>OY743121.1:10022500-19095000 GCA_963555685.1 Acrobasis consociella | reverse complement strand
CAACCAACCAACCAACCAACCAACCAACCAACCAACCAACCAACCAACCAACCAACCAACCAACCAACCAACCAACCAACCAACCAACCAACCAACCAACCAACCAACCAACCAACCAACCAACCAACCAACCAACCAACCAACCAACCAACCAACCAACCAACCAACCAACCAACCAACCAACCAACCAACCAACCAACCAACCAACCAACCAACCAACCAACCAACCAACCAACCAACCAACCAACCAACCAACCAACCAACCAACCAACCAACCAACCAACCAACCAACCAACCAACCAACCAACCAACCAACCAACCAACCAACCAACCAACCAACCAACCAACCAACCAACCAACCAACCAACCAACCAACCAACCAACCAACCAACCAACCAACCAACCAACCAACCAACCAACCAACCAACCAACCAACCAACCAACCAACCAACCAACCAACCAACCAACCAACCAACCAACCAACCAACCAACCAACCAACCAACCAACCAACCAACCAACCAACCAACCAACCAACCAACCAACCAACCAACCAACCAACCAACCAACCAACCAACCAACCAACCAACCAACCAACCAACCAACCAACCAACCAACCAACCAACCAACCAACCAACCAACCAACCAACCAACCAACCAACCAACCAACCAACCAACCAACCAACCAACCAACCAACCAACCAACCAACCAACCAACCAACCAACCTTGTGAATTCTTGTTGCAGTTTTAAAGCGACAGAGTTTATTTCGCTTTTCAAATGTGTTTTATGTCCGATAGGATGGATTGTTTATTGTTCTCCAGTTTGGTTTCTAGTAGTAGGCTTTTTAGACTTTTTAGGGTGAGTGTGTTTTATCGGTGTTCGTTATCTGGGATGGTTTGGTGTTTCTGGTTTTCTGAGATCGGTGATGTTTGCGTATCGTCTATTATGTTTTGGTTGTGTGTAGAATTTTCGTCAATTGACATGGTGGTATCGTCTAGTAAGTGTGGTTTCTGTTTGCTGACTGGTGTGTTATCGTTTCTGGTGCGTTTGGTTATATTCCCACATGAAGGGCAGTGCCAGTTTTTGATGAGGTAGTGTTTGTTAGTCATGTAATAGGATATAGACATGTTTATACAGCTGTAATGGTACTTATCTTGACAAAGGGAAAATTTAAGCATTTCTCCATGCCTGGTGTTCTGGTTGCATCCTGCGGCACATACTTTGCCAACGTTGGACATTGTTGCTCTGATGGCGGTGGACCGTTCTAATTGGCTGCTGTGCGGGATGCGGGGGTGGGCAGCCACAAAAGCCACGCGCTGGTTGGTCTGTTGGTCGGTTGATCTTCGATACGGTAACGTTAGATATTGTGATTTTGAATATTTTTTGATGATTTTTCACTTTTGGCTTATCAGATTGCACTTTTTTTTTACACCAATTTATAGGTTAGTGAAATACGCACAGATTGATGTGTAACACGATCGTATTTATGTAAATTTGATAGGTGATATTAAATTAAAGTTGCAGCGTATTCGCTTACGTTCCGATTCTCTCGGGCCCGCGAGCCGAACTCCGCATGGTAAAGAAACCGCTATTAAATTAGAAGTTTTAAAATTAGGAATCGAAATAAATGCAGTTGAGAATAAAAGTAAACCTTTTCCGAAGTTCAAGGATGTGCTCATTGAAATACCAATAAATGAAAAATGCAAACCTGTATCACAGCCTTATCGGAGAATACCAGTTCCAATCGAGGAAAAAGTAGAAAAGAAAATAAATGAACTGCTGGAGAGTGATATTATAGAAGAGGTGCACGGACATGTGTCTTGGATTTCACCCGTGGTTCCCGTACTAAAAGATGATAATGATTTACGCTTGTGTGTCGACATAAGACGTGCTAATGAAGCCATATTAAGAAAAAATCATCCTCTACCTTGTATGAATACCTTATTAACAAGGACAAGGAAAGCTCGCTGGTTTTCTAAACTTGACATAAAAAACGCGTTTCATCAAGTGGAAATTCACCCAAACTCAAGATATCTCACTACGTTCATAACGGCCAAAGGTACAAAACATTGATGTTCACAAGGTACAAAACAGATACAAAAGATTAATGTTGACTGGATTGGACGGCGTGATGAACTTCATTGATGATACTTTGGTATACGGCGAAGACGAGAAACAACATGATAAGAGGTTATCAAAAGTATTAGAAACCTTAGAAAAGAATAATGTGCTACTTAACAAAAACAAGTGCATTTATAAAGTACAGAAGATTAACTTTTTGGGACACGTATTGAACATGACGAACATTAGAGATTTTAGAGTACCATCCACAATAGAAGAGTTGCAAAGTTTCTTAGGACTGGTGAACTACATAAATAAATGGTTGCCTAACCTCGCAACAAGAACAGAACCATTAAAGAAGTTGCTGAGGCTAAAGACGGGAAAAAAGGCAAATTTGGAAGAATGCTGGGAAGAAGAACAGGACACGGCATTTCAAGAATTAAAACAGGCGCTATCAACAATAGAAACATTAGGATATTATGATGTGACAGACAAGACAGAAGTTATTGCTGATGCCAGTCCAGTAGGCTTAGGGGCTGTTCTCATTCAGAGTGATGGTCGGGGACCAAGAATCATAGCTTATGGCAATCGAACTTTGACAGAACTAGAACGGAAATACAGCCGAACCGAAAAAGAAGCACTCGCACTAGTTTGGGCGTGGAGCATTTTAATACATTTTCTTGTTTGGAAAAGAGTTTAATTTGATTACAGATCACAAGCCCCTCGAGTTGAACGATGGTTGAGGTTACAAACATATCGGTACAATATCATATACAGGCCTGGAAAAACAAATATTGCCGACCCTTTGTCAAGACTCTGCAAATACCTATCGTGATGCTCCTAAAGGTCATGTTGACGACTTTGTTCAAAAAATAATTGAGCAAGCGTGTCCATGTGTTATCCCCTTACAATTCATTAGTAAAAGCTCAGAGAAAGATCAAGAAATAAAAAATATTAAACAAGGAATTTACAATAATGACTGGGATGAATCTGTAAAAGGTTATAAGGTGTTTGAGCCTGAACTTTGTTTTTATGATAATATTCTACTAAGAGGCAATAAAATTGTAATTCCAAGAGAATTGAGAAAGGACGTACTGAGTGCAGCACACGAAGGCCATCCAGGGATAGTTGCTATGAAGAATCGGCTACGCACCAAAGTGTGGTGGTTGCGGATTGTCAAGGATGCAGAGGCAATTGTCAAACAGTGTAAAGGATGTACCCATGTGGGATTGCCTAGTACAGGATGACTAGGCAATCCCACATGGGTACATCCTTACAGTACAGGGTACAGCCTACGAAAAGGCGTGAATTACCTTTAGCTCCCTGGGTAGATGTTGTTATGGAACTAATAGGGCCGCTACCAAATAATGAGTACCTATTGGTGGTCATCGATTATTACAGCAGATATAAAGAAATAAAATTCACGAGATCCATAACTAGTTCGCAAATTATAAAATTACGGAAGGAAATTTTTAGCCGCCTTGGTTACACCACTTCTATTATTGCTGATAATGGTGCCCAATTCGTAAGCCCAGAATTTAAAGAGTTCTGCCAACAATGCAACATACGGTTATTTAACACGATCCCTTACTGCCCTCAACAGAATGGCGAAGTAGAGAGGCAGAACCGAGATATACTAAAAAGATCAAAAATAGGCCGGGTCGATAAAAAGGATCTGGATGAGAGCGTTTGGGAATATTTAATGATTCAACACCACATTCCGTGACAGGTAAAACACAGTCTTTTTTTCTTTTTTTTTTAGAAGACCAAACCGTGATAAAATTCCTTCCTTATTGGACAACGATTATATAATCGATGATTCAAAAGTTAGAGATAGAGATACCACATTGAAAGGAAAAGGAAAGGAGTACAGTGATAAAAAAAAGAAAAGCAGTAGAAACAACAATCTCGGAAGGGGATAAAGTTTACATAAAGGACATGAGAAAAGGAAACAAATTGTCAACAAACTTTGAGGCATCACCTTATGTAGTTAAGAGAACTGAGAGTGGAACTGGAGATGTTTTAGTTAGAAACGAGGAGTCAGGTAAACAACTGAGACGAAATGTGAATTTTTGAAAAAAAAAGCATTTGAAAAAAGTAGAAGGCGATGTGGGAAGTACAAAACAAAGAAGCAAATGGACAAATTCAAAATGAAAAGGAAAGTGACAGTGATTAATTAAAATAAGAATGTTATTAGCTACATAGTAATGTAATACAATACGATTGATCGAATAAAATGTAGTTTTATTTTTGTATGAATAAAATAAATAATAATAAGGAAGAGATGTAGTGTTCTGTATCCGACCGACCCATGTTGTCTCGTACACATGGGCGGGTAGTCATAGTCAAACGTCAGTTGCGTGCGAGCTGTTAGCGAGAGCGGACTACGTTTGGATACTGGTGTGTGACCGAGCCGACAGAATAGTGTTAGTGGCACGGCAAGTGCTACACGCGGGTCCCGTCAATCTTCGATTTTCTCCTGGTAGAGGAGCTAAATCTTACAAAGGCTATATTTGCCTAATTGTTTGCATGGTGACTCGCGCCATCCATAGGTATAGAAGTAGTGTAGTGGCTTTTCGTAGGTTCGTTGGTCGTCGCGGTCGTTGCACAGATTTGCATTGTGACAACGACACTAACTTTGTCGGTGCCAACAAAGAGCTTAGAGAAATCTTCGACACAACAAAATCTAAAATACCTTAAGAGATTGCTGAAATTTTGGCTATGGAAGGGACAAAATTTCACTACATTCCGCTCCCGAGTCCAAATTTTGGAGGAATTTGGGAGGCAGGTATGCGCTCGGCAAAGGCTCATTTAAAGAAGGTGATAGGTGATCATGCTCTGACCTATGAGGAAATGACCACGGTTTTAGTGCAAATCAAGGCTTGTCTCAATTCACGACCACTGTGTCAGTTAAGTGACCATTCGGTCGACCCTCTCCTCTTGACATCCGGCCATTTTTTAGTAGGCGAACCTCTCGTTAATGTATGTGACGAATATAACAGGATCAGACTGAAAATGTAACTTTGAATAGTAGATGGAAAAAAGTTACCACAAAATGCAAGAACAAATTGTTAAAACGTTCAATAAATAAACTTTGTTCTGCCTAAGTAAGTACGAGTAGTTCTGTTTTTGTTAAAGATTTGTAAACTAAAAATTCTTTTGGCGATTCTGTTACTGCAAAAAAAGGCATTTCTATAGATTCATTCTTTAGTTGTTCCACCATATATTACGGTGGGCGGTTAATTTCTATGTTTTTGTTGTACTAGTCTTAATATTGGATTGTTTTGTAGTAGTCTATCACGGTGTGGGCGGTACTAATAGCATAGTTTGTAAGTTTACCCGCATCTTTAATTTCATATTGATTGTTAATTAATTATTAAGTTGTTTATGTAAAATTTAATTTGAAAGACAAGTCCTTGGTTGGCGGGATGTTGAAATTCATATTAGTACAGTCAACGAATAATTGTGGATGGAAAAGTCGAAAGCAGAAATTTTGACTCAACAACTTGGTTAGGACTGGTTAGGACATAAACATGCTAAAAGTCCTTACCCCTCCGAGGTGAGTCCGCGGGGGGGCGGGCACAAAGAAGGTCCCGTTTTTTGGTTTTTTGCTTACATCTCGAAAACGGTGCGTTGTGCGAAATTTTGTTGTACTACATTATGAAAGCTGATAAAATTCTCTACAATTATGGCTTTCACTTTTTTATCTATCTCCAATCGTTGCCTAGCTATGAGCTTCGTAAAACGGCCGATTTTCAAAAATGTGTTAAATTCTCTTTAGCACATTGTAACAATACGAATTTACGAAAATCATTTTTTATTACTCACCCACTATCAAAAAAACCTACACACTATTAAAAAATAACATTGCTGGAAGTATCTTCACGCAGCAAAGGCGGAAACAGTTTACTTTTAAATTGGCTAAAACTCCCAATAATACCTATCAAGATGGTTCGGACTTATATGCTGTTACTTACCATCAGGTCCAGACGTCCAGGCAGCGAGGGAGGATCTCACTCCCGCTACGGTAAGTATTAGCATACGTTTTAGATGATCCTATTTTATGGGAAAATTTTACAAAGGAACATTTCATAGGGTTCAAGATCATGCCATTCCTTTGGCACCATGAGCTGATTTTGTCAAGATCGTTTTGTAGCGTATCAACATCATTGTCCGATTTGATTACTCGGTAAACCTTTAAATCGTCAGCGAACATTCTGTGATCAGAGGCTAAGTCAGAACACAGATCATTTACAAATAACAAGAAGAATAGAGGGCCAAGTTGAGAACCTTGAGGGACGCCTGACGGCACCTCTGTAGCCGGAGACTTAAAGCCACGAACGATAACCAGTTGCGAACGATTTCTTAAGTATGACTCACACCACCTTAGCAAAGATCCGCATATACCAGCATGAGCCAGTCTCTGTATAAGAATATCATGACTAACCACATCGAACGCTCTAGAAAAGTCGGTATATACGGCGTGACCTTTCCGTCGTACCTTTCTTTTTGTCGCGGAAAAAAATCCTTTGGGTATGGGTATCTTACCTTAGCGCGATTGAAATCGATTTTCTCTCATGTATTCTAGTTGATGTGATCCTCCCGGATTTGGATAAACACTTCCCGGCATCAAAATGCATACATTTCTGTTGGAGTTTTGAGGATATTTTTGCGTAGTAGCATAATCTAAACCACATTAGACAAATTATACAAGCTTATGAATAATAAAGTTTATTTCGTATAAAGTAATGTATTTTAGACAAAATCTCATTTCAAATATTACGGAATGTACTTACAATAATTACTTAATATCTAATATACAAAAAACTGCTTGATTGATCGCATCATGATTTGGAAATTCGTTTGACTAGTTCAAAAGGTAAAAAATATATTTAGCACATTCTTAACATAGTTTGTGACATCCTTATAGCTCAGATCGACAGTAAAAATAATAAATACAACAGTTCATCGCAAATGCGTATAGATTCATGTAACAAGAGATTCAATAATCAGGGATGAAATATTCCTTATCCTATCTTTGGAAGCCCGAGGATCTCACATTCGATCAGCGGTTCGTCAGCATCGTCGGTCAGGCGGCGTCGGCGGAGGCGAGGTGGCGGCACGTCTGGTCGTTGGTGCGGCCCAGCGCCAGCGTGCGGCCCGACAGCGGCGCCCGCTCGCCGCGCCGCCAGCGTCGCCAGCGCGCCCCCGGCGCCTGCAGCTGCGCCGCCGCGTCGCGCCGCAGCTCGTGCGCGGCGAGCTGCGCGCGCACGCACAGCGCCACGCCGTCGTAGAAGTCGAGGTGCGCCTCCAGCTGCAGGCGCGGCTCCGCGGCCGCCGTCGCCTCCGCGCGCAGCCGCGCCGCGCCCGCCACCGCCGCCAGCGCGCCGCCCACGTGCGCCACGCGCAGCTCCAGCGCGGCGCGCGCGCTGCGCGACCACAGCGACACTTGCGCCTGAAACGGACATCCTTGCAGTGGCACCGTCAGCTACCCCACGGGCTACACATACGAACACGGGAGGTGGTCACCTGCGCGTCGACGGCGAAGGCCTGCAGCTCCCCGGCGCGGTAGTGCAGCTCGGCGCCGGCCAGCAGTGCGCGGCGTGCGGCGCGCACGCGGTGCGGCAGCGCGGCGCGCAGCGCGGGCGTGGGCTCGCTGGCGGCGCCGCTCCACAGCAGCGCCAGCAGCTCGGCCTGCCCCGCGAACAGCAGCCGGCCGGGCGCGTGCACGCCGCCCACGCGCAGGCGCAGGCCGCCGCTCACACCGTCCCCGTCCTCCGCGCCGTCCCCCTCCTGCAGCGCGGCGCGCTCCGCGTCCGAGCCGCCCGCGACGGCCTCCAGCCCGCGCGTCCACACCTCCACCTGCGGCACGAGCGCGTTGCTTTACTCAGGTCGTCGACCGATCGTCGTCGACGTTGCGTGCGAGTACCGACCGCGAGCTCCTCCCGCTCGTCGCGCGGGTCGCCGCTGCGGTGCGAGCGCAGCGCCACGCTGCCGCGCCGCAGCAGGCCGGCCGCCGCGAGCTGCGCGGACGCCAGCCGCGCGCGCCGCTCGCCGAGCCGCCAGCCCGTGCTGCGCCACAGCACGTGCGACGTGCCTGCAACACACCGCCGGGTCTCACATATTTCTCACTATGATGTTACATCTTATGTAAATAACGTAACTGTTATTAATAGTATATTATAGACGGATTTAAATCAAGAGCTATAGACGAATCACGAACAAGCGAAGGATTCTAATGATTGAATCACATGGGTCTTACCGGCGTTGGCCCTCGCGTGCCACGTGAGGTCCTCCGCGGGCAGCGCCCGCAGCGCGGCCTCCCAGCGCGGGTCCTCGTCGGCGAGTGCGCGCGCGCGCTGCCAGAACACGCGGCGTAGCTCGTGCGGCGCCTCGCGCAGCGCCGCCGCCAGCGCGCGCAGCTCGCCTGGCGCCGCACGCTGCAGCAGCAGCTCCAGCGCCGTTGCGCGCACCTCCACCGCGCGCCCCGGCTGCGCCGCCAGCGAGCGCAGGCGCGCGCGCTGCGCCGCGTCCAGCGCGGCGGCGGGCAGGCCAGCGAGCGCGTCCAGCGCGGCCAGCGCGGCGCCGCGCGCGCCCCGCTCGGCGTGCCACAGCAGCGCCTCCGCCGACTCGGCCAGCGCCAGGTTGCCGAGCGCGTGCAGGCGCGCGATGCGACACTCGTCCTCCTGCGTGCACACCGTCACTACCATATGTTTTGCATTGTACATACGGAGTTACACATCTTTATATTTAGATTAACCCCATTAGAACTGACGATGGTGTTTCCTGATCTCTACAAGTTTAAAAGGCTAAAAATCATACTTTGTCAACGTAAAAGACGCCTTTAAACAAAAATAAAAAAAACAGCACTGGCTTTACGCCAAAACAAGCATCCGCATTTCCAGGTCACGCCAAACGATCGCACGAAAACGCTAATATTAGTAACCTGTATACAAGTATAATTTACTAAAGAATTTGTTACTTAAGGTACACCTTATCGACGCAACGTTGAATCCTTTGCCAGATCGTTGACAAGGTTGCGCGCACGCAGATACGTGTTTTATGAGAATTGGTAGAAACAAGTGGTACGTGAAATGGGTACAAGAGATCTAAAGATTTTAAGAGGAGTTTTGAAGGAAATAAGGGATAAGCATTCAGGCCAGTTTGTCGACCGAGATTCTCGCGTTCAGGTCATCGGTGGTGTATTTTGCGATATTTATGGAAATTGATTAATCGTTTCGATTCGAAGCCGGCAATTAGGCGGCGACTTAATCATTACCACACTGGAGCCGGAATAACGCCTACGTTGGACTCCCGCTACAAATTTGGAATAGAACAAAGCGAGGTGACCGACCTTACAGCGAGAGAGCGCCTTCGTGACGTGGTCCTTGAGCTGCAGCGCGGCGGCGGGCCCGGCGCGGCGCGCCTGCGCGGCGGCGGCCAGCAGCGCGGCGTGCGCCACCGCGGGCGCGCGCGCGCGCTCCGCCAGCTGCAGCAGCGCCGCGCGCGCGTCCGGCGTTGCGCGCTCCGCCAGCGCCGCGCCCGCCAGGAAGTGCAGCGCCAGCGCCAGCGGCGGGTCGCGCGCCGCCAGCTGCAGGTGCTCCGCCGCCGCCGCCAGCGCCGCGCCCGACCCCGCCAGCCCCAGCAGGCGGCACAGCCACGCCCTGCACACGGACCGCAACACTCAACCTCTCGTACGTGCCACAAATAGTGAATACTAAAGTTATTTGTTTTGTATTTGTTTTGTATTTGTTTCACTGTTTAAGCATTCTTGTGAATACTTACAAGTTAATTGGTATCACTAACTCTTGCTTAATTTTTTTTTAAACTATTTATTGTCTCTTTAAAGTAGCGTGTATTACTGTAAAATTTTTTGGAATTCTATGCTGTTCTTTTATTTCTGTTTCTATACAAATTTTTAGCGGTTTGGCTCTATAATTGCTATAATTTGTTTTTATTGTAATTACTTGTAGCTGTTGGTCTCTCCATGTAAATAAAATAAAAATAAAAGTAAGAGCATCTCACAGCACGGGCTGGTGCGCGGGGTCCTTGAGCGCCGCCAGCAGGGCGGGCGCGGAGGCGCGCGCCAGCGCGGGCAGCGCGCGCAGCGCGGCGCCGGCGGCCGCCGCGTCGCCGCCGGCGCCGGCCGCGTCCTCGGCGGCGCGCGCCAGCCCCGCCAGCGCGGCGGGCAGCTCCTCCACCGCCTCCGAGCTCTGCAACCGATGCCACCGAGGCGTTATTCGTCTCACGTATTCTGCACAATACTTATTTCGCAACTAGCATTATTTATATGAATTTTATTTTATTAACCTGGATGCGAATCCTTTAGAACCTATCTACACTTTTTCATTTCTTTAGTATTTACGATCGACACGGTCAAAAATTGGTCTAATACTCAAATCAGACACTTTTTTCTAAACATCAAAAAAATTGTTTTACGGGATTCGTATGAAATACAAAACGGGAAACCCTTATATTTTCGTCATGTTGTCTGTTTGTCCGTCCTGAGGACTCATCGCCAATAGGTAATAGAGAACTGTAATTTGGTATGTATGAGGTATTTTAATCATTGCAAAAAAGTAATACCTATATTTAAAAAAAAAATGTAGGGTAGCTCTCACGAGTAATGTAGCAGTAGTTTTAGTGGCGTGAACTCAAAGTCGGCATTCGGAACTACGCAACCCTATTCTGCGTGTGGTCCTTGGCCGGTTATGTTAAGTGTTTTAAGTTATCAGTATATAGTTCTGAATTTAAAAGCATTGGCCGCCAGCAATATTTAAAAAAAATGACGTTTACATGTCAAAAATGCCAAGTAACACGTTTCCCGCCAATTCTATTGGTGAAAAGAAAAGAATTCGCTCATGTAATTTTTGTTTGTCGGAAAATATATTTCAATTTATCTTGTACGTTAACACCTTGATGCTGATAAGATGATGTTAAATAAAAGATGCTGCTAAGATAAATTAAAAGATATATTACAAATAAACTGATGCTAATGCTAAGGCTGATGATATGAGAACGCGATACGCGGCGACGTTGTGCAAGCGTGATTCGTGAACTGATTATACCTAAGTGACGAAATAATCATTAGGGGAAAAATGCTGCACCAGCTATGTGCGGTTGTTGAACCGTACATGCTCCCGGACGAGAAGATGAGCGAGAGATGAATGACATGAGCTAACAAAGATGATACCGACAGATATAACGCTTAAAGATAATTACAAAGATGATACCGACATTATTTATCGCGGTTGAAGTTACACTTAATCAAAACTGGGGAAGTGTTTTTGTTCACGGATGGATTAGGATCACTTTGACCAGTTTTATCGGATACACTAACACTTTGCTCTGCTTTAACACTTTCACTGACACACTTCACATCTCTTAAACTCACACACTGTACAGTACCTTCAAGCTGCTGGTTACCGGCTGAAGAAGTGCGCGCGGCGCGGCGACACCGCGCGCGGACGCACACTCGCATTGCTGCGGCCAGACCTGCTGCCGCCACGCTGTAGATTGCAACGTAGTGGTGGACGTCGTGATAGCTGATGCTATCGGCTTCGCTCTCCACATTTTGTGAAGATGTTTTTTTTAGCTGCCTAATCTGCTCGTCGATTTCTATTAGAGAAGGACTAGCGAACGTCGATAAATTGATGGGGCTAATCGGTATGGATATATTTATGATATCATTGACAAGTGCGATTTCTGGTGCAAAGATTACCGGCTCAATATTGATTTTATTTTGCATTACTTTGTGAGGTGTAATAACAAACGTCTCTCCGCGAATGACGCAATCATTCCCAAGAATTATTATATGTACTCCGGTCAGCTGTTCAACGGTCACCCGATCCGAACAGATGAGTCGCAAGGTACACTGACCGCAACAATTAATAATATAAGTGTTTGGCTTAGTAAGCTTTCTCCACTTAGTCTTACACTCCGTAGTGACGATTTTACAGCTGTTTAGTTGATTGTTTTTAATACACAGACTCTCGTCCGTCTGTCGTTCATAGACGGGCGTTTGAAGTTGACATAGATAAAACGTTAAGCTATCCGCATTGTAGTCTATACAATTTTGGAAGTCATTGTAGGGTATGGGTATGAATGTATCCTTTTTTAAGTTCAGCGCTACGTGCTCAGCAACCGGTATAATGTTCACCATTGACGAGTTGTTAGCATGATGATAAAGAGGTACAGCGTTATAAATCTCATAATCGTCTCTATTTGTGAGAGGAATTTGGATTTCAAAGATAAAATACTGTGTCGTCATTCTAGCTTTAACCTTTAGTATTTTGTAAAGGTTTTGCAGATCACGTTGAATGTTGTCAATGGGCAAGGATAAATCCTTTGGTAACTGGCTGGATATGAGGCTGAGTTCTTCTTGTAGTTGAACGGGAGATAGTAGATGGATGTTGAATTGTTGCAGACTGGTTATCGTGTCCAAAAGGGTTTCTTGAATGTCACGAAGGTTTGATAAGAAGTTGTTGGCGATGAAGCTGGACAAGATGAAATCGTTAGTTATTTCTACTTTTTCTACTTCTGTTTTTAATGTATTAGCTGCTTTTTCTAAATTATTTAGATGATGGTTAAATGTTTTAAACTGTCTGTCCATCGTATTTTCAATTCTTTTTAGAACATTGTTCTCTGCTTCTATAACCGATGTCTGGTTTCTCCAAAGTTGTGCTAGATGTTTCTGATTCTCTCGTACTAGGTTGATATCTTGTTCGTACTGTGCTGCAAATCGCTCGTCTAGGACGCCAAAAAGTTCACTCGCGACGTAGCCGACTCCGTTGATAAGGCCTCGACGCACGCGCTTCCCACTGTCAAAACGCTGATCGAGCAACATGCGGTCATAGTACTCTAGTTCCGCGAACCCGTGATGTAATTGTTGCAAAATTATGTTACAGTGCGCGTTCCTTTCTGATTTAGAACACAAACTCTCTAGATGTTTTAAATAATGATTAAATATTATTGCTCCGTCCCAGTATGGCTCCATGTCATAATAAGCTACAAGTTTCCAGTGATCTTGAATAAGTCGCATACTTCCTAATTTGTCGAAAAATATAAACTTGCTGTCGCTTAATTTAGTAACGTTGTAGCTAGAATGAACAGTTGAAGTCGTGAATAGCAGAAGAGTCATAAAGATGGACATGAAGTTGATGTGAAATCCTTTTCTTGAGGGCTTTAATTTCTTGGGCTCCGCTGCTTCTGCTGATATTTCGTCGCTGTTATGATTCTGCTGCTCGACGTTAACTGGCAATATGGATAATTTAACTATAGGCCTTTTGAGGATGGCTCCATTTTTAGTTTTGACGGAGACTACTCGAACAAGGTTGTCGGCGCCGGGATGAATGTCAATTACTCGGCCCAGTGCCCATTTGCCAGGGGGCAGGTTATCATCGTGTATCAACACAATGTCATCAATTTTGATGTTTGGTTGCTGCTCACGCCATTTGCTCCTTGCTGATAACTGTACCAAATACTCGGCACGCCACCTCTTCCAGATGTCATTAAATATTTTTTGCATTAGATGCCATCTAGTTCTTTCATCCCTTTCCGTTTCGATTATAGAGAGGATTGGTCCACTCGACAAGAAATGTGCTGGTGTCAAATAGTCAATGTCATCTGGATCTTCCGACAGGGCACACAACGGCCTCGAGTTAAGGCAAGCCTCTAGCTGCGCCAGCAACGTGGAGAACTCCTCGTACGTCAATTTTTGTTCACCAACGACTCTGCGTAGGTGGTGCTTTAAGCTCTTTATTGCTGCTTCCCAAAGCCCACCGGCATTAGAATGGCTAGGGGCGTTATGATGCCAGTCGATCTTCATTTCGCTAATTTCCGTAAAAAATTCTTCTGATAAAATAGATTTCAAATCAAAATATTCTTTCGCTAGAGTATTGTTGGCTCCGACGAAATTGGTCCCGTTGTCACTATATATGTGACGTGGGGCACCTTTTCTTGCTGCTAGTCGGCGAAGTGCTGCTAAGAATGCCGACGATGACATGTCCGATACCAACTCAAGGTGGACTGCTTTGGTTACCATACACACAAATACAGCCACGTAACCCTTCGAAGTCTTGATGCCACGACCTTTGCTAGCTTTGACAGAGTAAAACCCGGTATAGTCGACGCCCGTATGATAGAACGGCCGCGCCTGATTCGTTCTAGCTTTCGGTAGTTCCCCCATTAACTGCTCATGCTTATTGGGTTTATAACGTTTACAAGTAACGCAGTGCCGCAAACGATTTCTAACTGCTCTATTCCCGCTAAGTATCCAGTACTGTTGCCTTAGCCAAGCATGTGTAAGCCGAGCTCCTCCATGGAATGTTGATTTGTGTCCGAGATCGATAAGTAAGTTTGTAAGATGGCTGCTATGTGGAATGATGTATGGATGTTTCATATCATGTGGGATGTTGCTGTGTCTGAGTCTTCCTCCGACTCGTAGTAGCCCATTCTCGTCTAAGTATGGATTGAGACAGAGAAGTTTGCTTTTTGAATCGACCTTGCCCTGACTAGTAAGATCGCTAATCTCTTGAGCGAATTCGAAACGCTGAACACATTTTATAATTCTCTGAGAGGCGTTAAGTAGCTCAGCTGTTGTTAAATATGATACCTTTCGTGAGTCGCGTGATATCGCTCGCAATACCCATGCAAGTACCCGTGACGCTCGCGAATAGCTACTATATTTGTTTATTGTCTTCATAATAATATTGTCAGATTTGCTGCTGCTATTATCTTTTTGTACGACATTTGATAGTTTTTCTTTACTTTCTAGATCGGTCTGAAATGATTTGGGATGTTGTCGAGGGTCGAATGATGATAACCAAGAGGGTCCATTCCACCATAGAGTATGTTGCTGTAATTGCTCTACTTTCATGCCGCGGCTGGCACAGTCCGCCGGGTTGTCCGTAGTTTTTACGTGTCGCCAGCATTCCGAAGGCATTATTTCCGTGATTTTTCTGACTCTGTTGGCGACGAAAGGTTTCCATCTGTTGGGATCCCCTTGAATCCATCCAAGTGCTGCTGTGGAGTCACACCATCCGTAAATCTCGATGTTCAGTGCTTTCAGACTGTGTTTGATTTTTATCATCAATTTGGAAAGTAAGAGAGCGCTAGATAATTCCAGTCTGGGCAGGGAAACGTCGCCTTTTGTTGCAGGTTTGCTTGTCGGTACAAGTTTAGTTTTTGCTGCTAGGATTGTAATTGTGTTTTGCTGCTGAACACAAGCGTATACCACACAAGCGTATGCTTTTGTTGAAGCATCACAGAAGCCGTGCAACTGGACGAGACTATCTTTCTCACTTCCTATCCATCTTGGAATTTTCAGGCAGCTGATGTTCTGTATGTCTTTTCTTAGCTCCATCCACCGCGCATATACGTCATCTGGTACAACGTCATCCCACTTTAAATTTTCTAACCAAATGCTTTGAAATAATAGTTTGAGTTGTACAACTGATGGCGCTAACCAACCGAGGGGGTCGAAAATTTTTGATATTTCGCTTAACAATTCTCGTTTTGTTAATTTTGACGTGGATAGTGGTGACATTTTGCACTGAAAAGTAAAGTTGTCTTCTTTAGCAATCCAAGTAAGTCCGAGTGCCTTAGTGGACTCCTGATGTTTGAAGTCATACGTGTTGGGTGAACTCTGTGCTCGATGAACCCCTTCCAACAGTGATTCGTGGTTTGCCGAAAATTTACGGAGGTTGAATCCCCCTGCTTTGAGAAGATCGATAAGCTCCCTCTGTAATTGTTTGGTAGAATCGAGATCGAAGCCTCCACAGAGCGCGTCATCCATATAGAAATGCTGATCCAGAACCTTTGCTGCTGTAGGGAAGCGATGACGTTCATCAATTGCTAGCTGCTTAAGGGGACGCACCGTGAAAATGGGCATTATCTATTTCTTATTTCTCAGCGAATATCAGAAATTTAAAACTGATACTTGCTAATAGCATACTAGAACGCTTTTCTAGCATAATTGTGGTTGTGGATACACGATTCGCTAATTTTTGTAACACAAACTTGCTCATCAAAAACACCTCTACCAAAACATATACGGTCTAATTTCTCACAAACGAGAGGGACTTCAGCTTTGAAACTTTTTATGCAGATTAGTAATTATGTAATCTTCAAAATTGTGGTACAAATTTTTTTTTGATGCTTTAGTTTTAATTTTAGAGCCATTTTTCTATAATTGATCAGTTTTGCGTGGCTTTAGATTTCAGTCATATAAGCCCTTTTGCCTTCCTGAAAAATATTGTACTTGCCGTCTCGCTTTTTCGTGAGTGTATTTAAATAAACTGTTCTTGTTGCACAGATTTTTGACAGTTATACATCAAATTGTCAGATGGCCGATGGGCCTCACGAAGCAAGGACGCGTCGCTCTTCACAAAAAAAATGACATTTGATTTCGTAAAATTATTGTCACAGTCTAGAATCACGAATATATATGGGTCGAACAGTCTGTAAACAAACGTGCAAGTAACTTTTTTACACTGTGTCACTTGTCATAATGTCAAAGGAAGTGTCAAAGCATAGCGTGGCATAGATTGATTACCTGACAGACATGGTCGGCATAGACTTTTTTTCATACAAGTAATGTACATACAATATCGATTAATAATATTTTATTCTTATTTAATTACCAGTTTTGTGGCAATAAATGATTTTATAATAGCCAAATAAACTTATCTATAACTAATACTCTTCGGATTTATTTACTTTTAGATTTCGAGAAATATACACGTACATACACTTACCACTGACTGACTGGCTGACTGATTGATATGGTTGTTTGATCTGCACTGTAGTGATAGGTGTAAGGATGGAAGCTCACTTCTTGCATGGTGGGGGAGCAGAGGGGGGGGGGCTTTCTGCTTAACCCTTCAAACAAGTAACCCAGTGAAGCCTGAGGCCGAAGGCAGAGGTTACCTACGAGGCCGTAGACCGAGCCACTACCAACAAGTGCAATTTGGCACGGGGCATATTAATCATGCCAAAAAAAAATAGTAGTTAAAGTAAAATAGGGAAAAAATATTGTAGCTCCCATACAAGATTTTTTTCTCGACTAACCCATCTTGTAGGGTATCGTTAAATAGGTCTTTCAAAATATTTTGAGCTTGTGATCAACATTTTTCGATTTAGGGATTCGTTTCTGATATATTTGGTTTTATTAAAAGTTACAAGAAAACTATCAATCCTAATTAGGGAACATGAATTAAAATTAGTTTTTAGACTTTCTTATCGATATGGATAGTTGTATCGATATTGTGAAGGTTTTCGAGATCAATTATCGATAGTCAAATTAAAGATAGAGTTATACTATACAACACTTGTAGAAATATTTTTAATAGACACATCTTCCTAGGAAATGTATAGATCTCAACTGTATGTATCACAGTTCTCGAGAAAAAACCTGGTGACGCAGATAGACAGTGAAATCTTAGTAATAGGCTATTGATTTTACCATTTGGGTACGAAACCCTAAAATGATAAAAGATCTAGTTTAACTTTCAAAGAGTGGGTAAAAATAAAGGACTCAGTTAACCTTTCTTGGCACTTGTTTTAAATTTTGCCCATTGTTTACTGTAGCATAACAGCCGAATAAACGTGTATTAAGCGACAAATCTGAATATATATTGCTCTCCTAGCATTTACAGTACATTTACAATACAAGCTCCGCAGATTCGACGTCAGTTTAGAATAAATGTAGTGCCCACAGTAGTGCCAACATACAACGTGGAAGGGGCATACCCGTAATAAATTGAACCACGGGCTCCACTAGACCACTTGATAATAGTATAATGAAAGTCAAAAACTTTAAAAAAAATATTCGGCACGTCCATACAAAAGTGTGCAGCCGCCCGGCCGATTTGTATGGGAATGTTGAATTTATTTTTGTTTTTTGAATGTTATTTTAATATCATTATAATATAGTGAGTATAGCCTGTGGTTCAATTTATTACGGGTATGTCCCTTCCATGTTGTATATTAATTGTTTTTTCAACATACTTGCTCGTAAAGTGGATCTCATTGAATTTCATCGGCTTTAGACATATATAAAGTAGCCCATAAAACACGCTTGCGTTACAAACGCAAATAGAGAAGTTATTTTATGCAACAGCAATATTTTAATTTTTTTTCTCAAATTCCGAACACGCCCACTGCCTTGTGGCACCAGCTAGTAATGTTTGGCTAGCCGCGCTGATTTTAATAAGTATTACGGTGGGAAAGCAGCCGCGGGCTTCACAGTTTTATGGTTAAGTTTATTTAACCGTTCCTTTACCGCTAATACCAGACCATAAAATAAATATCATTAAAAATATTATTATCTGAACCAATCAAAATATTTTTTTTTAAACATAAAGGAATTATAAATATTATTATTATTAAAAACTTTATCATTTATTATAATAAATTAAATAGTAAGACAATGAACGTGGACATTTATAAATATCGTGGGGGTCTTTACCGGTTAAAATAAAAATCAGTTTAGATATACGTGTGTTGAAAAACGTGCGATATACGTGCGTAAATTGGTTAAATACTCTCGGCTTTATCACGCCCTCGCTTTCGGCTCGGGCATGAAAATTCCGCCTCCTGTGTTATAACCACTATAACGCACTTAAATGGTAATATACACAACTATTTTTCAATTTAAAAAATATTACTTATTTTAATATAAAGAATTGAATAATGCAGCTCTTTTTTATAAGTTACGTATTTACCCCTTACTTATTTTGTCCAACATGCTGACTTTTTATTAGTTTTCGAAAAAATTCGTATTGTGAATAAATTCTTCGATCCATATACGTAATCCAAATTCAAATCCAAACAAATCGAGACCACGTAGTTATGTCCGACCAAAACTACCGCATGACCTCGATGAACTCCGGCCGGCCGGACGGAGGCGGTGCCTGGCGGTAGTACTAATTGATCTCACGATTTTACTTTGTTTTTGAATTTTTATTTTGACTAGCTAATTAAATTTTACTAACTATCCTTATAAAGTGGCCCGTGGTCTAAAAAACAATGAGAAATTACCGTTTACATTTTAAAATTTTAGACAATGCGTTAGCATTAAGTCCACCTTTTGTACCATTATGGTCATTTAAGATTTAATAAATAAATAAATTTTCCCATTGCTATCGTTTTCTGCACGTGTCGTTGGCTCAAACTAATAAATATTGATCTTTCATTATGAATTTCGAACATTCTAGACTTCCCTCCAGAATGTTAGTCATTGCTCAGATTTCTTATTGAAAGCCAATACCTCTGGTTCATTGATCTAGTAGGCTTGATAAGTCTCAGTTTCAAAAATATAACGTAACTATTACATTACGTGACATGACCTTTTTCAATTCTTTACAAAAAAATAACATGTTACAAAAAAAGTAAACATACTAGAGATACTTTTCATTACGTCATGTTTTTCATACTGTAACCTCTATATATTTTAACTCTATTTGCATTGCGTTTAGACATTACTACAAACCTAGCGGAAAAGAACGGACAACTTTTGAATCAATTTTGACAGATTTTGAAAAATAAAAACGTAGAGCCAAGCCTTAAGCGTCATCATTGCTAAAAACGGCGCTGGCTTTGTTCCATAGGTGACGGTGTCTAGTTGATATGTTCGTAGAGGTTGCTTGGAATTTTCCCGCCAAACAATACACTGATAGGGTTTATCATCTGGATGTACTAAGATGTTTCTAAACATTTTTTCTAAGTCCGCTGTAAATGAGAACCTATACTGTCTCCACTGCAATATCAAATTCAAAAGTTCTTGTTGAAGGTTCGGGCCCCGATATAATACGTCATTTAAGCTTACAGAGGTTGATGTCCTCCCTGACGCATTAAAAACGACGCGAAGTGCTGTAGTCGTAGATTCGGCGCGTAGTACTGAATGATGTGGCAAGAAATACCTAGGTGTCACATCGCTTGATGTTACTAAGTGCATGTGACCCATTTCCAGGTATTCATTTATAAATTTCTTATAGTTGACCGCTAAGTTAGGGTCTCTGTTGAATTTACGCTCCAACTGATAAAACTGAGCACGCGCTGTAGGTTCAGACAACCCTAACTTCTCGTCGGCGTCGGGATGCAAAGGAAGACGAACTACATATTTCCCATCTGACCGGCGAGTTGTTGTTGCTTTATACTTCTCAACACATTGGTAATCTTCAGATGACATGCTATCTTCCGATTCGCTGATATCTTCGATCGACCAAAACTTATGAATTGCTTCTAGGTCAACCTGAAGGACATTACAATAATAGGATTGTACGTTACCGCACAAAATCCAACCTAGGCGTGTCTGCTGCGCTATGGGCATACCTATGTTTGCTTTGATGATTCCGCCCATAATGATTTCAGCGTAAACATCTGCGCCGAGTAGAAGATCGATCTCTCGGCTTTGATAAAATTCGGGATCCGCTAGCTGAATATTTTCTAGAAATGCCCATGACGGTTTTCCGAAAGATCTGTTCGGAAGGTTGTTTACAGCGTGGTTCATAATGAATACGTCAAGATTGATACGGTAGTTATTGTAACATGACGACAACATGATGTTCATAACGCCTTTGCAACTATTTTCTTTCGCTCCTACCCCTACTATTACACCCTTACACTGTTTACGAGGTAACCGAAGTCTTTGAGCTCCACTCTCTGTGATGATTGAGGTTTGCGACCCTTGATCGATGAGGGCTCGCATGGTGTGAAGTGTTCCGTCGATTCCTGTGACGTAGACTAAGGCTGTTGCAAGAAGTATCTCCTGAGTATCGTCGAGGGACACGTGTGAGTTTGACCTCGCCGTGTCGTCGGTCGATGCACTCAGTGCGGTAGCGACATTTGCTGATACAGCGAAGGCATCGTGCAATAAAGTATGGTGATTTGAATTGCACTTTAGACATCTTTTCAAAGAAAAACATTCATTACTATTGTGTCCATAAAGACAGTTTTGGCAAAACGATAATTTAGAAATTGTTTGTCGTCTGACGTCAGGCTTGTACGATAAAAATGTTTCGCAATATTGAATGGCATGATCTTTATTGCAGATGGGGCATTTTTGATGCGGTGCGTTGGCCGATGATGACCTAGTTTTATAATTGTAATTATTAATTTTAGGTGGATGATTTTGGTTGCTTGAAAACGATTTAAAATGAAATGGTTTTTTAAAGTTGGTTGGTTGAGAAGATTGATGCTGCTGCTGATTTATTTTTTGAGGATCTTGCTTACGTTTCGACGATTCTAGAGCTGTAAACTTAGCTTCTAAAAACAGTAAAAACTCTTTTAAAGTGGGCAATTCCCGTGGTTCTTTTAATGACTCGATGTAGTCATTGTGCGTATCCACGTCTAGTTTTTGACTGATGATATAAACTATGATGGGGTCCCAGGTGACGATGTTCACTCCCAGGTTTTTCATGGCGTTCAGACACTCGTTGGTTGTGTCATGAATCTTTTTAAGAGCTGCTGCTGATTGCTGCTGTATGGTAGGCTGACTAATAAGGATACTCATGTGCGCGTTGAAAATGAGTTTCTTATTATCATACCGATGATTTAAGAGATCCCAACAAACCTGGTAATTTTCGGAGCTAATGTGGAGATGTGATGCCAGTTTCTCTGCTTCGCCTTTCAACTTACTTTTTAAAAACTGCATTTTCTGGCTATCCGACAGAGCTCGATTGCGGTGGATAGTCTCTGTAAATAAATTTTTAAACGACACCCATTGATGGTAATTTCCGGTGAAGTTCATGATATCCAGGGTTGGGGTTGATTTCACGCGATAACACTCCGAATTTATTTTGCTGTTGATTACCTCTTTTATGTCAATAAATTGACGTTCGTAGCTGCTGAAAATCTCTTCGTACTCTGGGTTCTCTTCGTAGAGTTCGCTATCTATCTCCCAGTGCAGAGTATCGATAACCGTCCACCGAGCCTGCACTGACTTAAGGATGTCCTCGAATTTCCATTTTTCGGAGACGCTGTCGAGGTTGATGCTGCTGATAGTTCGCTTAAAAGCCTTAAAATTACTTCTCTGCTTCCTCAACATGTCTTCTAACTTACTGCTATTACCTTGGGTTCGATTCCTTCCGTCAGATGGAGAGACCGGACGAGTGTCCGACGGAGAGACAGGACGAGAGCTATTACTACCGGATGGTTGATTTAAAAAACCTGGCGTTTGAATAGGGGTTGCAGGTTTGAGGATACCTACTTTAGGTTCAGGTGGTAAAAAACCTAATAAGTAAGTACGAGTATCATTGTAAAAATCGGAGGTTTTCTTATAATAATTGTGGGTGAAATATTCGTGAGATTTGTCGTCAAACTCACAAAGCTTGATATGCTTATTTTGGAATTCCTGCCAATGACCTTCCAGGGTGCTAAGACGTTTTTTAATATGAGCCGGTGTCTTGCGATCGGCACCGTCTTTCTTAAAATTAATCAATAAGTGATCCATAGCCTCCATGGTTTGGTTCTGGCTTGTAAGTAGGGCTTCCATTTTTCTGCTAGATATGCTGCTGTTATATCAGTAATAGGAGAGTAATGGACTCACCAAAATTGCTGCTGGTTGACTTACGTGGCGGTCCTCAGTGCGCTCGTGATTGAAAGTAGTCAACACTCGCGAATAAAAGTCCCGCTACGCTTAGCTCGAAGGACCAAAAAGATGTACGTTAACACCTTGATGCTGATAAGATGATGTTAAATAAAAGATGCTGCTAAGATAAATTAAAAGATATATTACAAATAAACTGATGCTAATGCTAAGGCTGATGATATGAGAACGCGATACGCGGCGACGTTGTGCAAGCGTGATTCGTGAACTGATTATACCTAAGTGACGAAATAATCATTAGGGGAAAAATGCTGCACCAGCTATGTGCGGTTGTTGAACCGTACAATCTTGTAGCCACTACACATTGTTTTATTTCACTTTGTAATTACGATACGAACATCAGTAAATTGTTGATACTGTATAATATCAACAAAAACAACGTGCCTTACATTATGGCGCTCGATATGTTAAGAGTATACGTAACTACTTATATTTACAAATTATTTATTTCCCATACACGCAACTATAATATTATGTAATAGTTGATGGAACAAGACTGTAACGAGTGCACGTACTATCTCCGGCGCGATCTAGCCGGCGCGGCTGCTAGCGTGACCACACGCGAACACACCGACCCTCGGTCACAAAAACAAACATACTTGTTTGTCATGTAACTTCACGAACAACAATAATAATATACTATAATTATCACCATTTCATTATTTCTATTCAAAACTTTATGGTTTACATTTTATTAATAAGAACAAACTAAGTAGTAAACGATGATCAAACATAGTTAAAAACTTATCTCAAAGTAAGCAACAGTCAACAGTACACAGTAGGAGTCTCGTTATCACAAGGAGTCAAAGTTCAGACTTGTATTCTCAGATAACACGACAATGTCGGCGATGGCTCGCTGCTGCCTCTCACGTGCGACATGCATCGTAGAGTTGGTACGATAATAAGTTCAAGTTTATCATGGAAACATTATTTAGATAGGTAATAATAAAGTAGTACATTCCACGGTACCGACCTGCGTGTCAGGCAGCAGCGTCAGCGCGACGGGCTCGAGCTGCGGCGGGATGTCGTGCAGCGCGTGCGCCAGCTCGGCGTGCGCGGCGCTGGGCGGCGCGGTGTGGCGCTGGGGCGGCGCGGTGTGGCGCTGGGGCGGCGCGGTGTGGCGCTGGCGCAGCGCGTGCGCGGCGTGCGCCGTGAGCGCGGCGTCGCCGGCGCCGAGCCGCACGCGCTCCTCGGCGCGCACGTCGCGCAGCGCGTCCAGCGCGCCCGACAGCGCGTACGTGCTGCGCCGCCACCACGCCTCCCCGTCGTCGCCCTCACACCCAGTCTGCGTGTGCACAGCTATATGTGTGTATATTTCTGGCGGGGGTACCGGCTAAATACTGTTTTGCTTGATCCCAATTTTTAGATAATTACTATTAAGAATCCCCTTACCCTGGACTTTTCCATACAAACGCAGTCTACGTTTTATTTCGAAACCACATGTTCAGATTTTGGTAAAAACAATTTTTTTTTACAACATTTAAAAAAAATTGCTTTTATCTAGGGTAATAACTGGTTTCCTACGCTAAAATTATGAACTGGAAAGGAAATATAACGATTTAGAAGTTTCCCATACGGATGGTTAAAAATAACATAACACACTATATTCTATTTGAAGTTCATATATTTAATTATTACCCTAGATAATTACAATATCTTTGAAATTACAAAATTTTGCCGAAATAGGACATGTCCTTTAAAAATAAAATGTAGACTATGTTTGTACAATTCCCAGGAACTTCTTCTGAATGAAACCAACAATGGATACTGCTTTGTTTATTTCGGTTGCTTTGCTAGCCTACTGATACAGATATTTGGTTCGAACTGCACAAATAATACAAAAATACCTATATCAAGTTCTATCTTTGTACAACGCCATCTATTTTAATATAGAGCAACTAATGCCGTTTATACATACAGCCCACCAAGAACGACTGTTCTTCATTGGTGGTTGGTTGATAACTTCGGTTGATAAAGATACAAACAAGTGGTTTAGAAATAACAAAAAACAATGAACTTCTTTTATGTGGACTGTAAAACATAATAACTGCTAAACACTTCAATAACCTATAGATACCTATTATACAAAATACGAATTATTAAAGAATTCGATCGGTTGCTGGTAAATAATACTCGCATTTTGAAAATAGAACGGTTGATTCTGTTTTTATCATTACTCTACCACTCGCGTAATGTTGTCCAAGGTGAGATGTTTGTCGATATAGTTAGTGCTCTAACGGTTGGATAGTGGTGATAAGTTCGGTTACCTTCCATAGTAAATGTTATATGTGAATGTGATGTGTAACAAGAAGTATGTTTACATAATAAACGGCTGTTACTATATCTACTACTAGGAGCGATATCATGTAAATGTCAAATTAGCTTAAGTTTACCTCCTAGTGTCCATTACTTTGTTTGAATGAATTTCAATGTTAAATAATGCAAGAAAAACGTTAAAGGTATGTATCTGCGCCCATATATCTCTGCATGAAATACGTTTAGTATACTACCTAAAGACCTAATTGTAAAAAGCCTCATAACTGCGAACAGGTGCTAAAACGAATAAGGAAACATGCAGAGTTAGGTAATGTCATTCTCCTTTTTTTGATTTAAGACATTGGTTTTAAATGAAGACAGGGATTCACAGTTTGAAACGAACAGTTTGGTAAGAAAGAGCTGTGCAGTAAAGATGCTTACTATCTGCTTCACTCTAATTCTCTCTCTGTCTCACCGCCCACCAACTCGGATTATTCCGAGTTTATTTAAGTAAAGAAGGATTGTCGAAGTAAGTACAGGTTATTTTTCTTGTCTTAACTGTCTTTCCTTTTCTTAAATCTTTAACTCATGATGAAATCCTTCCACGTGACTTCTTCTTATCAATTTATTTGAAGCATCTTTTATGTCTTCTTTTCTAAGATAAGTCTTTCTCTTTCTTTTCTTTTTCAAGAATTTACTACAGGAACTCTGTATAGGTAAGAGATTATTCCATGATGATGACGTAGACCACAGCGTATTATCTCCACCTTTAGAATGTATTTTAATCTTTTCTGCTTTTTCTTCCAGGTTAGCCTGCGATTGTCTTTCAGTATTTTTCAGCCAATTGGGTACATAGATCCACATTTTATTCTTACAGATATCAGACAGCGCTACTTCTCTAGAATCACAATCTGCCGAATTTTCTTCAGAAGCTGCATGTGCCCGATTACTGCGTTTTACATTAGAGACAATCTCTGGTGGTCTGTTTACTACGTGTGTCTTCCATTTGCCTTTTATCTTTGAGTTTTTCTTCTCCGTATAGCTTTTATTCTTTGTTAAAGCTGAAATTTGACTCATCTTAGTATATTTGTTTACATATTCTTCCATAAGAGATGTGTTGTTTTGTAACTTCCTTTTTCTGTTGAAATAAATCTTTGTCGTTTTATATTTTGAACCGGTTGGATTTTCATCTCTTAAAGGTAGCTTACCAGTATTTTTTCCTTCTTCATCTCGTTTCGTTAGTTCCTCGAATATCTCCTTACATCTTTTTTCTTCTTCCATCATTATCATCTTAGTTGTTTCTGTTTCCTTCTCAGTTTTCCTTTTAAGTAACTCGTCTATTTGAACGTGCATACTAACTGTATTACCACTGGAAGCCGGTTGCATTTGTCCACTTACGATCCACCCCAGGGCTGTATTTTGCGCTATCGAAAACCCTGAAGGAGACTTAAGTAAACCCTCTTTGATTATTTGACCGTAGACCTCCGCTCCTAACAAAATATCAATTTCGTTAGGAGTGTTGTAGCATGGATCTGCTAACTTGAGTTGTTCCAGTTCCGGCCATGATGATACTTCCAGTGTGATTGACGGTAAGTGTGCTGTTAGCTTTTCTAAGATATAGGCACTTACTTGAATGATGCAACAAGGGTCATGAAGAGATTGAATGTTTACTTTGACCATTGCTTTAGAAACAATGCGTCTATCTCCCCCTAACCCTGCAACAGTCGTACTTGTTGCAGTACTCTTAACTCCAAGTAATTGTGCGGCAGCCTCTGTAATAAAAGAAGCCTGCGAACCTTGATCAATCAAAGCTCGCAGCAACTGATGAGTCCCATATACAGATTTTGCCTTCACCAAAGCTGTTGCCAATAGTACTGTTTGCACACTTCCTGTTGATGTGAGACTAGCAATGTTTACGTCGGTTTCTTGCAGAGATACCATGTGCGCAGTTGGTGATTGTGTTCCGTTAGTAACAACATGCACATCGGCCTCTGTTGTATGTTTCCTATCCATGTTGTTGATTTGAAAGTTTCTGATGTGTAGTAAAGTATGGTGGCGCTTCCTACAAATATGGCATGAAGTTAGGCTACGACAATGTTTCGCAGAATGGTTATTAGCTAAACAGTTAAAACAGAGTCCTTTTTCTTGGACAAAATTACGTTTCGTGTCACAATCTTTTATAGAAAATTCCTTGCAGCTACTAATACGATGGCTACCCTTACAATATGCGCATGACACATTTTGAGATACATGTAAAGTTTGAACAATGTTTGTTTTTGGGGAATAATTATTAACATGAAATTGTCTGTTACCTTGTGATAGTTTTGGATCCATAAATTCTAAAGCGTGGTACCTGTTTTGTAAGAATTCATAAAATTGTTCCAATGTAGGTAAATTTTCCGTGTTAGTGACCGACTTACTGACCTCAGTTTCCCATATTTTTCGACTTTCTTGGTCTAACTTGAGGCTTACCACATAAATTATAATCACATCCCAAGACTTTACATCTATTGCAAGATTTTTCAATGCATTGAGCGTATCTGTAGTTACATCCAAAAGTTCTTTAATCGCCGCCGAGGATTCATTCAAAATATTTTTTAAACCAAAAAATCTTTTCAAAATGTTGTTCGCCAAATATTGTTTGTTGTTGTAGCGTTTCACTAGAAGATTCCAACACTGCTCATAGTTTTCATTTGTCACAGGAATATGACGTAAAAGCACCTCTGCTTCGCCTGTTAAGTGGCTCTTTAGGTAGTGAAGCTTCTGGACCTTATCAAGGGTTTCATTATTATGGATAAGTGACGTAAACATGTCTCTAAAACTCATCCAGGAGGAATAAACACCCGATAACGAAGGGATCGTAATCTTCGGTAGCTTTACTGTTGATGTTGTAGCCTGTGACTTTTCTTTTGAACAATTATTTTCTTTCTGTGCCAAAAAATTGTCATAAATTTCTTCCAATTCCGAAATAAATTCAATGTAAAATTCCTCTGTCTCTTCATAAACTTCATCAGTAAAATATTTTGTATTCCGTAGCTCTTCAATATTTTTTAAAATTGCCATATGAGTCTTATTAAATTCTGCCCATTTCTGCTTTACTTGTTCTATTCTTATTTTCACGTATTGTTTGGTTATTCTATCTTTTGGACTTTTCTTGAAGTTTGACTTTGCCTTGCTAAGTTGTGATTGCAAGTCTTCCTGTTTGATGATTAGTTCCATTGTTATTAAATTTCACTGGACTTGAAAGTGTTTTAATTTCTTTGATGAAATCTTCTTTGAAAATTTTTTTTAAGTATCCGAGTTTTCTTCCAAAAATTTTCTAAGTGTCCAAATTTTTTCTTTAAAAATTTTCTAAGACCAAAAATTTTTCTATCTTCTGAAATTTTTCTATGTTCTGAATTTTTTCTATGTGTTTTTGAAGACAAATTTTCTTCTAAGTAAAATTGGGCATAGGTTCCCCGTATGTTCCGACTTTTCCAAATAAACTAAGTCCCAATCTAATTCTTAGAATTTTTTACAAGTCCAACCATCTATAAATTTTTCTAAGTCCAATCATATGTAAATTATTTTAAGTCCAAGAATTCAAATCAAAATTTGCTAAGTGTTTGACAGCTACCAAACAATACGGAAAGTACCTTACAGTTTCTTTTCTGTCAAATTACCATTTTTTTTTTTTTTTTTTATGTTATAAGTCGGCAAACGAGCAAGCGAGCCTCCTGATGGTAAAAGGTCATCGCTGCCCATGGACACATACCGGAGGTGCCGTCATACCATACTTCATATCCACGAGTTTTTATGACGTCACCTCTACTTCCGTTCCGTGTACGTCACTGCTGGTACGTCACTTCCAAGCCTCCAAAGACGTCACACTTCGTCGCCTTCGGTAGCTTAGCCTCTTCATCGGCTATCGAGGACCATGTACAAATCCCAGGAACTTCTTCTGAATGAAACCAACGATGGATACTGCTTTGTTTATTTCGGTTGCTTTGCTAGCCTACTGATACAGATATTTGGTTCGAACTGCACAAATAATACAAAAATACCTATATCAAGTTCTATCTTTGTACAACGCCATCTATTTTAATATAGAGCAACTAATGCCGTTTATACAATGTTTGTATGGAAAAGTGAATTTTGGTCTAGAGTAAGGGGACTTAATTGGTTCAAAACATACATGATATACCCAAAGATATATATATACAATGAGTTATTCTGAGATCAAACAAAATGCTGAACTGAGTAAATTAAAAGCTAAAACTAATTTATCCAGCAGTAAAGTTTATTTATAAATAAACTGAAAATATTACTTGTGAAGTACTAAAGAGAATGTGCAAAATTATAAAGGTTTTGTCACACTTCTTACTCAATATTCCCTCACCTTTGTTTTGTAGATGGTATTGATTGAAGTAGACTCGTACACCACATCACACACCCCAGATATGTCTGTCTCCTTATTTTCACCGTCAATAGCTCTAAACTGAAAAACAATTACAAAAGATAACAGAATTTTAACTTCAAACAGAAGAAAGATTTGGAACAAGGATAGAATTATTCATACTTATCAGAGCTTATACCCAGCTATATAAAATAGAGCTAAAGAATCTACTGTAATACTTCATTTTATATTTAAGTATAAACTAAAAAGTGCCCGATACGATACCTCCACACCAGCTAACACATCCAGTCCACTATACTCGTATATCGTCGAGTATAGGCTATGACTAAAGTATTCCTTTTACTTCTACAGACTGAGCATTGAGCACGTCCACAGGACGCTAAACTTGACAGGTGAATAAATATGAACCTGAAACAGGCTGATGATGGACTTCTTATAGTTGAGCAGATCGCGCGGCTCCTGCATGTCCAGGTAGGCGGCGCGCACGGCGCCGCCCGTGAGGTGCGCGTAGAACGGCGCGCCCGGCGCGGCCCACGGCGCGGGCCGCGACCCGTGCGGGCCCCACACGTGCAGCTGCGCTGTCTCCAGCTGAGACCATGTACAATAAATTTTTCTTTTAATGAAGGTCTTTTTAAATATTACTTAAGTGCAAAGCTAAAAACTACTAGCGTTTGGAAACTACCACTGCTGGGAATATTATGCCAAAAGAAATTCAGTATTGGTCCCTATCTAACCTGATGGGTTACAATTACAATACAGTTTAACACTTAAGCTGTACATTATACTATACATTTAAATTATACAATTAAAATTGGCAGACAACTATTTCCCAGAATTTTGCTCAAATGATGGCAATAGTAATTTACATGATAGTACTCCCATGCTGGTCTGGGTGAAATAAAAAAAAACTTAGAATGTACCAGCTGCTTCTCTTCCCACGCAGATCGTAAAAGCCGATCGAGGGGATGGGCAAAAATGCAAATCATGTTAACAGGCGATGCGGCTAGCAACCCATCACTGTATTAATTGCTTTTCCATCTTCTCGCCCACCATGACGCTAAAAGTTGCTTTTGGGTCTTGCGGCCCTGGGCTCTGCATAGAACCGCAAGATCCAAAATGCTCTGTCTGCCCCATTAGGGATAAAGATGTGATAGTATGTATGTATGTATGTATGATAGTACAATTTTTTAATAAATAATTTGAATGGCTGTCTTAAACTGAGATAATGGTAATTCTACAATATTATCTGGAATATAGTAATAGAGGTCCAGCCGAGACCCACAAATGAAATTTAGATTTTGTAAACAAAAAACTGAGATAGCTAATTTATTTTTATTTTTCATTTTAAGAATATTTTAGGAAGTTATTTTATGATGCAAGTTCATAATGTGTACATAATGTGTGTATAGATGAATTGCAAAGGGACAGTCAAAATATTTATGTCTTTTAGCTTTAAATCTAATAGCGCATTAGTGTAAAACAAATACCCATGGTATTTATATGTGAAGGTCTACCCCATAGCAATATTTCATAGGGCATAACACTGTGGAAATAACTAAAATTCTGGTGCCAGGTAAGCAGAAACTTCTTCAGTACTAACGTGGAACTTTAGCAGGAAGTCCGTTTCCTGATCGCTCCATATCGGCTCCACTGCCACGACCGCCGTAATCGTGTATCCGATCGTTTTCCCTCCACTGTAATCATCGGCAATTGACACCGAAGTGTTGAGATCGTAAGTGACCGGCGTCTGGAACAACTTGAACTCGCCGTACTCTCGCGGCACCGACGAAGTACAAACCCAAGATGTAAATAATATAAAATTATACAAAAGTAACGTTAATAAACTTATGACACTTTGTGACTTACTTAAAAACATTGTAATTTAAGTAATAAATAAAATAAAAATTAAATAAATAACTAAAACAACACCGCAACTTGACGGTAGCACTACACAAATAAAATAAGATGATTTTTTTAATTGACGCATATTTATTTGACGTGAGTGACGATAAGAAAAATGACACTGACAGATTGATTGACAGATGAAGTTAGAGCTTAGAGCCATGGTAGAAACCATAGATCTAGGATAGTACGTAAGTTTGCGTAGCAAAACACATGCTATATCTATGGTAGAAACAAGGTATTCTCTTCCCGAGATGGAACAAGACTACGTCATGAATATTAAAGAAAATATTACGTAACTTAGCTATCTAGTATCTCGTGTGATTCATCATCATCAATGAGGTCTTTTCAGAATAGAAATTTAAAAAAATAAGTCTAGATGGCGTTGATAAAAAGGCATGTGTCAATGTCATAGATGGCAATATTTAATGTCCTGTCACTCTCTATAGGGGTGGGTCGTCAACGGTTTTGTCGTCGACGAAACGAGACCGTTTTCCGTCAACTTTAAACGAGTTCATAAAACAGTCTAATTTTCGTCTAGTTAGGAACCACATTGAGGAACTATGACAACGTAAACTAAACTTTTATGGCATGATTCAACGACAACGTCAACGTCGTGACGTGAACTAGACTAGAGTCAAATGAGACCTAAAAAATAACGTAAATCAAGTCTAATAACCTGTTTATAAACTAAAAATACAATCTATGCGTATGACAATAGAATTGAACTGCGCCCACTCATAGCATGGATTTCGCGCATGCGCGCGGCAGAGACAGTCATATCGGCAAATATTAAAGTATGAATGAAGGGAACAGATTGCTAGCTTCGGTTGGCGTAGCGAAGCGACGAAGAGCCACGATCATTATCATTCGATCATTTCGGTTTATCATTCGACGGTAAACTAGTCGAATAGTTCATGCACTTCATGCCAGTTAACGGTTGAAATAAACCGTTCGTTCATTCAACGTCCATGTCTACTCTCTAGGTATCTATGTAGGTAATATAAACATAACTATTTACTGTTTCATTTATAATGTTTGCTTATTAATATTCTAACAAAAAAAATATATATACTACGTTATAATTATGGTTAGCCCATGTATTGTGAAAAACTGTCAAAATATTGGCACTTGTCGTTTTTCTTAAGACGAAATCACAATGAATACAAGCTTTACGACATAATATCAAGTCTGGACTAACTTTTCATAAGAATTCTCTCATATATTTACTGAATTAAGGAAAAATTCTTAGTAGAATGTAAATTGCTTACATTTTACAAGTACAGCATTTTTGAAGTACTGGGCGTTTTTGTCTTTTTGAAACTGGTTTCTATGAGAGAAACGAACAAACGGTTTTCGATTCATATACATTTAGTATACTGAGAACGGACGACCATACCGGGTGAAACGAAGAAACGAATAAAGAAACGATCCCCGATATCCAAAACATGAACGAACATTTCTTCCGTTCCGCCCGTTTATTCGTTTTTTCTCCTACAAACACGTTTCTTTCGTAATGTTTATTTAATTAATTAATAATTATAGAAAATAATTTTATATCTTATTCAAAGGAGAGGGAAAGCAGTTTTTCGTGAAACTGGTTCTCAATCCAGTTCCTTTGCCAGATGAAACCAGTCCGTTCCGTTTTCTGCAAAACCCGTTACGACCCACCACTATTTGACACTTGACCAAGGCATCAAAGCCATCTGGTGAGAAAAAGAGTTACTATTTTTTTTTTAAATGTCACTTTGAAAACCCCTCATTAGCTTGTCAACTAAAGTACGTAAAAGTGTAGTAGGTGCTTTATTGAAAGTGAAAATTGACTACTACTGACCAGTGGCGGCCGGTGGGTTATCGAACTGGTAATGCATTTACACAGTACCTACACACAGTAGAATATTACGAAAAGAAAAATAGTCATTGTTTTTTACAATAACTAAAACAAACAATAATTAACACGGAAACTACATAAAACTGTTAACGAGCGAGAGGTCATCCAACTATCCATTCGTCAAACATCGGGTACTCTCGGCAAATTCGGCTTCGGACGCACGTGCGGCGCACGAAAACAGACTTATTTCTCGGTATATTTCTATGAACTATCTTTTTGTTTCACGCGTCAGGCAGGCGTATTAGCTCGTGACTCATACAAGGTGTATTAGCAGTCCTCGTGCGCTCGCGGAAGCGCACGAGATTTTTTCTATTATGGAAAAATAAGTCTTAATAGTTTAGCAAAGCGCTCAAATTGTTTCGTCATCATTGGAAATTTTATTTGTTACCTATAAAGATTTTTGTATGTTTAAAAAATACTTAAATACCTGTTACCATGGTAATTTATAAATAAAGATCAAGTATTATTTGTAATTTTTTAATCTTTTAAATTGGTAGTTCAGCGCACGAGTGCACTGGTAGGTACAGCCGCCACTGCTACTGACTGACCAATACTGAACTGGGTTTCTTTCATTGTAATCTTCCCAGCAGTGTCCATTCCGAAAAGACAAACAAGTCAAATTAAATAAAAGCTTGTAATTATAAATAAATATACCTAATAACGGATTTGTTTTTATCTATTATCTTTTTCCCCACTGAAAAAGTTTGAGAACCACTTAGCAAACTGATGACATATTCTTGTTCCACCTACGTCACTAGCTGTCACGGGAAGAGAATACCAAGCGAAGTATATTATTATACCATGCTTAGAGCAAACTTCATGGGGCGTGGCGTGGAGTGGAGTGGGTCGTGGGACTCGTGGGCTCAGACCAAATATATTTGGTCTGAGCTCGTGGGACCATGAAGTTAGAGGGATCTGGGACATTTACGCAAAAAAAAATTAAGAGAATGCCGCGAAAGCGAAAATACATGGTCCTACATGGTCCGCGAAAGAAATATTAGCGCAAAAAAAACCGAAAAAGTTTTCGGAGAAAAACTGTCAGAGAGTTCTATCAACGCGAATAGACATGAGCGCAAAATAGCAAAGACTTAATGGCGATATTTTATTTATTTAAGTTGGCAGTGGCAGTTTTCATTTCGTAGTGTGCTATCTAAAAGTTTTTATTAAGAATATTGAACAACTAGGTACAGTACGCGCAATACAACTCGGCGGCTCTGAACTTCACGCGGGCACCAGCTACTCCATCACTTGCAGCTTGCATCTAACTACCGTGCCGCCAAGTTTTTTTTTTTTATTCTAACTAGGACACTTTGACGGATATATGAAATAATAATTAGCCAAGTACGTGTCGGGCCACGCGCAGTTAGGGTTCCGTAGTTGCGAATGCCAACTCTTGAGATCATTCCACTTAAAAAGTTAAAAGAAAAAACTAATTTTCTATTGAATTTGTATGAACTTTTCCTTTTCTGGGTACATTTTATTAGTTGTTCGCCTATAACTTTTAAATTTGTAAACCCGACACAGACACTTGACTCTAACCATCTAATCGAAAAACGGTGCTTACAAGCTCACAATATTTTTAAAGGACTTCTTCAACGATATCCCACACGATGCGATGTTGGGTTAGTCAAGAAAAAATATAACCCCTACTCATCAAGATTAGTATATTTGCTAAACTTTTCGCTCAAACGTCTTTCTTTGAAGTCGCTTAAGTCCAGAATGCCTATAGTATCTAGTATGTATCTGTGACAATACTTAAATCATTTAGGGACCATCCATAAACAAGGTAGTTACGGATTTCCGGTGTGGTGTAAATACACATGGGATGGGTGGGACGTATGGGTTAGGGAATAATAAAAGTAATCGCAAGGTAAACAAAATATATTATTAAAATTGCACAATTGTAACTCTCATTTGAAATTTGAATACGCACACAATATCTACGTAGACAAGTAAATATTTTAAAATTATAATTCACATAACAAGGCTGCCACCGAACGATGTCATCCTGCAAGAGCCAGGACTGCATTTAGCAGATTTTTTAAATAGATAACTGTATCATTAGTGACAACAAAATGTTAATAATATTGCTTATACCTATCATACCTACCTAAAGTTTATTTGTATATCACAACGCATGGGTGCAAAACAGGCGCAGATTAGTAATTTATAACTACTTAGATGTGGTATAAATAAATAAATAGTATTTGTACTGTAGACGGTTTCCAAGCCACCCATATAACAATCTTTGGTAGACTTCTTTAGTTGATTCAGAAATAAATACTGGAAGTGGACTATTTTCAAACGCCGAGCAGAGGAGCGGCCGCGGACTAGTCGCTTGCGAAAACGTGTGTTGGTGACGGGCGTCGCTGACGTCACGGGGCGGCCGCGCCCGCCGCTATGAGTAGATTGTCATCAGGATCATCTGAAGGAAACAAGATGACTTTACAATACTTCTCGCCGGCACTTCGCTGAGCACGCATGCAAAGCATGCATCTGTCTGTTGGTAGTACAGAGCACCGACCTCTTCTAGCGACAGCGGGTTCGTCTTCATCTTGGCGTCGAGGCTCCGGTAGCGCTCTGCAACAGACACACGGTACGTGTATTCGCAGAAATATCCATACAGCAGGAATAACATATACTATTAAAAAAACAAAACATAACAAGTTATGTTTTCATTTTTTAACAATATAATACTTATACGTAATAGACAACGATAATAAGGTATTTTCGGCGTTTCTTCTCAGCAGTGCCCGATGCGAAGCGCTGGTATAGATAACTTTTCTTTAAAAGATAAATTAAATTTAAATTTTGTTTTTTTTATTTGGCTCACAAAACTGACAATTCACAGTAACACTTTGTGGTAGGTATCTTAAATATACAAAAACATGTGAAAGTGAAAGTCTTCTCGATGTGAACACAGCATGCATATACAAAAACCTATATAAGTTCATATAACTACACTACACAATATAAATTATTTAATTTAAAAAAAGAATAGATGCACTAAATATATCAAATTTAGTAGATACGTTATCATATGCGGAACACATGCGCACGATCGGTGAATTCTCCATATATAAAGTACGGGTCAAGGGGGTGCTGAACGTCTTCCTTGTATGAAGTCGGCTGTTTTGACGTGGAACCGCAAAGGTTATCCTACCCAGCAATGCGGGGTTTTCGATTTTACCAGTAACTATTTATTGCAAAAAGAGGATATCAGTGATATTTCGTCTCTGATAACGGGGGGTTATTCGAAAGTACTCAAGCCTAGCATCATAATGAACTTGATATATCGGGTTCCAGATTACACTACAATACTCTAAAAGTGATCTTACAAAACAGTTAAATAAGATAATTGAGACTTCAGGAGCATTTGTTTGCCTCTTGAGTTGAATGCATAAAATTTTAAAAAAGAATGCAAAAGAAGCGCTATCTAGCTGACGCACGGCATACGGCAGTGACAATGTGATGCGAGTGTTGTGTTGCGGAGTGTGTGACGCACCGTGCGCGAGGTGCAGCCGCGCCAGCGCCAGCAGCGCGGCCGCGGGCGGCAGCTCGGCGCCGCGCGCGAACCGCAGCACCACGCACTCCAGCACCTTGTTGCTGGCCGACACGCCCGCCGCGCGCAGCAGCGCGCGCAGCCGGTACGCCGAGCCGCGCGCCGCACCGCACGCGCCCTGCACCAACTCGCGCTGCAGCGCCTGCCGCCAGAACGCCAGCAGCGCCGTCAGCGCGGGCAGCTCGTGCGCCGCCAGCCGCCCGCTCACGGCCGGGTCGCGCAGCGCCACCAGCGCGCGGCACAGCTCCAGCGACGGCCGCGCCGGCAGCAGCGGCCGCCCCCAGCGCCGCAGCAGCGCGCGCAGCCCCTGCGCGTCCACCGAGTCGGCGCGCTCGGCGCGCAGCTTGGCGAGCATCCGGTCGGCGGCGGCGCGCGCGGCGGCCGGTGCGGCGCGCGGCTCGTCGCCGCACTCGCGCCACACGTCGCGCACGAGCACGTTGTCGTCGTTGAGCTCCCACACGGCGGCGTGCTCGTCCGTCAGCACGCGCAGCAGGAAGGCGGCCTCGGCGTGCGCGCGCCGCGTGTGCGGCACCACGAGGTAGCGGCCGGCCGGCAGCGTGAAGAACGTGGCCACCTCGCGCGCGCGCGACTCGTGCGTCACGTCCAGCGGCCGCAGCGCGCGCAGAGAGCGCGGCCGCGCCGGCGCGCCCTCCGCCAGCGCGTACACCGCGAACCCGACGGCGAGCAGCCGCCGCGACTGCGCCGGCGTGTACTCCTGCGCCACAGCCACCACCACGTGACACTTTCGCTCGCCAGTTATCTGCGAACCGGAAGCGGAACGTGACGCTGTGGCCTGGACGCTGACGGGAGGGCCGCGGGGCGCATACCTGCACGTGGAACTGCGGGTTGGCGTGCGCGGTGGGCGCGCCGGGCGGCCCGCCAGCGTTGTACCCGCGCCGCCAGCGCCGCCGCGCTAGCACGGCGCGCCACGGGCGGCGCGCGCGCAGCGCCGGCTCGCGCAGCCAGTCGTCCGGCCCCACGTGCACCAGCTCCAGCCGCGAGAACCACTGCGAGAAGTCCGCGAACGACATCCTGCAACCGAACACTACATCATGTACCATACACATAAAGCTATATTCGTACCGTAGTATCGATGTAATGTTTATAATTGACTTCTTTTACAGAAATGGGCAATAGTAGATTCACACAATAAAGCCACAATAACTGTTCGTGAGCAAAAAAAAATATTTCATCAAATCTAACTAGGGTCCTATACTTTGCGTCAAATGATGCTGAAGTGACGCACGTTGTGGCGAAAATATTTCAGCTTGGTACACTGGAGCGAAAACTTATTCGCGTTTAGTGGTAAATGATTTTGATGTTTGTTAACAAGTTAATTTAGTTAAAAACGAATGATATTAATTATAATTTGTAGGTAAACTTTTGTTTTTTGTTGATTAAAATGTAATACTTTTATATACTTTCTGTTTCAGTTCGCATTTTAAATTAGCACATAATAACAGGTAATGAGGCGTTTTCTTTAAAAAAAAAATAGTTCCTCCACGTGACATAGATGCCGCCAGCAATCACATAAATAGATCTGTCAATGTCTAATTCATATAAAATTTTCATAGTGAGAGTTTGTCTTTGGAATCAAAGAGAATATAATCACTACGTTTTGGAATATTTAATATTTTTATTTTACTAAATTTAGTTAAAAATATACTATTCTTTGTAAATATGTATTTTTTGACTTAAATAATAGCAAAATGCAAGATTGGTTAATTAATTACAAATTTACTACAAGTATTGAACCAAACGGCCTCTTTCATTTTTGACAGAACGATTTTAAACTCTTAAGCGCCATCTTTTGACAATGTTTTTAACCTCAGTTTTTTTTTCACTGGAAAAAGCCTCATTAGAAAAAAATTATTCGCAATAATGCCTCGCTGCGGTGTCCTTCGACTTGGTAGCTTTCGTCTCAATAAGTTTTCGCTCCAGTGTACCAAGCTGAAATATTTTCGCCACAACGTGAGTCGCTTTAGCATAATTCGAAACAACACAAAGTAGGTATGGGATCCTTCTAACTATGATAGCATGTCATGTATCAGTACAATTTCTGTGTGTGTGTACCACTTTATGTTAGCTACTCAACCAAATAATCTCAACAAACGTAAGTGAAATTACTAAAAAGTTTGTTAAAACAATTCAAGTAGACGTGCACTAGTACGCTATCGTCCGATTTGCATGATAATAGACATTGACATTGAGATTGTTTTGGTGGAAATCGGAACGAGCCGCGGCCCGAACCGGCGAAAGGTCGCCCGAGCGGAGCGTGGGAACCGTTCGCACGGGTATACAAACACAGTCTTTATTATCTGCCACTTAGAACTATTTCATCCGTCGTACAAAACGAGCCATTGCCGTGTAGTTTCCGGCAGAGTAGAATAGGGCCACTTTAAGTCCTTCCGTGGATGTCGTAGAAAGCGACTTAGGAAATACGATAAACAAAGCTTATAAGCATGCTGACCACATCATTTGACCTCTCCAACCCGTCTGGCCAGCGAGGAGAGTGTAGGCCAAATACCTCTGGTTGTTCTGGGTTAGTATGGCTCTTGTAGTACAGAGCGTCGTGCTCCTGCAGGGAGGACAAAAAGATTTGATGATGATGACAACGAGTCCATTTGCATATTTTTTGTCGATTTTGCACGTAAGAGACAATGTAGTGTAAACTTGTTAGATATCTGACCAGAACTCGTCTTCGTCGGCGGCGAGCAGGTCGCGGTCGTGCGCGGGCAGCGCGGCCAGCTCGGCGCTGCCGGCGGCCCAGGCGCCCGTCCAGGCGGCGCCCGCGGGCGCGCGCAGGCGCAGCAGCGCGCCGTCGGCGGCGCCGCGCAGGCGCGCCAGCCCGGTGACGCAGTAGGGGCGCGCGGCGGCCAGCCCGCCGGCCGGCGCGCGCGCCGCGCTGGCCACCAGCAGCGTGGCGCGCGGCACGGCCGCCTGCAGCACGTGCAGCGCCAGCCGCCGCGGCGGCCGCAGCGCGAAGCTCTGCACCACGCCGCCCGTCACGTCCTGTAGCGCCTGCGCCACGCTCACGCCGCGCAGCGCCGCGTACGACCCGTACAACCTGCGGCACCGCCGACTCATTCATTCTCGGGATCAACTCTTATCGCATTTAAAAGAGAGACAATAAAAAATAGTTCATTCTGGTAAAAGGGGTAAAGGCACAGAATGAATGAACCCGTTGTTAAATTTGACGCCTTGACTCACTTGGCGTACGCCTTCTCGAGCAGCGGCAGCGTGAAGTCGCGCTGCGCGGGCGCGGCGGCCAGCGGCCGGCCCGCGCGCTGCGGCAGCCGGTCGTCCACGCACACCTCGCGGAACGAGCTCCATACCCAGAAGCGAAATCTGCGCACCAATAATCGTTATGTTCGCTGTCAGACAGTACCGTCCCGAGTAAAGAATAGGTTACACAGTGCGAGTAGCTGAAATGACAGTAGATGACTACTGTGCCTGTGTACGCCTCGCTCGGTCACGCCACACCATGCAAACTGCTGACGTCGCAGTAGACAGATACTGCACCAGCAGTAGACAGCATACTTCGTCCGACGTATCATATCTCGTGCAATGTTTTCGCAAAATACACGAATAATCACAGTACAATGTACGACCTATTGTTTTTTAGCAAAATCGCGCGAGTTGACGACCGAGTGGCGTGCGAACCGATGCTTGTGGCGTGGTGAGGGAAGACAAGTAGCGAGTAAAAACAAAAAATGTTGTACTAACTCGGACGCGAGCAAATGACCCACTCGCACATGACAGTTACTTGCATGATGCGGTCACACGGTGCGAGTAGCTGCACCTCAGTAACTGACTAGATCAGCTCGCATGCCAATTCACACTGTGTAACCTGTCCTCAAAGCAGCGCGCGTCACCTGAAGCGGCCGCAGTAGCCGGCGCGGAAGGAGTGCGGCGGCGCGGCGCGCTGCAGCAGGCGCGGCGTGCGTGCCAGCGCCGCGCACGCGCGCCACAGCGCGCCGCACGCCAGCGCGCCGCCGCCCGCCGCACACCACCTGCGGGCAGACGGACACTCATAAAACAAGGTACTGCGGCGTTTCGCGTAGCCTGGTGGTCGAGCTTCAAAGCCGTACCTGTCTGCGCCGAGCTCGTCGATGCCGTCGCAGTCGCCGTCGCGGTCGTCATCCGCGCCCGCGCCGTCGTCGCCCACCAGGTGTTCGCCGAAGAACGTGGGATTGGCGCACAGCTCCTGGGAAATAACTTGCTCTCACTCACTGGTACTACGAGCAGGGAGGTCGTTTTACTTCTTTCACAAAAAAGTACAGAACGACTTTGAGCCTGATATAAGTCGAAGATGTATACCGAGCGAGCGAGCGTCTACGATTCGATATTGAGAATGGCTTGCGCGTCATACAATTTCTGTAATGTTTTGCATTTGTGCTGTGATCATAAAGCTAGGACGTAATTACAAAGTGCAAGGAGAAAGTGGTTAACTACGATGAGCGGCAGCCGTGGCCGACTAACCGGGTGGAGTGTTGGAGCCGGTCGCTAAGACTCCTAGAGACAGAAAAGGACAGTTATTCAATCTCGTTTAATCACAGTCGTACATACTGGGAATTCATTACGAAGGGCGAGATATCGAGCTATTTATTTTATTAGGAAAGGAAACGACTCAATCGTTCTTACATTATTTTCTTTATTGATAAGTTACTTTGGTAACCTATAGGTAATGATGTGATACAATTGTAGTGAGGGGAAATAATCTCTACTCAACAGTACATGCACAACTCTCTTATGATTTCTGTGTTTAGTGGTGGGCCTGGCTATGACTCATGTTAATTGTGATTATTTTAATAGTTGTGGATTGGTAAACCGATTTCTTACACTGGTAGTCTATTTCAGTTGGACGATAAGCCCTGTTGATGACACAGATTCAATTCCTGTGTTGGGCCAGAGAACTAATGTGGGTTAACTAATGTGGTTGAGTTCATGGTCAACGCGTGGCGGGGTGTGGAATTATCGTCACATTTTTATAATGCTCACGTAAGGTCTCTTGCGGCAACATCGAAAAGGTGACGTGACTGTAAGTAAGTTCGCATCCTGACATTAGCCTGATTTTGTACTGTAAGTAATCCAGTGGCTAGTTCACGTCATCCGGGATGTCATATGCCGATCCTTCTCAGGCCTTTGCATGACTCTCGTCTGCGAAATCTCTACTCAACAGTACATGCACAACTCTCTTATGATTTCTGTATTTAGTGGTGGGCCTGGCCATGACTCATGTTAATTGTGATTATTGTAATAAATGTGGATTGGTAAACCGATTTCTTACAATGGTAGTCTATTTCAGTTGGACGATAAGCCCTGTTGATGACATACAAGGGCGTCGCCAAGGGGGGGCAGGCAGGGGCAGCTGCCCACCCTTAGAGATTATAAAAAATTCAAACTCCTTTTTATTCTATTGTTCTAATAAATGTTATTATAACTTAATTACAAGTTTTTTATTGCTTAGTCAAGAGCTCGTGCTCGTATAGCTTTACACATTGGACTCTGTACTGTCACAGAATATATATGTATATAGTACTAAGATACTGTTGTTATTACAATCGCTGTAGATGTAAGGCTCGTAGTACAAGTGAAAAGCTTCATGTGCTGTCGACTTTACCTACAATTCATACCTACTTTTCTCATTCATAGAGAATGAGAAAAGTATGAATTGTAGTAGGTAAAGTCAACTTGCCCCCCCCTGCGCCATCGGCTGGCGACGCCCTTGATGACACAGATTCAATTCCTGTGTTGGGCCAGATAACTAATATGGGTTAACTAATGTGGTTGAGTTCATGGTCAACGTGTGGCGGGGTGTGGAATTATCGTCAAATTTTTATAATGCACACGTAAGGTCTCTTGCGGCAACATCGAAAAGGTGACGTGACTGTAAGTAAGTTCAAATCCTGACATTAGCCTGATTTCGAACTGTAAGCAATCCAGTGGCTAGTTCACGTCATCCGGGATGTCATATGCCGATCCCGCTAAGTTGATTGAATAAAAGGTAATTTGCGGTTTACGATGTATGACGTATTAAAAAAAAACTACTTACTTCGCTGGTAGTTTGCATGGTTATGAACATCATATATTTTTTTTAGTTTTATCATTCTCTTATTTTAGAAGTTGCAGGGGGGGGGGGGGAACACATATTTTTCCACTTTGGAAGTGTGTGAAAAAAATTATATTAGAAACCTCATTATCATTTTTGAATACCTATCCATGGATACCCCACACGTATGGGTTTGATGAAAAATAAATTTTTGAATTTCAGTTTTAAGTATGGAGAACCCCCCAAAATTATATTCTTTTTTCTATTTTTGTGTGACAATCTTAATGCGGTTCACAGAATACATCTATTTACCAAATTTCAACAGTATAGTTCTTAGAATATCGGAAAAAAAGTGGCTGTGACGTACGGACGGACAGACAGACATGACGAATCTATAAGGGTTCCGTTTTTGCCATTTGGCTAGGGAACCCTAAAAATGGGAGCCAGTCCATATATGGTCGGCTCACCGAATGAAATGAAATCTACTGAGTTCTGTAGACTAGACAACCCTTATATTTATTTATTTATAAAAGATGGATTCGAGATCCATATAGTCTCTGCCTATCCCCGTGGGAAACATACATACATATTATCACGCCTGTTTCCCACAGCGATAAGCAGAGACTGACCTCCACTTACTACGATCCTGACAGATCATTTTCGCTTCATCGACACTACATCAAAGGATAAAAACGGGACGCTAGTCCGTCTGTCACCAGGCGATTCTCTTGAACCATGATAGCTAGACAGTTGAAATTTTCGCAAATGATGTATTTCTGTTGCCTTTTATTTGAGCAGGCTATTTATTCTGATTCCAAAGCTGCCGCGTTCCGCTCCGGTCCCGCGGCCTCCGCAGGCTGTCGCCCTGCGCCCGCGCCGCTAATTATCCGTTCCAGCTAACTCGCCGCTCATCGCTAGCATTCATTATTTTTAAGCCCCGCTCGAAGGGACGGCGCCGCGGCAAGTTGAGACTAACTGCTCTCATAAAATTTTGTCATTTTGACGACCTTCGAGGCGTAGTGGTCACCATGCTAGCTAGTCCGCCACCCAGAGGTTCCGCGTTCGATCCCCGGTCAGGACAAGGCAGAAAATGGACTTTTTAAAATTTTCCTGGGTCTTGGATGTTGAGTTAATATCCCATAACACAAGTCTCGAACTTACTTTGGGGCTAGCTCATTCAGTGTAATTTGTCCCTATTTATATATTTATTTATTATTCATTTTAAAATTACTTTTTTAAAATGTAAGCATATAGCTAGTTAGTCTTCCTAAAATGATGGCAGCATTGCGAGTGGCGACAAACAGCAAATAATCGCAAAGGAGGCGGCCGGAACGGAAGGCGGCCCGCTGCTACTCCGAGTCGGTCTAGCCTCAGCTGTGTACTGAAGCCGAACATATAAGTACTAGTAGTTCGCCACGAATTTAGACCTCGCGATTATTATTTCAGAATAATGTACCTGATTTTAATGAATTTTATTATCGGTGCAGGTTTACCGATATGCGAATTCATGGTTGTGACCAAATTTCTAAAATAGTTGCCAATCACAGCCCTTTCTTCAAATGACTTTCGATCTAGCTCTGAAATGCCAGGAGCACCTTTCAACCATACAATCCCATGGATATGAGGTCTACCGTGATGCTGAAATTCAGTTCTGTACCAGTAGTCTTTCACCGAAAAATTACCCATCATGTTTCAGTTCAAATGACAAAGTCAGCTCGTTGTTGGAAAAAGCAGGTTTAAATGTTTATTTGTATTGCCATGGCTCTATGCCGCTGCTCATTTGTTTCCTACTTTCTTCATAAAGCTACTTCGCGTGCTTTGGTTGCTGTTGATCTCTTGTTAGTTCGTAGCATAATTACTAATACTACTACAGAAGCACAGACAAGCAGCGATAGTGATTGAACTAAAGTTCACTCAACTAAATTGCTAAAATAATAAACAAGCCAACAATTAATCAAAATAAGCAAAAACTGAAAAAAAAACAAACTAAATAAGCAAAACCCTTTTAATTTAAGTCGATTAAATATGATAAAATTTATAGAACTACTTATGAAACTCAAAATAATAGCCATAATAGTTATTCAGAAAAATTACTTCGTGGACCCCAGGGGAGATAAGTATTTTTAAGAAAGTTGTTTAGTAACCCGGATTGAATAGTTTGAGTATATTTTGTAAGAGGATTTGTATTGTATATTCATCACGGCACTCACGGCTTAGTCAGCTAGACTTCTTGAGTCACCCTAAACCCGTTTAAGTATAACGTATAAAAAAGTTGTTCAGACAAAAAAGTTGTTCAAATAAAAAAATATCGTTTTCATAATGGCAACAAAAAAGTCTAATGACATTTATGAAAATATTTTGAAATGGCGGATATATGACAGTTTAAAAATTTTAAACCCCCATATTTCCGCCATTTTGAAAAATTTCGAAAAACTGGCTCGACAAAAAAAATTGGTTGTTTGTAAAGTAGGTTTACGATCGAGATGTTTACGTGATAACGTCGTTTCACGGAATGACTGGCAGCGCTCGAGATGAGACGCGAGATCGGTCCGTCTCTCTCTCGTTATACCTGCGATCGCGCTCGTGAGGTTTTGGTGTGACACAAGTTTCTGAACATGTCACCCGACTAAAACGATTTTAAAGACGTTATCACGTCAAAAATATATTTAGTTGCTGCTTACAAAATTTCATGAGAATCTGCTAAGAAATGCGACCTGTAGGCGAGAACAGACATACAGACAGACAGACAGACAGACGGACAAAAGAATTTTTGGCCAGTCTCGAAACTGAGACGCTTCGCTCGCTCGGTCAATTATGAAGGAACTTTTTGCACTTTGCTAACTTCCTTCCTATATAGGAGTCTCTTATTAATTATTGTTTAACATTTGTTGACTGTGGAACAATCCGGCAACGATATAGGGAAAACCCATTATGGAAGGTCATTGGAATAAAACAAAATTTTAAGATTGTGAGTATGTTAAATGTTTCTTTTTTTAAATAGGAGTCTAAAAATTGCTACTGAGAGCCACTATATGTTGTGTACATGCTGTGTTCGCTTCTAGATGGTTGTTCAGTTTATGTTACTTTGGGTCTTTCTTACTTTAAAACATTTCTGAATATTGTAACAAGTTTGCGAACAAAATTAAAGAAAAAGAACTAACGCAGAGCAGAATAGCTTTACAAGCCGCTATCAATTCGACGTCGTCGACAGTCCGGCACAAGGACCGGCCAGCCACTCCCATCCAGGAAAGCGCGCCTTAGCTCGACTACTAGATCTAGATAGAGCGCAGCTTGGACCGGCCGCTCGGCGCTCGATTTGATACACATTTGTTTTCTCCGGAAATCGCTTCGGCAGAAACAAGCCGGCGCTATCTCACGTCGCGTGCGTGATGTTACGTGTTACATAATTATGTACATGCGATTAGGTGCGGCAAAAAAGTCAAATAATTAACAAAGAAGTGCAAAAGAGACCTCTGCGAGCGACAGCCGTCCGCGGCCGGTCGGTAACACGTACTTGTAGCTGTAACGTGTACTACTAACGGTGACGGCTATAGCTGCAGGCGCAGCTGGTGTAACATTTTTATCTGTCGTATTAACAATATGACTGTGGACGATACGAGATTGGTTTTAGGAAACACTTAGTTCTTATATTGGTCAATGTGTTTAACTTTAATATTTGATTCGACATCTAGTACGTAGTACGGAGAACCACTTCATCAAAACTCCGAAAAAGATTATATAACACAGTTCTCCGGCCGCGGCTACCTGCACGACTAAATCAACCTTTTTATTTGTAGTTCCGAAACCAAAATGGAGAATTTACTAATTTAGCTTATCTGTGTAGATATAGGATTACCGGGAAACGAAAGATCGTCTGAAGTACAGAAGAAAAAAGTCGGAAAGTTCAACCCGGGCTCCGGAGCAGCTAAAGATGGCCACGGCTGACGTGCCAAGAGGAATCACTTTCTGGTATGTAATGTATGGGATTGAAGATAGAACCGCATTCCAACATAGGCAGCTTCACCCTCCGCAGTGTCAAGTGGATAGCAGAGTGCGGACTCACGTGCGGGCGGCGCCACTGCACGTCCCCGCGCCGCGTGCCCAGCGCGCGCGCGTCTGCGGGGAACTCCGGGTCCTCCCACAGCGCTGCGGGCGGCTGCGGGTGCTCCCACGGCGGCGGCAGCTGGGGGTCTTCCCACAGCGTCGCGCACTCCTCCGACCCGCTCCAGTACCTGCGCACACCACACTAGTTCAATGAGGCCATAGCATAAGACAGAGGGCAAACTACTACACATAATAACATTAACAATGATGTGGACTGGGTCAAAAATATATTATTTTATTTAATCCGTCAAGAATGATAATGATAAATATTTAAATTTAATAAAATAAATAAAATATTTATAATTGTTTAATTTAATATAATTTACTGAATAATTCTGATTAATTCTTGACATGTATTTTAATATGGATCTAAGTTGTCCGAAATAAATGATTTTATTTATTTATTTATAAAGGATTCAGATCTGGACCTCTTTAACACCAGCGTTGCGTCGGTAAGGCATACCTTAATTAATAAATTCTTTAGTAAATGATTTTACTTGTGTACCGGATACTAAACTTAGGTACTAGTATATTTGTCGTGCGATCGTTTGGTGTGGCCTGGAAATGCGGATGCTTGCTTGTTTTGGCGTAAGATCAGCGCTATTTTGATGTGCTCAGTGTAATAGTTTTTAAGTAATTTAGTGCTATGCGAGGGAATAAGATATCCATTCAAATTGTGTTAATCATTGTATTACCTGTTGGATACCCTTGAAAAAAAATAAAAAAATAAAGAAGATTATAAAAAAATAAAGAATCCACGTTTTTTTTGTTCAGAAATTTAATCAAAATTTACGAAGATACAGCGCTTCCAAGTTTCGGAGTGGAGGTGATTTACGTTACGGTTGGTAAAAATCGTAGCCATTCGTGGTAGGTAAGTCACGCGAAATTTAAATGCGCTGTATCTTCGTCATTATTTGCTAATGGCAGCAAAGAAAAATACGTATACCGTACCTTTTAATAATCTATCTAATGAGCCAATTTTTTTGCCCGCATTCCTATATATGTGTGAACATATTTATTGTCTGCCTTATTTTTTTGTATAGTTTTTATACTTATGTGTGTTAATATATATGAATTTATCTATTTGTCTAACATACCTCCCTATATTCAGCTCTGCACTCAGATATCTAAGTTCCTACTTATACATACATATTTTTAGGATATTCCGCAGTAAACATTTGTATAGTTTCACCATGTCTGTCTGTCCGTCCACGGATTTACTCAGAGAATATTAGTACTAGAAAGCTGTAATTCGGCATGGATACGTGTGTGTATGCCAAAAAGGCGGTATTTTGTTGCTGTCTGTCATATAAGTAAATTGGAAGTCAATTTTTGTTCTCGACCAATCCGTCGTGTGGAGTCATTATAAATGGACACGCGAAAAAATTCACATGTGCAGTATATATGACGAAGTTTAAAGTAAAAATTATCAGAGTTAATAGGGTTTACAAATTAAGTTGTAGGCGGCCAACTTCTAAAATGTACTTAGAACTGGAAAAATTCATACAAATTTAATAAAAAATTAATTAGAAGTTGGCATTCGCAACTACGGAACCCTACACTGCAAAGGGCCCGACGAGCACTTGGTCGGTTATTTAAACAAATTGGTAGTGTAAGAAGAATCGAGCCTAAATAGTTCATTTGAACCAGACACTTCTCAACGAAATCTTATTAAGTATCTCGCAACAATATAGCTGTTTGTTGTAATGTTTATTTGAGCAATACAACAGAACTCGGCTATTTACATATTACATTTATTCTCTCTGATCTCATAATGATCGACATACCTACTAGTAACGTTAGTAATACAAATAAGTACATATGTCTCAACGAGGTCATGTAATGTCTGAAAATGCTGTGTTCCTCGGTTAGCGTTGCGCCAGAACCGTGTCCAGGGCCGGATTTAGAGGTCAGAAGGAGGAAGTGGCGGGCCTAAATTTTCTGAATAAAAGGAATTTTTTTTGCTATCGTCTTTAAAAAAATATTGTCAACAAAATTATTTTAAAAATCGACCGCTCTTCAGCAATGTGAGACATTAAAAAATTTGATATTTCTCATCTCTATTATGGAGGCCCTCTCTCCTGCCTCCTCCAAATCCGGCCCTGAGTGTGTACTCGGTGAGGCGTCCGATGTCCTGCGGCGTCGCGTGTCCCCGCGGCGGCGCCGGCGGCAGGTGGTGGGTACTTACCTGGAGAGCGCGGAGTGCTGCTCGTCGCGCCGCGCGCCCGCCGCGCCATCTGCAAACACCACCACACGTCACACGAGACACCACCCACCGGTAAAAGCCAGTTAGTCTGCAATAGTACGTTACTGCAGAGGCCGGGAAGTTAGGCATTGCTAGACAAGTAGTTTTCAAGGTCCAGGGAAGCGTTAGCGAGGGAATTTTTTGAAATTGCGGAGCCTAAGGGGGTTTCGGGTGTACGAATTGAACAATTATTTCCTTAGGACTTATAGTTTCGTCTGTCTGTCCGTCCGTTCGCGTTTTTACTCAGAGAGTATAAGTTTTTTAGAAGTACTAGAAAGCTGTAATTTGGCATAGGTTGTATATTATTGCCAAAAAAAAGGGTAAAATAAAATCTTGAAAAAATATTTTTTTAGGGTAACTTCCATACAAGTAAAGTGGAAGTCAATTTTTAGGGTTCCGTATTATTTTCTCGACTAACCCATCACGCGGGGTAACATTGAACAGGTCTTGAAAAATATTGTGAATTTGGGTACACCGTTTTTCGATTTAGGGATCCGTTTAAAGTTTAACGGTTCGTTCCTCCATCCGCTAAATGATTATTACATGGACATGTGAAAAAGTTATAGGCGACCAACTTATAAAATATACTCAGAAAAGAGAAATTTTATACAAATTCAATAGAAAATTAGTTTTGTTGGCATAAACTCAAAATCGGCATTCGCAATTACGGAACCCTACACTGAGTGCAGTGACCCGACAAGCACTTGTACAACTATTTGTTAAGATTGCAAAGACAGACTCACACAGCCTGAGTATTTACAAATATCGAAAAGAGACGCTGCAGAGCTAGAAGGCGAATCTTACAGTACCTAGCTGTAAGCGTGGGCGAGGTATACCTATACTGATGCTGTCATCGGCGCTGTGTACGATATATTCAACATTCATATTTTGATAGCTGTTTTGGAATATCGGATTAGTTTCCGGCTCATGGCTGAAATCATCGCGTTATGAATGCGGACGGCGCGCGAATCTCAATGCGCGATGTTTCGGGGACAGGAAGCGGCGGCTCCGCGCGCGCAAGCTTGGCCGTAGCCAGAAATGTGTTTTGGGAGTAGGGTTTGTGCCAGTCATATACTTAGTTCATGTAAGTTCTAATTACTTTTATAAAGGATAGTATCGGTATTAAAAAATGCCGCTAGACGAGGTGCCTCCCACTTTCTCGTATAGATAGCACCTATACCTTTTGTATTGCCGCGGTGAACGCCGCGCTTTGTGTTGTGCTTTGTGGTTGACATTAAATCTTTGCGCATCGAAACTATAAGTTTACTTCCTAAAAGTATGAGCACCTAGTTGTCACTTATAATGTCCAATAAACCTAACCTTACCATAACTAATAAATTCTTTAGTAAATGATTATACTTGTGTACCGGATACTAAACTTACTAGTATTAGCATTGTCGTGCGATCGTTTGGTGTGGCCTGGAAATGCGGATGCTTGCTTGTTTTGGCGTTAGATCAGCGCTATTTTTAATGTGCTCTGTGTAATAGTTTTTAAGTAATCTAGTGCTATTCGTGGGAACCTTTTATTGGCTTTCCGATATCCTTTCAAATTGTGTTAATAATTGTAATAGCTGTTGGAGCCCCTTAAAAAAAATAAGTAATTCAATAACTAAATTTCGAAAGTATAGTAGATACGTAAAATAGGTATGTAATGTGTATAGGTAGGTAGGTACTTCTACCTATGTACCTACACAATCATGTTGGTTCGGTTGCTCTAAGATTTCGGGGGGTTGAACCCCCAACCCCTCCCTCGCTACGGCCACGCTCATAAGTATGCCCAGGCCGAGCGACAAGTCGCAGGCTGCCTGCGCCAAACAAGGGCCGAGCAGCGGGATCAGGGGCAGGGCGTGTCGGCGTGAGTAGTTTCCTCGTCTTCGGCCGTCGCACGGACTCATGCCACGCTCCTCACTTAACGGGCGCTGCACTGCTGATGATATCGCGCGTGTTTTGACCCCTCATTATAAGTAACTATAATACGCAACTTCTGTACTGTGATTCTTTTAAATTTTTAAAATTGGTTGAGATTTGGAGGAGACATCAGGGGACTACAAAACGTTGATTTTGTGTAGATACTTTTCATAGGTATTTTCAGTCCGAGCTACAATTGTCTCAAATCGCATATCGCGACAGGACAGAGTAGATTTCACATCAGTTCTCTCGATAAGATTCTTTTGAACTGAGTAAGAAAAGGAGTGAAGGCGACCTAATGAAGAGAACGTCAGTTGTGATGTCATTAAGTGCAAGTCTTTCGCTACCGGGCACCTCTAGAGCAGGTGTCGTTGATCACTCGGCACACTTCGCTGTGAAAAAGACGGACTTTCATTTTCTCAGCGGCACCGGCGGCGTCTGCCGTATATCTCGCGACATCACGCAGTTCCCATCGCGGCGCGCCCGGCCGTTATTGAGTGCTTTCACTGTCCGGGTGCTGTCACCTAAGTATATCGGCCACTTTTAACTCCTTATAGCAATGTCATTATAGCTAATGGAACTAGAACCAAGACATCAGAGCAATACCCAAGAGGTCAATTTTAAATCTTAGAAAACCATACTGTTTTCTTGAAAGTTGACCCAACAACAATATCGTCCCGTTAACACCCGAGGCGGATGTTCGCGTCTCGCCGGCACGTTACCATCAACGTCGTCCGTTTGAGAATACATCATATCTTATACCTTTAAACAAGCAATTCTTGTATGTATGTATGTATATATATATATTTATTTATAAATTTCTGGGATCTCGAAAACGGCTCTAACGATTTCGCTGAAAATTTGTATATGGGGGTTTTCGGGGGTAAACAATCGATCTAGATTAGTTTTATGTTTGGGAAAACGCGTGTTTACGAGTTTTCATGCGTTTTTCTTTCCACGCAGAATATGGTCGCTAATTTCGTCGCGCCGCGACCGCCTTGACTTAGCTCAGCGGTTAAGGATAGCGACCGCTAGAAAGAGTGTTACGGGTTCGAATCCCACTCGGTGACTTACTTTTGTTTTTTTTATGTTTAAGTTTATATTTTTTTATTATTTTACATTGTTTTTAGACAAGTTTAAAAAAAATTTGTTAATGTTTGAGATGTAACCGAGCAAAGCTCGGTCGCCCAGGTACTTCTTTAGTTAAGTAAGTTACATGATGAATGGACGCACACAATGAAGATGCAAAAAACTAAAATGTTCTAGTCAAGAACAAGCTGTCTTTCGTGTTCGGCTTTGTTTGAAATAATCGTGACGAGTCTATATTTAAAGCCATAAATTAAAAAGTAGGCATCATCATTTCAGCCGCATAACGTCCACCTGCTGCCCTGCTGGACATTGGCATATTTAATCACATTATTGTTACACATTATTGTTAAATAATTAAAATCCATAGGTAATATACTTTAAAATAATATATTTAAAATGAACAATGACACTAAGTAGTATGACGATTAATTAACAATCATAATTTTGGATACTTTAAAAGCTATACGAAATGACCTGGGTGGTCCACATGTCTCTGCATGAAAATTGTTTGGCCTGGAGTGGCCCATGGGCCAACCGCCGCATTAAAGCCTCATCGGTGATCATCTGGGTGACTCTATGTATACGAAACCTTTAAAAATCATTGGAATCACATTTGAAATGACAATTATTACACTAATGACGTTATGTTTAATCTGTTTATGATTTTTAAACTTTATCATTTAGCCGAATAACGTCCACTGCTGGACATAAGCCTCTCATTTTTAAAGTTATATGTACTTTTTCCACGCCTGCTCCCTATTTGGGGTCGGCTCTGTATGTCACCTCCCTCTATTATATAACCTTCTATCCTTTGCCATCTCTGTACTGACCCCCCGTTCCCCCATATCCGATCTCACGCATTGTCCCCACGTCTTTCTCGGCCTTCCTCTTCCTCTATACCCGTCTACATTCAAACCGAGCATTTATCAAACACTTTAAAATGATGGTTTTAATGATTATGCTAAATAATGGAATGTAAACATGTATGTATTTTAAATTATACATTCTTTAGCTACGAAAGTCTAAAATGGATAATTTGCATTTTCCATAAATAGGAATACTAAATACGTAAGCAGAGTGGTCATGATCGCTGACCGGTTAGATAGTTGCGGAATAATGGCATGAACTCTAGTACTCCGAATCTACTTGGACAGTTCGGCGTGAATACTACTTGGCGGGACTCAAACCATAAGTCTCTCGCTATAAGCGCAAAAGAAGGTTAAGCGCTCACTGAAACCTTGACTCTCGTCCTTCTCCAGCCATTAATGTTTAAGAAAAATAAAGAAAAGGTAGGTAAGTAGGTATACTCACTGGCATGAGTGGCATGTCCGTTGGTGTAGTGCGGCGCGGGCGGCGACGGCGGCTCGCGGCCGCGCGTGCGCACGAACTTCTTCATGCGCCGCGCTCGCGCAGCACACGCCACCGACCTCCCTCGGCTGGGGACCCTAGCGCCACTACTGGGCCTATTTTGATAGTCACACTTTGCTGCAGCTTCTTATCTATATTCATTGGACATCAGAAGCGATTAGTTTTATCACAGAGTAATAATATACTACGTTTTATTTTGATCCCGCTTTAAATACCGATGTTGCTGACTTCGGTATAGTATCTTTGGTAGATAGAAATTGTAATTTTCTTTCTGAAGACTATAAGGTAGGTAAGTACTACCTTAATAACTTGTTGTTATTACTTTTTTCTCAATAAACAAATAGAAAAAAAAAGTACTACCTAAATATAAAGATATCACTGGGCCTACTCTAGAGATGTGCCGAGCGGCAAATTCCCCGTTGCCGGCAATATTCCCAATCTTGCCATTGCCGGCAAATTTCCATTTTGCCGGGAACATTGGCAATATTGCCGATCCACTTAAATTGCTTTATTATATCAAAATTCTGATTATTTTGTAAATAAACTTGAGATTGATTAAGAAATAACTGCCTAGGTGTAAGTCGGACTCGCGCACGCAGGGTTCCGTACCATTATCTATAGAAAATTACATTTTTTCAATTAAAATTACGTTAAAAAAATCACGTTTTTTGTGTGGGAGCCCCCCATAAATATTTATTTTATTCTGTTTTTAGTATTTGTTGTTATAGCGGCAAAAGAAATACATCATTTGTAAAAATGTCAGCTTTCTAGCTATCACGCTTAATGACATACAGCCCGGTTACAGACAGGCGCATGGAAAGACAGACCGACGGACAGCAGAGTCTTAGTATTAGGATCCCGGCAAAACGGGACCGGCAAATCGGGCCTAGTTGCGGAAAATTTGTCCTCGAGGGAAGTAAGGATCCCGGTTTTACCCTTTAGATATAGAACCCTAAAGAACTCGCCGTATCCGCATCCGCAAATGCGGAACATTTGCATTCCTTTATACATCTGCATCCGCAAAAGCTTCGCATAGATTGATGCGGATGCGAATGCGGATGCGTATTAAGAGAATAAAAGCCGCTGGATTTCAATAAAAATCTACTTAATAAGTGGATAGTCAACTATTAGTTTGCCCGAATTGTGAACCCGCGAACCTCATATCTCAGTAATCCCTTGACAGATTCGGCTCATGTTTTATAACTTAACAATTAATCGAGTTATAGTTGAACAAACATACATACATACTTACATACATAAATACAAACGCCGGATTGTTCAAGTAGACTCGGAGAACTTGGCTCGCTTCACTTGCTTGTTTAATTAAAACTGTAAACTCGCGAACCCCATATTTCGGCAACCCCTTGATTGATTTGCTGCTTATGTCCGAACGAAAAAAAACTTTTTTTAACGCGCCTACCAAATTTTCTGAAGATCCGATAAAAGATGCTCAAGTTATCGTCAAATAAACATACATAAATTAAATACATACAAACGTTAGATTGTTCAAGTAGACCCTTTGCTAGCTTTGCTCGCAAGAAAAACACTTCCTTTTTGGTTGATCTCTAAAAATTGTGTAAAACATCTAGAATAATACTGTGTTTTTTATTTTTTTATCTTTAAAACTGACTGACCAAAAAACGGCCTATTACTACGTGACGCTTTGATGACGTCATTAAACAACTTTCTTTCGTTTCGTACCGGCTGGCCGGTTAGTGCGTATTTCTGCGTTTGGACGAATATTTCACACACATTAGATATAAAATGGCTAATCTGCTCACAAGAAAGTCATGTGTTGTGATTACCTGCACTAGTACTACGGTAAAAACACCAAAAAAGCTGTTTTTTCAAGTTCCTCGAGATTAAAAAATGTGAAAAAAATGGTTTAACGCTGCGAAGAGAGCTGATCCTGTAGCGGCTAAAAGTTATGTACTATACTGTTGAGAAGACCAAGATAGAACGAGCGAGTGAAGCGAGCGAAGCTGTTCTCCGAGTCTGTATAAATAATCTGGCGTTTGCACGAGTTATCGAACAAACATACATGAATAAAATACATGTATGTTTATTTTAAATTTAGTAGGTGTAATCGAAAATAAAATTTAGTAGGCACAAGTATTAAATAGAATATTTTAGTTCGAACATGAACTAAATCAGTCAAGGGGTTGCCAAGATATGGGATTTGCTAGTTAACAGTTTAGGTCAAACTACTAGAATGATATACATTTTCAAACATATTAAAACTAGTATTTCGCCTTGAACTGTGAACTCTCTAACCCCATGTTCGTATTTCTATTAGCCAAGTCTACAAGCCTAATATTTTTTTTAAATTTCCAGTAAAGAAACTTAAAGTCACCGTTATTTATGTAGGTACTAATTGAAATATGTAAAAAAAACTTCGTATTCGCATCCGCATTCACGGATGTGAACCTTTAATAATCCGCATCCGCGGGTGTCGCAGAGTTGTTGCGGATACAACAACACTGGTCTGCACTTGGATGGGTCACTACAAGTAGCATAAAATTTCTTGAGCCCCTCCGTGCTTCGGAAGGCACGTTAAGCCGTTAATCCCGACTGCCAACATTGTACGGCAGTCACAACACAACATAAAGCAAAGGTACATGTAGTACAAGTAAGCAAGTAGTAAAGGTACAAGTTCATACTAAGTATATGAACTTGTCTGCAAATATAAGTTTGCAAGTTTTTTATGTAACGGAACCCTCAATGGGCGACCGACTCACACTTGGCCGGTTTATTTTTCAGATTACCTACTTAAAATAGTAATTATTTCTCGCCTAAGACAAGTAATATTGACAAATCTGTATGTACCGGCAATTTACAGGGAATTTTGCCGGCAATATTGCCAGTAAATTGCCGGGAACATTGGCAGTTTATATGTAGGATCTATATTTTTTTAAGATGTCTCATATAATACGCTTAGATACATTTATTTAATGAGTTTTTTAAATCAATATATCTAATATTCTCAATATTTAGGCAATATTCCCCAAAATTGCCACTTCAGGCAATCTTGCCGGCAGCGTTGCCGGCAATATTCCCAATGTTGCCAATGTTGCCGGCAACGGCACATCTCTAGCCTACTCTAAATTCCCTGTGTCGAAGTTGTAAATATTTTTTTAAAACTAAAAATTAATAAGTATTGATTAAAATAAAAGAAACCCTAAGTACCTATTAAAACAAAATATATTTTTTTAAATCGATCCAGGCGCCTTCGAATAATCGGTAATTGCGAACATACACAAAAAAAAAAGTTCGCAAAGAATTGATATCTTCTTTTCTGGAAGTCGGTTAAATAAACACCAATTTCCATAAATAATAAGGTACCTGTATCTAGTTATACTTACTTAAGTAGTAAATTGTGATTGTCACTTTTACTGCTTTTACATCATAGCCAGTATCCGGCAATTTGTTTGTAACCTGATAGATATTTCCAGCCGCCTGACATCAGCTGATCCACTGACCTGCTTGTGGTTTTTATGAAGGGCCCTGGAGTCAACGTCGCGACAGCGCCAGCGCGTGCCCTCTACAAACGCAGCACATTTCGTTTGAACACAATGCACGATTTACGTAGATACGTGAGTAGCGCCGTAAAGTAGGTAAATGTCTATCTAAGCTATTTCATTTTTAACGTGCAAGTATTTGTGCCTACTTTATACGTTCTCACGTGCGCTTGTAAGCTTCTAAAGCAGGTTCTAGCTAATCTATCGGACATTTCTGTGAGCAAAAACTGATCGCCGAGCGGCCGGGCCGTGCGCGGCGCTCGTGATGTACCGTTGGATGTAATGCTCTGATACTAAATCAAATCTACCGTATTCACTTTTACAGTTTGCGTTTATAGGTCGAGTCCGCGCGCAACTCATCGCGAGTATTTGTTTAAGTGTCGCTTAAGCAAAGACACCGGAGGTCAGGCATCCTTGACGCGACAGTTACATCATTGCAAGTAACATCGGCACGGCGACGGCCTCGCTTCCATTTGCAAGTCCGCAGGAGGCGCTATCTGACGCGGAACGGGACGCGCGGGCGGTCAGTGGCTGCCGGGACTCTGCGGGACTGTCTTCCGCGGGCGCGGCGGTCAGTCGCACTCGCGGCGACGCAGCTCGCACGTGCAGCGCAGGCGGCGGTCGCGTGCACACTGGCGGCGCCGGCGCGGCTCGCGGGTCCCACACAACACGACCACTGGCGCCAACCGGTACATACAACACGGAGCTGCGCGCTGGCGCCGGGAGCTTCGGTGGACACCAGTGTACCTCCGCACATGTATGGATAGTTGACTGAGGCCAGTTTGTTGAAGGAAATGCTGCAGTGATGCAGTCTATTGCCACTTCTATCTAGGAAGCGCAAGTCCGGATATCATGTTTCTCCGTGCTTCGGAAGGCACGTAAAAGCCGTTGGTTCTGGGCTTCCGGCTGTCATTATTGTATGGCAGTCGTCAAGCCAAGTCAGATGCCTTTAGGCAGCTTGAAAAATCTGACACTAGTGTTGGCCACTTACACACACAAAAAACAAAAAAATACTTAACTACTAGTTCGCCCTGAACTGTGAACTCGCGAACCCTGTATCCTCGGCAACCCCTCGACCGATCTGGCTTGTGATCGAACTTAAAAATTCATTAAACTCCAATGAAAACTACTCGAGTTATCGTCGAACAAACATACACATCTATAGATACTTACAAACGCCGGATTGTTCAAGTGGACTCTGAGAACTTCGCTCGCTCAATAATTTCAAGATCTATAAAATATTCAAAAACATTTAACAAAACACTTACACAGATTTTTTGAGTACTGAAATAATGGTTGCAATAAGTAACTAAGTGTTATCTCACCCGAGAAAGACACTTGTGTTAGCAGCTGTAGGCACCTTGTAGCACCCGCAATCAGGTTACCTGGTCCGTAGAATGCGCTATGTGATGTCTGTATCCCGCGCCCTGCCAACTGCCAACCAATCGCTAGGTGTTCTCTCCACGGTGAGAATCGCGACGATATAATCACCATGCCGCCTAATTCTGTACAGACTGTACGAACGTCTCCACACGACGATGTTATTCGCGATTCTTGGATTGGGAGACGCCTTTCAAGTTGGTTGGCAGAGCACGGAATACAGATTTTATCTAACGTGGTTGAGCACAAAGGAAAATAATCAAGCCGGAAAGTGTCGAAGTAACAAATAGGTACAATACGATTTTTAATCCTATAATGGCACCAACTGTGAAAGCTTAGGAACGCCAAGACAACAGCTGAACGAGCTATTAAAATTCATCGCAAGTCTGCCGTTATTACTGTTGCAGAAAGATGTGCCACCACTAAAACTTTATGAACTATTTACACCTGTACGAGCTAATTCGAACGTAAACATAATATTGAGAACTATCCACGAGCCGCGGCGCTCACGTTTTGCAAGCGCGGCTCTTTTTACTGTACCTTACATTTTACCTATTCAATAAAATTCAGTGTGCATCGATCAGTTGTTTCACTCACTATATCATATCAAATTAATTATCATTTCTAAAAAGTTTATAAAACCCATACCTAAATTTTTTTTGTCCTTCGAGCCGGATTTGAATTAGCGATCTATGGATTTTATTTAATGCCTAATTAATTATCATTTCCAAAAAGTGTTTAAAACCCATACAACACCTATAATAAAAATTACAAAAGTATCACTTCGACATTCTCCGGCTTAGCTTATCGAGAAATAAAACCACCTCATATAAAACAATTCTCTATTATCAATAATCATACATTGGCTACAATATTAGCGACAAAGAGATTCATAATGTAACAGATGCTACATAGCACATAACAATAGAAAAATAATTACAAAAGATACTATAATATCAATCACAATTCATATTATGCTAACGTTCGCGTCACCCCGCCTGCGCCCGACCGCGGCCCGAGCGGGGCGCGGCGCTGGCGGCGACATCGCGGCATTGAGTATATAACATTACGTAGTGGAATGTGAGTGTTGAGGCTGGCAGACACCGTCAACGACGCCTAATAAAATACATATTCTCCTATCTTTTACACGCGCTTTTTGTACGTGTTTACAATAAAACTGTTGTACTTCAGGCACAGAATTAATAAAAGAATTACATACAGAACGGAGTCTCCTAAGGAACCGCGCAATATGCGTCCCCGTTCCCCGTCTTGCAACTCTCCCCCGCCTTGTCGAGACGGCAAAGCGTTCGCAGTCAACTACTCAACACTCCCACACGGCGAGAACGGGGGAGAGGTGCAGGGATGGGAACGCGAACGCATATTGCGCGGGACCTTAAGGGATTCAGTGATACTCATATTCACTCTGTGTATGAGATATCGAACAACTGTTAAAATAGGACAAAACGCTTAAAAGAAAAGGTTAACAAATAAGTTAGTGGGCCTCGCCATATTGCGGAAAAAATGGGAATTAAATTTAACATGGTACTGCCCGGAACAGTTTAAAAAACAACAGGTGGCGCCATCATTTCAGGCCTACTACCTAAGGTGTTAACTTTTAGGTATACATGCCGATATTCTGTGCGATGATGAGAAGGGGCTCCTGAGCTACAACTTGAAGGTTCCTTCGAGGTTAATGTATAAGTACAATGCAGGACAGGGGATGAATAGGTATATAAAGTGAGTTTTACTGTTATTAAGTTGTTTGGCAGGTCTTACGATTATTCACTAAACCGCTCGCTAGAGGATGCGGAGTTACATTACTGGCTAAGCGAGAGGAATGTTTTATTCGTTGTGGCTTGCCACAATAATTGTATCAATAAGGATAAAATCATTGATTCACATATTTGTTTGAAATGCTCTTTTGATTGGATTAATCGTTCGTTTCGGCTACTGCACGGTTTTAGGCTACCGTACTTATATTTTTACGTATTTATGGGGCAAAAAGTAGGGCATTACGTTCGCTACGCTCGCATGAAAACCACCGCGAGGCGAGAAGGAGAGGGGGCGTAAATGTATAAGTCCATACTGGGTTTGGATAAATGATTGAGACGACATTATGAAGGTAGTTGTGTGCGGGCAGCTCGCTAGTCGGAGTCGGAGTCTGAGGGCGCGGGCCGCGGCAGCAGCAGCACGCAGCGCGCGCGCTCGCTGTGCAGCGCCGTGCAGGACGCCGCCCGCCGCGCCGCGCCCAGCGCCAGCCGCACGCCGCACACGCGCACGCCCGCGCACGGCAGCGTGCCCATGGCTGCACACACCACCCAATAGGTTACCGCTAGCCGTTCTTACCACCTCACTGACTAGGCTAGGGAGGCGCGGATTGCGGCGCAGCGTGAAGCGCGACAAGTGGTGAGCGGCGGAAACAAATGGTAGACAATATATGAAGTATGCCGCAGCTGCTGGCGACGCGTATTGCGGCGCGGGGGGAGGGGGCGGCACGCGGCCGGCGGCGGGCGGGTGGAACAAATGTACGCGCCAGTATCGAGGTGGCCACAGCTCGGAGCGGCGGCAGCGGTGGACGTAATCAGCGTCGCGCGACCGCTCCAAGCTGTGGCCACCTCGACACTCGCGCATACGTTTGTGTCGCCCGCCCGCCGCACGCCGCGCCGCAGTGCGCGTCGCCGGCAGCTGCGGCACACTCCTTACGTAGTCTACCAGTTGTTTTCGCCGCTCACCGCTGGCCGCGCCGCAATCCGCACCTCCGTTGGCTGTGGCCAGGGGGTCAAACGGAAAACGACTCGGACGCCGCCCTCACCTGGCACACACGCGGGCCGCCCGTGGTTGAACTCCAGCGTCTGGCTGCCGCGCCCGCGCCCGCGCCCGCCCCCGCGCCCCGCCGCGCCCGCCCCCGACCCGCTCGCCTGCACGCTCTCGTACACGTTCTCCTGAGAGGGCGACTGGGGACAAAACAAATTACTTCGAATTAAACTTACTGACACATTTTTTCATTAAAACTAACGTGAGACACAGACATCATTAGCATTATTAACTCGTGCTAATAAATGTCTGTGTTCCAACCTCATCGGGAAGACGGGAAGTCTTCGTCAGAGCAAACGTGACAAAACATGTTGCGACACACTGATGTTAGCGGTGCATTGAAACTGACACTACGTGAGTAACGTGTTGACTCATGCTAATAATTACCAACACAATTTATAACTGAAACAGGTAAAGCCCGTGTTATTGTAAAATAACACAGGCGTACTGAACTGGGTTTCTATCGGCATAATCTTTCCAGCAGTAGTCGTTCCGAAACGCTAATGGTTTAGCTTTTGCACTAAAATAATATTTTTTTTAAATAACCTTCAATAAGTGATAAAATCCTACATTTAATTAAAAAATTGACTTTGACTTTGCGTACGCTATTTGAAAAGGTCACACGCACCTGGTCGGCGATGGGGGCGAGCGCGCGCACGCGCCGCCGCAGCCCCGCGCCGCGCCCCGCCGCCGCGCCCGCCCCGCCCGCCGCGCCGTAAAAGTCCTCCTCCACGTACAGTCCAACGTTTTCATACCTGATACAAAATTACATTAGCACTGCTAACTGTTTATAATTTTGCATCTCAACTATCCGAAAAACAATGTTTTTATCCAAAACCATTTGGAGCTATGTAACTGATGATTTTGCCGGGACTGCAAAGAGAAAAATCTCTATGAAATAAAAACAAATTGGAGTTTTCTTTAAAAAAAAATTAGTTCTTTCACGTGTCATAGATGCCGCAGCAATCACATAAATTGATCTGACAATGTCTAATTCACGAAAGTAGAAACAAATTGGAAAACATACTCCTAAATAACAACAAAAGTATTATAAAATGACCTCAAGTAACCCCTGCTTTCCCTACGGGATAGCCAACGTAACGATTGATATTACCCCAGTGACGGCCAGTAAGAATTTGAGTACCAGTTTAAATTGTCTGTATGACAAGAATTATTAATTAAAATTGATAAAAAAACCTTGATGTAAACAATGATTTTCATGCAAGTGTTTGCTGATTAATTGAAAGAATAAAGATTTATAAAGGACTGCCTTTTTTGAATTATTTTTAAAAGCTGTTACATGGCAATCCAAATTCTAGTTGTCAAATCATGTCAAATTTTTACTGCAGAATGGCGGATTTTTACATTCACTTTGCAAGTTGTTTTTAAATTTTGGAAGAATCCAGAGGCAAAACTAGCAAAATGGTTGTTAAATGTGTTGGGCGCGGTTGCAAAAGTGAGAGGCATCCGGGATGTGATACTATATTTTATTCGTAAGTACAAAACACCATGCATAAACTGCGCGTCATGTATAATTGATTTTAGACTCGATTTCACCAAACAAGAATAAATTTTATTCCAGAGAATTACGGCATTTATTCTAAGGTTAAACTAGTATACGTAGTATGGCGTGCAATCTCGGCTCCATAGATAAACTCGCGGGCTTCGCCCGCTTGTTTGTCAACCCGCCTCGACTGTAATGAACCATTTACCACACTTGTATCATAAACTACTATTAATTAAAGGCTAGTCATCAGCTGACACAACATAGGGTACGTACCCCGGCTGCAGGTCTGGAGGAGCGCGCGGCGGCGCGGGGGCCGCGCATCAGGCGGGCCGCTCCGGGCCGCAGCAGGCGGCGCGCTCGCGGCCGCAGCAGGCGCAGCCGGCGGGCCGCTCCACCACGCACACGCCGGCGTACGAGCGGCCCAGCGCCATGCGCGCCGCCAGCGTCACCCACGTGTCCGTGGCCGGCTCGAACACCTCCACGGAGTCCAGGTTGGCGGCGCCGTCGTCGCCGCCCACCACGAACAGGCGGCCGAGGTGCGCCGCCACCGCGGCGTTGCGGCGCGCCGTGCGCATGGGCGGCGCCGCCTGCCAGCCCGCGCCCGCGCGGCAGCGCTCCACCGAGCGCCGCACGGCCGGCCCGTCGTGCCCGCCCACGGCGTACAGCCACTCGCCCACCACGCCCACGCCCGCGCCCGAGCGCCGCGCTGCGGGCAAACGTCGAGTCACACACCGGTCGAGGGTTCAGGCGACGGAGGCACCGCGAGCGCACTCACCGGACATGTCCGGCACGGGCTCCCAGGCGTCGGCGGCCGGGTCGTAGCGCTCCACGGACTGCAGGCACTGCCGGCTGGCGCCGTCGTAGCCGCCCACGGCGTACAGCCGGCCGCCCAGCACGCCCACGCCCACGCTGGAGCGCCGCACCGACATGCTGGCGATGCTGCGCCACACGCCCGTGCGCGTGTCCAGCGCCTCCGCCGACGACAGCCCCGACGCGCCGTCGAACCTGACAAAGGCGCATATCCCGATTAATATCCCCATTTCGCCTTTTGGGAGCCTGTGGGAAGTCGAGAGCAGTGAGCGGCCTCACCCGCCGACGGCGTAGATGGTGTCCCCGATGGCGGCCACGCCCAGCGTGGAGCGGCGCGCGCCCAGCGGCGGCCCGGCCGCCCACGCCTCCGCGCCCAGCTCGTACACGTCCACGCTGCGCACGCGCAGCGTGCCTGCACACAACGGGGTTACTGAACCGATTCTGTGGCGATGTTAAATTAAAGCCATTCTAAGTAGAAGTAACACTAGAAAAAAAACAAACACGTTATAGATGTACAGAAAAATCTAAACAGCTCAGAAGAAAAGACGTGTCGCTAAAATCACGGAGGAATACCCTCTGAGCCATTTCTAGATATTGGCAAAAGGTAAGAAAGAATAAAAAAAAGAAGGTTTCATTATAATGGGTGTTTGGTCTCGCCAACAAACCGCACCGTTGAACCCGCCCACGGCGTACACCTTCCCGTGCACGACGGCCAGCCCGGCGCGGCAGCGGCGCGTGGGCAGCTCGCAGGCCGCGCGCCACTCCGCACCCTCCGCCAGCGCGCCGGCGCCCAGCGCGCCCGCGCCGTCCAGCGACAGCATCTCCACGTCGCGCACGGCCTGCCGGACACGATGATGTCAATGGCAAAGTTGGTCCATTTGAACAAACGAGCACTCCGCAGCGCCGTACCTTGGGCGCCTGCCCGCCGACCACCAGCAGCGCCTGCGGCGCGCGCGGCGGGCGGCGCGGGCGCGCGCGCGCGCTGGCCGCCGCGGCCGCCAGCCGCCGCTCCGGCCGCATCAGGTGGAACGACAGCGCCTCGATCACCAGGTCCTGCCACATGTCGTCACTGCTACAGCACTCAACTCAACACTCCAAGTTACAAGCGCACGGAGCCCGCTCTCCAGTGTTGTGAAAGACTTGAGCTCTTATAGTCTTAAATTCCCCAACTAGCAAAATACTCCCAACCCGCATACGTTATAAGAGCACTGCACTTATAGTTTACTCGTGTATGGTTTTGCCATTTGCTGTTTGCACTTTAAACAGTATTGAAGAATGCATCTTATACTCAAGTAAAGTTATTCTTATTTTTACACTTATAAGCCCTTGTAAGTTAAAATTTTCTGACCTTTATAAGTTTATTTAGGTGGCTGTAAGAGCCAGGAGCACGAGTAAACATACTTAAGTATAATTACTTCGGTTACTTACGCTTGTAGTAGCTTATAAGATAACAATTATAAAAGTCGAAACTCTTCCAACAGCAAGGAAAAAGAGTAACTACGCTTAAGAGTGTTTACTCTAGTTATGTATGCTTGTAAGCCCTTATAAGGTAACATCTTGTAGCTATTATTAGCCGTACTGGTAACAGCATTATGCAAGAGTATTGTTAGTACAACTTATATTGTAGCGTCTCCGCTAAGTCTCTTACAAGATTGTTTAATCTTCAAATAACTATTATAGGCTAAAAGTCACTTGACAGGATTGTATATTTATTATTTTGTTTTTGTAATAACTATGCCAGGTGTAACAACTCATTCAATATTTGTGTTGCAATTTAAATGCTATTAAATATCATCACATAAATTACATAACAATAAAACCACGGAGGTTGCTTGGTAGTTACTGCGGAACCGTGATCAATTTTATTGCAACATGGCGGGAAACGAGAGTACGCATCTACGTGTAGATAAGACACTAGATGCGTACCCTTTTAAAACTTTTTCCTATAATTATTCTAAAACACTCTTCATTAATGATAGTAAAAATAAAATGTCTGCTGCTGCAATTAGTTCTAAATAATTTATTAGACAATTATTATAAACATGACGAATTCAAGAAGCGCATTAAAATTTTAGGCTAAACACTAATATACTTCACATAAAATACACGTTCCCCTATGAACATACCTAATATAAAGCAAGTATTGACCATGCAAATTATACTATATCAGAAATCAGAAATATTATAAATCTATACAACCTTCGAAATGTATTTATTTCTGAAATAACTTTGCATCAAAACACAATCCTATTCCACATGATAAGTTTACTTATGAAAGTATTAAAAAGTGTGTTATAATCTTATTTAGTTTTGTAACACATTTGTATAAGTTATACAAGCCAAGCAAGTGAAAGTCTGATTCTCCAAGTAATCTATAAGTATGGTATGAGGGTAAAAATTCTTATAAAGTGGGCCCTTTTGCGGTCTAGTAAATAGCTACTAGTGTATTATAAGTGTAGGAAATTAATGGTATTGAGATATATTAACACACAGATTAACAAAAGTATTTTTTGCTAGTTGGGTCGAGACTTGAGTCATTTTTCATGACTTGAGACTATTAATTTCCCGAGCCAAGAGTCCTTTGAGTCCTTCGAGTCTTTTGAGTCCTTAGAGTTTTTCAGTTACTTTTATAGTCTTAAAGGAAAAGTCTCAAGGGAGGAGAATTTAACATTTGAAAAAAAAATGAGGATCTTATTGATGATTTAATCATTTACCACCTAGTGATGTGTTAAAAGGATCAGGTTTAATAAAATATGACAAAAAGACATGTTATTCCTTATTTCATTTCATTTGTTGAATCGTATTAAACTTAAAATCACTTGAAAGTAAACATTGGCTCCATACATGTTTTGCAGTACAGATCTGGAAGAAACCAATAAAAATACTTGTCAGAATTTGGTTGATAGTATCCTTATTTATTTCCAGTTTTCTTATAAAAGGGGTTAAATCTCGATGTTGAAAAAAGTGACACAACTACTCAGTCCCGCTAGAGTTACTTTAAAGACTCAGTCAGAGTTATTTTAGTCATGACTCAAGTCTTTCTTAAAATGACTCAATATTAAAAAGGACGAGCTAGTACCCACCTTGACCTTGAGCGGCGCGCTGGCGAGCGGCTCGGCGTTGGCGCGCGCCACCAGCGCGTCCCGCGGCAGCAGCGGCAGCCGCACGTGCTCCAGCAGCGCGCCCAGCTGCGCGCGCCGCGCCTGCGCAGCGAGACAACAGTTACACGGACTCGCGCACTAATTATACAGACTAAGTGGCGACAACTCTCACCTCCGGGTCGTGCTGCATCCACCGGATGACGGCGTCCAAAATTACCTCCTCGTTGGGCACCTGCGAAACGAAAGGGCACGGTTTACACTTGTTTAAATTTACACCATTTCAGGGCACTTTGACACAGTGGAAAAAAAGTAAAAACCTAAGTTGATTAATATAAAAATGTATAAAAGTGGTTGACATACTTAGTGTGGAAGGATAAGGGGAAGGCCTTTGCCCAACAATGGAACACTACACATACAGGCTATAATTTTTTTTAACATACTAAATTCAGTAAAAACGCAATTAAAGGAGAATCCAAATAACTCGTGGAGCTTATATTACGTGAAAAGATAATTAGACTCATATTTCTACTACAAACTTTCACTGACTAATAAGATTTTATACAAAAAAATTACGACGTTCAGCAAGGGTCGTATTTTGGACTTTTCTTTTTTTTATCTATTTCAAACTCAAAGCTCGCTACATCTCGGCAATCTTTAGATCGATTTGGTTTACGTTTAAATTCTTTTGCCCACGCCTAAGTTTGTTTCATGAAGTGGCGTGATAGGACAAAACGTCAAGGTCCCTTCGTCTCCGGAATCCCGACGTCACAGGACAGTTAACACCAACCGTGATGCGGTCGCTGTCGAGCATCGCGGCGAGCACGTCGGGCGCCAGCGACAGGAACTCCTCGCTCTCCATCACCTGCAACAGCGCGAGCGAGCTGAGTACGGGGGCGCGGGGCGGGCGGGTGCGGGGGGCGGGGGCTTTGCTCACCTCGGTGGCGTGCGCGTCGACGTAGCGCGCGGCGGCGGCGGCCAGCTCGGCGCAGGCGTGCAGCTCGGCGAAGGCGCGGATGCCCAGCGCGTTGTCGGGCTGCAGCGCGCGCGCCAGGAACGCGCAGCACGCCGCGCGCACGCCCAGCACCTGCAGCAGCGACGCCGCCGACAGCAGGCTCTGCACGTTGTCCTCCGAGATGGCGAGCGACTCGGGCGTGTAGATGTACTCCACGATCGTCTCCAGCGCGGCCGGCTCCACGTTCTGTCACACATTGACGATACGTTAAGCATTCCGTTGAAAGAGAAGTGGCCGGCCGGTAGCAGCCGCGTACCCATATCTACGCGTGCCTCTACAGGCCCCATACCGGAGACAATGAAACCGACCGGCTGCTTGGGCACGTTCAAAGAGGTATAGACGACATTCTCCAGCGGCTTCCATCTGCAGGGGTAACGGTCCTCGGTGATTTTAATGGTCATCACATCGAATGGTTAGGATCGACCCATACTGATTACGCGGGGAAGGCTGCCCTCAACCTCGCTGCGGCGTATGACCTCACCCAACTAGTTGATGGACCTACTAGGATTCCCGACGTTGACGGTCATACCCCTGGCCTGCTTGACCTTCTGTTGAACTCGAACCCGGAAGGTACCACAGTATCGCGTCGGGATCCTTTGAGAAAATCAGACCATTGTCTGGTACATTCCGTGGTTCAAATTTGTCCGACTAAATACACCCGACCCTCTGGGACTCATCGTGTCTGGCATTATAGGTCGGCAGATTGGGACGGACTGCGAGAGTTTTACGCGTCCTACCCATGGAGGCAGTTATGCTTCAGTTCAGACAATGTCGATAGGTGTGCGAATGCTGTTTTTGCAGGGCATAGAAAGTTTTATTCCTAGCTCGGTAGTTCGTGTTCTTGCCGGGAATCATCCGACCTCAAACAAGCGGCTTTTAAAGCCTGGGCTGCTACGCGCGACTCAAAGGACCCGGCATCTTCTGAACTAAAGAAGCTATTTAATGCTGCCTCCAGGTCATGCAAGAAGGTAATTGCCGCAGCGAGGTTTAGGCATACGCGCAGGATTGGCGAGAAACTAATCAGCCATCCCTCTGGGAGCCGTGCTTTTTGGTCTCTTGCCAAAGCTGCGCAAGGGAATTTTTGTCGTACCTCCTTACCATCCTTGCGCAAACCCGATGGCTCACTAGCTCATTCCGCAAAAGAGAAAGCCGACCTCTTGGGCTCTCTTTTCGCGTCGAATTCTACGCTCGACGACGGGGGAAAGACATCACCAACCATTCCTATTTGTGAACACGCCATGCCTGAAATTCGCATTACACAATGTTCAGTGCGGCGTGCTCTTTGCTCCCTCGATGTCAACAAGTCTAGCGGGCCAGATGGTATCCCTGCTTTATTGCTACGTAATTGTGCCCCGGAGCTAACGCCGGTTTTAACGCGCCTATTCCTGCTCTCTAATAAAACCGGAAAAGTACCATCTTCATGGAAGGTAGCCTTTGTTCATCCTATTCCCAAGAAGGGGGATCGCACAGACCCATCCAACTATCGGCCTATTGCTATTACCTCTCTGCTTTCCAAGGTGATGGAGCGCGTAATTAATACGCAGCTTCTCGGTTATCTAGAAGCAAACCAGCTTATTAGCGATCGTCAGTACGGCTTTCGCCACGGCCGCGGTGCTGGTGACCTTTTGATATACCTCACACACCAATGGGCAGCTGCCATTGAGAGTAAGGGGGAAGCATTAGCAGGCAGTCTAGACATCACCAAGGCCTTCGATCGGGTTTGGCATAAGGCACTTCTATCGAAGTTACCATCCTATGGGCTGTCCGAAGGGTTATGCACTTGGATCGCCAGCTTCTTATCTGGGCGTAGCATACAAGTCGTTGTAGACGGCCTATGCTCTGAAACTATGCCAATCAATGCTGGCGTTCCCCAGGGTTCTGTGTTATCCCCTACTTTGTTCCTTCTGCATATCAATGACATGTTACTTTCTGGTAACATTCATTGTTATGCGGATGACAGTACGAGCGATGCACATTACAATGGTCGTGCGAAAATGACCCCAGCAACCGTTGCAGAGAGCAGAACTAAGCTTGTGTCTGAGATTGATTCCACCCTCGAGAAAGTCTCCGAATGGGGTGGTGAGAATTTAGTCTCCTTTAACCCTTCTAAGACACAAGTTTGCGCATTTTCTGCCAAGAAAACCCCTTTTACTGTAGCGCCTCAATTTCAGAACACTCCCCTTAGTGTGCGTTACTCTACCTAGAAAGTAGCTCCTAGAGAGATATGAGTGAAATATATATTTAGTACCCAATATGCTGTAAATGTGCCCGGCATAAATAATTTGTGGGGGTTGTCGTTTTGGAAAAAAATGGAAAAAACGGTTCCTGCTAGGGTAACGTTGTTCCAGCAGGAAAATTCTAAACTACTGATCGAAAGGAGAAACAATGTGCATGGTCAGATAGCTTATATTTGTGGAAGTATGTGCGGCGAATATGGAATATGTGACGGTTCAGGTTTTTAAGATATCGAGTTTCCTGCTGGAGTAACGTTTAGCGAAATCGTTGTGCTCTAAAACTGTTACATGTGCGCATGTAGAATAATTTCACATGAGTAGCTCTTGATTTGTGCTAATGGCACACATTATTATATTTAAGAAAATATTTATAATTTTCGAGTAATCGCGCTTTTATTGAAATACAAAAAAAAATTCGCAGCGCCGTTAAGAGAAAACGTATAAGCTCACTAAAAACTGTATTCGGTCCATCTCGACTCCTATTAAATCCATAAAAAAATTGGGAAGTGTAGGTACATCAGTTATCAAATAATATTACAAAAATCAAAATTATCCTATCATACTTTTGACGGTAAACATACAAGAAAACGGATCAACGCAAGACGTGCGGGTATGAACTAAAAATTAGTACCTATAGTCGAATAACGCATTGCGAATTTTCAGCTAGAAATGTTTCGTATGTAAAAAGTTATAAACTAAAAACAAAACCTGGAAACAAGGGCCGATAACCCGACCAAATTCGAATGACTACAAAAAAGCGGCGGTTTCATACATATCGATGACCTTCTTAACTTAGTCACGAACCGGTCGAAACGTGTTGAGCCGAAGTACACTCAAGTAGAAAACAGACAAGTCAACAATAAATAAACTTGAATGTATACTATACAATATGTTAAAAAAAAACCTGTACGATCCGTTAGGTAATAATTGCTATTTTTTTACAGGGGTTATTTTTATTAGAATCTTTCATCTATCATACATACTTACATATATACATATTATCACGTCTTTATCCCTTACGGGGTAGACAGGACCACGTTTAGCATACTGGTGGGTGGGTATAGGTGGAAAATGTAATCAAAATAGTGATGAATTGCTAGCCCCATTTTTGGGATTTTTTTTACATTGACTACTTTTGGTTCTCTAATATATGACCCAGATTTCATTTCTGGCGAAAAAAAAACAAAACAACGCCAAGAGGTTGCATTGGTTTTTAACTGTTTAGCTATCACGGTTCATGAGATACAGCCTGGTCACAGAAAGACAGACGGACAGACAGACTGTTGGTTTATTTACATTACGTGTTCTGAGAACGCGCTTGCAAGCTAGAGTACAAAAATTAATTGATAAAGGGTTCTTTGTATAATAACTAGTTGACGTTGTTATTTCTCAGAACGAATATGATGAAATCATAATCTCTGGACCAGAGCTTTTGTTCGTTCCTGTTAGTTCCCCGCTCACCTCCATGGTGTTAAGAAGTAATTCTCTTTACTTACGATCCGTTCGTTCCGTGTGTTAAACAATTAAACTAAATATACGGGTATAATTTTTAAGTTCAAATATTGGTTTAATTTACAACCCATATCCAACAGGTTATGGGCCCAGAACGTTTGTGAACTGCAAAGTGATTGTTTGTGTGCAAATTTATTGTGCATCATACGGGACTTATACAGGGTGGTCCCTGTACCAAACTTAAACAAGGTGTCTCTCGTGATAAACTTATGTACTGTGTCTCAAAACCAAACTATACAGGGTGTTTCCTGTGATAAGTATATACACGGTGTTTTCTGTTTGTTTTAACAAACTTTTATAATAAAAGTGCAAATTATATATTAAACAAAATGGACAATCTTAAAGTAAAACGGAACATTAAACCTTTCGATGGTGAAAAATATAGTGTGTGGAAACTGCGAATACAATCTTTATTGACTGAATTAGATGTAATTAAAGTTATTAAAGAGGAACCTGCCGATAAAACTGAAGAATGGATTAAGGCAGAGCGAATTGCTAAAAGTATTATTGTAGAATATTTATCTGATGCATTTCTTGGTTTCGCAAAGGAAGAATGCACGGCAAAGGAGATATTACACAGTTTAGATTTAATCTATCAACGTAAAAGTGTTGCCTAAAACTGGCTCTACGAAAAAAACTTTTGGGTTTAAAATTACAAGGAGACCTATCGTTGATAAAACATTTTACGATTTTTGATGACTTAATCACGGAGTTAGCTGCAGCTGGTGCCAAATTGGAAGAGCCTGACAAGGTATGTCATTTGCTATTGACCTTACCAAAATCCTACGATGGCATAATTACTGCAATTGAAACATTATCAGAGGATAACTTAACATTATCTTTCGTCAAGACGAGGCTTCTTGATCATGAATTAAAATTAATAAAAGAAAATCTTGACACAAGTGCAAAATTACTTCAAGTTACTGCAAATAGAAAAGACACAACAAATAATACTTTTGAGGGTCAAAGATCACTGAAAAACACTTACCAAGGGCAATTTAAAAGGCAATTTACTAAAAACAAAAAGGCACTAAACACTAAATGTCATCATTGCGGAAGAAAAGGCCATTTCAAGAAAAATTGCTTTTATTACAAAAAGTCACTTCAATATCAGTCCAAGAACAGAAATGTTCAAACTGTGCAAATGATTCAACCATCAACATTAAGCAATGATACTTCTGGTTTTGCTTTTATGCTTGGAAATTATGAATCTACATCTGAAGATAAAAACAAAATTACTTTTCTTCTTGACTCTGGAGCTTCGGACCACATTATTAATAGAGCTGATCTTGCTGAAGACTTTACTGAACTTCAGACACCAATGAGAATATCTGTGGCGAAGAATGGAAGCTTTATAAATGCTACGAAAAAGGGCACATTAAATGTAACCAGTAACATGGATATCCAAGGAGAGCTAATTGATGTGCTATATTGCAAAGATGTCCCATACAATTTACTATCTGTACGGAGAATGCAACAAGCCGGTATGTCCATTGTCTTTAAACCAGAGGGTGTTGAGGTTAGTAAAGAAGATAAGGTCACCATGACTGGTAAGTCTTTGAACAATTTAATTGGTGTTGATTTCAATGTTAATGTAAAAGTATGCCACAATGTAGGCCAATTACATAGCTTTATGAAAAATGATTATGAATTATGGCATCAACGTCTAGGTCATATTGGGAAATCGAAATTCCTGAACTTAATAAATAATCATATGGTTGAAGACGTAGGGCAGATTAAGTATGTTACACCAAATGATGATTTGTGTGAAGCTTGTGTTAAAGGTAAACAAGCACGATTGCCTTTCAACAGAGCTAAAAACAAAATCCATGTAAAACGACCTCTGTTCATTATACATTCTGATGTTTGTGGTCCTATTACACCTTCTACAATAAATAACAAAAATTATTTTGTACTTTTTGTGGATCAGTATACTCATTATTGTGTTACATATTTGATTTCACATAAATCAGAAGTATTTTTGATGTTTCAAGATTTTATTGCAAAAGCAGAGGCTCATTTTAATTTAAAAGTTGTTTATTTGTATAGTGATAATGGTGGAGAATATCTTTCGAACGAAATGAAAGAATATTGTGTACAAAAAGGCATTAGTTATCACTTGACAGTTCCACGAACCCCACAATTAAATGGTGTATCTGAACGTATGATAAGAACAATAACTGAAAGAGCTCGTGCAATGATAGTTGGTGCTGGTTTGCCAAAGTCGTTTTGGGGTGAGGCAGTTTTGACTGCAACATTCCTAATTAATTTGACCCCTACTAAAGCTTTAAAAAATTGTTCAAAAACACCATATGAATTGTGGCATGGTAAGAAGCCGCAAGTAAAATATTTAAAGGTTTTTGGTTCCACTGTATATGTACATAATAAAACTAGTAAAACTAAATTTGATGAAAAATCTTTGAAATGTATACTAGTAGGATTTGAACCAAATGGATATAAAGTGTGGGATGTGGAAGCTGAAAAGTTTTTGTACGTTAGAGACGTTATTGTAGATGAGACTAATTTTTTGGTATCCAGGCCTATGGTTGGACCTGAAGAGTTTAAGTCTAAAAACTCGTGTACTGAAACTGATGAACCTGAAAGATGGTCGAAATCAGTAGAACCGTCTCATAAATCTGATGATGAAAAATCAGATGTGTCGATATCCAGGCCAATGGGTGGACCTGAAGAGTTTAAGTCTAAAAACTCGTGTAATAAAACTGATGAACCTGAAATATGGTCAAAATCAGTGGTACAGTCTCATAAATCTGATGTTCGAAAATCAGATGTGTTAGTACAAGGTGGTACTGATTATAACGACTACAATAACGAAAATGTCAAATTAGGACTATATCCTAAGGAAAGTACACATGAATATTCTGAACTAAGGCGAAGTAAAAGAATTAAAAACCGTCCATCTATATATTATAATGAAGATGATGATCATCTTATGTGTGCTCAGTCATTTGTATGTAAATTACCTACTTCTTTCCAGGAAATTCAAAGTAGGGATGATAAAATACAATGGGAACAAGCAGTTAAAGATGAAATTAATTCTCTTTTAATTAATAATACTTGGTGTTTAGTATCAAAGCCTAAGAATAAAAATATTGTTGATTGCAAATGGGTATTTTCTATAAAAAATGATGAATATGGGAATCCAGTAAAATATAAAGCTCGACTTGTTGCTCGAGGTTTTAGTCAAGAACATTTAATGGATTATAATGAAACTTTAGCGCCTGTTGCAAGAATTTCCAGTCTTAGATTTATTTTGGCTTTTGCAAATCAAAATAACTTGTTGATCCATCATATGGATGTTAAAACTGCTTTCCTTAATGGCACATTAAAGGAAGAAATTTATATGACAGTTCCTGAGGGAGTACCATGTAAAAGTAACCAAGTGTGTAAGTTAAATAAAGCTTTATATGGATTAAAGCAAGCAGCGAGATGCTGGTTTGAGGTATTCGATGAAGCTCTAAAAGAAAAGGGTTTTATAAATTCACCAGTAGACCGTTGTATTTATTTGTTAAATAATGGAGATATATCTAAAAACATTTATGTAGTTCTATATGTAGATGATCTTATAATTGCTACAAGTGATGTTGCAAGAATGAACAGTTTTAAAGAATATTTAAAGAATAAATTCTGTATGGTAGATCTCAAAGATATTAAAGTTTTTGTGGGAATAAGGATTCAAAGAAATAATAACCAGATAACTTTAGATCAAAGTGTATATATAAAAACAGTTTTACATAAATTTAATATGCACGATAGTAAACCTGTCAGTACACCGCTTGAAAATAAACTGAATTATGATGCTTTAAATTCTGAAGAAAAATATGATGCCCCATGTCGAAATTTAATTGGTTGTTTAATGTATATAATGCTATGCACTCGACCGGATATAAGCATAGCTGTTAATATTTTGAGTCGATATACAAATAAAAATAATAAATACCTCTGGCAATGTCTAAAAAGGGTGTTAAGGTATCTAAATGGATCAAAAGATATCAAGCTAATTTATACAAGAGGTAATTATAATGATATTTTGTGCGGTTATGTTGATTCTGATTGGGGTGGTAATGATCAAAATGACAGGAAAAGTACAACTGGTTATGTATTCATATTATTTGAAAGATGTTTAATATGCTGGAATACAAAACGGCAAACCTCAGTGGCTACCTCATCCACTGAAGCTGAATATATGGCACTTTATGAAGCTGTCAAAGAAACATTGTGGTTGAAGTCGTTAGCAACCAGTATTAATGTAAATATTACCAATCCAATTGTCATATATGAAGACAATAATGGTTGCATAAGTATAGCTAATAATCCCACGTCTCATAAGAGATCTAAGCATATTGATATAAAATACCATTTTTCAAGGGAGCAAGTTGAGAAAAATGTAATCAAATTGAAATACATTCCCACTGGTGCTCAATTGGCTGATATGATGACAAAGCCCGTACCTGCAGCCAGATTTTTAGAATTGAGAAATGGTATGAATTTAGAATAGCATTGATGTGACAATTTTTTTTTTTGTTTTGATGGTCTGATTAGGTTTTCCTGGGTTTCCCTAATCCTTGCAACAAATGTTGGACCATATGTATTTCCCAGAGAAACACAAGGAATGGAACGGATGTATTCTTTTATTGTCTTTAAAGTTTTTTTTTTTTATATCAATTAATTTTTGAGGGGGCGTGTTGGTTTATTTACATTACGTGTTCTGAGAACGCGCTTGCAAGCTAGAGTACAAAAATTAATTGATAAAGGGTTCTTTGTATAATAACTAGTTGACGTTGTTATTTCTCAGAACGAATATGATGAAATCATAATCTCTGGACCAGAGCTTTTGTTCGTTCCTGTTAGTTCCCCGCTCACCTCCATGGTGTTAAGAAGTAATTCTCTTTACTTACGATCCGTTCGTTCCGTGTGTTAAACAATTAAACTAAATATACGGGTATAATTTTTAAGTTCAAATATTGGTTTAATTTACAACCCATATCCAACACAGACGGACAAACGGACACTGGAGTCTTAGTAATAGGGTCCCGTTTTTATCCTTTGGGTATGGAATCCTAAAAGTAGTTAAAATCCACAAATAGAGATGTAAATCACGCAAAAGTAGATGCACTTCGCGTTAATTTATTTAAGTAATACCTTTTGTCGCCCGGTGCCGGGGCGTTAGCGGTATCGATGCATTGAATCGTCATCGGGCGAGTTGTCATGTCATTTCATGTTCGGACATGACATGTCATGAACGTTCATTCAGCGCGTCCGGCCGGGCGCACTCGAGTTTGCTTGCCAGCGGTTCACTTCATTCAGCAGTAGGCGGCCGGCCGGGCGCACGCGAGTTTGCTTGCCAGCGGTTCATTCAGCACCGGGCGGCCAGCTGGGCGCCCGTAGGTAGATACTTGCAAGCATAGTTTACGCTCGACGATTTACGGTGAGGTGCGAAGTGGTAAGTATTTATGTTTTAATGTAGTTTTTATTTACAAGTGTGTAAATTATATGCATAGTAATTATATAAAAATATTATTTTCGTACCACGTGCTCAAAAAAGTCACATTCTATGGCACAAAAAGCGAACATAACAATAGTCATTTTTAATCTGTTAAAAACAGGGATAGTAAAATGTACTGAATTTCATTCATCCTCTAAGTTTGGAATACTTACCGAAATTTATACTGAACTGAAATCATTTCTATATCGTTAAGTGTAAAAAAATAACGATTTGAATCGACAAAATGTATCCACAAAATCCACAAAACCACTTAAATTTCATAAAATAAACAACTAAATCAAGTCATATCATTGTTTGTTTACAACAGCTGTCTAGTTTTCCAAAAAGAAAAAGCAAAGGGCCATTTGAGTCTCACACATACAGCCAAGTTTTCTGCGTAACTATATTTATTTACAACGTAAAACATTTTGTATTTTTTATGTAACTGAATATAAATTGATTAAAGTCCGTAGTAAACAAGGACCTTATAGTTTCGCCATGTCTGTCTGTCTGTCCGTCCGCGGTGTAGCTGCCACACAAGTAAAGAGGGAGTAATTTTTTTTTCTCGACAAACACATTTTGTGACATATCGTTGAATAGGTCTTTTAAAAATAATGTGAGTTTGTGAATACCATTTTTCGATTGATGAAATATTTAAATTACCATTAATTATTATTATAATTATAATAATATTAAGATTCATCATCATCCGAGCGTATTCCCTGTTGCATCCTTAGCCGTAACGCTTCCGAGACCGGGGTCCGCTGCCTAATCTATGGCATTTTGACGAGGATACTGATTTTTACATAGTTTTTATTCTTAGGAATAAGGTTATAAAATTGCCAACAATAAACGCTCGGGTGAAAAAAAAGAAATGCCAAAATACCTTTGAACGCGACTGTATGACAACGTTTTAGGTATAAGACGTCCAATAAAGAAGGTCATCGATATGTATGAAACCGCCGCTTTTTTGTAGTCATTCAAATTTGGTCGGGTTATCGGCCCTTGTTTCCAGGTTTTGTTTTTTGTTTACAACTTTTTACATACGAAACATTTCTAGCTGGAAATTCGCAATGCGTTATTCGACTATAGGTACTAATTTTTAGTTCATACCCGCACGTCTTGCGTTGATCCGTTTTCTTCTATGTTGACCGTCAAAATTATGATAGGATAATTTTGATTTTTGTAATATTATTTGATAACTGATGTACCTACACTTCCCAATTTTTTTATGGATTTAATAGGAGTCGAGATGGACGGAATACAGTTTTTAGTGAGCTTATACGTTTTCTCTTAACGGCGCTGCAAAATTTTTTTTGTATTTCAAAAAATGCGCGATTACTCGAAAATTATAAATATTTTCTTAAATATAATAATGTGTGCTATTAGCACAAATCAAGAGCTACTCATGTGAAATTATTCTACATGCGCACATGTAACAGTTTTAGAGCACAACGATTTCGCTAAACGTTACTCCAGCAGGAAACTCGATATCTTAAAACCTGAACCGTCACATATTCCATATTCGCCGCACATACTTCCACAAATATAAGCTATCTGACCATGCACATTGTTTCTCCTTTCGATCAGTAGTTTAGAATTTTCCTGCTGGAACAACGTTACCCTAGCAGGAATCGTTTTTTCCATTTTTTTCCAAAACGACAACCCGCACAAATTATTTATGCCGGGCACATTTACAGCATATTGGGTACTAATTATACATTCCACTCATATCTCTCTAGGAGCTACTTTCTAGGTAGAGTAACGCACACCTCCCCTTACGATCTCTAAAAGTATTGGGATCCTAGGTGTCGAAATATCGAGCGAAGTCCAATACCGGGGTCATTTGGAGAATAAAGCCAAACTGGCGTCTAAAAAACTTGGTGTGCTCAACAGAGCGAAGAAGTACTTTACACCGGGTCACAGGCTTTTACTTTACAAAGCCCAAGTCCGACCACACATGGAGTACTGCTCGTTTCTCTGGGCTGGAGCACCAGAATACCAACTCTTTCCACTTGACTCGATCCAACGTCGGGCTGTTCGTATTGTCGACGATCCCAAACTTACTGTACGGTTCAACAACCGCACATAGCTGGTGCAGCATTTTTCCCCTAATGATTATTTCGTCACTTAGGTAAAATCAGTTCACGAATCACGCTTGCACAACGTCGCCGCGTATCGCGTTCTCATATCATCAGCCTTAGCATTAGCATCAGTTTATTTGTAATATATCTTTTAATTTATCTTAGCAGCATCTTTTATTTAACATCATCTTATCAGCATCAAGGTGTTAACGTACATCTTTTTGGTCCTTCGAGCCGGATGGTCCTTCGAGCTAAGCGTAGCGGGACTTTTATTCGCGAGTGTTGACTACTTTCAATCACGAGCGCACTGAGGACCGCCACGTAAGTCAACCAGCAGCAATTTTGGTGAGTCCATTACTCTCCTATTACTGATATAACAGCAGCATATCTAGCAGAAAAATGGAAGCCCTACTTACAAGCCAGAACCAAACCATGGAGGCTATGGATCACTTATTGATTAATTTTAAGAAAGACGGTGCCGATCGCAAGACACCGTCTCATATTAAAAAACGTCTTAGCACCCTGGAAGGTCATTGGCAGGAATTCCAAAATAAGCATATCAAGCTTTGTGAGTTTGACGACCAATCTCACGAATATTTCACCCACAATTATTATAAGAAAACCTCCGATTTTTACAATGATACTCGTACTTACTTATTAGGTTTTTTACCGCCTGAACCTAAAGTGGGTATCCTCAAACCTGCAACCCCTATTCAAACGCCAGGTTTTTTAAATCAACCATCCGGTAGTAATAGCTCTCGTCCTGTCTCTCCGTCGGACACTCGTCCGGTCTCTCCATCTGACGGAAGGAATCGAACCCAAGGTAATAGCAGTAAGTTAGAAGACATGTTGAGGAAGCAGAGAAGTAATTTTAAGGCTTTTAAGCGAACTATCAGCAGCATCAACCTCGACAGCGTCTCCGAAAAATGGAAATTCGAGGACATCCTTAAGTCAGTGCAGGCTCGGTGGACGGTTATCGATACTCTGCACTGGGAGATAGATAGCGAACTCTACGAAGAGAACCCAGAGTACGAAGAGATTTTCAGCAGCTACGAACGTCAATTTATTGACATAAAAGAGGTAATCAACAGCAAAATAAATTCGGAGTGTTATCGCGTGAAATCAACCCCAACCCTGGATATCATGAACTTCACCGGAAATTACCATCAATGGGTGTCGTTTAAAAATTTATTTACAGAGACTATCCACCGCAATCGAGCTCTGTCGGATAGCCAGAAAATGCAGTTTTTAAAAAGTAAGTTGAAAGGCGAAGCAGAGAAACTGGTATCACATCTCCACATTAGCTCCGAAAATTACCAGGTTTGTTGGGATTTCTTAAATCATCGATATGATAATAAGAAACTCATTTTCAACGCGCACATGAGTATCCTTATTAGTCAGCCTACCATACAGCAGCAATCAGCAGCAGCTCTTAAAAAGATTCATGACACAACCAACGAGTGTCTGAACGCCATGAAAAACCTGGGAGTGAACATCGACACCTGGGACCCCATCATAGTTTATATCATCAGTCAAAAACTAGACGTGGATACGCACAATGACTACATCGAGTCATTAAAAGAACCACGGGAATTGCCCACTTTAAAAGAGTTTTTACTGTTTTTAGAAGCTAAGTTTACAGCTCTAGAATCGTCGAAACGTAAGCAAGATCCTCAAAAAATAAATCAGCAGCAGCATCAATCTTCTCAACCAACCAACTTTAAAAAACCATTTCATTTTAAATCGTTTTCAAGCAACCAAAATCATCCACCTAAAATTAATAATTACAATTATAAAACTAGGTCATCATCGGCCAACGCACCGCATCAAAAATGCCCCATCTGCAATAAAGATCATGCCATTCAATATTGCGAAACATTTTTATCGTACAAGCCTGACGTCAGACGACAAACAATTTCTAAATTATCGTTTTGCCAAAACTGTCTTTATGGACACAATAGTAATGAATGTTTTTCTTTGAAAAGATGTCTAAAGTGCAATTCAAATCACCATACTTTATTGCACGATGCCTTCGCTGTATCAGCAAATGTCGCTACCGCACCGAGTGCATCGATCGACGACACGGCGAGGTCAAACTCACACGTGTCCCTCGACGATACTCAGGAGATACTTCTTGCAACAGCCTTAGTCTACGTCACGGGAATCGACGGAACACTTCACACCATGCGGGCCCTCATCGATCAAGGGTCGCAAACCTCAATCATCACAGAGAGTGGAGCTCAAAGACTTCGGTTACCTCGTAAACAGTGTAAGGGTGTAATAGTAGGGGTAGGAGCGAAAGAAAATAATTGCAAAGGCGTTATGAACATCATGTTGTCGTCATGTTACAATAACTACCGTATCAATCTTGACGTATTCATTATGAACCACGCTGTAAACAACCTTCCGAACAGATCTTTCGGAAAACCGTCATGGGCATTTCTAGAAAATATTCAGCTAGCGGATCCCGAATTTTATCAAAGCCGAGAGATCGATCTTCTACTCGGCGCAGATGTTTACGCTGAAATCATTATGGGCGGAATCATCAAAGCAAACATAGGTATGCCCATAGCGCAGCAGACACGCCTAGGTTGGATTTTGTGCGGTAACGTACAATCCTATTATTGTAATGTCCTTCAGGTTGACCTAGAAGCAATTCATAAGTTTTGGTCGATAGAAGATATCAGCGAATCGGAAGATAGCATGTCATCTGAAGATTACCAATGTGTTGAGAAGTATAAAGCAACAACAACTCGCCGGTCAGATGGGAAATATGTAGTTCGTCTTCCTTTGCATCCCGACGCCGACGAGAAGTTAGGGTTGTCTGAACCTACAGCGCGTGCTCAGTTTTATCAATTGGAGCGTAAATTCAACAGAGACCCTAACTTAGCGGTCAACTATAAGAAATTTATAAATGAATACCTGGAAATGGGTCACATGCACTTAGTAACATCAAGCGATGTGACACCTAGGTATTTCTTGCCACATCATTCAGTACTACGCGCCGAATCTACGACTACAGCACTTCGCGTCGTTTTTAATGCGTCAGGGAGGACATCAACCTCTGTAAGCTTAAATGACGTATTATATCGGGGCCCGAACCTTCAACAAGAACTTTTGAATTTGATATTGCAGTGGAGACAGTATCGGTTCTCATTTACAGCGGACTTAGAAAAAATGTTTAGAAACATCTTAGTACATCCAGATGATAAACCCTATCAGTGTATTGTTTGGCGGGAAAATTCCAAGCAACCTCTACGAACATATCAACTAGACACCGTCACCTATGGAACAAAGCCAGCGCCGTTTTTAGCAATGATGACGCTTAAGCAGCTAGCAATTGATGAACGTCATCGCTTCCCTACAGCAGCAAAGGTTCTGGATCAGCATTTCTATATGGATGACGCGCTCTGTGGAGGCTTCGATCTCGATTCTACCAAACAATTACAGAGGGAGCTTATCGATCTTCTCAAAGCAGGGGGATTCAACCTCCGTAAATTTTCAGCAAACCACGAATCACTGTTGGAAGGGGTTCATCGAGCACAGAGTTCACCCAACACGTATGACTTCAAACATCAGGAGTCCACTAAGGCACTCGGACTTACTTGGATTGCTAAAGAAGACAACTTTACTTTTCAGTGCAAAATGTCACCACTATCCACGTCAAAATTAACAAAACGAGAATTGTTAAGCGAAATATCAAAAATTTTCGACCCCCTCGGTTGGTTAGCGCCATCAGTTGTACAACTCAAACTATTATTTCAAAGCGTTTGGTTAGAAAATTTAAAGTGGGATGACGTTGTACCAGATGACGTATATGCGCGGTGGATGGAGCTAAGAAAAGACATACAGAACATCAGCTGCCTGAAATTTCCAAGATGGATAGGAAGTGAGAAAGATAGTCTTGTCCAGTTGCACGGCTTCTGTGATGCTTCAACAAAAGCATACGCTTGTGTGGTATACGCTTGTGTTCAGCAGCAAAACACAATTACAATCCTAGCAGCAAAAACTAAACTTGTACCGACAAGCAAACCTGCAACAAAAGGCGACGTTTCCCTGCCCAGACTGGAATTATCTAGCGCTCTCTTACTTTCCAAATTGATGATAAAAATCAAACACAGTCTGAAAGCATTGAACATCGAGATTTACGGATGGTGTGACTCCACAGCAGCACTTGGATGGATTCAAGGGGATCCCAACAGATGGAAACCTTTCGTCGCCAACAGAGTCAGAAAAATCACGGAAATAATGCCTTCGGATTGCTGGCGACACGTAAAAACTACAGACAACCCGGCGGACTGTGCCAGCCGCGGCATGAAAGTAGAGCAATTACAGCAACATACTCTATGGTGGAAAGGACCCTCTTGGTTATCATCATTCGACCCTCGAGAACATCCCAAATCATTTCAGACCGATTTAGAAAGTAAAGAAAAACTATCAAATGTCGTACAAAAAGATAATAGCAGCAGCAAATCTGACAATATTATTATGAAGACAATAAACAAATATAGTAGCTATTCGCGAGCGTCACGTGTACTTGCATGGGTATTGCGAGCGATATCACGCGACTCACGAAAGGTATCATATTTAACAACAGCTGAGCTACTCAACGCCTCTCAGAGAATTATAAAATGTGTTCAGCGTTTCGAATTCGCTCAAGAGATTAGCGATCTTACTAGTCAGGGCAAGGTCGATTCAAAAAGCAAACTTCTCTGTCTCAATCCATACTTAGACGAGAATGGGCTACTACGAGTCGGAGGAAGACTCAGACACAGCAACATCCCACATGATATGAAACATCCATACATCATTCCACATAGCAGCCATCTTACAAACTTACTTATCGATCTCGGACACAAATCAACATTCCATGGAGGAGCTCGGCTTACACATGCTTGGCTAAGGCAACAGTACTGGATACTTAGCGGGAATAGAGCAGTTAGAAATCGTTTGCGGCACTGCGTTACATGTAAACGTTATAAACCCAATAAGCATGAGCAGTTAATGGGGGAACTACCGAAAGCTAGAACGAATCAGGCGCGGCCGTTCTATCATACGGGCGTCGACTATACCGGGTTTTACTCTGTCAAAGCTAGCAAAGGTCGTGGCATCAAGACCTCGAAGGGTTACGTGGCTGTATTTGTGTGTATGGTAACCAAAGCAGTCCACCTTGAGTTGGTATCGGACATGTCATCGTCGGCATTCTTAGCAGCACTTCGCCGACTAGCAGCAAGAAAAGGTGCCCCACGTCACATATATAGTGACAACGGGACCAATTTCGTCGGAGCCAACAATACTCTAGCGAAAGAATATTTTGATTTGAAATCTATTTTATCAGAAGAATTTTTTACGGAAATTAGCGAAATGAAGATCGACTGGCATCATAACGCCCCTAGCCATTCTAATGCCGGTGGGCTTTGGGAAGCAGCAGTAAAGAGCTTAAAGCACCACCTACGCAGAGTCGTTGGTGAACAAAAATTGACGTACGAGGAGTTCTCCACGTTGCTGGCGCAGCTAGAGGCTTGCCTTAACTCGAGGCCGTTGTGTGCCCTGTCGGAAGATCCAGATGACATTGACTATTTGACACCAGCACATTTCTTGTCGAGTGGACCAATCCTCTCTATAATCGAAACGGAAAGGGATGAAAGAACTAGATGGCATCTAATGCAAAAAATATTTAATGACATCTGGAAGAGGTGGCGTGCCGAGTATTTGGTACAGTTATCAGCAAGGAGCAAATGGCGTGAGCAGCAACCAAACATCAAAATTGATGACATTGTGTTGATACACGATGATAACCTGCCCCCTGGCAAATGGGCACTGGGCCGAGTAATTGACATTCATCCCGGCGCCGACAACCTTGTTCGAGTAGTCTCCGTCAAAACTAAAAATGGAGCCATCCTCAAAAGGCCTATAGTTAAATTATCCATATTGCCAGTTAACGTCGAGCAGCAGAATCATAACGGCGACGAAATATCAGCAGAAGCAGCGGAGCCCAAGAAATTAAAGCCCTCAAGAAAAGGATTTCACATCAACTTCATGTCCATCTTGATGACTCTTCTGCTATTCACGACTTCAACTGTTCATTCTAGCTACAACGTTACTAAATTAAGCGACAGCAAGTTTATATTTTTCGACAAATTAGGAAGTATGCGACTTATTCAAGATCACTGGAAACTTGTAGCTTATTATGACATGGAGCCATACTGGGACGGAGCAACAATATTTAATCATTATTTAAAACATCTAGAGAGTTTGTGTTCTAAATCAGGAAGGAACGCGCACTGTAACATAATTTTGCAACAATTACATCACGGGTTCGCGGAACTAGAGTACTATGACCGCATGTTGCTCGATCAGCGTTTTGACAGTGGGAAGCGCGTGCGTCGAGGCCTTATCAACGGAGTCGGCTACGTCGCGAGTGAACTTTTTGGCGTCCTAGACGAGCGATTTGCAGCACAGTACGAACAAGATATCAACCTAGTACGAGAGAATCAGAAACATCTAGCACAACTTTGGAGAAACCAGACATCGGTTATAGAAGCAGAGAACAATGTTCTAAAAAGAATTGAAAATAGGATGGACAGACAGTTTAAAACATTTAACCAGCATCTAAATAATTTAGAAAAAGCAGCTAATACATTAAAAACAGAAGTAGAAAAAGTAGAAATAACTAACGATTTCATCTTGTCCAGCTTCATCGCCAACAACTTCTTATCAAACCTTCGTGACATTCAAGAAACCCTTTTGGACACGATAACCAGTCTGCAACAATTCAACATCCATCTACTATCTCCCGTTCAACTACAAGAAGAACTCAGCCTCATATCCAGCCAGTTACCAAAGGATTTATCCTTGCCCATTGACAACATTCAACGTGATCTGCAAAACCTTTACAAAATACTAAAGGTTAAAGCTAGAGTGACGATACAGTATTTTATCTTTGAAATCCAAATTCCTCTCACAAATAGAGACGATTATGAGATTTATAACGCTGTACCTCTTTATCATCATGCTAACAACTCGTCAATGGTGAACATTATACCGGTTGCTGAGCACGTAGCGCTGAACTTAAAAAAGGATACATTCATACCCATAACCTACAATGACTTCCAAAATTGTATAGACTACAATGCGGATAGCTTAACGTTTTATCTATGTCAACTTCAAACGCCCGTCTATGAACGACAGACGGACGAGAGTCTGTGTATTAAAAACAATCAACTAAACAGCTGTAAAATCGTCACTACGGAGTGTAAGACTACGTGGAGAAAGCTTACTAAGCCAAACACTTATATTATTAATTGTTGCGGTCAGTGTACCTTGCGACTCATCTGTTCGGATCGGGTGACCGTTGAACAGCTGACCGGAGTACATATAATAATTCTTGGGAATGATTGCGTCATTCGCGGAGAGACGTTTGTTATTACACCTCACAAAGTAATGCAAAATAAAATCAATATTGAGCCGGTAATCTTTGCACCAGAAATCGCACCTGTCAATGATATCATAAATATATCCATACCGATTAGCCCCATCAATTTATCGACGTTCGCTAGTCCTTCTCTAATAGAAATCGACGAGCAGATTAGGCAGCTAAAAACATCTTCACAAAATGTGGAGAGCGAAGCCGATAGCATCAGCTATCACGACGTCCACCACTACGTTGCAATCTACAGCGTGGCGGCAGCAGGTCTAGCCGCAGCAGTGTTTGTGTGCGTCCGCGCGCGCTGTCGCCGCGCCACGCGCACTTCTTCAGCCGGTAACCAGCAGCTTGAAGGTACTGTACAGTGTGTGAGTTTAAGAGATGTGAAGTGTGTCAGTGAAAGTGTTAAAGCAGAGCAAAGTGTTAGTGTATCCGATAAAACTGGTCAAAGTGATCCTAATCCATCCGTGAACAAAAACACTTCCCCAGTTTTGATTAAGTGTAACTTCAACAGCGATAAATAATGTCGGTATCATCTTTGTAATTATCTTTAAGCGTTATATCTGTCGGTATCATCTTTGTTAGCTCATGTCATTCATCTCTCGCTCATCTTCTCGTCCGGGAGCATGTACGGTTCAACAACCGCACATAGCTGGTGCAGCATTTTTCCCCTAATGATTATTTCGTCACTTAGGTAAAATCAGTTCACGAATCACGCTTGCACAACGTCGCCGCGTATCGCGTTCTCATATCATCAGCCTTAGCATTAGCATCAGTTTATTTGTAATATATCTTTTAATTTATCTTAGCAGCATCTTTTATTTAACATCATCTTATCAGCATCAAGGTGTTAACGTACACTTACAGACAGATTAGAAACACTAAGACACCGGAGAGACGTGGGCTCTTTATGTATGTTCTATCGTCTCTACAACGGGGAGTGTTCTAAGGAACTTTTCGATTTGGTGCCACCGTCACGATTTTACCACCGCACCTCGCGTCACAGAGAGAGAGCTCACCCCCATATCTTAGACGCCTGGTATCCAAAAACGACTAGGGCATCACGTTCATTTTTCCCCAGGACGTGTCAGATGTGGAATAAGCTTCCAGCTGAGGTGTTTCCTTTGCGCTACAACATGGGGTTTTTCAAAAGGTGTGTTAATAGGACTCTTAAAGGCCGGCAACGTATAAACGACACCTCCGGTGTTGTATGTGTCCATGGGCAGCGATGACCTTTTACCATCAGGAGGCTCGCTTGCTCGTTTGCCGACTTATAACATTAAAAAAAAAAACCTGTATGGTGACGGTGGGCTGCGTGCGCTCGTCGAACTGCGTGAACATGGCGTGGAAGTAGGGCGACGCGGCCGCCAGCACGGCGCGGTGCGCGCACACGCCGCCCGCCGCCTCCGCCTCCGCCGCGCCGTCCGCCGCCCCCGCCTCGGCCGGCGCTTGCGCCTGCGAGCATGTTCGAACTTTCAATACATATCACATAGAGCCGAACAGATGCAAGAGCGCGGCACTGACCAGCAGCGTGACGTCGGTGAGCGCGGCGCGCGCGCGCAGGCGCGCCAGCTCGGCCAGCAGCTGCGCGGCGTGCGCGGCGCCGGCGGGCGGCGCGGCGGCGGCCGCGGGCCGCTGCGACGACTCGTCCAGCGACGACTGCGACACGCACCGCATCATGCTGCCGCCAAAACTTACGATCACTGGCTTTGTCAATGTTTAAACCATACATCAAGTTTTATCGCGTGATGAACTAGTGCCGTCTCGCTCGTTATTATATACAACTAAAAAGCTGCAGTTCATAATGCGCGATAAACGCTGTCGTCGTTGCCACGGCAAGAAAGTTTCTAGGGATTAGACCTTGAAACTTTCAAATACTGGCACACTCTTGCCAACCCCATTGTAAAGAAAAATGTTTTATGTTCTTACTTTAAGAAAGGTAATTACTTATGCAGAATTACTTTCGTCGATATGAGAACGTGAACGAGACAAGTAGTTTACAAACTGCATTTTCTAATAAACAAATGAGTTGTTCACTATTATTATTAGATCAATAATAATGTGCAACAATCTACGAGGTTTTGTCAAACAATGGATTATACAATCCAACTGCGACATTGTATATATGACATACAGGAACGGTGCATCAATGAAATATATGCTGCTGCCCTTTATCGGCCAGCAGGAGACTGATATGGACAAAACAAGTAGCTACTACTAGAGGAGAGGGGTTCCATGTAAATTCTTCAAACAGTATGAACTCATTTAATAACTATCCTACTATAAACCTCTATTTTTAACTAAACTTTCAGACAATCCCATGCAAAGGTCTTTTTCTTTCCATCTTTTGGTTTCACCGCCCAAACATTCTGGACACCATTGAATTTGTAACATCTGTTGGTTTGAAAAAAAAACTCTACTCTTAATATAAACAAATACAAAGTACACAACTAAATCTGAATTCTCTCGACATCAGAACCATAATTGTCCAGTGTCAGTCTGTAGATGTAAGTTTCTGTTGGTGTTGGCAGATTCTATTTGCTACAGCTCGCAGCTCGGTGCTGCGAGCTGCGAACTGTCGTGGCTGCCGGCAATCCCGAGCGGAGCAGCAGATTGTGGTGCACTGACCTGTAGCGGCCGCGGTCGCTGTCCCCCTCCGCAGCATCCAGCCCACCCCTGCACATAAAATCACTCTTGTAACATAATACTATCTCTGCAACATTTTGGAGCATTGTTGGTATGAAGACCAAACTTCTTTTGCTATATTTATCTGCAAATTTAATTAAATTTAAATTAAAAGTACAATGTATGCAAACTTACAACTAGGAGCAATGCCAACCATTGAAGCACTATTAAATCAAATTCAGTGACCCAAAATCTAAGTAGGTAACACCTTAAAATTAACCTTGCTTATACTGTATGGCTAAAGTGCAGAGCCAGCCAAGTAATCAAGCCTTGCTTATAATGTAGAATTGTAGATGGGCAAAAAATATATTGTTTTATATAGACCTTCAGCCATCCAAAAATAAAAGAACCATATGTTTTTCTTTTAGCAAATTTGTCAAAATTCATGAAGATACAGCGCTTTAAAGTTTCAGAGTAGCGGTGATTTATGTCACCTTTGGTTAAAAATCATGACATCATGCAAAATTGAAATGCGCTGTATCTTCGTATATGTATATGCTGATTATTATAGAAAAGAAAAAATATGTATACTATACTTTTTTAATAATCTATGTAAGTATAAAAGATCGAAAAAAAAACCACAGTCATGTTCTCAATACAATTAAATTACAAACTTATTATTTCGAATAGATACTTTTCTACTTCTAATATACCTAAGTAGGTACATATTTATAATACTTGTTTTAAATATCTGGAAATCCTGGAATCAAATTGACTAAGTATATGAAGTACTTAGTATTTACTTATTTTATAAACAGCTGTCGTCAGTCAGCTGTATAAGTGTTTGTACTGGTTTGATCCCAAATAGTTAAAGTGCATACCTGTGTACCAATGTAAACAAACAAAAAGACCACTCACATGACGCGGTCATGGTCGCCCTCCGCGTGCGCGTCCATATCGACAGACACCCGCAGCAGCAGCACCCGGCCAGCTCAGCACATCCCGCTCCACTTACTACATCAATATTTTGTTCCTTCTGTGATGATTGCGACTCCTTGACAACAGTAAAAGCGAGCCACCACACCACTCAACGATTATTTACTAAGCACCAAATACAACGCGAAATACTAAATTGCACACGTCACAAATATATGTAGTTATTTGATTTTATGTTTCCTTTGACCAAATATTAGCTTATTATTTATTTTTCAATAATTTCAACAAAATAAAATAGAGATCAATGGAATTTAATAAAGGTACATAATAACTACGTGACAGTGACAGCTGATACTTTTACTGACTGACAGTGACAGCTGCATAGATTATTTATGGAAAGGGGACAAATGGCAAATATGTTAATTAAATGTACCTAGGCATTGACAGGATACCATTTTTCTATATTATTAAAGGAACTGGTACACTCCCGTGAAAAAAATTAAGAGACACAATATTAGCGAAAAGACATGGTCCGCGAAATAAATATCAGCGCGAAAAAAAATCGCATAAAAGGTTTCACAGAAAAAAACTGTCAGCGAATTCTGTTAACGCGAATAGACAATGAGGTCTTTTCAGAATAGAAATTTAAAAAAATAAGTCTAGATGGCGCTGATAAAAAGGCATGTGTCAATGTCATAGATGGCAATATTGAATGTCCTGTCACTCTCTATAGGGGTGGGTCGTCAACGGTTTTGTCGTCGACGAAACGAGACCGTTTTCCGTCAACTTTAAACGAGTTTTTTAGGAACTACATTGAGGAACTATGACAACGTAAACTAAACTTTTATTGCACGATTCAACGACAACGTCAACGTCGTGACGTGAACTAGACTAGAGTCAAATGAGACCAAAAAAATAGGTAACGTAAATTATGTCTAATAACCTGTTTATAAACTAAAAATACAATCTATGCGTATGACAATAGAATTGAACTGCGCCCACTCAGTGCATGGATTTCGCGCATGCGCGCGGCAGAAACAGTCATATCGGCAAATATTAAAGTATGAATGAAGCGAACAGATTGCTAGCTTCGGTTGGCGTAGCGAAGCGACGAGGAGTCACGATCATTTCGGTTTATCATTTGACGGTAAACTAGTCTAATAGTTCATGCACTTCATGCCAGTTAACGGTTGAAATAAACCGTTCGTTCATTCAACGACCATGTCTACTCTCTAGGTATCTATGTAGGTAATATAAACAAAACTGTATACTTTTTCCGTGTGCATAAATTGGTAAATAAAATAAATAAATAAATAACTATTTACTGTTTCATTTATAATGTTTGCTTATTAATATTCTAACAAAAAAATATATATACTACGTTATAATTATGGTTAGCCCATGTATTGTGAAAAACTGTCAAAATATTGTCACTCGTCGTTTTCCTTAAGACGAAATCACAATAGATACAAGCTTTACGACATAATATCAAGTCTGGACTAACTTTTCATAAGAATTCTCTCATATATTTACTGAATTAAGGGAAAATTCTTAGTAGAATGTAAATTGCTTACATTTTTACAAGCACAGCATTTTTGACGTACTGGGCGTTTTTTCATGAAACGCTTTTTGAAACTGGTTTCTACGAGAGAAACAAACGAACGGTTTTCGATTCATATACATAGTTATACTGAAAACGGACGACCACACCGGGTGAAACGAAGAAACGAATAACGAAACGATCCCCGATATTCAAAACATGAACGAACATTCCTTCCGTTCCGCCCGTTTATATGTTTTTTCTCCTACAAACACGTTTCTTTCGTAATGTTTAAGCAATTTTAAATCTTATTTAAAGGATAGAGAAAGCAGTTTTTCGTGAAACTGGTTCTCAATCCAGTTCCTTTGCCAGATGAAACCAGCCCGTTCCGTTTTCTGCAAAACCCGTTACGTACGACCCACCACTATTTGACACTTGACCAAGGCATCAATGCCATCTAGTGAGAAAAAGAGCTACTATATTTTTTTTTAAATGTCACTTTGAAAACCCCTCATTGAGCGCAAAATGCAAAGACAAAATGGCGGATTTTTTAATTTCGTTTCGTAGTGTGGTAGCAGATTCGTCAGGACTCCGGACAGTAATTAGGTGTGTGGTACTGGTACCTACATATAAGATTTTTACCAATGTCTCGATTACTGCTCATTGAGGCAGTACTTGTGGAGGAGAACGCGAGGAGGATTCAGTTGGCGTCACCAACCAAGTAGAAGATGAGAAGCGTCAACCGCCTCTACGGATTGTACATTCCTAACTTATAAAAACCTAACGGACCTAACCTAACTTAAAAGAACGCCTTGAAACTCCACGCAATGATTATATTCCACAAATTATACAGAATATGTCCTAACCTCCTAACGGATTATATTCTCTTTGGAACTCCAAGAGGGGGCGAAAGTGAGCAATTTTGTATAGTTTAACACCTAAACTGCCTCATAAAATTTTCTATTTTACAGAAAATAATTATTGCTCTTGCAAAGGGTCATCAATCAATAATAATATATAATAAAATAATAAAATTGTATTTATTTCCTCCAATACATTACAGTTTCATACAAAATACTTAAGTAATAAAATATTCAACTTATATATACATAGGTACTTAAATGTTTTTGGAGGACTGGTGCCCATGCTAGGTTTCCGAAGAACCTGTAATTACGGGTCACCAGGACTCGCTATCTTTAACAAAATTAATTTAATTCGATAATTACAAAATATCAAAAAACAATGTATATATATCTTTAAACAATAGTTATAAATTAAATACTTAGCAAAGACCTTTTATAGTACCGATACCTAATGTGTATATTGAAAGTGTAAACTAAAGAAATAAGAATTACAATATAATAAAAATAAATTAATTATTAAAAGTTAGTTCTACGTGCAGTAAGTCAGCACACTGTTACCATCAATCGTTCGGTTTCCTCATATGTCAGTTTTTGTAACCACTCACTTACAACCTTTTTGCAATCATATCTATTCAGTGGAAATATTAGCACTTTGTAGTTAATTTCCTTGTAGAGAAAAGGGCCAAGAAAGCAGAAGAACTTTTTTATGAACTCGGTGTTAAATGATGGAATAGTAAGGTTAATAATCCTGTTACCTCTAGTGAGAAGTTGCGGAAGGAAAGGGAGTCTTAAATGTTGCTGCATTATTGTCGCAAGGAAAAAGAGCTGTCGTACCGTTAGCACCTTACAATATTTGTAAAGGTCTGATGTCGGGTATCTATACGGCTTGAAAGTGCAGACTTTTAGAACGGCTCTTTGCGCTCTTTCGACCAGAAGTAGATGGGACTTGGCGGCTCCTCCCCAGGATGCAATACAATATGTTAATAGGGATTGACATAAGGCTAAATATGTCATGCGAAGTATATTGGCATCCGCTACATATCGCAATTTTTTAAAAATATATAGAAGCTTCCTGATTCGAGCTGAGAGTTGCATTGTATGCGGGGCAAAGCTAAGGTTGTAATCAATTAAGACTCCAAGATATGTCGTAGTGTTTGTCATCTCTAGGGTTGGGCATTTGCAAGAGCCATTTGAGAATCTGTAGTTGCTTGAGAATGGGCAAACAACTTGTGTATATTGGGATCAGGGCGATTTACGTTTCTGATACTGAAGGCTATATATTTAGTCTTACTGATGTTCAGTGTTAGAAAATTATCATTCAGCCACTGTATTACACGATCGAAACCTATTTGAGCTGATTTAAATGTATCTGACCAGGTTTTGCCTGTAAATATTAGCGCAGTATCATCAGCAAAGGACACTACTTTACAATTTTGGAGGAATAGATTACACAAATCATTCACATACACCAGGAACAAATTTGGACCCAATATGCTCCCTTGCGGGACTCCAAAATATATATTTTGATCGAAGCTAGTGTAAGCACCTATCTTAACACGTTGTTTCCGACCGGTCAGATAATCTCGGAATAACTCTAGCTGTGTTCCACGAATGCCAATATTTTCTAACTTTGAGATAAGCAGAGAAATCAAGACAGAATCGAATGCCTTACTGAGGTCAAGATATATTACTAGACAGTGGGTGCCAGAATCAAGAGCTTTGACAACATTGTCGACAAGAACTTCAACAGCCTGAGAGGTGGATCTACCTGGACGAAAACCAAATTGATTATCCGAAAGAAGTAAGTTTTTCTCAAGATAATTGATAAGACTTTTGCTCATAATTCGTTCAAGAATTTTGGATAATGCAGGCAATATTGATATAGGGCGGTAGTTATTAACCTGATCGGTATCTCCAGCTTTATATATCGGATGGACGACGGCAATTTTGAAAACGCTAGGAAAAATGCCCTTTGTAATACATAGATTACAAATATGGGTGATGGCTGGACATAGTTGTGGCTTGTACATTTTAAGAATTTTGGAAGAGATATTGTCCCATCCCGGGGCTGCATCATTCTTTAAAGAGTCAATAATGCTGCATATTTCATGTTCCTCAACGGTATTTAGGACAAAGGAGTCAGATTTAGATGTAGTAGCAGGTTGCGTGTATGTATGATTACTTTGAATAGGCGTAATTTTTTCCGCTAATATTTTACCTACATTTGAAAAGAACTGGTTGACGCTATTAACAGATTCTAAGGGTGTACTTTTGATAGAAAGGAGGGACTCTGATTTATTAGCGCATTTGTTAATATCAGTAACTTTTCGGATTGCCTCCCACAGTTTTTTTGGTTGTCATCAATTGATTGATTATGTTGTTTCTAGATGAACCAAAATCATATTTTTGTTCGAGTTGGGTCGTTTACCGATTTTCATCAAACATAGCTAAGAACTACTGCAAGAGAACTTGCTTTCACGGCCGTGAAGTTATTATACTGTACAAAACTGGTAAGGGATTAAGTAGGTCTCTGCTGAAGCAGCGTCTTGTTCAAATATCGACGCGAAGATGGCTCTGCAGGGCGAGAGCTTGTAGCTGCTGATTACCGACAAGCGGGAGTTAGGTCCGTTGGTAGGTGTGCCAAACTGTCCGTCTGCCTTCAGCATTGCCCTCCGCCAGACGAATGTATCAGCGTCGGCGTTCTCCGCATAACGCGAGACTCCAACGACCACCCGGAGACGTTCCCTTGTGAATGGAGTAAGCGGAGCCGTTGTCGTTAATACTCCTCCGTGCCGGGAACGTGGTGCGTGTGCATGCCGTCTGAATTTTGATTAGAAGAAAAAAGAAGAAAAGAGGTAATACGCATAGTGTTGAGGCAATATGAACTCAAGTTTCATTGTAATAGGGTCTAATATTGTGTGCCAATCTTTTCGCTTATGTGGGTTCATTTAATTTGATAGACGTTATAAAGAAGTTTGAACTCTAATTTAATAGGCATAAAGACGAGTTTAGTATATTTGCGGAACTTTTCGCTTAAAAGTTTTTTTTGAAGTGACTTTAGCTTTCGTAGATTTCTTTTTCGTGGTTATCGCTGACGAAGCATTCGCTAACGATTTTTTTCGCTGACTAGTTTATCGTTACTTTTTTGTATTTTAACACTATTTTGAGCATTGGGGTCTCGCTGTCGCAATATTTCGCCAGCGCAGTTCGCAAAAAAAACTTTTTTTTTTTCGCTTATCAGTCTCTATATACCATTATTCATAATTTTACCCGAAAAAGGCGCGCCGCGCCATGGTCGTTTAAAACTTCTGCGGTGGCACAGCCAAAGTATTCCATTCCATCGTAGCATCCGAACTGGTTATTTTTCATTCAATCGATTCGACTTGTTTAATGAAAAATATAAATAAAGGAAGGATTTAAATTGAGGGTCATAGATGAATAACGAGCATGTGAAGGATTCTAACGACTGAATCACGACCATGAAGCTAAGGGTTCCCTCATCAGGACCGTAGGTTAGGGAGTGGTTCATTATGATGGAATCACGAGTGTAGTAAGTGATTCAAGTGTTAGAATCCTGCGGCCAAGTGCGACTCGGACTCGCCCACGACGGGTTCCGTAGAAGCAAGTAACATAATACAAGTCTTGTAGTATGTTTTTTTTTTACTTTTCTATTTGAGTTGATTAAATGAAAGGTAATTTGCGGTTTATGATTTATGACGTATTAAAAAAACTACTTACTAGATTTCGTTCAAACCAATTTTCGCTGGTAGTTTGCATGGTAATGAACATCATATATTTTTTTTAGTTTTATCATTCTCTTATTTCAAAAGTTAAGGGGGGGGGGGGGGGGGGCAGATTTTTCCACTTTGGAAGTGTCTCCCGCGTAAACTATTCAGTTTAGAAAAAAATAAAAAAAAAATATATTAGAAACCTCAATATCATTTTTGAAGGCCTATTTTAAGATACCCCACACGTATGGGTTTGATGAAAAAAATTTTTTTTATTTCCGTTTTATGTATGGGGAACCTCCAAAAATTATGGTTTTTTTCTATTTTTGTGTGAAAATCTTAATGCGGTTCACAGAATACATCTACTTACCAAGTTTCAACAGTATAGTTCTTATAGTTTCGGAAAAAAGTGGCTGTGACGTACGGACGGACAGACAGACAGACATGACGAATCTATAAGGGTTCCGTTTTTGCCATTTGGCTACGGAACCCTAAAAAGGAAGGTAAAATTAACATTAAATTGAAATTATTAAGTACTAAAATAAGTTATAGATAGATTGCCTACAGTTACTACATTGCATAAGTAACAATTTTTTTGTTTGATATCAAGTAAGGTAGGTAGGTAGTTATGGCAGAACTATATAAGGTCTAACAAAATATACTAAAACTATTTCAAGGGTGAATTCAGCCCTTGATAGTGAACAACTTTCCCAAAAAAAAAGTTTTTAATATGAAAAATATTGTGTTTGGCTTTCCACACAAACTCGGATCAGCTGATCAGTCAACTTGTATGGGAGGCTAAAAATTACTTGTCATATTTCGATACCTACATGTTCCTCGGGGAAAGTTGTTCAACATCACGGACTGAATTCACCCTTAAAGTAGTTTCAGTATATTTTGTTAGACTTTTATATTCCAACCGATGTTAAGTGAAATTGATATCCGTAGACAGACATTATAGCACCTCTCTTATAACACCTCTCTTTTTTCTCGGGGGTTAGAAATCTTGACGCTGATCGCTATGTTTTGACTTCAAAAGAGGTTTTGTCTTCGGGCACAATACGTAGGTAATTCGAATTGATCGGGAAATGCAACACAAGACTACCTACCCAAAACAAACTGATTCAAATAAATAAAAAGTACCTGGGCGACCGAGCTTTGCTCGGTTACATCTCAAACATTAACTAATTTTTTTTAAACTTGTCTAAAAACAATGCAAAATAAAATAAAAATATATAAACTTTAACATAAAAAAACAAAAGTAAGTCACCGAGTGGGATTCGAACCCGTAACACTCTTTCTAGCGGTCGCTATCCTTAATCACTGAGCTAAATCAAGGCGGTCGCGGCGCGACGAAATTAGCGACCATATTCTGCGTGGAAAGAAAAACGCATGAAAACTCGAAAACACGCGTTTTCCCAAACATAAAACTAATCTAGATCGATGATGTACCCCCGAAAACCCCCATATACAACGTTTCAGCGAAATCGTTAGAGCCGTTTTCGAGATCACAGAAATTTATAAATAAATATATATATATACATACATACAAGAATTGCTCGCTTAAAGGTATAAGATAAGAAAGACCACTTGAGATCGGCTTCACCTAGTTCTAGCCGGAATGATTAAGGCTTAACCTAGTTCTAGCCTAAGATGAGTAGGATACACCTAAGTGTAGCCAATTGAGACCGGCTAAACCCAGGCGTAGCCGCATTTCGTGTTTTAGCCGTAACATATATACCATTCGCCCTCTAGACAATTTATTTTATTCACTGAAAACAATAAATAATTTTTAAGTTTTGAAACCAGAATAGATGTGCTTTTTAGGCAACTAGGGGCGTAGCAAGGTTATGACTCCTCTTTAACCGACTTCAAAATAAGCGGCCAAGTGCGAGTCGGACTCGCTCATTAAGGGTTCCGTAGCAGCAAGTAACATAATATAAGTCTTGTAGTATGTTTTTTTTTATTTTTCTATTTGAGTTGATTGAATGAAAGGTAATTTGCGGTTTATGATTAATGACGTATTAAAAAAAACTACTTACTAGATCTCGTTCAAACCAATTTTTGCTGGTAGTTTGCATGGTAATGAACATCATAATATTTTTTTTAGTTTTATCATTCTCCTATTTTAGAAGTTAGGGGGGGACACATTTTTTCATTTTGGAAGTATCTCCCGCGCAAACTATTCAGTTTAGAAATAAATTGGTCAAGTGCGTATCGGGCCATGCGCAGTGTGGAGTTCCGTAGTTGTAATTTTTTTGAATTCATGCCTCTAAAAACGTCTAAAACGTCTAAGTATCTATTGAATTTGTATGAAATTTTCCTTTTCGAGTATATTTTATAAGTTGATCGCCTATAACTTTTTAATTTGTTAACCCTACTTAGCTCTGATAGTTTTCCTTTAAACTTCATTATATATACTATAGCTGTGATTTTTTTCACGTGTCCATATATAACCGTTATAGATGGAGGGGCATGTTACTTTAACAAAAAAATTCACTTTAAACCTAAATATAATTTAGACACGAAACCCTAAATCGAAAAATGGTGTTCACAAGCTCACAATATTTTTAAAAGACCAATTAAACGATACCCCACACAATGTGTTTGTAGAGAAAAAAAATATTGACTTCCTCTTTACTTGTATGGCAGCTACCCTAAAAAAAAAATTTCCATATTTTATTTTACGACTTTTTTGCCATGATTGATATACATATCCATGCCTAATTGCAGCTTTCTAGTACTAATAGTTTCTAAGTAGGACCGCGGACGGACAGACAGACAGACATGGCGAAACTATAAGGGTTCCTTGTTTACTACGGAACCCTTTTAAATGATATCTCCGTTTCCTTTTAAATGATTTATTTTAAATGGCGGCGCCACTGGACCCCGGAAAATTTGGGTATGGCCTTAATGCGGTTTACAGAATACATTTACTTACGAAGTTTCAACAGTATAGTTCTTATAGTTTCGGAAAAAAGTGGCTGTGACATACGGACGGACAGACATGACGAATCTATAAGGGTTCCGTTTTTGCCATTTGGCTACGGAACCCATAAAATAAAAATAAGAAACACGTAATTCTAGTCGGATAATGGTAAAACTTAGTAACAAAGTTAGTCTGCGTTTTACAATAAGATGGATTTTGTTTAAAAGGGTATACTTTTAAGGTCTCATAGTCAATGAGTCAGGATCTGATGATGAGATCTTGCAGAAATCGAGGGAACTCTCATCTTCTCTCTTTTTACCTCTTCTAATTTTACAGGCACACATACAGGTATTATTGATTGTGACTAGAGAGCATTTGCTTTCAGTAAGCACAATTTCATGATGCATCAACATTGGTTTGGGGATGAAGTCAGATTTAAATAATTCTAACAATTGGTTGCGAAAAACAGTTGCCGGTCATTATTTTGGTGTTTGAATTTAGAACAATTTTAATTTTAGTACCTAACTGTTTCCTTTAAGTGTTCCGTTTCAGTTTGGCCATGTCTGTGTGTCTGTCTGTCGGAGACCATAGGTACAGTACCATGCCGATACAGCGGTAAAATAAAATCATGATTTTTTTATGGTTAGCTGTCTTACTTGTAAAGTGGGAGTATTTTTTTCTTAACTAACCTATTGTCGTTAATTAGGTCTTTCAAAAATATTGTGTGTGAACAAGACTTAAAAAATTGCAAAATTGCAAAATGTTGCATAATTTAAACTTTGTCCTTCTTATTATAAAACCCAGACTAATTTTGTTACTAGGTTTATACCATTATCCGCCCAAATCAAGTTGACATTTAGTACAGTGAAACTATCTTATTTGTCAAATTCAACTTGATTTGGGTGGTTAATGGTTTAAACCTAGTAACAAAGTTAGTCCTGTTTTTATAATAAGACGCGGTGTATGTTTTCAGATTGATTACTATGTCCGAATATATTTTAAGAAAAACAATTGATGTTGTGCATTATAATTGCAATCCGGTCTCATTTTCGATCGGGTCGGATTTCCATCAACCTGGTCGGATCCATCCGGATTTTTCGTTCCAATATGAACCGTTAGCAGAGAGAAAAAGATATACCTATACAAATTCAACTTCATTTTTATGACTAATTTTTAAAAGAGAAAATGACTAGTTAATATTTTAATTTCTAAGCAAAAATAATCACAAGAAAGTCAAAACAATAATCTCACTGCAGTCCACGTTCACACTTATCATGTTGCTGTTTTAAGGTTCCGTACCCAAAGGATGAAAACGGGACCCTATTATTCATTTCCATCAGTCTGTCTAGCTATCTGTCTGTCTGTCCGTCTGTCACCAAGTTGTATCTCATGTACCGTGATAGTTAGAGTGAACTCGCGCAACGAAGGGTTCCTTTTAGTACCATTGTCTATAAAAAATCACGTTTGTAGTAACTAATAGGCTAGGAGCCCCACCTAAATATTATTATTTTATTCTGTTTTTAGTATTTGTGATTAAAGCGGCAACAGAAATAGGTACTTCATCTTTGAAAATTTTAACAGTCTAGCTGTCACAGATCATAAGGCTCACAGTGGAGTATATGATTTTAGAGTTTCGCGATCACAATGACTGCCTATACGAGTATTAGTACCTATTACGGGACTTTCGGCAGTTAATATCATTGTTGGCAAGATATTTCGACGACCCATCTGCGTCGTTGGCGGACTGAGGAACTGCGATGAATGGGAACCCTAAAAATGAAACGGCCTAAGGCCTATTATAGGGGATAATAATCGACTGAGGAGCAAAGGAAGCTTGGGGCGAAAAAATAAAAAAATGTTTGTTTCGCGATAACTCCTGAACCGTTGAACTAATTTTGATGATATTGCGTGTACCAACTATTCATAGAATTTTTAAGTTCGCTGGGCATCAAAATCGGTTCAGCTTGTTTTGAGACATACGCATTTTGTCATTGATTATTTAAACGTGATTTTAGATTTATAATTGCGGAGTAATAACATTCTTACTGAAAAGTATAAATAATGCAATGAATCCAATCTCGGCAGCCTTTTACTGCTTACGTAATATAAGTATTGTTACTGCGAAATCTCCAAAGTACAGTCACAGAATAAGCACCAGTACTGGTCCTACTCATGTAGATAATATTATAGAATAAAATACTAGTAGTCACGCAGTCAGTCACATGATCACATCGTGGCCGCGGTATATGCTGAATGGACCTTTTTGCCAGAGTAACAAACACCACAATGCCGCACAAAATGTACGAGATGTAGAAATGAAAGAATGATGAAATTTCATTCATAATTTATTGTTGGCGGCGGATGTACTCTTTCTATTTAGTGTGTGGTATTTCTTGGCAATAAAGTAAATTCTATTCGAATGATACGCTGGTGCCTGTTAACATCCAGGTAGCCAGTGAATGACCGTCACCGTTAAGTATATAATATTGCTTATAGCAAACTTACGTAGGTACATAAGTACTTTTCATGACGATTTCGGTCACTGTTCTTCTCTGTTATTCTATGGTAAGGTTCGGGTACGAACATCTCGTGATTATTATTGCAAAATACGAGTACGGAAATGAACAACCATAACACTAAGACTCCGCTGTCCGTCCGTCTGTCACCAGGCTGTATCTCATGAACCGTGACAGCTAGACAGTGAATGATGAAATTTTCACAGGAGATGTACCTACTACAGTAGTCGTTATTATATTACTGCAAATGTTAAAATAGAATAAAATAAATATTTAAGGGGAAGTCCACAACAAAAGCAATTTTTATAATTAAAATTAAATAAATATTTAAGTAAGATAATGGTACGGAACCCTTAGTTCGTGAGTCCAACCCGCACTTTGCCGGTTATTTTTGTTTGAAAGGGCAGTTTTCTAAGGTGGGTCCATAGACTTTTTATTAATTGGTTGTGTACTTGTGTAGTATTGAAGCCTGTTTTTTGGTTTTAAAAAATCATACCTACTTAGTTACTTTATAAGTATGGTTGGTAGGGGCGTAGTGTAGGTATTTACTGTAAAATTAAAATACCTATCGATCTTTCAAATTGTATACAATTATATTTTGTACAGCTACACGAGTACGTAACTATAAATAAACGAAGGGTAAGGGTGCGTCGGTCGAAAAAAAGCAAAATGGCTGATGCATATGTGCGGAGCAGGTGCTGCGGCGCGCGGCGGGTGTGACGGCGGCGGGCCAGCTCCGGGCGGGCGCGGGCCGCGGGGGCCCGGGCCGTGCGGCGGCTCAGTGTGCCGCGCGAGCCCGCCACGCGCACCGCGTGCGCCGGCATGGAGCACTTCATCGAGACCGTGCGCAAGTACCCCTGCCTGTGGAACACCACCACCATCGAGTACCGGGACCTGGAGCTGAAGGACGCTGCGTGGGCCGAGGTCATGAAGGAGACGGAGCTGTCGTCAGGTGAGCGAGGCGTTCACACACATCGCACGCAGCAGAGGCAGGGTGTAGCGGCCGAGCGCATCGGGCGGTATTGTTATTGCGCGGCGGTGGTGACGCCGGCCGGCCGCCGCGGGCCGCGCCGCACCCCCCCGCGCGTCCCCCGCGCCTCTCCTCTGTACAGTGGGGAATATAACAGCACGATCAGAGAGAGATATTGCACGACACGATATTAGTCCATACAATTTGACACGCACGGCAAATTTAATTCATTATAGGTAGTAGATTCGGATCTATAAGTCGAATTATATTGATAAGTTTGTTTTAGGTAGATAGGTAGGTACCTGGTAGTATTTCCAGATGCATGACCTATTGTTCACACATAACGTTGTCCAAAAGTGGCGGCCGTATCCGTCTGTCCGTAATGTAGATTGTCGTTTATGAGTTTTGAGTGCATTTGCAATTACCTACCTACTCAACTTAGTTTACTTAAAAATGTTTCCGTCTCTAAAATGATAAATCTTATATCTTTAAACGAGCAATTCTTGTATATTTATTTTGTTATATATTTATAAATTTCTGTGATCTCGAAAACGGCTCTAACGATTTCGCTGAAAATCTGTATTTGGGGGTTTTTGGGGGTAAACAATCGATCTAGATTAGTCTTATGTTTGGGAAAACGCGTGTTTTCGAGTTTTCATTCGTTTTTCTTTCCACGCAGAATATGGTCCGCGCTAATTTCGTCGCGCCGGCCGCCATCTGCTTAGCTCAGTGGTTAAGGATGCTGACCGCTAGAAAGTGTTACGGGTTCGAATCCCACTCGGTGACTTACTTTTGTTATTTTTAATGTTCAAGTTTATATATAATTTTTTATTTTGTACTGTTTTTAGACAAGTTTAAAAAAATTTAGTTAATGTTTGAGATATAACCGACCGAGCAAAGCTCGGTCACCCAGGTACTAATTGTATAAACATATAAATTACCTACAAGTACTTACCTACTTACATGTGTAAACCAGCAAAATTTGTAAAAAGCTTGTAAGGTTTAATGCATTGAGAATTGAGATACGTAGGTAGATTGACATTATTAATTAGGTAGGTACTTACTTACCTACCTATCTAAGTAATGTAGCCCCTACCATGCCTACCTACTTTAGTAATTATATTATCTTTGCCCCTACATTAACGCAACTTGTACAATGTTAGTATATTATTAATTTATTAACCAAAACAAAATTGCTTTCAGTAAAAGAAGTGAAGCTTAAATGGAAAAAACTGCGGGACTGCTACAGAGACGCCCTGAAGCGGCAAAGCGACATGCTGGCCAAGGACCCGACCAGCGCGCGTAAGGGCTACACGTGGAAGTACATGGAGCTGATGCAATTTCTGCAGCCGTACATGAATAACCGCAAGAAGCCCGCGGAGACCTACGCGCCACCACCTGCGCCCGAAAACGGCGGGCAGAATGGAGTCGAACATTCGTCGGATTCGTCAGATTCTGACGCAGAATCCTCTCCGAAGCGGAAGAGTTGCGAGCGAAGTGAAAGGAGCGTCTCTCGCCCAGAAACACTTAAACGCCACTTCACAGACGCGCAGTACGTGGAGCCGAAGAGAAAACCACCGCCGCCCGTCGTGTTGCCCGACCCGCTAGACATTTTCTTCAACAGTATGTGTCAATCGACGAAGCGGCTGCCATTCCCGACTCAAATTAAGATCAAGAAAACTCTGTTCGCGGCGGTGATCGGGGCCGAGGAGGCGCTGGTGGCCGAGCAGCAGAGCTACGCGAGCCTGTGGGCGCGCGGCAGCCGCAGCAGCAGCAGCAGCGACGACAACAACGACGACGACGACCACAAGCCGCCGCCGCCGCCCAACTGAACCGCCCGCGCACTGCACAGCTGGATGGATCCTGTGTCCAATTCATTGCACTGAACCAAGGGATTCATTATTATTTATGAACTCTTGAAACATAAGTTAAGGAATTCAATACCTTCAGTTTGTGGCTTCTTAAGTTTTATTCCACATTTTGAGCCTCCGTGTAAATGAGTACCTACTTAAGAGTCCTCTTACCCTAGACCAGACTACACTTTTCCATACAAACGTAGTCTACTTATTATTTCCTAACGACATGCCCGTTTTTGGAAAAAAATGTAGTTTCCATGATATTGCACATATCTAGTAGGTATAACTGGTTTTGACGGTCAAAATAAATATGAACTTAAAATAGTGTGTTATATTCATTTTTGACCATCAGTATGGAAAACTTCTGCATCTTTATATTTTATTTCCAGTTCATAATTTTACGTCAGAAACCAATTATAACCCTATGGATAATTGCAATTTCTTTAAAATTACATTTTTTTTGTTACCGAAATTAAGTTGTTTGGTTTTAAAATAAAACGTAGAACTACGTTGTAAGGAGAAGTCTAGGGTAAGGTACGGTACAAGTAGGGGATTCTTAAGTATTAAATCGGAAGTTGTGTGGCTGTGAGTGCTGTGACACTATCCTGATCTGACTGATCTCGCAACTTATAAACAAACCATTAGAATAAGTTAACTACCCTATTGTATTATCTGACAAGACTTAAGTATGTTAATTTGTACATATAAATTAAGTAGAAATCTAAGTCTAAAGTTTGTAAAAAAATGTTAAAGGTACCTAATGAATGTATTTTTTTTCAACTAAATTAAATTATTTTTAATTGTCCTTAGATAAAGCCTACCTAACCCTAAATTAAACCTTTCATATAAGAATCGTGTTCTTTGCGGTTGCAGACCGTCAAAAGTTATTATTTTCCAAGATAAAGAATAGAAAGTAGGAGCACAGATTACTAATAAGTTTGGTAGGAGATTGATCAAATAAAAGTACTTTAGTACCTAATTTATTTACCTAGCATACCTACTTACTTAAGTACCTAGGTAGGTACTTAAGTAACAACAAAGAAGAAATGGAAATCACAATAGTAACCGATTAACATTTGCCTCATATTTTTTCAAAATTAAATTGACTTCAATGCAATGTACCACTGAGTACACTCTCGCAAGTATTTAAAAATAACCGGCCAAGTGCGAATCGGATTCGCGCAATAAGGGTTCCGTACCATAATCTATAAAAAAATCGCGTGTTGTATGGGAGCCGCTCCCCCCTCAAAAATTTATTTTATTTTGTTTTTAGTATTTGTTGTTATAGCGGCAACAGAAATACTTACTTAATTTGTGAAAATTTCAACTGTCTAGCTATCGCGGTTCTTGAGATACAGCCTGGTGTGGTGACAGACAGACGGACAGACAGCGAAGTCTGAGTAATAGCGTCCCATTTTTATCTTTTGGGTACGGAACCCTAAAAAAGAAGAATTTTCATAAATTTTCCAAATACCAATGCCAACTTTGATTGACAAACTCCTCCTTTTTGGGAGTCTTTATTCTGGTTGTTCCATTCTCTTGATGACAAAAATAAAAGCGGTTAGTTCCAGGTTTTCTTTGTCCTTCGGTCCTTGGGAATTGAGGGAAAACGGAATAGTAGCCCATGTTCGCTTTGTAGATAGGATCGATCGATAGCGGCTCGCGGCGGGCGGGTCGCGCCTCGCGCCTGAAATCATGCTGAATTCAAATTTGCCGACGCGTACGGACGGCGAGCTCGTAAAAATGATGCCAATTTACGATAAAAAGCTGATTCCGTGCATTCCGGAGGAAATCTGCGCAATCGCGTGATGCCAGTTTTACGACTCTTCACACCACACTCACACCCAATCTGACCCAGCTTCGCTATGATCTACGGGACCACTACGACCTTTTATTTACGTTACGTTTACGCACCTAGCTATTCTCTGTCGTTTCGGATATCTAAATCCAATAACACATCATTGAGCATATTAGCAAAAAAATATCTGTAAAAATAATGGCGAGGGCAAACATTCAAAATGAGTATTTTTAGTCCCCGACACAAAAGAGAAAGGGGTGTTAAGTTTGACAGACAGACATAACGATTTTTCGTGAGTCTATGTGTCTATCTGTGTCACTGTAGCGCCTGAACGAATAGTCCGATTTTGATGCGGTTTTTCGAGGTTAATTTGCCTCAAAACGTCATTTTCGAACTCTAGTTTGCCGTCATGGACGTCCGGAGCCGAAGGCGGACTGATAAACATATCAGTTTCAGTTTAGAGATTAATGTCTACTGAACTGTTGGTTATCATGATAGATAGGTGAATTCTTAATACAACTTCCACATTTGGGTAGGTATTCCTAATCAATTAGGTTAAAAGTCGAACGAAGGAAGCATGTCTTTGATTGACTTTTCTACAATTTACATTGCCAATGTAAATTGTACCTATTTTAAAATTTCAAACTGTAAATTTGATAAGTATACTCTTAACTATAATTTTTCAATTTTATTTTCTTATTTTGTCATGTGCATGCCACATGCCTGTTTGCCTACCTACTTAGTTAGTTGTATAAAAACATGGTGCGCGGGCCCACTTGTAATGCGGACCCCTAGTGTCCCTAGGAGGCAGCTTATGTAGGTAGCCTGTGCTCCACTTGCTAAGTACGACGATGAATAGAAAAAAGAAACGGCCAGCCTAGTGTGGCTTTGGCTAAGGTCACAGAATAGCTAAGGTGTAGTACGTACTAATTTATTAGGGTTTATAGATTAGCGGTACACGCAAATGTCTTTACGCTTTGATTTGATGAGAGTTAGTGGGTGTAAGTAAAGGGGATGTAGAGTTAAGAGCTTGGCACTTCATGAGATCTGGTAACGTTTTTAGAGTGCAAGCAATACCTACTAATATAAGCATTTTTTTTTACCTACATGAAAATGTTTTGGTGAGATTTTATTTATTATTTATTATAGCTGTAATTATTGGGGTGTCAAGCTCGTATCGTAAACATTTGTGTTACAAGTATGCACCTTCCTATGTAATAATTTGCTAGAAGATTTTAAATGTTTCGAGCTTTCTTTGTGAAAAAAAAACATACCTACCTAGTTAATTTTGAAAGTTAGGTGACGCGGTTCGCGAACTAGCCGTGAATCGATATGTAGCCGAGACGAGAATTTATATAAAACGAGTGGTCGGTCGAGCGCGGCCGAGGCGGCGCGACGCGCTACGTCTGCGCCCTTGCTTTTCCCCGTGTCTCCGTGTCTGCGCTCCTCTCACCGGCGCCCCGGCCCCCGCGTGCGACAGAGACGCCGCACCGTCTGCGCGCTCGCTTCCCACTGCGCGTGTCTGTTTGCCGTTATGCGCGTTGCCGTGTCTGCTCCGCGTTCTTGGCAGAGTCTGACGTGGTCAAAAAGAATCTTAAATTAGCTCGTGCTTCTAGTACCTACTATTGTTTCTACATAATAAATCGGCAGGATAAGTTGAACAACTTCGGCGCGCTGTGCTATCGCCGGCGAGGTTCGGCGAAAAGTGAGCACAATTAAACAAACATGTCGATGTTGAAGGCTCGCGCGTTCGGCGAGCTGAAGCTGGAACCACAGCCACAAGCGACGGCGGGCGCGGGAGCGTCCACGCCGGGTGAGCCCGTCGGCCGCCTGGTGGATTCCAGTCAGGTAATTAAATGAGCAGTGCAGTGCTGCTTTTAACTTTTTAAGCAACATACGTAAATTATATAGGTATTATTTAATAATTATTTTTATTACTTTCAGTGTTTTTCTATGTATTAGGTAGGTAGGTATATTAAATTGTAATCTCCTTTTGCTGTTTGATAAAAAAAAATTGTTTAATAAATCTTTTCTCTTTTAAATTTTTAGGGTTCCGTACCCAAAGGGTAAAAACGGGACCCTATTACTAATCTCCGTCTGTCTGTCACCAGGCTGTATCTCAAGAACCGCGATAGCTAGACAGTTAAAAATTTTACAAATTATATATTTCTGTTGCCGCTATAACAACAAATACTAAAAATAAAATAAATATTTAAGGGGAGCTCCCATACAACAAACGCGAGTTTGCTCGATGTCAATAATGGCAACAGGTAGGGTAGTCACTTTAAATATTCACAAAACACTCAATTGTATTTCATTTTAAGAATAAATAAAAAAAATATTTAATGAGGGCATCGTCCCATACAAATAACTTGATTTTTATGATAATGGTACGAAACTCCTTCGTGTGCGACTCCGACTCGCACTTGACCGGTTATTTTGTCTATGCCAACTAATGCCAAGTCACTTTCTCACGACAACGAAGCATAGAGCCAAAATAAGTATTTATTCAAAAAAATAAATTTTATGTAATATCTAAACAAATCTCGTCTTTTTTAATTTTAGCCATCAAAGCAAATATATTTGTTTAATATTTTTACCATGTAATTTGGACTATTATTGACCAATGTAAGTTTTATGAAAATAGGAAAATTCGCGAGATTTTATTTAATGAATAATTTATAGTTTCTTCTTTTTGGGATGTTTCCGTTGCAATTGCCAGTGATAAAATAATTCGAAAATATCCGAATTTTACGTTTAAGGCGAAGTGAATGCGTAACTGGCGCCCTCATGTTAAATATTTTTTTCACATCGTAAATGTGCTGATAATTGATTTTGAATAGTGTTAGGTACTATACTACTAGATAGACTGCCCTAGTGCTGCCCCCATTTGAAATAAATTATTTGAAAGGAAACGGAGATATCGTTTAAAATTTTGTGTCATACGACCCTTATAACCCTTCAAACTATTTTATGAACTACTGTTTACAGTTTAAAGTGAAAACGTAAAGCTTTTCTTGCACATTTGCGAAAAACAATAAATTAATGTATCCCTACTTAACCGCTAATAGCAATAAAAAATTATCAACATTTACGATTATAAAATAAGTATTTCAAATAAGGGCGCCACTTACGCCCTTACTTCACCTTAAGGATTTATTTTTGTCCTAGAAAATGATACCTACTTAGTTTTTTTCCGACTGCGTCAGAAAGAGCGTTATGTTTTTAAGTGTATTTAACATAGACATATAATTTTTTTAATATGTCATATGTATATTTCTTCGGCAGACCCTGTGGCCTAAACGGCTTGATGGATTTTAGCTTACGAAGTGTCGTTAAATTGTTAGTAAGTTACGAAAGATCAGGAAAAATATTTATTATTGTCAGGCCGACGACCGCAAGATGATCCGCTTGGTGCGCGAGCGACGGCTGTTGTACGCGCGGAACAACATGCCGGTCGCCAGCTATCACTCGCAGGTCAAGAAGCTGTGGCAGGAGGTCGCCAAGGAGATGGGCTGGACCGGTAAGTTGGCCCTTAAAACTAATTAAGTACTTAGTTAACCAAAAATTAAGGGCTATATGTGTCTCTAGACTAGACTGCCAGCCAGTCCCTATGAATGGATTATTAAACAACTACCGCAAAGCCAAAAGGAGAGTTATGTAATTCGTTTGTTTGTTCAGCTGTATTTTCAATAATATCTATGACACCATAAGTCATCATATTATCATTATATTTCATCGCTTGATTTTCAGATATAATTATTCACTAGTCGGTATCCCCTTAACCTACAGGTGACTCTATACACGCTTTAAATGACACTCAACTGACTAAACTGAAGTTGGTTACGAACGGACTCGCCCCTACTACCGCCGACTCCGTGGCGGGTGAGTCGCCATTCTGAGCTCATTCCTTTTTCGTGCACGATGACGACAGCACGCGCCTCATTTCATTCTTATAGTTTTTATAAAATATTTATAACTTATAATTTAAATCACTTATAATGCCAAAACGAAATGCACGTAGTGCAAAACGAAGTGAAGTGCGAACACGCGTTATATCATCAGATTCCTCCAAAAATGAAGGTAAGCATATTTCTTTTCTTACTATAATATAATTTCATTAACTTCAATGTTTGTTAGCACGTGTTATCAGATCTCATCAGAACAGGCCGTGAGCCTCGTTCGTTGAAACAAAATTCTTCATCAAGGCAGGTCGTAAGCCTCGTTCGTTGAAGTAATCCACTTTATTATCTTAAAAATATTCTTTTTAGGTATTGAAGATGCTTCAGGGCAGAGTCTTAAACCACCCAACACAGCACCTTGAAGCACAGGAGCCTGAGTCTATATCCGAGACCATGGCGGAGCAACCTTTGACCAACAACAACCTTTGACAAACCAACTTTGACGGATCAAACGTTAAACGGTGAATCAGCTGGACCTGAATTGGACCCTGAACTTTTAGATGCCCTCAGTGAGTTCACCAGTGATACCTCCGAGTTTGGAGAAAAAATCAAGAGAATTTAGCTAAGTTGTGACTTTCTCTACTCGTCAAAGGCTTACCAAAAGAAAAAAAAAATGTTAAAGGAATACTTAATCCCCGACAACTGCAAGCTGCTGCAAGCGCCTAAACTAAACGCAGATATATCAGCAGCAGTTATAGACTCTGTAAGAAACAGAGATAAGATTTTGGTAGCTCATTAACAGCAACTTGGATCGATAATAACGGCCATAAATAGAGCGCTTAGTAGGTACTCTCTTAATTGAGGATAACAAAAAGATTGCAATCCAACATCTTAGCAATGCGTGCCGTATACTTTCGGATTTGCATACTATAAATACGAACAGCCGCATAAAGCTTATTACACCTCACTTGGATAAGAACTTTCTCCACGTAGTTCAAGATTTCGGAAGATTGATGAAACTCTGTTCGGAAACAAACTCTCAGAAAAGATTAAGGCAGCCAAAGCTATCGAACGACAGGATCTGCAAATCAAAAAGACCAATCCGAAATCTTCCGGTTCTCAATCCACTAGCAACCGCACTGCCAATTCGGAAAACTGGTCCGGCCCACCCCGGTACTCATCAAACCGCGGCAACCGAGGTGAGAAGAAGACGACGACTTAGGGCCGCCGCCCATACTCGAGCACGACGCAACCCCTGCGCCTCAGTGACTCAGGTACATGCAGGCAGAATTAAACACTTCTTTAATTGTTGGACAAAAACTTCCTCCAATCCAGTAATTTTAGATTGGATACAAAATGGTCTCTACATACCTTTTTGCAAGGATGTCTGTCAAACAAAAATTCCTAGCAATACCTTTTCAGACTTAGAGCACCAGGAAATGTCAACTGCGATATAAACTGGTTGATTTAGGTGTCGTTACAGAATGTCTTCCAAGTAGAAACCAGTTTGCCACCAAAATATTCCGTGCCCCAACGACAAAAGGTAGTAAACGTTTCATATTAAATTTGAAACCGCTAAATAAATATGTTTCAAAGTTTCATTTCAAGATGGAAGATTACCGTACGGCAGCAAATTTAATACCACAAAACTAATACTTATTTACAACTGATTTAAAAGAAGCCCACTTACTAATTCCGGTTCATGCGGAACATAGAAAATATTTAAGATTCCAATTTAAGAGAAATACCCAAACAAATACCTATGAGTTCACGGCAATGCCCTATGGATTGTCCGTGGCTCCCAGAGTGTTTACTAAGATTTATGAGAGAAGTTATAATTCATTTGAGAAGTGTAGGTTTTAATTCTGTAGTTTATTTAGATGATATTCTCTGCATCGGCAACACTTACGAGAATTGCCAATCTAACATAAATTTTACTTTGAAATGATTACAGTGTCTAGGTTTTGTCATAAACTTTGATAAAAGTTCGCTCCAACCTAAGCAAATTTGTAAATTCTTAGGTTTTCTCTTTGACACGAAGAACTTTACCGTCTCTCGCAGATAATAAACGAAAAAGTATTGCGCAATTGGTCCACAAATTTACTTGTCTACCTACATGCACTATTCGAAAACTTGCTCAATCAATTGGTAATTTAAAAGCAGCGTGCTCGGCTTTTCAATATACGGTAACGGTTGGTTGTACACCAAGTTATTGGAACGTCAAAAATTTATCGCGCTGTTAGAAAATCAGAATTATGAGAGTAAAATCAGTTTATCTAGCATTATCCTTGAGGATCTTACTTGGTGGACAAATAACATTAAAACAACATCAAATCCAATGCGAAACGCCAGCTACAAAATTGAAATCTACAGGGTGCAATCGAAATCATTAGCATTAATTTAACTTATTAACATACTCACATAAAGGATATTTTGTACGGTAACAACGTTACACTTAATGCAGTAATTAAAAATTATCAAAAAGCAAGAAAAATAACTAAAGTGTTAAAACACTTTAAGTCGTGCGCGCTCTCAGATACGTACGACCCGCGAGTTTAGCGAACCCGCTGCAATACAGCTGAGCAGCGGGCGCGGCCGGCATACCAAAGTGGACTTTGAATTACGTGAATAAGGTTGAAAGTCGAGTGGGGACGGGTCGTATCACATGAACGCTTGTGGATAGTAGGTATGTTGAAGTAGGAACGAATGTTAGCGTACTTCGACGCGACGAAAATGATACTATTACAATTAATTTCTTTTTTATGAATTTAATGACGATAAGTTTTTTTTATTTAAAGTTGCAGTAATGGTATCTATCAAAGAGTCTAACGCATGTTTAGAGATTTTCTGTAATATGAAAATGACGACTTATGATTGAAGTTTTATTAGTCTTAAATTACTTTGTATGATGGGTATAGTAGAATTCAATTACATCCTGTATACAGATGCTTCACGAACCAGTTGGGGCGCAGTTCGCGACGAAGAACGCGCTTACGGAGGGTGGTCAGTTACTGAACGCAACTATCATATAAATTACCTGGAAGTATTGGCAATCTTTCCTGGACTCAGAAGCTTGGCATCTAAAGAAACTAATTGCGCGATATTATTACGGGTAGATAACACTACAGCTATAAGTTACGTAAACCGCATGGGTGGAATACAATTTCCACACTTAAACGAGATAGCTCGGCAAATTTGGCAATGGTGCGAAAAGCGTAATATTTGGATCTACGCGTCATACGTTAATACTAAAAAAAAAACGGGCCGACGCTGAATCTAGGATTATAAATCCTGACACCGAATGGGAACTCTCCGCTACCAGCTTCCAAATGCACAAACTTTGTCTCTTGGAGACCTAATCCAGATGTCAGCGCTGTAGATGCTTTTACTATAGACTGGCTGGAGAGAATACTATTTTGACGCATTTCCCCCATTTTCCGTAATATTAAATTGTTTAAGAAAAAATATAGATGACGGCGTTAACTTTGCTTCATGGAAATAACATTGGTTCAAACGAACGAGTAAGTCGATTGCTAAAAGGAGCTTATAAATTAAGACCCAACGTTCCAAAATATACCTATACCCTCAATGTGTTTTAAATCACATTGCAGATGCAGAGTGGTATCCCAATACCGTTTTGAATTTGGAAAAAATTACAAATAAATTACCAATTTTATTAGCCCGTACCACACAGACCCTATCACTAATTAAATTGGAAAACATATAATTTTCCCACAATAACGCTAAGATCATAATTACTGATATAATTAAGACTTCCGCACCAGGCCGAGAACAACCTTTACTTCTGATACCGTTTTAAAAGATTATATTTCTGTCACAGAAAGTAAGAGAACAGAAAACAGAGGTAAACTGTTCCTCACTCACAAGCCACCACAAAAACCGGCTACGACACAATCAATCAGTCGCTGGATTAAACAAGTTCTATCGGAGAGTGGAGTGGATGTACCAATCAACGTTCGGCACACACAGCACTCGCCACGCCTCTACCTCGGCTGCGGGCCGTGCGGGCCTCAGCGTTGACACTATCCGTAAAGCCGGATGGACTCCTTCGTCAAATACTTTTGGGCGATTTTACAATAGAACCCTCATTGACTTGGGGAATTTTGCGAAATCCGCTTGCTTTACGTCAAATCATTAGCTTAAGATTTTTCGATATACAAACAATAATTTGAAAAAAAAATTGAGATTTTGTTTCACGTAATGATCAGTTATAAATAAATAGTACCTGGGCGACCGAGCTTTGCTCGGTTATACCTCAAACATTAACTACATTTTTTAAACTTGTCTAAAAACAATGAAAATAAAAAAATATACATAAACTTGAACATATAAAAAAAACAAAAGTAAGTCTGCGAGCGGAATTCGAACCCGTAACCCGTTTCTTGCCGTCCGCGTCTTAACCGCTGGACCAGACGGAAAGTGGCCAGCAGGAAGAAATTAGCGACCATATTTTGCGTGAAAATAAAAACGCATAATGACTCGTAAACACGCCTTTTCCTAAACATAAAACTAATCTAGATCGATTGTTTACCCCCGAAAACCCCCATATACCAAATTTCAGCGAAATCGTTGGAGATAGATAGATAGATAGATAAATGATTTATTTGCTCTCTGTAACACACAATATACATAATTATTATAAGGTAAGGTAATTACAAATTTTAATACTTACAGCTAAGCATGCATTTGTGTGGCACAGTGCACAAAAGGGCTACAGCTCAGCTAAACGCTACCCCTAGGAGTAACAGCTGATTTTCAGCTGGCGCCCTTGAGAATGCGCGAACAAGATTCCAATTACAAACAATAAATTTACAATTCTAACGCATTATAAAATTTTACATACAAAAAATATTAGTTAGAATAGTACTGGCCAGAAACACAATAATTAAACTGAAAATAGTTGATTAAAATAAACCTCAAATATATATTCAATTAAATTATATATTTCAATTATATTAGATTAGATTAAGACATACAATTGGGATCAACATTACACACTCATTAATTTAGAAGAAGAAAAAAAAAAATATAACATTTGATATAACTGCATTAAACACTAATATACAAACACAAACAGGCATAGCCACTGAAAAGCTAAGTATGAAGGGCATAAATTCTACTGATGCGGCAGGCAAAGCGTTTGGACATATCTTTTTTTTGCATATCCAAAAGGTGTAATTTATACAATTTTTTTAAAGTAAATTTTGATGTGACGTTTCTAATTGGTGGAGGAATGTTATTCCAACACTTTGCCGCCGCATATCTGAAACTACCCCTGAATGCCACTGTCTTGTGTCGTTGTAATGAAAGCACGGGACGCGTAGACCTCGCATGATGTTGTGACAGGAAAAGTAATTTTTCATATAAATACTCTGGCTTTTGAAATTTTATTATGTCAAACAACAGACTAGCGAAGTGTAGCTGCCTACGTGATTCCATTGAGAGTAACGAGGCTTTATTTAAAAATGGCGTAATGTGACTTCGGGGAGGGATGTTAAAGCAGAAACGAAGACATGCGTTCTGCACTCTTTGCACCAAAAGCTTCGATCTACATAGAAGTCGTGGCCCGTAAACTAGATCTCCATAATTAAGCTTAGACAATATCTGAGCCTCACAAATAATGAGACGTGACTCTACAGATAGATAGTTGCGAATTTTGTATAGGAGGCTCAAACGATAAAAGCAACTTTTTACTAAACTAGACAGATGGGCCTCAAACCTTAATTGACCATCAATCAACAATCCCAGATTTCTAGCCTCTTGGACCTGTGTAATAGGTTGGTTATCAATAATTACAGATGGATTTAAATTTGATAATTGGAGCCGTTTTCGAGATCACTGAAATAAATTTATATACATATAAATATACAAGAATTGCTCGTTTAAAGGTATAAGATATATTACAAGAAATATATTTTATTTAATTACATCGAAAAACTTTCTGCTCTAATATTCTACCTGGTGAATAATTATAACTGAAAATGAAGCGATGAAATATAATATAAGATCAAACGAACTTCTCAAGTGAAGTTCGATCAGTATTATATGAATCGCTTTATTTGAAGATATAACCTATTACCCACCCTCCCATAACAGTGGTCTACTAACCCTAATATGGAAAGTCTTTCCCTACACTCTAAAAAGAATGAGCTCAGAATAGCGACTCACCCCGCTCCGGGTGAGCGCACCCGCCACGGAGTCGGCGGTAGTAGGGGCGAGTCCGTTCGTAACCAACTTCAGTTTAATCAGTTGAGTGTCTCTTGAAGCGTGCATAGAGTCACCTGTAGGTTAAGGGGACCACCTGGTGAATAATTATATCTTCAAATGAAGCGATTCAATGATCGAACTTCACTTGAGAAGTTCGTTTGATCTTATATTATACTTTAGTGATCTAGTAGAGCCCGTGGTTCGATTTATTACGGGTATATGATTTTCACGTTGTACCTATAAGTTTGACAATGAAATGATCAAATGTTTGCCGGCAGTCGCGGACGTCCGGCGCAAGTGGTCGCACATCCGCAACTCGTACTCGCGGCACCTGCGCAACGAGATGCACGGCGCCATCACCGCCAAGGGCCGCACCGTGTCCCGCTGGTACCTGGCCGATGAGCTGGCCTTCCTGCGCGAGCACATGGCCACTGACACGTTAGTCAACACTTTCATATTCGATTTTAGAGTTTCGCGGTCACAATTACTGTTATTAATATTACGGGATTTACTGTGACTATGACTATGACTACGATATTAATCACGGTATTCACGGTAAGTCCCGTAATACGAATAACCTTCATATTTTATAAACATTTCAGCTGAAGGTATAATATAAGAACATCAAAGTAAAAAAGCAAGTACATCAAAGAACTCTGTAAGGTATTTACATTCCAAATTCAAACAAAATACGGCTTCTGAGCCGCCTCCGCCTGTTAATATAACCGCAGCTTGTTCCGTTATCATTATCATAACCAATGCGGTGCGTACACAGTGCCGCGGACGGCGCGCAAACACGCCAGCCGTGCAGCCGAACTCTCAGCACATTTCGTACGATCCATCGCTTGTCGGGTTTTCGACACGGACAAAGATAATAATAATTACTAAACACGGATCACGCGGATCGCGGATCGAAGCGAGCGCAAAAACAAGAAAATGAAAAAACAGACCGCGTGATGGAGTAGTCGAGCGAGTCGCACATTTCGCCCAAAATATAGCTATTTACGTTTTACGAGTTATATAACACCACCGTCTTTTTCGTCTTTCTATTCCAAAAAGGAGGAGGGTATTATTCCATCGCGATCTTTTTAGAGTTCCTTAGTAAACAAGGAACGCCTACAGTTTCACAATGCTGTTGTATGTCCGTCTGTCCGTCCGTGGTTTTATTCAAAAACAAGTACTAGAAAGCTGTAATTTGTCATGGATATGTATGTATATTAATCAAGCATGCCGTTAAAATGGTACCTAAAACAAAATCTTGAAGCTAAGTAGGGTTTACAAATTAAAAAGTTATAGGCGACTAATAGGCGACTAATTTATAAAAAGTACTTTAGCCCGTCGGAAATAGACAATAAATTCGCAAAGCGTGATTTAGTTTTGCATTTTTGGTATGTTGTATGGGTGTGTTACGAAAGTTTAAATTAAAAAATGCAACTTCGAAAACCTTATGGACATTGAGAAAATCGAGAAAATTTTCGAAATTTTCGGTCTTTTTATAGTATTCGCCCTGCATGGCCAAAACTATGCATTTTTTGCGAACGATGTTATTTACAAGTATAAACTGTATTAAATTACCTGCAATTTGGATCCTATTTTAGTTCTATTGACCTTATAGGAGCTGAGCTAGACCATTTCAAAGATGACCAATTTTTCTCGAAAATAGCCTTTTTCGATTTTATTGTCATATTTCGTAAAATATTCGCAAAACTGCTGGTTCTACAAAAAACAATTACCAAAAATATTTTAAAGTACATATTTAGCTACCATTATACTACCTAAAACGAGATCTGTGGTGAGATCTCAATCTTAATAAATCGCGAAAAGCTAAATAAATTTACAGAGTCAAAATAATCTAAGTATACAGGTTTATTGCAAATTAGACTGAAATTTTATTAATAGCTTGGAAGGTCTTTTACATTCATACCCAAAATTCGGTTACTGCTGACCAGCCAAGTAGGAGTCAGACTCACGCACGAAGGGTTCCATATCATTTTCTTAAAAAAATGGCAAAAAGATACGTTTGTTGAATGGAAGCGTTTAGTATTTTTTTTACAGTGGTAACAGAAGTATATTATGATTGATGGTTTATGAAATACAGCCTGGTAACATACAGACAAACAGTGGAGCATCCAGTTTTGGGTACGGAACCGTAAAAAAGGCCATTGACTATGAATTGTTCATAGTCAATCTTCGTTTTTTCCGGGGTTGGGATTCCCGTTCCTCGTGATGATGGGGAGATCAAAAAGAACGCGTTCATGGTCTTCCTCTTGTTCGTGTTCCTCTTCATTATTCTGAGGAAGAAGTTCTTTTTCGTCTTCCTCTGACCCAAGTAACAAAAGCTTCTATAACCAAGGCGTTTTATCACCGAACAGTAATATAGTTGGCCTATAATGGTAACCATTGTGACTGCTTGTACTATAACGGTTTTCAAAAGAGCGGTTTTGTTCTATAAGATAAAAGAGCATTTAAGTCATATAAATTAGCTCTTAAAACGCTTACAGGACCACACAAAAGAATATTTAAAGTGTTGCTTTATAATGGATACAGAATATACGATTAAAATACTATTTAATTCTGAAGACAATCTTATTGACACTTTTATATATCTATTTTGTAATAATAATGCGTCAAAATTACTTTTATAGTACTAGTACTGCAGCAGTTTCGAAGACGCTATTACAAGACAAATTTGCACTTTAAAAGTACCTTGCATAACCATTACGTAAAGTTTTAGCGTTTTAAGAGCTCCCTAAACATGCTATGGGGCTAGTTCTGTAAAAGCCATGAAAATTCTTCTTTAGTACTAAATAGTCCCAAAGTGACTCCTGGTTCATTTTCTAAATAACTTATATTTTAAATAGCTCTATAAATGAGTTTGTGTTATTGCTACAAGACTAAGGCATAATATAAAAGCACTAAAATCTATAATAATGGACTTATTAGGTCTATACTAGCTTTTCAGTATCATTTATATGACAAGTACTTCATAAATGGCGGCACACTGTCAAATGTTTTATAAAACTACTTATTTTGTTAATTACAAATAATTAAAACATGAAAGTTATGAGGGCGCATTGTCAAATTTGAAATCAGAAAAATGACTTTAGCGACATAATTATTTTCGCAAGTGCAAGTTACCGCAGAATTATGGTCCATGTTTGTCCTTTTAATTACATGTTACGTTTATCAACAATGGCTATGGTGACATAAAATATATCTATAATTTTTTTCTTGAAGAACAATCACGATATGACCACACACGCACGAAAAAAATCCGGTAAACAAGTGTGATAAAAAGATCATTGGAATCGTTTACAGCGCAAAATAACACTATAAACATGTTTTGGGTACTTTTATAGAGCAAATTTATGTCAAAAACGTTGTAGTTAGCGCTATTTTAGAACTAATAAGCGTTTCTTAGCACTGTTACATTTCAACTACAGAGCTGATTTATCACCATGACAACCCTAATGTAATGTTCATAGAATAAATCAGTGATAAAACTAGGGCCTATTCGGGGTTACTTAAACGTTTAAAACACTGATATAGTGCTAATCATGAACACTAATTAGCACGTTCTAATATGTTTTCAGGTTATAAAAGACCTGAAACCAGATTTTGTTACTTGGGCGAGTCATCTTCAATGGATGCTATGTTGTTGCACGACTTCCCTCCACAATTATAGCTTTTAAGCAACTGCATGCCCCTCTACATCCCTTTTTGCATTTGCAGGCTATCATTTTTAGAAGCTGGGCTGGAGCTGGCTCTTTGTTTGTTGTGATCGGGATTAGGCCACGTTCTTGATCGTTCTGCTGGTACACAGAGCCCAAACAATAAGTATCCACCCCTTTCCTATGTGTGCTATTCAGGATCACTCACACAGGACCGTACCATCCAATCAACATCATTTAATACACGTGTTGGTAAAAATTCTATTTCGTTTAACGCACACTATAACATTCTGCCAACACTGATAATGTTGAAGTATAAGCAATAATTTCGCACGACGAGTATGAAGACCGGCTGGCGAAACGGTTAAGCAATACGAAACGTTTTATAAAGAGATAAAATCCACTGGTTCAAATCTACATGACAGTGAAATGGAATTTAAGTTTGATATTTTTTGTTTTTATGTTTTTATTTTCTATTTCTGCTTTTTCTATTCGGATTTTGCTAAACTTAGTAAATTAAGATGTATTTGGTGTAGTTTTAGAAAAACAAAGTGTGGAAATGTAATATTTTATTTAACACTATTATTAATTCACAAAAAATGCATACTTAACTTGCTATTTGCATTACCTAGTTACAGTAATAGCTAATCTTAGCATATGATATGTAGGGATAGTTGTTATATTCATGTCATAATAACACAAAAATAATTATAAATGAATAATGTAGGTAGACAAACTGTTTTTATCAGTTATACACGTTTATATAATTGATAGCCAGATAACGAAAAAATTTTTGACCCAATCGTTTAATAAGCAATATAATAAGATGCTATTAACTATCTATTTTACCTATCTTCAAAGTCGGACAAGAATGGACGAAATTTTAAAGGAATATATTTTACAAAGTAGGAAGGTCAGATCTAAGTGAGAGAATAAACATGTTACTTAAAGTCACGCTAAAACTTTAATAACAATAAACATCTCTCAATATTATATCGACCGATCGTTTCTTGTTATATTTTATATCAGATAAGTAGATAAAAATCAGTAAGTAAGTAAAAAGTAAAGTAAACAAACACACATACACATTAATCTCATTTTTATCCCTTACAGGTAGACAGAGGCCAGGCCAAAAGACGTTGTAAATTAATAACTTATTGGTGAACCATTTCTTATTAAAATTTCCTGTAGACGATCTCCCATGCCTGCAACCATATTCCAACACATATCAGTGCCGCGCATTGACTCCCATGTTGAATAAACTAATTCTTGTAAATTAGCTTTAGTCTTAACGTCAGATGAATCCCAATTTAACACCATTTGACCCCATAAATTTTCAATGGGGTTGATGTCGGGACTTTTGGAAGGCCAATCAATGACAGTCAAGTTTTCTTGGGTATTAAGCCAATCCCGGACAATTTGTGCGCGGTGAATTGAGCAGTTATCTTGAACAAAATATATATGCTCATATGGATATACGACACGCACAGTTGGCAACATTACATTTTGTAAAATGTCCAAGTAACCTTGACTGGTATTGCGACCCCCTATTTCCACAATTTCACCCGGACCCATTGACGACATCCAACCCCAGTAACCCGGCCGCTGGCTCGGCATGGAAGAATGTTAGCTTCATTGTAACGTTCACCTGTTTTCCTCCACAATATTTTACGTCCATCCTTGTCCGATTTAAAAGTTTTTTCGTCCGTAAATATAACAACACTGTTTAACCAGTCAAAGTTTTCAAAATCTTTTGCGAATTTTACTCTCTCGCGCTTGTGAGTTTCACTAAGCAAAATTTTTTTTGCTGGTCTACGACATCTTAATGCCCCAGCACGCAAATGGTTTCGCACTGTTTGTTGACACACTCCTTCCGCAATGGCCGTTGAGCGTGTGGTCTTGAACGGGTCTATTAAATGCGCGGCGACTATGTCTCGATGACGGCGTGAGGCATCAGTGTAGCATACGCCTTTTGGGCCAGGCCGTTGACGATCTATGCTGCCCGAGTCTGCATATCGATGCACCCATAATTTAACGGTTCGTCTCTGTAAAAAATATCATAAATCAGTGTTATTATTATTATTTTATGATTAAGTAGGTATAATAATTTTGCCTAAAATATGGTGATAGATAACACAGATATTAAATTTGTTAGCTCATTATATTGCCTAGTCAGAGTTTTATATTTGAATAGGTCTGTATCTACTTTTATTTATTTTTTATTTAACCTGGAACATTTCAACGAGACATTTCAATCGTTATAAGGCAGCCATTATAACCGGGAACTCTTGATTTTCTATTAATAAGAATATCGTTATTCAACAAAAATAAGCATTAAAACAAAGTATTGTTAAAAACAAATAAGACTCAATGTAAATTAAGTAAATATAAAATAACACTTACCGATATCATTAAGCGTCTAGCTATTTCACTGATAGAAATATTTTTTTCATATAACATTATGATCTCAGCCCTTTTTAAAACACCTAAGTGAAAAGTATCCATTAGTCTCACAAATTATTGCACTCCGAGAAAGAAATCGTCAAAAAATATTAAAATATATAGATTACAGAGGTAATCGCAATGAGCTAATGGCTAGTGAGATGCTATTCGAAAGGCAAATGGAAAAAGTTTAATAACTACAAGCATGAACCATATACCCTCAACTTTACCCAAGTCTAACTTATTATATGTAATTGTGGGTAGCATATATTTTAACCAAGTGTAACGTGATTACGTGAGTGATTTTAAACAACTTGAAGAAGATTTCAATTCCAACAAGCAGGCAATATTTTTTTGCGGTGTAAATAAATAACAAAATGATATAAAATCATCAAATAAGATCATGGGAGCGAGAATCGAACTCGAGCACCCAAGCATTAGATATTACTGCACTGGCACGCCTTGTCCACTGAGCTAGGGCCAGTTTAAACAACAAGCGTAAAATTACGATTCACAAGCTCTGCAAAGTAATAGTTTATTAGTGTGCAGGTGTGGATATATTATACTTTATCTAGCTTTGTCCTCTAGATTAGCATAGACTACGAGTAGTAACACTATGGTGTTGCCCTTTTGCACTGAAATTGAGATAAATTTGAGGGTAGGTGTACTGGTCACACCGACAAATAAAGAAATAAAAATGTGGGTAGTAATACTTTCCCGCTGCTTTTGGCTTCTCCCGGCGGCCATCATTCACGATTTAGTGCTCTGCCCTTGCACTTCCTACCGCGCGTGGTAAAATTTAAGTAAAGTTTTTTCCTTGATTAAGTGTTTAGGAAAAGAAAATGGGTAAAAGGACTCGTACGGAGTCCAGTGACTATGACCATCTAGCTAAAAAGCTAAAGAAGTTAGAAAAATCTTTGTCACGCGCTCGTCGTAAGAAGAATGCTTCATCATCGTCTAGCAGCTCAAGTTTGGCGTCATCCAGCCGTAGCAGCTCACCTCCACGACGACAACGATCACGGTCACGGAGCCTGAGTCAGCAGTTGCCGCAGGAGCAGTTATGCATCGAAGGTTAGCTTCATTTCTTCTTCATCGTAGAAACCTATACTTAATTACATATTTGGTTCTGTGGGCAGTTCGAGAGGCTGTCTCTTAACTGATACATGTAATAATTATAATAAAGGTCGGTACTAAATTACATATTTAGTTCTGCGGGCAGTTCAAGGGGCTGTCTCTTAACTGATACATGTAATTAATCATAGTACACGATTTAAGGCTAGTCACAAATTACATATGTAGTTCTGTGGGCAGTTCGAGGGGCTGTCTCTTAACTATTATATGTAATAAATCCCTTAGGCGGTACCTACCCCCATATTCTGGGATTTTTAATGGTCCGTCGATAGAGATGTCACTTACCTAACATACAAAGACGATCATACGTCACATGTTTTCCAGACTTGCCCATCCAGTACAAGTCGGCAATGCCCTCCACAAGCAAAGCTTCTGAGCCTCCACGGGCACTAAGTCAGGCGGGCGTCAGGCCGAGTTTGCCAGACCTGCAGCATCAGCAACCTACGCAAAAGTCATCGAGTGACGTCATCTGCGCGGAAGGTGCATTTTCGTCGCCGAATCTACCTCCAGCTGTATCCGAGTTAGACGGAGATATGCTGGAACTTCTGGGCGATGACCCTTCACGAATTTAAATGTATGGTAAAGCTATCCAACCTGATCTTGCAGTGCGTTTGAATTACATTGCCACCTCCGGACTCTCTAAGGAGAACCGGAAGGAGCTCATTGAAAAGTACCTCGTTCCAGAAAACAGCAAACTTATTGGCGCACCGATGCTTAATCCTGAGCTAAAAGCTGCCATTTCAGAGGCAGTGCTTAAGAAAGACAGAGCTATAGAACTTAAGCAAAAACAGCTAGCTTCAGCGATTTCATGTCTGGCTGAGGCACTTACAGTTTTGTTATCCGCTGAGGTTAAAAATGCACCAATTATCAAGTTATTAATGGATGCCAGTAAAATTCTCTGTGATAGTCAAAACGCAGATTCCAATACGCGAAAAGCTTTCGTTCAGTTTAATATTAAAAAAGAATTTAAAGATCATCTCAAAAACACGAAAATAGATGAATTTCTCTTCGGTAAGGATGTAGCCGAAACACTTAAAGTAGCAAAGACTATAAATAAATCAGCTTCAGATATAAAGGTACTACCTGTAAAACAGTTAAAATCTTCCACTCAAAAAGCTCCACAGAAGAATTTAAACTGGAGAGGTCCTCCCCAGAGCTACAGGCCGAAAGGGACCCAAAGGACCAAGGAGCCTGTACCCAAGAATCGCCAAGAGTCCTCCTCGAGACAGTCATCGAGAGCGGCGCCGAAGTACAACCGCCACCGACGATAAACGAGGTATGCTGCGCCGGAAGACTGGCATATTTTCGTCATCAATGGTCTCTTATTACACGCGATCCTATATTACTATCTTGGATAGATGGATACAAGATCCCTTTTTCACGTACAGTTGTCCAAAATGTACCACCGACTCCCAGAACATATTCACCAAAGGAATTCATTCAATATAATCAATCTATCCAAGATCTCCTATCAATGGGTGCCATTTCAGAATGTCAACCAAGTGAAGGACAATTTCTATCTTCAATATTTTTAGTACCTAAACCGAATGGGAAAAATAGATTCATACTTAACCTTAAGTCTCTGAATAAATTTATAGTCACAGAACATTTTAAGCTAGAGGATCTGCGTACCGCAGTCAATCTTGTTTCTAAGAATTGTTACTTAAGTACTTTAGACTTAAAGGATGCATATTTTTTAGTTAAAATACACGATAGATTTAAGAAATATCTTCGTTTCCAATTTAATGGTAAACTTTTTCAATTTAATGTTCTACCGTTCGGACTAAACACAGCGCCATTTGTTTTCACTTGACTAATGAAACCAGTAATAAGTTTGCTGAGGTCATGTGGACATATGTCAACTATCTATTTAGATGATATCTTATTGATATCAAGTACTTATAGATTGAATCTTCGCAACATATCAGACACAACGAGACTTTTAGAATCTTTAGGATTTGTCATTAACTATGAGAAAAGTTGTCTATCTCCAAGTAATAAATGCACTTTCCTTGGTTTCATTATTGATTCTAACGCCTTAGAAATCAGCTTACCTAAGGATAAAGTTCAAAAATTCAAAATCAGTTAAAGAAATTTCGCTCTATAGACCGCTGTACAGTTCGAGAGTTTGCGAGTTTATTAGATCTTCTCAGCTCCGCTTGCCCAGCAGTAGAATACGGCTGGTTATACACTAAAGAGCTGGAGCGTTGGAAATATCTTAACTTAAGAGGAGATAACGATTTTGACAAGTATATGACGATGTCACCTACTTTATTGCCAGATCTAGCTTGGTGGTCTCAAGCGATATGTAGTGCATCAAAAAAGATTGAATACAACGTTTTTTCTTTAGAGATATATAGTGATGCCTCAACTACGGGATGGGGCGCTGCGTGTGGTGAGGAACGTGCTAGTGGTATGTGGTCTGAGAGTGAGAGGAATTTACACATAAATTATTTGGAATTATTAGCTGCCTTTTTTGGCCTCAAAGTATTTGCAAGGTCTCATTATCACTGTAAAATTCTTCTTCGAATAGAAAATACCACGGCCATTTCTTACATAAATCGAATGGGTGGTGTTCAGTTCCCTCACCTAACAAATATCACTAAAGAGCTCTGGCAATGGTGCGAACGTCGCAATATCACAGTATACGCTTCATACATAAGCTCCGTTGAAAACAAGGTTGCAGACGCAGAATCACGTCGCGTTCATCCAGATATTAAGTGGGAGTTATCTCACTCAGCATTCGGAAAAATTTTACAAAAATTTGGTAAACCCGAGATTGACATATTTGCTAGTAGATTAAATAACAAGTGTGCAAAGTATATCCTGGCATCGCGATCCAGATGCTTATACTATAGACGCCTTTACAATTTCATGGTCTGAATTCTTTTTCTACGGTTTCCTTTCGCTATTATTCTTAAAACATTAAGAAAAATAGTGAACGACCAAGCACAGGGAATTTTAGTGGTACCACTTTGGACAACCCAACCGTGGTATCCACTATTTAAAAGTCTCTGTGTGTTTGAGCCCCTAGTATTCAAACCTTCAAAAGATCTAATAATTTCACATTGCAGCAATCGAGACGTACATCAAAAGACTACCCTGGCTGCAGCACTGTTATCCGGACGTCGCTTACAAGAAGAAACGTACCGCCCTCGTCAATACCTATCATGTTAGCCTCACTATCTGATAGTTCCCTTAAACAGTATGATACATATATTAGAAAATGGTTTCTATTTTGTGAAACAAGTGGATATGATTTATTTGAATATTCTATCCCGAACATTATACAATTTTTAACCAGACTATTTGAATCAGGGGCCCAATTTGGTACGATAAACAGCTGCAGATCGGCGCTTTCTTTAATATTAGGCCAAGAAGTAAGCAGCGACGACCGTATAAAACGTTTTGTTAAAGGAGTTTTTCGGTTAAGACCACCCCTGCCAAAATATGACAGTACGTGGGATACTTCAACTGTTCTTAACGGTTTAGCGACGTGGTTCCCGCACGAAAACTTAAGCTTGACACAAATATCTAAAAAACTTGCAACTCTGCTTGCTTTAACTACGGCCCACAGAGCTCAAACACTTTGTAAAATTAATATTAAAAATATAGAGATTGGCCAAATTGAGATAAGAATAAAAATTCCTGAATTAATAAAGACTTCTCGGCCTGGCGCATCTCAGCCCGAGCTTATCTTGCCTTTCTTTCGTGAAAAGCCAGAAATATGCCCGGTAGTAGCTTTACAATCTTACTTATTAAAGACCGAAGCACTTCGTGGTACTATTGACAGTTTGTTTATTAGCCTTTCAAGACCCCATAAAGCAATCAGCCAACAATCATTGAGTAGGTGGATAAAAACGACTCTTGGTGATTGTGGTATTAATGTGTCAACGTTTACTGCTCATAGCACACGCCACGCTGCTACATCACAAGCCCGTCAGCTTGGAGTGAGCATTGACTTGATTAAGAAAACTGCTGGTTGGAGCGGCAGCTCCAATACCTTTGGTCGTTTTTATAATAGGGTAATAGTTACCCAACACAAGGACAGTGATTTCGCTAGATCAATATTGTTAAAATGATAAATACTTCTGATTTATTGTATTAAGAAACTATAATCCTATTGGAAATTATATTTTTATGTTAAACTGGTATTACATTAACTGTGTCTGACATACCTACACATTCGCAAATTTTATTTACTACAATTTATATGTATTCATTTAATACTTAATTATATTTAATTAAAAAAAAGTGTCATCTTGATTTTTTGTGTCATTGACATTTTCGTATTTGATCTCAACATCTACTCGTAGTCTATGCTAATCTAGAGGACAAAGCTAGATAAAGTATAATTAATGATTAAACGAACTTACCTGAAGTGAAGTTCTATCATAATTATACGAATAGCTTTGTCCGAATAGATTAGCATCCCACCCTCCCAGGTTAATTAATAACATCCCAAATTGAAAATGTCAATTACAGATAGATTGGTCTAGTGCTCAACTAGAATGATGGCCGCCGGGAGAAGCCAAAAGCAGCGGGAAAGTATTACTACCCACATTTTTATTTCTTTATTTGTCGGTGTGACCAGTACACCTACCCTCAAATTTATCTCAATTTCAGTGCAAAAGGGCAACACCATAGTGTTACTACTCGTAGTCTATGCTAATCTATTCGGACAAAGCTATTCGTATAATTATGATAGAACTTCACTTCAGGTAAGTTCGTTTAATCATTAATTATAAAGAGGTCATTCTTACACAAGTAAAACTTAGCGTTGATAGGTTGGCGATGTTAATTCATGCTACACAGTGTCATTACGCACACAAAAGGTAAAGTAGTGTGAGGTGATTACTTATTTCTTGTGCTGTGTGTACCTTCCTCCATCACCAGCCTACAAACAAAACACGCTCCGGCAGGAATTGACATTTTGTATATTTTATGAATGCTTGTTGGATGCTCCCCTGCGTTACCGGGTAGGCTACTTCCAATTCGCTTTTGTGCGTAATTAACTTACAATAAACATAAGCCCGAAGCTAGGCATTTTTGGATTGAAAATGGGAGTTTTAGCCAGCATTAACTGTTACCGCCTTCACCACGTTGAGGTACTCCCAGCTTATGTTATTGATATTCTGAATGGTATAATTGAGACAACCAATTATTAATTACGATGTTAAGCACAAATGTTAGCTTGAATGGTGAATTGGTGATCTACACATGAGTATGGGTGTTAACAAACGACAGAAACATTAATTCTAATTTTTGCCTCTAAAACCCATTTTACCTATTTCATTGTTTTGAGATTGTGAGTGACCTGTTAGTCTTACAGACTTCATTTTGGGCTCTTATAAATGCTTAATAAGTACTTAAAAATATTTTTGGTTATTGTTTTTTGTAAAACAAGCAGTTTTGCTAATATCTTACGAAATATGTCATAAAAATCGAGAAAAAGCTATTTTCGAGAAAAATTGGTCATCTTTCAAGTGCTCTAGCTCAGCTTCTATCTATAGGGTCAATAGAGCCAAAATAGAATTCAAATTGTAGGTTATTGAATACAGTTTACTTGTAGACAACATCGTACGCAAAAATGCATAGTTTTGGCCATGCAGGGCGAATACCATAAAAACACCGCAAATTTCGAAAATTTTCTCGATTTTCTCCTTTTCCACAAGGTTTTCGGAGTTGCATTTTTTTATTTAAACTACCCTAACACACCCGTACAACATACCAAAAATGCAAAACTAAATCACGCTTTGCGATTTTATAATGATTTTCTGTCTATTTCCGACGGGCTACTTGGAAAAGGAAAGTTTCATACAAACTCAAAGTCTGCATTCGCAACTACTACGGAATTGTATATCTTATGGTTTAGCTGGACCATTCTGGTTCTGCATATGTTGCCCAGGCTTAACAGCTATATAACAAAAAAGTTTCATTCGCATACGTCCAGTATTTCCAGAGATTAGCGTGTACAAACAGATATACAGACATTTAAAAAAATTGACTATTTTTTATTATAATTTTTTTTTGGAAATTTTGAAATGTGCTACATACAGTTTTTTTTAATTATGGTAGATATAAATAATTTTAATTAACAAGTAACTAGCATGAACTTAGAAGTAAAAGGATTTTTTATTTTTATTTATTATTTTTCTCTACATGATTCTGAAAGACCACTGCTGGCCATCCCCGCCACACCATAACCTACACTACATGACCGAGTAGTCTACATGACTCTGCTAGAACGAGTCTGCTGTTGGCCGCTATTCTGCTCAATAAGTGCATTTTATTTAATAATGCCCGGACGGTTTGATTATTTTAATAGTTTTAATCACGCGGCCCTCTCATTTTGAGTATTTTTCAAACAGCGAGGTCATTTATTATGTCTTATAAATAGTTATGAATGACTTCGTCCTCAACAATGAAGCTATCAGTTTTCAATCGGTGTCTGCGGGTGAACTCCTCCCATTTTCCCTTAATTTCCAAAACATTAAGGGTAGGTGCCCATAATATGATGAGATGAGAGAAAATACACTTAACTACCTAACTACACTTAATTTGTTAGTGTGACTACCCAAAATGTAAATAATCATAGTGCATTGCTTGCAGGCGACCTTCTCCATACTGCACGTCGTACGCGCCGACCTTCCTCGAGCTGGACCTGGCGGAGCCGCCGCCGCCGGAGCCCGACGTGAAGCCCTTCCTGCAGAGCCCGTGGTTCTCGCTGAGCCAGCCGCGCGCCGCGGACCCCGCCCACGACGACAGCAGCAGCTCCGCCTTCGACCCCGACGAGAACTCGTCCTACTTCCAGTTCTTCCGGGGCCTGTACCCCGACTACCAGGAGCTGTCCGCGCGGAAACAAAGACAATTCAAACGACAATGTCTATCGTTCTTGCACCAGTTGTTAGACGAGGAAGACAGAAGCCAAATCCTTCCGGATTTGGCGCAGGACGGGGCCGGGGAGGTGGACGCTGTGAACCTGTCTAGTTCGCACGTGAGCGAGGACGAGGACTCGAAGCCGAGCGTGGTGCTGGGCGGCGCGGGGCTGCCCGGCTAGCGGTACTAGCGCGCGCACCACACCAAGGTGTGGCTAGCCATGTGCGCCGAACGGGAGTAGGCCACGCAGCGCGAGTGTAGTGCTGAAGAGACTAAAGTGTAAAATTATCAAGAGACTTTAATAATAGTGAGACAATACAATGAGATAGTTTAGTAACAATCGGTAACAATCCTACACAAGGATACACTAATTTTTATAGGAACTTATTCTGTAAAGTTCCCAAAGACAATTTAACCAAGTCCGGTGCCTGCCTTGTTATACGCTGATAATGTTATACCATGTATGGTATATGGTAGGTACGAACATCGCACTTCTGGATCTTTTGATTTTGTGTTATAGGTACGTACTTACCTATTTATTATACATATATGTACATATAGTGTATTTTATACTGGAGAGCCATCCCACAAGCTGTACTGTACTCTCCAGAACCACATCAACATGTAGTTCCCGTGGGATTGCCACCAGCCTCTCACCACGCGAACAACGCCGCGGTTACTAGTAAGTCAATAATATTCATAAATGTAATTTATTGTCTAGTTAATAAAATATGTGTGTATGAATGAATGAAATGAAATCGTTTTATTTTGGGCCCATAGATTTTTTTTAAAATTATTTAGTAGATTAAATAACAAAATAATATTATTATACAACGTGGACGTGGAAGGGACATACCCATAATAAATCGTACCACGGGCTATACTAGATCACTATAAAATAATGATAATAAAATAAAACAAAAAAAAACAAAAAAAAAAACGATGTTCCTATACAAATTGCACGGCCGGCTGCACACTTTCGTATGAAATGTCGGAAGTATTTTTTTAGTATTTGACTGTTATTTTAATTTCATTATACTATAGTGATCTAGTATAGCCCGTGTCCCCTTCCACGTTGTATGTTCCTTGAAGAAAGCTGTTCAGTAGGTATCATGAACTGAATTATTATTCACCCTAAAATAGTTTCAGTATATTTTGTTAGACCTTATACTATAAGTATACATAACAAGTAGGTATGCGTAATCCGTAACCGCTACTCAGGCCGATATTGACGGACGGTCGGAAGTGCCATTTTTGAAACGCGGAGTCACCTAAACGATTGGTTTTTCCTTTTTCCATACAAAAAACCGTTCGATAAGTGACTCCGCGTTTGAAAAATAACACCTCTGATTCGGATGTACGGGGCGCCGGCGGGAAGCGGTGGCGGAGTGCGGGGCGGGCCACAGCGGCGCGCTCCGTCCGAGCCCGCCCCGCCCCGCGCCGTGCGTCAGACTGACGTATATCACGGGGTGGACGCGCCTGATACCAGCCCCGTACCTGATACAATGGTATAATAATATACTTCGCCTTTTAGGCAATAAAGTAAATTCTATTCTTCGCCTGGTATTCTCTTCCCGTGACAGCTGGTGACGTAGGTGGAACATGAACACGTCATTAGTTTGCGAAGTGGTTCTCAAACTTTTTCAGTAAAGAAAAATATGGTAAATAAAAACAGAACAGTTATTAGGTATATTTATTTATAATTAAAAGCTTTTTTGATTTTCCTTGCTTGTCGTTTCGGAATGACCACTGCTGGAAAGATAGCAATGAAAGAAACCCAGTTCAGTATTGGTCAGTCAGTACCCAGCTTGAGGGGCTATTATTGTACACATTAATACAGATTTACATCTTTAACTATACTATACATTATATTTTACATTTTACAATACAATTAAAAATGTTCTTATTCCATTATTTCCAATATGTTTTAACCATTAACCATTTTCTTGCGTATCCTTCACAGTTCACCGCAAAAGTTTGAATAGGTACCACAGTAATTCCTTTACCAAACGAAATAGCTCTATAGTGAGCGAGACGACGATAACAATGAAAGGGTGGGCTGTCAGTATGACACTTGTCGATTTGAGGTGTTGCCACTGTGTGAAATGGAATTACCAGAGCGTAATGCATTTTTAAACTATAAATACCAATTTCGAATTAATAATCTATTATATCAATTTATAAAATATTGAATTGATGAATCACACGAGATACTAAATATTGATGAACTAATTGAGAAAGTCCTTAAAATAACAGAAAAGAACAATGAGTGGTAACACTTATCGTGACATAGTCTTGTTCCATCTCGGGAACAGAATACCTTGTTTTATTATACCATGCCTAATACCAGCCTTTCAACGTTTTATTAGTTAGTAGCGGCGTGCCCCCGGTGTCGTGTTACCCGCGGAAAAAGTAGCCTATGTGTTAATTCAGAGTGGCAGCTTCCTGCTTACCAAATTTTATAAATTTGGGCTAGCCGTTTGCGCGTGAAGAATAAACATACACACACACAGTCACAAATTTTATTTATTTATTTATAAAAACTTTATTGTTCCACAATATAGAATTGTATACAATTGGCGAGCTTAACGCTAAAAGCGTTCTCTCCCAGTCAACCATAAGGATAAACAGAGATTTAGTAGCGGCGCAAAATTATAAACAATTTTAATTGTGGATCAATAAAGTTTTAATAAATAAATAAATAAAATTACTTAAATAAAGAAAACACACAACTTTCGCCTTTATAATATTATAAGTGTGATAAGTGAGATAAGTGTGATGTGATTAAGGTTTCTGTTAATAAAACCTGGCAAGAAAAAATATAAAAAAATAAATACCATTTGGTACAATTTATACATATAATAAAACATTTAAATAAAGGTGTGTCTGTACATTAACATATTTCCAAAAAAAATATTGAGGGAAATGGATTTCTTCATTAGTAATTGAGTAAGAATTTAAAAAAATCTGTCTGTTTGTCTGTTTGTACACGCTAATCTCCGGAAATACTGACGTATTCGAATGAAACTTTGTTTGTTATATAGCTTTTAAGCCTGGGCAACATATAGGGTATAAATGATTTTGAAAAATGGAGCATCTGATGCAGAACTAGGTATAATGGTCCAGCTAAACTATAAGAAATATAAAAATGGCGCCTAAGTAAAGTTGTTCAGCGTGATGAGCATTTTCCAGAGACACAAAGTCCACGCGATCGAAGTCGTGGGCTTCGGCTAGTTTTTAAATATGGTAAAACTGGACTAAGTACGATAGTTTTGACGACAGACGTCGATTGAAGTTAGGCGAGTAAGGATGGCGCGGCGGCCATTTTAGTAGAGTATGTAATTCCAGCCATCTTAGGCTGGTATAAGGTTTGCCGGAATACCTAATGCCAGCCACCTGAGGCTGGTATTAGGTTTGAATAACTGAGTACCTAATGACAGCTTTAACAATTAGGGACGTAACAAACATTATTTTTGATATTATTTCCGTCTTTTGTTTTCTCATGTTAACCTTTTTTCTAAAGGGTGCCTACCTAAAAGCTTAATTCACTAAAACCTAAGACGTAACCAAACATTTTATGACAACCCTAAAATCAACACAAGGCTGATATTCGGTTCATGAAAGGGTAGTATTAGATACCGAGAGGCTGTAATTATAGCCGAAGGATACTTTTATATTTTATTGATTTCAATTCAACCTATACTTACGTAAAGCAGTACAATTTTTAATGATGTTAGTACCAAAAGCACAGATTACTAATAAGTTACCAAAAGGCTGACATTAGGGGCGTCCACCGTACCATGAGACCGACCGACGTCCGTCGTCCGCCCGTCCCTCCGTCAGTATCGACTCAGTGCCGGAGCCGACGCCCCGCGCCGCCGCACTGGCGCATAGATGACGACAGAGGCGGCAGACGACGCGACTACATAACATCATAAGTGAGTAGCTAGATAACATTACAGTTGGTAGTAGACGGACAATAATATAATAAGTCAGGGTGAATACTTTCTTTCTTCACCTTAGCACTTTGGGCGTCGTTGCTTGCAGCAAAAGCAGTACTTGCAGCTGTATGTAGTGCTCCTTACTGAGCCCGTGGTGCGCTTTTTAACTGACTAACAAGAAGGAGGTTATCAAATTTGTCGCGATCTTTTAGTTTCGCCTTGTCTGTTTATCTGTCCGGCCCGCAGCTTTACTCAAAGACTACAAGTACTAGAACTAGAAAGTTGTAATTTGGTATGGATATGATATTAATGACGAAAGTGTTTTTTAGAGTAGGTATGTCCCAAACAAGTAAAGTGGAAGTCAATTTTTTTCTCGACTAACCCATGGTGTGGGATATGATTGAATAGGTCTTTCAAAAATATTGTGAGCTTTTAAACACCATTTTTCGATTTGTGATCCGGTGCATGCAAATTTTTGTTAGAGTCAAGTATCCCCCCCCCCTCTATCTTATCTAAACGATTGTATATGGATACCTACGTAAAAAAATAAAGCTGTAATATAAACGAAGTTAACGGAAAACTATCAGAGCTAAGTAGGGTTTACAAATTAAAAAGTTTAAGGCGATAAACTTATAAAATGTAACTACTAGGAAAAGGAAATTTTCATAAAAATTCAACACAAAGTTGGCATTCACAAGTGCGTGTCGGGCCACGCGGAGATAAGGGTTCCGCCCTAATCTATATCTATACATATAATAAAACAGTAAAAAAAGTGTGTCTGTACATTAAATATATTTCCAAAAAAAATATTCGGGGCGATGGAGACGTAGTAATAGAGTAAGAATTTTAAAAAAAATGTCTGTCTGTTTGTCTGTATGTCTGTTTGTCTGTTTGTACACGCTAATCTCCGGAAATACTGGACGGATTCGAATGAAACTTTTTTTGTTATATAGCTATTAAGCCTGGGCAACATATAGGGTATAAATGATTTTGGAAAATGGAACGCCTGATGCAGAACCATAATGGTTCAGCTAAACGTATTTTCGCAATCTTTTATTTAATGTGTGAAAATTATTTTTTTGTTTCAAAGGGTACTTACCTATACTTCCGTGGTGGTCTTAGAAATTTTATCAAAATCGGTTGGGTATTTTGGGGGTGAAGTAGGTTTTTAGCTTTTTAGGTTTTAAAAATTATAATAGTAGACGATGTCTAGGGTCCAATTAGGGAGACGGAAGCTAGAGCATCGAGGTTGGGTTTTTTCATTTGTCAAGTTTGGCCTGTACTTACAAAAAATGATTTTTTCACAAAATCTTATTTTAAATTTCTTTCTTTATTTTCGCTTACATGCACTCATACATTACATGGTTAGTAGGTTATTAAGTACATGAACCCTGACAGGGTGTTGCGAACTAAAAGTATGTTGAGTTGAGTTTATATAATAATAGTGGTTTTAGATTCAGGATATGTCAAAAATTGTTAGTGATTACATTGAATGTCAGCAGAGATACATAGAACTTTTATGTTATAAATATATATAAATAATTGCCGTTAATTTCAGTTAAGTTTGATTACATTTTAATTTAATTTTAATGAGATGTAGTTTTTGTAAATCCGAACGTTTAAAATATCTTAACAATAATATTGCAATAAAAAAAAATATTTAAAAGAGGAAAAAAAAGATAAATATAAATGTCAGTATATTAATGGCTGTGGCTTGAGAATTCTTTAAACTAGTTGTGTAATTTGTCTTCTAAGTACTCTTTGACAGAATAATAACCTTTTGTCAATAACAATGTTTTTAGTTTTTTATTAAAAGTTTTGTCATTATGTTCTAATTGTAGTGATTTTGGTAGTTTATTATATATTTTGATTGCACTCACATATGGTCCGTTATTGAATATGTCCAGGTTTTTTTTCGACGGTAGTGCCAGTCTATATTTATGTCGTGTGTTTATGTTGTGTGTGTCTTTCATTTGCGTAAATATGTGTTTATTTTTCTCACGAATGTGCATATGTCAAAGATATAAATTGAGGGTAGTGTCAAGATATTTTGTTTTATGAAATACGTCTTGCAGCTATGTCTGTACGGTAAGTTGCACAGTATGCGTAAGCACTTTTTTTGCATTAGGAGTAGGTCGTCCGCGTGGACACTATTGCCCCAAAGCATAACACCGTATTTTAGCCAGGAGTACGCGTAGGCGTAATACGCTGTCAGAGCAGTTTCATAATTTGTGCTTACTTTTAGAATGCTTAGTGCGTATACAAATTTTGATAGTTTATTTTTGATGCTTGTCACATGTTTTTTCCAGTCAATGTAAGAATCTATTGTTACGCCTAGGAGTTTGAAATTATTTACTTCTGTGATTTCTTGATTTTCAAAAGATAATTTTAAGGTGAGCGCTTTTTTTTGCCATGGGTGAAATTGAATTATTTTAGTTTTTTTCATATTTATTTCTAGTTTTTTTTTGTCAAGCCAGGATTTTAATTTCGTAATGCTATCTAAATCAATCAATAGGTATACAAACTGCCTCCGCGGTGTAGTGGTTAGAGCGTTCGGCTCATACCCGGAGGTCGCAGGTTCGATTCCCGGTGGGGACAACGACTTTGTGTTGTTGTCCTAGTTTGGTTAGGACATTGCAGGCTGATCACTAGTGTTAGTCACTAACACACACGATAAGAAGAAGGTATACAAAGACAAGTGGACATAATTTGAGCACATATCCTATCCTACTTATAGTATTATAAATGCCAAAGTGAGTTTCTATATTTGTTTGTTTGTACACGCTTCAACTACTGAACCTATTTAGATGAAATTTGAAATGTTTGATACCCAGGGAAGGACATAGGATAATTTTCATCCCGAAGCTCCCAAGGGGAGCGAAGCTCACGGGCTCAGCTAATTACCATATTCTAGCTGTGCCGTGTGGTTTCCGGCAGAGTAGAATAGGACCACTCCAAGTCCTCCCGTGGACGTCGTAGAAGGCGACTTAGGAAATACAAGCTAAACAAAGCTTATATGTATTATAACATCAATGAGTCCTCTCTAACCCATCTGGCCAGCGAGGAGAGTGTAGGCCTTCGCTGCTCTGGCCAAGTTTGGCTCGGGTAGTACAGAGAGGGTCGTGCTCCTGCAGTGGAGACAAAAAGATCTGATGATGATGATGATATTCTAGGTGCGGCGGCTGGCGATGGACCTGGAGGCGGACCGGCGGCTGATCGCGCTGGTGCGGCGGCACCCCGCGCTGTACGACGCCGAGCACGAGCACTACCTGGACGCAGCATGGAAGGCCGCCGCCTGGAGGGAGATCTCCGCGGACCTCGGCATGGACGGTACGTATGTGTCGCAGTTGAATTGTATAATCCGTTGTTTGACAAAACCTCTAGCTGTTTGGCATTACAGCTCGGTTTTATAAAAGAGCTGAAAATAGTTCAGCTCGATTGTCAAGGAGTTGCTAGTTAAGTATTTTTAAATTCGAACAGCCAATCTGAATTTTGTCCTATCACTATTTTGATTGCCACTTCTGCTCGCACGTTAAACGTGGTATTTAGGCCGTATTGGCTGTCCCTGAGGCTCTGAGTAATAAATGTGATAGTTTTACTACGTGGTGTTAATAATTATGACTTTTGGGCAGTAGCTACGTGCACTAACACTACAGCCGTGTACCCAACATATACTATTATAAATTCTGTGGCACCCCATTCCAGCGAAGCTGTGCCGCAGCCGCTGGTTCAACATGCGCGACATCTACCGCAAGGCCGTGATCCGCAACCGGCGGCAGCGGCAGCGCGGGCAGCGCGTGCGCGTCTACAAGTACGCCACGGACATGGCCTTCCTCAACAAGTTCTTCGTCAACCTGGCGCACGCGCACGCGCAGGACACGGACCCGCTGAGCGAGGACACCGACAACGGAGGTTACGGAGGTGACTTTTAGGGTCAGGCAGGGGAAAAATGCCCGAGCAATTTATTAACTCAATTGAAAATTTGAAAACAAGACCATAATGAATACATGAATTTTCCAAGGTCCAGTGGCGCCCTCAATTGAAATACATCATTTGAAAGGAAACGGAGATATTTTTTAAAATTTTGTCTTAAGATAGCCCTGTACATTCTTACCTTTGTAGTTTGGTTACTAATGCTATGATCGTGTGATTAAAGATGTCGGAGATGAGGAGGCCAGTATGACGTTCTCCGAGGCGTCGCCTGCGTCGCCGGCGCTGCAGCTGGCCAAGGCGGAGCTCGCGCCGTCGCCCGCGCCGAGCCCCGCGCCGGCGCCGTACGACACCGCGCACCCCGTCGACGTCTTCCTCGCCTGCATCGAGCCCACGCTCAAGGTTAGCCATTTTACCTAATTATTGAAACTTGAACTTTATGAACTTTCCCGAGAAAAGTACAATTCAAGTGTTAAATGGAACTCTAAGCGGGGCCCGAATTACTTACAGTGCTGCTAAAACGAATCCTGAGAGGCTACCTACGCATTGCCACAGGCATTGCTCTTGTTTTACGCTGTCAGGATCCAATCATGAGATCGAAAAAATCGGAAAACAAAATACAAAAATGACTAGACCCGCCCGACCCTACACAAATTAATTAAGACTAGATATTCATCGTATTGTCGCGTAGGACGATAAGTGATAATGACAATGTCAACGTCACAAATTCAAACTAGGAGAATTCATCTAAAGGGAAATTTCGTCACTCACGTCAGCACACGATTGGCCTAGCGGTCTTGGTGTTGGACTGTGAATCCATAGACCCCAGGTTCAAATCACAGTCACGTATAGTGTTTTTGAAGTTTTGTAAGAAGTTTCTAGATAACTCTAGATTACATTAGAATGAAAATACGGGCCAGAAATAAAAGAAGACAAAAGAAAATTTATGACTTAAGTTTAGAACTTTGATGCGATATTGTTCGCATCCGGGGGGTATATAAGCGGAACAAGGCGCGGCCTACGCCAGTTTAGTTTGAAAGTAAAATCCGAAGAAGGAAGAAGAAAAAGGAAGAAAAGTAAAAGTGGAAGTAGTGAGTAAAAAGTAAAGTGTAATAGTGAGTGAAGTGAAGTGTTCAGTGCAGTAAATACGCGCGAGAGACGTTTCCGCGCGTGACAGTGCAGTGACGTTTACGCGTGTGACAGTGCAGTGACATTACCGCGCGTGACAGTGCAGTGACGTTTCCACGCGCAAGACAGTGCAGTGACGTTTCCGTGTGTGTGACAGTACAGTGACATTCCCGCGTACGTACCTGTGACAGCTGTGAGTACCCTAGAGTTGTAAATAAAGGCACTATTCCATAGGATTGGTGTTTCCTTTCCTATCCCCAACCCACTCTCGTGACAATTGGTGTCAGAAGTGGGATAGGAAAGATGCCGATCGTGCCTAGAAATGAGAGAGGGGTAACCACTCGGGCGGGAGCTGCAGCGGCAGAGGAACAATCGCTCGAGGAGTCCAACTCTGGCGGAGCCGCGACAACATCGGCGGCCGTTCCACCAGCCGCTCCATTGGAAATGAACGCGTTCCTGCAGCAGATTACTGTCATGATGCAAGAACAAGCACGCCGCCAGGAGGAGCAAGCACGCCGCCAGGAGGAGCAAGCACGCCGCCAGGAGGAGCAAGCACGCCGCCAGGAGGAGCAAGCACGCCGCCAGGAGGAGCAAATACGGGCGCTGCAGGAGGAGCAAGCACGCTGCCAGGAGGAGCAAGCACGCCGCCAGGAGGAGCAAGCACGCCGCCAGGAGGAGCAAGCACGCCGCCAGGAGGAGCAAATACGGGCGCTGCAAGTAGAGCAAGCACGCCGTCAGGAGGAGCAACTTCAGTCCTTTTCCAAAGATGTTTTGGCCGCGGTTCGGGCTAACACAGCCCGGATGGATGACTTCGAGAAGGAAGTTGCAGAAGTAAAGGAGGAAGTTACAGAAGTAAAAGAGGAAGTTGCTGAAGTAAAAGGGACGCTTCAACAGCTTGGTAAGGAAGTTAAACTTCTCAAAGAGTCTGGCCCTGTCACTAGCTCTGTGGTCGCTCCTTTTACCAAAAATTTAAAGGTGCCACCCTACGACGGCAAATCCTCTTGGGCTGCTTTTAAATTGCAGTTGGAGACAATTAAAAAAGCCAGTCATTGGGATGAGCAGGAGGCGCAGTCTGCATTGACCCTGGCACTTCGAGATGACGCTCTGTCCGTATTGGAAGCACTCGGCGCTGGGAAGAAAGAGGTCACCTACGACGAACTCATAGGCGCTCTGGAAGCCAGATACGGTGACAGCCACCTGGAGCATGTATACAGGGCGCAACTCAAAGATCGTTGTCAGCGGGCTAGCGAGACCTTACAGCAGTGGTCTGTTGAAGTAGAGAGACTGGTGCGCAAGGCATACCAATCATCGCCATCCGTCGTTGAGGAAATGCTCTTGCAGGTTTTCATTGACGGAATAAGAGATTCCGAAGTCAGGGCAGCTGTGCGACTGGATCACCACACCACCTTGAAAGAAGCAGTGGCTCACGCCTTGGAAGTAGAAGCGGTGCGTCATGACTCACGAGCTTTGAGGCTACGGGAGGTTGTAGTCACAGAAAATAGTAGACGACGACCCTACAACCCAATGTGCTATGAATGTGGAGAACGGGGCCATATTCGAAGCACTTGCCCGAAACGTGAACGTTCAACTTTCCGACGTCAGGTGGATGCAGCAGTTTCGACGTCGGAGCTGCCACAGGTAAACTAGAGAAGGCCAGGGCTGCGGGGTGGGCGCTGGCCGGTAGTAGTAAAGCCCCTGAAATTCTTGTGAAGCAGACAAGCGACGGAAATACGTTAGTGATAGACGGTTTAATCAATGGGAAACCTTGCCAATTGACGTTAGACACTGGAGCTTCACGGACAGTCATCAGTAATCGCAAACTTAAGGACATTGGAGGTCGGTATATACAAGCAAATAAAAATATCACGTTAACAACTGCTACCGGCCAACGAATCCCATCCGAAGGAGAAAAAATTGTAGCCATTAAGATCGGGGCAACACTTTATTGGCAAAGAGTGATTGTCGCAGGCATCTTCGACGATTGCATTGTAGGTTTGGACTTTCTACAAAATCATCAGTGCAATATTGACTTGAAAAATGGTGTTCTAAAACATGGCAATGATGAAATTCCGATGAAAGGAGGAAATTTTGGTAAGGTGTTATGTTTGAGGGACACTATCCTTAACCCAAGATCCCAGACGACGGTCCCTGTTATACTACCGCCAAATAATGGTAGCGCACCACGAAGATGTGCCATTATAGATGGAGAGATCTCAGACGTACCATGGATTCCGGCTAGAACCTTAGTGGGAAGTGGCCAAGTTGCGTTGGTACCGGTTCTCAACCCTCATGACGTAGCGCAAACACTGCGAAAGGGAACAGTTATCGGGAACTGTGATGAAGTAGTCTGGTTGAGAAAGTGTGAAGAGGGACAACAGCGAAAAATAACGAATCGGGAAGAAAATGTAGCAAAGCTTTTGGAGGGTTGCAAGGGCAATCTTACCAAATTGCAATTAATAAAAGCAAGAAATTTCTTGTTGAAATATAGCAATTTATTTTCTAAAAATGATGGAGATATTGGCCGAACCGATTTAGTAAAACATAAAATTGATACCGGGGTTACAACACCTATTCGGCAGAGACCAAGACCTGTTCCTTTTGCCCGTGAGCAGGAAGTTGACGACATGATCCAAGAGATGAAGAAGAACGGCGTGATTGAACCTTCATCAAGCCCATGGTGCTCTCCGATTGTGTTAGTAAAGAAGAAGGATGGATCGACTAGGTTCTGTGTAGACTATCGGCGATTGAACGATGTAACTAAAAAGGACAGTTACCCACTTCCTAGAATCAATGACACTTTGGATTCACTTTGTGGCATGACTTGGTTCTCTACTCTTGATTTAAAAAGTGGGTATTGGCAAGTAGATTTGGATCCTAAGGATAAAGAGAAGACTGCGTTATCAACCGGCAAGGGTTTATGGCAGTTCAAAACTATGCCATTTGGACTATGTAACGCGCCAGCAACATTTGAAAGGTTGATGGAACATGTGCTGGCAGGTATGCTAGGAGAAACCTGTTTGGTCTATTTAGATGACATCATTATAATGGGGAGAGATTTCGATGATCATCTCAAAAAGCTTGAAAGTGTGTTTTCAAGACTACAGAGTGCAAATTTGAAGCTTAGTCCAAAGAAATGTTCATTTTTCCAACGTCAGGTCAACTACTTGGGACACGTTATTTCGGAACAAGGTATTGCAACTGACCCATCTAAAATAAGTGCAGTAAAAGATTGGCCAACGCCAACAGATAAGACACAGGTGCGAGCATTCTTGGGTCTATGCTCTTACTATCGAAGATTCGTAAGAGGATTTTCCGATATTGCGAAGCCATTACATCGGTTGACAGAAGAGAAACGAGCATTTTCTTGGGATGAAGATTGTGAGCAAGCTTTTCAGGACCTCAAAATGCGTCTATGTGAAACCCCTATCCTCGGATATCCTGACATAGAAGGCAAGTTTATTGTGGACGCTGATGCAAGTAACACCGGTATTGGAGGTGTTCTATCTCAGCAAAGAGGAGATCAGGAAGTAGTAATCGCCTACTTCAGCAAATCTCTTTCAAGGCCAGAGAGAAATTACTGCGTAACTCGCAGAGAATTGTTGGCTGTGGTAAAGACATTGCAACATTTTAAGAAATATTTGCTTGGCCGCAAATTTCTGGTAAGGACTGATCATGCTGCATTGAAATGGTTATTGGAATTCAGAAATCCTGAAGGGCAGGTGGCCAGGTGGATTGAGCTACTCCAAGAGTATGAGTTTGAAATTGAGCATCGAGGAGGGAAGAGTCATGGCAATGCGGATGCTCTGTCTCGAAGACCTTGCCTGGAGGACTGCAAGCATTGCAATCGGCAGGAAGAGAAGGAAAAAGTAAACATCCGGCTAATCCGTACTGATTCCGTAGATGAAAATTGGACTAACGACGCCATGAAAAAGGCTCAGGAAGATGATAAAGACTTTCAACCACTATTGAACTGGCTACGAAGTGGAACTAAACCAAAATGGTCAGAAGTGGCCAAATACAGTACGGCTACAAAGAGTCTTTGGGCGCAATGGGATAGCCTGGTGCTACACGATGGATTACTCTACCGAAAATGGGAAAGTACTCAAGGTAAAGATTGCCATCTACAATTGGTCGTCCCCAGAGAGAAGATAAGGGAGATTTTAAAAACTTTCCATGATGGTACTTCCGGCGGACACCTGGGGATAAGAAGAACTCTCACAAAAATTAAAGAACGTTTCTACTGGTTACACTGCCGAGATGATGTAGAAGACTGGTGCCGTAAATGTCAGAGTTGTGCGGCAGTTAAGGGACCACAAACTAGAAGCAGAGGAGCTATGAGGTTGTATAATGTCGGAGCTCCTTGGGAACGAGTAGCTCTTGACATAGCCGGACCGTTTCCGATTACGAATGCTGGCAACCGGTACATTTTGGTAGTTATGGACTACTTTACGAAATGGCCTGAAGCATTTGCACTACCTAATCAGGAGGCTACCACAGTAGCGACAAAGCTTGTGAACGAAGTATTCTGTAGATTTGGTGTGCCATTGGAGATGCACAGTGATCAGGGACGAAACTTTGAGTCACAAGTATTCCGAGAAGTCTGTGAAATCATGGGAATCCATAAGACTCGGACGACGCCGTATCACCCGCAGTCAGATGGAATGGTTGAGAGGTTTAACCAAACATTGGAACGGCATCTGGCAAAAGTAGTAGAAAGCCATCAGAAAAACTGGGACGAGTATATTGCGCTATTCCTCTTATCTTATAGGACTGCGGTGCATGAGACCACTACAGTTACTCCAGCATATGCCAATTTTGGAAGAGAATTGAAATTGCCAGCTGATTTGTTATCAAGTTGTCCACCAGATACCCCAAAAGAAATAACCGACTACGCTAATGACCTTCGGATTAAGATGGTTGACGTCTATGAGCAGATTAGAGAGGCTGGGCTTAAAGCTAGTGAACGGATGAAGACTCGTTACGATCGAAGAGCTAATGGCCTCAGCTTCGAGGAAGGAACACTGGTTTGGCTTCATAATCCGGTGAGGAGAAAAGGAAAATCTCCAAAGCTACAACCAAGTTGGGAAGGACCTTACAAAATTGTCACCAGAATTAACGATGTGACTTACCGGATTCAGCGTAATCCTCGCAGTCCTCTCAAAATAGTTCATGTGGATCGATTGGCACGTTATCATGGAAGCAATAATGATCGGGACGATCATGTCTCGAGAGGGGGCAGTGTCGCGTAGGACGATAAGTGATAATGACAATGTCAACGTCACAAATTCAAACTAGGAGAATTCATCTAAAGGGAAATTTCGTCACTCACGTCAGCACACGATTGGCCTAGCGGTCTTGGTGTTGGACTGTGAATCCATAGACCCCAGGTTCAAATCACAGTCACGTATAGTGTTTTTGAAGTTTTGTAAGAAGTTTCTAGATAACTCTAGATTACATTAGAATGAAAATACGGGCCAGAAATAAAAGAAGACAAAAGAAAATTTATGACTTAAGTTTAGAACTTTGATGCGATATTGTTCGCATCCGGGGGGTATATAAGCGGAACAAGGCGCGGCCTACGCCAGTTTAGTTTGAAAGTAAAATCCGAAGAAGGAAGAAGAAAAAGGAAGAAAAGTAAAAGTGGAAGTAGTGAGTAAAAAGTAAAGTGTAATAGTGAGTGAAGTGAAGTGTTCAGTGCAGTAAATACGCGCGAGAGACGTTTCCGCGCGTGACAGTGCAGTGACGTTTACGCGTGTGACAGTGCAGTGACATTACCGCGCGTGACAGTGCAGTGACGTTTCCACGCGCAAGACAGTGCAGTGACGTTTCCGTGTGTGTGACAGTACAGTGACATTCCCGCGTACGTACCTGTGACAGCTGTGAGTACCCTAGAGTTGTAAATAAAGGCACTATTCCATAGGATTGGTGTTTCCTTTCCTATCCCCAACCCACTCTCGTGACAGTATGTATACTAAATATAAATACTTCAGTGCCTTAGAATGAAAGTGTTTAATCAATGTATGTTACCAGTGATGACCTAAGCCTCTGAAACGTGATGCCTTAGTCCCTTAGTATGGGTCTCATAAGAAGGCTCAAGGTTGTGCAACGCGCTGTGGAAAGAGAGATTGTTTTGCTCGGTGTTTCTCAATGCGATCGAATCCGAAATGAGGAGATTCGTAGAAAAACGAAGGTCATTGAATTAACCAAGTGGATTAGCTCATTGAAGTGGCAGTGGGTGGGACACAGCGCGAAGAACCGATGGCCGATGGGGCAGAGACATGTACCTGCAAGCGCAGTGTAGGATATCCACCTGCTAGATGGTCAGACAAACTGTGCAAGGTTGCAGGAAGGCGCTGGATGCAGGCCGCTTCCAATCGGTCGTTTTGGAAATCCTTGGGGAGACCTATGTCTATGTCCTGTGGCTGATATGAAGATGATGACAGTTAGTGGTTCTCTTACCATTAATGCGTCTCTGTCATTTGCAGGCCCTGCCGCCGTACTTCCTGAGCCTGGCCAAGGGCGAGATCTTCGCCACGGTGCAGAAGTACGAGCTCCGCATGCTGGGCCCGCCCGCGCCGGCCGAGCCAAAAGGAAACATTGTGTAGTGACAGATACCCTGTACTTAATATTACGTACACACGAAGTGCCGTGTTAAACACAGCCAGCCAACGTATAATTTGGTGTCAAGAGGCGAGATCTCTAGATCGGTCATGGTAGAAATCCTTGGGAGAGGCCTATGTGGACGTTATGCGGCTGAAATGATGATGAAAAGGCGAGATGCCGAACATCTAGCAAATAAAACGGTTAGCTTAAAGGTGGATGGCTACAGACATAGATAATGACTTAGAAAGAATAGGGGGGTTAGTACAGATATGGTGAATTATACATATAAAACTATGGAGGGAGTTGACATACAGAGCCGAACCAGGGAAGAGCCCAAACAGAGAAAAGGCGAGGAAGATGATGATGATGATGATTATGAAGTGATGAGACTGGTAGTGGTCCAGCAAATCAAATTCGTGCAACAACTCAAATCAGATACTTTATAAACGTCAAAATAAACATTTTCTTTAGGATTTGTATGATATACAGGCAGATGACGTCATAGTTTCTTGGAGTCAAATAGCGTTTATATCACCACCACTTCCACACCACCACCAACCCACTTCGAAAAAAGGAGGTTATCAATTCGGCGCGATCTTTTTTTTATGTATGTTTACCGAATCAAAGTTGATTGGACTGTGGGTAGTATATAAAAAAGTTATGGCTGTATGCGATATGACGTCTGTGCGTGCACTCTTTTCTACATTTAAAAAAGAAAAAGGAACGGGAAAATAGTGTCTCGATATGACACCTGTGCGTGCACTCTTCTGTACAATTAAAAAAGAAAGGAACGGGAAAATAGTGTTTCGCGGTAATATTTTTGTATGGTATCGTTACGAGTTCAGTTAACACAGATTGATATTTATTTAAGTTCAGTACATACATTTAATTTTTAAATAATACAGTGTTGAAGTTTATATAAAGCTCAAGTGCAGTTTCAGTTATATCCCATTTTATCCCGAGTTCAAGAAGTTCATTAAACAGGTGGACCGATTTGGAAAATTGTTTTTTTTGTTTGAAAGGGTATATTTGCGATGTGGTCCCTTAAACGCATTTTATCAAGATTAGTTGTGTAGATTGGAGGCGAAGACGGTTTTTAGTTTTTGTACGAGCCAAGCTCGCACATTTCAGCTGCACGGGGCCACATACTGTCAGTATCAATTTAAGTATAAATATCGATATTTCCCCGCTATAATGCAGTGGGTGCACGGGTAAACCGAAATTCCCCGTGGACCCACTGGTGGGTTAAGCTGGTGGGTGGACGGGTCGCGGCTCGTCACTTGTCAGTATTTACTTTACGTTCTAAATCATATTCAATTGAGATACCTATTATCAAGCCGCGATCAAGAAAGGACCTGTCACACCCAAATTCAACATATATACATTCAAAAATAAACAATTTGCATGTGATGTGGTCTTGCAGCTCTATACCAATATCAAGCAAACATCATCATCTCTTCATGTATGGCGCGGGCCGAGGTGACAACCGACGCCTGCGATCCACGTAGTATATGGCCGCGTGCAGCTGAAATGTGCGAGCTTCGCGCGTAGTTTTGAAAAATTATCTTCAATAATAAATCTGAAATCACATTGAAAAACATTGCATATTTTCGTTTCATTTTATTCAACAGTTCCTTTAATTTATGATCTAGAAAAGTACTTAATTTAATTGTCACTGTAAAATAAAAATATGGCCCTCCTGCATTTAGCTAGGTACACCCACTTGACTTTCTTACAAATAAACAAATGTTTGTTACGTAGGCTGGTGTTTAAGTGAGAAGAGATATTTAAAATTAATAAAAGATAATTGAAAACAGAATAATGTTTTATTTATAAATAATGTCGTCAATCAAAATCGACCTGCTACAAAACGATTTCTCGCAATTTTAGTTCCGGAGCACAACAGTGATGATCATAGGAGACATGGCATTTTTCGTGACTCTGGTGATGACGTGACATAAGGAGCGTCGCGGGTGGCGCGGTAGCCGAGGTGCGGCACGGCGAAGTGGGCGAAGCCGGGGCGGCGGCGCAGGCGCTGGTTGCTGCAGCGCACGGCCAGCCACAGGCGCAGGCGCACGAACAGCTTCAGCAGCAGCGCGCGCGGGAAGCACGCGCACGGCAGCGCGGCCGGCGTGCGCGCCAGCGCGCGCAGCGCCGTGCCGCCCGGCCCGCAGCTGGCGCCGCCGCGCAGCAGCGCCGGCAGCTGCCGCTCCAGCCGGCCCACGTACTGCAGCAGCGGCGCCGGCGGCACCAGCAGCCGGCCCCAGAACTCCCGCGACCGATTCAGGTTCTTCAGCCGCGCGTGCGAGAGGCAGAGGAGGTGGCGCGACCCCAGCGCGCTCTCGAGCGCCGGACACGTGTGGAACCGCATGCACTCGTACAGCAGGAACGACGTCACGTACAGCTCGGCGCCGGTCCGGCTCACCTCGATGCGGTAGCGCTCGCTCGGGAACGGCAGCCGCAGCGGCGAGCGCGGCGGCGTGAGGCGCGGCACGCGGCGCGCGTCCAGCAGCCCCGAGCGCGCCGCGGCCGCCAGCGACTCGCGCCGCGCGCCGCGCGCGCAGCGCAGCCCGCGCGCGAACGCGGCCGCGAACGCCGCGCGCACCTGCGCCGCCGTGGGCCGCCGGCGCGGCGCGCGCGGCACCGCTCGGAAGAACGCGTCGAGCGGCGCCTTGGTGAGTCGCGTCGTGTACGCGCGCCGGAACCCTCGCTCCGCCAGCCGCCGCAGCAGCGCCGTCATCGCCGACAGCGTCGACCGCATGTGGACGATAGCCCTCGGAACGGTGTCGCCCGAGCGCATGTTGATGTTGACGAACATTTCCGTGGCTCGCTCCAGTACCTCGATCTGGTGTTTGATGTTCAGCTTCTTCTCTGAGCGCGGGCCGTAGTCGGCCACCTCGTACAGCTCGTCCATGGCCCGCACGAAGTCGGCGGTGGGGCGCGCCTCGTGCGGCAGCGCGCCGGCAGCGAGCGCGCGTCGCAGCGCGTGCTGCACGCGCGCGCAGAACACGCGGCGCGCGCCGCGCCAGCGCAACAGCTGCGCGCCGCGGGGGTGCACGTCGGCCTCCGCGATGGCGGGGCTCTCGCCGGCGTCGACGTGGTGGTAGTACAAAAGTTTGATGTAGTGCCACGATATTCTTGCCTCCTCATAGTAGAAGTCGTTGTTGATCAAGCAGTTCTTGACGGCGTTTATCAATAATCGAATATCGTGTAATTCGTACACGTTTTTATCTCGAAATTTGAAGTGATCGCGGCAGCCAGCATTGAGACTGGAGTGGGGACCCGAGATGGAGTCTGGCCTGGTCACGATGGCTTCCACCTGTATGCCTAGTTCCAGCAGGGAAGCGATCACTTTGACGCACAAGATGCCGACCTGAGGACGTGTGCTCTCGGAAGCGGCACCAAACGCGTAAGCGACAGGTTGCACCCAGTTTATTTTTAGGCTTCGCAGCATGATGACGTAAGCTTCTATCGCGGGCTTGACCATCGTCACCCCGTTCACGTTGTGGAAGCCCAGGACGACGTCCCGCTTCGTATCGTACACAATGTTCCTTTTGAGTTGGATGCAGTCCACACATAACACAAAATGATTGGCTACATCTTTCAGCGAGCTCAGTTTCGAAGACAAGAAATACAAAATGCAGTCTTCAAATTTTGGTGGCAAGTACAGTTTATAGTTCTGCAAAAATGTTTCACTAGGTAAGTCCAACAGTGACTTCAAGTATCGGTATATTTGTGGTTTACAGCAATACAGGTTGAAGGCGAACATTTGGAAGCGTGCTTTGTTCTTGTCCCCTGGCTTGTCGCGGAGCCGGCGCAGCCGCCGCAGGCAGCGGCCCAGGCGGCCGGGCGGCCGCGCCGCCGCCAGCTGCCGCCGGATGAGCTGCGCGTCCTGCAGCAGCTTGCTGCGCCGCGACCCCGGCGGCGACGTCTCACGCATACTGATGTGGTTATGTTAATAGTATGTCATTGGTTATTAACTGACATCAATAAACACCATGATCCTCCAGTTAAATTTATTGTAACTATGTAGAATTGCATAAACAGCCACACCTTTAATAGTGTGTGTCACTCTTCATTCGTCAATCTTCATTGTGTGAATCTGAAATAATACACATGTCCATTTAAACAGTTGGCAAAAACTATTTTAACTGTTAATACAATAAAGGTAGGTACCATTAGAAAATTTTTATACCAAAGGGTAAAAATATTAAAACAAATGCCTCGATAGGGTTTTTTTTGGGTATGATAAGAATCCTTATAACCCAATCTGAATCCCAATCCAAATCCCAACTCGGCTTTGACGTAACTATCAAATTCTTTCACTCTTATACTACTTGCCTTTCCTTCTTCTCCTTATGATCTAAAAGTTTCCTTTCCATCAGGACAATAACTTTTCCACGCGCAGCATTAATGCCTGTCATTAGACCGAATTCTACTCCAAAACCTTTACAGTACAAGCTGTCTACCTCTGGAATGCTGTACCTCTTGAAGTTCATACTGCTCAGACTAAATGCATTTTAAAAAATAACCTTTTTAAATATCACCCGTCAATATAATCAGTTCAGTTTAACTAATTGTATTTATACCCTCCACTCCTATGTCAGACACAATAGTTAAACCAAGAAATGCATTCTTGCACAGATCTACACAACGGCATGAGAGGTTAAGTTTGTAACTCTACAATGAGCTATTACTTATGTACTCCTTATCTATAACCTAGGAGTTGGAGTGCAAGGTAAGTGGAAAATCTCCCTCTTCTTTCTTTCTTTCACTGATGCTTTGTTATTATAGCATTCAAAACAAAAGTTAATAATCTGTGTATTCGTTAAATGGCTAAATAAAAGGTCAATAATTGAACGAAATCTAATAGTTCAGTACCTGCCTACCTGGGTACCTAGCAATTCTTATCAAATCAATTTTATTTGACTCTAAAACTTACCTTGTTGTGAGTGTGCGTGGAAACTGTATATTCAATTCACAAGTCCCTCTCTGTTGCGTGTTTCCGTTTTAAAAAGAATAACAAAACAACAAGTGCCTTTTTGTAACTTGTCACTTTACGTTTAAATAAAATAAAATATTTTAATTATACCTATATTAATAACAAAAATAAAATTCAAGGATACTACACACAAAGTATGGAGTCTGTAGGTGCTTCCTACCTTTACTTTAACATAATAACATAATTATAGGGTGAGTATATTAATAAATAATAAACTTATATAACAACATGACTAACTAACCTACCTTGTATTGTACGTAACGTAACGTAAACAAAACTGCAAAAAAAAATACAAGTTTACAAGTGTCAGTGACAGCTTGGTGACAGCTGGCTGAAAGGTACCTAGGGACAGTGACGTACAACTGCAGTGTAAGACAGTGTTACCAACTCATACTATAATTTAACCCCAATTTTTTTTTCTTAATGCCCCTAAAATCCCCTAAATAAATATAGAATTTTATACTTACTTATATAAATTGTTTTGCAAATGATAATATAAAATGTTACACATTGGGTCACTAAATTATTTAATTCATAAAGTATGTAAAGTTTATAATATTATTAAAACTAACGGGATATGTATGACATAGCCATTGGTATTTACTATAAAACATAATTTTATTTACGTAGTGTAGTCGTTATCAGAGCGAGTATTAGAGGCAGCAGTGACTGCCTCCGTGGTGTAGTGGTTAGGCAGTCTTTCCCAAAGTGGGCGATAACGCCCCCTTGTGGGCGCTGCAGGTCTCAAGGGGGGCGGTAAGAGACCCAGAAAGAAAATGTTTTTTTTTTTGCTAGGAGCTTTATTTAGCTAGGAGGCCTCTTAGACAACGACTGCAAGAGCTCTCGACTCTCAACAGCAACTAGTGAACATCAACTAATATGAATTAAAAGATTGCTCAAACTCGGTTCTATATTTCTCTCCGCGTAGTTCATATATCTGTCCTATTTTATTGAATATAGAAAAAATGAAAATCATGAACAACAGACACACTTTCGCATTTTAATAGTTATTAGTACTCGTAGATATCTATCATGTTTTAACAAGTTTTTGTTAAATAACCCGAATTGTGCATTCCTGTATTACCGGATTTACACATGCGTGTTCGCTATTCGCCTCGTCATTCGACGAAACATTCCACGAACTATTCGTGTACGAATGCCGACGCGAACTGCTGTTTACACATTCGTGTGTTGATTCATTATAAGATTCGCACACGAATATGGAGGACGTGGACATTATGGCGGCATGCACGCTACATTTACAATTATGTCTTCTACCCGGGTATTTACCTACGCTTAGGTATATACCTGTATGTGGTGGGTAGATTGGGATGTTTATTTAAAACTAGCCGAAGCCCGCGACTTCGTTCGCGTAGACTTTATGACTTCGGAAAATGCTCATCAGTCTGAATAACTTTTGCTAAGATGTCAATTTTAGGGTTCCGTACCCAAAGGGTAAAAAAGGGACTCTTTTACGAAGACTTCGCTGTCCGTCCGTCTGTCTGTCATCAGGCTGTATCTCAAGAACCGCGATAGCCAGACAGTTGAAATTTTCACAAATTATGTATTTCTGTTGCCGCTATAACAACAAATACAAACAAAATAAAATAAATATTTAAGGGGGTTCCCATACAACAAACACGATTTTTTATAGATAATGGTACGGAACCCTTAGTGCGCAAATTCGATTCGCACTTGGCCGGTTTTATATGTATACTTTATAGACTAGTAGAGTTATAAAACATAGTATAGACTAGTGTTATTATAAAACGCAGACTAGCTGTACCCGCGGGCTTCGCTCCCCGTGGGAATTTCGTAATAAAGAGTACACTATGTCCTTCCCCGAGTCTCAAATTATATCTATACCATATTTGTTCTATATCGGTTCAGTAGTTTAAGCGTGAAGAGATAACAAACAAATATACAAACTCACTTTCGCATTTATAATATTAGTAGGATATAAATTTAGTGAGAGTCCTCTAATTATATGTAAAAATGTATCAAAAGGTCATTTAATGTATAAAACAATGAATATATCTAAAAGAGAAAATAACAAAGATTAAAATCACTGATGCTATAAGTACTTATTAAATATAGAGATATCATCTTATTTGATGTCTGATTGCCTATTTAAACATATAATTAGGTCTACACACATTTGCCCACAAAAAATGTTAACTTAGACCTTTCAATTCGTATGTTTCCATACAAGTCATACAACGGGTACATATACGTCCTGTTGGGTCGGGCGCTAGCTGCCAACTGCCGGCAGGCGAAAGTGTAAACAGCCAGTTCGTGTTCGCTATTCGTGTCCTTTGATTCGCGTCCGAAAAACCGCCCTCAACGCGAACTCGCGAATCGCGAGGCGAATCACGAGGCGAATAACGAACTGACTGTTTACACATGCTAGTTCGTTATTCGCCTCGTCATTCGCCTCGCGATTCGCGCGAATGTGTAAACGCGGCATATCAGTTGGCTGGTTCATTGAATACTTGTTCGGACTTGTTGAGTACGATTGAGCGTCGAATGAGATAAACGAGTTTATGCATGTTTGTTTTATTCCTGTCCGTGCGTGCTGCTTAAGCATTCCTATATAAACAATGTAATATTTATTTTATTTTCATTTGTGGTTTCGCGCGCAATAGATGAGCAGTACTTACGCCTCCTCTACACTACTCGCGAAGTTGAACGTATTTCTCAAAGCAAAACAATGTCGGAAGTAAAAAAGAAGAGACGGCAATACTGTGCGGAATATATTAAATTCGGATTTATTGAAAATCCCACAAACCCATCGTCGCCTTTGTGTCTTCTATGTCTAAAAACATTTTCGAATGAAGCAATGAAGCCTTCAAGGCTGCAAGATCATTTGAATAAAATGCATCCAGATAAGAAAGACAAGAATGTAGCATATTTTCAAGACCTAGAGAAGAAGCATAATACTCAGCCAAGTGTAGCAAAACTATTTTCGTTTAGAATTCTCCGTTAATATACATATATAGGTCACAATAATTAATTCATTTAATTTGAAGTTATAGTGGTTTTTAAATAGGTGAAAAAATGGGGGCGCTAAAAAAATATTTATTCTCAAAGTGGGCAGTAGACAAAATAAGTTTGAGAACCACTGGGTTAGAGCGTTCGGCTCATACCCGGAGGTCGCGGGTTCGATTCCCGGCGGGGGCAACAACTTTGTGTTGTTGTCCTAGTTTGGTTAGGACATTGTTGGTAGATCACCTGATTATCTGATAAGTAAGACGATCCGTGCTTCGGAGAGCACGTTAAGCCGTCGGTCCCGGTCATTGTCTTTGACATTGGTCGTTACCTGAAAATCATGTCAGTGGCCTTTAAGGCGGTTTAAAAACTCTGACACTAGTGTTAGTTACTAAAACATACGATAAGAAGAAGCAGCGACTGGACGCTTAAGCGGTCCCCAAAGCAATCAACTACAATCTAAATCTGATCTAGTCGATCTTTTCTGTACTCTTACACTACGTGAGTAAAACCGTGTTTAATAGTAAAGTAAAGTTTATAATGTTGTTGATTATGTCCATGTAAAGGCGAGATATGAATAAATAAAATAAAAAATTGGTTGCCTGTAAAGTCGGTATACGGGCGAAAGTTTTACGTGACAACTAGAGATGGGCGGTGGGTATATACCCAATCTACCCATTTGGGAATATACCCGGTAGATTGGGTAAATGCCCGGTAAATACCCGTATCTACCCATTTGGTGGGTAGATTGAATTTTATGAGTAATTAATTCGCAATTCGTATCCGAAAGTGTGTACAAGCGCTGTAATATGCTTAAAATGCAGGTAGACGTCAAATCTGACATTAAAGTATATGAAACCACCATACTAATCATACTTTGAAAGTAGCCTCTTTGATTTATTATCATTTTTTTGCTGGGAGGTGCGCAAAGACATACTTATAAGTGTTTCAATGAGTAATCTGACATCAAATGCGATGTCAATATATGAACACCCTCATACATATATAGAGAGTACGTATCTTTGCTTGCTCATACAAGAGCCAAAACTAAGGATGTCGGGGTTGGTCGCGGAACAAAAGATATTCGTATCGATGAGTTCTTCGATCCCCCATCAACTTTTTATAACATTTCACGCAAAATAGTATGCCGGGTATTTACCCGTATCTACCCGTTGTATGGGAACATACAAATTGACAGGTCTAAGTTCATATTTTTTGCTGGCAAATGTTTGTAGACCTAATAACATAGTAAAATTATCAATCAGACATCAAATGCGATGCCAATATACGAGCACCCTCATACATATATAGAGAGTATGTATCTTTGATTGCTCATACAAGAGCCAAAACTACTGATTTCGGGGTTGGTCGCGGAACAAAAGATATTCGTATCAATGAGTTCTTTGATCATCAATCAACTTATTATAACATTTCCCACAAAATAGTATGCCGAGTATTTACCCGTATCTACCCGTTGTATGGGAACATACAAATTGACAGGTCTAAGTTCATATTTTTTGCTGGCAAATGTTTGTAGACCTAACTAAATGTTAAAATGTGCAATCAGACATCAAATGCGATGTCAATATACGAGCACCCTCATACAAGTATAGAGATTAGGTATCTTTGACTGCTAATTTAAGAGCCAAAACTACTGATTTCGGGGTTGGTCTCGGAACAAAAGATATTCGTTTAGATGAGTTCTTTGATCCCCCATCAACTTGTCATAACATTTCCCACAAAATAGTATGCCGGGTATTTACCCGTATCTACCCGTTGTATGGGAACATACAAATTGACAGGTCTAACTTTATATTTTTTGCTGGCAAATATTGGTAGACCTAACTAGATGTTAAAATGTGCAATCAGACATCAAATGCGATGTCAATATACGAGCACCCTCATATATTTATAGAGATTAGGTATCTTTGACTGCTAATTTAAGAGCCAAAACTACTGATTTCGGGGTTGGTCTCGTAACAAAAGATATTCGTTTAGACGAGTTCTTCGATCCCCCATCAACTTGTCATAACATTTCCCACAAAATAGTATGCCGGGTATTTACCCGTATCTACCCGTTGTATAGAAACATACAAATTAACAGGTCTAAGATTACACTTTTTGCTGGCAAACGTAAGTAGACCTAATAAGAAGTTAAAATGAGCAATCAGAGATCAAATGCGATGTCAATATACGAGCACCCTCATACATGTATAGAGAGTAGGTATCTTTGACTGCTTATCCAAGAGCCAAAACTACTGATTTCGCGGTTGGTCTCGGAACAAAAGATATTCGTATAGATGAGTTCTTCGATCCCCCATCAACTTGTTATAACATTTTCCACAAAATAGTATGCCGGGTATTTACCAGTATCTATCCGTTGTATGGAAACATACAAATTGACAGGTCTATGTTTACATTTTTTGCTGGCAAACGTAAGTAGACCTAATTATGTGTTAAAATAAGTAATCAGATAACAAATAAGATGGCATCTGTATATTTTATATGGAAAGCATCAGTGATTTTAATCTTTGATATTTTTTCTTTTAGAGATATTCATTGTTTTATACATTATATAACCTTTTTGTACATTTCTACACATAAATAGTGGACTCACACAATTTTTTAAATAAATATTCCAATCTACCCACCCAAACGGGTAGATACGGGTATATACCCGGTGCATATCGGGTAAATACCCAAGCGTGGGTAAATACCCGGGTAGATGCCCATCTCTACTGCCAACTGATTACCTGTAAATACATAAACCATTTTAATATCATTTTTCTCCACCTGTTCTCTAGAAAAATGATATTTTATGTCGATATGTTTTGATCTTTTGTGACTTGTTGGATTATTAGCAATACTGATGCACCCATTGTTATCTTCATAAATAGGTATGGCTTCAGTTATTTAAAGGCTAATGCTTGTCACTAAAGACTTTAACCATAAAGCTTCTCGCACTGCTTCGAACAAAGCCATGTACTCAGCTTCACATGATGACGTAGCCACTGTTTGCTGCCTCTTTGTTTGCCAGCATATTGTACTATTTTCAAATAATCTTAATAAATACCCCGTAGTACTCGTTCTCTGAATTTTATCACTTCCCCAATCAGAATCAACAAAACAAGAATTCATAAATTTGCTTTATATACCATACTATTTACGGCAGCGAATGTGTAAGAAAATGCTGTGTATGCTTTTAATTGGTGTTTACATATGGAATTGTATACCTATCCGATTGATTCATTTAACCAATAATGTTATAATATGTAATCACTGTAAGCGTACCTTTTAAATAAAATAAAATAAAATAAGCCACTCAGTGTATCATTGTTTATATCAGCATTCCGGATGTTAGTCAGCTTTAAATAATAATAATAATAATAATAATTCCTTTATTTCAGGCAATAGCATTGTACTTACAAATTTTGTACAATGCCAGAGACCCATATTATAAATACCTTATAACTAACATACATAATAATTATATATAATTTTTATCCTAATTTACACGTAATGTCGGCGACGTGTGACGCACAGTATCGTCGGGTAGCCGACCTCGGAACCTCCGAAATACGACACCCTGCGGCCAGAAGTCCTCCTTCATGAAGGTTGGCAGATGATGCGTCGGCACTCTCACCACATATGAATTAAAATTCGCTTTGTGGCGAGACTGCAGCCGTTCAACCCTCAAGGTGAAGTTGGACTTCTTTCGGACGTAGTCCACGACCTCCTCTACCCTCGTAGACCAGTGCAGACGGGACACGTACAGCTGCGTCGATGGTACGGCAGGACGCAGCGGAGAGTCTGGTCCGGGCGGCGCGGTTCCGCAGTTGTTGCGGCTCACGGGCTTCCTCCTCTTCCTTTCCACCTTCACGAAGCCCTCTTCATCACGCTGGTTCCTCTCGGGACCCGGTGGTGGCAACGTCTTGGTGGAAGCTGGCTTACGCCGTCTCCCTGTTGGCCCCTGTGCCAAAGGCCGCGTTGTGGTCGCGGCGGGTGTGGCGGCGGGCGCGGACGCAGCGGCAGCCTCGGCATAGGCCCGCGGCCGCGGCGGCACACCCGGGCTCGACGTCATCGGGGCGGGTGCGGGGGAGCGGGCGGCGGGCTGTGTAGCGCGCACAACAACAGGCGGCGACTGCAAACTGCTGACGGAGACATTTTGCGCTCCGCCTCGTCGCATGTTTACGTTAGCAGTCTCAGTAGGTGACCTACTTACCGAATCACCACTTTTTAATGTTAATAATTCGGTACGTAGCTCACTGATGGTAGATTCGGAGACCCCTAACCTAAACTGTACTTCGGCCAGGCTGGCTTTCAGGGCGATGATGTCCTTCAGCAGCCTAGTGACGTCGACGTGGTCGAACGTGACGGGAGGCAGCTTGTCCAGCCGCTTCGCCACGAATGTGGGCACATCATCCGGGTCTGTGACCTTCAGCAGGTTGATGATATCCTGCAAGCTTCTCTCCCCCTTTTCATCCCTTAAATCTTTGGACCCTTTTAAGTAACGTAAGACTCTTTTCAATTGTGACCAAAGAGCTCTATTGTTTTTGTTAGTGAATCTACTGAGAATGTTTACACTAAAGCTTAGGTCGGGTCTGGTACACACCATAATATACATCAAGCATCCGATAAGATTCCTACAAGGGGTCTCAGTTCGTTCACTGGAATTTAAACTTTCGTAATCAACTTTAGTTTCTAAAGGAGTAGCGACGCTATGTACAATCAGCCATTTTAAATTTTTCTAAGACTTTATGAATGTAGGTGGTCTGATCCAACGTAATTTTGTTACTTTGTCGTTGAATTCTAATGCCCAAGAAACATCTGATTTCCTTTAAGTCTACCATTTTAAATTTATTCATTAAATATGTTTTAAAATTATTCATTACTTTCTGGTTTGCTGTTGAAATAACTATATCATCAACATAAAGTACCACATAGATATTTTTCATTATATCGCCTGTATCTAAGATGTAAATGCAACGATCAGCTGATGAGTATCGAAATCCCCTTTTAATCAAAGCTTCCTCAAAAGTTTGAAACCAACAGCGTGCAGACTGTTTTAAACCATACAACGATTTGTTTAATTTGCAAACCATATTATCTGCGCTTGGGATTCCTTCAGGAATTTTCATATATATTTCTTCCTCTAATTTCCCATTCAAAAATGCTGTTTTTACGTCCATATGATGAACAAGTAAATTATACTGATTTGCAAATGCCAATATGAATCTAAAGCTTGCAATCCTTGCAACAGGGGCAAATGTCTCATTATAGTCAATTAAGTACTCTTGACTAAAACCACGAGCCACTAAACGAGCTTTATACTTAAGGGGGTTCCCAAACTCGTCATTTTTAATACTAAATATCCATTTACAGTCGATGATATTTCTGTCAACAGGTTTCGGAACTAGTGTCCATGTTTTATTTTCATTCAGTGATTTGATTTCTTCATTGATAGCATTTTCCCATAAAAGTTTATTATTACTCGATTCAATCTCTTTATACGAAGTAGGTATTTCACAGATCGAGGAATGAGCGTACAAAAGGTAGTTCACAGAAATATCATCTTCACTTTCGTTATAAGATTTAGTAGGTAAGCTTTTAATCCTTTCACTTCTTCTAAGATTATGTGAAACTAATTCATCCCGAGGTAAAATCAAATTATTTTGCGATTTACTTTCTATGTTCACGTCTGTATTATTTACAGACTCCTTTGGTGGCAACTCTATCTGTGGCATCTGTGGCGGTATAATTTCAGTTTGCTTAGACTCATCTGATTTTTGTTTATCAGATTTACACAACTTCCTAAAAGTGTGCACGTCAGAGTCATCAACTAAGTGATTGATTTTCTCAGTCATACTTTCAGACTGAAACGGCCTGTTCGACAAAAAATTAATCTCGGCAACTTGCACATCTCTGACCACAACAAACCGTTCATTTACCACATCCCACACCTTATAACCATTCGGTTCATAACCAACCAAAATTCCTTTCAATGACTTTTCATCGAATTTGGTTTCCCGGGTTTTGTTTAGATAATAAACAGTTGCACCGAAAACTCTTAAGAACTTTAATTGTGGCTTTTTACTATGCCACAATTCAAATGGTGTGTTATCTGTTTTGAGTGCTTTAGTGGGGCTTATATTTATCAAGTACGTAGCGGTTAAAACAGCCTCACCCCAGAATGATTTATTTAACTTCGCACCAGTCATCATGGCTCGACTTCGCTCAGTTCTAGTTCTAATCATTCTTTCAGCAATCCAGCACAGTAGTGGGTGCACTCATCGACAAAAATCAGAAAATAGTTTTTGCCGTCAAGTGTTGAAGGAGTGACTGGACCACACACATCGGTATGCACATTAAATAGAGGTCGTTTTATAATTTTATGTTTTGACTTATTAAATGGCAAACATGTTTGCTTTCCGTTTATGCAAGCTTCACAAATTTTATCATTTGGTGTTATTTGATCTATTTTCTCAATATCACAAAACATATGCTTGCTTTTTATTTGCACAAACTTAGATTTGCCAATATGGCCTAGTCTTTGATGCCATAATTCATAATTATTATTGACGACCGCATTCAATGAACAACCTGAGGTTAAAACTTGTTTATGAAGCATAAATTTTGTGCCAATTAAATTGTTCAAACACTCACCCTTTATTACCATCTTACCCTCATAGAATACTTGAACATCGCTATCTTTGCTAAATATAACTGTCATTCCTGCTTGTTGCATTTTCTTCACCGACAACAGGTTGTAAGGAATTTCAGGACAAAAGAGAACATCCTGTAGTATCCCATTTTCGCCCACGTTGCTTGTTACATTTTCTTCATTGGTAAGGCCCAACAAAGAATCCGCTAAATACTCTATAATTGTATTCTTTGCAAGTCTTTGTTTCTTAGTCCATTCTGCATCCGGTACCTCAGGAGTCTCTTCGTCGATTACTTTAAGCACCTCGAGTTCATTCAGCAAATTACGGATTCGAAGTTTCCATACACTGTATTTTTCTCCATCAAAAGGTTTAATATTTCTCTTTAACTTTGAATTGTCCATTTTTACGGGAAAATAGTTCACAGTCTATAAGTAAATAACAAAGTCACTTATTCACTATTACATTCACAGTACACGAGCTGTCTTTAAAGATTTATTAAAACGCACTTCACTTAAGTGTCTGTTTTTACCAACTATTTATCTCAATGTATTTTTTTATTTATTTCACTGGGCCCATAACCTGTTGGATTATGGAAGCCAATGAAAGACGAAATTAAATATAATATTATTGTTTATTTCACTGTTAAATTGAAAGGTGTGTTTTATGTGCGGCAACGCTTGGTTCAGACAAGGGCCGGGAACTCACTAAGTTCTGAGGGAGCCTAGATGTACCTCTATGTAACTCGGACTTCGATATTAAAGACTCTTTGTTTAATATATAAACAACCTGACTGAAAGGGACAGACTTCCTGAGGTTAGAGAGAGACAAATTTATTTTTGTATATTCCAACAACCGCTTGGCTTCAAACGTCTGAATGACGTTTTGCGTAGTTTTTTTAATTTATTTTTTTAAATGCAAATAAAACACAAGTAAGACTTTCTTACCTTGATAATATAAACCAATTCACATAATATGCATTAAAAATTAATTTAGAAAAACAAAAATTTCATATGAAAATCGACGGTAGATTGGTGAGAAGACAACGCGATCATAGTTGAGTGGGAGAGAGACGCAAGGCATTCGGCGGGCCTCTCTCTCGTTCGGTGACTCATCGTAACGTTACCGAGCGTTACACTTTTTCATAAGTGACTCCCAGCCGCAACCTAATTTAAGACGTTGTCACGTCAAAATATCAGCGAAAGAAATGCCGGCGCGAAAAAGTTTCCGCAGAAAAAACTGTCAGCAAGTTCTGTCAATGGCAACGCGAATGGAGTTTTTGGCGGGAAGTCAATGGGTTCAGTTGGAGTTTGCTATATTGTTTCGCAAGTTGATTCTAGTGTAATCAGTCAACCAAGCTGTAAGTAAATGATTTTACATCAACATTTACCTTATAAGAAATCTTAGGAAATAGAAAAAATTACATGTGATATAAAATTACAAATATGCAAGAGTCGCAACACTGGTGGCAACGCAAGACAAAAATGATTTATTTTTATTTTTATCCAGATTACGGGAACTCCCTATAGACCAATCAAAATAGCACAACCTGGACATAAATAATAAACTCGTTGTTTTCAATATTTTATCGGATATCAATATTGAGTATCAAATATTAATTAGATATATTATGTAATTTATCCGCGGTCGCAACCGTATTATATAAAAATCGTGAGATTTTGTACACTACTCAACTTTTCCCTAAAAGCATAATAGGTAACCAAAGACCTTGTTAGTTTAACTTTTAGGTGCATTCAAATGCGATCACTTAATAGCAAAATTAAACTGACCCCATTTTTGTTTATACATTTTTTTTCACAGTTTTCACCTGATCTCGATATCTAGTTAAGCCAAAATGATAACCATAATGTTTATATCTTTATAAGCTATATTGTGTCTTTTTAGACATTAAAAACCAAAATTAAACATCATTTTTTAATGTTTTAAAATTAATGTTTTTCTCAGTAGCCAGAAATAGTAACTGTGTTATTTTTGTTTAATTATAGCTTTTTGTGTACTATAATCACATTTTCATCAAAATTAAACACATAAACGTCTTACTTAAAACAAAAAATATTTGATTGAAAATACGCGAGAACATGTCGTGAAGCGGGATGCTTGCGGTGATTGCGGTGCGGTGCGGGGAGGGAGAGCGAGGCACCAGCCGGGTGAGCGCGCGGCTGCGAACGAGTTTATACGTGTTTTCAACCGATCGCGCCGTGTGCTTACAAAAATATATAACTCGTAAATATGGAATTTTGCTAATTGTAGGATTGTTTTGATTGTGCCTTGAACTTTAACCCATTCGCAACCGCCAATACCAGACACAATAGAAAGACGATGAACGTGGGCATTTTATTGCCGTCCGGGTCTTTACGGGTTAACGTGGTGACACAATGAACAATTTAAAACTCTAAAAACAATATAAGTCTTGTAATACTCTTGTTGTCACGGCAAACCCGTACAACATGACAGCCCCTGGACTAATACCGTTCCAAAAATGGGCCCCTGCTGAAATATTCCGTTTCCCATGACATTGCATATTAATGGGATGTAACATGAGAAAAAATTAAATACATAAATATATAACGAAGTTTTTATGCTGTCGTACTAAAATGTCGTTGGGTATTTACAGAGTGCAAGTTGCGCCGTGCAACTTAAGTAGTGTCGCGAACGAGATAAATGTAGAATATTCACGAGCAAGAACTCTGCTGGCGAGATAGACTCGGAATGTTCGCGAGCGGAATGGTATAAAAAAGACGTCAGGATAATGCAAGCGATACTAGGCCTTATCCCTTAGCCAGGCAGGGTACACATAGCGAACCACCTCAGAAATATATTTTTTCTGACGAGCAGATGCTAGCTAGAAACCGCAAAATGTCATCCGTCTATTGTCTATGATACAGTTGATTTCTGAACAAAAAAAAAATACGCCTCTAGAAAAAAAAACTTGACATTTCGCTTGTCAAAGTCAAAATTTTGGTCGAACGGCGAATTTTTGTGCAAATTGACAGTGTTTTTTAGTATTATGGCGGAAAAAAATCCCGGTAAGTGATATTATTTGTGTTTTTATAATAGCAGATAGGTTGAATTAATGTAATATGTTTCGGTTTTACATGATATTTGTTTTTCTTTGAAATATTTACGCCGAAAGTTTGTGGTCAACCAGTGACCTCTGCCTATCTGGAAAAACTTATTGTGGTTATTATGTAACCACTGTCCTACAAGCGTTTATCCATATAAATAAAGGCAAAACCATATTTACACATCAAATATTTTTTGTGGTAGATAGATAGGTTCTTGGATCGAAGAATAACCGATACCCAGCCTATGTCCTTCTCCATGGTCCAATATAACTCTACGTTAAATTTCATCAAAATTGGTTCAGCTGTTTTAGCGTAAAAATGGATTATACATACATACATACATATAAAATTACATATATACACACTTTGGCATTTATAATATTAGTAAGGATACGGCAATGCCGTTTATATCCAAAATTTTGATACCTCGGGGTAACATTGATGTTTAAATAAGGTTTTATACAAAGAAACACACAAGTCTTTCCTCTTTTTATTAATATTAGGTTTATATGTGGATTCACCTTTATTTTTTCCATACTTACATGTTGTGACCTAACTGGGCAGTGGTCAGATTTAATCCACATCATGTATATTTAAATGGGCAGTGGTCATATCCAGACCAGAGGGTTTTTTTATAGGAAATTGTAGGAATAAAAAAAAATTAAGAAATTAGTTTTTTTATTATCATCCAATCTACCATTATCTGTATATAAAGATAAAATAATCGCCAGGCCTGGCTAAGGGTTATATTCTTATAGCATAAAGGCTAGAGTTCTTTGAATGGTCGTCGGCTTAGTCGCACTCACACACACATACCGGCGTCTCGATGTTTCCCGTCAATCGAAATACATTCGTCAAGATATGAGAATATTCGAGAACAATGTAGACCGCTGAGTGCGTAGAGTGCACGTCCCGCCAGTTCAGTATGAGCTACGAAAGCGATAACTTCGAAGCGAACCGAAGCGAAGGAAACCTACCTCAGTGCGACAAGTGGAAGTACCTGCGACTAATTTGGCGAGATACCTGGACCTCAGATGCTACGCGACTTGGACTTGGACATCAGGAAGACCATCTTCACGTGTCAACCTTTGGGTTCCGTAGTGAATAAAAACCCTCATACGAACTTTGGCGTTTTTCTCCAAATCTCGAACCCAGTTTCGTAACAATAGCATTTTACACAATTTCTACCCACCGTTCACACGATGCGATGCCCAAGTTACGTCTCAACGCAATTCGCACTGCACACGTGCTCGCAAGTGCCCGCACAGAGGCCGTGTAGTGTTAAAGAGCAGGACTAAAATGTTTGACATAGATAGACTTATTTTTAACATAGACCTTGTCTATCAGACTTCTATGGGAAATGGCAGCATTTCACTTCTCTACATCAGCTGTCTGAAAGAAATTATCGCTATTAGCTATAAGACCACCCACGCCCATTGGACATTTTAATGTCTTTTTCTGTGTACATTTTAAATAATATATTTTTTTTGTATTTAATAAAGTATTATTACTATTTATTATGTCGTATTATAATAAGCGCTATGGAAGTTAAACTCAGTTGCTTTTTAATGCATAAATATAATCAGTAAAAACCAAAACGAAAACCACACTTTAATTTTTATGTGTATAAAATACTATTTTCAAACCACTACACGACACTAGTCACTAAGTATTGACTGGCCAGCTTGTTTAGTATGACTTCATCACATGGCCAATTAATTCCTAGCGTGGTTCATCTAGGTATCATGTAATGAGGTTCAATGAGTTTTTTAGTTAAAAAAAGTAGAATTACAGTCACATAAAAATTAATTATTTCAGTAAAATAATTATTGGGTTTGGACCAAAAATGACGAGAGCGATTGGACACATTTAAGGCTAGGTATTCCCACAGAGGCCGTGCTTTAGAGTTTTTGAAAACCATTTGAGGCATAGACAAAAGTGTTTTTTTCATCCCATTTGCTCAAAAAACGATGGTTTCATCCCAAAACATTTGGAGCTAAAGTTACTGCTAGTTCTCTCGGGATTAAAAAGTGAAAAAGTAAATCTTACAGGATTAAAACACAATTTGAAAATTGAACACGATGTTATCTATGTAAAATCAGCTAAAAAAAAAGAATTAAGTTTTAATACAATAAATAACTGGAACAGACTTCGTATTTTTTAAAATTTGGAATACATATCATCGTGAATGTAGGTAAAAATGTTTATGGTCTTTGCTTCGAAAAAGGAAAAAAGAATAATTAGCGCAATTTTTGTCTTCGATTCAAAGTAATTACAGATGTTTTAGGTTATATTGTGTTAAAATTAATTATTTTGTGTAAATTTAAATCCTTTTTCGTAAGTTTAAGCCGATAGTGCACATTAAATTTATGGTTATTATAAAAATCTTAAAATACGTAGGTCCACGCAAACAAAGTTACGAGTTTATGCGTGAACAAACATTTTTTTTAGAAGTTGGTTCTTAAAATTATTTCTTAGTATTTATTGATTTGTTCCCTATTTATTTATTTATTTATTTATTGAATGAAAACGACACTAAATAAAGGTTAGTACTTGTCGGAGCTTTGATTAGGTATTGTAGTTGTTCTACTTTCTCCATATTCTGTTTTGTATCTTTTTGCTAGTTTTTCTCATGGATGGCGATGTAATGTGTGCTACTTGCGTACGTGAATATTTTTGTCTCGGGCGTTATACACGAATCCCTCGCTTCACTCAAGATTCCATCGTAGAATCACTCGCTACGCTCGTGATTCAACTGAGCAATCCTTCGTTTTGCTCTAAATTCAAAGTAGCGCACTTGACTTAAAAGTATTACCTTTACGCCTTGTAGCACAATCTACTTTTAAACTCTTTAAAAAAGGTATGTATAAGTTAAGTATCCAGGCTCGTCAAATTCGCAATCAGTTACAAGATCCTATAAACTTCATTCGGTTGGAAAAAATCCCAAAGTAACCCTTTTTTGTGATAATTTTTCAAAACTACGAGTAAAATACCGATATTTTACATTAAAAAATTGTACTTAATTAAAGCCACTTAATATTTACAGATAAATTCGCTGAGTTTGACTTGATATAATTATTTTCTTAATAATTATATGAAATTCGCGAGCGCGACAACTTGAACTCGGCAGGTCCGATTAGACGCGTGCTAGCGCTTACTAACATTGGACCAATAAAACAACTAAAGATCGTTAATAGATTCAGGTGTTCCTTTGCGGAAGTCAAAGTTACATACTATGTGATTTGAATTATTTTGTGTGATTCCGCCATCAGTTAGTTCATGCAAACTATCGCCTGTTGGTGGCGGGTGCACACGGGCTGCTGGTGGCAGGTATGCTGGGACTAGCAGTAGTGGGTGGGCGCCGGCCGGCAATAGTTTGCATGAACTAACTGGTGGCGGAATCACACAAAATAATTCAAATCACATAGTATGTAACTAAAGATCGCTACATGTTTTTACAAGCTTTTATTTAACTTGCAATGTATGTATAAATGTAAGTATGTTTGTTCGGGTGGAATCTTCGAACTCAATTTTCAACCAGTTATCCTCAACCAATTTAGCTGAAATTTTGTATACTTTTGTAAGTCGGATGATAATACAATATTATGATGTCAATGGGCTGTTCTGATGATGGAACCGGGAGATATTCGACGGAACTAAGTTAGAACCTCATCGAGTAGGTCTCGTTTGATTTGTCGTGACGAGTACTTTTTGGAAGACGATGCTTATCTAGGATCTGATTACGCAGACGGATGGTGGTCAATAGAACTCAGTTATAAAACAACATAATCGAGTTTGGGCTAATTTCTAACCTTTAGGTACGAAACAATAAAAAGACTTTTAAGCTCATGTCACTTTGAAATGTAAGGATTCTAACGAAACGCCATTCCACAGGTATGGTTACTTCATAGATACGAAGTAACAAATATACCTAGTACTACTACAAACGAAATAATATAATATCTGTGCATACGTCAAATGTGTGAGTTAAACAATCAGGGTCGCCACCACGTAATTTGTTGCTTTGCTTACCTGTTATCATCACTCGGAAATCTATAAAATTTTCGTTCTTTGTTGTTTTTTGTGGATAAGCCATAATAATATGTGCAGTTTCTCACCAATATTATTTCAATTACCCTAAATGACTCGGGGAACGTCAACGTGCGACTAGCAACCACCCTATTTTACAGGCGCTTACAAGGTCCAAAAACGTGCGAGTTTCCGTTCTGTATGTAATACTATTATCTGCTCTGTGGCCATACATTCAAATCCGTGGCGACATTAAGGAATAAAGAAAATCAAATACATTCAACATACATACATGCATATAGAGGGTGGAATTGAATTCGTTGGCAATATTTTAAGTATCTACTATACCCATGATACAAAGTAATTTAAGACTAATAAAACTTCATATTCAAGAAAACCTCTAAACATGCGTTAGACTCTTTGATACATACCTCTACTGCAATTATAAAAAAAAACTAATACGAAAAATAAATTAATTATAATAGTATCAATTTCGTTGCGTCTTGGTACCCTAACATTCGTTCCTACTTCAAACGTACCTATTGTCCTCAAGCTTTCGTGTGACACGACCCGTCCCCATTCGACTTCAAACCTTATTCACGTAAATTAAGGTCTACTTTTGTATGCCGGTCGGTCGCGCCGTTTGGCTGTATTCGTCCAAGGTCTTTGATCTTGCGGCACGTAGGTATCAGTACGCGCGCACGACTCGAAGTGTTTTGATACTTTATTCATTTTTCTTACTTTATGATACTTTTTAATTAGGTACTGCATTAATTGCAGTATTGTTACCATACAAAATATCCTTTAGGTGAGTATGATGATAAGTTAAATCAATGCTAATGATTTCAATTGCACCCTATAGACTATATATTCGTAATCTCCTTCTTTGCAAGTCGTGTGAAAAATACTGGGATCTAGGTGAGACCCATGTTTTTTAGGTTCAGTGTTGTATCATAGATAGTAAATAACAAAACAACATAATACCCATAAGTTTATATTCAAGAAAAATAATAAAAACCGACTTTAAGGTGTTTACGTTACGTTACGTGTTTGTGTTACTCCTAATAAATTTTGAACGGCTGAACCAATTTCTAATAAATATAGCTAAGAACTATGACGAAAAGTCAGTTTTCAAACAAAAAAATTAAATCTTCGTTCAGGCCTCACGATGCCATTAACAGACACCTAGATACACAGACATACCGACACGTCAACCTTATAAAACTCCTTTTTTTGTCGGGGGTTGAAAATAAACAAAGACACTAAATAACGACTTTGCAGGGTTATTTGTTTCTATTAATTTTTTATTAATAAATCGCTACTGTCAAATTATGTTAATAGGCGATGCGGCTAGCAACCCATCACTATTGATTTATTTTTTGATCACGCTAAGCCTTTGGGTCTTACGGCCCTGGACTCTGTCTACCCCGTCAGCATTAATATAAGATAATGTAGCTGTATCGAACACTACTTTAAACAAAGTTTAATCAAAATAAAACTATTCTACTGCTTATTTCTATACTGTGTCGCTGGTGGGGTCACATTTGAGCTCACCGACGCAGCGTCCACGCGATGCAAATTGCGGCCGGGGCAGCATTAAATACCTACATTTGTAGGAATACCCGGCTTTAACGATTGTTTCGTGAACTTTCATGAGAAAACCTATCAATTAATTGAATGGGTCAGAATCAGAAGACCCGGATCGACTACTCACAACAGTTCAGTATTGGTTTAGACCTTAAAGATTAAAGGAACAACACATCTCTAATAACCAACAATAATATCGATAGTTTGTGTACTATTGATAGTAATTCCTGTTTTAGGGCAACAATATGGATAACCAACAATACTATCGATAGTATCGATCATGATGACGAATAAACTAACTATAGTATTGCGTTTCATAAACTATCCATAGTATCGATTATTTATTTATTAAAAAAGCAATACTATCGATAGTTTGTTCGTCGTCAGAATCAATACTATCGATAATATTGGTTTTATTCAAAATACAGATAGTTTATCGATAGACTAGCGATAGTGTATTATCGAGAGGCAACACTGGTCATCGCAGTGTTGTGCGTCGCGATCGCGACTCCGTAGGTACGGGAATGTGGCTCTTCGCAGTCGAGTTTCATGCGGAACGGTAACAACGCGTAGGTACGTACCGGTAAAATTACCTTTAAATTTTAACAATACCTATAACGTTACTATTACTACATAAACGATACCCGTACTATACGAGTATTTCCCTTAAAATTTTAACATAATGAGAATTCTGTTACTGGTACTTAAAATGTGAATTTGGTACCAGTAACAAACCCTGGGGATAAGTCCGCAGTTGTACGTTTACTTTTCTGATTTGTGTCTGTGTTCTTTATTATGTACCATAAAAAGCTTTATAAACAAACCAATAAAAGCTCAACAATGTAGTTATTATCGATCTAATAAACACAATATTTCAATAAATCTCCACCCTAGCCGATCCATGGTTAGTAAAAGTTCCCACGTGCTTATAAAAGTTTGACAATGATTGACTACAAATAAATGCATAAGACGACGCGACGAAACTACTGTACACGAGAATCACTCGCAACTCGCTACAGCACGGTCGGGAGTTGAGGCACAAACCAATGACGACCTTATTGTGCAAGAAAGAACGTTCATATTAAAACGCAAGTAAGAAAAAAATTGAAAAAAATTATAATCGTAGATATTTTTTGTTTGATTTGTTCCTTATAGTATCAAAAATATGTTGACGGCATAAGTTAAACACTTTCAAAATAGTTATGTATTTTGGCTTTACAAAAAATACAAAAAATTGTAAATGTAGAAATGCATAAAATGAATTTGTTTAATTTTTAATAATTTATCAACACCCATAATATTATATTTAGAATAAATTGTTGAAAGACAGTAATCTATAATTTCTGGTGAGATAAGCCTGAAAATTTGTAACATACCGAACCTTCTTTATTAACGATAGTGCTAATTGATTAATTTGTTTAATTTAGATTTATTCAACTGGAATGCACACGTTATAATATGGTAGAGGTAGTTTTCCAAAGTTATTAATTATGCTGTACTTATGAAATCAAAATTTGTTCAATTTTCAGTTTTTTGGTTTTTTTACACTGACGCAGAGCCCTAAATTGTTTAATTCGGTTTATTTTAACTATAACTAACATTACTTTATATCATACAAAAAGAAACTTACAGTTATAGCATTATGTCCAGGTACAGCTATATTTACTGGTCTAATTGTATATTTGCAATACATTCTACATAATTACTAACAAACAATTTAAAAAAAGAACACTCACTTAAACCTACCTACATTATAATCCTTTCGAGGAGCGTAAGCTTTTGGAAGAAGCCATACCCACCCTGAAGTGTAGGTATCAGCATAATCCCGAGCTCTCGACAAAGCCCGGCTTGTCGAGCAAACTTCCCTGCTTCTTTATTACCGCTGCTCCCGGTTCCCTCTCAATTGCCACTATATGTTACGCATATTTAATATAGACCATGTTATAATTAGGATGATCCTGCACACTCCGCCTACGATCTTCCTCGGCTCTATCTCTGGGCAATAACGGCTACATTCCTTTGCGGGGCAAAATTATAGAACAGCTGGAATTATTGACGTTTGTGTATTTACGAAGGACTTTATTGCGTTGTGACAAAGGTGAGAATTGCTTGAAGATTGTATCCAGGTAGTCGATATGGCTACCATGCGCAGTAAGAGCAGACTAGTCGAGCGACCGGTCGGGAGATAGGTCGAGGCGGGCGTCGGGCGCGCCCTTAGCAACAAACAGCTGATTCTCTTTGTTGCCATCTATTGATTATTTTATAGTTTCGTCCTTTGCCGGTGTAACGTATTTGCGTTTTTGTCGAATGTTTAGGGCGGCCCGAACAGCTGTTTCTTTGTGTGGAAGGCTAACTGTACAAAAACCACTTGATTGTTGCCTGCAAGTGCATCTTGCGATGAATTAGCTCGCTGTATGGCCGGTGATGGTGAAGTATGTTTTTAAAAAAATATTTGTCGCTTGCTTCACACTCTACCTACCTCCCTATATGAGCATTGCACGAACGAAAGTAGCTCACGATAAAATGATATTTGTTCTAAAAGGAGGATCTATTAGACTCTAAATTCCTGTTTAGGAAATTTGTTCAGCATCTAGGTACTAGGATGGAGTCCTATGAAGGTCTAGCTGTAAAATAGATTTTCGTATCCTCGGACATTGGAGGAGCCCTCGTTTGTGTGCGTAAAAGGCACGGTTATCATATCAATAATCTTAAATAGGACTTTTTTTCCTATGTGTAGCTGAAATCTAATCTGATTTATATCCAGAGATTCTGTGCACTTACCTATTTTATGGTTTAATAAATTTTGGTAACATATAGGTAATTAAGTAAGTAATTAATTTATACAATGCTTTTCTGAATTAAATAGACAAAACAATAGTTTTGTTAATGATTAGGTCACTTGGCCGTTTAACGACCTGGCAGTTCAGCAAGTTACATTACTTGCTGAACGCAAGTAATATTAAATTAAATTCTACGGAATGAATCATATTTGAAGGAGAAACATTACAAACATTTAAGATTGAAATATACGTACTAGGTGTTTATTACAAGAGACAGTTTGATTTCGGTGGCTCCTAAATCGGAGAAATTCCGGTTGATCCCTGGAATGGGATACTAACTCAACGATTCTATATTTTATTATAAGTATATATATAGATAAACATCCAAGACCTAGGACCATTTGAAAAAAGTCATTTTCTAATTTGTCTTGGCTGGGGATCTAACTAGCGTTTCAACCAACGCCACGGAGGTCGCCTACAAAAAGTATCCCAGATGTTATTTCAGAAAATAAGCTATCTTACTAAATGCCTTTTATTTAAATTCGGATACTTTGCTATTTAGCATGATCGAGTCAGAGATATATAAATTTTCTACGGTATTATATTCGAATAAGATTAAACATGGGTTTTATTTGCACATAAAATATAATTAACCTTAAATAATATTAACAAATATCCTATAATAAAACTAAATACTTATAACTATTAATAAAACTACAACTAAACAAGAAACTACAATTAAACTAGTGACTTTGTGAGCTGTAGACCTCGCAAGCTTAAAGAGAGCGAAGAAACTTTTTACACCATAATATGTTTCTCATAAAATATTAAAATCTCGATAATGTTTGTTCCGCTAATTTCAAACGAAATAATTAAAAATAGAATTAAATAATATAAAAAATGGACCACAAATCACTGCGCTTGCAGGGTAGGGTTCCCAGAAGCTGGCGGCATTCCTGCGTTGAATGGCCAGGCTCAACCTTTGGTCAAAATGCGCACCAGCCCTTCGGATCTCCAATATAATAAAATTAATGATTTAAATTGGGATAGAGTGAAGAATGAAGTGGGCAATGTCTCTGACACTGACATAGCATTTACCGCGGGTGCTGTCAGAGTGTCGGGCTCTGGGCAGTGGACACGTGCTTGCGGAGCCAGCTGCTGCCAAATTGCTAGATTGTAATCACACTCTAAATAGAAACTCCGAAACATATTCAAAAGGTCTAGTAAAAGTAAACAAGCCAAGGGCCGCAAAACCCAAAGGCGTCCTTGAAACAAGTTGGTCCGAAAACGGGAATCAAAAATATTTTATGTAAAGACACTAAGTCTGTGCATTTCCTAATTCCTTGGTCGAATTCTGTCAAAAGAAGGCATCGTAATCGAAAGTAAAGCAACTTTAAATTTTAGTTTCCACCTATCACTTGTAATTTTAGTTTCCACCTAATCGTCCGCCGTCAAGCAAAGCAAAGATCTGGTTGCCTTTGGCCCTGTCTGCATCGTAAATGTTAAAAGAGGTGAGTAGTAGGAACTCATGTATACGTATGTTCTACAAAACACTGTCAGTGCGGAAATGGATCGGAAAACTATAACCCTCTGAAACATAAATGAGGAAAAACGATGAAGAAACTGATACATAAATGATCTCGGGAGTCGGGATGCAGGATGAAAATACGTAATATAGAATAGTAATGTATCTGAAGATTCACAAGATTGTAATTGTAACGAAGACTGTGTGAAGCGGAGATGAAAAAGTCCGAGCCCTTAAATATTTTTCACTGTGGTTTTATGATTATGTGTGATATCAACAAGTCTTCATAGAATATAGAACCGTAGGTTGATTTATGTTTGTTTAATTTTTGTCAAGTGCTATGCTATGCCTCTATTTGCTAAACGGTTATATGAACACGTAATTAAAGGAAAACTATTGGAGCTAATCAGGGTCTACAAATTAAAAAGTTATAGGCGACCAACTTATAAAATCTACTCGAAAAAAGAAAATTTCATACAAATTCCATAGAAAATTTGTTTTAGATGTTTTCAGTAGCGTGAACTCAAAGTCGGCATTCGCAACTATGAAACTGCGCATGGCCCGATACTTACTTGGCTGGTTATTTAATTTATATGCTAAATAAAAATAGTTTCAACAGTATTTTACAGTGCAGTCACCAATTCTTCATGATTAATAAACTAGTAAAGCTAATGTAACTATATATAGATATATGATATCGAACATCTTTATTACCTCTTAAAATATTTGTAATGATTTGGCATTTTACAAAAAGAATTTAACGTTAAAGTTATAAACAAGCCATCGCTTATCGAGAACATTTCTAAGATTGTATTATATTCCATTATCTCCTTCCTCCCGCTATTTCCAGCTTGTATTCGTTCCTCGGTTGTGTATGTATGTATGTATGTAAGTATGTATTCCTCGCACCGTTTTAATATTACCCCGGCAACATGATACATATTACTCTTACAATTTACGTGGCGTCGCCGCGAGCGTTCCATCTCGAAACTCATTTTATTTCGCCAGCGCTCTAGAAATACTGAAATTAAGTTTTAGTTAGATTCTATTCGATTGTAAAATTTTATTCAGCATTCAGCTTGATGTAACTTGCAAATGCATATTAATAAAATACTTCTGGTCTTATCAATGTCTATCTGTTTTTTTATTATATAAATTGCATTAAGTTTTCTGAGCCGTCAACTATTTAGAGAGGTCTCCACACGTTTGATCGACGTCTCTGGGGACCCAAGAGCTGGTGCGCATTTCGGCCAAAGGCTTAGCCTTGCAATACAACGCGGAAATGCCGCCAGCCTCTTGGGGACTCTGCCTGTTGACGGTGGCGATCTGGGAACGATTTTTTATATAAATTAATGTTTTTATTTTTAGTAATATTTTTAATTTATAGAATAGCATTTAGTTAATTAATTATAATGTAATTCTAAAATAAAAGACTTCCAGTTTTCTGAGTCATGGTCAATACGGATCATTGACATCCACGACGAGTTTCTTGGCAGAGAAATGTACATTCGTGACAAATGTCAAGTGATGCGATTCCGAATGAATCTTTCATACCTCTAGATCAGAGTTTTATGCGAAAGCATCGAAACCTCACTCTGCTCCTTTAGACCGGGATTAGCAATCAGTTCTAATCCCTTTACAGAACTCGGCTATAGATCATGAAGAGCCATTCAAATATCAATTTATTTACCTATCAATGAAATACTTTTTTACTGTAAAATTCTAGTATTTGTCAGATTGTTCTGGAATCTTGGATACTGCACAAGATTTTTCAGTTGCAGCATCGGTCGTCGCTCACCAGTGTCATCGCCTGCCTTTAGCGGCTCATTAACTAACGTAGCGCGGTATATATAGACGATGACATTGGAAGAGATGAAAATCAAGAAGAAATACTTGAAGTTACTCAGAAACACATTTATCTTCAGACTAATTTCAACGTCACAAATGAAACAATACTGCTTTCAGAGGTCATATTTAATCATCGCTTCAAGTCCTGTTTAGGACATAGGCACCTACCTATAAACCTATCTCCTTAGTCGTAGATGTTGTTTAGATTTTCGTGTGAGTAGGAGGCCAAACCTGAAGTCAGACTTTTCCAACTGCCTAAAGTCTGACATAGTTCGATGACTGCTATATGATGAGGACAGTTTGGACCAATGGCTTAATGTGCCTTCCGAAGCACGGAGGATCTCGAGATAATTTTAATTCTACTTGTGATCGTAATATAACCTTTGTTTTATTTGATATGAGTATTTTGATTACTTTTTACTTTGTCCACGAAAATTGCTAGCTGTTTTGCTATCCATGTGGATGATTTTTATCATCATATTATTTCCAAAAAGTACTTTTCTTTGCGAAATCTCCTAAAAAAACTCGAAACTGGAACTTTTTCCTCTGTCAGTTAACTCAAGTAGACGAACTATTCTTTACATACTATGTGATTTGAATTACTTTGTGTGATTCCTTCGCTTCTTCACAAGGCATGCGAAACACGTGTCGCACATACGACGTCCAATGTTGCTGCAGCCACAGCGGATGCCGCAGCATGGGAGGGACTGTTGGCAGCGGGTGCACACGGGCTGCTGGTGGCAGGTATACTGGGACTGACAGTAGTGGGTGGGCGTCGGCCGGCAATAGTTTGCGTGAACTAACTGGTGGCGGAATCACACAAAGTAATTCAAATCACATAGTATGTAACTTTGACTTCCACAAAGTAACACCTGAATCTATTAACTTTAGAACTATTTTTTCCCAACGAGAGTGAGAGGTTTTTGTCACTGGCCTGTCACGAGGCCTGAGTATAAAATCCAACTGAAAATACAAACAGTTCGCGTCTTTTACGGAATAGCATAAATAGAAAATTATTTGAGGTTGTGTGAAAAAGCTCCGTTTCGAAGAACACCATTTGTCGTCAGTTGGCAACGGCACAGCTTTTTATTTATACCGAGTTGGTGACGCCGATGTGACAGGTTCAGGGCCGTCGGGGAATGGCTGCCCTGTCCCATGGCCGTGTCAAAGTCAAAGTCAAAAGCTAAAAAAAGAATGACTAACCACAGCTACTAATTTCTGAACATCGACTTCTGAGAAGTACGCCGAAAGAAACTCAGTGTTGACGCTAGCTAGTGTCACTTACTCACAGCGGAGTGGACTGAAATCATACTGGTCTTGATAGCTTGATAGTTGGTCTGAGTTTGGTAGTAAATCAGTGGCCAAGTTTGCCAAAATAGTGGAGTAAGAGAAAAACCTCAAGTCTTGGAACCGGCGATAGGACTTGATAACTTATTGATATACGTCAAAATAAGTTTCCAGGAAAGAATATATATTATTTGAGAGATTTGTCTTCTTTGTACAAAACCTGTGCTAAAGCCCAGCTAAAGTCAAACGATCGAGCCACGTGTCTGATGTAACGCGAAAACATCAAAGTACAGTCAGCGCGAGATTAGCGCTCGATTCACCTCGTCGTAAGCCAGCCACGTACCAGGCTTAAACGGTTTCAAACTCCACTCCACAAGGAAGCAAACGTGGCATTCTTAATAAATATACCAATTTACAACATAAATAAGGGCCATAAAATTGACTCAGAAAAAGTCGTAGAATATCATCTAAGTATTTTTTTTTTTGTAGCAATACTAGAAAGAAAGCATTGAATGTATTAATTAAAGCAAGGGTATGAAATTAAAACTAATAGCGAAAAATGGAAGAGATTGCTGCCTTTTCCCATGAATAAAGGAAAAATAAGATGAGAAAAAGAAGTCTCTTTAATTTATTTTTAGAAATGTGATTATCTCTCATGTTATCCAACCCATGTATTTTTTAAATCGTTACGCCATCACCCGGCCGCGGCAACCCCGACATGTGCCTCCAAATTGAATAAAATCGCGATCTTCCAATCAGGCGAGATGATTTGAATTTCAAAATAAATTGCAATATCGGGTAGCTGAGGGTTGCCAGAGAAATATAAGAAGCTTTTATATACCAATAGACTGTTAGAAAATGTTGTAGACTTAGAGTCTTGGACTGAAAGAGAATAATAATGTGGAATATATTATTATAGGTATAATAGAACAGGAATCGGAAAAAGGAGGTTGACGCTTAACCATACTTTAGTAAAGAATGTGTGACTGTAACTTAAAAGCAACGTGGTGTAGGTTACCTCGTTTACCTGCTATTCATTACATTTTAGACTGCTTTTATGCCATTGTCTCACCCCCAATGTAACATCTCAAAAGAGACTCTTATGTCAAGGCGGTAAGGTCTGTCGAAAAAATGCGTCAATTCTCCAGTTGCCCTCAAAATAAACGGAGGCTTTCGTCGACTCGGTAATGGAATAGCGGCCTTCAGTTAATGAAGGACCAAATTTAGTTCTCACTTGTAATGGGATACGGAGTTACTTAGCCGGTTTATGGACGGAGTCGGGGCGCACAATTATGCAAATTCCCCCGTAACTTCATGCCGGTGCCTGTCGCGATGGAACTAAGCCTTAAATTAGGATAAAGAGATTAGATAACGTTATCCAGCAATAAAGCGGAATTTAACTGCGGCATTCGTTCAACATTTAATCGCGCTACTGAAAGTTGCCGGCTGTAAAAGCGGTAAACATTACGACTTGAATTTCAGCCTTAAATTCAGTGCACAGAGACGTCGGGCTGGTAGTAAGTGTTGCTAAGAGTCCGCTCTTCGAGTCCCAATTCTCAGGATTTTAATGAATCATGCTCGTTTTTGGATCATACATATCAATTTTTTATGTGTGAACTGTAAATTCTTTTAAGATTTAACTTGTGTACGGTTCAGGTTGGTTCGCCTTTCTGATCTACTAGTATATCTGGTAGTAATACAACTTGCCTTATTGCAATTTACGAAAATATACTAAAGATGATGAACATACAGTTTCATAGCATCCTATTAGAGTCCGTTTCCATTGGAGTATGGGAAGAAACAAAAGAGTCTCGTTTCCTCAACTAGTTTGCAGCACTATTTACAAGAAAGTTTATTTTAGCGCAGCTTCAGCGCAACGCGCAATGCAACCTCGCCTTGCTCCGTCCCACGACAGGCGTTCAAGTTGCCAACAAAACAGCTACAATAATAAACGATAAATAATGAAAACATTTTTGTATGCCCTCATAATTATTATTTTATTCGTAGTTAGTTTACAGCTGGACATACGAGGCCTAGGTCAATGGTTTTCTGTCTCGCGTAAAAAACTTATATTTCATTATATCTTGGTCTTTGAAAATTCCTTTTAAAATTAAGTATGGATACCTATTATAAGCAACATTCAATTAAAATTTCATGGTAGTGATATATTACGCCTATTTATCAGTTAGATCTTAATTGTACTGACGTATACTCAGTACATAAATATAAGAAGTCATATCACGCAAATAATTGTGGTTCCAATAATACCCATGAACTCCTTCTTCGCCTCGATATCGTATATAAACATACTCGTATTGCACGGTATATAGTACCTAGGTATGTTTCTGCGTAGGTGCTCGCGCCGCACCGTCTGCCCGAACGCGGGCTTGCGAAACTTTCGATCGTTCGCGACAAGCTTAATCTTAATCAACCACTCACTCCTGTAGAAAGTCTGTCTACCAGGCTTAAGTCTCATGTGGAGTCCATCTTTAAGAGTATGCGTCATAGTGAGATTTTGTAGCAACTTTGTAGCTTATGTTAGAGGTAGAGACATCATCATCATTATTTCAGCCGCATAACGTCCACTGCTGGACATAGGCCTATCCCAAGGACTTCCAAAATAGCTGACCTAGAGCGGCTTGCATCCAGCGCCTTCCAGCGACCTTAGTCAGATCGTCAGACATAGACACATGGTCGCTCCAAATTTTTAAAAAGGAAGTAAACTCCGTAGATGTTGGAACTGACTTTCTTTAAATACCAGTATTAATAGACAATGGAAATCTTGGTATAAAGTGTAAGTAAAGATCTGTGTGCGTGGGAGGAACTAAGACCGCGCCACACCGTCTGCGATAACTGTTTTGAAACCTCCCAGGAATCCGAGGTGATATAAATAAGTACTGCCACGATAATGAACCTATGTAGATGACTTGCTAACGATCGTCCAGTGGGCGGCAATCATGCTCATGCATTAATCAATCCGCTATCAATGGCCCGCAATACTTAATGACAATTTTATAGTATCCAATTCTAATGGCTAGCATAACAATACATTTAACGAATACATACTTAATCCTAAAACTTAGTCTTTCGTGATGTTATTAAAACTTGGGGCTAAATAAAACAAGATCGCGTTAAATGACAATGCTATTACGATCGTATTTATGTAACATCGTCGATGAAATATTACTATCATCGATGGTATTATATCATGCAATGTAAAAGCAAATGTGCGAAGAAACCCACATTTCCTTCGACGTCAATCTCTACGTGTACGGTCGTCCCGAAATATTGTAAATTGCGAAATCGGCATATCGCGGTCGCGGGGCAGCTTGGCGCACCACCAATTTCAGTGGATACAGCAAACGTGCTATTTTCAGCAGCGGCGACTAGCAGTTTCTTGAAAATCAAAATACGATAAACAGAAATTAGGATATAGATGATTAAAACCATAACGTATTTCGTGATGATGATTTCAAATATACAAAAAAGGATTTTTTTATAAACCATGTCTCTAACACAAACGAAACAGTTGCTACATCACAGCAATTACATACTCGTATCTCCCAGTATACTGCCATTTTTGCAAAGACAAATGCCGATTAGGTAGTCGCAAGACTGTAGTTTGTCGGTGGTAAAAGTGGTACGTCTACTATACTCGGCGGGTAGAAAGAAATCGGCTGTCTGACGTCCGTACTGCAACCGTGCCAACCGCACGTGGTAAGTATGTCTTTTTTTGCTTAAAACTAAATATAAACAAAAAATTTAATTACAAAAAAAAATCTGCTTAAGTTTAAATCTTATTCAAAGAAAGTACTTACTTTAATGAGAAGGCTTATTACGGAACCGATGATTACCTTAGAGACAAAAACGTCTGGCTTGGGCGCCTTGAGCTTGGCGCGGGTTAGTATTTGCACACTCACAAATATCTCAATATAACATTACGATTCTCCGTCCACATATGTAATTTTAAAATCATGTCAATTAATAATTACAATTAATTGACGTTATGTGTATTAAGTAAAATAAAGATTTCATTTTTTATTTTAACATCAGTATTATATTATAATTGTAAGTTCACGTTTTTTGGAGAAATAAAATGCAATGCAGTTTGTTGCCGTACTTTTTCTGTACTTGCGCTTAGGAAGCAGCAATATACCTACTTAGCTACCGTAGTCAACAACTACTTATTATGAAAGCTAAAAATAATTGACAATTATCAAGTGATACAAATATCCAAAGATAAATAGGGTTATTTCTAAGTATTTATAGTTTTGTAATTCTCGTTCGTGCACTCAAAGTCTCATAAAATATGTCGTTTGTACGACAATCCTAATTCATTCTGACTTAAAAGGACTGTTGGTATCATTCCAACATTCTCAACAAACAAAAGTGTTGACGTCACCGTCGTCCAAGTTTACACCCGCTAATGCCCGCGAACCCCAACCGAGTGTACTTGCAGAGGAACATTCTGGCAGCTTTATGAGGACCTGTCAGATTGCGATCTCTTGGCAAAACTTCGCGGATTAATCCCCACCACATGAAATCTGTGTATTTTGCCGATTTGCTCAAAATGTCTGTTTCTGCCGTCTCGGCGCTCGGGATGACAAATATCTCGGATCTTAATGATCGCGATCCCAAATTACTTTAGACAGCTTATTTTGGTTGATGTTTCGCCAAATAAATCGTCGGGCAAAAGGAAAAAGGCGTGTCTGAAGACATTAGTTGCATTTTGAAATCAGAAATGAGCGTGGTTTATATGTAAAAAGGCGACCATTTATATCCTCCTCGACATTAGTTACTGTCTGCTGTCAGCTTGTTCTTTCATGCTTCTTTTCACTTTTTATTTTTAAGGACATAAGATAGCAGCGAGGGACCAGAAGAGATGAGAAACAATAACGTGTATGCGACTGACAGACAGACAACACGGCATCGTGAATAAGCTATTGACCCTGAAAACTTTTTGAGGATTTGTTCTTAATTCACTTTTGGGATGGATCGAGTGATATCCGTATGTAACCTTGAAGGCTATCTCAGCTCATTTGCGGGAGTTATGCCACATCGGCGTCATCTAAATCCCGCCCGCAATGGAGAGCTATCACCGGGTTAATTAAGTCCCGTGGGGAAGCGGATGATAGGGGGCGAGGGGACCGTACGGAAGATAGCAATCGTTTATTAGTGGGCCTATAAGTCCTTTGCAGGATATGTCATTAAGCACACTATGTTTCTGATTGCAGAAATATTTAGTTTTGTATTTATAGTGAGTTCTGACTTATTCATTAAAAATCGAACAGGTAGTAGGTACCTAATGCAGTTTTAACAAATTTTTATGTTTACCTTTTAATTTAAATTAAAAAAAATCATTTTTAATTAAAAAAAAACTTTTAATAAAAAAACAAATCTTTTTATTTTATCCATACGAATAATGTAAACACTTATAATAATATTCAAAGATACCGATAACAGCTTCAAAAAAGTAAAATGCGATGTTGGTTGATGATGACCATAAACGACTTCTTACAGATTGTTTGGTTCGTGGTTTATAGCCTAAAATGTCAGCGAGGAATGCAAGACCCCATATTAGTTGAGGATAATGATTGTCAAGAGATCCGAAAATAGACTATCTCAAGTATTTAGCAGTGATCCTTGATCATCCTTGGTCAGATCGTCTGGCTACCGTGCGCCTGTCGGTAGCGAATCAAGGACCGTTCTGCGCTCTTCGTGCCCCACCCAGTGCTAATGTGCTGGGCTATATCATATCAGTGACTTTTGTTCTCTTATATTAATCTTCGATTTTAAAACAATCATTCAGGATAATGGTGTAATGGCAATCATAGCCCAAGGACCGTCACACTTTTTAGAGGTCCTGGTCGTTTCGTTTCGGAATGCTTCTTAGTAGTTGGTAGAATTGCATGAAAAATTTACCTTTGTTATGAGATTTTGACATAGAGATACGTTTAAAATTTTTGGCTTTGACTTTGTCCATAGTAACATACAAGGTTACATCACGATGATTTTAAATTATAGTTGTCCCTTCTAAGTGGTGACACCTAAAGCTCAATGTAACCTGGCCGCACTACAGTGTAGCGGTGACAGTGTGGCAGTGAGCGGTTCAGGGCCGCGTTCTATTCCCGGCGGTGACCGCGCGCCTTTGTTTGTGCCACCGTTACATCATCTCACTGTCGTTGACATCAACTCGTTTACTGTAATCCATTTTTAAAGTCAAATACAAGCAATACAGGAAAAAATGGAAATTGGAGATAGGTTTCTAATCAAATCGTTTTCTCTAATTTAATATATTTTGTCAGTTCATCACCATCATCAACTTAATCTGCGTATATGGTTCTGTTGTATTGGTTTTGTTTGAGATAAGAAATTACTTATTGTTGTGTATGCTAAGGTACACAGGCTAAGGTATAATGTAGGTACCTATTCTGAATGCAATATTATAAGATAGACGACAACTATGAAGATATTGATAGACGAATACTTCAAAGATGCGCGTTGAGTTTGGAATATGCGCCAAGTAAGTATGTAATTGATAACGATGGGAATGAGAACCGCAATAATTTTAGCAATGACAGTAACGTGACAGTTACAGTGCTCATGCCAACTCTCCGGATCAGACCGGTCATAGTAACTTATCTATTTGGCATTAGAAACTATTTTCCAACTTTCTTCTGTCGCTTAGGGCGTTTTTTTGGACAATGCTAATCATGTATATAGAAAACTGGTTCATTAGCCAGTCTTGATCAGCCTGTAAGGCCAATGTCGGTAAGTGTACAACTGCAACGACGCTTTTATCCCTCTGAAACCATAATCTTATATCTGATTTACAAAAACGTGATCTATCAAATTTATTTTCCAGTCAAATTAAAAAAGCTCCAACTTTTAAGCGATCACACTCCCCTATATAACTTTCAGCCGCTGAATCAATTTACATCAAAAAAAGTTGCTATCACGTAAAAAAACAGCATCGAAATCGGTTTATTCATCGTAGAGCTACGATGCCACAGACAGACTTATAAGTTTGTCGCCAATTTCTGCCTGTCGGTATGTAGGGAGTGAAAAAAAAATGCCTATGAATTACAATAAAATTTCCTATAAACGTAAAAGGTTGCGGCCTGGACAAAGCGATGTTGATTTACTTCTCGGAGTTTCCAGGATGCCTGTCAAACACATAAACATTTTGTCTTTAGATTTATCCTTGGTGATTTCAAATCAGGCAGTTTATGTACAGCGTGACCTGAATTTGATCGTAAAACTCCACTATATAAATACGATAAACGCTGTGGAGATGGGACTATAAATTTTGTGACCTATTGTGATTTGTGAGTAGTCACTTGCTTGTCCCAAATAATAATAGTACTTCTGACTCTGAACACAAAAATTCACTACCTTAACAATTTAGACTTTAGTAAGACTTTTTATAGAAATGTAATTACGTTTGCTGGAGTTCTGTAGTCAGTGACATGGTTATTTCTGTCCACACCAGTACAATGATTATTGTAAACTGTGTCTTCTAATTGCTTGACGTCATACACCGTCGTTGACGGATTTCATGTCAGTCGAGGCTTGGCTGTCGTCAATGGTTTAAATCTAGCCGTGAATAGGCTGAATTCTGAATACGAGCACATAACAACGATCGATATCGTGGAAACCTTTGTTGGTTCTTTTCTTTGTATCTACATGATCTTCTCTAACAAAGTTGCTACGCCCGTCACAGTCCATGGTCCATAAACGTATTATAGACATTTTTGCAATAAATATCAAACATTGAATTGCACTACTTACTAAATTTATCTACTTAGAATACTCTTTAAATCCTTATATTAAAGATATTTAATATAAGCAATTAAAGAATATTCGAATACTCTTACTTCTTTCGTCGTATCAATTACATAAAATGCTCATCTATTCTTTGCATGTTTGTCTTAATGTTTAAAGGATATTACAATGCAAACGTACAAAGTTGGCTCAATTAACGTCAACATTTCCATATTAGATAGATAGATAGATAGATAGATATACCATTTATTCGAAGGACAAAAACAACACAATAAAATTACATAAACAAATTCTTAAAGTACAAATAAAAAATAAAGTTACTTTTCCTCCAAAATGGTCTCCAACTCAGCATATGCTAGGATTTGCATTAGCGAGATCCCAGCGCTGATCTTCCGTTGGAGCCATAATGGGTGCATTCACGGACATTCGCATGACTACATATACAAAATATATATATATAAAAAATAACAATACATTTATCACATACAAGTACCCATATTCATTGCCGTGCTTTAATTATTATGTAATTGCTATAACATACAGACATATATTCACATGAGGAACATGGACAAATGTCTTAGATTATGGCAAAACGAAAATATGTGCCTTTGTCTTATACAGTTTAGCTGCCTTCCCTTGTCAATATTTATAGTAATGAACTTCATAATGTTACCGCATGTTCATAACCTATATTCAATCCTATCGAAACGCGGCATCCATTCGCACATAATTACGCCAAAGCTAATGTATTCAACCAGATGACAGATAGCAGTTCTGCCTGGCAGTAGGAGAGCTGCGTCGGACGTCAACCGCGCCTGCTAGTCTACAGTGACAACTTGGCCAGGGTTCAATACGGTGCCAGTAGGACACCAATTCTGATCCTTATAACGAAGGCAGTAACATTTAAATTGAAATGGACGGTCGTGTCGTGTGTTCAGACGTAAATACGATATGACGCAAAGCTTGTAATGTCCCACCGGTTCAATGCTTCAATGTTTGAGCTGAAAGTCTATTCATTTCGGTTGTGTATTTGCTTGGCCGTTTAAATTAATCTATCCATACTATTGAATTTACTAAAGAGATTCCGTAAAAATATTTTTCAATTTAGTGATTTTTATGGTTCGATGTTGTTCCAAGTAAGGCTGCCCCACGTCGACCTTGTTTATATATATTCCCTTCCACACCAACACCACGTCCTGTACAAAGCGGCGATGACGTCATGCCACCCCTCACTTGAGTACATTCTCGTACACTATGACTAAAACAAACTCGACTTCAGCAACATTAACAGTCTGCTAATGTTTCTGTGATTGTAAATATTTATAACAAGATTTTATTTAGTTTCACCTGTCCCGTTGTCTGTTGGTCTGTCTGTAAACAAATCCTGCAAGTAAAATTTGACAAACTTCCGATTTTCGGTTTTCGATTGAGCTGAAATTTTACTCACATACGTATGTCGCGTTACAACGCAAAATTATGGTTACACGGAGCTGGTCTGATGATGGAGCCAGAAGGTGGCCGTAAGACTCTGCAATGAAACGACGCAACCCCATCGAGTTTGGGCTGGTTTGATTCGTCTTGAGAACTTTTGGAGGAGCTCACAACAATAGACCGAAATAACCTTGGCCGAACAAGGAGCACTTTTTTTTAATAATTACTTGTGCACATTTAAAAAAATTATAGGTAGTGACCAAGATACAGCGCATTTTAATTTCGCGTGACGTCACAATCAGCTACGATTTTTAATCAAAGGTGACGTAAATCACCCCCATTCCGAAACTTCGAAACGCTGTATCTTTGTGAATTGTTATTATTTTGTAAAACGAAAAAGGGCCCTTAATTTTTGGAGAATCTAGTTGCAAGCCAATACTTTAGACGACGACAGTTTAGATGCTGGCATTCAGTTGCCCGCACTCCCGCCAGTAATTGCGAGCAATAAACAGTGGCACCGACTCTGCGACTACAGTGTGGCAGATATTATGTCAGGTCCTATAATTCCCCCGTGCGTCACGGCGGTCTTTGTCCGACATTTCCGGCCGCCCGGGGCTGGCACGCGCTCAACTCGCACCCTGAAGTGCCATTTTTGAAACGCGGAGTCACCTAAATGCATTTTTCCCTTCATTTGTTTGGTAAAGGACAGATTCTGGGATAGGACAGATTCGTGGATCTTTTCTATTTGCAAAAAACCGTTCGTTTATGGTGACTCCGCGTACTTACACTGACAGTGTGCCATCTAAAGAGCTAAGGTAGATAGAAATTATGGGTAGAAACATTTTGGTCTACACGTATATAAGATGTACTTTTTTTCTAATATTCTACTGCATGCACAAAGCTTAACAATGTAATTGCTAGAGATAAACAACCACAAATTTTTAGCGATGAAAACATCTTTTGCGGCGATCCCTTGCTGATTATATGTATTTACTCCGTAAAAGTACATTTTGATACAGTTTGAAATTAGTCTTCTTCGTCTTAAGGTATCCCTCCAACTAGTTAAGGTTGGCGATCAGTTTGATGCTGCTAATGATAAAACTTTTAAGAATTTCAAAACTAGTTCATCTTCATTGGTAGCTACGCCACAAACAGTCACACAAACCGTCACCAAACTAATAACATCCTTCGTTTCGCTGTTGAAAAGCAGAAGACGTTTTGGCGCAATATCATCATCATCTAACACAACAGGAAGTCTACTGCTAAACATAGGCCTTCTCCAAGGATTTTAAATGGTTATGGTCCCCTTGAAACCCTCTGCTCTATCCAAACAACCCCGTATAAAACAACCTATAGCTTCCCAGCTGATTGCATTTATTGCAGATGTTCTGAAGAGAGGTGATGTAAGGAATACCTATCCATAACCGGAGAGCATGCATGAAAACAGTTATGAGTGTTTGCAAGGATCGTAGCAAGTTCATTTTCTCAAGATTCATAGTCTCTGCCATGGGAAACAGGCGTGTAAATATGTTTGATGTATAGCTTCCCAGCTTTATTCAGTAGTGGCTACTGGCGGAAGCAGGTCGTAACCCAGGCTTTACTAGCTGCTTCCGGTGCCGCCGGAAGACACGCGACGACGACGTAGCGGCCGCGTGCCGGGGAACAATTGTAATTGCAACTACAATTGTAATTGCAACTACATTTGTTATTGTAACTGTTATTGCTATTAACATCAAGGGGTAACGCTCGGATGATACCCCCGCGGCTATGAAGCGTGTGACAGACACACACTGACGCACCCTTTATACTTTATGGGGTTTACGCGTAATTAAATAATGGTAAGAACTTTCGCTCGGGTGCCGAATTCTCAATAACATTAAATCGGTCACAATAGAAGTTTACAAATACAAGACGAGAGAAGAGATTTAAGTAGTGCGGGTATCCTAACGGATAACAATAATTCCATCTTTGTAGAAAACAATGTATTATCTATAAAAATTGGAGTTTACCAAACTCATTTATAAAATAATCAAATTTAAAAATGAATGAAGCAAATAAGATAGGTAGAATGAATTATTTACCGTATAGCTTGTCAAACGTTTGAAATTTGAATAATAGCATCCAACCGGGTTTCATCGGAAAATCATTCCTGAGCCCATTAGCACAGAATTAATATAAGTATTACATACAGAACGAAATCTCTTAAGGTCCCGCGCAATGTGCATCCCCGTCCCCCGTCTTCGCACTTCTCCCCCGTTCTCACCTTTTGGAGAGTGTTAAGTGGTCGGCTGCGGACGCCTGGCCGCCTCGACAAAGCGAGAACGGAGGAGCCGCGACCCGTTCACCCACCAGCTTAACCTACCACGGGGAATTTCTGTTTACCCGTGCACCCTCTGCATTATAGCGGGAAAATATCGATATTTATACTTAAATATGTGATACTTCAAAGTTTCAATTAGAAAGAGAAGTCCGATATGGACTGTGAAGTCAAAGTCTACATCATCATTTTGCCATAAAAAATAGCGTTTTTGCGGGTGAGATAGACATATTTTCGTAAAATCGCTATATCTCGACATGATCTTCACTTTTTTCAACCATATACCTATAGTACCTTTGGTCAATTTTACACTATGGTCATAGGAGGGGTGCAGGGAAACGGGGACGCATATTTCGCAGGTCCGTAAGAGATTCCGTTCTGCATGTAATGTTCTGTGCCATTAGTCCCGCCCGGCAAGTGTCGCTCGTCCACAAGCTCCGCAACCCGTCCGCAGACACCGGAGATAAATCGCCCAAGTGGAAATTAATCGGCCTCGCACTATCGCCGCCTTACTAAATACCTATCTAAATTGTTAGGATCAATCCAAGGATACGGGTCCCACTTCCAGCCAAATTAATTCAGACTTTGATGCGTTCAATCAGAGCTTCGTTTCCCTTGTGGCGTAGTAATGAGGGACACTTGAGCAACTCCCTCCGTACGGTAGATTGGCTTGGTCACTACTTGGATTGTTCTCTGATCGTGCCTGTTGGGAAAATATTATCTTTTACATAAATGGCTTATCATGAGAATGAATAAATAATCTATCTATGCTATCGACTGCATATTGACTATCGTTCAGATTCATACAATAATATGTGCGCGAAACAACACCTTGTACCACTAAAAAAGAGGAGAAATGTAGCTGATTTGGTTTTATTTTCAAAAATTGTTAATAGTGTAGTGGATTGCCCGGATTTGCTTGCTAAGATAGGTTTCCTAGCTCCAGTCAGAATATTGCGTAATAACTCTTTGTTTTTTACCCCTTTAGTATACTTCAACTACAGACAGAATTCATTTCTCTGGAGGACAAGTAATAGCTACAACCAGGTTTCGACTGAGGTCGATATCGATATATTTTCTACTAGTATACCTAGATTGAGACGCCTTCTTACTGATTTCTTTTTCCCAAGCGATGCAGTTAACGACAATGACACTTAAATGTGATATAAGTAAATTAAGTACCTATTTACTTTCTAACAAGTAATCCCATAGTAGGTCTTCCTAATAAAATAAAATAAAAGTGTCTATCAACAAAACGCATGCAAATCACATCGATAAGTTGCTTGTTCTCGCAAAAATGGACAAACCAACGAACGCTTCTTTCATGTCCAATTGTCCATGCTATAATTTACTTAGTTAGGATTTATTTATTTCGTTTTTTATTCAATTACACATTGTATTTTCATTCCTCAAAAGAATACAGAACACATTTCTTAAATAAGACAATTTAGAACGCACAATTGCGGGCCTTCGGGAAACATTAGGACATTGTCCCAGGCAGCAACAATGTGACGGAAACCAAACAACATGTCCTGCACACTTTAGAACTGAGTCGTGATGTTGTTCTGCAGTTGCTCTACAGTTTGATGCACTGTAGAACGTTACTTAGCAACAACATTTTAATACCCCTACTTTCCTTATTTTATTATTACTTTCCTGAAAGCAGTGGCGGATTTACACATTTGCCGCCAGTAGGCTAATTATATTTTGCCGCCGCCCGCCCCTATCTATCCTTTTCAGATCCTGCATGTGCAGCTTTTTCTGTGTTGAAGAAGTGGAAATAGGTACATATCAGTCCGCCGCCCTGATAACTTACAATAAAACCTGGGAGCGCTTGATTATGCCGGCGATATTCAAGGTAGCACTGGTGCACGGAAAGGGAGGGGCGGGAAATATTCGATATTGCCGCCCCCTAAAATGTGCCGCCCTAGGCTCCAGCCTACTCAGCCTGCTGGTAAATCCGCCACTGCCTGAAAGACAAACAACCATGGCCGGGATATGTAAAGCATTGCTTATAATTCAGCAAACCGTATGTTATTTATTTCCCTCCACGAGGAAACGTCGCTAATGCCGCGTTTGAATTTCACGACATTTGTTAGGGAGATGGCTGCTGTTGTGCCCAGCTCGCAGCGCTTCTTGTCGAGAAGTAGCGCTTCACCCATACGTATGGTATGCAATTTCCTTTTTCACATCATATACAATGTCCTTTTTTATTAAGTACAAATATTTTAAGGGGTGATTCAGTCCATCATATGGAACAACTTTTCCCAATAAATGTTTATCGAAATACGAAAAGAAAGTTTTCATTTTCTATAGTAATGATATCACGTGACTACTTCGATTTGTATGAAAACCGAAAAAATATTTTTCGTATTTCGATATACATTTATTGGGAAAAGTTGTTCAAAATGATGGACTGAATCACCCCTTAAAATATTTGTACTTAATAAAAAAGGATATTGTATATGTCGCAGTTAAATTGTATAATCCGTTGTTATTCAAAAAGACTAGCTGTTTTACATTACAGCTCGGTTTTGTAAAACAGCTGAAAATAGTTCAGCTCGATTGTCAATGAGTTTCGTAATTACGTTTAATGAAACAGCTAGCGTTGAGATGAAATAGAGGGTTACCATTATTAAATATAACTGTGTTACCAAACAAAATAATATATGAGGGGACAATAGTTGTTCTTTATTATTTTTATATTACTCGTGGATGGAAATAAAATCTTAGTTCAACTCATTACTAAATAATTTAGTCTCCAACATCATAAAACACCAATGAAGAATGATAATCAGCTCGATGCAATTGGATATTGAAATTTTGTAAACTCGACAACACAATGGCGTAGCGATTTCTTACGGCCAATTGATCCACGTGACTATCTTGCCGGAAGGCGGGCGTCGAAATAATAATATCCAAGCTAAAGATCTGCTTTATTCTTTTCAATCTTTTGCAGTCCGAAATCACAAACGATGCCCCCGATGTCTCTTGTTGAAAACAGCCTAGTCCCGGAACGCGGCGAGGAATTTACTTAATGGGAGGCCATATTTGTTGTTATGACACTGACACTTCACAAGCCATAAGTGCTGCATAAGTGGCAGAATTCCGAACTAATCGTTGTACAATCTTACGTTAGCTAGTTTGTTAAACTACATAGTGTAACACATTGGACGATCTAGCTGAACGATTTTCAGCTGTATTACAAAACCGAGCTGTAATGCCAAACAGCTAGAGTTTTTGAATAATAGCGGATTATACAATCCAACTGCGACATATATACTTACGTGATGCGAATGATGAACTGCTGCGTATAATACGTGTGAAGGCAAGAAGGACTTTGCCCCACAACAATCACATCAGCTATACAACGATGGGCCAGAAAAAATATGCACAAACAACCATTCAGGAATAAAGTTACAAAGTTACAAATGTAACCTAAAACATTTCTTTGACACTTTTTTGCTACTATCTCTTCGTGCCTACCCGCAACCACAGATTACTAATAGGTTACTACCGCAACTCCCAGTTTTGCCTACTTACGGACCCTACAATCGTTTCTATGGCGTTGAGTATTAGGGGGTCACTCAATGAAATAATACGATAGTCGTCCGACAGTGACGTCCTATTTCTATGTCAAACCAAATTAGACTTTATCATAATAAGTAAATGCTCAATGTTGCTTGCCACTGACACGCGGACGCACGCCGTAACGTCCGTTTTGCGTACCGCTTTTGGAGTAACCCCACCCCCCTGTGTCGTTAGTAATATCTTTGACTGAGCTTTACAAATATCGTATATGTACATATATTTACTTGCTACGCTATACCGTGGCATACATTTAGCAAGAATAATTCACTTCGTTCTAAGACTGGCATCACCGATGTGGGCCACAAAACTGCCAAGTTGAAGTGGGATTGGGCGGGTCACGTTAGCAAAACATCCCCTGAAAAATGGGCTCACAGGATAACTTCGTGGATCTCCGAAAATAGTCGGCGTGGCAGGGGTAGGCCTAGAAAGCGTTGGCGCGACGACTTGGACGCATTCCAGCGTGATTGGTCTGAAGCAGCTCTGGATAGACAAACATACATACATACTATCACGTCTTTATCCCTAATGGGGCAGATAGAGCATTTTGGGTCTTGCGGTTCTATGCAGAGCCCATAGGGCCGCAAGACCTAAAAGCCACTTTTAGCGTCAAGACCCAAAAGCCACGTAGCGAGAAGATGAAAAAGCAATCAATACAGTGATGGGTTGCTAGCCGCATCGCCTGTTAACATGATTTACATTTTTGCCCATTCCCTCGATCGGCTTTTACGATCTGCGTGGGAAGAAAAGCAGCTGGTACATTCTAAGTTTTTTTTTATTCCTCCCAGACCAGCATGGGAGACTGGCATGGAAACATGGGAGCTCTGGATAGAGATGAGATAGAGATGAATGGAAAAAGAATGGGAGAGAACTTTGCCCAGCAGTGGGACAGAAAAGGTTAAAAAAAACTCTTGGCACAAGGTCGCTTTGTGGCCGACGATAATGAAGTCCTACCTCTACAGTCTCCATGTTTTGCGCCGATGTAAAATGATCTAAGCATGAATATCAAAACGTTTGGAAAGTAAACAAGCCACTTCTCGCGCTAATCAAAACATGAATGTAAAATGTCGCGGAAAATGTCCTTGTAGGTATATGTAGCAACTTTGATTTCTTTTGATGCTGGAAACCAGTTTGTTTTCAGCTCTGCCTTGTTATGGAAAAAATATGGTTACCTACATCAACATATTCGCTAACTCATTCCATGTTCGCAAAGCGTGGTGAGTTGATAATTATAAGATCCATCGTAGTCCTACGAATACGGCTAGTCATTTGTCTAGCTCGGTGTACAATTAGTGCAATGGGAAAAATAAAAAGGATCTACCGCGAATGATGCCACAGGCTCTATCTGCTTATGTGTCTTTTAATTTATGCTATATTCTTTATTTAGAATGTTTATTAAAAAAATAAATTTAAATAGGTAATAAAACTTAAACTAAAAAAATATAATTATCTAAATATCACTGGCAGCATTGCCACGTTGAAGGGCAATGCTGATTCTTGGAGCCAGATAGTTACCAGCCCTTTGGTCATAAGATACCTTAAATAGACGTTTTGGATACCTACTATTTATGTTTGGCATTTTCCTTTGAAGAACGCTTCTCGGCAATATTAAAAATTACTGACGCGTTCACGAAGTACCAACGTAGGCTACAACTGGATAATGGTTTCGGTTCAACACACTATGACCACTAATCCAAAAGTTAACTTTTAGATTAGCGGAAATGCCGCCAGCCTCTTGGGTACTTTGCCCTGTGACGGCAGCGATTTGGCCTCAATTTTTTATATAATTTAATAATAGTTATTTTTAATTCGTTTTGGTTAGTTTTAATTTTAGGTTGTATTTATTGAGTTAATATTACATTGTTATATTATGTTTATTATGATGCATGAAATAGTTTTAGATTGTAGAAGGACATTATACTGCACTTAAATTATTTAGAAATATACAAACGAAAGATTCTCTATCTTAAGCACCTTCTGTCCGCACTTCACAGAGCTTTCTTCCCGACAACAAAAAAACTGCAAGTAACATCCTTTGCCGACGTTGCCGCAGCCATGTGTTTCCAGGTGACCACAAAAACGAGGGGAAAAGTAGGATATCCCGACTTCACGGGGACGGTCGCCTTTCGCGGAATCGCCGCCACATCCCGCGGGCGCCGCCGGGACGGGCAAAAAGTTTGTATGCCACAGCTGCCGGCGCCCGGAGCCCCGGACACTGGAACTTAACTGTAACTTGTACTTATCAATATCCTTAGCACAGGAAAGTGAATTTGAAAAACGAGGAAGAAAACAAAATATTTCGCAGTATTCATACAAAATATGTAAGTACTTAATTGAGAGATTTTTTGGTTACTTCTTAAATCAGCATCTTTATACTTTATTTATCATATCGCTCCTTCAGTCAGTTGACTGAAGGAGCGCAGATATTATGAATACCTACAGCGCTATCAAACATTTATTTTATTCAAATTATTTCAGAGTAGGTATTGATGAAAACCGTGTTTAATACGCAACGGATTTTAATATGGTTTTGATCAATAGTTACACTGATTCAAAAGGAAGGTCTATACGTTTAATATACAATCCGTGCAAAGCCTGCGCAGGCTAATCTACACAATCGCTGAAAAAGGGACCAAACCCTGCCGACTTACTCTACCTACGCCCTTACTTTTAAGGGTATAGTGTTTGCGATCAGGATTACGGGACGGCCGCTTTCTATCGCGAACTGAGGCAGGTGATCACCCCCTCCCCCTCCCCCCACCCCTTTCAGGACAAGTGTATTGGGGCTTACGGCGTGTGGATAAGGAATTCCAGGCGTCGGGCATCCGCCTCGCTCTTTCATCAATCATACACGCGTATAAAACGATATGTCGGCAATATTGATGGCTTTTTCATAAAGAACTCACTCTATTCAATAAATCCCAAATAAGTAATATAGGGAGGCTATTATAGAAGATTGATCAAATATGTAGCAAGTAGGTAGGTAGTAGGGTTTACGTTTTATTTTACTATTTCCTTTTTATTTCTCAAGGCACGAGAAATCTAGACCAGGGTTTCTTAAGTTTCTCGAGTATCTCGAAAAATTAAGGATTTTTTTATAAAAAGCGAATTATGTGCTATTTTCGTTTTTTTTTATACTTATATATTATATTCAAATAAGACTGCTTGCTATTAGTCTGCAAAAAAACAAAAACAACTGGTCGATTTGAAAAATACAGAGTAGTAGGGTACTTTTTAACTCTTTTTATATAATGATTTCCCTGCCAGTTTCCAAATGTGTAATCATCGCTTTTTTCCTGTATGCTTTCAGAAACAGGTACAGCGAAACGTTGGTTTCTTATTTTTTAACCGACTTCAAAAAAAAGGAGGAGGTTATCAATTCGATTGTAAGTTTTTTTGTATGTATGTGACGCGATATCTTCGTCAACGTGGACCGATTTTGATGATTCTTTTTTTATTTGAAAGCCGTACTCCCAAGTTGGTCCTATATTAATTTGGTGAAGACGTGATGAAGAACTTCAGAGATACATTCATGGGCCCAAGTATTATACAAATCAAAGTTGCCTTGTTTTAAAGGACTCATAATATATTGATATTATGCCCAAGAGTTCTAATCTCCTTAATTACGTATCGGCGATTTATCATTTACAGCAGAATAAAATAATAACAAATTATTTTATCCGAGTGCCTCGTTTGTATCTGAGGTAATGTTGCAATAATCAGTTTGGCACATCATCGGAACGCACGCTCCGCCTGCGCCCCGACAGATAATCATTCATTGCTCAATATACCGAATATGAAATACAACGTTACAATGTAAGCATCTTATTTCGGCCGATTTGGTGTTTTGTTTTGAAGCGTGTCAGTAATTTGTCCACAACTGCGATCTGCCAATTCGGTAGATAGGAAGCTACACGTGTAACGAACACGCCACACACAGTCATTAGCTGGTTCTGAAACGTGTCATCATCATCATCAGGTCTTTTGTCTCCACTGCCGGAGCACGACCCTCTTTGTACTACCAGAGCCATACTTGGCAAGAGCAGCCAGAGGACTTGGCCTTCACTCTTCTCGCTGGCCAGACAGGTTGGAGTCAATGAGACCTTCATTGATGTTTAAAAGTTTTGTTTAGCTTATATCTGCCAATTCGGTAGATACGAAGCTGCACGTGTAATGTAAGAAACCTGGCTCTGAAACGTGTGAAAGACCATAAAACTAAAAGTAGGTAAGTAATTGAAATTGATAATGTCTGATTTATTGTATTTTTGGATTGCTTCCAAGTCGTGTTTTCTATAGTATTGTAAATTAGTGGCGCTGGACGTCATAAACTGGAAGAACATCTATTTAACATTTGCTAACAATTTCGATGTGTTAACACAAAATAGAATCAAGCTAGATTTAATACTACAAATCTTGACATATCTTCAACAATGATAATATTAGCAATAGCCTCAAAAGATTGGCATATTTTCCTACGATAAATAATGGCTTTGGAGTCAGACCACATCACTTACTTGCCCTACCTACAGCAAGTTCCCTTCCCCGCTCCCTCGTCGAACATTACATCTACCTGTACGTATCGATGTGGTAACTCATTACGGGCTCATTACCCGCTGGTTCATAGAATTAGACACCTTTTGATGCCGCAGCCAACACGGGCAGTTTTTTATTTATATTTAAATTGGAAGTGTTAAGAGTGGCCGTGCGTCACTGAATATGCAACGTAGAGAGGAGATAGAAGTTTAGCTGTAGTCAAACCCCAAAGCTTTTTATTATAAAGCGACTTCATAAAAGAAGAAGCTTCTCAATTTGAATGTATTTGAGTATGTTTTTTATGTATGTTCCTCAAACAATTCTTAGTTTTCAACAAATTTAGAAAATTCTGTGTTTATTTGAAATGCTATAAGTACATGCAAGTAATAGTTTCCATTTTCACCGGGTGAGGATCTGATGATAGAATCCTCGGGAAATCGAGGGAACTCCTCAAATATTCTATGGACCCATATAATGATATCAATGTTTTATCAATAAACCACCAAGACCATAAATTGAAGTCGCTTTTCTTTTGTTAAACTGGCGACTGATGGTGTTTGCAGCACGTAAAACTCAAGTGAGTTTGTATATTTGTTTGTTTGTTACCTCTTCACGCTTTAACTACTGAACCGATTTGAATTAAATTTGGTATGGATATAGTTTGAGACTCGGGGAAGGACATAGGGTACTCTTTATCCCGAAATTTCCACGGGGAGCGAAGCCCGCGGGTACAGCTAGTAAAAGGTTAAGTGTTGCTATTGTTGAATTTATTTCAGTCATTCGTTTCATATTTCGTACTGCTGTGCAATTACAGTGAAGTAGGTAATGATAAACCCTTTTTTGCACACCTCATAAGCCGAGCGTTTGAGGTAGTGCTCTACTCTTAACATGTTGTTTTTTTAACTAACATAACAACTAAATCTAATATTATACTTTCTTCGTTTAGTAAAAAAATCTGATAAAAGTTAAACAACTATCTAGCTGGGCAGCTAGGCAATCATGTTTCATCAAACCAGAATGTAAGGTCTAAGATTTATTTGAGTAGCATATTTTCCTTAAAAAGTCGTGTGCTGCGTTCGATCCCACATGTGCACAATACAAGACCTTACTTTTTTGCTAGTCATGTGTTCTGCTATCTCTGTGAGACTACCCCACAACTCCAAATTTGCCTACTTAAGGGCCCTCCTAGTTTCTATGTTGTTGGGTATCTGTTACGTTAGGAATTATATTATCTTTGACCTTACTAAAGCCAATGGCCGGGAGTCGCCGTAGCCACATACTAATCCTATTATAAATTAGCCTGTCGATTCGAAAAATATCCATATTGAGATCCCGGATTTCTGATATTATCCTCAAGATAGCTTCTTGAAAAATAGGAAGCTGCATTTCCGTACTTTCTTTATTCCGTGATCAAGATGATTTATAATTAGTACCAGAAGCACAGGAGTTTGAGCAACTACCGCGGCCTTGATCTTGAGAGATGGCACGACTTCTGCAGAAAAACACGTTTTTTGTGCGAGGAAAGTTGGCCACCAGCCACCGCCAGCACGTACCTGACGGGGAGGGATGCCAGTTGCCAAGCAGATATTAAACGAATATTTTGCACTCGACAGTGAAGTATTGAACTGTGACATTTTTATTGGTATTTTGATAATAAAATACACGTGAAGGCCACCGTTATATGATGTCAACAGTGTAACTTGACGAAGATAGTGTTACATAACTTTGTAAACATTAGATTAAAATAAAAAATTACATCCTAACTTTTACACGTTTTTTTACGATTACGCATAGACCTATAATTTGTTTACTGCTTAAATCTATGCTGTTGCTTCTATATAATCCTAATATAAGTAAGTGGACCACTGTTGCCGTATTTTCATTTTGTTACCGTATGTCTTCGATAGGCCCATGTCCAGCAGTAGGCGAAGTGCGTATGCGGCTAAAAGAAACGTTTGATATAGTAGCTTACAACTTTCACATTAGACCAATCAAAATAGCACAACCTGGACATAAATAATAAACTCGTTGTTTTCAATATTTTATCGGATATCAATATTGAGTATCAAATATTAATTAGATATATTATGTAATTTATCCGCGGTCGCAACCGTATTATATAAAAATCGTGAGATTTTGTACACTACTCAACTTTTCCCTAAAAGCATAATAGGTAACCAAAGACCTTGTTAGTTTAACTTTTAGGTGCATTCAAATGCGATCACTTAATAGCAAAATTAAACTGACCCCATTTTTGTTTATACATTTTTTTTCACAGTTTTCACCTGATCTCGATATCTAGTTAAGCCAAAATGATAACCATAATGTTTATATCTTTATAAGCTATATTGTGTCTTTTTAGACATTAAAAACCAAAATTAAACATCATTTTTTAATGTTTTAAAATTAATGTTTTTCTCAGTAGCCAGAAATAGTAACTGTGTTATTTTTGTTTAATTATAGCTTTTTGTGTACTATAATCACATTTTCATCAAAATTAAACACATAAACGTCTTACTTAAAACAAAAAATATTTGATTGAAAATACGCGAGAACATGTCGTGAAGCGGGATGCTTGCGGTGATTGCGGTGCGGTGCGGGGAGGGAGAGCGAGGCACCAGCCGGGTGAGCGCGCGGCTGCGAACGAGTTTATACGTGTTTTCAACCGATCGCGCCGTGTGCTTACAAAAATATATAACTCGTAAATATGGAATTTTGCTAATTGTAGGATTGTTTTGATTGTGCCTTGAACTTTAACCCATTCGCAACCGCCAATACCAGACACAATAGAAAGACGATGAACGTGGGCATTTTATTGCCGTCCGGGTCTTTACGGGTTAACGTGGTGACACAATGAACAATTTAAAACTCTAAAAACAATATAAGTCTTGTAATACTCTTGTTGTCACGGCAAACCCGTACAACATGACAGCCCCTGGACTAATACCGTTCCAAAAATGGGCCCCTGCTGAAATATTCCGTTTCCCATGACATTGCATATTAATGGGATGTAACATGAGAAAAAATTAAATACATAAATATATAACGAAGTTTTTATGCTGTCGTACTAAAATGTCGTTGGGTATTTACAGAGTGCAAGTTGCGCCGTGCAACTTAAGTAGTGTCGCGAACGAGATAAATGTAGAATATTCACGAGCAAGAACTCTGCTGGCGAGATAGACTCGGAATGTTCGCGAGCGGAATGGTATAAAAAAGACGTCAGGATAATGCAAGCGATACTAGGCCTTATCCCTTAGCCAGGCAGGGTACACATAGCGAACCACCTCAGAAATATATTTTTTCTGACGAGCAGATGCTAGCTAGAAACCGCAAAATGTCATCCGTCTATTGTCTATGATACAGTTGATTTCTGAACAAAAAAAAAATACGCCTCTAGAAAAAAAAACTTGACATTTCGCTTGTCAAAGTCAAAATTTTGGTCGAACGGCGAATTTTTGTGCAAATTGACAGTGTTTTTTAGTATTATGGCGGAAAAAAATCCCGGTAAGTGATATTATTTGTGTTTTTATAATAGCAGATAGGTTGAATTAATGTAATATGTTTCGGTTTTACATGATATTTGTTTTTCTTTGAAATATTTACGCCGAAAGTTTGTGGTCAACCAGTGACCTCTGCCTATCTGGAAAAACTTATTGTGGTTATTATGTAACCACTGTCCTACAAGCGTTTATCCATATAAATAAAGGCAAAACCATATTTACACATCAAATATTTTTTGTGGTAGATAGATAGGTTCTTGGATCGAAGAATAACCGATACCCAGCCTATGTCCTTCTCCATGGTCCAATATAACTCTACGTTAAATTTCATCAAAATTGGTTCAGCTGTTTTAGCGTAAAAATGGATTATACATACATACATACATATAAAATTACATATATACACACTTTGGCATTTATAATATTAGTAAGGATACGGCAATGCCGTTTATATCCAAAATTTTGATACCTCGGGGTAACATTGATGTTTAAATAAGGTTTTATACAAAGAAACACACAAGTCTTTCCTCTTTTTATTAATATTAGGTTTATATGTGGATTCACCTTTATTTTTTCCATACTTACATGTTGTGACCTAACTGGGCAGTGGTCAGATTTAATCCACATCATGTATATTTAAATGGGCAGTGGTCATATCCAGACCAGAGGGTTTTTTTATAGGAAATTGTAGGAATAAAAAAAAATTAAGAAATTAGTTTTTTTATTATCATCCAATCTACCATTATCTGTATATAAAGATAAAATAATCGCCAGGCCTGGCTAAGGGTTATATTCTTATAGCATAAAGGCTAGAGTTCTTTGAATGGTCGTCGGCTTAGTCGCACTCACACACACATACCGGCGTCTCGATGTTTCCCGTCAATCGAAATACATTCGTCAAGATATGAGAATATTCGAGAACAATGTAGACCGCTGAGTGCGTAGAGTGCACGTCCCGCCAGTTCAGTATGAGCTACGAAAGCGATAACTTCGAAGCGAACCGAAGCGAAGGAAACCTACCTCAGTGCGACAAGTGGAAGTACCTGCGACTAATTTGGCGAGATACCTGGACCTCAGATGCTACGCGACTTGGACTTGGACATCAGGAAGACCATCTTCACGTGTCAACCTTTGGGTTCCGTAGTGAATAAAAACCCTCATACGAACTTTGGCGTTTTTCTCCAAATCTCGAACCCAGTTTCGTAACAATAGCATTTTACACAATTTCTACCCACCGTTCACACGATGCGATGCCCAAGTTACGTCTCAACGCAATTCGCACTGCACACGTGCTCGCAAGTGCCCGCACAGAGGCCGTGTAGTGTTAAAGAGCAGGACTAAAATGTTTGACATAGATAGACTTATTTTTAACATAGACCTTGTCTATCAGACTTCTATGGGAAATGGCAGCATTTCACTTCTCTACATCAGCTGTCTGAAAGAAATTATCGCTATTAGCTATAAGACCACCCACGCCCATTGGACATTTTAATGTCTTTTTCTGTGTACATTTTAAATAATATATTTTTTTTGTATTTAATAAAGTATTATTACTATTTATTATGTCGTATTATAATAAGCGCTATGGAAGTTAAACTCAGTTGCTTTTTAATGCATAAATATAATCAGTAAAAACCAAAACGAAAACCACACTTTAATTTTTATGTGTATAAAATACTATTTTCAAACCACTACACGACACTAGTCACTAAGTATTGACTGGCCAGCTTGTTTAGTATGACTTCATCACATGGCCAATTAATTCCTAGCGTGGTTCATCTAGGTATCATGTAATGAGGTTCAATGAGTTTTTTAGTTAAAAAAAGTAGAATTACAGTCACATAAAAATTAATTATTTCAGTAAAATAATTATTGGGTTTGGACCAAAAATGACGAGAGCGATTGGACACATTTAAGGCTAGGTATTCCCACAGAGGCCGTGCTTTAGAGTTTTTGAAAACCATTTGAGGCATAGACAAAAGTGTTTTTTTCATCCCATTTGCTCAAAAAACGATGGTTTCATCCCAAAACATTTGGAGCTAAAGTTACTGCTAGTTCTCTCGGGATTAAAAAGTGAAAAAGTAAATCTTACAGGATTAAAACACAATTTGAAAATTGAACACGATGTTATCTATGTAAAATCAGCTAAAAAAAAAGAATTAAGTTTTAATACAATAAATAACTGGAACAGACTTCGTATTTTTTAAAATTTGGAATACATATCATCGTGAATGTAGGTAAAAATGTTTATGGTCTTTGCTTCGAAAAAGGAAAAAAGAATAATTAGCGCAATTTTTGTCTTCGATTCAAAGTAATTACAGATGTTTTAGGTTATATTGTGTTAAAATTAATTATTTTGTGTAAATTTAAATCCTTTTTCGTAAGTTTAAGCCGATAGTGCACATTAAATTTATGGTTATTATAAAAATCTTAAAATACGTAGGTCCACGCAAACAAAGTTACGAGTTTATGCGTGAACAAACATTTTTTTTAGAAGTTGGTTCTTAAAATTATTTCTTAGTATTTATTGATTTGTTCCCTATTTATTTATTTATTTATTTATTGAATGAAAACGACACTAAATAAAGGTTAGTACTTGTCGGAGCTTTGATTAGGTATTGTAGTTGTTCTACTTTCTCCATATTCTGTTTTGTATCTTTTTGCTAGTTTTTCTCATGGATGGCGATGTAATGTGTGCTACTTGCGTACGTGAATATTTTTGTCTCGGGCGTTATACACGAATCCCTCGCTTCACTCAAGATTCCATCGTAGAATCACTCGCTACGCTCGTGATTCAACTGAGCAATCCTTCGTTTTGCTCTAAATTCAAAGTAGCGCACTTGACTTAAAAGTATTACCTTTACGCCTTGTAGCACAATCTACTTTTAAACTCTTTAAAAAAGGTATGTATAAGTTAAGTATCCAGGCTCGTCAAATTCGCAATCAGTTACAAGATCCTATAAACTTCATTCGGTTGGAAAAAATCCCAAAGTAACCCTTTTTTGTGATAATTTTTCAAAACTACGAGTAAAATACCGATATTTTACATTAAAAAATTGTACTTAATTAAAGCCACTTAATATTTACAGATAAATTCGCTGAGTTTGACTTGATATAATTATTTTCTTAATAATTATATGAAATTCGCGAGCGCGACAACTTGAACTCGGCAGGTCCGATTAGACGCGTGCTAGCGCTTACTAACATTGGACCAATAAAACAACTAAAGATCGTTAATAGATTCAGGTGTTCCTTTGCGGAAGTCAAAGTTACATACTATGTGATTTGAATTATTTTGTGTGATTCCGCCATCAGTTAGTTCATGCAAACTATCGCCTGTTGGTGGCGGGTGCACACGGGCTGCTGGTGGCAGGTATGCTGGGACTAGCAGTAGTGGGTGGGCGCCGGCCGGCAATAGTTTGCATGAACTAACTGGTGGCGGAATCACACAAAATAATTCAAATCACATAGTATGTAACTAAAGATCGCTACATGTTTTTACAAGCTTTTATTTAACTTGCAATGTATGTATAAATGTAAGTATGTTTGTTCGGGTGGAATCTTCGAACTCAATTTTCAACCAGTTATCCTCAACCAATTTAGCTGAAATTTTGTATACTTTTGTAAGTCGGATGATAATACAATATTATGATGTCAATGGGCTGTTCTGATGATGGAACCGGGAGATATTCGACGGAACTAAGTTAGAACCTCATCGAGTAGGTCTCGTTTGATTTGTCGTGACGAGTACTTTTTGGAAGACGATGCTTATCTAGGATCTGATTACGCAGACGGATGGTGGTCAATAGAACTCAGTTATAAAACAACATAATCGAGTTTGGGCTAATTTCTAACCTTTAGGTACGAAACAATAAAAAGACTTTTAAGCTCATGTCACTTTGAAATGTAAGGATTCTAACGAAACGCCATTCCACAGGTATGGTTACTTCATAGATACGAAGTAACAAATATACCTAGTACTACTACAAACGAAATAATATAATATCTGTGCATACGTCAAATGTGTGAGTTAAACAATCAGGGTCGCCACCACGTAATTTGTTGCTTTGCTTACCTGTTATCATCACTCGGAAATCTATAAAATTTTCGTTCTTTGTTGTTTTTTGTGGATAAGCCATAATAATATGTGCAGTTTCTCACCAATATTATTTCAATTACCCTAAATGACTCGGGGAACGTCAACGTGCGACTAGCAACCACCCTATTTTACAGGCGCTTACAAGGTCCAAAAACGTGCGAGTTTCCGTTCTGTATGTAATACTATTATCTGCTCTGTGGCCATACATTCAAATCCGTGGCGACATTAAGGAATAAAGAAAATCAAATACATTCAACATACATACATGCATATAGAGGGTGGAATTGAATTCGTTGGCAATATTTTAAGTATCTACTATACCCATGATACAAAGTAATTTAAGACTAATAAAACTTCATATTCAAGAAAACCTCTAAACATGCGTTAGACTCTTTGATACATACCTCTACTGCAATTATAAAAAAAAACTAATACGAAAAATAAATTAATTATAATAGTATCAATTTCGTTGCGTCTTGGTACCCTAACATTCGTTCCTACTTCAAACGTACCTATTGTCCTCAAGCTTTCGTGTGACACGACCCGTCCCCATTCGACTTCAAACCTTATTCACGTAAATTAAGGTCTACTTTTGTATGCCGGTCGGTCGCGCCGTTTGGCTGTATTCGTCCAAGGTCTTTGATCTTGCGGCACGTAGGTATCAGTACGCGCGCACGACTCGAAGTGTTTTGATACTTTATTCATTTTTCTTACTTTATGATACTTTTTAATTAGGTACTGCATTAATTGCAGTATTGTTACCATACAAAATATCCTTTAGGTGAGTATGATGATAAGTTAAATCAATGCTAATGATTTCAATTGCACCCTATAGACTATATATTCGTAATCTCCTTCTTTGCAAGTCGTGTGAAAAATACTGGGATCTAGGTGAGACCCATGTTTTTTAGGTTCAGTGTTGTATCATAGATAGTAAATAACAAAACAACATAATACCCATAAGTTTATATTCAAGAAAAATAATAAAAACCGACTTTAAGGTGTTTACGTTACGTTACGTGTTTGTGTTACTCCTAATAAATTTTGAACGGCTGAACCAATTTCTAATAAATATAGCTAAGAACTATGACGAAAAGTCAGTTTTCAAACAAAAAAATTAAATCTTCGTTCAGGCCTCACGATGCCATTAACAGACACCTAGATACACAGACATACCGACACGTCAACCTTATAAAACTCCTTTTTTTGTCGGGGGTTGAAAATAAACAAAGACACTAAATAACGACTTTGCAGGGTTATTTGTTTCTATTAATTTTTTATTAATAAATCGCTACTGTCAAATTATGTTAATAGGCGATGCGGCTAGCAACCCATCACTATTGATTTATTTTTTGATCACGCTAAGCCTTTGGGTCTTACGGCCCTGGACTCTGTCTACCCCGTCAGCATTAATATAAGATAATGTAGCTGTATCGAACACTACTTTAAACAAAGTTTAATCAAAATAAAACTATTCTACTGCTTATTTCTATACTGTGTCGCTGGTGGGGTCACATTTGAGCTCACCGACGCAGCGTCCACGCGATGCAAATTGCGGCCGGGGCAGCATTAAATACCTACATTTGTAGGAATACCCGGCTTTAACGATTGTTTCGTGAACTTTCATGAGAAAACCTATCAATTAATTGAATGGGTCAGAATCAGAAGACCCGGATCGACTACTCACAACAGTTCAGTATTGGTTTAGACCTTAAAGATTAAAGGAACAACACATCTCTAATAACCAACAATAATATCGATAGTTTGTGTACTATTGATAGTAATTCCTGTTTTAGGGCAACAATATGGATAACCAACAATACTATCGATAGTATCGATCATGATGACGAATAAACTAACTATAGTATTGCGTTTCATAAACTATCCATAGTATCGATTATTTATTTATTAAAAAAGCAATACTATCGATAGTTTGTTCGTCGTCAGAATCAATACTATCGATAATATTGGTTTTATTCAAAATACAGATAGTTTATCGATAGACTAGCGATAGTGTATTATCGAGAGGCAACACTGGTCATCGCAGTGTTGTGCGTCGCGATCGCGACTCCGTAGGTACGGGAATGTGGCTCTTCGCAGTCGAGTTTCATGCGGAACGGTAACAACGCGTAGGTACGTACCGGTAAAATTACCTTTAAATTTTAACAATACCTATAACGTTACTATTACTACATAAACGATACCCGTACTATACGAGTATTTCCCTTAAAATTTTAACATAATGAGAATTCTGTTACTGGTACTTAAAATGTGAATTTGGTACCAGTAACAAACCCTGGGGATAAGTCCGCAGTTGTACGTTTACTTTTCTGATTTGTGTCTGTGTTCTTTATTATGTACCATAAAAAGCTTTATAAACAAACCAATAAAAGCTCAACAATGTAGTTATTATCGATCTAATAAACACAATATTTCAATAAATCTCCACCCTAGCCGATCCATGGTTAGTAAAAGTTCCCACGTGCTTATAAAAGTTTGACAATGATTGACTACAAATAAATGCATAAGACGACGCGACGAAACTACTGTACACGAGAATCACTCGCAACTCGCTACAGCACGGTCGGGAGTTGAGGCACAAACCAATGACGACCTTATTGTGCAAGAAAGAACGTTCATATTAAAACGCAAGTAAGAAAAAAATTGAAAAAAATTATAATCGTAGATATTTTTTGTTTGATTTGTTCCTTATAGTATCAAAAATATGTTGACGGCATAAGTTAAACACTTTCAAAATAGTTATGTATTTTGGCTTTACAAAAAATACAAAAAATTGTAAATGTAGAAATGCATAAAATGAATTTGTTTAATTTTTAATAATTTATCAACACCCATAATATTATATTTAGAATAAATTGTTGAAAGACAGTAATCTATAATTTCTGGTGAGATAAGCCTGAAAATTTGTAACATACCGAACCTTCTTTATTAACGATAGTGCTAATTGATTAATTTGTTTAATTTAGATTTATTCAACTGGAATGCACACGTTATAATATGGTAGAGGTAGTTTTCCAAAGTTATTAATTATGCTGTACTTATGAAATCAAAATTTGTTCAATTTTCAGTTTTTTGGTTTTTTTACACTGACGCAGAGCCCTAAATTGTTTAATTCGGTTTATTTTAACTATAACTAACATTACTTTATATCATACAAAAAGAAACTTACAGTTATAGCATTATGTCCAGGTACAGCTATATTTACTGGTCTACTACTTTGACGTTACTACACAAAGTTGACACTGACATGAAGAAAAGAATAGGTATAATAAGGATGCGGATTCGAAACAGTGTTGAGTGAAGCCATACGAACACTGACCTCCATATATACAAGTACGCTGGACTATGATTAGCCGGGCCATAGTGAGGCGATTTGATTTTCGCCATTTGGCGCTGATCGTAGGCATTCGTAGCAGTGGGTGGGAACGGAACTAATATTACAGATGGGACAATGACATCGATAAAAGTCATTTCCGAATTAGTTACGTCAGATTTAGTTCTCTTCCCACGCATTGGGGGCGCTTCAAATAAGCACAATAAAGAGCTGTCATTTCTAAGGATATCATAGGTCCAGCGAACTTGTATATATGGAGGTCAGTGCATACGAACTTAGGTATCATTGAAGTGTGCCTATCTTTTCGCGGATGTAAAGCCTGAAATAAACGATTTTTATTTATTTATTTATGTACCTACTTTAAATATAATTGAATAAAAAAATTTAAAGTTTTATTATATTTTTAGTATTATAAGTAGTATTATATTTTACTCAAATGTCTTTCTTTGAAGTCAATAGCTTTCGGAGATTTCTTTTTCGTGGTTGTAGCTGACGAAGCAATCGCTAACGATGTTTTTCGCTGGCTAATTTTTCGTATTTCGGGAATTGGGGTTTCGCCGTTGCCATTTTTAGGGTTCCGTACCCAAAGGGTAAAAACGGGACCCTATTACTAAGTCTGTCTGACACCAGGCTGTATCTCAAAAACCGCGATAGCTTGACAGTTGAAAATTTCACAATTTATGTATTTCTGTTGCTGCCATAACAACAAATACTAAAAACAAAATAAAATAAATATTTAAAGGGGGCTACCATAAAACAAACGCGACTTTTTTGCCCTTTTTTGCTCGATATTAATAATGGCAACATGTAGGCACTTGAAATATTTATAAAATACTCAGTTGTATTTTTATTTTAGTTAAATATTAAAGGGGGGCTCCCATACAAAAAACTTGATTTTTATAGATAATGGTAGGTACGGAACCCTTCGTTCGCGAGTCCGACTCGCACTTGGCCGGTTATTCGATATTCTTTGACTTTGTATGGATGTAAATTTCGGACATCCATTCCATTCCCATTCCCACCATGCACCAAAAGTCCTAGACTGGACTCTTGTAGTTTTTCCGAGAACGTGGAGCGGGCTTTCTTCGAATCATCATCATCATCATTTGTTACTTCATCACGCGCAGACGGCTGGACCATTTTGATAAAATTTGGTAAGTATGCAGGAAGCTGACACTTTGGATTAATGCATAGGCTAGGTACTTTTGGCGATTTTGAGTACAAACTGTAGGTCCCGATCGCCATCTAGCGTTTGCTAAACCTATCCAAGGCTTGGTACTGGTTAACTCTTTGGGTTGCGCCGGTCAGACGGCAGTCGCCGTGTGTAAAAACCAGTATTCTCGTTAAAACACCTAGGCATCCAACCCAAATAAAACCCAATTACGGGAAGATTCTTGCTATAAATTATATTTGCAAGTACAGTAGGGACTGTGGTAGGTACTTTCGAAAAATAGCTAGTAGTGTTATAAATGGATATTTATCAAAAAAGATACGAGGGACCGTACGTATGAACATATTATCTCAAAACAATTGGCTACCAAGTACCAAGCGATGGCATCGTCAAACAAATGTCGCAATCCCCGACGGCCTGTCGTCTCAAACCACGGCAATTTATTCGAAAATGACAATATTTCTTTTTTTGTAATAACATTCGCGGAATCTCCCCATTTAACTCACCCCCCCACCGGCAATTTGTACCGGAATGCCACCGTAATCAAATTCTGTGACATCGAACGTGTGCCTCACGTGCCACTCGATCCATACCTACGGGTTTTTAATAACAGTCTCTTGCTTTGTTGTACGTTCTTTTTACTTACTGCCGCAGGCCGCTTGCCTTTCATCTGGTAAGTAATAACAGCAATTGCGATCGGAAAAATGGGGAAATGCGTGCGCAACCAGCAATATTGCGTTACACATTTATTTGCAAATGAGTAACGTACTCAGGTAACGTTGCATGTTTATTTTGAAGAGCTCCTTACAGTAGCAGTGCTAGTAAACTTTGCGTGTTCAGTGGCACTTCGTCCTACGAATTCCTTCATGTTTTGATTCTGCGCCGTGTTCAACAAAACAGTTATGTTCGCACATCCACACGTAGAAAATTAGAACCTAGAAATACACCGTGTATACCTGTTTTAAAGGTACACCGTGGGTACACCTACGTTCCAATTTGGATACGAGTAGGTGCTGTTTGTACGGGTAGCCTTATACACCGCCTTGTTCAGCGCAATTGGTTTTATCTTAGTCTAGACAAGTTACTGCAAGGCAAATTAAAAAGCCCTCGACTTTCAAGGGTTGACCCGCAATAACTTGAACCGCTGTATCGATTTTCAACAAACATAGCTAAGAATCAAGAGCAACTCAGATTTCAAACAAAAATGATCTTGTTCAAACCAATTTTCGCTGGTAGTTTTCATGTTAATGAACATCATATATTTTTTTTTAGTTTTATCATTCTCTTATTTTAGAAGTTACGGGGGGGGGGGGGGGGGGGACACACTTTTTTCCACTTTGGAAGTGTCTCTCGCGCAAAGTATTCGGTTTAGAATAAAATGATATTAGAAACCTCAATATCATTTCTGAAGACCTATCCATAGATACCCCACACGTACGTATGGGTTTGATGAAAAATATTTTTTTCAGTTTCTAAGTATGGGGAACCCCCAAAATTTATTGTTTTTTTTTTTATTTTTGTGTCAAAACCTTAATGCGGTTCACATAATACATCTACTTACCCAGTTTCAACAGTATAGGTCTTATAGTTTCGGAAAAAAGTGGCTGTGACATACGGACGGACAGACAGACAGACAGGACGAATCTATAAGGGTTCCGTTTTTGCCATTTGGTTACGGAACCCTAAAAACTTCGGAGAATAAGGTGTACATATGCTTTGTAATTATGTACTAATTCCCAAGTCTACTTTTCTTTTCTTTCTTAGGACGAAAATTCCCTTCAGTCGTAGGACTATATAGGACTACACTGGGACAAGCTCGTATTATATTCATAGTTCAATCCCGTTTAAGCTCCATAGTTGCATCACAGCATGTAATAATGTTCTGCTCCAAGTCGTCGGCTTAATTATCCGGGGTGCGGAGCCCTAATCCGGGCTGCGGGCCCCGATAACAAGCACATAAATATGGCGCTCCGCCAGGCGCCCCGGCGACGTCATATTTAGGGTTCCGGGGGTTAATGACTAACCACACTCTGATATAAGTATTCTCTTCTAATACTACACCGATCTTGGTGGAAGGAATTAAAGGTAAAAAAGAAAATGCATTTTTATATTCAAGATTTTATTGTGAGGTGAAAGTACTTAGACAGATAAAATAAGCTCAGATTCGATGGAGTTTCATCGTTTTATCGACCACCTCTCTCCGTATCAGACTCTAGACATCGTCCAGCATAAAGTGCTCGTCAAGACAAATCAAACGAATCCTTCTCAATGTGTTGTTCTTTGACTGAGTTCTGACGACTTTTAGGGCTCCATTATAGAAATAGAAAATAGAAATGGAAAATCTTTATTTGGAGCATATATACAACAACAAAAAGTACAGAATATCTCTTATAATTAACAAAATATGCCACCAAAATGGTTTCTCTCAGCTTTTGTGTCAAGGCTTTTCGGAGCCAAGACGCTGATTTTCAGAGAAACCAATTGAACAGATATGGCTCTGCCTTACATTAACTATAGTGCACAGTCACTAAGTAATAAGATAACAAACATTGTTTAATTTTACAGTTTTACAGTAATATTTACACTGAATAACAAAACAGCTCATTGACTTCGTAATATTGTATTATCATCCGACTTATTTAAAAGCCGATCGAGGGAATGGGCAAAAATGCAAATCATGTTAACAGGCGATGCGGCTAGCAACCCATCACTGTACTGATTGCTTTTCCATCTTCTCGCCCACAATGACGCTAAAAGTGGCTTTTGGGTCTGGCGGTCCTGGGCTCTGCATAGAACCGCAAGACCCAAAATGCTCTGTCTGCCCCATTAGGGATAAAGACGTGATAGTATGTATGTATGTATCCGACTTACTTAAGTATGAACAATTTGTTAGGAGTACCTGGTTAAAAATTGAGTTTCAAGATTTGACCTACACATACATTATACCTATAGAAGATATATTGCAAGTTAAATAAAAGCTAAAAATGATTTTTTTAAATAACAGGAGACAATTGACTCAATTTGAGGCTTCTTTTATAATAACTGTTAACTGGCGAAAAGCCATTGTCTTATAGTAGGTGAGTATAACATAAGAAAGTCCCTATAATGTAATGCTATATAATATTAACTTCCTGCTCAACACTCCGGTAAATTGTTCCTGATAAGTCAGTGGATTCAGATGTTACTTCGTGGGAGTCAAATTTACATGTTCGTTAATATAAATGCGTGTTCCTTCATCCGAAAATGACAGCCGTTGGTGCTGCTATGGAGAATGCAGAGCTTCGTGTGGCTGGTGTAGTGTTGGCTAGAAAGAGTCTGCATAGACGAACTAGAAGCAAAAGCACACAAATTAATTCAGATCGAAGAGTCCTAACTAAGAGGCCACGGAACCCTAAATCGAGCGTGTACGGTCCCGGTATGCATTTGATCAGTTCGTTACAAAGGTTAGTTCTTCCCGCACCGGCATAAGGGCCACGCCGCTGTTGGCAGATTACTTCCATTCGGCGCCATCGAGTGGAGCCAGTGTTCCATAAAGTTGGTCGGGATCGCAGTATCTCATGGTAGCTCATGGTGGAAAGTGATAAGTATTTTTTCGGGCGTCATTAAGAAGCTGTTTCGGTTAGCGAAATGTGATAGAGGAGTATGTTGTCCTTCGAAGATAATGTGTTTTGGCCGATCTGCCTTGGAGTAAAAGCGTAGGGTGCAAAAGGTAAATGTTGTTTATTTACCCCTTTAAACTTGTGCTAAGTGCATTCGAGGATGTGTCTACACCCAGCGGGAACGGCTAACTATGGCGTGTGGAAAATTATAGAATGTATATTACCAAATGATTTGAACAGGCTACTCAAATGCACTCTTCTCTACGAGGTTGATACAGCCAAAATTCGCAGCACGATTAGCTTGCTGGTCTATTGCGTTTATAGAAAGATCTCTTGATCATCTTCTAGGATTTAAGAAGCAATATGTATATTCTTTCTTACATTCTATAAAAAGGGAAAGATGAATTGATCAAAACATTCTTTTCCATTTTCCACCAAAAAAAGAATTATTGTTCTAACTCCTGCTGCCAAATACACAGGTACCTTCTAGAGAGACCATAAATACTATCTCTGGATACCTTACAATATATGTAAATGCATCAGCGTTAGTTAGGTCCAACTTTTGTGCCATTGTGTTCAATAAAGATTTTACTTAAATAAATAAATACCTACCCTGCCACCGGAATTCGGCGTCCTGTGCCAAATATTCAGCTTTGTTCGTCCCACGCACGCGGCCTTCTCGAGAAAGGGCTTTATTTAATAGCACGCGAGAACATTCGGATCCCGGGAATGGTCGGCATGGGGAGATATGTCCCCCCTCCCCATTTGCCAACGCCTTACCTTTATTTGATCTTGAATCAATGTGGCTTACTCTATTATGTGGGTAGCTACTGTCTAAAGAACAGACAAATGTGTACAAATCTGACGGTAAATGTTACAGATGAGTAGGCCGTGTCTAACCGAGATGCCCCAAAGGATGCCGCTGGTGTTATTCCCCCACAATGCTCGTCAAAATAGGATTGTAGATGTAAGTATTACTTTTGTCATGGAGGTGCAGAGTGGTAGGTATAGGTACTCCTTGTTTTTTGTTAGTAGCTGGACTATCTTCTTCTTCTATAGACCTCTTAGTGGTATGTCCATTTGATAGGGTTTCTTCCTAATAGTTGTCTAATAGTAGTCGTCAGCCAGACTATGCTTGAAAGAAAATTTAAAAAAAATGGCTGGTCGCATATAACACTCCTTTTATTTCATCACTTTGTTAAATCTTATGGCTATTACTGTCGTTATACAAAACAAATAACAAACAAATCTTCATTATAGATTGCGTCGTTTTCGAGAGTGAAGAAGTCTGCCTGCTGAAGGGTTGCCTTTTATTTTTCGCAGAATTGTTTATCGCAAAATTCTTGAAACATTTTTATAATTACAACTGGCTTTTTAGCCGCGGCTTCGCCCATTGTATAATAGAATTATGACAATTGAAAGAAGTAAGTGGTTTATTCTGTAAAAAAAATCTTAAAATTATGGACACAGAACAGAGATTTATTATGTACACTGCTGTACATGACATTTTTAGTTCTGCCAAACTTCACAGGACTTGTGTAACGTGGCTGTTACTCTATTTAAGGCCCTAATTATAGGCAAAAGTTAACGCCTAGTGAATTAATCACTATATGTTCATAAGCACATGTGTCTGTCTACGTCACTTATTATGCAATTGCCAAGCCACACACAAAGGTAAAGGATTTGTAGAGAACTAAATTACGAATTAGTAGTGGTCGTGTAGAGTTAGAACCTTGGCACTCCATGGAATCAAATTTTTTTTTTGGAGGGCATGTATTATTTACCGATGGTCTTCGCTCTCGGCATTACTTTACATGAAAATGTTTTGGTGGGATCCTTTGTTGGAGAGAAAATATCTCTTGCACATAGCGAGGCATCGCTAATATAATGTTAATTTTGTTGAAACTCCGGACCATTTCCACCAAACTGCAGAAATCTCAAGTGAGCAAAATACATCCTTCATAATCTGTATTCATATGTCTATGTCATTTTGGAAATCCTTGGGACAGGCCTTTATCCAGCAGTGGGCGTTATGCGGCTGAAATGATAATTCAACGGAGCTACGTGGGAGCTACTTACCCTTTTTCTTGATTTTTTTTACCACCTTGTCGGTAATAATAAACATACCTATGCCAAATTACAGCTTTCTAGTACTCATAGTCAGAGTAGAACCGCGGACAGACAGACATGGCGAAACTATAAGGAACCCGACAAAGTGTGTGCGAGCGAACATACTTATAATAACCGGCCAAGTGTGCGTCGGACTCGCGTACGAAGGGGTTCGTACGATTATCTATAAAAATGAAGTTTTTTGTATGGGAGCCCCCCTTAAATATTCATTTTTTTTGTTTTTAGTATTTGTTGTTATACACGTAGCGGCAACAGAAATACATAATTTGTGAACATTTTAATTGTCTGAGCTATCGCTTGAGATACAGCCTGGTGACGGATAGACGAACAGACAGCGAAGTCTTAGTAATAGGATCCCGTTTTTACCCTTTGGGTACGGAACCCTAAAAACAATATCAAAACGGACATGTGTGGGAACTTTTGATGTAACAGAAGACATAGAAAGTGGGTAGACCGACACATTCAACCTTGACAGCTCAACATCCACCGCAGTTCTTCAGTCTACCAGTGACACCGGCAGTAGCGTCGTTGAAATATCCAGGACAAGATCAAATCAATTGCGGTAAATTCCATAATATGATGGGAATAAAAGTCATTGTGACCGCGAAAGTTTAACATTAAAGCATTCACTCACTCCCTATCACCGGCTTACAATGCACGGTGTGAACACTGCCCCAAGCGATATACGAGTACCTAAAGTAAGTAGGCAACATTAATATCAGTGTAAGATTGCCTCCTTTGAGCACAATTCAATAGTGCGTCGACATCAAAGGGCTGGCTGAATTCATTGGAATGCGCCGACGTTCATCATCTCAGATATTACACCAATTAATTAAACTTCGCGTCGCGCCAATATGTAATTGATTAACAATAGGCGGGGGACACACAGGACATACACGGAGAGCGCACGTGTGCAGCGATCTATGTATTATACGGTTGGTCACAATGGAGGAAAACGCATCCAAGAAGCTGCGGATGCCATTGGAAATGCGGCAAAAAGACCGTTCGTGATAACTGAAACAAAACTTTTTAATCATACCTAGTGATATCATTGTAAAAATAATGTTATAGGTGCGATGTATACTTAAAAAAAACGACGGGTTGCACTCTGGGAGTGCCGGCAGAAGTGAAAACTTGAATATTAACGTTGTGCATTTTTGATATTTTGGAATGGTTAGTGAATAATTTTGCACGAATTGCTTTAATTATCAGTATAAAATATTTCAAATCATTTCTGAACCACAGTCTGTCACAAATGTCACAAGCATGACAAAATTCATTTTCAACAAAATCATTTTCAAATAAATACACAGTAGTATGGCCACTACACAGACGGTCGAGCCATCAGCTGTCACCATCCATGGATGCCCGTAGCACGCTGTAACATAAACACACACGAACATTCGCGCAAGCGCCCTGCGCCGTCTTACGAATTTTCGATCAGGCCACGTGTCCTGACGCGAGTTTAAAATTTTTTACCCTTTCCAAAAAAAGTGCACAACGCCGCTAAAGAAGTTTTCACTTCAAAAAAACATGTCAATTCTTTTGATTGAAACTAACGTGACGTGAGACACATTATTAGAGTGAGGGTTACTCACATAGAGTCAGCGACTGGCCGACATGTCACGAAGGTCTCCATCAGGGCGAATGTCTGCCAGTAGCTAACTCTAAGTATATCTAATAAAATTATAAATCTTTGAACACAAAAAATTACAAACGTAGCTAGTTATCCAGCAAGCTTGGGCTCTGTCTAGTACCCCTGGGGAGGTGTGGGGCGGGGGAGGAGCGACCCGCAACGCAACCTACCACAATAGCCATTGTTCGGAACAATGGCGTGTTGTGACTGCCCGCTCTAGCCTAGCAACTAGCTGAGAGGGGACCACACGGCGGGCTGCTGGGCCGGACATGGCTCGGGATGTTGGATAATGCAAACATTTAGTTATATTTCTAGACACCAGTGACGTGCACAAATATTTTTGATAGGGTAGGCACTTGTCTTACCTAAATTACGAGAGCGGCCGCATATCAAACAAAATAAAATTTTCGCTATCGATATTATATCAGATCAGGGTGGCACAGGGTAGACAAGTTACTGCTTGACACCAGTATTGGGCTATTGGCCACTAAAATAGGCGAAAACAAACCAACAATCTTAGAACCTCTTATCTTGTTTTTGTCATTGCATTAACTATGGTTGCAAACTTGCAATGCTGTTTCTATTTCTTGTCTTTTTCCAATTCGTAATATACCTAGTGGTCTTTGTGCTTTTAAACTGTTGAAAATTTGAAAAGCTTCGATCGAACCACGCTTGCAAAAAGATAACTTAATAAAATGACCAAAAATGACTAATTAAATTATGTATACGTCCAATGTCCCATGTGCTCCGTGGCGCGTGGTCACCCGGGCGGTGGAAAATCAAGCCATATCGATTGTCCGCTAGTTTCCCATTCGCCGATCGCTGTTGCTACGGAGAATGCACTCGAACTGCTATGAAATAAAATAAAATATCATTATTCTTTCTATTTTGTCCATAGAATGAGAATTTATTGCCTATATACCAGTCTTCTGAAATAATAAAACCAAATTAATTTTAATGTTACTATACTCGTAGATAAGGTGTTAACTTATTACTCATGTTTATATTAACCACATTTGATGAAAAAATATGTTATATGTATTTTTACCATTTAATTACATTTAAAGTAAGTATATTTACTATCGGCTTAGAACCGCAAAGCCCAAAATGCTCTGTCTATCCCATGGGATAAAGACGTGATAGTAGGTATGTATGTATATCTAAAAAACTAAGTATGTTGTATTACTTTTCAATTTGTACAATATGGCTTATTCACCTTCAATATTTTATGCATATTTCGTATAATGTAATAGAACTTTTACGTGAAATTGCATGAACATCATTTAACTCCGGCATTCATGAACATTCCTGATACGCTGCAATTGGTTGGCAAAATTTCTTGGTGCAATTTGAGTACCAAGAAGGGAACTGTTTTATCTGTTACTAGCTGTGCCCGTGGGCTTCGCTCCCCGTGGGAATTTCGGGATAAAAACTATATCAAACTAAAGCCATATCAAATTTCACCTAAATAGGTTCAGTGGTTGAAGCGTGAAGTGGTAACAAACAAACAAACAAATATACAATCGCACTTTCGCATTTATAATTAAGTAGGAAGTAGGAGAGGATTTAGAGGCCAACTTTCTTGTATTTCTTTTCCTAAACGTTGACAGGGAGAGAATGCTTTAGCATTAGGTCCACCTATTGTAGCTTTTGGTTCAATGAAGATTTTAAATAAAATAAATAAATGAAATGTGCTAATGTGTGTGATCACAAGTTTGCCTTTATTGCACTTCATTACTTCGTTTTTTGGGGTGCAAACATAAAACATAATCAAGGTACACCAAAAAATAACCAATAAGTGATATGTACGAAGTAAATGTGATCAAAGGAAGGAATTAAAAGGAAAATGTACAACATCAGGTTTATCCCAGAGATTTTCTTCCACACGACCAACGCTTGTCAAACTAATTTTCAAACAGTTGCTGCCCGCCTGAGCTCGTGTCGAGTCCCGGCTACTGACGGTAACCTTTACTGCCCTGTTCCCCTCGTTGGGATGTCCCTCCCTAATGGACTCCTCGCGTGCTCGCAACCTCATCATTTTCCGTTCAGGCGGTGTCCGCTCAGTCCGCCGGCGAAGGCAAAAAGTTGGACCTTTGTTTTGGTGTGACGTGGAAATAGACAATCAGACGCGTGGGCGAGAGCTCAAATTCTCTATTATGTTGTAGGAATTATGTTATTATTCTGTTATTATGATTGACCATAAAACACATAACAATTTTTCTTTTCTTTTCTAGACCGATGTGGTGTGCGATGGATCAAATACGCATTACGGATTGTTGTCTCTTGAATTCAGATTCTAAAATATGACCGTTTTTAGAAATGGTGGTCATATTTTAGCTGTGGTGTATAGTTTCTTTGGGAGTTTCCGGTCATGCTCTAGTCGGCCGACTGTTTGTCAGTTTCTTTCACTTTCGCCATTGATACAGAAAGCCTAACCTTTTCAATATTATACTATAGATTCATACATAATTTATTCATATTACGTCTGTTTTGTACAGGGGTAGGAAGGCGCTATGCATGGACCTCCACTTGCCACAATCTTGACGGACCTGTTTCGCTTCATCTACACGTATCACTCTAACTATACATCTTTCTATTTCCCAAAACGACTGCAATCTGTTCGCAGAACGTTGGCTAAAGCACGGTACAGGCTAAATTGAGGTGAGGTGAGTTTTACCCTTAGTTACGTAAGTACTAGTATTTATTTAGTGCCTTAGTGTAATAAGTCAGGACATTTAGTCTATGTGTAAAATGTATTTAAGTTTTAATAAGTCATGCGATGTAGGGATATAGGAATAGGGTGCCTACGCCTAGATAGGTGTATCTCTTTATTATCCTATGTAAGTATTTACATATGAGTAAATGAGTTGTAAACTGGGTATACCATTCATTTTCCTAGTATCTCTTGGTAGCGTTTAAACACAATGGACAAGACAGGAAAATGCTAAGTTCTACCAACGTCCTCCCCATTAACATGTCAATATTACACATGGACCGACTGCCTCGTTTGCAATACACTTTACTCTATACTTTTACTTAGCAGGTGGTTGTCAGAAGGTTTACTCATGTCGCCCTGATCCTTCGCAGCCATTTGTTTCACGCAGCGATCACCGCGCCTTCCCCGGCGGCGGAGTGACGCCGTGCGTGTAACGTTACGATCCTTTGTTAGCTAATGACGGAAAAATGACGGGCAGAAAGTGACGTCGTATTGTTTTCTCTAATTATTACAGGTAAGTAAGTGTAGCGTGAAACCGGTGGAACCCATTAGGTAAGGACTTCTGCGAATTGATGGCTAGGATAATTCAGCAAAACCAAATTCGCTGACGCATTGAATACAGGTACCTACCTACTTACGTAAATACACATTGAAGGTGTAGTAAGTATTTTATTTTCGGGAAATAGGGCTATGGCCATCAGAAGTCATGATGAGCGGCTGAAATGATAATGATGATGAGCTATTTTATCAAAGAATCATTACAGAATAAGTACTACAAACACCAATAATCATAAATCAAAACATGAAACATCCTGTTTATTTTAGTTAAATTCTCGGAGGGCATCGGCAGGCCCAGCCCCCGGCACTGTCCACCTGTAAGTTTCCAGTTCCAACTTTATTCATTTCATATTAGTTTGTCGGGTTTCCAACAGATGGCGCCAGGGGTCTCGTCTGACGACGTTTACTACCTCAATTTACTACTTTCCTTACTGAATTACTATTACGTAGGTATATCATATTAGTAGTTAATAATGAGTTTTAAGTTCATTTTATGAAGTGTTTTATTAAGTAGGCACATGACTAAGAAAAAAATGTGGTTAGGCTGCTGTCTTTGGTTTCAGTAGGCTACAAAAGTTGGTGAAAATCTCTAGTACCTAAGTCCTGACGTCGCTGGCTGCAGCAGAGGTGAACGACTGACCTCGCGGCAACCTCGGGCCGAGGCTGCAATGAATGGCTGTGAATTACGTGGACGGTGGACGTACGGCATCCTCGCTTGTTGCTTGCTGCTACATAATGAATGCTGTACTGTTGCTACCGACTCATTCCTTGTTACTTTTTCCAATAGGACTGCGAACAAGTCTTCTTTTTCAATCAAGTTGGTCAATAACAGTTTTTTTTAAAGCTGGTGCATGCATGGTTCCAATAGTACTGGGAGGCATACTTAGTGGAAAAATGGTTTTTAGTCTGGGTAGGATATTGCAGGCTTGCATCACCTGATTATCAGAAAAGAAAGATGATTCCGTGTTTCGGAAGGCACGTATAAATTGTGAATCCCAAATGCCATCTAGCGTTTGACCATCCAACTACCCAAGAATTGGTTCTGGTTTACTCTTTGGGTTGCGGAGGTAAGACGGCACTCGCTCTTTTTAAAAACCAGTAACCTCGTCATATCTTTGGGTTAGGTAGCGGACCCGGGCTCTGAAGCATTACTGCTGAGGATGCAACCGGGAAAATACGCTCGGATGATGATGGCACGATGATAACTTAATTCCAGCAGTGCATACTGCCTATGAAGCTGGCTGTACTAGCTGCCGATGAAGAAGACAAGCTAATTTAGCGAAAGATCCTTACGAAATAGAAAGTTTAGCTATCGTTTTCCTCCTTTAGAGAGTTAGAGACAAGTAGTGGTCAACGAAAAGGTTTTGGGAAGTTAAAAGGGCCGACAACATTCAGTTGCCATCGATACAGTTGTAAGTCCAATTTACGCAATACTGAACTAATGGCATTTCTTTGTAGGTATGGAATAGTGGTTGGAGATAATCATGTGCGCGTCCACGTTTAGGCGATCCGCACACTGCTTCGATTGTATACAAGTATCTCAATTTGTTTAGAAAACACGCATACGATAACAACTGACACCGCGTCTCCGCGCGTCGTTTTTATATGGCGGAGCGGTGTGCGAATCGCCTTAGATAATAGCACGTTGGAGCTCGACATGAAGTGGCAGCCCGGCCGGCACACGACGGCAGTCGCACGTCGCCCGCGGCGGCCGGCGCGGGTCAGCGACCGCCGGCGCCGGCAGCACAGCACAGCGGCTCATTACCGAACACGCTTGGTTTCCTGTGCCCTGGGCCTGGGCCCGTGGAGCTGGAGAAAGCAAAAAACCAAGAACTAACTAACTAAGGGAAATAGGGCTGGCACGAATTAGCTCGTCGGATTGTGAAAAGTTTGGAAATAGCCGAAAAAATCGCGTGATATTTTCGACCTGCGCGTGCTCTACTTATAAAGACTAGTCTACCACAATACTACAGTTATAAATCTATAAACCCGAGGAACGGAAATCAGAGAAAATGATGCCTGTGTCTGCAATGTGCATCAATAGCTCAAGATGTGGACATCTGTCTCTTAGACTCACCACAGAATAAATACTCCTACCTGTAAATTATCTTATATATATACCATCACATCACTATATTGTTTTTCCATTTCCTCGCACGCTAATAGCCTTTGAGTTTTGCGGCCCCGGGCCCTGTCTGCTTTAGAGCCGCAAGACCCAAAATGCTGTATCTGCTGCATTAGGGATAAAGACGATAGTACGGAAGTATAATGTATGTATGTAACTATACCTTCCTCACATGTGTACATTGTGCGCTCGCAAATAAGACGAAAATAATATAACACAGATTCACAGCCTTTTTTTATAAAGTATGCTTTAGCTCAAAGGTATAGGTAGGTATATAAAAATAAAAATTCCTATCAGTAAGTTCAGAATAAATGAACAAACGCTGAATAACTGGGGCCACGAGTGAGCAACGGCCCTAGCGACGTCCCACGTCGAAACAACTCTGTTTTGACGTCCAAAAAAAATGAAATGACAGCAGCTATCTCATCGTCCACATCTGTTGGGCCAATAGCGACTATATTGCAACAGGAATAAAGACGCAAGTAGCTCCCGCGGGACTCACATAATTGAACGTTAAAGAATTGCCAAAAATCCGATTTGTAGTTGTTTTAGTGAGCGGGTCGGAAAGGGGGCTCAGATCTCACTCCCCTTATTCCCGAACGGCGGAATGTTCCTTTATAAATCCATCTCCGAGAAAAGGCAGAGGAATCTTCCGATCCAATTCACAAATCCGAAATGTGTTTTCCGGCAAATATTGTCGTCGGAAAAGATGTAAATGAATTCCTTAACACATTTTACGCCTTCATTGCCGACACAATGTTTATGATTGTTTGGAGGTCAGGTATACTCGTATTGTTGTGAGAATGTATAGGTATATTTATCGATAAATTAACTACTAAATTCGGTTGCAAAAAGTATTTCTTTAAAAAGTTGTAATTATGAATAATATTGCAAACTACAAAAATTGACGACCTGGGACTGGGTGGGACATAAAGCTTCCCCGGAAATTGGACAAGACTCCTTAAATGGGGAGCATTAATGAAGACACAGCAATTTAGCGTCATAAACTGAATGGGATGCTTCCGCGAGATGAAGCAATCGACGAGGTACGAGTGTTTTGTTAAAATAAAATACTGCCATTTAAGAAGAACAACATTGATATGTCATGTGTGTGGCACACTGTACACGGAACATAACATTAATTCATTCCTCTTTAGTAATGAACCTAATGACTGAAAAACATAGGACATAACTAATTATGTACTACGTAGAAGTTACGTTTACGTTAGAATGTTTACGTTCAAGCTGAATTTTTGAGCATGCGAATAATTCTTTGTAGGTAAAGATGGATAAACAATTTATTCGAAAGTTAATAACTATACTTATAAGTTTTCGGACTCCAAATACAAAGTGTACAAGTATTTGGTAACAGTATAATATAGAATTTTCATTACATCGAATCTTTATGTGCACATAATAAGCACATTAGCTAAAAATCATCAACCGCTTGGAAAATGTATTGATGTAGAACCGCTAGCGCAGTAAACAAGTCTGAATAATAAAAAAAAAAAAATACTATGTACAATTTGATCTAAATAAGTATGTGGATCTATGTCAATATTATATTACATCTATAATGTGTACCTGTATGAATGACCTCCGATAGAAATCAACATGGCAATAGCATGCTATAAGATAGTGATTCGTAACACGTACCTACGATAAGACCCGCTTTCGGCGCAGCTACATATAATTTCCGTGCTTGAGCTCTGACCTCTGCTGCAGGGGAGACGACACAGTAGAGACTAAGCTGTACCATCGGTGTACGATGAGTATCAACTAAATACTAGAATGTGACTATAAGATAACAAATTACCAGTATCAAAATGTAAAGCTCTTTTCTTCGCGAATCTTACGATAGTTGAATATCTTTCTGAAGTTTCCTAATTTTTACGACTACACTCTTTGACATAGGCTGGGTCAAAATTCTACTAATATTATAAATGCGATCAAATGAGTCAGTTTGTATATTTGTTTGATTGTTACCACTTCACGCTTTTACCACTGAACCTATTTAGATGAAATTAGATATGGATATAGTTTGATACACAGGGCATAGGATAGTTTTTATCCCGAAATTCCCAAGGGGAGTGAAGCCCACGGGCAGCGCTAGTATTTTATAATTTGTAGAAAAAAGAATATGGTTTCAACGTCTACATCATCCTTCGAGTGATAGCGTTAAGTGGGCGAACTGTTTTGGTCTTTGCATACAATTTCGTCTGCAGTCCGTTCTTCACGGCAGCGCCACAAAGGCAGCGGTCACGGTCATTAGCCGCAATTTTCGCCCATTCAGCCCGCGCCCGCGCCGACAAATCGGCCATTGTTTGCTCTGCATCTCGCTGTTGCCATGCCGACAAAGAACACGAGTGCTCGAGGTCAAAGAGCACCTATTATTCCCCGGAGGTACTTGCCTGCGAAGCAATGGCGGCAAATTGGTCTTTATTACGTAGATCATGTCTAACAGCGGTCTTAATGCAGCAGATTTATTATTACACACGAATCATCATCATTACGATTTATATCATCATTTTATCGTAATTTTTGCAATATCGCCTGATATTTTAAATATTAGAAACAGGTGCTAAGTTCAAAGTGCGATATATCTATAATCATACCTGACATTTATAATGATAAAATAAAATACAATAATGACATAAATAATACTATAAATGATATAATAAACTGGATGACATGCAATAATTTGAAGGTCAATATTAATAAAACTAAATTTATTCAATTCTATAATAAACGCAGTAACACTAAGAAAAATCTAAATATTACACACAAAGGACAACCGGTTCAAGAAACTAACCAAGTTAATTTCTTAGGGTTTATTTTGGACAATAATTGCTCATGGGATAAGCACATAGAAAGCGTGTGTTGTAAAATAAACAAATTCTCTTATGCTCTTAGAAGATTGACAAGGATAGCAGACAGAAAAACCGCTATTCTTGCATATCATGGGTATGTAGCATCTCAACTCAGGTATGGACTCCCGCTATGGGGAAATGCTACAGAACTTAATAGAGCATTTGTCGCACAAAAACAATGCATACGTGCGATTTTTGGGGTATCATCTTTCACAAGCTGTAGACCTTTGTTCAAAATACTGGAACTATTAAGTCTCCCGAGTATGTACATATACGAAATATGCTCACTTGTAAAATCACACCCAGAATTATTTAAAACCAGTAATAATTTACCAAGTAGGTACAGTAAAAGAAATCCAAAAAGATTATTATATCCTACAGTGAAAACATGGCTGTATAAATCTAATAGTTTCCCTATGGCTGTACGAATCTTCAATGAATTGCCTAAAGATATCAGATTAATACAGAGTATTAAACTATTCAAACAAAAACTGTATAACTGGCTTGTAAAGAAGTGTTTTTATAGTGTCAAAGAGTTTTTACCTGCATGTTCACATTTATAATGACAAATAATAAAAAATAGAAATTGACAATAATAAAATTTTGATTGCATGTACATTTTGATCAATTAATAAAAAAAAAAAAAATGTTATAGTTGACATAATAATGTCTGTTGCATGTCAGTGATGACAAAATGTGTGAGACTCGACATATTACTTTTGTATCTACTATCCAATTGTACCACATTTTAAGCAATAAAGTTTCATTTCATTTCGTTTCATTTCATTTCATTTCATTTCATTTCATTTCATTTCATTTCATTTCATTTCATTTCATTTCATTTCATTTCATTTCATTTCATTTCATTTCATTTCATTTCAAAGGTGAGAGAAAAGCAGAATCCGCAACTGGTTGAACGCCAGTTGGCTACACGACGTCCCTTTCTACAGAAACATAATTTTTTTTGCTTTTTAATCAGTTGCACAAACTTACCGTATAGGTACTTATTGTTTGTTGATTTTCGTGTGTGTAAGTGGCCAACACTGTTGTCAGATTTTTCAAGCTGCCTAAAGGCATCTGACATAGCTTGACGACTGCCTTACAATGACAATGATGACAGCCGGGAACAACGACTTAAACGTGCCTTCCGAAGCATGGAGGAGCTCGAGAAAATTTTAATGCCACTTGTGGTCACCCATCCAAGTGCGGACCACGCCCGGTGTTGCTTTAGTTGTGAAAGCGCTAGCAATGCGCACTCCCGCCGGGCCACCGAGCTCCTCAGGTACTTAAACAAAAGTAGCATGCCATTATCCGAATCGATAAGTTTAATCGGCAAAGTGTACACAAAAGAAAGTTCGGTCGTTGGTGTCGCTCGCAGATCACGTGGGCTTTATCTTTCGGAACAACAGTTTATCGGTTCTCGTTACGAGGGGAACCGCCGCACACAGCAGCTGTACGCACAGAGTATAAGTTTTATCCGACGCAAAATTGATTGGTGAAATTACTATATTATTGTGCTATTCAATAAATTACTTTCGTTCAGCGTCAAACGCCATGCATCGTAGTTTACCACATCAATTTATTTTAATGTTAAAAGTAAAGTTTATTGTAAAATGCATGTGTAAAAATGATGTTTAGAAGATGTATGCATGTTTTCTCTAAACTAAAAAAAATGCTAAAGTTACATAACTATCCGTAAGTATAAGTAAAATGAAATTGTGATTTGATACTTACAACTACTGTCAAATCAAATTAAATTGTATTTTTGGCTGTAAAATATTATATTCCTAAAGTTACATACACTATCCGTAAGTGTAGGTGAAATAAAATTGTGCCTATATGATACTACTAATGTCACATCAAATTAAATATTTTTGCTGTAAAAAAGATTATATTCCATTGATTTCACCGCTGAGTTCGGAACAGACTGGTCTCCACTGTTTGTTTTCAGTGTTAAAACCTCCGTTTACACGCTACTCTGTCGCTGGATGTAACTGGCAGGATGTACGGTAAGAAGGCGGCGCAATGTGTTGGAAGCGGCGCCATAAAGTACTTCAAATGTTGCGCGACAGGACGGGGCTCCCGAAGGCACGCAGGGGAGGCCCGGAATAGCTGTGGCTACGTGTACGAGTCATACAGATACATTATCATGTCTTTGTCGCTGGCGATGTACCCGAGCCAAGAGCTGCATGACCTAATGGCCAAGCTGAGGAACTTGGCGAGCCTATAAGACAGGTGTCAGAAATAGTGATCGGTTGATCTTTATCTACAAGGATCTCCAAGTATGTCGTTTTCCCTTGAGATTGAGGTTATTTTGACTTTAGTCTATGATGACAATCCAAGTGTACCGAATAAAATTTAAGTTTTTTTTTGCACGAGATTTAAATAGTTTTGCTTTATATAAGCAGTAAGTCAAGAAGTGACTGACATCTTCTGTGTGAGTGGCAGTGGTGAGTGTGGAATGTTGAAGCCCAGAGGCGATATAAACGTGCCTCAGTGTCAGGGCAAGTTCGTGAGATGTGAGGAAAGACATTGCCCAGCGGCTGCGGTCGATTTGGGAGGCTTTCGGACGCGACTTTGTATTAAATTAAACAGTCAAATGTATAGTTTAGCTTACTACGTAAAAACAAAAGACAATAAACGAGATTAAAAAAATATGCACAGTTTTTTTACATAGGTCTTAGTTACTTATTTCATTTCTATACATATAACTTCCATGCTTTATCCAAATGTATCCACAGCAATGTGCTGCTGTTAATGCCAGTTATTTATTTTAACTAAGGTCCGTGTGCCTCGTTACCTCGTCTGATTGCTTCATTACGCCACAAGCGTTTCCATTCCACTCTGGTTTATGACGTCAAATTGCGCCGCATCTTCATTAATTCCCCCATTTTCGGAGACTCGTCCAATTTGTCCGGAGCACTGCTGTTCCCAATAATTCTGGAGTAAATCTTTAATTTACTTTCTGTGTATAGTAATGTAGTTGGTAGCTACAATATTGATATGTACATACAGGTACATAGGTATGCATACAGGTTATTTCAAAAAAGTTAAGTATTCTTCGGTGGGCAGTATATTCAATCTAAGAAGACAAATATTCTTTACAGAGAATCTTATTTCGAAATACGACTTATATGATACAATTTCAATAGCAGATTGTATATTTTATTTAATAGACTACAATATTCTTTCGTCTTATTTTGTCATCTATGGAAGTATGAACTATGAACATGCTTTAAATCGGATTTCGGCTTTCTCTAATATCCGTACTGGAAATGCGTTAATAGAAACGTATTTTTAAAAAATATTCATATTACATTAACAATGAGACAAGATAATCATATATAATTAAATAGAATAACATGTAGAGATATGTTTGTATGGATAATATTTCAATCGTCTATCCCCCGGTCATCGCGGTCATACCACCCCCGGTCCGAGGGCCATTTAATAAAATAACTAAAGAATAAACAATTTGTGCCAATAGCAGATAGCGGCGCATTCAATGGCTGTCATTAGCATATCGCTTCAGCAGCGGAGTGGTGCTGCAAAGTAAGTAGAGTACAGATGGCATTTCATTTGAATTTGTACCACATAAGTACGAGTTGGGGAAGGCATGTCCAGCAGTGAACTTTCTGTGGCTGATATGATGAGGATGATGAACTACAAGTTATTTCCGCTATTCAAGCATTTAAAATCGACTAACCATTAATTTTCCAAAAATATCCATAATAATTGGCCAAGTGCATGTCGGGCTACGCGTAGGCTAAGTGTAGGATTCTGTAGTTGCGGATGCCAGTTTTGAGTTCATGCCGGCAAAAACGTGTAAAAACGAAATTTCTTTACTATTGATCATTTTTACACTTCAACCTTACAAAGTACAGGTAGACAATGCTTAGCATTAAGCTGTATCATTTGTGCTATAATTTTAAGATTTACTTTGGCAAAAAAAGAAGACATTTTTAAGAGGTCTGTCAGGATTGTAGCAAGTGAAGGTAAGTGAGTACATAGACTCTGCCTACCCCTGTGGGAAGCAGGCGGGATAATATGTATGTATTTATTTAATATCTTGTTAAAACACTATTTGTAGGAAATATATTATTGACTGATAGTATAGATAGACGTAGTCAAACGTACGTTACTAACGTTACATAGTGTACCGAGAAAATTTAAAAGGCTTAATATTACAGGAACTCCCTTGTACTGTGTCATGTCGAGCAAGCCTTTAAAATATGTACCTGTTAATTAAGAGATGAGTAATAAAACATACTTCGGCCTAAATAGTTGTTTGCATTCCGAAGTCTCGTCCTTAATGGCGACCCTAACATGCGAGGTTCGGTTTCGGGTTCGACATGTACCTACTTTTTATGTGAGTCAAAATGAGACTATTGCACATATTCATTGTGAACGATATAAGTTAGTTTAAAGTAAAAACATTATTCAATTTTCATAAAAATGGGATTATCGCAATGTAAATAAGAAGCGGTAATTGCACAAAATGCAACGAAAGGTGTGAATTCTATAGACTTATTATTGCAAACAAATATTTCTAATACCAATATCATTCTAAGATTTTTCTATTTCTATTCTCGGCGTAATTTTAATTTTATTGTCGCAAGATGTTATAACTTTACTAGATGCTATAAACTGCATAAGAAAAGACAACTAAAGATACTACTGTAACATATCTGTACTTTCAATGGTTTGTGACGTCTGACGCAATACTTGTTTCTATGCGCTTGGCGGGCGGGGCGGGCGGGGTGGCTGAGCAGGGCAGCCACGCCGGCTGCAGCCCTGTTGCCTAGGCCACACAGATACACTCTAACTATACACTGCAGACTATCTGCAATGTCAGACCAAGTACGAAGGAGTTTTGCCAAAATTCGCTTCAATTTGCGGCTGTCTGCTACGGATAAAAGAAATCAAAGATTTATGGTTTACTGTTGTCAAAATATTGCTTTGAGTCTTTATTTTTAAAATCTAGATATATTTTAAATTTCTGTAAAATAGAAATAGAAATATGATTTATATTTTTCGTGAAACTTGCTATCAACTATCACTTGCACTTGATAAAGGGAAACATCTTGCTGAAACCTTGGCAGCAGTTGTTCACAATCTACTTGGCAATTTACAATAATCAATTGTTTACACTTTCCGTAATAGAGATAATAATGGCCAATCACTTGATTAATATTGACATAAAAGTAAGAAATTTGTATCGGTAAATTGCCAGTCCATTGGAAACATAATCACCTCCACCGTTGTTTTGTTGCGTTGTCTGCAATTTAACTATAACGTCGATGAATAGAATACCTGGGAACAATAGCGAACGCGTTTCCGATACGATTCGCGATCGCAAAACAAATGGCTCTGTTTATCGGAATGTAGCAAATTCCGGTAAAAGATAACACTATTACCGAACCACCTTAATTTATTGGATACTCTTTGTCCTTTTCATTTGGAAAATAAAACGGCCAATAACACAACAAACCTTTTATCTTCGCTACCTGACAAATGTCGCAAATACAAAAAGCTTAATGTGCAATACGATGTCATCGAGATAAATTCCTGCTCACGGGGCGGGACAGTGGAGTGTGCTGGGAGGGGGGAGGTACGGGGATGTCCATGATGGATGCGAGGAGGAAATTGAGCAGCCATCGGAAATGGACGCCATCAGCAATGGCGCCGACCGCTGTAATTCATTTCTGTTCGGATAATTCATTTTTATTCATGGTGCGAAAGCGATGAACGTTAAGATAGCGCGCGAAATTGGGACTCAGGAGCTGGGGCCCAATATTGACGCCAACGAAGATTTCAGTTACACAATGACGCTAACAAAGACAGCGATTGAGGATGATGTACAGATTAAATAAACTCCATTATTGTTTCGAAGCATTAAATCCGACGACTCATAACAAAGAAATAAATGAAACCACTATAATTTACAATTTTTCACGTGTATTTAGCCGCTAAAGCATCCTCGACTGAAAGCGCAGAGAAATTCAAATCATGGAGGAAAAGGAGAAAAAATAAAATAAAAAGGCGAGTGATGTAATGGCGCGGAGGCATTAACTGTAATTGTTTTGTAAATGCGCGAGCTCGCAGCGAGGCGTCATTACCGCCGGCCCATTAGCTCGCAAATGACGGCGCAGCGCGGCGCTCATCCCCTCCACTCCAGGGCCGCCAGCCGGCGCCGGCCACACCGGCCTCAGCGCGCCAAATAATAGCGGACAATTGCTAAGCCCCCGCTGCGCACTGGATTACACTTTTTTCACTCAGATTACGTCACCGCTTTTTTCTTTATGGTCGGTAGTAAATGTCGCGATAAAGGGTCGTTATAAATCAAACTTTAGCTTCGGTTACTTTGTTTGGCTTACAAAAGGGAGCTACGAAAATATTGCCAAAAATAATACTCCTTTTAATAAAGTTACGAAATCAAATTAACTAAACAAGGACGTGACGGAGCAGGAGCGATTTCCTGTTGGCAACTGATTTCGAAAATGTGTCAAAGGGTGAGAGGGGTGAATCGTTTTGGAGGAATTTTCGGTCTATTTACTTCGCGATCGAATTAAGATTCCTTTCGATGCTCCCTTTAGAAACAAGTCGTTAATGGGAATTAAATAAATTGTTGTGATCCCGAGTTTATTTTAGTCAAATGGCTTTCCATAAGGATTCCCAGGAATCTAAACGCGACACGCACGATAATATCTGCTACTTATGTTGAAATAGTTAGTAGTAAGTTGTAAGTTTTATATTATAAGTATAGGTAACTACTCAAACTTTGCATAAAATATAAATTAACTTAAAAAGAGCTCTGTCTGAACACAAATAGAGAACAAAGGATACACATACTTAGTTACCCAGGCCACTTGCAAAGGGGTACAATAGACGTAAGAAATAAGTAGACTTTTCAATAATTTTTCAATGTGATAGATACCAGTGGTCTTTGACTCAGGTGATTTGAAATTCTTTATAGTTATCTTTATTATTATTATTGAGATTGATTCGCAACATAGAAGGTACGCTATGATCAAGAAATAAAAAAAAGGGGGCTTCGCAACCGTGGGCTTCGCGGACAAACAAATTTTAAAATCCGGGTGCTTCGCGGACTGTGGGCTTAACGGCCGGACCCGACATTTGAACCCATCTGACCTCCTCTTAATATTCGTGTACCTATCCGTCTAGGCAATGTAATCAATAAGAAAATTTTAATTCTAACTTATTACTTCGCCTAAATTAGCTTGTGTGAAAAGTGGCCCAGTTTATCACTTGGTCCATAATATATACAAACACTTTGTGTGTACTGACTACTTTGGAACTTGTCGATCGAGTGCTCGCTTCCGTATCCGGGTTCCGATCAAATGAATTTGTTCCTGAGTCCCTGCTGTTTTTGTTGGTAACGTGCTAGCAATTCGAGTTCAATTAATTTGCCTTTTTTGTACATTCTGCTAGCTAACAGGAATGTATGTTTGAAATCTGGATGTCTACTCAAGTGTCCTTGAAATAGCACTATGATGCTAAATATTACTATAAATGGTAACGATACTCACCAAATACGAAATAGTACTATAAATTTTCATAAAGTATATATATTGGTATAATAAGTCAGGCGAGACAAATATGACAATGGACAAGTAACGACACATACCTACGTATGATAATAAACAACAATCATGTGTGTTAGCCAAAAGACTTAGTCTCTGTTTGTGCTGCCTCCGTGCTCTAGCAGTGCAATAAACGAGTACTACTTATCTTTGTTTTATTTTTGCAATTTTGTTAATTTTTTTGCATGTTTGCTAGCACTAAACCTATCCTAGTAGTAGATTATAGTTTAATTTAAGTGCCATCAAATATAATTTAATTAAAAATATTGAAGCATATTCACTCCATGTTTAACATTTACTGTAAGTATAAAAATAGTCTACCTTTAAATATTCGAGGTTTGATTAATTCAACACCTAAATGTCAGCAAAGAGTGTCCAAAAATATACTTTAACGACAAAATTGTCAATCGACGTGCCCTTTAGCTGGATCCAATTGGTCATTAATGTGGCGTTCGGATCGGAACGGAATCAGTGGTGCGATTTTTCAAACGCGGAGTCACTAAACGAACGATTTTTTGTATGGAAAAACCATTCGTTTAGGTGACTCCGCGTTTCAAAAATAGCACTTATGTGGCTGCAGTGAAGTAACATGAGGCGGCTTTATATTAGCGGCACGCGATCCGTCGCTTTGGGACCTGCGGTGGCGGGCGGGTGTCGTGGCGGCCGAACGCGGGACGGTAATGTATAAATTAATAAATAGATACAAATATGTACGGACAAATCACACAGATTGAGCTAGCCCCAAAGTAAGTTTGAGATTTGTGTTATGGGATACCTAACCAAAGATATTATAAACTATATTTTATAACAAGGTCTGGCGAGAAGTTCAAGTTAGGTACATATAGATATTGGAAAACTGAGAAGGCAAGATCGATAACAATGTCAAGTACAGCTGGCTAGCTGCGCTCTTACACTTCTTTACTGTACTTAAAAACTGATCAAGCGAGCGTGAAACGTAGAAAAATAGACCTTGGTTTCAGCTTAAAAAAAAGGAGTCGTATATTCGTCTGTTATACTGTAAACAACACATTTCTCTGTTGATTTTCAAACTATCGCGCTACAAACACATTATTAATTTATTGTATAAACTTAGGGGCTTAGCACGAACCTTTATTTTGTTTTGTCTAACGCTTCGTATAGAAGTTTCCATCTTTCGTGGTTAGACGAAACAAGGTAAAGGTTTGTGTTAAGCCCCGTTTATATGTTAAATTAAAAACACATTTCTCAACAAATTTTATAAGCAGATTTGGTAATTGTTTAATGATTTTATAACTCATTCAGTTTTTGGATTCATCATGATCTGACCTTGTTTGCTTTGCGTTAATTTGCTGACGGAATGTCTGAAAGTTTTCTTTTTGAAGTATATTCTCTGTCCTTTTCTCCTCTGTAGCAAAGCTGCCGCGTGGTGACAGCAGAGTATACGCCTCGTCACCACACCCACCACCAGTATTGTCTCCCACGGGAGTTGTACTCCGTATTTGCGCATGTACTATTGGTTAGCAATTGTTATTTTAAAAATCGAAATACACTTATCATTCAACTCTCAAAAAGATCACTGCATTTTAATTTCATCACCGAATTATCAACATTAACGGCAAATCACAAAGGCACTCAAAGCCAAAAATTCCTACCTTATTACTAACGTGAAACTTAAAGCACGAAGTGTTATATTATAGCACAGAATACATAACAGCACTTTGTAGTTATAGAATAATCAGATGTTTGATTCAGTGGCGCTATCGCGACACGGCGCCGGCGGCGCTGTATTCCCTAAAATACGTTTACGACTCCGAAGTATTCGTGTCGCGGCATGCTTCCATTCCTGAGATGTGACAGCTAGGATGTTTGTGCTGTTGCCCTCAATGCTGACGATCGCGTGCTTACTGCTCCAATTGACAAAGAAATTCACAAACGTTCGTTAAATTCCTAGTAGGCACAAAAAAGCTCATAATTTAGATGATATATGTAAGTACTTCTTATTTCCTTATCATGAAATGTTTTATTAAATGACAGCGAAATAATTGGCAACAATAATAACTAGTGGCTTTTTCTTGATTTTATTTTATCACTTGGCGTAAATAATTAATATAAATTATACACACTCATGGCAAATTCAGCGTCTAGTACTTTTAGTCTTTGTGTAGAACAGCGGACAGATGGACAGACAGCAGACATGGCGAAACTACAAGGGCTCCTTGTTTACTACGGAACCCTAAAGTCGTCAAGATTTGTCAGACGCCTTTAGGCAGCCTGAAAAAATCTGACACCAGTGTTGGCCACTTACACACACGAAAAACAAACAAATATGTAATAAACTCAATAATGCTGTTGGCTCGCGGCCAACCAAGTGATCATCAGGATTATTGTGTTTGTACGAGACCCGCTCAATGTGGATGTCATTGCGCGAGTCAATGACCGATACAACTCTTAGTTCCATCTATGCATAGATGATGTTTCGGGATTTTCGGGAATACCGTTTGGTGTATGGTCATAAGTACATGTGATTGATATCTATATCTACACTACTTTTACACCCCATCATCAAGGTGCTACCGACTGGATCCGATGAGAAAATAATCAGATAAGTTGTTGATATCAAATTATCGAGTTGCTAGGCTATTATCTCTTTACATGTAGATAGCAATAATATGCACTACAATTGTCCTTAGCAATGTTCTAGCAAATTTAATCCATGTTGGAGATTGAGTTGAAATAAATAGGTAGTATCTTTTCTTTGATCTGACAAAATAATTCAGACGGTAAAAAGAGTAAATGAAAATAGATTTCCCAAAGCGCGAAATTGCAGTAAAAGAACGCGAGACTTTCCCGAAATAAACCTGTACTTTATCAGCAAAACGAGGACAAAATCTTTAAAGCTATTAAAGTGATAATCGAATACCCGATAAAAACAATATACTTTGTACAGTGCCAAAGAGGCTGCCAAACAATGCGAGCAGCTGGCACCGCGCCACGCACGGCGAACGATATTCCTTCAACACTAAGCCATTCTCAACTTTATCTCCGTATCTGATAGTTCAAAATCTCTTGTAACACTTCTAAAAACAGTGGCAATACCATTGTCTTCTTCTATTACGTAACTTTGAACTTTATTGTGATGCAATACAGTAGAATTTGGCATGGATATGTTTGCACGTTGGTGTGACATCAGATCCGTATGCGGCCGGTGCGGTGTTATGTCGCCGCGCCACCCTGTCTCAGCAGGCCGCGGTGGGCAGAGGTGACCCCACCGGTGACCTTGCAGCCGAGCTGGACAATTCCTGCCATTATTACAAACTAGTGTACGTCATTCAAGTACGTCAGTGCGAGCATGTAAGGTGACTTTACCAAATTAAACTTCAATGTTTAAAACTTATGAGATGATATGCTTACCTATTTGGTAGAGCGGCTGATAAAAAGTCGCAGTGTGTAGTTTTCGTAAAATAAACAGAACACAAATAGTTGGAGGATATGAAAGTTCGCACATTTAAATTAGTTTGCCACTACTCACACAGAAAGCAGAAAGCAGGTATAGTAGGACAACTTATGTATGTTTAAAGTCTTAGGTATATTTTTTGTGTCCTTAAATTTAATTAACAGGAGTACGAAAACTGATTAAGCGAAATTGGTCAGGTTCAATACTGGAAAATGATTGTAGAATTCGAAGATAAAAATGTGGGTCCGAAATATGAGTACCTTATCTATTATAAGTAGGTGCTGATTACAGGACACCTCCACGGTTCAGGAAGCTGCGAATGTTAGCACGCCACCAGCGCGGATTGAATTATCGCCTTGATATATCGAGTCCCGACTTCCGAGCTCGCCCGGGATTTAATTTCCGCACCCGAACGTAACTTTTGCTCGGTTTGCGCGTCCTTGGGAGATTGGGACCTAATTATTTTACCTTGTACAATGTTGTAGTAAGAGTACCTTAAACTTTTGTCACTCTCGCATTTTCCATGAGATGGTGTTCGGGGTCGCGTTTTATCAGAGAGAAGAGACTACGTTTCTCTAAATTAAATCGACAAGTAGAAAGGTATCTCTCCTATATAATATCCTCAATGTACTAGAAAAACCAGATCTAAGTTACATCTTTTATGAGTAGACGCCTCTGTTATTTAATTAAAACTAACGTAAGACACAGACATTATTAGAATGAGTTAACGGCATACTCACATTTAAAGTAGCCGACTCTATACGTGAGTAACCCGTTAATTCATTGTAATAAAGTCTTTTCTATGATTTAGAAACTTCATATAATTATTTTAATGATTTTATTTTGTACATAACATACTTAGCTCTTGCATAGAACTTTTTAAGTATATAATTTTGATACTGTAACATAAACATCATGGAAGGAAAGATACGGGCATAAGAGGAAAGGGAAGGCCAAAAAGGATGTTCATGGATGAAGTAAAGGAAAAGTCGTGTCATACGGGGAAGTAAGAAGCAATTATCTAAAGATCAAGAGGCATGGAAAATACTCCACCGACAAGAACATAGTTCTTAAATACATTAATGATGATGATGGAGAGAAACGTAATTTGTGCCTTTGCGATCATCTTGGTCCCTAAGCATTCTGGCTTAGTCATTGTAAAAAAAGGCGAGGTCACAGCGTCCCTTTTTGTCAGCGGCAGAAACTTCAGGCCGTTTGCCCCGCGTCCGCCGCCCGAGGGCCTGCATTCCCTGGACATTGTTTATTTCGAAACCTTCGCAGTTTCGCACCTGTATCCTGTGTTCGCTCCCACGGCTGTAAGCATCGGACATCATAAAATTTAACTTTGAAGTATAATTAAAAAGATCTTTCCAGCCAGATGCATCCTCCGTGGTCCGCTTTTCGGATTTTTCTTTTCTGAGTCATTCTTCCTTCTCGCCTTGAGCTTCCTTGGTTGTAAGACCATTGGCACAGAACTAATGTAAGCCATAGGTACGCATATCATTCTTGTCGACGTCAAGCCAGCATTTATGAAAGTACCACAGTTGTGCGACCAACCGTTGCCCGGCAGACGTATTACCGACAACGACATAACATTTGCTCGGTTAACATTTATTGGGTCTATCATGTCTGCCTTATATGTTTTCAAGTTTAATTTTTTTAAGTATAGGTAGATTTATTGAGAAAAAAGAAATAACAACAATAAAAACTAAACTAAGCTATATTTTTCTTTTATATGGTCGATAAATTTTCTTCTGGGTTTTCCTATTCCTCTATTTCCTAGATATTATTAGGTACAACTAATAGATAAAAGATTTCGAGACTGAACATTGAGTTCCTCTGCAAAGGCGTGTAAGGACGAGATAAAGATTACGAACCAACATAGTTCTGTGTACCCAACGCATACGGAAATGATGGCAAGTCCCGAAACTCAATTTCTGGAGTCCCTTTTGACCTACGTCATAATCCCCCATTAGGCCGGCCGCAAACCAGGGTGGCGCGCTGCACCCTGAATAATCATCCGACTCACTTACAAAATTAATCTACCACGCTCATACAAAAAAAGTTAAAGGGTACTTGACCCTTGTTTTTCGATGTAAATCGAAATACGAAAAATCAATTCATTACTTTTTTAATCTGAATGTTATTTAAATTTAAAATTTTCCGTATATCACAAAATAAGTACGTATTGTAAACAATTTTATCTAGGTTAGATTCAGTCCAAGAATCCAAATAATAGTAAAAAATAGTATTTTTGCATAATCTAGTTGACGGAATCAATAAAATAAAATATTTTTCATTTTATTGATTCCGTCCATTTGTCCATTTTGCATGAGCTCAGCTTCTGAAGTGCTGACTGATCACTCATTACGTCGTCGTGCGGTGGTCTTGCGCAACGGGAAGCGACTAAATTATAAGCGTTGCGTCAAACTAAGCCGCGGCGACTATCCGTCTCTGTCGGGCATACCATAGCTAACTTCCTAGAAGGGCATCTACTGTCCGATGTCCCAAGCAACATCCAGAATAGAGCAAGTGGAAGCTGCCATAGATGGGACAAACGCCACGAGGATGATGATGAATGAAACAAGAATAAAGCATAAGATGATGATAGTCAATAATCAAGCCTATTTAATATTATTGCCGAGTCAAATGTAACACATTAAAATCCAGCTGAACGATTTTCAGTTATTTACAAAACTGCCAAACAGCTAGAGGTTTTGTCAAACAACAGATTTCATTCTAAAATGAAATTACATCAAAGCCGAGCATATTAAATTTGCAACGATACAATCTAAGTGTGACAATATTTTAATTAGAAGTGAGGAGATCGTGTTTGAGATATCCTACTGTAAGGTTTACTGCGAGCAGTCTTCTGAACTTTGTCCGCAGAAGTGCGCGTGATAAATGCTCGTCTCGGATGCGACAGCGACAGCGGATCGGCTGCAAATTATTTTATAAAGTCGAGCGCGAACGAGTTGGGCCCGGAACTTGCGGCGAATATTAATCTTACAGACGGCTGTTTTTAATAAGTGCCACGTAACTAGCGGCCCGCCCCTGTTTCGCACCGATAACGGATACCACATCAAAATCATCTTAGTTGAGTTTAGAGTGTATTCTAAAGGGTTCGCACAAATTAGACGTTTAAGGTGGAAATCAATTTGAAGGTCTTCATACATTACTTCGCGCTGTGGTTTCCGGTAGAGTAGAGTAGGACCACTCCAAGTCTTTCCGTGGTTGTCGTAGAAGTCGACTTAGGAAATACAAGCCAAACAATATATCATGAATCCTCTCTAACCCGTCTAGCCAGCGTCGAGAGTATAGGCCAAATCCTCGGGCTCCTCTGGCCAAGTATGGCTCTAGTAGTACCTATAGAAAGGGTCGTGCTCCTGCAGTGGAGACTGAAAAGACCTGCTGGTGATACATTACTACTATTAGTAACATTGTGGAATGTAGACCAGTAAATATAGCTGTACCTGGACATAATGCTATAACTGTAAGTTTCTTTTTGTATGATATAAAGTAATGTTAGTTATAGTTAAAATAAACCGAATTAAACAATTTAGGGCTCTGCGTCAGTGTAAAAAAACCAAAAAACTGAAAATTGAACAAATTTTGATTTCATAAGTACAGCATAATTAATAACTTTGGAAAACTACCTCTACCATATTATAACGTGTGCATTCCAGTTGAATAAATCTAAATTAAACAAATTAATCAATTAGCACTATCGTTAATAAAGAAGGTTCGGTATGTTACAAATTTTCAGGCTTATCTCACCAGAAATTATAGATTACTGTCTTTCAACAATTTATTCTAAATATAATATTATGGGTGTTGATAAATTATTAAAAATTAAACAAATTCATTTTATGCATTTCTACATTTACAATTTTTTGTATTTTTTGTAAAGCCAAAATACATAACTATTTTGAAAGTGTTTAACTTATGCCGTCAACATATTTTTGATACTATAAGGAACAAATCAAACAAAAAATATCTACGATTATAATTTTTTTCAATTTTTTTCTTACTTGCGTTTTAATATGAACGTTCTTTCTTGCACAATAAGGTCGTCATTGGTTTGTGCCTCAACTCCCGACCGTGCTGTAGCGAGTTGCGAGTGATTCTCGTGTACAGTAGTTTCGTCGCGTCGTCTTATGCATTTATTTGTAGTCAATCATTGTCAAACTTTTATAAGCACGTGGGAACTTTTACTAACCATGGATCGGCTAGGGTGGAGATTTATTGAAATATTGTGTTTATTAGATCGATAATAACTACATTGTTGAGCTTTTATTGGTTTGTTTATAAAGCTTTTTATGGTACATAATAAAGAACACAGACACAAATCAGAAAAGTAAACGTACAACTGCGGACTTATCCCCAGGGTTTGTTACTGGTACCAAATTCACATTTTAAGTACCAGTAACAGAATTCTCATTATGTTAAAATTTTAAGGGAAATACTCGTATAGTACGGGTATCGTTTATGTAGTAATAGTAACGTTATAGGTATTGTTAAAATTTAAAGGTAATTTTACCGGTACGTACCTACGCGTTGTTACCGTTCCGCATGAAACTCGACTGCGAAGAGCCACATTCCCGTACCTACGGAGTCGCGATCGCGACGCACAACACTGCGATGACCAGTGTTGCCTCTCGATAATACACTATCGCTAGTCTATCGATAAACTATCTGTATTTTGAATAAAACCAATATTATCGATAGTATTGATTCTGACGACGAACAAACTATCGATAGTATTGCTTTTTTAATAAATAAATAATCGATACTATGGATAGTTTATGAAACGCAATACTATAGTTAGTTTATTCGTCATCATGATCGATACTATCGATAGTATTGTTGGTTATCCATATTGTTGCCCTAAAACAGGAATTACTATCAATAGTACACAAACTATCGATATTATTGTTGGTTATTAGAGATGTGTTGTTCCTTTAATCTTTAAGGTCTAAACCAATACTGAACTGTTGTGAGTAGTCGATCCGGGTCTTCTGATTCTGACCCATTCAATTAATTGATAGGTTTTCTCATGAAAGTTCACGAAACAATCGTTAAAGCCGGGTATTCCTACAAATGTAGGTATTTAATGCTGCCCCGGCCGCAATTTGCATCGCGTGGACGCTGCGTCGGTGAGCTCAAATGTGACCCCACCAGCGACACAGTATAGAAATAAGCAGTAGAATAGTTTTATTTTGATTAAACTTTGTTTAAAGTAGTGTTCGATACAGCTACATTATCTTATATTAATGCTGACGGGGTAGACAGAGTCCAGGGCCGTAAGACCCAAAGGCTTAGCGTGATCAAAAAATAAATCAATAGTGATGGGTTGCTAGCCGCATCGCCTATTAACATAATTTGACAGTAGCGATTTATTAATAAAAAATTAATAGAAACAAATAACCCTGCAAAGTCGTTATTTAGTGTCTTTGTTTATTTTCAACCCCCGACAAAAAAAGGAGTTTTATAAGGTTGACGTGTCGGTATGTCTGTGTATCTAGGTGTCTGTTAATGGCATCGTGAGGCCTGAACGAAGATTTAATTTTTTTGTTTGAAAACTGACTTTTCGTCATAGTTCTTAGCTATATTTATTAGAAATTGGTTCAGCCGTTCAAAATTTATTAGGAGTAACACAAACACGTAACGTAACGTAAACACCTTAAAGTCGGTTTTTATTATTTTTCTTGAATATAAACTTATGGGTATTATGTTGTTTTGTTATTTACTATCTATGATACAACACTGAACCTAAAAAACATGGGTCTCACCTAGATCCCAGTATTTTTCACACGACTTGCAAAGAAGGAGATTACGAATATATAGTCTATAGGGTGCAATTGAAATCATTAGCATTGATTTAACTTATCATCATACTCACCTAAAGGATATTTTGTATGGTAACAATACTGCAATTAATGCAGTACCTAATTAAAAAGTATCATAAAGTAAGAAAAATGAATAAAGTATCAAAACACTTCGAGTCGTGCGCGCGTACTGATACCTACGTGCCGCAAGATCAAAGACCTTGGACGAATACAGCCAAACGGCGCGACCGACCGGCATACAAAAGTAGACCTTAATTTACGTGAATAAGGTTTGAAGTCGAATGGGGACGGGTCGTGTCACACGAAAGCTTGAGGACAATAGGTACGTTTGAAGTAGGAACGAATGTTAGGGTACCAAGACGCAACGAAATTGATACTATTATAATTAATTTATTTTTCGTATTAGTTTTTTTTTATAATTGCAGTAGAGGTATGTATCAAAGAGTCTAACGCATGTTTAGAGGTTTTCTTGAATATGAAGTTTTATTAGTCTTAAATTACTTTGTATCATGGGTATAGTAGATACTTAAAATATTGCCAACGAATTCAATTCCACCCTCTATATGCATGTATGTATGTTGAATGTATTTGATTTTCTTTATTCCTTAATGTCGCCACGGATTTGAATGTATGGCCACAGAGCAGATAATAGTATTACATACAGAACGGAAACTCGCACGTTTTTGGACCTTGTAAGCGCCTGTAAAATAGGGTGGTTGCTAGTCGCACGTTGACGTTCCCCGAGTCATTTAGGGTAATTGAAATAATATTGGTGAGAAACTGCACATATTATTATGGCTTATCCACAAAAAACAACAAAGAACGAAAATTTTATAGATTTCCGAGTGATGATAACAGGTAAGCAAAGCAACAAATTACGTGGTGGCGACCCTGATTGTTTAACTCACACATTTGACGTATGCACAGATATTATATTATTTCGTTTGTAGTAGTACTAGGTATATTTGTTACTTCGTATCTATGAAGTAACCATACCTGTGGAATGGCGTTTCGTTAGAATCCTTACATTTCAAAGTGACATGAGCTTAAAAGTCTTTTTATTGTTTCGTACCTAAAGGTTAGAAATTAGCCCAAACTCGATTATGTTGTTTTATAACTGAGTTCTATTGACCACCATCCGTCTGCGTAATCAGATCCTAGATAAGCATCGTCTTCCAAAAAGTACTCGTCACGACAAATCAAACGAGACCTACTCGATGAGGTTCTAACTTAGTTCCGTCGAATATCTCCCGGTTCCATCATCAGAACAGCCCATTGACATCATAATATTGTATTATCATCCGACTTACAAAAGTATACAAAATTTCAGCTAAATTGGTTGAGGATAACTGGTTGAAAATTGAGTTCGAAGATTCCACCCGAACAAACATACTTACATTTATACATACATTGCAAGTTAAATAAAAGCTTGTAAAAACATGTAGCGATCTTTAGTTACATACTATGTGATTTGAATTATTTTGTGTGATTCCGCCACCAGTTAGTTCATGCAAACTATTGCCGGCCGGCGCCCACCCACTACTGCTAGTCCCAGCATACCTGCCACCAGCAGCCCGTGTGCACCCGCCACCAACAGGCGATAGTTTGCATGAACTAACTGATGGCGGAATCACACAAAATAATTCAAATCACATAGTATGTAACTTTGACTTCCGCAAAGGAACACCTGAATCTATTAACGATCTTTAGTTGTTTTATTGGTCCAATGTTAGTAAGCGCTAGCACGCGTCTAATCGGACCTGCCGAGTTCAAGTTGTCGCGCTCGCGAATTTCATATAATTATTAAGAAAATAATTATATCAAGTCAAACTCAGCGAATTTATCTGTAAATATTAAGTGGCTTTAATTAAGTACAATTTTTTAATGTAAAATATCGGTATTTTACTCGTAGTTTTGAAAAATTATCACAAAAAAGGGTTACTTTGGGATTTTTTCCAACCGAATGAAGTTTATAGGATCTTGTAACTGATTGCGAATTTGACGAGCCTGGATACTTAACTTATACATACCTTTTTTAAAGAGTTTAAAAGTAGATTGTGCTACAAGGCGTAAAGGTAATACTTTTAAGTCAAGTGCGCTACTTTGAATTTAGAGCAAAACGAAGGATTGCTCAGTTGAATCACGAGCGTAGCGAGTGATTCTACGATGGAATCTTGAGTGAAGCGAGGGATTCGTGTATAACGCCCGAGACAAAAATATTCACGTACGCAAGTAGCACACATTACATCGCCATCCATGAGAAAAACTAGCAAAAAGATACAAAACAGAATATGGAGAAAGTAGAACAACTACAATACCTAATCAAAGCTCCGACAAGTACTAACCTTTATTTAGTGTCGTTTTCATTCAATAAATAAATAAATAAATAAATAGGGAACAAATCAATAAATACTAAGAAATAATTTTAAGAACCAACTTCTAAAAAAAATGTTTGTTCACGCATAAACTCGTAACTTTGTTTGCGTGGACCTACGTATTTTAAGATTTTTATAATAACCATAAATTTAATGTGCACTATCGGCTTAAACTTACGAAAAAGGATTTAAATTTACACAAAATAATTAATTTTAACACAATATAACCTAAAACATCTGTAATTACTTTGAATCGAAGACAAAAATTGCGCTAATTATTCTTTTTTCCTTTTTCGAAGCAAAGACCATAAACATTTTTACCTACATTCACGATGATATGTATTCCAAATTTTAAAAAATACGAAGTCTGTTCCAGTTATTTATTGTATTAAAACTTAATTCTTTTTTTTTAGCTGATTTTACATAGATAACATCGTGTTCAATTTTCAAATTGTGTTTTAATCCTGTAAGATTTACTTTTTCACTTTTTAATCCCGAGAGAACTAGCAGTAACTTTAGCTCCAAATGTTTTGGGATGAAACCATCGTTTTTTGAGCAAATGGGATGAAAAAAACACTTTTGTCTATGCCTCAAATGGTTTTCAAAAACTCTAAAGCACGGCCTCTGTGGGAATACCTAGCCTTAAATGTGTCCAATCGCTCTCGTCATTTTTGGTCCAAACCCAATAATTATTTTACTGAAATAATTAATTTTTATGTGACTGTAATTCTACTTTTTTTAACTAAAAAACTCATTGAACCTCATTACATGATACCTAGATGAACCACGCTAGGAATTAATTGGCCATGTGATGAAGTCATACTAAACAAGCTGGCCAGTCAATACTTAGTGACTAGTGTCGTGTAGTGGTTTGAAAATAGTATTTTATACACATAAAAATTAAAGTGTGGTTTTCGTTTTGGTTTTTACTGATTATATTTATGCATTAAAAAGCAACTGAGTTTAACTTCCATAGCGCTTATTATAATACGACATAATAAATAGTAATAATACTTTATTAAATACAAAAAAAATATATTATTTAAAATGTACACAGAAAAAGACATTAAAATGTCCAATGGGCGTGGGTGGTCTTATAGCTAATAGCGATAATTTCTTTCAGACAGCTGATGTAGAGAAGTGAAATGCTGCCATTTCCCATAGAAGTCTGATAGACAAGGTCTATGTTAAAAATAAGTCTATCTATGTCAAACATTTTAGTCCTGCTCTTTAACACTACACGGCCTCTGTGCGGGCACTTGCGAGCACGTGTGCAGTGCGAATTGCGTTGAGACGTAACTTGGGCATCGCATCGTGTGAACGGTGGGTAGAAATTGTGTAAAATGCTATTGTTACGAAACTGGGTTCGAGATTTGGAGAAAAACGCCAAAGTTCGTATGAGGGTTTTTATTCACTACGGAACCCAAAGGTTGACACGTGAAGATGGTCTTCCTGATGTCCAAGTCCAAGTCGCGTAGCATCTGAGGTCCAGGTATCTCGCCAAATTAGTCGCAGGTACTTCCACTTGTCGCACTGAGGTAGGTTTCCTTCGCTTCGGTTCGCTTCGAAGTTATCGCTTTCGTAGCTCATACTGAACTGGCGGGACGTGCACTCTACGCACTCAGCGGTCTACATTGTTCTCGAATATTCTCATATCTTGACGAATGTATTTCGATTGACGGGAAACATCGAGACGCCGGTATGTGTGTGTGAGTGCGACTAAGCCGACGACCATTCAAAGAACTCTAGCCTTTATGCTATAAGAATATAACCCTTAGCCAGGCCTGGCGATTATTTTATCTTTATATACAGATAATGGTAGATTGGATGATAATAAAAAAACTAATTTCTTAATTTTTTTTTATTCCTACAATTTCCTATAAAAAAACCCTCTGGTCTGGATATGACCACTGCCCATTTAAATATACATGATGTGGATTAAATCTGACCACTGCCCAGTTAGGTCACAACATGTAAGTATGGAAAAAATAAAGGTGAATCCACATATAAACCTAATATTAATAAAAAGAGGAAAGACTTGTGTGTTTCTTTGTATAAAACCTTATTTAAACATCAATGTTACCCCGAGGTATCAAAATTTTGGATATAAACGGCATTGCCGTATCCTTACTAATATTATAAATGCCAAAGTGTGTATATATGTAATTTTATATGTATGTATGTATGTATAATCCATTTTTACGCTAAAACAGCTGAACCAATTTTGATGAAATTTAACGTAGAGTTATATTGGACCATGGAGAAGGACATAGGCTGGGTATCGGTTATTCTTCGATCCAAGAACCTATCTATCTACCACAAAAAATATTTGATGTGTAAATATGGTTTTGCCTTTATTTATATGGATAAACGCTTGTAGGACAGTGGTTACATAATAACCACAATAAGTTTTTCCAGATAGGCAGAGGTCACTGGTTGACCACAAACTTTCGGCGTAAATATTTCAAAGAAAAACAAATATCATGTAAAACCGAAACATATTACATTAATTCAACCTATCTGCTATTATAAAAACACAAATAATATCACTTACCGGGATTTTTTTCCGCCATAATACTAAAAAACACTGTCAATTTGCACAAAAATTCGCCGTTCGACCAAAATTTTGACTTTGACAAGCGAAATGTCAAGTTTTTTTTTCTAGAGGCGTATTTTTTTTTTGTTCAGAAATCAACTGTATCATAGACAATAGACGGATGACATTTTGCGGTTTCTAGCTAGCATCTGCTCGTCAGAAAAAATATATTTCTGAGGTGGTTCGCTATGTGTACCCTGCCTGGCTAAGGGATAAGGCCTAGTATCGCTTGCATTATCCTGACGTCTTTTTTATACCATTCCGCTCGCGAACATTCCGAGTCTATCTCGCCAGCAGAGTTCTTGCTCGTGAATATTCTACATTTATCTCGTTCGCGACACTACTTAAGTTGCACGGCGCAACTTGCACTCTGTAAATACCCAACGACATTTTAGTACGACAGCATAAAAACTTCGTTATATATTTATGTATTTAATTTTTTCTCATGTTACATCCCATTAATATGCAATGTCATGGGAAACGGAATATTTCAGCAGGGGCCCATTTTTGGAACGGTATTAGTCCAGGGGCTGTCATGTTGTACGGGTTTGCCGTGACAACAAGAGTATTACAAGACTTATATTGTTTTTAGAGTTTTAAATTGTTCATTGTGTCACCACGTTAACCCGTAAAGACCCGGACGGCAATAAAATGCCCACGTTCATCGTCTTTCTATTGTGTCTGGTATTGGCGGTTGCGAATGGGTTAAAGTTCAAGGCACAATCAAAACAATCCTACAATTAGCAAAATTCCATATTTACGAGTTATATATTTTTGTAAGCACACGGCGCGATCGGTTGAAAACACGTATAAACTCGTTCGCAGCCGCGCGCTCACCCGGCTGGTGCCTCGCTCTCCCTCCCCGCACCGCACCGCAATCACCGCAAGCATCCCGCTTCACGACATGTTCTCGCGTATTTTCAATCAAATATTTTTTGTTTTAAGTAAGACGTTTATGTGTTTAATTTTGATGAAAATGTGATTATAGTACACAAAAAGCTATAATTAAACAAAAATAACACAGTTACTATTTCTGGCTACTGAGAAAAACATTAATTTTAAAACATTAAAAAATGATGTTTAATTTTGGTTTTTAATGTCTAAAAAGACACAATATAGCTTATAAAGATATAAACATTATGGTTATCATTTTGGCTTAACTAGATATCGAGATCAGGTGAAAACTGTGAAAAAAAATGTATAAACAAAAATGGGGTCAGTTTAATTTTGCTATTAAGTGATCGCATTTGAATGCACCTAAAAGTTAAACTAACAAGGTCTTTGGTTACCTATTATGCTTTTAGGGAAAAGTTGAGTAGTGTACAAAATCTCACGATTTTTATATAATACGGTTGCGACCGCGGATAAATTACATAATATATCTAATTAATATTTGATACTCAATATTGATATCCGATAAAATATTGAAAACAACGAGTTTATTATTTATGTCCAGGTTGTGCTATTTTGATTGGTCTAAATTGTAAAAAAGTCTTATGCCCGCAATGGAAGTTATGCGACTGAATAATGACGATATCATAGACATAGAATTTTTTTTACTACGTAAGGTTCTGATGCAAGTAAACAATGCATGTCCTTATAAGAAATAGATGTTTTGAATCTATACCTATTATTAAATAAATAAACAAATACATTATAGGGATAATCACACTGATTGAGCTAACCACCCCAAAGTAACCTTAAACTTAAGAAATACAACATTCGTATCAACTCGTAAAAAGTGAAGATAACTTTCATCATGTATTGACGGTTTGTTTTCTTTAATACTTCAGGCTGGCTACAGTATTGTAAAACTGATAAATAGCGACATGCTGCGAAGTGCATGCAAAAGAGAAGGTCGGAAAGGACCAGAGACTCTGATATATGCAAGTCTATAGCCAAGAATACAATCTCCTGAAAAGACGCTTAGATACCAGAGAGACAAAAAAGGAAGACAAGTAGTGAAATTAAACCGCCTTGTCATAAAACGGGGATACTAGAAGACTTGATTGACACCATTATTCACCCCAACGGGATTAGGTAAGTACTTTCACCCAAATAAAGTTGACAGTGACACAAGAGAAGGTGACTTATTTTTTTGTATATAAAATTTTATTGCTCAGGTCATATAATATTATACATATAATATTTACAATAAATATTAACTAAAATATACTTAAATACTAAAACTAAATTACTTATAAACATATACAATTATAAATAAAAAATATCCCATAAATCTTTCCCCTACGGGGGAGTGCCCAGAAGGTTGGCAGTATATACATTTATTGGTATAAACGAATTTTGCTAAGTAAATAGTCCGCCTTTACTTCTTAACCAGTTTATTTGCCAGGCAAATAAAAAAAACTCCACTATCAAGCGGTGAACGCTTGATAGTCGAGTTTTTTTTCCCAGTAAATTTTGAACCGCTAAACCGATTTCCATCAAGTCCATCAGTCCATCAAATAGCTAAGCACTATCTCGGTAAAGTCAGCTTTCAAATAAATAAAAAAACGCTAACGATGCCACAGATAGACACCGACACGTCAAACTCCTAACCGAGTCTGCTTTGTTCAGCTCGAACCGGCAGACAAAGACAATCAACAAGTGAGGATCATCAATCACCGGAGAAGAGGTCTGCTGACGACTTTCATCGGTTTACACGTCATTAACGACTTCATTCAATATGCAGTCGATCGTTTCGTGCTCTCCCAATTTCAAAGAATTTTTAACAGACTCCCAAAAAAAGGGGGGTTATCAATACATTGCGATCATTTTTAGCGTTCCGTAGTAAACAAGGAACCCTTATAGTTTCGCCATGTCTGTCTGTCTGTCTGTCTGTCCGCGGTCCTACTCAGAAACTACAAGTACTAGAAAGCTGTAATTTGGCATGGATATGTATATTAATCATGGCAAAAAAGTCGTAAAATAAAATCTGGAAAAATATTTTTTTTTAGGTTAGCTGCCATACAAGTAAAGAGGTAGTCAATATTTTTTTTCTCGACAAACATATTGTGTGGGTTGTCGTTGAATAGGTCTTTCAAAAACATTGTAAGCTTGTTAACACCATTTTTGGATTTAGGGATCCGTTTCTGAAATATTTGGGTTTAAAGTGAAAATTTTTGTTGGAGGCAAGTGTCCCCCCCCTCTATCTGCTAAACAGTTATATATGGCCACGTGAAAAAATTCACAGTTATAGTATATATGTATAATGTAGTTTGAAGGAAAACTATCAGAGCTAAGTAGGGTATACAAATTAAAAAGTTATAGGCGAGCAACTTATAAAATGTACTCGGAAAAAGAAATTTCATACAAATTCAATAGATAATTAGTTTTTAAACATTTTTAGTGGCATAAACTCAAAGTTGGCATTCGGAACTACGGAACCCTACACTGCGCGTGGCCCGACACGCACTTGGCCAATTATATTATTTATGTTCACGATTATTCGAAAATACTACGCCTACTGTGATTTTCATTTACTGACTTCCGAGGTGGTCCCATAGAATTTTATCAGACAGGTGGAGTTTCTACAAGTATTATCGCTTTTAAAATTTCGTTGAGCAAGCTGTCTTGAGTCTTCAATATCACAGTGGTATGGTATGGTAGGTATATGATTAATATGATTTTACCATACCATACCATAGATGAGCATGTCCAGTCGATCGGTAATATCAGTACTTACTTCCTCCTTCCCGTGTAATGAGTACAGTTCCGTAAGAGCCGAGTCGGGCACAAAGCGCATGTTCCTGTCCGATCAGACGTGCCCTTCTGGACGGAGCGACGCTATTTCCTGATCAATCTCCGAAATAAACGTCTCAGGGTCTGGTCCACGAAAAAACTTTAATGAAACTATCTACGCTAAATCAAAAACTATTCCTGTAATTTACCAAAACTATACAGCCTAACTATTATATCATAAAAAATTTAGTATTCCCATACAAATTGTCCGGGCGGCTGCACACTTTTGCATTTTTCTGTGTTTTTTTCTAGTATAGCCCGGCGTGGTTCGATTAATTACGGGTATGTCCATTCCATGTTGTATATTTTATATAAATCTCAAAAAAAATGTATTGACGAAAAAGTTATCTGATTTGAGTTGCTGGAAAGTAACGAATTAGATGCGGCGCGTGCAGGCAGGGCGCAGTGCCGCGAGTGAGATGGGCGGGCGGCGCGGCGCGGCGCGGCGTAGCACCGCGGCTCAAGGGGATAGGATGACACATTCGATTATAAAACACGTCACTAACTACCGAATAACCGGCTAAGTGCGAGTCGGACTCGCGTACGATGGTTCTGTACTATTGTGTATAAAAAATCACGTTTGTTTTTAGTATTTGTTATTACAGCGGCAACAGAAATACCATCTGTGAAAATTTCAAATATCTAGCTGTAATGGTTAATGAGATACAGCCTTGTGATGGACAGGCGGACAGCGGAGTCTTAGAAATAAGGTTTAGGTAAAAATGTCTACCCTTTGTGTACGGAACCCTAAAAAATGCAAAAGAAGGACCTATGTATATTATTAATTCTGTGCTGTGTATTACTGATATTTCGTCGTATCGTCTCGTTTTTGATCGTTTTCGGATTTGTTGGCATCCGATAAAGCGAAATGTTACATACCTGAGTGGAAGTTCGGAGACAAAAGTTACGGTACCGTTGGGCCGGTGTGATGGAGAAGGTTCGATATAAGATCTTCTTGAGCAAATTGTGGGACAAAAGATCTTGGTATACATACAATAAAACCAAAAATATAAAATATGTATATTTTATTACTTATACATATTTGTATAAAAAATATCAAACAAGAGAAAAATCCTAAATTAAGGATAAGGTGGTAGTGTAAGTATATGTTTTGCTCATTACGTAGACTATTAAATAAATAAATATTTAGAGACCAATTACACTGATTGAGCTAGCCCCAAAATAAGTTCGAGACTTGTGTTAAGGGATACTAACTCAACGATACTATTATTTTATAACAAATATATAATATATATAAACATCCAAGACCCAGGACAATTTGACAAAGGCCATTTTCCAACTTGCCCTGACCGGGGATCAAACCCGGAACATCTGGGTGGCGGACTGACATGGTGACCACTACGCTACGGAGGTCGACAAAAGTAATACGTATTTTTTTCTCTGATTAGCAAATAATGGCGAAGATATAACGCATTTAAATTTCGACGATTGCGACGATTTTCACCCCCACCCCGTATCTTCGATGCGCTTTATCTTTGTGACTTTTTACTACTTTGTCAAACGAAAAAGGATGGGTCTATTAATTTGGATAATCTAGTTGACGGATTAAAATAATATATTTTTTCCCAGTCTACATCCCTTTTGCTTTGTTGTTGTCCTAAAGTTTTAATTTTCAGCCGGAGGCTACCTCTAGACGCGCGGCAGCGTGTCAGAGCCAAGTTCAAAGAAAGGAACTGGCGACGCAGCAGTCCTGTGCTTAAGAGTCCCCCGACCCTAGACTTCTCCATACAAACGTAGTCTACCTTTAATTTTGAAACCACATGTCAGATTCCGGTAAAAATTGGTAATTGTAAAGAAATTGCAATTATCTAGGGTTATAACTGGTTTCCTATGGTAAAATTATGAACTGGAAAGAAAATATAACGATTTAGAAGTTTCCCATACTAATGGTCAAAAATGATATAAAACACTATATTCTATTTCAAGTTCATATTTTTACAGTCGGAAACTAGTTATAAACCTAGATAATTGCAATATTTTTGAAATTACAAAATTTTGCCCAAATCGGACATGTCGTTTTGAAATAAAACGTAGACTACGTTTGTATGGAAAGTTGTATTTTGGTCTAGGGTCGGGGGACCCTTAATTACATAAACCATTTCGAGGTACTATTGACCACTTCACAACTTTAAACATATTTTACCTAAGTACATGAAATTTTGCACATATATTAAAGTTCTCTAGCTTATCTTGAAATCAATAATAAGGCTCAAACGGTTATTGGTATAATAACGTTTATTAAACTTGTTATCAGCTGTCATTAACTCACTTATTCATGATCAAAATCTTAACCTACTTCCATATGACCTGGAAAGTTGATATTTAGCACTTGTTGATATTTGGCGTAAACAAAGCTAAGAACAAAAACCGCATCGAAATTGGTCCGTCCGTTCGAGTGCTACGATGCCACAGACAGACAGACAGGCCGACCTGGCCGACAGGCAGATATTAGCGTCAAACTTTTAACACCCGTCTTTTTTATTCAGGGTTAAAAATAAAAGTAGGTACTGAAAGACATTTACGGCCCATAAAATACTTATTACTTCAACATGAAACATTTTTATTTGCCAGGCCAATTAAAGATTAAAAAACCCCCGATGACACCATTTAGTGATAAGTGGCGGAACTACCTCTGTCTTGATGACTGCTATACTATGATTACAGCCGGGTAATCATTGTATAGAAAAATTAAACGTGAAAACATATAAGTAAAGAGATTAAGAACTTAGCGGAAGGAAGAGAGACATGGAAAGCACTCCACCGACAAAAGCCCAGCTCTTAAATATAAGAAGAAGAAGAATCATTGTATGGCAGTCACCAAGCCAGATGCTTTTAGGTAGCTTAAAAATCTAACCAGTGTTGGTCGCTTGCACATACATAAGAATAAACATGTAAGTTACATAATATTTCTTCCTACCTTCCTGTGTCAATGGGCTGTGGGACACGAGACACGACCCAAAGCTGGCAATATCGGGAGCTGTCAATATTTGCGGTCCGTAGAGCCGCCGCCGGTGATCCAAACTCACTTATACCCCCTTCTAATCCCAAGGAGAGTGTCATCCGGGAGGTGCGCAAAATCAACAACAAAATCCAAATAATTATCAAAGTTCTCCTTCTTGAAAGATGAATCAATTCCGTCAGTAGACACAAGAAAATCTGCATTATATAAGACGATGTGATTAAGTATGTGTATGTAATAAATACTGTACCTAATATAAATATTGTAAAATAAAGTAAAATAATTATTAGCAGAAACATTTACAATTTTTTTTTTTGGTAGTAATCAAGTAAGTTCTACGTCTTGTTACACTTAAGAGTGAAATGCTCTCCATGTCTCCGTTTTTTCGCTAAGTTCATCCTTTTCCGTGATCTCATTATTGTTTTTACATAAAAAAATATTTGTTTGATCGAAAAATTACTAATCAAATCAAATCAAATCAAATATCTTTATTTGCTAATAAGAGTTTTACATGAGGTCTTATAATTAATTATCTTATAATTATACTATGCGTATATTAAATAAAAAAACCTATATAATTGTAACAACCCGAAATATTATCACGCACCCGGTAGGGCCAGGGCAGCAGGGAGCACGCGCGGAGGGCCCGAAGGGGTGCGGCGGGGGTGCGGCAGAGGGCCCGCGCCTATCGACCGCGCGCGACCTTGGCCGTGAAGGGACGCCTATTTATAGCGGCAGGCACCGCTTCATGAACTGGAAGGCAATCTACACATTAGGAGATACCTATTTCGTGAAGGATAGTTTTATAAATATTGAACATAAACACAATACGGGACTCGTGTAAATGGCAATTCGTTGCAAGGAGTATATAGAGCGAGAGCGAGTGCCAGACCACCGTTATTTTATAATATACAGCTTGAAAGTTATGTATGGCCCCAACACATGTATAAACAACCTCCGAATATCGCGATGCCGTCATAGTATAAAGCTTAGTGTTATATATATTTTATTCGTAACAATATTAGAAATCACATCTCAGAGTACTTGTGCGGTTCCATCCACTGGAAGACACTCTTAAAGTATCGAAAATTGTAAGTACTGTTATACTTTCGTCATATTAAGGTATAAGCCTAATTTTATACATGCTATTTAAAAAAGTACAACCTGATGTTTCCTCAGCAGCCAGATAGTTTCGATAGTGGTTCCTTCATGTTGCTAGACACTAGGCACATTTAACAACTTTCAAGGTGACTATCACATTGAAAGTTGTTAAATGTGCCTATCAATATAGGATCTGATAATTGTGTAGTAATCTGGCCACATTTTTTAGATGCCGGCGCGTAATGTCAAAAATGTTTTGATTTGTTGCTACTGAAAATATCATGCCATGCCACAATTATCAAAGACCTATTGTCAACAAATATCAGAATAAGCAATAATGATGATGCCGTTTACATCTAAATAAATTAGGTACTTCTGCGCAATAAAAACTGCGATTGTCTGTTAACAATGATCTCTCGCGCCGTAAATAAAACGAAATGTACTGAATAACGCGCGTGCGGCCATAAAACACAATTATGGTGGAATTAAATTCCTCATCGATGCTCGCGCGTGTTGTGCGACAACCCGATTACTGCCGAACTGCTAAACTCATTACCTCCCCTCTTTGCAGTCGGCCGAGCAATACTTCAGATTAAATGTACAATTTATTTAATTGTCTTTTACAAGGAGAATCTATGAACGTTTATAACGTTTAAGTTTATAATTGGTCTCAATACGGATTAAGGCATTTTTTTTGCTTATACGTAGACAATTAATTTAAAAGTATGGTATACGTATTTATTTCTCTAATTAGCAAATAATGGCAAAGATACAGCGCATTTACATTTCGACGATTACGACGATTATCACACCCACTCCGAAACTTCGATGCGCTTTATCTTTTTGAATTTTTACTACTTTGCTAAACCATGGTATAATAAAGCAAGGTATTCTCTTCCCGAGATGGAACTTGACTACGTCACGATCAGTGTTGCCATTATGGTTTTCAGTAAATTTAAGGACTTTCTCAATTAGTTCATGAATATTAAATAAAATATTAAGTAACTTAGGGATTTGTGACCAAGCGGCGCGTGCGCAGCTAACCGGAGCTGGAGTTCAATCAAGTTGCGAAAGTAAGTACTTTTATTGTCCCGTCTGAGAAGGTGGCTGTTCATTTCGCAGCTCCGCAGCCGTGATCGTCTAGTGCGGTTAGCACCTTACGTTGTGTGTGACTTGTGACCGTAGTAACCAAGATATAGAATCTTGGATATGTGGAAGACACCAATAAAGATAATTTGATTTCATTTGATTTGACTTGGTTACTACAGTAAAAACTGACACGGTGGGGCTGTATTTTTTTCTAAACTAATTGATGAATTATTTGAAGTTCAATCAGTCATCGTTTATGGCCTAACTATCGTCATAATGTATGTAATGATAAATGGATTAAATCGCTGTTCAATTCCCTCGGAGATATAAAATAAACAAAATTAAATTGAATATTTCAGTTTATCGATATGACGACGATGATAAGTATTATAAAATAAGAATTTGTATTTAAATATTCAAGCAAATATTTTATATTACTTCTAAATTATTAAACGATACAAATAAAATGTAATTTGAAATTGATAACAATCGTGCTGTGATTTGTTCCCTTCAGAGACGTGGCGATTTCTTTGTGCCCTAAATTGGAAAACGCTTCAAAATTAATGAACGCTGCAACGGGGGACGGCGTGCCGGGGGCGGGGCGCGGAGAACGGGGCGCGGCATATTGCGAAGATGAAGATTGATGCTGAATGTTTAGCTTTCTTGTTTATTTATCATTTTTTGTCAATTGTCTACAGCCTTGACTCGTGGCTTTTAGTTAAAAAAATTATTTTATTCACTTAAAGAGGCATCTATTTATCTACCAATTACAAAAAATGAATATGATTTTGTATTCCATAGTAACAAAAATTCCAAAAATTTATAAAATTGATTCCAGATGATTGGAAGGATCTGCCACTCCGTATTAAGCTGAAAAACATTTACTTAGGGAAATCGCGCTTCATAACTCAAAAGAGAAAGAAATTCATAAGTCAGTGGGCGTTTCCCGCCGTCTCTTATAAATCACGCGTACAAAAAATTAAAAATAAATCTCTTCCGCTCACATCCACGGCGGGTGGGGGCCCGGCGCCCCGGCGCTCGCTCGGGCCCCCACCCCGGCGCCGGCCCTGCGCCGAAGGTATAACATCGATCGCGCGCGCGCCCGGCAACAACTAGTAGTGGCAATACCAGTACCTAGTACCAAATTCACTGCACTGAAATAAATGAATCTTTAGCTATTAACAGCAGGCTGCTTATATGCATAACTGCTAAATAAAATCCAGACCGAATTGCAAAGGTACAAAAATACGAAAACGCTTCTTTCGTTGTCTCGTCTTAGCGGAGGCACTCCCGTGCTCCCATATACCGCTTCAGTCAGTCATACGATTTCATTGTAACACAGCTCTATAGGCAAACCCTCCTTCGCTTTGCGCGGTGTTTGGAATTCTTAAGTGACCCAAGAGAAAATAAAGAAGCATTACTTGCATAAAAAAAATCAGCAAAGCAAGATTCCTTAGCCTATAATCATACCTATCTAAATATTTTTAGGGTTCCGTACCCAAGAGGGGAAAACGAGACCCTATTACTAAGACTCCGCTGTCCGTCTGTCTGTCTGTCACCAGGCTATTTGTATATCATGAACCGTGATAGCGAGACAGTTCAAATTTTCACAGATGATGTATTTCTGTTGCCGCTATACAAATACTAAAAACAAAATAAAATAAATCTTAAAGTGGGGCCCAGAAACTATAGGAATCTATATATAGCCCGTGGTTCGGTTTATTACGGGTATGTCCCTTCCACGATGTACAACGTCTGACGAAATATACTGGAACTATTTTAAAGGTGAATTCAGTCCGTGATAGTAAACGATATTTCCCAAGGAACGTATGTCGAAATATGAAAAAATATTTTCGGCTTTCCATACAAACTCGGATCAGCTGATCGGTCCATTTTATGGGAGGACAAAAATTACTTTTCATATTTCGATATTTGTTCCTTGGGGAAAGTTGTTTAGTGTCATGTACTGAATTCACCTTAAAATAGTTTCAGTATATTTTGTTATACCTTATACGTATAAATGCATTTTACTGCTGATTAAAGGTGTAAAATGTGGTTACATCGCGCTGGCCGTAAAAATTAACTAACAAGCAATTTACGCCTGCTGATAAAACAACCGCCTTCCTCGACATGCTGCTGCCTATTATCGTGTTGTGTAAGTACCTAGTTGTATTTTTTTATTTACACCCTTAAGGCTGAACACGGGAAATTATAATAATAATAATAAATTCATTTATTTCAGATGTCAGAGATCCATATATGATACACTTATTAGAAGTTCACAAAATACACAATTAAATAGCAATAAAAAATGTCACACAATACTTGAATTAAAATTGAAATAATAATTAAATAAAAATGTCACAAATCACTACTATCTACTAAATACTTATAAATACCTTCTCTGCGGCATAGGTACTGCGACGTGTCTGTCGCTGCCGGGCCGGAGGTAGGTACAGTCCAATCTGTCAGCGATCATCTTCAGGATGACATTGGATTGGATATTTGATAATATACCGTCTCACAATAGGTATACACAGTGGAAGGGACGTACCGTAATAAATAGAATCTATCTATAATACTAGATCACTATGGTATAATGAAATTAAGATAACAATAAAAGAATTAAAAAAATGGCATTTCCATACTTAAGTAATTTATAATATGCCGTGTGGTTTCCGGCAGAGTAGAATAGGGCCACTCTAAGTCCTCTCGTGGATGTCGTAGAAGGCGACTTAGGAAATACAAGCTAAACAAAGCTTATAGACATCAATGAGACCTCTCCAACCCGTCTAGCTAGCGAAGAAAGTATAGACCAAGTCCTCTGTCTGCTCTGGCCAAGTATGGCTGTGGTAGTACAGAGAGGGTCGTGCTCCTGCAGTGGAGATAAAAAGAACTGGGGGGACAACTCATATCGGGGCTCCCGGTACAAGCAATCTTTTTATCGTGTGTGTTAGTGACTAACACTAGTGTCACAGTTTTTAAACTGCCTTAAGGGCCTTAACATGGTTTTTAGGTAGTGACCAATGTCAAAGACAGTGACCGGGACCGACGGCTTAACGTGCCCTCCGAAGCACGGATCATCTTATTTATCAGACAATCAGGTGATCAGCCTACAATGTCCTAACCAAACTAGGACAACAACACAAAGTCGTTGCCCCCGCCGGGAATCGAACCCGCGACCTCCGGGTATGAGCCGAACCCTCTAACCACTACACCACGGAGACAGTACCTGCAATGCTACCAACCAATGAATTTTTACCGGGGTCGCCGGTGTCCAAAATGTCAAGTAGCACTTTATGTGACCACAGATACAGATACATTTTCACGTCTATATCCCTGACGGGGCAGACAGAGCCCAAGGCCGTTAGGCCCAAAGGCCACGCTTAGCGTGGTGGTGGGCGTTAAGATGGAAAAGGAATCAATATAGTGATGGGTTGCTAGCCGCATCGCCTATTACCAAGATTCACATCTCGCCCATTCCCTCGATCGGCTCTTACGATCTGCGCGGGTAGAGAAGCAGCTGGTACATTCTAAGTTTTTTCTTATCTCCCAGACTAGCATGGAAGAATTATAATATGTGACCACGAGTGGCGTTAAATATCTGCCTAAAGGATGTGACTTGGTCATCTAGTGACTCGACAACAGTCATTTTTAACTCCCTGCAAAAAAGGGTGTTATTATAAGTTTGACGCTTATGTCTTTCCGTCTGGATGGTCTGTGGCATCAGTAGCTCTTGAACGGATGGACCGATTTCAATGCTTTCTTTTTACGTGAAAGAAAGTTCCCTTGCGGAGCGTTCTTGCAAGAACGCTTTTTATGATTTGCGTAACAAATAAACTTGCTACACATTGCACACTGGTGTGTAGGTTTCCTCAAGATGTTTTTCTTCGCTGAAAGCAAGTAGGACCTTTTGATTGTAGGTTGCGCTCTTAAAGGCCACTAGACCAACCATTGCCTGCGTCCGTCGTGATTCCCTAGGCCCTTGATATTAAACGTTTTGCTGCAGTCCTCGTGACGTCAGTGCGTGGGACCTTCATCACCTACCGCGATGCGCTCTTCAACGACGAAGACCCGCGCTTGGCGGAGGAGCTGCGCAGGCGTTCCAACCACGACGCGCTCATTCGCACCTTCAAGCCTTACCCTGTCAAGGTTGGCTTTCTACATCTTTAACACCAGCAGTTTGTAGCTTTAGCCACGCCTACCCATCGCCACGTAAACATAATTATTTCTCTTCTTTGTCACTAGATGGCGCTTTATAGTCATAATTAAAACAAAATCTTTTATTCATATTATTTAGACAAAGTAGTACTTTTATTAATTGAAATATAAAAAAGAAACAAAATTATTTATTTCAGCATCAAAAAACTTATTCTAAAGTACATGGATGGGAGCACCTTGTAAGTATTAGATGCCTGTGTTAGGTGCCCCCACTTCTCGCTCCCGGTAAAATAAAATCAATGATTGCATTTGATACTCTTTACAATAATGACTTACATGAAAAGCATATTCGACACTTTGCCACTTTTTTGCTAGTCGTGTGTGCTGCTGTGTGCCTTATGACTGCCTAGTGCCTTCCCGCAACTCCAGTATTCAATTCTTTTATTCAGATATTTTAGTCCATCATTTGTTAGTAATAAAAACATTAAAATCACTTTAACACTAAATGTTAGAATATTGCCTACCAATAGTTTCTATGCCGTTGGGTATCTTCAACCTCGCGATTTTTATTCCAAAATATAATACTAAAGGATCACGGCGAAAAATATTTGACTAAAATTTTAGCGTCTAGAAATGTCATATGGTTTAACCGTTATAACATAATTTTCTGCAATTTTACCAAAAAAGACTATTTTGATAAAAGTCTCAGAAAAATAATGCAAATTAAAAGAATTTGGACTGACTGCGGTGACCACGGGAGATATTTCCTCCATTTAAGAGTTGCCCTTAGTACAAAGAACGTAAACGTACAAATGTAAAAAGCACACAAAATATATAGGCCACATTCACATCAGGTCATAAGCCGAACGGTTGTCAGGTGGTAATACAAATATTTAGTTCAAAGTTAATCGTTTACCCCCACAAAGGTGCGCAGCCGCAAGGCTGTGCACTTTTGCGCACTATAAACCGCTCCCGCATGGCTAGTCATGCAGCTATGCAGATCTCTAGGTATCGTCTCTATGACATAACCTCAAAAATCTCGAAAAATTAAACAGAAATATCTTTTTTCCGAGGATCAGACGAGGAAGGAACACTTTAATCAGAAATAGACGCTTTTCATTTTAAGACATTTTCGATATGTAGACGTTTCTTTCCGATTTGAGTCAACTATTTTAATGTATGGGCTGCTGTATGGTCTGCCGTGATCCTTTACCGAATCAATTTCAATGTCCACTGAAACTGTGATTTAATGAAACTGTGATATATTTATTCACTACCGATTCGATACCGTTGCAGAAAAAAGATGTTCCAACCTTCTTTCTTCTTCTATTCTAAGTTGCAAAAGTTTTATTTTTTTATTTTTTTCTAAACGCACAAAATCAAAACATAGATCAAATACAATATCTGTAAGTCGTTTGGATCTTGAAAGAGCAACGAATTTACATCCAGCTGCCAACTCTTTTACGCCAATGTCTACTACTCCTTTGCCCAGAGTAAGTCCTTGCGATTTGTGCACAGTTACTGCCCAGGCAAGCGACAGTTGAAATTGCGTTCGTGAGCATGAACTTGGCCAGTCTTCCACAACCGGGCCATGGGTGGAATGGGAACTGTGCCATTTATTTGAGGACCAGTATATTTGTCAATCTGTACACAAATCACAATTGGCATATCTTGTGGTGGAGCAGACCCTGGCTCGTATATAATATCGCGCACATAGCCCAAAGCACCATTTACCAGCCCTTTGTTAACCCATAAATTGGATTTTAACATCACCATGTTACCTATTGCCAGATAAAGTGTTTTTTCTAGTCCTTGCGCGACATCAGCTTCAGCTTTAGCAGCTGTGGCACTGTTGTTTTTTGATGCAATTTTAGTCACAGGACTGTTTAGTGATTCAAGTTTGGCCATGTTATATGAAGAAACCGCTTCGTTGAATGGAATCAACATGCACTGCAACGCAATGCATCCTCAAATGAGGCGACCTCGTCATTGGCAAGTTGCGATTTTTCTCGAGTCATTAATAGTCTCCAGTCATCAAGTGTAGATTACACTTAAACGATCCAAGACACATCTGAAATAATTTTGTTGTTCATTTTGACGATGTGCAGTACGGAGACTGCACTACACAGATACTTTACTTCACACTATTACTACACATCGACTAATCGATTTCAACAAAAGTTGACCTTGATCCGTGTGCGTAGAAACGTATCCATTTCCATAAAATGTCCGATCTATAACTGGAGGTAACTGTTTTATGTCTCCTAAAAGATACAAACACATGCCACCAAAAGGCAATAGTGCATTGTAGGGTTCAGTTTCTCGGCATTTAAGGTCTATTTTATGGAATAATGAGCAGCTCACCATACTCATTTCGTCAATGGTATTTATATACTCGATATAAAATTCGAAGCGGCCTCTCCATCTTTTGCCTTAAACATTCTCTCGATACCAATATGTAGCCCAGAATGTATTGTACACCAACTTACATTTACAGCAGCGACTCCAGTTCGTGCCATCAGTAAAAAACTATTTGGTCCTAGCTGTTCAGTTAAAATATGACACATAGCTCCAATGACTGTACTGTTGCCACTACCTGCCTTCCCCTGTATTATTGTACATTGGTCAGAAAACGGCACTACTTGGCCGCGTCGAATCATATCAATTTGTCTGTTTAAATGAACTATTATTTCTGATTGCTCTTGATTCAAATTTACTGCAGGCATACAATGTTGATGTGCTTGGTAATCAGTTTGTGTTTTGGTTTCTGATATGAAAGAGGAAAGAGTACCTGGATTTGTATAATTATTATATGTGTCATCCCAAACAGCACTAGAATCGAATTCTCGCGTACCTCATTTGTTGTTTGGGCCGATTTCAGCCAAAATCATCCATTCCTCCCGTTCTCTAATATTTTCTGTTTCATTTATACTTCATATTGATCGTCTTCTACCTCAGAAATTTCTAAAAATACTATTTGATCAATTTCGTATTCTTCGTATATTTCTTTCCATGTTTTTCCAGAATCTGTAAATTCTGTGAGACTGCGCACTGGCATATGACCTGTTGTTTCTAAAACTCTTCTTGGTTCGCAATATTGAGAGTTCGCCGGGGATCAACACGCGGTACCGCAGGTTTTCTACGTGTTGCCCACATATTTCCTTTTTTATAATGTCTGCCAAAGAAATCCTTTAAAGACAAATATATCAAAATGTTGAGGGCGAAGTGGATATGTTTCCAACACTGATGTAACGGCTACTTCATCAGAATTCAATCTTAGCCACTGGTCCACATTATTTTGACGAAGGCTCTGCTGGCGTGATATAAAGGCCAACCCATCAAAATATGAAAAGTTTCTTACGCCGATATATCACGCTCAGTGCAAACTTTCAAAAATATTTTTTAGAGAATTTGAAAGAAAGAAAGAAAGAAAAATAATTTATTTGATATATTAACAATTTCTTTTGCTTGCCTGTCGTTCTGGTTATCTAAGACCAAGGAATAAATTTCTTATTTAATTAGATCTTGGTTCCGATTTGCTCGCGTATTTGGCAATATAGTTCAGAACAGCTTTAGTAGATAAAATGCATTGCATGTCCGTGTTTGCTCTCCAGCTCTCGCAAACAAATCTGTTGTGCGAATTAATAAGCAGATCGTTGCGTGCCGATGTAAATGCCCACTCTCCATTTTCTTGAACTAACGTATTCGCCTCGTTTAAGGGCAATGGAAATTTAAATCGGCACTCTTGGGTTTTTCGTCGTCTTATTGATTCGCAAACATGTTTGCCATGGCGCGTGTTTCGTTGGCAGCAATTTATTAAGTTTTCATAATCATCATTATGGTCTCGAATTTCAGAATTATGTACTTGACATGGATGAATTATCGGTGCAGGTTTACCGATATGCGGATTCATGGTTGTGACCAAATTTCCAAAATAGTTGGCAATCACAGCTCTTTCTTCAGATGACTTTCGATCTAGCTCTGAAATATCAGGAGCACCTCCCAACCATAAAATCCTAATGAATGGATATGAGGACTACCGCGATGCTGAAATTCAGTTCTATACCAGTAGTCTCTCACCGAAAAATGTGGTCACATCATTTTTTGAATGAAAAAGTCAGCTCGTTGTTGGAAAAACCAGGAAACTATTAATGGGTTTTCGTTTAAAAGTTTATTTTTTATTGCAATGGCTTTATTTGCTTCTAATAGTCTTAAATCAAGATCCGGTGCAATAAGACGGTACAAGTCAGGCCAATGTAAGTCAGCGGCGCTTAGTGTAAAAAATAAGAAAGGAGTTCCCAAATATTTTACCATATCTAATAGCTCGCCGTATCAGTAATGCCAATATGCGCTAGTATCGCGTAGATTGGCATTGAGACATGTCAATTTTCGGAACAATGTCGGGTCCCGGTTAATTTTTTCCTTAAGCTCAATAATGGTCATATTTAAAATTCCGAATTTCTTCTTCTTGATTTAAGCACTCCGAGCGTTGCGACGAGCTCTCATTGGCTCGAGAAGTACTGGCATATTCCCTTAGTTGCGAAAGACGCTCCTGCCGCTGCTCATTGTTTTCTGACTCTCGACGTAAAGCTACTTCGCGGGCTTTAGTTGCCTTTGATTTCTTGTTAGTTAGTGGCATTATTACTAATACTTCTACAAGCAGCGATTACGATTGAACCAAAGATTGCTCAACAAAATTGCCAAATTTAGTTAACAAGCCGAATGCGAATCAATCAAACTAAGTCAAAACTGAAAATAATTTTCAAATCGCAAAACAAGCAACACCCTTAAAAAAAAGTAAAAAGTTGATTAAATGTAATAAAATTTATCGAACTACTTATAAAACTCAAAAAAATAACCTTAGCTTTATTCAGAGAAATTATTTTCGTATCAGCGACATCTAGTGACATATTTTTAAAATATATATGTGTGATGTTGGAAAAAGAAAAAGGTACCTGTATTTGAAGGTTTTTGTTGCTTAGTGATATTAATTTAGTATCGAATTTACAATGCAACTTCATCTAAGGAGATATAATTGTTCTTAACACTATGATAATTTCTTGTCACATTTCAGGTTTCAACACAATATATCCAAAACTGGTTAACCCAATTTACAAGTAAATATCCAAAATACATATGAAATTTAGCAATACCATCTCGTGATATGTTAAGTTTTACCCCAATCTGATTCACGGTTTGGAAGATAAAGAGCAATAATTATTTTCACCAAAATGCGTTTATCTCAGAAATGGCTGATTTTGATGCCCAACGAACTTAAAAATTCTATAAATAGTTGCTATACTCATTCTTAATATCACCAAAATTAGTACAACGGTTCGAGAGTTATTTAGTATTTAGTATTTATTTATTTTATAAACAGCTGCCTTTACAGGTTTTAACCTAATGCGACATGCTTGCCTTACAGTTAATTATATTTGTAACAAATTATCCTCAAAGATACCTTTGTGAACTCACTCAGACTGCAACAAAATAGGTCGGTCTCGGTAGCTACGTAGTTTAGTGTGCGCAACGCTCGCGTCGGCGGAGCCTGCTGCTAGCGCTAGGTCCGCGCGGACGGCACCGCCAGCAGCGGCGGCCGGAGCCGGCGCCACACGTACTTGTTCGGTACACACAGGCCGATCTGTCCCAACACATCCGGATGACAATTTTCCCCCTTAACAGTTTAAATAAGTACACTACCAGGGCCAACTGTCTTCTAACCCTCAGTTCGTTGTACCCAACCATGCCTAAAATAAACAAAGTTGGGTACATTAAAGGGTAGAATGGATAAACTCCGTATAATCTCATATATATGTACCTAATGAATTTATTTTGTACTTTTTCCAGCATGAGCTTATATTTATGTTCATGTGGATCCCAAATAATTGATTTATAGTTAATAGATTCAGGTGTTACTTTGCGGAAGTCAAAGTTACATACTAAGTGATTTGAATTACTTTGTGTGATTCCGCCACCAGTTAGTTCATGCAAACTATTGCCGGCCGGCGCCCACCCACTACTGTTAGTCCCAGCATACCTGCCACCAGCAGCCCGTGTGCACCCGCCACCAACCATTCGATGTTTGACTGCCGAACGATCAACAACTTGTTTGGTGCCTAAGGATGCCTTGTGAAGAGGCGAAACACGTGTCGCGTATACGACGTCCGATGTTGCTGCAGCCACAGTGGATACAGCAGCATGAGAGGGATCATGCATTGACTGTTGGTGGCGGGTGCACACGGGCTGCTGGTGGCAGGTATGCTGGGACTAACAGTAGTGGATGGGCGCCGGCCAGTAATAGTTTGCATGAACTAACTGGTGGCGGAATCACACAAAGTAATTCAAATCACTTAGTATGTAATTGATTTATCATGGAATATACATAGAAACAATGTTTTTTTTTGCCCTAACTTGAATTGTAGACCTCGCTCGCTTCGCTCGCTCGGTCAATTATCTTTGCAATAGCATTATTGTTTTTTAAGTACCCTTAGTTTGTTTTTGACTAATTTATAACTACTTTTTCAGAAATTTCTTTGTTATTTGAAAATTCAATTAAGTAAGACTCGTTTGTTTTGTCTTGACCAGCACTTTATAGTAGACGATGGTTAGGGTCTGTTTTGCACTCTGTTTTACAATTATTAAATATAAAAGAAAATGTAATTTTAGTATCTAATGTTACTTCGAGATCTCTCATTTTAGAAACATTTGATATAGGTTCATCGTTTAGTGTAAAGGAACTTTGAATTATATCAGTTTTTATTAAAACGTATATAAGAGCATTTACTAGGATTCAGTTTCATTCCGTTGAAAACACACCATTTATTTTTGTTGTAGTCTTACTATAGTATACATATATCTACATCATGGGCACTTTTTATCGAACGGTATATTTTTACATCATCAGCAAAAAAAAACTATTATTAATGTTATTGTTTATATCATTAATAAATAATAGGAAAAGAATAGGACCCAGGTGGGATCCATTAGGGGCTGCTTTGCTTATTCGGCAAAGTATTGTTTAGACTAGCGTTGAAAAAAGCGGAAAAATTCCCCGTTTTTTTCAAAGTCCTTCGTTTTTTTCAACTTTTATTCGAAAGTTTCAAGAAAAATATTTAAGGAATTTTTTGTGCTATAATAATATTATGCATAATAGCAGATTACAGAAACGCCATTTCGTATAAAATTGGTTTGGCATCTACTCATTTATCACAGATTCAAAACCAATAATGTTAAAAATCAGAGTCTCTTAGTGCATAAATTTTATAGCCATAATAATATAAAAGTAGAATCATTATATCGCAGAAAGTTCGCAGTCAGAATCGCCTTTTGGCATTAAATTCAGACGTATAGTGATTTCAATGCAGAATCATTATTGTCAATTATTTTGGCCCTTAGCTTGAGTCGCTCGCTCGCTCGTGTTTTGGTCACAGGAAACCAAACGAATCTAAACTATGTTCGACGGCAAAGTTGTTTTTATGTATGTGTTACTTTCCCCCTAAACTTGAATTGTTTTTAGTTTTAGACAAGTTTAAAAAAATGTAGTTAATGTTTGAGATGTAACTGACTGAGCAAAGCTCGGTCACCCAGGTACTAAAATATAGTATCGTTGAGTTAGTATCTCATACATAATACAAGTTTAAACTTACTTTGGGGCTAGCTCAATCTGTGTAATATGTCTTTATAATTTTTTTTAAAATGCTCGATTCTTGATTACTAGCTCAAGATGGTGGAGCCGCCGCCGCGTCAGCCGAGAACCGCGCCGCCGTCGACGCCGGCGCCGTTCCACTGGGCGAACGCCACCAACAACTACAGGAGATATTATAGTTATGGAACCTCAACAGACCACTGGTTAGCACAGTATTTATATTAGACAGAGACATAGATAGATACTACTCACAAAATGTAGAATAAGGGTCTTACAAATTAAACTAAAACTGTCTTATTATAAAATGCAGAATAACTTTGTTACTAGGTGTTTAAACATTATCTGAGCAAGTAAACATTTTTAGGTGAGTGAGACGGTGGCATATTACTAGATGTAAACTTGATTTTAGTAAAGTTAGTCTGTTTTATAATAAGACGAGTAGTGTTTTTACCTAAACTGTAAGTACCTAGCTGTTGTAAGAAGAGCGGCATCGGTCCAATCAAGGCATGGTTCAGCTGCTTTCTTTGGTGACGCCCTTGAGGAAGACTTTGTCCAGCTGTGGACTGCAACTGAAATGCTGATGATGATGATGATTCGCAAGTTTGTGTTAAGGTTTCCTCTCGAGGTGGGCGACCGCATGGTACGGCACAAGCAGATCGACTTGATTGAACAGGCGATCTACGCTGCGCAGTACCGCATCAAAGACGTCGAGCCCATCGTGAAGAAGTACCTGGACTTGTTGGAGTGAGTTCTTCAAATCTATGATATCAGAGTCCCAGTGCATGTTCGCAGGTTGAGGTTTTCGAGCAGGCGACATCGAAGACGTCGAACACATCAACGTGGCTCATACGCAAAACGTCTGTTTCGCAAAATGTCCCCTAGTCGTAAAACGTCTTTTTCGCAGAAGCCATATTATATTATACACGCTGACTTACATTGGTTATGGAAAAAAAAATGTCGTATAGTAAATAAATTCCTCTATCCATATACGTAATCCAAATTTCTGTATGTCATAACATAAAAAAGTTGCGTAAATGATTTTCGATCGATACCACGTAGTTAAGCCGGCCAAAACAGCTGCGAAATGTCGATGACCCCGGCCGGCCCGCGGGCGGTGTATAACGGCGGTACTAATTGATCTCACAATTTTACTTTCGAGTTTTAGACAACATTTTTTGTTTCTGAATTTTTATTTTGAATAGCTTATTAGGTCTTACTAATGATGCCTATGAAGTGGCCTTCGGCTTCAAAACCACTAAAAAATCACCGTGTATATGTTACAGTTAGAACCAGTTTTTGGATATAAGGCGTTTCCCCTAGTTAGAACTAGTTTTTACTTAATACCTTTGTTATAACTAGAATTAACTAATGCTTAAAAGTGTAACCGAACGCAATGTATGTCGCCGTGATAATGTGCAGTGTGTGTATCCGAAACGGGTCCGCGCTCGACCAATAACAGCGCGGCCCAAGTTCGCCATGTTTTTTTGCTCTTGTCTTGGATTTTCTCGCGGGGACTGCTTGCGCGTCACAAAAACTTGTTTAAACTTTTGATTACTAATTAACCAGTGTGAAAGTAGTTCAAAATAGGAATAAACGTTCTAAGAAGTTGAAAATCACCTTTTTCTTTAATTCCCGGCCAGGACTTAGTTACAAAATTGAATATCAGTTTAAACTAGTTCTTACTAGACAAAACGCGTTATTCCAAAGCGAGTCAGTTAAAACTGTTACAACCGCTAACAACAGAATCATAATATAAAAATTTGTATCATAAAACAAAATATACTGAACCTATTTTAAGGGTAAATTCAGACCGTAATAGTGAACAACTTTCCCCAAAGAACACGTATCGAAATATGAAAAGTAATTTTTGGCTTCCCATACAAGTTGACCGATCAGCTGATCCGAGTTTGGAAGCCAAAAGTTATTTTTTATATTAGAACTTGTACATTTATAAGGAAGTATAAAAGAAAACTGTCAAAGCTAAGTAGGGTTTACAAATTGAAAAGTTATAGGCTATCAACTTATAGAATGTCCGCGGCAAGGAAAATTTCATACAAATTTAATTGAAATTAATTTTTGGCCGTTTTTAGTAGCATGATCTCAAAGTTGGCATTCGCAACCACGGAACCCTACACTACGCCTGGCCCGACACATACTTGGCCAATTATTTTTAGAATTGTACGGAATCCTTCACGCGCGATTGTTATTTCTTTTAATATTAAGGTTGTTTGACTTTATTGTATGGTAACTGTTCACGCCATATCGCCCTTTTTACATCATATACTCTTTCGTTCATTTCATTCTCATCTATGGCCTGCTTGTCAAGAAGAAAGAAGAATTTAGTCTGATCGCAACATCGGCGCGCACAACACCCGCATCGCTAAAGTGTAAGGCTGCAGCCTGAAAGTTCCAGTGCGTGTTTCTGATCAGGTGAGCAGGCCTACATAATTCATTCATTACCTAATTACAGTCCACTACGCAACGCATTCGCTGAAACATTTTGGTCCTTCGAGCCGGATTATCCGCTATACTATCCCGCATATCCCACTATTTTATCCCAGTTTCGCATTCGCATTTTCATATTTTCTATTTTCGCATACCTATTGTAATTTTTATCGATTGATTTGATTGTCATTTTCTCTGTCAGTCATCCAATTGACATTTTAATTTTCCTTTTGTTTCATATTTGAAAATTTGAAAATTTGAACATAATATATGTTTCAAACCGCTGTCATATATAAGGCCTGTTTTACATGTAAACATTATAAGGCTATTTTCTCACAAATAATAAAACCGCGTTTGTCTTTGTTTTTAAATTTAGTTTCTTTCTATTTTCTTTGTTCTGCTTTTATTTAACCGCTTCTATTAATTGTAAAGAAAATGGAAACTAAAGTTAAATTACTAACTGCTAAAAATGAGGCGTATTTTGCTCATATTACGCAGTTACATGACAGATCGAAAACCATATCTGGTATAGAAGGTTTGCGATCATCGGAATCGTTTCTCGCTGATACTGAGACATTGCCTACAATTCGTGCGGATTTCATTTTTAATTTAGATAAAATAAATGAAATTCTTTTAGAAAATAATAATGAATATACGCCCAATTATGGACCGCTTACTTCCTTTGAAGAAATTTATGCTCGTGTTCAGAGATTCAGATCGCTTCTTTTAACTTCTAAGAATAAGGACAGTGGTCATAAGAATATTAAGAGTGAGGTTACACTGGGCCCTAATATTAAACTACCACCAATGGTTTTAAAACAGTTTAATGGGTCTATAGAATCTTGGCCGTCTTTTTATGAATGTTTTAAAGCTAGTATTCATGATAATCCAGATTTGACTGATGGGCACAGAATTCATTATTTAATGGGCCAACTTACGGGTTCCGCCCTTAAAATAACCGCTGGAATTGTGCCTTCTGCTGAAAATTACCAAAGCATTTGGAATAGCCTTGTCAGTAAATATCAGGACAAGCGTGCGTTAGGCTCTCACTACTTATCGCTTTTACTTAATATTAAACCCGCTCTTAATAACTCCGCTTCGCTAAACAATTTCATAGAATCCTATTCTGCGGCAGTTTCAGCGCTTGAACAGTTGCAAATTACGGATTTGAAAGATTTTATGTTTCTAACGATCGCCTTACGCAAGCTTGATCCAAATATCGCACAGGCTTTTGAAATGCATTTCCGCGATAAAGAAATTCCATCATATAAGGACTTTTCCGAATTTATAAAAGGGCAAGTCAAAATTTTAGATCGCACTTCTAATGTTTCGCGCATGTTTAATGTACATAATAATAACGCTTCCGCTGACCTAAGCAGCACACAGGGCTCGGGTGAGCATGCTCATAAGTCTAACCTAAACCGTCCAATCATACTTCAGTCTCAAACATTGCTAACTAGCAGGCCGAAGACTGGGTGTGCTTTGTGTAATGATTTAACGCATTTTCAATTATACTTTTGTGACGCATTTATAAATATGTCTACTGAAGATCGCTTAAATTTAGTTAAAATTAAAAACGGATGCATCAATTGCTTAAGTTTAATGCACAATACCGCTAAATGTAAATCGAGTCATTCATGTAAGACTTGCGGCAAACGTCACCATACGCTTTTACATTTTATTGAAAATCAAAAAACTAATGACATGCATGACACTCCTCCTTCCTTGCCTTCTAATGCATCGCTTATTGCCGTTGATGAACAACCTGATACTATTAAAGAAACACCCGCTGTTGAAGTTGTTAGCGCTCCCATGTCGCTGTGCGCTCGAAATGGAAATACATGCCAGACGACTATTTTATTGTCAACTGCGCAAGTGAAGGTGGAAGGTGGAAACAAACAAAAGCATACTGTCCGATGTCTTCTTGATAACGCTTCGCAAAATAACATAATAACGCTTGCTTCTTGTAAACGCTTGAATTTAAAGATTATTCCTTTACCGAACTCCTACATAAAAGGTATCGGAAGTGTTTCTCAAACTGTTCTAGGGTACGTAGACGTACGTTTATACGCTCATAATAACTCAAATTATTACTTAGATACAACCGCATTTGTATTGAATAAAATTACGGATTCCTTACCAAGTAATAAGGTGGACGCTAATATAATTCAGCATTTAGTCCATGTACCGCTAGCCGATCCCGTATGGCATAAGCCAGGTGACATTGATTTGCTTTTAGGAGCACAGCTGTTTCCGCATATATTAATGAGTGGTAGGATTATCGTTCCACCTGCACCTCCAGCTATAGAAACAGTCTTTGGCTATGTTTTTATGGGAGAAGTTCCCATTTTACCAGACGCGTTTCAACTCTCTAATTCTTCGCATTCCCATACATCGTATACATTGTTTACACAGTTTAATAAGTTAAATGTTAATGAATCGCTTCAGAAAAATCTACCTCTATTCTGTGACCTTCTGGAAGGTTCTCTAGCCACAAAGACAAAGAATTAGAGGAAAAATCTTCTTCTATATTATCACGTGAACGCATGGGTTGTCACTGTGTTGCATTGGGCAATGCATTGCCCTTCAAGAGTAACATAGACAAACTGAAAGATTTTAGGGTGATGTGATACAACAGTGTTGTTCTCGCTTTAATAAAAAATTTAATTCCGCTCGCTTTAATATATAATAAATAACTTACGCGTTTTATGATATTGTCTCTAATTTTTGAATTAAACTATTCCGATGGTCTAACGCTTTAGAAAACAATTATTTTAAAATTTGCTTATTTTAAGAAAGATGTAAGTTATATTTACATATCTTGCAAACAAGACAAAAGTGGCTAGTTATTATGAAAATAATATTTAACTATTTTAACGCATCAATAACATGATGTTATCTCGCTTGACTGCTTTTCTATTTTATATTCCGTATTTAAGGACCTTTATCATTGTTTCATTAAGCGGTCATTGGTAAAACTTTATATACTTCCTTCTCAGTGAATTCATTTATTATTTTCAACGCTTTGATTCGCAACTTAATGCTACTCTTTTCGCTTTCACGCATTTATTTATCTTCTTGATTTCTTGACTTCTTGAAACGCTACGCATTGTCAAGGCCGGGGAGGATGTTCACGCCATATCGCCCTTTTTACATCATATACTCTTTCGTTCATTTCATTCTCATCTATGGCCTGCTTGTCAAGAAGAAAGAAGAATTTAGTCTGATCGCAACATCGGCGCGCACAACACCCGCATCGCTAAAGTGTAAGGCTGCAGCCTGAAAGTTCCAGTGCGTGTTTCTGATCAGGTGAGCAGGCCTACATAATTCATTCATTACCTTATTACAGTCCACTACGCAACGCATTCGCTGAAACAGTAACAAATGTTCCTTATGAATTTTCCTTCACAAAAAAATTTATGTTTTGTATTCTGTTGACTTGTTTGATAATTTTATTTAAAAAAAAACTTTATATCGATGTTCTCTAAAATGTTACTTAAGTGTAAAATTATATTCTAACTAGGAACATGAAGCTATTTTTTAATTCCAAATCAGTTTCTCTAGTTCTAGTTTTAACTAAAACTCGGAGGGGCAACTAGTTTTATCTGAAAACCAATTATATTAATAGTAAATTCTAGTTTTTACTAGGTATTTCTAGTTTTAACAAAGACATTCAGCAAAAACTATTTTTAACTAGGGAAAACGCGTTCTATCTAAAAACAGGTTTTAACTGTCACATAATGTATATGTTACAGTTAAAACCCGTTTTTAGTAAGAACTAGTTTTTTCTTAATGCCTTTGTATATGCCTTATACTAATAACAGTAATTTTGACCGCAAAACTCTTAAATCAGAGATACTTAACCGCGATTAATATCGTTTTTTTGCCAGATATTTCGACGGCCATTCTGATATCACGGTCGCTGGCAACAAAAAAAAACAGTTATGTGACCGTGAAACTCAAAAATCATACATGTAGTTAATTATCTCAAGTGTGCTCTTTAAGTACGTAATAAATAGTCTCTGTTGCTCTGTGTCGCAGGTTCCGAATGAGCTTCATCTTTAGGCGGCTGGAGATGATCGAAGAGGAGATGGAGGTTATCTACTCCATGCTGCTGAACGATAAACTCGAAGAAATCTTTAAATACGCGAAAAGAAGGTAAGATTTCTACTGCATGGTCTCTTCAAAACAAGTTTATTTGCCAGCCACATTTAACCTCCGACTCTCATGAACACCATTCAGTGATAAGGAGCGAAACTAAATATTCTAATGGATTTCCGTAGCGCCATCTATTATTTGCCAGGCAAATTAAAAAACCCGACTTGCAAGCGTTAACCCCCAATAACTTTACGGCTGAACCGATTTCATCAAACATAGCTAAGAACCACCGTAAGGGAACTTGCTTTCAATAAAAAAAACAGCATTGATATTGGTCCATCTGTTCCGGTGCTACGATGACACAGATGATACTGACCGACACACATTAGCGTCATACTTACAACACTCCTCTTTTTTGTTGGGGGTTAAAAAAATTCGAAACAAAAATAGTTTAGAATTCCTTAACACCTTGACTGTCGAGTAAACGGCTTTTAATTGTTTTTGAAGGAATATATTCTGTCGGCAGGGTGTACGAGTACATAGTGTACTACGAATACGTGCTTGCGAAGCACATCGACGTTACTTACATGTGCGAGCGCGTGGCCTGGCTGCACGAGAACGGCAAGGAACAACGCCACCTGGAAATGAAAGAGAGGATAGCGAAGATGCAGCAGTAAGCAAGCTCCTTTTTATATTTCAAGTGTATGTATGTCCAGCTGAACGGCGAAGACTTTCCACTGTGTGCGGCGAAGCTCTAGTTGTCTAGCTGAACAGCGAAGACATCCCACTGTTCCAATGAATGTTGTCCAGCTGAACAACGAAGACATGCGACTATTCCAATGTATGTTGTCCAGTTGAACGGCGAAGATATCCCACTATTCCAATGTATGTTGTCCAGCTGAACAGCGAAGACATCCCACTGTTCCAATGTATGTTGTCCAGCTGAACAGCGAAGACATCCCACTGTTCCAATGAATGTTGTCCAGCTGAACAGCAAAGACATCCCACTGTTCCAATGAATGTTGTCCAGCTGAACAACGAAGACATGCGACTATTCCAATGTATGTTGTCCAGTTGAACGGCGAAGATATCCCACTGTTCCAATGTATGTTGTCCAGCTGAACAACGAAGATATCCCACTGTTCCAATGTATGTTGTCCAGCTGAACAGCGAAGACATGCGACTGTTCCAATGTATTTTGTCCAGCTGAACGGTGAAGATATCCCACTATTCCAATGTATGTTGTCCAGCTGAACAGCGAAGACATGCCACTGTTCCAATGTATGTTGTCCAGCTAAACAACGAAGATATCCCACTATTCCAATGTATGTTGTCCAGCTGAACAGCAAAGACGTGCCACTGTTCCAATGTATGTTGTCCAGCTGAACAGCGAAGACATCCCACTGTTCCAATGTATGTTGTCCAGCTGAACAGCGAAGACATCCCACTGTTCCAATGTATGTTGTCCAGCTGAACGGCAAAGACTTTCCACTGTGTGCGGCGAAGCTCCAATGTATGTTGTCCAGCTGAACAACGAAGATATCCCAGTATTCCGATGTATGTTGTCCAGCTGAACAGCGAAGACATCCCACTGTTCCAATGTAACATACATTGGAACAGTGGGATGTCTTCGCTGTCCAGCTGAATAGCGAAGACGTGCTACTGTTCCAATTTATGTTGTCCAGCTGATAGATTTAGCATCCGGCTCGAAGGACCAAAATTATGTACGGCGCAGGCTTCGGTTGTCACCTAGGCCCACGCCATACATGCAGAGATGTTGATGAGATTGTAAGAAGTTTATGTGGATTCAAAAGACCACGTCACGTAGAAACTTTTTATTGCCGTTACGTTACATTAGTAGAATTGGTTGTGACAGGTCCTTGCTCGGTAGTATCTCTCTTGTTATCTGCGTTTGATTCAAAATGTAAAGTGAAAACAGCGACTTACATCGTATGTGGCCGCGTGTAGGAAAATAGTGCGGGCATTGCACGAACATACTCCTAAATTTAAAAGACGAAATATAGACCGAGAAAGAAACACATAGGCTACTTTGGGCATTGCGAGGCGCAGCTACATATGTATATTTTTTACAAGCGTTAAGTTATTGTCTCACTACTGGGCAAAGACCTTCTGCCACTCACATAAAAATCTATCGTCATTAAGCCTTATTGCCTCGAGCCTACCATAATCCCTAAGTCTGGAATCGAGTACGTAGTATACAAGTAAACATATTATTATTTGCTATGTTTCATTAATTTGGAATGCTTTATATTTGTCCGGTGAATTATGAAATTATATTATATTTTACTTTACTTAGAACTTTACCAAAGTAAAAGATTGATTTTTGATAATTAAATAATATGTAATTTGGAAAATCTTCATTTTTTGTACAAGCTTTTATTGTGAGGTCAATGAACTTATTATGAAATGAAATAAGCCCAAAATCGATGGAGTTGCTTCGTTTTATTACTGAGTCCACCATCGACCACTTTTCATCTCCGTCATCAGACCCTAAGCATCGTCTACCATAAAGTCCTCGTCAAGACAAATCAAACAATGAGGTTATGTTTTTTTTAATATTGAGTTTCGTCGAATATCTCTCGACTCGACATCAGAATAGCTCATTGACTTCATCATAATATATTGTCATCCGACTTACACAAGTATGCAAAATTTCAGCTAAATCGGTTGAGGATAACTGGTAAAAAATTTGTTGCAAGATATGACCTAAACCAACATTCATACATACATACAAGATTGCAAGTTAAATAAAAGCTTGTAATAAATCAGCAGGTTGATAAAAACTAAACTAAATTTTCAGAGAGAAATCCCTAGCCGAATCGTTGCTGAAACCGGATAAAAAGTACGGGAAGGATGACATGGCGGAGTACGAGAAAGCGGAAGAGGAGAAACTGAAAAAGGAAGCGCGTAAGTGAGAAACTGTCACCGCTTGCGGGGGAGCGAGCGCCCGCGCCGCGTCTGTTTCCGTGCGTCGTTGTTGTATGGCAGTCGTCAAACTATGTCAGATACCTTTAGGCAGCTTGAAAAATCTAAAACTATTGTTGGCCACTTGCACACACGAAAAATAAACAAACCCTACTTATGTTTGTTTGATTTTCGTGCCTTAGACGTAGCCTACTTTACTGTCAAACCGTAGCTTCGACTAGTAAAGAAATAAAAAAAATACTCAAGGCATCCTTATGTATTGCTTTTGATACAGCGAAGCGAACTATACATTTTATTTTTAAGTTTTAAAAGTTCACTTTTCGGATGCCCGTAAATCATTGTGGAATAACCCTACACGTTTAATGCCATACTAACAATTGCTCATTGTTACTAGTGCTAACCACCTGCTGCATATCCGGGATCTGGCCGGCACTTAGGAAAAAAGTATAAAAGGAACAAATCTGCAACTGAAATTAAACAGCTGTGGAACAACCCCACAGGTTTCATGCCATACTAACAAATGATCGCCATTAGTAGTACTAACAATAGAATTCACGGCCGCCCGACAGCTGAAACTGAAACTTTGACTTTGCATCTCGTTTTCTGCCGATACTGTTAGACCGACGTTACTTGGCTGCTTACACAGGTGACGATGCGTCATGCGACAGCCATACTAAATTATGTGGGTCCATTTTGAGTAACTTCGACCAATAAGGCGATTAACACACAGCACCGCGCCCCGCTGCGTAGTGCGGGGCCGCCATACAAAAACGAGGCGCGGGGACTCGGTGTCAATGTGTGCGTTTCTATTAAGGGTCCCCCGACCCTAGACCAAAATACAACTTTCCATACAAACGTAGTCTACGTTTTATTTCAAAACGACATGTCCGATTTGGGCAAAATTTTGTAATTTTAAAGACATTGCAATTATCTAGGTTTATAACTAGTTTCCGACGGTAAAAATATGAACTTGAAATAGAATATAGTGTTTTATATCATTTTTGACCATTAGTATGGGAAACTTCTAAATCGTTATATTTTCTTTCCAGTTCATAATTTTACTAATAACCCTAGATAATTGCAATTTCTTTACAATTACCAATTTTTACCGGAATCTGACATGTGGTTTCAAAATTAAACGTAGACTACGTTTGTATGGAGAAGTCTAGGGTCGCCGGACTCTTAACACGCATTCACGCGCTACGCTGCGTAGTGCGGGGCAATGTGAGAATCGCCTAAAATCCGCTCCAATTGTTGACGATTATCATTTGCAACTTTTACATAGTTCACTGTTTCCTTTAGATTTTTGTCGACATGCGTTTTTATGTTGCAGAGGCGCGGCCGTCTCCCCCCGCCTTCACGAAGGACGTGCCGGACGCAGACGGAAATTACCCCAAAATATAGGAGCACCTGTCGCCGAGCGGTGCAGCGACTTCCTGTGGAGATTTAAATAAAAATGATAACTATTTACCGACTTTTCATTATTTGCTAACAACAAAAATCCTACTTATATTATAAACGCGAAAGTTTGTAAGTATGGATGGATGTTTGTTACTCTTTCACGTAAAAACTACTGAATGGATTTTTTTATGAAACTGTACAATAATGTAGATTATACATCAGAATAACACATAGGCTACAATTTAAAAAGATACTAGCTGTACCCGCGGGCTTCGCTCCCCGTGGGAATTTTGGGATAAAGAGTACCATAAATCCTTCCCCGAGTCTCAAACTATATCCATACCAAATTTCACCCAAATATGTTCAGTAGTTTAAGCGTGAAGAGGTAACAAACAAACAAACAAATATGTAATATACCTTGAGGTTCACTTGGCATATAAACCATTTTGGCCAAATTGAGTTATATACAATGTCCTTTTTAATTAAGTACAAATATTTTAAGGTTTGGTTCAGTCCATCATTTCGAACAAGATTTCCCAATAAATGTATATCGAAATACGAAAAAAATTTTGTAGGTTCTCGTACATATCACAGTAGTCACGTGATATCATTACTCAGGAAAATAAAAATTTTTATTTCTTTATTTTGATATACATTTATTAGGAAAAGTTGTTCGAAATGATGGACTAATTCACCCCTTAAAATATTTGTACTTAATTAAAAAGGACATTGTATAGCATCTTTCTCAGAATTTTTTTCTCTATCGATCTGTATACAATATCCTTTTTTATTAAGTACAAATATTTTAAGGGGTGATTCAGTCCATCATTTTGAACAACTTTTCCCAATAAATGTATATCGAAATACGAAAAATATTTTTTCGGTTTTCATACAAATCGAAGTAGTCAAGTGATATCATTACTATGAAAAATGAAAATTTTCTTTTCGTATTTCGATATAAATTTATTGGGAAAAGTTGTTCCATATGATGGACTGAATCACCCCTTAAAATATTTGTACTTAATAAAAAAGGACAATGTATATGAAATATCGAAATTCGGAAAAAAAATCGTTGTACGACCCATAAACTTTGAGACAAAAGTTTAAAACACAAATAAAAATATTAATAAATAAAAAAAAAAAAATCTTTATTCAGACAAAAAAAAAGTCCATTTATTGTTAGTGCGAAATTAATGTAAAAGCGAAAAATTTCACTTTCTATTTTTGTTTAGTCGTAACTCAATTTTTGTCTTGAACTGAAGACGTAAATTCGTAAGTTATTTGTAAATGGTTTTAACGTCACGGTATAATGGTATGGTATTGACATGCATTGCTTGATGTAACTAGTACCTACTTTACGACCAACACACAAAACGAAATATTCAATACGCCATTGACGAATAAATCACATCCATTGCAAAATGTACTTTAAGATTTAAGTATAGGACAAATAATAAAATTATCTGAGTTTAAGATAAGTTCGAAATAGGCAGTCATAGAACAAGATAGATAGATACTGATAAATTATCACATTGTATCGGTTATACTTTGACTTCGATCGAGCTAGCACAATAATTGGTTTTACACACAGAACATTATTATATTCTATATTGCTGTCACTGTTATAATAATTTGCTTGCGAGCACAGGCGGGCACTATACAAAACGAAAAAAATTAAGTTTATGTTGAATGCATAGACATAGTTTCTTTTTACTGCGTAAGGTCGAATGTACCCAACTAAGCTTTACTAAAAATAATGTATTATATTAAGACATACATTATTTTTATTAAACAAGGAACCCTTATAGTTTTGCCATGTCTGTCTGTCCATTCACGGTTATACTCAGAGACTATCTGTAATTTGGCATGGGTATTTATATTAATCATGCCGACAAAGTGGTAAATAAAATCGTATCGTTGAATAGGTCTTTCATAAATAGTATGGGCTTGTAATCACCATTTTTAGATTTCGGGATCCGTTTCTAAAATATTTGGTTTTATAGTGCAAATAATGAAGTATAAAGGATAACTATCAGAGCTAAGTAGGGTAATAGACAAATTAAAAAGTTATAAGCAACCAACCTATGAAATGTACTCGAAAAAGGAGAATTTCATACAAATTCAATAGAAAATTTAGTTTTTAGATGTGTTTATTTGCGTGAATTCAAAGTCGGCATTTGCAACTAAGGAACCGTATACTGAATGAAAGAATGAAAATCTCTTTATTGCACCAATACACAAAAAGATGATGCTCCCATGCTGGTCTGGGAGAAATGAAAAAAAACTTAGAATGTACCAGCTGCTTCTCTTCCCGCGCAGATCGTAAAAGCCGATCGAGGGAATGGGCAAAAATGCGAATCATGTTAACAGGCGATGCGGCTAGCAACCCATCACTGTATTGATTGCTTTTCCATCTTCTCGTCCCCCATGACGCTAAAAGTGGCTTTTGGGTCTTGCGGCCCTGGGTTGTGCATAGAGCCGCAAGACCCAAAATGCTTTGTCTGCCCCATTAGGGATAAAGACGTGATAGTATGTATGTATGTATGTATACACAATAAGAAAAAAAATAGCTATACAAAAAATACATTTACGCTTATACTGCGTGTAGCCCCACTCGCACTTGGCCGATAATTTCTTTAATATTGCAGCTTTGAAATATTGAAATTAAATATGCTCAATAGTTCGTAATGTTTCTTTAATATTTTTTTTTGTTTAGTACCTACTTAATTACGTTTCGCCATTTTATTCAATGAAAATTATCTTTATATACTGGAAGTCCTATTTTAAATGTTCACATTCTACGATGGCACTGACGGACAGACACGGCAAACTTTTAATAAGTACCCCTTTTTTCCATTAGTAGTTACAAATGTAACGCGTTACTATAGTTTTCTTACCTTATACAAGGTTTATAATACCAACAAATTACTTTTATATGGGTTTATACGTCAATAATTATAATCTTAATTTGACATACGACGTAGAGTTTTCTTAGCTGTAATCACCATACATTGGTTTTTTTGTAGACGTAAATCTAGGCTAACTTGGTAAAGGAGATGTGTAAATTATGTAAGTATCATCTTTTTCATCGCCGAATTCATAGAAACTTTTGTCTAGGACGTTTTAATATAAGTTCTAAAAACAAAAGAGTTAAGATTTTTTATTCGAAAAAAAAAAACGGTTTTGGCTCTCCTAAAAAAACATAATAAATTATATAGGTATGTATTATTCATATAATTAGTATATATATATATTATTACTGTATATATGTATAGTATATTCTATTATATCTATGTATTAACATTTAAGTATTTGTATTTAATATGTTGTAACTACTAGTGTTTTTATTACTATAGCTATAACTATTTATTTGTACGCCTACCACCAGTTTTTTTTTCTCTTTTTATCCCGAAGGTTGACTGGTAGAGAATGCTATTAGCATTAAGTCCGCCTTTTGTACCATATTGTTTTGGTAAATAAAGTTTAAATAAATAAATAAAAAGTAGGGTTTATACGCCAAGTGAACCTCAAGGTATTGACATACAAACTCAATTTCGCATTTATAATATTATTAGTAGGATTGTGTGGTCCTGCGCAGATGAAGTCGCGGGAACCAGATAGTTATAAACTACATTTGCTTATTGAGCGAGCGAGCGAAGCGAGAGAGGTCTCCGTTTTAGCTTGGTTAAAAATGCTTTCGTATGACTGTGTTCTCCTCTAGAGGTCGCATTTCTCAACCAATTCCCGTGAAATTTTTGGAGCAGGTTCGATAAACATATGAAAGTCGATAGTCGAGCCATTTTTTAGAAATGTTTGAAAATGGCGGAGTTGGCACAAAAGGCCTAAGCGCCATTGGATTATAGCTCTAACGACCATTTTGTGTTTGTAGTGACAACGCAATAACAAAGGATTTTTATTTTCTACTAGCTGTTGCCCACGACTTCGTCTGCGTGGACTTTAGTTTATGTTATTTTGAATAAAACCGGCTAAGTGCATCTTGGGCCCCGCGCAGCGAAAGGTTCCGTAGTTGCAAATGCCGACTTAAAGTTAAAAATAATTAATTAATTACAACATTCAATTGAAGTAGTTTTATTTATCTTCCATGCCTGTCTGGGAGAAAGTAAACTTACCTCGCATATTGTAAAAGCCGATGGAGAGAATGGGCGATATTTTAATCATGTTACAGGTGATGCGGTTAGCTAACCATTAAACACTATTTGGATTCCCTTTTTCATCGTAACGTCCACCATCACGCTAAGTGTGGCTTTTGGATCTTACGGTCCTGGTCTGCATAGAAAAAAATAATTAAGTTCCACTTTACATTTAAAAAACTTTTTTTAAGACTTTGAGGTAATTATATACATACCCAACCCATGCCATTGGTACTAATTGTCTCTAAGCAAAACAGTGGACAGAGAGACAGACATGGCGAAACGATAAGGGTTCCTTATTTACTACAAAAACCTAAAAATGATCACACATTACCTCTTAGTGGTCTAAGTCGGTTGGAATTTTAACATGGTGTAAATCTCTCAAAAACTGAATACTTATGCAATAGGCAGTGACTATGCCAGTACTTTATTCACCTTCCGTCTTTCGGCGGGACTCCCACGGCACTGTTGTGACTGACTTCAGCGGAGTGCTTCCGCCGCTAAACTACTTAAGTACCTTCCCCCTTCCCTCACCCTTATGATGAGGCGGTGCAACAGTAAGCCTTATCATACATGTCCTTCGCTAGGCGGAAGATAAAAGGCGAGAAAGAAAGCGGCGGAAAGCATTTCTCAACCCAACTAACATTAGGCGCTAATATAAGAGTTCGAACAGGTATATAAAAGAGCTAAACAGGTCTATAAAAACCTAAGGTCATTAATGAGTGCTATCACATGGAGTTATAGCGTGCTATAACATATTAACCCGCAGTAGGGTTAGGTGGCGTCTCGTCCCATATGAAACTCGGCCCAGGGACCAGTTATCCATTTTCAATTTGAATAAGGGTTAACTCGGACCACGTTTTCTTAGACATGGGACGAGTTTACCACTAAATAAAAACAAAGGGGTTTACTGGGACCAGGGTCAGCTTACAGTTTAACCCTCATATTCATAAAAATTAAGAACTGTTTGCTAAACCTATTTTAGTTAAAACCTGTTTCGTCATTCTGTCTCTTTTAAATATTTGACATTGCAGAAACGAGACAAATCATATTTGAACTAAAATAGGTTTAGAAATCGTTTATAATTTTTTTTATGAATAAGGGGGTTAAACTTTATTTCTTTCGAAAAAAACTTCAGTTAATAATTCAAGATACATAAACAAGGAAGAAAGTTTTTTTTGTTGATTTAAGTAATAAAGTAAAACTGTAATTTAAGTAATAAAAAATAAGGCATAACGAATGGAAAAATATTTCTAGTCCATCGGTTAGATTATTAAAAAAGAGAACTGGGAAACCAAAAATGACAAAGATACAGCGCATTGAAATATCGTGTCACGTCACACTTAAGCATGATTTTTACTTAAGTGTGACGTCGCAAGCCCCCACTCCGGAACTTTGATGCACCGTATCTTTGTGAATTTTTACTTTTTTGGTAAACTGAAAAATACGAGTCCTTTATTTTTGGACAATCTCAAAGACGGCCTAACTACAATCATACTTTTCGGACCCTGTCGTCACCCCTATTCTTCATAGATTTGTCGTATAAAATAAGAATGAATTTTTAAATAACAGCTAAAACTAAAAAATTATAGACAAAACTATGCAAGTTTAGTATTATTTAGATAGATGCTTAAGATTTTCACCGAATGTATTCATGTGTCAGCTATATCAAAAAATACTAGGTACAAATATTTTAATAATAACTAATTACTTAATTGTGAAAAAAATCTACCTATGATCAAATTCATAGAAAAAGAACATATATGACCATGCTAAAATTAAAATAACAGTTTAGTCTTCTTAATTAACAACTAAATTAAAAACTAAATTAAAAACTAAATTAAAATCTAAATTATACTCTAAATTAAACTAAACAAATAATAATAAAAAAGAAAAACCTTACAAATAGAAAACGTCTTCCAGATCATTGCCCTGCGGTAGAGTGCCCAAAAGGCTGGCAGCATTGCCACGTTGCATTAGCAAATAAAAGTAAATTTCAACTGGCTGTTATTAAAAAATTAAGTCAATTTTATACGAAAAATCTATGAAGAATTATTGATATTTTTTATTACTTAAATACATTTTTACTTCATTACTTAAATATACAAAAAAACTTTCTTCGTTGTTTATGTATCTTGAATTATTAACTGAAGTTTTTTTCAAAATAAAAAAAGTTTTAACCCCCTTATTCATAAAAAAATTACAAACGATTTCTAAACCTATTTTAGTTTAAATATGTTTTGTCTCGTTTCCGCAATGTCAAATATTAAAAAGAGACAGAATGACGAAACATGTTTTAACTAAAATAGGTTTAGCAAACAGTTGTTAATTTTTATGAATATGAGGGTTAAACTGTAAGCTGACCCTGGTCCCAATAAACCCCTTAGTTATTATTTAGTGGTAAACTCGTCCCATGTTTAAGAAAATGTGGTCCGAGTTAACCCCTATTCAAATTAAAAATGGATAACTGGTCCCTGGGCCGAGTTTCATATGGGACGAGTCGCCACCTAACCCTTGCAGTATAGTTTTTAACATTATCTTAATATTTTGACTACTAAATTATTTCCAGCAATATTTGAGGGTACCGTAGATTTTTATTACATACTATCTACCGTCATTACATTTAGCTCAAGGGAAATTTTGCGAAAAGAACGTTTTACAAAAGGGACTTTTTTGCAAAAGGGACATTTTGCGTACGCGACAATTTGCGATGATACGGACATAATAAAACTTAACAAGCCATAGCACAGTGCCGAACGACACGCTTTTGGTAAGGGAGTAAGCACTTAACTATAAACCAAAAAAAAAAACTTTTGATCTTGGTGCTCTGTCTGTTAAATATGTAATACTGTATAGATTTTTAATTAATAAATGTGCAACAAATGGAATGGAATTATGGAAAAAGAAATGTGCAACAAAGTTAATCTTTTTACTTATTATATTAATTGTGCATCTAAGTAAAAAATTTTAGATTACATTTATTACATGTGTACATATATTTTGTAGAATATTTTATATTTTTAAAGATTTATAACTAGTGGTTCGCCGCGAACTTAGACCTCGCGATATTATTCCAAAACTAAACCAGTTTTAATGTCCAGTGAAACTGTGATACAGTATTCACTACCAATTCGATACCGTTGCAGGAAACAGATTTTCCAACCTTATTTCTTCTTCTATTCTGAGCTGCAAGAGTTTCATTTTGTATAAAAAAATTTCAAACAATTTAAATCAAAACCTGGATTAAATTCAATATCCCAAGACATTTGAATCTTGAAAGAGCGACGTATGTACATCCAGCCGCCAACTATTTTACGCCTACGTCTCATCATCATCATCATCATTTCAGCCGCATAACGTCCACTGCTGGACTGGACATAGGCCTCTCCCAAAGATTTCCAAAATGACCGATCTAGAGCGGCTTCCAGCGACCTTGGTCAGGTCGATAAACCACCTTGCGGGTGGGTGTCCTACGCTTCGCTTGCCAGTACGTGGTCGCCATTGGAGTACCTTTTTGCCCCATCGGCCATCGGTTCGTCGCGCTATGTGTCCGCCCATTGCCATTTCAACGAGCTAATCCGTTGGGCTATGTCAGTGATTTTAATTCTCCTACAAATTTCCTCATTTCTGATTCGATCGCGTAGAGAAACACCAAGCTTAGCCCTTTCCATAGCGCGTTGCACCTTTAGCCCTCTTATGGGATCCATAGTAAGGGACCACGTTTCAGATCCATAAGTCATCACTGGTAACACACATTATTTGTAAACTTTAGTCTTAAAAAACTGAGGTATTTTTAACGAGAAGACACTGCGTAGCTTCCCGAACACTGCCCAGCCGAGTCGTATTTGTTGAAAGACCTCTTCCTCGAAGCTGAAGCTTCCTGCCTGGATCAATTGACCCAGGTTACCACTTCGAGGGTGGAGCTCCCAACACAAACAGGTAGGAGCGCAACATGGACATTCGACATTACTTTCATTTTGTCCATGTTCATTTTAAGGCTTATCATCATCATCATCATTTTAGCCGCATAACATCCACTGCTGAACATAGGCCTCTCCCAAAGATTTCCAAAATGACTGATCTAGAATAGCTGGAAGGCGCTGGATGGAAGCCGCTCTAGATCGGTCATTTTAAGGCTCACCTGTTGGGAAACTCGGTTTAGGTCTGCGAGCATAGTACATACATACTTAATGTCGCGGTCTGCCATCGATTAAGCCATGACAACGATATCATCGGTAAATCGAAGGTGAGATACTCGCCATTGATGTCAATTCCAAATCCTTTCCATTCCAGAAGCTTGATCTTCCAGTGCAACGGTGAACAGTTTCGAAGTTATAACGTCTGGTTTACACCTCTATGCAGTGGAATTGCCGTTGTCCACTGCTCCTGTACTCGGACTGACATAGTGCGTTACTGTAAAAGCATTTCAACACCTCGATATACCGATAGTCAATACGGCATCGCTGGAGACTGAAGCACGGCCCATGTTTCGATCGAATCGAAGGCTTTTTCATAGTCCACTGTCCCCAAGCATAACGGCTGGTTATACTCCCTCGTCTTCTCTATAACTTGCCGCAGCGTATAAATGTGGTTCATGGTGCTAAAGCCCTTGCGTAAACCGGCTTGTTCGGAAGGCTGGAAGGCATCAAACCTGTTTGCGGGATGATTCGTGATGAGCCTCGAAAACAACTTATACACATGGCTAAGACACTTGATAGGCCTATAGTTCTTCAATAGAGTGTTATCTCCCTTTTTTTAAAAGAACAGGACCACAATGCCCCTGTTTCACGTTTCTGGCGTTACGCCCTCGAGCTGAATGGAATTAAAGAGCCTCTTGAAGGACTTTCAGTAGCAGCGTTCCGCCCACTTTCAGAAGCTCTGGATGATTCCATCCTCGCCCGGCGCCTTTTTGTTTTTAAGCTGTTTAAGGGCCATCCTAATCTAGTACAGGCTGATGTCCGGGACATTTTCGGTATAGTGTCGGATTAGCTTGGCTCTTGGGCAAACGCCAACGTCTACGACTACTTTATTCAAAGTGAGTCCTTGCGATTTGTGCACATTTATTGCCCTGGCAAGCGACAGTGGAAATTGCGTTCGTGAGCATGACACTTGGCCAGTCTTCCACGATCGGGTCATGCGTGGGATGGGAACCGTGTTCTGGTAAGGATTCTTGCCCTCGAATCTCCACAGCGTGCTCACGCATTGAACGCTAGCGTTTGGAGCTTTCGGGCGAAGTTTTTTGCTGACAAAGCTCTTATTGGCATGAGAAGTACTAGCATATTCCCTTAGTTGCGACTCTACGTAAAACTACTTCGCTGGCTTTGGTTGCCGTTAATCTCTTGCTTGTTAGTTTGTGGCATTATTACTAATACTACAACAGAAGCACAGACAAGTAGCGATATCGATTGTACCAAAGTTCGCTCAACAAAATTGCTAAATTTAATAAACTACCCAGTTTGCCGCAAACTTAGACGTCGCGATTATTTTTCGCAATTCAGTTTCCTAAATAACCCCTAGATGGTGCTATCCAAAGTTAGAACGCGCTATGGTTTCGTTTGGTATACAATCGCGGACATTTTTATTAATATTTCAAAAACTACTGAACCGATTTTGATGCCCAACGAACTTGAAAATTCTATTGATATTTCCTACATGCCTACCAAATTTCATCAAAATCAAACCATCGGTTCGGCTGTTATCGCGGTACAAACATACATACATACATACATACATACATACATACATACATACATACATACATACATACATACATACATACATACATACATACATACATACATACATACATACAATGTGTTTTCGCCCCCAACTCGATTTAGAGACCTTCGCTCGCTTCGCTCGCTCGGTCAAATAACTTTATCTAAGTACCTAAACAAATAAAGTGGAAAATAATAAAATGTATTTATTTTCTGTAATAAATGAGTTTCTTACAAAATATATGATCAGAAAAACTTATTGAACTAATATATACATAGGAATTTAAACTTGCGTCACGAAGGCGCGTCACCTTGTGGTTCGATTTGGGTTCGACACCTTAAGCGTCGTAGTCGTATATTGTAGTTGTATACCTCGTATATATACAGCTGTGTCTATGAGTAGCTCTTATTGAGGTCTGCCTTGGAGTCTTCATGGTGGAAGTCGTCTTCAGCTCGAAGCAGCACGTCCAGGACTTGTCTCTTGACCTGGAATCAAGAAATCTTGTTGGAATACTTTGAATACCTAACTATTTGGTATGGTTAAATTAAACTACTATTTATCAGTGAACTATAAAATTATATTATTTAAGAACATTTTTAATTGGAAGGGTTTATGTCTGACACCTAGTACAGTCGGCATGCCATGTTGGCCACCATGCATGTAAGCTAAAAACATATTAAATGCTTGATAAATATATATAAATATAGGGAAAAATTACACTGATTATGCTAGCCCCAAATAAGTTCGAGACTTATGTTATGGGATACTAACTCAACGATACATTATTTAATAACAAATACATATATAGATTAACATCTAAGACCTAGGACAATTTAAAAAAGGTCATTTCCCAACTTGGCCTGACCGGGGATAGAACCCGAAACCTCTTGACTGTGGCGGACTAGCATGGTGGCCTCGGAGGTCGTCATAAGACATATCGTTTACGTCAATAAGTAGAAAACAGTGGTAGTACTTGATTCTGCAGAGAGCGAGGCAGTCTCTTGGTGCTTTGGCAGACGCTGGCGAAGAACAGCTCCAAGGCCTCGTGGTCGGCCGCGGGCCCCGGCTCCCACAGCTCGGCCTCCTGCTCCGGCTCCTGCTCCGACGGCTCGCACTCCGGAGACTCGTCCTGCTTTAGGGACTCGCGGATTTGCCTTTGATTTCTGAAATAGAATGATCGTTTCCATTCGATTTTGATTCCTCTTTCCACCTTTTTAACCACTTTCAAGCAGGTGGCCCTTGAGCGTTGCGGCCCCGGGCTCTGTCTGCTTACCTCACAGCTGCGAGAACCAAAATGTTCTACCCCCCATTATAGAGATGTGGACTGGGTCAAAAATATATTACTTTATTTAGTCCGTCAACTGGATTATCAAAAAATAAAGGAACCTCATTTTTTCGTTTAGCAAAGTAGTAAAAAGTTACACAGATTGACGTGACGTCACGCGAAATTTTAATGCGCTGTATCTTCGTCAGAAAAAATACGTATATTTTGAATAATCTGTCAAATGTGCCAAAAATATGTTTTTAGTCCACTTCCCTAGCGGGATAAAGACGTGATGTGTTTTATACGTCAGAGCAAAGCATGTTGATCAAATAATACAAGAACTATAAAGAGTAAAATATGTTTACTTTTTAATCTATGTCTTCGGAAATTAGGCCATCATGTGTTACTTTACAGGAGTAACTCTTGTGGATGGCTTTAAGAAGTTGGATAATTTTTGGCGGGATGCCAAAGGAGAGCAGACGAGACCACAAAGAAGACCACTTCAATGTATCAAAAGCTTTTTCGAAGTCGACAAAAGTAAGATTCTCCCTTTGCCATTCTGATGCCTGTTCAAGTATGATACGAAGAGTGTTGATTTGGTCAGTACAAGATCGATCAGGCCGGATTCCAGCCTGTTCTTTACGCAGATGAGGTTCTACGGCCTTTGTTATCTGTCCAAAATTATCTTGGTGAACGCACCTTAGATGAAATTGAAAGCAATGTGATACCTCTCCAAATGCTGCATTGAGTCAAGTCACCTTTTTTGGGCACTGTGATTAAAAGTCCCTTTCACCAATCTTCGGGCAGCTCTTCTGAATCCAAAATCATGTTGATCAAAGGAGTAAGTGTCTCGAGCGTAAGAGGAGTAAGTGGCGGAGGGCAGGTCAGCTTTGAGCATCTCCGATGTGATCAGGTCAAGTCCTGGAGCCTTACCACTTTTCAAGGAGAGGATGGCGTTGCCCACTTCTTCAGCCGTAGGTGGGCTGGTATTGACATCTAGCAGCTGAGATGGTGTTAAGCTCTGTTGCTCATCTTCTAGGGCTGATGTAGGAACCTGGAATACCTCCTAGAAATGCTCACGCCAACGGCAAAGTTGCCCCTCAGATGACGTAATAAGCTCTCCGTCTTTAGATTTCAAAGATTTCTTTTTGCGTCTGTTATTTCCCGAGAGGGATTTTGTGGCTTTGTATAGCTCTTTTATATTGCCCGTATCTGCAGCGTGTTGGGCAAGATCTGCGATACCACCCGCCTATAAAATATTTGCGCGTGCTTCGGTAGATTTTCTTGCGAATTTGGCGATACTGCTGATTAAGACAGGTTCTTTGTGCTTCGTCTGTTTTCGACCAGATCCCAAGTTTCTTGTGAGATCCACTCGTCTCGCTTGAAGGATTTGTGACCGAGAACGGTAGAACTAACTTCAGTATAAACCGTTTTAATGTTATTCCACTGCTCTTCTATGTCGCTTGTAGTTTCGGGCTGCTCGAGTAAAGAGAAACGGTTACGTAACTCGAGGCGAAACTTGTCACATATGTCTGGGTTTCTCAGTTTGTAGACGTAAAATTGTTTGCCAATTTTTCCTGTTCCTTCCACTGGTTTTAAAACTGCAATCTTCAGCCGAACGTCGGCAACGACCAGGTGGCGATCGCTATCTATATCAGCGCCTCTGTGATTTCGCACATCTAGCAGAGAAGAACGCCACTTAGAGCTGATGGCAAAGTGGTCAATTTGGTTCTTAATCTTGTCATCAAGGGGCAAAGTCCTATTTTGAGGTCCTGGTTTTGGCGGAATTCTATTAACCTTTTCCCATTGTCGTTGCATTCCCCAAGTCCCTGTGTGCCCATATGTCTAGAAGTCTAGAAGAAAATATTAAGAAGATACGATAAAGAAAGATCTTGAAGCTGATGTGCATGATACACGTGTTTTAATCCCAATAGAGAACAAAGATGGAGTCTATAGAGCTAAAAAAAGTAAAGACTGGGAGTGTAAAAAAAACAGTTGATGAATAAAAATTGGTAGAAAAACGAAAGAGATATAGCGATTTTTCGAAAATATGTCTATTTATCTCACTCGCAAAAACGCTTTTTTCTATGGCAAATGTATAGATGATAATGTACTTTGACGTCACCAGTCCATATCGGACTTCTATCTCTAATGTAAACTTTAAAGTATCACAGGTTCGTCGCTGATTAAGATATTTATAAATTCTTTCATCGTTTACAGTGGGCAATTAAAAAAAATGCGTGCATATTCTCTATTAACTAATATACATACAAATTAAAAATATATACTTAGATTCGATTATAAATCTAAAGCTATTTCTTAAACAATTTTTGTTGTTCGAAAAGTCGCATGTACTTACTCACTTTTAAGGACCATTGAACTGCAGAGAATTTCGTACATTCAAAAGTTTACAAGAATAAGTAAAAATATAAACATGTACAGAGAGAAAACGATTTAGAAAATGAAGTATTGGATCAATACGTCATGTACACATAACAAAAATAATTGCTTAAAAAGAAATGTAGTTTCCTATATCTATGCCTCATGTCAGCATTTGACAGCTGTGCTGGACAGTGACATTTGAATCAAAACAATAAGCAAGTTTCCTGGGTCAAAAATAAATTATTTGGCAATGTTAAAAGAATAAAATGTCACAAAATAATGTCACTTGTCATTGATCATATCCATTATCAACGTGATATAAGATTTAATAATGCGGAAAAACTGATATTAAGAGTTTGAATTTGACTCTAAGAAACTATGACGTCATTCGTTTTTATTTCATACAAATTCCATAGAAAATGTTTGTTTTGACGTTTAGAAAAAAGTGTCTGATTTGATTTGTTGGAAACTTTTTTATTGTGTAAAGGTAAGCGTGTGGTAAAAATTATTAAAAAAGCAAAAATTTTCAGGTCTTTATCCCTAAAAGGATGGGCAGCCTACTTAGGGTCGTAAAACCCAAAGGCTACGCCCGTGGCTTCGCTTAGCGTGATTGTGGGCCTTAAGTAAGAGTCCCCTTACCCTGGATCAAACTACTCTTTTCCAATAATTTATTGCAATTTAACTTAAATTCAAACTATAAAATGATGGTTAAATAAATATTTAAATATTTTAGTGGGACTACATAATTTGTAATTTTTAGTTTTAATTTAAATTTTAATAAGTTTGTATAGTTTGACTTTTCTATACAAACGCAAAATTTTGTAATTTCAAAGATATTGCACATCTCTAGGCATAAAACTGGTTTTCACAGTCAAAATATGAACTTGAAATAGAATGTTGTGTGTTATACCATTTTTGACCATCAATGGGAAACTCCTACATACTTATATTTTCTTTCCTAAATCTGAATGTGGTTTCAAAAAAAAACGTAGACTACGTTTGTATGGGAAAGTCTAGGGTAAGGGGATTCTTAAGATAGAAAAATGGAATTTAAATAGTGATGGGTTGCCAGTTAATGGGTAGCTAGTCGCATCGCCTATTAAGGCTCCTACCCGCGCTAGCGACCTTGAAAATACAAAAAAATTAATTTCTCTTTCTGTAAGTGAGATCAGAAATCCTCGTACAACTTTTTAGCTAGTATCCTGTTACATTAGAACCTCGAAAGTCATTGAAATACTATCCGCTTTAGAAATTTTTACAAAAACAGTCAAAAGTGGCCGTTTTTAGTATTTTTTGCAAAGTAAACTACAGCGTATTGTATTACAATGACTTTCGAGGTTCTGATGTAACTTAAGGATACTAGCTAGAAAGTTGTACGAGGATTTCTGATAATCTCACCTTACAGAAAGAGTTTTTTTTTTTTGTATTTTCAAGGTCGCTAGCGCGGGTAGGACCCTTAACATGATTCATATTTGCGCTCATTTAATTGATCGGCTTTGTTTATTGGTTTGAAATCAAAAGCACAGTACAAAGTCGGACTTATCGCAGATAGGGATCTCTTCCAGTCAACTTTGCCCTGAGAGATTGGATACAATAATATGACATATTTATTATACTACTTAGGAACATAAATATATATTATCTCTTGACGATCGGGAAGCTTTTGGCGATGCGGCTAGCAACCCATCATTTTATTCCTTTTTCCACCTTCTCGCCCACCATACCATCTAAACTCCCATGCTGGTCTGGGAGAAAGGAAAAAACTTAGAATGTACCAGCTGCTTCTCTTCCCGCGCAGATCGTAAAAGCCGATCGAGGGAATGGGCAAAAATGCGAATCATGTTAACAGGCGATGCGGCTAGCAACCCATCACTGTATTGATTGCTTTTCCATCTTCTCGCCCACCATGACGCTAAAAGTGGCTTTTGGGTCTTGCGGCCCTGGGCTCTGCATAGAGCCGCAAGACCCAAAATGCTCTGTCTGCCCCATTAGGGATAAAGACGTGATAGTATGTATGTATGTATACCATCTAAGCTGGCCCTTGGGTCTTGCGGCCCTGGCTCTGTGTGCGTAGAGCCGCTGAAATGCTCTGTCTGCCCCATTAGGGATAAAGACGTGATAATAGATGTATGTGATGTGAGAATCATTTCCACTAGTAGCGAAATAGAAAAAACGTGTGCATGAGATATCCCACTATTTAATTTATTGACCATTTACTAGATGAACGAAAATAATAAAAATGTATTCTTATATCGTCTAACAAAAATATATACTTACTTAAACTATTTTAAGCGTAGACAGATTCAATGATATTGAACTTTCCCTAAAAATGATTTTCTTTTTTTGCTTTTCAGAAGTCCGAATCAGTCAACTTTTACGCTAAAAAACATCTATTTGGAAATAGGCACGTTCCCTCGGGAAAGTTTGTTCATATTTTGTGGCTGAGCCTATCTAGTAATTGTATTATAGCGAGCGCGGGTCTATTCACAGTTTGAGCGAGACGCACGATCGATGTTCGTTTCGGAGCCGAGCGGTTCCCAGGGGAAAGTGCGTTAGTCGGCGGCCAAGCCCCGTTCGCGTCGCTTGTGTACAGCGTGATTTTTTTTAAATTTTTTTCTGCATCGCCATGACTTCGGGCGCATACTGCGCCGTGCAGGGATGCAAGAACCAGAAGACCATGAAGGAAATATCCTTTTTCAAGCTGCCTACGGACGGGAAGCGGTGAGTTGCTCGGTTCTGTCGCTAGATGGCGGTAGCTGTGTGAAGGCACCATACACTGCAACTTTGTTGCCTGCATACAATTAATTACATTGAAGTAATAGGTAGATGACTTTCAAACAAATGTCAACCATACAAATAATTGCTTCGATTAAATTGTGTGCAAGAGAAGGCGAATAATGGCAACACAATCCAGTAGCACTGTTTTAATGCAAAGACAATGCAATCAAAGGTATTGCATTGGATTGTCGACAAGACAAGCCAATATTATAAATACCTAGGTACCTACAGTAGGAAATACAAACCTAGGTATTTTTGAAAATTCACATTTTTTTTGGCTCATTAATTGGGTAGGTAGATTATTAAAAAGTAAGTAAGTTATAGGTACACGTGTTTTTTCTTTTCTCTGATTTCTCTGATCATATCAAACAATGACGAAGATACAGCGCATTTAAATTTCGCGTGACGACACGATCAGGTACTATTTTCACCAAAAGGTGACGTAACTCGCCCCCACTTCGATGCGCTGTATCTTTGTGAATTTTTACTATGTTGCTAAATGAAAAAATATGGGTCCTTTATTTTTGGATAATCTAGTTGACGGACTAAAAAATAAAATATTCCACTTGCCTATTGTATCAGCATGGCAGATTGTCTCGAATAATTCGTTTAAGTACAGTTTACACTATCACATCTTTACCTGAACGGGGTAGACAGAGCCTCGAGTTATGCAAATGCCTTGGCTCAAGGGAAGAGGAATAAAAATAGTTATGGATTGCTGTAGCAGGATCGTCATCTTGATTTGGATTTTCACCTTTTCCTTCGATCGGCTTTTACAATCTGCGCAGGAAGAGAAGTACTTACTTACATTGTAAGTTTTTAAGCTTAGTAAAGATTTTGAATTGACTCATGACTATGTTTGTCGGTACTTACATTATCACCTTTTTATCCCTCGCGGGGAAGGCAGTGCTTCGGGTTGTAAGACCCCAATGCCTCATTTAGCGTGATGCTGGGTATGTAGGCAAAAAGGAATCAAATAGTCATGGATTGATAGCCGCATCGCAAACGTCAGATCGTACAAGATGATCGAGGGAATTGACGATAATGCGAATCACGTTGATGCATGCAGTAACGCATGTTATTTCTCGCCCATCAGGCTAATAGGGTGGACGTACCTAATGTCAGCCTTTTGGTACAAATTTCACCTTTAAAAAATTGTACTGCTTTTAGTAGAGGCTGAAATCAATTGTTTCTTTTTTATGTTGATAGGTTATGTATTTGAGAATCATAATTAACATCTGAAATCTAACTGCAAATTTTTAAAACAATATAATATAGAAAAGTACCCTTCGGCTCTAATTACAGCCTCTCGGTATCTAATACCACCCTTTCACGTACCGAATATCAGCCTAGTGTGATATCAGCCTCAAGTGGCTGGAATTAGGTACTCCGATAAACCTCATACTAACCTAATAGGGTGGCTGAAATTAGGTACTCCATCTAACCTAATACCAGCCTAGGGTGGCTGAAATTAGGTACTCCATCTAACCTAATATCAGCCTAGAGTGGCCTAGAGTGGCTGGAATTACATACTCCATACATTTGATGTATCTAACTACAGCCCCATTAGTTTCAGCTGATATGACAGACAAATCCTAAATTATTATTTAGAAATCGATTCACAACTTTATCATAATATAAAATAAACCAAATCAAAAACAGTAGAGCTGAAGAAATAAGAGCAATACCTTGTTTTAATGACTCCGAAACTTATCATTTTTTTAGCAATATGGCCGCCGTCCGTACTCGCCTAGCTTTAATTGACGATTGACGTCAAAGTACTCAGTCTAGTGTAACCATATTTAACAAATATTTTAGACCAAATGGTTTATATTTAAAAAAAAAGTTCTTGCCCAGTTATATTTACAGAAACCTTATTATCTAATAAAACGTTGAAAGGCTGGTATTCTGTACGGGGCTGGTATTAGGTACGTCCACCCTATCACACCATTATTTGTTTGTCTCCTGTAAAGTTCTATTTTGGTGCTTCCTAAATCGCAGCCTTTACGGCCACTGGCCGTGAAACTTGATTTACGGCGTAGCTTCGTCCTTTAGCCAGTCATGCGCTGCATTTAATTTTTAACTCCCAGCACAAATTGATGACAAAGTTGCAAATGCTAAGGGGCTAAACTATATTTTTAAATTCTGTCAAACAGCAAATAAAAAATTTATTTACTCCTTTAAAATTGCACCAGATTTATCGGCTGTTTTGTTTTGTGTGAATAAAATTTTCCTACAAATCACGTCGAATGTAACTAAAAATATCTTTCTCGCACCTGCACCTTATGTTTCTTGCGTTTCAGTATCTTTAATAAAGTTTTCTTTTCTTTACAGACGTGAAGATTGGTTGTACATGATAGGGCGGCCCGACCTTCAGAGGAAGCCAGACCTCAAACCTGCGTGCCACTTCGTGTGCCACGTCCACTTCGAGGAGAACATGATGATCCGCAAGCCCCTGCTGCGTCCCAACGCCATCCCCACGAAGAACATCCCAACCCTCCCCATCCTCAACGAAACCACCAAGGTCCCCACCACCAAAGAAGACAAAAGCACACAAACTAGACGAAAATTTTACAAAGACCTTTCAAACTATAACAGTAACGGTGGTATTAGCGATGGAGGGATGCGCATACAAATCGTCGGCCATTTTGGACCCAAGAAAGAGAAGAAAAGAAAGCTGAAAGAGAAACTGGGAGAGAGCGAAGCAAAGAGAAAGAAACTGGAGTCTGAAATAGAAGAACTGAAGAAGCAATTAGAAACGAAGGCAACAGCTACTGCAGTGATTTCAGCAGCTACATCCTCAGCTGAAGGAGATCTCAAGATACCTAGTTACTCTACAAATACTAATCAAGTGTCTTGCGAAGTTGTAGATAAAGTGACAGACATTACATCGACAATTGTGGTAGAAATAAAACAGGAAAACGTGGATGACGAGATGGACGAGTAAATTTTTGTTAATATTCGATGACTTTATTTTCATATCACTGCGCTGTAAGCCATTTACTTACATACTACAATGACATATTTATTGATAGTGTAACATTCGATGATTCAATATTTCTAGCATAGAAATAATTTTTTTGATTTTTTTAATGAGAAGGTGTAGACAACAACAAAATATTTAAGTTCGACCGTATCGGTCATGTCATGAGGTAGAAACTATGTGATCGGACGACTTGAGCGAAAGATAAAGATAATTTATTTGATACAGGCCGTTTCCTAACGGTCTATTTGGAAATCTTTGGAACTGATCTGTAACAAGCATGTTCATATGATAAATAGGAGTAGCGAATTTCAAATTAAAGGTGTCTAAATGATGTACGATGTTTTATCTAAATTTTCTTATATCAGAAATTTATAGTCTGAACTTGAACTTAGCCTGCCTGTACAAAAATGCGAATGAGACGAGTTGCAAAAAGAATAGAGAACAGGAAGTTGCGAACGGGACGAGATGCGAACGAGATGAGCTGCGAACGAGACGAGCTGCTAATGGGACAAATTGCGAATAGGACAAGTTGAGAATGGGACAAGTTGCAAATAGGACAAGTTGCGAATGGGACGAATTGCGTCACACCCTAGTGAACAGGCATGATAAATATGTTTGTATATTGTTACCTTTTGGTCATGTAGGGCAGCAGGAAGGCCATCCTGCTCTCAAAGCGCCACTTCTTGGCCGGCAGCCCCGCCGGCGTGGTGGCGCTCCGCGACCGCTTCAGCGCCTGCCGCATCGAGTCCCGGAGGATCTTCCATTCGCGCTTCAAGATCTCACCTGAAAATATTACAGTATAACTTTTGCAGCCAACTACAGAAATAAGTCATTACGTTTGACAAAACCTTTAGATCTTTTAGCCTCTAGCCCTGTCTATGTATATTACAAAGAGTACCTATGAGTACGTTTGCAAAGAGTACCCTTTTACCGCGAGACTTTATATCAGTTGTCGTGTCCCCACCCCAGCGCAAGGCATAGAAAATCTTAAATAAATCCCTACAGCTAAAAACGGATATGGATACGTCATATAGGTATCAAACGAGCATATTATTTTTGTCGGAAATATCCGACGTTCGCGGAATGGGCCCGACAATGTTAGTCGGATAAATCCGACATTCGCGGTCAAAGGGTACGTGGTAATAGGAAGTCTCACTGTTCATCCCCAGCTTCTTGGAGATCTCCTGCCAGCAGCGGTCACGCACGTCGATGTCGCGGTGGCTCTCGTGGTCTACGGTCTACACTACGCCACGGAGGTCGTCATAAGAGGAGGTAATAGGAAGTCTCACTGTTCATCCCCAGCTTCTTGGAGATCTCCTGCCAGCAGCGGTCACGCACGTCGATGTCGCGGTGGCTCTCGTGGTCTACGGTCTACACTACGCCACGGAGGTCGTCATAAGAGGAGGTAATAGGAAGTCTCACTGTTCATCCCCAGCTTCTTGGAGATCTCCTGCCAGCAGCGGTCACGCACGTCGATGTCGCGGTGGCACTCGTGGTCTACGGTCTACACTACGCCACGGAGGTCGTCATAAGAGGAGGTAATAGGAAGTCTCACTGTTCATCCCCAGCTTCTTGGACATCTCCTGCCAGCAGCGGTCACGCACGTCGATGTCGCGGTGGCTCTCGTGGTCTACGGTCTACACTACGCCACGGAGGTCGTCATAAGAGGAGGTAATAGGAAGTCTCACTGTTCATCCCCAGCTTCTTGGAGATCTCCTGCCAGCAGCGGTCGCGCACGTCGATGTCGCGGTGGCTCTCGTGCCGCGTGTCGTACAGCACGGGACACTTCTGCACCTCGTCGATCAGCCTCTCCCGGTAAGGCCTGCTCGTCATAACGGCTGATGGCCAGACGCTGGAAATCCACAAAATCTTTACAGCAAAAACTAACAAAAATAATAATCTAATTTCGGCTAGCTCGGCGAGTTCGGAGGCCCCGCGGCGGGAATGCGCATTGCAAGCGCTTTCGCAAGTAAAGCGCGCAGGGCGTTGTCCGCACTTGGATGGGTGACCATAAGTGGCACAAAAATTCTCGAGCTCGTCCGTGCTTCGAAAGGCACGTATAAGCCGTTGGTCACGGCTGTCATGATTGTATGGCAGTCGTCAAGCTATGCCAGATGCCTTTAGGCAGCCCGAAATCTGACACCGCTGTTGGCCACTGTGTAAGTGAACGAAAAACAAAGTCATCGGCCAAGTGCGAATCGGATTCGCGTACTAAGGGTTCCGTATCATTATCTATAAAAATCGCGTTTGTTGTATGGGAGCCCCCTTATATATTTATTATATTTTGTTTTTAGTATTAATTGTTATTGAAATACATACTTTGTAAAAATTTCAACTGCCTAGCTATCTCGGTTCTTGAGATACAGCCTGGTGACAGACAGACAGCGAAGTCTTAGTAATAGGGTCCCGTTTTTACCCTTTGGGTACGGAACCCTAAAAAAATTAAGTCTAATAAACTGATTGATACCTAGGCCGCCATTCGCGGTGTGCTATAGACAAATATGACATTGATATTTTTCCATTTTTTGCATCCACCCACCCATAATATAACACACGTTCCAGTCAAATTCTCAGAACCAAGAATTAGAAAGGCTCGGTCGGACAGAGCTATAAGATACAATTTAATCTGACGCGCATATTATGAAGTGTAGAAAACGCTGTTCTCATCGCTGCGTATAGCTTCTACGTATCGAAACAAGTCTGTCACACGCTTGGCCACTTCGACTTGTCTACCTTTACGCATTCAAAGTTTAGAGTCAACGATTTGTTGTATATGACATTATAAACCGACTTTTGCAACGATAAAAGCAAATACATATTTTATACGTACGTTTTTAGGTTAGGCTGGCGAAGCGACGCGGCGGCAGCGAGCGACGTTCGAGCGACACTGAGCGAGACGGAGCGATGGCGCGAGATGCGGGGAGATGGCGCGTTGCCGCTTCGTGCGTCGTACTTGTTGTTTATAGCGCATCGCGCGCGGTGGGCGGCGTGGTTTACCGCGCCCGAAAACGTGCGATCGAGCGCGACGACTTCATAGACTAGCGTAAGCATAGAGCCGGCATTCTATAAAAAATAAACATTATATCCAACTAATTAATATTATAAACGCTAAAGTTTGTAAGTATGGATGTTTGTTACTCTTTCACGTAAAAACTACTGAATGGATTTTAATGAAACTTTACAATAATATAGCTTAAACATCAGAATAGCACATAGGCTACAATTTATAAAGATATTGTGTGATAATCCTGCGCAGACGAAGTCGCGGGAACCAGCTAGTAGGTTATACATAGGTAGATATTATTTTAGTATAAATCCAATCTGGAAACGTTTGGATCTCATATAAGTATAAAATAAATGGCTGCATGCGTACCTAACCTACTTCTTTGTAAACGATTCTAAATTTAGACAAAAATTCCTTACAAGGAGGCTTAGGCGTCAGATAAAGTGACCACAATTGCCCTAAATACCTTCATTTTTTTCTGGCATTAAACACTTAAATCTTAAAACAGCTTTTCTTGTATAGCAAACTTGAAAACGTCATCAAATATTGCCTGGAAATTAATACCCCAAATAAATATTAAACTCTATAATTCATAAACTGAAAGGATTAGATACAAAGAAGTAACGTCGCAGGGCCGTAACGGGCCGCAAAGGCCGTGGTGAGTTATTGTCATACTCCGCGATTCAGTTAGTATGGTACCGAACAAAAAGCGACGCCAATACAAATACTATTTTCTCGAGTTTACCCAACGGAGTAGACTCACTCGATACGACCACAATAACACTTATACTACATTAAACAAAAAGCAACTTTAACGCAACGATATAAATGATGCAAAAGATGTATTCAATACGTAGTCAGGATTGTCAGCAACCTCTCCAGTCCATCCACTTTTTGTCACAGCAAAATGATCTTTACGTCATCGTAAAGCATATCGTTAAACCGAAATGGTTAGTGCATGCTCCCGAAAAGCAGAGTTATTGAAGCATACGCTGCAAGGGAAAATGGCAATAGTGCTAGAGTTAATAAGGCCGAAAGGGCCATCCTGCGCGCATGGGTGCTTGCAAAAGTGGTCGCTTTCAGTTATCCTCTAATTTCCGTCCCGCAGGACCCAAACAACTGGGCTTTTTGTAAAACCTGCTTTGTTTATAGATCCTCAGGATTTAATTCCTCGCTTCATTAATGTGTCGCGGGGAGATTTAACAGCGTATTGCTCTCTGCGTAATGGTACTAATAATGTTCCCGTCTATTTATATTCTGACTGCTTCATTAGTGTTGAGAAACCTTTTGATTTCATTTATTTCAACAAAACACACTAAATTCTGCTTAAATTATTATCTCTTTGTCGAAAATATTAATACACACTCACACACTAAGTATCCAAGTACCTAGTTTTATAGAGAATCTAGCTTGCCTCGCTCGCTCGTTTAAATAGTACGCGAATGGCTTATTATATATGGCTATTTACAGCGGAAGTTGAAGTTTATGATTGTGAGACAGTGTTATGATTATATAAGTAATTTTCTATAAGAATATTGTTTTATAATTTATTTAAGTAAGATTTACACTCCCTACCATCGGCTTCGTGGTTTAGCAACAATGAAATGTCTTCTCTATTAGCTGCTTTTAAATGGTAATGCAAAATTTAAATATTCTGCATTCAATAGCAATACATTTCAGCTTGACTATAGTACTGTACATGCACTAAGACTCCAAGAATAGCGCGGATGTCTGTCTCCAGGTCACCGCCGTTGCCTGGAAGTCTAGATCTGTTTGCTTCAATTGTTTACTTTCCACACAGAGTAGATTGGGCAGAGCGTTAAGTCTATCCTGTTGAGGCTTATTGTACTATATGTGCAATAAGCAACAACGCTGTTGTTTGGTATATTTCGGGTGTGCAAGTGGCTACCCTATCACGGATGTCAGGTTTAGAATTGTTCTAAAAGGCTTTTGCAATATGACTGCCTACTTAAGATAACAACCAGGGATAACAGTTTATGAAGCTAGAAATATAAGCTAAACTTGATGGACCAACGGCTTAACGTGTCTTTCGAAGCATGCAGGAGCACGAGAAAAAAATTGTTGTCTAAAAATGTCAACCTCAAAATACTTTCTTTTTATCAATGGATACCTGGATTCCATAATAATAATCAGAATTGTCCTTAATGAGGAGTTTACAAAAAAATAGTTCCTTCACGTTCCTTCGCAGGAATCACATAAATAGATCTGTCAATGTCTAATTCATATAAAATTTTCATGGTGAGAGTTTGTTTTTGGATTATATAATATTTTTCTTTTATTAAATTTGGTTAAAAATATATTATTGTTTGTAAATATGTATTTTTTTAGTTATTTAATAGTAAAATACAAGATTGGTTAATAAATTACAATGTATTGAACAAAACGGCCTCTTTCATTTTTGACAGAACGATTTAAAACTATTTTGCGCCATCTATTGACAATGTTTTTAACCTCATTTTTTTTCACTGGAAAACAGGTCATTCAATGTTGACGTCAACATGTCTTACAGCTAAGTCAATTTTAGTTCCGCTTCTTCAGCTCGACACTTAACTGAAGGATTTTAATGTCATCATTAACCAGATATACTATTTCTATCTCTTCAATGTGTTAAAATCAAATTGTCACAAAACACAGGCATATCTGCTCTCTCTGCTTCTAGAACCGCCTGACGCTCTGTATCGGCGATTATTTTTCCTCTGCTTGCTAAACACGTACTTCTTGTGATCCCAATTACTTTGGTGTTTTTGATAGTAAAGTTTCAAGACTCCTTTAGATCCAGTATATTTTGCTATAATATGCTATCATGTATTTATCTGAGTGAGAAAGTGGAAAGAAATCAAAATCGTGATCGCCAGAAATCAGCATCGCCTGTTTATACCTACATATGTGTTTTATAATACTAGGTAAACATATGCCCTGAATATATAAGTAGGTATTTAAAAAACCGTCATTTCAAGAGTTCATACCATCATCATTTATTCAATTCTAACTAGCAAGTAATTCGTATATACCTACTTATGACTATAGTACTTCAATCTACCACTAGATGTCGCTACGTGTAACCAAAATCCATGGACGGACCATTCAAACAAAAATCAATAAGCTTTTATTTTCAAAGATTTTGAACTTTTTGGCCGAACGAATTTTTGTACTAAATAATAAGGGAACAAAAAGTTTTTTTATTCAAACGTGTTCAGCTGATCTGGAATAAAGAAGTTTCCAACAAATCAAATCAGACACTTTTTCTAAACGTCAAAACAAACATTTTCTATGGAATTTGTATGAAATAAAAACGAATGACGTCATAGTTTCTTAGAGTCAAATAGCGCTCTTAATATCAGTTTTTCCGCATTGTTAAATCTTATATCACGTTGATAATGGATATGATTAATGACAAGTGACATTATTTTTTGACATTTTATTCTTTTAACAGTGCCAAATAATTTATTGTTGACCCAGGAAACTTGCTTATTGTATGAAGTGGTTTTTACCATTTCCATATGATTTTAGCAATGGCCGTGTAAGGAAAGTTTCCATATTGATGGTTTGAGACAAATTTTCAAGTATGTAGGTATATAAGGTCTAACAAAATATACTGAAACTGTTTTAAGGGTGGATTCCTTGGGAAAAGTTCTTCAGTATCATGGACTGAATAAATATTCACCCTTAAAATAGTTTCAGTATATTTTGTTAGACGTTATATATCGGTGGTACATGTACGTACACCCAGTAACATAGATACTGTCAGCAGATATTATGTCGCTTCCGACCGCACCCTCAATCAGTCAAGTACCTACGTCACAATTAGCTTCATAATACGCTATTGCCAACAGATACTACATAATAACAGTTCAGTACAGTGCATGACATTTCGCAACCACCTTGTATAAATAAATAAAAGGGAAATGGTAACGAATAATTTTTGAATTTAAAAAAAAAGCTATATACGCGAAAATTGTTTATACAGATGACATATTTTTTTGAGTTAATTTTAATAAAAAATCAAAGTATCGGTCGGATTTTGATGTTTCTTTGGGACCAATGTGAAAGTACTTATTCTTACATAAGTAACATACATACATACTATCACGTCTTTATTCCTAATGGGGCAGACAGAGCATTTTGGGTCTTGCGGCTCTATGCAGAACCCAGGGCCGCATGACCCAAAAGCCACTTTTAGCGTCATGGTGGGCGAGAAGATGGAAAAGCAATCAATACAGTGATGGGTTGCTAACCGCATCGCCTGTTAACATGATTCGCATTTTTGCCCATTCCCTCGATCGGCTTTTACGATCTGCGCGGGAAGTGATACATTCTAAGTTTTTTCATTTCTCCCAGACCAGCATGGGTAAGAAACTTATAAAAACGCTGATTTGATAACCTTAACGGATTAGATCGTTGAAATGCTAGTAGGTGGGTCACATAGCGCGACGAACCGAATATAGCCAAAAGGGTTCTCGAATGGCGACCATAAGGTGATCTGACTGGATGCAGGCCGCTCATTCAGGTCGGTCATTTTGGAAATCTTTGGGAGAGGCCTATGTTTAGCTATGCATGTTATGCGGCTGAAATTATGATAATGATGATGATAACCTCACGTTCATGCTCAACGTGAAATTTGGGGTTAAAGATGTGACATTTTATATGTATGTGTATAAAACATTGGATAAACCGACCGACTTGGGTTTTTTTGATCTCAACAAATTTGTCGTTGACTGTGCTTGTGGAAGTTGTGGCATTGCACGGAAGTTCATTACGATCTGGATTGAGTGACAAACCAGTTGATGACTGTATCGACGCGAGTCAGTGTTGAAATTGTTTGTTGATTTGATGTATGATTGTCAACTTCAACAACTTTGTTACAGGCAGTTTCAGAACTTGCAGTTAGTGTAGAAGGCATAAGATGTAGTGATGTGATGGTTATTTTTATCTACGTGCAAAATTAAGATACAACTCTGGCTGTAGACTAAAATACACCTACATAATTCACACTTAAATTATAATCACCAAATCTCATATTCCGTTTTTTCGGATGAGATCAGAAAAAACGGAATATGAGAATAAGATTTCGGGCATGCATCAGAAGCCCGGGGAGGTAGTAAATTTAGATTTTTTATTTATTAGTTATTTCAATTTAAAAAGATTTATACTAAGGTCGTTTTATAGTTAGGTTTAGAAAAATAAAAAAAAAAGACATTATTCTCGACCGGTTTCATAATTTCGAAGCTAAATAGATTTATCATCCTACGTTTCCAGAGCCTTGTAAGTAGTGTCATCACACTAATATTACTAAGGCGAAAGTTTGTAAGGGTATGCATATGTTTGTTGCTTTTTCTCGCGCAAACGGTTGGACCAATTTTGATAAAATTTGGTACGCATCTGACATTAAGGCACGCACAAACAACCAAGGAGCGCAGCTATAGTATTTCACATATACCTTACTAATAATGCATGACCAACTTGCTACCTACATTACACGTGTCTGACTTAGGTTATTAGAGAGGTCGGTCGTCGATCACGACCAGCTCTTGATGATGGATGGTGGCTGTCAGACGGATCGCACTGTCAGATTGGGTGGCATAATCACTTAACAGTGCTCGTTCTAAAACGTCAATTGGTTGTAGCTCTTGCATCGTATAATCCATAAAAGTAACCTTTTATTTAATTATAGATCCTTTTTCATGCCTCGGTTCTAAGTTAGCTAGAGTCGTATCTCTTTAATAATTAGTTAAGTACATTCACGCATTTTGCTGTCGCAGATATTACAATTTTCTATATGCAGCCTTATGGAGAGCATTTTGTACATAGGACTTGACACTACCACTTAGATGGATCAGAAAAATGTCAGTAACCATGCAGCATGTCAGACATATCTGCGAATTGGTTGCTTTTCATTTTCAAATGTTATCTAGTTGCCGCATATGATAGGTGCCTACCCTTACCTATGAATATTTATCTCTTTATAATACCACTCTAATACTCACCAGATATTGACCAAAACCCACGCTTTATCAATTTATTGTAGCTTGACAAAAGAAACAATATGCCCACAGCCCCATTCCTATCCCATCCGACCCACCTCCTATGTTATTTGCGATCTACGGCCGACCCAAAAAAACATGCGCGGGCGCACCTCATGTATGACTTCGGTGGCTTTCGCGTCGCGAAGTTATTATTTATATTCCCATCCCACAGACGTGGATTTGACAAATAATATTAATATTAGAAGCGTTTGTCATTTTCGGGATCCATATTTATAAACCTTTAAAAGATTGTGAGTAAAACAGATATTTTATTTGTATTGATGTATGTCAGTAGACGATTTTATGCTAAGTAATAATTTATAAATACTTAATATAAAACCTCTTCACACTTATCTACCTGCTCAAATCAACAAAATCCAAGAAAAAAAATCACCAAAATTTTTCATCCCACAATTCGCGTGTCATTTTTTACGAAATGACGAACCTGCATCCGTCAATCCATTTCATAACAATCGAATTGGCCCGACCGTTGCCAAATTGCACTCACTTCGCAGCAAAAAATATAGGTTTTTTTTTTGTTAAGACTACCTCAGGAATACGTTTTAGCCGTCGATAGTCTTGCATGCTCGTGAAATATCGACGTCGTGTCAGCCAAAAAAATCCTTTGTTCGCCTCTAAGCAAAAAATGTTATAAAGACATCTTTTCAGTAACGCACCGACCCAAAATGCTCTTAACAGGGAAGAGTTTAGGTTGAAAATGGTGTGTGGTTGAACAAAATAAAAATAATTGTTAAGATCCCCGTAAGAAATAGGGTTGCTGCGAAAACTTAAAGTATTTTTTGTGGGACCTGTTCGTGCCCGTATAAAGGCGGTATAAAGGAATTAAATGTGTTAAAGACAGGTGGGTGATTGTTGCGAAGGCCGGTGGACACATTGTGGGTACAATATAATGCGGGTTGCTATGCGATGCGGATGTGGGTCAGCTGTTACGGTGTTACAGGTTCCTGTCAGCTGATTGTCACCATGTTACAGTGTGAAATGTATTTTTGTTGACTAAGTAAGTATAGGTCTCATCAAGGTCGCTTAAGAGTCCGGCGACCCTAGACTTCTCCATACAAACGTAGTACACGTTTAATTTTGAAACCACATGTCAGATTCCGGTAAAAATTGGTAATTGTAAAGAAATTGCAATTATCTAGGGTTATATTGGGTTTCCTATAGTAAAATTATGAACTGGAAAGAAAATATAACGATTTAGAAGTTTCCCATACTAATGGTCAAAAATGATATAAAACACTATATTCTATTTCAAGTTTATATTTTTATTGTCGGAAACTTAATATAAACCTAGATAATTGCAATATCTTTGAAATTACAAAATTTTGCCCAAATCGGACTTGTCGTTTTGAAATAAAACGTAGACTACGTTTGTATGGAAAGTTGTATTTTGGTCTAGGTCCGCCGGACCCTTAACGCGCTATAGAGAGGCCTATGCTCGGTGTTTCCCTACGTGATCGAATCAGAAATGAGGAAATCCGTAGGAGAACAAAAGTCACTGACAGCCCAGCGGATTAGCTCGTTGAAGTGGCAGTGGGCGGGACACATAGCGCGACGAACCGATGGCCGATGGGGCAAAAAGGTTCTTGAATGGCTACCGCGCACTAGCAAGCGAAGCGAAGGGCACCATCTACAAGGTGGTCAGATGACCGACCAGGGTCGCTGGAAAGCGTTGGATGCAGGCCGCTTTTGATCGGACATTTTGGAAATCTTTGAGAGAGGCATATGTCCTGCAGTGGACGTTATGCGGCTGAAATGATGATGATGAAGTAAGTACTTACATAGTCATTGGCCATGGCCAAATGGTTGCCTGATCAGTTAAATATTTATATTGCAGAATAGATTACACAAAACATATCTTTTAACGCAATGATCTTTTTCTTTTTCTTCTTTTATAGCCTAATCTGTCCACTGCCTCTGCTAGGATATAGGCCTCCTCCGTTAAACGCGTCATTGGTCTGCCGCGACTTCTCCATGGTCACCAGTGTATTGCTTTTTGGCCCCATCTTCCGTCCTCTCTACTCATATGACCCGCCCATTTTCTGCTTTTGCCTCAGATTAAAGAACATCTTGTTCTTTAATCTGATGTTCTTGATGATGTTCGTGATGTTCTTTAATCTGAGGCTTTTGCTTTGCTGTTCAAGTGACGTAGATATAGCTTCGGCGAATCGCCTCTCTCCATCAATATGTGCCATCCTCTGAAAGCAAATAAGTATTCAATCGATATTTGTTATCTATGAAAAGTTTATACATCCTATTATTTAGTTTATGGCAATGCTCTATGCCTTATTGTTAAATACTTGCCTGTGATTGGCTGACAAAAAAGAAGTTACTCTGAAAATCTGAAAGGTGGCGCGCGCGAGCTGATCAAAAATTATTAGCGACGCCATAAAAAAAGACGCGCGAAAAAAAAGTTGCCGGAAAAATATAAAAAGTTTAGTTGGACGCGAATAAGTGATTATAATCAATAATTACTATTTTATTTCATACGATAACACCGTTCGATTCTAAGAGTAACCGTACATCGTGTGCCATATCGAAGCGCGAGTGTAAAAGTGGATAAAAGTTCTTATAAACTGTCTGACCAACATCTTTTTCATTGTAAAAAGTACCTACGTAATTTATGTTAAAGCATCCTTGAAACTGTTGAAAGCCAGAGTTAAAACTGTTGTGAACTATCTATCTGTGTTGTGTTGTGTTCCGTTAGTGAAATAAACAGGTGTAATTACGATATCCCTGTATTTCATTGGTTGGTCCTGATAACTCTTCATGGAAGCAAAAAGCAATGACAAGACCACAATAGTAGTATTGCTTTCAATCAGAACTGGGACGTGAATACCAACGCCAAAGCTTGCAAGTATATGATGACTGATCAGTGAGTTTTTCTTTTTTTTTCTTGCTTGGCTGAACTACTTTTCCAACAGTGTCATGGCGATTTGAGATGAGTGTTATACAGTAATTGAATAGGTATTGTCTGAAGAAAATCGCTAATTGCGGGATAACTATGATAGTGTTAACTATCTGGTGATGTATATATAACCTATAAAACAAGTGATCCTTAGCTCATTGGAACTTCCCTACGGTGTTTTTATAACTGATGTTTGATGACAGTGAAAATTACTTTATGATGACTTATCAGTGAATAGACATTTAAAAACTTATTGTATAGGTACTTAAATAATAAGCTGATTTGTCTGGCATTTTGTCTGGTGAATGTTGAAGCTTTGTAAAACACAAAGTTTGTAAACACAGTAATGTTTAACATACTTACAGTACTTAAAAACATAAAACTATTTACTAAGCTACTTTAGTGTTTATTAGTGAAGTGCTACATTGTACATTTATTTTTAATTAATTAGGCATATTATCATTCCTGTTGGAAACAATATATTGGGTTAAGTATTTGCTAGTATAATTACTATAGTTACTGTATTTTTTTTTTATGTCGATGAATATGTAAATATTTAGATAACAAATTGTTTTGGTGTGTTAAATTATCTTCTGTTCATATAAGTTTTGGATATTAATAGAGTGTTAAATCGAGTCGTTAACTATGGGGTCCAAAAGAAACTCTCGTTCACGCAAGCGTCATTCATCCAAACATCATCGTAGTCGTTATTCCAGTAGTTCTACATCTGATACTACTTCTACATCAGTTAGTAGGGAACGCAACATGAGAAGTAAAAAATCTCGAAAACAATCTAAGTTAAATAATAAAAAAATATCTCAGAAAAATTCAAAGAAGAGTCGGAAACTAAAAACATCATCGTCTCGACACCACCGTAGTAGATCATCTGTGCGTACACCTCCTTTAGTAGAAATTATTTCCCAAGATAAAACAAACAGACAGGGTATAGTAAATACTTATGCTAATAATCCCATAACTTTGGGGAATGACAGAAACAACTTTTCAATACCAGCGCAGTTTTTCACTCATGTTAATGTCATTCCTGAGTTTGATCCCAGCGATGGTTCACAAAGTATAGAAATTTGGTTACACAAAGTAGATGAATGTGCCACAATATACTCATGGAATGAAAAACAAACTTGTCATTATGCATTGGCCAAATTAACAGGTTTAGCCAAACGTTGGTATCAAGGGTTACCTTCTCTTCTTTATAGCTGGGAACAATGGAAAGAAAAGTTAATAATTGCTTTTCCTTCTACTGAGAATTATGGTGATTTGCTTCAACGTATGTTACAACTTCGCTGTAAAATTGGCCAACCGTTAGATGTTTATTATTATGACAAGATGATTTTGCTTAATAAATGTGAAATTAGCGGAAGGAAGGCTGTAGGATGTCTGGTTCATGGAATAGATGACAAATTTGTAAGGATGAGTACAAACTCTTGCCGTTTTGACGAACCTGAACAATTATTTTCATATTTAAAAACTTTAAAACAAGGTGATGGGTATGCATTGCAGAGCCGCAGAGGAAATAAAGAGATAGGTTTTCAGTTTAACAATAATGTATCACAAAGTACTAATGATACTTCTAAGCCTGGAGTAGTATGTTTTAACTGCGGAGAAGCGGGACACATTCGTCCCAAATGTACAAAACCTCTAAAGAAGTGCATTAACTGTCGGAAAGCGGGACATATTGCTAAATATTGTAGGATGGGTAAAAAATTAACAACACTCGGTAATAGTAATGATTCTGATAATAATTTACCTCAGACAACTGTTGACATTAGTGATAAAACAATAATGCATATTGATTTAAATGGTAAAAACAACAATAAATATATTAAAAATATAACAATAGATGGGTTTAAAAGATATGCATTTATAGATTTAGGTAGCAATTGTACTCTTTTAAAAGAAAGTTTGGCTAAAGAAATTTATGGACACTATCAAAGTGACTTAATACTACCAAATTTGAGAGGATTCGGTAACGCCAGTGTCAGACCATTAGGAATTATCAATGGAACAATTACTGTTGATGATGTTTGTGTAAAAATTGATCTAGTAGTGGTTTCAGATCATTATATGCCATATGATATTATTATTGGACAAACATTTACTGAACTGCCCAATGTAGTTGTATATAAAACGGTGGATAGTTTAGTATTTTATGAAGCACCGGATTATAGTTGTTCAGAAACATGTTTAAAAATTTCACTTAAGTCATATGACAGAATTCTTCTTCAACCTTGTACCACTACCCCTGTTCATGTAAAAACAGTTTCAGAGTATTCGGGGTCCCTCTGTATTCCAATATCTTGTTGTTGTACTGAAATGAAAAAATATATAGTCTTGCCTGGATTATATAACTTTATTAATAATGAAGGATATATTATGATTTCAAACCTTAGTAAGGAAGTTTTAGAAATTCCTAAGGAGCAGACATTAGCTAGAGGGGTAAGTTATACTGAAGTGTTAGAACCTTACATTGGAATAACGACGGACACAACAAAAGAAATGGATCCTTTGCCAATGAATGAAATTCAGATTGGTATTCAATTATCTGATGAAGATAAAATTAGATTCTGCAAATTGTTACATCAATACAGAGATTGTTTTGCTCTAAATTTATCTGAATTAGGTAAGACTAATTTAGGTGAGTTGACTATTAAACTTAAAGATGATGTGCCTGTAGTGTATAACCCATACCGAATGTCAGTAAAGGAAAAAGAGCAATTATCTGAAATATTAGATGATCTTTTGCAAAACGACATCATTCGCGAAAGTTTTTCCTCATACGCCAGCCCAGTGTTGCTCGTAAATAAGAAGAATGGGCAAAAACGTTTATGCATTGATTATCGTGCATTGAATCGCAAAACTTTGAAAGACAAGTATCCATTGCCACGAATTGAAGATAAATTAGACAGCTTAGGTGGTAATAGCTATTTCACGAGCCTAGACTTAGCTTCAGGCTATTATCAGGTACCTGTTGCAGAAGAGTGCAAACAGCTCACAGCATTTATTACCCCCGACGGTTTATACGAGTACAATCGTATGCCTTTTGGGCTAGCTAATGCTCCAAGTGTTTTTCAAAGGATAATAAATTCCATGCTAAATGGAGTAGAGCAAAATTTGGTTCTAGCTTATATGGATGATCTGTTAATCCCTTCTAGAACTGTATCAGAAGGTTTAGATAAGTTAGAGAAAGTATTCATGTTATTAAGAAAGGCTAAGTTAACTTTGAATCATAAAAAATGTGTTTTCTTTCAAAAAAATATTGAGTATTTAGGATATGAAATTTCTGAAGACGGAATCCGACCAGGTAAGCTCAAGATCGAGGCAGTAAAGTCATTTCCTACTCCTAAAAATGTTCATGAAGTCCGTCAGTTCGTAGGACTGGCCAGTTACTTCCGTAGGTTTGTTAAAAATTTCTCTGTTATAGCCCGACCGCTTACGATTCTTACGAAAAAGAATGAACCATGGCGATTTGATTCAGAACAAATAAAGGCGTTTGAAACACTCAAAGAAAGTCTAGTAAGCCGTCCAATTCTTGCCTTGTATGATCCCAAATCTAGTCTTGAAGTGCATACCGATGCCAGTAAATATGGAATAGGAGCAATCCTCTTGCAGAATGGTCATAATGGTCTTCAACCTATAGCTTACTATAGTCGACAGACGTCGCCGGAGGAACAAAAATTTCATTCTTACGAATTAGAGACTCTTGCTGTTATCACAGCTTTAAATAGGTTTAGGGTATATTTGCTTGGTACCCCTTTTACACTTGTAACTGACTGTAATGCCGTTAAAAGTACTATGACAAAAAAGGATCTTATTCCCCGCGTCGCAAGATGGTGGATTGCAATGCAAGAATTTGATTTTAAGATAGAGTATCGAGCAGGAACAAAAATGACGCATGTAGACGCTTTAAGCAGAAATCCCGTCAATGCGGAAAATCCCCCAACACGTGACGATGACGATCATATTTTTTGTATTCAATTAAGCGTAAACAAAATAGATACAGTTGATGAGAATTGGCTTCAAACCGTACAACAAAGTGATGGTGAAATACAACGAATAATAGACATTTTAAATGATCCTGAAACCAACAATATTATAGATATCAAAAATAATTACACTGTAAAGAATAATAGACTTTATCGTATAGTAAGAAAAGATGAAACTGTAAAATTCTTATGGGTGGTTCCGAAATCAGTGAGGTGGCAAATTGTAAAGAGTAATCACGATGATGTAGGTCATTTTAGCTATGACAAAACTTATGAAAGAGTGCGAAAAGTTTATTGGTTTAAAAATATGCGCCGTTTTATTAAAAAATATTGCAAAGCATGCTTAAATTGTGCACACAATAAGTTACCAGGTGGACCAAAAGAAGGCATGCTTCACCCAATACCTAAACCTGATAAGCCATTTGAAATGTTGCATGCGGATCACTGTGGCCCTTTTCCTCAAAGTAAAAAACGAAATTCTTATATTCTAGCAATTATCGATTCTTTCACAAAATTCATTTACATAAAACCAGTGAAAGATTGCAAAAGTAAAACTTCTATTAATGTGTTTAATGAATATTTTTCCCTTTTTGGAGTACCGCGTAAGTTGGTTACTGATAAGGGCAGTAGTTTTACTAGTCGAGAATTTAAGGATTTTGTCAAAGAGAAAGGCATAACTCACATAGTAAATGTAGTAGCGACACCGCGAGCTAATGGACAAATTGAGCGGTATAATAGATCTATAGTAGATGCACTTACGTCAATAAACCATGAGCACGCGGATAATGAATGGGATATTATGATACCTCAAGTCCAGTGGGGTCTTAACAATACTGTCAACAAGACTACAGGCAAAAGTCCTTCAGAGGTTTTATTTGGCATTGCTCCTACTGGAGTTTCCGATGGTCCAATGAATTCTGTCGTGTCTGAGATAAATAATTATGAAGATCGCGACGAAATTAGAGACGAGGTTATGGAGCGTGTTAAAAACCAACAAATAAAACATAAGACTTATTTTGATAAAAAGAGAAAACCTGCTCATACTTATCAAATTGGGGACTTAGTACGTGTGGAACGTGAGATAGGTTCCACTTTACCTGGTCAGTCGAGGAAATTGATACCAAAATGTAGTGGCCCATATAGAATAGCACAAGTTTTAGAACATGACAGATATGAAATTGAAGATACACCCTTAACAAAGAAACCGGGAAAACCACTTTATAAAGCTGTATTTGCAGTAGACAAAATTCACCCTTGGTTAGTTTTTTCAAACGACCCTATAGATAGCGACTCGAGGGATGGTAGCTCTGATTAAATTTGATAGAAGTTTGATTTATGGACTTTAGGTGTTTAAATTTCAGTCGTGCAAAGCGTGCTTAAATTAATGATTACATTTAAAAAAAAAAAACTTGTTTATTACAAATTGTAGCCCTGTGTGGCATCTATGAGAACTATTACTTTAAGAAAACTTTAATAGATGTAAGCGATTAAGTATGTCATGTTAAATTGTATTATTATAATAATAGCTCTTGGTAGCGTGTTTATGTTAAAGTTAAGTATAACCTTAACGTTTGCCCGTGGTGGCGTTTGCCCATGGTGGCGTTTGCCCGAGGTGGCGTTTGCCCGTGGTGGCGTTTGCCCATGGTGGCGTTTGCCTATGGTGGCGTTTGCCCGTGGAGGCATTTGCACGTGGATGCGTTTAGCCCATGGTGGCGTTAATATTGCGGTATTTTTGTATTCAATTTAAAATGTTATGTGTAAGGAATAGACTTGTATAGTTAATGCCAATAATTATAATATTCCTATAAAAGGGGAGAAAAGGTTTATATTAATTTGTTAATTCAGTGAATATATCTAAGACTGATTATATAAGTCGTTATGGCAATCTGATTAGTTATGTTTCACTTTAGAAATAAAGTATAAAGCGAAATTTTTATGTAACTATTGAATTTTTCTTCATTATGCGGTTGATTTTTTTTTTGTTGTTTATGTCATAAGTATGTAATTAAAAGTACATATAAAGAATCATATAACAGTTTCGTCACACGCGAGGACGCGTGCTGGGTCAGAAATGGCCGAATGAAAGCAAATAAGTATTCAATCGATATTTGTTATCTATGAAAAGTTTATACATCCTATTATTTAGTTTATGGCAATGCTCTATGCCTTATTGTTAAATACTTGCCTGTGATTGGCTGACAAAAAAGAAGTTACTCTGAAAATCTGAAAGGTGGCGCGCGCGAGCTGATCAAAAATTATTAGCGACGCCATAAAAAAAGACGCGCGAAAAAAAAGTTGCCGGAAAAATATAAAAAGTTTAGTTGGACGCGAATAAGTGATTATAATCAATAATTACTATTTTATTTCATACGATAACACCGTTCGATTCTAAGAGTAACCGTACATCGTGTGCCATATCGAAGCGCGAGTGTAAAAGTGGATAAAAGTTCTTATAAACTGTCTGACCAACATCTTTTTCATTGTAAAAAGTACCTACGTAATTTATGTTAAAGCATCCTTGAAACTGTTGAAAGCCAGAGTTAAAACTGTTGTGAACTATCTATCTGTGTTGTGTTGTGTTCCGTTAGTGAAATAAACAGGTGTAATTACGATATCCCTGTATTTCATTGGTTGGTCCTGATAACTCTTCATGGAAGCAAAAAGCAATGACAAGACCACAATAGTAGTATTGCTTTCACCTCGGTCCAGACTACAGTACAGAACATGTCCTCCAGTGCTGCCGTGAACAATTTTGGTGATATGGCATGTCTTACTCCACAAGACACCTCAACTGGTTTAGACAGGTCGTGTGACTTTATTTGTAGCGTTGCTTTGCTGTATAACTCGCTGATGATCTGGATATAACTGATATAAGTATCTATCATCCAATTTAGCTCTCTTTGGAGCGACACAGCCTTGTGGAATAAATGAGTTTATCTATCTACCGATCAGTGTTTTTTCATAATCCACAAATGCCACATGTATAGATATAGGTATGTTTAATTCTGCAATGCTAAGTATACTTTTATCTGATTTCTCTATTAAATTGACTTGATTTCTGTGGACATGGATAGAGATAAAAATATGAAAAGGTTTTTTATGCAACAAAACATATTAGGCGTGGGCAGAGCCAGTTCAGTCCTTCAGAATATGACTCGAGTAATGTATTCAAAAGACTCACGACACGACTCAATAATTTATTCTTATTCAACCCGAGCGGACGCAAAAAGCGGCTTATTTACATGTACCAGAAGTGGTCTCAAATGAAATTACAAAAAGATTCACATAACTACACGAGTTGTAAAAAAAAAGCGACAAAAAATGTTACTTCGTGGAAATGGAGCCCGATTGTGCGAACTCGACTCTCGACTTTATCTGTCAAAGATTACTATTCAGTGGTCGACTTATTTTTAAGCTCACATCACACTTAATTTTTACCCCTTTAGACAAATCGACGACTTAAACTATGATGGACAGTTTTTCATTAATATCCTAAGAAAAATTTAAAATAAATGCTGGGTGTTGGTAGATATAGATATTGTGTGGTAGATTGGTACTTGTAGCATCTAGGTATATACTATAAGATTGTAGTTAGTCATAGTCACACACTTTACAATAAGTAAAGCGCATATCTCACGCGTTTCGTCAAAAAATTGGCTGAGATAAAATATGATTACAGACTGAAAATAAATAATTATTATTTATTAATTATTTACTAAATAGCCGGCCGTTCATGTATGGCCAGCTTTATAGTCACGGTTCGCTGCGCAAGCGCTTCGCTGGCGACAGTCTGTCTAGCAACACACCGCCCGAGACAGCGATATACAATCAGTTTACATAAGAAAAGGATAGAAGATGATACTCAGAAGTAAAACGTCGCAAGAGCCACGCTACTGCTATCTCGTTTTAACCTAAAGTTAATATCAATGTTGGAGAGAGAAGGGTGATTCCTCCGTTGGTGCTTGTCCTTGAATCGTGCCATTTTCAAAGCTGCAATTTGATGCAATTATGTGATATTGTAACAAATATAGGGCATACATGCATGGCTATATGGCAGGCGTAATAAGCAGTTATTAAAGTACAATTAACTGAGCAATTATTGTTAAGTAAACCCAGTTAACTCAAGTAAAGAACAAAATAATTAAAAAACGTACTTAGTACTTAGATATATTTCTAACTAGTAATTAGATATATTGGTATGTTAAGAACATATTCATTTAAAGATAGTTTGGCCATCTAAATTATCTATACAATAATAGCTGTGCCCGTGGGCTTCGCTCCCCGTGGGAATTTCGGGATAAAAACTATCCTATGTCCTTCCCCCTGGGTATTAAACTATATCCATATAAATTTCATCTAAATAGGTTCAGTAGTTGAAGCGTGAAGTGGTAACAAACAAACAAATATACAAACTCACTTTCGCATTTATAATATTAGTAGGATTGGTAGGATTTCAAATATGGTTAGTACTCGAATCTTTCTCAACGAAATTATTAAAGCCTCTGGATAGTTTTGTTTCTAAAAATCGCAGTATAGAATAATGAAGACACAAAAATATCATATTTAAAAAAAATCGGCGAAAAGTGGTTCAGTTTCAGCACTGTGTGTGAACTGTTTCTGTCCTATAATTATTTTAGCCTCGTTTTATTAAAACACAGACTCTTAACTCTAGGACTTGATTTAAAACCATTATTTACCCATTTTAACTGCCTCCGTGGTGTAGTGGATAGAGCGTTCGGCTCATATCCGGAGGTCGCGGGTTTGATTCCCGGCGGGGGCAACGACTTTGTGTTGTTGTCCTAGTTTGGTTAGGATATGCAGGGTGATCACCTGATTGTCTGATAAGTAAGATGATCCGTGCTTCGGAGGGCACGTTAAGCCGTCGGTCCCGGTCACTGTCTTTGACATTGGTCGTTACCTAAAACCATGTCAGAGGCCTTTAAGGCGGTTTAAAAACTCTGACACTAGTGTTAGTCACTAACACACACGATAAGAAGAAGAAGACCCAAATGAAGATGACGGTGGCAAAAGAGAGACGTGACATTTTGCGAGAGGTTTTCTATTTTTAGGCGGATATGGTTTGAACCTAGTCTTAAAGTTTGATATATATACGAGGCCACAATAATACGGTAAAGCATACATACATACATACATACTATCACGTCTTTATCCCTAATGGGGCAGCAGAGCGGTAAAGCATGTAAGATAATTTTTGCGTCCAAAGCTTCGTTTAACAGTATAACTCATTACATTTAACACAATCCGCTAGATGACAACAAGTCAAAACAGACACTTTTATCTAAATGTCAAAACAAACCTTTTGAATTTTTATTAAATACGGAAGCGTGAAATCATGCTAATTGAAGTTTTCTGCATTCATAAATCTAAAATCCTTTAAAAATGGATATGTCATTATGATCAATGAAAAATGACACTATTTTTTTACGTTTTATTTTATGGACCCTATTCCAATACCCGTGTATTTTCTAATATATTATATGAATGAAGCATATTAAGTTCAGTTTAGTTTAGTTGTAGTTTTATTAATAGTTATATGTCGTTTTATTATAGGATATTAATAAGGCATATCTAGAAATGTTAGTTTTGCCTTTTCCATCACGCAAACGACATATACCTACCACAATTAGTGGGATCGGAAAGATACAGCAACAGGCGTGATGAGATCACCGCCATTGTGGCTCACCTTTGTCGGTCGTCAGTCGTCAGGCAGCTTGTACCTACTGGTACTTAGGTAATTGTATCGCCGGCTATACGTAACGTTTCCATACCATTACACCTCCATGGGTATTATTACCTGTAGAGATGAGGAAAATAATGCCTTTTCATAAACATATGTTACAAATCTCCAGTCCAGTGGTCAAGGTATTCGCCTTGTGATCTGGAGGTCGTGGATTCGAGTCCCACTGGGAAGCATACTATGTAAAAAGTTGTTATTGTGTGTTGTGTTGAATCGCCTCATTATCCGACAAAAAAGATGATTCCGTGTTTCGGAAGGCACGTATAAACTGATGATCCCAAACGCCATCTAGCTCAATCCTATCAATTCTTGGATAGGTTCTGGTTCTGGTCTACCCTTTGGGTTTCGGAGGTCAGACGGCAGTCGCTCTGTGTTAAAACCAGTAAACCTTGTCAAATCGTTACCGCTGAGAATGCAACCGGGAATACGATTGAATGATGATGATTGATGATGTAACAATCATTGAAAAAGTTTTCGATTCACTCGAGACAACGGTTTGTGCCATGGCCAGGTTTGTGCAGCCCCCTACGGAAGGTAGATTCCCAGTGCCATTTTGTATTTTAGGTTCGATATAGAAGGTGACCTAGAGGCCAGGCTGCCTAAACTGAAGCCCAGGGAGCTTACAGCCACAGTGTGCCTGCTGCAAGCTCAACTCAAACAAGACAAAAGCTCGTTTGTTACGAGGCAAAGACTGTCTAACGAATAGATAATATAGTTCCCTTATATCTTTAAAGATGTTTTTTTGTATACATAACAGGAGTTAAACCTCGTAATAAGACCTACTCTGCTGTATGGGGCAGAGTGTTGGGCGACCAAAAAGAAGGAGGAGCAAAGGATGCACGTGGCGGAAATGAGAATGCTAAGGTTGTGCGGCGTAACGAAAATAGATAAGATCCGGAATGAATACATAAGAGGAAGTTTGAAAGTTGCTCCAATAGTGGACACTCACGTGGTTTGGCCACGCCATGAGGAGGGATGCCGAACATCTAGCTAAGAGGATGGTCCACTTGGAGGTGGAGGGCTGCAGAGGGATAGGAAGACCGACGAAGACGTAGATAGAATGTGTAAGGACAGATACGAAGGAACGAAGGGCTAGTGCAAATATGGTGAATGACAGAAAGAAGTGGAAACAGTTGACAGACAGAGCCGACCCCAATCAGGGAAATGGCGAGAACAATAATGATGATGATAACAGGAGTCTTGACAACACAACAGTGCTGGTAAAGTTACTGTGTATCTTCTAATATCTGCGTAATATCTTCAGACTAAGACCGACTCGTTATGAAGAAACGATTCAGAACGCAAGTTTATTGGTAGGCAAATAATAAAAAAAACCCGACTTTTAAATAGTTTCCAAAGAAATTAAATTGTTTTCAAATGTAAACGCCACCTAGTGATGGGCGGGGGAACTAAATAGTAGAATTAATCCGTTTCGCCAGCGTAACGTTTTCTTAGGGCCATCTATTATTTGACAGGCAAACTACCCCGACTTTTAAGCGATAACTTAATAACTTTAAATGAAGTTTAAGTACCTAACAGCGACCGAAGCTATTTTCATCAAATCACCGCAACGGAACTTGCTTTCACGTAATAAAAATCGCATCTAAATTGGTCCATCTGTTCAAGCACTACGGTGCCACAGACTGTCAGATAAATAATAAGACATCATCATCAAACTTATAACTCCCATGCTGGTCTGGGAGAATTAAAAAAAAACTTAGAATGTACCAGCTGCTTCTCTTCCCACGCAGATCGTAAAAGCCGATCGAGGGAATGGGCAAAAAATGCAAATCATGTTAACAGGCGATGCGGCTAGCAACCTATCACTGTATCGATTGCTTTTCCATCTTCTCGCCCACCATGACGCTAAAAGTGGCTTTTGGGTCTTGCGGCCCTGGGCTTTGCATAGAACCGCAAGACCCAAAATGCTCTGTCTGCCTCATTAGGGATAAAGACGTGATAATATGTATGTATGTATGTATCAAACTTATAACACACCTCTTTTTCATCGGGGGTTAAAAAGCAGACAGCCAAAATAATAATACAATATGTAAATAAAACCCTGTCCGTGAGTAGATTCCATTTATCGGTATCTCCCATCCCTGAAACCGCAAAAAAAAAGTTTGTACGGAGCCGCAGATTGTTTTTGCGATAAATAGAACCTACACAAAGTTATACCCAACATTATTAGCTTAACGGATCAGACAGGATTTTCTTTACATATTGTATATCTGCAAGATGAAGTGGTCCCAGGTTGGTGACCACATAAAAAAACGACGGGTTGCACTCTGGGAGTGCCGGCAGAAGTGAAAACTTGAATATTAACGTTGTGGATTTTGGATATTTTGGAATGGTTAGGGAATAATTTTGCACGAATTGCTTTAATTATCAGTATAAAATATTTCAAATCTTTTCTGAACCACAGTCTGTCACAAATGTCACAAGCATGACCAAATTCATTTTCAAATACACAGCAGTATGGCCACTACACAGACGGTCGAGCCATCAGCTGTCACCATCCATGGATGCGCGTAGCACGCTGTAACATAAACACACACGAACATTCGCGCAAGCGCCCTGCGCCCTGCGCCGTCTTACGAATTTACGATCAGGTCACGTGTCCTGACGCGAGTTTAACATTTTTTACCCATTCCAAAAAAAGTGCACAACGCCGCTAAATAAGTTTTCACTTCAAAAAAAATACTATATATTTATTTTTATGAAGATTTTGTCTATTTTAAATGTTATCTTGGTAAAATGTATACCGGCTGCCACTTAAGTCGGCCGTAAGCCGTCCTATATAAACAGGGTGGTCGTAAATTATTTACTTGGTGTCCCGCACTACGCAAACACATTGTAGGTACATAAACAGTTAGGCCGGATAAACGAGACTTTATATAGTACGTATGTATCTAATTAGATACTATTTTAAAACCATGTACGTTTCAGGCTTTATTTAGTAAGTCAAATGTTAGCTATCCCATCAGTCACTATAGATTCTTTACCCATACGTCATCACCCAATAAGGCTTGATTTTGTTACTAGTGCAAAAAAGACATATAAGTAAATTGGTGTTGTCAATCTATCTTTTTCTGTGTGTGTAAGTATAAGCTGACAGCAGTGTTGGCCACACTGCTGTCAGCTTATAGTGCCTACCGAAGCACCGATAATAACTTGTCGGATTATAATTAAATTTTTAACAAAAAAAAAAAGCAACAGACTTCTATTTTTTTTCAGAAGTATCTTCCATATCTACAAAGTTCTTCATCATGTCTTCACCAAATGAATATAGGACTTACTTGGGAGTAAGGGCTTTCAAATAAAAAAAGAATCACCAAAATCGGTCCACGGCACTTACATACAAAAAAAAACATACAATAGAATTGATAACCTCCTCCTTTTTTGAATTCGGTTAAAAATATAAAATACCAAGAGATAGAGACTTTTTTTGGTTCCTTAGGTATCAGGTCACAACATTGTGCTTCATTAATATAACAAGATATTATTTAAAGAAACCCTTTGATTGAATTCTATACTGTTCTAATGACCTTTATGATCTAGTGGTCTTCATACCACGCGGTCACACCGAAGATGGATCCTCAGTCAGGTCAAGATGGAAAATGATCTTTTTCAGATTGACCTATGGGTCTTGGATTGTTTTTTTTTATAAATATATTGTCATATAATCTGTATTTTATCGTTGAGTTAGTATCCCATAACACAAGTCTCGATCTTACTATGGGGCTAGCTCAATCTGTGTGATTTGTCCGTATATATTTATTTATTTGCTATGGGATTTTTTATGTACTAAAATAAATATATATTATAATATTCACGTGGTTTGCTCTGACTCAGTTTGTCACTTTGTTTTCAATTTTGTTTTAAGAATTATCACCTGCAGTCTAATGATAATCGTGTCTAAGATAACAAATAATTCATTTGATCAAGAAATTAGAACAACCGCCAAGGTCGTGAAAAATCAGCCGTTTTGGAGGCTTCGCTGCGATTTTGCTCAAAGAGTTCGTTTCATAATACATTTTGCACGGCATCGATAACTCGAGTTTAATGAAGTTGCGGAGGTTAGCACACTCGTACGAACAAACAAGCTACTTTATTCATTAGGAGTCCCGTGTAAACTAACCATAGATAATACACAAACTAACGCTTAGCAACTGTGAGCGCATCACTCAATCAAACAATTAAACCCTTTTTAGACTCTGTTTCTCACAAAAGTGTACCTTAACATCTATTGCTCAAAGAACAATTTTCTTAAACTTGAATTTAAATCGTCATGAAGCTGAAAGACACACAATTTTGTGCTTTACGTTTAAGGGAATTGGGTTAAAACTTCAATGAATGTAGTTTAATTTCGAATTAATAATAATGCGTGCATCAGGCCACACACTTGTTTAAATCTAAAAATAATTCCTGCCTGTAAAATCGACTTTATTTTTACAGCTTAAGGTCTAAAATTCTACGGTACGTGGTGTGGTCACAGGGGGTATGCACATGTCAGTCGTAAGGGGGCGACGGGTAAAATAATGTAGGGTACAAAAGCGACTCTCCATTATGACAATACTAGTTGTACCCGCGGGCTTCGCTCCCCGTGGGAATTTCGGCATAAAGATATACCTACCCTATGTCCTTCCCTGAGTCTCAAACTATATCCATACCAAATTTCATCCAAATCGGTTTAGTAGTTTAAGTGTGAAGAGTTAACAAACAAACAAAATAACAAATATACAAAGTCACTTTCGCATTTATAATATTAGTAGGAAGTAGGATAGGATATTTTTATTTCTGGAACGTGGTTCGTTTTCTGGCGGTACGGACTTGACGAAAAAAGTGTAAGATTTTTAGGCCGCCACTACTTCAACATTTTCGAAAAGGTACGCGCGAAATTTTAAAACGTAAAATTCAAATGCATAAAACTTATCGATTAAATAAAAAGTTGTGTATTTTTAAGTGGTTTATTAGTACTAAAGAATCTAATTCAGACAGTGTTGAACCAGGCCATTTTCCAACTTACTCGGACCGGGAATTGAACCCGAGATCTCTGACCGGCGGACTAACATGGTAATTACTACGCCACAGGGGTCGTCAATAAAAAATAATTAAATATTTTTAGATTCCCAAAGTGTTTTTTTTTAATGGCGCATCAGCGGAGAAATCAAAGGATGTTTTACAAGTTATTGTGGTTATTTTATTTTAAATACATTATTCCGTGTAGAATTAAAAAAAAACAGCAACAAATTGCCTTCCCTGTTATTTTAGCCCCCTACACAAAGAGGGATGTTATAAGTTGACGTTAGTGTCTCTCTGTAGCATCGTAGCATTCGAACGAATGGATCAATTTCGACGAGGTATTTTTACGCGAAAGCAACTACTTTGCAGTAGTTAATACCTATGTTTGATGTAAATCAGCTCAGTCGTTTAAGAGTTATTGGGTGATGACGCTTAAAACTTTGTAATTTACCTGACAAGTAATAGATGGCGCTACGATTTTAATATATTATGTCGTCGGGGTTTTTTTTTAATTTCATGATCAGGTCTTTCTCAGGAGCACGACCCTCTTTGTACTAACAGAGCCAAACTTGGCCAGAGCAGCCAGAGGAATTCGGTTGGGTTATTCACTCTCCTTGCTATGCTTATAGCAATTAACTCTTTAAGATGCGACAAAACCCAGACACAATAGTAAGACAATAGAAGCCGGGTGGAATTCCACCAAGTGACAGCGGAAAGGTTAAACTCCTGGCGTGAAGCGTGGAGGGTCCAAACTCGAGCTGCTCTTCTGTGTCGTCGCTTGGTGTTGCGGCCGGGTTCGATTTCAGTAATGACGGCACAAGTGGCTGCTGATGGTAATTGATTACCGCCGTAATCCGATGTAGGAGATCATGTTTGTTTCCAGCGCGATGGAAAAACGCTTAGCAAGGCTATTACTGAGGTTGGGGCTTGAACATGTGTTTTAACACTCCGAGCTCCTACGTTGAGGAATACGGGATTAATATATTTTTTTTTTGATTAAAAGATATTTTATTTCCTGTCAGTCCCACTTTAGGAATCCTGAGTCTATAAAAGAAGCTTCCTACATTTAAATGTTTCACCGCGAATGTCGGATCCGAGTAACATTGTCATGCCCTCTCCGCGAGCGTCGAGTACTTATTTCCGACAAAAAACCACTGCTCGTATTGCACATAACTTTAGTACACACATCCCTTTTTGGTTGTAGGTATTTATTTTAGATTAACTATGCCTCGCGCTGGGGGCACGACAGCTGATATAAACTCTTGCGTTGAAAGGGTAAAGGCCCATTTCGACGGTGCAAGTTTCTTGCGTGTTGCATACAATATTATTGAAGCAATAAATGATTTGTATGGCTGACATTTCGTTTAGACCATGCAAGTTGTCTATTGCTGCAATAAAATGGCATGCAACGGGCAAGAAACTTGCACCGTCTAAATGGGCCTTTAAACGCTCTTGCAAGATTATTATGTTATTATATTTAGTTAATCTATCACCTCATGATCGACTGAGCTGGGCTTGACACCTTAGCGTTTTTTCCTGGTTGCATCCTCAGCAGTAATGATGCAGAGCCCGGAGTCCGCTACCTAACCAAGGAGATTTGACCAGGTTACTGATTTACCAACCAGAACTAATCCTTGGGTAGTTTGATGATCAAACGCTAGATGGCGTTTGGGACCCACAGTTTATACGTGCCTTCCGAAACACGGAATCATCTTTATTTTGGGATAATCAGGTTAATTAAAGCCTGCAATATCCTAAGCAGATTTGAAAAACTTTTTACAAAGTATGCTTATCAGTGGGATTTGAACCCAAGACTTCTGGATCACAAGGCGAACGCCTTGACCACTGAAGCATGCAGGCAGTGAAACCTTAAAGATATAACAGACAAGAAACTTGCACTGCATAAATGGGCCTTTAGACTAAGTTGTCCCACTGGTAGGTAGGTCTATTAGTATGAAAAAAAATGGTACATTCCCAGTAGTCTTACCAATGTTACGTAGACATTTATACTGTTCTTTTCCTTCATTAATTATTAATGAAAATGAACTTTCGTTGTGATTAATGACCCGAAGTTTTTCATTTAACCTGATTTATTTGCGCAACTTCAGTTGCGTCTTATATTTCGCTCGGTAATAATGTCACAAGTTTTGACGACTTTTAATTAGATTTGATTAATTTTCTACCCTTTACCTACCCCTGATGCTTTTGTTCATTTGTTTGAGAGAATTAAATGAAAAAGTACATAAGTACTTGAGTTATTTACTGCGATTATCATCTTATATTGCGTATTTACAAGTAATTGTTTATTAGAAGACTTTTTTTTTATCAACAATTTACTAATGTTATTTATCCTTTTTCTAATAAAAATACACATATCTAGGTATATTTTTTTTATGAAAAAGAATAATTATAAATCATAAAATAATAAGTACAAAGAAGTAATTAAATTAGATTATTAACTCGTAAATAATAAGATATCATCGGCACTGATGTATTTTCAGCAAAAAAGGTTTTCAAAACTTATCTGCCTAGGGCGTCACATCGCTTAAAAGTTTTAATGGTTTTAATAATAATAAACTCGTTGCTACGCCCTATAATTTACAGCTAAAAATGATAATTGCCCACACCAGCTGACTTACAGCTATTTTTGACAATAAAGCTATGTTAATAACCCGACTCCTCACATCTTGGGCAGATGTCAAGAGCGAGCGCACGCGTCACCGTTTGTCACTTTCGCAGCTGCCGGCGATTGTGTACGGCACTTGAGCCCTAGTTGACGCCGTGACGTCAATGGTGTTTGGGGTAATTATGGGAGTCGTAAACTAAATCTTTGCGCTGATTTCTATGGCGACTGTCTTTTTGTTGGATGAAAGGTGTGGTGTCCGGGACATCAACGGGGGAATCTGCCATGAGAGTTATATGATATATCTTTTATCTATTATTTAGATGCCACCTTCTTGAAGGAAATGCTTTGTAGCTTGGTCCAATAAAGTTTTTTAACTAATCAACGTATGTACTATACGCACCATACATTTTAATGTTGCTTTTTAGGGTTCCGTAGCCAAATGGCAAAAACGGAACCCTTATAGATTCGTCATGTCTGTCTGTCTGTCTGTCCGTCCGTATGTCACAGCCACTTTTTTCCGAAACTATAAGACCTATACTGTTGAACCTTGGTAAGTAGATGTATTATGTGAACCGCATTAAGGTTTTGATACAAAAATAGAAAAAAAAACAAAAAATTTTGGGGGTTCCCCATACTTAGAACTAAAACTAAAAAAATATTTTTCATCAAACCCATACATACGTATGGGGTATTTATGGATAGGTCTTCAAAAATGATATTGAGGTTTCTTATATCATTTTCTTCTAAACCGAATACTTTGCGCGAGAGACACTTCCAAAGTGGAAAAAAGTGTGTGTGTGTGTCCCCCCTCCCCCCGTAACTTCTAAAGTAAAAGAATGATAAAACTAAAAAAAAAATATGATGTTCATTACCATGAAAACTACCAGCGAAAATTGGTTTGAACGAGATCTAGTAAGTAGTTTTTTTTAATACGTCATAAATCATAAACGGCAATTTACCTTTCATTCAATCAAATCAAATATAAAAATTTCAACATTCCCATACAAATTGCCCGTGCTGCTCACTATTTTTCATCAAACCCATACGTGTGGGGTATCTATGGATAGGTCTTTAGAAATGATATTGAGGTTTCTAATATCATTTTATTCTAAACTGAATACTTTGCGCGAGAGACACTTCCAAAGTGGAAAAAAGTGTGTCCCCCCCCCCCCCCGTAACTTCTAAAATAAGAGAATGGTAAAACTAAAAAAAATATATGATGTTCATTACCATGAAAACTACCAGCGAAAATTGGTTTGAACAAGATCTAGTAAGAAGTTTTTTTTAAATATGTCATAAACTGCAATTTACCTTTCATTCAATCAACTCAAATATAAAAATTAAAAAAAAATACTACTACGGAACCCTTCATGGGCGAGTCCGACTCGCACTTGGCCGCTTATTTGAATTGTCCTGGGTCTTGGATGTTTATCTACATAATGTATTTGTAAGAAAATAATTACAGTATCGTTGAGTTAGTTTTCCATAACACGAGTTTTGAAATTACTTTGGGGCTAGCTCAATCAGTGTAATTTGTCCCTATATATTTATTTACTTTTACCATTTTTATATGGATCCCTAAATATAAGAAGCTGCGACGTGTATTCACGAGGATGTACAGTACAATTTCGGTGTACATTCTTAAATAAACAGTACCTAGGTACGTTTGATTACCTTGTGTTTCGTTTCTCAAACAATTTCGTTTCGAAATTGAACGCAAATGAACATTCCATTTCCTCATACTCTCCTGAACAAACAACGAGGTTCTCTGAAGTACTTAATATCTCATTAAGTTCTCTGTAAACATTATCTTAATGAAAATATAGCTCAATTAATAACAATGATCGCGGAATGAACAGGAAATATAAAATTGATCCCGAAAATCTCTGTTTGCAGCCTCGACCCGAGTGGAGCAAAGTAAACGTGAGTAGAGGCTAAGGCAAGAAGTGCAAATTTTAAAACGCAGAGTCACCTATAGTTTTTCCATACAAAAAAACCGTCCGTTTAGTGACTCCGCGTTTTAAAAATAGCACCACAAATATGGATCCATTTCATAGAAGCAGAGCATCATCTATGTCATCATCATTTATCTATGTCAGATGATTTTAGGTAGCCTGAAAAATCTGACACCGGTGTTGGCCACTTACACACACGAAAAACAAAAACAACATCATTTATGCCTACTAGAAACAAAATTCGGTTAGGCTCTGCTAATATCTCCTCTACAGAACTGCGTAATTACGACATAAAAATGCAAATAGGCTCACCCCTACCCTCCCCCCCTCTTCCCCCACTCTGCAATCTTCAGAAGAACAGTGTCAATAATTTAATAAAAAAATGTAGATTGCTCGCAAATTGGATGGTGGAATAGGTTCACGAATATTGCTTAGGTTATTCATTATTATAGTTATTAGAATAAAGAGTTGTAAATTGGTTGTACTAAAGATAAAGGGTTTTCGTGAAATTAAGTCTTTAATACTGGTTTGGGAGAAAAGAAAAAAACCTAATATACATGTAGGTACAAGCTGCTTCTATTCCCGCGCAGATCTAAAGCCAATCGAGGGAATGGGCCAATAAGTTTTAAGCAGCTGAAGCTATTGAATTTCATCAAACATAGCTGAGAAATCGGTTTATCCGAGAGCTACGATGCCTCAGATAGACACATAGACAGACAGACAAACATACAGACCGACAGACACACATTAGCGTCAAACTTGTAATACCCCAAGTCAAGCATAACACTGCTGAGGATGCAATTAGCAAAGCGCTAAGATGAAAACGATTTGTGGTACAGCCTATTCTTTATATTCGATAAAAATATAAATCAAGTACAAAGAAATCATACGCAACAAATTGGGTTCTTTCTAAAGCTACGGAAAATTACTCGAAATCGTATGTAAAGCACCCGGATCCCGATCCCGAGCCGGCTGATTGAATCCCGACAGAGGCGGGAACCGCCGGGATGTAATGAGGGTCGACCAATTGATTTGCTGCCACGCAATCCCTCTCAGTTTGTACGCTTGCCTCTTTAATTGGGTTGTTTATAGATCGTTGAAAACATTAATCTAATGACTTTTGGGCTCCCATGGAAGAAATAACTCCCATGCTGGTCTGGGAGAAAAAAAAACTTAGAATGTACCAGCTGCTTCTCTTCCCACGCAGATCGTAAAAGCCGATCGAGGGAATGGGTAAAAATGCAAATCATGTTAACAGGCGATGCGGCTAGCAACCCATCACTGTATTGATTGCTTTTCCATCTTCTCGCCCACCATGATGCTAAAAGTGGCTTTTGGGTCTTGCGGCCCTAGGCTCTGCATAGAACCGCAAGACCCAAAATGCTCTGTCTGCCCCATTAGGGATAAAGACGTGATAGTATGTATGTATGTATGGAAGAAATAAACCAGGCTATATAATAATGGTTTGGCATCTTGACGAACTCTGTGGCATAGTAGTTATCATGCCAGGCTGTTAAACTCACGAGTTCGATTCCCGGTCAGGTCAAGATGGAAGATTTCAGATTGGCCTGGGTCTTCGATGTTTATACACTGTGTTAAAAAAACCCTATCCGATCCGTTGGTAATGTTGGGTAGCTTGTGAAGGTTCTATTTATTGGTTTCCATTAAATAATACAGGACAGGGTTTTTGTAACATTATTGTGTGTGTATTTGTTATAAAATATACTATCGTTGAGTTGGTATCCCATAACGCAAGACTCGAACTTACTTTGGGGCTAGCTCACACTGTGTGATTTGTCACTTCACAAGAATAGCAGCAAGCGAAGCTTTCTTTCTGTGTTGACAGATGTAGCTCACTCAATCCTTAATCCTTTAAAAGTCGAAAATTGAAATAACAAATTGAGGAGATTGAAATATTTTGAGTTATTTTTACACACTGATGAAATAGGTCAGGGTACACAGTGCAACAAAGCCCTCAAAAATAAAAATAAAGAAATTTTTTAATATTAAGTTAAATTGAGGTTTTACTAATTTAAATGTGGAGGGGTATATTCGTAATAAGTTATTTTAACGCTTTAAATTACCCATTTTAACAGACTTCAAAAAAGGCGGAGTTTATCGATTCGTCGCGTTCTTTTTTATGTATGGTTACCGATTATTCGAAGACTCCTGGACTGATTTGGAAAATTCTTTATTAGTTTCAAGGGCATTCTTGTCAGGTGGCCCCATAGAAATTGTATTTCAATCAGTTGTAAGTAGTTTGGGTATTAATTCAATTTATAATTAAAAAAAAATATTATGACATTGTAAAAAATAAAATGCAGAATTGTAGACAAGTAGCGTCACCGGTGTTGACTGCTAGACTTTATTAGGTAAGGTAAACATTTTAAATCAGTTTGCAGCGTGAGTTATACTGATTGTTTTGAAAACAAGACGATCCATCACGGGCGGCTGTTTCCAACCACTCGCATGTTTGCTATCACATGAGCCGTGTGTGGTTTCTGGAAAGCCCTAAATACAAACCCTTCGCGGAAAGTGATGTAAGTTGGCTAGTCACGCCTCTGTCTCACGCCATAGTTGCATAGACATGTTATGGATATGGACTAAGTGATACATTGGAACATTTTTTATAATGTCCGGGCATTATGCATAGTGACAAGATACTTTGGACGAAGTAATTAATTATAATTTGAACTTCCTTATTGACCACAATGATACAAAACTTGAACTTAATGATACTTAATCCATTCTTTACCAGTAAACCTGTAAATGAAAACAGAAAAAAAAAAATAATTCCGTAAATTGAGTTTATCACATTGCCTAGACATTATAATTATCGTCATGTGGATTTCGAGCAATCTGCTAATTTACAGGGATTTACCTTTAGTTGGTTCATCTGAGGCCTATTGATTTGTGCGAATGGAATTAAAATAACAGTATAAAAGAACAAAAAAACAAATTTTGCCATTTTCATACTAAAGTGTGCAGCCGCCCGGGCAATTTGTATGGGAATGTTAAACATTTATTTGGTTTTTTGACTGTTATTTTAATTTTATTATACTGTAGTGATATAGTAGGTATAAGCCCTTGATTTGATATATTACGGGTTTGTCCCTTCCACGTTATATATTACTTATTCGAGTTTTTGTCTAATCACTAATCGGCTACCTACTTAAATTGTTTTTATCATTGACAATGTTTCAATATCAACCTAGGTCGCCAACGTAATGTGATATCTAATCGAGTTCGTTGTCAGTGGCAATCATTTGACGCAAGCGTTAAAAAACAATGATCTTGCAAGATAGTGTCCACATCTTTATCAGTGTTATCACTTATCAGTCATCAAGGTTCAATAACACACGTGACACGGCGACGCCGGGTCTCAAACACGAGAAATATATGTTATTATTATATCATTGACATATCTACGAAAGAAGTAATAAATTAATAAACAAGAAACACATTTATATTAATAAGAATAAAGTACTAGCGGACCGGAACGAACCTTGCTGAAAGAAACGCAGAATTTTTTGTATACTGAACGCGTGGACAGTCTGCAAACAATTTGAGCGAACGAACTGTACCTTATAAAAACAGTAGGTAAGTTTCACTTTTTTCTAAAGCAAAGTTGCCTGAAAGAAATTGCTTAGCGATAAGGCCCTTGTCGCATATTTCCTAGTTTTCAAGAAATTTATGCCCTGTATTTATTTTTCGAGAAAAAAGGGTACTCATTGTATTTTTCTCGTTCGATTTTCAGAGTAAATAAAATGATAAAAAATGTTCGCGACAAACTTGTTTGTAGCTTCTTTACAACTTGTATCACTAGGTAACTTAGTAAACTGAGTTCCATTGGTGCCATAAAAACTTGGGTCATATTTCGCAGCGCGGCCAGGTGGCGTCTGTCGGAGTTCTACGCTTCAAAATTGAATTATCTGGCAATAGAATCTTTATGAACCTCCAGCCTTATAAATATGAAAATTGAGAGAAACCAGTCCATTTTTACGGACGAGAAAAATGGCCAAAAATTTCAAGGAGACATTTTATTTGATGAAATAGTTATTAGGTTTTTTATAATACCTGCAGCGCTTTTAAATCACTCTCTGTTTTTTTTTAAACAAATGGTTTTAATACAAGTTTATTTGTCTTTGACTTTCAATAACTTTATATGTACCATGCTTAATTTCTTTTTAAGAAAAGCTACCGATACCAGTTCTTTGCAACGAATGAAACTCATTTTCACAGTACGAGTATTGATCGCCTACTCACCAGAAGGGCTTTGTCATATTACGATTATCTCTTATTTAATTTATAAATATAAAAAATATAAATATATACTTTTAATAAGTATAATACAACGTGGGCGTGGGATACAAATAACATGTAATGCTTGCAACCGAGTTGACAAACATATATTACGTAATAAGAAATACTAAGTAGTCAAAAAGCAAAGCCGAGCTGACCAGTCCCTCCCAGCAGCACCAGCACCTTCACGAGTTGACGCACGGATCAGCAATATTTGAGGAAATCTAACTACCTGACCAGCGACTCCAACTACTACGCCAGCTACCAGAAATTTTCCCAAATGTTGTTTTTCACAACTCCCGACCTTTCAACTTCCTATTTAAGAGAAGTAAACAATAACAAAGCATTGTTTCTCAAAACAGAGGATCGAATACAAACGATGAGTCGCTTCGATATCGAATTAGACTCCGATTGGGATCCGATATCGCGATACCTTCCACGAGGTTCGCCTCGTCGAAAACAAACAGGAATGTGGAGCGTTGCATGTTTGATACCAAAGTGTTTGTCAACAGATCTGAAGTTGTAGGTATCAGTTGTCAATGAAGATAAGTTACATATTTGTGCCGTTTGGTGCGGAAACAATTGGACCACTGGGCCCCAAGGTGAGAGACTTCTATAATAAGATAACTTTGCTGTTATTAGTATTACGGGACTTACCGCGATTAATATCGTTTTTTGCCAGATATTTCGACGGCCCTTCTGCCATCATGGTCGCTGGCCGACTGAGGAACTGCGATGGATGTCCGGCTGTCAAGGGTAACCATATCGGTCTACCCTCTTTCTTCGTCGTTTGTTGCATAAGTCCTTACACACAACACTGACGGTGTCCGTTCGGGAATTGTTTTTAGTTATTTGCACACTCTTTTTACAAAGCTCAATCACTGGATTCCACGTGCCTGACAACTTGAAGCCATCTTCTCGATTAAAATTGGGATGCTTCTTAATTTCAATCGCCTCTCTAACTAAGCGTGGTATGTAATATAGTGTGGTTGACAGCCGGACATCCATCGCAGTTCCTCAGTCGGCCAGCGACCATGATGGCAGAAGGGCCGTCAAAATATCTGGCAAAAAACGATATAAATCGCGGTAAGTCCCGTAATACTAATAACAGTAATTGTGACCGTGAAACTCTAAAATCATAAAGACAACTTTGCGCCCGATCTTCGACTGCTAAAAACACACCGTAAGTATATATCTTCGTTTTTGCAATACACACATGGTGTGGTAATGATATGATACTCATACATACGGGTTAGTCACGTACAAAGTCAGCTACTGGTCGACATGTTGACATGTATCCTAGTTTGCATCCAGGGCTTTCCAGCGTGCTTTGTCAGGTCATCTGACCACCTTGTGGATGTCGCTAGCCAGTGCGTGATCGCCATTCGAGAACCTTTTTTTGGAAAAAAGTATCATATGTGTTAATCCAGATACTAAGCCATCTACATGCCAAACATTCCAATCCGTTCGTGTCTAACAGTGCCGTAAATAGGGCGGTGCCACCGGTGCCCAGGCACAGGGCGTAGACTCTGGGGGGCGCAAGAACGGCCAGATCAGGCAGGACTATTATTTTTTCGGTTTGCTCCTGATAAGTTCAAGATCAGGGTGGGCAACGCGTTTGCACTAGTGAACTTGCCATTGAGTTTTAGTGAGTGAGACACAGTGGGTGGTATAATAGGCGAAGGGTCCACTTAACATCAGATGGCTCATCTGCTTGTTTGCCCACATCAATTCTTTAAAAAAATAGATTTTTCTTCCAAAATATTAGATAATTGGTCCACCAACACCAAGTTCCTTGTACTTTATTTTATCACCCTGAATGAAATAAAGTAGACCTATACATAGAATTGCTCTAGGGTACCTATAATATCTAAAAAAACAAGGGCGCAGTTATAGAAGCTCGCACAGGGCGCAAAAAAGGCTATTTACGGCACTGGTCGCTAAGCGTTGAATGGAACAAAAATACATCCATACCAACTTTCGCGTGAAACACTATGGATATTTACATTGTGTTGGAATAAACACGTAGGCAGGATACTAGATTTCAATCAACTAGGTACATCGTTACACATTCATGGCAACCATCAGCCCGCCATGTGTTGACGCATGCGCGCCACGCCGTCTCCGCGTGCGCATGTTTATTGCTCAATCTAATAGCAAAACACAATACACCGTCTTATTACAAAATGCGCTAAAGTATAGACATAGTATCGTTGTTAGTATATCATAACACAAGTCTTGAACTTACTTTGGAGCTAGCTCAATCTTAATGTCCTTATGAGATTTTTCAATATTTTTTATTTATGAAAAGTTTGTGGGTGGTTTAGGTTACTTTTCTACCGATACTGTAAGCTAACAGACGGATTATAGGAGACCTGACGGTAAGCGGTCATCGTAGCTTATGAAGTATGAAACTCGTGGACAATACGACCTTGAAGAACCTTTTTATAGGTACCCTTTTCAAATATCCTGCTGATTTTAGATCTACTATGTAGCTATATTTAAGTCAGATGCCTTTAGACGGTTTAGAAAATCTGACACCAGTGTTATCTTTAACTTTAGCACTTTAAGAATGTAATGTGTGTTGAAAAGCTTTACTTTATTATTCACTTTAAACTGTAAACAGTAGTTCATGAAATAGTTTGTAGGGTTATCTAGGCTTGATCAAGACAAAATTTTAAATTATAATTTCGTTTATTTTGATATAATTTACTTCCAATGGGTTTAGCATTGGACCCCGAAAGATTCAGGTGACCCCTTGAAGAGTTACACTCGCGATAAGTACATTGAAATTTTCCATCTTCTAGCGCACGTTACCATCAGGCTTAAGGGTCCCCCGACCCTAGACCAAAATACAACTTTCCATACAAACGTAGTCTACGTTTTATTTCAAAACGACATGTCCGATTTGGGCAAAATTTTGTAATTTTAAAGATATTGCAATTATCTAGGTTTATAACTAGTTTCCGACGGTAAAAATATGAACTTGAAATAGAATATAGTGTTTTATATCATTTTTGACCATTAGTATGGGAAACTTCTAAATCGTTATATTTTCTTTCCAGTTCATAATTTTACCATAGGAAACCAGTTATAACCCTAGATAATTGCAATTTCTTTACAATTACCAATTTTTACCGGAATCTGACATGTGGTTTCAAAATTAAACGTAGACTACGTTTGTATGGAGAAGTCTAGGGTCGGGGGACTCTTAACTCTGGCCTTTGACAGTAAAGCCTTTGGGACTTACGCCCTTGTCCTTGGGCTCTGTTTGCACCTTTATGCAAGCAAGAGCCAAATTGCTATGTAACCCATTTAGGGCTAAACACGTACAGTGCATATCAATCAGAATATGACAGTGTAGCTCCTATCAGTTCTGATGTAAACTGGATTTGTTGAAACATCGGTGCTATCTCTCGATGGCGATGATAATGGTTATTATCGTAAGAATAAATATGGTATTTACCGTTGCTCGAGTTCGGTCGCCATGCGGGCTGCGCGTGCGCGTGGCGTGACCGGGAAGAGATTCGATATTCCACCAATTGAGGAGCTACGGATACAATACATATAACAAGTACCTACGTATAAATGCAATGTACTTGTTATATGACTGTTTCCTTCATTTCAATTGAAGCCATGATTTTTTTAGATTCCCTGTCATATCTTATACCTTTATACGAGCAATTCTTGTATGTATGTATATATGTATATTTATTTATAAATTTCTGTGATCTCGAAAACGGCTCTAACGATTTCGCTGAAAATTTGTGTATGGGGGTTTTCGGGGGTAAATAATCGATCTAGATTTGTTTTATGTTTGGGAAAACGCGTGTTTTCGAGTTTTCATGCGTTTTTCTTTCCACGCAGAATATGGTCGCTAATTTCGTCGCGCCGCGACCGCCTTGATTTAGCTCAGTGGTTAAGGATAGCGACCGCTAGAAAGAGTGTTACGGGTTCGAATCCCACTCGGTGACTTACTTTTGTTTTTTTTATGTTTAAGTTTACATATTTTTTTTTATTTTGCATTGTTTTTAGACAAGTTTAAAAAAAAATTGTTAATGTTTGAGATGTAACCGAGCAAAGCTCGGTCGCCCAGGTACTATAATATTTATAAGGGGCTGCCTGAATTTGTCGGAGCCTACTGCTTAAATGCTATTTGATTAAAGTTTAAAGCAATAAGTTTAAAGTTTAAAGTGAGACGAAGAAGAAGGATGAAGCATTTTTACGCACTTACGGCCACTTTTGGCTAATGTACGAAGAAAAGCTTTATATTTGTTCGACGACAACTTTAATAACTGTCATCGAAGGAAGCGTCATGAAATTTAGCCAATAGGATTTTTCCATTTGAACTTGAGCCAAATCGGTCAAGGGTTACCGAGATAGGTATGGGTTCGCGAGTTTACAGTTCAGAGCAAACTAATAGTTTATTCTGTAATCACGTCTTCATCCCTAACAGGGCAGACAGAGCATTTTGTATCTTGCGGCTCTGAGCAGAAAGAGCCCAGGGCCGCAAAACTTAAAGTTGGGCAAGAAGGAAACAGCAATGAAATTAGTGAATGGTTGCTGTTTGCAACGCTCTTGGTCTTTCTAGTCTGTCTAGGTCTATTTTAATCTTCACTGCAGGTACACGTCCTTATCTGTACTACCAGAGCCATACTTTGCCAGAATAGCCACAGGATTTGGCCTACACTCTCCTCGCTGGTCAAACGGGATGCAGAGGTCTCGTTTTAATTTTTAAGTCGCCTTCTACGTACTAGTAATATTTTGTGATTCTACAACATGCACGGGAAGACTTGGAGTGGTCGTATTCTACTCTGCCGGATACCACACGTCCTATTTATATGGTTCACATGATATTCAAATACTGTAATTAAACCATACTTTCAGGTAAATTGAAAATCTCAAGTGTCTATCTGTATTTTGTATCTTATGTAAGGATAGTACCTATTACATAAGTGCAAATCTCAAGTACCGCAGAAATCAAACGGCACTGAGTGTCCACTCAACACCTTGAGGGTCGATGATGTGACACTTGAGTCGACACGTGGAGTTGCTTCACTGGCTCTTATGCAACTCGGAGCTATTGTTAGCTGGAACGTAGGTACGAGTAACAAAGTAAGTGCTGACAATGTTTACATGCAGTATAAATTATCTGAAGGTCTAATTACTGAAAAAAACATTTGATATTTGAATTCTGGCATACTACTAGGGGTGCATATTTGCCGTGTGGTTTCCGGCAGAGTAGAATAACGCCACTCTAAGTCCTCCCACGGATTTCGTAGAAGGTGACTTAGGAAATTCAAGCTAAACTGGGCTTATAAAACATCAGTGAGACCTCTCCAAACCATCAGGCCAGCGAGGAGAGTGTAAGCCAAAGTCCTCTGGCTGCTATGGCCAAGTGTGGCTCTGGTTATACGGAGAGGGTCGTGCTCCTGCAGTGGAAACGGAAAGACCTGATGATGATGACGATGATGACTAGTGGTGTATGTAGACGTGTTGAACCTCCTGTACGTGCGGCGTACCCTGGGCAATCTGCGAGACGGTGGGTTGCGCTCTACCTACAGTGCACATCTATTAGCACGAAACAGCTTTAGCACCGCCGATTCTAAAGCGTTCCGTCGCTCTCTCTCGCTCTGGCAAATGACGGTTCTAAGCGACAGAAAAGGATAGCGTTATAGAAAAGTGATGTTCCGTCACAGAATTAATGTGGTTCCTAACAGTTGTAGCTCAAACCGCCCCGCAGATCGGCTGACCCTTTCGCCAAAGAATGAGTCACGAAGATCACTAGCTTTATTTTAGCTGCTGAACTCACATGGAACCTGTTACAAGTACTTCCACTGAAAATTGACTTTTTAATTTACACAAATTGTCTTTAGTTGATGCTTTGTCATAATTTTCCGCAACATGGTGGACTAAAGAAAGACGTTATGCTTATTATCTTGTAAACATTATTATCATGTATATATTTCGAATGAAAATTTACTGGAAAAGCAATGAAGTACTTACCAACGATCACTATCCCTAGTGGGCAGACTTCTCTAGTAAATAACCACGTAATATGTCGCAGCCATCTGGTTAAATTAGCCAAAAAACTGGACGCCTAGTCCGTTCCTTGAAGGCCTATCGTTCATCGGTCTAGAATCACTTAACGTTTAATAAATTGGCGTATTAAAGTTAGCTCTATGATTATGTTTATGACTGACCAAGTCTCAGCCAAGTGATTCAAATTTAGTTCAGACTTTTTCCACTGCGGCCTAGATGCGCTACAAAAACAAATATGGCGTCAGCGCTAATAAATAGTTGTGACTGTGAATGAGATTTTTTTTATTTACAAATCTCATCAAAATTCATTGTTCTATTTCTCTAATTATAAGTTACTTAGTGGTAGGTATTGATTAAAAGTCATCATCATCAGGTCTTTTTAGTCTCCACTGCAAAAGCACGACCGTCTTTGTACTACTTACCAGAGCCATACTTGGCCAGAGCAGCCAGAGGGCTTGGTCTACATTCTTCACGCTGGCCAGACATGTTGGAGAGGTCCTATTGATGTTTAAATGTTTTATTTGTATTCCCTAAGTCGCCTTCTACGACATCCACGGGAAGACTTGGAGTGGTCCTATTCTACTCTGCCGGAAACCACACGGCGAATTAAAAGTAGGCAGTCGTAAGTAATATGTAAATTGTAAACCCTAACCTAAGGAGCTCGTTGGCGCTGCAGGAGTGCGCATTACTAGCGCTTTCGCAAGTTAAGCGACACCGGGCGAGGTCCGCACTAGGATGGGTGATCGTGTTTCGGAAGGCACGTATAAGCCGTTGGTCCCGACTGTCATCGTTGTATGGCAGTCGTCAAACTATGTCAGATGCCTTGTTGGCCACTTATACACAAGAAAAACCAACAAAATCCCTAATCACATATCAAAAAATCATCAATAATCAGTCAATTTAACTAAATGACTTTACTACGTTCAGCCATCTTGTAAAACGTTGCGTTACATGACTTGGCTAGTCGTCCTTCAGCCATTCAATTGGATGCTTGCTTTTACAGAACGGGCTAGGCGTTCAGTTAGCTGCCTGGTTTAACCATATAGCTGTGACATGAACACAGCCCCGCCCAGCAACACACGGACACGTGCAACCTCACAGATACCGCCAAGGACGGCAAACATAGTTGTTGAGTAATAGTGTGGTTGGTTGTTGGAGACTGATCGTACTTGCTTGTATTTGCTCATCACTGAGACCAACTTCTGCTGTGGTTTGTAACGTTTTCACACTCTACTACAGAAAATGTTCGCTAGGTAGAGAATGGAGCTATCCCCAAAGTTCAAATTTGTATTTTGGGATACTAACTCTACGATACTATATAATAAATACATATATAAATACCTCTTTCTTCTTATTTCGTCTCTCGGGTCTGCTGGAAGAAATTTCTATAGAAATAAGTAGCACCTATGTACTATGTTTACTTTTATAAGTTTTATTTGTAACTTTTTCAAGTGTACATGAACCAATAAAAAAAATAAACACCCAAGATTCAGGAAGATTTGAAAAAGGCCATTTGCCAACATGCCCTGGCTGAGGATCGAATCCAGGACCTCCGGATTAGCGGTCTAGTTTGTTGATCATTATTAAGGTCGTTAAGTCGTTATAGACTGCTTAAATATATAGTACAAAATATGTTTTCCGTATTTTGGTGGAGACGGCGTGGCCAATATAATATATTTAAAAACAAATATTGGCTTTCCGACGGCCTTGGCTGAAAATAAAGTGTATTTGCAGTGGAATATATCCGAGCCCCAGATAGCGATGTAAACAGTTTAAACCTAAAGTCAACACTTTCGTTTACTTTCGATAAAGGAACTACTGATGTTTATTGATTTTGATATATTTCGCGTATTTGTTCGACTCAGTGGGCAGATAAAAGGATTGAAAGAACAGTGTTCATTTGTATTACCTATGTATTTCTAGGTTTACAACTCTAGGCTCTGTCTAACTCGTTAGTGTCTATGACGTAATAATGTATATAGAGGGATGGTGCAGTCAACTATCTTATACAACGTGGAAGGAACATAATAATCGAACAACGGGCTATTCTAGATCGCTATAGTATAATATGTACCTATAATGATAATAAAATAACAGTCAAACAACAAAAACAAATTTCGACATTCCCATATAAATTCCCCCGATGGCTGCACGCGACTGTTATTTTATTATCATTAGTACCTGGGCGACCGAGCTTTGCTCGGTTACATCTCAAACATTAACTATTTTTTTTAAACTTGTCTAAAAACAATGAAAAATAAAAAAAATATATATAAACTTAAACATAAAAAAAAACAAAAGTAAGTCACCGAGTGGGATTCGAACCCGTAACACTCTTTCTAGCGGTCGCTATCCTTAACCACTGAGCTAAATCAAGGCGGTCGCGGCGCGACGAAATTAGCGACCATATTCTGCGTGGAAAGAAAAACGCATGAAAACTCGAAAACACGCGTTTTCCCAAACATAAAACTAATCTAGATCGATTATTTACCCCCGAAAACCCCCATATACAATTTTTCAGCGAAATCGTTAGAGCCGTTTTTGAGATCACAGAAATTTATAAATAAATAAATATATACATACATACATACAAGAATTGCTCGTTTAAAGGTATAAGATTATACTATAGTGATCTGGTATAGCCCGTAATTCGATTTATTAAGAGTGTCATTTCCAAGTTGTATATTTAATCTGAGAACATAGAATGCCTTGATCAATACGTCTACCGTTTCATCTTCAATTTTAAATTGTTCAAAAATATACTTTGAATACAATTTAATGTTTGAGACAATACTGGTGTCAGTTTTTCAGGCTGCCTTAAGGCATCTGAAATAGCTTGACGACTGCCATACAATTATGACAGCAGAACCTAGCGACGAAGTGCCTTCCGAAGCACAGAGGAATTCGAGAAATTTTTATACTGCTTGTTACCTATCCAAGTGCGGGCCCGCCTGGTTTTGCTTCACTTGCGAAAACTCAGTATTTGAGGCGGTAAATATAAGTTTGTATTTGAAATTTAACACATAGTAACAAATGCAAGTTTATCGCGACGGAAGCTGTGTTTAATGTTTATCGCCGCCGATAACAGATGAACACAGAGAGAAGAACATACATACATATTATATAATCACGCCTGTTTCCCACAGGGGTATGAAAGTTTGTATGAAACTCAGCTTAAAACTGACTGAACAGCGGGAAAATGTGCAATTATCTTGGGATTGTCAAAAAATTTAGCACGCGGGCTAGGTCGTGGGCAGCTAGTTACTGAATAAATATTTGATTCATCAATTGGTGCTTTGATTCTTTGGCCTCTGAAAAGAGCAGTCTTCATTATCTTCTGTTTAGGAGGTTTGACAAACCTTGGTTACGAAATCTTTACATACTCATTTCTTGAGTTAGTTGACGACTTGGTTACGAAACCTTTACAGGTTTCGTAACCAAGTCAACTAACTCATTTCTTGCTTAGAAACAGAAAGCTTATGAAACTGACTAACGCTGAACTAACGAGACGCTGCAGGGGTTCTGAAGCCTCTGTAGTAACTAGGTAGTATGCATTGGTATATTAATCACGTTTTAGGATATATTTAGCAAAGTCATTTATATATCTTTGTATCACTTGATCACTTGTAATTTTTTCTTTTTTGATATCAAAATACTGGTTGACGTTAGATCATTCGAGAAAACAGAAACTTACAGCCTAGTTTATTACCGCTTCCTAAACGCTAGTGCAGAAGAAGCATCAACAAACTGCACTGCAGCATTTTATCCCATTACTTACTTCAAATTACAATTTTTGGATGGAGTTATTCAGTGCTGGAAACGTCTTTAATCCCAGATCAGCATCAATAAGTATGTATGTTTTATACCACTAGATTACCGCTCTGTACAGAATACTACATGAAACTAAATTAAAAATATTATTTTTATCGTGGAGAACGTTGGGAACTTTTTTGGAATAACTCTACAGTTTGTAGCCAATTTCCTATTCGCACGCGCAACCTTGAAACCGACCTTGTCGCGGAAAGAATAAGTATTTGCATTGATAACGGCGATAAGGGGACTCGAGCCAGGCAGTTTGTGTGAGAGAGGATTTTGTTTTTGGGATATAAATACCAACTCACATAAAAAACATGACATAGCGCGACGAAGTATGAACCGATGGCCGATGGGGCAAAAAGGTTCTCGAATGGCGACCACGCACTGGCAAGCGAAGCGTAGGATACCCACCCATTATTACCCATAAGGTGGTCTGTCGTTCTGAGACGACATAACCAAGTTCGCTGGAAAGCGTTGGATGCAAGCCGCTCTAGATCGGTCGTTTTGGAAATCTTTGTTAGAGGCGTATGTCAAGCAGTGGACGATATGCAGCGGAAAAGATGATGATGATGAATGAGATACATGCAATGACTGAGTGGCAGAGAACGCCATATGGCGTTAAGTTCGCTATTTGTAAGTACATTTTTATGTCAAGTAAAATATCAAGTTGGACAGAAAAAATTACAAATGAGAAGGTACTAGAGGATGTGAAAGAGAAAAGACAAATAATACAAATATACAAATACAAATATATACAAATTATAGAAAATAGAAGAGGGAAAATGTTCGGTCATCTAATACGCCACGATGCGTTTTTTAAAACAATAATGGAAGGAAAAATAGAAGGAAAGAGAGGAGTAGGAAAACCCAGAAGAAAATTTATAGAAAAAATAAAAGAAAAATTAAACGTGAAAACATATACAGAGGTTAAGAACTTAGCGGAAGGAAAAGAGACATGGAAAGCACTCCACCGACAAGAGCCCAGCTCTTAAATATAAGAAGAAGAAAAAAATATCAAAAGTAAGTGAAGCTTACGTTACAGGGCAAAAAACATATTTGTTTATTAGGTCGACCTTCAGACTGAAATATTCGTATTTGCACTGATAAAGCTGATAAGGAACACGGTGTTGTCAAAAGGTGCAGCCGTTGTTTGGCTGACTTGTTTGTTCATAGATATTTTTGTAAAAATGGAGATTTGTTTTCCTTACAAATCATTTCTGCTTTGCATTAACATATGTTTTGTTTTTTTTACAAATTACACTGATTGAGCTAGCCCCAAAATAAGTTCGAGACTTGTGTTATGGGATACTAACTCAACGATACTATATTTTTATAATAAATACACATCATAGATGGATAAATAGGCGATGCCAAATGAAGTAGATCTGTCTACGGATCCCTTTAGAATTTAAAATTGAAATGTTTACTCAGTAACCATTACAGGCACTAGCACTACACGTCAATAAGTTAATTTTTCATTGAAAACTTCGGTCGAAACACGTCGCCGCCAGTAGTAGCTGACTCTATACGTGAGTAACCCGTAAACTCTCTAATATTGTGTCTCACGTTAGTTTTAATCCAAAAAATGATTATTTAAATTGGAATTATTATATTGTAAAGAGAGATGAAGATTTAACTACTGATTTTTTTTCCTTAATAATAATACAAACTATCTCACACAGTTTTAATAATACTGAGTAAAGCAAGCTGCTGTTTGTCCGCCATGTGCGATCGTTGCCCGCTGTTGTTATCGTCGATAGCAGGCAGCTGTGGCCCAGTTCCCGCGATAGCCGCGGTACTATTTGTCGAACACGTGATAAATGCTGGACGTGTTTGTTGTCCACGATTAAGATTAGAACGGCCATCCTTTCGATCGAAATGTTAGGGAGATTATTGCTACCTTTGTGTGTTTACACCCGATAAAAAGAGGGAGGTTGTAATTTTAAGTTTGACGCCAATGACTGTCTGTCTGCCTGTGTGCCTGTCTGTGGCATCGTTGCTCTCGAACGCATGGGCCAATTTCGATGCGGTTTTATTACGTAAAAGCAAGTTTCCTTGCGGTGGTTCTTAGCTATGTTTTAAAGAAATCGATTCAGCGGTTCGAAAGTTAGCTTAAAGTTCTAAGTGGGTTTTTGATTTGCTGGGCATTTAAACTTATGTACGTGCAATGCTATGCGCTTATGTATTACCATCGCACCTCACACCATCATTATTATTATCATCTCGAGTCTTGTTTTGTCGTCTTTGTTGTCTTGAGCGGACATGTTTTGACCTATTCTCATTCACTAATGAATAGAGAAGAGGTCAAAACATGTCCGCCAGTACCTGACTCTCTACCTAAGTAACCCGTTAATTTAATGCTATTTATTATCCTCACAGATTGAAACCAAAAGCGGTTTCATTTCATCAGCATGTGTCACTCCTGGTGTTACACTTCACCAGTTGAAAGTTCTTATACTTGTATATGGAGTAGATTCCTAAAGATTAAAAGACCCAATGGTCTCCTTGTGCAAATAATGTATTTTATAATCCTATTACAAATTAGAGAGTATAAACCTCCGTTCGTCCCGCTTCAAGCCACAATGGCTAGGCCACACATTTAAACCTGGATTACACCATACATGGAAGAGAATAAACTAGTCGGGTACTGTTATCCAAAAAAATGACATGTTTTTGTGGAATTCTAAAATTATCATCATCAACAGGTTTTTTGTCTCCAGTGCACGACCCTCTCTGTACCAGAGACATACTTGGCCAGAGCAGCCAGAGGACTTGGCCTACACTCTCGCCACTGGTCAGATGGTTTGGAGAGGTCTCATTGATGTTTATAAGCTTTGTTTAGCTTGTATTTTCTAAGTCTCCTTCTACGACATCCACGGGAGGACTTGGAGTGACCCTGTTCTACTCTGCCGGAAACCACACGTAAAATTCTAAAATAATTTCCCTTTAAAGTTTAATCACGCGATCTTCGTCACGGGCAACAGCTAAGTAATAACTTACATGATAAGACGACAGTCATCATTATCGCTCGACAGCCGTTGAAGTGTGTTCGTCTGTACTCGGTCTATATTTAGAGCCGTAACTCTATCTGCTATTTAATAGCCGTGACTGAGTCGATTGCGTTGATATAGACACACAGACAGACTGTTCACGAGAGGTACTTGAAGATAATACCTCTGGAGTCTGAGTCTAGTACGACAATCTTAATTGAAAATAATCTGTTGCTGCATTGTATTCCTTACATTTAGGGGTCGTGAGTCGTGACCAAAAATAGGACCGTTTTTCAATCCACTACTGCCTCAGAAAGAAAAAAAGGCCAATACAAAGGAGCGATCATCGCGCGAGTTATGAGACTTATAGGACAAACTTGAGCCACTCAATCGCATAAGGGCTCTAGTATTTAGAATAAAATCCAGCGATAGAGGTTTTGATTAAAACTACAGGCTGCCTGCGGACCTTCGTCTTTTGAAATTTACTATGCATATTGGGTAGATAGTAATCCAATTTACAGTCCTATGATTCTAAAAGCTGAATTTATTTTAAAAGTATATGAAAAATGTATGTTGATTGTACTGGTACTTCAATTGTGCGGTCACAGACATAGATAGACGACTTAAATGCACCTACTTCGCGTGTAAGTTCTCAGACAAAGCGTCGAGGTTGGCCGCCGCTACTGACAGTCCGCGCGCGTCTGTGATTGCAGCCGGACGGCAGCGAAAAATAAAAAAATGCCTCGTAGCGTGATAATAAACTGCAACAGCCCAAAAATTGCAAGCGCCCAAAGTCAAGGACATATTTCCTGTCACAGCTAAGTTATTTAAAAAGAAAAATATGCGTAAATTCATTTTAAAACAATTTTTTAAGCATTCCGAGCGGTGATTCCAAGATTATACCTAAATAAGTATAGATTAAGGTTTAAAAACTACATTCACATTACATTGCCGCGTTTGCTTTGAGCGTTTGATCCGACGTTGTGTGTTAAGAAGCAATGTATATCGAAACAAGCGATACTGTCGCGCATCGCTACGACGTCGTGGTACCGGCAATTTCTCATTCGTCAGTAAAATTTAGCGACTAGTGTTGTTCGTTCTACAACATATACCAATAATCGATTTTAATCGATATCGGACTGACGAATGATATAAACTATTATTAAAGAGCCAATTTAATAGATTATAAACAAGCTAATTTCCTAATTTACACTTTAGAAAACGAGGGTAATATTTTCAGAGTTCATGTATATAATATGGTCGCTCTTTGAACTACTGGTCACACGTTGGTGAACAAAACCGCGCGTGCGTCACTGCTCATTGCTCGTTAGTGAGTCGTCCATACTGCATTTCCCCCATTGAAGCGGTATGTGAGACAAGCCTGACATGGCTAAGAATGACCGCAAGGGAAGTTGCTTCAACATTTAAAAAACGCATTGAAATCGGTAAAAACGTGTTTTTATATAGATAATTAAATTAGAGATTAGAAAATTAGAGAATTCGACTCGCACTTGGCCGGTTATTTAAGAATAATAATAGTTTTATTTTTAAAGTTCAATTAAAATATTTACATTATTTGTAATTTTTAGTTTTAATTTAAATTTTAATAAGTTGGTATAGTTTAAATTTTAGTTAAATTGAAATAATTTGAGTACAAATATTTATTCTTTATTATCAAACAATTTTCCGTTTAGAATCATTTGTTTATCCAATTTCATATCATTCGTCAATCAGAAAATCGATTGTGATTTTTATCACAAATCGATTAACTTAAATGTTAATCGATCGTATGGTTAGCGAGCGCGGAGTGAGCGAGCGAGACCACAGATATAAAATCGATGAGTATGAGCGAGACGATCATGGCGGCGGCGTGCGTCTTCAATAAATCGTTTAAATCGTAGTGAGCGGTTTCTTTGAATCAGTTTGAATTTCCCATCACTAAAATTGCGTCTGACGTCACAGTAGGCATTAAAAAAGTTGGCACGCTTGGTTTCCATACAAATCTTGATACATGCGTTATCTATTACATCTATATCTGTGTGTGCGGTCAATCTTGGTCGTTTTCAAGGCATTACTCAAGTGTAGTTCTATTCGACTGATATTGAAGTTAAATGCTATTCATAGGGTTGATAGATATTTAGATAGAGGGAAGATACTAACTTGAATTGAAAAAGGAATGCTGATTTGTTTTCGGATGTGGATAAAGCGAAAGAAGTCGGGATTGCAGCAAGTGGAGGTCTATAGTCTCTGCATACCCCTGTGGGAAACAGGCTGAGGAGAAAGAAGTAGATATTTTTGCTAATTTATTCTAGCCGTGAAATATCGGGTACCGAGTGTAAAGCCACGGTTGACACATGCTTGAAGCTCAGTTAGGCAGTTTACAACTCTTCCTATAAGACCAGTGCTAGGGCTGGGAGGAAGGTTTTGGATAAGTCAAGAGTTCAACTCGTGTATACTTTAAATATTTTGCAGATTGATTTTAATGGACTTCTGAGATATTGACGCAGTTTATGGTGTTAAAAATATGAAAAATGTGTAAATAGTTAAAAAGGATACCATCTAAGTATTAAGTACTAAATATAGGTATACACATCATTCTAGTTGCCGATTTGACTACAGTACAGGCACAGGAAATTAACCGACGAGCCGTAGTAGTAAATTGTCCATTATGTCATTGTTTAAGTGATAAGTGCGCAGGCGCGGCTGCACGGGTCACTGACAACTAACGACTCTAATAGCCAAACGAAACATGTACAACATGGCACTGCGCACAGATGTGTAGCACGCATCTGCAAGCGTGGAGAACATTCCATCAAAAACATACGCCAAAACGAGTATATATTGAGTCCATGAGATCTCATGGAGAGACAAGCATCTAAGGGCTCTTACAGACCAAATCACTTATTGAAAGGGATGCTATTTTTGTCACAATAGGTCGTTGAGTAAATCCACACATTTTGACTAAGGTGACTTTTGAGTTTTAAGAGAACATGAGACTAGGATTCATTCAGAACCCTTTAAGTAATGATAAATGTTAGAGAGTGACATATAGCGCGACGAACCGATGGCTGATGGGGTATAAAGGTTCTCGAATGGAACCGCGTACTTGCAAGCGAAGCGTAGGACACCTACCCACAAGGTGGTCAGAGTCGCTAGAAAGCGCTGGATGCAGGTCGCTGTTGATCGGTTCTTTTGGATATCTTTGGGAGAGGCCTATGTCCAACAGTAGACGTTTTGCGGCTTAAACGATGATTATGATAAGGTCAGAGCGAGTAAAGATAGGAACTTGGCTCTCCAAGAGTTAGTCTAGTAGTTATTAAGAGTCAAAACCCAAAGCAATCAGTTATCAGATCTGAAACAGTTATCAGATCTCATAAAGAAGGGCGTGAAGATGGTAAAAAGGAATTTACTCTACACGAAGTAGCATATCTGTGCTGTCGGTAATTTGATCCCAAACGAAGCGTTTATCTAAGATTGAGATTAATGAGCCCCCTCACTAATATCTCTGATGGTGAACATGCCGACAGCGGTAGCTAATGGGCCATGATAGATTTGTCGAGCTTTGAACGACTAGTGACTGCGTAAATGGGCATTGTGAGAAGGAGTCAGCACCCGTAACTAGAGAGCCTGCATATACAGCACAATCTGTTCACTCAAATGGTTTGCAAACTTTGTAGGCGGCGCGACAAAGGCGCGACTGCATTAAAGATCAGGTCCAGATCTCGCAGAATAAGTTGGTGCGTGGCTCCCGCTGTTTTGTATTCGCTATAAATATCACTTAACAGTTAAACTGTTACATTTACATTAACGAATGTTAAAATAATATATTTACTACTTTTTATAGAAGGTAGTCCAAAATATAGCTTGTAGATGTTCTGCAACCTACATTACCATAACTTTAATTAAATTACGCAAGAAAACGGTAAATAAAATATCAAATATCTGATATGGGACTTACAACCGCCATGCTAAAGTGGAATTGGGCAGGGAATGTCAGTTGCCCAGGGAGAGATGGGCCAGAATCGCAACAGAGTTGCCTAAAGATGGAATACCGTCGCCCGAATAGGCCAAGGAAGCGATGGCGAGACGAACTCGACGTCTTACAAAAAGGATGGTTGACCTAACACGGGAAAGAGATAAGTGGAAGAAGCTGGAGAGACCCTTGCCCAACAACGGGACAAAACAGGATAATAAAAAAAAGTTAAAATAAAAAGCGTTTGAGTACTTAGCCGCAAAGGCACAAGTTGAACCCTGGATGTTTTTTTATAACAGGCAGCTCATAAACTCAGAGTTTTGAGCTGCCTGTTATTAAAAAAAACCCACACCAGCCACTTCCTCACACGAGATACCGAGATACTAAGTCAGCTTGAAGTTTTACGAGTATTATGTGTGAACAAGGTATAGTTATCTAAAATTCTGAACACAAACATAATTTATAAACAAAAGAGTCACGGTGCGTGCTGTCAGAAACGCTAAAATTAAACGCCTCGCCAGCATCTTAAATAACTTTAAGGGGATGGTGCACCGCGCGATAATAAAGGCTTGTTTTGTACTACTACGGACTTAGTTTAATTTAGTTCTAACACTTCTAACTAACATATAAAATAATTATTATTACTAGTTGTCTAATACTTAAGTTCACGTCTTCCTTTACTTAAACTTCGTTGGCATTCGTTGCGGCCAGCTTTCTTGGCACTATTTCACATGGGCACGATTTTTTAGACTAAATTCGCAGTTAACTTTTTCTGTATGATTGTCAATATGTAAATTATTTTATCCTACTTATTTCAGTAAAATACTATCATTTCTTAAACTTCAAATTCGCTACTATTTTACCAAGACAAAAAAATGCTCTGTCTGCCCCATTAGGGATAAATGTATGTATGGCAAGTACCTACAAAATGATAAAGGAAAATGCCGAGTTGTAGTAATAAGGGAAATTCGTGTTCGAAATCTATATCATATAACATCATATGTAACTAATAAATATGAGTAATATTATCTTCTATTCGTATCTGTATGGATACCCAGACATGTACAATCTTTAATCTCCTTAAGTTCTTATGGGCCTTAACTCACCTCACTCGCATTACCATTATTCTGTACAAAAAACATGTTGCCATCATTATTTCGACCCAACATATCGTACCTTGCGTATATTTCAACATGGCTCCTATACTCCACGAAATACGTGTTAAAATCGCTTGTGTTTCAGAGATGTTGCTGCTGAGTTTGTTGGTCGGTGTTTACGTTATTATAGGTATTATTAAATTTAGCGTGACCCGATATAATGGGTTTTAATAACACCCACTAACTGGCTGAGTCTACTCTACATAACCAAGGGCAGATCCAGCGTTTGGGGGGGGGGAGGTTAAATGAATCTAACTAGAAATTTAATTGTCCAAGTGGTTTAAAGCACTGGCTGTACGTTTCTGAGGCAAAATAAGCTTCACTATACTTGAAACCTGTCTAAAAATTACCACACATGAGTCCAAACTCAGAAATTCAAGAGTTTGCACTCATGTGTGGTAATTTTTAGAGATGTGCTGACTAGTCGGTATAGCCGACTATCCGGCTATTTTATCGTAGTCAGCGACCAGTTGGCAAATATTCGGCAAAGAGCGCCGGCTCTTTTTTTTTTACTGATACTGATACTCTTAACTTTACGGTAATCATTGTCCAGTTGTTCACACGAGTTTTTCTTTTTTGCATGATGATTAATCTTTTTGAGCTCCTACACATTGAACAAAAACAGGTATTAGCTTTACACACAACAAAATGGAGAAGACTGGCCAACCATTTACTAGTATGATGTCAGCCATTTGTTCAAAGGATATTTTAACTTTATAACAATATGATAAATAAAATATTAAGTCTGAATTTGTAATTATACTTACAGCCCAGGATGTATCATGATGACTCCCCCTGGATCCGCCCCTGTACGCTACACTTTAACCGTAGTCGGCAGGTCCAGGTATTAGTTCTAGAGTTAAGTACCTAAGTACTGGTAATTATAGGTAGTGGGCCGTGGCAGACTAACTGCTTAACTGGTCTAAACTGGTTAAGTTAGAATCTATTCTACACGTTTGTTATTACGATTTATACATACATATAATTGTGATCATGCCTATTTCTCACAGGAGCAAGCAGAGACTTGGATCTTCATAAGTTACTATAGTAAGAGGAGGTAAGTAAGCAAAACTGGAGTTGCAGGGTAGGCTCACAGAGATGGCAGCACACACGTCTAGCAAAAAAGTTACAAAGAAAGTGTTTATAATATACTTCAAAAATACTTATTGCATTTCATATAAGTCATAGTACCTGGGCGACCGAGCTTTGCTCGGTTACATCTCAAACAATAACTACATTTCTTTAAACTTGTCTAAAAACAATACAAAATAAAAAATTATACATAAATTTGAACATAAAAAAAAACAAAAGTAAGTCACCGAGTGGGATTCGAACCCGTAACACTCTTTCTAGTGGTCATAAACCGCTGAGCCAAAATGGATGGCGGCCGGCGCGACGAAATTAGCGATCATATTCTGCGTGGAAAGAAAAACGCATGAAAACTCGAAAACACGCGTTTTCCCAAACATAAGACTAATCTTGATCGATTGTTTACCCCTGAAAACCCCCATATACCAATTTTCAGCAAAATTGTTAGAGCCGTTTTCGAGATCACAGAAATTTATAAACATATAAATAAATAAATATACAAGAATTACTCGTTTAGATATAAGATTTAATTAATTACAGTACTACTTTATTTCAATAATAGTAATAACAGATTGTAATGTTTTAATTATTACGTATAGCGCCATCTAGTGACGAGAAACAGAAATCATTATGTTTATAAGGCGATGGCTAGGCATGTTTACGATCCTGACAGATCCCTCTCGCTTCACTTGAACTAAGTAACTTGCAAGACAGGCAATGAATTACTAACTCCCCGGCTGTTACACGTCAATATCATGTTCTTCCTGTCAAATAAACTCGCATCTGACGGAGGAACCTTAATAAGGTATGGAAACTAAGAGATGTGACGGGAGTTTTGGGGACGATTTATTTTAACTGGTAGTGTTGAAGTTACAACCGTTAATTCGAAATGCGTCGTCGAGACAGTAAAGCTGACTTTTCGAATAACATTTTAAAAAATAACTATAGGGTTCAGAAAATAATGAGGTTTTGAAATTTTAGAACATAGCCTTTAACATGGAGGCGTTAACATCAATATATAAAAATACTCGTATTTTAATTATTTTTCTCGCAGTAAGATTATATTATACATCGTTTATTATTATTTTTTATTATAAATCGATATCATTAGTAATTGCTGATATAATTAGACTCAGTCATACAGACGGATGGAAGAGTCAAACTGCACCAGCTACAGAACAAATATAAATACTACCTTTAGCTTTTATGTTTAGATACCCTTATAATACGGAATCCTAGAAATAAGTTTAATTAACAGACGTCTAAAAATGTATCAATGCGTCGCGATCTCTTTTTATGTTCACCGATTATTGGAAGATGCCTGGACCGATAAGAAAAATTCTTTTAATGAAATGTTTAAAAGGGCATACTTATCAAGTGGTCTTATACAAACTTAATCATTAGGGATAGATAGGGTTTATTATTAGGGAGTAAAGGTTTTTAATTAAAAAACGACGGGTTGCACTCTGGGAGTGCCGGCAGAAAACTTGAATATTAACGTTGTGCATTTTTGATATTTTGGAATGGTTAGGGAATAATTTTGCACGAATTGCTTTAATTATCAGTATAAAATATTTCAAATCTTTTCTGAACCACAGTCTGTCACAAATGTCACAAGCATGACCAAATTCATTTTCAACAAAATCATTTTCAAATACACAGCAGTATGGCCACTACATAGACGGTCGAGCCACCAGCTGTCACCATCCATGGATGCGCGTAGCACGCTGTATCATAAACACACACGAACATTCGCGCAAGCGCCCTGCGCCGTCTTACGAATTTTCGATCAGGCCACGTGTCCTGAAGCGAGTTTAAAATTTTTTACCCATTCCAAAAAAGTGCACAACGCCGCTAAAGAAGTTTTCACTTCAAAAAAATATTAAGAGACATATCTTCTTCTTTCAATGACCCAAACTCGTTTCTGACAACATATTGCTTGTCAATCATTACACGCAAAACCAGTAGCAACGGAGATACGAGTATGTATCGTTAGGCTTCACTCACACCGGAAGTTAAGCGGCGGAAAACGCACTTTAATTGTCATACCATATTCACCTTTATTTGTTTTAGCGCAATGCACAGAGCTTGAACAAAACAAAAGCTTAGCGACTTCCCGCGACTGCTTGCAGCGCCAAGCGGCTGAGCTTTTTTCAAGCCTTTTATGCATTTAATAGATAGAAATAAAGATGGTTTGACAGTAAAGTAAACTGCCCGCCGCTTCTCTTCTGGTGTGAGTTTAGCCTTAAAGTAATGAATAGGTATTTCATTTCTATAAGGTAAGGAGATGATATATAATAATAATAATAATATAGCCTTTATTTCATGCAGTAAATATTTACATTATTTTAGGCACTTAGTTTTAGGTACTTATTAAGTATAAAAGTAAAATAGAAATAAAAATATAAAATATAAAATATATCTAAAGCTAAATCCAATTATGCTGCATGCTGCAATTGCAAATGGCCTCCCCCAATTTTTCCCATCTTCTCCTATCCCAAGTTCTTTTTTTGATATATAAACAAATGAATTATCTGTACAGAACGTCTAACAAAAAATACTGAAAGTATTTTATGTGTGTATTCAGACCATTATTTTGAACAACCTTTCCCAAGGAACATAATATATGGAAATATGAAAAAAAAATTGGCCTGCCATACAAGTTAATTGATCAGTAAACCAAATTTTGATCCTGATCTAGGTCCTCCTGGTAAAAAAATCGCATTAGGAAAATTGGGTTCCGTGCCGTTCTATAACAAAATCACGTTTGTTGTATGTTGTATGGGAGCGCCCAACTTGTTGCTAATGTTGCCCTTATTAATATCAAGCAAAAGACAGTAAAAAGATCGTGTTTGTTGTATGGGAGCCCCTTTTATAATTCATTTTATTCTGTTTTTATAGTTTGTTGTTATAGCAGCAACAAATATTTCATCATCTGTGAAAATTTCAACTGTCTAGGTATTACGGTTCATGAGATAGAGCCTGATGACAGACGGACAGATAGACTTACAGACAGATGGACGGCCTACGGAGTCTTAGTAATAGGGTTCCGTTTTTACCCTTTGGGTAACGAAACCCTAAAAACTGCATTCAGAAATAGTGACAAGTTGCTAGCCCATCACCTATAAGAAGATTCCTAAATTATAAAGTCATTCCTTTGATAGACTTCTACGATCTACGCGGGAGAAGAAGCAGCTGGTTGATACTATATATTTCCTTTAGCTATATTGGTCTGGAAGACTAAAAACTTTACAAACTAAATCGCTTCCTGTGCTTGCAACTTTAATACCACTTTAAAATTCATTTCTACGGAGGCTGCGAGATGCAAACCCGTTGGGACTGTTGTTCATATCCCGTTTTGGACTCCCAATGTTTGAGAAGCCTGCTTCTGACAGCTGACGCGAGCGGGACGACGGTATATGACACACTTGAGCCAGAAAGAGATAGTCATGAATCATTAGTTTCTTATTTAAAACAGCTTAACTTCTTATCAAGTCATTCGACTTTTTACTTTGTGTAAAACGCAGTAAGGTTCAATTTGTAATAGTATTTGTTAATGTTATAGGGTTGTCCAATATTTGGTATCGAGAACTTGTACAACCGGTCGTGTTGGAGGCTTGCCTCCAGTTTCCAGGGTCATCATCTACTCGACGTGATTATTTACTCAAATATTTTCATCATACTCAAATATTTTTTTCGCGTAAGCCTTCGATATAACTTCATTGATAATATTGATTAGATCTTTATCTTTAGGGCTGTTGCAAAGGAACGATAATATGCCCGCTTCACCTATCGGCGACTGTCGCAAACGGTCGCACGACACTACAAATCCGTAAAAGCAATGAAAACTTTTATAAACTTGTAAATTTAGGGAGATTTTGTAGCTAATTATAAAGTTAAAGAGAGAGAAAAAGAGAATAAATTCTTTAAAAATTTAATATAAAATATGAGTACAGGTATTCCATGACATTTGCTGTTAAAATTTAGCGTAGTACCTATGTAAGCAATGTTTTATTTTCATGAAAATAATTTAAAACTTCCAACAAACATCTCAAGATGGAATCCAGTAAGACACAACTTTAGCCTTTGACTTATCTTAAATATAAAGTCTTTTTATTATTTTCTCTAAGCAACTCATTTACTAATCAAAAGTGTGCAGGTTTCCTGGAACATAAATAAGAATATTAATTTTACAAACTATAGTCAGAGTCTTCTTCTTCTTCTTATCGAGTCGAAATGGCTTAAATTAAATGTTATTACTCCAAACCCTAGCCACGGCGACCACCCTGTCATTGGCCACATTCAGATCTGCCTTAGTGCAAGGAGTCGGACAGTTGGGACATGATAGAGTCAAATGAAAGACATTCAATTACAGATTTTCAGAATCCATAAAAAAACACAACAATCTGTAAGTCATAGTACAGATACAGATACATTTTCACGTCTTTATCCCTGACGGGGTAGACAGAGTCCAGGGCCGTTAGGCCCAAAGGCCACGCTTAGCGTGATGGTGGGCATTAATATGGAAAAGAAATCAAAATAGTGATGGGTTGCTAGCCGCACCGCTTATTACCATGATTCAAATCTCGCCCATTCCCTCGATCGGCTCTTACGATCTGCTAGGGAAGAGAAGCAGTTGGTACATTCTACGTTTTTTCTGTTCTCCCAGACCAGCATGGAAGTCATAGTAAGTCGTAATATTAATATGAATATTAAATTCTCACTTGAGGCAACCCTACGCGGCTGGCTACCGGCTTACGCTTTTCTTTCGTCGTTTCGTTACACGCATTGAATATGTATTGGAGTTGAACAGGTCTGTTTGTGTGTGTGTGCGGATGACTTGACGTGACTTTTGTGCAACTCATTTTGTACTTATTTGCGTTTTTACACCCATCTCTTACAATTACAGATATAGAAAAATAAATAGAACAGAAAAACGTAATTCTATATTCAGAGACGTGAGTTGTAAAAGAAGTACCTAGGCTGAATGCAGAGAATAAAATTCAAGTAGTTTCCTATAATTTCAAATCTAATCGGTAACTTTTAAAAATTATATACACTTACGCTAGTATATGGTACTCTGTGTCTATAGTACTATAGTTTTGATTATAGAAATCACGATAATAGTCTGTGTTTCGATCACAGAGAACTTTATACTAACGTGGTTTCGATCATTATACAATGTCCTTTTTAATTAAGTACAAATATTTTAAGAGGTGATTCAGTACATCATACCTTAGTAATGATATCGCGTGACTACTTCGATTCATATGAGAACCTAAAAAATTTTTTTCGTATTTCGATATACATTCATTGGGAAAATTTGTTCAAAATGATGGACTGAACCACCCCTTAAAATATTTGTACTTAATTAAAAAGGACATTGTATTCGCTTACTTTCTCCTGTGGAGTTAAGTGGAGAATCCTCCATTCTTCTCTTTTCTTTAGTATCTTTCTTTAGCCTTTACTAAAATATTTATTATACAGGGTGACTTTTTAACCACCATCCAAATTGTCAGAGCAAGTTCGGTCCATGACACATAATATATAGCTACTTTATATAAAAAGAATTAAAGAAAATCGAAAAATTACTTCGGCTTCCCATACAACTGAGCGCTCGGCCAAAATGATTTTGTATGGGAGGACGAAATTTCTTTTATCGATTTTTAATAAAAAAAAACGACGGGTTGCACTCTGGGAGTGCCGGCAGAAGTGAAAACTTGAATATTAACGTTGTGCATTTTTGATATTTTGGAATGGTTAGGGAATAATTTTGCACGAATTGCTTTGTGGTAGAATACAATATTTATTTATTGGGCTATCGTACACAAACATGACATTTTATTAGCACGCTGTAACATAAACACACACGAACATTCGCGCAAGCGCCCTGCGCCGTCTTACGAATTTTCGATCAGGGTCACGTGTCCTGACGCGAGTTTTAGATTTTTTATCCATTCCAAAAAAAGTGCACAACGCCGCTAAAGAAGTTTTAACTTCAAAAATTATAGAAATATAAACTTACTCCGAAAATTTGGCTGGTGGGTAAGTCACTCTGTATAGAAGTTAAAAGTGTTATGCTTAAATGCTAATATACTTTTATGTTACTAACGGGAATAAAGACAAAAAAAATATTTATCAGTAAATTGAGAGATCCCTAGAACCGGTTGCAAAACCCAGTGCTTATATCATCGAATCGGATGGAAATAAAAAGGCTGTTTCCGCTGAGGCTCGGACCGGTCGTGCAGGCTTCAGGCACAAAGCTACTGGGCGATCTGAATTGAACTTAATTGTGTCGTAACGAGAGTCGCTTTTCCTTTAATTGAATTTTCGGAGTGAATCTTCTGTACTAATACTAAGTACTATTATGTATTCTGTGCTACTGGTAAGAGGTAACTACTGTAACTAGTGGTCTAGGGGGCGAGCCTCGTTGGCCACGAACACTACCGATATGAAACCAGGGCTACTTTGAGGTACCTATATGTACTGACTGAGCAATTTTAATTTGCCTTTCAAATAAAGTTGTTTCAGTGCTAATTTAAAAATTCTTAATTAAAATGTCTATTCAGCACAGACATGAAGGTAAGCAGACCAAATATTACATACTTAGAACGCGTGGCAATTTTTCACTAGTACTTATTTTTGAATTGCCTAATAATATATTTATAAACAGTTATTGCGGCTGTTTTGTATACTTAGTACTCTTCTTCTTCTTCTTATATTTAAGAGGTGGGCTCTTGTCGGTGGAGTGCTTTTCATGTCTCTCTTCCTTCCGCTAAGTTCTTAACCTCTCTATATTTACTTAGTACTCTTACACATTCATAATTCATAAGTATAGTACAGGATTATTTTTGTTACAAATATTATCAATTAGGATAAGAAAAACAACTAAACTTAGTAGCTTAAGTGTTAATTCATGCCACGCGGTATTCTTTGTATTAAACAATAGTGTTTAGTCTGCTTCCCTTTATATGTCTGTGGTATTCAGCAATGAGACCTTGCAGGCACATACCAAACGTGGCCTTTGGGTCTAACGGCCCTAGGCTTTATCTACCCGCTAGCTCAGAATACATCATAAATCCTTTAAACTTATAAAGTACTCTATTAGTAATATACAACGTGGAAGGGACATACCCGTAATAAATCGAACCACAGGCGATACTAGATCACTATATTATAATTATAATAAAATAACAGTCAAAAACTAATTTCAACATTCCCATACAAATTGCCCGTGCTGCGCACTTTTGTATGGAAATGCCGATTTTTTGTTTTTGTCTGATATTTTAATTTCATTATACTGTAGTGGTCTAGTATAGTCCGTAGTCCGTAGTTGAAAATAGTTTTTTCAAATCAAAGTAAAAACTTGTAAGTCCGCTTCTAGTACTTCTGTTTCTGTCCTTTGAAGTTTATATATTTTTAAATGCTGCAATTAACTGTAAATAAAAACGTAACGTTGACTCATACCTGGTTTGATTCCTCTCTCTTTCGATCGATCAGCATATATCACGTTTTATTGTGTGTCTGTCCGCTCGTAACTCCTCAACCCGAGAAAGTTATAATTTACGCTAATGACTCCTTTCGCAATCTTTGAGTGCTTGGAATCAATAAAACATATGACCGTTTAAAAATGTATGGCTTTTTTATGGATTTTAGTATTTTGACTACACGTATGTAGGTATTGTAATGTCGTAAAGTCTGTTCGCCGAGAGTTCCTTAAATCATTACAAATTGCGACTCGTTAATTATTTAAAAACTTGTACAATTTTATTTTTACAACTTTTATTATATTAACTATCATTAGTTTTTTTAGTTTAAAAAAACATTGGTCTTGTAAATCAAAATTAAGATTTTATCTTTAAAAACTTCAAAGAAAAAGATAAATCTTTATCAATAATCTCCAAAACTATTATACATATATACAATCATTAACTGTATAAAGCAGAAAACAACACGCAAACGCCCTAACGACTAATTTGAAGTGCATTCCAAAACGGAATGGCAATCACAATATCATGTATAAAGGCCAAAGTTTGTATGTATGTTTGATACTTCTTCACGCGCAAATGGCTGGACCAATTTTTATAAAATTTGGTACGCAGCAAAAAAGGTAAAAACCGACTTCAACGCCAAATTACACTACCCATTTTGATAAAATTCATATAAGGACGTAAACCTTTCAATTAATCTTTTTAAATTGCTCCAAGCGTTTTTGAGGTTCATAAAAAATATAGGTCAGTACATTCGAATTGACAACCTCCTTCTTTTTTGAAGCTGGTTAAAAATGACGATTTTTCTACAATGTTCGTAACAATGGGACTCCGAATTAGAGCTAACTCGGTTTCACAGCCCACTGCCCACTGATGGGCCATCTCCGCAGCCCACTGCCCAGGAGGGCCGTCTGCGGAGGTCGATAGCGCATTTACCATCGCGCTCCAGTTGCTTCAGCATTGCTGTCTGAGGGGAGATACGGCTTTGTGTCGAAAAAGGTTCTTTGTAGTCCAAAAATCATGCATTGATAAAGTTTTACACCGTGTGGGTTCCGACAGAGTAGAATAGGGCCACTCCAAGTCCTTCCGTGGATGTCTTAGAAGTCGACTTAGGAAATACAAGCTAAACAAAGTTAGAAGACTTGGAGAGTGTAGGCAAAATTAGTGTTGCAGCGTTATCACATGGTGAACTAAGTTCTATCTAGCAGGGTAGATAGAACTTAGCCCGTAAGACTCAAAAACTGGTTGGGTGATTGATGGTGGACGTGAAGGTAATAAATAAACACAAATTTTCAAAACTAAACCGACTTCACACCCGAATTACACAACCGAGTTTGATAAGATTTCTATGGGACCAAACGACAAGACTTCCATGCTGGTCTGGGAGAAAAGAAAAAACTTTGAATGTACCAGCTGCTTCTCCTCCCGCGCAGATCGTAAAAGCCGATTGAGGAAACGGGCGAGATTTGAATCATGGTAATAGGCGATGCGGCTAGCAACCCATCACTATTTTGATTCCTTTTCCATCATAACGCCCACCACCACTAAGCGTGGCCCTTGGGTCTTACGGCCCCGGACTCTGTCTGCCCCGTCAGGGATATAGACGTGAAAATGTATCTGTATCAAACGCCAAGACCACATGACCATCCTTTTTTGGAAGTCGGTTAAAAAAGGGGAATCAAAATAGTGATGAGTTGCTAGCCGCATTGCATGAAAATTCCCTCAATTCCCTGGATAGACTTATGTATGCGATCTACGCCTATAATATACATGCATGAAAGGATGAATTGAAATAGTGCGTCTCTAATCTCACCACAGCCACATCAAACGCCCAACGAAGATTAATCTTGGAAAGTGACACACGGACGCAAAAACAGACAGTTATAGTTATAATAACGTCGCGGAAATCCGCCGCTCATTAACTAGGTAAACTCTCAGTTTAATTCGCCGCTGACACACAATGCGGAGAGGATAGATAGAAAACCTTACTTTTTAGCCGAAAGAGATGCCTGGGAAGTTCTACTTTAAAAAAAAACAATTAAATTTCCTGCAAAAATAATGATTTCGCTTGATTTTGTATAAGAGGACGAAATTTTTTTGTGTCTCGCCCAGTTCCAATTTAGAGTCGCAAGTGTCACAACCCAGAACACATAGTGCTGTAGCATTAAGCCAGCGTAAAACTTCCGTGTAGGTAGCGTAATCGTTTGGCTGCATACAGCAGGGAACAGCACTTTTCTATGCTGCTATCCTTTTCTGTCGTTTAAAACCGTCCTTCGCTAAAGCGAGAGAGAGAGAGAGAGAGCGACGGAACGCTTCTGCACCGGCCATGCTGAAGCATTCCCCGTCGCTCCGGGAGCAGCATAGTATTCTGTGCTGAAAGATGTAGCCCAATCCTAAACTCACTCTTAAAATGAATTTGGTCTTTTCTGGATATTTTCTACTTTGTAAGTCGGCGCCGGAAATCGAACCCGCTTCATTAGCGAGCTGCTACCGACTGCCGCGTCGCTACGGGCGACACGCTACTCCAATACTACCAATACATTTTGAAAGTTTGTACTTGTGTCACATCACAGGTACTTCTATTAATACTGTGTAACAGGTATGGCACTTCATAGAAACGGAGAATTATTTATATCTATTACATCTACAAACGAAACTATACATCTGTGTACACGGCAATGTGTGTGTGTTCGCCCGCTCAACACCCTTGTCAAGGCGAGAATGGGGGACAGAGAGTTGCGAGGACTGCAAATTTGCAATATTTGCAAATATTAATAATAAAATATGCATTTTGCAACAAATCACAGCAATAGTATATATTATAACAAATTTAAAGGAACACTATCAGAGCTAAGTAGGGTTTACAAATTCATAATTTATAGGCAACCAATCTATAAAATTTACTCGGGAAAGGGAAATATAAAATTCGTTTTTAGACGTTTTTAGTGGCGTGAACTCAAAGTCGACATTCATAACTATGGAACTGACATGTACTTGCCCGGTTATTTACTACTCATGTTTTTAAATGTAATCTTATTGTTTTCAATTTAGTTACCGTTTAATTTAGACCACCGATGCGGGAGTAGCACTTGTTACTCATATATACGACGCATGGGAGAACAAAAATGATGGAATTGGATCATTTTGTGATCTCTCCAAAGCATTTGATTGCGTAGATCATCCGACACTTTTGCTTAAATTTCGTCAATACGGTTTTGATGATAAGTCAATAAAACTTATAGAATCGTATTTAACAGATAGGCATCAGACTGTTGATTTAAATGGCATAAAATCGCACGGATCTAATGTTAAGATAGGCGTACCGCAAGGTTCAATTCTTGGACCTTTCCTTTTCTTGGTTTATGTCAATGACTTGCCTTACATGGTTGAGAAGCAGGCTGGCATAGTGCTGTTTGCTGATGACACCTCGCTTATATTCAAACTTGATCGACATAGCACAAACGCTAGCGCGGTGAACAGCACCTTGTCTTCCATTTCTGATTGGTTTTCTGCCAATAATCTCATGTTGAATGCGAAAAAGACTCAATGCGTTAGATTTTCTCTTCCCAATGTGAGACAGGGCTGCGTTGACATAATGATAGATGGTGAAAAACTCGATCTTGTTGAAAGTACTACCTTCTTAGGAATTACAATAGACTCAAAACTTCAATGGGGTGCTCATATAACTAAACTTTCAAATAGGCTTAGTTCTGCGGCTTATGCTGTTAGGAGAATAAGACAATTGACAGATGTAGCAACTGCTAGACTAGTGTACTTTAGTTACTTTCATAGTGTAATGTCTTATGGCATACTCCTGTGGGGGAATGCAGCCGATATTCAGACTATTTTTATTTTACAAAAACGGGCAATTCGTGCTATTTACGGGTTAGGATCTAGAGACTCACTCAGAGAATTATTCAAGAAAATAGATATACTTACCTTAGCATCACAGTATATATTTGAAAATATAATGTATGTAAGGAAAAATATTTCCTCATAAAATAAAGTAAGCGATTTTACCGATAGAAACTTACGTAATAAGAATGACTTAGTTGCCCCGTTTTATAGGCTTAAAACAATTAATAAGACATTTATGGGGAACTGTATACTTTTTTATAATAAATTGCCAAAATCGATCCTTGATATGCCAGACAAAAGATTCAAAACTTATGTAAAGAAATTAGTACTTTGTGAGAAGGCTTATTATAGGACCGATGACTACCTTAAAGACAAAAAAGTCTGGCGTGAGCTTGACGCGGGTCCCTCTAAAAGTTTGTAATATAGGTACTCGAAAATGTCATAATCTGGTACATTTTGTACAAACTGAATCTACAACTTGACATTACTTTAAAATTTTGACATTCTAAAAATTAAATTTAAATTATGATATGACATAACAAACAAAACAATGTATTCTCTGTCCACATTAACTTTAAGTATTAATTAAATTGTGAGTTGACGTCCTTGGAGAAAAGGTGCAGTGCAGTTTGTTACCGCTTCTTCTGCACTAGCGCTTTGGAAGCGGTAGTAAACTTAGCTGTAAGTAACTATTTGACGTCAACAATTGTGCAACAAAATAATGACGATTATTAAGAGATATTATAAATATCCTATGTTATTAAAGATATATTTGATTTGATTTGATTTGATTTGCTTTATAAATCGTATTTAATTAAGCCTCAATAATCAGACATCCACAAAACGAAGCGTTTTAAAATTGTAATTTGTTAACATTCACCTTTATTGGAAAAAAAATAAATTTAACTTAAATTGAAACTATACAAACTTATTAAAATTTAAATTAAAACTAAAATTAAAACTAAAAATTACAAATTATGTAGTCCCACTAAAATATTACCCCTCGGCAACGTGGCCAAAAGGCTGGCAGCATTGCCACGTTGTATGGCAATGCTGATTCTTTGAGCCAGATAGTTACCAGCCCTTTGGTCATGGGATACCTCGAATAAACGTTTAGAAATAATATGAAATAAACTATGGGCGGAAGGACCCCACGGACCAAAAGTCTCTACCCCAAAAGGCTCAAATATGTAGTTTTCTCCGATGTCTACATATTTGCGCCTTTTAAGGTTCTCTGCTGCGGCAGCTGCTGCGCCGGCCTTTGACTTGGTGACCTGAAGATGGGACGGTGCGAGGGTGTCCACACAAGTAGCGTCCCAGACCAAGGGCCGTCTCATTTGTTTAATTTATTTTTTATTTTAAGTTAGAGAAGTAAGACTTTTTTCATCAATAAACAGACATCAACAAAGCGACTTTTATTGTTTATTTCATTTCTCGATTAAATAATTTCGACGATCGAACAAATGAGAAAAAAAGTTCTCAGTAGTTCGACGGTCGAACAAATGGGAAAAAAAATTCTCACTAGTTCGATGATCGAACTGACGAGTCGAACTAGTGGGAATCAACGCAATTCTGTACCTATGTAATGAATGACTTATTTGTACTTCAAATCTCGGATCTATTATTTGATATAATAATGAATAACTTAATTATCTATTGTTTGTAAGTAATATTTTATCTAAAACTACACTTTGTGGTTAATTTGCTTACACAGTCCTCATATCAATCTTTAAAAAACAAAATTGAATACAAACTAATAACCTTTTTGTGTTTTATAGCAAACTAAACCGAACCGGCCCAAACCAGATCTTGACGTCATTCGAAATCTCCCGCAGGACCTGTATTTCTGTCACGCTCTCTCCTAGGCTGCAAAAGCAGGATGCAAGACCGGTTGTGTCCCGTTGGTTAAATAGAAAACGTTGGTCTATGAGCTAGAGTTGCCCAGCCAGTTATCGGGTGCATATTAATGTAACAACATGTTGACCCGTTTCATACTTACCAAGTTGAGATGTATGGAAGTTTATCTCCTGCAAGATGGCTACAGTACTAGTTTGCTCCGAAATGTGAAAACGCGATGAGCTGGTTTCTTCTTTCTTTACAAGCTAGACATAATACTGTTGGACTAAAAAGGCTGCTGAATAAAGGAAGGATATTATCTAAGCCCAACTTACACAGTGCAAGTTACTTGCTCGTTGCTCACAATTTTAAATTGAAGTTCTTACTTAATAGATGACTTGCATGGTCAAAACAAAACGTTAAGTATAATATTTATTGCATGAAATAGGCAAGAAACTTCCACTGTGTAACTAATGTTTCGCTAAGCCTTTGACCGATTTGGCTTATTTTCGAACGAAAAATTCTATTTGCTTTGTCTACTCACCTACCAATGGTAGATTTTCGATCAAAGATCCAGTGTACTTAAAAAGGTACCTGGATTCTTATACATAATAAAGACGCAAAAGACGATTTTTATTCATGGAAGTACATAGGAGGAGATAGAACAGAAGAAGGAGATAGGAGGAGAGTAGTACGCTTGCATATACTTATAATATTTTTATATTAATTACTTACACATATTGGCTTACTTGACTACATACATATGATCTACAGACATTAGTTGCCTTCCAAATTTATAGGCAATAGAATATCTTTGCTTATTGTTAGTTTCTTCCAAAACGACATGGGAAGACAATTTATATACTTACATACATATATTACTGGGTAGACGATTTATCTTCGAAAATAAATAGTAAGGAGTCTTTACGGTTATCGTCGACGGCAAGATGAACGGTTATGGCGGCGCTTCATCAACATATGTATGCAGTATACATTATATAAATTACGCCCAAAACAGCCTTCGTGACGGAATTATCGTGCCTTTTTAATTTCGAAGACGATGCCAGTTATAGCTTTAGTAACGATATTAAATGCGTGACAGTTTTAAAGATGAAAGATGTCAATATTGATTAATGAAAGCCTCTTTATTATGGAGTACCAATTTGGTAACCAACATGATCCCGTAGCCTTTATACAATTTTTTGGTACTTATATAAATTTAATTTATACTATTGATACTATCTAACAATTTACTGATTTTTTTAAAGAGTTTAGAGAATATTTGACGTTGCCACGGGGCAGCAATTTGCCAGGGCTTTTTTTCTAAGTAATTTAAGTTATTTGTTTAGTTTTAGTCCGTTTTCTTGTTTATTTTATTAATTTATTTCTACAAAATCTAAATAAAAATAAAGTTAAGTATATTTTTAAGAGTAATTAAGTAATTGATACTGAACAACTTTCGCCAAGGAAAATCTAGTTAGATAGCTGTTTTTCTCTCTTACGCAACAGCCAAAAAGCCCCAATATTTGTCTGCTAGGCCCATTACTGCCAGCACCCAGCCCTTTCGCAGTCATCCACTCGCCCCTCACTTCGATTCATCACTTCTAATGATTTATAAAAATGGCTCTGACTGCACTAGGGTTCCGTTCATCTATTGTAGAAACCTTATCATGTGAGTTAACCACCCCATCCTACATGATGCGTTGCTAAGTTACATTTGTAGGGGACCTTGCTGGAATAAAGCCCCAATTAGACGATGCAAGTATCTTGCCTCTTGCATGCCATTTTATTGAAGCAATGATTTGTATGGATGACGTTAAGAGTTTTAGACCATGTAAATTATCTATTGCTTTAATAAAATGGTATGCAATAGACAAGAAACTTGCATCGTCTAAATGAGCCTTACACATTTATTCAATACTAGTACAGGATGTAGATAATGTTGGTATATCTTCCCAAAATAATGATACCTAATTATAAAGTCGAAGTAGTGATTATGGAGAAGAAAAAGGTTTTACATAAATACGATTCAAATGGTGACGAATTACATTATTCTCGTTAATTTACACTATAATATCATATCTAATAAATTACTCAGTATGTAATTGGTAATGGTAAATGGGCTATTATATGTTAATTATTGTAATTTTTTCGAAAATGTTATTACTTAATTAAAAAAAAACTCCCATGCTGGTCTGGGAGAAATAAAAAAAACTTTGAATGTACCAGCTGCTTCTCTTCCCACGCAGATCGTAAAAGCCGATCGAGGGAATGGGCAAAAATGCAAATCATGTTAACAGGCGATGCGGCTAGCAACCCATCACTGTATTGATTGCTTTTCCATCTTCTCGCCCACCATGACGCTAAAAGTGGCTTTTGGGTCTTGTGGCCCTGGGCTCTGCATAGAACCACAAGACCCAAAATGCTCTGTCTGCCCCATTAGGGATAAAGACGTGATAGTATGTATGTATGTATTAATTTAAAAAGTTATGCAATTAGTTTAATATTTTTCAAACTGATCACCTGATGAAAAATAATACTTAAATTAACTACATTTAAGTATTATTTTTCATCAGGTGATTGAAAATTGAGTTGTTAAAGTAATGAACCCTCTCGATATACGCCCCGCTCGCGCTTGACCAAAAATTTTTTTATCCGGGATTAAACGGTCGTGGGCGGAATAGATAGAATTCGTTACGGCTTTGATTTATATCCGCTTAGTTTTATTGTAAAGAAGGCCCTAATTATTTATTTATAGCTATTATCTAATTTATAGAGCGGAGCCTAATTTAGTGGGCAGTTTGTTAAATGGTCCGAATAAGATAGTGAAACTATATTCTTTTGTTTGAAAGTGTTTATTTTTATCAAGAGGACAAGGCCTATATATATAATTATTTATAGTAGTAGAAATTGAGATCCCTAGGATCTCGGCCACTATGCGAGTATAAATAAATAAATATTTACGGACAAATCATACAGATTTAGCTAGCCCTAAAGTAAGTTGGAAACGTCGAGTTTACGATATTATATTTTATAACAAATACAGATAAACAATCAAGACCCAGGGCAAAATGAAAAAGATCATTTTCCAACTTGACCTGACCGGGGATCGAACCGTGCCCGACTTATTGGCTGTAACACAGCGTACTCGAACGTCAGATAGAAACACGTACTTGCAGTGAGGTGCACGACCTGCTCGTCTTGTCCAAAAAAGTTACTTACATTACTTGCGTACAAACTGTACTCCAGTCGACACACAATGACTGGTAGCCGGCGGACACGCAGGAGAGATAATGTGGAGCACAAACTTCGTAGTAATCGCAATAAATCAGGAATTCAAGCGCGAATATTCACTTCTGAACTTACAGGCCTGCCTCCACAAAGGTTTTGAGGAGGTAGTGGCTGATATATGATGATTCATTAAATTGTTTTGCACCCTGTAGCATGGTTTAGCTAATCGGGTAACTTGTATGGGAGATTCTTTTTTGAATTCAGAAAGTTACTAAATAGGATGAGAAAAGCTTTGAAACAATAAATAAATAAATAAATATATAGGGACAAATTACACTGATTGAGCTAGCCCCAAAGTAAGTTCGAGACTTGTGTTATGGGATACTAACTCAACGATGCTTTATTTTATAACAAATACATATAAAGATAAACATCCAAGACCCAGGACAATTTGAAAAAAAGGCCATTTTCCAACTATGGAAATAACTACAACTTACATTTTTTGTGCTCATATTTTGCCAAATAAAATATGGCTTTAGCGATTTTTTTGTGACCCAGTGCGCGAGTCCGACTCGCTTTTGGCCGGGTATTCTGCATTTTTGTGTTTTATACTGTAAACGTAAACTAATCTCTATGTTGTTCCTACTCTGCACGGAGCCTCGGTAGCCAACCGGTTCGGACTCCACTTTTTACTTTTCTCGTCCTCGGCTTTTTATTTCGGCCTCCGCAGAATTAATAGCCCGCCTTTATCGTTTATCTCGAGGATTAGGGCGGCTGCACGCGCCTTATCGTAAACTATGCCTTTTTGTTTACTTCCAATAGGTTTTCTAATTAGTAATAGATGTAGGAGATATCGTAGGCTCTGAAACTTGATCCCTTATTATGGGTCTCGTAAAAACGCTCAATGTCGTGCAACGCGCTATGTAGAGGGCTATACTCGGTGTTCCTCTACTTATGTGATCGAATCAGAAATGAGGAAATTCGTAGGAGAACTAAGGTCACGGATATAGCTCAGCGGATTAGCTTGTAGAAATGGCAGTGGGCGGGACACATAGCGCGACGAACCGATGGCCGATGGGACAAAAAGCGTAGGACACCCACCGCAAGGTTGCCAGACAACCTGACTAAGGTCGCTCCAAAGCGTTGGATGCAGTCGGTCTAGATCGGTCATTTTGGAAATCCTGCCTATGTTCAGCCGTGCTGGCCGAAATTATGACGATGAATAGTTTTTACTCTATTAAAATAAACGTGTGATAAAATCATAAATATTTTTGTAAGTGCAATAAATTTAATAATTTTAACTACGCTTTTTTGTACAATTCAACTGACATGCTGACATGACGTTGCAAGCATAATAATCAAAGAGTAAACAAACGAACCAAGCTCGCGAGCGGCCTAGCGAGCAAGTTTTATTGTTTTCGCTGTGTCCATCCATTGTGATTCGAAAGCGTTCCTCTGTTTCACAGATATCGCTGAGTAACGACCGCGTCATCGACGGGCTGCCAACATGGCTCATACTGCTTCACGGTTACATATACACCTTCACATCTCAGCCCCTAACGGGGTAAACAGAGCTCAGGGCCCGTGAGCAGTATGTCTAGGGAGAGACGCGTTCGGATGATCAAGATGTCATGTTTTTAATAAGAATTTTATTTCCAAATTACATTTTTACATCTAAGTTGTATTTCTTATACAAAATCATTATTTTAGTTACAATTTGGAATTCTATATAATATTATGCTGAGTTGAATAAATTGACTCGACTCATTAAACTAAAAATTACGAGTAATCAATCAACTGAAGACAAACGAATAAACCAACGTGGATTTGTATTGAAATTTAAATGGAGTTTGTTTGCAAATCGTCAGGTTGGACGGAGATGGATGTGGGGCGGTGTGAGGCATATATCATATGTTCAGTGTTGAGTGGTCAAAGGCATTACGCTGAGTTTACACGGGCTTATTTATTTTATTGGTTCATGTACATTGTACAATTGAAACACATAACGCGACGAACCGATGGCCGATGCAGCAAGAAGGTTCTCGAATGACGACCACTTCCAGGCAGCGAATCGTAGAACACCACCCACAAGGTGGTCTGACCAAGGTCGCTGAAAGGCGCTGAATGCAAGCCGCTCCAGATCGGTCATTTTGGAAATCTTTGGGAGAATCCTATGTCTAGCAGTGGACGTTATGCGGCTGAAATGATGTAAAAAATGTACAAGAAAAACCTTATAAAAGTGAACATAGTACATAGGTGCTACTTATTTCTAAGAAATTTCGTCCAGTAGACCAGCGAGAGGAAATGGAAATCTTTGGAAGTAACAGCCAAGCGGATTAGGCACACTGTGAATTTGTGAGGAGCTCGATCTTTATAAGATGTGGCTTGTATGTAAGTACAAGTACCTCTGAATTTGTACTCATGTACAATAATTTTCAGCTATCCACTTGCTTCCAGTGAAGGAAAACATTGTGAGGAAACCTACAATGAAACTATTGTGCAACCAGATTACATATTATCGTCACCAGATGACAGACAGTTTTTTGGCAACTTGAAAAATCTGAGTACCTAACTTAATCCGTGGGAGTTCGCCATAACATAACTCGTGGTTCGCTCGTTAGCAGGGTCTGACTTAGGTCCTTTGTCGTCGAAAGAAGATTAGTTTGTTACTACTTTAAAGAAACTTACCTAACAAAGAAATGGATATATTAAAAGTTTATTTTATTTTTAGAACACAGTCACACATACCAGCAGTGTTGTTGGTAACATTCAAAAGGATGAGGCAAATTTTCGGGGATTGCAAATTATGATCAAGATGAATATTCTTTATACATGAAAATGAGATTGTATTTGTAGTCTGTAAATTTGTCTTAGACATGTTACAAAATCTAGAAAAAATATAACAATTGTCAATCTAAGGTGACAAATATTATATCCATAAAGTAAAAAAAAAGTGATGGTTAGATTACACCAAAAGAAATAGGTAAGTACCCAAGCTTTTTAGTCTTCTTTAATAATTACAGTCGGTTAAATTTAGGTAGCACCACCATAGAAACTATGGATATAGTTTCCAGGATAAACACAATTCGTAATTAAATAACACGTGTTTCTATCTATCTCGGTTTCAGTGTGACAGAGACGGGCTAGTGATTTACTGGATCATTGCCGCCGAAACCAGATCATTCCGGCTTGCGGCGGTTGCTGGGTTATCTAGCACGCACTCGTTTGTCAGGACTTGTAGTTTGATGCACAATATTAGAGGTAAGCCAGCCATTAGACAATTTAGATTAACTGGCTCATTGCTAGGGGCTGGGACAAATCCCAGAAATCTAAGTATCGTCGAACAATCGGCTTGAACGAAATCACAAAATTAATCAGCCCATCTGACAAGTCAGTAAGTATACCGTCCAAAGAGGAAAAATTATCTTTGATTGTTTGACGACCTCTGTGGCCTAGTGGTCTAAGATGTAAAATGTTGTGTTTATCTACATGTAAATGTATTTGTTAAAAAATAGAGTAAGTATCGTTAATTTATTATACCATAAAACAAGTCTTAAATATACTCAATCTGTGTGATTTGTCCGTATGTATTTATTTATTTATTTATCCATTAATATTCTTCTGTACTTGCGCTTAGGAAGCAGCAGATAATGACTTGACGTCAACATTTACCTTTTAAAATATAGAAAGAAATAAGCGGCCAAGTGCGAGTCGGATTCGCCCATGAAGGGTTCCGTAGTAGTTTTTTTTTTTAATTTTTATATTTGAGTTGATTGAATGAAAGGTAAATTGCAGTTTATGACATATTAAAAAAAAATCTTCTTACTAGATCTTGTTCAAACCAATTTTCGCTGGTAGTTTTCATGGTAATGAACATCATATATTTTTTTTAGTTTTATCATTCTCTTATTTTAGAAGTTACGGGGGAGGGGACACACTTTTTTCCACTTTGGAAGTGTCTCTCGCGCAAAGTATTCGGTTTAGAATAAAATGATATTAGAAACCTCAATATCATTTCTAAAGACCTATCCATAGATACCCCACACGTATGGGTTTGATGAAAAATATTTTTTTGAGTTTCAGTTCTAAGTATGGGGAACCCCCAAAATTTATTGTTTTTTTTTCTATTTTTGTGTCAAAACCTTAATGCGGTTCACATAATACATCTACTTACCAAGTTTCAACAGTATAGGTCTTATAGTTTCGGAAAAAAGTGGCTGTGACATACGGACGGACAGACAGACAGACAGACAGACATGACGAATCTATAAGGGTTCCGTTTTTGCCATTTGGCTACGGAACCCTAAAAAAGTGAGAATTATCAAGTGATACAAATATCCAAAGATAAATAAATGATTTTGACTTTGACTTTGAATAGATTTTGTGAGATTTGTCTTTAAGTTGGAATAGTGGTACAATAAAATGTTTAATAAATAAAAACAAAATACTTTCTTTAAATGTTTTTATTAAAATCAACTTATAGTTAATAATTACGTTGTACGAGTACTGTTATAGTGTGCTGTGCTGTGACTAGTTCAATAATTACGAAATAATTTTCAATGGTCTTTTATAATCTGCGATGCTCCGAGAACATCGTGGCCAACACAATGCATCCTGATTCCTGAAGATGGATATCGCAAAAGAGACAAGTCCAGAACACGAATGACGGAATGAGTACCACCATAACACTGCTTCTGTCTTAATAAAAGTAAAATTAAAGGTCTGCATGGAACGCATCAAAGCATTCTACGCAGAGTCCTGGGTTTCCCTCGCAAATCTCGCATTGCCAGGTGGTGTCAGAGCGTTTCTTCTGTTTGTAGCACTGGCGGCAATGCCTCCTCTTTATCCGTCCACTAGAAGTCCTCTCCTTGATTCTACTTATTGTATGAGCTACATTCTCCCTAGGAGGCATCTGCAGTCCATGAGATTTCTCTGGCAGCAACTTATCTATCACTGCTAGACGGAAGTCATACAGTCTCATCTTTTTCTTATTTCCAGAGCACTTATTGTACATTTTAAATGAATTTATAAGTAGCAATTGGAATATATGGATAGCCACTTTGAGATACCATCGAATGTTATTCTTTTCACATGGGTAGTAAGATAGGAGTTGATCCCGTCGATCTACGCCAGACATAACATGATTATATTGGGCAACAGCTTCAGGCTTATCTTTTACTTGCCCACGATTGTTTTTTATCGAGACCATTCTGTTGGGATATTGCGTAGTGATGTATGTTACGTCACGTTTATCTCTCCACTTTCCAACATGAACACCGTCATGAAAACGTGATATATTTTCTCCCATTTTCAATTTCTTTTGCATCACCTCTTTAGGATTGCTTCTCAAGTTTGACCTAAGGGGGCCTGTGCAGTATGTTTCATTATCTAAAAGAGCAGTAGATAGCTCAACGCTGTTGTAGTAGTTATCCATGTATAATTCATGACCTTTCCCTAAAAAATCTTTCATTAGTTGAACCACAATATCGTCTTCGTAGTCTTTGCCGGTTACTTCAATATCCTCACTTCCATCATCAACTCTAAATCTCAATATCAGACCATCAGGCTCTGTCAACATGTATAACTTCACACCGTCTTTGTGTCTCTTATTTTTCATGTCTTGCCTGGAGAGTAGCCGTCCCCACCATAGCACCATGCTGTCGTCCAAGGACAGCTGTCTCGCTGGGTAGTAGCAGTTTGCCATTTTCTTATTGAAATAATCAATCACGTACCGAATCTCGTACAATGGTTCGTCGTTATCGGTCTCCGAGCAAAAATGAAGGCATCTCATTATGATAATGAATCTATTTCTACTCATTTGCTGACTAAAAATAGGAAAAGCGAATAATCGATCCTTTTTCCAATAGTCTTGAACGCGACTCATTTGGATTGTGCCCATATGAAACAATAATCCTAAAAATATTCTCAGTTCTTCCACGGTCAAGTCCTTCCAGCGAGTGATTCTGGACTCATCGCTAGTTTTTTCCGACAGCAACAAGTTTACTGCTTGTGCGTTGGTCATATCACAAATGAACTGCAAGAAGTCTTCTTCGAAAAAGAAATGGAAGTAGTCTATAGGGTCTCCGCTTTGAGGGCCATGGAATATGTTTGTTTCAGTAAAATCTAAGTGTATCATATCACCTGTCGCTGTCCAAGTCCAAGAGGCGGTGGAGCCAGATTTGGAAGGTTGATCTCTCGCGTCCTGTATTTCGCACATCGGCATGCACAGAAAATGAACCGACGGCTCCAAGTACAGCGGCTGGCAGGTGCCATCGAAGGTGTAGTTGTCTTCGGAGTCCTCAATTTTGATGAACTCATCTATTTCTTCATCGGTAAGTTGAGTTAAAGTCTCGTTACAGCGCGGTCTTTTAGACATTGAAGGGCCGGGGTCGTTCATTATTATTATTTAAAAAAATACGTACGTTTTGATTACTGATGATGAGAGTCGCGATACTGACACAGAAACAACGTTCACCGCGCGATGCCCGCGCCGTACTGCTTTATAGGGGATCGTATTGACCGATCACGCCCCGGGGCGAGGTGGGCGCCCCGCCCGCGCCCGCGCCCGCCCCGCGCCCGCTTCACCCTCCGCCACGTGATGGGCAGCTACGTATCAAATTAAAAGGGGTGTATTACAAAAGCTTACATTCGGGGTCTGATGTAATGTACATTGCCTATTGCAATTCGCAATAAACAACCTATCGCAATGAACTTACGGTAGGTATTGCAGAAAGGCGAAATATTATTTCGATTTTATTCTCAATCCGTGATGTTCAACAGGTTTTATACATAAATAGATTGAATAGGAAAATCAGTCGAACGAGATTATATGGAAAAGTTACAAAATTATTTATTTTACAGTAATATTTTTTTGATGTTTAAAGAAGAGATAATATGAAATCACACACTGAAAGTATGTTTACAAAAAATATAATTAGGTCCATATGCAATAATTATATAAGGTCTAAGAAATTATACTGAAAATATTTTAACGATGAAATCAGTCCGTGATACTGAACAATTTTCCCCAAGGAACATATGGCGAAATATGGAAAATAATTTTTGGCTTTCCATACAAAATAGGGTCAGCTGATCGGTCAACTTGTTTGGAAGGCATTACTTTTCATATTTCGATATATGTTCCTTGGGGAAAGTTGTTTAGTACGATGGGCTAAATTGTGTTACACTTTTTTATTCTTCATTAGCTTTTTATTTTATTAAAGTCCAAAATCTATCACGTTTAAGTCCGACTTGCACTTTGCGGTTTCTTTACTTATTGCCAACAATTGTGTCAAATTTTTAAAACTATGTCAAACTCAACATTCTTGTGAGAGCTGGTCATAAATAAAACAAATCTGTAAGAGATAGGAAAAGTAAAACCACAGATAAGAAACCAGTCCTTTCTTATGAAACACTAGCCCTTCCTCCAGATTATCAGTGGACAAACAGCGAGCACTCTTATCTGCCGACGTTTGCGAGATATAGGCAGACAAACAGACGGCGACCCGGGCCTTTGTCGGCAAGGAAGTGAGCCACTTTTGAAATAACTTTATAGGGCAACTTCCGAGATCTGCATTTTTTACTCTAGAACATAAAGAAAACTTTTTACACCTCATTGTTAAACTAGGTGACTTAAGTACCTACATTAAGTACATACACGCATAAACTTTCTTCTATACATATAGGTTTTGGAGAAAAGAAAAACTTATTCTTTAAGTACCTGCATATCTTCCTGCGTAGATCGTAAAAACCTATTCAGGGTATGGGAGATTTGGAGACGAAGCGGCATAATAAGAGATTTTATCCTATGATTATAAAGATGTATTTGACTTTGACTTTGATTTGCCCCATTGATTGGTCAAAAATATACAGTTTCAGTTATCCACTCATCGTGCTTCTTAGAAAAGTTCTGTGTGGTTTATGGACAAAGTAATAGTCTGTACACACACATGCATACTGTCACGTCTTTATCCCTAATGAGACAGGCAGATCATTTTGGGTCTCGAGATTCTAAGCAGACAGATCCTAGCTGGGTCGCAAGACTCAAAAGCCACTTTTCGCTTTTTTACTCTTTAAATAATTTTATATTAATTTAATTATTATTTTTTAAATTTTGTTGCTTAGAAGCCCCTTAAATATTTATTTTATTCTGTTTTTAGTATTTGTTGTACTTAATAGCGGCGACGGAAATACATAATCTGTGAAAATTTAATTGTCTAGCTAGGTATCAACGGTTCATGAGATACAGCCAAAGTCCTCTGGCTACTTTGGCCAAGTACGGCTACGGTAGTAGTATATAGAGGGTCGTGCTCCTCGTGCTCCGAGATAGAAACACCTGGGATGATGATGATGACGAGTATAGCATAAGAGTAAGTGTATAAATACATCTGCATGTGCAGTTCTTCGCATACGTCAGAACGCAACGCAAGCCCCAAAGAGAATATTTTTACATCGACACATCTTTTGTTTGTTACGGCACCGAATACTAACTATAGACTTAAAAAATAAACAGAACAGTCACAGTAGAAAAAAATGTGCTTTTAGGGAAGCCTCTTACACTGATTTAGGATGATTCGAACATGATTCAAATTATATTTATAAGTAAAAAACTAACTAGTTAAATACAATATTTTTCTACTCCTGTACTGTTATCTGTCTTTTAAATGGTTCTGAACACTGATATAAGAACATTGATAATATGATTGCAGAAAAAAGTCTATACTCTTTTCCTCATAATAGCACATGTGTCGTTATTTCGCTAAAAAGATACGCCTAGCCATAGACCTAGAACACTTTTTTTCTATAGATTTACCATACTGCCAACATAAAAAAACGTTTTTTTAACATAGTCACTAAAAAGACGTCAATTAAAAAAAAAGTTTACCATATATACCATATAGATCAGCACTTGTATATTCCAAATTTGATTTACCAGACATACATCAAACATTTTCATATTTTTCTTTGTTTGTTTTTGTATTTTATTTAGTAAATAATATATAGTCGTAGAAAAAATATTGTATGCAACGTTGTATAAGTACGTCAAAAAATGCTCGATGGCGTCTCCTTACGATGCTCGCCACGGCTCGCATCGTAACCTGCGCCACCTCGCATTTTTTGACAGTTCTTATACAACTGTTGCATAAAATACTATTAAAAGGCTTATATTCTAGACAATGTGTCCCTGTTCTTGGGTGTTTTACACGAAACGAAGGTTAAGCTGTTTCGCTAAGACATATTAGACATATTTTCGGCTCTATTTGTCAAAAATATTTATATAAGTAAGCAGTAAGTAATAAAGAGCCCGTTTTTGGTGTCTCTTTCTTCATTTTCAGAAGTCTATAACACGAACTGACTCACATGCAAATACAAGAAAACAATTACACTTAAGACTTACAGATGTAACGGCATTATCAACCTTATATACAGCTGCATAAAGAACATTAACACGTGCACAACCCTTCCAAGCGGTAATAAGTTTTATCTTTATTACATTAGGGGTTATTTTTGGATGGCACAAAAGGTAATTACTCAAAGTCGTTTGCTAAACTTATTGTACAAAGCGCTTGTGTTATATTTATACAATAGTTTATATAACGAATGTGTTTGTGAGATAAAGGGTTCTATTTTTAGAACAGAATAGAAAGGTTGGATTTGTTGAATTGAGCAATACTTAACTCTATGCATGGAAACTTATGATTATAGTTTCTTTTATGGTTTGAGTATGAAGTTAATCTTCTTCGCTGATCTTCGGTATACTCGAGCGAGACACTATCATACTTTTGGAGAAGAAAATGTCGGTAAGCACTCTGTAATAGCTTTAGTTAAGTTGAAGACCTATGTCTTTTAAGTTTACTTTTGGTAAAGGCCAGGTTTAGCCCACTGGTGGGCGTGAAGATGGAAAAAATGAATCAAAACAGTGATGGGTTGCTAGCCACGTTTCCTATTGACATGATTCAGACGACCTCCGCGGCGTAGTAGTCGCCATGCTAGTCCGCCACCCAGAGGTTCCGGGTTCGGTCCCCGGTCAGGGCAAGTTGGAAAAAGGCCTTGAGTTAGTATCCCATTACACAAGTCTCGAACTTACTTTGGAGCTAGCTCAATCAGTGTAATTAGTCCTAATTTATATTAATTTTTTCAATATCGATTCGCTTTCACGATTTGCGCGAGAAGATAAACAGTTGATACATTCTATGGTTTTTCTATTCTTCTAGACCAGTGTGAAAGAATTTTTATGATATAGGTATGATATGATAATAATGATGGTCGAACTGACAATCAATGCTATCCCAAATGATCACGTAATGTCGCAAAAAACGCCTCGCGAGACAGAAGCAGGGGAGCGACGGTAACATTCGGACACAGTGGCCGCACACTACAGACTAATTAAATTAGTACTTAGTCATACCCGAACTGTGAACTCACGCCCACGACGAAATATCCATACTTACTTATATATAAAGCTAAAGAGTTTTTTTGTTTGTTTGTTTGTTTGTTTGAACGCGATAATCTCAGGAACCACTGGTCCGATTTGAAAAATGCTTTCAGTATTAGATAGGTCGTTTATCGAGGAACGCTATAGGCTATATTGCATCACGCCCGCGACTTCACTCGCGTGGTTAACGCGAGCGAAGCCGCACGCTGCTTCTAGTCTTAGATATAAACAGAGCAAAATCGTTCAAGAGTTTACACAATAAAGGCATTAGTAAAAGTATTTAGCTGTATAATTTAATGCCATTTTTAGGGTTCCGTAACCAAAGGGTAAAAACGGAACCCTATAAATAAACATTTAAGTGGGGCTTCCATACAAAAAACGTGATTGTTTATCGTGTAACATTGTTAATAAGAATATGAAACGAACTCCATTCCCATTCCCATGCTGGTCTGGGAGGAAATGAAAAAACTTAGAATGTACCAGCTGCTTCTCTTCCCGCGCAGATCGTAAAAGCCGATCGAGGGAATGGGCAAAAATGCGAATCATGTTAACAGGCGATGCGGCTAGCAACTCATCACTGTATTGATTGCTTTCCATCTTCTCGCCCACCATGACGCTAAAAGTGGCTTTTGGGTCTTGCGGCCCTGGGCTCTGTATAGAACCGCAAGACCCAAAATGCTCTGTCTGCCCCATTAGGGATAAAGACGTGATAGTATGTATGTATGAAACGAACGAGCCTGCGAAAAAGAACTTCGTTAAAAAAGAAAAGTTGCACAACCTATGGTCGCAGAACTCGCAGAGTCTGAAGTGTGCGGGGCGAGTTAAAGCTTAGGTCACGACGTAATGATTGAGCTGCTACCTGTCTTGTAGCGATACGACCTAAGCCCTGTCAGATCGTTAGTTTTTACACGTGTGAGTTTTTTGCTGGCGATAATTGATTTGGGTTCGCGATTTGTCGGTAGAGTACCTCGTGCTACTGTACCAACAATGCGAGTCTACATTTATCTCTTTTTAACCGACTTTCAAAAAAAGTACAAGGTTTGTCGCAATCTTTCATGTTTTTGACGTGATAACGTCTTTAAAATCGTTTTAGTCGGGTGACATGTTCAGAAACTTGTGTCACACCAAAACCTCACGAGCGCGATCGCAGGTATAACGAGAGAGAGACGGACCGATCTCCCGTCTCATCTCGAGCGCTGCCAGTCATTCCGTGAAACGACGTTATCACGTAAACATCTCGATCGTAAACCTACTTTACAAACAACCAATTTTTTTTATGTGTGTTCAGTTCACCGATTGTGCAAAAACGCTTGGACACATTTAGAACATCTTGAAAGGGCATACTTGTCAGGTGATCCCATTATTAATTTTGTCAAAATTGGTAAATTGGTTGTGTCGTGTGGGGGGTGAAGTCATTTTTTAGTTTTGAAATATTATCTTAGTTTTGACAATATTTCAATAAAATAAGGCCAAAACCAATTTTGCTAAAATTTACAGCCACCTCTGAAACTAAATACCTTTTCAAACAAAACAAGAATATTTCAAATTTGTCCGGGTGTCTTCGAATAATTGGTGAACATACATGAAAACATGAAAGATTCCGACGAATTGATAACCTCCTTCTTTGTTGAAATCGGTTAAAAAGTCATTTGGTGGCAAGTGGATCTGCTTTAATATTATTTATTATACATAATCATTATACAGATACATACATTATCACATCTTTATCCCTGACGGTAGACTGAGCCCAGGGCCTTAAGACCCAAAGGCCACGCTTAACGTGTTAGTACTGGGCACGGGTAGTGGGCGTTAAGATAGAAAATAAATCAAAATAGTGATAGTTGGTTATATAGCCCTATCACCTATTAACGCTAAAGGGCGGTGTATTACATGTTCCAAATCTCGCCCATTCCCTCGGTCGGCTTTTACGATCTGCGCGGGAAGAGAAGCACATTGTATCTAAATATGGCGTGCCGCAAGGTAGCGTACTGGGTCCACTTCTCTTTTTGCTCTACATCAACGACCTACCAAATGTCACACAGCACGAATGTTCACTCTTCGCGGATGATGTAGCCTTAATAGTATCATGCTCTAACAAAGAGACATATAATAAGGATATAAACAAGGCTATATCGGATATTGTGCAATGGCTTGAACTAAATAACCTAAAGGTTAACAGATCAGAAACTAAATCCCTGCAATTTCATAGTCAAGGTGGCAGCGGACTGCCACTGTCACTAACCCTTAACAAGGAACAAATTGACGAAGTTAAAAATGCAGAGTTTCTCGGTATAACATTGGATAAGTGCTGTACATGGAAGCAACATGTAGATAAACTGTGCTCAAAATTGAATCGTTTTGTATACGTTTTAGGACGTCTTACTGCAGTAGCAAACCAAAAAACAGCTCTTCAGGCTTATCACGGATACGTTGCCTCGAATTTAAGATACGGCATCCTGTTGTGGGGAAATTCGGTAGAAATAAACAGGCTATTTTTAGTACAGAAAAATTGCGTTAGAGCAATGTGTAACGTCCCTCCTAAAACAAGTTGTAAATTACTTTTCAAAAAACTCAAACTGTTAACTCTTTCAGGCCTATACATATACGAAATCTGTGTTTTTGTAATAAATAATAAGCACCTGTTCAGAAAGCGAGGCGATCTTTGTAGTTTCAGTTGTAGATATCCAGATCGCCTGCTCTTGCCTTCTAGTAGAACTTTCATATGCTCTAGAGGCTGCGGTACTATGTGCGTAAAATTTTTTAACAGAGTACCTGATGAGTTCAAAGCCCTACCTACTAGACTTTTTAAAAAGAAATTACATGATTGGCTCGTTGAAAAATGTTTTTATAATATTAATGAGTATTTAGAACCAAATTGAATTTTCTATACGAGTAAACATATATTTATATTTATAACTAACACTGTATTGTATTATCTTGGCATTTATTTGACTAGGTTCTATATCGTTTGTTGTAAAAACACATTAATATTTTGCATGCTGGAAACAGCAAGTGTACGATTCCAAAATTTGTACTTATAACACCTATATTGTACGTCACTTATGCAAATAAAAAAATTTCATTTCATTTCAAAATTTCATTTAAAGCTGTTTTTTCTTTTCTGCCAGATCAGCGTGGAATAATCTTTCTACATATGAGTAGTCTTAGTAAACTTGTAGATGGACTTTAATAACCTGCCAGACTGATAGACGGACGGGCAGCGAAGTCTTAGTAATAGGGTCCGATTTTTACCCTTTAGGTACGGAACTTGAAAAAATTAACTTAGCAACAGGTCGCCATGACTCATGCAAAAAACAAGCAAACGACTAAAACAACAAAAGCGAAACGAGCGAAACTATTGATACAGTGTAGTGCAAAGCACACACTCGTCAAATCGTCAAAGCAAACATATCATTATTCATGAGAGTAGTTCAAAATAACAATTCACTGTCTACTTTTTACTGCGCGATGACATCATGCTACGATTCTGCTATAAATTACGGAAAATGTACAAATGAATCTTCGTATATTGGCACTAGCCGAAGCTCGCGACTTCGTGTCGGAAAATGCTCATCAGGCTGAACAAATTTTGCTAAGGCGTCATATTTATATTTCTTATAGTTTAACTGGACCATTATGGTTCTGCATCACGTGTTTCATTTATCATAATCAATTATACCCTTTATGTTGCCCAGGAAGAACAGCTAGGTATAAAAAAAAAGTTTCATTTGAATCCGTCCAGAGATTAGCGTGTACAAACAAGCAAACGGACTGACAATTTTTTTTTCTTTCTCTTAATTACTTTGTCTCTTTCACCCCAAATATTTTTTTGGAAATATATTCAATGTACAGACACATTTTTTTTACTGTTTTATTAATCTATAGATTATAGGAATTTGTTTAACGCAAGAGATATAATACAACATCACGTACTATCACGTCTTCATCTCTAATGGGGCAGACAGAGAATTTTGAGTTAGACAATGTGTGCTTAAATAACAACACCATAAACGAAGGCACAAGAGGCGGCATTATCGCTGAAGCAATCTCTTACAGGCAACCAGAAAGAGAAGTGCGAAATATTTAGTAAGTTGATGAAGTTGAAAACAAATGTAGATGTAGTTTTTTTGATTGATTGTTTGTAACCTCGTTACTTTGTGGTGGGTTCTGAATTAATCTTGATAGGCAGACACACGAACACGGCCGCCAGAGATGAGAGATGCGATAGCGGAGCTATAAATACGAGCCATGCTTCATCATGCAGAGGTTAAAGTTGCATTTAATTATATTAAACATTATTTTTATTAGCCATACATGCTGTTTGGTGAAAGCCTTGTATGTCAAATTTTATGGAGTCTAAATTCTAGTTGAATCAGTGAAGAACATTCTCTTTCTGTCAATCTATACAGTATGTTAAGAAAGGCTTTCCGATCCGTTAAGGTAATGTTGGGTAGCTTGTGTATGTAGGTAACCGATAAATAGAACCTACACAATGAATTGTATGGATCGATAAAATAGAAACTTGTTATTATTTCTAGTTTTATTTCTCTGACAAGCTAGCCCATAGATATAAATAACGGGCCAAGTGCGAGTCAGACTCGCGCACGAAGGGTTCCGTACCATTATCTAAAAAAAACACGTTTGTTGTATCGGATACTTAAATATTTATGATGTTCTGTTTTTTTGGTATAGCGGCAATAGATAACAGACGGCTCACGGTTCATGAGATACAGCCTGGAGACAGACAGATAATATGGTAATATGGTCCCCAGGGTTCATAAGGGGACCATATTACCACAGGTATGGCACTTCATAGACGCGGAGTATCATTTATGCCTACGACTACTACAAACAAAACTATACGTCCGTACACACGTCAATGTGTGTTCGGCCGCTCAACACCCTCGACAAGGCAAGAACGGAGGAGAGGTGCGAGGACGAAAAACAGGGTCTCATTTTCCATTCTATATGCAATACTTATACATATTAATTCTGCGCTATTACAAGACTTTGGGTACGGAACCCTAAAAAGAAGATTTTTTGCCTACCATAAGAGATAATAAGCTACCATTTAATCTGATACCCGTGATGGTGACAGCCGCAGAGTTCAGAGGGACCGACACGACTACAAGAAACACGTGTGTGTGTCCGCATGTGTTGTGTCATCTCATCGTACATATGGCAGGTCCAAGACTTGGGTACTTGTTTTATAATTTACATCACTTGCTTATTTATGACGGTAATAATTTCATAGAAAACTGTGAACTATTCATTAAAGAACGTCATTGTTCTTGCTTTAAAAAAAAGGTTTTTTATAATAAAATCTCAAGCTCCCCCGTGCTTCGGAAGGTCCCGGCTGTCATATTTATTGAAGGGTCGCTTGAAAAATCTACACCAGTGTTGGCCATTTACACACACGAAAAAACCAAATAAAGCATCAACAGAAATACATAATTTGTGAAAATTTCATCTGTCTAGCTATTACGGTTATTAAGGTACAGCCTAGTGACGAGACAGACAGACAGACACGGACGGATAGCGGAGTCTTAGTAATAGGGTCCCATTTTTACACTTTGTGTACGGAACACTGTAATGATTTAAAAAGTCGCCGTTAATTAGCGAGACAAAATTGATCAGGGTCCTCTATTCACATTTTATAATTAAACTAGCTGTGCCCGTGGGCTTCGCTCCCCGTGGAATTCGGGATAAAAACTATCCTGTGTCCTTCCCTGGGTATCAAACTATATCCATATCAAATTTCATCTAAATATGTTCAGTTATTGAAGCGTGAAGTGGTAACAAACAAATAAACAAACACATTTTCGCATTTATAATATTATGGATTAAAAAATTTGAAGATTTTTCACATTTAACACCCCAATCTCAATCTATCCGAAACATTCGCTCAGCTAGCATTTGTTTCTAGCCTAGCAACATTTACGCCACATCTGCTGTGTACAATGCTGAGGTCGACGACCTATCAATACAATGAGAGACAATTAAACTAATGACTTCGCTTACGACTGCAGTTTACAGATTTAGATCGTGTTTACAAATGAGGTTTTTGTGAGGCTTAGAAATTAATACTTCGAGGTGTGGGGAAAAACTCCAATGAATGGTGCCGTCTTGGCTTGTATGCCATTGTTCTTTAAGCTTTTGAAACAACCACATAAATTTGTGATGAGAAAATGTGATTGAAATTCTATAGTATTTAGAAATCGATCAAAAAAATTAATGATTGAAGTTATTATTATTTATAAACATAAATTAAGTTTTGTTTACATATTATAAATACATTACAAAACCCAATCTAGCTGCCCTCTGGCAGCGGGGCAAGGCCCAAGCTACCGGCGGTTAGGGCCGCAGAGAGAGAAACCTCCTGTCAATGCGTGTCGTGTCCAGGTGTATTGCCTTCTGAAACTGATCCAGCCATTATTAACTTAATACTTATTTTCTTGTCGTTGGAGAATTATACCCATCTGCTGTCCATGATGGGTAGGTAGGTACAGTACGGTAAATAAAGTGAGTATATATTTACATTTTACATTTAGTTTCTTTCGGTTAGATTTGCAATTCACTGCGCAAAAATTTATTGCAAATTTAGTCTGATACTGACACCGTTGCGTTTTCGCAAAATTTCTTCAAATGTTTCCGGTAATGTAATCATGTGTTAAAAATAGATATTACTTACGCAAAAGTATTAAATAAGTAGTTGAACTGCTTACTTCAGATGTTACAGAATGTTTGAAGACTTACAGGTGACCCGTGGTCAAGGCCACAGAGTAGGCTGTGATCCAATTACTACAATTTCGTCATTCTACTACAATCCCACATAACAACCTGACCAGACAACCGAATCTCCACCCTAAAACTAAAGAAATAAAGTACAAAAATGACTAACTTGGAAACTTATTAATAGTCATCGAAAGAGGCCCTAATAACTATGGGATTAAATTGTATGTAATGAAACTAATGAATGAATGAGCCATGATTGACAGTATAATGGGACGGATCTAGATTTTTTATAACATTATGTTCATTTCAAATCACTTGATAGCTGATTAGGTAATTATGTATACCTTTTCATTAATGCTATATTAGCAACTATAGTTGCAACTTTTCTTTCCATATTTATTTATATCATATTTGTTAGTAGCCCGTTCATGTGTCAGATTGCCTAAAGACATTTGTCACGAGGCCACAGGTATGGCACTTCATACAAACGGAGCAGCATATATACCTAGTACTACTACAAGCGAAACAATCCGTCCGTGCACACGTCAAATGTGTGAGTTAAACAATCAGGGTCGCCACCACAGAATTTGTTGCTTTGCTTACCTGTTTTTATCACTCGGAAATCTATAAAATTTTCGTTATTTATTGTTTTCCGTGGATAAACAATGATAATGTGCGCAGTTTCTCACCATTATAATTTAATAATCCTAAGTGACTCGCGTAATGTCAACGTGCGACTACCAATAACCCTGTTTTACTGCCACTTACACCTCACAATAACGGGGGAAGGGTTGCGGGGACACCAGATTGCGGGGGACGGTGTGAGTTTCCGTTCTGTATGTAATACTATTATTAATTCTGTGACGAGGCTATCAACAACAACAATTAACAATGCCACAAACAAAGTTCAAACAAATACAATGACGACCAAAAATTTAAGAACTTGGCGAAGAACACAGGCGAAGAATGACGAGGAGTGCCCTTACGCAGAAAAAAAATTCTATGTCTATGGGAGAGCCGACCCCAAATGAAATGGGATAAGGCTAGGCAAAGAAAGAGACTGTCATAACAACCACAAACATCATTGCGTCCCTTCTGAAGCAAAGATCAGTTCTTGATAAATTGACACTTTATCTATAAGTTCAGAAGAATGTACAGTGCAGAAAAAGATTTTGCGTTCAAACGCCGTGTGCATTCATTTTTAAGGCTTGTTATTTTCCACTTATGACCATCGGTGAACTTCCATGAAATCAAGTATTCGCGTCAACAAGCCCACAGTAAGCCTAAGCCTTGTCTATCCCGTCACAATGCATATCTTTATCAGTAAAACACGGTCTGCACTAGTTTAATTTCACGAACCAACGAACACCACTTGACGAGCAAAATGGAGCCATTATAGCATTATTAGAAATAGAGCACACACACATGTTGGTGAGCGGCGGAAAGTTCCCAGGACGTCGTCCGCAGCCGACCGTAGCCAGGGCTGGCCACACGTTTTGCTCTGCCGTCTTTTTTTCGAATGTACATACATATTAATATTTAAAACATTAGACGAGACGACAGTCATTCACCTACATCAGATGACTTAAAGCAACTCATAAAATGATACAAGTGTTAGCTTAAGTACAGCATCCGGAGGTCTTCCTCAGGGCGAACGATACGCGCAGACGATATTGTCCAGGCACACTAAACACATACATCTCTTAACTCTCAAACACATTCGCCCTGAAAAAGAGCTCCGAATGAGGTCGAAACATTGCGGCCAGTAGCTGATTCTGTACGAGAGCTAAAGCTGGTGGAAAGTACCACAGTTGTGCGCCAATTCGTTGCTCGGCAGACCTACTGTAATTACTATACCGAATCGATCTATTTTGTTCGACCAATGTTTGACTGATATAACTTTTGATGGGCATTACTATTGCTGTCGAATTAAGAGCAGCCTTAAGTCATGTGCCATCTCGCATAGTTAAGAAGAGTAGGAAGGTTTCCTTACAATGTTTCCCTTCGCCGAAAGCAATGGTGGTTGATGAAATTGACAACACAAGAGCACATCAGTTCTACGCGCTATATGCCCAGCCTAAACCATGTTACAGGATCAATATTAAGTACCTAGGTATTACATAAAGAACTTTCTCCGTCCTCGCACCTTTCCCAGCCTTCCTCAGCCGCTTTTAAGGCGAGAACAAGGGAGAGAGAGGTGCGTGGATGGAGTCCTGTATGTAATACTAATATGAATTCTGTGACCATGTCAAAAAGCTAATCTTCTGGTTAGTGACTCTTGTTCTCTTACGGATATCCTCAAGCCTATTAAGCTAAGCCGTTGTTGATCCGATTGCTAAAGAGTAATCAGATCAACGGATCAACGCGTCGTTATTGGTACTTAATGAGCATCGCGTATCATAGGTAGTTAATCTTATAGTTGATGGAATTTTGAAACGGGCTTCCTAGTTACAATTTCACATGTTTTTCCCTTACATCCACAATGAGCGTTTTAGACGAGTATCTTTCTACAGATTTGCGGTAAGACCATTCGATAAATGTATTGGATTTGTATATAAAAACTAAGTTTTGCAACCCGAGTTTCCGTTTAGTTTACCACGCTTAGCAAGGTGGTGATTTTATTAATTATCTTTCTTTTTGAGTTTGTCTATAGCTAACACTGGTGTCAGATTTTTCGAGTTGCCTTAAGTCATCTGCCGCAGCTCAAGACTGTTATCTAGTGAAAACAGTAATTATTACACACAAATGAACTAGTATGCAGCGTATAGGAAGATAACCCACCTTCTATTGTGTCCAAACTGCCCTACGTCGTGTACCCGAGGTCTTAATGAGGCTAACGACAGAAGGATCGCCGAAGCATACTGGTCCAATATCATTTGTACCTAAATTGGAATCATTTCGACTCGACAAGAATGAGAACAAATTCAGAAACACAAATCGTACCTAGTGAGGATTTGAATCTTGCCTGCCTTCTTTCTGAATAAATTCATGATGTCAAAGTGGATAAACTGAAATGATGGGCAGCCCTATCGCAATGGCTTCACAGAACCGTTGATTAGCTCAAATCAAGTAACCGGTCCAATTTCATGAGACCCCTGAAAACGATTCTAATCCTCTACCAACGACTTCTATTACATCATCTGCGGGAGGGGGCGAAGGTCAGAATGGCTTGGTCTGATGGTCCAGGGCAATAACCTGGTGATCTTGACCAAGGCCGGCAGATCAGGGTGACGGTCATCTTTCATTGTGCCTGACAGCGCTTTAATTGCCATTTTGACTGCCATTACGGCATCACGGTATTGTTTGTCGGGAGTAATGAAGCGGGGAAATTGGAATCATTTGGAGAGGCGTATAGTCTTAGAAAAGGACTAGAACAGTCACGATGACAACATGAAACAGAACCTAAAAGTGTATTTACTCAGCGATCAAAATATTTACTAAGAGGGAATAGTTTATTAAATTGTAGATCGATAAATATTATATGCTTATCGCAGGCACGTGCTTTCCATAGAGACTCAAAGACTTTGTCTACCCGGAGGTTCCCTAATATATGCACATTTTTTTATTTTAAAATAAATTATAATAGACTAATATTTTCAAATAAACGCGCGCTTTCCTGTCCATCGCGCCATATGCTGGCTACGTACTCGCTTACTTAGTGTAGGTATACGTATATATATACGCAGTACTCTAGGCAGCTACCTAGAAGACAATTCTCCGTAGTGTCTCGATTTACACACATTCACAGTGCACGGATAGGAATTTGCATGTGTAGTGTCAAAGATAATATAATTACTAACGTAACAGATACCCAACGCCAACGCCATAGAAACTTTTGGACCGGCCGTAAGTAGGCAAATTGAGTAGGCGTTTCTAGTTCCAGCGTCTCGCAGAGATGGCAGCACACAGGACTAGCCAAAGCCGCGAAAGCATATTGTAAGTGTTTCAGAATTCGTCACTAGGTGGCGTTAGTGAGAATGTATGTTTAGGCAAAAGATCCTGAAGTGCTATTTTTGAAACGCCTAGTCACCTAAACCAAAGATAATATAATTACTAACGTAACTATAAGTACTAGAAAGCTGTAAATTTGGCATGTATGTGTATATCAATTATCAATCATGGCGATCTGCCATACAAGTAAAGAGGAAGTCATTTTTTTTTCTCTACAAACTCATTGTGTGGAGTATCTTTGAATAGGTCTTCCAAAAATATTGTGAGCTTGTGAACACAATTTTCCGATTCAGGGATCCGTGTCTGTGACTCACAGCTACGTACGGCACGTAATATTAGCGTTGAGTGAAGTGCGCACGGGTACAATATTTTTAGGATTCCGTACCCTACTAAGGGTAAAAACGGGACCCTATTACTAAGACTTCGCTGTCTGTCCGTCCGTCTGTCCGTCTGTCTGTCCGTCTGTCTTGCACCAGGCTTTATCTCAAGAACCGCGATAGCTAGACAGTTGAAATTTTCACAAATTATGTATTTCTGTTGCAATACTAAAAACAAAATAAAATAAATATTTAAGGGGGCTACCATACAACAAACGCGATTTTTTATAGATAATGGTACGGAACACATAGTGCGCGATTGCGAGCGGCCGGTTATTATTTTGACTTCTGCGCAATAACGGCCAGCGCTAGTTTCGTGCCTTGTACCTCTTGCAATGTGATAGGGAATGTTGGTACTCAGACCAAATCTGAGTATGGCGATTACACTGCAACGCGCCCCGCTACGTATTGCGGGCTCGCATATGCAAGTAACGTAACGTAGTCCATTTGTACAGAAAACACGCATAGGACAACACACTGACACCGCGTCCCCGCGCGTCGTTTTTGTATGGCGGCACCGCACTACGCAGCAGGGCACAGACCACGGTCAGTGCAGTGTGATAATCGCCTATAATAAGTATTACTAATTTATTTGCCAGGCGGTTTATCTTTTTTTTGTCGGGGAAAGTGAAAAAGCGTATGGAAATCTAATAGTTAGGCACTTAGTACCTACTTATTTATGTATTGAAGATCAGCTTTACTTGATTGATATGGATATTTTTAGTTCGATGCATGTAATCTTCAAAGAACTGTGTGCTGTGTGTGTCTATTTTACTTAAGCAAAATAGGTAGGTAGGTATGTGCAAAGATAATAATATTTTTTAATTACTAACGTAATGTAGGTAACGTAATGTGACGGAATGTGTATAGAACGTGGAAGGGACATACCCTTAACAAATCGAACCATGGGCAATAGGTACTAGACTATCACAGTAAAATTAAATTAAATTATATGTATACTATACCTAAGTCAAAACCTGAAAAAAAATCGACATTTCCATACAATGGTATGGGAACGAAAAATTTTATTTTACTTACATATGTTTAATATCATTATAACATAAAAATGGGAGAGACCTTTGCTCAGCAGTGGGACAGCAATACAGCAAAGGTTAATTTAAATATATATATATATATATATATATATAGTGATCTAGTAAAGCCTGTGGTTCGATTTATTACGGGTATGTCCCTTCCACGTTGTAGAACATAATACAACTAAAATTACCTACCATATTTCCCAATCATATTCATAGCTCTTGGGAATTTGCTAAAGTTCGAAGGTACCTACATACGAGTCGTACGATGCGACTGACTTACCTGCTATAGGTACCTATGGATGTGGTGGCCGTCGGCGACGCCGCCCCACCGGTCCGCTGGTCGTTAGGCCCGCGCGACCGGCGCGGCGTTCGCTTTGGTACGAGTAGGTACACGGGGTAGGTACGTGTTGATCCGCACGCGCGCATAGTAATAACGTAGGTATATTTTCGATACCTAAACGGGGAGTGACACAGGCTTGCTACTACTAGAACCAAAATACCTACTTTTATGTTTATATTTATTATTATTAGTACCTGGGCGACCGAGCTTTGCTCGGTTACATCTCAAACATTAACTATTTTTTTTAAACTTGTCTAAAAACAATGCAAAATAAAAAAAAATATATAAACTTAAACATAAAAAAAACAAAAGTAAGTCACCGAGTGGAATTCGAACCCGTAACACTCTTTCTAGCGGTCGCTATCCTTAACCACTGAGCTAAATTAAGGCGGTCGCGGCGCGACGAAATTAGCGACCATATTCTGCGTGGAAAGAAAAACTCATGAAAACTCGAAAACACGCGTTTTCCCAAACATAAGACTAATCTAGATCGATTGTTTACCCCCGAAAACCCCCATATACAAATTTTCAGCAAAATCGTTAGAGCCGTTTTCGAGATCACAGAAATTTATAAATAAATATATATATATACATACATACATACAAGAATTGCTCGTTTAAAGGTATAAGATATAGTACCTGGGCGACCGAGCTTTGCTCGGTTATTACTATTTATTGTGATATGGTGGTGTTTAGGTGATAATCTACATAAACTTTTTTAAACTTGTCTAAAAACAATAAAAATTAAAAAATTATATATAAACTAACATATAATAAAAAACAAAAGTAGGTCACCGAGCGGGATTTGAACCCGTAACAATCATATATGTCGTTCGCATCTTCAAACAACTAGACTAGACAGCTAATTGGCTGGTGGGACGAAATTAGCAACGACATTCAGAAAACCCCCAAATACTAAATTTCAGCGAAATCGTTAGAGCCGTTTCCGAGATCACAGAAATAAATTTAATACATATACTTAAATAAATAAACAAGAATTGCTCGTATAAAGGTATAAGATAAGGTGTAAGTGGTTATGTTTTTTGGATTCTGTTTTGACAACACAAATTAATAGCCATGTGTGTAAAAAATCAAGACTATATTCCAAAAACCGTTTATGAGATCCAGAAAAAGTCCAAACATTTCCCCAGCAGAATTTTGAATAACTTCGGGTTCGGAGGCCTATGACATACAAAGTTCATTTATGCCTAAACATTTGTCTTGTATGTATAAAAAATGTTCAGCACAGAAGGACACGAATACGATTTTGTTTGAACACAGTGTACGTAGTATATTTTACTCTGTGGTACCATGTGGTACATAGAAATAAATGTTGATTGAATATTAAAACATTATTACAATATATTATAATCTACTTACACGTATCATTTGTATTATCTATTCTTGACATAGTTTAGTAAGCTTAGAAAGTAAAGACGGTGCTGCCATCATTAGTAAGTAATCCCACAGAAAACATTTAAAGCAAACAAAATGCCATCTAGTGACATAATTTAAAACCACAAATTGTGCTTTAAGACAAATATTTCAGAATTTTGTGAAATAGACAAAGAAAGTGCTAAAAAAATATTTATTGCAGCTGATAAAAATCATATTTAATTAGTTAGAGTACTACTTTGTTCAAATAATAGTAATAAAAGATTTTAATGTTTTCCGTGGTTTTAATCGAAACCTACTGCGCCATCTAGTGAGGACGGAAGGGTAATAATTACGTTTATATGGCGATGGGTGGGCATGGTAGTGTGATCGTCTACGTATTTCATCGACGCACACACACGCGAAATATCCGCACACACAACCAATATCTAAGACAAGAGCTTATGCCAGCCATTTTTAAAACGCGTCAGTTATACAAAGCTAATTTTTGTATGGAAAAAACCATTAGGTTAGTGAAATACTGAGTTTCAAAAATGGCCCTTATCTTTAAGCTAGTTCTATCTCAATAATCAACGTTTTTTATCTCTTTTCACTTTTGACCAATAAGGAATGATATCGATTTCGAGCCTTTTTATTTGTTCCTTGAAGCACTCCGTGATGAAAAGTAGAAAGTTATTGGTTCTCGCTTGTGTTACGCTACCAATTTAAATACGCGGAATATGTTCGAGGATAAAATGAAATTACGTAAACTTTTGTGTTAGTCGTATATATTTGATATTTTTTCTTGTCCAATGATAATTATTTGCATTGTCGCATTACAAATTACAAGTGAAGTGATTACGATCTGCTCTGAACTTTGTTTGCTATCGCAAATGAAATTAGGAGGAAAACTTTATTACCGCTTTATAACAACGCTTTAATGCAATGGAAAGTTTTTCATGTAAAAGTTGTGCACCAGGTGTTTGTTCTAACTTTTGAGGACAAAAGAGCAATAATCATAAATGGCCGATGCCAGCCTATTTTGGATTTCATTCAAACAAGCGGTAAGCTAAAAAGAACATTTAATAGTATTAAACAATATGACGCGTATTATAGGTAAGTGGCTCTCGGGATGTAAACACACTAATAGGGTCAGTTCAGTCAGAGAGTTTTTTTTTGTCCCACTGCTGGGCAAAGGCCCCACAATTAGTCTATCCTGCAATAATCGGTGATGCACGTCCCTGGCTTATCGACACAACGAAGAAGAAAACTATTTACTTCAGACGACCTCCGTGGTGAAACGGTCACCATGCTAGTCCGCCACGAAGAGGTTCCGGGTTCATCTATATATCTATATGTATTTGTTATAAAATAATATAGTATCGTTGAGTAAGTATCCCATAACACAAGTCTCGAACTTACTTTGGGGCTAGCTTAATCAGTGTAATTTGTACTTTATTAAAATTTTAACTTCGTTAGGCTTTTCTAGTCAACGAATAAATTAAAAAAAAAGCTTCCTTCCTGCGCATTGTACTAGTATTTATTCTGAGGCATTATCATGGAAGATAGAGATTTTGGTATTTAAAATATCATGAATAAATGTCTGCTGTTTTAATAAAATCATTTCAAATACGCATCAAGCTATCTCATCCTTAAATATCAATCATTTTATTTTTTGTTACGAGACCAGTCTAATCGTTTTAAAAGTCTATGTGATGTATATCGGTCTAACGAATCTGTTTACGCTAATGGCAACCCGACTGCTGGAGAGCCCCCTGACGGAAGAACACCACAACCATCCGCCCATCGTCATCACGTGACAAACGGTCAGCTGTGGCAGCCAATGAGGCTCTGCCTACTCCGTATTTGCGCATGTACTATTGGTCAACAATTGTTCCCACTTCCTTTATCCATGACGTTGTAATTTAAAAATCGAAATACACTTATCATTCAACTCTCAAAAAGATCACTGCATTTTAATTTCACCAACTAATTATCAACATTAACGGCAAATCACAAAGGCACTCAAAAGGCAAAAATATATACACACGCGCCGCTACATAACTTGGTCCTTCATCACCAAATCTAAAACCAGCACCTACGGATCTCCATATCTTCAGAGTGCCGAGTGAATTCCAGTGAGTGTGGTGAGTGTTGCTTATTACCCAGGGTCTGTTACAGCCGTGTGCCGCTGCTAGCACAAGCTGTCCTGACCAGCATACGATATTCGCACGTAAGTACCTCGTCTTCTCATAATCCGCCAAAATGCCCTTAATGTCTGATACTGAAAATGTTCCTAAATCTCGTGATAGGTCCCCCTTTAGATATTCTTCTGATGAAAAAACTGAGCAAATCATTCGTGATCTGATTAAAAAACGGGGTATCATAAAGGGTAGGCTTACCAAATTTTCAAATTACCTAGAAACCGTTAGTGTTACGACCTCAGATTCTCAATCGAAAATAGATTTAAAATTACGCATAAAAGGCACAGATCGTTTGTTCTCTGAATTCGATAATATTCAATCTAAAATTGAGGAGAATGTTTTTGATAGTCATATTGATGAGCAATTAGATCAGCGTCAGCAGTTCGAGGATAGCTACTATAATACACTAGCTCGAGCTGAATCTATTCTCAATGAAAGTGAGGTTACTAACGAATCCAAATCATGCAATCACGGCACTTGTTCTAGCAAACAGTCATCTGTAAAATTACCTACCATTTCGTTAAAATCGTATGATGGCTCGTCACTGGAAACTTGGTTGTCCTACAGGGACACATTTATTTCACTAGTGCACAATTCCACTGAAATTAGCGACATCCAAAAGTTCCACTATTTAAAATCTTCGCTAACAGGCAGTGCCGAATTAGTCATAAGTGGGATTAAACTTTCTTCTGCCAACTACGCGGTTGCATGGGAACTTTTACTAAATAGGTACGATAACGCTAGGTTATTGGTGCAAAGTCACGTCAAAGCATTGTTTTCGATACAAGCACTGACTAGAGAGTCACCTTCACTTTTGCGCAAACTCATTGACACTATTATTAATAACCTACGCTGCCTAAAAACCCTAGGTGAACCTACGGAATATTGGGATACGCTGCTCATATACATTGTAGTCACTAAATTAGATAAAACTACTGAACGCGAGTGGGAGCAGCATAAAGGCACGCTATTGTCTAACTCTGATGTGAAGGTCAAGTTGAAGGTCGATCAGTTGTTGCAATTTCTCAGGGACAGGTCTGATTTGTTAGAAACATTAGCACTTTCGCATACCAAAGATAGTACGAGCAATTTTGATCTCAAAAAGTCAAATACACACACTAAATCCCACTTATCACAGTGCAACGTTTCTTCAAATAAGACACTGCCCTCTGAGCGATTCTCACACAAAGCTTGCTTGATGTGCAAGGGTAAGCATCCAATTTATTCGTGCACACAATTTTTAAACTCAGATTTACAATCTAAAATTAAATTCGTAAGCGATCACAAGTTGTGTGAGAATTGCTTGCGTTCCGGACATGTCGTCAATGACTGTAGGTTTGGTCCGTGTAGGCAATGCAACCTAAAGCACAACACACTAATTCATCCTAATACGCATAACACTTCTATTTGTAACGCAAGTTCCCACGCGATCCATACTGCCCAACTACAGGTAGCCTCGGAAGATGCACCGTCGCATTGCCCCACTCAATCGCAAATCGTTCATAAAAAACAAGTTGACAATCCAGTTAGCAACATCCATACGAACACTCACACAAGTACACAGTGCGGTAGTGCACCAGTCCTTTTGTCTACTGCACTAGTCGAGATCCGAGATAAATACAATAAATATCATACGGTATGCGCTTTACTCGACAGTGGTAGCCAGAGCTGTTTCATTACTCAATCACTCTGCAAACTTTTAGACATTCAATTAATACAGTCCACCACTGAGATACGGGGAGTAGGTAATTCAGTATCACAGTCGACGCAAACTTGCGATATTAGAATTAAATCACGCCTAAGTACCTACTCGATGCGCATTAAGTGTTACGTTTTGCAAGAAATAACTTCTACACTACCAGCTATACATGAACAAAGCGCGCAGTTCAGGATTCCTGACCATGTACAGTTGGCAAATTCAGATTTTCTAGGTTGTCAAAAAATTGATATTTTGATAGGTGCTGATAAGTTTTGGGACTTGTTAGTCGATGGCAAGATGCGCTTACCAAACGGTCCGTTCCTTCAAAATACCAAACTAGGCTGGATTATTTCGGGACCCATCCATCACAATACGCGCAAAAATGGACAGGTTCAATGTAACTTTTCACAGTCTATTGACCTACAATTACGTAAGTTCTGGGAGCTCGAGGAGTTACCTAAACCTCTTGATACGCTTACAGATGAAGAGCGGGCATGTGAGCATTTATTTGCTACCACTACTATTCGCAATAGTGAGGGCAGATTTATTGTTTACATTCCTCTCAAAGAATCACCTGAGGTTTTGGGTGAATCACTTCCCCAAGCAAAACGTCGGTTCCTTGCACTAGAAAACAGGTTATCACGCGCACCTGATAGTTATAAAAAATTATATATTAATTTCATGCGAGAATATGTCGAGCTAGGTCACATGACTCAAGTTAGCGAACCTTCAAAAATTCACTATTTCACTCCACACCATGGAGTGTTTCGCGAACATAGCACAACGACAAAACTACGTGTTGTGTTCGACGCAAGCGCAAAAACTAGTAGTTCTAAGTCTTTAAACGACCTTGAGATGGTAGGACCCCCTATACAAGGTGATTTACTCGCCATACTGTTACGCTTTAGGCAGTTTAGGTACACCGCTATTTCAGATTGCGAAAAAATGTATAGGCAGGTATTAGTCACACCTTCTCAACGCGACCTCCAGCTCATCATCTGGCGTGAGGATCCATCTCAGCCTCTCCAGTTTTATCGCCTAAACACTGTAACCTACGGCCAAGCTTCCTCAGCTTATCTTAGCGTTAGATGCCTAAAACAGCTAGCAGCCGAATGCTCTGACATTAAAGTCCAAAGGCTTGTTCGAGACGACTTTTACGTGGATGACCTTTTGACCTCTGATGATGACAAAGAGGCGTTATTAAATAATTGTAAAGGCGCAGTGGCATTGTTGAAGTCAGCATGTTTTCCATTGCACAAATGGAAATTTAATTTTCCAATTGATGCTGACTCATGTGACTCCTTAGACTCAGCTAGTACTTTCAAAGATTTAAATCTAGGCGAACAAAGCCAATGTCGCACATTAGGTTTGGGTTTTTGTAATGCCACTGACCATTTTAATTTTAATACGCTTGTCCATAATCAAAGAGATAACAAACCCATTACTAAGCGCTTAATTTTGTCAGTTGTTTCGCAAATTTTTGACCCATTGGGTTTATTAAGTCCATTTGTCATGATAGGTAAAGTGCTGTTACAGAGACTTTGGCTATTAAAATTGCAATGGGACGACCCGCTCCCAGCTGATATCGTGCGAGAATGGAACCGGTTTCTCGATAGTCTGTCTTATCTATTCAATATAACTGTACCGCGTCATGCCTTTCAATTCAATCCCACAAAGACGGAATTACATGTTTTTACAGACGCCTCACAAACTGCGTATGGTGCATGTATATATGTGCGTACAATACGCGAAAACCAGGTAGTCATACGCCTTCTTATCTCGAAGGGAAAAGTTTCCCCGATTTCCCCGGTCAGTATCCCACGCTTAGAACTGACAGCATCTTTACTAGGTGCTAGGCTTTATGATAAGGTCCGCGCTTCACTCACTCGTACGATCGATGACGTAATATTTTGGACGGATTCCACAATCGTTTTAGGCTGGCTCCGCATGTCACCTTCTTTACTCAAAACCTTCGTACAAAATCGCGTCGTTGAGATACACGATCTGACGAGTGAATTTACATGGCGTCACGTGAGCGGGAAGGATAATCCAGCAGACCTGGTCTCGCGAGGTGTCAGTCTTGAGGACCTTTCTTCATCAAGCCTGTGGTGGAACGGACCCGATTTTTTACAAGGAGCAGAATTTATTAATAATGCTAATCATAACTCAAATAATATTTCTCCGTCCGAGTTACCTGAGCTAAAACTAAAACCAAACTCAGTTAATTCATTAGTAGTAAAAATTAATGACAGTGAAAAGGTGTCATTATTTCCATTTCATAGGTTTTCGCAATACAATCGCATTTTACGTTCTACAGCTTATTTACTTCGTTTTATTCATAATGCGCGTAACAAAACAGGTAAGCTGTCGAGCGCGATCACTGTCAATGAGCTCCGGAATGCAGGCAACACACTCGCAAAGTTATCACAACGAGAGTCTTTCAAAGATACCTACAATTTGCTACATAACGGAAAGGGTCTCAAATCAAAACACAAGCTCGCTAGTTTAAGTTTATTTATGGATGATAACCATGTAATACGCGTTGGTGGCAGAATAAAGAATTCTCCCGATTTTGACTACTGTAAAAAACACCCTATACTCTTATGTAGTAAACACCACTTCACTATTTTATTATTTAGATATGAGCACATCCAATCTTTGCACTCAGGCCCACAGGCACTCCTTTATCGTATACGCGAAAATTGGTGGCCTTTGTCTGGCAGAAACTTAGCTCGCAAAGTGTCTCATCAATGCGTTATATGTACGCGCTTAAGAGGAAAGACGCTAAACCCATTTATGGGTAATCTTCCCAAGGAACGTGTAACTACTTCTAGTTTTCCCTTTTTTCGAGTTGGGTGTGATTTTGCAGGTCCTGTTTTCATTCTCAACCGTAAGGGCAGAGGTGCCCAGTTAGTCAAAAGTTACATTTGTCTATTTATTTGTTTTGCTACGCGTGCGATCCATTTGGAATTAGTTAGTGACCTCACTACTGACGCTTATCTACTTGCTCTTAAGCGCTTCATATCGCGAAGAGGTAAACCGTCCGAAATATTTTCAGACAACGGTCGTAACTTCGTAGGTCTTCGTAATGATTTTGCTCAGTTTCTTTCTCAATGTAGTTCTGATATTATTGAATACGCTCACAGTCAGTCCATAAAATTTTCATTTATAGTACCTCAAACGCCACATTTTGGGGGATTATGGGAGGCCGGGGTGAAATCGTGCAAATATCACCTGCGACGTGTAATAGGCAATGCTCACCTCACTTTCGAGGAATTTACTACGGTACTCAGCCAGATAGAAGCAGCGCTCAACTCCCGTCCGCTGATACCGCTATCTACGGATCCAGACGACCTGCAGCCACTAAGTCCAGGACACTTCCTCATCGGTCGTCCTCTCACCACTCCCGTTTACGCTGAGGACATCAAGGACGCTCCCGTGCATCGCCTCAATCGCTACCAACGGGTGGAGCAGTGTAGGCAGCAGTTCTGGTCACGCTGGTCGAAGGAGTACATCTCCGAGTTGCAGACGCGCATAAAATGGAGGGAAAACACGGCTGAATTGCAACCAAATACATTGGTCGTAGTAAAGGACAACAATCTTCCTCCTTTAAAATGGCAACTTGGTCGAGTCGTCAAAAGCATACCCGGAAAAGACGGCATCTCCCGAGTTGCTGACATCCAGACGTCCTCAGGCATCATCAGACGCCCTTACGTGAAGATTTGTCCTCTCGTAGAAAATGAAGACGCATAAAGACTTTTTTAAAAGCTGATGCTTTCAAGGCCGCGGGCATGTTTACGCTAATGGCAACCCGACTGCTGGAGAGCCCCCTGACGGAAGAACACCACAACCATCCGCCCATCGTCATCACGTGACAAACGGTCAGCTGTGGCAGCCAATGAGGCTCTGCCTACTCCGTATTTGCGCATGTACTATTGGTCAACAATTGTTCCCACTTCCTTTATCCATGACGTTGTAATTTAAAAATCGAAATACACTTATCATTCAACTCTCAAAAAGATCACTGCATTTTAATTTCACCAACTAATTATCAACATTAACGGCAAATCACAAAGGCACTCAAAAGGCAAAAATATATACACACGCGCCGCTACAGAATCAAAACTATTGAGTAATGAGCTATGAATAATAGAATTGGACGGAAATGATGATATCTCTACGGTGATCTTTTGATCACTGTATTCAATTATAAACTTCTTAGGTACCTATACATTCAAGAGGTAACAATAACAACGAGCATCCTCTATAATTCTACTTTCAAAGACGTGAAGCGTAAAATTGGATTATAAGCAGATAGTTTCGAATTTTGCAAATCATTTTTTCACGAGTGGTTAATGATTTATAATAATACTAGCTGTACCCGCGAGCTTCGCTCCCCGTGGAAATTCCGGGATAAGGAGTACCCTATGTTCTTCCCCGAGTCTCAAACTATATCCATACCAAATTTCATCCAAATCGGTTCAGTAGATGAAGAGTGAAGAGAAACAAACAAACAAACAAATATGCAAAATCACTTTCGCATTTATAATATTAGTAGGATAGTAGGAAAGTAGGATACATAACTTAGTACTTATACCAAACTAGCCGAAGCCCGCGACTTCGGTCGCGTGGATTTTATGTCTCTGGAAAACGCTCATTAGGCTGAATAACTTTTGCTAAGGCGTCAATTTTATATTTCTTAAAATTTGCTGTACCATAATAGTTCTGCTTCAGGTGTTCCAAAATCATAAAATAAGTATGTTATCTTTTTGTCCGTCAACTAGACCAAAAACAAAAGACCCATGCTTTCGTTTAGCAAAGTAGTAAAAATTCACAAATTTCACAAATATACAGCGCTTTGAAGTTTGGGAGTGGGGGAGAGTTTACCTTTGGTTAAAAATCGTAGCTGATTGTGACGTCACGCGAAATTTAAATGCACTGTATCTTCGTCATTACTTGCGAATCAGAAAGGTAAACTTTTTAATAATCTATCTCATGGGGCCAAGTTTGGTTGGGACATTGTAGGCTGATCACCTGATTGTCTGTTAAGTAAGATGATCCGTGCTTCGGAGGGCACGTTAAGCCGTCGGTCCCGGTCACTGTCTTTGACATTGGTCGTTACCTAAAACCATGTCAGAGGCCTTTAAGGCGGTTTAAAAACTCTGACACTAGTGTTAGTCACTAACACACATGATAAGAAGAAGAATGTGGCCAAAAATTTTATTCGAAATCCTAACTGGAAACCGCAGGAAGTGGAAGAGAGCTGTTTCTGACCCTCCACGTCTGTTTCCCAAATACTTTCCTATTTTAATCCCTGATTGACATTTCTCACGAGGGTTGCCATTTCTAAAAATAGTAATCCGCATTTCGTTGAGCTAAAGTGCAGTTCTGTCACAAAAAGTTGTTGAGTGGAGGGCCCTAGCTGAGAGCCGGGGGACGGAGGGACGGAGTGGGTTCGTGGGATGTGTGTGGGAGTCTGTAAGAGGTATACACTTGTTTTTTGATGACAGAAATGTTGATGAGTAGGTATTCTCTTATTTACACAAATAAGAGATGGGCTTTTGTCAATATCGTGACATCAAAAACATAACTTGTAAAAATAACCGGCCAAGTGTGAGTCGGTCTCGCACACGAAGGTTTCCTAACTATTATCTATAAAAAATCACGTTTGTTGTATTGGAGTTGTACTTAAATATTTACTTTATTATTCTGTTTTCAGTGTTTGTTGTTATAGCGGCAAAGCTAAACAAAGTTTATAAACATCAGTGAGACCTCTCCAACCCGTCTGGCCGTCTGGCCAACGTGGAGAGTATAGGCCAAATCCTCTGATTAACAGCTTCCGTGGTAGTGGTTAGAGAGTTCGGCTCATACCCGGAGGTCGCGGGTTCGATTCCCGGCGGGGGCAACGACTTTGTATTGTTGTCCTGGTTTGGTTAGGACATTGCAGGGTGATCACCTGATTGTCTGATAAGTAAGATGATCCGTGCTTCGGAGGGCACGTTAAGCCGTCGGTCCCGGTCACTGTCTTTGACATTGGTCGTTACCTAAAACCATGTCAGAGGCCTTTAAGGCGGTTTAAAAACTCTGACACTAGTGTTAGTCACTAACACACTCGATAAGAAGAAGATCCTCTGATTTTAAACATCCTACTAATATTATAAATGTAAAAGTGAGTTTGTATATTTGTTTGTTATATCTTCACACTTAAACTACTGAACCGATTTTGATGAAATTTGGTACGGATTTAGTTTGAGACTCGGGGAAGGACATAGAAAGAAATTCCCACGGGGAACGAAGCCCGCGGGTACAGCTAGTAATGTTATAAAAACTTGAAATAATTTTTAAAGGGCATATTTTATTTAGTTCGTCGTTCTAACCCATTTATAAAAGGTATACTGGAATATCAGACAGAATAGTAAAACAATGGATTTTGTCACAGTGGCTTGTAATAAGTACTTACTATTATTAATTCTGTGACAGTGGTACCATTTTTCAGAAGCGAAGTCACTAAACGAACGGTTTTTTGTATGTAAAACCATTTATTTAAGGGATTCCACGTTTCTCAATTGACCCTTTTTATCTGATCTTCTTAAAGCTAATAAATACTTAAACCTAAATACGGACAAACATGGTTTCTAAAAAAAAAACGATATTCCCATTCAAATTGCCTGGGCGGCTGCACATTTTGTATGGAAAAGGCAATTTTTTTTAGTTTAGAGCTATATTTCAATGTCTTTACACTATAGTGGTTTAGTATAGCCCGTAGTAGCATTTTTTACGGGGTATGTCCCTTCCAGGTTGTATATTCATTTAAAATTGTGACATTAGCTGAAATCATTCCGAGACACGTGTTCACAAAAATAAATCTTATTGCCGACATGTGGCTAATTTGAATAATAATAATACAAGTACATACACAATGGATGCGTGATATGTATTGTGATGGAGATAGCGAACAATGTGCTGGGACTTTGTTTGGGGCATGTCAAGCAAAGCAAGCGTGGTCCGCATTTGGATGGGTGACCAGTGGCATAAAAATGCTTGATTAGAAGGGATGTTAAGCTATTGATCTCAGGCATCTATCGCCGACGTAAACAGTCTATATAAAATAGTCAATCTATGAGAGATGCTTTGACACAGCTTGTAAGATCTGATCCTTTTGAGGGAACTCTTCATGATCTGAATACAATCTGACATACACGAAATTGGAACTAATAATTATAGCATTATTTTCAGGCCAGAGATAAGATTAGAGATTTCATAAGAGTCGACGAAGACGGTGCACTTAAACTTCGAAAAAAGGTGGCTGAATTCCGATCTAAAACCTACAATCTTATGTTTTGCATCGCGCCTTTGATGACACGTGATCTAAACATTAGCTGTTTTGTTAAACGTAACACATCGACTCCAACTGAATGATGTTTAGCTGTTTTTCAAAACCGAGCTGTACAGCCAAACAGCTATAGAGTTTTGTCAAACAACGAATTATATAATCTACCTAATTGCGACATATACAATATCCTTTTAAATTAAGTACAAATATTTTAAGGGGTGCCTCAGTCTATCATTTTGAACAACTTTTCCCAATAAATGTATATCGAAATACGAAAAAAATGTTTTAGCTTCTCATACAAACCGAATTAGTCATGTGATATCAGTACTATGGAAAATAAAAATATTTTTTTCGTATTTCGATATACATTTATTGGGAAAAGTTGTTCAAAATGATGGACTGAATCACCCCTTAAAATATTTGTACTTAATTAAAAAGGACATTGTATAACGTTTAAAAACTCTGACACTAGTGTTAGTCACCAACATACACGATAAGAAGAAGATATATAAAGTCTAAGAAAATATACCGAAACTACAGTAATTTTATTGTAGAATCTGTCAATGATACTCTACAACTTTTCCCAAGTAACATAAATATAAATAAATATATAAAGACCAATTGCACTGATTAAGCTAGCCCCAAAGTAAGTTCGAGACTTGTGTTATGGGATACTAATTTAACAATACTATATTTTATAACAAATACATAAATAAATAAACATCCAAGACCCAGGACAACTTGAAAAAGGCCATTTTTCTACTTGCCCTGACCGGGGATCGAACCCGGGACCTCTGGATGGCGGACTAGCATGGTGACCACTACGCCACGGAGGTCGTGAACATGTATCGAAATATGAAAAATATCTTTTTACTTTTCATAGAAACTCAGATCAGCTGCAGCCAACATGTATGGGAGGTCAAAAATTACTTTTCATATTTCGGTATGTGTTCCTTGGGGAGAGTTGTTCAGTATCATAGTCTAAATTCACCATTAAAATAGTTTCAGTATATTTTGTTAGATACTGTATAATCCAACTGCGACATATAATACTGAAGCGAAGACGTAAGTGTAAATCTGTATTGTAATTGTAACAGCAGCCCATCAGGCTGGATAGGGACCAATACTGAACTGGGTTTCTTTCGGCGTAATCTTCCCAGCAGTGGTCGTTCCGAAACGCTAGTAGCTTTTAGCTTTTGCACTAAAATAATATTTTTAAAAATTACCTTCAATAAGAGATAAAATTCTACATTGAATAAAAAAAAATTGACTTTGACTTTTTTTGACGTCGGTGAAAACCCGAGCTTGATGTTCGTCTTTATATTACTTCTAAAGAAAATGTTTGCCAACATTTTTTTTGAAGTTTTATTTTTATGTTGCTCTTTACCATGTACCTATTATACTAATTCGAAGACTACTCCAACTAATACAATGGCTTGTTTCGCCGTCGCGATGGAGATAACATGGACTGAATACAATGTACAACGTGACTGCGTTGGGAGGTCAGAGGTAGGGGAAAGAGGAGAGGTAACTCGCAGAGAGATGATATGTTCCTATGTATAATGTTAATAAATCAATAAATAAATCGTACCACGTAGGTATCACGGCAGACCAGCGGCGTGAGGTACTTACCAAAGGCACGTTAGTGTCATATATTTGCTGAGTGTTCCAATTTTGGTGTAAAACTTCTTAAGAGCTGGGTTCTCTTTCCATGTTTTTCTTCTCTGTGTTTTTGCATTTAATTTTGTAAAATTATAGTAACAGTTATTTAAGTAGGTAACTATTGTTAAATGCACCAAATAAAGTATTTTTGTTTCTTTCAGATGTATGCAGACGACTGTGTGGGTTTAAAACTTTAAAATATGCTTACTGAATATGAAGTCCATGTTAAAAAGGCGATAGATGCCGTTACTGTGCAGAAAAAGCTGCTTACTGAACAAGCAAGCAAAGCAACTGAAGTAGGAGTTTTTTTGCGTTTCTTTTTCTCTATCACAGAATTGGATAACGCATTATCCAATTTTTCATTATCCAATTTTTGTATATCATCTCGTATCTCCTTATGTCAGTGATCCGCAAATTGACTGGCATTGTTGTGGAGATAGTATCTTGTAACTATGGAGCTATAGTTCGCAGATTACATACACGTTGCTAAGCCAATGTACCTCAATGTACATACAGCGAACCACCACAGATAACATATACATACTTTATTTACTTGGTACCACCACGTAGCAACTTTGATGGTATGAGTTCAATGCCATGGTTTACCCCAAAGACGACAAAAAAAGGTTCTTCAAAATGGCGTTAACATGTTTTTGTAAGGTGGCAACGAGAGTGATGCAGATGCCTAAAGTCTGTTTACGAGTTGATAAATATAGGACTTCTTAACTCATTACAAATTGCGGCCCTAATAATTTAAAAAAGATCACATTTTTTACAATTATTAACTGCACAGGACAGAACTACACGCAAACACCCAAGACTCATTCGAAGCGCAGTCTAGTTCAGAACGGAATGGCAATATATGACCGCCGCGTCCGCTCGTCCGTTCGGACTGCGGTTGACAACAACTGCGTGCCTCGTACCAATCATTTGCCTGATGAAGGTCCTGCAATGTGCAGGAAGTGGGGCAATGGTTGGGCAGCACCGCAGCCGCATTTATCGTTTTTGGAGAAATGCCACCTAACCCGGTTCTCTTGACATTCCCCATCACCAGTCCGGAGTCTATTTAACGACTTCCACTTCCAGACATTAAAAGAATGGCAGAGAGAAGAGGGAAATGAGGGCATCTACACTTTACTCCACCGACGAGATCACAAGAGAGTAGCTGAGACGCAGATAACGATGTCATGCCTACCCATCGCCTAATAAACATAATTATTTCTCTTCCGTGTCACTAGATGGCGCTATAGGTAATAATTAACACATTAAAATCTTTTTCTACTCCTGTACTGTTAACTGTCTTTTAAATGGTTCTGAACACTAATATAAGAACATTGATAAATATGATTGCAAAAAAAAGTCTATACTCTATACCTCATAATAGCACATGTGTCGTTATTTCACTAAAACGATACTGCTAGCCATAGACTAAGAACATTTTTTTCTATAGATTTACCATACTGCCAACATAAGAAAAAAATGATTTTTTAACATAGTCACTAAAAAGACGTCAATTAAAAAAAAAGTTTACCATAGATACCATATAGATCAGTACTTGTATATTCTAAATCTGATTTAACAAACATGTAAGTCAAACATTTTCATATTTTCTTTGTTTGGTTTTGTATTTTATTTAGTAAATATAGTCGTAGAAAAAGTATTGTATGCAACGTTGTATAAGTACGTCAAAAAATGCTCGATGGCGCCTCCTTACGATGCTCGCTAAAGCTCGCATAGTAACCTGCGCCACTCGCATATTTTGAACCCTCTTATACAACTGTTGCATAAAATACTATTTACTACGTAACGGTTATGCAAATAAAGTAGTAGTCTAACTAATAAAATATGACATTTATAAATGAAATGCAATAATTTTTTAAAACTGTACAAGGTCTAACAAAATATACTGAAACTATTTTAAGGGTGAATTCAGTCCATCATATTGAACAACTTTCTCCAAGAAACACATATCGAAATATGAAAAATAATTTTTGGCTTTCCATACATTTCTGATCAGCTGATTGGTCAACTAGTATGGGAGGCCAAAAATTATTTCCTTGGTGAAAGTTGTTACTGTCACGGACTAAATTCACCCTTAAAATAGTTTCAGTAAGTATATTTTGTTAGACCTCATATTGAACACATTTTTTTTTGTTACTTTTTTGCTAGTTGTGTGCTGCCATCTCTGTGTGCCTACCCACAACTCCGGTTTTGCCTACTTAAAGTCCTTTCTACGGCGTTCTGTTACGTGAGTAATTATATTATCTTTGCTTAGGGTGACATAATGATGATAATTCTTTGCGGTTTAAACACGGTAAGTAACCAGTTGGAAGTAGGTAACTTCGTCCGTAAACAGTATCTAAGTAATTGTGATTCCGAGCCGTCCAAGGACGGTGGGTGTCGTCGCTAAGCGTCTTAATAGGTGCGCGCTTATGCGAATTTTAAATATTGGGCTTACTACACACCGAGATACTTATTTTGTCTTCTAATAAAACACGGACTAACTTTTGGAATAATTATCCTGAACAAGTTGATTACAATGAAGAAATAGGACAACACAAGCAAATATTCAATGGCGAACTTATCCCATATAGGGATCTTTGCCAGTCAACCTGCAATAAATAATAATTGAGGGGATAATTACTTAATTTATAAGGTAGAAGTAAGTATGTACTAAATATTTTAAAAGATTATACATTATACATAAACAACTACAATATCCCGCGCGATATGCGCCCGCACCTCTTCTCTCGCACGTGCGTTGGGGATTGAGGACGAACATACACATTGATGCGTGCACGGATGTATAGTTTCATTTGTAGTAGTAGGCTTAAAAGAAACTCCGCTTCTTTGAAGTGCCATTCCTGTGGCGTCGCCTTCTTGCGGCCGGGTTTGCAGCGGCCCTAAGCATTCTCGCGGGTACCCACACGTGACCATTGTTTTCCTTTTTAGTGTTATAAGCATAACAATATGTATGTTCTATTATTTTTCGCTTTAACATAGCCGGCTGAACCGGTTGTGAAGAAAAAACAAACTCTCATCTTGAACACGTGTTTTGATTCGTTGTATGAAAAATAAGATTGAGATTTGATACCTTGAGTAATTATATTTACTTATAATATTTTGAGAGGCTTGCTTTGTTTACGAAACATGTCATGGTCGACCTTTCGACTTCAAAAGAAATAAGCTATAAAGTAGTTAGATATTTACTGTCTATGAATGTATATTACGACTTCTTTTTCACATTTTGAGTTACCATCTTACGCAAAACCTTATCTCTCGATAAAAAAGGTGTTATAAGTTTGACGTTAATGCCTGTTTTTCTGTCTGTCTGTCTGTGCATCCTAGCGGTCGAAAGGATGGACCAATTTCAATACGATTTTTTACCCTTGCGGTTAGCGTTGCCAGGCGTCCGGATAAAGCCGGACACAGTCAGGCTTTTTGGTTGCGTGTCCGGCCAAATTAGAGCGTGTCCGGCCTGTCCGGCTTTTGTTAGGCTTTTTACATTTCATGAACGACCAAGCGCCGAGCGCGGCCGAGCGCAGGCGACGGGAGTCGAATGTCGCGTCGGTCGCTCACGCAGGCCGAGGGGCGCCCCGCCGCCGCCTGTCGCCCGCCCCCCTGCGCTCTGTCGTTATTGTTCATTCCTCGATTGATAGCGCACGTGGCGTACGTTGCGTTGCGTGGCGGCAAGATTTATGAAAATAATCAAAAAAGCTTGGTTTTACATACATTTTTTTTGTTGTACCTAATGCTGAGACAAAATCCTCAATAATGTAGGGTGTCCGGCTTTTCTACCCAAATGTCCGGCCAAACTGGCTGGTCTGTCCGGCTTTTAGGTTTGGCGACCTGGCAACCCTACTTGCGGTGGTTCTTAGCTATGTTTGATAAAATTGTTTCGGCAGTTTGACTGTCAAATAATAGATGGCGCTACGTCACGTTGCTGATATGGATTAATCCTTCTTTTTAGTTCCTCCGCTCATTACTAGATGGCGTTTACATATTATGAAACTATTAAGTCGGGGTTTATAATTTGCCTAAAAATAGTTAAGGAACTGAATGTAAACGTTGCACGCTTTGATAAAGAACTGAATGTAAATGTTGCACGCTTTGATAAAGAACTGAAAGTAAATGTTGATCGACGCTTTCCATAAATAGAAAAAAAAATACATACCAGAAAGGGTACTTAATAAACTACATAAGTTTCAATATGTACCTATATAATTATTATTTAATCCTGTTTCTAGTTTTACTTTATACGTTTACTTAACAAACATACTGTTAATGTATGACTGTTTTGAAGGAAACTCCGGTTTCTAAGTTATTAATAACGATAACTTACTAGCAATTAGCAATACATCCCCGGCACACAGCCAGTACCGCAGTTCTGGAGATCTGCACAAACAAACAAACAGTTCTACACAAGCACGATAATGTTTGTTTGGCTTGCACCCCACCGCTATGTAATACTTTGATTGATAGAGAATATGCAAGTTTATTATTTGCTTATTAAAATCCTTATTGATCACAGTAAACAGATATGAAAGAATTTATTTTAAGTTTCAATTAGAAAGAGAAGTCCCATATGGACTGGTGACGTCACCATCCATGTCAGATGGTATGTCTTCGCAAATACATTTGCCTTAGAAAATAGCGTTTTTGCGAGTGAGATAAACACATTTTCGTAAAATCGTTATACCTTGTTCGTTTTTAACCAATTTTTATTCTGTTTTCACTGTTAGTAATTTTTTCACTTTCGAATATTTACGAATAAACTGATTTGATAACACATTTTTTTTTCATATGCTTTTACCCCTGATATTAAGAGCAAGCATAGGTACTTTAGAACTCGAAATGTTAGATTGAAGATAGCTTTCCAAAAATAGTTTTACTGTTATTATAGTGTTCTATTGAACAATAAGTCTACTCAATAGATTTGGAAAACCTTTAAATTAGAAAATCTACCCTGCCTTCCCTTCGTTTCCCTTTCAACTCGCTCTGGACTCGCACACCAAAGCAATTAAATAATAGCATTGATATGACATTAGATTCAGATTCAGATTCAGATTTTTATTGCAAGTCACAGTTTTCTAAGGTGTTACATAAATTAGATAGGTACAAGCTACAAGTGACGCCCTGCTAGGGCATTATAATCAGGTTTGTGCAAACCTATAGCAGTTATCGACAGATCCGCTGGACATTAGAGGCCTTCCCATTTGGACATCCCCAATCAAGCCAAGTACCCATCATCTCCAGTCTCCGCGACCTTTCGTACCCATGGCCGTCGTGAACAGCCCACTTGGCAACTATTACCTACCCAAAAGTAACCATAAAAACTCAGTTGCTATGGCCGCTTTTTGCGTCCAAACGCGCCTAGCATTTTTTGCGGTCTTATGTCATAGCTCGCCATGGGCTCAGAGCCTTGCCTACTCGAGTAATAATATCTATCAGATAATTTACGAAACTAAGCCATGTTAATCTCAGTCTTATGCTAAACAAAGTTAAGTCTGTTTTAGATTGTATGTCATTTTTGCGGGTAAAAAAGTTAGGTACCTACGTGAATGTTTTTCTCCGCGGATGACGCCATGATTGAACATTTCCTCTATGCCGCATTTACACATTCGCGCAAATCGCGAGACGAATAACGAACACGCATATGTAAACAGTGAGTTCGCTATTCGCCTCGCGCCTCGTGTCGCGATTCGCGTCTTCGTGCCGCATTTACACATTCCAGCGAATAGCGATGCCGCATTTACACATTCGCACGAATCGCGAGGCGAATGACGAGGCGAATAACGAACACGCATATGTAAACAGTGCAGTAAACGAATGTTTCGTGGAATGTTTCGTCGAAGGACGAGGAGAATGGCGAACACGAATGTGTAAATGCGGTAAAAACAGTTGTTCGCGACGGCACTCTTATACGAATGTTTCATGGAATGTTTCGTTGAATGACGAGGCGAATAACGAAAACGCTGTGTAGATGCGGTATGGTATCACGATTCGCGTCTTCGTGCCGCATTTACACATTCGCGCGAATCGCGAGGCAAATGACGAGGCGAATAACGAACATGAATGTGTAAATGCGGTATTATATTCGTAAGTTTTTACCGGTGTGCGAGTTGTGTGTAATTTCGACCATATCCTGTTGTAAATGAGTGAGATTCTGAGTTGTTTTGATTACTTCAATAACAAAGTGATTATTAAAAACCAGTCATGTTAGAATAGGAATCGTACATGAAGGGTTCCGTACCTCCGTCCAACCCTTCATGTTTTTCTGTAAGGAACATTTTCAAGTTACTACTAGTTAATGCCATTACGAAAACCGAGTAGGTACAAATGCTGAAAAAATAACACTTTTTTGCATGCCATTAACTTTATTTTATTTTTAGTTTAAGTTGTTATAGCTGTAACAGAAATGCATCATCTGTGAAAAATTAACTACCTATCTAGGTATCACGGTTCATAAGATACAGCCTGGTAACCGACAAATAGACAGACGGAAAGTGGAGTCTTAGTAATAGGGTCCCATTTTCATCTCTTGGGTACGGAACCCCAAAAATGAACCACCAGAAAAACTGTATATCTAAGTAATTACTTCGCAATTTTCAAAGTTTCGTAAGTAGCTGTATTTTTATTGACTTTGCTGTTACTGTATTTTTTACATACGTACATATTTTCCCGCCTGTTTCCAATGAGGGTAGGCAGAGAGAGACTATAGATCTCCACTTGCTACGATCCTTGCAAACCTCTCTTGCTTCGTCAACACTCATTACTCTTTTCATGCATGCTCTCCGATTATGGGTACTCCTTATATCTCCTTTCTTCAGAACATCTGCAATTTGGTCGCAGAACGTTCATCTAGGTCGACCCGATCCGGTTCTCCCATCCACAAGCACACGATAATTTTTTTTAGTTAGTTTTTTTCATCTATCCCCTAAACATATCCAAACCACCTTAACATACCTTTCTCAATTTTTATCACTACATCCCCACTTGTGTATTTTTTATTTGGTAGTATGTATGTTCAAGCCATTACTTAACTAAGTGTAATACATAGGTACCGTTTTATTTCCTGACTACAAAATAAATTGTAACATTGAATTCTGTGTTATCAAGTGGACGAGTAAACTTTAACTCGGTAGTTACATATGTATGTTGTACGTTATTGTATGTTTTTCTTAACTATTTAAAAAGTGATGTGATCAAGAGCGTTCTCAATTATGACTCGAGGAGATTTTTAATACGTACGATGTTTTAATCTAACCTTATCAAATATAGCAAACAAAGACTTTGAGTACTTAAAACTTTTATTTTTTGACTCGGAATGTTTTAGCTCAACTAGCCAGCTAAATTGATAACAAAGTCTTCATTTGGAGCTGCGGAACCAAACAATTAGACCTCTCCATCCTATCCTCACAAAGGGGACTGACATATGGACGTTTTTACATCCTGCCCCAATCTCAACTTGTCTTGGCCCGAACTGGAATTCTGACATTTATTTGATTTTAATGGGAAGAACTGCTAAGGTTCGTTAATTAATTGAACTTTGCCCAAATAATTAAATTTACAACGCGTCCCACATGCTTAAGTTACAGCTTTCTAGTACTTATAGACTTTGAGTAGAACCGCGGACGGAAAGACAGACAGACAGACATGGCGAAACAATAACGTTTCCTTGTTTACTGCGGAACCCTAAAAACGGATGAAATACTTGCAAGGAGGAGGTTATCAATTTGTCGCGAACTTTTTGATGTATGTTCATCGAATATTATTCGAAGACGCCTGGACCTATTTAGACAAATTATTTTTTAGTTTGAAAGAACATACTTGTTAGGTGATCCCATAAAATATTTAAGTAAATCGGTTGTTAGTTTGAAAGTAAAGTCGGTTTTTAGTTTTGAAAAATTATTACTTTTGATTTGTGACATATTACAATGAAAAGTAATAAAAGAAAAATATTTTTTTCTATATATAACTTATACATAGCTCGGTATTTATTAGTAAATAAATTTTAAATACATAAATTAACAGCCGCATTAAAATTAAAATACAAGTACCTCACAAGTTCAACCCTATAATAAGCACGCTGCACGTGTATAATTCGGGCCACGTCATAAACAGCCTTCGAAAAGGGTCTGAAAGTAATTGGTGCGTTGTGTACACACGGGCCAGCGTCCTGCGGGGAATATGATTACTTACACACATTAGTGGCCGAGTGGGGCTTCCTTGTTTGCGGCCGTAATGAATTGGTGGGTGGACGAAGGCTTTGCTCATCAAATTTTGTGCCGACTATGACTGACAGTGGAAGTGGATGGGCTGTAAAGGAGCAATGGGTATTTTCCTTAGTCAAAAATAAATTATTTTGTCCTAATAAAAAAATCAAAAGACGCAAAATAATGTCACTATCCATTTTAACGTGATTTTACATTTATTATTGCAGAAAAACTGATAAATAGAGCGCTATTTAACTCCAAAAATCTATGACGTCATCTGCCTGTATTTTATACAAAATCCAATAGAAACTGTTTGTTTTGACGTTTGGAAAAAAGTATCTGATTTGACTTGTTGGAAAATAGCGTATTGATTTGTATATAAGGTCTAACAAAATATACTGAAAATATTTTAAGGGTGAATTCAGTCCATCATATTAAACAACTTTCTCCAAGGAACACATATCGAAATATGACAAATATTTTTTGACCTCCCATACTAGTTGACCGATCAGCTGATCCGAGTTTGTATGGAAAGTCAAAAATTATTTTTCTTATGCCGACATATGTTCCTTGGGGTAAGTTGTTCACTATCAGGGATGGATTCACCCTTAAAATAGTTTCAGTATATTTTGTTAGACCATATATTCAACGATAAAATAATTTTTCTAAACTAAATACTTACGACTTCAGCCCCAAACTACCGATTGTAATAACATATAAGATCACCTGACACGTGTAATCCTTTGAACAAAAAGAGAATTTCCCAAATCGGTCCACGCGTTTTCGAATAAATCGGTGAACATATAATAAAAGAAATATCGCGATAACCTCTTCTTTCTTAAAAAAGTCGTTTAGAAATAGGCCATATCAACACCAGTCAATCTGATAGAATCGTTTCGCTTTTTTGTATAGGTACAGGTTTATGCAAATAACCCTAAAAATAATTTTTAATATGGAATCTTTCGAGATTGAGGTGATAAGTGATCGTATCAGTAACGAGGATATTCGTAAGAAAAAACCAAGTAGCTGATATTGCCAAGATTCGCTTATTGAAGTGGCAGTGGGCGACGCATAGCGCGACGAACCGATGATGGCTGATCACGCAAAAGGTTCTTGAACGGCGTCTACATACTGGCAAACTTAGATCGGTCGATTTTTAAAAGTAATACATTTTCTAGAAGATAAGTTCATAAAACGATTTACATCAATTACTTAATTAGCTAAGTTTCAATTACTTAAAATGAACAGAGAACAATAAAATAAAGCTTAAACACCATAATTGTGAAACAACCCACGTATCTAGCCTTCATTTGGTCGCATCCGACTTTTTGTCTGCCAGCAGCCGACGGCTATAATTATTTCTGAGAACACCCGACTTCTTGAGAAAGCGACTGTAAGTTGCCTAACCAACACATGATGATAAACCTGCTTAAAGCAGCAGAAACACCGAAATAAACGTCTATTCTCGGAACGCAGCGACCCGTGAATAGCTATACTGAACCAAAATTTGATTACATCGGTTGATATCAAATGAAATGAAATCAAATCAAAGCGATGGTGATTAATTGAACTGAAAATTTGCTCGTGATTGAATGTAATTGCTTGGATACGTATTTCGCTTCTTGGTTACTAATTTATCTTTGACCAAATAACATGTTTTACCGACTTCCAATGAAGGATGATGTTATAATCGTGCTGGCTTTTTTATGTAAAAAGTCATAAAAAGAAGAAACTCGGCAAAAATTAAGTTACATTTTAGATTAGTTTTCTAAAGTCAACTAGATGTGCCCGTGGGCTTCGCTCCCCGTGGGAATTTCGGGATAAAGAGTTCCCTATGTCCTTCCCCGGGTCTGAAACTTTATCCATACCAAATTTCATTCAAATCGGTTCAGTAGTTTAAGCGTGAGAGGTAACAAACCAACAAACAAATATACAAACTCACTTTCGCATTTGTATTATTAGTAGGATTATAGTTACTTAATAATTTGAAGGAAATGTATGTGGTACCTAGTAGATTAGTTTAAATCTTACGGACCAAGTGTCCGTCTAATAACGGACAATATAAAATCCGGCAGAGATAATTTTAACATTTATAACATTTGGAAATCCGTATAATGATGGGGATTAGAACATTATACCGGCTAACGTATTCAAATCACGAATGTAACCAAAGTTTAGGAGTTTACTCAAATTACGATCAACTAAACACACATCCGCGCATGACAACTTTTAAGCCACGACTTTGAGTTCTAACGCAAACGATATAGAGGCAAATATTTGTGGATCATAGCAAACAGTGTAATAACGACATTTGAAATGCACGGAGGCTGTTTAGCGGCCATAACGCATCACAGACGAACAAACACACTGAGAGCAATAAAATATAACTACTCAGATACATCGGTGTGCCTCGGGCAAATACACTTTTGCACTACCAAGAATGATCTATCATTCAATTTGGTTCATCCCATTTTGAATCTTATCTTTTACGAGTTAAGATATGGAATTGCCTGTGGTTTTCGGAAGAGGTAAGTCTCGAGAGCGAAGAGTAAGCAACCAGATAGATGAAACAGTAAACAAGTCTTACACGTGGGGCGCTCGGGCACAGAGTAGCTCCAGAGCACAAACATCCTATACTTTAAACGAGCAATTCTTATAATTAAGATTACAAGAACGGCTTCAACGATGTTGGTAAAGCTCGGTATTTAGGAAGCGACAAGGCTGAAAAATTTCACTTTTCCGAGCAAAGTTCAGTCACCCAGCTACTAAAATATAATACACTCATTCAAAGACGAAAATGTAAGAACAAGTTTATTTGCTAGACAAATTAAAAACACCCCGATTTTCAAGCGTTCACCCCCTAAAGGTTGGACGTTGAAAGAAAGAATCACTGCAAGAAAACTTGCTTTAACGTTAAAAAAAATGCAACAAAATCAGTGCATCCTTTTTGAGAGCTGTAACGTCACGGACAGACATACAGTAAGATGATGTCAAACATTATAATAATTGTAATGTGACGGAAAAATCTTACATTTTTTCTCCAAGTCCGTATCGCCCAAAAAAGATCTTCGTTCCAAAAATCACATTTTAACGAATATTTATGTTAAAAGTTATGATTTTTGAACGCAAACAAGGCTTAGTCTTTGAACTGTACCTCCTCTTTCCATCCCGTAGCAGCGCGGCGAATGCTAAACGATAAATATTAATTACTGGCCCGAACCGGTTCGGCTCGGCTCCGATGATGAAATCTGTTTTTTCCGTCGCTCGTCGATTTTCGGGCGCATCCTTAATTGCGAGGTAGCGACTGCCTCTTAACAGCCTCTGTAATTAACAATCGGTTTTGGATAATGAATCGAGAACTAGTAGATGGCTTTACCTCTTGTTTGAACGATAAAATCTTTTCGTCTTATTATAAAACGCAGAGTATCTTTGTTACTAGGTTTAAAATATTATCCGACCAGATCAAATTGACATTTTCAGATGGGACACCGGCATATTACTAGATATTAACTTAATTTGGTAAATAGTCAAACCTTTAGGCTGCGTTTTGTGACAAGACGGTTTGAGTTTGATGGGTACCGCATTTACACATTCGTGTTCGTTATTCGCCTCGTCTCATTTCCCTGGCAATTCGCACGAATATATGTAAACGCGGTACGAAGACGCGAATCGCGAGGCGAATAGCGAAATCACTGATTACATATGCGTGTTCGTTATTCGCCTCGTCATTTGCCTCGCGATTCGCGCGAATGTGTAAATGTGGCAAGAGAAGATATTAAATGATTTTGAAAGTTTCATTTCTACACGCTTATTGTTTTAATAGCTCTGTTGGTTGACCTACTCTGTTGTCTCAGGTTAAATATGCAACGAGGAAGTGACATACTTACCCGTAATCGAACCTCGGGCGATACTAGATCACAAATATGTATAATAAAATAAAAATATCAGCCAAAGAAATTTTTTAACCCAAAGGCCTTGCTATACGAATGTGTGTAGCCGTCTCCGGGCAATTTGTATGGGAATGTCGATTTTTGTTTTTTTATCATCATTATAACATAGTGATCTAGTATAGCCCGTGGATCGATTTATTACGGTATTGTTCCTTCCACGTTGTATATAAGGTCTAACGAAATATACTGAAACTATTTTCAGGGTGAATTCAGTCCACTGATACTGAACAATTTTCTCTAAGGAACGCGTTTCGAAATGTGAAAAGTAATTTTTGGCCTCCCATCTCCCATACAAGTTGACCGGAGTATGTAAAATATTTTTCATATTTCGACATATCTTCTTTGAGGAAAGTTGTTCAGTCTCATGGACTGAATTCACCCTTAAAGTAGTTTCAGTATATTTTGTTAGACCTTATATAACTTGTGATACATATAATGTTTGCTAAGATATATTTGAATGAGTGAGCGAATTTGTTCAGTAGCATTGATTGAATTAGGTATGTTATTTTGTTACAAGTTACTTTAGAGCAGTAGGTAAGGAGGTACTACATAATGTAACATATGTATTTAAAAGAAAATACAAATGCCAGGTTATTACCGACACATTAAAAGTAATAGGTACTTAGCTCCTAAGTCGCCCTGAGTTATACAATACAAGAAAGTAATGCGGTCGTTATGTGTAGGTAAAGTAACTGAGATTTCTTTCGATCTACCGACAAGCCTGTCTCACTCACTCCGCGCGTAGGTATCAATATACCTCTACGCATTGCGATATTTGAGACCGCTTCGGAGGGGGAAATTCGGTAGGGAGGGGCAACTCGCTAACGAGCAGTGAGCAGAGACGCACGCGCGGTTTGGTCGTCATGCAAAGTAAAAAGGCAAAAAAATACTGTGCAGTGTATAATTGCTTAAATACAGATAGTAATCCAAATTTTACTTTTTTTACGCTTCCTAAAGAAGCTGAAAGGTAAGGTTTATTTTATTTGTATTTATTTTTACTTTTATTTTTTATTGAAGGAGCTTCTAATTTTTGAGATTGACGATCAATTAGTTTTTTATGTTCGCTGGCACAATATGGTTAGATAAATAATGTACTAGGTTGGAAGAAATATAATTATTCCATGAATTTAGTAGTTATTACCCAATTTAAAGGCTTTCTTATACCTACTTCGTCACAGTTGTTCGTGTTTCGTTTGTCGCACTTAGACCAAGAGCCGAACGCAAAAAGCTATTATTGTATGAATTTAGAATGAATCAAACTGAAAGACTCATAGCTATTTCATTACAGTTGTTTTTGTTTCGTTGTTTACTTTCGAGTAGACCAAGAGCCAAACGCCAAAAGTTAACTGTTTTAAATAAAAAAATGTTTTTGTAATTATATGATATATAGAGTATCTAATCTACCTAGGTACATATGGGGAAAATTGGCCAAATGCGTGGGCCACACGCAGTGTTAGGTTCCGTATTTTCGAACTAAAAACGACTAACAACTGCCTTTTTCGGGTACATTTTCTAAGTTGATCGCCTACAACTTTTCTCTGATAGGTAGTTGTCCTTTAAATTTCGTTATGAATTATATTCAAAGATCTGATATTCCAGTGCATATTTCACTAAACTTCGAGGTAGAAGAAGTAGGTAACGTAGAGACTAGAGAGGATAATAAATTAAATTAAATTTAAATCACGGTATCAAAAAACAAATAAGATTGGTGGTGTGGTGTGGTGTGATAGGTGGTCTTAATTTTTGATACCGTGATTTAAAAATCATGAATTTATTATTGGATTTTACAGAAATAATAAACAGTCAGGTACAAATTTTTGATTTGAAGAATATTATTCCTAATTTAGAGTTTCTTACTAAAATTGTGTCAAATTAAAATATTCTTCAAATCAATAATTTGTACCTTAAACTGGTTATTATGAGACATGTATGTATATGTCACCGGAAAATAACAAGACTCGTAAGTTGATCAATTTTCAAGGTAGTTGATCAACTCCCGGAAAATAATAAACAACAGTTAAAATGTATTATTTAACGTATGTATTTTAGTAAATTGATTAATTTACGGCGCCTTGTCGTAAGATCATCCGACGAAGGCGAGGTGTACGTTGATTGGTTAAAAATTAACATGTAGTAATAAATAAGTGAAATACGAATAAGTACAAAAAATAGATATTCAGACTGATTGTACTAACTATAATACTTATTAGGTTAATAAGTGATAATTAATATCTGAGCTCAAGTATCTTTTGTTATTTAAAATATTTTTCCTTTTATCATACTAAGTCATAAAACTGTATGGCTAAATAAGAATAAATATAAAATATAAAAAAATATACATGATCTGTCACATCTCATCATCGGTATTAAAATAATATATCTAAGTGTTTGTAAACTCTTTGAATAAACACTAGTCAAATGCCCAAATGCTTATAAAATGCCCTCGACCAATCAGAGAACAGTGTATTATGTGACGGGTAATAGTATACCGTTAAATAGTACACTGAGCAACGATTGGCCCGTTAGTGGATGATTTTACTTGTGGCACAATCGTAAATTATTAAATTACTGCCAGGTACTGTAAGTTGACCAATTAGCTAAAATGCACTGCGTTAAATAATACATTTCTACTAACGTTTGTTATTTTTCGTCAGTTAATCAACTAACTAGAAAATTGATCAACTTACGATTCTTGCTATTTATCGGTGACATATATACCAAGGTGCGGGCCAGCACGGCGCGGGCGGTCGCGTGGCGACCTCCTCTCCGGAGAGGGAAATTCGGTCAGTACAGTAGGGACTCGTTCTCGAGCAGAGACGCACGCGCATTTCATTTAGGTGTGTTCACCGCCATGGAAAGAAAAAGCGGTATTAATATGAATATTTTATGAATTTCGTACCTATAATTTTTTTGCCTTTTTTTTATCGAAATCCTTTTTTTGTTTCAGGCGCCTCAAATGGTTGTCAGCGATGGACAGACTAGATTTAGTATCAAAAGCAAATTTAAAACCTATGAGTTACTACGTCTGTTCGATGCATTTTGAAAAATCTGCAATCAAAATTGTTCAAAAGCTCAATGAGGATGCAATACCAACATTATCATTGCCTAATCAGTCTCAAGCAGGAACATCCCAAACAGAAGTTGATAAATCTACTAATGATTTCACAAAACCTGTAACAAAAGATAAAAATCTGACTGATACAGTGATTGAAGAAGGAATAACTAAGTCAGTTTTAACTCAAACAGAATCGCCAGAGGAAGCCACCACATCTCGATCGCTAAGCGCTAAAACTTCTCGAAAACGTAAACTTAAAGAGGATCTAAAACGTGTAAAATCAAAATGTCAACGACTTGAGATTAAATCTAAGAAATAGAAAGTGAATTAAGTAAAAATGTAAATGGTTTTGAAATACCACATTGATTTTTTATTTCTTAATCCACATTCAACTTATGAAAAGTGAGAATGGCAGTACTTGCTTGAAATCTTCTTGGGAGGGAAAGGAAAAAGGGTTAAATAGCATTGGTTAAACTATCAATGTATAAACAATAGAAAACATCTTATGTAGTAATTATTAGTAAGTATTTATCTGAATTATACCCAACAATTTTTCCTTTTACTATCCCATTATTTTATACCCACATAAATTTCTCTAACAACGCAAAGGTTGACTGTTAGATAATGCTTTTAGCATTAAGCCTATTGTGCCATACAAATTGTATTTTGTACAATTAAGGTTAAATAAATAAATAAATAAAAATAACAGGCGTTTAGGTGAGCCCTTCTGATTGCTACAACAGAGCCCAAACGCAACTTTTAGCGTTTGAGCAGGATAGGATTTACAACATATAAATAACACATAAATGCCCTCAAAAACAGATCATTTGTTCATGTATAGGTAAATAAATCCTTAAAATATGATCTTGTATGAAAAGAAATGAATACTTAATATCGTATGGTCAGAAGTAGGGCACTTCATAGCAGCGGAGTAACATTGATGCCTACTACTACAAACGAAACTATACATCCGTTCACACGTCAATGTGTGTGTGCACGACAAGATAGGAACGGGGAACCGGGACGCATATTCCGCTCCTTTCGGAGATTCCGTTCCGTAAGATTTTGAGTTATATTGATGGTTGCAAGTAGCAAAAAATGTTTGCTACACGTTACCAAAATCGAGTGACTGCTGAACTCAGGGCTACTGCTAGTTATAGTGTGTTTTAATTAATAGTTGTAATTTGGGACATGCACCTACATGGTTCTGCTAATTAGAACAAAAGTTTGGTACCTACTATCCAAATCCCAAGTAGCAAAACTGGTTCAGATATTTCTTTTTTCGGCGTTTACGATGCTGTAGTTCCGGAGCTATCTTAGGTATATATCTTTGATACGGAGGCAGCTACGTTTCAGCTAAACATTCAATTGCAACTTCTGTAAAAATTTACTATAAGTTACTAGCTCTCCCATTCCAGCAGCATATAATTAATTTAAAAAAAATTTTTTACTCTTCTAAATTTTTTTTTTGCCATATTATTGTTAAGATATTTTAAATGTTCGGACTTACAAAAACTACATCTCATTAAAATTAAATTAAAATGTAATTAAACTTAACTGAAATTAAGGGCTATTATTTATATATATTTATAACATAAAAGTTCGATGTATCTCTGCTGACATTCAATGTTATAACTAACAATTTTTGACATATCCTGAATATAAAACCACTATTATTATATAAACTTAACTCAACATACTTTTAGTTCGCAACACCCTGCCAGGGTTCATGTACTTATTAACCTACTAACCATGTAATGTATGAGTGCATGTAAGCGAAAACAAAGAAATAAATAGAAATAACTTGTAATCTATACAGACTTGAACTGCATACAAGCTGCATAGATACTAATATAGTATGTTTATGACAGGGTCTCATATTGCTGAGAGCCTTGGCTGAGTCACGGAGCGTGCGGCAGACCGGGTGACGCCGAGTTGTTGCCAAGGCAAATACCTAACAGACATATACAATGTATATGACTAGTAGATATTTGTTTTGTACACCTACCGGGCCTAGGTAGGCATATAAACGGTCTAACAAAATTTACTGAAACTATTTTATGGGTGAACTCAGTCCATTAAAGTGAACCAATTTCTCCAAGAAATATATGTCGAATTTGCTTGATCGGTCAACTTGTATGGGAGACCGAAAATTACTTTTCATATTTCTATACGTGTTAATAGTTCAAGTAGTTCAGTATCATAGCCTGAATTCACCCTTAAAATAGTTTCAGTATTTTTTTTTGACCTTTTTAATCTACTTTTGTAATATTTTTGTCAACTCTTGTAAACAGGTATGTTAATTGTGTATTTAAATTCTAATATTGAATATATTATTTAAGTAATTATGTATTTGACATTTTAATATTTGTCTATTTTACAAGTTAATTAAACATGAATTACTTTCGTATCTGTTTTAATAATTCAAAATTATTTATTTAGGTGAGGCTTTACGAAGGCAGGCTTTACGTGACCTGGTACATCTCAAGTCTCTGTCTAGTCCACTCCACAAGAGATCCAAACGTGATAGTATATGTTAGTTATTAGTATAGAGTAGTCTAATACCTACCACACAGCAGATACATCGCGTGTTGTAAGTAATCTGGCTAGATTACCTCGTTACTGTAGTTAATGGCTCTAGATTAAGTCGCCAGAGTGGCTGGTAACCCTCGCTTGAGGTTACATTCATTCTTGGTAGAATCTTGTTCAAACCTATAGGTATACTGGTAATGTAGTATGCGGCCTAAAGTAAGAATTGGTGTCGAAAGTTCCAGAGTAGAAACTCGACGCAACTCCGCAGTACCCATAGTAACTCGCTGTTGCAAAAAGTCTTACTATAGGTATATTTTATATTTTTTTAAGAGGCGACTACTTGGTCACATAAGTGAAATCTACCAAATTAACGAATGCATCGATCAAGCCCTAGATAACTCTTGAAACTATATTATGAACTAGTAGCGGCGCCCCGCGGTTTTACCCGCGAAAAAGTAGTCTATATTTTAATCCAGGGTGTCAGCTTCCTGCATACCAAATTTTAACAAAATTAATCCAGCCGTTTTCGCTTGAAGAAGTAACAAAAACACACACACTCACAAACTTTTGCCTTTATAATATTGTTGTGACTGTTTACAGTTTTATGTGAGAACGTTTTTCTACGCACATTTGCGAAAAACGGCTACTATGCACTTTGAACTATAAACAGTACTTAAAAAATAGTTTAAGGGTTACTTAGGGCTTGATCGAGCGAGACAAAATTTTAAATTATATTTCCTTTTCTTTAAAAAAAACCCGGAAAATTGAAGTACAATTAAAAGAGTGGTTTGACACCCCTAAAATAATTATAAATTGTATATTATAATTTATAAGTATACACCATTCATCTTCATGTGTCGTCCATGATTGACGTTCTAAATGTGATGGGTGTTTCATGCGTTCGAGGGCCTTTCCGTACGCCCACACTTTTTGCCAACCTTGGCAAATAAAAAAATCTATCAATCATAATTTATACTAACCATATATGTAGGTACACTTACTTACATACTTCATCATATATGAGTGATGTTAGAACAAACTGGTACGAGTAAAAAACTTGAGAGGTGTCAAGGGACACCCGGATGGAACGAAGTTCCTTTCGATTAATTAGGAGAGAGAGAGACAGACAGAGAAACACGCGCACGCCGCACGGCTTATAACTATAGCAAAAAGTGTCGTTACAACTTTTGGTCTTAATTTTTTCCGTCTAGCCTCCTTTCGCAACGCGCGATAAGGAACTTCGTTCCAAAAAAATATGCAAAAAGAGGGATTTTATAAGTATAAGTTAACGTGTCTTTGTCTGTGGCATTGTAGCAACTAAACGAATAAACTGATTTTACACATCCATCTGTCTCTCTGTCTGCAACTGTGCCGGCTTAGTCAAAGCATACGAGAAGCAGTATTTTTAGGAGGTTTAATAATGAAGTATAATTTTTAAAAACTAATAACCGATTTCTGCCAAACTACAATTTTTTTTTAACATACACCCGATTTTAATAATAAATTTTTGTGGGAGCACCTTACAAGTACGCCTTTTCAAATGAAAAGATTTTTTCAAATTGGTTCAGGCGTCTTCGAATAGTCGGGGAACATACATACATAAAACTATCAAAATACTTACATTTAAATACAGTATTTTAATAAAGTATTTTTATTATTCATATCAATCAGTATCATAATCAGAAACCGAAAATATTTTTTTATCTGCCCAAAAATATGTCAGTTATAATTATAAGGTTTTCAAAATCCGATGAAAGGGAAAATTGTCAAGTAACACACTCCTAAGTGTAGGACTTCGGAGTGTGTTACTGTTACTTGACAATTTTCCCTTTTTATATTTGAAATCCTTATTAAAGTTTTTCGCTGTTTTCAATAAAATATTTCTTTACAGAGGTATTGACGACCTCCGTGGCATAGTGGTCACCATGCTGGTCCGCCACCCAGAGGTCCCGGGTTCGATCCCCGGTCAGGGCAAGTTGGAAAATGGTCTTTTTCAAATTGTCCTGGGTCTTGGATGTTTATCTATATTTGTATTTGTTATAAAATATAGTATCGTTGAGTTAGTATCCCATAACATAAGTCTCGAACTTACTTTGGGGCTAGCTCAATCTGTGTAATTTGTCCCAATATTTATTGATTTATTATTATTTATTTCTTTATTTTTGTATTGTATAAAATACTAACCAAAGCCATACACAGTAAAATAACCTTCATCATCATCATCATTTCAGCCGCACAACGTCCACTGCTGGACATAACCTCTCCCAAGGATTTCCAAAATGACCGATCTAGAGCAGCTTGCTAAAAATCAAATAGCCTATTATTACCTTCTACTTTTTTGAAGTCTGTAAAAAAATAGCTGATAGGTAAATGATAAATCTAGTCGCCTGTGAGTCTGCGGTGTCACGCGGCGTAATCGCGTGCAGGCGCGGTTCGTCGCGCGGGAGAAATGCGATCCGATACCGCAGCCCGCAGCCAAGGTTACGAGCCCAAGGTCAAGTTCAAAAACCTATAAATATAATCTTTTATTTTTTATTGTCATTTTTGCAAGCCGTACAATTCAAAGTCAAGTTGAAGTTAATGCCATGAATATTACTTAGATATATTTACAGTTATTGCGGCTAAAGGCAAGTTGTCAAGGACAAGTTCAGTTCATGCAAGTAGAAATTATGATTAGTCGCTATTTTAATTTTGAAATAACATCTACTTTTAAATTAAGAGAGGTGATTGTTAGAATGGCGAGAGTAATGCAAAAGTTAGGTATGATCAAATCAAATAATGCAAATCCTAATATTCCTGTCTCTAGATATAACGTACCTATTTTAAAACCGCTGTGTGGTTTCCGGCAGAGTAGAATAGGACCACTCCAAGTCTTCCCGTGGAAATCGTAAAAGGCGAGTGAAATACAAGCTAAACAAAGCTTATAAACATCAGAGACCTCTCCATCCAACCCGTCTGGCCAGCGACGAGAGTATAGTACCTATAGGCCAAGTCCTCTGGCTGCTCTGGCCAAGTATGACTCTAGTAGTACAGGAAAATCATACTCCTGTAGTGGAGACTAAAAAGACCTGATGATGATGATTAAAAAATTTGATTTGTGATACTTTTGATTACAAGAGTCTATATAGCTCTAAGATCTTCAATGAGAAGAAACTATTGTCAGTACCTACTTATATACACGAGTAATAATATGTTATGGTTATTTATGAGTCACCGATACCATTATTCGTATAACCTACTTCCAAATCTATATGCAAATGTAGAAGTGTTATGATCCAAGGTCAAGGTCAGAGCGTACCAGCTATTGTATGTATGTATTTACCTAGCTAGATTAAACGCGATGTAATGAATATGTTCAATTTTATCTTATACCTTTAAACGAGCAATTCTTGTATGTATGTATGTATATATATACCTATATTTATTTATAAATTTCTGTGATCTCGAAAACGGCTCTAACGATTAAGCTAAAAATTTGTATATAGGAGTTTTCGGGGGTAAACAATCGATCTAGATTAGTTTTATGTTTGGGAAAACGCGTGTTTTCGAGTTTTCATGCGTTTTTCTTTCCACGCAGAATATGGTCGCTAATTTCGTCGCGCCGCGACCGCCTTGATTAGGCTCAGCGGTTAAGGATAGCGACCGCTAGAAAGAGTGTTACGGGTTCGAATCCCACTCGGTGACTTACTTTTGTTTTTTTTTTATGTTTAAGTTTATATTTTTTTATTATTTTGCATTGTTTTTAGACAAGTTTAAAAAAAATTGTTAATGTTTGAGATGTAACCGAGCAAAGCTCGGTCGCCCAGGTACTGTTATTTTAAGGGGCTAACTGAATTTTCCAGGGTCCAGTGGCGCCCACATTTGAAATAAATCATTTGAAAGGAAACGGTGATATAATTTAAAATTTTGTCGTGACCAAGCCCTAGATAGTCCTTTAAACTATTTTATGAACTACTGTTTATAGTTTAAAGTGATAACATGAAGCTTTTCTACGCATTATAATAAGTGGCCGTTTTTCGCAAATGTGCGTAGAATAGATTCACATTCTCACTTTAAATTTTCACTTCTCTTTTGTTTTTTCAGATGCTTGGTTGGCTGGAAGAAATTCCTCAATGGGATAAGCCCGCCGTTGTACATTTTATTTTTTATGAATATGTTTTGTACCTCAATTGTTATATTTAATGTGCAATAAAGAGTTTAAACAAACAAACATAAACTGTAAACAGTAGTTCATAAAATATTTCGAAGGATTATCTAAGTTTTAGACAGACAAAATTTTAAGTGATATCACCATTACCTTTCAAATGAACCTTTAAAAAATTCATGTATTAAGTGGTTTCATCGAAGATAATGAATAAACTTTGAAATTTTTCCTCTTAATAAAGATGGGTTTTATATTGATTTGTTTATTAGTTTTCCAATATTTTATATCTTTACGAATATATTATTCGTCGAGCCAAATGATTAGTCTTTGTTTTTGACGTGACAACGTCTTATAAATTGGTTTGCCGGGTGACACTTCAAGAAACTGCGTTACGCTCCGCTCACGTTATGCGCTCACAATGAGAGCGAGTGAGAGGCACGCCCCGCCTAAGAGCGAGAGAGACAGACATAAAAAGTCGTTGTCACGTAAAACTTTCGCCCGTATACCGACTTTACAGGCCACCAATTTTTAAAGCCAATATTCACTTAATTGCTGTATAATGCATAATCTATGTGAAACGGCACTAAAAATCATGATTTGTACAGGATATTACATATTACTTTATCGCAAATGTACTCACCTTGACATTCTCTAACTCTCATGTATTTATAGATTTTATAGCTGTTTTCTCGAAGGCTGAATCAGTTGCATAACAAACCATAAGTCGTTATCAGATGCACCTTTCGCTGCACCGGCGATTGCATTCTAATCATGGTCACCTTGAGATTGCGTAAGAGCAAAATATATAAGGTATATATAATGTCTACCAAAATAAACTGAAACTATTTTAAAGGTGAATTCAGTCCATGGTTATTAACAACTTTTCCCAAGGAACATTATTTTGAAATATGAAAAATAATTCTTGGCTTGCGATGCAAACTCAGTTCAGTAGGGAGGTCAAAAAATATTTGTTCCTTGGGAAGGGTTGTACAAAATCATGGACCGAATTCCCCCTAAAATTATTTTTTACCCTTATAATTCAGATTTGTAAACGTGGAATGGAAACTACGGGCTATACTAGATCACAACAGTTTAATCTTTGTTTAAAATAAAATAACGGTCAAAAAACAAAAACAAAAATACGGCATTTCTATGTATACAAAAGTGTGACTTCGAATGGGAATGTCGAAATTTGTTTTGTTTTTTTTTTTGTTATTTTACATTATACTCTAGTGATCATTGTCCGTGGTTCGGTTTATTACAGGTATGTATGTATGTCCCTTCAACGTTGTATATGGTAGGTACCTAATGAAGTAACGCAGTGGTTGGTGACCTTGTGGAGCGGTCAATATGTGGTTCCAATTAAAATTGACATCCTCTTGATTGGCCATACATCGGTTCTAGCTGGTTATACGAGAAATGCGCGTAAATCTGAATACAGTATTTTAATCAATAATCGCGCATACGAAAGAGATAGTAAGATGTCCCCACCACGATCCCACTCTTATTCTTCATTAATTAACCAATTTCTTGGTATTATAAAAAAATATTTTTATTTTTTATTTTTATATAATACTTAAACCAGAATCATACACAGTAAAATAGCCAATTATTGTGTCTATTAATAATGCGGCTTGCATGCAGCCTGACTATGTTGATTACCTGCTGTATATTTCATCATCTTCCACTGCAATACGCTAAATTTTTTATATAACATTATATAACGCCTTTGTTATATTGCCTGTGATATATTGATATCATAGCGCCATCTATTACTTGTCAGGTAAGTTACAAAACCCCGATAAAGAAGCATTATCTCCCAATAACTTTTGAACAGCAGAACCGATCCATCAAACAAACACCGCATCACTCATTTATTGAATTACTAAAACTAGTTCTATTCTATTCCTTCTACACACGTTGTTTCTCTCACGGCTGAAATAAAAAGAGCCATTGCATCGATCGTTGAATCTTGTTGAAATTTAAAACTTCAGCTCCTATATTTCAATTTTAGCCCCGCGCACAAGATCCCAGGGAGATTGAGTGCCTGAAAAACTTGTCTGTATTACTTACTAAGTTTTGACATCATCATCATCATCATTGTGAGCACGAGCCTCTCTGTACTACCAGAGATATACTTGGCCAGAGCAGCCAGAGGACTTGGACACTCTCCTCTAGCTTGCATTTCCTAAGTTTTGTCAATAAACAACTTTTTTATATAGAAATTCTCTCACTCATTCAAGCCCGCTAGTTCAATTTCCTCCATACACGTTGTTTCTCTCACTGCAGAAATAAAGCGAGCTAAATCCGTGGCAGCAATAAAGATTGCATCGCGCGCAGTAACAGTTGCATCCTGTTCTGGAAATGTGTTGCTACAAACAAACGGACGCGTCTTATAATACCTGCGTATTATGGTTTCGTAATACGAGTTTCAGTATTAAATTTGACCGGAGATTAGGTGGGTGAATATACAACGATTGCCGGAAATTTCGACTTATAGTTTTCACTGATAGGTAAGTAATAGACTGCAGATCACCGTAAAGAACGAAATTCCTTACACTTGTAAAAGAAAATAAGATGTTCCTTTCTCTGTACAACCTACATTACAACCTAGGAAATCATTCTCTTTCGAAATTCCAATTTCACTTTAGTGATCCATACGCAGTAGGTATCCAAAGTGAATCACGTGTAATCGATGCTATGTTTGGTAGCGCAGCCGGACAAGAAATGTCCGTTACCATTATGGACCATGGTTCGAATCTTGGCGGGTAATCATTATTTGGTGTGTTTTATACTTTTGACACAGCGTCTTATAACACCCCTCTATTTCGTCAGGAGTCAAAAAAGTGATAGGAAATCAAGTACTTAACATGTATTTGTATACCCGGTACCTATATGCGGTCACTAACCGAAGATAACTTCACGTAATATCAGTCAGTATCTGTTATCAGTTATCTGTTATCATGTGCCAAGGGATTAATGTGTTTTTGTTTGTGGCACATGACGTCTAGACAAATAGATTACGTTAAGTAAACAGAGATAAAGGTTTTAGGTATATCAGCTTTTGCATACCCTTCCTTGCTGGTTTCAGTTCAGTACAGTTCAGTCCTGTGCCAGCGTTTTGCAGCAAGAGCGTTGGAGCTAGGTCCACTTTAGAATAAACATGACTGCACTTACAGATCTATTCACTTACAGATATATATTTCGTCGACCATCTTTTATGTTCATAATGTCCAATCATCAAAATGTCTAACTGTTTAAAAATGTCCAGTTCTCAGAATATCCAATTGTCAAAATCATCACAATGTCCAAATCAGTTGTTGTTAAATAGACGTCCCCGTGGCGTATATTAATTAACACGCTAGTCCTCCAGAGGTACTGAGTTCGATTTCCAGCAAGGACAAGTTGGACAATGGTCTTTTTCAGATCGTCCTGGGTTTTAAGAGTCAATATATTTATTTATGTATGTATATAACTTACTTTGGGGCTAGGTCAATCAGAAAAAATCTTTATAGTAACTCATAAATAGGGGCGTATTTAGACGACACGCACACGCCAAGCGCACGCCTAGCTCACGTTCCCTGCACGCCTAGTCAATAATTTGAGTCCTATCACCAACTAAACAACTCAAATTGCTTTTACCGATGTCCAATTAGTAAAGCGAGCGTTGCCTTGCGAAAGCAAAGCGAGCGCGTGGCGAAGGCGAGGCGTGTGGGTGTGGACTTCAGTAAATGCAATTTGAGTTGTATTGATATAGGCAACAAATTTCAAAGCGCGCTAGGCGTGCGTGCGCGTGTCGTCTGAACGAGCCCTTACAATCATATTTGTGTTTGTGTGAGTATTGACCGTAGTAAGTCGAAATTTATTTTTTGGTGCAAAAATTTGCGCACTCAATAACGGATATTACCTACTGGCACAATTTAATAAAACAGTTAAAAAATAATTCTTTCTAAAAAAATGTTCCGTGATAAAATGAAGAATTTCTCACAAACAAGGAAGTCAACACGAAATATATTAATCTGATTTTATTTTGGGTCTCAGCGAATTTCCTCTTTTAATATAATTAATCTTGACAGGAAGAATTCCGGATTATTTTTTAACGAATTTAGCTTTCCTTAAAAAATGTAAATAAATTGCTCAAAAGTCTTTTGTTTTTAGCTGCCATTCCCAAATTATGCTTTAATTTATTTAGACAAAGGAATGTATTACTCAAATGCTTTTTAATCTTTTTCTTTTCTCGGTTCCATACGTTTTTTTAACCTACTTTCAAACAGGAGGAGGTTATCAATTCGTCGCTATCTTTTTTTTTATGTATGTTAACCAATTAATCAAAGACGCTTGGACCAATTTAGAAAATCCTTATTTGTTTGAAAGGGTGGTCACTTCCGAGGTGGTCCCATAGAAATTTTATTCGATTTGGAATTAGTTTGGGGATGAAGTCGGTTTTATGTTTTAAAAAATTATTTATGTAAACAAAAGAATGTTTCTCTCAAATTTTTATTTTATTAATGTAGGCGATATACACCTTCCATCAGTTTTATGTATATCTTTTACTCTGTAACTTTATGTTTTGGTGCAATAAAGAATTTAACAAACTAACTATCCAACTTAGTAAGAACGTAATTCCAAAACGGCGGAGGCTTTCAGGCTAATACGAGTGGGTACTTCATTACGATCTGTTTCCTCGGCCCAAGGCGCTCGCAAGTGAATTGCTTGCAAATAGATTGCTTTTATTGACTTTTTCGCAGAGCTATTTAGTTTGTTACTTCTGGCGATGGAGAGGGCCTTTTGAAGTTCAGTATCTAAGTAAAGCGCTGGTAGCCCAACGATTAAGGCAATGATTGTGAGTCTGTTAAGCACGAGTTCGATTCTCGTTAGACACGACTTGTCTGAGTTGACCTTTGAGGTTGCACTATAAAGTACATCATCATTATAAGGTCTTTTTAGTCTCCACTGCAGGAGCTCGACCCTCTCTGTACTACCAGAGCCATACTTGGCCAGAGTAGCCAGAGGACTTTGGCCTATATACACGCTCCTTCCTGGCCTTATGTGTTGGAGAGGTCTTCTTGATGTTAATAAGCTTTGTAGCTTGTGATACTTAAGCCTTCTACGACTACCACGGTAGAAATCTCCGGATATACCGGACAGATTCGAATGAAACTTTTTTGTTATATAGTTGTTAAGCCTGGGCATCATATATTATATAAATAATTTTAGAAAATGGAACGCCTGATGCTGAACCTCATTGGTGTTGGATCAATTACTGTAAGAAATATAAAAATAACACCTTAGAAAAAGTTGATCTGCCCGATGAGCATTTTCATTAATTCTACGCGAAGTCGAGGGCTTCGGCTAGTAGTCACATAATTCTTGTCGAGGACAAGGTCCCTACTTCTAAATACCTGAAATATGTACCAACAAACATATAGTTAGGGCAGTTATATTCATGTAATGACTTGTGACAACACTTTCCTATCTGATAATTACGTAAAAACAACTCGCTCGATCACACGACAGTGAAAAACAGAATAACAAATGTAATCGAAGGTCATCGCGATAACGTTAGAAATGCCGACTTGTTTACATTTCTCCAGTTCGATGCAAATGGTGCAAATCGCAGATCGTTCAAACGAGTCGATTGTTCAATTCGCGATTAAATTCTACTATACAATTTTGTGAAAAAGATGATCCGTTTTTTAGCCAAAATGACTGAACAGACTGGAATAGAATTTGGCATGTATTTAGATAGCTTTTAACCGGGATTAATACATAACACTAAACTGACTATTGATTTGGTCGGTTGGCTTGGTTGACTGGAAGACTTTCCATAATGGATAAGTCTGCTGTTGTCAATATACTCTGCTGTTATTGCATATATTTGTATTTTTAATAGTACGATAAAGTTATAACAAACAAACAAATAAACACTACATATCTAGTTATTCATACCTAGGTCCCCTAATTTAGGACAACAAATAGTTAAGTTTAATAAACAAGTTTTAGATCTACTGGCAACTTTATTATCAATTTATGGGCCATTTGTGGTATTACGAGCTCCTTTCTCAATGATCATACCAAGTACCTTTGTGTCTATTGGCCTAGTGTTAGTTAGACTAAGATGCATAACCGATTTGCGAATTGGACATTTTGCGCCTAATCACATTTTTTCATGGCCATTATTGGAACAATACTGCATTAGTCATTCAAGAAAATGTTTACCGATAAGGTACCTGTCAGAAATTCAAATATTCAATGATTTAAATATACGACTTAAAAAAGTTGAAAATTCCATTCCACATCTTAATATTTCCCAATTAATATTCGTAATCCTAACGAAACATGTGTATTGTGTAGTGATTGGCCACTTTGAAAATACGTGTTTTATGTAAACACGTGTTGCTATGCCGATATAATTGTGATCTTATTTAGTTCGTGATATCATACGGCTTATCCATGGAAATATTTCTGAAATAAATTGTTTTTCCTTAAGTTTAATTTTCGTGATTTAAATATAGTCTCTAAGTAAAGCCGTGGACGGACAGACAGACATAACGAAACTGTAAGGGTTCCTTTGTTCACTACGGAACCCAAAGACGTATTTTGTACCAAAACATTATCTTTATCGATAAATCTAAAAGTCCAAACTAAATGGTCCGCTACAGGATGTACCAATTTGTAAGGAAGCACGGCGTGTGCCCACCCCATGAGAAGAGAACACCCCTTATAACAGATGCGTGACGTTGACGACCATGCGTGGCATCTCGAAGCATGCTTGACCGACTTTCCCTTTGAAGTATATGTTATTTGGCTGTACTGGAGGGTTCCTGATATTTTTATGTAGATTTCTTTGAAGCCATGGAATCACCTTGATAGATTTGACTTGAGCAAGAATAGAGTCTATGCGCACAGCTCTTCACACCTTTTTTTCGCTTTAGGGGCTATTTTTGGTATAACAGACTTATATAGATAGACTGTGGTACACGTATTTTTCGTTTCTCTGATTAGCAAATAATCACAAAGATACAGCGCATTCAAATTGCGCGTGACGTCACGATCAGCTACGATTTTTAACCAAAGGTGACGTAAATCACCCCCACTCCGAAACTTTAAAGCGCTGTATAAATGTGAATTTTTACTAAGTTTGCTAAACAAAAAGGTATGGGTCTCTTATTTTTGGAAAATCTAGTTGAGGAATTAAATAAAATAATATCTCTTTCACCCAGCTTACATCCCTATAGCTCAAAGAGTGAGAGCCCAATTTGCCCATCACATTTGTGTAAATGAAGGTACAGCTAAAAGCAAAAGGCCGTAAGACTCTAATGCCACTTGGGGCAAAGGAAAAAAACTAAGAATGCACCAAAATAATAAAACAAAAAGCTAAGCAGTAAAAGCGCCCACTAGTCGTATCATCAATATTTATGGCCCGGCGTATCAGGTGTTTATCAGCTGATAGCCGCATAGCAACCGCTCGAGCTTAACACCATTCCCGCACACAATAACATATTATAGAAGTGTAACAATAAAAAAATTCCATGCTCGTATAGGAAAAAAACGTAGAATGTACATATCTTTCTGCGTACGTTTTAAAAACCGGTCTAGGGAATTGGTGAGGTTCTGTATTGTGTCAATAGGCGACAAGGCTAGCAACCCATTACTGTTTAACGTTTAAATTCTTTTTTTCCACAATTTCGCCCACTATCACTGTAAACTTAGCCTTTAGGTCTTACTGTAGTACTGGCCTCTTTATTTCTGACAGGGTAAACATAACCTACGTTTGCCGTGATAGTGGAAAAAGCTTATTCAATAAGATACAACGAGCCATTTGATTTTCTGCCTAAATAAACCACTCTGTCCCTTTACACCACGATGTAAGAGCTACTGAAGGAATAAACTCAAACCTGTGAAATCGGTGTAATAATTGACAGGTTAACATCACGGATCACGGATCCTGTAAAACTTTTTGCACAAATGCGTAAATAAGCAGGTTTAACGTCAAGACGGCGGCTATGGTATAAATAAATAAATATATACGGACAATAATCTATTTGATTGTTTTTTCCAAAGTAAGTTAGAGACTTGTGTTATGGGATACTAGCTACTGGATAGATAAACATCCATAAATATATAGGTATAACATAGATATTGTTATGGTTTTCACACAAGTAACTTAAAATGTTATAAATACCATATAGTTCATAAATTAACTTGTTTTTTAATGAAGTCACATTTTTATCTTATTTATGGAGTGAGTAAATATGTAACGAGTAACAGTAGCTTACACTCACATAGTGTCTTATCTGTAGTTTTTTTAATTGCTAGTTAGAGCGTCATCGCCTTATCTTCAAAACAAGTACATCTATCACCCTTATCACTATCAAATACCAAAATAAACCTTGAGCTTCAGCGAATAGAATATAAAATAGATCGTCTTGCATTTAGAAAAGAACCGGTTTTGTGCAGTTTTCACCGGTTTAGACTTAAGAATTACAAACGATTATGTGATTAAGTTTATTTGCATACAAAATGGTGGATAGTATGTTATTAGGTAGGCGCCAGTGGAAAAGTCCGTCGAAATATAATATATCATTTAAGTCATTATATATTCAACTTATGTTAGTTAATGGATCCGATTGGACAATTTTATTGTCTGCATTTATTATAAGATAGGAAAGTTTTAAAGAAAATTGTGTAATTTCTCTGTTTCTGTATAAATAAATATATAAATATATAGGGACAAATTGCACTCATTGAGCTAGCCCCAAAGTAAGTTCGAGACTTGTGTTACGGGATACTAACTCAACGATACTATATTTTATAACAAATACATATATAGATAAACATACAAGACCCAGGACAATTTGAAAAAGGCCATTTTCCAACTTGCCCTGACCGGGAATCGAACCCAGAACTTTTGGGTGGCGGACTGTGATCTGTAACATTATACACTTGAGTGATGTTAACCCTTTCTGGGTATGCATTTGTGCAAAACATTTTACAATCAGCCACCGCCCGTCGCAACCGTCCTCAACTTATTTATTTTATGCTTTGAATATAAATAAAAGTTTTTTTAGTTCATAGATATTCAACAAAAAAAACTGAATGCAATTTAGAAAAATATTTCAAATAGGCAAAACCCTAAACGCTTGTTAATGTAAGAGGCATGTATAAAGAATCATAAAATATTTTACTCCAAAAATCCCAAAAGCTTTCAAAGAACATATTTCACGTCCTGAAAGCAGGCTGCATCCTGTAAGCAGCTCACTTCCGGTCCTCGTGAAAGGCCAATCCCCGACTTCCCTGTATTTATCACGGCCCGAAAGAAGCATGGACTCGGAAGGCCACGGAAGGCCACGGGCCAAATCATATTCCCTTCATAACAGCTATTCCGTTCATTCAAATATTTACTCGCTCTCTCTACCATTCACTAAAATAAATTGAGTAAACACACAGCTTTTTGAGTTTTTGTACTTGATGTTTGAGCAAATATTTTATTGGAAAAATGCGGTAGGTATGATGAAAACCTTTTAAGAATTAAATTCGTAAAGTAATAAAAGGATCAAGTGGCCTTTTATTTATCTGGCAATATTTTTCCAAACCAGAGAGCTCCAGTTTTACGAGTTTTTTTTGTAAAAAACTTATTATTTAATTGAAAAATTCTTATTTTATTCTGGTATTGAAGCAAAAAAAGGAATTTGTTATTTTCATTTAGGCATTTGAATAATGCAATGGACATAATGCTGACATGACACTGAACAACTTTCCCCAAAAAAAAATGTGAATAAGTAATGAATTTATTGTAAGTAAAAAAATTGCAATAATAAATTAAAACTAAAACAGTATTGAAATAATTATGAAATATATCTTTTGGCCTCCCATACAAGTGATTAAAGTTGCAGAAAGCATTTTATCATATTTAGATATATGTTCCTTTGGGAAAGGTGTTCAGTATAATCGACTGAACCTACCTTTAAAATAGTTTTAGTATATTACTATATATATATAGAAAGACATTTCGTGTTAAGGATTTAATTAAGTATAATACATTCCCTTTCATACCTTGATTAACCATACCTTCAACACGAGCCAACACAAAAGCCCTTGTCACCAATCCATAGCTCGAACATATCCCATTTAGAACGGAATCCCCTCAAAATTGCAAGAACTACTGACTCAGCAAGACCAGCGTTGCTTGACACCCCGGCCCTCTTGCTCCTTGAAGATTGGCAGCAGGTTTCCTCGTACCCTTTATTTGGGAAGGGTCTTTGTGTTTGGTCGCGGTTCTCGAACAAATTAATGAAAAGATACAGAAGGATAACACGTGTAATATCACTTTTTATACAGTATATAAGTTACTTACATTGTATAAGTACCTAAAAGTTAAATAAGGAATAATTAATACAACACTAAACTACGTTAGCACTTTAAGTAATTTTTTGATTACACATGCTATTTTATTAACCAAAGTATATAGAATACCAGAATATTCAAGATAGCTCATCTTGAACATTCTAGTATGGTAGCCACGGAAAAGAAAAACGTCTTTTTTTCTATTCGTTGGTAGTAGCATCTTTTAATAACTAGTAAAAAGGAAAGGTACACCGTTAGGAAAAGACACCAATAAATAAATAAAATAAAATTTCTACATTCCATTCCCTAATGGCAATTAATTTAAATTATAAAGTCTTAAGTCTTAACATTCACAACGGAAAAAGAAATTCTTTGGTTTAGTTGCCTTAAACACTGCGCCACTTCTGTATCTTTATCAATTTGAAATAGTATGATTGATATGAGGCTCGATTCGACTGAACAGCTGTAAGACATTGAGCATTCAGTAATTTGAAGCTTCAGGCTGGAGCCGCATCCGTCTTTGTCTCGGGGATAAAGGATGAACGAACAATAATTTAATTTTATAGCACTGAAGCCGTTCAAAGGGATCCGTTCTGAAGTAACTTATCTTGACTATTGCGAAACTTCGAGGATTGACGTAAATAATGTGGTGACCTAAATGGTGACAAAAGGAAATTTTGTTGTTGTTTAAATTTTCACCAAAACCTTTTACCAGAATTTAGAACAAGTACACTTATATATTTGATACACATGACATTGTTGCATAGATATATAGTTAGAGTATAGGTGTATTATGGACTTGATAGAGGAAAGATGTTAGGATTTCATAATAAACATCATTGAAGGGAAGATAAAAGAGAAAAGCGAACAAGGAAGACCGAGGCATAGCTAAATGCATACATAATATCACGCCTGTTTTCCACAGGGGCAGGCAGAGACTATGCACCTCCACTTGCTACATAAAACAGATAAAGAAGACGGTGAATGTCGTGACGTACAGCGAAGTAAAACGACTGGCGGACAAGAAAGAAAAGTGGAAGAAAATTCATACTTCACTGACAAATACCTAGTACCTGGGCGACCGAGCTTTGCTCGGTTACATATCAAACATTAACTAAATTTTTTTTAACTTGTCTAAAAACAATACTAAATAAAAAATTATATATAAACTTGAACATAAAAAAACAAAAGTAAGTTACGGAGTGGGATTCGAACCCGAAACACTCTTTCTAGTGATCCGCGTCCTAAACTTCTGAGCCAAAACGGATGGCGGCCGCTGCGACGAAATTAGCGACCATATTTTGCGTGGAAAGAAAAACGCGTTGAAAACTCGAAAACACGCGTTTTCCCAAACATAAGACTAATCTAGATCGATTGTTTACCCCCGAAAACCCCCATATACCAATTTTCAGCGTAATCGTTAGAGCCGTTAAATATACAGTACCTGGGTGACCGAGCTTTGCTCGGCGGTTACATCTCAAACATTAACTACATTTTTTTAAACTTGTCTAAAAACAGTACAAAATAAAAAATTATATATAAACTTGAACATTAAAAAAAAAACAAAAGTAAGTCACCGAGTGGGATTCAAACCCGTAACACTCTTTCTAGCGGTCAGCATCCTTAACCACTGAGCTAAGCGGATGGCGGCCGACGCGAGGAAATTAGCGACCATATTCTGCGTGGAAAGAAAAACGAATGAAAACTCGAAAACACGCGTTTTCCCAAACATAAGACTAATCTAGATCGATTGTTTTCCCCCAAAAACCCCCATATATCAATTTTCAGCAAAATCGTTAGAGCCGTTTTCGAGATCACAGAAATTTATAAATAAATATATATATAAATAAATATACAAGAATTGCTCGTTTAAAGGTATAAGATACAAGAATTGCTCGTTTAAATGTATAAGATAGATAGACAGCTTAAATTTTCTAATGAGAAGCATTGTCGTTCGTGTAGTATCGAACAGATGCAGACATTGAACTACTTTCTCCAGATAAAATAGAATACAAACGTTATCACGTTTCTATTCCTAATTAGGGTTGACAGAGCCTAGGGCCATAGGATAGGGCATTTAATAAGTAATGAAAATTTTTTTAATTAATTTGTAATTCAATTCCTAGTTTGCCCAAAAGTATCTTCACGATGATTTTACTTAAGTTATTACTTTCTTACATCCCAACATCTCTTCATTTACTTTGTTATAAATGAAATTAAATTAAAAAATTTAAATAACCCCCGACACTACTGTAGTATAGGAGAATCTTTTCGATCAAGACAGCTTTTAAAAAAACAACGCATCATAATCGGTCCATTCGTTTAGGATCTACGATGCCACAAACACGGAGACACACAGGCAGGTCAAACTTGTGATACCCCTCTTTTTGTATCGGGAATTAAAACATCTTGCAAAGTGAAAATATTTTTTCAAGTCATAACAATATTTGCAAATAACGAATTTAGCCTGCATCACATCATGAATGTTCGTGTGTTGCATGTCATTGATGATTTATCACAGGTCATGACATTTCTAACAGCGTTATTTTGGATGGCGCCGCGTGCCAACAGACAGACAGACAGTTATAATGCGATACGAACCGGTCCCGACTTTCAAATAGGCGACGTCGACGCCGGCGCCGTTCGGCTTTGAACAAAAATGTAGTCACAATGAAAAAAGAAATTTACAGACAAAATTGATTGATGTTTTTTGATATTCCGTGTGGTTTCCGGCAGAGTAGAATGGGACCACTCCAAGTCCTCCCGTGGATGTCGTAGAAGAGACTTAGGAAATACAAGCTAAACAAAGCTTATATAGACATCAATAAGACCTCTCCGACCCGACTGGCCAGCGAGGAGAGAGAGTGTAGGCCATTTCCTCTCTAGTGGTGTAGCTTTGGTAGTACAGAGAGGGACGTGCTCCTGCAGTGGATAAAAAGACCTGATGATAATGAGGATGTGTTTTGAAGAAAATAGGGTTTTCAAAAATATGATATACCCAAAGGCAGCAGTAGCAGTAGGTCCCAAAAGCTGCTGCTGCCAAAAACTGTTATTAATGGCATCAGTCCATTGGACCTGATCTCCTCCTTGGAGCACTGGACTGTGCTGCTACGTATCACATATTTTTGTAAACCCCCATTATTCATCGTATATGCATACATCGAGACATTCGCGACGTTATAATATTTAGTACATATTATCTCAACGTTTGGATGTTAATAGTCACCTAAGGACGCTGAAGATAATGCTAGCAGGCTGCTTGGCAAAGCAGCTTTCCGAAACACATCTATAATAAAGTTTTAAAGTAATCTTTGCATATTTATAAATACTAACGATAGCTTTCTTATATAAATTGTAGCTTGTTATCTTGATGTAAGCACAAAAAAAGACTTCACCAAGCCAAGGTCCTCACAAATCACAAAATAACTAGAACCAGAAGAGTGGGGCCATTAAATCTCGTCCAGGCAATCGTAAAACAGCCGCCGATAGCCATAAACTTAGCTCGACTTGGCTACCGTTACTTAAATGTTTCTACTGTTGCAAGTTACGACATCTGTTTCAAATCCTTTTTAACCCCTGACGAAAAAGAGGGGTGTTACAAATTTGACGCGTCTGTGTGTTAGCGTGTCTTGTCTTTGGCATCGTAATGCCTAGACAATTTTTGATGTTTTTTTGTTTGAAAGCAGACTTGATCTAGATGGTTCTTAGCTGTGTTTGATGGGAATCGTCATCATCTTAAGGTCTTTTACTCTCCACTGCACGACCCTCTCTGTACTACCAGAGCCATACTTGGCCAGAGTAGCCAGAGGACTTGGCCTACACTCTCCACGCTGGCCAAACGGGTTGGAGAGGTCTCATTGATCGAGGAAATCAGTTCAGCGGTATTAAATTATTCGGGGTGAACGCTAGAAAGTCGGCGACAGAGAAGGATAGCAACAAAGAAAATTGCTGTTCTGTCACATCTGTACATATAGCCCAACCCTAACATGTAGTATAGTGAGGGGCAGATACAAGTGACTGTACGGCCTTTAAAGTCAGGGGGGTCAGGTTATTCTGCCGACAACTGTACATACATACTTACATTATTATGTATCATCATCAGGTTCTTTTGTCTTCACTGCAGGAGCACGACTCTCTGTACTACCAGAGGCATACTCGGCCAGAGCAGCCAGAGGACTTGGCCTACTACACTCTTCACGCTGGCCAGACGGGTTGAAGAGGTCTCATTGATGTTTAGCTTGTTCCTAAGTCGCCTTTTACGACATTCACGGGAGGATTTGAAGTGGCTCCATTTTACTCTGCCGGAAACCACACGGCATATTATATATGTAAGATAATAAGTTATGTGCCATAACACAACATTAACCCAAACCTCTCGCTTCATGATTCCGGCTATTACGAGTTATGACTGTATTAGCAAATTAAACTAATGGTCTTACAACCACCGGACCTTGTTTCTCAGTTAATTTAAAGGTTCAATTTCACAGATTGTTAAACATGAACAATAAATTACAAGACTTACCTATTTTTTGTGATACTAATCTGAAATATGGGATACACACACACACACACACAAATAGACTGACAAACATCAGTTTTTTTGCGTCTCGAGTAAATATAAAAAATAATAATTTCTGATACAAGTTGACCAATCAGCTGATCTGAGTTTCTATGAAAAGCAAACATTATTTCGATATGTGTTCTTTGAGGAAAGTTGTTCACTATCATGGACATGGAAAATTTAACCCTTCAAATAGTGTCAGTGTATATTTTATTTGACATTAGATGTAAGTTAAGCACTTCTTAAATCCATGAGTTCACCACTGCATTCTATTTTATTTACATTACGAAATCTCATCTTTCTTAAAAAAACGAAATGGTCAAGTTTTTTTGGTTGAAATACTACTCCGAAGACACTCGTATAATAAATTCTGGTTCAGTTCAGCAAAAAATCGAAGGTTAGAGATGGACCACATTTGAATGAATATACCCTTCGTTATTCATCTGTTTCTTTTTCCGACTTCTTAAATGAAGGAGGTTATTCGTCCCGATGTTTTCTCTCTCTGGACTGATTTTAAAATTCTTTTTTGTTTGTAGAGGCATACTTGTTAAATGATCATAGAAATTTTAACAAAATCTGTTGTTTAGTCCAAGGGTGAAGTCAGTTTTTAGTTTTGAAAAATTGTTATATTTCGCATGGTCTTTAGCATTCTTGGCCATTGTCATTTAAATTTATTTATTTGTAGAAGTTAAAGTGGGAAAGTGCACCCTGAGCTCCTAAGCAGCACCGCGCAGTAGTTAGTATGGTTTAGTATAGTATCGGTATAATATCGAAATATCCATAGTTACAATCAAAAAATGCCAAAGTATCGATAGGCCTATCGATAGCTTGATATATCATACTATATCCAATACTATCCGAACTATCGATAGTTTATGCATTATAAGAACAAATACTATCGATACTAGTAGAAGTATGAGTACTGAGACCTAAAACTATTTTAAAGCCCGTTCAACCATTATATGAAGGAGTTTCCCTGTGTTATGTATAAAGAAATAAGTACATAGTTACTAAGGAAAAAAAGAGTGTAAATATGGATAAAAAATGCTTTTTGAGACTTGAGAATCGTAAGTTTAGTCTAATTTTGTTTTTGTTAAAAATGATACTTAAGATACCCATGCTGGACTGGGAGAACTGAAAAACTTAGAATGTACCAGCTGCTTCTCTTCCCGCGCAGATCGTAAAAGCCGATCGAGGGAATGGGCAAAAATGGGAATCATGTTAACAGGCGATGCGGCTAGCAACCCATCACTGTATTGATTGCTTTTCCATCTTCTCGCGGCCCTGGGCTCTGCATAGAGCCGCAAGACCCAAAATGCTCTGTGTGCCCCATTAGGGATAAAGACGTGATAGTATGTATCTATGTATGATACTTAAGCAAATCCCATTTACATATTTTATCACATAGATAGTGAAACCCTATATGCGGATAGTTTCAAAGTCGTTAGTTGTCACAAAAAAGGATCATGTCATCGCGGTCGAAGTCAACTAAATTTAAATCACTGACAAAAACACGACCGTGTAACACTGGCAGCCATTTTTTGTCGGCAAACACGTGATCTGCCCGTCTCTTTCGCACGTACGCGGTGGAGCGAGACGGCGTTATGTAACCTACGTTTTTTGTGATGTTGTTCTCGGTTCTGGCTTGGTCTTGGTAATGTTAAATCTAATTATTTATGTGTGTTTAAGGCGATGCGTGTCGCTTATCTTAAGTGCTGTACTTAAAATAATATCAGATGATAATTAACCTGATTCTTATTTACAGCTGACATGAGTAAGATAATTTTCATTCAAATGCAATTAAGTATACGTAACTATACCTACATACTTTTAGAATTCATTATCTCTGTCAAAAATAGTCTTTGTGTTTGTTTTACAAAATGACAGCGACAAAAGCTTAGCTCCTAAATGTAGACTAGGCAGACAGGAACAGAATGGCCAAATAATCATCGTAGGTAGCATACGCAAGCTATTTGTATCTAATGTATACAGATGAATAAGTACTTAATTCCAGTAACAGAAGAAAGTTAATAGAACAATAATGTTAGTTAAGTATCAACTACTTATACCTACTTACTTATATTTTAGAAATATTTATCTTGTAATATCTATCTACAAAATTGAAAACATTGTTAACTATTGAAATAATCAATCGATACAACGAATCTAATTCAATTTAAATTTAAATAATTACAGAAATAGCAAAATACAGAGTTACCACACAGTTATGTTTACAACCCTATTTAACTCTTACGTCAATAAATATTCGTAAAGCGTAATAAAATAAAAGTAACAACTATTTTACGACATCCACCAACAAACCGTTCAAGACTCGACTGGTATTATTAACATACTCGCTCACAAAAAATAATGGGACCAGTTTGGCCAAGGACAGTTTGTACAGTAAAAAATATACAAACCCAGTGGCCCATTTCGCGATCGGTCCATCATTTTTATGTCGACAAACGTTACACTATATTTTGTTTTTCGCAAGCACTGTTGAATTTTATACAAAAAAAAAGTAGAAAGAAGAAGACTGGAAGAGATCCCTACATGGGATAAGTCTGCCTTTATATATTTGCTCTTTCGAATTTTTTGTACTTTATTTTGATTTTTGGTACAATACATACATACATACATACATACATACATACTATCACGTCTTTTTCCCTAATTGGGCAGACAGAAATTTAAAAATAAAGTACAATAAAATTTAACAATGTATTTACTTGAATTATTATTTTATCCGAACTATCTGGCTAGAGTGCAGGTCTTCAGGGAATCTGATTGCTTGCAAGTAATAATGGGACTAGTTTGGCCAAGGACAGTGTGTACAGTAAAAAATATACAAACTTAGTGGCCTATTTCGCGATCGGTCCATCATTTTTATGTCGACAAACGTAACATTATATTTTGTTTTTCGCAAGCACTGTTGAATTTTATACATAAAAAAAGAAAAGACTGGAAGAGATCCCTACATGGGATAAGTCCGCCTTTGTATATTTGCTCTTTAGATTTTTTTGTGCTTTATTTTTTTTTTGGGTACAGCAAAGTTATTACATACAAACAAAGTATTTATTTGAATTATATTTTATCCGAACTTTCTGGCTAGAGTGCAGACTCTGGTCTTCACGGAGTCTGATCGCGTGCAAAAATAATAGGGCCAGTTCCGCTCAAGGACAGTAATTTATAAAATAAAAAACATACAAACCCACTGGCCCATTTCGCGCTTGGTCCATCATTTTTATGTCGACAAACGGTTTCACTATATTTTGTTTTACGACTAAATGTTAATAGATGTTAAGGGGCCAGGCATGTGAAATTTTTATAGAAAAAGTATTTATTTGAATAATTAATTATTAATAATAATTTAGTTTAGTAAGGTGCTAGTGTGTTTTACAATAAATAATAATGATTATTCTTTCCGAACTTTTTGCTAGAGTGCAAGTCTTCAGGGACTTTAAATAAATTATTTTATTCAATGTTTTTGAGTCATAACATAATATTTAAAAATACTTATCAAAAATTAAATTAGCATCATGCCCTATTTTCTTTTATTTCCGAAAATGATCTATTCTTTTGCATACATTACTTTAAATGAATTACTTATTTTACTCAAACTGAAAGAATGTCCACATTCTTATAAATATAACAACATTGTACTAACAATAATTAGACCTCTTCAGTCACGTAAGATCGGTTCTCGCGCGTTCATATCCTCTTAATTCAAATTGCTGATTCCACCATTTCATCTTGTTTAATGGACAATATAACGCGAGTTAACGAATGACTTATTTTTAACAGCACCTGCTTTGTTCATTTGTATGAATCGCTGTTACCATTATATTGTTTAACTTTTTAATAAAATTAAACCTCAAAAATACGACACAAAATGTAAGTTAAGTTAGTTAATTTTATATTTATGTTATTCTAAAAATAAATGTTGAATATAAATCCGCTGTCCACTTGTTTACCTATTACATACATACATACATACATACATACATACATACATACATACATACATACATACATACATACATACATACATACATACATACAATCACGTCTTTATCTCTAATGGGCAGACAGAGCATTTTGGGTCTTGCGGGGTTCTATGCAGAGCCCAGGGCCGCAAGACCCAAAAGCCACTTTTAGCGTCATGGTGGGCGAGAAGATGGAAAAGCAATCAATACAGTGATGGGTTGCTAGCCGCATCGCCTGTTAACATGATTTGCATTTTTGCCCATTCCATCGATCGGCTTTTACGATCTGCGTGGGAAGAGAAGCAGCTGGTACATTCTAAGTTTTTTTTTATTTCTCCCAGACCAGCATGGGAGGATACCTATAACATATTTTATGAAAGATAGATTCATCATCATCATCCTCATAAATCAGCCGCAGAATGTCCAATGCTGGAAGATTGAAGTACCCTTTTTATTTTGAAAACCACAAATTAGTGACACATGGTTATTAATATTAATTTTGTTTATTTGCCTGATTGAAATAATTTATGTATCCTTATTTTAAAGCTAAACAACATAAAGCATAACCGTAAGTATCAATTCATTAAACAATTATTGATTTTAAACTGCATCACAATGCTCGGAATTGTGAGTTGAACACGTTATACGTTATATTAAGCGTATGGCAGATAGTAACCATTAGTTCTACCGTCGTTAAATCTGTAAGGCATATTTTTAGGAGCCTCATAAACATGTCTACCGAGTGACACCGGGGCGGGACGCTAGTGGCGTCAATAAAAATCCAAAATGGCGACCATTGTCAGCTCGTTACAGTCAAGAACAAAATAATAAAGGTGATAAAGCTTTATTGCCGCATTTGCGGGTTTATGTCCCTTATATAAATAATAACAGATGCGATTTGAGTACAAGGAAGTGCTATTCATGTGAACATAGTTTGTCTGTGTGCGACATCATCGATATGACCTCCTTCAGCTTATAATGATGGGCAAAGTCGCAGGAAAAATAAAGGTTGGAAGGAGAAAGAAATCCTGGCTACGAAACATCCGAGAGTGGACCGGGATAGCGAGCGCTGCTGAGCTATTCCGAGCTAAGAACAAAGAGGACTACGCCAAGCTGACTGCCAACCTTCACTAGTTGGAGAGGCACCTTAAGAAGAAGAAGATAGTTTGTAGGGAACCTTCTTTGGATACCTAGTCTAAAAATGGAACAAGTTTTTCAGATGTTGATATTTTTTTCAATTCTCAAACCTCATTTAAAACCAAAATCTTCCAATATTATATGGGATAGCAGATTTAGGTAAACAGTTAATCACACAATTATAAACCACTCACACTTTTCAACGTTTTTCTTTTTACAACTAGGTACTCAGACACTCACACTTGTGCTAGGGTCATATTAGTCTTATTAAAAAAAACCTGTTATTGGCTAAAAAAATGATATTTATATAACCTAACATACTGTTTGTAAAAAGCTGTTGGTTTTTTTGAATAAATAAATAAATACATAACGGGAATAATCTGGATCCAGTAACTGAAAGGCTTAAAATAAACCAAAAAAACTCGAATTATTTTTATAGTGTTCACTCGATCGATGCGGGCGCTCTCAAATTTTAGTTCCATCAAGAATAGGGGTGGTTATGACCCTTGTATTATAAATTCAGATTTTTGCATACTCTGTCACTTCACGGGTTGCCCGCCGGTGCAAGATGCAAAGTTTGGGAGATAAAAGTGATTTACATTGAAAACTTTGGCGAGATTTTATTAAATCTTTAGAATACGAACTTTTAGTATAATTTTGGTCCAATAAAAAGCTGTGAAAAGTATAGGGCTGAGTCGCCTTATACGACATCCACGGAAGGACTTGGAGTTCCTTCCGTGGATGTCGTATAAGGCGATTTAGAAAATACAAGCTAAACAAAGCTTATAAACATCAATAACTTCTCCAACCCGTCTGGTCAGCGTGGAGAGTGTAGGCCAAGTCCTCTGGCTGCTCTGGCCCAATATGGCTCTGGTACTATAGAGATAGTCGTGTTTCTGCAGTAGAGACCTGGTGATAATGATATAAAGCTGTGGTTTTTAAATCTTCTGAAACATGGCTTTTCGGCAGGTTCAGTTGTCATTTTTTTATATTACGAGTATAGAGTGCTAGCAACTAATAAGCAAGAGCTATAGCTTTTAATAGGTATTAAGAATATGATATTATGTACAGGCGTAAAAAGTAAAAATCACAATCATCTTGCGTGTAAAATTAACATTCTTTTGAAACAAAAACCGCTACATTTTTAATAGTCGTGAACACAATGTCTAATTGTGTATTAAATTAATTGATTTTATATTTGTAATACTAACATTAATAAGTGTACTTCTACTTACTAGCCACAAATTTTATTTGTACTTAAAAAAAAATTGTATGCACTGGTGAAGGTGCTTGTGTCTATTATATATTTTAATTACCCTTGTAACTTAATTTGATTATAAAATAAGCAATTATTTTTGGGTAAGTAATATAAGATAGAACAACAAAATATATATTATTTTGAATAAATACCAACGAAATATATAATTTTGGTTGGTATAATTATTAATTAAGATAAAAATCGTAAATCATACTTTTCAAACCCATAAAATCGTTTAAATAATAATTATTCCATCTAACAAACCTTTCGTATACATTTAAAGTCGTATAAAGTTCTCGAAATCTATTGGTCGTTACGTATAATAAACTTTCTCTAAATATATTATTAAACATAATAATTATCACGTATATGAATCGATTAATAGAAGATTCTTAATATATAATTATCATTAGATATAACAAACTTTTGATATAGCGCCTGGCAGTATGTTGCGGATAATTTTATTACAATAAGCCAATGCAGGTGGGCTGAAAATAATACATTAATATGTCGCAATCACATAGGTACGTACGTATTAACATTGATAGACGATTTCGTTCCTCAAATTTTCGTTTGTTATACGCACTTATTTTTTATATATGGCTAATATATAAAAAATGGGTGTCTATTAGAATACAGATTTTTTTGACATCGAATTTCATTTCCCAGAAAACTATTCCACTATTTTTAATACATTTTTTTCTAAAACGAAAAAAATAGTTTATCATCGCAGTTTCATATTATAATAACAACATTTTAAAAAATATATATTTTAAAATGGTTTTCTTTTATAGAAAAACGGTATATCGAACTAACATTTCATATAAAATATTAAGTTATCGATAAAACTGTTCATAAAAACATGTTTCAATATGTAACGGTACACATAATAACTCGCTTCGCTCGCTCGGCTCGTGCGTTTGTTGGTCGCAGTTCTAACATAACCTAACCTATAGGATTGCCCTAACCTAGGAAAATGGATAGTGGTGTTTTAGCACTCGCCGGCCGCTGCCGCGGCACGCTCGCTTCGCTCGCTCGGCTCGTGCGTGTGTTGGTCGCAGTTCTAACATCACCTAACCTATAGGACTGCCCTAACCTAGAAAAATGGATAGAAGTGTCTTAGAACTCGCCGGCCGCTGCCGCGGCACGCTCACTTCGCTCGCTGGGCTCGTGCATGTGTTGGTCGCAGTTCTAGCATAACCTAACCTATAGGATTGCCCTAACCTAGGAAAATGGATAGAAGTGTCTTAGCACTCGCCGGCCGCTGCCGCGGCACGCTCACTTCGCTCGCTGGGCTCGTGCATGTGTTGGTCGCAGTTCTAGCATAACCTAACCTATAGGATTGCCCTAACCTAGGAAAATGGATAGAAGTGTCTTAGCACTCGCCGGCCGCTACCGCGGCACGCTCGCTTCGCTCGCTCGGCTCGTGCGTGTGTTGGTCGCAGTTCTAACATAACCTAACCTATAGGACTGCCCTAACCTAGGAAAATGGATAGAAGTGTCTTAGAACTCGCCGGCCGCTGCCGCGGCACGCTCACTTCGCTCGCTGGGCTCGTGCATGTGTTGGTCGCAGTTCTAGCATAACCTAACCTATAGGATTGCCCTAACCTAGGAAAATGGATAGAAGTGTCTTAGCACTCGCCGGCCGCTGCCGCGGCACGCTCGCTTTGCTCGCTCGGCTCGTGCGTGTGTTGATCGCAGTTCCAACATAACCTAACCTATAGGATTGCCCTAACCTAGGAAAATGGATAGAAGTGTCTTAGCACTCGCCGGCCGCTGCCGCGGCACGCTCACTTCGCTCGCTGGGCTCGTGCATGTGTTGGTCGCAGTTCTAGCATAACCTAACCTATAGGATTGCCCTAACCTAGGAAAATGGATAGAAGTGTCTTAGCACTCGCCGGCCGCTACCGCGGCACGCTCGCTTCGCTCGCTCGGCTTGTGCGTGTGTTGGTCCCAGTTCTAACATAACCTAACCTATAGGATGGCCCTAACCTAGGAAAATGGATAGAAGTGTCTTAGCACTCGCCGGCCGCTACCGCGGCACGGGTTATACGTTCAAAATGCGCGCATTTTGTACGTGTAACTAAATTTTATTTTTGTCTGCCTGTCTATACTTTTTAGATGGTATGGTTTTTAAGTCATATATCTTCTAAACAATATGATTTTGATAGGTATATGTTTTGAATGATATCTCTTTTCAACAATACAGTTTTTGAATGATATACTTTTTGGCCGGTATACCGCAGAAGTTGTATAACAGGTGATTTTTAGTGTACATAAACGTTATAATAATGATTTTATGCTTTTTATGATAAAAAATTAATGAATATTATAGCTATTAAAAATATATACCATAATGATTATGTCAAATTGACATTATATCTTATGAACCTTATTAAAATGTAAATATATAAAATGTAATTATATCAAGCAATACGCACCCATTATTTTTAGTATGCTTGTTTATGAAACGTATGAAAATGGTGAAAATCTTCAATATCTCGCTCCTACTCTTTTTATCTTTCAAAAATCCAAATCGCTTTCTCTTCAGCTTATGCTTTACGCCACAACCAATTATCTTTGAAATATTTTTACTCACAATTAAATCTCTATGCCATTGTGTAGGGGTGAAAGGGTTGAGTACAGCGGGCTACACATTTCACATCACGTCGATTATAAAAAGAGATTACTTTTTATGCAATAAGTCTGATGCGATAACGGATTGTAACGTTTATTCTGCGGCCCAGAGTCAAATGTAAAATTATTTAAATTCTATAGGCTCTGTTACATTGGAATAAGGTGTATTTTACACAATTTGTGGTCTATTGTGTTGTGGGAACATTGGTCAGATGGTCGAGGGTACTTATAATTGTCGTGTACGCATATTTATTGTTGAAATGTATTGTCCGCGGGGTGTGGAATTAAGCACAATTGGGTATTTGCTCCGATGCATTTGAATTTCAAATGTGTTTAATGAATGTTTATTATTTTTATCTTAAAAAAGCGGTTCTTACAATAAATATGTATTAACTAGTTTAACTTATTCTTCTGTTGCTTGATAATGGTCATGATAATACATAGGTAATTAAAATGATGAGTGATATGATAATGATAAATACTTTTAAACCTGTAGTAAACCAGATATGGAGTATTAAGACCTAGAACTTTTAGTAAGTACCTAAATACTAGTATTTATTTGTGCTTTTAGCCAGCTTGTATCTCTGAAAAAAAAAATTCTTAGTGATCAGTAGTTAACAAGGTCTCTTATAGTTTCGCCAAGTCTGTCTGTTTGTCCGCCGCAATTTTACTCAGCGACTATAAGTAAGTACTAGAAATCTGTAATTTGGCATGGGTGTGGATATTAATTATGCCGAAAAAGTGGAACTTTGACTTTGACTTTGACCAGAATTTTTATTTTTATATTTGTTCATACAAGTAAAGTCGGGGTCAATGTTTTTTCTTGACTAAACACATCAAGTGATGTATTTAGTTGAATAGGTTTATATTTGAATAGGTCCTTCAAAAATATTGTGAGCTTGTGAACACAATTTTTCTATTTAGACATGGCAAAACTATAAGGGTTCCTAATATCGTCACGGTACATTTTTAGAGTCCCGTAGTAAATAACTACGGGACTCTAAAAATGTACCGTGACATGTCTTCTTTTTTTTTAATGAAGTTTTTTTTTTAATTTGAAACGACGGTTTATAATACACAGATAGGTACATAAACACGTCCAACTTACAATAGGTGTCTTTTTGCGTCGGGGTCACAAAGAAGAAGCGGGTAATTAAGTAAGTAAGCAAGATTTTTTTATTTGTAGACAAACAGAATCAAACTAGCATTTACATAATCTAAATCCAACAGTATGGTACCAACAACGGTCAAGTCAAGAGTGAGGTCATAAAATGGATTTAGCGTTTTGCGATTAAGAAGCGAGTCCGGTGCGGGTTCGAATCCGTCGGGGCAGCCGGGCCGGTCGTAAAGACGGCTGCCACTTACACCGTGACGTAACAGAGCCAACAGGAAGTCAAGAAAGTAAACAAACGTATTCCGAGAAGTCAGTGTCTGTTTTGAAAATTTAAAAAAAAATCTTCTATGCCTTTCTGAAAGAAAAATAACCTCGAATGGAACAGCTGCTTCACATCCCGGGCAGATAGTAAAAGGCGATCGAGGAACTGGAGGAGATTTTGACTCATGCCCTTGACTGTCAATCCACCAGTAAAAATGGAATTTAAATAGCAAGCCTAAAGATTTCCTGCTTTTGAGCCAAAACACTCAAAAGCTATGTAAATAAAATCGCCTAAGGGCATAATTCAGATTTTGCCTATTTCCTTGACTGGCTTATGAAGAGAAGAAACTGGTCTTTTTTCCCATTTTAGCACAAAAGTAAAAAAAAAAAAGTCAAAAATAAGATTATTTTTTAACCGAACACCAAAAAAGGTTTTCCATTCATCGGGATCTTTTTTTATGTATGTTCACCGATTATTCGATGATGCGTGACGGATTTGGAAAATCCTTTTTTCCTTTGAAAGGCCATACATATCAATTGACTTCAGTTTAAAGTCAGTTTTTAGTTTTGAAAAATTATTCACTGTTTTCAGTGAATAAAATAAACTTTTTAGAGGGGGAAATATAGATTATTTATACGTGAGTACTGTACGGTGTGACGCGGGCTAGTTTAGTGGCGATAAAACAAAATGGCCGCTCACGGTAGCCGCTGGTAATTAGGCTGGAAGAGCTCGAAAGCACTCCAAAACTTTTTGGGACCGCGGAGGATACGCCTCATTTTTGCTTAACTACTTTCGTGGAAGTCGGCCGTTGAGAGTATGCGTTGCTGTTGGGTAAAAGATTTCTTACATAGCTTTGTTTTTAGGACTTAAGGAAGAAAACTATTTGATTTTCCTTTTTCGTAAGTATACGCATTTTTTGAAAAAAGTTGGTCAAAATTATGGACTGAATGAACGCTTAATATAGTTCTACATGAAGCAAATAAAGGAGAAGGCGAAGTTAAACAACTGCAGCGAGAGAGACAATATAAGAAAATCCATCGACTTAGATTTTTTTTAGTCGAAAATGCATACTCTACCGACAAGAGCATAGCTGTTAAAAAAATAGATACCTAGGTAGATAAGAAATTAATACCCGGCCAAGCGAGTCGGACTCCCGCACGAAGGGCTCCATACCATCATCTGTAAAAAATCACGTTTGGTTTATGGGAGCCCGATGCGGCTAGCAGCCCATTGCTATTTTAATTAATTTATAACTTCTTTCCCACCATCAAGCTAAAAGTGGCCTTTAGGACTTGCGTCCTTGGGATTTTTCTATCTGCTTAGATCCTCAACACCCAAAATGCTGTCTGCCCCATTAGGATACAAGCTAAGTATGTCACATGCCTTTAGTTAGTTTAAAAAATTCCTTCTGTATTCGTGATCAGATTGCATTGTTAGATCGATCTAACCACGTCCACTATTTTGTGTCCTTTATAATAAGATATCCTTGGTCCGATTGCTATTCTAAAGAGATATACAAAATGTGTTGCCCTGTCCAGTGTTGGCCACTTACACGCACGAAAAGCAAAAAAAGCCTATCTAAGGATAAAGACGTAAGTGTAGATAGGTCACAGATTATATCACAGAATTTCTTCAAAATTTGCTGGTTAGTAATACGAGAATTTGGCGTGTAAGCGTGAAATACAAAACAATCGTGATTTGACTTATAAAACGTATTCAAAATCTAGAAATTTAATTTTCAACGCATCACCTTCAATAATGAATCCAATTCCGAGCCATCAATCAGCGGAAATCGAACGCCCCCTTCAAGACATTACCGAATTCGCCCCACACCAAATTGCTACATGAAAATATTCCTCGCAACTTCATGAATTTCAACAAGTTACATCCTCTTCTTCTATATAAGGCCGTCTCTGTCGCACACAATCTCTATTATAACGATAAAGTCACATCAACCATAAGATTGCCGACAAGGGCTGTCATATCTATTTTCTGTTGAGAATCTGAAGTTTTTGCAACTTTCACCTTTCTTACTTACAGCATAAGAGTTCAAAGTTATTTTAGGAGGTTATTTCAAAGTTTGTGGTTAGAGAGGAAGTGTTTTCGTGTGAGTGCGTTTTGGGCTGTCAGCTGGAGCGTGCAGTTCGTCAAGGAGTGAATTGCGATAGGACGATAGCAGGTGCCTCCCCCCGGACCCCCGGAAGGGGGGTGCGATGAGATAACGGCTTAGGAGGCATTTTTTGCAAGGAATTGAGTTAATGAAGAGTATAAATTGGGAATTTTTATGAAAATTAAGTATAAAGTACGGATAGATATACCTACTATCGCGTTTCCAGACATACCGCGGTAGGCGGAGCCAATTAATAAAACCCAACGTGGATTACGCAGACACTTTTAGCGTGACGATGGGCCAAAAGGTAAATATGATAAGTGAGATAAGTAAGATATGATAAGTGCGATAAGTGAGATGATTCCGTGCTTCGGAGGGCACGTTAAGCCGTCGGTCCCGGTCACTGTCTTTGACATAGGTCGTTACCTAAAACCATGTCAGAGGCCTCTAAGGCGGTTTAAAAACTCTGACACTAGTGTTAGTCACTAACACACACGATAAGAAGAAGAGAAAAGGTGAATGCTTTTCTAGTTTACATTTTTACCCATTCCTTTGATTGGCTTTAACGATGCACAGAAAGTAAAGCAGATGGAAAGTATATATCGATTTTTCTTTTCTCCCAGACCAGTATGGAAGATTAATAATAAGGAAATAAGTAGTTCCAATATTTGTTCGTAAAACAAAATTCCTTGCAAAAGGTATATAATATTAAAGTTTTCAAAAGTCTTTTAGTTCCGAGCAATTAGTAACGTTCCTATCTTAAGACCAATAGTCGAACAGCTGATCCAAGATGGCGGCGCCGGCGGGGGTGCAACGGTTTTAGAAAACATCTGTGCGGTAACGCGTTCGAATCCCGGGGGATCGTCGCGAGTTATTAGCAGAACTAGGTATCTGGAAGACGTTTGGCGTTTGATCAATGTGTGAAGGGATGGAAACATTTGACAAACTGTGGAGGAAGTCAAACTAAAAACTTTGAAAAAGGGTGGAAGACGTTTTATCTATAATAATAGATATTTTGAAACAGATCAATTAATGACAAGGCAGGCAAATCTAGGCAAAATAGTGACTTTATCTGCTCTGATTGATGCGAGTTTTTGTACCCGGTGAACGATGTATGAATCAGTAAAAATATTTGCCCCTGTAAAAAGTACTGTAAAGTATTAATTGCCTCTTAGAGAATTATACCTATAATTTACTTATGTATACTTCCAAAAACGAATACTCAAACAATAAAAGCAAATAAGACGCTATACACTGTACGATCACTGGATTCACTGGCAAGGAAGAATTAGCACACTTGACCAAATAATAATCAACACACCTTCTAACTTGTCCTGAACGAAGGAAGTGTATTGAATTTTATACCCTTACTAAAGTCACGTTTTATCAATTTCCTAATTTTTTTCTACAAAAATTAACAACCGATCCCGGCACTAAATTCAACACCGTATAAGCTTAAAATTGCATTTTTTACGACCAAAACCCAAAAATTACGGCGCACCTTTCCGTAATCCTCATAAATATACATTCCGTCCGTGAATTCTCCAAAATAACAGGCACATTACTCCAACAGCTGACTACTGACCTATCATCATTCAATTCTCAACCCTATCTTTAAGAACACAAAATAGAAATTTGTAAAGCAATCGAACAGCTGATTGCTTATTCAACTTCACCCGAAACCTAACCTTATTTTTAATGTATTAAAGTAGAAAATTCTACGGCGGTGGTTTTCAAGGGTGCCCTTCCTGAAATAGATTGTTAGAATCAGCTGTTGGATGCAGGGTGTAGGGCTAGGGAGTGGAATTAATTGCAAGTCGAGGGTGCGGATGTATGTATAGAGTTGTTGTCGTTGCGTTCGTCTCTGGAATTAGCTGGTGCATATTTAAACATGGATCACTCGCTGAGAAATAACTTGTATTATAAATTGGACAATGTCTAATTAGGTTTTTCTGAACTAAGTTTCATAAGGGTTCCAGACAATAGATACGTTTCTGAAGAAGAGATAAGGTTCAAAATCGTTGCATACTTACTTATAGTTGGTTTATACAAAGGGAATAATTGATCCGCTGATCCTACAAGCTTAACTTAAGCTCTATCTGATTTAAACTTAGGTACAAAAGACTATCTCAATCGGCCATTAAAGTTGATTCTCCTTTGTGCGTAAGTAAGTTTCTATTTGGCGAAATCTTGAAGCACATTAGAAGTTTAAGAATTTACTAATTAGGTAATTACACATATGTTAATAACTGGCCAAGTGCGTGTCGGACTCGTGCACACGTTCACGTTTGTTGTATGGAGTCTCAAATAAATATTAATTTTATTTTGTTTTTAGAGTTTTTAGTTTTTTTTTTGTTGTTATAGCGGCAACAGAAATACATCATCTGTGAAAATTTCAACTATCTAGCTGTCACGGTTCATGAGATACAGCCTGGTGACAGACAGACGGACAGTCGAGTCTTAGTAATAGAGTCCCAACTCTCATTTTACCCTGGGTACGGAACCCTAATATTTTAAAGTAGATCAAGATATAAGGATTAAATAGTTAGAGGACTAGGGTGCCAACCTGTCTTTACTTTTGATCTCGTTTGCCCCATTGTACCCGCGATCCCATTGTATTGTAAGATTGTAAGGAACCTGTGTGCTGAAGACTTGACTACCTCTTAAGATCCAGACAGGTGCAGTGGACTTGCCCTTACATATTTAAAAAAAACAACGTAGAAGGGACATAACCGAAATAAATCGAACCACGGGCTAACTTGATCACTATAGGAGGTCTAGGTTTAATGAAATTAAAATAATAATCAAAAGTTTAAGTTTAAGGTTTATTTATAAATAAAGGGAAGGCACAGGCTTCCCTTTTATTATTAAATAAAAAAATATCAAAAAAGTTTTACCATTAAACTTTTTGAAGGGTGTCATGTCAATATCTAATAATGTCTATTGTAAACACCTTTATCGTAATACAATACTTCACACTTTTGAACATAAAGTCATCATCAAATCGAAGTTGGCTTTCTTGCCTCAAAGAGAAACCAGACAAGCACAAATGTTTATATCGCAACAATTGCTTGACTAATGGTGTTGGTGACATTTCCCAAAACACAATGCTCAAGCTAATGGAGGCGCCCTAGAGACTAGAGATAAAACGCACGACTTACCATTTGCTTATAAAGAGTGCGTATTGTTACTGCTAACAGAAATAGTAACTGCAAAAAATTGGGTACGAAATGTGTTGTTAAACGTAAACGCAAAATAAATATTGGTATACTAGCTGCACTCGCGGGCTTCGCTCTCCGTGGGAATTTCGGGATAAAAAGTATGTCCCTATGTCCCCGAGTCTCAAACTATATCCATACCAAATTTTATCCAAATCGGTTCAGGACTTTAAGCTTGAAGAGATAACAAACAAACAAATATACAAACTCACTATTATAATATTAGTAGGAAGTAAGAAGTAGGATATAGAAGTACGTGGTAAGAAAAACGATATCCTAGCTTTTCTAACTTTGTGTGTAAATTCCTTTCACTTTAACTTAATGAACTTATCACAAGCTGTGCGAAACACATTCGTTTTATGCGAAGTTGGGTAAGTCGTAAACACCGAGGCAGCAGCTGTCTCTTCCTAAGCATCAAATAAGTTAAATGGTTTAAAAAAATTGAATGTAAAATGCGTTTCGGAGTTATGCTTACGACCAATAAATGATCGATAATAAAAATGCATTGTTGATTTTTTATTGGCGTCGTAACATAGCATTGAAAGGTTGACGGATTGACAAAAAAGAAATAAAAAAATTACAATAATAAAAATATCCAACGATAAATACCTACTTATATGATTTTGTCATTGACTTTGACAAATAGAAAACCTGGCTGATAGCTTTTAAATAAATAAAATATTAACTATTCCTGCTTTTATATATTAAATGAAGGACTGGTACATAACACAATACCTCGAATAAACTAACTACCTTTTAACGTTGAAACTTAGAAATCTCAGCAAACCACTCATTATGTCTATTTTAATTGAATAAATATGGCACACGTATTTTTTCTTTTCTCTGATTAGCAAATAAAGACAAATACAGCGAAGTCACTTTGTGTCAGTAATTTAGGGTCCTTTATTTTTGGACAATATAGATGACGGACTTAAAAAAAAAATTTTACCCGGTCCATAACATGAAATTTAGAATATAAGAGCTTGCATCCATAAAGAATCTGTAAATAATGCAAGTACGTAGAGATGATCTAAAAAGGTAAAGAAAATTATACGGGCTGTCTTAAAATTGAAATGCGAGCCCAAGCTGCGGGTAACGGTTTAAAAAGGCACGTCACATCTTAGCAAGGTGTGCGAACAAACAAACAAACACACCATCAGTCACTGGGTTGCCATGGCAAACTGTATAATTTGCCATTTTGCCAGTCACGCGAGACCGGAGGTTGGTACACAAATGGCATTGTAGTTCTTTAATGGAATTTATTATTCTTTCAATTCGATGGGTTATTACAGTATGACTTTTACCCAACTAGCCTAATTTTGGAGCAAGTTCAGTTTATTTTACTGAATTACTTTCCATAAAAATAAAGTTATTAAAAATCGATAAAAAAATCGTATGATTCCACACTACATTCGTTTGGCCAAGCGCTGATTTGTATATGAAGCCGAATTTTTGTTTTCTTTTTAGACAATTGTTTTTATGGTAAGTATTTCATATGATTTTATCAGCACCACCAGTAGGTTGACTTGACTGGTAGAAAAGGCCTTGGGCCTTAAGTCCGCCTGTAACATTTTTGTAATAAAGTAAAAAAAGAATCAGTACTAAAGTCTAATTTTTTATTCCGTAGAATTCTGACATTTCATAAGTGTTGCTACTAAAAAAGTTCTCCAACTAAAAAGGGAACGCGTATAAGGGCGATAAAAAATTTAATTCTTGATTAATTTTAATGTTTTACCAAGATAATGATACACTTTAAACTTTCTGGTATATTTAAAATGTTATAACATTTTTTAATACCGAATTATCAAAGTTATATTTTTAAGTAATTTTAAGTCAGCAGGTTATTTTTCTTTCCCTGGCATCACTCCCTACTAACTCATGTATCATCAACCTTTTTAGCCAAAAGCTTAATAAATATTTTTTTTCGTAATCCATGAAGCACAAAAATTAAAAAATAAAGTATGCGGCCATCAGCTATCACGTCATGACTGTCACATTGATTGTTATATTTGTTATCTTTCTGTTAAGTTTTTTCTTGTTAAAAAAAAGACGTGTGGCACTCGGGGACTGCCGCGGTAAAGCTATTGCAAACAAGGAAGGACGGCAACGTCGCAAACGGACGACAGAGACGAAGCGGCAACCTACATGGTAGGCGGAGTGGGTAGCGTGAGGTTTTTTCGTTACGGAATTTCTGGATTCGGTCCCCGCGCTCAAGGCCCGCGATAGAAGCTATGCAATAGCTTAAAAACTTTTTTCTTAACTGATTTAGATTAAATTTGATATGGAGATAGTTTAACAACCTGGAAAGGACGTATGACGTATAAGCCATTCACCCACAAATTGACCGCGGTAGAAAGCTCATTGGATTTATTTTTATGTATGTTTGTTAAATCAAATAGTTTTCACAGTTGTTCGTATTTTATGTCGGTTATTCAACTGTTCCTGATGAAAATATTACTCGCTGTAAATCCCCTTTTAATTTGGAGCATCGCACTAAATTAAATGGTTACATTTACTAACAAATAAAATGTGTAGACTCAGGTTTTCACTCTTATTGAAATCTGGAATTTAATAAAAAAATGTGCCCGGCCAAAAAGGTTTATGATCTCTGATATGTCAAAAAATGACAGCTGTCAGAATTCTACGGAATTAAAAATCAGACTTTAGTGGGTAAAAAATCACTACACTATATTAGTTGTACTTATGGGCGATTACAAGAAAGTCTCAGGCCTCCAACTCAATGCGATAGAACATCAACTTTCGCTTTGTGAAGTCGGTCTTTGTGTGACTTTGTGTGTAGTTGGCGGTGTCACCCTCAGCTGTTGAGCTCCAATCACAGATATAGATGTAATAGATAACGCATGTATCAAGATTTGTATGGAAACCAAGCGTGCCAACTTTTTTAATGCCTACTGTGACGTCAGACGCAATTTTAGTGATGGGAAATTCAAACCGATTCAAAGAAACCGCTCACTACGATTTAAACGATTTATTGAAGACGCACGCCGCCGCCATGATCGTCTCGCTCATACTCATCGATTTTATATCTGTGGTCTCGCTCGCTCACTCCGCGCTCGCTAACCATACGATCGATTAACATTTAAGTTAATCGATTTGTGATAAAAATCACAATCGATTTTCTGATTGACGAATGATATGAAATTGGATAAACAAATTATTCTAAACGGAAAATTGTTTGATAATAAAGAATAAATATTTGTACTCAAATTATTTCAATTTAACTAAAATTTAAACTATACCAACTTATTAAAATTTAAATTAAAACTAAAAATTACAAATATTGTAAATATTTTAATTGAACTTTAAAAATAAAACTATTATTATTCTTAAATAACCGGCCAAGTGCGAGTCGAATTCTCTAATTTTCTAATCTCTAATTTAATTATCTATAAAAAAACACGTTTTTACCGATTTCAATGCGTTTTTTAAATGTTGAAGCAACTTCCCTTGCGGTCGTTCTTAGCCATGTCAGGCTTGTCTCACATACCGCTTCAATGGGGGAAATGCAGTATGGACGACTCACTAACGAGCAATGAGCAGTGACGCACGCGCGGTTTTGTTCACCAACGTGTGACCAGTAGTTCAAAGAGCGACCATATTATATACATGAACTCTGAAAATATTACCCTCGTTTTCTAAAGTGTAAATTAGGAAATTAGCTTGTTTATAATCTATTAAATTGGCTCTTTAATAATAGTTTATATCATTCGTCAGTCCGATATCGATTAAAATCGATTATTGGTATATGTTGTAGAACGAACAACACTAGTCGCTAAATTTTACTGACGAATGAGAAATTGCCGGTACCACGACGTCGTAGCGATGCGCGACAGTATCGCTTGTTTCGATATACATTGCTTCTTAACACACAACGTCGGATCAAACGCTCAAAGCAAACGCGGCAATGTAATGTGAATGTAGTTTTTAAACCTTAATCTATACTTATTTAGGTATAATCTTGGAATCACCGCTCGGAATGCTTAAAAAATTGTTTTAAAATGAATTTACGCATATTTTTCTTTTTAAATAACTTAGCTGTGACAGGAAATATGTCCTTGACTTTGGGCGCTTGCAATTTTTGGGCTGTTGCAGTTTATTATCACGCTACGAGGCATTTTTTTATTTTTCGCTGCCGTCCGGCTGCAATCACAGACGCGCGCGGACTGTCAGTAGCGGCGGCCAACCTCGACGCTTTGTCTGAGAACTTACACGCGAAGTAGGTGCATTTAAGTCGTCTATCTATGTCTGTGGCTCCAATACAATTAACGACGCCTTTTGTAATTGTTTGACGACAGTTAGTTGAAGTCAAAACATTATTTCTGTGTAAATGATGTCTTTCTAACTTCGGAGTTGTTTTGATAATTTGTATATTCAGACCAAGAAGAAAGGGTTCTAAAGGTTTAAAATAAGTTAGTGGGTCTCGCTTTTTTGCGGGAACTAACATTGGACCGGCCATATCACAGTGTGGTCGGCAGAGTGAATAGGACCACTCTAAGTCTTTCTGTAGATGTTTTCATGCGTTTTTCTTTCCACGCAGAATACGGTCGATGATTAAGTTTATATATCAATTTTTAATTTTTATTGTTTTTAGACAAGTTTAAAAATTGTAGTTTGTTTGAGATATAACCGAGCAAAGCTCGGTCGCCCAGGTACTTTTTATCTAAAGGAATAACAAACATCAGTAATCCCTGTTCCAGCGAGCATTACCAATACCTGGCAGTTATCAGGCCATTAGTGCCTGATAAGAGGGAGGCCCTTTGTTCAATTGTTGCTGAATATTACAAGGAATATCCAACTTAGGGGAGTGAGGATTAGCTATTCTGTTTTGGATGGATAAATATCATAAATGTCAAAGGTTTTTTTTACCCTTCTGGTTAGCTGAACATTTTCGTAGTTCCTCAATCGGCCAGCAACCATGACGGCAGAAGTGTCGTCGAAATATCTGGCAAAAAACAATATTAATCACGGTAAGACCCGTTTGTGAACGTGAAGCTCTAAAATCATATAAAGAAGATTTTATTAGGCGAAATTGCAACCCATCACTATTTTGATTCCTTTTACCACCTTCTCGGCCAATATTACACTTAAATTCTCCTTTGAGTCGCGGCTCTGGGCTCTGTCACTTAAATCCATGTCCCTGAAGTGCTTTGTCTGCCCCATTAGAAATAAAGACGTGATTCTAGTTTCCGATTCAATGTTGCATTTCGTAAGTTGATGTGCTACCAAGCAAGTAAATCCGTGGGCGACGGCTAGTGAGGCATAAACGAGAGTTCAAGATTAACTGTTACAGCTAAACGCTGGCTAAACGTCGTTCGTCTAGTACAGTCAACGACGGAAGTGGAAGATGCAAATCATAGTGTCGAGGCTGAAGTCCAGAGCTAAAGTGAAAATGATAATAATGCTTCTTTCATACTTGATGAAAGTACTTATAAGAATATAATGCGTTTTAGTAAAATTTTGTAACATGTAAAAATTACCGGCCAAATGCGAGTCGGATTCGGGCGTCGTTTGTTGTATGGGGCCCGCACTTAAATAGTTATTTTATTCTGTTTTTAGTATTTGTTATAGCGGCGACAGAAATACATCATCTGTGAAAATTCCAACCATCTAACTATCACCATTCATGAGATACAGGCTGGTGGCAGACAGACAGACGGATGGACGGACATGAGATACAGCCGCAGGAAGTCTGGCCTGCATCCAGCGCTTTCCTACAGAATTGCTCAGGTCGTCCGACTATCTAATTGGTAAGTATCCTTCGCTTCGCTTCCCGGAACGTGGCCACCTTTCGAAAATCCTTCTGCGTCATCGGCCTACGCAAGTGCACTTTTCTTAAAAAACTTTTAAAAATCGAGAAAGTAGAAAAGGAACAGTCACTTTTGTCTTGCAGTGTACCAACGGAAACTGTAAACTGGAGTTAGAAGTCGTTAAACTTGGGTGGGTTTGTTTGTTGGCCCGTCGGCCGGACGGCCAGAACACGGATGGCTCATGGCTGAAACAGTTCCGGGAAAACTCATTGACAGTACAGAGGAGTTGACATAGAATGTGTTATGTTCCCAAGAAAGTTGTAAACTGAAGGCATTTAAATCTATTGCAGTACATTTTTGTTTTAATAGAGTGAATTTAATAGGTCCACTCCAGATCCTCCCGTGGATGTCGTAGAAGGCAACTTAGGGAATACAAGCTAAACAAAGCTTATAAACATTAATGAGATCTCTCCAACCGTCTTGCCAGCGTGTAGAGTGTGTGCCAAAGTCCTCTGCCTGCTCTGGCCAAGTATGGCTCTAGTAGTACAGAGAGGGTCGTGCTCCTGTGGTGGAGACAAAAATATCTGATGATTATGATAATAATGTCATTTTTAGGGTTCCGTAGTCCGTAGTAAACAAGGAACCCTTATAGTTTCGCCATGTCTGTCTGTCTGTCTGTCTGTCTGTCTGTCCACGGTCCTACAGAGAAACTATAAGTATTAGAAAGCTGTAATTTGGCATGGATATGTATATTAATTATGGCGAAAAAGTCGTAAAATAAAAAATGAAAAAAAAAATTTTTTCAGTGTAGTTGCCATACAAGTAAAGACGTAGTCAATATTTTTTTTCTCGACAAACACATTGAGTGGGTATCGTTGAATAGGTCTTTCAAAAATATTGTTAGCTTGTGAACACCATTTTTCGATTTAGGGATCCATTCCTGAAATATTTGGGTTTAAAGTTCAAATTTTTGTTCGAGTCAAGGGTCCCCCCCCCAGGGGCGTAGCTACCGCCGTATCTGCCGTATCAATTATACGGGGCCCCGGCCTACTGGGGCCCTCAAGGTGCGTAAGCAAAAATTAATAAAAACTTACTTAGAAAAGTAAAAAAAGCAATTTCTTTTTCCCGAGTAAAGCGTGCGTTCAAAAGTTGGCAACACCCTACATCGGTTAAAGCGGGCTGCGGGATTTCCCCGATAAGTCATTTACGAGGCGCAAAGCCGCAAACCGAGCTTTGCATTGATAGATAATTATGATGAATAAATATTTTTTTTAATTTTATGCAAACATTTTTTTCTTTTTTGAGAAATCTTTACCCTTCCTAAGGGCCCCCAAACAAATTTTTATACGGGGCCCCGCCAAGGTACGCTACGCTTCTGCCCCCCCCCCCCCCCTCTATCTGCTAAACGGTTATATATGGCCACGTGAAAAAAAATCACAATTACAGTATATATAATGTAGTTTGAAGGAAAACTATCAGAGCCAAGTAGAGTATACAAATTAAAAAGTTATAGGCGATCAACTTATAAAATGTACTTGAAAAACGACATTTTTATACAAATTCAATAGATATTAGTTTTTAGACGTTTTTAGTGGCAAGAACTCAAAGTTGGCATTCGCAACTACGGAACCCTACACTGCGCGTGGCCCGACACGCACTTGGCCAATTATTTTAATAGCCTGTACTTTCCTACTGCTACAGATACAGAATTTCCTAAGGTTCCACGCAATATGCAGCCCCGTTCCCCGTCCTCACACCTCTTCCCTGTTATCGGTGTTGAGCGGGCGAACACACACACACATTGACATGTGCACGGACGTATAGTTTTGTTTGTAGTAGTAGTATGCATAACGGATTTTGATAAAATACTCTAAACCTGATCAGTATACCTTTTCAAACAAAAAATGAATTTTCGAAATCAGTCCAGGCCAGTTCGAATAATTATAATCGGCGAATGTACATAAAAGAAAGATTCCGACGAATGATAACCTACTCCTTTCTTAGAGTCGGTTAAAACATGAAGGTATATTATATAACTATGCAGGTGTGCTATACGGAAATAATAAAAAAAAACACGCAAGTAAACATAAAAAGCCAAAGGGCACGCTTCAAACGCGTCAATTTATCAAATCAGTACGCATGGCAATAATAAAACCGGCCAAGTGCGTGTCGGACTCACACACGAAAGGTTCCGTACCATTATCTATAAAAAAAACAGCATGTTCGTTGTACGGGAACCCCACTTAAATATTTATTTATTCTGTTTTCAGTATTTTTTGTTATATAAGGTCTAACAAAATATACTGAAACAATTTTAAGGGTGAATTCAGACCATGATACTGAACAACTTTCCCCAAAACACGTATCGAAATAGGAAAAGTCATTTTTGGCCTCACAAGTTGACCGATCAGCTGATCCGAGTTTGTATGGAAAGCTAAAAAATATTTTTCATATTTCGAGACATATTTTTTTGGGAAAGTTGTTTACTATCAGAGGCTGCATTCACCCTTAAAATAGCAGTACCTGTGCGACCTGGGCGGTTACATCTCAAACATCGAAAATACGCGTTTTCCCAAACAAAAGACTAATCGATTGTTTACCCCCGAAAACCCCCATATACCAATTTTCAGCGAAATCGTTAGAGCCGTTTTCGAGATCACAGAAATATATAAATAAATATACAAGAATTGCTCGTTTAAAGGTATAAGATATAGGCAACAGAAATACATCATTTGTGAAAATTTCATCTGTCTAGCGCGGCGTAGCGGAGTCTTAGTGATAATCCCTTTTTACCCTATCAGTACGGAACCCTAAAAAGCAAAAGCTAAAACCGCCCTAACCCTTTGAGCAAAAGCCAGCTGTCGCCAACGATAAGGCCATCAATCAGCGGGAATAGTATTCATTGCCGGAATCGAACCCTGACCCGGGCCGTATAAACAATATTGGTGATTGATTTATAAACGATATCGGGAATGGTGTAAATGAGGACGAAATTGAAAATGCTTTCCCATGAATTTTTGATGATTTGTCGTATTTGTATACGGTGTTTTGTTGTTCTGGGAGAAATAAAAAAAAACTAAGAATGTACCAGCTGCTTCTCTTCCCACGCAGATCGTAAAAGCCGATCGAGGGAATGGGCAAAAGTGCAAATCATGTTAACAGGCGATGCGGCTAGCAACCCATCACTGTATTGATTGCTTTTCCATCTTCTCGCCCACCATGACGCTAGAAGTGGCTTTTGGATCTTGCGGCTCTGGGCTCTGCATGCATAGAGCCGCAAGACCCAAAATGCTCTGTCTGCCCCATTAGGGATAAAGACGTGATAGTATGTATGTATGTATGTTTTGTTGTTTGTTTGTAATCTTTGTATTGTACAGAAAAAATGTATTAGGAACAGATAGATTTTAATTTTTTAATTTGGTTAAGGGCTTATCCCAGCAAGGGATATCTTTCAGTTCTAGTCATTCAAATTTTTTTATTGGAAGTAATTTGTGAGCGTATAGTGCGCGTTTCCGAGAAAAATCTCCTATTCGTATAGTTTTTAAGGAAACTCTATTTTCTAATTTCTAGGTAAATTTTTGTTTTTTTTTTTTAAATCTAAGTATGCATTAATTTTATTTCTTCCATGCTGGCCTTGGAAAAAATAAAAATCTTTGACTTAGCTCGCAGATCGTAAAAGCTGATTGAAGAAATTGGTGAAAACGTAAATCATGTAGGTAGATAGGTTATGCGGTTAGCAAGCCGTCACTATTTTGATTCTTCTCCACCTTCACGTCAGATCATTTACTTACAGCTAAGTTAACTGCCACTTCCTAAGCGCAAGTACAGATGAAGTAGCAACAAACTGTACTTGCAGCATTTTCTCCAAAAACGTCAACTTACAATTATACTGAAATTAAAATTAGATATGTATTTATCAATCTAATCAACTTCCTAACTTTCAAATTACTTGATATCTCTTTCTCCCAGTCATTATCATGAAATAAGCCCTCATTCCATTTTCCTGGAAAGTACCTGCCTTCATGTAGGTAGCTAGTAAGTTTATGAGATAGAATCTAATCAACTTCCAAACTTACAAATTACGCGACGCCTCAAACTCCTGTCATATCCTGAAAGCTCGGGCTCAATCCACTTTCCTAGTAGTGAGTTTTGGGCTGGAGCTTTTACTTAATGAACACTCATTTTCTTTACGAACCTTTGGAGGGATTGTTTTCTTAGTTTTCATTCTTATCTGTGAAGGTCTGAAAGTATCTAATTGAATACGTACTTACTACTACGAGTAGGTACTTAAGTTACTTAACTACTTATCCTATCCTATCCTACTAATATTATAAATGCGAAAGTGAGTTTGTATATTTCTTTGTTTGTTTGTTTGTTACCTCTTCACACTTAAACTACTGAACCGATTTGAATGAAATTTGGTATTAGATATCGTTTGAGACTCGGATAAGGACATATGGTACTCTTTAGCCGGAATTTCCACGAGGAGCAAAGCCCGCGGGTACAGCTAGTATTGTTTTAATTTTAACATACAACAAAGATACGAAATCTTTTAAAGTTTAAATCCAGTGAAGCTTTTCTACTAATTCAAAGAAAAAGTATCATAAGTAGTAGTTTTTTTATTAATTTTGTTATATGTAGGTGTTGACGGCAGGCCAACACTGGGTCAGGAATAGGTGGACTGTATGTTGTTGTTGCCGGTTCCAAATAAAACACTGGAGAGATTGTTTCACTTCGATGGTGTATTCACTATAGCTTTAGCACTGTGACTGTACAATTGATCTATTGTATCCTATATCTATACAACTGGCGCTATGCGCAGGTAGCACCGATACGCGTGAGTGTCCCGACCAATCACAGCGCACGCTTGGCTGTTGCTCGAGTTTGCGTGAGTGGGGATGTGCCTACCATTGGCAATAATGTAGGCGTTGTGATTGGTCGGTCCTCTTACAATTTTTTAGTGGCACGCTGTTCTGTCGTCAACATCCTCCCTCCGGCGAAGGAGTTCCGCAGCCATTTCTGGAAGACGACTGCGTGCCCGTTGTGCAGCGCGTCCTCTCCCTCTGGTCCGGGGAGAGTGCGGTTTGGAGCGTGATGAGCTTGGCGGTGGGTCGTCGAAAGGTTCCTCCCGCAGTCTTGATTTCGACGTTGCGTACGACGCCGTCGGGCCCGGGGAAGGTATGTGTGATGATTCCCCGGGGCCATGTGTTGCGTGGTAAAGTGTGGTCAGCGATGACCACTATGTCGCCGATCTTGATTTCTTCTCGGCGTCCGTGGCGGTCGGTGCGTGGCACGATGGTCGGCAGGTATTCCTTCAGCCAGCGTTGCCAAAAGTTGTCAGCCAGTCCTTGTGCTGCTCTCCATGTCTTCTTATCGGCCTCGTGACATGCTCCGGTGAAAGGCAGGCCCGTCGACGACCCCAGCAGAAAGTGGTTTGGTGTCAATGCTTCTGGGTCGCTTGGGTCGACGGGCACGTGAGTGAGAGGCCGAGAGTTGACTGAGTACTCGGCCTCGGTGAGTAGAGTTGCTAGGACCTCTTCTTTTGGAGCTTTCTCGTGTAGAGTTGTTGAGAGCGCTGTCTTGACGGAGCGCACCATCCTCTCCCAGGCTCCTCCTTGATTTGGCGCGCCCGGCGGGATGAACTTCCATTTTGTCCCGTAGGTGAGGCCGGCCCGGTTGAGTGCGGGCAGCCACTCCTTGTAGGTCCTCTTCAACTCGGCGTCTGCTCCTTTGAAGTTTGTGCCATTGTCCGTATATATGACAGCGGGCCAGCCGCGTCGTGCCGCCATTCGTCTCAACGCCAGGATAGCTGAGTCGGCCGTGAGTGATGCCACCAGCTCCACATGTATGGCTCTTGTGGTAAGGCACGTGAACAAGGCGCCCCACCTCTTCTCGTGACGTCGGCCGATCGTGACGGTCATCGGGCCGAAGTAATCCAGCCCACAACAGCTGAAGGGTCGCTGGAAGGCTTGCAGGCGTTCTGCTGGTAGGTCTCCCGTAGGCGGGCTCGTCGGGTGCTTCTTCTTGAGGCGACACATCTGGCAGGAGGCCGCCACTGTCTTCACCGCAGGCCGTAGTCGCACGATGTAGTATTGTTGACGTAGGTCGTTGACGACTCGTTCAGGGTTGGCATGCCCGGCCCTCTTGTGGGCCCGGGCTATGAGCAGTTTGGTGAAGCTGTGACGTCCACTCAGCACGATGGGATGTTTCGCCTCGTCTGGGATGTCTGCCTTGTTAGCACGCCCGTCGATCTTCAGCAGGCCGTCTTCCAGCTTGATAGAGAACCGGCGTAGTGGGCTGGATCTTGGCACGGCGTGTCCTTTCTTGAGTTCGTGGAGCTCTTGCGGGAAGGAGTCCTCTTGTGCACGTTGTACCCACAGCCGGGTCGCCCTCTGGATGTGGTCTTGGCTCAGCGTGGCGTTTTGATTTTTACAGCGCTGAGGAAACAGCAGCACTTGAGCCGTAGCGCCAATCAAGCGGTCGTATGAGGAGAACCGCTCGATGCCAGGCAGTGCTGAGTCTTGGCTATTCGTGACGACGTGTACTTCCTCTTCCTGGGTGTCTTCTCGGCATGCGTCCCATTGCGGCCATTCAGACTTCGGCCGTCTCAGGAACTCTGGCCCGGTGAACCACACGTCGTCTTCCTTTGGGACGTAGCCGCCCCTCGTTGCGATGTCTGCGACGTTGAGATGGGTCGGCACCCATCGCCAATCCGTTGCCCTTGATGACTCGGTGATTTCTCCTAGGCGGTGCGTAACGAATGGAGTGTATCGGCGGCTCCCGTTGCGCAGCCAGTGGAGTACGGTCTGCGAGTCGCTCCAGTAGTGTGTGTCGTCTACTTGAACGCGATGATCTTCTTTAATGTGTTTTGCGATTCTGGCGCCAATCAACGCTGCTTGTAGTTCCAGGCGCGGCACTGTCTGTGTCTTCAATGGCGCCACCTTAGCTCGCGCCGCCACTAGCACGGTCTTGATTTCGCCGGTCTCCAGTAGCAGCCTCCAGTATGCCACGGTTGCGAAGGCGTCCTCACTGGCGTCGCAGAAGATGTGAAGTTCTCTGCGTCGCACGTTGCTCCCTCCGTGGTAGCTCCGGGGCACTCGCAGGCGTCCGATGGCTTGGAGTCCGGCTAGCCATGCGTCGAAGTCGGCCGCGACGTCCTCAGGCATCGGCTCGTCCCACGGAGTCTGGCAGCGCCACAGTTTTTGTAGCGTGATCTTCGCGGTGATGGTATAGCAGCACAGGAGCCCGAGCGGGTCGTAGATGCTCATCACTGTTGATAGCGCCTCGCGTTTCGTGGGTGCACGTGTACGTGTCCGGACTGCCTCAGGAACTTTGTTCAAAGCGATGTTGAAGCTTAGGCTGTCCGTGTCGGAGTCCCACAGAAGTCCCAGCATCTTCTCGGCGCCGCCTAGCTGCGTTGTTGCTGCGTTGGCGCGTCGGTCTCCCTGCGTCGCGGCGAGCAGCTCGGCACTGTTGCTGTTCCAGCCGCGCAGGTGGAAGTCTGCTCGTTTGTGGACTTCATCTACTTGTTTGATGACCTCCTTCCCATGTGTGAGGTCGTCGAAGCTCTCGACGAAGTCGTCCATGTAATGCGACTCCGTTATCGGCCTTAGAGCAGCCGGGTGTGTGTCTCGGTGATTGTGTGCGTTCTTGTTACGCACACTGTGGGCCAGGAACGGTGAGCTGGATGCCCCGAAGATCATCGACGTCATCTTGTACTTGCTCGGCGGGTCGGTTGGTCGTTCCCGCCACAGGAACATCTGCGCCGGCTGGTCCTTCTTCTGGATCTTCACTCGCAGGAACATTTCTTCTATGTCCGCGGTGACCGCGTAGTCGCCTTCTCGAAAGCGAAACAGGATCGAGTTGAGGGACCGCAGCATATCTGGTCCTTGAAGTAGATGATCGTTCAGACACGTCCCGTGGGTTTTTGCCGCTGCGTCGAGCACCACCCTTATCTTGCCAGGCTTGTTGATGTTGCGTACCGCGAAGTGAGGCAGGTACCATGCAACAGGACTGGCGTCTTCGGTCCCGTCGCAGAGCTTGGCGTAGCCCTTGTCGATCATGCTGTTGATCTTGGCGTGATACTGCTTCTTCTCGTTCGGGTCCTTTTCAAGCTTGGCCTCGAGCGTCTTCAGTCTTTTCAAGGCGGCGTTGTAGCTCGGCGGCAGCTGAGTCTCGTCGTTGCGCCACGGCAGGCCCACTTCGTAACGCCCGTCCTTGTAGCGCACTGTGTCCTCGAAGATCTTCACGGCTCGCTTATCTTCGATCTTCATGTGTTGTGAAGTTAGTGACACTCCCAAAGCGTCGAGTTGAAAGTGTCTGGTCACCAGGTCCTCCAGTGGCTCGGCGTCGGCAGGCTCGTCGGTGACCACGTGCAAGACGTCGTGCTCGCGTCTCAGCGTCGCGCTAGGCACCGCTCCGTGTAGCACCCAGCCAAGCTCGGTTCTCGAGGCGGCCGGTTCCTCTGCTCCCCCGTAGCGTAGCTCTCTGGTCACGATGAGTTGCCAGTTGTCGGTGCCTATCAGGATTCTAGGCTTCGCGTTGCTGTAGACCACGTCGTCCGCGCTGAGGTGGCTGAGATGACGCAGTTGTAGTACGTCAGCCGGGATGGATTGCGGCGTGAGGTCTAGGCCCGCCATTGTCCTGGCGGCGATGCTGAAGTCTTCGCCACAGGCGCCCTTGATTGTGAGCTTGACACGTCGGCTCCTCAAAACTTGTTTCTCGCTGCCGATGCTCTTCACTTGTAGCCGCGTTGTTGGACCGTCGGCGCCAATCCGTTGTGCCAGGTCGGCGTCCACCAGCGTGATAGTGGAGCCCTCTTCGAACAGCGCGAAGGTTTTGAAGCTGCCGCGCTTTCCGGAGAGTGTCACCGGGCAGATCTTCAGTTTGACGTCACTGCGCGTAGCTGTGGCAGTGACGGTCGCAGTGTCGCTGTTGGAGGCGGCTGCCGCAACGGAGGCGGCTGCAGCGGTGTCAGCGGCAGCGGCGGCGATTTCTTGTTTCGGTTCGCCGTGAAGCAGCCGGTGGTGAGGTCGTCTGCAGCCGTTGATGCCGCAAGTCTTTCTCTTACAGTTGGAGCGTCGATGTCGGCTGGCGAGGCATTTGAAGCACAGCCCGTTCTTCTTGACGACCTCCCAGCGCTCGTCGTACTGCATCTTCTTGAATGTGTGGCAGTCGGGCAGCGTGTGTGGGTCTTCACACGCTGGGCAGCGAACGTCGTCTTCGCTCGGCGTAGTTGTAGTGTAGATTTGTTTTTTCTTTGCCTCTGGTCGCGAGGCGGCGGCAGCGGCGGCGTTGCGAGGCGGCTCTCGCTTCTGCTGGGTTGGATTCGTTTTCGCCTTGGAGAATCCGTACTTGAGTGCGACGTTGGCTTCCCTCATCAAGAATCTTGACAGCTTGACGATGTCGGGTTCGGGGCCTGGATGGGCGTCGGCGTAGTCGTACCATCGGGGCCTCAGGTGCAGGGTGAGCTTGTCAAGCACTTCCCGCACTAATAGCGAGTCGTGTAGGCAGCTCTGCTTGACGTCGCTCAGGACGGCCACGATGTTTTGAACTTTCACGGCGAAGGTGTTGAGCTCCATCGCCGTTGTCCCCAGCCGTGGTAGGTTTTGGAGGTCTTCAAAGGCTAGGTCGGCTAGGAGCTCGGGTCTCCCGAAGCACTGCTCCAATGTCGCCATCACGGAGTCCGGGTGTGTGGCGGAGCTCAGCAACGACGTCACGGCGTCGCGGGCGTCCCCCTTGAGGCAGTTCCGAAGTCTCGCGAGGTTCTCCGTAGGTGTGAATCTGTAGAGATGCGTAGTCTCTCGGAAGGCGGCAGCAAACGAAGTCCACTCCTTTGGAGACCCGGAGAAGTGCGGCAAGTCTGTCGTCTGGCGCGGCGGTGGCCGAGACGACATCATCTTCTCCATGGTGGCAGCAAGCTTCTCGATGCCGCGGCTGTGTGGCGTCGGTGACCTCCTCTCGCTGCGGCGGCTGCGCGGCGTTGGCGACCTCCTCTCGACGCTGTGGTTGCGTGGCGCCGGAGACCTCCTCCGTCGCTCTGGTTGTTGTTCAACCCAGTCGATTCGTCTGCTTCTAGCGGTCAGCGTCGCGGCGGCGGGCGTAACGGCCGCGGCGCTGTTGGCGTCATCTGCGTGAGGCGCCGGCACGTTGACTGGGCCAGGTTTGAGCGCGGTGTCGGCGGTGGCCTCCCTCCGTACAGTGAGGGCGGCACCCGGCGTTGTCTCGTCCAGCCAAGCGTGAACTCGGCTGATGTTCTGGGTCGGCTCCCCATCTTCCACGGCGCTGTCATCGTCCTCGAGCTCGGCGAGGTCGGCAGCCAGCCGCTTCTTCACGAGTTCCGCTTCAATCTGGAGCTCCTGGCGTCGAATGGCGGCCAGGCGTTCTTCGGCTTCAAACTGAAGACGTGCCACGGCGCTCGCAGTAGATCTCGTAGAGCGCGCAGTTCGTGAGCGAGTCCCGGTGACGGTCGGCTGTCCGGAGTGCGCCACCAACCGTGTACGATGTTGATCTCGTACCGGCGCGGTGGTGGGGGGCGCGGCGGGCGCCGAGTGCGCGGGCGGCGCGTCGGTGGGATCCCCAGCTCGAAGGACAGGCGCAGCGCTTGATGCGGACGGTGATTGAGGTGGCTCGTCGAAAACGCGACGACCCTCGTCCACTCCGCTTTGGCTTCTAGTGACGACCATTCTCCTCGGTTTTCTTGAACGCCTTTTCTTGATTTGGAATCCGGCTCGAAGGACCAGGAACTGTTGACGGCAGGCCAACACTGGGTCAGGAATAGGTGGACTGTATGTTGTTGTTGCCGGTTCCAAATAAAACACTGGAGAGATTGTTTCACTTCGATGGTGTATTCACTATAGCTTTAGCACTGTGACTGTACAATTGATCTATTGTATCCTATATCTATACAACTGGCGCTATGCGCAGGTAGCACCGATACGCGTGAGTGTCCCGACCAATCACAGCGCACGCTTGGCTGTTGCTCGAGTTTGCGTGAGTGGGGATGTGCCTACCATTGGCAATAATGTAGGCGTTGTGATTGGTCGGTCCTCTTACAATTTTTTAGTGGCACGCTGTTCTGTCGTCAACAGTAGGCATTTTTTGAAATTAATATCTCTACTGTATGAAAAATTGGCCGCGCACTGCTTGAGGCTTAGTCTACCCCGTAAGCTGTGATTAAGTAAGGATTCGCAAAAAAACTGTCAATAAAAAAACAACAAATCAATAAAGAGACAATCAATCATCTCATTTTATAATTCGTAGCAACACTGTTGTAATTTCTTCCACCGCTGAAAAAAACACCCACATGAAACTAAAACGCACTTTACGACCTACAAAATAGAATATAAAATTCAATAGACAGCGTTAAGCCAATTAATAAAATAGTACGTGTATCGCTTATATTCGATAAGTACGAACTTTTTCGCGTGGAGCGACGATCAATAACAAACCCCAATACATTCCAAAACCAACCTTATCTAGTACGCTATATGGTTGAGTTTTATTTGTGTTTTGTTCACAGCACTGTTACTAAGCGCCGTGTTGAAGCAGGGCCCACGAACCTTTTCTAGGGCGCTCGTGTTGGTACTTTCACCTTTGTTTCTTGGCCACCCCTGTCTCCTCAGATACGGATTTATAATTTGGGGTCAAAGGATCTCTAGCTAAAATGGAAATGTTTTGTTGTTACTATCGTTGGGGAAGGTAAGTAGGTACCTACTTACTTTTATTCTTTGTTGTGTATTGGGATTGAAATAATTGGCTTAAATTCAATGTTTGTTTAGTTAGCTTCCAATTAAGTTTGAATAACAAATATTAAAATACAAATGGTTTTTTTTAAGTATTTTTAAGTTTTTTTATGTAAACAATTTTAAGGCAGTGTAGGACATTTTTGTGTTTTTGAAGTTAGTAAGTGCCTTTAAAAAAAGGAGATATAGATACATTTATTGTCAGTTACAAAAAATGTATTTTATTTAACTTTCATGGGTGGTATATAAATGTTTTAACTTTCACTTACAGACACTTAACTCTTAATCCTGATGATGATGATAAAAGAGTCTTTTCTGCAAAGTGGGATGGGTAAAATTGGTGCGTATTGCTTGGTAGGTGTACCAAATTATTTTTAATTCTTCGGATAAGTTTCACATTCCTTTTCATGAAAATGACGTACCTATCAATAAAAATAAGATGACCTGTGACAACTACAAAAATCTTACTTAGTTAAAAACTGTCATGTGTGCGTAGATACTCAGCTTGACAAAACATGGTTACTACTTACGTTCTAATTACTACGCATCGTCAATTAGAACACCCTCTCATTAGAGTCAACACAGTCACAGTTATTCTCTCATAAAAAAACCCCACGCAAAAAGGTTGGCAACTCATGAACGACGCCATAAATGCACTCTCTAGCGCAACGGGGCTGTTACCCGTTCCAACTTCAAAAAACTATAACCGCCACAAACACCAAATTAACATCTCCAACCTTATGTACACGCAATAAGAGCGACGGATGTACAGTTTTCTTTGTGAAGGTCGATGTCAGTTACGTCGTTTTTCCACGTCGGCTCGAGTTAACCGCGCGTGCGCGAGTGTGTGTGTATGCGATCGTTATTATGTAGTTGTCTGCGCCTGTGTGCGTGGAACATCGATGGCTTGGTCACGTAGGCTCGGTTGGAGGGCGTCTGCTGGCGAGTTTTCCGGACGTTTACACCGCTCCACTGCAGTTCTTTGTTCGGGAAATCCTTCTAACCTCGATATTGGAAGGAAATGTACGATTATTTTTATGTTCGTCTGTGATAATAGGCGTATATTAACTGCCTGTATCTAATTAACTGCAAAAACAGCAACAATCTGTTAAAAAAATGCTTAAATGAAAATCTTTTAAATATTAGTTGAAACTGTATAATTTCGTCAAATTTATTACATCCCTATCAAAATTTCTACAAAAAAACAATGATTTTACGAAGTGCATCTAAATATTCCGTGTCCGTTTAGCTCTTCAGACAGTGCACATAGCAACAGCCCCATCAGCTGTGCCGAGCGGAGCCGAGCTCTAACGGAGACGCCCGAAGCCTCGTTCGGGAAAGTTCAACTAGTTACACTCAAAAGTCAATTTGTCCTAAAATGTTAGCTTTTCTTTAGCAAGGGTTTTATAAAATCTGTTGTTAAAAGAATGAAATTGAATCATCAGTAGTACCATAACAATGTGAAAGCCTTTTACCTTTTACCTACATAAAAGGCAGTCAGCTGTTTTATACAATACCTAACATCTACTGATCAATTTATCTAAGTTATTGACTTAATCAAGTTACCTAATAAGTACCTAAGTTGATTTTTTTAATTGCATTTATTAGGCCTGTTCATCATAATCTAACCAAATATACTGAAAATATTTTAAAAGTGAATTCAGTCCGTGATAGTGAACAACTTTCCCCAAGAAACGTAAAGCAGAATATGAACGACTATTCGTAGCTTTCCACACAAACTCGGATCAGCTGATCGGTCAACTTGTATGGGAGGCCAAAAATTACTTTTCGTATTACGATAACTGTTCCATAGAAAAAATTGTTCAGTATTATGGACTAAATTCACTCTTAAAATAGTTAAAAAAAAAAAACAAAAAAATAATTATATAAAAAATTAATAAGTTTATTGAATGGAACCCCACTTAAATATTTATTTTATTGTATTTAACTGTTTTTAGTATTTGTTGTAACAGCGGCAACAGAAATACATCATCTGTAAAAAATTTAACTGTCTAGCTATCACTGATCATGAAGTACAGTCTGGTGGCAGACAGACAGACTGACAGCGGAGTTTTAGTAGGCGAAATATACCGAATAACTTAGATTTCTCTTTGTAAAAAAATGTATAAGTACCCATTGAAGAAATATAGTATTGAGCTTTATAGACTGAACTTGTCTATATAACATTTGCACTTAATGAATGTAGACTTTGTTCATTAAATTCATTAAAATATTAAACAAAAATATGTTGTCTAAAACCAGGGTAAAGTTCTAAGGGCCCTCAAACTCTGCCCCTCCAAAAGCCACAAAGGGCACTGCAGGGTCACTTCTAAACTTTTAGAGGGTTACTTAGTAAATTGGCCTGTTTTCATTTTGGAACATCACGTACTTAACGGAAATATTAGATTTAACAAAATATATTGAAACTAGTTTAAGGGTAAATTCCAGTCCGTAACAGTGAACATCAAAAAAAACGACGGGTTGCACTCTGGTAGTGCCGGCAGAAGTGAAAACTTGAATATTAACGTTGTGCATTTTTGATATTTTGGTTGGAATGGTTAGGGAATAATTTTGCACGAATTGCTTTAATTATCAGTATAAAATATTTCAAATCTTTTCTGAACCACAGTCTGTCACAAATGTCACAAGCATGACCAAATTCATTTTCAACAAAATCATTTTCAAATACACAGCAGTATGGCCACTACACAGACGGTCGAGCCATCAGCTGTCACCATCCATGGATGCGCGTAGCACGCTGTAAAATAAACACACACGAACATTCGCGCAAGCGCCCTGCGCCGTCTTACGAATTTTCGATCAGGTCACGTGTCCTGACGCGAGTTTAACATTTTTTACCCATTCCAAAAAAAGTGCACAACGCCGCTAAAGAAGTTTTCACTTCAAAAATGGCTTTCCATACAAACTCGGATCAGCTGATCGGGCAACTTGTATGCAAGTATGGGAGAACAAAAATCACAACATTTCGCTAATATAGCTTGAGGAAAGTTGTTCAGCATCATGGACTGAATTCACCCTTAAAATAGTTTCAGTATATTTTGTTAGACTTAAGTACTTCATAGGTGTAGCAAGTTTTTTCGTGCGGGATAGACGGAGCGAATTAGTTTCATTATGTTGTTCAGTCCGTGATACTGAACAACTTTCCCCAAAGAAAAAATATTAAGGCCCATGGCCTTTTATACTAGGCAACCTACACGAGGTGCTGATAAAGGCAATTTTTTTACGAAAGTTCTAATTAGAAGAAACCGTACTAACATAACTACCTATCAATTACCTAAAATACAATGATTAATCAATGTTAAATGACACATGGCTTATTGTGCTGCTTTAGGAGTAAAGATCCTGGTATTTAGGTCTTGTCATTGCTCTCAGACCAGTTTCTACAAAGGCTTTTATTATACCTATAAAAAAACCTTTAAAATCAAGAATACAACAGTTTCTCTTTTTCATTTGCAGCGATATTGCAAAAGACACAAATCCCGCACCCCCTTTTTATGAAGCCGGTTAAAACGACGCAATATATATCAGGCAGGCAGCAAAGCGTTCGCTTAAATCCGGACGATCCTCGTCGGGGAATAAAAAGTTATTTTAGATGTCATCAAGGCAGCCTACTGAAATCGCAAGGCACAAAAATCGAGATCGTAGGTATGCTGTTACTGCGAACGTAGCCAAAACATCAATTTGGGGTGGGCAAACTATTATTATCATCATCATCATCATCATCATCATCATCATCGGCTATGGTGACTGTGTTTGTTTGATACGAATTTAAATATAGAAATCTTTGATAACTATGCCTCCCGTATGTCTCTCACAACATCCGTGGGAGAAAAGTCAGCGGAGATGAGTTGACGAGGCAAATCGTTTTCTTCTTAGTAGTCACTACACCACAGAATACGCAAGAATAAGTTAACGTATTCTTACGTGTCCTGTGCACCACACGGTCACACGACAAACACAAAAAAAAAAGACGTGTGGCACTCGGGGACTGCCGCGGTAAAGCTATTGCAAACAAGGAAGGACGGCAACGACACAAACGGACGACGGAGACGAAGCGGCAACCTACATGGTAGGCGGAGTGGAGAGCGTGAGGTTTTTCCGTTACGGAATTTTTGGATTCGGTCCCCGCGCTCAAGGCCCGCGATAGAAGCTATGCAATAGCTTAAAACTACACAAAAATTTTATAATCGAGGAAAATAGGTATATAATAAGCTTAGATCAAAGATCTAGTTTCTTTTGTAAAGCTAATAAAAACGTAAGGCTAAAAAATTTAATAAAGCGTTCTATTGTCGCTTACTCAATTTTGAATACCGTGACCGCGTTTCCAAAAAGTGTACAAGGAAAATAATGTTTTTGGTTCGTAAGTAAACTTTGTCGTGACTTTGAGACAAAGAAATGACAAAAACGGCGAACGCAAACATTTTTAAGAAAAGAAAAGCGATAAAATTTAGATAATTTTTAAGGTTTAAACTGTTGAATTTCGTTTGAGAGGAATTATATACCTTACAACCCGACCTCTGCCTACGGCCTTGGTTACAATGATTCTAAAGTTTATGAACAACATTACTTTTTTACTGTCTTTCGCGGATGTGCGCATCCACCCTAGGATAGCCGAAAAGGGAGGATTAAAGTCGATACGTACCCTACCTATCTTTTACGTAATTCGATAACTTTTTTTGTGAATAATTTAAGGAAATACGGTAGAAAAGCTTGTGGAAATCATTGAACTGCCATGTTAGAAAAGAAAATAAGTGTTTTTATGAAACTTTAATACTTTACAGGACAGGACCGAAGGCTGAACCCAAATTTCACAGGATGACAATAGGATTTTCTATACAAAAAATAACCACATTAAACTATTGTTCTTCTTAGGTGAGAAGAGAGTTATTTCTCAGTTTTAACAGAGTTGAAACTAGTACAAATGTTCACCAGAAGTCACATAAGGTCAATTTCCTTTTTTCCAACGAACCCTTGTAATTAAAACAAAAAAGTTGACCTTTTCATAAAAATAGCTTATTCGTCAACTGAGCAGTGTTCGACAAAACAAACTTTTTGCGTATTTTAATTTTTATCCTTCGTATAAAAGAATATAAACATTTAAATGTCAGTGCCATTAATCCTTTAACCGTCAAAATGTCATCTGTTTTTATTTAGTTCTTCCTTTTTGAATTCTCTTTATTAGGAGTACCCAGTAGTACCAACCTACTAATTATTCAATTATTATACACAAACTTCCAGCAAAATACACATATTTACATAGATAAACACAATACACTATCTGCACGTCTATATTTATAATTGAGTAGACAGAAAAATAGTGGGCGAGCCGCGAGAAGGTGGAAAAGGACTTAGAATAGTGATGGATTGCTAGCCGCATTGCCTACAAACATGCTTCAGATTTTCGCCCATGACTTTTACGCTGCTTTTGTAAAGAGAAGCAGCTGATACATTTTTTTTCTTCCTGACCACCTATAAATTTGATATATTACTGATTTTGTTTCTTAAACAACTTTCCAATTTGGCATTACATCACTTACTTTGGGGCTAGCTCAATCCGTGTGATTTGCCCTTAAATATGAATATTTATTTTATTTAATCCTATTTTCCAAGCAATCTTATTATATTACAAACTTTCTTTACTTGTTACTCTCGCCAAATAAGCTCGGATACAACCGCTTTAACAATAAATACCTATATTAAAAGATTATTACACAAAAGAATATCATTATGCTTCATATATTTGTTATATAAAAAGCGGACCTGTCGGAGAAGACAGGTAGTAGAGCCCCGGAGGCGTAGTGGATGAACAGGCTTCGAAAAAACCGGTCGCGAGTTCAATAGATACTCGGTTCGATGCTTAGTATTGATTCTTTATTCAGAGTTAGTTAGATAAGATCCTCTTTTTCATACAGATACAGATACATTTTCACGTCTATATCCCGGACGGGGTAGACAGAGCCACGCTTAGCGTGGTAGTGGGTGTTAAGATGGAAAAAGAACCAAAATAGTAATGAGTTGCTAGCCGCATCGCCTATTAGCATAATTCAAATCTCGCCCATTCCCTCGATCGGCTCTTACGATCTGCGCGGGAAGAGAAGCAGCTGGTACATTCTACGTTTTTTCTTTTCTCCCAGACCAGCATGGAAGATGGAGCTCTTTTTCATATGTGTCACAAATCCTATGGCCTAGATAGAGCCTGCTTTGCAGCTTTTCTCCACTTTGCACTACCTTATGTATGTCCATTGAGAAATATTAGATAGATAAAATCTTGATTCACTAAAAGGCATAAAATACATATTCATGAGTAAAGCACATAATGATTAGACAAAATCTGCGGTAGTGCAAGGCGATTGTACTGTGAGATGTGACCAGAATTAATATAAGTATTCGTTTGAAATAACTGACTATAAAGACCTACAAATACCTGGTGTTCAACGTTGTTTGAGTTTTCAGTTACTTAGAAAAATATATTTTTTATTAAAACTAACGTGAGATGCAATCATTCTTAAATTCAGTAAACAGTCAGTGTGTCGCGAGCCGGTGCGGTGTACGGGCCTGTAGTCACATTCGCCCTGATGAAGACCTCCGGATCTTCCGGATTTTCCGGAAGGAGGTCTTCAGTAGCTGACTCTATACGTGAGTAACCCGTTTACTGAATTTTAGAAAAAAAAGTAAGTAACATAGCTATGTATTTTAAATTGAGCAAAACAAGAAAACATATTAGAGTCAAATGAGTTCCCTATATGGTTAAACAAAAACCTTCGTCAAAAGTGCTTTAAAACATAACTCTAATAAATTAACTCACGTCCCCTAATAGCCTGAGAGCCGTATCACTAAATTGTCGTTGAAGCGACAAGACCTAATTAACATCTAAACCCACGCTATCCCCGAAATAAAGTATCAAACAGACACGAAACAAAATATGGAGGATACAGGGACGACAAATCTGTTTTCCTTTCTAAACTTGCTTAGACAGAGCTGCACAGAATGAATAATAGTATTACATAACAGCGGCGTCGTTTAAAAAAAGCATAGGTACCTACAGCAAGCTCAAAAAACTCGCAAAAAACTATGAGAACCATTTTAACATTCACCTTTTTATTTTCAGCCAGTCTGACTGCGAGATTTATTCACCTTAGACAAGTTCAGTCTGATACTGAATAACACTCCTTCCTTCAACTAAGCAGTAACTATGCGATTTGTAATGTAAAAATTAAAATTTCTTACAAAGTTATCATTACAATTTTTATAAAACCGTTTCTTTTTACAGGCTTATTTACTAGAAAAATGTGCTCTATCGTTCTGTATCTAATTGTTTTGTGGTCATAAGTTAAAAAATAAAAAGCGGAGATAGCTCCAAGAGCGGCTCATAAAAGTTTATGGTACGAACGACCCACGCTGCACCGGTCAAATAAATCTACGGATCTAGCAGCGAAGGGTTACGTAGTACCTGTGTGCGTTTGTCCAGGGGACTGGGGTGAAACACGTCAAACAATGAAGGCATTATCTTAATCGTCATCAGCATCAGGTGTTTTTGACTAGAAAATAAAATTTAATTTTTATATATTTTTATTCTTATGGAAAAATTTTCAAAATGATTGACTGAATCACTCCTTAAAATATTTATACTTAATTAAAAAGGATATTGTATAAGAAAGGGCTGAAAAGGCGACTCAGCTTGACAATGCTGGATATTTTTTCCAGTATGCACACAAATGTATTGTATACAGCAAGGTTCATCATGCTGGTCTGGGAGAAAACAAAAATAGATATAGCTACTCCTTTTCTCACGCATGTAAAAGCCGTTCTTAGGAATGTGCAAAACTGTTAATGATGTTAATAGGCGATGCGGCTAGCAACCCATCACTATTCACCTTCACGCTGAAAGTGGCCTATGGACTTAGTGGCCATGGATTCTCTCTGTTCAGAGCCGCAAGACATTAAATGCTCTGCCTGTCCCATTTGGGATAAAGAAGTAAGTGTTAGAAACCCTAATCGATCTAATGCTTTTTGCCTATGATTTTCACATGTTTGATGGTTGAAGTAAATTTCAAAAGGCCAAATCTACTACAATTTAGTACGCTATTTGTTACACAATAAAAATAAATGGCTGTTCCGCATTTGCTAAATTAGGCTATTTATAATATTTATACTCATAACGTTCTCAAATGGCGAACTCTATGACGCTCGTCAATTAATTTGTAATAATTTGTATTCTTATGGCGCTGTTTTGTATTTATTTTTAGACTCGGGCAGATTATGCGGTTTTAAATAGCCGCTACATAACAGTTTAAAAACCTGTTCTTTTGAGTTATTTAAATTTATACATTTATTATTTTGATGTACAAAAATAACAATAGGTAAGTAAAGTGGATTTAACTTTGAAACAAGGAAGTAAGATAAATAAACAGGAGCCCAAATAAAGGGTCAAATTTAATACTTCAATACTAGGTAAATAATTTAAAGTTAAAATTTAATGATGCGTATTTACAGAAAGAAAAAATAACCTTAAATGTCATCAGATTTACACACATTTTTGTAAAATTAACAGGTGTTCATTGCGAATAACCAAATTACGTATTATCTATTTCCTCTGATTCCAGATTCATTTAAACAATATTATAAAAAGTAAAATACTTACCTACGTCATTCATTGTCCAAAAATAAAAGTGAAAATAATAATAACTCCAGCCCCTGGCCTACACAATCCACCCTCAGATTTCATCAGCCATCATCTCCACTTTATTCAAATTACACCTCTATTGCCATCTCAATAAGATGCACCGAGAACTGCATTTTTATGCAAGGGAGCGATTACGTCATATTTATCCCCTTTTCGGGTTAGAGAGGAAGAAACATATTCTGTCTCTATCTCTCTCAGCTGATGGAAGTTTACCATGCATCCTTTGTTGGTTTATTTTGTCGTGATGTAAGTTTAGATGAGATCATAGAAAAAATGTTTAGGGCGCATACAGAATCACGTTTCATACCCCTTCGGGATAGGCGTAAAGTGGTCGAGTCAGGTATGTAACCAAATTATGAACCACTCTTTTAAATTAAGAGCTGACCATTAAACTTTTTTTCTTTTATGCAAATGTGTTGGCCTGCACATGTTTCAGATTTTTTGCCTATAGACATCGACATAGCTTAGTTTTGGTTATAAATCAGTTGGAAGGACGAACAAGCACATAACGGAAGCTTAATATTCCAAAATGATCTTCAGAAGTCCATTAGGACGAACTGAAGAGAATGCATAGAACGAAATTTTTTATTAAGCTTTAAAACCCCTACTTACCCAAGTAATTCATACACTGCAAATAACAGTAAGCAACAGTCACCTTTATACTAAATAAAAAAAAATAACGAACGAAAGAAAAGAACGAAGTAACAAAAAATTGAGCCCCTAAAAACTCTCAAAAAATTTCCAGCCTCTTAAAAAAATTGACGGAAAAATCTTACACTTCTTTAGCCGGGGATCCACCAAATACGTACCGTCCGAAAAGGAACTTCATCCCAATAAAAGAGTCCTAAAATATCAGAGTCCCCTTACCCTAGACCAAACTACACATTTCCAATCAAAAGCACCTACGTTTTATTTCAAAACGACTTGCCCGATTTCGGCAAAATTTCGTAATTTCGAAGATATATTGCAATCATCTAGGGTTAAATTGGTTTCCGATAAAAATATGAACTGGAAATAAAATAAAGTGTGTTATATCATTTTTGACCATCAGTATAGGAAACTTCTACATCTTATATTTTTTTTCCAGTTCATAATTTTCATGTAGGAAACGAATTATAACCCTAGATAATAGCAATTTCTTTAAAATCTCAAATTTTACCGAAATCTGACGGTATGGTAAGAGGATTCTTAAGTACTTTGTATAAATCGGTTTATCTTTTTGTGAGAGCTTCAATTTCCTATTTGCTCTCTATCGGAGGTTGGAAATAGTAATTAACTAAACGAAAGCATTAAGTATTAAAATATTTATACTTACCTGTTCAAGGTTCGTCTCCCAAGAAGGCCAAAAATAAGAACTTGTGTTTTAAAAACAGCTGTTTAATGTTTGTAGCCGTCGAGTCGCAGATGATTCTATTTCGGCTGCCCACCCTTCCGACAGTTTGTGACCAAGTAGCACTGCCTATGTGGGAGTAATTCCTTCGGAATAAATGTAATGCAGTTTCTAACAAAATATGAATACTTAAATCTAAAAATATTTAGGGTGAATTCAACGAGAAGAAAAAAAAACGACAATTATCAAGTGATACAAATATCCAAAGATAAATAAATTATTTTGACTTGACCTATGATAAAACTAAACACTTATAAAGAAAACCATTTGCAACAAACAAAAATAATATTCCTAATATTTTCCCAGTTATATTCAAATAAGTATAGACTTATAAAGCTCTAGATCACTATAATATAGTGTTTAAAATTAAATAACAGTAAAAAGAAAAAAAAATTAAGTGTGCGTTCGCCCAGACAATTTGTGTGGGAATGACGATTTAGGGTTTGAGCGAAGTTCACGGGCTCAGCTAATTAGTAATAAGTGTACTCATAAAATCATAAATAAATGTCCATAATATAAATCATATTATATTAACTAAATAAATACAACCTGAAATTAAAACTAACTAAAACTAATTAAAAATAATTTATATTAAATTATATAAAAAATTGAGGCCAAATCGCTGTCGTCACAGGGCAAAGTACCCAAGAGGCTGGCGGCATTTCCGCGTTGGATAGCAATACTTAAACGCTGTCCGAAATGCGCGCCCGCCCTTGGGTCCCCGGACACATCGATCAGGCGTGCGGAAATTTCCTTAAAAATTTGACGAGCTTAAATAAATAAATAAATATAAATAATAATATAAATAAATTTCCAAAACTCGCAGACTGGCGCTGTCACCATCATCACAATGCTCCGCTCCTTTGCCTGTCCTTTGATTTTCCAAAACACCACCTTCCTGACAATATTCGCTTCACTTCACTTCTTCCTATTCCTATATCTACAGTCTACAATCAATTTCCGACACTGTCAGTCAAGCAATAAAGTTAAAAATAATATCACTCGATTCACTTCATTTCAACCTATTTCCTGACAGTTAATTTCCAACACTATTTTAAGAGGAATAACGTCTAAATTTCTTCGTCGGATTGTTTCAAAGGGTTGTCGGAAGAATATTCGACGTAATTTTCTTGAAATGCTCAAAGGAGTCGACATTTAGTAATGAACTGGCTGTTTGCTTCTGATTTACTTCGAATTGTGCTAATTTTACTCGAATAGATACTATCTTCAAATCAAGATACGATATTAAGTCAAGACAAAAAAAAAAACGGTTTTTTGGTGTGAGGACACGTTACATTTTGCCTTTTAAAAACAAGCCAAATTTTTCTATGATACTAACGTTTTTTTAATGAGCCTTAAGCAAATATATACAGTCCTTCGCCACAAAATGCTCGATTTAACTACATAATACTCGTAATAATATAATTTTAAGTCGCAGAGTAAAAAAAAAATAAGTAGGTGAAAAAAGTTTTAATAAGTGGGTATATCTAAAAAACTAAAACTATAAATAGTCATAATCAAAACACTGTAATCAGTCTGAAAGTCAATATTAGATTTGATAACTTCTAGACGATGTTATCTTACTGATAGTGATCAACTAGACAAAATAGACTCAACATATGTCTAAATAAGGACGTATTTTAAGTATTTTCATACCTAAAAACATTGTAAATAATTACAAGAAAAATGTGTGAGAAAAAAGCGATCATTTATTTATCTTCAACCAAATTCATTTATTTCGTTACATATTACACACAATACATATTTTTTTATTATATTTCGTTTATCTCGTCTTTCTACTAACTCTACTTAGGTAAGTTTTAAAGTAGGTGTACACTCGAAAAACTTACTAACATTTTGCCTTCCTTGGCTAAGACGTGTTATGGGATTAAGTTAAAAAAAAACTTCTGGTCAAAAAAGCTAAAGTCTCAGTGGGCCGGACCGGCCGGAAAGAAAAAAAACTTGAGAGGTGTCAAGGGACAGCCGTATGGAACGAAGTTCCTTTCAATTAATTAGGAGAGAGAGAGACAGGCAGAGAAACACGCGCACGCCGCACGGCTTACAACTATAGCAAAAAGTGTCGTTACAACTCGACTCAAGTGTCGTCTTAATTTTTCCGTGTAGCTCCCTTTCGCAACGCGCGATAAGAAACTTCGTTCCAAAAGAAACGGTGGATGGATGATATTAAAAGCTAATGGAGTGGATCATAGATGACAGCAAGCTGCTTTCGATCGTGAATAGCAGTAAGAAGAAGGAAAGGCCTTTGCCGAGCAGTGGGAAAGTACATAGGCTAAAGAATATTTCAACGACCTCCGCGGCGTAGTGTTCACCATGCTAGTCTGCCACCCAGAGGTTCTTGATTCGATCCCCGGTCAGGGCATGTTGGAAAATGACCTTTTTCAAATTGTCCTGGGTCTTGGACGTTTTCTATATATGTTATAAAATATAGTTGAGTTAGTATTCCATAACACAAGTCTTGTTCTTACTTTGGGGCTAGATCATTCTGTGTAATTTGTTCAAAAATAAATAAATATCAAAGTTAATTTTTTCCAATGTTATAAGTAAATAAGCAAGAACCGGCCTTCAGTTACATGGCAAGTCAATATCTACCTTTTAAATTGTATACAAAGAGGCAAGTAGGTATAGTACAGTAACTACTCAAATGTCTTGCATGTTACAAAAAAAAAACATACAACATCGAGTCAACGTTGCATAAAATGCCTTTAACTTGACTTTGACGTTAAAATAAAGATCTATTTTCAGTCGCATTAACCCCCAGCTGATCCTAACAAAGGAAGCTGACAAAAACCAAGGCCATCTTGCGTTGCATTACACGTGTTTTCCAAAATACATGTCTAAACACTTAACCCATTTTTTGTCAAGTCGGTGCAAAAACAAATATAAATCACTTTTTTCGTGCCCCTACCTCTCGAGGTCTTCACGCAAACCTGTTTGTGGGTGTGTACGTTGCACTTGAAAATTAGATGCACTCAAAATTAAACCTAGAGGACTTGCTCTTAAAGTTGAGAGTGGCTTGATGGATAGAATACCGTTTGACATTGAAATGGATGCATTCAAACTCGACCGTTCCAAATTCAACCTTCTCTCTATCGCGTTACAATCTAACACAAAATGAGGCAACCCTATTAAGACTACCCATTTAAATTTGGACCCTGTAACTATGACGAAAAGGTTGATATTACGTTGTAGGTATTAAAGTCGATATTAGAAGGATTGTGTACGCATAGGGTGTTCACAGCTGGCTGTTGCTAGGCGGCGCGGGTGCGTTCCACTCCGGCCTTGACGTGCAGTTCTTTGTAGCGATAGACAGGGGACATTGTATAGAGGTTAAGCTTCATACAATTATTTGATGACAAAGAATGTAAATATAATCAATATTGGTAAATTCTGATCAGAAGATTGAAATACCTAATCACCATCACTAATATAATTGGTCAACAATTTGTGGTAAAGCAATGCCAAATAGCGATGAGCAGGCCTTATTTGGAACTAACCATATTATCAGAAATAGACTTTACAAAACTTTACTGTACTTTTATATTGCTATTTAATTTGTTGCTTTAGTTGTCTGTTCCTCCGCTACCTTTTACAAACTTCTTAACCGAGTATATTAGAGGGAGTCTAAACGTGACGCCAAAATAGTCGACAAATTCGTAATGAGAAGGGATGCCGAACACTTGGCAAAAAAAATGGTCGACTTGAAAGTAGACGGGTATAGAGGAAGGCCGAGTAAGACATAGTAAGAATGCGTAAGATCGGACATGGAGGAACGTGGCAGGCACGTGCTTTCCATAGAGACACAAAGACTTTGTCTACCCGGAGGTTCCCTAATATATGCGCATTTTTTTATTTAAAAATAAATTATAATAGGCCCTATTTTCAAATAAACGCGCGCTTTCCTGTCCACCGCGCAATATGCTGGCTACGTACTCGCTTACTTAGGGTAGGTATACGTATATATATACGCAGTACTCTAGGCAGCTACCTAGAAGACAATTCTCCATAGTGTCTCGATTTACACACATTCACAGTGCACTGATAGGAATTTGCGTCTGTAGTCTGATCATCTACGTATTTCATCGACGCACACACACGCGAAATTTCCGCACACACAACCAATATCTAAGACAAGAGCTAATGCATGCTATTTTTAAAACGCGTCAGTCATAAACAAAGCTAATTTTTGTATGGAAAAAAACATTAGGTTAGTGAAACGCTTATTTTCAAAAATGGCCCTTATCTTTAAGCTAGTTCTATCTCAATAATCAACGTTTTTTATCTCTTTTCACTTTTGACCAATAAGGAATGATATCGATTTCGAGCCTTTTCATTTGTTCCCTAATGCATTGACGTGATGAAAAATAGAAAGTTATTGGTTCTCGCTTGTGTTACGCTACCAATTTAAATACGCGGAATATGTTCGAGGATAAAATGAAATTACGTAAACTTTTGTGTTAGTCGTATATATTTGATATTTTTTCTTGTCCAATGATAATTATTTGCATTGTTGCATTATGTACAAATGATTACGATCTGCTCTGAATCTGAACTTTGTTTGCGATATTAAATGAAATTAGGAGAAAAACTTTATTACCGCTTTATATGCATTGAACATATTATGCAATGGAAAGTTTTTCATGTAAAAGTTGTGCGCCTGGTGTTTGATTGCTAAATTTTGAGGACAAAAGAGCAATAATCATAAATGGCCGATGCCAGCCTATTTTGGATTTCATTCAAACAAGCGGTAAGCTAAAAAGAACATTTAATAGTATTATTCAATATGACGCGTTTATGTGGCTCTCGGGATGTAAACACACTAATAGGGTCAGTTCAGTCAGAGAGTTTTTTTTTGTCCCACAGCTGGGCAAAGGCCCCACAGTTAGTCTATCCTGCAATAATCGGTAATGCACGTCCCTGGAACGTGGGATCAGTACAGAGATGGCAAAAGATAGAAGGTTATAGAGGGAGTTGACATATAGAGCCGACCCCAAATAAGGAAAAGGCAAGAAAGACGAAGAAGAATCTGGTACCTCTTTCACAGCTGATAAAAAGGAAGCTCTAGACAGCATCTCCTCTGCAACACTAGTAATTTTGGTAATAATACGCTCCGAGCATTGTGTGTCGCTCATGCGTGGCCAGAGGTGACTACTGATTAGCGGCCACCATCAGAAATGATTCGATTGCTCCAACTTTTTAGAGACATGTACTCCGATTGTCATCAGTTGATGATACGCCGAGATATTTTACGTAAGAAAGGTACTAATTGAAATTAGATTTTTATGGAATAATAGTTATCACCCTGTCTAAAGTCCAACAAAGGTTGTGTAATAGTATCGATGGTTTACTTATGTACTTTCGATAGTATCGATAGCTGATTCGTGGTCATGACATAACAAACTATGTATTATTTGTCTACATTAACTTTATATAATAATTTAATTGTTGACGTCCTTGAAGAAAATGCTGCAGTGCAGATTGTTACCGCTTCTTCTGCTTCTGCACTAGCGCTTAGGAAGCGGCACTAAGTAACCTTTTGACGTCAACAATTGTGCAGTAAAACAAAGACGATTATTAAGAGATGTTATAAATATCCTATGATAATATTTGAATTGGATTGAATTGAGAAATGACCTGTGTAGAGACATCTTAAGAACGGCTTTCCGGGACAGGTGACGATGACCGTCTGTCGCAGGACTCGTAGGTCAATCTGAAATGCACACTGATACGAAATAAGTTAACATCCTGTACTCATATTCCTCACGTTGTCAATCTTCGTGTCGACGCTTCCTAAGCGCAAGTACAGAAGAAGCGGTAAAAAACTGTACTGCAGCATTTTCTCCAAAAACGTCAACTTACAATCATACTAATATTATAATTAGATATGTGGTGCCAATTCGTACGGGAATGTATTTTTTTTTTGGGTTTTTGACAAATATCAGTCGAAAATAAATAATAGTGAACAACAAATCCTCTCTAAGCCCGTATTTCGATTTATTAAGGGTATGTCCCTTGCACATTGTATTGTTATTTATTTATTTATTCTTTGAACAGCTGCAAAATAAAATATTTAATAAATAGAAACCGCAGTCCATCAATATCTACCGCCAGACCTGTGACTTGCTGCCACCACACGCGGCCAAATGTCAGACAAAGTCAATGTATTCACTTGTTAGCATTAATATAAGTAATAAGTATGTTGCATCATTTTGCACGGCAAAATTATTTACGTTCAATTGGGATGAAGCATTAAGGTGAATGCAAAGGGCTGTTCATTAAACTTTTCCCGCTAGATGGCGTTGATTTCAATATTTTAAGTTTCTTTTTAAATTCTTGCGTAATGGATTACTGATAGACAAACATTTTTGATCGGCGAGCCTGTAACATACTCTTTTATTTATTTTATGGCATACTATTGTTCTCCAGTCAATGTATTCAGAAAAATGCTCCAAAATAAAATCTGTCATTTTGTCTCGTATCTCTACACTCACTCACACTACGACAGGAGCTTAAAAAAGCATGAAGATGGCGTAAAGCATTGTTATAGACTATGGTTGTAGATTTGAGTATCGCCACTAGATGGCACTATTAAAAAAAAAACAACTGGATAGCGCATATTTTCAGTTATTATTTCAAACAGCCGAAAATCATTTTAAACACGGCCGGCGATAAAAAAATGATCTCAGATTGCATATTTATCAACCACAGCTTTGACTCTGATAGGCAATCAAGCCTTGTGTCGGGGCACTCGTTTAGAGTTTAGACCATTTGGTGGAAGAAAAAACCACCGCGCAACAAACGTCGTCATTGTACATGCATTGTATTTTTTAATAAAACCACATCGTACACATTGTTGAATTTTCTTTTTATTGAAGTTTAATATTTATTACTGAAAAAAAAAAAAACAATTCATACAGATAGAATGATACAAAATGATAGTGATTTCTGCCGACATAAATTGTTAAATGTTGTAGTCATTATTCTGTGCACGATGACTAAAAACAACTTTATAGTTTATTGCATGTTTGAACTTGAAATCATGGATGATGGAGACGCCAAACCTCTGTTAGAGTTTATGTAATAGAAGTGAAACAAAAAAAGAAACACTTCTGCATTTTCCTGACACATATATTCCCATGGACCTGCAATAAATTTTAAATATAAATGTAGGTATCTATACAAAAATATATACGGACAAATCACACAGACTTTTAAATCAATCAAACCCAAAACAAGTTCGAGACTTGTGTTTCAAACGTGGCGGCAAGTTGCAACTTAGGAAAACATTTTGAAACAGATTCTAATATGAAATGTTGAATCACGTATATTATCGTACAAATAACAAAATTACAAAATATCACAAGTCGTTCGACCACGCAGACAAGAAGTCCTGGCAAAAACGTCATCCGTGACATCCGTACTTTTCTTGCACCGCCGTGGATGAAGGCATTTTTGCTCGCCGCTTTATGTAATTTTAACTAAACAGCCGGTTTTATACTGCGGCGACCACTGAAATGTGTATACTTACATGTAGCGTGTCACTACTATCAGACACCCAGGCGACGTAAACGAATCTCAACTAGATACAACTTGCCTATAATGAATTATATTAAATATTCAAATGATTTCAACTTATGTCAAATCGGTATATCGTTTCAAACCTGCAATCAAAAAAACCGGTCAAGTGCGAATCGGATTCGCGCACTATACTAACACTAATGCGGGTTCCGTACCATTATCAATAAAAAATCGCGTTTGTTGTATGGGAGCGTTCCATATTTATTTTATTTTGTTTTGTTTTGTTTTTAGTATTTGTTGTTATTATAAAATTTCAACTATCTAGCTATCGCGGTTCTTGCGATACAGCCTGGTGACAGACAGACGGACAGACGGCGAAGTCTTAGTAATAGGGACCCGTTTTTATCCTTTGGGTACGGAACCCTAAAAAAAGAGTGTGTGTACTCGATGGCGTGTACTTATGTACAGTCTACACGCGTTAGATAGAAGTAATACTTCTTTGGCGTGAACATAAATACAGAGAAGATAGGTACGATCGCAGATTTTTTATATAATATATCCAATGAATATTTGATATTTAATATAAATATCCCATAAAATAATTTAAACAACGAATTTATGAACTATGTCCAGGTCCAGGTTTTGCTAATTTGATTGTTCATGTAGTAGATTCAGAGATATGGGACTAAAGCAAGTAGATTAGATAAGTCACGTTCAGAAGTTCGTAGGTTTATTGTGAAATTCTAAATAAAAACTAAAGAATAATTTTTCGGTATTTTATTATTATTTTCAAAACATACATTATAAGTACTTATTTTTTGTTTATTAATAGGTACATGTTTACCTACTAAGTATATACTTATAATTATTTCTTTTAATTAATATATGTTTTGTAAAAAATATTTGTTTCAGTTTCAGAACGAACTCATATCGTAGAAATTAGAAATATTGTGGAGACTTGGAGAGAAATGCATTCGGTTTCAAAAGCAAACAACGTTGCCGTCTCGTGCCGCTATGTACCTACTACATTTTGCGCGTTGCCCGCTGCTAGCGGGACGGCAACTAACGTTCATTCTGTTTGAGCTAAGTCTTCTGACTTATTACTAGGTACATTTAGATATTTTTATTACAGCGCCATCTAGATGATGTCCAAGTATGTCGTTGCAAGCATTGAGCTGTCAAATTAGACAAATGCAGTAGTTTCTAATAAATCTGCTAGATGTCACCGCAAAATGAATTCTATTTATTACGCACACATTGTTAGAAATGTTAATTTTTGTCTGGTTTTAAATATCGTTTTTCTTGTAAAGTACTGTAAATTATTATGACAGATTGCAAAGGCGAGCACTACAACTTCATGAAAATTGGAAAATCGATTGTAATATGAGAAACACAATCCACATTAAGAGAATTGCTGTAAAACAAAATGTATGGACGACTAAGGTTCGCAATCACCTTAATTGCCAATAACTTTTAAGGGGCTAGCTGAATTTTTAGGGGTCCAGTGCTGCCCTCGATTGAAAAAATGTTTTTGAAAAAAAAGGTGATATAGTTTAAAATTTTGTCTTGATAAGGACCTAGATTGGCCTTCTTACTATTTAATGAACTACTGTTTACAGTTTAAAGTGGGGACGTAAAGATTTTTTCGTAAAGGCAATACGGTCACTTTTGGATTACATGCTTTGAAGAGCTTTACCAAAGATAATATAATTGCTAACGTAACAGATATACCCAACGCCATAGAAACGATTGGAAAGCCCGTAAGCACGCAAAACTGGAGTTGCAGAGCGGCCTCTCAGAGATGGCAGCACACACGACTAGCCAAAAAGATGACGAAGAAAGTGTTGAATATACTCTTAAAAAATATATTGCATTTCATATAAGTCTTATTTAACTAATTAGAGCACTACTTTATTTAAATAATAGTTATAAAAGATTTCTATGTTTTAATTTTTACATTAAAGCGCCATCTAGTTACAAGGAAAAGAAATAATAATGTTTATATGACGATGGGTAGGCATGGCTTTACGTATAAATATTTAAGTAGGGCCCTCATACAACAATCGTTATTTTTTATAGATAAATGGTACGGAACCCTTCTTGCGCGAGTCCGACTCGCACTTGGTCGGTTAATTTATTCAATTGTTAATGCAGCGCGAGGTGGAACAAACCTCGTCAGCTCGGGAGCAGGGATGACACCCGCAGAGTGATTAAAACTGCACAGGGCTGGCAGCTCACAATTTACTGAGTATTGACTTCATATTAACTTTTAGCAAACAAAGTATCAGAAAGGAAAGAATATGGATAAAATTAGGAAGAATAAAGATAAGATAAAGGAGAGAATCAATATATATTATGGTATTTATCGTTTATTCCTTTATTTTTTATGTACTCTTTTTATCTTGCAAACCACATTTAGACTATCTGCATAACCCAAAGGTTGACTGGTAGACAACGTTCGCCTATTGTTCTGTAAAATTTGTATTTGCTGAACAATAAAGATTAAATAAATAAAAGATCCTTCCCTAGTTACTAGAGTTTGGTGGTTCTAGTTTACTTTTATTACATTGCATTCTTTCACTGGCTTAGAAGAAAATAATAAACTAACAATGTACCAAATACCTAGTTCAAAGTGAGAACGTGAAGCTTTTCTTTGCACATTAGCCAAAAGTGGCCGTTTTCCGCAAATGTCAATTTTCAATTTCAATTTCTTTATTTCTCGAACAATGTACTTTGTGTTATGTGTGCGTAGAAAAGCTTCACTTTCTCACTTTAAACTGTTATTTTTTTACACAAAGCTTCAGGTACCAGCGCTAAACAATCTTATATATATCTTATACCTTTAAACGAGCAATTCTTGTATATTTATATATTTATAAATTTCTGTGATCTTGGAAACGGCTCTAACGATTTCTCTGAAATTTGGTATATGGGCGTTTTTAGAGGTAAACAATCGATCTAGATTAGTCTTATGTTTGGGAAAACGCGTGTTTTCGAGTTTTCATGCCTTTTTCTTTCCACGCAGAATATGGTCGCTAATTTTGTCCTGCCGGCCACTATCCGTCTGGCCCAGCGGGTTAAAACGCGGACGGCAAGAAACAAGTGTTACGGGTACGAATCCCGCTCGATGACTTACTTTTGTATTTTTCTTTATATGTTCATATTTATATATCATTTTTTATTTTGTATTGTTTTGAGATAAGTTCAAAAAAATGGTAGTTAATGTTTGAGATATAACCGAGCAAAGCTCGGTCGCCCAGGTACTTCTATGTCTATGCTTCCAACCATAGACATAGCAGTTTTTTACTGCGTAAGACAACTCAACATTTGAATTTACGAGAGCGACACAACTCTTTGTCGCCAGCCCTACCATCAACTGCAGTTTATTGTTTACCAATACAATGTGCCCTCACCCGGGCACTCCACGTCTGCTGCAAGAGAGTACCTACGTGAGTACCAACATGTTTGAACAAGGTGGGTACTTTAACGCGTGAGTCATACAAATAAACACCCCCACAAGGATATGGGGCGTTATATTTCTGTCGTGTGTGCTAATGGCATTGTATTTGTGTATTTCAAGCTATCTTTTAGATAAGTATTTAGTAAGTAGTGAGGGTCTGGACTTTCTACGGCTGAGATGCTGATGGCATAGCTTATGATTAAAAAAAATAACATCCAATACTTTTGATCAGCTTACTACGAGTTCCATTTGGTCGTTTCTTTTTTATTTTCTCATATTTTATTGGTAGGTCTTTTCTTTCTTCAGAAATGTAATTAGTAAATTAAACTTACTGTTAAAATAAAATTATAACATTTATCCTTGATTCTTCCCGTATGTATGATATATGTTATCGAATAAACATGAAGAGATTAATGAGTTTAGATGAAGCAAAAGTCAGGAGGATCGTAGCAAGTGGAGGTCCATAGTCTCTGCCGACCGCTATGTGAAACAGGTCAAACAGGCGTGATTTTATGCATGTATCGAATAAAAACACGATGAAACAAGCATAACTCGGGTGACCTCTTCTAATAGAAAAGAAAAGCTTATTTACTATGTAATTACCTTCGAAAACATAAAGTTAAATAAAAAACATAATTGGTACTTAGGAAGACAAAGTCGCGAGCCAGCCGTGGGGCTATAAAGGCATGTGCCATTAAATTTTACGTCCTCTAGCCCAGCTGGACGTAAAAACGCTTGATAACTTCGCTAGTCGGTCAAGGCAAACTGTCGGCTAACTTAAAGACAATTCAAGTGGGTGGTTCTCGGAGCAAAATGTCCTCGTGGGGAAAACATCCATAGAGTAACACGGCTTGGGAGCAAAACGTCCTCAATTGTTTTGTTTTTCGTGTGTGTAAGTGGCCAACACTGGCGTTAGATTTTTCAGGCTGCCTAAAGGCATCTGACATAGCTTGATGACTGCCTTACAATGATCACAGACGGGACAAGCTCGGAAGCACCGAGGAGCTCGAGAATTCTTTATGCCACTTGTGATTACCCATAGAAGTGGGTGGTTCTCAGAGCAAAATGTCGTCATGGGGAAAACATCCATAGAGTAAATCGGCATAGAAGCAAAACGTCCTCAATTGTAAATTTTTCGTGTGTGTAAGTGGCCAACACTGGTGTCAGATTTTTCAAGCTGCCCAAAGGCATCTGACATAGCTTGACGACTGCCATACAATGATGACAGCCGGGACCAACGGCTTATACGTGCCTTCAGAAGCATGGAGGAGCTCGTGAATTCTTCATGCCACTTGTGGTCACCCATCCAAGTGCCGACTACGCCTGTCATCGCTTTACTTGCGAAAGCTTAAGTAATGCGCACTCCAACCGGGCTACCGAGCTCCTTAAGTACTCTATTGAAAAGGTACTACATATAAAAAGCAAAATGTCCTTGTCTTTGTTCGCATAGTACTATTTTTATTCCTTACACTCTTATCTTTAAGTAATTTTTATACAATGTGTAACGGAACGGGTATATAAACTCGAAACTAATCAATGTGAACAACTTTTTTCATAGGATCATCCCTAAAATCGCAAAAAAACTGCAGCTTTATCCACTCGAGTGAAGTCGCGGGCGTGATGCAATATAGCCTATAGCCTTCCTCGATAACCGACCTATCTAATACCGAAAGAATTTTTCAATCAGAAATCAGACCAGTGGTTCCTGAGTTTAGCGCGTTCAAACAAACAAACAAACAAACTCTTCAGCTTTATATATACTCGTAAGTATGGATTCAATACCTACCGGGCCAAAATTTATAGAGCTGTACATTTTTTTTGTGATTACAGAGATGGTCCCGTAGTAAAAGTTGTTCACATTGATAAGTACCGTTTCGGGTTGAAATTGATACTGATACCCGTTTCCTTTACACATTGTGTAAAGGCAGCTCGAAGATTTTTGCCAGCGTTGGCCACTTACACACGAAGGAAAGAGGATAGTTTTATTATTTACTAGCCGAAGCCCGCGACTTCGTTCGCGTGGACTTTATGTCTCTGGAAAATGCTCATCAGGCTGAACAACTTTTACTAAGGCGGCATTTTTATATCTCTTATAGTTTAGCTGGACCATTATGGTTATGCATCAGGCGTTCCATTTTCCAAAATCATTTATACCCTATATGTTGCTCAGGCTTAATAGCTATATAACAAAAAAAGTTTCATTTGAATCCGTCCAGTATTTCCGGAGATTAGCGTGTACAAACAGACAAACAGACAAACAGACAGACATTTTTTTTTAAATTCTTACTCTATTACTACGTCTCCATCGCCCCCAAAATTTTTTTTGGGAATATATTTAATGTACAGACACACTTTTTTTACTGTTTTATTATATGTATTTATAGATGTATAGATATAAACGACCTATCTGAATACTTTAAAACCGCGTTACATAATAAATGAATGCATACGAATTGCCAAACATCATTTTGTAATTTTTTTTTGCTGATATTTCGTCCGCGTTGCACTGAACGAGCCTGACTCATTTCATTATTTTTTTTGTATTATTAGTAGAAGTACAAAATAATAATGTTGCAGAAGTAACTTCATTTGTTGTCCGTTTAATATCGTCATACAAGGTAGGTATAATCATTGTGATAAATATAATTTATTGTTCTTACAGCTTTCCTTTACTTTTAAAAACTAAAAGTTCCTAGCTATACAAAGAAGTTTACTTTTCGAGTCGAAAGGGTAAAAGTATAATTTAATTATAATCAATTTGACCAGTATTTGGCTGCGGCAAACGGGGAGTCCAGGTCATTAGTTTCATTAAGGTCTTGCAATGTCAAGAAGTGGGGCTTTAAACACCCTATGAAATAAAATTCACTTATGTTTTGAATTGATATTTTACGAATTTGGACTAAAAACACAAACCTATAAATAAAGCCAAGAGAAGAAAATGATCAAGCTGTAAAAAGATATCTTCATCCTTAAGTATACATTTTAATGCCTGGTATGCATAAGGTGAAATGCAGACGCAAATTTTATCTACAGAGGTGCTATTTTTCAAACGGGGAGTCACTAAACCAACGATTTTTTGTGTGGAAAAACCATTCGTTTAGGTGACTCCGCATTTCAAAAATAGCACTTCAGTGCTGGTTTTGCCATAATATAACATTGACCGACCGTTGCAATACAGCATAATGTATTCTCAATTCTCAGCCTTGCATCTGTATACACTTTAATGCGTGCTGAGCATCTAATGACGTAGCAGCCCTGTGATTGGTGTTCGGCCGGCTGGGCTTTTGTCGCCAGTCGCGGACCGAGCGTTCACCGAGACTGACGTGTAGAACGTCGATTGTCGATTCCACGCGATCGGCTCTCTACGGCAAAATCCGAAAATAGCCGAGTTCGGCCCGCCGTATAGATCGGTCAGTGTCACGCGCTCCGCGTTTCACTTATTTCAGTTTTAATTTGCTCGCGCGCATTGAATGTAATTTTTATTATTACTTCTTAGTACCTATAATGGGTAAAACGAGAAGATATTGTATCGCCTGGGGGTGTATGAACTGCACTATGGATATTCCTAACTTAACGTTGTTTGCCCTGCCTAAAGACCAGAAAAGGTAAGATCACACACTGTCATGTCATGTACAGTTAACGGCAAAAATATTTCACATAAGAAAACGCTATTATTTAGTGACATATTTTGCTGCTGACTGTACCTACGTACAAAACACAAGTAATGTTGTTAGAAAGAATACTTATATCTGTGAAAGTAATTGAAAATCTGATTTTGTTATGTTAACGTGATTGATATGTTCTCAAAGTCATTCGAACATACAAAGGTCTGGCAAAATTTAAAAAAAATAGTTTATTCAGAATTTAGGTTAACAATTATTTTCTCGTATGTCAATGGAAATGACTTTTAGACATGGATATGATTGAATATGCTTCTGTTAGTGATACCCGCTCTCTGTACAAAAGTTTTTAGTATTAAAACAATATGTAGCAATTATATTTTTACCCGACTTCAAAACGGAGGAGGTTGTCAATTGGAATGTATGTATGTTTTTTATGTATGTTCGCCGAAAAGTCCAATACGTCTGGTTTAATAAGTTTTGAACAATTATTAAATTTTGTTTTCAGACGTCACGAGTGGTTAAAAGCCATCGGTAGAGAAGATTTACTAGCAAGAGATCTAAATAAATCATTACGTAATAAAAGTCACGAGGTGTGTGAAGAGCATTTCGATAAATCTATGATTAAAATAGTTAAAAATCTCAAACCTGACGCTAAACCAGTGTACTCCTTACCAGATGATTTGAAGAATAGCGGACGCTTAAGGTTTAGAAAAGCTAATAATTCCAATGGAGTAACAACAGTAAACAATTTTGAAGAAATAACAATCAAAACAGAACTTGATTCCGATAATTCTAACGAAGCATCGATACTAACCAATTCTGAAGAAGCCTATGAAATTACTATTGAGGAAGAAATACCAGATTTTGAAAATACTGATTCTGAAGACTATATTGACTTAGGCACTTTTACTCGCAATGATACTGGAGAAACCAGAACAAAAATAGCGGAAACCACAGAAGACAAACCGTCTACATTAAAGCCTCAATCAGAAAAGGTTCAAAAACGAAAACGAAAAACATCAGTTGAGGTCCACAAAAAACAAATGCGTTGTGATAAAAATGAAACACCTCTTATATTGGAAATAGAATATGTTAAAAGTCAGATAGCAAAAGAGTTTCATACAGTCGGTACGTAGGCATTTTAAGACTTGGGGAGGTAAGCAGCCAGGCTCGAGTAGAACTAAGCTCAGTAAATAATAAAAAAATATATACAGACAAATTACACAGAAGATTGAGCTAGCCTCAAAGTTAATTCGAGACTTGAGGGGAATACTAACTCAACCATCCATATACGTTATCCAAATTTGTGTATGACATAAATTGAAAGTTGCGAAAATGTTTTTCGATCGAGACCACGTAGTTACGCCCGTCCAAAACTACCGTCTGACCCCCATGAACTCCGGTCTAGCGGTGGTACTACTAATTGATCTCATGATTTTACTTTAGAGTTTTAATCACTATTATTTGTTTCAATTTTTTATTTTGAATAGCTAATTAGGTCTTACTAACGATCCTTATGTGGCCTTCGGCTCCAAAACCAATAAAAAATAACCGTGTATAATAAAAATCCAAGAGCCAGGTCAAAAGATCATTTTCCATTTTGAATTGACGGGAGATCGAACCCGGAACCTCAGTAACTAGGCTGGATGGTGTAGTTACGCCACAGTGGCGATAGTTTTCTTGTCGTATGCTTACATCGCCTGCCCACCGTGATCGAGGGCGGTATCTTTTGGTCACCAGTCTGCAGGAACCGTTTCAGTTTTTATTTTAGGCCACCTATACTGGTGCATTTGCTCACAAGACCAGCCCAGTCTGGGCTACGGTATGAACTAGAAAACTATCGCCATTGATAGAAAGTCTAAAACAAGAGGGGATACATTTTCCAAACCTTTGTACTTCTCCAACTCGTTCTGTCTTGACTCAAGACTTATGAGCAACGCGCTTCAGCTCTACCTATTAATAAAATTGAAATTATTTCTATGAGGTTGTTTAATTTAGTACATCCCTATCTTACAGTCTGTGCTATACTTATTTAAACGACTTTTAGAGCTAAGGGTAAAAAAAAACAAAGTTCACGCAAAACACTGTCTTAGTTTCTATTTTCATTTTCATCTAGCTACTCGTAAAGTAGATAAATGGAAAATAGAAACAATCTCAGTTGTTTATCCCATTTAAAGACCGGTTAACACTATTTCGATATACTTTTGCAAACGCAGGAGGAGAATCCGTTGGTAAGTGCTGTTTTTTTGCTCCCAGATTTATCTGAAATTGAAAGAAAAGAAGCCGGCGAATTTATTGTGCTTTTCTTTGCTTATAAACCAGCATAAGTATAATATTTTCCATCTCAAAAACGTGGATTAACTTTTGCACTAGGTTTTAACCACTATCCCGTACTTTTAGCTATCTTCTCTTTCGTCATTGTCAACTTCAATGGGTGAATAAAGCCCCATTTAGACAAGTGCAAGTTTTTTGCTTTGCACATCATTATTTATTGAAGCTATATATAATTCTTTGTAAATTGTAACAGACGTTTTATTTAGACCAAACAAGTTATCTATTGCTTCAATAAAATGGTATGCAACAGGCAACTAACCTTGAACCGTCTAAATAAATATATAAGGACCAATCACACAGATTGAGCTAGCCCCAAAGTAAGTTCGAGACTTGTGTTATGGGTTACTAACTCAACGATACTATATTTTATAACAAATACATACATAAATAAACATCTAAGACTCAGGACAATTAAAAAATGGCCATTTTCCAACTTGCCCTGACCGGGGATCGAACCCGGAACCACTGGGTGGCGGACTAGGATGGTGACCGCTACGCCACGGAGATCGTCGGTGACCGCTACGCCACGGAGATCGTCGGTGACCGCTACGCTACGGAGATCGTCAAATGTAAACCATTTTTAAACCAATTTCTAAAGTTCTTCAGAAGACGTTTCATGTCTAAACTAGCTGGTCCCTGCAACTTCGTCTGCGCAGGGTTATCATACAATATCTTTATACATTGTATGCCTTTTTGTTATTTCGATGTATGAGCTATATTATTATAAAGTTTCATTAAAAACCATTCAGTAGTTTTTACGTGAAAAAGTAACAAACATCCATCCATCCATACTTGCAAACTTTCGTGTTTATAATATTAGATTAGAACGATATTCGTACTAATAGGATTCTAACATAATTATTCTGTAAAATTCTGAAACATGGGTGAAAAAAGACGCTGGTCAAAATTCTGGACATGAATTTAACCAAAAAACAGTTGTGTGCAGGAGATATAGCGAGTTGTTGACCCGTGAGGTCGGGCCGCGCGTTCGTTACTGTCGCCCACATACATAAACATGGCCCTTAGGTGAAATACGGCCTTATATAATAACCTAGTGGAACTGGATAGGGGAAAGACAATAAAAAAAGAACCAAAACATCAATTTTCACGTTAGAAAAAATCTATGTTAAACTGTTTATTATCATTTCTTCCTACTCAATGTTGCTTGCCACTACAACGCCGATATGTAGCTACGTATGTGTGTCGTGCCGATTATGGAGTAAAGAGCCATCCGGACAATTTAAATATGTTCAAATTTCAAAACTTATTAACATAGAACGTTTGAAGTAAGCTTACCAAAGGAAGACACTGATAAATAATTTCTAGTCAAAATTAATTGAAGAAACTTCATTTAAAGCCTCACTTAATCAAAACAATAATACACCTAAATTATTCCACTAGAAACTTGGACCGTCCCAAATAGTCCATCAATTTAATTAATAAGCAACCACTTAAAACTCCGTCAACAAATTTGCATAAAGAGCAAGATGGCGCCGTTCCGCGGGATCCGAGATCCGAGACGCTCCGCGGGGATTCGAATCCCGGATACCGTAAGCGGATCGCGAAGTGACATCCCCGATCTACTAATGTTCGTTAAGTAATGAGAAATATCGCTAGGGATGGGAAACTGCAGCTTAGTTCGATGAGAAACAATTTTTTAATAGTCGTTAGTCTAATCAGTGCAAAAGTTGTTATTTAAAAAAGATTAGTAAAGACACTAAAGACTGCTGGCTAATCGAACATAGACAAAAAATTAAGAATAGTTGAAGATTGGATTTGCTATGACTTTAATTAAATAGGCATGTTGCAGTTTTTGCTGCTGGATAGGCCTTTATCAATAAAAATCGGTTTAGCGGTTTAAATGTTATTAAGGGTGAACCCATAAAAGTCGGCGTATTTTTAATTTTCCTGAAAATGTTTAGATAGTAGCGCTATCTATTATTGTATATATCAATTTCACTGAACATCGGTTGAAATATGTAGTTTCGCCACTCATCACTAGATATGGTGTCGAGGGGATTTTTTTAATTTGCCTGGCAAAAGAAATTGTATATAAAAACAATTTCCAAACATTTTGTTACAATTAGTTTATGAGAAGTTTACTTGATTTATTATAAAACTTAAAAAGAACATAGCTACATTGCATAACAAAGACGATAATGGCGCATAAGATTAAAAGAAACAAAAACAAATGCGCTATTTCTTTATAAATGTACATCACTAAGGAAAGAACAAAGACTTATCGATAATGTCAATGTTTTGTTCTATTCCGTTGTTTCAACTCAATTATTGTAAAAGTTATTAACTATTGCAATAATGGTACTTCTAGGAGAACTATTTATACGCAAAGATAAGACCATAGGCCCATCCTATACCTTTTTAGCTTTAACCCTTGTATACCTCTGTGCCCATATTGTTTCTTTTAATGTTTGGGTGTTTATTATGATGTACTTAAAGTTAATTTGTATTGTATAAGTAACAAAGATAATTGAGATGGGTGATGGCGTCGAAGAAGGGAGGCTTATGCTCAGCAGTGGACGGAAGAAGGGTTGAGATGATGATGTAACAAAGTGAGCGAAATCTAATGTTCATGTCCCACACTACTTTGATTTATTTTTCTATCTTAACGTCCACCATCACGCTGAGAGTGGTCTTTAGGTTTTAAGCCAGGGATAAATACGTGATAACTTATCTGTATCTGTAAAACTTCCTAATGATTTTAACTGACATCGATATCGATACTATCGATAGAGTCCCGCTCTAGCAGAAGTTATAACGCAAGAACAAGAACAATATCACTTATGTATGATACAGAAGCGAGACATCGTGGGGTAAGCCGTCAACTTTGAATACATACGATTACTTAGACAAGCACTTTGCAGCTGATGGAAACACACACCTACGCTGATTGGAGCTGAATTTGATGGTTTAATTTCTTATATTGAGGCAGATGTTGGCTGAGAATATGAAATTTTAGTACAATGCAGTGTTTGCATGCTTGCTTGTAGGTTAAAAACTCACGGATTTACTTGTTGACAAATAATTTTTCAAAAGTATGAACCGAGTTCACATCCAAACTACCGATTTTACAATTAAATTTTACAATAGAAACCTTCTCGCCTACCATCAGACTCAAAGTGGCCTTAGGTCCGTGAGGCCCTGGGCCTCTGCTTAGAGCCACAAGACCAAAAATGCTCTGTCGGTGCCATTAAGACGTGATAGTGCATTAGAACAAAAGTTAAGTTTTACGCTGTTGGTTTTAAAACCCCTCGCTTCGTCATCGAAAATGGTTCCCTAGCAATTCCTCCATAACTTCTAACTTCTAAGACAATGTATTATATTTACGTCGCAGGGCGTCGGCCCGTCGCCACTTCACTTAGCGTCCCTGCCAAATAGTCCCTTAACAAAATGTGTTTATTTTTGTGCGTTGCAAAAAATATGGCGTCGGGGTAACAGCTGGCCGTTTAACGTTAGAGATTAGCAAAAACAAAACGTCTGGGATTGGATGTTCAGTTAAAAAAATATGAGTAAGGTATTTTTGTGCCGTGTGGTTTTCGGCAGAGTAGAATAGAGCCACTCCAAGTCCTCCTGTGGACGTCGTAGAAGGCGACTTAGGTAGTACAAGCTACTCGTAAACTAAGCTTGTACTCGTATACATCAATGAGATCTCTCCAACCCGTCTGGCCAGCGTGGTGAGTGTAGGCCAAGACCTCTGGCTGCTCTAGCCAAGTATGGCTTTGGTAGTACAGGGAGGGTCGTGCTCTTGCAGTGGAGACTAAAAGACCTAATTATGATATGACTCACTTTCAAGTCTTGGGTTTTTGGTACGAGTATCATCATTTTGGGTCTTGCGGTCCTTTTACGGCCTTAGGCCGTAAAAGGACACTTTGCGTGATGGTGGCAAGAAGTTTATATTCAAGCATGTACGGATGTGGACTGAGTAAATTATCCATAAATAATAGACCCATATTTTTTTCTTTACTAAAGTAGTAAAAATTTACAAATATGCGCAGCCCATCGAATTTTCGTAGTGTGGGTCTGCTTCTGGTGATACCTGATCGTGACGTCACGCATAATTAAAATGCACTGTATTCGTCATTATTGGCTGATCAGAGAAAAGTAAATACTTATATCGTATACGTATTTTCTTTTTAATAATCTAATTAGACCCTAAAAAATTTTTTATTCACTTCCTGTGTTTTTTTTTTGTTATTATTTTATCTTATACTTGTTATTTCTGTACGCTGTTACATTTTCAATTAGCAAAACTCTCATTTAAAATAGACGGACGTCTATTAGTATCTACCGACCTACGCACTTCTTAATTTAAACTTAACAAATTCATTGTAGTTGAAATTGAAACAGACAATTACGGGACCCTCTTTTGAAACAATTACGTCGGAATGGTCACAACTCGCCCAAAAGGATCTATTAGGTGGGACAAAGGACATTAGCATGGGACCGAATAGAGACCGGAGGCCCAGAGGAAATAACAGAGCCTAAGTTAGGCCGAACGATTTCCTCTTAAGGCGAGCGCTAGCGACCTTAAAAACCCAAAAAAGAATAATTTCTCTTTCTGTAAGTGAGATTATCAGAAACCCTTGTACAACTTTTTAGCTAATATCCTTAAGTTTCATTAGAACCTCGAAAGTCATTGAAATACTATCCACTTTAGAAACCTTTACAAAAGGTGTCAAAAGTGGCCGTTTTTAGTATTTTTTGCAAAGGAAACTACAGCATATTGTATTTTAATGACTTTCGAGGTTCTAATGTAACTTAACGATACTAGCTAAAAAGTTGTACGAGGTTTTCTGATAATCTCACTTACAAAAATATATTTTTTTTTGTATTTTCAAGGTCGCTAGCGCGGGTAGGACGCTTAACATGTCCGCTTTACATGTTAAGAGGAAATATTTTGCCGTATTTCCAAACAAACGTAGTCCCCTGATTTCTTGCCGGATAGCGCCAGTAGAGCAATGATCAAAAAAAATCTTTAGGTCATCCCATAGATGTCGTAGAAGGCGACTTAGGAAATACAAGCTAACAGAGCTTACACACATCACATCAATAAAACCTCTCCAACCCATCTGGCCAACGAGGAGAGTGTAGGCCAAACTCTTTTGGCTGCTCTGGCCAAGTATGGCTCTAGTAGTTCAGAGAGGGTCGTGCTCCTGCAGTGGGGACAAAAAGACCTGATGATAATGATTTTTAAAGGTTCTCGAGAGTAAGTTGAAAAATATAGGTAAAGAATCGTGCAAATATATTATCTGGCAGCCAATAATTGCTGTTTGATGCATTGGTAAATTTGACCTCTGCAGTAAGAGCTACTCTGTGTCGGATGGAGGCCGGAGGGTAAACAGAAATTAAACTACATATTTCATTTTGTGCCGTTTTGGAGAAGGGTTCGGTTTTAAAATAGAGACGTCTGAAATAAGTTTGTAAAGTATGGAATAAAATTCATTATTTTTAACCACCGAAAAAAAGGAGTGTTATAAGTTTGAAGCTAATATCTGTCTGTGGGATCATAGCGCTCGAACGGATGGCCAAATTTCGGTGCGGTTTTATTTACGTTAAAGCAGTGGCCTTTGCGGTAATTCTTAGCTAGGTTGGATGAATCGGTTTAGCCGTTTAAAAGTCAGTACCTGGGCGACCGAGCTTTGCTCGGTTACATCTCAAACATTAACAATTTTTTTTAAACTTGTCTAAAAACAATGCAAAATAAAAAAAATATATAAACTTAAACATAAAAAAAAACAAAAGTAAGTCACCGAGTGGGATTCGAACCCGTAACACTCTTTCTAGCGGTCGCTATCCTTAACCACTGAGCTAAATCAAGGCGGTCGCGGCGCGACGAAATTAGCGACCATATTCTGCGTGGAAAGAAAAACGCAAGAAAACTTGAAAACACGCGTTTTCCCAAACATAAAACTAATCTAGATCGATTGTTTACCCCCGAAAACCCCCATATACAAATTTTCAGCGAAATCGTTAGAGCCGTTTTCGAGATCACAGAAATTTATAAATAAATATATATATATACATACATACATACAAGAATTGCTCGTTTAAAGGTATAAGATTAGGAGTTAACGCTTGGAAGGCAGGTTTATCCCTAGCAAATAATATACAATGTCCTTTTTAATTAAGTACAAATATTTTAAGGGGTGGTTCAGTCCATAATTTTGAACAACTTTTCCCAATAAATGTATATCGAAATACGAAAAAAAATTTCAGCTTCTCATACAAACCGAACTAGTCACGTGATATCAGTACTATGGAAAATAAAAATATTTTTTTCATATTTCGATATACATTTATTGGGAATAGTTGTTAGGAATGATGGACTGAATCTCTCCTTAAAATATTTGTATTTAATTAAAAAGGACATTGTATAATATTGCAGGCTTGAATCATCTGATTATCTGAAAAGAACGATGATTCTGTGTTTCGGAAGGCACGTATAAAGTGTGGGTCCCGAACGCCATGTAGCGTTTGATCATCAGACTACCCAATGAGTTCTGGTTCATCCTTTGGGTTGCGGAGGTCAGACGGCAGTCGCTCTGTGTGAAAACCAGTAACCTCGTCAAATCTCCTTGGTTAGGATGCGGAGCCCGAGCTCTGAAGCATTACTGCTGAGGATGCAACCGTTAAAATACGCTCGGATGATGATGATTAAATGTATGTATTTAATCATCATTTTACTGCCTCCGTGGTGTAATGGTTAGAGCGTTTGGCTCATACCCGGAGGTCGCGGGTTCGATTCCCAGCGGGGGCACCGACTTTGTGTTGTTGTCCTAGTTTGGTTAGGACATTGCAGGCTGATCACCTGATTGTCTGATAAGTAAGATGATCCGTGCTTCGGAGGGCACGTTAAGCCGTCGGTCCCGGTCACTGTCTTTGACATTGGTCGTTACCTGAAACCATGTTAGAGGCCTTTAAGGCGGTTTAAAAACTCTGACACTAGTGTTAGTCACTAACACACACGATAAGAAGAAGAATGTATGTATTTATACTAATCATCATTGACTAACTTTTTATCTCCTGAAAAATTTGTATAAATCTTTTACATCTGGTATCAACTTATACGTCTTCCATGCTGGTCTGGGGGAAAAGAAAAAACTTAGAATGTACCAGTTTCTTCTCTGCCCGGGCAGATCGTAAGAGCCGATCGTGGGAGTGGGCAAAAAATCGAATCATGTTAATAGGCGATACGGCTAGCAACCCATGACTATTTTGATTCCTTCATCCACCTTATTGCCTACATCAAGCTAAAAGTGGCCTTTGAGTCTTGCAGTCCTGAGCTCTCTCTGCTTAGAGCCACAAGACTCAAAATGCTTTGTCTGCTCCATTAGGGATAAAAACGTGATAGTATGTATGTGTATGTATCAACTTATACGTGTATTTTTCAGGAAGTATATGCAATCAGTCTATCTTGTGGAAAATTTGGCTATCTACAAGTACCTATCATCAGTTTAACATCGCACCAATATCGTTTACGTAACATCGTGTTATCGAACTGGGTTACCGATACCGAGGATTACAGATAAACATATGACTAAACTATTATAGAACGGGCCAAGTACGAGACGGACTGTCGCACGAAAGGTTGCGTACAATTATCTATAAAAATCACGTTTGTTGTATAGGAGCCCCACTTCAATAGTATTCTATTATCTGTTTTTAGTATTTTTTGTTATAGCGGCAACAGAAATACTTCAATGGTAAATATTTCAACTGTCTAGTTATCACAGTTTACGAGATACGGCCTGGTGACAGACAGATAGACAGACAGACGGACAGTGGTCTTAGTAACATGGTTCCGTAAATTTATTGCACAGTTATAGAAAATTACAAATAGCGGACCTAATTCCATAATTTGACATTGTGTCTCAATCAACCATTAGACCAAATAGAAAATATGTGTCGTCCCGTTTTTACCCTTTGGGTGCGGAACCCCGAACAGCATGTGTAAACAGACTGACTGACTGTTAATAAATATGACTAATTTTTGCTCTAGTCGAAGAAATATTTATGATATTCAGTATACAGAATGTAACTAAATAAAAGTACTAAGCAATTTTAAGGGTGAATTCAGTCCATTATACTGAACAACTTTATCCATGTATCAGAGCGATATCAAGAAAATTTGAACTCCCATTGACTAAAAGGAAGCAAAAATAAATATCTTTGCTTCCTTTAGAAATTTGAATACGCTGACTGATTTCACATTTCGATAAACATTCTTTGGCGAAAGTTGTTCAGCAACATGGATTAAATCTGCCTTTAAAGCTTCAGTTCTTTTTGTTGAATGTTTTAATATCATCTTATCTTCGCCTGCACAGGGTCCATCAAATAAAGAAACATAAAACAGCGAACAAATCGGTTTGATTCTATTAAAAATAAATCCAAAATCCCAAATAAATGACCAGCCATTATTTTCGTAACATAACCTAAAAATAAAACTGGTCGCCCTCAAGTGCGGCCTAATAATTTTGTCCTTTTTTGTGGACAAAAAGGCCAAAAGATATAAGGCCCTATCTCGTGGCCCGCCACAATTTATCGTTCATAAATTCAGGTGATTTGGGCCCGGGCCATAAACGGCCCTCCGCATGTGAAGGTCTCGTATTTCTAAAAGGCATTCTGTTACGTAATGGGATGAAATTGATTTCGGATCTAGAAAAATGTGTAGAAAATTTACATCTACGCGTGAACCTTTTTATTTCTTCAAGTTTATTTAATTCGACTTTATGTGTATAAATTTTACCTGATATCATCATTTCTTTTGGTCTCCACTACAAGAGCACGACCCTCTCAGTACTACCAGAGCCATTCTTGGCCAGAGCAGCTAGAGGACTTGGCCTACACTCTCCTCGCTGCCCAGACGGGTTGGAGAGGACTTGGAGTGGGCATATTCTACTCTGCCAGAAACAACACGGGATATCTTCGACAATTGAACCAATTTGATGATTCTTTATTTATTTCAAACTCCTTTGTGATTTCTAATACAAGTAAATGCGTAGTCTTTGTTGCTTTTGCACGGTAACAATCAAGCTCAAGCAAGCTCTCAGTTGAAGGGTTTTCTAGCACAAAATTTTAAATTATATCTCCGTTACCTTTCAAATTTTTTTTTTTAAATGGCGGCAGCACTGAACCTTGAAAAATTCAGGCAGTTCTATAATGAGTTTCGTTTGGCGTTCCCTTGGCCCACCTTCTGCCATGCCCCAACTGCTTAAATTTGGCTAATGACAGGGGTGTAAGTGTTGCCACACACTGGTCTTAAACCTTACGAAGAAGCCATTTCGTCTCTTTAAGAAGAAGAAGAGGTGTTCCTTTTAAAGAAGCCAATATTGAAGATATCATTCTTATTGCTTGAAGAATAATATTTGATTTTTAAACATATTCGAGAGTCGGTGTGCAATTCCATTCCCATTCCCACTACTTCCTTAACATTCACGTTTGAATAACTTGCTCCCAACTTATAATTTCAGCCCCAACCCGGCTGGAATGGGTGAAGTTTGATGATATAGCTCGGTACGACCGTGGCTTGGGATTGCATGGTGTCGTGTCATACGAGTCTACGGGGGCCACGATTCCGAGTGGGATGGGATAGTTTGGGGTTTTCTGCATTGTTTACGTGTATTTTCAAAGATGGATTCAGATTGAACAACTTTGTCCTTTTGTAGAGTCTAAATGGTTCTAATAATATTTGACGACCTCTGTAATCACACTGTCACACACCCTGGAAATCTCGGGTCCTCAAGATGGGTTTTTTCAGATTGACCTACGTCTTGGATGTTTATCTATATATGTCTTTGTTATAAAATATAGTATCGTTGAGTTAGTATCCTATAACACAAGTCTCGAACTTCTGCAGGTGGAAGTTTTGAACAACTTATCCCACGTAATACATATCGATTTATGATAAAAATAATCGCATATTTTATATGAAAAATATCGTATAATGATCATAGTAGTATGATTAAAACTTTTGCATCTTACGGCCCTGGGACTTACTGTTTATTACACATTGATAAAATTTTGCTACAGGTCAATATTATAAAAATTTAAATAAGTATATATAAAATTAGGTATAAACACATATTTCATGCCATATTTATTATTTACATTTCATTTGTCAAAATTCGTCAAATGTTGTAAATTAAATGTGGCATGTATATTTGTAACAATAATGCAATTATGAATTCAGTTGAAATAAAAAATAATGAGACTGAAATAACTGTAGGTCTTCGAACAAAACACGAGTGCGTTGACCCTGTTATGGCACCAATCATAATTTGGCCAGAAAGTACCAAGCCGTGCTAAAAATAAGTTTATGCGGATGACTCGAACAAACAAACTGAAAGATCCTTACAATTTCAACACTGTTTATTTTTGGAGGAATTTTGCAACTTTGCCTTTCTTACATTTTTGTGGCAACACACTTACTAAATAAAGAATAAAAGACGGTGTCGTGTTGAAAAAGACAAAATGAAGAGTTGCTTGACTTGTTGGCCTGTTTTAAAAGTAAAGCTTGGTTATTTTTCTTCCCTCAATATTCAATTTTTGCGATAGGATTTGGTGTTTTAAAATTGAAGGAGCGAGCGACATAACCGTAGTTTTCTAAAAGCTCGTAGTTGTAGCATCCGACGTTTGTATGTTCGCCGACAACTCGGGTATTTGATTGAGACTTCATACAACAGGGAATATACATACATGATAAAATTATGTGTTATCTAACCAGTTTATCAATAAATACCCAAAAGTAAAGTGCTAACGGTGAAAACAGAATAAAATTAGTTGAAAAGCGAACTAGATATAACGATTTTACGTAAATATGTATATCTTACTCGCAAAAATGCTATTTTCTATGGCAAATGTGAAGGTGACATTGACTTTGACCTTTCTAATTGATCTTCCTAATTGAAAAATTGATCTTTCTAATTGAAACTTGAAAGTATCACAAGGTCTTTGCTGATTAAGATATTATATATTCTTTCATATTTGTTTACTGTGATTAATAACAATATATTCTGTATTGATCGGTAAGTAGACAAAACAAGTAGATTTTTTTAGCTAAATAGATTTTATCGAAAAAGACTCAAACCCTTAATACTTGGTACTACCAAAACTTATGTACGTCGATCTCAAACTTCTAGGGACGCTCCGTTTAACCCCCTATCATGGTCTGATTAGATACCCCCAATATAAAGGCAGCGTATGCACCCTACTCTAATAATGGCCCACGCACAATGGTCGGACTTCGGTAATAAAATACCCAACTTAAACACGGCCAATCGAAGAGCGGGCTGTTCCAAATCATAAGAAAAAGCGTTTATTTAATAACTAACTTTTAACTACGACTCCGTTCGCGCGCATCTTATACATAAAGACAATTCAAGATAATGATCAGTTCTGCTGCAACAAATTAGTAAAAAGGTGCGTGTGCACTTTTTTCTTGAATAGGTACCTATTTGAGATACTTTTGATGTTTTTGGGTAAGGCATTCTAAAGTCGCGTAACCTAAATAGTCAAATAGTCATAAAACTTGAGCAAAATAAAGGAAGGTGCCTTTCCTCTCTGATTCATTCTTTTCGGTCCCTAGACGTAATCTGCCCTTTTTTGTAAGGTCAACCGCCCATCTGTTCCTTGGTCATCCTTCCTTTGACTGTCCAGTTGGTAAATCAGATTAATAGGATTATTAGCATGAAGGACAGACAATAAACAAACACAGTTTCACATTGATCAGTAAAGATTAACTTATTAAACTTAGCTTGCGTTAGAATCTGGATTATGTCAAAAGGCGATGAAGTTTGCAACCCTTTACTACTACCATCACGCTGAAACGTGATTAGCGTGTTGTATATGTACGGTGTATATGTAAGTTTTAGAATAGCGTTTTAATGCTTGCACCAAACACCACAGACAATGAAAAGTAGTTGGGCGTTGGGCATAAAAATCAAAGAATATAGGCTGAGCAGTTTGGAGCAAAGTTTGGGACAAAGGAATCCATGGCGCCCTTCTACTTCCACGCATTGTTCGAGAGCCTAAATTATGGTGAATCGCTGGGCGGTGCTAGGCCCGCTCACCTGATATAAGATTCTCAATAGAGCAACAACCTACGCAATTTCGAGTTAGATTAAATACTAGAGTGCAGTGTTAAGCCTAGTCATTGAGTTAAGATTTGGAACAGAGAAATAACCATTGATTAGAAACTGTAACAATCTCTGTCTCAGTATCCCATCTTTATGGTTGACTAGAAGAGAACGCTTTTAGCGTTAAATCCACCAATTGTGTTAATGGTTAATTCATTGTAGAATATTTAAGTTTTGATAGAGGTTGCTTCTAATGTACACTGCTTTGGTTTCGTTTTTTTGTGTGTAAGTTTTCTATTCAGTCTACCTATATGAAAAACTTCAAAGGGGCCTGGAAACAGGTTAAAGAGCCAACAATCGTGTCATTTTATGGATCTTGACAACTGGCAAGACATCGCGCACTCTCTCATCCAAAACCACAAACACTTCGGATCGCTGAATGGGAAAATTAATAGAATTAATGTTGATGAGCATACTCTATTCGTATCCTCACTCAACTCCGTTGAATACTGGCTCTGATTTAGTAGGCAGCACAGAGCCGCGCAAAACTTTCCGATTGCTACTCTTCGACTCTTTGCCTTCCTGTGCTCGTGATTGCTTATTTATGCACCTAATTCAACTATTACAACCACGGAAAGTTCTCTATATTGTGTAGAAACTTTACCATCTTCCAATATCTTATTGATGAACAGAATTTTCCGCCACGTCAGTTTTTTCCACAACTGTACTGTCACCCCCTCTCAGCTTATTACTTTCTGTCACACGTGTTTTACGCAGCAAATATAATTTTCTTTATTTTGCAATAACTGCTATCTGGTTACACGTGTCGGCGTCAACTTATGTTAATGGTGCATTACAATACATTATGCGTCTTAATATGTCCACTTGATTATGACTAGTGTCTATTTGTACTTATGAAAGTATGATAAGTTTTATATTGGTCGAATTGAGTTGGTATCCCAAATTTTAAATAATTTTGTACAGTAAAATCAGTTCAAGCGAGAAAACTTTCTGCACTATCTACTGCATTTAGGTTGATCTCATCATCACCGGTCTTTTTCTTCTTCGTCTTTCTTCTATTTTGCCTTCTATTTAATCATAATGCGCATAAAATTATCATGCCGTATCAAGTGTCTATATATTGCCTCACCTATTTTCGATCTCTTGTCATAAATCTCGAATATAAAACTTTTTTCACCTACTCTAAATACTTAATTGAATTTGTTGAGATCTGAGACCCCCAGTCAACTCGCCAACTCGCACAATCTGAACAACCTCAGGCCTGTCCATATCTCCTCGTCTTTGTCTAAACGTCCAACAAAAGAGCCCTTTCCATCCCATTGTTCCGGAGACGTCAGATTATCGACAGACAGTCATAACAAATTACTACTTACCAAAATCTCTTTTAACTCTCATTAACTTTCAAAACAAGCTGTTTTCAACCCTAAAACCAAGACACTAAACTATATTTTACATTACCTTTTCCACGGTCTTAAAATTCCACAAAATGTAATTGAGTTTGAACTTTAATGTGTAGTAGTTAAAGTTGATTTTGGATTATGGTAGAAGTTTTAAGAGTCCATTATAAATTGTTGGTGAAACATTAGAAACAGCTAGTTCTTTTGTGATATTGTAATTCGGTTGGTTATTAATGTACTCTGTGGTTTGTATCACGATGTACCTATGACGGAAAGGTGGAATAATTGATAGTTAGAGCTTTTGTTAGAAACTTGCTGAAGCATCTTCAAGCTTTGTGTTAAGTTCAAACTCGGGACAATACGTTTGATACCATAAGTTGATTAAACAAACAGTATTTGCAAGAATAAATGACCAGGGAACGGCTTCATATTAGAGTCGTTTGGGCATAAATCGGTTGTGTAGTTTGGGTATAAGTTTAGATTTTTTTCACTTAATGCCTCTTTATAGTGTAGTGCGCAAATAAATGGAAAGATTTAAGTTTATTTTACTGCTTTAGAAATTAAATAACTATAATAACACCACCATTTTTAACCGGAATTTTGTCGTCACGGAAGATCGGACACCCTCACAGCGCGACAGCAAGACAAGTACCAATCAAGAGACCCAATCATATCAAATGGCAGACCGAATGAGTAAATGTTAGCAGGAAACATTGCTCTGGCTCTGTCAAGGGCGTTATTTTGTAAACGTATCAACAATGAGGTTTCGTTAATCAAGTAAAGCAGAAATGTCATACAAAACAAAACAATCATTATTAGGTAAGCCTAGGCAGTTATTTAGGGAGATACATGTACTTTTCGGGGTCCAGTTTAGATAGTTTAAAGGATTATCGAGGGCTTGGCCAAGGCAAAATTTTAAATCATATCTCCGTTTCCTTTCAAATAATTTATTTTATAAAAATCACGTACTTGTCTCTTAAGTTAAATTAAAAGAGATCAATATATTTGAACAAGTTTCAACACTTGTTCAATGCAGGTGACCCTAGACAGAATAAGATTTTTTTTCATACAAACATAGTATAGCTTTTATTTTAAAACGCCGTGTCAGATTTTGGTAAAACATTAACTGAAAAAGTCAAAATATGAACTTTAAAAATTATGTTATTTTTGACTATACAGAAAATCTACACTACACTACACCCTTTAATTTACTCATTTTTTTTCAAGTTTATATTCTGTTTCGATTACTAGTTTTATGCCTAGAGAATTAGCAGTTTCTTTAAAATTACAAAATTTTACTAATTCAGTTGATTTGTATAGTAATAAAATCTTTATTTACCAACACAACAATAACAACACAACAAGAAATAAAGATGACCACTTAAATAGAACTTAAAATCAAACCGTCTAGAAATCAAAATGTTATTTGATTCGGGCGGATAATTGGAAGGAACGAATAAAGTTCGCCCATGTTTAAAAATAAGACAGAAATACACTAGTGCGATACAAGCCAGATTTAGATCAAAACGTTTCATTTATTGTGCTCATTCGCATGCTTGCACCCCACACCCCCGCACCCCCGTAAACAACCTACGTGATCGTAAACATGTTTACTCCCTGGCAATTTATTCATTACTTTCGCTATCTGCTCGATAAGCTGCCGGTATATAGATGGGACCTTCCCGTCGGCTATCTAATCGGATAGGATCCGGGAGCCGGTTATCAGATGAAAGAGACGGTGGAAATATCTGAATAATAAACGAGTGGCGACCTACCTACCTACCTGTAGTTGCAGATACATTACTTATCTGTTTCTAAAGCTGAATTTCCCAGAACCTGATTTTAATAAAAAAAAAATCAGATGACTACTTTTCAGAATACTTTCTCAGAATCTGTTTTTTTTTTCTATTTATTAGATGACCACTTTTTTAATATTATGTAAATATTCTCGCTTGTGGAAAAAATAATTAGGTAGTTACCAAAAATAAAAAAAATCTCATATTCAAAAATTAGACCTTACCTCTAGAATTAGATATTACCTCTTAAATTAGACATTTAGTGAGCATTCTACCAAACTAAGGCCCGAACTTTTTGAAAACTAATTGAACTCGCGACACTGTTACCGACAATAGGTTTTCACTTCTGGCGGCACTCCTAGAGTGCCGCTTTTTTATACAAGTTTATTTGTTTAATTTGTATTGTAGCCTGAAATCCACTGCAGTCACAGAGGGCTAATTTTTCTAACTTTCTGGCAGCAAATCATAGCCAAAGATAATAAAATAACTAACAGCGTATCAGCTGTTTTAACCTTAGTCAACTATGACATAAAACAAGTAACGTTACTCAACAAAAAGCCACAATGTGGGTTTGTCTGTCAGACAATACATCCAGAACATGACACGGCACTACGTTGCGGTCCATTTAACACAACACGTGCCCAGCAGTGGGAACTGGGCAATGCAACGGTGACAGTGTTGCATCTCCAATTGTGGCCACTAACCATAGTTTCTATCAGTACATACTAAATTTACAAATTGACATTAATCTTCTTCTTATATTTAAGAGCTGGGCTCTTGTCGGTGGAGTGCTTTCCATGTCTCTCTTCCTTTCGCTAAGTTCTTAACCTCCTTATATGTTTTTACGTTTAATTTTTTTTACATTAATGTAACTTATAAATTGTAATTCATTATTGTTTTTTGAAAATAATAAAAAGGTTGTTACTTATAACTAATAACTTCTAGTACTGTTTAAATAGTATCTAGTATCCAACTAAACATGAACCTACCCGTAATAAGCGTGCGGAAAAAAAACTAAAGATTGAAAAAACAAACGCTATTTATAAGCAGATTTGATATTTTTTGGTTTTTAATATTATTTGAAATTATGTTTATGTACTTTCACATTATAATGTTAATAAGGATTCAAATTAATAAAAAAATGTGTATTTTTTACAAGCTTTTATTTAGATTTACCTATCCGTCTGTATGTCTGTCTGTAATCCAATCTTGCACTTTAAATTTGAGCCACTTTCCGGTTTCCGATTGAGATTAAAATTTTGCACGCATACGTAGGTATATTGCGTGACAATGCAATATTTTGATGACATGGGGCTCCTCTTATCGTGTGTGTTAGTGACTAACACTAGTGTCAGAGTTTTTAAACCGCCTTACAGGCCTCTGACATGGTTTAAGGTAACGACCAATGTCAAAGACAGTGACCGGGACCGATGGCTTAACGTGCCCTCCGAAGCACGGATCATCTTACTTATCAGACAATCAGGTGATTAACCCACAATGTCCTAACCAAACTAGGACAACAACACAAAGTCGTTGCCCCCGCCGGGAATCGAACCCGCGACCTCCGGGTGTGAGCCGAACGCTCTAATCACTAACCACGGAGGCAGACATGGGGCTGATCTGATGATAGAGTTGGAAGGTGACTTTATAACTTTGTAATGAAACGGTGCAACCCCATCGAGTTTGGGCTCGTTTGATTCGTCTTAAGAAGCACTTTAACTTTAAGGTTCATTCTTTTAGTTAAAAGGTTGTTTTAAAAAGTAAAGTATATTCTTTATAATTACCTGTTTAATTTGCCGTCTTAATATTAGGTTTAGCTTTCGTTAGCCAGACTCTAGTAAACTAGTTTCGATATCAATATGCGAAAACCTATTGCTTTTTTATCATAATTTAGCCACTTTATTTAAATATTGGGAATAAATTAAAATCTAGATTAACATCTTATTGCTTACTAGCCGAAGCCCGCGACTTCGTTCGCGTGGACTTTATGTCTCTGGAAAATGCTCATCAGACTGAACAACTTTTACTAAGGCGGCATTTTTATATCTCTTATAGTTTAGCTGGACCATTATGGTTCTGCATCAGGCGTTCCATTTTCCAAAATCATTTATACCCTATATGTTGCCCAGGCTTAATAGCTATATAACAAAAAAAGTTGCATTCGAATCCGTCCAGTATTTCCGGAGATTAGCGTGTACAAACAGACATACAGACATACAGACAAACAGACAGACATTTTTTTTAATCCTTACTCTATTACTATGTCTCTATCGCCCCCAATATTTTTTTTGGAAATATATTCAATGTACAGACACACTTTTTTTACTGTTTTATTATATGTAAGACTAGCCGACGCCCGCGACTTCGTTCGCGTGGACTTTATGTCTCCGGAAAATGCTCATCAGGCTAAACAACTTTTACTAAGGCGGCATTTTTATATCTCTTATAGTTTAGCTGGACCATTACGGTTCTGCATCAGGCGTTCCATTTTCCAAAATCATTTATACCCTATATGTTGCCCAGGCTTAATAGCTATATAACAAAAAAAGTTTCATTTGAATCCGTCCAGTATTTCCGGAGATTAGCGTGTACAAACAGACAAACAGACATACAGACAAACAGACAAACAGACAAACAGACAAACAGACAAACAGACAAACAGACAAACAGACAGACATTTTTTGTTAAGTTCTTACTCTATTACTACGTCTCCATCGCCCCCAATATTTTTATTGGAAATATATTTAATGTACAGACACACTTTTTTTACTGTTTTATTATATGTATAGATATGTAAGTATATATTAGAACTGTACTGGTTTTCCAAATAAAATAACTACATTCAGTGCAAAATCGACCTGTATTTATTCCTTTTGTAGACTTAGCCAATAGAATAGCCGACTGATACCTAGTCACGCATCGTAAACAATGATTATTTATTTATTTCATAAACACTATAATGTTACTTACAGTCTAGAGCTGTCCTTAGGCAGTGACTGTTGCTAGGCTGAATTCCGCCTATATTTCCTACATCAACGGAAGTGCTTAAGGTTACAATAAGTTTTCCTATTTGCTACTTAACAAGTTGTTCTTCTAGTTTAGAAGTTTCTAGCACTGATTGTTTACTTCCTTTACGTCTGCCTCCGTGGTGTAGTGATTAGAGCGTTCGGCTGATACCCGGAGGTCGCGGGTTCGATTCCCGGCGGGGGCAACGGCTTTGTGTTAATGTCCTAGTTTGGTTAGGACATTGTAGGCTGATCACCTGATTGTCTGATAAGTAAGATGATCCGTGCTTCGGAGGGCACGTTAAGCCGTCCGTCCCGGTCACTGTCTTTGACATTGGTCGTTACCTAAAACCATGTCAGAGGCCTTTAAGGCGGTTTAAATACTCTGACACTAGTGTTAGTCACTAACACACACGATAAGAAGAAGACTTCCTTTATAATAGAGAAGTTGCCTGTGTCCATTATTTTATTTAGTCCTTCTATTATTAATTTATCATTATTTTATTTTATTTAGTCAACTAGGTTATCCAATAATAATAATTCCATGTATTTTCGTTTAACAAAGTAGTAAAAATTCTCTAATAAAAAACGCTAAGTTAGGCTAAAGTTTCGGAGTATCAAGTAAAATTGTACTTGATCGTGACGTCATGCAAATTTTAAATGAGCTGTATCTTTGTTATAAATTACAAATCAGAGTAAAGAAAAAATATACGTCTATTATACCTTTTAATAATCTATCTAATGAGGCAAAAAAATTGTCTACCTCTATGTGTATTGGTCCAATACACATGTAGGTAGACAATTTTTTTTAAATATATCTATATTATATATTATATATGTGATATTTTGTTTCATTTTGGAATAAATGACGGACACCTATTATTTTACTTTTCTCTGTACCCATACCCACAAGTTAATCTATGTTATTCTCTTGTATGGAGCAATAAAGATTTTTCCCATCTAAATTAAGAAAATTTACCAATTTTTTTTATAAAAAATTTGAGACGTCATAATTTATACAAAATTTCAAAGACAAAGTTTCAAAAGTTTGGTAATAATAAGTTCTAGTAGTATTGATAAACTGAAAGTATCACCAAAAAAGTGTTTATCAAAATATTTTTTTTTATACGTTGGTAACAACTGTACTTATTCAAAACCCGACAAAATTGCAAAATCCCAAAGTTCTTTGACCTCGCTACATTCTCATAGCATGCCTATTGACCAACACATTGTCCGTCGACTTTCCTTTCCATTGTCCACTATCGTGACGTAATGGGGCCCTCGATGGTGAAGACCAGCCGCGGTAGGCGCAGGGCCGAAGGGCTGTTCGTCTTTATCTATCTTTTCGCACGATTGGTTCGTATCTATGGTCAAAAATAAATTGTTTTTTACTGTTTTTTGATTAAAACTAACGTGACACTCAGACATTAGAATGAGTTAACGGGTTACTCACGTATAGAGTCAGCTACAGGCCGACATGTTTCCAATGTCCCGTACACCACACCAGCTCGCGACACACTTCTGTGTACGGGCCTTTATTCACATTCACCCTGATGAAGACCTCCGACATGTTTCGACCTCATCTGGAGGTGTTCATCCCGTACACAGAAGTGTGTCGCGAGCTGGTGTGGTGTACGGGACATTCGAAACATGTCGGCCAGTAGCTGACTCGATAGGTACGTGAGTAACCCGTTAACTCATTCTAATTATTTTGTACTGTTCTTCTTCATCTCATCGAGTCGAAATGGTTTAGTGTAGCTTTAATTTCAAATTATCTTTAAACAGTATGTGGCCACGGCGATCCCTCTGTCATTAGCATCATCTGGCTGCTCTAGCCAAGTATAGTTTTGGTAGTACAGAGAGGGTCGTGCTCTTGCAGTGGAGACCAAAAGACCTGATGACGATGATGTTGTTTCAGCCGAAAATGATTTTGTATGTCTGACCGACTAACCGGCTGTAATGCGACTAGTTCAATGATTATCTAAACAGTTTTTTGTCGACAAAGCTTATTTTTTTACCGTATAACCCTGGAGATTTCAACGTACCTACAAAGACTCACAAGGTCTACAGCTTACAGACCCACTAGATTTACTTAAGTAAACAGTGACAATGATCACTATGCTCGACAGCGGTCACGTGACCCGTCCACTGATAACGCCACATGTGCTATATTTGCACAGATTGCCCGACCGGCTCCGACCGGTTATGATAATAGACTCTTGCGACGATAAATAACCACGAACCAGTTTCTCGGAGACGCTGTGGTTTTCATCGGAAATTACGAATTTCGGTTTGGCGCCAGTAATAATAATAATTATAAATGGGTGGCGCCAGCGCCAGCCTTTAGCATCTTAAGTTATTATTTTTAATTATTAACCGTTCCTTTACCGCCAAAACTAGACACAATAATAAGATAATGAACGTGGACATTTATTAATGTCATGCGGGTCTTTACCGGTTAATTTAAAGTAAAGAGAATTTTTTGAGAATTACGAAATAAAAAACAGGAACAGATGTAAATAAGACTATAAAAAGCTAGCTGTGCCCGCGGGCTTCGCTCCCCAAGAAATTGGGATAAAAACTATCCTATGTCATTCCCTGAGTCTTAAACTATATCCATGCGAAATGTCATCTAAATAGGTTCAGTGGTTAAAGCTTGAAGAGGTAACAAACAAACAAATATACAAACTCACTTTCCATTTGTAATATTAGTTGAGAAGTTGGGATTATAGAAGTTAATTATTCTTATTATTTCATCAGAATTCGAAGAGATCATTTTCAAGACCTGACCATCATGACCTCACCCCGGGGTCTATGTCCAGCAGTGGACGTTATGCGGCTGAAATTATGATGATTGGTTATAATAACCAAATTATTAACAGTTAGATTAGAGTCATGACGAGATTAGTGGGCACAAACCACTAATTGGTTTTCAATAATACACACGCTAATGAGACTTGTGTTATGGGATACTAACTCAACGATACTATATTTTATAACCAATACCTTTATAGATAAACATCCAAGACCCAGGGCAATTTGAAAAAGGCCATTTTTCAATTTGCCCTGACCGGGGATCGAACCCAGGGCCTGTGGGTGGCGGAGAAGCATGGTGACCATGTCACGAAGGTCTTTAAAGGAGGAGGTCGGAGGAGTAATAGATATAAATGATATCCCGCTTCTATGAAGTGCCATACATCTTTTATAGTCTAACTAGAGGCAGCGCGCGGCTTCGCCCGCGTTAACCACGCGAGTGAAGTCGCGGGCGTGATGCAATATAGCCTAGAGCCTTCCTCGATAAACGACCTATCTAATACCGAAAGAATTTTTCAAATCGGACCAGTGGTTTCTGAGATTAGCGCGTTCAAACAAACAAACAAACAAACTCTTCAGCTTTATATATTAGTATATATGGATTTGGACAATCATGCATTTGTGTTTAAATGTTTAGTAAGTTTTATCCTTCCTCTTTGAATAACCTACATAACGCAATCCAGCAGGTGTCCCCACACGGGTCACTCGCCAACCTTTCCTCCTGATAACAGTGATAAGAGACACGAGCCGGCAGTAAATGATAAGATAACAATAGGTTAGACCGGACGCGTCTAGTCTTACTAATCATATATTCATAGTACATATATTCATGTATTTACAATTAATATAACTACTGGTATTGATGTGTTATCAACATGCAATATACGGGATTTCTTACGTAAAATGCCCGGTACTGGCCGAAGTCAGGTTCTTCTTTTTCTTCTTGAGGGTCTTCCTTCGGGCGAATGTGATGTATTCTTTTCTGTCGCCCAGATCTGTCATTTGCTAGAGCGACAGAAAAGGATCGTCGTCATCATCATCATTTCAGCCGCATAACGTCCACTGCTGGACAAGTTTTCTAAAATGACTGATCTAGAGCGGCTTGCATCTAGCGCCTTCCAGCGACCTTGGTCAGAAAAAAAAAGAGAAGAATAGCAGCAAGGAAAGGTGCTGCCAAATGAGTCCCAACCCTTAGGTAATGCCTTCACTAAATTTGCCTAAGTCACATTTTGCTGCAGTTGCGATTTCCTTTTTATACCTTCTGAGTGGAAAAAGGCGCATTATGATAAGTATTATATAAGTATGACACACATGCTTACGGTCTTCTTCTCACAAGTTGTTTCTTCATTTTGGAAGCTTCTTTTTTTCAAAAGTGTGTTGTTTAATACTCAAGGACCGCACTTTTACCCCCTTTTTCTTAAAAAATAAACGTTTGCCAAACCTGTTTTAGTTTAAATATGGTTTTTCTTGCTCTCGCAATGTCAAATATTGAAAAGAGTGATAGAAACAAAACATATTATAGCTAAAATAGGTCAAGCATACGTTTGTAAATTTTTATAAATTAAGGGGTTAGTGAACGCACCCCAAACTACGAAGCTGCGATAAGGACACCACTTATTCATAGCAATTTATTTAGGGTCACTAGGATTAGTTTCAGGATTAGTTACCCGAGCACGCTTCGCTCGCATGACTTGATTACGATGCTCGTATCTACGTAGATTACCGCGATTACCTCATTCGGCTATCTTAAATATTATGACAATATCTCTACGCGACGTTCATAAACAAATTTCATAAGATATACTGGTATACGCGTAAGTACATATTGTACCTATCCGGCCGTAATCTGCAGCTAGTGGGGCTTGGTTTAAACCATTGTACACCCAAAACTAGGACACCTTCCGAAATGTCACTTTTATTTTGGTCACTGTCAACTTCATTTGAGTGAATAATAGTTTAAACCAAGTCCTTAGTTTGTTGTTATAAGACGGAATAAGTACTACATTTTTTTCCCGGGAAGCTGTGCTTTTTCTTTTCCTAATCATTATCATCATAACAGCCACAGGAAGTCCACTGCTGGACTTAGGCCTCACCAAGAATTTCCAAAACGACCGATTGGAAGCGGCCTTCTTGCTACTTCTTCTCCTAATCATCATCATCATCACCATCAGGTCTTTTCAGTCTTTACTGCAAGAGACGATCCTCCCTGTACTACTAGAGCCATACTTGGCCAGAGCAGCCAGAAGATGTGTGGCCAGACGGATTGGAGAGGTCTTATTGTTGTTTATAAGCTTTGTTTTATCTTGAAGGTATTTCCTAAGTCGCCTTTTACGAAATTCTCGGAAAGACTCCTATTCTACTATGCCGGAAGCCACGCGACAAATCTTCTTCTAATATGATAACATAATTATTAATCATGATAAGTAAATATAGATAAAAAGTTTTCCTACGAGAGATTAAAAAGTATATTATTTATCATTGCATTATTGCATCAGAAAATATTGTATGAATCACTTATACAAACGAATTACGATTAATATTTTAATTTTATGGAGACCTTCAACAAGTGTCACGCGTGTCTACGTGACTGGTGGAAAGTCATGCTATTTGTCATAGGTGTACAAACATTTGATAAAAAAGATCACAATTTATTTTCAGATTCACAAAGCAAATAAATGTTTTAAAACAAGTTCCTTAGAATCATTCAATATGTACACAAAAACATTTTATTACGGTAAGCCGTGTGGTTTCCGGCAGAGTAGAATAGGACCACTCCAAGTCCTCCCGTGGATGTCGTAGAAGGCGACTTGGGAAATACAAGCTAAAACAAAGCTTATAAAAATCAGTGAGACCTCTCCAACCCGACCAGCGTCGAGAGTGTAGGCCAAAATTCTCTAGCTGCTTTGGTCAAGTATGGCTCTGGTAGTACAGAGAGGGTAGTGCTCCTGCAAGTCCTGCAGTGGAGACAAAAAGACCTGATGATGATGATGATGTTCACGGTACGTTTCTTTATGATCTTTTCAGATACCAATCGATCACCAAAAAGAGCGTCGCAAATGGACACGCTTAAACCACATACTCAGGAAGGATTTCACTCATTCCGAGAAAGGCACTGTGGGCTCCTCAGGAAAAGAGGATATTAATAATTTATTATGTTTAGCTTATGGATAAAAATGTCCATTAATTGATGTCTATTACATGATTTTTCCGTGGTTCAGGGTTGCGTGAAGCTTTTCTTAACACATTTGCGAAAAACTACCACTTTTGGCAAATGAGCTTAGAAAAACTTCATGTTCTCACGTTGAACTGTAAACAGTAGTTTAAGAGTTACCTGGGACATAATCACGACTATGCGGCCAAAATTTCAAAAGATATTTACGTTTCCTTCCACATTATTTATTTTAAATAGAGCAGTACCGGACCCTGGAAAAATCATGTATTTTAAACACGAGTTTCAATCAAAAATAACTTAAGGCTTGGCTCTACGCTTTTATTTTTCAAAATCTGTCAAAATTGATTCAAAAGTTGACCGTTCTTTTCCGCTAGGTTTGTAGTAATGTCTAAACGCAATGCAGATAGAGTTAAAAATATATAGAGGTTACAGTATGGAAGACATGACGTAATGAAATAAATATGTTTACATTTTTGTAACATATTATGTTTTTGTAAAGAATTGAATAAGGTCATGTCCGTACAAGGACTTAATGCTGATGCTTTGTCTACCGGTCAGCCTTTAGAAAAAAACAAAACTAGTTTATTTAAATTTTAAAATATACACAGTGATTTTTCATTGTTTTTGAAGCTATGGGCCACTTTATAAGGGTCGTTAGTAAAACTAATTAGCTAGTCGAAATAAAAATTCAAAAACAAAGTAAAATCGTGAGATCAATTAGTAGTACCACCAGGCACCGCCTCCGTCCGGCCGGCCGGAGATCATCGAGGTCATGCGGTAGTTTTTGATCGGGCGTAACTACGTAGTCTCGATTTTTTTATCTTATTTTTCTATCCATATACTTAATTCAAATTTGTGTATGACACACAAATTTGAATTAAGTATATGGATAGAGGAATTTATTTACAATAGATTTTTTTCCAAAACCAATGAAAAGTCAGCATGTATGTACTAAATTACTAAGGGTAGTAAATAAGTAACTATATAAAAAGAGCTGCATTATTCAATTATTTATATATAAGTAAGTAATATTTTTAAAATTGCAATAGTTGTACGTTATGATATAAGTTTTGTGTGTGATGATTTTCCAGCCCGAGCCGAAAGCGAGGGCGTAATAGAGCTGAAAGTGTTTTAACTAATATACACAACACACGTATATCGCACGACGTTTTTCAATACACTTATATCTAAACTGATTTTTATTTTAAGGCTGCCAGCGCTAGCGACCTTGAAAATACAGAAAAAATAATTTATCTTTCTGTAAGTGAGATTATCAGAAATCCTCGCACAACTTTTAAGCTAGTATCCTTAAGTTTCATTAGAACCTCGAAAGTCATTGAAATACTATCAGCTTTAGAAACTTTTACAAAAAGTGTCAAAAGTGGCCGTTTTTAGTAATTTTTAAGATGTTTATGCATGTTTTATGACCTACTTTATATATCTAAAACCGATGAAATTAGAGCCACTTTACGAGCAAGTGTGTTGAAAAAATAATTAGATAATATACAGCATGGAAGGGACGTACCCGTAATAAATTGAACCACAGGCTATACTAGATCACTTTATTATAATTATAAAATAACAGTAAAAAAGAACCGAATTTGACATTCTCATACAAATTTTCCAGGCGGCTGCACACTTTTGTATGGATGCCATTTTTTTTTAGTTTTTGTTTGTGATTTTTATTTGATTATAGTTAGTGGTCTAGTGTAGCCCGTGGTTAGATTTATTACGGGTATTATCCCTTCCACGTTGTATATTGGCACTACTGTGGGCACTACATTTATTTTAAACTGACGTCGAATTTGCGGAGTGTCTATGTAGTGTAAATGCTAGGAGAACAATCTTATGTATTCAGATTTGTCTATAGTACAGTTGTGCTACTGTAAACGATGGGCAAGAAAGGGTGATTCAGTCCTTTATTTTTACCTTTTTTAAAGTTAAACTAGATCTTTTATCTTTTCAGGGTTCCGTACCCAAATGGTAAAATCGTCCGGCCAAGCCAAGTCTACGCCACCAAAAACATCTAAAAACTTATTTTATTTTCATTTTATGATTTTTTTAAATTCGTTAACCCTTATTAGGTTTGATAGTTTTATTTTAACTTTTATTAAATACAAATATTCTAGAAACGGATTCTTAAATAAAAAATGGTGTTAACAAGCTCAAAATATTTTGAAAGACCTATTTAACGATACCCTACACGATGGGTTAGTCGAAAAAAAAACTTTCATGGGAGCTACAATATTATAGTACCTGGGTGACCGAGTTTTGCTCGGTCGGTTTCATTTCAAACATTAACTATATTTTTTAAAACTTGTCTAAAAACAGTACGAAATAAAAAATTATATATAAACTTGAACATAAAAAAAAACAAAAGTAAGTCACCGAGTGGGATTCGAACCCGTAACACTCTTTCTAGCAGTCAGTATCCTTGACCGCTGAGCTAAGCGGATGGCGGCCGGCGCGACGGAATTAGCGACCATATTCTCCGTAGAAAGAAACTCGAAAACACGCGTTTTCCCTAACATAAGACTAATCTAGATCGATTGTTTACCCCCAAAAACCCCCATATACCAATTTTCAGCGAAATCGTTAGAGCCGTTTTCGAGAACTAGTCATAGATAAATACATATACAAGAATTGCTCGTATAAAGGTATAAGATTTTCCCTATTTTACTTCACTGTTTTTTTGCAAGATTAATATACCCATGCCAAATTATAGCTTTTTTAGTACTTATAAATAAAACGTCGGATGACAGACAAACAGACAGACATGATGAAACTATAAGGGTTCCTTGTTTAAAACGGAACCCTAAAAACTGACGATAGTTTTACTTGTCATCGATATTATTGTAAACTATCAGTAATCAATATTATCAATAGTCCTATCGATATTGTTATGGTTTTTTAAGGCCACAAATATAGTATATAGACTAACGATATTTTATACTTATTCATCGATATTTTACATCAATTTTAACAAATGTACTAGCTCTTTAGGCGTTACGCAAGCTGCAAGCAGCCCGCGGTTTTTCGTGCAGCTGTTGAGGTAGGCTAAGATATTTTTCCAGTTCATAAAATGGATAAAAGCTCCAGTTACTTAAAAAACAAGAAAAATGTGTGGGCGGCAATTTTGGATCCAAAATCTGAATCCAGTTTCAAGTTCCGCAGGGTGCTTTACCCCCTAATGCAAAAATCAGACTCCTACAAAGTCCCAGTGAGACGTTACTAACGAAAAAAGTTTAATTTTCTTAAGCCCAGACGCCATCCTGGATTCCGAAAAAATGCTTTCGGCGGCCATCTTGGTTTGCAAAAAAAAGAACGACAAAGCACGTGGTAGGAGTGGCTCGGCCTACGGCCTCGTAGGTGACCTCTGCCTTAGGCCTCAAGCTTCACTTGGTTGCTTGTTTAGAGGGATAAGCAGAAAGCCCCCCCCCTCTCTGCTCCCCCGCCAAGCAAGTGAGCTTCACTCCTTACGGCTATCAGCACGGCGCAGGTCAAACAACCATATCAATCAGTCAGCCAGTCAGCCAGTCAGTCAGTGGTACAGTATGTACGTGTATATTTCTCGAAATCTAAAAGTAAATAATTCCGAAGAGTATCTATACATAAGTTTCTTTGGCTATTATAAAATTAATTTATTGCCACAAAACTGGTAATTAAATAAAACTAAAATATTATAAATCGATATTGTATGTACGGTACTTGTATGAAAAAAAATCTATGCCGACCATGTCTGTCAGGTAATCAATCTATGCCACGCTATACTTTGACACTTCCTTTGACATTATGACAAGTGACACAGTGTAAGAAAGTTACTCGCACGTTTGTTTACAGACTGTTCGATCCATATATATTCGTGATATTATTTTACACTGTGACAATAATTTTACGAAATTAAATGTCATTTTTTTTGTGAAGAGCGACGCGTCCTTGCTCCGCGAGGCCCATCGGCCATCTGACAATTTGATGTATAACTGTCAAAAATCTGTGCAACAAGAACAGTTTATTTAAATACACTCGCGAAAAAGCGAGACGGCAATTACAATAATTTTCAGGAAGGTAAAAGGGCTTATATGACTGAAATCTAAAGCCACGCAAAACTGATCAATTATAGAAAAATAGCTCTAAAATTAAAGCTAAAGCTACAAAAAAAAATTTGAACCACAATTTTGAAGATTACATAATTACTGATCTGCATAAAAAGTTTCAAAGCTTAAGTCCCTCTCGTTTGTGAGAAATTAGACCATATATGTTTTGGTAGTGGTGTTTTTGACGAGCAAGTTTGTGTTACAAAAATTAACTAATCATGTATCCACAACCACAATTATGCTAGAAAAGCGTTCTAGTATGATATTAGCAAGTATCAGTTCTAAATTTCTGATATACGCTGAGAAATAAGAAATAGAAAATGCTCATTTTCACGGTGCGTCCCCTTAAGAGTCTTGAAAGATGTCTCTGAATTTCGTCATACTCATCAATTATATAAGACCTGCTTGCTATTTTGAGTCAGTAATTCGTAATTCCACCCAAGGTTCCGCCATACTGAGTACAGGCGACCTGGTATTGCATCAGACCGCGGTGCCGGTCTGTCTGGGGTAAACTTATACAATGTATGTGATATGCCATATGCTTATTACTTACTGTAAGTGGTTTCCAGTTATATAGCTAGAGTAAATAACACATAGGTATTATTGTGTTCAAACCTACAATTTCAAAGTACATAGATAGTTATATACAACAAGGAAGGGATATACCTGTAACAAATCGAACCACGGGCTATACCTCACTAGATCACAATAGTACAATGGAATTAAAATAACAGTAAAAGAACAGAAAAAAAAATGACATGCCAATACGAATTGCGCGGGCGGCTGCACACTTTAGTATGGATTTACAAACTTTTTTTATTCTTTTACTGTATTTTTTTTTTGTTAGCTTCAATTTAAAAATTTACGTAAAAACATGCCGTTCTTTCATTTTGATGGTTCCAGTCGCAAGTTCGCTGAATATAAGACAACTAGACCATATTCCATACTTTCTTGAGATGATTTTAAAACGTTTTCATTTCTCACCTCTTGCCATTTTCGTCAACAATAAACTCAAGATGCTTTTTTGATCCACTAGGTCACAACTTAACCTACTGATCGAAAAAATCAGGTTATTGCATCAGACACTGTCATGCGATGTTTATGAGTAATAAATAAATACTTCATGAGAATTCTTTCATTTTCCTGTCTTTTAACCGCACAGTAGAAACTTTAATGAATGGGTTACTTTGATGTTCCGTTGTAGTAATTCTCATTAGTTACTACCAGTAATTATGATACATTTATTACTTTTTGCTTCCATTCCACTGTAGGTACGATTGAAGTATCTTTCCATTCATGAGCAAAGTTTGTCCTTTTTCCTGTAACCACTTAGGTCCTAATGTATTAGAGGAATAACTTGAAATAAATGATTGAAACAAATCTTCAGTGCTGGTCTGGGAAAAAATGAAAAATATTTATGCAGCTTTTCCTCCAGGGAAGATCGGAAAAGGTCGCTTGCCACATCGCCTTTTAACATCTTCATAATCTTGCGAATCCCTTTCATCGCAGCGAAGCAGCAAGTACAGGGTTCCTTAGCCCTCACCATGTGGCCCTAAAAGGTAAAAAAATAATCGTTATCAAGGAAAAAGAAGTGATTATTCCAAACTTTAATATCGTGTTTCACGTTATGTTTTTATTTATAAATCATTCATTAAAACAGGAAATTGTATGGATGTTTTACTTACAATGAATCTGGGAGTGTAATAGGAGTAAAAAAACTGAACAGCGTCCCAAATGTCACACTCCGTTCTAAGCCCGGCGTCGCTGATGAGGGCCAAAAATTTGCCAAGTTGAAGTGGGATTGGGCGGGTCTTCACATGATACTCGTGGGTACCCGAAAACGGTCGACGTCGCAGGGGTAGGCCTATAAAGCGTTGACTGATCAGAAGCAGCTCTGGATAGAGAAAAATCGGAGAAACCTTTGTCCAACTGTGGGACAGTATAGATTAAAAAAACAGAAGCACAGGAATGAAAACTTGGTGTCTGTTACGGCATAGGTTATGATAACAGAGTCGCGTGATGGCAAAATCCATTGAGGTTTTTCCTTTCTCAAAAAATGCTTTTCGAGCATGTCCAACGCGTCCAAAGAAGTTTTTACTTCAAAAACTATAATCCCTTTTTGGTAGGTGACGCTTGTATTGCATCAGACTCTTTCCCTACATGTTTCATCATCCAACCAAACACAGCCTGTTTACACGTTTGCTTTATAAACGTAACCATAAGAGGTGGTCGTTTAGCACTGAAAAATAATGGAAAACAACATGAACAGTTGATAATGATGCTATTTTTATTTGCCATGTTTGTCTGTCCGCGATTTTTACTCAGAGACTATCCTGTCTTTTATAACGCGGGCTAACTTTAGTACTTGATTTAAACCATTACCCGCCCAAAACACGATGACCTCCCGCAATATCTCACCTTCTTATAAGTCACTGTCAACTTGTAACGATGTTGCAATAAGCTCCATCTTCACATTCTTGCCCACCTCCTTTCTATCATTTAATTATCTTCAAATTTCATTTTAAAGTCAATTTTTAAATTCCAGACACATTTCTTTCTTATCATTCTGACTCGTTCCTCTTTCACTTCTGATACTAACAACATCTAAGTACTTATAATTTCTTGTATACCTACTCAGTTCTATTGTATAATAAATAAATGTATTCTCATCTATTTAGTCTCTTGCTCTACGACCTTTACGATACTCATTTCATGTGGGAAAACACTTTACTGAGCTGGGACAGGTGGAGTTCTCACAAACTTATTTAGGGTGAATAAAGGTTTAAACCAAGTCGTACAATTAGTTCTTTTATAATAAGACGGTATATACTAGATAGCTGTAACTTGGCATAGGTATATTAATCATTACAAAAAAGTGGTAAAATAAAATGTAGGTACTGGGAAATGTAAAATTTCTTTCTCAAACGAGGGCTATCCGGCAGCTAAACCGTAGCTAGTTTTGCCCACTTTTCCAGGCTCATTCGAAGACTTGCCCAGCCCAGTTCCACTTTCGACTGTCCCATAGTATAATAAAACAAGGTATTCTCTTTCCGTGACAGCTAAAGACGTAGGTGGAACATGAATACGTTTCAATTCAATTCATTTATTTCTTAAACAATGGAAATTGTGTTAGAAATTACAAATATATAAAAAAAAAATACATAAAAATTCAATAATAATTATAAAATAAAGTTAAAAACGATAAAAAAATATATATTTGAGAATGTCGAGTAAAGTTTTAGAATTCGTCAATAGTTTGATGTGTTGCCACCGTGTGAAATTGAATTACCCGAGCGTAATGCATTTTTTAACTTTTTAAACCAATTTCGAATTAATAATCCATTATATCAATTTATGAAATATTGAATTGATGAATCACGGGAGATACTAAATAGCTTAGATACTTAATATTTTATTTAATATTCATGAACTAATTGAGAAAGTCCTTAAATTTACTAAAAAGAATAATAGTGGCAACACTTATCGTGACGTTCCATCGTCACGATAAGTGTTGCCAAATGTTACGTCAAGTTCCATCTCGGGAAAAGAATACCTTGTTTTATTATACCATGGACTGTCCGTCATTACTCACATCTGCAACTTGAGTTTGCAGATTGTAGACAAACAATTTCACCAATACTGAAACCTAAACTTGCATCATCTGGTGTTTACTCTGGAGACGCCATGTCCTTAATTATGTGTTAATTACTTGTTGTTTTGTTTAGTGGGTCAATGCTCCCAGCGTGATGAGCACACCTGGTGATGTAATATTTGTGAGAAGCTGGAAAACAACCACAGATCCGCATGTATAGTAGGTTGCATGTACAAGTACTGTAAGGGTGTTTCAAAAATTCAAAATTTAAATATTTACTAAGTAACTAGACCTTTATTGGCACTCGTACACGTCATTAAGTATAACAGGCATGACGAATGGAAAAATATTTTTGGTCCATCGGTTAGATTATTAAAAAAAATTGTACACGTATTTTTTCTTTTCTCTGAGAAACTAAAAATGACAAAGATACAGCGCATTGAAATTCGCGTGACGTCACAATGTCGCAAGCCCCCACTCCGGAACTTTGACGCTCCGTATCTTTGTGAATTTTTACTTTTTTGGTGAACTGAAAAATACGGGTCCATTATTTTTGGATAATCTAAAAGAAGGACTAATTACAATCATACTTTTCGGACCCTGTCGTCACCCCTATTCACGGCACTTGTAGTGTATATTAAAATTTAATTTATTTTTTAAATAAAAGCTACCGATACCAGCGCTTCGCAACGACCAGTGCTGAGGAGAAATGCCGAAAGAGACTCATTTTCACAGTATTGGGCGTCTACTCGCCAGAAGGGCTTTGTCATATTATAATTATGTTCCGTTAAAGCGTACAATGTCACAGACAGACAGACAGACCAACACCAATAAGCGTTAAACTAATAACACTCCACTTTTTTGTAGGGAGCTAAAAATTCCACACAATGATACCGACAAGAACTTGACACGTGGGAAAATAAACGACGACCAATGTCAGTGGGAAATTGGTACATCTAATACATCATCATATCAGTCATAGTAAGTCCACTGCTGGACATAGACCCCCCCAAGAATTTCAAAAACGACCGATCGGAAGCGGCCTTCATCCAGCGTCTATACATGCTTTATAATAAATAAATATTATTTTACTAGCTGTACCCGCGGGCTTCGCTCCTCGTGGGAATTTCGGGATGAAGAGTCCCTATGTCCTTCCCCCAGTCTCAAGCTATATCCATACCAAATTTCCTCCCAACCGGTTCAGTAGTTTAAGCGTGAAGAGGTAACAAACTCACTTTCGCATTTATAATATTAGTAGGATAGGATAGGATAAGTTGGAATAACTTCTTCCAATTTCGCTATACTCGTATGTTCTCCTGGGAAATAGTTCTAATTTAGCTTAGCTAGTATAATAAATGTACTTTGACCTTGTAGTGGACTTATAAATTATTTCTTTATTTCTCTTGAGACGACGCCCACTGCTGTACTAATGAAGGAAGCTTTGTTCACTCGGCTTACGAAATTACATACATCATACATAAACTATCTCGTCATTAACTGGGACAGGCAGCATTTTGGGTTTTACAGAAACAGGCTGCGTAACATGAAATAATAATGTATCAACCTCAGATATCATAAGTATTTATTAAAAAAGACATATTGAAATAATATGACAAAGCCATTCTGGCGATAAGGGCAATACTGTAAAAATGTATTTATTTCGGCGTTTCTTCTCATTAGTGGTCGTTGGTATCAGTAGCTTTTTGTAAATCTATACATGTATATAATAAAACAGTAAAAAAAAGTGTGTCTGTACATTAAATATATTTCCAAAAAAAATATTGGGGGCGATGGAGACGTAGTAATAGAGTAAGAATTTAAAAAAAAATGTCTGTCTGTTTGTCTGTTTGTCTGTATGTCTGTTTGTCTGTTTGTTTGTTTGTACACGCTAATCTCCGGAAATACTGGACGGATTCGAATGAAACTTTTTTTGTCATATAGCTATTATGCCTGGGCAACATATAGGGTATAAATGATTTTGGAAAATGGAACGCCTGATGCAGAACCGTAATGGTCCAGCTAAACTATAAGAGATATAAAAATGCCGCCTTAGTAAAAGTTGTTCAGCCTGATGAGCATTTTCCAGAAACATAAAGTCCACGCGAACGAAGTCGCGGGCTTCGGCTAGTTATACATAAAAACGTGTAAAATTGCCTGTAAAAGTCTAATTTTGCATAAACATTGGAATCTTTGAATCTGCAAGACCCTTAGCTAGCCTTGACTTGCACTTTGACCCATTCCTTCGATCGGTTTTTGCAATCTGCGCAAGGAGAGAAGCCGCTGATACATTCTAAGTTTTTTCCTCTCAGATCAGCACGGAAGCCAGTAAAATATTCCTGTGGATGAGGTGAGGACACCATCACTACACCATCTGGTGTGATAGGATCCTTCTTGACCGGAAACCACACCTCTAGTGCAGGCAGCAGTATGTCAATTTCAAGTTATTACCACGAAGGTCAGCCGGAAGGAGTCGTGTACACAGTGAGTTAGCAACCACCGTGCTCCCACGCAGCTCTCCGACACTTAGATCAATTACCATCGAAGATACGTCTTTGTAAAGTTCGGCTCGTGTGAAATAGAGCTGAGCTTGAAAAGGGAAATTGTACCTAAAATGTAGGTAATATGAAACCACGTACGTAACACAAAAAAAGATCTAGAATGAAGAAGTTGTGAGAAACATCCAAAGATTTGTGACGTCTCACAGGTCTCACTCTTCTTCTTATCGTGTGTGTTAGTGACTAACACTAGTTTCAGAGTTTTTAAACCGCCTTAAAGGCCTCTGACATGGTTTTAGGTAACGACCAATGTCAAAGACAGTGACCGAGACCGACGGCTTAACGTGCCCTCCGAAGCACGGATCATCTTACTTATCAGACAATCAGGTGATCAGCCTGCAATGTCCTAACCAAACTAGGACAACAACACAAAGTCGTTGCCCCCGCTGGTAATCGAACCCGCGACCTCTGGGTATGAGCCAAACGCTCCAACCATTGCACCACGGAGGCAGTTACAGGTCTCACTACCTTTCCTCTAGCTCTAACTAATATCTCTTTTCTTCTTTTTAGTTCGATACTACAGTATTTAGTAGAAACCTAAAACTAGATTACGATATTGCGAAAATGGCTGGCAAGTTGTGAAGACTTCTGTGGCCTAGTCTTCATCAAGCCCGGCTGTCACATCGGAGGCCCTGGGTTCGATCCCCGGTGAGGTCAAGATGGTATTGATCCTTTTCAGATTCATCTGGGTCTTGGACGTTTATCTATAGATGTATTTGTTATAAAATATAGTATCGTTGAGTTAGTATCCCATAACACAAGTCTTGAACTTACTTTGGGGCTAGCTAGCTCAATCTGTGTGATTTATCCCAAAAAACACATGAGTTAGATCCAAATTAGCTTTAGACTTGTGTTATATGTATAGGATACTAACTCAACAAACACATATATAGATAAACACTTTTCCTCAAATTAGCTTTAGAATTGTGTTATAGGATACTCAACAAACACTCAAGACCCAGGATGATTAGTCAAAGTGGATTTTCGAATTTGCCCTGGAGGGTCGCACCTCCAAAGTGTGGCGGACTAGCATGTTGAATTACGCCACGAAGGTCGTCAAGTATAAAATACCTGTCAGCTGTTCAGAGCTACCGTCAAGCAGCCATCTCGTTCACGTGTGCTCGTTTCCGCTATTTATTTGTTGTCGGTTTGGGCGATGTTTACCAAACACCGACACACATCCGCCGCTGCATTCTCACAGAATGCGTTCGATGATTTCTACGTTGCCAGACTACTGTATGTTTACATGACGGAAATATGTATTTAAGTCCTTAAGCCGCCATTTACATATATATTGTAATGAAGTTAAATAAATAAATGAGCAAGAATATGATAATATCTTTCGAGTGGCTATGTGACGTAGACCTCGCAGGTCACCAACACGTTGAAGTTGATCAGATAAAGAAATTGTTCAGCCAAAAAGTTGCATCTCGGTGTCAAAAAAAATTGACGAGGTTTTTAAAAAAAAACTAAAAACTGAATTAACAAACAAATCCATGTAATTGTCGAACTTGTTCAAAAAATTACAAGAATCTGTTGAGAAATGCGCCCCTGCAGGCGAAAACCTACGGACAGACTGACTGACCAAGTGACAGACTAACAAAAGCAGTTTTGGCTGATCTCGAATCTGACTGAGACGATTTGTCTCCTCGGTCTATTATATATGATTACATACATAATAATATCACATATGTAGATGAGTGTAGATAAAACGATCGGTTGAGAAATACGCAGGCGCAAATATACGGACAGACTGACTAACAAAGTGAGAGACGGACAAAAGTATTTTTGGCCAATCTCGAAACTAACTGAGACGCCTTGTCCCTCGGTTATTACATATGTATACATACATAATATATCACATTTTTTGATGAGTGTAGATGAAACGATAGAGGTCTGTCAAGATCCTAGCAAGTGGATGTTCTTGGGGTCATTGAATACTTCTTGGTAACGGAGTGAAATTGCTCTTTAGACAAATCAATCGAGCCGAAATTCGTTGTTTCATCACAGAGATGCCATGTCACCCTTCCAGCTCCATCATCAGATCCGCTCCATGCCACCATAATCGGAATCCGGGAAGCCGGTCAAATTTAACCCACTTCAAAGATTCATTTTTTGACCTATTTGAGTCAAGCTTGTTACCAAGGCGATAGACAGACAACCGGGACAGGTAACTACGAATAAATAAAAGCTTGTAAAAAGCTTATAAAAATGTCCACACTTGAAGCGAAGCTGGGGTTAAAACCTAGTTAAGTAATAAATAATAACTTCACGTTTCATCACGCGTTATCTGAAATCTCGTGATGAGCGATGACTCTTCCAAATCGATTAATCAATTAATTAATAATAAATTAATCCAAGATGAACCCAATTACATCTTCGAAGCATTATCAGGCAATTTATCTAACTATGTTCATTGATAAATATAAGATTTAGAGTTATTATTGTTCGAGCTTCTTTTTAATTAATGAGATTTTTTAACATAAAGGTCTTATTCCACTATGCAGCTACTTTCTCCCTATTCTTCTTATGTCAGAAATTACTTTTAAATAATTTTTTTTCCAACAAAATTATTGTTAGGCCTAGCGTAAGTACTTATCAAGACAAATGTAATAAGCCCAACTCGATGGGGTTGCGTCATTTCATTACACAGTTCCTATGGCCACCTCCCAGCTCCATCATCTGATCAGCTCCATGTCATGGAAACCGGAACATTTAACTTGCAAGATTTGATTAAAGTAAAGTAAAAGTAAAAGTAAAAAGTAGTTTATTTCCTCCATACAATCATACAAAAAAGAAAGAAAGAAAAAAAATACATTTTTGGGGTGGCTACATGCAGATTGGAGGAGGCTGATGATCACATACATACAACGGGACAGAACTGAATAAAAGCTCCACCAGCTGTTTTATTTAGTTTCACCTGTCCCGATACCAGCAGGTAGAAGGTCCGAGTATGTCTTTATCCCTATCAGAGCCAAGCAAGGACCCGGAAGCGTAGGTGATAGATCCCAAAAAATTGTGTTTGTCCATCAAGTTTTATTACATACTAGCCGAAGCCCACGACTTCGTTCGCGTGGACTTTATGTCTCTGGAAAATGCTCATCAGGCTGAACAACTTTTACTAAGGCGGCATTTTTATATCTCATAGTTTTGCTGGACCATTTTGGTTCTAAATCAGGCGTTCCATTTTCCAAAATAATTTATATGTTGCCCAGGCTTAATAGCTATATAACAAAAAAGTTTCATTCGAATGCGTCCAGTATTTCCGCAGATTAGCGTGTACAAACAGGCAAACAGACATACAGAAAAATAACAGTCATTTTTTAAAAAATTCTTACTCTATTACTACATCTCCATCGCCCCCAATATTTTTTTTGGAAATATATTTAATGTACAGACACACTTTTTTTACTGTTTTATTATATGTATAGATTAGTTATAAACTTATAAACGATTTAACAGAATCGTCAAAAACATACAATTTATTACACTCAATTTTGGGTTAGTGTGCATAAGACACAGATCGCACTTCGTAGACGCGGAGTAACATTTATGCCTACTACTACAAACGAAACTATACATCCGTGCACACGTCAATGTGTGTGTGTCCGCCAACACACGCGACAAAGCGAGAAGGGGACGCATTTTTCGCAAGAGCTTAGGAGATTCCGTTCTGCATGTAATTATATTAATTCTGTGACACAGTACCAATCAACTTGTTTGTCACCTATCGTCGATGCCGAATGTTCATTTACAAATGTAAATGAGGACCCCTGCCCTGACTCATCGTCCATTGTTCTTCAAGGTCTGTTGCCAAATGTTTCTAAGAATAGCACTTGTTTTTCTGTTAAAATTTTCGCTTTAGGTCAGGGAATACTTGATTGGGTTTGTGTTATTAATTACGGGATTGATATAATAAGCACACGGTGATATATCATTGATTTTGGAGCCGAAGGCCACTTCATAAGAAAAGACCTAATTAGCCAGTCACAATAAAAATTCAGGAACAAAAAATGTTGAATAAAACGCGAAAGTAAAATCGTGAGATTAATTAGTAGTAGTGGCCGGCCAGCCGGCCGGAGTTCATGGGGTCACGCGCCACGGCAGTTTTGGACGGGCTTACGTCGACGTAGTCTTAATCGAAAATCATTTTCACAACTTTTTTATCTTATATCATAAACCAATTTGGATTACGTATATGGATAGAGGAATTTATTTACTATTCAAATTTATTAAAATTGGTTATGTAGTTTTAGGGCGAAGTCAGTTTTGTGTTTTGAAAAATTATTAATTGTAGAGCTATGAGATTCATAACCACCCTGTATATCCGTATTTTATTTCCCCGCCAATTTAATTCTACCTCAAATCAAGGTCGCAGCAGTTTCAGCAGTTTGCAACGATTCGTTCTAACTGTACGCGAATCGTTTTTGCCGTTTTTTGCGGAGTTTGTTGCTAGGCGGGACCTTTTGCTACGGTCGCGTTTTTTGTCATCCGGAACGAAGGTACCTATTTTTGGAAGGTTTTTTTTTAAAATAAATGTAGCTGCTTGTCAAATTTTATTAGCTTTTTAACTGACTTTCAAAAAAGGAGGATCAACTATTCACGATATTTTTTTTATGTGTCTTCACCGATTATTTGAAGGAGGAGGCCTGAACAGATTTGAAAAATTCTTTTTTGTTTGAAAGGTTATATTTGCCAGGTGGTCCCATATAAATTTTACGAAAATCTGTTGTGTGGTGTATACATAAGCATTCAAAAGCCATTGGAATAAAATAAAAACATTTCGAAAAAGTCTCATACTATTAATATTTACTTAATTTTCTGAAATAACTTTTGAAATATTAAGAGGGAGCCAGCGTGGAGAGTTTAAGCCAAATCCTCTGGCTGCTCTGGCCAAGTATGGCTTTGGTAGTACAGAGAGGGTCGTGCTCCTGCAGTAGAGACAAAAAGACCTCATGATGATGACGCAAGAGGGATCTCACCGAGACCTATTTGTAATTAATAGTAGCATTTACATGAAGTGCGTTAGATAAATTTTATAAGTATATTTGAACAGCATTTACTATCAGGGTGGGATATCGCTCTGTTTGTTACTCGTAGCTCATAAAAACTAGAATTCTTATTCCATAAAAAGTTTATTCTACAGTGCGTTAAACCAACATCACTGTTAAACATTTTCTGACAATTAATCTCTCATTTCATGCGGGCAAACCTGCGGGCAAAAACATAGCTAATGAGCATTAAGGGAGTGAGCATATTTAAGCGGGCCGTCACGCAAAAATCCAGTGTTATTTCTAAATAATTATGAAGAATATAATATAAATTATTTAGAAATAGAGTATAATAATATAAAGAAGAAAGAAAAAACTGGCTTAGTGCTAATCGTACTCGCGCACAAAGGGTTTCGTACTTTTATCTATAAAAAATCACGTTTGTTGTACGGGAGCCTCACTTAAATATTTATTTTATTTTTATTTCTGATTTTAGTTAGAGGCAACAGAAATACACCATCTGTGAAAATTTCAACAGTCTAGATATCACGATCCATGAGATACAGCCCCAGACAGACATACAGATAGACGGTCGAATGGACAGCGCAGTCTTAGAAATAGGTTCCCGTATTTGTAGAAAAACAAAAAAAAAAACCCTTAACTGTAAAATAAAGTACCTGCATCTCTTCCTACGCAGATTACAAGTCAAAGCCGACCGACTGAATGTGCAAACAACATCAATATACGATGCTGCTAATAGAACACTAATTACATATATGAATTCTCTTTTCTATACATACACAATCAAGCCGGAACACCTTTTAGAGTAGACAGAGCGTAGATCCATCAGATCAAAAGGCCACCTTTTGATCGTCTGGTCCTAGGATAAGTATTAATAACACAAAAATCTCAACACTTATTTTCTAAGTAGGTTGCGTTCCGACCCGTAGTGTCCCGCTCCAGTATGCTCGAACGTTAAAAACACGTACAACGGAGTAAAACAACTGTCCATCATTTTATGCACAATAAACACATGCAAATCTCTTCATTCGTAGAAAAAAAGATGGCCGCGTTATGATTGTCGTAATTATAGCACGCTGCGTGCGTTGACGTTGAAATCTACATGTTTCTAGATAGGCCCTGTATTAATCTTTTATGTTATAATGATGATATTTACTTATTCTTAGCTGGAAGAGTAAAATAGGGCCACTCCAAGTCCTCCCGTGGATATCGTAGAAGGTGACTTAAGAAATACAAGCTATTCAAAGCTTATAAACATCCGTAAGACCAGCGAGGAGAGTGTAGGCCAAGTCCTCTCGCTGCTCTGGCCAAGTACGGCTGGTAGTACAGAGAGGGTCTTGCTCCTGCAGTGGAGCCAAAAAGACCTGATGATGGTGATGATAGACTTCTTCTCATATTAACCCGTCCATGGTTGCATCCTCAAAGTGTGTATTCACGACACAATTTGGCATACAATCTGCAAAAACAATCTGTTGCTGTACTGCCACAAATTTATAGAATATGCCACAAAAAATAGAATTTCGACTTGTAAAGGCGGTTGCAGACGCCTGCAGCCGCCTCCAATACCCTCCACAGCCCACGAACGGGGAGAGGTGTGAGGACGTGGAACGGGAATTCATATTCCGCGGGACCTTAGGAGATTTCGGTACTGCAGTCGTCTGTTGTGGGCCGCAACACGTCTATTATAATCCCACCAAAAAAAATTACATGTTAAGTGGTCTTAAGACAAATAGGTACATAACATTGGTTGCACTGTAAAAGGTTACATGATCTTACAGAGTGCCATACAATTTGCAGTATAGCACCAGATTGTTACTGCAGATTGTATGCTAAATTGTATCGTGCCTGCTATCGGAGCTCAGGGTGCAATTTTTACAGACTTTTTGACATTCAAATAAATTGCTTTAGAACCATATACATGCTGTTTTACTGCTCAAATCAGTACTGTTGATCTATAAAGAGAAAAGTACCTGGGTGACCGAGCTTTGCTCGGTCGGTTACATCTCAAACATTAACTACATTTTTTTAAACTTGTCTAAAAACAGTACAAAATATTTTTTTTTTATATAAACTTGAACATAAAAAAAAAACAAAAGTAAGTCACCGAGTGGGATTCGAACCCGTAACACTCTTTTTCTAGCGGTCAGCATTCTTAACCACTGAGCTTAGCGGATGGCGGCCGGCGCGAGGAAATTAGCGACCATATTCTGCATGGAAAGAAAAACGAATGAAAACTCAAAAACACGCGTTTTCCCAAACATAAGACTAATCTAGATCGATTGTTTACCCCCAAAAACCCCCATATACCAATTTTCAGCGAAATCGTTAGTGCCGTTTTCGAGATCACAGAAATTTATAAATATATATATAAATAAATATACAAGTATTGCTCGTTTAAAGGTATAAGATATGCCCATAATCACTACTCTAGGCCCGTAATCTTTCTCTCTCTTTGTCATCTCTAACGACACTCATGAGAGAGAAAAGGAGATGGACTCTCCCGTCACACAGGTCGTTTAAGGATGAAGACCTTAAAGAAAAAAAAACCGGTAGTCTGTCTTCATAAGTAGGAGAAAAAAATTAAAACTGATGACATCCAATTAGCGACGGGCACGCAGGGCTTCTCGATAAATGTGCAATTGCACATTATTGCTGGCTTCTGCACCGACCTTCTAATCAGCTTAATTTCTCGCTCGTAACCATTTTATCGGATTCCGTAATACTTATCTGTGAAATTACACAGAAAAAAAAGAATTTTTAATTCAAGAAAACTGATTTTCTTGGTATATTTGCTATACTTAAGTAATTTTTACTTAAACTTAGTAATATTTATTTCAACCAAAAACTTGCAGCCGTTAAAAGAAAACTGCGGTTTTACTTGAATTTAAATAATATATTTTTTTAGTTTACAAAAATATTTTCAACTAAAGGAAGATCAAATTCTAAAGTCAAGAAGACAGTATTTTCTTAAACTAACTCAAAAAAATGCTAAGATTAATAACTTAAGTATGTTAAATTAATGAAATATTTTCTTGACCAATCGTTTTTGTTCGACAAAGAAATATTTTCTTGAATTGAAAAATGTTTAACTCAAAATGAGTAGAGTAGTAAACATATTTAATTACTCAAACAGAAGTTTCTTGTTTTTTAATAAAAGATATTTGTAGTTTGTTTAAAGAAATACATTTCCTTTTTTAAGGTAACTTCTTTGAACTAAAAGTTAATTTACTTCAGTAGAAAAATATTTTTCTTGACTTTTGAGTTTGAGCGTGTCAAAACCTGCCTATTTGGTCTGCCTGTGCTCCGCGCCGCGTCCGTCCCAACTTTCAAAGCTTTGTGTTGTTTTATAGTTAGGAAAGTGGTTGTTTTATTACGTACGTATTACTACAGTTCGTACCTACATTATTCTTAGTGGTAAGTAGAGTTTTTATTATAATTCCGTGTAGAGAAAAACACGCGCTGAAGACCCGGCGTCAGTGTTAAAGTCAAGTTATTTCGGAAATATAATAAAAACTCTACTTACCACTAAGAATAATGTAGGTACGTTATAAAACTGTAGTAATACGTACGTAATAAAACAACCACTAGCTTACTATAAAACAACTATAAAAAAATAAATCAAAAGAACTTTGAATTAAGAATCATTAACTTAAAGGAAACATTTTTTAATTGCTTCATCCAAAATACAATATTTCTTCTAAACAACAAATCAAAAGAGCTTTCGTTTAAGATGTTGATTTTCTTAAATCTATGAAACATGTTTGTCTTGACGGAAAACTTATTTTCTTCTTTCAAGTAACACTTATCTTCTTTTAAAAAATGCATTCAAAAGAATCTCTTAGCTATATCCAAGAAAATATTAGTTTCAGTATATATGAGTAAACCATATTCTTGGTTGAATGCAATTTGCTTTCTATTAAGTATTTTTGTCTTATTTTAAGAAGGTCTTTTTTTCTGTGTATGAAGTATTTAAACGTTTAATGACTTCTTCAGTGCTGCTGTGAAAAATACAGGAGTTAAGACATAATAAAACAAGGATCATAAAAAAGAGAAGTAAATCAAGTGGCGAAAGAGAGTGAGATAGACAGATAGCAGATTCATACTCCACCAACAAGAGAAGATTAAGATTGTTAAAACAAAATAATTTAATTTTACTCCAAAAGAAAATAAAACTGAAAGTTTTACAAAAACGAGATTTTTTTCCACTTAACTCTTATTTTACCTTAACCCTCGACAAAAAAGAGTGGTGTTATAAGTTTGACGCTAATGTCTGTCGGTCTGTCAGCCTGTTTGTCTGTCTGTCTGTCTTTCTGTGGCATCGTAGCGCTCGAACGGATGGACCGATGCGGTTTTTTTACGTAAAAGCAAATTCCCTTGCAGTGGAGTTTCAAGCTATGTTTAATGAAAAAATATCCAATATTTATTACAGGTTGTTCTGTCGATTAAGACAGCTAGGTAGCTGTTCTTCTAATTCCGATAATTATTCGAATCACTGACCACGCCTCGGGCATCGTGGTCAAGAAATAACTCTACGAAGTATTATTGTAATATTGCAACGTCCATAAATTCCTATAATAACCCTGAAAGTTTATCTTATCTGATCAACATCTTGGTTGTAATGGCTATAGCTTCATTTCTAGCAAATAAACAGTTTATAATTGTTGGGCACAGAGTAAAGATCAATGCAGAGGTTAAGCGGGGCACTTTTGTTTGTTTTTCATGTATAAAAATCCGCTAGATAACAACAAGTCAAAATGAGAATCACTAATAACAAAATGGACCAGGATGAGAAAATATCGGAGTGTAGAAACCAAATTTAATTTCGCTCGTCCTCTGGGTTGCATCGCTATACCGCCTGGACGTGCCCATGTTACCAATATTGCAGCAATATCACTATGTTCCTCACAAGTCAAATCAGACACTTTTTTCTAAACGTCAAAAATTCAAAACATACATTTTTATACGATTTACTATGAAAAACAAAAGCGTGACGACATTATTTTTGAAGTCAAATAGCGCTCTAAATATCAGTTTTTCTGGATAAGTAAATCTAAAATCGTGTCGAAAATGGTCATTGAAAAGTCACACAATTTTGTATTATTTTATTTTAATTTTAGTTGCAAAATTTATTCCTCACCCAGTCATCTACTCAATTTAGTTGTAGTTACTGATATGTTCTCTGTATTCTATTATGTTGTTTGTTTAAAATTAGAACCTTGGACTCTTGTGGAATCTCCTCTACTCGACTTCATATTCCATCAAAGAGATCGACATTTACCGCCTTCTGGGAACCCGACGGTGGAAAATTATGGCACATTGTGTACTTACGAGCCATTAACGATATTGCTCTTCAGTTGGTGTGTTTGTCTTTCTGTGTGTAACAAGAATACGCCGAAACTACTCGTTACTTTGGCTTGTTTTTGTGTTTCACCAGCAAACTAATTATATTAATTTGTTTTATATGTTCTTATTTTAGCGTGGTTCCTGTTGCATCCTTAGATGAGCTGCTTCAGAGCCTGAGAAGGGATTTATAATATTATTTTCTTACAAAGACGATTTTTTTTTCAAGAAAATGTCTTTTTCATTGTTCGAAAAAGGAATAACATACATTATTTTGTTTATCTTTGGTAGTACACACAAAAATCCATCAGAAAATACTACATTCCTACAACCGACTACTTTCCTACTAAGCCACCAACGTCACTGTGTGCGGCGAGTCCTTACAAAATGTTTAAAAACTTCAGGAAAGTGGTCGGTGGCCGCGTTTTCTGGGAGCCAGTTTGCGCCGAGCATAACACTTTATACCCAATGGGGTAGACAAAGCATTTTAGTTCTTCAGCTCTAAATAGACAGAGTCCAGGGCCGGAAAGACCTAAGTCCACTTTTAAGGTAAGGTAAACGTTAAGATAAGGTAGAAATGAAATAAAAATACTTAGGGACGGATTGCTAACCGCATCGCCTATTAACATTATTCGCGTTTTCGCCCATTTACTTGATATTTCTTTTCCCAGACCAGCATGGAAGATCCAGTCCGTCAAATCAAAATTAATTCATCATCATATCAGCCACAGGAAGCCTACATAAAAAAAAATATATTCAAAAGAAATATGAAAAGAACTGCAATCGTCATCGAAATCTTGACATCTCCACACAAAGCCGTTGCCGTCAGCTAGTGCACCAAGATAACCATCGTCATGAGTCATTACTCAGTAGCATTACCGGCAGTACTACCTACGTACGTCAACGATTTGCCGCACATCAAACGCGCCGCCTCACTTAGTACTACATAAGTATTTATTTTATACTATGCTTGCTGACGTGTATCACAACTTATGATATGATTCATAAAACTCAGCCCTATAAACTAGTTGCTCTGTGAGCTGTAAACCTTGCGAGTGCATTTATTTATTTAATTAAAAAGTACGCGCAAGGAAAACCAGTATTTTTTTAATTTTCAACTTATAAATTATGAAAAAAAAAAATTATTAAAAAAAACTATATATACCTAATTTGACAAAATTGGTTAATTATATTATTGAAGTAGTAATTATTATTTCAAAACAAAAGAATGGGAGCGTGGCAGGGACATCTGACTATATCTTTCGTACGCGCGAGACCTAATACAGTGACGTCAAGAGCGCTGTACGTGCATCTGTTTTAGGGTTCCGTAGTAATTTTGTTACTTGTCAGTGTCCCCTTCCATCAGATTTTAAAAGCTTATTTATCATCATTATAGCCGCATTACGTCCACTGCTGGACATAGGCCTCTCCCAAAGATTTCCAAAATGACCGATCAAGAGCGGCCTGCATCCAGCGCTTTCCAGCGACCCTGGTCAGGTCATCTGACCACCTTGTAGGTGGGTGCTATACGCTTTTACCTTATACTTAATTACTTAGGTACTTATTTTAGGGTAGATTAAAAAAAAAAGATTTCTGTTCCGGACTATGTTATTTATAGATATTAATAATAAAAATAATTGTAAAAAAACCGTATTTGGACACAAAATAGTTTTTGCCGAAGCTGATCCCACAGAAACGGAAACGCTTCGCTAGCACGATCAATAAGCAACAATAAGTAGGTATATCTAATTATTGCAAACTGCACATGCAATGCTAGACTTATAAAGAAGCCCTGTGTCTAGACTCACTGCTAATTGGATGCCTGCCTCGCTGTCTGTCTTATCTAGTACCTGCTTGTAGGTACAAGGGTTTACAGTTACTTTGTTGTAGCAAACACAGTACAATACCAACTAACGTCATTATATTTTACGGGTTAGAAAAATCCAGACGATCAAACAAGACAAATCCCAAGAGCTACGCTTAGCCATAGGTATGGCATATGGCACTTCATAGAAGCGGAGTATCATTTATACCTACTACTATAAACGAAACTACATATACTTACATTACAATAAACATATTTAATAAATATTTATAATTAATATTTTAAATAGTAACACAAAAGATATTTTAACTATAAGAGGATTAACATACTTTCGGTATTTTTTATGAAAACAAGGGAAGCGCAGTCTTGTGGTTTCCGGCAGAATAGAATAGGAACAATCCAAGTCTTCCCGTGGATGTCGTAGAAGGCGACTTAGGTAATACAAGCTAAACAAAGCCTATAAACATCAATAGAAACTCTCCAACACGTCTAGCCAGCGTGGAGAGTGTCCAAGTCCTCTGTCTGCTCTGGCCAAGTATGGCTCTAGTAGTACAGAGAAGGTCGTGCTCCTGCAGTGGAGACATAAAGACCTGATGATGATAAAGAGGGATCACCAGTCCATTGCTGCCACTGCAAACAATCTAAAATCACGCATTTTCTAAAACAAATCGCGAACCAGTACATAGAGATAATAACAGCACAAAAACAAGAGGAACAAGCGTGCATAAACCGTGATCGCTTGATTTCCATCGAAAATTGCATGGCAGATGGAAAAAACGGTGCAGGCAACAATGGATGATTATACACAGACGTGGTATTAACGTTATAGACGGACACTTTTATGTTCTGACACAGAAATAATACTAGTGCGGCTCTGCGAGCTGTAGGTCTCGCGAATCACCCTCGACTCGTAGAAGTTTATCGGATATAATTTTTCAAAATTAAATACTGACTTCAACGCCAAAGTACACAACCGATTTTGATAAAATTTCTATAAGACATCCTGAAAAGTTTGCCCTTTAAAACAAAAAAGAATTTTCCATATTGGTAACTTTGAATAATTAAAATTATATCCAGAACGGAATCTCCAAAGGTCCCGATTTATACATCCCCGTTCCCGGTCATCGCACCTCTCCCCCGTTCACACCATGTCACGTGTGTTGAGCGACGAATACACACACATTGACGTGTGCACAGATGTATAGTTTCATTTGTAGTAGTAGTCGGCATAAATTATACTCCGCTTCTATGACGTGCCATACCTTTTGTGTGGTTCTGAACGAAAGGGTGGACGAAGAAAATTCAATTAATATTTGAAGTATTTTTGATGTGTGGAATAACAATTTCAAATAGGTTTTTTATTACGACCTCTATCGGTGTGTAAGGGGCCAACACTGGTGTTATCAACCTGCCATAAGGCGTCTGACAAAGCTTGATCACTGCCATATAGTGACCGTGCCTTCTAAGCATAGAGGATCTTGAAAATCTTGAAATATTGTTGTGCCACTTGTAGTCCACCCAAAAGTGGATCACGTCTTGCTTAAGGGCTTGCACTATCTCGCACTGCTTGAATTATCTGTAATATACTTAAATATTATAAATAAAATAAAAATGCAGCCAAGTTCAGAACTAGCTCTAGTGATTTTGTTACTCAAAATACAATTGCACCCTAAAAAACATGTCTTATCTACTCGGTAAACAACTAGTATTCACGAAATACATCAAAATAAACCTTGGAACTTTGGATTATAATTGCATTACAGATAAGGCAGTGATCATATTCAACAGTGTGATGAATATTCAAGAGTTATTTAAAAAAATAATACTATATTATTTTTTTAAATAACTCTTGAATATTCCGAAAATATCCAAAGTAGCCAAGGTTGGGCTATTGCGCCCCCCGCTCTCCCTTCTCAGGTCTTAGATTTTTGCTGGCCTATAGAATGCGCAACATGGAGCCAACAAGTTTTTAAACGATCCTTTTTGCTCGTCTATGACTTCAAACTCTATGCCCAAACCACAGTTTCTGCGTAGCAACAACTACACTATAATTGAGGGTCTGGCAGACTGTATGTCGGTCCGTCACGGTCCACCTCCGAAACGATTGTGTTTGCATGCCTTGCTTACTTTATTTATACAGTTTTTTAAAATACTTTTTGTATTTGAATAAATATTGGTGGGGTGGAATCACTAACATTGAGGTGGAAAAGGATTTAATGCTATTAAGTCCGCCTAAATAAATAAAACAATCAAAACTTAAAGGTTTAAAAATCAAACTTTAATACGAAGTTAAAGATATGAGGAATTTGGAACCACAAAGGATCTTCCGTTCCGATGGCAAGCGCCCTGACGGTCTGTCACTGGTTCCATGGAGACAGGGCAAATGTCTTGTCTGGGATGCGACTTGTGTGGAGACTTTCGCAGCTTCACACTTGCCTTCAACTTCGACACGGGGTGCGGCAGCGGCATGTTCAGCTGAGGCAAGTAAAAAACGAAAATACGTGGGTCCGGGCGATAATTATATATTTTTACCCTTTGCAGTAGAGACAATGGGCCCATGGGGTCCTGAAGCTAGATTATTTCTTAAGGACATCACGACGCGCCTAATTGAGGCAACTGGTGATCATAGAGCTGGCAGCTATTTTGCTCAGCGTATAAGTATAGCCATTCAGCGGGGAAATGTCGCCAGTATTTTGGGTACATTGCCTCAATGTGGTGCGTTGGAAGAAATATTTTTTTTTATAACCTGTTTATTTTGAATGTAGTATTGTTTATTTTTTTAATAAAGATAAAGTAATGAGGTACCTAACAAACATAAAAAAATTCTATCGAACTGTGATAACCTTGTCTTTTTCTGCAGTCGGAAAAAAACACAACATTATTTTAATTTCATTATTTATTTTAAAGTGAATGTACAACTAAAGATTCTGTAAATATTTCTAGCGAAAAAAGAAAAAAAAAACAGTAGCAATTGTTGTTATAGCAGCAACAGAAATACATCATCTGTGAAAATTTCAACCGTCTAGCTGTCACGGTTCATGAGGTACAGCCTGGTGATAGACAGACAAAGAGATGGACGGACGGACACCGGAGTCTTAGTCCCGGTTTACCGTTTCAGTACGGAACCCTAAAAATAATTAATACTCAGCAAAAACTAATCTAGTTTATTTAACGTTTTAAATTTTGACATTGAATTTTGAACAGGCGAAAGGATTTTTTCTCGTCCATAGGAAGGTTTGTTTTTTTATAAATTAGCAACGGTGAATGGCGAAAACGCGGAAGATTTTTTGCGGAAAACATTTGAACGAAAAATTAAGTACTTTATATTTTTCAGCTAAATATTTAGTTGAATTTAAGTTTAACATTCATTAGAATGGTTCCAGGTATTATTCTATTTTTAGGTTTATTTCGTGAAAGGCTGCTGTAAAAAGAGTTTAATTTGGATTTGATGAAGTTTCTATTTCGTTTTAGCTAAAATATGGGCGTACCTAAATCTATGGACCTGAGTATTCTAAACTAGATACTGGCTTTATGAGCTGTGTAAAAATTACGACGCATGTTCAATTACAATCGCGATCAATTTTTAAATTTTTTGAACCCTAGAAATTTTCTTTTTCTATTTTTTTTTTTACTTAACCTGTACTGTCCCACTGCTGGGCAAAGGTCTCCCCCATCTTTTTCTATTACTGTCCCAAAATAATTACCACTGTCTTTAATCCCAAATAGTATTGGCATAAAAACATACTGTCTATAAAACGCAGACTAACTTTTTTACTAGGTTTAAACTACTATCCGGCCGAATCAAGTTGACATTTTCAGACGAAACAATGGGATATTATTACATGTTAACTTGATTTAGTCGGATAATGGTTTAAACCTGGTAACAAAATTCGTCTTCGTTTTATAATAAGACGGATAGTTTCCGTGAATAGATGAGATGAAAAGATTTTATCATTTCAGCCGCATAATAATATAGCACAATACAATCCATAGACAACTACAACCAACGTGATAAACGCTGTACTAAATAGAACATTTTTCCATTTAGTTAGATTATTTGCCCCCACATACTACGCTCGCTTTCCGACATCCCCCGACTATTTATGTCGTTACAGCAAGTTGGCTTAGCAGGAGCCCTATCTTGGTAGGACTCCGCTATTGTCCAAAGCTGTCATAACTTAAAAACAATATGGCGGGGGGAGAAAGATTATGCCAAATACGTAGTTCTGAGTAGGGTTGGGATGTTGTGAATGATTTTATCGATATTTTTGCTATCGTTTTTTAGTCGATAATAGGTAGACGAAATGAAAGTGTATTGGTTCAAATTTAATGCCACGGTTTTTTCATAGTTGTAAGTTTTGACAGGCTTGAAACTTGGACTACCTACTCTAAATTTATCATAAGTTAAATGCGACCTTGTAATTTGCATATAGTGGATGAATGTTAATTATGACAAAATATAGTAATTCTCTTTTAGTTTTGCACTTTGCCCATGTTTCTATATTTTAACAACAAATTGTCTATGGTTTAAGTAATTGTAATTTTATTCAAAATTTTTGCCATGTTGTTAAGTACCAATGTCAACTTCCAAAATATTTTAGTTGTAAGCTAAAACTAGTTGTAAACGAATATAACAATAAATGTTTGAATAAAAACATGTGTTAAAATATTATTTTTCGCTGTTACTTGCCAATTTCGAGGTCGTGTAGTTTTATAAAAAGTAAAGTTGCCTCCAGCGTCTTTAATATAATACATATTCATTTGAAACTTGATTATACTTACCGTAATGTATCTGATGTAACAGTTAACAAAAAACTTAAGCCGAGATAGATAATTGTGTCGATATATCATTATGATTTATGTCAATTTTAATTGCTAGTTCTTGTGGTATTATCCAATATGAATTTATTTCTGTCATTCAATATGTAATTATTTTTAAAAGGAATTGTGTAACGTGACTCATTTGTTAAATTATATATATACTTATAATGATTTTAGACAGTTTTAGTATATAGTGATGCTAAAAGCATAATGCTAAAATTATTCTAGTTTTGAGTGAAGAAAAGGATATTATTAAAATGACTTAGATATACTGGATAGACATATAGATACTATTTTTCATATAAACATAAAAAAATCGGCTAACTATACAAATCAACGCTTAGCCAAATGGAAATCGTATGGGAAGGCGAAATTTTTTATAGATGTTCAATATATATTTTTTATAGAAAATAGTTTAGTATTAAAGACCGAACTTGCTCCAAAAATGTTGCCGGTGTTAAAAAAGTAACCTTGTATTTACTTATTTACATATTTTTCGGTGTTTGGTAAAAATTTGATTGAACGAACATATGAACTGATAAGTATAATAGTTACCACGCGTCTTCATCCTTTACGGAGTAGATAAAGCCAAAACCATAAGCTCAAAGGCCTTTATAAAACGTGGAAGAGATATATGATCACTATATAGAATAATGAATTTAATATAAACCAAAAAAAATGACATTTCCATACAAATTGCGCGGGCGACTGCACTCTTTTGTAAGAAAATCCCGGAAATAATATTATTTTAATTTCATTATACGGGTATGTTCCTTCTACGTTGAATAAGGCTTTATATGTATAATTTTTGGATGAACATTAACTGAATTGCAGAAGAGCGGGGAGGCCTTTAAATAACATGGACGCATGATGGCTCGAAATAAATTGATTACATTTAGGTTCGAGTAATTTCCCTTTGTCGATATTTCCCATCCCTATCGTCAACCATCAAGTGTGGAAGTCGACATATCGGCAGCAACTTATCGTGCGAGATTATTCGGGCAGGATTGCCCGAGGGGCGGAGAGGGGCGGGGTCCTTAGGGTTGCCACAAGACAGTTTTCCGGATATTGCTTTCCACCGCTTTCTGATCCGATTCGTGTAGCATTTGATAAAGAATTCATTACCAATCTGGAGAATCAAAAAGCAGCCACCAATTAATTTTAGATGTAAGTATTCTTGTTTTCACTTTGAACTAGTAAGAACCTAAAAAAGCATACAGATTTTTATCAGTTTAAAACCTAGAACTTACCCGGGTTCTGGCTTGTCCTACTTTCCTTTTAAAAATGATAATTAACCGCTGAGGATGCAAAAGACCAAAGACAAGAAGAAAAAAAAAAGAAAAAACTGACTATGGTTTTACATGATTAAATAACAAATTGAAACAGTGACCTTTTTAATGACTCAATCTAGTCATCAAGGTAAAAAATTAATAGATATTACTAGGTATCTATGATAAATTAATTTGTATACTACAGTTATAAAGACAGACCCAAAATGCTCTGTCTGCCCCATTAGGGATAAAGACGTGATAGTATGTATGTATGTAGTTATAAAGCCCAAAATACTCTGTCCTATCATAGATAAAAACCAGATAGTGTAAAGTATAAAATAAAATTACTGCGTATCAATAAAACTTAAAAAAAAAACAAATGATCTCTTTTTTGTCCTGACAACCCTAACTCCGACTCCCAACAACAAAGAGAAGCATTTGTGACGTCAAATTTACGAGACACTTTTACGAGTGCAAAATAGGTGGGACCCGCTTTACGAGCCACCCTGTATAATAAGGGAGCCCTGTAGTATATGCTGCGCTCAGATGCTTTGTCCGTCCGTCGTCTACGGAAAGCCTAATGACAAATAAAAGTTTATTGCCGATAAATTCTACTTTCAAAAGAAATCCTACATAATGCTAATAATGATAATGCTTTTCACAAACTTTTTGGTTTTAATTAAGGGTGGTAAGAATTATGGTACGTAGTGGGATGGTGTCTTTCTTTACTGGAATACAAATTATACTTATATTATAACAGGGACGTGCTGTCCATAGAGACGCAAAGACATTGGCTACCCGGAGCTTCCCTAATATATCCGCATTTTTTATATTATAATAAATTATAAATAGAAATATATTTTCAAATAAACGCGCGCTTCCCCGTCCGTTTCCCATCGCGCCATATGCAGGCCACCGCCACGTACTACCTTACTTAGGTTATACGTATATACGCTCATGTACTCTAGGGGCTACCTACCTATCTGTCTAATCTGTGCCTAAAAGACAATTGTTCATCGTGTCTCGATTTGCACACATTCACAACGCATGGATAAGGATTTGCGTCTGTAGTATGATCGTCAACGTACTTCACCCACGCACACAAACATGAAGTATTCGCGCACACAACTAATATTTTAGACTTTGGCTGATGAATGCCATTTTTGAAACGCATTAGTAACAATTAAAGCAAATTTTTGTATGGAAAAAAGCATTAGGTTAGTGAAACGCTGATTTCAAAAATGGTCCTTATCTTTAAGCTAGTTCTATCTCAATAATCAACGTTTTTTATCTCTTTTCACTTTTGACCAATAAGGAATGATATCGATTTTAGGCCTATTCATTTGTTCAGAGATGCGTACCGAGATGAAATCTAGAATGTTATTGGTTCTCGCTTGTGTTATGCTACCAATTTAAATACACGGAAGATGTTCGAGGATAAAACGGAACACGAAGATTTTTGTGTTAGTCGTATATATTTGATATTTTTTCTTGTCCAATGATAATTATTTGCATTGTCGCATTACAAATCTCTGAACTCTGAACTTTGTTTTGTTTGCGATAACAGATGAAATTAGAAGAAGTTTCTTATTTTTCTTTTCTATTATTACCTCTTTAAAACAGTTTGCAATGGAAAGGTTTCCATGTGAAAGTGGTGCGCCAGGTGTTTTTTTGCTAAAACTGAGAAGTTACGCGTTTAACCATTTAACTTTTGAGGAAAAAAGTGCAATAATCATAAATGGCCGATGCCAGCCTATTTTGGATTAAGTTCAAACAAGCGGTAAGCTAAAAGGAACATTTATTAATATTAAACATTATGACGCGTATAAGTGGCTCTCAGGATGTAAACACACTAATAGGGTCAGTTTAGTCAGAGAGCTTTATTTTAGTCCCACTGCTGGGCAATGGCCCCACAATTAGTCTACCCTGCAATAATCGGTGATGCACGTCCCTGTATTATAAAGGCGAAAGTTTGTGTGTGTGTGTGTGTATGTAATTGTGTATGTTTGTTACTTCTTCACACGCAAAAGACTAAAACAAATTTGATACATTTCGGTATGCAGGAAGCAGACACCCTTTTTTTTTTTTTTTTTTGACGCGGAGAAAATCCCTTCGGATACCTTACCGGTTACGGGACACCGGTAAGGTTATGTGGTGTTACCACTAAAAACTCCGCGGTGTCACCTCTCAGCCGCTATCGGCCGGGACCGTGTGCTTCTTCATGCTCCACAGCCCCGGCGCGGCCGGCCGCTTCTTAAGCGGCCCCGGCTCGCCAACGGCCTCACGGCACCCTCTGCTGAATCAGAGGGGCCGGAGTAACCGCCGCCTTGGCCTCTTGGCCCAAGGACAGGCGCGCTGACACGCACACGCGCCTGCCTTCCACTCCGGAGGGCTGTCCGTTGGTCGATGGAATCCCGTTTCCACCGTCCAACCAGCCCTCATAATTTGGGGCCTGCGAAAGCAGGCCCTGCCCCAGTCCACCTGACGGCGACCGGGGCCCACACAGCCGGCCGCAGGGGATAGGGAGGGCGGCAACGTAACACCGACACTCCTCTTCCCCTGCGGCCCCACCGATGCCGTGCCAAGCGCCACGGCCGCGCCCGGTCGCGGAGGATAGGGCGAGCGGCAACGACACACCGACACTCCTCTTCCCCCGCGACCCCTACCACGGCTGTGATGGTAGGGGGGTCATCGTCACCCCCCTTCCCCCACAGCCAGGCCATTCCCTCCAGGAATGGCCTCCGCCGGGCCCGGGGTGGCCTAAGCCTCAACCCGGGCAATGGGTTCCTCTTAGCTTCCCTGCGGCCGAGGCAACCGCAGGTACTGAGCCCCCCCATCGCGACAAGATGGGAACCACATCGGGGGGGAGGAAGCAGACACCCTAGATTAACACATATGCTAGTTTATGCACGGGCCAAACCGACGTCATTTTCGTAGAAATTTTATTAATCTTTTTTAAAGTGAAAACTTCTTTAGCGGCGTTGTGCACTTTTTTTGGAATGGGTAAAAAATGTTAAACTCGCGTCAGGACACGTGACCTGATCGAAAATTCGTAAGACGGATGGAGAGTAGACAGCTGGCGCGGCGTAGGAGAGGGAGTATCCCCCTCTCTTTCTACGGCTCGGCGAAAATGTATGCCTGCGCCTGCTGTTGCGTATATCAAAAATGCACAACGTTAATATTCAAGTTTTCACTTCTGCCGGCACTCCCAGAGTGCAACCCGTCGTTTTCTTTTAAATTTTTAATTTTGGAACAACAACACAACAATTTTGTAATTTTAATAAAGTTGCATGCTATGTCATACTTTAAAATTTAATTAAGGATCAAATTGTGCTACTTTATCATCTAAATAACTTTTTATTTACTTTTAATAGCAAACGGAGTCCATGAATGTAAGACAAAGCATAAAAGTCGAAAAGGTTGCGTTGTTTAGTCACCGAGTTCCAAACCACCAGACCACCTTCCGGTCTTCATCTGAGGATGGAGTCGGAAGGTAGTTAAATAAACTTAGTACTACCTTTGTTGTATGGTTTTCGGCAGAGTAGAATAGAACCACTCCAAGGCCTCTCGTGGCTGTCGTAGAAGGCGACTTAAGAAATACAAGCTAAACAAAGCTTATAAAAATCAATGAGACCTTTCCAACCCGTCTGGCCAGCGAATGTAGGTCAAATCCTCTGGCTGCTCTGGCCAAGTATGGCTCTGGAGACAGAGAGGGTCGTGCTCCTGCATTGGAGACATATAGACCTGATGATGACTATCTATGGCCTTATTACTTATTGTTTCTTTTGCTTGATCTAAGCTTTTTATCCACACACACACATTGACATGCCATCTAATAGAAAAAACTGTCTGTAGCAATACACTCAAGATACCGGAAACACGCTAACTTGAGTGACATTTCCGTCCGCCGTAGCATACACTTTTGCATATACTGTACAAGGCAATGATCTCACTACTGTTACGAAGCAGTACAACTAATTTAAGCGACTGTAGCACTTTCATCATACTTCCTTGGGAGCTTTATATTGCTTGGGGTCACAACATATTGCATATTGTCGGGAACAAACGGATATAGCTTTAGAATTGTTCATGCAATTGTGACTAGAATTCCGCCTGAAATAGTGAACTCTTGATCTTTAACATATTTCGTATTGTCAGAGGAATGTCAAGAATGGAACGGAGTTTTCATTATAAGCAATAACCAATCAAAGTATCTTCATCGGAGCTTAAACAATTTCGTAGCCTTCTTAACGTCGGTTACAATTTTTCCATCGTGGCTTGATTGATTGGAAAAAAATAAATAACATAAACATTTATTTTAAATGGTGGGAGTACCCAAAACCGGAGAGCATGCATGAAAAGAGTTATGAGTGTTGACGACGCAAAAGAGGTTTGCAAGGATCGTAGTAAGTGGAAATCTATAGTCTATGCCTACCTCCATGGGAAACAGGCGTAAAAATGTGTATGTATGTATTTATTTTAAACAATGTTGTCCGTTTCTAACAATGAAAGGGTACTATTATTTTTACTCCATTAATGTTAATAATATTGTTTTTCAGAAAGCCAAAAATGTATTGCAGGTAATTATCGTGGCTTATATTCATTCTCTCACCATGCACAAAATGCATAAAAATGCACAGACCAAATAAAAATAAACAAATATTTTATTTATTTTGGTTTGCGGTAAATTTAATTTGAAAATGTTGTAATTAATTGTATACTATTTTCATGACTAATTTGCATTCTTTGTGACCTTTAAATGCTAAATTAATTAGTTAACAATAAAGCACTAATAAATCTGAATTTTACAGTCGCCATGCATCATTAGCAAAACCTTTTATTTGTTTTTTTTTTTTTGAATAATATTGCTAATAAAACCTTTATGATTTAACTTCTTAAGATTGTAACAATACTTACTGAAATTCAATTCATCTAAAAATCACTTTAAAGTTAAACAAATCCAATGTAGTCTATAAAGTTAAACAAATCCAATGTAGTCTATAAACTTAAATAAATAGAGTCAGTATCATAGACCAAATTAAAAAAAAAAAGTTAGTCCATAAACATAAAATAAACGGTGTCTTCACCGAAATAGAATTTCATTAATTTAATCACGACGACCTACCCTCAGCTCGCATAGGGTGAGTCCCCCTCTCATTGAGAGGTCCTCCATTGAATACCTGGTAACCAAACCTGGAAACCCCCAAAAAACCCTATTTTCAACCCTATTCCAAGTAACAAATAGAAATTTCGGAGATCAAGAAAATTGGTTGAGTATACTCAAAGCGACCAGAACTTACGCTACCTAAATTCAGTGGAGAGTATGCAGAATGGTGTGTCTTTCAAGACTGGTCAAATATTTATAGGCAACAAAGATTTTTTGTTACCAACTCGAAATTGTTTAAGATAAAGATTGGAAAAGTCAGTCTCTTACACGGCTTGCAAATTTTTATGGAAATTCTCGTGAAATCGCGAATAACGATGTCAAAACTTATTAAATACCTAATGTTAGACAAGCGACCCATTTTCCGTGTATTTCTATTAGTTTTCTTCCCTAACGAATTCTTGATCATTAGATGAAAAAAGTTCTATCTTTTATTATATGTTTAAAATAGGTATGAAATTGATATTTAATTAACTTACACAGCTATAAAGCTAGGCCTACGTGAATAATTTTAAACCAGTTATTTAACTGGACCTATTAATTATTATTTACTAATGGATAATGTCGCTATAACTGACCTATATACCAGTTTAGTCACTTACGTATTAATCTACAACCTGTTATTATTGTAATAATTGTTATTGAATAAACTCGATGTTATTTTGTACGCCCACCTTTGTACCTACCTAAATTTATTTAAAGAATAACAGTCGTTTATCAATATTGCTGCCTACGTAAGACGTTCGAACGTAAAAGTTTTTAGTATGTTTGTAAGTTACATACATAAAAACATAATGTAGTATATGTATCAACTACAGTATGTGTCTGATGATGTACTTTATGTCGTAGCGTGTTCCCTTTGGAATATACATAATAAGTATCGTAGGTATTATGATTATTTTTTTTCCATTGCCATAAAACTTGGACCCGAAATATGGAGAATACGAGGATGTTGAAGATAAACTCGGATTCTATTTTTATGGTAGTCTAAAAAAATCTTTTTCATACTTTGATATTATGTTCCTTAAATTTTCCGTTCAGTATTATGTACTTACTGAATTTATTTTTAAAATAGTTTCAATATATTTTTTTAAGACCCTTTAAAAATATATATCACACTGTAATACCTACATTACAACTCAATCGTACTTGTCCGATATCATAAGCATCAAGGTTATGTAGTTCTGTGTTGACAAGTTGACAATCACGTCACGCGAGCGCGGCCGACGAACGCGCCGGGGCGAATATTCCCGAACGCAGCCGAACACAGCTCAATCACCCGAACCGAACCGAGCTGCCTCAGTCCCCGCGCGCGGCGAACGAGCGAGCACGTCAACGAATTCGCCGTTCTAAAAATAGAAAACAAATAACAATGATGGCGGAATTGGGGCTCGGTTGGAACCAAGACACTGTGATTCGATTGATTGAGGAATATAAGAAGAAGCCAGAATTATGGGATACGTCGCACGGGTCGTACAGAGTGCAGACAGAGAAGTACGAAGCGTGGTGCGAGCTGGCGGCCATTTTTGATTGTGACATCGCGGATTTGCGTCGGAAAATGAATTCGATTCTCGCTTCGCTGCGGAGGGAAAAGGTGAAGGTTCGGTGTGGCGCGCGCTCGACCTGGTTCCTGTATGAGCACATGAGTTTCCTGCCGCGTCATGTGCCGAACAACTTGAACGCGTCCCCGGTAATTTACTTTTACACGTCTTTATCGATTACGGGGTAAGCAGAGCTTAGGGGCCGTAATACTTAAAGGCCATTATTGATTTTTAACAGAATTATGCGAATTACAATGCTCGGATTGTTATCCAAATTAAAACATGTGAATTTAGCCACGAATGGGATTGGAAATCACAGCCCTCTCGATAATGCCGTGAGTGCACTCATAATTTATTGTGCTAGATAATTAATTAATTTTATTTTAAATAACAATATTAATCTTAATTTAAATTTGCTCAAACGCCATGTTTAGCGTTATAAAGTTGTATAATATGTTATGGCGTTCCCTTCGATCGGCTTTTACGATCTGTGTGGAAAACACGCAGTTGATACTGTGTACCTTAGTTTACCTATTTTATTTATCGCAGACCAGCATTAAATAATGTACCTAGGTAGGTACTTATAAGTACATATAGCATAAAGATAAAAACTGTAGCACTATGTGAGTGCTGACAAAAGTGAAAACTTGGTTTCGGGATTGGTAACACAATTTCAATGGTTTTATGCCATCCAAAAAATGCTTCTGTCCATGCCCAATGCGCCTAAAGAAGTAGGTATTCAGTCACTTCAAAAACATAGGTACCTACCTACATCAATATCATCATATTAGTCACAGGATTTCCAAAATGACCGATCGGAAGCTGCCTGCATCCAGCGCCTTCTTTAACATATATGTAAAGTACATACCTACTAAAGTAGGTATATTTTTTACTTTTTGTAACACTAATTAAACATGCCTACCACTTACGAAGTAGGTCACGACTCCCAAAACAATAGGAGTAGTAATGGGTAGTCACCACAACAATATTTAGTTTCCGCACCCAACCGGTCTCTGCGCTGACCTTGTCACTGGTACTTACAGAATTAAAGAGCCAGCAGATGCGACACCGAAAACTCGCAGACTAAACAACCTATTTCGCACATGTAGGTATATTAGTAGATTGTCGTCGTTGATGTCAAAAACTGAAAAAATGCGAAAAATAAAACGATCCGTGAAATATGACGAAAATAATGGCCTTTTAGGGTTTTGTACCTAAAGGGTAAAAACGCTCTAGACTAAGAAGATTGAAAAAGGAATCAAAATAGTAATGGTTTACTAGCCGCATCGCCTACTAACATGATTAAAATATCGCCAATTCCCTCGATCGGCTTTATTATTCTTAGTTTTTTCTATATACAACGTGGAAGGGACTTACCCGTAATAAATTCATCCACGGGCTATACTATACCAGATCACTATGTCCTTGAGTTAGTATCCCCTATCAAATGTTGAGATTGATAAAATAAATTTCAGGAACATATTTAGATCTCAAGTCTAATGTCGCTGAAGTCAACAACACATCATATCACAAGAGATGCAATTTTTCAAACGCGGAGTCACTAAACGTACGATTTTTTGTATGGAAAAACCATTCGTTTAGGTGACTCCGCGGTTCAGAAATAGCACTTATAATTAACTTAGCTCTTTACACATTTATGATTTTGTAGGGTTTTATTTTAAAAGAGACACTCGAGTTATTCTTCTGTTACAATCTGTATTTCGTGCTACTAATATTCCTAATTGGTTAAATTTGAATAACACGTCTTATCGCCCATTAATCCTATTTCGGACGAGGAAATCTTACCCAACTTCAACAAAGCGAAGTTAAAATGTATGTCATCAGTATACGTCTAAGCTATAAAAAAGTTGAATGCGTAGGTTTCTTTGTTTAGGTAAAGGTTGATAAATGAGTTAGTGGACATCGATTTTTAGGATTCCGTACCCAAAGAGTAAAAAACGGGACCCTATTACTAAAACTCCGCTGTCCGTCCGTCTGTCTGTCTGTCACAAGGCTATCTCATAAAACGTAATAGATAAACAGTTGAATTTTTTTTCCGCTAGGGCAACAAATACTTACTAAAAATAGAATAAAATTAATATTGAAGTGGGGCTCCCATACAACAAACGTGTTTTTTATAGATAATGGTGAGGAACCCTTCGTGCGCGATTCCAGCTTGCACTTGGCCGGTTAGGGAACGTACCCGTACTGTGTGACACATTTTTTTTTACTTATTTACCCCCTTTGTTGACCAGTATATCACCACTTCGCAGTAAAATGTTTATACCATATTTGGTTAACTATGTTAATTTAGCTAATTTAGTGTGTCAATTTTTATGATACATGTTCTTTACTACGTATTTATCCCTAACTTGGTAGACAGAGTCTTGAGCTATTAGGCCTTTAGGCAACGTTCAGCATAAAAGTAGGCGTGTAGGGAAAGGTTATGAAACTAGTGAAACATTGCTACTTGCTAACCTATTGACGTTTAAACTACAAACCTTACTTTCATGTCTTTTTCTTTCACAGGTAGTGAAACGTCCAAAGAAGCCTGAAGTGGAAGAATCAGAAACATCCGATCACGACATTGACACCACGATCCACGAACATCAGGAAGAAGAAGAAGACGAGCAAGATGACAACGACATCGAAGAAGAACAGGAACTAATATATATCAAACAAGAACCAGAACCGACCTACGAAAAACCAGCACGTAAATACAGACATCCAGTAAATAAACCACGTCTCACAAGAGCTACAAGAAGGAGAATTGTTCGAGAACCTCCTAGTACCAGTACTGGCAGACTCGACAGCAAAATTTTAGAAACTTTACGGCTTATCCGGAGATCTGATTTTATTAAAAAGAAAGATGAGTGTGATAGTTTTGGAGAATACATTGCTGTTTCGTTAAGGAAACATGATGAAAGAACTCAGTGTATGATCAAGCAAGCGATAAATAATATATTGTTTGAACAAGAAATGAAAAAATACGGGTCAGGACCGTATGAGGTGTTGATAGCGTCTGTAGATGAGAATCCATTAATTTTGGAAGATAATTCTAAATAAAGATGCTAGTGATTATCCGTCTTATTATAAAACGTGGACTAACTTTAATGGTTTAAATGGAACATATGGTTTCAACCATTAAGCACCCAAACCAAGAAGACCTTCCGATTTCACCTTCTGTTTCATCCCTGTCAACTTTATTTGTGTAAATAATGATTTAAACCGGTACTAAAGTTAGTCCAGTCTGTATATGTACATATAAGTAGATTACAAACCGAAGGCGGTGAGGGATCTAAGAACACGTGAATTAGCCACCCAATTCAATTGTAATTGTGCTGTAATTATATTGTTTTAATTTTTTGCATTAGTAAGTGGAAATCCATAGTCTCTGCCTACCCCCATTGGAAACAGGCGTGAAAATATGTATGTATGTATGTAATTTTTTGCACCGCAACTATATATCTGTTTATCCCTATGGTTGACTGGGAGAGAACGCTGTTAGCGTTAAGTCCGCAAATTGTAAACAATTTTTAATTGTGGATCAATAAAGTTTTAATAAATAAATAAATTCAAAAGGAAGGGTTATAAATACGTGATCTTTTTGTTACCGCCTGAGGTGTGTTATACAATTGTATAGTACGTCTTCCCTGTCCAAGAGTCCAAGAGGCTAAGGAAAGACGCAAAAACTGTTTCTTTTGTATTAATTACATCGTCTTTTCCAATTTAAAATGAAAAGTTGATAAATACAGTATTTTATTTTACCAAAACCTTTAAATGCAGTACACGTACGTAAGTATGTTTAATCTTACAGAATATTAGATACTTTTAAAATAATATTTAAATTACTGCTATGAAATACAGTTTCAATTAGATACTTAAGGATTGCAAAATATTATTTTTCAAAGTTTTAAGAAATGATAGTTGGTAAATACTCGAAATTATAGCAATTGTAGTGCTCTTACCAAGACTTATAAGCTCAAAAAGTAACAAAGAGAGATAAAATTAATTTTCCAACGTCAACTGTGTCATTTTATGCCAGTAAGGTTTATTTTAAGTTATAAAGCTTTCAGTCAACAATTTCCTATAACTGCATCAGGAAATTCCATCCCTACCTACAAAATACCGTTCTCACACTATCTTCCGTCAATAAAAAATACAAACAATAAAACATTCCATGCACACGAGTGCAATAGAGCGGTGCATTTTCTTTAAAATTTTCCTTCACTTTTTGCTAGCGATCAATCTAGAACCTGTGTACGTGAGCGTACGCACGACTCCACACTCATTTAGCAATTACTTACAACACGACAGCAAAACCGGTCCTCTTTCCATTACCACTCATCATCAAAACAGCTTCTAGTGTCTTTAAAAGAATCAGCAATGGTCGATAAAGACACGTTAACTACAGTCTCATTTGTTGCGTTCCCATTAGCAACAGTTGCATCTAATGATGCTTCATCTAATTCGTTAACCATTACTTCGTTTGTTACAAGATTACTAATAGTTTCTGCGTTAAGTTTGTAATGGATGGTGATTAGTTATGCAGTGGTGGGAGTGCATTCAAGATCACGCCATTTGACGTCACTGCCCACTTATTTTTTTGTTGTTCGTGATTTGTTTGAGCACGCTTTCGTTGCCATGCGATCTGTTAGATCATGCCTCGCAATTTGTTTAAGAACTTCCATTCTGGGAGGTTTTGTGGCGGTAAATGAATTAGCGCTCTTGGCCTAATAAGTAAGGCTATTATTTGTTCAACGAAAAAACATGTTTTGAAAGAAAATGTCATAGAAGTTTTAATGTTTGTTTTGCCTTATTTTTATTGCTATGGCTTTCGTAAATTGATCTGTTTTGTTTTCCTAATCAGTTTGAAAAACAAAAAGTTTACAGGTTAGTCATAGTTGGAAACATATCTGTTTGCGTTGTTTACTCAAATATATGATAGGAGTCTTTAAACTTATTTTTAGGGTTTTAAGAAGTAATAAATATATATAGTGGGCATCAGAAATAGTGAAAGGTTGCCGACCGATATTATAGTATTTAAAGATTTTTGTTTGTGTCAAATTAAGCTCCAATATTGTGAATTGTCAGTTTCAAGACATCTATAAGGGCGATTTTCCTTTACCTATGCTTGGAAATCGTGCCCCAAGCCCCAAAGCAACACAGCTCCATTCCCGCCGGGCTACCGAACTCCTCAGCGAGACTAACGAACAGCAATTTATTTTTATTATACAATGTCCTTTTTAATTAAGTACAAATATTTTAAGGGGTAATTCAGTCCATTATTCCTAACAACTATTCCCAATAAATGTATATCGAAAGACGAAAAAAAATTTTTAATTTTTCATAGTAATGATATCACGTGACTACTTCGATTTGTATGAGAACCTAAAATATTTTTTTCCTATTTCGAAATACATTCATTGGGAAAAGTTGTTCAAAATGATGGACTGAATCACCCCTTAAAATATTTGTACTTAATTAAAAAGGACATTGTATGTACTCGATACCATCCTTAAAACCTGTACTGTTAGAGACCGTGATACGACTTCAAAAGTTTATGAATGTCACTGGGCACCCAAGGATACCGAAGGCTGACCGCAAGTAGAGAAAGAAACTCCTCCGACAAAGATAATGTAATTACTAACGTAACAGATATCCAATGCTATAGAAACGATTAAATTGCCTTAAGTAGGCAAAACCGGAGTTGCAGGTATGGCTCTTCATAGAAATGGAGTAACAAATATACCAAGTACTACTTACTACAAACGTGTTTTCATCACTCGGAAATCTATAAAATTTTAGTTCTTTATTGTTTTGGGCTGGTAGACAATATGATACATTGACCTGAGGAGGGAAGTAAAACGGTGGCAGAGTTTCATCATTTTGAAAACGAGGCGCAGAGGTCAGGTGCGGCGATAAGTAGTGCAGTACATAATATGAGGTAGTCATAGCATATACTCATAACTTATAGTCATTGCATCAGTCAGACAAACACTTGCAGACACTAGCTTATCTATAGCTATGTTATTTATGAAAACACGTTTTCTTAGGAATTTTGTTTACATGTTTGGATTTTGTAAAAAAACGGGACTTTATTACTAAGACTCCCCGTCCGCCTGTCTGTTTGTGACCAGGATCTATCTCATAAACCGTGATAGCAAATAATTTAAAAGTTTAACAGATGATGTATTTTTGTTGCCGCTTTAACAAAAAAATACTTAGGACCGGATAAAATATTTTTAAGTGGGGCTCCCCTACAACAAAAGTATTTTTTTTTAAATAACGGTACGGAACCCTTCGTGCGCGAGCCCGATTCGATATTGAACTTGAATTTTTTTTTGCAAATATGTTTATTGTTTTTTCTACAAAAACCTAACATTTGCTGTACTCGTAAGTAAATTATTTCAGAGACAAATATAAACTAATCTAAAAATTGTTTTGAGGTTAAGTTGATTATGATTGTTCGTTTAAATTTCAAACTGCTTTTATGCATCTGTTATAGACTATAGATTGTCATCTAGGATGGCAGGAGAATCCGATAAAAATCTTGTAAGTACATATTAATTTATAACAAAACTAGCTGTACCCGTGGGCTTCGCTCCACTGGGAATTTCGGGATTCAAACTATCCTATGTCCTTGCCTGGGTATTAAACTGTATCCATATCAAATTTAATTTACATAGGTTCAGTGGTTACAAACAAACATACAAACTCAATTTTGCATTTATAATATTAGTAGGATAGTGAGGCATGCAATCGCAAAAGTTGTTTTGTAAACTTTTTACCTTTCAACTTCGACCTTGCGCAAAAATCGAATTTGTACGTAAAATATTAAATAAAATGACTGCAGAAACCAAACAAAGGAACACGAGTATTAGTACATCTGTTTGAACAACTACCGATCATGAATAATAAATAAATTACTGAGTCATTGCTTACATGCTGAATATACACCTACTGATTATTTTTTATTGTTTGTTTTTAATTGTTTTTATCGTTTTTAGAGGTATTATAGAGTGTTGGTATACTTCCGTGTAGTCTGTAGAAAAGAAAAGCTGACATTTAACAGCTGCTTATGTACCCGCTCAGAGTATACGAACCGATCGAGCGTGTATAGAATAAGAATCGATAATAGGCGATACGGCTAGCAACTCATCACTATTTTTATTTACTACTAGCTGTGCCCGTGTGCTTCGCTCCCCGTGGGAATTTCGGGATAAAACTACCCTATGTCCTTCTCTGGGTATCAAACTATATCCATATCAATTTTCATAAAAATAGGTTCAGTGGTTGAAGCGTGGAGTGATATGATAACGAACAAAAAAAAAAACAAATATACAAACTGACTTTCGCATTTATAATTTCCAGGATAAAAACTATGCTATGTCCTTTACTGGGTGTCAAAACTATATCCATATATTTCATATAAATAGCTTCAGTGGTTGAAGCGTGAACTGATATAACAAACAAACAATCAAATATACAAACTTTCGCATAAATATTGTAAGGATTTCCACCTTCAGTAGTAAAACGGTCTTATTTTCCATTAAGTTAATAAATTACTTCACATTCATCATCATACAATATAATCATCTTTATTTTTCCTCTCTATCTGTACTGACTCTAAGAGAGGCCTGAGTATTGCAGCCCTAAGCTTTGACTACCCCGTTAGCGAAAAAAACGTGATCTGTACTACTAATAATAATATCAATGTAGGTATTCATTAAACACAATGCCTTACATGGGAAATTTAATTAATTTTACACCCACATTCACAATACACTAGGTATTAAATATTATAACAAGTTTTGTTAGCATTTCAAGACATTTAATAAAAAACAAAACTCAAAGTTTTGATCTAAGTTATCGTTTCTTTCAATTCTAAATGAATTTAAGTAATTTATTACTTTGCCATGTCTAAATAATAGGATCTGTGCTAAACATAACTAGAATAAACAAAATTATACTTTATATTTTATTTTTATTATATTATTTTATAGTTCCAGTATTAAAAATGACTGGCCAAGTGCGAGTCGGACTCGCGTATGAAAAGTTCCGTACCATTATCCATAAAAAATCTAGTTTGTTGTATGAGAGCATTGAGAGCCCACTTAAATATTCCTTTTATTCTGTTTTAGCGTTTGTTGTTATAGCAACAACATACTCGTAAATACATCATCTGTGAAAATGTCAACTAAGTATCACAGTTCATGCGAAATACAGCCTGCTGACTGACAGACAGACAGCGAAGTCTTAGTAATGATAATAACCTTTTTACCCTTTGGGTACTAAAATAAATATTTTAAACATGTATTTTTAAAATAAACTGATGCCTATTTTTGGATATTTCGACTCATGCCTTTTGACAGTGTTAATAAAAACTTGCAATTATCTCCTTACAACAGAAGTCACATTGTCTTTTTGACCTCTCAAAGTCATTCTGTTGACCAAAGACTGGTGTAATCTGAACTATGGATGTAGACCTACCAAAACGATTGTCCACTAGATAGAGTATAGATCGATGTACAATATTAGCTACCTACCTATTTAAGCCGCCGTGTGATTTCCGGCAGAGTAGAATAGGACCACTCCAAGTCTTTCCGTGGAAGTCGTAAAAGGCTACTTAGGTAGTACAAGCTTTACAAAGCTTATAAACGTCAATGTGACCTCTCCAACCCGTCTGGCCAGCGTGGAGAGTGTAGGCCAAATTCTCTGCGGCTCTGGGAAGACTTGGAGTTCTACTCTGTAGAAACCACACGGCCACTGCTACTATCTGGAAGAGAAACTAGACCATTTCTCTTTCCCAGATTATCGCAAGACTTTTAGTTGTACGAAATAAGTCTTCTTCCAATTTCGTAGACTACATGTTTGTTTGTTACCAACTAGTTTGGCCAACTAGTTAGGCCAACCAAGCTTACCGATGCGATGTACGATACGAACAAAATGTACACGCTCTGTACACTAAGGAACTGCTTTAAACCCGTCTTTCCTTTTACGGACTAATAGTCTGTGTATCTATGCGTCAAAATGGCGGCATCACGAGCTGTGAGCCTTTTAGAAAAACTGCAATAACGTATAGACTTAACAAGATATCAATATTTATTTGCATTTTAAAAATACACACTGTAAGATTCTCAATTAAAGAAAAAACCGGCACTTTCTTTGTTTTTCTTTTTTTTTCTTTGACCTTCTATATCGACATTCCACGATAAATGAAATAGAGTTACAGCTAGGAATATATAAAAAAAATATGTTTGGGAAAAAAATATATTTTGTTTTAGTATACTTAAACTACACGTAATGTAAACTATACCTACTTATAAAGTGCCTGTAAACGTCTTATTACTGAATTAACAATTAAAATTTAGATTTTTTTGAATTTTGAATCAATTCTAAAAAGGAAATGGGCTTATGCCACCATTCAATGTCTGATTCTTCTTTATATTATCAACTAGCTAAGGCGTGGCTTTTGGGGCTTGATAACCTTGACTCTGTCTTTACCGTAAGGACAGAGACGTTATAGTGTTTGTTTGTTTTACGTGTATGTAAGTCAACACTGGTGTGTCAGATTTTCCTAGCTGGTAAAGGTATAAAGGTTAAAGGTATAAATAGGTATCTAACCAACGGCTTATAGGTGCCTACCGAAGCGACACGTAGTTTTCCTTTTTTTACGATAATTAATACTTGCCTTTTGAGAAAATGACATAAGAAATAAGACAAAAGCGATCTTACCAATGCCATACCAATCCTTACTATTCGAAGCAGACACATCGACGCCGCGCCGCGTCTAAATATAGATCTTACGCAAGTCTATGTAGTGATATGAGAACTATCTAGTGTCGACCTTATCTGTAAGTAAATAAGGTTCAAGATGATAATGTATAGGATCGTAAGATAATAGTTTTTATCAAGAGGATGTAATAATATCAATGTTTATAGGATTACATTGCTGTTGTTTGTCTCGAGTTACGGAAAATTATTTAATTTTCATGAATCAAATTGTATTGTCTTCAATGTACTTTTCCATTCGATCTTTGTTTTATCGAAAGCTTTGTTTATGTTTCATTATTTTTTTTTTGAAGGAAATTAATAGGATAAGATAGCATATATTTTAATGAGACATTTTCTGAACCTTATCAGAATCAATACATAGGATACTTTTTATCCAGGGAAATAATATATTATGTGAGGTACAAGATTTTTTAAATTTTACACCACGGACTTGTCTGTTGTAAAGTACAATACTATTGATTTAAGATTGACGTTGTATGTCAAATTCATTTAAAGTCTGCACTTTTTAAATTGGTCGTCTTCTCGCTATGTGAGTTAGGAGTGCCGATTTTTATGAATATAAAACTAGACTTCGTCTACCTCGTTAGTGATGAAGACGTGATTGATGTGTATATATTTTCCGGTCCGCAATAAAAAGTTCTCCAACTTTTCTCCAAACTGGCATCCGACGGGGAAGTGGGACAAAACTCATTTCGTCATTGTCATAACTTTCTTCGCTTAAAAATTGAGGATATAAACGACTTCCGAGTTGGTATTATCTTTAACTTGGCTACAATTTGCCGGCCAAATAAATTATTTACAGCGAAAGTTCAGGGTGCTTGGAGTATTGTTACGCACGCGAAAGGTCTCGAAAGAAATACAAAATGCCTTCTATACGCACGGGAGAATGATAATAAGTCAGAAAAGTATTATTTAAGGGTCCTCCCCGCGCTAACGACCTTGAAAACACAAAAAAAATAATTTCTCTTTCTGTAAGTGAGATTATCAGAAACCCTCCTACAACTTTTTAGCTAGTATCCTTAAGTTTCATTAGAACCTCGAAAATCATTGAAATAAAATACCCTGAATTTTCCTTTGCAAAAAATACTAAAAACGGCCATTTTTGACTCTTTTTGTAAAGGTTTCTAAACCGGATAGTATTTCAATGACTTTCGAGGTTCTAATGAAACTTCAGGATACTAGCTAAAAAGTTGTACGAGGGTTTCTAATAATCTCACTTACAGAAAGAGAAATTAATTTTTTTGTGTTTTCAAGGTCGCTAGCGCAAGTAGGAGCCTTAATTTAGTCCGTCAGTTATCCTACTTCCTATCCTTCAACGCGAAAGTTTGTAAGTATGGATGAATGAATGTATGTTAGTTACTCTTTCACGTAAAAACTACTGAATGGTTTTTAATGAAACTTCACAATAATATAGCTTATACATCAGAATAACACATAGGCTGACAATTTATAAAGATATTGTGTGATAGAATCCTGCGCAGATGAAGTCGCGCGCACCAGCTAGTATTATCTAAATAAGAACAATATTTTTGAATAATCTTAATGAAGGGCCAAATATTATTATTCAGCCACCATGCCTATCCAGCTAAACTATAAGAAATATAATAAGCGGCCAAGTGCGAGTCGGACTCGCCCATGAAGGGTTCCGTAGTAGCAAATAACATAATATAAAAGTCTTGTAGTATGTTTTTTTTTGATTTTTATATTTGAGTTGATTGAATGAAAGGTAAATTGCCGTTTATGATGATGACGTATTAAAAAAAAACTACTTACTAGATCTCGTTCGAACCAATTTTCGCTGGTAGTTTTTTATAGTAATGAACAACATATATTTTTTTTAGTTTTATTATTTTCTTATTTTAGAAGTTACGGGGGGGGGGGGGGGGGGACACACACTTTTTTCCACTTTGGAAGTGTCTCTCGCGCAAAGTATTCGGTTTAGAAAAAAATGCTATCAGAAACCTCAATATCATTTTTGAAGACCTATCCATAGATACCCCACATGTATGGGTTTGATGAAAAATAAATTTTTGAATTTTAGTTCTAAGTATGGGGAACCCCCAAAAATTACTGTTTTTTTTCTATTTTTGTGTCAAAACTTGAACCCTAAAAATGATGCTATAGCAAAAGTAGTTTAGCGTGATGAACATTTTTTGTTGAGATATAAAAATCGAAGATCTAGAACACCTGATGCAAAAACTTATTGGTCCAGCTTACCTATAAGAAATATTAAAATGACGCCTCAGAAAAAGTTGTTTAGCCTACTGAGCATTTTTTGTTGAGTTATAAAACTCGAATATTGGAACACATGATGCGGAACTATAATGGTCCAGCTAAACTATAAGAAATATAAAAATGACGCCTTAGAAAAAGTTGTTCAGCCTGATGAGCATTTTTTGTTGAGGTTAAAAATCAAAGGTCTGGCATACCTGATTCAGAAACATAATGGTCCAGCTAAACTGTTAGAAATATACATTAATGACGCATTAGCAAAAGTTGTTCAGCCTGATGAGCATATTTATACGCCGGAGTCATAAAGTCCACGCGAACGAAGTCGCGGGCATCAGCTAGTTTGTTATAAATATGATATAATAGAAATATGAACTAACTGCACTGCACAGAATGAATAAAAGTATTACATACATACAGAACGAAATCTCCTAAGGTGAGCACAATATGCGACCCTGTTCCCCGTCCTCGCACCTCTCTCCCATTCTATCTTAGACAAGGGTATTGAGCGGGCGAATACACACACATTGACGTGTGCACGGATGTATAGTTTCGTTTGTAGTAGTAGTAGGTATAAATGATACTCCGCTTCTATGAAGTGCCATACCTCACGTACATTCCTGTACGGCGTACGAGTGAAGTTGAACTTGTCAGATAAACTTAACTTATGATTGAATTAAACTTTGCTGTCGCACTGCTCATAGTTTTATCCCACTTCCTTCCACTTGTTTCTGTTCAGCGTCAAACTAAATCTCAGGAGAAACAAATAGTTTTAAAAATAGCTGAAATACAGAAGTGCCATAGCTGCTACAGGGCACGTAGGCACGTCGCGTGACTCCGCTCAGGGTTGCTTGAGGTTAAGATTTTTTATCTTTATCAGTTTCGAGAATGTTTTCGTGATTCATAGAATTACGATATCTATAGTGTAAACGAACTGAAACGTGGTCTCTTATGAAAGCTCAAAGTCGATCAACGCGCTATGGACAGGGTTTCTCTACGTGATCGAATCAAAAATGAGGAAATTAGGAGAACAAACGTCACTGACATAGTCCAGCGGGTTAGCTCGTTAAAGTGACAGTAGGTGGAACACATAGCGCGACGAACCGATGGCCGATAGGGCAAAAAGGTTCTCGAATGGTTACCACGTACTCGCAAGCCAAGCGTAGGACCCCACCCAGGACCTCACAAGGTGATCAGATGACCTGAAAAAGGTCGCTGGGAAGCGCTGGATGCAAGCCGCTCTAGATCGGTCATTTTGGAAATCCTTGGGAGAGGCCTATGTTCAACAGTGGACGTTATGCGACTGAAATAATGCTGATTATATTTAATGTAAGTACCTAATTCTTGTGACCTAAATAGGACCACTCCTCAGGAAATATGTATATTTCCGGTATTTTGAAGGACGTGAAGTAATACTGCGTAAGTTGTAGATTAGATTTTCTCTAGTTTTAGTTCCAAAAAAAAAATCTCTACGCACGTCACTCGTACCTAAAATACTCTATGTAATTATTTTTCCTTGACAGCCTTTGTTTAGCAGGGGTGGTGAACAGTTAACCTACTTTCTACTCCCAACAATACTTTTAAAAACTGCTCTGTTCAATTTAATTACTAGTCAAGTTGAATTTATAGCGTGGGGTGCGTTTTATTTCAACCCTTAATTTGGAACAATGACCCTTTGAAAAGCTATACAACGGTGATTTCTGAGTGATTTATTTAAATTAATTTGGACCCGTGGTCGAGTGGTCAGAAATACTACCTGTGTCTGTCGCCAGGGGTTTAAATTAAATCCTGTATAGGTACTTACTCGATTTTGACAAATTTATAGGGTGTTGAGAGGGCCGGCTAGGTGGCTGCAGACGCCTGCAACCGCATTCACCAGGTGAGAACGGGGGAGAGGTACGAGAACGGGGAACGGGGAAGCATATTGTGTTGAGGAAATTTCGTTTTTTATGTAATACTTACAGTTTAAAACCACTTACCTAGGTATTAATTACTTACATTAATAAATTGGTATTACATATATATCATTAGTACCTGGGTGACCGAGCTTTGCTCGGTCGGTTACATCTCAAACATTAACTACATTTTTTTAAACTTGTCTAAAAACAGTACAAAATAAAAAATTATATATAAACTTGAACATAAAAAAAAAACAAAAAATGTCATCGAGTGGGATTCGAACCCGTAACACTCTTTCTAGCGGTCAGCATCCTTAACCGCTGAGCTAAGCGGATGGCGGCCGGCGCGACAAAATTAGCCACCATATTCTGCTTGGAGAGAAAAACGCATGAAAACTCGAAAACACGCGTTTTCCCAAACATAACACTAATCTAGATCGATTGTTTACCCCCAAAAACCTCCATATACCAATTTTCAGCGAAATCATTAGAGCCGTTTTCGAGATCACAGAAATTTATAAATATACAAGAATTGCTCATTTAAAGGTATAAGATATCGATATATGTTCCTTAGGGAAAGTTGTACTGCCTCCGTGGTGTAGTGGTTAGAGCGTTCGGCTCATACCAGTCCGTCAGTAAGACTAAATCACCTTTACAATAGTTGCTGTACATTTCGTTATAATTTTTTTAATCAAAGATTTTTGTACCTACACAAAAATCTTAAAGACAATTTTTATTTTATGAACGTAAGGATGTTTATTTATTTTATAAATTTTCTTACCACACTTTTTTACGAATAGTACTTTGATTTTCATTTATGGCAAAAATTCATAAATTTATTTGGATTCTTGTATAACAGAGCAATATAAATTGCATGTTTCAACATTTTCAGTAGTTTTCCGATGTTTACACCATTCCAGTAAAACATTTGGCCTTGGTTACCTGAATAATTCTTTTATTGATTTACATCAACACAGTGACGTCATATTTGACAAAGTCTATGAAACTATTTCTTATTTAAGTAAAATGTAACAAAACTAAATGCATTAAGAGTTCCCTTACCCTAGACTTCTCCATACAAACCTAGTCTACGTTTAATTTTGAAACCACATGTCAGATTCCGGCAAAAATGGGTAAATATAAAGAAATTACAATTATCTAGGGTAATAACTGGTTTCCTACAGTAATATTATGAACTGGAAAGAAAATATAACGATTTAGAAGTTTCCCATACTAATGGTAAAAAATGATATAAAACACTATATTCTATTTCAAGTTCATATTTTTAGTGTGGGAAACCAGTTATTACCCTAGATAACTGCAATATCTTTAAAATTACAAAATTTTGCCGAAATCGGACATGTAGTTTTGAAATAAAACGTAGACTACGTTTGTATGGAAAGTTGTATTTTGATCTAGGGTAAGGGGACTCTTAAGACCTAGTTGTTTTTATTTCAGCACTAGCTACGTCCCGCGGTATTACCCGCAGAAAAAGCCTACGTCTTAATCCAGGGTGTCAGCTTCCTGCATATCAAATTTTATCAAAACTGGTCTAGCCGTTTGCGCGTGAAGAAGTAAAAGTAACATACATACACACACACCCACAAACTTTTGGTTCTATATAAGGTCTAACAAAATATACTTAAACTATTTTAAGGGTGAATTCAGTCCATCATACTGAACAACTTTCCCTAAAGGAACACGTATCGAAATATTGTTACAAAAAGTAATTTTTGACCTCCCATACAAGTTGACCGACCAGCAGCTGATCCGAATTTGTATTGAAAGTCATTGTTTTTCTTCATATTACGACATAACTAATTATGTTTCTTGGTGAAAGTTGTTCACTATAACGGACTGAATTCGTCCATAAAATAGTTTCAGTATTTTTTGTTAGATCTTCTACATTAACGCAAATCGATGAATGACGCGCTCGGTGGCCCGGTGAGCCCCGGTGGGAGAGCGCACTGCTAGCGCTTTCGCAAGTAAAGCGACACCGGCCGTGGTCCGCATTTAGATGGGTGACCACAAGTGGCATAAACATCTCTCGAGCTCCTCCGAAGGCACGTGTAAGCCTGTCTGTCATCATTGCATGGCAGTCGTCAAGCTATTTTAGATGCCTTTAGGCGGCCTGAAAATTCTAACACCAGTGTTGGCCACTTACACTCACGAAAAACGTAAAACAACGCTTTAAAGTCATTATCGGATCAGAGGACCTATTATTTAAACTCGGAGTCACTAAGTCACTTTTTTGCATAGTTTTTTTTTTTCATTTATTTGGATATCAAACAATGACACAATACATTATTTTAGATAAATATTTCTAGAATCTTATTAACTAATACATTTAATTGTGTCACCAACTACGATACCACAGACTAAAAAATGAAATTACAATTCATTCGGAAACGCGCAGACTAAAGGAAGTAAACTATCCAAGGTCTAGATACCCGCCACGCGCCACCACGACCTCTCACCCCTTATCTTCAGAGCCAGGATCAGGTCTTATCTGCCAGAAGATAGCACCACATGTGCTGGTGACTCAATCCACATGGAGAATTGCGTTTATGTTAACACTAACAGCTGATTAAAATTTAATTGATACCCGTAATTGTCTAGGTTTCCGTCTAAACTCTATTTCCATTTATGTCTTGTCTGCTTCTACAGAAAGAAAAACACGAGGTTCTCTGAAAAGGCCATATAAGATTTATTTTGTGTCATGTGTCTCTCATTTACTGTGTGTGCTTGCATGCTAGCGTGCTAGCGTCCGTGATAAAGATATAATTTACAATGATCATGTCGATCGTGTTTGACTAGTGTTAATTTTTTAAAACAAATAATTTTAAACTTTACCACTAAATTACACAAGTGATTTTGATGATATTTCTATGAGACCTCATTTTTTTAAATTGGTTAAGAATAAAAAACCTCCAGCTCAGTAATCGAAAGCCAAAGTCACACAAGCATATGCTATGAGTGCTATGACTCAGTTAATTTATCTCTATGTCACGTTTCAAAGTGACACGACACAAAGTCTAGCAGTCTAGGTTTATTTCAAGGTTTACGACGCGCTGCACTGTCGTTGGTACAATTACTACGGCGAGCAAACCAAGGACTATGCAAAGTAGAAAAAAAAACCGAAATACGATTATTAAAACGACTTGGCTAACCGCCTACTTGGGTATGTACATAGTTTGTGCAGATCATGGACTGAACTTGCTCTGCTTGGTCCAATGGATGACTGACAGAGAAACGCCATAAGAGAAAAGCCAAAGACGCGTTAGGTCTGCCATCTGCACACTTTTTATGTGCAATAACTTTTAAATAAATAAAAGTATTCGTACTAAAAAGTCCCTTTTTGGATAAAGCATTTAATAAATCATTATCATCAGGTTTTTTAAGTCTACTTTGCAGGAGCACGATCCTCTTTATCTGGTCATAGCAGCCAGAGGATCTAATAAATACAAATAATATTCCATATATATCGCTTTAATAACGATCAATTATGCATTTCTACTCTCGCTATTTTAGGCTTTCTGTATATTTTAGACTTCAAAAAATGAGGAGGAGGTTTTCAGTTCAGAATTCGTATGTATATGTATATGTATGTATAACCTATATGTTTTCTTTATTCACTTATGTTTCTCGATTACTAAGACGCCTGGACCAAATTTAAAGTTCCTTTGTTTAAAATTTGCAACTTGTCAGGTGGTTCCATATTCCCATCCCATACTTCGTATGTAATTACATCTACTAACAAAGTTTCAACAGTATAGTTCTTACAGTTTCGGAAAAAAGTGGCTGGCTGTGACATATGGACGGACAGACAGACACATGACGAATCCATAAGGGTTTTGTTTTTTTCCATTTGGCTACGGAACCCTAAAAATTAAGAATGAACTTGGTTCCTCGCTATCTTCTTACCTACAAATCGAGGTTTTATTTTTATGATTCGATTTCAGTCTCAAGTTAGTGACATAGTGAAAGTTATTCATCGCATAATAAATATTTATGAGGACGTTGACCCCTTTCCCTTACGTCACAAAGAAAAAAATACTAAGAACGGGTGGGTAATAAATATCACTCCTGTTATCAAGTAAGTAAGAAATAAAGAATGAAAGAAAATCTTTATTCGGCAGTAGAGTACAGCAGTAGAGTAAAAATCACTGACATAGTCACTAAAGTCACTGACATAGCTCAGCGGATTAGCTCGTTGAAATGGCAGTGAGCGGGACACATAGCGCAACTAACCGATGGCCGATGGGGCAAAAAGGTACTCAAATGGCGACCACGTACAGGTAAACGAAGTGTAGGACACCCACCCACAAGGTGGTCTGACGACCTGACCAAGGTCACTGGAAGGCGCTGGATGAAAGGCTTAACTATCTATGTGGGAAGAGGAGCACTTCGTAAGTAGTAATTAGGTACAATGTTTTACTGAGTTTGATATTGTTTTTAAAATGTAATAATTGACTTCACACGGTTCACACCAAACTACAATCGATTTTGATGAAATTTTTATGGGACCACCAGACAAGTACGCCTTTTCAATAATAAAAAAGAATTTTCCAAATTGATCCAGGCGTCTTTAAAAAATGGCGGGAAATGCATAAAAAAAAGTATGCAATACAAGAAAATTTCTCTGTCATTTACAATTTCGTAATACTTAAAAAATAAGGACAACATTATAATGAGGTAAAGAGACGGCGATCGTCTTGAATATTAAATCAAACAATTGAATTAATAACCTCTTTTTTAAAGTCGGTTAAAATAATTTACTGAATCCACGCTTAGCAATCGACAGTGTGGGCTTGCATCCTCGCCTCATCTGCGCAACCCCACCTCCTTTTCACCTCTTCAGTAAGGCGTGGCCACGCTTACCGACAACACGCTTCCTCCACGCGCTCCGTGATCAAGCCGTGACGTCATGCGCGCCACGCGACGTCGATAGCCAGAGAGAGATAGCGATACCGCTTTGCAGTGCTGTCTTGGTTACACGTATAAAGCTGGGACGACATTAGTGAGTGAAGCGTTTTAGTATATCATTTGAAGCGTGGTGATTTTATTTGAAGATAGTTTTATTAAAAACTTTACTATTGTTATAAATAAGACTTGAATTAGTATTTTTATCGTAGTGAATTAATTAGGAAATCGATGGTTTATAATAACTTTGATTGAACTTACGTAATTAAAATAATATATTCAGTAGTTGTAAAACTTTATTTTAGCGAGAGTAAAGAGTGAAATTGACTGAACTAAGTAGTGCGCTATATTTTAATTAAAAACTGAAGTTTATTTTATAGTTTCATGGATGAGCGGTGATTTGATAACAATCTTCGGTACCTATTACATTTTAACTGCGAAAAGAAGTATTAAAACATTGTAGTGATATTTAAGGTTGTGAAATTTTCTAATACTAATCTAAAGAAGTTGATTCTACATAATTGATCCCAAATCAAACTATCTACCAATCACAATAGAAAATAAAAACTGGTAATAATAAAAAGCTGATTATATTAGACAGCAACATGCCTAATTACCGTAACGCGAACATTCTCAGAATGTCCGAAGATAAAACGGTACAACTAGTATATCTATATAGAAGTGAAGAATGTCTATGGAAGATCGGGTCTAGAAACTTCACGAATAAGCACGAGAAAATTAGAGCCTACGAACGGATAGCTGAAGCTTTGCAGATACCAGATTTTGAACCTATACACGTCAGAATGAAGCTGAAAAACCTTAGAAATGGGTACTGCCAGGAGTTGAAGAAGATTGCTGCAAAGGGAGGGGACTATAAGCCAACGCTCGTCTGGTTTTCTTTGATGGACTCCTTTCTAAGGCGTTATTTGAGTAAAACGACGATTGGGGAGTTGGTGGAACAGATAACTGAGGAGCAGGAGCAATTAGAGGAGGCTGAGATGGTAAGGATGTTTCTTATTAGCTCCAGATTAAGCCTGGGTTACACATTGACAAGTGACAAGTGCCTGTTCACACGGTCACTTGTCACTTGTCAATGTGTAAACCAAGCTTAAGGCTGGATTCACGTATGTTAAACTTTGTATTTGGACCGTTACTACATAAACCGGCAGCCGTCCAATAGTGTTGTCCTATTGCAATGTCAAACCAAATTGGGCTTCTTGTTTTTTATAGCGCTCCGGTTGACACTAGTGTTGTCGAAAAATACATAGTTTCACAATCGATAGTTCTGATCGAACTATCATAAACTATAGCTTAAATGAACTTACTTCAATCTAAGCGCCAATACTGCAAAGAGAGACCAATAAGCCCACCTAAAATACAAAAAACTTTACTGCACTAAAAGACATTAACAATTTTGAAACACTGAAATAACAACATGTACACTTACAACTCAGCAACGCCAACTGTACTGTAATCCGTGCAAAAGTGTATTTAAAAAAAATTGATCTAGAGAGCCTCATTTGGGCTCACACTAGAAACAACGCTACCCACCAATTATATTCTTGTCCGAGGTCGCGTTATCGAAAACGATAAAGAGGACTATGCAGTAGAAAGTCTTGAAAGTATAGAGTACTTAAATACCTATTATATTCCATTTGTTACAGCAAAAAGAAGCAATCATCAAAGAAGAGTGGTACATAATAGAAGGCTCCGACCCAGAAGTAGAAGACGTCCGTATCCAAAACTTTGATACCCTAGTCCAACCTGTAGCTATACCAATGGCAAGCATAGAAGGAATGCCCAAAAATGATGCTGCCACTGCAGAAACGTCGGATTACTTCGATGATTTTGGCAAATATATCGCCTCGTTGCTGAGGACTTTGCCAGTGAACCAAGCGATGGCTTTGCAGCCAAAGATTATTAACATGATCACTAATTATGCCCTGGTAGATGAAGATTAAACCTAACTGTGTAAGATGCCTTTTATTCTATAAACCGAAACTCACACTCTCCGACCGGTCCTATGGGTCCAGTCGAAGCAGATGAACCTCAACCTTATTGCATTGATATAAAGTTGTAGTTTATCAGGCAATTTTTCACCTAGGGAAGTCAATGGTTATAAGTTGATTCACGCTATTCACGCCTGCCACCCGCACCTCCCTTCCCTCAGCCCCGTGAGTCACCATACCCCCGCGCTCCTGTACCCCGAAGGCGAAGACTCATTAAAGCAGTCGACTAGTGCAAATATTAAATTTACTTAATTAAAAGAAATCACACAGATTGAGTTAGCCCTAAAGTAAGTTCGAGACTTGTGTTGTGTTCATGTTATGAGATACTAACTCAACGATAGTATATTTTATTACAAATACAAACATGACTAAATAAACAAAACCCAGGTCAATCCGAAAGACATCATTTTCTATATTGACCTGACCGGGGACCGAACACGGGACCTCCAGTGTGATAGCCTTACCATGAAGACCAACAACAGAAGTCGTCAAATGGTCTCCGTTTGTTTATTCAACCATATTTCCCAAAAAACAAAACAATTATATTAAAAAAGTAAAGATCGCTACATATCTATAGAGTTGTGATTGTGACCATGTCAATATAGGTACCTTCTGTTGCTATTTTAAAAAGAGAAACGATGAAAAAAAAGGTTTTGGTAGGTGTATATTTGTATATATTTTACCTAAGTAACAAAAACAATACAGTATTAGCACAGAATTAATAATAGTATTACATAGTATTAGCCTAAACTGCCTTTTAAAATATGTACTTATAGGTACTCAGTTGGGATATTATTGACACGTCTCAACTATGGCGTAAGTATCTTTTAAGGGTTCCGTACCCAAAGGGTAAAAACCGGACTCTCTTACTAAGACTCCGCTGTCCGTCTGTCTGTGCTGTGGCCAGGCTGTATCTCATGAACCGTAATAGCTAGATAGTTTAATTTTGATAGATGTACTTCTATTGCCGCTTTAACAACAAATACTAAAAACAGAATAATATATATAATTAATTAAGGCTCCCATATAAGAAATGAGATTTTTTATAGATAATGGTACGGAACCCTTTGCGCACGAGTCCGACTATTATTTGGCCGGTTTTCGAAGTTTTAAATATCTAAAAAAACTCTTGTTTTTACCTTAAAATGCTATTATTTAAATTGTTTTAAATATAATTCTCAAAAACATCTCAAAACTTGAGTTGTGACCAATAACAACACACAAGACAAGTCACCTTTGTACATTGTGTATAAGGTCAGGCACTCTGACGTCTGTGGCCCATTTGTTTGCGATTTATTGGTACTCATATTGTGATTAATTTGAGGATTGCACAAACTGAACTGGTTTTTACATCATTCGATATAAATTAATGCAATTCCTTATTCATTAACATAAAAGATGACTTGGAAATCTTTTGGTTGATTGTTTTTTTGACTCCATAACTATTAAGAATTGCTTTCCTAGACAGAATTAGAGATTTCCATACGAACGTAGTTTATCTAGCTTTTATTTTAAAACGACGAGTCAGATTTTTTAGTTAAATATTTAGTTTCAAAAAAATTGCACATTGTATTCATATAACTGGTTTTTACAATCAAAATATGGACTTGAAGGCGAATATAGTTTAATTTATGATTTTTGACCATCAGTATGGCAAACGTTTACACAATATTTTCATTCAAGTTTATGTTTTGAATTTAGTATGCTATGTCTGAAATTACAACATTATTTGTATCTGCGCTAAGTTTTTGGAAGGCCCTACGGTTGGTTTCTTCCTCTTCCACAAAATGTCAGGAACCTAATAATTAACAAGATATTAAATTTAATTGTATGAGCCAACAACACAAAAAAAGAAGAACAAGTTATTGCTTCTTCGTTTTTCTTTTCTCCCATACCATCATGGAAGACACTGGCCCACGCTTTTTGCCTTCAGGGCGAATATAAAAAATTAAAACCTCCACATCTTTGTAACAACTGAACAGATTTTCATAAAACGGCATCCATAAAACAAAAAAAATTTTTTAAGAGTTACAGTGTCACAGATACACACCAAAGTATATTTTTGCATCATTTATTTTATTTTTTATTTTAGTTATTTAGTAAGAAATACTTTAACGTAAGTACATAAGCAATTTTATTTTTATTTCAGAAGTATAGATAGATCTAACTTGAATAAGTATTAAGTTTTCTGTGATAATGATCGTCTTTGCGCAAGATTTAAGAGTCCCCTTACCCTAGACCAAAATACAACTTTCCATACAAACGTAGTCTACGTTTTATTTCGAAACGACATGTCCGATTTCGACAAAATTTTGTAATTTCAAAGATATTGCAATTATCTAGGTTTATAACTGGTTTCCAACGGTAAAAATATGAACTTGAAATAGAATATAGTGTTATTTATCATTTTTGACCATCAGTATGGGAAACTTCTAAATCGTTATATTTTCTTTCCAGTTCATATTTTTTTGTAGGAAACTAGTTATAAACCTAGATAATTGCAATTTCTTTACAATTACCAATTTTTAGCGGAATCTGACATGTGGTTTCAAAATTAAACGTAAACTACGTTTGTATGGAGAAGACTAGGTTAAGGGGACTCTTAAGTAATATTAATTTTAAATTTACTGATTGTAATGTAATGATTCCTTACATTACAATCAGTATCACCATGCGCAAAGGTCATCATCATCATCATCACAGAAAACTTGATGATACATCTTCGGTTTTTGAATCGTGGATTAAAATTTGGTTATCGTCTCAGCAACACCGATTTCCCGGTATCGTATCGATATCGGTAACGTATTGAAAGCATCCCTATAAGGTATAGTATAAGCACACAGTATAAGTACCTAGACCTAGTTGCGGTGGCTCGTCTGTCTGTCTGTAACCAGACACCGTTAGCCTTCACACCGCGTTAACCGACTTTAACTATAAATATATTACGTATCCATAGTTTATTATAATTAAATGTCAAGTACGAATACCTCATGTTGTATCTTGATAATATCTTTAAAAAAACATGGTACTTGTAGTGTATTAGGTAGCGGAAAAAAACATTTACTTACCTTTGAAATTGAAGCTTTTAGAACAATGACCTTCCATTAGAAACATAATTTATCAAGATGAATTTTTGGCCCATAATTGTAATAAATATTATATTTACACATAAAATATACTTTTGGATGTAGGACAAGAAAAATACATAATATCAATAATATTTTTTAAAAGGTCAATCAATGTAAGGCAAGAAAAAATTTTACCCCGTCTTTATTTGTATGGGAGCTACTGAAAAAAAATATTTTTCAAAATTTTATTGTACTAGTTTTTCGGCATAATTAATATTATACATACTCATACTAAATTACAGCTTTCTAGTATAACTATGGAACCCTATAAAGGTCTTGATGTTATGTATGTACATTATTGACGACCTCCGTGGCGTAGTGGTCACCATGCTAGTCCGCCACCCAGAGGTCCCGGGTTCGATTCCCGGTCAGGGCAAGTTGGAAAATGCCATTTTTCAAATTGTCCTGGGTCTTGGATGTTTATCTATGTTTATATATGTATTTGTTATAAAATATAGTATCGTTGAGTTAGTATCCCATAACACAGAAGAAGAATTAAAGAAGAATTAAAGAATTTATTACAACATTTAAACGTAGGTACATTTAACACATAATGACACAAGTCTCGAACTTACTTTGGGGCTAGCTCAATCAGTGTGATTTGTCCCTATATATTTATTATTTATTTATATTTATTGTTGATTACAATCTTTCATTAAGTGTTAGAATCAAAATGTATACCTAAGTGTACTGAATATACATACATTCATATACATATTATCACGTCTGTTTTCTACAGCGGGAGACAGAGACTATGGACCTTCACTTGCTACGATCCTGACAGACCTCTTTCGCTTCATCTACACTCATTACTTTCTTCATACATGCCCGCCGGTTACCCGTTCTTCTGACCTCTAATTTTTTTAATTAAGTACCAAAGGTAATACTTAATTAAAAGATAATTCCGTAACACAATCAGGAGGCAAATCGAAACTGTTATCGTGTTATTGTAGTTATTTACATTTGAGTACAAGGGTACCTACATCAATCGAACTTCTTGTCAATCAAAGTCCAAACTTAAACATTGCAAATGTCATATTTTTTTAACTATCATTTTATTATCTTATCTATTATATACCTCAGAATGTTCTGGCTTCACCGCTTGAACAAGCAGACATCATGGCACCTCTTTGTACTAAAACAAACAAGCTTAAAACAACTTTAAGACCTAAACAACTAAGCTCAATTTCCATCATTGCAGTTTTATGCAGTTTCACGGACGACAAAGTCATAAGACCGTTTTTCCTGTAATTCTTATTGTCTGACAAGCAATTATCGGGCTAATTGTGTAGGTGGTAAAGTATGTTTTCGCGTGTAATTTTGTACGCGTTCGTGACGTCACATCACGCCACCTTGTCTGATGCAATGCAAGCATTAGCTGCACTCATAATGAGGTTTGTGCTAAAAATAAAAATAGTATAGACAGTACCATAGATTTAGGTAAAAAAAAACTATGTCTATGGACAGTACGTAAATTGAAAAAAAAAAAACTAATTCTTTTTCATCTTAGCATGGTTAATATTGCGTCCTTCGTTTCTTTTTCATACCTATATGATATATACGTCAATGGTCCTCGGGCAAAACTTATGTCCAGCCCTGGACTTCTTGTTGCTGAAATGATGACGATGATCATAACCAAAGCCCGTTCTAAGTGAAGAAGAAAAAAGTCAGATCTATATTTAATGCACGACGCCTGCCTTCTTGGGAATATTTGTGCAAATCACGATCTACAGGGAGATCCCGGTATAAACTGATGAGATGAATATAAAAAAATCACTGATAAGATAACGGAAACTTAATTTAACTAGGAATGGATACTGATGGAATGAAGTGAGTACGCGCGACTGAACTTGCTCTAAAAATATTCATATTTAAATCCTTCCATTTATTGAGTACAAAATAAAGAAGTATAAAAAATATTCCGTAACTTCTTGTAGCGAATTTAAGAACATCGAGTATCCTTTTCTACTCTCGTCAATTTATGCTTTCTGTTTATTATATTGCTCGGTTCCTTACATCTTGTTACTAGGCGAGGTTTTATAGTTTTATGATTCGATTTCAGACTCAAGTTAGTGACATAGTGAAAGTTGCATTGTATATTCATGAGGCCGTTGACCCCTTTCCGCTAAACAATCCCATAGGTCCGTCACGGAACTTATCAAAGCCAACGGATTTCGTCGATTTTGGAAAATATATAGCTGTACGAACTTTCCCAGTGAAACAAGCAATAGCTTTGCAGCCAAAGATTATAACTATGATTATTGATCATTCTCTAGTAGACGGAATAACTTAATCACAAAATTATTTAAAGGTAAAAGGCAAACTATTTAAAAATATTCATTTGCATTTTCGATTAAAGAATTTTAATTTCAAAGGACCCACTTAATTTTTACATCACATATTTGCACAAACTGAACTGGATTTGGGGACTGGAGCATTCAGGAACACCTTATCTGTACGAGTTATACTTAGCCAGAGCATCAAGAGGATTTAGCCTACAACCTACGGTTGGAGAAGTCATTGATGTTTAAAAGCTTGTATTTCTTGAATCTCCTTCTGCAACATCTACGGTAAGACTTGGAATGGTCCTATTCTACTCTGCCGGAAACCTGTATTACACGGCTAACTATAATCGATGTGAATTACTACAATTCATTTTTAACATACATACTATCACGTCGTTATCCCTAACGGGGCAGACAGAGCATTTTGGGTCTTGCGGTTCTATGCAGAGCCCAGGACCGCAAGACCCAAAAGCCGCTTTTAGCGTCATAGTGGGCGAGAAGATGGAAAAGCACTCAATACAGTGATGGGTTGCTAGCCGCATCGCCTGTTAACATTGCATTTTTGCCTATTCCCTCGATCGGCTTTTACGATCTGCGTGGGAAGAGAAGCAGCTGGTACATTCAAAGTTTTTTTTTTCATTTTTTTCTTTTCTTTTCATAGTTTTTTTTCATTTTTAATTTCAATATAAAACTTAACAAACTGTACTAATATTAAAATTAGATACTTCGACTAATTAATTAAGAATGATGTCAAATTTTAAAGTAACATCCATTTGTAAATGTTCTTAAACATGTACCGAATGTAAGTACTTTACTAAATTATGACATTTGTGAGTGTTTAAAAAGACCTTGCACGTCAAAATGGGCGAATGCCATGATGGATGATCAGAATAGTAAGACTTGTGCTATTGAGTCATTTGCTGCCAAATGATTAAGGTCAAATCGCGAAGTGACCGGCTTAATAGCCATTGTTTAAAACTAATAGGTTTTTAAACTATGGAAATCAACTCTTTTGTGCCAACTGGTTGTGCAACTTAGTTGGAAACACTTATATAGAATCCTTTTACTACCAAATAGAAATAGTTACTTTCGGCCTGTAAAAATGTACCTAATATAAATAAATGCGTACATTCCACGTTACTTTATATACAATATCATCATCATCATAATTTCAGCCGCATAACGTCCACTGATGGACAAAGGCCTCTCCCAAAGATTTCCAAAATGACCGATCTAGACCGATACAGAATATAAATGAAAACCTAATTTCGCTTAAAATTTAAAAGCCATGACCGTGAGCTTCGCTCCAGTCATACCCTTCAGCTTCATCTTCCTTGATTTTGGTCTGAAATTCTGAATGTATGTTTAATTCTTTGAGTCTTCACACAAAAAAGTAAGAAGTCTGTTTGTGATACTTTTATGTCTTCAGAGTCCTACACGCACCTTTCTATAATTTGTTGCAGCAGCACGTAGGTAATGTATCTAATTGGTATTTAAAGTGTATTTAAATCCTATACTACTAATATTATAAATTCGAAAGTGAGTTTGTATATTTGTTAGTTTGTTTGTTACCACTTCACGCTTTAGGCCCAACACAGACGACAGACTTTTTGTCCGATCGAGTCTGCGGCGCACAAATAGTCTGCGTGGCGCGCAAAAAGTCTTTCGCGGATTGTTCACGGACTCAACACACACGACGCACATTTTGAATCATTCTGTCGGCAGAACTGTAGGGACGGGACACGTACAGTTTTACACGCCATGGAATTGCAAAGATTGTGATGTATTATTTTATACTTGAAGTACAGAAAAAGAAGAAGAAATAGAAAATTTTGGGTACATCCTATACTTTCGGAGAGATTACTAAAAGGACAATTCCATATGAAACATGCAATTCCAAAACAATATCCGCACAATTTTTTCAAATTTTATAAAATTTCTATTAATACTTTTAATGAGTTGCTATTCATTTTAAGACCAACTTTGATACATTCGGAAACAATAATGAGAAAGTGCATTGGTCCAGAAGAAAGGTTATACTAGGCATGATACTCGGATTTTGAAGTATCATAAATTGCAGGTCTGTTTTGTATTTCATGAATTAACATCGGTACATCTATCTCTAGCGCCATGCTGTAATACCGCGCACGTCACGTCCACCACTAGCCGAGTGAAGGTCACAGACTAAAGTGCGCGACGTCTGTGTTAGCGCGAATTGAAGCATACGTTGTATTTTTTTCGCACACTTTTTGTGCGGTGTGGCGCGGCGCGGCGCGGCGCGGTCTGCCAAAATTACACGGATTTTTTGTGCGCCGCACTTTTTGTGCGTCGTGTGTGTTACTGCATGTAATTCCATAGGTTCTATTTTCACAGACTAAAAGTGCGGCGCGGTCTAGTCTGTCGTCTGCGTTGGGCCTTAACCACTGAACCTATTTAGATAAAATTTGGTATGGATATAGTTTAATACCCAGGGAAGGACATAGGATAGTTTTTATCCCAAAATTCTTACCGGGAGCAAAGCCCACGGGCACAACTAGTTAGTAATAAATTAAATTTTTGTACCATTGTGGTCAATAAAGACATGAATAAATACATACATACATTTGAAAAACATAACATAACCCTCCGTCTGGAATGTTAAAGGTGGTAAGTAGCTAAGTATTTCAATATGATGTATTGTCGTTCCCATATAAATAGTTGCTAGTAATCAAACATGCAATAAAAAAAACATCGCCGCTTCTATGGTATTCTTTGAGCTATAGTGAATTGGTGAACCGTGTTTGACATAGACTTAATAAATACCGTAAGTGTTTCAAAGAAATAAACTAAATTTATACACGAGTAATGAGAAAGTTACCAAAATAATACAAGGAAAAATATCTAGGTAATGCTCTTCCTAGGCTGCCAAGATTTGACTACGTGACCGAAGTCAGCGGCCGCTAGCACAAGACAGATATACACGATTGTTTACGAGATAGAGCGAGATAGCAGAGGGGTGAGGGATTCTACCTGAGGGAATCCCTACGGACAGTTTTGATAGTTGGACGTTTGAGGGTTAACTATTCAATTTTTTTGGGTAATTATTTTTTTATGTTGCTCAGCAGGGTTTGGGGTTTTCGGAATGATTTGTTGGCATTTGTTTTTTTATTTTATTTTTACGATGTACGATAATGTATCTATAAATGAATATTATTCCGATTTTATAGTTGTCGCGAATGCGAAGCCAGTGTGTATTATTAAATATTTTTATTATTTATTTAAATATCAAGGTACCTAAAAGTCAATGTTTGGCTGTTAGCAATTTTATTCTTTTGTCCGTGCGCGGATGGTTGCGCAGAAGAAGTGAACGCGGCGTGAAGAGGGTTATATTATCTGTGGCAGATGGAAAAAGGGCGGCACAAAGTACAAGCACAAAATAAGATGGTAAAATTGTAATTTCTGACGATTATTGAGATTTTACGAGAGATAGAGTTTCGGTGAGCGTTTTATAAGTTTATTTACTATCTAGAAAATTCTTCCGATAATAATTAATTACTATGTGTTTATGTTTCAGTGTTTTGAGTTAACCGTTGCGTTGGTTTTTGTTGTTGGTTTATTGCAAGTTGCGACTTGCAATAAATAAATCAGAGAGAGAGAATTACCGATGCGTCGGTCTATTAGTTGGTCTATTGTAAACTGCGTGTGTTACAATAGACGGAAAAGAGATAAGAGAATAAGAGTTTGGTTTAGGTGATCTGTTGTAAACTGCGTGTGTTACAATAGATAGAGAAGAGCTAAGAGACTAAGAATTTGGGATTAGTTGGTCTATTGTAAACTGCGTGTGTTACAATAGATGGAAAAGAGATAAGAGAATAAGAGTTTGAGTTTAGTTGATCTGTTGTAAACTGCGTGTGTTACAATAGATAGAAAAGAGCTAAGAGAGTAAGAGTTATGAGCGAGGCTCGGGGTGGCTATAGGGGAGGTTGGAGGCCACACGGGGATGCGTCCCCATAGAGAGAGAGAGAATCCGCTGGATTAGCTAGCACATGAGCGGATGGAACAGCCATCCCAGGTGTGAGCGGATGGAACAGCCATCCCAGGTGTGAGCGGATGGAACAGCCATCCCAGGTGTAAGCGGATGGAACAGCCATCCCAGGTTTAAGCGGATGGAACAGCCATCCCAAACGTAAGCGGATGGAACAGCCATCCCAAACGTAAGCGGATGGAACAGCCATCCCAAGTGTAAGCGGATGGAACAACCATCCCAGGTGTAAGCGGATGGAACAGCCATCCCAAATCCTGTGGAACAACCACCAAGTGTTTGCGTAACACCGTAATTGTATCAGAGATAAAGCTGAGTATACCAAACGAGATGAGGGTGTATTATGAGTACAAGACTTTCGTCATGATGACCATTTTTACCAGGCCAGCTAGGGTTATTGGCGACATGGTGGAGGTGCTGATCTAAAAGTCTGAATTACCGTGTTTCAACATAAAGATTTGTGTGTTTGTTGCAATTTACGGATGAATATACTTATTCCTATTGTTACGAATAAATGCTATAAATAGACATGTAAAATTAGTAATAGGGATGTAGACCAAAAAGTGTTCCAATATTTAGTTTATTCAGTCCGATGGACCGAGGGTTAGATAAGATTATTCAAATATGATTGACTAATTTATTTTTGTATAGTAAAGTAAAGTAGTAATATTTTACGAAGGTGCAGAACATCAAAGATTCAGAGTGGAGGCAATTCACGGTACGTGAACGAATAGTGAAAATCGTACTTAATCGTGACGTTATGCGAAATTTAAATGCGCCATATTTTTGTCAGTATTTGCTAATCAGAGAAAAGAATAAATGCAAATAGTGCAATGTTCTTAAATAACCTGTCAAAAAAAAAAATTGTCCACACCCTTATTGTGTTTTTATATAACAAATGCCTAATTGACCGAGCGAGCGAAGCGAGCGAAGCGTCTCAGTTTCGAGACTAGCCAAAAATTCTTTTGTCCGTCTGTCTGTCTGTCTGTCTGTCTGTCTGTCTGTCTGTTCTCGCCTACAGGTCGCATTTCTTAACCGATTCTCATGAAATTTTGTAAGCAGGTTCAGCAACTACATAGAATTTTTTTGTCGAGCCAGTTTTTCGAAATTTTTCAAAATGGCGGAAATATGGGGGTTTAAAATTTTAAAACTGTCATATATTCGCCATTTCAAAATATTTTCAAAAATGTCATAAGACTTTTTTGTTGCCGTTATAAAAACGATGTTTTTTTATTTGAACAACTTTTTTGTTTGAACAACTTTTTTATACGTTATAGGTACTTAAACGGGTTTAGGGTGCCTCGCGAAGTCTAGCTGACTAAGCCGTGACGGATATACAATACAAATCTTCTTACAACATATACTAAAACTATTTAAGGGTAAATTCAGTCCGGGTTACTGAACAACTTTCTTACAAATACATACACCCTGGGGTCCACGAAGTAATTTCTCTTAATAACTATTATGGTTATTATTTTGAGTTTCATAAGTAGTTCTATAAATTTTGATCATATTTAACCGACTTAAAAAAAGGGTTTTGCTTATTTTACAATTAGTTTTTTTTTTCAGTTTTTGCTTATTTTGATTGATTGTTGGCTTGTTAATTAAATTTAGCAATTTTGTTGAACGAACTTTCGTTCAATCGCTATCGCTGCTTGTCTGTGCTTTTGTAGTAGTATTAGTAATTATGCTACGAACTAACAAGAGATCAACAGCAACCAAAGCCCGCGAAGTAGCTTTACGAAGAGAATAAGAAACCAATGAGCAGCGATATAGAGCCATGGCAATACAAATAAACATTTAAACGAAAACCCATTAATAGTTATCTGGTTTTTCCAACAACGAGCTGACTTTGTCATTTGAAAAATGATGGGTAATTTTTCGGTGAAAGACTTCTGGTACAGAACTGAATTTAAGCATCACGGTAGACCTCATATCCATGGGATTGTATGGTTGGAAGGTGCTCCTGACATTTTAGAGCTAAATCGAAAGTCATTTAAAGAAAGGGCTGTGATTGGCAACTATTTTGGAAATTTGGTACTTGAAACTATAAAAGACATGATGCAATTACGAGATAAAGCTTATTCCAAATATCGTTTAACAAAACTTGACAAAGACAAAGAAACCTACAAAGATCTAAAAAAACTTGTCAATGTAGCTCTCCATAATGAAAAGTCTGCCTATTTCCGCTTTAAAATCAACCAAAATTTAAATAATACGCGTTGTCTTTGGAAAAATATAAAACAGAACATTGATTTTCATAAACAACATAGTGACCTGCCTTATAATATTAGTAATCCCGATAACATTAACCGCCACTTTTTAGATATCCCTGTTAACTCGTCTCTTGATATGTCTCAATTAATGAACTTCTGGTTTAATAGATTTGGCTCTTCAGTTTTTCATTTAAAGCAGGTTGACCAAGCAACCATTTTTGAGATTCTTAAAAAAATAACAACAAACGCTGAAGGTGTGGACGGCATTACATCTAACATGATTATTCTAACTCTACCGCGCACCCTGCCAGTCATTACTGCTTTAGTCAACATGTCTATTAAAACTGGCGTATTTCCTGACTTGTGGAAAAATGCAGTAGTTCAACCTCTTCCGAAAGTAAATAATCCTCAAGAATATAAAGATCTCCGCCCAATAAGCATTTTGCCTTTTTTGTCAAAAATATTAGAAAACGTGGTTTGCAAGCAATTGGTAGATTATTTAAATGCTAATAACATTTTGCCCTCTAAGCAGTGTGGATTTCGTGCTGGTAGAAGTACAACTACTGCTCTCCTAAATGTAGTAGACGACATCCTTGCGGGAAGAGATGTGGGTGAAGGGTCTATCCTTGTGTTATTAGACTATTCACGTGCCTTTGACACGATTATTTCTACATTACTTATAGCAAAACTCGCATATTATGGAATTGATGGTCCTTCTTTGAAGTGGTTTTCCAGTTATTTAACTAATCGTCGTCAACGCGTAGTAGTTACCGCGAGTGACGGTACTAAACGGTATTCTGAAAATTTGTCTGTAAAGAAAGGGGTACCACAGGGATCAATATTAGGACCTTTACTTTTTATCCTGTACACCGCAGATTTGTCAAACATTATTTGTAACACCGAACATCATTTGTATGCAGATGATACTCAAATTTATAAAATTTTCAAGCCTTGTAATACAAATTTAGTAGTAAATAAAATAAATGAAGACCTAGAACGAGTAGCTGCATGGTCAGAAACCAATGGCCTGGTTTTAAATCCATCAAAAACCAAATACCTTATTTTAGGCACTAAAGCTCAAATCTCAGATATTAAAAGTCACAAGCCAGATGTAAAGATAAAAGATACACAAATTGAACAGGTTAGCGAAGCTAGAAATTTAGGGGTGATCATGGATAGCCAACTACAGTTTGAAAAGCATGTACATGAGACAGTTAAAAATTGTTACTATAGGCTTAAAGTGTTGTACCAAATCCGGGAATACTTAAATGTTGATTCTCGTATATATCTTTGTGAATCTTTAATATTGTCCAAACTAAATTATGCCGATATTGTCACAGGCAGTTGTTTACTAGCTCGTACCAAAAAACTGATACAGCGTGTCCAGAACTCTTGTGCTAGATTTTGCTTTCCCATCCCGCGTAGAGCTCATATTACTCCCTACTTAAACAACAATAATCTACTAAACATGGAGTCTCGGCGTACTCTGCACTTCGCAGTATTACTTTTTGGTGTCATTAAAAAGAAAACTCCTTCCTATCTGTTTAACAAGCTAAAATTCTCGCAACGCGCAAGAGTACCCGACCGTTTGATTTGCCCGACACACAAAACTGCAGCTTTTCGCGGTAGTTTCAGATATTCTGCGACACGTTGCTGGAATGTCATCCCGCCCCCTATAAGAAATTCACTTACAGTTAAGACCTTTAAAATGAAATTTAAATCTTATATCCTAAGTATCCAAAAGTCCTAAATTTGCAGCTATGTTTATTATTCCATTTTCAATATCATCTTAAACATTCAAACCATTATAATTTTTTACATTAAGATGTTTATGTGTCGAAATAGCACCTTGTTTTTTTTTTTCTTTCTTTTTAGCATTTCTATGCAATATTGACTTTGTTTTATTTCTTAGTTGTATTTTTTAACTATTTTATTTTATAATTACTTTTATTGTAATTTTATAAATGGTGTCCGCGGAAGACCAGCGTCGTAGCTTACGCTACGACATATGCTGAGCGGAGACCATTTTGGTGAAATTTGATGATCTCACTGTGTTTAATATGTCTTGTTATTTATATTTCTACCAAATAAACATATTTTCTTTCTTCTTTCTTTCTTTCTTTCTTTCTTGGTCACAACCATGAATCCGCATATCGGTAAACCTGCACCGATAATTCATCCAAATCAGGTACATAATTCTGAAATAATAATCGCGAGGTCTAAGTTCGTGGCGAACTACTAGTTATATTTACTAAAAAGAAACAGCAGTCAAAGTTTGTGGATCAAATACCGTTTATTTAAATCATGTTTTACAATTTGAAGCATGAGTTTTTGAATTAAGGATAAAAATTACACCAAAACAGGTACCTTTTAAACTTAACAATAAGTATAAGGAAGAAATAAGTGTATCATTTGTGTTAATTTTACTGTTAAAAGAAACGGATTTTGACTTCATAGATCAAACAGTGTATTTTTATATTTAACGAACTGAAATACTTGTGTTAAATTTAATATAAAGCTGCATTTTTTTCTCTTCAAATAAAAAAAAGGGTAAATAGTCCAATTTGTTTTCAAAAATATCTGATTGACTTGAGCGTCTAGAGTTCGAATCCCACCAGAGGGCGTGTGAGTTTACAAGACTGACATTCCCAGGGCCGTGCATTCCATAGAGACATGTAGACGTTGTCTACCCGGTCGATCGCTAGTATATGCGCATTTTTTATTATTGTATAAAATCGATTACGACTTACACGTCTTTAAAATTTAAAATTGCGCGCTCTTTCCGGCCGTTCAACTCCAAAGTCGCTGTGTCGCTACCGGCGCGGCGGCGGTGCGGCGCACCAAACGTAGTGTAGTATTAACCAATAGGGTTTCTTATCGTGCTATGCTTCCAAATTAGAAACGCGTAATTTATCGAAGATTGTATTGATATGTGTTACACATTTTTTTGCCGGATTATAGTTCGTTCGGTGATAGGTATTTATGTACCTAGTTTAGTTACTGAGTTTGTTTACAAATGCATAGGTATGAAAGTTTTATTTAAAACTTACTAAAATGGTGCAAAGTTTTACTTGTGAATGTTGTATAACAAAGTGATTGCTTGTTCAAACTGAATAGTGATTGTTTATTATCAAAACCAATAAGTATTCACAAATGGCCACTGATTTTGGAGGACGTAAAATCGCGTAAGTTGTATTGTAGTCTACCCAAACAAAAATCTCTATGCACGCCCCTGGACATTCCCTAACAAGTATTAGTATTGTCATAAAACTTCTGCAGATGTAGACAGACACTAAGGTATATTAATAAATATAATTCTTATAGCAGATGATCAGAATTTTTGAAGAATAATGTAGATGTAGCCTACGCACATTCAAAACAGTGAAGTCTCAACGTTTTCTTTGGCCGAGGAAGGTCTCGCGAATGAATAACCTATAATTATAATTGATTCTGATTTCAGTAGCATAAAATCTGTAGTAAAATATAATTAAAAAAAAAATAATAATTAAAAATCGATATCAAAACAGCGGCAAATATCAGATTGTGAGATTTTAAGGCAAGTCACAAACAATATAAGTACTTTAATAGAGGTTTGAAAGAGAGCACACATAATTCTAAATAAATTCTTTAAAATGTTAACTAATAATAAATTACACTTATCTAAGAGGAAGGAGTGACAAACATTGGCAATCAAGAGCTGTAATCAATAGAGTACCTAGGCTAGGACTATCTATAAATAAAAGCAGAAAGTAATAGGGCACACTGAAAGGTTGAGAAGATAGTAAAGGCTCGAATGGACATATAAAAATAACAAAGGTAAAAACGTCGTCAGGCGTGACAATGACTCATTCAATAGGACATTTCCATTACAACTTGAAGTTGAAAGTACAGTACCATCAGTACAGACTACCTTAAATTTTGAGGTCAATGTACCCAAGGAAGAGTCTCAAATAGAAGTAGTCAGTAGAAAAGACAGTTGATGGCAGGAAATCCACCAGGGCTTCGACTGTCAGAGCTAGAGAAAAGATTAAAGCGTGGAATTCTGAATTCCTGGACAGATTATTACACAGTACCTAATTGAGAGATGTGTATGGTAGTGAACTTATTTATAATAAACCTAGGTATTGTAAAAGTTATGGTTCTCTTTATTCTTTCGCCGTGGCGGAGTGTCGCGAATGCGAAGCCAGTGTGTATTATTAAATATTTTTATTATTTATTTAAATATCAAGGTACCTAAAAGTCAATGTTTGGCTGTTAGCAATTTTATTCTTTTGTCCGTGCGCGGATGGTTGCGCAGAAGAAGTGAACGCGGCGTGAAGAGGGTTATATTATCTGTGGCAGATGGAAAAAGGGCGGCACAAAGTACAAGCACAAAATAAGATGGTAAAATTGTAATTTCTGACGATTATTGAGATTTTACGAGAGATAGAGTTTCGGTGAGCGTTTTATAAGTTTATTTACTATCTAGAAAATTCTTCCGATAATAATTAATTACTATGTGTTTATGTTTCAGTGTTTTGAGTTAACCGTTGCGTTGGTTTTTGTTGTTGGTTTATTGCAAGTTGCGACTTGCAATAAATAAATCAGAGAGAGAGAATTACCGATGCGTCGGTCTATTAGTTGGTCTATTGTAAACTGCGTGTGTTACAATAGACGGAAAAGAGATAAGAGAATAAGAGTTTGGTTTAGGTGATCTGTTGTAAACTGCGTGTGTTACAATAGATAGAGAAGAGCTAAGAGACTAAGAATTTGGGATTAGTTGGTCTATTGTAAACTGCGTGTGTTACAATAGATGGAAAAGAGATAAGAGAATAAGAGTTTGAGTTTAGTTGATCTGTTGTAAACTGCGTGTGTTACAATAGATAGAAAAGAGCTAAGAGAGTAAGAGTTATGAGCGAGGCTCGGGGTGGCTATAGGGGAGGTTGGAGGCCACACGGGGATGCGTCCCCATAGAGAGAGAGAGAATCCGCTGGATTAGCTAGCACATGAGCGGATGGAACAGCCATCCCAGGTGTGAGCGGATGGAACAGCCATCCCAGGTGTGAGCGGATGGAACAGCCATCCCAGGTGTAAGCGGATGGAACAGCCATCCCAGGTTTAAGCGGATGGAACAGCCATCCCAAACGTAAGCGGATGGAACAGCCATCCCAAACGTAAGCGGATGGAACAGCCATCCCAAGTGTAAGCGGATGGAACAACCATCCCAGGTGTAAGCGGATGGAACAGCCATCCCAAATCCTGTGGAACAACCACCAAGTGTTTGCGTAACACCGTAATTGTATCAGAGATAAAGCTGAGTATACCAAACGAGATGAGGGTGTATTATGAGTACAAGACTTTCGTCATGATGACCATTTTTACCAGGCCAGCTAGGGTTATTGGCGACAATAGTTTTGTTCTCACTCGTAAATGTAAAAGGCATGCAAAAGGTATAATTTTAAGGTAAGATAGTTTTATGGGGCTATAAAAATATAAATTTGGTTAAATCTATAGGCCTCCCCCAAGGATTTCCAAAACTACCAATTGGAAGCGGCCTGCATCCAGCGCCTTCCTGCAACCTTGCACGGGTCGTCTGACCATCTAGTAGGTGTGATGATAAAGTCTAATTTGCTTTGACATCGTAAAAGGACGTCACTATCATACGACCAACGAATTATTTTATAAGTAACCCCCCACTATCTGCCCTACGTTTATTATTATTGGGTACACACACATCATCAGCATCATTTCAGCCGCACGTCCACGGCTGGGCATAGGGTAAGATAAGATAAGATAAAATTTCTATAATGCACCAACTAAGTATGACAATAATCAAAAGTCCATTTGAAATATACCTATACCTAGTAGGTACAAAGGCGGACTTATCACTAAAGTGATTTCTTCCAGCCAACCTTTGGGTAAAAAAGACTATAAAAGATGAGGGGGAGTTGGCGCAGTTAGAGTATTACAGTGTAAAAGACAAGTATACAATTAAATAATAAGAGTACATACTATAACATATAAACAAACAATAAAGTAATATAAAATGCATAAACTATAAAATAGGTACATACGAACATTAAGGAAAGTAAATAAAAAGTAGCCAGTGAAATGAAAAGAAGAAAAGAGATATTAGTCAGAGCTAGAGGAAAGGAAATGAGAAGTCACTAAATCTTTGAATTTTTTCAATGACTGTACTTGGCGAATGTCTAGTGGTAAAGCATTCTAGGTTTCTACTGCCTGAACTGTAAATGAGTTAAAATAGAAATGAGTGTTAAAACCAGGAGTGGAAAGTTTTAAGGTGACTGTGCTACGCACACTACGGTTCGTGTTCCCACGAAAGAAGGTAAAAACGTTATTTAAGGTACAGCGGAGTAGAAGTAGTAGAAGCAGGGTGTATATATATATATAAATATATATATATAGGTACACATCAATTGATATTTATACTATATGTATTGTACAAGGTAGCACAAGTTGAACACGGTAATTATAGAGCAATAATATAATTATTAATTGCTAGAGCTCGCATATTACTAGTTCAAGGTTGAATGAGTAACAACGATTATTTTATTTTCCATTGTGCCTTTGTTTTTCTCAAAACAAAGCTAGAAAAACATTGTTTTTTTGATAAGGTTGTTTTTCATACGTTTGAATCCTTGATTTTAACCTCTGACAAAAAAGAGTGGTGTTATAAGTTTGATGCTTATGTCTGTCGGTCTGTGGGATCGTAACGCTCCAACAAATGGACAAATTTCGATGCAGTTTTTTTTAAATTAATGTTTAACGATTGAAAATCTTTTGTATTTTCCTTTTTTCGTTTTGTATTTACAGCACAACATTTGAATTGACATCTCAATTTGCCTATTAACAAACTTATCATATCAGACCAACTGGAGCAACCCGGTCAGCAATCCTCTGGCCTACTGGCTTATCAGACAAACAGTATCGTACGATGATAAGCCGCTAACATATGTATAATTCCGATAACATGAATAAACTATTATAAGTAATTTAGTTTAGCTGATTAGAACCTCTGCGGTGAACTGCCATCTTCAGGGCCTGGTACTTGATATAAAAAATAATATTACATACATACATATATACATACTATCACGTCTTTATCCCTAATGGGGCAGACAGAGCATTTTGGGTCTTGCGGCTCTATGCAGAACCCAGGGCCGCAAGACCCAAAAGCCACTTTTAGCGTCATGGTGGGCGAGAAGATGGAAAAGCAATCAATACAGTGATGGGTTGCTAGCCGCATCGCCTGTTAACATGATTCGCATTTTCGCCCATTCCCTCGATCGGCTTTTACGATCTGCGCGGGAAGAGAAGCAGCTGGTACATTTTAAGTTTTTTCATTTCTCCCAGACCAGCATGGGAGTATAATATTGATGATAGATAATATACGTATATTTATTTATTTAGCGAAGATTTAACAGAATCCAGAATGGAAATTTCGATAGGAGGTATAACTTCATAATTTGGGTATTTCTAAATCCGAAAAATTCGATGGTCGAAAATATACGTCGCAGTACCATAGATAAAGCCGAAATATTATTATATCTCTAGGAATATAGCTATGTACTTACCGTAACATAGTTATACGAAAGCGATTTATTTATTACTATCATACTAGGAATATAAAGTATAAAAAAGAATACTGAAACTATTTTAGGGGGGGAATTCAGTCCGTGATAGTGAACAACTTTTCCCAAGGAAAATATGTCGAAACATGAAAAATAATGTTTGGCTTTCCATACAAACTCAGTTTAGCTGATCGGTCAACTTGTATGGGAGGCCAAAAATGACTTTTCATATTTCGATATATGTTTCTTGGGAAAAGTTGTTCACTATCGCGAACTCAATTCACCCTTAAAATAGTTTCAGTATATTTTGTTAGACCTTATATATAATACTCTCATTCGTGCCATCTTCTGCGATTGCCAACACGCCTGCCAAGCGTGGTGATTATAGTAAAATCCTTTAGTTTGAAAGGCTATAAAGAGGCCTTTCTATATACCTGAGTAGGCGTCTTCAATTTATATTGACGTTGGTCACTCTCAGGCGTCATTAAATATTATTGTTATTAAGGTAATGACGGACATAACTTCGAAGGTAACATGATACACGTACAGCTTAAGGACAAATTGTCATACCACCTAAGGGCATTCATAATAATTAAGACTACGTCAAATAGTGACTAATAAAACAATAAGTATAATAGAGGTAAGTAAGTAGGTACCTAATTATTACTAAAGGCTCTGTGAGCTGAAGACCTCGCAAGTTGTTTAAACAAAAAGTTGCAACTTCAAAAAGGTAACAAAAAGGTTTATGAAAAAAGAAAAAATCGCATCGTCAAGAAACCTGCAAAATTGTCATTCCAAATAAGGACTTTCACCATCAAGACCACGTGAAACGATGACTAATAAGATAATAAGTATAAAATTACAAAAGTAGGCAATAATTTAAGAATTTAACGTAGGTAACGTCACGATTTGTTATACATACTAGTCATGAAATGCAACTATGAGTCACTGCCTGGAGGTATGGCGGTATTACTTTGTGTGGCTGATAACAGACGCGTGACTAGGAGAAATTTCATGTTCACGTTTTGATAAAATTCATTGGTTTTTGCAGTTATGCTAAACTAGCTTCAAGTTCTTATTATAAAGAAACTAGCTGTTACCAACGGCTTTGAACGCGTGGTCAAATTGTCAGCTCATCATTATCATCATCTTCAGGTCTTTTTGTCTCCACTGCAGGAGCACGACCCTCTCTGTACCACGTACTACCAGAGCTATACTTGGCCAGAGCAGCCAGAGGATTGGCCTTCACTCTCCACGCTGGCCAAACTGGTTTGAGGTCTCAATTGATGTTTATAAGCTTTGTTGAGCTTGTATTTCCTAATCACCTTCTACGACATCCATCCAAAAGGACAGTTTACTGGGTATAAAATGCCGACACAAACTTAAATAAGTCTCAGTTCATCAATCTGAATAATTTTTCACGTAATACCAATGCTGTGTAGTCCTGTGAAAAATGGTTTATCTGAGCGGACAATTGTAAATGTTTTTTTTTAGAATTAATTACTTACTAGCGTTGGTTTTGTAGAAAAGTTTGTCAATATGACGCACTGATTAACCTATTTGGATTGAAAATGGAGTGTTATGTAAAACGCAACTACAAATCAACGACATCAAACGGGTTGATTGAAAGCACTGGATTGCTAAGGGCAGGGAAAGGCTACAGTTGCGTAGATAAAAGCAAGCTTACATGCCCAGCAGTGGGCGAGAGCTGATGATGAGTATTATAAGAAACCGTTGCAAATATGTGTCGGCAGTACATTGACTCCAGGTACAAAATAATAAAAATAAAAATAATAATATACTTAATTAATTCGTACCATTGGGTGGTCTCAAACTATTATCAGAGTTTTGAGAGCAGCTTTAACCCCTTATCAGTGATAAGTAGCGTTCATGGGCGTTCACGCAGGCTGGAGTCTGTTGACCAACTAATCTTGTTTGAACAACTCATTAAGCTTGGTATTATATCGTTGCCAGGGTATTTAACCGCTTGTTTGTCAGATTTAGCTGTCTAAAGGTATCTGATTTAGCTTGATGGCTGACAACTAACGATGATAGCTGGGACTAACATTTTAACGTGCCTTTGGAAGCACGGAGCATCTCAGAAAAAAATATGCGACCCACCCAAATATGAATCACGCCGAGGTTTGCTTAACTTGCGAGAGCGCTAGTAACAATACGTACTCCCATCGAGTCCCTTGGTTTATGATACTAATTACTTATGTTACAAGCGAAAAAAACAAAAAAAACGGTTTTAAAAATGAAGTAAACATCTTATTCCGTAAAAACTAGGGATTTATAACAAAACGGAACAAAACAATACGACACTTACTAGGGATGTAACCCTGGAACTCCGGAATTCCGGCCGTGAAGCTCGGAATGCCGTCATAATGCCGTGTGTGCGGTATTGAATCATACTATAGTGCGGCGATGAGAGGGAAATGGATAGGGTGGGTCGGAGCAGACGGGATATTGTCTACAGATAAAAATCTGTCTAAAATTCAAAAGTAACTCGTTAATAATGGTGTCACATAGCGAGAACATGGATATAAACTGCGATCATCTTAAAACATACCTTTGGCACGAGGATCTCGGTGGTTTAGTGGGCTCGGTGCTTTCGGAGAAACATCAATCCGTTAATCCCTGCTGTCATCCTTTAATGGAAGTCATCAAAATATCAGATGTCTTTAGGCAGTTTCAAAAATCAGAAATACGTGATGGCCACCTACCTACATTAAAAAGAAACAAACAGATGCATTTTAAGGCAACTTGTTGATTTGTTAAAATTCTGACACCATTGTTCTACACTTTTTGAGGCCGCTTGAAAAATCTGACACATTAAACCCTACTGTCATTCTTAGATGGCAATCGTCGGATGCCTTAAGGCAGCTTAAAAAAATCTACCAACGTGTTAGCCATTTACACACTCGAAAAACAAAAAGCGCCCGTGTGCAACGGCCAGCAATTCCGGCCGAACCTTCGCAATCACACAAATGATTCCAGAATTTACGGCTCCCTCGGCACCAGGTGGCGCTACTGACGAGGTTTATTGCCGGGGACACCACGCGCACGGGTTTTCCGGGATAAGTGCCAATCACTACATGGAGCGGTAAATACTTAAATAGTTTCAATCGACTGTGTTCGGAAATAGGTTTAGTATCCCTTTACTAAGTTCCTCTATGAACGGATTGAACGTCTCGGCTCGGTCCTGCTTTTAATTTAAATTTTCTTTAATGAACAATAAAGTTCGACGGATCTATAATTGGTTTTTTAAATATGGTCAGCTATGTGTAGTCGTTTCAAAGAGATGCATAAAGCCCCATTTAGACGGTACATGTTTTTTGCCTGTGGAATGATTTGTATGGCTGAAGTTTTGTTTAGATCATGCAAGTTATCTATTGCTTTAATATTTTTTTTTAATCTATACACCGACTAAACCCCTTAACCTAGAAACTGATTTTGATAAAATTTCTATGGGACTAACTATTTTCAATGAGTCCAGGCGTCTTCGAATAATCGCTGAAAATACAAAAAAAAAGATCACGACGAATTGATAACCTCCTCCTTTTTAGGAAGTAGGTTAAAAATGGCATGCAACTGGCAAGACCCTTGTACTATCTAAATGGGCTTTTACACTAAGTTGAGTAAAAACTTAACGAAAAAAAAAAAACATGTTACATAGTTATTTCGTACATGTACGAGAATATCATTATTTTGCGATGTTAGCAGGAATGTATGCCAAAATGATCTTTAACTTTATGAGTGTATGCCTATTTTAATACATATAAGTACCAACCATTTTTACCTTTTACACAACACTTTTTATAGTCGCGAAACTATAAAAAGTCTTTTATACGACCATAAATTTATCATCAGTGATTCGGTTACAAAAACAATTCTCATTTAATAATAAGTTATAATAATTTCATCACACAGTACCGCTTAGCAACAAAATGACTCAGTCTCAGTCGGATCGGACCATCGCATCGCCGGTTCAAATCCGTTACGTGGCTTTTCATCAATTTTAAACCTTATATCATTCGCTATAAGGTTTAATGTTGTTGTATGTTTATTATTATCATTAAGTCGTACGTGATTATGATTACAAGGTAACGTGTGATGTTGTTACAATATGCATTGTGCATTGTATTTAGAGTTAGACCGTCATTATTTTCACTTCTCTCTTCTTTTTAAGAGCTAAGCTCTGAGCAACCAATGCCTTCTACGAGTATCTCTGTGTGTCTAAAGTCAAATCCTTTCATTTTTTATACGTTGAAACATTGATTTGAACTCTTCCTTTACATCTTTTTTCTTATATATTTGCCCCCAATATTATTACTTTAAATAATTCATCATGTCTTATAACCTGCCCTAATATTTTCCATCTCCTAGAATTAATAGTTTGTAGTTGGTAGGTAAGAGCAATGGAGCGAGCGATGTTGGGAATATCGCTCGTAGATCGAATCCGAAATAACATCATACGGAAACGCACTGGAGTCACTGATATCGCAGTAATAGTGACGAGGTCGAAATGGAGATGGGCTGGACATATGAGTAGAAGAGAAGATGGACGTTGGGCGCGTAAAATTGCCGAATGGAGACCTCGGCCTGGCCGGAGAAATGTTGGGAGACCACCTATGCGCTGGGCCGATGACATCTATAAAATATTGGGCAAGACCTGGATGCGAACTGCAAAAGACCGGGTCAAGTGGAAACACCATGAAGAGGCCTATACCCAACAATGGGTGAATAAAGGCTGAAGAAGAAGAAGAGAGTAGGTAGGTAGTTTGCGTTTCTCTCCAACATTATTTTCACTGAAATACCAGATTTATCAATAAACGAAACATAAAATATTGTCATGTTCATGTAAATATCTTTTACTTATTTTCTGGATGCAGAGAAAATAAAAATTATTTCAATTTTGGAATTTTGGTGTTGTTTCAAATAATTGTGTCATTTCCCAAAATAAATTCATTTAAATTATAGTATTATATACCCTACCATCCTACTCTAGTTTAAGTGACATGTACTCTGTGCAAAAAATTATATTATCTACTGAAAACTGCCATAACCAAACCGTTTCCAAAGCGTGGTGATAATGGGCAAATCTTCTATACAAAATTTTCAAATACAGGTTACTTAATATTACGTTTTTCGTACGATAGTGACTTCCTATTTCTTTATCAAACCAAATTAAACTTTATCGTCATACGTTAGTGCTAAATGTTGCTTGACACATGAAACGCGGATACGCAGTAACGTCCGTATTGGTTACCGTTTTTGGAATAGCTAGCTTCAAGAGAGAAGAAGAAATATATTAGTAAAGCACCTCTTCAACCCGTCTTTCCAGCGTGGAGAGTGTAGGCCAAATCCTCTGGCTGCTCTGGGCAAGTATGGCTCTGGTAGTACGGAGAGGGTCGTGCTCCTGCAGTGGAGACAAAAAGCTATATATAGCTCTTTTTAAAAATTAAAGTAAGTCCCAAACAATCCAGATGTATTGCCACCCCAGTCAGCCATATGATTCACGTTCCCGTGTACTTCATTAAGCAGCTTTACGACCTTCATTCAAATGAGGGTATCTTGTAATTGTTTGTAATTCGTTCCAGTTATTTAATATAATTCCTGTACCATCGCTTTTGTATGCTCCTACTTGTTCAAGTGAATTACTTAAGCCTTCAATTGTGTAGGTATTAGCATCAGTTACCTTTTGGTAAAATAATTAATAAATGAATTGACATTGGATAAAGATATTTTTACCCGACCATTAACATTTTTGGAGCAAGTTCAGTCTATGTATACTGAACTTTTCACAAAAACAATTATCAAAAAAGTAAAACCCTGTGGGAAGCCGAATATTTCTGTTCTTGTTAATCAGCACACAGCCAAGTGGATTTTTATTGGAGGATGAAATGTTTTTATCGCTTTTAGCTATATTTTGTTTTACAGAAAATAGTTTAGTAGCAAGGACTAAACTTGCTACAAAAACCCTGTATAGTACTTAGTGCTTAGTAGCAATAGGTAGTTAGTATGTTGTAATGGGAACCCCACTGAAATATATATAGCGGTAAAACAAAACATCATCTGTGAAAATGTCAACTATCTAGCTATCACAGTTTATGAAATACAGCGTGCTAACAGCAGTGGCGTAGCTATCATAGGGCCAGGTGGTGCAGTGCACCAGGGCCCCGGAGCTCAGGGGGCCTTTTAGCCTCAGCTTTGAAAAAAAAATGAAAAATTTAAAAAATTCAAAAAATTTAAAAGAAATAAAATTCTTGTTTGCAGGCTCGAGCCTCGAGTCTCGGAGCCTGCTCACAAGATTTTTTTTTTTTCAATTTCTATTTTTTTTTATTCAAATTGTAGTTTATGGGTCACCACTGTAGCTTATGTGGCTAACATATGGTGCTTATAGGTACCTACGGAGATAAATGATAAGGCGTGTTCGATGCTCCAAAGTAAAATGTCGAATGAATAATGCACCAGGGCCTTTGTCCCCCTAGCTACGCCACTGGCTAACAGACAGACGGACTGACGTACAGCTCAGTCGTAATAGGGTCCCGTGTTTACCCTTTGGGTACCGAGCCCTAAAAATATAAAAGTTTAGTACATACCTGTATAAGTACATAGCCTACGTCTATCTGTACATTTAATAAAACAATAAAAAAAATACTGTCTGTTTGTTTGTACCGCTTTTCTCTAGAAATACTGGACGGATACAAATAAATCTTTTTTGTTACATATCTGTTAAGCCTGGGCAACTTGGCTATAATTGAAAATGGAACACCTAATGCAGAATCATAATTTCATAATGGTCCAGATAAAAATATAAAAATGACGCCTTAGCAAAAGTTGTTTAGCCTGATGAGCATTTTCTAGAGATATAAAGTCCATGCGAAAGAAGTCGCGTGCTTCGGCTAGTACCTTTTTAAGAATATAGCCTAATAAAGTCCACGTGACTTCGGTCGCGGGCTTCGGCTAGTACCTTTATAGCCTACATTGTAAAAATAAACGTGCAACTTAGCAACAGCGGTCAACGGCCTGACTTGTCGCAACCAGTCGTTGCAAAAAACTAGTCTTAAGACGCGACTTTCTCCGCGTAACTGGTTAAACGTTAAGCTTAGTACCTACTTATAACTCGTAACTAATTTTCTAATTTTTAGGTCGGATTTACAATATATAAGGTCTAACAAAATACTGAAACTATTTTAAAGGGTGATTTAAGTCCATGACACTGAACAACTTTCCCTTAGGAACACATATCGAAATATGAAATGTAATTTTCGGCCCCCCATATATAGGGACAAATTACACTGATTGAGCTAGCCCCAAAGTAAGTTCGAGACTTGTGTTATGGGATACTAACTCAACGATACTATATTTTATAACAAATACATACATATAGATAAATGTCCAAGACATATGATTTACACTACATTAGGTTCAGATGCTTTCTACATATATTTACAATGACGGTTACGACAGGGTAAAAAAAGTATATTTTTAGTCCGTCTTTTAGATTTTTCAAAAATAATGAATCCATATTTTTCGGTTTACCGAAAAAGTAAAATTTTACAAAGATACGGAGCATCAAAGTTCAGAGAACTTGTGACTTCACCCCTAGGTAAAAATCATACGTAGCCGTGACATCATGAGAAATTTAAATGCACTGTATTTTAGTCATTTCTTATTTCCCAGAGAAAAGAAAAATACGTGTACAATATTTTTTAATAATCTAACCGATGGGCAATAACTATTTTTCCATTCGTCATGCCTATTGCAATATTTTTAAATAGTACAGTACATACTTATTTAAATTATACTTAGTTAGAACATTTCAAAACTAAATTGTAACAAAAAAATAAATTATAGGAAGGCGATCAGCCAACCTCTTTTATATTTTTCTTGTAATCTTTTTATAATTTGAATTTGTCATTTAAAAAAACAAAAGCAGTCGTCATAATTTTCCTCTTACAAGTGGTTCTTGATTTTCTACAGGAAGTATAGTGACCATTTTGTAACACGGAGTTGTAGAATACAACTATGATTTATTGCATAATAATAAACATAATATAACAATATAATATTAACTAAATAAATAAACCTACAATTAAAACTAACTAAAACTAATTAAAAACAACTTATATTAAATTATATAAAAAATGGAGGCCTAATCGCTGCCGTCACAGGGCAAAGTACCCAAGAGGCTGGCGGTATTTCCGCGTTGGATAGCAATACTTAAACGCTGTCCGAAATGCGCGCCCGCCCTTGGGTCTCCCGAGACATCAATCAGGCGTGCGGAAATTTCCTTAAAAATTTGACGAGCTTCCGCACCCCAGGGCCCTAAGGTCTCCACAGCAAAAGGCACAAATATATACGGCTCTCCCAGAGCCGCATTTTGCGCCTCTTGATGGCTTCTGCTGTCATCGCTGCCGCGCCCGCCTTTCGGGCTGTCGCCCGTACGTAGAATAAATTACCTAGTTTCAATTTTTTTTTGCTATAATGGCGCTTTTAATTATGGTCACAGAATTAATAATGGTATCACATACTATAGGTCAACAAGTAAATTAGTGGGCGTCAAATCATGGCACTACTGGTTATTCTATAGTCCCGTACCAAAGGGTAAAAATAACGGCCAAGTGCGAGTCGGACTCGCGCACTAAGGGTTCCGTACCATTATCTATAAAAATCAAGTTTTTTGTATGGGAGCCCCCCTTAAATATTTATTTTATTTTGTGTTTAGTATTTGTCGTTATAGCCGCAACAGAAATACATAATTTGTGAAAATTTCAATTGACTAGCTATCGCGGTTCTTGAGATACAGCCTGGTGACAGACAGACAGCGAAGTCTTAATAATAGGGTCCCGTTCTTACCCTTTGGGTACGGAACCCTAAAAAGGGACCCTATTACTAAGGCTCAACTATCCGTCTGTCTGTCTGTCTGTCTGTCTTGTCTGTCACCAGGCGGTATCTCATCAACGTGATAGCTAAACAGTTGAAATTTTCACAGATGAAGATAAGCATTAAAATGACTGTAGATTTTCCATCATCCGATTACATACTCATAATATCGATATAATGGCTCCAGATATGAAGTCGTGAAAGGCGTATGATATAGGAAACCATTACCGTCGTAATTCTACGTTATGTGGCGAACTGTATCATTACGTTATATAAATGCTTATTGCACTAGTTTTGTAAAATACTTAGAAACGATTTGCTGTTTGAAGTTTCTCAACTGTATATTCATGTTTTACTCGGATCATTGTGACACATGTTGCAGGAAGGTGCTGGATGCAGGCCGCTTCCGATCGGTCGTTTTGGAAATCCTTGGGGGAGGCCTATGTCCAGCAGTGGACTTCCTGTGGCTGATATGATGATGATCATTGTGACACAAAGTTGGCTAGTGACAAAGATAATATAATTAAACGTAACAGATACCCAACGCCGTAGAAACTATTAGTGGACCCGTAAGTAGGCAAAACTGGAGTTGCAGGGTAGCCACACAGAGATGGCAGCATCACGACTGCATGTTGCTGTAGCCTCACAGACTTTTATTTAACTTGGAATGTATCTTGTTTGTATGTACGTCATCATCATCATCATCATTTCAGCCGCATAACGTCCACTGCTGGACATAGGCTTCTCCCAAAGATTTCCAAAATGACTGATCGAGGGCGGCCTGCATCCAGCGCTTTCCAGCGACCCTGGTCAGGTCATCTGACCACCTTGTAGGTGGGTGCCCTACGCTTCGCTTGCCAGTACGCGGTCGCCATTCAAGAACCTTTTTGCCCCATCGGCCATCGGTTCGTCGCGCTATGTGTCCCGCCCACTGCCACTTCAACGAGCTAATCCGCTGGGCTATGTCAGTGACTTTTGTTCTCCTACGGATTTCCTCATTTCTGATTCGATCACGTAGGGAAACACCGAGCATAGCCCTCTCCATAGCGCGTTGAACGACCTTGAGCCGGAGCCCATCCGGGGATTCTTAGCACCCCCTGCCCCGCCGTTACCATGACCGCTACCGGAGTCAGGAATAGCGGGGCTGCCGGGTACTGGGGGCCTGGTCTTTTTTTGTCTATCCATGAGGGGATAATGCCATGCTCGCCACGCTTGGCAGGCGGGTTGGCGAGCGCAGTGGGAGTCACTATCGTACTTCCGACGCTGCTGCCCATCGAAAGTCTGTTCATGTTTAGTGACAGGAAGAAAATCCTTTAGTCGCCTTTTCGACATCCACAGGAGGAAATGGAGTGGTTCTATTCTAGGCCGGAAACCACACGGCCGTATAAATGTTTATTTAACTTGCAACTAAATTTTCAACCAGTTATCCCCGATTGAGCTGAAATTTAGCATCAAAAGTCGGATGACAGTACAATATTATGGAGTCAATGAGCTGTTTTGATGATGGAGCCGGGAGATTTTCGACGGAACTCAGTTTTAAAACAACATAATCTCATTGAGTAGGAATTGTTTGATTCGTCTTGACGAGCACTTTGTCGTAGACGATGTCTAGGGTCTAATCACGGAGACGGAAGGTAGTCGATGGAGCTCAGTAATAAAAAGACGCAACTTTATCGAGTCTGGGCTTATTTAATTTGTCTTAAAAGTACTTAGTCATCACAATAAAAGCTTATAAAAACTTATTTAGATTGACATGTGTAATCATTCTCTTTTTCCATCTTAACGCTGACCATCTATCACCCTCAGATAGGCCGTTAGACCCAAAGGACAAGGCCTTAGGATCTTACGGTCCTGGACTCTGTCTACTCCTCTAAGGATCAAAACGTGATAACGTATCTGTTTGTAATGTTACCATCTCTAAATTGTAGGCATGCATGCAATAGGTTTACACTATTAATCATTTTTACGCTTTTCCGAACACGCAGGGTGAATCACTAAGTAAGTGAATTCCTTTGTAGATAAGGAAACAAAGGGGTTTTTAGTTATACCATAATAGGTATAAGTATAATGGAAAAATATGTTTTTATTAAACTCAATGGTGCAAAAGGTGGATATAACCCTAATGCATTTTATCATTATCATCATCATCAGGTCTTTTTGTCTCCACTGCAGGAGCACGACCCTCTCTGTACTAACAGAGTTATACTTGACCAGAGCAGTCAGAGGATTTGGCCTACACTCTCCTCGCTGACCAGAAGGGTTGAAGAGGTATCATTGATGTTTATAAGTTCAGTTTGTATTCCTAAGTCACCATCTACGACATCCACGAGAGGACTTGGAGTGGTCCTATTCTACTTTGCCGGAAAACACACGACAGATATAATCAACCTTTAGGAAAAACAGCAAATATCATTTCGGAAATGTTCATAGCTTGCTCGCTCACGTTTTGTTCGTCTCGTTCCCGTTAGAATCGATGTCTGACTCGATTTAACTAAAACAATCGATGTTTTATGAAATACTCAAATTAAGAGTGAAAATTCTCAATCAAATTGAGCCAATTCAAGTTGCTCAACTAAACTCGATAATGTTTCAGAGAACATCGCGATTGTTATTAGTTCTCGGTACCGTCTGACTCGACTCGATTAAAACAATCGATGTTTTGCTTCGGCGTCGTCGTTGCTAGGCGGGGTTTGGTTGTAAAGGAAAGTGTCGGCCATATTTGTTGAATATGTTTTTGTGTTGTTTCAAATCTTTCTAGTAATCCCTGGAAAAGTCGAGGGTAAAAAGCACATCCCGGCATCCAAAGTACATACGTATATAATACTATCACGTCTTATCCCTAATGGGGCAGTCAGAGAATTTTGAGTCTTGCGGCTTGAAGCTGATTAAGCAAAAGGCCGCAAGACACAGAAAAAAACAAATAGTGATAGATTGCTAGTACTTCGCTTATTAACATAATTCCTAATATGTGTACTTTGTCCAAAATTATAGTAAAAAGAAGAAAGGATTTTCAGAAAACTACGTGGTAATGTCACGTTGTCACGTCATATAGTACGGTCTTACATCATCATTCCAGCCAAATAACGTCTGCTTTAGGTTGCTGGAAGGCGCTGGATGCAAGCCGTTCTAGATCTATCATTATGGAAATCCTTGAGAGGTCTTACATTAACTGTATCAAAAGTGACGTACCGTGACTCAGTTCCCTTACGCAAAATATGACTAACAAGTACCTATTTCTTATGAAAAGAACATTAAATTTACAGAAAATTTCGCAATAGTGATCTTGCAATATAATTTTGAGTCATAGTCGTAAACCAACAGAATTTAAACCGGATGATGAAACAAAGAATTTTTTAATGTAAAATTTATAGTATTAAACACAATCCGTCTTAATTTAATACGCGAACCTTAGATTACTTATCATATTCTCACAGCAGGTAAGTACTTACCTAAGTTCTTTCATCTTCCATGCTTTAGAATGCTTTTCCTACACAGATCGCAGTTAATATCATAAAATAGTTTGAAGAAAATGTTGTCTTGACCAAGCCACCTCTAGGGTCTTAGTCTTCTTCTTATCGTGTGTGTTAGTGACTAACACTAGTGTCAGAGTTTTTAAACCGCCTTAAAGGCCTCTGACATGGTTTTAGGTAACGACCAATGTCAAAGACAGTGACCGGGACCGACGGCTTAACGTGCCCTCCGAAGCACGTCTAGGGTCTTAGTCAAGACAAAATTTTAACACTTTTCACACATTGCAGGACACTCGGCTAGACACAATAGAAATAACAATTGAATTACGTCCACAGCCGTAAGTGTCCTGCAATGTGTTAAATAAAATCTCCGTTTCCTTTCAAATAATTTTATTTGAAGTGCCAGATTGGACCCAAAAAAGTATATAAATATATAAAATAAAATATATATAAAATATATAAATATATAGGGACAAATTACACTGATTGAGCTAGCCCCAAAGTAAGTTCGAGACTTGTGTTATGGGAAACTAACTCAACGATACTATATTTTATAACAAATACATGTATAGATAAACATCCAAGACCCAGGACAATTTGAAAAAGGCCATTTTCCAATTTGCCCTGGCTGGGGATCGAACCCAGGACCTCCGGATTAGCGGTCTAGCGTGTTGACCATTACGCCACGGAGGTTGTAAAAAAAAAAACTGGTATAGCCCCTTAAAATGCTACTAAATAGCACCTACTACGGAATAAACGAATCCCTTTTCCTACCATCGATTGTCGAAGGAAGTCAAACGTAAGTGAAAAATATAATAGCCAACAGTCATCGAAGGTCAGAACAAATGCGAATGTACATACTAAACCTACAATACTTTACAACAAAACCCGCTTGCAAACAATACTGTTATTAATAAAATAAACAGATCGAAAAGTAAATGATTTAACAATAGAAATAGGAAAGCGTTCATTGTTCCATACAATACACATATTGTGTGTGACCTAGATTGCTCTTTATGTCTGAACTTCTGACTCATGCACTGCACTTCATTTTTTTTCTTTTGTGCTTCTTCTTATCGTGTGTGTTAGTGACTAACACTAGTGTCAGAGTTTTTAAACCGCCTTAAAGGCCTCTGACATGGTTGAAGGTAACGACCAATGTCAAAGACAGTGACCGGGACCGACGGCTTAACGTGCCCTCCGAAGCACGGATCATCTTACTTATCAGACAATCAGGTGATCAGCCTACAATGTCCTAACCAAACTAGGATAACAACACAAAGTCGTTGCCCCCGCCGGGAATCGAACCCGCGACCTCCGGGTATGAGCCAAACGCTCTAACCACTACACCACGGAGGCAGTTACACGGAGGAGGTAGTCTTTTGTGCTAGTTTGTCTTCTTTTTTTAAATATTACGTCATAAAGATAAAGAGTATATCAACAGTATCAAAAGTATGTGATATATATATATATTTTTTTAATTTAAACTGACACTTTCGCATTTAAAAAGGCCGCTTTTGTCTGGGGCTTTTGTACTATTGTGTTTTGTATTTTCTATTGCGTATTTGTAAGGTTCCGTACTAAAAAGGACCCCTATTACTAAGATTCCGCTGTCCGTCAGTCCGTCCGCCCGTCTGTCTGTCACCAGGCTGTGTCTCATGAACCGTAATAGCTAAACATATTTTTTTTTACAGAACATTTTTATTTATTTATTTAACTTCATTACAATATACATGTAAATGACGGACTTAAGGCCAGGGGCCTTTTCTACCAGTCAACTAACAGGTGATGCTGAGAAAGTAATCTTTTGGGGTAAGTACCTACAAGAGCACCTAGCTAAAAAAGACAAAAAGAAAGGAGTAAACTTATAATTATTAAGTAAGTACATATAGTCGTATAATATATATCGTGGATAAACCTACACGTAAATATACATAAATAATAATTCAAAAATAAACCATACATAAACTACATAAATACTACTTATATAGCAGGTGACTGTTTTCGGAGATAATGTGCACGCACTGCTCTCATAAACGCTTTCCGGATATTGACTGGTAAGGCGTTCCAAAGCCGTACAGCTCGATGATGTATTTCTGTTGCTGCTATAACAACAAATACTAACAGAATATAATACTTAGATATTTAAGTGGGGCTCCCCACACAACAAACGTGATTTTTTATGGATAATGATACGAAACCCTTCGTGCGCGACTCCGACTCGCACTTGGCCGGTTATTATGTACAATAAAGAAGCTAAAACATCTAGGTAGGTATGCACTAAATCATGAACAGCCATGTTGCTACTATAACGGCCCTGAATTTAGGTCATTTTATTAATTAATCAGGAAGAAGGAAAACCTAGGCGTTATATATAAACCCTTATCGGTTTAAAATAATGCTAATATTATTGTTAATGTAATGTTATTTCAATTATAAATTATAATACCGCGGAATCACGTGTTGCAAACATAAACAGACTAACACCTGAATAAGTATTTGCCATTAGTTGGCTCTTTCTAAAAATAAACCTGAAACTTTTATATTAGATATTATGGTTTTCTTTCACAAATAATACATACATACATACTATCACGTCTTTATCCCTAATGGCAGAGCATTTTGGGTCTTGCGGTTCTATGCAGAGCCCAGGGCCGCAAGACCCAAAAGCCACTTTTAGCGTCATGGTGGGCGAGAAGATGGAAAAGCAATCAATACAGTGATGGGTTGATAGCCGCATCGCTGCTAACATGATTTGCATTTTTGCCCATTCCCTCGATCGGTTTTTACGATCAGCGTGGGAAGAGAAGCAGCTGGTACATTCTAAGTTTTTTTATTTCTCCCAGACCAGCATGGGAGCAAACAAAAAAGTGCTTTTAGGGATGGCTACACAATAAATACAACAAATAGACCTAAAAAATCTTGAAGACTGAAATAACGCCTAGAAAATAAACGTGTTTAAATATTATATCTATTATTGAGAAAGACGTCTGTAATTCATCATAATCATCAGGTCTTTTTGTCTCCACTGCAGGAGTACGACCCTCTCTGTAGTATCAAAGCCATACTTCTTGGCCAGAACAGCCAGAGGACTTTGGCCTCACTCTCGCCTCGCTGGCCAGACGGGTTGGATTGTCTCATTGATGTTTATAAGTTGTTTAGCTTGTATTTCCTAAGTCGCCTTTTACGACATCCACGGGAGGACTTAAATAGAAAAATATTCAACGCGAATGGCGGATTATCCGACTGTGAATTTTCTTACTGAAATTACAAGAAGACCCAGGATACTCTGACCCATGGTATAATAAAACAAGGTATTCTCTTCCCGGGACAGCTGATGACGTAGGTGGAACTTGACTACGTCATCAGTTTGATGTGATGCCACTGTGTGAAATTGAATTACCCGAGCGTAATGCATTTTTGAACTAAATATCCCAATTTCGAATTAATAATCCATTATATCAATTTATAAAATGTTGAATTGATGAATCACGCGAAAATAGCGAGATACTGAATAGCTAAGTTACTTAATATTTTATTAAATATTCATGAACTAATTGAGAAAGTCCTTAAATTTACTGAAAAGAACAATCAGTGGCAACCCTTTCGTGACGTAGTCAAGTTCCATCTAGGGAAGAGAATACCTTGTTTTATTATACCATGCTCTGACCCAGTCCCGAAATGGGCACGAAAATTTTTGTCGGATAAATCGACGTTCGCGGTTCATCATTATCATCATCAGCTTTCAAAAACCCACTGCTGGGCATAAGCCTCCCCTTGTCTGCACCATCCGTTCGCGGTTAAACGGTTAAAATTTACGTTTGGCAAATAAGTAAAGTTACACGTTACTTATCATTGAGAAAGACATCTTTAAGAATTATGACACACTCAGGACAGTTTCGTCACCCACCGCCTAGCAACAATGACTAAACCTCAGTCGGCACGTTCCGCGGTTCGAATCCGTTACGTGATGTGATGACATAGTGCCGCTTTGAGTTCAAGCCAATTTTCGAATGAGCAAAGTGCTGGTAGAATGGTTTTTCATAACTTAAAATCGACGTCATTCCCAAAAACACCTGACAAGTATACGCTTTTAAAAATAAAAAGAATTTTCCAAATCGGTCTAGGCGTCTTCAAATAATCTACAATATATTACCTGATAGTTTAAAGGAATTTTTAAAGACATTTAAATATAAAGTAAAATCATTTTTGATATATAAATGTTATTATGTCATAAAAGAATATTTAAATGAATAATATACTTAAATGATTTTAATTATAATTGATATTGTATACATGGAAAAGATAACCTTACATAAGGTAAAAATAATTATTGTATGTCCTCTTAGGTCAGAACATGGAGGCACTTTTATAAATTTAAGACACCTGTACACTTTACCTGTGTTCCACCGAGAAACGGCGCGATTTGTATAGGTGAACCTTAGACGGTGAACAGACATAAAAAAATAAAATCGCGACGAACTGATAACATTCTCCTTTTTAGAAGTCAGTTTCATTATATGGTATGCTTTTGTCTCAAAGGTAAAACCATTTTCTTCGTAATAAACTCCATGAGCTTCAAATAACCCTTATTCAAGGGCGTATCCAATGCCAATTTGTATAGCCTTTATGAATAAATCATTATGTTCCTTATCTCTACCAGATAAGGTGCATTTTGCAGCGATAACTGGTTGCATCAGTTGCTAGGCGGGGTGTCTCCAACGACTTTCTACTGACGTAGATTAGAGTCGCTCTTTCTCGCAATCGCACCTAAAGTGTATGTTTATGCCATTCAATAGTCTTTTAAAACTTATACGCTGGTCTGTCCCGAGGGAAAGAAAAAAATTAGAATGTTCTATATGCTGAAATCAATTAATTATAATAGTAGATGTCCGTATCTCATCACTCCATAACCTAGTTATTCAGTCCACTCTCCCATCCACATAGCCCAAACCAAGTCAATCCCTCCCTGGCAATAGTTCAGCAGCTATGGAGGACTGTCCGTTAGTCCATCTCAATGTTACACCTCCGTAATGCAGCCATCTCACTTTTTAGATGAAAAGTACTAAAAGGCCTCTTCATGTTGGCTTTGGCCCCATAAACGCCTCAAAGGACCGGGTCTCTATGGACCCATGGCTGAAAAGCGTACCAACATAATAATACTTAACCTAAAATTGACAATTTTCCTCTCGATTTCATAATAGTTTTTGACATCAGATAATTTACTTACAACAAAGTTTTTTGCCGATTCCTTTACGCAAGTACAGAAGATAATATTGCCCTGATATCTTAGTAATATAATATGTAAATATCAGCAGAAGGTTTAGTGACTTCATCGATATAATATAATGAACTATAGGTATATAAATAAATGTACTACATGCTGAAATTAATAACAAATATTTATAATCTGAAAATTCACAATTTTCCTTTCGATTTCATAATGGTTGTTGACATCAGATCATTTACTTACAGCTTAGTTTATTGCCGTTTTCTTTACGCAAGTACAGAAGAAGCGGCAACAAACTTTAATCATATTGCGATGATATCTTAGTAATATAATATGAAGATATCTAGGCAGAAGGTATAGTGACTGTTCTCGATATAATGAACTATAAATAAGGTTAATAGTCATGATAACTGGATGTAAACTGGATTGAACCGGAGGGGGGCGTGCTGGGATATTTTTATTCTTTGCATTGACGTAGGAGCTTGGAGATAAGAAGTGTTTATGTGTGGACAGATATTTATGTAAAGAAGACTTGATAACAGAACAAATTGTGTTGTTTTCTCCTAGTGATCTCATCATCGACCTTTTTAATCATTATCATCTACCTCCCGTATTCCCGGTTGCATCCTCAGCGGTAACGCTTCAGAATCCGGGGTCCGCTACCTAAGCTAGGTGTTCGACGAGGTTACTGGTTTTTACACAGAGCGACTGTCGTCTGACCTCCGCTACACAAACGGTAGTCTAGAACTCTTAATTGGATAGGTTTGAGCAAACGCTAGATGGCGTTTGGGACACGTGCTTTCCGAAACACGGAAGCATCTTTCTTTTCGGATAACCAGGTGATTCAAGCCTGCAATATCCTAACTAGACATAAATAAAAGACGTGTGGCACTCGGGGACTGCCGCGGTAAAGCTATTGCAAACAAGGAAGGACGGCAACGTCGCAAACGGTCGACGGAGACGAAGCGGCAACCTACATGGTAGGCGGAGTGGGGAGAGCGTGAGGTTTTTTCGTTACGGAATTTCTGGATTCGGTTCCCGCGCTCAAGGCCCGCGATAGAAGCTATGCAATAGCTTAATAACCAAACTTTGTGAAAAGATTCCAACTTTTCAAAAAGTATGCTTTACCGTGGTATTTGAATCCACGGCCTCCAGATCATAATGCAAACGCCTTGACCACTAGAGCACAGGGGCAAGCATCAACATTTTTAATATTATACTACCTATAATTAAATGACAAAGTTTGTATGTATAATTTTATTCCAGGAAAATGTGAGTTTTCTAGGTGGTTCTTTCATCAACTTATCAAGTTTCTTTTACATCAGCTATTCATTTATATTTAAGACGTAGCTCTTGTCAGTGAAGTATGAATTTTTTTTCATTTGTCTCTCTCGTCCGCCAGATATTTTACTTCGCTGTACGACACTACATTCACCTTCTTCTTTATTGCTTCATGTAGCTATGCTTCTGTCTTCTTGATCCTTCTTTCTCTTTTATTTATGATATCGTCGTGAATTGTCGAGTCTTTTCTTAACATACTTTTGGGTCACATTTTAAATACCGTTGATTGGTATAGTTAAATTTGACCTCCTTATGTTGATGCTTCGGAGATAGTAAAAATAAAAAGAAAATAAAACATTTCAAACTTTAGTTTAGAAAAATCCACTTTGAAAAAGTTTTTAAGCTGGATTTTTTTACCAATAAAATTTATTCCAGAGTGATTTTGGTGTTTTGTATTAGAAAAATTACTCCCTCTCGCTCTAGAGAATGACGATTCTGAGCGACAGAAAAGGATAACAGCATAGAAAAGTACAGTTGTAGCCCAACCCTTACATTTATTTATTCATTTTACAAAGACTTACTGTGATAATTTCTGTAACGCTCTATAAGCACTTCAATTAAACAAAAAACAACATGATATTTTATTATAGCTAAGTACTTCAATCCGTTATGACTTTGTCTTCACCGCAGGCACGAAGACGTGACTGTGTCTAACACGAACAAAGACCCATTACACTCATTATAATAGGGTTGTCACAAACGAAACTTGTCATTTCGTCAGTAGCAGTAAAACAACAATAGGGTTGACAAAAACGCATCGAAGAATACTTATTTATACCTTAATATTGTTACTTATACCCAACTACCCGGGGAACTCGGTTGGGCGTCTTTGTGCGGCCCTGGGAAAGGAATAATGACCATATCGACTTAAGAAACGTTTCTTAAGGTAGCTATAACTATAAAATACACTGCTGGAATATTCCATATCCGATTTTATAACTGACTTGCGATTATGAATTAGCTTTATTTGTCTAGTTAAAAAAACACGATCTTTGACATATAATATTTTTATGGTGTATAATAACCCAAAAGGTATGTTGTGAAATAAATAGTAAGAATAATAAATTAGCTTACATACGTCGATGTGATAAAAATATTATTGTTTTGTTTTTATTTACTGTATTTGAAACTATAATTTATTATCTCTTTACCAGTATAATATGGAAATAATTAATATGTGTAAATCTTTCTATTATCGTAGAAAAAATGCTACCTTCCTACATATGCGTTTAAAAAACAAAATTGATTTTCAAGTGTCATTGAGAAAATAAAAATCAGACAAAAGACAAATTACCGTGGTACTTTGGTTTGCTAACATTTACTATTTAACACCATAAGGTATCTATCAAAATAGTATAGAATAAAAGCTTAAAAAAAGTAAATTTTTGCTATCGTTGCAAAACGTCAGAACCTAGTTTAAAAATATCTTCATCACATCAAACTAATATTGTAAAGGCGAAAATTTGTGTGTGTGGTTGTGTTACTTCTTCATGCGCAAACGGCTGGAAAAATTTTGATAAAATATGGTATGTAGGAAGCTGACATCCTGAATCAACACTTAGGCTACTTGAACAGCTGGTAGCACTGCTGGGCGCAGCTAGTTTAAAACAAAATAATCCAAATTATTAGGAACCTTAGTAACCTTAAGATAAGTATGTGTATTTGGATTACAAACAGTCCCCTAAACCCTATAGTTTTAAAATAAATATTAAATTCATTGAACGAAAATAATTTCCAAAAATCATACGTTTGTGCTACTTTTCGGGCGCATATTTTCGTCCACCCTCGGTAATTCGGAGCCGTCGCATAATTACGTTCGGCAATCTCCGAACTGTGAAAAATAAAAATAAAAGGCATCTGTCCGCCCCTGACGCAATCAGTGGCGCCCTGCAGGTAGGGTTGGCAACAGTTTGCTAAAAGGTTAAGAAAAAAAGTTTTTTCAATTAGTTTTTTCTTGTTTGGCCTAAGTACTTAATCACGATGAATGTAATAATTCCAAACTCGATGAAGTTACGTCGTTTCATTACAGAGTTCCTATGGCCCTCTTTCAGCTCCATGTTTCATCATAATATTGCATTATCACGCAATATACGTGTGGATGCAAAATTTCGGCTCAATCGGAAACTGGGAAGTCAAATTCAGTTGGTCAAAAAGGTCAAATTTTACTTGAAAGATTGATTTCAGATAGACAGATAACGGGACAGATGAAACTAAAAGAAAGCTTGTAAAATAGTTTGTTTGTCAGGCAAATTAAAAACTCCCGTCTTTAAAACCGCTGAACTGATTTCCATCGAATATAGCTGAGAACCATCTCAATCAAGGCAGCTTTCAAACAAGAAAAGACCGCATCAAAATCGACCCTTTGGTTTAGACGCTACGTCAAACTTATAAAACCCTGTTTTTCATCAGGGGTTAAAAAGACGTCGTTTTAGTGTCGTATTAGAAAACCCGGACTGACGATAGTTATTAAACATGTAACTTTCTTTTTGTTTAAACCATTAGACCCAAATCAAGGGACGATTTCGATCGATAATGGTTTAAACCAAGAGCTGACCTATGAACTTCTTTTTTAATTAACCTATAGGTACTTTGTGACCAAAGTGGCCCTACTATCAATGCATGCAGCAAACATAGCAATGCATGCATAAACATATACATACATACATACATAATATCACGGCTGTTTCCCGCAGGGGTAGGCAGAGACTATGGACCTCCACTTATAAACATATACTTACTTGAAAATAAACTATTTTAACCCAAATTTATTTTTTATAGGTCGAAAGCGTTGACAACCCTACGCACACCCTTTCATTGAGTTGTTTGCCAGGGGTGGCTGCGACCATGACGGCTTTACCAAATAATAGTAATAATTGGGAGATTACATAATAGTATTCTTTTTTTTTCATTTTAGGCAGAAGTTTTACGTAGATAAAAATATTTTTTGGTTGGGTTTTTTTTTTTAAAAAATATTAGGTTTTACAGTCCGCTTAAGCCTACCTGTACTGCACACGTAACGGCTCAAACCAGAAGATTCATTCTTATAGCAATATTATAGCATTTTTTTTATTTCTAAAAAAAATATGAAAGTTTTTGAATATGTCAAAGTCAAAGTCAAAGTCAAATTCATTTATTTATCTTTGGATATTTGTATCACTTGATAATATGAAAGTCGTTTGAAGAGTTTGTTTCGAAAACTCGTTTTAAAATGTTGATGAAACTGACAACAAAATTAGATTTAATTTGAACTTCATTATTACAAAGTCGCAACGTTTCAAAATATTCAGCTTTTTCTTATAAATAGGTCTCTTATTTAGATTTTAAAAACAGCTGCTGGCTATCACTTTTTTTTCCCGACAAGTGAAAAAATAAACAACGTTGCAATGCAAATATAATAAATAAGCGGCCAAGTGCGAGTCGGACTCGCCCATGAAGGGTTCCGTAGTAGCAAATAACATAAGATAAAAGTCTTGTAGTATGTTTTTTTAATTTTTATATTTGAGTTGATTGAATGAAAGGTAAATTGCCGTTTACGATTTATGATGCATTAAAAAAAAACTTCTTACTAGATCTCGTTCAAACCAATTTTCGCTGGTAGTTTTCATGGTAATGAACAACATATATTTTATTTAGTTTTATAATTCTCTTATTTTAGACGTTACGGGGGGGGGGACACACTTTTTTCCACTTTGAAAGTGTCTCTCGCGCAAAGTTTTCGGTTTAGAAAAAAATGCTATTAGAAACCTCAATATCATTTTTGAAGACCTATCCATAGATACCCCACACATATGGGTTTGATGAAAAATAAATTTTTGAGTTTCAGTTCTAAGTATGGGGAACCCCCAAAATTTACTGTTTTTTTCTATTTTTGTGTCAAAACCTTAATGCGGTTCATATAATACATCTACTTACCAAGTTTCAACAGTATAGGTCTTATAGTTTCGGAAAAAAGTGGCTGTGACATACGGACGGACAGACAGACAGACATGACGAATCTATAAGGGTTCCGTTTTTGCCATTTGGCTACGGAACCCTAAAAATCGATAAGTAATCGATGGCATCACACTTTCAAACACGTGGTCATTTTTGCTTACCAATGAAACCAAAAGCATGACACAAAATACATGCTTATTGCTTCCTTAAAAAGTAGATTGACGTATAAAAAAACTGAGATATCGATTTTTTATGAGATTCTTAATAAGCGGAAAAATTCCTTGGAAGCAATATTTCGTTTAGTTTCATCATTTTTTATTTTATTTAAATGTTAATTGGTTGATTTGAAAAAAAATGCTGTGCGTCATGCGAACTAGCCATATACCTATCTAGTCTAAGAAAGTCTCTGATGTTATAAATCCAAGCAAATTGTATGTCTGCAATTTTTTGGATTTTCTTTATGTATAAGAAAGTTAATAGTTAGTTAGTTCTTATGTCACTTCACACGACCCTTAAAAATCATAGATTTAAGATGCAGTAAAAAAACCTAAGTCTATCGTAAAAGTGGTCCAGATTTTTTTGCGAAATAATACGCTCAGTTAGCAAAAGTGACTTTTTGGTAAGTCCTTAGGGACATTTTACGATTTATGAATAAAAATTGTGCATGTGTGTACTTACATAATAAATATTGTATACTGCTAAGTGTATTGTTAGGCAAAGGACTCCATTTTCTGCTGCACAGTTCTCGATCTAGGCAACTTGCTGCCATTACTCACATTGCTTTCGATGCCATCTTGCCAACTCTTCCTTGCTAGGATATAGCAGACTACAAAAATAATGTACATATTATCACGTTAATGGACAGTAGGACTTCTATAGAAGTCACCAATTGTTTTTCTATTGTGTCTGGCTTAGTGTCCATGAATGAGTTAAGTATTTTTGAAGTGAAAACTTCTTTAGCGGCGTTGTGCACTTTTTTTGGAATGGGTAAAAAATGTTAAACTCGCGTCAGGACCACGTGCCCTGATCGAAAATTCGTAAGACGGCGCAGGGCGCTTGCGCGAATGTTCGTGTGTGTTTATGTTACGTTACGTTCATGTGTGTAATGTGTCATGCTTGTGACATTTGTGACAGACTGTGGTTCAGAAAAGATTTGAAATATTTTATACTGATAATTAAAGCAATTCGTGCAAAATTATTCCCTAACCATTCCAAAATATCAAAAATGCACAACGTTAATATTCAAGTTTTCACTTCTGCCGGCACTCCCAGAGTGCAACCCGTCGTATTTTTTTTACAAAAATTTTACGGAAATGGTGTATCTACATAATACGTACATTTTTTTGTAGTCGGCACGGGGACCCATGTCTTATACAACGTGGAAGGGACATACTCGTAATAAATTGATCCACGGGCTGTACTTACTAGATCACTATAGTATAATGATGATAAATAACATAATCGGAAAAAAAAACATTAATAATGTAATCAAAAAACAAAATGCCCGGACAACTGCACACTTCCAAATAGACATGCCAAATGTTTTTTTTTTTAAATTTTGACTGTTAATATCGTTATTCATTATACTAAAGTGATCTAGTTATGTCCTTTGGTTCAATTTATGACGGGTATGTCCCTTCCACGTTGCACATTATTATGTTCAAGACGAAATCTGGGTGAATATTTTCACTTTTCAAAAGTGGACCGAACCAGGCATCGAACCATGGGCCCTCGGCCCCGCTTGGTCGCGCTCGAACAAAGCACTCTTTGTGCGTCACGTATGTACATTATATTCATGCGATAAGGATTTTTGTCACAATTGCTGGCCCGACCTCGTTTGGGTAAAACAATGTTTCTTGTATAATGCTATGATAATGACCAGATTGTATCTGGTTCACGCTTTTTTGTAGTATATTAGGATTTGGAGGTATTATTTTCATGTAAGTAAGTACTTACTTGATATAACTACGTTCTAAAATACAATTTTAGAATTCCGTACCTAAAAAGAAAAAAAATTGGCATTTCCGTACTAAAGTCCTCGTGTGCAGCCGTCTGGCCAAGTTGTATGGGAAGGTCGATTTTTTTTGGAACGAAGTTCCTTATCGCGCGTTGCAAAAGGGGGCAAGACGAAAAAAATTAAGACCAAAAGTTGTAACGACACTTTTTGCTATAGTTGTAAGCCGTGCGGCGTGCGCGTGTTTCTCTGTCTGTCTCTCTCTCTTTCGAACTTCGTTCCATCCGGGTGTCCTTTGACACCTCTTAAGTTTTTTGTTTTTCGAATGTTTTTTATTATCATTATACTATAGTGATCTAGTATAGCTCGTGGTTCGATTTATTTCGGATATGTCCCTTCCACGTTGTACCTATATATAAAACTAGCCTAAACCCGCGACTTCATTCACGTATCCAGAAAATGCTCATCAGGCTGAACAACTTTTTAGGCATCATTTTTATATTTCTTATAGTTTAGCTGGACCATTATGGTTCTGCATCAGGTGTTCCATTTTCCAAAATCGATTATATCCTATATGTTGCCTAGGATTAAAAGCTATATAACAAAAAAGTTTTATTCGAATCCGTCCAATATTTCCGAAGATAAGCGTATATAAACAGACAAAAGACAGACATTGAAAAAATATCTTACTCTAAATATTACTATTTCTGCATCTTACCAAATTTTTTTGGAAGTATATTCAATGTACAGTCACATTTTACTGTTTAATTTTATGTTTAGATTGAAGCATCCTGCTACAATAAAAACAATAGGCACTATCACGCCTGTTCACACGTGCGACGTTGGAGAGTTGCCCGTGTGACCTACTGCTTTGTTGTTGCTAGGCACCGTTATAGCGCCTCTATTACGACGGAATAAAAAACAGAATTGAAAAAGTAATAGTAAAATCAGTGGAAGTAAAACAAATTTTTGGAACGAAGTTCCTTATTGCGCGTCGCGAAAGGGGGCTTGACGGAAAAAATTAAGATCAAAAGTTGTAACGACACTTTTTGCTATGTTGTAAGCGGTGCGGCGTGAGCGTGTTTCTCTGTCTGTCTCTCTCTCTCTCGAACTTCGTTCCATCCGGGTGTCCCTTGACACCTCTCAAGTTTTTTTTGTTAGAATCTATATATAAGATCTGAATCATTCAAAAATCTGACGATATGACCAACATTGGGCAGTCTATGTAAGTACCTACACGCCTATAATTTTTCATGAAGTTGCTGAAATCAGTAAATAAGGAATTCTGGAGATATGTAAATCTGAATCTGAAGATAAGACCAAAATCGGGCGGTCTAGGTACCTACCTACACGCCTATATATTTTTTTTGAACTTTCTAATTGCGATCCTAAATACTTAACTTATCGTCAAACATACATACAAACGTAGATTTCAAAGTTAAGTGACTGGCGGCTAGGTGGGTCGACCATGTCAGGCAGGTTGCTGGAAGGAACTGGATCGCAAAGGCAAGGGATAGAACAAGATGGCGCCGACAGGATTTAAAATTTTCATTTAATTTATTGATTGTCACAGTGTACAATGTTCATATTTATAACTATATACTTTATTTATTTAATTTTTATTGTTCAGCAAATACAAATTGTACAGAACAATAAGCGAACAACGCTAGAAGCGTTGTCTACCTGTCAACCTTTGAGTTATGCAGATAGTCTAAATGTGGGTTGCAAGATAAAAATAGTGCATAAAAAAATAAAGAAGTAAACGATACATGTAATGATATATATTTTCCATATTTTTATTCATATATACACACATACATATTTTAATAATATATAAACACATACATAAATACATTGCCTATACACATATATAAAAAAATAATTAAATAAGTGCAGCAATTTTAAATCTACTGTTAAAGATCGCCCTAGAAGTGTTTAAACACCCGTGGCTTAAAGCTAGCGCGACTAGGAGCGGTTCGAATGGTCTCAGGAAGCGCATTCCAGAGTCTTACTGCCGTAATGGCGAAAGAGTTGAAAAAAAAAACCAGTATGGTGAGAAGGAATGGCCTTTACTACATAGTCACTTCTTAAATTAGTAGGTACAACATGAAACCTGATAGGGCATTGCAGCAGAAAACAATTGAACGGCATGCGGAATTTTACCAACTTCCAAAAAAGGCAGATTATCAATTCATCACAATCTTTTTTTATGTATGTTTACGGATTATTCAAAGACGCCTGGACTGATTTGGATTGTTTTTCGTTTGAAAGGGCACACTCGTCAGGTGTTTCCATAGAAATATTATCAATCTAGTCTGTAGTTTGAGGGTGAAGTACATAGGTTTTTAGTTTTGAAAAAGTGTGCCGTGCCGACTATTACCTACCTATATAGGCTCTTGTAATCAAAAGTATCACAAATCAAATTTTTTAAATCATCATCATCAGGTCTTTTTAGTCTCCACTGCAGGAGTATGACTTTCCTGTACTACTAGAGTCATACTTGGCCAGAGCAGCCAGAGGACTTGGCCAATACTATTCTCTCGTCGCTGGCCAGACGGGTTGGAGAGGTCTCTGATGTTTATAAGCTTTGTTTAGCTTGTATTTCACTTGCCTTTTACGACATCGACGGGAAGACTTGGAGTGGTCCTATTCTACTCTGCCGAAACCACACAGCGATTTTTAATATAGGCACAGAATTAATAATAGTATTACGATATAGGTACGTTACCTATAAGGGAATTACAGAGAACCACTCCGTCATTCAATTAAACTTTTATATTCAATATTTAATTACTTACCTAGATTTTGTTTAAAGTCGCTTGAGTAAAGTTGAGTGACGTCACTTGAAAGCCAGAGTGCCCCACGTTGTTGTTGCTAAGCAAGAACCGTTACCACGGGCCCTCGATTGTGACTTGGTGACGAATCACGACCGAGTTCAATTGGTTATCGCAGATTCTGATATGTTCATTATAAAGTCTATCGTTATATTTTTTCGTATTTTTTTGCCTTTTGTACTAAATAAATTCAAGTAGATACCTATATTTTTTTATAATTCGACACTGTCGACACCACTTTCAATCAATCAATCAATACACAACGTGGAAGGGATATACGCGTAATAAATTAAACCACGGGCTATTCTATATAATGAAATTAAAATAAAAGTCGAATCAAAAAAAAATCGGCATTTCCATACAAAAATGTGCAGCCGTCTGGGCAATTCGTAGTACGAGAATGTCGATTTTTAGGGTTCCGTCCGCTGTCTGTCCGTCTGTCCGTCTGTCCGTCTGTCTGTCACCAGGCTGTATCTCAAGAAATAGCTAGACAGTTGAAATTTTCACAAATTATGTATTTCTTTTTCCGCTATAACAACAAATACTGAAAATAAAATAAAATAAATATTTAAGGGCATCCCATACAACAAACGCGATTTACTTTGGGGTTAGCTCAATCAGTGCAATTTGTCCCTATAATATATTTATTTATTTATTTTATTTATTTATTTTTTACCCTTTTTCGCTCGATATCAGTAATGGCAACATGTAGGCACTTGATATATTCACAAAATACTCAGTTAAGTATATTTTTATTTTAATAATGAATAAAATACATATTTAAGGGGGCCTCTCATACAAAAAACTTGATTTTCATACATAATGGTACAATTCGTGCGCGTGTCTGACTCGCACTTGGCCGGTTTTATTATTTTCGTTTTTTAGGGTTCCGTAGCCAAATGGCAAAAACGGAACCCTTATAGATTCGTCATGTCTGTCTGTCTGTCTGTCTGTCCGTCCGTATGTCACAGCCACTTTTTTCCGAAACTATAAGACCTATACTGTTGAAACTTGGTAAGTAGATGTATTCTGTGAACCGCATTAAGGTTTTGACACAAAAATAGATAAAAAACAATAAATTTTGGGGGTTCCCCATACTTAGAACTGAAATTAAAAAAAATATTTTTTATCAAACCCATACGTGTGGGGTATCTATGGATAGGTGTTCAGAAATGATATTGAGGTTTCTAATATCATTTTATTCTAAACCGAATACTTTGCGCGAGAGACACTTCCAAAGTGGAAAAAAGTGTGTCCCACACCCGTAACTTCTAAAATAAGAGAATGATAAAACTAAAAAAAATATATGATGTTCATTACCATGAAAACTACCAGCGAAAATTGGTTTGAACCAGATCTAGTAAGAAGTTTTTTTTTTATATGTCATAGACTGCAATTTACCTTTCATTCAATCAACTCAAATATAAAAATTAAAAAAAAAATACTACTACGGAACCCTTCATGGGCGAGTCCGACTTGGCCGCTTATTTACTGTTATTTTAGTATCATGTGATCTAGTATAGCCCGTGGTTCTACGTTCTTTGCACTTAGTATTGTTCCTGAGCGTGAAGTATTTTCTGTATTTTAATATTTCCCATATCTCTCGATCTTCAGCTAAATGTTTGACTTCCCTATACCACAGGACTTCTGCCTTACCCTTTACTTCATCCATGTCACACAACTTACGGAAAAAATTTCAAACTTATAAATGTTTCCAACTACCTAATGGAGAAATATTTCAAATATATAAAATTTTTAACATACGAACAGAAATCTTCATTCGCTTCACTTGCTCATTCACATGGAATAAATAGAAGTAGGTACATAATAATATACCTACTAACAAATTAAATAACATAAACATAATACGGTAAACATATGGTTCAATAGGTATATTTTCGTAACACTATCGCCAGGAAACGTCCATCCCAGCCTAAAGTGTTTACAGCAGGATGCCTTATCAACAGCCTTGAGTATCGGATGCTATGCTCATACCTATTTACATAGCAAGTACATTCAGTACATAGTAACATACCTACTCGGTCGCAAAACATTTTACTGTGGTTTTTGGTTAATATTTAGTATAAAAACAAAAATACTTCTAAAAAGAAATATAGTTTTGGAAACAGCAAGAAAATTGGTTGATTAAATTTTTGTTCTTTCTTAGAAAATTTAATTGTACTTATAAATAACAAACCGTAAATACCGTAATACATAGTTAAGTACTTATCATACCACTATCCTATCCTACTATATATTTATCCTATCCTATCCTACTATCCTACTTCCTACTAATATTATAAATGCGAAAGTTAGTTTGTATATTTGTTTGTTTGTTTGTTAACTCTTCACGCTTAAACTACTGAACTGATTTGTATGAAATTTGGTATGAATGTAGTTTGAGACTCGGGGAAGGACATAGGGTACGCTTTATTCCGGAATTCTTACGGTGAGCGAAGCCCGCGGGTACAGCTAGTATATTATATATCCTACTAATATAATAAATGCAAAAGTAAGTTTGTACATTTGTTTGTTTGTTTGTGATCTCTTCACACTTCAACTGCTGAACCGATTTGGATGAAATTTGGTATGAATATAGTTTGAGACTCGGGGAAGGACATAAGGTACACTTTATTCCGGAATTCTCACGGGGAGCGAGGGCCACGGGCACAGCTAGTTGTACTTATAAATAACATACCATAAATACCGTTATACGTGTAGATAGTTAGATACTTATCATACTAATATAGGATTCATGGTGTAATTCTAAAATCGTACGATGACATTTGTGATAACTAATACCATTTTGACACACTTTTTCATCTGATTGTGGTATCACACTGATATTATGGTAGGTATTCACTTGAGTATGGGAATAGATTGACAATAATAAAAAACTGGTGTCCCTTTTAGCCATCCGTGGATAGCAAATTTCCCAGAGAGCCTTCTTTAAACTTGCAAAAAAAAAGTCAATAGGAATAAACGACAAGGTTTTAATCTCATTTTATGTACCTAAGTACTTACCATTTTTCCCATTAAGGGTCCCCCGACCCTAGACCAAAATACAACTTTCCATACAAACGTAGTCTACGTTTTATTTCAAAACGACATGTCCGATTTGGGCAAAATTTTGTAATTTCAAAGATATTGCAATTATCTAGGTTTATAACTAGTTTCCGACACTAAAAATATGAACTTGAAATAGAATATAGTGTTTTATATCACTTTTGACCATTAGTATGGGAAACTTCTAAATCGTTATATTTTCTTTCCAGTTCATAATTTTACCGTAGGAAACCAGTTATAACCCTAGATAATTGCAATTTCTTTACAATTACCAATTTTTACCGGAATCTGACATGTGGTTTCAAAATTAAACGTGTACTACGTTTGTATGGAGAAGTCTAGGGTCGCCGGACTCTTAACTACTTTTCCTAATATTGTGTTAGACCGAAACTGGTATCATTTAACCTGATTTTTAGTTCTTGCGTACACAAAGGGTATAAACAGGACCCTGTTACTAAGACACCGCTTTCCGTCTGACCATTTGTCTGTCTGCCTCTCCATCTGTCTGTCATAAGGCTGTATCTCATAAACCGTGATAGCTAGATGGTTGATTTTGTAAGCTTTTCGTGTAAGTGGCCAACACTGGTGTCCGATTTTCAGGCTGCACAGACAGTTAAAAATTTCACAGATGATGTATTTCTGTTACCGCTATAAGTAACAACAAATACTAAAAACAGAATAAAATAACTATTTAAGTGGGGCTCCCAAACAACAAACATGATTTTTTATAGAAAATGGTTATCTAAACCTCGTGCGCGAGTCCGCCTCGCGCTTCGCTTAACAACTTCCGACTTCTAGTTATATCATGTTAATACTTTATTCCAAATACAGGAATACTTACTAAATACTGGTTGCAAGTTTGTCGTCGAAGTAGCCATCAATCGTAGGCGCCTTATCATGGGTTTGTAGCCACACACCTCGCAATAAATAAAGCAACAGAAGAATAACTTCGTGTGATGCCAAATGGAAAAAAAATTTAGGCCCATCGGTTAGATTTTAAAAAGTCATCATCGTCAGGTCTTTTTGTCTCCACTGCAGGAGCACGACTTTCTCTGTATTACCAGAGCCATACTTGACTAAGCAGCCAGAGGATTTGGCCTACACTCTCCACGCTGACCAGATGGGTTTGAGAGGCCTCAGCTTTGTTTAATTTGACGCCTTACTCATAATTTACATGCCAATTTTCATTCCATTTCGTTCAGCCGTTTTGTCATGAAATCGTAAGAAACATACCTTTCGCATTTTGATGGATTTATGTCTGTAATATTTTTTTTGGATAGGTTCCGTGCGCCTCTGTCGCTTTTTTAATTGCGTCCACTTTGTAAATCAGGCTGAATTGCCTCAAATATCAGTCATTTGCAGTTGAGTGATGGAAATTGTGTTTGGGGTATTATTTGGGCACACGCTTCAATATTTTAGATAAATACAGGGTTCCAGTGAGGTGGAACAATTATGACAAAACTACGAGTCTACATGCTTCAAATAACCTTCATGATAGCAAACTATCTTAGTGTATCTTGACGGTGCAGTATGACTTCTCGGTTTTTAGCTTTCTTTAGCCGTTTTCGATCAGTAGTTATGGAAATTCTTGGAGAGGCCTATGGCCAGCACTGGACATAAGCCTTCCCCAAGGAGGTCCTCTAGCCCCTTTACTGTGGATGATATGATGATGAAGACAGGAACACGACCTCCACTTTCTCTTTTCAGAATATTAAATTTTCTCTCTCATGAAGTTCATTCATTATACTTACTCTCTTTCTTGGTCGTCCGATCTTTTCTACCTCGTACCGTACCATCTAGTAAGTGGTTAGAATTCCGTATCCAAAGGTTAAAAACGGAACCTTATTATTAAGACTCAACTGTCTGTCTATCTGTCACCATCACCAGGCTGTACCTCATGAACCGTGATAGCTAGACAGTTGAAATTTTCACAGATGATGTATTTTTGTTGCCGCTCTATCAAAATACAATGTCCTTTTTTATTAAGTACAAATATTTTAGGGGGTGATTCAGACCATCATTTTGAACAACTTTTCCCAATAAATGTACATCAAAATACGAAAAAATTTTTTTAGGTTTTCATAGATATCGACGTAGTCACGTGATATCATAACTAGGGAAAATGAAAAAAAAAATTTCGTATTTCGATATACATTTATTGGGAAAAGTTGTTCGAAATGATGGACGGAATCACCCCTTAAAATATTTGTACTTAATAAAAAAGGACATTGTATACTAAAAACAGAAAACAATAAATATAAAAGTGGGGCTCCCATACATAATCCTCCGTGCATGAGTCCGACTCGCACTTATCCGATTATTAAATAAGAGTTAATGTTTAAAAGTGACCAAATTGGTTTTTATTTCCCTTCAACAACCACTTCTACAATGTCCTTTTTAATTAAGTACAAATATTTTAAAGGGTAGTTCAGTCCATCATTTTGAACAACTTTTCCCAATAAATGTATATCGAAATACGAAAAAAAAATTCAGCTTCTCATACAAACCGAATTAGGCACATGATATCAGTACTATGGAAAATGAAAATATTTTTTTCATATTTCGCTGTACATTTATAGGGAATAGTTGTTAGGAATGATGGACTGAATCACCCCTTAAAATATTTGTACTTAATTAAAAAGGACATTGTATACAGGGAAAAGTTTTATTTTATTTCGAATTTTCGAAATCAGTCGAGACGTATTAGAATGGAATCCCATGCTGTTCTGGGAGAAACGAAAAAACTTAGAATGTACCAGCTGCTTCTCTTCCCGCGCAGATCGTAAAAGCCGATCGAGGGAATGGGCAAAAATGCGAATCATTTTAACAGGCGATGCGGCTAGCAACCCGTCACTGTATTGATTGCTTTTCCATCTTCACGCCCACCATGACGCTAAAAGTGGCTTTTGAGTCTTGCGGCCCTAGGCTCTGCATAGAGCCGCAAGACCCAAAATGCTCTGTCTGCCCCATTAGGGATAAAGACGTGATAGTATGTATGTATGTATGTATTAGAATAATCCTTGAAAATACATAAAAAAAGATTGCGATGAATTGACAACTTCCTCCTTTATGAAGATCGGGTAAAAAGCAACTTTGTTATTACAAATCCGTCTACATACCCACTTGTTTTGAAATCAATAGTAATTTTTAAAAATACAGTTTTGAATCAATAGTTATATTTATAATCAGTCGCTCACAGGGGAGTCCGCCCTTCGAAGCTCACAAAGGGCATCGTTGCCTCACTGCCTGTTGCTACCTTCGCGTATCGATTTTTTGTACAGTGTAACGAAGGGTACAGTCAACTGCACATCGTGCTAAACAATTTGTTGCTAAGTCGTCTCTGTTACCGCTGTAGTAAAGGACAGTTTGGGAGACTTGATTTAGACCGTGCTGTCATAATATAAAACATAGATTTACTTGAGGGCTTGGTTTAAACCATACACCTATTTTTAGACGAGATTTATCTTTAGGCAACTTCTAAATTCTAATTTACTATAGTATAATATAAAGATTTCTAATTTTTTATTATGTCGATGTGCGATTGAGACAATAACTGTCTTATAACGCAGACTAACGTTGTTACTTGTTACTAGGTTTAAACCATTATCCGACCAAATTAAGTTGACATTTTCAGATGAGATAGTGGCTTATTATTAGATGTCAACTTGATTTGGTCGCGTTTTATGATAAGACGGTAAGCGTTTTAGATGAGTTGTGGAAAGTCTTTTTTGTGCGGATAATGGTTAAAATCAAACTAACTATAACTACCTACTATATCAACTAAAAATAGTCTGCATTTTATTAAAACACGGTACGAGACTACCAAGTTTCTCGATTGTCTTGTGATTGACCATACTTACTGTAAAACTGAACTTCGTATACCTACACAATCCCTTTTTTTCTTACATAAGTTATATCGCCAATTCCTTTTATTTTCCAAGCTGCCATCAACATCTCGGCTTTTTGGCCCGTACTATAAGGTGAAGATACTTATTCTCTTATTCATAAAGAAATAGAATAGTTTGCTAAGTCTATTTTAGTTAAAATATGTTTTGTCTTGTTCTTGCAATCTCAAATATTATAAATGCGAAAGTGAGTTTGTATATTTGTTGGTTTGTTTGTCACCTCTTCACGCTTAAACTACTGAACCGATTTGGATAAAATTTGGTACAGATATAGTTTAAGACTCGGGGAAGGACATAGGGTACACTTTATCCCGAAATTCCCAAGGGGAGCGAAGCCCTCAGGTACAGCTTTTCTCAAATATTGAAAAGAGGGAAAGGGACAAAGCATGTTTTAACTAAAATAAGTTTAGCAAATGGTTGTTAATTTTTATGAATATGAAATATGGTAACAGAATACACTAACACGTATTTTGTTACTATATTATTCTTTTTAAGGGTACCTGTTTAAACTTTAGTAAGTATAACTTTAGTAAGTATAAGTTTTTTTATTTAACCGGCACAGGTCTCCCCCATCTCCTTCCAAATATGTCGATCGTGTGCTACTTCCTACCATTCCCTCTCAAACTGACGCAAGTCGTCGCACCAACGCTTCCGGGGCCTACCTCTCTTCCTTCGACCATCTTCGGGAGTCCACTTTGTTACCAAAGTGGCCCATCTGTCCGGATGCATGCGGCAAATGTGCCCAGCCAAATCCCATTTAAGTTTAGCGGCTTTATGACCGACATAAAAATAGAGGTTTGTTAAAAACTTGATAATTGCGTTCTATTCTACACCTCTATTCTTATGCATACTGTCTATACTGTGGTAACACGCCGCTTCTGTAACTTTTGTATAGCTCTGTTTCGTCAACACTCGAACACGTTTTGAAACCGGTTCTATAAATACCTTATCTTCACTGTATTGTAGAAAAAAACTAGGATTGGCTTAAAAAATATGAATCATGACTATTTATGATTTATCATAATTCATAATTTTAATATTAATAAAACTATTAAAATGTAATAAAATGTGAGGTATTTTTGTGAGTTAGGAATCGAACCTTAGACTTTTTATCGAACTAATAATTACATCACACTAGTACCTAGCTAGTGTGCTGTATTGTGTTTGAATATTTTTTCACAGAAATGAAACTGTGATATTAAAATTGGTGTGTTTCTATTTGAGAAGACCAGTTATTGGCTTTTTGTTAACTACTTTGTAACTTATATTGTAAGTGTAGCTGTTGGTCATCGAAATGTATAAAATAAAATAAAAAGTGACTACTTTTGGCAGATTTTAAATTTAGACCGATTACCAGTAATAATATCAAAGGTTAGTCTTGAAATAATTTAAAAATCTTTTTAATGCCTGGCATAGAGCAAAATGTTAACAAAATATAAACGTTTTAAAATAGCATTTCAAAAGAGGACGTCAGTTCTGAACGCTTTTTACTTTAAATAGTATGATTTTGCAAAACTAAAAACCGACTTCACCCCAAAACTACACAACCAATTTAAATAAAATTTCTATGGTACCAATTCACAAATATTCTGTTTAAAAATTTTTTTTTTTTCAAATCTGTTTAGGCATTTTATAATAGATAATCTCCTCATTTTTTGAAAGAAGGTTAAAAATAAATATCCTTTGTCCAAGCATTAAACTAATTAGGGCGAATAGAGTCATAATTTAAACTACAATGACAATTTAATTGTTTCTCTCATTAATCTAAAATCGGTCTACATTTTCCACAAAGACCAACGTCTCAGTTATCTAAATTCAAATAATCATTGCACTATCTAAATTGCCAAATAGTATGTCAGGGTATAACTTAATGACCTAAGATATGAGTGAAACAGATAATTCATTTAACTCCTGATAACCTATATTGAGGGCATTATCTACGTATACTATATGCTATTTATATTCGTGTATAGGTAGTTGAAATGAAAAAAAAGAATATTTTTGGAAAAGACAATTTATTTTTATAAACACTATAGATAAATTTTGATTTTCAACAACATCACATTGCTTGGATTATTATCCAAATACTTAGAAACATGTGTTAAAAAATTTCGCCACGTGTGAGATTTAAACCCACATCAATTTTTGTCATTAAATTTTTCATCACATGTTTTTATTTTTTAACACGGAAAATAATGCTAATACATTCATATTACAAATTCATGACATTCACAGCGAAAAAAATATGCTCAAACTAAACTCTGATGTATAATGGTCTATCAAAGAGAAACCGAATTTGTAGTCCAAGTAGTTGCCAAGAGAAACTGAATAATAAACACATAAAGCAAATACAACGCTTTATAGCCCTAATACTGTTTCATATAAGGAGCTAACACAAACAGACATTGTAACCAATACACACACGTGTTAACCTAACTAAGAAACTCGACACAAACAAAAGCACTTTAAAATTGCTAATGAATTGTTGCCTAAACTTAGCACAACGGTTATACAACTTTAGAATACTGATCGTGAACAACCGTCGACATACAAATGAGGCTACGCAGCTAAATGAAGAAGAAAACGACACCCAGCCACTCAAAACTAAAGTCTATACTTTTGAACATGATCGTGTTACTGCTCAACACAAAACATAAGCTATAAAGATAAAAATAGTGAGGCCATCTAATGCATTATGGAATGGATAATTAAAACGTTGTTTCAGATCTCAAGCTGGGAAATATACTTTTTTAGGATCTTGTTAAAATTGCGTATGTAAATTAAGTTTTTGCCGTTTCTATTTTTGCATTTCACGTTAAAGTTTCTTGGAGTAAGTTAGTGGCAGTTGGGAACAAGTTTGGGGACAGGTAGGGACATGTCGAAGCCGGTAGACATGCGATATTTTAGGGTTCGAAATTGTTTGTTCCTAACTCGGTTTAACTTTTTTGTGGTAGAAGGGACGATGCGGACACAAAGGGATTATTGTGCGGACAATTTAGCTTTTTGTATAACAAGGTTTTACGTTTACTGATCGAGGATATAAAATATGCATAGGTAGTAAACTTGAACACAATATAATCTACAAAAAAAAATGGTTTTACTTTGAATTTCCTGAAAAGAATATTAGAAGTATAAGACATTTGTTTCTAAATGAGACCCAAATTCTTTATGCTTAAGGATTAGACTTTTATTTGCTAGCAAATGATAATTCTATTTTTAGATTCTATTTCAAATGGACCCTACAACGTATACTCACTTTGATAAATATTTTTATTACACGCATAAGAAACAATAAATTTGAAAGAAAAAAATTAAAGCTTTGTCTATTTATGGCAAAGTTAAAGTAGAGAAAGTAGCTAAACGCTATGGACTGTATAATAATGTTGCAGATACAAATCTTCCAATTATATAAAATAAATTGAGTCATTCTACACGACGTGAGATAAGCTTGTACATTGACGATAAATGCTTGCGCGTTATATCATAAAGAGAACGAATGAGTATGGTATCACGTAGATCATTACAATTTATTTCCTACAATTTATCTTTATGTAGCGAGAGATTCAAGGATCATGGCGTTTCTAGCACTTATAGTCCGTCGTCCCATCCTCGATTTTCGTACCGATCGTACTTTCTTGGGAGACTATAATATTAATGTGCGCACTTATTAGGGGTCCCTAAATATCGGCGTCTGCCGAGCGAGACAGGAAGCTTTTTGGAGTTATGGCACCTTGAATGGTGCTCCCGTAGCCGAAAAATTACCGATCTTACTTTTGAAAAATTCTTTCTTAGAATCCTTACTTGTATCATTATGAACAGCTTATACTAAATTCCAGACAATTTACAGGAAGCACTTGCAGAATCAGACGGTTTTTATAGGTGGGATTTTCACCCAAAAAATACCTATCTTACTTTTTGACGAAACTACATCCAGGTTATAGGGCAGCTCTCACACGATCATAAAATCCAAGTCTGCCTCAGATTTTAGGAAGCGTTTGCAAAACCAGACGTTTTGAATGCGTCACTGATAGACGACTCGTACGTATAAAACGTAACAATAATTACGTTGGTACTTACTTTATATTCTAATGCCTTCTATTTACGAGTGTAACTAACCAGACTCATTCAGCAGAAAAGAAGTAGGTACCTGCCTACTTCACTTAATTACTTTTTTTATATGAAATCAACACCAAATTTTTAAACAAGAAACCAAAATTAGGTTAATTTAATTTCAAAAAACTACCTATACATGCTTTCGCCGTAATTTACTAACGAACGTTCACTACTGGACAAAAGCCTTCTCCAAGAAAAGCATTGTGGTTAGTATCTAAATGAACCTACCCGCTCCATGTGACGGTGAGTAAATACCCCTTCTAGCCATTTGGTGCCAAACGCTATAATATGCTTAAAATGCAAGTAGATGTCAAACATTTAAGTATATGAAATAAAGTATAAGTATGCTGTGCTTATCATACATTAAAAATAGGCTTCTTGCGAAGTCATATTTATATGTCAAAATAATAAAAAAGGTATTAACAACTTCGCTGCCGGCTGAATTCATGGTGCCACGTGTATGGGCAACATTTTTTATTATTATTACGTTTGCTATTTTGTCAGATATAATAAAATAATCATTAAAATTAACAAATAAAAAAAAACCCGCACATATGGGAGGGATTAAATTTTCATCCCTGTGCCAGCTCGCATATATGCGGAGCTCTAAATTTCACTCTATATTGATGTTTATTTATATAAAAATCACCAAAATATGTATTATTATAATACATGGTTTAGTGCATAGTTTGGTGCAGGCGGGAAAGTGGTATCGTGCTCATGTATTCCACATGAGCACGATACCAGAGGTAGTCCAGGAATATTTTAAGTTCGGAGATTGTTACCGGTTACGTCTTTCCATGATTTAATTCTGGAGTGCTCGGCTATTGAGATTTGCAGTCATTTTGTAGCTTAGAACAAAAGTTATTTGTATTGACAATTTATGCAATCCCCCATCAACTTGTTAAAATATTTACCACAAAATTCACAGTTTTGGTGGCAATTTTTATAGACCTGATTATATGTTAAAATAATCAAATATACATCTAATGGGATGTCAATATATGAACACGCTCATACAAATAGGAAGAGTAGATTTTTTTGACCACTCATCAAATCTGCTGATTTCGTTGGTTGGCCTCCCATCAACTTGTTCTAACATTTCCCACAAAATAGTATGCCGGTTATTTATCCGAACCTACCCGTTGTATCGGAAAATACAAATTGATAGGTCTGAGTTTTCATTTTGGCAAATGTTTGTAGACTTAATTATATATTAAATATGTGTTTTTCAGGGTTCAAGAAATCTCCATACAAAATTTCATTCATATCGGTCCGACGGCCGTGAAAGCGTAACAAACAAACCACAAATAGTATTTATAATATTAGTAGGGATTTTAGATAGAGCAGGCTTTTATTTTAAAGATAGGTTAAAATTCAACCAGTAGGTCGATGATAATGATAATAAACTACATATTTTAATACTTATCATTTTTTGTAGTATCAGACGTTTTAAAATGAGTCAGTGATCGACGACCCGATCACTGACTCATTTTAAAACGTCTGATTTCTAAAACGCTTCCTTAAATCTGACGCAGACTTGGCTTTTATGATTATATGAGAGCAGCTCCCCCAACACCTGAATGTAGTTTCATCAACAAGTAAAATGGGTAATTTTTGGGTAAACTATCTGCGGCTCAACATTCAAATACAAAAGCCCTTGCGATGCGACATGACATTCGCGCCTTTAATACCAAGTGTATTAAGAAAACGATAGAACAAAACAAAGGTTCCAAAATATTCGTCAGGACCATGTCTACAGGTCAGAGCCAATTGACAAAGCTGAATACGGAGGGCGATAAAGTGGTGTCAATAAAGGATAGGGATAGATAGGTTTTATGGGCATTTACATACATTCGTTGCAAAACCTAGCGTAAATACGGCTATAGATCCAAATGCCAAGCTAACCCGGCACCATACCGAAGATATCCCGGACATCAGTCTGTACGAGATTAAGCTAGCACTCAAACAGCTCAAAAATAACAAGGCCCTGGGTAAGGACGGAATCACAGTAGAGCTTTTGAAAGCGGTTGGAACGCCGGTACTGAAAGTCCTTCAAAGGCTCTTTAATTCCGCCCTACTCGAAGGAATGACATGTAGAACAGAGGTGTGGTAGTTCAAAATGGGTGGCAACACTTATTGAAGAACTAATAGACGCATTACGCTTTTGAGTCATGTCTATAAGTTGTTTTCGAGAGTCTTCACGAACTGTCTCGCTAACAGATTTGAGATTCCAATGCTACAATATCATGGACTACATCCACACGCCGCGGCAGTTTATAGAAAAGCCGAAGGAAGCAGTATAACTGGCCGTTATGTTTGGGGTTCGTGGACTATGAAAAAACCTTCGATTTGATCGAAACAATGGCTGTGTTCCAGTCTCTCCGACGAAGCCATATTAACTATAGGTATATCGAGGTGTTGAAGTGCTTGTACAGCAAAGCCACTATGTTAGTCCGGGTTCAGGAACTCAGTACGAAAGATATTTTACTGCAAAGAGGCGTGAGACAAGGAGAAGTCATATCTCCAAAACTGTTTACCGCTGTTCTGGAAGATGCCTTCAAGCTCCTGGAATGGGAAAAGACTGGGCATTAACATCGATGGCAAGAATGTGACTCACCTTCGATTTGCCTACGATATCGTTGTTTTGGCAGAATTGATTGAGGACTTGAGTACGATGCTTGAAGATCTACACAGAGTTTCCAAACAGGTCGGCCCAAAAATAAATATTGACAAGACGAAGGTCATGTCGAATATTCACGTTACACCTTTACCCGTTTCTGTTGGGAGCTCCAACCTCATAGTTGTAGACTAGTATGTTTACCTGGGATAATCTCTCAAGAAAGCACGATGAGTATAAATAACCAAAAATTACGTATTTTACTTTCTAATTTTTTTTATTTCTTCTTTGTATTATTATTCACATCATATACTAAATTCGAGAATTTACAGGAAGCACTTGCAGAATCAAACGGTTTTTATAGGTTCCCAAAAATACCTATTTTACTTTTTGATGAAACCACATTCGGTTGTTGGGGCAGCTCTCACATAATCATAAAAGCCAAGTCTACCTCAGATTTGAGAAAGCCTTTTAGATATCAGTAGTTTTAAAATGAGTTAGTGATCGATGACCCGTACTACCAAAAATGATGAGTATTATAATATGTAGTTCATTATTATTATCATCGACTTACTGGTTGGATTTTAACCTACCAAAAGCCTGTCTTTATCTAAAATCCCTACTAATATTATAAATACTAATGTGGTTTGTCTACAAATATTTGCCAGCAAAAAATGAAAACTCAGACCTTTCAATTTGTATTTTCCGATATAACGGGTAGATTCGGATAAATAATCGGTATACTATTTTGTGGGAAATGTTATAACAAGTTGATGGGGGGAGGCCAACCCTGAAATCAGCAGATTTGGCTATTTAAATCAAAAATCAAAAAAATCAAAAATATTTATTTCAGTTTCAAAACACTTATTGTAAAATATACATGGATGGGAGCACCTTGTAAGTATTAGATACCTGTATTAGGTGCCCCCGCTTCTCCCTCCCGGTAAAATGAGAACAATTTTTGCAACAAATTTTACAATAATGACATTTCCTATTATTTATTACATTTTATACAATAAAAAAGATACAAATTTAATTTAAATTAAATTGTTATTTAATGTAATTCAATTAATTCTATTTCATTATTTATATATATTTATATTTGATTTGATTAAAAGATTAGGATAAAATTTGATGCCAAACTACAAAAAATAAAAATAAATTATTAAAAAAATCACAATCCTAAGTAAATAATATAAAGTACCTACGTCTTTGTTTGTGGATGTGTGTGTGCGAGTGAATGTGGAGGTGTATGTGCGTATGTGTGTATGTGAGGGTGTGTGAGGGTGTGTGTGTGTGTGTGTTATCATTCTTCTATTTAATGAGCGGTAAAAAAAAATCTACTCTTCCTATTTGTATGAGCGTGCTCATATATTCACATCCCATTAGTTAGATGTATATTTGCTTATTTTAACATATAATCAGGTCTACAAAAGTTGTTAGCAAAAAATGTGAACCTAGACCAGTCAATTCGTATGTCCCCATACAACGCGTAGATTCGGATAAATACCCGGCATACTATTTTGTGGGAAATATTTTAACAAGTTGATGGGGGATTGAAGAAATTGACAATACAAATAACTTTTGTTCTACGACCAGCCCTGAAATCAGCAGTTTTAGCTCTTGAATGGGCAGTCGAAAATGCTTCTCCTTAGTTTGTATGAAGGTACTGATACGAGTATGTTGTTATCGTATTTCCTTTTTTACTTATTTTAACATATAAATATGACTTCGCACACCTCCCAGCAACAAAATGATAATAAGTCAAAGAAGTCTACGTTTAATGTATGATAAGTATGCTGTTTTCATATACTTTAATGTTTGACATCTACTTGCATTTCAAGCATATTATAGCGTTTGGCATCAAATGTCTAGAAGGGGTATTTACTCACCGTCACATGGAGCGGGTAAGTTCATTTAGAGGGGATATTAAGCACAATGCTTTTCTTGGAGAAGGCTTTTGTCCAGCAGTGAACGTTCGTTAGTAAATTACGGTGAAAGCATGTATAGGTAGGTGTTTTTTGAAATTAAATTAACCTAATTTTGGTTTCTAGTTTAAAAATTTGGTGTTGATTTCATATAAAAAAAAGGAATTAAGTGAAGTAGGCAGGTACCTACTACTTTTCTGCTGGAAGAGTCTGGTTAGTTACACTCGTAAATAGAAGGCATTAGAATATGAAGTAAGTACCAACGTAATTATTGTTACGTTTTATACGTACGAGTCGTCTATCAGTGACGCATTCAAAACGTCTGGTTTTGCAAACGCTTCCTAAAATCTGAGGCAGACTTGGATTTTATGATCGTGTGAGAGCTGCCCTATCACCTGAATGTAGTTTCGTCAAAAAGTAAGATAGGTATTTTTTGGGTGAAAATCCCACCTATAAAAACCGTCTGATTCTGCAAGTGCTTCCTGTAAATTGTCTGGAATTTAGTATAAGCTGTTCATAATGATACAAGGAAGGATTCTAATAAAGAATTTTTCAAAAGTAAGATCGGTAATTTTTCGGCTACGGGAGCACCATTCAAGGTAACTCCCAAAAGCTTCCTGTCTCGCTCGGCAGACGCCGATATTTAGGGACCCCTAATAAGTGCGCACATTAATATTATAGTCTCCCAAGAAAGTACGATCGGTACGAAAATCGAGGTTGGGACGACGGACTATTAAGTATTAACCTTAGATTTTTATTTGACTAGTTATTTTGAAATTAATTGTATGAGATTACTGAGATAAGTTTTTATGTTAAGTCAAGACTAAATTCAGAATTTGAGAAATATTCCAGAAGTTAGTAAAAAAAATTAAAAGTTTAATAGCTACCATATCAAATTATAATTACGTTCTGACAAATTCTGACAAAAAACAGTAATTAATTTATTTCTTTACAACATAATAATGACATTTAACACAAAAGTCTTTTAATCAAAGTAGTCATCATAATAATTCAAAAGCTATTAAATTAAACCTTCATGACGATTAACCACTTCCATAAATTTCTTTTCACGTCGTTTGTCAATGAGTAATGCACACTATTATCTAGATTCAAAACCAGTAAGCAGTTTTTAAAATCCGTAGTCCACACCAGCATTTCGCAATCATTTCTAGCAGTTAAAAAGACATTAAAACCGATCGAACAATCGGAATATCGACGTGTAGCTAGATTGGCGTCGGCGTGAGTCACGGCGGCCCAAGGCCGAAGTGCCGGCCGGCGCGGCGTAGCAACCACTTTTTTCTTTTTCTTTTTGTCCAATTGTTTTTGTGGCCTGTGATTTCTGAGATGTTGCCATGTAAATGATGATATTGTTCTGATGATTAGAAAGGCACGAAATTGGCTGGTGGATTTAGAAAATTGGCAGTTCGCTGTTGAGAGAATTGAATATGTTGTAGATTTTTATGGTCTGCAATTAGATTTATCCGAGCAAAATTGTTTAGTTCTATGTTCGTAATGTAATTCTGAGATTAGATGAAGGATTATAATTATCAAATACGTATTGAAAAATAAACTAAGTTTAAAACCACACCGCCAACAACCTACCTCAATGGTTCTATAATATAACTTTAAACATGTATTCAAGCTATTGCATGTTAATTGTAAAGAAAAATCGTAGGCACCTGAAATAATTACCATTAATTATAATTATATAAGATGCACGTTGACTGATACCTAACCAAACATGTATTAAATTTGAGTTTATTTTTCTGTGATTAGAATTTTGAGCCTTATTTGTAACCTTAGAGATAGAACATTTCTTTTCTATTGTATGGAACTAAGCCAAATTCTGGTCTCTATAAGGAATTGTAAGAGTTGGAAAGTAGGAAATGGTTGTTATCGCAAAGAGCTGCCAAGTTTTCTATCGGGTGATGCAATCTGCCGGCCGTGTTGAATGGAGACTTGTTTGTCGACGATTGGTTCAGCTATATTGGGTATTTTCGGAATTTTAAACAATTCTGATACACGAAACACTTGTTTAAATTCGATAATTTTTACGGTTGTAGATTTTATTTGAGTGACAACACCTGTATAGACAAGTTTTACCTATTTTTATAAACTCATATTTTATAAATGTAATTTTGATATTTAATTTTACCAAAAATACATTTATGAAATATGACTTTATGAAAATAGATAAGTAGTGGAAATAAATTGCTAATTTATAATGTTCAGATAATGCATGATGCACAATTTGACACACCACAACTAGTTTTAATGCAATATTTAATATTCAGTTATATCAAGGATAGCTATATAAATCTATTATATAAAAATAATAATTTTAACTTAATAAATTTAATTTAATTTAAAATAGGTTTATTTTAAACTTTTTAGATAGTTTAGTTTTTGTTTAACTATCAACAAATGCAATAAATACATGCCTCGAATCGGATTTGTCTTCACAAGAATGTGAGTCAATATTCTTTCTAGAATTTTCTATTATTAGTAGCGTAATTTCTGCCACAAAAAACTTGGGATGCCTAGCCGAAGCCGGCCGGTATTACCTGCTATTGTCTCCTACAAATAAGTTATTAACTTTCAATGACTATTTAAGCCAAGTTCTATCTTATCTATTCACTAGAAAATTACATCACTTTCTTTGTAAATTAACGCATGTTAATTATAAGTATGTCTGAATGATCAATTGAAGATGGTCTATCTACGTTTATCGTTAACCACTTTATTGGCACTTATTTTCCAGACATCTTGAGTATCAGAATTTATATTTATCAAAATCATTGGCGTTATCATGACTTTGAGACCTACCTACTTAGCTGACCGGCTAGCTAGTCATATCGTCGCCTGATAACAATATTCACATTGATAACTGTTGATACCATGACAAAATTTTTGATAACTCACGTATTGATTTTCTTATATCTAAACACTTATATTAATAAAGTTTTACATTCTAAGACAGTATTAAAATTTCTTAGCTCCCTAAAAAAAGCAAGATAGATACTTATTTAAAACAATTTTAACACTGATATCTATTGATAGCATGACAAAATATTTGATTACTCACGTATTGATTTCTTATATTTAGACACATAAACCTATAAAGTTTTACTTCATAAGAAATTTTTACAATGACTTAGCTCCCTAAAATAACAAGTCAGGTAAAGGTTATTAATAAAAGGATCCAAAATTTTTAAACCCTTTCCAGATAACTATTAACAAAGCCAAGAAATTTCAGCCGAATCAGAGATAATTTACAAAACAGCGACAAAGATTCGTAAACTAAACTTTATTACTCATCGACAAAGAGAATTCCCTACCACTGTTTCATTAACAATAAGTTAAACATCCTCTCATAAACTACTAAACCTACATAGACGATCTAATCGAAACAAAGGAAGCGACTGGGGGCCAATAACGATAAACACTGAAAGACAAAGAAAATAACAGTTTTCGAGAGTCCTTGATTGTTTATAACCGATTCACTGGGGATGATAGTCTTAAATCACTTGTATAACCGTTGTTCTAGGTTTAGGATTCAGAAGTTCCACCGGTGGAACCTAAAAAGTGGAACAAAGAAGCCGGCCGGCTTGCGGCCGGAAGCCGGTGCGGAGCGGCGTGGAGACGACCGCCGACCACCGCCGCGGGGAGCAACTGGCGCGCGGGGGCCCCGCGATCGCCCGCGGAGCGACCCCGCGCTTCCCCGCCCGCGGCTCTCTATATAACTCTCCGCGCTTCCCCGTATCGCCAGTCCGTCACAGAAAGCGACAAGGGTCGGGTGGGTCGAACAGTGAGCCAAGGGCGAGTGACGAAGCCCTGAGGTTACGAGATCAGATCTGATGCGGTCGTGATACCTTCGGACGTTTTCAATTTCCCATCGATCTCTCCACGATTACTAGTCGCCGGTCGTGAAGCCGGTTGTTCAGTGCGAATTCGCAGTACAAAAGAGACTTGTGATATTTTTCTAGAATTTAAGTTCCGGACCGGAACGCTTTAATTTTTCGTATTAAAAGTGTACAATATAAGCAAAGATTTGGAAAACATGGAGATCCTGCCGGTCACCAACCAGTTTAATGTCGGATTCAATAGTGAAAAAGGTGAGTCGAGACTTTCTATTCGTGTGGAGAGGGAACGGCTTTCTAACCGGCCGGTGTTGCTAGGCGGCGCGCGCACGTCGCCGGTGGAAATCATTTTTCTCGTTGACTGACAGCACACTGCAGCCCAGCGCCGGAACGTCAATGCCAGCTGACACGTCAGCTGTTCTGCTGCGATGCGCTCCCTTGCCCTCGCACCCGATTCACTTCAATTAGATTTGTTACGCATTTTCCCTTTTAGTTTAGTAAGTTGTTATACAACCAATTTCTTAATCCACTAAGATTCAATTAAGTGCATGAACTACAATAATTACTTTATCGATGTCGGTAAAAATATTTCGATATTAGTCTTCGAATTTTGAAATTTGTGTTCGAAATTTTAAACGTTTGTCTCTATTGTTATAGCTTGGAATGGTCCGACGTGGAGGGAAGCGCCGGTGCCGGTTCCGACGGAAGCGGCGCTGGCTCAGCGGCTCGAGAGAGAACTACGAGCGGCCAAAGGAGCCAGCGAATTAGCACAGGCCGAGGTCCTCGTTCCGGCAGAACTGCTGGCGAGGGCTTCGAGGCAGATGCTGACTTTGGCGGAAGGCGAGCCGTGCGGCTCGAGGGGCACAGCGGTCATCGTCGACGTCGCGGGGAGAAGACTAGCGGCCTTCAAAGTAGACCCCAGCACGCTCACCACGCACGAAATCCATTTACATCTGGAACACGACGCCACGAACTGGACTAGCCTGTTGCCGCAATTCTTAAAGTGAGTTTCATTGTCAACACTTTCAGTTTATTTTTCTCCTTTGGAATTTTTTAAGTTTAGATTTTTTTAAATAGCCGAATACAGTTACCTTTTTTGTTATTTAATTTGTTAGGTTAACTGGTTTTTAATTAGTAATGTTGAATTATACATTGAATAGAAGTGTCTTATCTTCTTTTTACTTATATGTTCTTGTTGCTAACGAGTGTTTATCTTTGCAGAAACTTGACGCGGAGCGGCACCATCATAATCAGCCCCCAGTTCACGATAGAAAAGAAGAAACTGTTTCGCGGCCAGGCCGAGTGAACATACGCCGCTGTGATACAAGCGCGGACGAGCGAGCCGACTGACTGCCCTCCTCGATCTACGTATCGTTATTTTAAAAATATCAATATTATTATATATATTAATTATTATATATTTTTAATAAGATAAAAAGCACAGCGTGATATAAAATGATTAGTTATAGAGTAAGCGCGCGAGATGCGCGAGTTTAGTTTGCGGCAATCGGCGCTTCGCCGGTGGGTAGTGACGTGACACGCGCTTTATTTCGATAAAGTATCGATGATCTGTCACTATTTCTCGGCGTCACGGCGAGTGGCGCGTGCGACGGCGCGCGGCGGCGAGCGTCGATCTCGATCCTTCTCCTCTTACCCTTCACTCCCCTCTGCCCACCGTTACGCCCGCCTCCTCGCGCCGCCTGTACTTATGTTAATCATTGTTTTTTATTTTATTATTGGATATTTTAATGATTGTGAGTCGTGCTGGTTGATGCGTGAATGGCGTGGCGGCGCCCGGTGCGTATCCCTTGATCTCAGTCGCCGCCGCGCGTGTGATACTGATACCCTGAACGATTTAGTCTTAGGTATTATTTTTTGTTTCGAGTTCGATTCTATTGTGAAGTTGTAGAATTGTATTTTCATGTATTGTAATTGTATTTATTAGAGCCGGCCTCTGGAGAGGTCGGAGATATGTGTACGTTTTTAATTGTACTAATTTGTACATTTGTTTGTGATATTACGTTTACAATGTGTAAAATTAAAAATGATAAAAAATATACTTTATGAATGTAAGAACTTGAATGAGAGATGTATCTTAGAGTGCCGTGAGAGACGGTGGCAATAAGCAAAGAGGTCGGCAAGGACTCGTGCCTCGCCGGCATCGGAGAAGAAAACGATCTCAGGATATATTATGATATAGTTATAAAAAGTATTAAGTTATTTAAGTTAATATAAATGTGTAATTTTTGTAATATTGTTTTCTATCGCTGCGCAAAGCTGCGTACTATGTAGTCCAGTGGGTGATCAGAGACTTGTACTAACAGTACATATATTGACGAGTCATGTTGCGATCAATGCATTTTCTTTATCCAGTGTATTACTACTACCTTAATGTAAATCAATAGACTTTTTTAAACGAAATCTAAATGTCTGTAGGGTCCAGTGTTTTAACGCACAATATCATAGTACTAGAGTTCACTTTCATCAGAAAAGATTTTAAAATGCTTCAAAAACATTTTACTTCTAACTAAAAATGTCAAAATTTACAAAATTAACAATAATAATAAATGTATCAATTGTTTATAATTGATATTTATTTGATAGAAATAAAAAAGAAAATGTAGAAATTATTGAAAAAAAATGAATACATAGTTTCAATAATGGAAGTCATTGTTTTAATGCTTTAATACTCCTTCCCCTTCCTTTATTCACAGAACACAGTGAAAACATGCTTCATTATAATAAACACAGGCCGGTTCTATATAAAGAACTGAAGTATGACACATCGAAGCAAAAACAAAGAAAAAACAGAAAGACATTATCATACATTACCATAAAATCGAGCTAGCTAAAAACAAGTCGACAGGCAGTAATAGACATAAATTCATACCGGTTTGTACAACTGGTTGGTCGAGACGAGAACCGGTCAGATGGCTCTCAGAGATTGGTGCACCCCCCTATCACAAAATGATGAGAGAGTAGGAACATCTCACGTATGTCATGATAGATATTCTACTGCCGTATTACTTGTTTTTAAGCTACTGTACGTAGGTATTTATCAGCTCTTGCGATGATTGTATGTAGTAATTACATAATAATCATGTCTTTATCGCCTAGAAAGGACCTGGAGCCACAAGACTTTAAAGACACTTACTTTTGCTTTTAGGAATCACATTTTAGAAGCTTCGAGGTTTCAAAACTCAAAGGTTGGTATGAAGTCAATTCAATTCTATCCTCCTGCAATCGTCTGGTCACTGCTGAGCGTCGTACAATTCTATACTCTCTTGATTTGTATTTCCATCCTCCAATAAACTGACTTGTTTTGTTCTAACTAATGTTTATTTATTAGACACAGTAGAAAAAAATATTATAATTGCGTTTTTACGACCTACCTCACAAAAATAAATGGAATAATTATGTTAATTTCATAGCCTGAGTAATATTATGTTAGAATTAGATATTATTTAAAATATGGAATAGGCAAATATTATATGCGTTGGATATTTAAAACATTTTCCGAAGAATTACAGAAATATGCTACCGCGAACGCTAAGATTACATATAGTAGAAAATATACGGAAAAACCTACAAAGTTGAAAATACAGATGACTAATTTTATTCCAAAAATATAATAAGTAAGAAAACGCTAATATAATTCCAAAGACAAGATCAAACTTATAAGTATTGGATCTCAAATACTTTATCAAATATATTTTATCTAAAACCTACTCAAGAAACTGTTTATCTGTTAGCTTTTTGCATCTGTGTGAGTTTAAATTATAAATGAAGTTAAATTATGTATCGTTACACTAATAGACCGTCATTCATCAGATTAATATCTTGCACGAGCTCGGACGAGATGACAGTTGATATAAATTCACGATAACGCACACGTCACTGGTGAAAAACAAACACATACATTCATTATACTATTATGAGCAATCGAGTACAGCACGAAACAATAAAATACTTCCTTACTTTAACAGAGAATTAAAATACGAACTTCATAATAATTCATAACATTTTACGATATATACATTTCACTTTTAATATCTTTTCCGTTCTTTATTGGTGATGTTACTTATGTCACAAAAATTAAATAATCATTTAAATCAGAATTAAAGTTGTATCCATCTTTAATTCTGTTTCAGATGAAAATTATTATTTAAATACGTTTATATCTAAAATCAGTAGAAGTGACGGAAAATCTTACACTTTTTTGTTTAACGTCCACCAAGTCCGTACCTTCTGAAAATGAACTTCATTCCAATAAAAAACATTATGACAAAACCTAAAGCAAAATTATTTAGATATGCAGTCTTAAAAAACTGAAATTCGTAAATTATGTCTCAAATAGCAATATCATATCACACATAAATCACTAAAATCCATTTTATACATATGATTTACATCCAAACCAATTTGGCGGAGCGTAATCAAACTTATATCATTTTAAATTGGATTTTGGACGTTATGCCGCTCGATTTGTGCAAGAGCAAATTTCATATTGGCCTGACTTTCTAACCACAGAGCTGCGTTACGCAGCCATATACTTACAGAGAGAACAGTCATGGAATTATATATTTCGTAGTTATTTGAAATAAAATAATAAAAATGACTTTTATTTATTAGATTAAATTATTTTTATTTTATAATCTATTATTTAATTTGGTATTTTTTTGGTTTCAAAAACAAATAATTTAGTACTGTTAAAGAAATAAAATTCCAAAAATAATATCACTTTTCATGATCTTATTAATTTTCAATATAATTTTAGATTTAATGATGCAGAAAACTGATATTAAAAGCGCTGTGTGACTCCGTGAAACTATAAGGAACGTCATCTGCTTGTATTACATACAAATCCTGAAAATGTTTGTTATGACGTTTCAAAAAAAGTACCTATAAATAAAACTGGATTATAAAATTATAAAGTTTGCTGCGTTTTTTGAGGTTTTTATTGAAAACTTAAAATTATAAAGTACTTACTTACAATTCAAATATAATTTGACATCTATTCTAAAAACTAAACGGAAATTTCAGTTATTAAGTTTTAGAATGTATGGTCTACACGGTGCAATTAAACACACAGTGCGTGACTTGAGAGCGAATCGACATCGACAATTTTATCGAGCATTACCCGTCACTATCGCGTTAGTGATGGATGTAAAATTCGGTAAATTTCGGTATATGTGCGTTTTAAGAATAGTCAATCTATTTTTGGTTTTGAAAATCGTTTCGCTACGGTATTGCTTGAAGGGCCAAGTTTCTATGAATAACCGTAATACAGACGGTATTTAAAACAATGAGTCAATTCATAGTTTACGTGCAAAGTTAAGAAGTAAGTAGGTATACCTGCATACCTACTTTATCAGGGTTTACTTACTTTGTCAAAGTAAGAGTGTAGTCTGCATGATTTAATTACTTTTACAAATATGGAAAACAAAATTCTTGAACAGTGATAATGCTAATGTAGTCAAGTAGCCAATTTAAAAAGAAGCAGTTTATCGATTCGTTTGTAGGTATTTTTTATAAGTATGTTCACCGATTTTTCAAAGACGTCGATTTGAAAAATTCTCAACCTTTTTAGGTGGTCCCATGGAAATCTATCAAAATCTGTTGTGCTTGAGGTTAAAGTCGGTCTTTAGTTTTGAAATTATTTTAAGAAAAGTTTACCATATATTTAAATTTATAATATTGAAGTAGACTGCAGTTGTTTGAATAAGACATTCAGGGTGATTTTTTATTTAACCACCAACCAAATTTTTGGAGCAATTTCAGTGTATGATATTGATATAAATTATGTACTTTTCATAAAAAGAATTAATCAATGAAAAATTAAAAATAAAAATATGAATAAAAATTATAAATAAATATTATTTTTTTAGTTTTCCTAGGGGAAATCTTTTTTTAATAATTATCCGTACTTATTTTTTTAGAAGATATTCAACACCATGGACTGTTCTTACTACAGAATTTGACCTAACTACACAACTTAGGTAAGCTCAAAATCAACAGAAATGCTAGATCAGGTACTTAAATAATCTTGAAAACTTGATTATACTGAAATAGACATCAATTATTAAAAATATTTAAGTATAATGAATGAAGTAACGAAATTAAAAAAATAAAATTGATAACCAATAAACACTCGGTTGTAATTGTAACAAACAATTTAAGTCCCTAGGGACTTAAATTGTTTGTTATAACCGAGTGTTATAAAACCTCCTAAAAATTTCAGCTACTAAAAAGTTAGTGACCGCTAAGTCCGTAGTCCGTACCGCACGAAAAGGAACTTCGTATCAAAAAAAATATAAAAAACTTAGGTATTTAATAGGTAGGTAAGTATCTAATCAACGTTTCAGAGAAATGAAACGCACTAAACTCTAAACTAACAATACTAATATCAAAAAGTCTCACAATCCACCGATGATAAAAACAAAACCATAAAAAGAGGTTTTATTGAATCCACGCAATTTCTACGCGTTGGGAACGGTTTAGCAACGCTAAAAGGTCTATTACAAAGAGCCTAGCCTCTGATTACACTCACTTATTTCTAAAACACAGATTTCTTGTTGCCAACCGCGTTGTTCACGTATTTTTATTTTTTGATACCGCTAGCGCCATCTGTTAGTGTTCGTCGGAACTAAACGCAGATACAAGCCGGTCTGGGTTCAGATTTTAAGGCAAAGCAATGTAGGGTAACAGCTTACAAATATTGATTTTAGTTTGTGAGGCGTTACCTTTCATGTTGAACTTAATTAAGAAATAATTATAGGTACTTACCTAAATAATTAGGTAATTACATTAGTTACATAGGTATGTAGGTATTTATTTAACAGTGGTCGTTCCAAAACGCGAAAAAGAGGAAAAAAGCACATAAGTATATTTATTAATTCTTAGTGTTTTCTACTTATATGACTACCAAGTTAGTTTTTTAATTCGAATTGAAATAAAGAAAAGTTAGTTCATTTGTTAATTTCAAGGATATATTTTTAGGATTACTTAAATAAGGTAGGTACCTACATAAAAATAATGTTTAAAAGAAAATTCTATTAGATCTAGTCGATAAATAAGTGAATTAATAAATATCCTCGTAGTAAATTATTTTTATCAAAAGTTCAGAATTTTACTTATTCAGCTATCTACTATTTCTTTTTTTCTCCTTGGCATTGTATTTATACGTTAAGTTTTAATGTTTTATTCTTAGAATTTATGTACGAAGGTACTTATATGTTATGTATGTACAAGGGTGATAAAAAATCTTAGTATGTATTCTAAAGTCAGATTTTAAAAACTCTCATATATTTTTTATTTTTATTTAGGTACCTACACTTCATGTACTTGACAAAATTACAAAAAAAAAACCTAATCAAAGTACCTAAACATAGCACTTACATAGGTGCTTATATGTATTAACAACTGAAATTTATTATTATAACATAGGCTGAGTACCTAATATAATGACATATATACCTACGCAAACAATGTTTTTCTGGCAAAAATACCTAATATATCACTATGTTAATCACCTAATAAAATATGATAAACCGTGCCGGCTTTACGACCATTCTCGTGCTTTGTTTGCTAAATATTTTTTTGTTATCGAACTACTCAAGTTGATCAAAATACCTATATACCTAATAAGTAGGTAGGTACGTATAGGTATTTGAATACAAGATCAATTAGGTACGTAAAATATGAATAACAGGTGTTTGTATTTCGTTCTTCTGTATTTCTGCTTTTCTTATAATTGTCCGTTGTTCCTCTGGTCGACTGGAAGAGATCCCTTCTGGGATAAGTCCACCGTTTGTATCACTGCGTTTGAAATTATATGTAATTAATGTTTGTTATTAAGTACAATAAAGTTTTTAAATAATAAAGAGTAATAATAAAATACAGAAATAAATTTGACGACCTTCGTGGCGTAGTGGTCAACATGCTAGTCCGCCACCCAGAGGTCCCGGGTTCGATCCCCGGTCAGGGCAAGTTGGAAAATAGCCTTTTTCAAATTGTCCTGGGTCTTGGATGTTTATCTATATATGTATTTGTTATAAAATATGGTATCGTTGAGTTAGTATCCCATAGTGACCAGTCTCGAACTTACTTTGGGGCTAGCTCAATCAATGTAATTTGTCCCTATATATAACTGATATTTATAAAAATTACCTACAAATTATACAAATGAAATGCTCCTGACTTTATACTACTTTGTACTTCAGAAGGCACGTTAAAAACTGATAATGCAGGTTGTCATCAGGTCCCCCCCGATGTGGTTCCCATCTTGTCGCGATGGGGGGGCTCAGTACCTGCGGTTGCCTCGGCCGCAGGGAAGCTAAGAGGAACCCATTGCCCGGGTTGAGGCTTAGGCCACCCCGGGCCCGGCGGAGGCCATTCCTGGAGGGAATGGCCTGGCTGTGGGGGAAGGGGGGTGACGATGACCCCCCTACCATCACAGCCGTGGTAGGGGTCGCGGGGGAAGAGGAGTGTCGGTGTGTCGTTGCCGCTCGCCCTATCCTCCGCGACCAAGCGCGGCCGTGGCGCTTGGCACGGCATCGGTGGGGCCGCAGGGGAAGAGGAGTGTCGGTGTTACGTTGCCGCTCTCCCTATCCCCTGCGGCCGGCTGTGTGGGCCCCGGTCTCCGTCAGGTGGACTGGGGCAGGGCCTGCTTTCGCAGGCCCCAAATTATGAGGGCTGGTTGGACGGTGGAAACGGGATTCCATCGGCCAACGGACAGCCCTCCGGAGTGGAAGGCAGGCGCGTGTGCGTGTCAGCGCGCCTGTCCTTGGGCCAAGAGGCCAAGGCGGCGGTTACTCCGGCCCCTCTGATTCAGCAGAGGGTGCCGTGAGGCCGTTGGCGATCCGGGGCCGCTTAAGTAGCGGCCGGCCGCGCCGGGACTGTGGAGCATGAAGAAGCACACGGTCCCGGCCGATAGCGGCTGAGAGGTGACACCGCGGAGTTTTTAGTGGTAACACCACATAACCTTACCGGTGTCCCGTAACCGGTAAGGTATCCGAAGGGATTTTCTCCGCGTCAAAAAAAAAAAAAAAAAAAAAAAAAAGGTTGTCATCAGGTGACAGTCGTTAATCCCTTGGGTAGGTAACCTGAAAAATCTGACATAATAAACGTAAAACATAACAACTGTTTTAATTTTCAGAGGTACAAGTACCTAGTTATTTGTAGCTTTTTAACCCCTGACAAAAATAGGGGTGTTATAAGTTTGTCTTAAGGCCATACCCAAATTTTCCGGGGTCCAGTGGCGCCGCCATTTAAAATAAATCATTTAAAAGGAAACGGAGATATCATTTAAAATTGTGTCTTGGTCAAGTTCTAGATACCCATTCAAAGTATTTTTTAAACTACTTTTTGTAGTTTAAAGTGAGAACGTGAAGCTTTTCTACGCACATTTGCGAAAAACGGCCACTTTTAGCTAATGTGCGTAGAAAAGCTTCACGTTCGCACTTTAAATTATAAACAGTAGTTCATAAAATAGTTTTAAGGGTTATCTAGGGCTTGACCAAGACACAATTTTGAATGATATCTCCGTTTCCTTTTAAATGATTTATTTCAAATGGCGGCGCCACTGGACCCCGGAAAATTTGGGTATGGCCTTAAGGTAATAAATCGAACCACAGCCTATCCAGGTTGTTATCATACTAATAATAAAGGCGAAACTATGTGAGTGTGTGGATGTGTGTGTTTATGTTTGGTACTTCTTCACGCGCAAACGGCTGGACCAATTTAAATAAAATTTGGTATGCAGGAAGCTGACACCCTAAATTAACACATAGGTTTACACCGCGGGGCGCAGTTTGTTAAAATAATTAAATTAAAAGCTAAAACTTCCTTTGAGACTTAAACTAAAATCTTCTGATCAATATGCGAGTATCGCATATTGATCAGAAGACCGAAGAAGAAGAAGAAGAAGTTTTTGATGACCTCCGTGGCATAGTGGTCACCATGCTGATCCGCCACCCAGAGGTCCCGGGTTCGATCCCCGGTCAGGGCAAGTTGGAAAATGGCCTTTTTCAAATTGTCCTGGGTCTTGGATGTTTATCTATATATGTATCTACACTAATATTATAAAGAGGAAAGATTTGTTTGTTTGTTTGTTTGATTGTATTGAATAGGCTCCGAAACTACTGGATCGATTTTAAAAATTCTTTCACTGTTGGATAGGTATGTTATCCCTGAGTGACATAGGCTATGTATGTACCACGGGCGAAGCCGGGATGGACTGCTAGTTTGTTATAAAATATAGTATCGTTGAGTTAGTATCCCATAACACAAGTCTCGAACTTACTTTGGGGCTAGCTCAATCTGTGTAATTTGTCCCTATATATTTATTTATATTTATCGCTTAGATTTTTTACACGAAGCTCTTTCCAGACAGACGTCTGCCAGTATGTCTGTTTGTCATACAGCCCGCATTTATAACGCAGCTGTGTGATGCAGTGTTATCAGTGTAGATAACAGATAAGGAAGGTGACTGCACCGGTATCGCCCGGCCTGACAAGCTTTTGTGGAATTTTGTTGAAATCATCAATTAATTCAAATTATCATCATTTCAACCGCATAACGTCCACTGCTGGACATAGGCCTCTCCCAAAGATTTCCAAAATGACCGATCTAGAGCCCGGTCCCGGCGGGTGTGCCCATTGAGCGCTTTCGCAAGTAAAGCGACCCCGGGCGTGGTCCGCACTTGGATGGGTGACCACAAGTAGCATAAAAATTTATCGATCTCCTCCGTGCTTCGAAAGGCACGTATAAGCCGTTGGTCCCGGCTGTCATCATTGTATGGCAATCATCATGCTATGTCAGATGTCTTTAGTCAGCCTGAAAAATTTGACATCAGTGTGGCCACTTTCACACACGAAAAACCAACAAACAAACTGAACTAGAGCGGCCTGCATCCAGCGCTTTCCAGCGACCTTGGTCACTGGTCAGGTCGTCTGACCACCTTGTCGGTGGGTGTCCTACGCTTCGCTTGACAGTACATGGTCGCCATTCGAGAACATTTTTGCCCCATTATTATTTTTACATACTTATATAATTATTTTACAGAATAACTTAATGCAATAGAAGTTGCTTAGCTTAGTTAACATATAAAAAATATGTCACCCTTATGAATTATGTCAGGGAAGTACCAAACTTGCAGTGTGTAAAGTAAATTTAAAAGAAATGCCTCTGTCTCTTAGAGCCGCAATACCCAAAATGCTATGGCTGCCCCATTGACTATAAAACGTGATATTATTTAAATGAAAGTCGCTTTTTTAAGATTCCTTTGATATTATTATAAAGAAAACAAAACCAAAAAACAAAAATTAACAAAACAAATGAAATAAATAATACTTGTATCATTAATTGTCATTTTGAATTTTAATTCCTTTTAACATAAGAAAAAAAAAACAACATATACAACGTAGAAGGGACATTACCCATAATAGATCGCTGTACTAGATCACTTTATATAAAAAATTAAAGTTAAATTAAAAAAAAACACATTTCCATACAAATTGCTCGGACGACTGCACAATTTCTGTTATTTTAATTTTATTATTCTATAGTGATCTAGTACAGCTCGCGGTTTGTCGCTTCCACGCTGTAAAACATGGTATTTAATTTCAGTTTCGAAAAACTTATACACCAAATCCCTAGGGATATAATCTTACTAACAAACACTTCACAAAAGGAATAATATAAAAACTTAGGAAGGCAGCTATCATAAAGATTAAAGCGGTAGTATCATAAAGCGATTTGGCGAGCTTTGCAGTAAGCTGCAAAGACGTTAAGCCCAAGTTGGGTGATTAAAGAACTTGCACGCAGAATTACAATCAGCTGCTTTGGATTCCGAATTACTAAGGCATAGGGGAGGATTACATGAAAGCATTTAGATCTAAAGATGATGTCACCTTTAAAACCAGTTAATTTATTTTATTTACTAAACTTTATTACAAAAATGTAACAGGCTGACTTAAGGGTCCTCCGACCCTAGACCAAAATACAACTTTCCATACAAACGTAGTCTACGTTTTATTTCAAAACGACATTTCCGATTTGGGCAAAATTTTGTAATTTCAAAGATATTGCAATTATCTAGGTTTATAACTAGTTTCCGACAGTAAAAATATGAACTTGAAATAGAATATAGTGTCTTATATCATTTTTGACCATTAGTATGGGAAACTTCTAAATCGTTATATTTTCTTTCCAATTAATAATTTTACTAAAGGTAACCAGTTATAACCCTAGATAATTGCAATTTCTTTACAATTACCAATTTTTACCGGAATCTGACATGTGGTTTCAAAATTAAACGTAGACTACGTTTGTATGGAGAAGTCTAGGGTCGGGGGACTCTTAAGGCCCAAGGCCTTTTCTACCAGTCAACCTACAGGTGGTGCTGATAAATATTTGTAAATTAATGTTTAAGAAACCCACTCCGGCCGCGAGGCATATCTAGAAGGAGATGTATTGGACAACGAAGATGTCTAAGATGGGTATTAACCAGAAAATTCAATTTTTATTTGCTAGGCTATTAAAAAAATACCAAACCAAAGTATCATATGTAAACGCCATCTTTTAAACGGCCGCACAGATTTTCATCAAACAACTAAGAACCACCGTAAGGAAACTTTTACGTAAAAAGAAAACCGCATCGAAATTGGTCCATTCGTTCGAGCGCTGAGAAGCCACAGGCAGACATACAAACAGACAGTGCGTAAGACTCATAACACGTCTTTTTTGCTAGGGGTTAAATGATATGTATCAAAACACTGACAAATACACAGACACAGAGTCACTATAAACATTACTTTTAGTTCTGCGTTTTCTCCCATGCTGGTCTGGGAGAAATAAAAAAACTTAGAATGTACCAGCTGCTTCTCTTCCCACGCAGATCGTAAAAGCCGATCGAGGGAATGGGCAAAAATGCAAATCATGTTAACAGGCGATGCGGCTAGCAACTCATCACTGTATTGATTGCTTTTCCATCTTCCCGCCCACCATAACGCTAAAAGTGGCTTTTGGGTCTTGCGGCCCTGGGCTCTGCATAGAACCGCAAGACCCAAAATGCTCTGTCTGCCCGATTAGGGAAAAGGACGTGATAGTATGTATGTATGTATGTTATTTCTGCGTTAAGAGTTGAAAAGTGAGACGTTCAGATTTTTTCTAAAAGTAAATAAGACTTGCATATTATGTAACGTTCATAAACAGCATTATTATTACATAATTTAATTACCTATCACCTTTGTTAACAAATAAACAATTTATTTCAAAGGGGCGCCACCGCACCGCGTCCGCGCCTTAAAAGCAACATTATTATAATCAGGCAGTTATCTTCCATAAACATTTACTGTCTCGGACTTTCGAAAGCTCCAAAGCTATTTATTTTGAAACAAAGCTCACAAAATGTTAATTTGAATAATTTGATGATGTAATAAGAATGCATGGAGCCGTCTGTGTGTTTGTTTTACTTTTTTGGGTTGAAACCATAGCGAATCGTAATACTGTGGAGGAGTAATTTAAAAAATTAATCATGCAAAACGGCCTACTAAATTTATTTGTTAAAAATATAATAAAATAAAATCTTTATATAAAATAGAATAATATATCGGACTTTATATTTATTTTTTATGAGTGACAGTCATTAAATAAAAAAAATCTTGAGAGTTGTCAAGGGACACCCGGATGGAACGAAGTTCGAGACAGAGAGAGAGACAGACAGAGAAACACGCGCACGCCGCTCGGCTTACAACTATAGCAAAAAGTGTCGTTACAACTTTTAGTCTTAAGGGTCCTCCCCGCGCTAACGACCTTGAAAACACAAAAAAAAAAATTTCTCTTTCTGTAAGTGAGATTATCAGAAACCCTCGTACAACTTTTTAGCTAGTATCCTTAAGTTTCATTAGAACCTCGAAAATCATTGAAATAAAATACCCTGAATTTTCCTTTGCAAAAAATACTAAAAACGGCCATTTTTGACTCTTTTTGTAAAGGTTTCTAAACCGGATAGTATTTCAATGACTTTCGAGGTTCTAATGAAACTTCAGGATACTAGCTAAAAAGTTGTACGAGGGTTTCTAATAATCTCACTTACAGAAAGAGAAATTAATTTTTTTGTGTTTTCAAGGTCGCTAGCGCAAGGAGGAGCCTTAATTTTTTCCGTCTAGCCCCCTTTCGCAACGTGCGATAAGGAACTTCGTGAGGAGGAAAGTTAACGCTGTAACTTTCGTCCAATGTTCGCTATGCCGTCGACGCAGCGAGGGAGTCAGAAAAGTATAATTGTAAACGATTTTGATAAAATTTCTATGGGTACCTAATCTATATTTTACCTTACAAGTATGACCTATCAAACAAAAAAAACATCAACCAAAAAAAAAATTGCTAAATTGGTCCAGGCATCTTCAGTAACCGGGTAACATACATAAAATAAAAAACATACATTCAATTTGATAACCTCCTCCGTTTTTAAAGTGGGTTAGAAAGAACAATACTGTTACAATTCTTTTAATGAGTTTTCATGCTACGTGCCACGATAGGCATGTACCCAGTCTACATGGAGATAAAACAAGTTCAGTGACGCGGATGAACCGTCGTATCTTAGAACGTCATCGTGTGCTAAAACTAAGTGGCTTCCTTTATCGTGAACTAAGGCAAAATACACATAATACCGTCTTTTGGTATTTAAAAATATAAGTTTTAATGCTACTAAATCTTTTTTGGTATTTAAAAATATAAGTTATAATGCTACTAAGTCCGGCAGGGGTAGGAACAAGGCTACCCAGGTCGTCATCCTGCAAAAACCTTGTACTATAGGCTACTAAATCTACTAATCCTATATCTTATACCTTTAAACGAGCAATTTTTGTATATTTATATATTTCTGTGATCTCGAAAACGGCTCTAACGATTTCGCTGAAAATTGGCATATGGGAGTTTTCGGGGGTAAACAATCGATCTAGATTAGTCTTATGTTTGGGAAAACGCGTGTTTTCGAGTTTTCATGCGGTTTTTTTTTCACGCAGAATATGGTCGCTAATTTCGTCGCGCCGGCCGTCATTCCTTTGGCTCAGCGGTTAAGGATGCGTACCGCTAGAAAGAGTGTTACGGGTTCGAATTCCACTCGGTGACTTACTTTTGTTTTTTGTTATGTTCAACTTAATATTTTTTATTTTACTTTGTATTGTTTTTAGACAAGTTTAAAAAAATGTAGTTAATGTTTGAGATGTAACCGAGCAAAGCTCGGTCACCCAGGTACTAACATTATAAACGCGAAAGTTTGAAAGTATGGATGAATTGTTACTCTTTAACGTAAAAACTACTGAATAGATTTTAATGAAACTACAATAAAATAGCTTATACATCAAAATAACACAATGGCTACAATTTATAAATATATTGTGTGATAATCCTGCGCAGACTAAGCCGCGGGCACCAGCTAGTCTCAGTAAGTTGTAAGGAAAATATACTAAACTATTTTACCATTGAATTCAATCCGTGATAGTCAACAATTTTCCCCAAGAAACATTATGTCGAAATAAAAAATAAATATGTTGACTTTTAATACAAACTCGAGTCAGCAAAAATTACTTTTCGAGTTTTGATACTTGTTCCTTGGGGAAAGTTATCCTGTATAATGGAGAGAATTCACCCTTAAAATAGTTTCAGTATATTTTGTTAGACATTATCCGTCTTATTATAAAACGCAGACTTACTTTGTTACTAGGTTTAAACCATTATCCGACCAAATCTAGTTGACATTTTCAGATGAAACAGTGGCTTATTATAAGGTATAAACTTGATTACGTAACGTTAGTCTGAGTTTTATAATAAGACGGTATATATACATCGTTAAATTCATAAAAGAGTATGCGCTAAAATGCGAATGAGACGGGCGCCATTTCTATGCTTTTTTTTTTGTAGATTCAATCCCATTTTAAGAAATTAGATAAAATAGTGTATGAAACTATACATAAATCGGTATTGAAACATGTGATATGGATGAAAACCTCGCCTGCCGTATATTTTTAAACACATTGTGTATAATATTCCTCATTATGCAACAGTTTCATATACTACTATTGAAATACCTTTAATATGAGATACTTTTTTTTCCTAAATTTGTTTTTAATTAAACGATGAATTTGATAAAGAGGAAGTATACAAAGTGGAAGGGACATACCTGTAATGAATTAAACTATGAGCTAAACTAGATCACTATAGTATAATGATAATGAAATAACAGTCAAAAATAAAAAAAAACAACATTTCCATACAAAGGTGTGCAGCCACCTGAGCAATTTGTATGGGTTTTCGTTTTTTGCATTATATATCTTCAAGTATTGTAATGTGGCAATAAGAAGATATACATACACTGACTATTCATTCTCGCGTTGACAAGCTTTCTTCAAAGTCGTTGGAGTGTCCTAGTTTCGGATTGGGACGCCTAAGCAGGCATACATTCTTTTAGATATTTAGACTTTATTAAAAAAACGCTATAGTTGAAAATATTTACCATCCTTCGACCAAAATATACGGTGGCCAAGTTAGTATTTGATGTTAGAGTTGGTTGACTTAATCGGATTTTCTTTACGATTCTGTTTAAAAAATCCCTCCTTTTAGCACCGTTGGGTAGTGACAGTCCAGAGTAGAGAATAGAGTAGAGTAGGCAGAGTAGAATAGGACCACTCCAAGTCCTTCAGTGGATGTCGTAGAAGGCGACTTAGGAAATACAAGCTAAACAAAGCTTATAAACATCAATGAGACTTCTCTAACCCGTCCAACCAGCGAGGAGAGTGCAGGCCAAGTTCTCTGGCTGCTCTAGCCAAGTATGGCTGTGGTAGTACAGAGAGGATCGTGCTCCTACAGTGGAGACAAAAATACCTGATAATGTAAATAAAAAAATGTGTGAAACGTACGGTTGCTTAAGGCCATACCCAAATTTTCCGGGGTCCAGTGGCGCCGCCATTTAAAATAAATCATTTAAAAGGAAACGGAGATATCATTTAAAATTGTGTCTTGGTCAAGTTCTAGATACCCATTCAAAGTATTTTTTAAACTACTTTTTGTAGTTTAAAGTAAGAACGTGAAGCTTTTCTACGCACATTTGCGAAAAACGGCCACTTTTGGCTAATGTGCGTAGAAAAGCTTCACGTTCTCACTTTAAACTATAAACAGTAGATCATAAAATAGTTTTAAGGGTTATCTAGGGCTTGATCAAGACACAATTTTAAATGATATCTCCGTTTCCTTTCAAATGATTTATTTCAAATGGCGGCGCCACTGGACCCCGGAAAATTTGGGTATGGCCTTTAGCGCATGTGTTACGTAGCCACCGTTTATTATCGCAGAAAAACTGATATTAAAAGCGCTATTTGACTCTAAACTTTGACGTCATTAGTCTATGTTTCATACAAATCCAATAGAAAATGTTTGTTTTGACGTTTCGAGAAAAGTATCTGATTTGAGTTGTTGGAAATGAGCGAATTGTCAATTTTGTTTATTATTGACGTGATAACGTCTTTAAAATCGTTTTAGTCGGGTGACATGTTCAGAAACTTGTGTCACACCAAAACCTCACGAGCGCGATCGCAGGTATAACGAGAGAGAGACGGACCGATCTCCCGTCTCATCTCGAGCGCTGCCAGTCATTCCGTGAGACGACGTTATCACGTAAACATCTCGATCGTAAACCTACTTTACAAACAACCAATTTTTATATTTACATCTATATCTAAGCAATTGTTGAGAAGTTGTAGCCATCTTCCTTTTACCCAGTTATTTCCAGTTTCGGATTTAATTCAAATCTCGCGATTGTGATGGAAATGAGGCTGTATTTTGAATTAGTGATTTACGAGCAACCCTTCTTTCCGGGAAATTTTCCTTCAAATTTCTTTGTAACTGGCTGAAAAATAAATTGTTTCTTATTACCATTTTGTATAAGTATTTTATAAACAAAAAATCGAGGAATTCTTTTTTAATTAATAATTTTGACGTGCAATGGATTCTTAGTCCGCATCAATTGTAAGTTGACGTTTCTGGAGAAAATGCTGCAGTACAGTTTGTTGCCGCTTATTCTGTACTTGCGCTTAGGAAGCGGTAGTAAATTTAGCTGTAAGTAAACAATCTGACGTCAGCAACTACATATTATGAAATCGAAAGAAAAAATTAACAGGACTAATTGCAATGATTGAGTAAGCCCTAAAGTAAGTTCGAGACTTGTGTTAGGGGATACTAACTCAACGATACCATATTTTATAACAAATACAAATATAGATTAACATCCCAGACCCAGGAAAATTTGAAAAAGGCCATTTTCAAACTTGCCCTGACCGGGGATCGAACCCTCTGGGTGGCGGACTAACATGGTGACCACTACGCCACGGAGGTTGACAAAGACATCTGCCTAAAGACATCGAGGTCAGTTACTATCATTTAGCCACAAGTCACAACAGTCGTTTATTATATAGTTACTAGTGAACCAGTGTTGGCACACTGGTTTCCTCACCATGTTTTCCTTCACCAGAATCAGATAGTGTGAGCTGAAAATGACGGTATAACATGAATCTTCGAGATAAATCACGCTAAGGGAGGATTGAAGTCTTGCCTCATATACGAACAGCCAGTAAACAGTTTGATATACTTCTACCACCTTCAAATCATCAACTATATTGCTTAACAGCTCAAGATTTTTACCACTTGTGATCATCAATCCAAGAGGAAACTAGGTTGCTTAACAATCGTTAGCTATAATACACACGCCCGCTGGGCCATCGAGCCCCGCAATGGATTAAATCCAGTCGGCAGCGAGTGGTAAACAACATAATTAAGGTCTTCAATTGCTCACATGTGTTCAAACTACGAACAGTCTAAAAAACATCAAACTTCAAAACAGAACCCGTTCCAGTCTGTACACTTTGTATTAGGAAGTTGATTAAACTGTGGTTGTTTGTGGAATAAAGATCTTTACAGTATAAAAACCATCCTATTTCAAAACTGAATTTTACACAGTTTCTAAACTATGTTCAAGGTAGTTGGTTAAACTGTGTCTGTTTGTGGCCTCGTGTAGATATTTTTAACTCGTTGCCATGTGAGACAGCACCATTTGCTTTTCCTGTCGGAGATCGTTATGATCCGTGGTTATAATAAACATGTATTTATCAAGTATGTTGTTCCGCAAGAGTTTGTGGGTACCTTTATTTATATTTAGCAAGAGTTCATTACAACTATATAATCTGTTTATGGATGACTGATTATGTTTATTATCATGATTTATTTATTTAATCTTTATGGTTCATCAAATACAAATTGTACAGAACTGTAGGCGAACTTAACGCTTAAAGCACCAGTCAACCGTTGGGAGTATCATTTATGCCTACTACTACTACAAACGAAACTATGCATCCGTGCACACGACAATGTGTGTGTGTTCGCTCGCCAACACACTCTACAAGGCGAGAACGGGGGAGAGGTGCGGGGACGGGGAACGGGGATGCATATTGCGTGGGACCTTAGGAGATTCCGTTCTGTACGTACATAAAAAAAAAATAACCGGCCAAGTGCGAATCGGATTCGCGCACTAAGGGTTCCGTACCATTATCTATAAAAAATCACGTTTGTTGAATGGGAAAATAAATATTTATTTAATTTGTTTTTAGTATTTGTTGTTGTAACGGCAACAGAAATACATAATTTGTGAAAATTTCAACTGTCTGGCTATCGCGGTTCTTGAGATACAGCCTGGTGACCGACAGACGGACAGACGGACAGACGGACAGACAGCGAAGTCTTAGTAATAGGGTCCCGTTTTTACCCTTTGCGTACGGAACCCTAAAAAAGGAACGCGAAGAATTAATATCATCCTTCTTTTTTGGAAGTCAGTTATAAGGAATTGTGGTTTTTGATATAAAGAGATGGAAGGGATTGGTTTCTATACCTCCCTCTTACGATATCCATGGAAGAAGAATCCTTTTCTTCTTCCCCTTTCTTCCTTGACGACAAATCATACATTCTGCCGTCGTCACACGACCGACATCTATTATTACAATTATATCAGACAATTTATGGCCCTGTAGTTACCGAGGCTAGAACGACAATGACAAACAAATAAATTTACTCCCAATAAAATCGTTTACCAACACCATTTTGCTGTTGAGTAGCTTCTTTCCATTCGATATTGGTCGTTGAGATGTGAGCAGTAAGGTTCGTATGTTGTTTTTGAAGGGGGCTCGTAGTGTGGTTTATATTCAAGGGCCTAACTAAGAGTGTTAACAGACAAGACATTTTAGTTAAATCAACTAAGCTTGCCTACCCTTCGTCTTATAAACATATTTATTTCTCCTCCTTATCACTAGATGGCGCTATTAGGTAATAATTAAAACATTAACATCTTTTATTACTATAATTTAAAAAAAAAAGTAGTGCTCTCATCAAATTAATATGACGTATATGAAATGCAATAAATATTTTAAAAGTATATTCAACAATTTCTGTGTCAATTTTTTGTGTTGCCGTCTGTGTGAGGATACCCCGCAACTCCAGTTTTGTCTACTTACGAGCTAACCAATAGTTTATATGGCGTTGGGTATCTGTTACGTCAGTAAATATAAAGAACCCTTCTTCTTATCGTGTGTGTTAGTGACTAACACTAGTGTCAGAGTTTTTAAACCGCCTTAAAGGCCTCTGATATGGTTTTAGGTAACGACCAATGTCAAAGACAGTGACCGGGACCGACGGCTTAACGTGCCCTCCGAAGCACGGATCATCTTACTTATCGGACAATCAGGTGATCAGCCTACAATGTCCTAACCAAACTAGGACAACAACACAAAGTCGTTGCCCCCGCCGGGAATCGAACCCGCGACCTCCGGGTATGAGCCGAACGCTCTAACCACTACACCACGGAGGCAGTTTTAAAGAACCCTGTAGCACAGGTATCGCACTTCACAGAAGCGGAATATCATTTATGCCAACTACTACAAACGAAACTATACATCCGTACACGCGTCAATGTGTGTGTGTTCGCCCGCTTTCGATAAGACGAGAACGGGGGAAAGGTGCGAAGACGGGGAACAGGGACGCATATTGCCGACCTTAGGAGATTCCGTTCGGTATGTAATACTTATATTGATTCTGGGCCTGTAGTCTACAGTGGACAGATATATGCTGGATAACTTAAAAAAACTAGTATCGTCTGTTGCCGCCTAAAAACTGTGAAGATATTTTTAGTTGTTAGTGATGCATGAATGGTCATCAGTAACAGATGATGTTAAAGATATGCTTTCAGTCTAGCCCTATCCTTTTGTCTCATTGTCCATGATTCGCAACTGTATAGGGCCATTATTGCTCCAAATATATACTTGCTACATAATTAGTAAAATATAATCATTAAATAAAAGTGTAAATCTTACCCCCATTTCATAAACTCCCGCACACCATCACAGGGAGTGGAGGGATGCCTGCAACACAGCGTTACCTCTGACTCAGGTCTGGGGTAACACAAGCTGAGGTATTCCTTTGCCTACTTGCAACGTTTTGCTAACTGTTTTTTTCTTACTTAGTGTACTGTAGACTTATAGTATGGCAATATATGCTTTTTTTTATTTAATCCTTCATACTATTTTATGAACTACTAGTTTACAGTTTAGAACGAGAATTTCATCGCACATTAGCCAATAATGGCCGTTTTTCGCAAATGTGTGTAGAAAGCTTCACGTTCATAAAATAGTTTGAAGGGTTTTTATAGGCTCAAGATTAAATTTTAAATTATATAATTAATTTCAAATGGACCACGAAAAATTCAAGTATCACCAGATTTATGCGGAAGTACAGAGGTCTGGAAGATAGTTAAATTTTTCTTCCGTTCGCAGTGGAGACGACGGTCATTGGGGCCCTGAAGTTAGGTTGTCTTTTAGGGACAACGCGTCTCATCGAGGCTACTGGTGACCCGAGGGCAGGTAGCATTTTGCTCAACGAATAAGTCTCGCTATTCAGCGAGGATATGCTGCAAGCATATTGGGTACGTTAAAAAAAAGATAAGATAAAATTTCTTTATAACACCAACTAAGTATGACAATAATCAAAAGTACATTTCAAATATAGTAGGTACAAAGGCGGGCTTATCACTAAAGTGATTTCTTCCAGCCAACCTTTGGGTAAAGAAGACTATAAAAGATGTGGGGGAGTTGGCGCAGTTACGTTGTCTCAATGTGGTGCGTTGGAAGAAATATTTTATAAGCAAATGTATAATTGTATGTTTTTTAGAAACGTTTTAATGTCTCCAATATCACCTTAAAAGATGAGATCGAAAACTATTTCGTCCGATCTAACTATAGACGTGACGTGAATAACCAGTTTCAATATTTTATAAATTTCATCTCGCTTTGGACCAAATTATCATTGGATAATACTGATACACGCCACAACATAATATTAAAAAACATTGTTATCTAATATTCAGTAATTATTTCCGGTAATATGCAGATACAAGAGCACATACTCATCCCAATGATATAACTACTCATTTAAGTAATAAAGCATAATACAGTATTTTAATCAATTATTCTTATATTATTGAATAATGTTGTATTTATTTAGTTAATATTATATTGTTATATTATGAATACATTAATAGATTATTTTAAAAAAGTTTTAAAAACTGGTAAATAAGATAAAAAATTATTCTTATTATTGATATCAATATGTAATGTAATCCGAAACCGGAAACAAAATGACATTAAAGGAATTAAGTAAATTATTAGATTTTAAAATCTGATGGAAGGAAAAACTGTCAAGTAACAAAAAAAAGAGTACCTACACGTACGTACAGTGCTCTTGACGTCACTGTTATTAGGTCTCGCGCGAATGAAAGAGTGAGATATCCCCGCCACGCTCCCACTCTTATACTTGGAATGCTAACTATTACTTCATTAATAAACTAATTCTTTTGCCGTTTAAAAAATACTGTACAATACCTGTAAAATACCGTACAAAAACATACACGGCAAAAAAGCCTATTCAATGAAATTGCCTTAATCCATCTAATATAATAAAATATAATATATAAAATATATAGGAAAAATATGAAAGTTGTATTTCTGGTTTGGCTGCTTTTTGTTCATATAGCACGTAAATAGTTTATAACCTATCGACAGACAACGTCGCAGAAATTACGGTAAAAAAATTAGAATTGATCAATGAAAAACCATGCCTTCATATCTTTTATGTTAATATGGGATAAGAGAAAGACTGCAAGACTCGTAGGGCTCTGTTTGCCCTATTAAGAATAAAGAAGTGTATGTATGTATGTGTGTATGTATATATTAACAAGTTGATTTGCCAGGAAAATTAAAAAATACTCGATTTTACTAGTTTCATATGTAATCACCATCTAGTGATGGTCACAGGAATTAAATAGTAGAATTTTAATCCATAGCGCCATCTTTTATTTGACACGCGAACTACAAACACCCGAATTAAGAACGTTAATCTCCAATAACTTTTTAACGGCTAAACCGATTTTGTCAAACGTAGCAAAGAACCACTGCTAGGGAAATTGCTTTCATGTGAAAAAACCGCATTAAAATTGGTACAATGCCACACACAGACCGACAGACAGACGCAGATAGACCGACAGATGTTAGCGTGCGTGACACATATAACACCTATTTCCCATTAGAACTACTGTTACGTCACACCCAACCGGTATATCTTTTGGAACGACATATCCCAGTAGTCCCACTGGTAGAACCAACTTGGTAGGAGTACTGGGACTAGCTCCTTTTTTGGGATTAAAACTAACCAAACTAACAAAAAGCACAGCAAATGAGGCCACAAAAACGGGTCATTTCCCGCTGAAAGCTAACAAATTTAATTTGCCGCAGACTGACAAACAAACTAATCCAATTGGTAGGGTTCCGCATCTAAAAATAATCCCCACAATTAACCAATCTAGGAGCAATTGAGACAATTCGTGTTCTAAATTAACAGCACTTGTCGACGGTTGTTGGGCTGCGAAGCGAGCGTTTTAGATTTCAGCAATTTGTTTTTTTAACAACATAGAACTGAATCTTAATAAAATAGTAATTAAAACTAATTTTTAAAAAATGTTGTCAAAAATAAATAACAAATAGCAGGTAGGTACATAAATTTTATAATTATGCATTCTTTTAAGAGGAATCAAGTCTTTATGCAAGTCTTCCCATCCATTTTCATGACTCTCTAATCATTGCTTTGATGACTTCCGTGGCATCGATCCTGGGTTTGATCTCCAGCCCGGGCAAGTTGGAAAATGGCCTTTTTCAAATTGTCTTGGGTCTTGGGTGTTAATTTGTATATATAGTGTCCGCTACCTAACCAAGAAGATTTAACGAGGTTACTAGTTTTTACACAGAGCAGTACTGCCATCTGACGTCTGCAACCCAAAGGGTAAAACAAAACCAATCCTTGGGTGGTTTTATGATCAAACGCTACGGGACCCTCAGTTTATGGTGCCTTCCAAACACGGAATCAACTTTCTTTTCGGATAATCAGATGATTCAAGCCTGCAATATCCTAACCACACTAGAAACCACTTTTCACAAAGTACGCTTCCCAGTGAGATTCAAACCCATGACCTCCGGATCACCACTGGATCACGGAGGCAGGTAGTTGCTACATAGACTCAAAGACTATTCGAGTCTTACTCGAGAATTTAAAAATGATTTAAACCAATCTTTAAATAATGCATCACATCGTCGTTTTCGTGGCCACACCGCCACTTGCTCTCACACATCGTTTTATAGCCTCGACAGACAAGTGCAGGAAATAAAAAAAAACGTACGAGAAGTTGTAGAAACATGTGCAGATCTAAATTACAGTCTAGAACGTGTTTGAAACATTTCATTATTTGAGTATGAAGTAATTTTCCTCTGTGATCTTTTTTTAAAGATTTATGCGGTTGGTAAATGTGACATCTTATTTCAGATAGAAAATAATTGTTACGAGACTCATATACATGCATTTCTGAAATTTATTCATTTTTAACCAACTTCCACGGAGAAGATATTTTTTTATGTATGTTCCCGATTACTCGAAGACGCCTAGATAGATTTGAAAAATTCTTTTTTCGTTTGAAAGGGTATATTTGTCAGGTGGTCCCATAGAAATCTTAATCTATCAAAATCGGTTGTATTGTTTAGCGGTGTTTCTAAATCTATAAAAACATTATTCAATAGACCGCCAATCCGGAGGTCCTGGGTTCGACCTCCAGGCAGGGCAAGTTGGAAAATGGCCTTTTTTAAATTTACTGGGTCTTGGGTGTTTATTTATATAATTATGTATTTATTATAAAATGCAGTATCGTTGAGTTAGTATCCCATAATACAAGTTTAAACTTACTTTGGGGCTAACTCAATCAGTGTGATCTATTCCTATTTATTTATTTTATTCTAGTTTTAGTATTTGTTGTTATAGCGGCAACAGAAATATAACATCTGTGTTTTAACTGTGTAGCTATCACGGTTTATGAGATACAGCCTGGTGACAGACAGACGGACAGACGGACGGCGGAGTTTTAGTAATAGGGTCCCATTTTTCGCTTTTAGTATGTAATTCTTAAAAAACGAATTAAAGTAGCGAAGGGGGAGTAGTCATTCCGATCTCTGCCCATTCCTTTAATCAGCTTTGGAATCTGTACAGGAAGATAACCAGTTAAACCATTATACTTTAATACCAGACCGAATAGAAAAATAATAAAAAAATACAATAAAAATTATAAAAATTACACGCGTCATACCAACCTTAATATCTCAGAAGATTGCAGTATCATAATAGCGCATTCATATTATTACGACATTATATCTTTCTACACAGATTTATGACATTTTTAAAGCGTCTGTTTGATCATAACTTACGTCGTTTGAAGCAGATAATGATCATGTTTTATAAACAATGCAATCATTCTTGCACCTTCTCAGACTTTTATTTACCTACAGTGGCGGATTTACCAGCAGGCTGAGTAGGCTGGAGCCTAGGGCGGCACATTTTAGAGGGCGGCAATATCGAATATTTCCCTTCCCTCCCCTTTTGCGCACCACCGCTACCCTGAAAAGGGCCGGCTTAATCAAGCGCTCCCAGTAATCAGGGCGGCGGACTGATACGTACCTATTTCCACTTCTTCGCCACAGAAAAAGCTGTACATGAAAGACCCGAAAAAGGATGCGTAGGGGCGGCAAAATATAAGTAGCCTACTGGTGGCAAATTTGTAAATCTGGTGCAGTGGCAGGTACTTCAAAAAAGGAGGAGGTTATCAATTCAAATCCTATTAATATTATAAATGCTAAAGTGAGTTTGTATATTTGTTTGTTACCACTCTATGCTCTAACTGAACTAACTTTTCACTGAACCTTTTTAGATGAAGGTATGGATATAGTTTGATACCCAGGGAAGGATACAGGATAGTTTTTATCCCGAAATTCCCACGGGGAGCGCAGCCCACGGGCACAGCTAGTATTTGTTTAAATATATTTTATAAGTTTGTTAACTGATTACTAGAAGACGCAAGGATCAATTTAAAAAAAATTACCCATAAAAAATTGTCAAAACTGTGTGCTGAACTCGGTTAAATGTTAGTAATAGTAAAGTTATAAGTTGAAAAAAAAAATATCTTTATATAATTTTTCTGTACATGTGTCTGTTACCTTATTCCTCCTAACCGACTGGACCAATTAAGATAAAACTTTTTTCAGGTTTATGTTAGTGGTGTTGTAATTGCGTTTTCATGAAAAACGGATTATTTGCTTACAAATATTTCTTCTGTAAGTACGTGTGTTTGTCGAGTAACTTCTAAACGGCTGAGCTGATATAAATGAAATGCTAAGTTTTATAGAACAGAAGATGTCACTTTGTTCCAGCTTTATGCCACTAAAACGTAGAACATTTCTGCAATATCGTTGAGTTAGTATACCATAACACAAGTCTCGAACTTACTTTGGGGCTAGCTCAATCAGTGTAATTTGTCCCTATATATTTATTTATTTATATACATCCAAAACCGTGCGAAGCCGTATCGCCCTGTCTAGTTATAAATAAAGACATATAAATAGTACCCACGTAATTCGTACACATTTGAATAGTAAAAAAAATACCCATTTATTTAAAAAGAATGCACATAAGCAATCAAATGCATCATTTCATACATAATTAGGTCGTTATCCTTTTTTTTCTCACATTTATTCACTCAGAAAATGACCTTTTGACATCAATAAAGTACCTAATATTTCTTTTGATGCAGAAAATCAAGAAAGATATCATTTTCTGCTTCGAAAGAAATATATCTTTTCACTAGCAATTTGTTTAGCGACTTTCATTTCATGAATTTGATAATGAGTATTTTTGTAAGTAAGTGAAAAAGTATTTTTAAAAGACAAATGTAATTTCAAACATAACAATGTTATAAAAATATTGTTAAAATAAAAGACAATGGTTTAAAAAAAAACTGATAAGAAAATTATGTGTTTTTGACAATGGTTCGGACTGAAGGGCATCGAGAAGTTAATTGTGTTTAACGATAACATTCAGTTTTGATCTTATTGTTAGCGATATTCATAGTCAACGGAAAGATGTAATAAATAGCCAAGTGCGTGTCGGGCCACGCGCAGTTTAGGGTTCCCTAGTTGCAAATGCAGACTTTGTGTTAAAGCCACTAAAAATGTCTAAAAACTAATTTTCTATTGAATTTGTATGAAATTTTTCTTTTATTAGTATAGTAACGGGTACATTTAATAAGTAGTAAATAACAAATTGAAAGATTTTTTTTTTCTAAAAACAAACAACAAAAAAGCAATCGAACAACTCTGCTCCGATCGTGCGGCTCAGCGCTAATCCCGTGTTATTGATGAGCCCATACTGTGAGCCCTTAAGGCCATACCCAAATTTTCCGGGGTCCAGTGGCGCCCCCATTTGAAATAAATCATTTGAAAAGAAACGGAGATATCATTTAAAATTGTGCCTTGATCAAGCCCTAGATCACCCTTCAAACTATTTTATGAACTACAGTTTATAGTCTAAAGTGAGAACGTGAAGCTTTTCTACGCACATTCGCCAAAAGTGGCCGTTTTTCGCAAATGTGCGTAGAAAAGCTTCATGTTCTTGCTTTATACTATAAAAAGTAGTTTAGAAAATACTTTGAATGAGTATCTAGAGCTTGGTCAAGACACAATTTTAAATGATATCTCCGTTTTCTTTCAAATGATTTAGTTTAAATGAGGGCGCTACTGGACCCCGGAAAATTAAGGTATGCCCTTAATCCGGCCCTGTGCTGGACCAACTGCGCTAATGACTACACGATCAGGTGCTTACTTCGTCCGATGTTCTTTAGACTTCAATTATGAAGTAACATACACAAAAAAACTTGAGCGGTGTCAAGGGACACCCGGATGGAACCAGTATATTATTATACCATGGATAGGCTTGCTTTCTATGAGAGCGAGAGACAGACAGAGAAACACGCGCATGCCGCACGGCTTACAACAATAGCAAAAAGTGTCGTTACAACCTTTGGTCTTAATTTTTACCGTCTAGCCCGCTTTCGCAACGCGCGATAAGGAACTTCGTTCCAAAAAATATACACGTCGAATTGACAACCTCCTCCTTTTGTTTAAAGACGGTGGAATTATTTATAATATAATTTATTTATTTATATTTTTTACGTAGGTATATTCTCCGATTGGATCGCCTGGATTAATTTAGGGTCGTGGTCGTGAAAGGTGTCGTCGTCAGGTGGTCTCATAGAATTTGTATCGAAATCGGCTGTGTAATCCTACTAATTTTATAAACGCGAAAGTTTGTAAGTATGGATGGATGGATGTTTGTTACTCTTTCACGCGCAAACGACTGAGCCAATTTTGATAAGATTTTGTATGCAGGAAGCTGACGCCCTGGACATAAGCTACTTTAGGCGCGGGCAACACCGCGGGGCTCAACTCGTTGTAAATAATTGTATTTTCAGCTCTAAAAAAATGTCTAAAAACCTAATTTTCTAAAAACCTAATTTTCTATTCAAATTGTATGAAATTTTACTTTTCCGAGTACATTTTATAAGTCTTTTATTTGTAAAATCATCTCAGCTGTGATTGTTTTCCTTTAATGTCCCTTCCACGTTGTATTATGGCGATCATTTTTTTTTCACGTGTTCCTACGTATACAACCGTTTAGTAGATAGAGGAGGGAGACTTGTCTCTGTCAAAAATTTGCACCAAATTTTCAGAAATCATCCCTAAATCGAAAATGGCGTTCACAAACTTACAATATTTTTTAAAGACTTCGTTCGTTCCTTATATTCTGTTAATTAATTTTATTTTGATAATAATGAATTGAGTCATTCTCACTGTTAATTATGACGAGTAAGGAAATGTGGCATATTGACAAAATAAATGTTTTATATGTGTACAACGCACACAGCAAATAGTTCGCGAATGTTCGACTACGGAAGACGTAATTCTGCTAAAGGTTCCGTACGTTGATATTACTTTTTGACGTGATAACGTCTTTAAAATCGTTTTAGTCGGGTGACATGTTCAGAAACTTGTGTCACACCAAAACCTCACGAGCGCGATCGCAGGTATAACGAGAGAGAGACGGACCGATCTCCCGTCTCATCTCGAGCGCTGCCAGTCATTCCGTGAAACGACGTTATCACGTAAACATCTCGATCGTAAACCTACTTTACAAACAACCAATTTTTTAACGCAACTAATAAATAAATAAAATAAATAAGTATATAGGGACCAATTACACTGATTGAGCTAGCCCCAAAGTAAGTTCGAGACTTGTGTTATGGGATACTAACTCAACGATACTATATTTCATAACAAATACTTAAATAGATAAAGACCAATCCAAGACCTTAGAATTAAATAAAATACTATTAACCGTCAATGATGTTTACAATTTTACCTTAAACCTTTTTTCATAAGTCATTATTCGCATACATGTAAGCATAAAGTTAATAATACATTGTGCAGATCAACATGTACCCAGTTTGGGTGTAGCAAAATGATAATAATATTTTTATTTAGATAAATATTTACACGTCTTGATTTACTTACGCATACCAAGTTATTTTTCCGTGGACGTGAGATGGAGTACGTGCAACAACACGCTAATCTATGTTCTAAACTTGTCGTTTAAGAATTCATCTACAGAATATATTTTATTTCATAGGGCATTATTTTTTAACAAATTTGCCAAGTCCGTGTCGGTCCACGCGTAGTGTAGGGTTCCGTAGTTGCGAATGCCAACTTTGTGTTCACGCATTTAACAACGTCTAAAAATTATTTTTGTATTGTATTAATATGAAATTTTCCTTTTTCGTTTACATTTTATAAGTTGATCGCCTGTAACTTTTACCCACCATGCTGGTCTGGGAGAAACGAAAAAACTTAGAATGTACCAGCTGCTTCTCTGCCCGCGCAGATCGTAAAAGCCGATCGAGGGAATGGGCAAAAATGCGAATCATTTTAACAAGCGATGCGGCTAGCAACCCGTCACTGTATTGATTGCTTTTCCATCTTCTCGCCCACCATGACGCTAAAAGTGGCTTTTGACTCTTGCAGCCCTAGGCTCTGCATAGAGCCGCAAGACCCAAAATGCTCTGTCTGCCCCATTAGGGATAAAGACGTGATAGTATGTATGTATGTAACTTTTAAGTTTGTAATTTTATCTCTAATAGTTTACCTTAACTTCGTTATAAATTTTGTTTTTGCTTTTTGACTGTTATTTTGTTATCCTTAGAATATAGTGATCTAGGATAGCTTGTGGTTTGATTTATTATGAGTATGTCCCTTCCACGTTATACAGGATGACTTTTTACCCACCAGCCAAATTTTTGAAGCAAGTTCAGTCAATGATACTGAACCACTTTCCACAAAAAAAGTTATTAAAAATCGACAAAAATTCGCCCATACAAAATTCGTTTGGCCGAGCGCTGATGTGTATGGAAAGCCGAATTTTTATTTTCAGTTTTCGTTAATTGTTTTTATAGAAAGTAGTTCAGTATCATGGTCAGACCATGCTCTAAAAATTTGGCTGGTGGTTAAAAAGTCATCCTGTATACAATGACCTTTTTTATTAAGTACAAATATTTTAAGGGGTTATTCAGACCATCATTTTGATCAACTTTTCCCAATAAATGTATATCGAAATACGAAAAAAATTTTTTAGGTTTTCATAGAAATCGAAGTAGTCACGTGATATCATTACTATGGAAAATGAAAATTATTTTTTCGTATTTCGATATACATTTATTGGGAAAAGTTGTTCGAAATGATGGACTAAATCACCCCTTAAAATATTTGTACTTAATAAAAAAGGACATTGTATACCACAGCTGTGATTTTTTTCACGTGTTCATATATAAGCGTTTAGCAGATAGAAGGGGGGGATACCCCAAACGATGGGTTAGTCACAAAAAAAATTACTCCGACTTAAGTTGTATGGGAGTGACATCGAAAAAAAAAATTCTACATTTTTCGCCATTATTAATATATATACCCATACTAAATTAGAGCTTTTTAGGGTTCCGTAGCCAAATGGCAAAAACGGAACCCTTATAGATTTGTCAAGTCTGTCTGTCTGTCTGTCTGTCCGCCTGTATGTCACAGCCACTTTTTTCCGAAACTATAAGACCTATACTGTTGAAACTTGGTAAATAGATGTATTATGTGAACCGCATTAAGGTTTTGACACAAAAATAGAAAAAAAACAATAAATTTTGGGGGTTCCCCATACGAAGAACTGAAACTCAAAAATTTATTTTTCATCAAACCCATACGTGTGGGGTATCTATGCATAGGTCTTCAAAAATGATATTGAGGTTTCTAATATCATTTTCTTCTGAACCGAATACTTTGCGTGGGAGACACTTTCAAAGTGGAAAAAAGTGTGTCCCCCCCCGTAACTTCTAAAATAAGAGAATGATAAAACTAAAAAAAAATTATGATGTTCATTACCATAAAAACTACCAGCAAAAAATTGGTTTGAACGAGATCTAGTAAGTAGTTTTTTTTAATACGTCATAAATCATAAACGGCAATTTACCTTTCATTCAATCAACTCAAATATAAAAATTAAAAAAAACATACTACTAGATTTTAATATTATGTTATTTGCTACTACGGAACCCTTCATGGGCGAGTCCGACTCGCACTTGGCCACTTTTTAATACTTATAGTCTCCAAGTCAAACAAACCGCAGACGGACAAAGAGACAGGGCGAAACTATAAGGGTTCCTTGTTTACTACGGAATCCTAAAAATAAGAAAGTAGGTTTAGCAATAAAATATTTATTAGGCAGGTACCGAAGTAATTAATTTTTAAATGTGAACCCTAAAACCAGCGTCGCGAAATCACACCGATAACTGTTATCTAAACTCAAGGATAAATTAAAAAAAAATAACATTACATAACCGACAAAAACATGCTAAATGCAAGTCCAACATCGTCACCGATCCTCGCTCTTGTTGACATTGTAATAAAGTTTATAATGGCTTGAATTAGATGTTTTGTTTGGTATTAGTTATCAAGGCCAGATGATTTGCGTATGCAGAAGTATTTATATTTCATGTTGATAGTCGGTGGTCGATGCTTGGAGAAAAACAAGATAATTTATCTTAGAGAGAGTTCAGAGTACTGTCAGGCTTCCGTGTACTCTGTTAGATTGGGGATCGGCAGTCTAATTGATTGGGAGGCCTCGCATTATCTAGAATGTTCGATTGAGAGTGGTACTCTTTTATTTAAGGGTATTGATGGGTGTAGATGAAGCGAAAGAGGTCGGTCAGGATCGTAGCAAAAGGAGGTCCATAGTCTCCACTACAGACGAAAAAAAATAAAGATAGCTGGTTACTTTTTTGCTCAATCAACGTATTAGCATTGCTATCCAGCGAGGGAACGCAGCCAGTATTCTTGCTGCCTTGCCAAATGGGTAAGATGTAATTTTTTAATTCAGTATAGTTTAGTAAGTAAAGAATTATTTTTTAGTTTAGTTCTATTTTATTTATCATCATCACCAGGTTTTTGTCTCTGCAAAAGCACGACTCTCTCTGTACTAACCGAGCCATACTTGGCCAGAGCATCCAGAGGACTTGGCCTACACTCTCCTCGCTGGCCATGGCTGGTCTCATGGATGTTTATAAGCTTTGTTTAGCTTGTAAGTATTTCCTAAGTCGCCTTCTACGACATCCACGGGAGGAATTGGGGTGGCCCTATTCATTCTGCCGGAAACCATACGGCAATTTTATTTATCTTCATCTTCTTCTTCTTCTTTTATTTCTTTTTCTCAATAATATCCTATGAAATAAAGATTATTTTTGGCTTTGACTTTGACTTAGTCAAGGGAGGTAGCAGTTCTCTGAGCAAATACTTTACATCATCTACCTCGATCACCATCTCGTCTGCCCAGCGTGGGGATTATTGGCACAAGAGAGACCTTTAGTCCAGCTTCTTCTTATCGTGTGTGTTAGTGACTAACACTAGTATCAGAGTTTTTAAACCGCCTTATAGGCCTCTGACATTGTTTTAGGTAACGACAAATGTCAAAGACAGTGACCGGGACCGACGGCTTAACGTGCCCTCCGAAGCACGGATCGTCTTACTTATCAGACAAGCAGGTAATCAGCCTACAATGTCCTAAACAAACTAGGACAACAACACAAAGTCGTTGCCCCCGCCGGGAATCGAACCCGCGACCTCCGGGTATGAGCCGAACGCTCTAACCACTACACCACGGAGGCAGTTTAGTCCAGCAGTGGACTGTTATAGGCTAGTAAAAAAAGATACGGAACCTTGCTTCAGTGTTACCACTATTTTCCACGTAAAGGGCTCGTAAATAAACCTACACATCTAAACATATTTGCTTATAATAAAATGCGCCAGACACTCTGTCGACATGTATACGATCGCAAACAGTATCAGCTGTTATATGTTATATAACTATGCTATAGCATATCACTATAGTCCGCAGTTTTAATTCTAGATCCATCCGCAATAAGGAGTTTCCAGCAACTCGACTCAGATACTTTTTTTTAAACGTCAGAGCAAACATTTTCTATGGGATTTTTATGAAATTATCGTCATACTTTCTCGGAGTCGAATAGCGCTCTTAGTATCACTTTTTCTGCGATAATAAATCTAAAATCACGTTGAAAATGGATATGGTCAATGACAAGTGATATTATTTTGTAACATTTTATTTTATTAACAGTAAGTACCAAATAATTTATTATTGACCCAGGAAGCCTCCTTCAGTGCAATTCTGGTATTTTACATTTTAACTGTCAAATTCACGATACAAAGTACGCTTCGAACACGCCTCGATTCGAACCAAAACCAGTTAAACTTTCTTCTGACATTTCAAATCGAAGGTGAGCGGAGTAGGGATTGAAAAACTACGATTTTTATCGGTTTTGTAGTAATTCTAGCTTTGTCTGTGGATGTAGACATGCAAATTGAAGATATCGATAAAAGGAATAGATCTTTATAAACAGGCCATGGGTTTACCTGTGATTATTTCCGTCATATATGCAACGCAAAGTTTAGCTTTGAAACGTTTACAATTTTTAATATGTTGAGCGCCAATATGATAATCAAAATAAAGATTCATAAAAGAAACCCCAACCTCTTAAGTCACAATAACTATGAAACGCGAGGTAGGTCGTGCTCCGGAAATTGTTGGCAATGCCATACTCCAGAAATAATGCATTTTTCATTTGACGACCGCCGTAGCGTAGTGGTCACCATGCTAGTCCGCCACCCAGAGGTCCCGGGTTCGATTCCCGGTCAGGGCAAGTTGGAAAATGGCCTTTTTCAAATTGTCCTGGGTCTTAGATGTTTATCTATAAATGTATTTGTACTAAAATATAGTAAGTATCGTTGAGTTAGTATCCCATAACACAAGTCTCAAACTTACTTTGGGGCTAGCTCAATCAGAGTAGTTTACATACATACATACATACTATCACGTCTTTATCCCTAATGGGGCAGACAGAGCATTTTGGGTCTTGCGGTTCTATGCAGAGCCCAGGGCCGCAAGACCCAAAAGCCACTTTTAGTATCATGGTGGGCGAGAAGATGGAAAAGCAATCAATATAGTGATGGGTTGCTAGCCGCATCGCCTGATAACATGATTTGCATTTTTGCCCATTCCCTCGATCGGCTTTTACGATCTGAAATGGGAAGATCTTCGAACAATCCTACATTTGCTTTGCTCGTTCAACTTAAATATCGATTCGATAAATCTTTTCTTCTAGCAGTTTGCACATCCCTATTATAATCAAGTAAGTAGTACATTTATTTAAACCAAATAACTTACAAATCTGACAAGAATAGTAAAACTTCATAGACACACAAATGTCAAAAACTGTTTACCAGATTGAAAATATGTATAATCCAAAATCTCTGTTATATATTTATGTAATAGCTTTACTACTATACCATCTACAGTGATCGTCCTGTCCGTTCCGTTTGCCCATCGTAATTACTGATTATGCAGGGAAGAGGCAATTCGTCCAGCAGTGGAATTTTATAAAAAATAAATAAATAGACAAGAATGTGAGAATAATATACGATATATATACACAAGCAATATTTATTTTTCTTATAATAAAACATTTCAAGATGAAAATATCTTGAAATAATCAATAATTTCCAGTATTCCAGTAGTTGTCCTTGAGCTTTAGTCAATAATTTTAATCCACTCTGTTTTTTCGAAACTCCTTTGAATCCTTTAACACTTAACACTTGTATTGCATATTATGGCACAAAGAGTTCCATTCATAACATCCAAAATAGTGTGTTTTGTGAAAATAATGTATATTTAATTCATAATATGAGTCCTGTAAAAATCAACATTATAAAAAATTTACAATATGTCATTTCAGAGCACTATACATGAGTTGACATGCTCCAGAATGATTAGAAAAACATATTGGTTTTGAAAAGAGTATATTCTACAGATTCATACTCTCTTATATGAAATCTTCTAGTTTCTTCGCTGGATAGCAAAAGATAGCAAAAATAATCATTTCTCTTATCACCAGGGGCGGCTTTCAATCGCGGAGCAATGTCGTTAAAAAGTCTAAGTCTAAGTCTTCTCACGCCAGGGTCCTACGGTCGAGAGAGACGAGCCGCTTTGCAGAGTAGTAACCTACTCAGTCTGTCGAGCGCGCTCGTTTTCTTGCTAACGCCTAGAATGAGAGTCTTGTTTGTAGTAACATCCACCATACCATCTTTTAATTTACTTTTATGGAGCTGAGAACTCAGTTATAAAACAACATAATCCCATTGCGTTGAACTGTCAGACTCGTTTGATTAGTCTTAGTCTTGAAAACAGCTTGACAAGCACTGGTTACAACATTAAACATTTTTTTTGGTCTTTGGATAGGTTGCCAGGTCAGGTTTTGACTGTGGTTTGTTTTCATTTTAGTCTAGATAGAATATTTTTAATCGACTTAAAAAAAAGGAGGATGTTATTAATTCGACTGTACCTGTTTTTTTTTTGTATGTATGATTCTTTCATTACCCACGTAGGTATGTAGGTATATTTATTGGAACGCTGTCTAGCTGGAGGCCAGTCTTACTGGATTTTAACTTGTATCTAGTTTCGACGACCTCTGCTGTCTTGGGTTCGTCATACTAGGTTGTCACAGCAGAGGTCCCGGGTTCGATCTCCAGTCAGGTCAAGATGGAAAATGACCTTTTTCATATTGACGTGGGTTTGGATTTTTTGCTATATATATATTTGTTATAAAATATAGTATCTACACAAGTCGTGAACTTACTTCGGGGCTAGCTCAATCTGTGGGATTTGTATAAACACATTTATTTATTTTGAAAAATCTAGTAATGTGAGGGTGACCGCTCGTGCTTTCACAAGTTAAGGAACCAGCCGAGGTCGAAACCTGGATTGGTGAGTGAGCGTCGCTTGGTAGACGTTGGCGCATATTGGTTCGTTGCGACCAATATGTGAGCGATGTGCTCACATATTGGTCGCCACGAACGATGCGGGCGCTGTGACGGCGGCGTTTGGTAGACTATTTACCGTGGCTACAGCTCGACAGGCCTTACTCATTGGGATGAGTCCAGGGTCCACACATTTTCCCGGGTTAAAAAGTACCTTTGCTAGTTAGCTAGCTATTATCAAGATTTATGCCTAAAATCTTGATAATAAGTTAGGTACCTGTATTCTTTTTTAGGGTTCCGTACCCAAAGGGTAAAAACGGGACCCTATTACTAAGACTTAGCTGTCTGTCCCTCTGTCCGTGTGTCTGTCTGTCACCAGGCTGTATCTCAAGAACCACCATAGTATATATATATGTATAGTATGTATAGTTGAAATTTTTACAAATTATGTATTTCTGTTGCTACTATAACTATAAATACTTAAAAACAAAATAAAATAAATATCTAAGGGGGCTGCCATACAACAAAAGCGATTTTTTATAGATAATGGTACGGAACCCTTAGTGCGCGAATCCGATTCGTACTTGGCCGGTTAGAGCTAGTACATACTGGGCGCTCGGCGTCGCGTTGGTCGCGTACACACACCGCTCTAAGGACGGCGTTCTACGCGCGATAGTAAGGTGCGAAAAAAGCAAAAAAAAAAATGGAAAAGAAACGAATCGTGAAACGAAAGCGCGCGATCAAATGTTCAACAAAATGGCCGCTCATATATCTCAAAGCGCGCAGATGACGCCCGAGCAACGCTCGTTCGAACGAAAAAATGTAAACGCGCGCTTGACACGCGCTTGACCAGCAGCGCGCGCTTGCATGTGTACATTTCTATGGTACTTTTTTATTGGTACACATTGCGCGTTTTAAAACGCGCAATGTGTACCAATGTGCTCTTATTATATATATAAAAAAAATATAGAATCGTTGAGTAGATCCCATAAGAAAAGTCGCGAACTTACTTTGGGGTTAGCTCAAACTGTGTGATTTGTCCGTATATATTTGTTTATCAAAACAAATTGTATTTATTTTATAAATTATAAGACCTAAACCGGCAATTTTCCGAAGACGAAAGCGCGAATATTCGTAGCATAGCATAAGCAAACGCACACGCACACGCATACGCGCACGCGTGCGCTCTAGCTCGTGCACATGCCTGTATTAGTGACTGCCCAGGTGAGATTAAATTTGAATCGGTAAGTTTCCTGGCCCCAAACTTGCTCACTCGGCTTCGATCGAACTTTGTAAATTACCAGAATACCAATCTAATGACATCTTACTTTCTATCGGGTTTGTTTCGAAGCGGGGCGAGGTCGGCTTTGTATGGGTTTTGGTTCGTACTTTCTTTCGAGTTGCTATCGTGTGCACAATAGGGATATTGACTAAAAATATTTTTTGGCTCAGAGTAGGTAGATTATTATTTTTTCTATTACTAACAAATAATGACAAAGATAATACGCATTTAAATTTCACATGACCCCACGATCACCTACGATTTTTAACTAAAGGTGTCTTAAATCATCCCCACTTCGTTAATGAATATTCAGTAATCATTGATTCTAGCCGCATCGCCTATGAACATAATTTAGATCTCACCATTACGCTAAGCCTGTCCTTTCGGTCTTACAGCCCTGGGCTCTGTGTATACCGTAAGGAATAAAAATGTGATAATGTATCTATTACGTGATATGCAAGCCGTTAGTCTTGGAAATCACCACGGTATAGCTGTCGTCAAGCTATGTCAGATACCTATAGACCACCAGTGTTGGCCAGTTACACAAACGAAAAACAAATACATATGTTAAAACCGAGATCTAATCAGTACTGCAGGTGAAGACAATACACACGTAGGGGTTCCTGTCACCTTACCAGTTTTCCGCCAGCCCAACCAAAGAAGGCAAGACGGAGGTTAATTCTAAAGTTCATTTTACGCGTATAAAGGCCTGGACTTCAGATAGTTTACTATAAAAGCAGTGCATTTAGGCCTTTTAGCTCCACTGCTTAACTTAATTACATTAGATTATTTGTTTGTCAGGATCGTAGCAAGTGGAGGTCCATAGTCTCTGCCTACCCCTGTGGGAAACAGGCGTGATGTTATGTATGTATGTATTACATTATTTGTATCTTCTCGCCACAAACGTGTGTGTAAGTGGCCAACACTGGTTGCTTTACGACTGCCATACAATGATGACAGCCAGGGCCAACGGCTTTACGTGCCTTCCAAAGCCCGGAGTAGCTCGAGAAAATTTTATGCCACTTGTGGTCCCACCCAAATGCGGACCACGCCTGGTGTTGCTTAACTTGCTAGATTCCTATTTTAACATGTCTTTTTTAAGATGGTGACCCCTTGCCGTACTCCTCTGTCGATAGATATAGGATTGATGTTGTCCTACCCCTAGAAAGTACTTTGTTAGACTTCGACATATATTTTTACATCTTCAATTTGGAATTTGGTATATGTTTAAAACATTTCTACAACATAAATTTATGTAAAAAGGTAAAATAAAAATATTTGTCCCAGTCCGCTCATATCACGAAAGAAAACACGCGTTCGAGGTTCGTTCGTAGTTTTGACAGCGGTTTCGATACAAAATCAGCGCTCAAACTATCCAAAGTACGATCATTGTAATTGCCGGAATACCAATTGCCTTCTGACAGCGTCAAAAACACGAAAGATGTCGAATCGTAGAATACCGATTCGAGGTTGACAGTTCAAATCGTAAGCAAACCCGCGGAAAACTGCTAACATGTTGTCATATATGACAGTAAGTCAAGTCGATTCAAGTTAATTCAACCAGATTCAAGTCGTTTTGTGTGACCAAAAAACGTCTCAGAATACCAATTCGAAACTGACAAGATGCTTTTGTGTCAAAGTTTAAAAAACTAATAGCTCAGAATCGCACTGCTTATCGTTTAATTGCTGAGTTGTATATAATTATAAACAATATTCATTTATTCTATTAACAGTAAGTTCCAAATATATTTATAATTTATTTTTAACCCAGGAAACCTCCTTATTAATTTTATTGCTGAGTTGTATTTGTATATAATTACAAACAATATTCATTCAAGAATATATTCTTTAGCGATTCAAAAAGTAATTATAGTAACAACCTACTTTATCATTTACTAGCTAATGCCGCATTTCAGTGTCAAGCAACATGCGCTAAAGTATGAAGATGAATTATAACTTGGTTTGACATAGAAATAGGATCTCACTGTCGTACGACAAACGTTTTCTTTTATGGAGTAAGCCCATAAACTTGAGAACCTCGTAAGTTACCGTCCACTTGTTAACTTCTAGTTGATAGTTATTGTTGTTGTTTTTGTTGTTGCATAGTGTATGTACAAGATAGTCATGAAGTTTTAATTTTAAGGCAGAGAAGATCCGTACTGACCGGGGAAGTCTCTACCTACAGACATAAAGGGAAGCAGACCAAACATTCCATGCCGTGGGTGCCGTGTGGTTTTTCGGCAGAGTAGAATAGGACCACTCCAAGTCCTCCCGGGCATGTCGACTTAGGAAATACAAGCTAAACAAAGCTTATAAACATGAAGTATAGTATCGTTGAGTTAGTATCCCATAACACAAGTCTCGAACTTATTCTGGAGCTATCTCAATCAGTGTAATTTGTCCCTATATATTTATTTATCAATGAGTCCTCTCCAACCCGTCTAGCCAACAAGGAGAGTGTAGTCCAAGTCCTCTGGCTACTCTAGCCAAGTATGGTTCTGATAGTACAGAGAGGGTCGTGCTCCTGCAGTGGAGACAAAAGGCCTGATGGTGATGATGAGACCAAACATGTCTGTGACTACCCGGTGAAGATTTCTCTGTAGGTGTAAGTTCTGATCGCAGGGTTGTTTGTTTATTCTTTTGCACCAAAACCTTCTGCAGTACCACCTGTTTTGAAAGTAAACGTGATATAGCACACATCAACATCTTCAAGAATGGACACGTAGCAGTTACTGTTTTCGCGTAAACAACCTTTACGTCACGGTTATCGGATTACTGATAGTGTCATTTCATGTATTCTGAAGGCAGTGCTGACTTCGACGCTGTTTCCCACACAGTCGGCAGTTTTCAGGTCGATTTGTAACATATTGTTGTTTATTCGGATCTTATTTCCTGTTAGCGAAGCGTTTTTAGTTCATTGAAGCGAGTTAAAAAGGCCACCTTTTATTGTGGTACGGTGAAGTCGATTTGTCTAATAAGCTTAATTAAATTTTTCAAAAATAAAAATCAACTTTACCTCCGAACTACACGATCGATTTTGACAAAATTTCCTAACAATTATAATGTGACGATAAGATTATTTTGAAAGAAACAATATTTAAAAAGACCAATTTCTTTAATTTAATTTGAGTGCCGAAAGTAGTCACAGGTAAGGGTCGTAGGTTCACAGCCACGAGATTCGTTGTTCCAGAAGAGTTTTCCAAAAGTACTCAGCTTTGAAGCAGCCCGGCGTCCAGTGGTGGTCGAAAGAGGACGAGACTCCTCACGCCTCCGTATTTATATGGGCCGCGCGGGGTGGAGAGCGGGGTAAGGAGGGAAGCGCCAGTGCGGACCTCCTCACAATAAGCCGGTCAAAAAAAAATATTCGAAATCGTTTCAGACGTTTTCGAAAAAATTCATCTTTCTCCTTTTAGGTCCTACTTAGAGACTATATAACTAGAAAACTGTTATTTGTATTCATGATGAATACAGCCAAAAAAGTGAAAAAATAAAATTATGAAAAAAAATTTTTGTTTGTACATACATGTGAAGCGGAAGTAATTTTTTTTCTCGACTGACCCATTTTGTTGCATATCGTTTAACAGTTATTCCAAAACATTGTGAGCTTGTGAATACCACTTTTCAATTTAGCGATCCGTTTCAGAAAAAAATAGTTTTATAGGGCAAAATTTTGTTACAGTTCAAGTGTCCCTTCTATCTGCGAAATGGTTGCATATAGACAAGTGAAAAAATCACAGCTGTAGTATATATAACGAAGTTTAAGAAAAACTAACAGAGCTAAGTACGGTTAACAAATTAAAACTTTATTATTGTTTATTGTAGTTTGTGTAGTTTTATGTAATTTTAATTTTCTCCTTTTTCAATCCTATGTATGAACACGCCTGTATGCCTCTCTTACATAAACATCTCCTCTCACAGGCCTACTGGAAGAGATCTCTTTTGAGATAAGTATTGCCTTTGTACAACTTTTATTTTATGAATTCTCTGTATACATTTTTCGTGTGCATAAATTTGTAAATAAATAAAGGCGACCAACTTACAAAATACACTCGGGAAAGAAAATTAGTAAATAACCTGTTGTCTGTGCAAAACACCAGACACAATAGTAAAACAATGCATGTCGACCAGATTCCGGTCTGCTCACAGATGACAGGTTAAAAGTCCCATCATCACATGAGTAGATAAAACTTAGGTACAAGTCACGCCTAGTGAGGATCGATCTCGTACCTCACAGGTACACAGACAGTGCCTAAACTCGCTAAGTCACCCACCTCTTCATGTGAGTACACTTACCTAGTACTAGTACCTAGCTAGAACCTCTCTGTTGTGTTTCCAGATGCGCAGACGCAGAAACACTGAAGTATATCGTCTCGATGGCAACTGTTGCGGGAAAGGTGGTAATTTTAACAAACTTCTAGAAAAGTTGCGATAGGTAATATTATTATCATTAAGGTTAACAACATATTTATTCTCAATAAAATTTACATTTCACTTATAAATGAGAACACACATACACACACTTCGAAAATAGCAGTTAGAAAAGTATATACAAAATATCACACACAAACACAATACTAAGTAGGAGCATGGGTAGGAGGTACCCTCACTATTCGAATGAAGATTAGGATATAATAAGTTGTTGGTACGCTTTTTAGCCACGAGCCCATGGGGCCCCGTTCCTTTGAGGCTTTCATGGGGCCAAAGCCAACATGAAGAGGCCTTTTAGGTACCTTTTTAATTAAAGAGTGAGATGGCTGCATCTTCGGAGGTTTATATTACTGTCGCTTGCAGATTTGCGAATGCCGTCTACTGACAAGTTTATTGGATAGGCAAATTGAAAAGATCTGACTTTTCATAGTTTCTTATGTAAACGCCATCTAGTGATGTGCATAAGAACTAAATAGGAGAACTAATAGCTGTAGCGCCATCTATTATTTTCCAGACAAACTATGAAAACCTCGACTTTTTTAACTTTCAATAACTTCTAAATGGCCGAACCGATTTTCATCTAACATAGCTATGAACCACCGCAACGGAACTTGCTCTTACGTGAAAAAAGACGCATCGAACTTAGTCCATTGGTTCGAGCGTTACGCTCCCACAGACAGACATAAAGCGACAAACTTATAGCAACCTGTCGTTTTTGTGAGCTAAATTTAATAATACATCTGTTTCCTTCCATTCTGATAAACAAATCTCCATTAGCTACGTCCTCAACAGACCTCTCTCACTTCATCTACACTCAATAAAGTTATATCACTCTCTTCATGCAGTCCCGTCAGTTACGGATACTTTTAACCTATATTTTTAAGGATACATGAAATTTTCTGTGTCAAGTGCTGTGATGTGAAATAAATTATTTTAAAGGCAACGGAGATATAATTTAAAATTTTAGTTTCATACGGCCCTAGATAACCCTGAAAACTATAGTATTTTATGAACTATGAATGAATCAACATCAAGTCTTTTTTAGTCTCCTCTGTAGGAGCACGACCCTCTCTGTACTACTAGAGCCATATTTGGTCAGAGCAGTCTGAGGATTTGGCCTACACTCACCACGCTGGCTAGACAGGTTAGAGAGGTCTCATGATGTTTATAAGCTTTGTTTAGAGTATTTCGTCGCCTTCTACGACATCCACGGGAAGACGTGGTCCTATTCTACTCTGCTGGAAACCACGGCGTGTGAATGAATATGTCAGCCTAATGTCTGTCTCACTTTGAAAATCTCGTTAATGACAGTTCATCAGTTTGTTTGTTTCTACCTGGTATGGCCACGTAATGAGAAGGGATGCCGAACACCTGGCAAAAAAATGTTGTGGACTTGAAAGTAGACGGGTATAGAGGAAGAGGAAGGCCGAGAAAGACGTGGGAAGAATGCGTAAGATCGGATATGGGGGAACGGGGGGTCAGTACAGAGATGGCAAAGGATAGAAGGTTATGGAGGGAGTTGACATACAGAGCCGACCCCAAATAGGAAAAGGCAAGGAAGAAGAAGAAGACCAGTAGTTTTAACAAACCCTTGATTTTGCGCAATTACCGCATCAACCTATGTTATCGCTTTAGTTGATACCGTTTCATCACCATTGGTACATTACGCTAATCTATTCATAAACAGCGATAAAACAAAAAAAACTTGTTTGTTTGCCACGCTTTCAAACAATTCTCATTTTTATTACCAAGGGAGACAGTTTAATTTCAGTTGGTTGATGAAATAACAACTATAAAATATTATTTGTTCCGTTTATAACGATGACCTTGGCGCAATGGTGTTTTGAAGTAATTGTTCATAAACCTACCTAAATTGGAATTATACATCTTTAATCCCATGTTGATATTTAATGCCGTGTGGTTTCCGGCAGAGTAGAATGGGGCCACTTTAAGTCCTCCCATGGATGTCGAAGAAGGCGACTTAGGAAACGCAAGCTAAACAAAGCTATCAATGAGACTTCTTCAACCCGTCTCTGGCCAGCGTGAAGTGTAGGCCAAGTCCTCTGGCTGCTCTGACCAAGTATGGCTCTGGTAGTTCAGAGAAGGTCGTGCTCCTGCAGTGGAGACAGAAAGACCTGATGATGATGAATCCCATGTTCTTCTCCAGTATGGTCTGGGAGAAAAGAAAAAACTTAGAACGCGCCAGCTGCTTCTCTTTTAAGCAGATTGTATAAACCGATTATGGGAATAGGCCAGTATTCGAACCATGTCATTAAATGATGCGGCTACCAACCCATCAAATAGGAGCTATTATATATTTAACTGATATATCTGGAAATATCTTTTAAAATTTAAATTTAGTTTTTTATTGCAGATATATATAAATTTTGTTTGTGACGTAACGAACCTTATGACTTCGCGACATAGTAATTTATTAATGGCCCCCAAAATCCTTCCTCGTGATTCTTTTTCACATCACGTTAAAAGTAGCCTTTTTGTGTCCTTACGCTCTGTCTGCTTATAGCCAAGAAAAATTTCACTGCCGGCACCATTGAGGATTAATATGTTAATTTTGGTATACTTCTTTATTTATTTAACTTTATTACAAATAGCTAGGCAGCGTTCGGGAAGCTACACAGTGTCTTCTCGTCAAGTATGCCTCAGTGTCTTAAGACTAAAGTTTACAACCAATGTGTGTTACCAGTGATGACTTATGGCTCTGAAACATGGTCCCTTACTATGGGTCTCATAAGAAGGCTCAAGGGCGTGCAAAGCGCTATAGAAAGGGCTATGCTCGGTGTTTCTCTACGTGATCGAATCAGAAATGAGGAAATTCGTAGGAGTTAGCTCGTTAAAATGGCAGTTGGCGGGACACATAGTGCGACGAACCAATGGCCGATGGGGCAAAAAGGTTCTCGAATGGCGACCACGTACAGGCAAGCGAAGCGTAGGACATCCACCCACAAGGTGGTCTGACGACCTAACCAAGGTCGCTGCAAGGCGCTGGATGCAAGCCGCTCTAGATCGGTCATTTTGGAAATCTTTGGAAGAGGCCTATGTCCAGCAGTGGACATTATGCGGCTGAAATGATTACAAATGTAATAGGCGGACTAATTAACTACAAAAACTACACTACTACACTACGTTGTGTAGTTTTGGGGTGAAGTCGGTTTTTAGTTTTGAAAAATTATAACATTTTGATATCCCTGTCATACGCACTGGAGTCACGTAGACAATACAAGTCAAGTTTATACGCAGTGACTCAGTGGTAGTTAGCATACAATAGGGTCGCAGGTTCACGCCCAATAACCCAGTTTCGAGCTATTTTCACAGTTTTTACGAAAATCCGATGATCCGAGTAGTCAAGGTTGATGATTTTGGTCAAGTACTGAAAAATTTAAACAGAATGTTACAGAAAGGACAAATAATGTAAGTAATATCATATGGAACTGGTAACACTGAAAATAAATTTTATTAAATTTATTTGCCAGGCAAGTAAAAAAACCCGACGAATAGTATTACCATGATTGGCTGAACCACATATTTCAACCGATTTCAAGCGAAAATCGATTGCATTTCATATAATAAGTCATATTTAATTAATTGTAGTTACAGGTATACAATATATCTTTAAATTAAAGTAACTTAACCAAACACAATTAAATAAATATACAATTAAAATAATAAATAATGCTTTATTGCACAAAATAAATATTTACATAGGACACAATAAATAAATAACTAAAAACTAAATAACCTACCTAAATTATGAAACTATAAACTAAAATAAAACATTATATTAAATAAAATATAGACCCCAGATCGCTACGGTCGCAGGGCTAGGTACCTAAAAGACTGGCGGCATTGCCTCGTTGTATGGCCAGACTTAATCTTTGGCCAAAATGCGCACCAGCTCTTAGGTCTCCAGAAACGTCGATCAGGCGTGTGGAGATTTTATTAAAAAATTGACGTGCATTCACACCCCGAGGCCCTAAAGTCTCCACGGCGAAAGTAACAAATATATAGGGCTCACAATAAATTCACGAACGAAATTAAATTAAAAGAAATTAAACTAAACATTGATATCCATAGCGCTATCTATTATTTGCCAGATAAACTGAAAAAACCCCGACTTTCAAGCGTTAACAGTATTTTTTAAACAGCTGACCCGATTTTCATTAAACATAGCTACGCACCACCGCAAGGGAACTTGCTGTCGCGTAAAAAAACGCGTCTAAAACGATCTATCAGTTCGTACAGACATTAGCATCTGTTGGCGCAGATAGCTAAGATTACGTTATTTTTATAATTCCGGCAATCCCACCGGCAACAAACAAACACACAAACAAACCTACGCAGTCTGCTACCACCCTAGATAAGGTCCAGGGAACCTCCTAACCTAGTTATAACTTAAATCTTAAACTCATTAACAAAGGCAAAAGACAATCCGCGCTCGGCGGGGCTCCCACAGACGGAATATCGCTAAATCGATAATTCTTGCCCGTGTTTCTGGAGATCACACGCAGATGGCGCTAGTCTCCTAACAACAAGTACTTTTATTCAGTAACACCCATCTTTTTCTGTGGGGTTTAAAAACCACTACGGGCTAAGGAGAGGACTATGCTTATTTATTTATTTAATCTTAATTGTTCATCAAATACAAATTGTACAGAACAATAGGCGAACTTAACGCTAGAAGCGTTGTCTACCAGTCGACCTTTATGCTTGGTGTTTCTCTACGCGATCGAATCAGAAATGAGGAGATTCGTAGAAGAACGAAGGTCACTGACGTAGCCAAGCGGATTAGCTCATTAAAGTGGCAGTGGGCGGGGCACATAGCCCGAAGAATCGATTCGTTCTCGAATGGCGGCCACGTACCGGCAAGCGCAGCGTAGGACACCCACCTGCTAGATTGTCAGACGACCTGCGCAATGTTCCAGGAAGGCGCTGGATGCAGGCCGCTTCCGATCGGTCATTTTGGAAATCCTTGGGGGAGGCCTATGTCCAGCAGTGGACTTCCTGTGGCTGATATGATGATGATGAAAAAAACCACTGCTGAGACTGAGCAATGACTGACAGAGGCCTCTCTCTGTTAAGCGTTTGCTGCCTTAGATTTTTAACATACATAATTCATTAGTATATTACAAACAATGATAATTATGTCTAAATTATAAATAAATCACATCTGATAACAAGAGATAAATCTAACGAAAACTAAACAATTTTATTTATAATTCTTCACGATAAAGACTGCGGACCACACACGGAAATTTTAATTTTATGATAATATGCTTACGGCTTTTTCATTTATGTTTTATTGTCAGTGCGTGACTGACTACCTGTTGCTGTAGAATTGTACAAGGCCTAACCAAATATACTGAAACTATTTTAATTCTATTCAGTCTATTATACTAAACAACTTTTCCCAAGGAACATATGTGAAAATATGAAAAATATTTTTTTTTGCTATACAATCTCGGATCAGCTGATCGGTCTACTTGTATGGGAGGTTAAAATTACTTTTCATATTTCGATATATGTTCCTTGGGGAAAGTTGTTCACTATCGCGGACTGAATTCACCTTAAAATAGTTTCAGTTTATTTTGTTAGACGTTATATAGTCTTTTATAAATGTGTCGCAATTGACTGTTTATTAAAATAACTAGCTTTTCCGGGCGTTGCGTGAGCTGCAAGCAGCCCGCGGTTAGCGCAGCTGTTAAAGTTTGGTGAAGGAAACATGAAAAAATATGTGTTTAACCGTTTTTTGTATTCAAAATCTTTACCCTTGCTGCTTGTGCTTTACTCTCACTTGCAGTAGGACGTTATAAACGAATTTAACTAAAATTGCACGATTTTGGGATACTAAATACTCTCTTATAAAAGAAAAGTACACGTTCACCTTTTTAACTTCCTTTCTTCATAAAGTCATCATCATTTAGTTTTTTACTTAGTGTTATGTAAATTTGCACCATACAAAGTATTTTTCTTATTCATAGCTATTTATTTATATGTTAGTTAGTATACATAATTAGATGTATATGAGTGTATTATTAAATTTATTAAAGTAGATTCATTCATTCATTCTGATGTTTATATAATAGGTTTTTTATACCTAAATGATTTTATATTGTAATAATTTATAATGTATTGCGTTTTCGTGCCGCATAATTTTCTCTGTTTATGCCTAAAATTCTGTCCGCCATATAAATATAAAACAAATGATGCCAAAAATATGTGATAAATTCTCTTGAGTAATAAAGGAACGTAATCTTTGTTTTTATAGCGTAATGTACTGTAAAGTAAGTACTGTTTAAGATAATTTTGTTTTTACCTACTTATTCATACTTACAAGAGAAAGAATCGTATCATAAAATGTACAATAGACTTTGGGTATTAATTTTATGTACTAGTATAATAGTAGTAAGTACTTCTTCCATGCTAGTCTGGAAGAAAAGAAAAAAACTTAGAATCTACCAGCTGCTTTTCTTACTGCGCAGATCGCAAAAGCCGATCAAGGGAATGGGCGAAAATTTTTGAGTTGGGACATTTTGAGAGTTAGAAAATTTTAGGGTTGGACATTTTGCGAGTTGGGACAATTTAAGTGTTAGAAAGTTTTAGGGTTGGACATTTTGAGAGGTAGAAAATTTTAGAGTGGTCATTTTAAGAGTTGGGCATTTCGAGAGTTAGAAAATTTTAGGGTTGTCATTCTGAGAGTTAGAAAATTTTAGGGATGGACATTTTGAGAGTTACAAAATTTTAGAGTTGGACACTTTGAGAGTTGGACATTTTGACAGTTGGACATTTTGACAGTTGGACAGTTTGACAGTTGGACATTTTGAGAGTTGGACATTCTGAAACCGCTGGACATTATGAGAATTGGACATTCTGAACTGGAACGGGCGAAAATGCGAATCATAGGCGATGCGGCTAGCGACCCATCACTATATTGTTTTTTTTTCATCTTCTCGCCTACATTTCAAATGGTTTTTGAGTCTAGCGGCGGTCCTGCGCTCTGTTTGCTTAAAGCCACAAGATACAAAAAGCTCTGTCTGCCCCACTAGCGATAAAGACGTCATATTATGACGTGTTATAACGATTTTAATTCAAAATTAAGGTTTGTTTAAAGGCTGCATTAGACTCGGCATTAAATTGCAAGAAAGAGGTCGCAACGTGAAGTATATCATCACGTCGATACAAATTCTACAAGTGTGTGAACGTAAAGCTTTTTTAGCACATTTGCGAAAAACGGCCACTTTTGGCTAATGTGCTATAAAAAGCTTTTCGTTCTCACTTAAAACTATAAACAGTAGTTCATAAAAAAGATTAAACGGTTATCTAGAGCTTTTTTTAGTATTTCTCCGTTTTCTTTCAATCATTGATTTCAAAGCACTGGACCCCGAAAAATTCAAATAGCCCCTTAACAACAGTTCCTTGCCCCACCAAATCAAACATACAACATACATACATTGTCAGTAAATTACGATTATCCTGAAACATATTAAACAGCCAGTCATGTCGTCTGTTGACCCAGCTGGTCGTAGGTTCGTTCTTTTAAGCTGTTTAAACAAGTTCACGTGGCACTGACTAATGCGATATTTCGTTCTAATTTAATACATGCTATGTGTCTATAATAGGGGTGACGACTGGGTCAGACAAGTATGTCTTTAAGATAATCTAAAAATAATGGACACATATTTTTCAGTTTAACGAAAAAGTTAAAATTCACAAAGATACGGAGCATCAAAGTTCCAGAGCCGGCTTGCGACGTCATCGCTAAGTAATAACTTGCCAAGTGCGAGTCGGACTCGCGCACCAAGAGTTCCGTACAATTATCTATAAAAAATCATGTTTGTTGTATGGTAACCCCACATATTTATTTTATTTTGTTTTTTTTCCACCTGAATTATTTATTTAACTCAAATTAAATATATCACAATAAACAAAATAGATAATATAATTAACCTAAATACATAATAACCTACCTACATTATAAAACATTATGTTTAATAATATATAGACCCTAGAACGTTGTTTTAGTTGTCATAGTGATTACAGAAATAAGTACATCATCTGTGAAAAACAACTGTCTAGCAATTTATTTATTTTATTTTATTTTATCAAACTTGATTGTTCCAAAGTACTCACGGTATACAATAATGCAATCACGGTTCATAAGATGCAGCCTGGTGACAGACAGACAGATAGACAGACGGACAGTGGACTCTTAGTAATAGGGTTCCGTTGTTACCCTTTGGGTACAGAACCTTAAAAAGCGGCCAAGTGCAAGTCGGACTCGCCCATGAAGGGTTCCGTAGTAGCAAATAACATAATATAAAAGTCTTGTAGTATGTTTTTTTTAATTTTTATATTTGAGTTGATTGAATGAAAGGTAAATTGCCGTTTATGATGATGACGTATTAAAAAAAAACTACTTACTAGATCTCGTTCAAACCAATTTTCGCTGGTAGTTTTCATGGTAATGAACATCATATATTTTTTTTAGTTTTATCATTCTCTTATTTTAGAAGTTACGGGGGGGGGACACACTTTTTTCCACTTTGGAAGTGTCTCTCGCGCAAAGTATTCGGTTTAGAAAAAAATGCTGTTAGAAACCTCAATATCATTTTTGAAGACCTATTCTATAGATACCCCACACGTATGGGTTTGATGAAAAATAAATTTTTGAGTTTTAGTTCTAAGTATGGGGAACCCCCAAAATTTACTTTTTTTTTCTATTTTTGTGTCAAAACCTTAATGCGGTTCACACAATACATCTACTTACCAAGTTTTAACAGTATAGGTCTTATAGTTTCGGAAAGAAGTGGCTGTGACATACGGACGGACAGACAGACAGACAGACATGACGAATCTATAAGGGTTCCGTTTTTGCCATTTGGCTACGGAACCATAAAAACAGCATTAATATAGAAAACCAAATAATCTACATACATAACCGTATTATATTTATATACATAAAGCATACATTAAATAGATATGGTTTAAGTAAACTCCATTATCTTTTTCATAGCAAAGTATGAATAACATTTTTAACATTATTTATATTCTTCGGTACATAATTATTAATTACATAGTCTGACAAAGATATCACCGTGAACTTATTTATATCCCCATGACAACTACCTTATTTAAATATATAATTTATATAAGTAAGTTGTTGATCTCTGCACTATGTCACCGTAACATGTATAGTAGAACATTCTAGATAAAACATAAGTATGAAATCATTTGTTACCTACACAAGTGAATTCGGTGTAATAAATATTTATAATTTTAAATTGGACGTTATCAAGTCTTATTTATTAAGTACTTGCATATATAAGGTGTCCCATTAGGTATAAAGAAGTGATAATATATGTATGAATTTATATAAGGTCTAACAAAATATACTGAAACTATTTTATATGTGGATTTAGAGCATGATACTGAACAACTTTCCTCAAAGAACACGTATCGAATTATGAAAAGTAATTTATGGCTTCCCGTACAAGTTGACCGATCAGCTGATCCGAGTTTGTATGGAAATAAAAAAAACATTTTTCATATTTCGATGTACGTTCCTTTTAGTAAGTTGTTCAGTATCATGGCATGAATTTACACTTAAAATAGTTTCAGTACATTTTGTTAGACCTTATATAAATTCATACATATATTATCACTTCTTTATACCTAACGGGACAGGCAGAGCCGAGGGCCGCAAGATCCAAAAGCCACTTTAGGTGATGGTGGGCGATAAAGTACGAGATAAGCGTCCTAGTGCGAGTAGGACTCGCGCAGGAACCCGTACAATTATCTTTTAAAAAAAGAGCCCTCTTAAATATTTATTTAAAAATAATATTTAAATTATTTATTTCGTAAGTAAATATACAACGGAGTATTCTGTAAATATTTCAAGCGTGTAGGTACCTGTTGCCTTTATATATTTATTTAAGTCTGTTTTTCCCTTAGTACTTGTTGTTATAGAGGCAACAAAAATACATCATCAGTGCATATTTAAACTATCTAGCTGTCGTGGTTTATGAGATACAGCCTGGTGATAGACACACAGCCAGCCAGACATCGGAGTCTTAGTAATTAGGTCCAGTTTTTACGGTTTTTCCTATGGGGAAGGAACCCTTAAAATGAATTAAAATAGTGATGTTAAAGATGTGTTGCTAACCGCATCGAAGTCGATTCAAAATAATCAAAATGAAGGACTGGACTGGATTCTCCTTAAATAAATATACTTTATTAAAAATGACCTTGTATGTAAGTGGAATTAAATTAGCTTTTTTTAAGTTTTCTTTGACACGTGTAAACTTATCTCTTTCGCGCAGATAGCGAGGTTATCAGATGACATCACGCCAAAATAATACTGAGCCGAACGCGGAAACATTGCGTGTCTGTTTGTCCGTCCTTCGTGAGATACTTATATACCTATACACAATTTACGATAACTATGTTTTGACCAGTTCTGTTATCGCGATTATACAATATCCCTTTTTTATATTTTTAGGGGTGACGCAATCCATTATTTTGAACAACTTTTTCCAATAAATGTTTACCGAAATACGAAAAAATTTTTTTTTCATACAAATCAAAGTAGTCACTAGATGTCGTTACTATGGAAAATGACTTCTTTTCTCGTTTTTCGATAAGTTTACATTTACATTGGGAAAATTTGTTCAAAATGATGGACTGCAGGGGTATGGTTTCCGGTAGAGTAGAATAGAACCACTCCAAGACCTCCGTGGATGTCGTAGAAGGCGACTTAGGAAATACAAGCTGGACAAAGCTTATAAACATCAATGAAACCTCTCCAACTCGCCTGGCCAGCGTGGAGCGTGTAGGCCAAGTCCTCTGGCTGCTCTGGGCAAGTATCCTGGTAGTACAGAGAGGGTCGTGCTCCTGCAGTGGAGACGAAAAGACCTGATGATGATGATATTGAATTAGGGTAAGGAGGGGGAATGACGCTCAGTGGGTTATGGCGCTCAACACGTCAGGTCGCATGAAGGCGCGAAGGAATGGGGCCCCTCGCGCCCTCATGCGACCTGAAGTGTTGCTATGTTCCATTTTGATAGATTTACTGAGGTGAGCGCCATTACCCACTGAGCGTCATTCCCCCTCATTACCCTAATTCATTATCAATATCATCATCATCAGGTCTTTTTGTCTCCACTGCAGGAGCACGACCCTCTCTGTACTAACAGAGTCATACTTGGCTACAGCAGAGGAGGGGCCTTATCCTACTACCAAATGCTTTTTTTATATCATCATCATCTCAGCCGTTTTTCCGTCCACTGTTAAGCAAAAGCCAGTACCAATCTAGGTCCTGTTTCTTCACAGACAGATCCGTATATCCAATTATCCAGTTATGTAGTTGCTACGGACCTAATTATGACGTCATCCAATAAAGTACACCTATCAGCCGGTCTTGCAATAACAACTTAATATGCACATTAAAATGCAGCCGCTAAAATTAATTCATTGTTATTGGTTGCAAGATGGCAGCGTAAACATGTTTAATTGTCTATTTACTAGATTTTCTCGGATTTTATTTAAATAGCATTTTAGTTTAGCTGGACTTTTATAGTTCTGCGTCAGGTGTTCCATTTTCCAAAATAATTTATACCCTATATGTTGCCCAAGCTTAGCAGCTATATAACAAAAATGATTCAAATCCGTCTAGAATATCCGGAGATTCGCGTGTACAAACAGACAGTTTTTTTTTATTTTTACTCTTTTATTATGACATCATCGCCCCCAAATATTTTTTTTTTTTAAATATATTTAATGTAATGACACACTTATTTTTGTACTGTTTTTTAATTTGTATAGATCTCAGTTAATTTTATGACCTGTATTTATTTATTTTTACTTTTTTGGTAAACTGAAAAATATGGGTCCATTATTTTTGGATAATCTAAAAAGACAGACTAATTACAATCATACTTTTCTGACCATGTCGTCACCCCTAATATTCGGCTGCGGTTTGAAGAAGGCATGCTTGTAGTTGTAGTGATGTACAAGACTCAAGTCCTCGAGTTCTAATTTTGAAAACTCGAGTTCTCGAGTTCTCGAGTTCTAATTTTGAAGACGTCCCTGATTTTGAAGACTCGAGTCGATTTTGAAGGATTAGCTCGTTGAAGTAGCAGTGGACGGGACACATAGCGCGACGAATCGATGGCCGATGGAGCAAAAAGGTTCTTGAATGGCGACCGCATACTGGCAAGCGAAGCGTAGGGCACCGATCTACAAGGTCTGTGCGCCCTACGCTTCCTACGCTTCCCGCGATCATGGTCAGATGATCTCACCAGGATCGCCGGAAAGCGCTGGATGCAAGCCGCTCTTGATCGGTCATTTTGGAAATCTTTGGGTGAGGCCTATGTCCGGCAGTGGACGTTATGCGGCTGAAATGATGAGTCGATTTTGCAGGGCTCTATGAGCTCAATAGGCTTGGATTTCCCAGTCTACGCCAATACTTCTTGGGAGACCAATATTTTCTCAAATACATTTAGTTTGCACTTTGCCACTGATATATACAAAAGAATTATGCTCCTTTCATCTGCGATATTAAGAATCCAGGCCAGTCGTCCATCTGTCAGCTCTTCCTGCCTCTAATCGGTTGATGTATCGGATTAAATTGATCCCAAGGTATCGCGCGTACGCACGTGTATGCAGATTTTATTGTGTTACGCTACATAGATACATGTATTGTATTGTATACATCTATACATATAATAAAACAGTAAAAAAAGTGTGTCTGTACATTAAATATATTTCCAAAAAAAATATTGGGGGCGATGGAGACGTAGTAATAGAGTAAGAATTTAAAAAAAAATGTCTGTCTGTTTGTCTGTATGTCTGTTTGTCTGTTTGTCTGTTTGTACACGCTAATCTCCGGAAATACTGGACGGATTCGAATGAAACTTTTTTTGTTATATAGCTATTAAGCCTGGGCAACATATAGGGTATAAATGATTTTGGAAAATGGAACGCCTGATGCAGAACTATAATGGTCCAGCTAAACTATAAGAGATATAAAAATGCCGCCTTAGTAAAAGTTGCTCAGCCTGATGAGCATTTTCCAGAGACATAAAGTCCACGCGAACGAAGTCGCGGGCTTCGGCTAGTATAGAATAAAAAGCCGAAGGTTGGAAAACTTTAAGGTCTTAGTGTGTGGTCTTATTGATGCAAAACAGAAATCAGAAAATTCCCTCGATTCTTCTAAATTAATACATTGTTATGAATAAAAAAATATGGAATTATTAAGATGGCCTTTGAAAGCCTTTGCCCAGCAGTGGGACAAATAAAAAGTGGGCTAAAAAAAATGGTTGGTCACATAAACCTAAATTTTTTACTGTGTTTGTCCGAATTACTAAATTATTTTTTTAATAACCATGGTTTGACATTATGATTTTTTAGTTAAAATCTTTATTAACCTAAAGTTTTTTGGGCATAATTTTGAATCTATTAATGTTTTATTCACTAATGATATGCAGAAACTATATACCGCGGCACCGGCTAAGCTACGAACATAGTTTAGTTTATATTTATATAAATTTATGATTTATGTGTATTAATCGCTATGTTAACACGATTATATAAAATAAAATTATGTATAATAAAATGATTATATAAAATAATATATTTTTAGCACTGAAAATAGGTTATTCGTATTATTTGTTAACTTTATGGCCATATTTAATTCGTTTTTTTAATCTTAATTTAATTTAACCCAAACTAACCTAACATAACCCATCATTATCATCATCATCATCATTTCAGCCGCATATAGTCCACTGCTGGATATAGGCCTCTTCCAAAGATATCCAAAATGACCCATAATAACCCATCATAATCACCCTGAAATCGCATTGCCCTCATTACATATGAAAAAGGCAAATTTTGTAAAAAGAAGAATTTAAACCATCCAGCCAGTATTCATTTAAAACAATAAATAGTTAACGCACAGACACTTGAGATAATAGAATCGGACGGCCTCCATTTTGCATTTACTTTATCACTATAACTAAATACAATATTTGAATAAATTAATACTCAAACACACATTGTCATAACCACCACTAATTTGCACAATGGATTTTAAACCCTATTTTTTTATGTATAGAGTAAAGATTGTCTTATGAGGTCAGTCTTTATAGTGCAAGCGATTTGCAAAAAGGAAGATAATAAAGTAGGTTGGTGGAACCAGTTGAAACTGGTTGTGGGTTGAATTACGTATGCTAAATCTGTGAGTTTTGGAGGATGTGTCGAAATGATTTGCATGTTGTGACCATTGCCTTAACAGCTTAGTTAAACAGATAATATAAATACAGTTTAACGGCTAACACACATTTCAACAACAACATTGTTTGGCCACATACCACTTAAATGAATACTTTATTTTATGTTTTACATTGAAGATTACTCAACTTTCAAAATAATATTTTAGGTAATTACACTTTTTTATTTTACCACTTTTTCGCCATAATTAGTATACATGCTCATACTAAATTATAGCTTCTTAGTATTTTTTGTCTCTGAGTAAAACCACGGACAAACAAACAGACAGAGAGTCACAGACATGGCAAAACTATAAGGGTTCCTTTTAAAAAAAAGGCTAGATAAATAAAATAGAAAAGCCATTTAGGCTTATAAGTCAACACACTAACATAAAAGTGTACAAACAGCTTCCTATATCATCGATAAAAAGAAAATTAAAAGTGTCGATTCAGCCAAGTAACTTTTGTGTTCAAAACGTCTTACCATTTTACCAGTTTAACATTGGTTCGCCGACTTTCGTTTAATGGTGTTGGATGAACCCTGGCTACCCATTAGCTTAACAAAATAAATGTAGTTGCTACGCGAGATCCTTCCTTCAATAAACTTAAGGTCAGAGGATACATTATTTTATTAATGTGTTCATGCAGATGTATTAATTAAATTATTTCCTCTACATCTCTTGCAAATTCATTTTTAATAAGTAAATATTTAAAAAAATAGTTTAAAACAAGCTTTTATCTAAAGACTCTCCTCATCATTATCATCATCATCAGGTCTTTTTGTCTCCACTGCAGGAACACGACCCTCTCTGTACTACCTAGAGTACGAGGACTTGGCCTACACTCTCCACGCGTGCCAGACGGGTTGCAGAGGTCTCATTGATATATAGAGCTCTGTTTAGCTTGTATTCCCTAAGTCGCCTTCTACGACATCCACGGGAGGACTTGGAGTGGACCTATTCTACTCTGTCGGAAACCACACGGCCACTAAAAGAAAGTAAAGAGTCTCCTCAAAACGAATCAAATGAGCCCAAATTTGTATAGGGTTTCAATAGGGTTAGCAGATCATTAAAACTAGTAAAGAAGTATCTAAAATAAAATTGAAGCCTAAAAATAGCATAGCAATGATAATTTATTAAATTCAAACGGCCACCATCGCACTTTGCATATCAGTCGCTATCGGCACACGTAATGCGGCCTGATACGTAAATAGGTCATTCTGATTAGCCGTGAACAAGAAATAGATTGCTATTGTCTTGTTGCTATGACTCGCAAGGTGACTGCCAATTGCTTGATTGGAGAAGATCATCGAGTCTATCAATTTTGTATATAAAACATGTCTTTTTATAAGATTTTTGAGCAAGACTTGATCCGGCAACTAGAATCTTCATCGCATCTTTTTGTCTCCACTGCAGGAGCACGACCCTCTCTGTACTACCATACTTGGCCACAGCAGCCAGAGGACTTGGCCTACACTCTCCTCGCTGGCCAGATGGGTTGGAGAGGTCTCTCGTATTTTATACAATTTGCTTTTCCGACTGAGCGGTTGCGTTCTTACCTGCTCGTCGCATTTTTCCACTTTTTTTAGGGTTCTGTAGTAAATAATATACTTTATAGTTTCGCCATGTCTGCCTGCCTGTCCGCGGTTTTACTCAGAGACTGTAATAGAAAACTGTAATTTGGTACTGGCTGGAGCACTCTCTTCATGATGGTACAACCATTAAAACCCCTTCCACCCTGGAACAGGACAAACAACTATGTCAATCAGTGACTGAGTGAGTCAGTAGTTTTGTTGTAATAATTCACAACTTGGATGAATGCACATACCACTTGCCTATTCTTTGATCTATAAAAGATGCGATTATTTGTGGAACACGTAATTTGAGTGTTTATTTATCATTGAAATAACAGCACCGACCTCTCAGAGTTCAAAACAACGTCTAAATCTAAAATAAAGAGTGTTTACGACGATAATCCGTTTGTTATGTGGGATCGATGTTATAAGAAGTTGGAAATGTTTGCTTGTGTTACGGAGGAAAACTTATTGCGAAAGTCGCAAGATTGTTTGAGACAAGTTCATGTGTCAGGCGCGCACTAAGCACGCACACAACAAAGTTATAGTAAACTTAAAATATAAGAAGGTATTTGAGTAAACAGTGATTTAAGTAAATGTTGCTGGTTGGCGCAGTATGAATAGTCTCGATTTACGCTTTCATTTTCTTCGTCTTCAAAGGTGATGTGTTGTTGTCCTAGTTCGGTTAGGACATTGTAGGCTGATCACCTGATTGTCTGGCACGTTAAGCCGTCGGTCCCGGTCACTGTCTTTGACGTTGGTCGTTCGTTACCTAAAACCATGTCAGAGGCCTTTGACACTAGTGTTAGTCACTAACAGACACGATAAAAAGAAGATGATGTGAATGTCAGTGGTACCTTGATGTCGAGGACCATGTGAAGTGGAGAAGACATAGCGGGTCTTAACGATTTGGCTATAGTTCTATGACTAGGCCAGCCTGGCGTCAACCAGCTTTGGGAATGTATTTGTGAGAACACCTTACCGATTCCAGCTAACTATATCATCATCGTGTCTTTTAGTCTCCACTGCAGGAACACGACCCTCTATGTACTACCAGAACCATACTCGGCCAGAGCAAAGGGATTCTACACTCTCGTAGCTGGCCAGACGAATTGGAGACGTCTCCGTAAAAGCTTTGTTTAGCTTGTTTTCCTAAGTTGCCATTTGCGACATCCACGGGAGGACTTGGTGTGACCCTATTCTACTCTGCCGGACACCACACGGCAAATCTAGCAAAAACACAAAAAAATGTGTCGGTATATTGAATATATTCAAAAACATATTTGGAGCGATGAAGACATAGTAATAGAGTTAGAGTTTTTTAAATTTCTGTCTGTTTGTCTGTTTTTTACACACTAATCTCCCGAAATACTGGACGGATTTAAATTAAACTTTTTGTTATATAGCTATTATACTTGGGTAATACCACAGAATAAATAATAGTACAATATATATAGGGTATAATTGGTTTGCAGCTAAACTATGAGAAACATAAAAATGACACCTCAGCAAAAGTTGTTCTACCTGATGAGCATTTTCTTAAAGTCTGCGCGAACGAATTCGCGGGATTCGGCTAGTCTACAAACAAATCTATTTTTATCAATTTCGAATGAAAAACTTCCTCCTATTTTTGAATTTGATTTTAAATTGAGGCGTAGAAATGTTGATATTTTACATAAGTTAGTATTAACGTCACGAACAACAGTATGACGAAAGATTTGTTGAATATTTCCACGGTGAACCCTCACCTTTGCAGCCAAAACTGCGCATTTTGGACCAATTAGCGAGGTATTTTTAAAATAAATCTTATTGGTAATATTTAAGTCTTATTTATAAATAAAAGGAGTAGGTACAATGTTATAAATACAGTGGACTACTTGTTTTCAATTCTTAAACAATATCATTCATTGTAGTTATTTTTGAAACTTTACGTTTTTATGTGTACGGGCGATATTCAAATCGAATGATAAGTAACTTGCTTTGTAGTTTATTAGCTTTTTTTTAAATATTACACATAAATAAGTGGAATTTATTATCAAGTACTAAACTTTTTGATAAAGTCTACTTTTGTATGGTTTAATAGGAGTCTTAAAGTAACAGATACCCAATGGCATAGAAACCGTAAGTAGGCAAAACTGGAGTTGTGGGTAGGCACACAGAGATGGCAGCACACACGACTAGCAAAAAAGTGACAAAGGAAGTGTTGAATATGCTTTAAAAATATTTATTGCAGTTCATATAAGTCATGTGCCGTGTGGTTTCCGGCAGAGTAGAATAGGACCACTCCAAGTCCTCCCGTGGTTGTCGTATAAGGAGACTTAGGAAAAACAAGCTAAACAAAGCTTATAAACATCAATAAGACCTCTCCAACCCGTCTGGCCAGTATAAGTCATATTTAATTAATTAGAGTACTACTTTATTTAATAGTAATAAAAGATTTTATTGTTTTAATTATTACTTATAGCGCCATCTAGAGACAAGAAAGAGAAATAACTGTTTACAAGACAATGGGTATAGAACTATCCAGAAACATATTTTTCTAATATTTTAGAAGCATGCGGAAAGAACAAACAGTAATCAAATTACTCAGGTGACGGTCTGAATGTGCTCTCATTAAATGGTTCACAAATATTTGATCAGCTTCTATTGATCAGTCACCGCTGAGTAATGTTGTGGTGGATGTGTGCTTGTAAATATACATATATAGGTGGTTATGCTTTGGCACGCGTCCGTCTATTAACAGCTTTGTAGCCCTTGGATAGAATTATTAACACATTGCAGGACACTCGGCCAGACACAATAGAAATAACAATTGAATTACGTCCACAGCCGTAAGTGTCCTGCAATGTGTTAAAAAACGCGGAACGTGTTAATTTTTCTAACTTATTAATAAAAAACAGACTAAGAGCGAGTCGGATTTGCTCATGAAGGGTTTCGTACCATTATATACAAATTGCATGGGACATACACATACACTATACATAGATCTAGGACAGCCCGTGGTACGATTTGTTACGGATATGTCCGTTCCATGTTGTATAGAAATCAAGTTTGTTGTATGGCAACTGATATAAATTATTATAATATATTTTTTTTAATTTTAATCTTATTTCATTGTGTATTTGTTTATTTGTAATAACTTTATTGTATATAGCCCAGCGGATTAGCTCGTTGAAATGGCAGTGGGCGGGACACATAGCGCGACGAACCGATGGCCGATGGGGCAAAAAGGTTCTCGAATGGCGACCACGTACAGGCAACCACACGGTGGTCTGACGACCTAACCAAGGTCGCTGGAAGGCGCTGGATGCAAGCCGCTCTAGATCGGTCATTTTGGAAATCTTTGGGAGAGGCCTATGTCCAGCAGTGGACGTTGTGCGGCTGAAATGATGATGATGACTAAAACAAATACAAACTTATTCTATGAAGGGATCCCTTCCAGTCAATTAGTATTTTTTTTAATTAGCCGTTCATGTCCCACTGCTAGGCAAAGGCCTTCGCGCTTTCCTTCCACAAGTCCACAACCCTCTGTCTCTGGTTTTAACTTTCCAATCCTGTTCGATGCTTTCAAGTCCTCTATCCATCTCGTCTTTGATCTACCTCTCTTTTAAATAGATCCAGCAATTTTAATTTTAGTTTTTAAAGTTAAAATTACTGGTCTCGCCCTTTGATTTAGACCCCGTCCACCCCGCTAGAGCTAGGGACGTGTCCGTAGATAAGTCGCCGTCATCTGCCCAGCTGTCACCACCTGCCCTCTGTCACTCGCCACTTGGCACCACTTCTATCGGGAACAGTTCTAATTTCACGAACGCGCGATGTCCACCTGGATTTAAGGTTAGGCAACTTTTGGCACTGCATTCAACTCTTTCTGGACTTTTTAGGGTTCCGTAACTCGAAAGGAAGACTGATTGAGTTGTTTACAGTGATAACGTGAAGCTTTTTCCGATCGGTCGTTTTGGAAATGTTTGGGGGAGGCCTATGTCCAGCAGTGGACTTCCTGTGGCTGATATGATGATGATGATGATGATAACGATGAAGTTTTTTTCGCAGATTTTCTAAAAGTGGCCGTTTTTCGCAAATGCGCGAAAAAAGCTTTACATTCTCACTTAAAATTGTAAGCAGTCGTTCATAAAATAGATTAAAGGTATATCTAAGATATAGGCTTGATTAAGGCAAAATTTTAAGTGATATTTCTGTTTGCTTTCAAATAATTATTTTAAACGGGTACAGCGCTGGACCTCGAGAAATTCAAGTATCGTTATTGTTGAAATTAAAAATTATTGTTTTTGATTATAAAACATAAGACTTCAATTTTACCTAAAAGTATAGATAGCTTATTTAATTTATAGGCAAAAGGCTGGTCGATTTGTCAGGTGACCAATGGGCTGGTAATTATTTCGCACAAAGAATAAGCATTTCCATCCAAAGTGGCAATGCTGCCAGACTCCTGGGCATTCTTCCGCAGGGGAGGGATTTGAGGGACATTCCTATTTTCATAATAGTTTGTTTAAATGTTATTTATTTTAAGTATTTACGTTTATTTTAGGTATTTTTTTTGTAATGTATAGATAGTTTGCCGTGTGGTTTCCGGCAGAGTAGAATAGGGCCACTCCGACTATTCCAAATCGTCCCGTAGAAGTCGTAAAAGGCGTTATGTTGTAGTCGAAGGGAATTCAAGCTAAACAAAGCTTACAGACATCAATGAGACCTCTCCAAACCGAGAGGTGCGTCACGTTCACAGAACAACTCCCAGCACAGACCCAAGCCCATCAGGCAAATCACGCTATACGGCAAACCGATCCCTTGGTCACGTACGGCCAAATATCTGGGCGTCACCTTCGACAGCGGCATGACCTTCGGTCATCACATCAAAAAGGTATGCAATACTGCATACTTCTATTTGAGCCGCCTCAACCCCATGATACGCAATGAAAAGTTTTCTCTTGGCAACAAGTTAACTCTTTTCAAACTTTGCATCCGCCCTGTTCTGACCTATGCCAGCGTGGCTTTCGCGCACGCTGCCCCAACCCACATGCTTAGGCTCCAAAGGGTCCAGAACCGATTTATTCGCAGAGCTACCAATGCACCATTCGTAGCTCGGAATAGTGATCTCCATCGCGATTTAGAACTCCCCTCCATGATGCACTTTATGAAAGAAGCTTCAGCTCGCTACTTTGATAAAGCCGTCAACCATCCAAACCGATTAGTTAGAGAGGCAGCTAACTACACCCCGGAACACAACCCTCGTAGACTCACCGGTAGGCGTCCGAGGCATGTTCTCTCTGATCCCGACGACCGGATTATGGCTGACTTGGCCCGATTCGACCTCTCTGCAGCTCCGAGTAGCCAGAGTAACCACGCGATCCGACCCCCCCGCATTCGCCGTAATCGAATGCGTAGGCGTAGAAACATTAGCTCGTTCACTAGGTACCGCCCGGCGGCACCTGGACGATTTGCGTCCTAAGTAGGCCCTTCTGGCAACCGTAGCTTCGGCCCTTCCGGCAAAACATGGGTGTTGCTGCACCCCAAATTTGCTAAAATCCCTAGCGCGCCCAAAGCCGAGGTTTCCCTCTTGGGAACCCTTTGTGCTGCTGCTAGTAGTTTATAAATATAGGAAGCCGGGCCTCTGGCTCGCTCCTCAAACCTTGCCCGGTGGAGTAGGAAATGCCGTCTGAGGCAACCTATGTCTGACAATTCAAAAAAAAAAAAAAAAAAAAAAAAAACCACCCGTCTGGCAAGCGAGGAGAGTGTAGGCCAAGTCCTCTGGCTGCTCTGGCCAAGTATGGCTCTGGTAGTGCAGAGGGTCGTGCTCCTGCAGTGGAGACAAAAAGACCTGATGATGATGATTTTATCCAAAGTAAACTTATAGACACTTAGAAATGGAAAATCATGTTTTCTTATACAGCCTGTTGAGTCACGGAAAAAATAGAAATATATTAACGACACCATGTTTTTAGTTTTAGCTTCAAAACAACACGATGTTACAAAACTATACCTATTGGCAAAACCATGTTTCATAGTCAAAAATATTTAACCAAGTGTGCTTATTTTGCTGTCCTGTTTTTATTTGCAAATACATTAATTAAGTAAATAGTCTTATAAATAGATAATAATAGCCCTAAATATACTTGATCATCATCATCCAAGCGCATTTTCCTGGTTGCATCCTCAGCAGTAATGCTTCAGAGCCCGGGGTCCGCTACCTAACTAAGGAGATTTGACGAGGTTACTGGTTTTCACACAGAGCGACTGCCGTCTGACCTCCGCAACTCAAAGAGTAGACCAGAACCAATCCTTGAGTAGTTTGATGATCAAACGCTAGATGACATTCGGGACCCACAGTTTATACGTGCCTTCCGAAACACGGAATCATCTTTCTTTTCGGATAATCGGGTGATTCAAGCCTGCAATATCCTAACCAGACTGGAAACTACTTTTCACAAAGTATGCTTCCAGTGGGATTCGAACCCATGACCTCCGGATCACAAGGCGCAAGGAGTTCGCCTTATGATCCGGATCACTGGATCACGAAAGCAGTCAAATGTGGCAGTGTATGTATGTGCAAAATTTTACCCGTATGCCTTTTATTCATAAAAAATCGTGAATAACTTACTAATTTAAAGAGGGCAGACGTTTTGATAAATACAGATTTTAGGTAATGCAATTGACAGAAAAACAGTGCTCTTTATGTCTGTAGCATTATACTATTTAACTGATTTAATAATGATACTACTAAGATACAACGTGGAAGGGAGATATTCGTAATAAATCGAATCACGGGCTAAACTAGATCACTATGGTATGATGATAATAAAAGAACATTCATAAACTAAATAAGTTTTTTGAAAAAATTACATTTTTGTACAAGCTTTTATTGTGAGGCCAAAGTACTTGTTAAGACAAATAGAATAAGCCCAAACTCGATGGAGTTGCGTTGTTTTATTACTGAGTTCCATCGACCACCTTCCGTCTCCGTGATCAGACCCTAGGCATCGTCTAACATAAAGTGCTCGTTAAGACAAATCAAGCGGGTCCTACTCAATGAGGTTAAGTTTTTTTATAAGTGAGTTCCATCGAATGTCTCCGGCTCCATCATGGATGGGTATCGGACCCATAACCTTCTTAAAGCGCTATTTTTGTCTCCACTGCAGGAGCACGGCCTTCTCTGTACTACCAGAGCCATACTTAGCCAGAGCAGCCAGGGGACTGCACCTACACTTTCGCTGGCGAGACGGGTTGGAGAGGTCTCATTGATGTTTATAAGCTTTGTTTAGCTTGTATTTCCTAGGTCGCCTTTTTCGACATCCACGGGAAGACTTGGAGTTGCCCTATTCTACTCTGCCGGAAACTACACGGCTTGTACATAAATACTCGTAGTTAATTTAATTTCAGTGACAACGAAACATGATCTAGAAGGAAGCAATATTATTAAAACAGGTATCATTACATACATTAATATAAATGGAGGAAATAATTGCAATTGATAGCACAAGCCGTGAATGAAGCAAATGACAATGCCTCAGAGCAAACAATGAGTTCACTTATTTGCGAAAATGTTTATAATAATAGATTCAGACTTTCAGGACAACCTGTGTAAACTGGAACTGCTTGTGCTGTTTTACTGAGTAAAGATGTAAAAGGAGCTCCATTGCTTAGTGAGCGACTTCCCTTTCTATGGCTATACCTATCTTTTGTATCTGTAAATGGCCTAGTATCAGATTTTTCAAGATGCCTAAGTCTAAAATATAGCTTGACGACTGCCTTACAATGATGACAGATGAATCCAATGGCTTAACATGCTTTCTGAAGCACGGAAGAGCTTGAGAAGGTGTTCAATACAATACAAAAAACCTTAAAGCACCAAATGAGATAAGTCTTTCGTGTTACTACTTACTCCTCCTCAATCCCTAAATCTCCTTATTGATTTCCTTTTACTAGATGCGTTTTTTTTTATATTTCTTATTCATTGTCATCGTCATCATCGCCAACTCTTAACGACCTTCTGCTGGGAATAACCTCTAACCTGTCTGCGCTAATAATTCCTATCTAGTTCTTTCCAGCAATCCGTTTGATAGCATCGATCTACTTAGCTACCGGACACCCAAGACACCGTTTTCTATTACTGGGGTACCACTCGGTGACAGCCTTACTCCACCTTCCATCGTTATTTCTAAATAATGTAGGATGTCCGGCGTCTAGATGGGTCGACGATGTCAGACATGAGACAGCTTGGTGGAAGGAACTAGATACATATAGGATGGCAAAGGATAGAACAAGATGAGGCAGATAGAAGAAGGCTTATGCCCAGCAGTGGGCTCCTAAAAGCTGATGATGATAATGATGATGATGATGATGATAATAGAAATTAAGAAACAGTTTCCTCTGTCTGTATGTTACTTCACTGTAGCAAAATAGTTGAACGATGACAATTAATGGCCTACGAGCGAGCTGTGTCAACACCAGTTGTCTTTGTGATGATAACCTCTAGGCACATGACCTTGCCAAAAGCAGACATTGTTATCCGATTTCAGAAGAGAGGTTCTGTTCTCATGATGTAGGTACTTTTTTCAGTGGTCTTCAAGAGAAGAGGTGCTGAAAACTGGACGTAGTCATCATTATTAAAGGATCAAACAAAATATGCTTTAATTCCGATATTATATTCCTTTGGCGAAGTTGTTCAGTATCTTAGACTGAACAATGACTGAATGTACCCTTTGAATAGTTTCGGTATAGTTTTAACCCCCGACGAAAAGAAGGGTGTTATAAGTTTAACGTGTCTATCTGTGTGTCTCATTGTGGCATCGCAGTGCCTAAACCAACCTTCCAGGACATAGCTGTTTAAATGACAGAATAGAAGGGGAGGCCTTTGCCCAGCAGTGGGAAACCCCGATAGGCAAGAATGAAAAAAAAATGTTAAATGGAAATCTGTTCAGCGTTTTAAAAGTTATATGGGGTGGACGCTTAAAACCCAGGGTTCTGTTTAATTTTCCTGGCAAATAAATTTATAGAAGTGAAGTAAATATCATTTAATTAAACAACAAAATACCTACAGAATTAAGTCTGTTTGCGTTACATAAAGCAAGCAGCGTTGTTGTTCGCATGAATCATATGAGCGTTTATCTGTCTGTCTCTATAAATCACCGCAATCTCTATTAGCATCGAGTCGGGAGATGTCTGTTTATGTACCTAGTGCATAATATTTTACTAACTAATTATTTATTTATTTATTAAAACTTTTGTAGAATATGCTTTAATTTTTTTATTGCATTTCATTTAAGTCATATTTAATTAATTAGAGTACGACTTTATCTTAATAATAGGATTATAAGAATTTAATGTTTTAATTATTACCATAAAGCACCATCTAGTGACATGGACGAGAAAAAATTCATTTTTCTTGGTGATACTCATTCAAAAAATCTTCGCTCTTCTAGCAATCTCCGTCTTGATATACCATTTCACCGGAGTGGGTTCTTTGAACGTTCGTTTGCTGTTCAAGCGGTAAAGCTTTGGAACGCCCTTCCAATCAAGATCCAGAAGGCTCGCACTCGTGTAGCGTTTAAAAGTGCAGTGCGTGCACATTATCTTCAGGAACTGTCAGATAGAATACAAAAAATATATATGTAGTATATGTATTGGTTATTATATCTATCTATGTATATTTTGAATGTAAGTTTATTGATATATATTATTTTATTTATTAAATATATGTTTTTATTCATATTACTAAATATTAGTAAATCTTTCAAAATTACGTATTTTGCACCTCCTTCTAAAGACTTATTATTCTCGGCACCACCAGTGGGTTGACTGGTAGATAAAGCCTATGGCTTTAAGTCCGCCTATTACATTTGTAATAAAGTTAAATAAAAAAAATAAAAATAAAAATGTTTATGTGGCAATGGGTAGGCATACGCACAAATTGATAATTTTCGTGAAAATCATCATCATTTCATAGATATAACGTCCACTGCTGGACATAGGCCTCTCCCATTTCGTGAAAATGATTATTGACAAAACATAAGAGAAATGTAATTTCGTCTCTGTGTCCAGCTATGCGGTGGACCAATTTGTTTGGCGAAAGTCAATGAACCCGATTCGATTCAATATGAATCAGGTTCGATTCAATATGAATCAGGTTCGATTCAATATGATTCTTAACATTCTTTAGGCACCCATTTCCCTGCGTTTTAAGCGACTTCTGAAAAGTAAACTATTTTTTTGTTTGAAAGACGCCCGCCCTTGACCGATTTAAAAAAATCTTTTTTGTTTGAAATACTTGTCAAGTGGTTCAATAGATTAATACTCAATACTCAATCATTTATTGCTTTCTTAATGTATATACAGGTCTTTGATTATAAAATAGGATCTATTAAGGGCACTGAAGGGCGCTGCAATGAGAGAAGGGCTATGTATACAAGAGAAAATGGTTAAATTAATGTATTCTCATGCACAGATAATATTTATTAATGTTTATTTTTCAGTTACTAATATTAATATCTATTTGGGAGCTTTCCGCTTTCATTAATATTTTTATTTATATACAGAGAATTTTAATCTTATTCATTTATTTAATTGTAGTTGTTATAAGTACTACATATTTAAAAAGATTCTTTTCTTTTTAATTTTATATTATTGTATTATGTCATATAGATTTTGAAACATATTTATTTTACTGTTATTATTTTTCCTGCTTTTATTAATTTTCGTATGGATAAAAAAAATTGCAATCGTTTTTATTTAATTAATTTTAATTATTATATTAATTAATTAATTGTATTATATTGTATTGTATTGTATTATACATTCTTGATTATTGTCACTTTTTTTTGTGTCTTTACGATATGTATTACAAACAGGTCTTAATAGGCGAAATAAGACTGACGGGCGCTGCAATAAGAGAGCTGCTTTAACAGAAGATAAATGTGATCAATTTTATTTATTATATTGTATATATAAATTTACGTAAAGCGATGATAATATATTTTTGATAGGTTATTTATTACATTTAAGTTTTTTTTAATAATTATTTATTTATTTATTAGTAATATATTTATCTTGTAGATATTCGTCAAGATTTTATTAAAATCGGTTGTGTAGTTCTGTAGTTTGGTGTTGAACTCGGTTCTTAGTTTTGAAAACTTAACATTATCTATGTACATGTGCGTAAGTTAGGTTAAACTTTATTATCTATATACACACATCTGCGTTAGTTCTTCAAGCAAGATAACCGTAGAAGTACTCGTTATTGCTACGCGGACGATAACGTTAAAATAGAAAGTTATCGTTTGGATTGTAGTGTGCGAGCGGGACGGCAACAGTTGCGTAATGCCGCCATTTTGAACGCGATTGTGCGTAATCTGTGTATGTGTGTGCAATTATAGGGCTGCCTCTTGCCTGTTTACTTTTTTTTATTTATCCTGTGCTAGTGTCCCACTGATGAGCATTATGCTGTTTACAGTCCCTTTTTATTAAGTTCATATACAACGTATAAGGGACATACCCGTAACAAATTGAACGACGGGCTATACTAGATCACTATAGTATAATGATAGTAAAAAAAACAGTCACAAAACAAACTAAAATACGACATTCCCATACAAACCCCAGCAGCTGCACACTTTAGTATGGTAATGCCGATATGGTATGGGAGTACCACTTAAATATTTATTTTATTCTGTTTTTAGTATTTTTTGTTACAGCGGCAACAGAAATACATCATTTGTCAAAATGTCAACTGTCTATTACGTGTAGCTATAGCGGTTCATGAAATACAGCCTGGTGACAGACAGACGGTTAAACGGGGAGACGTACAGTGGAGTCTCAGTAATAGGTCCCGTTTTAACTTTTTGGGTACGGAACCCTAAAAAAGAAATTGATGTCGTGATGGGTTGATAGCGGCATGATACTAACTTTCAGCCATTCTCTCAATTGGATTTCACGATTTGCGCAGGCTGGTATATTCTGTATTTTTTCTTTTCTTCTAGACCAGCATGAAAGAGTTTAATGAAATCTTTTATGAAACTTAATAGAAATTTTTGATTGACTTTAGCATCATTCAGTAGTGCGCTACGTTGCGTGACAATGTAGTTATGTAACGTACTACGTATATCGTGCCGCTTTTGGAGTAAAAAGGCTGGTTAACACTAATAAGCTAAGAGTGGCAGCCCTGCCGCGTGATAACTTTGGGGCAGGTCGTAGACCTACTGTTATTTGCGGCTGCAGTTGTTTGTTTCAGTTAGTATGTCATACGTACTTAGATTATACCAAGATTATACATATGCTATGACATATGTATATTGTATACAATGTCCTTTTTTATTAAGTAAAAATATTTTCAGTGATTCAGACCATCATTTTGAACAACTTTTCCCAATAAATGTATATCAAAAAACGAAAAAAAATTTTAGGTTTTCATAGAAATCGAAGTGGTCACGTGATATCATACTATGAAAAATGAAAATTATGTTTTCGTATTTCGATATACATTTATTGGGAAAAGTTGTTCGAAATGATGGACTGAATCACCCCTTAAAATATTTGTACTTAATAAAAAAGGACATTGTATACACGCTGACTTTTCATTGGTTTTGGAAAAAAAAATGTCACATAGTAAATAAATTCCTCTATCCATATACGTAATCCAAATTTCTGTATGTCATAAGATAAAAAAGTTGCGTAAATGATTTTCGATCGAGACCACGTGGTTCAACGCCGGCCGCCGGCTGCGTAATGTCGATGACCCCGGCCGGCCGGCGGGCGATGTATGATGGCGGTACTACTAATTGATCTCACAATTTAACTTTCGAGTTTTAGACAACATTTTTTGTTTCTGAATTTTTATTTTGACTAGCTAATTAGGTCTTACTAACGATGTCTATGAAGTGGCCTTCGGCTTCAAAACCAATAAAAAATCACCGTGTACATTTTGTTCGCAAAAATACATTTTTATATAGTTAATAGATTCAGGTGTTACTTTGCGGAAGTTCAAAGTTACATACTATGTGATTTGAATTACTTTGTGTGATTCCGCCACCAGTTAGTTCATGCAAACTATTGCCGGCCGACGCCCACCCACTACTGTTAGTCCCAGCATACCTGCCACCAGCAGCCCGTGTGCACCCGCCACCAACAGTCGATGCATGATCCCTCCCATGCTGCTGCATCCACTGTGGCTGCAGCACATTATCTTATACCTTTAAACGAGCAATTCTTGTATATTTATATATATATATATTTATAAATTTCTGTGATCTCGAAAACGGCTCTAACGATTTCGCTGAAAACTTGTATATGGGGGTTTTCGGGGGTAAACAATCGATCTAGATTAGTTTTATGTTTGAGAAAACGCGTGTTTTCGAGTTTCCATGCGGTTTTCTTTCCACGCAGAATATGGTCGCTAATTTCGTCGCGCCGACCGCCTTGTTTTTAGCTCAGCGGTTAAGGATACCGACCGCTAGAAAGAGTGTTACGGGTTCGAATCCCACTCGGTGACTTACTTTTGTTTTTTTACGTTTAAGTTTAAATATATTTTTTTATTTTGCATTGTTTTTAGACAAGTTTAAAAATTTTTTGTTAATGTTTGAGATGTAACCGAGCAAAGCTCGGTCGCCCCAGTACTATATATTTATTTATTTTTATTTATTTATTTAACTTCATTACAATATACATGTAAATGGCGGACTTAAGGCCAGGGGCCTTTTCTACCAGTCAACCAACAGGTGATGCTGAGAAAGTAATCTTTTGGGGTAAGCAACAGCCACTAACTAAAAAAAAACAAAAAGAAAGGAGTAAACTTATAATTATTAAGTAACATATAGTCATATAATATATATATCGTGGATAAACCTACACATAAATATACATAAATAATAATTCAAAAATAAACCATACATAAACTACATAAATACTACTTATATAGCCGGTGACAGTTTTTGGAGATAATGTGCACGCACTGCTCTCTTAAACGCAAGACGAGATTCAGCTTTCCGGATACTGACTGGTAAGGCGTTCCAAAGCCGTACAGCTTGAACGACAAATGAATTATTATAGAACCCAGTCCGGGAAAGTGGCATATCAAGAAGGAGATTGCTTGAAGAGCGAAGAGTTCTGACGTGGGAATTACCTATATTAACTAGCCGAAGCTCGCAACTTCGTTCGCGCGGACTTTATGAACCCGGAAAATGCTCATCAGACTAGACCACTTTTGCTAAGGCGTCATTTTTATATTTCTTATAGTTTAGCTGGACCACTAATAATTCTGCATCAGGTGTTCCATTTTTTGAAAACAATTATACCCTATATTTTGCCCAGGCTGAAACGCTATATAACAAAAAAAACCGTCCAGTATTTTCTCGGAGATTATCGTGTACAAACAGACAAACAGACATTTTTTTAAATCCTTTCTCTATTATTATGTCTCCATCGCACTAAATATTTTTTTGGAAATATATTCAATGTACAAACACTTTTTTTCTGTTCCACAAAGTGTGTCCACAAAGAAAAGTACATAAACTATCTCTATATTATAATTGGTGGTATACTTTTCTATGTGGTATTGTGGACACACTTTGTGGAACAGAAAAAACTTTTATACTCAGGCTTTTCTTTCGGCTGCACATGGTAATTGGGTACATAGCTGGGTCAAAAATAAATTAATCTAGTTTAAAAAAAACTAAAAACCGACTCCACCCCCAAACAATCGATTTAATAAAATTTATATAGGACCTCGGACGTACATACCTTTTCAAACAAAAAAGAATTTTCCAAATCAGTCCAGGCGTCTTTGAATAATCGGTGAAAAAGAATAAAAAATCGTGACGAATGCATAACCTCTTCCATTTTTGAAAGTCATTAAAAAGGTCACAAAACAATGTCACTTGTCATGATCAAATCCATTTTTTGGTAAAAAAATACTATTTTATTAGGGTTCCCTAGTAAACAAGGAACCCTTTCGCCATGTCTGTCTGTCTGTCTGTCCGTCCGCGGTCCTACTCAGAAACTATAAGTACTAGAAGGCTGTAATTTGGCATGGATATGTATATTAACCATGGCGAAAAAGTCATAAAATAAAATCTAGAAAAATATTTTTTTTTTCGGTTAGCTGCCATGCAAGTAAAGAGGTAGTCAATATTTTTTTTCTCGACAAAGACATTGTGTGGGGTTTCGTTGAATAGATCTTTCAAAAACATTGTAAGCTTCTTAACACTATTTTTTGATTTAGGGATCCGTTTCTGAAATATTTGGGTTTAAAGTGCATATTTTTGTTGGAGGCAAGTGTCCCCCCCTCTATCTGCTAAACGGTTATATATGGCCATGTGAAAAAGTTCACAGCTATAGTATATATAATGTAGTTTAAAGGAAAACTATCAGAGCTAAGTAGGGTATACAAATTAAAAAGTTATAGGCGATCAACTTATAAAATGTACTCGGAAAAAGTAATTTCATACAAATGCAAAAATTCAATAGATAATTAATTTTAAAACGTTTTTAGTGGCATAAACTCAAAGTTGGCATTCGAAACTACGGAACCCTACACTGCGCGTGGCCCGACACGCACTTGGCCAATTATTCAATCTTTCAACTAGATTACCTAATCAAATTATGACGAAATTTTACTTTAGACCACCACATTTTTGGACGAGATTAATCTTTAGACCTCTTCCTATTATGACAACATGCGATTTAGACAATGAGCGTTTTAGACGAGTTGCTACATAGACTACTTGTTTTTAAGACCATTCGCGACTAATCTATACATATAATAAAACAGTAAAAAAAGTGTGTCTGTACATTAAATATATTTCCAAAAAAAATATTGGTGGCGATGGAGACGTAGTAATAAAGTAAGAATTAAAAAAAAAATGTCTGTCTGTTTGTCTGTATGTCTGTTTGTCTGTTTGTCTGTTTGTCTGTTTGTACACGCTAATCTCCGGAAATACTGGACGGATTCGAATGAAACTTTTTTTGTTATATAGCTATTAAGCCTGGGCAACATATAGGGTATAAATGATTTTGGAAAATGGAACGCCTGATGCAGAACCATAATGGTCCAGCTAAACTATTAGAGATATAAAAATGCCGCCTTAGTAAAAGTTGTTCAGCCTGATGAGCATTTTCCAGAGACATAAAGTCCACGCGAACGAAGTCGCGGGCTTCGGCTAGTTCAAAAATAAAGGACACCCATATGACTCATTTTTCCGTATAGCAAAGTAGTAAAAAAGATTTTCGGATTTTCGGAGTGGATTTATGTCACTTTTGGTTAAAAATCGTAGCTGAACGTGACGTCACGGGAAAGTTAAATACCTACGCTATCTATCTTCTTTATTATTTGCTAATCAGAGAAAAGAAAAACTACATAGATAGATTATTAAAAATTTTGATATACTAACATCTAAATTTGTCTGTTTTTTTATTCGTCTCTGACATCAACAGGAAGGAATGTACTGGGTGGGAACCGCACAATACAACGAGATAATAACATAAGTACTTTTGTTTCATAGATAAATAAATAAATAAAATAAATATTAGGGACAAATTACACTGATTGAGCTAGCCCCAAAGTAAGTTCGAGACTTCTGTTATGGGATACTAACTCAACGATACTATATTTTATAACAAATACATATACATATAAAGAAACACCCAATACCCAGGACAATTTGAAAAAGGCCAATTTGCAACTTGCCCTGACCGGGGATCGAGCCCAGAACCTCTGGGTAGCGGACTAGCATGGTGACCACTACGCCTCAAAGGTCGTCAAAGATAATGATAATGAATCAACACTTGACCTATTCAGTAAATTGGTGACTTTTGGAGTACCGTCTATACATACCATATCTACACACCCATCACTGCGAGGCCTGGCCTAAAACAAACAGTATTATTGTTCAGCCCGAAGGCCGCGCCCACGCAGGTCAAATCAGTGGACACACGGGAGATTATTACAGTAGCGCACGCAGCAGTTTTAGCTTCTAAATTACTGCGAGCCGACTTCAGCAAACATTGATGTTGTTCTCCTCGAAGGGAACGCCCACGCAGGTCAAATCAGTGGACACACGGGAAAATATTACGGTAGCGCACGCAGTAGTTTTAGCTTTCAAAATTACTGAGAGGCGACTCCAGCAAATTGTTATTGTTCAGCTCGAAGGCGGCACCCGCGCAAGTAAAATCAGTGGACACACGGGAAAATATTACGGTAGCGCACGCAGTAGTTTTAGTTTCTAAATTACTGTGAGGCGACTCCAGCAAACATTGATGTTGTTCAGCACGAAGGTTGCGCTCACGCAGGTCAAATCTTAGACAGACATCGGGACTTGAAAAACCTGATATCACTGTTGATTTACATAACGAAAAATAGTCACTTAGCTCACGTATCGACAGCTCATGGTATTTTTAATGCATTGTTTTTACCGGCTTCCAAAAAAGAGAAGGTTAACAATTCGGCACGATCTTTTATTTTTTTTCTGTATGTTCACTGATTATTCGAAGACACCTGGACCGGTTTGAAAAATATTATTTTTTGTTTGAAAGGGAATATTTTTTAGGTGGCTCCTTAAAAACTTTATCAAAATCGGTTGTGTAATTTGAAGGTGAAGTCGGTTTTAAGTGTTGAAAAATTATTTATTTATTCATCACAGAATCAACAGCACTTAACAGTATTATTATTTAATCTTATGAACTAATACTTGGTGCCAACTACAAAACGTTCGAAATATTTTATCGTATGTTTCCTCCAAAAAGTAATACACTCCGCGTTACCTACTTTCGTAGCGTACTTTGTTAGTAATGTAACTATCTATAGTCCTACTACGTTCGATATGAAACGGAGTTTTAAAAAATATGTAATACTGTTTATTAATCTGGGAGAAATACATAATAATAAATAAATATATAGGGACAAATTACACTGATTGAGCTAGCCCCAAAGTAAATTCGAGACTTGTGACTTGATACTATATTTTATAACAAACACATATATAGATAAACATCCAAGACCCAGGACTATTTAAAAAAGGCCATTTTCCAACTTGCCCTGACCAGGAATCGAACCCGGGACCTCTGGGTGGCGGACTAGCATGGTGACCACTACGCCACGGAGGTCGTCGTATCAACGGATTATTGGAAAAAAACTGAATATCTAAGGCTAAGGATAGGATTCAATGGCGCAGACAAAGGGAGGCTTATGCCCAGCTGTGGGTCGATGAGTGCTGACGATGATGATGATGATAAATCTGCAAGAAAAGAAAAAACGACGGGTTGCACTCTGGGAGTGCCGGCAGAAGTTAAAACACAGCAGTATGACCACTACACAGTCGGTCGAGCCATCAGCTGTCACCATCCATGGATGCGCGTAGCACGCTGTAACATAAACACACACGAACATTCGCGCAAGCGCCCTGCGCCGCCTAAACGAAACAGCAGGCGCAGGCATACATTTTCGCCGCGCCGTAGAAAGAGAGGAGGATACTCTCTCTCCTACGCCGCGCCAGCTGTCTACTCTCCATCCGTCTTACGAATTTTCGATCAGGTCACGTGTCCTGACGCGAGTTTAACATTTTTTACCCATTCCAAAAAAAGTGCACAACGCCGCTAAAGAAGTTTTCACTTCAAAAAACTACCTACCTAATTCTCTTCCAGCGCAGTTCATAGGCCTATCGAGATAATGGGCTAAAATGCGAATGATTGGTAAATAGGCTACCTATGTAGAAACCCATAATTTTGGTTCCTTTTCCATATTCTTGTCGACCATCAGCTTTTTATTTCAAGGTATTGCAGCCCTGGACACATAATATGTACTAATACTCACGTATATAAGGTTTACTCAGCAAAGAAATTCAAAGAAAAATCTACTTAATGTGGTTAACGATATGGTTTGATTTGGCTCACGTCAGAACTCAGCACCTTTTCGTTTAGATATCCAAAAGTCCATTGCAAGCTAATTTCATTCTTAATACTCAGAATAAAAGATTCATGGCACTGATTTCCCACTCCGGAGAGGTCGCCGTGCGCATAGTATTAATGTAAATATAATACCTTAACGGTTAGTGACACAGGCCTGCCCTGGTCTCTATTTGATAGAGCCGCAAGATCAAAAATGCTCTGTCTGCCCTATTAGATATAAAGATGTAATAGTTATTTGTATTGAAATAGTAACTTACAAGTTTAATCCAATAAACACTCTGCGTTACTGCCAGACGTCTAATTTGCACCATTAGCCAGGACATTCGTGGTGTTACTTTGTAAGTGAAGTAAAGAGTTTGCTCTTTATTTGCAAATGGCGTCGTTCCACCAGATAATAATATAAAGTTTTATATCCACGAAAATATCGGTGACTCACCAACGAAGCTGTTGTTGCGTGCGAAATTATTTTTTTATGTCTTTTTGTGACTAAAAATAGAAAGGTCGCGAAACATTTGTACAAGTTGTACAACCGATCGCCGCCCGACGTTATATTAATCGTTCTACTAAATGCAGTTATTGCAAGAGATGATCACCAAGACTGAATTTGCAATAGTTTAATAATTGTATTCTTCTTCCTTGTCGTATTCCTCATGACTGAGGCGAGGGTCGTGACCACCATAATTGGTTTTGAGTACGTGGTCTTTCATGATCGAATCGGAAATGAGGAAATCCGTGGGAGAACAAAAGTCACTGACATAGCCCAGCGGATTAGTTCGTTGAAGCGGCAGTGGGCGGGACACATAGCGCTACGAACCGATGGCCGATGGGGCAAAAAGGTTCTTGAATGGCGACCGCGTGGCAAGCGAAGCGTAGGGCACCCACCTACAAGGTGGTCAGTTGACCTGACCAGGGTCGCTGGAAAGCGCTGGATGCAGGCCGCTCTTGATCGGTCATTTTGGAAATCTTTGGGAGAGGCCTATGTCCAGCAGTGGACGTTATGCGGCTAAAATGATGATGATGAGGATGACGTGGTCTTTCCAGGCTGCTCTGTTTTGGGCCATGTGTATAGCTGCTTGGGTGTTGCACTTCAGTACACTTAAAAGATTGATCAGTAATTGTATTGAACTATTGCAAATTCAGTTATATATTATATTGCATATTGTAATTTCTAGCAGATCGACTATTGAGTCGATCTGCTAGAACTTACAATGAAATAAAAAAGTAATTAAACATATATAATATATAGGTATAATAAAACATCATGTGAAAATTAACTATTAATACTCGTAACACCAAAAAACTCAGCTAAAATGAAATAGAGAATTTCCTTAATAATACTAGACTCCAAAACCAACTAAAAGATGTATAGTTTCGTTTGCAATTTTTTCTTTCTTTCTTTCTTTCTTTCTTTGTAGTAGTAGGCATATGATACGCCGCTTCTATGAAGTGCCATACCATCCCTGTGGCATGGCACTGTAGATAAACCAAAATAAGTTCATATTGCGTGACTGATTAGTTCCATTCTTCTGTTTTTTTCAACTGCCTCCGTGGTGTAATGGTTGGAGCGTTTGGCTCATACCCGGAGGTCGCGGGTTCGATTCCCAGCGGGGGCAACGACTTTGTGTTGTTGTCCTAGTTTGGTTAGGACATTGCAGGCTGATCACCTGATTGTCTGATAAGTAAGATGATCCGTGCTTCGGAGGGCACGTTAAGACGTCGGTCCCGGTCACTGTCTTTGACATTGGTCGTTACCCAAAACCATGTTAGAGGCCTTTAAGGCGGTTTAAAAACTCTGACACTAGTGTTAGTCACTAACACACACGATAAGAAGAAGTTCCATTCTGTGTCGTCGGAAAGCGAGACAGTAAAAGATGATAACTTTCGATTAAATATCGCCGGTGCCATTCTAAGGGGCAAAGCTGCAAGACCCAAAGGCAGGAATGCCTACTAAGTAATATCATTATCATTATTAGGTTTTTTTGTCTCTACTGCAGGAGTTGGACCTTCTCTGTACTACCAGAACCATACTTGGCCAGAGCAGCAAGAGGACTTGGCCTACACTCTCCTCGCTGACGGGTTAGAGAGGTCTCATTGATGTTTATAAGCTTTTTTTAGCTTGTATTTCCTTAGTCGCCTTCTACGACATCCACGGGAGGACTTGGAGTGGCTATTCTACTCTGCCGGAAACCCAACTAAGTAGTATATCAAATGTAATTTTAAAAGCCAAATTGAAGTCGTGTAGGGCCGATCATTGTGCGTAGCCCTTCGAGTTTCGACACGACGACCTCGCCAGATAACGTTGTGACGAAATTCAATTACCACGCGATTATATCTTTTATTGCGCTCCTGACGATGTAACAACAAAAAGATATGTTATTTAAATGTTGTCTACTCTTGTAGGTTAATTAATTCATTAGTTTTAAATGACCGGTTGGCGCCAAAACCACTTTAAATCGATTTTTAACTCCTGACAAAAAAGACGGGTGTTAAATATAAGTTTAAAAACAATGTCAATCATCAAGTGATACAAATATCTAAAGATAAATAAATGATTTCGAACTTTATTTTGGTTTTATAACTTATTTTATTATCGTTGTACTATAGTGATGTACTATAATCTGTGGTTAGATTTATTACGGGTATATCCCTCCCACGTTGTATATAAAGTGTAACAAAATACTCTGAAACTATTCTGAATTCAGCCCATTATACTGGACAACTTTCCCCAAGGAACACGTATCGAAATATGAAAAGTAATTTGTGGCCTCTCATACAAGTTTACTGATCAGCTGATCCGAGTTTGTATGGAGAGCCAAAAATTTTTGTTTATACCTCAACATAATATAAACATATTATGTTCCTTGGGGAAAGTTGTTTGCTATGACGAACTGAATTCACTCTTAAAATAGTTTCAGTATATTTTGTTGGACTTTATATTTTTTTTAATTATCATTACAATTAAAAATTAAACTAAATTAAACTAACTAAAATAAACTTAAATACTAAAAATAAATTACTTATAAACTTATACAATTACAAATAAAAAATATCTCTTAAATCCTTCCCCTGCGGAAGAGTGCCCAGAAGGCTGGCAGCATTGCCACGTTTTAGTTTAATTTAGTTTAATTTTTAATTGTAATTATTGTTAGTTAGTTTAGTTTATTGTATTGTAATAAACTTTTTAAATAAATGGACAATAAAAAAAAATCATTAAATTCTGTGACAAATTGCAGAAAAATGGAAAAAAATATAAAAAATATCGGTTTTTAAAATCACAAGCGTGACATGCGATTCGCCATCGACACAGTACGTACAATATGTTGGATTTCAATCGGTTTGATTACTTCAGATATAAGTGCAGTGCACTCGGTCACTAACCTGCCTCAAGGATGCATATTATGCTATATTCACTACCAACACAATCCAATTTAAACCTTACATTGTTGCAACAAAGTCGAAAGTCTTTTAACGTTATAGATTAGGCTAGATGTATTCGTGTACAGAATGAAATGAAACTACATTAAAATGCAATTGAAATCTGCATTTATGATAAAAGCCGTGACGGGAGAATTAACGCCTATTGAATTCTAATGTTTGTTTTTCATACTTCAAATTAAGCGTTTACATAGAATTGTTGTACTTACATAAGTGTGACCGTGTAAAGAAGAAAAAATCTATATGGGTCAGATTTTTCAAGCTGTCTAAAATCATCTGACATGGCTTGATTGATGACTGTCATTCAATGATGACAAACTAAATGCCTTTCGAAGAACCGAGAAGATCGATGTTTTATGCCACTTGTGGTCACCTGACCTCTCCAAAGGCTTTCCAAAATGAGCGATCTAGAGCGGCCTGTATCCAGAATTTTCCAGTAACCTTGGTCAGGTCGCTTGACTCGCTTGACTCAATGTGGGTGTCCTACGCTTGCCAGCATATGACCGCCATTCGAGAACCTTTTCGCCCCATCGGCCATAGGTTTGTCGGAAAAGAAGATTATGTCATTATCATCCTCCCTTACTTATGTGATTTGATGAGGTTATTGCGGCTAGCAACCCATCACTCTATTGATTGCTTTTCCATCTTCTCGCCCACTATGACGCTCAAAGTGGCTTTTGAGTCTTGCGGCCCTGGGCTCTGCATAGAACCGCAAGACCCAAAATGCTCTGTCTGCCCCATTAGGGATAAAGACGTGATAGTATGTATGTATGTATGAGGTTATTGGGTTTACACTAGCGACTACCGTCTAACCTCCATAACCCAAAGGGTAGACCTGAATGAATTTATATATAGGTTGGAACAAACGAAAAATGGCGTTTGTGACCTACGGTTTATACGTGTCTTCCAAAAACGAATCATCTTCCTTTTCAGACAATCAGGTAATTCATGCCTACAGTATCCTAACGAGACTGCAAACAACTTTTCCCAAAGCATCCTTCCTGGTGGAATTTAAACTTCTCTTGTCCCTCCCTCGCCTTGACCGCTGGACCACGGAGGAAAAATAAGATAAATGTTTCGTCTTCTTCTTATCGTGTGTGTTAGTGACTAACACTAGTGTCAGAGTTTTTAAACCGCCTTAAAGGCCTCTGACATGGTTTTAGGTAACGACCAATATCAAAAACAGTGACCGGGACCGACGGCTTAACGTGCCCTCCGAAGCACGGATCATCTTAGTTATCAGACAATCAGGTGATCAGCCTGCAATGTCCTAACCAAACTAGGACAACAACACAAAGTCGTTGCCCCCGCCGGGAATCGAACCCGTGACCTCCGGGTATGAGCCGAACGCTCTAACCACTACACCACGGAGGCAGTTAGTAAATGTTTCGTAAAATTTGTTTTGACAACCAGACATGTAAGTGACGTGACCGTTATTTTTAATTGTTCGTGCGTACAAAGTTACAAACAGTCTCACAGTTGGCTTGCATCCAATGCAGCCCGCGGTCACTGAACTGCATTACCTAATTGCCACTAACAATGTCATACTCACCTCACTCTACTGTAAAAGTGTTACATACAACGTAGAATAGACAATTCCGTAATAAATCGAACCATGGGCCATGCTGGTCTGGGAGAAATAAAAAAACTTAGAATGTACCAGCTGCTTCTCTTCCCACGCAGATCGTAAAAGCCGATCGAGGGACTGGGCAAAAATGCAAATCATGTTAACAGGCGATGCGGCTAGCAACCCATCACTGTATTGATTGCTTTTCCATTTTCACGCCCACCATGACGCCTAAAGTGGCTTTTGGGTCTTGCAGCCCTGGGCTCTGCATAGAACCGCAAGACCCAAATGCTCTGTCTACCCCATTAGGGATAAAGACGTGATAGTATGTATGTATGTATGAGCTATACTAGATGACTATAGTATCATGAAATTATAATAACAGTTAACAAAAATAAAATTGACGTTTCCATATAAAAGTGCGCAGCCGCCCGGGCAATTTCTTTTCAATGTGTAATTTTTTTTTGTTTTTTGTCAATTATTTTATTATTATTGTACTGTAGTCACCTAGTTTAGGCCGTAGTTCGATTTATAATCGTTCGGCCGGCCGGTTCGACCAAACCGATTTTCATCAAAAGATGCTAAGAACAACAGCAAGGAAAGTTGCTTTCACGAAAAAAAATCGCATTGAAATCGATCCATCCTTTTGAGTGCTACGAAGCCACAGACAAACCGACAGACATTAGCACAAAAATTAAAACACCACTTTTTTAGTCAGGGGTTAAAGACATTGTAAAACTTATTGCAAAACAGAAAAAAACTTTGGTTATTATCAGCATCTAAGTATTTAAGTATTATCTTTACTGGGTTTTTAATCTAGCTTTGTTATGATGTAATTTTTTAAACAATTGAATTGCGATCATAAATTAAGTGCAACACTTAGATTTAGTGTTGTATTAAGTATGAACAGTAATAACCACAGGAATTACAAGTTTACTAATGATTTCTCAACACGAATCTGATAAAACTCTGAAGCTTATTATTTTTATCACGTTAATGGACAGTAGGACTTCTATAGAATTCATCAATTGTTTTTTCTATTGTGTCTGGCTTAGTGTCCATGAATGCGTTATATTGAGTGCATCAATAGAAAAGCACAACGTGATTACCTATATTTCTGTCAGTGTTTTTTCCATACAGCGACACATAAGAGCCCTGGCATTGTAGAAAAATTAATTATTTAAAATGACATTACAATACTAAAAAATATAAAAATTATTATCACTTGGGAAAAAGTTTTTCTTGTGGCGAAATATTTTCGTCACATATATCATCATATCAGCCACAGGAAGTCCACTGCTGGACATAGGCCTCCCCCAAGGATTTCCATTTCAAGGAAGGTGGGTGTCCTACGCTGCGTTTGCCGGTACGTGGCCGCCATTCGAGAACTTTTCTGCCTTCTTATATAGATAAAATCCAAACATATTATTTTATATTAGCTTACAATCTCTAGTGCTGTGTACGTGACTAAACGCACTGGGGTAGGTCAGTAACCGACTATAAATACGCTCTGCGTTATCCAGACTATAACTGATATAATATTGCACCAGATATGAGGGAATTGAGTATTGAGAAGATGGACTGAGTCATAAAATGAAATGTCACTTTTATAAGAATGAATTAACAAGTAACTCAACTATGTGAATTTTCTAAACGTCGACTCAAACAGTTTTTATAAAAAAATTATCTATGAAATACAAAAACGTAACGTCATGACTTTTTTAAGGTAAAGAGTGCTCTTAATATGATTATCTACATTAATAAATCTAAAATCATGTTGAAAATGGATACAATCAATGAACAGTGACATCATCATCATCATCATCGTCAGCTCTCAACGACCCACTGCTGGGCATAAGCCTCCTTTTGTCTGCGCCACTGAATCCTATCCCTAGCCCTAGCTATCCAGTTTTTTCCACCAATCCGCTTGATATCATCGACCCACCTAGCTGCCGGACGCCCAACACTCCATTTCCCATTCCTGGGGTACCACTCGGTGATAGCCATTAACTCAGACATTATTAGAATGAGTTAACGGGTTACTCACGTATAGAGTCAGCTATTGGCTGACATGTTTCGACCTCATCCGGAGGTCTCCGTCAGGGCGAATCTTATACCTTTAAACGAGCAATTCTTGTATGTATGTATGTATATACGAGTATATATATTTATTTATAAATTTCTGTGATCTCGAAAACGGCTCTAACGATTTCGCTGAAAATTTGTATATGAGGGTTTTCAGGGGTAAACAATCGATCTAGATTAGTTTTATGTTTGGGAAAACGCGTGTTTTCGAGTTTTCATGCGTTTTTCTTTCCACGCAGAATATGGTCGCTAATTTCGTCGCGCCGCTACCGCCTTGATTTAGCTCAGTGGTTAAGGATAGCGACTGCTAGAAAGAGTGTTACGAGTTCGAATCCCACTCGGTGACTTACTTTTGTTTTTTTTTATGTTTAAGTTTATATATTTTTTTTATTTTGCATTGTTTTTAGACAAGTTAAAAAAAATAGTTAATGTTTGAGATGTAACCGAGCAAAGCTCGGTCGCCCAGGTACTGTGACTAAAGACCCGTATACCACACCGGCTTGCGACTCACTGGTGTCAGTGTGGTGTACTGGCCTTTAGTCACTTTCGCCCTCAAGTGTAGTTTGGGGGTGAAAGAGGATTTGAGTTTTAAAAAAAATATTCAAATTCGAAAAAAGGTGCCAGAAACTGCTCCCTTAGCGGGTTCTAAAGCGATACAGCAGGTTTTTTAAGCATTTGGAGAGGCACAGGTAGGTATTTAAGGATCATCATCATCATCAAGTCTTTTTGTCTTCACTGCAGGAGCACGACCCTCTCTATACTACCTACCAGAGCCATACTTTATACCCGCTGGCCAGGCGTTTTGGAAAGGTCTCATTGATGTATATAAGCTTTGTTTAGCTTGTATTTCCTAAGTCGCCTTCTAGGACATTCGACAACAAAGGACAACGACCAATGTTAAAGACAGTGACCGGGACCGACGGCTTAACGTGCCCTCCGAAGCACGAACCATACAATAGAACCATAAAATAAAAAATAAAAACAAAAGGTTCGTGTTTAATTGTCTGACCACAACATAGACGAAGCCGCAACTGTACGCCATATTAACCACAAGCTATTGTTAATAAACATGTTATAATCCTTAACAATGACTAATTAAGTCGGAAAAAATGGTACAAATGGGAGGAAGTGTTACATGTAAACTCAAATTAATTGCCCTGTTTATCTTATTGAAGTATTCTAGAAAAATATATACGTAGAATTTCATTTTTACAATTATCATTCATTTTATATATATATAATACATTGTATGTATGTTCATGTATGTATAAACATAATAAATATAGGTATTCTAGGTATATGTAGGTATATTTATTAAGCATGTGTTGGATTTATTTACCTAACCTGACCAAGGTCGCTGGGAGGCGCTTGGTGCAAGCCGCTAGATCAGTAATTTTGGAAATCTTTGGATATTTATATGGATGTGACATAATTTTGTAACGTTTTATTCTTTATATCTTTTATCAGTATAAATTATTTCTTTCTTTTATCTTTGACCAAGGATACTAACCTATTGCTGACTACACCTTGCATTAATAGAGAGCTATACCGTACTTTAGAAGGGACGTCGCACAAAACTGTCAGAAATCTAAACATATAATAAAACAGTCAAAAAAGTGTGTCTGTACATTAAATATATTTCCAAAAAAAATATTGGGGGCGATGGAGACGTAGTAACAGAGTAAGAATTTAAAAAAAAATGTCTGTCTGTTTGTCTGTTTGTCTGTTTGTCTGTATGTCTGTTTGTCTGTTTGTCTGTTTGTCTGTTTGTACACGCTAATCTCCGGAAATACTGGACGGATTCGAATGAAACTTTTTTTGTTATATAGCTATTAAGCCTGGGTAACATATAGGGTATATATGATTTTGGAAAATGGAACGCCTGATGCAGAACCGTAATGGTCCAGCTAAACTATAAGAGATATAAAAATGCCGCCTTAGTAAAAGTTGTTCAGCCTGATGAGCATTTTCCAGAGACATAAAGTCCACGCGAACGAAGTCGCGGGCTTCGGCTAGTCTAAAATATTTGCAATTTTCTCTAAATAAATTACTTGCAGTGTGGTTTCCGGCAGAGTAGAATAGGGCTACTCCAAGACCTCCCGTGGATGTCGTAGAAGGCGACTTAGGGAATACAAGCTAAACAAAGCTTATAATCAATGAGACCTCTCCAACCCGTCCGGCCAGCGTGGAGAGTGTATGCCAAGACCACTGGCAGCTCTGACCAAGTTTGGCTCGGGTAGTACAGAGAGAGTCATGCTCCTGCAGTGGAGACAAAAAGACCTGATGATGATGATGATGAAACAACATCTCTCGCATGAATTACAAGTGTTGTGCCAACCCTGTCACCTACATTACACAATACTTGTTTTTCTCTTCTATTAGCCACGTTTATTGTTTTCGTTTGCTCGAACAATATGCCACTTCAAGGCCCTATGCTAATCTCTGAGTTGTTTTGGAGATATTCCTAAACATTCGGTGGAAATCTATTCAATAATGTCATGTTATACGGAAAATTACGGATTGTAGAAATGTAAAGACATATAGACATATTTGCTATTGAATTGTTTTGTTTTAAACTTATCATTACTTTAAACGAGCTATTCTTGTAAACAGATGTAGTTATATGTATATACATACATACATACTATCACGTCTTTATCCCTAATGGGGCAGACAGAGCATTTTGGGTCTTGCGGTTCTATGCAGAGCCCAGGGCCGCAAGACCCAAAAGCCACTTTTAGCGTCATGGTGGGCGAGAAGATGGAAAAGCAATCAATCAATACAGTGATGGGTTGCTAGCCGCATCGCCTGTTAACATGATTTGCATTTTTGCCCATTCCCTCGATCGGCTTTTACGATCTGCGTGGGAAGAGTAGCAGCTGGTACATTCTAAGTTTTTTCGTTTCTCCCAGACCAGCATGGGAGTATATGTATATATGGTTTAACAAAATAAACAGGGTGAATTCAGTCCGTGATAGTGAACAACTTTCCCCAAGGAACTTATGTTTTGACTTACCATACAAACTTGGAACAGCTGATCGGTCAGCTTGTATGGAAGGCCAAAAATTACTTTTCATGTTTCGATATGTGTTCCTTGAGGAATGTCGTTCAGTATTATGGAAATTCATATTCATGTGTACCTATATATGCATGTATAAAGAGATTGATGAGTGTAGATGAAGATCTATCGGGGACGTAGCAAGTGGTGTTGCTGAGAAATTGATAATTTTACAATCGATAGTTTCAACGGAAAAATGTCAAACTATTGATAGGCTTATCGATAATATTACTTCTCATCATGTTTTAAGTTTTAACTATCGATAGGCTTACGATAGCGCAATACTATAGATGTTAACGATAGTTTGTGCATTATGAGAAGCAATACTATACATAATATCGATAGTTTTCTTTATCGATAGGCTCCTAAATTGACTCTCACTGTAAATGCATGCGGGATACTCTAAAATTCTTTATTTCACGATTTTTTTACCACTTTTCGGCATAAATACTCGTAATATATGTATGTTATAGTGTATAATGAGTATTATAGTATATGTGTATATTGTACAGGTACGTACCTATATACCAAATTTTCAAAGCATTCTAGTACTTATAGTATTTGAGTAACCGCCGACGTACAGACATCGCGAAACTATTCGGGTTCCTTGTTTACTACGGAGCCCTAAAAATGGATAAACGGAAGCAACTTACATGCTGTGCTGACTCTATTTAGAATGAGATAAGGGAAAGAAGAAGGAGAAATTTAAATTTGTGTCTTGTTCTACCCTCCTCGGTTCATAATCTTCTGCAATGTCCTTTTTTATTAAGTACAAATATATGGGGTCATTTAGTTCAACATTGTGAACAACTTTTTCCTAGTAAATAAATATCGAAATATGAGAAAATAATAATTTTCCATAGTAACCAAATCAAGTAACTACTTCGATTTGTATGAGAACCACAAAATTTATTTTCGTATTTCAGTATACATTTATTGAGAAAACTTGTTTTTAAATGATGGACTGAATCACCCCTTAAAATAAGTTATGCTCATTAGAGTTCCGTACCCAAAGGGTAAAAACGGGTTTGCATTTAATAATAAGCGGCCAAGTGCTAGTCGGACTCGCACATGAAGGGTTCCGTAGTAGCAAATAACATAATATGAAAGTCTTGTAGTATGTTTTTTTAATTTTTATATTTGAGTTGATTGAAAGGTAAATTGCCGTTTACGATTTATGACGTATTAAAAAAAAACTACTAACTTGATCTCGTTCAAACTAATTTTCGCTGGTAGTTTTCATGGTAATGAACATCATATATTTTATTTAGTTTTATCATTCTCTTATTTTAGAAGTTACGGGGGGGGGACACCCTTTTTTCCACTTTGGAAGTGTCTCTCGCGCAAAGTATTCGGTTTAGAAAAAAATGATTTTAGAAACCTCAATATCATTTTTGAAGACCTATCCATAGATACCCCACACGTATGGGTTTGATGAAAAATAAATTTTTCAGTTTCAGTTCTAAGTATGGGGAACCCCCAAAATTTACTGTTTTTTTTTCTATTTTTGTATCTAAACCTTAATGCGGTTCACATAATACATCTACTTACCAAGTTTCAACAGTATATGTCTTCTAGTTTCGGAAAAAAGTGGCTGTGACATACGGACGGACAGACAGACAGACATGACGAATCTATAAGGGTTCCGTTTTTGCCATTTGGCTACGGAACCCTAAAAAAGGACATTGTATATGTTAATGTAACATACAGAACTCTGTATGTCCCGTCGTACGTTGTAACGTAATTCTGTACACTTCCGTACGTTACTTATTGCGTGTTGTTTATTTATATATAAACTTTTGTAGGTAACCTCGATTTATTTTTACACTATGTAATAATAACTACTTATAACAAACAAGCACTAAGTTGTTTACTTGTGATTACATATTATAATGCTATATTTCAAATAATAATAAAACCAATCACTTATTGTATTATTTTGTGTTATTATTAACCTGTTATAAGCCTCTTCTAAGGATTTCCAAAATGACAGATGTAGAGCTTTTAGATTGTTTTTGGAAATCCTTGGGAGAGGCCTATGTCCAGCTGTGGACGTTATGCGGCTGAAATGGACATGTTGCATCCTCAGCAGTGCTTCAGAGCCCGGGGTCCGCTACCTTTCCAAGGAGATTTGACGAGGTTGGCGACTGCCTTCTGACTCCGCAACCTAAAGGGTAAACCAGAACCAAACCTTGGGTAGTATGATGATCAAACACTAAATGGCGTTCGGGACCCACAGTATATATGCGCCTTCCGAAACTCGGAATAATCTTTCCAGACCTGCAATATCCTAACCAGACTGGAAACAACTTTTCACAAAGTATGCTTCCCAGTGGGATTCGAACCCTTGACCTCCGGATGACAAGGCAAACGCCTTGACCACTGGACCACAGAGACAGTCATGTGTGCCACGGAGGCAAGTCCTAATAAAATGTATACAAGAAAATCTTCGTTGTTTTAACTGAGATCCCAGAAGTCTAATCCTATAATATACCTGGTTTGGCCATTGGGTTGGCCTCTGTGCCAAACTGCCTCCGTGGTGTAGTGGTTAGAGCGTTTGGCTCATACCCGGTGGTCGCGGGTTCGATTCCCAGCGGGGGCAACGACTTTGTGTTGTTGTCCTAGTTTGGTTAGGACATTGCAGGCTGATCACCTGATTGTCTGATAAGTAAGATGATCCGTGCTTCGGAGGGCACGTTAAGTTGCGGTCCCGGTCACTGTCTTTGACATTGGTCGTTACCCTTAACCATGTCAGAGACCTTTAAGGCAGTTTAAAAACTCTAACACTAGTGTTAGTCACTAACACACACGATAAGAAGAAGAAGAAGAAGGCCATTGGGTTCTTCTGATGCGAATCGATGAGGAACCTTGGCTCCGAAAATAAAATGTTATTGCTAACAATTGCTTCCAGTAACGCGAGTCTGCAAGGATACTTTGCAATCACGCGGATAAGCCGCGGTTCCGATAACGCGACTAAAAGTAATGTCTATATTGAGAGGAAACAGTTTGTGAACTTTCTAGTAAATCACTATATTTTTGAGGAGCTCTGGCTCGACGGGAATACGCATTACTAACGCTTCCGCAAGGTAAGCGACACCGGATGTTGTCCGCACCAGGATGGGTAACGTGCTTCGTGTTTTGGAAGGCAAGTTATTTGTAGTAAATAGTAGGTTAAGCTGTGATTGATATAATATATCAAACACACCACCAACCAAAAAAATATAGAAAATTATATCACAAATAAATTATTATGGTCCCGGCTGTCATCATTTTATGACCTTACTTACACGAAAGATTCTACAGATTAACTAAATGTTCAAATTTTTTTAAATTTGTTTTTATATATAATTAAACACTGCATCTTATCAAAATGTAAATCACTTTATATTGGCGCACGCTCATTATTTGCGGATGTCACGCCAGAACTTTTACTTTATAGTCAATATCCGTAACGTAATCCAAGTTACGACTTGGGTTACAAGCATATCATCTTTGGAGGAGATAAAGCTGGAACGCGCACCCCGTGGTCCGTCGTAGCACAACTAAGGATAAAATCAGAAACGCGCTCTGGTGACCAGAAGCATGCCTAGCAATCCCCTTAAACATAATTATTACTCTTCTTTGTCACTTTTTTTGCTAGTCGTGTCGTGTTGCTGCCATCTCTGTGAGGCTATCCTGCAACTTCAGTTTTGCCTACTTACTGGCCCTCTAATTGTTTCTATGGTTTTGGTTGTTACGTTAGTAATTATAATCTTTGCCAGAAGTCAAATCCGTAAAACCCGTAAATAAGTATGTTTGTCGCATCGCAAACTCACCTTATTGCACTTTATTATGCAACTCGATCCCTCAATCGAGGCGTGACATTGTGCATCAACCAATATGGCCGGCCAAGGCGAAAGTATAATTAGACACCGCAAACAGTCGCGTCAGCGGAAACTTATATTAAACATTGTTTCATTTCCAAATGAAGACATATTGTTTTGAAATTCCAATATGATTTTTTGTTGTGTGTGGCTCAAAATACTTTAAGTTATTTTGTTTTTAACTTTTTAATAGCATGTTTTTTCAAAATTCTTCTTTCCCTTTCGGAATTGGCTCAGAAAATCCACTATTCATAGATTAAAAATAACTTATCTCTTCCATTCTAGAAGAAAAGAAATATCTTACGATGAACTCGTAGCAGTTGCTTTTCCTTCCAATGGAGTAAAAGGGAGACAAGGATTTCCTCCGGAGGGGAAAAAACTTGCCAAAACAAACCTTTCTGGAAGACCTAGGATAAATTTATTTTTAAGAAAAAGAAGAAAAATCAAAAGTAAAGTCTTACCAGAACAGTGAATATATGGCAGAAAGAAATAAAGAACAGAGGCTTCGCCTCTCAACTTCACCGACCTATGTTAAATCCGGCCAAGTGCGTGTCGGACCACGCGCAGTTTAAGGTTCCGTAGTTGCGAATGCAGACTTTAAGTTCACACCTCACGTATAAAAATGCTTTGACTAAAAAGTCAACAGTTATAAAGTATGTTAAAAACCCTGTCCGATCCGACAAAGTAATGTTGGTTAGCTTGTGTCGATTTTATTTTCCGGTCTTTCCCACCCCTGAAATCGCAAAAAAATCTGCAGCTTCATATTTCTGCAGCTTTAGCTTGTAGGTTCAATTTTGTATGAAGCCATAGTTTTTTTTTTGCGATACTAGGAATGGGAGAAACCGATAAATAGATACACAAGCTACCCAACATTACCTTTACGGGTCGGACAGGGTTTTTTAACATACTGTATAAATTAATTTTAAAAAACTTTAAACAGTAGTTCATAAAATAGATTGAAGGGTTTTCTAGGGCTTGGTCAAGACACAAGTTTAAATGGTATCTCCGTTCCCTTTCAATTGGGGCTGCCCCTATTTGAAAGGAAACGAAAGATATCATTTAAACTTGAGCCCGGAAAAAATCATGTATCCCCTCTAGTAATGGAACGAGTTCCTTACGAATCTGACGCCAGTGATGGTTAGATACACCAAAAAAAAACGTTTAGATAAATTTTTGACGAAAAACTTTTTTTTGTTGTTTAAAAATATACAAATTTTTAAACAAAAAACGCACCATTGTTATCAATCGTCAATATCTCCATTGTATACAGAAGCCTTATCATTTGCGTATCCAAGGAAGGAAGCTTTGAGAAGAAACATGCTAATAATAGAAATCAGGTCACGGGAACCTTCGGATCCCGGACTCCCGGCAAGGAAGTACTGCCGTTGACGTCATAGCCGCTCCCAGAAAATTTAGATGAATAGATAAATTATTTATTGCATCTATAGCACACTACAACCTACAACCCATAAAAAAGAAAAACTTAACCTAATATAAACTAATTAAGAGTCCCCTTACCCTAAACCAAAATACAATTTTCCATACAAACTTAGTCTACGTTTTATTTCGAAACGACATGCCCGATTTCGGCAAAAAATTGTAATTTTAAAGATATTGCAATTATCTAGGGTAATAACTAGTTTCCGACAGTAAAATATGAACTTGAAATAGAATATAGTATGTTATATCATTTTTGACCATCAGTATGGGAAACTTCTAAATCCTTATATTTTCTTTCTAGTTCATAATTTTGGCGTCGGAAACCAGTTTTTACCCTAGATAATTGCAATTTCTTTAAAATTACCAATTTTTACCGAAATCTGACATGTGGTTTCAAAATTAAACGTAGACTACGTTTGTTATTTTGTATGGAGAATGGTAAGGGTATTCTTAAGAAATAAGTAGCACCTATATACTATTACTTTATAAGGTTTTATTTGTAACTTTTTCAAGTGTATATGAACCAATAAAATAAATAAATATAAAACAATACTGTAGCACACACTTGCCTATATCTATATAGGCAAGTGTGTGCTACAGTATTGCAAAAGGCTGTAGCTCAGTGCGGGGAATTTTCTAAAGAGCAAAACACTAATTTTCAGGTACCGCCAGTCTATACAATGTCCTTTTTTATTAAGTACAATTATTTTAAGGGGTGAATCGGACCATCATTTTGAACAACTTTTCCCAGTAAATTTTTATCGAAATACGAAAAAATAATTTTCATTTTCCATAGTAATGATATCACATTACTACTTCGATTTCTATGAAAACCTAAAATTTTTTTTTCTTATTTCGATATACATTTATTGGGAAAAGTTGTTCAAAATGTGTGCTTGCGGCGCCGAAGTTAATTTAGTTAACTAAATATATTAAAAAGTATAAGTATAATTTTTCTTCCATGTATTCTTTATATACATATTCCGTGCACCTACACAAATTGATAAAAAAAAGAAGCATTTAGTTTTAAAACAATAAATAAAGGGAACAGTCGTCGTATTTTTTTAAATTTAGAATACATATCAACATAGGTGAATGTTACCTACATATATATTTTGACGACAATAAACTAATATAAAATAAATATATAGGGACAAATTACACTGATTGAGCTATTTCCAAAGTAAGTTCGAGACTTGTGTTATGGGATACTTAGTGATACTATATTTTATGACAAATACATATATAGATAAACATCCAAGACGCAGGACAAAGACAATTTGAAAAAGGCAATTTTCTAACTTGCCCTGACGGGGTCCGAACCTGGGACCTCTGGGTAGCGGACTACGCCGCAGAGGTCGTCAAATATAATTCAATATATATTCCAAATTTTAAAAATTATCTTGCTTTCACGTTAAAAAATCACATTGAAAGTCTATCCTTTTAAGAGCTACGATGCCGCAGACTAACACACATACAAACATGGCCCTTAAACTTATAACACCCCTCTTTTTACCTCAGGGATAAAACAAACAAGATATTTTTTGTTCTATTTATGGTTTTCTAAGATTTCTTTAACGCTATAGGGTGCTATTCAATCTGTATTTTTCGACAAAGATATCAATAGCAATTTTTGCCGTATTGTTTGTCCCTGGATACCGTCGCTAAGCACCAGAAAGAAGTATTAACGTCGTATTTTGAGATTTTCCTGTTGATGTTATTGAGAGACAGTTTCCTGAAGCTTGAAGGTGAAAAGAAAAAATGTGGGCGGTAATAGTAACGTATTTAATAAAATACTTTGTATATAAATACATTTGTAAAGAAGATAGTAATTTATCATATATAAAACCGGCCAAGTTCGTGTTAGGCCACGCGCAGTTTAGGGTTCCGTAGTTGCAAACGCCTACTTTGAGTTCATGCCTCTAAAAACGTCTAAAAACTAATTTTCCATTGAATTTATATTTACTTTTCCGAGTACATATATAATAATTATGTGTTTAACTGCCTCCGTGGTGTAGTGTTAGAGCGTTTGGCTCATACCCGGAGGTCGCGGGTTCGATTCCCGGCGGGGGCAATGACTTCGTGTTGTTGTCCTAGTTTGGTTAGGACATTTCAGGCTGATCACCTGATTGTCTGATTAGTAAGATGATCCGTGCTTCGGAGGGCACGTTAAGTCGTCGGTCCCGGTCATTGTCTTTGACATTGGTCGTTACTTAAAACCATGTCAGAGGCCTTTAAGGCGGTTTAAAAACTCTGACACTAGTGTTAGTCACTAACACACACGATAGAAGAAGAAGTACATTTTATAAGTTGGTTAATCTTTTTAATTTGTAAACCCTACTAAGCTCTGATAACTCTTTGAGAACGGATGGTTATTCAAAATATTTGACTCTAGGCACTGTCACAGTATTGATAAATATAATAGGCAAGTACAGAACGGACCCTCCTAAGGTCCCGCTCTATATGCGTCCCCGTTCCCCGTCCCCGCACCTCTCCCCCGTTCTCACCTTGTAGAGGGTGCTGAGCGGGCGAACACACACACATTGCCGCGTGCACGGATGTATAGTTTCGTTTGTAGTAGTAGTAGGCATAAATGATACCTGCGACATTATGTTACTTTGTGTAGCTTTTATCCTACAAAAGGCCGACCAGATTTGGAATAATTTAGACCATCATCGTCAGTCATATAGAAAGGATGGATGAAAAGAGATTGACGAAAAATATTTATATGACAAATGTGAAGGGAACAGTAGGAAAAGGTCGGCCTCGGCAAACTTTCTGCGACCAAATTGCAGACATTCTAAAAAAGGAGAGGTAAAAAGTACCCGTAACCGAAGGGCATGTATGAAGAGATTGATGAGTTTAGATGAAGCAAAAGAGGTTTGTCAGGATCGTAGCAAGTGGAGGTCCATAGTCTCTGCCTACCCCTGCGGGAAACAGGCGTGATATTATGTATGTATGTATGTATCATCGTCACGCGAGTGTTAGGAGCAGCGACCCGACGATTTCGGGAAACCATCGGGTCGCAATTTAAGATCGAAGGTGTGTTTCAACCTTTCGATCTGGGTCAACTTAATCTTAAAACAAAGCTGAGCCTGCTACGGAGACCTTTCTACCGACATTTGCAAAGGTTGCGCTGAACTTTGCGCAAGCTTCCGACCGAAATATAAATCATATCGTTTCCACTACATTTGGTAGCTTTCGGAGCTTTCGTATCCCTCCCCTTGTAAAGGGGAAAATTGATATATTGCTTGCTTTTGCGATTACGCTAAAAGGGATTTAAGTGTTCTATAATTGAATTATGTGTTTATTAGCAAGAGTTAACGGGTTTCTCGCGTCAGTCAGCTACTGGCCGTCATGTTTCGACCTCATCCGGAGGTCTTCATCAGGCGAATGTGACAAGAGGAGGCCCGTAAAGGAAGACGTCTCGCAACACACTGATGTTAGCGGTGCGTCAAAACATATCTGCCAGTACTGCCTCTGTACGTGAGTAACCCGTTTTCTTTCTCATCTTAGTGTATTCTCAGTTGCATCCTCAGCTGTAATGCTGCGAAGCCCGGGGTCCGCTTTCCGGCTTTTTCCTCTCCACTTCGCATGGTCTTGAGCATCCTTGGTGGTAAGGCGATTGGCACGCATATCATCCTTGACGACGTCAAGCCAGCACTTCTTAGGTCTACCACGCCTGCCGGCGGAGGCGGCATGGCTATACATTTGTACCCCACGTAAATTGGCGGTTTCCACAAGAGGCGACCGTACCAGACTCTCTTGCAGTTTGTCTGCTATGTCACGGACACGAAATATGGGGGTAGAAAACTTTAAAAATGTTATATTTCAGCCACATCGAACAATTTCAAAAATGTTTTGTTTAAAACTTTTTTATCCAATTACCTTCAACCGATTGGGCTGAATCGCGAGGTCTACTGCTCACATAGCCAATATATTATGACAGTTTTCTGAGATGTAATGTACTTAATCCCAGAAACACAGCCTGCGTCAGCAAGGTCCATGTTCCTCTCAAATATTCACAGCCAGCAGATTACGGAATCACTTAAGCAAAACTTGATCCACCCTCGCTTAAGGGAGGTAATAATCTTCCCGAACAATCTTACATTAGGATTGCGAGCTACCCACCGTACGATCGACTGATACCAGTTGATGAGGGATGTCTTATCTTTAATATTATAGGAGATTAATGCAAGTAAAATTAGCACTTAAGTAAAATAATTAGTAGGCATTTCTTTTCACGTATATCGCTTTCATCTTAGCGCGTTCATATTTGGGGAAAAAACTAAGATGAAATAAAAATGTATTTGAGTAGATTCAAATTTGCGAGTATGAAATAGTCGTGTCGTATCAGATGACCTTACATATTTCCTCGTCTATTCTCTATTAAGTCCAGAATACTCCTAATCACTGAATGGAAGATAGAAGGGAACAGAGGACCAGGAAAACCGAGGCATAGCTACATGAAGCAGATAAAGGAGAAGATGAACGTCGTGTCGTACAGCGAAGTAAAACGGCTGGCGGATGAGAGAGAAAAGTAGAGGAAAATTCATACTCCACCGACAATGAGCAAAATAGTTTTAAATCTAAAAACCGACTCTAACATAAAAGTACACCATCTATTTAGATAAAGTTTCTGTACCCTGAGAAGTTTGCCCTTATAAACAGAAAAAGATTTTTTCAAATTGGTCCTGACGTCTTCGAGTAATCGGGAAACATACATACGTAAATTCGAATTGATAACCTAGCCTTTATGACGTCAGTTTAATTAAAAATAAAAACATTTTTTGAATTGATCCAAAACAATAAACTACTTATAAACTCAATATAAAATGTAATAACTCACTCTTTAGTTTATACACAAAAAGGTTATATTTAAAAGAAAACTTAGAACGTACCAGCTGCTTCTCTTCCCGTGCAGATACAAAAGGCGGTCGATAGAATGGGCGGAAATCTGAATTACATTATTAGGCGATGTTTCTAGCAACCCATCACTATTCTGATTCCCTTTTCCATCTTTACGCCCATCTTTGAATCGTACGCCCTTACGCTTTGCTTACTCTGTTAGATTTAAACGCGTGGTAAGGTATCTAAATCTTTAATCAAGGGTCGGGGGTTATCCGTCAGATATCTAATCAAACTGGCGTCAAGGGTTGATGAAGGATTGCCTTAGCTTGAATAATAGGCCATGATTAATAGTCTACAAGTTGCTTTGCCATAAATAATTTATTGAGAACATATAAACGAACATATTTGTTCATAATTAGGTCTTTTTATTTACCAGTCAAGTCATAATCGGGATGTGGGATCAAGAAACATTAAATAAAATGTTTTGTTTACATACAGATTGTCCATCATCATCATGTCAACTGCTGGACATAGGCCTCTCCCAAGGATTTTCATAATGACCGATCTAGAGCGGCTTGCATCTTTCCATCCTGGCAAGCGAAATGTAGGACACCCGCGAGGTGGTCGGTACTTATCCAGTTTTTGACGCGACCCTGTTGCTAAGACTCCGCTGTCGGTCTGTCACCAGGCTGTATCTCATAGACCGTGATAGCTAGACAGTTGGAATTTTTACAGATGATGTATTTCTGTTGCCGCTATAACAACAAATCCGAAAAACAGAATAAAATAAATATTTAAGTGGAGCTCCCATACAACAAACGTGACTTTTCATAGATCATTTAACTTTCAAAATAGTTAACCTTTATTATTATTAACATTTTAAAATTATTGAATAATATTCAAAATATAAAATTTAATTTTAATTACTTGATCCTTTCGTACTAAAATATTTTTACGTTCTTCAGTTAATGGTAGTCCTTAGCAGGTTATTTAAATATTTAAGAATCAATACCAAAGCCACTACCTACTACCCAATTGACCACTTAAACTCAATTTAACCCATTTTCAATAATAAATCAAAGCCTAATACCCCATAATGACGTCACACGGTATATGGCACTTCCCATAACATCGGCCGGGTCTCGCCCATGGGAACATCTAAAAGCCAGCCCGGGAACATATTTCATACAGATTATGTGCCTGATTTACTGCCGTGATCCTTAGTATGTTTTTCTATATATTTGGTATGAAATATAGTATCGTTGAGTTAGTATCTCGTAACACCAGTCTTGAACTTACTTTGGGGCTAGCTCAATCTGTTTTATTTTGTCCCTGTATATTTTTAATTTTTATTATATGATTTTTGAGTGCCGCGGTCACAATTACTGTTTATTTGTTTGTTTGTAATAACTTTATTGTACCAAAAAACAAAATGAAGTACAAAAAATTCGAAGGAGCAAATATACAAAGGCGGACTTATCCCATGTAGGGATCTCTTCCAGTCAACCTGCGGTAGATTGAGAGGACTTTTACTCAATTAAAAGGTAGAAGTAAGTACTGTTATTAGTATTACGGGACTTGTCCCGATTAATATCGTTTTTTTGACAGATATTTCAGTTATTTATTGAGCTTTGTAAAAAGAAAACAACAAAAAACAATGAGATATATATTTCTTATAGAGATATTTTTTTAGTATAGTCATTACTAAAAACAATTTCCATACGAAAGGATGCCGTATGTGAACATCGTTTTTTTCTTTGTTTTTTTTTTACTGTTATTTTATTAGCATTATACTATCTGTCTTAAACTAATCTATCAAAAACTAACGCGAGATTATCGGCGTCAGTGGCGCAGCAGTTTTAGACAGTTTATGACCGATTGATATGTGTCACGCGACCGTTTCTGCAATGGGTGACCGTCGCGCGACACTGCAGGTCGTTGACGGGCGCCGACCGTCGCCGACAAGTCTGGAGCGCGGAATAATAGCAGATACGCCTCGTGATGCCGTGTTTCTGTCACACGTTCGGGACAGAGATAGACTGAACACGTGGCGAGCAGCTAGAAGCGTACCGTTCCCGTACAGCGCAGGTAACACGTGCTCGCACGCGCAGCTCGAGTCGCATATTTACGTCGACACTCTATCTGCTTTTCCGACCTATCCGAAAAGAGAAGCGACCGCTTTTGCTATGGCGTTATCTACGCTCGATCTGCTTTTCCAATCTGTGTGGGAAAAGAAACATCTGGTACATTTTAATATTTATTTTCTCCCAAATCAGCGCGGAAGAAATGTAATGATAACAGCTCCAAAACTTGGTGTTTCTGCCCATGGCCCCGGGGGAAAGGCTGATTGGTTAAAAGCTGCGGCTAAAAGCTCCCGGAAGGGCCGGAATTCGATTACGACTCTGTTGACTCAGTGTTATGACAGAGGTCATTACTCGTGTTTATTTTGCAAATTAACTGCAGCGGGTTATGGATCATATTATTATTATGGGATATATGTGACAACTTTTGTGGCCTAGTGGAAACGTAATTCCGTAACACAATGACAATCCAGCTGAACGATTTTCAGCTGTTTTACAAAACCGAGCTGTAATGCCAAACAGCTAGAGGTTTTGTCAATAACGGATTATTCAACCCAACTGCGACATATATATGTATTTGTAGTAAAATATAGTATCGTTGAGTTAGAATCCTATAACACAGCCTCGAACTTACTTTGGGGCTAGCTCAATCAGTGTAATTTTTCCGACATGGTAGTATATATGGTCTAACAAAATATACTGAAACTATTTAAAGGATGTATTGAGTCCGTGATGTTGAACAACTTTCCCCAAGAAACATGGGTCGAAATGTGAAAAATAATTTTCGGCTTTCATATATCTTGCTATGTGATAGTATGACACACTTCTTCTCAACGAATTCTAAAGCTTTTGACTAACCAGTCACTACATATATAAGTTATTTGGCATACGACCGTATTAAAAGCACTATTTACCCCGTAAGTACGCTAACTTAAGCTTAACTTACCCCGTCTCATTAAGGCCCCGTGACGCAATATTCCCTATCTGAGATGCCGTTAAGATACCGACTAATAAACAGCTTAAACGGCCATCATCCGCTAGATGGCGCTGCGAGCGTTCGCTTTTATGACAGCACCGAGCTATGTAGCGGTAGGGTAGAAACATTGGTGTTTTGAAATTTGCCTTTATTTCTCTCTTAATAGGGTATTTACTTTTTTATTAAATCAAAAAGTTTGTCTTAGATTTAGGCCTTCTTGACTAAATGGCTATTTAAAAAATTACAGAAAGTAAGTCGGCTGCCACAAGCCGTGAAGTTTGCAAATATCCTCAATACAGTTGGACTCACCAACTAAGTTATAAGTAGAAATGAGAGACTTACAAATAATAACAAAAATCCTCTGACGTCACAGACATAGGTAAAGCCTGGTTTACATGTTGACAACTGACAAGATATCAATGCACTTGTCTGTGCCTGTTCACACGCTAACTTGTCACTTGTCACGTTACTTGCACTTGTTACTTGTCATTTTGTAAACCAGGCTTAAAAGATGTCCCCACTTACTAGCCAGCTGACAGATACTTCTTAGCCATCGTTTAAAATTTATTTTGGGACGTTTCCCAATAAGTATTATTCCCGTTACTCCCGCGACATCGTAACATCGCCAAGATAGCGATATAACCTGATTGTAACCGTCAAATTTAACGCAGAGGGCGTTTGATTTGGGACGCCAAACGTAATTAACGTGCCATATCTTTATATCCTCGTGGAGCAAAATTGACAATGATATTTTCTCGACCACCTTCGCGCTAAGCCTTGAGGACGCATTTTTTAAATCACTTGTCCCATTACGAATTGAATGACCTCTCCAACCCGTCTGGCCAGTGAGGAAAGTGTAGGCCAAGTCCTCTGCTGCTCTGGCCAAGCTCTGGTAGTACAAAGAAGGTCGTGCTCCTGCAGTGGAGACAAAAAGACCTGATGATGATAATGATTATACGAATTGCTCGCGCGAGCTTTTCCAAACGGGCGCATTTTTGAATAGGACCTCCGCCTTCGTTGTGATAGCCTGGCATGATGACCACTACGCCACTTCTTCTTTGGGTGCCGCTTCATTCCTGAAGATTAGCAGTCAGCTCTTTAAATCTTGATTGGTCCATGTCATGACAAAGCAATTGTTCCTCAGCTATGATATTTTGGGACGTCCCATCTTACACTTTTCGGCAATTTACCCATCAGGTTTGGAGTATGTAGATGATATTGTGGGTTTCTTAACACGTGACCTCGGAGCTCTACTTTTCTGCCCATGCGCTCCAGAACTTCAACATTAGCAATGTGGTCCCATCACCTCATGCGTTGCATTCTACACCATAGAGGTCATCAAATCATCAAAGCTATAATTTTTCAAAGCTAAAAACCGACTTCACCCCTTCATCTTCTCTCTCTCTTCTCCTTCTTTCTCCTTTTTTGTCAGGGGTTAAAAAAGAAAAACTTTGACGTATACACATTAACAGCATGCCGAAACACAATAAACGAAAAGAGTGTAAAGTGAAACCCATAGGCCCTAATTTAGCATATTATGTATTGCATGGCAACACCACTTATCTGACAGCGCGCACCGTGACGGCTTTTTTATCGGAAACGGCATAATTTGTGTGCGATGCGATGCCGGGCGATAAATTGAATTTGCCGGTACAGTTGGCTCGCACAAAGGTGTTCGAAAGTGCGCAGCCGACTGTATCTCCTGCGGGCGCGGTTGCGTTGTACCACGATACGATTTTCATACGATTTTTTATACGAACTTTGAGACTACTTACAACTTAGGCGAGTTACTATTTAAACGACGTGGGTCTTTCGGCCCTGGGCTCTGTCTAACCCATTAGAGTCGATTTACCCTTAATCGATACTATTGTACACAGAAAGCACGGTTCACCGAACATCGGTGATGCAGCCTGTCTGAATAACAAACAAATGGTTTCAAAAACGCTACGCCGCCGGCGCATTTTTACTTTACTTAGCCAAGCCTAGTAAAACTGGTACCATTTAGAAAACTTCAGGGCCTCTCAGTCACGTGACCCGTTTCGCAATTAACAGTTTTGCAAAAAAAGAAACTTGCATGTTATGAACGTAAAAAAACAATATGCACACATGAAAACATTATACGCAAACATGTAACCACGGTAGTTTTAGAATCCTTGGAGAATGTCCAGTAGTTGATTTCCTGTGGCTGACATGATGGATGATGATGATGTTACCAAATTAATTAAAAACAATGTCTATTAGAAACGAAATTCAATTTCCACAAAGTTTACACAAAACTTGTCCTATTTGAAGGTATTTAATCTTCTGTCTGTCTTTTATATATATATAAAAGACAGTTTATTTAAAAATATTTTAAAAGTTTAACAACAAAAAGTCCGTTAGAGTTTTTAGCTAATTTGGTTCACCGACGAGTTCACTTGTTCGAAACTTTTCACCCAAAATAATGAATATCTCCCTGCGCTAACGACAGAATTTAAAAGTTTAAACAGACCTTAATTAAAAGCTACGTAATTATCAGCAGTTAGAAAATTAATGCCATTGAATTGGAAAAACGATTAACGTCTCTTTCAAATGAAATATTTGAATTTTTACATTCAATTTGTAAGAACCTTTTTTCTATTTGGTATTTTATTTCAACTTTTTATTCATAAAGAGCTCAAAAAGGGATGTAGACTGGATCCAATGCCATAGCCAAATTTTGTTGAGAAAATAGAAATAAGAATAAGAATAAAGATAAATAAAACTAAACTAAGCTATAAACTAAACTTATACTAAAATATAAAAAAAGCTTCTTGATGCAGGATGGTTGCAAGAACTCTGGCTGCGTTTCCTCGCTGGATAGCAATTATTCTCATATTTTTTCGTTTAGCAAAGTGGTAAAAAATCACAAAGAAAAAATGGACACACGCCCAACACTATCGCATACCAAATGGACGAGTAGTGATAACGCGCGATAAAGCCGATAAAGATCTTCTTTGGGTCACTGCGATAACCACGCGAGTGGGGAAATTAATTTCACTTCGAATGGACGTTTTGGAATACGCACTTTTTACTTACAACGCTGATTTCTTCCATGTTGGACTAGGAGAAAAGAAATAACCGGCCAAGTGCGAATCGGATCGTACCATCATATATAAAAAATCGCGTTTTTTGTATGGTAGCCCCCTTAAATATTTATTTTATTTTATTTTTAGTATTTTTTGTTGTAGCGGCTACAGAAATACATAATTTGTGAAAATTTCAACAGTCTAGCTATCGCGGTTCTTGAGATACAGCCTGGTGACAGACAGACGAACAGACGGACAGACAGCGAAGTCTTAGTAATAGGGTCCCGTTTTTACCCTTTGGGTACGGGACCCTAAAAACTTAGAATGTATCAGCTGTTTCGATCATCGTCGAGGGAATGGGTGAAAATAGGAATCATGCGGTGCGTTTTGCAACCTTTGTTGTTGACAGTTATTAACCGACATCCAAAAGAAGGAGGTTATCAATTCGTCGCGATCTTCTTTTTATGTATGTTCACCGATTATCGCCTGGGCCGATTTGAAAAATTTTTGATTGACCGGATCTAATTGCGAGGTGGTCCTTTAGAAATTTTATTAAAATCGGTTGTGTAGTTTGAAGTTGAAGTTTGTTTTTAATTTTGAATAACTATTATTTAAATTCGATTGTCGAGCAATAGTAGTATCGATCAAATGTTACGTCGGTCAACGGTTTGGCGCACAACTGTGGTACTTCCGATTTTTACGCAAATGTCACCACAGTTCTGGTACTTTCAATATTTACGCCAATGTCACCACGTAGTATGAATTGTGTGTTATAGCGTAATTGAACACAACAAATTAACACCATTAAGAGGCAGCCATATTGTTTAGAACCCTGCTTCCTGACTCGATCTTATAAATAACAATACCACCACATTACCTGCAACCCCAAACAATGGTACTCGTAAATCTACTCGCTTTGTGACCAAAAACAAAGATATTACACCTCTCTTTCACACTCGTGCGAGGAAATATACCCGTCTGTCGCGCGGAAGGTAAAACAATAATTTTCCATTTCTCTCATGCGAAAAACTTTATTATTTGGAGCTCGTTTGTTTGATTTTATATAAATCTAACAAAATGTAGCTGAAACTAATTTAAGGATAAATTCAGTCCATGACACTAAATAACTTTCAACATACAACGTGGAAGGGTCATACCCATTATAAATTAAACCACAGGCTATACTAGATCACTGTTGTAAGATTAAATAAAAATATCAGGCAAAATTTTGAAAAAAAAAACGGCATTTCCCCCGAAAGTGTACAAGCCGCTCGGACAATTTTTATGGGAATGTCATATTTTTTGTTTTTGTCTGTTATTTTATTATCATTATAATATAGTAATCTAGTTCCTTCCACGTTGTATAAGTTGACCGATAGTACAAAAGCTGATGCAAGTTTCTGTACAAAGATTCATATTGTATTTTTATATTATTCATCATATTTTGATATACGTTCCTTAGGGAAAGTTGTTCAATACCTTAGACTGGATCTACCCTTAGAAATAGACAAATAATGTAAAAAAATAACTGGCCAAGTGCGAGTCAGACTCGTGCACCAGGATAAATACATATTATATTTTACAGAATAAATGCTTCCATAGCAAACGCTATTTTTTATAGATAATGGTACCGAAACCTACGTGCGCGCGTCCGACTCGCTCTTAGCCGGTTATTTTTAGAATAGATGAGATAAAAAATAAATTTGTTAAACTTACTTAATGTGTTACTGTTTTAAATAGCAAACTCCGTCAGTCCGTTGCGTACTAACCCTGTTGTAATCCTAACTAATAACTGTCTTTTCCAGCGACCTTTCCGCGACCTTTGAGGTCGCCCCGCCCTAGATATAATCCTCAGGGACGATTTAGCGAAATATCGTGCAGATAACACTGACATTAAACCTCCTGTTTGTAGAGAAGGCAACTCGTCAACATTATTTTAAATAAAAAAATCATAGCACTTTTTGTTTTAGGTAGCATAGTCAAAGTTTAAATAAATTATTTATTAATTTATAACAAAAATGTAACAGGCGGACTTAAGACCTTTTCTACCAGTCAACCTAATTCAAATTATCTTCTGATTACCACATTTTTGCAGGTCTTTGAGGTATTTGAGGGTGGTATAATAAATCAGTTGTTGTCTGGCAGTCGCGGTTTTTTATTCAAGCAATTGTATGGTGACAGTGGTGTGATTCAAACATATTCATTAATTTAAACATACCACACATGATAATTTATTTTCAGTTTTACAGATAAAATTACACATAAAAATGCTACCCATACAAATATTCCTAGGCGGGTCCAAGGCAATTAAAAATTAGTTTTAACGGATCCACGAGTTTATAAAGAACAGTCGCCTAAAATTAAGAGACAATAGTCTAAGTAGCTTAATCTAATAACTTTATTGCGATCCAAATTACATGACGGAATAAGAAAAATGACTTTAATCTGCTGAGCACTGTAATTATCATAATTTTTATGGACCCGCTGGAAATACTTACAGGGATTTTAAATATGTAATTGGTTTGGACCTGCTGGTGCCAAAATTTTGGATTGCGGGGAGAATGCCTCATAAGCGCCCGTGCAAAACAAGTGGCAAAAAAATGCATTTAGAATAATTTATCATATAATATACACCAATACATACTATCACTTCTTTATCTCTACATAACAGGGCAGAAAGAGCATTTTGGATTTTGTGGCTCTAAGCAGACATTGCCCAGGGCCGCAAGAAACAAAGGCCACTTTTAGCGTCATGGTGGGTAAGAAGTTGGAAAAGGAGTCAAAATAGTGATGGATTGCTAGCCTAAATCGCTCGCCCATACTCTCGATGGGATTTAACGATCTTTATGCGAATAGAAGCAACTAGTACATTCTCAGTTTTTTCATAAATTATTATGAATAAGTACTTATAAGATGTCAATTCTAATAATTCAACTCAATGACAGCAAGGCTAGTTTAAATTTTCATTAATCCCTCTACATTATATTTCAACTTTTAGTTAGAAATTCGTATTAAAATGAATTTATATCTCTGCGGGAAAATGAATTGCCCAGTTTGGGCTGGATTAGCTTTGTAAGGCAATGAAGTACACAGCTAGCGATCTGTTTATTTATTGTCTTTTTTTAGGGCTTTTATTTTTATTTCGGAGTTAGCGATATGTACCGACTTTGTTGGAACCTACTCACTAGTGAATTGTAGTGAATTGGCGCACGCCAAGCGCAGGCCAAGCGTGCTTTGAAATTGGTTGCATATAATTGGAGTTTTGTTACGTGTCAATACAACTCAAATTGCATTTACCGAAGTCCACACGCGCACGCCTCACCTACGCCACGGTAAAGATATCATACAGTAGAACAACTCGGCGCTGTCCTTGAAAAACATACCTACGCCACGCGTGCGCTAGGGCTGCCCCGTATTTTAATTTCATCTACCTACTTAAGTGACTAGTTTTATGATTGTAAGGTAAATGAAAAAGGAAGCGTGTTATTTTTTTGATTATTAGCATACTTAATAAACATAAATTGCATATTTCAATAATAGGTATATGTAAGTAGCTAAGTTCCCACATTAGTAAGTAGACATGTAGCCTAGGAAACCACTACCTACTTACCTACTAGTTTTTTTTTTATCGCGAGCATAGGTAAAATAGCTCACTCGTGGTCGTGGGTTAAGTCTGTCTTCAATTCAACCTTATCACTTATTTATTTTTTAATCCAGGTAATTTACTCAGTAGAGAAACTGAAATGCTAACCTATTAAAAAATTAATGAACAACGTACTACCTAGTAGGTACTCATATAAAAACTACTTTACTGACGAGTTCAAACAACCAAAAACAGCACAATATTGTTTTTGCCATATTATTATCCCACAAGAAAAAGAATAATATACCTTCTTAATAAGTGTTCACAAATAGCACGCTGCTTACAACAAAACACCGTTCGCCACTGCGGCGCAATCCCGACTGTTTGTATACCGAGTCACGGAACAAGTGTATACCGACCTTCGTGGCGCATAGGTATAACTTGCGTTCCGACCGTTTGTATGAAGATACAATACTGTATTTACCGTGCCTACGCCACGCACTCGCCTCGCGCCCGCCCTGCGCTCGCTCCGACTGAACTTGTGATAGGACTCAGATTACGCTGACTTTTCATTGGTTTTGGAAAAAGAAATGTCGTATAGTAAATAAATTCCTTTATCCATATACGTAATCCAAATTTCTGTATGTCATAAGAATAAAAATGTTGCGTAAATGATTTCCGATCGAGACCACGTAGTGATACGCCGGCCCAATGACGATGATCCCGGCTGGCCGGCGGGCGGTGTATGGCGGCGGTACTACTAATTGATCTCACAATTTTACTTTCGAGTTTTAGACAACATTTTTCGTTTCTGAATTTTTATTTGGACTAGCTAATTAGGTCTTACTAATGATGCCTATGAAGTGGCCTTCGGCTTCAAAACCAATCAAAAAGTCACCGTGTATGCAACACATTTCAAAGCACGCTAGGCATGGGCTAGGCGTGCGCGTATCGTCTGAATACTGTATAGTGTTCACACCACAGACATTATATCTGTGGTTCACACACTAGTAAACATAAGGGCGCGTTGCAGCAATGAAAAAAGCAATGCCAACCAGTTTAAACCGCTACATTAACTCTGCCAAAAAATCGTCATTGTTTGCACTTTACATACAATGACACCGAAATAATCCTGACATTGTAGTAGTTAGTAGACAGATAACGGAGTAGGTACATCTCATATTTTAAAAGTCTTTTTCCATTAAAATTTTTATTTTACTTTCAATCCACTAAAAACTTAAAATGTTATAAATAAGTCCAACTAACCAAAAATTTTATGTTCTAAAAATATACTCACGGAAACATGTTTTTCTATTTATCTGTTAATCTACGATACACTTTCTCATTAACACTGCCGTCGCATGACAGTGCCCCATATGTCATACCCAGGGGTGCCTTCCGCCCCCGCATTAGCCCCCATAAAAACACCTTGCAGCTTATTTACAACTGTTTTTTAACATTCGTAATAAAATTACGGTAAAGTATGACGTGGACGGCCACTATGTGGTTTTCGGCAGATTAGAACGTCTTTCTGTGGATGTCGTAGAAGGCAATTTAGGAAATACAAGCTAAACAAAGCTTATAAACATCAATGAGACCTCTCCAACCCGTATGGCCAGCGTGGAGAGTGTAGGCCAAACTCTAGCTGCTCTGGTCAATTATGGCTCTGGTAGTACAGAGAGGGTCGTGCTCCTGCAGTGGAGACTAAATATACCTGATTACGACGTACACGATAAGGTTATAAAGGTCCGTTCAAACATACTCAAAGAAACACAGCTCTATGTCAACTACAATAAGTTGGCGCAAGTCAAATAAAAGGTATATTATCATTATCATCATATCAATCGTAGGAAGTCCACTGCTGGACACGGGCCTCCCCAAGGCTTTCCAATACGACGATGTATCAATTGCGACCTGAATTCACCCTCTAGCGTTGGCTCAAAGTTCTCCAGGATTTTAAGTATTAGGAGTTGCCTTAGTTCCTGCAGGAATGTTGTACGAAGATATAAAATCAGGCCAGATATGGATATGCTATGCTACTAATCTTGATGAGTGAAATCATCGAGCAAAGCTACGAAAAGCCAGCTAGCTAGTAAGTATTAGGAGAAGTCTAGGCTTCTAGATTTTACAGGGAAGAAGTGGCATCTAAAGAAAATCAGATACCTTTTTGCTTTCTATACAAACTCGGATCACTTGATCAGTCAACTTGTATAGGAGGTCAAAAATTAATTTTCATATTTTGATATATGTTTCTTGGGAAAAATTGTACAGTATCAAGGACTGAATTTGCCATTCAAATAGTTTCATTATATTTTGTTAGACCCTGTGTAAGGAAAAAAGGAAACCTATATGACGAAACTTGCGTAGGTATACCGCTTAGATAAACGGAAAGGTTCCAAACAAGCAGTGTATATTAACCGGCCCTACTATATTAACATATATATAGTTGTGTTGTGTGAATACATAATGTATATGTGTGAACATATTCACGAAAGCGGGTCAAGATTAATTAATGCAATAAAGTATGGTTTCCGACTGTTTTTGATGGTTTTGTTATGGTTATGTTACATCGACACTGATGAGTAGTAAATTATCTTTTATTTCAGTTTCTATATTTTTATACCTGACATTTACAATATTTATTCAAAAAATATTTACATAAAATATTTTAATATTTTCTTTAAAATAATTTTAATATTTTTCATTAAAATATTTTAATATTTTCAAGGTTTTAACCACACTATATTAACATGTAACGATTAGGTACCTCACATAGAGAGTCAGCTCCCATGCTGGTTTGGGAGAAATAAAAAAAAACTTAGAATGTACCAGCTGCTTCTCTTCCCACGCAAATCGTAAAAGCCGATCGAGGGAATAGGCAAAAATGCAAATCATGTTAACAGGCGATGCGGCTAGCAACCCATCACTGTTTTGATTGTTTTTCCATCTTCTCGCCCACCATGACGCTAAAAGTGGCCTTTGGGTCTTGCGGCCCTGGGCTCTGCATAGAATCGCAAGACCCAAAATGCTCTGTCTGCCCCATTAGGGATAAAGACGTGATAGTATGTATGTATGTATGTAGAGAGTCAGCTACTGGCCGACATGTTTCGATGTTTCGAGGTAGGCCCTCATCCGGAGGTGTTTGGTCTTTATCAGGTCGACAGATAGAAAGACAGAGGACGCCAGGTACACGAAATCGCCTTGCGACACACTGATGTTAGCGGTGAGTGCCATGCTAATTATGTATATGGCTCACGTTAGTTTGAATTAAAGAAATATATCCACACTTATTATACGTTGAAGTGTGTAAACATGTCTGTCTGTACATCTAAAACTTGTATGCCTATTTAAATATAATAATAATAATGTAGATGTAGCCATCTCACATTTTAGATAAAAAGGTACTAAAAGACCTCTTCATCTTGGCTTTGGCCCCATGAACGCCTCAAAGGACCGGGTCCTTATGGACCCGTGGCTGAAAAGCGTACCAACATAATAATAATTCGTGTATTTCAGGCAACAAAACATACAAGTACATTATTTGCCCATATTTATATATACCTTACAGACTAACATAAATATAATATAAAACTTAAAATAACACTATTTTGTACGTAATGTCTGTGACGCACTGCACGATGTCACGGTGTCCGGTAGCCTCCCGTATATGGTTTTTACTAATATTTAGAGTATATTTTTAAAGGAAGATCTTCATGTATAAAACAGTCAGCATCAGATACCTGACCCTTTCTCTATCTATAACTTGAATTTTCTCTTAAACTGAAAATAATATCCCACCAAAAACATTTTCATGTAAAAATGTTGCCAAGACGAGCCTACATAGCATACCCTGTGAACAAACTTTTTATGCTAAATAATTGTACTAGTGTCATTATATCTTAAAATTATTAACTATTAAGCATCATCCAAACCAAAGTTATGATAGTTCAAAATAACGGCGAAACGTTTCGAGAAAAGGTAGGTAGTGCCTTTCCGCTCGTCTTGGCGGGGACACTCCCGTGCTCCCAGATTTACATGAAAATTATAATAAAGTCTTATTGAATATACATATTCAATAAGACTTTATTAAAATCTCTTTCAATACACATTTTCATGTTAATGTTATTTTCAGTTTAAGAGAAAATTCAAGATATAGATAGAGGAAGGGTCAAGTATCTCTTATGTCGATTGTACCTACTATGCAGTGCCGAGTTTTAAATTTCAGGTATTTTTATGTAATAAATATACCTCAACAAAGAAAAGCAACGGAAGACTAAGACATAGTTTTATAAAACGACTGAAAGATCAAATCAATGTTTCAACCTTGGATGTTTATCTATATATATGTATTTGTTATAAAATATAGCATCGTTGAGTTAGTATCCCATAACACAAGTCTCGAACTTACTTTGGGGCTAGCTCAATTAGTGTAATTTGTCCCTATATATTTTTTATTTTATTATTTACCTACAAGGATGTAAAGGAGTTGACTTTAGACAGAGAGAGATGGAAGGCATTGGTTGCTCCACAGACAAGAGCTTAGCTCTTTAATAATAAGAATAAGAGCTCAACACATTATTGTTTGTTTTCAATAAAAAGTATATCTGTATACCTTGATTTTTTGAAAATAACTTCATTTCATTTCAAAAAATCATAATAATATCCCTAAAGAATGTGGCATCGAATAAAATTATACAAATGCATTTTCACGTCTATATCCCTGACGGGACAGACAGAGCCCGGGGCCGTAAGACCCAAAAGCCACGCTTAGCGTGATGGTGGGCGTTAAGATGGAAAAGGAAGCAAAATAGTGATGGGTTGCTAGCCGCATCGCCTTTTATCATGATTCATATCTTGCCCATTTCCTCGATCGGCTTATACGATCTGCCCGAGAGAAGCAGCTGGTACATCCTAAGTTTTTTCTTTTCTCCCAGACCAGCATGGAAGAATTAACTTTTAACTAAAATAATTACAAAAACATAAACAAAGCCACTCAGAATTTCAGATGCAATATAACAAAAAGCCTTTTAAATATTATTTCTGGAAAAGTTCCAAAAAGGATTCCATTTTATTAGGTATAATAGCATGCAGCGAAACAATTTAAAACTTTTTTGGTATTTTATTAGAGGCAAGTATTCGTTTTGTCCAAACTAATGAAAAAGTTCGTGAATTATTCGCCTGTGAATAGTATTTTAAAGTTTTAAACTATTCTCTAGGGATTTGCTCAAAGAGTAGGTTTACATACAAAATATGGAGAGCACGGAAGTGTATCTTGTGCAAAATATTTTTCTACCAATAAGGAAGGAATATAATGCAGTTTACTTGACATTTTCGCGTTATATTACTCAAGGGATGAGGACGTTACAATGTTTACAATTAAGAGTATCTTCTCTAAAAATCGGTACTCGATATATTGATTTCTCATTATTTGACTCGTCTTAGCGAATTTTTCAAGTATGATAAAAAAATAATACTACTATTTATATACAAAGTAATGAATATCATTGACTGAACTTATTCCAAAAATCTGGATGGAGTCAGTACCTAATTTACCATTCTCTTTAGTAAATACTTAGATCTTAAATTATCAGAAGACTCAAAAAACCGTTCTGTCGTAGTAAAAACTATATGACAGTTATTAAATCTTACACGTCAGCTAACTTGTTTCATTTTGGACATTATTTTGTAAATTTTATGATACTTATATTAGAAAGGATATTATATTTTAACTAGCAGTCCATCCCGGCTTCGCCCGTGGTACATACATAGCCTATGTCACTCAGGGATAACATACCTATCCAACAGTGAAAGAATTTTTAAAATCGATCCAGTAGTTTCGGAGCCTATTCAATACAATCAAACAAACAAACAAACAAACAAACAAACAAATCTTTCCTCTTTATAATATTAGTGTAGATAAAAAAAGCGGAAAAGAGCACCCCGAGATCCGAAATGCGCAGCTGAGGATGCAACTAGGAACGCGCTAAGATTAAGCAAATTTTGGAGATCGCTCTAAGTGATAAGACGACCCATTGCAACTATGTATATATTTTTTTCAATCGTATTTTTTTTTTGTATAAGTGCAATCATGGTATATTGAAATAAGGTATTCTCTTCCCGTGACAGCTGATGACGTAGATGGAACTTGACTACGTCATCAGTTTGATATGTTGCCACTGTGTAAAATTGAATTACCCGAGCGTATTTTTGAACTTTATATACCAATTTCGAATTAATAATCCATTATATAAATTTATAAAATATTGAATTGATGAATCACGCGAGAATCGCGAGATACTAAATAGCTAAGTTACTTAATATTTTATTTAATATTCATGAACTAATTGAGAAAGTCATTAAAAATACTGAAAAGAACAATCAGTGGCAACACTTTCGTGACGTTGTCAAGTTCCATCTCGGGAAGAGAATACCTGTTTTATTATACCATGGTGGGTGCAATAAGAGTTTTTCATTCATCCATTCATCCTTCCGTACCCTCCTTACTTTGACTGAAGCTAGATTTAGGCATTCAAGGCAGGTTGAATTTCAAATTTATTACCTAATCCGAGCCGTTTCGTAAATCTAAGCTTTATCTCTGCCTCCGGACAAAAGTTTATTACCTATTTGTTAATCCTAGATCTTGTTATTCAAACAAGGCTCATGTTTATTTATGTAGTAATTTATGTTTATTATTATTACGTAGAAATATACAGAAGGGAGTTTGTAATGGCCCACCTTTAAATTTTTAATGAATTGTCTGTAGCTTACTAACGAGAATTATAATATTAAGAATTGTGTACTTATTTATAAAATGTTTTGGTTTTCATTTGAAGAAAAAACTTCTTTTTGCTTAACCATTATATTTATAAAAAATAACACGTTACACATAATTTAATTCGTTTTTAACGTGATACATCTACGCTAATTTCGTCGCATCGGCCGCTTTCCGTTTGGCTCAGCGGTCTAAGATGCGGACCGCTAGAAAGAGTGTTACGGGTTCGAATCCCACTCGGTGACTTACTTTTGTTTTTTTTTTATGTTCAAGTTTATATATAACTAGCTGAAGCCCGCGACTTCGTTCGCGTGCACTTTATGTCTCTGGAAAATGCTCATCAGGCTGAACAACTTTTACTAAGGCGACATTTTTATATCTCTTATAGTTTAGCTGGACCATTATGGTTCTGCATCAGGCGTTTCATTTTCCAAAATCATTTATACCCTATATATTGCCCAGGCTTAATAGCTATATAACAAAAAAAGTTGCATTCAAATCCGTCCAGTATTTCCGGAGATTAGCGTGTACAAACAGACAAACAGACATACAGACATACAGACAAACAGACAAACAGACAAACAGACAAACAGACAAACAGACAAACAGACAAACAGACAAACAGACAAACAGACAAACAGACAAACAGACAAACAGACAAACAGACAAACAGACAAACAGACCAACAGACAAACAGACAGACTTTTTTTTTTAATTCTTACTCTATTATTATGTCTCCATTGCCCCCAATATTTTTTTTGGAAATATATTTAATGTACAGACACACTTTTTTTACTGTTTTATTATATGTATAGATTTTTTATTTTGTATTGTTTTTAGACAAGTTTAAAAATATGTAGTTAATGTTTGAGATGTAACCGAGCAAAGCTCGGTCGCCCAGGTACTTTAAACTAAAATGAAGTAGGTACACAAGCATTTGTTATTCTTAACCCTTGACTTGACAGAAAAAGCAATGCTTCTTAAATTAATATTTTTATAAATATTTAAAGAGTACGGGTTTGTTTTGATAGCGTTTAGAATACAAAGATTATTCTATAATTGATTCTATCAAAAATATATAGTAATATATTATAATTTTAATATCGAGGTTACTTAAGTAGTATATATAGTAAAGTAATAAATATTACATGCAAATTACCATTTACCATCCAGCTTCAAACATGTTTTTAATTTTTAAATGTGTTTACCAATTATTATGTTTTAAAGGTAGAATTATTCTCCTAGATAATAGCATAATGCAATTACCTACAGCCAATTAAAAATAATGGCTGAAAATAGCCGATTAGGTAACAAATAACAATAGAATCTGCATAATGACACCAAATAAGGTTGATGTATGACAATAGCGAGGAAGTGTATAATTGCGTGGAGGTGCATAGCAACACGAGTACTCTGCAATTTATCCACTTTGTTATGGTTGCATGACGAACTGCTGTTAGCACCTACTTGCTGCAAAGGATCAAGGTATAAACTTTGCGAGATGAGAGAAAAAAGTTCAGTTAAAATGTATGAAGACAGACTTAAAACCCTGCACCTCACTACCCTCAAGGATAGACGCTTTCGTAGTGATTAAATATATACTTTTAAGATCCTGACTCGCAGATCACAAGATGGTATGCAAGTCAGGTAAGTCAGTAGGACCTACCTGACTTGCATACCATCTTAAACATGAGGCAAAGCACAAAACACACTGCTACCAGACTCGTGCAGCGACTAAAACCAAAGCTGCACATCGTTTTCTCGTTAACTGGAATAGACTACCAGAAGAAGTGGTCTCTGCGCCTTCCTTATATGCATTTAAAAACTCAACAAGTGGATAAGGACGAATAAAGTGACGTTAATAAATTAATGAACTGTGATTAGACTTTATGAACTCTCAGCACTGTACGAAATAGACATCAGCCCTATAATAAATAATAATAAAACCTTCTTTTTTTAACGTGTTTCCGGTTCCATCTATAGTTGTGCTGCTTCGGAAAATGGGGCTCTTCAATTAAGCTATTTATGTCAAGGGACACCCAGAGAATCCAGTGCCCGCGCGCAGTGAAAATGAAAAAGTCACTATTACATTTAAAATAAACCACGCCTCCACACTGACATATTTACAACACACACTATGAACACCGTCTGCTTGAAAGGTATAAAGGTACGGCTTTTTTTACTAGCCTGTAGACGTCTTACTGCTGGACAAAGGTCTCCTCCTTATTTTTCCCACTCATTCCTTTCTTCTGCGACCTTCTACCACTCAAAAATCTGTCTAAGTGGTCCCGCCATCGCTTTTCTTGGGCCTATTGACTGACGTGATTTGATTAGTAATTATATTAACATATAATTTATGTATTTATTTTATTAGTTTTATATCATTTTCTACCAGTTTTATTTTGAATATTTTTATGACAGAATCGCTTCCGCTCATAACTTAACTTTGACGTCTTCTTGATTACAATTTATAGCTGTTTACGTGGACTTAGCTAACAATCGATGTAATTTTGAATCGATTTACAATGCAAATGCGCCGAGAAACTCATTTATCCAGTGCCTTTAATTGGTGTTTACGTTTATGTAATTGGACGGGACATGAACGCTGATGGAAATCCTCTGATGGAAATAGATTTCAACGGTTCTAGAAAGGAAATGTTTCCTAATGCAATGCGGTCTCTTAAAATAATTAGGATTTATTTCACCACAAAAGAAATCCAGCCATTACTTGTTAAGAAATAATGCTTAATAGAAATAAAAGGAGAAGCAGCTGTTGCATTTCCTTTTTGTTTCTCTTTATCATCATCATAATTTAAGTACTCTCATACATAGGACTCTTCCAAAAATTTTCAAAACAAACACAGGTATATACATTGTCCTTTTTTATTAAGTACAAATATTTTAAGGGGTGATTCAGTCCATCATATGGAACAACTTTTCCCAATAAATGTATATCGAAATACGAAAAGAAAATTTTCATTTTTCATAGTAATGATATCACGTGACCACTTCGATTTGTATGAAAACCGAAAAAATATTTTTCGTATTTCGATATACATTTATTGGGAAAAGTTGTTCAAAATGATGGACTGAATCACCCCTTAAAATATTTGTACTTAATAAAAAAGGATATTGTATATCGGCAGTAGAAGCAAGAAAAATAACTTTCAACTAGTTCATGGCATTAAATATCGATTTTATTGTTACGTATCAATGTAAAAGTCCCACAGTCTCATTACACGCAAGATAATACCAAAATTCATTCTTTATACTGGGGAAACCTAGTCCGTACAGTACAAACGAAAATAATGGTAATTACGTGAAAAAACTTCAAAAGCAAGGGCCAATCGCTTTCCTTTCATACGGATTGTATGGAAAGTCTAATTTTCATGGCAATTGTATGTAATTGGCCGGCCTTTGTTGGCGGTTGGCGAACAATCGAAGCCAACGAATGCCGTGGGCGACTCTTTGATCCGCAGGCAACAATTTGTGCATTGTAAAGTGAAGCCATTTTGAATTGAAGCCATTTTTACGTGTAGACGCAGATTTCACATAAGTTGTTGTTGTTGAATATCTTTATTGTACCTATATGCTATATGCCACTCCAAGTCCTCTCGTGGAAGTCGTAGAAGACGACTTACTAAATAGGTACAAGCTAAACAAAGCTTATAAACATCAGTGAGACCTCTCCAACCCGTCTTGCAAGCGAAGAGAGTGTAGGCCAAAGTCCTCTGGCTGCTCTGGCTAAGTATGGCTCTGGTAGTACAAAGAGGGTCGTGCTCCTGTAGTGGAGCCAAAAGACCGGATGATGATGAGACGACCTCCGTGGCGTAGTGGTCACCATGCTAGTCCGCCACCCAGAGGTCCCGGGTTCGATTCCCGGTCAGGGCAAGTTGGAAAATAACCCTTTTCAAATTGTCCTGGGTCTTGGATGTTTATCTATATATGTATTTGTTATAAACTAGTGGTTCGCCGCGAACTTAGACCTCGCGATTATTATTCCAAAATAGAATCCCACCAAAAACATTTTCATGTAAAAATGTTGCCAAGACGAGTCTACGTAGCTTACCCTGTGAAAAAGTTATCAGATCTCGTATAAAGCCAAGCTCTGAAGACTACACGCTCTAAACCAACAAGCTCTACACTACGCCTTAATCAAAATCTATTAAAAAGTGGTCAGATCTCGTGTAGAGCCAAGATTCTTGATCTATGCGCCCTTACCGTGTATGAAATAAAACGGCCAAGCCACACGTCTACAAACTTCCACCTCCTGTTCCGAGGGGAAAGGTTAGGTTTGGTTTTTTTTGTTGTTTTTGTAGTTATTATTATATTAGCTTACATACCAAATTTCAGCGTTCTAGGACTTCAGGAAGTACCTTAAGAATTTTGATGATCAGTGAGTAAATCAGTGACGAAATCGGGGGCTTTCAGACATTAATAAAATCTAAAGCTACGACATTCACACTTTGTATTTTTAATGACTGTATTGGTGTCAATATATCTTGAAATTTTTAAACTATTTAGCATCATCCAAACAAAAGTTATGAGAGTTCAAAAAAACGACGAAACATTCAATTAAAGGTAGGTTGTGCCCTTGCGCTCCGCTTTGCTCGTCTTGGCGGGGGCATTCCCGTGCCCCCAGATTAAAATGAATTTTAATATCCAGTAAAACTGTTTTTTTTTCAGATTTTACAACCTTCTTTCTTCTTCTATTCTGAGCTGATAAGTTCATTTTTTTTCAAAACGAATTAATTTAGAACCTGGATCTAATACAATATCCGTAAGACGTTTCGAACTTGAAAGAGCAACGTATGTACGATTGTACACCCGGTCGCCAACTCTTTTACGCCAATATCTACGACTACTTTATTCAAAGTCCTTGCGATTTGTGCACAGTTACTGCCTAGGCAAATGTCAATGAAAATTGCATACGTGAGCATGAAACTTGGCCTGTCTTCCGCGATCGAATCATGGGTGGAATGGAATCCGTGTTCTGGTGAAGATTCTTCCTCTCGAACCTCCACAGCGTGCTCACGAATTGAGTGCAAGCGCTTAAAGTTCAGGGAATAGTTCATGCTCTATTACTTCCCTTGCGTGCTCACGCTGTGAACACAAGCTTTTGAGGCGTTCGGCCGAATTTTCTTGCTGACGAAGCTTCCTTTTACGTTGGGAAAGATTTCTTGATTTAAGCAATTGATGAGCTCTCATTGGCACGAGAAGTACTGGCATCTAAAGTTTGCTCAACAAAATTGTTAAATTTAGTAATCAATCAAACTAAGCCAAAACTGAAAATAATGCAGTATAACCACCGGTTCCCATTAGTGATATTTTTAGGAGCCGGCGCCGGCAGCGGAGGCACTCCCTAAAAAAAAGTTATCGTCATTTGAATGAACTCAAGGCACGGGTTTGCCTGCAAATATATAGCAATCTTAAATAAGTTACATAGGAAATTTAAAATCCAAACTCAATTCATCATCATTATACGATAGCATTATACCTATAAACATATAAATATAAGCGAAAATCAGTTTGATAACATCTTGGTATGCCCCAAATAACATGCCTATTAATTCTTCAAGAATCCGCTAGATGGGGCTGTTTCATTTAATCCATTTCTACAACGCGCATAAGCTAATAATGTGGTATAGAAATAATTTCTTTGAGTTTACTTTTCCTCAAAGAATTACTTAATGACCAAAAATATTTTATTCTGTTAAATATAGTAATACTATCTCGTGACATGACAAGTTTCACCCCAATCTGATTAACGGTTCTCAAGTTATAGACCAATAATTATTTTCACAAAAATGCGTTTATCTCAGAAACGGCTGAACCGATTTTGATGCCAAACGAACTTAAAAATTCTATGAATAGTTGCTACACTCATTCTTAATATCATCAAAATTAGTTCAACGGTTAGAGAGTTATCGTGGAACATATATACATACATACAAACATACATACATTGTAGACCTTGCTCGCTTCGCTCGCTCGGTCAAATATAGTATCGTTGAGTTAGTATCCCATAACACAAGTCTCGAACTTACTTAGCTCAATCAGTGTAATTTGTCCCTATATATTTATTTATTTATTATTATTTACTATGATGATGATTATACCAATACATAAATAGTTACAATCATAGAACATTAAACATACCATATAATAGCGGACCTATACCCTAATTGAATCGCTTGCAGTAAACCAAGTTGAGTGGATTAGCGAAAGGATATAACTGTAGCCGACTGTACTTAAAAAACTCGTGGACCCATTAAAACTAATTTTTAATTGCCGAGCTTTGGCCTGGGAGCAGTTGCATTTTTTGGGCGAAATTTATTGTGATCAAAGGATTTTTGGACCGCTGGGAATTTTCCATTACAAAGGGGTATGACGTTAAGAAGTCAAAGTGTACAGATCAGAGTTTTTATATTTACTCAGTAAATTAATTTATTTTTAGTTAAGTTCGTTTTAATTTTAGGCTGTATTTTTAACCAACTTATAAAAAGGAGGAGGTTATCAATTCGTCGGAATCTTTGGTTTTTACGGTTCCGTAGCCAAATGGCAAAAACGGAACCCTTATAGATTCGTCATGTCTGTCTGTCTGTCTGTCTGTCCGTCCGTATGTCACAGCCACTTTTTTCCGAAACTATAAGACCTATACTGTTTAAACTTGGTAAGTAGATGTATTATGTGAACCGCATTAAGGTTTTAACACAAAAATAGAAAAAAATAGTAAATTTTGGGGGTTTCCCATACTTAGAACTGAAACTCAAAAATTTATTTTTCATCAAACCCATACGTGTAGGGTATCTATGGATAGGTCTTCAAAAATGATATTGAGGTTTCTAATATCATTTTTTTCTAAACCGAATACTTTGCGCGAGAGACACTTCCAAAGTGGAAAAAAGTGTGTCCCCCCCCCCCCCGTAACTTCTAAAATAAGAGAATGATAAAACTAAATAAAATATATGTTGTTCATTACCATGAAAACTACCAGCGAAAATTGGTTTGAACGATATCTAGTAAGTAGTTTTTTTTTTTAATACGTCATAAAGCATAAATGGCAATGTACCTTTCATTCAATCAACTCAAATATAAAAATTTACTACAAGACTTTTATGTTATGTTATTTGCTACTACGGAACCCTTCAGGGGCGAGTCCGACTTGCACTTGGCCGCTTATTGTTAATGTATGTTCACAGATGACGCAAAGACGCCTGGACCAATTTCGAATTATTATTTTTTTTTACCAAAATCTGTCTTTACCCCCCAACTACACACCCGATTTTGATAAAATTTCTATACATGACAAGTATGACCTTTCATTTGAATTTGAAAAATTATGCGTAAAAAAGATTCCGGCGAATATATAACCTCCTCCTTTTTTGTTAGTCGGTTGAGAATCAGAGCTTGCAGCAATGGAAAAGACAATTAGACGCATTTTCCGGTACAGTATCTCATAGTTACCGGAAAACTCGTATATCCTTTCGTATATTATATTTAATTCTTATTAAAATAACGTCGCATTTTGCGTTTCAAAATTCAAAATGTGAATGTTTATTCAATAGATCTTTGTAGGAATTATCATTTCCTAGGAAATTAAATTGCCTAGGCATTGTATACAATGCCTGAATTCAACACATTGCCTGAACGTATAGATTATTTGTTATGTAATGTTACTGGCATAACATTACATTACACGTAATGCAATGTGTACTCATAATTTATCATCAGGTCTTTCTGTCTCCACTACAAGAGCACGACCCTCTCTGTACTAACAGAGTCATACTTGGCTAGAGCAGCCAGACTACTTGTCCTACACTTTCCTCGCTGGCCAGATAGGTGGAGAGGTCTCATTGATGTTTATAAGCTTTGCTTAGCTTGTATCCCTAAGTCGCCTTCTACCACATCCACGGGAGGACTCAGAATGGCGCTATTCTACTCTGCCGTACTTATATTTGTTTAAAAAAAACAAAATTAAACAATAAGCCGGCGCATTTCTGCATTGCAAACTAACTATGCTAATAAATGCTAAAAGAACGCTAAAAAATACTCTTTATTGCTCGCCTACGCCCCAGAAGGACCTTGTTAAGTGTCTGACAATTAAAGTAAATAAATATATGCAGAGATCACACTAATTGATCTCGTCATAAACTAAGTACAAACTATTATATAGTTACGCTGGACCATTATGGTTCTGCATCAGGTATTCGGTTTTCCTTAATCCATAAATTATACTCTAAAGTTGCCCAGGCTTAACAGCTATATAAAAAAAAAGTTTCATTCTAATCCGACCAGTAATTCCGGAGATTAGCGTGTACAAACAGACACACAGACGAACAGACCAGGGTCCCCAATATTTTTTTGGAAATATATTTAATACCGACACACTTTTTTATTGTTTTTTTATATGTGTTAATATAATTACATGTAATGTTTGCGAAGTAACAAACATAAATAACGTGATTATAATAATAGTAGCCGAGCTGACCAATCCCTATCGGTAGCACATGTTCACGAGTTGACGCACTATTTATCATGTCAAAGTATACTTAATGCTTTTTACTGACACAGTAATTCACTTCCTTCCGTAAAAGACATTAATAAAATGAAAAAAAAGCAAAACTGCCGAAGATTGCTAGCCATCTATAATTACCGGTTATTATGTAAAATGTTTGTAATTTTCCCTACGCCCAATAGTGCGTGTCAAGCGCCCGTTCTACGGAAATAACTAAAGTTTCCTCAACTTTATTGGGCTTTAAGCCTCGGAAATAAGGTTTATTCGGCTTTGTGTTTAATTTAAGTTAAAATAAGGTTTCTGTAAATCCTCGTTCATTAATCAAAACTCATTTTAAAGGTTAATTTTGAAATTGACTGTAGTACTGCATTTATGTATTTTGGCCGGCTGAAGGGCCCGCTTGGGGGCCGTTGCGATTTAATACACTGGATTACTTTGAGCTGAAATATGAAAATAATAAATTACTACGTTCCCGACCGTTTCTCTTATGAATATTGCAATTTTGAGTTGCTCAAATTAGATAGCTGAGAGAATAAAGCTCATGTAAATTATTATTATTAAAACTAACGTGAAATTAAATATTATTATTAAAGCTGCCTTCGATCGTGAATCGTGGAAGCAAGAAAGGGAGGCCTTTGCCCAACAATTGGATATTGGATACTATGTATGTATATATATACAGGCTATTTTAAAATAACCGGCCAAGTGCGAATCGGATTCGCCCACTAAGGGTTCCGTACCATTATCTTTAAAAAATCGCGTTTGTTGTATGGGAGCCCCCCTTAAATATTTATTTTATTTTGTTTTTAGTATTTGTTGTTATAGCAGCAAAAGAAATACATAATTTGTGAAAATTTCAACTGTCTAGCTATCGTGGTTCTTGAGATACAGCCTGGTGACAGACAGACGGACAGACGGACAGACAGCGAAGTCTTAGTAATGGGTCCCGTTTTTACCCTTTGGGTACGGAACCCTAAAAAACAAACGTGAGAGGAATTAATATGAATGTTATAATATGAATAGTAAGGGCGAGTCACAACAGCATCCTAAAAACAGTGGCGGATAGACTGGATTCGCCAATAATGAGACACCTTGTGCTGGGGACCATGCCGGTGGCCCTATATGGTCAACTTTAAAGGCAAAGCCGTCCGGCCCTCTGTACATAGGACTCATTCATTCTATGTGCACAATAATCTGTATAGCTATAAGTACTAACATTAGTTTTAAGTTACTGTATACTAACAAATTGGATCTTAGATATCTGAAATTTATTTCAGATATCAATTCTTTTTTATTATTAAATTCTTTAGAATTGAATTCAATTGAATAATACGGTTTACTCACATAGTAAAGTCGAAAAAGGCTGACTAGTTTTGATCAGTTCAGACGATCAAACAAAAATTTGACATTACCATACAAATTGCCTGGGTGGCTGCACATTCTAGTGAGGAAATGCCAATTTTTTTATTTTTATTTTGACTGTTATTTATATTTCTTTACATTACAGTGATCTAGTATAGCACATGGTTCGATTTATTACGGGTATGTCCCTTCCACGTTGTATACAATGTCCTTTTTTATTAAGTACAAATATTTTAAGGGGTGAATCAGACCATCATTTTGAACAACTTTTCCCAATAAATATATATCGAAATAGGAAAAAAAATTAGGTTTTCATAGAAATCGAAGTAGTCAAGTGATATCATTACTATGGAAAATGAAAGTTATTTTTTCGTATTTCGATAAAAATTTACTGGGAAAAGTTGTTCAAAATTATGGACTGAATCACCCCTTAAAATATTTGTACTTAATAAAAAAAGGACATTGTATTCCTGAGATAGCTTAGACTAATCAAAAATTACCAAAGTAAATTTTAAAGTTCAATTCAAAGTTTTTAGCCTTTATAATCTATGATTTAAGAATTTCGCGGTCACAATTACTGTTAATAGTATTATGGGACTTACCGCGAATAATATTGTTTTTTGACAGATATTTCAACGGCCCTTCTGCCATCTTCTGGTCGCTGGCCGACTGCCTTATAATATGTTTTTAAACACAAAATAGTAGCCGCCATGTTGTTACGTCATACGCCTGTGTTAACTAACAAGTGTCAACTGTCAAAATGCATTAATTGGCTCATTTGTTTACATACATTATTTAACTTATGTCATGCATGACCTTAGAGTGAGTTGGCGTTCAGCTCCAACGTTTTCGGCAATGTACGCGAGAAACTGTAAATGTCAAGTTTTATTCCATATTTTGGCAATTATCGGTGAAATAATAAAAAATATTTTTTGTGTAACAGCTTAACAGCTTCCTGCATAACAAATTTTATCAAAATTGGTCCAGCCGTTTGCGCCTGAAAAAGTAACAAACATACACATACACACACTCACAAAATTTCGCCTTTAAAACACATACGAACACATATAGGTACATTGCCGGGCGTATAGTTTCGGTTGTAGTAGTGGAAATAAATGATACTCCGCTTCTATGAAGTACCATAGGTACCTGTAAGTTTACCACATACAGATGAAATCGGAAATGCAATCTGACGTGTCATACTTGAACAAAAATCATACTTGATTTGATTACTTCGGGCAGCGATTAGCCAGGGTTTTTTTATAAGTAATTTAAGTTATTACTTTAGTTTTAGTTAATTTACACGAATAAAGATACCTCAAACTTGGAAATATCACTTGATAATTGTCAATTGTTTTTTCGGTCATCCTATTACCATTTTGACGACATCCGTGGCGTAGCGGTCACCATGCTAGTCCGCCACCCAGAGGTCCTGGGTTCGATCCCCGGTCAGGGCAAGGGTCTTGGATGTTTATCTTTATATGTATTTGTTATAAAATATAGTATCGTTGAGTTAGTATCCCATAACACAAGTCTCGAACTTACTTTGGGGCTAACTCAATCAGTGTAATTTGTCCCAATACATTTATTTACATTTATTTTTTATTATTATTACCAAAAGTAACCACGCCTTGCCACTCGAATCAGACCATTGTAGGCACCTGTGTAATAATAATATTTTACACACAAAACAGCGAAACAATTTAGACAAAAGATATTACGGGTAATTAACTACGTACGGAAATAAAAAATGTGGTAAGCGTGAGAGACTAACGCTGTGAGGGTTCTGTATTTCTATACCATTGCCAGTTTTCAACTCCCGACAAAGAAAGGGTATTGTAAGTTTGACGTGTCTGTGACATCGTAACGCCTTAACTTTTTTACTTGAAAGCTGACTTGATAGATATGGTTCATAAGTATGATTGATTGAAATCGGTTCAGCCGTCCAAAAGTAATTGGAGGAAAATGCTTGAAAATCGTTTCTTTTTTTAATTTTCCTGGCAAATAATTTTTTTGTTGGTAGCAAATCGTAACTACTTACGAGTATACAAGTAACTTTTTAAGCGCAATTTTTAAACGAAATTTAGAAACAGATGGTAAAACATGATTCATTTACAATGCAATGCATATCAAATTAATTATCTTTAACAATTATTATATAAAAATACTCACTGGATACACAAATCGGATAAATCGGATAAAAAAAAAGAAATAAAAGATATTCGACTCTATCAAAACAAGTTAACGTCTATATGGGGTATTTATCATCATCAGGTCCTCCTGTCTCCTCTCCAGGAGCACGATCCTCTCTGTACTACCAGAGCCAAACTTGGCCAGAGCTGCCAAAGTTCTTGGCCTACACTCTCCACGCTGGCCAGACGGGTTGGAGAGGTCTCGTTGATGTTGATAAGCTTTGTTTGTATTCCCTAAGTCGCCTTCTACGACATCCACGGGAGGTCTTGGAGTGGCCCTATTCTACTCTGCCGGAAACCACAGCCACACCCGCAATGTGGGGTATTGAAAGATTGTTATTAAAATAGTAAGCATCTGATTGTTCTATACGAGAAATGGTGATATCAATCCACATACTTATACAATTTGTTCGATCTTATCCTAGTAGGTATAATAATTCATTTGTAATTTTGTAAAAAAAGAACTAGTTGCCTATAAATATATTGACTTACAGACTTTTAGGAAAAAAGTTCAAATTAAATTCGATTCAAATAAACATTTACTATTTTATTTATTTTATTTTATTAAACTTTATTGTTCCAAAGTACAAATATACTTTTAACAAATGGCGGACTTAATGCTAAGAGCATTTTCTCCCAGTCAACCATAGGGATAAACAGAGAAAATTATGCAGCACAAAATTATTATAGGATATTTCTAATATCTCCTAATATAATCGTCACGACGTTCAGCTAATGATTCTTTATGATCTTTTGATATAGGTACGTATGGTAAATGATTATGAGCGGTACTTTATGGATCTTTTTACAATTTTGTAACGGAACCCTAAAAATATACACTTGCGTGCTTCGGGCGCGTTACCGTAAACTGTACACTGTTGGCCGAGGAAAGTGGCCGTATTTATATTGTGTTTTGGTGCCTACTGTGCTTTGGCCGGATTTACATAAAGCGGAGTGAATTTGTTGTATCACTTTGTATAGCAACGTGATTAAAAGGCCCGACTTATTAGTATTTCTATTATATCTATTGCCCCCGACTTCGTTCGGCGAAATTAAAGTAACTTATCCTACTCCTACTTCCTACTAATATTATAAATGCGAAAGTGAGTTTGTATATTTGTTTGTTTGTTTGTTTGTTTGTTACCTCTTCACGCTTAAACTACTGAACCGATTAGAATGAAATTTGGTATGGATATAGTTTGAGACTCGGCGAAGGACATAGGGTATAATTTATCCCGAAATTCCCACGGGGAGCGAAGCCCGCGGGTACAGCTAGTAAATTAATAATTACAACGGGGAAGGGACATACCCGTAATAAATCATATCACGGCCTACTAGATCACTATAGTATAATGAAATTAGAATAACAGTAACCTTCCATACAAAAGTGTTCAGCCGCTCGGACATTTTGTATGGGAATGTCGATTTTTTTGTGCTATTATACTATACTATAGTAGGTACTATAATATAGCCCGTGGTTCGATTTATTATGGGTATATCACTTCCACGTTGTATTGGGACACTAGCTATAACAAATTACACAGTGACACAAGAGCCCCAAAGTAAGTTCGAGTTTTGTGGTATGGGTTACTAACTCAAAGACACTATTTTATAAGAAACTTATACAGATAAACATCCAATACTAGTCAATAAGAATTAAATTAATCTAGGGATACATAAGGCTGGTAGAGCAAAAAGCTTCTTGTCCACCTACAAGGCGATCAAAGGACCGCCTAACCAAGGTTGCTAAAAAATTCCTGGATGCAGATCTGTCATATTGGAAATCTTTTAAAAAATCCTCGGTAGAGGCCTATGTCCACCAGTGGACGTTATGCGGCTGACATGATGATAATAAACATTATTGCCAGTTTCTTCAATCTTCCATCGTCTATACATAAAAAAACAGTTAAAAAAAGTGTGTCTGTACATTGAATTTATTTCCAAATAAACATTTGGGGACATAGAGTAAGAATTTTAAAAAATGTCTTACTGTCTATTTGTACACGCTAATCTCCGGAAATATTAGACAGATTCAAATGTTTTTTTTTTCTTATGTAGCTAGCTATTAAGCCTAGGCAACATATAGGGTATATTTGATTTTGGAACATGGAACACCTGATGCAGGACCATAATGGTCCAGCACTATAAAAAATATCAAAATTACGCTATAGCAAACGTAGTTCAGCCTGATGAGCTCCAGAGTAATAAAGTCCACGCGAACGAAGTTGCGGGCTCCGGCTAGCACAAGCATAAAACGATCTGGAGACGTATTTTTGAAATCACTTGTCACATTACAAAGGGTTTGCGCAAACGTTTCCAAACGGGCGCATTTTTGAATCGGTAGTTTGCGAAGGATTTGCAACGAGTGGTCTTGACCACTCGTAATTTGACATTTGTAGCGTAGATATACCATCGAAACCAATCATGGGATCCGTTCCATTTCACGTTGCTTTTTTATTCATGTTCGAATTTTTAGAAAAGCATTGACAAATTAACGATGTTTTCTGCGTAAAACAATATTGTTTTTCACTGACACGACGGTTTCAAAAATACGATCAATTTGTATTTTACGCGAGCGGTGAGTTGGAAAACTACACGTTTTGTGTTTTGCTGAGTCCCTTAATGAAAAATAGCACTCCTGACCTCATTCGTCAAGATCCCTTTCCGTCACTTTTTATGGCCCTCGAAGTCTTTATATATCCCCAATTTTAAGTAATAATCATAAAACACAATCAAAACAGTGTCCCTTATTAAAGCCGAGCACGGGAGTGCGTATTACGGGCCATTTGCGTTGATATAGGGTGTTCGGAAGCCGGGCTATGCATCAATTCTGACTTTAATTATTATGTAGCGCTTATTGGACAGGGTTTGGTTTTGTATTGAGGTTAGTTGCTTGATATTAGATGTTTAGTTGCTTTCGAAATTCAAATTTTTATTTAATATAAAAACGTCAAAAAGTATAATTTACATTACGTGTGGTGTAAATTAAAATTTAATTTATATTTAAAGTCGTAATAAATCGAAACAAGGTATACTAAATCACTATAGTATAATGAAATTAAAATAACAGTAAAAAAACTAAACAATTACGGGTATGTCCCTTCCACTTTGTATAACTATTAATTTTCCAATTAAACCTAGTGGTTCTGTGACCAGTAGATCTCGTGAGTCACCCCTAAGCCATTGAAGTTTATAGGATAAAATAAAATAGTTTTTCAGACAAAAATTTGCCTCATTATACGAAGTTTTCTGAAATAGCTAAAATATGTCATAGTTTTTAAGATCTGAGCCCTATATTTCCGCCATTCAAAAAAATATATATTTGATCTAACGAAATATTATATGCACCTTACTGAATCTATTTTAATGCTGAATTTAGTCCATGACACGAGTGGTTTCCTAGACTATTTTGCGTTTTAGACCTTTCAATACTAACTCAAACACTTTTTACCACTAATTATAGGACATAATATATAGAAATATGACAAAAAAAAATTTGGCCTCACATAGTAGTATTTTTTCATTTACTTTCCAAAATGTGTTCCTTGGAAAAGTTATTAAGTATTTGACTGTGTTCGCTTTTGTTAGAATTCAATGGCTAAAATGCTAATCATGACTGGCGATTCTTTTGATTACATAAATGTATCTCTTGCAAAAATCCCGTATCTTCACATACGCTAGCTACAACATAACTCGTTTGAGGTTATCTTTACAACTTCCAGGATGGAGATTGCGTACCGCTTTTATTATTCGTTTTATTTCCTTTTCTCTCACGACAAACACACAATGGCGAGGGTACAGACAGCTCGCATGGCAATCCCCCAAACGTGCCGGCAGGCGGAGGCGCTACAACAATGGGACTACCGCTTATCCCGACGTCTGTTAACACTGCCATCGAGGAACCTATGCTGTATAATTGACAACATTACTAGTCGTCGTGGACTAAACAAACACCTTTTATCCCTCGGTCTTACTGACATCTCTCCGTGCAAGGTATAGTTAGGTTAAAGAAACTACGAGCCATCTCCTGGAGTGCGATGGTGTCGCACACATAACTAGAAGGTGCCTAGAACAAGGCTGAGGCGTGCTAAACTCAACGATACTATATTATAACAAAAACATATTATATATACTTACAGATCTAATCCAGATCAAAGACCCAGGTCAATCTAAAAAAGATCATTTACCATCTTGACCTGGTTTCGAACCAGGGACCTGTAGTATGTGACAGCGTGGCATGATGACCACTTAACCACAGAGGTCGTCGAATTTTCTGTGATACTCAACATATCGAGCACATCATTTGGTTCATTGAGCTACTTATCTGTATTCTTGTATTTTGAGTCTCAGAGAAAGTTATTGTTGATAAAATACTGGCTTTGTATATTTTTGTTTGTGCAATTTTAACTTATATCAATATTTATATGCAGAGATTTCTCTTGTAACGTCGGAAAAGGTTTATGGAACGGCCCATGAAATATACGCTTTGATATATTTATAAGATTGGCGCATAACTATATATTACTAATTTGATTAAGTAGATACCTTCTTCTACTATTGTCTTGAAAAAAATCCAGATGTAAGCTATCTAAAGCTATCTGTCTGCGCGGATCGCAAGAACCGATCAAGGGAATAGTTGAGAATCTGAATTATGTTATCATTAGGAACATGTTAATAGCAACCCATCACATCACTAAGTATAAATCATCAGGTCTTTCTGTCTCCACTGCAGGAGCAGGACCGTCTCTGTACTACCAGAGCCATACTTGGCGAGAGCAGCCAGAGGAATTGGCCTATACTCTCCACGCTGGCCAGGCGGGTTGGAGAGGTCTCATCGATGTTTATAAGCTGTGTTTAGCTTGTATTCCTATGTCGCCTTCTACGACATACACGGGAGGACTTGGAGTGGTCCTATTCTACTCTGCCGGAAACCACACGGCACACTAAGTATTGTTACTCCTTATTCCACCTTCTCACCCACCATCAGTTCTGGTGTTTGTTTCTTACGGCCCTGAGCTTTATCTGCTTGGAGCCGCAAGATCCAAAGTGCTCTGTCTGCCTCGTTAGGGAAAAGACGTATAGTTTTTATATCAAAAACTAGAATAAGTAGGTAGGTACTTAATGTATTAACATGTTTAAAAATACAGAGGAACAAGTTTATTTGCTAGACAATTTAAAAAACCCTGACTGTCAAGAACATCTAGTGATGTGTAGGGGAACTACCGATACGACTTGATATCCGCAGCGCCATCTATTGCTTACTAGTGAAAGCCTTGACATTCAAACGTTAACTCCCAATAAGTTTTAAATGGCTGAACAAAATTTCATCAATCATAGCTAAGAACCACCGCAAGAGAAATTGCTTTGCTTTCACGTAAAAAACCGCATCGAAATCGGTCCATCCGTACTAACGCTACAACGCTACAGACGTAAGCAGAACGACAGACACAGATTATTGTCAAATTATATCTTACTAGCTGTACCCGCGGGCTTCGCTCCCCGTGGGAATTTCGGGATATAGAGTACCCTATGTCCTTCCTCGAGTCTCAAACTATATCTATACCAAATTTCATCTAAATCGGTTCAGTAGTTTAAGCGTCAAGAGGTAACAAACTAATAAACAAACAAATATACAAACTCACTTTCGCATTTATAATATTAGTAGGATAGTAGGATAGTAAGATAATAAGTATCCTTCTTTTTTATTCAGGGTTAAAAACTAAACAAGACTCAAACCGCAAAAAACTAATTAAAACATACATTTCCTTGCTCCGAGTATACAACAAAAATGCTAGAAAATTCTATGCAGCAAACATAAACAAAATAAAAGATAAACGAACAAAAGCGGGCTGCGCAGTAGATTTTATTTTCAAAATGGCCGCCGGAAGTCCGGTAAATAACATCGGCAGGCTCCAGGGAGCCATTGGGGTTATTTGAGGGGTGAAATTAAGCCATTTCCGGACATGAAAGGTAGGTATGAGTAGTTGTATCATAATTGATAATTTTCTAAATGGGTAACTCTGTATAGCGTTTAATAAGCTTTTTATTAATTAACGATACGACTTTATTATATTAAAGTTTAATGACTATTAGCATTTTTTTGAAGTGAAAACTTCTTTAGCGGCGTTGTGCACTTTTTTTGGAATGGGTAAAAAATTTTAAACTCGCGTCAGGACACGTGACCTGATCGAAAATTCGTAAGACGGCGCTTGCACGAATATTCGTGTGTGTTTATGTTACAGCGTGCTAATAAAATGTCATGTTTGTGTACGATAGCCCAATAAATAAATATTGTATTCTACCACATAAATGAGAGTACTTTTATACTGATAATTAAAGCAATTCGTGCAAAATTATTCCCTAACCATTCCAAAATATCAAAAATGCACAACGTTAATATTCAAGTTTTCACTTCTGCCGGCACTCCCAGAGTGCAACCCGTCGTTTTTTTTTTGTTAGCCTGCCCAATGCGGGCAATGGTCTCTCTCATCCTCTTCCACTTATCTCTTTCCTGTGTTAGGCTTGTCCATCCTGTCTTCTTCTCTTTATCGTGTGTTAGTTACTATAACAGCCTAAAATTTCCTGACCAAACTAGGACAACACCATAAAGTCCTTGCCCCCGCCGGGAGTCGAACCCGCGACCTCCGGGTATGAGCCGAACGCGCTAACCACTACACAACGGAGGCAGTCCATCCCTTCTGAAATGCGTCGATATTTTCGCCAGCGTTTTCTTGGCCTTTTTTATTACAAGCTTTTATTTAGTTTTAGACAGATACACATACAGACAGACTGACATACAAACATTAGCGTTAAACTCATTACACCCCTTTTTGTCGGGGGTTAACAGTCCCCTTACCCTAGACAAAATTACACTTTTTCATACAAACTTACGTCTTCGTATTATTTCGAAATGACAAGCCCGATTTCGGGAAAAATTTGTGATTTTGGAGATATTGCAATTATTTGGTTATAATTGGTTTCCAACGTAAAATTATGAACTGGAAAGAAAATGACGTTTTTCTTTCCAGTTCCAGTCAGATAAAAAACCACACTATAACGTTTTGTTTTTGCAAATCCCTCCACCAACTTAATAATGCAACTTTGGAAATACACACCTCCTACTTCGCCCCCCATTACGGTTCGGACCCAATTTCCCAAACTCGATTCCTCCATGTGACCAGCGAAACCGCATTAACCCCATGTCCGGTCCCTGTTTACATCACGCGTAGTTTGTCATAGCAAAACTATATTTAAAGTAAGTTATTTATATTTGGGGAGGCCTATGCCCAGCAGTGGACTTCCTGAGGCTAATATGATGATGATTATTTACATTCATGTACACTAAAGTTTTTTTTAAATGAATTTATTTAATGATTCTTTTGAGACCTTGGAAGAGGTCTATGTCCAGCAGTGAGCGTTATGCGGCTCAAATGATGATGACACGAAAGATAATGACAAAATCATTCGAATTAAGAAATTGAGTACATAGGTACTGCTTATTTTATAGAAAATCTCTTCCAAAATCAGTAACAAATAAAAAAAATACTATTATTACTTTCATAAGCGTCTATCCTATTCTGTCGCTCAGAACCATCATTTACCAGAGAGAGAGAGAGAGAGAGAGAGAGAGCGACGGAACGCTTCAGCAAAGCTAGCCCAACCCTAAAACAAACCATCATCACTCGATCAAATCGAATTTCACTCGTACGGGTATGTGGTTTTTGAAAGTCAATAATGGTCGCTACAAGCGTAGCGACCATTATTGAGTCGATACACGGTCGCCTTTCGATAACTTTTCTGTTTAATTGCGCTATGAACATCGAACATGACTTAAAAATGAGTCGAAATAGAGCCCAATATCAAGAGATTTTATTTCCATTTTAGTTAAAATGACTTTTAATTATCACTTCAAAGAAATACATAAAAATTGCATTGGTTAAAATACTTGTATCTTTATTTATAATTATAGACAGGTTTTAGCATTCGTTTATAGTTTATATTATTTAAGTATGTTTTATTTAATTTTATTCTTAGATTATGTATGATAATACATTTATACATTATTTATTTTATTTTTATAGACCTGGCGCTTTTAAGTAAGTTGTGTGTTTAGAGTTTGTGTTAAATAGAAACAAATTGACAATTCTTATTGACCACTAAGAGTTATCCTACTACTCAACTTCTTCTATGGTTATAGATAAACGCGCCCTAATCCTGTAAAAGTTAAGAGGCTGTGATAGAATATCCCAAATGACTGCGAAAATGCACTTACGTTACTTTTAGTTTTAGTAACATGGTTTTGTGACGGTAATAGCCAAGTTTACTTTCCAACTTAAAATCTAATCGAAGAGTTTAGAAATACAGTTTTACTTACTATCCTGGCTCAGCGACCCAAGGTGAGTCTTGGCCAGCCTCCAGCACAAGAGCACGCCAGCGCTCTCGGTCCGCTGCCAGCTCTCGACAGTTGTCGCCAACTTGAAGCTCGCGCAGATCCGCCATCACTACGTCGCTCCAGCGATACCTGGGAGGGCCCACCGGCCTCCGACCGAAATACAGTTTTATTATTTTTATTTCTTTAGCATCTTGCCCTTGGATTCTGGTAGAGTAAAATAGGGCCACTCCAAGTCTACCCGTAGATAGAAAATACAAGCTAAACAAAGCTTATAAATATCAATGAGACCACTTCAACTCTTCTGGGCAGCGAAGAGAATGGAGGTCGTCCCATCTATAATATCTTTTGGAACGAAGTGCCTTACCGCGCGTTGCGAAAGCAGGCTAAACGGAAAAAATTAGGATAAAGTTGTAACGACAATTTTTGCTATAGTTGTAAGCCGTGCGGCGTGCGTGTGTTTCTCTGTCAGTCTCTCTCTCTCTCCTAATCAATCGAAAGGAACTTCGTTCCATCCGTGTGTCCCTTGGCACCTCTCAAGTTTTTTTATTTTTATTAAAAAAAACTTCTTTCCTACTCATATTATAAACGCGAAAGTTTATAAGTATGGATGGATGTTTATTATTCTTTCACCTAAAAACTACTAAATGGATTTTCATGAAACTTTACAATAATATAGCTTATACATCAGAATAACACATAGGCTACAATTTATAAAGATTTTGTGTGATCCTGCGCAGACGAAGTCGCGTTCACCAGCTAGTATAATATAATACAATGTTGATACTCTACTTTCGTCCTGTACTAAATACTTTAAGTAGTAATGATGTGAATTTTACTATATCTCCACGGACACCCTTGAATCGAACCCTCTATCTGTGCAAATAGTTTCCTAGCACCCTTTTGTCAAACACCATAGGGGTGGCTCGCTCAGCAAAACCCTCGGATTGCTGACTTGACTGGACCTTTGCTGGGTTGGGTTCATTAGTTTAACATGTTACGTGATTTGCATAGTTGTATGTTGTTTTTTTCACTTTCTTAACGTATAATACTAAAAATAATTAAATAAGTACGGTACTATTATTACAATCTAGCCTATTAGCTTACAATAATTAGTAATTTTACATTGACCTACCTATAAGCAATAGTATGAGAATGTCTCCATTGGCACTTTTCTCTCTATTAAGGAGAAGGCACTTTGTTCGTGTGTCTTTATTATAGCACTATAAATGCACTATTATTTTAATATTTGCCACTACACTACCAACATTAGTTCGAACGGTTTATTGTAAAATTCGCTTTTGGGTCAATATTATGTCATTCGGGGGAATGGGAATAAAAAGATAATCATAAAAAGGCTTTTGGAATTTCTGGCTCTGAGCTCTGTCTGCTTAGAGCCGCAAGATCCAGAATACTCTGTCTTCCCTAATGTGGATAAAGACGTAATAGCGTATGTATAATGGTAGCAAGTTTAGTAAAAATGAAAATGAATAGAACATGAAAAAAAAACTATCAAATGAAATGGTAGAAATCACTATTTTTTTAGGAAAAGTTACACGAATATAATCAAAGATGGAATAAACAAGAACCAAATAATTGATGAACAATTTAAAGTAAAGCAAAACAAGTACCGATATTTTGTAATTTTGTTTTTGCAAAACATTGTTTTTGAAAAGCAACCTACCGAAAATGGCAGAATAAAATCAAAAGTCAATAGTAAGTAGATCGTAATACTACACTTTAACATAAAAACAACAATCAGATTTAACAGCCTTGAAATTGTGTCGAAACAATAAAAAATGCACGAGTACAAGTTTTATTTGATTCTGGCGGGGTTCCGTACTAGGATAAAATTATCAACTCTGCTTCGCTTTTTTGACTTGATCATCAGGTCTTTTAGTCTCCACTGCAGTAGCACGACCCTCTCTGTACTACCAGAGCCATACTTGGCTAGAGCAGCCAGAGGACTTTGGCCGACACTCTCCTCGCTGGCCAGACGGGTTAGAAAAATCTCATTGATAAACATCAATGAGATCTTTCTAACCCGTCTGGCCAGCGAGGAGGAAATAAGGATTATAAACATAAGCATCGTTTAGCTAGTTTTCCTACTTAGTATTTCTTATTATGATTGTTAACTCGTTCGTAAGCATTATGAAAAATGACATAATAATAATTTATAATATGACACAATAATAATATGACGAATCTCTTCTGGCGAGTAGGCGACCAATACTGTGAAAATGAGTTTCTTTCGGCGTTTCTTTTGAACAGTGGTCGTTGCGAACCACTGATATAAGTAGCTTTAAAAAAAATTGTAATATACACTACACGTAATGTACATTATAATTATTGACGTGTAAAAGTCTAGTTACTGAATAAACATTTAAATCTTTAAATTTTTGAATTCATTTGGTTCGATTTATTTTGTCCCTTATTATGTCCCTTCCACGCCGCACTATCAACGGTCGCCGACGGCGTGTCACTGGCATACAGTCGTAGGTCTATAAGAGCCCTTAGTGATAGGACCTTTGTAACAATATGTTAATTTTATTGCCTAGTCTAGTGTGGAATACGGTGTTAAATGGTGATAATGAACAAAATTGTGATTTGACATGTAACATCGTACCTTTGTCATGTCAATTCTAAGAATTTTCTCTTATCCGTATCACACCGAAGTACGTGACTTTTGCATTATTACCCGCTTCTTACTTCAGAGCGATATGGATTACCACAATGAGTTATTGTTTGTTATGTATTCAAATAGCCAAGGTAAGAAATACCTTTACATAATGTTATACTTTTTTATACTATTTAATGTTATACTAATTAATGTTATTATCAGTCGGTCCAGAACGGTGAGCCAGCTAAAGTCTGGAAATTTCTTCGATCCTTAGGAGTTGGTAAAAATAGGAAAAACTGTCCGAACAATTTAGACATTGAAGGTCTTAATAGGTCAGTTTCATCTTCGTGTACTATTGATAGTCACATTAAAAACAATACTCTGGCATCACTTTCGCAGCTTCCGACTCCAGATCATTCTCCTTTCTCATTTAGTTCGATTGCAGATCATGATGTTGAGAGAATCATTCGTTCAATCACCTCGAATGCTGTGGGTAGTGATAGCATTGGTCGAATTATGATATTACCCATCCTTGATATCCTTCTCCCTACAATCACAGCTATCATAAATAATTCCTTACTATCCAGTACTTTTCCTGCAGCTTGGAAAGATGCATATATAACACCCTTACCCAAAAAAGTAAATCCAACATCTTTTTCCGACTACCGTCCAATACCCATTCTCCCATTCCTATCCAAAGTCCTTGAACGTGCTGTCCAACAACAACTCCATGCATTCCTAATTAAAAACAATCTCCTTAACCCACTACAATCCGGTTTCCGTCCAGGTCATAGTACGACCACTGCTCTCACTAAAATAACTGATGATATTCGGCTCGGTATGGACAATCAACTGCTCTCAGTGTTTGCACTGTTGGACTTCAGCAATGCATTTAACACTGTGGATTTTGACATTTTGTTAGAAGTACTACGTTCTCTCAACATATCTCTGACTGTTATCAACTGGTTTCGCTCTTACCTATTTGGGCGTCGGCAGCGAGTTCGGATTGAGAACAAATATTCATCTTGGTGTGATACTACTGTCGGTGTACCACAGGGTGGTGTACTATCTCCACTTTTGTTTGCGCTTTTTATTAATTCAATTACTTTAACTCTACAATGTTCCTACCACCTTTACGCTGATGATCTTCAGATTTATACACAGGCTAATGTCGATAATATTTCCTCAGCAATTAACACAATTAATGCAGATCTTGAAGTGATTTCAGCCTGGAGCAAATCACATGGCCTTATTATAAACCCCCTGAAGACTCAGGCAATTATTGTTGGTAGTTCTAGGCAAACCTGCAAATTAAAAGATATCGCGGTTCCTAGCCTTGTTTTTAATAATACTTTAATTGCATTCAGTGTACAGGTAAAAAACCTAGGTATTCAATTGGACAGTACTCTATCATGGGCTCCGCAGGTTTCCGAGGTCAGTAGGAAGATAATCGCAGCAACTGGATCTCTTAGAAGACTCGGTAAATTCCTACCAATTGATACCAAGATTACGCTGGCACAAACCCTTCTCTTTCCGATCTTAGATTATGCTGACGTCTGCTATCTTGACCTAACACAGGAGCAATTAGATAAACTTGAGCGTCTTCAAAATCTCTTCATCAAATATATATTTGGTCTGCGCAAATATGATCATGTTTCTGAATTTCGTTCACAACTCAAGTGGCTCCCAATTCGATTACGACGTGATTGGCATATCCTTTCCTTGCTGTACTCCATTTTATTCAATCCTACCTATCCTAGATATCTTAGAGATCAATTCGTATTTTTTAGTGAAGTCCAAAACAGAAACCTGCGCAGCACATATAACCTTAGTCTTAAAATGCCCGCTCACAATACTTCATATTTTTCGAATTCATTTTCTGTCCAAGCTGTTCGTTTATGGAATTCATTACCAGTCTTCATTCGAAGTGCAAAAACTCTCACTAGTTTCAAAAGTCAAGTAAAGTCTCATTTTCTTTCTTTAGACTGAATTGAATGTTCTTTGTCGTTTTGTATGTTGTTATTTATGTATACTTATCTCGGTATTTATGGAACATAATAAGTAATTATTCATTGGATTATTGGTATTTATGTATTATTTGCATGTACGAGTATGTATATGTATAGTATGTATTTGTGTAAGTATATTAGATATATGTATATACTTCTGCGCCATACCCAGTTTATTTTACCCGAAGTCCTACTAGTGTGGTTGCCTGTAAGAAATTGCTATTGCGATAAGGCCGCCATTGTACATCGCATACTGTGTTTGTTATTTACTTTTCTGTATTCTTGGTGCAATAAAGAGTTTTATTATTATTATTTATATGTATATTTTTTATTCTCGGTCTTCGTCAAACCGGTATTACTGATACTACGGGCCTAAGCCAAGTATGTATCAGGTAGGAATTCTACGCTGTTATCAGGTAAGGTAAAGGTATGATTTATATTTTCAGGCAATGGGTTGGGATTTATAATATTGTCATGACTGTCTGTTCCTGTTCCTGGTGTGTTTAGATTAGAGAGCTCGGGGTGAATATTTGGGACCTGTGAATTCAAAGGTGGATATGATTGTATTGTGTTTTGTGTGCTAGGTGTAAGTGTGGGTGTATGACTGTCTATTTGTAAGAATTTTCGAACTAGGCGGCACGTATTTAGTATAACAGCTTTTTGGAGCAAATTGTAAGTTTGAGGATGTAGATTTAGCGTTTCAAGAGATTGATGCAATTTTTTAGGAACGACGCCAGTTGTAGAGAGGACTATGGGAACTATGGTTACTTTTTGTAAGTGCCAGATTCTGGTGATTTCGTCCTTTAGTTCAGTATATTTACTTAGTTTTTCGGCTATAGTACTTTGGAGGTTGTGAGTGTTTGGGACGGCAATATCTATTAGGAGTGCAGTTTTATTACATTTATTGACAAGTGTGATATCTGGCCTGTTGTAGTGAATTGTGCGGTCGGTAAGAATAGCCCTGTCAAAGTACAGTTTTGTTGTGCTGTTTTCTAGGACGGTTTCTGGAGTATATTTATAATAGGGTTGTATAGAGTCTATAAAGTTGTATTGAAGAGCAAGGTTTTGGTGGATAATGTTTGCAACTTGGTCGTGCCTGTGTTTATAATCAGTTTGGACTATGGACTTGCATGCACCTGTTATATGCTGAATGGTTTCAGATGAACTATTACATTTTCTACAAATATCGGATACTGGCTTCTTCATTATGTATTTCTGGTAATTCCTGGTTTCCACCACCTGGTCCTGGATAGCCAGCATGAAACCTTCAGTCTCCGGGAAGAGCTCGCCTCGACTGAGCCACGCGTTCGACGCCTCTTTGTCGACATGAGGTTGGCACAGATCATAGCGATGTCTCCCATGTAGAGATTTTGCGGCCCACTCATTAATTTTAGTTTTATCATCCGTCTGTTCTTCATTAGGCTGGGTAATTTGGCTGCGTAGATTTAAAGGGGTAAGCTTGTTATCATTTTGTACAATAGATTTATGAAGATCAGACCTTTCCATTTTATTAAAAAAGTAGTGTCTTAGATTTGCTATTTGTTTATTGTGTAAGTTGGTGATGTCGATAAGTCCTCTACCTCCTTCCTTTCTTGGTAATGTTAATCTCTGTATGCATGATCTTGGGTGATGTTTACGGTGACTGGTCATGGTGGTGTTAATAGTGCGCTGTAGCTGCTTTAAATTTGATTTGCTCCAGTTGATTACTCCAAATGAGTAGGTAAGTATGGGTATCGCGTAGGTGTTGATTGCTTTTATAGTGTTTCTGGAATAAAGGTGTGATTTTAGTATTGTGTTTAGTCGGTGTTTGAATTGCTGTGTTAATTTAAGTTTTGTTTCTTTTTGTTGTATTTGTAGTGCTTGATTATATCCTAAATACTTGTACGTGTCATTTTCGTTTAGTGGTTCAATTTGTTGTCCAGTTTGCATTGTGAAAAAATGTTGATAGTTTTTACCGTCCTTTATAGAATTTATCTTGCACTTTTCTAAGCCAAACTCCATCTTAATATCATCCGTGAACTGTTCAACTATTTCAATTAATTTGTTAAGGTGGGTTTCAGTGTCAGCGTAAAGTTTTATGTCATCCATGTAAAGTAGATGATTAAGCACAATGCTGGTCTGTCCGTCCGTTGTTGTAAAATGTAGTGGATATCCTATTGACCTAGAGTTTAACGTATTGGAAAGTGGGTTCAGGGCGAGGCAAAACCACAAGGGGCTAAGAGCGTCTCCTTGAAATATTCCTCGTTGTATTTTAATGGATTCAGATTCTATAGTATCGTTGCCTATTGTAAGTTTTATTCGAGTAGTCCAAGTTTGCATTGCAGTTTTTAGAAATGTTACTATTTCTGGGTGTATTTTATATATCTCTAATACCTGTACTAACCATGAATGCGGAACGGAATCATAAGCCTTTTTGTAATCGATGTAGGTGGTGAAGAGATTAGCTTTTAGTTTCTGGACTTGTGTTAATACTACGGAATCTATGACTAACTGTTCTTTACAGCCTTGGCTGAATTTACGACATCCTTTTTGTTGTTCTGCCAGTATATTGTTACTAGATATATGTTCGTATACGAGTTCAGCTATACAGGCTGTAATAATTTTATACAATGTTTGAAGGCATGTAATCGGTCTGTATTTGGCGGGGTTTTGGGGGTTATTTATGTCTTTGGGAATCATGATTGTGGTTCCTGATGTTATATATGATGGCATTTTGTTCGGTTCTTTAATAAAGTCATTTATAAAGTTAAGAAGGTAACTGTGGATAGTTGTAAATTTTTTATACCAGTAGCTATGAATGAAGTCAGATCCTGGTGCTTTCCAATTATGTAAATGGCTTACTACTTTTTGAAAAATATCTGGAGGGATGTGATTGAATGTCATTTCTTGGGTGCTTGTATTATTTTGATTAATTTCTCTTTGTATCCAATCAGCTAATTTATTGTGTTCTACTGGTTGCTCCCAGATACCAGCCCAAAATTGTTGCAGTTCTTCTTTGCTTGGAGGAGTACCACGTGTGCTATGTGTTCCCTGATTGTTTACTGTTGACTTACTTACATTACGATAAAACTGTTTTTCATTATTTTTAAATAGATTATTTTGTTCTTTTCTTAAAGTGCAGGTGTTATATCTTTGGAGCCGTCCAGAGGTAACTGATAATTTTTGCTTAAGTGTGTCTAATGTGTGTGCGAGGCGTGTGTTTAACGGTTCGTGTCTTGAATGAATTTTGTACTCTTTAATAATCTTATTTACCTGTTTTGAGAGTTTCTGATTCCTGTTTCCATTGATGTAATGTGTGATTTTACTTATGTAACTTCGTAGTTTATCGACTCTTTTTTCAAGTCGTGTCTGCCAATGTGGTTTATATTTGTTTTTTTGGTTGTGTGTGGTATCTGTATCAAGTTTTAATTTTGCACCATTAACTTTTGCAGCAGTCCACGCTGCACAATAAATCATTGTTTGTAATGTGTTGAAGTCAATGTCTTTATTTATATGTTCAGGTAGTGTTACGTTGTTTATATAATCTACTATTATTGATAGTTTTTTGGAAGTCTTTTGTTTAGGGATATATGTTCTCAAAGTCGGATGGGTATTTCTATAATGTTCATAAGCTAATTTAAAAGTGTCGTCAATGTCTTGGCGTCTATGTGAGTTTAGTTGAGGATCTATGTGCAGGATAGGTAACGTTTCATCGGAGCTATTTTGTCCTAGATTATTTATAGGTGAAATTAGTACGTCAAGGTCGGGGGTGTCCATAGTATTGGTGTGATTTATATTAGAAGATGCTAATTCTTCAGCTATTTCTTGTTTTATAGTACTCAGTCTTTCATCGCTTATGTATTTATTATTAATAATTAATCTTCTCTGATCTGCTACTCTTTGTTCGGTTACATGAGCTAGGGAGGGGAACATATTTATAAAATTTTCGTGTAAAAACTTCCTATATCCTGTTCTATTTGTGTCTAGGTGTGTTATCCGGTAGTATATTTTAATAATGGCTTCATTTTGTTCATTGGTCCATCTCATACGTGACTGGCTATTTTGTGGTATAATTTGTGTATTTTGTCCTTGTATTGCTATTGTGTTGTCAGTGAATGTAGGGTTTTGTAGAGGGTTAGGATTGGATGGTATGTTTTGCGGGATTTGGTGAAATTGTAATTCTTCTCTAACTTCATTATATATTTTATCTATTGTATCCTGTGGTAGAAGTTTATTTCGCATTATAGCTCTACGCTGATCCCCTACTCTTTGGCGACTAACTATCATAGTAGGGTATTTTTCTATAAATTTCAGATGGAGTGGTTCAAGATATAATTTTGTATCGGTATCTAAGGATGTTAACTGAAGGTAAGTGCGCAGTATGAATTGATTCATTTCAGGTGACCATTTTCTGCGCGTACTTGGAGTGCTTTCGGTGGGTGCAAATTCTAAGTCTAAGTTGACTTCTTGCACAACACTGTCAAGCGTACTAATAGTAGACGAAGCAGCATTTCGCCTAGTCATATAAGAGGGGCGAGTCGAAGGGATAGAAGAAAAAAGTGAACTAGCGTCATCGCCCGAAATTTCGGCTGTATCCTCCACGTCGCGAGCCCGCCTGCTCAACTCACGGCGACCGGCTGTAGTATCTTGAGTGACGGGAGCCCGCCTGCTCAACTCCACGTCACCGGTGTCCCGCGTACTGAGGCATCCAGCACCGGCTCCAGATGCGCCCCGGCGACCCCCGGGCAGCGACCGTAAATTATATTTCTTATTTGTTTGCTCCATTAAGGGTTGTTTGTTTGGGAATGATTGGTTTGAAAGAGAGGGTAGCCTGGATGTTGTTGGCGATGTACGAGAATTTCGACACTTTGATATGTACTGCCCAAACTGGGGTATGAAATCTAGCTGTTATGATTTCAAGTGTATACCATCTTTCATTAAGCCCCCCCACCACGACAAGGTTCATCCCTTGGGGGGGTTATTATTATTATTATTATTATACTCCTACAGTTAGAGACAGATTGCAAACTCTAAAATATCATGCAAATTTTTAACTGATTAAGGGTCCCCCGACCCTAGACCAAAATACAACTTTCCATACAAACGTAGTCTACGTTTTATTTCAAAACGACATGTCCGATTTGGGCAAAATTTTGTAATTTTAAAGATATTGCAATTATCTAGGTTTATAACTAGTTTCCGACTGTAAAAATATGAACTTGAAATAGAATATAGTGTTTTATATCATTTTTGACCATCAGTATGGGAAACTTCTAAATCGTTATATTTTCTTTCCAGTTCATAATTTTACCATAGGAAACCAGTTAAAACCCTAGATAATTGCAATTTCTTTACAATTACCAATTTTTACCGGAATCTGACATGTGGTTTCAAAATTAAACGTAGACTACGTTTGTATGGAGATGTCTAGGGTCGGGGGACTCTTAAGGAAGAATACTCCAAATGTACCTACTGACAAATTCTACAGATTGCAGACGTTCTTAAAAAAGAACAGGTCAGAAATCCGTAACCGGCGGGCATGCATGAAGAGAGAGGTGAGATTGATGAGTGTAGATGAAGCGAAAAAGGTCTGTCAAGATCGTAGCAAGTGGAGGTCCATAGTCTGAAAACCTCTGTGGGTAACAGGCGTAATCCATAGTCTCTGCCTACGGGTACACTGGAAACAGGCGTAAAATATGTATGTATCTGGTATTAGCGAATCTGTAAGACGAGCGCTCCAAGAAACTATTTCTCATTAGCCTGTATTTCATTCAAATCCCAATAATAATGTTTGTTTTGACGTTTAGAAAAAAGTATCTGATTTGAGTGGTTGGAATGTAGCAAATTTCGAGGGTACAGACCATGGTATAATAAAAGAGATATTCTCTTCCCGAGATGGAACTTGACTACGTCACAAAGTGTTGCCACTGATTGTTCTTTTCAGTGAATTTAAGGACTTTCTCAATTAGTTCATGAATATTAAATAAAAATATTAAGTAACTTAGCTATTTAGTATCTCGCGATTCTGGCGTGATTCATCAATTTAATATTTTATAAATTGATATAATGGATTATTAATTCGAAATTGGTATATAAAGTTCAAAAATGCATTACGCTCGGGTAATTCAATTTCACACAGTGGCAACATATCAAACTGATGACGTAGTCAAGTTCCATCTATGTCATCAGCTGTCACGGGAAGAGAATACCTTATATTATTATACCATGGTACAGACTTGAAGGGGTCTAATCACATATTTTAGTTTAGGAAAGAGGTTCGTCGTCTACCTGCGGATCCCTAACTCCAATTTCACGCGGCCTCGGCTGACGCAATCCCGGCTCGGCTGTGATCATGACCGTCGCAGCTTCATCTCCAATTAATTGGTCTGTAGTTACCTACTTTTGCCTAGATACAGCAGAAATCTGAAGAAAGTACTTGAACATTGATCTTGGTGCACGATGTGGATGGACTCCCTCTAATATAGTTGATGACAACCTCAGTGGCGTAGTTGGAAAATGGCCTTTTTCAAATTGTCCTGGGTCTTGGATGTTTATCTATAGCTGTATTTGTTATAAAATATAATATCGTTGAGTTAGTATCCCATAACACAAGTCTCGAACTTACTTTGGGGCTAGCTCAATAAGTGTAATTTGTCCCTATATAATTATTATTTATTTATAGTTTCCCATGCTGGCCTGGGAGAAATAAAAAAACTTAGAATGTACCAGCTGCTTCTCTTCCCACGCAGATCGTAAAAGCCGATCGAGGGAATGGGCAAAAATGCAAATCATGTTAACAGGCGAAGCGGCTAGCAACCCATCACTGTATTGATTGCTTTTCCATCTTCTCCCCCACCATGACGCTAAAAGTGGTTTTTGGGTCTTGCGGCCCTGGGCTCTGCATAAAACCGCAAGACCCAAAATGCTCTGTCTGCCCCATTAAGGATAGAGACGTGATAGTATGTATGTATTATAGTTTAACGATGTCAATCCGTGCCTCAACTTGTGAACGGGTGCTGCCGGGAGGGACTGGTCAGCTCGGCTTTGCTTTGGCTCTTAGTATTTCTAATTACGTATTTGTTTGGTAAATCTTACGCAAGCATTGTTATTATATGTGTTAATATCGTATTATATTATGTGTATTTATTAATTATAGTATTTTATGCAACAGTTGTATAAGAACGGTCAAAAAATGTGAGTGGCGCAGGTTACGATGCGAGCCTTAGCGAGCATCGTAAGGAGACGCCATCGAGCATTTTTTTGATTACTTATACAAAGTTGCATACAATACTTTTTCTACTATGTTTACAAATTAAAATACAAAAACAATCAAAGAAAAATATGAAATTTTTTGACGTTTGTTTGGTAGATACTTAGGTATTTATATCTACATGGCGTGAATGGTAAACTTTTTTTTTAAATTTAAGTTATTATGAATATGTAAAAAAAAAGTTTTTCTTAAATGTTGGCAGTATGGAAATCTATAGAAAAAAAGTTTAAGGTTTATTATGGCTAGGCGTATCTTTTTGGCGAAATAACGACACATGTGCTATTATGAGGAATAGAGTATAGACTTTTTTCTGAAATCATTTTATCAATGTTCTTATATTAGTGTTCGGGACCATTTAAAACACAGATTATCAGTATAGGAGTAGAAAAAGAAATAATACTACAACAAAGCCATTCTGGCGAGTAGGCGACCAATACTGTGAAAATGAGTTTCATTTGGCGTTTCTTCTCAGCAGTGGTCGTTGTGAAGCGCAAGTATTGGTAACTGTTTTTAAATCAATTAAATATTAATATACGCTACACGTAATGTAAATTATACTTATTGACGAATAAAGAAAGCAAAGAGTAAAGCCTTGACGTTTACAGAAATAACACATCTTTTTTAATCCTATTGTTAGAATGTGTCGCGATTTTAACGAATTGAGACAATCTAACGCTGATCTTGATATCGATACCGAGTTTGTCACAGTTTATAAGATCACTTATTGCTTCATTAGATATGTAAACTTTATCACAATTACCTACCTATCTGTTTTGATGACTTACCTGCACTAGCTATATGTACTGTAAAAATATTGTTAAATTATACTTGCTCTCATGTATTTATTGGGCCATGCTGTGTACACTGTAGTGGATTGCTGACTAGTTTTGTTCTCCTAATGCTTACAAATTTCTCCTGTTCTATGTTGTCTGTTATCTGTTTGTGTGCCTTATAATAAAAAAAGGTGCCTGTGTAAAGGTATAATTACAGACTAAACATTAAAATTTTAATTTTTTTAATTTTAGTTACGATAACTGTAAGTTTAGTTCAAGCAGAGGTGGCTAAACGGTTTCTACACTGGCTGTGTTTTCAAGACACGAGTTCTTTTCACACAATTTTACTTATTTTCAACCGACTTCAAAAATAGGAAGAGGTTTTCATAACTCCGTCAAATATGAACCGATTTAAAAATATATATTTCGTTTTGAAGAATGCATTGCAAGGTGGGTCCCATGTAATTTTTTTTAAGATTGAAGAAAAGGTCTTGGAACTGGAGACCGAAATACCTCAATAATAGACAACTGCAGCTCAAATATTTTGTGTATGTTGCCCAATAACTCCGTCAAATATGCACCGATTTAAAAAATATATGTTTCGTTTTAAAGAATGCATTGCAAGGTTGGTCCCATGTAATTTTTTTTAAGATCGGAGAAAAGGTCTTGGAGCTGGAGACCGAAATACATCAATAAAAGACAACAGCTGCTCAAATATTAATACATTTGCATACCTACTCATAACACTTTCTAATACTAGTAGTTCGCCGCGAACTTAAACCGCGCGATTATTATTCTATAATTATAACATAAATTCATTCCCTAAGTAACACCTAGATGGCGCTATCCAAAGTTAGAACGCGTTATGGTTTCGTTTGCTTCATAATCGTGGACATTTTTATTAATATTTCAAAAACTACCAAACTGATTTTGATGCCCAACGAACTTGAGAATAATTCTATTGATATTTCCTATATGCCTACCAAATTTCATCAAAATCAGACCATCGGTTCGGCAGTTATCGCGGTACAAACATACATACATAAAATGTGTTTTCGCCCCCAACTCGATTTAGAGACCTTGCTCGCTTCGCTCGCTAGGTCAATAAATCGATTCTAATGATTCAATGTTTGTTTGGAAGAATCGCTTATAATTATAAGATTAGTTTTTTATAATTTGAATCCAGACCTGATGCAGAGTTTTGGATATGTCTTTTATTATTAATATTAATTAATATTAATACTCAACTGTTCCGTTACCGCCAATACCAGACACAATAGTAAGACAATTAACGTGGACATTTATTAATGTCGTGCGGGTCTTTACCGGTTAATAAGCACTGAGGCCTCACATTCTAAAGTACTTCATGGATGTTTTCAAGGTAAAATAGGTACCGAGATTGGCACCGACTTCAAATAAATAATGAGTAACTATTATAGAGATTTTTTACCCAGATCTTCAGGGACATCTGATATAAAAAATAATTATTTTTTGCTTTTTAGTGCATTTCGATTTGAAGTCGGTTATTATTTTTTTCAAAAAGTTTTTATCTTAGCAGAATTTTTCACGCTATTTCTTCGTTCTTATTTCCGTTGTGTATGACATGTATTTTTATTGTTAGTATTCTAATGTATATATATTTATGTATGTATGTGTATGTTTATGTTTATGTTTGTATGTATATACAATGTCCTTTTTAATTAAGTACAAATATTTTAAGGGGTGAATCAGACCATCATTTTGAACAACTTTTCCCAATAAATGTATATCAAAATAGGAAAAAAAATTTAGGTTTTCATAGAAATCGAAGTAGTCACGTGATATCATTACTATGGAAAATGAAAATTATTTTTTCGTATTTCGATAAAAATTTACTGGGAAAAGTTGTTCAAAATTATGGACTGAATCACCCCTTAAAATATTTGTACTTAATAAAAAAGGACATTGTATATACTTATATTTATAATTTATATTTATTTATTACCGTATTACCTTATATGTATTTTAGTTTATCTTACTTATATATTTTTATTTTTACTGTCATATCACGATATAAAATTAAGTTAGTACTATGCTCACTATCGCACCACTCATTTACTATTATTTCTATTTGCCAATCCTGTCACCCAAAGGTAGCCTGTAAGAGATTGCCTTGGCGATAAGGCCGCCTATTGTACATCTCAATTTATATTTAAATGTTATTTTCATGTGTTTTGGTGCAATAAAGTGTTTTTACTTACTTACTTACTTAAATTATTCTCTGTACTGTACATGTATTATGTATACATGTATTCCTCATACATTGCAAGCCTTTAGCCGTTAATTATCGCGATCTCTTACATAAAAATATAATTATTTATGATTACAGCACTTTTTTATTTTTATGCAAGACAAAAAGGTCTTGCAAAGTGTTTAAAAAATTACAATATTTAGGCAAAAAAAAATTTACTTACTTTTTTAGCAGTATTTTTCTCGCTATTTCTTCCCCTGCCCATGTATTATGTATACCCGTATTCCACATTACGAGCTATTGTTAGCCGAGGGTCTTCTATCAATTGGATGAGGATCCAGCCCCACAGGATACAGGATTTTTGCTTTTCAATTTTTTATGTGATCGAACGAAACCTTATTAGGATGGGCAAGGGATAATCCGCGGACGAGAAAAACTACGCACAAAATAAATATTAAGTTTTTAGTAAGATATACGATATACAATCTACCAATGTTTAAATTTTTTCAGTTTTTATACCTATATATTTAAAAAAAACTTGAGAGGTGTCAAGGGACACCCGGATGGAACGAAGTTCCTTTCGATTAATTAGGAGAGAGAGAGAGAGACAGACAGAGAAACACGCGCACGCCGCACGGCTTACAACTAAAGCAAAAAGTGTCGTTACAACTTTTGGTCTTAATTATTTCCGTCTAGCCTCCTTTCGCAACGCGCGATAAGGAACTTCGTTCCAAAATCTGTAAAATAAATATTCTTTTCAATTTTTTTTGTAAAATATGTAGATAAGTATTTATTAAGTATACATATTTAAAGAAAAGTCTGTCCGATCCGTTAAGTTGATGTATGAAACTGCAGACTTTTTTGCGATGGAAGAAATCGATAAATGGAAGCTATTCAAGCTACCCTACAATACCTTTACAGAAAGGACAGAGTTTGCTTTACATATAGTATAACCATCTCAAATAAATAAAATTAAAAAAGTTTTTTCGTTATCCTTGACGGGGCATACAAAGCCCCTCCCTAAGCCTAGATTCAAAGGCCCGCATAGCGTGGTTATAGAGTTACAAAACGAAAATAAAGTGACAAACATTTGAAGGCCTATTCCCAAAATAACCGGCAAAATAAAATCCCAAATCACTCGTATTAGTAAACTTAACGTGTCGAACTAGAATCTACTCGCACGTGCTTTTCTTACAAACAACCATACGACCTCGATGGTAATTATTTTGGTTGGTGCCGAAAACGACCATTTTACTGAGACCCTTCAAATTCTTTCAAAAACTACGAGCCGTCTCAGTTTTGACATAGTGCGGGGGGAGGTGTAGGTCATCTTGAGTTGGTTCTAAAATTGCCATAGACATAGAAATGTGATAATGCTTAGTTTTGTAAATCAGACTACGATAAATTGAGTTTATTTGTCGATCTTGCTTTCTCTTAAATTGTGATGTCTGATGTCAGGTTTGACAAAACTAAAGCAAGCTTTAATATGTTTTGATTTATTTTATTCATTTCAACGCATAACATCAAAACGTAGACATTTGACATAAAGTCGAAGTTTCCATATCTATTCCGAGTTAAGTATTCAACTAATGAGTAATACGTGACTAATACTAATTTAACTAAAGAAATATTAAAATAATTATTAGAAATAGTAGACGCGACGCGAGTCACTGCTTTCCTACATTTATATATTTGTTTTGTGATGTATTTAGACGATACTGTTAGTATTTCTTTCATTAGTTTTTAATTTTTTTATGAAATTTGACCTTAAGGGCAAAATAAAGCAGAAGTCCCCTACACAATAAATTCCTCTTAGGAAATTATGCCTCGATATTTTTTTATACTTACACGCATTTGTATAAGGTTGTTTTATCTTTATTTTAGTTTTTAATAAATTAAATATGTATATATCATTTTTTTCTTGAATAAATTGAAGAAGTTTACGAGAAACTTAAACAAAATAATCATTAAAAACTTAAAATTGCTTATTACAATCATATAAAACGAAAAATAACATATTAGGCAGTTCTTTTGAGAAAAGTACTAGCAGAAACAAACTTATGCCGCGTCTATTCGATCTAAGCTCTACATCCACAACTGTGGTAAATCAAGTAGCACAGAGCTCGAAGAATAAATCATCAGTATTGTTTATAATAAAGCCAAAATAGTACAAAGTGTGGATGTGACCCAGTTAGCAGAGCAAACAGCGCTGATGTATGAATTGTTTGAGGCGTGTGAGCTGTGTGTACTCTGTAATAGTATACTATATAGCTATAATGCATACTTCTGATCTAGAAGCTCGTGTTTTGTTTCTTCGAGTGTGTTGGCCGTACTGGTGTCAGATTTTTGAAGCAGCCGAAAGACTGCTCGATGTATGGATTGTTTGAGGCGTGCTCGCTATGTGTACTTTTTAATAGTATAGTATATAGCTATAATGCATACTTCTGATCTAGAAGCTCGTGTTTTGTTTCTTCGAGTGTGTTGGCCGTACTGGTGTCAGATTTTTGAAGCAGCCGAAAGACTGCTCGATGTATGGATTGTTTGAGGCGTGTTAGTTATGTGTTCTCTTTAACAGTATACTATATAGCTATAAATGCTATAATGTATACTACTGATGTAGAAGCTCGTGTTTTTGGTTTTTCGTGTTAGTTGGCCGTACTGGTGCCAGATTTTTTAAACTGCCGAAAGACATCTCGATGTATGAATTGTTTAAGGCGTGCTCGCCATGTGTACTCTCTAATAGTGTACTATATAGCTAAAATGTATACTACTGATCTACAGGGTGGCCAACTTGGAGGTATACAACTTTTTTTTGCCGCCATTTTGTTTTGGCGGTAAATATGACAGTTGTTGCATGAATATTACTTTGTGTAGATACGGCAAATTTATTATGGAGCGTTTTACGACGGAACAACGTCTTTTAATTATTGAAACGTTTAACGAAACATTAAAAATGATGTTTCCCGGTCGATTAATTTCGAGAAACGGTGACATTGATTGGTCCCCAAGATCGCCTGATTTAACAGCTCCTGACTTTTTTCTGTGGGGCTATCTAAAGGGACGTGTCTATGCTAACAGGCCAATGAACCTTCAGCAATTAAATCAAAATATTCGAGACACAGTCACTGAGATAACGTAGGAAATGTGTGAAAATGTGATGAAAAACGCGATGGTTCAGATCTGTGATGCTGCTAGAGGTGGTCATGTCTGACATTATTTTCTATGTTTAACTGCCGGCCCTAAATATTATATTTAACAAGGAATACTTGATATATTTTATATTTCATAGAATAAAAATACAAAACCAAAGTGTATACCTGTTATTTGGTCGTGGTTTGGTTTTTTCGTGTGTGTTGGCCGTACGTACGGCCGTACGTACACTAGTAAGTGTCAGATTTTCGAAGCTATCGAAATACAGCTCACATAGATTGACAACTGCTATTAAATGGTGAAAGCCGGGACCAATAGCTTTACGTGCCAAAGCATAAAAAAGAGCTCCAGAAATTTTACAACTTCCAAATTTCGCCAACAACATTTGTTGCCACAACAAGCTTCTGGAAAGATTAAGAAAGCAGGACTGCGGCATGCCTACCCATCGCCTTCTAAACATACTTATTTCTCGTACCTCGTCACTAGATAGCCCTATATCTTATACCTTTAAACGAGCAATTCTTGTATATATATACATATTTATTTATAAATTTCTGTGATCTCGAAAACGGCTCTAACGACTTCGCTGAAAATTGGTATATGGGGGTTTTCGGGGGTAAACAATCGATCTAGATTAGTCTTATGTTTGGGAAAACGCGTGTTTCATGCGTTTTTCTTTCCACGCAGAATAGGGTCGCTAATTTCGTCGCACCGACCGCTATCCGTTTTGGCTCAGCAGTTTAGGATGCGGACCGCTAGAAAGAGTGTTACAGGTTCGAATCCTACTCGATGACTTACTTTTGTTTTTTTATGTTCAAGATTATATATTTTTTATTATTTTGTATTGTTTTAGACAAGTTTAAAAAATGTAGCGTGTAGTACCTCGGTCGCCCAGGTACTGTATTAGTTAAATCATTAAAAACTTTTTTACTGTCATTTTAAAAAAGTAGTATTCTTCTCAACACCCGCCACCAACAGCCGATGCATGCTCCCTCCCATGGTATAATAATATACTGCGCCAGGTATGGCATTCCGACATATAGTGGTCACGTGAGTGACACGAGCCTACGTCACCCGTCTCAGTGTTACCGGTACTGTAAAATCAAACACCCCAACTTTCATTATTCACGTATATCTGAATCGAATTAAACCATGTCCATTTTTACAAATAACCTATTTTACGAAAAAATAAGTTAGACTTGTTAATGAATAACAAGTATAACCTAATTTTTTATGCATTAAAATATTTATTGTCATGAATAATGGCAGGCAAACGTTCCCTAAATCTTAACTTAGTCACATTAAAGTGGCAACTCTGTGGTGACGTAGGCTCGTGTCACTGCCGGAATAGCAGACCTGTTTTTTTGGATCATGCTCCCTCCCATGCTGCTGCATCCGCTGTGGCTGCAGCAACATCGGACGTCGTATACGCGACACTTGTTTCGCCTCTTCACAAGGCATCCTCAAGCACCAAATAAGTTATTGATCGTTTGACGGTCAAACGTCGAGGACACTCGACGGATGCAGCAGCATGGGAGGGCTGTTGGTGGCAGGTGTACACGGGCTGTTGGTAATAGGTATGCTGGGACTGACAGTAGTGGGTGGGCGCCGGCCGGCAAAAGTTTGCATGAACTAACTGGTGGCAGAATCACACAAAGTAATTCAAATCAGAGTAATTTAATACGTCTGTTACGTTAGAAACATATAATTATATTTTCTTTGAACTGAGGTATACTTAGCTCACAATCTTGTACGAAAAACAGATAGAAGAAAATAGAAGAAAAACATGTTTTCAGATGTTTTTGCTTACGACGAAAGACGTTCATGTCAAGGTTGATGGTACAGCAGCGACAAACAACTTCGCGATTCGCGATGGTTCTAATATTAGTACGACAGGTCATATTAATCATCATAAGATATAAACAATATCTCTTAATAATCGTCACTTTGTTTCGTTGCAGATATTGACGTCAAATAGTTACTTACAGCTAAGTTTACTCAGCCGCTTCCTAAGCGGTAACTAGTGCAGAAGAAGCGGTAACAAACTACACTGCAGCATTTTCTTCAATATGTGATCGGTCATTTTGGAAATCTTTGGGAGAGGCCTATGTCCAGCAGTGGACGTTGTGCGGCTGAAATGATGTGTTATGGTGAATACATTGTTTAATATGTCATAATAACCACAAAACATTTGGTGTTGAATTGTATAAGTGGCCAAAACTGGTGTCAGATTTTTCAGGATGCCTACAGGCATCTGACATAGCTTGACGACTGACATACAATGATGACAGCCGGAAACAACGGTTTAAACGTGCCTTCCGAAGCACGGAGGAGCTCAAGAATTTTTATGTCACTTGTGGTCACCCATCCAAGTGCAGACCACGCCCGGTGTCGCTTTACTTGTGAGCGGGCGCTGCAAGACCCAAAGGCCACACTTAGTGTATTTAACTTGCAAGATTTGATTACAGACAGACAGACAAACAGATTCCACAGATAGACAACGAGACAGGTGAAATAAAACAAAAGCTTGTAAAAAACATATCCCTCTCTCAACGCTCGGGTAAAAAGGTGAGACGAGCTTCCGTGACGAAACCCCCTTTAATCCCTAATAATCTGACTTATTATAAAAGGGCGCATTTTCCCGTGACTGTACAAAGGGCTATCTCCCCGGTCCACCAGGGCGGACCCTTCCAATCTCGGAGCATTTGCATTCCTTATAGTCCGCTTTTTCCTTAAGGGATAATTCTAAAGAAATGCTGTAGGTACGGTATGTTTATTTAATCTGGGTGTGATGTAATGAGAATTTTAATATTTCTGTTCAAAGATTCCGCAACGAAATGGAGCCAGCGGCAGGCCTGTGTCACTCCCCGTTTAGGTATTAAAAATAAATCTACGTTATTACGATGCGTACGGCGACCACTCCGGAGTGGTATTCAGTGACGTGAATCGTATGTCTAGAGTAATAAGAACGAAATTTGCTTTCAATGCACTTCTAGGTGTCTTAACTAAAAGGACAGACATTTCATGTTATTTCTTTTTTAACCCTTTTCGAGACAGTTATGTCATCGTCATCAGGTCTTTTTAATCTCCACAACAGGAGCACGACCCTCTCTGTATTACTAGAGCCTTACTTAGCCAGAGCAGCCAGAGGTTTTGGCCTACACTCTCCACGTTGGCCAGACGGGTTGGAAAGGTCTCATTAATGTTTATAAGCTTTTTTTAGCTTCTATTTCCTGAGTCGCCTTTTACGACATCCACGGGAAGATTTGGTCCTATTCTACTCTGCCGGAAACCATACTGCGATAGACACAGTATTGTAGTCTAAATACAAATTTTCTACAAGTAGTGAAACAGTAGTGAAGTAGTTGACAGGCCGTAGCTGAAAATCAGTGAGCTACTCTTTGAGCAGCACGAATCACTGAGCTATGACCTTTTTGGACTGCTGTAGCACACAGATACAAAGTTGTTGATATATGTCCTCAATACGTTGTTTTTTACATGTTTTGTTTTGTAATTTTTGTATCTTTATTCTGTATGTGTGTGACTATAGCCACAAATAAACGTTTTATCTATCTATCTATCTAGTGAATAATAAACGGCCATTCTAGTTCATTTCCACGAAAATAACATAAATTTCCCTCTCCAATATTCCGATAAGTAGCGTCAAACAAAAACAACGAACTTAATCCCGCCCATCGAGTAACAAACAATTTTCGATTACACAAACAAAGCCTGAACAAAGCCCGGAAGCGAGTAATAACGTGTCCGACGGCGTCGCAGAGTTTAACCATCATAAAACGAGTGTTCCCTTAAACATTAATTTCTTAAAAACATATTTTTTGCCGTGTGGTTTCCGGCAGAGTAGAATAGGGCCACTCCTCCTGAGGATGTCGTAGAAGGCGACTTAGGAACACAAGCTAAACAAAGCTTATCAATGAGACCTCTCCAACCAGTCCGACCAGCGAGGAGAGCGTAGGCTAGTCCTCTGGCTGCTCTAGCCAAGTATGGCTCTGGTAAATTAAAGAGGGTCGTGCTCCTGCAGTGGAGACAAAAAGACCTAATGATGATATTTATTTAAAACATGCTTTTATCTATATTAATGAACTAAAATGTTTAAAGTGCTCAAGACGAATAAATCGAACCCAAGCTCGTTTGGATTATGTTATTTTATCAAATTCCAAATTCAAATGTTTTTTAGTAACTAGACTTTTGCGGGCACTTTTACAGAATATAACATTGTTAAACGTGCTTTTATTCGAAAGTACGCAATTTTAAGAAAGTAAGTTAAATAAAAAAATCTATGTTATCGATAGCTTTTCTTTAAAAATAAATTAAATTGTATATACACATTATGTAATTTATACTTATTGACGTGTAAAAGTGCCTGTAATGTAGAGTTCTAATTACTGGATAACCATTTGAATTTTGAATTTGGATAACTCGAGTAAATCCCTAACAAAAAATGAATAAGCTGAAATTCGTATAATGGTATGGTAGCTGTACTCTACGTCACTTCCTTTCACAATAAGGCTCTATTGACGCCTTCCGGCGGAAGCTCAGCTGAAAATAGGCCGCGCCAAAGCTGCTATTTGCTGAAGTAATTAAGTTTCCTCGCAGATGTAAAAAATTGCTTTTCTGAAATACTTATTAAGAACGACTTTGTTATGGGGAACTGCCTCCGTGGTCCACTTGTCGAGGCGGTTATTGTGATCCGGAGGTCATGGGTTCGAATCCCACTGGGAAGTGCTTTGTGAAAACTTGTTTGTTGGTTGGGATATTGCAAGCTTCAATCGCGTGTTTATCCGAAAGGAATGATTGCGTGCTTCGGAAAGCACGTATAAACTGTGTGTTCCGAACCCCTATCTAGCATTTGCTTTAACTTATTCAAAGACTGGTTCTGGTGGAACTTTTGTGATGCGGAGGTCAGACAGTCAGTCAAAATGTTTGTAAAAATATGCAGGGTGCCTCGCATATCGCCCCGCACCTCATCTGACAGGGCCTTAAGTACTGTGTAGGCCACCAACCATTCAAAGAAAATATGCACTAAAACTACTATAAAATCAACTTCAATTTGAAAGAATTAAAATATAGAAACTGGCAGAAAAAGCTGCGTTATTTCGACCTGTTTTCCATCTGAAAATAAGGCACACACAATTATGTCACAAAATGTTAGATGGCACTTATCAAACACATGCACACAATAATTATACTATTTACGACACGGGTAGCAAAACGGCGAATTTACAGAAGTATCATCATATCAGCCACAGGAAGTCCACTGCTGGACATAGGCCTCCCCCAAGGTTTTCCAAAACGACCGATCGGAAGCGGCCTGCATCCAGCGCCTTCCTGCAACATTGCGTAGGTCGTCTGACCATCTAGCAGGTGGGTGCATAATGTACAGAAGTATGATGTGGACTAAAAAAGTTTTTTTGAATAAATAATTCATTTATTTCGGCCAATATTCAACCATATTTTTGTTAGAAAAAAAAACTTAGTCTAGTGTTAGTAATAAGGGTAGATAGATTAATAAACCGGCCAAGGGAGAGTTGAACTTGCGTGGAGAGGGTTCAGTACAATGACAAAGTTAACTACTTCTAGCGCTATCTAGTGGTGTTTTAATAAACTATTTTATGTAAGTGAACGCATTGTATTGAATTTACCACTTTATTTTTAATTGATAGAATTCTTATAGGTTTTCCTGTAGTCCACATGTAATGAACGATATTTTGTAATTTTTTCAAAATTTTTGATCAGTAGTTTCGGAGGTCAGGAGGCCCTCCTGACCAAATTACAAAAATATATTTGAGATTCTCATAACGAGCCTTTTGATTTGATCCGTTTCATATTGTGTGTTAGTGACTAATTAGTGTCAGAGTTTTTAAACCGCCTTAAAGGCCTCTGACATAAAAGTATCTTTATAAAACAGTAAGGTTGGCAAAACTTTAAATTTCCTTATATGTCCTCTGAAAATGACCCGAATTTTAAAAATATATAAATACTGTGCACGTCTTTATTTGGGTCATAAGATTATATCATCCTACCAAATTTCATCTGATTTGGTCCGAGAACATTCGGAGCAAATTTACTGTGTAACAGACGGACGGACAGACAGACGCACTAGTGGTCCTATGTGGGTTGTCTGTTCATTTTTCGTATGGAACCCTAAAAATTATGGCATACGTATCTTTACTCTTTACTCTGATTAACAAATAATGACAAAGATACAGCGCATTTAAATTTCGCGTGACCTCACGATTGGCAACGATTTTTAAACAATGACATAAATCACCCCCACTCCGAAACCTCGAAGCGCTGTATCTTCGTGAATTTTAACTACTTTCCTAAGCGAACAAATACGCGTCCTTTATTTTTGAACTAGCTGATGCTCGCGACTTCGTTCGCGTGGACTTTAAGACTCCGGCATATAAATATGGTCATCAGGCTGAAAAACTTTTGCTAATGCGTCATTAATGTATATTTCTAACAGTTTAGCTGGACCATTTTTTTTTGCATCAGGTGTTCCAGATCTTCGAGTTTTATACCTCAACAATAAAAGTTCATCAGGCTGAATATTTTTTTTTTTTTTTAGTTTAGTAAAAAAAGATTTCTGGAATACATGATACAGAACCATAATAGTCTATTTTTAACCAGTCCTATTTTTGAAGTATACTGGACGCCTGAATGATTTTAGCAAAATCCTGTGCCTTACTTCTACACATTCTTTATTTGACGCATGCAAGCAATTATATTATTTACGAGGACACGTGTGTCTCGACACATGTCTGTTTGTTTGCGTGGCGCGCCGCCAAAACTGATAATTGATGCACTCACCGAAGACGCACCGTGTGACGTACCGCATTTTATTTTCTATTAGACTGGTCGGCATTTGAAAAACAAAAGATTCATATATATATAATATATGCTAGCTGTGCCCGTATTTTCGCTCCCCGTGGGAATTTCGGGGCCAAAACTATCCTATGTCCTTCTCTGGGTATCAAACTATATCCAAACCAAATTTTATCTAAATAGGTTCAGTGGTTGAAGTGTGAAGTTGTAACAAACAAATAAACAACCTCACATTCGCATTTATAATATTAGTAGGATAGCCAACTTTCTTAACTGTTTTAATTTCCTTAAGGTTGACAGGGAGAGAATGCTTTAGCATTAAGTCCACCTATTGTAGCTTTTGGCCAAACTTTTTATAAATAAATCTTATGCACGCAGTTTTTTTTTCTATAATTATTTATGAGCTGTGTTTAGTAGACAGTGTTTGGTAAATGATTGGTAGACAACGCTTTTAGCTTTTTAGTGATTAATGATAAAGTTAAATAAATAGTTAAATAATATATAAGAAAGAAAACTAAAATATTATACATGTTAGCTCCATCGAATTATGTAAATTTTATTATAAACGAGATTTATAACCGGCCGCGCTAAGTTAAGAAAAACAATCAAGAAAAACAACCTTCGATGTAAAAACAGCGATGAAGACTTATATTGCGTGAAGTAATAAACTGTACTTTAGATAGATAAGTTGACGTGTTGAAATGAGATGCTTCCAGGCAGGTGATAAGCCACGGCCCGCCACTCCGGGGGCTCCAACTTCCTGCCGAAATGGAAAATTACATTTTTTGCGTTTTGTTACGAGTACCTAATCGGGCATTTCATTTTTGGAATGGAAATCCAACGCTACTTTAGTTGATTAAATTTTTGTATGAAATTGTTTATCAAAATAAGACTTGTTTTAACCGACTTCAAAAAAGGAGGAGGTTATCAATTCGATTGTATGTTCTTTTTGCGTGTATGTGACGCGATAACTTCGTCAACCGTGGACCGATTTTGATGATTATTTTTTTATTTGAAAGCTCTTACTCCCAAGTTAGTCCCATATTAATTTGGTGAAGACAGGATGAAGAACTTTGGAGATATGGAAGAAACTCCTGAAATAAATGGAATTCTGTTATTTTTTTTTCTAAAAATTTAATTATAAGCAGGTAAAATTGTTTATTAAAAAAAAAGTAATGAATAGTTAAAATATTATCCACATGGTTGACTGTGAGAAAAGCTCTTAAGGGGACCTACCTAAATTTTCCGGGGTCTCTAGTGCTGCCCCCATCTGAAATAAATAGTTTAAAAGAAAACAGAGATATCATTTAAAATTGTGTCTTGACTAAGCCCTAGATAACATATCAAACATTTTTATGTTTAAAGTTTAAAGTGAGAACGTGAAGCTTTTCTTCGCATTAGTTAAAAGTGGAATTTTCAACTGTCTAGTTACCATGATAAGAGATACAACCTGGTGACAGGCAGATGGACTGTTAAAGTAGTTTAAGTAATACCATAAAATGCTCTAATTGACACATAGAGGTCACATCTGCTGCCTTGCTTCTTGGAGCTCGGAGGCCTGGCAGCATTACTAGCGCTTTCGGAAGTAAAGCAACTCCGGGCGTGGTCCGCACTTTGATGGGTGACCACAAGTGGCATAAAAATCTGATACCTTTAAACGAGCAATTCTTGTATGTATGTATGTATATATATATATATTTATTTATAAACTAGCTGAAGCCCGCGACTTCGTTCGCGTGCACTGTCTCTGGAAAATGCTCATCAGGCTGAACAACTTTTACTAAGGCGACATTTTTATATTTCTTATAGTTTAGCTGGACCATTATGGTTCTGTATCAGGCGTTTCATTTTAATTATTTATACCCTATATGTTGCCCAGGCTTAATAGCTATATAACAAAAAAAGTTGCATTCGAATCCGTCCAGTATTTCCGGAGATTAGCGTGTACAAACAGACAAACAGACAAACAGACAAACAGACAAACAGACAAACAGACAAACAGACAAACAGACAAACAGACAAACAGACAAACAGACAAACAGACAAACAGACATACAGACAAACAGACAAACAGACAGATATTTTTTAAAAAATTCTTACTCTATTGCTATGTCTCCATCGCCCCCAATATTTTTTTGGAAATATATTTAATGTACAGACACACTTTTTTTACTGTTTTATTATATGTATAGATGTATAGATTTCTGTAATCTCGAAAACGGCTCTAACGATTTCGCTGAAAATTTGTATATGAGGGTTTTCGGGGGTAAACAATCGATCTATATTAGTTTTATGTTTGGGAAAACGCGTGTTTTCGAGTTTTCATGCGTTTTTCTTTCCACGCAGAATATGGTCGCTAATTTCGTCGCGCCGCGACCGCCTTGATTTAGCTCAGTGGTTAAGGATAGCGACCGCTAGAAAGAGTGTTACGGGTTCGAATCCCACTCGGTGACTTACTTTTGTTTTTTTTATGTTTAAGTTTATATATTTTTTTTTATTTTGCATTGTTTATAGACAAGTTTAAAAAAAATTGTTAATGTTTGAGATGTAACCGAGCAAAGCTCGGTCGTCCAGGTACTAATATATATAATAATACGTATAAGCCGTTGGTCCCGTCTGTCATCAACATCAATGTATGGCAGTCGCCAAGCTATGTCAGATGCCTTTATACAGCCTAAAAAACCTGACACCTGTGTTGGCCAATTACACAGACGAAAATACAAAAAATCTGCTGTCTTTATCGGGTAGAAAAACAAGTTGTATCACTGAAACTGGGTGTTTTTTGCCGAACTGAACTGCACCTCGTTCTACGTCACGCAATATTTGGCTCCTTGCCAAGTAAATCTAAGCTCCAAATTAACTGACACTGTTACTATAATCTTATGCCTTTAAACGAGCAATTCTTGTATGTATATATATATATTTATAAATTTCTGTGATCTCGAAAACGGCTCTAACGATTTCGCTGAAAATTTGTATATGGGGGTTTTCGGGGGTAAATAATCGATCTAGATTAGTTTTATGTTTGGGAAAACGCGTGTTTTCGAGTTTTCATGCGTTTTTCTTTCTACGCAGAATATGGTCGCTAATTTCGTCGCGCCGCGACCGCCTTGATTTAGCTCAGTGGTTAAGGATAGCGACTTACTTTTGTTTTTTTTATGTTAAAGTTTATATATTTTTTTATTTTGCATTGTTTTTAGACAAGTTTAAAAAAAATTAGTTAATGTTTGAGATGTAACCGAGCAAAGCTCGGTCGCCCAGGTACTAGGTGTTAATGTATCGTCAAAGCATGCTAGAAAGTTCGACTCGTACAACACTCTTTTTGTAAATAAACTAAATGTAGCCTTTAGTTAATTCTTCTTCTTCTTATCGTGAGTGTTGGTGACTAACACTAGTGTCAGAGTTTTTAAACCGCCTTAAAGGCCTCTGACATGGTTTAAGGTAACGACCAATGTCAAAGACAGTGACCGGGACCGACGGCTTAACGTGCTCTCCGAAGCACGGATCATCTTACTTGTCAGACAATTAGGTGATCAGCCTACAATATCCTAACCAAACTAGGACAAGAACACAAAGTCGTTGCCCCCGACGGGAATCGAACCCGCGACCTCCGGGTATGAGCCGAACGCTCTAACCACTACGTCACGGAGGCAGTTCCTTAGTTAATGTAATACTATTGTTAATTCTGTGCATTAGATAACAGCAAATTGCACAGATTGAGCTAGTCTCTTTATGGTTTTGAACTTTTGATATAGGATACTAACTCAACGATACTATATGCATTCTTGGATGTTTATACAATGTCCTTTTTAATTAAGTACAAATATTTTAAGAGGTGATTCAGTCCATCATTCCTAACAACTATTCGCAATAAATGTATATCGAAATACGAAATTTTTTTTTTCATTTTCCATAGTAATGATATCACGTGACTACTTCGATTCGTATGAGAACCTAAAAATTTTTTTTCGTATTTCGATATATATTCATTGGGAAAATTTGTTCAAAATGATGGACTGAACCACCCCTTAAAATATTTGTACTTAATTAAAAAGGACATTGTATATAGGCTCATAACGTCTAACAAAATATACTGACACAATTTTAAGGCTGAATTCAGTCCATGATATTGAACAACTTTTCCAAAGGAACAAAACGATATAAAAATAAGAAAAATAATTTGTGTTAACAGGTATGTATTTGTTATAAAATATAGTATCGTTGAATTAGTATCCCATAACACAAGTCTAGAATTTACTTTGGCGCTAGCTTAATCTGAGTGATTTGTTTGTATATTTTTATACAAACAAATCACAATAAAAAATATAAATAAAAAGTATCCTACATAAAAAAATTGGTTGTTTGTAAAGTAGGTTTACGATCGAGATGTTTACGTGATAACGTCGTTTCACGGAATGACTGGCAGCGCTCGAGATGAGACGGGAGATCGGTCCGTCTCTCTCTCGTTATACCTGCGATCGCGCTCGTGAGGTTTTGGTGTGACACAAGATTCTGAACATGTCACCCGACTAAAACGATTTTAAAGACGTTATCACGTCAAAATACAAAACAATAGAGAGACTAGTTCAATATTGTAAATTATTCAAAGATAAATACATAATAAACACCCAAAAGTCCCAGGACAAAATCTATCTTCTAACTTGCCCTGATCAAGCCCAGAAAAATGGTCGTAGGTACTTTAAAAAAGGCTGAACCGTCAGAGAAACTTATCAGCCCGTTATAGAACGGGCTTAAAACAAGTTATATGTTATATCTCACATATCCTCTTCTTTGGGCAATGTTGGCGCGTTGCCAACTCCCGGTTATTCTCCATCGGCCAACGCTTTCACAACAAGCACAAACCAGCTACAGTACAGACATGAAGCTCTCATCATCATCATCATCATTTCAGCCGCATAACGTCCACAGCTGGACATAGGCCTCTCCCAAAGATTTCCAAAATGACCGATCTAGAGCGGCTTGCATCCAGCGCCTTCCAGCGACCTTTGTCAGGTCGTCAGACCACTTTGAGGGTGAGTGTCCTACGCTTCGCTTGAAGCTCTATCGTGAAACAAGTTATATTTACCACAAATACTCTTCTTTGGGCAATGTTGGCGCGTTGCCAACTCCCGGTTATTCTCCATCGGCCAACGCTTTCACAACAAGCACAAACCAGCTACAGTACAGACATGAAGCTCTATCGTGAAACAAGTTATATTCACCACATATTCTCTGCTTTGGGCAATGTTGACGCGTTAAAAACTCTCGGTTAATTTCTATCGGCCAACGCTTTTACAACAAGCACAAACCAGCTACAGTAAAGACATGAAGCTCTATCGTATAACAAGTTATGTCCAACACATAAACTCTTCTTTGGGCAATGTTGGCGCGTTGACAACTCTCGGTTATTCTCCATCGGCCAACGCTTTCACAACAAGCACAAACCAGCTACAGTAAAGACATGAAGCTCTATCGTATAACAAGTTATGTCCAACACATAAACTCTTCTTTGGGCAATGTTGGCGCGTTGACAACTCTCGGTTATTCTCCATCGGCCAACGCTTTCACAACAAGCACAAACCAGCTACAGTAAAGACATGAAGCTCTATCGTATAACAAGTTATGTCCAACATATACACTCTTCTTTGGGCAATGTTGGCGCGTTGACAACTCTCGGTTATTCTCCATCGGCCAACGCTTTCACAACAAGCACAAACCAGCTACAGTACAGACATGAAGCATAACAAGTTATATTATATATCGTATAACAAGTTATATTTAACACATATCCTCTTCTTTGGGCTACGTTGGCGCGTTGACAACTTCCGGCTATTCTCCATCGGCCAACGCTTTCACAACAAGCACAAACCAGCTACAGTACAGACATGAAGCTCTATCGTGAAACAAGTTATATTCACCACATATCCTCTACTTTGGGCAATGTTGGCGCGTTGACAACTCTCGGTTATTCTCCATCGGCCAACGTTTTCACAACAAGCACAAACCAGGCTACAGTACAGACATGAAGCATAACAAGTTATATTATATATCGTATAACAAGTTATATTTAACACATATCCTCTTCTTTGGGCTACGTTGGCGCGTTGACAACTTCCGGCTATTCTCCATCGGCCAACGCTTTCACAACAAGCACAAACCAGCTACAGAAGAGACATGATGCTCTATGTGAAACAAGTTATATTCACCACATATCCTCTACTTTGGGCAATGTTGACGCGTTAAAAACTCTCGGTTAATTTCCATCGCCCAAAGCTTTCACAACAAGCACAAACCAGCTACACTACAGACATGAAGCTCTATTGTTCACATGTTATATTCACCACATATCCTCTTCTTTGAGCAATTTTGGCGCATTGACAATTCTTGGCTATTCACTATCGGCCAATGCTTTTACAACAACACGAATCAATCAGGTTATAGATAATGATCGTAATTGAAATTAAGTTGACAAAATACTTTCCCAAAAAGGGTTGGCTTCAAGCCAGTCAAACCACAGTCAAAGACCGGCTTCACCCTTTCGTTTTAGGTAATCATTGACATGTATAAAAGTACCATTAACATCTATTTACCGTAAATCGTACAATCCGAAATCGCTAACACGCTGCTAAGTTTAAAACCAGTAACGTACAGTTACTACAAAATTTTTAACTACATTTATAGAATTCAAAGTCAGTACATATCCGTATAAATTTTCATTGGTCGATTTGTGAAACGTCACATCTCTAACTATTTAATTTGTGTCGGCAACAACTAAATATAGCAGAAATCTAACTAAAGGTTAACAGATTATCGTGTTTTTGTGGAAACTTTCATAAAAACATGTGTTCGTTTTAAAGTGGAGGATTCCCGTTGGAAGTACGGAACACCTCATGTGGAATAGAAAAATAAATAAGCAAATATCGGATATAGAAAAACATACCTATTTTATTAAAAATATCAAAAGATAAGGCTGAAATAGCTTTGATGTTGTTTTTATGCTACAAACAATGTAGGTAAATGTGTTTAGGTTTCCGTGTGTGATGTGGCTGTAGTGTTAGATTATTTAAGCAGCCTAAAAGCATCTGACATAGCTTGCAGACGGTCATACAATCATAACAGTCGTCATAACGTAACTACAGCTTAATAGCTATACTCTCTATAGCTAGATAAATGTTAGTATTTAATGAGATGTAGGTATATGTGTGTTGTTAAGGTAGATATTCGTTCTGATATTTATACAGTATACGGTAATATTTTATAATGTATTTAATTATATTGTATTCCTTTTTTGTGCCGCATAATTTTCTCTGTTGATCCCTACGGTTGACTAGGAGAAAATGCTGTTATCATTAAGTCCGCTATTTGTTAAAAGTATACTTCTGCTTTAAAACATAACGCCTTCTGAACCATAGAGTAACTCAATAAATGTTTGCGCCACTTCTAGCCATCCACCCAATTCGATCGATAAGCTCCAAGAGAATTTATTTATTAAGAAATATTGATATAATCCAATAGTGTATTTATTAAAACATATTAAACATAATCGAAGTAGTCTACACCCAATGGACGTCCGCATGTTTGAAATCAGAACGTGGCGCGAGCTGTCATAAATGTCAACAAGATGGCTGACAGGAATAGTCAAGATGGTGGCACGTGGCGCGTAAAAATAAATCTGTGGCTTGAAATAAAATATAGAAAATAGTCGTGACGTTTCTACTTGCGTCCTGTCCTGATGCACATGTACAGTAAAGACGAAAATTATGTTTGGTTTTCATTCGCTCAACAAGCTTGACAAGAGAAGAAGCGAGGACGGGGAACGGGAGATCCTTAGGAGATTCCATGATTATCATCATCAGGTCTTTTAAGTCTCCACTGCAGGAGCATGACCCTCCCTGCACTACTTTAGCCATACCTGGAGTAGCCAGAGGTTTTGGCTTACACTTTTTTACGCTGGCCAGACGGGTTGGAGAGTTGGAGGTCTCATTTATGTTTATTACATCAATGAGACCTCTCCAACCAGTGGTTTGCTTTATTACGGGTACCTATGTTCCTTCCACGTGTATATTTTAATTTTGTGTGAGTGTGTATTGGACTGTTAGTAACATGAATTTATCTAACTTCATGGTTGGTAATGACAAATAAACAATGTATCTACCTATCTATCTATCTTAGTCGCCTCTTACGACATTCGTGGGAGAGTAAATAGTGGTGACAAATTGTCTCTAACGTCATCACAAGCCTATTTTTTTTATGTTTATAATTTCTTATACTCATTTAATGTCACGATTTTTCTTTCCTAACCAAAACACAATTAACGTAAATTACTTTCTTGGCGACAGAAATAGTCATCTGTTTGTTTGTCTGCATGTGCAGCGGTGGTAATGACGTCATGACGCGCGCATGTTGTTTGTTCGATTAATAAAACGACTCATACAAAGTTAATCGGTCATTCGATTTATTATCTAACATCTATTTTTAATCAGACACGTTTTGATTATTGTTTTTAAATGACTTCAAAAAACAGAAGGATCTTAGTTCGTCGGATTTTCTTTATTATTCTATTGTTTATGTATCTCCTGATCAGTCGAAGAAGCCTGGTCCTATTATAAAATTATTTTTTGTTTGAAATGGGACACTTCCCAGGTGGTGCCATCATCAGGCCAGGATCTGATGGTAGGATCCTGGAAAAATTAAGAAAACTCTTTAATTCTTTAATTCAGTAAACGGGTTACTCACGTATAGACTCTATACGTAAGTAACCCGTTTACTGAATTTAAAAATGATTGCATATCATGTTGGTTTAAAAAAAAACTCTTTAATTTTTACAAAGTTGTGATTCATTAAGCGGATGTGATGCAATGCAAGACGAGGAGAGGCTCCATTCTACGGAAATCAGGATGTGCGGAGTGACGCGGAAGGATAAGGTGAGAAATGTGTACATAAGAGGTAGCTTAAAGTTTGCACCGATAACAGACAAGGTAAGAAGTAACAGATTGGTTTGGTTTGGACACGTTATGTGAAGAAAAAGAGGACACGTAACGCAAAAGACACTAAATATGAAGGGAAATGGACATAAAGGCAGAGGAAGACCAAAGAAAAGATAGATGGAGAGCGTTAAGCATGATATGAGTATAGTTGGGGTGGTTAAAGGGGATAGGGGGATATGGAGGGATAAGATATATTGCGCCGTCCCAAAAAAAAATAATGAAAAAAGGTAAGGCAGATGATAATGATGTGATGCAATAAGCGGGTACGTCATCTGGATTTTAATTATTTTCAAGTAATAAATAGAATAAACTCTAAATATATACTACAAAAACACAACCCTCCTTCTGGTGTAGTTGGCTAAATAAGAGTTTAAGCACCGATTACTTACAGTAATAAAATCAAACAGTGTCGTTGATGCATAATGCAGAGCGGACAAGTTGACTCGATGTAAATTAAGGTGATCACACACGGGGACAGTGATTTATTTTCTTTCCTTTCTATGGAATAAGTTTTGTAAATATGTTTAACCCAGTAAAGAAAGGAAATACGAGGCGGAATTTTGTTCAACTGTGAGACAATAATGATAATATCAGTAAATAAATTTAAAAAAAAACGACGGCGACGACTCTGGGAGTGCCGGCAGAAGTGAAAACACAGCAGTATGGCCACTACACAGACGGTCGAGCCATCAGCTGTCACCATCCATGGATGCGCGTAGCACGCTGTAACATAAACATACACATACAGCAGGCGCAGGCATACATTTTCGCCGCGCCGTAGAAAGAGAGGGGGATACTCCCTCTCCTACGCCGCGCCAGCTGTCTACTCTCCATCCATCTTACGAATTTTCGATCAGGTCACGTGTCCTGACGCGAGTTTAACATTTTTTACCCATTCCAAAAAAAGTGCACAACGCCGCTAAAGAAGTTTTCACTTCAAAAACTATTTTATTACAGATAAGCATACTTTGTTTATTTTTTTACATATTTTCCCGGTCAGTTCAATATGGAAAATGATCTTTTTCAGATTGACCTGTGTCTTGATTGTTTATCTCTATATGTATTTGTTATAGTACCGTTGAATTAAAATTTAATAACACAAGTCTCGAACTTACTTTGGGGCTAGCTTAATCTGTGTGATTTGTCTGTATATCTATAACTATATTATATTTTTTGTGACTTGAGCAACACTAATGTGCTCCGTGTAAAGAAGTCCTAATATTAAGATGCAGCGTACAACTGCGGGTGCAAGGACCGGCACGTAACTGGTTCGAACCAGTTCCAGCCAGATTTAACTAGATTCGGCCGGTTAATGTTTGGATTTGTGCTATTTTGATCTTCTATCGCTATTCTATACATAAGATTTTTTTTGATATACTAGTGACGTAAACATAGATTATTGGATAAAAGTTACAGGTATTGGTATTGGTAGGTATTTTTGTAGACAGGTAAGGTACCTATTCTTTGTAGGGTTCCGGGGAAAAAAGGGCAAAAAGGGACACCCTATTACTAAGACTCCGCTGTCCATGTGTCTGTCACCCTAAAAAAACTAAAATAGAGCCAAATGGATTTTTTCCCCCAAAAACATAAATGTTTGTTTTTTTTTTCAAGAAAATTGCCTGTCGAATGCCTTTGAAGTACGTTACTACTTCATCTTTGAAAATCAAAAATTTGCTTATGTCATAGACTTTTGTTAGTGAAAAACAGTTAAAATTTTAAGAAGGCTAGGCTTATAAAGCTTTTGGTCCACTGAGTGAATAGTCAAGCTATTTGTTTGAACACTCTTTCACCAGTGTTGGCTCACACACAAAGAACAAACAAACACTACCAATTTTTTGCAGAAAAGGTTATATTATAAATATAATAGACGCTGTCATCCTAGCATGGCGTCGTTACGAGGGACTTACGCCACTCATTGCGTTATCAGCACAGTGCCATGCGCATTATTTATATTCTATGGCCATGGGGTTACAGCCACAAACTTCGCAGCATGTTCGCTGTTCACCTGCTGAGCGTCACTGAACAATGATAAATAATGATAAATTGCATGCAAATGACAGGGCTGCTATGTCAGTTACAGGTTGAGTAAAATTGATTTACTTACATAAACAAATATATCCCAGTCCTGCCGTGGATGTCGTAGGCGACTTAGTAAATGCAAGCTTAACAAAGCTATAAATGGAGCCTCTCCAACACGTCTGGCCAGCGAGGAGAGTGTAGGCCAAGTGCTCTAGCTGCTCTGGCCAAGTATGGCTCGGGTAGTACAGAGAGGGTCGTGCTCCTGCACTGGAGACAAAACAAAAAGACCTGATGATGATGAATGACAAATATATCATCATTCACTTCAATAACGTCCTCTGCTGGACATAAGCCTCTCCCAAGGATGTCAAATGAACGATCGAATGTGGTTTGCATCCAGCGTTTTCCACCTTAATGGTTCGTCTGGAACACTAATTTGACGATTGATAATGATATAAAGGTGAGCTGTTAGACAATGCTTAGCAAAGTTGTACCTTTTGTAATGTAATCTTAAGATTTGAAGTGCAATACATTAAATAAATAAGTAAAAATAAGATACCTATAAATAACTGATAGACTTATTCTCAGCAGTCATTAAGACGATGTGATAATAAATGATAGTAAGAAAAATACTTTATTTGGTGCAACAATTTATACAATTCTTTAAAAGAAATAGGGTTTCGAAATTGTCTCGTTTTATAATAACGCTTTTATATTGTACTTGATGTACTTACAGTATAAATTACCTCCTCTGCGTAATGGTTTATCTAATGTACTACTTTACTGTACCAGTTAACTGCAAAAATATAAAACTTACTCTTGGTTGCCATCCCTACTTTAACCACTTGACAATATTGACTACCCAACAACGCCACAAAATTATTCAGTACAGAAAGCAAACCTTGTATGCGATACAAAAACCATGAGTGTTAGATTACACTGAATTTCGTTATTTATTGTATTTACAATTCTGCATCTCCGTCTCATCATCAATCTGCATTAGGACAATGAAATTAACGGAATAATTTGACTGTTACTTAAAATTATATACTGTATCAAAAACCAAAACAGCGTCACAGGATTAATACAAGAAATACACCAATTAATATAAACTAACATTGTTTACATAAATTAAAACTCCCATGCTGGTCTGGGAGACATAAAAAAACTTAGAATGTACCAGCTGCTTCTCTTCCCACGCAGATCGTAAAAGCCGATCGAGGGAATGGGCAAAAATGCAAATCATGTTAACAGGCGATGCGGCTAGCAACCCATCACTGTATTGATTGCTTTTCCATCTTCTCGCCCACCATGACGCTAAAAGTGGCTTTTGGGTCTTGCGGCCATGGGCTCTGCAGAGCCGCAAGACCTAAAATGCTCTGTCTGTCCCATTAGGGATAAAGACGTGATAGTATGTATGTATGTATGTAAAACATTTTAATGACGCAATAAATAATTTGTATGGCTGACGTTTCATTTAGACTACGCAAGTTATCTATTTCTTCAATTGTATGCAACAAACGAAAAACTTGCACCGTGTTAATGGTCCTTTACGTATCATCGAAAAAAACGGTGAACAAGTTTATTTGCCATAGGCAAATACAAAAAAACCCCGAGGACAGCATCTAGTGATAAGTGGCGGAACTATATAATATATTGATATCGTAGCGCCATCTATTATTTGCCAGGTAAATTACAAAACCACAAATTTGAAGCGTTATCACCTAATAACTTTTAAACGAGTGAAAGGATTTTTATGAAACATGGCTTAATTCGTCCATCTTTTCGAGCGCTACAATGCCACCGACAGACGCACAGATAGACACTATCTTCAAATTTATAACACCCCTTTATGATACGAGCAACTTTTGCTCAGTTCCGTTAAAGAAGACTTTCTGTAGTATTCTATACTAGTTCAACCCCAACCCCCGGTCGGAGAGCGCCATAAATTCGCCTGCAGGGCGACACCAGTGCCGGTTAGAACATCTATATTGCGTGGAAGAGATAGGGTTGTTTCGCAGCTAGCCCGTGGCAGGGATGCTTATTAAATGTATTGGGGTAGTCAACGCATTGTTTGTCATACCTTCAATACCCTTTGTTGCACAAAAAAGGAGATAAAGTTACCAAATAACAATTTAAAAAAATATTTTATCGTCAATTTCGTCTTTTGGTCCCGGCTGTCATCATTGTAAAACAGTCGTCAAACTATGTCAGATGCCTTTAGGCAGCCTGAAAAATCTGTCACCGGTGTTGGCCACTTACACACACGAAAACAAACAAACCAGAATCAGCAAGGCGATCGAGTAGATTCGCTGAGCTGAGCATTGGTCACGTGCGGCGTAAACCCACGCACGTGAGCTAGTGCTGTGCTGACACTTTATCGACATATAGTACACAACAATAATTCTTATTTCTTTCCAGAATTTAAATCATGTTTCAGAGGGACTTTTTATACAACAGCCAAATTTTTGGAGCACGTGCAGCCTTTCGGGCCTGGACTCTGTCTGCTCCGTTAAGGATAAAGACGTGATAGTACGTATTAGAGTTCAATCCATGATGCTATAATATTTTTATAAATAAAAAACATTACTTAACCTGTCATCTGTGAGCAGACCGGAATCCGGTCGACATGCATTGTTTTACTATTGTGTCTGGTGTTTTGCACAGACAACAGGATAAAGTCGTAAAAAAACTTCGTCCTATATAAAATCCGTTTGGCCTAGCGCTGATTTGTATGGGAAGCCGAATATTTTTCCTTTTTCGTTCATTGTTTTTATGGAAAATAGATCAGTATCACGGACAAGGCTTTCTCCAAAAATTTGGCTGGTGGTTAAAAAGTCACTATTTTGAATTCCCTTTTCCATCTTCACGCCCACTTTCTCGCTAAAAGTAGCCGTTGAGCCCTCTTAGTTCTGTGACCTAAGTCTTATAACCTTACACTCTTGCAGACGAGCGACAGCATACCCGACGCCTGACGTTGACCTGATTCGCGCGACGATCTGACAAAAACTGTCGCGCGACCTTCGGCTATAGTCGCCCAACTCTGAAACTATTCTACCCAGACATACATCCATACACGTATATATAATTCACAGAAAGATTTATATCATACTACGTAATGCATATATATTTCTGTTATGTTATAACTATCTCCCTTCAATAAATTCATCGATCATGCAACCATAGTGTCGCACCATTAAATTGCATAGTAAACGCGGGTCACGGGAGGGTATCCGATCCCAGCATTATGCTGCAGGTGTCCTCAGCAGCATAATTCTTCGGATGCACTATGCATGAGCATAGGTTGTTACTCGCGCACACGCCATGCATGCATTTTGAGCACCTACTACTTTATGATCTGAATGACAAACAAGGTTTAGAAATAAATGGATAAGGATTGTGTTAAAAATATTTTTTTTTTTGAGTTAGTCGCGAATGGTCTTAAATGCAAATAGTCTATATGGAAACTTGTCTAAAACGCAACTCGAAACTCGTTTAAATAGCAACTCGTCTAAGTTGCAAGTAGTCTCAAATTAACTATTAAGAATGACGTGGGTTATGTTAAACATACTTTTTTAAACTAATAAGGAAACTGAGATGTATCTGTAACCAGCGGGCATGCATGAAGACAGCGATGAGTGTAGATAGTGAAGCGAGAGAGGTCTGTTAGGACCGTAACGAGTGGAGGTCCATAATCTCTGTCTACCCCTGTGGAACTAGGCGTAATAATAAGTATTTATTAGTATATAACACGATATGTGTGTGATTAAGATAATATCAAAACACTAATTAGTTGCAAGCCACATACACACCTACAACGTTTTCCGGGTTCCGTATCCAAAGAGTAAAAACGGGACCCTATTACTAAGTCTGTTACGCTGTCCGTCTGTCCTTCCGTCTGTCTGTCTGTCACCACTCACCAGGCTGTATATCATGAACCGTGATAGCTAGACAGTTGAAAGTTTTACAGATGATGGAAAATAACAACAAATACTAAAACTGGAATAAAATGAATAATTAAATCCCATACAACGAACGGGATTTTTTAAAGATAAAGGTACAGAACCCTTTGTGCGCGAGTCACACAGGGCACAGTATGGCAGGAACCACTTAACTCCTTCATCATCATCGTCAGGTCCTTTAGTCTCCACTGCAAGAGCAGGACCGTCTCTGTACTACCAGAGCCATACTTGGCCAGAGCAGCCAGAGGATTTGGCCTACACTCTCCACGCTGGCCACCAGACGGACTGGAGAGGTATCATAGATGTTTATAAGCTTTGTTTAGCATGTATTTCCTAAGTCGCCTTCTACGACATCCACAGGAAGACTTGGAGTGGTCCTATTCATGGTGTAATAAAATAAGGTATTCTCTTTCCGTGACAGCTGATGACGTAGGAAGAACTTGGCTACGTCATCAGTGTAATATGTTGCCTCTGTGTGAAATTGAATTACCCGTAGCGTAATGCATTTTTGAACTTTATATACCAATTTCAAATTAATAATCCATTTTATCAATTTATAAAATTTTGAATTGATGAATGACGCGAGAATCGCGAGATTCTTAATAGCTAAGTTACTTAACATTTTATTTAATATTCATGAACTAATTGAGAAAGTCCTTAAATTTACTGAAAAGAACAATCAGTGGCAACACTTTCGTGACGTAGTCAAGTTCGTTCTCGGAAAGAGAATACCTTATTTTATTATACCATGGTCCTATTCTACTCTGCCAGATACCACACGGCAAACTTAACTACCTATTAGTAGCTAATTTGGTAGGTAAGTTTCTAGTTGTTGTTTTTACACAACTATAATTTATTTAATTAGTAATATTTTAACTATTATTTTGTCCTGTTAGATAAAGTTACCTATGGTCATGGTTTTATACATTTAGTCACGTTGTAACTATCCAGTTCACACTAAACTAACACTTAACTGTAACATAATATGTAACATATTCACTTGAACGTTTTTTAGTTAACAAAGCAGTAAAAATTTATTGTTATTGTAAATTGTAAGTGTGGATAGCTGACGAGTTTGATTGTTAATATTTAAATGTTATGTAATTTTCAAAAGTTACTGGAGTAACAAATGTTTTGTTGCGTTTCGAGGCATACATATTGCATGGTTTTCTGCGGTGAATACATGAATTTAAGATAATTTGATACTAAACTATGCTATGTGGTATCTGACAGAGTAGAATAGGACCACTCCAAGTCTTCCCGTGGATGTCGTAAAAGAAGGCGGCTTAGGAAATACAAGCTAAACAAAGCTTATAAACATCAATAGGACCTCTCCAATCCGTCTGTCCAGCGTGGAGAGTATAGTCAAAATCCTCTGGCTGCTCTGGCTAAGTATGGCTCTGGTAGTACAGAGAGGGTCGTGCTCCTGCAGTGAAGAGTAAACAAGACCTGATGACGATGATCATAGGTACTAAACTGTCTTTTTTCACAACTGCGCCAGAAGGGGTTATGTTTTTAAGGGTATGTACTACTTCTTTGTTGGGAATTAGATTATCGAATAAAAAAATTCAGTTAAAAAGTAATCCTGTATAAATGATGATAAAAATTGGCTCTAATCCATGCTTTTAGAGCCAGGCATTACATGCCTTAATCTATGCATTTAGAGTCAATGACATCAAAATGTAGTCTTAGTAAGGTAAAATCAGGTTTAAGTACCGACTGGGTTGTTTATGTGTTCCAGTATGTAGATCGGTATTATGTTGATTTTGTACATTTAACTATAATTTAATCAGCTCATAGCTAACGGTGTCAATGACGTCAATGTTGTTTGTTTGTTTAGTTTTAACCCCCGACAAAAAAGGGGGGTTTTATAAGTTTGACGCTAATTTATGTCTGTCTGTCTGTGTGTCATAGCGTTTGAAGGGATGGACCGATTTCAATGCGGTATTTTACTGACATCAACTTCCCTTGCGGTGGTTCTTAGCTACGTTTGATGGAATTCAGTTTAGCCGTTTAAAAGTTATTGGGGTTATGTTACCACTTTCAGCGTGATGGACGAGAAGGTTGTAAAAGGAATCAAGTTAGTGATGGGTTGCTAACTGCATCGTCTATTAAGGCTTAGGTGGTTGAGATTTTGAGTTTTTAAAACCAGCTGAGACATAGAAAACAGTGTTTGAAATTCTGAAAACAGATACCTATGTCTTAGTTATGAATCTAGTCTAGTCAAAGTCGCATTCTGAGATGATCTAACAAACTTTACTCGTTAAAAAAATCCTAAAGTAACCCCTTTTTACAACCTTTTTTCAAGACACCATAACCAAAAAAAATCCAAAATACTGTGTCTGCCCTATTAGAATAGGTAGTATTTTGGATTTTCCGATAATTTTAGTAAAAACATGATAGTGTAAATCAAATCAAATTATCTTTATTGTAGAAACACATGTTTTAAAAAGATCTTAAAATATTTATACAAAGTACCACTGTGTCCTGCCCTTAATGGGCGTACAATAATATGAGGTCAAATTTTTGGGAAAATAATTACAGTTTTATTTATAACATGAAATCTAGATACAAGTATCCCCTAAGTAATAAAGTCGTGATAAATATGTATGCACACTTAATCGACAAGAGCTACTAAGCTCTTAAATAAGAAGAAGAATTGTGTAAGAACCCTTTTTTTCAGGCATCATGCATTAAAACGCATTTCGAAGCCGCCGTAGAAAACCCGCCGTGCCAAATAAGGTACGTCCGTCACTTACTTGTTTTTACCTAGATACAGCTTCACAACCTAGAAAATAGATGTTTCCATGAACTTTTACCTATAACATACACCTAGAAGCGACATTTTATCTTAGACCTTTCTGAAATACATTGCGGTGTTACTTCCATCTCATAAAAATTAACTTCAAACTTAAACAGCAATGGATAGCGTGGAAACCTTTACGGTTATAGATGTAGGTGTGAGTTTGTTGGTGGTAGGGGTAGTATAGTAGCTCTTTCTGCCTTCACTTTGGTTGCTAAGCGGGCCGTTTGTATGTGTGAGTGGGTGCAGTGCCCGAGGTTACAGGGATGGGCTATGTGGGTTAAGTTGATAGGTTATCGATATCGATAGTTTGTCTCACAAATACACAAGGTTATTTTCTTATTATTTTATACTCAAGTATCGCTATTCGAAAATATTATTTTATTATAGAAAAGATTTATTATCTACTTTTATTTTCAATTCTGTTTCTCTGTTTATTGCAGTTCAGCTATAAATTAAATTATAATTTAAACTAGCTTAAATATACTCAATAGAAATTAAACAAACAATGTTTATTAAGTAGGTATATAAATATCAAGTACATTGTATTCAATAATTTGTATTTTTTGCTGCTTAATGAATGAAATACCAAATCAGAAACCAAATTATAAACACTCATAGTTTTAATCAATCATTTGCCACATCGATGCGTAATGAAGCCGAAGAAAACAATAGGACTAAACAGACGAAAAACTATACATACAACACGATAGACCTTTAAACTAGAGTTACTAACTTTTTTTCTATTAAATATAGTATTTCCGAAGCTGTTACCTTTAGAAATATAGTACCTCGATGGGACTTTTTTTAAATATACATAGTTTATGGTTATAATATTTACTTTATTTATTCAATGATTTATTTTTTCTGACATGAGCTTTTTTAGTAAAATTTGTATTTTTGTAAAAGTATTTATATTCTTGAATTCAGTCCAAATTTAAGTTGAAAAATACCTTTAATAGTAGTTTTTTCTTATGAATATGATACTTAATCCCCCGATATAGGAGGATACTATATTATATAGTAGGGTTGGCAACCCTAGTTTAAACCGCCACAGATCATCCTAAGAATCGATACCTTCCATCTTATTAAGATTTCGACAACATTTCGCAATGGTTTCACCACACTACTGCTATCTGTTGAGTTACCCACACAGACTCACGGTGCATTTGATTATAGCAACTACAACTTTAACTTTGCTATTTACGAATCAAATCTCATTGAAATATCAGCTTTAAAGCTATGATACTAAGGTATTTAGGTTAATATAGTAGTGTTTGTTAAGTTGGTAGTTCATTCGTGTTCATGTAAAGTTTGTAGTGTGCAAAGTCGACGACCCATAACTGAGACCTACCTCAATGTGAAAAATATAAGTTTTGTGCTATATTGGTGAAATTTCAGCCATGTTGGGTTTCTGCAACGTGACAGTTATGCAACGCTGGCGATTATCTAGAAATCACATAATACCATTGTAAACAACTAATTCTTGTTGCATAATCGACACGACGATGTGGTTGGTAGGCTGTTTTTGAGCGAAATCGTAACACGTGAAAAAGTTCTTGAATTTTTTTTTACACGTGCTATGGTCGGCGTTTCTCTATTACTATTTGTAAATTTTAAATGTACTGCAATAAGTTTTTTTTTAAGCTATTGCATAGCTTCTATCGCGGGCCTTGAGCGCGGGGACCGAATCCAAAAATTCCGTAACGAAAAAACCTCACGCTCCCGGTTGCCGCTTCGTCTCCGTCGTCCGTTTGCGACGGTGCCGTCCTTCCTTGTTTGCAATAGCTTTACCGCGGCAGTCCCCGAGTGCCACAAGTCTTTTTTTTTTAATTTATGTAAGGTCTAACAAAATATACTGAAACTATTTTTTAAGGAATTAAAGAAAACTACTTTAAAGGTGAATTTAAGTAACATGTGTCGAAATGTGAAATATAATTTTTGGATTCCCATACAAACTCGGATCAGCCAATCGGTCTTGTATGGTGGCCAAAAATTACTTTCGATACGTGTTCCTTGTGGAAACTTGTATAGTATTGTGGACTAAATTCATATAGTAAAAGATAATAATATAAATTTAAATTTAACAGTATAATTTGATAAAAAAAAAATTTGGATTATTAATAATTTTCAGTAATATTTTTTTTTTAATTTTTTTGAATCATAAATAAAGAAATTCTGAAGAGAACAAAAGTCACTGACTTAGCTCAGCAGATAAGCTCGTTGAAGTGGCTATGGGCAGGACACATAGCGCGACGAACCGATGGTCATTGGGGCAAAAAGATTTTCGAATGGCGACCGTGCAAGCCAAACGTAGGACACCCACAAGTTGGTCAGACGACTATAAGGTCGCTGGAAAGTGTTGGATACAGGCCGCTCTAGTTTGGTAATTTTGGAAATCTTTGGGAGAGGCCTATGTCCAGCAGTGGACGTTATGCGGCTGAAATGATGATGAGACAAACTACATACGCATTTGGTTACTTAGGGCTCTTACACACGAGCGACACTATGCAGCGCGACGATCGCCGACTGTCGCAAACGATCGCATGACATACCCAGAGTGCCACTTCTTCTTCTTATCGTGTTTGTTAGTGACTAACACTAGTGTCAGAGTTTTTAAACCGCGTTAAAGGCCTCTGACATGGTTTTAGGTAACGACCAATGTCAAAGACAGTGACCGGGACCGACGGCTTAACGTGCCCTCCGAAGCACGGATCATCTTACTTATCAGACAATCAGGTGATCAGCCTACAATGTCCTAAACAAACTAGGACAACAACACAAAGTCGTTGCCCCCGCCGGAAATCGAACCCGTGAACTCCGGGTATGAGCCGAACGCTCTAACCACTACACCAAGGAGCAGAGTTCCACAGGGTATAATAAAATTTTTCATTATTGAGATTCTCGCTCATTACCTTGACCGGCTTTTACGACCTGCGCGGGTATAAAAGCAGCTGGTACATTCTGATTTTTTTCGTTTCTCCCAGGCCAGCATGGAGGAGAGAATTTGATGAAAATTATTTTTACAAATAACATTCTAACTTCTAAATTCACCCCCAAACTACAAGAACCGATTTTGCTTAAACTTCTACGAGACCATCTGACAAGAATGCCCTTAAAAATAATTATTTGGCCACGTGCAGTGTAAGGTTCTGTAGTTTTGAAAGCCAACTTTGAGTTTATGCCACTAAAAATGTCTAAAAACTAATTTTATATTTTTGTATGAAATTTTCCCTTTCTGCAAGTACATTTTATAAGTTAATAGGCGGACAGACAGACAAACAGACATGGCGAAAGTATAAGGGTTTCTTTTTTACTACGAAACCCTAAAAAGAAATTTCAAAATCGGTCCAAGCGCCTTCTTACAATCGGTGAACATACAAAAGGTTCTAACTAATCGATCACCTTCTATTTTTAAAGTCGGTTAAAAATACGAAATTTCATGTCAATATCTTCCCTTGAACTTATTCGCCATTTGCTGACCATTTATAACCATTGCTGACCGTTCGCAACCATTGCTGACCGAGCGCGGTCAAATTACACACTTACCGACATTAAGGCCATATTTTGTTCAATGGACTCTCGTTTCGACACCTCTGTGCAATTTCCGTCACTAATACTATGAGCTCGTAATTTATTAGCTAAGATTACGTAAGTAAATTAGTGTAAATATTGTTATGTAAAATGTTTATTGTATGCGTCTTTCTCTCTTACCACACAAAACTGCGCCTCCGTGGTGTAGTGGTTAAAGCGTTCGGCTCATACCTGGAGGTCGCGGGTTCGATTCCTGGCGGGGGCAACGCCTTTTTGTTGTTGTCCTAGTTTGGTTAGGACACCTGATTGTCTGATGAGTAAGATGATCCGTGCTTCAAAGGGGATGTTAAGCCGTCGGTCCCGGTCACTGTCTTTGACATTAATCGTTACCTAACAACCATGTTAGAGGCCTTTAAGGCGGTTTTAAAACTCTGACACTAGTGTTAGTCACTAACACACATACGATAAGAAGAAGAAGACCACACAAAAACACAAAAGTGATCTTTAAAATGTATAAATAAAAATATTTTAAATAATATCTTTGCTAGTATGTTAATAAAAAAGTTGTTTTAGGTCATTAGATAGATTACTAAAAAGAATGGAATACTTATTTGTTATTATTTCTGATTAGCAAATAATGACACAGATACAACGCATTTCAATTTCGCGTGACGTAACGGTCAGCTACAATTTTTAACCGAATTTGGCGTAAAACCCTCATTCCAAAACTTCAAAGCGCTGTATCTTTGTTTGGAGATATTCGACGGAACTCAGTTGTAAAACAATATAACCTCATTGCGTGGCACTCGTTTGATTTGTCTTGACGAGCACTTTATAATAGTCGATGCCTAGGGTCTGATCACGGAGACGGAAGGTGGTCGATGGAACTCAGTAATAAAACAACGCAACTCCATCGAGTTTGGGCTTATTTCTTTTGTCTTGTTCTATTATCAGAATGGATATCAAAATGAATTTATTATTATAATAAGTTATAAAATTTTTTTAGACGAAAAAAATATATACACACATACAATTTTTCAAAAATAAAGATTGAAAACCTACTCACTACAAAAATTAAAACAAATTTACAAATTAAAAATGGCCGGTAATTGTTTACCCTGCGGTAACGTGCCCAGAAGGCTGGCTGCATTGCCACGTTGAATGGCAATGCTTATTTTTCTTGTTTTTGGCCTCACAACAAAAGCGTGTATAAAATATAGATTTTTTTTCAAAAAACTTATAAAATTACAACTACAATAATGTATTTAAGTGCAAATTGGCATAATTTATTATTATTTACATGAAGTTGTAATCGTGAGTGGTAAATTAAGTAATGATAAGGTCGCAAAGGTTGTGTCGTAAGGATAAATATTGCGAGTGGCCACGCTTGCTAAAGGTCAGTCGACGCAGGGCTTGGCGGCCTATTCTGAAAATTGCAATTGCCATTAGTACTTACTTGTACACAAACATAACAATATATTACTAGAGGCAGCGCGCGGCTTCGCCCGCGGTAACCACGCGATTGAAGTCGCGGGCGTGATGCAATATAGCCTATAGCCTTCCTCGATAAACGACCTATCTAATACCGAAAGAATTTTTCAAATCGGACCAGTGGTTTCTGAGATTAGCGCGTTCAAACAAACAAACAAACTCTTCAGCTTTATATATAAGTATGGATATGTATGCTCGATAGTTTTATTCCGCTAGATGACTTTAAGTCAAATCAGGACGCTTTTTATAAACGTCAAAACATACATTTTTTGACTGAAATTCGAAAGCGTGACGTCATTCATGTTTGAAGTCAAATACCGCTCCATATACCAAGTTCTTTATTTACAAAATGTATGTAAACAAAATACAAACACAAGAACAAACAAAGTAAGAACATTGAGTATATAGGTACTGCTTATTTCATGAGAAATCTCTCCCAGCAGACCCAGGAGAGGAAAAGAGAAGAAAACAGGTAGGTGTGTACAAAATAAACTAAAGTTAAATACAAATACATAGGTACTTATTTTAAAAAAAATTACACATACACACACATACATTATTTTTCTACATTAATAAATCTAAAATTAATATTATTATTTATATTAATATTGTCTGCTGTTTTTATTGTCTTTGATTTGTTATAATTATTTTCAATATTATTATGTGTAGTTTAAAGTATGGCATCCGCGGAAGACCAGCGTCATGGTAACACCATGACATAATGCTGAGCGGAGACCAATTTGGTACCTAATAATTATTGTGTGATTATATTTTTTTTTCCTTTTAATTCATGTGTACCAAATAAACAATTTTTCTCTCTTTCTTTCTTTCTAAAAACATGTTGAAAATAGATATGATCAATAAAAAGTGACACTATTTTGTGACGTATTTTATAAACTGTACGGAATAATTTATTTTTGACCCATATCCAATTATATTTAGTACCAAGTCTATGCTCTTAACATGATCTATTGAATTTATAAACAAGTTATTTGCTAGGCAAATTAAACAAAACCCAGACTATCAAGAATGCCACCTAATGAGGAGTGTAACTATCGGTACGACTTGATATCCGTAGCGCTATCTAATTTTTGCTAAAGAAGACCCTGACCAAGCGTTAACCCAAAATAACTTTAAAACAGCTTAACCGATTTTTATCAAACTTAAAGCATTGAAACTTGCTTTCACGTAAAATAATCAGCATCCAAATCGGTCTATCTGTTTGAGCGCTACGATGCCACAGACAGACAGACGACGGACAGACCGACAGACAGCAGCGAAAAGGAAACTCAAAGATATTATATGGGAAAGAAACTTTCCTTCCTTCACTATCATGCTAAAAGAAGTCTCATTACCTTTCCTCTAGCTCTGACTAATATCTCTTTTCTTTGTTTGTTTGTTTGTTTGTAAATTCTTTATTGTACAAAAAGGACACTACAAAAATACAGTAGATAACAATACAAAGGCGGACTTATCCCTTTAAGGGATCTTTTCTTCTTTTCTTTTCACTGGAAACTTTTTATTTACTTTTTATTTAATGTTCGTATGAACCAATTTTATTTAGTTTATGCATTTTATATTACTTTATTGTTCGTTTATATGTTATAGTATGTACTCCTATTATTTAATTGTATACTTGTCTTCTACACTGTAATACTCAAATTTTTTTTTTTTTTTTTTGACGCGGATAATATCCCTTCGGATACCTTACTGGTTACGGGACACCGGTAAGGTTATGTGGTGTTACCACTAAAAACTCCGCGGTGTCACCTCTCAGCCGCTATCGGCCGGGACCGTGTGCTCCTACATGCTCCACAGCCCCGGCGCGGCCGGCCGCTACTTAAGCGGCCCCGGCTCGCCAACGGCCTCACGGCACCCTCTGCTGAATCAGAGGGGCCGGAGTAACAGCCGCCTAGGCCTCTTGGCCCAAGGACAGGCGCGCTGACACGCACACGCGCCTGTCTTCCACTCCGGAGGGCTGTCCGTTGGTCGATGGAATCCAGTTTCCACCGTCCAACCAGCCCTCATAATTTGGGGCCTGCGAAAGCCGGCCCTGCCCCAGTCCACCTGACGGCGACCGGGGCCCACACAGCCGGCCGCAGGGGATAGGGAGAGCGGCAACGTAACACCGACACTCCTCTTCCCCTGCGGCCCCACCGATGCCGTGCCAAGCGCCACGGCCCCGCTTGGTCGCGGAGGATAGGGCGAGCGGCAACGACACACCGATACTCCTCTTCCCCCGCGACCCCTACCACGGCTGTGATGGTAGGGGGGGTCGTCGTTACCCCCCTTCCCTCACAGCCAGGCCATTCACGCCAGGAATGGCCTCCGCCGGGCCCGGGGTAGCCTAAGCCTCAACCCGGGCAATGGGTTCCTCTTAGCTTCCCTGCGGCCGAGGCAACCGCAGGTACTGAGCCCCCCCATCGCGACAAGATGGGAACCACATCGGGGGGGACTGTAATACTCAACTGCGCCAACTCCCCCTCATCTTTTGTAGTCTTCTTTACCCAAAGGTTCGCTGGAAGAAATCACTTTAGTGATAAGCCCGCCTTTGTACCTACTATATTTCAAATTTACTTTTGATTATTGTCATACTTAGTTTGTGCAATAAATAAATTTTAGCTTGTGGGTCTTTCAACCCTTAAAGTCTATCCATCCCGTTGAGGATAAGACGTAGTGTATATAAGAAATCTTTCCCTACAAAACAGTTAAATTCCAATTGAAATCGTGTCTAGAATAACCCGTTTAAACAATAATGGCTTGATAAAGTGTAAATATAAAGTTCGAGACATTATGTTTTGAGATAATACGTTATCTTTTGTACAGTAACATGCCTATTTTTACAAGCCAGCATCAAATCGTGAAATGCCTTTAAGTTTCGAAGCTGGGTCGTAAAAACAAGTAAGTATGCCTACATTTAGCCAGTTACAACAAATATAAAAACAAAATAAAATAAATATTTAAGTCGGACTCCCATACAACTTACATAATTTTTAAAAGATAAATGGTACGGGACCATCGTGCTGGAGTCCGACTAACTTGTTTTCTTGTTCAATAATATATTAGCCAGTACCTAACTTACCTTTTTGTCACATTCGAGTAATGCAGACTTAAAATTCTATGAACTGCTTTATAAATAGACTGGACAATATGTCGACCTCCGTGGCGTAATGGTCACCATGCTAGTCCGCCACCCAGAGATCCCGGGTTCGATTCCCGGTCAGGGCAGGTTAGAAAATGGCCTTTTTCAAATTGTCCTGGATCTTGGATGTTTATCTATATATATGTATTTGTTATAAAATATAGTATCGTTGAGTTAGAATCCCATAACATAAGTCTCTAACTTACTTTGGGGCTAGATCAGTGTAATTTGTCCCTATATATTTATTTATTTATAATTGGCTACGCACATATAAACTCTAAAACAAATATAGTGGACAATTAAACCTTTCGTATTATGTAAGATCTTTATAAACACAGTTGTGCAATAAATGATTTCTGATTCTGATTCGTAAATATGTGAACTGGGGGATTACTCCATCAAATAATACGTTAGTCGTACGATAGTGACGTCAAACCAAATTAGACTTTATCATCATACCTTAATGCTCAATGTTGCTTGACACTAAAACGGTTATTTCCAGTAACTCCCGTACTGCGTACCGCTTTTGGAGTATACCCCCACCCTAATAAAAAATTCAACAGAGCCTGAAATAGAAACATCCAGTCTTATTACAAAACGCAGACTAACTTTGTTACTAGGTTTAAACCATTATCCACCCAAATCAAGTTGACATTGACAGATGAATTAGTTTCACTTTACTAAATGTCAACTTGATTAGGGCGAATAATGGTTTAAACCTAGTAACAAAGTTAATCCTGTTTTTATACTAAGACGGATCAGCTTTAAGCTGCTCGTCTGTAACCCAATAAATAAATAAATAAAATGTATGTATTTTCGCAGTGAAAACGAGTTCTTTATCAGCTAACTTGTTTTATTTACGACAACAGAAGGACAATAAATCAACCATAACTAGTGAACTGTGCCCTGGGACACTGACCAACGTCCCGATAGATAAAACAATGGTCAAACAGCTTCTATTTTAGCACTCCACTGTCCGTCTGTCTGTCTGTCTGTCACCATCTGACATAATGAACCGTGATAGACAGTTGAAATTTTTTCACCGCTTTACAGCTAAGTACTCGTATGCAACTGGAAATACGCTGAGATTAGACAGAATAAAATGTAACCTTTTTTACTCCAGTGTTAAACAACATGGAAGAGACATGTATACCCGTATTAAATCGAACCAGGATCTATAATAGACCACTATAGTATAATGAAATTAAAATAACAGTCAAAAACTAAAAAGAACTTTCGGCATTTCCATACAAAAATTTATGGGAATGTCGATTTTTTTTACTGTTATTTTATTATTATTAATATTTGAATGATAATAAAATAACAGTAAAAAAATCTACACTATAATAATCACTATATTTAGTGATCTAAAATTTATATGTCCCTTCCACATTGTAGTATATATCCCTTAAAAAATTGCAAACAGAAAAATCTGTATCCTGTAAAAGAAAATTTATTTATTTATTTATTTTATTTATTTAACTTTATTACAAAAATGTAACAGGCGGACTTAAGGCCCAAGGCCTTTTCTACCAGTCAACCTACAGGTGGTGCTGATAAAAGCAAATTTTGGGCGAGAGTAGTAATTGGAACAAACTTTACAATAAATCTATACATATGAATATATACACATACATAAGATAAATAATATAATCTAATGTATTAATAAACCTACATACAATATACATAAATAGGTTATCTTTATAAACCATACATAAACTACACCAATATTAATAAAACTCTATGGCAGTTTGTGAAGATAATATGCGCGTACAGCACTCTTAAACGCCTGGCGACTAGGGGCTTTGCGAATACCAACAGGAAGGGCGTTCCAAAGAATCACGGCTTGTTTGGTGTATGAATGTTTAAGAAACCCACTCCGGCAGCGAGGCATATCTAGAAGGAGATTATTGGACGAACGAAGATCTCTAAGATGAGTATTAACCAGAAAATGGAACTTAGTTTTGAGATACATCGGAGTTTTTGGGTCAAAGAGTATGGAGAAAAGAGTAGTGAGAATATGCAAATTGCGACGTTGACGGATGGGTAACCATTTGAGTTTAGACCGATAAGCAGACACATGGTCATACTTCCGTAGGCCGAATATGAAAATTGTCATACTTCTTTATTTAAATCAACATTTGCGGTCTACTAATATTGAAGTCTATGGCCAAGGAGTACCAGGTACTAACATTTATTCCGTGGTACCAGTTGCAAAATGCTAATTTCAATATGTGCGACGGTCGTGGCGAAATAATAAACGGTCCTAGATTATTTGTTGACTCGAACCTAGGTTCAAACGTACAATTTGTTCTTAAACTAAAGTAGGCTTCTTTCCGAGCTCTGTGGCCTACTGGTGTTGTGATTTTTTACTTTTTTAATGAACTGAAAAATATCGGTTCATCCTTTTTGGAAAATCTAAAAGAGGAGTAATCATGCTTTTATGAGCCTGTCGTCACCCCAATTGAAGCAATACGATTTGCATGCAAATAATTAATAGCCACACTTAAGTGGAAATGGGCAGGTCATCTCAGCCGTAGAGAGGACGAAAGAGGGAGCCAAAAAACAATGGACTGGCGACCATGGTTAGGCCGCAGAAGCCGCGGCAGACCAATGACAACATGGAGTGATGACATCGTCAAAGCAGCCGGTCTACTTTGAAAAAGAAAGGCGCAACATCGGGAGGAATGGCGTGCAATGGAGGAGGCCTCTATCCTGCAGTGGATAGATTAGGCTGTAAAAGAAGAAGAAGAAGAATTAATTGCTTCAATTAGCTACTTTCCAACAACCTTTTACTCTCTGATTTCATGCCAACATCTCAAATTAGATACTTTTTTCTAAACGTCTAAACAAAAATTTACAGTAGGATTTGTGTGAAATTTTGACTTTATCCGTCTTATCATAAAACGCAGACTAACTTTGTTACTAGGTTTAAACCATTATCCACCCAATTCAAGTTGACATTGACAGATGAGTAGAGTAGAGTTTCACTTTACTAGATGTCAACTTGATTAGGGCGGACAATGGTTTAAACCTAGTAACAAAGTTAGTCCTGTTTTTATAATAAGACGGAGTACGTGGTAGTTTCATGACGTCGATAGCGCTCTTAATATCAGTTTTTTTGCAAGATGGATATGATCATGACTAGTGACACTATTTTGTAACGTTTTATTTTCTTATCAGTACCAAACAATTTATTTTTGAGCCAGGAAAGTATCAAATTAATTGTATATAAGCTAAACAAAGCATCAACATCAATCGGACCCCTCCAACCCGTCTGGCCAGCGTGGAGAGCGTAGGCCAAATCCTCTGGCTGCTCTGGCCAAGTATGGATCTGGTATTTTTTTTTCGTGTGTGTAAGTGGCCAACACTGGTGTCAGATTTTTCAGGCTGCCTAACGACATCTGACATAGCTTGACGTATGCCATATAATGATGACAGCCGAGACCAACGGCTTATACGTGCCTTCCGAAGTACGGAGGAGCTCGAGAAATTTTTATGCCACTTGTGGTCACCCATCCAAGTGCGGACCACGCCCGGCATCGCTTTACTTGCGAAAGCGGTAGCAATGCGCATTCCCGCCGGGCCTCCAAGCTCTGGTAGTATAGAGAGAGCTGTGCTCCTGCAGTGGAGACTAAAAGACTTGCTGATGATGATGAATTGTCTGCCACAGGCACGAAACTGTCAGAATTCGTCTCTTTCCCGACATTTGAAGGGTTATAGGTTAGATAGCTTCCAGTAGTAGTGGCTACTGGAAACTTGTGGGATAAAACAGTAGCCCTTTCTATTTCGTTATGCAAACTGGAGAAACTTGTATGATTGTTGCGATCAATTAGTGCGCTGGCGCCGGCTTTCTAATGGCTGCGGAGCTGGTACAGCCACACACAGAACACCATCGAACATCGAGCGATCTGGGGGATTACTCAGGTTCAGGTTTTTCAAGTTGCCTAAACAGCCCAGAAGGAGTGTCCGTTTAGGAGACACTAACAAAAATTTTCACTATGAAACCAAATATTTTAGAAACGGATCCCTAAATCGAAATATAGTTTTTGAAAGCTCACAATTTTTTTGAAAGAACTAATCAATGATACTCCACATAAATGGGTTAGCCGAGAAAAAAATGTTAAAAAAAAAGTTTTTCATGACGTTTTTAATACCCATACCAAATTACAGCTTTCTAGTACTTATAGTCTCTGAGTAAAACTGCAGACTGCAGAGAAAAATGGCGAAACTAATAAAGGTTCCTTGTTTACTACAGAATCATAAAAAAACAGGGATCATGTCGTTTTAAGCGCCTGAGTAAGCCTGAAGACCAAGAAGTTGGCGCATACTCCGCCTCCAAGAGCCACTATGCTCTTCATAAAGAAAAAGAAAAAATAGATTCTATATTTATTGTAACCTATCTCAAAATTTTAACTTAAACCACTTCTGTACGCGAATGCCCCGACCCCAGCGGCCGTAGTTGCCTAGCAACACGTCAGGTTTGCCCGAGAGACCTTTCTACTAATACGAGATAACTACTAGTTTGATAACACCTTTAAAATGTGTCGGGACTGGAAATGTGTTTAGACAGGAAATGATAATAACACCGAAAGGTACAAAATCTACACTTTTGTACCTTTTGGTGTTATTATCATTTTAAACTATTTATATATATTACTTATATTTTTATATATTACTTAGGGTTGCCAACCCTACTATATTATAGTATCCTAATATATTAGGGGATTTACTACATACATACGTACATAATATCACGCCTGTTTCCCGCAGGGGTAAGCAAAGACTATGGACCTCCTCCTATGGATTTACTACATGACAAAAATAACTATCGATGATTTTGTTTTAAGTTCAGTTTCTCCTTTCGACTGAAAACTACCATATCTCCTTAAAAAGTTGCTATTTAAAATTTTATGATACAAATGGACAAGCCGGTTGCCTTCATTTAAAGTCATTCATTATATCATATGGCAGCATAGAAAGTAAGACATTTCTACTTTTAAATTATCGTGTTGTATCAATGGGAATTGGTATCATGTTGTAAAAATGGCCGTGTGGTTTCCGGCAGAGTACAATAGGGCCACTCCAAGACCTCCCGTGGATGTCATAGAAGGCGACTTAGGAGATACAAGCTAAACAAAGCTTATAAACATCAATGAGACCTCTCCAACCCGTCTGCCAGCGTGGAGAGTGTAGGCCAAGACCTCTGGCAGCTTTGGCCAAGTTTAGCTCGGGTAGTACAGAGAGGGTCGTGCTCCTGCAGTGGAGACAAAAAGACCTGATGATGATCAATGGGAATTCTACATTTCAATGAGTAGTTATATATAGACTATAATATATATAAAATACGCATAACGACAAATTATTTCAGTTTCTAAGAACTTTTGAGTACCTAACACACTGTACAATATACATACATACATTCATAATAGAAAGTTTTCAGATTATAAACCGAAGTGCCCCCTTAAAATATTTGCACGTAAGTTTAAATGGGATTGCATAATGTAACTGAAACTAAGTGAATTCAATAAAGTTTATTGAAATAGAATTGTGTGAATTCGTAAAATTATTTTAAAGTAACTACAACAATGCCTAAAATATCATCATCTTTTATCATAACATCAGCTTTAACCTGGACCGCAAAAAAATAAAGTATCTTCTTAAGCTGGTCGTCTATAACCTAATAAATAAATAATAAATTGTATAGGTATGTACTGAGATAAAACTTATATTCAAAACAAAAATTATAAAATACATTTGCTTATAAATAAAATATTTCTTCCAACGCCACACATCGCTGGATAGCGACGCTTATTCGATGAGCGAAAAAGCTACTAGCCCTCGGGTCACCAGTAGCCTCGATGATACGCGTGTGATGTCCCTAAAAAACAACTTAGCTTCAGGGCTCCAAAGACTCATCGTCTCCACTGCGAATGGAATATTATTATAAATATTGTCTTCCAGACAATAATAAAAAAATCGATTACACTATAGTGCGTCACACTAAAAGGTACGTTTAGCCGATACCCGCGTTATCCACTGTCAAATATGTCAGTTTCATCACAAACAAACTATATCACAGATAGGTACAAAGATTGGTAGGGATATACAGTTGTATATACTAATAACTATTACTAAGTTATAGATTTGCCACCGAGCGACAGGGCGTAAGAGAATGATACTATTTTTTTTTATGTTTGGGTGAAAGATAAAGATATATTATTTGCCAAACATGTGTTACAAGACATTAAGTACATTCAGTTTCGTCCAATCATGGTTACCATCACCGCTATGCAAATGTAGTCAGAAAGGCTGTCATCTACCTAAAACTATGCTACCTATGTACCTATACTATAATATATTATATAAGATTATAGGCCCATTCAAGTAACTGCAATTTGGAGTGAGCCTATAACCCGACCATTCACACATACTCGGTCTCTCGGAAAATTGGATTTTTCCATTGTTAATTTATAAGCAACCTTACGTTGCCTTAACCTTAGTTATTACCTTGGAAATATCGTATCGTACTGCTTTTCTGATGGTTCGTATAGTACTTACTAGGTACAATTACAACATACTCGGTGTACCTGTAAATTCGTAAGAGCGTTACTTCTACACATTCTGTGTTGAGGTGTATTGTGATGGACAGACGGACGGACATGTTTATAATGCTGTCAAAACAGCGGTTGCTATCTCATTGAAGAAAGGCCATTGACAGACGACCAATCCGCTAGTTTCCAACAAGTTAAAAAAAAAATTTATTTACGTCATAACAAACATTTTCTATGCACATCGTGACGTCATAGTTCCTTGGAGTCAAATATTTTTACAAACTTCAAGACTGATTTTAAGAAAATTTCTATGGAACCATGGGAATATGGGACGGGCAAGTATACCCGTTCAAACAACAGAAGAAAGAGGTCCAGGCGTCTACGAATAATCGGTGACATATATAATAAAATAAGCGGCCAAGTGCGAGTCGGACTCGCCCATGAAGGGTTCCGTACAAGCAAGTAACATAATACAAGTCTTGTAGCATGTTTTTTTTTTTAAATTTTATATTTGAGTTGATTGAATGAAAGGTAAATTACCGTTTATGATTAATGACGTATTAAAAAAAACTATTTACTAGATATCGTTCAAACCAATTTTCGCTGGTAGTTTTTATGGTAATGTACATCATATATTTTTTTTAGTTTTATGATTCCCTTATTTTAGAAGTTACGGGGGGGGGGGGGGCACTCACTTTCTTCCACTTTGGAAGTGTCTCCCGCGCAAAGTATTTGGTTTAGAAAAAAATGATATTAGAAACCTCAATATCATTTTTAAAGACCTATCCATAAATACCCCACACGTATGGGTTTGATAAAAAATATTTTTTTGAGTTTTATTTCTAAGTATGGGGAACCCCCAAATTTTTTTGTTTTTTCTATTTTTGTGTCAAAACCTTAATGGGGTTCACATAATACATCTTCTTACCAAGTTTCAATAGTATAGTTATTACAGTTTCGGAAAGTGGCTGTGACATACGGACGGACAGACAGACAGACAGACATGACGAATCTATAAGGGTTTCGATTTTGCCATTTGGCTACGGAACCCTAAAAAAGATCGCGGCGAATTGACAGCCTCCTCCTTTTTGAAAATTTGTTAAAAATCCCGTTCATGGATATGATCAATGACAAGTAACATTATTTTGTACGTTTTATTCTCTTATCATCATCATCATCATCATTTCAGCCGCATAACGTCCACTGCTGGACATAGGCCTCTCCCAAAGATTGCCAAAATGGCCGATCTAGAGCGGCTTGCATTCTCTTATCATTACAAAATACTCGTAATTCATTTTTGACCCTGTACTGTACCCTATTGTATGATCACTTTAATATTTATGCCACTAATAACCATATGGCCTCGCAATTATAAATATTCGAACTTGAGACTATCTATTCAGAATATTGAGCGTTCGATGTAAAAACCTTCAATATTTAGAACTTTCAATTTTCCTACTCCTTGATATGAGTATAAATAAGGTATTGGTTAGAAGCAATGGATGGAAGCCGCTCTTGATCGGTCGTTTTGGAAATCCTTGGGAGAGGCCTATTTCCAGCAGTGGACGTTATGCGCTTAAATGATGATGATGATATTGATTAGAACTCGTCTGTGATTATTCCAAATTCTTTAAATGTTTAGTTTAATCGTCCAAAATAAAGATGGCCGAAGGAGCAAAAAAGTAATTTAAAAAATACTTTTTATTTGAGGATTCTCTTCCATATCTCCAAAGTTCTTTATTACATCTTCACCAAATTAATATATAGGACAAAAACTAAATCACACTCATCATCAGGTCTTTTTGTCTTCACTGCAGAAGTACCACCCTGTCTGTACTACCAGAGTCATACTTGGCCCGAGCAGCCAGAGGACTTGGCTTACACTCTCCTCGCTGGCCAGATGGGTTGGAGAGGTTCTTGGAAATAGTTGACTGCAAATTTTTATTTTATAATTTAAATGTATATAATGTACAGCTTAAGTGTAAATCTGTATTGTAATTGTAACATAGCCCATCAGGCTAAGTGGGGACCAATGCTGAACTGGGTTTCTTTCGACGTAATCTTTCCAGCAGTGGTCGTTTCGAAACGCTAGTAGTTTTTCACTAAACTAACTTTTTGACTAAAATAATATTTAAAAAAAAATACCTTCAATAAGAGATAAATTTATCCTACATTGAATAATTTTGAGTTTTGAGTTTCCTGCAGTGGCTGATGATGTCTAAAAATTGCTTTTTTTAAATATTACTACTAGGGATCATGGGATATATTTCAATATAACTAGTGAGTGAGAATGAACCTTCTTTTCGTAGTCAGCTAAAAATAGAAATAGTAATTAATCATCATAGGTACTTAATATGTGAAGAGATCCATTGACAAGAGGGCCAAAAAACACAAAACAAACAAACTAGGTGCCATCCACAGCGTGGAGTGTGGGTCGACGACCGGCGCGGTTCATCGCACTGCGACCTACTTTTGGTTGCTACGCGGCAAGCACACTAGTTTTGCAGCCGGCGTTGCTTGTTTTCTATTTTTAACCGCGAAAAAAGAGGGATGTTATCATTTATAAGTTTGACGCTAATAAATTGAATTTAGTATTTTTATTTCGATCGATCAAAGAGCATAATTTTAAATTATGCTCTTTGATCGATTTTTTAATGAAATTTAATATGAATCCTTGAGCTTTGATTCACATACTAATGTCGGTCTGTCTGTCTGCGCTCAAAAAGATGGACTAATTTCGATGCAGTTTTTTACTTAAAAGTAACTTCCCTTGCGGTGATTCTGTGCTTGATGAAAAAAAACTATGTTTGATGAAAATCGGTACGGCAGTTTAAAATTTATCGGGGGCTAAAGCTTGAATCAGGGATTTTGTAGTTTATTTGGCAAATAATAGATTTGTAAGATAATGCGTTGGCATTAAGTCCACCTTTTGTACCATTATGGTCAATAAAGATTTAATAAATAAATAAATAATATAGAGTCCGCACTTGGATGGGTCATACAAATTTCTCGAACTCCACTGTGCTTCGGAAGGCACGTACAAGCCATTGATACCGACTGTCATCAACACTAAGAAAAAAGAATGGTTGCTAATAATAGCAAACATTTTTGCTATACGTTACCAAAACAGAGTGACTGCTGAACTCAGGGCTACTGCTAGTCAAAATCTACATGGTTCTACTAATTAGCTAGAACAGAATTTGGTTTCCACTAACCCATCAAAGTCGATTGTATAATTTGGGGGTGAAGACAATTTTTAGTTTAGTGTTGAAAAATAATTAAAAAACATATTTACACGCCTGTTTCCCATGGGGGTAGGCAGAGACTATGGATTTCCACTTACTACGAACCTTCCACTTACATTACGAAAAAATATTTAGTCCATACATACATACATACTATCACGTCTTTATCCCTAATGGGGCAGACAGAGCATTTTGGGTCTTGCGGCTCTATGCAGAGCCCAGGGCCGCAAGACTCAAAAGCCACTTTTAGCGTCATGGTCGGCGAGAAGATGGAAAAGCAATCAATACAGTGACGGGTTGCTAGTCGCATCGCCTGTTAAAATGATTCGCATTTTTGCCCATATATTTAGTCCATATATGTAGTATTTAACTATAACAAAAGAGCGACACTCGAAAAGTTGTTGTGCAGAGGTGAACCGCGACAGGTGGCAAAAATGCCGACTACATAGAACCACCATTAGTAGCGGGGTGCCCGCTACCGACAGAGTAGGGTGACCAACTTTACCCCCAAACTACATAACCGATTTTGATAAAATATTCATGGGATTACGTCAGGAGTATAGTATACCCTTTTAAACAAAAAAGTTTTTTCTTAATCGGTCTAGGAGTTTTCGAATAATTGTTGAACATACTCGTACATAAAAAATCGTGACGAATTGATAACCACTCTTTGTAAGGAGGGTGATTTTTAAAACCCACTCCGAGTTATAAATGTGAGAGTGCAGGCAACATTGATATTACTAACATAGGCTAAGTAAACCTAACACAGTTATGGATCCATGTAATCTGAAATAAATGATATTTATTTATTTATTTATTTTATATTATTTTTTTTTATATTATTACGGCCTCTTTGTTTGGAACTAGGTTAAAAAGTTTTAAAATTAAAGTTTAGGCTATTGCCTACAAACATCATTATGGTTGTTTTTCGTGTGTACAAGTAACCAATACTCATTTCAGATTTTTCAAGCTGCCTTCTGGCATAGATTAACGCCATGCAATAATGACAGCCGGGACCAACGGCTTATACGTGCCTTCTAAAGGATCTTAAGAAACTTGTATGCCTCTTGCGGTCACCCATCCTAGTGCTGACCATGCCCGATACCGCTAGTAATTGGCACTTCTACCAGGCCATTGATCTCCTAGGCAACGTGAACAACTTTCTCCGAAGAATACCAAACTTCCATACAAACTATTTAGAGAATCATTGGCAGGAAGTCAAGGGATTTAATTGGGGTCTAATTTAAGTTATTTGCAAATTGATTATAATGGACGTTATAGTATGAAGTTAGTGTAGTTTGGTGGTATTAATACTCTCATGTTTATAAATATGTGTTTGCCGTGTGTTTTCCGGCAAAGTACAATAGAGCCACTCCAAGTCCTCCCGTGGATGTCGTAGAAGGCGACCTAGGAAATACAAGCTAATCAAATAAAAAAATATTAGCGTTGGAAGAAATATTTTATTTATAAGCAAATGTATTTTATAATTATTATTTGTTCTTTTTAATAAATGGACTTACTATTTAACAAATATGTCACTAAATGTCGCTGATACGAAAGTAATCACTCTCCATAACGCTGTGGTTATTATTTTGAGTTTTATTAGTTCTATAAATTTTACCTAATTAAAGCTTATAAACGTCAATGAGACCGCTCCAACCCTTCTGGCCAGCGAGGAGAGTGTAGGCCAAGTTCTCTGGCTTCTCTGGCCAAGTTTGGCTCTGGTCGTACCTACATAGAGGATCGTGTTCCTGCAGTGAAGACAAAAAGACATGATGACGATGTTTATAAACAATATTTCATAGTGCAGTTGTAGTGATATTTGTTTAGCAGACTATTGTGGGCGTCTTAAAGCTTCGTCCGCCACTCAATCAGATATAAAAAACCAGTGCACTCGTATAGATCTGTCGCCAGAACCTCGATAAAAATAAATCAAAAGACCTACATCAACTTTTGGGAATAGCACAAAGAAAAGACTCTAAAGGTTTCGTATATGACTGCTCTAATTTGTATTAAAAAAACCAATAACTAGTGTAACATAAACGTGTATAGTAAACTACAATAACCAATAAATAGTTTAACAAATGGGCACAGTTAAAAGAAAAAAATGTTCGTAATAATTGACTGCAGTGCTTCAAAATTTATAGTCTATAGAAAGAAAGCTTACTTTATCTTTTTCTATAAAAAAAAAACAGTAAAACGCTTAGTTCTTACAAATGTCAATTTTCAAATTATTTTCACAGACTAGTTTAGAAGCTTGTTAAAAAAACCAAGGACCATCTCATTTCTCGTTAAAAACAAGACACGCGACAAACATCTGATCAAACCCAACATCTATTAAAACTATCCGTAAATAATGATCACACGAGACATCGAAGCGGAAAAAAAAAGATTTAACCAAAATAAATGGCAGAGACTACGACAACAAAACATTCTTGTCGTAATCTTGAAATTCGGCCAACGTTCAAAAGTTCTAGAACCAACGGTTGACAATTTACGAAGTAAGTGTATCTTTGGAGCAGAAAAACTATAGGATTTGTTTTTCTCCAAAGAGCAAGACAAGGGTCGCCTAATCATATAACGAAGACCGAACGAAATCGAGCAGAAAGGACGACAAGCGCACGCCAAGCCCACGTGTAGCGCAACAAATTCAAACCGCGCTTATCATAAGCGCGGTTTGAATTTGTTGCATATAAATTGAGTCCTACACATCAATACAACTTAAATTGCATTTACCGAAATCCAGTCGGGGCGAGCGCCGGGCCGGGGGAAGGCGGAAGCAAGGCGGAGGCAAGGCAAACCCATGGCGTAGGCGCGTGTTGACTTCGGTAAATGTAATTTAAGTTATAGTGATGTTTGATATGACTCAAATTATATGCAACAAATTTCAAAACTTTCAAAGCGCACTAGGCATGCTCGTGTCATCCGAACTCGAACACGAACACGAACACTTCTTATGTATAGAATTAACAAAGAGAAGAAGAAGCCGATAGCGTTACAAAATGTGTATTTTTAACGACTGGCCGTTTGTTCGACGTCTTTGAAAATGCAGTTGTAGGTTGTAGGTAGCTTGGCATATTCTTTAGTTGAATCATACGACACCTACAAAAATAAATGGAGTGGTCCTTTTCTGGGCCAGAAGCCAGGCGGTAATCATTTAACCAATAAAACACAGGTCTTTGATAATACATAAATGTTTTATAAAGAAAAAGAATACTTGCTTCACTGTTAAAATTGAAGAGAAATGAAACAACAAAGTGGAGTTAAATCGTAATTCATTAGAAACCTAAAGAATAACATGGTTTTCTAAATATTTGCATAAAATTCCATCATTTTTAGATTTACAAGCAATTAGTGGTCGCAATGTACCAACGGATACTCGAAGATAAAACTGTGCCTTTTTTATGAACATATAAACATGTAAAGCTAATATTGCATCATAACTATTTACTATTGCAAAATATTTTCCTTAGCTTTCATACGTCTGTTTTGGTTTGCGTCAGTCAAAAAGACTTGTTTAAACGATTTTCAGGATCGTTATTGAACTAGTTGTAGCACAATTCCTAAATATTTAGATCTAGATGTTATGCCTAAATATTTCTTTAAATGATAGTTTATGCTCATAATATTTATTATAATTTTTCGAAATTATAAACCGACTTCACCCCAAACAAAAAACCGATTTGATAAAAGTTTCTAATTTCTAACAAGTATGCCCTTCAAAAATAGAATCAGCTCTATTTCATCTTTCTTTTTTTACCTTCACATTCATTTTTAGCTTAAACATGCAAAAAATAAAAATAAAGGGATATGAATGAGGTAATAAATCGAACTATGGGCTATACTAGACCACTGTAGTATAATTAAATTAAACTAACAGACGAAAACTTTTAAAAAAATCGGCTTTTTAATACAAAAGTTTCAGCCACCCAGGTAATTTGCATTATGCGAAAAGCCATTTTTTTACGCTTATTTTTTTATATAATATAGTGATTTTGTATAGCCTGTGGGTCGATTTATTACGGGTATGTCCCTTCCACTTTGTATACACCAAAAGCGTGGACACCCCACAAAGTTAACCCGTTAAAATAAATTATTCTACGTGTAATGGAACTTCACAGTCTGACAAAAATAAACAAATATAACGAGGTGTTGTTGTGCGGCTCTTGTGAAGTGTTGTTGTGGAGGAAACGTCACTTTAGCTTTCATTTAGGTGTTTATTACATGGTGTATCAGTGGATATTTTACGCTGGGTCACGTTTTATTTATTTATTTAACTTTATTACAAAAATTGTAAAAGGCGGATTTAAGGCCCAGGGTCTTTTCTACCGAAATGTGTGATGCCGAAACAAGCTAACTTTGGACAACATATTCTAATTGAATATTAAAAATTGTACGTTAGTTAAGGTGATATATTTTAGAAAAAAAAGGGATTTTTTTTTCTATTAATCCCAAAGGTTGACTGTTAGAAAATGCTATTAGCATTAAGTCCATTTTTGTACCATGTTGCTTTGGTAAAGTTTAAATAAAATAAATAAAAATTTGAAAACATCTCCAGTCTACTTTTTTCTTTTTTAAGGTTTATGTAATCATTGACTAAAAAAACACAAAATAGTTTTTTTTTTTGTAAAAAAACTGAATAAACAAAGTAAAAACACATCATGTGATCAATACAGAATGTTATCAATAAGAATTTCTTTATAAGTTAAGTATCTATAATTTGAACATACATTTGCCGTCCTTCGCTGCGCATGTAGCGGGCTTTTAACCCTACAATGGTACAACTGGAGCATGACTCGGCTCAGCGCCCTACTGGGAGACGTGACCATGGCTTGCTGCCTTAACAGCATTAGGAGGGTAACACACTATTAGAATTGAGACGTCGACAATTTTTTTTTGGTCATTGGGAAGATTATTAAAAAGTATGGTATACCTGTTTTTTATTTTCTCCGATTAGTATATTTAAATTTAAAAAGGTGACGTAAATCGATCTCACTACAAAACTTCGCAACACTGTATCTATGTAATTTTTTACTACTTTGCTAAACGAAAATATATGGATCCTTTATTATTTGGATTAAATAAAATACTGTTATTTTTGCAAAGTACACGTCCCTAGTAAGTAGGTAGTATATATCCGCTAGTCCATGGTCAAATCAGATACTTTTTGTACGTCAAACAAACTAAATTGAAACATGTGATGAAAAATTTTGCCACGAGTGGGATTCGAACCCACGAACCTCACGTTAAGGGGATCTTGAATTTTTTGGGGTCCAGTGCTGCCCCATTTGAAAGGAAATAAAGATATCATTTAAAATTTTGTCTTGACCACGCCCCTAGATAACCCTTCAGACTATTTTATGAACTACTAGCTGTACCCGCGGGCTTCGCTCCCCGTGGGAATTTCGGGATAAAGAGTACCCTATGTCCTTCCTTGAGTCTCAAACTATATCTATACCAAATTTCATCTAAATCGGTTCAGTAGTTTAAGCGTCAAGAGGTAACAAACAAACAAATAAACAAACAAACAAATATACAAACTCACTTTCGCATTTATAATATTAGTAGGATTATATTATACTAGCTGTACCCGCGGGCTTCGCTCCCCGTTGGAATTTCGGGATAAATTATACCCTATGTCCTTCCCCGAGTCTCAAACTATATCCATACCAAATTTCATCCTAATCGGTTCAGTAGTTTAAGCGTGAAGAGGTAACAAACAAACAAACAAACAAACAAATATACAAACTCACTTTCGCATTTATTATTATTAGTAGGATAGTAGGAAGGATAGGATAGTAGGATTAGTAGGATTAGTAAGATAGGATAGGATAGTAGGATTTACTACTATTTACAATTTAAAGTGAGAACGTAAAGCTTTTCTTGCTAAATGTGTGAACAAGGCTTAATTTCATTTTTTTATTTTTAGGTGAAGAAACAATTTGATATTTAAATTAAACTTCAAACGAAAGTGTTCATCACAGCTGTACCAGTGTGCAAGGGCCCTAATCTGAATCGATTCGATCTATCTAAGATCAGAATGGCGACCTTCTTATCGCAGCCCATCGGAGGGTCGACTCCATCACTAGGCTTATTTTTAGCCTGAGTTATAGGCTTTCTATTCTGATAAAATCATTCATCATTCTTAATTTCTTTACGCGCATAAAACTAATTTGGATTTTTGATTAAATCACATGAAAATAAGTCCTGATATGTTTTTGACCGTGTGGTTTCCGGCAGAGTAGAATAGGGCCACTCCAAGTCCTCCCGTGGATGTCGTAGAAGGCGGCCCGACCTCTCCAACCCATCTAGCCAGCGAGGAGAGTGTAGGCCAAATTCCCTAGCTGCTGTTGCCAAGTATGGCTCTAGTAGCGCAGAGAGGGTCGTGCTCCTGCAGTGGAAACTAAAAAGACCTGAAGATAGATAGATAAAAAAACGACGGGTTGCACTCTGGGAGTGCCGGCAGAAGTGAAAACACAGCAGTATGGCCACTACACAGACGGTCGAGCCATCAGCTGTCACCATCCATGGATGCGCGTAGCACGCTGTAACATAAACACACACGAACATTCGCGCAAGCGCCCTGCGCCGCCTAAACGAAACAGCAGGCGCAGGCATACATTTTCGCCGCGCCGTAGAAAGAGAGGGGGATACTCCCTCTCCTACGCCGCGCCAGCTGTCTACTCTCCATCCGTCTTACGAATTTTCGATCAGGTCACGTGTCCTGACGCGAGTTTAACATTTTTTACCCATTCCAAAAAAAGTGCACAACGCCGCTAAAGAAGTTTTCACTTCAAAAAGAAACATTGTGCTGCTGTTGTGGGACTTGAATCAAGTAGACTCAAAGAAATTCGCTCATTCGTTATAAAAATGTAAGGTACAATTTATTTGCTGAAAATCAAAAGAATTAAAATTCAGCTATCAACACCAAAGTTCACAGCCCATGCACTTCGCACCATTAAAGATGTATGACCCAGTAAATTAAAATTAATGCAACAAGATGAATGTTTTAAAAATTTCGCACGCCTAATGCTCCATTTAATATTCCATCTGCGGAACAGACCGACTGCCCGGCGATTAAATATTAATAACGAATCCGAGGAGCCACGACGTTTGTCCGATAAATCATGTGAAATGAACTTCTTATTTATTGAAGTGAAAACTTCTTTAGCGGCGTTGTGCACTTTTTTTGGAATGGGTAAAAAATGTTAAACTCGCGTCAGGACACGTGACCTGATCGAAAATTCGTAAGACGGATGGAGAGTAGACAGCTGGCGCGGCGTAGGAGAGGGAGTATCCCCCTCTCTTTCTACGGCGCGGCGAAAATGTATGCCTGCGCCTGCAGTTTCGTATATCAAAAATGCACAACGTTAATATTCAAGTTTTCACTTCTGCCGGCACTCCCAGAGTGCAACCCGTCGTTTTTTTTTACTAGCTGGTGCCCACGACTTCGTCTGCGCAGGATTATCACACAATATCTTTATAAATTGAGCCTGTGTTATTCTGATGTATAAGCTTTATTATTGTAAAGTTTCATTAAAATCCTTTTAGTAGTTTTTACGTTATTCAATACAATACAATACAAAAATCTTTATTGCACCAAAAGACATTTACAATTTTTTAACACTTATGAAATAACAACATGTAATGAGGTACAAGAGGCGGCCTTATCGCCGAAGCAATCTCTTACAGGCAACCAAAAAGAGAAGAAATGCGATATATATAATAAGATAACAGGTGGCGCAGTTCGATTTGTATATACGTAAAAGAGTAAAAAACATCCATCCATCCATCCATACTTACAAACTTTCGCGTTTATAATATTAGTAGGATTTAAATTCATACACAACACAAAATACAAGAGTAATGGCGGACTTAAAACCTAAGGCCTTATCTACCAGTTAACCAAACGGGTGATTTGGAAAATGATAGGGGTACAACTTGAAACTCTATATTTGCATCTTACAGATAAACAATACAGTAGTCACAATATGACTTCTTTTATGTTTTTTACTTGTTTGGATTATCTTTCCTGTGAACATATGTATTATTCTTTTATGCATGTCATTGTATTTGCTTATTTAATTTATTAGATAAGGAGATGTAGGAGTTAAGACGGCAAAACTAAAGTTGGACTGGGCTGGGCATGTGTGCCGTATGCAGCCGGACAGATGGGCGCGAAAATTCACCTTATGGGTGCCAGAAGGACGCAGACGCAGGGGTAGACCACGAAAGGATGGCGGGACGACATAGACTCTTTCATGAGTGGATGGCAGCACAATGCTCAGAATAGGGACCTGTGGAAAGAACAGGGGGAGGGCCTTGCCCAGCAGTGGGACACTAGCAAAGGCTAATAAAAAAAATTATTACACTTAAAATCTTAAGACGTACAAAAGGTACAACTTTTTCTACCAGTTCACCTTTGGGACGTAGCAGTATATTTTAATTATTGTTTTTTTTTTGTCTAGTTCAAGAACACGATATTCAAGGAGGTTAAATTTAAAAATTTCTTGAAAACATGTCGCTCATTTCGTGGCCACAACACAGAGGTCCACGGCGGAAGCGTTTGTTTACTAATTTACATTATATTACTCCGATACAATTTTAATTACATTTCCCTTCACAAAAATAGCAGCGATATTATTTTTCCTCTGAAAATTTATTGTAGTAGAAAATTTAGCTTTTATTTCTTTCTTCACTGAGTCCGAGATTTACGATCGCCATAACTTACAATACGAGCTTTGTTAAAGGTGTAGCTGTGTCCACATTCCGTTATAATTTCATTATTATGTTAATAGTACTAATGTGCTTATAAATATATGAATAGAAAAATATGTAAAAATGCGAGTCAGCCCGTTAAAGTTTATCGAATAAAAAATCGTTCAGACAATAAAGATTTATGACATTTTTGCAAAATTTTCAAAATGGCTAAAGTATTGCCTTTTTAAAGTTTCTAAACACCATATTTACGCCATTTTGAAGAACTGAATCGACTTGAAAAAAACATAACCAATTTTCGAACCGTATCACGAAATTTCACGTGAATCGGTTGAGAAATGAGACCTGAAGTGCTATTTTTGACACGGGGAGTCACCTAAACGAATGGTTTTCCATACAAAAAATCATTCGTTTAGTGACTCCGCGTTTAAAAAATAGCACCTCTGTAGGTGAGAACAGCAGGACAGACTGACAAACTGACGGATAGTCGGACAAACCATTGCCAATCTCCAAACTGAGACGATTCGTTGAATAAATAGATACGGACAAATCACACAGAGCTAGCAAAGAAGTCTTGCATTATGCGATAATACAACAACGACTTTATAATTAACTAGAGACCACGTGAGTGAAGTCGCGGGCGTGATGCAAAATAGCCTATAGCCTTCCTCGATAAACGATCTATCTAATACCGAAAGAATTTTTCAAATCGGACCAGTGGTTCCTGGGATTAGCGCGTTCAAACAAACAAACAAACTCTCCAGCTTTATATACAAGTATGGATTTGTGTAGTGACTTGGACGAAGAAAAGCCAAAGCACAACAGTAGCCGGAAGAAGGTCTAAAACGATTATAATGATGATTGTTTGTAATAAAAATCGATAGAACTAAACCCAGGGCATAAAAACCTGTTCGTATCATTAGAAAGTGGATTATGAGAACTAAAGGAACTTTTAGATTGACAACTTTGATCAATATTTATGATCCACAAATTGATCATAAAAAATCTGTTTCTGTCGCTGAAACAATACGCCAAAACTTAGCAATTCATAAAAATCAAGTTTTTGTATAATAGCTTACTTACCTACTTATTTATTTATTTTATTCGGTTTTTAGTATATATCTTTGTCGCGGCAACAGAAATAAACAACTGTCTAGCTATCACGGTTCATAAGATACAGTATGGCGACTGGCAGACAGAGAGCGGTATCTTAGTTATAGGGTCCCGTTTTTACCCTTTGGGTACGGAACCCGAAAAATGGTGTATTGCAAGCACTACGTTCAAGGCGCGTTCTAAGCTAAACGGCTAAAAGAACGTATGTACAAATTTTAAACTTTCAAAATACGTATACGGAATCTTATAAAAAATTCAAGAGCCCACATCGTCTAGAAACTGTGAGCTACTCGGCCAAACCAGTTCGAAGCGGTTTCACAAATGATTACAATCTAAACTTAGACATAACCACCACTTGTCTATCAGGACCCACCAGCTGATCAATTTTCAACTTTATTTTCTTTTGAATAAAGGTCATCACAGGTGGCTAGAAGTGCTTCATGTTTATAGAACTAGTAACTCCTTAACTCTTTTTAGCTGCTTATTTACGATGTTTTCGTATTTTTTTAAGGTTCGCTGTGCGCTCGAACCGTTTTGATCTGTGTCGAAATCAAAGGGATTTCATGGTTTACTGGCTGTCAAAGGTAACGAGATTAAGATGTGCTAGTTTTTATTTACAACCACCTGTTTTGGAGGTTAAAAGAAACGAAGAAAGAAAATGTGCGATGTTTATTGCGCCATTGGAAATAAAAATAGCGGCTTGTTTCAATTTTTTTTTCAAATTGGCCAAGGTCTAAGTGTTTTTTTTTATTTTTTTATAAAAGAACAAATAACTCGAGCCACGGGCTATGCTAGATCATTGTACTGTAAAGAAATAAAAATAATCCTGCACACTTGTACGGATTGTTTTTTTTTTCGTTTTTGTTTTGTTTTTTTATTTCATTATCTATATAATACGCATAATGTCACTTACGCGTTGAATGTATAAAAAAATGTACTTAGTATCGTTGACTCAAAGACTGAGGCTAGCTCAATCATGTGATTTATCTTAATTTTATTTATTTATCTTTTTGCTCTCTAGCGCACATATTGTAGAAAATTTTCTTATGCGCCTTCGTGCTCAGAAAGGCACGTAAAACCATTGGAACCGACTGTTATCATTATATAGTATTCTGTATTCTTCAGTCTGACATCAGTGTTAGATACTTTACATACATAAAAAAAATAACCGGCCAAGTGCAAGTCAGACTCGCTTACCAAGGGTTCCGTATCATTATCTATAAAAAATCACTTTTATTGTATGGAAGCCCCACTTAAATATTTTTATATCCTTTAGTATTTGGTGTTATAGCGACAACAGAAATATATCATCTGTGAAAATTTCAACTGTCTAGCTATCGCGGTCTATAGATACAGCCTTGTAACAGACAGAGAGGCAGACAGTAATATAATCCCGTTTTTACCCTGGTACGGAACCCTAACAAATAAAACGCAAAACGAGAATTGTACGCAAAAGTTTTTAATTCAACATGTGTCTTTTAGCAAGCGTACTATACGTCTGACCCTGAAATAAATCTTAGTGTCAAAACATGCTATACCGACGAAATAACGCTTACAATGCTATGTGAATTATACATTATACTTTGCTCAACGTCTTATTTGCTCGAAATTAATAATATTTCTAATTGTTATTTGTTCTTATAGTAATAAATATAGACGTGCAAAGTAAGGACAAATTAGGAAATTTAAACAAAAGTTTTGCATACCTTACTGTGTCACATATCAAATGAAAGGATCTCAAATATATTGTTATTATTATAAAGTAAAAAGTTTTGATTTTATTCATGAAAAAAGACAAAAAATGACCATTTTTTGTCTTTTTTCATGCAGACCTAAAATTTAATTTAATTTGACAGCCTAAAATTTTGAAAAAATTCGAAGTTTGTATGTAGTTCATTGCTTACAGATTATAAAACAAAAAAACTTTAAGAATTCTATAAATTGAAAATAAAGTGTTAAACTCATTATAATACGTTCACTTACGGAAAATTGTTCACGAAAACACCAATAGATAGCGCTAGTAGTAGTTAACTTTAGCATTGCACGGAACCCTCTCCACGCGAGTTCTACTCGCACTTGGCCAGTTTTTTCAATTACAATTTAAGCAATATTAAATACTACAGCCACGTTACTTCGACACAGAGCGTTTAGACTCTAAATATATCTGAATCTATCTAGACTTAGGAGCAGACACAGACACCCACGAACATTTTATACTCGTAACACGCAAAAGCATTACCCCCAAAAACTGGATCGAGCTCACGCAATAAAAACGTAGACATACATTTAGAGTAGGTAGTAGGTAGACATACAGACATACATTCTCGTCGACGTCACATTTAGATTTGGTAGACTCACAGACCTAGATGTATGTATGTGGGTAGACTCGATCCGTCTTATTATAAAACGCAGACTAACTTTGTTACTAGGTTTAAAACATTATCCGACCGACTATGAGACAGTGGCATATTACTAGATGTCAACTTTATTTGGTCGGATAATGGTTTAAATCTAGTAACGAAGTGAGTCTGCGTTTTAAAATAAGACTGAATGTTCTATTAGGCTGGACCACAGCTGTAAAGCTTGATAAATATTGAGAAAAATTGTCAAACAACTATACATTATAACATAGACATAGAATTTTTTTAGTAGATCTATGCATTATAACATTCGCACACTCGCATCCGTGTCTGAGTGACAGGCTTTCGTAGATTGACTCATTTTACCCAGCTGTCATTCATTCTTCTATATATAGCAGTTATCAAGTTTTCCTGGGCACTTTTGAGGAAAGAATAGGTCATAAAATAATAATCAAAAATGGATACCTATGTCATGATCATATCCATTTTTGCTATGATTTTAGGTAGGTACCTAAATTATTCTTTAAAAACTGACATTAGGAGCGCTATTTGACTCCAAGAAACTATAACGTCATCTGCTTGTATTTCATACAAATCCCATAGTAAATGTTTGTTTTGACATTTAGAAAAAAGTATCTTATTATTTGACTTGTTGGAAAATAGCGGACTATGTCAGTTTTGTGACTGGGTCAAAACAGCTGACTATGTCAGTTTTGTGACTGGGTCAAAAATCAATTATTTAGTACAGTTCACAAAACAGTGTCACTTCAATAATCATATCCATTTTCAACATGACTTTAGATTTATTATTGCAAAGAAATTGATATTAAAAGCGTGCTATTTGACTTCAAAAAAGCATGACGTCACGCTTTTGTATTTCATACAAATTCCATAGTAAATGTTTGTTTTGACGTTTAGGAAAAAGTGTCTGATTTGATTTGACTTTTTGTCATCTAGCGGATTCTTATTTCATATATAAGGTCTAACAAAATATACTGAAATTATTTAAAGAAAAACTTTTCCCAAGTAACATATATCGAAATATGAAAAATATTTTTTGGCTTTCAATACAAACTCGGATCATCTGATCGGTCAACTTGTATGTGAAGCCAAAAATTACTTTTTTCATATTTCGATATATGTTCCTTAGGGAAAGATGTTCAGTATCATGGATTGAATTCACCCTTAAAATAGTTTCAGTATATTTTGTTAGATCTATGTCCATTTTTCGAGGTGGGGGGACACATTTAGAAACGTCATCTCGCGAAAGGGAGCGAGGTTCCATTCTATGCCGCAGTACTTGTAAATCTTGTAATGGTTCTGCGTGTACCTGTCACTAACATTACAAAAACAATTCCTCACGAAAGGGGTTTTTAATAATCAAAACGTCTACACAAAAATCGGCCAAGTGCCATGCAAAGTGTAGGGTTCCGTAGACGCGAATTTACATGAAGCTTTTCAGAGTACATTGTATAAGTTTTCGACCAAACCCTTTAATTTGTAAACCCTACTTATACTCTGTTTGATTAGGTATTAAAATAAATGTAAACAATCATGACATGTCTTTTTATTAAAATATACACTTTACAAATCAATAACACTGCAAATTACAAAGTAATTATGTAATTTATAATATTATAATTCATAACATAGTTAATTTGTTGTTTGCAAAGGTATTGATTTATAAAGTGTATATTTCAATAAAAAGACATGTCAAGATTGTTTACATTTATTTAAATACCTAACCAAACGGAGTATAGCTCTGATAGTTTTTCTTTAAACTTCGTCATACACTACAGCTGTTTTTTTTCACGTGTCCATATACAACCATGTAGAGAGAGGGGGAAGACACTTGACTCTAACAAAAATTTGGATATTTCAGAAACGGATCCCCAAAACTGGTATTCACAAGTTCTCAATATTTTTCAAAGACCTATTCAACGAAACCCCACACGATGGCTTAGTCGAGAATAAAAAAATTACTTCCACTTTACATTACATAGGAGCTAGCCCAAAATTTTCTTATCAAGATTTCATTTTACCACTTTGTCGGCATGAACATACGTGCCACCTACCCATGTGGCATGAACCCATGCCAAATTACAGCTTTCTAGTACTTATAGTCTCTGAGAACCGAGGACAGATAATCGCGATGTAACTATAATTCCTTTTTTTACTACGGAACCCTAAAAAATCGTAGGCGAAAGCTAATAAAAAGATAAAAAATTGAACACTCCTGCATAACACAGTAGATGCCTCTTAATCTAAATTATCTCGCCGACTAATCCCAAGTATTTTCTCTATAAAATTAAAAAGAAAACGCGCATTTCACTAAATCTATCACAGTTCGCTTGTTAATGGGCTGTTTGGGCTAAAAGAGTCACATGGATCGTAAAGAGTTCGTCGACTTTCTGTTACACATCACGTAGGACTACGATTTTTACTATTTCACCCGTGGGCTAGAAAGCTATTATTTAAAATACAAATGTAACGAGGCAAACAGACATCGTATGACGAGTAATGTACAGCACGTGCTTCTGTGACTATATCATCATCATCATTATTATCAGGTCTTTTTGTCTTCACTGCAGGAGCACGACCCTCTTTGTACTACCAGAGCCATACTTGGCCAGAGCAGGTAGAGGACTTTGCCTACACTCTCCTCGCTGGCCAAGACGGGTTGGAGAGGTCTCACTGACATTAATAAGCTTTTCTTAGCTTGTATTTCCTAAGCCGCCTTCTACGACATCCACGGGAGGACTTGGAGTGCCCTATTCTACTCTTCCGAAAACCACACGGCAACTATCAGACGCTTTCAATAGCAGGTACCGATCATACTTTTGTTTTAAACTTAGGAATAATAAAATCGGAAAAGTGCGAGTCAGATACCTTGAAAAACTTCTGTCGTTTTTTTTTGCGTACCATTTAAAGGGTTCCGTAGAAATAAAGCACCCTTAAAGACCCATTCAACCAAATTACCTATTCAACGACATTTATCACCATGGGATAGAAGTAATAAGTGAACTAAAAAATTGATTAATTAAACATAGTTAATTATACCTATTTCTTGTTCTTAATACATCAGTTTCTCATTATTTTTAGTTATCGCGCTATAAAGCGCGACTGTTGTTTTTTCCTTAAACTTAATCAATTAATAATTGTTAAAATAATAATAATATATCTTTTGTGGGTCAAAGTACGACCGATAATAATGGTTTATCGCTCATACTTATATTTATGACAAATCCTTTGATAACTTAATTTTAAGTTTATTTAATAAATAAATTAATTCTAATTTAAGAGCGGTGCTCTTATCGAGGACTGCCTTCATGGTCCAGTGGTCAATGCGTTTGCCTTGTGATCCGGAGGTCGCGGGTTCGAATCCCACTGGGAAGCATACATTGTGAAAAGTTGTTTCCAGTCTGGTTAGGACTTTAAGCTTGAAACACCTGATAATCCGAAAAGAAAGATGATTCCAAGATTTGGAAGACACGTATTACCAGTGGGTACCGAACGCAATGTAGCGTTCTCAAACCTATACAAGGATTCTGGTTTACCCTTTGGGTTGCGGAGGTCATACGGCAGTCGCTCTTTGTAACCTCCTCAAATCACCTAGGTTAGGTAGCGGACCACGAGCTCTGAAGCATTACCGCTGAGGATGCAACCGGAAATACAGGAGGATGATAATGGATAGGTTCTTGTCGGTGGAGTTTCTTCCATTCTTCTTTATCTTACGCCAACCTCTTGATATCTTTAACGAAACTGCTGTCACATTTTTCTTGACCCTCTTTCCCTTCTTCCTTCTATTTCACCTTCTATCATATGTCCGTAAACTAAACATATTGCCTCGCCTATTTCCAATGATGCTTAGGGTGTGGACTGTCACTGTTTGTGACATATCTATCAGCATGAAACAGAACTTTTCTATGCTTCTATTCCTTTTCTGTCGCTCAGAACCGTCGCTTGCTAGACCGAGACGGATCGCTTCAGCACCGGCGGTGAAGCATTCCGTTGCTTCCTCTCAGTTTAGCTAACGACAGTTCTGAGCGACAGAAAAGGACAGAAGCATACGATCGTTCCGTTCTGTGTGTGCTAATATACAGAGTTAAAAACTAAGTGGAAGAAAGAGACATGGATACCACTTCATTCGTGTGTGTAAGTGGCCAACACTGGTATCAGATATTCCAAACTGCTTAAAAGCATCTGATATAGCTTGACGTCAGCCATACAATGATAAAAGTCGAAAGTTAACGTGCCTTTAGAAGCACAAAGTAAGATCACATCATCTAAATTAAATTCTTATAAAACTCATAGATGTAACTCGCGTTTTCGTCAACGTAGAAGTCTGAAATGGTTTTTACGTTCGAATACACCACATACCAACGAAAATATAAAATACTTCTTTTGTTTTTCATTCGCAATCATTAATTTTGGCGACAGAAAGAATTCCAATGTGTTTACTGGCCAGTGTTAATTAAAATTGTGTTGGGCCGTAATCCTTGATTATAATAAGAATCGTGTTAGGATAGGCCTGAAGATTTAGTTGACAGGTTGATGTTCTATCTTCCGAGAAATGTTATAAATACTCATGTTTTTGTCGACTTGCCGTGGAGACGGTAAGAATGTTAAGACTTTTGTCTTTTCTCTCGCGGCTTTATCCCTTTAATTTTTAACAAAATATATTAAAAATTTTAACAAAATATTATTGCCGTGTGGTTTCCGGCAGAGTAGCATAGGCCCACTCCAAGTCCTCCTGTTAATGTCGTAGAAGGCGACTTAGGAAACACAAGCTAAACAAAGCTTATAAACACCAGTGAGACCTCTAACCCGTCTGGCCAGCGAGGAGATTCTTGGCAAAGTCCTCTAGCTGCTTTGGCCAAGTATGGCTCTGGTAGTACAGAGTGTCGTGCTCCTGCAGTGGCGACTAAAATACCTGATGATGATGATGATATGATATACATATATACTATCACGACTTTATCTCTAATGGGTCAGACAGAGCACTTTGTATCGTGCAGCTCTAAGTAGACAGAGCCCAGGGCCGCAAGTCTCAAAAGCCACTTTAGCATGATGGTGGGCAAGAAGATAGAAAAGCAATTAATATAGTAATGGGGTTCGGATGTTCCAGTGGAACACACGTAAATATCCACATACATACATACATAGACCGCTAAAATCATTACCCTTCCTCTGGCTTTGGCGTAGTCGGTGTAATAAGAGAACAAATTTGTCAATTCCATACTAAAGTGTGCAACCTCCCGGGCAATATGTCGGGAAAGTCGACCTTTTTTTGGTGTTTTGACTGTTATTTTATTATCATTATAGTATAGTGATCTAGTATAGTCTTTGGTACAGTTTATCATGGGTATGTCCCTTCGACGTTGTATAGATAAACATCCGAGATCCAGGTCAATCTAAAAAAATCACTTACCATCTTGACCTGGCCGAGGATCGAACCCGGTACCCGCAGCGTGACGTGACTGCCAGGCATGATGACCACTGGGCCATAGAAGTCTTCGAAAGTGGGCAAGAAGATGGAAGAATGAATCAAAATAGTCCCTCGACCGGCTTTGATCTCGCGATTTTTTAACCCACTTCAAATAAGTATGAGGTTATCAATTCGAATGTTTTTAGGGTTCCGTATCCAAAGGGTAACACGGGACCCTATTACTAAGACTTCGCTGTCTGTCCGTCTGTCCGTCTGTCTGTCACAAGGCTGTATCTCAAGAACCGCGATAACTAGACAGTTGAAAATTTCACAAATTATGTATTTCGGTTGCCGCTATAACAACAAATACTAAAAACAAAATAAAATAAATATTTAAGGGGGGCACCCATACAAAAAACTTGAGTTTTATAGATAATGGTACGGAACCCTTTGTGCGAGAGTCCGACTCGCACTTGGCCGCATTGGACCGATTTTGATGATTCTTTTTTATTTAAAGGCCTTTGCTACCAAATTGGTCCATTTTAATTTGGTGAAGAGATGAGGAAGAACTTTGGAGATATGAAATTAACTCCTGAAAAAAGAATTAAGTCGGTTTTTTACTGTTAAAAATTTAATTATCTCTATTTGCAATATACGTAGAGAGAGAGGTAGATTTCGACAGATTCCCGATCACTCCTCTCCCACGTGACTTAATACTGCTACAGCGGCCCCTTTCTGTGGTTGTGTATTCTTAGCTGTTTACACTTCACAGCGTGTTTTGTATCGCAAGAACCCTTTGCGGTTACTTGATGAGTGATTTAGTAAACGAAATAACGTTTTCCGACCAGATTTCCTATTTATTAGAGAGATATCAAGTGGCCTCCAATTCTATTTTGGCTACTACTATTGTTGCAAACGTCTTCTTCTTATCGTGTTAGTGACTAACACTAGTGTCAGAGTTTTTAAACCGCCTTAAAGGCCTCTGACATGGTTTTAGGTAACGATCAATGTCAAAGACAGTGACCGGGACCGACGGCTTAACGTGCCCTCCGAAGCACGGAACGTCTTACTTATCAGACAATCAGGTGATCAGCCTGCAATGTCCTTACCAAACTAGGACAACAACACAAAGTCGTTGCCCCCGCCGGGAATCGAACCCGCGACCTCCGAGTGTGAGCCGAACGCTCTAACCACTACGCCACGGAGGCAGTAGTAGTTGTAAGCAGTGTAAATAGTTTTATTTTATTATACCTTTGTTTTTGATGTTTCCAACATGCTAGCACTGAATTCATATAAGGATTACATAATAGAACAGAATCTTCTAAGGTTCCGCGCAATATACGTCCCCCATCCCCGCACCTCTGCTCCGTTCTCGCCTGCTGGAGGGTGTAGAGCGGGTGGCTGCAGGCGCCTGCACCCACCTGTAACCTTACATTAATTCTGTGATGCTGGTCTGAAAGGAAAGAAAAGCTTAGAGTGTATGTAATATTAGTTGCTGCACTGCCCTCGATTGAGGGCGTGCACGAAAATACAAATCTTATTAATTAACTAGCCGGAGCCCGCGACTTCGTTCCCGTGGACTTTATGACTCCGGAAAATGCTCATCAGCCTGAACAACTTTTGCTAAGGCGTCATTTTTATATTTCTTATAGTTAAGCTGGATCATTATCAATTATCCCCTTTATGTTGCCTAGACATAAAAGCTATAAAACAAAAAAAGTAACAGCAAAGAGAATAGATCATAAGCTTTTAAACAGCAATGTATGGTTTTAGCTATTATGGTCTAAGATCAAAACAGCAAAGAGAACCCATGGTTAATTATGGTGTAATATTAAAGGCTTTTAAAACCGCAAAGGGGATGCAAGGTTAATTATGGTCCTAGATCATAAACTCTTAAAACAGCAAAGAGGATGCAAGGTTAATTATGGTCCTAGATCATAAACTCTTAAAACAGCAAAGAGGATGCAAGGTTAATTATGGTCCTAGATCATAAACTCTTAAAACAGCAAAGAGGTTGCAAGGTTAATTATGGTCCTAGATCATAAACTCTTAAAACAGCAAAGAGGATGCAAGGTTAATTATGGTCCTAGATCATAAACTCTTAAAACAGCAAAGAGGTTGCAAGGTTAATTATGGTCCTAGATCATAAACTCTTAAAACAGCAAAGAGGATGCAAGGTTAATTATGGTCCTAGATCATAAACTCTTAAAACAGCAAAGAGGATGCAAGGTTAATTATGGTCTTAGATCATAAACTCTTAAAACAGCAAAGAGGATGCAAGGTTAATTATGGTCTTAGATCATAAACTCTTAAAACAGCAAAGAGGATGCAAGGTTAATTATGGTCTTAGATCATAAACTCTTAAAATAGCAAAGAGGATGCAAGGTTAATTATGGTCTTAGATCATAAACTCTTAAAATAGCAAAGAGGATGCAAGGTTAATTATGGTCTTAGATCATAAACTCTTAAAATAGCAAAGAGGATGCAAGGTTAATTATGGTCTTAGATCATAAACTCTTAAAACAGCAAAGAGGATGCAAGGTTAATTATGGTCTTAGATCATAAACTCTTAAAACAGCAAAGAGGTTGCAAGGTTAATTATGGTCCTAGATCATAAACTCTTAAAACAGCAAAGAGGTTGCAAGGTTAATTATGGTCTTAGATCATAAACTCTTAAAACAGCAAAGAGGTTGCAAGGTTAATTATGGTCCTAGATCATAAACTCTTAAAACAGCAAAGAGGATGCAAGGTTAATTATGGTCTCAGATCATAAACTCTTAAAATAGCAAAGAGGATGCAAGGTTAATTATGGTCCAAGATCATAAACTCTTAAAATAGCAAAGAGGATGCAAGGTTAATTATGGTCTAAGATCATAAACTTTAAAAACAGCAAAGAGGATGCAAGGTTAATTATGGTCTCAGATCATAAACTCTTAAAATAGCAAAGAGGATGCATGGTTAATTATGGTCTAAGATCATAAACTCTTAAAACAGCAAAGAGGATGCAAGGTTAATTATGGTCTTAGATCATAAACTCTTAAAACAGCAAAGAGGATGCATGGGTAATTATGGTCTTAGATCATAAACTTTTAAAACAGCAAAGAGGATGCATGGGTAATTATAGTCCTAGATCATAAACTCTTAAAACAGCAAATAGGATGCAAGGTTAATTATTGTCTTAGTTAGATCATAAACTCTTAAAGCAACAAAGAGGATGCATAGTTAAATTTGGTCTGAGATCATAAGCTTTTAAAACAGCAAAGAGGATGCGGTTACTTAATAATTATTATCTAAAATCTTCACGTTTCTTCGTTTATATGTACCTGTGGTGTCTTTAAGCGAACAAAAGCTGGTTTGAAGTTGGTCGCTGTTCAAACAAAGCAAACATCGCAGATATTCCCGGCGTTGTTCATAACGGTTATTTATCGCAACCATTACGAGGAAACATCTCAACTTCGCGAATAACAGCCAAAGTCGACGTGTTCCGGAGTAATGGACGGAGGGAATAAGTTTTTGTTTATTTGAAGACGTTTATATGGGGCCTGGGATTTCCTTAGGAGCTGGGATTTCCTTAGGAGCTTAGGAGATGGCCTTAGGAGCTCGATTGCTTAGCGGTTCGCGAGCTTTGATAACAGATTGGCTTTGATTGATACTGGTAGTAATTATTGATAGTTCTCGACATTTCGACACAATCTTCAAATGTGTAGCATTTTTTTTAATTTCTTACTCTATTCCTATGTCTCCTTGTTCCATTTTTTTTATGGAAATATTTTCAATGTGCAAGCAAATTTTTTTATAGATTTATTATATTTATAGATATATAAGTATCGTATATGTATATAGGCAATATATGTCATTGTATTTATCATTTTTCTTTTATCAATTTATTTTGTTGGTTAATGTACACTTGAAAAATTTACAAATAAAACCTTATAAAAGTAAACATAGTACATAGGTGCTACTTATTTATTTACTTAGTATACTTTTCTTACAACCCACATTGACAATATAACCTAAAGGCACAGAATTAATAATAGTATTACCTAAAGGTTGACTGACAAGACGCTCTTAGCGTTAAGTTCGCCTTTTGTTCTGTACAATTTGTATTTGATAAGTAATCTATATCTATATCTATACATATAATAAAACAGTAAAAAAAGTGTGTCTGTACATTAAATATATTACCAAAAAAAATATTGGGGGCGATTAAGACGTAGTAATAGAGTAAGAATTTAAAAAAAAATGTCTGTCTGTTTGTCTGTTTGTCTGTTTGTCTGTTTGTCTGTATGTCTGTTTGTCTGTTTGTCTGTTTGTACACGCTAATCTCCGGAAATAATGGACGGATTCGAATGAAACTTTTTTTGTTATATAGTTATTAAGCCTGGGCAACATATAGGGTATAAATGATTTTGAAAAATGGAACACCTCATGCAGAACCATAATGGTCCAGCTAAACTATAAGAGATATATAAATGCCGTCTTAGTAAAAGTTGTTCAGCCTGATGAGCATTTTCCAGAGACATAAAGTCCACGCGAACGAAGTCGCGGGCTTCGGCTAGTAAAGAATAAATGAAATAAATAAATAAGACATACTAGCATCAGGAACGCTGCTGATATCCATACCAATCCTCTGCTATGGCCATATTTATCATAATTACTCGTATCATGCCTTATTTGCTCTAAAAATAACAAGTAACGAGCACCTACTAGCTCTAATTTAGGTATTATGATAATTCTTTGTTTATACTCGGCTTGCAATAATTAAGCTGATAGATAAATACATGGGTTTATAGAAATAAATTTAATTTTAAGTTTTCAAATCATTTTTGTACAAGCTTTCATAACTTGTGTGACAAATTCTTTGTCCAAGACACACTAAAAAAGTCCAAAAAGATACGTATCAGACCATCGGACCAACTCTCATCTTATACCTTTAAACGAGCAATTCTTGTATATTTATTTATTTTGGTAAAACGCGTGTTTTCGAGTTTTCATGCGTTTTTCTTTCCACGCAGAATATGGTCGCTAATTTCTTCGCGCCGGCCGCCATCCGTTTAGCTTAGCGGTTAAGGACTCCCATCCCACTCGGTGACTTACTTTTGTTTTTCTTTATGTTCAAATTTATATACCATTTTTAATATTGTATCGTTTTTAGACAAGTTTAAAAAAAATGTAGTTGTTGTTTAAGATGTAACCGCCCAGGTACTGTATACAACGTGAAAGAGACAATGGACAATTGGACATTTTTTATTGTTTGACTGTTATTTTAATTTCATTATACTATAATGGTCTAGCTAGTTATAGCCCGTGGTTCGATTTATATGAAAGACCACATTGCCATGTGGTTTCCGGCAGAGGCGGCCACCAAGTCCTCCCTTGAATTTGAATTTGAATTGAATTGAATTTATTTGAATTGAATTGAATTTATTTGAATTGAATTTATTTGAATTGAATTTATTTGAATTGAATTGAATTGAATTGAATTGAATTGAATTGAATTGAATTGAATTGAATTGAATAATGAGACTTGTCCAACCCGTTTGGCCAGAGGAAAAGTGTAGGTCAAAGTTCTCTGGCTGATCTGGCCAAGTATGGCTCTGGTAGTACAGAGAGGTTCATGCGCGTGCAGAAAACTTAGAAGTACTGGGATCGGTAGCTTTTCTTTATCTTAAATTTTAATATACACTAAACGTAATGTAAATTATACTTTTTGACGTGTAAAAGTGCCTGTAAATGTCTAATTAATGAAGAAACATTTGAAATTTGAATTTTAAATCTTAAAAAAAATCTGACTCCAATGCTGGCTACCAAAAAACAACATGGAGACAACGTAACAAACGTCTGGCACTTCTAAACTCTCACTACAATTTGTTGTTTACCAAGAAAAAGACACCTGCGTGAAACAACCTTCAAAGCGACATATATTCTCATAAAAACAGACGTTCGCAGAGCACTTGAAAACATATAAATTGCGATGAGACTAGCTCTGATGTTTCTAAAGTCGGAAGCGAGCGTCAGCCCGAGGTGACGCGGAATTCTTACAAAATACCCACAATGTCTTTATAACAAACATGTCAATAAATTACGTCAGAGTAGGGAGTTTAAGTCGTAATATACTGAATACTATTTTTTCATGAAATATAGTCTACAGTGCACTGTAGGCAATTTTATTTTCAACACTTTTTCGATTTGTTTTTTACTATAGTTTTTGCGTAGGTTAATCACAATGTGATAAATACAATACTTACATATGCGGTGATCTTTCACTGATTTGGAGCCGAAGGCTACCTAACAAGGATCGTTAGTAAACCTAATTAGCTAGTCAAAATAAAAATTCAGAAACACAAACATTTTGACTAAAACTTAAAAGTAAAATCGTGAGATCAATTAGTAGTACCGCTGCTACGGAGTTCATCGAGTTCACGCGGCAGTTTTGGACGGGCGCAACTACGTGGTCACGACCGAAAATATTTTTTGCATTTTTTTATCTTACGTTATTCACAAATTTTAATTACGTTTATTAATAGAGCAATGTATTCACTATACGACATTTTTTTCTATTGCAAAGTGAGCGTGCATAAATAAATCTGTGGCCAATAAATCATCAGTTCGAGCGCTATGTTGCCACAGTTAGACAAACAGACAGATGGACATTAACGTTAAACTTATAAAAACCCTCTTTTATGGCGGTTGTTAAAAAACATATCTCTGAAACATTGAGAAAAATTATTCAAAACCGTGTACATTTGTACAAGCTTTTGATAAATTTTTGTCCGTCTGTAATCAAATCTTGATAGGTTTTGACCCACTTCCCGGTGAGCTAAAATTTTTCTCTTATATTGTTAACGTATGTCGCGTGACAATGCAATATTATGATAACATGGAGCTGATCAGATGATGGAGCCGGAAAGTGGCCATAGGAACTCTGTAATGAAACGTCGCAACCCCATTGAGTTTGGGCTCATTTGATGTGTCTTAAAGAGTACTTTAAACTTTTTACCTATTTAATTATTTCAGATAAAAGCTTGTTCAATTTTTTTTTTTTATTACTACTTTTACTTTCAGTTTCCTACTTCAAATGCGAACAACATAGATATCTTTCCTCGATCATAAACTAGATTCGCAACGATGTTTTTTGTAAACGTATTACAGTATAACTTGGCTAGACCTGCGTTTTGTTTCACCTTTGCGTTTAGTTCGTTCATTTATACGATGTTTTCTATTGTGAACGGCAACAGCTGGTTTTAAGTATGTAGGTACTTTTTTTATTCGAATGACTTCTGTGGTAAAATGATCATCATGTCAAGCTGTCACACCGAAGGCCCCGCGAGTTCGATCCCCGGTTAGGTCAACATGGAAAATTATCTTTTTCAAATTGACCTGGTCCTTGGATATTTATAAATCATAAGCCTATATAATTAATATTCAAGCCTGTTTGTTTCTCTAAATAAATAAATAAAAAAAATTATCTATATACATATATATTTGGTATAAAATAAAGTATAGTTGAGTTAGTATCCTTTAACAAAAGACTCGAACTTACTTTGGGGCTAGCTCAGTCTGTGTTATTTGTCTGTACATATTTTTTTTATTTAACCTGACTGGATTTTATAATTTATAGTTACGTTTAGGCATTTCGTTATTTAAGTGGTATGATAAAAACTTTAATATTTACATAGAACCGCAAGACCCAAAATGCTCTGTCTGCCCCATTAGGGATAAAGACGTGATAGTATGTATGTATGTAATAGGTACGTAAATATTCTAGCTGTAGTTGTTTCCAGGTTATTTATGCTGCATTCACCACAAAAAAAAAATACTGGATCAAAAATTATTTTTGGATACGTTTTTTTTATTTAATCTTACTCATCCCACTACTAAAAGGACATATTTTACATCATGCTTTAAGTGGCTTTTGAGTCTTGCCGCCATGGAGGGTTACTCTGAAAGAGGTACGCAAGGCGGACGTTATTGCGTATCCGCGTTTTAGTGTCAAGAAACATTGAACTAAAAAGTCTAATTTGGTTTGACATACGAATAAAACGTCACTATCATAAGACTAACTATTATTTTGTGCAGTAACCCCCCTGGGCCTTGATTACTTAGAGCCGCAAAGTCAAAGTAAATTTTTTTTAGTTCAATGTAGGATAAATTAATCTCTTATTGAAGGTCTTTTTTTTAAATATTATTTTAGTGCAAAAGCTAAAAACTACTAGCTTTTTGGAAAGACCACTGGAAGATTACGCCGAAAGAAACCCAGTTCAGTATTGGTCCCTACCCAGCCTGATGGGCTATGTTACAATTACAATACAGATTTACACTTAAGCTATAAATTTAAAGATACACAATGCTCTGTCTGCCCCATTAGGGATAAAGACGTGATGATATGTGCTTTGCTCTGAAGGAGTTGATTTGTCAGGAAACCAGAAGGAAACATCTTACTGGCTTCCATCCAAAAAATATGGCTAACCGATTTGACAAAGAGGTATTTGATTCACGCACATACTGAAGATGTACAAGAATGCCATTACCATTGCTGACGTTACAGGAACAGAAGTCACAAACAGGAATCGAACCGACGACCTTGATGTTATTTACAGCTCGGCTGGCAGATCAGGCGCCCCCTGCGGTGGTAGATGTGACAAGAATAAGAAAAATTTAATTTTCATACGCCGTATACATATAGGTATACTGTCCCCGTGGGCTTCGCTCCCCATGGGAGTTTTGGGATAAAAACTATCCCATGTTCTTCTTTGGGTACTAAACTATATCCAAATCAAATTTCATATAAACAGGTTCAGTGGGTAAAGCGTGAAGTGGTAACAAACAAACAAATATACAAACTCACTTTCGCATTTATAATATTAGTAGGACTAGCTGTGCCCGTGGGCTTCGCTCCCCGTGGGAATTTCGGGAAACTATCCTATGTCCTTCCGCGGCTATCAAATTATGTCCATACCAAATTTATCCTAATAGGTTCAGTGGTTGAAGCGTGAAGTGGTAACAAACTAATATACAAACTCACTTACGTATTTATAACTAGCTGTGTCCGTGGGTTTCGCTCCCTGTGAGAATTTCGGGATAAAAACTATCCTATGTCCTACTCTGGGTATCAAACAATATCCACATCAAATTTCATCTAAATAGGTTCAGTGGTGGAAGCGTGAAGTGGTAAAAAACAAACTAATATACAAACTCACTTTCGCATTTATAATATTAGTAAGGATATATACTATTACGTCCTTATACCTAACGGGGCAGACATAGCGTTTGGGGTCTTGCGGCTCTAAGCAGTGCCCAGGTCCAAAGACTCAAAGGCCTCTTTTATCTAATCTGATGGTGATTACGCTGTAAACTACAAAAAAAGAAATAACCATGCTACATACTACTACCGTACTTAACACCTTCCTGGACACTCAGTCAGACACATTAGAAGGACTTCTAAAGCCGAAAGTGTCCCAGAATGTGTTAACTGTCTTTGAACAAGAGAAAATCATAGTAAAAAATTAGCTTAAAAAAATATTTTAGGAAATTCAGTCTATCATACTCAACAAATTTCAATGAAAAATCAATAGTATCGATAGCTGTTTTAAAGTAATACTACTGATAGTACGATAGATTGTTCGTCGTCAGGGTCGAAACTATCGATAGTATCGGCTTTATTTAAAATACCGATAGTCTAGTCTATCGATAGTGGACTATCCAGCGACAACACTAGCCACAAATTCCTTAAAATACTTATATGATTAGCATATGATTTTATTGAGGGCGATTATTGCACTTATCATAAAACAAATCTAGGACAGGAATAATCTAGACAATAATTTTTGACGTGACAACGTCTTATAAATTGGTTTGCCGGGTGACACTTCAAGAAACTGCGTTACGCTCCGCTCACGTTATGCGCTCACAATGAGAGCGAGTGAGAGGCACGCGTCCCTTCCACTCGGGCATGGTTAGCCCGCCTAAGAGCGAGAGAGACAGTCATAAAAAGTCGTTGTCACGTAATACTTTCGCCCGTATACCGACTTTACAGGCAACCAATTTTTTCGTTTTTATTTTCTTTTGACAAACAAACTGACATACAAAGAAAGCACATAATAAAGAGACCATATACCTCCCTCATCTCAGCGTCCTCCACGTTTGCATTTTTGCTACAATGTCCTTAACAGAAGTCATACTTAACTAATATAAAAAAATACACAAGAAAAGGACTGCCTCCATGGCCCAGTGGTCAAGACATTCGCCTTGTGATCCGGAGGTCGTGGGTTCGAATCCTACTGGTTTATTACTATGTCAAAAGTTGTTTCCAGTCTGGTTAGGTTTTTGCAGGCTTGAATTACCTGATTATTCGAAAAGAGGATTCCGTGTTTCCGAAGGCACGTAGAAACTGTTGGTCCCGAACTCCATTTAAAGTTTGCTGTCTTATCTATCCAAGGATTGCTTTTGGTGTACCCTTTGGATTGCGGAGGTCAGACGGTAGTCGCTCTGTGCAAAAACCAGTTACCTCGTCAAATCACCTAGATTAGGTAGCGGACCCCGGGCTCTGAAACGTTACCGCTGAGGAAGCAACCGGGAATACGGGAGGATGATGAAGACACAAGAAAAGCCGCAAGCATTTCCTAGTCAAATAAAATTACTCATGCGTATTTATTATAGTTTAGACAATATTTTAGCAGCGCTCAGTATCTGAACTCCCGAAATAAACGGGTCCCATCAAACCGGTTGGGCCCGAAATAATTTTTTTCTTCCTCGACTCGCGGCCAAGTGGGCCAGCCCAATAATTATTGGAGTGATAATTTATTTGCGTGGGCAGGCATCGAGTGACCTCATTTGAGGTGCTCTGGATTATATCAAAGAGAATAAATAGTTTTCCGAAAGCTATAGTTTTTACTGGACCGTTACAAATTTTATTAGACTTTCACTTGTGGATGCGAGTTTTGCAAAGCCAACGCGTACGAGCTCAAGACACTGAGAGGACTAATTTTGATTAGAATTTTCACAGGCAGATGCAAGATTGGCACAGCCAACGCGAAGTCAAGACACTAAGGGACATTTTGATTACTTTCACTGGCAGATGCAAGATTGGTAGAGAGAACGTGAAGTCAAGACACTCAAGGGACAAATTTTGATTAGACTTTCACTGGCAGATGCAAGATTGGCACAGCCAACGCGAAGTCAAGACACTCAAGGGACAAATTTTGATTAGACTTTCCACAGCTGATGCAAATTGGCAAAGCCAATGCAGACGAAGTCCAAAAACTCGAGCAAGGCTTACGATTATATTTTTCAACATATCAGACATATAAGTGCAGACCATTGCTATTAAATCATTATACAATTCGAAATACATACAAACTAATTTAAAACAACTACTTATAACGATATAACAAGTGCTCGGCACGAAATGGCGAATCATTAAATTTTCTAAATTACTATAATGATAAAACCAAAACCTCTGTTTCCGGCGTTATGTAAGGTTTTCGGTTGCATTCATGTCGAATTAAAGTATAAATCAAGTACTGTATTTGGGTTTATAGTCAGAATTAGCATTTTTATGAAAATATAATGACTAGACGCACGGTAGTTCATCAGCCAAGTTCGGAAAAAGATACAACTACGAATGGCAGACACTTTTTTTAAAATACATACTAGGTGATCTGAATTACTTCGTGTAATTCCGATTACAGATCACATAGTATGTAACTTTGACTTCCGCAAAGTAACACCTGAATCTATTAACTTTTTAAAAACTAACAAATTATACTAACATAATTGTTTTTGGGTTAAATTATTAATGTCCATCATTTGCAAACCAACATATTTTTTTTTTATATTAGACGTTTTTAATTGCATTTTGAAATTACAAACATTTTGAGTATTGGATTATTGGATTGTATTTACCTATTCTTAAACAAAAAAATACATACGTAATAAAAAAAAGATATTATAACAAATAAAATAATCTACACCTATTATTTATTTCTAATTTATTTATTTCTAAAAGAATAAATAACAAGTGAAATCATGAGTAAGAAACTGCAAGGTACATTTTTAATAATCCCAACGTCTACGGAACTTGGCCCTTTTTCCACATGGCCCTTTCGGTGGATAATTCTCCGCAGGGCTGACATTTGAAAGGTTTAATGAACTGTTGCGTTATTTATCTCTTTGCTCCGGTTTCGTTTATAAATAAAGGGTTTATGTAACTTTTATAATGTTGCTCGAAAACAGTCGTCTCATAACGAATTTAGTTGAACAATAAAATCAAATTTTCATGGTTTCAAGTTACAAAAAATCTGAGACTGGCTTTTTTGGGATCAAAGAAAAAGAAATATGTACAGTCGGCTAATGAGATACCTGGACCGGCCCTCTACCTTCTACCTAAAAAGACCTTATTAAAATCTTTCTAAATGTACATCATCATCATCATCGTCATCAGGTTTTTTAGTCTCTACTTCAGGAGCACGACTCTCTGTACTAAAGAGGGTAACTGCGTTTGTCACGTTTTCAAATGTTACAGCAAATGAGCCAGAACTTTTGGGCTCGCTGGTCTCTTGAATATTTGCATTTGTTGCAACAAAGAGTGAAATGGACAGACAGGACTGAGCCACCCAGGGAGGGAGATTTCGTATAGTTAAAAGAGGCAAATCTGCCATCATTACTTTGGCGCCGAGGGCGCATTTTGCGTTTGATTTTTGGCGGAGACGGAACTCCGCGTGTGGCTGAGGTGTCATGAAATACAGCCTGATGACAGACAGACGGACAGCAAGTCTTAGTAATAGGGTCCCGATTTTACCCTTGGGGTAAGGAAGCCTAGAAGTATCTAATTTGAATTGTAAACTAGCGGTAAGCGGATTGTATTTGTGATACCCGTAGAATTGCTATAAAATAACAAATACCTGTATGTATTAGGACTTCTAGTCAGCAAATTCATGTCAAACCAATCAATCTTGAAGCTATTCATCTATGATTGTATAGTATCGAGAGGACATAGTTCCATAATATTCTCTTTAAAAAAAAACTCACTTTAAAAAGCAAGTATAATATTTGTCTACTTATGTTGGCATCATTATTCCCTGTTATTTCTTGCCTAATTGACAAAATCCCTCATTAAACACGTAAATTCTCCAAATATAAAAGATATTATGTAATAAAAATGTTTACAAAATTTCTAAATACTCTCTTCAAAAGAATAAGAAGTGCCCCCGAGAGTGCAGGGCCGGCTCTTTGTTTACGTCCGTCCAGATTAAATCCAGGGCCGGACTGCTTAGCATATTTTACTAATTAAAGACACGAAGGCCTCCCTTCAAGAGTTGGGGAAGTGCGACCGTGTTAGGATTAGATAGTAGTGAAAGCTATGCTATAGTCAGTTTGTAAATTTATTTACATACAACGAGCTCACGTACTTAACAATACATACAATTAATCACATCTTAATCCTTTACGTTCTGCACATACACACACACAAACCACACCATGGGAATCAAAGAAGTATAGAGCTAATTGACAAATTTTGTAGTGATACGAAATGATGTAGCCATTATTTAAAAAAAACACAAATTCGTGCCTCTCACGACTATCGAGCACATTGGAAAAGAATCTACGTAATTCCAATAAAAAATATTATCGCCGTTTTTGACTTTGTGGAATAATTCTTTTTGCACCTTACAGCTCTCTTGAATACGCGTCTTTTGAGCCTTTTGAATATCATATCTTCGCAACTTCTCTGAGATGTAAGGGGATCGCACTTTTTCGTAAAATTGGAGCCTACACTGGAGCGAACGAAAAGACATTTCCAATATCAAATTTTTCCGTTCAATTTCGTTTCCAAAATCACTTTAAACATGTTTTCTGACTGACTGTTGTCAGTGTCTATCTATATCTATCTCCGTAACCGATAAACTTTCTTATTTGTTAGTGTTTCCATGAACGATAATTTTATATTTCCTTGTATACTGTTTAAATTTTTTTAGGAAAATTGGTCATCATTCAGTATGTACTTACTTACTCACTCAGCCTTAAGCCCTCAGTCGACTTTCACTATAAGATGACAGCCATGACGAACAACGCAGCGATTGAAAAGATAATCTGTGCCCATCTCGAGAGATAATGAGATATGCACGACACGACACGCGCCTTGAATGCATTTACGCTTTATTTGTTGTTATGTTTGAGATGTATGAATGCATATATCATTGTACACACGACATACAACTAACAAGATAGAACTAAATATTGACTAAAAAAACCTTTTCACTTCCCATAGTAACTAGATCAAGTGACTCTGTGATGTGTATGATAACCTAATTGTTTTTCGTATTTCGATATTTCTTTTCGATTGACATTCATTGGAAAAATTTGTTAAGAATCATGCACGGATCACGTCTTTTTGTCTCCACTGTAGGAGCAAGACCCTCTGTACTACTAGAGCCATACTTGGCCAGAGCAGCCAGAGGACTTGGCCTACACTCTTCTTGCTGGCCAGACGAGTTGGAGAGGACTCATTGAGGTTTATAAGCTTTGTTTAGCTTGTATTTCCTAAGTCGCCTTTTACGACTTTCATGAGAGGACTTGGAGTGGCCCTATTCTACTCTGCCGGAAACCATAAGGCAACCCCTGAAAGTATTACTTCATTAATGAATTATCAAGCACCTTGTATAAAGTAAGTTTAAAGTAACACTAGATTTTCGTCACTGTTTCACCTAACATAGCTAACAAAATCTATATCTCCGCTTGCACTATGGTCCGACCCTGCCAGTTCACTGGAGTGTTGACGTTTTAATGGTATTTAAGCGTATCGAATTTGCATAAGTGCCTAGAGGATATTTTTATAAAGGATAAATATATTTGCAGGGGGAAATGGAAGAGAAAATATACAGCTTTCAGGTACATCCTGAATGCCACTTCAGACTAATGGCGCTCGAAACGCGGCCGTTGTGACGTCAGGAAAACGGAGCGTTCTGTTGTTATTCCGCTTTGCCGCTGGCAACGAATGTTTTGGGATCTTCATAATTTGTGTTTTTGCATTTTTGTTTCATTTCAAAAGTATTCAGAAGAATAACATACATAGGGAGCATGACTTTCGCGTGTTTATACACAATATGAACATGTGGATAAATTTTAATGATGATTTAAATACATACTTTGTTTGTTTTTCGTGTGTGTAAGTGGCATATCTGGATGACTTTACTTTGATGACAACGGCCTTTACGTGCCTTTCAAAGCACGGAGGAGCTCGAGAAAATTTGTATTTATTATTATTTAATAGGTAGGTAAAACAGAGCCACGGTCATAATCTAAAGTGTGACGAATGAATTACCTCTACCTTTTTGGAACTCTGTTAAAAATACTCGAAGCTTGAAGCAAGGACTTGTCTGTAGCCCGAAATCTTCTTCTTATCGTGTGTGTTAGTGACTAACCCTAGTGTCAGAGTTTATGAACCGCCTTAATGGCCTCTGACATGGTTTTTTAGGTAACGACCAATGTCAAAGACAGTGACCGGGACCGACGGCTGTTGAGCCAAACGCTCTAACCACTACACCACGGAGGCAGTTTATAGCCCGAAATATAAACTAGTGACAAAGAATAGCAAATATGTTTTCCTCAAAATCCTTCATACATATTAACACTGAATTGCTTATTTGAAAACGCATAGAGACCAGATAAATAAATCATCGATTTCGACAGATCAGGAAGCGTTTTGAGATACGAAGCGTGTAAATGTATCTACTTCATAAAATGATGTGAATTTTTTTCACTAGATGTTACTTTACGTACTAAAATTATACTAACAGTCAAGAAAACAAAAAAATATTTCGACATTCCCATACAAATTGCCCAGGCGGCTGCACATTTTATGGAAATGCCAATTTTTTAAATAATATTTTAAGTAATATGGTCCCGGTTTTACCCTTTGGATACGAAACCCTAATTTAGAGATATATTTACATTATTCACATCAGGTACATAAAAACTTTTACGCTATCTTTAACATGATGCGTTTTTAGACCTCCTTTTAACCGATTTAAAAAAAGGAGGAGTTTTAATTCGTATTAGTGGAAATCATTTATATTTTTATCATCATTTATATCATAAAAAGTATACCTATCAAGTAGCCAAGGTCATAAGGTCAGGATCTGATGATGGGATCCTAGAGTAAAACATAGGAAGTTTTTTTATTTATTTATTTAACTTTATTACATAATTGGCAATTGAAGGACTTAGGGCCATAGACCTTTTCTACCAGTCAACCTACAGGTGGTGTTGACATGAGGACATTTTTGAAGTTGACTTTTTATTTTTAATACTCAATACTCAATCATTTATTGCTTCCTTAATGTACATACAGGTCTTTGATTATAAAATAGGATCTATTATGGGCCCTGAAGAGCGCTGCAATGAGAGAAGGGCTATGTATAGAAAGAAATAGTTAAATTAATGTATTCTCATGCACAGATAATATTTATTAATGTTTATTTTCCAATTATTAATAATATATCTATTTATGAAAAGTTATTGCGCTCCGAATGTCTTAGAGAGGGCCACATCTACAGATTCCTTTCCCGCATGTAGTACTCAAGGAACCGGAAGCCCTATAAGGCTGTGAGGTCGCAGCATCAAACAATTGGTCAGAAGGGCTCGAGGTTATGAGTGTTGATCATCGCGAGTCGTGTGGGACAAGCTATAAGAGGAATATAAATAATGATGTTAACTTATTATTATAAAGGATTGCTTCAATTTAATTAATGGATAGCAAAGGCAGTGTACCTTTGGACACCCACCCACAAGGTGGTCTGACGACCTAACCAAGGTCGCTCGAAGGCGCTGGATGCAAGCCGCTGTAGATCGGTCATTTTGGAAATCTTTGGGAGAGGCCTATGTCCAGCAGTGGACGTTGTGCGGCGGAAATGATGATGATGATGGTGAAAGACAGTGTAAGTAACCTGGCCAAGTATAGCTCTGGTAGTACAGAGAGGGTCGTGCTCTAAATGCGGAGATTTGGTTGATGGAGATTTAAAGACCTGGTATTCGTAGCCTGGTGATGAATTGCTTTAATTTAAGTATAAAATCTGGCGTCAAAACTCAGTCAATTTGAAAAATCTCTAAAGAGTTTTTAGTAATATAATTTAAAAAACTATAAATGTTATAAAAAACGCAGATTGTAGTTTTTTTTTTTTTTTGCAAAAACTTTAGCCAATAATTATTTAACTTTATTCTTATGATTTATTTTTAAAGTGAATATACAACTGAATATTCTGTGAATATTTCAAGCGACTCCCTGTTGCCATAATTAATAACAAGCAAAAAAAGCCAAAAAAAGCTCACGTTTGCTGTATGAGAGGGCCTTAAATATTTATTACTTCTGTTTTTGGTATTTGTTCTTATAGCGGCAACAGAAATAGGTCATTTGTAAAGAATTCAATTATCTAGCTATCACGGTTCACGAGATACAGCGTGGTGCCAAGCGGACAGACGGCGGACATTGAAGTCTTAGAAAGGTCCCGTTTTTACCCTTTGGGTACGGAACCCTAAAAAGCACATATGTATGTATTCGCCGTGTGGTTTCCGGCAGAGTAGAATAGGACCACTCCAAGTCTTCCCGTGGATGTCGTAAAAGGCGACTTAGGAAATCCAAGCTAAACAAAGCTTATAAACATCAATAGGACCTCTCCAACACGTCTAGCCAGCGTGGAGAGTGTAGGCCAAATCCTCTAGCGGTTCTGGCCAAGTATGGCTCTAGTAGTACAGAGAGGGTCGTGCTCCTGCAGTGGAGACTAAAAAGACCTGATGATGATGTCCAAAAACGACTATCTTTTTAAACAAAAATTTTTTTTAAATTTTTAAACAATCTCTTTTAACTTAAGCCACACATACACAGTACATTTACCCTTTCAATACAGCACGACCTACTCCGATGTGTACAGATTACCAAGCTAATGTGTGCAGAGGCGTCGAAAAACATAATCTACATAAGTGTGAACCTTCGCGGCACGTGACGGTTCCTTGATTGGTTGGGCAAAAAGCCTTGAGATTTATATAGTTAATATACCAATATTGTTGTATGCATTTGTTTATTTTATTTTATTTGTTGTTTTTATTGTCCTGGGTCTTGGATGTTTATCTATATATGTTTGTGCTATAAAATATAGACACGTTGAGTTGTTGAGATCCCATAACACAAGTCTCGAACTTACTTTGGGGCTAGCTCAATCAGTTATTTGTCCCTACATTTTTTTCCATGTTTCGGAAGGCACATATAAACTGTGGGTCCCGAACGCCATTTAACGGTTGATCATCGAACTACCCAAGGATTGGTTCTGGTCTACCCTTCGTGTTGCTGAGGTCAGACGGCAGTTGCTCTGTCTAAAGACTAGTGACCTCGACATATCACCTTGGTTTGGTAGCGGACCCCGGGCTCTCAAGCGTTCCTAACTTTTCAACGGCTGAACCAATTTTCATCAATCATAGGTAAGAGTAAGAACTACCTAAAGGGAACTTGCTTTCACTAAAAAAGCCGCATCGAAACCGGTCCATCCACTCGAGCGCTACGATGCCACAGATAGACAGACCATCAGACATAGCGTCAAACTGATAACATCCCTCTTTTTTATCTGTGGTTAAAGAATAATGTAACAATATCATAGAACCGGCAAGATTAAATTACCCGTGAATAAAAACAATACTCATACATTGTCTTTTCATTAAAAAGTAAAGCACATTCAAGAATCCTAAATGCTTAGCATAACGACTGAAACTGATTTAAATAAACACAAAACCTTTTCATTGTTTCCTTCTCTTGAGAAGAAATAAAAATGAAATGTTGACCATCTCCATAATATTATTGTTACACACAAAGACGGGACAAAAGGATTTGCTAAATGAAAAAGAATGCGGCTTTATTAAAGAGGTAGTAAGTACAGATGGGGCTTTGTCAAGATATTAAGAGTATTGTTTGTTAAAACTTACAGCTGGAAATATAGAGCAGAATGCTTTTGTCTGAAGATGTTTATTCTTTAACACATAGGAATATGAAAGTCTTTTTGTTTGTTGATAATTTCAATACAAGCTTTATGGAATACAAGCTGATGCCTGTGGCGTTACTCGCGTGGTCGAAATTTTGACAATTCCAAACCCCGGATTCTCTACTTGATTTTCTGCAAAAAACTCGAGCCTGAGTTTTTTGGCGGGATCTCAAGTGGTTTAGTTCACTTTTTCTTTGAATTATTTTACAAATTGATTCTAGTGTACTTTATAATAGATTTGTGTAGTAGAATCAAAAACTGAGCATCGTGGATCACTCGTGTGGAATGAAGTTACAAAAATTTAAGCCGCTAAAAAAACCCAAAAAATTCCAGCCGCAAAAAAAAGTTCGTGACTGAAAAATCTTACACTTTATTCACCATCCGCCAAGTTCCTACCATACGGATCGGAACTTCGTTTCAATATGTGAGAATAAACTGGACATTCATAGTGCGGCTGTATAGTGACATTTATTTGCGGACTGTGGTCTTAAGGCGCCTTCCGCCACTCATTGGCTGAAAACCAGTGGACTCGTATAGATTTATCGCCAGAAGCTCCCTTGAAGCAATCAAAGGACCTACACCAACCTTTGATTGTTGTAGGATTAGGAATAAAAAAACAAAGACATAAATATCTACGACTCGTATCTAGAGGCATAAAATTATTATTTAAAAAACTAACTAATTACATATCACTCTAGGTCTGAAATTAATGTGGAATAGAAATAAAGATACAAAGAAATAAAGATAGGCTCTAAAGAACTTGTATCTAGAGCCGTAAAATCATTTTTTTTAAATCGATTGCTGTCACCTTTTACCCTCTAATTTTATGGTCATCTACTTGTACATTGTATCCCTCATAATATATTCATAAAAATATCAATCGTTTGTTAAACTTATTTTAGTTAAAATATATATAATATTGAAAAGAGAGACAAGGATAAATTTTTTTTTATCTAAAATAGATTTAGCAAGCAGTGGATATATTTTATGAATAAAGGGGTAAATCTTTGGTTGCCATAATAACGTAACATAACGTAAGTTTACGGTTGTTTTCTCTAAAACTATACTATTTTAGGTCGTAAAGTAACCGGAGACCTTTGCATTTACGGCCGTAGGTGTACGTTTTACGACCTACAAATGGTTTCACACTTGTGATTTCGAAGAGTTAGATATTGGATACTTGCCTGGGTCAAAAATACATTATTTGGTACTGTTAAGGAAATATGCTGGTCTGGGAGAAATAAAAAAACTTAGAATGTACCAGCTGCTTCTCTTCCCACGCAGATCGTAAAAGCCGATCGAGGGAATAGGCAAAAATGCAAATCATGTTAACAGGCGATGCGGCTAGCAACCCATCACTGTATTGATTGCTTTTCCATTTTCTCGCCTACCATGACGGTAAAAGTGGCTTTTGGGTCTTGCGGCCCTGGGCTCTGCATAGAACCGCAAGACCCAAAATGCTCTGTCTGCCCCATTAGGGATAAAGACGTGATAGTATGTATGTATGTATGTTAAGGAAATAAAAGTGCCGTGTGGTTTCCGGAATAGTAGAATAGGGCCACTCCAAGACCTACCGTGGATGTCGTAGAAGGCGACTTAGGGAATACAAGCTAAATACATACATACTATCACGTCTTTATCCCTAACAACAAGCTAAATAAAGCTTATAAACATCAATGAGACCTCTCCAACCCGTCTGGCCAGCGTGGAGAGTGTACCTAGGCCAAGAGCTCTGGCAGCTTTGGCCAAGTTTGGCTCGGGTAGTACAGAGAGGGTCGTGCTCCTACAGTGGAGACAAAAAGATCTGATGATGAAGGAAATAAAACGTTAAAAATAATGTCTTCAATCTTATCCCTTTAAACTATTTTATGAACTACTGTTTACAGTTTAAAGTGAGAATGTGAAACTTTTCTACGCACATTTGCGAAAAACAGCCACTTTTGGCTAATGTGCATAGAAAAGCTTAGTGTTATCATTTTAAGCTATAAACAGTAGTTCATAAAACAGTTGAAAGGCCTATCTAGGGCTTTGTCAAAACAAAATTATAAATGATATCTCCGTTTCCGTTCAAATGATGAATTTTAACTCCGGGAAATTCACATATACATTAAGTATACACGGGAAATATACTTATATAACCCTTAATAACGTTCTAACTAATTATTACCACCAAAGCTATAGTTAAATGGTAATTTTAATCCGCTGCAAGCGAGTGCGTCAAATTTATAGCGTCGTAAAGATCGGTTGGCTCACGCTCACCAATTTACGCGTGTGTATGACCTTACGAAGCGAACAGTTCTAATTTGTGAAAACTCATTTTATGGGTCCTTAGTACATTTTAGAGGAAACAACATTCTGCAATCTCAATAGCAGTCAGCAAATTTGATTGGCCGTCGGCTAGTGGGGCATTTGTTTTGAGTCTAGTACCTATTTTCGACATGTTTCATGGGTAAATCTAAGTTCATTATTAGAGCTCCGTACCAAAGAGTTAAATCTTTTATTAAGACCCCACTGTCCGTCTATCTGTCTGTCTCCACTTATGAACCGTGACAGATAAACAGTTAAAATTTGTATGTTGATGATGTATTTCTTTTGTCATTATATCAAGAAATACTAAAACAATAAAATAATAATATTTTAAGTGGAGCTTCCATAGAAAAAATGAGATCTTTTTATAGATGAGACACCGAACCATTTGTGCGCGAATCCGATTCGCACTTGGTCGGTTTAATTTTAATTGGTAAGGTACCAAAGAGAACCTAGATTAGTTCGTTCACTGTAGCTTTGAACTCTTTGAATTTCAGTTTGTTAAAGAATTTTAGAATCCAAAGATAAATAAATGATCGTTTGATATAATAAATAGTTCGAGTATATTTTGTTACACCTAAAATTAGGATATGAGAAAAAAAAATGCTCTATAATTAATAAGATATTTAAAATATAATTATATTAATAATAAAAATACTTTATTTTCTCTTCACAAAAGAATCCACTTAACTAAACTAGATATTGCTAAAATCAACTTTATGTAGGAAAATTATTGACCATTTTATAAGACATGACACGGAAAAACAAGGGGAGGGCCCTTACGTCTCCAAAGTATTCTGTTCCTTACTTTCGATGGCGTCTTCCAGCGCCATTCGCATTTTTTGACCCTTCTTATACAAATGCCGCATGAAATATTTTGATAATATAACTGTTAAGAGCCCACCATAACTCCTAGCACCATTGCCCATTAAAGCCGACCTTCAGCTTTATTTTTGCAGGCAATGGTAGCCACTTGTTCGTATTTACGACTGCATTATCTGTACATTATCGTAACGAGGTCATATCGTAATGTAAAATGTTAATCGGTTGTTGGAGTGCCTCGGATATAGATTGGAATCCTCTATTAGATTGTTATAGCATTCTTTAAATGGAATGGGAATCTTTTTAACTGCCTAAAAAAAGTAGGAAGTTATCAATTAGTTTTTATGCATATTCCCCGATTTCTTGAAGAAGACTAGACCAATTTGAAAGTTTTTTGAAGTGAAAACTTCTTTAGCGGCGTTGTGCACTTTTTTTGGAATGGGTAAAAAATGTTAAACTCGCGTCAGGACACGTGACCTGATCGAAAATTCGTAAGACGGATGGAGAGTAGACAGCTGGCGCGGCGTAGGAGAGGGAGTATCCTCTCTTTCTACGGCGCGGCGAAAATGTATGCCTGCGCCTGCTGTTTCGTATATCACAACGTTAATATTCAAGTTTTCACTTCTGCCGGCACTCCCAGAGTGCAACCCGTCGTTTTTTTTTTCAAAGGGCGTACTTGTGATGTTGTTCCATATAGACTAATCACTTTTTTGCTGACTGTACAAAATGCTCCAGGTTAGGCCCAGGCAACCCTGTACATTAACACATATCTTTTTAATATGCAACACCCTACATATGTCACATTTTGCTACTCGATGAGGTAGGGTTGCATACGGCCCCCTTTTAGTCTTTTTTTGTAAAATCGGTTGTGTAGTTTAGTATAAAGCAGCTAAAGTTATCTACTCACCAAATAGCAAGTAGCTAAATTGGTACAGCTATTTCTTTTTCTCAGTGTACATAAAAACACAACCTAGGCTCCCTCTTTATGTCGATTAGTCTAAATAACCTTTACACTGCACGAATATTTTTATCGTCATATAAAGCTTTACATAAGTCGCTCACGGCCGGTTTTGGTATAATATACCCATATTTTCATGCTTTTATGACGTTCATGTCATTTATGGCGATACTATGGCGTTACGAAACGCCTCGGAAACATTTTATGTGTGTCAATCTATGAACAAATATGTCATAAAATACTAAGCAAATATGTAATATGGTCTTTTAGTTTTCACGAAAATTCGGTTGTTATAGCCCTCGAGACAAATATTGTAAGACATGTTTTTCCTATTTATTTATTTAAACTTTATTGCACAATAAAAAAGTACAACTGGCGCACCTTATGCCGTATGGCATTCTCTCCCGGTCAACCATTGGACCAAGCGGAAAATATGTGTGGCTGGCATGTCCTATCTTAAATATCTTTCTATTTGTTGGTATGCTTTTAGCCACGGGTCCATGGGGACCCGGGCCTTTGTGGCATTCAAGGGGCCAAAGCCAACATCAAGAGGTCCTTTAGTAACTTTTTATTTAAAAAGTGAGATCTGCATCTACAGAGGTCTATCCCTTAATGTACCTTTGAGATGCACTTACGGACAGTCTTCCATGGCTGTAAACGATTGCCAGGGATTTACTTGATTTGGGCTATGTTGATGGAATGTTAGTAAACCGGATAACAGGGTTATGGAGTGAAATACGAACATCTACCTAAAAGTAAAAACAAAAATTTTAGCCTGTTAGGTGGTGACTTGCTGCTCGTTGGCTACACTGCCTGTGGGCACCCTAACTAGCTACAAAGATGAGACCAGAGCGCAACAAAATGTGAGCAGCTGAGGGTGTCGAGAGGTTCGGCTCCGGTTTCCCCGTTATTACGCGATTACGTGCAATACACTTCCACCCTGGAGCGTATGTCCTGCTCTTGCGACTCCACTCTGGCCGGTCGGGTCAAGGCAAGACAGAGCCGATGGTGTATAATTGTGTGTATAAGCGTATGTGTGTATGGTCCCCCTGGAGGTAGGGTACGTGGTGTCGCCACTCACCATCAGCTCGCCACAAGCTGCCCTGCGCTGACTGACTGCACTGGGAATCCAGTGAATATAATACGTCCCAAGAATATTATTTAAGAGACTGAACACGGGTCCTATCACAACAATTATTTTTTTACCACACTATATACCTGCGTGATATTTTCTCATTTTAGAAGAAATTTCTTAGCTAAAAACTTACCCTAGACCAAAATACAAATTTCCATACAAACATAGTCTACGTTTTATTTCGAAACGACATGCCCGATTTAGGCAAAATTTTGTAATTTCAAAGGTATTGCAATTATCTAGGGTAATAACTGGTTTCCTACAGTAAACATATGAACTTGAAATAGAATATAGTGTTTTAGGTATATAATTTTTGACCATTAGTATGGGAACCTTCTAAATCATTATATTTTCTTTCCAGTTCATAATTTTACGGCAGGAAACCAGTTATTACCCTAGATAATTGCAATTTCTTTACAATTACCAGTTTTTACCGGAATCTGAAATGTCGTTTTAAAATTAAACGTAGACTACGTTTGTATGGAGAAGTCTAGGGTTTCTTAGTCTTAAGGTCTAGGGTTTTTTAGTTTTAAGGGGATTCTTAAGCGTGTTTTTATTTTATTTTATCAAAAATCTTGTTATTCCATTTCATTTTCATTCCATTGCTTATTTTTGCAAGCAGAATATGAGTGCTGGGACCGCAACTGAAGGGCAGAACCTGTGAAAACGAACAGTAGCATTCAAAAACAAACACTTTCTGTTTATTTTCACGAACAAAACAGCAACATTTTGAGAGCAGTATAACTCAGAGCAAACAGCACACACGTGTGGCGCTCAAATAATGGCCTGTATATGTTTCTTAAAATAACGTCAATAGAGAGGTAACACTATATGCAAAAATATAGGGACAAATCACATAGATTGAGCTAGCCCCAAAGTAAGTTCGAGTCTTGCGTTATGGGATACTAACTCTGAACTAAATACATAATATAGATAAACATCCAAGACCCAGGACAATTTGAAAAAGGCCATTTTCCAACTTGCCCTGACCGGGGATCAAACCCGGAACCTCTGGTTGGCGGTCTAGCATGGTGACCACTACGCCACGTAGGTTGAAAAATAAAGTCAATAGAGAAGTAGCACTATATGCACGAAACACGCTAGTGTATAGACCTTTGGTTTCTATTACGAACAAAACACCAACATTTTGAGAGCAGTATAACTCAGAGTAAACATCACACACGTGTGGCGCTCAAATAATAGCCTGTATATGTTTCTTAAAATAACGTCAGTGGAGAAGTAGCACTGTATGCACGAAATACGCTAGTATAGACCTTTGGTTACTATCATGAACAAAACAGCAACATTTTGAGAGCAGTATAACTCCAAGTAAACGTGAATCATTTTGTGCAAAAAAAAGCTTCACGTTCCCACTTTAAAATGTGAACAGTAGTTCATTAAATAGTTTGAAGGTTATCAAGGGCTTGGTCAAGACAAAATTTTCAAGGGATATCTCCGTTTCCTTTCAATTAATTTATTTCAAACTAGCTGCGCCCCCCGGTGTCACCCGCGCTAAAAGTAGCTTATGTGTTAATCCAGGGTGTCAGCCTCCTGCGCACCAAATTTTATCAACATCGGTCCAGCCGTTTGCGCGTGAAAGACTAACAAACATCCATCCATCCATACTTACAAACTTTCGAGTTTATAATATTAGTAGGATAGGAAGTAGGATAGGCAGCACTGGACCTCGAAAATCTCGAAGTATCCTTAAACGATTTAGCTATAATTTTTCTAACCGGCCGCAGAGACCCATCTGTTCTCCTGATGATTTACACGCACGCAAATAAAGGTCTGTACACACTTGGTTTAACTTACACAATGACTGCACAAGTTTGTTTGCCGGGCCGAGGTCAGCTCGCCTCTTCGACGACTTTAAATATCAGTGATTAACACCTCTGCCTTCCAGAGGAGACATTACAATAATCGTCAACTACAGATACCTAATTGGGTAGATGATATCAAAAATAATTTATTCGGCACAGTTCATAAAATTACGTCACAAAATAGTGTCACTGTTTATTGATTATATTTTTCAACATAGTTTCAGATTTATTAATGCAGAAAAAGCGCCCAACCCGCCTCACTTTTCATACAAACGCTCGTACGTGATAATGGCGTTGTAACAGATCTTTCTTGGAAAGTTTTGAATTAACAGAAATCTTGTGCGCTATATCTAGGTTTCTATCGAAATTAAAAATTAAAATTTGGAAAAACAAATTCAGTATAAGTCTCCAAAAATCTGCTTTTTTGTACAAATTTTACCTGAACTTCGGCCGATCATATAGTACTCATGAATTGTAAAAGTAAAGAAAATATTTGCATAGAAACCTTGCAAATGTAATGAAGATTCTAAATGAAAAACATTTATTTCACACACTCGTAAGACTTACTGAAAAACACGTATCACCTGGAACAAGTTTTATGAAATTTCCGCACCCTATGAAAAGTTAATATTCGTTCAATGAATAGTAAATAATAATACTAAATTCGTACAATATAATGCAAACTGAGCGCTCAGGTGCTCTCTCTCTCTTCTCACTTTGCTTTTTTTTCTATCATTGCGCTGAATGAAACAACAAGCATTTCCAACCATGCTCGCGTTGACGATAGACGGACCGGGAAGGGCCGCCTGAGTTTTCCGGGGTCCAGTGGTGGCCCCATTTGAAATAAATTATTTGAAAGAAAACAGAGATATCATTTAACATTATGTCTTGACCAAGCCCTAGATAACCCTTTAAACTATTTTATTAACTACTGTTTACACAATCCATATTTTTTCGTTTAGCAAAGTACTCAAAATTCACAAAGATACAGCGCTTCGAAGTTTCATAGTGGGGGTGATTAATATTACCGTTGGTTAGAAATCGTACCCAAACGTAAAGTTACGAGAAATTTAAATGCGCTGTATCTTTGTCATTATTTGTTTATAAAAAAAAAGAAAAAATACTTTACCATACTTTTTAAAAATCTACCTAAAGAGTCAAAAAAATTTTTTTTTCCAATTACTATTTTGTGTCCATTCTTTCATATAAATAAATATATAGGGACAAATTACACTGATTGAGCTAGCCCCGAAGTAAGTTCGAGACTTGTGTTATGGGATACTGAATCAACGATACTATATTTTATAACAAATACATACATATAATACATATATAAACATCCAAGACCCACGACAATTTGAAAAAAGCCATCTTCAAACTTGCCCTGATCGGGGATCGAACCCGGGACCTCTGGGTGGCGGACTAGCATGGTGACCACTACGCCACTAAATTTGCAGAGATGAGCTAGCCTGCAGAAAGGCATAAACTATGCCTTTCTGCAGGCTAGCTCATCTCTGCAGCCATCTTAATCCTAACTCCCATTTATATGCGGTACATTGTACGCACGGTTGAAAGGCAAACAATAAGAACCTTGTAATAAATTTAGTAATTAACATCTCCTCGCTTATTACTACCTTTGTGAACCGATTTTATTATTTACGTCATAATTTCAGCCGCAGAAAGACCACTGGACATGTAAGGCTAATTAATTTACAATGTTGTTGTTTTTTTTGTTTTTCGGGTGTGTAAGTGCCAACACTGGTGTCAGATTTTTAGGCTGCCTAAAGGCATCTGACATAGCTTGACGACTGCAATACAATGATAACAGCCGGGACCAACGGCTTATACGTCCCTTCCGGAGCACGGAGGAGCTCGAGAAATTTTTATACCATTTGTCACCCATCTAAGTGCGGATCATATCGGGGGTCGCTTTAATTGTATACTTAATTTACATGATTAAAAAGGAGTAAAAATGGTATGTTAACATACATACATACATACATACATACATACAAACGCCGGATAGTCAAGTAGACATAGAGAACTTGGCTCGCTGGTTCAATAAAAAAAAGATTTCTACAACATCCTAAATATTCATCAGATGAATAAAAATGCCAACACTTCAATCAAACGGCTAGTTCTTCTCTAGAGATTAAACTAAAAATGCAACTTTTGGCAACGACTCAAGCGGACCAGGAGACCAAATTTTGAACGCTAGAGTCAGCGAAACACAACGTGTTTTCTAAGCCACAATATACTATTACACTTTTATTAAATTTCTGCAAAAAATTATATTCTCTATAAAGAAAACAGTATTTGAAAATTTGAAAATAGTTTAAAAAAAAATACATTAATGCAAAAAATAACTAAAACAACGTTATACGGAGCAAAATCTCCATGATAGACCTCATTCATTGCTAAGGTTTTTTTGACATTTGTAGCGACCACGAGTGATCCTGCCCATGAAGTTAGCGGGTAATCTAACTTTATTTTACTTATTTATTAAAACTTTATTGATACACAATTAAAATTGTTTACAATTAACGGACTTAACGCTAAAATATGCACCATGGTCCTGTCTTGCAAATCCTACGCATCGTAGATCGATTCATCATAGAGCGATTCAATAATTCGCCACTTTGATTGAAACAATCGCGTAAAAAATTCGTTGTGTCTCCCGCGTTCAAAAATAGGTCTCCAGCCTCGGCCCAGTTCAGTTCGATCGTCAAAATAAACACGCGGAAGTGGAGAACACCTCTTGAGATTAATATACATGTGAAATTAATAAAGTTCGTGAAATATTTAAGAGGGAAGTATACAGCAGATAAAGAAAAACATTATAACTCCTGAATGCTATCTGATCTTAATCATTTTTTAGTAATTTTAGGTTTTTTTTTTCAAAGCAAATATACAACGTGGAAGGGACATACTCGTAAAAAAACGAACCACGGGCTGTACTAGATCACTTTAGTATAAGGAAATTAAAATAACAATAAAAAAAAACGACGGTTTGCACTCTGGGAGTGCCGGCAGAAGTGAAAACTTGAATATTAACGTTGTGCATTTTTGATATTTTGGAATGGTTAGGGAATAATTTTGCACGAATTGCTTTAATTATGTATCAGTATAAAATATTTCAAATCTTTTCTGAACCACAGTCTGTCACAAATGTCACAAGCATGACACATTACACACACGAACGTAACGTAACATAAACACACACGAACATTCGCGCAAGCGCCCTGCGCCGTCTTACGAATTTTCGATCAGGACACGTGGTCCTGACGCGAGTTTAAGATATTTTACCCATTCCAAAAAAAGTGCACAACGCCGCTAGAGAAGTTTTCACTTCAAAAAACAACAAAAAATCGGCATTTCCATTCTAAAGTGTGCACCCGCTCCGGCAATTTGTAAAGTCGATTTTTTTTTGTTTTGTTTTTTGTCGTCTATTTTAATTATTGATTATACTATATTGATCGACTATAGTCCGTGGTTTGATTTATTACGGGCATGTCCCTTCCACGTTGTACATTTATATTTAAATTACTTAAAGCAAATTATGAAAAAAGGAAAATCTATAAAATTTGGTATTTTATTGTGTAGTAACATACTTAAAAATTATTGTGGTAACATATTCCATCAAAAACATTAACATGCACTTACAAAAAGGCATAATTCTCTCAATACAGTTCTGAGATCGAATGAAACCCAAGATGGTTAATTCAGTACCTATCTACGAGAGCACCCTTATTCCGTTTTCATAACTATTTTTCGTAACTCCTACGAAAACAGAAGTTTATTTTCTTGTTTAGTAACTGGTAACTAAATAATAAACTTTAATCGAGAGCAGGAGCTATCCAACCACTTAGTCATAAATTTATACCTTGGTAGTTTTTACCACTTTTTATACGGCATAATTATTATACATACAATTACATAACATAACAGCTTTCAAGTACTCATAGTCTCTGAGTAAAACCGCGGATGGACAGGCAGACAGACATGGCAAAACTACAATGGATCCTTTTTTACTACGGAGCTAAAAATTAATCATTTGACCAAATATCTCATTTCGTTATAGATTTATTTTATAGTAGGTATAGGTTTAGTTTTTAGTTTAGTTTAGTGTTATTATACGTTTGTGTATTTATTTCTTTTCCTCAATAAATCAACTGCGTTGAAATATGATTATTAATTGTAGGAGCTAGTAAACAGAGTACTTAATAATTTAAATAAATAGGTATGTAGAATTAAATAGGTTAAGAAAACATTCAATCAGGTTTTCTTGGCGGCGATTAAATTATTTAACGTTCACATTAACCTTGGCCAGGTTTCGGGAGAGCAGATGTTTAAACAAAGTCTTTATGATTGCTATTGCTAGGTGGTGGTTTAGTAGTGTCTCTGATAGTGGCATAGGCATTAGTAGTACTTTTACTGAATTAAAAAACTTGAGAGGTGTCAAGGGACACCTTTGAGAGAGAGAGACAGACAGAGAAACACGCTCACGCCGCATTACAACTATAGCAAAAAGTGTCGTAACAACTTTTGGTCTTAATTTTTTCCGTCTATTCCTTTCGCAACGCGCGATAAGGAACTTCGTTCCAAAAATCAAGGAGAGTTTTGAATAACTTTTTTGACTGGAAGAGATCCCTATCTGGGATAAGTCCGCCGTTGTACTGTTTTCTACTTCTAACTTGTATTTATGTACAATAAAGATTTAACAAACGATAAACCTTATTTCTCATGAATTACATAAAATATTTCACTTACTGAGAAAATGCAATATTTACACATTTAGTACAATGAGCAATTAAGCATGCTTATACAAACAATAAAAACTAATAGCTAATACCGTGGTATAATAAAACATGGTATTCTCTTCCCGAGATGGAACTTGACTACGTCACGATAAGTGTTGCCACTTTTTTTCTTTTCAGTAAATTTAAGGACTTTCTCAATAGCTAATGAATATTAAACAAAATATTAAATAACTTAGCTATTTAGTATCTCGCGTGATTCATCAATTCAATATTTTATAAATTGATATAATGGATTATTAATTCCAAATTAGTATATAAAGTTCAAAAATGCATTACGCTCGGGTAATTCAATTTCACACGGTGGCAACACATCAAACTGATGACTTATTCATGTTCCATCTACGTCATCAGCTGTCACGGGAAGAGAATACCTTGTTTTATTAAACCATGGCTGATACAAAGTCCGATAAAATATAAATATTGTGGGTAGAATTGGGATCGACGGGAAAATAACTAAGATTTACTCTTCAACACCAAACAACAACCGATTTTAATAAATTAATATGAGATCGATGACTGAACAAATAAGCCCTTATGAACAAAAAAATCCAAACTACTCGAGTAGCCGGGGAACACACATTAAAAAACGACGGGTTGCACTCTGGGAGTGCCGGCAGAAGTGAAAACTTGAATATTAACGTTGTGCATTTTTGATATTTTGGAATGGTTAAGGAATAATTTTGCACGAATTGCTTTAATTACCAGTATAAAAGTACTCTCATTTATGTGGTAGAATACAATATTTATTTATTGGGCTATCGTACACAAACATGACATTTTATTAGCACGCTGTAACATAAACACACACGAACATTCGCGCAAGCGCCCTGCGCCGTCTTACGAATTTTCGATCAGGTCACGTGTCCTGACGCGAGTTTAACATTTTTTACCCATTCCAAAAAAAGTGCACAACGCCGCTAAAGAAGATTTCACTTCAAATAAATATTAAAAAAATATTATGATACTTACCTACATTTGAATTGATAAGTTCCTTTTTTTTAGTCTGTTTAAAAATAAGACTCTTATTTAAAGATTGATGACTGAAAACAAAACGGAGACTCTTTGCTAACTCGTAGAGCCTCATCATCATCATCAGGTCTTTTTAATCTCCACTGCAGAAGCACGACCCTCTTTGTACTACCAGAGCCAGTGTATCGGCCAGAGCAGCAAGAGGACTTGGCCTACACTCTCCTCGCTGGCCTGACGGGTTGGAGAGGTCTCATTGATATGTATAAGCTTTGTCTAGCTTGTATTTCCTAAGTCGCCTTTTACGACATCCACGGGAAGACTAGGAGTGGTCCTATTCTATTCTGCCGGAAACCACACGGCTTAGTCGTAAAGCCTAATAGTAAAATACTTAGACTAAACACAAGTAAACCTAAAAAACGGACCAAAGTTTCGAACGCCAACTTGGAGTTCACGCCTCACGGTAAAACTAAAAACGCAATTTATCGAATTTGTATGAAATTATCATTTTGAATAATTTATATTATATGGTCTTTGATGATAGATGGAGAGGAAAAGGGGAGGCCTTTGCCTGTGGGACACAAAATCGGGTTAATAAAAAAAAATGGTCTTTATTTTGTAATATTTACTTAGATAGTTTTTCCATTTAACTTCGTTATTACTATTGCCGTGAAGTCAAAGTCAAAATCAACGTAGAATTTTTTTATTCAATGTTATGTAGTATAAATTTATTTCTTATTAAGGGTATTTTTAAATATTATAGTTTTTTTCACGTGTCCACTACAGAGAGAAAACTGTAAAAAATATACACTTACGTAGTGTAATTATAATATAATGGTAATAATTATAAATATGTACCTACATCATTTCGTAACAATCTTCTTCTTCTTATCGTGTGTGTTAGTGACTAACACTAGTGTCAGAGTTTTTAAACCGCCTTAAAGGCCTCTAACATGGTTTTAGGTAACGACCAATGTCAAAGACAGTGACCGGGACCGACGGCTTAACGTGCCCTCCGAAGCACGGATCATCTTAATTATCAGACAATCAGGTGATCAGCCTGCAATGTCCTAACCAAACTAGGACAACAACACAAAGTCGTTGCCCCCGCCGGGAATCGAACCCGCGACCTCCAGGTATGAGCATAATTTCGTAACAATATGGATGGGTAACCAAAAAGATTCCAGAAATTATTTTCAATTATGAAATCAAATTAACATTACAGCTCCTGAAACTACATTTCATATCGCAAACATGCAAAAGCCACAAATCTCCGTAATGTTTTAATTCGAGCATCACGGAAGCCGCCTTATTTCCACGTAGCTGCTAGCGCCACCCGCCCATTTTACGACCAACAAACGTCAACTGATTGATAATATATCGCCTACAAAACTACAAAAAAATACTACTATAAAATCTTTAATCAATTATGAACTCTACACTAATAGAAATAAAGTTGAAAATGGTTTGGAATGAAATGGTTTCGTGGCGAAGCAAACCCCGTAGCCTTATGGAAATCAGGTTAGATAGAGTACTTACAAAAGAGATAACGCTAGTCGATAAAAGGTGAAAGTTTTATAGGGAACAGTGACTTCCCATCAAGGGCTTTTTCGAGACTTTTTCCAACAGTACAAAATACCTTGTGTAATTTTTTATATTACATTCAGACAGGAATTCCGGAAATTTTATTAATATTAATTAATCTACTTAGCATTTCTTATTACTTAATTTATGTTCGTTAACTCGTTTGCAAGCATTTACTTGTTATAATGTATCAACATTGTATTTTATCATAAGTATTTATGAATTAACAAGATTTATTACAAAGCCCTTCTGGCGAGTAGGCGACCAAAACTGTGAAAATTAGTTTCTTTCGGCGTTTCTTCTTAGCAGTGGTCGTTGCGAAGCGGTGGTATCGGTAGCTCTTCTTTAAAAAAATAATTTAAATTAGTTTAATTAGTGTAGTGTATATTTTAATTAAATTATTTTATTAAAATATACACTACACGTAATGTAAATTATACTTTTTGACGTGTAAAGGTCTAATTGCCGAATAAATATTTTGTATTTGTATTTAGAATTTTGCATTTGTGATAAGGGTTACCCTTTTTACAAATAAAATTTCATATAATAAGAACCAAACAGAATTAATTTTTATTTTCTCACTCGCTTCCGGTAAAGGAAACCTACACACTAAACCACTATTAAGTTTACTAAGTTATCTGGGCTGTGTGCGTCTATTTCCACACAATAATGGCAAAATGGGCTTGAAGAGCCATTTTTGAAACGCGGAGTCACCTAAACGAATAGCTTTTCCATACACGCGTTTGAAATATCGCGCCACTATCTTTTAGACTTATTAATTTTTACTAAAATTCTTTTACATCTCTGTCTTCCATGATAGAAATATATTTTTGTTATAAATAAATTTTTTTGTATAAAACATCGAAAACTCAAAAAATCAGTATTGATAAAAGCTGTTACTATAGCAAGTTACATTGAATGCTGACTTCCTAATGTTGATATTTACATAAATACATACTTTTTGTATTTTGTGGCTCTAAACATAAATAGAGCCCAGGGCCGTAAGACTCAAAAGCCACTTTCAGTATAATGGTGTGCGAGAAGATGGAAAAGCAATCAATATAGTGATGAGTTGCTAGCCGCATCGCCTAGTAACATGATTCGCATTTTTGCCCATTCCCTCGATCGCTTTTCTCCCAGACCAGCATGTGGATATTTGATTGATATTTTTGAATAATATCCGAAAATATACTTACACATTAAGGGTACTTCTCGGACCCGACTCGTATCCGCTGACAAAAATAACTCTGAAAATAAAACCAACGCTACAAAACAGGTACTTAAGCGCATCTTCGGAAAAATCTTTATTTTCTCAATAACGGCCAAGAAAATGATAATCGTTCGACAATAGCTCCAGAATTATGGGCCGAAGTTCCCTTTCCTGGTCATTATGAGCTCCCAATAAGCAGTAATGCTCAGGATAACGGCTAACCACGCCCTTAATAGCTAAACAATACGAGAATGCCCTTAACTACACTTTAAGGCGCAGTTGGGCGCCTTAACGGCACTTTTTATTTAGACTTTATGAAGTTGAGTTTGTTATGTGTTTTTTATTGTGTCGTTATTCATATTTCTGTTTTTGTCTCTTCTTTCTGATGATTATCTGTGTAAAATAAAAGTTTAGCGTTTTCAAATGAGTTTGCTTTCGCAGGGACACTAGCAATTATACATAAAGGAACATAAAAATAGTTATGTTTTTTTAAAACTATTAGCTGACTTCACCTTCAAACTATACAAACGATTTAGATAAAATTTCTATGGGATCACCTGACAAGTCAGTGCAATGCAAAAAAGTCCAAATCGGTCCAAGCTTCTCCGAATAGTCAGTCGGTGAACATACATAAAAAAATAAATGATCGCGACGAATTGGCAACCTCCTCATGTTTGGAAGTGGATACAGATACATTTTCACGTCTATATCCCTGACGGGGTAAACAGAGCCTAGGGTTAGGCCCAAAGGCCACGCTTAGCGGGGTGGTGGGCGTTAAGATGGAAAAGGAATCAAAATAGTGATGGGTTGCTAGCCGCATCGCCTATTACCATAATTCAAATCTCGCCCATTCCCTCGATCGGCTCTTACGATCTGCGCGGGAAGAGAAGCCGCTGGTACATTCTACGTTTTTTCTTTTCTCCCAGACCAGATTGGAAGTGGGTTAAAATAAAATCTAAATAAACTAGACGTGGATGTATGGGGCGACAAAGATGGTTAAAATCCGTGATACTGAACAACTTTCCACAAAAAACATGCTTTCCATACAAATTTAAATCAGCTGATCGGTAAACTTGTATGGGAGGCCACAAATTACTTTTCATATTTCGATACGTGTTCCTTGGGGAAAGTTGTTCAGTATCACGGACTGAATTCACCCTTAAATTGATTCAGTATATTTTGTTAGACCTTATGTTAGAGGAAGTTTAAAGGTAGAACCGATTATAAAAGATAAGAGCCATGTTTAACACGGCACTTTATTAATGTAAAATAAAAACGGGGCTTAGCACGAACTTTATCGATTGTACTCCATCGATCGTATCGATTATGGAATAGTATCGTTTACCAACCGACACTATTGATAGTATCGATTCTATTTAAAATACAGATAGTCTGTCGATAGTGGACTAATCGAGCGGCAACACTACCTACGACTGTAAGAGTTCAGATATATTCATCATCATCAGCAAGTCTTTTTGTCTCCACTGCAGGAGCACGACCCTCTCTGTACTGCCAGAGCCATACTTGGCCAGAGCAGCTAGAGGACTTGCCTACTCTCTCCACGCTGACCAAACGGGTTTAAGAAGTCTCATTGATGTTTATAAGCTTTATTTAGCTTTTATTTCCCAAGTCGCCTTCTACGACAACTACGAGAGGATTTGGAGTGGCAATATTCTACTCACACAGCAAACATAATTTCAGATATATCATCACGTCTTTATTCCTTAACGGGTAAACAGAGCCTAGGAATACCTTGCACATACAAAATACCTTAATACCACATTAAGCGTCATCAAGTTAAAAAAGTACCCGTAACCGAAGGGCATGTATGAAGAGATTGATGAGTTTAGATGAAGCAAAAGAGGTTTGTCAGGATCGTAGCAAGTGGAGGTCCAAAGTAACTCCTGCGGGAAACAGGCGTGATATTATGTATGTATGTAAGTTTAAAAAAAATCGAAATTTTACTATATTGGTAAAATGTATTTATTAAAATTCTCGGCCATCCTCCAATCGGCTTTTACGATCAATGCTACCGCTTCCTCTGGGTACCTACTTGTGTTCTGTCACGGTTAATTTAACTCAAGGTGTAACTTGCTGGCAGTGGAAATGTTACTCGTAGCGACATCTAGTTTGCGGCTAGTTTTGCTTGAGTGGTAGCAGTTTTGTTTTAACCGATTTTCAAAAAGGAAGAGATTCTTTTTAGGATTCCGTAGTAAACAAGGAACCCTTATAGTTCTCCATGTCTGTCTATCTGTTTTGCCGTCCGCGTTTTATTCAGAGACTATAAGTACTAAAAAGCTTTGATTTGGCATGGGTATGTATGTTAATGTATATTTAAAACTAATCATGGGCTAAAAGTGGTAAAATAATATCTTTTTTATGGTAGCTCCCATACAAGTAATTGAGTGAAAAGTGGGAGTATTTTTTTTTCTCGACTAACCCATCATGTGGTATATTGTTGAATAGGTTTTTCAAAAATATTATTGCATTTGTGGAATCATTTTAGTAATATATGGACACGTGACAAAATTCAAGGCATTATTATACATAAAAAAATTAAAAGATAACTATCGAGCTAAGTAGGGTTTACAAATTAAAAAGTAACAGCCGACCAACTTAAAAAATGTCCGCGAAAAAGGAAAATAGTCTGAGCTAGAGCGTTTCACATTAACATAATTTTTCAAAACTAAAAATCGACTTCAGCACCGAATTACAAAACCGATTTTGATTAAATTTCTATGGACCACTTGACAAGTATGCCTTTCCAAACAAAAAAGGAATTTTCCAAATCAATCCAAGCCTCTTTGAATAATCGGTGAACATACATAAAAATATATTCCAACGAATTGATAACCTTCTCTTTAGAAGTCGGTCAATAAAGGTACCTTACGATAAAAATTACAATACAATCTACGGGTATAAAACGGAGAAAGGTCCCCTTAATCTCCCTACCCACCATATAGCTTCAACAGCCCACCATAAAGTGGCATATAGCTCCAAGATAAACGCCATCAAAATACTAGTATCCCAATCGCATAGGTTATCTGTTCAAACAATAAGCAGTTTATTTTAATATGTTGCCTTGACGGGCATCGAAGTGGGGGCTTGCGCAACCACGGCGCAACTACCGAACTACTCGCGCTTGTTGCTATGGACCATAGATTGAGACTAGTAGATGGAAAATAGGGTACCTGGATCCAACCATTCAGGTTGGATCCAGATACCCTATTATTTTATTTTCATTTTCGAGCTACCCATTCATTCATCAAGTAACACTTCCAATATTCAAAGGCATGCCAACTGTTCCGATGATAAACATGTTAACTAGACGGAATCTCTAATATTTAAACATATTTCTACTGATCCAGCGAACAGGTAAATAAATTTTATAATAACTGATAACTAACTGACCTGCTTTCCGAACTGCTTAACAATAACTGATCAAAATTGTAACTGAATTACTTCACATATATCATCTCACTCGAGTAGAATGGCTTAATCAGATCGGAGTTTTTATCTATAAGTTTCGAAGTTTCGATAAGTAGTTAAAATGTTCATTTTCAGTGTACATACATTTAATACTGTAAATTGACTGCTGCATACTCTTAGACAAGGTGTGTTTTAAATTGATAGTCATTTACTCATAATACAACCACTAAGCTCTTAATCTTCAAATTTAAAGTCTTGATTCTGACTTTACTAATTTTAGAGGTACCTACTTGTATGGGTATGTTATATCGCAGAGGTTACCCACACATTCGTTTCAAACATACATCAATTTCATGCGTCGCATTCATTGGAAAATAATACAAGGTATTACAATTATTAAATATTTATTTTGACTTTATCATAATTTTCTTTACACCATTTATACAAACAATTTACATTTTTGTAAGCACAGATATTGTTATGATAGATACAGGTTTTAAGATCCGAAAAATATTTTTCATACAATGTTTCAAAATTAGGACAGCCAACCCCTTCTAAGTTATACACTTTACTAGTATCTAACATATGTTTAAGCCATACTGTTTTTTCGTCACCTTTAGTAAAAATATTTTTATCTTTAAAAAATTTGATTATACTAGACTTATAATTACAGTATGGTACAAAGCCTTCATTCCATAGAATTCCTCTATTTTTTTCAATCCATGCTACGGTCGAACGTTCTTTTTTTGTTAAATCATAAAATGGGTATGGTGGCTTTATTAATAATATCATAACATGAGATTTCGATAAAATTGCTATTTCTTTGGGAATGAATTGATTTTTCTCATTCTTGAAACCTTGAACATCAACAATTACATTCATGATATCTTCCGAACAATGTTACTCAGAGGTTTATACTCAAAAAGTCGGTCGTTAATGATCAAACAGTATGCTGTTGTATCTTCAGGAATGTCTTCAGAACATTCAATTTCTAAACGCACATCTACTGGTCCACTCTTTAGTGAATCGTTTTGTCTTGAACAATCAATAACGAAAAGTGGTGCTTTTTCTTTGAATGACAGCAAATCAAGCAGAGGGTCTGGACTGAGGCCGTAATACGACTGACGGAAATTCGTATACATTTCATATAATATACTGTACTTTCCTTGATCAAATTTAAGATGAAGTGATTCATAGGGATAATATTGTGAATTTAAAAACAGTTTCACATTGGTAACATTACAGTGATCAAACATTGAAGAACTATTGAGTGAAACATCTTTTCTATTACTTTGCAAACCGAATATAACAAATCTTGGTTTTTCTAATTGAGAAGCAGTTTTGATAGACCATGAATGTTTTGTTGTTTTGGGTAATAATGGATATTCATACAAATCCCAATTTCTGAATGCAAGTTGTATAGGACGATCTTTTTCTAGGTGCTTCAGTAATAAGAGTCTACTACGATCAGAAACTTTTATATGAGGCACTCGCCATTGTACCTTCTGTATATCTATACGGATATTATTTGCTTTTTCAGTAGTTACACAATTTACAGCCGAACTGCTTCTTTGTAATATAAGCTCATGTCTACAATTAATAATTATTTTATTATAATCTTCTGCGAAACCCAATACTTTGTTTAATGGAAGAACTATGCAGAAGTTTCCATTTGTTTGCTTGATTCCATCCACTTTCCAACCCCACACCTCAGCGGCTCTATTTTCCCCTTCATTCATTGAAATGTATGATTTTATTGTAGTGGTGATTCCAGCATTTTTTATACGATCTATTTCAATACCATTTAGTTCATATCTTATGTCTTGAAATAAAAATGGTATTGCATTGTTTATAAAGTTTACTTCCTTTTTAGATAATTTTCCTGTTGCATCAGCACCACTTATATTCACACGACCCTCTATGTAAATTGAACTAGCAGATGGTAGCACATACACATCTTGCTGATGAATAGGTATTCTAATTTCATCGTTATCTTTAAAGCTATTGTTATAAGGATTATAGCTATGTATTTCATAGCTTTCTATTGAATGATCATGATGTGGCGAATCTGTAATTTGTAACATTTTATAATTTAAATCCAAGAGCGCGAAGAAATTTTTTATTTTTTAGTGTGATTGCTTTTTTTGTACCTAACCGCTTCTCTGCTAGCAGTCTTCTTTCTTTCGATACTGGAGGTGTAATGTTATGTGTTGGCTTTTGAATAACCGTTTTATAAAAAACCAACATGATTATAATGACGTTTCTTACTTTATTAAATTACGATTAATGAAGATTTCTTGAATGAAACAGAATATTAATTGACACCAGTTTAGATTATTTCACTTGGAAATATTATCACTAACTGAGTAAAAAAACTTTAAGTAAGTATTTTTATTTTACATTATGAGATGTCCAAAATAACTGAAGGAAGTTAAGACACAAATGTCCACAATTGTATAAATTATTACCTTGTAAATTATCATAGTTGTACTGAATATTTGGTCCTACATAATTAATTATTTCTTTAGGCGGTCTTAAATTTCCGTAACTGTCAAAGTATTCAATTTGGTTGTTTATTTTTGCATATGCTACCCAATGAGTACCAGAGTTTTTCGAACTATCCAAATTAATAATACCACATTCTTTTTTATGTGGTTTCTTAGGTAGTTCGTCTCTCATAAACACACCACGAAAAAACGGAATTTGTTTTGAGTGTTTTAATATGTCAATGTTGGTTAAAGCTCTTTTGGGTAGCCGAGTAATCAGTTTTTTGATTTTGTTACATAAATTCCTAACCCGTTTTTATAGGGCTTAAGGTGTAATCCTTTTCCTACACAAATAGATTGCGTAACTGGCAAACCTCTGCCAGATCTTTTTAATGTTGATAGATGTTTCTTAGCACTTTTATAATCATTTATAGCTTTTGTGATTCCTGCGACTCCACCAGCTATACTACCAGCAGCTGACAATCCTGCAAATATAGGAATCAACGGAAGAAAACCACCAGTTTTTGGTACTGGTATTACTCTTGGTAAAGCAATAGGTAAATCTGATGCTAATTCTTGAGCTGCGGCGTATGCTAATTCCGTTAACATTTTCTTACATTTAGGTTTTAAATTACTTATGTGTCGCCTTGCATGAGACACAATATTTTTAAAGGTCTTTTTGATTCCGGCTCCTGAAGGAGGTTTTTTAATTTTATTTTGTTTCATATTTTTTTCTTTATTTTGATGTTGTTTTTTAACCATAGTACTATTATTAGTTAGAATAGTCTTTACTTTAGAAATATCTTTACACGAATGACTTGAAATATTATAATGGATGATATATATTTAAATGTAGAGACATTAGCAGGGCTTTGTCTGCCTCCATTAGTGATAAAGTCGTGATAGTATTAATGAATGAAAAATTCACAATGCGTTCGTCTTATCTATCCAACTGTTTTCACTTGTTGGTAGGCCTAACCACTTAACGTATACTTTATTACCTTTGGTCTTCAAAACTTTTTCTACGAGGTATATATCAGGATGTTTAGTTTTTTTAATTTCTTGGGCATAAAAGGCTCCTAAAATTGGTCTATGCCGGGCATCTTCTAGTAAATATGTTGTAGGATTAGTATTTTGCACTTTGATAATCTTAAATACTTCTGAAGACCAATTAGGTGTATATCCTTTCTCAAAACATCCTTTATGTTTACTAATTCTAACGTAATCATTAATCTTAAACCTTTTACATATTTTTTTATTTTTTTTCTCCTCTAAAATATTATATCTTTGTAGTATCAACTTTTCATTACTATGATTGATTGAAGCTGGTCTTTGTCCAATAGTACTATGATGTGAATGATTATATTCATGTAATTTATTAACCAGCGTTCCATCAACCCATTTGTAATTTCCCTTTAAGCTAAATTCTTTATACAATTTATTTTTCAAAGTTCTAATTAGTCTTTCCACTATTGAAGCCTTTTTTGTTGAATATGTAGAATAATGATTGATGTCATACTTTTTAATAATCATTTTAAATTTATCATTATAAAATTCAGTTCCTAAGTCTGTTTGTAAATTTTTAGGCTGCCTTCCCTGATTTAGTAGAGATTGAAACGATGTGGACACTAATTCTTTATTTTTTTGTTTAAGTGGAATAGCCCAAGCATATTTTGAAAAACAATCAATTATGATAAATATATATTTGTACCCATCGTTTACTGACGATATTGCTTGCATGTCTATCAAATCTGCTTGCCAAAGATCATCTATACCTTTAAGAATAACACTTCTTCTAGGAAAGTTAATTCTAGCATTTTTATGAATTTCATTAACAATATCTTCTTTACTCATAATGATAATTATTTCCGAATATTAACAATTTATTTTATAAATTTGAAATGAAATTAACTTGTTAAAATGCTAACTAGCTCGTAGTACTACTGTATACTGAGAGGATATGTTTTAAAGCATGTGTTTTATTCCTTGATAATGTCGGCTTCTTTTAATTCTTCAATTATTGAAATAATTTCGTTATCATGGTTAGTATTACCAGCACTTTTTGATGCAATAAGTAGCTTTAATCGCTCAATCAATTCATTTGGATCATCCCAATAAATGTAATCAGTATCATTTTTATACATTTTTTTAAATTTTGTTAATGAACCTCCTATTTTGGTTTCTGATGTCTTTCCAGGAAACATTGGCTTGATTATTTGACAATATTTTATACCCTTATCACCTTTTATTTGACCGTTGGGGTTAAAGTCACGTTTATGTACACTAGTAATATCAAGTATGTCTTTGTATATTACTTTATCACTATCAGTCACTAACTTAAGATTAGGTTTGTTACGTATTAGCAATTCTTTTAATCCAGGAGTCAAGTCATATTTATTATCGTTTATCCGAAGAACATATGACTTTTCATTTTCATTTGAACCATTTTCTTTGATAGAAAAGCGAATTTTAGTGTTTCCTATCATTAGTGTTTTGTTTTCACTACGAACTCCAAACGGAACATTTAAATCATTGTATATTTCCATCATATCTTCCTTTTTGAGTGAAATAAGTGTATCATCTTTATTTCCTAGCGGTGTTTTCTCATTATCAGAAAAATATTCTGAATTATCGTTATTAGACATTGATTTGATAGAATCTTTGAATTCTTCATATTCTTTTGGTGAACTATACTCTTCACTTGTATTTTCCCCGTCCATGATAAAATCATCAATTGTGTCATTCATATTACCGTTTTCTGAAATATTCATATTAAAATTACTTTTATCTTTAACCATTCTCTCCATTGAATCAATTACAGGTTTAAATATCTTTTTATATTTCAAACTGGCTACATCTTCCTCGTCCTGAAGTTTTTTAATTTTATGTTTTATATTATTTACTGATTTGATTAATTGTTCTTTTAAATCCATTTTTCTTTAATACAAGTGTAAGATTCAAATAGATAGATCAATATGAAATATTTTTTGCTCAAACATAGCTATATATACTTTTTAAAGTGTACAAACGTATCAAACCCTCTTCTATATCGCCCACTATTTAATGAACACTCTTTATTAATAACTAAAAAATTATAATTATTTTGCCATATCATGGAGCAGAGCTTTTTGAATTTTACCCAATCCATGTCTGTATTGATATGCTCATTGTATATGTGTTTTAAATTAGTATCATCTTGTTTGAAAATAATAAGAAAGTTAACGTTATCTCTAATTAGTTGTTTGGGTATTTTTGAATAAGTTTGAGACAAATAGAAACAATCTATTTGTCTATGCCTTCCCATAGCGAAGTAATTTCTTATATTATCTTGATTTTCACATACAACATCATCAAAAATAATTACTGAATTAGGTATGGCTTCATTCGGATGAATTACTTCTTGATTATTATTAAAAATGAATAACTTCGCATTCGCAATCCTGGCAATTACTTTTCTTAAAAAGCTGTACTTTGACTGAAAAGCTGTCTTTGAATATAAATAAATATTTTTAAATTTGAGTCCATTTTCATGTAATAACAAATTAAGCATAATATTTGTTTTACCACAGTTAGATGGACCACATATTATACAACGTATAGTATTTGGAAAAAGAGTACTATGTCTTATAATTTGTGTATTATTTTTAACTTTAATATTATCGACTTCTAAAGTTTGAGTTTGCTTTATGAATTTCATTTTGAAATGAAGGATAATATCATTTTGTCAGTCTTTATATATCCTGCTCATGGTAGGTGTGTTATCGTGTATAGGATAAAAAAAAAAAGATAAATGTACTTAATATGTATATATTCTTCATGTAATTTATGAGCATATTGAAATAACAAATATTCTAAATAACTATAAATTATTTATTTTGTTTAATATATATTTTTTAAGGACAAAACAGTTATTACAAACAAACAAATTAATGATATCTATTAATAACAAAACAATATAAATTATAATTATCAATTTCAATAATCCATCGACAAGAGCTATATATTGCTCTTAAAATATAAAGATAGGATGAATTACAATACACATTTAGATTTGTTGATATCTTACATAAATATCATATAATTATTCCATAAACATAGAATGGTAATGACCCCAAGGTATAGTGTTAATATGATCTTGCAGTACTTGAACTTTATCATCGTTTCCATCCAAAACTTTTTTATCAACTTGCTGAGAGAATATAACATGTTTTATTGATTTTATCATATTCATTTTACTTCTGAATACTTCATTCCTCGTTAAAACTTTGTTATAATCATTCAATTCCAGATTATTTGTAACCAACTTGGATACACCCTTCGCTTTTTTTATTCGAGTTTTAACACTATTTATAAAATATAACTTTGCACGTAAACCAATGAATTCCGTAATTAAATCATCACCCATTTCAAGTTTCCATAGTCCAGGAATTTTTGCATTATTTTGAGGTATACAAAAAAGATTATCTTTTTCAAAATTACTAGTATCGTACTGGTGAATATCTTCATGCATATCATGATAAAAATCATGTGTGTATATTAAATATAATAAGCTATCGGTGTCAGTATAGCAAAGCTGAGCATTATTTGCATACTTTTTCTTTATAAAGTCATAGTGGAATTGATATAAATGTTGCTTTGCATATTCTAAAACTGTAAATCCAATATAAATCGGTCTGTCTAAAATTACTTTCTCAGGATTTAATTCTATTGCTATGAAATTTTCTGAAAATATTGCTATACTTTTTAGGTTAGGTTTCACTATTAATCTTTCAGCATCAAGTTGTTTATTTGTTTTATTGTTATTATCTCTCCATTTAGAAATTAATTTAACATTTGCCTGTTTACGCTTATTTTCTATAGTTTTGCCGAATATTGCATTGTTAAGTAATTTAAAAAAATCTTTTTCAAATGCTGTTTTTGAATCCTGTCGTCGATTGGTATTTAAATCAATATATTTTTTTAGAAAACGCTCTTGTCTAAAGCTAAGAATACGATGAACTTTTTTTAAAATTAAACCATTTCTTAAACACTCTTTCAGGTGAACATAATGAATAACATAGTTTTGTTTATCGTAAAGATTAGCTACTAGCTTTTCTGTTGTTCCATAAGGTGGTACAATTTTTTCAACAGCAAATGGTAAATCTTTATGTTTATCATGTAAATAATCTGGATAACTTAAGTCTACTTCCAAAATATATCCATAATCATTTTCATCAGAAAAAGTCGTTACATCAATTTTTTTTAATTCATCTTGTGATAATAGTTTGAACTCTCCAATAGGCAATTTTTTCATCATCGCATACCCGTATAGATTATTACAATCGAGATATATTAAATAACTGCTTGGTTCAGAAGTGTTAAAATGTGGTAAGTATTTATTATTTGATTTAGCATGACGAAGTGAGCACTGTGCTAATCCACCACGGATACCTTTTTCTAACAACTCATAAATTTCTAAGTCACTTATTAACTCAAGTTCAACACCAGTGTACAGTAGCATCGCATCCCAACTTAAACTCGCTGCGCTGACATAATAACTCGGATCCAAGTGATAAAAATGCAAACTTGTTCTTCTAAATTTTTCGAATATATCGCAAAGTAAAAGCACGTCACATTTTAAATATAAATCTGTGTATTCAGCAAGAGATTTTATTTTGAATAGTTCCCACACTGTTTGAGCATGTAAATATTCGTTATCAGTTATAGACTCATCTCGCAACGTATTGTAGAAATTACTTTTAGCAGGTAATTGAGTTTCTTGAAATTTTGACCACGAGTCCATGTAGTCATAGGGATAAATGCCTTTCTTCCTTAGTAAATCGAATTTTGCTTTTTCAGGAAACTCTTTCGATAAACTTAAAAAATCACTTTCTGATAAACTTTTGCTCAAAGCATCTATACTAGAACTAAGAAATTGATATGAATCGATAAATTTTATTTGAATAGGAAAATTAAAGTTTTCAGTTTTCATTACTTTTGTAAATGAAATGTATTTTTCTTTCGTTTTCGGTATCACTTTTATAGCACCTTCATATTTTGCTAACTCTTCAATAAATAAATGTGAATCATATCCAGATAAGTTATGAAATACTACAGGAATGAATGGACAAACTCTATACATCAAGTTACATTGAGAGTGCGCTGCACCTCTGTACTCAGAAGTAATATGATCATGATCTCGAACTTTATCATTGAGTAATAACTTTTTACATATGTAACATAAAGTAGCCTTTTGGTATTCTAATTCTTGCTTTGATGTTAATGGAGTCATTGACTTTTTCGTACTCAAAATTGTGTGTAAACGTTTAGCATCTTGTATTAATTCTTTGACAAACACTTCCACACAATCTTTACCTCTATACGATACATATTTATTTAATTTTTTATCATGTGAACAACAAATATAATATGCGAAACATGATGGCTGATGAATCCTTAGACTTTCAGTTCTTACTGAGTTATGAGTACGTTTATCACACTCTATTAATAAACATTCAAAGTCAGCATAAATAATAAAATTGATTTTTTGTTGTCTTTCATAATTTTTAAATGTTAATACAGTATTATGTTCAGGTAAAATAGACAAAATCTGGGAACAGTGATGAGTCTTATATCTATTTTCGCTACTGAAGAACTGTAAACATGTCTCACATAAATAAACTTTACCCTTATAACGAGTGACCTGCGGTCTTACTAAACGGATAAGATTTTTTATTAAGCAATAGTGTCCTTTATTTTTGTTTTCTATGTATAATAAATTAAAATGATTATTTTTTCTCTGTTTCGATACATAAAGTGGTCCAGTCACAATATTATTTCGTAAGCCATATACATTAATGCTTATGGTAGGATTGTTTTTTTCAAAACATCTAATATCTGTATGCGTAAGAGGAAATGACATTTTATCTGTATTTAAAGCAGTAGAATAGTGAGGATATGAACTAGTTCTGCATACATTTTTCGTAGTTGGGTATAATCCAGCCATTATGCTCCAAAGAAAACAAAAATTATCTTTATTTTTTATGTTTATACAACTCTTCGAATTTCTGATTGCTGGTGGTAGTTCTACATAAGATCCACCTCTCAAAGGAGAATATTTATTGACATTTATTTCAAGATGACTCAATGAAACAAGTGACCATCCAGATTGACAATGTTGAAATTCAGTTAGTTTTTCTTTTAATATATCTGTTACATTCTTTAATAACTCTATTAAATCAGTATTTTTGTATATAATATTATATTGAGTATTAAAGGACTTTAATTGTGTTTCATCTGATTTCGGTAATATAAAATATGCGAACAACTCAAAATTAGTTTTAATGCAATCATATTTACTTAGTGAAATATTTAATAAGTCTATGAGGTGTGCTTGGTTGTTACTCAATAACGCTTCTAGACCGAAGTACTCGTCTTCCTGATTGATATTCAATCTGTATGTTACTATTCTGTTTTTAAAAGCAGTCGCAACAATATTGATATTCGGGAGCTGTGTATTCAGTAAAGAATTAGCTTTATGTATATTCGTTCTCATGTGATAGGGATATCGTTTTTCTAGTATTATCATTTTACATTTATCACAATATATCGTTTTTTGAGATCTCGATGTGTCGATAGGTTGAACAGCTGCGAAATAAAAAAACAGATACAATAATAAAATATAATCAGTTCCATAATAATTAAAGAAAGAGTACATAACAGAGAATATAATGTGTAACGAATAGGGAGTATCAATCAACACGAAATGGAGTAAATGTGCTAATCAATGTGAACAACTATTACTATGAGACCATTCTTTTAGTAGCAAAAAGTCTGCTGCATCATATATTTTAAATAGTTGGTATTTAATTTTATATAGAGCGACAGACTTCTTTTTTTTTTTTGGTCCCATAGTAAAAGTTGTTCACATTGATTAGAACGTTTAATCCCTTTCTGGTTATTATCCCCTTTTCGTTACACATTGTATATGTTTAATAACTGAATATAAATAAAATATAAAATTAGATTTCATAATACGAAAGTATACAGGAAAAAAGAAAGAGTTACAAACAGGTAAATTATGTCATACTTTCGTATGATCCGACTACAGTAATTGGACACTTCTTAAACTCCTTTTTCGAGCAATTTACAAAGTCCTTCAAAGAGCGCCAAGCTTCTCTGTCTTTGTTTTCATCGATCTTAGTCTTGATAGTTGTAATGGCATACCGCCATCTATTAATCGGCATTATGTTTTGAATCTCATCTGTATTATAAATTTTTATTTCCACATAATACTTCCCTTGCTTCGTATTATCTACTCGTCGAGAGTACCCCTTTGCTTCCCTTCTCATATACGTAGAAATTAAAGGTGGTATATTATTACCATTTTTTGAAGATGAAGGCTTGATTTGATTTTCCTCTTCGCTGTCTTCTCCAAACAGATCAGCTGCTGTAAGACGAGGTGGAGCAGTATATGAAGCGATGACCGTTTTTGTTTTTTTCGCTTTTGACTCTTCTCTCGGCTTGCTGGAGCTCCGTTTTCTCTTTTTTTCCACCGGCTTTGACTCTACTTCTGAGTCATCGCTTGAGATGAAAAGATCCTTCTCCAATGATTTTGACCTATAAACAAAAAAATATAGTTACTTCACTATATTCTCAATCTCACAAACACTACTAAAGAGTGGGGGTCGTGGAGACAGTTTTATTTTGTAAAATTTACTATAAACTTAAGTACTTATAATTCTATAAAAAAAATTATAGCTATATCAGTATCAAATCAAAGAAAAGTTGTAATATCAGATACAGGTTCTATACAAGAATATAAACTGAATTGATAAATGTGGAAAGAGAATATGTTTATAACAGAGAATGTGAATAAATTATATGATTAGGGTATGTAAACAGAGTAAGCCAATAAAGTATAGAGTTTACTAAAGGAGTGTATGATTAAAGCGTATAAATGGTGTACTTATGTGCGTAGAGTGTACAAATAAAATGTATGAATAGAAGAGTGTATATAGAGAGTATGAATAGAGTAAATGAATAAAGATTATGAATAGAGTATATGAATAGAGAGTATGAAAAGAGTATATGAATAAAGATTATGAATAGATAGTATGAATAAAGATTATGAATAGAGAGTATGAATAGAGAGTATGAATAGAGAGTATAAATAGAGAGTATGAATAGAGAGTATGAATAGAGAGTATGAATAGAGAGTATGAATAGAGAGTATGAATAGAGAGTATGAATAGAGTATATGAATAGAGAGTATGAATAGAACATATGATTAGAATTGGTGAATAGAGTTTATGAGGACAACATCTGAGTAAACCATGAGAATCAATAGCATGAAGGAGAAGTGTTTTTTTTCTCCTTCATGCTATTGATAGCTAGTAGTACTATAATTTGTAAATACTTACATTTTATTTTTCTCCTTTGCACGTACCCACTTCAACAGCTAACTAATTATATCACAAGACCACTGCTACTGGACCAGATGCCCTTAGGAAGTAAATCAAACTGTAAATTCACTTAACATCGGGGTGGCTTAAATATGATTTTTCATAAGTACCTTATTAGTAAAAAACAATGATGTAAATTTTTCTTAAGATCTCGCATTATGTCTGTTGCTGTACTTAATCTAAGCTAACAAATGTCTGACGCATAATATTGATACTCGATTTTTTAAAATTCGACTTCATCACGTGAATATATAGAGCGGAATCACAAACAAATGCTTATGATGATCAAGTAGGTACGTACTTGTCTATAGTAAAAGCACACCGATCGTAATGTTTCTTGAGCGTATCTGAAGATTTATTTATCAATGGCAAAAAGAGCATGGTTTGCAGTCTGCATGTCGTCCAAATAAGTAAAAACGTCAGGTGTTGCCTTCATGGTGGTCTTCGGATATACGATGTCTTACTAATGTTTTATATTCAGAGTTACAAAAATGAAAACTCTATTCACAAGAGAATAAAAACCTGACTTATGTTAACTGAAAAGAGCCATTTTTACCTAAAATAAGATTTCTAAAATCGATAATGAAAAGTATAAGTATGTAGATAAATAAGAATTATACTCCTTATTAAAAATAAAACACATTACCTACCTTGCTCAACAGTGGGTTAAATATTAAAATGCAAACATCGACAATATCTTTAATGCAAAAAGTATTGTATTTTGAACTTTAAATGACAAAGTTTAATTGATATAAATAGAGACCTTCTTTCAATAAATACATTAGTATTTTTTAAGCAGTGCAGTACAATACAAACATGCCGGTAAGTAGCAATATTTTTCTATCTCTAGTTGTCTACTACCAACTTTTTCCTATGAGATTGTTTGTTTGTTTGTTTGTTTGTTTTTCATATGTGTAAGTGGCCAACATGGGTGTCAGATTTTTCATGCTGTCGGCATCTGACGTAGCTTGACGACTGCCATACAATGATGATAGCCGGGTCAACGGCTTATACGTGTCTTCCGAAGCACGGAGGAGAAATTTTTATGCCACTTGTGGTCACCCATCCAAGTGCGGGCCACGCCTGGTATCGTTTTACTTGCGAAAACGTTAGTAATGCGCACTGGCATCGGACTACCGAGCTCCTCAATGATGTGATATGAGACAGTTTATATAAGGTATTATTGGAATATTTGTAAAACAAATAATTTTTATGTTATGTTATTAATACATGTTTCAGTTCAACAATGGTGTCATTAACGAATGCTACTCACCAATCACACCACCGCTTCCAGTACCAGAATCAGAGGAGGCAGCCCTCAGAAGGATGAATAATTTAGAGTTCGAGGCACCGAATATCGAACCCAGCATTGCATATTCACAATTAATTAATAGGCAGAAGCAACTAACTTCTAGTGTGAAAATCACTACAAGTGGAGTAAAACTTATAAGAATTGAAGTGTATGACGCTAACCAGTTTGATAGTGCCGAAAAATCCATTTGTCACTGCAATGCTGACGTTTGCGCTCAGCATACAGTGACTAACATTTTCACAGACAATATTTACGCTAGAGTAAGAGAAATCATACGAGAAATTGAAAGTAATGTCATATTTCTGTAATTATTGTTTTGAGTTTTCATTTGATTGTATCGACTTTGAATAAGTATAATGTTCAAATGTTATTGTTAATATTGTATTGAATTTGGATTTAAAATTAGTATGCGCAAAAATGAACATTTGAATGTATACATAATATTTCTATATAATAAATCTACTTGTAATAAAAAGAAACAAATAAAATTAAGACTAGCTATTCATTCAATTAAAGATAGTTCATTCAGTCTCTTAACTTCAACTTGATTATTTACCTAGATGTTACTTGATGAATGAATGGATAGCTTGAAAATAAAAATAAGGTAATAGGGTATCTGGATCCAACTGAATGGTTGGATCCAGATACCCTATTTTCCATCTACTGAGACTGTAGAAGAGCCTAGAAAAGTAGTAGAGTATGCCTAAGACCGGTGAGTCTCTGAGAGACAATATAGATCCAACTTAAAACATGTGATGAAAATTTCGCAATTGATTTGAACCCACGACCCTCAAGTTAACGCCGTAAGTGCACTACCAATTGTACTACCGTGACTTGGAATCACCATAAATAATTTTCTCATCATATAGTACACACGCAATTGAGCATGCGTTATTCTTCATTACTTAGAAGTGTGATATTCAACTTATATAAATTGAAAATTGATTGAATTGTTAAGGTTTTGATTCAATTATTGATTTTTAACAGCATTAAAATGTTCGGATTATTATCCAACTTAAAACTAGTGAAGAAAAATTAATAAAGTTGCATAGTTACTATTGACTTGAGTCACCGCTGGGACCGTAGATGTATTCTTTTTTTTTTTTTTTTGTGTAACTGGCCAACACTAGTGTCAGATTTTTTAAGCTGCCTAAGGGCATCTGTATATCATCATTATCATCATCATTTCAGCCGCATAACGTCCACTGCTGGACATAGGCCTCTCCCAAAGATTTCCAAAATGACCGATCAAGAGCGGCCTGCATCCAGCGCTTTCCAGCGACCCTGGTCAGGTCATCTGACCACCTTGTAGGTAGGTTCGTCGCGCTATGTGTCCCGCCCACTGCCACTTCAACGAGCTAATCCGCTGGGCTATGTCAGTGACTTTTGTTCTCGTACGGATTTCCTCATTTCTGATTCGATTACGTAGGGAAACACCGAGCCATGCCGCGTTGAGCGACCTTGAGCCTTCTTATGAGACCCATCTGTATAGCCCATAGTTCGAATTATTTCAAGTATGTCCCTTCCACGTTGTATACTTACACATTGAAAGGCACAGTCTAACTGCCCTTCTATACAAACTCTCTTTGACGAGGTCGTCGACCCTTCGCCGAGGCCGCAACAACAGCTGAGTTAGAATGTGTGAGTGAGCGCTGCACACGACATTTGAATGTGTGCGTCAGCGTTGCAATGACAGGTAAGTGTGTGCGTGAACGTTGCATATGACAGCTTTGTTTTGTTGATATGCCTGGCCTGTTTGTAAACCGAAGACAAATACGATTTAACCGATGTCGGAAAAGGGAGTATTGTTTCGTATTCATGGCAGGCTCCGAGCCAGCGCCAACAACATCCTACACAGGCGTGATTTTCTGTATTTATACTGAAAAACAAAGACCTTAGACTACACTAGCTTTTGTATGATAACACCTACTTCTTAAGTTCTATTTAATGGTACTACGAGTAACACATAAATGTAATATTATATGTATCCTTGGCTAGACGAAATATTCTTATTTTATTTATTATCTGTTGTCTCTGATGATCTACATAATATGTCAGGTCATCATCATCACATACATACATACTATCACGTCTTTATCCCTAATGGGGCAGACAGAGCATTTTGGGTCTTGCGGTTCTATGCAGAGCCCAGGACCGCAAGACCCAAAAGCCACTTTTAGCGTCATGGGGGCGAGAAGATGGAAAAGCAATCAATACAGTGATGGGTTGCTAGCCGCATCGCCTGTTAACATGATTTGCATTTTTGCCCATTCCCTCGATCGGCTTTTACGATCTGCGTGGGAAGAGAAGCAGCTGGTACATTCTAAGTTTTTTTTTTATTTCTTCCAGATCAGCATGGGAGTCCCAGACCAGCATGGGAGGTCATCATCATCATCCCCACGTACTCCCGGTTGCATCCTTAGCGGTAACACTTTAGAGCCCCGGGTCCGCTAGCTAAACTAGGTGATTTGACGAGATTACTGGTTTTTACACAGAGCGACTGCCGTCTGACCTTCGCAACACAAAGGGTACACCAAATACTATCATTGGATAGATTTGAGGAAACGCTACATGGCGTTCGGGACCCACAGTTTATACGTGCCTTCCGAAACACGGAATCATTTTTCTTTTCGGATTGTTTGTTTGTTTTTTGAGTGTCTTAGTGGCCAACACTGGTGTCAGATTTTTCAGGCTGCCTAAAGGCATCTGATATAGCTTGACGACTGGCATACAATGGCAGCCGAGACCAACAGCCTATAAGTGCCTTCTGAAGCACGGATAATCAGGTGGTTCAAGCCAGCAGTATCCTGAACAGACTGGAAACACTTTTCAATGTATACTTCCCAGCGGGATTCAAACCCACGACCTCCGGATCACAAGGCGAAAGCCTTCCTTGACCACTGGACCACTAATGTATAATAAACTAAATAATAATTGCCAGTAGTAACTTGCGAACATGATGCCGGTATGTACAATAAATATATAGGGACAAATTACACAGATTGAGCTAGCCCCAAAGTAAGTTCGAGACTTGTGTTATGGGATACTAACTCAACGATACTACATATTATAACAAATACATATATAGATAAACATCCAAGACACAGGACAATTTGGAAAAGGCCATTTTCCAACTTGCCCTGACCGGGGATCAAATCCGGGAACTGGGTGGCGGACTGGCATGGTGACCGGAGGTGGTAGTAAACTTAGCTGTAAGTAACCATTTGACGTCAACAATTGTGCAACAAAATAATGACGATTATTAAGAGATATTATAAATATCCTATGATAATAAAGATATATTTGAATTGAATTGAATTGAATTGACCACTACGCCACGGTGGTGATCGTGAAATACTCAATGTACAGCCCCTTTTTATACTGTTTAAATAAATAGTACCTGGGCGACCGAGCTTTGCTCGGTTACATCTCAAACATCGAAAATACGCGTTTTCCCAAACATAAGACTAATCTAGATCGATTGTTTACCCCCGAAAACCCCCATATACCAATTTTCAGCGAAATCGTTAGAGCCGTTTTTGAGATCGCAGAAAAATATAAATAAATATACAAGAATTGCTCGTTTAAAGGTATAAGAGTACCTGGGCGACCGAGCTTTGCTCGGTTACATCTCAAACATTAACTAAATTTTTTTAAAGTTGTCTAAAAACAATGCAAAATAAAAAATTATATATTAACTTAAACATAAAAAAAACAAAAGTAAGTCACCGAGTGGGATTCGAACCCGTAACACTCTTTCAAGCGGTCGGTATCCTTAACCGCTGAGCTAAAAACAAGGCAGTCGGCGCGACGAAATTAGAGACCATATTCTGCGTGGAAAGAAAAACGCATGAAAACTCGAAAACACGCGTTTTCCCAAACATTAAACTAACCTAGATCGATTGTTTACCCCCAAAAACCCCCATTTACAAATTTTCAGCGAAATCGTTAGAGCCGTTTTCGAGATCACAGAAATTTATAAATATATATATATATATAAGAATTGCTCGTTTAAAGGTATAAGATATAGATACATACCCACAGATTGTGCAAACTAATTACTGCCTGACCACCATTTGTCCTAACAATACCGTGTCAAAGCAGCAATAAGCACTGCCACGCACATCTAAAGGCCGTAAAGACATTCTGTGTACGGCTAGACACATAATGTTGATTTATGGCTGCGCAGTGTTATTTGTTAAACAATACGCCGGTTAGTTTGCAGTCGAAGGCTGGCTGGTTAACTAGAGGTGCTTGTTAATGCGAATAAGTGTTTAACAAGTTGTTCTGTCATTTTTGAATGATGTAATCTTATTATATTCTTTATCATTTCAGCTGCATAATGTTCTGGACATAGGCCTCACCCAAAGATTTCTAAAATGACCGATCAAGAGCGGCTTGCATCCAGCGCTTTCCAGCGACCCTGGTCTGGTTGTCTGACCACCTTGTAGGCGGGTGCCCTACGATTCATTGCCAGTATTATCATTATATTCAATATTATATACAAATACCTACAAGTATTTAATTTGTACTTTTTTAATTTAGTTCACATTCTGTCGCACCACCTAAATTATTTCCCTACTTGGTCCAATGGTTGACTGGCAGAGAAGAACGCCATATAGCGTTAAGTATGTCAGTTGAACATGTTTTTGTCCTACTCATAATAAAAAAAACAAACTATCGAAAACCAAGACACAGGTCAATCTAAAAAATATAATTTTCCATCTTGATCTGACCAGGAATCAAAACCAGGGCCTCCAGTGTGACAGCCTGGCATCATGACCCCATGATGTCATTAGTCACGGCCCACGGCGTCAGAGGTCGTCAACTACTACTATCAAATACTTTGGCATTTTTTTATTATTAAACCAGGTATCGATTTTTCGGCAACACAAGCGTGTAAGTTACAAAGTGAAGGCTTGTGACGTCACCACTCTATATGTACTGTCATAATTATTTCCTTAGACAGAGAAAAGACAAAAAAAATCGATCAGAATTTGTCAAGCTGAAATTTTTAGTCATGCCCATAGTACCCTTCCTAACACATTTGTCACCTTTTGTAATAAAAGAGAAGACACATTGTCGTCTTTTTATAGTACGAAAAGCTCAATAAAATATCCAACTTACGTGTAATCGCTTAAGGAAAGCTCAAGGAGTGTTGTAAAAAGCGCTGTGTCACCATTACTGTTAATAAAGCTCCGCAGGGACTTACGGCGGGACTCCATTGGAGATAAGCTAGAATACGTCTTGTACTTTCATAACCAATTAAATTTCTTTATGGAATAAAGGTGAATACTCATATACAAAGTCCTTTTTTATTAAGTACAAATATTTTAAAGGGTGATTCAGACCATCATTTTGAACAACTTTTCCCAAAAAATGTACATCGAAATACGAAAAAAAATTGTTAGGTTTTCATAGAAATCTAAGTAGTCACGTGATATCATTACTATGGAAAATGAAAAAAAAAAATCGTATTTTTTATATATTTATTGGGAAAAGTTGTTCGAAATGATGGACTGAATCACCCCTTAAAATATTTGTACTTAATAAAAAAGGACATTGTATACCCGTAATAGATCGAACCACGGGCTGTACTAGATTACAAGTACTATAGTATAATGATAATAAAATAACTGTCAAATTAAAAAAAAAACATACGGTAGTGTGCAATGCATCCTCCCGGGCAATTTGTATAGGAATGCCCATTTTTTTAGTTTCTTTCTGCTACTTTATTATTGCAGTTATCTAGTATAAAACTACTCTACCTTTGTTCGATTTACTAGGGGTATATCCCTTCCACGTTGTATATATGTCTAGTGACATCGGCATCCTGATTATGTTAATGTTGGAAAGCTACCGTTCAACAAAGGTTATGTCAAGAGGAGACAAACAAACATCAGGTTAGTAAAATGGTTAACTTGAAGGTAGATAGCTTCAGAAATAGAGGACGACCTGCAAAGACGTAATGCAATGTGTGAAGCGGCATGAAAAGGTTAGTACAAATATCCTTAATTCTTTGCTTCCTTGCTTCCTTGCCTCCTCACCTCCTTCCTTGCTTCCTGGTCTTTTATTGCTGCCTCCGTGGTGTAGTGGTCAGAGCGTTCGGCTCATACCCCGGAGGTCGCGGATTCGATTCCCGGCGTGGGCAAAGACTTCGTGTTGTTTTCCTAGTTTGGTTAGGACATTGCAGGCTGATCACCTAATTGTCTGATAAGTGAGATGATCCGTGCTTCAGAGGGCACGTTAAGCCGTCGGTTCCAGACACTGTGTTCGATATTGGTCGTTACCTAAAACCATGTCAGAGGCCTTTAATGCGGTTTAAAAACTCTGACACTAGCGTTAGTCACTAACACACACGATAAGAAGAAGGTCTTTCATTGTCATCAAATGGCGCAGTCGTTAGGATACAAACCTTCGCTCCCATTCGCTACGCTTTCCCATACGTTTTCATTGACAGACGGTGATATTCGGAATCCTATTGGCTGTCAAAACACAGCACAACCTCGCCCATCTCTAATGGAGTCTCGGCTTACGTGTGTAAATTAATCTAGCAACGTCGGCCCCAATACGTGTCGTGGGTCGGGGGGTGCCATTCACATCTACAGTGATGTTTTTGTGACACGAACACGGGACTGAATGAATGAATGAAAATCTTTTTAACTGACTTCTAAAAAGCGGCCAAGTGCGAGTCGGACTCGCCCATGAAGTGTTCCGTAGCAGCAAGTAACTTAATATAAGTCTTGTAGTATTTTTTTTTTTATAGTTTTCTATTTGAGTTGATTGAATGAAAGGTAATATGCGGTTTATGATTTATGACGTATTAAAAAAAACTAAATAAATAAATTAAATAAATATATAGGGACAAATTACACTGATTGAGCTAGCCCCAAAGTAAGTTCGAGACTTGTGTTATGGGATACTAACTCAACGATACTATATTTTATAACAAATACATATATAGATAAACATCCAAGACCCAGGTCAATTTGAAAAAGGCCATTTTCCAACTTGCCCTGACCGGGAATCGAACCCGGGACCTCTGGGTGGCGGACTAGCATGGTGACCACTACGCCACGGAGGTCGTCAAAAACTGCTTAACAGATCTCGTTCAAACCAATTTTCGCTGGTAGTTTGCATGGTAATGAACATCATATATTTTTCTAGTTTTATAATTCTCTTATTTTAGAAGTTACAGGGGGCACACATTTTTCCACTTTGAAAGTGTTTCCCGCGCAAGCTATTCGCGTTCCGTTTTTGCCATTTGGCTACGGAACCCTAAAAAGAGGAGGTTTTCAATTCGTCGCGATCTTTATTTTATTTTTTTCATACATAGGTACATATTATCACACCAGCTGTTTCCTAAGGGGGTAGCCAGACATTCGGGTCTCCACTTGCGACGATGCTTGAAATTTTTTTCGCTTCGTCAGCACTCGACAAAAAGAGGTGTTTTATAAGTTTGTTGGTCTGTATTATTGTGCGTGTGTCTGTCTGCGGCATCATAACACTCGAAAGCAATTTGCTTGCGGTAGTTCTTGGTACAATTGGTCAAAATCGTTTAAGCCGTTTAAAAGTTACTGGGGGTTGTTAACTCGGGGTTTTTGATTGGCCTGGCAAAAAATAGATGGCGCTATGGATATTTATTCCACGTAATATGTAGTTCTGCTACTTATCACTAGATGGTGTCATAATATATGAAACTAAAACAAAGTTTTTTTTATAATTGATGACCCTCGTCTACTAAACTAAATAAATAGGTTCAGTGGTTCACATGGGGAGAAAGATGAAATTTAGTTTCATATAGCAAATTTTTGTTAGAGTCAAGTCAATCCCCTCTCTATTCCATATATGGTAATATAAAGACACGTGAAAAAAAATACAGAAATAGTATATAATAACGAAGTTTAAAGGAACTATCAGAGCTAAGTAGGGTTTACAATTTAAAAAGTTATAGGCATATACTCGGAAAAGAAAGATTTCGTACAAATTCAATAAAAAAATCTTTTTTAGACTTTTAAGTGGCGTGAACTCAAAGTTGGAACCTTACACTATGCGTGGCCCGACACTCACTTGGCCGATTATTTAATTTACCTGGCAAACAAACTTTTGATTGATGCTCACCGGTATAAAAATGGTATACACACATTCGTAAATAAATAAACTGCATTACTTAATTAAAAACACCTATGTCTACCTAACTGCCGTAACGTAAGTAAATAACCATGTAAACTAAACTGGGTCAAACAGGCTGCTACTGAGTACGAGTAATGTAAAACAGCGTCACGTCACGTCACGTCACGTAGGCACTACTCTATTTTGGGAACAGAACGGTAGTAAAGATCCCATGCTGGTCTGGGAGAAATAAAAAAACTTAGAATGTACCAGCTGCTTCTCTTCCCACGCAGATCGTAAAAGCCGATCGAGGGAATGGGCAAAAATGCAAATCATGTTAACAGGCGATGCGGCTAGCAACCCATCACTGTATTGATTGCTTTTCCATCTTCTCGCCCACCATGACGCTAAACGTGGCTTTTGGGTCTTGCGGCCCTGGGCTCTGCATAGAATCGCAAGACCCAAAATGCTCTGTCTGCCCCATTAGGGATTAAGACGTGATAGTATGTATGTATGTAACGGTAGTAAAGTAGCTGAGGCCTGTACTTTAAAACGTTCATAACAATACATATTCTAAACGTTTTAAAAATCTTTCTTCTCTTTTTGAGTTGGTTAATGGCAGCTTTATCAAGCTGCCTAAAGGCTGTTTTCATCCATGAGAAGCAAGTCGTGCGTTTCCGGCAGAGTAGAATAGGAGTCCAAGTCTTCACGTGGATTTTGTAGAAGGCGACTTAGGAAATACAAACTGAACAAAGCTTAAATGGTCACCACCGCTTCACAATGTCACATTTTTGTTGTTTTGTAATAGAAAGCAATTTACAAGCTTTTATTTAATACCTTTTATTGTGTACCTGTCCTGTTGTTACTCGTGAACGAAAAAATAGATATCTTGTAAGTATACTTGACAAACTTGTACCAAATTGATATCTTCTTGTTCTAGTTATTTCTATATGATATTATATAGCAAAAAAGATAATATAACCCGTCCAAGATCACGGCAAGTTTCTAGTTATGGTCACGTCATTTGATACAAACAAAGCTGTTAGCATAAGTAATGAGTAGAGCCGGAATTAGAGGTAGTAAGGCCCCGGGGCAACCAAGGAGTGGGGGTCCCCTATTTAGCCTCACATTCTTTTTCAGATAAAATGAAAAAAATCCTTAAAAAAATGTATAGAGACTGATTGAGCCAAAGTTTTTTTGTTTGTTTGTTTGTAATAACTTTATTGTACTATGAAAAAGCACAATTACATACAAAAACAATAGAATAAATTGAAAATTTGCGGACTTATCCCATAATGGAATCTCAAAGTAAGTTCGAGACTTGTGTAATATTTAACATAATCTTCTTCTTCTCGTGTGTGTTAGTGACTAACACTAGTGTCAGAGTTTTTAAACCGCCTTAAAGGCCTCTGACATGGTTTTAGGTAACGACCAATGTCAAAGACACTGACCGGGACCGACGGCTTAACGTGCCCTCCGAAGCACGGATCATTTTACTTATCGGACAATCAGGTGACCAGCCTACAATGTCCTAACCAAACTAGGACAACACCACAAAGTCGTTGCCCCCGCCGGGAATCGAACCCGCGACCTCCGGGTATGAGCCGAACGCTCTAACCACTACACCACGGAGGCAGTTTAACATAATTGTGCAACGATACTATATTTTATAACAAATACACATAAAGATAAACATCCAAGACCCAGGACAATTTGAAAAAGGCCATTTTCCAACTTTCCCTGGCCGGGGATCGAACCCAAAACCTCTCGGTTGCACTACCTATCTAGCATGGTGACCACTACGCTACGGAGGTCGTCATAAAAATAAATAATTTATTGTGAAACCAAAACAGAAAAGAAATTAAAGGAAAAGTTGTCGCAGTCGGAATTTAAAAGATTTGTTTTCGAAGTCTCTATTGTGGGGGCTCCTCTTTATGAAGGCCCCGGTGCTGTAGCCCCGGTTGCCCTTCCCTAAATCCGGCCTTGGTAAGGAGCATTATTTTTATTTTTAGTTAACCGGTCGAACCGCGTTGCATTCGGATTATATGGAGAAATATTATTCTACTAGGTGAGCCCCGTTGTGTTCCCCGCGGGAAAGTAGCCTGTGTTAATCCAGGGTGTCAGCTTCCTGCATACTAAATTTTACTAAAATTGGTCCAGCCTTTTGCGCGTGATGAAGTAACAAACAGACACACACAAACACTCACAAACTTTTGCGCTTATAATATTATTGTGATGGGGTGTAATCATAAAAATTCTATGTCTATGGATTGTATAGTGTGATAGAACAACCTAAAGAAGCAAAGCAAGCCCTTTTTGCTTTTATAACGTTATTTTAAATAAATCATAATGCATGCCGTTTGGTTTCCGGCAGATAAGAGCAAGACCACTCCAAGCTTTCCGTCGATGTCATAGAAGGCGACTTAGGAAATACAAGCTAAATAATTGGCCAAGTGCGTGTCGGGCCACGCGCAGTGTAGGGTTCCGTAGTTCCGAATGCCAACTTTGAGTTTATGCCACTAAAAACGTTTTAAAACTAATTATCTATTGAATTTGTATGAAATTACTTTTTCAGAGTACATTTTTTATGTTGATCGCCTGTAACTTTTTAATTTATTTACGCTACTTAGCTCTGATAGTTTTCCTTTAAACTACATTATATATACTATAGCTGTGATTTTTTTCACGTGGCCATATATAACTGTTTAGCAGATAGAGGGGGGGACACTTGCCTCCAACAAAAATTTTCACTTTAAACCCAAATATTTCAGAAACGGATCCCTAAATCCAAAAATGGTGTTAACAAGCTCACAATATTTTTGAAAGACCTATTCAACGACACCCCACACAATGTGTTTGTCGAGAAAAAAAATATTGACTACCTCTTTACTTGTATGGCAGCTAACCTAAAAAAAAAATATTTTTCCAGATTTTATTTTACGACTTTTTCGCCATGATTAATATACATATCCATGCCAAATTACAGCTTTCTAATACTTGTAGTTTCTGAGTAGGACCGCGGACAGACAGACAGACAGACATGGCGAAACTATAAGGGTTCCTTGTTTACTACGGAACCCTAAAAAGTGAAACATCTCCAATAAGTCTGGCCAGGGTGGAGAGTGTATACCAAATACTCTGGCTAATTAAGGTTTTGATAGCACAAGGGGGGCGTGCCCCTGCAGTGGAGACTTATAAAATTGGCCAAGTGCGAATCGGACTCGAGCACGATGGGTTCCGTATAATCTATTAAAAATCACGTTGATTGAAAGGAAGCCCTACTTAAATATTTATTTTATTCTGTTTCTAATATTTGTTGTTATAACGGCAACAGAAATACATCATGTGCAAATTTTAACTGTCTAGCTATCACGATTCATGAGATACAGCCTAGTGACACTCGAGTTTTAGTAAAAGGGGCCCATTTTTACCCTTTGCGTACGAAATCCTTCTTGCGCAAGTTCGACTCGCACTTGGCCGGTTATTGATTTCAATGAAGTCCTTACAATCCGTGGTAAATTATTATTATAGAATTGTAAATTTACACCAAATTAAGTTTTTGGAACGAAGTTCCTTATCGCGCGTTGTCCTAGACGGAAAAAATTAAGACCAAAAGTTGTAACGACACTTTTTGCTATAGTTGTAAGCCGTGCGGCGTGCGCGTGTTTCTCTGTCTGTCTCTCTCCCTCCTTAAAAGGAAGTTCGTCCCATCCGGGTGTCCCTTGACACCTCTCAAGTTTTCTTTATTTATAAATAGTGTCCACCGTAGTATTAATCCTTTTATTTTTTTCTTTCTTTCAACTGTACTAGCAACTTATTGCCGTATGACTACCTCCAACCGCAAGTATATCGGGTCGATTCCAAAGGCCTGCCTTCACCGCAGTCACCGCACAATTTTCCACCTCATTGCCGCTTCATCAGACCGCGTCTCACTTGTACTATGTCACAGAATTAATATGAGCGTTCCGTGCTTCGTAAGACACGTATAAGCCGTTGGTCCCGATTTTCATCATTGTATGGCAGTCGTCAGATGCCTTTAGGCAGCCTGAAAATCTGACACCAGTGTTGGCCACTTACACACACGAAAAACAACATCAATATAAGTGTTACATACAGAACGGAATTTCCTAAGGTCCCGCGCATGCGTCCCCGTTCCCCGTCCCCGCACCTCTCCCCCTTTCTTGCCTTGTGGGGTGGTGTGAAGCTTCCCGCCTGCGGGCGCCTAGTCGCCTCAACGTAGTAACTTATTAGTAATCTGTGCCTCAACTAGGCGAGATCCGGGGAACGGTGCAGAGACGGGGTCATCATCGTCATCATTTCAACCGCACAACGTCCACTGCTGGACATAGGCCTCTCCCAAAGATTTCCAAAATGACCGATCAAGAGCGGCCTGCATCCAGCGCTTTCCAGCGACCCTGGTCAGGTCATCTGACCACCTTGAAGGTGGGTGCCCTACGCTTCGCTTGCCAGTACGCGGTCGCCATTCAAGAACCTTTTTGCCCCATCGGCCATCGGTTCGTCGCGCTATGTGTCCCGCCCACTGCCACTTCAACGAGCTAATCCGCTGGGCTATGTCAGTGACTTTTGTTCTCCTACGGATTTCCTCATTTCTGATTCGATCACGTAGGGAAACACCGAGCATAACCCTCTCCATAGCGCCTTGAGCGACCTTGAGAGACGGGGTAAGGAGACGCGTAATGCGCGGGACCTCAGAAGATTTCGTTCTGAGATTGTGTGTGACAGGCTGCCCGTTGGTTGGTACTCCTTTTGAACCAAAGAGTTCATTCTACAAAAGCCTACATGCATTGATAAAAGAAAAAACCAGAAAATAGTGCCATATTTTGTTCCTATCACCGACCGAGCATTTGTTCATGGTCGGGTTATAGTCATCAAGTTGCATTTACATGAAATGTGCCTATACCCGACCATGAAAAAAAATACGTAGTATCACTAGTATGTCTTTCTCTTACCCGAGGTCGCTCGGTAACAAATCTACATTACAGTTACTTGTACCTATATATTCTTAATCTTTGATAAAAAACTAATTTATACCTTAAAAGATTTTTCAATGAATAACAATTTCCCCAGATACACAATAATGGTTTAATAACCGGCCAAGTGCGTGTTGGACTCGCGCATGGCATAATACTTTCTATAAAAATCACGTTGGTTGTATGGAAGCCCATCTGAAACATATATTTTATTCTGTTTTTAGTATTTGTTGTTATAACAGCAACAAAAATACATTCTCTGTAAAAATTTCAACTATCTAGCTATCATGATTGATATCTGATCATGAGATTACAGCCTGGTGATAGACAGACGGACAGCAGTCTTAGTAATAGGGTCCTGTTTTTACGCTTTAGGTACATACATACATACATATACTATCACGTCTTTATCCCTAATGGGGCAGACAGAGCTTTTTGGGTCTTGCGGTTCTATGCAGAGCCCAGGGCCGCAAGACCCAAAAGCCACTTTTAGCGTCATGGTGGGCGAGAAGATAGAAAAGCAATCAATACAGTGATGGGTTGCTAGCCGCATCGCCTGTTAACATGATTTGCATTTTTGCCCATTCCCTCGATCGGCTTTTACGATCTGCGTGGGAAGAGAAGCAGCTGGTACATTCTAAGTTTTTTTTTATTCCTCCCAGGCCAGCTTTAGGTACGGAACCCTATATAAGTAAAACTACTCGTGAATCAAGTTATAGGATCAAACCAAGGTGAGGACACCAAACCGCCTATAAAAACTGTTTTATATTTAACTAGTTTATTAGGTTTTTTTGTGGTTTCAATTACCGAGTCACGTGCAGTAACCGGTTCTTTTTTACAATCCATAGTTACATGTAACTTGTTGGCGTAATTAATGTATAATATCGAGTTAAAAAAAAACATACGTAACTATACTTATTCAATATACACTAATATTATAAAGAGGAAAGATTTGTTTGTTTGTTTGTTTGTTTGTTTGTTTGATTGTATTGAATAGGCTCGGAAACTACTAGATCGATTTTAAAAATTCTTTCACTGTTGGATAGGTATGTTATCCCTGAGTGACATAGGCTATGCATGTACCACGGGCGAAGCCGGGATGGACTGCTAGTAATAAAATAAAAAAGGATTTTTGATTTTTAACAGTATTTAGTAGTAACTTGCTTGCTGTCATGTATTTACTTGGCCATGCTGTGTACACTGTAGTGGATTGCTGACTAGTTTTGTTCTCCTAATGCTTACAAATTTCTCCTGTTCTATGTTGTCTGTAATCTGTTTGTGTGCCTTATAATAAAATAAAAATAAATAAGCGGCCAAGTGCGAGTCGGACTCGCCCATGAAGGGTTCCGTAGTAACAAATAACATAATATAAAAGTCTTGTAGTATGTTTTTTTTTAATTTTTATATTTGAGTTGATTGAATGAGAGGAAAATTGCCGTTTATGATTTATGACGAATAAAAAAAAAACTATTTACTAGATCTCGTTAAAACCAATTTTCGCTGGTAGTTTTCATGGTAATGAACATCATATATTTTTTTTAGTTTTATCATTCTCTTATTTTAGAAGTTACGGGGGGGGGGACACACTTTTTTCCACTTTGGAAGTGTCTCTCGCGCAAAGTATTCGGTTTAGAAAAAAATACTATTAGAAACCTCAAAATCATTTTTAAAGACCTATCCATAGATACCCCACACGTATGGGTTTGATGAAAAATAAATTTTTGAGTTTTAGTTCTAAGTATGGGGAACCCCAAAATTTACTGTTGTTTTTCTATTTTTGTGTCAAAACCTTAATGCGGTTCACACAATACATCTACTTACCAAGTTTCAACAGTATAGGGCTTATTGTTTCGGAAAAAAGTGGCTGTGACATACGGACGGACAGACAGACAGACATGACGAATCTATAAGGGTTCCGTTTTTGCCATTTGGCTACGGAACCCTAAAAAAGACGTGTGGCACTCGGGGACTGCCGCGGTAAAGCTATTCCAAACAAGGAAGGACGGCAACGTCGCAAACGGACGACGGAGACGAAGCGGCAACCTACATGGTAGGCGGAGTGGGGAGCGTGAGGTTTTTTCGTTACGGAATTTCTGGATTCGGTCCCCGCGCTCAAGGCCCGCGATAGAAGCTATGCAATAGCTTAATAAAAATAAAGTATTACAATGCTCGGATTATTTTCCAAATTAACGCCCACGAGTGGGATTCAATCCACGACCCTCACGCTTACGCCGTGCACTACCAGTTGTTTTAACAATGGCACGAAATTTTTTATCAAATGTTTTAATTTGGAAAAAAACTGCTATGTACCACTCGCAATTTGATTACTTACTAACCGACTTCAAAAAAGAGGAGTCTGTATGGATTAGTCATATTCATCTTATTTTTTTTATCTACGCACGTTCCCGCGATTGCTTCTTCAGCTGAGCTGCTTCGGAGCCCGAGGTGCGCTCTCCCGCTTTTTCTTCTCAAAATACATACATACATACATACTATCACGTCTTTATTCCTAATGGGGCAGACAGAGCATTTTGGGTCTTGTGGCTCTATGCAGAGCCCCAGGGCCGCAAGACTCAAAAGCCACTTTTAGCGTCATGGTGGGCGAGAAGATGGAAAAGCAATCAATACTGTGATGGGTTGCTAGCCGCATCGCCTGTTAACATGATTCGCATTTTCGCCCATTTCCTTGATCGGCTTTTACGATCTGCGTGGGAAGAGAAGCAGCTGGTACATTCTAAGTTTTTTCTTTTCTCCCAGACCAGCATGGAAGAGAATCTTCTCAAAATATAACATGCAATGTCAATTTAATGGTCACTCAAGGATGCCAGATAACTTAAGTGAAAAAATATGCCGAAGCAGTATAAATTATTTTTTAGCGTTCCATTGAAATCCTATAATTGAAATTTTCACAGATGTTGTACTCGTAATTCTGTTGCCGCTCTAACAAAAAATACTAAAAATAAATGGGGCTCCCATAAAACAAACGTAATTTTTTTATAGATAATGGTAACCCTACGTGCGTGAGACCGACTCGCACTTGGCCAGTTATTTTTTCTTTATTAACTTCTTATAAATCACTTTATCAAACACGAGCTGTCAGCTGCCGGTAGTTCATTTTTGATAACACGAGCTGTCAGAGATATTTATGAGGAATGCTATTATAGCACGTAATGCTATATTATTCTATATTTTGTAAAGTGATATTATTCAAGAACACTCGTAAAAATCTCGCTTCACTCGCTGCTTTAATAAATAAATAAATAAATAAATATATAGGGACAAATTACACTGATTGAGCTAGCCCCAAAGTAAGTTCGAGACTTGTGTTATGGGATACTAATTCAACGATACTATATTTTATAACAAATACATATATAGATAAACATCCAAGACCCAGGACAATTTGAAAAAGGCCATTTTCCAACTAGCCCTGGCTGGGGATCGAACCCAGGACCTCCGGATTGGCGTTCTAGCGTGACCATTACGCCACGGAGATCGTCAAATTAAAACTAAACTTTAAAGTCATAAAATCAACAACGTAATAGCTGCTATCTTAAAAGATCCATTCAGATGTTTCAATTCAAACTAAACCGCATCAATCTGTTACCGCGGTACTTCGAAACACGTTAACTCCATAAAAACCATATAAAGCCGTGCTGAATTCGACAGCGATACACGCCAACACCTAATGTAAGTTTAATGGGAGGAGCACTTTCGTTTTACGGCTTCTAAAATTAATCGGCACCGATGTGGTTTATGCTGGGCACGGGAGTCGAATGCTGATCGGGTGGGTACAAAATAAAGGCGGGCACAGATGGGTATTGGGCTAGATGTGGCAGCACGGAGTGACGGAACAGCCCTTTTTCTTTCTGAGGCGTTTCGTCGCTTTCTTCTCGTAGTTCTGAGCGACAGAAATGGATAGCAGCATAGAAAAATGCTGTTCCTGATAGATGTAGCCCAAACGTAAGTGTGGACATCTCTAAATTCATTAAATCCAACCGTCAATTCTTATTTTTGCCGTATGGTTTCCGGCAAAGTAGAATAGACTTTACGTCTTCCCGTGGATGTCGTAGGAGGCGACCTAGGAATTACAATCTAAAGAAAGGTTATAAACATCAATGAGATATCTTCAACCCTGACCAGCATGGAGAGTGTAGGCCAAGTCGTCTGGCTGCTCTGGCCAAGTATGGCTATAGTACACAGAGGGTCGTGCTACATGATGTTAATGAGGCAATGCGGCTGGCAACCCATTACCATTTTGGTACTATCACATCTTCACGCCCACTTTCAACAACTGATTAACATTGCTTTCCAGCGAGGGAACGCAGCCAGCGTTCTTGCTACATGGCGCATAGGCAAAAGATGTCATTTTTTATGTTAGTAGGTATGTTATAGGTTTCTTTTATAGTTTAGTTTAGTTTCAGTCTTGCCTTTCTTGGGAGGTTTCGTCCTCACATTGAACGGAACCTAACGTTGCATTGTTTGAAGTTCTACTTCTGTATTCACATTTATTTTAAATCGTGAGTGACGATACTATCGATAGTGTGTGAAATGTTTTCTAATGAAGCGGCTTGTTTATTCGATTTTGATAAGATTTGCCTACATGGGGTGGTCGTGGTCTTCAAAGGATGTAAAAGTAACTGTTCTTACAACATGCTGTATGGTCTAGATTGCTTTTTATGCTTCCGCCGTTTGCATGACTACCGCAAAATGACACCTGAATCTATCAATTATTTTTATAACCATTGTTCTTGAATGGCGACCACGTACTGGCAAGCGGAGCGTAGGACACTTACCCACAAGGTGGTCTGACGACCTGACCAAGGTCGCTGGAAGGCGCTGGATACAAGCGCCGGAAATCTTTGAGAGAGGCCTATGTCCAGCAGTGGACGTTATGCGGCTGAAATGATGATGATGATAACTATTATTTGCCAGCCTATGTCAGTTTACTGCTGTGGTGCCATTTTTCAAACGCAGGCAGAGTCACTAAACGCACGGTTTTGTGTATGGAAAAACCATTCGTTTAGGTGACTCTGTGTTTCAAAAATAGCATTTCTGTTATAGAGACCCCTTCTAGCAAGGTAAGAATAGCTTATAGTCACCACGCTGGGCAGGCGGGTTGGTGATAGCTAAATATGTACTAAAGTAGTTGCACAGAAGACTTTGCTAAACTAGTAGTTCGCCACGAACTTAGACCTCGCGATTATTATTTCAGAATAATGTACCTGATTCGGATGAACTATCGGTGCAGGTTTACCGATATGCGGATTCATGGTTGTGACCAAATTTCCAAATTACAAACCCAAATTACTTTGTGGACCCCAGGGTGTATGTATTTTTAAGAAAGTGGTTCAGTAACCCGGACTGAATTCACCCTTAAATAGTTTTAGTATAATTTGTAAAAAGATTTGTATTGTATATCCGTCACGGCTCAGTCAGCTAGGCTTCGCGAGTCACCCTAAACCCGTTTAAGTATAACGTATAAAGAAGTTGTTCAGACAAAAAAGTTGTTCAAATAAAAAAAAATCGTTTTTATAATGGCAACAAAAAAGTCTAATGAGATTTTTGAAAATATTTTGAAATGGCGGATATATGACAGTTTTAAAATTTTAAACCCCTATATTTCCGCCATTTTGAAAAATTTCGAAAAACTGGCTCGACAAAAAAATTCTATGTTATTGCTGAACCTGCTTACAAAATTTCATGAGAATTGGTTAAGAAATGCGACCTGTAGGCGAGAACAGACAGACAGACAGACAGACAGACAGACAGACAGACAGACGGACAAAAGAATTTTTGGCCAATCTCGAAACTGAGACGCTTCGCTCGCTTCGCTCGCTCGGTCAATAAGACTAAAGTAGTAGCACAAAAAACTTAGCTTAAGAGAATAGAATGAAATAAATAAAACAGTAAAGAAGAGAATAGAATTTGTTTTAAAATACCACACACTAAGTAGAAAAAAGTACACCGGACAAAAAGGAAATGAAATGTCTCCTTCATATCGTACATTTGTGTAGCAGTGTCATAGCGTGGAGTGGTTTTTTGGCAAAAAGACCCATTTTTGATGGACTTTTTGTAATGTGACTCACGGGCAAATGCGATTGGTGTGTCTATTAAATATGTAGATAGGATAAATATATGTTAAGTAAATATGAATGTTTGCTGAAAGCAAAAAAAAAATACTTGCATATACATTTATTTAAAACTTGTTGTTAAGTCATCATCGAAATGCTATAGAACATAGGACGTTGAGGCGTTCCTTTATATCTCCAAATTTCTTCATCATATCTTCACTACATTAATTTGGGACCAACTAGATATCACAATTGGCAAAGATGTCGCGTAACAAGCATACAAGAAACAGGTAATCCAATTGATAACCACTACTTGTCGTTTGAACAATACTTGTCATCTTTTCACATCGACTCATAATGTTATGTTAGAATTATGCAAACAAGTGTACGATACCTGCTTTCACATATTAAGTGTCATTATCAGTCACGCCAAAACTACTAAACAATAATGAAATTTTGCCAGCTTTTCATAACAGCGCCATTGTGTTGGACAATGCGCTGCGCATTACAATGTCACATTGTTTACTTACGTTCTGCACACCCATCTGTTGCTAGCCGCAAGTTGTGGTGCTTAACTTAACTGAGGTTGTGGTTGGCTTTCGAATCGATGAGCCTTTGAAGTAGACTAATTTTATAAAATACTAAATATCTAAATCCTAGGGACTCCCGTTTTTTTCTTGTTATAAAATTATGCACTCATATCCTTAGCTATAATTTAAAATACATTTTTTACTCCTGTGCTGTTATCTGTCTTTAATATAGGTAGTTTCGCTGTGTGGTTTTCGGCGGAGTAGAATAGGACCACTCCAAGTCTTCACGTGAATGTCGTAGAAAGTGACTCAGGGAATACAAGCAAAAATAACCTTATAAACATCAATGAGACCTCTCCAACCCGTCTGCCAAGATGAGTGTAGGGCAAGTCCTCTGTCTGCTTTGGCCAAGTATGGCTCTGGTAGGTAGTACAGAGAGGGTCGTGCTCCTGCAGTGAAGACAAAAAGATCTAAAGATGAAATGATGATGAGGAACGTATCCACGAACCCTAATATTTAAGTAAGTACCTAAAACAGATCGTAAAACGATGAGTAGGCAGAATTGTCGAGGAGTCATGTCGATATGCGCCTTGCGCCTTACGCCCTCCATCGAACCCCTGTTCAGGAGTTCATATGTCATATGTTTCAACTTGGATACAAACGCTTTCATATGTCTGTCCGGCTGTTCCAGCTGTACTTCTCTTTAGGTCGCATATTTATCAACTCACTTTCGCAAAATTTTGTGAATAAATATTAGGTTTAATAATACTTAACTAAATGAAATTGTCGATTCAGTTTTTGGAAAATTCGCATTGCCCCACTGGGATATGCAAAATAAGCGGCCAAGTGCGAGTCGGACTCGCCATTGAAGGGTTCCGTAGTAGCAAATAACATAATATAAAAGTCTTGTAGTATGTTTTTTTAATTTTTATATTTGAGTTGATTGAATGAAAGGTAAATTGCTGTTTACGATTTATGACGTATTAAAAAAAAACTACTTTCTAGATCTCGTTCAAACCAATTTTCGCTGGTAGTTTTCATGGTAATGAACAACATATATTTTATTTAGTTTTATCATTCTCTTATTTTAGAAGTTACGGGGGGGGGGGGGGACACACTTTTTTCCACTTTGGAAGTGTCTCTCGCGCAAAGTATTCGGTTTAGAAAAAAATGCTATTAGAAACCTCAATATCATTTTTGAAGACCTATCCATAGATACCCCACACGTATGGGTTTGATGAAAAATAAATTTTTGAGTTTCAGTTCTAAGTATGGGGAACCCCAAAATTTACTGTTTTTTTTCTATTTTTGTGTCAAAACCTTAATGCGGTTCACATAATACATCTACTTACCAAGTTTCAACAGTATAGGTCTTATAGTTTCGGAAAAAAGTGACTGTGACATACGGACGGACAGACAGACAGACATGACGAATCTATAAGGGTTCCGTTTTTGCCATTTGGCTACGGAACCCTAAAAAGACCCGCGAGGCCTAGCTCAGTTAGACTAATATGTATGTATGTATATAAGTGAGTATAAAAACAATTCATGCACGACCTCATCAAATCGCAACCCATCTCCTCACAAACTACAGCTACGTTGCTTCACCAAACCGATTGAAGACCGCTCATGAATAAGTGAACGCTTTCTGCTTGTTGGATAACCTGCACATATGGTGGGCTAAACACCATGCATATCAATGTTCATAGACTTCTATATATAGACAGTTATTATAATATACTTATTGGATCAAAAAAAACAAATTATTGAACCATTTTCACTAGTTCTATCGGAAAATAGTTCCATGGAAGTAGTGAGAATTTTTTCTCACTTATTTTTGAGCTAGTCACAAAGTAACCTTAAACTTGGGTTCTGGATTCGATTCCCGTACAAGGTAAAATGGAAAATGGTTTTCCTGGGTCTTGGGTGTTTATCTAAATTATACGACTTGGTGGGGGCACTGCCGTGCCCCCAGATATAATAAGTTTTATTTATTTAAGATTTTATTAAAGTAATGCAATGAAATTTTATTTATTCCTTTTTTCGTTACGATGTATTTATTATAAAATATGGTATCGTTGCATTTGTATTCCATAAATGCAAATGTATACTTAGTGGAGTTATCTCAATGAGTGTGATTTGTCCTTATCTATTAACTTATTTATTTAAATAAATAAATATATAGGACCAAATTACACTAATTGTGCTCGCCCCAAAGTAAGTTTCAACTTGTATTATAGAACACTAACTCAACGATATTACATTTTATAAAAAAAATACATAAACATCCAACACTTAGGACAATTTGAAAAGGCATTTTCCAACTCGCCCTGACTGGGGATCGAACCCAGAACCTCCGGATTAGCAGACTAACAACTCGACCATTATGCCCCGAAGGTAAATTTATAATTCGCGAGCAAGTTTGACCAGTCCATCCCGCATAGAGGTCTACGGCCAAGTTGGATAACACACACATGGCGAGCTAAACACAGTGAATATCAATTTGCCATTGTTTACGGCTCCTACTTGGGTATGGTGGTCACCCAAATGTACTTACCATAGCTACCATACTATAAAAGTAAATTCAGGAGTCTAATAAATAAACATAATATTAATTGAATGCGAAGATAACAAGTTTATGCCGTGTGGTTTCCGGCAGGGTAGAATAGGACCACTCCAAGTCCTCCCGTGGATGTCGAAGAAGACGACTTAGGAAATAAAAGCTAAACAAAGCTTATAAACATCAATAGCACCTCTCTAACCCGTCTGGCCAGCGAAGAGGGTGTAGGCCAAGTTCTCTGGCTGCTTGGGCCAAGTAAGGCTCTGGTAGTACAGAGAGGGTCGTGCTCCTGCAGTGGAGACAAAAATACCTGATATTCTTCTTCTTATCGTGTGTGTTAGTGACTAACACTAGTGTCAGAGTTTTTAAACCGCCTTAAAGGCGTCTGACATGGTTTTAGGTAACGACCAATGTCAAAGACAGTGACCGGGACCGACGGCCTAACGTGCCCTCCGAAGCATGGATCATCTTACTTATCAGACAATCAGGTGATCAGCCTACAATGTCCCGACCAAACTAGGACAACAACACAAAGCCGTTGCCCCCGCCGGGAATCGAACCCGCGACCTCCGGGTATGAGCCGAACGCTCTAACCACTACATCACGGAGGCAGTTCTGTACTTGCGCTTAGGAAGCGGCAGTAAACTTAGCTATAAGTAAATGATCTGACGTCAACATTTACCTTATAAGAAATCGAAAGAAAAAAAGTGACAATTATCAAGTGATACAAATATCCAAAGATAAATAAATGATTTTGACTTTGACTTTGACTTTGAGTTACTACCTGATGATGATGATAATTATGATAAGAAATTTATTTTCTAAGCAAATAAAAAGCCCTCGACTGTCAAAATCGTCATCCAATGAAGTGAGGGAACTACCGATACGACTTGATATTCGTAGCGCCATCTATTTTTTGCTAGAGAAAGCTAAGACTTTTTTTTAACCGGCTGGACTGATTTAAATGAAACACATAGCTAAGAACCACCGCAAAGGAACTTGCTTTCACGTCAAGCCAGCAGTGGACGTTATGCTGAAATGATGATGATAGAAACCAGTAGAAAAACTAAGGGTAAAAACGGAACCCTATTACGACTCCACTGTCCGTCTGCCTGATGATGTATTTCTGTTGCTACTATAACAACAAAGTACCTGGGCGACCGAGCTTTGCTCGGTTACATCTCAAACATTAACTAATTTTTTTTAAACTTGTCTAAAAACAATGCAAAATAAAAAATTATATATAAACTTAAACATAAAAAAAACGAAAGTAAGTCACCGAGTGGGATTCGAACCGTAACACTCTTTCTAGCGGTCGGTATACTTAACCGCTGAGTTAAAAACAAGGCGGTCGGCGCGACGAAATTAGCGACCATATTCTGCGTGGAAAGAAAAACGCATGAAAACTCGAAAACGCGTTTTCCCAAAAAAAAACTAATCTACATCGATTGTTTATCCCCGAAAACCCCCATATACAAATTTTCAGAGAAATGTTAGAGCCGTTTTCGAGATCACAGAAATGTATAAATAAATATATATATACAAGAATTGCTCGTTTAAAGGTATAAGATACTACTAAAAACAGAAGAAAATAAATATTTAAGTGAGTGCTCCCATATAACAAACGTGTTTTTTATAGATAATGGTTCGGAACCCTTCGTGCGCAAGTCCGACTCGCACTTGGCAGACTTATACGAGACTACAGTTGCCCACCCATCCTACAGTAAACCCTCGCGGGGTTGCTTGCCCCGGTCGATTGAATACAATTACTCAACGTGCCGCACATATCGATGTGATGTTGATTACAAATTTACAATAGCTCAGTACGTAGCAGGCTCCTAAGAAACTTCACAGTTGCCCATCCATCCTACATTAGATACTCGCGGGGTTGCTTGCCCCGGTCGATTGAATAGAATCGCTCAACGTGCCGCATATATCGATGAGATGTTATTTACAATAGCTCAGTACATATCAGCTGCTACGAGACTTGACAGTTGCCCACCCCATCCTACAGTAGACACTCGCGGGGTTGCTTGCCCCGGCCGATTGAATACAATCGCGCGACGTGCTGCACATATCGATGTGATGTTGATTACAAATTTACAGTAGCTTAGTACAAATCAGACTTATACGAGACTTGACAGTTGCCCACCCATCCTACAGTAGACACTCGCAGGGTTGCTTGCCCCGGCCGATTGAATACAATCGCGCGACGTGCCGCACATATCGATGAGGTGTTGTTTACAATAGCTCAGTACGTAGCAGGCTCCTACGAGACTGGAATACGGAGGCTCGCCGCTTTAGTTCAGGGGAGAGAGGATGTTTTTAAGTAAGTTAGTTACACTTTATTAAACCAAAAAAACGTAAAAAATAATAATGATACTAAGCTACTTTTTACATAAAAGGTACTTTTTTGTTGGCTTTTACCCCATGATCGCCGTTTATAAGCTTCATTTAGCGTATTTTTGCCACATTTTCTCGATTGGTCTATGATCTGCGCGGAAAAAAAAGCATCTGGGATTTAAGTTTTTTTTTTTTCCGAGACCAGTATTGAAGAACCTTAAATCATCTCAGTAAATGCCAACATTGCCAACTAAACTACGTCATATTATCTTAACTCAGTATCTTTTTTCTAAAAATAACACAATACGAGTAGCCATTACACAACTTATAATAAAGAATCTCTTCTCATAAAAGACCGGTTCCTTTTAATCGCATCAAAACAATACAACCTTTGATAAAATCTCGACAGTTTTACAGCTCAAAGCAGTAGCTATTCAACTTTATAAAAGATAACTTTAATTGAATCAATCTATCTTTTCCATCGCGTTCTGAATTGGACACAAAAAATAATGCCGATTTAGATTCATGTGATAACATTTTGATAGTAAACTTGTGGTTGAAATGCTTTTAATTTTTCTTTTTCTCTTTTTTACGGTTTCTTTCCTGTCGGTATTACTCGTATGTCCTGTCCCACTGATAAGATAAACACTTTATTGTAGTGTTGCCGAAAAATCTATAGTTTAAATCGAAAAATACCTATCGATAGGCCTATCGATAGTAAAGACGAGACGAGACTATCGATAGGTTGTGTACTTTGGGGGTGAAGTCTGAAAAAATATTCAATGACTGTGGGCCAAATCAGCGACACAATTTATTCCTCGAAACGAAAAGCAGAAGCCCTGGTAGGCCCGGGAAGAGATGGAGGGACGAGCTTGACTATTACTGCAGGGATTAGGCCTCAAAGGCCCTCGACTGAAATGGTTGGAGTGCTGGAAGGAAGGCGTTTGACCTGCACGGGAACAGTATAGGCTAAAAATAGTTTTTTGCCTTTCATGTTCGACTGCTGGGCAAATGCCTCCCCACTTTCCATGAGGGGGTTTGGACCTTAATCTCACCGCGCTGGTCCAATGCCAATTGGTGGGTTGGTGAGTCAGAGCCTCTGTTGTTTAGCACCGAGCATTGCGTGCAGGTGAGGTTGACTTGAGTAGGGAAGAAGTTGGTCCCATTCCTTGCCCGCTGAAAAAAATAGATTTCTCGCCATTTTGGTCCCCTGTCCCCTGCACTGGCCCTGAATTCATCATACTTATGCATATAATTTGGGCACGCCTGCAGACTGCAAAGCGGCGGTGGGACCGACACAAATGGATAAAATTATAATGACGAGTTGCGGCTTCGGTAGACGACTGGGGTTAATAAATACTTATTTTAGCCTTGAGCTAGCGGAACTCGTTTATTTATAATTAGCTTTAATCCGCGACTTCGTCCGCGTCTGGACATACACTTAGTCTTTTACCGCCAGAAGTACTCCTCATCTTTCTGGTCTTTAGGTCTTTCTTTCACTGCAGGAGCTCGACCGTCTCAGTACTACCAGAGCCATACTTGGCCAGAGCAGCCAGAGGACTTAGCCTACACTCTCCACGTTGGCCAGACGGGTTAGAGACGTCTAACTGATGTTTATAAGCTTTGTTTCTCGTATTTCCTAAGTCGCCTTCTACGACATCCATGGGAGGACTTGGAGTGGTCCTATTCTCTCTCTAGACTCTACCGAATATCACACGGCAAGGAGTACGAAGTACTCCTGCGAAGTTTCAATTAGGTATTTTATATTATATATATTTAAATTAAAATATAAAAAACATATTACAAACTTTCGCGTTTATCATATTAGTAGAATAGGATTATATTATCTTTTAGAAAAACTAAATTAACAAGAAAATCTGAATTCATATGCAATGCTTTATTGTTTTATATACAAAGTAAGACTATGGACGGAATCATGGTGTGGATTTCATAACCATTCAAATTAAATTGTTGTTTACATCGCGTTTTCTGCCAGTTTATACTTTGTTTTATTTAAGATATAATTTATTATGATCTTATTCATTAAATTCACTATAAATAAATAATAATTACTATATTATCAGACGTCATATAACTGATCTCCCGTCGAGTCGAACACGTTTTATTCTAGTTGTATGGCTCATCATAAAAATTAAACATAAAATATAAAAGAATTATTATTTACATACTGGTAGGACAATAATAAGGTCATTTTCGAAGATTTTTCTAATAAATACAGCACTATAACCGAAACTCGTTTGCCTGATGCTTCTAAAGAACATATATCGAAATATGAAAAGAATTTTGGCCTTCCATAAGTTGACTGATCAGCTGACCAGAAATTGTATGGAGAGCCAGAAATTATTTTTCATATCACATCATTTAATTATGTTCTCCGGGGAAAGTTGTTCTTTATTGTAGTCTTAATTTACCTTTAAAATAGTCAGTATATTTAGTTCTAAACCTTATATATTTGATGTGTATCTACATATGCTACTTGTTACATAGTTTTCCAAAACTAACAACCGATTTCGTTCCCAAACTACAAAAATGATTTTGATAAAATTTCTACAGGAGGAGGATAACCAAAAAGAAAGAATAGTTACTTACACCATACTTTTAAATGAACTACCTAATGATGAGCCAAAAAGAGTTCTTTAGTCCACATTCCCACTGCAAATTGGCAAACCCAAGTCCACCAAACCATTCTCATCATGCAAACTGTAATAACCATTACTATCACAAGTTCCAGGGTCTAATTACATTGTTTGTTGTTTCAGGGAAATGCGTTTCGGTTTCATCAAAATTGAGTCCCTTCGCATTCTCTACATAGCGGCGATGCAGTGAGATTAGTTCACGTTGGGCAAGTGAAGAGCCGTGCCGATTGCCGTTTGGTTTCCGGCAGAGTAGAATAGGGCTTCTTGTTATAAAATTATGCACTCATATCCTTAGCTATAATTTAAAATACATTTTTTACTCCTGTGCTGTTATCTGTCTTTAATATAGGTAGTTTCGCTGTGTGGTTTTCCGCAGAGTAGAATAGGACCACTCTAAGTCCTCCCGTGGATGTCGTAGAAGGCGACTTAGGAAATACAAGCTAAACAAAACTTATAAACATCGATGACACCTGTCCAGCCCGTCTGGCCAGCGAGGAGAGTGTAGGCCAAGTCCTCTGGCTGCTCTGGCCAAGTATGGCTTCGGTAGTTCAGAGAGGGTAGTGCTCCTGCAGTGGTGACAAAAAGACCTGATGACGAAGTGAAGGGCCAAGTATACAACATGGAAGGGATATAGATGTAATAAAAGCGCACCACGGGCTAGATCACTATCATCACTATTTCAGCTGCGTAACGTCTAGGCCTCTTCCAAAGATTTCCAAAATGAATGATCAAGAGCTTCCTGCATGTCTATCACTATAGTAGAATGAAATTAAAATGATAGTCAAAATTTTGAAAACAAAATGCATTTTCATACGAATGTTTGCAACCACCAAGACACTATGTATGGCCGTTCGAAAACTCCGGATGGTCGTATTATATCTGCAAATAGGTATTTTACCTAAATAAAAAGAATAATTTATTTAATTACACACAAAATAACTAAAAACTAAATATAACTAAGTATTGATAAAAACTAAACTAGATAAAAAACTAACATCAATTTATATAAAAAATTTAGCCTAAATCGCTGCGCTCGCAGGGTAGAGTGCCCAAGAGACTGGCGGCATTAAATAAATAAATAGTGAGCTGAACTCGCACAACGTAAGCTTGAAATTGAGAAATTCCAATAGATTGATTACAGAGGCTTCAAGTAAGATACGATTTATCACAAGATTGGGCATCATTACACTGACTTGGAATGCTTAGACAGATTGTTCGGGAATGGTTTAACCACAATTGCTTACAAATTACATTTTAGGGACGATATTAATATACAAATTAATTAAAAACACGAGAAAATTAACAATACAGAGCAAAAGTAGAGACCTCGTTTGGAAAAAAAATGTTTAATCATAAATGTGGTAATTTTAATATTAGTTGTAACTATAGTGTTTTATCTTTATTTTAGTTTTTAAGTTATGTGTTTATTTTGAGTTTTGGTTGTTTATAAAGCCTGTTATGATAATTATCAATTTGCTAAACGTCAAGCTTTAGCCGCCACTTCTTGTCCTGGCATACGCTGCCTAGATTACGTGCCCAGAAAACTGGCAGCATTGCCACGTTGGATGTTCATATTACAAATCAGTATTGGTATCAGCATCGCATCTCTCTCTCTCATCTCAGCGCATTCCCAGTTGCATCCTCAGCTGCAACTCTGCGGCGCCCGGGGTCCGCATTCCATCTTTCTTCTCCACTTCGAACTGTCTTGAGCAATTTGAGCATCCTTGGATGTAAGGCGATTGGTACGCACGCATATCATCCTTGACGATGTCAAGCCAGCACTTCTTGGGGCTACCACGCCTGCCGGGCCCCTGGCAGAGGCGACATTGCCGTACATTTGTTCCCCACGTAACTCACTGGTTTCCGTAAGACGTGACCATACCAGCGTAGGGGACTCTCTTGCAGATTGTCTACTATATCTCGGACACGAAGGCTGCCGTAGTATCAGCTTCGCCTGACTGGAACAAATAAACAAAATAAACCATTTGTCTCTCGTAGATGTCTCAATGCACAGATTGCACCCGCGCGATGGGATGTTAATAATCGTAACTTTTTGCCGATTGCGTGTGCTGTTCAAATCCCGTCGCCTACACAAAATATGTAGGGTGCAAATGTACAGACGCAATTTTTATGAGGCGACTTAGACTGTCAATAATCATTCATCATCATTCGCAGCCTACTAGAGCTAGGGGGAATAGGCCTCTACCAATGATGCTATTTGCCACGGTCCTGAGCTGACCCTATCATATCATATCCAACAGTTGGAACTCAGCCAACATGACCTGCCTAGTTCCACTTCAACTTGGTTTCTTACAACATGCCCGTTGATTTCAGCCAGTAAACACACAGGCTTTTGTTGTTAAAATTAGCACTCCAAACCCCAGAGCATTTCGACCGGTACAACGAACAAGCTCTACAGGCTATTGAAGTAAGTAAATATTAGTCGAGTGAAATTAAAAATGCATGTTGATGCCCGGAAGCACACATGCTTTTGTAGTCCAAACCCCAGAGCGTTTCGGTCGAGCCCTGACTTCATGCATACATCTCATGGAGTCACCTTTCTATACACCTATAATTTGCAGTCGGCTCCGTTCATTCCGCGCCGGATTTCCCTTATGGAGTAATAATACCGATCATAAAATTCTATGTAGTGATTTGTATAATTTCCGCATGCCTGCCCTTAAATTAGATTCCGTTCATATGTAATATGCATGCGGATTGGGGAGTAAATGGGGAATAAATGCTATTCATAGCAATACCCCATGTATGGAGTCATTTACTGGCGCGTAAAGTTTTAGTGTCTTGCATATGACTACGAATTACTTACATATTTGCTGATGAAATTGATTAAGAAATTTTATTCGCTGTATGGTGCAATATTTGTAACCAGCACTATACCACACTTTACAAGTTATTAACTTATATCCGTGTGCTGAAAAGAAGGAGGTTATCAATTCGAATGTATTATTAAATTATAATGAATGTCACTTAGAAGGTCCAGGGTTCGAACCCCGATCAGGTCAAATGGGAAATGATCTTTTTCAGATAGACCTGGGTTTTGGATGTTTATCTATTTAAGTATTTGTTATAAAATATGTTATCGTTGAGTTAGTAACCCATAACTCAAGTCTCTTACTTTAGGGCTAGCTCAATCTGTGTGATTTGTCCGTACATATTTATTTATATGATTTTTATGTATGTACCCCAATTCTAAGATTCCTGGACCAATAAGGAAAATTATTTTCTTTTTGGTAAGTGGCCCCGTTCGAGTTCCATATTACGAAATTTGATCAAAAATCTCCATATACTTCACATTCATATTCTCGGCAATATATGTCACTAAATATAATTTATATTACGATACTATATTTCCTTATTATTAAACTATAAATATTTCATCAAACATATGGCATCGGTACGGCAGTATCACCAAAATTTATGCCCATTGTACTAACATATGTATTGTGCCAAATTGTATTATTTTATCAAGAACATGGTGTTATATCGGATGATAAATATAATATGTGTGCCAAGGCCGAAATTAACATAACCACTTTATGTATCTATAAAATGTTGACGCTGTATAAATAAGCACATATGGCCGACATTACATCTGCCTTTAATAGCTGTTATTCTTTGCAGAATATAATAGATACTTCATAATTTCAACAAAATAAATTTATTGAGCCGTGTAGTTTCCGACAGAGAAGAATAGGGCCACTCCAAGTCCTCCCGTGTATGTCGAAGGCGACTTAGGAAATACAAGCTATATAAAGCTTATAAACGTCAATGAGACCCCTCCAACCCGTCCGGCCAGCGAGGAGAGTGTAGGACAAGTCCTTTGGCAGCTCTGACCAAGTATGGCTCTGGTAGTACAGAGAGGGTCGTGCTCCTAAAGTGGAGACAGCTTGATAATGATGATAATGTAATTTATTAAAACTGAGTTTCTTTTGGAACGGTACGGATGGGGCCAGGCGGAAAAAGTGTCAGATTTTTCTGTCACTTATTTCTAATACTACTAAAAAGTACATAGGTATTTTTACTAATAACACCTTGGTACAATTCAACAATGATCACAACAATTTCAACTAATAACTATACTAAACTGATGAGCACAAAAACGAATGGCCCGATTTTGATGCGGTTTTATAATTACGTGAATGCAAGTTTACTTGCAGCGGTACTGACCTTACTATGTTTTAAAATCAGTTCAGATGGCATTATAAACTTTATCTGAAATTATTCACGGGCCATGGTACACAGGTTGGAGTTACGAAGTATCTTCGAACTTAAATGTAATCTGTGCCTGGGCTTATTTAGAACTAATAAAGTATACGCCCCGGGCTATCGAGCTCCTCTCTTCATTATTCCATCGAACCTTCTCCCTTCGCCATGTTCTACGTCCTAATTTTGACTACAAAGCCAACACAACGATTTTAACAATCGCTTGACAACAAATTGTTTGTAACAATAGGCCAAGTCAACAACTTATCTGGTCAACTTAACGTAAGTAGATTGCTTTGGGCTATATTTTTGCAGCGTTTACTTGTCCGCCATTATCCGCCTGCTGTTTTACTGTTAAAGATATTTTTAGACAATGGCTTTTATCCCATTGTGAGTAGTATTATGTTCTATTCAACTAAATATAAATATTATTTGGTCAAAAATACTGAAGACTTTATTTGGTCAGTCATGCATATATAGACATACAATAAAAACGGAAGTAATTCTTCGTAAAATTTTGTTTTTTTTTAGCACTTAGCTTATACTGACAAACTTAGGCTAACGAAATAGAATATCATTTAACTGCTGAACGAACAGATGAATAGATAATTATAGATTTTTAGAAGAAAATTTTAGGTCTATGGTTGGACGTGCTCGGTCTGTTTGGGCTGCAAAATGCTGGCCACTAAGAAAATTATGACAAAGTTTCAATGTTTTTTCTTTTGCTTTTTCGTCACCGTTCTTTTTTTTTTTTGCACTTGTCTTAAGTGGAGCGCTGAAGTGCTCAACTCTCAATATGACAGGGTTAAGTATTTTTCTGGACTTATTCCCTCAGGACCCGCAAGGCATCTTAACACGTTAATGGACAGTAGGACTTCTATAGAAGTCATCAATTGTTTTTTCTATTGTGTCAGGCTTAGTGTCCATGAATGAGTTAAGATGCTACTTCTATTGTTTTACTAATATCTGGCATTTAGCGGGGTTTGAAAGGGTTCTATATTATATTTTGTTTTTTTTTACAAATTTTTACAAGTTTGACTATTTTTCCTTTTTTATTTTTTTATTAGATTGCTCATTTCGTGTTTTCATTTCGAGTTGTAAACGAGTGAGGTCTACAATGATGTTAAATACGGATTTTTCATCTAAGTGGTTTTAGGGTTGTATCCCAACTATGCTACTTGCGAGCTCCGGGGTTTGTTCTCCATGTTTTTCTTTACCAAACAGACCGCTTTACAGCCCTATATCTCGACAAGCACATACAAATTTTATTTTTTAATTTCATGTAGTTCCGATCATGAATACTTCGATGATGACGTTATTAAAAGAAACAAGTAACTGTTGTAAAAAAAATTAAAACAGGCTTTTATCTTAAACAATGAACTTAAAGTTTAAAGTGCTCCAAGACAAATCAAACGAGCCCAAACTCGATGGGGTTGCGTCGTTTCACTACTTTGGCCACCTTCCGGCTCCATCATCAGATCAGCTCCATGTCACCATAATATTGCATTGTCACGCGACATACGCAAGCGTGCAAAATTTCAGCCCAATCGGAAACCGAGAAGTGGGTCAAATTAAACATGCAAGATTTGATTACGGACAGACAGAGAACGGGATAGGTGAAACTAAATTCAAATTTGTAAAAAAACACATACATATATACATACTATCACGTCTTTATCCCTAATGGGGCAGACAGAGCATTTTGGGTCTTGCGGTTCTATGCAGAGCCCAGGGCCGCAAGACCCAAAAGCCACTTTTAGCGTCATGGTGGGCGAGAAGATGGAAAAGCAATCAATACAGAGATGGGTTGCTAGCCGCATCGCCTGATAACATGATTTGCATTTTTGCCCATTCCCTCGATCGGCTTTTACGATCTGCGTGGGAAGAGAAGCAGCTGGTACATTCTAAGTTTTAAAAAATACGAGTGTCAAATAATCTAATTAACTAAATACAGAACTTAAACTTAAACAAAACCTAAAAACAAAATATATACTAATCTAATCTAAAAATAATTACTATACCTACTTGTTATACAAACAAACGCAGACAATCCCTTACCCTATACTCCGTTTGGTTAAGTATTTAAATAAATGTAAACAATCTTGACATGTCTTTTTATTAAAATATACACTTTATAAATCAATACCTTTGCAAATTTACAAAGTAATCAATCAATACATATAATAAAACAGTAAAAAAAGGGTGTCTGTACATTAAATATATTTCCAAAAAAAATATTGGGGGCGATGGAGACATAGTAATAGAGTAAGAATTTTAAAAAAAATGTCTGTCTGTATGTCTGTTTGTCTGTTTGTACACGCTAATCTCCGGAAATACTGGACGGATTCGAATGCAACTTTTTTTGTTATATAGCTATTAAGCCTGGGCAACATATAGGGTATAAATGGTTTAGGAAAATGGAACGCCTGATGCAGAACCATAATAGTCCAGCTAAACTATAAGAGATATAAAAATGTCGCCTTAGTAAAAGTTGTCTAGCCTGATGAGCATTTTCCAGAGACATAAAGTCCACGCGAACGAAGTTGCGGGCTTCAGCTAGTATTTCAATAAAAAGACATGTCTAAAATTGTTTACATTTATTTAAATACCTAACCAAACGGACTATAGATAGAATCAGTATTTTCCATACAAACATATTCTAGCTTTTATTTTAAAACGACTTGTCAGATTTCAGTAAAACTTTAATTTCTAAAACATTGCACATATGCAGGCATATGACTGGACAGTAAAAAATAGGGACTTGAAGGAGAATAAATGTATATATCATATTTGACCATCAGTATGGTAAACTTTTCCACCGTAAAATTTTCTTTCAAGTTTATATTTTGAATTTTAAAACTAATTATATAATTAATTGTCTAGGTGTATGCAATTTCATTGAAATTACAAAATGTTACCGACATCCGACATGTAATTTAAAAAAAAGGTAGACTACGTTTGTATGCAAAATGTCTGTGATAAAGGGACTCTTAATCCTTAAAGTATTAATTTTTGACGAGCATCAGCCATTTGTTACCTTAACGACGGAACTTTCGGCTCAGTACCAGGTACACAAGTGCATGTACCACAGCTTTTCCTAACAAGGGAGTAAAGGGAGTACCTATTTTTAATTCAACGCACAACCCCAAGTTGCGACGTCGGAACGGTTTATTTTGGGAATTTTCGGCATTTGAACGAAATTATGATGATTTGACGAAAGTTCTGCTGGTTTCCGGTGTGGTACAAAAGGGAAGCGGACGCGTCGTTGCTACAAGTTTATTAAATTAAAAAAAAAAAAAACGACTTTTAGTGGTTCGATATGCAAACGTCATCTAGTGACGGGCGGAGAAACTATAGAGTGGAGATTAATGTTTTATAATTTTAATTAATTTCAAAGACTATATAATGATTGAATTGCATGCCATTGTACTTTGGCTAAACATGCGCACCTTCAAATTGTTATGTTGTGACCTGTATTATGCCGTGTTTAATGCAATTATTTATGCATTAGATTTGATTTGATTTAAGTAGAATTAATATCCGTAGTGCCATCTATTATTTACACGCAAACTAAAAACCCCGACTTTTAATAACTTAAAAGCTTTTAAACGGCCGAACCGATATTCATCAAACATACAGCTAAGGACCGCCGCGAGAGAACTTGCTTTCACGTAAGAACGATGATGCCACAGACAGACGGACAGATATTAGCGTCTAACTTATAACAAGAATGTTTTTGCCGGGGTTAAAAACGATGTCTTGGCATATACTACGGATGGTCTCCGACTAGGGGACGGTGGTAGAAAAGTGTAAAAAATACACTTAGTATGGGTATGTTCCCACTTACATTGTCTAAACAAAACGTCAAACATACAATTCTGTCTAAAACTAAAGAAGTAAAGACTGAAAATACCATAGATTAAGAAAAAATTATATTTCCATGGAAAATTATCTTGACCCGCTCCGTCCGTCACTCACACCGCAGCGCAACATACCCGCGCCCCATTTCGCAGCGAGCGCGAACACGCAGAACTTCTCAAGCCGTACCGTACACATATATTTTACGTGTGCGAGTTCCAAATGGCGAATACGCTTCAGTACGAGTTGTTCCGTAGCAAGAGACGTACTTTTGCATTGTTTGTCAAACGTTTGCATTGTTTGGAAAATGTTTGATGTGTAAGATTTTAAGATGGAAATTATAGTTTTTGTATATGTTCACAATTTAAGAATGTTTTTATACATGTAGGTTGAGAATATAAAATATTTCTAATTTTTATTTTGTAATTTATTTAAAAATTGTGAATCAATCAATAATAATATGCACATGGTTAAAATAAAACTACACTAAAATTTAAATAAGAACCTAAACCAGAACGATATATATATATAAGAAATTGTAAATAACGTGTACCACGCTAGCACGCGGATCGGAGCTTGATCAAACAAAATGCTCTCTTGAGGTTGCTCACCATTTCTTATTTCGTTATTAAATTGGAGCACTTTAAGTTCTGCATCTTGAATGCCTAAAACCGTATAAAATAATCTATACAAAAAATATCTCCTTAAAGTGTCGTGCCAAAAAAGCTGCCGCTTAGTCGCTTTATACTGAACCATTTATTTCTCATTATTATTTTAATAATTTAAAGAGAAAAGTAAATTAAACATTGTTGCCTTTTTCTTAACTTCATTCCATTAAAAAAATATAATTTCGTTACACATTATACAAACTGTACTAATTTTATCACAAACTCTTAAAAATACATTACAATTACAATAAAAGTGAACTAAATCGACTTTAAAACTCCATTCACATTAAAAACAGCTGCAACATAAATACTACTTAGGGACTCAAAGTATTTCAAAGCCGCATTTAGGACGTTTTAAACATTGAAAGTTGCATTCGAGTCGAATAAATATCGTTCTTTACTCGCGGCCCGGGATTTCATTCGGTCGTTAAACTAAACTTAACGAATGTTAAGACTCTGTTACACTTAGCAGATTTATTACTTAACGGTATAAGTATTTTTTGAAGTTGCGACTGTAAAGTGGCACCTGGCTCGAAGATAGCTGGAGTAAGGATGTCACCGAGTGGTATCCTAGAAATAGAATACTGGAATGTAGTGTAGGACGTCCAGTGACTAGGTGGGTCAATGATGTCATCTAAATTTCTGGATTGCCCCATCTTGTCTGCTACGTCCCAAAGGTAGTAGAACTAGTAGACAATGCTAAGCATTAAGTGGTACTTTTTTCGTAAACCTTAAGATTATAAGCGCAGTACATCAAGTTAGTAAATAATTGCGATGGCCAGAGGTTACCCACGAAACAGAATGGCACAGGCAAAAGAACGCAAAAGCTGATGATGTATTTTATAAACTTTAGTTTAAATAAAACCTATATCGATAGAATATCGACAGCACCAATACTATCAATAGCATCGGTTGATAATCGGTACCGTACCGATACTATCGATCCTGCCGTCGAAAAAACTATCGATAATATCTAAAGTATCGATAGTATTACGTTTCATAAACTATCTATAGAATCGTTAGTTATCACTAGTATTGCTCTAAAACAGCTATCGATACTATCGGCAGGCATATCAATAGCTTGGCATTTTTCAATTAAAACTATTAGTTGTAAAACTATCGATTTATCGGCAGCGCTAACTTTAAGACTTGTTTGAAACCAAGCAGGTACTATCTTAAAGCGTTTTATAATTAGACCGAGAAAGACTCTTTCAGAGCGTGTACCATCTCTCTTACCTTCCCCAATAATGCTGGGTACTTAACGTAACTCCTTTTAGAACTCTTTCCCTGTCTCGCTTTCCTGTAACGCCAGGTTTATTATTGAATCGCGATGTAAATGTAGCTCAAACAGTACGAATAGACTACTGATGGACTTTTATGGCTGTTCTTTTGCTTGCTTTAGTTGGATTAAGTAGTATTTTTTGTCGATATTTTTATTTTAGGTTTAATGGTCAAAACATAGATTTTTACTAGCTGTTTTTACAAGCTTTTATTTAACTTGCAAAGAATCTTATATGTATGTATGAATGTTTGTTTATGTCAAAACTTGCAACTTAACTTAATTTTCAATCAATTAACCTCAACTGATTGAGTTGAAATTTTGCGTACTTAAGTTGACTAACTTGTGTAAGTCGGATGACAATACAATATTATGTAGCCAAACAACATAACCTTATTTAGTAGGAAACGTTTAATTTGTCTTGACGAGCACCTAATGGTAACCCATGCCTAGGGTCTGATCACGGAGACGGAAGTTGGTTGATGGAACAGGAGTTAACAGGACAGGTGATTCAGTCCATCATTTTGAATAACTTTTCATAATCAATGTATACTGATATACAAAAAAATTAGGTTCCCATACAAATCGATGTTACTATAATAAACATTTAGTGGACAAAGTTGTTCAAAATAATAGACTGAATCACTCCTTAAAATATTTGTGCTTAATAAAAAAAGGACAATGCTATATAGCTAGAAAGTTTACACATAACGCCGCGAGGTGCCGCCTTCCGTGCACTTGGATTTTGTTACTATTTGTACTACAGCAATTAATTAACCACTCGGTAAGAAGAAGCATCTATGCCATTCATCCCTTTAGGCTGATTTCAGAGTAACGAGTTTGACCAGCGCCGATTACACGCGCGCGTTTGCAATTACACTAGATAGTAGCCGCGTTTCATAGTCACACAGTTTAAACGCGCCATTCGTTCAGCGCTGCAGAAGCGCGTGCGGTCGGGGCGCTCTTCTACTGGCAGTTAGCGTTTCAAATGTACGTACGCTGTCGCGTACACTCAAGTAAAATGAGTAACGATTCCATACTCTGTAACTATCTTCAATCTATCTTTAAAAATCTGTAACAATTTTCTGGTAAATCGAAGAATGATGTAACGAAGGCGCCTCTAAGTAACCTTGTGGCATTAAACAGATTCTACGACGACGTCGCTTTTGCTCTCTTTTTCATAAAATATAAATAACTAATCCTCTTATTCGGTTTGTGTCCACGATGACGATAGACAATTATACACAACTAAGTATACATTACAAAGAAACGCGCGATACTAAAACTCGTTTCACAGCGTTCCGCCGGTCGAGACGCGCTGGCCACCGGCGCGTGCCGCCGGCGTTACTCTGAAACCAGCCTAAATTTCTGATATCTGAACTATCCCAGACACGTTTACGTGTCTGATCTCCTCCATCCGTCATTACCAGCGTCACGTGACAAATGGCATCATTTACACCGTGTCGTAACCGTAAAAGCGCCACTTCCCGACCACACGCGACTGTCGTGATAGCGTTTACGGGTCGTAAAATAAAATTTTACGGGTTTACGACTGCCAGCGGTGACTACAAAGTATCGTTGTAAACTTGGGAAGGTGACGAGAAGCAGCTGGTTTGATTCCCCGTTTCTATACATAGATCACGAAAAAAAGTCGGAATCATTTCTATGCTGGTCTGAAAAAAAATCGTACCTTAAAGAGTCTATTATCAAACATCATCATAATTCAAAGGAGTACATACAATTCCATGTTCATAGGTCATACAGTAAATAGGCTGCTCTGGCCAAGTATTCATCTAGTAGCACAGACTCAGAGAGGGTCCAACTACCGATACGACTTGATATCCGTAGCGCCATCTATTATTTGCTAGAGAAAGCCCTGACTTTTAAGCCTTAGCCTCCAATAACTTTTAAACGGCTGAACCGATCATAAAACATAGCTAAGAACCACCGCAAAGGAACTCACTTTCACGCAACAAACCGCATCGAAATCAGTCCATAGGTTCAAAGCCTACACACAGATAGACAGACATTAGCGCCAAACTTTTAATTAACACCCCTCTTTTTTTAAGGGTCCCCCGACCCTAGACCAAAATACAACTTTCCATACAAACGTAGTCTACGTTTTATTTCAAAACGACATGTCCGATTTGGGCAAAATTTTGTAATTTCAAAGATATTGCAATTATCTAGGTTTATAACTAGTTTCCTACAGTAAAAATATGAACTTGAAATAGAATACAGTGTTTTATATCATTTTTGACCATTCGTATGGGAAACTTCTAAATCGTTCTATTTTCTTTCCAGTTCATAATTGTACCATAGGAAACCAGTTATAACCCTAGATAATTGCAATTTCTTTACAATTACCAATTTTTACCGGAATCTGACATGTGGTTTCAAAATTAAACGTAGACTACGTTTGTATGGAGAAGTCTAGGGTCGGGGGACTCTTAAAGGGTCAAAAACGACATAACAAATGAAAAAGTATGTCATCTATAACAAGCTCATGTCTATTAAACAAAATTAAATAAAGTTTTAATTTAACTACAATAACAAGTCTGCTTATTAACAGCAGATAAAGAGTCCTTGACGACCCAAACTAAGAAAACTTCCAATATCGTCCCTAGCGCCTTACTGCAAAGAAAATAATGTTGAAATTACCTTGGCAGGCGTCAGTAGCACATGTAGCACACGTGATATGACTTATGTGTGCAAATTAATTATACTTACAAATACACAGTTTAAGTAAATTGATTGAAAAACTGTGGGTATTGGTTTAAACACCGAGGTACTAAATATATTTGTATCGATTTTCATTTTAAATGTAAAGGACAAATCCCAATATTTTAAATGCTATAATGTTCTTGCTGTTTCAGAAAAATATTTATTTTTAGTATTATCTGTTGTTTTGTATAAAATATTAAATAAATATATGTATATGGACAAATCACACAGATTGAGCTACCCCTAAAGTAAGTTCGAGACTTGTATTATGGAATACTAACTCAACGTTACTATATTTTATAACAGATACATACACATACATCCAAGACCCAGGTCAATCTGAAAAAGATCATTTTCTATCTTGACCTGACCAGTGTCGAACCTGGGACCCTCCAGTGTGTCAGCCTGGAATGTAGACTAGGCCACAGAGGTCGTCGCTGCTTAAGGGGTCTGATATAGACATTTGAGGCTCGATTTTTTAATGCATTATGTCATTGTTTACACGTGTTGTTTGTGATAATAGCAGAACAACTGTCACGTATGTTAACAATTACGATAGAGTTACACTCCGCAGTTGTAAGCGATACCATTGATAAAAATATACACGTTTACTGTTAACAGTAAACATATACGCGATCGATTTTGACGATATGCGCAGTAAGAGAAGCAAACATGTACCAGCCACATTCCATAAGCCTGTTGATTTCAGCCAGGAAGCACACAGGCTTTTGTAGTTGAAATTCGCACTCCAAAACCGAGAGCGTTTCGGTCCGTCTCCCTACAGCTAATTGGAACTCTATTTTGTTTCGTGTCTCCCAGACCAGCATAAAAGTAAAAGTTATGTACCTATCCAATCCAATAGTAAAGTATTTTGAGTTTGATGTTTATTTTGTGAGTCCTTACCTCTCATCATTTCAGCCGCATAACATCCACTGCTAGACACAGGCTTCTCCCAAGGATTTCCAAACTGACCGATCTACAGCGGCTTGCATCCAGCAGCTTTTATTCCAGCATCAAGCACCTTAATCAAGCTTCGCTTGCATGTACGTGGTCGCCATTCGAGAACCTTTTTGCCCCATCGGCCATCGGTATGTCGCGCTATGTGACCCGTCCACTGCCATTTCAACGAGCTAATCCGCTCTTAACTTACCTCTCACATTTTCTTTTATATTTAAAATGGCATATTCTTCGTTTATTGTTAATCATCCGGCTTGAGTCAGCGCCATAAAAGTCGTTAATGACAGCGTGTTGTGTTTTTATTGCTGAAATATTTTTAATTTCATTGTCAAGTCCATATTATCTTTTTATCGTCTTTTTATGTAAGTTCGTATCAATAAATTTTATTTCGTCTTATTTTAAAACACGGATTAACTGTATTACTTAGTTAAAACTGTTATACATACATATTTTCACGCCTGTTACAATGGGGGTAGGCAGAGACCATAGATTTCCACTTACACCTAAACCTCTTTTGCTTCGTCAACACTCATAACTCTTTTCATGCATGCTCTCCGGTCAATGTCTTCGGTTATGTTTATTGAATTGAGTTGACATCTACCAATATGTCACTTTCTCGTTCATCAGTGTCAAGTGTCAACTTTATTTGGACGGATCATAATTTAAACCAAGCCAAAAACAATCCCTTATCTCAGAACCAAGCACTACATAAGTACTTATGTGTTTTTAAACGACTTTTAAAACGAAAATCAATTCGTCGAAATCTGTTTTTTATGTATGTTCACCAATTGCTCGACGCCTTGACCGATTTGGCAAATTCTATTTTTGTTTGAAACTTGTAAATTTTTCTTACGATTCCATAAATATTTATTGACGTCAGATCGTTTATTTACAGCTAAGTTTTTATTAGATACTTGTGCTTGATTCTTTAGACTTCACACGAGTATATTTATTATTATTTTATATTTATACTGTAAACATTAGCCGTAATATGGCAAAAGAGCATTTATGGTCCTGCAGCTCTAAGTAGACAGAGCCCAGGGCCGGACCAAAGGTCAATTTTAACGTGTTGTATGGGAACCCCACTTAAATATTTATTTTATTCTGTTTTAGTATTTGTTGTAATATCGGCAACAGAAATAAATCATCTGTAAAAATTTCAACTGTCTAGATATCACGGTTCATTAGACAGCCTGTTGATAGGCAGACGGACAGACGGACAGCAGAGTACCCATAAGTAATAGAGATCCGTTCTTATTCTTTGGGTACTGAACCCTAAAAAAGAATCAAAATAGTGACAGGATGCTTTCCTACCCATATTGAAATAAAAAAACAGATGATTCAAAATAGTGATAGGTTGCTTCGCTAGATTGAAATAAAAGAAAAGATACCTCAGATCCAGAAATAATGCTTTAACAATTACCTAACGAGCTCTGTAAACAGCCACATAAAATAAATCAAACGATGCCGTACACGTGTCGAGTACACTGTTTACTATTGTTTCATGACGAACATTGAAGCTGTCTACAGAACGATAACTCTTGTAGGATTTTACGATGCGACATCTAAGGCGCAAGCCAGAAAGAATTGGCGTAGCGCGCATCGGACGAACCACTCACGCCTCATCTTTTGGTTATAGATCTAGTACGGTTTATCGCACAACTATGGTACTTTCCCGGCTTGCGCCTTAAGCAGAAGCTCAGTTGGAGCTCTATATTTATTTTGGTTAACTATATACAACATTATTATTCAGTGACAGACAGACAGACAAATAGACGGACAGACAGACAGACGAAGAGTGGAGTCTTAGTAATAGCGTCCCGTTTACGGTTAGGGTACGAAACTCTAATAAAATAAGCGGCCAAGTGCGAGTCGGACTCGCCCATGAAGGGTTCCGTAGTAACAAATAACATAATATAAAAGTCTTGTAGTATGTTTTTTTTTAATTTTTATATTTGAGTTGATTGAATGAGAGGAAAATTGCCGTTTATGATTTATGACGAATAAAAAAAAAACTATTTACTAGATCTCGTTAAAACCAATTTTCGCTGGTAGTTTTCATGGTAATGAACATCATATATTTTTTTTAGTTTTATCATTCTCTTATTTTAGAAGTTACGGGGGGGGGGACACACTTTTTTCCACTTTGGAAGTGTCTCTCGCGCAAAGTATTCGGTTTAGAAAAAAATACTATTAGAAACCTCAAAATCATTTTTAAAGACCTATCCATAGATACCCCACACGTATGGGTTTGATGAAAAATAAATTTTTGAGTTTTAGTTCTAAGTATGGGGAACCCCAAAATTTACTGTTGTTTTTCTATTTTTGTGTCAAAACCTTAATGCGGTTCACACAATACATCTACTTACCAAGTTTCAACAGTATAGGGCTTATTGTTTCGGAAAAAAGTGGCTGTGACATACGGACGGACAGACAGACAGACATGACGAATCTATAAGGGTTCCGTTTTTGCCATTTGGCTACGGAACCCTAAAAAAGCAACCTATGTGCTCTAATCTCTTTTTTTGTCTCAACTGCAGGAGCATAACCCTCTCTGTACTACCAGAGCAATACTTGGCCAGAGCAATACTTGGCCAGAACAGCCAGAAGAGGTCTCATTTGTATACTATGTATTGTGTGTTTTTCAGCCAGTTATCGAACCAAATTAATAAAAAAACATGCGCTTTGTAATTGGGTATTTTCCTAAGCCAAAACTATATTATTTTGTACAGATAACAAAATAAAACGGCACATAATAATGTCACTTGTCTTTGAACATATCCATTTTAACGTGATTTTCAATTTATTATTGCAATAAAACTGATAATAAGAGCGCTATTTGACTCCAAAAAACTGTGACGTCACCTGCCTGTATTTTATGCAAAATTCCATAGAAACTGTTTGTTTTGACATTAAGAAAAAAGTATCTGATTTGACTTGTTGGAAAATGGCGTATTGTTTTCGCCGGACCGCGCCCGTTTTTATCAACCAACACTCTATGCACAAAGTGTCGCATCTGAATTTTATTAATTTACATGTTATGGTGTGTTTGTCTGGTTGTTACGTGTTGTTACCGCACAAACGTTTAATGACTCTCATTTATTTTGTATGATGTAATGTACACAGATAATTTGTTCCAGGTACTTCGTGTCAAACGGTTATTAATCAGCAACTATGTAATAATTAAATTATCTAATATGTCTTATATGTATTGATAATAATTTAATTATCTAATATGTCTTATAAAGTGTCCTATTTATTAGTTTATTGTTTGCTTGTGTGTTAAATATAGATAAGGTAAATTCTAAAACACATGTATTGCAATTAGTGTTTATTAATAAACTTAAATCTTTGGGAGAGGCCTATGTCCAGCAGTGGACGTTATGCGGCTGAAATGATGATGATGATGAATAAATATAAAAAACTAGTTTACTATTGATTGACGTCAACCCTCTATGGGAATGCATTTGTAAGAAAAGTTTTACAACCAGCCTCTGCCTAACGTCAATCAACCCTCTGTGAGAATGCAGTTAATTTTCTTTCGGCGTTTCTTCTCAGCAGTGGTCGTTGCGAAGCGCTGGTACCGGTAGCTTTTCTTTAAAAAATAAATAAAATGTTTATATACACTACACTTAATGTATAATTATACTTATTGACATTTAAAGGCCCTGTAAAGGTCTAAAAATACTGAAAAAAAAATTGAATTTAGAGATGGAAGGGTCCTATTCTAGAACGGAAGCGGCACATGAATTTGATAAACGCATATCCGGTCATATAATCCCAACATCTCAGTTGCACATGTCACATCGACGTCAGCCACGGACGTGTGTGCTTCCCAAAATGGACGTCGTTTATATTTGGTTTAAACTCGTACATTTACGACGTCGTGGTCCGGCGTGTGGCTTGCGTAGCGCGCCGGCGCACGCCAGAGCGACATGGCTTGGACGCTTATAAACATAATATTACGTGTGAATACGGACGTCAATCGTTTTCATAACCATAAGTATGAGGCCTGGTTTACACATTGACAAGTGACAAGTGAGAGTATTGTTAGTAAGGTTTCCGCAGTTGTTCACCGTGCCTTCTGCCAGGAACAATGTCGGTCATAATAATCCTATGATAAGAATTTGTGAATTATATAATAAAATTAGTACTAATGTCCAACTAGATTTATTTGCTGATGGTTTATCAAAATTTAAAAACTCTGTTTTTCAATACAATTAGTAACTAGTAGATATAGTATACTGTAGTTAATGTAAGACTTTTTTTTTCCTTATTATTGTTCTGTTTGAATTGTTTGCTGCATGTATAATCTTTATAATGTCGTGTACAATCTGTTATAGGATCTCAGAATTATATTGACTATAAAAATGTACTATATATTAGGCACATTCTGATATCTGTGATTGTACCTTAATAAATAAAAAAAAATAAAAAACCGGTAGTTTCCGGTGGAGTAGAATAGGGCCACTCTAAGTCCTCCCGTGGATGTCGTAGAAGGCATCTTAGGTAATACAAGCTAAAATAAGCTTATAAACATGAATGAGACCTCTCCGACCCGTCTGAGCAGCGAGGACAGTGTAGGCCAAAGTCCTCTGGGTGCTCTAGTAGTACAGAGAGGGTCGTGCTCCTGCAGTAGAGACAGAAAGACCTGATTGTGATGATGAAGTTGAGTGTGTGAACAGGCAATGACAAGGGACAAGTGCATAGATATCACTTGTAAGTTGCCAATATATGTCCCTCGCAAAGCTATCCTCCACTCGAGATACAGGTTTATTCCTAGTTCGATTGTGGGCTGCCGAGTGAGGGTACCTTTCGATGTGATGTAACTGAATAACATGTATTGATAGATATGTAAGATGTAATTCACTTTGTATAACAATCTCTATGTAGTACTAGAACTTAAGAGACACAACAATAAAGTTTATTTTATTTAAAAACAAAAAAAAAACAAAAAGATATGTAAACCAGGCTTGAAGCTTGGTCTATATATTGACAAGTGACAAGAGAGCGTGTGAACAGGCACTGACAAGTGCATAGATATCACTTGTCACTCGCACATGTCACTTCTCAATGTGTAAACCGGGCTTTACGTTCTATAAACGGTGCTCCCACGTTGCTGTTTAAAATTGTTTACAAGCATTAAACATTTTCTAAAAACATTTGATCACAATATAAAAAAATGCGTTCATGTTAGAATTATGTAACTTAATTTAACGAAAATCGTATAACATTCGTACCAGCATTCAACATATCTAACAATTTCTAGCAGAATGTCAAAATAATGCGAGTAGTACATGTATAAAAGAAATCTTTGCAAACTTTTTTAACAGCAATGTGGGAGCACTGGAAGCATCAATACTATTTCGACCCTCACCCTCATGTACTTTCGTTTTTCATCAACATTATTATCCGATTTTTAAGCTGCCTAATTGACGACTTCAATATAATGATGACAGCAGGGACCCAGCGGCTTAACGTGGTAACATTTGACAATCCAACCAAAACTTCATATTTTGCCCAACAAAACACACTGAAACTATGTTAAGGGTGAATTTAGTCCTTGATATTGTTTATTGTGATAAAAACGATTTCCACCAATTCAATTTATCACACATTACACTTAGAAATAGGTACATGCAACATAGTCTATTATTATTGTCTAAAATATATCTATATTGTCACGAGAGTGGGTTGGGGATAGGAAAGGAAACACCAATCCTATGGAATAGTGCCTTTATTTACAACTCTAGGGTACTCACAGTTGTCACAGGTACGTACGCGGGAATGGCACTGTACTGTCACACACACAGAAACGTCACTGCACTGTCTTGCGCGTGGAAACGTCACTGCACTGTCACGCGCGGTAATGTCACTGCACTGTCACACGCGTAAACGTCACTGCACTGTCACACGCGTAAACGTCTCTCGCGCGTATTTACTGCACTGTACACTTCACTTCACTCACTATTACACTTTACTTTTTACTCACTACTTCTACTTTTACTTTTCTTCCTTTTTCTTCTTCCTTCTTCCTTCTTCGGATTTTACTTTCAAACTAAACTGGCGTAGGCCGCGCCTTGTTCTGCTTATATACCCCCCGGATGCGAACAATATCGCATCAAAGTTCTAAACTTAAGTCATAAATTTTCTTTTGTCTTCTTTTATTTCTGGCCCGTATTTTCATTCCAATTTAATCTAGAGTTATCTAGAAACTTCTTACAAAACTTCAAAAACACTATACGTGACTGTGATTTGAACCTGGGGTCTATGGATTCACAGTCCAACACCAAGACCGCTAGGCCAATCGTGTGCTGACGTGAGTGACGAAATTTCCCTTTAGATGAATTCTCCTAGTTTGAATTTGTGACGTTGACATTGTCATTATCACTTATCGTCCTACGCGACACTGCCCCCTCTCGAGACATGATCGTCCCGATCATTATTGCTTCCATGATAACGTGCCAATCGATCCACATGAACTATTTTGAGAGGACTGCGAGGATTACGCTGAATCCGGTAAGTCACGTCGTTAATTCTGGTGACAATTTTGTAAGGTCCTTCCCAACTTGGTTGTAGCTTTGGAGATTTTCCTTTTCTCCTCACCGGATTATGAAGCCAAACCAGTGTTCCTTCCTCGAAGCTGAGGCCATTAGCTCTTCGATCGTAACGAGTCTTCATCCGTTCACTAGCTTTAAGCCCAGCCTCTCTAATCTGCTCATAGACGTCAACCATCTTAATCCGAAGGTCATTAGCGTAGTCGGTTATTCCTTTTGGGGTATCTGGTGGACAACTTGATAACAAATCAGCTGGCAATTTCAATTCTCTTCCAAAATTGGCATATGCTGGAGTAACTGTAGTGGTCTCATGCACCGCAGTCCTATAAGATAAGAGGAATAGCGCAATATACTCGTCCCAGTTTTTCTGATGGCTTTCTACTACTTTTGCCAGATGCCGTTCCAATGTTTGGTTAAACCTCTCAACCATTCCATCTGACTGCGGGTGATACGGCGTCGTCCGAGTCTTATGGATTCCCATGATTTCACAGACTTCTCGGAATACTTGTGATTCAAAGTTTCGACCCTGATCACTGTGCATCTCCAATGGCACACCAAATCTACAGAATACTTCGTTCACAAGCTTTGTCGCTACGGTGGTAGCCTCCTGATTAGGTAGTGCAAATGCTTCAGGCCATTTCGTAAAGTAGTCCATAACTACCAAAATGTACCGGTTGCCAGCATTCGTAATCGGAAACGGTCCGGCTATGTCAAGAGCTACTCGTTCCCAAGGAGCTCCGACATTATACAACCTCATAGCTCCTCTGCTTCTAGTCTGTGGTCCCTTAACTGCCGCACAACTCTGACATTTACGGCACCAGTCTTCTACATCATCTCGGCAGTGTAACCAGTAGAAACGTTCTTTAATTTTTGTGAGGGTTCTTCTTATCCCCAGGTGTCCACCGGAAGTACCATCATGAAAAGTTTTTAAAATCTCCCTTATCTTCTCTCTGGGGACGACCAATTGAAGGTGGCAATCTTTACCTTGAGTACTTTCCCATTTTCGGTAGAGTAATCCATCATGTAACACCAGGCTGTCCCATTGCGCCCAAAGACTCTTTGTAGCCGTACTGTATTTGGCCACTTCTGACCATTTTGGTTTAGTTCCACTTCTTAGCCAGTTCAATAGTGGTTGAAAATCTTTATCATCTTCCTGAGCCTTTTTCATGGCGTCGTCAGTCCAATTTTCATCTAAGGAATCAGTACGGATTAGCCGGATGTTTACTTTTTCCTTCTCTTCCTGCCGATTGCAATGTTTGCAGTCCTCCAGGCAAGGTCTTCGAGACAGAGCATCCGCATTGCCATGACTCTTCCCTCCTCGATGTTCAATTTCAAACTCATACTCTTGGAGTAGCTCAATCCACCTGGCTACCTGCCCTTCAGGATTTCTGAATTCCAATAACCATTTCAATGCAGCGTGATCAGTCCTTACCAGAAATTTGCGGCCAAGCAAATATTTCTTAAAATGTTGCAATGTCTTTACCACAGCCAACAATTCTCTGCGAGTTACGCAGTAATTTCTCTCTGGCCTTGAAAGAGATTTGCTGAAGTAGGCGATTACTACTTCCTGATCTCCTCTTTGCTGAGATAGAACACCTCCAATACCGGTGTTACTTGCATCAGCGTCCACAATAAACTTGCCTTCTATGTCAGGATATCCAAGGATAGGGGTTTCACATAGACGCATTTTAAGGTCTTGAAAAGCTTGCTCACAATCTTCATCCCAAGAAAATGCTCGTTTCTCTTCTGTCAACCGATGTAATGGCTTCGCGATGTCGGAAAATCCTCTTACGAATCTTCGATAGTAAGAGCATAGACCCAAAAATGCTCGCACCTGTGTCTTATCTGTTGGTGTTGGCCAATCTTTTACTGCACTTATTTTAGTCGGGTCAGTGACAATACCTTGTTCCGAAATAACGTGACCCAAGTAATTGACCTGACGTTGAAAAAATGAACATTTCTTTGGACTTAGCTTCAAATTTGCGCTCTGTAGTTTTGAAAACACGCTTTCAAGCTTCTTGAGATGATCATCAAAATCTCTTCCCATTATAATGATGTCATCTAAATAGACCAAACAGGTTTCTCCTAGTATACTTGCCAGCACATGTTCCATCAACCTTTCAAATGTTGCTGGCGCGTTACATAGTCCAAATGGCATAGTTTTGAACTGCCATAAACCCTTGCCGGTTGAAAACGCAGTCTTCTCTTTATCCTTAGGATCCAAATCTACTTGCCAATACCCACTTTTTAAATCAAGAGTAGAGAACCAAGTCATGCCACAAAGTGAATCCAATGTGTCATTAATTCTAGGAAGTGGGTAACTGTCCTTTTTAGTTACATCGTTCAATCGCCGATAGTCTACACAGAACCTAGTTGATCCATCCTTTTTTTTAACTAATACAATTGGAGAGCACCATGGGCTTGATGAAGGTTCTATCACGCCGTTCTTCTCCATCTCTTGGATCATGACCTCAACTTCCTGCTCACGGGCAAAAGGAACAGGTCTTGGTCTCTGCCGAATGGGTGCTGTATCTCCGGTATCAATTTTATGTCTTACCAAATCGGTTCTGCCAATATCTCCATCATTTTTAGAGAATAAATTGCTATATTTCAACAAGAAATTTCTTGCTTTTATTAATTGCAATTTAGTAAGATTGCCCTTACAACCCTCCAGCAGCTTTGCTACACTTTCTTCCTGATTCGTTATTTTTCGCTGTTGTCCCTCTTCACACTTCCTCAACCAGACTACTTCATCACAGTTTCCGATAACTGTTCCCTTTCGCAGTGTTTGCACTACGTCATGAGGATTGAGAACAGGTACCAACGCAACTTGGCCACTTCCCACTAAGGTTCGGGCCGGAATCCATGGTGCGTCTGAGATTTCTCCATCTATAATGGCACATCTCCGCGGTACGCTACCATTATTAGGTGGTAGTATAACAGGGACCGTCGTCTGGGATCTTGGGTTAAGGATAGTGTCCCTCAAACATAACACCTTACCAAAATTTCCTCCTTTCATAGGAATTTCATCATTGCCATGTTTTAGAACACCATTTTTCAAGTCAATATTGCACTGATGATTTTGTAGAAAGTCTAAACCAATAATGCAATCGTCGGAGATGCCTGCGATAATCACTCTTTGCCAATAAAGTGTTGCCCCGATCTTAATGGCTACGATCTTTTCTCCTTGAGATGATATTCGTTGGCCGGTAGCAGTTGTTAACGTGAGATTATTATTCGTTTGAATATACCGACCTCCAATGTCCCTAAGTCTGTGGCTGCTGATGACCGTCCGTGAAGCTCCAGTATCTAACGTCAACTGGCAAGGTTTCCCATTGACTAAACCATCTATCACTAGAGTATTTCCGTCGGTAGTCTGCTTCACAAGAATTTCTGGGGCTCTAATACTACCGGCCAGCGCCGAACCCGCCGCCCTGTCTAGTTTTTCCTGTGGCTGCTCCGACGTCGAAACCGCCTCATCCACCTGACGTAGGAAAGCTGTACGTTCACGTTTCGGGCAAGTGCTTCGAATATCCCGTTCTCCAAATTCATAGCACATCGGATTATAGGGTCGTCGTTCACTGTTTTCTGTGACTACAACTTCCCGTAGCCTCTGAGCTCGTAAGTCATGTCGCACCGCTTCTACTTCCAAAGCGTGAGCCACTGCCTTTTTCATAGTGGTGTGATGACCTAGTCGCACAGCCGCCCTGACTTCGGAATCCCGTATTCCATCAATGAAAATCTGTAAGAGCATCTCCTCCACGACGGATGGCGATGATATATATGCCTTGCGTACCAGTCTTTCGACTTCAACAGACCACTGTTGTAGGGTCTCGTTTAACCGCTGACAACGATCTTTGAGTTGCGCCCTGTATACATGCTCCAGGTGACTGTCTCCGTATCTGACTTCAAGAGCACCTATGAGTTCATCGTAGGTCACCTCTTTCTTTTCAGCGCCTAGTGCTTCCAAAACGGAGAGGGCGTCATCTCGAAGTGCTAGAATCAATGCAGTCAGTGCCTCTTGTTCATCCCAATGGCTGGCCTTTTTGATTGTCTCCACCTGCAGTTTAAAGGCAGCCCAGGAGGATTTACCGTCGTAAGGTGGCACCTTAAAATTTTTGGTAAAAGGGGCGACCAGAGAGCTAGTGGCAGGGCCAGACACTTTGAGAAGTTTAACTTCCTTACCAAGCTGTTGAAGCGTCCCTTTTACTACTGCAATTTCCTCTTTTACTTCTGCAACTTCCTTCTCGAAGTCATCCATCCGGGCTGTGGTGGTCCGAAGCGCAGTAAAAACATCTTTGAAAAAGGACTGAAGCAGCTCCTCCTGCCGGCGTGTTTGCTGCTCCTGGCGGCGTGCTTGCTCCTCCAGGCGACGTGCTTGCTCCTCCTGCAGTGCACGCATTTGCTCCTCTTGGCGGCGTGCTTGCTCCTCCTGGCGGTGTGCTTGCTCCTTCTGGCGGCGTGCTTGCTCCTCCTGCAGTGCACGCACTTGCTCCTCCTGGCGGCGTGCTTGCTCCTCCTGGCGGCGTGCTTGCTCCTCCTGGCGGCGTGCTTGTTCTTGCATCATGACAGTTATCTGCTGCAGGAACGCGTTCATTTCCAAAGGAGCGGCTGGTGATACGGCCGCTGATGTGGTCGCGGCGCCTCCAGTATTGGATACCTCGAGCGACTGTTCCTCTGCCGCTGCGGCTCCCGCTCGGGTGGTTACCCCTTCCTCATTTCTAGGCACAATCGACATCTTCCCTATCCCACTTCTGACACCAATTGTCACGAGAGTGGGTTGGGGATAGGAAAGGAAACACCAATCCTATGGAATAGTGCCTTTATTTACAACTCTAGGGTACTCACAGTTGTCACAGGTACGTACGCGGGAATGGCACTGTACTGTCACACACACAGAAACGTCACTGCACTGTCTTGCGCGTGGAAACGTCACTGCACTGTCACGCGCGGTAATGTCACTGCACTGTCACACGCGTAAACGTCACTGCACTGTCACACGCGTAAACGTCTCTCGCGCGTATTTACTGCACTGTACACTTCACTTCACTCACTATTACACTTTACTTTTTACTCACTACTTCCACTTTTACTTTTCTTCCTTTTTCTTCTTCCTTCTTCCTTCTTCGGATTTTACTTTCAAACTAAACTGGCGTAGGCCGCGCCTTGTTCTGCTTATATACCCCCCGGATGCGAACAATATCGCATCAAAGTTCTAAACTTAAGTCATAAATTTTCTTTTGTCTTCTTTTATTTCTGGCCCGTATTTTCATTCCAATTTAATCTAGAGTTATCTAGAAACTTCTTACAAAACTTCAAAAACACTATACGTGACTGTGATTTGAACCTGGGGTCTATGGATTCACAGTCCAACACCAAGACCGCTAGGCCAATCGTGTGCTGACGTGAGTGACGAAATTTCCCTTTAGATGAATTCTCCTAGTTTGAATTTGTGACGTTGACATTGTCATTATCACTTATCGTCCTACGCGACAATATGTTAAAATAAAACATATAATAATACGTACAATCACATAATTAATGCCAAACAAAATATGAACAACTTTTCCCAAGGAACATGTCGAAATATGAAAATATTTTTTGCGTTTTGACGTAAAAGCGGAACATATCTATACTTCTACTTTTGGAAATGGCCATCATATATCTATACAAACTTTCGCATTAATAATGATTGTAAGATGCAATGGTGTAATGGTACTAATATTGTTTATTATTCAACAGTTAGTCACGCAGTACACAATTATCTGGTCCACGTGGCAGCTGTCAAGGCCACACGTGGCGTTATGCAACGTTGTGTGTCTGTCTGTTGGTGAAGTGCATCTCGGATGTCCTAATGCGAGGAGATGTAAACATACAGAAGGACTGACAAATCAAATTAAGTCAAAAATCATTTATTTATTTGCACCATTTGATTATCATCAGGTCTTTTTGTCTCCACTGCAGGAGCACGACCCTCTCTGTACTACCAGAGCCATATTTGGCCAGAGCAGCAAAAGGACTTGGCCTACACTCTCCACGCTGACCAGAGTGTTGGAGAGCTCTCATTGATGTTTATAAGCTTTGTTTAGCTTGTATTTCCTAAGTCGCCTTCTACGACATCCATGGAGGACTTGGGTTGCCCCTCTTCTACTCTGCCGGAAACCACACAACAATCACCACTTGATAATTGACAATTTTTGTTTAGATTTCATTATAAGTGGTTGACGTCAGATCATTTACTTACAGCTATACACTGCCGCTTCCTAAGCGCAAGTACATAAGAAGCGGCAACAAACTGTATTGCAGCATTTTCTCCAGACCTCAACTTAGAATTTGACTGATATTAAAATTAGATCTGTGGACCAAGTCTTTTTAAAAGCGAAGCTCTTTTCTTATTAAGACTATGTAAAGGTACATTGTTATGTCCTAATAATGAATTAATGAATCAAAGCCAAAACTGTTGCGAAAAGCTTTTGAGAAGTCTAAACGGCTGAACCGATTTTCATCAAACATAGCTAATAACCACAACAAATGCACTTGCTTTCACGTAAAAACGCGTAGTGCGTTCGAGCGCTACGATGCTAAAGACAGATAGACAAACAGACAGACCGACAGACGTTTTTTGTCCCCCCCCCCCTCTTTTTTGTCGGGGGTTGAAAACAGACCATTCACGTATATTAGCATGAAAATTAATATTTCTGAAAACCCCACTTCTTTCCTCCTCTGCCTGCTCTAACCAAATATGGTTTTAGTAGTGCAGAGAGGGTCGTGCTCCTGCAGTGGAGACTAAAAAAAAGACCTGATGATGATGATCACTGCTTTCCAAATTGATATCCTCAATTAATACCAACTAACCACAGAATTATTAGATACGTGTAGCTAATATGCACTAACGTAGGTAGAGATTACGTACTGTTCATGGTATGATAATTTAAATAAGCATGATCAATGTCATTAATACCGTATAGGTAGTTATTACCTATGAATAGTAATATATAATCTGCATAATTATGAATGACTTAGCAATGAATACATGTGTAACACGTTTGAGTTACTTGGCACTGCTTATACGTGTATGGGTAGCTCCCGTACATGTAAAGTGGAAGATATATTTTTCTTGACTAGCCCATCTTGTGGGGTGTCGTTGAGTAGGTCTTTCAAACATATTGTGAGCTTGTGATCTTTATTTTTTGATTTAGGGATCCGTTGTAACGATGTTGCAATAAACTCAGTCTTTCATATTCTTGCCCACCTACTTTCTATCATTCCATAATCTTCAAATTTCATTTCTATAAAATCAATTTTTAAATTCCAGACACATTCCTTGCTCATAATTCTGACTCATTCATCTTTCACTTCTGATACGAATAACATCTCAGCACTTTTAATTTCTTGTATCAGTTCTATTGTATAACCTCTAAGCCGGCACTGGGAGGAATTCCTCCCGACTTCAATTGTTTAACTATTGTGTCTGGTATTGGCGCAGCTTGAAGATATAATAAATAAATTTATTTTCTTCTTCTCTCTAGGAATTTCAGTAGGAATACTTGTTTACTGAGCTGGGACAAGTGAGTTCCCACACCATTTCTGAAATATTTGCTTTTATAGTGCACATTTTTGATTGAGGCAAGTGTCCTTGCGGTTGCCCATTCGTATAGAAATACCGATTTTTTAAAATGTTTGACTGCAATTTTAATTTCATTATACTATAGTGATCCAGTATAGCCCGTGGTTTGAGATATTACGGGTATGTTCCACGTTGTAGATAAAAATACTAGACGGCATTAAAGTTGCACACGTGTGGAGAAACTGCAGCTACTTGGCACTCGCTCTATTTATGGACGACTTTCCATTTCTATTGGGAAGCGTGCTCTTATTATGTATAGTATATGGCTATTGCTTGCCACAGGAACATATATAAACGTGCCAATTTTAATATAGTTTTTCACTAGTTGTAAAATATTTCTACTTCACCCTTAAGTGCCTAGTTTATATTTGATGCCGTCAATTTCCGTGCTCATAAATTATGGACGCATCTATATTTAGAGTTTTTCATGTATAAAAGTTGATTATACTTACTATCCGCTTGGTATTTAAATTGGGGTCTTAAATAGGCAATTTCTTGTTTTTAGGGTTCCGTAGTAAACAAGGAACCCTTATAGTTTCGCCATGTCTGTCTGTCTGTCTGTCTGTCCGCGGTCCTACTCAGAAACTACAAGTACTAGAAAGCTGTAATTTGGCAAGGATATGTATATTAATCATGGCGAAAAAGTCGTAAAATAAAATCTGGAAAATTATTTTTTTTAGGTTAGCTGCCATACAAGTCATTTTTTTTTTCTCGACAAACACATAAGATAAGATAAGATAAAATTTCTTTATTGCACCAACTAAGTATGACAATAATCAAAAGTACATTTCAATTATAGTAGGTACAAAGGCGGATTGTTTGTTACATTGTATGGGATGTCGTTGAATAGGTCTTTCAAAAACATTGTGAGCTTGTTAACATCATTTTTGGATTTAGGGATCCGTTTCTGAAATATTTGGGTTTAAAGTGAATTTTTTTGTTGGAGGCAAGTGTCCCCCCCCCTCTATCTGCTAAACGGTTATATATGGCCACGTGAAAAAAATCACAGCTATAGTATGTATAATATAGTTTAAAGGAAAACTATCAGAGCTAAGTAGGGTATACAAATTAAAAAGTTATAGGCGATCAACTTATAAAATGTACTCTGAAAAGGAAATTTCATACAAATTCAATAGATAATTAGTTTTTAAACGTTTTTAGTGGCATAAACTCAAAGTTGGCATTCGGAACTACGGAACCCTACACTGCGCGTGGCCCGACACGCACTTGGCCAATTTTTTTTTTGTTTTGTTCTCTTAACAGCGAACCGTAGAGTCTAAAATATGTATTTATTTTAATAACAAATGTTTTAACCAAAAATGATCGATTTGACACGTAATAAACGGCAAAAAATAAGAAATTAACCTTGTTTATGTAATTCATTTACAAAAAAAACGTAATTAAAAATATTTTTATTATACAAAGTGCTATTTTTAGACTAGTTTAGTTTACGACTTTAGGTTACTTTTAATGTCTAAAAATAGCAAAGCAAATATTTTTCCTATGTTATTTGGAATATTATTTAACAATGTAAGATGTAAACAAATCGAAAAACTCAGGCATTTAAGGGTTAAAGGTACATTGCAAATTTGCCATGTTTTTACTGTAACTAAATGTACCATTTTACATGTTTATTGCAAAGCTGTGCAAAGCCGAAGCTATTAGATCTGTAAACATAAACAACTATAGAATAAAAATAATTACATAAATTGGGTACTTTCCTAAGTCAAAAATAAATTATTTTGTACTAATGAGAAAATAAAGCGTCGCAAAATAATGTCACTTGTCTTCAAACATATCCATTTTAACGTTATTTTAAATTTATTATTGTAGAAAAACTGATAATAAGAGCGCTATTTGACTCCAAAAATCTGTGACGTCACCTGCCTGTATTTCATACAAAATCCCATAGAAACTGTTTGTTTTGACGTTTAGAAAAAAGTTGCTGATTTGACTTGTTGGAAAATAGCGTATTGTTGACAACAACTCCAAGGCTGCACCGTAACAGCCATCTTCCCCGCCCACATGGGCCGATATTTTTGAAAACTCCATAAACTGCTAGCGATCATACAAATGTGTGTTTATGTAAACAACCGGTGGGCGACGAGTTATGGTGCGACACGTGGCGCCGCCTGCCTACGCACATGTATCGTCGATCACAAAATACTTCATATGTTAGGTATAAGCACAGGTATGGCACTTCGTAGAAGCGGAGTATCTATTAAACCATGCAAACGATACAAATTTCATTCCCTAAGTTACTAGACTCTGCGGCCGACGGCCGAGCCCCTCCCCCACACTCATTTACCCCATTACTACTACAAACGAAACTATATATCCATGCACACGACAATGTGTGTGTTCGCGCACTCAACACTCTCGACAAGGCGAGAACCATGGTATAATAAAACAGGTATTCTCTTCCCGAGATGGAACTTGACTACGTCACAAAGTGTTGCCACTGATTGTTCTTTTCAGTAAATTTAAGGACTTTCTCAATTAGTTCATGAATATTAAATAAAATATTAAGTAACTTAGCTATTTAGTATCTCGCGATTCTCGCGTGATTCATCAATTCAATATTATATAAATTGATATAATGGATTAATAATTCGAAATTGGTATATAAAGTTCAAAAATGTATTACGCTCGGGTAATTCAATTTCACACAGTGGCAACACATCAAACTGATGACGTAGTCAAGTTCCACCTACGTCATCAGCTGTCACGGGAAGAGAATACCTTATTTTATTATACCATGGCGAGAACGGTGAAAGTTTGCGGGAGATTCTGTTCTGTATATAATACTTATACGCATTGATAACCTCCTCCTTTTTTGATTCGGTGTCGGGTAAAAATATCGGTCATGTTCCAAAGAAATCGGTTCATCCGTTTGGAACCTACGATGCCATAGACACAGGCGCGGATCCACTTTAGTGCGCACGATCAGCATGTCCACAACGAGGTATTCCACTTAGGGCACCCGTCTGAATAACACCTAAGCGAATTGCACCTAGCCAATTCAATTCAATTCAAATATATCTTCATTATCATAGGATATTTATAATATCTCTTAATAATCGTCATTGTTTTGTTGCACAAGCTAAGTTTACTACCGTTTCCAAAGCGCTAATGCAAGCGGTAACAAACTGCCTGTTCCACAAAGAGCAAATAATCTTCGCAGGTGCTCTTGGTGGACTTTAATTCATTTTTACATCTTTATCCACGAAGAACACCTATGATTCAGCATTCGCGCAAGTGCCATTCAGATATCCAACCCTGTAGAACCTCACAACCCTAACATATCAGACTGGCATACTTTCACGGGTGATAGGAGTCTTGTCCACGAGCTTCTTTGAAGAATTCTGGATCCGCGCCTGCGCAAATAGCTTTCATTATCATCATGATTTCAGCCGCATAACATCCACTGCTGGACATAGTCATTTCCCAAGGATTAACAAACAATGGAACACCTGATGTAGAACCATAATAGTCTAGCTCAACTATAAGAAATATAAAAATTATGCCTTAGCAAAAGTTGTTCAGCCTGATGAGCATTTTTCAAAAACATACAGTCAACGCGAACGAAGTCGCCTGCATTAGCTACTATAAATATGTAACCCAACTACCCCTATTTTTCTTAACTAAAATAATCCTAAGGCACTGTTTTTTCCGACTGTACTCCAAGGCAGTCGATATACTACGGTTATTTTTATGGTTATTGAATAAAAAGCTAAAACGAAGTGTCAGTCAAATGTCGAAACGTCGGAGTCAGGTGTCAGATGTCAGGTGCGAGTGAGGGCTGTGGATGTAGAGGTCTCAACATATAAAACACCCTGTATGTAAACAGGTGAATGAACGTTGAATACTAAATGAGGAGAAAAGGAATTTTCTTACTACATATGTTTCAAGTTTATAGCGTTTCTTGCAGTGGTGAAAACTGGTAGATTTTTAGGAAATAGCACTTTTTAGTTGCACTTTATGTTAAGCTCTTATAATTTTGAACCATTATAAAGATCGTAAAGTTTAGTACTGAAAATTTTCATTTTAATCAAAAGATGATTAAAATGAAAATTTTCAGCCAAAAAAACAAAAATGTACCATCACTATTAACTACCATAAAATAAGAACAAAACGTTTTTGAAGAAAAATCTATTGAATAGATTAAACTAACATAATTTTTCAAAACTAAAAACCGACTTCACTCTTACTCAAACTAAACACCGATTTTGATAAAATTTCTAAAGTTTCACCTCACAAGTATACCCGTTTAACCAAAAAAAGAATTTTTGAAATCTAACGAGTCTTTGAATTATCAGTGAACATACATAAAAAAGATTGACTCCTTTTTGAAACTCGGTTAAAAACCTACAAATAAACACAGTTCCAGTAATAGATACAGAAATAATGAAGCATTCGTATTATTCCTGCACTTTGATCCTTTCCCGTTGACTGACGAACTACAAACACCACTAAAACATCCTTTATTCTAAAGGCATTAAAGTTTAAATTGTTTTAATTTGGAATTATAGAGCTACTAATGCGGTAGAAGCGATTCCTTTTGATGTAACTAGCGTAAAGAATACGTAAACAAGTTGTAAAAACAGATCTATTTAAGGGGAAGAAAGGGAAGAAAAATATTTGTGCTGCCGATCAGGTGGGCGCAGTTATCTCTCTAATGATACTTTCGTCTTTTCGTCTCCTGAACTTTGTAGGGCTACCAAAAATAATCTATTTATTTTTATCCAGATATTTCGAAGACAAATTCAAACAATTCTGAACGGACACCGTCAGTATCGTGTGTAAGGACTTATGCAACAAACGACGAAAAAGAGTATAGACCGATATGATTACCCTTGACAGCCGAACATCCATCACAGTTCCTGAGTCCGCCAGCAACCATGATGGCAGAAGGGTCGTTGAAATATCTGACTAAAAATGATATTAATCGCGGTAAGTCCCATAATACTTATAATAGTCATTGTGACTGCGAAACTCTAAAATCATATATATGTTATAACTATCTCTTATCTTATCGTGTGTGTTAGTGACTAACACTAGTGTCAGAGTTTTTAAACCGCCTTAAACGTAACGACCAATGTCAAAGACAGTGACCGGGACCGACGGCTTAACGTGCCCTCCGAAGCACGGATCATCTTACTTATCAGACAATCAGGTGATCAGCCTGCAGTGTCCTAACCAAACTAGGACAACAACACAAAGTCGTTGCCCCCGCTGGGAATCGAGCCCGCGACCTCCGGGTATGAGCCAAACGCTCTAACCACTACACCACGGAGGCAGTTATAACTATGATATGGAATTTAGACGCAGGTCGTCCTCATTCGTTCACTTTGGAAATCCTTGGGGTAGGTAGCCTCAGTGTTTTGTAAAAGATAAGAAAAATGTTTCAATTTGAGGTCATCTATTGATGATCTATATTGATGATCCTAAAGTTAAAGCCTTCCAATCCATAAAGAATCACTTTACGTTTTTCGCGCATGTTTAACCCCCTTGTAATAATTTGTGATTTTTTCAGAACGGCAGAGGTTCGGAAAAAATCACATTCTTTGTCTTCGAACCCTCTACGGCTTTATACATGATCTTTAAAAAACATATAGTTTATAAGTACATTCTACTAAGTAGAGCCAGCCCTAGAGGTAATGAAAGAAAATGAGGAAGGTGGAAGTTTCCGCCACCAGGAAAACAAATGTACTCCACTCCCGAATTTATGTCTTGTTTATCAGACCCTCTTTCTTCACTATCGACCGCCCTGGCTCTCCTTAACCAACTTATAAATTGTACTTGGAAAATAAAATTTCTTACAAATTTAATAAAAAATTATTTTTAAGCTATTGCATAGCTTCTATCGCGGGCCTTGAGCGCGGGGACCGAATCCAAAAATTCCGTAACGAAAAAACCTCACGCTCTCCACTCCGCCTACCATGTAGGTTGCCGCTTCGTCTCCGTCGTCCGTTTGCGACGTTGCCGTCCTTCCTTGTTTGCAATAGCTTTACCGCGGCAGTCCCCGAGTGCCACACGTCTTTTTTTTTCCTGAAAGACTTTTGCTAAAGCGTCCTTGGTGTTGAAAGAAACCTATGTGTTAATTCAAGGTGTTAGCTTCCTGCATACCAAATTTTATCAAAATCGGGCCAACCGTTTGCCCGTGAAGAAGTAACAAGCATACACACACTCACAAACTTTCACCTTCATAATATTACTATGACAGGTTTAGCTGGACCATTATGTTCGGCATTTTCCAAACTCAATTATTCCCTATACGTTGCCCAAGCTTAACAGCTGTACAACAAAAGGTTTTATTCGAGTCCGTTCAATATTTTCGGAGATTCGCGTGTACAAACAGACAAACAAAAAGACAGAAACTTTTTAAATTCTTACTCTATTACTATGTCTCCATTGCCCCATTTTTCTGAAAACATATTCAACGTACAGACAGACACATTTATTACTGTTTCATTTCATTATATGTATAGATAAACAAAACCTTTTAATTGTAAATCGCACCGGAGCGTGGTACGGCATTGAATGGCTCAAAATAAAGCTAATTTAGAAAGACAAACAACTTTCTCATTTGGTATCATGTCTGATCATACACAGTTCATGACAACCTGTGGCCCATGACCCATGGGTCCTACGTTTATAGTCGACACGCACTAAACTTTATTAAACAAGTAAACAGTACTTTCCCAAGCCTAGTCTTGAGAGACTAGCATTCAATCAATATTTGTCTATTTTTTTTCTTCCATTCTCTGGTAGAAAAGAAAAAACTTGTAATATACCAATTGAATTTGACCGCCTATGATGTGGCCTAGTAGTTATCATGCGAAGCTGTCACACAGGAGGTCCCGGGTTCGGACCCCGATCAGGTCAAGATGGAAAATATTTTTTTTAAGATTTTTTTTTCAATTTGACCTGGGCCTTGGATGTTTATCTATGTTATGTGCATTTGCTATCAACTAAAGTATCGTTAAGTTAGTATCCCATTACACAAGTCTCAAACTTACTTTGAAGCTAGCTCAATGTGTGTGTGTCTTGTCGCTATTTATTTATCGTTTTCCCAAACATAAGACTAATCTAGATCGATTGTTTGCCCCCGAAAACCCCCATATACCAAATTTCAGCGAAATCGTTAGAGCCGTTTCCGAAATTACAGAAATAAATTTATAAACATAAATGAATATACAAGAATTGCTCTTTTCAAGGTTTATGATAAGTAACTAACGTTATATCATATTTCTATATTACACTAATATTTTTATAAAGGCGAAAGTGTGTGTGTGTGTGTGTGTATTGTGTATGTTTGTTACTTATTCACGCGCAATCTGCTGGACCAATTTTGATAATTTTTGGTATGCAGGAAGCTGACTCCCTGGAACACATGGCTACTTTCCGCGGTGAACGCCGCGGGGCGCAACTAGTTTTATTTAAATACGATATGTATTATCAACATCTTTGTGTATCATTGACACTAAAGAGTAAGTACCTTTAACCTACTTCACCGATGTAGTGTTCTGTGTAGTTCTGGCACATTCGCTGACCTTTCCAGCGACGACCGGTTTGTTGCATTGCTTGCCCTGCGGTGCAAGGTACACAGGTTCAATTCTATATGTAAAACTATTGACTATTTTGTAGAGCTCGGACGAGCAAGTTTACATATTATGTTTCGTAGTCGCTGTCGCAGACAGACAGTCTGAGGATGTAACTAGGTAGGGGCGTTACACCTAATAACTAAATTTTTCAAAACTAAAAACTGACTTCACCCCGGAACCGAACTACACAACCGATTATGATAAAACTAGCTGTACCCGCGGGCTTCGCTCCCCGTGGGAATTTCGGGATTAATTATACTCTATGTCCTTCCCCGAGTATCAAACTATATCTATACCAAATTTCATCCTAATCGGTTCAGTAGTTTAAGCGTGAAGAGGTAACAAACAAATATACAAACTCACTTTCGCATTTATAATATTAGTAGGAAGTAGGAAGTAGGATGTCTATGGGACAAAAAAATATTAAATTTCCGGATCGTTAGGCAAAGGCCACCCCTTGTTGCCAGCTATTTCGATCTTTGCTACCTACTTCTTTCCGAACCTATATATTGTTATAAAATATAGTATCGTTGAGTTAGTATCCCATAACACAAGTCTCGAACTTACTTTGGGGCTAGCTTCATCAGTGCAATTTGTCCCTATATGTATATTTATTTATTTATCAATGATAGCTAATTTCATAGCCTAACTGCTTGCACTAAAAAGGAGTGGGTACAAGTAGCGGAGCATTGAGTTGGCTATTGAAGGTTGGATTTACGGTAAGACCTATAGGGAGCGTCAGAAAGAAGCAAGAAAATCGTTCACGTTAGGAAGGAAGGATTGTACAGGACATTGAAGAGGAGGCAAAGGATTCTGGTATTCCAGAAAAGGCGAATGGGGAGCCTCTATACAGTTGCTTGCGAAAGTCGGAGACGTAGTCTAATTTTCTTAAGAGCCCGCTGTAATCTTTTTGCACGCTGGCAGCGGGCGCACGCACACAACGACATGCCGCTCACACACACAGAGCTACGTAGGCGACGTAAAGCGCGGTGTAGTGCGCTCGGCGATCCTTGATGTTTTTTGGTTAAATATACTGGTGGTACATTATGTTTTGGTGCAATAAAGATTTTCTAACTTACTAACTGGTATAAACTAACAGATATTATTCAAATTTTGGTAAAAGTTTTATTACAAATGCCATCCTAATTTAAATGCGAGTAATAATATATGAATATTAAATCCTTGAGTGCTTTGGATTACGGGTAATTAAAAAATATTATGATAAAATAATATGATAAATCGTGAAGGTGATAATAATGGAGACTTCTATTCTTTAACCTATACCTTTAAACGAGCAACTCTTGTAGGTATATTTATTTATTTATATATTTATAAATTTTGATGATCTCGAAAACGGCTCTAACGATTTTGCTGAAAATTGGTATATGGGGGTTTTCGGCGGTAAATAATCGATCTAGATTAGTCTTATATTTGGGAAAACGCGTGTTGTCGAGTTTTCATGCGTTTTTCTTTTCACGCAGAATATAGTCGCTAATTTCTCCGCACCGGCCGCCATCCGTTTGGCTCAGCGGTTAAGGATGCGGACCGCTAGAAAGAGTGTTACGGGTTCGAATCCCACTCGGTGACTGTTAATGAGTACTTTTGTTTTTTTATGTTCAAGTTTATATATAATTTTTTACTTACAAAGTAAAAAATTATATATAAACTTGAAGCTTGTTTTTAGACAAGTTTAAAATGTAGTTAATGTTTGATATGTAACCGAGTAAAGCTCGGTCACCCAAGTACTTTAGCAAAGTTGAGTATTATTTAATTTGTATAGAAACTTAAATAAGGCAAGTTTTAGCAAATTAGGTAGTGCAAAGTATTACTTATCATTGATTGTAAGCCATATTACTCCGTATTACTCTCTACGTGGTGATTTTTCAATGGTTTTAGTGCCGAAAGCCACTTCATAAGGATCGTTATTAATACCTAAATAGCTAGTTAAAATAAAAATTCAGAAACAAAAAATCGTGAGATCAATTAGTAGTACCACCACCTGGCCGGCCCGACAGAGTTCATCGAGCTCACGCGGCAGTTTTGGTCAGGCGTAACTACTATTAAGTATTACTTTTATTTAAAACTCTTAGATCTGTTGTAGCTAATAAGTATCACGATTTGTAAACAGTATTGGCAGTTGTCATAAGTGTTGCTAAATTAATAAAACCTAAGTGGAAGTCGATTGATACAGTTGGTACGTTCGTACGGTCGGGTATCTGAGGCAAGTTGTAACGAACAGACGGATATTTTAAAAATTGGAAGCACTAATTAACCGGTTGGTGAGAATTCATTCTGAATAAATAATAAAGGTAGAAATTAAATGTCTTTGGTGAAATCTTTTTTACAAGATTCTGGGGCATTGACGGTGGAGATAAACACGTGTCATGGAATCTATGCGAATCTTTTATTTAACACTACGTGGTCTCGATCAGAAGTCATTTTCGCAACATTTTTGTCTTGTCATACACAAATATGGATAGAAGATTTTTTTTACACGATGACATTTTTTTCCAAAACCAATGAAAAGTCAGCGTGTATATCGAATGAAAAGAATTTAGGGAGGTAGCACACGGTGAATTCTTTGGTAGCTATGCAGTCGCTGGTCATAAACCGATGGAGAATGTTGCGATGCAGTAGCGCGTTCATGAAACACACGACTGCATCGCTAGAGTAGAAGTTGCCTTCCTTATTATCGAATAAAATAAATAAAACTGTAGAATTAAGAAAATTGGTATAATTTGTCTGAGTATACATTTAAAAAGTACACATACAAATCTGCTTGACAGGAAACGCTACATTTGCTTCTGATTTTCGATTAAAATTATTGCAGAAAAGCCTCATGTTAGCACGCAAATCTGACTACCGTTTTAAACCTTGCGTGCTCAAAACAAATAATATCTAACATATAAACGGATTTCGATGAAATTTAGCACAATGATGAGAAATAGTGTCGCAAAGCTACTAGAAGTATAGAATTCCAGAAGAATTAGCAAGTTCTAAAATAATGTGGAATGTTCTAGAAATTTATAGAATAATCCAGAATGATGAAGAATTAAAAAGAAGGTTGTGGAATGTTTGAGAATAATCCCGAGTTCACATCGGTCAACCAACACTAACATTCTAAGTCGGGGTGACGGAGGGTCAAGCACATGAATTTTCTAGAAATATCTATTCTCGTACCTTGGCAGGCGTATATAAAAGTGGTGAGATAACTGCAAAGAGATTTAACAAATATTATCGGCGCGTAACCTATACAACAGACGGCATCCGGTGCCAGCACTCAGCTGCCGTGCTACACTCCCCAAATGAGTACGGCAAATTAAATATAAAAAATCTTTCAATAATTATGTTTGGTTACTTAGACGATATTAGTGAAATCGCATTTTCATGTAAACTGAATTTCTTAAAATGGCCGCTACATCGCGTCCCTTTCCACCGCGGAACAGACAGTGCCTGCGCATATGGCCTAGGGCCACACCAGCGCTGAACACCACCGCCCAGCGATGGAATGGGAGCAACATCTTCATTTCAGAAATACGGGGCAATTAGGGAGAACTTGATAAATTTTCTATTTCTTTTCAAGTTTGAAAAATTTATCCGATACCCATTATATTTACGACAGTACGTTCAACGACACAAATAAATTACTATAAGTAATCAAGTTTTCCAATGATCAAATCCTATCAGTCACTCTATGGTTTGCGCACGTCATCGCACAGTGACTACGAGGTCGGCGTTGGCGCAAAGAAATACGTCCTCTCGCTGTAAGCGCTGCGCGCGGACTGCCGTCGGAGGGTAAACCGCATCCTATTTAAATAAATTTTTATGCGATATGATTTTATTTTTTTACATTATTTAAAAAATATAATTATGATGTGTTTGGCATATTTAAAAAGGGCATGAAATGGCGTTTGTAACGTTATTTTTATTTTTCTAAAATAGGAGCTCAAAACACAAATACAAGCGACTTTATTTACATCGATTTCGGCGAAAATTACGCGACTTGTTGATTTTTTTCCTTGTGAATTTAAATAAAACAATGAAAAAAGCTTCACTCATGTCAGAAAATACTTATTCAGCTATATTTGTGTATTTTTTTTACCGGGTGTTAATGATTGAATCATTTGAAAATCTCGAAAGCCCCGCCACGCGTCTTGCGAAATTTGGCAAAACGCACGTTGGATTCCAGTGAATTATACTAAAACAAGCAAGTTCATAGGCAAAATGGTTCACTCATACTAAATAATATGATATTATCTTTCATAATATATAAATAAATTTAATGATAATCCTGTAGTTTTCTCAAAAACACGGCGCAAAGTTGAGTGAAATTTGTCAAATTTAATAGACGGCCTCTTAACGATTTTTCAAGATCCAGTGCTGCCCTCTTTTGAAATAAATTATTTGAAAGGAAACGGAGATTATTGTGTGAGTGAAAACGTGAAGCTTTTCTACGCACATTAGTGCCAGTTTTTCGCAATAGTACGTAGAAAAGCTGTATCTACTCACTTTAAACTATAAACAGTAGTTCATAGAATAGAAGGGCTATCTAGGGCTTGTTCAATACACAATTTTAAATGGGATCTCATACATACATACATACTATCACGTCTTTATCCCTAATGGGGCAGACAGAGCATTTTGGGTCTTGTGGCTCTATGCAGAGCCTAGGGCCGCAAGACTTAAAAGCCACTTTTAGCGTCATGGTGGGCGAGAGGATGAAAAAGCAATCAATACAGTGATGGGTTGCTAGCCGCATCGCCTGTTAAAATGATCTGCATTTTTGCCCATGGTATTTCATTTTCCTTTCAAATGATTTATTTCAAATGGGGCCAGCACTTGGACTCCGCAAAACCTAGGCCAGCAAAAATCTAAGGCTGATACGCGATCCGAGCGACATCCTATACGCATTGGCTATTTTCAATATTTTCAGAATATTCAAGAGTTTTTTGAAAAAAAGTAATATAATCACATACAATTATAATCCAAAGTTTCAAGGTTTATTTTGATGTATTTCGTAAACACTCGCTGTTTACCGAGTAGATAAGACGTGATTTGGAGGCAACTTGGCAATTTCTTTTTATCGAGAAAATTTTATGCAATCATATTTTTTAATAGTCATTAGAGCTAGTCATGAATTTTGCTGCATGTTTAATTCAACTTGAGTATATCATTAATATTAAAATCGATACTTCAAAGCAGTGCGAGCCAGCTCAAAGACAAAACGAATACACAGATTTTGCAAACGTTCAAGCTTAATTAGAAGCTCTTTTGTAGCTTACAAATACGTGATTAACCGGTAAAAATGTGTAATTATCTCTACCTGTTAAAAACCATCAGAGTTTAAGATCATAGCGCATGATTGGATGCTATTGACAAGTAATTACAGTTCTTTGTTTCTCGACAAGTTAACATTATAGATAATCGACGGCAAAGTACGTGTTTTTAATGCAATCGCCATAGGTGTGAAAGCGTGCCTGCTTGGCGCCAGTCAGAGATAAGTTTACATAGACATAATACAAATAGACTTAACGCATTTGGATGCTGATGGTTTAACAAAAATGTTGAATAATTTTCCAAAACTAAAATCCGACTTCACACCTAAATTACACAACCTAAGTCGATAAAATTTATATGGGACCACCTGACAAGTATACTCTTTCAAACAAAAAAATAATTTTTCAAATCGGTCCCGGCGTTTTGGAATAATCTGTGAACATACATAAAAAAAGATCGTTCGATCGATCATAGAATTGATAACCTCAAATATAACCTCAAATCCGAAGTACTAGCAGTTATTTTAAAATAAATAATATGGTACTTTTAAAAAAAGGCCTAAAGGTAAAAAACCTCGTAAGTATTTATTTTTTTGAAGCTTGTTGGTTGAGCGTTGGCAATTTATTTCCTGTTAAATTGGGTTCTTTCCCGGCTCAAAAAAAATATTTGGTACTGTTTATGACCATATCCATTTTCAACGTAACTTTAAATTTGTTATAGCAGAAAACTTAAAAGCGTTATTTCACTTCAAGAAACGATGACGTCATTAGTCTATTTCATACAAATCCCGTAGAAAATGTTTTGACCTTTAGAAAAAGTGTCTTATTTGATTAGAAAGTAGCAACAAGATTTCCGTCTCGAATGCCATTCATGCACTCTCGTACAATCGATAGGCCATCGTTAACCTTTCAGCTTTCCTCTACACGTGATTTATGTCAATGGCGGACTGGCGCCGGCCATTTTGAAAATCGCGTCGCCCAGGGCTCGCACAACCTTTCTAATAAGCGGCGCCGTGGAAGTCGGAAAGCTATACATTATGAGAACCTATTTTTGAAACGCCGTTTGATACCCGGCAGAGTAAAATAAGGCCACTTCAAGTCCTCTCGTGGATGTCGTAGAAGGCGACTTAGGGAATCCAAACCATCTGGCCAGCGTGGAGAGTGTAGGCCTGGCTGCTCTGGCCAAGTATGGCTCTGGTAGTACAGAGAAAGTCATGCTCCTGCAGTGGAGACCACAAAGACCTAAAGACAATTCTTGAAACGCGGTGTCACCCAACGAAACGGTTTTTATATAGAGAAAACCATCCGTTTATGGACTCGGCATTTCATAAAAGCCTCTGCTGATTATTTACTAGTTCTGTGCGTGGCTTCGCTTAATTTTTGTTTTGCCATATTGTCGGGTAGTAACCGTACATCATATTACCCATAGCTACTCGGCGCCAGGCCTCTTATGTAAGTAATCTTGTAGAAATACGTGTTATTCCTAGGGTTTCGTAGGGAACCCTAAAAATAACTCGTATTTCTACAAAAGGTAAAAACGGTAATTAAAAAATTTAAAATTTGTTTATTCATGCAAACGTCCATTTTGTTAGTAGTACAGAACTTACAAACTATGTTAGTACTTATATCTTATTAATTTAAAATAAATATTTTCTTGTCCCACTTGGCGACCCCGGGATATCAGCATGAGCAAATACCCAACCCAGTGCCGCACAATTGGGCTGTCTGTCCGTCCGTCAGGCCGTCAGTCCGTACGTCTGTCTGTCACTAGGCTGTATCTTAAGAATTGTGATAGCTATAGACAGTTAAATTTTCATTAATTATGTATTTCTGTTGCCGCTATAACATCAAATATATAATATATATACGAGTATAAAAACAGAATTAAATAAGTTTTTAAGTGGGGCTAGGATAATGGGATGGGACCATACAACAACGTGAGTTTTAATAGATAATAGTACGAGACCCTTCGTGCGCTCTATGACTCGCGAAAGTACCACAGTTGTGCGAAAGTAACATTTGATCGGTATTGCTATTGCTCGGCATCAGTTTTGTTCCACCAATGTTGACTGACATAGCTTTTGATCGGCAGTACTATTATATACTATTCTACTTTAATTCGCACTTGATTGGTTATTTGTAATAAATAAATAAATATATAGGGACAGATTACACTGATTGAGCTAGCCCCAAAGTAAGTTCGAGACTTGTGTTATGGGATACTATATTTTATAACAAATCAACTCAACGATACTATATTTTATAACAAATAAATATATAGATAAACATCCAAGACCCAGGACAATTTGAAAAATACATGACCAACATGGAAGAAACCGAAATAACTCTTATCAAAAGGTGGTATTTAATATCATATCAGAACGTGTTTTTAAAATCCAATACGATATATTTTCTAAATTCACAAAATACACTCGTCGCCCTTTTTAAATAACTATCCGTCACAGAGCCCTCCAGTGTAATCAAACTTTCTAGCGCAACACAAATAGTAAGTTAGGTACAGTCGCCACTAAATGTGTTGAGATCATTTTTAGGGTTCCGTAGCCAAATGGCAAAAACGGAACCCTTATAGATTCGTCATGTCTGTCTGTCTGTCTGTCTGTCCGTCCGTATGTCACAGCCACTTTTTTCCGAAACTATAAGACCTATACTGTTGAAACTTGGTAAGTAGATGTATTATGTGAACCACATTAAGGTTTTGACACAAAAATAGAAAAAAAACAATAAATTTTGGGGGTTCCCCATACTTAGAACTAAAACTCAAAAAAATATTTTTCATCAAACCCATACGCGTGGGGTATCTATGGATAGGTCTTCAGAAATTATATTGAGGTTTCTAATATAATTTTATTCTAAACCGAATACTTTGCGCGAGAGACACTTCCAAAGTGGAAAAAAGTGTGTCCCCCCCCCCCCCCGTAACTTCTAAAATAAGAGAATGATAAAACTAAAAAAAATATATGATGTTCATTACCATGAAAACTACCAGCGAAAATTGGTTTGAACAAGATCTAGTAAGAAGTTTTTTTTTTTAATATGTCATAAACTGCAATTTACCTTTCATTCAATCAACTCAAATATAAAAATTAAAAAAAAACTACTACGGAACCCTTCATGGGCGAGTCCGACTCGCACTTGGCTGCTTATTCAAAACTATAAACCGACTTCACAACCGATTATGATAAAATTTGAATGGGATAATATTTCTAAGCTTATAAAAAAACTAGCCTATTAACTTCGAAACAATTGTTAAATGATACTAGCTAGAGACCCACCCACAAGGTGGTCTGACGACCTAAGGTCGCTGGAAAGCGCTGGATGCAAGCCGCTCAGATCGGACATTTTGGAAATCTTTGGGAGAGGCCTATGTCCAGCAGTGGACGTTATGCAGCTGAAATGATGACTAGCTAGAGATGACATGACTTATAATATTGGATACTAGCGAAAAATGTATTTTGCTTCACATGCAGCCGTTCTCGTAAAGGTAAGATAGTGCCTACCCTTTAAAAAATATTTGTGCACGTCACTGACTACCAGAGCCATATTTGGCCAGAACAACTTCATCTCTTAGCCTGTGGCGGTTGCATCCTCCAAAGGATGCTGCTTCGGAAGATAATGTAAAGTTTTTCTTAGCATTTTTGTTAAAAACGGCCATTTTTGGCAAAAATGATAAGAAAAGTTTCACGTTCTCACTTTAAACTGTAAACAGAAGTTCAGAAAAAGAAAAACAGGCCAAGTGCGTGTTGGACTCGCGCACGAAGGGCTCCCTACATTACTTATAAAAAATCACGTTTGTTGTATATTTATTTTATTATATTTTTAGTACTTGTTGTTGTACCGGCAACAGAAATACATCATCTGTAAAAAATTCAACTGTCAATCTATCACGGTTCATGAGATACAGCCTGGTGACAGACAGAAGTGGAGTCTTAGTAATTGGGGTCCCGTTTTTAGGGGTCCGTAGTAAACAAGGAACCCTTATGATTTCGCCATGTCTGTTTGGCTGTCGGTCTGTCCGTCCGAGGTTTTGCTCAGAGACTATTAGTAACCTAACAGCTGTAATTTAGCATGCCAAAAAAGTGATAAAATAAAATGTGTTATAGTGCAAATTTTTGTTGATCCTATAATTTCCTCAACACATCTATCGGCGAGTGTACCGTGTACGTCATAACTTGGCAACTCTGTTATTTCCAAGTGGCCGGCAATTTGATAGTTTCCCAAGCTCGGGACTTACGACTTTGGAATTGCCGAAGTTATTTTTACGTTCGAAAAGCAACCTGTAATCAACGGCTTCATACTCGAAAAAAGCGAAATTTCAGTTCTAGTTGTTACCGTAACTTTAAACTAAGTTGGACTGTAATGACTCTATTATGCTTCATCGAAAATGTAAGGTAATTACTCCTTTATGCCATCGGTTCACAAAAAACTTATAGTTTTGTAATAGTTTCAAACTTTGGTGACATTATTTTTAATTTTTAATTCATTTTTTTTTCGGGTATAATTGCTTTAACATTCCTACTCTTGGAAGGAACATACCTATAATAAATCTAACTACAGGCTGTATTACTATAGTATAATGATAATAAAATAACAGTTACAAACAAAAAATCGACCTCTTATACAAAATGCCCCGACGGCTATTCGTATGGAAATGCCGATGAAAGTTTCATTATACTGTAGAGATCATGTATAGCCCGTGGTTCAATTTATTACAGGTATGTCCCTTCCACGTTTTATATGTACAAAATGTATCTCCGTTCTATGCGCTGAATCACGTAGGTAATATACAAAGTAATTCCAATCTGATAACAAAACAAACAATAATTCTGACCTTTCAGCCCGCACCGAACCACCCCAATAAAAACAAAATTTGAAGCACACATCCGATATACAAAGATTTAAGGGCGCATTAAAATTGATAAAATATCGAAGTTCTCGACGATAATGATCGGAGTTTATTGTGATTCGTTTGGTAATGAGCAAGCGACGTGGATGTAAAGTTGGAAGCGAGGGAGCCTCTTACACCGAACTGTAACGATTACAACCGAATTGATGATAATCGTTGTTCGGTCCCCGTAAACTCTGCTAATGACAGCGAAGTGAACCCCTACTTCCCTGCCTCAGCCACACACTAGTCTACAACTATAAAAAAGCTATTTCGACTCGCTAAGAAAAGAAGGTCACCCTACTCCATAAGTGGTACGACAAACGAACGTACCTATGTGTCTGCTTTGCGTTTTCTTCATTGAATTAAAATAATTGTGTCTTAAATTAATAACCGATGCCTGTTATTTAAAAAATAAATACATTTATTTATATTTATCTACATATTTGTTATTTAAAGAGCAACAAAATTAAAATAAGTGGACCTAGAGAATTTTTATTTTTAAAATGAAATTTCTACTGCTGTTCAGGTTGCTGACATTACGATGTTTTATACACATTCATATAAACTTATTTGTAACAGGATAATGCTACCAAAGATATCAAATAGTTGAAGTTTTTAGAAGCCACAAGTCTCTATTTTTAGTAAAAGTAAAAATAGATTACTGATTTTTTGTTACAAGAAAAGTAATGCCATCTACTACCTAATATCGATGTGACTGCAGCTAGCCCGGGTGCGTACACATAAACACCGGTAAAGTGGATTCCGGTATTACAGTACTTAGGAGGAAACATGATTCTCTTAGGAGGAACAGAAGCAATGGAGATCTTGTGATCTCCATCACTTACTTCACTACTTTGATTGTTCAAATAGAATCTTAATAAAGTCCTTGTTTTGCAGTAAATAAAGGATAGTACCATCCTTAAAATATATACTCATCATCATTAGGTCTTTTTAGTCTCCACTGCAGAAGCACAATCCTCCCTGTACTGGTAGAACTATACATGGCTAGAGCAGACAGAGGATTTGGCCTGCACTCTCCACGCTGGCCAGACGGGTAGAAGAGGACCTATTGATGTGTATAAGCTTTGTTCAGCTTGTATTTCCTAAGTCGCCTTCTACGACATCCACGAGAATACTTGGATGGGTTCAACTTATAATTTCGCTCATTCCACTTTCAAGAGTTAACATATTAGCTTTTCTTATTTGGTTTTACTATGCTTTTTCGACAGCCGAGTGAAAAATAGAAAAAAATATTTTTTGACACAGAAAACTAAACTAAAATATAAATTAACTTAAACTCACAAGGGACTTCGAGGGATGACCAAAGTATGTTTGTTTATATCAAACCGATTTGGAGAAGAAAACAAAAGTCCTCAGTAAATATTTTGACGAAGTATGTTGCGGAAATATTTTCATTCAATTAATCGTGTATCCCTTCAAAAGAAAATATAGAATACACGTCGTTTATTTTCTTTATTCAGAATCAAACCGGGAATCGATTTCATACATTAACGATGGTAAATAGAGGATTCAATTCAAACAGGAATAGGGTTGCCATATGTCCGGCTTTTGCGGGATATGTTTGGCTTTTTTAATGTCGAGCCAAATATTGGTGTGTCTGTCTTTTTTTAGGCTTTTGGCAAAGCGCATGACCATTTTTAACCGACTTTCAAAAAAAGGATATAATCAATTAGTCGCGATCTTTTTTTATATATGTTTTTTTTTTTTTTTTTTTTTATTTAACTTTATTACATGAATTGTAATCGGCGGACTTAAGGCCGTAGGCCTTTTCTACCAGTCAACCTACAGGTGGTGTTGACATGCAAACTTTTCGGAAATATGTGCAAAACTTTTAATATTAAAACTGAAAACACTTACTTATAAGTTATAAAACAAATAAAACCTACGCACATACCTATGTTAATAATTACAAATATTGATACAAACCACAGTAATAATATACTACGTACAAATACAGACTAAATGAGAATACACAAACTTATAAATATAAAGTAATTATATACTAAATAAATTCAAATACTAAATATATATAACTACACATAGATATATAAATATTAAATAAATATTTTCTATCCGTCTGACAGTTTATGCAGATAATGATCGCGTACGGCTTTTTTGAACGCAAGGCGACTACAAGATTTGCGAATATCCACTGGGAGCGCATTCCAAAGCTGTACTGCTGTAGCAGTGAAAGAATGACGGAAAAACCCACTCCGACAATTTGGTACCTCAAGGAGAAGGTTATTGGACGAGCGAAGCTCTCTGTCGTGGGTGTTACCCAGAAAAGTAAATCTTGATTTCAGGTAGAACGGAGTTTTTGGGTCAAAAAGAATCGAGAAAAGGGTGCACAGAATGTGTAAATTACGACGTTGGCGTATGGGTAGCCACTTAAGTTGAGAACGGTAAGGCGATATATGGTCGTACTTACGAAGGCCAAAGATGAAGCGCAGACAGTTATTTTGAAGTCGGTCTAGTTTGTCTAGAAAGTTGCAGTTCAAGTCAGAGTAACATACATCAGCATAATCTATTATGGGGAGAATAAGTGAGTTTACCAGCATAATTTTGATATTAACAGGGAGAAAGTTTTTTAATTTATAAAGTGAACGAAGGGCCCCTGTAACTTTTTGAGCAACCTGGGATATTTGTGAGTTCCAACTAAGATTCACATCGACATACAATCCCAAATCCTTTACGCTAGTACAAAAGGGAATTTTAATGTTGTCATAGCATACAGGTGGAAGGGCGTCTTGATCTATACGACCTAACAGTTGTGAGCTATCAACTAAAATCACCTGGCATTTGTTTGGATTGACCGTAAGCCCAAACCGTCTCGACCAGTCACCTATTGCTCTTAAGTCAGTATTTATCTGACGAATGGCAACATCTATATTATCTACCTCTGTCTGTGCATAGAGCTGCAAGTCATCGGCGTAAAGGTGATACGGGCACTGAAGTTCTTTTGTTACGAAATCGATAAAAATAGAAAATAGTAAAGGAGAGAGTATTCCGCCCTGCGGGACGCCAGAGTCTAGGTCACACCAATCCGATGAAAATTCATCAAGGCGAACTGATTGCTGGCGATCCCGAAGATAAGAAGAGAACCAGTCTACAGCGGACGAAGAAATTGAATGATGAGAGAGGATAGTAAGAAGGATATCGTGGTCGACGGCATTAAAGGCATTCGAAAAATCAACCAAACCTAAAACAGTGACTTTCGTATGATCCATCCCTGCCCTAATGTCGTCGGTCACTTTTAGGAGTGCTGAAGTAGTACTGTGTCCAGGGCGAAAACCAGACTGCAATGGGTTTAACAGTCCATTTGTGAGAAAATGAGAAGTAAGTTGCTTGTGGGCACAAGCCTCAAGAATTTTTGATAAAAGCGGAAGAATGGATATGGGGCGAAACTGATTTGGAAGAGAAGGATTGGGGACTTTAGGTAGTGGACATACTAAAGCTTTACGCCAGAGAGAAGGAAATCTAGACGAAGTTAGGGAGAAATTTATGATGTGGGTTATGACAGGCAGAACGATATCGAATATACATTCGATCATCCGACGAGTGATTTGATCAACCCCCACCGCCCTAGTTTTTATGGCCATAAATATCTTTTTTATTTCGTCCTGACTTACTGGCGAAAAGTTAAATACAGTGTTAGTGGAAACAGGGAGAGAATTAATCCAGGAAATTGTATTCGACTTCGTATGACGATCTAAAGAAGAGGAAGTAGTGAAATGTTTATTTATATCATCTAACGAAATCGAAGAAGGAAAATCGGGCTTAGCTGAATTGCCAATACCAAGAGTTCGCAGAAACTTCCAGATATCGGCTGAAGATGAGGTGGAGATTGTGTCATGAATTAAACGACGTTTAGCATCCCGCATCATCCTATTACACCGGTTCCTTGCAATCTTAAACAGTGACCAGTTTTCGTCACAGCGATCTCTTTTAAACGCTCTGAATGCACGGTCTCTTCGTCTCATAGCCATACGCACTCCTTGCGTTATCCATGGGGCCGGTGGTCGTTTAATCCTAACTTTACGTACTGGAGCATGCTTATCATATAGCTGTGTTAGCAAATCATTAAAAATGGAAACCTTCTCATCCACGCCAGCCGCCAACAAAATCCTACCCCAGTCCATGCCTGCGGCATCAGATGAAAGTTTCGCTGGTTTGCTTCTGGCAAAACTACGCCGGTAGAGGGACTTAGCGATGCTCTTAGGCGGTTTAAGGATATAAGAGCAATGTATTAGGTCATGCCGAGAGAAAGCAGGTGCTGGATACTGGCCATGTGACGAGATGTGATCCGTAGAAGAGGTGATGATAAGATCGAGCCATGTGTTATCAGTATCAGTGTTGGTGTGAGTGGCGCCTAAAGGGAGTACCTGGAGACTGGCAGAGTCAAGAATACGAGTAAGATTAAGCGATCGCGGCGATTCATGGTTTATAAGATTTGTATTCAGGTCGCCCAAAATTATGTGATGTACATACTCGGAGCTAAAGCTATCAAGAGCGACTTCAAGATCTGAGAAATAATTTGTGGAAGGAGGACAATAAACCACTCCCAGTACAGCCTTGGAACCACCAATCCCAATCTCCAGAAAAATAAACTCCGCTGATGCAGAGTACAGAGGAGGAGACGCGGCCACTAGTTTATAAGGGATCTCACTCCGTAGGTATATAGCGACCCCCCCGCCGCCTCTACCTACCCGATCATTCATTACGTATGAGTATAAACCCAGGGAGTGGATACGAAGTAGACCTGAGTTCCGGTTTCAACCAAGTTTCGGAGATTAGAATGGCGTGAACATTGGTATTTACAAAAGTATCCACAAACTCAGCGTAATGACCTGGGAGGCTTTGTGCATTAATGTGACAAACATTAAAATTAGAGCCATGGTTCTGAAAAACATTACACACATAATCACTTAAAGACATAACGGAAGCGTTTGGACTATCATCGCAGGAAAAATATTCCTCGTTAGATGTAGAATCACTATCAGACATATTATAAAAATATAAATACTATAAATATAAATATATAATATTAAACAACAAATCTATTAATGTAAATTAGAGAAATGTAATATACGCGTGGGCTCGACAAATAAAACTAAATAAAACAGCAAAATCAGCACCACCCGCCAGTCAGCCAACTTAACACATAAAAATATACTTAATACAAACAACAAAAAGAAAAAGGTGACACTATAAAATATTAAAACGAACAGATGCGTGTGTTTCCTCTAAGGCCTCTTATTTTAAGTAAGTACTCTGTACATCCTTGGTAACAGAAATTAAAAGGAAAAATAGAAAAAAAAAATACTAATGTCACTGTCAAAGTCAAAATAAACATGATATGACATTTCCATCCATGACACTTAAAAAGTTCTTGACTCACGAACAATTCACTTTACCTCTCAAGAGACAAGTATAAAAGTAATAGAAAACAAGAAAATGTGAAGGTAATTTAAAAAATGCCAAAGGAAGAAGACCCGAAAGTACATACTGAATAGTTACTGGGATTATTACATAGTATATTAGGAACACACACGCAGAAAAACTTAACATTCCTAATTAGACAACAAGATCGAAGCGAGATACTGGTCATCATCATGCCTGCATGGCTGCAGGCCCCGTAGCACATCACTTAGGACGTCGCCGCGCCTGAAGGCCGAGGAAACCTCCCAACCAACTTCTTCAGTTCATCCTCGGAACCAATTTTGTGCCTAGCGCCATCGGAGGTCTTCACAACTACGACGCCGTCCTGCGACCAGCAATTCCTCATGCCAAAATGTTGACGTGCCTTTCCAAAAATAGCTTGCTTCGATCTTGTCAGAAACTCCTTCATGGATATTTTAGTTCCCTTCAAGGCAGATTTCTTTCTCCAGACTATCGTCTTTGTATTGTAGTCTTGGAACCTTACCAGCAGTGGACGAGGATTATCCTTATTTGCTTGGCCCAGACGGTGGCAAACTTTGATGGAGTTGTTATTGATGGCTGTGAGACCCAATTTCTTTTGCATTACCTCAAGGGCAACCCCCGTGCAATCTTCATTGGGCTGCTCCGGTATACCAGAGAAGACAAGAACTTTTCTCCTGTGCCGAGTTTCAATATCGTCAATGGATCGGGCACATTCCGAGATTTGATGACGGAGAATCTCAAGGAGTTTGTGAGTTAACTCACGGAAAGCCCTGAACTCCTCGGCAACCTTGGCTACTGTGTCCTTCGCTGGAGCGGCTGCCTGAAGTTGTGATGCCAACTCTTGCATCTTATTGTTGAAGGTCACCTCCAAATTCTGCTGAACTTTGAGAATTTCGTCCAATTGTGCCATGATGTGGGGAAATAGTTATTATACAGAGAAGTAAATAATGATTGTAATCACCTTGTTATTTTCTTAGTGTGTAAGTGGTGAGTTGGCAGGTGGTGTGTAGTGCTTAAGTGATGCTAAAACTTCATGGAACAGGCCACAAACGTAAGTTGCACTGAATTTGATTGTACAGACTCTAGTTATACTGATTATTTGTGCTCAAAGTAGTTTTAAATATTTTTAATATAATTTTTATTGAGAGAGAGATGTGATCTTTATTTTACACCTACCGCCGATATGTTTACCGATTATTCAAAGACGCCTAGACCGATTTAGATTTTTTTTTTTTTGTTTTAAGGGTATACTTAACAGGCGGTCAGATAGAAATTTATCAAAATCGGATGTGTAGTTTAGAGGTTTGGTTTTTAGATTAAACATATCTTTAACTATTTTACACAAACCTTTGATCTTGCTGCGTTACTGTATCCCCCGTCCGACTTTTGTTAGACTTTTGGCAGAGCGCGCGCATGAGCATTTTTTTAGGCCTCACTATAAATCCATATTAAATATCCATATTATATAAGAGCTATGCTCTTGTCGGTAAAGTATGAATTTTCTTCCATTTATCTCTCTCGTCCGCCAGCTGTTTTACTTCGCAGTACGACACGACGTTCACCTTCTTCTTTATCTGCTTTATGTAGCTATGCCTCGGTCCTGGTCCTCTTTTCCCTCCTATCTTCTCTTCAATTATGTTTTTTATGAAATCGTCGTGTCGTCACAGATCTTTCCTCGTCTATCCTCTGTAAAGTCCAGAATACACTTAATCTCTCTTACTCTTTTCAGGACCTCTACATTGGTAATTTACATTATTAGAAATTTAAATTACCAATGAGGAGATCACCACACATATCTTCACAAAAATTTGATTTTGCCCCGTCAGCCGTCACTGCTCCCGTTCGGCTTTTGAGGCTATATTCCGGCCTTTATCAGGGCAGAGTCCGGCTTTTTTGAGGGAGATGGCAACCCTAACCAGGAATCGAACCTTTTACCTTTACAAACACATTACACACGAGCATGATAGCCTAATTGTGTTTGATCCGGCTATTTGTTGGAGCAATCAATATCCGGAAGACTGCCGATACGGGAGGATAAGTACCTGGTAACTGGTTACTGGTAAATATGATATTTTCTAATAAAAATAAATTATTAAAAATATGTAGAATTAAATGGCGAAAGACGGGCTCCGTGGCTTAATTTTTAAATAATGCATAAACAACTTACAGCTACTTATTACATATATACATATTTGAGACCTACGAGTTTTGATTATGTAGTACCTACCCGGGTAAGACTGCGTTTCCACTGAAGCGGGGCAGAGCGGAGAAGAGAGAAATTGAATTCAAATAGCGGAGCGGAGATTTCAAGCATTGTGATTGGTCAATTTCTCTCCTCTCCGCTCTGCTCCGCTTCAGTGGAAACGCAGCCTCAGTAACGCAAATACACCTAAGAAAATCAGGTATAGGTCTCCTTTTTTGGAAGTTGGTAAAAATACGAAGCTTAGGGTTCAATTCCAGTTTGGGTAAATTGGAAATATAGTACATTTCGTTGAGCATTTTTTTTTTTTTTCATTGAAATAAAACTTATAGGTATTGGGTCTAGTTCAATCAGTGTAAAGATAACGGTAGAAAAGAAAAGCCCATTTATACACTGGAATTTACTAGCTTGAATGATTTATTGCAATGAATGATTTCCATGGTTGAAGTTTATTTTGACGACCTCCGTGGCGTAATGGTCAACACGCTAGACCGCCAATCCGGAGGTCCTGGGTCCGATCCCCAGCTAGGGCAAGTTGGAAAATGGCCTTTTTCAAATTGTCCTGTGTCTTGGATGTTTATCTATATATGTATTTGTTATAAAATATAGTATCGTTGAGTTAGTATCCCATAACACAAGTCTCGAACTTACTTTGGGGCTAGCTCAATCAGTGTAATTTGTCCGTATATATTTATTTATTTATTATTTGAGACCATACAAATCATTTATAATTTGATGCAACCTACTCATCCCATTTTTTGCACATGTTTTAGTGAATTATTCGACGTTAAAGGCAAAGGCTTTTCTATTATTATTATTACGGGACTTACCGCAATTAATATAGTTTTTTGCTAGATATTTCGACGACCTACTCCCGTCATGGTCGCTGGCCGTTTGAGGAACTGCGATGGATGATAGGCCGTTCATTTCCCCTTCCAATCAGTTTTGTCCAAGTCATTACGCCATCTTTACAAATATAATTTTAGAATACATTTGTTTTATATAACTTTATCATGTAGCGTGGAATATTGTTATGGTCAACTTTATTTTTAACCTATACAGTATCTATATATAAGGACCTGTAACTGGCTTCTTTATATCTAAATCTGTTACCTAATTTATATTAAGTGCTGTTGGTCTTCCTATTAAAATAAAATAAAAAATAAGAAATAAAATAAAAAAAATATTTCTAGTTTCCCTCGCTTCTAGGACCGCCTGGGATCCATTTAGTGACCATTCTAGCCCACCTATCCTCTCGCATACAGCAGACGTGCCCCGCCCCGTGCCACTTTTAAGCTGACTTAACAAAAGCTCTACTTAAAAAAATTTTTTTTTTTTAACTAAAACCCGACTTCACCCCCAAACTACACAACCGATTTTGACAAAATTTCTATAGGACCACTTTGGAAGTGCACTCTTTCGAACAAAAGAAGAATTTTGAAAATCGGACCACAATTGACGGAGAGAAATCGATGAACATACATAAAAAATATACAATCGAACATAGAACCTCCTCCTTTTTTTAAAGTCGGTTAAAAAATAATCATACCAGTTGCCATTATAAAAAGAGTAATCATACACAATAAAGCAACAAATATGCACACATCAAAGCGATAACCTTCTCCGCTACATCGGTTGATAAATTGACAAAAAAACAATAGCTTTTGTATACAAATACGTCAAAAGGGAGACTCATAAGTCCCCCTTTAAGGCACCCCCAACAACAATTTCCTGATGAAAACGTTGTCAAAGCAAGACTTCGCCGCTACAAACATGATTGCACATTTCTTTTAATATTTGATGCGGTGACAGGTGGAGCCCTACCTTAATTGAATCGAGCCTGAGAGCTCCAAGTCTCCGGGGAATAAGTGAAAAAGTTAAGACGCAGCGCTGCAAAAAAATCAATCCGCTAGATAACAACCAATCAAATCAGACGCTTTTTTTCAAAACGTCAATACAAACATTTTCTATGGGTTTTATATTAAATAACCTACGGTGACGTCATTCTTTTTTGGAGTCAAATAACGCACTTAATATCAGTTTTCCTGCAATAATAAATCTACTAAAATCACGCTCAACGGCTGAACTGAAGGCATTTTAGTCTTCACTGCAGGAGCATGACCCTCTTTTACTACCAAAGCTATTCTTGGCCAGAGCAGCCAGAGTTTGGCCTATTGGTTATTTGGGTTTGGCTGGCCAGGCGGATTGGAAATGTCTCATTGATGTTTATAAGCTTGGTCTAACTTGTGTTTCCTAAGTCGCCTTCTACGACATCTACGGAAAGACTTGGAATGGTCCTATTATACAATACTATACTGGAAACCACACAGCAAACTCAGTAATAAAACGTTGCATCGTTTTATTACTGATTATCTGTCGAGTTTCGGCTTATTTCATTTATCTTAATAAGTACTTTGACCTAACAATAAAAGCTTGTTCAAAAATAGATATTTTCTTCCGAAAACTGATTTATTATATATTTGATTTGCTAACTGCCTGAACAACACACAAGTTTATACATTTACAAATTAGAGCATTTATTTCTGCTCTACTTCCTCAGCTCTCAACGCACTGCGGCTTTTTTTTTAATTTTCCGAAGGAGTCGCAGATGCCGGCTAGATTAAGATTTTCCGCCATTAGACACTCGATAAAAAATGAATGGGATAAGAGTTGGAACGAGTTCCGAGAGGTTAAACTCGAAAGAAAAGTTAGTAACCGCCGAAGGCCGAACTCAAAACATAAATTATTCAGGGAAATTAAAAAAACTCGAAGTTTTAACATCCGTGTACCTTTTAACAACTCTTGTTCAAAAGGGTTTTAAATTTTTAATTTTGATGTGTTTTGCTTTGCGACTATTAACAAAAATTTGATGCGAAAATTTCATTTTTGAATTTTATTTTGTTCGGTGCATACAAGGATATCTGTAGACTTTTTCCGTCTTATTATAAAACGCAGACTATCTTTGTTACTAGGTTTAAACCATTATCCGACCAAATCAGTTGACATTTTCAGATGAGACAATGACGTATTACTTGATGTCAACTTGGTTTGGTCGGATAATGGTTTAAACCTTACTAGGTTCATAATAATAAGACCATATATCTTTCAGTTCATTATATTGAAGATTTCATGCTAAGATTAATAAAAAATTGAATACCTTTAATAAAAATAACTGAATCTTGAAAAAGAAGTGAAACATTATTTTTATATGCCAATTTAATGTTTACTCAAGATACTCGTACTTATATCTGATATATTTGTAGGAAATTAAAATGAGCTCCCATGCTGGTCTGGGAGAAAAAAATCTATCTATCTATCTATCTATCTATCTATCTATCTATCTATCAAAAATGCAAATCATGTTAACAGGCGATGCGGCTAGCAACCCATCACCAGGGACGTGCATCACCGATTATTGCAGGGTAGACTAATTTTGGGGCCTTTGCCCAGCAGTGGGACAAAAATAAAGCTCTCTGACTGAACTGACCCTATTAGGTACTTAGTGTGTTTACATCCTGAGAGCCACTTATACGCGTCATATTGTTTAATATTCATAAATGTTCCTATTAGCTTACCGCTTGTTTGAACTAAATCCAAAATAGGCTGGCATCGGCCATTTATGATTATTGCACTTTTTTCCTCAAAAGTTAAATGGTTAAACGCGTAACTTTTCAGTTTTAGCAAACAAACACCTGGGGCACAACTCCCACATGAAAAACTTTACATTGCAAACTATTTTAAAGAGGTAATAATAGAAAATAAAAATAAGAAACTTCTTCTAATTTCATCTGTTATCGCAAACATAACAAAGTTCAGAGCAGAGCGCAACACGTGATCATTTGTAATGCGACAATGCAAATAATTATCATTGGACAAGAAAAATTATCAAATATATACGATTAACACAAAAATCTTCGTGTTCCGTTTTATCCTCGAACATCTTCCGTGTATTTAAATTGGTAGCATAACACAAGCGAGAACCAATAACTTTCTAGTTTTCATCACAGGAACAAATGAATAGGCCTAAAATCGATATCATTCCTTATTGGTCAAAAGTGAAAAGAGATAAAAAACGTTGATTATTGAGACAGAAATAGCTTAAAGATAAGGGCCATTTTTGAAAAACAGCGTTTCACTTACTTACTGGTTTTTTCCATACTAAAATTTGCTTTGTTTGTTACTAATGCGTTTCAAAAATGGCATTCATTAGGCAAAGTCTAAAATATTAGTTGTGTGCGCGTATACTTCATGTTTGTGTGCGTCGGTGAAGTACGTTGACGATCATACCACAGACGCAAATCCTTATCCATGCGTTGTGAATGTGTGCAAATCGAGACACGATGAACAATTGTCTTTTAGGTAGGTAGCCCCTAGAGTACATGAGCGTATATACGTATAACCTAAGTAAGGTAGTACGTGGCGGTGGCCTGCATATGGCTCGATGGGAAACGGACGGGGAAGCGCGCGTTTATTTGAAAATAGGGCCTATTTATTATTTATTAAATTTATTTTAATATAAAAAATGCGGATATATTAGGGAAGCTCCGGGTAGGCAATGTCTCTGCGTCTCTATGGACAGCACGTCCCTGCCCATCACTGTATTGATTGCTTTTCCATCTTCTCGCCCACCATGACGCTAAAAGTGGCTTCTGGGTCTTGCGGCCCTGGGCTTTGCATAGAACCGCAAGACCCAAAATGCTCTGTCTGCCCCATTAGGGATAAAGACGTGATAGTATGTATGTATTAAAATGAGCATAATGAGCACTTTGAACGCCCAGGCGTAAATTATTATTAACAAAACAAGGCTTTAAAGTAAATCGCTTGAGAGATTTTACTGTTAAGCGCCTTGAGGTGTACCTGAACAGCGTAAGGTAAGGGGATCCTGAATTAGACATCGCCAAAGTATTAGCCAAAGTAGGTAAATTACCGCTGAGTTTAAGCATACAAATTAGGTGATTAATGTTCAGTCAAGCAATAATAAGGGAACAAACAATTAGAAATAATGACATGAGTAGGTACTAATACGACATCACATCGTTCTGATGATCAATTTTTTTTTATACAACGTGAAAGGGACATTTTCGTTATATAAATAAATCGTACCACGGGTTATACAATATCCTTTTTTATTAAGTACAAATATTTTAAGGGGTGATTCAGTCCATCATTTTGAACAACTTTTCCCAATAAATGTATATCGAAATACGAAAAATATTTTTTCGATTTTCATACAAATCGAAGTAGTCACGTGATATCATTACTATGGAAAATGAAAATTTTCTTTTCGTATTTCGATATACATTTATTGGGAAAAGTTGTTCCATATGATGGACTGAATCACCCCTTTAAATATTTGTAATTAATAAAAAAGGACAATGTATATACTAGACCATTATAGTATAATGAACTTGTTCTTTATTACAATACAATAAACTTAACTAACTTACAATAATTACAATAATGAACTAAAATAACAATCTACAATATAAATAAAAAATTCGGCATTTCCATACTAAAGTATGCAGCCCAGGCGCTCGGACAATTTGTATAGTTTGGCTTTACGGCCCTGGGCTCTGTCTACCCCGTCAGGGATAAAGACGTGAAAATACAGCCTAGCTTGCTGACCACTAGGCCACAGCGGTCGTCATCGTAAAAAGTAAAGGAAATATCGAGTACATCATATTTTGTTTGTTTGTTTGTTTGTTTGTAATAACTTTATTGTACCAAAACAAATACATATACAAAGACAGCTTACGAAAGAGCAAATATACAAAGGCGGACTTATCCCATGTAGGGATCTCTTCCAGTCAACCTAAATATTATTAAATAAACTATAACTAAATAAATCTATTTTATAACTTATAACATACGAATTATCATAAACGCCTGATGGATTTAGAAGGCAGTCATTTAGATACAGACATTATCATAATTACGTAAGTTCTTATTCTATAATATACCTAAAATCTCCATAAAATGCACATATCATCCATAAAAATTGCATAAAATGTTCAAGAAGTTCGAGATAATTTTTCAAAACTAATAACATAACTAATAACCGCCCATTGTACATTTTCATGCTTTTTTTCTGTGTATATTTAAGTAATTGTTATTTTTTTGGTGTACAATAAAGTATTACTTAACTAAACCTACTTCAACACCAAACTACACAATCGATTTTGATAAAATGGGACCATACATACATACATACTATCACGTCTTTATCCCTAATGGGGCAGACAGAGCATTTTGGGTCTTGCGGTTCTATGCTGAGCCCAGGGCCGCAAGACCCAAAAGCCACTTTTAGCGTCATGGTGGGCGAGAAGATGGAAAAGCAATCAATACAGTGATCGGTTGCTAGCAGCATTTGCATTTTTGCCCATTCCGTCGATCGGCTTTTACGATCTGCGTGGGAAGAAAAGCAGCTGGTACATTCTAAGTTTTTTTTTTATTTCTCCCAGACCAGCATGATGCACCATGCACCAGCAAAATGGGACCACCTACCAAATATGCCGTTCCCACAGGCCTTCCAAACAAGAAATATTTCAACTTCAAGTTTTGCGGAGAAATAAAAAGTGTACATCAGAATGTACACTTTTTACTAGGCGAATTTAACATTAAAACTATGCCTAAAAATTGCTTTCCTATTGCTTCTATTTTCTTTCAATTAGTTGAGAATTGCTTTCATCGTAATTTAGAAGAAATAAAAGATTTAAGGGTGACCGTTTGGATTGATAAGCTCCTCCAATTTTTCAAATATTTTTTATATGACACTAGCAAGCGCACGCGTTGATAGCAAGGAGTATAAAGAGATACTTTACATGCAATGCCTTTGAAACATACCTAAACTATAACTATTATTGTTTTATTAAATTGCAGACTAACTTAATATGAGATTAAACCATTCTTCACCCAAATTTAATTAATACTTAGTGACTTTTTTAATTTGCAAATAGGTATATAAATTAATTTATCTTACTTATTTTTCGTATTTAAATAAACTTTAGAGACAAGGTTGCAGGAAAGCGCTGGATGCAGGCCGCTTCCGATCGTCATCCTCATCATCATCAGGTCTTTTAGTCTCCACTGCAGGAGCACGACCCTCTCTGTACTACCTGAGCCATACTTTATCAGAGCAGCCAGAGGACTTGACCTACACTCTCCTCGCTGGGTTGGAGAATGGAGAGGTCTCATGATGAAAAAGCTTTGTTTAGCTTGCATTTTCTAAGTCGCCTTCTACGACATCCACGGGAGGACTTGCAGTGTTCCTATTCTACTCTGCCAGAAACAACACGGCGTGTCCTTTTGGAAATCCTTGCGGGAGGCCTAAGTCCAGCAGTGGACGTCCTATGGCTGGTATGATGATGATGAAACCATTGTTCAACGAAATGAAGTGACACAAGTTTATTTGCTAGGCAAAATAAAAAACCCTGATTGTCAAAAACACAATATTGACTGTTACTTTCTTTTCATTACACTATAATGATCCAGTACAGCCCGTGGTTCGATTTATTACGGGTATGTCCCTTCCACATTGTATATTGTGTAATACCTATCTAAATTTGATACAAACCATTATAAATCTCACTTACCTCTAAAATCAGGTACCGTATATCGCCCCAAGCCACCACGACATATTGATGCTAAATTCGAGTTTACGACATAGCAACACTCCATGATTAGAAGCTGGCAACACCATAAAACTTTATGGGCCATTACCTCAGTTGCTTTATGCTGCTAACTTTTTAATTATACACCATTGAGGTATTAACTATAGAGATGACGGAACGTAGATACAAGTGGGTTGGTGTGGGCTTAAAATGATAATGGTGACAGGTGTAGAAGATAAAATCTCATGCAGCATTAGGAATTTGGGGTCAAAAATAAAATAATTCTGTACCTACAGTTAATAATATAAAAATATAAAGCTCCTATACAACAAACGTGATTTTTTTATAGATACACAAAACCATTCTTGCGCGAGTCCGACTTGCACTTGTCCTGTTATTAAAGTCGGTTAAAAAGTAAGTAAATAGAAGTGCCCATTCACTGATAAATGTTTGATACTGTCAATATTGCTAAATGTAATGATAACTCATTGTACCATTCGTAAACGAACTTTTAAAAATATTGTTGGTACTTATTATACAATGTCCTTTTTAATTAAGTACAAATATTCTAAGGGGTGATTCAGTCCATCATTTTCAACAACTTTTCCCAATAAATGTATTTCGAAATACGAAAACATTATTTTAGGTTTTCATACAAATCGCCGTAGTCACGTGGTATCATTACAATGGAAAATGAATTTTTTTTTCGTGTTTCGATATATATTTATTGGGAATAGTTGTTAGGAATGATGGACTGAATCACCGCTTAAAATATTTGTACTTAATTAAAAAGGACATTGTATATTACCATTGTCGGTTCCATACATTTACCTCCGCGTCGTAAAGCGGTCCACGCAGCAGATTACAGCGTGCATTAGTTCAGTTCGTGATGTCTACATTACATGTACTTCTAAGGGCGTTCTGAATTACTTCACATTATATTAGGACATTGTGTCCTGCGGGTACCCGACACATAATGTAGGAGGTATTGTTTTTTTGATACGGTGGCGCGATTTGTACGTCTGAATTTGGACTTATGTTCGGTTTTTTTCACTTACTTAAGGGGCTTACCTGAATTTTGCGGGGTCCCAGTGCTGCCCCCATCTGAAATAAATCATTTGAAAGAACTGGGGTGTGGAAGCCCTTCAACTATTTAGAGAGGTCTCCACACGTTTGATCGACGTCTCTGAGGACCCAAGAGCTGGTGCGCATTTCGGCCAAAGGCTTAGCCTTGCAATACAACGCGGAAATGCCGCCAGCCTCTTGGGGACTCTGCCTGTTGACGGTGGCGATCTGGGAACGATTTTTTATATAAATTGAAGTTTTTATTTTTAGTAATAGTTTTAATTTATAGAAAAGCTTTTAGTTTAACATAATTTTATTATTAATAGATGTTATTATGTCCTGTATTTGTTTATTTTGTGCAATAAAGACATACTTAATTTGAAAGAAAACGAAGGTATAATTTAAAATTGTATCTTGATCAAGCCCTAGATAATCCTTCTATTTTATGAATACTCGTAACGTGAAGCTTGCGAAAAACCGCAAATTTTGGTTAATGTGCGTAGGTATTCAAAAATAAAGTCCCATTTGTTCCGAACTTCGTCATATCTTTCAAATATCCTGCAATAAACAACTATAAGGTAAATTCTTGTATACCCAGCTTTAGTCTAAAGACTTGCTTTGAATACCGTCTCATGTTTATTTAAATTCTTTCATAAAATTCGCAACTCGCTTTCGTAAATGACGCCAAATATAAATTCCATCATGTCTGCGTTCTACCCCGAAGGATGCAGAAAAATGTGGACCCTTTTTATGCGTCGCACTTGGGAATATTTGTATAATGGTGTGCATAGCTCGGGAACACTGGGAAACTGGGAAGAGCTGGGAATATTCAGGACGTGTCGGCTTGTGGGGTTTTAAACGGGAGAGTTTTTGGGACATAATGTTTGGGTACGTGATGAAATGAGCCACGGCAAATGCGCAGTTCATTTCTGTTTCATTTTGAGAGATTTTAGTTTATTTGAATATCAACTTATAACACGCGTAGCTCCTCTCTCCTTTCTCTCCTCCATTCCTTTGATCTACATGTTCTCCCTTTGAACGGGCCTACGCATTTCCCACACAATGGTCCCCCCTCTCTCCTTGATCTCATTATAACTTCTTCACCGGATCTCTCTGCAACCCATGGTCAGTTTAACGCCGCAGGTTTCTCTGCTCATGATCTGATTTATGCATCTTTTAAATTGCGTCCGCCTAAACGTAGACATCGTCTTATGACAATACGCAATTATGCATCAATTGATTACGATAGGCTGGCCAAGGATATTGCGGAGGCTGATTGGTGCTCTGTTCTTGAGGCGTCTGATATTGATGCTAAAGTAGCTATATTCAACTCCACTCTCTTGGCCATTTATGACAAACACGCACCAGTCCATACTGTACGTGTTAAACACTATCCTGCTCCATGGTTGACTGCGGACATTAAGCTGCTCATGGCCAAGAGAGACAAAGCCAAACTGAAATTTCGTCGCTTCCCCACCGACAACAATCGTGACCATTATATAGCTATTCGTAATGAATGTAATCGTAAATGCAGGGATTCCAAACGGAAATACATTCATAAAAATGTAGAAAATACCCCTCCTAACAAGCTATGGAACTTCCTGAAGGGTCTTGGGATCGGTAAACAAAGCCCTGAGACAAATTTAAATGCCGATGTTAATGAACTTAACAAACATTTCTCTGCTCCTCCTGTAAGCCTCTCCGCCAGTGTCAAGCAGACCACATTGGCATCCCTCTCAAACAAATGCGTTTTTGACTGTCCTTCTTTCTCCATCCCTAATATTACTAGTGAAGAAGTCGTGAAAATTATAATGTCTATAAAATCAAAGGCGGTTGGCGAGGATAATATCACACTAGATATGATTAGGCCAATAGTTTATCTAATATCTCCTGTTATTGCTGAATTAATTAACTTCTCTCTGTTCTCTGGTACCTTTCCCGATATTTGGAAACGTGGTCATCTAATTCCTCTCCCAAAAAAGAATATTCCTGTTTTCATCATCTTCTCGACTTTCGCCCTATCTCCATCCTTCCTTTACTTTCTAAAATCATAGAACATCACGTGAATCAGTGTCTATCGTCACATCTGTCACAACATAATATCCTGAGTCCTTTTCAATCCGGATTCAGGGTGGGACACAGCACCACCTCCGCGCTTACCAAAATTACGGATGACATACGACTTAATATTGAAAACAGAAAGCTGACACTCCTCGTTTTGCTAGATTATACTAGTGCGTTTAACACTGTGGATCATGATGTTCTTCTCGAAATTATGCGTACACTCAATTTCTCCGTGTCTTCTTTGTCTTGGTTTCGTTCTTATCTGGTAGGTCGACGCCAACTAGTCAGGATTGATGATAAGCGATCCGATTGGTGTGACGTAACTGCTGGTGTTCCCCAGGGAGGCATTCTGTCCCCGCTTCTCTTTGCGATTTTTATTGATGGGGTAACGGCGTTTCTATCCTCTTCTTTTCATCTTTACGCTGACGATCTTCAGATATATATCGCCGCCCCACTCGAAGATTTCAACGGTGCCATTAGCACAATCAACTCCGACCTTGCTGCAATATCGCAATGGTCCAAAAATTTTGGGCTTATGGTGAATGCGTCTAAATCTCAAGCCATTGTAATAGGTAGTCAGTACTATATTTCTAGACTTAAGGACATACAGTTACCCAATGTTACGCTTGACAATCAAATTATTCCTTTATCAGATACAGTTAAGAACTTGGGTATTCTTTTTGACCAGACTTTATCATGGTCTCCTCAAATTGCAGAGCTGAGCCGGAAAATTTACGCTTCCATGCATTCTTTGAGACGCTTACAATACTTTCTTCCCGTGGACACCAAAGCACTTTTAGTACGAGCGCTACTGTTGCCTCTCTTTGACTATGCGGATGTGGCATATTTGGATTTGACTGAGGAGTTACTAGATAAACTAGAGAGGTTACAAAACGTCTGTATTCGATACATATTTGGCCTGAGAAAGTTTGATCATATCTCGGAGTATCGCCAGATTTTGAAATGGTTGCCTATCAGATTGCGTCGTCACACTCACATTCTTTTCTTTCTTTTTAATACCCTTTATAACCCTAGGTCACCTGTATATCTTCAAGAAAAATTCTCCTTCAGAGTTTTCAATGAGCGTCTTCGTGCCAGAGGTCAACCACTTCTAGAGATCCCTTCGCATACCTCAAAGTCCTAAGGGAAGTCCTTTGTCGTGCTCGCGGTGCGTTTATGGAATGCATTACCAGTGGAGGTAAGAACGTCTCAATCCTTAGGCTCCTTTAAATTTAGAGTGAATAAGTTCTATGCAGAGTCATAAATTGAGTTATATAATATAATATTTATATGTATGTATGTATGTATGTATATATTTATATATATATATTTCTATATATTTTATATGTGTATGATTTGTATTTACATACTTAAGTAGTTGAAGTGTATAAGCCTTATTTAAACTTTTTGTTTTTCGATGTTCTTTACATCTGCCTTCCTATTAATAATAATTGTCCTTTGTTTCTCTGGTCGACTGGAAGAGATCCCTTCTGGGATAAGTCCACCATTTGTACCATTGTGTTTGTAATTGTATGTGATTAATGTTTGTTTCTAAGTACAATAAAGTTTTTAAATAATAAATAATAATAATAACTTATAATATTTTTTGTACATACATACATACATACTATCACGTCTTTATCCCTAATGGGGCAGACAGAGCATTTTGGGTCTTGCGGTTCTATGCAGAGCCCAGGGCCGCAAGACCCAAAAGCCACTTTTAGCGTCATGGTGGGCGAGAAGATGGAAAAGCAATCAATACAGTGATGGGTTGCTAGCCGCATCGCCTGTTAACATGATTTGCATTTTTGCCCATTCCCTCGATCGGCTTTTACGATCTGCATGGGAAGAGAAGAAGCTGGTACATTCTAAGTTTTTTTTTATTTCTCCCAGACCAGCATGGGAGTATTTTTAGTAGAATATTTTTTGTACAAACGTACTCTTTTATGCTGAAACGCCATATCAGAATTTGAAACTTTAAACTTTGGATGCATAATTTAACAAATAATTTAGTTTGTAGAAGTGTTCAATTTTGATGGTCAATAGTTTAATGACACACTAAGTTTTATTTAATATGTAAAAATATACTAAAATAATAATACAAAAATATAGTCTCAAATTATGTTAATTAGTCAAAATATGATTTGATTGTGAAAAACCAGTTAAAATCTGATCTAACCTCGTCTAACTATGAGTAAGTGATTATATCAATGTTTGCCATAATAACCTCGTCAAGTCACTAGGTTAGGTAGCGGACCCCGGGCTCTGAAGCGTTACCGCTGGGGATGCAACCGAGAATACGGGAGGATGATGACTGTCAACTGTACACTTCATCAGCAAAGTAGAGCAAACAAGGTCAGCAAGTTTCACTAACAGAGCTAAATAGGGCGCCAAAAATAGTCCTCTCCGGACCGAACCGGGGACCCGTGATCTAACTTACCCACTAACCTAACTAATTTAGACAAATATTCCATTCCCAAGGTCTCAGGGGTTTTGCGCATTTTGAACACGGATGAAAGATACAAGGAGATATATTCTCTTTATTTCCATCTGGGAAAAAAGAAAACTTATAAAGTATTCAGCTTACTCGTATTTACCCAGCCGATTGAGGCAAGGGAGCAAGCGAAAATCTAAATTTCCGACAGAGTAGAATAGGACCACTCTAAGTCTTCGTGTGTATGTCGTAGAAGGCGACTTAGGAAATACAAGCTAAACAAAGCTTATACGGCCAACGTGGAGAGTGTCATCATCATCATCATCATCATTTCAGCCGCATAGCGTCCACTGCTGGACATAGGCCTCTCCCAAAGATTTCCAAAATGACCGATCTAGAGCTGCTTGCATCCAGCGCCTTCCAGCGACCTTGGTTAGGTCGTCAGACCACCTTGTGGGTGGGTGTCCTACGCTTCGCTTGCCTATACGTGGTCGCCATTCGAGAACCCTTTCGCCCCATCGGCCATCGGTTCGTCGCGCTATGTGTCCCGCCCACTGCCATTTCAACGAGCTAATCCGCTGGGCTATGTCAGTGACTTTAGTTCTCCTACGAATCTCCTCATTTCTGATTCGATCACGTAAAGAAACACCGAGCATAGCCCTCTCCAAAGCGCGTTGCACGACCTTGAGCCTTCTTATGAGACCCATAGCAAGGGACCATGTTTCAGAGCCATAAGTCATCACTGGTAACACACATTGGTTGTAAACTTTAGTCTTAAGACACTGAGGTATATTTGACGAGAAGACACTTCGTAGCTTCCCGAACGCTGCCCAGCCGAGTCGGATTCGTCTAGAGACCTCTTCCTCGAAGCTGGAACATCCTGCCTGGATCAATTGACCCAGGTAGATATACTGGTCTACAACTTCGAGGGTGGAGCTCCCAACACAAACAGGTAGGGGCGCAACATGGACATTCGACATTACTTTCGTTTTGTCCATGTTCATTTTAAGGCCCACTTGTTGGGAAACTCGATTTAGATCTCCGAGCATAGTACTTAGGTCTTCCATCGATTCTGCCATGACAACGATATCGTCGGCAAATCGAAGGTGAGTGATATACTCGCCATTGATGTTGATTCCAAATCCTTCCCATTCCAGAAGCTTGAAGGCATCTTCCAGTGCAACGGTGAACAGTTTCGGAGATATAACGTCTCTCTGTCTTACACCTCTATGCAGTGGAATTGCCCTCGTGCACTGCTCCTGTACTCGGACTGACATAGTGGCATTACTGTATAAGCACTTCAACACTTCGATATACCGATAGTCAATACGGCATCGCTGGAGAGACTGAAGTACGGCCCATGTTTCGATCGAATCGAAGGCTTTTTCATAGTCCACGAACCCCAAGCATAACGGCCGGTTATACTCCCTCGTCTTCTCTATAACCTGCCGCAGCGTTTGAATATGGTCCATGGTACTAAAACCTTTACGGAAACCGGCTTGTTCGGGAGGCTGAAGGCATCGAACCTGTTTGCGAGACGATTCGTAATGACCCTCGAGAACAACTTATATACATGACTCAGAAGCGTGATAGGCCTGTAGTTCTTCAATAGGGTGCTATCTCCCTTTTTGAAGAACAGGACCACCACGCCCCTGCTCCACGTTTCCGGCGTTACGCCCTCGAGCAGAACGGAATTAAAGAGCCTCTGAAGGACTTTCAGTACCGGCGTTCCGCTCGCTTTCAGAAGCTCTGCTGTGATTCCATCCTCGCCCGGCGCCTTGTTGTTTTTAAGCTGTTTGAGGGCCATCCTAATCTCGTACAGGCTGATGTCCGGGATATCTTCGGTATAGTGTCGGGTTAACTTGGCTCTTGGGTCTTCAGCCATTTGTCCGCTGGGTTGTGAAACTGAGGTATACAGCTGTCCATAAAACCTCTCGATCTCCGCCAGAACCCCTTCCTTTGTCGACACCACGCCGCCGTCCTCCGTCTTCAGCTTCATCAATCGGCTTTGCCCAACCGACATAGCTCTTGCGAACACTTTGGAGCCTTTATTCTGCTCTATCGTCTCCTTAATACGCTCAGTATTAAAGGAGCGGATGTCGTGTCGCAAGGACTTTTGTATACGTCTGTTGAGCTGCCGATATGATTCAGCATCTTCGGAGGTCTGCAGCGGCCTTGATCGTCGCTCTGCCATTAAGGTAAGGGTCGCAGCAGAGATTTTCTGAGGTCTTTGTTTGGGGCGGGACCTAAACACCTTCGATCCCACCGCTTGGACAGCTTGTATAAACCCTTGGTTTATCTCGTCCACTGTAACGCAATCCTGAAGGCCTTGAAAGCGATTTGATAGTTCAAGCTGGAAACCCTCGGAGTTTTCGATTTGGATCTGCGTCGGTCGGAGCGTCGACTTCATCAGCCGCGATCTTTCGACCTTGAGATCAATATTCACGATGCCTCTTAATATTCGGTGATCGCTCCCGGTTTTGATCCGATTGATCACTGAGACATCGTTGAATATTCGTCTCTTAGTCGTTAAGATGAAGTCGATTTCGTTTTTGACAGGGGGCTGGTTCTTCTTTTCTGGACCTATCCAGGTCCACTTCCTTTGTGGCGGCTTCTTGAAGAAAGAGTTCATCGCGAAGAGTCCCTCTTGCTCCAAAAAATCAGCCAGCCTACGTCCCCTGTTATTTCGCACTCCGTATCCGAAGTTTCCCAGCCTAATCTCTCCATCGCCTCGTTTGCCCAGTTTCGCGTTAAAATCCCCCATAACAACCGTAAAATAGGTTTCAGAAGTAAGTATTAGGCCTTACTTATGTCCTCATACACTTCCTCCACCTCTTCATCGGAGTGATCCTTTGTTGGCATATATACCTGTATAACCTTCAGCGAGTATCTTTTAGATACTCTGAGTATCAGGTATATTACCCTGCTAGAGACACTCTCGATGGTTATGACGTTGTTAATGAGGGACTTGTGGACGAGAAACCCGACACCATGCTGGGACTTCTTTATGTCCCCTTCCCGGTGATAGAGTAGGTTACCAGACTCTAGGGTTGTCGTGCCCTCGCCCTCTCTTCGGACTTCAGACAACCCCACAATGTCCCATCGTAACCTACTTATTTCCTCTTCCACCTCATCTAACCTCTCGTCAGTCCTCATTGTGCAGACGTTATGTGTTACCAGGGCCAGTCGTCGACGGGAGTGGTAGCCGGATCTCTGCCTGTGGAGAGTGTAGGCCAAATCTTCTGGCTGCTCTAACCAAGTCCATACTTGGTCTGTACTACTAGAGCCATCTCTAGTAGTACAGAAAGGGGCGTGCTCCTGTAGTGGAAATTAATAAGACCTGATGATAATGATGTGTTTATAACAAAATATCACTATTTCACGCCCAAAATCACGCTAAAAGTGGCCTGCGTGTTATCGCTCCAGGCACTGTCTACCCCTGAAGAAATGATAGGGTAGTGTTACTACTACTACGTACTCTCTAGAATTGCAGTACTTGAGTGGAACTGTCATCATCGAGTATCACAGAAATGGTAAGCGCAGTGTGGAACGAAACCGCGTTTATGCGACGGCCTAGTTTCATACTTAAACTGCGGAGTGCCCCTAGCATGGCACCGTCAATAAAACCAGATGAAGTTTTTGTCGGATTTACGTAGAGCCAGATAGTGATAGATGATAGCGCTAGACAAACGCTGTCGCGGGTGCCATGCTACGGGCACGGCACTGATAACTACAGTAATGGAACTCGGCGCTGTCCTTGAAAAATATACCTAAACCACGCATGCGCTAGGGCTGCCCGTCTACAGTACCTATTTAAATTTCATTTACCTACTTGAGTGACTAGTTTTGTGATTGTGATGTGAATGAAAAAGATTATCCCACAAGAAAAAGATAATATATTTAAATAAGTGTTTACAAATGGCACGCCTACTGCTCACAATAAAACACCGTTCGCCATTGCGGCGCATCCCTGACTGTTTGTACGCCGAGTCACGGAACAAGTGTATGGACCTTAGAGGCACGTAGGTATAACTTGCGTTCCGACCGTTTGTATGAAGATACAATACTGTAGATATCTGTACCATGCTACGGGGGTTGGTATAGCTCCTTGTCCCTGTGCTCCTACGTCAGCTCGTTGCTATTCATGGGTCTAAGCTCCAAGGTGACGCGCGCGGAATGGACTCCTCTAATTACGTTGACGATGTTTTAATTCCATATTTTCTGTTGACTTTGATCTTTATAAATGTTCAGAATTTATAATGAATGTCTTGAAAGTATGTTTTTTTCAGAAGTATTTTTTACTTGTGATGTACTCTGGTATTACGGGATTAGTAATACCTGGATGATAGAGATTCGCGATGAAAACCACGGAGAAAAAGACCGATTTGGTTTTTTTTTTTTTGTTTCAAAAGTTAAACTTGCGAGAAATTTTATCAAAGTCGGTTGTGTAATTTGGGGTGAAGTTACCACGTAATCAGCACTGTAAAACGTGTCAGCAGAGAAAGAAACCTGCGCCTTTACTTAAATCCGACAAACCGAACACGCAACGAACCGTCATCTCCAGAATTATTCAAAACAGACCCGTCCCTAAGAATCGTCCGAGCCAGAACCTCTCCAGGCCTTTCCGGCTCTTTATAAATCTTAAAGCATTCCCTTTTATTTCAAGAGAACACTCGGCGACTCCCACGACCTCTTAAGGGACCTCGCGAGCTACAAAAATAACCAATACCTCTTTTGTGGTGACGCAAACGGGAAGGTTGAGCTTTTTTTATTTGTTTAACTTTATTACAAATGTAATAGGCGGCCAGTATATCCAGAGAAAAAGGAGTCTTTTAATGGTATTTTCAAAAAGATTTGACTGTGAGTACATTATCCACGAGGCGATGGTTCATGTACTGACTGACTGAGGGTTAAATTAATGTATTTATAATTTACTAGCGCTACGCAACGGCTTCGCACGGGTATTTAACAAAAAAAGCCATCTTCCTTTCACGGTGCTGCCTAGCCAGCCGAGCAGGGTGAACAGCGTCCACGCGAATTTGTTACTTACATTTTTAAACTCGTGATATCTTTGTAATGTAATGTCTAAATTGAATAATTAAAAAACCGGCCAAGTGCGAGTCGGACTCGCGCACGAAGGGTTCCGTACCATTATCTATAAAAATCAAGTTTTTGAAGTGAAAACTTCTTTAGCGGCGTTGTGCACTTTTTTTGGAATGGGTAAAAAATTTTAAACTCGCGTCAGGACACGTGACCTGATCGAAAAACGGCGCAGGGCGCTTGCGCGAATGTTCGTGTGTGTTTATGTTACAGCGTGCTACGCACATCCATGGATGGTGACAGCTGATGGCTCGACCGTCTGTGTAGTGGCCATACTGCTGTAAATTTGAAAATGATTTTGTTAAAAAAGAATTTGGTCATGCTTGTGACATTTGTGACAGACTGTGGTTCAGAAAAGATTTGAAATATTTTATACTGATAATTAAAGCAATTCGTGCAAAATTATTCCCTAACCATTCCAAAATATCAAAAATGCACAACGTTAATATTCAAGTTTTCACTTCTGCCGGCACTCCCAGAGTGCAACCCGTCGTTTTTTTTTTATGGTAGACCCCTTAAATACCTATTTATTTTATAATAATTTTTAAATTTAATATTAAAATAAAAAATGTTTATAGGAAATGAAAATTTTTACTTAAAATATTCACAAAATACTCAGTTGTATTTTTATTAAAAACTAGCTGAAGCCCACGACTTCGTTCGCGTGGACTTTGTCTCTGGAAAATGCTCATCAGGCTGAGCAACTTTTACTAAGGCGGCATTTTTATATCTCATATAGTTTAGCTGGACCATTATAGTTTTGCATCAGGCGTTCCATTTTCCAAAATCATTTATACCCTATATGTTGCCCAGGCTTATTAGCTATATAACAAAAAAAGTTTCATTCGAATCCGTCAAGTATTTCCGGAGATTAGCGTGTACAAACAGACAAACAGACATACAGACAAACAGACAAACATTTTTTTTTTAATTCTTACTCTATTACTACGTCTCCATCGCCCCCAAAAATTTTTTTGGAAATATATTTACTGTACAGACACACTTTTTTTACTGTTTTATTATATGTATAGATATATAGATAGATTTAAAAATATTAAAAATTTAAAAATACAACTGAGTATTTTGTGAACATTTCAAGTGCCTACCTGTTGTCATTATTGACATCGAGCAAAAAAGGGCAAAAAAATCGCGTTTGTTGTATGGGAGCCCCTTTAATTATTTATTTTATTTTGTTTTTAGTATTTGTTGTTATAGCGGCAACAGAAATAGATCATTTGTGAAAATTTCAACTGTCTGGCTATCGCGGTTCTTGATATACAGCCTGGTGACAGACAGACGGACCAGTTTTTATAGATAATGGTGCGGAAACCTTAGTGCGCGACTCCGATTCGCACTTGTCTGGTTTTTTTACCTTCTCACCTACCATCACACCAAAAGTGGCCTTTGATTCTTACGGACCTGGGCACTGTCTGCTTACAGCCGCAATACCCCAAAATTCTCTGTCTACCCCGTTAGGGATAAAGACGTGATATGATAGTATGTATGTATGTATGTTTAGACCGTCCGTCCGTAAGCTGCATCATCTCTAAAATAAAGGAAAGAGCATTGGTCACGTCAAAGCAATCCCTCCAACAACACAACACACCCCTTTGTGCCCTTATAAATAACTCAAGCCCATTTTAACTTTGATCGCACGCTGAACGTTTATAAAATATATTCATTCGTTCTTTATTCTATTATTCATTCATTCATTTCATAGACAATAAACATCATCCTTTTTATCTTCCTTTATGTTGGCACCCAATCTTTTTATCAAAGCCTCAAAGGCTTTTTGTTTTATAGTTTTTGCGGAGCGGTCAAGATTATTATGGAGCAATTGGTTTTCCATTTTCCTGCCTTTGAAAATATAAATTATTTACACGTCATTTATTCTTTGACAGAAAATGTTATAGGTTAAGTCGTCTTTTGTTAAAATATAAGAAATAATCATTGGTTTCTTTTTTCTTACGCCCTCAGTTTAGGCCCCAACAATATTTTTTCAATATCTTCCACATACCGTACAGACAGATATTGTTTTTAATGTTTTTTATATTAACTCCTTGCTGCTATAATAAAACAACAAAATATATAACTAATGTAAGGTCTAACAAAATATACTGAAACTATTTTAGGGGTGAATTCAGTCAATACTGAACAACTTTCCCTAAGGAACACGTATCGAAATATAAAAAGTAACTTTTGGCCTCCCATACAAGTTGACTGATCAGCCGATCCAAGTTTGTATGGAAAGCCAAAACATTTGTTCCTTGGGGAAAGTTGTCCACTATCATGGCCTGAATTCACCCTTAAAATAATTTCAATATATTTTGATACACCTGTATATGAATATACTTGCCTCTTTTTATATTAACTCCTTTCTGCTATATTTTTGCTTGTAATAAATTACTTTATCAAACACGAGCTGCCAACTGCCGGCAGTTCATTTTTGATAACACGAGCTGTCAGAGGTATTTATATTCTGTATTTACTTTGCGTTTCGGAGCAAAAACAAAATATTTTCTCGTTGGCGGCAGTGGGGTTACGTTGATTTATGACGTCATATTCGACGTGTCTTGTACTCTAGTGGACCCCTACCATGAAAACGCTTTCGAAGTCAAAACACTTTCGAAGTCATCTAATCATAGAGATAATAAGTCTATGCTTAACTACATTACTAACTTTAGTTACTAACCAATCAGAGCGCAAACTTTCTGCCTTTTCGGATAGGACGCATAGATAGTATTTTGTTTCGCTATGTGAATAGGTACTACATAGTTTTCTATTGGAATAGCCAAAAATATTTTGACCAAAGATTAAGATTTGTACTAAATGTTTTATAATAAAATCAGTTCCTGATTTCTCAGATATATTTAGATTTAAACTAAAGACCAATACTAAGATACTTAACATTAAATCGTCTGGGCTCACTCCTCGTGCGATTTTCGGGATAAAAACTATCCTATGTCCTTCCTTAGGTATCAAACTATATTCATATCAAATTTCATCTAAATAGGTTAAGTGGTTGAAGCGTGAAGTGGTAACAAAAGAACAAATATACAAACTCACTTTCGCATTTATAATAGTAAGGAAGGATTTTAATTTGTACTAAACTATCACAACCTTTTTTGTGCAATAACAACAAGGTTGTTAATCTGTAAATAATAATTATTTTTATCATTTTATAATGTAAGTATAATTGTATTGCTTTTTTGTGACGCATAATTTTCCTTCTTTGGGACTATAAAGTTTGATAAAATAAAATAAAAAATAACCGTCCTTTATAATTTCTTTGCGGACGCGTTGCGTTCGAAAACCCTTGGTAGGAGCTTGTACGCGATGCAATTTGCTGTACATCACGTTTTGGATGAATGTATCGCCCCACGAGTATGACTTGTGATGTTTGTTGAAAAATGGCTTGTTCCTTGAGAAATGTACTGACAAAAACGAGGTGAAGGGGACACTGGTGTCAAGAAGGCAAAAGTCAAAAATCGTTTATTTATCTTTGGATATTTGCTCTTCCATGCTGGCCTGGGAGAAAAGAAAAATCTTAGAATGTACCAGCTGTTTCATCATCATGTTAATAGGCGATGCGGCTAGCAACCCATTACTGTATTGATTGCTTTTCCATCTTCTCGCCCACCATGACGCTAAAAGTGACTTTTGGGTCTTGCGGCCCTGGGCTCTGCATAGAGCCGCAAGACCCAAAATGCTCTGTCTGCCCCATAAGGGATAAAGGCGTAATAGTATGTATGTATGTTTATTTGTATCACTTGATAAATGATACAAAAAAGTGGCCAACACGGTGTTTCGTTTTTCAAGCTGTCAAAAAACATCTGAAAAAAGAAGACCGACAAGAGCCACTAGAGAGACCGACAAGGTCTTAAATAGGAATCAGAAGTAATCTGACATACGAATAGCTTGACGACTGCCATACAATGACGACAGCGTTCTCAAAAATATTTTTCTATGCCACGGTACTTATGGTATCCGGATCACACCGGCTTTTATACGTATGTTCTGAAGCACGGAGGAGCTCGAGAAATTTTTATAGGTACCACTTGTGGTCAATCCAAGTGCAGAATCAAGTATCCTTAACAAATTGTTGGACACACTACGTCTATAGACGTACATCAATTGTTATTTCTATTGTGTCCGGCTGAGTAACCAGAAAGGTGTTAAGGATAAACAATCGTATCTTTTCAGCCTTTCAAGTAAAAAGCATTCAACCTATATCCAACTCGCAGCATCGATATCTCCGCCTAACAGACACTTACTAACGAAAGCCACCCATCATTTGACGCAATACATCGCTTGCCCCGTGTCACGTCCCCGGTTGATGCGCCCGCGACGTGACGTCATCTGCGGGTGTCATACAGAAGCCGTTTGGAGGGATATGTGACATTTGGGCGGGAAGACGTTTCCATTTCGATGCCTGAAACAATATATTACGAAGGCTTCCAAAAATCATTCGCTTGCTAAAGCGTCTGTTTTTGACTCCCGACAAAAAGAGGGTGTTATAAGTTTGATGCTATGTCTGTCTGTCTGTTACTGTCTGTGGCATCGTAGCACTCAAACGGATGGACCGATTTCGATGCGGTTTTTTAATGTCTGTCGGTCTGTCTTTCAGTCTGTGGCATCGTAGCACTCAAATATATAGACCGATTTCGATGCAGATTTTTACGTGAAAGCTAAGATAAAAATCGGTTCAGAATAAAAACATCGTTTTTAGATTCCTCTATGAGAAAATTACTTTAAATAGCAACATTAGAAAAAAGGAATAACCTTATCTTTTGTTGTGTAAATAATATACCTACTATAAAATCATTGAGGCGACAGACACACATTCAGGAGAGACAAACATTTTCTCTTTTTAACCGACTTAAAAAAAGAAGGAGATCAATTCATCGGAATTTCTATGTTTTTTTTTAATGTATTGTCACCGATTACTCACAGACGCCTAGCTAGACAAAATTGGAAAATTCAGATACGTATTTTATCTACTCACAGTAAAAAACCTGCAGTCAATATAATAGCCGTGTGGTTTCCAGCAGAGAAGAATAGGGCCACTCCAAGTCCTCCCGTGGATGACGTAGAAGGCGACTTAGGAAATACAAGCTAAACATAGCTTATAAACATCGATGATACCTCTTCAACCCTGACCTTCGAGGAGAGTGTAAGCCAAATCCTCTGGCTGCTCTGGCCAAGTATCTCTCAAGTAGCTCTGGTAGTACAGAGAGGGCCGTGCTCCTGCAGTGGAGACAAATAGACCTGTTAATGATAAATATAAGCTGCATAGTTTTTTTTTTTTACAAACAGTATTCTAACGGTCACTCTCACAAGAGCAAAAGATATAGCGATCAAGTTGACATTAGGGCAAGTTTTGGTACAAAACGTAGAAGTCGCACGAAAATTGGATCTTTCAAATTGTTTTATGTTACCTTTGATGGATGCAAGCCGCTCTAGATCGGTCATTTCGAAATCTTTGGGAGAGGCCTATGTCCAGCAGTGGACGTTATGCGGCTGAAATGATGATGATGATGATAATGATGAAATATGATATTGTGTTTTAGTGTAGGTACAAATACAAGCCTTATAAGGTGACTTAAGGGTCCCCCGACCCTAGACCAAAATACAACTTTCCATACAAACGTAGTCGTTTTATTTCAAAACGACATGTCCGATTTGGGCAAAATTTTGTAATTTCAAAGATATTGCAATTATCTAGGTTTATATTTAGTTTCCGACAGTAAAAATATGAACTTGAAATAGAATATAGTGTTTTATATCATTTTTGACCATTAGTATGGGAAACTTCTAAATCGTTATATTTTCTTTCCAGTTCATAATTTTACTATAGGAAACCCAATATAACCCTAGATAATTGCAATTTCTTTACAATTACCAATTTTTACCGGAATCTGACATGTGGTTTCAAAATTAAACGTGTACTACGTTTGTATGGAGAAGTCTAGGGTCGCCGGACTCTTAAAAACTTCTCACTAACCGACTTCAAAAAAGGAGGAGGTTAATTAGTCGCAATCTTTTTTTATGTATGTCCACCGATTATTAGAAGACCCATGGATCGATTTGGACGATTCTTTTTTTGTTTGAAAGAGTATACTTCTGAGGTGGTCCCATAGAAATTTAATCAAAATCGGTTGAGTAGTTTGGAGTATACTTTGAAGAGGAACTCGGTTTTTAGTTTTGAAAAAATATTTCTGGTCACATTTTACCGCTACTTAGATAATTTTACTTTACGCTATGACTCTATAAGATGAGTATCTTTGTAGGTATCTAAGTGAAGGCTAGCCTTTAGATCTATGGTAAGTTGTTATCGGGTCAGTAGCCGGGCCGGCCATTTTCATTCTTAGGCCCCACCGTGTTTGCGAGAAAGCTTTCACCGAGGGTAAGGAAAGCACTATTTTATTCGCTAAAACATTGATACGTTGTTTCTACCCGGAAAAATGTGCTAGAGCGCGGAGTGAATTTTTGCCCCGGTTTTTCTAACTAATATGTATAAGGTAGGTAAGGTACTTACCTAAAACCATTCATGGACGAATTTTGCATTTATACCGACAACGTGGAAGGGATATACCCGTAATAAATCGAACCACGGGTTATACTAGACCGCTATAGTATAATAAAATTAAAATAACAGTCAGGAACTAAAAAAAAGTGTCGGCGTTTCCATACAGAAGTGTCCAGCCACTCGGGCAATTTGTATTCAAATTTCGTATGTTTTTGTCTTTTTTACTGTTATTTTATTGTCAATAATATAGTGACCTTTTACCCTCTACCTTCATGATAGTGATTTAGTATATAGTCTGTGGTTCGATTATGTTCCTTCCACGTTTTATATTGTAAGACCTCATATATACCTAGTCTGCTAGGATTCCGTACCCAAAGGGTAAAAACGGGACCCTATTACTGAGACTTCGCTGTCTGTCCGTCTGTCACCAAGCTGTATCTCAAGAACCGCGACAGCTAGACAGTTAAATTTTCCCAAATTATGTATTCCTGTTGCCGCTATAACAACAAATACTTAAAACAAAATAAAATTTTAGGGGGGCTCCAATGAATAATGGCAACAGGTAGGCACTTGAAATATTCACAAAATACTCAGTTGTAATTTTATTTTATTAATACATAAAAAAATTAAAATAAAATAAATATTTAAGGGGGGCTTCCAACTTGATTTTTATAGATAATGGTTTTTTTATCTTACCGCGTACCCGATTGCATCCTCAGCTGAGCTGCTTCGGAGCCCCGAAACAGCTCTAACGATTTGGCTATAATTTTACAACCAGCCGCCTAATTGACGTCAACCCTCCTTGGGAATGCATTTGTGCTCTTTCAGTAGCTTTCTCACATGAAAGTCTTTGCCAAAGAATGCCAAATATATCGCTAGTTGAAAGAATATATGTGAAAAATGACGCGAGGCGAATACGTCGTAAATTGAGGCGCCATCCCATTTCCATGATTATGCGCATCAGCAATATTGCACATAAGGGAAAATACAGAGATGAAGACACAATATGCGCTTCAAAAATGCTCCCATATACCCGTCCAGATTAACTTCGCACGGATTGTTTTATTCTCAGATTATTGTTTGTCGTTGTTTTGATTGTAGAAAAGTTAAAAAGCCACCATTTAACTTGGTACGATCATGTCAAGAGGCGAGATGCCGAGCATCTGGCAAATAAAATGGTTAGCTTCAAGGATAGCCAGAGATAGAGGAGACGTGGGGGGAATGTGTAAAGCGGGACATGAAGGAGAGGGGGGTTAGTACAAATATGGTAAATGATAGAAAACTATGGAGGGAGTGACATACAGAGTCGACCCCAAATAGGGATAAGGCGAGGAAGATGATGATGTTGTTTGTCGTTTGTCTTATGTATAAGTGGCCAACAGTAGCGGGGCCTCCTAAGAAGCCGATTCCCATCGAGTTACCTTAGGGGTTTCTAATATTTATGCATTTTTTACTAACAACAATTATAATATAACTTATAGCGACGAAATACGATAATTTTCGCTGATTATTTAAACTCACAATTATAAATTTTGTAGAACCACGTTTAGAGATATATTAGATTACTCATACTTGACCAATTAAAATATGAGAATAATAATCCGGTCATTGATCGGCTTATTAACCTTTACAGAACCAGGGTTAGGTAGGTATCTAATTCATTTCATAGTTTTTTAGCTGTACTAGCCCAAATGGTCACCCAACGCCACTGGTGGCCAACACTATTGTCGGATTTTTCAAGCTTCCTAAAGGCGTCTGACATAGCGTGACAACTGCCATACAATACCATAAAATAAAGAAAAGATGCTCCAGTAGACATAAAGAAAAGTTCGAAAAAATCAGAGGTTTTTAAAAATGGAGCACCAGATGGCAGGCATTGACGTCAGGTCCATTGGACTGTTGTCTCTAGAGCATCAGTTGAAAAGTTCTTTTGCCTGGACTTGACTTCACTGTGCTGCTATCTAGTAACTCATATTTTTGAAAACCCTCGCTACATCATGCCTTTATCCAGCTTAAAAAATCTAATTACAGTGTCAGCCACTTACACGTTTAGTCACACTGCATAAGGAATATAGGAGAAACAAAAAAGTGAATGTTTGAAGAAATAATACTTCTGCATTTGATTATTTTGCAGCAATAGGCATTACAATATAATAACGCACGTAAAACCAGCTATGCTGATATTAGATTTTTAATACCCCCAAAACTTGCTTTTGCCTATAAATAAAGCAGTTTTATTTACCGGAGAAAATCACTGTGATATTATTTCAACTTTGAAGATCTCGCTGCGAAATAGATATTACAAATATCACATTTTATAAATGGGCCGTGGGATGGCAGAATAGAATACGTTTTACCATCGCCCCCTTCAGAGCGTCGTAAGAGGCGACTAAAAGCTCATTTACATTGGTTGTTCTGCCACGCATTCGGCGTGCGCGTCAGGGAGAAAAGAAAAAACTTAGAACGTACCAGCTGCTTCTCTTCCCGCGCAGATCGTACAAGCCGATCGAGGGAATGGGCGAAAATGCGATTCATGTTACCAGGCGATGCGGCTAGCAACCCATCACTGTACATTACCTACTTTTCTACCTTCTCGCCCACCGTGATGCTAAAAGTGGCTTTTGGGTCTTGCGGCCTTGCGCTCTGCATAGAGCTGCAAGACCCAGAATGCTCTGTCTGCCCCATTAGGGATAAAGACGTGATAGTATGTATGTATGCCATGCACGCATGCGGGTAACCGTTTTCACTAGTTGATGACTCGATGTAACTCGATTCGGGGTGCGAGCTATTTCCGTAACGCATGCGGTGAGCCGTTTTCACTACTCGATATAGTAATGTACAGTCGATATCCAGCATTTGGGATATAACCGCAGTCGGCGTAACGACCACTGTATCGACCTTATGGCCTAAATTGGTCGCTAGCCCGCGTATACTGGAAGTTCCCGCACTGACTTATCGACCAATTAAAAGAGCCAGAGGAGGTATAGTTACTCGTAACAGTGGACGGGAGGCAACGTCGACGTATCGCTTTTAGCGATAAGACCGCCCATTGTACATTTTTATGCTTTTTTTCTAAATATATTTGAATAATTGTTATTTTATTTGGTGTACAATAAAGTATTATTTAACGAGTCCATCGGTCAATACCTATTAAGTAAAAAACCTGAGTCGGCGAAAGCCCACTTCTTATATTTCCCTCATAGTATATGGACATTGTCGGTAAAAGACATCGTAGCAAAATGCCTACTTTTTAAAAATAGGTACCGCCAAGCACAAAAACTTCATTGCGTCTTAACGTCCACTGTGCAAAGATTTTATACTATCAAGTTACTGCAATAGCAGTCACCAATTTGTTAGCCAAGCTCAGTTGATATTTGAGCATTTCCCCTTTTTAACCCATGACGATCAAAAGAGTGGTGTTATAAGTTTAATGTGTCTGTGTATCTGTGTCATCGCGCGACTTAACGAATGGGCCGATTTTGATGCGGTTTTTGTTTGAAAGCTGACTTAAACGATATGGTTTATATACATAGATAGTTTCACGAAACTCGGTAAAGTAATTCAAAAGCTATTGGGAGTCAACTTCCAAGTTTACCGGCCCCACCCTTGGTTCTGGCAGAATTATCAGCGTCGCAGTTCGACCAGCTCGTCTGTGACATAATGCTGAGTCAGGACCTTTTCACTATATAGGTCACATCTCACAGTACAACCGCACTGCACTATCACAATTAATTAAGATTTCGTTTAGTTATCATGTGCTTTACTCAATACTTACAATGTATATATTGTGTCCTTTTTCATGAATAAAGATTTTATCTATCTATCTATCTATCTAAGTGTTTACACCCAATAACCTTTAAACAGCTGAACCGATTTTTATAAAACATACCTAAAAAGCACCGCAATTGAACTTGCTTTCACATAAAAAAACCGGATCAAATCGGTCCATAATACTTTGCCCCAGACACACATTAGCGTCAAACTTATAAACCCCTTTTTTGTCGAGCGTTACAAAATAGCATGAGTCCCTACCAAGTTCATTCCCAATATACTTACACTTCCCAAGGCCCCAATATCACATAAGTAACAAAGCCGTTACGGAAAAACCGGTGAGGAAAACCATCTCACAAAAACTTACTTTCATTTCTTAAAAGGGTTCGTCCCAAAAATTGACACCCCATAACTTTTCGGCGAAGTAACGTTGACGGGCAAGATGGACGATCTGTCGGTCTGTTTGTATGTTTGGTGATCGATTCCGACTGCCCCTTGGTCAAAGTCATCCCTTACGTAATGAAGATAAGGGTTGCAATCCGTCACTGTCAAGCGAGTGTTAAAAAGTCTTTTGTCGGTGGAGTAGGTATTAGATAACTGGCCAAGTGCGTGTCGGACCACGTGTAGGGTTCCGTAGTTGCGAATGCCAACTTTTGAGTCCATGCCACTAAAAACGAATTTTTTATGAACTTTTTCTGAAATTTTCCTTTTCCGAATTTCTTTTGTAAGTTTGTCGCCTATAACTTTTTAATTTGTAAGCCCTACTTAGCTCTGATAGTTTTCCTTTAAACTTCGTTATATCTACTATAGCTGTGATTTTTTTCGTGATCATATATAACAGTTTAGCAGATAGTGGGGGTGGGACACTCGATTACAACAAAAAAATTAATTTTTAAAGCAAATATTTCTGAAACTGATTCCTAAATCTAAAAATGGTGTTCACAAGCTCACAATATTTTTAAAAGACCTATTTAACGATACTTCACATGATGGGTCAAGAAAAAAACATTAATTCCTACTTTACTTGAATGGGAGCTACCCAAAAAAAATAGTTTCCCACTTTTTCGTTATAATTAATATACATACCCATACCAAGTTACAGCTTTCTAGTACTTATAGTCTCTGAGTAAAACTGCGGACGGACAGACAGACAGACAAATAGACACGGCGAACCTATAAGGGTTCCTCGTTTACTACGGAACCCTAAAAAAGGGCTAAAAAAGTAATTAACACCATCAAACAACTTCTACGCTTTTGAACCAATCAAGAAAATTCCCATTTTTACAAACTTTTATTTAGTTTTATTTCACCTGTCGCTTTGTCTGTCGTTTCCGTTAGTAATTATATTATCTTTGTTGTCGTTCTGTCTGCAATCAAAATTTGCAAGTTTAATTTGACCCACTTCCCGGTTTCTGATTGAGCTGAAATTTTGCACGCAAACGTATATCGCGTGACAATGCATTATTATGAAAAATGGTGCTGATCTGATGATGGAGCCAGAAGGTGGCCATAGGAACTTTGGAATGAAAGGGTGCAACCTCATCAAGTTTGGGCTCGTTTGAAACCCTTCGCAACCGCCAATACCAGACACAATAGAAAGACAATGAACGTGGGCATTTATAAATGCCGTCGGGTCTTTACGGGTTAAGAGCACTTTAAACATTTAAGTTAATTGTTTTAGATAAAAAATTGTTTTAAAAATATGTTTCTATTTATTTTTAGATACTCGTTATTTAAAAGGTATACATACATGCAAATTGGTCTATCTGTTTTGAAGTTGACCGGCGATTCCATTCGAATTTTAACCAATTTTGATTAGGTACTTAATATACCTAAAACCTACCTAATACCTTGATTTTAAAACTGACTGTTGTATGTGGCTCTATCTTTCACTAGGCTCTATCTTCTCTAGGCTTTTTAACTAGGGTCTATCTTCACTTTTACTAGGCTCTATCTTCACACTTTCACTTTATTTTCACTATTTCAAAATATGTTGTCAAAGAACAAGAAATAAAATTGTAATAACATGTTTCAAGTTGGATAGTAATCCCAGCATTGTTATGCTATTAGAAATAAAAATTTGTATGTTATGTACAACTTATACTTACATGCAGGTTTCCTTACGATGATGTTTTTCTTCACTGGATGCAAAAAGTAGTTGAAAAAGACCGTACATGAAAAACTCAAAAATTCAAAAATAAGACGAGCTTGGTAGCCCGGCAGGTGTGCGCATTACTAGCGCTTTCGCATGTTAAGCGACACCGGGTGTGGTCTGCACTTGGATGGGTGAACACAAGTGGTATAAAAATTTCTCGAGCTCCCCCAGGCTTCGAAAGACATGTATAAGTCGTTGGTCCCGGCTGTCAATATTGTAAGGTTGCATCAATCTACGTCAGATGCTTTAGGCAACTTGAAAAATCCGACACCAGTGTTGGCCACGTACACAAAAAACAAACAACACAAAAGTGCCTATATCACTCTCTTTCGTACGCATGAGACCTAATAGCAGTGACATCAAGAATGCTGTACGTGCATCCTTTTTCTGTTACTTGACAGTTTCCCCTTCCATCGGATTTTAAAAGCATATATCTTACTTATTATTGGGCAGATTAAAAAAAATTGTTTTCGGTTTCGGATAATATTACTTATTGATATGAATAATAAAAATAATTGAGTAAAATACGTATTGCTTTATTCCAATAAAATACAATGATTGGAATATGTGCTGTGCTTGCTATAATTTATACACCGCCATCTTGTCTAATGACATCGACGCGTCCGCTTCTCGTTGGTGACGTCATAATCATTTTATTCATAATATCTAGCCATATAAAAGATATTGTGGACAATGAATCAATAGATATAGGTATGTCGCAGCTGGATTGTATAATCCGCAGTTTAACAAAACCTCTAGCTGTTTGGCATTTTTATTAGCCTATAGTCCTGGGCAATGGTCTCCCCTCCAGACTTCCATTTGTCTCTATCCGTAGCGGCAGTTTGCTATTCTTTATCAAATTTTGAGAGATCGTCAGACCGTCGCGTTTTAGAATGACCCCTCTTTCTTCGCCAGTCATTAAAGCTCGATTGGCATTACAGCTCGGTTTTGTTAAACAGCTGAACATCGTTCAGCTGTATTGTCAATGTGTTACGTTTGCCAAAACAGCTAGCCGCACGTCTGTACCACGTGTACGGTTATGACCATGATTAAATTAAACTGTGTAGTAAATCAACAAATATATGTCGGGGCAATAGTTGTTCTTTATGTTTTTAATCACGCGTGGCTTGAGAATAAAACATCAATTCAACTCTTTACTAAGTAATCTAGTCTTCAACATCATCAACGCTAGTAGTTTTTAGCTTCTGCACTAAAAAAAAATATTTAAAAAAATTACCTTCAATAAGAGATAAATTTATCCTACATTGAATAAAACATTTTGACTTTGACTTTGACTTAGGTCTTTTTTGCATCCACTGCAGGAGCACAACCCTCTCTGTAGTCTGTACTACCAGAGCCATACTCGGCCAAAGCAGACAGAGGACTTGGCTTACACTTTCCTCGCTGGCCAGACGGGTTGGAGAGGTCTTCAACATAATAGAACACTAATAAGGAATGATAATCAGCTCGATGCAAATGAAATGTTACAGCCCCGACATCTCAATGGCGTAGCTGTTTCTTACGGCCTTCGTTTAATCTACAAATTTTCCATCTTGCCGGAAGGCGAGCGTCGAAATAACAATAAATGAATCAAGTAGAAGACCCTCTTTTTCTCAACTATTTTCAGCCCGAAATCATAAACGATGTCTCCGATGTCTCTCAATAAAACCAGCTTACTTTTGAAACGCGACAAGAATTTACCTTATCGGAGGCCATAATTATTTATTGTTATGGCACTGACAGCCATAAGCCATATCCAAGGATTGACTCTGGTCTGCGGAGGTCAGGCGGCAGTCGCACTTTGTAAAAAACCAGTAACCAGTAACCTTATCAAGCGGACCCTGGACTTCGATGTGTTATCGCTGTGTATGCAACCAACAACGCTCGGATGATGTCAGTCACAAGTCGCAGACTCCAAACTATAATCTACAATCTTACGTTTTTTGCAGCCACAATGATTACAATTCGTTCATACCATAAGTTCAGTTATTCAACCAAAACCCTAAACATTATTCGCTGTTTTACGAAACCGAGCTGTATTGCCAAACAGCTAGAGTTTTGTCAAACAACGGATTATACAATCGAACTGCGATATATAAATAACATCACATGATTTATCTAAAAATAAACCTAATATATACAAGAGCCTACACAATCCGAACAGTATTCAAACACAATATGAGAAAAAGCATTTTTTGACCCCTCCTGTAATTGAGAGGAATGTTTACTTATAATGCGTTTGAAGCAGAAGTGGACGTACAATATATACATATTACAGTAGTTTTGAGATAATTCCAGCAACAATATATATTTTAATTTACATCAATATCTCAAAATGTTTTTTTTTTTGTTGCTATTATACCACAGACGGTCCCTTTTTTACATTTCAACCTACTTCTTAAAAGCGAAGGTTCTTTTTCAAAAGATAAACATTTTAATTACTTCTTAAAACATGTCTCTAGCCGCCCGGCTTCGCACGATGTATAGAATTAAGTCTAACAAAATGTACTAAAACTATTTCAGGAACCTGTGTCAAAATATTAAAAATGTTTTTTGGCTTTCCACATACAAACACGGATCAGCTGATCGGTCAACTGGTATGGGAGATCACAAATTACTTTTTTTAATTCGATATTTGTTTCTTGGGGAAAGTTGTTCAGTATCATGGAGTGAATTAACCCTTAAAATAGTTCAGTTTACTTTGTTGGACCTTATATAAACATTCCTATTGAACCACTTTAATGATTATTAAAATCCGTTGCGTACTAAGATCTAAGCGTACATTCATTCTGAGAGATGGACAGGCAGAAACAACTTTATTTTAAACTACGTACATTAATATAGCCAAAATGTTTGTATTTTGATGTTCAGATCTTGAAGGCTCAAATAATACAATGTCAAATATCATAAATAAACAGGCTGTCTCTTTACGTGAGTAACGTAGAGAGTAAGCTACTGGCAAATGTCTATATCTCACGTTAATAAAAAAAATGTTAAATAGATAAAAGAAAAGAACAAAGTAGAAATAGTACTTTTCGTGTGTATATCAATAAATCTGAAGGTTGTACCTATGGATGTTTCTTGCACTTTCACACCAAAACGCAATGGAATTTTTAGCATGTATATAGCGTATTACTTGAATTAACATATAAGTACTTTGACTACGCGAGTAACGCCGCTGGCATCAGCTAGCAATGACTTGCACAACAACTTTTACAGGGAAGACATTAATCTTACCTGAAATAAGAGATCGACTCCATATTGAACAAAATACATTTCTCGCTAGTATCCGACATTATTATACTGTGGCACAGGATAGACTAATTCTATCCGTCTTATTATAAAACGCAGACTAACTTTGTTACTAGGTTTAAACCATAATCCGACCAAATCAAGTTGATTAGCTAGTAATACGACATTGTCTTATCTAAAAATGTAAACTTGATTTGGTCGGATAATGGTTTAAACCTAGTAACAAAGTTAGTCTGCGTTTTATAATAAGACGGGTGACTTTATGAAAGGCACTGGCAGTTAGTAGACAAACAATTTAAAAACGTGAACACAAGTTATATAGTTTTACTTCCGTTTGCCGAGATTTGACTCCGCTGGGGGGGTTTCCACTTTTTCCGATGATATCTCGTAGTGAGTGTCCAATCTGAAAAGAAAGGGAAATGATTCATATTTTCACTTACACTGGCTTTAATAACATTTGGTTTACTTTAAAAAGAAAAATTCGTAAACTTTTGTTTACAACATTCTGAAATGTTAGTTCAAAGTTGAATAAACTATCGTAGACCAATACATTTTAACTTACTGACTTATTCTGTCTTTTCATTTGTTTATTCATATATATTCTATCTAAAGTCGGCTTTTTTGAAAATATAAATAATAAATCACGCACATATCGAAATCTATCTATTTTGCCATGAAAAAGACAATTTATCGACGCCAAACAACAAGAATTCTCGATTGGCCCAGCGGATTACCATAAACACATTTATTCAATTCCAGAGACAAGTTTGTCTATGCCCGATCGTCTGTTCTCCTGTCAACGACTCGAGAAGAAGCCTTGTCGCTTTAAATTGCTAAATGGGACATTTCCATGCTTGTTTTCGCTCGCAATGCTTAGTATTAATTTCAAACACGAGTTAGGCTAGGAGACAATCAAGTACTTATACCAAATATACTTATAGATTAGTTTTAAACTACCGCGCTTTTAACATATTATTTACTAGCTGGTGCCCGCGTTATTTGTATTGTAGCCTATGTGTTTTTCTGATGTATAAGCTATATTATTGTAAAGTTTCATTAAAATCCATTCAGTAGTTTTTACGTGAAAAAGTAACAAACATCCTGACTTTCCATCCATACTTACAAACTTTCGCGTTTGTAATATTAGTAGGATGTGTATGTCAAAGTTGGATTGTTTATATCGCTGTTTGACAAAACCGCTTGAAGTTTGTAAAGCAGCTAAATTCCGTTTAATATTTTAGATAAACCTAAACTCTAATATGTAGGTACGCAGAATTTGATTTGTATTATCTATGCTGCTAAAGTTTACGTAAAACTGCGTAAATCTGCGCTACGTCTAAACGCGGATAGCGGTTTCGATGAACGCATCAGATTGACAATCCAGCTGAACGTTGCTTTACTAAACGGAGAAAAATTGCTAGCGATTTCGTCAAAGTGCGGATAAGACAATACACAAGATGTGAGGATGAACTCAAATTGAAAGTGGGTCCAAAGGATAAAGGGACAATAGATAGATAAAATATAAAAAAACAATTATATTTTTAAAACATCATGTACGATGACAGCTGCAGTACCTAGTTTAAGAAAAACTGTGTCGCATGCCCAATTGCCCATCTCCGAAGTAAGATAAATGAATATCTTATACCTTTAAACGAGCAATTCTTGTATATTTATATATTTATAAATTTCTGTGATCTCGAAAACGGCTCCAACGATTTCGCTGAAAATTGGTATATGGGGGTTTTCGGGGGTAAACAATCGATCTAGATTAGTCTTATGTTTGGGAAAACGCGTGTTTTCGAGTTTTCACGCAGAATATGATCGCTAATTCAGCAGTTTATAATGCGCACCACTGGGTTCGAATCCCACTCGGTGACTTACTTTTGTTTTTTTTTATGTTCAAATTTTTATTTTGTATTGTTTTTAGACATGTTTAAAAAAAATGTTATTGTTTGAGATGTAACCGAGCAAAGCTCGCCCAGGTACTATAAATATATTAGGTCTAACAAAATATACTGAAACTATTTGAAGGGTGAATTCAGTCCGTGATACTGAACAACATTCCCCAAGGAATACGTATCGAAATATGAAAAGTAATTTTTGGCCTCCCATACAAGTTGACCGATCAGCTGATCCAAGTTTCTACGGAAAGTCAAAAATTATTTTTTATATTTTGATATGTGTTCTTTGGGGAAAGTTGTTTACTATCACGTACTAAATTCACCCTTAAAATAGTTTCAGTATATTTTGTTAGACCTAATATAGGGACAAATCACACAGATTGAACTAGCCCCAAAGTAAGTTCGATACTTATTTTATAACAAATACATATATGGATAAACATCCAGTAACAATTAGGGATAAAGACGTGATAGTATGTATGTATGTATGTATCCAGTAACAATTATAGATAAACATCCGATAAATAGATATAGATTACAAACGTCTTTATAAAAAAAAAACTCTAGCATATGTAGTGTCCCCTGGCTATCCCCGCGGTTGGCGACCGCTCCGCCGAAGGTGACTTGCAGATGAGCGTCCATCGGGAACCGAATGCGCATACCATTGGACACCGAGGTACTGAGCTACCGCCCATAAATATGTACGATTGAACGATGCTTTCATCGAGGAAACTTGGCATATCATATCTCTTCCACGGTGGTCTGGGATAATCTATACATATAATTAAACAGTTAAAAAAGTGTCTGTACATTAAATATAGTAATAGGGTACTTCTAGGTAAGTTCGAGACTTGTGTTATGAGATACTAACTCAACGATACCATATTTTATAACAAATACATATAAAGATAAACATCCAAGACCCTGGACAATTTAAAAAATACCATTTTCCAACTTGCCTTGACCGGGTATCAAAGCCTCTGGGTGGCGGACTAGCATTGTGACCACTAAGCCACGGAGGTCGTCAAAGTACTTCACGGAGGATAAATTTAAATAAATTAGAATGTACAGCTGCTTCTCTTCCCGCGCGAGGGAATTGGTGTTTCAGTCCCTTTTTCAAACTTCACTCTAAAAGTGACCTTTGGGTTTTGCAGCCCTAAACCCTGTCTAAACCCTGGATAAAGATATGATTACGATAGTGCATAGGTATCACATACCAATGGATAGTAAGGCTCGGCGCCAACCGGCCACCGACCACTATCCTGTGGTTTTCATACATGTTGTATGGATTCGCCGCACACGGTGACGCCGGTCCGGTAACGGCTACTAAATTAGTATGAGAGTGGTCGGTGGCCGCGTTTTTTGGTGGTCCGTTTGCGCCGAGCCTAATATTCTCAAATGACGCAGCGTAGGGACACCCACCAGGTGGTCAACGACCTAGCCAAGTAGGATAAAGCTGAATGAAAAACCGATGTATTAGGGACAGCCAAGGCTTTTCCTTTGTCCCAGAGCGGTGAAATTTAGGTCATAATGGTCCAAATGTAACTATACATACAAAAAACATACAACTACTAATGTAATAACAGACACAAAGCAATATCGTGATCAAATAAAAGCTACCTAACAACATTGTCACCATCATCAATTAGAGTTTATCAATAGATAATGTATTATATACTCTACGCTCAACATAATAAGAGGGAAAATCGTACAGCACTCACGGTAACATCTTTTTGTGCCTATAGATTCGTTCCTTCTTTTTAAACTCAGCCAGCATAAATAAAGTAATGACTTCAGTTAGCCCTAACAGCAATTCAAGAAGTACTTAACATTAGCTAGACCTAATCACACTCTAGAGACGCTCAACTTTGCATTTGTGTTCCTAAGCACACACAGATAGTGTGAGACATCGGCCTGAGCCACAGTGCGACCCGCACATGGTTTAAATCTTTTTAATTATCGGTTTAGTCAATAGTAGAAGAGAAGGGATACGTCGCCGCAACTCAACATGGATGTGAAGTGGAAGTCGCTCTATATACCTGCGTCTATTTTATGCATTTTAATTTTTTTCTTAACATCCGCTCAGAAAGCAACACGATATACGTTTAAAAACGAATACTCGAGTACGGTAGCCATTTACGGCTTACAATTTATATAGTTATTTGTAAATTTGATACCCAGCTGGATTTCAAAAGAAATAAAAAATTCACTGATTTTTTTTATGTGGCATTCGTTATATAAATTTATTGCATACAAATTGTAGCCATGTCACCCGGACAAAAATGACGAACCGATATCTCATTTGTCAAAATTGGATAAGCGATTCGGATGCTTCGGTGGAACACACAAGGATATCCACAAACATACAGACTTACATACATAGACTGCTGAAATCATTACCTCCCTCTAAGCTTTGCCGTAATCGGTTAAAATACGGCCCGAATGAGAGTAAAACCTTTTCCATCGGGTCGCGAGTAAACATCAGAAGCGTTAATTTAGACAAACGTCCAGTTTTTTGCCGAAGGGTGTGTAATGTCGGCTTATTGGATTAACCAGCCATTAGCCTGGTTTATTTGTCCCCGGGAGGCCTGCTAATTCTCCTTTGTAGGAAAACAAACCGTTGAAATGTTAGATCTAAATGGATCTTTTTGGTATTTTTAACAAAATCTAATTCAGAAAGTTTTGTAGCGCTTTTGTGGAGTATCTTTTTTTTACCTAGCTAAAAGAAAGAAGAAGAGTAATATGGCAAAGCCAAGAGGAAGCCTAGTGATTTTAAAAATCTATGTATGTAAGTGTATGTACGTATGTGTGTTCCACTGTACCATCCAAACCGCTTATAATATTTTGACTAATGAGATGTCATTCGATTCGTCATTATTGTCCGGGTGACATAGGCTACAGGTTGTAATTGTATGCAATAAATGTATGCAATAATAAATGTTATATAGATACTAACCTCTAACTTCATGGTTGTGATATACAACATGGAAGGGTCATACATACATACTATCACGTATTTATCCCTAATGAGGCAGACAGAACATTTTGGGTCTTGCTGTTCTATGCAGAGCCCAGGGCCGCAAGACCCAAAAGCCACTTTTAGCGTCATGGTGGGCGAGAAGATGGAAAAGCAATCAATACAGTGATGGGTCGCTAGCCGCATCGCCTGTTAACATGATTTGCATTTTTGCCCATTCCCTCGATCGGCTTTTACGATCTGCGTGGAAAGAGAAGCAGCTGGTACATTCTAAGTTTTTTTTATTTCACCCAGACCAGCATGGGAGAGAGGGAGAGAGCAGCATAAAATTAAAATAACGGTCAAAAAACCAAAAAAAGGTCCCTTCCACGTTATATACCTACAAAAATGTGTCAAACAAGTTTTTTTAGGTCTTTAATAGGATTGGATAAGTACTACTCTTCTTTACTATGAAAAAAATCGACGACAAAGATTTTATTAATACTGTTACGAAACTGGGTTCGAGATTTGGAGTAAAACGCCAAAGTTCGTATGAGGGTTTTTATTCACTACGGAACCCAAAGGTTGACACGTGAATATGGTCTTCCTGATGTCCAAGTCCAAGTCGCGTAGCAGCTGAGGTCCAGGTATCTCGCCAAAGTAGTCGCAGGTACTTCCACTTGTCGCACTGAGGTAGGTTTCCTTCGCTTCGGTTCGCTTCGAAGTTATCGCTTTCGTAGCTCGTACTGAACTGGCGGGACGCGCACTCGATCGCCTTTTTATATGCGCCGATACAGAGGTCTACACTTTTCTCGAATATTCTCATTACTTGACGAATGTATTTCGATTGACGGGAAACATCGAGACGCCGGTATGTATGTGTGAGTGCGACTAAGCCGACGACCATTCAAAGAACTCTAGCCTTTATGCTGTAAGAATATAAGGCCTAGTTTCGCTTGCATGATTCCACTCGCGAACATTCCAAATCTATCTCGCCAGCAAAGTTCTTACTCGCGAATATTCTACATCTATCTCGTTCGCGACACTGCCCCCTTCTTAAAGACGCGCGTCCCGAGCGTCACTATTGCTGCCATGATAACGTGCTAGACGGTCTATGTGCACCACTTTGAGTGCCCCTCTTGGTTGACGTTGGATCCGATAAGTCACGTCGTTTATTCGCGTAATGATTTTGTATGGACCTTCCCATCTCGTTTGTAATTTCGGTAATTTTCCTTTCCGGCGAATCGGGTTATGAAGCCATACTAAGACTCCTTCTTCAAAGCCACGTGAGTTTGCTCTTCGGTCATATCTAGTTTTCATGTTTTCACTTGCTTGTAAACCGTTTTCGCGAACTAAGTCATGGATGTTCCATATTCGCTCTCGAAGATCGAAGACGTAGTCTGGCACAGTGCATGGGTCTTCTGGTGGCCTCCCCGTTAGTAGATCCACAGGTAACCTAAGTTCTCTGCCGAAATTCACCTGAGCTGGGGTCAGTTTTGTGCTTTCGTGCTCTGATGTCCTATAAGCCAGGAGGAAAAGCGGTATGTACTTGTCCCAGTCTTTCTGATGTTTGTCAACCAGTTTTGCTAAATGTCTTTCCAGAGTCTGGTTAAATCTCTCCACCATGCCATCAGACTGAGGGTGATATGGAGTGGTCCTTGTTTTATGCATCCCCAATAGTTTGCAGATTTCTTGAAATAGTTGCGACTCAAAGTTTCTTCCTTGATCTGAGTGGATTTCTAGTGGTACACCAAACCGGCAGATTACTTCCTCAACCAACTTGGAGGCTACTGTTGAAGCTTCTTGGTTAGGTATAGCAAATACTTCTGGCCACTTGCTAAAATAGTCCATGACAACCATGAAGTACTTATTTCCTGATTCAGTTACGGGGAATGGTCCGGCAATGTCTACTGCAATCCGTTCCCAGGGCGCGCCGACATTGTACAGCTGTAGACTTCCTCGAGTTCTTGTTGACGGGCCTTTCACGGCTGCACAAGTTGTACATTTGCGGCACCAATCCTGAACATCTTCCCGACAATTCAGCCAGTAAAATCGTTCCCGAATCTTTGTTAACGTTGTTTTAACGCCTAGATGTCCACCTGTTACACCATCATGTACTTCACGGAGAACGTCTTTCACTCTGTCTCTTGGAACAACAACCTGTAGGTGAATCTCTTTGCCGTTTGGTTTCTCCCATTTACGGTAAAGTATTCCATTATGCAGGATAAAACTGTCCCATTGAGCCCAATAAGCTTTGGTTGTGGGGCTCGTAGGTGCAACTTCTGCCCATCTAGGTTTGTCAGCACAACGTTCTTTCCATGCGATGATGAGCCTTATATCTTCATCGTCTTCCTGGGCTTCTCTAAAGTTGTCGTCGTCCCATTGCCCTGTGGGGATTGTCCTTGTGATGTTAACCATAAGCTCCTTTGTCTCTTGTTTAACGCAATGCTTGCAGTCTTCCACACATGGTCTTCTTGAGAGTGCATCAGCATTTCCATGGGCCTTTCCACTACGGTGCTCAGTAACAAAGTCAAATTCTTGGAGTTGTTCAATCCAACGTGCAACTTGACCTTCCGGATTTTTAAATTGTAACAGCCATTTCAAAGCAGCATGGTCTGTGCGAAGTTTGAACTGTCTACCAATGAGATATTTGTTGAAGTGTTGCAGCGTCTTTACAACGGCCAAGAGTTCTCTTCTTGTAACACAATAATTCCTTTCAGGCCTTGACAAAGATTTACTGAAATATCCAATTACTATTTCATTTTCACCCTGTTTTTGAGATAGTACCCCTCCGATCGCTGTGTTGCTAGCGTCTGTGTCAACGATGAATTCGCCATTAGCTTGCGGGTATCCCAAGATTGGAGTATTGCAAAGGCAATCTTTTAGTTTGAGAAAGGCATTTTCACAGGTATCATCCCATTTAAAAGGTTGTTTGTCTTCTGTCAGACGATGCAGTGGTTTAGCGATTTCAGAAAATCCCTTTACAAATCGCCTATAATAAGAGCATAATCCCATAAATGCTCTTACTTCTGTCTTGTCTTTGGGGATAGGCCAGTTTTTCACAGCTTCAACTTTATCAGGATCAGTTTGGATGCCCTCGCTGGTGATAACGTGTCCGAGATAATTCACTTTGTTTCTGAATAGACTGCATTTCTTTGGATTGAGTTTTAAGTTGGCACCCCGTATCTTTATCAAGACTTGCTCCAGATTCCGTAGATGATCTTCAAAGTCTCGACCCATGATGATGACGTCATCCAGATAAACTAGGCAGGCGTCTCCTACTAATCCTGCTAGTACACACTCCATAAGTCTTTCAAAAGTGGCGGGGGCGTTGCATAATCCAAAAGGCATAACATTGAACTGCCATAAACCTTTTCCTGTTGAGAATGCCGTCTTTTCTTTATCCTTAGAATGAATTTCCACCTGCCAGTAACCAGATTTCAAGTCTAGGGTTGAAAACCACTGCATACCGCTAAGGGTGTCCAATGTGTCATCAATTCTTGGTAATGGGTAGCTGTCCTTCTTTGTGACGTCGTTCAGTCGTCTATAGTCGACACAAAATCGTGTGCTGCCATCTTTCTTTTTAACTAAAACAACCGGGGAGCACCATGGACTTGCAGACGGTTCAATGATTTTATTTCTTTTCATGTCCTCCAGCAGATCTTGTACTTCCTTTTCCTTAGCATATGGAATTCTTCTAGCTCGCTGACGTATAGGTCTTTCGCTTCCAGTATCAATTCTGTGCTGAACTAGCGAAGTTCTTCCTAGATCACCTTCCTTGGAAGAGAAAATGTCAGCAAAATCCAGCAGCAACTTCTTTGCCTTCAAGCTCTGTGAATAAGTTAGGTTGCTTTTGCAATCTTTTAGAAGGTCGTAAACTGTAGAACAACTGGAGTTTTTAGATGCATCTGAGTTTGGTGTTAATTGGCACTTTTTCATCCAAACAACTTCCTCGCATCTTCCAACAACATCGCCTTCATTTAAGATGATCTCATGGTCCTCTAGATTGACTATTCTCACTACTGCAGTATCCTTTCCAGTGACTAATGTTCTTGCTGTCAGGAATCTTTGAGTTGGCTTGTTTGATGTATCCTCAATAAGAACGCATCTAGTTGGCTTGTGTGTTTTAGGTGATGGCAGTTTCACCATTATTTGTGCTTGTGTTCGACCAGGTACGACTATTTTGTTTAAACAAGTCACTTTTCCGGTGGGGCCTCCAAGGATGAAAATTTCCTCATTACCACACTTGAAAACTCCATTTGCGACATCGATTTTACAATTGTATTTCTTCATGAAATCTAGGCCCAATATACACTCATCCATAATTTCAGCCACAATGACATCATGCGTGTATGGTGAATCTCCCACGTATATTGTCACTGTCGTCTCTCCTAGGACAGGTATTGGCTGGCCAGAGGCAGACAAAAGCCGACAAACGACGTTCTTGTATTTCATCGCAGCTTTCACCAGATGTGGGTTGATTATTGTTCTGGAGGCTCCGGTGTCTATGGTCAATTTGCAATCTGTCCTATTCACTTGTCCGCATATCGTCAAACTGCTCCTATTGCTTACTTGTGAGACGACAATTGCTGGGGCTTCCTTTGCGCCAGCCAGTACCCGCCCCTTAGTCCTGGCTGTTACTCGTTTCCCTGGTTTCTTGCAGGAAACGAGGACTCCTGCCTTTTCGTAATTTCCTTCAGCTCTTCCCTTAATTTGGTTAATTCCTGTTTTTCTGGACAAGAGAGCCGCAAATGTCCTCTTTCACCACACCTGTAGCAAGTAGGCGCAGAGCTATTGGTCTTCTTTGGCGGGCTCTTGATTGCCTTTATGTTTTCCGTGACTTCTCGCAACTTATGTGTGCACATGTCCTGCCTTAAAGCTTCGTACTCTAGAGCATGTGCCAAGGCATCTTTTAGGGACGCGTGATGTTGAGTCCCCACCGCAGCCCTTACCTCAACATCTCTAATTCCAGCAATAAAAGCTTGTAAAATGTTCGTGTCGACCATTTTGGAGTCAACAGACGAGTAGGCTTTACGCACTAGTTTTTCTATTTCCAATGCCCACTGTTGAAGTCCTTCTCCTGGGCGCTGAACTCTTTCACGCAGCTGGGCTCGAAAAACGTGTTCGAGATGACGTTCTCCATACCTGGCTTCTAACGCCTCCATCAATTCTTTAAAGGTGCTTCCAGAGCTAGGCAGTGCCTCCAGGACTGATAGGGCTGAGCCTTTCAGAGCAACAGTAAGAGCTGTATGGCTCTGTTCATCGGTCCAACCGTTTAAACCAGCGACGGTCTGGAATTGCTGTTTATATGCAGCCCAAGATGTGGTACCGTCATAAGATGGTACTTTTACCTTTGGCCCATTGGTTTCACAGCCGGATGTAATTGGCGTTCCTACTGTCTCTAGACGCAATACTTTCTTTTCCAAAAAGGTTACTCTATTTTCCATCTTGTTTTCCAAATCAGTTACACGGTTTTCGACAACGTCTACATCATTACGGATCTGCTCCACCAATTGATTGAGTTTGCAGAAATTTCCCAAGACTATTTGCTGTTGCTCACTCAAGCGCGCAAATCGTAAATCTTGTGTCTCTTCTATACGTTGAAGTTGTTGTGTGCTCGCTTTTTGCTCTTGCCGAATTGTTTCTTGTATCTGTCTCTGCATTTGTTGTAATATGGTCATTAAGTTACTTGGATCGATTGGTGTCTCCAATGAACGCGGCACTGTTTGGTGGGCGTGGTCAGTGGGCGTGGTCTGGCCAAGGTGGGCGGGGCCAGTGGGTGGAGCTAGATGTCTGGTGGGCGTGGCTTGAGGTCCAGTGGGCGGAGCTTGACGAATGGTGGGCGTGGCTTGAGGTCCAGTGGGCGGGGCTTGAAAACTGGTGGGCGTGGCTTGAGGTCCAGTGGGCGGAGCCTGATGGACGGTGGGCGTGGCCTGATCGGCGGTAGGCGTGGCCTCAGGGTCAGTGGGCGTGGCTTGAGGTTCAGTGGGCGTGGCCTGAGCCACGCCCCCTTGAGCCTCCATGGCACGCTGGGCCCTGGTCCTGACGCCCTTCCTGGTGGTATCCTCTTCTTCTCTTGGTAGAACTGGCATCTCCAAATCCACTTCCGACACCAAATGTTACGAAACTGGGTTCGAGATTTGGAGTAAAACGCCAAAGTTCGTATGAGGGTTTTTATTCACTACGGAACCCAAAGGTTGACACGTGAATATGGTCTTCCTGATGTCCAAGTCCAAGTCGCGTAGCAGCTGAGGTCCAGGTATCTCGCCAAAGTAGTCGCAGGTACTTCCACTTGTCGCACTGAGGTAGGTTTCCTTCGCTTCGGTTCGCTTCGAAGTTATCGCTTTCGTAGCTCGTACTGAACTGGCGGGACGCGCACTCGATCGCCTTTTTATATGCGCCGATACAGAGGTCTACACTTTTCTCGAATATTCTCATTACTTGACGAATGTATTTCGATTGACGGGAAACATCGAGACGCCGGTATGTATGTGTGAGTGCGACTAAGCCGACGACCATTCAAAGAACTCTAGCCTTTATGCTGTAAGAATATAAGGCCTAGTTTCGCTTGCATGATTCCACTCGCGAACATTCCAAATCTATCTCGCCAGCAAAGTTCTTACTCGCGAATATTCTACATCTATCTCGTTCGCGACAATACTATAGCAGTAAACTATGCCATGCGGTTTCCGTAGCACACCATAGTACCACACCATCTCTATCTATAGATGATAGTAGATGTGGTGAACATTAGTCACCAATCTTCTTCTTCTTATCGTGTGTGTTAGTGACTAACACTAGTGTCAGAGTTTTTAAACAGCCTTAAAGGCCTCTGACATGGTTTTAGGTAACGACCAATGTCAAAGACGGGACCGACGGCTTAACGTGCCCTCCGAAGCACGGATCATCTTACTTATCAGACAATCAGGTGATTAGCCTGCAATGTCCTCACCAAACTAGGACAACAACACAAAGTCGTTGCCCCCGCCGGGAATCGAACCCGTGAGCTCCGGATATGAGCCGAACGCTCTAACCACTACATCACGGAGGCAGTCACCAATGAACTAAGTAGACTGGGTAGCTGCCGGTTATAAAACTATTCAAACAAATGCATGCCCAAGACGGATTGACATTAGGCCAACGACCGGAACGTTGCGGTCTCATCATAAAAACAAAATGCGTCCATGTAACTGACCCCAAGTCACCCAAGTAGGTACATTGCTCCTTCACCTCCCAGTTAGTACACCACAAAGAATAATTTCAAAGATGATATTAAAATTATACACTTATTCAGGAATCAGCCGCATACTTACTAAGCTGATGTATATTTCGATTAATTATACAATTTGTTGAGTGGTGTATAATGTGGAGAGATTATACAGGTCAGCCGGGGACCGAACCCTGGCCCGCGAGGTGGGAGGTCGATCACCCGAGGCATTGACTCTGGAACCTTCTATTCTGGATTTTCGAGAAAAAGCGAAAGATGGACGCGTCCGATGCGTCATGCATGACACGTGAAAGTGTGACGAAAAAACGAGGTGGTAAAAGAGATTCGACAAGAGTAATTTTGATTTATGTTTTATCCCGCAAGTATATTGACGTGGATACATAACTCTGTTGTACATCAAGCCGTGGGAGATTTCTCCTATGACCCAGTTAGCCTGGGCCAAGGACGAACAGATTTTAAGGCCGGCCTAAGTGTGTGTGTGTGTTACGTGTAAAATTAAATTAATGTAATTAAATGATGTTAAATGGTAACACCCACACATGGTCTTGGCAAAATTCGCTACTTTCCAACTAACTAAATGCTTTTTCTAAACGTCAAAACAATCATTTTCTAAGAGATTTGTATGAAATATCCTGTATTTGCCGTCATAGTTTCGTAGAGTCAAATAACGCTCGTAATATCATGATGGATCAATCAAGTGACATTATTATGTGACGTTTTATTTTCTTAACAGTACCAAATCCTTATCCTTACTTCCTTACCTCATTCCTTACTAATATTATGATTGCGAAAGTGAGTTTGTACATTTGTTTGTTACCACTTCACGCTTCACCCTCTGAACCTATTTAAATGAAATTTGATATGGATATAGTTTGATACCTAGGGAAGGACATAGGATAGTTTTTATCCCGAAATTCCCACGGGGAGCGAATCCCACGGGCACAGCTAGTAATTTATATTTGACCCAGAAAAATATACAATTGCGGACGTGGATGTAGAAAACGGAATCAGCCTAATGAAGCAGCTGGTACATTTCACATTTTTCTTTTCCCCCAGGCCAGCATGGAAAGATATGTTTACTCAATTAAAAAGTTTGAAGGGTTACAGTAAGTACAAACTTACGTCTCAGTGGCAAACGAGAAACAAACACGCGAAATGAGATTGAATGCAAACAATCTCCGCTGATTGCTTTCAACCATTCTAGAAGGCCCACTCTACACTTAGATCGTTATATTTATTTATTTAACTTCATTATAATATACATGTAAATGGCGGACTTAAGGCCAGGGGCCTTTTCTACCAGTCAACCAACAAGTGATGCTGAGAAAGTAATCTTTTGGGGTAAGTACCCACAAGAGCACCTAGCTAAAAAAGACAAAAAGAAAGGAGTAAACATATAATTATACGTACATTGGAGGGGAAAACAGAAGGAAAAAGAGGCAAAGGAAGACCAAGAGATAGTTTTATAAAACAACTAAAGGATCAAATTGATGTTTCAACCTACAAGGATATAAAGGAGTTGACTTTAGACAGAGAGAGATGGAAGGCATTGGTTGCTCCACAGACAAGAGCTTAGCTCTTTAATAATAAGAAGAGACGTATATTATTACTCTGTAGTAATACGGGCGTCAAAATACGGCGGTACAAAATATGAGTCGTGTGGTTTCCGGCAAAGTAGAATAGGACCACTCCAAGTCCCCCCGTGGATGTCGTAGAAGGCGACTTAGGAAATACAAGCTAAACAAAGCTTATAAACATCAATGAGACCTCTCCGACACATCTGGCCAGCGAGGTGAGTGTAAGCCAAGTTCTCTAGCTGCTCTGGCCAAGTATGGCTCTGTTAGTACAGTTAGGGGCGTGCTTCTGCAGTGAAGACAAAAAGACCTGATGATGATGATGGTGATGATGAATACGGGCGTGGTCGTACGGGAAGCGCTCGCAGTGCTGTGAAACGAGAGTTTGGTGATTGAGCGAGCGGCGTTGTACGGGCAATACCTAAAACGTGTGTGTGTTACCAGTGATGACCTATGGCTCTGAAACGTGGTCCCGTATGGGTCTCATGAGAAGGCTCAAGGTCGCTCAACGCGCTATGGAGAGGACTATGCTCGGTGTTTCCCTGATCGTTCCAGAAATGAGGAAATTCGTAGGGGAACATAAAGTCACTGACATAACCCAGGGGATTAACTCGTTGACCTGGCAGTGGGACACATAGCGTGACGAAACGGTGGCCGATGGGGCAAAAAGGTTCTCGAATGAGACAGGAGTTTGTCCAGCAATGGACGTTATGCGGCTGAAATGATACCCAGAGCGTGTTCCGTACGAAACGATCCACGACGCTGTGAAAAATATTCTAGCGCCCGGCGCCCCACGTGTCTCGGCTCTGGGACACCTACGGATCTCCCACATAACTGTGAAAGTAGCCTTACCAAACGAATTTCAACCGAAAGTCTAGTTTATATTAGTAGAGTTACGACGCTAAGAAAGTACAGTTAGTAACTACTTTCTTTTCAGTTTAATTCATCATTTCAGTACTAGACGATAATGGAGTGAGAATAAACTTCCTTGGGCTGAAATCAGGCCCAGATCTGGGGAGGTTGGCCAAACTGGAAGTCGTGCCCCGGGCGGCATTTTCAGGTGGCAAAATCATAATATTTTCTCTAGAAAAAAGTAGCTGCCCTGGGCTCTGTCTCCCTAGAACCGCAAGACCCTGTGCTCTGTCTTTATCCCTAACTAGCAGTCCATCCCGGCTTCGCCCGTGGTACATACATAGCCTATGTCACTCAGGGATAACATACCTATCCAACAATGAAAGAATTTCTAAAATCGATCCAGTAGTTTCGGAGCCTATTCAATACAATCAAACAAACAAACAAACAAATCTTTCCTCTTTATAATATTAGTGTAGATGTAGGTAGATAGTGTAGATAAGGCAGACAGAGCATTTTGTATCTTGCGGCTCTATGCAGAGCCCAGGGCTGCAAAACCCAAAAGCCACTCTTAGTGTCATGGTGGGCGAGAAGACGGAAAAACAATCAATACAACGATGGGTTGCTAGCCGCATCGCCTGTTAACATGATTAGCATTTTCGCCCATACTAGAATAGTATGAATATATACTATTTACGTCTCAAAAGAAGTCTAGATCCCGTAAATTCCGGTACTGGCTGAGATGAGATGATAAAGATACTTGGTATCATATTTTTATTCACTCGTCACTCAGCTCCACCATTCAACTCCCCCACTGTGACCTTCAGCAAACGCGTTTAAATTCAAAAGCCATGGATGGGACTTGTAAAATATTGTCCGCTACATATGAGAATCAGAGCGCAGTGTCAATAGGGCCTTTGTTCGGCCTCCATTTTGATTAAACCACGAACTGAGAGGGCAAAGCTTTGTAAAACCTATTGAATTGGTGGTAATTTAATGGCGTTGGAATTGCAGAATAGATATGATATAGAGGCAAAGCATTTTTTATTCATTCTTTTTTTTGGTAGGAATTCAGGTCAAGATGGGAAATGATCTTTTCGGATGATTTTTTCTCATCTTATATATTTATCTGTGTATGTATTTGTTATATTTATTTTAGTTTAATATCATCCATTAAAAACAAGACTAAACAAGTTGTACATAATATATGCGAACTAAACTCTTAAAGCGTAGTCAACCTTTGGCTTATACAGAGAATCTAAAATAATAAATAAATAAATATAGACAAATTACACAGATTGAGTTAACCCCAAAGTAAGTTCGAGACTTGTGTTATGGGACACTAACTCAACGATACTATAATCTAAAATAAAACTGTCATTATTTCAGCCATCTAACGTCAACTTCTGGACATAGGTTTCTTCAAGCAACGTAAGTAGAAAACACATAAAATAAGACTTGTCTTAGTTAATCATTCTTAGCTCAATTAGTTATAGGATTAAATGAAATGAAATCGTTTATTTCAGACTGCACAGATATTCAATACAGGTCCGTATTTTGTTAGTAGGCAACAGGAAACTTAATAACTATGTTAATAAAATTTAAAACGTGGGTTATTATTAGAGACGTGTAAGGACGACCAATGTTTACATATTGGATTTTCCACTCTTTCTGACACCACCTTCAAGATATCATCATCTACCAATTAACTCACAATTGGTACTGCTCCTTACCCGTGACCACAAGAATGCAACTTTTTTGCGAAGCACGGCCTGGAAGTTGGCTGTGCTGTGATCTGCAAACATCCCTGAGGCACTGCAGTGCCAGTGCAGTCCCAACAAACTCCTGAAGCTGTTGTTGTACTGTACGCGCAGAGCATTGTAGGCTTTTTTTGTATAATTGCTAAAAATTGCCTAAAATATTCGGGTGATTCTATCCGGCTACGGTAAGAGGGTAATGTTTTCCATGACTAAAGGACGTTTAGTTTTTATTTTAGTGATCATGTATACTTGCAGCAAAAAAAATTAAAATTAAAAAAATAATAATAACAGACCAGAAATCACCAACATTGCTAATTGTCAAGTGGTTCAAAACTACATTTATCTTGGTTCCACTGTGTCCAATGAGGGAAGTTGTGAGGACGAAATAAAAAGACGCTGCACTGTGACGAGATCAGCCGTCGAAAAGCTCACGAAAATTTGGAAGGATCGCAGAATTACCAAAAACACCAAGGTTCGGCTTATGTACTGTTTAGTCTTTCCAATTTTCCTATATGGAGCTGAAACATGGACATTGAGACTGAATGAGCGGAGGAAAATCGATGCCTTAGAAATGTGGTGCTGGCGTCGACTTCTCAGAATAAGTTGGACAGCCCACCGCACTAACATCTCCATATTGAAGGAATTACGAATCAAGAAGAGGCTCTCGTCGATTGTGCAGTTACGAATCCTTAAATTCTTCGGCCATGTCACTCACAAAGAAAACTCTTTAGAGCGTTTGGTGATTCAGGGTCGAATTGAAGGCAAGCGCTCACGTGGTCGGTCTCCAACGAGGTGGTTGGATCTTATCAAGGCTGTAACACAGTGCCCAGCAACGGAATGCTCCAAAAAAGCCGCAGACAGAGATATGTGGAGAAAAATCGTAAGAGCAGCGGCTATGGACGAACAACCCAATCCATAATCACGACCACTCTGTCAAGAGTGTTCGACTAAGAAGAATACTTGCAGCAACAGTTTAGTCTGCTTCAGAACTAGAGCTTCACTTTGCGACGTTTTCTTTCCCGTTTAAGGTGTTTAGCACCCAAAAGGAAGGTTAGTATCCGTGTCACGTCTCCTCTGCAGTATAAGTTACGATATACCCTTTGTTAACTGCAAGCCTTATTTCAGCACCCGAATGGCTTTGGTCCCTTTAATCATCGTATTTTATTTACTTTTCCAACTCGTGACGCCATTCGTGACGTCAAATGACCCCAATATGCACGTGTTTTGGAGATATGGGGCCGTATGGAGGGAGGCCTTTGTATAGGTGTGATGTATGAGTGTCAGCGTTTTGTTCAAAACCAGAGGTACTCGTATGATTTAAATAAAATGTGACGCAATATTTACTCTTATATGCTGGTGTGGGTACGAGAAAACATTGAATGTACCTGCTGCCTTCCCGCGATAATCGCAGAAATCATGTCAATTAGCGATTTGACTTGAAAACTCTTTAGTATTTTGATTATTTAAGGGTTCCATAAACAAAGAGTAAAAACGGGACCCTATTACTAAGACTCCGCTGTCTGTTTGTCTGTCATTAGGCTGTATCTCATGAACCGTGATAGCTAGACGCAGTTGAAATTTTCACAGATGAAGTATTTCTGTTGCCGCTATAACAGCAAATACTAAAAACAATAAAATAAATATTTAAGTGTGGCTCCCATACATTAAACGTGATTTTTTATAGATAATGGTACGGAACCCTTCGTGCGCGAGTCCGACTCGCACTTGGCCAGTTATTTCTCCCTGGCCGGTCACTATAAGCAGCACTATAAGCCCCAAAGAAGGGTTTCTTTGAGGTGTTTACCCCGGAAGTATCAAGATGTGCTTAATATGTAAAGTTTAAAAATCTTGTTCTTAATTACTTTTACTAGTGCTTTGAGCAAAAATTTACCAACATAATGACATCAAAAAACCGACTTTAGTGTCATTGACAGTCATAGCAAAGCAACAATTAAATACCTGCCTAAATGAATAACTTTTCCAGTTACATTGGTTTAAAAATGTAACTACTAAACCGATTTTGATAAAAAAGAGGACTATAATCTCAAAAAATACCCTTTTGAACAAAAACGTTTTCTTCAAATTATAAACGACGGAGTTCAGAGATAACAACACAAACATTTAAAAAATCATAAAAAATACAGCCAAATTATAAACCTCTCCTTTTTTTAAAGTCAGTTGACACACGCACGCATTCCTGCAAATTACGCTAAAAAACAAATTAACTGTCGACAGCCGAGTCAGCCGGCATTTCAAAAGTGAAAAAGCCAGCCAGCTGTCATAAAGGGCTATTAGCAAAAAAAAACGCGCGAAAATAATTTCCCAGATTTCACGGGCACAAATGAAAAGGGTCTTGCTCGGGGCGATCCATCATGTGCACCGACAAAAGCTTTTAGACGTACAAAACAACTGGACGCTGAAGTGCCATTTTTGAAACGCGGAGTCACCTAGGTTTTTTCATACTAAAAACCGGTCGTTTAGTGACGCCCCGTTTGAAAAATAGCACCTCTGGATGCTGGCCGGTGGACGCCGCCGGCCCCGTCAGTGTCACGGGGCAGTTAACTGACGCGTTTTGTGCGGCGCGTGTGTTGGCAGCTTTATATTAGTTGTGTAGTATCATGGTATAATAAAACAGGTATTCTCTTCCCGAGATGGAACTTAACTACGTCACAAAGTGTTGCCACTGATTGTTCTTTTCAGTAAATTTAAGGACTTCCTCAATTTGTTCATGAATATTAAACAAAATATTAAGTAACTTAGCTATTTCGTATCTCGCGATTCTCGCGTGATTCATCAATTCAATATTTTATAAATTGATATAATGGATTATTAATTCGGAATTGATAAATAAAGTTTAAAAATGCATTACGCTCGGGTAATTCAATTTGACACAGTGGCAACACATCAAACTGATGACGAAGTCAAATTCCACCTACGTCATCAGCTGTCACGGGAAGAGAATACCTTATTTTATTATACCATGTGTAGTATGAGGTGTGGGGTTGTGGACGTAGGTAGTTGGGATGTGAACAAAGCGGTTACTTTATAAAATAATACGTTAATCATACGACACTGTCGTCCTATTTCAATGTCAAACCAAATTAAACTTTAACGTCATACGTTAGTTTTCAATGTTGCTTGATACTAAAGCACGGATACGCAGTAACGTCCGTCTTGCGTGCCGCGTTTGGAGTAATCCCCCTGGGTCAAAAAATTATTCTAGTTATTCCGTCAGTCAGAATATCCAAAAAATACTGGACTTATATGTTTTTAGTTTTTATGCCGACGCATAGATCTACGCGGAAAATGCATTGTTTAGTTATTTTGTCTGGTATTTCAGCTTATAAGCCCGCATTGAAGTTCCAGAGTACGGCCTTGTGACGTCACCGCCCTAAAAAACCGTGCATCTACTTTCATCTCTACATCGCTACTTTCATCATCTGCCCAAAGATTTTTTAGTATTAGTAGTATTCAATCGAAATAAATAAATAAATATATAGGGACCAATTACACTGATTAAGCTAGCCCCAAAGTAAGTTCGAGACTTGTGTTATGGGATACTAACTCAGCGATACTATATTTTATAACAAATACAGATAAACATCCAAAACCTAAAGGAACCCTGTCTCATTTGATTCTTTGCGACCGTCTCAACTCGTTACGAGCTGTTCCTATGGGTCATTGATGAACGGAACCGTCTTTAGTTTAAGAGGTACCTAACCTTTAAACAGAAATAAATATTGACTAACCTATTAAGCATGTAACGATGTTGTAATAAGCTCTATCTTCTGTTCTTACTCCCCTCCTGTCTCCATCATCTCACTCTGTCCACTTTTTCAAATTTCATTTCTAAATTTATTTTTTTAATTCTTTACACATTAATTCCTCATCATTCTGACGCATTCCTCGACCACCTCTCATACTGATAACAATGCTTATAATTGTTAATTGTATAATTTTATCAGCTCTGTTATAATAACAACAAATAAATGCATTAACCCTTGTCGTTTCTCTCTTCTCTCAATCTCTTCCTCTACTACATCTACTGTGCACATTTCATGTTGGAACACACCTACTGAGCTGGGACAGTTGGGAGTTCCCACAAGCATACAAAGATTACTGAAAATATGCGGCTAGCAACCCATCACCGTTTTGATTTATTTTTCCACAATAGCGCTAAACGTGGCCTTTGGGTCTCGCGGCCCTCAGTCTTGGTCTGGGACTCTGCGTAGAGCCGCATACCCAAAACGCTGTGGCTGTCCCATTTGGGATAAAGACGTAAAAGTGGACAGTCGCCGTAGCTAGGTTCTGATCCAAAAATATTTAATTTGACCCATTTCGACTCGATAAGAAGCAGTGTAAAGTGCGTTTGTATCCTATATCTGTGATCCTGAAGGTTCTGTGAACTTGCGCTTTACACAACAGTTACAATGCACTTTCCATGCATGTCACAGTCGGTCGTCGACCCCGACACACCTGGGTATGAACCACAGGGTTGGCACTCTTCAGAAACCGTAGAACAACCGTAGAATATGATACTCTCTACGAGAGATCTGGCTTGTACTACATTTAGAAAAAAAGTCAATGTTACAAGGCTCTAAAAAAGTACGTGTTGCCGATACTTTTTTGGTTTTAATTTTTGGTTCTTTTTCTCGATCTCTAAAGTTTTAGGTAAGTATTTGATATATGCCGTGTGGTTTCTGTCAAAGTAGAATAGTGCCACTCCAAGTCCTCCCGTGGATGTTGTAGAAGGCGACTTAGGAAATACAATCTAAAAAAAGCTTATATTAATGAGACCTCTCCAACCCGTCTTGGCCAGCGTGGAGAGTGTAGACCAAAGACCTCTGGCTGCTCTTTGGTAGTACCTAAAGAATAGGGTCGTTCTTATGCAGTGGAGACAAAAAGACCTAATGATGACGAGGATTATGAAAATTTTATTTAGCTTCAGAAAGATCTATTAAATAAACCTTCAGATTCCTCAAGGAGGTTTATTGGAATAAATGGTCAATAGACTTAGACCTACAGTGCCCCCCCCCACTGTAACTGCTAAGTCCATTGACCATTTATTTTGACGTACCCCTGACAAGTACGTCCTTTTAAACGAAACAAGATTTTTTAGAAAATGTTTTTTTTTTTAAACTTCTATGAAATTTTATCAAAATCGGATGTCTAGTATGGGGATGAAGTCATTTTTAGTTTTGAAAAATTATTTCAATCATTGAAGTGCCAGCCCTGTGGTGGTGTAAATTCCCGCCAAAAACTCCGTGGCCAAGTGTCCACTACATCAATAAATACATAGTCATTTATTTATATCGGGAGTTTTTACCTCGCATTATTCCAGATTTCATTACGAGGGTCTCTGGACAAAGGGGTCGACAACCCTTGTATCTTCCCCAGTAGCAAAACGTTAAACATTAAAACGCTGTTCAAGATTTATTATTTAAATTGTTTTATGATATTTATCTGTAAGTGAATGTTAGGCAAATTATTTTAAGATACATACTTTCTGAACTACCAGAGCCACACTTGGTCAGAGCAGCCAGAGAATTTTGGCCTACACTATCCACGCAGGCCAGATGGGTTGGAGAGGTCTCATTGATGTTTATAAGCTTTGTTTAGCGTATTTCCTAAGTCACCTTCTACGACATACACGTAGGGATTTTAGTAGTTGAAATTCTACTCCGCCGAATACCAAACGGCAATATAAATAAATAATAAAAGTATAAATTACTGCCTAGAAAATTTTAATATCTAATTGCATTGCAGATTAATTGCACATAAAATAAACGTGAAAATATGTAGTACGTAATAAATGCACCTTCCGGTAAACGTTGGACCCCTTCATACTAACGCCATTCTAGAAGGCTAACTTAGCATATACTTAAAGTCAGTGTTTTTCGATATTCACTGTCTATTGATCTGGGAGTAATAATAAATAAACGTGCGTTGCAACGCTCTCCATCTCCTTTCATTTCGCCACCATTATCGTACTCAAGGAAGGTTCTCAAGAACAGCAACGTTCGAGGATGAGCTAAGTCGGTCAAAGGGTAACCGATATATGGGGTTGTAAAATGAGTTCACAGTTCGAAGGGGCGACTACTAGTTTTAGCTGCTGTATTCATAAAAATCTATATCCGTTCAATCAGTTATATAGTATAACACTACTGATGTAAGGAGCACTGTTTTTGCATAGAAAATCAGTAGCATTCTTACTACATGACTACTTCAGTTAGGAAAGTATCAACTCGTGAACGGGTGCTGCCGGAAGGGACTGGTAAACTTGGCTTCGCTTTTTTGACAATTTAGTATTTCTTATTAGGTAATTTACGTTTGTTTATTCGTTCCCAAGCATAATAATAATATGACAAAGCTTTTCCGGCGAGTCGGCGACCAATACTGTGAAAATGAGTTCTTACGGCGTTTCTTTAGAAAGAAATAAATTTTAATATACACTGTACTTTTACACGACAATATGTAAATTATACTTATTGTCGGGTAAAAGTGCCTGTAAAGGTCTAATTTAACTGAAAAAAGATTTGAATTTAGAGGATTTTTTTATTAAACATGTAAAGTGTTTAATGTTGTACGGTTCTCAAATGGGGATATTATTTAATATCTTTTGTATTTTTAATCATTGTACAACCGCACGTGTTTCGCCCTCCACGTTCCCAGAGCTTTTGAAAAGCTGAATCTTGGCCAAATCGTTCAATGAATGAATGAATTGAAAGGGCTCTTAAGGGTTAAAGATTTCGTGTTACAATGGTAAAGGGCCCTTTTGACTTAAAATGAATTTCTGGTTCCGAGGGCGGTGGGAAAAAGTTGGGAATTATACTGTTATATTGTTTGATAATGTAATGCTTTTTTATTCCGTTTTTCTTGCTTTTGTTTTTCTTTTTAATATTTTTGTTAAGATTCCTTTCTAGTAGCGAAGACCTGTTTGTTTAGCTTTCATTCACTTCTCCGGGTACTATAATCTATCAGTGGCGTTGGGTGAGAATTTGGGCTAGTATAGCTATAAAACTATGAAACGAATTAAATACCTACCTAGTTCTATGTCCGGCTTATTTTTATTAACTTAGTGTGAGTAATATGTATCTGAGCGTGTTTATATATTTATCATTGTAAGTGTATTTCAATAACCAGAGAGAATTTTCGTATTTTGAATACGTGGGTGAGGGCAATCCAGTCATGCTGCTAGTTTACGGCTTATGAAAATAGTAAGTGCGCCGATATACGAAGGTTATAATTGTTGTTAGTAATAAATGCATATATGTTAGAAGCCACTAAGGGAACTCGATGGGAGTCGGCTTCTTAGGAGGCTCCGCCACTGCTATAGATTTGTCACTCCAGGATAAGGCCACTTCGATAGCTTTTGTCATTTGCAGCTGTCAGGTCTTTCCCAGTGCACCTGGGTCACGTTAGTACGGGTTCCATAGTTTGTGGAGAGAAATTACACTGGCAAATGTTTTGCGAACTGTCTATCGTCTTCCACCTGACCAAATTTTCTTTGAAACAGCCTAGCTGCGTTAATAGTCTGTGGACCAGGTGTAAGTTTCTTCGACGGGCTGATAAAGTGCTAATTTTATCTGATTTTTATAACATCATCATCCAAGCGCACTGAGAAAGACGCTTGACAACATTCGCTTCTTTCCAACTAGCAACTACTCAAACATAGTTGCTTAGCGGACTAAATAATTTTTTTTTAAACTGTTACTTTTATAAGATATTTTTTTATTTGCAATAAATATGTTGAGTATACAATACAGGAGTTAGGTGTGATATACAAAAATAGTAGCTTAGACCTATTTAGCCATATAAGTATAATAGCATGCAAAAATCGCAGTCTTTAATTTTACATTCTAAAAATAAAACTTTCTTATAAGCAGCCATTTGCGCAGACATGATTTAAATTTATTTAACATGGCAATTTATTATAAATATCTTTGCACATGGCATAGCAATTATTATATTTTTCAGTTTTTGGCACTAGATTGAACATTTGTAATAGCCTCGTATTACAATTTCAATGTCTAGCTTAAACAAATAAATGCGCATTTTGTTTCACAAAAATGTTTATTTCTAAAATGTAAGAGCATGCTAGAGTTAGTATATTCAATGGTTTGAAATAAGGGCTACTTGAAATATATGACGGAATATTGCTAATTGCCCTAATGCATCTTTTCTGCGCCCTAAACACTCTTTGTATATTGGTACCATTTCCCCAAATAATTAATCCATATCTATATATAGACTCTATCAGTCTTATTATAAAACGCAGACTAACTTTGTTACTAGGTATAAACCATTATCCGGCCAAATCAAGTTGACATTTTGTAATATGCCACGGTCTCATCTGAAAATGTCAACTCTATTTGGTCTTATCTTATACCTTTAAACTAGCAATTCTTTTATATTTATTTATATATTTCTGTGGATCTCGAAAACGGCTCTAACGATTTCGCTGAAAATTGGTATATAGGGGTCGCCCAGGTCCTAATGGTTTAAACCTAGTAACAAAGTTAGTCTGCGTTTTATAATAAGACGGTATACATCCAAAATATGCCGTTACAGCTGTATTTTTATTTACTACTCTATTTAGATATACGTACCTCAAGTTTCTGAGACGGCAGTCTGAGATCATGCTGATGCGGGAGCGGGAGTCTCCCAGTTCCAGCGGCGTCAGGTAGTTCTTTAAGCGGCCCGACATGCTGGACAGAAAAAAATACCATTTAAATCACAGATTACTTAGAGATCTACATGGATATTTTTATTAATATTTCAAAAACTACTAAACCGATTTTGATGCCCAACGAACTTGAAAATTCTATTGATATTTCCTACATGTCCACCAAATTTTATCAAGATCAGACCATCGGTTCGGCAGTTATCGCGGTACAAACATACATACAATTTGTTTTCATCTCAACTCGATTTAGAGGTACAATATCATACCGACGCGTTCAGATAGAAATGTGCTATACTGTAGCTTTGAACTGTAGTAAAAGCCACGATTTCTCTTCACTTTTTTATTTGATAGAAACAGTTGGCACTGTATACAACGTGGAAGGAACATACCCGTAATAAATTAAACCACGGGCTATACTAGATCACTATAATATAATGAAATTAAAATAACAGTAAAATAATAAATAAAAAATTGACATTTCCATTCTAAAGTGTGCAGCCGCCCGTGCAATTTGTATGGACATGTCTTTTTTTTGGTTTCTTGATTTAATTATTATTATACTTAAGTAATCTAGTATAGTTTGTTGTGTGCATGTGGTTTGATTTATTACGCGTAGGTATGCCCCTTCCACGTTGTATAACAACGAACAGTTATAATACCTACAAATAATATTATAAGTACTCATAATTTTAAGTAAATTATCAATAATAAAATATGCAGGAACTGAAATTACGAAGAATGGCATTATTAAAATAACATACGTTTTTGTGTTAATAAATAATTATCTACACTGGTAACACCACGGAACAGAGAAATCAACCTTTTTCTCTGTTCCGTGGGTAACATGCTAGCTGTCAAAGTTTAGAATCGAAGTTCCTAGCATTTCTAGAAATTTTAATAATGATGTCCTTTCACCTGACACGATAGAAAATGTTATTTTCCTTATTTTGTTGGGAAAACATCTTCTAACGAGCGGCAACACTACAAGTCATAACCCTAACTTGAGATGCTATTTTTCAAACGCGGAGTCACTAAACGAACGATTTTGTTGTATGGAAAAACCATTCGTTTAGGTGACTCCGCGTTTCAAAATAGCACTTCTGGCGTCGTTGTATAATGATGATGATGATGATGAACTTACTTCCCCTTGCTGAACATCCTGCTCTTCTCGGACTTCTGCTTCTTCATAGGCCGCAGCCGGTCCACGATGGAGTCCCCGGCCCCGCGCAGCGACGCCTCCACCGGCGTCGTTGTCTTCAAGGCGCTGTATTGAGAGTCCTGGAACAAACACTGGTGCCTACAGCTGCTATGCTACCTTCTACATATGTTATCGGAAATTCTTCCTAATCAATGGGAATAGTCCTGACACGTTTTTTTTCTTTTCTCTGAGAAAAAATGACGAAGATACAGCGCATTTAAATTTCGCATGACGTCACGGCTAGGTATGATTTTTACTTAGCAGTGACGTCGCATGCCCTCACTTCGGAACTTTGAAGCTCTGTATCTTTGTGAATTTTCACCCTTTTTGTAAACTGGAAAATATGAGTCCATTATTTTTGGATAATGTAAAAGACGAACTAATTACAATCATACTTTTCTGACGCTGTCCTCACCTCTTATCTATTTCGCAGCTAAAGATTTTCAGGTTTATTTTCCTGACTGCTTGAATTGCTTTAATTTGAGCGGGAGAAGTAACTGATATTTATTTTTGTTTATACCATTCACCCTCCAAAAAGTTTATTTTATTCACTGAAAACAGTGAATAAAATGCACTTTTAATCACTATTTTAGTGTTCGAATTTAGAACACTGATATATTCGACCTACAACTAAGTGCAACGTCATTTTGAAAAAAAAACTTCTTGTGCAAATAATACTCGACATACAAACTCCTTTAAGAAATAAATCCTTGAGAAGTTTTGCATTACAATAAAAACTGCTTATACCTCATTGCCTATCCATAATGGATGAATACACTTTAGAAAAAGTCAATTAATTTTAGTAATTGTTCCAATTTTAATGTGCATTTTAATTGATTTAACCTTTCTTTTCCTTTATTAAATGTCTATTTTCGTTCAAATCTTTCTTTTTCTCGTAGTCATGGTATAAAGTATAGTATGCAACTCTTGAATAAAACGGATTTAAATCGAGGCCCATGAATCCCTCACGTCGCTCAGGATTCTAACACTTGAATCACTCGGTACGCTCGTGATTCAATTGTTATAATCCTTCACTGTTTCGTTATTCATCTATGGCCCTCGATTTAAATCCGTCTTTTATTCACTAATTGCATAATATACTATTTTGCTTACAGATCATCAAGGAAGACATATTAAATAGCCAACATTATATGCACAACGAGAACTCAAATTAAGGTTTACATACGGTCACAGAATTAATATTATAAGTTACATACAAAACGGAATCTCCTAAGGTAAAAGGTACCGTGCAATGATGGTAAATGATACTCCTCTCCTATGAAGTGCAATACCTTTACCATACGGTACATCGAAAACAGTGCAGGATAGATAAATACCTTAGAGATAGCTCTTTACAGTACGGACTAGGACATTGAAAAATTCCCTAGGAAAACAGGGTCGGTAAACCAAATTTTTCTTACACCGATTTTTTCAACTTAAATCTATGAATCCGCCAGCTACTCTATACGCGAATTTACTGGAAAAGCAAATGAATGGACGGCAACCAGAGATACTTTCATCGTCAAACTTGGTTACGTCATCAATACGTACTTTAGGAGACACATCCTCACTGCTGTAGTCTGTAACTTTCTGGATAACCTCGCTCTCCGCGCCTACGATATCCTCGGTGCTTATTGACGGGCTGCTCGAGATCTGTAAGAAGTTTAGATTGCTAACGAAAAAAAAGCAAAAAAAGAAATGGCGCAAGTGTTTATTTTAAAATTACAAAAAACACTTGATAACTACATGCGTTATCCTGTGTACAAAACTTGCTATTTGTAATAATAATCTAAATTAGTAGCTAAATTATGGATAACAATAAATTAAAAAACAAAAAAAAAGTGGCAACTGGAAACATAAGTGTTTTGAGCGTAGATTTCTTGAAAGAAGACAAAGCAATAGAAACTTTGCATTGTGAATAAATCATTTGTTGCTAATATTTTTAGTTTTATCAAGTAAAAAAAAAACAAATCCTTATCCATGACCATAGACATAAAATTTTCCATGACTAACCTAAGTGTCTTCTAGAAGCCAGAAGCCTGAAGATGGAAATACTTACATCCTCGCTTGTCGCATCTGTAGGTTTGTCGCGCTTCCTTCTCCATTCCTCTGGCACGTTGATCTTTCCAGGAAACCTGCAATAATACACTGTAAACTATCACGTCTTTACCCCTAAAGGAGTAGACGGAACCTGGGCCGCAAGACCCCCAAGACCACTCTAAGATGGTGGACAACTGGACGTAAAGATCGATTTTAATAAAAAATACCCAACAAGTTATACCCTTTCAATCAAAAAAATAATTTTCCAAATCGATCGGAGTGTTATCGAATAACCGGTGTAAAAATATAAAAAATAAAATAAAATATAAATATATTTTAATATAAATTCATAAAAAAAAGATCGCGACGAATGGATAACCTTCTTTTTTTGGAGGCCGGTTAAAAAGGGGTAATATGTATAATAATATAATTACTAACGTTATCATTAGTCACTATTAGCCAAGTACATAGGTCGGTAGTCCTAGATGGACTTTTATGCTGTCACTCCATTAAGTACCTAATGCTCCAACGTACTGTCGCACCAGAAACCTGTCACACCAAAGATTTGTCATACCAGACCTGCCGCACCAAACACCTGTCACACCAAAGACCTGTTCTGTCGCACCAACGTCTGTTACTCCAAAGACCAGTCGCACCGACGTCGGTCACTCCAAAGCCCTGCAAAACGGGAAACCCACCAAAATTCAGAAGGGATCGGCTCTATCACCGGAATGTCCAAGGAATCCACACTAGTGGCCTTCGGCATCTCTTCCTGTTTACTCTCTTCCACCAACAGCAGGTCCTGCTTGCACCAACTGTCCCTGGGCGAAGGCGACGGCATCTCGTCCGGGATCCAAGACTCTACGCGCTTCGGGATGAAGCAGGGCGGAAACGCGCTGGGATCCTCCCCCGGATCGTGGCGGTAGAAGTTCCTGGGTTAAAAATGACAAGATCAATAAAATGTGAAGATTTTTTGCCACGGCAATTTAGCCTCCACCTTGAAATCATTGTATTATGTTTGTTGGCGACCTCTGTGCTGGGCTGGTCATGAGTGCCGGTTGAAGTACTACCTGCGCCCTGGGCGATATTTCTACAGTGCCCACTACCTAACTGCAATTCAAACCCATTCGAAACAAGATTTACGTTTATCCCACACGGTATCATGGTGGTTGATATTTTCTCAGAGAAAAGCAAAAATACGTGTACAATATTTTTTAATAATCTAACCGATGGGCCAAAGATATTTTACATGGGCAGTCGTGGGGCCCCTTTATACCCGGCGCCCTGGGCGGTTGCACAACAGCGCCCTACCCTAAAACCGCTACTGTTGGGCATCATGCCATGCTGGCACACTGGAGGTACTCCAACATACCTGTTAGTAGAAGCTCGAACTTACTTCGGGCTAACTCAATCCGTGTGATTTGTCGACATGTATTTATTTTTATTTATTAACTTTTTCAATAAGTTAAAAAAAAATTAAGAAATACATACGCACTTACGTACTGCCGTCGTACGAAAAAAGGGCACAACTAACATTTTAAAAAAAATTGAGTTATATACATATTTAGAATCAGGAAAAAAAGGCGCATCTGCTCAATTTTTTGTAGAATTTTAACTTAAAGGAATTCGGAGTTACAGTAGGCGTCCGTCTCTTTCTATCGCGTAACGTTTACCTTTTCTGTCGCACTGATTAGCCAAGCTGGCGTGGGCGCCGTACGTACTTTTTTGTACTTGCGTTTTTAATACCTATCGCGGAGTGAGACAGGCCTGACTATGTGATATGTCGTAATATTTAACTATTGTAGTAGGAATATGGTAAACATACGTTATCATTCATCTCACTTGTTTTTCCATTATTTCAGATAATTTAAAAAATGCAGTCACGTGGCAAAAGGTTAGTAAGCGCCGCCTTACAAAATCTCAAGCCTGATATTGACGAACAAATTCCGTCCACTAGTGGTCTACAAAACTGGTCGCCACAATTTCTGGCATCAGAATTAGATTTTGATTCGGACGATTCAGTAGTCGATAAAGATTATGAGCCACCGAAAAACCAAAAAACGTACAATATTGCCGCTCAATGCTCAAAACAATCTGTGATTAAAAACCTAAATATGAGGATTCATAACGAAAACTATAAACCTCGTGAGGCCAATATTTTATTGGATGATTCTGGCTCCGAATCAGACTTCATTCCATGTTCTCAACCGTGTTTGGAAAAAACGATTCCAGAATCTTCAGATGAATCTACAAAAGAAGATGTACTTACAAAAAAAGGGACAGTAAGAAAGCGCAAAAGATATGATGTTAGTCTTAAAGAACGAAAGCAAATTAAAAGAGAAGAAAAAATATGTACCAAATATTTCGTGAAACCCGGATGCCAAGAGAACATTTGTAAAAAAAAATGTTCAACGAAATTCTCAGAGGATTATCGCAAAACCATTAATCGTAATTTCTGGAAAATGTCTTGGTCGGAACAAAAACACTTTTTTTTAGCTAATACTATGCAGCAAAAGCCAGTAAGACCAAAGAAAAAAAGTTATGATGATGAGCATGGTAGACATTATGATCGTACTAAGAGTGTTTCGTATTTCTTTTGTGATAAAAACGGTGAGAAAGTTGCGGTGTGTAAAACGTTTTTTATTACAACTTTGGGTTACAAGAAAAATAACTGTAAGGCTGTCAGAAACATAATTGACACTTACTATAAAACACAATACGCAGAGCCTATTATTGACGGCAGAGGTCATAACCCAAACCCATCACAAATAGATAGGACTAAGATAAAAGAACATATTATGTCTTTTCGTCCAGTTGTGTCGCATTATAGGAGAGTTCATGCACCAAATAGGAAATATTTGCCCTCGGATATCAATATCCGCATGATGTATGACAATTACTGTGAGAAAGAGCCTGAAATAAATGTGTCCTATGGGTTTTATAGGAATGTCGTAAATGAGCTTAAAATATCTTTCACAAAGCTTGGGCACGAGGAATGTGAATTGTGCGAAGAATTTTCTATTCACAACCCTAACGCAGAAATAAGGCACAGAAATTGCGAAGAATGCAAAAAATATGAAGATCATCACACTAGGTACATTTCAGCGAGAAAGAAATATGAAGAGGATGTTCAAAGCCAAACGAAGCAAAAAAGTACTGACACTATAATATTTGCAGTTGATTTGGAAAAAGTTATTATGTTACCTCGCATGGATGAGTTCAAAACGGTAATGTTTTGTCCAAGACTTATCGTTTTCAATCAGAGTTTTGTTCCTGTAGGTGACAAAAGGTTACATGGAGTTGGCAAAACACTGGGAGTCTTATGGCACGAAGCTATTGCAGGGAGAAAAAAGGAAGATATAATTAGCTGTTTTCAAGCATTTTTTCTTGAAAACCGGGACTACAAACATGTGATTTTGTGGCTGGATAACTGCGCGGCCCAAAACAAAAATTGGTGCCTATTTTCCTATTTAGTTTACTTAGTCAATTCCAAGGATGTAAATATTGAAACTGTTGTACTGCGTTATCTGGAAGTCGGTCATACATTTATGGCTGCAGATGAATTTCACCATAGAGTGGAGCAATCACTTAAGAAGAACAAGCGAGTGTATGACTTTGAAGACTTTTGCAAAGCTGTCTCCGATACTGGTCCAAATACTGTGGTGAAAAAAATGACTGTCCAGGATTTTCACGACTTTGAAGACTGCTCTTCATCGTATAAATTACAAAATTCTGTGCCACGAGCTTATTTGAGAAACATGTCTGAAATTACTTTTCAGCGAGGAAGCAAATCGATGTTCTACAAGAACAGCCATGACACTGAAGAGCAAATAGAATTGGATTTCTTGAGAGTTAAAAATCTTAAAATTGGTATTTCATCGCCTAAGCAGAAGCTTTCTCCACGTGGTATAACATCTGAGAGGAAATCAGCTATACTTTCCAAGCTTGGGCCACTTATGCCTGACAATAGAAGAGGTTTTTGGAAAAACCTACCCGTTAACGATAGTTCAGCTGATCTCACAGAAATTTATGAAGACTGAAATTTAAAGACTAATTTTTAAATTTATATTTTAAGCCAAAGTGATGATTTAATTTCTTAACTTTTTTAACGTTATATCGTGATAATTCAACCAAGTGCGTTGTTATGTTTTTTGTGACATTTATTTTTTTATAATAATATTGATAATACTTTTAAGAATATTTAACTACGGTGCCTTTAATAATATTGGCTGTGAGCTATTTAGTAAATAAATAATAAATAATTAGAATAAGCTCTAACATAGGTTCAAAACCATAATTGATGTTCCTATTACTACCTCTATTAATATAGAATATTTTGATTTATTTTAATATTGTGATTTAGTGTAAATATTATTTTTTACAGATTTTTAAGTCTGGCATACAACCTATTACTAAAAAAAAATATTTCTATCTTAAAAGTGTTTAAGAATTATTGAATTTAAGAATTTAACTTTTTCACTTTTTTTTTTCAAATTCATATTATGTTCTATTTGTCAGCCAAAATTGTAAGTAGATGCTTATCTCCAATGATTTATAAAAAAAGTGAATCAGTAAAATTCTTAAATTCAATAATTCTTAAACAATTTCCTTAGGTATCTAACTTAAAAGTGTTTAAGAATTATTGAATTCAAAAATTTTACTGATTCACTTTTTTTTCAAATTCATATTATGTTCTATTTGTCAGCCAAAATTGTAAGTAGATGCTTATCTCCAATGATTTATAAAAAACTATTGATGATTATTTTTTTTTTGTTTGAATTTTGGTGTTCTAGAAGGTGACTTGCTAAGTTTTGTTTCAGTTATTTGGATAAGCTAACTAGAAATGGCATGACCATATGTTTTACATTTTATTAAACTTTCTTGACATGATTATTTGTTTTATTTTTGGTGGCACACATTAGTTCTATTTAAATTAAAAAGGCGCAATTAGACAAATATGCCCTTTCTTTATGACACGATGACAAATTTGTTAGAAATATTAAAAAGAAAGGTCACATTTGGTTAACTAAGCCTTTTCTTTGTAGTAAAGGGTATTTTTTGAATATTTTTTTCTTTAGTTGAAAGTAATTTTTTGAAATTATTGAATTTATTAATTATATTTAAAAACTAAAATGCTAAAAATATAATAGTACTAACCTTTACGCAAATATAATCAGTATTTTTTTTTCTATATAGCAATAGGTTCTCACACTATAGAGCAGAATATGATGAAAACTTTAATCCTAAATATCTCGGTTTGACTATAATGATACATGTGCCCTTCTCTCGTACGACGGCAGCGTAGTATTCCTTGGTTTTTCGTTTTTCGTGTGTAAGTAACCAACACTGGTGTCAGGTTCTTCAGGCTGCCTAAAGGCATCTGACATTATAGCTTGACGCCTGCCATATAATGATGACGGCTTATACGTGCCTTCCGAAGCACGGAGCAGAAAATTTATATGCCACTTGTGGTCTTACTTACTATACTTTCTCGACTTTTTCCCACAATAAATGTCAAGCACAAACTATACCTAATTAAGTACCTACCAATTTATGAGCTTGAGCCATGCTTTAGCAGCGCAGTGCACCGTGAAAACGGTTGTCTGCCGCTCCATGTAGTTGTGGTAGATGACTTCCATGGCGGCCTCGATGATGTCTTCTCGGATCTCGAAGATCATCAGGTCATTCTCTTCTTTTTGCAAAATTTCCGCCCTAAAATGTGTATGCCATAGACAACAAAACTCAAAAGTATAGAAACCATTAAAACGCCTGATCAATTTCAATAGCAATGTTTTGTAGAGTTCATAGCGACTTTAAAACCTTGCAGGCGCTGACATCATTTATGTTTTAAGAAATATAAATAAAATAAAAAATATTAAGTGCTACAGAAAGTTACTTATAATTAGCTACTAAAATGTACTTCGATAAGTAAGTATAGCTTCATCGTTTAAAAGTAGGTACCTACAGTTTCAGTAAGTAGGTACCAATGTTTTTAAGTAGGTACTTTCTCTGTAGGTCTTCATAATCATTTTCTTTTCATTTTATTTATTTATTTCAAACTAAGCAGTTCTGTGATCAAATCTGTATCGTAAAATGAGGTCGTGATCCAGTTACCATGTCCTTTCAGCCACTTCCTTGGGCAGTGCAGTCAGAATCCTCTGGTCATCAGCAGACTGCAGCTTACGCCCTCTCCTAGATAATTTGTATTTATTCATCATTTGATTCCAAGTAAATATGCAGCTTATTTCATAATAATAATGTGTAAAGTAAAATAAATATTGACAACGTTTGATGTTATGATATTGTTTAAAATTGTATAATGATTGATTGATTGACTGACGTAGGTTAGTATTCTCCAGTATTCTCTTTGATTGACAAAGAGTATATAATCACTCCGTTTTATTTGATTGACAGATTTTGTGCTAGGCTTTTTTGTTTTGTATCATAGGTTTTTCTGTTTTGTTATTTTACCCGTATATTTTACCCTCTAACTTCATGCGTATATCTCGATCTAGCTTGTAGTGTATATATACGTATATACATACTATCTAAAAACATAACCCTCCTTCTGGCGCACCCGGGTATAAAAAAATATATTTGTCTATTTGTCTGTGTATTTGTGCGCGCTAATCTCAAAAACTGCTAAACCGATTTGTTTGCGGTTTTCACTAATGTATTGTATTGATTGTGATAAGCTTCACTGAGCGGAAGCACGTCGAATATGGGTCGTTAAAAATGATAAAGTCCACGCGAACGAAGTTGCGGTCAGCAGTTATTAACTAATATGACTTTATCTTTATTACAATAATAAATAGGTTGCTGTACACCGCTAACCTAGGCGTCCTCGGCCAACCAATCTACTTTCAATATCTAAATGAAATCAATCCCGCACTATCTATGTGAGAATTTAATTATATTTATCAGTATCTAAAGGATTATTCACCACGGCAATGCGGGCGGGAGTTACACATATCAAAAGCAAACACTGATTCAATCTGATTTTGTAGGTACCTACCTACCTAATGTGTTACGTGGTAAAAAACACCGTGGGAAAGTGGGAATTTGTCATTAAAATTTTTGTAAACGAAAACAAAAACTGGCCAGAAACAATTTTGGACCATAGACAGTCAACGGGTCAACGACAGGTGACAGCTGTTTAAAAAATACACAGGTGACAAAAACCGAGCGCAAATTATAAAATCACCGAAATAATTTTAATCCATATTCACAAGTGCAAAATGATGAAGATTCTCTATCAATAGGAGTGTGCTGTTTTTCTCTAACGCTAAATAATGAGTGTATATTTTCTGTATTCTACTTTTGTGGTTTGATACTAAGATGTATACTTTAAAAGGAATATTTCCAGAACCAAGTAAGTAAAACTCGTTACCTACTTTTGCTTATTATCATATTCCTTCTTTCGCTTATAATATTGGTTGTCATGACTTACGGTTGTTATTTTCGATGGTAATGTGGAAACTATAAAAATTGCCATGACATTTCAGAAAAGGAACAAAAAAGGAATTTTATCCGAGAAAATATGAAGCAACTTAAGTTTATTCAGGGTAAATCACCCAAAGAACCAAGATTTATGTTAAAGAATGTCCAGGGCGCGCGTTTGGGCAAGCCGATGGCCTCTGGCAGCTCTCTCGGGCAGGTGAAGTCCTCGCCTTCTAACAAAAGTGCAAAAGTTTCACTAAACGTAGGAAAAACCAGCTCTATGAATTCACGGAAGAAGTATACTGACATCCGGATAATGAAAGGAGATATGGCAGAGTTTTTGAAACGTAAAGAGATGCGGCAAAGCAAACATCCGCCAGAGGACTCGCCTGATGAGGATATACAGTCTACAGAATCGTCAGGACGATTACGGGACGTTGGTTGTCAAACGGTTGAGCACAGCTTAGCACAGAAGCTAGCAGACAGTGCAAAATTGACAGTGTTATATCCGAAGAAAGACAGTGAGGAGGAGGCAAAACTGAAGGCAAGTGGAGACAGCGGCTCTCAGTCACCACCAGTCCGGTCCGGAGAAGAGCTCATTGAAATGGAGAGGAACCGCAGTCGCTTGAACGCTATTTTGGATAGAAAAAATAACAAGGATCCCTACCTTCCAATTGGTATACATGACTATTCTTTTTTGCTGTCTACATAAGTTGAAACTTGCTAAAATTAAATTTCTTTTAATCAGAGCCTAGTAAAATCGGCCTAGAAAATCATTATCCCTTCCTTTTGTGGACCCACTATACAACATTGTTGAGTTGAATTCAAAATTTAATGTTTCCAAAATTCAAATATTTATTCAGTAATGATGACAGAACAATTTACAAACTGGGAAGGGACATACCCGTAATAAATCAAACCATGGGCTATTCTAGATCACTATAGTATAATGAAATTAGAAGTAACTTTTACTAACACAGTACACTTTTATCCAAAGTGTGCAACCACCTGGGCATTTTGTATGGGACCATCAATTTTTTTTTTTGGTATTTTAACCATTACTTTAATTTCATTATACTATAGTGATCTAGTATAGCCTGTGGTTTGATTTATTACGGGTATGTTCTTACCTCGTTGTATATTAAAATTTAATTTATATTTAAAGAAGTGACTTGTCGTTTTCCCAGGTTACCAAAAGGGGGTAGTACCCAAATACCTCCGGGAGCGCAAGGAGCAGGCCAAAGAGACAGAGAGCGCGAGGTCAGAGGACGACCCCGTCGTGTGTCCCCCGGGCCACGTCACTCTGCCGGACACGGAGCGGAAAGAAACGCTGCGCATGCTTAGAAATAGTAGGTGTACCTTACATGTATTCTATTCAGGAACACCACCCACAAGGTGGTCTGTGATTTATTTTTAATTAGCTATAATAGGTCCCAACTCCCATAATAGGGCAATTATACCTACCGCATACAATTTGTAATGGACATACCCGTAAAAAATCTGAAACAACTTGCTCAATGAATTATTTTTTAATTGTAAATTTTTAGAGAATAATGAAATATTTTTATCCAATGCTACTGTTTTAGAAAATGCCTTGAGGAAATCTGCTCACTAAAGAAATGTTTCGAGGCTGAATACAATAGGCTATTTTACTATGTATGTTTTTGTTTAAAATCTCATAAGTTCTAACAAAATATACTGAAACTATTTTAAGGGTGAATTCAGTATGTGATACTGAACAACCTTCCCCAAGAAACATAATCAAATTATTAAAGGCTCGGCTGATCCGAGTTTGTATGGAAAGCCAAAAAATTTTTAATTTTTCATCACATGTTCCTTGGGAAAAGTTGTTCAGTATCATAGACTAAATTCACCCTTAAAATAGTTTCAGTATATTTTGTTAGACCTTATATAAAACAAAAAAAATACCACTGAAAAGAAATAAAGTATAAGAGTGGGAGCGTGGCGGAGACATCTCACTATCTCTTTCGTACGCGCGAGACCTAATAGCAGTGACGTCAAGAGCGTTGTACGTGCATCTTTTTTCTGTCAGTTGACAGTTTCCCCTTCCATCACATTTTAAAAGCTTATAACTTAGAAATTTTTAGGCGAATTAAAAAAAATAATTCTGTCGTGCAAGCAACAGAGTGGTAAATAACTGGAATAGACTACCAGTAGAAGTGATCACTGTGCCTTCCATAAATTCATTTAAAAATGGACTTGACAAATGGATAAGGACGGAAATATGAAGTTCCATTAAAAGGATTGTGTAGCTGTAAATTTCCCTATTGTGAAATGTCTTAAATTTAAATGAGCTTCAGACCGTATTTCAGCTCCCAGACTCACTCTCAATTTAGGTATCGAAAATATACCTGCATTATTACTATGCGCGCGGCGACCACTCCAGAGTGGTAAATTTAGTGACATGAATCGTATGTCTAGAGTAATAAGAATGAGATTGGCTTGCAATGTACTTCTAGGTATCTAAACGAAAAGGTGCCGAGTTCTGACGCGAGTGAAATTAAACCATATCGCTAACGACATTGAGTAGATATTTCTTTGAATTCCATTTCAGAGTAAGACTTCTGTACGTGTCACTAAGACCACAGTAGTACTACTAGTACTTCTAGTGAAAATGTATCATTAACTTGCAGGTTTTGCAGAGTTAGTAAGCGAATTAAACAAAATGCCAGTCAAGACTGACACGTTGCGGATGAAAAACAGGAAAATGGAGTTGGAAAAGCAACTCTCGAAGCTTGAAGAGGGCATCAAGGTCTTCTCAAGGCCCAAGGTGTTCGTCAAGATCGGAGAATAAACTTTGAGCCTCCACCAGGCTACTTTACCAGGGTAATTACCAATCTGCACCGTCCTCTATTATATCCAAATTGAAAGTATACAAAATTCTTGTGATGTTCATATAAATAAGTTAATTTTGTTCTTATATGTTAGTAGAATAATGTTGTATGTTATAATTGTTGTAAAATATAACGAGCTATCGTTTATATCGTTTACAGTGTTTCTATAGCGTTTTTGGATATTAAAATACATTATATTGTCTTCTTAGTTGTGATTCTTTGGAGAAATAAAAGTAAGGTTTCTTGTACTTATAGAAATTATATTTCTATTTTAGAATTAACGTAGGGTAACATGATTCTTAATTGAGTATTCGGTGACCGCAGCTAGTGTTGTGCCGAGCCCGGGAATTTCGGAAACTGGGAATATTACCGTAAACTTTCCGTAATATTCCAGAAAATGGAAATTGAGAGGAATATTCAATGGGAAAATTCGAAAAATTTGGAATATTTCTAGTGGCACATCACTAATGACGGCCACTGTTTTGGTTTCATTCAAATATGCTGTTGGTTAAATTATATTGCACACAGGGTAAACCTTTTCTACTAGGTAGACACACTAGGACCTCGCGACAATATTTTAAACGCGTTTTGAACACATGGTTTTTGCATATAAACGGGACTCAGCACGAATTAACCATTTCGACCGACTTCCAAAAAGGAGAACGTTATCAATTTCGGAATCATTTTCAGTTGTGTATTTTGGGGGTAAAGTAAGTTTTTAGTTCTATAACTTGTATAACTTGTATTCACGAAACGTTAGACTTAACAAAAAATACAATGTACAAAATAAAAGATACAATATAGCATATTCTGTGGTGCCAATTACATGTATATTGTAAAGAAGTAAAAAAAAAGTGGGTAGAATGACCGTTCGTGCTTAGTCCCGTTTACATACTTATGCCGCATTTACACATTCGTGCGAATAGGCGAATAACGAACTCGAATGTGTAAATGCGGTATTACATACATAGATCTTGACAATATTTCGAGAGCTATTTAGATGAGTTTTCGCATTCACGCTACCTTTTACGCTTTACGTAATAATCCCCTTCTGACTACTTGTATTTACTTGCTTATCGGGTCGTTTCATTGCAAGCTGCTGAGAAACCCTGGGTGCATCATCATCAGGTCTTTCTGTCTCCACTGCAGGCACGACCTTCTCTGTACTACCAGAGCCATACTTGGCCAGAGCAGCCAGAGGGGACTCTGGGTGCATGTCGCTTTAAATCAGTCATTTTGGTAGAATTAGGGTCAGCTGAGACTCAGACCGAGACACCAAGGGAGGAGACGTGGCGCGCACTTAGGCAAAAAGAAACAGTGGCTCTACGGGCGCGCCACATGTCGTGTCGCGTCCCGTCTCTGTCTGAGCTGACCCTTAAAGCCGCAATTGACCTTTCTGCTAAAATGGTGATGATGAATCGGAAGGAGGTGGTACGTCGGATCACCAAACTGGCATGAAGACGGCCTAAATATGACAAATGCAATAATCTCAAACTCGATGAGGTTGCGTCGTTTTCTTACAGGGTTCCTATGGCCACCTTCCGGCGTCATCATCAGATCAGCTTATTGTCAAAATGACATTGCATTATCATTCGACTTACACAAGTATGCAGAATTTCAACTCAATCGGTTGAGGATAACTGGATTAAAATTGAGTTGCAAGATTTGACCTATACAAACATACTTACATTGCAAGTTAAATAAAAGCTTGTAAAACTAAAAACTATTTCGTTTAGGTTCAGGTTCAGGTTTTCAAAAATGACACCACTAGTGTTCAGCAAAAACGAACCACATTTTTATCGAGCAATTGTTTCTGTAAGAAACGTTAGCTAACATAGCTAATATTTTGACCAAAAAAAAAAACAATTAATTATGGAATATATGAACAATAAAAACTACATAACAAAACAATTGATGCAGTAAATGTCTATCAAGTTTGTACACTTCCACATATTGCAAAAAAAATGTGACATCATCCATATATCAAAAAAATATATGTTGGTGGTCAAACTTTACATATATTTTAAGATAAGGTCCCCAATATTTGGGTTTTTCTCTATCGCGCTTTGAACACATGGTTTGTGCATCTAATCGGGACTTAACGTGAACCAAAGGAGTTACATCCAATAAAAAAGTTTGTCCTTTTAAAATGCCGTTATGACCAAAGGCGTTACACCTAAAAAGAAAGTTTGTTAATTTCCGAAAACATTAAAACTAAACAACAACTGGCTTCATACCTTTTAGGCAGTTTACCAACGTTTTCCTGGCTAACTCATTATTAAATATTCTAAGGGTGAATTCAGTTCATGATAGTGAACAACTTTTTCCAAGAAAGCTATGTCGAAATACAAAGTAATTTTTGGCTGTCTACAAAACTCAGATCAACTGATCGGTCAACTTGTATGAGAGTCCAAAAGTTACTTTTTATACTTCGATACGTGGGCATAGTTGTTCAGTATCAAGGACTGAATACCCTAAAAATAGTTTCAGTATATTTTGTTACACCTTATATTATATTCATTCCAGACAGCAACACATGTTTCTTTGAACAATTTCGCTAACAATTTTATACATAGGTATCACATCTCACTCACTAAGTCACCACTTAGTTTGCAACCAATTCGCCATAGTGGACAGTCATGATGCAATTTAATAAGCACCTATGTGGGAAAACCACGCACCACATAGCTAACTATAAGTCAAAAGGACTTTCAATAAAATTCTACAGGAAGATGTAGCTCACTCTCAAGCTAAGGGCTTTGGTCTTTTAGAATGACACGGCAGGCTGAGACCAAATGGCATAAGAAATTCAACTATGCTTAACTAAATCTATAGTTAATTTGTGCTAGTCTACGCCCTATAGCTTCCGGACGTGTTGGAAAAGGAAATCGTTGAAGATGATCGGACCTTTCCTGTAGACCACCTCGTCATTGTTGTGCCAGTCGTAGAAAGAGAAGTCGGGGAAGAAGAATTTTATCTCCCTCTGTGCTGACATAGGGGAATCTGAAAAAGTAGACAGAATTCATTTGTTTACACCATAGAGGTAGGATTACAGATTCACAATGCACTTAAATAATACTTAAAAAGGCACTGTCTATGATAATTTGGACATTCTGGATATATCTGTTATTTAGATAAGTACCAACTTTCTTTTCTGAATTTCTTTTTCCTAAAGGTTGATAGGGAGAGCCTTCAGGAGTCAAATTACCAAGGTTTAAAATTTACCAAAGTAACTAAAAGACCAAATTTGCAAAATGCCAAATCTATAGTTTAGAATTGACCTAAGTAACAATACGACCAAAGTTGCAAAATTACCAAATCGAATGCTTTAGCATTTAAGTCCTCATTAATACTTGTAGCTTTTGGCTATATCTTCTAAATAAATATTCTTCAAAAGGATATTTACTTTGTCAATTCCAAATTGAACAGGTGAGTGAAGCAAGCAAACTTCTAGAGTCTACTTAGCCAATGCCCTGTTTGTGTGTGGTATTACCAGACACAAGAATTTATCAAATATTCCCTACTTATTTTATACTTCATAAAATTTGATAGGCCTGTACTGTACAAGACAATTTTGAAATAAAATTAATTGTTTAAAAGTTTGTTCCATTTTTAATAGAACTTCAATGTAATTACCTGAGCCATGGGCCACATTTCTGGTGTCAGAGATACCAAATAAGCTCCGCAAACAGTTAGGTTGTTGGAATTGTGCCTTGTACACACTGGTTGGGCCCAGCAGTCGTCTCCACAACTCTATGGCGTTGCTGTGGCCCATTATGTGCAGGTCTATGTAGCCACTGGAACATGAAAAGTTACCTGGTAATCAAGAGGTAGAACCAAGAATTGGTAGAGTGGTAGAAACAGTTCTCCTATCTAGGCTAGTTCCCTCCCGCTTGCAGCGGTGCTTCAGAGTCCAGGGTCTGCTTCTTAGCGAAGATCAATCCCTGGCCAACCTCCAAACGACATCAATTTGAAGGTCAGTAATTTATGTGAACGATTGTGATTTATACAGTCTTACCTCGCCATAAAAGTAACGAGACGGTTGTAGAAAAATTTCTCCACATGTTCCTTGTAGAAATTGCCAGCAGTTTCCTTGTCTAGGGACACTCGCTTGGTTTTTACAATTACAAACTTATTTTTTATTACATTACGAATAAATGTGAGAGCTACTGGATTTTTAACTGCGTGCGGTTTTATTATTGCCAATGTGAGCTGCAACTTTTGCATAATTCTAATTTATTTTTAGTTTCAAAAATTAAAATTATGTAAACATTACCGAGCTTTTAAAAAAATCATTTTAAATGATTTAATTATTTTACCGTTTGACATTGACATACTTCTGTCTGACAGATAGCTCGTTTTAGTTTTTAATTTAGTTGTTAAATAAGAAGATTAAACTGTTATTTTAATTTTATTGAAGTAATAAAGAGATTTCATTCAACTATAGTGATAGCTCGTTTTGATAACTATTTTAGGTTGGTCCACTAAGCTGCTTTTTTTTCAAACGCGGAATCACTAATAAAACGGTTTTTTGTATGGAAACACCATAGTTTAGATGACTCCGCGTTTCAAAAATAGCACCTTTGGTCCGGACCGGACAGAAACTTAGACGCGTCTGGCCATAATGCGTCTGGCACATACAAAGTGAACACTTTAATGAATGAAATTAACATTATTTCATTTCATTCGTTCAGTTGACAACCGTAGTAGTTTGAGGTTATTATCAAGTTAGTATTATAAAATATTTCTTCGTTTTGGTTTTAATAATGCCTGATTTAGAAATAAAAAGAAAAGCGGACGAGTATTCCGTAGTCCCAGCCAAAAAAACTCGCCATGAAATATCCGTCGTTGGCACGAGAGAGAAAGCCGTGGTCACTTCTGCGGTAAGGAACTTACTTTTTCATTATTTTTGATTATTTTAGACAATATAAAAACATTATTCATACTATCCGGAGCTTGACCCGCATCAGAATAACAAGTTTTCTGTGTATACGTGGAAAGTATTGCGAAGTCCCTATCATTTGAATCGTAATCATTCATCATTTGACTTGTTTACAAACATGGATTTTCTAAACTTAAACACTGGGATTATCTGGCATCGTAATGATCCCACCTTTAAAGAATTATTCTTGGTCAAGCAAGGGTGCTGTTATATTATAACTAGTGAAAGTCTAATGCTGATAAATTAAAAAAGTCAATTTTATTATTGTATCAAAATGTTATAAATTACAGGTACCACGCACATCCAATCTGTATGCCCCTATAATGCTCCTAGAAGGGCATCAGGGAGAAATATTCACAGCTAAATTTCATCCGGAAGGGAAACATTTGGCTTCTGCAGGATTTGATCGACAGATATGTAAGTTAACCTTTCTGTAGCAATCTGTTCTCTTATTACTCACAGTTCTGGCCGTCTTTTCCAACTTCAATGAGTATCTCAATAGGGGTTCCGTCAGTTATCTATCTAAAAGTAATGAACCTATATTTTTGGTTTATCTAATTAGTAGAAATTCACTACAATACAGTGCTCAAAATACTAGTAATGTTGAGCCACATATTGTCAGTCAGGGTGAAAACCATCACTTTTTGTGGAGAGCTACGTTGCACAGACACTAGATGCTGATGCTAATCTAAGTGTCCCATGAGCGGCCAGTCACACCATTTGAATTGAATAAAAAAAAGGTTTGTTGTTTTTTTCAGTTTTGTGGAATGTCTACGGCCAGTGTGAGAATGTGATGGTGATGTCTGGCCACACAGGGGCCATCATGGAGTTGTGCTTCTCTCCTGATGGGTCCCACCTGTACACGTGTGCTACAGACAACACCGTAGCAGTGTGGGATGTACCTACTGGGCAGCGGATCAAGAAGCTGAAGGGGCATGCCAACTTTGTCAATTCAGTATCAGGTAAGATCTATTTCATTACTCTTTGAGCTTTATAAATATATCGTTAATTTTCTCTGATAAGCCTTCTCATCTCAGCAAATCTTCGGTTGTGTCAGATTTGTCAAGCTGCCTATAGTTGTCTGACAAGGCTCTTAGATATGCTGCTTTGGATTGGAGCTCAAGATGAATGTTTTGTCATTAATATATTAATACTGTGAAGACTTTATGGACTCTTCAAAGCTGCAATAAATATTTCATCTTACAGGTGCACGAAGAGGCCCAGAACTCCTGGTGTCAGCATCAGACGACAACACCATCAAACTGTGGGACTCCCGCAAACGCAACCCAATAGCCTCCTTCGACAGTGGCTACCCAGTCACCTCGGTTCTGTTCAACGACACTGCAGAGAAGATCATCTCTGGAGGCGTGGACAACGTCATCAAGGTGTGGGACATCCGGAACAACCAGATCTCGTACAAGATTAAAGGACACACTGACACCGTCACTGGTACGTATTAGATTATAGTTGCAAAGATTAAGAAAAATCATACTCGTATCACAGGTATGGCACTTCATAGAAGCCGTGTATCATTTATGCCAACTACTACAAACAAAACTATACATCTGTGCACACGTCAATGTGTGTGTGTTCGCCCGCTCAGCACCCTGTACAAGACGAGGACGGGGGAGAGATGCGGGGACGGGGAATAGGGACGCATATTGCGCGGGACCTTAAGAGATTCTGTTTTGTATGTATTACTTATATTAATTAAGTGCTCGTACTTTAATGGAGTAGGCAGTACCCATTAGCTTCTATTGGTACTGGGGACGCCTGCAATGATGACAAATAGGACAAAAACCAATCTATTTTTACTTAGCGGTGACGTCGCACGGCCCCAATACGGAACTTTGACGCTCCGTATCTTTGTGAATTTTTACATACGGTTCCGGATAATAGACGGACTAATACTTTTCGGACCCTGTCGTCACGCTATAACGTGGTGTGCAGGCATGGCGCTGTCCGCGGACGGGTCGTACCTGCTGTCCAACGCGATGGACGGCACGCTGCGCATATGGGACGTGCGGCCCTTCGCGCCCAGCGAGCGCTGCGTCAAGCTGCTGGCGGGGCACGCGCACAACTTCGAGCGCAACCTGCTGCGCTGCGCCTGGTCGCCCGACGGCTCCAAGGTCTCTTGTTTTGTTCTTTTTTGTGTGCGTTGTTACACACTGGTGTCGGATTTTTAGATTCGTCGCTTTTCGTCAGAAACGCAACTGGTCAGATACTCCATACCATTTCAGCCGCACAACGTCCACTGCTGGACATAAGCCTCTCCCAAATATTTCCAAAATGACCGATCTAGAGCGGCTTGCATTCAGCGCCTTCAGATACTCATCTCACCCGGAAACGCATGTTAACAGAAACGAATTTCATTAGATTTGAAACTCGTCAAAAACGCAACTTGACAGATGCGCCTCTCGACATCGACTTAATAATAAATTATTAAATAGAATTCAAAAGTTTGTAGTCATTATGCATATATGCAACTAGTATAGTAATATAAGGTAATTTACTATTTCTTACTTAATACGTCTCTGTTGCGGGCTGACGAAAAGCGACAAATCCGGATTTTTCAAGCTGCCTGAAGGACTGTTCAGTCCTATGTATCATATCTGATTCATGACTATAACCGCTCTCCTGTCATATGTATCATATACGATTCATGACCAAAACCGCTCTCCTTTCCTTTTTCACATATCACATATGATTCATGACCACAACCGGCTCCTGTCGCATGTATCACATATGATTCATTCCCGCAGGTGGCGGCGGGCTCGTCGGACCGTCTGCTGTACGTGTGGGACACGACGTCCCGGCGCGTGCTGTACGCGCTGCCCGGCCACCACGGCGCCGTCAACGACGTGCACTTCCACCCCGAAGAACCCATCGTACTATCTGCATCCAGCGACAAGCAGATATACCTCGGCGAGATTGAGCACTAGCGAATGACACGTTTTGTTGCGTCTGTTAGACTGTTGCCCACAGGGGTATCCACGGTTTGGTTATAGACTAGTGAAATGACTTGTGGGAGTTGTGGGGGTGGGTATATACGCTGACTTTTCATTGGTTTTGGACAAAAAATCGTATAGTAAATAAATTTCTCTATCCATATATGTTATCCAAACTTGTGTATGACTTAAAATAAAAAAGTTGCGAAAATGATTTTCGGTCGAGATCACGTAGTTACACCCGTCCAAAACTGCCTCGTGCGGTCGATGAACTCCGGCCGTCCGCCTGACAGCCCCTAGCGGCGGCAATACTAATTGATTTCACGAATTTACTTTAAAGTTTTAGTCAAAAATTTTTGTTTCTTGAATTTTTGTTTTGACTAGCTAATTAGATCTCACTAATGATCCTTATGAACTGGCTTTCAACTCCAAAACCAGTGAAAAATCACCGTGTATCCCGATGGGATTTGTAATGCAAGTCTATAGTCTATCAAATAATAGTAGTGAGGACGACGCGGTGAAGACAATTTAAAATCAAAACGAAAAATTGTCCCATTTGTCTCTAGTGGGGACGTCCCTACTGGGGACAAATGGAACATACCCGCATTGTGTGAATGTAGGATCAAAAAGTTATACAAAAGGTTTTAGATTTGTCCCTGATGACGACAAAAGACATTTTTTATCAGTTGAAACCACTTAAGATAGTATACCACGTATATAAGGCGGGAGGCTTTCCTCATATTGTGTCACGCAAAAATTTAAGAGGGAGAGGCAGTCCGCCTTGATCCTTTAAACACGTACTGCCTAATTTTGTAATTTTAAGCTCTATTTAATAAGTTAAAATAAAATACATGTAAATAGGAACATTCGTATTTTATTTATATTCTTATCTTCTGCCATTGTGTACAGTTTCTTTTTATCCCAAATACAAACCATTTTTTTTTTTCATTTTGTAATGGCATTTAATTAAGTACAATATTTACAAATTTGACTGTACATTAAGAGTCCCCCGACCCTAGACTTCTCCATACAAACGTAGTCTACGTTTAATTTTGAAACGACATGTCAGATTCCGGTAAAAATTGGTAATTGTAAAGAAATTGCAATTATCTAGGGTTATAACTGGTTTCCTATAGTAAAATTATGAACTGGAAAGAAAATATAACGATTTAGAAGTTTCCCATACTAATGGTCAAAAATGATATAAAACACTATATTCTATTTCAAGTTCATATTTTTACAGTCGGAAACTAGTTATAAACCTAGATAATTGCAATATATTTAAAATTAAAAAATTTTGCCCAAATCGGACATGTCGTTTTGAAATAAAACGTAGACTACGTTTGTATGGAAAGTTGTATTTTGGTCTAGGGTCGGGGGACCCTTAAGACAAAATCAAATAGTGATAGTTTTCTTACTTATACAAGACTTTTACCTAATATTTTAACACTAATAAATATCTTTAAACTTATGAACTAGTTGGAAAATAAAAATACATTGCTAATAAGTTAAAAAAATTATGTTGCTATCATCACAGTTGAATCTAAAACAAAAGTAGTCTAATACCACTAATAGCTAGTAACAATAGCAGTGTAGGGTTCCGTAGAGGTGAATGCCGATTTCAGTTCACGCCACTAAAACGTCTAAAATAGTTTTAGACGTTTTTCTACTTCTGAAATTTTTCTATTATATTTGTATGAAATAAAATAAAAATACTCCCACTACTTTTTTTTAAGTTTTCCTTTACCACTTTTTCGGCATTGGCAAATTATAGCTGTCTAGCTAGTACTTATAGTCTCTAAAACTGGCGAAACTAGAATTCCTTGTTTACTATGGGACAAAATAAATAATGAAATGCGGTGAGTAAAAACCATACAGAAGTAGTTAGTAAATATGGCATGAAGATTTGAGTACATTACCAAGTATTTGATCATACATAATAGCTCATTGAATATAGTCTAGACAAAAACAACATCAGACTATTTTTTTACATTATTATTTGGCGAAAAGTCACGCTTCGACCCTTTCCATGGGATATCAAAAAAGTATTTATCCACAGTTTCAGACAAGTTTGTTTTTGAAGTGAAAACTTCTTTAGCGGCGTTGTGCACTTTTTTTGGAATGGGTAAAAAATGTTAAACTCGCGTCAGGACACGTGGCCTGATCGAAAATTCGTAAGACGGCGCAGGGCGCTTGCGCGAATGTTCGTGTGTGTTTATGTTACAGCGTGCTACGCGCATCCATGGATGGTGACAGCTGATGGCTCGACCGTCTGTGTAGTGGCCATACTGCTGTGTATTTGAAAATGAATTTGGTCATGCTTGTGACATTTGTGACAGACTGTGGTTCAGAAAAGATTTGAAATATTTTATACTGATAATTAAAGCAATTCGTGCAAAATTATTCCCTAACCATTCCAAAATATCAAAAATGCACAACGTTAATATTCAAGTTTTCACTTCTGCCGGCACTCCCAGAGTGCAACCCGTCGTTTTTTTTTATTTTAGCATATATGAGAGCCATCTTTCTCAGTCGTTTATAGATAAATTTAATCTTAGCGGAACAATACGTTACACCCTCTGTGTGGTCAACGATTTTAGATTGAACGTGATATCTCGTCGGCCGCATGGAAAAGGACTAATATCCACCCAGATCAAGTTGCATGTCACTTTTTCATCCAGGGTCAACCTGATTTGGGCAGATAATGGTTTGATACAGGTAAAGTTAGTGTGCATTTAGCTATCTATTACACCCTAATTCAGGGCTTTGTCGTATAGAAACATGAAAAATTAGAAGCACAACTCCCTAGGTGGAGGCAGTTCAGGAATGAAACCTAGTTTGAAATCTTCGCTACTAAAAGCTTCAACATCCTCTTTAGACAGATCGTCCATTTTACTATAAACTCCCGGTTCATCCGGAGATGCTTGTTGGAAAACATTTCCAAATGCAGGTTTTTGTTCTTGAAACACATTTTGTGCGAATGGAGAAGTATTTGCTTGTTTGAATGGATCTGACTGATTCGGAGCATTTGAAAATGGTACTGCTTGCGTTGAGAATACAGACTGATTTGCATTCCCAAATACATTTTGACTAGTATTCTGATTACCACCAAAAACACTTTGGCTTGCTTGAGCGAATATTGATTTCGCTGCAGTATTTTCAACTGGGGCACCGAACATGTTATTTGATGGTGGGGTTTGGTTGAATGCATTTTGAGAAGCTTGAGCGAATATAGATTTTGCTGCTGTATTATCTTGAGCTTGCCCGAATACATTTGGTGCTCCGAAAACTCCTGCATTAGCAGTAGGCTGTGGTTGACCAAACACAGAAGTACCTTGAGCCGCACTACGGAATATTGACGATGCATCCGAGTTGGAATTCCCAAACCCAGACTGAGCAGTGTTCATGAAGGGAGTGGCTGCAATCTCCCCTTTGTAGATGCTTCGCAACACTTTGATTATGGCCGCAGTTGGTTGCAATAGTTGCTCATACTTGGTTCGACTTTCTTTGAACATGTTGTTCATGTATGCCATCTGAAATTACATAGATATTCATCAATTTCAATAAAAGTAAAAACGCAAGTGGTATAAGTTTTCAAAACTAAAAACTGACTTCACCCTCCAAACTACCCAACCAATTTTGAAAAAAATTCTATGATACCAACTTACAAGTTACCCTTTCCAACAAAAAAATATTTTTGCCATTCAGTCCAAGAATCTTTAAATAATCAGTGAACATACATCAAAAGAATGCTCTTAGCGTTAGTTCCGCCAATTATAATCGATTGTTATTAATTGGCTGCATATTTAATTTAGGGTAGAAAATATTTTTAGTTATAACTTTTTAAGTTCTACATTTAAGTTTTTATTTTTTACTATTTAGTTTAAATACATAGAAATGGTTCCTCATAAACTACCTGAACCCTGAACTAGTATTAGAAAAATTAGATTTAGATATCATGTGTTTGACTGAGCATTGGTTGTGTGAGAGTGAGATGATGTTCAGCCTAAACAATTACGACATTGTTAGCTGCTTTAACAGAAATCTTATGAGAATAAGTTTCTTTAACCATAAAATCTACTGCTTGAGGTGGTTCTATGATAATGACATACTTACAGCTTGTTCTAGGTTATTGTTGGCTTTCGCTTCGTAAATAAACAAGCGCGCCTCCTCCGGCGACAAGTCAGAAATCCCTGGGAAGACAGGCTTTTCCTTAAACGGCGCATAGCTCGACAGGATCCACTGGCCTCCCTTCAGTGCTGCCTGGATGTCAGATTGCACTTGGTTCACTAGTTGTTCATCTGTAACGCCACTAGGTTGGGCTTGAGGTTGACTTGGAGCATTGTTTGCTAGAACAATACATATTGGAATGTTGGAAACAGATGCTGTAATGTGATAGGAAGTCAACAAAACGGGACCTACTAACCATGGTAATTGTATTTCGAGCCGTAAACGTGCTCAAATTTACAGTTCTGTCCGAAACGACAGTAGCCTTGCTGGAAAAACTTGCACACAACCATTTTCCTTTACTTTGCTAACAGCGGCATACAACTGAGTAAAGAGAGGATTTTTTGTATTAATTACCTCTGTAATTTCAAAATATTTATTTGTTTTAGATAATTAAAAAAATTAAATACAAAATTAAATTTATATTCAATCACTAGGTACGTTTTACTGTCAACCTGCTGTCAACTTGTCAAGTGTCAATGTCAATATTTTCCATAGACAGAATTTTTCACTTTTTTTACAATAATAATGATAAAAGTACCTATAAAAAAACCATGATGAACAATCTGCCAATGAGCCAAGCCAAGCCTGTTTGTCTTTTTAATTTTATCAGGGAATGGAAATAAGAAAAATTAAGAAAGCGTAAAAATAAATATTGGTTTTGATATGTAATATGCAAAGACTTTCTTTACAAATGAAGCCTCTTCTCAAGTCTACTTTTGGGGATCCCCCTTTGCATTTTGCAAATAGCATTATCATTGAAGTGAATCATTTACGATTACGAGTACACCTGTCTACGTTACATATTGTAGAAGTAAATATAATGTACAAAATAGGAAACACAAATCTGTTTAATAATTAAAAATATGTAATTTTATAAGGTAAATCCTAAACATTTTGTAATGAATGACCAATCATGCAGAAAGTGCAAGTGAGATCGTCAAAATTAAACCATACCAAACAAGAGGATACCACAGATATGGAACAAAATGGTAAAGTCAGCTTTTTTATCTATTTTAGTACAAAAGATACTCACAGACTCACAGAGATGTGATCTGACATTTTGAAAACAAAATATCTATTGCTATTTTGTATTTAACAAATGCTTTTTGTGAAAAGCAAATCATTCTAATTGCGAAATAGTTTTTATTAGGGTTCCGTATCCAAAGGATGCCAAGTGCCAACGGAACCCTATCTGTCTGTCCCAGTCTGTCCGTGCGTCCGCCTATCACAGGGTTCACCGTGATAGCCTGACACTTGAAATTTTTACCGATTAAGTATTACTGCCTGCTTTAACAAAAAATCAATACATATACTAAATATAAGATAAAGTTACAAGTTTATTTGCTAAAAAAAACCCCGACGACACCATCTAGTGATGTATGAGTTGTATTGTATTGTATTGTATGACGGGACTAGGTATATATTCCAAACAATGTTATGTGCAATTGATATCCGTAGGGACTAGGGACATCTATTATTTGCCAGGTAGGTATATTAAAAAACCCCGACTTTCAAGTGTTAACAGTTAACTCCAATAGGTAACTTTTGAACAGCTGAACCGATTATCGTCTAATATAGCTACGTACCACCAACTTTTTACGCAAAAAATACTGCATTTAAATCGGTCCATCCGTTCGAGAGCCACATCAGACAGACAAACAGACAGTAGCGTATAACTTATTAGTACCTGGGCGACCGAGCTTTGCTCGGTTACATCTCAAACATTAACAATTTTTTTTTAATTGTCTAAAAACAATGCAAAATAAAAAATTATATATAAACTTAAACATAAAAAAAAACAAAAGTAAGTCACCGAGTGGGATTCGAACCCGTAACACTCTTTTCTAGCGGTCGGTATCCTTAACCGCTGAGCTAAAAACAAGGCGGTCGGCGCGACGAAATTAGCGACCATATTCTGCGTGGAAAGAAAAACGCATGAAAACTCGAAAACACGCGTTTTCCCAAACATAAAACTAATCTAGATCGATTGTTTACCCCCGAAAACCCCCATATACAAATTTTCTGCGAAATCGTTAGAGCCGTTTTCGAGATCACAGAAATTTATAAAGAAATATATAACACAACCGATTTTGATAAAGTTTATATGACACCACCTCGGAAGTATACCCTTTCATTCAAAAGAAGAATTTTCCAAATCGGTAAACATACAAAGTGCAAAGAAAAATTTAATATAGGTAAGTTTATATTGCGCTGTATTAAATTTATCTGTATTGTGAAAAGTATTTTAATAAATACAAAAAAATCGCAATGAATTAATATCCTTCTCCTTTTTTGGAAGTCGGTAAAAAAATTGTACAACTAAATTTTGTCCCTAAAAGTTTATAGTTTAAAGTGGGAACGTGAAGCTTTAGTAATTTTTAAAAAGATCTGATTCGCAATTCTTTACTAGGAAAGCCTCTAGGAGAAGCTTTCTCTAATCAGATTTAAGAGTCCGGCGACCCTAGAATTCTCCATACAAACGTAGTACACGTTTAATTTTGAAACCACATGTCAGATTCCGGTAAAAATTGGTAATTGTAAAGAAATTGCAATTATCTAGGGTTATATTGGGTTTCCTATACTAAAATTATGAACTGGAAAGAAAATATAACGATTTAGAAGTTTCCCATACTAATGGTCAAAAATGATATAAAACACTATATTCTATTTCAAGTTCATATTTTTACCGTCGGAAACTAAATATAAACCTAGATAATTGCAATATCTTTGAAATTACAAAATTTTGCCCAAATCGGACATGTCGTTTTGAAATAAAACGTAGACTACGTTTGTATGGAAAGTTGTATTTTGGTCTAGGGTCGGGGGACCCTTAAGGTCTTACTCATTATATTTGCAAAAATCCCATTGACCTTCATTTTCAAGCAAGGTCAAGCTTATTTGGGGAAGTGATGTCACAAATTCACAATGAAGATTTTTTGAGTAATATTGGCAATTTCCACTTTCAGTACTGTACTGAAGCGCTATTTTTGAAACGCGGTGTCACCAAAACGACTGCTTATTCCATACAAAAACCGTTCGTTTAATGACTCCACGTTTCAAAAATGGCACCTCTGTATATGTCACTGTCACTGTCATCTACCAACACAACAACTTGACATTTTAAACAATAGACATTGACAGATATCAGATGTCATCGTTTTTTTTTACTGCAGTGCAGGTATATGAAAAATGTAAACGATTGATGTGTGTCGTCACTTCCTGTGTAATGTTTAAAATTAAATAAAAATTTTTTACACAATAACACTTAGATTTTTTTATTCAAATCAGGTTCTTAGAATCGTCTATATTTTCGATTAAAGGCACCTTTTTTAACACTTTTATATATTTTAGTTGACTACCCAATAGCCAAAGTAGCCAAAGCGGTCGTTTTCGCAAAAAATGGTTTCGTAGTCGTACTGTCGTAGCACTCGTATCGTAGTCGTAACGTAGCCAATTTTCTAAAACGGCCACTTTGGCTAGGTACCAAAAATCTTGGCTCTGCAATGCAGTCACAAATCTGTCAATGTCAAAACTGTTAAGTAAAAACATGACATGAACCCAATAAAGTTTTGCAACAAGTTTCCAAGCACAGTTAGACAGATTGTTTCCAAGTTTGTTTTTACCATGATTAATAATTTACATTGTATTTTATTATATTAGTTAAAGCAGTTTCTATTCTATTAAACAAAATAGCTCTTTACTATTCAACGAGTATATTCAGTAAACGAATCAAGTAGGTGTTTGTTTGAAATCTTAGGTTAAGTGAAAAGAAATATCATGATATTTTGTATGTAAATCAGTTACTTTCTTAAACCGGATTCTAAAACCATTGGAATAAATCTTATTATCGTTATCGCCAATAAATTCTTTATCGTTGCATTACTCTTCTCTGATAGATAATAGGTACAAAAAAAAAACAACAGCTTTGTATAAGGGTTTGGCTACATCTATCAGCACGAAACAGCACTTTTTATGCTGTTATCCTTTTCTGTCGCTCAGAACCGTCATTAGCTAGAGCGAGAGAAAGCGACGAAGCATAATAGCACATTAACACACGAAACATACGCTATAGCACAGGCCTAGCGTATTATGTTCCGTCGCTCTAAAGATTTTTCTATTTCTATTTCTATAGGTATTGTTCTATATTGACGACCTCCGTGGCGTAGTGGTCTACATGCTAGTCCGCCACCCAGAGGACCCGGGTTCGATTCCCGGTCAGGGCAAGTTGAAAAATGGCCTTTTTCAAATTGTCCTGGGTCTTGGATGTTTATCTATAATGTATTTGTTATAAAATACATTATAGATAAATTATAGATAAAATAAAAATAAAAAAAATATAGTATCGTTGAGTTAGTATCCCATAACACAAGTCTCCAACTTACTTTGGGGCTAGCTCAATCAGTGTAATTTGTCCCTATATATTTAAAAAAAAAATTATAGGTGCTGTTCCATGCTGCCAATTGTAGCCTAATCCTAAGAGGATGTAGGCTTTGTATAGTGGTTGTAATGTGGTCATAAAAAAAATTACTTGAACTTAACCTCTTTTCTGCCGCCATAGTGGTTCTGAGTGGTCATAAAAAATATGAATTTCTGCAACTTGAAATTTTGTGAAGAGACTTAACTCTTATATCTTCTTCTTATCGTGTGTGTTAGTGACTAACACTAGTGTCAGAGTTTTTAAACCGCCTTAAAGGCCTCTGACATGGTTTTAGGTAATGACCAATGTCAAAGACAGTGACTGGGACCGACGGCTTAACATTCCCCTCCAAAGCATGGATCATCTTATTTGTCAGACAATCAGGTGATCAGCCTGCAATATCCTAACCAAACTAGGACAACAACACAAAGTCGTTTCCCCCGCCGGGAATCGAACCCGCGACCTCCGGGTATGAATCGAACGCTCTAACCACTACACCACGGAGGCAGTTATAAACTCTTAAATCAATGCCAGACATTGTATAGTTGAGCCTCTGGTAGTTTTCCATTTTTTAATTTTAACCACCTTTACTAGTTTAGGCTTGGTCTACTATTATCTAATAACTACCTGTATGGAATTCTTCTTTAATGTATCAATGACTGACTTCTTATTCTTCTGTGGGGTCGATACAGCATTTATGCTACTATCTTTTTACGATAACAGCATAGAGAAGTGCTGTTCTTTGCTGCCAAATTAGTCCCAACCCTTACACATTCCATCTTACAATAAACAAAAAGACAATTTTATAGAATTTTCGAAGCTTCTCAGGAAATTTCACAAGAATCAGTTAAGGAATGCGACCTGTAGGCGAGAACAGCCAGACAGACTGACAAATGGACATCCAGACAAAAGTATTTTTGGGTTCATCTCGAACTGAGACTTCGCTTGTTTTCTATGCTGATGAGTCCCACCCTTACATATTTCATCCAACATGTTGATGTCAAATTAAATTGCGCCCGACCTGATTAGAGAAGGAAGGCAGTGAAAGCACAGCTATCTGACGCAATCCTTATCCTTACCTTACTCATATCACAAATGCGAAAGTGAGTTTGTATATTTGTTACTTCACGCTTCAACCACTGAACCTATTTAGATTAAATTTGATACCCAGGGAAGGATATAGGATAGTTTTTATCCTGAAACTCCCACGGGGAGTGAAGCCCGCGGGCGCAGCTAATTATAAATAAACAAGCAAAAGAACAATTCGTAACTCCACCTTCTTACTTTAATAAAATCGAAACTTTTTTCCAGAATGACTGAAAACACGGTAAACAAAACTCACGTTTTTGCACTACATGCTGTAGTAGTTGTTGCCTTCATCTTTGGTAAGTATCAATATGAGATTCCATCAGTTTACTTCAAAATACAGCTCATTAAGTTGCGTAATGCTGAAAATTTATGCAAATGTTGGGAATACCATAATATGATGGAATGTCAAAATTCCCTACATTTTTCCATCTTAAGATAGAGTGGTTAAACATTTTCAAATTGGTTCTTAATGTTTTTACATGATACTAAAATAAAAATGAGAAAAGGAGCTTAAATGGCCTGTTCTCTATTGATATCTATATTTTCCCGCTATAATGCAGTGGGTGCACGGGTAAACAAAAATTCCCTGTGGACCCACTGGTGGGTGAACGGGCATGATTTTTATTTATTCTCTAGCTAACTACTACTAGTTTTTGTTTGAGATTTAATGGAAATTGTAAGCACCCATACTACATAGTTTGTATTTGTTAGTCTGGTTTTTTAAATTACTTAAAAACCCAGACTAATCAGTACAAGAGCAGTGGTTAGAATGCCACAGAGAACACTCTTAAACGAATGTCGTTTTGAAGCATTTTTTATAACAAATTACATTTAAACAACAAATTTGTGTATATTTTGGTAATCCTGTTATAAAGTCCTTTATTTTGATTCCGCACTTAAAAGGTTTCTAAAGATATATAAGGCGCCAAAAATCCACCAATTTGGATTTTTTATTTTTGTCTCACTCTCAGAAAAACATATATCTCAAAGTAATCAGTGCATTAGAATTAAGGAGGAAAAAATAATAGGTAAAATTATAGGAGGAATCTAATGAATGACACCTCTCAATCTAAAATATGTATTTAAGTAAACTTGAAATCATATATAGCACCTATTGCAATTCAATTAAATCCGTTTTCCTACACTTGACTGGTAGAGAATCCATTAGCATTAAGTTCACCTTTTGTACCACTGTGGTCTATAAAGATATAAAAAAATAATTAAAAATGTATCAAACCATTTAGGCTATAAACATGCAGAAGAAATATTATACTTACATAAAAAAGAATTAATTAATTTTATTTCAACGAAAAAAAAATATATACATATTAATTTTTTTTATTTATTTATTTTATCAAACTTTATTGTTCCAAAATACAAATATACTTTTAGCAAATAGCAGGCCTAATGCTAAAAGCATCTTCTCCCAGTCAACCATAGGGATAAACAGATAAAACTATGCGGCACAAAAAAGCAATACAATATACATATGTACATTCTAAAATATTATATACCTACTATATAAAAATATCAAAAATAATTTAAAGAATTTTCTTGAAAACTAAAATAAAGATTTAAAAAAACTACTACACTAAAAAAATTACTACATACAACTACAAACTAATATTTACATACACTTAAAAAACATAACTCTCCTCCAGGCGCAGTAGGTTAAAGTTTCAAATTGTTATGCTTGGCCCTTATACCAAGATTACCAAGAACAGACGATAACGGCCAAGGAGCAGGAACAATGAGCCCTTTGTAAACAAAAACGGCCACTTATATTTTGTTTATTTCGCGTGCGTGAGCTTTCAACAGTTTTGACTCAGACCGTAGGCTGCGCGCAGACTGGAATCTCAATTAGCGAGTACATACATACATACATACTATCACGTCTTTATCCCTAATGGGGCAGACAGAGCATTTTGGGTATATGCAGAGCCCAGGGCCGCAAGACTCAAAAGCCACTTTTAGCGTCATGGTTTGTGCGAAGATGGAAAAGCAATCAATACAGTGATGGGTTGCTAGCCGCATCGCCTGTTAACATGATTCGCATTTTCGCCTATTCCTTCGATCGGCTTTTACGATCTACGCGGGAAGAGAAGCAGCTGGTACATTCTAAGTTTTTTCTTCTCCCGACTGGCATGGAAGAGATATTTAGATAATGGAATTAGCGAGTGGTATATGCAATATATTTTTAACCGCCGAAACGCAGAAAGAAAGGGGTGTCTGTGGCATCGTAACTCTCAAATGGGTGGACCGATTTATTTTTTTCTACCGTGAGAGCAAGTTTTCTTACGCTGGTTCTTAGCTATGTTTGATGAAAGTCGTTCAAGTTATTGGTAAGCGCTCAAAAGTCCGAGGTTTTTTAATTTTCTTCGCAATTTAACTTTTAATAACATGTAAGACCACCTGATGGTCGGTTACCGTAGTTTTTAGTATGTATACACTTACACGAATATTGGCCACTAACGAAAAAAAGCATTAAGCAAAAACTTCCCTATTTTTGAATAGTTCTATTACACAACGTGGAAGGGACATACCCGTAATAAAACCACAGGCTATACTAGATCACTCTAGCATACTAAAATTGAAAAAACAGTCAAAAAAACATAAAAAATCGGCACTTCCATACAAAAGTGTACAGCCGCCCGGGCATTTTGTATGGGAACGTCAATTTTTTTTTGGTATTGACCGTTATTTTAATTTCATTATACTATAGTGATCTAGTTAGCCCGTGGTTTGATTTATTACAGGTATATCCTTCGACCTTCTCAATTTCGAAATATTTTTTGTCGAATAGAGTTACGTAAAATTTAAATACAGAGCCGACCCCAAATAGGGAAAAGGCAAGGAAGAAGAAGAAGAAGAAGAGTTACGTATGTAAACGCCCTAAGTTAACCTAACGACACTGCAGCCTAAGCTGAAACGAAACGAATAAGTGAATAAGCTATTCGCATGGTAACCGCGTCGCCTACCGGACGTCCCTAATATGTTTGCCAAACCGCTGAAGCGTTGGACCTTGGGAGGGTCACTGGCTCTGATAACAAGTATATTCTACCTTTCAGGGTCGAAGGGGGTCAGCTTTGATAACACGCAGAAGTGGGCCATTACTATCGGTGAGTGTTTTTACGTACCTATATTATGTTTATTATCTTTACTACTGTCACAGAATTAATAACAGTATTACATACTACTGTAGCTAGGTCTTCTTCTTATCGTGTGTTAGTGACAAACACTAGTGAGAGTTTTTAAACCGCCTTAAAGGTCTCTGACATGGTTTTAGGTAACGACCAAAGTCAAAGACAGTGACCGGGACCGACGGCTTAACGTGCCCTCCGAAGCACGGATCATCTTACTTATGTACTGTAGCTCGGTGGCCCGGCGGTGTAGCGCTTTGGCAAGTGTCACCAGGCGTGGTTCGCACTTGGATGGGTGACCACAAGTGGCATATAAATTTCTCGAACTCCTTCTTGAAGGCATGTTAATGCCGTTGGCCCCGGCTGTCTTGTATGGCAATCGTCAAGATATGTCAGATGCCTTTAGAAAAATCTGACACCAGTGTTGGCCACTTACACATACGAAAAACAACAAAATAACAACTACTGTATCTTTAATTCCCTCTTCCTGTCTAAGCATCGTGTGATATTTATTTATTTCTATACTTATATTACCTATTTATAAAACAATATTTATTAATAGAACTACTAGGTTTAACCATTGTCCGACCAAATCAAGTGACATTTTTAAATGAGACAATCGCATATTACTAAATGTCAACTTGATTTGGTCGGATAATGGTTTAAACCTAGTAACAAAATTTGTCTGCGTTTTATAATAAGACGAATCAAGTTATAAGCCTTTTTCAACTTGCTCATGTATTTCCGCTAGATGGCAAAAAGTCAAATCAGACTCTTTTTTCTAAACGTCAAAACAAATATTTTGGGATTTGTATGAAGTAAGAAATAAATAAATAAATATATATGGACAAATTACACTGATTGAGCTAGCCCCAAAGTAAGTTCGAGACTTGTGTTATGGAATACTAACTCAACGATACTATATTTTATAACAAATACATATATATATAAACATCCAAGACCTAGGACAATTTGAAAAATGCCATTTTCCAACTTGCCCTGACTGGGGATCGAACCCAGGACCTCCGGATTGGCGGTCATTGATGATGATTGGCGGTCCGGATTGGGAGAAAGCGTGACGTCATGCTTTTATGAAGTCAAATAGCGCTCTAAATGTCAGTTTTTCCGCGTCAATAAATCTAAATCATTTTAAAATGGATATGATCAATGAAAAGTGACTCTATTTAGTATTAGAGTTATATAGAATTTCATGTCACACGAAACCACAGTATTTGTAGAAATAGAAATAGAAAAATCTTTATTCAGCGATAAATTATACACTTACAAAAATTTTATAACTAAACACTGAAAGATTCGAACTTAAACATTAACTAAAACTATTAAAACCATTTTGTCACTGAAAGTGATGTCCACTCAGCATAAGCTGCTGGTCGCCAATTAAGGCAAACAACAGCACTGGTCTTCCGTGGAACCACAATTTTACAAACAAGGTCGACCTTTTGAGCTATGCGTAGTGTTAATGCGAGAAATATATATTTAAAATATACAATTAAAATATGGTTTAAATTAGGATAATATATAAATGAAAAAATACAGTAGATATAGGTATAGTATCATTCAAATGTGAAAATTACATACATACTATCACGTCTTTATCCCTAATGGGGCAGACAGAGCATTTTGGGTCTTGCGGTTCTATGCAGAGCCCAGGGCCGCAAGACCCAAAAGCCACTTTTAGCGTCATGGTGGGCGAGAAGATGAAAAAGCAATCAATACAGTGATGGGTTGCTAGCTGCATCGCCTGTTGACATGATTTGCATTTTTGCCCATTCCCTCCATCGGCTTTTACGATCTGCGTGGGAAGAGAAGCAGCTGGTACTTTCTAAGTTTTTTTTTTATTTCTCCCTGGCCAGCATGGAAATGTGAAAATTAATAGTAAAGATAGGTAGGTACTAATTAATAAGTCTAACTTTGAAAAGTGACATCTGTCCCACAGATATTTAAAGTTGTACTAGTGCTCACGTACAGAAGTCTTTTGTTTATGAACTGTATTAAATAATTTTATTATTTAACCAATCATCTACCCAAAATTCGTGACATAACTGCATAATGGCATTTGAGTTAGAACACACTTAAATACGCTATTTTCCAACAAGTCAAATCAGCAACTTTTTTCTAAACGTCAAAACAAACAGTTTCTATGGGATTTTGTATGAAATACAGGCAGATGACGTCATAGATTTTTGAAGTAAAATAGCGCTCTTATTATGAGTTTTCCTACAATAATAAATTTAAAATAACGTTAAAATGGATATGTTTAAAGACAAGTGACATTATTTTGCGACGCTTTATTTTTTATTAGTACAAAATAATTTATTTTTGACTTAGGAAAGTACCCAATTATCTGTTTCAAGTGTCAAATAGTTTCGACGGATTGTGTCGACAAAATTGGATGATAATAGATCTTTGCATATAACGTCCACTGCTGGACATAGGCCTCTCCCAAGGATTTCCAAAATGACCGAACTAAAGCGGCCTGCGTCCAGCGCTTTCCAACGACCTTGGTCAAGTCGTCTAAAGACCTTGTGGGTGTCCTACGCTTCGCTTGCCAGTATGAGGTTGCCAGATGTCGAATGGCGATTCAAGAAGCTTTTTTTTCCAATCGGCCGTCGGTTCGTTACGTTGTGTCCCGCCCACTGCTACTTCAACTTTTTAAAAAATCTGATTTTTTCAGCTCGCTACATCTTTTATATACTCTTCATCCGCGGCACGCACGAGGTTGTCGCCCTAGCGTTCAAAGTTGTTCAACTGAAGCAGCGGATCAACCTGCAGTTGATCGTGCAGACATACAAGCCTTACTTGTATATATTCGCGGGCACAGCCGCCGTGCTACTCTACAGCAACGAGTCTCTCATTCAAGAGGAGTTTCTGTTGCTCTTCATTGCGCATCTCGTTACGAAATATTTGGAAATGGTAAGTCTTTTTTTGTATATTAACCATTATCAACATAAATTAACAACCGTTTTTTTGTTTTAAAATATGTTTTGTCCCTTTTTCTCTTTTCAATAATTAACATTGAAAGAACGAGACGAATCAGTTCATCCTTTTGAGCGCTTCGATGCCACAGACAGACTTACAGACAGTAAGACAGACAGATATTAGTGTCAAACTTAACACCCCTCTTATTTTATCAGGGGTTAAAAATACGCTATAAAATGGGCAGATTAACAAATAGTCAAACTTTTTTGTTAACAACACTTGTTTATTAACCACACTTGTTTGCCCACTACATTTATTTGTTTTAACAAACAAAGTTTGTACTTAAACTTCATTTTATTATATGTCAGCAACACATGTTTGTTAACTTCATTTAAATCACACTTGTTTGTTAACAAATTTATTAACAGCGTTTGTATGTTTGTATGTTGTTAACTTGTTTGTAAAATTATCTAATATGTAGTCGATAACCTTCCTAACAAATTAAATAAAACTAACATGATATGACATAACTAAATATTTTAAACAAGGTTTTACACACATAGTGTAGTCGGAAAAAGCTGACTAGTTTCGATTGGTTTAGTGCGTTGAGGACAGCGAACCGTCGCGTCGGGTCGCCGGTCCTCGTAACTCGTTGACACTCGCCTGGAGAAGATCGTTCTAACCGATCGAAACTAGTCGGCCGTTTCTGACTACACTACGTAAGTAAAACCGAGTTTAAAATATTTAGTTATACTTGTTTGTTAACAAATTTGTTAACTACGTTTGTATGGTAACTACAGATCACGCAAAATAACTTGGCAGCTCGGAAGTTAGCTGCAAGTGACGTTGGGGTAGCTAACGCCCGCTCCCCCTGTATTTGTCTACTGCGTAGCTTCATACATATATACATAATATCACGCCTGTTTCCCACAGGGGTAGGCAGAGACTATGGACCTCCACTTGCTACTACTGACAAACCTCTTTTGCTTTATCTAAACTCATCAATCTCTTACATGCCCTTCGGTTACGGGTACTTTTTACCTCTCCTTTTGTTAGAAAATCCGCGCGAAGTTCAGAGCCCCTGAGTTACTTTGCGCGTTGTAAACTTGTTTGTTAACATATTTGTTAACTAAGTTTGTTAACAAATTTGTAAACTTGTTTGTTAACTACGTTTGCTAACACCAGTTATTTGCCACCAGGAGCACACGTCATCGTCGGTCCGCTACGGCATCGGCATGGCGTGCAGCTTCTTCGAGGGGTACCTCACGCACGTCATCCCCAGCGACGGCGCCGACTTCGTGGGCTTCGCGGAGAACATCCGCAAGTACGAGTCCCGGGACGGGATCGTGTTTCCGGTCAAGGTCTCTTTTTGTTTACTAGTCATTTAGGTTCCATTCCACCTGATTATTTTAGCCCTTTAAATATCGGACGCCCGAAACGGGCGTCTGATGTATTGTTTTACTATTGTGCCTGATATGACGACGTTTGAAGGGTTAAGGTCGCTGGAAGGCGCTGTGGGTGGACGCGGCTTTAGATCTGTCATTTTGGAAATCCTTGGGAAAGGCCTATGTCCAGCAGTGAACGTTACCTATGTGGCTCATCATTTGATGATGATGATTATTCTATGCACACTTAGCCGAGCCGAACGCACCTAAAGAAACGGCTTCTCCGGGAAACTTCTCCGGCCGGTGTGACAGCGTGGCGTACACATTGATTTTGTTTTGACGGGACGTTTAAAATCATCACTTTCAGTACCCATTTCACTTAAAAACTATAGTCCGACACAAACACAGAAATCTCGAAATATTTCGGTATAACAACGCGACGCACTCATATCAAGAAAATAAATATTAGACACAGTTATACATAATACATATTTATTTTTGCTAAATAGACCGTTATGCTCAATACAATGATCACTAGTACTTTATGGAATATCTAATTATTACTTCAATTACTTTAAACAATCATAATCTATAATCTATGTTCTATAAATTCAGTACTAATAAGTTACAATATATGGACCGACACAACCATACGCGGCGAGCGTTGAGCCAAGAAGACCGGGCGTGTGTCACATCACCCGCGCTCCTCATCTGATAGGGTTGCCAGCTACGTCTCGATGTTGCCGTCCGCCGCATGGTGTTGCAAGTGTTAGCGCCAGTAAGGCGCTAACACTCATATGATAACTTTTTTCACACCTGACACCATGTAGTAGGGCGTCTAAGTAAAACAACAGATGAACGACGACTGGTTTATTGAGCAAAAGCTTATGTCTACCTTCACAATATTTATTTATTAATTAAGTACCCACAACAGTTTGGGAGCCGAAAGCCACTTCATAAGGATCGTTAGTAATACCTTATTCGCTAGTCAAAATCCTATCCTACAATCCTACTAATATTATAAATGCGAAAGTGAGTTTGTATATTTGTTTGTTTGAATCTATTTGAATGAAATTTGATATGGATATAGTTTGATACCCAAGGAAGGACATAGGGTAGTTTTTATCCCGATATTCCTACGAGGAGCGAGGCGTACGGGCACAGCTAGTGTTGAATAAAACTCGAAAGTCAAATAGTAAGACCAATTAGTAGTACCGCCGCTAGGCGCTGCCGGCCAGCCAGCCGGAGTTCATCGGGGTCACGTGGCAGTTTTAGATAGGCGTAACTTCGTGGTATCGATCGAAAATCATTCGCGCACCTTTTTATCTTATGTCATACTAACTAAATTTGAATTAGGTAGGAATTTATTCACTACTGCTGGTGCCCGCGACTTATTCTGCGCAGTATCTTCAAATATAAATTGCGGCCAATGTGTTATTCTGTTGTATAAGACATATTATTGTAAAGTTTCATTAAAATCCATTCAGTAGTTTTTACGTGAAAGAGTAACAAACATCCATCCATACTTACAAACTTTCGCGTTTATAATATTAGTAGGATAGTAGAATAAGTACGATTTTTTTTTCCAAAACGCATGAAAATTTTGCGTGTATATTTAAGCTCGGACCTCTAAATATACTTAAGCTCGATGATGTTGCAGGTGCTGTTCATCATCATCACCAAGTCGATGTACTGCCCGCCCGACCTGATGGAGTTCAACAAACCTAACGCAGAGGGCGTGCTGCCGCATCTGGAGGCCTGCGAGGTACGCCTTTGTTAACCGACTTGCAAAAAAGGAATAGGTTATCAATTCGTAGCGATATATAATTATTTTGAATGTATGTTCGCTGATTATTCGACGATGCCTAGATCTATATGGAAAATTCTTTGTTTAAAAGGGTATAATTGCGAAGTAGTTCCATAGAAATTTTATCATAAGCGATTCTGAGGTTTGGGGGTGAAGTAGGTTTTTATTTTTGAAAAATTACTTAGCAACATATTTATTTAAAAAGCCCCGACTTTTAAATAGTTTCTTTAAATGTAATTTGTATGTTAATGCCATCTGGTGATGGGCGGTGGAACTAAATATAATTATTCCGCATCGCCGACTATAGACCGAAACGTATCTGTAGCGCCATCTATTATTGACAGGCAAACTATCCCGACTTTCAAGCGATAACTTAATAACTTTTAAACGGGCAAACCGATTTTCATCTAAATAGTAATCGGCGCAAGGGTACTTGCTTTCATGTAAAAAAGAACCGCATCGAAATACTCTATTTTCCAACAAGTCAAATCAGCAACTTTTTTCTAAACGTCAAAACAAACAGTGTCTATGGAATTTTGTATGAAATACAGGCAGATGACGTCATAGATTTTTGGAGTCAAATAGCGCTCTTATTATCAGTTTTTCTACAATAATAAATTAAAATAACGTTAAAATGGATATGTTTAAATACAAGTGACATTATTTTGCGACGCTTTATTTTTTTATTAGTACAAAATAATTTATTTTTGACTTAGGAAAGTACCCAATTGGTCTATCGAGCACTACGATGGCACAGACAGATTGGTGGTATCTAAGGGCCGGTTTAGATGCGGTTATTTTTTGTTTGAGAGTTGACTTGATCGAGACGGTTCTTAGCTATGTTTGACGAATTGGTTCAGCGGTTTAAAAGTTGTATGGGGTTATATTTGGCCTGTTATATATATACACTAGCCGAAGCCCGCGACTTCGTTCGCGTGGACTTTATGTCTCTGGAAAATGCTCATCAGGCTGAACAACTTTTACTAAGGCGGCATTTTTATATCTCTTATAGTTTAGATGGACCATTATGGTTCTGCATCAGGCGTTCCATTTTCCAAAATGATTTATACCCTATATGTTGCCCAGGCTTAATAGCTATATAACAAAAAAAGTTTCATTCGAATTCGTCCAGTATTTCCGGAGATTAGCGTGTACAAACAGACAGATTTTTTTTTAATTATTACTCTATTACTACGTCTCCATCGCCCCCAAAAATTTTTTTTTTCTGAAATACATTTAATGTACAGACACACTTTTTTACTGTTTTAATACAAGTATAAATAGATTTATTTTTTAAACTTAATTTCTATGGGAGGACAAAAATTATTTTCATATTAGCTGCTTCCCACGGTGTTATCCGCTCTTAAAGTATCTTATGTATTTATCTAGGGTGTCAGCTTCCTACTTACCAAATTAAAAAAAATTGTTCCAGGTGTTTGCGCGTTAAGAAATAACAAACATATACACACACTCATAAACTTTTGCCTTTTTGATGTTAGTGTGATTTCGCTGTATGTTCCTTGGGAACAGCTGTTTAGTATCACGGACATATCTGACTCAGGTCTAGCAAAATATACTGAAACTATTTTAAGGGTAAAAATGCAAAAATGCGAATCATGTTAACAGGCGATGCGGCTAGCAACCCATCACTGTATTGATTGCTTTTCCATCTTTTCACCCACCATGACGCTAAAAGTGGCTTTTGGGTCTTGCGGCCCTGGGCTCTGCATAGAGCCGCAAGACCCAAAATGCTCTGTCTGCCCCATTAGGGATAAAAACGTGATAGTATGTATGTATGTATTTTAAGGGTAGATTCAGTCCATGATACTGAACAACTTTCCTCAAGGAACACGTTTCGAAATATAAAATGTAATTTTTGGCCTCCCGTACAGGCTCGTAGTTCAGTTAAAAGAATAAAAAAAAAAAAAAACTTTATTAAGCCATACTAAAATAAAGTACTTACAGTTCATGTTACATTTATATGGAGATTACAATTTATCCCTCATCCGGCAACAGCCCACACACGAACTAGACGTTAGTCTGTATTTCGTAGGTAGTTTGCTTCCGGGATGATGGGTTCGGTAGCTGTCAGTACATATAAAATTGTGTTAGTATTGAATATGGCAAGCATGGTTTTTTTTATATTGGTTTGGGTTTCCTAAACTAGAGTAGTCTGTTATTATGGGAAACCCAGCCTCAAGTAGTATAAATGTGCAAAAATAATAAAAATCTAAATGAGTAAAAATAATATGAATATTGGTATAGAATTTGAATGTGATGCGTGTTATTGTGTGCAAAGTGTTTATATGCGCTTGTGTGTCATTGCATTGATTTATGTGTGTGAAGTGTAGTGTGTGAGTTAACTATGTACAGTAAGGAAATTGAGAGAGTGACGCTATTGTGGTTGTATTAAAAGATTTTCAGTTTGGTAATAATCAAGGGTTCGCAAAAATTGCTGCACACGTTTTTTGCAAACATATTTTGTGCATGAATAAATATTCTTTTCTTTATTTATATGATTATAAAGTATGGAACTAATTCTTTTGAAATGGCGCTTTGCAAGTGACGTTCTACGTGATACTATAGAGCAAACGATATAGCGAAGTTGCTTTCGTCGACGAGAGTTTAGGTTTGGGTCATATTTTATAAGTGAGTGTTTTTTCAGTACTGTTTGTAGCACAAAGAGCTGTCTCACTGTTAAAACACCGACGTCATTATAAAGTTGCGAGGTGGGGTATCTATATGGTTTTCGCGTTATGACCTTTAAGACAGCCCTTTGCGCCCTTTCTAGTGGCAAGAGGTTTGTTTTTACTGCTGATCCCCAGACTGCAACCCCATACATCAGAAGGGATTGACATAAAGCAAAATACGTGCTTTTTAATATGTCAGAATCTGCTGCGTCTCTAAGATGTCTGAATACAAAAATGAGTTTTCTAGTTCTTGATGTTAGGGCTTTTATGTGAGCTTTCCAGTCTAATGCTTGATCAAGCATAATGCCAAGATACTTAACGTTAATAGCTTGAGTAATTAAGGAACAAGTGCAGTTAGGAGTAGGATTCTGACATGTGTGGGCTTTTATTATGAGGCTATCTCTAGGGGGAAGTGATGTCTTTCTTAGGCCAAATGCTAAGTAATTCGTTTTTGATAAATTTAGAGTGAGTAGATTATCCGACAGCCATGCCGTAACAGTTGCAAGGGCGGATTCTGCACGAGTTTGCGCTTCCTGCCATGTCCGACCGCGAACGAACAATGCTGTGTCATCTGCATATGTGAAAATGTTTCAGTAAGGTAGGTTCAATTTGCACAGTTCATTAATATATATTATAAATAATGTGGGACCAAGAATGCTTCCCTTCCTTAATTTTTACCTTTTGCGACCTATTAGTTAAGTAATCGCAGAAAAGTTCCAAGGCGATCCCGCGGATTCCATAAGCTTGTAATTTTAAAAGAAGTTTGGGAATAGAAACGGTGTCAAACGCTTTTGATAGGTCTAGAAACAGACCAAGGCCCTTTTTCTTCTCCTCCAAACAGCTAACTATGTTATCGACCAGTGCAAATACAGCATCTTCCGCTGACATGCCCTCTCTAAATCCAAACTGATTATTAGAAATAATACCATTAGCATTTAAATATTTTACAAGCCTCGTGTTCAGCACTTTTTCCAGAATTTTAGACATTGCTGGAAGTACAGATATAGGGCGATAGTTGTTGACATCGTTTCTATCGCCACTTTTAAAGATTGGATGAACAATAGCTTTTTTAAATGCATTTGGAAAAGTACCTGTAGTTAGGGACAGTTGGCAGATATGAGAGAGCAGGGGAACAAAAATATCACGTGATGGTTGGAGAATACGGGTGGAGATATTGTCCCACCCAACAGCGCAGTCTTTTTTTAGCTTGAGTATAAGAGCATCTATTTCATTAGTGTCAACATCAAATAGGACAAAAGAGTCTCTTATTGAGGCTGCTGGGGGTGCAAAGCATTTAGGCGAATATTTGTTGCTTTGTATCTTATCAGCTAAGTTTTTGCCTACACTAACAAAGAATTTATTAACTTCGTTGACTGAATTAATGGGATCTGGCGAGGATTTAAGTAGGGGTTTAGAAGTCACTCTCAAAGGCGCTATATTGGTAATATTTTTAATTGCCTTCCACTTAGATTTGGCGTCATTTGTTGCACTCATGAGCATATTTTTATTATACTCGGTTTTCATTTTCTTCAAAAGTTTATTTATAAAGTTTCGGTATCTTGAGTATGTGATTTTTAGCGTTATATTATTGGGGTCCTTTTTTACTGTTTTGTGCATATTGTCCCGGGTTTGAATGCATCGAAGAAGTCCCGGTGTAACCCAGGGCTTAAGATTTCTCTTTCTACGGGAGAGTGTGTATGTAATTGTATTTTTGCTAATTATATTATTAACTGATGATATTAAATAATCCGTAGCCACATTCACAATATGTGCCTGCGTGACTGGTGTAAAATCAAAGGAAGAAAGATCTATATTAATCTGTTTGTAGTCTATTTTTGTGTATTTAGTAGAGATTGGCGATTTTTCCAGTTCTGTCTGAACTGATATCAATGACGGAGAATGGTCGGTTACAAATGAATCAATTACTATGGCGGTAGATTCTAGATTAGATTTTAGCAGAATATGATCTATGCAGTTGTCCGAGTGTGTGGGGTATGTATATGTTGGCAGTAACCCGTGGGACGCCATAAGGTTAAGGTAGGTGTCTGATCTGTTATCTTTATTGTTTGGTTTTATGTCTATGTTTATGTCACTAACTAGGCTAATGGTTTTGTAAGACCTCGGAGTCAGCAATAGGTCATTAATTGAATTCAAAAACACGTCCGCATTTTTAAATGATGGCGATTGATAAACAGAGACAAGTGCTATCTCAGTGCCAATTTTACATACCAGACAATCTGCCTCTTCAACAATAGTAGGTTCAAAAACACTGCAATTTAAGTTTTTGCGCACGTACATAACGACGCCTGCGTTCTGGTTGAAATTATCTAGGGTTTGATAGGGTATAAAGTTATTAAAGTTTGCTATAATCCGCTGTTCCAACAAGTCAAATCAGATACTTTTTTCTAAACGTCAAAATAAACATTTTCTATGGAATTTGTATGAAATACAGGCAAATGATGTCATAGTTTCTTGGAATCAATTAGCGTTCTTTATATCAATTTTCTGCAATAATAATTTTAAAATCACATTAAAAATAAATATGATCATTTTTAGAAATATTATCTTATGTATTTATTAAGTTCCGTCATTTATTTATCACAAAATTAAAATCTAAATTATACTCTAAATTAAACTAAACAAATAATAATAATAAAAAAGAAAAACCTTACAAATAGAAAACATCTTTCAGATCGCTGCCCTGCGGTAGAGTGCCCAAAAGGCTGGCAGCATTGCCACGTTGGATGGCAATGCTTATTCGTTGGGCGAAATAATTGCCAGCCCTTTGGCCACCCGACAAAAAAAAAAAAACAAAAATATGATCGCGATAACTATCATTATTTTGTAACATTTTATTTTTTTAATACCAATTTATTTTTGATCCAGGGAAATACTTAACTAAGCGACAGTCGCTAGTCTGTGACGAATTATGTTTAGGCCTAACGCAGACGACAGACTATCCGTGACGCACTTTTTAGTCTGTGAAAATAGAACCCATGCAATACATACATAATACTAGTAGTTCGCCACGAACTTAGACCTCGCGAATATTATTCCAAAGGATGTGCCTCCGCTGCCGGCGCTGATCACCGAATTGGCTGCCGGCGCCGGTATAACACGATCTGTGTCTGTAGTAAGATATGCATTTTTAAGAAAGTTGTTCAGTAACCCGGACTGAATTCACCCTTAAATAGTTTCAGTATATTTTGTACGATTTGTATTTTATATCCGTCACGGCTCAGTCAGCTAGACTTCGCGAGTCATACTAAACCCGTTCAAGTATAACGTATAAAAAAGTTGTTCAGACAAAAAAGTTGTTCAAATAACAAAATTGCGTTTTTATAATGGCAACAAAAAAGTCTAATGACATTTTTGAAAATATTTGGAAATGGCGGGTATATGACACTTTTAAAATTTCAAAAAACCCCCATATTTCCGCCAATTTGAAAAAATTCGAGACACTGGCTCGACAAAAAAATTCTATTTAGTTGCTGAATCTGCTTACAAAATTTCATGAGAATCGGTTAAGAAATGCGACCTGTAGGCGAGAACAGACAGACAGACAGTCAGACGGACAAAATAATTTTTGGCTAATCTCGAAACCAAGACGCTTCGCTCGCTCGGTCAATCACGCCTGTTTCCCGCAGCGGTGGGCAGAGACTATGGACCTCTACTACGATCCTGACAAACCTCTTTTGCTTCATCTAAACTCATCAATCTCAACCCATGCAATAATACGCAGTAACGCACACGACGCGCGCCGGACTTTTTGGGCGTCGTGATGATTGCATGGGTTCTATTTTCACAGACCAAAAAGTGCGTCACGGTCGTCACGGATAGTCTGTCGTTAGCGTTGGGCCTTATCAACTCTTGAGCACTTTACGTGTGTACTTTGCAGTCGCTGGAAGACGTGGTGAAGAACGTGGCGGGCGTGAAGAACCGCGTGTACCGCAACTCGGCGTACAAGATCCACCGCCCGCGCCGCCCCCCCGTGTACCTCGCCGCCGAGTGCGCCACGCCGCTGCACACGCTGCACAAGGTGCTGCAGCGCCGGGCGCTCTACGCCGGTACACCACATTTTGTTTATTTCACTTCATTACAATATATGTACATGCAAATGGCGGACTTAAGGCCAGGGGCCTTTTCTACCAGTCAACCAACAGGTGATGCTGAGAAAGTAATCTTTTGGGGTATCGTGTTGCTTCCGAAATATTATTTAGCTTAATAAACTGCGTTAATTTTCCGTAAAAAACTTCCCATTCATGGATTTTGTGATCAAAAACGCTTAAATTTCCTATATAATTTGCCATTTTCGATATCGCGGGTAGACAGTTCGCCTCGCCTTCGTAAAAATTTTAAAAAACATACTATAAGACTTTTATATTATCTTATTTGCTACTACAAAACCCTTCATGGGCGAATCCGACTCGCACTTAGCCACTTTTTGTTTATAGAGGGCGGGCGCCATTTTGAATTTATTGTGACGTCACCCAAAAGACGCTACCAACGACACCACCAAAGGGGGGGGGGGGGATTCAGAAAATTAAAAGCCTCACGAAATTCATGGCCTAAGGGAAGACAAATGAGTTAACTGCCTCCGTGGTGTAGTGGTTAGAGCGTTCGGCTCATACCCGGGAGTCGCAGGTTCGATTCCCGGCGGGGCCAACGACTGTTGTTGTCCTAGTTTGGTTAGGACATTTTAGGCTGAACACCTGATTGTCTGACAAGTAAGATGATCCGTGCTTCGGAGGGCACGTTAAGCCGTCGGTCCCGGTCTTTGACATTGGTCGTTACCTAAAGTGTCATGTCAGAGGCCTTTAAGGCGGTTTAAAAACTCTGACACTAGTGTTAGTCACTAACACACACGATAAGAAGAAGAAGAAGCTTGTAATTCTTAAGTCGTCTTTCACGAAATCCACTATACAACACGGCCTAAAGGCGACCCTAATAACCGTGTAGTAATCCTTAGCCATAAAGTGTTTGTTGACCCACTTTGCGGGAGTAAATCACCACTTTTTGTCCCAGGACCTAAAAAACTGTATTTACTTTCAGAGCTTAAAAACATCGACACCGATGAGGTGGTGAGCGACTTCTGCTACATGCTGCGCTCCATCATCGCAAAGAGCCCTGAGTGCCAGAACAAGTGCGAGCTCGTGTATTTCGACAGTGAGTAAACTGGTTTTTCAGTCATAGGATTGGTTGTGACGCAGTCATTTTCGCAAATAGTTATCGTAAAAAATTTGGTCACTTTCGCGAAAATTGTCACTTTCGCATGTCATTTTCGCAACATGTTACTTTAGCACTTTGTTTTCGGTGACGTCAATTCGTTACAATCCTCAGTCATGGTTTATATATGTGTAGCTTAACTTTAAACTCGAATAAATACAATACTAATTTTAAAATTTGGTTCCTATAAAAAAGATACTATGACGTCACTGGGTTTCAATTTAAATTCCATAGAAAGCGTTTGTTTTGTCGTTTAGTAATAACCGGCCAAGTGCGAATCGGATTCGCGCACTAAGGGTTCCGTACCATTATCTATAAAAAATCGCGTTTGTTGTATGGGAGCCCTTAAATATTTATTTTATATTGCTTTTAGTATTTGTTGTTATAGCGGCAACAGAAATACATAATTTGTGAAAATTTTAACTGTCTAGCTATCACGGTTCATGAGATACAGCCTGGTGACAGACAGACGAACAGACGGAGAGACAGCGAAGTTAGTAATAGGGTCCCGTTTTTACCCTTTGGGTACGGAACCCTAAAAAGTATCTGAGTTTTATTATATTTTTAACCCAATTCAAAAAAAGGGGAGATTAACAATTTTAATGTATATTATGTTTTTAAATCTCAAATTATATTTTAACAGACTTAAAAAAAAGGGGAGGTTATCAGTTTGAATGTTTAATATTTTTTTTATGTATATTCCCCGACGTGACATGACGCCTGGAAAAATTTGGAAAATTCTTTTTTATGTTCGAAATTACATCAAAATCTGTGGTATAGTTTGGTACAGAAGTAGGTTTTTAGATTTGAAAAAAAATCGTATTTGTTTTTCAGACACTAACCCCGACCTAAATCTAGCCGACGTGTTGCTGGACAAGATACGCGAACTGGAGCCCAACTTTGAGAACATACGCCGGACGTAAGATCTCAAAAAAAACTTAAATTAAAAAAAAGAAGAAAAAACTTGAACATGACAATAAGTTGTGATATCAAAGTGCTTATAAGACCTAACGCAGACGACAGACTATCCGTGACCCACTTTTTAGTCTGTGATAGTCTGTGAAAATATAACCCATGGAATCATATGCAGTAACGCACACGATGCGCGCCGGACTCTTTGCGCGTCGTGTGCGTTACTGCATTTTTTTCCATATGTTAACGTATATCTATATGGTAAAGAAATACGCTAATAATATTACGATCTAGCCTTCACTCAGACTAATGAGTAAGTTTTATAACGTAATTTTTTTTATAAGAATGTGTCCATCGGCACTTTTCTTACTGTCTCTATTAAGGGGAAGGCACTATGTTCATGCGTCTTTTAAATGTGTTACTGCATATGATTGCATGGGTTCTATTTTCACAGACTAAAAAGTGCGTCGCGGATTAGTCTGTCGTCTGCGTTGGGCCTAAGTGTTAAAAGTTGTTTTACCTCTGACATGTTTTTATAGAAATAGCAATAATAAATAATATCTAAAATCTCGACCAGTAAGATTGTAGACTTTGCCGTACTGCAGGAAGATTTGATTTTTTTTAAATTCACTATGACATGACGTAATACAGATAAACTAAGAACTGACCACAAAGAATTTCGTACATTGACACGCCATGTCCTATCTCTATCGCACGCATGTTATATTGCTATCCCGCTCGCACAGCTGCGATACGACTTAGACAATTATTTAGGAAAACCGCATCTGATCTAAAACAGTGGTCGATACCACTGCTGTTACCTATAATTGTTTAAGTCGAATTACTTTATAAATATTTTTTTCTCTAAATGTGATTTCGGTGATTTCATTATATAAACAAAAACTTACGGATCTGTAGTTTTTAATTTTAATAAAAAATTCAAAACTTTTTTCTATTTTAACAAAATATCGTTTTGCAGTTTTTTTATTCGAATTTTAACGATAAGAGAGTATAGAAAAACACGTGATTGATAGATAACGTTCAATTACTTAATTTTTTTATCACTGAAGACTGTTTTGTAATAAACTAAACAGTATTGGGTGGTCTTCAGTGATAAAAAAAAAGTTTAAAGCATTACATGTTGCCTCGAGATAAGCATTTTTTAACGTACCTAGTTTAGTAATAATTTGATTTTATCAATCCTTTTAAAGTGTTTAGTACTGTTTGATTATAGTACTGTTAGATACAATGTCCTTTTTTATTAAGTACAAATATTTTAAGGGGTGAATTAGTCTATCATTTCGAACAACTTTTCCCAAAAAATGTATATCGAAAAACGTAAAAATTATTTTCATTTTCCATAGTAATGATATCACGTGACTACTTCGATTTCTATGAACACCTAACATTTTTTTTCGTATTTCCGTATACATACATACATACATACATACTATCACGTCTTTATCCCTAATGGGGCAGACAGAGCATTTTGGGTCTTGCGGCTCTATGCAGAACCCAGGGCCGCAAGACCCAAAAGCCACTTTTAGCGTCATGGTGGGCGAGAAGATGGAAAAGCAATCAATACAGTGATGGGTTGCTAGCCGCATCGCCTGTTAACATGATTCGCATTTTTGCCCATTCCCTCGATCGGCTTTTACGATCTGCGCGGGAAGAGAAGCAGCTGGTACATTCTAAGTTTTTTCATTTCTCCCAGACCAGCATTTCCGTATACATTTATTCGGAAATGTTGTTCAAAATAATGGTCTGAATCACCCCTTAAAATATTTGTACTTACAGGTCTAGCACCTAACTGTGGCAGTTCCTGAGGTATGGGAGCGGTACGGGAGGGGTGTGTTTACGAAACGTCAAACGACGCGTAACTTCAGTCTTACTTCAGTCGGGCGTCAGGCTTGCTGTCGTCAATACGTGTTATTGGGACAGGTCGCTTCAAGTAAAACGCACACGGTATTTACAACCAAAGATTAGTCCTCCAATAAGAACTCAAACGAAACAAGTAGTTTATAAAGTGTAAGAATATTTAAAACAAGAATATTAAATCGCAATTCTGCAGAGTTTAATATACAAAAAACCATTGCCATGGCTGCAGGATTTCCAGAAAGAAGCGTAATCCGCAGTAAGAAAGGAAATTTCCACGACCAATAAATTAAGAAAAGTTTTAGAGGAAGCTGGATTTATTAAATGTGGTTATACATAAGTACTTTAGACTTTTATTACGTGAATTAGGATTCCGATACAGAAAATGCCAATCAGAGAGGAAAATGTTGATAGAACGCCATTCAATACAGCAATGGGGAGCCAAATACATTACGGCAATAAGAAAATATATATCACAAGATATTTATAATATTTACCTACAAATTTTTAACCTTGGTAGGCGAGCCCGACTCGCACTTGTTCGGTTTTTTTTTTGTTATTATTGTCACACGCCTCAATATTGATCTATTTGACTTAGGTACACGCTCGTAAATATCATAAGGATATCGTAAGAGATATCTGCATTAAAATGTATCACGTGTATAGCAAGACAGTTAGGACACGTCATGTCACGTCATTTGTCACCCCTCCCGTACCGGCCTCATACCTCAGGAACTGACTGAGTTAGACGCTAGACCTGTAATAAAAAAGGACATTGTATAGATTTATATAAATCTATATTTTTTAAATATAAGTATAATAATAATAATATAGATTTAACAACTTCGCTGTCCGTAAATAAAGTACAATAGTAAAATAATTCGTCTGTTCACATATGACTCATGAGTCATGACAGTGGAGTTGTTAATGATTAATTAAGCGCTTGATGAAGCCAAAATGGTTTTAACCATACTAAGTTTTAATATTTTTATGTTGGTACCATTACGGGTCAGTGGTATATTCGTCTCTTTTAATGTTGTGACGATAGAACCCACCGTATCCAACATTAAAACTAATCTTTTATTACTTTTTGAAAGTATAATATTTCGGCCAAATATTGTAGCATTTGTATTATTGTAGATATTAATTATGTGATCGAACACCAATGCTGCCGTTTTTTGAAATAAATTATTCCGAAGATAAATACCTAACCAACGGTAATATGCCGTTTTCCCGCCAAGTAACACTGTGTCTTAAGTGGTACTGAACGGGAATACGATGTGCCTTAAAGAGCCGTTATGACAGTGGTACTCATTGGGAAGTTTTTTCTCCTTGAGTTATTGTTAGGTTTATCGGGAACAATTTTTTTTATTACCTCTTTCAAATGGTTGTTTTACCCTTTTTACTTACTTAACGCGTTTTAAAGCTATACAGACTAACCTTGGCATTAATTAAAACATCTTTTTAAAACAGTTTTAAAGTACGATGCTATGGATTGTAGGAGCACTTTTTTTTTGTCAAATTCATTTATAGTATGCTCTCCTTAAATTGGTACATTACTCACTGTATGTCTTGTTTAAGAGGATTTTTTCAAATAAGGCAGAAGCCTTACACTTTCAACGTTTATTCATAAACAAATTTGAAGGCCTATCTAATTTTGAATAGTTAACAGAATCAAATGCCACGTATTTACACTGACAAAGAATTATACAAATTTTCGAATAAACAATTTATTTCAAATGATGGCGCCACTGGACTATGACTTTCGCCTTAACCTCTCTTACGAGGTTCTCGAGGTCATATGTACGATTGATTTGATATTATTATAATTTTTTTGACATAAGGCGTTGAGTTTGCCTAGTCATTTAAGTTAAGGCTATATACTGCAAGTTATTATTATTAAGTTGCGTCGAGAGTCAGTAAAATCACTTACTTCCCCTAGGGATTGTGTAGCATTTTACGCCCGCTGGTTAGGCGATGACATAGAATTGTTAAAACACAACTTGGATAGACAAAGAATAACTCGAGTTATGTTATCCTCACTATCGCCTTTGTCTCGATTAGTTTATTCTGAGACATTCTTTATTTTATCGCTTTTTGTGAATTCTATTATATCGGCAACACCATGTTTTTCCATAAGATCTCAATGTGCCATGCTGAGATAATATAGAGAAACCGATGCTTTTATTTTTGTAACTTTTTAAGAAAATGTAAACGTCGACAACTGAATTAATAGCAATATTTCGGAAAATCTCCAAACTAAATATACATGTGTACTTAAATATTTATACAACTTGGAAGGGGCATGCCCGTAATAAACCGAACCACAGGCTGCACTAGATCACTATATTATAATGATAAATAAAATAACAGTCAAAAAACAAAAAAATTGACATCCCCATACAAATTGCCGCGGTGGCTGCACACTTTTGAATAAGAATTTCATTGTACTATAGTGGTCTACTATAGCCGATTCGATTTATTACGGGTACGTTCCTTCCACGTTGTATAGGGCCCTTGAAGTACAAGAAGAGTCTAGTCTTTTCGCCACCTCTTTTGGGATTCCCTTTTTCAGGGCTACTCATTTAGTTGTCGTCCTTTTGATGTAAACATGAAAATATTTGAATAACTGTTAATTTGATGATTGAATGACTATTACAGATCTATTAATTGTTGTGATTATTTTTGTATCTCAATAAATGGTGCGATTATGTGATGTAGTTTTATTTTTGGAGTTATACTCTCTAACATTTTTTTTTTTTTTTAAAAAAAACCTATTCTACTTTTTTTTAACTTTAATTTTCCTCTGCTACATTTTTTTTTCTGTTTATTTTTAACATACTTACAAAAAAGAAGAAGGTATCAATTCGTCGCCATCTTTTTATTATTTAATGTATGTTGCTGATTTTTAGAAGACACCTGAACCGATTTGGAAAGTTCTTTTTTTTTTGTTTTAAAAGGTATATAATACAATACAATAATTATATATTACTAATAATAACCAACTTGTGAGGTGGTCACATAAATATTATCAAAATCGGTTGTGTAGTTTGGGGGAGAAGCCGGATTTTAGTTTCGAAAAATAATTTAAAAAAAATCTCACATCGTTTCATTGTATGTTCAAGAATGGGTTTGGCAGGAACGAAACCACATACGAGCATCAACTTCTCTGTGTTGAATCTATATGCCACGCAAGCCTTCCAAAGGACCGGGGTGAAAAGAACCGTAAACCTAAATAAAATGAAAATAAAAATAACATTCCAGATGGTAAAGATCAAATTTTTAATTCTTATTCTTAGGACACAAATGGTATCATCATTTCAGCTGCATAACGTCCACTGGAAACTCGCTGGAAATAGATTTTCAAAATGACCAATCTAAAGTGGCCTGCATCCAGCGCCTTCCAATGATCTTGGCCAGGTCGTCAGACCACCTTGTGGGTGTTCATTCGCTTGCCAGGACGTGATCGCCATTCAAGAAACTTTTTGCCCAATCGGCCATTGGTTGGTCGCGCTATGTGACCCGCCCACTGCTAATTCAACGAGCTTATCCGCAGGGCTATGGCAATGACTTTCTTCTACGATTCTACTCATTTCTGATTCGATCACGTAGAGAAACACCGAGCATAGCCCTCTCCATAGCGCGTTGCACTACCTTGAGCCTCCTTATAAGACCTTCTTTAAGTCATCTCTGGTAACGTGGTAACACACATATTACCAATGTGTGTTACCACGTTACCAGTGATGACTTATGACTCTGAAACGTGGACCCTTACTATGGGTCTCATGAGTAGGCTCAACATTGTACACTGGTTATATGTATAGCCTTTAGTCTTGAGGTACTGAGAAATTTGAACGAGAAGACACTGGGACCCTATTATTAAGACTCCGCTGTCTGTCCGACACCAGGCTGTATCTCATGAACCGTGATAGCTAGACAGTTGAAATTTTCACAGATGATGTATTTCTGTTGCCGCTCTAACATCTCATACTAAGAACAAAATAAATATTTAAGTGGGGCTCCCATACAACTTAATTATTTTATAGATAATGGTATGGAATCCTTCGTGCGCGAGTCCGACTCGCACTTGGCCAGTTACTTTTTAAATAATTATGGCATGCGCAAAGATTTTCACATCTTTAGAAATGCGCCTCTCTAATTACTTAGTGGATGTTGTCGGTGGAGTTAGCACAAACTTTAGAATCTCCAGCCGTACTTCTTTAGCCCTTGAAACTTGATACATCTCTCTATAAAGTTTTATTCATAAATATCAAGTATGAGCAAAATGTCTCTTCATGTGTACGTTCAAACTACTTTTATGATAAAATTTTCGCGGACATTCACTACACCCGTACGGTTTCTGGTTGGCGTGAGTTTTTAGATGACTTTTTAAGTAAGACTTTTGACCGAATCGGCTTTTACAAACACCACATTCGTATGGTTTCTCGCCGGTGTGGGTCATCACATGGTGTTGCAACGTATCCTTCCGTTTGAACCGACGTTGACAAACGTGGCACGCGTGAGTTTTCTCATCGGAATGTGTTCCGTAATGATCGCGAAAATTCGATTTATACCTAAAACGACGTTGACAAACATCGCAACTATAAGGTTTCTCGCCGGTGTGAGTTCTCAAATGCATTTGTAAACTGCCTTTTTGTATGAACCGGCGCTTGCAAATATCGCATTCATACGGTTTCTCGCCGGTATGTGTAAGTAAATGTTTCTTTAGATTAGGCTTTTGACTAAACCGACGAGAACAGAAGCTACATTGATACGGTTTCTCGCCGGTGTGAGTTCGTAAATGTGCGTCGATCTTAACCTTTTCAGAAAACCGCCGCTGGCAAACATTACACTCGTAAGGCAGCTCTCCGGAGTGAGTTCTTAAATGAATGTCTAAACACATCTTGCGAGTAAACCAGCTGCCACAAACGTCGCATTTATGCGTTCTCTCGCCTGTATGCGATCTCATATGACACTTCAAGATATACTTTTGAGCAAATCGCCGCTGACAAACATCACATTCAAAAGGTTGCTCCCCCGTGTGAGCCACGCAGTGAAGTCGCAAGTCTGACTTGCGATTAAAGCGACGTTTACAAACGTTACACTCGTGAGGTTTCTCGCCTGTGTGCGTTCTTGAATGTACTATTAAGGCGGATCTTATAATAAAGCGGTGGTGACAAATGTGACATTCATAAGGTCTTTCCCCCGTGTGTGTCCTTAAGTGAACTCGTAAAGTGTACTTGCGGTTAAATGCACGGTGACAAATATTACATTCGAATGGTTTCTCGCCTGTGTGAATCCTTAAATGATTTTCCAAGGCTGACATTGTAATGAAGCGAAGGTCGCAAACATTGCATTTATAAGGTTTTCTCTGTGACTTTTGTTTTTCAGTCGGTTCCTTGACTTTCGTTGCATCACAAAACTGGAGTTTCTCAACTTTCTCGTCAGTCGGGTTTACCTCGCTTAGTGTTTGTTCCTCAGCTTCTGATTTCTGAGCAGAAGCGCCATCTGTAAATGATTGTTTCTATAAATTAAAGGTTAACGAATGTGTTAGTGGACCGCGCCATATTGCAGAAGAAATCCAAACATGGAACCGCCCGTGACACAAAAACGTTCGGTGGCGCCATCATTTCAGGCCCACTAACTTAGTTATTAACCTATTCACACGCTGACTTTTCATTGGTTTTGGAAAAAAAATGTCGTATAGTAAATTAATTCCTCTATCCATATACGTAATCCAAATTTGTGTATGACATAAGATAAAAAAGTTGCAAAATTGTTTTTCGATCGAGACCACTTAGTTACGCCCGCTCAAAACTGTCGCGTGAACTCGCATGACCCCATAAACTCCGGGCGGCGGTACTATACTAATTGATGTCACGACTTTACTTTCAAGTTTTAGTCAACATTTTTTGGCTCTGAATTTTTATTTCGTGTAGCTAATAACGATCCTTATGAAGTGGCCTTCGGCTCTAAAACCAATGAAAATTCACCGTGTGTTGTATATTGATTCTAGTGACAAAGTATACGGATACAAGATTATATATAACATCTACAGTCTTTAGAATAAAAAAAGCCACTTGTCCTCACTGGCTTCGCATTATTGGCACATTAGAATGACCATAATGTCGATTGCAACGCACTGGGCGTAAATGGGAAACCAAAACTAGCATTCGCCACTGAGCTTAAGGGAGTAACCTACATTATTTTAGAATTAGGTAACTAAAAAAATAGTAATAATAAAATGCAGCAATAATATTAAAAAACCAAAAATATAACAAAAAAACTTTATTTACTTATAATGACATAATGAAAACTTACAAACTACGCAACATATTTAAAATACCCACAACCCTTTTTAACAATAACTCATCAATTAAAGATAATAATCATCTGAACATGTACGAAATTAGGAAAAAAATAAGGTGCCTATGCAAAAGCTAAAAGATGTAATCAACAAAAAAAAAAAACATTTTATGTAAATGAATTCATAATCATCTTAACATGTACGTTATCATGGTATAATAAAACAAGGTATTTTCTTCCCGAGATGGAACTTGACTACGTCACGATAAGTGCTGCCACTGATTGTTTTTCACTAAATTTTAGGACTTTCTCAATTAGTTCATAAATATTTAATAAAATATTAAGTAACTTAGCTATTTAGTATCTCGCGTGATTCATCAATTCAATATTTTATAAATTGATATAATGGATTATCAATTCGAAATCTATATCTATATCTATACATATAATAAAACAGTAAAAAAAGTGTGTCTGTACATTAAATATATTTCCAAAAAAAATATTGGGGGCGATGGAGACGTAGTTATAGAGTAAGAATTTAAAAAAAAATGTCTGTCTGTTTGTCTGTATGTCTGTTTGTCTGTTTGTACACGCTAATCTCCGGAAATACTGGACGGATTCGAATGAAACTTTTTTTGTTATATAGCTATTATGCCTGGGCAACATATAGGGTATAAATGATTTTGGAAAATGGAACGCCTGATGCAGGACCATAATGGTCAAGCTAAACTGAGATATAAAAATGCCGCCTTAGTAAAAGTTGTTTATCCTGATGAGCATTTTCCAGATACATAAAGTCCACGCGAACGAAGTCGCGGGCTTCGGCTAGTTGGTATATAAAGTTCAAAACTGCATTACGCTCCGGTAATTCAATTTCACACAGTGGCAACACATCAAACTGATGACGTAGTCAAGTTCCACCTACGTCAGCAGCTGTCACGGGAAGAGAATACCTTGTTTTATTCTACCACGTGCGTTATTAAGAAATAATAAGGTGCATAAGCGAAAGCTAAAAATTTTTTTAAAAAAGAACAAATCTTTCTATGAAAATAAAGTTTATCAAGTAACTTAACATCGTTATACGTGGTACGTACAAACTTGTACGTAAGTGAGCCCGATGGGACTAAAGAATGCTAACAAATTGTGTTAAACGCTTTTGCAAAAGGGTGATCTAAAAGCATTTTAGACTAGTAATCTACAAAATATTGCAGTCATACTCTAGTGCCTGCTCTTTGTACTTCTTTTAGTCTTTTTCTCCAAATTTTTTTCTCCGTTCTTCTTTCAACCTATTTCTTAAAAACTTCCTGAATGCTTCTTTCAGTCTTTTTCTCAAAATTTTCTTTCTCCGTACTTCTTTCAGTATTCTTCTCCAAATCTTTATCTGTGCCTATTTTAGCCTTTTTCGCTGTATGTTTTAGGCTAATATGTTTTTGTAAATGTGCTTTCCGAGTAAACTCAGTTTGACACTCAGTGCATTCATACGGTTTCTTACTCAAGTGTGTCCTTAAATGGAGTACCAAGTTGGTCTTCCTTTTAAACCGACTATGACAAACATCACACTGAAACGGTCTCACGTTACCATGACTAGTCAGATGTTCAACTAAGTTATACTTCTTCCTGAACCGTTTCTCACAAATTTTACACTCGTAAGGTTTCTCTTTAGTGTGACGTTTTGCGTGAGTATGCAAGTGATCCTTTACACGGAACTGTTCATGGCACACGTCACATTTATACACTCTATCAGTGTGCGTTTTCATATGAACGTTTAACTGCCAGCGATGTCTAAACTGGCGCTGACATTCGCTGCATTCGCTTTTCGCTGTTTCTGTGTGAGTTTTCAAATGCCTTTCATAATTATATTTGCCACTGTTGAACGAACGTCCGCAAACCTCACATTCGTATATGCGGAACTTTCCGCTCATGTGTGCTTTTGTATGACTTAGCAAAACGTTTCGAAGAGCGAACCCACGCTGGCAATATTCGCACTGATATGGTCTTTCGCCTGTGTGGGTCGATAAATGTGCTCGTAAAGCATCTTTTCGAGTATACTGACGAGGGCAGAGGTCGCACTTATAAGGTTTCTCGCTGTTGTGTGTTAATAAGTGAACCCTCAAAGTTTTTTTCGCTGTAAACTTCCGTTTACAAACATTACACTCTGGTTTTTCGCCAGTGTGTATCTTTAAATGAGCTCTCAGAGCGGGTTTATAGGTAAATCGGCGATGACACACTTCGCATTCATGGAGTTTCTCGCCAACGTGCATCGATTTGTGAGTGTTAAGACAACTACTCGTGGCGAACCGACGTTGACACACGGTGCACTGGTATGGTTTCTCGCCGGTGTGAGTTCTCAAATGGCTTTTTAGGGATTCCTTTCGAGCGAACCAGCGCAAGCAGACGGCGCACTGGAAGGGCGTCGCGCCCGAGTGGGTCAGCTGGTGCCGCTCCAAAGCCGCTCGGACGTTGAACTTTCGCTGGCACACGCTGCACTGATACGGCTGTTCTCCGGCGTGTATTCTTAAGTGGTACTTCAAGAGAGTCCTATTTTTGAACCGCTTCTGACAAATGTGACACTCGGTGGATCGGCCTTCGGCGTGCACGGTCCCTATGTGTACCGCCAACCAGCCCTTACGGCTGAACTGACGATGGCAATAGTCGCACTCGTATGGGTCGTGCATGTGTGTTGTCAAATGCTTCCTTTGGTTATTGCGAAACGAGAAACGCTTGTGACAGATGTGACATCGGTAGGGTTTCTCGCCTGTGTGTATGACGTAGTGTTTTTTGAGCGCGCTCGGTATAGCGAACCGTTTTTGACACTGGTCGCACTGGTAAGGGGGGGGCTCACCGTGCAGAGAGGAGCGCGCGCGCGGGGGGCCGCTCGGGCGTTTCTCGGGTTCCGACTTCGGAGCGAGTACGCCTTCTGCAAAATTATTCAAACGTATTAATTGCGATTTGCCACCACCCGTTTTCTCTTCAGGGGGTATCGCCCGAAGCTGTTATGGTAGATACAAGTAAAGGGCCATTCACACATTACGTCACAGCAATCGGGGATTATGCCCAAAGGGATAGGAAAAAGCTTGACAAGGTTGGGTTCCAACCATCCGTTGTCACGTTTTTTTCCTATAAATGATAAGGCTGTGATTATATAACTTTTTGCAAATAACTCTTGAATATTATGAAAATATCCAAAATAGCCAATGCGCTCGGACCACCGCCCGCGTACTCTCTCATCATATTTTTTGATGTCCTAGGGCGGGCCCTTCAAAATAAGAGTATACAGTACGCGCAAAATAACTCGACGGCTCTGAACTTCGCGCGGAATGTGCGCAGTAGACGAACACAGGTGCGCGGGCGTCAGCGACCCCAACGTCACTTGCAGCTAACGTCCGAGCCGCCAAGTTATTTTGCGTGATCTGTACATACCTGTATCAGGATCGTCAATCCTTCTGAGCACCACTCGCAGCTCCTTCAGCTCGTGCTGTGAAGTTGTCTCCGACTCATCTCCTACCTCTAGCTCAGGCGAGCTGTCGTTATCGCCACTGTGCGAACCTGCAAAGCAAAATTAACTTTCTTTTATGGAAATAGAGTGCAATTTTAAATAACTATTTTATTAATTTCTGTAAGCCATTTGGAGTTCTGTCACTGTGGACCTATCCGCCGCTTACGACACTGTCAACGTCAGAAAGCTGCTGTGGAAAGTATACAATGCTACAAAAGATAGAGGACTAATACTGGGCGAGATGCTTAAAGATCGGCGATTTAGAGTACATTTGAACCGAAAGTCGCTGGAGAGCTCAAAAAAATGGGTTGCCTCAGGGTAGTGTACTGGTGCCCATTCTTTTTAACTTATACACAAATGACCAACCTACTCGTAGATCCCTTTCTACAGAAAGATTTTTATATGCAGACGACTTAGCTCTAATGACGCAGACAAAATCTTTTGAAAATGCAGAGGAAAATTTAACCAAAGCTCAAGAAGACCTTAGCAAATATAACGCTGCAAATGCTCTGCGCCAAAATCCGTCTAAAACCCAGTCTTGTGTCTTTCATATCCGCAACAAACAAGCCAACCGGAAACTTAATATCCTCTGGCAAGGAGCAAAGATACAGCATTGTAACAATCCATCCTATTTAGGCGTTTCACTGGACAGATCACTGACATATAAAAATCACTGCCTAAACACAAAAGGAAAAATAGTAGCGCGCAACCATCTACTCCAGCGGCTAACATCTAGCTAATGGGGAGCAAAACCACACACTCTAAGGACCAGCGGCTTGGCGCTCTGCTTCTCTACTGGCGAATTTGCATGCCCACGCCCAGTGTGGCATCGTTCTGCCCACGCCGGGGAGGTAGACATCGCGCTTAACGATACCTGCCGAATAATCACCGGATGCCTTAAACCAACAAAGCTTCACTTGTTATCCTCCCTAGCGGGTATTGCACCACCATCAGTGCGAAGAAAAAAGAAATAAGCAGGCGTCTGATCCTAGGCACCCACTGTATGGAGCCAAACCCTATACCAGCCGTCTTGTAAGCTGCAATAGTTTTGTTAGAACAAAACCACTTGCAGACGACCCAAATTCCTCCCGGCTCCAAATTTGGCGTAGCAGACATCCTGACTTCATTCAACCATCGGAGGAACTACCACCGGGTCATGAACTACCATGGGCTACATGGAAAAGCTTAAAAGGAAGGCCGGTGCAAGCATAATTTGATCTATATGAGGCCACAGACAACGCCGTAAAAGTTGCAACCTTATGGAGGGAAAAAATCTGATTTATTTTGAGCCTTCGACACGAGAAGAAGACGTTCTGTCACTTTTTCTTCTAAGTATAGATTGTTGCACTTGCAAGGCATGGTTTTACAGACTTCAAAAAAGGACGTACCGTACCCAAAGAGTAAAAACGAGACCCTATAATAATAATGATTATAGGTACATACCTTCAACAGTATCTGGCTCAACTATGTATTTATTCGTATACTCAGTTTCACATTTCACGACGATCGGAGCATTGAGTATGGTAGAGTCAGTAAATTCCACCGGTACAGTGGTCAGCGAGGCGCGCAGGCCTTCGACCTGATTGCCGATCAACGCCACCAATTCCGTGGAAGCCTGAAAAGGTAATTATTGCTAGAAACAATTTGCCGTGTGGTTTCCGGCAGAGTAGAATAGGGCCACTCCAAGTCCTCCCGTGGAGGTAAAAGTCATCATAGAATAATGGCCAGTGTAATAATGTAGAAAGGGACAGTGATGAATTAGTTCTATTTTTCGGGAACTGCTTTCCATCTCCATATGAATTCTAGATTGTGTGTAATTTCTTTGACTGTAATGTACCTATAGTTGTAACATTATCTAGCTGTAAAATTGACATTACATACCTAAATGGTATATAAAAAACATATTCACATTTAATACCTTTGTACACATGATTCTAGGTATGAAATAGACTGTAATACCTCAGGATATTTCTCCGCCAGAGTAGCCAGAATCTTCTCTGCTCTGACAGCCTTCACCATCAGCTTGTGGCTCTTAATGAGCAGAGCATGGCACATGTAGCAGACTGCCTCGGGCCGCGCCTCAGCGCTGTGGAACTGAAACCAATCGAGCTGTAAGATATTACTGGCCCATGCAAAATGGGACCGGCAAATTTGGGCTTAATTGCGGAAAATTAACCTGTAAGGAAGTAAGAAGTGGCACATAGGGTTGATTATTAAAAACTGTTGTATACTCTCTGATTTTAGTTCAAGACATAGTCTACACAGTATTGTTAACAATTAACCTTTTCACCGCAAGACTTTATATCAGTTGTCGTGCCCCCAGCGCGAGACATGGTAAATCTAACATACCTATCTACAACCAGAAACGGATATGGATACGTAAGTTATGTGCCATACGAGCATTTTTTGTTTGTCACAAATATGTGACCTTCGCGGAATGGGCCCGACAATGTTTGTCACATATATGCGACGACGCTCGTGGTTAAAGGGTTAACTGTGTAGACTTTGTGACTTTTCAATCTCAACAGATCAGCTTACTGCTGTTCGTTTATAATGAAGAAATATTCATTATGCTTATAACATTATGACATGGGCAGTCCTCTGCTGGACATAGGCCTAACCCAAAGATTTCCAAAATGACCAACCAAGAGCGGCCTGCATCCAGTTCTTACCAGCTACCCTGGTCAGGTCTTCTGACCACCTTGTAGGTGGGTGCCCTACGCATTGCTTGCCAGTACGCGGTCACCATTCGAGAACCTTTTTGCCCTATCGGCCATCCATTCGTCCCATTATGTGTCCCGCCCACTGCTCCTTCAATGAGCTAATCCACTGGGCTGTATCAGTGATTTTATTCTCCTACAACGTTCCTCATTTCTGATTTATTCATTCAGCATATCTATAATATGTACCTGGGCGACCGAGCTTTGCTCGGTTACATCTCAAACATTAACTAAATTTTTTTAAACTTTTCTTAAAACAATACAAAATAAAAAATTATATATAACTTGAACATAAAAAAAACAAAAGTAAGTCACCGAGTGGAATTCGACCCGTAACACTCTTTCTAGCGGTCCGCATCCTAAACTGCTGAGCCAAAACGGATAGCGGCCGACGCGACGAAATTAGCGACCATATTTTGCGTGGAAAGAAAAACGCATGAAAACTCGAAAACACGCGTTTTCCCAAACATAAGACTAATCTAGATCGATTGTTTACCCCCGAAATCCCACATATACCAATTTTCAGCGAAATCGTTAGAGCCGTTTTCGAGATCACAGAAATTTATATACATATAAATATATAAATTAATATACAAGAATTGCTCGTTTAAAGGTATAAGATACATATTTTATAGAGAAATAATATTTGTCAGGAGGTTTCTCTATGGGGCCCTAACTGCCAGTAGTTTGGGACTTGCCCTGCTGCCAGCAGGCAGCTAGATTAGGTTTTATAATGGACTTATTATTTTATTTTATATTTTACTTTATAGATTTATTATAAAACCTTTTCTATGTTTTGAAATAAATAAAGAGAATAATAATAAATTGATAAATGAAATGATTTGGTTGTTAGCATGTTTGTTTGAAATAAATAAACTCAAAAGCTACTGATATGATTTTAAAAATCCTTTTACATATCGGAAGCTACATTATCAGCGAGCATTAAAGGCTATATTTTATCTTTCAAAATATGGGCAATGCTTGCAAAAAAGCTCATCTTCAATGCAGTTCATTCTGCAGTAGCTATGCTTCTGAATACAATATTAGGATAGAGATAAATTCGAAACCCTTTTCTTAAGAGTAAACACTCGGAACCAACTAGATACTATTGCACTTTATCCCCTATATTTTTAACGACAAATAACACTTACCAAGGTATTTGTCAACTTCTCATAGAGCAGCTGCAAAGGAGTGCCTCCAATTTTGCACATCATCACCTCCACTGACAGACATATCCGGCACACTGCTACATTTGGCATCTTGTTCAGCGTTGCGACGAGGGGCTTAGGTAGAATTTAGGTAGTTTTGACTGTTTGGAGATTCCTATTTAGTATCACAAGACCTATGTAGTTAAAAAACTACAAAAGGTTTGTTATTGTAATAGATATCAAGTAAATTATATACCACGCACAGAATAACTGTGAGGCCACGCCGGCGTCGAGCCTACAAAATGCTTGTTTTTCAAGAATCACAAATATACAATCAAGTGAAAATTCATTGATCACCAAACTACGACGCTGAAGGCTTCTATAGAAATCACAATTTCACAAATACATAGCAATGATACAAATAAATATGAGCAAAAGTGAAATGTAATGTGTGAATCCAACAAACAAAACAAACACAACAACACAAGCAAAAAATCACGTTATGACACTTATGACAGTGACAATGACAGTAATATTCACAATAAAAAATGTTAGCAAAAGAATTAGCTAGAGTCATTATTAGTTATGTCGAGAGTTACGTAAGAGAGGGCGCCACCGTGCGAGAGCTAATATCGTGTCTGTATTTAAAAATCTTCTAAAAATAAAGTACTCGTCGTAATAGTGAAAAAGTGAGCTATTTCTGCATATAAAAGGGACTTTTAAGTACACCAGTGTTTGTGATACAAACCGCCAAGGTATAGTGCTAAAAAACTTCGGAACACTGTTTTGACGAAGACCATATAAAACTAACCAGTGCAAGTGAGAAGTGAAACGAAACTGTGAGTGAATTAAAGAGTGTTGGTTGAAGACGCTGGTAGCAATACTCTTATTTAATTGATCATTTGAATATTAATTGTTACCAAAATATTTATAACAATTACCGGATTGGATTTGCGGGCAGACAAATAATCACTTCGTCGGGAGAACGTACGTTATCATTATCAAGCTTTTAACTTGCTACCTAGTAAAACCAATAGCAAGAATTCGTCTATTCACGAACAAGAAGCGCAGCCTAGTGGTCAGTACTATCGATTTATTTTTGTACATCATAAAGAGGACCCGGGTTCGAATCCTACACCGGCCAATATTTATTTGAAAGATAGTTCCGCCATCTATCGCCAAATAGGAAGAAAAGAGAAACCTACCAAATAATAGGGAAATAAAAAACATACAGGTGGAGGCACTGAGACAGAAAGGCTGTACAAATAACATTAATAAATCACTATCACCACGCCACCTAGTGCTGAGTAGCGAAACAAATATTGGAATCCAACATAGATAACAACATAACAGATACCCAAAGACTACCAGAGACGTCGCTAGAGGGCGTAACTGATATTAAAATGACAACAAAACAAAAAAAATGTACCGGATGTCAAACAGAAATAGTAAGTAAAGAGTTCTTGGAATGTTCTTTATGCAATGAACACTATGACTTGGAGTGTGCGAATGTATCAACTAACAGATTTTACAACACAATGACAAAAGAACATAAACAAGCTTGGCGCTGTCCAACATGTCTTTGTAAAATACCTAAAGGAGATAACACCAACACCCCCATACGCCATCGTGATCAACATGACCCGCATTCTACTCGTCCGTCGCCTGGAGTCAATAATGTTACAATGAGGAATAAAAACACCCTACCAATAAACGACTCTATATGTTCTGAAGACATTAGCATTCTAGGAAACACTTTGCATAAGGAAAGTTCTAGCACCAGCACTGAATTGACCCTAGAAAATCTAAGGGATTTAATAGATTCGCAGCTGAAGGAGAACAATAGGAGAATAATAACGGACATAAAGGGTACAATTACAACTGAAATAAATAAAGCTATTTCTAAATTCAGAGAAGAAATCAAACAAGACACAAATACATTACATATAGAAAATAATCAAAGGAAAAAAGAAATAGAAGAACTTACTAATAAAATAGAAACACTACAAAAAGATAACGAAAAACTTATAAAAGAAATTAAAGAAATAGATACAAAAGCCAAGAGCCCCAAACAAACATTCCCGCGTCATGAAAGCGATGATAAAAAAATTGTGATCTATGGCTTAAAGGAATATAACAAAGAACAAGAATATGACTTACACGGTAGAGTAGCTGAAACTTTTCGTAATGTCCTTAACATAGATATTCTTGGATATATTGAAGAAACCCATAGGATAGGAAGATTCAATGATACTAAAAATCGACCGCTAAAAATCGAATTAATTAGCAAACGGATGGCTAAATATATTTTAAATAATAGCCACTGTTTCCGCGGCACCGGCCTTTCGGTTTCACAGTATATGGACGGAGAGGCTTTAAAGAAATTCAAATCACTGAAAGAAGAAATGTTTAAGGCAAGGAGCGAAGGAAAATACGCTATAATAAGGAATAATAAATTGTACATAGAAGGAAAGAAAATAGAATTTAACGAAAATAAGATTGGACATGATCAAACGAGCATGAGCAGCTCTAGGATAAGTAGTAAAAATCACTCCTTTCGCAGAAGGACCGCTGTTTAAAATTCTGTTTCAAAACTTCCAAAGTATCAACAATAAACAGCACTTACTGGAAGCTTTCCTTGACCAAAATACTGATTATACAGCTATATGCATTTCGGAATCGTGGCTAACGGAAGAAAAAATCAGCTTAATACATTTTAATGGATATAAAATAGCAGCGTCATACTGTAGGAAAGAACATGACGGCGGTGGAGTTTGCATCCTGCTACAAGATCAAATAGAATCGAGAGAAATAACCGACATCACAAAAATGTCTATTGAGTTTAATTTAGAATTATGCGCTACTGAATTGCCGAAAGAAAACGTTGTATTAATCTCTTTATACTGGAATGGAAGAGGGGCTAATACTTTCACGCAACAATTAGAAAAAGTACTTGTTTACATAAATAATAAATACTCTACACATAAAATAATTATAGGAGGCGATTTCAATATTAACACTTTAAAGAACAAACCAAAAGTTAAACAGTTCCTTAATCAAATGGCAGAATATAAATTTAGCCAACATATAAATGAACCAACACACTTCACTAAGACCTCTGAAACTTGCATAGATCTAATATTTACAAACTTTAACAATAGCGTAAATACTAAAGTAGAGAAACTAGGATTTTCAGCCCATTCCGCAACAATAATTAGTTTTAATGTGTTAAAAAAAGTAACTAAAAATACGTGGTATACTGAAAAAAGAATATTCAATGCAAAAAATATAAATTCATTTAAATTAAAATTAAAAGAAATAAAATGGCATGAAGTCCTAACAGAAAATAAAAATGTAACAAAAAACTACGAAATATTTCACAATATAATGATAGGTATTTTAGATAAATATATTCCAAAACAAAAAATAAAGATTAATAACACATTTAAAAAACATTGGTTGACAGTCGGTATAAAAAAATCTTGCAAAAATAAACGATTATTAAAACTCCTCACTTTAGGAACGAATCAAGATCAAATACTTAATAATTACTACAAAAGATATGAAAAAATATTAAAGAAATCAGTTTCCACAGCAAAGAAATTACATTACAAAAAACGTATAAAAAACTCATCTAATAAAGTAAAAACAATGTGGAGTGTAGTAAACGAACGTACAAATAAAAGAACTTCCAAGGAAAAAAATAATATAAAACTTAATATAAACCAATCAATAATAACCGATCCAAAACAGATAGCTAATAACTTTAATAAATTCTTTGCATCTATAGGTGAAAACGGCATGGGGAATAAAGTGGGAAGGCCAGTATACTGTCCCTCTGAAAATAGCCTTTTTCTTCGCCCTGTAGATGCCCAAGAAATAAATAAAATTATTAAAAGTTTAAAAAATAAAAAAAGCTGCGGCGTAGATGAATTGCCGCTAAATTTGTTTAGAGAATGTGCAGATGAACTGACTTTACCATTTACATTGTTAATTAATCAGTCATTTAATGAAGGTGTATTTCCAGACCTATTAAAAATTACTGTAATAAAACCAGTCTATAAGAAAAACGAAAAAACTGATCTAAACAACTATCGACCAATAGCACTTTTACCTACAGCCTCAAAAATCTTCGAAAGAGCAATGGCCAACCGCGTATACAGTTTCTGCGAAAAATATAAATTACTTGACGAATGCCAGAATGGTTTCCGGAAAAACCGATCGACTATACTGGCTGTATACAAATATGTTCAAGAAATATTAAAAACATTGGACAATGGGAAATATGGCATTGGAATGTTGTTAGATATGACTAAGGCATACGACCGGGTCCTGTATAATATCCTGCTGGATAAACTGTATGGGATAGGAATAAGGGGCATCCCACATCAATGGTTCGCTTCATATCTTGAGGACAGGAAACAGTTTGTTGAAATTGAGCATTATAACTATGACACTCACACGATCCAAAATATCCGATCAAACTGTATAGCAATGAACTCTTCCATACCTCAAGGTAGCGTGCTCGGGTGCCTCTTGTTCTTAATATACATTAACGATCTCCCAAAAATAATAAAAGAGCATTGTGTCTTATTCGCTGACGACATCTCAATCCTGACATCCGCTAAAAGTAGTAGAGATCTAAACGAACACCTTACAGATATCCTAAGAAAGACGACAGACTGGCTAAGTGACCACAATTTGGAGGTAAATTACTCAAAAACAAAATTAATGATCTTTCACCCGTACCAAAAACCACAATTAAATTTAAATCTGAATTTAAACGGAACAGATCTAGAGATAGTAAATGACTTCACCTTGTTGGGCGTCGACATAGATAGCCACATAAACTGGAAGCCTCACATCCAAAAACTTTGCGCTAAACTATCTAAATTTGCATACGCGCTCAGAGAGGTGAAAAAAACAACAGACATCGAAACGGCACTTGTCACCTACTATGCTTACGCCTACTCGTGGCTTAGCTACGGCACAATTCTATGGGGAAGTGGAACCGACTGGGACAGGGCTTTTATGTTGCAGAAAAGGCTGGTCCGTATAATAGCCAATATAAAACCAAGAGACAGCTGTGTACCTTATTTTAAAAAATACAAAATCCTAACTTTACCGAGCATTTATATTCTAGAAGCATGTAAATTTGTCCGTAAATATCCACACTTTTACGCAAAAAGAAAAGATTTACCTACTAAATATAACCTCAGACATCAGAATAGATTACAGCTGCCAACTTCCCACCTCAAACTTCATTCATCTAGCCCTCTAGCAATGTCCATAAAGCTCTATAATAAACTCCCAGAAACCATTAAATCTATAGAAAAAGATAAAATATTTTTTAAAAACATTAAAGAAGTGCTAGCTAACAAATGTTATTATTCTATAAATGAATATTTAGACGACAAAGATAAATTCAATTAGAAATAGTTACAAAAATAATAATAAAATAGATGTTACAAAAAATATATTTAATATAATACAAAAAAATAAATAATCTTTTTAATATAATAATTACAATTCAATAAATAAATACGATGACATATTCTAATATACTTATACGAGCCATATAATATAATAAAATATAAAAGAAAACAAACAATATTTTTTAAATAGCACAACAACAGCAATTAAATTAATACGATTACTATTTTCGAAATATATATACGAAAAGCTACCAAATAGATATGATATTTTATTAACTTAAAAATAAATAATTATAAATATTACATAATTTTGCATGAGAATACATTAATTTACTTATTCCTTTTTAAATAGCCCTTCTCTCATTGCAGCGCCCGTCAGGGCCCTTAATTGATCCTATTATATAATCAAAGACCTGTATTACATTAAGGAAGCAATAAATGATTGAGTATTGAGTATTGAGTATATGTCTAGAGATGGGCATCTACCCGGGTATTTACCCACGCTTGGGTATTTACCCGATATGCACCGGGTATATACCCGTATCTACCCGTTTGGGTGGGTAGATTGGAATATTTATTTAAAAATTTGTGTGAGTCCACTATTTATGTGTAGAAATGTACAAAAAGGTTATATAATGTATAAAACAATGAATATCTCTAAAAGAAAAAATATCAAAGATTAAAATCACTGATGCTTTCCAAATTAAATATACAGATGCCATCTTATTTGTTCTCTGATTAGTTATTTTAACATATAATTAGGTCTACTTACGTTTGCCAGCAAAAATGTAAACATAGACCTGTCAATTTGAATGTTTCCATACAACGGTTAGATACGGGTAAATACCCGGCATACTATTTTGTGGGAAATGTTATAACAATTTGATGGGGGATAGAAGAACTCATCTATACGAATATCTTTTGTTCCGAGACCAACCCCGAAATCAGTAGTTTTGGCTCTTAAATTAGCAGTCAAAGATACTTGATCTCTATACATGTATGAGGGTGCTCGTATATTGACATCGCATTTGATGTCTGATTGCACATTTTAACATCTAGTTAGGGCTACAAATATTTGTCAGCAAAAAATATGAAGTTAGACCTGTCAATTTGTATGTTCCCATACAACGGGTAGATACGGGTAAATACCCGGCATACTTTTTTGTGGGAAATGTTATGACAAGTTGATGGGGGATCGAAGAACTCGTCTATACGAATATCTTTTGTTCCGAGACCAACCCCGAAATCCTTAGTTTTGGCTCTTAAATTAGCAGTCAAAGATACCTAATCTCTATACATGTATGAGGGTGCTCGTATATTGACATCGCATTTGATGTCTGATTGCACATTTTAACATCTAGTTAGGGCTACAAATATTTGCCAGCAAAAAATATAAAGTTAGACCTGTCAATTTGTATGTTCCCATACAACGGGTAGATACGGGTAAATACCCGGCATACTATTTTGTGGGAAATGTTATGACAAGTTGATGGGGGATCGAAGAACTCGTCTAAACGAATATCTTTTGTTCCGAGACCAACCCCGAAATCAGTAGTTTTTGCTCTTGGATGAGCAGTCAAAGATACCTACTCTCTATACATGTATGAGGGTGCTCGTATATTGACATCGCATTTGATGTCTGATTGCTCATTTTAACATCTTATTAGGTCTAATTACGTTTGCCAGCAAAAAGTGTAATCTTAGATCTGTATATTTTTATGTTTCCATACAACGGGTAGATACGGGTAAATACCTGGTATACTATTTTGTGGGAAATGTTATGACAAGTTGATGGGGGATCGAAGAACTCGTCTAAACGAATATCTTTTGTTCCGAGACCAACCCCGAAATCAGTAGTTTTGGCTCTTAAATTAGCAGTCAAAGATACCCAATCTCTATACATGTATGAGGGTGCTCGTATATTGACATCGCATTTGATGTCTGATTGCACATTTGAACATCTAGTTAGGTCTACAAATATTTGCCAGCAAAAAATATAAAGTTAAACCTGTCAATTTATATGTTCCCATACAACGGGTAGATACGGGTAAATACCCGGCATACTATTTGGTGGGAAATGTTATGACAAGTTAATGGGGGATCGAAGAACTCGTCTATACAAATATCTTTTGTTCCGAGACCAACCCCGAAATCCTTAGTTTTGGCTCTTAAATTAGCAGTCAAAGATACCTAATCTCTATACATGTATGAGGGTGCTCGTATATTAACATCGCATTTGATGTCTGATTGCACATTTTAACATCTAGTTAGGTCTACAAATATTTGCCAGCAAAAAATATAAAGTTAAACCTGTCAATTTGTATGTTCCCATACAACGGGTAGATACGGGTAAATACCCGGCATACTATTTTGTGGGAAATGTTATGACAAGTTGATGGGGGATCGAAGAACTCGTCTATACAAATATCTTTTGTTCCGAGACCAACCCCGAAATCCTTAGTTTTGGCTCTTAAATTAGCAGTCAAAGATACCTAATCTCTATACATGTATGAGGGTGCTCGTATATTAACATCGCATTTGATGTCTGATTGCACATTTTAACATCTAGTTAGGTCTACAAATATTTGCCAGCAAAAAATATAAAGTTAAACCTGTCAATTTGTATGTTCCCATACAACGGGTAGATACGGGTGAATACCCGGCATACTATTTTGTGGGAAATGTTATGACAAGTTAATGGGGGATCGAAGAACTCGTCTATCCGAATATCTTTTGTTTCGAGACCATCCCCGAAATCCGTAGTTTTGGCTCTTGAATGAGCAGTCAAAGATACCTACTCTCTATACATGTATGAGGGTGCTCGTATATTGACATCGCATTTGATGTCTGATTGCTCATTTTAACATCTTATTAGGTCCACTTACGTTTGCCAGCAAAAAAATGTAAACTTAGACCTGTAAATTTGTATGTTCCCATACAACGAGTAGATAGGGGTAAATACCCGGCATACTATTTTGTGGGAAATGTTATGACAAGTTGATGGGGGATCGAAGAACTCGTCTAAACGAATATCTTTTGTTTCGAGACCAACCCCGAAATCAGTAGTTTTGGCTCTTGAATGAGCAGTCAAAGATACCTACTCTCTATATATGTATGAGGGTGCTCGTATATTGACATCGCATTTGATGTCTGATTGCTCATTTAAACAACTTTTTAGGTCTTCTTACGTTTGCCAATAAAAAATGTAAATTTTGACCTGTTAATTTTTATGTTTCCATACAACGGGTAGATAGGGTAGATACCCGTCATACTATTTTGTGGGAAATGTTATGACAAGTTGATGGGGTATCCAAGAACTCGTCTATACGAATATCTTTTGTTCCGAGACCAACCCTGAAATCAGTAGTTTTGGCTCTTGGATGAGCAGTCAAAGATACCTACTCTCTATACATGTATGAGGGTGCCCATATATTGACATCGCATTTTATATCTTCTTACTCATTTAACCACTTTTAAGTATGTCTTTGCGCACCTCCCAACAAAAAAATGATAATAAATCAAAAAAGCCTATTATCAAAGTATGATTAGTATGGTGGTTTCATATACTTTAATGTCAGATTTGACGTCTACCTGCATTTTAAGCATATTACAGCGCTTGCACACACTTTCCGACACGAATTGCGAAGTAATTACTCATAAAATTCAATCTACCCACCAAATGGGTAGATACGGGTATATACCGGGTATTTACCCAATCTACCGGGTATATTCCCAAATGGGTAGATTGGGTATTTACCCGCCGCCCATCTCTAGTTATGTCTTAAGTCTCTTGACCTCTTGAGTGACATAACATAACTGCCCGCAAAAAAAAGGGTATAATGTTTTAGGTGATGCATGAAGTTAGGGTTGGGTTGGGCTACACCGCCTACACCTGTCAGCACGTCGTATAGCGTGCCGTCGTTCTCTCTCACTTCAGTAAATGACGGTTCTGAGGGGCAGAAAAGGATAGAAGCATGTGAAAGTGCTGTTCCGTGCTGAGTGACAGATGTAGCTTAAACCTTTGTGTTTATATTATCTTTCCCACTACTAAAAAGAAACTCTTTCTTTCTTTCTTATCGTGTGTGTTAGTGACTAACACTAGTGTCAGAGTTTTTAAACCGCCTTAAAGGCCTCTGACATGGTTTAAGGCAGTGGTTCCCAAACTTATTTTGTCTACTGCCCACTTTAAAAATAAATATTTTTTTAGCGCCCCCATTTTTTCACCTATTTAAAAACCAGCCAACTGATACAGGAATGCACAATTCGGGTTATTTAACAAAAACTTTTTAAAACATGACAGATATCTACGAGTACTAATAACTATTAAAATGCGAAAGTGTGTCTGTTGCCTTTTCATTTGTTTGTTTGTGTCTACTTTCATTACGAAACGGAGCGACCGTTTGACATGATTTTCAATTTTTCTATATTCAATAAAATAGGACTTATTTGATATGAACTACGCGGAGAGAAATATAGAACCAAGATGTTCACAAGTTGTTGTTGAGAGTCGAGAGCTCTTGCAGTGCAGTAGTTGTTTAAGAGGCCTCCTAGCTAAATAAAGCTCCTAGCAAAAAAAAAAATTTCTTTCTGGGTCTCTTACCGCCCCCCTTGAGACCTGCAGCGCCCACAAGGGGGCGTTAGCGCCCACTTTGGGAACCACTGGTTTAAGGTAACGACCAATGTCAAAAAAGCACGGATCATCTTACTTATCAGACAATTAGGTGATCAGCCTACAATGTCCTAACCAAACTAGGACAACGATACAAAGTTGTTGCCCCGCCGGGAATCGAACCCGCGACCTCCGGGTATGAGCCGAACGCTCTAACCATTACACCACGGAGGCAGTTTTCATTTAATTGATTTAACTCTCACTGCTGAGCGGACAAAGGTTTACTTTTATTCAATGCAAAGGTCTCAATTTTTTGTAGATTTAAAATGAAACTACATAAGTAAATTAAATATTTATATTTTATTTTACAAAATGAATACATACTTAACATAAATATGTGTGCTGTATAGTTAATACGCATTATATTCAATAAATATTGCCTATTCAGGCTTTATACACCTATAGTTAAATACCACTTTATGGGTGGATCCTACAAAATTGGTTCTCACCAATCTACCGTCGATTTTCATATGAAATTTTCGTTTTTCTAAACTAATTTTTATTGCATATTATGTGAATTGGTTTATATTATCAAGGTAAGAAAGTCTTACTTGTGTTTTATTTGCATTTAAAAAAATAAATTTAAAAAACTACGCAAAACGTCATTCAGACGTTTGAAGCCAAGCGGTCTCCTTGCCAACATATAATAACAAAAAAAAAAACTATAAGAGAAAATAATAAAAAAAAATACTTTAAATAGATGAATGTCTCATTCATTTTTTTGACATGATAATATATAAAAATTAATATTTAAGAAAATAAATGAGTTCAAAGTTTTGTCACTGTAAACCCGTCATTCAGTTCACGATGACAATTCGACATTTGAACGTCTCCATTTTATGTTTGATCGTGGCGAGACGCGTCGAAACCCCATGGAACACCCGCCCACCGGCCGGCGTTCATTTGCCCCGTAGTCAGTGGGAGAAAGAAGTGTCTTATTGCTATTTCGTCGACCAAGTTTCGTTCGCAGTGTTTTGTCACACCTTTGCGTCATTCAGCAAAGTGCGTGTAATTTCAAAAGGATCAACCGTAAATAAATTCGGATTTATGCATATGATAGACCCTGGTGGTCAACGATAATTGTGTGTAGTTTTACTCTTTACACACACAATATATTCTTATTACGTTAAAATTAGATATTTTGTAATGACATTATCGTGAACGTAATGACAAAATATTGTGTGATAATATAAGTTCTTGTTATTAGTAGACTATTTACTATTAAACAAACAAGATTTTTTCATACTCATGTGTACTGTATATACTAGCTGCGCCCGCGACATCGTTCGTGTGACGTATTTCGTATATTTCCTTAGGAATCAGATATTTCTCTTTAATAAATTGCATATTAAATGTTGACCTCATCATTTAGCTACCAACATCCCAAATATCATAAAATCTGCCATAAATAAAGTTTTTGCGTGATGGGTGAATAAACATACATATAGACAGACAAAATGTAAAAAAGATATTAAATATATTTAATGGTACAAACAAAGGTTATTTAGTAAGTATATTTGTACTGTATATTGTAAGTTTGAATTATTCTTGATTGGGTAAAAAAATAAGTCAAGGTTAAAATTTAGAACTTTATTTGTTTATTTTTCATTTAACTTGGTGATCTCCTGATGAGACTAATACAAAAAAAAAATGTTATTCTGATTACTCAATCTTAATTGTAATATTAAGTAATAAACCAAGTACTGATGTTACTTTGTCTTTTATTTAGTATAACTAATTCTTATGAAGAAAATAAGACCAACACGTATAAATGTCATTACGCTCCTTTAGACGTCATTACGTTCACGACAATTTACATACATTTTTTATTACTCAAAATCTATAACGGATAACAAGGTCCAACTACTTGTAAAAAGTTGTTAGTAATGTATACTATAGAATGTATGCCAAAAGCTTGATATTAGAGAGAAATTCCTGTGGAAGATAAAAAATGCATCAAATTAAATCAATTTGTAGGATCCACCCTTATATCGCACTTTTACCCGGCTACGCACGGGCTTGTATTGTATTATATCATAATCATTTTAACGTAAGGGACATATCCGTAAATAGAGCCACAGGCTATTCTAGATCACTATAGTATAATGGAATTAAAATAAAAGACAAACAAACAAAAAAAAAACTGGCATTTCCATACTTAAGACGAAGTGGTAGCAGAAGTGGCCCCTTCATTTGAAATAAATTGTTTAAAACTAAATATGGCGATAATTAAAAATTTGATTTGTATTAATGTCTAGAAAGACCTTTAAACTTTTTTATTAATAACCTTTGAAAGTAATATTGGCAGTCCGTCTAGTTTTAAAACGGTTTTTCGCCAAAAGTGGCCACTTTTAGCGAAAAACCGTTTTAAAAATAGACGGACTATTAGTAATAATTTAAAAGGTTATTCATAAAATAGTTTAAAGGTCTTTCTAGACATTGATACAAATCAAATTCTTAATTATCACCATATTTAGTTTTAAACAATTTATTTCGGCGCCACTTCTGCCACTTCGTCTTGTGACGTTGGACCGCACTAGTGCTCCCCACCCCACCGCACCTCACCCCGCGCGGCCCATATAAAAAGGACGGCGTGAGAGATCTCGTCCTCTTTTGACCACGACTGGACGCCGGGCTGGTGCGACTTCAAAGCTGAGTACTTTTGGAAATCTCTTCTGGAACAACGAATCTCGTGGCTGTGAACCTACGACCCTTACCTGTGACTACTTTCGGTATTCAGTGTATATAAATTGTTAAAATTGAATTAAAGAGTTTGGTCTTTCTAAATATTGTTTCTTACAAAATAATCTTATCGTCACAGTCTTAAGTGTGCAACCGCCTGGGCAATTTGTATATATATTTTTAATTTCTTGACTGTTATTGCACGCCTCATAAGCGAAGCGTTGAGGTGGGTACTGTCACTTCGCGCAAAACATCTGATTTTTCAAACTTAAAATGTCTTTATGTATCATACATTGCACTTGTAAGATAATAGTACCTGGGCGACCGAGCTTTGCTCGGTTACATCTCAAACATCGAAAATACGCATTTTCCCAAACATAAGACTAATCTAGATCGATTGTTTACCCCCGAAAACCCCCATATACCAATTTTCAGCGAAATCGTTAGAGCCGTTTTCGAGATCACAGAAATATATAAAGAAATACACAAGAATTGCTCGTTTAAAGGTATAAGATATACACACACATATTAAGAAAAAAAACACTATTTTTAACACTCATGATATTTTTGATGTCATTTTTGTTATTTAAACTAGTTAAAAAACAGTTTAAAAAAGTTCTGTCTTGGACGTCCGTGTGTCTGTATGTGCGGAGGCTTTTCTTGTTAACACGATAACGACCGAAATACTTTACTAATCGAGTCTTTTTTTTTCTCTTACGCTTGAGTATGCTTAGGAATAGAACCCTTCCATTTTTCAGGGTCTGATTCGATGTGGTTTAATTGTTATTAAATAAACAAAAAAAAAATATCGACTGTTCTTCATAGTTTTAGTATATCTATATATATCTTTATTTTTCTATATGCGTAAGAATTAAAAAAAAAATTATGGACCCTTTGAGGCGTGCTCTTTTGGATTTTCCAAACTTATTTTAGTTTTATTATGCTATAGTGATAAAGTGTAGTCCCTTTCACGTTATATAAGATAACTCTAGAACAATTAAATACGATCGATATTTCAATAATCGATAAATAAAAGTATCAAACCCTACATGAAAGTAATTGATATTACTTACAACAAGATAACGGAGTCTACATATCACTATCAGGCTTTATGTAATTATTCGAGTGATATGTCACTTGTCCGCGATATAGACCTTATCTGGGTTTATCGACGGTGACATGCTATTGTCGCTGATATCATAAATATAAATAGAAACTAAAATTCAGACCATGGTATAATAAATTAAGGTATTCTCTTCCCGAGATGGAACTTGACTACGTCACAAAGTATTGCCACTGATTGTTCTTTTCAGTAAATTTAGGGACTATCTCAATAAGTTCATGAATATTAAATAAAATATTAAGTAACTTGGCTATTTAGTATCTCGCGATTCTCGCGTGATTCATCAATTCAATATTTTATAAATTGATGTAATGGATTATCAATTCGAAATTGGTATATAAAGTTCAAAAATGCATTACGCTCGGGTAATTCAATTTCACACAGTGGCAACACATCAAACTGATGAGGTCAAGTTTCACCTACGTCATCAGCTGTCACGGGAAGAGAATACCTGTTTTATTATACCATGATTCAGACCATGTTACTAGACAGAGAAACTCGATCAGACTGTTAAGTCTGTATAAGGGACCAAACATTTTAATCCTATTTCGATCTCCTTTATTTTATTGAAATGGACAAACTGTACCTTTGAGTATTTCATATTAGTTACACTTACAAAATAAAAATAATGATGTCAGTGGTGTGCTATCTTTCACTCGTGCGAGCTGCGAATTACCGTAAATCTGTATTTCTATAGAGAAATACGAACAAATAGCCTTTATTGTAGCGTTGGAGCAAAACGTTACGACGAAATTACAGTTTCATTATGCGTAGTTTCATCACGCGTATCACTACAATGAGATCGCATATGTCTTCGTAAAGTTTGCTTATGACTAAAACGATTGTGACAAACATCACATTCGTGGGGTTTCTCGCCCGTGTGGCTTCTGATGTGACTCCGCAGTGCCCTATTCTCACTGAATCGACGTTGACAAACATCACACTCGTAAGGTTTCTCGTCAGTATGCCTCCTTAAATGCAACACTAAGTTATCTTTTCGAGTGAACCGCTTTTGACAATGTTGACATTCAAACGGCACTTCACCAGTATGCAGTCTTGTGTGATTCTGCAATCCAATCTTTTGGTTGAAGCGACGTTCACAAAAATTACACTTGTAAGGTTTCTCACCTGTGTGAGTTCTTAAATGTATGTGTAAATGAGCTTTTCGTGTGAATCGATGATGACAAATGGTGCATTCGTAGGGCGTGTCACCTGAGTGAGACCTCGAATGTCCACGTAAGTTCGCCTTATGTCTAAAGCTACAGTGACAAATTTTACATTCATACGGTTTCTCGCCGGTGTGAGTTCTGACGTGGATGAGCAATGTATTCTTTTCACTAAACCGACGTGAACAATGAGAACATTCGTAAGGTTTCTCGCCCGTGTGAGTTCTTAAGTGTGTTTGCAAATGAGTATTTTGAACAAACCGACGATGGCAGATGTTACATTCGAAAGGTTTCTCGCCTGAGTGTGTCTTCAAATGCCGTTGTAGTGTGCTCTTTTCTGCGAAGCGATTTTGACAAACTTGACATTGAAATGGTTTCTCGCCCGTGTGCGACCGGATGTGACGATTGAAGCTGCCCTTTGTATTAAATTTACGCTGACAAATGTTACACTCAAATCCATCTAAGGGCTTGCTTTTTGAATCTCTTCCCTCGACATGTTTATTATTTGTAGAGCTGTCTTCATCTTGCTTTATTTTCTCAGGGTTGTCATCTACAAAATAAATTCAGAAACATACATATTTATTTATAAAGCCATTTATTATAGGCATGACAAATGGAAAAATATTTTTGGCCCATCGGTTAGGTTATTAAAAAATATTGTACACGTATTTTTTCTTTTCTCTGAGAAACCGAAAATGACAAAGATACAGCGCATATAAATTTTGCGTGACGTGACGGCTGGGTACGATTTTTACCTCAGTGTGACGTGGCAAGCAAATTTTTACTTTTTTGGTAGACTGAAAAATACTTGTCTATTATTTTTGGATAATCTAAAAGACGGACTAATTACAATCATACTTTTCGGACCCAGTCGTCACCCCTACTGAGAGAAAAAGCAGTTCTTTCGAAAGAAATAGTGTTACACTATACCACTGATTTAAGAATCCCCTTACACCCTAGACTTTTCCATACAAACGTAGTCTACGTTTTATTGTGAAATCACATTGCAGATTTCGGTAAAAAAAATTAAATTTGAAAGAAATTGTAACTATCGAGGGTTATAATTTTTTTTTCGGCGGTAGGTGGAAAAAAGTATAACAGCTAGCTCTTGCTCTAAAATTTAATAAAAATAGTTAAAGTATACATTTTGCCTTAATTGGGTCATTAGTGATCTAACTTCAGTGCCCTACTCACAAGGTAGTGTTAGCAGCAACTCACATGCAGTAATTCTGAAGTTCTAAATACCTACTGCCGGCTACAACACACTCTCACTCATCTGACACTAATAGTCTCAAAATGTCCACGCTCACTGCTGTACACGCACTGCAAAAGTCCCTGGAGTCCTCCCTGATGCATCGGATGTCAGTCTTCGAGCAACAGTTGAAGGCTGCAGCTACGGAAAATCAGCCAGCGTCCTTAGTGAAGCTTGCAGGTGACTTCAATGCATACAAATCTGAGGTGTTTGATATACTTCAGCTTCTACACCAGCAGATTGGGGAACTTGTTAAAAACACCGACAACATCGAGATGAGGCACCGGCGCAAATATCTCTTATTTGGAGGAATCCCAGAGCCGGAAGACAAAGGATCGGACGATGTAGTAGCCGCGGTGTCCACAATCATAACGGATGTGCTGGGTATTGAAGGAGTGTCTGTGGAATCTTATAAAGCCTGCCACAGGATGGGTCCAAGCAAGCAGGGCCGCCCTCGGCCAGTATTGGTTCGTTTTGTGAGTCAATCTATGAAATCCTCTGTTTGGCGGAAAAAAACAGCTTTGAAGGGAACTTCATATGTGGTCTCCGAGTTCCTTACACGCCGTCGGCAAGTTCTTTTCACGGAGGCACGCAGGAGATTCGGTATCACCAAATGTTGGACACTGGATGGCAATATATTTGTCAAGCTTCAGGCCGGCAGTAAGCCAATCATTATAAACAATGAAGAGGACTTGAGATTGGCCGGCGACGCATTAGAACCTACGGCGGCGCCTGCAGCTTCAGAGCCCCACAACAGGGCTCCAAAACCTCCAAGCACGGAAAGTGATAAGGCGGGTCCTTCTACCTACGACAGGCAGCCACGCCCGAAGCGTGGGGCGAAAGTCAAGTAATGTCTTTATCTTACTACCCACAATATTGTATCAAGTTTTTGTTTCTCGTACGTCACGATAACTATGTTTTAGATTTAACTTCTAACTTTGAACTTACAGTGACAATAGTGTAGTGACTTTGCCATCTGTGACACTGACAGCAACTTGTTTGTGAGTTCGGAAATTGTACCTGCTGCGTAACCTGCGTTCCATATTACGTGATGTTTTCGATTGTTTTTGAAATATGTAATAGGTAGGTACTTATTATATTATATTTGTTAGTTGCCTGTAAACTTGTAGAAAAACGTTGTAAGCCGGCAGACCAAGGCAGAAAACGAATACCTTGCAATAATTTTATATATTATATTATTTATCTATTAGGAGCATATTATTTATTATTATTTAGCAATTTATATATTTATATTTATTTGAATTATGGATGAATCATTTTATTCCGCACAAAGTGACTGCGACTCCTCGAGTACCGAAGATGCATCTTTTCATGACACCGCCTGTCTGGCTGATACGTTGCGCAATGACTTGGCTCCAGTAAAAAAGTTCTTTAATGCATGTCATATTAACGCACAGAGCATTCCAGCCCATTACACTGATCTTCTTGACCTTAGCACGGTTGAACACCTTCAAGCGATACTCGTATCGGAATCATGGCTTAAGCCTTGCATCGACTCTACCCTCGTTGCTCTCCCTGGGTATGTACTAATTAGGAACGATCGTACTGGTGCGCGTGGTGGGGGTGTAGCAATATACCTCCGCAGCAATATTCCTTTTAAGGTTCTCTGTAAATCACCGCCTGAGTACTCTGAGTCCGCCGAGTATCTTTTCGTTGAAGCGGAGGTGAAACGTGTCAAAATCGTACTTGGTGTGGTATATTCACCACCTGGCACAAATTATTTTTCACATCTTGAGTCAGCTATGGACACTTTTGCCTCGGTTTACAATCATTTTCTTATTTTTGGTGATCTTAATACCAATTTGTTGGTAAACTCTTCTTCTGCCCTGAAGCTACGTGATCTCGTAAGCTCTTTAAATCTTTCCCTTCTCACACTTAATGCGACTCATGTGAATGCAAACACTGATGACACCTGGATCGACCATATAATCACAACCTCAACCAGCGACATTCTACTCCATGGCCAACACCCAGCCCCCGCTTTCTCCAGGCATGATCTTATATTCGCTTCTTATAGGATCCACACTTCTAAACAGAGACCTGCCACCGTTTTGATGCGTAATTTTGCTAGGCTGGATGTTGAGGCTCTGCACGGTGACGCTGCTAACACTGACTGGAAAGCCATTGTTAGAGCTGACACAATTGATGCCAAGGTTTCACAGCTAAATGGGATTATTGTTAGTCTGTACAACAAGCACGCTCCACTCCGCCGTGTTAAACTAAAGCGACCACCCTGTCCTTGGATTACGAGGGGAGTACGCATGGCGATGGCAAGACGTAACAAAGCCTTCATTAAATATAAACGCGATCGATGTGAGTCCAATTGGAACTTATACAAACATGCCAGGAACCGCTGCAATCAGATGGTGAGAACCGCCAAGAGGCGATACTTCCATGATAGCGTTACCGGCTCTTCACCTGCCGATATGTGGAAGTTTCTTAGGGGTCTGGGCTTTGGTAAGGGCCAATGTAATACCTGTACCTCTAAGTTCTCTTTGGACGACCTTAATGGTCACTTCTCGTCTGCTTCCTGTCTTGACCCCTCTATTAAGGCCCAGACTATCAAATATATAACTTCTCTGCCTCCCTTGCTTCCCGATACTTTTTCCTTTTCTCCAGTGACTGTTGATGACGTTAAAAAAATTCTACTTTCGATTAAATCTAAAGCCGTAGGCGTTGACGAAATCGGTCAGCGTATGATTTACATCCTTCTTGATTTCATCCTTCCTGTTCTCACTCATATAATTAACTTTTCCTTGAGCACTGGGACTTACCCTTGTGGCGTAAAGCCTTTGTCATTCCTCTTCCAAAAACAGATAATCCCAGCAGCTTAAATCAGTTTCGGCCGATTTCAATACTTTCCTTTTTCTCTAAAATTTTAGAAGCTGTTGTAAATTCACAATTATCGTCACTTATTTTATCACACAACCTTATAAGTAATTTCCAATCAGGATTTCGGCCAGGACACAGCACTAGTACCGCGTTACTTAAAGTTACTGAAGACATGAGAAGCGGTATGGAAAATGGTAAGGTAACAGTACTTGTTCTCATTGATTTCTCCAATGCCTTCAACACCGTTGACCATGATATCTTACTAGCTTTATTGTCCCGCTTCAACCTCTCGCCAACAGTCCTGGAATGGTTCTCATCGTATCTACGTGACCGACAACAAGCAGTTCGAGTCGATCGGTCCGTTTCTGAATGGCACGATCTGGATACTGGAGTCCCTCAAGGAGGAATCCTCTCTCCTTTACTATTTTCTATCTTTATTGATTCTCTTACTGCTCTTCTTTCTTCCTCTTATCATCTTTATGCTGATGACCTTCAACTCTATCATTCTTGTGATCGCAGCGATACTGACTGCGCGATTTCTCTTCTAAACAACGATCTGCGGCTCATCGCGGAGTGGTCGGAACGGTATGGAGTTTCCGTCAATCCTACCAAATGCCAAGCAATTATTGTGGGAAGCTCTCGACAACTTGGGAATATTGACTCTGAAAACATCTCCCCAATACAATTAAATAGGGTAACCATACCATTCTGTTCCAGTGTCAAAGATCTTGGGCTGCACATTGACTCAACTCTGAGCTGGTCCAATCACATCGCTGAGGTTAGTCGTAAGGTAACAGGAACACTGCGCTGCCTTTATAGATATAAGAATTTTCTCCCATTAAAAACAAAAATAACATTGACGCAATCCCTTATTATGCCTATAATCGACTATGCTGATGTTTGCTATACAAATCTAAACCAATTTCTTCTCCATAAACTAGACAAACTAGCTAACAACTGCATAAGATTTATCTATGGTCTTCGAAAATACGACCACATCTCTTCTTTTCGCTCACAGTTGGCCTGGCTCCCTATCCCCCAGCGTCGAAACGCCAGAATAGTATGCATGCTTTATGCCATCCTCAACGACCCCAACTCCCCAGCTTATCTCAAGTCTCAATTTTCTCTTCTTAGCTCTACACATTCGCGTAATCTTCGCTCTTCCAAACTTTCAACATTATCCATACCTGCTCATCATTCTGATTTTATGAGAAAATCCTTTCAAATTAAAGCCATCCTTCTCTGGAATGCTCTTCCGGAAGCCATTAGACGTGCACCTAGTCGTCTAGCCTTCAAACGGGCGGTTCATAAACGATTTCTCCGAGAAGTCTCTTCTTCGCATGGTGTCCCTATGCAGTAACTAGTAGTCATCCATATAGTATTTATATATTTATATATATGTATATATATTCAGGTATTTATGTGTTATTTTAATATGTATTAAATATTAATTTTATGTATAGTAATCGTATCCGTGTACGTATACCTATGTATATATTTTTAAATGATATTTATTATGTTCTTGTAGGTATTTAATTTATACTTTTCTATATAGTCTCATATTCTGTCGCACCACCCAAATTATTTCTCTACTTGGTCTAATGGTTGACTGGCAGAGAACGCCATATGGCGTTAAGTCCGCCATTTGTACACCTTTTCTTGTGCAATAAAGTTTAAATAAAAAATAATAATAATTGGTTTCCGACGTAAAATTGTGAACTGAAAATAAAATATAACGATGTAGAAGTTTCCCTCCCATATTGATGGTCAAAAATAATATAACACACTATATTCTATTTCAAGTTTATATTTTGACTGTGAAAACCAGTTATATAAGATAAGATAAAATTTCTTTATTGCACCAACTAAGTATGACAATAATCAAAAGTACATCTCAAATATAGATAAACCTACTATATTTGAAATGTACTTTTGATTGCCTAGATATGTTCAATATCTTTAAAATTACAAAATTTTGCCAAAATCGGGCATGTCGTTTTGAAATAAAACTTAGACTACGTTTTTGTGGAAAAGTTTAGTTTGTTCTATAGTAAGGATACTCTTAAGGAGTGCAGACTTTTTATGAATATAGCAGTAACCGTCTTATTATAAAACGAGAACTAAATTTGTTACTAGGTTTAAACCATTATCCGCCCAAATCAAGTTGACATTTAGTAAAGTGAAACAAACTCATCTGTCAATGTCAACTTGATTTAGATGGATAATGGTATAAACCTTAGTTATTAAGGTTATTATTATTATTATTTAGAGCCCGCTAGATCCCATTGTTGGGCAAAGGCCTCCCTCTCGGCTCTCCATTTCTCTCTGTCTTGCGCTTTTGCTTGCCAGTCCTTTGTAAAGTAACAAAGTTAGTTCTCGTTTTATAATAAGACGGTAAGAGTTTAAGACATACTTTCCAAGATGACTGCCTCCGCTTTGACCTCCACTGCCCCATCTCTCTGCTGCGCTGCGCTCAAACTCTTCAGTGGAACATCTTCTTCTACATCAGTCTCGGAGTTGTTGTCAATGTGTAGTGATTTTTGAGAACCTTCAAAACAGATATAATATTAAGTCTTTATTCCTTACGCGGTGGACAAAGCCTAGGGCCGTTAGAACCAAAGGCCATGTTTAGTGGATTGTAGGCATGAAAGTGAATTAAGAATCAAAATAGTGATGGGTTGATACTACATCGCCTATTAACAGAACACAAAAAAATTGAGAAATGCAATTTTAAGAGACGATGGGTCCATGGGCCCCAGAATCAAAATCTTTTGTGACTTTTTTATTGTGGTGCAGGGGGTAATGCTGCCATCCTTCTGGGTACTTTTTTATTTATAACTAGCTGTACCCGCGGGCTTCGCTCCCCGTGGGAATTTCGGGATAAAGGGTACCCTGTTCTTCCTCGAGTCACAAAATATATAGTTTGTGACTCGAGGAAGGACATAGGGTACCCTTGAGGAGAGTACTCTTGGGAGAAAACCAAATTTCATCCAAATTGGTAAAGTAATTTAAGCGTGAAGAGGTAACTGCCTCCGTGGTGTAGTGGTTAGAATGTTCGGCTCATACCCGGAGGTCGCGGGTTCGATTCCCGGCGGGGACAACGACTTTGTGTTGTTCTAGTTTGGTTAGGACATTGCAGGCTGATCGCCTGATTGTCTGAGAAGTAAGGTGATCCGTGCTTCGGAGGGCACGTTAAGCCGTCGGTCCCGGTCACTGTCTTTGACATTGGTCGTTACCTAAAACCATGTCAGAGGCCTTCAAGGCGGTTTAAAAACTCTGACACTAGTGTTAGTCACTAACACACACGATAAGAAGAAGAAGAAGAAGCGTGAAGAGGTAACAAACAAACAAATATACAAACTCACTTTCGCATTTATAATATTATAGTAGGATTTACATTTTATTCAAATTTGTAATGTGCGTAAAATATATTTAAATCTATGATGTGATAGTAGTAGAATAGGACTAATCCAAATCTTCCCGTGGACACAGAAATACTAGCACTTACGTACCGTGGATGTCGTAGAAGGCGACTTAGGAAATACAAGCTAAACAAAGCTTATAAACATCAATAGGCACTCTCCAACACATCTAGCCAGTGTGGAGAGTGCAGGCCAAATCCTTTGGCTACTCTGGCCAAGTATCGCGTTAGTAGTACAGAGAGGGTCGTGCTCCTGCAGTGGAGACTAAAAGACCTGATGATGATGAGTGCATAACATACCTTCTGACTTGTCACAATCCATCTCCATCTTGACAACTACTTCTGGACACTCCGGTTCAGGTTTGACCACAATCGGTGCATTGAATGCACTAGTGTCGGTGCACTCCACCGGCATAGTGCTCAGCGACGACAGACCGACTGACTGGTCGCCGAGCAGGGCCGGTAGATCTGCGGGCTGGAAAAAACCATGACATTCCTTGAAAATATAATAATATAAGCTACTGTGTCCCCAATCCTGCTTATATGAATAGTAATCCGTGCGTCAACTCGTGAACGGGTGCTGCCGGGAAGGCCTATTATACACGCTGACTTTTCATTGGTTTTGGAAAAGAAAATGTCGTATCGTCAATAAATTACTCTATCCATATACGTAAGCCAAATTTGTGTATGACATAAGATAAAAAAGTTACAAAAATGATTTTCGATCGAGACCACGTAGTACACTTGTCCAAAACTGTCGCGTGAACTCGCGTGACCCCGACGGCCGGGCGGCGGCGGCATTACTTATTGATCTCACGATTTTACTTACGAGTTTTAGTCAAAAAAAATAGGTTCAGAATTTTTATTTTGACTAGCTAATTAGGTCTTATTAACGATTCTTATTAAGTGGCCTTCGGCTCCAAAACCAATAAAAAATCACTGTGTATATATGGATGGATAGCATATTTTAATTTTGCTCTTAGGCTCAGCGCAAATGGGCGACCACAAAACGCGGCCATAGACCACTTTTCTACTAATTTAGTGTGCCGTGTGCGGCGAGTCCATTGGCAGGCCTGTCTCACTCCGCGTTTAGGTATCGAAAATATACCTACGCACTGCGGCCTCTACCACGAGGCTAATTCAGCAAGGACGACCGCTAACGAGTTATGGAAGAAAAAGTAAAAGGACAAAAAAATACTGTGCAGTGTTTATAATTGCTAAAACGCAGATAGTGATCCGAATTTAACTTTTTTAGGCTTCCTAAAGATGCTGAAAGATAAGCTACCTACCTATTTATTATAAGTATCATGAATTATCATTTGATAATTCATGATACTACTATACTAAGGTTTATGCCACTTCGTTCGTGTGGACTTCTACTAAGGCGAATTGTATTTTTTATAGTTTAACTAGACCATTATAGTTCTGCATCAGGTGTTCCATTTTCCAAATCATTTATACTCTATATGTTGCCCAGGCTTTACAACTTTATAACACAAAAAGTTTCTTTGAATCCGTCCATTACTTCCGGAGATTAACGTGTACAAATGGACAAACAGACAGACATATTTTTTAAATTCTTACTCTATTATGTACTATACTATTAAATTTAATGTACAGACACTTTTTTTACTTTTTTATTATATGTATAGATATAATAATATATTACCTATGTAAGTACATTTTATACAAATATGAAAAAAGCCACACATACATTAAACATGCCTGCGATACGGGCGCGATGCGCTAGATGTCGATGTTAGAATCTTGACAACCCTAGGCGAACTTCTCACTCAATCGCTTTTGTGTAGGTACCTACGTATGATGAACAGTTTGTCAAAAGTAATAAGAATGAAATTAGCTTTCAATTGAAATTCTAGGTATCTAAACGAGTAGGTGTCAAGTTCTGATGTGAGCTAAATTAGACCATATGGCTAACAATATTGAGTAGATATTTCCTTTAATTTCTTTTTAGAGTAAGACTTCTGTACGTAATACTATTATTTATTCTGTGCCATTGGTGTCCGTGTTTTGTGGTGGCCCATTTGCACCGAGCTTTAGAGTATTATATTTAGTATATCTATACATATAATAAAACAGTAAAAAAAGTGTGTCTGTACATTAAATATATTTGGAAAAAAATTTTTTGGGCGATGGAGACGTAGTAATAGAGTAAGAATTTAAAAAAAAATGTCTGTCTGTTTGTCTGTATGTCTGTTTGTCTGTTTGTACACGCTAATCTCCGGAAATAATGGACGGATTCGAATGAAACTTTTTTTGTTATATAGCTATTAAGCCTGGCCAACATATAGGGTATAAATGATTTTGGAAAATAGAACGCCTGATGCAGAACCATAATGGTCCAGCTAAACTATAAGAGATATAAAAATGCCGCCTTAGTAAAAGTTGTTCAGCCTGATGAGCATTTTCCAGAGTCATAAAGTCCACGCGAACGAAGTCGCGGGCTTCGGCTAGTCTATAATAAAAATGTTTTTTTTGTTCATTAATTATTTCGTGCCATCATGCATCCCACTGCTTGGCAAAGGCTTCCTTCTATTTCAGGTTAATAATAAAACTGTGCAGGCCGCTCTAGATCAGTCATTTTAGCAAGATCAGTCACGTTGTGCGAATAAAACTATGTGATACTATTTGTTTTCGATAATTTAAGACAAAAAAGAAGCTCTCGCTGGAGGACACACTTAAAAAGCGACAATAATCACTTACGTATTTGCTTAAAGTGAAACACTGCTGATCGAAAATAGAAACTAAAGAAAAAATCTTTAAGAATAAACAAGTGGTGTTTACCATAGGATGTCTTTCCAACACAGCTGTCAGAAGTTTCTCTGTTTTAACAGTCTTCAGCATGAGCTTGCGGCACTTGACCAGCTGAGCGTGGCAGATGTAGCATGCGGTCTCTGGCCGATGGTCAGGTGTATGAAGCTTAAAAAAACAAAATTGCTAACATTCAGGTAATTTTTGCTTGATTTGGACCATTCATAACTTTGAAAAAGGCAATTTGATGCGGTAGGCACGATAAATTAAGTTAATTATTTGGATTAATATATAAATTTCAGGTAGATTATCAAAAAAAATTGTTGTCATATTTTGTTCTTTTCTCAGACTAAATGACAAAGATAAAGCACATATTTTAAACTTTGCATGATGTCATGGCTTCATACTATTTTATAGAGCTGTGATAACACAAACCTCCACTCTGGAACTTGGATACTAAAGGTACTTTGTGTCTTTGTGAATTTTTACTAATAGATACAAAATTGACATAGTGTCATTGCATTTACTAATACAAAAGCGATGTCAACCATCAAAAGAAGTTAAAGATACGTACAACAGTGTTGGCAAGAGTCTCGTAAACGAAGTGCAAAGGAGTGCCGGCGATTCTGAACATCCTTACATCCACTGCCAGGCAAATCCGGCACACAGGCACACTTGGGGCCATTTTGGCACAATATTCACTTTCTTGATTTACCTACAAATCCTACCTCAGATTACCAACTGTAAATTCAACAAACATAGAATCGCAACGGAATATGCAGGGGAAAAAGCCATTTTGAGCAATTAACAAGGCTCTTGAATAATCTGATACCGTTAATCCTGACCAGCATTTTATGAATAAAATAGTATATAATCGTAATGGAATCGATTTGCTAATTTGTGTAACATTTACGTACTATAAGTACTAATAATATTATTTATGAATTATCCAGGACTAAATGAGTGAACTTTCATTCATTTTTCTTTTGATTTCACAAATATAAAGATATTTATTTCAGTGTTGCCAGTAGTGGTTGGCTATTTAGAACGGCGGAAAATCTAAAAACGAACGAAATTGGAGGTAAGGGAACGCAATACAAAATTGAAGTGTTCAGCGACGGGGGGGGGGGGGGGGGGGGTGCAATTCGTTTTGCTACAGACAAATTTTGTGTCAGTCATCTGCCGACCCGACTTGGTACCCTCCAACTTTATGGTGTGCAACCCGCCCCACCCTCTTCCCCGCCCCCGCCCGCTCTTCCCCAGAAAGGAACGAAAAGAACGATCAAAACAAGAGAACGATAAGGGAACGCATGACCGCAAAATAGAACGAAAAATGTTCCAAAAGGAACGATCTGGCAACGCTGATTTATTTAGTTTTTGTCAGTGTTGCCAACCTGTGTTGCCAGAATTACGTCAAATTTACCCTAAAATTACCGTACAAATTATCGTACACTACATTTTTGGGGATTTTATTAATGCGAACAAAAAAAATATTTCTTTGCAGTTTTTAGGTAAAAGCAGTATTACTTTTAAGATTTAAACATGTAGGATTTTTAGTGCTTACCGTTGGTTAAGGACAATTCAAAAATATTTTGATGCCTCAGCATCAGGTGATGTTTGGTACCTACAAAGATTGTTTACATATTTTTGGGTGCATAGTTTCTGTCAGCTTAAAGTCAACGCAACCGTTTTTTTTCGCTCAGGCAGCTTGAAGCGCTATTTTTGAAACGCGGAGTCACCTAAACGAATGGTTTTTCCATTAAAAATATCAATCGTTTAGTGACTCCGCGTTTGAAAAATAGCACCTCTGATAGCCATCGATCACATTACAGCCACAGCCAATCGACGAATACGTCTTCGTCGATTTATAATTACAGCAGAAACGTATTCGGTTACATTAACAATGACATGCAATGATTGTCAATGATAACAGTGCGCAGTGTGCGTTACAGCACTCATAGCACAGCATATAAATATAGTGTGCGTGGACCATGGAATTGTAACGTCTCTACTTTCGTGGCGTGGACGGAACGGAAAGTCAAATATTTAAGTCTGTTTCATATTACCGTATTTTTTGTAAGATTATTAGTTCTGGTCTTAAAATTACCGTAGATTTGTCACACGGTAATTATTACCGTACAGATCAAAAAATTACCGTATGAATACGGTAATTACCGTACGGTTGGCAACACTGGTTTTTGTGCCGTGCCGTTCCCGATTTGACATTGACATTATGAAAGATTCACACATTGACATTTACAAATTTTTCGGCGGATGCAGATTATATAATATAAACAAGGTATTCTCTACCCGAGATGGAACTTGACTACGTCACAATAAGTGTTGCCATGCCACTATTGCACTTTTCAGTGGAAGGACTTTCTCAAATAGTTCATGAATATTAAATAAAATATTAAGAAACTAAGTTATTTAGCATCTCGCGTGCGTGATTAATTAATTCAAAATTTTATAAATTAATAAAATAATAATTATTATTCGAAATTGGTATTTATAGTTCAAAAATGCATTACGCTCGCGAGTAATTCAATTTCACACAGTGGCAGCCTGCACATCAAACTGATGACGTATACATGTTCCACCTACGTCATCAGCTGTCACGGGAAGAGAATACCTTGTTTTTTTTGGAGAGTATTTAAACACGCATACAACATGCATACAACCATGAGACGGCTCTAACTTCATGCGTACAACGAAACAATTTTTTGAACAGTCAATCTAGATTTTTTTACAAATCCAAATTTTGCCTCCAATTACCAAAGCTGTTATCTTACCACTTTTGTGTATGTATGTGGCATCGTAGCTCTCGAACGGATGAACTTATTTCGATGCGGTTTTTTACGTAAAACAAGTTCCCTTGCGGTGGTTTTGAGTTATGTTTAATGAAAATCGGTTCACTCGTTCAAACGTCATTAGGGGTGAACTTTTAAAGGTTGGGGGTTTTTTAATATGTCTGCGGAAAATAAACTTGTTTATTTCCCGCCAAGCAAGTTACTTAACCCATACACAATGTTCTAATTTATATTGCTTTTCGATGTGTAAGGTCGGACTGACGTCATAGCTCAGGTATGGCACTTCCTTCATAGATAGAAACGGAGTATTAGTGTTGCCGCGATAGTCTATCGATAGGCTTATCGATATTATAGATGATTTCCGAGGTCAACTATCGATAGTTCGGTAACACTACGGAGTATCATTTATGCCTTATGGTAGTAAACTTAGCTGTAAGTAAACTTTTGACGTCAACAATTGTACAACAAAACAATGACGATTATTAAGAGATATTATAAATATCCTATGATAATAAAGATATATTTGAATTTGAATTTGCCTACTACTACTACAAACGAAACTACTCATCCGTGCACACGACAATGTGTGTGTTCGTTCTCAACACACTCGACGAGGCAATAACAAGGAAGAGTAGTTAATACTTGTATTAATTCTGAGGTCAGAGTCGAGTTGGTGTAAATGGGCCTTTACAATGGGACAAACAAGAAATAGTGCAATGGGCGTTTACAGTGGAGCAAACTATATCACTATAGTTATGTAAGTAGAATAACAGATAAAAACAAAAAAAATCGGCACTTTTATACAAAAATGTGAAGCCACCTGGGCATTTTGTATGGGAACGTCGAATTTCTTTTTTGTTATTATGACCGTTATTCTAATTTCTTCATTATACTAAAGTGATTTAGTATAGCCCGTGATTTTTATTACGGGTATGTCCCTTCCACGTTGTACAGGAAATTTAGATCTACTGGCACTCTCGGTAGTTCAACCGAGATAAGGTCGTTGAAAAATAAAACAAAATGTTATACCGTTATAAAATATTATTTACTTCAGCAACACCTTATTTACAATGTGTCAACACCTATAACATACTTTTTGCTTATTACTAGATGTAATTAACATAAATAAAAAAGAACTTAAATTAGTACATTCTTTTAAGGAATAGAAATACTCCGCTTGGTTAGGTATTTAAATAAACTAAATTAAGTTATTTTTTTCTTCATGTAAATTATATCTATCTCCATTTGGTTACGCAGTTTAATAAATGTAAACAATCTTGACATGTCTTTTTGTAAAAATATACACTTTTTAAATGAATACTTTTGCAAATTACACAGTAATTATGTTGTAAATTATAAGTTATATAATCACTTTGTAATTTGCAAAGTCATTGATTAATAAAGTGTATATTTCAATAAAAAGACATGTCAAGATTGTTTACATTTATTAAACTGCGTAACCAAATGGAGATAGATGTAATTTACATGAAGAAAAAAATAACTTAATTTAGTACATTCTTTTGAGGAAGAGTAAAGGGCCCCTTTGAGTGGAAAGCTTTTGCCCAACGATGGGACACATGGGCTAAAAGAAAATAAATAATAAATATATAGAGACAAATTATACTGATTGAGCTAGCCCCAAAGTAAGTTCGAGACTTGTGTTATGGGAAACTAACTCAACGATACTATATTTTATAACAAATACGTATATAGATGTGTGTCCAAGACCCAGGACAATTTGAAAAAGCCATTTTCCAACTTGTCCTGACCGGGGATCGAAACCAGGACCTCTGCATGGTGACTACTACGCCACAGAGGGCGTCAAATATTTGTGAGTAGTAGTTAATTTAGGTTCCGAAGTTGGGCATAAGCTTCCGCATTCTGTTCCTAGCGGCTTTCATTTTCAGTTACTTCTTTCCAAACAGCATCTTGGTCGTTTTGCACAGAGAACATTTCTATCATGCTGTTTCTCTCGAGCCCGAAAATGCAACGTCTAACAAAATATACACAAAATATTTTAAGGGTGAATTCAGTCCATTATACTGACCAACTTTTCCCAAGGATCATGGGAACAATATGAAAAAATGCTCCCCAAAAAAAAACTCCTGTAAGCTGATTAGTCGACTTGTACGGATAGCAAAATTTTGCTGGTTTCTTGTGTTGTTCATCAAAATGGACTGAAATCACCCTTAATGTTTGAGTATATTTTATTAGACCTTGTTTACGAATCAATTAAAAATCTTGTTACAAACAATACATTCTCGCCAATACATCTGACCTTTTATGGGCGAAGGCTAGATTAGGATACAATACAGCGCCGTCATTTGAATTTTCCTAGTGATTATTATGATAATTGACATAATTATAACATTAACATATTCATTAGCACAATACGTAGGGTTTTCGCTTTTTTAACTTTCAACTTAACAAGTAAACAAAAAAAATATATTAGCGTCTGTTTTACGGGACCCTTTTCGTTTTTTGCATAATTTTTTTGTCCTAATATGCTTTGGCATACTGCGTTTGGCATAAAATATTTTGTCATAATAGTTTTTAGGCATAAGTTGTTTTTTGGCATACTGGTAAGTTGGGCATAATTATATTTTAGGCTAATTTGTTACGGCATAATGTTAATTCGCATAATCTTTTTAGGCGTAATAACTATAAGACTAATAATATTTAGGCATAATATTTTTAAAAATAACAAAAACAAAATTAAGTTATTTAAGTGTTTATTTTTAATTATCATGCAAAAAAAAATTATGACCACCCAGAACAAATGTGAGGGCAAAAGGGAAGTTAGGTTTAAGTTTTTTTTTTATGATCACCTGGAACAACTGTGAGACCAGACAGGAAGTTAGATTCAACTAATTAGCAATTAATAAACAATTTATATACAATAAATAAAAATGTTATGCTTAAAGCAATGTTATGTCTTGATAAATTATGGTTTGATGACATTATGCATACTCCATTATGCGAAAGGACGTTATGCTTAAAAACGATTGTGCATTAAACCAGTATGCTATGTGATATTATAGCTTAAATTTGTATGCATATACTCGTAGATAGTGATCCCTGTTTTACATACCCTTATCCATAATGACAACATACAAATCATTTTAAGGTGAATGCAAAGGGCTCTTCATTAAACTTTTTCCGCTAGATGGCGTTGATTTTAAAATTTTAAGTTTTTTTTAAAATTCTTGCGTAATGGATTACTAATAGGCAAACACTTTTGATCGGCGAGCCTGTAACATACTCTTTTATTTATTTTTTGGCATACTATTATTCTTCAGTCAATGTATTCAGAAAAATGCTCCAAAATAAAATCTGTCATTTTGTCTCGTATCTCTACACTCACTCACACTACGACAGGAGCTTAAAAAAGCATGAAGATGGCGTAAAGCATTGTTATAGACTATGGTTATAGATTTGAGTATCGCCACTAGATGGCACTATTTAAAAAAAACTGGATAGCGCATATTTTCAGTTATTATTTCAAACAGCCGAAAATCATTTTAAACACAAAAAAATGATCTCAGATTGCATATTTGTCAACCACAGCTTTGACTCTGATAGCTAATCAAGCCTTGTGTCGGGGCACTCGTTTAGAGTTTAGACCATTTGGTGGAAGGAAAAACCACCGCGCAACAAACGTCGTCATTGTACATGCATTGTATTTTTTAATAAAACCAAATCGTACACATTGTTGAATTTTCTTTTTATTGAAGTTTAATATTTATTACTGAAAAAAAAAACAATTCATACAGATAGAATGATACAAAATGATAGTGATTTCTGCCGACATAAATTGTTAAATGTTGTAGTCATTATTCTGTGCATGGTGACTAAAAACAACTTTATTGTTTATTGCATGTTTAAACTTGAAATGATGGATGATGGAGACGGCAAACCTCTGTTAGAGTTTATGTAATAGAAGTGAAACAAAAAAAGAAACACTTCTGCATTTTCCTGACACGTATATTCCCATGGACCTGAAATAAATTTTAAATATAAATCTATACAAAAATATATACGGACAAATCACACAGACTTTTAAATCAATCAAACCCAAAACAAGTTCGAGACTTGTGTTTCAAACGTGGCGGCAAGTTGCAACTTAGGAAAACATTTTGAAACAGATTCTAATATGAAATGTTGAATCACGTATATTATCGTACAAATAACAATATTACAAAATATCACGAGTCGTTCGACCACGCAGACAAGAAGTCCTGGCAAAAACGTCATCCGTGACATTCGTACTTTTCTTGCACCGCCGTGGATGAAGGCATTTTTGCTCGCCGCTTTATGTAATTTTAACTAAACAGCCGGTTTTATACTGCGGCGACCACTGAAATATTTGTGTATACTTACATGTAGCATGTCACTACTATCAGACACCCATGCGACGTAAACGAATCTCAACTAGATACAACTTGCCTATAATAAATTATATTAAATATTCAAATGATTTCAACTTATGTCAAATCGGTATATCGTTTCAAACCTGCAATCAAAAAAACCGATCAAGTGCGAATCGGATTCGCGCACTATACTAACACTAATGCGGGTTCCGTATCAATAAAAAATCGCATTTGTTGTATGGGAGCGTCCCATATTTATTTTATTTTGTTTTGTTTTTAGTATTTGTTGTTATTATAAAATTTCAACTATCTAGCTATCGCGGTTCTTGCGATACAGCCTGGTGACAGACAGACGGACAGACGGCGAAGTCTTAGTAATAGGGACCCGTTTTTGTCCTTTGGGTACGGAACCCTAAAAAAAGAGTGTGTGTACTCGATGGCGTGTACTTATGTACAATCTACACGCGTTAGATATAAGTAATACTTCTTTGGCGTGAACATAAATACAGAGAAGATAGGTACGATCGCAGATCGCAGAAGCCCGCGACTTCGTTCGCGTGGACTTTATGTCTCTGGAAAATGCTCATCAGGCTGAACAACTTTTACTAAGGCGGCATTTTTATATCTCTATAGTTTAGCTGGACCATTATGGTTCTGCATCAGGCGTTCCATTTCCCAAAATCATTTATGCCCTATATGTTGCCCAGGCTTAATACCTATATAACAAAAAAAGTTTCGTTCGAATCCGTCCAGTATTTCCGGAGATTAGCGTGTACAAACAGACAAATAGACAAACAGACAAACAGACAAACAGACAAACAGACAAACAGACATACAGACATACAGACAAACAGACAGACATTTTTTTTAAAATTCTTACTCTATTACAACGTCTCCATCGCCCCCAATATTTTTTTTGGAAATATAGGTATTTAATGTACAGACACACTTTTTTTTACTGTTTTATTATATGTATAGATATGTATAGATATCCAATGAATATTTGATATTTAATATAAATATGGGAGACCTTTGCCCAGCAGTGGGACAGTACAGGTTAAGTAAAAAAAAAATATATATATAAATATCCCATAAAATAATTTAAACAACGAATTTATGAACTATGTCCAGGTCCAGGTTTTGCTAATTTGATTGTTCATGTAGTAGATTCAGAGATATGGGACTAAAGCAAGTAGATTAGATAAGTCACGTTCAGAAGTTCGTAGGTTTATTGTCAAATTCTAAATAAAAAGTAAAGAATAATTTTTCGGTATTTTATTATTATTTTCAAAACATAAATTATAAATACTTATTTTTTGTTTATTAATAGGTACATGTTTACCTACTAAGTATATACCTATAATTATTTCTTTTAATTGACCGAGCGAGCGAAGCGAGCGAAGCGTCTCAGTTTCGAGACTAGCCAAAAATTCTTTTGTCCGTCTGTCTGTCTGTCTGTCTGTCTGTCTGTCTGTCTGTCTGTCTGTCTGTTCTCGCCTACAGGTCGCATTTCTTAACCGATTCTCATGAAATTTTGTAAGCAGGTTAAGCAACTAAATAGAATTTTTTTGTCGAGCCAGTTTTCCGAAATTTTTCAAAATGGCGGAAATATGGGGTTTTAAAATTTTAAAACTGTCATATATCCGCCATTTCAAAATATTTTCAAAAATGTCATTAGACTTTTTTGTTGCCATTATGAAAACGATATTTTTTTATTTGAACAACTTTTTTGTCTGAACACCTTTTTTATACGTTATACTTAAACGGGTTTAGGGTGACTCGCGAAGTCTAGCTGACTAAGCCGTGACGGATATACAATACAAATCCTCTTACAAAATATACTCAAACTATTTAACGGTGAATTCAGTCGGGGCTACTGAACAACTTTCTTAAAAATACATATCTCCCCTGGGGTCCACGAAGTAATTTCTCTGAGGTAGCTATCATGATTATTATTTTGAGTTTCATAAGTGGTTCTATAAATTTTATCATATTTAACCGACTTAAAATAAAAGGGTTTTGCTTATATTACGATTAGTTTTTTTTTTCAGTTTTTGCTTATTTTGATTGATTGTTGGCTTGTTTATTAAATTTAGCAATTTGGTTGAGCGAACTTTCGTTTAATCGCTATCGTTGCTTGTCTGTGCTTCTGTAGTAGTTTAAGTAATTATGCTACGAACTAACAAGAGATCAACAGCAATCAAAGCCCGCGAAGTAGCTTTACGAAGATAGTAAGAAACCAATGAGCAGCGGCAATACAAATAAACATTTAAACCTGGTTTTTCCAAAAACGAGCTGACTTTGTCATTTGAAAAATGATGGGTCATTTTTCGGTGAAAGACTACTGGTACAGAACTGAATTTCTGCATCACGGTAGACCTCATATCCATGGGATTGTATGGTTGGAAGGTGCTCCTGACATTTCAGAGCTAGATCGAAAGTCATTTGAAGAAAGGGCTGTGATTGGCAACTATTTTGGAAATTTGGTCACAACCATGAATTCGCATATCGGTAAACCTTTACCGATAATAAAATTCATCCAAATCATGTACATTATTCTGAAATTATAATCGCGAGGTCTAAGTTCGTGGCGAACTACTAGTTAATATATGTTTTGTAAAAAATATTTGTTTCAGTTTCAGAACGAACTCATATCGTAGAAATTAGAAATATTGTGGAGACTTGGAGAGAAATGCATTCGGTTTCAAAAGCAAACAACGTTGCCGTCTCGTGCCGCTACGTACCTACTACATTTTGCGCGTTGCCCGCTGCTAGCGGGACGGCAACGTTCTTTCTGTTTGAGCTAAGTCTTCTGACTTATTACTAGGTACATTTAGATATTTTTATTACAGCGCCATCTAGATGATGTCCAAGTATGTCGTTGCAAGCATTGAGCTGTCAAATTAGACAAATGCAGTAGTTTGTAATAAATCTGCTAGATGTCACCGCAAAATGAATTCTATTTATTACGCACACATTGTTAGAAATGTTAATTTTTGTCTTGTTTTAAATATCGTTTTTCTTGTAAAGTACTGTAAATTATTATGACAGATTTTAAAGGCGAGCACTATAACTTCATGAAAATTGGAAAATCGATTGTAATATGAGAAACACTATCCACATTAAGAGAATTGCTGTAAAACAAAATGTATGGACGGCCAAGGTTCGCAATCACCTTAAACAAAATACATTTTCAATCACTTTTGATCTACACACTGGCGTACTTAGATCGAAAGTAGTTTTCCTGCAACCTTGCACAACTTGTCAGGAGCCCTTTCATTACTATTCTACAATACGGAAGTCAGCGAAAGAAAAAACGTGTAGTTTTCCAAGTCACGGCTAACGCTTAAAGTCACTAAATAAAATATCATTAAGTACACTGTATTTTTTTAAATATTTAACTCAGAAAACTTAGAATATTTGACAATGGTTTAAAAAAAAATTCAACGTTAATAAAAAATCAGCATGACACGGAACAATCTCTGACGTTTGTAGCAGGTTCTCCGCGTTAAGGCGGGTCTCCTGCGCCAGAATTTTCGAAACATTACACAAAAAACATGAAACAAAAACAAAACAAAAATATTATTTTTCATACACAAACCGTCTGCTGCAAATAATTTTTGTTTTGAATAAAACATTTCTTTATGGTCGACTTTATCATGAGGTGCTACTTTTCAAACGCGGAGTCACTAAACGAACGGTTTTTTGTATGGAAAAACCATTCGTTTAGGTGACTCCGCGTTTCAAAAATGACACTTAAGATACCTAATAATATTTATTTCTGATTACTTATCATCATTTTTGCCAGATGAAGAACTAGATGTGTTCTGCGTTTTACCAATTGCAGATAATAGAGATGAGAGGCTCCAAAGGACTCGTACCCAAAACCATAAAATAATTAAAAAAGAAACCCTTCCCCTCTCGCCCCGCGCAGCGCATGTTTTCCATCTGCTTTGGAAAGCAGAAACATGTGTATGCCATAGACAATTTTGTATAGCCACGCCCCTTTGTTTGCATGTTTTTGTGTAATGTTTCGAAAATTTAGGTGCAGGAGACCCCCTTTAGAGCAACTCACTGTGGTAACGTTGTATAACTATCGACATTATAGTTTGACTATCGATAGTTGACCTCGAAAAACAGTCACAATATCGATAGTATCGATATTATCTACAGCTAAATTACTATCGACTATCGACATTACAATAATATCGATATTAGATAATACTATCGATAGTTTTTTATACAAATAGTACCTTTACTATCGATGATCGATAGTATTAATTAAAAACTATCGATATTGTTATTGTTTTCCGAGGTCACAAAAGTATCGATAGACTATTGATATTTTATATATTTTCTCATAATCCCAAAATAATAGTAACAGAAGTCTTTCTGAATATAAACTTTCATGCAAAGGTTTCTCGTTGGCCCACGGTACGTGGTCGTTATTCGAGAGATAAAATGTGGAAATACGGCACGGCGCGTGCTGTGTGACGTAGCTTTAAACAGAATTTACGAAACTTTTTTGTATTAGTTCAAGTTTTTGTGAATAACTTTTAAATGATGTTTTAAACTATACTGCGAACTCAACTGGCGCTGACATATTTTACATTCATACCACTTTGTGCGCGAGTGACTTTTTAGGTGGCTTTCCAATAAGGCAAGTTTCATAAAGCGGCGCTGGCAAATATTACACTCGTACGGTCTGTCACTAGAATGAGTATTTAAGTGACTACGTAATTCATCCTTATTTCTGTATCGCCCTTGACATACACTACACTCCACTGGTCTCTCGTCGGAGTGAATCAGAAAGTGTCTCAATAAATTACCTTTCTCAGAGAACTGGCGGTGACAAACGTTACATTCGTATGGTTTCTCACCGGTGTGGATTCTGGAATGTTTTACTAACGCATGCTTTTCGGTGAAAGAACGTTGGCAAACTTCGCATTTATAAGGTTTCTCGCCCGTGTGACTTCTCTTCAAATGTTTTTGTAACGAACAGTTCTCGAGAAATTGACGTTGACAAATGTTGCACTCGTATGGTTTGTTATCCGCGTGAGTCATCAGATGGCGCCGTAGCGCATGTTTGAAACTGAACATTCGGTGACAAATGTGACACTCGTATATTGTCACAGCAGACTGCTCACGTGGCACCTGACATTTATTTTGTTTCTTTTTCGCACTTTCTCCAATTGGTTTTTGTTTAGATACGCCACCTGTGAATATTTTATTCTGGATAATCTTAATAAGCAAGTTTCCTGGGTCAAAAATAAATTATTTGGCACTGTTAAAAGAATAAAATGTCACAAAATAATGTCACTTGTCATTGATCATATCCATTATCAACGTGATATAAGATTTAATAATGCGGAAAAACTGATATTAAGAGCGCTATTTGACTCTAAGAAACTATGACGTCATTCGTTTTTATTTCATACAAATTCCATAGAAAATGTTTGTTTTGACATTTAGAAAAAAGTGTCTGATTTTATTTGTTGGAAACTTCTTTATTATCTTACATATTTTTTGTCAAATTATACTTACACTTAAGTTTTTCAAGAATAACGAAAGGTAAGAATTTTTTATTGTTAATTTTTATTTTATTTAAGAAATAGATTAAAAGTCCGGGTTATTTTGTATACTTAATAAGTAGAAATATTCGAGCACATAGCAAATATTATAATTATGAACAAAGACAGGGAAAATATTTTCCAGTTAAGTTAACGCTAAATGACATTGATATTTTACTACGGTTCTAAAACTGCTCGACCGTTACTAGTACACCTTAATCAAACAGTATGTTTCTTCTATCGGCAATAAATATGGCTAATTTGCTATCATTGTAAATTTAACTGGCTGATGTAATGACTATTGAGTATATCTTGTATACTTTTTATAAATATCCTCTGTGTAATCTATTCGTATGTCTTTTTAAATTGCTTTTTTGAACAAACCGACGCTGACAAGCATTGCACTCAAAAGGTTTCTCTCCGGTATGAGTAATAAAATGTGAATTCATTTCACTAGATGTATGAAACCGCTTGTGGCACACATTGCATTGAAATGGTTTCTCACCAGTGTGCGTTTTTAAATGTAACTTTAAAGTAACTTTATTTTTAAGGGGACGATTACAAACTTCACATTTATATGGTTTCTCATTTGTATGAGTACGGAAATGAGTTTGCATATAGCCCTTACTTTTAAATCTTGCTTTGCAAATATCACATTGGAAAGGTTTCTCTTTGGTGTGAGTTTTTAAATGTTGTTTCAATACAACTTTCTCACGAAACCGCCGCTTACAAATATTGCACTCAAAAGGTTTTTCATCCGTGTGAATCTCTAAATGTCTGGTTAAGGTTGAGTTTCTATTACAACGATATTGACAAATGGTACATCCATACCGCTTCTCTCCCGTATGTTCGCTTGAATGGACTCGCAAAAGTTCTGGCGACATGAACCACCGGTTACACACAGCACATTCTACTGGTACATCGGCCTCACTATGGGTTTTTGAATGTTTGTATAAAATACTCGGATGTTTAAAACGAGCATGACACACGTTGCACTCATGAGGTCTGTCGTCGCTGTGATTTCTTAGGTGCCATTGCAAACTTGCGATTTGTTTAAAGGCACATTCACAAATATTACATTTATACGGCGTCTCGCCGGTGTGTGTTCTTAAATGAACAAATAAAGATTGCTGTCGGATAAACCGTCGTTGACAAACATTACATTCGTAAGGTTTCTCACCTGTGTGCGTTCTCAAGTGGTTTATTATATTATGTTTTTCATTAAATCCACGCTGACAAATGTCACATTTGTAGAGTTTCTCGCCAGTGTGAACATAAAAATGACGTTTTAGCGAACTTAAGCTAGTAAATCGGTTTTGACAAACATTACACTGGTAAGGCCTCTCACCAGACTGTGCTCTCCGGATCTCGGGTGTTGTTCTGATCGTGGAACACTCTGTACCTTGTCGTGGTGCCACTGCATCGCCATCTGCGATTTTTAATTTATCAATATGATTATCATGATAATCAAATAATTTGATCGTGTTTTTTTTAAATTATTTTTGCATTCAAGATGCTGCGCCAAAGTACTCAAACTAAATAATAAAATAAGAAATGGTGAAACGTGAACGTGAAATACCATGTGAGCGGGACTCGAACCCAGCGACCTTGATCTTGATACCATGTCCTTACCAATGGAGCTATCACGTGTTCAACTCCTTTCCAATAGAGAATATGCATGGAAAAAAGATGTTATCTAACCAGTTTATCCATAAATATTCAAAGTGAAGTACTAACAGTGACAACAGAATAAAATTGGAAGTCTCTGAAAAACGAACAATATACAACGATTTTACAAAAATATGTCTATCTCACTCGTAAAAACGCTATTTTCTATGGCAAATGTATAGATGACATGGACGTTAACGTCATTTATATTTGTTTACTGTGGATAATAAGGATTTTATTAAGCAAATAAAAAAAAAACGTGCATATTCTCTATCCCTTAAACACGCATTAGGCTTGCGTCGCCTAACACTACTACCTACTGTTACAAGTATTCTTATTTCACTATTTGGTTATTATTTAATGTTATGCTAAATACATGTGTAGTTGAATAATTGTTCAAGAAGTGTTGTACGGGTCCCTGCATAGGCTCCGTTCATTAAATGTATGTCAAGAGATGGGATGTCAAGGATGTCAGACAAACCCGGTCGCTAAGAATATGTAGAAATCAAAAATGATCGAATCTGCCGAGTGCTTTTATTACACTAAAATTAAACGCTACTTGAATTTGTCACAAAATGTCGATGAACAAAAAGTAGGTCACAGCTAGGTGCTGCGTTCGTAAAATTTGTTAACAATCAAAATGTTCGGCTTTGCCTGAACAAGTGTTTTAATATAACTTAAGACAAAAGTATGGAAGCCATATCCTATCTGATGCCAGAATATTTTTATCGAGAATTTATAATACGGGAATGAGCAAAAGACAAAGGGTTTTTATAATATTTGAAGGAGCAAGCGAAGTTCTTGAAGTGGACTTGAACAGTCAGGCTATCAAATTAGCATAACTCACTTAACAGGGAACTCCATTGTGACATAGACCTTTCTCTGCAATTAAGACTGATGACTAGTCGTTTTTCAGTTTTGTCGAATCGAGTCGAATTAAACTTTTTTACTGTAAATAAAAGCGATTGCTACATTATAATTTGATGCAACGAAGTCTCCTCAAAGTATGAGTAATTTTAGACTATTTGTGAATTTAAGAGTATTATCATCATCAATACCCATTAAAAGTGCTGAATTTGGCCGATCGTTTATCAATCTACAGACGAAGAGGCCAAATATTACTATAGCAAATTATGAACTATTTTGTTTTTGCAGGGCATCTGACTTGTTGTAATTATAGTGAAAACAATAACCTTTTTACACATGAACCCTATACTTTCCAATTTTTCTTTTGATAAAACCGACGCTGACATACCCTGCACTCAAAAACTTCTCTCCGGTGGGAGCCATAAAATTTGATTAAAATTACAAAATGTAATAAACCGTCTATGGAAAATATTGGAATAGTTTCTCATCAGTGTGCGTTTCTAAATGTATATTTAACGAACTAGGGTGTTTAAGCGATTCCTCATGGAAGCGAAGTATTACATATGCTTACTACTACTGCAAACGAAGCTATACATCCGTGCACACGTCAATGTGTGTGTTCGCCCCTAACACACTCGCCAAGGCGAGAACGGGGAAAAGGTGCAAATACGGGGAACGCAGACGCATATTGCGCGGGACCCTCGGGAGTCTTCGTTCTGTATTCTGTGCTTTGGTTTTAAGTACCGTCTATACTGACGAATATCTCATTCAAAAGGTTTCTCTCCGGTTAAGTTTTTAAATGAGATCGTCATCGGTATTTTTGATAAACCCGTCGCTGAAAAGTCTTGTTGATCTAAGGTTGATTTTCTATTCGAACGATATTAACATAAGGTACCGCTTCTCTCCCATGTGTTGGCTTAGATGAAATTGCAAAAGTTATGGCAACATGAACCACCGGTTACAAACGGAACATTCTAGTGTAGTCATACATCGGCGTCAGTATGGGTTTTTGAATGTCTGTATAAAATTATTTTATGTTTGAAACGAGCATGACACACGTTGCACTCATAAGGTAAGTCGTCGGTGTGAGTTCTTAAATGCACTTGCAAACTTGCGCTTTGTTTAAAGGTACGTTCGCAAATATTGCATTTAAACGGCGTCTCACCGGTGTGTGTTCTTAAATGAATAAGTAAATGTGACTGTTGGGTGAACCGTCGTTTACAAATATTACATTCATGAGGCTTTTCGCCCGTGTGCGTTAGTAAGTGGGTGCGTAAATAATATTTTATCTTAAACCCTCGTTGACAAACGTCACATTTGTAGGGTTTCTCGCTAGCGTGAATATAAACATGGCGTTTTAGTGTTCTTAAGACAGAAAACCGGCTTTGACATATATTACACTCGTAAGGTTTCTCACCTGTGTGCGTTCTCAAGTGGTGTCGTAAATAACGTTTTTCACTGTACCCACGCTGACAAACGTCACATTTGTACAGTTTCTCGCCAGAGTGAATATAAAAATGGCGTTTTAGCGACTTTAAGCTAGTAAACCGACTTAGGCAAACATTACACTGGTGAGGCCTCTCACCCGACTGCGCTCGTGCAACTCCCCGGAACTTGGGAGCTGTTCTGTCCGCGGTACGCTCGGTATCTTGTCGATGAGCCACAGCCCCGCCATCTGCGATTTTTACAAGCTTTTAATTTAGTTCCAACTGTTCCGTTGTATTTCTGTCTGTGTCTGTAATCAAATATTGCAGGTTAAATTTGACCCACTTTCTGGTTTCCGATTGAGCTGAAAATTTTCACGCATATGTTATCGCGTGATAATGCAATAATATTATGACTTGGAGCTAATCTGATAATGAGCTGGGATGTAGCTATGGGAAATATATAATGAAACTAGTTTAGACTTGTTTATTTCGTCTTATTTAAAAACTTTATTGTACTTAGAAACAAACATTAATCACATAAAATAACAAACACAATAGTACAAATGGTGGACTTATCCCAGAAGGGATCTCTTCCAGTCGACCAGAGAAACAAAGGACTAGGAAGGCAGAAGTAAAGAACAACGAAAAACAAAAAGTTTAAATAAGGCTTATACACTTCAACTACTTAAGTATGTATATATATATATACATACTTAAGTAGTTGGAATACATATAAATATTATATTATATAACTCAATTTATGACTCTGCATAGAACTTATTCACTCTAAATTTCTTCTTTCTTAAAGTGCACTTTAAACTTTTGAGTTCATTATTTTAGATAAAATCTCGTTTAAAAAAATATTTCTTAATAATTACTTGTTTTAAAATGATGATCTTACCGATCGTAGAAGGTTTTTTGAACAGACTATGTTTGTGTTAACATTTATTTGGTTGACTTTGTGAGTTGTCTTAGTCATATGATAAACAATTTCATAACACTTATTTATTAAAGCCAAGTTACGTTGTTTTCAAAAGTATTTTTGACATGTTTGTCTAAGTTATTTCTCCTCCTAATGTGAACCTATGTGCTAAATTTAAGTCTCTGACCCAGCATTTTGGGCTGTGCGTTCATATTTCAGTCAGTCACCAATCAGTTTCTTTATGACGAAGATTCATACAAACTTGCAACCCCTATTTCACCACTATAGGGATGTAATTTTTATAAATTTAATAATTGCATTATTATTTTCTACTACCAAAATAAATTGAAAATTTCATGTGTCTCATTTTAAAAATTACGAAGTTTCGTACAAACTGGCTACCAAAATCACAATCTACCTTCCTGCCAAATTTCATCTTCATTGGCTAAGTCATTTTTGAGATTTCGTGATGAGTGAATGACTGATTTCAAATCACTCATTCACCACGAACCAATGATGTTAAAAATCGGAATCATCTTAGAGCATACATTTTATAACTATAATAATTTAAAAGTAGAATCGCCTTTTGGCATTCAATTCATCCGTATAGTCATTTCAATGCAGAATCATTGTTTAATATAATTTTCCGAGATGTAAATCTTTAAAATAAAGACAAAAGCATAAGAAATAGAAGGCATAGTATGAAAAAGCTGTCTACCTTCGTACTCGTCTACCGCTCGGTTTGTGCCGTGGGGTGGTCGCAGTTCTAACCTAACCGATATTGTTGCCCTTACCGACCGAGTAAACTCGTTTCGAGAATTCGTTTCTGTAACCGTGTTTTGAGTTTCTGTTGACAAATTCGGATATATAAAAATTCGGTCAAACAATAAATATTTAACATATATTTTATGCATTTGAAATGTTATTTGTAATAAGATTCTGCCAAGTGTGTTAGGCCAAATGAAATTCGGAGCATTAAGATTATGCCAGATAGAGGGAACCCGTTTTTAAATGATATCACCATCGGTATTTTTGATAAAACCGCCGCTAAAAACGTTTTTCAGCCCCTGTGTACAATTAAATGTCTTGTTAAGTTTAAATTTCTTTAAGAACGATATTGACCTAAGGTACATTCATACAGTCATCTTCTTTCCCGTTTGTTCGCTTGAATGGACTCGCAAACGCTCTGGCAACATGAACCACCGGTAACAAACAGAACATTCTAGTGTAGTCATACATCGGCGTCAGTATGGGTTTTTGAATGTTTGTATAAAATTATTTTATGTTTGAAACGAGCGTGACACACGTTGCACTCATAAGGTAAGTCGTCGGTGTGAGTTCTGAAATGCTGTTGCAAACTTGCGATTTGTTTAAAGCCACGTCCACAAATATTGCATTGATACGGCGTCTCGCCGGTGTGTGTTCTTAAATGAACATGTAAATGTTGCTGTCGGATAAACCGTCGTTTACAAATATTACATTCATGAGGTTTTTCGCCCGTGTGTGTTCGTAAGTGGGTGTGTAACTGATATTTTATCTTAAACCCTCGTTGACAAACGTCACATTTGTAGGGTTTTTCGCTAGTGTGAGTATAAACATGGCGTTTTAGCGTTCTTAAGACAGAAAACCGTCTTTGACATATATTACATTCATAAGGTTTCTCACCTGTGTGCGTTCTCAAGTGGTATCGTAAATAACGTTTTTCACTGTATCCACGCTGGCAAACGTCACATTTGTACAGTTTCTCGCCAGAGTGAATATAAAAATGGCTTTTAAGTGACTTTAAGCTAGCATACCGCCTTAGGCAAACATTACACTGGTGAGGCTTCTCACCCGACTGCGCTCGTGCAACTCCCTGGAACTTGGGAGCTGTTCTGTCCACGGTACGCTCTGTGTCTTGTTGTTGTGCCCCAGTCTCGCCATCTGCGATTTTTTAGATTTTTTATTTATTTAAATGATTATGATGATATAATAATAATTTTATTTATTATTGCTTTATCTTACTATATAGGCTATAAACAGAAAGTTTTAATAAAACTTAACACAAAGGTATCTGGGAAAACATTTGCCGAAATTAGTCATTTTTATCGGAAAGTTATTTACTGCGGGAATGAGTACAAAGTAAAAGCCCAACTTTTTTTATAATATTTAAAGAAGCGAGCCATGTTCCTGAATTGACTGAACAGGGGTGTTACTCCAAAAGCAGTACGCAAGACGGACATTACTGCAATATCTACTTTGCACTCTTAACTATGATTTGGTTTGACATAGAAATAGGACGTCACCATCTTACGACTAACGAATCATTTTACGGAGTGACTCTTCAGAATTTGTATGTCCAACGTACCTACCTACCTAATTTATCAACACAAAACGGCTCGAACATTTCTCCATCAGGTACACTAAATAGATATCGTAAATACGTAGCGTCTTTATTTCTTTATTTTCGCTTACATGCACTCATACATTACATGGTTAGTAGGTTAATAAGTACATGAACCCTGACAGGGTGTTGCGAACTAAAAGTATGTTGAGTTGAGTTTATATAATAATAGTGGTTTTATATTCAGGATATGTCAAAAATTGTTAGTTATAACATTGAATGTCAGCAGAGATACATAGAACATATAAGTTATAAACACCTGATGATGATGAAATATACATATAAATAATAGCCCTTAATTTCAGTTAAGTTTGATTACATTTTAATTTAATTTTAAATTTCATGAGATGTAGTTTCTGGTAAGCCCGAACATTTAAAATATCTAAACAATAATAGTGCAAAAAAATATTTAGAAGGAAAGAAAAAGATAAATATAAATGTCAGCATATTTATGGAAGTGGATTGAGAATTCTTTAAAACTAGTTGTGTAATTTGTCTTCTAAGTACTCTTTGACAGAATAACAACCTTTTGTCAATAATAATGTTTTTAGTTTTTTATTAAAAGTTTTGTCATTATGTTCTAATTGTAGTGATTTTGGTAGTTTATTATATATTTTGATTGCACTCGCGTATCTCTTTCTTCTGAAACTTTAAAAATCCACCTTAGGTACTTGTAGGAAGTCTCAGTGAGCGATTTTAACGCACTCGCACTTGTCAGGTTTTATTTCAATTCACCTCAATAAGTGGTCTGCATATTTTGTTCTTTACGTTATACGTCAGTCTTTGCGTTACTAACTTACAGTATGTGTACTACATTTCAACTGAATCGGTCCAGTAGTTTTTCTAGCAAATCGGCTGTAAAAGACGGATAGACAAGACGAGTGATCCTTTAAGGTTTATTAATCTATATAGAAACTGACTGGCTGATATATTGACTGATCGAAAATGGCATAGCCGAAACCGCTGGGTCTAGAAGCATGAAATTTTGCAAAAATGTTCCTTAAATAACGTGAATGTGCACAAAGAAAGGATTTTTAGAAATTCATCTCCTAACGGATTAAAATAAGGGTTGAAACTTTGTATGAAACTTGTTCTATATTGTAGGTAGAAATATGAGAAATTACATATGAGCTAATGGTTTCAAACAAAAGTTTCTAAAGGGGGTAAAATAAAGGACGAGAGTTTATCAACGCCTAGTCGAGTGCACTTTCAAATATCTCTTCATAAACGACGCCAACCCCTGCATTCAAAAGGTTTCTCTCCGGTGTGAGGCAATGTAATTTCAACTTACAAAATGATTTCTCACTTGCGTGCGTGCTAAATGTATCTTTAACGAACTACTAGTAATTTGACTGCTGCGCGGGCTACAAGCAGCCCGCGGTTTTTCTTGAGGCTGTTAAGGTGGTATTAGATATGTTTCCAGTTCAGTAGGTAAAAACTGCAGTCAGTATAGGTTGATTAAAACAATTGTGGGGGGCCATCTTGGATCTAAAATCTAAATTCAGTTTCGAGTTTCGCGGGGGAGTTTACCCACCTGCAAAATTTCAGACCCCTACGAGGTCCTAGTGCGACGTTATGTACGAAATAAGTTTAATTTTCTAGAATCCAGACGCCATCTTGGATTCCAAAGAAAATTACAAACATGGATTTTTTGACTCAAAATACATACAGATATCGATTTTCAGCCAAATCGCAAGCAGTTGTCGTTTTTCCATTTTTGCTAAAAAAAAACGAAGCAGCGCTTGGAGGGATTCACGAAGCTCGCCCGTTTGTTCGCTTAAATGGACTCGCAATAATTTTAGCGACATGAACCACCGGTTAGAAACAGAACATTCTAGTGTAGTCAAACATCAGCGATTGACACACGTTGCACTCATAAGGTAAGTCGTCGGTGTGAGTTCTTAAATGCCGTTGCAAACTAGCGATTTGTTTAAAGGTACGTTCGCAAATATTACATTTACACAGCGTCTCGCCTGTGTTCTTAAATGAACAAGTAATTGTTGCTGTCGGATAAACCGTCGATGACAAACATTACATTCATGAGGTTTTTCGCCCGTGTGCGTTCGGAAGTGGTCAAGTAAATTATATTTTTGTTTAAACCCTTGCTGACAAACGTCACATGTGTAGGGTTTCTCGCTAGTGTGAATATCAACATGTCTTGTTAGCGATCTAAAGATAGAAAACCGCTTTTGACAAATATTACATTCATAAGGTTTCTCACCTGTGTGCGTTCTCAAGTGGTCTCGTAAATACTGGTTTTCATTATACCCGCGCTGGCAAATGTCGCAATTGTACAGTTTCTCGCCAGTGTGACTATCAGCATGTATTTTTAGCGATCTTAAGATATAAAACCGTTTTTGACAAATTTTACTTTCGTAAGGTTTCTCACCTGTATGCGTTCTCAAGTGCTCTCGTAAATATCGTTTTTCACTAAACCCACGCTGACAAATGTCACAATTGTACAGTTTCTCACCAGTGTGATTAAAAAAATGGCATTTTAGTGACCTTAAGCTAGTAAACCGACTTAAGCAGACATTACACTGGTGAGGCCTCTCACCCGACTGCGCTCGTGCAATTCCACGGACCTTGGGAGCTGTTCTGTCCGCGGTACGCTCTCTATCTTGTTGTCGTGTCGCAGCCTCGCCATCTGCGATTTTTACAAGCTTTTATTTAGTTCCACCTGTCCCTTTGTATGTGTGTCTGTCTGTTATCAAATCTTGCAAATTAAACAGTGAGACAAGGTTGCCTACATTCTCCACTCATATTCAATTTATTCATAGAAGCAGCAATATCTCAAATCAAAGACCAAGATTTAGAAGAAGTTAGTATTAATGGAGAAAAGATACATTTTATAAGATTTGCAGATGACATAGCAACCCTTGGAAGGAGTTCACAACAATAAAAGAAGTTAATAGAAGCAATGAATATATTTTTAAGGAACATAAATTATTAATTGTCTTAAAAGTAATTAAAAATATCCAACTTAATGATAAATCAATAGACCAATTTCAAAGTTTTAAATATCTAGGTACTATTATTAACGAAGAGGCAAGATGCTCCGAAAATATAAGAGGATTGCAATTGCAAAAAGTACATTAAAGAGTAGAGAAGTAAGTTTACGTAAAAGATTTGTTAAAACATTTATATGAAGTAACGCTCTTTATGGATGTGAAACATGGACGATGACCAAAAAGGATAGAGATAGATTAGAAGCATTTGAAATGTGGTGCTGAAGGAGAATGAAAAAATAAGATACACAGAAAAAATGACAAATGAAAAGGTATTAGAGGATGTGAGAGAGAAAAGACAAATACTACAAATTATAGAAAATAGAAGAGGGAAAATGTTCGGTCACCTAATGCGTCACGATGCGTTCTTTAAAAAAATAATGGAAGGAAAAATAGTAGGAAAAAGACGAGTAGAAAAACCCAGAAGAAAATTTATCGACAAAATAAAAGAAAATTTAACGTGAAAACATGTCAGGAGGTTAAGAACTTAGCAGAAGAAAGAGAGACATGGAAAGCACTCCACCGACAAGAGCCCATCTCTTAAAGAAAAGAAGATGTTATATGATAATGCAATAATATACGATGAATGGAGCTGATCTGATACTGGAGCCGGGATGTAGCTCTAGGAACTCTGTAATGAAGTAGTTTTGGGTTGGTTTGATTCGTCTTGAAGAGCACTTTAAGTTTTGAGTTCATTATCTATATCTATACATATAATAAAACAGTAAAAAAAGTGTGTCTGTACATTAAATATATTTCCAAAAAATATATTGGGGACGATGAAGACGTAGTAATAGAGTAAGAATTTAAAAAAAAATGTCTGTCTGTTTGTCTGTATGTCTGTTTGTCTGTTTGTACACGCTAATCTCCGGTAATACTGGACGGATTCGAATAAAACTTTTTTTGATATATAGCTATTAAGCATGGGCAACATATAGGGTATAAGTGATTTTGGAAAATGGAACTCCTGATGCAGAACCATAATGGTCCAGCTAAACTATAAGAGATATAAAAATGACGCCTTAGTAAAAATTGTTCAGCCTGATGAGCATTTTTTAGAGACATAAAGTCCACGCGAACGAAGTCGCGGGCTTCGGTTAGTTTAATATAAAATCTTGTTTCAAAAAATAATTTTTTAATAATTACTTGTTTATTTATTAAAAGGATGACCTTACCGATCGCACAGGGTTTTCTAAACAGACTGTATCAAAGTACTAACCAGTACACCACGCCTAATTAGGCGAATATCCCTACTTCTCTTTTGTTTAAAATTAAACCTTACTAAGTACTTGGGACTTAGAGTCGTTACACTTTGTATATGTCGCAGTTGGATTGGGTGAAACAAAATATACTGAAACTATTTTAAGGGTGAATTCAGTCCATTATACTGAATAACTTTTCCCAAGAAACACGTATCGAAATATGAAAAGTAATTTTTGGCCTACCATACAAGACCGATCAATTGATCCGAGTTTGTATGGAAAGTCAAAAAATATTTTTCATATTTCCACATATGTTCCTTTTGGAAAGTTGTTTAGTATCACGGACTGAATTTACCCTTAAAATAGTTTCAGTATATTTTGTTAGACCTTATATATATGTATGTATCTTAACATATATTTGATTGACTTTGTGAGTTCATAACAATCCGCTAGATGACAGCAAGTCAAATCAGACGCATTTTTCTATACGTCAATACAAACATTTTCTGTGGGATTAGAACGGAATACGAAAGTGGACTTGATGCATTTTTGAAGTCAAATAACGACGCTCTTATATCATTTATATATCATTTATCTATATCATATATCTATATTTCTGCATTTTTACATTTTTCTAAAATCATGTTCTTCTTATCATATGTGTTAGTGACTAACACTAGTGTCAGAGTTTTTAAACCGCCTTAAAGGCCTCTGACATGGTTTTAAGTAACGACCAGTGTCAAAGACAGTGACCGGGACCGACGGCTTAACGTGCCCTCCGAAGCACGGATCATCTTACTTATCAGACAATCAGGTGATCAGCCTGCAATGTCCTAACCAAACTAGGACAACAACACAAAGTCGTTGCCCCCGCTGGGAATCGAACCCGCGACCTCCGGGTATGAGCCAAACGCTCCAACCATTACACCACGGAGGCAGTTGAAAATGTTGTAAATGGATCAATGAAAATTAATATCTTGTGACGTTTATTGTATGAACTGTATATATTTTTGACCTATTTTTTGTTTGACCCTGTTATCTACCTAATTACTTATTAAAGCCAAGTTACGTTGTTCTTAAAAATACTTTCGACATATCAGTCTTAGCTATTTTAAGCCAGCAGAACCAACAACAACACCAGATGTTACTAGCTATATAAGGTCTAACAAAATATAGTCTTCATCAGGGCGAGAGTGACTAAAGGCCCGTACACCATACCGTACGTGTGATGTATGGGCCTTTAGTTACGTTCTTGAGTATCCCTTTAACTTATTTTATAAAGTCTGTGTCTCATGTTAGTGTTAATAAAAAAAAGACGTGTGGCACTCGGGGACTGCCGCGGTAGAGCTATTGCATTAAGGTGTTTTGATTCGGTCCGCTAGGAGCCTCACCGTCAATAGATGGCGTTAATGTTTTATTTTTGTCGTTTTTAGGGTTCCGTAGTAAACAAGGAACCCTTATAGTTTCGCCATGTCTGTCTGTCTGTCTGTCTGTCCGTCCGCGGTCCTACTCAGAAACTATAAGTACTAGAAAGCTGTAATTTGGCATGGATATGTATGTCAATCATGGCCACAGAATTAATAATAGTATTACATATCATGGCGAAAAAGTCGTAAAATAAAAATATGGAAAAAAATTTTTTTTTGTGTAGCTGCCATACAAGTACGTAGGAAGTCAATATTGTTTTTTTCTACAAACATATTGTGTGGGGTATCGTTGAATAGGTTTTTCAAAAATATTGTTGGCTTGGGAACACCATTTTTCTATTTAGGGATCCGTGTCTGAAATATTACGGTTTCAAGTAATTTTTTTTGTTAAAGTCACGTGTCTCCCCATCTATCTGCTAAACGGTTATATATGGACACGTGAAAAAAATCACAGCTATAGTATATATAATGTAGTTTAAAGGAAAACTATCAGAGCAAAGTAGGGTTAACAAATTAAAAAGTTATAGGTGATCAACTTATAAAATGTACTCTAAAAGGAAAATTTCATACAAATTCAATACTTAGCCGTTTTAGACTGCAAGTTGGCATTTACAACTACGGTACGGAACCCTATACTGCGCGTGGCCCGATACGCACTTGGCCAATTATTATTTTTTACGAATGAAACGTGCATTAATGTTTACAACAAATTCTATTCACGAAAACAACGCAATATTTGTAATATATCCCAACTACATATCATACAAGCACATTTTAATTTCTAAAGTATTAAAAATGTGAATGCTAATGTCGTCGGATGGAATTTTCACGCACACATTCAAGAATGTTAAATTCGTCGCTCACTGGACCAGCAGATAAGGTAACTAGGTTAGCAAACGCTTGGTGTCGAGTTCGATTTTCAACTGAGGTGAATTTTTACAAGGACGGCAACGTCGCAAACGGACGACGGAGACGAAGCGGCAAACTACATGATAGGCGGAGTGGGAGGTGTTAGGTTTTTTCGTTACGGAATTTCTTGATTCGGTCACCGCGGTGCCCGCGATAAACGCTATGCAATAGCTTAAAAAATTAGAACACTTTGATTTATTCATACACCGTATCACACGTCAGCTCCGTGTGGTTTCCCGCAGAGTAGAATAGAACTACTCTAAGTCTTTCCGTGGATGTCGTAGAAGGCGACTTAGAAAATACAAGCTAAACAAAGTTTATCAGCGAGACCTCTCCAACACGTCTGGAGAGCGACGAGAGTGTAAGCCAAGTCACCTGGCTGCTCTGGCCAAGTATGGCTCTGGTAGTACAGAGGGACGTGCTTCTGCAGTGGAGACAAGACCGGATGATGATGATCACACGTATCACAATTCTTAACCGCCACTTCCGCCCCGCCTTGCCTTACTACGTCTCACCGCGCCCGCTGATGGTAAAAAAGGATATAACACACTATATTTTATTTCAAGTACATATTTTTACTGTAGGAAACCAGTTATTACCCTAGGTAATTGCAATATCTTTGAAATTACAAAATTTTGGCGAAATCAGGCATGTCGTTTTGAAATAAAACGTAGACTACGTTTGTATGGAAAATTGTATTTTGGTCTAGGGTTCTTCTTCTTATCGTGTGTCTAACACACACGATAAGAAGAAGAACCTAACTAACACTAGTGTCAGAGTTTTTAAACCGCCTTAAAGGCCTCTGACATGGTTTTAGGTAACGACCAATGTCAAAGACAGTGACCTGGACCGACGGCTTAACGTGCCCTCCGAAGCACGGATCTTTTCACTTATTAGACAATCAGGTGATCAGCCTACAATGTGCTAACCAAACTAGGACAACAACACAAAGTCGTTGCCCCCGCCGGGAATCGAACCCGCGACCTCCGGGTATGAGCCGAACGCTCTAACCACTACAATCTTTTGGAACAAGTACCTTTGTTGGTGCGAGCCTTCCCTTGTGCCGTAGTGGTGTGTCTTCGAGCCGAGCGGAGGCTCTTTAACGGCACATCATCCTCGGAGTCATTCTCTTCATTCTTGGACGATGTACGGGCCACAGGTTGGGAGGGACCTGGGAATTATTGCTTTTTTTAACTCTCAGTAAAAAAGAGGGGTTATAGGTTTGACGCCAATATGTTATTCTCTCTGTGACATCGTAGCTGTCGAACGGATGAGCCGATTTCAATGCGGGTTTTTTTAAGCGAAAGCAAGTTACTTTGCGGTGGTTCTTAGCTATGTTTGATAGAAATCGGTTCACCGGTTCAAAAGTTATGAGGTGAATGCTTGAAAAGCGTTCACCAGCCACTTAACTGTAACTTAATTGGAATTGATATACGTAGCGCCATCTATTATTGGCCAGATAAATTAAAAATCCCCGACTTTTAAGCGATAAGCCTTTTAAACGGCTGAACCGCTTCGAGCCGAGGAAACTTACTTTCACGAAAAAAAATCAGTCCTCCGTTCAAGAGCTACAACGCCACAGACATACACACAGATAATCAGACCCCCTTTTATGCCGGGGGTCAAAAAGGAGATCGGGTGTTGTAAGAACATTTTCAATTCATAGAGTACTACACACCTTCCTTAGTATCTGCTTCCACTTCGGTGGTCTTTGCTGGGTCGGCGTGCATTATAGTTATAGGATCGTCAGTGTCCTCGTCAGAGTACTCCGTGGCAGAAGCTGCAGTGTTTGGTAACCGCGGGGGTTCTGTGAACAATCGTAAATTAAAGAAATTAACGTGCATATTTAGGCGAGGCAAGTTTTAAGTTTTACAATACTCTTAATGCACCATAAACAAAAGCAAACACAAAACACAAAAATTAAAAATTAGAAGACATAATTGTGACACAAAGGCATAAGGTTGAACTAGCCGCGGACTCGAAAGTATGCTGTTTCACCTAACATTGTGGCGGGCGAAAGCAGTGAGGTGAAATGCATGTCAAATATACGGCAAAACGAGCGCGTAAAGAAATACGTAGTCTTTTGGGAAAAGGGGTTTTATGCAAAAACTTACTGCATTAATAAATTACAAATAAAGTTTATTAAAATCTTCGATAATTAAGCTGCGTCGGTGCCGTCTTTGTTTTGGCGATTTTATACTTCTTTTATTACTTATTTATGGCGAAAGTTGCGTAAAAATTTGCAAGAAAGTCGAATTTTTGACGGCTCATAACTTTTTAATGGCTTTTCATTTTACTATTTTGTATCCATACCGACAAAATTTATAATGAGACATAAGGATATGATGCTAAACTTTAGATATACAATGTCAAACAGTGAAGGAAATCACCTCCGCAATTTGTATAGAAAATGTATCGACTAGTTCCAAAGAATTTTATTGAAGTAATAGCACAGAATAAATAGAAGTATTATCTACAGAACGGAATCTCCTAATGTCCCGCGCAATATGCGCCCCGTTCCCCGCACCCCTCCCCCGTTCTCGCCCTGTCGAGGCGGTTGCAGGCGCCCCGTTACAGTGTGACGAGGTCCGCACTGGCGCTTCCCTCCTTACCCCGCTCTCCACCCCGCGCGGCCCATATAAATACGGAGGCGTGTGGAGTCTCGTGCTCTTTCGACCACCACTGGACGCCGGGCTGCTTCAAAGCTGAGTACTTTTGGAAATCTCTTCTCGAACAACGAATCTCGTGGCTGTGAACCTACGACCCTTACCTGTGACTACTTTCGGCACTCATTGTATAATTGTTTAAAATTAAATTAAAGAGTTTGGTCTTTTTAAATATTGTTTCTTTCAAAATAATCTTATCGTCACAACAGATAAAGACATGCAAGTGTATCAGTACCTTCTTTGATGTCTATCTCATTCTTCAAGTTTACTGCTGGCTCGCGTTGCTGCTCTGGCATGGGATCGTCATCATACTGGTCGGAGTCCCCTGTGTCAGAGGGATCAGTTGCTTCCATGTGCTGCAATAACCCTGCAAGAAGTCAAATTAATTTAAAGAATGCCTTTACTGACTTTACTTTAATTTTAAGTATCCGTAACCGAAGGGCATGTATGAAGAGATTGATGAGTGTAGATGAAGCAAAAGAGGCCTGTCAGGATCATAACAAATGGAGGTTCATATTCTCTGCCTACCGCTGTGGGAAAACCTATGTGAACCTGGAACCCGACTTAAATTTTTTTTATTTTTTCTAAACGCATACGTTTACACCCGGTACGTACTCGTTTGTACCAACTTTTTTTTCGTTTGTACCTAAAGAGGTTGGGAGATATCGGGGGTGCAAAATATGCAGAACCCGACTTAGAGGAAACTGTTTTTTTTTCAATTGTATACGTTTGTACTCTGTATGAACTGGTTTGTACCAAATTTTTTTTCGTTTGTACCTATAGGGGTTGGGAGATATCGGGGGTGCAATATACGCAGAACCCGACTATGAGGAATCGATTTTTTTTCAATTGTATACGTTTGCACTACGTATGTACTCGTTTGTACCATTTTTTTTGTTGTTTGTATCTTAAGGGGTTAATAAATACAGGGGGTTGCAATATACATAGAACCCGACTTTGAGAAATCGATCTTTTTTCATATGTATATGTTTTTCCTCCGTATGTATTTGTTTGTACCAAATTTTTTTCGTTTGTACCTTATAGGTTTGGGTATCTCTCAAACCCTAAAGGTATGTATGTACGTACGGGGGGTGCAAAATACAAAATTTCGAGATAATCAAAATCTGCGAGCGGGGTTAGATTCGCCATCGTTTGTACCCGTTTGTACCACCAAAATATTCGTTTGTACCTCAAGGGGTTTAGAATGAACGGAATTTTTAAAACTGGGTACAGAATTTTTAAACTAAAAACCGGGTTTTTGGGCAATTTTCGAGATAATTAAAATCTGCATACGGGGTTAGATTCGCCATCGTTTGTAGACGTTTGTACCACCAAAAGTTTCGTTTGTACCTCAAGGGGTTCAGAATAAGCGAATTTTTTTTAAACTGAGAACCGGTTTTTTGCCAATTTTCCAGAAAATCAAAACCTGCAAGTGGGGTTAGATTCGCCATCGTTTGTACCCGTTTGTACCACCAAAAGTTTCATTTGTACCTCAAGGGGTTCAGAATAAGCGATTTTTTTATAAAACTGAGAACCGGTATTTTGGCCATTTTTCGAGATAATCAAAATGTGCAAGCGGTGTTAGTTGGCCATTTTTCAAGATAATCAAAATGTGCAAGCGGTGTTAGATTCGTCATCGTTTGTAAACGTTTGTACCACCAAAAGTTTCGTTTGTACCTCAAGGGGTTTCGAATTAGCGGAATTTTTAAAACTGGGAACCGGTATTTTGGCCATTTTTCGAGATAATTAAAATCTGCACGCGGGGTTAGATTCGCCATCGTTTGTAGACGTTTGTACCACCAAAAGTTTCGTTTGTACCTCAAGGGGTTCAGAATAAGCGATTTTTTTATAAAACTGAGAACCGGTTTTTTGCCAATTTTCCAGAAAATCAAAACCTGCAAGTGGGGTTAGATTCGCCATCGTTTGTACCCGTTTGTACCATCGCAAGTTTCGTTTGTACCACAAGGGGTTCAAAATTAGCGAAATTTTTAAAACTGGGAACCGGTACTTTGGCCATTTTTCAAAACACTTAAAATCTGCGAGTGGTGTTAGATTCGCCATCGTTTGTACCCGTTTATACCACCAAAAGTTTCGTTTGTACCTCAAGGGGTTACGAATTAGCGGAATTTTTAAAACTGGGAACCGGTATTTTGGCCATTTTTCGAGATAATTTAAATCTGCAAGCAGGGTTAGATTCGCCATCGTTTGGAGACGTTTGTACCACCAAAAGTTTCGTTTGTACCTCAAGGGGTTCAGAATTAGCGGAATTTTTAAAACTGAGAACCGGTATTTTGGCTATTTTTCGAGATAATCAAAATGTGCAAGCGGGGTTAGATTCGTCATCGTTTGTATACGTTTGTACCAGCAAAAGTTTCGTTTGTACCTCAAGGGGTTCAGAATTAGCGAAATTTTTAAAAGTGGGAACCGTTTTTTGGCCATTTTTCGAGATAATCATAACCTGCAAGTGGGGTTAGATTCGCCATCGTTTGTACCACCAAAAGTTTCGTTTGTACCTCAAGGGGTTCAAAATTAGCGGAATTTTTAAAACTGGGAACCGGTATTTTGGCCATTTTTCGAGATAATTGAAATCTGCAAGCGGGGTTAGATTCGCCGTCGTTTGTAGACGTTTGTACCACCAAGAGTTTCGTTTGTACCTCAAGGGGTTCAGAATAAGCGAATTTTTTATAAAACTGAGAACCGGTTTTTTGCCAATTTTCCGGAAAATCAGAACCTGCAAGTGGGGTTAGATTCGCCATCGTTCGTACCCGTTTGTACCATCGCAAGTTTCGTTTGTACCTCAAGGGGTTCAGAATTAGCGGAATTTTTAAAACTGGGAACCTGTATTTTGGCCATTTTTCGAGATAATCAAAATGTGCAAGCGGGGTTAGATTCGCCATCGTTTGTATACGTTTGTACCACCAAAAGTTTCGTTTGTTCCTCAAGGGGTTTCGAATTAGCGGAATTTTAAAACTGGGAACCGGTATTTTGGCCATTTTTCGAGATAATTAAAATCTGCAAGCGGGGTTAGATTCGCCATCGTTTGTAGACGTTTGTTCCACCAAAAGTTTCGTTTGTACCTCAAGGGGTTCAGAATTAGCGGAATTTTTAAAACTGAGAACCGGTTTTTTGGCCATTTTTCGAGATAATTATAATCTGCAAGCGGGGTTAGATTCGCCGTCGTTTGTAGACGTTTGTACCACCAAGAGTTTCGTTTGTACCTCAAGGGGTTCAGAATAAGCGATTTTTTTATAAAACTGAGAACCGGTATTTTGGCCATTTTTCGAGATAAATAAAATGTGCAAGCGGTGTTAGATTCGTCATCGTTTGTAGACGTTTGTTCCACCAAAAGTTTCGTTTGTACCTCAAGGGGTTTCGAATTAGCGGAATTTTTAAAACTGGGAACCGGTATTTTGGCCATTTTTCGAGATAATTAAAATCTGCAAGCGGGGTTAGATTCGCCATCATTTGTAGACGTTTGTACCACCAAAAGTTTCGTTTGTACCTCAAGGGGTTCAGAATAAGCGATTTTTTTTATAAAACTGAGAACCGGTTTTTTGCCAATTGTCCAGAAAATCAGAACCTGCAAGTGGGGCTAGATTCGCCATCGTTCGTACCCGTTTGTACCATCGCAAGTTTCGTTTGTACCTCAAGGGGTTCAGAATTAGCGAAATTTTTTAAACTGGGAACCGGTATTTTGGCCATTTTTCGAGATAATTATAATCTGCAAGCAGGGTTAGATTCGCCGTCGTTTGTAGACGTTTGTACCACCAAGAGTTTCGTTTGTACCTCAAGGGGTTCAGAATAAGCGATTTTTTTATAAAACTGAGAACCTGTATTTTGGCCATTTTTCGAGATAATCAAAATGTGCAAGCGGTGTTAAATTCGTCATCGTTTGTAGACGTTTGTACCACCAAAACTTCCCAGTTTTAAAAATTCCGCTAATTCGAAACCCCTTGAGGTACAAACGAAACTTTTGGTGGTACAAACGTCTACAAACGATGATGAATCTAACACCGCTTGCACATTTTGATTATCTCGAAATATGGCCAAAATACCGGTTCTCAGTTGTATAAAAAAATCGCTTATTCTGAACCCCTTGAGGTACAAACGAAACTTTTGGTGGTACAAACGTCTACAAATGATGGCGAATCTAACCCCGCTTGCAGATTTTAATTAGCTCGAAAAATGGCCAAAATACCGGTTCCCAGTTTTAAAAATTCCGCTAATTCGAAACCCCTTAAGATACAAACGAAACTTTTGGTGGTACAAACGTATACAAACGATGGCGAATCTAACCCCGCTTGCACATTTTGATTATCTCGAAAAATGGCCAAAATACCGGTTCCCAGATTTAAAAATTCCGCTGATTCGAAACCCCTTGAGGTACAAACGAAACTTTTGGTGGTACAAACGGGTACAAACGATCGCGAATCTAATACCGCTTGCAGGTTTTGATTATCTCGAAAAATGGCCAAAAAACCAGTTCTCAGTTTTAAAAATTCCGCTAATTCTGAACCCCTTGAGGTACAAACGAAACTTTTGGTGGTACAAACGTATACAAACGATGATGAATCTAACACCGCTTGCACATTTTGATTATCTCGAAATATGGCCAAAATACCGGTTCCCAGTTTTTAAAATTCCGCTAATTCGAAACCCCTTGAGGTACAAACGAAACTTTTGATGGTACAAACGGGTACAAACGATCGCGAATCTAATACCGCTTGCAGGTTTTGATTATCTCGAAAAATGGCCAAAAAGCCGGTTCTCAGTTTTAAAAATTCCGCTAATTCTGAACCCCTTGAGGTACAAACGAAACTTTTGGTGGTACAACAGTCTCCAAACGATGGCGAATCTAACCCTGCTTGCAGATTTTAATTATCTCGAAAAATGGCCAAAATACCGGTTCCCAGTTTTAAAAATTCCGCTAATTCGAAACCCCTTGAGGTACAAACGAAACTTTTGGTGGTACAAACGGGTACAAACGATGGCGAATCTAACACCACTCGCAGATTTTAAGTGTTTTGAAAAATGGCCAAAGTACCGGTTCCCAGTTTTAAAAATTTCGCTAATTTTGAACCCCTTGAGGTACAAACGAAACTTGCGATGGTACAAACGGGTACAAACGATGGCGAATCTAACCCCACTTGCAGGTTTTGATTTTCTGGAAAATTGGCAAAAAACCGGTTCCTAGTTTTAAAAATTTCGCTAATTCTGAACCCCTTGAGGTACAAACGAAACTCTTGGTGGTACAAACGTCTACAAACGACGGCGAATCTAACCCCGCTTGCAGATTTCAATTATCTCGAAAAATGGCCAAAATACCGGTTCCCAGTTTTAAAAATTTCGCTAATTCTGAATCCCTTGAGGTACAAACGAAACTTGCGATGGTACAAACGGGTACAAACGATGGCGAATCTAACCCCACTTGCAGGTTTTGATTTTCTGGAAAATTCGCAAAAAACCGGTTCTCAGTTTTATAAAAAAATCGCTTATTCTGAACCCCTTGAGGTACAAACGAAACTTTTGGTGGTACAAACGTCTACAAACGATGGCGAATCTAACCCCGCGTGCAGATTTTAATTATCTCGAAAAATGGCCAAAATACCGGTTCCCAGTTTTAAAAATTCCGCTAATTCGAAACCCCTTGAGGTACAAACGAAACTTTTGGTGGTACAAACGTTTACAAACGATGACGAATCTAACACCGCTTGCACATTTTGATTATCTCGAAAAATGGCCAACTAACACCGCTTGCACATTTTGATTATCTCGAAAAATGGCCAAAATACCGGTTCTCAGTTTTATGAAACTTTTGGTGGTACAAACGGGTACAAACGATGGCGAATCTAACCCCACTTGCAGGTTTTGATTTTCTGGAAAATTGGCAAAAAACCGGTTCTCAGTTTAAAAAAAATTCGCTTATTCTGAACCCCTTGAGGTACAAACGAAACTTTTGGTGGTACAAACGTCTACAAACGATGGCGAATCTAACCCCGTATGCAGATTTTAATTATCTCGAAAATTGCCCAAAAACCCGGTTTTTAGTTAAAAAATTCTGTTCCCAGTTTTAAAAATTCCGTTCATTCTAAACCCCTTGAGGTACAAACGAATATTTTGGTGGTACAAACGGGTACAAACGATGGCGAATCTAACCCCGCTCGCAGATTTTGATTATCTCGAAATTTTGTATTTTGCACCCCCCGTACGTACATACATACCTTTAGGGTTTGAGAGATACCCAAACCTATAAGGTACAAACGAAAAAAATTTGGTACAAACAAATACATACGGAGGAAAAACATATACATATGAAAAAAGATCGATTTCTCAAAGTCGGGTTCTATGTATATTGCAACCCCCTGTATTTATTAACCCCTTAAGATACAAACAACAAAAAAAATGGTACAAACGAGTACATACGTAGTGCAAACGTATACAATTGAAAAAAAATCGATTCCTCATAGTCGGGTTCTGCGTATATTGCACCCCCGATATCTCCCAACCCCTATAGGTACAAACGAAAAAAAATTTGGTACACACCAGTTCATACAGAGTACAAACGTATACAATTGAAGAAAAACAGTTTCCTCTAAGTCGGGTTCTGCATATTTTGCACCCCCGATATCTCCCAACCCCTTTAGGTACAAACGAAAAAAAAGTTGGTACAAACGAGTACGTACCGGGTGCAAACGTATGCGTTTAGAAAAAATAAAAAAAATTTAAGTCGGGTTCCAGGTTCACATAGGTTGTGGGAAACAGGCGAAATATTGCATATTTTCACGCCTGTTTCCCATGGGGATTTCCACTTACTATACTACTATACTATACAATCCTTGCAAACCTCTTTTGCTTCGTCAATACTAACAAAAATAACAGTAACAAAAATCAATGATTTAATTTTATTTTTATTAAGTATTCTGCGTATTGTTTATTCTAGGAAATGATAATATAAGACAAGTGGAGGTCCATAGTCTCTGCCTACCCCTGCGGGAAACAGGCGTGATATTATGTATGTATGTATGATAATATAAGAAAAAAAACGTAAATCGTAAACGTCTTTAAAACGTAATTCTATTAAACTATTTTCTACAAAATAACAAATGGTTGTATCTTATACCTTTAAACACGCGTGTTTTCGAGTTTTCATGCGTTTTTCTTTCCACGCAGAATATGGTCACTAATTTCGTCGCGCCGCGACCGCCTTGATTTAGCTCAGTGGTTAAGGATAGCGACCGCTAGAAAAAGTGTTACGGGTTCGAATCCCACTCGGTGACTTACTTTTGTTTTTTTTTATGTTTAAGTTTATATATATTTTCTTTATTTTGCATTGTTTTTAGACAAGTTTAAAAAAAATTAGTTAATGTTTGAGATGTAACCGAGCAAAGCTCGGTCGCCCAGGTACTTACATATTATATTTCTATATCCCAGTCTCAAAAAGTGTTGGTTCGAGCCCCTGAACTCGCTTCCAGCTGTATGTCTCCCTGTACTATATATAAATGGTATGAGACCATACATACATAGTACAGAGTTCATACACAGTCCAATGATATTGGAAAAGATGTTAAAGAGAGAAACAAAACAAGAGACTACACAACAACATTTGAGGTCTGTTTGTGTAATATAAATCAACAATGATTGAACATACCTCGCCCATCTGCTTTGTCATCTTCCACAACAGGTTCAACTTTGACCTTGACTTTAGGAAGCGTAGAATCAATACACTCCACTCCTGTAATGATCAGCTTCTCACGCAGCCCAGACGCATTACGGTCAATCTGGGACACCGACTTGGTTGTCACCTAAAACATCAAGTCAACATGAAGTCATGTTTTCAACTTTTATAACGTTCTTCTGATAGTTTGACCCTTTCATTCCTTCTCACCATACTGGTTTTCTTTTAAACTCTTTCGCCATTACGGCAGTAAAACTCTGGAACGCGCTTCCGTTCGAATCGCTCCAAGTCTGTGTGTATTGTTCTACAATTTGTATTTGATGAACAATAAAGATTAAATAAATAAATAAAAAAACATCATCATTTTCATCAGGAGCTCCGTGGGCCGAGGAGAGTGCGCATTACTAGCGCTTTCGCAATCAAAGCTACACTGGGCATGGTAAACATTTGGATGGGTGACCACAAGTGGCATAAAATTTTTTCGAGCTCCTTCGTACTTCGGAAGGCACGTGTATAAGCCGTTGGTCCCCGCTGTCATCATTGTGTGGTAGTCATCAAGGTATGTAAGATGCCTTTAGGCAACTTGAAAAATCTGTCACCAGTACTGGCCACTTACATAAAAAAAATATTTTAAATACTGAAGATATGTAAAAAAGTTTGGATGGAAAAAGCATCAGAACGGAAACCAAATGTTTTTTTTCTTCTCCAACCTGCTTGAAATAAAACGCAACTTGTAAATTACACATTTTAACAAGTAGACCAGCATGAAATAGCTACGCAGATCCAGCCTTTAAAAAAGATTGTGATAAAGACTTCATTTGCAGGATGCAATTTTTAGACAGTGAAAGTGTGACATCACAGTCTGCAAACCATTTAATTGAACTGCAAGTTACCACATAAAATGACCTCAAATTCTTTTTAGAGTTCCGTACCCAAATAACGGGGTCCTATTACTGAGACTCCACTGTACTTCTGTCTGTCTGTCACCATAATATTTTATAAGCAAACATTTTTGTACATTTTTTTTCTTTATTCAAATGCGCTAAATTTAATGCACGTTCAATTTTTTACTTTGTTTTTAGATTAAAACTTAAATTTTCCCCGCCGCTCGTACTTTAAATGCATAAGTGCTTATTTTTGTTTATCCTTCTGATTGCCCGCGATACAGGCTTGTGCCTAGTGCGGGAATCATTGTTAATCATACAGTGTATTAAGTTTCTTGTTAAATAAATGATTTTGTATTTATTTTTTTTGTATAGCTAGACAGCTGAAATTTTCACAGATGATGTATTTCTGTTGCCGCTATACAACAAATACTAAAAACAGAATAAAATAAATATTTAAGTTGGCCCCCAACCAACCAAACAAACATGTTTTTTTTTAGATAATGGTATTAAAAACCCTAGTGCGCGAGTCTGACTCACACTTGGCTAGTTATTTTAAAGGTTATAATCTAAGGTTGCAATTAATAGAGGATTTATATGCAATGCCTAAAAATATAAGTATTAACATTGTGGAGCAATCAACTTAAACATAAGTATTCATAAAATACCTTTACTGTTTTTTTCAATATTTTGGTTAGTATATCTTCTGCCCTGGATGACTTCTGCATGAACTTGTAGCACTTCCTGAGCTGTGCGTAACAGATGTAGCAAGCTGTCTTTGGCCGTCCAGCATTCTGCAACTGTAACACAGATGTTTCTATTAGTTGTCATAGGGCTATATGGTGGTGGAAGGCGTAGAAAACAATGGTAACTGTATCCCATACAGCCCATTCTAGGTCTCCGAATATCGAAGAACATTTAAACTTCAGTTTAGCAGGTTATCAATTCGCCTGTTTTTTTTTTTGCATGTATGCCATGCAATATCTTCATCAACCATGGACCGATTTTGATGATTCTTTTTTTAATTGAAAGCCTTTACTATCAAGTTGGTCCCATATTAATTTAATGATTATATAATTAGGAACTTTGGAGATATGGAAGAAACTCCTGAAAGAAGTTTTTTTTTCGTAAGCATTTGTTTGTATGCATTTGTTTTGTTCTAACCCTTTCTCACGATGCCACCCACCGTAGCTGTTGTTATGCACAAATAAAGTGTTATTTGAAACCTATTCTATAATTTTATTATACTATAGTGATCTGGTATAGCCCGTGGTTTGATTTATTACGGGTACCTACGTCCCTTCCACGTTGTACACGTACCGCAGTGGTCGTCAGCTTCTCAAAGACTAGTTGTAGTGGCGTCCCAGCAATGGAGATCAAACGAACATCCACAGCAAGACACGTCCGGCAAACGGCGGTGTTAGGAGGCATTTTGTAAAGCTGTTTCGGTGAGGGGTAAATTATATAAAGAACTAAAATTAAGGCTCCTCTTCCATGTCACTTAATGGTCCTCTAAAGGCGCCGCAAGAATTAAAGATAGTAATTATTAAGATATGTACGTAAATAAAAATATTTAGAAAAGAAAAAAATCATTGAGAAAAATGCGCTAGCGATAAGTTTATTATGTTATGACGTTGATAGTGAGTGACAGTGACATGACAGACAGCTAAACAGTGACCAGTGACAGTTTAGTCTGTACCAGTGTTGCTAGTCGCTTATTTAGGTTTTTAATGTTCACTCAACTCAACAGTGTGGTGTGTGTGTGTGCCGTGTCGTGTGGTGTGTGTGACTGTGGTTGAAATAGGTACCTATACTCCATTTGGTTAGGTATTTAAATAAATGTAAACAATCTTGACATGTATTTTTATTAAAATATACACTTTATAAATCAATAAAAGTAATTATGTTATAAATTATAAATTACATAATTACTTTGTAATTTGCAAAGGCATTGATTTATAGTATAGTATATATATAGTATATAAGTGTATATTTCATTAAAAAGACATGTCAAGATTGTTTACATTTAGTTAAATACCTAACCAAATGGAGTATAGGTACCTGAAATAACCTGATGTTCACAGAGTACTTTATAATGTTCGTAACAGGCATTCGTTAAGACGATACCTCCGCAAAAAAGGTTGTGTTGAGTCTAATTTATCTCGCAAAGTATTTGAAATATAAATTTGAAATTTAAGGATATGATTTTTTACTCTTTTCTTAGTTTATTGATAAGATGAAAACATGATTGAAAAGAAAAATCTCGATAGAAATATTTTTCGAAATATGGTCTTACTTAGCAAACTTGTCAATATTATCGCTCGAATAGGACGACTTAAAAGAAACCGTTTGAACTATAAGTAAGATTTTCAGACATTTTTAATAATAACAAGATGAAATTTTGATTGATCATTTAATTTTGCCGTAAATTATTAATAAAGGTTTTGGCGGTTACGACCTATTCGTTCATGTGGATTGGAACCCCAATTGAACACACCCACCGTATCTGGGGGCACGGCAGTGCCCCCACCAAGTCGAGCAAAAAAGCGTCACGGCCGTACCATCCTTTTCTCGAAGCAATTCAGACCATTTTCGACCCCCTGTAACTTCGTTGTGGATAAAACTGAAAACTGAAATTTCAGTAACCATGCAGGCATTGTAAAGACACGGTATATTTCAAATTTCATTCAATTTAAACCAGTATTTTAAGAGTTATAACGGGTCAAATTTCTTAATTTTGTCACTCACTGACTCACCGATCATCAAAATTCTAAGGCACTTCTAGCAGACCTAGAAGCTTCAAATTTGGAATATAAGTAGTGTTTGGTGTATGAATCAAGGAAAAACTAAAAAATCTAGAAAAGACCGCAAAGAAAATTAAGCCCATACAGCCAAGTCTTCAGTAAAATTTTTCAATATTGGCTTTATTCGTAACGATGTTTTACGGCAGTTATTATTATTGCGTGCTAAGCCGCGGGTTTAAGCTAGTCCCATATAAATATAGGCGCATGGTAGTGCCCCTGCCAAATCGAGCAAAAAATGGGTATTCCCGTCATAAAAACACGTGTAAATTAAATTATTCAATGCAAAAAACGTACCTACGTGCGTATTCGTACTTATTACCAGTGCGTAAGGATGTAAATTAATTATTATACCACGCGCTGCGATGCTAGCGAGTGAGCGCGAGCCGTTACTATGCGCTGCGCGGTGCTAGCGCGAGGGCGCGGGGCGGGGACAGTGGCGGGGCGCGCGGAAAGGTGAATGTCGCCGAGCGAGCAGCAGCCGCGCTCATACGCGCGAGCGACCCAATGCTGTTCGGATGTGCCCAGAATTCTTACCTATAAGTTTGCGATTTTCATTGATAATTTCGATTGCTATATTAGTTTGACGACTAAAGGCTACTCTCATTGGTTTACTGATATTATTTGCTTACAATTTGGACGTTGTTCGGATAAATAATTTAAATTAAATATTGATACTTTAAGTACCTAAGTATTTATAAAGTAGAACTGTCTACAAAATACAAAAAGAAATGAGATCCCATCAAAAACAATACTTGTCAAAAAAACCAAGTCTCGCAACTCAGTTGTTCTGCGGTAAAAAGTTGTGAGATCCATGTAATACCAAGTCGGTTATTAATTTATTCAGTATCTACTTAAGCGACTTTCTGTCTTAATACGTCCAGTCTCTAATACCACGATCGTGGTCCATAACAATTGAAAATCAATTGTGTCTGGAATCTCCGTACTCGAAGCATTAAGTTGTTACGTAATAATTAACAGCATCTTATAGTGACGCATATCAATATTAAAATTCTTTAATGTTTTATATAAATATATTGAGACTTGGCCATCGCCTGAAAACACGTGTAAATTCAATCGCCTGAAAACACATGTAAATTCAATTATTTAGTGCGATGGCCAAGTCTCGATATATTTATATAAAACATTAAAGAATTTTAATATTGATATGCGTCACTATAAGATGCTGTTAATTATTACGTAACAACTTAATGCTTCGAGTACGGAGATTCCTCTCTATACTCTCTCGGCCCCACGCGCGTCAACTCGCCGAGCGCTATCTCTTGCCACAGCTTGCTCAGTCTGCGTATGGATTCCTTGGACGTAAGACCTGTGCCAGTCGTCCGCACATCCCAACGTTTCGAATGATCGATCTTTTATTTGTAAAAATTAAGTTTTAGGCCCAACGCAGACGACAGACTAATCCGAGCCGCACTTTTTGGTCTGTGAAAATAGAACCCTATTTTCACTTACTGTTTTACATCGTGATTGTGTACATAAGTATAATAATAATAGGTAAAATAGAAAACGGGAACGGAAAAGCAAGCATGATAAGACAAAAATTTAATAGATGGTAAGTACTTACCTACCTCAATGTTTCTAAATAAGTGGCTTATATTGATAAAATATGTAAAGTTTGTAAGAAAGGGAGTAGGTATGTCAATAAGTGCCTACCAATCTTACTGACTACTCAAAATATAGGTACCTACTAGGTATAAGTTGTATCATACTGAGATGGCACCGTACTGTCCTACTTTCAAACCATAATTACCTACTTATGTTATTTTCATACGTATCTACCTTTTTGTCTAATTCTACTGTTACAAGTTACAACTTATTCTACCCAACTAACATTTTGGATAATATGCACCTACCGAATAACTTCGAAGTAAATCCGACAATATAAAAGTACTACTGTTTTCAGGCCAAAAAAAAATCCTCTTTTATCAGAGTTTGATGACTTTGTCCGCGTCGATCGTCGCCGCCGCAAGAAAAACAAGGAGGTGTAATTGATATGGAGTCGGATTTACAAATTATGGATCTGGACAATCAAAATATTTTGTCAGGATCACTACAGGTGGAATGGAAAGGTGTGTATTTTAAATAGAACTTAATAGAATACATACTTTCAAATATGACAATATTTTAAGTTATTTTTTAATCTCGTAAACGGGCATTTCGCCTGGTCGCAGATAGACGGACGGACGGACAGACAGACAGTAAGAGGGGTGTTATAAGTTTGATGCCGATGTCTGTTTGTCTGTGACATCGAAGTTCTTTCAGTATTGCGGTCTGAAATTACCTTTATCTATATAGTTTTGCATATGTATACCTAATAGCATGAAATAAAAATTACAATATGGTATTTGTTTCAGGATGAATTTAATGAAAATATTTCTGGACATCGTATAGTGAACATCAAGTACTTCTTTAAAGAATTAAATAAAAATAGCCACCAGTCGCTTTGTGATTGTGGGTTAAATACCATCAATATTGTATCAGAAAAATGTACGGGAATAACATCAAATTGCTTTTTATCATGCTCCATTTGCAACGAACAATTTACAATAAAGAATACATTGGAGGGTGTTAATAAAGATGGAGTAGCAGGAGCTATGGTAGCAGGTTGTGGTCACCCCCAACTCAAACAAATTAGTGCCTGCCTCCTTAGATATACCAATTATGTCTGAGCGCATTTACAACCGTGCACATGACAAAATATGCGAAAACTGGGGGACCACAGCTTAGGACGAAATGAAAAAAGCTGGACAAAGAGAAAAAGCTGCTGCGATTGAAGAGGGTAAAATAGATAAAAATGGCAATGCCATAATTGATGTTATACTGGATGGTTGCTGGTGAAAGAGACTCTTGAGAGAAATTACTCCGCTCTGTCTGGTGCTGCAACTATGATAGGGAGGCGATTTACACAAGTGCTCTTTATGTGTGTGAAAAATAAATACTGCTGTATTGGGCAATAAATATTTTTCTGATTCTTTGAACATAATGTAATCTTATTAGCAGTTGATTGTCCAGTTCAAACTTTATCAAGATTATTATATTACTTAGGATGTTTTTTATTTTTATGTTTAATACATCAGTCTCATCGTATAATCAAAAGATATCAATTATTATTGTTATTATTCTATTTTTATTGTATATGTTTAGCAATAAATCTATGAAAAATTGTTTTATATTTTTATTTTGTACACCTATATATATAAATACATTGAAACTATTTTACGAAATATACTGAATATTTTTCTTTTACATATTCCATACCTATGTTTTAATGTGTGTAATTTTCCCCAAAGACCTTATCATTGTATCGAAATATAAGGTCTAACAAAATATACTGAAACTATTTTAAAGGTAGGTCCAGTCCGTGATACTGAACAACTATCCCCAAGGAACACATAGCGAAATATAAAAAATATATTTTTCATATATCACCCACCTTTGACTGCTATGTGCCTCGCCGCTCTACCCGACACATCAGCTGTATGCAGCAAAGGACGTCTACACACGCTACGATTACACTCATTCACAAACAATCACATGTTGTCCTAGTAGTCATTAGGTAGTCATATGTAATTTAATCAATTCACAACACACTTTGAATTAAGTACCTAAGAAATTAAGATTATTTTTATTATTTCGACAAGTATCTTTACAATGTGCAAACAGTTAATAACGACATTATTCACAACAGTAAAACACATTCCAAATTAATATTTTGATACAGTCAAAAATATTCAAACATCTCATGCGATAGGTTATTAATAAGAAAAATCTAATTTACACTAAACTCGCATATTTTGGAGACTGAACTACCTATTCACTAGAGCAACAAAAGTCAACTGATGTTATTAGTCGGTTTTGTTTCTTGCTATAATAAGTAAAAACATGTTATGCACATGAGGCGGTATTTCTTTGAATATGACAACAAAGGATTTTGTAGTAAAAATTCACCGGTTCAATTTTTGCCGGCTTTTATGATGTTTTGTTTGTTTCTTTTGTCGGCATTTTACTTACAAAAATACTGTTCACAACAAGCAAAAAATGTGCAATAAAATTTAAGTTAGCTCGTGCCTGCGGCGAGAACAAAAGGGGCCATAAATGTTAACCGTGGGAACGCTAACTGAAAACAAATAAACAACAAAAAAACTTTCCTAGGTCTGGTCAGTTTTGAGTTGGAAGTGATGCAAATAGCATCGTGCGTACGTTTTCTTTATGCCAAATTATAGGCAGTTATTCAAAAATACCTAGTCATATTGTGTGTAATTAAAACGCCAGCCTAGATACTTTTACATCAAACTTAGGTGACTTGCGCCATTTTATTTATTTTCTTATTGTTTTAATAACTTCATGCATCATGTAATAGACGCGGGTCTACTTGAGGTTTAATAGGGTACAGAATAAATACTAGTTGCCTTAGGCAAGTGATATCAAAAATAATAAATCACTCGACTAATTTGATGAATTTGTTTAGTGACTGTGATTGTGTTGTGAAGTCGTGTATTTAGCCACGTTTGTGGCTGCCTTTAGGTATTGCGGCGATGAGCGGACGGCGCGGCATGTGCGGTCGAAGGTCAGTGTATGTAAAAAATAAACTTCATATTTCACTATATGTTTCTTGAGAAAATTTGTTCAGTATCACGGACTGAGCCTACTGTTAAAATAGTTTCAGTATATTTTGTTAGACCTTATATATAAAGAACAATATTTTCTGATCAGCCGACCGGTCAATTTGTAACTATATTTATATATTTTGTCTTTTGATTTCTTGGCGAAAGCAACATAAAAGTTGTTAACTTTATTGTATGAAAAAAATACCATACATAAAGACCATAGTAACTAGATGACGTGACTACTTCGATTTGTTTGAGAACGTTATTTTTTTTCGTATTTCAATATACATGTACTGCTATAAGTTGTTTAAATTGATGGACCGAATCACCTCTTTTAACATATTTGTATCTACTGAATTAAAAATATTATTGTAAATATATCTGTCTGCTATCTCCATACGTTCTAAGCTCCCGAGTTCATGAACATGTTCTCGGCAGTGCGCGTAAATATAATATCAAGGAAAGCGCCCCCTCGCGCAATCGACACGATACGTCTAGCTCCGCCCACAAATGAGGTACATAATTTTTGTGGTATCGTCTTAACAGACACAATATAAAATTATAAAGGATTGCGTAGAACCTGATTAAAATGCTTGAACAGAAGGATGCTCTGAAGTGAAGGCGTTTGCTAACTGCCCACTGTCCTGAAGTTTTCCATGCTCCACACTCCACCATGAGGTTTTTTCGCCTTTCCATTTACTACCCCAGGTAGCAAACTGACGTCAGCGACGTATAACCCTTCAAATGTCGGCATAGCAGACACAATAGTAAAACAATACATCAGACGCCCGCTCCGGGCGTCCGACATGGGAGCGTATAAGCGACGTCACTTATAGGTCATAATAGGGTCGGTCATTTATTCGTCGAGAGCAGACGTTAAAGTGACGTCAGTTTAGGGTCAGCGTTGCGCAGGACGTCGTATTTACGTCAAATTAAAGGCAAGTATCTGGACGTACCATATACGCCGCCAAGAGGACGTTTTGCTGACGTCTATTTAGGGTCAGTTTCTGGACGTACCATATTCGCCACAAAGTGTACGTCTTACTGACGTATATTTAGGGTCAATATCAGGACGTACCATATACGACGCCACGAGGACGTTTTACTGAAGTAAATTTAGGGTCAGTATATGGACGTAAGTAACTACCATATTCGTTCCAACGTGGACGTTTTTTTGTTCAATACTTTTAAGGTAAAAGTAACATGTACTCAGTGATACAATTAAGTGAAAAAAACAGCGGAACCGAATCAGTGGTAGACGCCAAGGCATTGTGAAGTTGGCCACCTGTTAAGTTTAAGTTAAAGTACGGTTTAAATCATTTTTCCATGTCCTTAAGTCTATGGTCTTAAAAAACATGGTCCCTGTATCATTGTTCTGGCAATTGTGTCCCACTGTCTTTTATTGCATCTTAAATATAGATTATACTACTTACATTGTGTTTTTTTAGTTTCATCCATAAAAGTTCTTGAGTCTCTTCAAGATACGTAGGTGCTAAGCACTAAATTCTATCCTACTATCACGCGTAAGGATTTGCGAGATGGAGTGAAAAGGGATAGAATATAACACGTACCGCAGTCTTTTGATCTAGGGCCCCTGACCAATAACTTAGAACCGTCGTAGAGCTTAAATGCGCAGCTCAGGCTTTAGTGCCAGTTTTGCCAGCACGTTATTTCACTCAATAGCCAGGGCGGTTCTCTTTTTTAACAAACTACCCACCCAAACTACCTAAGGGGAGCATATTGCCATGCTAACGATATCAGCTGTAAGTGTGTTCTTACAATCTATATAATACCCGCTGTCCAAATTCGTGTAGTCTTTGTTAATTAATTTTATTTCCTCTAAATTAGGCAGTTTTAGACTTCGTCCATTCCGTAAAAAATTAAGACGTAAAAAGCATTAAGTAATAGTTCTAATCATAACCATAAAACCTTTTATTTTGAGTAATATTGTATGCAAGTGTTAGTTTCTTAGAAAATCCCTAGATGGCGCTGTTCAAAATTAAAACTGGTTATGGTTTCTTTTATGTACATTCTTATTACTTGGTGCATATTTCCAATTAATCGAGTTCAGCAGAAGTGTGTGGTTTAATTTCCATACCATCGGTGTGCGACGGTAGCGACACCCAAGACACACTGTACATATCATGAGCTCCCGTAGGTCCTACTCCTGACTTGTATGTCTTAGTAACGTCTGTGTATAACGTCAGTGGCTGCCCTAATATGTACGGCCCAGTAACGTCCCTATGAATTCAGTATATGACGTCACTCAAACGTCAGTGGCTGTCCTAATATGTACGGCCCAGTAACGTCCCTATATGACGTCTCTCTAACGTCTGTAAACTGACGTCTCTCTAACGTCTATAAACTGACGTCTTGAGGCTGTGACAAATGGACGTCATCTGTTGGGACCCCCCGACGTCAAGACATGACGTCTCTTACGTCGAGCAGTACCGTAAACGGACGACATAATGACGTATAAATGCTACCTGGGACCGCGTTCCGATTATGGAATAAGAACGCAGCAATTTGTGTACTTATTTCACATTAATATTATAAATGCGAAAGTTTGTTCTTCTTCTTCACGCGTAAACGGCTAGACCTATTTTGATAAAATTTAGTACCTATGCAGGAAGCTGACACCCCGGAATAACACATAGGCTATGGAAGAGATGCCTATACGGGATAGGTTCGCTGTTGTATGTTTTCTTTTCTGATTTGTATCTGTGTTCCTTCTTATGTACATTAAAGCTTTGTAAACAAACAAACAAGCTACTTTAGGCGCGAGTAACACCGCGGGGCGCTGCTAGTTTCAATTAGGTAATAAAACAAGAACTAACGTTTAACTTCTTTATTTATTCTTCATATAACGTCATTTCTGTTCAGAATAAAGAACGTACAATAGAATCTTTATTATTTTAGTAAATCTAACATAAGATAAACTCATTTGATTTTATTGTCTTAATCAATCAAATTCTGGTTGTCGTTTCTGGCTATCTTACGTATAAACCGTTAATAATAAAATTCACACTCCGTACGAATCTGTTGACAAATTATGCTGTAATTAATTACTCTTACCGCCGATTTACATAGGAACGGCTGCGACTAGAGCTCACTGTCAAATCAAACCACATTCTACACATTTCGTAGATAAAAAGAAAGTGGCACTCCGGGAGTGCCGACAGAAGTGAAAACTTGGTGTCGGTACCAGTGTCGTGAGTTCGACGTTTTTCTTCATCTCAAAAAATGCTTGTGCATGCCTAAGGCGCGTAAATAGAAAAATGTGTTTGAAAACAAAAAAATGCGCTGCCGGCCGCTGCCATTCCAATCTGAAGTGGCTTTACTATACTATTACCACATAGTATTAAAAAAATAACAAACCACGTCAGTGTGAGAAAACAAAAAATCATTACTTTGCATATAACGTATGTTATCCTCCATGGGCCCGCAATGTCACATGTGACATCACTTTTACGACCACTTTATAAGCACTGAGGGGCCCCGTTGCTGTTTTTTACTTATGCCTACTAAAATCATAAATTATATATTTTTTGAACGTGGCCCATTTTGACTATCTACCTATTTTGAGGTTTGTTGAGAAGATGATCATATACTTAGGTATATGCAGACTGTATAAAAATAACTGAGGACATAAAAATAACTGAAAAAAGCATATTCTGCTAAAAGTCATTGAATGTGTTCTGATTGAACCAGAGATGGGCGGAGTAGAGCATAATGCTTGCTAAATCTCCACTTTGATTTTTCATGATTGGTTAACTAAAGCCACCTCCAACTCCACTTCAAGCGAAACACATCCTAGTATCATTTTTTTACTAATATATATTTGTTTACAGTATCTATTATCACCAGTGATCGGATAATAGGGCGCTTATATACCTAAACTTCTTTTCTTAAAAGAATAATATGGATATTCCTTCCTGATTTAATATGTGATCCCTTGTTTATTTTACTATAACTTCTAAATGCCTGAACCGATTTAAAAGTGTGTGGTATTTTTAGAATGCTTAGGTCATCTCGAGTGACATAAAATACCCTAATTGTCCAAAACCACCGTAAAAAAAAAGTACGAGACGGTATGTAAGCATTATTTAAAGAAAAGAAAATTTATCGTTTTCATAACGAGTTGTAACTATATTTTGTATGCAGGTGACATTTTTAGCAATCAGAAATTTCAAACGATTCCGGCATCCAAGATTTTGAAAGGCATGTCCGTATTATGTATTATGCTTTCGTAGGCATAAAAATGAAGTTTAGGTATATTAGCGCCCGATTATCACAAAAAATAACAACTTAAATTTAGAACAAAAAATACTGCTTCGTATAATGTTATTTACTTATCTATTTGCTTACTTAACTAACAATGTTATTTTAAAGAATCTACTTATGTACCTATTACCGCAAAATATTGCATTTGATACACTTTTATAAATATCATTCGTAATTTAAATTGTAAATAGGTACTTAGCTTAGAATATAATTTTACCCGTAGCTATTATCACAAAAATTATATTATTAATTAATCACAACATTTTTGCATTTGGTAAATTATTAGTACCTTAATATTACACATATCGATGGGTTTCTAGTACTAAAATAGCACTTCTTAATAAAACTGAAAACCATTATGCTATAAGTATATGCATCTACATAGTATTAAATCATCAAATTAGATATTGTAGGTGCATGAACTGAACACATTTTAATTAGTTCTTTTTTAATGCGATCAAGTCTAAAAAGTCGTTCCATTGAATAGAATCACAAATAACAAAAATAAACTTATTCTTTAGAAACTTGCTTGAAAGTATTTATATTTAGGTTTATATTTAGGGTAGACAAACCCACATCTACTTGCGCAAAATTGTACAAAAAATTGAGGACGCCTTTTTAACTTTAACTTAATTTTCTGTCACCACGATAACTCTGATTTAGTGCAAATTAGTTAAGTGAACTATTAAATACTTCTTTTTACAATATCCACGTTGACAAATATCGCACTGGTAGGGTTTCTCGCCCGTGTGTGTTCTCAAATGGCTGCGCAAACCATCAGATTGTGCAAACCGACGCTCACACACATTGCACTCAAACGGTTTCTCTCCACTATGCGTCCTTAAGTGTCTTCTCAAAATATGCTTCAAACTAAACCGTCGCTCGCAAATATTGCATTCATAGGTCTTTTCTCCTGTATGTATCTTTAAATGGGACTTTAGAGAGCCAGTTTCTGTGAAACGACGATCACATACACAGCACTTATGACGTTTCTCCCCCGTGTGAGTACGAGAATGTTTACTCAAATCCCCGGAGGCAGCAAACCAACGGTGGCAAACGAGACACTCATACGGTTTCTCACCTGTGTGCGTTCGCAAATGAAGCTTTAAAGTTTGTTTCAATCTGAACCTACGTTCGCAAACGCTACATTGATGAGGTTTCTCACCTGTGTGAATTTTGAAATGACTCGTTAGATTTCCAGCTTGCTTAAAGCGACGTTGGCAAAAGCTACATTCGTAAGGAGCTTGTTCTGAGTGTAATAGTGAATGATTTTTGAGACTATCTAGTTCCATGAAACGTTTAAGACAGATAAAGCATTCGTGACGCCTCTCCCTATTAGCGGCATGAGTTTTCAGGTGACAACGTAAAGTCTGCTTCAAGCAAAACCTACGGTTACAAATGTCACATTCATAAGGTTTTTCACCCGTATGCACTTTCATGTGCCCTTTCAGCCCGGCAGTTGAAGTAAAGCAGCTTTCACAAAATGCGCATTTATGAGGTTTCTCACCCGTGTGTGTCATTAAGTGTGTTTTTAAATTATTACTAAACCTAAAACGACGGTGACATATGTCACATTTGTAAGGTTCCTCTCCCGTGTGTATTCGGAAATGCTTTTTTAAATCACTACTCATATAAAAACGACTTTTACACACCTGACACTCAAAGTTTTTCTTGCCCTCGTGTATTTTTGAATGAGTGCAAAGATCGCTTTGTTTAGTAAATCGACGTTGACAAACATTGCACTTATATGGTTTCTCGCCAGTGTGAGTTCGTAAATGGCCCTGCAATGTAGTCTTATGAGCAAACCGACGTTGACAAACATTGCATTCGAACGGTTTCTCGCCAGTGTGAGTCATTAAGTGACTTTGTAAATGAGGCTTTTGTCTAAACTTCTTTTGACAAATTTTACATTCATAGGGTTTCTCGTTACTGTGCTGTCTTAAATGCATTCTCATACTAGCTGAAAAGCTAAATCGACGGTGGCAAACCTCACACTCATAAGGTTTCTCACCCGTGTGCGTCTTCAAATGTGAGCTGAGTTGGCCTCGTGTGCGGTACCGTCGCTGGCACAATGCGCACGCGTGCGGTTTCACTCCCGTATGAGTCTGTAAGTGCTTTCGTAACAGATCCTTCGTTTTAAACATTTTTGGACAAACGTTACATGTGTGGCGTCTCTCGGATGTGTGTACTTCTATATGTCTTTTTATGTTATATTTATGTTTAAAGAATCGATGACAGATGTCACATTCGAAAGGTCCCTCGATGGTTTTAGTCGTAGAGTTTCGAGACTGGCGTTGCACCCCATTTGTTGTGTCCGGTTCAGATTTGCCAGCCAAAGCTCCATCTGGAAATATGAGTAGGTCCACATAATACTTGTTCGCTCCACCATTTAATCTGACTGGGTACAAAATGCGGCATTGACATGCAAACCCGTAAGCGGACACCAGCCAAAATATGTATTGGTACTTTTCTCTATTTTCTTTAAGTCAAACTGTATGTAAAACTTAATGATGTATACATGAAATAAAAAATAAATAATTTTCAAGAGCTTTCATATTCTTTCTACAGTATCTAAATTACATTATTCATAATACAATACAAGGAAGGGAAGTACAATAGCCTTACTTTTAATTGATTACTAACTGGCGAAGCATGTTCCGGATACAGTTTTGACGAAGCGTGTTGCGAATATTTCAATGTTTTAATTTTATTAATAATAATTTTACTTGAACAATCTTGTGTGTATAAAGTTAAATGAATAAGTAAATTTACTTATTAAGTGGACGAGTATACATTAAAATTAACTTGTTAAGTGGAAAAGTTGAATAAAATCGCAGATTTTTGGCAGTGTGTACTCTTAAGCCGCGGAGGGTCACAAGTGAACTCAACTTTTCTCTTTTCGTCAAGTGAAGTCAAACTTGTGGTTAACAGGCGAAATTTTATTTTATTTCAAAGAAACTATGGCTTAATTTCTTTTTAAATGTTCTTTAAAATTGAGTGAACCAAAAACCGTTTACGTCATAAGAAACATCTACATTTTGTTCTGACGAAAGAGGCATTTACTTAAAAGTCCGTTTTCATCGTGTGAGTTCGTAAATGCGATTTCAGGGCACCAGTCTCATTAAACCTACGATTACAAAAATAGCACTCATGACGTTTCTCGCCAGTGTGTATTCCTGAATGCAAACTTAGACCACTCGCACTCGCAGATACCGCTATCGTCAGAAAAAACATCCTATATTTTTTTCTGACGATAGCGGTATCTGACAAAAGTGGCCTAGTTCATGGAAGCTGTGCTTTGCCTTACCGAAGTAATTGGCATAGTATGTGTTCGCGTGCGGTGTGAAGTCGATCGCCTGGATATTTTTCTTAGATCGGAATAGACATCTATTCCATGAATTTATTATTATTATATGGATTTCATTCCAATCACAACAGGTGGTGTAGGAATGATTTCATACTCGTATTAGAATGTGTTCGAATATTTGGATGTGAGTTGACTTAAAGCATTTATAGGCATATATTTATTATTGCATTATAATTAAGTAAACCTCAGACAGGTTTACCTAATCACATGACTGAGCCCGTATGTGGCGTCGTATAGCACTCTTATTACTAAACCTACGTTTACAACCATCGCAAACATATGTAGCCTTCTTGTGGACTCGAGCGTGTTTCTTGAAACTGGCTGCGAATGTGAACCGAAGTTCACAAACAGTACATTCGTAAGGCTTTTCACCCGTATGTATCCTTACATGTGTGTAAAGGTAGCTGCCATTCTTGAAGCGGCGGTCACACACAGGACACTCATAAGGTTTCTCGTCAGAATGAGTGCGTAAATGTTTTTGCATCGAAGAATATTGACGAAATCGACGTTCACAAATATTACATTCGTAAGGTTTCTCGCCCGTGTGAGTTCTCAAATGTAATATCAGAGAGTTCCGAACCTTAAAACGACGCTGACAAACGTTACATTCAAACAATCTTTCCTGCGAGTGTATTCTGATGTGGTTTTTTAGACCTGCAGATGCAGCAAATCGACATTGACAAACATCACATTCGTACGGTTTCTCGCCTGTGTGAGTTCGTAAATGCGATTTCAGGGCACCAGTCTCATTAAACCTACGATTACAGAAATAGCACTCATGACGTTTCTCGCCAGTGTGTATTCTTGAATGCACATTTAGACCACTCGCAACAGTAAACCGACGTTGGCAAACATTACATTCATACGGTTTCTCGCCCGTGTGTATTCTTAAATGTTTCTTTAGTTCGCCAGGAGCATAAAACCTACGTTCACAAATGTTACATTCATAACGTTTGTCACCTTTGTGTCTTCTCAGATGTGTGTTTAGAGCACTAAGTTGAGAGAATCGTTTTCCACAAACATGGCATCTATGTGGTTTCTCACCAGTGTGTGTCCTGAGATGTGATTTTAAACTACCTAACGCTTTAAACCGCTGTTGACAAACGCTGCATTCATAAGGTCTCGCTCTAGAGTGCAATTTTGCATGTCTTTTCATATCCTCCAAGATTTTAAACCGACGTTTACAAACAAGACATTCGTGAAGTTTCTCACTCGAGTGAGTTTTTAAGTGTTTGTTCATATAATTGAGGAAAGAGAATCGACGTTGACAAATACCGCACTCGTAAGGTTTCTCGCCAGTGTGAGTTTTTAAATGCCGTTGCAACATAAACTTCGTGCTTAACCTACGTTGACAAGTATGACATTCAAAGAGTTTCTCGCCAGAATGTGTTCTTCTGTGAACTCTTAAGTTAGACGCTTGTTTAAAAGTTCTCTGACAAATATCGCATTGGTAAGGACTCTCACCAGAGTGAATATACAGATGTTGTCTTATATGTTCCTTTCTTTTGAACCGTTTTTGACAATAATCACACTCGTAGGGAGCCTCGCCTGTGTGTGTACGTAAATGTATCTTTAAACCGCTAGTGTGAGCGAACCGACGAGAACAGAAAGAGCATTTGTATGCTTTCACCCCAGTGTGAGTCAGTAGGTGACGACGTAATTGATAATTGAAGCGGACCTTATGTTTGCAGACATAACATTCATATGGTTTCTCATCGAAGTGTGTTTTTAAATGTGCTATATGATGGGCATTCTGCCTGAATCGCCGTTGGCAGACGTGGCATTCATAAGGTTTCTCACCAGTATGTGTTCGCAAGTGGACTTGCAAACCATGCAGGACTCTAAACCTTTTTAGACAGACATCGCACTCGTGAGGTTTCTCTTCAGAGTGCGTTTTCAAATGTTTGTTTAAATAATATTTCGTTTTGTACTTTCTTTGGCACAATTTACATTCGAATTGACCATTACCGGCTTGAAATCTGGACTCAGTGTTCTCTGGTTCTGTTTTCACGGCAAAGGCGCCATCTGGAAACAAATACCGTTATCATTTTGGAAATAAAAATTAAAAAATTGCACCATATAAAGTTTTTTTGTTCTTCTTAATTATTCTATAACATTTCAAAATATTTATTTATTTAACTTTATTACAAAAAATGTAACAGGCGGACTTAAGGCCCACGGCCTTTTCTACCAGTCAAAATGCCGAAAAAAGCAAATTTTGGTCGACATATATAAAAAAATAATAGAAAAGATAATTCCTAAAGTCAAATATCTTATTCATGAAAACAAAATTCCCTCCTCATTAGATCAGTCATATGTTATAACGCTACTAACGCTAGCTTGATGTATGTAAGCAATACAAGCATTGCTTTTACTATCAATTACATAAAAAAGTTAAATTGGTAGAATACTCTCTATGTGACTATTTAATTTATATAGGGCTAGGCTTTTCACATTATTAAAAGCATAGAATCAAACTCATTCGTAAACCTTGATTCATATTGATATCTTTTGTAAGTTATTTAAAATTTTCTTTACCTTTTTTATTTTCTTTATTTTTTAAGGGATTTTTTTCCTTACCTGGCTTCAGTCTCAAATCTTTGCGAGGCTTGCTCTGTTTTTGGTCGGTTCTAGAGCCACATTTTGATTTCTTTGCAGAAGCATCATCTGTAAAAAAATATAATTAATTAATAAACCCAATTTTTTCTTGAATATTGACTTTGGGCAAAGATAATATTAACTAACGTAGCAGATACCCAAAGCCAAAGAAACTATTGGAAGGCCCGTAAGTAGGCAAACTGGAGTTTCGAGGTAGGCACACAGAGATGGCAGCACACACGACTAACAAAAGTGACAAAGAAAGTGTTAAATGTACTGTAAAAATATTTACGGCATTTCATATAAGTTCATATTTAATTAATTAGAGTACATAACACTTTGTTTAAATAATAAAATTAAATAATAGTAATAAAATATTTAATGTTTTCATTATTACCTTAAAGCGCCATCTAGTGACAAAGAAGATAAGTAGTTATGTTTATAAGGCGATGGGTAGGTATGCTTTGGGCATACTTACTGCAAATCTTTAGTTAATCCTTATCATGTTTGGGACTTTCACTCCGAAAGTGTAACGACAATGAGCGATAAATAGGAGGACCGTTTCTAACGGCTGCAGTGTCATTATATGGAGTAACGAGTCAGGGTATACTACCACGGGCTCTGCTACCGACGGAAACCAGTACGGTGTTATCTCCTAGTTCCTCGCTCAGCTGGTAGCACGTTGATAAAACATTATTTTCTTGACTTCTTTATTCTAGGAGGCTCACAATGACACTGAAGTACATTTCATACAAAACAGGCCATATGTTTGTTTGTTTGTTTTATAAAGCTTTATTGTACATAGAAAACATTTATTTGTAGTCTCGAGCTATTACAAAACTAAATCTAAAAGAGGGTACATGTGCCTATACAGACAACCCTAAAGTCTGTTCGCGGAGAATCGATAAAGACAGGACTTTTTAACTCATTACAATTTGCTTCCCGCAATTTTATTTTTGCAATTATTAACTGTATAAAACAGAAAACAAAACGCAAACACCCAAACGATTTACTCCAAGCACATTCCAGAACGGAATGGCAATATATGGCCGCCGCGTTCGCTCGCCCTTTCGATCCGCGGTTGACATCAACTGCGTGCCTCGTACTATGCAAATGGCGAAAGCGGAAGACTAGCGAAGACCGCCATACAGTTTGCTGACCAAGGTCGCTGGAAGGCGCTGGATGCAAGCCGCTCTAGATCGGTCATTATGCGGCTGAAATGAATAAAAAAGCGACAGTCGCTAGCCTGTGACGAATTAGATATAATATTTAACAACTCTCGGCGAATATACCTTTCTTGATATCCCTTTTTATAGGATCTCCTTTTCCACACACTTTGTCTTTGTCTCGCTGCTGAGCCTCACTAACTGCCTTCAGTGGAACGTCATCATCATCAAACTCACTGCCTTCATCAACCTGAGACGCCTTGTTTGGTTGATTAGAATCTACAAAAGTTAAGCATATCTTATCAAAATGTATTTCTTTATCCCCAAGAGGAGCCATCGGATTTTTTTTTGTCCGGAACCCTATATATCAGCCTATTATAGATCACACACCTTCTCCACCACATGTTTTTTGGTGTCTTTCTTCTGCACCAGGCTCTCTTTTGACCACAATCGGTGCGTCGAATGCGCCGGTGTCGGTGCACTCCACCGGCATAGTGCGCAGCGACGACACACCGACGAAGCGGGCGCCGAGCAGGGCCGGCAGATCTGCGGCCTGGAAAAAACATAGAACTTTAATCCTATTTTAGTATGAATTACCGCGATTAATATCATTTTTTGCCAGATATTAGTATACAATGTGGAAGGGACGTACCCATAATAAATCGAACCAAAGACTATACTAGATCACTATACTTGTATAATGATAATAAAATAATAGTCAAAGAACAAAAACAATTGACATTACAAATTGTTTATTGTTTATTGTTTAATAAGGCATACACAACAGGTAACAGTCTTTTATACTTATATCTAAGATTTCATTGACATCTTGCCCTAGACTGAAACCCAAAGGCGTGTACACACAGCATATCAGGCATGTAAACACTGTTGAGCTCGATGTATTGACCTTCACATTTGCCCGGGAAGCTTTATTTTTCTAAGTAGAAATCTCATGACCGTGAAAATAATAATCTACTTTACAGTATAAATGTATTTCAATACCTGATGATCAGCTTCCAACCCAGCAGCTAGTACAGCCTTCGCCCGGTCGGCCGCCAGCATCAGCCGGCGGCACCTGCAGAGCTGCGCGCGGCACACGAAGCAGGCCCGTACGGGCCAGCCGTCCGCTGTGTGCAGCTGAAACCGTGTACATCAATCTAAAGCCACATTTAGAAGCAAGTTTCGTGCCTGTCGCATACCATTTTATTGAAGTAATAAATGATTTGTGTGAAAATAGATTACCAAAACATATTTAAGGTTTTATACAAAAACTACTGCATTAATCAAATAAAATTTACAAATAAAGTTTATTAATAATCTTCGTTTTTTTTTTTAATTTGTGATCCACAGTTTAAACGGGCCTTCCGAAACACGGAAATCACTTTCTTTGATATTATCTATATTATATTATCACTTTCTTTATATATATAATTTTATATTATTAGCCTATGTCCAGCCATTCCTGTGGCTGATAAGACAAAGATATTATGAGAAGATAGCTCCTTCATTCTAAAGAGATACTTACAGGAGTATTAACTAACTTCTCAAACACCACTTGCAGAGGAGTGTCAGCGATAGCGGTCAAGCGCAGGTCGCGCGACAGGCACAGCCGGCACACAAAGCCGCGCGCCTGCGCTGGGAACACGGGCTGAGGGGCGCGGACTGTGGTGGACGGTGGCTCCGGCTTAACGACCGGGGCGTGGAAGGCTGTAGTGTCGGTACACTCCACCGGTATAGTGCACAGAGATGCGGACATATTGTCTGTATGATCGCTGATTAGGGCTAAGAAATCTGTGGAAGCCTGGAAAGATGAAAATTAAGTTATGGTATATATTTGAAACTGTGTCGCACACATAAGGAAAGGTTCCTAGAACACCCAGGAACTGTGGCAGAGCTGGGCTGGTTCGAGAACTGAGGCCAGCGACACCATCTCACGCAAAACAGAAACTGCTAATTCAGGCTTATTACATGTAAATGATAGAGACAAGTAAGAAGTATATCATCATCATCATCATTTCAGCCGCATAACGTCCACTGCTGGACAAAGGCCTCCCAAAGATTTCCAAAATGACCGATCTGGAGCGGCTTGCATCCAGCGCCTTAAGAAATATATATTTGATGATAGTTGGTATAATAGTTGAACATCTAGCCTAGTCTGCCACTTCGAAAATTAGGGGTTAGATCCCCTGCATGTTGGCATCTCCTGCCACAGGCACAGCCTAATGGCAAATCTTCAAGCAACATTAATTTATTTATGATGAACTACATTCTTTTAGTGGATTACTTTCCCCCAATTACTCCAACATATCAGATACAGACCTTCAATAAGAGATAAATTTATCCTACATTAAATTAAAAAAAAATTAATTTGACTTTGATACGTGGCAAATTAATTGTTGAACTTAAAGTGGACAAAAATGTATTACCTCAGGGTATCCCTCCAATACAGCGGCCAGCACCGTCTCCGCTCTGTCTGCCGTGAGCATCAGCTTGTGGCACTTGCTGATTTGAGCGCGGCACACATAGCAGACCACTACGGGACATGACTCAGCTGCGTGAAGCTGCAATGTTTAAACTTTAGTTGTTACAATGATTTTTAAAATTCTTAAGATGCATTTCTGACTTGGTTTCTCTGAAAATCACTTACACTAAAGCAGTGGTTCCCAAACTTATTTTGTCTACTGCCCACTTTGAGAATAAATATTTTTTTAGCGCCCCCATTTTTTCACCTATTTAAAAACCACTATAACTTCAAATTAATTAATTATTGTGACCTATATATGTATATTATGTAAATATTTATTCTCAAAGTGGAGGATGATATTTATGTGGTTGTTGTTGAAAGTCGAGAGCTCTTGCAGTCGTTGTTTAAGAGGCCTTCTAGCTAAATAAAGCTCCTAGCAAAAAAAAAACATTTTCTTTCCGGGTCTCTTACCGCCCCCCTTGAGACCTGCAACGCCCACAAGGGGGCGTTATTGCCCACTTTGGGAAAGACTGCACTAAAGCTAAGAGAAACCATTTTGGTGGCATATTTTTTTAATTATATGTGATGTTCTGTACTCATTGTTGTTGTATATGCTCCATATAAAAAAAAATCTATTTCTTCTTCAAAATTAGGGTGCACAGAGAACTGGCCTATTAATAAGGAGTGTAATGGTTTCATGTATGTAGAGTATGTTTCTTTATACCACCATAACTTGTATGTACGGAAATATGAGATGAAAGTAAGGGGTATTGTTAGAATCCTTGAATCATCCCAGACTTAGATCAGAGGACTTATAAATAGTTATGTTTTAACCCCCTACAAAAAAGAGGGTAGTTAGAAGTTTGACACCAATGTCTGTCTGTCTGTGGGCAGAATCTCCGATTTGTAGTGGTTTTTCGTACCTATGTTTAAAGGAAGTCGGTTTAGCATTTCAAAAGTTATAGTGGGTGAATGCTTGAAAGTTAGGTGTTTTTTTAATTTGTCTGTCAAATATTATAGTTATTTTTATGTACTTTTACCTCCAATATGGCTTTGTATCATCAGCAGCCTTTTCATGTTTCCATTTTAAGACGTGTCGTATAGGGACGTCAAGCATTTAGCGGAAAATAGGGAGACATGGAAAATACTCCACCGACAAAACCTACTTCCTAAATTTATTGATGAAGACGATCGGAGGGCTAAGGTTAGAATCTGAAAAGCAGTTCTAAAAAAGTTCGTACTTACGGAAAAGTTTGTTAGCTTTTCAAAAACGGTCTGCAGAGGAGTGCCAGCGATTGCTATCATGCGAACGTCGCACGTAAGGCAGATGCGGCACACGGCTGCATAGCGATTACGAGCCATTTTCGGTGCCGGCGACTGCCTGCTCTAATGATTTTCTGAAAATGAAAATAAGGTAGGTCTATCTATAACACTCTCCATGCTTGCTTACGTAAATTAAAAGTATTTAGTTATCTCCGCTGGTCAAATTATAAAATTTCTCAAATTTTTTCAAAAATATTTCATGTTTTTCACTTTGATAGGTAACCAACATCAAAACAAATGAAAAATAATAAACAAAAATGAAACTAAAATCAAAGAGAGTTGTTTTTACTCTATGATTTATTAGTATATGATTAGTAATAGTAACATACCTATACAGCCTTTTTTGTAAAAAAATCGATATTTTGAAAATACCGATGTTTCTTCATGATAAAGGATATAATCTGTCTAATCTGTGATGTTATGTAAGTTATGTTCATGTTTTTTAGAATATGTGGGTAGCTAACTTTCCATCAAATAAATCCTTTTTTTAGGGTTCCGTAGTAAACAAGGAACCCTTATGGTTTCGCCATATCTGTCTGCCTGTCTGTCTGTCCACGGTCCTACAGAGAAACTATAAGTATTAGAAAGCTGTAATTTGGCATGGATATGTATATTAATTATGGCGAAAAAGTCGTAAAAAAAAAGACGTGTGGCACTCGGGGACTGCCGCGGTAAAGCTATTGCATTAAGGTGGTTCGATTCGGTCCGCTAGGAGCCTCACCGTCAATAGATGGTCGTTTTATTTTTTACGAATGAAACGTGCATTAATGTTTACAACAAATTTTATTCACGAAAACAACGCAATATTGGTAATATATCCCAAGTCCCAACTACATATCATACAAGCACATTTTAATTTCTAAAGTATTAAAAATGTGAATGCTAATGTCGGATGGAATTTTCACGTACACATTCAAAGGGATTTTAAGTAAAAAATAGAATGTTAAATTCGTCTCTTACGTCATACGCTCACTGGACCAGCGGATAAGGTAACTAGATTAGCAAACGCTTGGTGTCGAGTTCGATTCTCAACTGAGGCAAAGATAATATAAATACTAACGTAACAGATACCCAACGCCATAGAAACGATTGGAGAGCCCGTAAGCACGCAAAACGGGAGTTGCAGCGTGGCCTCTCAGAGATGGCAGCACACACGACTAGCCAAAAAGATGACGAAGAAAGTGTTGAATATACTTTTAAAAAATATATTGCACTTCATATATGTCTTATTTAACTAATTAGAGTACTACTTTATTTGAATAATAGTTATAAAAGTTTTTTATGTTTTAATTTTTAGCTTAAAGCGCCATCTAGTTACAAGGAAAATAAATAATAATGTTTATATGACGATGGGTAGGCATGCATGACTGAGGTGAATTTTTACAAGGAAGGACGGCAACGTCGCAAACGGACGACGGAGACGAAGCGGCAACCTACATGGTAGGCGGAGTGGGGGGCGTGAGGTTTTTTCGTTACGGAATTTCTTGATTCGGTGGCCGCGCTCAATCCATTCCTGAAATATTTGGGTTTAAAGTTCAAATTTTTGTTTGAGTCAAGTGTCCCCCCCCCTCTATCTGCTAAACGGTTATATATGGCCACGTGAAAAAAATCACAATTATAGTATATATAATGTAGTTTGAAGGAAAACTATTAAAGCCAAGTAGAGTATACAAATTAAAAAGTTATAGGCGATCAACTTATAAAGGCGGGTCTCCTGCACCAAAATATCCAAAACATTACACAAAAACACGCAAACAAAGGGGCGTGGCCATACACAATTGTCTATGGCATACACATGTTTCTGCTTTCGAAAGCAGATGGAAAACATGCCCTGCGCGGGGCGAGAGGGGAAGGATTTCTTTTTTAATTATTTTACGGTTTTGGTTAAGAGTCCTTTGGAGCCTACCTCTATTATCTGCAATTGGTAAAACGCAGAACACATCTTCTAGTTCTTCGTCAGGCAGAAATGATGATAACAGTAATCAGAAATAAATATTATTAGGTACCTTAAGTGTCATTTTTGAAACGCGGAGTCACCTAAACGAATGGTTTTTCCGTACAAAAAACCGTTCGTTTAGTTACTCCGCGTTTGAAAAGTAGCACCTCATGATGAAGTCAACCATAAAGAAATGTTTCATTCAAAACAGAAATTATTTGCAGGAGACGGTTTGTGTATGAAAAATAATATTTTTGTTTTGTTTTTGTTTCATGTTTTTTGTGTAATGTTTCGAGATTTCTGGCGCAGGAGACCCGCCTTAAAATGTACTTGAAAAACGACATTTTCATACAAATTCAATAGATATTAGTTTTTAGACGTTTTTAGTAGCAAGAACTCAAAGTTGGCATTCGCAACTACGGAACCCTACACTGCGCGTGGCCCGACACGCACTTGGCCAATTATTTTTGTTATAATTACACAAGTTCAAATGTCATAAATGTCATAATGCACTGTCCGTCCGTTGTTTGTCAATGTCATTGTAAACTTTTACCTACTTTTTGTTTACTTAAACATTTTTGTATCTACATCAGTGTTATTATCAATACGGCAATTGCCGTAATATCCGGCAATTCATGTTTTTTTTCTGGATTATACGGTATACGGCAGATTTTTCGTTGCCGTATCAAATAATACGGCAATTGAGCTTTCATGTTGTAATTTATTTATTTTTACTTATTAGGTACTCCTAATATCTCTCCAGTGTTGCTAGTACAAAATATCATATACTGTAAACATTTATTCTTGAAATGGGAACCGGAAATCCCCTGCAATGACATGCCTAGATTTCCTGCTCCCTTTCTTTCATAGGTTTGGTCGAATCAAAGAAATTCTTTATGGTGAAGAAATTGACGAATAGTAATGTTTATTTAATTTAATTCGTCAGTTTTTTTCTATTTACATTTGTCTTATTTTATTTTCGTTTTATTAATTTTAGAAGGCATTGATTGTCAGTTTTAAGCTAGTTTTGTTTTAGTTTAGCATTTATTAAGTATAAGATACACCTGTTAAATAACTTTATTCATTTATTTAATAAAAAGTACTTAATACGGCAAGTTTGTTTCTTTTCCCTCTAAATACGGCAAATTCATTTTCAGAATACGGCAACCCTTATTTTTTTTGATAATAACACTGATCTACATGTTAGTTTATTATAACGTGTTCATAAGTGGCCAACACTGGTAAAATACGTGCCTTACGAAGCACGGAGGAGCTCGAGAAATGTTTATGCCACTTGTACCCGTTCATGTGCAGACTACGCTTGGTGTCGCTTCACTTGTGAAAGCGCTAGAAATGCAAACTCCCGCTTGGCCACTCAGCTCCATCCACAACATTTCTGACTGCCCTTTGTGCGAATGACCACAATCGCTGGGACTCCTCTGCAGCTCGTTTTTGAGAAGCTGACTGACATTCATGTGAGTACCTTCCTAGTCACCCTTCTAAAATATTCTTATCTATAACGAACACTTGAGTAAGTTTTTATTTATTTATCTTTATTATAATAATGTTAACAGATGGGATTTCCACCAGTCAACCTATAGGTACATACTTACATGTACAAAACTTTTTATCAAATGTATGTAACATGAGACGTGCCTGGCCAGTAAGCAGGTCTGGCTTGGAATTCGCTTAGTGTTCATTTTCTGCGAAACGGCGTCGGGCGTCGGCTTTCAAGAAAGTTTCTTTGTCTGTATTAAATATAAGTGCTTTAACTAGGTTACAATCTGAAGTTAATGTTGGTTACAGCACATATTGCTATGATCCCTATCCAACATAGTTTTTAAGTACAGTGTAGATACTAATAAGTTACATTGCAGTTTTGTATTGATATAGTTACCACAATTTATTCAAGTAGTTATTTAAGTAATAATTAATATTCTTTGGGCATAAAGAGAGGTGAGTAATCTGTACAGTTTAGATCATATATATAAGTTGTAGCTATATTGTAAATGTCCTAGCTCTCCACAAAACGTACAGCTCATTTACATACTGCAAAAATCAACCATACAAATAGTTTCAATGAAATTGTATACCAAAGGCAAGGACTTGTAATAAGATAAGCTTTTGTACAAATTTATAAGTCTGTTCCTATATAATTTTTTGGTACATTATAGAGATAACTAACTAACATGTAAACTATGTAAATATGGCAGACTAAGCTGTGTCTAAAATATAGGTAAATGATATTCCTGCATCTTGAATGTTTTAAAAACCTTATCATCATCATTAAATCCCAACTATAATTATAAATGTGAAAGTGAGTTTGTCTATTTGTTTGTTTGTTACATCTTTACGCTTCAACCACTGAATCTGTTTAGATGAATATAAGATATTAGAGTTTCACGGTCACAATTACTGTTATGAGTATAACGGGACTTACCGCGATTAATATCGTTTTTTGCCAGATATTTCGATGGCCCTTCTGCTATCATGGTCGTTGGCAGACTGAGGAACTGCGATGGATGTTTGGCTGTCAAGGGTAACAATATCGGTCTACCCTCTTTTTTCGTCGTTTGTTGCATAAGTCCTTACACACAACAGTGATGGTGTCCGTTTGGGAATTGCTTTTTTAATTAATTGCGGTAAGTCCCGTAAAACTAATAAGTGTTTAGATGACATTTGGTATAGATATAGTTTAAGATTCAGGGAATGACATAAGATAGTTTTTATCCCAAAATTCCCAGGGAAAGAGAAGCTCGCAGGCACAGCTAGTAAATAAATAAATATACGGACAAATCACACAGATTGAGTTAGCCACAAGGTAAGTTCAAGACTTGTGTATTGGCAGCCTTCTGTATCCCACTACCGGTAATAGGTCTTGCCTTGGTATGCTATCCACCTGGGTCCTGAGCCTTGTGAAACTAGTTTCGACCCGCAATTTCTCTAGGGGCCTAACTCCGTCAGCATTCTAATCCTTTCTCATCATCACAGTTGCCTTGCCATGAGTTCTGCCGCACCACTTTAAAAACCAAATAAAATAGAAACTTGTATAAACTCGTGTATGACATCCAATCCAACCCTTTAATGAATTTCAACTTCATTGTAGCATGAGGTCAAATACCTCACCATCAGCAAGTCTTGTAAATATTCACGAATATTTGGTTGTCTGGAATAGATCCCGTTATGGGATAAGTCCGCCTTTGTACCTACACATTATATGGTTTGCTGATGTTCTTATGATTGTAAACTGTTTATGTACAAAAAATATATACAACAAGAACAACAACGATATTTTTACACTATGTCTATTCCATTATTTAGTTTATTGCATCTGGGTATTTTATTTATTTCATTATTTAGATCAATCCAGTTGGGTATTTTATTTTTTCAGATTTCCACAGAATTGGAAAGCGTGTTTGGCAGGGTTAAAAGCATGAACCGCTGGCACAATGCCACTAGAATATATGAATACTACATTTGATGCTCCGGTCAAAAGTGAGCCTGAGTATCTGGACCTGGATGATGTCAAATTTAATATAGAAGGTGAGTTGTCAGTGGGTAATTATGTGCCATGTAATTTTTTTTTATATTAAGGACAAATTACACTGATTTAGCTAGCCCCAAAGTAGGTTTGAGACTTGTGTTATGGGGGATATTAACTCAACGATACTATATTTTATAATTAATACAAATATAGATAAACATCCAAGACCCAGGACAATGAAAAACGCTATTTTACAACCTGCCCTGTCCGGGGATCGAACCCGGAACCTCTGAGTGGCGGAGCATAGTGACCACTACGCCACGGAGGTCGTCAAATTAGAGGGTAAAACTTTATAAATGTGGCATATTGGGTAACTAGATGTCCTGCGTTTGATTCTCAGCGCAGGCTAATGCTTGTAATTTTCACAAGTATTTTTCTGTGCTGCTGGGAGCCATGTTTGTTAATACACCTGTATGACATTGCACAGATTTCCAAAATGACTGATCAACTATTTTCAGGTCCTCCAGTACAGTCAGCAGTGAAGTTGGAAGTTATTGATGAAGAGTGTGAGTTTGATGATGATGATAACATCCCGCTGAAAAGAGTCAGTGAGGCTCAGCAAAGAGAACGGGACAAAGGCACGCCTGTGAAAGGGGAGATACTGGAAGGTATGTCTTCATCACCATTTTGCTAAGCAGGTCTGGGCTAATCAGCCTCCTTTCAGATGGACATTCTTTTAGGCATAGAGCATCTTCCTGTCTATGCCTAGAGGATTGGCCGTAACTGCTGGCAATCTATGTATCAATCTTCTATACAACGTGGAAGGGACATAGATCACTATAGCATACTGTTAATAAAATAACAGTCAAAAAAAAGGTAGGTAAAAATTGGAGATAGATAAAAAGTGTGAAAGCCATAGTTGTAGACAATTTTATCAGCTTTCATTATGTAGTACAACAAAATTTCGTACAACGCACCGTTTTCGAGATGTAAGCAAAAAACGGGACCTTCTTTGTTTATTTCCCCCCGCGGGCTCACCTCGGAGGGGTAAGGACTTTTAGTATGTTTATATCCTAACTAGTCCTAAGAAAGTTGCACAGACAAAATTTCTGCTTTCGACTTTTCCATCCACATGCCCCTTTTGAGCACTCATTGACCGAACTATCAGTTTTATTTTTATTTTTCAGATGAGGCTTCTGAGAAATCAAAACCTGACGTCACAAGCAAAAGAGGGAATCGCAAATCTTCCAAGGATAAAACGCATGTGTGTATTTTTTGCCAAAGTTCTTTTAAATGCTACAAATCTTTCAAAAGACACTTACACGCGCACTTCGACCTTCGTTCTTACGAGTGTGATGTCTGCCAAATGAAGTTTAAAAAAAAGTGCTACTTACCAGGTCACCTTCTCACACACTTCGGCGAGAAACCTTACGAGTGCAGTGTGTGTAAACGTCGATTTATTCAAAGTAATACTTTGAACAAACATTTACTTACACACACTGGTGAGAAACCGTACCAGTGTGACGTTTGTCAATGTTGGTTTCGTCACAGGGCTAGCTTGCAAGGCCATTTACAAATTCACACTGGCGAGAAATCTTACGAGTGTAATGTTTGCCAAAGTCGATTTAGAAAACTTGGTTATTTGAAAATTCACTTGCGGACTCACACCGGCGAGAAACCATACGAATGCAATGTCTGCCATAAACGATACAGGCAAGGAGGCCATCTGCAGTCACATCTGAAAACACATACGGACGAGAAATCCTACGAATGCAATGTTTGTAATTGTCGGTTTAAGTTAAAGCATTCGTTAAAACAGCACTTACGAACGCACACGGGAGAGAAGCCGTTTGAATGTCCCGTCTGTCAACATGGATTTACGAACTCCAGTGGTTTAAAACTTCATTTACGCATACACACAGGGGAGGCTCCATATGAGTGTGATGCTTGTCAAAAACGGTTCAAAAGAAAGGAACATTTAAGACAACATCTGTATATTCACTCCGACGAAAGATTTTACCAGTGCGACATTTGTCAAAAAACTTTTAAACAAGCCACTTCTTTACGAGTTCACAAACAAACACATTCTGGCGAGAAATTATATGAATGCAATATTTGTGAACGTATGATAAGCAGCAAGGCTGCTTTAAAACGTCACCTTATGACTCACACGGGGGAAAAGCCACATGAATGTTATATTTGTCAACGTCGATTCGCTCAATTCGGTCTTCTAAATAACCATTTAAAAACACACTCAAATGATAGACCTTACCAGTGTGAAGTTTGCAAACGACGGTTCAAAATTAAGGCGGATATGAAAAAACATGTGAAATTACATTCTCAAGAGAGACCTTACGAGTGCAGCGTCTGCCGACAGCGGTTTAAAGTGCTAGGCGGTCTAAAGTCACACCTTAGGACACACACCGGGGAAAAACCACATAAATGCCATATTTGTCAACAACGATTCACTCAACAAACTTCTTTAAATACACATTTGAGAAGACACAAGGGTGAGAAACTTTATGAATGTAATGTTTGTGAACGACGATTTTATGTTTCTTGTGAACTAAAGAGACATTTAAGAACACACACGGGCGAGAAACCGTATGAATGCAATATTTGTCTACGTCGTTTTCCCCATTCTGGTAATTTGAATAAACATTTGAGAACCCATACGGGTGAGAAACCTCATGAATGCTATGTGTGCAAAAGTAGGTTTACAGCTGCCCGTACTCTAAAATATCATTTAAGAATTCATTCTGGCGAGAAATCATATGCATGTAATATTTGTAAACGTCAATTTGCCTTGCCCACTTATTTAAAAAATCACCTACAGGTGCACTTGGAAGACAGAGAATTGTACGAATGCAATGTTTGTCAAAGTCGTTTTAAGTATCGGCACTCACTGACAGTACATTTAAGAATACACACGGGCGAGAAACCGTATAAATGCAATATTTGTGAGCGTCAGTTTACTAAATGTGACTATTTACGAAATCATATACGTACTCACACCGGCGAGAAACCTTTTGAGTGTCATGTTTGTGGGTGTTGCTTCAGGCAGGCTGGCCATCTGCAGTCTCATGTAAGAGTACACACAGGTGAGAAACCTTATGAATGTACTGTTTGTAAGCATCGGTTTAGATTCCAAACTAATTTCATAAAACACGAAAGACTGCAAAAGGAAGGCAAGTTATACGTATGCGATTATTGTCAATGTCGGTTCTGTAACAAGAATGCTTTGCGGCATCACATACAGGCTCACACCAGTGAGATATCGCATTAGTAAGTTGTTTGTTCATGAGAATTGTATTTTTTGCAAATAGTCAAAAATGTAGAATCCATATTGGAGATCTAAAAACATTAAATTCGGCTTAATTCATAAAAAGGTGCTAAAAACATCCTTGAACCTGATAGCACAGTCACTATAACAATTTATGGACAGATATTTATGGATGGATATTACTTACGTGAAATAACTGAAAGGTGGCTCCATAATACGCTATTTTCCAACAAGTCAAATCAGATACTTTTTTCTAAACGTCAAAACAAACAGTTTCTATGGGATTTAGTATGAAATACAGGCAGATGACGTCATAGTTTTTTGGAGTCAAATAGCGCTCTTATTACCAGTTTTTCTGCAATAATAAATTTAAAATCACGTTAAAATAGATATGTCCAAAGACAAGTGACATTATTTTGCGACGTTTTATTTTATTATTAGTACAAAATAATTTATTTTTGGCCTAGGAAAATACCCAATTATGTTTATTTAAATATCAATACACGAATCATAATAACATGAAATGATTATTATAAGCTTTGTAAATTGATGTAAATCAAGGTCAAAGATATCCTCGACCCGTAAAACTTGGGGAATGTAATAATGCAAACTCGAAGAAAAATTCCATCTGGCAATTGTAATAAAGTCGAATTTACTCTTTCATATTTCTCGCTTGAAAACTACTTATCATATAGAATTATTTTTTAATTATATTATAATAGTTATAAGTAAACACTATCCGTCTTATTATAAAACGCAGACTATCTTTGTTACTAGGTTTTAACCACTATCCGACCAAATCAAGTTGACATTTTCAGATGAGACAACGACGTATTACTAGATGTTAACTTTTTACCAATTTATGCACATGGAAAAAGTATACAGAGAATTCATAAAATAAAAGTTCATTTATTCATCTTTAAAAAAAGGGGTAATACAAAATTCGTCAGAGATCAGTCAAAAATACCACCCCGAATTGTACCCGGTTCAAAGGTACCCATTACGCTTGCCGCATTACCTCTCTAAATTGCTATGGACAGCCTTTGAACCAGGTACCATCCGGAGCGGTGGTCATATCCACGGGACTTTAATCGTCGTCCAATCTCACTAACAATTGTTTTATGTTTTATGATGTTAACTTGATTTGGTTGGATAATGGTTTAAACCTGGTAACAAAGATAGTCTGCGTTTTATAATAAGACGGTATGTTTTAACTAAAAAGTACTATTACTTTTTGTACAGTCAAGTTAATAAGTTTAGAAAACAAACTTGGCAGAGTCGGCTGACTCAGCCATACTGTACTGGTAATTTTTATATATGTTTTAAATAAAAATATTTAATTTTATCAATGGCGTTATAATTATCATTTTATCCCAAAGTCCACATTATACAGACCTATCGCCTTATAAACATAATTATTTCTCTTCTGTCGTTACTAGATGGCGCTATAGGTATTAATTATATCATTTAAATATTTTATTACTATTAAATAAAGAAGTACTCTAATTAATTAATAATAACTTATCTGTAATTCAATAAATATTTTTAAAGCATATTCAACACTTTATTTGTCACTATTTTGCTAGTCGTGTCGTGTGTGCTGCCATCTCTGTGAGGCTACCCCGCAACTCCAGTTTTGCCTACTTCATAGAGTACTATAATATAACTGAAATAGAGAGCCATGTTACGTAATTTGTCTGCCAACACTTTATGCTGCAAACGTAGTGTCATCTATTAATCTTATTCCAAAACCAATTAAATAACAAATATAAAATATTTAAACTTCCCAATGAAGTGGGATTTGAACCTTTGATTCCTGAGTGAGATCTTAGGTTAATAATTTACAATGCGTTAACCGCTTCGCCATTCAGGCTTGGTACCGTGTATGCGAAATTTTGCTTATCGTTTAACATAAAACTTATAGGAAAACGAAAAAAGATTTTAATTTTTTTAGCCTTTGAGGGGATTTGAACCCAAGGACTCATGGGTAGTTTCGAACGCTTAAACCATTACACCATTAAGACTTAGTACTGAACATGCGAAATTATTGGTTACACTATACTTTAACACCGTGAAATTAGGACAGAAAGCATGTAGTGCGCCATCTCTACAAATTCTAAAAAACTAAAAACTTAAAGTAGTTTTGGTATTTAATCCGGAATAAGATTAATAGATGACGTCGTTCAAAACGAAAAATTCCCAATGTATGGCACTTTCACCCCCCTGGCCTACTTACAGGCTCTCTAATAGTTCATATGGCATTGGGTATCTGTTACGTTAGTAATTATATTCCGTCTTATTATAAAAACAGGATTAACTTTGTTTCTACAAAACAGGATCAACTTTCTTCCACCTAAATCAAGTTGACATTGACAGACGCTTTGGTATCACTTTACTAAATGTCAACTTGACTGGGACGGATAGTGGTTTAAACCTAATAAAGGTAGTCTTGTTTTTATTTAGAGTTGGACCCTCTGCAAAATTTGTTAATTTATTAATCATAATCATTTATTAATTAACCAAAGGTGGAAAGCGTCTGTTAGGTGCACGAAAGACTAACATTCACTTTATACTATAAATGTGGGATGTGGGGCAGAGAAAAATCCACAGAAACTTAGTTCGAGGTAAATAACTTTATTCGTGGTGAATAAATCTTATTTTTAATTTACAAGTCGTCTTTTCTTATCTTAGCTTATCGTCTTAGCAAATCTTAGCAATCACTCCTTTTTTTTCATTTCTCTAAATTCAAACTTTCCTAGCGTCTCTTCCTTTCTCTTTCACACCCTCTTACTTGTATCGTCCATCCTTCTCTTACATACCGTACGTTCCTTTCCATTCAAAACTCTTTCATCTTACAAATCGGCTGTCCTGACATAGTCTGGCCTCCAGACTACCGATCAGCTTAAATCTTAACATAATAACACATCTTATTATTATAAAACCGAACTTGAATCACATTTTAGTCTTTATATAATAAAAACAAGAACTCTTTAACATTTTGGTTTAAATATCATTAAGAAACTCTGACTTTAACAATTATGTAACATCTGGAACTTTACTAAAATTGATGTTAACAATTTAGTACATTATAGTAAAAAAAAAGTTTTAAATTCTTACTTAAACTAACTCTATCATGGTGCATGGAACATTTTAATTATACCCCATAACAAATACATCTTTTACACTTAAAAATAAATAAAATAAGTAAAAAATTTTTTTAAGTTGAACGGTTTTATTTCAAAGTAAGACAATAATGATGTACTAAAAGCTAGAAAATAATTCGGTAGGTCCTAGCTACCACTCATCACACCACTCTCCTCATCAATCTAGGGCATTAATCAGACAAAAAAAAAATCGTTGGGCGTAATGTAACCTAAAAAAATATATAGGTAAATAGCATTGATATGTAAAAAAAAATAATATAAATATATAAAAATATTTATTGGGTAACAGCTGGAGCCTCCTTTTAAGCAAGAAGATGCTTGTAACAGGAGCCTCCGCTCTTCTTAGCGCTAAGTTACAAAAAAATGTTACCAAAGTATCTTCCCCTGTAACAGGAAGTTATTAGTAATATGACTATATATATTTAATATTTAATATATGTAAATATTGATCAACAAACACACACACACACACACACACACACACACACACACACACACACACACACACACACACACACATACATATTCATACATACATACTCATACATACACTTACGCACGCGCACATGCGCATGCATATATACGTACACATACACACAAATTACACAACAAAAAGTATTTACCAATCTAGAAAAGACCATAGATGCCTATGACGGCCACTTTTGTATAGTTATAGTAGTTGGTATACAATAATAAAACAATAATAATCTTACAAGGTAATTATTAACTATATTAATAATCGTTTCTATTAATAAATGTCTCCAGGTCATCGTATGATTGATATTTTAACCACCTAATTAACATTGATTTGCACTCACGGTAAGGTTTATTGCATATATATAATATTCTATTAATTTCATTATAAAGGAGAGCAGATCGAAAGTTTAGCTGCACCTCTGCAAATTTCGTTTTTGTATGTGGAATCTGAGCAACAGCACGTATTGTTCTTTTCTCTGCAGTTGGTTTATAAGGTAAATTTTTATGCATTCTTAGTATAAGTCGGATTATATAGTTACATGTCAAGTACAGTTCTGAGGTTGGGAAGGTTCTTTTTTTGAAGTACATGACTTTTAATAGCAGTCTTTGTGCACGTTCTACTTCTAAGAAACGAGTTTTTAAAGCGCCGCCCCAGACCGGGATGCAGTATGTGATGATTGATTGAACCAGTGAGATATATATGTCATTTAAAAGTTTTTTAGGCATTATATGGCGCAAGGTCTTAAACATCCATATAAATTTACGAATTCTAGCAGTTATTTGCTCGATTTGAGGGTACCAAGACAGCTTTTCATCTACCACTACACCCAGATACTTGGTTTGGCTAACTTTATCGTTTGGCTAACTTTATCAATGGACGGGCAGTTGCAGTCGGAGCTAGGGATTTTGCCACATGAATGTATTTTTATATCGAAGTCTTGGGTAGGCTGCGAGTTACTATAAATACTATAACATATATAATTTGTTTTAGCTGTGTTTAGTGTAAGAAGGTTGTTTTTTAGCCATACAGCTACCTCTGCCATACCTTTTTCCGCAGTTTTACGGGCATCATCCCAGCTTGTCCCAGTAAAGACGATGGCGGTGTCATCCGCGTAGGAAGATATTTTTGTGTTTTTGAGTGTTAAGTTGCACAAGTCATTGATATAAATAAGAAAGAGGGTTGGACCAAGAACACTCCCCTGCGGGACACCGTAATTAACGTTGGTACTGTCACTGGTGGTACCATCTAGTTTTACTCTCTGGGTCCGACCCGTGAGGTAGTCCTTGAAAATGGATAGTTGCTTGCCTCTTATTCCGATCTTTTCCAGTTTGTGTACAAGGATGGGAACAGAGACAGTATCAAAAGCTTTTTTGAGGTCGATGCAACAGGATACACTTTTTGTGCCTTTGTCTACATTGTTGATTATACTTGAGGTAAGTGATGTTACAGCTTCTTCAGTAGAGATTCCATTCCGAAAGCCAAATTGAGCGTTCGAAAGTATATTATGTTTATTTAAGTAATTTATTAATCTAGAATTTAATAGTTTTTCTAATATTTTTGTTATAACCGTTAAAACTGATATAGGTCTATAGTTGCTAATGTCTTCTCTGCTCCCACCCTTGTGTATGGGTGTAATGATTGATTCTTTAAGTAAAGATGGAAATATACCCGTTTCGAAACATAAGTTAGCTAGATGTGCAATAATAGGCGCAATCTCATTATTTATATATTGAATAAACCTGGTGGGGATGTTATCCCATCCAGGAGCACTATCTGATTTTAGATTTTTAATTATATTTTCTACTTCCTCACAGTCCGTACCCAAGAGAACGAAAGATTGGGGTTGACTTGGTAGGTTGTGGAGGTAATTATTTATATCATCTCTTGATATAGTAGCTTGAATATCATTTGCTAGTTGAGTGCTGATATTAGAAAAGAAGTTATTTATGTGATTCGCTGATTCAAGTGAGGTTGATTTGAGATCAATTAATTCGGAGATTGAGTTACTATTTTTACTATTATAAGTTATCTTTTTTATGTTCTTCCATAGTTGTTTATTATTTTTGACTGTACTGTTTATTAAGTTCCTTTCGTAATTTCTTTTTGTTTTTTTAATTAAGTTATTGCAAAAGTTCCTGTACCTGGTATAAGTGATTTTCTTAATTACATTTTCCGGATCGTTGCGCATTTGTTTCTGCAATTTATTACGATTTTTTATACAATTTACAATTCCATTTGTCATCCAGGGTTTTAATGTACGCTGACTTTTAGGGATATGTTTAATAGTAGAAGTTTCTTTTAGTGATTCTATAATGTTATTTGTTAATGTAAGAGTAATGATATTGGGGTCTTGGCAAAAAAGCAAGTCGGATAGGTTTTTCTTTTGTAAATAATGTAGTGCGTTTTCAAAATTATGTTTAATTACTGTTTTAGGTATAGTTTTATTAACTTTAGTTTTAGATAAGGATAAAAACGTTGTATAGTGGTCAGTTATAGTAGTGCGCATAACAGCTATGAATGCTTTGTGTTTTTTTTGGTTTATTTTCAGCATGACGTGATCTAGACAACTATTTCCTCTAGTGGCTAAATTATGTCCGGGGAGTATTCCTTGTGCGGATAGCATATTGAGGTAGGACATTCTATTACTCACTTCATATAGGTGTTCGTTTTGTTTTGGTAAAGTATTGATGTTAATATCACCCGCTATAATAATGTTTTGTGTTGAATTTATTTTATTTAAGTGACAACAAAGAGAGTTTAAAAAATTTTCGGGATTAAAGATTGACGGGGAACGGTAAATTCCTAGAATAGTGTGATTGAGTATATCTACTTGAAGGCAGGATGCGTGTGTTAATTTGATTTCTTTGATTTTAGGTTTAAGTGTTCGTTTTACGTAAATAACAACTCCATCACACTGATTCAGGTGAGAATTAGAACCCCATGAACAGTATTTATCTAATGTAGGTATTGGTTTGTTAGGGTCAAGATGGCATTCAGTTAGTATAATGATATCAATTTCAAAGGTTAGTGTGGACATATTCGTTATAAAATCGTCGAAATTGTAGTATATACTTCGGATATTTTGAGCAATCAAAGTAAGGTCAGTTTTTCCAACTTGACAATGGTTACTTAACTCTATGAGATCACATGCCACTGATCCTGCTATATTGAAATTGTCCATGTCGGTAATAGTTTGAACAGTGTCACACATTATATTTTGTTGAGAATGCAGTGCGTGATGAGCATTGAGGTAAAACAGTCATACTAGTAGACAGAAATACATTGTCATAATTTTTAACCGTTTTATTAACAAAAACATATTGGGTAATGTACAGTTTATGTAGTAATATTGCAGGAGTTGAGTATTTGCAGTACATTAGTGAAATAGTAGTCTTTTTATTTAAATATATAATTTTCCAAGAATAAATTTTGTATTGTAGTGTTTTGTTTGGTCGAATTTTATTAAAAATATATTTTTTAAACACGCTACGGAGTTTAATAACGTATATGTTAGAGTTTATTATTAGAAATATTAAGTGCAACCTTACAACTAAGAGGTAACAAAAAGTATCGGTGGTGCTATCCAGTTTTGTAAGTAATATAATAAGTTTACATCCTAATAATTTTAATATTGTGTTGTGGTTTTCATTGTAAGTTAGTTTTTTTATGAACATGCAATATTCTAGGTGGAGACACATAGATTTAATGGAGACAATGAATGTTAATAACAACAAAAAGCAAAAAAACAGGTAGTGCCAAATACAAATAGTTAAATTTAGTCACTTTCCTATTATAATTTGTTGGATTTGGGCCTCGCTTTTTATTAGTATGACAGGAGAGTTGTCTTCTTTTCGGAGGTATACTCGCCCATATGCAGTCCAACAGTACTTGTATGCTTTCGACTTTAACAGATCACGGGCGAGGAAATGTAGGCGGGCAGCCTTGGGGGTAAGCTGCTCAGACACAAAAATCGGCGTGTCTTCCTGAGTTCGCATGCCTAAGTGTTTAGCAGATAACTTAGTTTTCTGCTTTATATTGTAGGCTTTGCAGCATCGGAGAATATCGTTTTTGACTAGCGTAGAGTTAGTTTCGACAATAATTGGTGTATTATTTACGTTTGATTCTCGCTTTGCGCGAACCCTATAGATGTCGCGGATAGATGATCTCTCAATTGAGCAGCCTACTGATTTGGATAAATTCACCGCCATAGTAAGAAGGTCCTCCTTGGTTTCATTTTGCTGTTTCGGCACATTTTTTATTTCAAAGTTAGTTTTCCTACTTTCCTGCTGTGCAACCTCCAGTTTTTCTTCCAATGTTGCTATATATTTCCTATCTTCTCTGGTTTTTTCCTCTAATGCTTCAATCTTCTTTTTAAGCTCTTCGTTTTGAGATGTCAGAAAGGCAACAGAGCTCTCAATATTGCTATTTGTCTGTTGGATACTTTGTAGAATAATAGAATTTTTTTTTAATTCTTGTGCTTGCGTGTTCATCAAGCTCGCAAACATGCTTTGCATATCTGTCCTCAAACTGGAAAATTCAGTACTATAGTCATCATCCCTTGGTCGCTTAAATCTGGTTGAAACAAAATTTGGAGGGGTGCCTCGGGATTGGGATCCAGCGCAGTCTAATTCTGTATCCGATGCAGACTTATCCATGCTCAAAAGTTGTCGTAACTTTCTATTATATAAGTCAAAAAGCACACCGACAAAATAATCAACGCTCTCTTGAAGCGATCCACAACCGGTACAACTACAGCTTTACAGGTACTAGGCTGTCATAAAGCGCGCGGCGTAGTCAATCACAGAGTAGGACAGGTACAGCAATTTGAGCGAGACGCGCAAATCAGTAAGCGGGGTGAAGACGCATAGGAAGCCTCACGCACACAGCATTGTGCAGTTCTTGATTCGTGTACAGACAATTTTGTTCGAGAGCGACGGAATATGCGTATCCGCAGTTACCGCGCAGTTATTAAAGCGAGATGAATAGCAACAGACGTCGGAAGCGGGGCAGACTCTATTGCGCGAAAGGGACGGCAAGCGCGCCTGCGCGGAGAGCTGAGCGAGATGTAAATAGCGAGTTGATAGCTGCTGCAGTTTGGAAGTGGTAATGACAATGTACCTGTATAGTGTGTGAGGTAGATGACACTGGCGTAGGTGCAGAAGACTTATACAAGTGCAACAGAGACAGATAATGTTCAGTGGACTCACGTTGATATCTTCTGGTTGGATGTGTGTGTGCGCATCAATCCACTCTTCGAGTCGGAGTAAATGACCTCTCGCCGTTTATGCTTTCCTATTTTTTGATCTGATATTTTCGTGCACAAAATTGAATTTAGAATTTATTTTAAAACATATAAAAGGTCCGAGATACGTTTGCACCGTACGGCGGTCCGGGGGGAAGAGAATATGTATAACGATTGACTTGATAGAAATATCACGCGCCCAACGATTTTATTTTTTTGTCTGATTAATGCCCTAGACTGATGAGGAGAGTGGTGTGATGAGTGGTAGCTAGGACCTACCGAATTATTTTCTAGCTTTTAGTACATCATTATTGTCTTACTTTGAAATAAAACCGTTTAACTTAAAAAATTTTTTTACTTATTTTATTTTTAAGTTTTTAGTTTTATTCTTTTGTTAAATTATACTTCTCATTCAATTTAATTCTTTGATCTTAGCCACCCTAACGCCACACAGTCCTCAACACGATACAAAATCTTGACTTGGGTGTGACATTCATGCTTGTATAAAAGCTCTTCCATTTGGTACCCATGTTGATACTTTCCACCATTTTGTGGGCGGCCATATTTAATTTTTTGTTTTTTTTAAATAGCGAACTTTATTCTTCTATCTAAGCCCTTTCATTTGATACCCATATTGAGGTAGTTGTGAAAGATAATGTAATCCGCCATTTTGTACTGGCGGCCATCTTGGATTTAAAATGATACAAAATATATTACATTGTATTGTCATCAGAATGAAATGTGTGTGCCAAATTTCAGAACAATCTGTCAACAGGAAGGGGGTGTAATTTAAATTACAAGATTTGACCCAAACAAATAAATAATAACAAACGGGGCAAGCTAAATAAAACCGTTTAATAATAAAAAATAATGGCATGCATAAAATAAAATAACAGAAACCATACCTTCTTCTTATAAAAATCATTCAGGCCACCTTTTCATGCAATCGTATGAGGTTGTAGTCATCTTGGGTCCTTCAACAGAATCATCCAGCTTCCGGACATCATATCTGTCATTCATTCCGACTTTGATCGCTTCATATGGACCTAAAAACTTGGGCCTTAACTTCATTCCTACTCCAAACTGGGTTCTCTTAATAGCAACTTTATCACCTAGTTTGTATTTAGTACTCTCCTTCCGATTTTTATTGTAAGTCTTCCTATTCTCTTCTTGAATCTTTAATATTAGTTGTTTTGCTTTTCTTCTGTTTTTCTCTCTGATCAGCATAAAATTGTCTCTGTTTCCTTGCTCTAGTAAACTATACATCTCACAATTTTCTTTGAACTTCATTTTGGTACCCATCCATAACTCAAATGGGTTTGTATTGATGCTTCGCTGGTAGGTACTATTGAGACATCTTTGTACCTGGCTAATATGTCCATACCACTGTGTTGGATCTTCAATACATAACTTTGTCAACACGGACTTAATTATTCGATGTATCCTCTCAACCTGTCCGTTACCCCTCGGAACTCCTGTAGTTATTTTGACATGTTGTATACCTTCTTCGTTGCAATACTCTTCGAACTCTGAACTGGTGAATACAGTACCTTTATCTGTTATTATTCTTGTTGGATTTCCAAAGTCTTGTTGGTGAATTTCTAACTTACTAATTGTCTCCTTAGTAGTAGTACTCTTTACTAGAAATAACCATACATACTTGGTAAACCCGTCCACCAAAGTCAAAATATGATTATATAACTTCTTTGTGTCTGTCATTGGTCCTATGTGATCCAAATGTAATGCATGGAATGGCACATCTTCTTTATCTATATTTCTAAAAATCCTTCTTGTTTTCCCTTCTTTCTTTCAGCAAGTAAACATGGAATACATGTGGCGATTTAATCTTTTATTTTCTTGGTTAAATTCTTTATATAATAGTCTTTGCTAATTAAATCTAACATCTTAATTTTAGAAAAATGGCCATTTTCATGTTCCTTTTTGATAATCTCTGTGTCCATAGCATTTGGCACAACTAGATGCTGTCTAAATAATAATCTTCATATTGACTTTCCATCTTTAAAATGTCAATTATAGCTTTAAGACCTTCATCTTGAGCTTGAAACTGTTTCAGCCTCTCATGTAGGCTATTACTTTTAACCAACACTACATAGGGATTCCGACTTAGTGCATCTACATGCCTCATTCTGGATCCTTTCCGATGTTCAACTTCGAAATCATACTCTTGCAATAACAAGATCCATCTGGCCACCCTGGTTGACATTGCTAGCTTTTTCTTGTTTAATGTCATCTGAAATGCTTTACAATCCGTTATTATTTTGAAATGATTTCCAAACAAGTAACATCTAAACTTCTTAACAGCTCCTATAATTGCCAATGCTTCTAATTCGTAACTGATGTATTTAGATTCTGCAGGACTAGTCTTTCTGCTCATGTAATAAACTGGACGGAGTTGTCCATCATCCATACATCTTTGGAGCAAAATAGCTAAATATGCAACACTGGACGCATCTGTATGCAATTCTATTGGTAAACTTGGATTAAAAATCATTAAAACTGGTTAAAAACTTAATCTTGCTTTTAACTCATTAAATGCTTGTCTACATTGCTCATCAAATTTAAATACAACATCCTTCTTAAGCAAATCTGTTAATGGTTTGGCTATCTGAGCAAAATTCTGAATATATTTTCTAAAATAGGAAGCCAATCCTATAAAACTATGCTATTGCTTGACATTGTTAGGTTCTGGAAATCTTACCACGGCATCAGTCTTATCAGGTGCAGGTCTGATCTTTCCCTCTTCAATGACATGCCCTAAATATTCTACACGCTTCTGAACCAGCTGACACTTTTTTCAATTAATTTGCAACCCATATTGGGATGCAACTTCCAACACCTCTGTTAATCTTTCCACTGCTTGTTCCTCATTAACTGCTGGAATAATAAGATCGTCAATAAATATAATTACAACTCCTCGTACAATAAGATCTCTGAAAATAATAGTCACATATCTTGTGAAAACCTTAGGACAAGTCGATAAACCATAAGGAGCACGCAAACATTCATACTGTGAATTATTTGTACAAAAAGAAGTGTAACAAACTGAGTTTTCTTCAACTGGCAAATGAAAATATGCATTCTTTAAATCTAAAGTACTAAATATCTTGGCCCCTACCAACTTATCAATGTGATCTTCTATCACCGGTAAAGGGTACTCATCTTAAACTATCTTCTTATTTAGTAGCCGATAATCTACACAAACTCCAGAACTTTCGTCTTTCTTCTTAACTACCACCAATGGACTACAATATTCTGAGTAACTTACCCTAATGATTTCATCATGTAGCCACTTCTCTACCTGTTGATCAACTTCCTGCTGCTCCCTCGGAGCCAATCTCCTAGGTCACTGCGCCACTGGTTTATCATCCTTGAGCACATTCTTTAGCTCAATGGGTGCTTCCTTGGTCTTCCTACGTACATATGACTGCATCAACTCTGTCACCTTTTGCTGCACACCATCGCTCACCTTATTACCTACAATACCCAATGAATCACACACATATTTCATACATCCAACCGATTGCAGGCCTAATTGTCACACTACCCCGTTTCATGACCATTATACAATGTCGCAGTAAATCATGCATGACCAATAATCATACTATAGGGCATAGCACTCCGTGGCAAAATATAAAACATTACGTCGTTCTAATAATGTTCATCGATAGCAATGTTCAATTTCAAACACCCTAAACACGTTATCTTCTTGTCACCTAAACCCGACATATAAAGTTCACTTTTTTCGCTTACCGGTGCACCTAACTCTTTATAACAATCCTCTGATAAGATGTTCAGGTCACTGCCCGTGTCGATTAACGCCTTTACATTCCTATTTAACACATAAATTAACTTAAACGGCTTAGATTTACAGTTCGAAAATTGCATGTTTACAATATCTTCCCTCCTAGCCTCCTACCAGGGGGGTGAAAGCACTGTGCCATACATTGCGAATTTTTCGTTTTGAACGACGTCATCTATTAATCTTATTCCGAATTAAATACCAAAACTACTTTAAGTTTTTAGTTTTTTAGAATTTGTAGAGATGGCGCACTACATGCTTTGTAGCGGTGTAATGGTTTAAGCATTCGAAACTACCCATGAGTCCTTGAGTTCAAATCCCCTCAAAGGCAGAAAAAATTAAAATCTTTTATTCGTTTTCCTATAAGTTTTATGTTAAACAATAAGCAAAATTTCGCGCACACGGTACCAAGCCTGAATGGCGAAGCGGTTAACGCATTGGAAATAATTCACCTAAGATCTCACTCAGGAATCATAGGTTCAAATCCCACTTCATTGAGAAGTTTAAATATTTTATATTTGTTATTTATTTGGTTTTGGAATAAGATTAATAGATGACACTACGTTTGCAGCTTAAAGTGTTGGCAGACAAATTACGTGAGATGGCTCCCTATTTCATTTATATTATAGTACTCTATGCCTCCTACTGTGTCAATATCACAAATGTCATTGTGACTTTTCGCCTTTGGACTCGGAGTTGCAGTACTGCCAAGACTGCCAACCCATGCTGCCAACCTTCTGAGCATCGTTCGGGTTTTTCCGTTCACAGTCGTCGCTACTCGCCGCCTCACCATAACAGCTAGCGCCACCTGCCGGTTTTTCGCTTGCAACTGAAGTTTTCCCGCCTTGTGAACTCCGCCGCGGTTGCTCGCTATTACGACTTTTACAATGATGAGCGATATCGATATGACCAAACTCATTGCACCGAAAGCACTTGACGCCTCTTTCTTTATGCGGACAATCTGTCGATGTATGATCTTTTTCCCCACAGCTGTAGCAACGTGTATACTTCGATCTTTCTACTCTTGCCACTCTTGGCGTGTGTTCTTTCTTCACAAGAGGCGCCGGAGCCGCTGACATCCTCCGTTTCATCTCTTTATACAACTTAAGTTTATCTTTGAGTTCACTATACGTCGTTACTCCATATAGTAACACCTTGTTGATCTCGAGGTTCTGTATGCCTTGGATGATGTACTTGATAGCCACGTAGTCAGCCATTTTTCCTCGTTTACCGAGCTCCTTCATCACCAGCATGTACTTAATAGAGTTAGGATTGTACCTAAATGATGTACTCATAGCAGGACTTACTCGGTTTCTTCGTCCTCGCCGTCATCATCTCGTGGATCGTCTTCGTATCGATGGTATCAGGGAATTCCTTTAGTACACCAGCCTTCAAATCATCCCAACACTTAAACGCACGTTCTGTACGTAACCATAACTCTGCTGTGCCAGCCAACGAACGTCTTGCCATCAAAAGCTGCTGCACTGGACTCCATCCCATGATCTCCGTATTGTCTTCGACATCCTGGATCCACCTAGCCGCTGTGTAGGTTTTGTCCTGAGCAGTAAATTTTGGTATGAGGCTTTCCCCCATCAGCATCGAACCACCATCACACCTGTACGCCTTTGCCTGCTTAAACTTCTCGTCATTGCTCCTTCTTCGCGCCATAATTTCAGAAACACGTCTTCGTCTCTAAGATTACAACTAGCGGGCGTAGCTACGTCTTACTACACACGCTTAACGTCATCTTGTGGTTGATTATAACTTGCACACTTTCTTCTGGCATTTCCGCTCCTATCCCGGACGAGCCCCCAAAAATGTGGGATGTGGGGCAGAGAAAAATCCACAGAAACTTAGTTCGAGGTAAATCACGGCTTTATTCGTGGTGAATAAATCTTATTTTTAATTTACAAGTCGTCTTTTCATAACTTAGCTTATCGTCTTAGCAAATCTTAGCAATCACATATCACTCCTTTTTTTTCATTCCTCTAAATTTAAACTTTTCCCGCGTCTCTTCCTTTCTCTTTCACACCCTCTTACTTGTATCGTCCATCCTTCTCTTACATACCGCACGTTCCTTTGCATTCAAAACTCCTACATAAATAATAAATGAAATTAATAATACATTATGGGAACTTAGCATAACTCGCAAAACTATGGCTTACAGTGTAAATTTATAATTGAATCATAAATCTGAAATGAAATGAACCATAGAGTAACAAATCTGCAGAGAACCACGTTTATGGAAATTGTTACAAAAAGGAACTTTCAGATGTTTTCTGACATTGGTCAGTCAAATTTCGGAGTTTATGATACTGATCGAGTTTCCTCAAGGGGCCGATAGCTATGAACTAATAGATACCTAATATGTTTTAATAAGGCAATGATTGACGCAACTGCTTGATTTTGAATGGGAGGGCGGAATTAGTAGTTGCTCCAAAAAGTCGGCTGGTCTGAAAAACATTCAACCTGTATGTAGAACTAGCCGAAGCCCGCGACTTCGTTTGCGTGGACTTTGTCTCTGGAAAATCCTCATCAGGCTGAACAACTTTTTCTAAGGCAAAATTTTTGTTTCTTATAATTTAGCTGAACCAATATGGTCCTGCATCAAGTGTTCCGTTTTCCAAAATCAATTGTACCCTATATATTGCGCAGGCTTAACAGCTACCTATATAACAAAAAAAGTTTCATTCGAATCCGTCCAGTATTTCCGGAGATTAGCGTGTACAAACGTCTGCTTGTACACGCTGATCTAAACAGACAAACAGATAGCCATTTTTTTTAAAGTTCCTACTCTATTTCTCAAAATATATATTCAATGTACAGACGCATTTTTTTTTACTATATACATTGTCCTTTTTTATTAAGTACAAATATTTTAAGGGGTGATTCAGTCCATCATATGGAACAACTTTTCCCAATAAATGTTTATCGAAATACGAAGAGAAAATTTTCATTTTCCATAGTAATGATATCACGTGACTACTTCGATTTGTATGAAAACCGAAAAAATATTTTTCGTATTTCGATATACATTTATTGGGAAAAGTTGATCAAAATGATGGACTGAATCACCCCTTAAAATATTTGTACTTAATAAAAAAGGATATTGTATATAGTCTAGAAGAATTTTTGAATTTTACGACTTTGAACGGCATGGAATGTAACATTTTGACACCGGAGCCTATTAGACTAATTCGACCCTGCTGAGTTCGATTTTGCCCGGTGTCAGACCAATTCCCCCCCCCCCCCCCCTTCCCCCCATTTTCATTGAAAATATGTCCCTCGCCACGGTTTTCTCCGTTTTGTACAAAAACTCTTAGATTTAGAAAAAAACTGTCAATCACAAAATTAATCTACATTAAAGGGAAATTGGTCTGACACCGGGCAAAATCGAACTCAGCAGGGTCGAATTAGTCAAAAAAACCCCGGTGTCAAACTGTTACATTAAATGCCGTTCAACATGAAAAGGAGAAGGCTTTTCGGATTTTTCTTCTAGACTAATATGTCTAAACAAACTTATTTGGTCTGAGAAACAAACATAAACTAATCGTAGGTACCTACTTACTGTTTTTTTTTTTGTAAAGTTTACATAGAATGAGATTCGTAGCTTTAGCGTAGGAAAGTGAGGACATAAATATTAAATAGCTGTTTATGATATTTTCAAGTAAAATTAGATTTATGGGATATTTGCACGGAAACAAAATAAACCAAAAAATTATCTGGATGCATCACTTTTAGTGGAATTGATCGACTCTATAATATTTGTATAGCTATCTATGGTGTTATAACCTTGTAAGTGTAGATAATTATTACTGCAAAATGTTAATTAGTACTAAGAATTACAGCTTGAACTAGTTTTGAAAGACTTCTCGTACTGTGCTGTTTTGTATGTCAGTATAATTTAATATACAACAATAACTCAAGACATCGTTTGACATAACATTAAAAATACTAATAATTTTTTCCACTCTTACAAACTGGGTAACAAGTTTTGAAAAAAAGGATAATGATGAATCTAGAAAATAATTCCACTCAGGAACTTTTAACCAGCTTATCAATAGAAGAAACACTTAAAAAGATTAGACTCCCTTTTCGTTTAGTCGGACTTAACTTCGACGTCAGAAGGAGGAAATCTTACGAAAATTTCATATTCTGGTTAAATATTATTTGGATGAACTCTGCTCTTATTTTGTGTGTTAATTGGATGTTTAGAAGTCTCTTAAGTGGAGTAGATTTCACAGCAATTTCTTTTGTAGCACCTGGCGCAACTTTAGGCATCATTGGAAACTTTAAAGGAATATGTACATACTTACACGAAGGGAAAATAATAGGACTAGTAAGTAATCTTAAAAGATTAGAGAAAAATGTTGATATAAGTAAGTTGACTGAGGCAGAAATAAGAATGATGAAGTCTGACATATCATTTCTGAATTGGGTGATAAAGATTTTTAATTTACTGAATGTAATGTTGGTACTAGTCTACTGTTTGACCCCTTTAGTGTTGATAGTTGTGAAGTATTACCAGACAAAAGAGTTGGAGCTGATGTTGCCGTTTCTGGACACGTACCCTTTTGATTCTTTGAACTTGAAGTATTGGCCGTTTACATATATTCATCAGATTGGTTCAGGTAAGAAAGACTACAAATAAACTATTAAATATTTCTTCCAAAAATTAAAAATACCTCTGCAAAAAGTAATTTGAATATAGAAAAGATTGTCGATCGAATTCGGCACATTTGTGCCGAATTCCTAATTTTTTCGTTCCACTGGCTGGCCCTACTATGTAGTATGTAGTGCAGTATTGTAAGAGATGCTATATAGTCCTTAAGGCTTTACTCACACTAAGAAAAGCGGCAAGAAGCGCACTTTTATTGTCAAACCATATTCACTTTTTATTGCTATTTGCGCAGTGCACAGAATAGCCTGAACAAAACAAAAGCGACTGCCAGCGCCGCCAAGCGGCGGAGTTCTTTTTCAAGCCATTCTATACATTTCATAAATAGAAATATAGGCGAGGATCAAGAATAGACTCGAATCTAATCAATAAAATTCTTTCTCAAGCCGAAAACCCCACGGTGTAAGGCTACTGGATGTATCTATTAGCATTTATGTGTGGGATAGTAAGGGAATGATAGTCCTATTCCATGCTTAAAACCAGATTGCTTATTATAATACAGTATTGTTTTTTTTTCATGAACATGTTTTGTCCCATTGTTGGGCATGTATCGATTTACGTTTGGGAAATTTAAAATACTTCCAGAAGTCACAGTGTTACTCCAAATATGTTCTTCTGACTACTTGTTCTACACAAGCTGTACATACATGAAAGTACAATTCAGGGTTCTTCAGTATGAATTTCAGCAGATTATACCACACAGTGACAACTTTAAAGTAGAAGATACAGATAAGTTGCGAGAAAATTTCGCAAGGTTGATCAAATGGCATCAAGATCTTTTAAGGTTTGTTTATTTGTTTTTCGTGTATACGTAAGCGGCTAACTTTATCACAGAATAAGTACTCACGTACAGAAGTCTTACTCAGCAAAGGAATTCAAAAGAATATCTACTCAATGTCGTTAGCGATATGGTTTAATTTAGCTCGCGTCAGAACTCGGCACCTTTTTGTTTAGTATCAAGACGTGCATTGCAAGCCAATTTAATTCTTATCACTCTAAACATACGATTCATGTCTATTTTTATTTTAAAGAAAATGCAATAGTCGTATCGGTGTATATATATGTATATATTTTAAATGATACAAATAAATAAATAATAAAATAATTAGGTAAATAAAAATAAAAGCATATTTAAATGAAATAAAATAGTTTTCAAAATAGTATTATCAAAAAAAATCTAACCTTATAAATAAATATATAGGGACAAATTACACTGATTGAGCTGGCCCCAAAGTTCGAAACTTGTGTTATGGGATACTAACTCAACGATACTATATTTTATAAAAAATACAAATATAGATAAACATCCAAGACCCCCCAGGACAATTTAAAAAAGGCCATTTTCAAACTTGCCCTAACCGGAGATCGAACCCGGAACCTCTAGGTGGCGGACTAGCATGATGACCACTATGCTATGCCACGGAGGTTGTATTATTTTTACTGTATTATATTTCTTCTATTAACAGTCACATATTTCAGGTATCGCCTATTAATCATTACATCTACGTTAACATTTTCGATGTTATTTTTAGCGTTTCAAGTACCCTTGAAATAATCACGTCCAAATCAACTTTGTCTAATTTCGTAACCAGCTCAGTTGTAATTTGCCTCACTGGATTCAATTTAACGGTAGGTAATAATAATATTTTGTGGTAAGTACATAGTTCAATATCATGGACTGAACAGCTTGCTTCCTGTCTCCAAATCTTCCCGTGGATGTCGTAGAAGGCGACTTAGGAAATATGCTAAACAAAGCTTATAAACATCATGAGACCTTTCCAACCCGTCTGGCCAGCGTGGAGAGTGTAGGCCAAATCCTCTGGCTGCTCTAACCAAATATGTCTCTAGTAGTACAGAAAGGGTCGTGCTCCTGCAGTGGAGACCAAAAGATCTGATAATGAACAGCTTGCTGTACTTGGCTTAATATTGTATCTTGTAAGGGACGCAGATGTAATTGTGTATTGCTTTTTCATCAACACAGGTATGAGGTATGAAAGGGGGGTAAGTACAAAATATACTGTTATTAGTATTACGGGACTTACCGCGATTAATATCGTTTTTTGCCAGATAAGTCCCGTAATACTAATAACAGTAATTGTGACCGCGAAACTCTTTAAATCATATATTAGTACAAAATATGCTAAATAGTAGAAAACTATGAAGAGAGTTTACATGCAGAGCCGACCACAAATAGGGAGAAGGCGAGAAAGATGATGATGATGAGGTGTCAGATTATTCGAGCTGATTCAAGACATCTGGCGCAGCTTAACGGCTGTCATCTTGTATGAATAGTAATTTTTACTCCCTAGTGAATTAATGTGTATTGCAAATTTTTCAGACCACCAGTGACATTAACACTATCATGATCTTTTTGACTTTCCTATTCACGAGCCTGCTACAAGTGTTCTTCTTGTGTCTCTTTGGAGACATGCTCATGAGATCTGTAAGTACTTATGTGTAGGTAACTATTGTTTTTAGATCTCTTCATAGCCGGACGGGTCTAATCAGTCAAATTGCCGTATTAACTCAATTAAAATGTTAATACACGCTGACTTTTCATTGGTTTAAAAGAAGTCGTATAGTAAATAAATTCCTCTATTCATAAACGTAATCCAAACTTGTGTATGAAATAGAATAATAAAGTTGCAAAAATAATTTTCGTATGTAATTACGTACGTAGTTACGCCCTTCCAAAACGGCCGCGTGATCCCATGAAGTCCGGCCGTCTACTAATGGTTCTCACGATTTTACTTTCGAGTTAAAGTCAAAATTTTTTTGTTCATTTATTTTAACTTAATTTCACAGTAAAAAACGTACAAGTAGCGGACCTAATGACATATGGCATTCTATATTTTGTTCTTGAATTTTTTTAAACTGGCTAATAAGGTCTTACCAACGATCTTATGAAGTGGCCTTCTGCTCCAAACTCAAGGAAAAATTACCCTGTATAATTATACTAATAAATTTAAAACAAAGTTAATTTTTGGACTTGATGATCTGAGCCTGGTTAAAACCAATTAAAACATACATATCCTATGGACATCACGTAAATTCACGTACGATTATAAGATAAGTATAGTCCATAGGATTTATCTATGTGACCAATTTATTTCAGAGTAGCGAAGTGGGGGACGCTGTTTATAACTGCAAGTGGTATTTGACTGATGTATCTATAAGCAAGATCATACTTTTTGTACAGACTAGGTACATATATTTTTTACATAACACAACAAATATATTAGTTTATATAATACGTAAAGGTTCACCATGTTATACTTGTAAAACGGGTGCGTATCATTTAGCCTAAATTCTGTTGCCATATTATATTTGTGATAGCCATTATTACGCACATTTGCCCTAATTTACATTTTTCATAACAGTCAAAAAGAACGAGCTTCTATCTAGCAAACGGCGGGAACGAGGGCTATTGTAGTTGAACTTAAGTCTATCAAACCCTCAACTTTTTTTTTTGTAGAGCGCAAACTCCTTGCAAGGTGACCGCTGCTGGATTTGCTGACGTCAATCTCAGGGCTTACATGAGGGTAAGTTGTAAGTTCCTATGATTTAAACACAATAAAATAAATAAAATAGGTAGCTTTTATTGATTCCTTACAGTTTTGTTTATACAACGCAGGTTTATATAATGCTATCAAATCACATTTTACATTTTTGAGATGCTGTTACTTTAAAATTCGTAGTTTTTATTTTATTAAATTTATTTTACAAAATTATAAGTTATATCTTATCTTATGGTTAAAATAAGAAGCAACTGAAATTAATTTCTTATTCAATTTAAATCAATGATTAATTTTATTGTTACATATTCACTTCATCCATTTGATTCGCGATCTGAACATACATAACAAATCAATTAACGTGAAAAATTTACATAAACGGATTTTTGACATACTTATTTTGAGCCTCTAAGTCCTCAGTGTAAAATGTAGGTAGGTTAGGTTATAATTTTGTGCCGCAACTAGAGATGGGCATCTACCCGGGTATTTACCCACGCTTAGGTATTTACCCGATATGCACCGGGTATATACCCGTATCTACCCGTTTGGGTGGGTAGATTGGAATATTTATTTAATACTTTGTGTGAGTCCACTATTTATGTGTAGAAATGTACAAAAAGGTTATATAATGTATGAAACAATGAATATCTCTAAAAGAAAAAATATTAAAGATTAAAATCACTGATGCTTTCCATATTAAATATACAGATGCCATCTTATTTGTTATCTGATTACTTATTTTAACATATAATTAGGTCTACTTACGTTTGCCAGCAAAAAATGTGAACATAGACCTGTCAATTTGTATGTTCCCATACAAGGGGTAGATACGGGTAAATACCCGGCATACTATTTTGTGGGAAATGTTATGACAAGTTGATGGGGGATCGAAGAACTCATCTATACGAATATCTTTTGTTCCGAGACCAACCCCGGAATCAGTAGTTTTGGCTCTTGGATGAGCAGTCAAAGATACCTACTCTCTATACATGTATGAGGGTGCTCGTATATTGACATCGCATTTGATGTCTGATTGCACATTTAAACATCTTATTAGGTCTACTTACGTTTGCCAGCAAAAAGTGTAATCTTAGACCTGTTAATTTGTATGTTTCCATACAACTGGTAGATACGGGTAAATACCCGGCATACTATTTTGTGCGAAATGTTATGACAAGTTGATAAGGGATCGAAGACCTCGTCTATACGAGTATCTTTTCTTCCGAGACCAACGCCAAAAGCAGTAGTTTTGGCTCTTAAATTAGCAGTCAAAGATACCTAATCTCTATACATGTAAGAGGGTGCTCGTATATTGACATCGCATTTGATCTCTGATTGCTCATTTTAGCATCTTATTAGGTCTACAAATATTTGCCAGCAAAAAATATAAAGTTAGACCTGTCAATTTGTATGTTCCCATACAACGGGTAGATACGAGTAAATACCCGGCATACTATTTTGTGGGAAATGTTATGACAAGTTGATGGGGGATCGAAGAACTCGTCTAAACGAATATCTTTTGTTCCGAGTTCAAAGCAAAAATCAGTAGTTTTGGCTCTTAAATTAGCAGTCAAAGATACCTAATCTCTATACATGTAAGAGGATGCTCGTATATTGTCATCGCATTTGATGTCTGATTGCTCATTTTAGCATCTTATTAGGTCTACAAATATTTGCCAGCAAAAAATATAAAGTTAGACCTGTCAATTTGTATGTTCACATACAACGGGTAGATACGGGTAAATACCCGGCATACTATTTTGTGGGAAATGTTATAACAAGTTGATGGGGGATCAAATAACTCATCTATACGAATATCTTTTGTTCCGAGACCAACCCCGAAATCAGTAGTTTTGGCTCTCTGATAAGCAGTCAAAGATACCTACTCTCTATACATGTATGAGGGTGCTCGTATATTGACATCGTATTTGATGTCTGATTGCTAATTTTAACATCTTATTAGGTCTACTTACGTTTGCCAGCAAAAAGTGTAATCTTAGACCTGTTAATTTGTATGTTTCCATACAACGGGTAGATACGGGTAAATACCCGGCATACTATTTTGTGCGAAATGTTATGACAAGTTGATGGGGGATCGAAGACCTCGTCTACACGAGTATCTTTTCTTCCGAGACCAACGCCAAAAGCAGTAGTTTTGGCTCTTAAATTAGCAGTCAAAGATACCTAATCTCTATACATGTAAGAGGGTGCTCGTATATTGACATCGCATTTGATCTCTGATTGCTCATTTTAGCATCTTATTAGGTCTACAAATATTTGCCAGCAAAAAATATAAAGTAAGACCTGTCAATTTGTATGTTCCCATACAACGGGTAGATACGAGTAAATACCCGGCATACTATTTTGTGGGAAATGTTATGACAAGTTGATGGGGGATCGAAGAACTCGTCTAAACGAATATCTTTTGTTCCGAGACCAACGCCAAAATCAGTAGTTTTGGCTCTTAAATTAGCAGTCAAAGATACCTAATCTCTATACATGTAAGAGGGTGCTCGTATATTGACATCGCATTTGATCTCTGATTGCTCATTTTGGCATCTAATTAGGTATACAAATATTTGCCAGCAAAAAATATAAAGATAGACCTGTCAATTTGTATGTTCCCATACAACGGGTAGATACGGGTAAATACCCGGCATACTATTTTGTGGGAAATGTTATGACAAGTTGATGAGGGAACGAAGAACTCGTCTAAACGAATATCTTTTGTTTCGAGACCAACCCCGAAATCCTTAGTTTTGGCTCTTAAATTAGCAGTCAAAGATACCTAATCTCTATACATGTATGAGGGTGCTCGTATATAGACATCGCATTTGATGTCTGATTGCACATTTTAACATCTAGTAAGGTCTACAAATATTTGCCAGCAAAAAATATAAAGTTAGACCTGTCAATTTGTATGTTCCCATACAACGGGTAGATACGGGTAAATACCCGGCATACTATTTTGTGGGAAATGTTATAACAAGTTAATGGGGGATCGAAGAACTCATCTATACGAATATCTTTTGTTCCGAGACCAACCCCGAAATCAGTAGTTTTGGCTCTTGGATAAGCAGTCAAAGATACCTACTCTCTATACATGTATGAGGGTGCTCGTATATTGACATCGCATTTGATGTCTGATTGCTCATTTTAACATCTTATTAGGTCTACTTACGTTTGCCAGCAAAAAGTGTAATCTTAGACCTGTTAATTTGTATGTTTCCATACAACGGGTAGATACGGGTAAATACCCGGCATACTATTTTGTGGGAAATGTTATGACAAGTTGATGGGGGATCGAAGAATTCGTCTAAACGAATATCTTTTGTTCCGAGACCAACCCCGAAATCCTTAGTTTTGGCTCTTAAATTAGCAGTCAAAGATACCTAATCTCTATACATGTATGAGGGTGCTCGTATATTGACATCGCATCTGATGTCTGATTGCTCATTTTAACATCTAGTAAGGTCTAAAAATATTTGCCAGCATAAAATATAAAGTTAGACCTGTCAAATTGTATGTTCCCATACAACGGGTAGATACGGGTAAATACCCGGCATACTATTTTGTGGGAAATGTTATAACAAGTTGATGGGGGATCGAATAACTCATTTATACGAATATCTTTTGTTTCGAGACCAACCCCGAAATCAGTAGTTTTGGCTCTCTGATAAGCAGTCAAAGATACCTACTCTCTATACATGTATGAGGGTGCTCGTATATTGACATCGCATTTGATGTCTGATTGCTCATTTTAACATCTTATTAGGTCTACTTACGTTTGCCAGCAAAAAGTGTAATCTTAGACCTGTCAATTTGTATGTTCCCATACAACGGGTAGATACGAGTAAATACCCGGCATACTATTTTGTGGGTAATGTTATGACGAGTTGATGGGGGATCGAAGAAGTCGTCTAAACGAATATCTTTTGTTCCGAGACCAACGCCAAAATCAGTAGTTTTGGCTCTTAAATTAGCAGTCAAAGATACCTAATCTCTATACATGTAAGAGGGTGCTCGTATATTGACATCGCATTTGATGTCTGATTGCTCATTTTAACATCTAGTAAGGTCTAAAAATATTTGCCAGCAAAAAATATAAAGTTAGACCTGTCAAATTGTATGTTCCCATACAACGGGTAGATACGGGTAAATACCCGGCATACTATTTTGTGGGAAATGTTATAACAAGTTGATGGGGGATCGAATAACTCATTTATACGAATATCTTTTGTTCCGAGACCAACCCCGAAATCAGTAGTTTTGGCTTTTGAATTAGCAGTCAAAGATACCTAATCTCTATACATGTATGAGGGTGCTCGTATAGTGACATCGCATTTGATGTCTGATTGCACATTTTAACATCTAGTTAGGTCTACAAGTATTTGCCAGCAAAAAACATAAAGTTAGAACTGTCAATTTGTATGTTCCCATACAACGGGTAGATACGAGTAAATACCCGGCATACTATTTTGTGGTAAATGTTATGACAAGTTGATGGGGGATCGAAGACCTCGTCTATACGAATATCTTTGGTTCCGAGACCAACCCCGAAATCCTTAGTTTTGACTCTTAAATTAGCAGTCAAAGATACCTAATCTCTATACATGTATGAGGGTGCTCGTATATTGACATCGCATTTGATGTCTGATTGCACATTTTAACATCTAGTTAGGTCTACAAATATTTGCCAGCAAAAAATATAAAGTTAGATCTGTCAATTTGTATGTTCCCATACAACGGGTAGATACGGGTAAATACCCGGCATACTATTTTGTGGGAAATGTTATGACAAGTTGATGGGGAATCGAAGAACTCGTCTGAACAAATATCTTTTGTTCCGAGACCAACCCCGAAATCCTTAGTTTTGGCTCTTAAATTAGCAGTCAAAGATACCTAATCTCTATACATGTATGAGGGTGCTCGTATATTGACATCGCATTTGATGTCTGATTGCACATTTTAACATCTAGTTAGGTCTACAAATATTTGACAGCAAAAAATGTAAATTTTGACCTGTTAATTTGTATGTTTTCATACAACGGGTAGATACGGGTAAATACCCGGCATACTATTTTGTGAGAAATGTTATGACAAGTTGATGGAGTATCCAAGAACTCGTCTATACGAATATCTTTTGTTTCGAGACCAACCCCGAAATCAGTAGTTTTGGCTCTTGGATGAGCAGTCAAAGATACCTACTCTCTATACATGTATGAGGGTGCCCATATATTGACATCGCATTTTCTATCTTCTTACCCATTTAACCACTTTTAAGTATGTCTTTGCGCACCTCCCAACAAAAAAATGATAATAAATCAAAAAAGCCTATTATCAAAGTATGATTAGTATGGTGGTTTCATATACTTTAATATCAGATTTGACGTCTACCTGCATTTTAAGCATATTACAGCGCTTGCACACACTTTCCGACACGAATTGCGAAGTAATTACTCATAAAACTCAATCTACCCACCAAATGGGTAGATACGGGTATATACCGGGTATTTACCCAATCTACCGGGTATATTCCCAAATGGGTAGATTGGGTATTTACCCGCCGCCCATCTCTAGCCGCAACGCAACCAAACCTCTGTTTATCTTTATGGTTGATTGGGAGAGAATGCTTATATAGTCAAGTCCGCCGTTAGTTGTTATAAATATACATACATACATATTTTCACGCCTGTTTCCCATGCGGGTAGGCAGAGACTATGGATTTTCACTTTCTACGATCCTCTAAATATATAAATAAAATTTTATTGTTTCAGATTCTGAGCACATCGTGGTCTTATTTTGCGTTGTTAAATACTATGTATGGTTCCACCTGAACTGAAATAAAATAGGATTCGAAAAAGTTCATTCACCTTAGGGTCCTAATAATAATAATAATAATAATTCGTTTATTTCAGGCAACAAAACATACAAGTACATTATTGGCCCATATTTATATATATATATACCTTACAGACTAACATAAATACAATATAAAACTTAAAATAACACTATTTTGTACGTAATGTCTGTGACGCACTGCACGATGTCACGGTGTCCGGTAGCCTCCCGCGATAACGTCGGAAGACGACACCTCTCGGCCAGAAATCTTCTTGAGTGAAGGTCTCCAGCTGGGCGGTTGGAACACGCACCACGTATGAATTAAAATTCACGTTGTGACGCGATTCCAACTTAACGACTCTTAAGGTGAGCTTGGTCTTGATCCTCACGTACTCCACCAACTCTTCACTCTTCGTAGAGTAATGAAGGCGGGACACGTAGAGTAAAGTCGTCGGTACGGCAGCACGCAGCAACATGTTGGGGCCGCTGAGCGCAGTGCCGCACTTGTTTCTACGACTAGGGTTCTTCCGCTTTCTTTCAACTTTGGTAAAGCCCTTATCGTCAACGGGTCCCTTCTCCGGAACTATTTCGGAAGTTGGCACTTTTGATGGCGCCGACTTTTTCTTACATGGTTGCTGTTGCCCGGGAGGTTGGCTGGCGACCTTCGCGTAAGCACGAGGTGTTGACGTGCTCCTCTGTAGTATTGAAGTATAAGTAGAAGTGGTTTGAATATTATTATATCTTACAAAAACTAGCATACTTCATAAAATAATAAAATTAAAAATGTAATAAGTTAACAGATTTTTAGTTTGTAATTTAAGCAGAGTTTTTCCTTTTGATGTAAAGGTAATCTATATATGTGGGTAAGCCGTTATGCCGAAAAAAAGAAATGATTATGTGAACAACTATGGGAAATAGAAAGCCCTGAATTAACTTATAAATAGTGTAATATCAATTTATAAAGTGATTTCAAGGATATTACGTTACGCAGAATTTTAATTTTTCAATGTTTTCAATATCTCAATCACGTCGCTTTTACGCAATATGTGGATGGCCCATATTATTATTCGGTCGGAGGTTGTTCGTATTATATTTTGTGAACAGAATTTTTGGTTACTAACGCCATATGTTATACAGAAAATTCGATTAAAAATATGCTAATTTATTTATCCGCCTCCGCCAAATCATTCATATATTTAGTACCTTCTACTTATTGAAGGAGCGCGGAAAAGTTTTTATGCAGTCAACAAGAAAACAGTGCTTCTTAAATGTTTACCTTTCTAAAATCCATCAAACCAGTTAATTTGCAGAGCATGCCTTAGAAATCATACACATTTGGAAAACACAACCCTCTTTCATACGCAGTCGGGTAATAAATTAACAGGTAATAAATCATGATATTATGCATGTCACGAAAGTAGAGACGTATGCATGTAAAGGGTTTTGTCACATGTCAACCGTCAACGTCAAACAATGTCAGTTAAGTTTACAAATTCACCGAAGGTACATACTTTATTTATCTTTGTTTTATTTTTGTATCATTCCCTGAATTTATTATATTTAGTGGTAGGTATCTATCTACCTACACAGATTATAGAACGTTCTTCTGAGTCTACCTACATATTTTAATTTTATTTATGTACATAATGTATGTATCCATAGAATTTTCGTCCGTTTATGTGTCCATGGATAAAAAAAATTGGGACTGTATAAAAGTGAAGTCAAATCATTTAATATTGTGTCAATTTACTTTCCGTTTATCATTAAAATATATGAGCGTCGTAATGTGCCCACATTTATAAGAAAGAAATGGCGCAGCATCAGCATTTAGCCGTGTCCGACTTGCCTCTCGTTCATGCTCTCGTCCAATGTGCGCATGTACACAATCGCCGGCTCTCGTCAGCAACTAGTTTTTGAGAGACTTACTAACATTCCTGTGAGTAATGTTCTTCATCTCCTGATGCCACTCTGGGTGGGGTCGGGACAGCTTCCTTGAATATTGTGCATAAAGTTTGTGCTTGAGTATAGACAGAAGTTCATAAGGCTTAAGAAACTAGCAAAATTAGTATTTGCAATGTTTTTTTTCGACAAAATCTCTATTGTACTGTGCATATACTGTTTTGGAATGGTTTGGATATCTAAACATTTTTTTAAATGTTTATAACGCACAGGGCTTCACTTAATTATAACAATATAGCAAATAAACATCACCTGTGTGTTTTGATGATATCTAGTATGTTAACATGTTTTGCTCCAACTATTATGATTTATGACATAATGAGTCAAGAAATAGATTACAAGTTTCCTTGAATTGTATATGTACAGGCTGACTGGTAAATCCACGTCACACAGGACATAATAAATAACTATCACATGTAACATCAAAAAGTATAACCAAAAAATACTTAGTAATTTCAAAGACAGGTAACCCTGTAGTAATGTAATGATAGGATAGTTACCTATGTAAAAAAAAATCTAATATGAAGCTAGGTATGTACAAAGTATAAAAAAAAATCATCATCTCATCATCAATCATCAAAATCATCATCATGTATCTAAGAACTACGTTCTTGCTGGTGGAGTATTTTCCATGCCTCCCAATCTTCAGCTATTTTGAAGTCAATATTTTTATATCACATATTTTTGCTGTTACATTTTCATATCTATATCTTGCATCAGTCACTTTGTACTTAGAATTTGCTTGTACTTACCTGTGTAATTAAATATCTAGAGAGAATATAACATAAAGTAAGGATTAAAATAAACAAACAAAACAAAACAAAAAGTTTTTATTTCACTCCACAAGTTATAACAGTTACTAGGTACAACATAGATATACAACATCAACTTAAATTTAAAATTTAAAACTTGTGGGAGCATTGGAGACCCCAAACTAAGCCGAGGCCTGTATCTTGTTTTATTTCTATCATTGCAGCATCTCTGAGACTGCCCTGGCATCTATGATGGAACGAAATCATGTAAGTATACTAACCAGTCATTGTATGATACCATGTTGTCAATGTTAGGAACTGGTTAGCTTTTTGAAATATAAGTTTGTAAGCGAAGGGCTAGGATTGCGACTAACATCTTCCTCAATAAAGCCAACACCTGCACGCTCTCTGGTAAACAAGTATAGGCTACTTTAAATAAACTGGAAACATAGGTTACATTTTCCCCGGGTATGTGCGGCACTGCGGGGCTAAATGGATAAAAAAAGATTGCAAGCAGTGCTGGTTCTTTTAAAAAAAAATTGAGGTAGCCCAGTGGTCAAAGCACTGTCTGTGCATTTGTGAGTCACAAGATTGATCTTCACAAGGTGTGACTTTACTTGAAGGTAACGACCACCGCTTGCTTATGGGGAAGTAAAACATAGTGAAGAAAACTGCACTGCATACTATAAATACTATTTCAATAGCAATAATGACTGCTGTCACTAGATAACAGCATTAAGCTATGTCAGATAACCTGTTGAGATCCGTCAATACCAGACAATAGTAAAACAATAGAAGCCACATCATACTACGCCATGTGGGTCTTGTCTGGTTCAAGCTCAAAAAGTCTAACAAAAGTGTGTTAAAACATTGTTGGACACACTAGAATACATGTACATCAATTGTTATTTCTAGTAAGTCTAGCTGAGTACTAACACACTCGTTGAGAGAAAAGATTGCAAAAATTGTGTAACATGTGATTTTCGGCCAAGAATAGGACAACTTATGAATCTGTGAATGTAGTATGATTCCTCTAGCTAGAGAATTAAGCAACACGTGCTAGAACTTGACGACCTCTGTGGCCTAGTGATAGCATCCTGGGTTCGATCCCCGGTCAGGTCAAAATGTGAAATGATCTTTTTCAGATTAACTTGGGTCTTGCATATTTATTTATTTGTTATATATTATAGTATCGTTGAATTAGTATCCTGTAACACAAGTCTCAAACTTATTTTGGGGCTAGCTCAACTCATGTGATTTGTCTGTATATATTTATTTAGTTAACTGCTTTTTCAAGTCGTTAAGTTTACAAGTGCTAGAAACATTATAGACTGGATTATTTTTGGATAATCCATCCATCCATCTCCCATGCTGGTGTGGGAGAATTAAAAAAATCTTAGAATGTACCAGCTGCTTCTCTTCCCACGCAGATCGTAAAAGCCGATCGAGGGAATGGGCAAAAATGCAAATCATGTTAACAGGCGATGCGGCTAGCAACCCATCACTGTATTGATTGCTTTTCCATCTTCTCGCTCACCATGACGCTAAAAGTGGCTTTTGGGTCTTGCGGCCCTGGGCTCTGCATAGAACCGCAAGACCCAAAGTTCTCTGTCTGCCCCATTAGGGATAAAGACGTGATAGTATGTATGTATGTATGTATCCAGTTGATGGACTAAATATAGTAATATATTTTTTACCCAGTCCACATCCCTATTGTGTAATTGTGTGTGTGTGTGTGTCCTGTATGAAATAACTAAAAATGATCTCGTTGATTTGTATCTTTTCAGTTGGAGTGTACTGACGGTGTGGCATTCAATGCCAAAGTAGCGGTCAAATCTGAGCCAGGCTCCGAGGACTTTAATCATGAAATGGAATTTAAGAGGATAATGGGTATGATGTACTGCATTCATTTTTTTATGTTTTCACCTCAACTGCAAAAAAATATACTGATGTGTTTTCGTTTTCGCTAAAAGCATGGGGTGTTTCTCAGCAGCCTAAGTGTAGTTTTTGTCTTTAATAGTATTGTACAAACAATTAGCGAAAATAAGTCTTGAAACAAAACAGTTGTTTTTAGTTAATAATGGCACCTACAAAGGGCTGTCCATATATTACGTAACACAGAATTTATATATTTTACACCCCTCCCAGGGCCCTTACCACGGTTTTATTCTATCCTCATATTACACTGTCACATCTACCATGAACTCCAGTCATCGCTGTAAAGTAGTGGATGGCCCCCAAAAATAGTTTTTTTTTAATTTTTTTAGGTTATCCACATTCAGCTGTCAAGTTGGAAGTTATTGATGAGGGCACTGAGTTTAATAATGATGACGTCACACTTAAGACAGTCATCAAAGCTCAGAAGCGAGGCAAGGACATAGCGAGAGTGAAGGCAGAGGCCACGGAAGGTTGGTATAACTAACTAACTAACTTGTATAATTTCAAACCTTAGTAGTTTCGCTATGCTGAGTTAATACCTACTCAATGTTTTGTAAGATCTTTTATATGATAATAAATAAAAAAACCGACATTCAAAAAGGAGGAGGTTTTCGTCGGAATCTTTTTTTAAATATGTTCATAGATTTTTCGAAGAATTCTGGACTGATTTGGAAAATTCTTTTTTTTTTAACTGCATACTTGTCACCATAGGTGGCGCCATAGAAATTTTATTAAAATGATTTGTGTGGTTTTAAAAGAGAAGTCTGTTTTTAGTTTTCAAAAATTATTAAATAGATAAATATCATAAAAATCATTATTCATGTTAAAAAAATAAATATCATATATGGATTTAATACGCCACCACCTGTGGCCTTTGGGCCTAACCGCCCTGGGCTCTGTCTACCCTGTCAGGGATATAGACGTGAAAATGTATGGATTTAATATTTTATTATTTATGCGCTGGAATTAGTCCTAGTGTCCTAGTGCTAGTGCCTCCGTGGTGTAGTGGTTAGAGCGTTCTGCTCTTACCCGGAGGTCACGGGTTCGATTACCGGCGGGGGCAAACGACTTTGTGTTGTTGTCCTAGTTTGCTTAGGACTTTGCAGGCTGATCACCTGGTTGTCTGATAAGTAAGATGATCCGTGCTTCGGAGGGCACGTTAAGCCGTCGGTCCCGGTCACTGTCTTTGTCATTGGTCGTTACCTAAAACCATGTCAGAGGCCTTTAAGGCGGTTTAAAAACTCTGACACTAGTGTTAGTCACCACTAACACACACGATAAGAAGAAGAAGTGCTAGTGCAAATATGGTGAATGGCAGAAATGTCAACTACACACAATACAGATCCGACACCGAATAGAGAAGTGGCAAAGAGAATGATGATGAGACTCGAGTAAGTAAGTTTGGTTGTTCATTCAAGATTTATAGGCGCTACTTGTTTCCAGATGGCGACTCCATTATAAAATCAGAACCTGACACCAAAACTAAAAGAAAAGGTCGCAAGCCCCGCAAAGACACAAACCAGACGGCCGGCGAGCAGAAGCTCAAATGCATCTTCTGTGAACTTGTGTGCACACGCCAGCAAGAATTTGAACGACATTTAATGACCCACACCAATGAAAGACCTTTCCAGTGCAATCAATGTCTACAAAAGTTTAAGAGAAGCGATCATTTGAAAGTTCATATTCGGACACATACGGGCGAGAAACCTTACGAGTGTAATGTTTGTCAGAAGCGATTCAATTATCTTAACAGTTACAAAGCCCATTTACGAACTCACACGGGCGAGAAATCTCACGAGTGCAGCGTTTGTCACAAACGTTTTAGTGAGCTCCGCGGTCTCAAAGTGCATTCGGTAGTACACACAGGCGAGAAAAACTACGAATGTACTATTTGTAATCAACGGTTTTCATTTAGGCAAAATTTGAAAAAACACTTTCTGATTCACTCTAGAGAGAAACGGTACCATTGTGATGTATGCAAACGGGGATTTCGTACAAATAACTGTTTGAAGTTACATTTAGCATCACACTCTACAGAGAAACCCTACCAATGTGACGTCTGTAAACGCCGTTTTAAAAGTAAGGGTTACCTAGCAACGCATTTAAAAGTAACACACTCGGATGAGCAACTTTACGAGTGCAGTATTTGTCAACGTCGATATAAATACCAGAATACTCTGAAAATTCATTTACGCGTTCACACTGGAGAGAGGCCTCACAAATGTTTTATCTGTCAACGTAGTTTCATGCAGAATGGCCACTTAAAGAGTCATTTACTTATACACTCGCACGAGAAACCGTTCGAATGCAATGAGTGTCAACGTCGCTTTAAACAAAAATGTGCTTTACGAACTCACGTACAATCTCATATGGTGAAGGAGAAACCAATTGCGTGTACATTGTGTGAACTTCGATTTTGGAATAATTCTAGCTTAAAGATACATTTTAGAGTACACACGAATGAAAGACCGTATGAATGTACCGTTTGTCAACAAAGGTTTAAAAGCAAAAGTCGCTTGCAATGCCACAAGCGCACTCACACCGGCGAGAAACCTTATGAATGTGAGTTCTGTCTCAAGCGATTTAGCATACGGACTGGTTTAAAAGTGCACATACGAACTCACACTGGAGAGAAGCCGTATGAGTGCAGTGTTTGTAAAAAGCGGTTTAGTGGGTCAGGTGATCTAAAAAAACATCTGGTAACGCACACGGGTGAGAAACGATACGAATGCTATCATTGTAACCGTCGGTTTAACAATAATAGTAACCTAAGAAAACATTTGGCACTACACGCGGAAAAATCACATAAATGCTTAGTCTGTGAACGGAGTTTTCGGAATAGTAATAACCTAAAAATACATCAAAAGACACACACAGGCGAGAAACCCTATGAGTGTGATATTTGTAACCGTCGCTTTGGTTATAAGAATTGTTTAAAATTGCACATAAGGACTCATTCTGACGAGAAACCATATGAGTGCAGTACTTGCCATCGCCGGTTTCGGGATGTGAGTTATCTTCAAAAACATATGAGATGCCACACCGGAGAGAAACCGCATAAATGTCACGTCTGTCAACACCGTTTTAGAGAGGCCGGTGCTCTAAAGAAACATTTTAAAATACACATGGACGAGAAACCATATGAATGCGATATTTGTCACCACCGTTGTACCCAATTAGGGAATCTGGCAAAACATATTAGAACACACATGCGCGAGAAACCCTTTGAATGCAGTGTATGTCATGAGAAGTTTACACAAAATTCTCATTTGCAACGTCACTCGCTAACTCATAATCCAGTAGAGAAACCACATGAATGTTATATTTGTGATCGTCGATTTAGTTTCGTTACGGGTCTGAAAAATCACTTAAGGGTACACATGGGTAAGAAACGTTACGAATGCGACGTTTGTCAACGTTGCTTTGGTAGCAAAAGTGATATACGGCTTCATTTGCAGTCGCACGGTGTTGAGAAATGTTCACAGTAGTCTACAGTTCTATCGGCGCTCGATACAATCGATTTATACTGAGTTAAAATGTCTTTATGTGTTGTATAAGTACTTACATAAAAATGAAAATGGAATCGTTAAATATTGCAAATTAAAGATTGTATAAATAAATAATTTAAAAAAAAAACAATTATTTTTAACTGATTTTTAATATGGAATAATCTAAATATTGCAAATATAATCAATTATTTTAACTGATTCTATTAATTAAGAATCACGGGTCTTTTCACCCCGGTTCTTTGAAAGGCTTGCGTGGGGATACAGATCCAACACGTAGAGGCCTTTTGGAGAAGTTGATTTGAAGTTATGTGGCTAAGATATACCAAATGTAAATCAAAACCTTTGAATAGATTTTGGCAGTAGAAAGATCTATTACAAGGAAAAGGAAAGATTGAGTTATTGTTAATAGTTGTTTTTTTTTTTATGAACTGTTCATCATTTTTTGCTATATTTTGTATGTAGGTTTATTCAGGGCCTGTCAAAAATTATTTTTAAGGATGTTATCATTGAAATAAATGTTATCGGGTCTATGTTTATTAAATAATCTATTTGCTGTCGGTTTTAATTATGTTTTGTTGTAAAATCTCGTGAAACTTATTATTTTTATTTGAAAAAAACATTCGATTTCACGATTTTATAGAATACAGTGGATATCTGAATTATTTTAATCATTTAATGTTGATACAAAAGGGTTGTATTGTGCCTGATTAATAAAAGAAATGTGCCTTATTATATTTTAAATACCTAGTGTTAAGTATTAAGAAATAATTTGTATTGTATTATTTTTAATAATTGTCCCTCATTATGTGCCAAGATTATAATTATATTTTAATAAATATTGTTCTTATATCACTGCTTATTTTCATTTCTAACAATTCATTTAATTGACTTGTAATTTATATTATAATTTAACAAGAATTCAACATTACCGTTAGTACCGGTACCTTCTACCTTGTTATTCCCATACGTCCCAGAGCACTTAGGCTGCGTTTCCACTGAAGCGAAGCAGAGCGGAGAGGAGCTTACCGATGCATGAATTGACCAATCAATACTCGAAATCTCCGCTCCGCTTTAATGGAAACAGCGGAGCGGAGATTCCTCTCCACTCTGCTCCGCTTCAGTGGAAACGCAGCCTTATTCCTAGTGCCAGCACTCCCAGTTGAGTTTACGCTACTAGCGAGGTATACCTAAGTCCTAACGAATAAGAATACTAGCGAGGTATACCTAAGTCCTGACGAATAAGAATAACTCTGCCACGCCTACCCATCCCCATATAAACGTAATTATTACCCTTCCGTCCTCACTAGATGGCGCAGTAGGTATCGATTAAAACCATGGAAAACATTAAAATCTTTAATTACCATTATTTGAACAAAGTAGTACTCTAACTAATTAAATATGATTTTTATGAACTGCAATAAATATTTTTAAAGCACTTTCTTTGTCTATTTCACAAAATTCAGAAATATTTGTCTTAAAGCACAATTTTTGGTTTTTAATTATGTCACTAGATGGCACTTTGCGTGCTTTAAGGTTATATGTTTGATTACCTATTATTGATGGCAGCACCGTCTTTACTTTAAAGCTTACTAACTCGTCCGTAAGAATAGATTATACAAATGATACATATTATAATATCTTCTAATAATGTTTTAAATATAAAATCAACATTTATTTATATGTACCACAAAGTAAAATATACTACGTGCACTGTGTACAAACAAAATCGTATTCGTATCCTTTTGCGCTGCATTTTGTTTCTAGAATAATTTTGGTAGGTACAAGTATAAAATTATACAAATCCATAATTTTTAGATAGGTACTTATTAAATATGTCGGCGAGTTCAAGATAATCCCATTTATTATTGTTTTCGATGTGCAAACAGAAAGTTGTTTACTACAAAACATAACTGCTACATTTTCAAATGTTTCAACAAGTATAAAAGCGGTCGCCCTAGCGACGAGCGGCTCAGTCTTGTGCGGACCGCCGTACTGTGAACATCTCCTTTGTGTAGTGTGCTGTGGGCTTGGCCATAACTTCTTTAATTGTGATTGTTGTAATAGATGTGGATTTGGTAAACCGATTTATTACAATGATAGTTGTTTCAGCTAGACGATAAGCCCAGGTGGACACAGATTCAATAACTGTGTAGGCCAGGGGTATTCAGACACATATGGTTGGAATCCATGATACAGCGCGAGGCGGAGCGCTGTATTTATCGTCACACTTTTAGTGAGTTCGGCGTAGGTCATCTCCTGCTCCGTCATCAGAAGTTGGATCTGAATCTTTTGCCCACTTGAGTGAATCCATGGGAGAATAGGGGTGAAGAGTCCGACAGGGTCCGAAGAGAGTGATTATAATTATTGGACCGTCTTTTGAATTGTCCAGAGATGATGAACCCGTATTTTCAGTTTGCCAGATGGGTAAAAATTCACAAGGATACGGAGCGTCAAGGTTCCGAAGTGGGGGCTTGCGGAGTCACACTTATGTAAAAATCGTGCTTAAGTGTGACGTCGCGCAAAATTTCAATGCGCTGTATCTTTGTCATTTTTGGTTTCTCAGAGAAAGGAAAGAGTATGTGTACAAACTACAATGTTGTTTAATGGTCTAACCGATGAACCAAAGGTGTTTTTCCATTCGTCGTGCCTATTCTGAAAAACAGGAACCTGTCCAATTATTTAATAATCGTATGGCTATTATTACAGTCGTTATTCTGTGTCTATTGTATTACGTCTTTTTGCAGGGTGAACCAGTCTTCCGGCAGTCTCGAATAATGTGGTCCATGTCCTATTCAGGAGCGCCACATCCGCAAGCTGGGGAGTCAATCCATTCGCACCGGAATTCAAACGATCTAGTTCGTCCCCATCCAGTTCTCAGTCTGTGGTGCTGGCACAATTCTCTGCGGGGCACAGAGAACCCTGATAGTTTTTCAGTGGGGTTTATGGTTGTATCCACATAGGTGGATTCAAATTCTATTCTTTTTGATGGCAAAATTGTTTTTCAACAGTCAATCTTATAGAGCTGGTGTCGTGACTTCAGTCTTAGCTTTTTTAATAGTTTGTGGATGGAGTTTAGCAGTGCAATGTGTCGATAACTTTTGGGGTCATTGACAGGCTCTGGTTTTAGTATCGCAACCCATCCTGTGTTGCATATGGTCTGTGTGACAAATGGTCTGTGTGACCACCGTCTGTGTGACAACCGTCTGTGTGACAACCGTCTGTTCGACAAGCGTCTGTGTGACAAGCGTCTGTGTGACAAGCGTCTGTGTGACAAGCGTCTGTGTGACAAGCGTCTGTGTGACAAGCGTCTGTGTGACAAAGCGTCTGTGTGACAAGCGTCTGTGTGACAAGCGTCTGTGTGACAAACGTCTGTGTGACAAACGTCTGTGTGACAAACGTCTGTGTGACAAACGTCTGTGTGACAAACGTCTGTGTGACAAACGTCTGTGTGACAAAGCGTCTGTGTGACAAAGCGTCTGTGTGACAAAGCGTCTGTGTGACAAAACGTCTGTGTGACAAAGCGTCTGTGTGACAAACGTCTGTGTGACAAGCGTCTGTGTGACAAGCGTCTGTCTGCCAACCGTCTGTCTGTCAACCGTCTGTGTGACAAGTCTGTCTGAATGGCAGCCGGCCTGTGTGACAACCTTTAGCGCCAGTAATGGTGTTAACGAGAGTGAAGTGATCTGTGCAAAGATACTTAACGTGTGTTCAGTTTCAGCTACTTCTGCAAAGGTGCTTAAGTGCTAACAAGTGAACCATAACTGCTGGCCACGTATTGCGGCCGAGTTGGAGTCAGCGGCAGTGCCGCAGGCGCTGGAGATTCCTGGTGAAGTGAGGTGAAGTGAAAAAGAGAGTTGATATCATGTGTATTTCTGTGTCGTAACCTTATCTGCTGAATCGCAAAGATAACCTGGTGAGTTTTTATATTTTTTTCGATTTAAGAGTAGAGCAGAGAGTAATTTATTTCGAAACCTTTAGTTTTAAAACATAAAGTAGAATAATGTCTAGTCTTTTGACCACTATGCAAGCAGAAAATAATTATGATTTCGCTATTTTAAATAAGAACGTGTATTATCTGCTAAGCTTAGTGAGTTAATCTTATCGTCATGAGTTTAGAGATGAGTTTAACATCACTGGAGGTGGCATAATTCACTGTTAGTCGGAGCTGGCAGAGGTGCCAGTTAGTATCCTAGCAAATAGTCTAGTTTGAGTATTTTAAATTATAATTTTTAGCGTCTTATAAGCTTACGTGTGAATACTGGTGAAAAACTATAGTTATTATTATTAGGTACGTTACGTACTTCATTATTCGTAAAGTTGGAGGGATAAGTTTTCCTAGCCTTTGCCTTATATTGGACTTAGCATATTGGACATAGCTAAATATGATGATGACTTTTATAAAGATTATGAGATAATGACCAGGGTGATGATGATGATATTGATAATGAAGAGACAGTGATGACGATGAAGATATTATTTAGAAGAGGTAGTGATGATGAAGAGGTGATTAATAGGACGGCGAGCCTACCATGATGATGATCATGGTGATGACTTTATTTAAAAGGACCCTTCACCGTTTACTATGTGAGTAATAATATTTTACCATTACTTTATTATGAACTGTGTTTTAGGTTAACTGAAGTAAAGTCCCGTTACTTGAGTAAATTTTAATCTGGATAATTAAAGTCGAGTAAATATTGTGATATTTTAGCCAAATTCAAGAATATCGTACTGATAAGCAATGTTATTTTTATTGTTAGGAAGTCCGTAGAAAAAAGATTAAGTTGCAAACGCTTTAACTGTATTCTAGCCACACTTTAGTGTAACAAAAGTACTGTAAACGTTTGTTTTTGTTGGGTGTTTTCCTGAGCCAGGGATGAATTATTTTGAGCTGTTGGCGGGGTTAAGCGTCGCAAAGTGGTGTCGTTTGTTTTTGAACTTATCTATTTTAGCGTAGTTTTGGATTTATTATTGCGGAAGGGCTGATGGTGAAAGCGTTGTTTGGCTTCGGGGATCTGTGTCGTCATCTGCCTGTATTTAATACAAAGTCCCAAAGCAGTCGAAGTGCAAACAGTGGAAACTGTTTGTTTTGACGTTTGGAGGAAGGTGTCTGATTTGACTTGTTGGAAAATAGCGTATATTATCTACCCAGTTGACATTTATTTTCACTTCTTCGTATCGTTCTTCGAGAACGTTGCCGCTTTTACGCTTCCCTCCGAGGCATAGTATAGGTCAAGGACGGTACAGCTGGAAGGGCATAGAGGTGATCTAATGATCTAATCGTCATGACCACAATCGCCCTGTGCTTCTGCTATATGGCACCAGCGCGCCAGATTATGTTTAAATCGGCCTATATATGATTCCGGGTGTTCTTACGTATAACTACTTGAATCATTATGACGATTTTTCACCTGTTCAACTATTTGAAAAATCGAAATGCTTTCCGGGCATGAAACTCAAAGCAAATACACAAGTGTTTTCATGATAGGTTGAGAAGAATGCGGGAGCCAGAGAAGCTCATTAGGAAGACCGATAGCATAGCCGAAGGCTTTATTGCCACAGGTAGAGTGATGAATTGCTTTGTTTATTTTGTTGTGACTAGAGTTGACCCGTAGTCCGTGAGTGGGCAGTATGCGGTCGGCTCTTGTGAAGGTCGAGTTTCTGGAGGAAATCATAAGGTCAAGTGGACCTGGTGATCACAGGTGGACATACGCGTATTAGTGTGAGGCTAACGATGGCAATTCTGTTACTAATATGTCTTGGTGATCTCTCCTAACTGAATTAATAATTACTGTATCTTTTTTTTAAAACATCGTTAAAATTTAGAAGTTCTATTCGTTTTGACTCAATTTAACTTTCATAACTGGTAAAGAGAACATATGATTAATAACAACTTTGAACTAGCAGGAAGGCTGGCTGCGTTCCTTAACATGTGATCGCTGCACATAGACATGAAGTTATTACTATCCTATTTTAAAGATTTATCTTTTTGTTTTTGGTTTATTATATTTTAGATCGTTTAATCCAACTAAGTAAGTCATCTAAAAAAGATAGTTATTTACAGCAAAAAAAAAAATATGTAAACAGCACACAATAATTAATTTAACTAAAAAACTAAATAACCTACCTAAATTAAAATGTTAAAAGTATGAACTAAAATATAACTAAAAAAATATATAAAAATAAAACATATACCTAAGAGACTGGCGGCATTGCCTCGTCGTACAGCAAGACTTCTAAAAAAATTACTATAGCTTTGTTTTGATCAGGTTTGGCCGAACGGTGTACCGTTTGTGTTTTATGTTGATCTTAAATATGAAACCCGAGGACGGGTGTTACTGTCAAGATGGCAGTGTCGGCGAGTTAAAAATTGATTCTTTTAAATTGATCCATGAATTTTGTTGATTCGAATAATTGAATACGTAAGCATTGTGCGAAAAATCCCTTAGTCATGATTTCTTTATAATTATTCCTGTATAGATCTTGGCTGAAGGACAAATAAAAGACCGGTTCAGAAAAGTAGTTTTGTAAGGCACTCTTCTGGAGTAGAGTTTTTGCGAGTTGAAATTTTGTTATAGTTCTGTGGAACGCTTATTGCCGAGCTAGATCAGAATCATTTTATGGTTATTTCTAACCATTCTACCATAAAATACATAATAGTACAAGTACAGAAGATTCACTCTGAAAAATCAATTAAAGGAATAGAGACTCTCGCTACGATACAATTAAGTTCAATTCAGATCGCACAACGCTAATAACTTACAGTTATATTCACCTAGACAATCCATCTCTTTCTATCGCGTAACGCTTACCTTTTCTGGCGCACTGATTAGCCACGCTGGCATGGCCGCCGTACTTACTTGCGTTTTTAACACCTACCGCGGAGTGAGACAGGCCTGATGCTACTTACTAGTTTAAATTACTATTGAGAGAGCGTACGAGGGCGTACGCATGTCAGGTTGGCCGTGTCGGCGAGTTCAAGATAATCCCATTTATTATTGTTTTCGATGTGCAAACAGAAAGTTGTTTACTACAAAACATAACTGCTACATTTTCAAATGTTTCAACAAGTATAAAAGCGGTCGCCCTAGCGACGAGCGGCTCAGTCTTGTGCGGACCGCCGTACTGTGAACATCTCCTTTGTGTAGTGTGCTGTGGGCTTGGCCATAACTTCTTTAATTGTGATTGTTGTAATAGATGTGGATTTGGTAAACCGATTTATTACAATGATAGTTGTTTCAGCTAGACGATAAGCCCAGGTGGACACAGATTCAATAACTGTGTAGGCCAGGGGTATTCAGACACATATGGTTGGAATCCATGATACAGCGCGAGGCGGAGCGCTGTATTTATCGTCACACTTTTAGTGAGTTCGGCGTAGGTCATCTCCTGCTCCGTCAAATATTTAAGTTTGGATTATATTTATTTTTTTATATTATTTACTTTACCTCGTATCTTCTACGACATTCATGGTACCTCACCAAATCTTATACCTTTAAACGAGCAATTCTTGTATATTTTTTTATTTAGTACCTGGGTGACCGAGCTTTGCTCGGTCGGTTACATCTCAAACATTATCTAAATTTCTTTAAACTTGTCTAAAAACAGTACAAAATAAAAAAATTATATATAAACTTAAACATAAAAAAAAACAAAATTAAGTCACAGAGTGGGATTCGAACCCGTAACACTCTTTTTAGCGGTCAACTTCATTAACCGTTGAGCTAAGCGGATGGCGCACAATGCAATGAAATTAGCGACCATATTCGTGAAAAGAAAAACGATTGAAAACTCGAAAACACGCGTTTTACATAAGACTAATCTAGATCGATTGTTTACCCCCAAAAACCCCCATATACCAATTTTCAGCGAAATCGTTAAGAGCTGTTTTCGAGATCACAGAAATTAATAAACATATAAATATATCTTATACCTTTAAACGAGCAATTCTTGTATATTTATTTATTTATATATTTATAAATTTCTGTGATCTCGAAAACGGCTCTAACGATTTCGCTGAAAATTGGTATGTCGGGTCGTGTTTTCGAGTTTTCATGCGTTTTTCTTTCCACGCAGAATATGATCGCTAATTTTGTCGCACTGGCCGCCATCCATTTTGACTCAGCGGTTTATGATGCCGTGATGCGGACCATTACGAGTGATGTGGAGAAAGAGTGTTACAGGTTCGAATCCCACTCGGTGACTCACTTTTGTTTTTTTTTATAATCAAATTTTTATATAATTTTTTAATTTGTATTGGTTTTAGACAAGTTTAAAAAAATGTAGTTATTATTTGAGATGTAACCGAGCAAAGCTCGGTCGCCCAGGTACTTAGATATAATATTCTGCAAGCAAACAATTTGATTGAGTACCTAAATTTAAACAGCGCCGAACCGAATTTAAGACCTTGCGCGAAATTTGGTGTGCATTACCCCCGCCGAAAAGTGTCGCGGCCTGCATCCAGCGACCCTGGTCAGTTTGGAATACAGTCTTGATTTTTTACACACATTGCTATTTATTTGTATATAACGTTTGTCAAAACAGAATCCGAAAAACATAACCACTTACGAATAATAAATAAAAACATAAAAGTAGGTATCTTGGTTCTAGTAGTAGTTAGTTAACTAAGAGACCTAGGGAAAAGGTTAAAACGCCGATTTATTTATTACAACTATCTCCAATATCTGGGAAAGTATGTTTGTATTAGAGTAAGTAAAAAAAAAATACAATAAAAATCATAATTTTGAATTGGTCTATTGGCGACCTTTATGTTATGTGTCAAGTTGTAACTAATTCGAATCAACTATCCATATTTCAATAATTTCAATAATTAGCTCATTGAGTAATAAAATAAATATAGTAAAAATCCAGCGGCACGTAAAACTTGATTATAATCCGACCAATTTCGGATGGCTATGAAAAAGCGACCGGTTCATACAAATTGCTATCATTCCGAACATTACAAGTAAGACCTTATAAATGAATGTAATAATCAATAAATATTTTGTAGTTATTTATATTGTTTCTGACTAGAGGGAAACTTTATACTTCACTCTTACTTGCCATTTTAAGTACTTTGCTTTGTAGACGAATTAAAAGTAATTGATCATAAAGCCTCCGTAAAAGAGATAAGAGAGATAAGCCCATCGAGTTTGGGCTCGTATGATTCGTCTTGCTTGACGAGTACTTTGTCTCCAGACTACAAAATAAAACCGTTTTCCCCCCGAAGGGTAGAAAACGGATATTTAGGTTTCAACTGAAGCTTGACCCACTTGTGAGATTACCCTCCGAATTTTGCGCGGTTGCAGTGTGATCTACCCTCATTTTGCCTAGCATTTTGTCCTGTCACCGCTAGCGCAGTCGTCTTCGTTGTCGCCGGTCAGTTTGATCTTCAGTACTCTCACAAGCCGGCAAGTAATGAAATTTTAGTGGGTCAAGCTTCAGTTGAAACCTAAATATCCGTTTTCTACCCTTCGGGGGGAAAACGGTTTTATTTAGGTGTTCGAACTTTCGCTTGACCCACTTGTGAGACGTGTTTATATTCTGCCGGCGACAAGTTTGACTGGGCGTATTGTGACATTAAAATATGAAATTGTTTGAACTTTAGGTAACAATAATAAAAGAGTTAAGAGTTAACACTCATTATGTTTATTGAAAAAATTAAAGACAATAGGTTTTTTATATTGATTTACTGGTTAGTGGTTAATTAATAAAGAACATATTTTACACCTTATGATGCTAGGATCCTTAAATTGGTGTGAATGATTCACTGATTTGAGTTCTATTACTTTGGCGGTGATTCTGTGGTAATAATTTAAAATAATGTTTTAAGAATGTGTATTATCTTCTCCAATTACCCCTGGCAATTACTTCATCTAAATCTAGGTTCCTATTTACCCAATTATTTGTGTTGACTGCAGACCGGAAACTGCCGGGTGAAGCATTAATATTGGCGTCTTTAAATAAGTTACGAATCCATCCAGCGATCAGTGTCCGGGAGGCTCCTTTTACTTTGTTTCTGGTGGTGATGAATAGCCGCGTGGATTTGTTAGAACGTCTAGTTTGACTTAATTCGATTAAGGTCTTTATCCAAAAATATACATCTAAGCGAGTATTGGCGTTTCTTTGAAGCCTCCACCCTGACTGTCTGAATGTAGCAGAGTCTGTTTTTGACCCGAATTCGGGCCAGAACACAAGGTAAGTGTCGTGATCTTCGTAGAATCCAGGGCTGATATCTAGCAGGGTTTAGTCGTGAATCCGGCGACCCGATAGCAAGAGTAAAAGAGCTGCTGTGTGTCGTGACACCTGATACATACTATTGGTGTCGATCTCATAAACTGTAAGAAAATCTATCAGCTGGTCAACTTCCCAAGTTATAGGTTTGGGTGCTGGTGGATGGTTAGTGAAAATTGCTTTTAGGGTCCGTTTCACGAACGGGTGATTACTAAGGAATTCGGTTTTTTCTGGATTAGCGAAAGTTGTCACTACCGATTTGTGGAGTGCTATTGTCCTTGCCGCCAGTTTAACCTCATTGTGTAGGTGAATCATATATTTTGATAGATCTTCAGGTTTTGGATTATCAATTCTAATATTGTTTCTAATTGATCAATCTTTCCATTTTGCCCATGCGGGACCATAAGTTTTTAGAGTTGACTTTCGCCAGGATGATTCGAGAAACGTCTGGCTCTCCTGTGGCCATGAATCTATGAGTTGATTCCAGCCCGAACCCTCCAAACCTGCAAACACATGTCTTGTACCGCTGGCGGGGGTTTCCCGGTTCTTAAATCTGTTAGATTCTTGCGAATATCTGGGATTGTGAATGGTTGGCAGACAGATATTTGGAGAAGTTGTGTTTTCCAGAAGGTTTTCTCCCATTTCGGAGCCACCAGGAGGTATGTCCCCAAGCAGCGTGTTAAGTGTCTCAGGACTCGTGGTATTAAGCTGGGCGGAGGGAACAGCCATCCTATTCTGTAATTCCAGGTTCGACTGAAAGCATCGACAAAGAGGCAATGTCTGTCCCGAGCATCCTCGGACACATAACAAGGTACTACAGCTGACCTCATGCTTGCAAACAGGTCTATCTCCGGTGTTCCCCACATTTTGAATATTTTTTGGCATATTTCCTTGCTCAAACTCCATTCCGGTAGGTCCTTGGATCTCGACAGACTGTCTGCTGTTATATTGTATTTCCCAGGTATGTATCTTGCTAATAAGTTTATTTTGTGTTTGAGAGCAACAGTAAAGACTTTTTGAGCAATTTGTAGGAGTTTTTGGGACTTGGTGCCGCCTTGTTTGGTTAGATATGTCACAACAGAGCGATTGTCGGACTGTATCATCACAGTTTGATCCTGTACTGTGTGACCCATTTGTTTCAGCGCCTCGTAGACTGCCCAAAGTTCCTTTAAATTGCTGTGCCACTGTTGTTGGTTCTTGTTCCAAAGGCCTTTCAGGTTTGTGTTTCCTACACTCGCCCCCCACCCGTTCTTTGCAGCATCGGTCGTAATAAAGGCTGTTGCTTCTTTGTGATGGATTAGGGACGGTTTTGTTATGTTGTTCAGCCACCATTTCATTTCTGCTGCTACCTCTGGAGACAGTCGGAACTTTTTGTGTTTGTGTGTCCCGGGTAATTGATTTGCGGCGATTTGTATTGGGCGACAATGGAGTCGGCCTAGCGGGACAATGAACGACGCGAAATTTAGATTTCCTAGTAGGACTTTTGCTAGCCACCATGTCCAGTATTTTTTGACCAGGATGCTTTTTAAAATGGACCGGCACTTCTGGGTTTTCGCTTTTGGAAGCTGTTTGATATTTTCTCGAGTATTCCAAAGAATGCCTAAGTATTCGACTACACGAGTTGGAGAGAGAGTTGATTTTTGATAATTTATACACCAACCCATGTCTATTAGATGATTCACGACAAACTGAGTTTGTTCCTTCAGAGTTTCTGGACTGTGATGTAGTATAAGAAAATCGTCCAGGTAGACTAGAATTCTTATTCCTCTCTCCCTGAAAAGGTTTGCAACCCAATTAGTGATTTTTGCAAAAATGTAAGGTGCGGTGGCTAACCCAAATGGTAAACAAGTCATTTCATATATTATTTTGTTATAGTTAAAAGCGAGGAAACGTCTGTGATGTTCAACGACAGGCAGGTGAAAATATGCCTGGGATAAGTCGATTTTGACCATGTAATCTGCGTCATGGAGGCAAAGGGGAATTTTATGATGATTGAGAAGTCGAAATTTTGGAGGATTTAAATAAAGATTTAACATTTGTAAGTTAAGGATTGGTCGGTTTGAGCCATCTGACTTTTTTCTCAAAAATACTGGAGATAAAAACCCCGAATTACTTGAGGATAATTTTATGGCTTTACAATCAATCAATTTCTTAATTGCTACAGACATCTCTGGGGTACGTTTAATCAGCAATCGATTTGGGTCATCAAATTTTGTTAAAGGTGGTGGACGGGTAAATGGTATCTTGTATCCTGATAGTATAGATATAATGACGTCTGGGGCCCCTAAGGACCTCCAGGTTTGTAAATGCTTGCTCACCTGGCCGGCTTCGAACGCATTAGGTCGATGACCATGATCTAGGTTTGCTATCAAGTTTAGGTTTTTTAAATTTTCCGGAGGAGACGGATGTGAAATTTCGCTTTCTCATTGCTTGTTTTGGTCCTCTGTAAGCATTTTGTCTCTTGTTGTTCTTTGGTTTGTCCCTTTTTGCTGTAATGTTAGTGAAGGGTTTATGTTGCGGTCGTGACTTATTGGAAGTGCTGGGTTGGACGTGTCGACGAAATGGAAAAAGCTTGTTAATTTCACCTTGCTCCTTGACCAGATCTGATAGTTGGGGTTCCGAAAAGAGATGTGTGTTCGAGGGCGGTATCGCCTGTAAGAGTTCGTTTAGTGTTTTATTTGGTGGTTTATAGACCGATCTTCGTTGTTGAATGATTTCAGCACGTCGCCCACACGTATACTGAAGTAAAGCATCTGATGTCTTGCGGAATGGAGATTCTGCCGCTAAGAAATGTTTACTTATGTGAGATTTAATCTCTAAAGAAGCCTTACTGTAAATTTCTTGAAAGTGCTTTCTTTGTTGTAAGAGTCCATGTGTGATAGCGGCGAGACAGGCATCTGTTTTTTCGAGTAATGCAATTATTTGCCAGTTTGGTGTGACTGTTGCCAAGTTACTGTTGGTCTTCAAGTTAGTGAAGACGGGGGTGGCTTGGAACTGTTTTTGTACGTCCGCGTAGCGGATGTTATGCCATGATGCCTCACCGAGGCGTTGACAGTGACTGCCTTGCTTTGCTAGGCCTTCGTCAGCTGTTCCTACCTTTGCTTCAGATTCTTTGGTGTTTGTGAGAAATTAAAAAAATTATCTTCGGATATGTCTGGGCTTTCATCAGCTTCCGGTGACGGTTCGGGAGTCAGGCCCGGAGCAACCCAGTCATCTGTCGCGTTACCTTCCGAATCGGATTCTTCCATATGAATGTCGCTGGTTTTTTACTATATTTTCTTTATTACTAATTAGCTAATTATTGGAATGTGGATAGTTGAATTAATACATTAAAGATTGGAATTAGTTAAAACATGTCACATAATATAAAACTCGTCAAATATACCGAATCAAAATTATGATGTCAGTGGATATTATTTTTTGTTGTTACTTTTTTAATACTTTCACTATTACAAACATACTTTTCCAGATGTTAGAGGCAGTTTTAATACATAAAACAACATTCAAACCTTTTCCCTATATCCCTTAGTTAAGCCACTAGAACCAAAATACCTACTTTTATGTTTATATTTATTATTCGGAAGTGGTGGTGTTTTTTTTGGATTCTGTATTTACAGTCGTAATAAACAAATGAATAGCAATGTGCGTAAAAAATCAAGACTGTATTCCAAACCGTTTGTGAAATCAAACAAAAGGCTAAACATTTCCCCAGTATCTAATGTTAAAATAGGCGTACCGCAAGGTTCAATTCTTGGACCTTTCCTTTTCTTAGTTAATGTTAATGACCTGCCTTACATGGTTGAGAAGCAGGCTGGCATAGTGCTGTTTGCTGATGACATCTCGCTAATATTCAAAATAGATCGACATAGCACTTAAGCTAGCGCGGTGAATAGCACCTTGTCTTCTATTTCTGATTGGTTTTCTGCCAATAACCTCATGTTAAATGCGAAAAAGACCCAAGGCATTCGGTTTTCTCTTCCCAATGTGAGACAGGTCTGCGTTGACATAATGATAGATGGTGAAAAACTCGATCTTGTTGAAAGTACCACCTTCTTAGGAATTTCAATAGACTCAAAACTTCAATGTGGTGCTCATATAATTAAACTTTCTAATAGGCTTAGCTCTGCGGCTTGTGCTGTTAGGAGAATAAGACAATTGACCGATGTAGCAACTGCTAGACTAATGCACTTTAGTTACTTTCATAGTGTAATGTTTGACGGCATTCCCCTGTGGGGGAGTAAAGCCGATATTCAGACTATTTTCATTTTACAAAAACGGGCAATTCGTGCTATTTATAGAACCTACACAACACAAGCCTCCCAACGTGCTATTTACGGGTTAGGATCTAGAGACTCACTCAGAGAATTATTCAAGAAAATAGATATACTTACCTTATCATCACAGTATATATTTGAAAACATAATGTATGTAAGGAAAAATATTTCCTCATACAGTAAAGTAAGCGATTTGACCGATAGAAACCTACGTAATAAGAATGACTTAGTTGCCCCATTTTCTAGGCTCAAAACAGTTAGTAAGACGTTAATGGGGAACTGTATACTTTTTTATAATAAATTGCCAAAATCGGTCCTTGATATGCCGGATAAAAAATTCAAAAAGTATGTAAAGAAAGTACTTTGTGAGAAGGCTTATTATACGACCGATGACTACCTTAAAGACAAAAAAGTCTGGCTTAAGCTTGGCACGGGACCCTCTTAAAGTTTGTAATATAGGTACTCGCAAATGTCATAATTTGGTACATTTTGTACAAACTAAATCTACAACTTGCCATTATTTTAAAATTTTGACATTCTAAAAATTTAATTAAAATTATGATATGACATAACAAACAATGTATTCTCTGTCCACATTAACTTTAAATATTAATTTAATTGTGAGTTGACGTCCTTGGAGAAAATGCTGCAGTGCAGTTTGTTACCGCTTCTTCTGCACTAGCGCTTTGGAAGCGGCAGTAAACTTAGCTGTAAGTAACCTTTTGACGTCAACAATTGTACAACAAAACAATGACGATTATTAAGAGATATTATAATTATCCTATGATACTTAATAAAGATATATTTGAATTGAATTGAAAAAGTGGAATTTCGAATAACTTCGGAGGCCTATGACATAAAATGTACATAAACATTTGTCACGTATGATACATTAATTACTATATTAATTGAATCCTAGATCCCTGACAACATTCCGCCAGAGAAACGTTTCCCTGGCGAAATATATTTTTGACGAATTTCTCAAAAATTACTGAATACACAAATTTCATTTATTGAAGGCTGCTTTAGACTAAAGGTCTAGTATAGTCGACATTTAATATTCGACACTTTTCCGCTGGGGACATGCCCACAAGTTGTTTGCTGATTATAATAATATCATTGAATAATTAAATTTTTAAGAAAAAAAAACAACCGACTTCAATTTATTTCAGGAGTTTTCTCCATATCTCCGAAGTTCTTCATCACTTCTTCACCAAATTAATATGGGACCAACTTGGGAGTAAGGGCTTTCAAATAAAAAAAGAATCATCTAAATCGGTCCACGGTTGACGAAAATATCGCGTAACATACATACAAAAAAAAAACATACAATCGAATTGATAACCTCCTCCTTTTTTGAAGTCGGTTAAAAAGGCACGCGCCGTACGAACTAAAGTTAGTATATCTTATCATTTTATCATGCAAGTCATAAAAACATCGAAATATGGTTTATATTATAATACCTAACTACTTATCCGAAATACTAACTGACGGTTATAATAGCTGGAGACGTTAGGTAAATCGTAACGTCCGTAACCGTAACACCTGATAATCCTGATATACGAGCACAGGTACCTAGCTATACCTAGATGCTCGTTCAATGAATCAACATGTTGCGGGTTGCGGGATTTGCGGGTCAACACGTACTTACCTACCCCGTGTACCTACCTAAAGAAGAAGTTTGGATATAAGTAGCGCCGTGCGGTCGCGCCCGGAACAACCGGCGCCGGCGGCGGACTCATTCATAGGTAACTATGTAAGTCAGTGGCATCGTACGACCACAGAGTAATAATATACGTACCTACGACTGCGACTCGTATGTAGGTACCTATCGAACTTTATCAAATTCCAAAGAACTATGAATATGATGATAGGGAAATATGGTGAATAAATTCAAAAAATAAGTAGATATTATTTTAGTTGTATTGTGTTCTACAACGTGTTGTGTTCTACATCGGACATACCCGTAATAAATCGAACCACAGGCTATACTAGATCACTAGTATATATATATTTTTTAAATAAACCTTAGGTGGGCATTTCTTCAAATTTCGTTCTCCGCGTAACCTTCGTGGCGAAATTGAAATTACCAACAATCTTTTGAAAAAAAATACTACGCTATAGATGGTTTCAAAGCAAATAATATACTGTTTGAAACTTTCAAATTGACTAATTAATGATACAGATATAAAATTCCGAAAAAAATCTGCCCACGAAAGTTACTATTGATACCACGAAAGTTACGCCAGTAAAAAATACAACTCAGTTGTAGCGAAAACTTTAGTTTTCGCTACAACTAAATATATTTTTGCATTAAATAACAATCAATCAAGACAAGCATATGCATTGCACCAGCGTTCTATGTTTAAATGTTGCATTAGCATCACTTTTCTATTTTTTTATGAATTAAAACTGCATAAATTGATAGGTAGTGTAAAATGAAACAAAGCAGTTTTCAAAACAACATTTTTTAATCACAAATTCGAACATTATTTATTTTTTCTATTAAAGAATATGTGCGAAACAAAATAAATAAAAAATGGTTTGACATAAAAAATATTAACTTATAGGACGTTTTAGGCTTTCTATGACTAATTTTTAGATGTAATTTTTATTATGTTGGTCAATTGCAATTAATATAATTCACAGACAGGTATTATTTCTTTTTTTTTGCTTTTGTAGTAAATTTCTCTCGGCTTTGCTTTTACAATATTGTGTAATTCGGTATCTTTTTTTATTTTTTTCTCTTCTTCTTATTTCGGCTAATCGCTTTTTCTCCAGAAGTAATTTTTTACGGCGGCATTTTTAATTTAAATACGTTAAACCATTAAATTTGTTATGGTAATTCTTTAAAAAAAATTACACACTTATAAATATGCATACAAAGTCACAAACGTGGATATAAACCTGTATACAAACTTGCCATAAACTAAAATACAGAACCAAATTCAAACTCTCATATAAAGTAACATACAAACGAATACTTTATTGAAGCTAAACAAATCCAAAAACAAACTCCTATGGAAACTCACACATAAACTTACATTCTTATTATCATACTAATTCAGAAACTCACAATCAAATTCACAGACAAACTAACAAACCAAATATATAAAACCAAACACAAGAAACTAATTATACTTCTACTCGCGAGAATATTCTTCGGCCGGCTCATCGTTACTTACACATACTAACACTTATCAAGAAATACCAATACCTTCCAACACTGAAATACATATATTACAGTCGACGAATAATTGTGGATGGAAAAGTCGAAAGCAGAAATTTTGACTCGGCATCTTTGTTAGGACTAGTTAGGACATAAACATACTAAAAGTCCTTACCCCTCCGAGGTGAGCCCGCGAGGGGAGGGCACAAAGAAGGTCCCGTTTTTTGGTTTTTTGCTTACATCTCGAAAACGGTGCGTTGTACGAAATTTTGTTGGACTACATTATGAAAGCTGATAAAATTCTCTACAACTATGGCTTTCATTTTTTTATCTATCTCCAATTTTTACCTAGATATGACGTACGAAAACTTTTCGAATTCAAGCCCACGTCCAATGCATGCCTTTCATTGCGTTTCTATCCCCATAGTTCAGGAGAAAGGTGTCCAAGCTAGTCCTAACCAAGTTGCCGAGTAAAAATTTCTGCTTTCGACTTTTCCATCCACATGCCCCTTTTGAGCACTCATTGACCGAACTAATACCAACCCATACCAATACTTACATATACCATAACATACCGACACAAGCAAACATTGTTTGAGAACATTTTAATAGATTTTTCATTGTATTAGATTACTCGTATATTAGAAACCGCTATAAGGAATATCACAAAAAAGTTTGTCGTATAAAAAAAAAGAAATAAACATGTTTTTAGTATTTTCTTGTTACAAACATAGTAAGGTATGATATAATACATGTAAAGAAATTAATATCATTGGTAATTTAGTGAGAATTAATATAGATACGTAACTTTCGTGGCATACTTTATAACTTTCGTGGCGAAATTGCCACGAAGTCCGCACCACGAAAGTTACGAAAATTTAACATTTTTTAAAATTGCGGATATAATTACGTATGAGTTTAAAAACAAAATACTCTAAAATAAACTCGAAGGCATATTACATTTAAGGAGTGAATCGTTGAATGCGGAATAAATACTATTATTCTTAGAAAAGTGACCACAAAGGTCACTTGGGTTAGAGAATTTGAAAAAACTTAAAGAAATACACATCTGTATTTATTTGCAGACAACCGGTGAGCAGCGCATGAGTTCCCCACCAATGGCGGGTCGCTACTGTTTATCCGCGCAACTAAAATTTGTACCTATGATTTAACACGTTCTGAAGTTATGAGCTGTTTTGTATCGTTTTTCGAAAACTAGCAAAATCGTGTGACAGAGTCTAAATGCTTCATAACTTTTTTTATTTAAGAGATACAATTACCATTTTTTGTACAACTATGCATTGTTTAATCATAAATAGTTAGAAATACAAAATTTACTTATTGGGTGATAAACAAAAAAGTTATACGAGAAGGCAAAAGCGCGCGCGTAAGTGTGACACGCGGAGAACAGCAAATTTGCTCCCGATTTTGGCATTCAAATATTATTTAAAAAATTACTGTACATTATGTATCTTATTTAATTATGATTTTGTATAGGGGTATAACCAAAGTAACTCCTGCAATCGGTTTTAAAACCGAACATTGGTTAAGTTAGGAATAAAGACCGTGTGACAGTAAAAAAAGGCACTCTGAAGAAACACCCAGGTACTGTCCCACTGATGAGCAAAGGTTTCCATTTTTATATTACGATGATATTAAATAAAAGTTAAAAAAAACGACATTCTCATTGGAAGCACACTTTTGTATGGAAATGTCCATTTTTTAATGTTTTTTACTTTTAATAATTTAATTTTATTATACTATGGTAGTCCTATTGCCCGTGGTTCGGTTTATTACGGGTATGTCCCTTCCACGTTGTGTAAACATACCGTTACATTACGTTACCTAAGTAACGTTAGTAATTATTATTATCTTTGCACATACCTACCTACCTATTTTGCTTTATGTAGAATAGACACAGCACACAGTTCTTTGAAGATTACATGCATCAAACTAAAAATATTCAAATCAACTGATCTCGATGTATATATAAGTACTTAGTACTAAGTACCTACCTATTAGATGACCATACTCTTTTTCACTTTCCCCGACAAAAAAATATAATCCGCCTGGTAAATAAATTTGTTAAACGTATTCAGATTTCGTATGAGTCCTACATACCTATCACATTGCAAGAGGTATAAGGTTCTTTTTTTTTGTAAGAAGGTACTTAATATAATTTCGCAATTTTTAAGTAGGTAGGTACGATTAATTAATTATCATAATGTGCATGAAAGAAATGAGAAATGTGTACTTAGGTAGGTAGGTACCTACCTATATATGTCTGGAGTTAGGTATACATGAATGGTTAGTGGTGTCATTTTTTGAAATGCGAAGTCACTAAACGCACGGTTTTTTGTATGGAAAAAACATTAGTTATTGTGACTCTGCGTTTCATAAATGGCACTTACTTCAAACACGTTTTTAAATTTGACATAACATAAATGATCGACGCGTAGCTGTCCTGCATCCGAAGCGCGCGCGGCGCCTTATTTGGCTACCCCCTTGTAGGTATGGCGCGATTACGGATTACGTAGGTCAGCATTAACAATGGCCAAAGTGCGTAGTACTAGTATCATAGATACTCAGGATCTTATGCCTAAACATTTGTTTTCTCGCTAACGCCATCTAGTGACGAACTCTTAAACATTTACTATATGCTTTTGCGGCTTTGGCTAGTCCTGTGTACTGCCATCTCTGCGAGCTGCTGGAACTAGAAACGCCTACTCAATTTGCCTACTTACGGCCGGTCCAAAAGTTTCTATGGCGTTGGGTATCTGTTACGTTAGTAATTATATTATCTTTGACTCTGCATAACTGGCCTCTGACGTACAGTGAACAAAATACATACATACAAGTTTATTTGCTAGGCAAATTAAAAAGACCTGACCTGTCAAGGCGTCATCTATTGATGAGTAGCGGAACTACCGATACGATTTGATATCCGTAGCGCCATCTATTGTTTGCTAGAGAAAGCCCTTCAAGCGTTAACCCCCAATAACTTGGCTGGCTGTGTTTTATCAAACATAGCCCAGAAGGGAACTTGCCATCACACATGGATGAAATAAAAAAATATACTGTACAAGTGTACAGTAAATAATAATAATAAATAAATAAATATATAGGGACAAATTACACAGATTGAGCTAGCCCCAAAGTAAGTTCGAGACTTGTGTTATGGGCATCGACAGTACAATACAAGTCATAATACGGGCGGCATGCCAATGTCTAGTTTATAGTACTCTGTGCCAATGTCAATCACACACATTTTTTCACCGGTGGTGGGACAAATAAAAAGTTATGGCTGCTAGTAAATATATACTTTTGTCTGTAAAAAAAAGTTAAATCCATGAACTAAACTGTCAATGTCATCTTTAATGTAATACCATTTGTTTTTGCGGTTATTTGTGTTTTGCGAACAAAATGGAAACGCGCAAAGATTTCTTTGAAATGAAAATCCTTTTCAGATCTAGATATTTTTAAACTATCGGCAACAGAAGCTATTGGAAATGTCTCTGCATTCAGCCGTTTGCCGGCCAGTGGCGGATTTACCAGCAGGCTGAGTAGGCTGAAGCCTAGGGCGGCACATTTGAGGGGGCGGCAATATCGAATATTTCTCACCACTCCCCTTCCGCGCACCCCCGCTACCCTTAAGTTGAGATCCGCCAATACCATACACAATAGTAAAACAATGGAAGCCGCATTATATGATGCCATGCGGGCCTTGAAAGGTAGGGCTGGCAAAATCAAGCGCTCCCAGGTTTAATTTTAAGTAATCAGGGCGGCGAACTGAAACGTACCTATTTCCACTTCTTCGCCACAGAAAAAGCTGCACATGAAGGATCCGAAAAAGGATGGGTAGGGGCGGCAAATATAATCAGCCTACTGGCGGCAAATGTATAAATCCGCCACTGTTGCCGGCTATGCCTCTCACGCGACGTGCGCATGCTCCCAATCGCCGGCTCTCCCCTGCAGACCGTTTTTGAAAAGCTAACCAACTCTGTCGTAAGTATTTGGGGACTTCGCCCTCTCCACAGAACGAGTACCAGTACTAACGTACAGAAGTCCTACTCTGTAAACGAATTCAAAGAAATATTTACTCAATGTCGTTAACGATATGGTTTAATTTAGCTCGCGTCAGAACTCTGCACCTTTTCATTTAGGTACCTAGAAGTGCAAGCTTATTACATTCTTATTACTCTAGGCATACGATTCATGTCACTGAATTTACCACTCCGAAGAGGTCGCCGCGCGCATAATAATAATGTAGGTATATTTTCGATACCTAAACGGGAAGTGACACTGGTGACACAGGCCTGCCCCCCTTTCGATTTTAGCCTCCGTGAGGAAATCTGTTACTTTTGAATCGGCATAGTAATATTATGATTGTCGGCGTGAAGGCTTCAACAACCAATAAAACAAAAATGTCTTCTTTGCTTTTTGGTATTTAGAGTCGTACTCGTGAATACCGGGAGCTCTTCAAATGATGCCTTTTCAAGCAACTGCCGTTTTGTACAAAACGATTTTACTTAGCAACATGATTTTGTATAAAAAAAAATCTTATACCTTTAAAAGAGCAATTCTTGTATGTATGTATGTATGTATATATATATATTTATTTATAAATTTCTGTGATCTCGAAAACGGCTCTAACGATTTCGCTGAAAATTTGTATATGGGGGTTTTCGGGGGTAAATAATCGATCTATATTAGTTTAATGTTTGGGAAAACGCGTGTTTTCGAGTTTTCATGCGTTTTTCTTTCCACGCAGAATATGGTCGCTAATTTCGTCGCGCCGCGACCGCCTTGATTTAGCTCAGTGGTTAAGGATAGTGACCGCTAGAAAGAGTGTTACGGGTTCGAATCCCACTCGGTGACTTACTTTTGTTTTTTTTATGTTTAAGTTTATATATTTTTTTTTATTTTGCATTGTTTTTAGACAAGTTTAAAAAAAATTGTTAATGTTTGAGATGTAACCGAGCAAAGCTCGGTCGCCCAGGTACTTTATACAAATGAGTCTAGAAAAATGACCAGACCAGTCAACAAATTTAATATTCTCCCAATCAAACTATGCGTTGAACGTCATCTGGGAATAATAATTCTGTAAATAGTGTTTCTGAAATATTCTGAATGGCGTATAATGGAAATGGAACCCCAAAAATCCTACCTCTTTGGTATTGTTCATTGTATAGCTCCTTTGATATTGATGTGCGCAAAGTTCTGAATCAAATGTAACTGATTGTTTTCATTGACTATTGTATGCTCCTTTCGAATATATTCGAAGCATAATATGTTTAACCCCTTGTATGCAGGAATACAAGACACAATAGTTAGACAATGCATTTATGCAGAGTTTAAAAATGTTATGCTAGTAAGTATATTTATTAATCTAAAGGACTATCCTACCAGAGATAGATATCGCTATACAGGCTGACTGGTAAATCACCTTGCGTAGGGGCAAACAGTAATTGATTGTTGTTCCAAATATATTTAAAAAACTAGCTGTACCCGCGGGCTTCTCTCCCCGTGGAAATTCCGGGATAAAGAGTACCCTATGTCCTTCCCTGAGTCTGGAACTATATGCATACCAAATCGGTTCAGTAGTTTAGGCGTGAAGAGGTAACAAACAAACAAATACACAAACTCACTTTCGCATTTATAATATTAGTAGATACAAAGTTTTCGAGTCTGTTATCTAATATTTGAAAAATTGCAGCTTCACACAGCTGAGACATGGCCCGTGGTTGTCTGCTACATCTGCCATGCTGAGTTGAACAAGTGTCGCAAGCTGATGCTCACAGGCGACAGAGCAGAGACTGTGCTGGCCGCTGTGTTGGAAGGCTACCCCGAGATAAGTTTTTTCGTCATCATCATATCAGCCACAGGAAGTCCACTGCTGGTCAAAGGCCTCACGGTTTTCAAAACGATCGATCGGAAGCGGCCTGTGTCCAGCCCCTTTCTCCAACCTTGCACAGGTCATCTGACTATCTTGCAGGTGGATGTCCTAGACTGCGCTTGCCGGTATGTGGCCGCCATTCGAGAACCTTCCGCTCCATCGGCCATCGGTTCCTCGCGCTATGTGCCCCGCCCACTGAGCTAATCCGCTTGGCTATGTCAGTGACCTTCAATAGTTTTTTCATTCACTACATTAACTAGTCCATGCTGGTCTGCAAAAAAAATATTTTGAATGTATATTGCCTTTTTCAACCTATGGCATATAGACAGAGGAGGCGATGATAGTGTGTAAGTGTATAGATTTAAGTTTGAAATGTAAAAAAAACTGTCTGAAAAAAGGCTATATTGTTATTATTTATCTACATCTACACTTCTACACTATCTACACTAATATTATAAAGAGGAAAGATTTGTTTGTTTGTTTGATTGTATTGAATAGGCTCCGAAACTACTGGATCGATTTTAAAAATTCTTTCACTGTTGGATAGGTATGTTATCCCTGAGTGACATAGGCTATGTATGTACCACGGGCGAAGCCGGGATGGACTGCTAGTTTATTATATATTTATTTATTATCGGTCATTTTGGAAATCTTTGGATGAGGCCTGTGTTCAGCAGTGGACGTTAAGCGGCTGAAATGATGATGATGATATTTAGGTATATCGCTGGCCGACTGTACAGTTACCTTTTGTATCTTTCAGGCTTCCACGGACTTCTTAGCATTAATTAGCGACCGTAACAATATGTCCGCATCTCTATGCACTATACCGGTGGAGTGTACCGACACTGCAGCCTTCCACGCCCCGGTAGTTAAGCCGGAGCCGCCCCCCGTGCCCCCCCGCGCCCCTCAGCCCGCGCCCCCGGCGGCGGCGCGCGGCTGTGTGTGTCGGCTGTGTCTGTCGCGCGACCTGCGCTTGACCGCTATCGCTGACACTCCTCTGCAAGTGGTGTTTGAGACATTAGCTAGCACTCCTGTAAGTCCTTGAGTACCTCTTGCTCTTAATGCCGCATTTACACAGCCACGCGAATTGCGAGGCGAATAGCGAACACGAATGTGTAAATGCGGTAAAAACAGTAGTTCGCGTCAACATTCGTACACGAATGTTTCGTCGAATGACGAAGTGAATAGCGAACACGCAAGTGTAAATGCGGTATAAGAGTTTCCTAACCCTAGAAAGAAGAGTTTTCCATACAAACGTAGTCTAGCTTTTATTTTAAAACGACTGGTCAGATTTCGGTAAAAGTTAAAAAAAAAACTGGATTCCCAGTGCAGTCAGTCAACGCAGGGCAGCTTGTGCGAGCTGATGGTGAGTACACACATGCGCTTATACACACACATACACATAGTTACACACCCCCCGTTGGCCACAGCACAGCCACACAGGTTGGCTGGCGGCCTTCGCGTAAGCACGAGGTGCTGACGTGTCGACGTTCGTCACCACAGGTGCAGAAAATGCAAGAGGAGCGGGACGGGGTGACGTAATCCGTTCAACGGCGACAATGATCGGCGAATCATCCAATTTCGCTAACGCGAAACTTGAGTGCGATGCATTGAGTGCACCGCTACACTTGTTGGGTTTTGATTTAAACCTTCTTGTGACCTACTTACGGAATTCATAGTTTTCAGTTCCACTATTTCCGAACGCAAATCACTATGCCGATGCCTGTTTAATAAGCGGCCAAGTGCGAGTCGGACTCGCCCATGAAGGGTTCCTATTTTTGTGTGAAAATCATAATGCGGTTTACAGAGTACATCTACTTACCAAGTTTCAACAGTATAGTCCTTATAGTTTCGGAAAAAAAGGCTGTGACATACGGACGGACAGACAGACAAACATGACGAATCTATAAGGGTCCCGTTTTTGCCATTTGGCTACGGAACCCAAAAAAGCCTTAAACTTCAACTGTATATCAGCCAGGTTAGACTTCAGCGTCGTTATGTTCTTTAACAACCTGGTAACATCGACGTGATCGAACGTGACGGGTGGTAGGCGGTGTAGATCCTTGTAGACAAACTCCACAGACCACGCATCCGGATCGGTCTCCTTAAACAAACTGACGGTGTCGCATGGTGACGCGTTTCTCCATCGATTCTCTCTCTCTCTCAAGTAGGAGAGACATCGGACAAAAGCAATTTTGGCCATTTTCGAAACTGAGTCGCTTAGGTCGCTCGGTCATAAAGTTCACACTTGTCATTACTGAACGCCAGCCCATATACTGAACGTGCGTCATGAAATAAATTAGATGTGTAACATATTGGAGACATTTCAGCTTTACACGGACGGCTGGCCCGCGTGCGTGTGCTACGTGTGCCGCGCGCAGCTCTGTAAGTGCCGCAAGCTGATGCTGGCGGCGGGCCGGGCGAGGGCTGTCTTATCTGCTGCTTTGCAAGCCGATTCGCAGGTATTGAAACAAAAATATTTTTCCATTCGTCATGCCTATTGTTTTACTTCACTTGCCCGAGATTATATTGTTGTATATTTCCAGGTCGCGGATCTGTCAGCTCAGCTCGGCGCCCGCTCCGTCGGTCTGTCGTCGCTGAGCACTATGCCGGTGGAGTGCACCGACACCAGCGCTTTTAATGCACCGATTGTGGTCAAAATGGAGCCTTTAGATGTCAAACGTGAAATTAAAAACAATATAGAAGGTGAGGCCTTTGACACAAATTACATACGTTAGCGTAAGGAAAGCTATTGTCGTTTAGATATTATTTAGGGTTAGGTTTCATCTGCCTGTAGGAAACGGCACTTTTTATGCTGTTATCCTTTTTTGTCGCTCAGAACCGTTTGCTAGAGTGAGAGAAAGCGACGGCACGCTTCAGCGTCAGCGGTGTTGAAGCGTTCCGTCACTCTCTCTTCTCGTCTTACTTTTCCTAATCTTTGGGCGTCCTTTGAGTGACGTAGGCACACGTGGCGGATTTCAGTCTATCTCTGTCACAAACTTTACGTGCGAAAGAAATAGCAGAATCCGCCGCCAGTTACTGAGTTTGTGACAGAGATAGACTAAACCCGCCGCGTGCGCCCGCTTCACTTAGCGGACGCCCTTAGGTTTAACTCACACCGGTACGGCAGCAACGGGCAGCTAACTTTACTGTCAAAAGTATCGTCACCTTTCTTTCTATCTATGAAATGCATAGAATAATAGCTTGGAAAACTTGGGCGCTTGGCGCCGCTGACTTTTGCTTTGTCCAAGCTATCACTTGAAGTAGTTTTATACTAAAGGAAGTAATTTATTAAAAATGTGATTATTAATTTCCAGATGCTGATTTCGCTGAGAAATTAAAGCCAGACACTAATCTTAGGGAATTACCCACGCTTCTAAGCAGTTCAAAAACACAGGCCGTCGAAGGACAGAACAAATATAACATATCTCAAGATTTTAAGTCGAAAATGTTTAAATCGAAGAAGAACGAAAGACCATATACATGCGATATTTGTCCAAAAACGTTTAAATCAAAGGCTTACTTACAAGTTCACCTGCGAACCCATACTGGCGAGAAACCCTTTGAATGTACGTATTGTCAACAGCGATTTAATTACAAAAATAGTTTAAAATCGCACGTACGATCTCACACCGGCGAGAAACCTCATGAATGCCCTATTTTTCAACGTAGCTTTAGGGAAGCATCTACTTTGACAGTACATTTACGAACACACACGAATGAGAAACCTTATCAATGCAGTCTATGTCAGAAAAGTTTTAAACAAAAACCTCATTTACGGCGTCACCTACAAATTCACACTGGCGAGAAACCATAGGAATGTCCTGTTTGTCAGCGTCGCTTCCGTACTCGTGGTGATGTTAAATCACATTCCACAACACATACGGGTGAGAAACCATATCAGTGCACGGTTTGTGAACGTCGATTCAGTACTACTACTGGCTTGAGATCTCATTCAGTGCTGCACACGAATGAAAAGCCATTCGAATGTGACGATTGTCATAAGAGGTTTAAAGTAAAATCCAAATTAAAATCTCACTTACGATCTCATTCCGGCGAGAAACTGCATCAGTGTAATGTATGTGAACGCAGGTTTGCTTTTAAGTGTACATTAAAAACTCATTTACTAAATCACACCGGGGAAAAACTTTACGAATGCAGCGATTGTCAAAAACAATTTACAAGGAAGGACGTCTTAAAGATTCATTTGGAAACTAGGCATTCTGATGAGAGGCCTCATGAGTGTAAGGTTTGTCGAAAAACTTTTAAACAAAAAGCTAATTTAAATGTTCACCTACGAACTCACTCTGACGATCGGCCGTTTGAATGTAATGCTTGTCACAGCCGCTTTAAGGATCTTCATGGACTGAAGTTGCATTCAGTAAAGCATACAGATTTCAGACCTTACGAATGTCGCATTTGTCAAAGTCGGTTTAAGTCAGCTATTGTACTGAGACATCATCTGAAAATAGACGTAGGATATAAGCCTCATAAATGTCAGATGTGTCAACGCCGTTTTTTAGCAGTTAGTGCTCTAAAGATACATTTGAGAATACATACTGGAGAGAGACCGTACAAATGTGACGTGTGCCAAAAACGATTCAAAAGGAAGTGTCATTTAAAAACCTACATTTCGCAAGTTCATTCCGACGAGAGACCTTATAAATGTAATGTTTGTCAAAAAACATATAAAGAGAAGACACATTTGCGCATTCACTTTCGCACTCATACTGGCGAGAAACCTTACAGTTGCAATGCTTGTCAACGTCGTTTTGTTTATAAGAATGCTCTAGTAAGCCATTTACTGACTCACACCAACGAGAAATCCTTTAAATGTCAAATTTGTCAACGACGATTTGCTCGACTCGGTTATCTAAACAACCATTTGAGACGACATATGAGTGAGAAACCTTACGAGTGCGATGTTTGTAAACATAGTTTCAAGTTCGCGCAGGATCTAAAAAACCATGTCAGAATACACTCTGAAGAGAGGCCGTATGAATGTGACGTTTGTCACCGTCGCTTTAAGTTCCGAACTAGTATCGGAGTGCATTTAAGGACACACACGAGAGAGAAGCGTCATAAATGCTCCATGTGTGATCGCAGTTTTTCATTTGCCGGTGCTCTGAAATCTCATTTTGTAACACATACGGGTGAGAAACCTTACGAATGTGACGTTTGTGGACATCGGTTTGGCTTAAAGAATAGCTTGGTAGGTCACATGAGAACGCACACTGGAGAAGAGCCGTTTATGTGCGGTGTGTGAGGGCGTCGCTTTAAGCTTTCGAGTGGGTTGAAGGAGCATATGAGAACTCACTCGGGCGAGAAACCCCACGGCTGCAGTGTCTGTGGCCGGCGCTTTACCGGAAGCGGTGATCTAAAGAAACATTTTAGAATCCACACGAGGGAGGAACCGTACGAGTGTAATATTTGCCAACATCGCTTCAAGGTCGCTTGCTCTTTGAAAGCGCATTTAAGGACGCACACTGGTGAGAGTCCCTACAAGTGCCGCGTCTGTCCGCGTCGTTTCAAGCAAATAGGTAATATGAAAAGACATTTAAAACACACACAGGCTTTAAGTCCGAGAAACGTTATAATTCTAACGATGTTTCTCAACTTTTGTTTTCTTCAAAGTCTATCTACTATTTATAGTTATGTTTGATATTTGTATGATCTCTTTCTTTTAATTGTCAAAAGAATCTACTGAAATCCCATCGGCTTTTGAGAAAAACGCGATAGCACTTAAAAACTTTCATTTATTTAAATAAGTAAAAAATATTACGTATAATATCTAGTTCATTCGATTGAACTAGTGAGAAAAAAAATCCCACAGTTCAGTCAACTGAACTAGACAACTGAACAAGAGAACAAAAAAATATCCTTTGTTCCCAAAGGATATTTTTTGCTTGTAATAATAATTATTAATCTATTTTTCTTGCAATAGATTCTCTCCTATCGAAACCTTTTTAAGGGTACACTTTTAATTGGTATAACCAGGAATGGGTTTTGGTGGGAGCGCTACATAACATCAACTTCTCCAAAGGGCCTCTACGTGTTGGATCTGTATCCCCACGCAAGCCTCCCAAAGAACCGGGGTGAAAAGACCCGCGATTCCAGGAGATACAATATAATTAATCATAGCTTTTTTTCTTTATTTCATTGAGTTGTTATGAACCATAGCAAGTCAAATACTGTTATTTTTGTAGTTTAAAGAATTAATATAATTTGTTGTTATGAAAAATTCTATTAAAATAAGTACTTAAAACAAAGAAATCTTTTTATTTTGATGCTTACACAAGTATCTTCTGCAGTCTTATACTCATTCATGTAACATTCTCAGAGTGTTTGTGTTGGGGGTAACTGAGCCATTCCATGCGCCTAGACATGACACATAGAAGTCGTGCTAGGTCACTATAATATTTTTAATATTTTTTAAACAAAAATAGATTACATTAAAACCGCTAAAGGCCGCTTCCGATCGGTCGTTTTGGAAATCCTTGGAAGGCCTGTCCAGCAGTACAATGATGATTTTTTGATTAAAACTAACGTGAGAAACAGACACTGTTAACATAACGGGTTACACATGAAGACAGTCCGCTACTGGCAGACATGATATATGATGATGACGCTTTTTATTTATTTATACCTTCACCGTAGGAAAATAACAACGGATGCAGGTGTTGCACTATTACAAAACATCTATGATGCTTGGGAGTGTTGTCAGAATGCAATTGGTGTCTTTTGTGACCTCTCCAAAGCCTTTGATTGTGTAGACCACAAAACCCTTCTATCCAAACTTGAGCACTACGGAATAAAAGGGAAGGCTCTTGAATTGATTGAATCTTATTTGAGTAGCCGAATTCAAAAAGTTAGTGTAAATCAAGTAAAATCTGAAGGATCAAGCGTAGTGATGGGTGTGCCCCAGGGTTCTATCTTGGGTCCTTTGTTGTTCCTGATCTATATTAATGATTTACCATATTATGTAAAAGATTGTAAGGCTGTACTTTTTGCTGATGACACTTCCCTTGTTTTCAGCGTAGATAGGAAAACTGACACCTCTGATGAGATGAATAATATATTGTCGCAAGTGTTGGATTGGTTTACAGCAAATAATTTAGTATTAAATGCAAAAAAAACGAAATGTGTAAAGTTCTGCTTAACAAATGTTACAAAAGTTCCAACACGATTATTTATTGATAAGGAAGCAGTAGATATGGTTGATAACACAACATTTTTGGGAATAACGCTTGATTCAGGGTTGCAATGGGGTGCCCATATTCAAAAATTAGCTGGAAAACTTAGCTCTGCGGCCTATGCGGTTAGAAGAATTAGGCAAATGACTGACGTTGATACAGCGCGTTTGGCATATTTTGGGTACTTCCACAGTGTTATGTCCTATGGAATATTGCTATGGGGTAACGCTGCAGATATAAATACCATATTTGTTTTACAAAAACGCGCTATCAGATTTATATATAAATTAGGTGCTAGAGAGTCTTTGAGGGAACTATTTAAAGACATAAATATTTTGACCCTCCCTTCGCAATTCATCTATGCGAACATTATGTACGTGCGTCAGAATATACACTCATTTAAGAGAAATTGTGATATTCATAGTATTAACACGAGAAATAAAAATAAATTAGCCATCACAGCTTTGCGGTTAGAGAAAACAAAAAAATCTTTTGTGGGTCTCGGCTTGCGCCTCTATAATAAAATTCCAGATGATATAGTAGCATTACCATTATCTAAGTTTAAGACAGCCGTTAAAAATCATTTATTACAAAATGCGTATTATCATGTAAATGACTACTTATCATCATCTGAGAAAAATTCTTGGAAATAGTTGTCTGCAAATTGTAATTGTATAATTTAAATGTATAGCTTAAGTGTAAATCTGTACTGTAATTGTAACATAGCCCATCAGGCTGGGTAGGGACCAATACTGAACTGGGTTTCTTTCGGCGTAATCTTCCCAGCAGTGGTCGTTCCGAAACGCTAGTAGTTTTTAGCTTCTGCACTAAAAAAAAATATTTAAAAAAAATGACCTTCAATAAGAGATAAATTTATCCTACATTGAATAAAAATTTTTGACTTTGACTTTGACTTTGATAAAACTAAAAGAGTCATCTGATTGTATGTATAAATTTGTATTATCTAAGTACTTAACTTAGCGTTTTTGGCATTCCCGTAAACTCATAATTGTACTATGTTTCTATTTGTGAAGACCTGTTATTGGCTTTTTGTTTACTATTGTGTATCTTATATTGTAAGTATAGCTGTTGGTCATCCGAATGTATAAAATAATATAAAATAAAATGACTATATGTAAATGACGGAAATTTGAATATACAACGTGGAAGGGACATATCCGTAATCAATCGTACCTCGGGCTATACTAGGTCACTATTGGTCACTATAGTATCTTCTTATATTTAAGAGCTGGGCTCATGTCGGTGGAGTGCTTTCCATGTGTCTCTTCCTTCCGCTAAGTTCTTAACCTCTTTATATGTTTTCACTATATTATAATGATATTAAAATAATAGTCAAAAAACAAAATTCTACATTACAAATACTCGGGCAGCTGCACACTTTGGTATGGAAATGTCATAATTTTCCTTTTAATTTTTGACTATTATTGTAACGTCATTCTACTATACTGGTCTTGTCCAGTCCATGGTTCGTTTTATGCAGAAAAAACTAATAATGTTCTAATACCAGAGCCAACGACTTAGTGAAAGGAATTATTTGTTACAATCCAATATCAACCGAACTTGAATCCAACGAGCATTTAAGGGACATAACCGTTATAACATTTAAAAAAACAACAAGATTTAATAACCTCCTTGTATTTTGTCTGATGAAAATGACTAATGACGTAATCCTGGTAAGATAGGTCACTTGACCTTCCCTATCTTACCGGGTAAAATTTAATGTTTATAGAAGGTAGAAAAGTCAAAAATTAAAGACGAACATGCCATTTAATAAGAGGAACACAATACATTGCTTATCAATATGATTATTATCTAATATAAAAGGCGGAAATGTCGGGTCCGTCCGTACAGCCCCGTTTCGCTACGCCCTCGGCCGTAAAGTTTTTGTCACAAAACAAGTTAAGCAAAAACGAGCTTTACGGATCAGAAGGTTTCCTTTATGAGACCAGAGACCAGACCTGCCATCATTCATTGAACAATCTCAAACAGTATTGACTAGAGTTGCGCAAAACATTTCACTGAAGTGAAATGAATCATGTCACATGTCACCTAAAGAAGATACATTTCCCTAAACCATGTCCCATATCCCACATCATGTCCCGAACGATTGTTAAATTTCGCGTGCTGTGATATGCGTAGGTACATACACGGATTTCTTTAACAACAGTTTTACACTAAACCATGTCTTATATCCCATAATTGATGCTCCGAACGAGTGTTATGGACTTATGAGATATATTTCGCGTGCTGTGATATGTGCACCAGTTACATATCGTAGTACGTAATATTAATTACGTTAAATGAATCACTATTTGTATGTCTGATATGTTCTCGAATTTTATTATATATCGTCTCGACATACGCACGACTACTCCGAACTCGGCCGAACATGCACGAACGAACCCGAATAGTGCATGCGGCAAGCAAGACCTAAGACATGGTTGGTGACATGAGAAATGGTAGAAACTATCGCGTAATGTGAAATGGTACATGTCCTGTCAGGGAAACATTTCCTGAGATTCATTTCTCACATTTCCTACCCAAGTCTAGTATTGACCACTCATACCATCTATCAGTCAACCAGACGTGCCTTGCCATGCAATGTTCGTACATGTCTCTCTAAATTAGGCCTTCTATTAAACCCTCGACGGCACACCTTGCACTTAAAAGGTTTCTCGCCGCTGTGCGTCGTGAGGTGCGACGTCAAAACATGCCTTCTGTTAAACCGACGATGGCAGATATAACATTCGAAAGGCAATTCCCCTGTGTGGATCTTTGTATGTATCTTTAAACGATACTGGTTCTGAAAGCGACGGTGACAAGTACCACATTCATATGGTTTCTCGCCAGTATGAGTTTTTTCGTGTCTTCGGAGATAGCTCGTGTGTTTAAACCTGCGTTTACAATAACCGCATTCGTGAGGGTCCTTGCCAGGCATGTGAATTCGCATGTGGTCTCTTATACTGTGCTTGGATTTAAACTTCATATGACAAATATCACATTCAAAAGGCGTTTCTTTGCTGTGAATGGGTAAATGGTTTTTTAGATGAATTGATTGGTAAAACCCTTTTTTGCAAACATTGCATTCGTATGGTTTCTCGCCATTATGGAATCTCATGTGTATTTGTAGAGCGCTTGGTTTAGTGAATATGCGTTCACAGAAGTGGCACTTGATGTGACGGGTCAAATGTTTTTTTAGTGATTTTTCTGTCAGGAACACTCGTTGGCAACTGCTGCACTCGGGTTTCTCGCCAGACTTCGCTTGCCCAACTCTTCGAGGTATCGTTTCTCTTTTTGGTTTCTCAGGTTTCTCATCTGCAATTTTAAAGTTATACAATATTTAGATGATTAACATATAACTTAATTTAGAAAACAAACAAGTTTATTTATCTGGCAAATAAACCCTGATTGTCAAGCGTTTACCCCCAACAACTTGAATGGCTGAACCGATTTTCATCAAACGTAATTAAGAACTACCGCAAGGAAACTATTTTGCTTTTCTATCCGTTCGAGAGGTACGATGACGGACAGACAGACATGCAGACAGAAAGACATTATTTTAAGGGTGAATTCAGTCCGTGATACTGAACAACTTTCCTCAAGGAACATAGGTCAAAATATGTAAAATAATTTTTGGTTTCCATACAAACTCTGATCAGCTGATCGGTCAACTTGTATGGAGGCCAAAAATTATTTTTCATATTTCGATACGTGTTCCTTGGGGAAAGTTGTTCAGAATCCTAGACGAATTAACCTTCAAAATAATTTCAGTATATTTTGTTAGACCTCTTTGCGTCGGGGTAATAAATAGCATGCAACAGCTCTAACACCAACATTTGCCATTTACACACTCGCAAACAAACAAAACCATCATACCTTTCTGAGTATCTTCTTCCACAAGCATCTCCAAGGGAACGTCGTTTTCCACTCCCGGGTCACTCTTCGAATCCTTAACGTCTGCTGAATGTTGTGGTGACCCTACAAAATGTGCTGATTGTACAACGTGGAAAATACAGTGTAATAAATGATAGTACAGGATATATTATAATTATAAAAAACAAAAATAAACAACTCCCATGCTCCCATGCTGGTCTGGTAGAAATAAAAAAAAAACTTAGAATGTACCAGCTGCTTCTCTTCCCACGCAGATCGTAAAAGCCGATCGAGGGAATGGGCAAAAATGCAAATCATGTTAACAGGCGATGCGGCTAGCAACCCATCACTGTATTGATTGCTTTTCCATCTTCTCGCCCACCATGACGCTAAAAGTGGCTTTTGGTCTTGCGGTTCTATGCAGAGCTCTGGGCCGCAAGACCCAAAATGCTCTGTCTGCTCCATTAGGGATAAAGACGTGATAGTATGTATGTATGTAAAAATAAACAAACTTTTACTGTGTGGTTTCCGGCAGAGTAGAATAGGGCCACTCACAAGACCTCCCGTGGATGTCGCAGAAGCCGACTTAGGGAATACAAGCTAAAAAAAGCTTATAAACATCAATGAGACCTCCTCTCCAACCCGTCTGGCCAACGTGGAGAGTGTAGGCCAAGACCTCTGGCAGCTCTGGCCAAGTTTGGCTCGGGTAGTACAGAGAAGGTCGTGCTCCTGCAGTGGAGACAAAAAGACCTGATGATGAAAATAAACAAAATTCCTTATTTTAAAATATCTCGTCTGCGCATGTTATTTATGAGAAAACACTTTCATTCACTTTCGTTCGCATCTCAGGCACATAAGCGGTCTTCACGTTTACGACATATCAATAATGGCATAATAAACCTAATTCCCACAACTAAGAGTCTACTTTTGAAGGGGTTGTTTTCTGCTTATCAATCAGCATACCTGCCCAGACTTCTTCCTCTTGCTTTTCCGATTCTTCATCTTCCTCTGCCTCGCTGTTCTTATCAACGTCATCTGTCGTGTGTTGTGATTGTGGAGAATCTGTAAGCAGTCAACAAATAAGGCTGAAGTATTTTTTGTAATACATACATATATACTATCACGTCTTTATCCCTAATGGGGCAGACAGAGCATTTTGGGTCTTGCGGTTCTATGCAGAGCCCAGGGCCGCAAGACCCAAAAGCCACTTTTAGCGTCATGGTGGGCGAGAAGATGAAAAAGCAATCAATACAGTGATGGGTTGCTAGCCGCGTCGCCTGTTAACATGATTTGCATTTTTGCCCATTCCCTCGATCGGCTTTTACGATCTGCGTGGGAAGAGAAGCAGCTGGTACATTCTAATTTTTTTTTTATTTCTTCCAGACCAGCATGGTTTTTTGTAATGATTATTTATTATTTTATTTATTTACATTTCAGATTCAGAACCATCTGAAATGTAAATAAATAAAATAAATAATAAATTAAGAAACGTTGGCTAATCCTATTTTAGTTAAAATATTTATTTATTTTATTATTGTAAATGTTGCTATGAGGGAAACAAAGCAAGTTTTAACTAAAACAGGTTTAGCAAACGGTTGTTAATTGGAACGAAGTTCCTTATCGCGCGTTGCGAAAGGAGGCTAGACGGAAAAAAATAAGACCAAAAGTTGTAACGACACTTTTTGCTATAGTTGTAAGCCGTGCGGCGTGCGCGTGTTTCTCTGTCTCTCCTAATTAATCAAAAGGAACTTCGTTCCATCCGTTTTTTTTAATGAATATGAGGGTATATGTATACTATTATATCAACGCGGAAATGCCGCCAGCCTCTTGGGTACTTTGCCCTGTGACGACAGCGATTTGGCCTCAATTTTTGATATAATTGAATATATGTTATTTTTAATTAATTTTAGATACTTTTAACTTTAGGTTGTTGTATTTGGTTAATATTATATTGCTTATTTGTATACTAGCGTAAAAACAACCCAGCATACCTGCCCAGACTTCTTCCTCTTGCTTCTCCAATTCTTCATCTTCCTCCTCGCTGTTCTTGTCAACGTCAGCTGTCGTGTGTTGTGATTGTGGAGAGTCTGTAAATAGACAACAAATAAGAATTAGGTTTTTTGAATCGTTAGCCGATGGAGAAAAAAGCTTCTCAAATTGCAACCACATACTAGCATGCGAAGCGAAACTAAAATAGGATCAGCAAGGTGTAATTTATTTTGAATAAGTGGATATATGTATACTAGCGTAACAGAATGACAGTCGCCGTACCATAGAATAAGTACTGTACTCACGTCACTGACCTCCATATATACAAGTACGCTGGACCTATGATTAGCCGGGCCATAGTAAAGCGATTTGATTTTCGCCATTTCGGCGCTGATCGTAGGCACTCGTAGCAGTGGGTGGGAACGGAACTAAAAGTTACGTCAGATATTAGTTCTCTTCCCACGCATTGGGGGCGCTTCACATAGGCACAATAAAGAGCTGTCATTTCTAAGGGTATCATAGGTCCAGCGTACTTGTATATATGGAGGTCAGTGACTCACGTACAGAAATCTTATTGAGCAAAGGAATTCAAAGAAATATCTACTTAATGTTGTTGGCGATATGGTATTTAGCTCGCGTCAGAACTCGGCACCTTTTCGTTTAGATACCTAACAGTGTATTGCAAGCCAATTTCATTTTTATTACTCTAGACATATGATTCATGTCACTGGATTGACTACTTCGGAGTGGTCGTCGCTCCAGACCTGTGGAAAACACTGGATGCAGGCCTAGCATGTGGAATAGTGGCTTCTGTCAGTGGAAAAAACTTTGGGAGTGTACCTACTTTACCTTCTGTACTCTCAACTTCAGTTTTAACATTGTTGACATGTTGCACCTCAGGTGGAGAGTCGGTGCACTCAGTTCCGGAATAGGCTAGTGTTGCACACAGCCTGTTTATTTGACGGGCTTGAAGTGTTATGGATTTTTTTGTAACCTGAAAACATTTATATCATAAAATATACTAACATTGAGTATTTTCAATACCTCTTTTACCAGCCCGGTTGAACAAAATAGGATAACTTTCCTTTTTCATTCCAATAGGAACCGTTAGTGAGGTGTTAAAAGAAAAAGACACCTATACAAAATCAACGTTATTATTGTGACTAATTTTTGAAAAGGGAAAATGATTAATTTCGCATGTCGTGTGGTTTCCTAGCAGAGTAGAATAGGGCCAATCCAATTCCTCCCGTGTCCTAGAAGGTGACCTAGGAATACAAGCTAAACAAAACTTATAAACATCAATGAGACTTCTCCAACCCGTCTGGTCAGGGAGGAGAGTGTAGGCCAAGTCCTCTGGGTAAGTATGGCTCTGGTAGTACAAAGAGGGTCGTGCTTCTGCAGTGGAGATAGAAAGACCTGATGATGTTGATTAAATTAGCAATTTTAAAAGAAATTTAATCACAAAAACGTCAAAAAAATTAAAATCTTTTTAAAGAGATTTTAATTTTTTTGTAGTGGGAACAGTGAAAAATGTAGTGTACTCCATGTTCACACATAATTTTGTTTTTTTTTTAAATTCCATAAATTTGTTTCACTGTTCCCACTGCAGGCCTTATCATGGTTCCCTTGGGTTTTAAAGTGAAATGTTTTATAACATTTAAATTAATAATAAACTTTTTATACTATATGTCGCCAATAGCCGACTTTCTGAGTGAGTATATGATTTACTGTTATTAGAATTACCGAGATTAATATCGTTTTTTGCCAGATATTTTGACGGCCCCTCGCCATCAGTCGGCCAGCGACCATGATGGCGGGAGGGCATCATGGTCGCTGGCCGACTTATGGCGGAAGTTGTTGGAAGAACGATATAAATTGCGGTAAGTCCCGTAATACTAATAACAGTTTCTGAGTGAGTAACCCATACATTAATATATAATATCGCGCATTAATAAGTGCAAGTATAGCATGGTGGGTGGGGCGCTGGGCATTACTCATTAGACCGGGTTCGGTGAGTGTAAACCGATGTCAGATCTGCAGATTACTGGATCAGTTTTTTCCGATTGCTATCCTTATGTAAGACATAACTATGGTTCCTCTCGTAAATAAGTTTTGAGTGTGTCATTGGTTACAAAACCCTACTAATAATTACCTTTTATCTATAGTGCAAGGTTTTTTTTTGTTTTTATTCTATTATTTTACCTAGGCTTCAGTTCACTTGGTGTGACTATGCCAGCCTCATGGGGGACTTCAGTTAAGTATTATTTAACTTCTGTGCATCATCACAGCTTGCAGAAAAAAGTATCTGGCTTTTGCCATGTGCGACAGTGGACTGCTTAACATTATGTTTATATAGCAAGGTTGCCTGGAAGAAATTCCTTAGCAATAAGGCCACCTTTTGCACATTTCCCAGTTTTTAAGATGATTATGTCCTATCTGTATTTATTTATTTTGTGCAATAAAAGGGTTATTGGTTATTGTATTGTATTTTTATTACCTTTGGAGAATTAGCTAGTATAGTTGTCAGGACATGATCAGCTCTGGAAGCTGTCAGCATCAACTTGTAGCACTTCTTGAGATGAGCGTGGCAGATGTAGCACGCTGCCACGGGCCGCCCGGCTCTGTGCAGCTGCAATGTTCAAATTCAAAAGTTCAAAAGGCCAAGTCCTCTGGCTGCTCTGGCCAAGTATGGCTCTGGTAGTACAGAGAGGGTATGCTCCTGCAGTGGAGACTTAAAGACCTGTTGATGATGATGACGAATGTTCAAATATAGTAACAATTGTTTTCACCATATCTTACCCTGTTGCTTGGAGTTTGTCCACCAGGATCCCCCCGCCTGCTCCCCCAGGGGATCCCCATTCTACTTTTAGAGTTACTAAGATTCCAGTGTCCGTCTGTCTGTCTCATGAACCCTGATAGATGATATCTAGACAGTCAAAATTTTCATAGATTGTGTATTCTGGTTGCTGCTATAACAACAAGTACTAAAAACAGAATACAACAAATAAGTGGGGCTCCCATATTATCGTGATTATTATAGATAATGGTATGAAACCCTTGTTCGGTTTTTTAATGACACATTTGGCACAATAGGTGCAAAGCATTGACCCAAGGATCCGGCGAATGAAGTAAAGAAGCTGTACATATAAGGCTACCTACCAAGGCGCTTGTCAAATTCTCGTAGACGAGCTGCAGGGAGCCTGAGATTGTAAATGAACGAACGCCGACAGCAAGACATATCCGGCATATATTTGTATTTCCATTTCCATAGTTTGGCTTAGGTGGCATTCTGTAAAATTAAGCTAAAGCAAACTTCTATCCTATTAAAGCTGAATGTGATATAGTTAATAGATCAAGTTCTGTATTTTGTAACTATTTTAATTATTTGTATAATTAAGTTTACAAAATAAAAAAATTAATAACCAGAAAGATTCGTATAGATCCGATTTGACATTGACAGCGTGAGTGACAGTCGTGACAGTGACATAACACCGCAACAGACGTAGAATAGTAGACTTGAGGTGCTATTTTTTAAACGCAGAGTCAGTCACAAAAAGATAGTTTGAAAAAAAAAATTTGTATGGAAAAACTTTCTTACCCTTTTTAAAGCGTATTGCCATTGCCAATGCCAAAACATGTACACTGGAAATTTGTGGGAAAAATCGCTGGACGCCGTACGAGTTCAATATAATAATGCGTTTAGGATGTTGTTGGGTGTTGGGACTTGGGACTGCCATTATTCACAAAAAACTTGAAAGGTGTCAATGGACACCCGGATGGAACGAAGTTCGAGAGAGAGAGAGAGAGACCACAGATATAGATGTAATAGATAACGCACGTATCAAGATTTGTATGGAAACCAAGCGTGCCAACTTTTTTAATGCCTACTGTGACGTCAGACGCAATTTTAGTGATGGGAAATTCAAACCGATTCAAAGAAACCGCTCACTACGATTTAAACGATTTATTGAACACGCACGCCGCCGCCATGATCGTCTCGCTCATACTCATCGATTTTATATCTGTGGTCTCGCTCGCTCACTCCGCGCTCGCTAACCATACGATCGATTAACATTTAAGTTAATCGATTTGTGATAAAAATCACAATCGATTTTCTGATTGACGAATGATATGAAATTGGATAAACAAATGATTCTAAACGGAAAATTGTTTGATAATAAAGAATAAATATTTGTACTCAAATTATTTCAATTTAACTAAAATTTAAACTATACCAACTTATTAAAATTTAAATTAAAACTAAAAATTACAAATATTGTAAATATTTTAATTGAACTTTAAAAATAAAACTATTATTATTCTTAAATAACCGGCCAAGTGCGAGTCGAATTTGCGAACGAAGGGTTCCGTACATTATCTATAAAAAAACACGTTTTTACCGATTTCAATGCGTTTTTTAAATGTTGAAGCAACTTCCCTTGCGGTCGTTCTTAGCCATGTCAGGCTTGTCTCACTCCGCGTATAGGTATCGAAAATATACCGCTTCAATGGGGGAAATGCAGTATGGATGACTCACTAACGAGCAATGAGCAGTGACGCACGCGCGGTTTTGTTCACCAACGTGTGACCAGTAGTTCAAAGAGCGACCATATTATATACATGAACTCTGAAAATATTACCCTCGTTTTCTAAAGTGTAAATTAGGAAATTAGCTTGTTTATAATCTATTAAATTGGCTCTTTAATAATAGTTTATATCATTCGTCAGTCCGATATCGATTAAAATCGATTATTGGTATATGTTGTAGAACGAACAACACTAGTCGCTAAATTTTACTGACGAATGAGAAATTGCCGGTACCACGACGTCGTAGCGATGCGCGACAGTATCGCTTGTTTCGATATACATTGCTTCTTAACACACAACGTCGGATCAAACGCTCAAAGCAAACGCGGCAATGTAATGTGAATGTAGTTTTTAAACCTTAATCTATACTTATTTAGGTATAATCTTGGAATCACCGCTCGGAATGCTTAAAAATTGTTTTAAAATGAATTTACGCATATTTTTCTTTTTAAATAACTTAGCTGTGATAGGAAATATGTCCTTGACTTTGGGCGCTTGCAATTTTTGGGCTGTTGCAGTTTATTATCACGCTACGAGGCATTTTTTTATTTTTCGCTGCCGTCCGGCTGCAATCACAGACGCGCGCGGACTGTCAGTAGCGGCGGCCAACCTCGACGCTTTGTCTGAGAACTTACACGCGAAGTAGGTGCATTTAAGTCGTCTATCTATATCTATTTCTGTGAGAGAGACAGACAGAGTAACAGGCGCACGCCACACGGCTTACAATGACATTATTACAACTATAGCAAAAAGTGTCATTACAACTTTTGGTCTTTATTTTTTCCGTCTAGCCCCCTTTCGCAACGCGCGATAAGAAACTTCGTTCCAAAACCCATCGCTGATATTTAGAGCGCGCGTCAGTCCTAATAGCATTCTGTAAACCCTGGCAATTAGATATACGTCTCCGCTTTAAAGTTGTCTTGTGAGAAGGATTATTTTAAAATCCCTCATTTTATTATGATTTTATTTTGTTATTGATTTTATTATGATTTTTTTTCATTCACTAACATAATTTAAGTGATACTAACATATTCTATGGGCCTTTGATATCCGAAAAAAAAACCCATTCCTTTAGATGACTCTGCGTTTCAAAAATAGCCCTTTTGTGGTTGTATGGTTGGCTGTCTAAGTTGGCAACACTAAATAATACGTCACTGTCACTGAATATCACTGTCATGTCAAAGTCAAAAACACGTGTTGAAGAGTTGAGAAATGAATGTTTTTTTTCAATAATTTTTAGTGAATTTTTACCTCAAAATGGGTAAACGTAAATACGAAGAGGACAAAGATGAAATATCGAAGCGTAGTAAAGCAGATCAAAACAATACAGAAGATGCACAGGGTGAAACAGGGGCGGTCGCACCGGAGGGGCCAACTTCTGGAAGAAAGGGTCAACAAGCGAAGAAAGTTGGCGGTTTTGAAGTGAAGCATTTTCGTAAGGAGCTGGCTGCTAGGCAGGGCCAGACTATGAGTGAGTACCAGTAGCTTGCATCTCATACAAACTCACAGAATTAGTCTAACCTGTGTAAGGTTACCATTTAGGAATTTGAAAAATCCTGGCAAAAAGCCGGACATTTTGATAAAAGTCCGGACTTTTTTGGAAAAATATAAAAATTACCCAATACATTTACCGATAACTACTTTTACGTAAAGTAGAAAACTACTTTTAAGTAGAGTATAAGATAATAGTAATAGTTTAACGTAAAATAATCAAACTTAATGCAAGTTTGATTATTTTATGTAAAACTATTTTTGTTTTGATTGAAAAAAATGTGTGTGAACTATTTAATTGTTTGAAAATTTCACAGTAGAAGATTTATTGTAAAAGAAGACTTTTTTTATTTTTTTAGTTACAATTTATTTTATTCAATTAACAGATATTTAAATAAATACTTACTGAACTAAATATAAAAACTAAATTAATATCTAAATTACAATCTAAATTAAATTAAAGAAGATTTTAATATTTAGTTTTTTTGATAAATGAGAAGTTAGTTGTTGATTAAAGACTTGTTTGATATATAAAAAAAAGTTACTCATATTCCATAAATCCGGAAAAATTAAAGAGCCGGACAAATTCCAGACAAGAGTCTAAAAGTCCGGACATGTCTAGACTAATCTGGACGGATGGTAACCCTAAACCTGTGTCACCAGGTGACAGACACCCTAATGTAATCCTTACTATCCTTATCCACACTTCCTTACTAATATTATAAATGCGAAAGTAAGTTTGTTTGTTACCACTTCACACTTCAACGACTGAACCTATTTAGATGAAATTTGATACCCAAGAAAGGACATAGGATAGTTTTTATTAATGGCACAGCTACTATTGTATACCATCGAAAAATGTGGTCAATTTACTGTGGAAATTTCAGGATAAAGAGTACGTATGTCCTTCCTCAAGTCTCAAACTATATCCATACCAAATTTCATCCAAATCGGTTTAGTAGAGGGGGTAACAAACAAACAAATATATTAACTCACTTTCGCATTTATAATATTAGTAGGATGATAGTGGTGCTCAGGAAATTTTTATTAAAAATAAAATTTTGGAATTTCAGAATTATATAACTAATCAGATACATACATACATATTATCACGTCTTTATCCCTAATGTCGCAGACAGAGCATTTTGGGTCTTGCGGTTATATGCAGCCCAGGGCCGTAAGACCCAAAAGCCACTTTTAGCATCATGGTGGGCGAGAAGATGGAAAAGCAATCAATACAGTACTAGCCGCATCGCCTGTTACTATGATTTGCATTTTTGCCCATTCCCTCGATCGGCTTTTACCATCTGCGTGGGAAGAGAAGCAGCTGGTACATTCTAAGTTTTTTTATTTCTCCCAGACCAGCATGGGAGCTAATCAGATGTGATTATATAAGTAATCAGATATATTTTTGATTTCCCAATGTGTGTATGTAAGGTGTAGGCAAAGATAATATAATTACTAATGTAACAGATACCCAACGCCATAGAAACGATTGGAGAGCCTGTAAGCACGCAAAACTGGAGTTGCGGAGCGGCCTCTCAGAGATGGCAGCATACACGACTAGCCAAAAAGATGACGAAGAAAGTGTTGAATATACTTTTAAAAAATATATTGCATTTCATATAAGTATTATTTAACTAATTAGACCACTACTTTATTTAAATAATAGTTATAAAAGATTTTTATGTTTTAATTTTTACATTAAAGCGCCATCTAGTTACAAGGAAAAGAAATAATAATGTTTATACGACGATGGGTAGGCATGGTATAGGGAAAAGTTTCTTGAGATCACAGTTTTTTTTGATAAATAAGTGCTTTCCATAATAGCCAATTTTTTTATTTATAAGTAATCTAAACCTATTTTACTTAAAATATGTTTGTCTTGTTCTTTCATTGTCAAATGTTGAATGGAGGGAAAAGGACAAAACATGTTTTGACTAAAATAGGTTTAAGTTATTAGTTTCGTTTTCGTTAATTTCCTTGTTTATTTTATTGTTTCAAATAAATGTTTCTTATTGATATTCTCAACTTTGAATATGTATGTATCCAATCCACAATTCGATCTCTGGTTATGATCCCACCACAAATTGTACTGTTTGTATTTATATCAGTGGCTAAACTCACCTGTTCCTGATGATATGTTTGTCGCCATTACTTAGAACCACAAGGGCCGCGCTACATTGGATTGGCATGGCATCGGAAGCGACGCGTCATTCCAAAACAAGCTTTATGTCAAGTTATATAAGATGCATAACTGCCCGGGCGTCTTTTCCGCGGAAGTGCGCGGCAGGCTGCCGGCCGGCTCTCCGCGTTCAAGCTGTTATGCATCTTATATCACTTGACATAAAGCTTGTTTTGAAATGACGCGTCGCTTCCAATGCCATGCCATGCCAATCCAATGTAGCGCGGCCCTTAGGGGGGGTTACTCCAAAAGCAGTAATCAAGATGGAGGTTACTGCCTATCCGTGTTGCAGTGTCAAGCAACATTGAGCACTAATGTATAAAGATAAAGTTTAATTTGGTTTGACATAGAAATAGGATGTAACTATAGTATAACTAAGTATTGTATAATGAAGTAACCCCTCTGGGCTTTTACTTAAACTTACATCATCTAATGATGATGACCATTCTGTAGCACTCATAAAATTGAGTGCTACAGAATGATCATCATCATTTCAGCTGCATAATGTCCACTGCTGGACATATACCTCTCCCAAGGATTTCCAAAATCACCGATCTAGAGCAGCCTGCATCCAGCGCTTTCCAACAACCTTGTCAGGTCGTCAGACAGAATGATGATAGAGACTAATTTGGTTTGACATTGAAATGAGATGACACTATAGTAATGGTTGTTGGTCATTGAATGGATTAACAGTCCAGATCTGTGCACTAATTACTTAAACATGTTTTTTCCAGTTCTGACCCAGTTCCTGCAAGTCTGTCTGAACCCATCGTTCGTCAACGAAGTAGACTACCTCCTAGAGTACCTGAAGATCGGTGGCAATTCCCACGAGATCCTGCGTCAGATCAACGCAGACAACAAGAAAAACCTCACCCTTGCCACTCCGGCGTTCCACCTTTTCCACCTCATCATCCTCAAAGTCCAATCTTCCCTTCCCCACATGATCGCGGTCACGGAAGAAGCTTGCCGGTATTTCCTCAACAACTTCATGTCGACAGTTGAAATAATGATCAGTGAGAATTCTGGTCCTCGGCACAGAAAGATCGTTCTCAAGTTACTCACTTCAATGGTGACATTGAATTCAGACCTTGGCATAGAAGTTCTGAATCAGGCTCCTCTAACACCGAAGCACTTACAATATATTACTGAAAAGCCGAATTACAAAGAGAAGGACAATGTCCGAACAGCTTTTGTCCATTTCATGACTTCATTCCTCATTGAAGGACATCTGCCTCTGATTAAAGCTTTGTTAGAGAAGCAGGGCCTACTTGCTCTTGTCATACCTGGATTAGTCCATGATGAAGGTGAAGCTGTACTAATTTTCCTCAATATACTTAAAAAGAATGTTGTGGATAACCCTCTAATTTCAAAGAGCCTGAAGCTCAAGACATTCAGTCACCATGTTCTTCACAATATGTTTAAAATATTTTCATGGAAAGGACCTCCTGAAACTAGTCGCGAAATCCAGAACGAGTTTCGTCCGGAAATCACTTCTCTGTTGTCTGAAATTCTGCTCACTGTATTTACGTCTCACAAATTAGGTGTTTACTTCGTAGACAATTCACTAGGGACCACAGATGTTCACAAGAATCAGAACTTGTACAAGGCATTGCTGTCTTTGAAGCGGCCCTGGGAGAATGAGCATGAATGTGAAGTCATTCTGAAAATTATTGACAAATGTCCCGACCTACACAGAGCTATTATAAATGTAATAGAACAAAGTTTTGAACCTCAACATTCACCTATTTGGGAGCGAACTGTTGAATTCACTATAAAATTATTAGATATACTGAAACCTGAAAATTTCATTTCAAGACTTGTTAACTTGAGCGCAGGACAAGTTTCCAACTTCGTTAGGTTTATATCACTACCATTACCGCTGCTGAAATTCATAAATAGAGATTTAGGGAAAGATCACTCAGTGTCACTATATTGCGTAAAATTATTGGTGAAAATGCTTCAAACATTAAGGCGATACATGCAAATCTTAGAAATGCAAGACTCACAGGTGCAAATAACAGATTTGAAAAGTAAATTGGAGTATTTCTTTCCGAAGCATATGCCTGCGCCGACGGCTGTGGTGGTTCTGATTAATGATGTAATGGAAAACAAGGATGACTCAGATAAAACTCAAGACTATAAACTTCCAAAATTAGATAAAACCGAGTCTCTAACATGTCTTGTAGATATATTATTGCTTTACAATGACATACAGCCAGCATTTTTTGAAACACTAGAAGATAGCATTGATATGAAAAAGATTCTGGACTTTTCGATGACTCTTACAAGCGGAAATACTTCGCGGCTCAAATATAAAATAGTTTCGTTATGGCTGACGATAGATAATACTGGCATTTCTGTAAAAAATCCTATGTTCAAAGAACTGTTTCTGATCATGTTAGAAGTTTATACAAGTGAACATGATGATACGTGGATTGAAGCAAAGGATACTTTATTTAATTTTTTCCAAAATACCGCTATTTTTGAAGCAGATGAAGATGAAATTCATACAGTTTTATATTCATTGCGTAACTCGAAAGTTAATCCTATATCTCTTATAGCAGATATTGTGGAGTATGTACTGATAAATATAGAACAGTTAACAAGCGACATCAGTAAGATTGTAGTTGATTTTGAAAGTGCGTATAAAAGTAATGATGGGAATTTGGAGAAATTGTTAGATGATTTGATGGAAGGGAGGAATACGGATGATAATGTATTTTTAGAGAGTAAAACGCCTTCTTCATTTGTGGTAGGCTGTGTACAGTATACTCAAGTGAATAGAACTGCAAAGAAGAATTTGAAATCGTTCTTATCGCTGTATATAACTAATTTACTACACAGCAATTATTCTCCGGAGTTTTCTGAAGTTTTGATGGGTGATCTAAAACTCGAAGCTAGAAGTTACGTCAATAGCTGGACTGTAAACCCGACAGCACTGTCTAATGCAATAATAGAAGATGGAAATATCGTAAATGCTATTTCTAGATCTATCATAAATGGTGAAGATATGTCTCTAAAGGATATTTTTACATTTCTTGATGAAGTTAATCAAGACGAAAGTGATTTCATGATTGATAGCATAAATTATAAAATACAAGATAGTAAAAATATAGACAGTTCCGAGTTGTTGATGTGGGCGAAATATTTGATCTTTTGTACGGTTAGATTGTCAGACATGGGGATGCTAGAAGAGCGTCATCAAACAAAGATATCAAAGTACTTTTTGATGTTGATCACTGTCGGGAAGAAGCGACACATGATGAATACTTGCAGAAGTATCCTCCTATCGTTGTTCAAGAACCCAAACTTTCTTAAAATATACAAACCTTTGGATTTGAAAGGTGACAAAAAATCTCTATTGCCGACAAAGTTTATTTTAGAAGTAATACATGAGCAGAGAGATACTGTAAATTACTTGGATAATAAATATAGGATTTTGAAATCTTATCAACAAAAGAATTATTTAGAATTGGTGAAGATGTTAAGCAAAGTCAATAAGAGAAAGAACATGAATAGTGAACATACTGTTAATGTATTGAATGCTGTAGGACTCACAAAAGATGACGATTTGTTAATATTAAATAAAATATTTAGCTGCGAAGCAAATTGTTGCGTCAGAGATGATAAAGAGCCCAGTGTAGTTTTAGACGTAATGCAGGCTTTATTAGATAAATATTCAAAGTCGATAAATTGTGATCTTCCACAACACGTTTTACGTAAATCTATGAAACTTTATACGGAACTACTTACGAGCAAAGATATTTGTGCTAATCTTACTAATCTAGAACAAACATTTGTGAAATATTTGGAGAATAAGCCACATGAAGTAGCATTTATACCTGAAGACATATTCAAGAAGTTTTTCTACGCGAACACTGTACGGAAATCAACCTCGAATTTAGCATCTATTTTATTGAAATTCAATGCGAAATTTTGCAAAGTGTTTAAGGAAGAAATATCTAGACCAGAAATATTAAGTCAGAGAGAACTAACGTTGCCTTTAGGAAACGCTATATTGAATCATACTCAATTTTTCATAAACAATAAAGATTTCCTGCCAGCGATTTATAATGAATACAAGACAAATATAAATAAGCTTCTAGAGAAGCCGCATAAAGCTGGACAAGTGTATATAAACTGTTGGAAATTCATCAAGAAGTTGATACTGGAATGTATGGATGCTCAGGATTGTCAGAAAGTGTACGGGAAGAGTCAAAAATATGAAGTTGTCGATACTAGACACGTAGAGCTTCTTAATACAGTTTTTATGAAGATGTGTCTATCTGAAGATGGTCAGAAAAAGGAGTATTTTGTAAACTATTTGCTCTCTGAACTCCACATTATAACGACAGCTCTAAAAGAAGCCAAAGAAGATGAAGTTCTAGCTCCAATCATATCTAATATTTTTGATATCACCTCCATTTGCAAATCAATGAAAGGCTTTGATTTAGAACAAAAAGAAGGCTTTCAGAAAGTCACAGAGAGTGCTGTATGGCAAAACTTTTGCAAAGCCGTCTTGAAAGATTCATTAAAAGTGAAGAAAGCAGACCAAAGCGTTACTTCAGGTCCTAAACTGTTATTTTTGACGAGCACTTTGGTCAAGTTGCTATATCCACCCGACCACGGAGATATCGTGTTGCTTTTCGAAATGGTGACGTCGCATTCGGAGTTTTTGAATGTCATGCTTAGTTATCACAGTTCGGAGATAAAATCTAGCTTGATAGAGTTCCTATACACGTTGACACGAGCGAACAAAGCGGTGATGAAATTGCAACACGTACCTGTTTACTTGAGCTCGTACCACGCGACGCGGAGTCCTTGCGACCGACTTATCTTAGCCATACTACACTTCTACGAGACCAACGGGCAACCAGTAAACGAATACAAGCCGTATGTTTTCGGCGACTCCGCTGCAAATTATTACGCTGTTCGTAAAAACAGATCGTCGACCTTATGGAGCCATCCCACCCCGAATCGAGTTCTCAGTTTGTTCGATAGAGATATCATCGAAAGGACAGTCCGAAATTTCCCTGTTGACCAAAAACTGGAATACCATTACGAGTTGCCTACAAATGTCGAACACAATACATTAAAAGATTTATTACAGAAAATATCTAAAGAAGGTATAGTTAAATCTCCGAAAGATAACGAAGCAGCTGTTAAATCTATAAAAGCGAAATTGTGCTATGAATCAATTTTAACGAAAGAGGACGTGTTGAATGTGTCTCACGTGGATCTAGACCAGTGTATTTATGACCCAGCGTTTGTGTTTCCGTTGCTGAGTCACCTGTTAGCCCCGGGCTCGGTGGCGTCGTGCTTTAAGATGTTGCGGTCGGGGCTGCTGTCGCTGCCGGTGGCGGCGCTCAGCTCGTTGTGTCCCGCCATGAGGGCGGCCGCGTACCACGTGCTGCACAGGTTCTGCCTGCTGCTGGAGACAGAGACGTGAGTGCTTCTGCTTGTTTATTAATGTCAACGACTATAGGCTAACAAATTGTATCTGACTCCTGTTTTCTTGTTGCACAAATAGTTTTGCAGACTTCTGTATGTAACTAGTAGTTAAGGCGATTAACACACTGCACCGCGCCCCGCTGCGTAGTGCGGGGCCGCCATACAAAAACGACGCGCGTAGACGCGGTGTTAGTGTGTTGTACTACGCGTGTTTTCTATACAAGTGGAGTTACTTGCATACAGTGCGGCCCCGCAGCGGGACGCGTTGCAGTGTGTTAATCGCCTTATTCTGTGATCGAGTTCTAGTTAACTTATTAAACCTTAAATTTCTTCATCATTTTCAGGAAACACAAAAACGACAAGTTGTTCCTCGCGGACTTCGTCGCAACTCTCCGCAAGAGCATCTCAAGCGCTATCTCCGAAAACTCTCCCGACGCAAAAAACCCCAGGCTCCCCGCAATCGACGCCCTCTACCTCGCTCGTGCCCTCATGGTCTCTACCTCTCCTGCTGACCCACTCTACAAGCCTGTAAACAACTTTTTCATAGCCAAACAACTGGTAGATCTAACCGTTGTACCAGATTTCTTAAGCCTTTTCCACGATAGCGACGTAGAATCCTCTGAAAGAAGACTTTGGATTTTAGATGTAATCAGAGATGGTACAAAAACCATGACCGACGTGAATGTGATATTCAAAACTATGTGTCTGAAGATGATAATGGATTTTTACGCTTCAGTTCTCAGCGACAGAAAGACGAAGGAAAAGATTCTAGGGGTGTTATCCAATGTGGTTTCTATTTCGAGATCGTTCGAAATATTGGTCGAAGGTTATGGGTTAATTTCGTGGCTGAAATCTGCAGTTAAATCTATTACTAAAGATGACAGAAGTTTAGTTGTTGGAATGTTTGGTTTGATCAAGAACATGTTACACAGTATGGCGATTAATGCGTGGTCTAAAAACATTGGGAAATCAACACTTGAATTCAAAATAAACAAAGACGTCGAATACGAAATAATGGGAATGCTTTACGATTTGCAGCCATATACTAACCGTTTAGAGATAGAAGATGTTGTGACTTATATGAATGTTTACTCGATGGTTTCGAAAAGAACAGTTAAGTTGTTAACAAGAGAGCAAATGTTGGTTTTGGTGAGTCGGGTCGCCGCGCCGCTCGGCAGTGAAAGTGTCAAATTGTTAACTAAAGCTGTGGTGGATAGTGACGCGACTGTTCTGTGCAGTGAGGGTAATGTAAATGTTGGGTTGGAACAGAGAGACTGTTTGCTTCGTGAATTAACGAGTTTTGTCCGGAGTTACTTGGTGTAAATCATGGTATAATAAAACAGGTATTTTCTTCCCGAGATGGAACTTGACTACGTCACAAAGTGTTGCCACTGATTGTTCTTTTCAGTAAATTAAAGGACTTTTTCAATTAGTTCATGAACATTAAATAAAATATTAAGTAACTTAGCTATTTAGTATCTCGCGATTCTCGCGTGATTCATCAATTCAATATTTTATAAATTGATATATTGGATTATCAATTCAAAATTGGTATATAAAGTTCAAAAATGCATTACGCACGGGTAATTCAATTTAACACAGTGGCAACATATAAACTGATGACGTAGTCAAGTTTCACCTACGTCATTAGCTGTGACGGGAAGAGAATACCTTATTTTATTATACCATTGTGTAAATTATGTAAATGTGTAGAATAAGTACTTTGAATAAACAATTTTAATACATATTATGTATCCCTGATTTTTATTTGCTAAGATCAAACTTCCATCCTCCTTGGCGACCTCCGTGGCGCAGTGGTCACCATGCTAGTCCGCCGCCCAGAGGGTCCGGGTTCGATCCCCAGTCAAGGCAAGTTGGAAAATGATCTGTTACAAATTGTCCTGGGTCTTGGATGTTTATCTATATATGTATTTGTTATGCAAATAGTATCGTTGAGTTAGTATCCCATAAGACATGTCTCGAACCTACTCTGGGGCTTGCTCAATCTGCGTAATTTGTCCGTATATATATATTTATTTATTATTATTATCCATCGAAGCACCTACACATTCTTGTCTAGCTAGCTATGCAACTTGAAAAGGCTAAAACCACTGTTGGCCACACACACGAAGAAGTCAAACAACCGGTATTGATAAAGATCCCATTCACGGTGCGTGCTTAATCGCATCTTATCGAGAAATCCGTAATCTAGATTTAAAGCAGCCATGCTATCCACAAGGCATGCGATTCTTGTAATTTAATCGTGGAATGATAAGAGGACTCTTTCCCAAACTATAATACTTACTATAAAATTACAAGTATAATTTTTCGAAACTAAAAACCGACTTTACAAAAGCTTATAAGTTATAATATAACTTACTTATTTTTGGGCAGTATATCTATACAAAACCAACTATATTTACCAAATTTATATTTATATTTTTTTTTACTACGACATTTTATTCAGTTATTTTTATTATTCATATTCCGAAACCGAAAAAGGGTGGTCATTTCACATAAAAGCATTTAAAAAAAAAGTGTGTGTACTTATGTACACGCGTCAGAAGTTATACCAATCTTACAGCCAGATCGTGAGCTAATTTCATACTGTTGCTTTTTTCTGTCGGTGTGCGTGTTCATCGTAAAAATTCACTCTCATCATTTTTCCCAATCGCGCCAAAAGAAGTAGTAATATAACTTCAAAAAATCTTTGTCTAAATTATATCTGGTGTTGCGTGTCTCCTTTCCACACAGTCTAGTTGCAGGTATTCAAGTAGTAGTCAAGCTAGTACGACTAGGCACTGACAAGGCGTTGACATGTTTATAGCGATGTTCGTTTCCAATAAACAAAATTAGATTCATTAACGGTATGTCTGCACGCTACATGTCTACCTACCTACCAGGGTAGGGGATACCGTTTTTACTGGTCCACGAGATACGAGGCGAGCGTGGTAAAAGCGTTTACAAGCGTTGTTTTTTATACTGTAATTTAGTATCTGACCCCTCAAATAAGTCTGCCGAACCGATCGTGAGAATAGGCATGATGACTGGAAAAATAGTTCTGGCTCATCGGTTAGATTATTAAAAAATATTGTACACGTATTTTTTTCTCTGAGAAACATGATGTCACGGTTAAGCACGATTTTCACATAGCGGTGACTCCACAAGTAAAGCCTTTGGAACTTCGATGCTCCGTATCTTTGTGATAATCTAAAAAATAAGGGTCCATTGTTTCTGGATAATGTAAAAGACGGACTAATTAGAATACCAATACTTTTCTTACCCTGTTGTCACCCCCATTGGCAAATAATCGTAGTTAACACACGCGTGTTGATAGCAAAAGGGACTTTGATACTATATGTGTGAAGTAAAAGGAATAACTAATTATGATTACTAATGGCCTTTTTCAAAATGGTCTTGGATGTTTATCTATACAGTATGTTTAAAAAACCTTGTCCGATCGGTTAAGATGATACATTGGTGACACTAGCGCCACCATCAGTTAAAAATCATTATTCACTGACAACACAAATTATCAAAAAATCCGTTCTATGAGATTAAAGTTCTGGATCTAAAGTTAATTTTAAACATATCAAATTATTAAATAATAGTTCCCTATAGTTACAAATTGCAATATTGCTTAAAACGGCCACTTCTAACAGTTTTGCAATTTGTAACTATAGGGAAATATATATTTGACGGAGCAGGAGATGACCTACGCCGAACTCACTAAAAGTGTGACGATAAATACAGCGCTCCGCCTCGCGCTGTATCATGGATTCCATCCATATGTGTCTGAATACCCCTGGCCCACACAGTTATTGAATCTGTGTCCACCTGGGCTTATCGTCTAGCTGAAACAACTATCATTGTAATAAATCGGTTTACCAAATCCTCATCTATTACAACAATCACATTTAAAGAAGGAGATGTTCACAGTACGGCGGTCCGCACAAGACTGAGCCGCTCGTCGCTAGGGCGACCGCTTTTATACTTGTTGAAACATTTGAAAATGTAGCAGTTATGTTTTGTAGTAAACAACTTTCTGTTTGCACATCGAAAACAGTAATAAATGGGATTATCTTGAACTCGCCGACACGGCCAACCTGACATGCGTACGCCCTCGTACGCGCTCTCAATAGTAATTTAAACTAGTAAGTAGCATCAGGCCTGTCTCACTCCGCGGTAGGTATTAAAAACGCAAGTAGGTACGGCGGCCATGCCTGCGTGGCTAATCAGTGCGCCAGAAAAGGTAAGCGTTACGCGATAGAAAGAGATGGATTGTCTAGGTGAATATAACTGTAAGTTATTAGCGTTGTGCGATCTGAATTGAACTTAATTGTATCGTAGCGAGAGTCTCTATTCCTTTAATTGATTTTTCAGAGTCAATCTTCTTTACTTGTACTATTATATATTCTATGGTAGCATGGTTAGAAATAACCATAAAATGATTCTGATCTAGCTCGGCAATAAGCGTCCCACAAAACTATAACAAAATTTCAACTCGCAAAAATTCTACTCCAGAAGAGTGCCTTGCAAAACTACTTTTCTGAACCGGCCTTTTTTCTTCAGCCAAGATCTATACAGGAATAATTATAAAGAAATCATGACAAAGGGATTTTTCGCACAATGCTTACGTATTCAATCATTCGAATCAACAAAATTCATGGATCAATTTAAACGAATCAATTTTTAACTCGCCAACACTGCCATCTTGACAGTAACACCCGTCCTCGGGTTTCATATTTAAGATCAACACAAAGCACAAACGGTACACTTTCGGCCAAACCTGATCAAAACAAAGCTTTAGTAATTTTTTTAGAAGTCTTGCTGTACGTCGAGGCAATGCCGCCAGTCTCTTAGGTATATGTTTTATTTTTATATTTTTTTAGTTAGTTATATTTTAGTTCATACTTTTAACATTTTAATTTAGGTAGGTTATTTCGTTTTTAGTTTATTTTTTATTGTGTACTGTTTATTTATTTATTTTTAGCTATAAATAACCATCTTTATTAGATGACTTACTTAATTGGATTAAACGATCTAAAATATAATAAACTCAAAACAAAAAATGAACATCGATAAATCTTTAAAATCAAATTGGATAGTAATAACTTCATGTCTTTGTGCAGCGATCACATGTTAAGGAACGCAGTCAGCCTTCCTGCTAGTTCAAAGTTGTTATTAATCATATGTTCTCTTTACCAGTTATTAAAAGTTAAATTGAATGAAAACGAATAGAACTTCTAAATTTTAACGAATTATTAATTCAGTTAGGAGAGATCACCAAGACATATCAGTAACAAAATTGCCATCGTTAGCCTCACACTAATACGCGTATTACCACCTGTGATCACCAGGTCCACTTGACCTTATGATTTCCTCCAGAAACTCGACCTCCACAAGAGCCGACCGCATACTGCCCACTCACGGACTACGGGTCAACTCTAGTACGGTCACAACAAAATAAACAAAGCAATTCATCACTCTACCTATAGCAATAAAGCCTTCGGCTATGCTATCGGTCTTCCTAATGAGCTTCTCTGGCTCCCGCATCCTTCTCAACCTATCATGAAAACACTTGTGTATTTGCTTTGAGTGTCATGCTCGGAAAGCATCTCGATTTTTCAAATAATTGAACAGGTGAAAAATCGTCATAATGATTCAAGTAGTTATACGTAAGAACAACCGGAATCATCTAGGTTTAGAATGTGGTGCGAACAGTATGCTCCACCCCCCGATTACATCCAACCATCAGAGGCGCTACCGCCAGGTCATAAACTGCCATGGGCTACTTGGAGGTGCTTGAATTGCCTCCGAACTGAAGTAGGCCGATGTAAACATAATCTGGTGCGCTGGTGCCATATAGACCAAGCAAAAGCACAGGGCGATTGTGGTCATTACGATCACCTCTATGCCCTACCAGCTGTACCATGCTTGACCTATACAATGCCTCGGAAGGAAGCGTAAAAGTGGCAACGTTCTCAAGGAACAAAATTTAAAATTCAAGCCAACGACAATATAAGAAGAAGAAGTGAAAATAAATGTCAACTGGGTAGAAATATACGCTATTTTCCAACAAGTCAAATAAGACACCTTTCTCCAAACGTCAAAACAAACAGTTTCCACTGTTTGCACTTCGACTGCACTGGGACTTTGTATGAAAAACAGGGAGATGACGACACAGATCCCCGGAGCCAAACAACGCTTTCACCATCAACCCTTCTGCAATAATAAATCCAAAACTACGCTAAAATGGATAAGTTCAAAAACAAACGACACCACTTTGCGACGCTTAACCTCGCCAACAGCTCAAAATAATTCATCCTTGGCTCAGGAAAACACCCAACTGTCAACAAAAACAAACGTTTACAGTACTTTTGTTACACTAAAGCGTGGCTAGAATACAGTTAAAGCGTTTGCAACTTAATTTTTTTTTCTACGGACTTCCTAACAATAAAAATAACATTGCTAATCAGTACGATATTCTTGAATTTGGCTATAATATCACAATATTTACTCGACTTTAATTATCCAGATTAAAATTTACTCAAGTACTGGACTTTACTTCAGTTAACCTAAAACACAGTAAATAATAAATTAATGGTAAAATATTATTAATCACATAGTAAACGGTGAAGGGTCCTTTTAAATAAAGTCATCACCATGATCATCATCATGGTAGGCTCGCCGTCCTATTAATCACCTCTTCATCATCACTACCTCTTCATCAATAATATCTTCATCGTCATCACTATCTTTTCATTATCAATATCATCATCATCACCCTGGTCATTATCTCATTATAATCTTTATAAAAGTCATCATCATATTTAGCTATCTTAAGTCCAATATGAGTCAAAGGCTAGGAGAACTTTACAAATAATGAAGTACGTAACGTACCTAATAACTATCATTTTACACCAGTATTCACACGTAAGCTTATAAGACGCTAAAAATTATAATTTAAAATACTCAAACTAAACTATTTGCTAGGATACTAACTGGCGCCTCTGCCAGCTCCAACTAACAGTGACTTATGCCACCTCCAGTAATGTTAAGCTCATCTATCAACTCATGACGATAAGATTAACTCACTAAGCTTAGCAGATAATACACGTTTTTATTTGAAATAGCGAAATCATAATTATTTTCTGCTTGCATAGTGGTCAAAAGACTAGACATTATTCTACTTTATGTTTTAAAACTAAAGGTTTCGAAATAAATTGCTCTCTGCTCTACTCTTAAATCGAAAAAAAAATAAAAACTCACCAGGTTATCCTTGCGATTCAGCAGATAAGGTTACGATACAGAAATACACACGATATCAACTTGCTTTTTCACTTCACCTCACTTCACCAGGAATCTCCAGCGCTTGCGGCACTGCCGCTGACTGCAACTCGGCCGCAATACGTGGCCAGCAGTTATGGTTCACTTGTTAGCACTTTAGCACCTTTGCAGAAGTAGCTGAAACTAAACACACGTTAAGTATCTTTGCTCTGATCGCTTCACTCTCGTTAGCACCATTACTGGCGCTAAAGGTTGTCACACAGGCCGGCTGCCATTCAGACAGACTTGTCACACAGACGGTTGACAGACAAGACGGTTGGCAGACAGACGGTTGCCAGACAGACGCTTGTCACACAGACGCTTGTCACACAGACGCTTGTCACACAGACGTTTGTCACACAGACGCTTGTCACACAGACGTTTGTCACACAGACGCTTGTCACACAGACGCTTTGTCACACAGACGTTTGTCACACAGACGTTTGTCTCACAGACGTTTGTCACACAGACGTTTGTCACACAGACGTTTGTCACACAGACGCTTGTCGCATAGACGCTTTGTCACACAGACGCTTGTCACACAGACGCTTGTCACACAGACGCTTGTCACACAGACGCTTGTCACACAGACGCTTGTCACACAGACGCTTGTCACACAGACGCTTGTAGAACAGACGGTTGTCACACAGACGGTGGTCACACAGACCATTTGTCACACAGACCATATGCAACACAGGATGGGTTGCGATACTAAAACCAGAGCCTGTCAATAACTCTCCAAAAGTTATCGACACATTGCACTGCTAAACTCCATCCACAAACTATTAAAAAGGCTAAGACTGAAGTCACGACATCAGCTCTATAAGATTGACTGTTGAAAAACCACTTTACCATTAAAAAGAATAGAATTTGAATCCACCTATGTGGATACAACCATCAACCCCACTGAAAAACTATCAGGGTTCTCTCTCCCACGTAGAGAATTGTGCCAGCTCCACAGACTGAGAACTGGATGGGGACGAACTAGATCGTTTGAATTCCGGTGCGACTGGATTGACTCCCCAGCTTGCGGATGTGGCGCTCCTTTATAGGATATGGACCACATTATTCGAGACTGCCGGAAGACTGGTTCACCCTGCAAAAAGACGCAATAAAATAGATACAGAATAACGACTGTAATAATAGCCATACGATTATTAAATAAATGGGCAGGTTCCTGTTTTTCAGAATAGGCATGACGAATGGAAAAGCACTTTTGGTCCATCGGTTAGACCATCAAACAACATTGTATTTTGTACACACACTCTTTCCTTTCTCTGAGTAACCAAAAATGACAAAGATACAGCGCATTGAAATTTTGCGTGACGTCACGCAAGCCCCCACTCCGGAACCTTGACGGTCCGTATCCTTGTGAATTTTTACCCCTCTGGCAAACTGAAAATACGGGTCCATCATCTCTGGACAATTCAAAAGACGGTCCAATTATAATCACACTCTTCGGACCCTGTCAGATTCTTCACCCCTATTCTCCCATGGATTCACTCAAGTGGGCAAAAGATTCAGATCCAACTTCTGATGACGGAGCAGGAGATGACCTACGCCGAACTCACTAAAAGTGTGACGATAAATACAGCGCTCCGCCTCACGCTGTATCATGGATTCCATCCATATGTGTCTGAATACCCCTGGCCCACACAGTTATTGAATCTGTGTCCACCTGGGCTTATCGTCTAGCTGAAACAACTATCATTGTAATAAATCGGTTTACCAAATCCTCATCTATTACAACAATCACATTTAAAGAAGGAGATGTTCACAGTACGGCGGTCCGCACAAGACTGAGCCGCTCGTCGCTAGGGCGACCGCTTTTATACTTGTTGAAACATTTGAAAATGTAGCAGTTATGTTTTGTAGTAAACAACTTTCTGTTTGCACATCGAAAACAGTAATAAATGGGATTATCTTGAACTCGCCGACATATTTAATAATTTATTATGTTTAAAATTAACTTTAGATCTAGAACTTTAATCTCATAGAACGGATTTTTTGATAATTTGTGTTTTCAGTGAATAATGATTTTTAACTGATGGTGGCGCTAGTGTCACCAATGTATCATCTTATGGTAATGTTGGGTAGCTTGTGTAGGTTCTATAATATTTATCGGTTTCTCCAAACCCAGAAATCGCAAAATCGCATATTGCGCGGGGCCTTAGGAGATGCCGTTCTGTATATAATACCAGTACTAGTATACATTCTGTGGTAATACAATTAATTATGTGGCAAGGGTTAGGCTTGTCAGTCTGTCTATAAAACTAACCCGGGCACTTTCATAAAACGTGTACTGTTCAATTAACGTAACTTTGTCTCATTGAATATGTATGTGTATCAATCGAGCCGTACGAGGTGATAGCTCGATGGGAGATAGCTGCTAACAGCTCTTTCTAATCTAACACGACTGCGCTAGACATCGTCAGACGATATTACGATATAACATAAGAAAGTGTGCGCCTTTTTAGGGTTCCGTAGTTAACAAGGAACCCTTATACAATATGCAACAAAAACCCTGTCCGATCCGTGAAGGTAATGTTGGGTAGCTTGTGTATGTTCCATTTATCGGTTTCTCCCATTTCTGAAATCACAAAAAAAACTGCAGCTCCATACATTTTGGAACGGTAGGTTTTTAATTTTGTATGGAGCTGCCGATTTTATTTATGTTTTGAAAATTTATATTTCATCATGCTAGTCCGCCACCCAGAGGTTCCGGGTTCGATCCCCGGTCAGGGCAAGTTGAAAAATGGCTTTTTTCAAATTGCCCTGGGTCTTGGATGTTTATCTATATAAGTAATTGCCTCCGTGGTGTAGTGGTTAGAGCGTTTGGCTCATACCTGGAGGTCGCGGGTTTGATTCCCAGCGGGGGCAACGACTTTGTGTTGTTGTCCTAGTTTGGTTAGGACATTGCAGGCTGATCACCTGATTGTCTGATAAGTAAGATGATCCGTGCTTCGGAGGGCACGTTAAGCCGTCGGTCCCGGTCACTGTCTTTGACATTGGTCGTTACCTAAAACCATGTCAGAGGCCTTTAAGGCGGTTTAAAATCTCTGACACTAGTGTTAGTCACTAACACACACGATAAGAAGAAGATTGGTTTCCGAAGCACAGATCATCTTACTTATCAGACAATCAGGTGATCAGCCTGCAATGTCCTAACCAAACTAGAACAACACAAAGTCGTTGTCCCCGCCGGGAATCGAACCCGCGACCTCCGGGTATGAGCCGAACGCTCTAACCACTACACCACGGCAGTTTAAACCAATCAAGTGTCCGAATAAATTAAATTTTAATACACTAAACATGTTTACATCACGATGTAAATTATTCTTAATGAAGTGTAAAAGTGCCTGTAAAGGTCTTATTACTGAATAAACATTTGAATTTTGAATTTGAATACCGCTTTTCTAAACCAATCAAGTGCCTGACATATACTTATAGTCCAGTAATTTAAGCTTAAATTAGGTAAGAATCTCGGAATTCGAGATACCCAGCTGTAAGTCTGTAAATACTTGTATATTGACACCCTAAAAGTTGTCTCAAAACCTACATATGGTAGGGTGTACGCAACTATTAAATTTCAAGGTCAAAGGTCACAAAAATCGTTTTTTTGCGCTTTTTTTGTAAATATCTCATTTCCTATGGGTGTTTTGCTAATTGTGTTTATTATCAATATTGTAGAATACAAAATTCTCTACAAATTTTGTTTGAAAAATTTTTTCATACGGTGAACCGTTTTCGAGATAAAGGGCGGAGAGCGCGCGGTCACAGCATCACTTCAGGTCAACCGGTGCCTCCGGTCAAAAACGCGCCATATATAGTTGATGAACTATCGATAAATCAATGATTATAAATATTTGTTAATTTTTATTAACTATTATATTATATTTTATCATTTTTTCCTAACCTATCCACTTTTTATTCAGTATTAATTTATTTAACAACACTTACCTGCCCATGTAATTGCAGAATTGTTAATGAAAATATAGGAATTATATTTGAATTTAAACCTAACTAACTAGCTTTTCGGGCGCTGCGCGGGCTGCAAGCAGCCCGCGGTTCATCGTGGGGCTGTTGAGGTAGGCTAAGATATGTTTCCAGTTCAGAAAATGGGTAAGTTTGTATCGAGGAAAATTGTCCTTGTATGGCGCCTATCTTGGGTTTTGAAAAAAATCAAAAAACAAATGACACTCGTCAAATTGCTTACAACCCCCTATATTTTGAAAAAAAAATCACGCCCTTAACCTCAACCGTTTTTGCAGGCCGTACCCCTTCCACATCAGGTTTCTGCAAATCCTTAAATGTCAGATTTTTCTGGTACTCACTGGAGCACTCTCTATACGACCACATATCAACCTAAACCCCTCCAACCCGGCAACAGGGTAAACAACTCTGTCAGTGAGTCAGTGGTAATGTAGGTTTATATTTAAACCTAACTAATAAATAAACCTAACTAATATTAATAACTTCTTACATGATAAAAAGCAAATATGAATTTATCTTTTTATTAAAAAATATCATTCAATACATTTATTTTTATTAAAAGTAAAAAAATGGAATAAAGGGTACAAAAACTACAATTTATAATTTTAATCATCTTCTTCCTCCTCATCGTCATCTTCCGGCTGCTGGTAAATTTCAAACTGGTCTTCATTATCGTTTTCAACGACATTTGTCTCAAGTTCTTCCATGATTTCGGGGTCAAAAGTTCCATCTTCGTTAATGTCGCTCTGATATGGTAGAGCATTAAGACAAGCTTGCCCATTACATTGGCCACAAGCTAAAGAGCATTGCAAGCTCGCTTTCCTGCGTCCGCATCGCGAACCACAACCACTCTTGCAGTTGCAGAAAATTGTATTTAGCAAATGTTCTGGAGCAGGTGGTAAAATTGTCATGATAGGCTCCAGAAAATCGTTTCGCATTGCCCAACCCCATACCTGGGGTTCCAAATCATGCCCTAACCAAGTTTGAACTTGATAATATACACGTTCGAAATGTTGATGAGCAGCTGCACTTGTTGGTGGAATATTTGAAAGCTGCTCAGGTTTATTAAGTTTTGTAGACTTGACGTAATGCATATAACGAAGATGATCGAGACTTTTCACAGATTTCGGAGCATTATAGACTGCCAATAAGGTTTGAGTTCCACTTTCCAATAATCTCTGGGCCGAACAATTTTCTTCCCCAAATGCTGCAGCTAGTTCATCCAAATTTGTCAGTTTCTCAAAAACTTTTAAAAATGATTTTTTTCCCTTTTTAAAAAGCGCAGAAGTTGTGTCACATCCACTTAATGCGTGCAGAAATAAAATATGTGTTTTGGAATGAGGATAATTATCAAAACTTTTAGTCGAGTATATCTCCGTTTTTACATTTCCTTTCCCAACTTTTTTAAAGAAAATTTCTTGTTCGTAAGACAGTGTACGCCCAATTAAAATGACGAGTAAATAAAAAATGATAAAATATAATATAATAGTCAATAAAAATTGACAAATATTTATTATCATTGATTTATCGATAGTTCATCAACTATATATGGCGCGTTTTTGACCGGAGGCACCGGTTGACCTGAAGTGATGCTGTGACCGCGCGCTCTCCGCCCTCTATCTCGAAAACGGTTAACCGTATGAAAAAATTTTTCAAACAAAATTTGTAGAGAGTTTTGTATTCTACAATATTGATAATAAATACAAATAGCAAAAAACCCATAGGAAATGAGATATTTACAAAAAAAGCGCAAAAAACCGATTTTTGTGACCTTTGACCTTGAAATTTAATAGTTGCGTACACCCTACCATATGTAGGTTTTGAGACAACTTTTAGGGTGTCAATATACAAGTATTTACAGACTTACAGCTGGGTATCTCGAATTCCGAGGTGAACTTACTATAATGACTGGACTATTACGTACGAGCGGAACAGCGGGCAGATATAGATACAACGAGGAAGGGACATACCCGTAATAAATTAAACCACGAGCTATACTAGATCACTATAGTATAATGAAATTAAAATAACAAACAAAAAACAAAAAATATATATTTGACGTACAAACTGCCCCGCTGCACACTTATGAAAATAGTATTGGACGAGCGAGAAAGGAAAGAAGATTACCTGGCCATACAAGATGAAAGGACTTCTCTGCGCTGGTTTTTTCTTGTGCTCGAACAAAGTCAGGTCAAAGTCAAAGTCAACAGTCTTCGAAAGGGGGTTGGTAACAAGCACTCACTTACACGAATTATACTTTCTCACACTAGTCTTTAAACAGTTTTTGAAATTTATTTCAGAGCGCGCCGCGTGGTTAAATTTTAGGTTTCGGCCATCTTGACAAAGAGCAGAGAGAAGAAGAATAGAGACGTAGAGGGGGCGGGGGGAATTAGTTGATTCGTAGTTGGTTAATTTGTAAAACCTAAGTGCGTGTGTTGAATGTATATGAAATGGGCGGGTGTTTTTTTAGGGTTCCGTAGTAAACAAGGAACCCTTATAGTTTCGCCATGTCTGTCTGTCTGTCTGTCTGTCCACGGTCCTACAGAGAAACTATAAGTACTAGAAAGCTGTAATTTGGCATGAATATGTATATTAAATATGGCGAAAAATTCGTAAAATAAAATATGGAAAAAAAAATTTCAGGGTAGCTGCCATACAAGTAAAGACGTAGTCAATATTTTTTTTCCCGACAAACTCATTGAGTAAGATATCGTTGAATAGGTCTTTCAAAAATATTAGCATGTGAACACCATTTTTCGATTTAGGGATCCGTTTCTGAAATATTTGGGTTTAAAGTTCAAATTTTTGTTCGAGTCAAGTGTCCCCCCCCCTCTATCTGCTAAACGGTTATATATGGCCACGTGAAAAAAATCACAATTATAGTATATATAATGTAGTTTGAAGGAAAACTATCAGAGCCGAAAGTTATAGGCGATCAACTTATAAAATGTACTTGAAAAAAATTTTTCATACAAATTCAATAGATTTTCGTTTATTTAGACTTTTAGTGGCAAGAACTCAAAGTTGGCATTCGCAACTACGGAATCCTCCACTGCGCGTGGCCCGACACGCACTTGGCCAATTATTTAAATAAACTAATAAAATAAATAAATAAAACATTTGGCGAAGACAACAATTTTTTTTGTGTTTTGTCTGTTATTTTAATTTCATTATACTATAGTGATCTAGTATAGCCGGTGGTTCGATTTATTACAGGTACGTCTCTTTCACATTGTATAACTTAAGTAATCTTAAACAAATGGCCGACCACCCAGGAGTTTTAGATTCACAAAGCATAATGAATACGGTTGCGACTTGTGACTGACCGATCTGATACAGTTCTCTTCGTTACACATTGTGACAGGCTCTAGTGTTTATTGCTTCTTTTTAGGGTTCCGTACTCGGAGAGCGCTAGAGGATCTTTTCGGAATTTGTATGAATAATCACGTTATACTTTCTTAAAGTATAGCTTCATATAGCGCTTTTGATATCAGTTTTTCTGCAATAAAAAAAATATTTCCCGTGGTTCCACCGGTCAGTAAATCTATAATCACGTTAAAATGGATATGATCAATGACAAGGGACATTATTTTGTGACGTTTTATTTTCCAAATGATTTATTTTGACTCAGGAATGTATCATAAATTGGATTAAAATTGATGTCCCTTCTCTTCACGTATAATTTTATCAAAACCAGCGTAGCCAAAGGCAACGTCGATTTATAAACGCAAAATAATTAAAACAATTTATATATTTTTAGCGTGGTATAATTTTGCTGTCACGATGCGTGCGATCACAAAATTGCAAGGAGACTGGTTTGCATAAACAATTTTAAAATAAGTGTAGCAGTTTGTTGATAAAATATGACCGTCTTCGTATATACCTTCTTTCATCGATTAAGTATGTTAATAATTGGCACTGGTCTCAGATTTTTCGAGCAGCCTAAAGGCATCTGATGAAGATCAATGACTATCAAAATCATCTTCATTATTAAGTATAAAATAACCTGTGTGGTTCCCGGGTAACCTGTGTGGTTCCCGGGTTAGAATAGGACTACTCCATCTCATCCCATGGATGTCGTAAGAGGCGACTAAGGGAAATGCTTAAAATGCTTCTGACGGGCAGCAGCGTTGAAAGCTCACTAAGCCAAAAAACTGCGCTCATCAACCCGCCTGCCAAGCGTGGTGAGTATGGCAAAACCCCCCAAAATCTTGGGGTAGACCTTTATCCAGCAGTGGATATTTTACGGTTGCAATGATGATGATGATACTGAAACTATTTTAGGGCTAAATTCAGTCCACGATACTGAACAACTTACCCAAAGAACATTTATCGAAATATAAACCATACTTTTTTGCTTTCCATGCAAACTCAGATCAGCTGTTCGGTCAACTTGTATGAGAGTTCAAAAATTACTTTTCATATTTCGATATTGTTCCTTGGGAAAAGTTGTTCAGTATCATTGACTGAATTCATCCTTAAATTAGTTTCAGCATAGGTTGTTAGACCTTATATAGGTAATAATGAACTAGTGTGCAGGTTTCCTCACAATGTTTTCCTTTACAGAAAAGCAAGAAGCTAAAAAAGAAAAACAGCTGGTGCATTTGAAAGTTATCAATCGAATAGTATGCTTTTTTTGGATGTATGTTTCGCAATATCTTTGTCACTTGTGAACCGATTTTTAGGGTTCCGTAGCCAAATGGCAAAAACGGAACCCTTATAGATTCGTCATGTCTGTCTGTCTGTCTGTCTGTCCGTCCGTATGTCACAGCCACTTTTTTCCGAAACTATAAGACCTATACTGTTGAAACTTGGTAAGTAGATGTATTGTGTGAACCGCATTAAGGATTTGACACAAAAATAAAAAAAAACAGTAAATTTTGGGGGTTCCCCATACTTAAAACTAAAACTCAAAAATTTATTTTTCATCAAACCCATACGTGTGGGGTATCTATGGATAGGTCTTCAAAAATGATATTGAGGTTTCTAATAGCATTTTTTTCTAAACCGAATACGTTGCGCGAGAGACACTTCCAAAGTGGAAAAAAATGTGTGTGTCCCCCCCGTAACTTCTAAATTAAGAGAATGATAAAACTAAAAAAAATATATGATGTTCATTACCATAAAAACTACCAGCGAAAATTGGTTCGAACGAGATCTAGTAAGTAGTTTTTTTTTAATACGTATTATCATTATAAACGGCAATTTACGTTTCATTCAATCAACAAAAATTAAAAAAAGCATACTACAAGTCTTTTATATTATGTTATTTGCTACTACGGAACCCTTCATGGGCGAGTCCGACTCGCACTTGGCCGCTTATTATTTAAAAGCCTCGTATATGATTTTAGAATTTCACGGTCACAATTACTGTTATTAGTATTACGGGACTTACCGCGATTAATATCGTTTTTTGCCAGATATTTCGACGGCCCTTCTGCCATCAGCCAGAGTCGGCCAGGACTATGATGGCAGAAGAACTAATAACTGAAAGCCTCGTTATGCAACAACGTTATGCGGCTGAAATGATGATGTTGAATGATGAGTACCAACTGTCTGGTCTCATATTCGTTTGGTGAATGTATAAAGTACTTTATAGATATGGAAGAAACTCCTTAAAAAATGAAGTCTGTTGTTTTATTTGTAAAAAAAATGGAGAAGGGTAAAAAATGTTAAAATATTTTTTTTTAATTTTCCAACACCCCTGTAGATTATATTTTCTTAATAAATATATGAAGAATATATTTTTAAATTCATTAAAAAAAATATTTATAGTCTGATATTTATTTCTATAAATAGAAATGTTACTCCTAAAACTGGAATAAGGTCCAGGCGGTCTTAAAATTCAACACTTCCCCATTTTGACGTAAAGCAATCGAGAGTAGATGCGCTCGCAGTTTTGATTGATATCGGTACAGAACACAGGGTCTGTCAGGTGATCAGGTCCATATAAATAAATCACATTCGCGCACACATTGATTGTATGATTGATTGATGTTCGTGATCACTCAGTCTGGCGGACTTGGACATGAATAGGGCATTTGCCGGCTCTTGCTTGCTGAAAAGGTATATATGGCCCTATATCCATAACGTCAACTCATAATGCATATATGTATACCTTTGCATAACGTTTTTAGGGTTCTGGTCTGCTTCCGTGGTCTAGTGGTCAAGGCATTCGCCTAGTGATCCGGAGGTTGTGAGTTTGAATCCCTCTGGGAGAGGCTTACTTTGTTTCCAGTCTGGTGAGAATATTGTAGGCTTAAATTACCTGATTATCCGAAAAGAAAGATGATTCCCATGCTGGTCTGGGAGAAATAAAAAAAACTTAGAATGTACCAGCTGCTTCTCTGCCCGCGCAGATCGTAAAAGCCGATCGAGGGTATGGGCAAAAATGCGAATCATTATAACAGGCGATGCGGCTAGCAACCCATCACTGTATTGATTGCTTTTCCATCTTCTCGCCCACCATGACGCTAAAAGTGGCTTTTGGGTCTTGCGGCCCTGGGCTCTGCATAGAACCGCAAGACCCAAAATGCTCTGTCTGCCCCATTAGGGATAAAGACGTGATAGTATGTATGTGTAAAGATGATTCCGTGTTTCGGAAGGCACGTATAAACTGTGGGTCCCGAACGCCATCTAGCGTTTGCTTAACTATCCTAGGATTGGTCCGGGTCTACTGTTTGGGTTGCGCAAATCAGACGGCAGTCGCTTTGTGTAAAAACCAGTCACCTTGTCAAATTTCCTTGGTTAGTTAGCGGACCCTGGGCTTTGATGCGTTACCGCTGAAGATGCAACCGGGAATACGGGAGGATGATGATGATAACGTTTGTAGGGTTCTTAAGTCCAAACAAGGGTCCTTTATAAATAGTTTTGTCATGTCGTCCCACTGTCTGTTCGTTCGCGGCTTAAATAAATAAATATATAAATAAATAAATATATAGGGACGAATTACACTGATTGAGCTAGAACCAAAGTAAGTTCGAGACTTGTGTTATGGGATACTAACTCAACAATACTATATTTTATAACAAATATATATATATATATATATATATATATCCAAGACCCAAGACAATTTAAAAAGGCCATTTTCCAACCTTCCCTGACCGGGGATCGAACTCGGGACCTCAGGGTGGCGGACTAGCATGGTGACCACTACGCCACGGAGGTCGTCTACGGCTTATGCAAACTGTGAAATATATAACCAAACCACGCCGAAAAAGTGGTCAAATAAAAGGTAAACATTTTTTTGTGTTTCTCCCTCTAAAACGGGAATGACTTTTTTTCTCCTGCATCGGCGTTGGTGTGTCAAGTTACATATTAATAAAACTAATTACATAACATACCTTCTAAATATCTATTTATATGTAACTAATCTATCAATATTTTAAAATAGTATGTGTATTTTTAAATAATTCACAAGAAGATTATAGAGATTAGACCGGTAAAACGGGCTTCTCAATAAATCATATGTTTTGTCTGTCCGGCTCTAGTAATTTTATGAATATTCAAATCTCAAAATAATGGAGCATTATACAAATAACTTAAAATCCGATTGTTGTTGACTAGTTTTATGAGTTGACATAAATTTTGATATATCTTTCCGTGGGTGTAAGAATAGGTTAACCTGTTTAATAGGAGTTCATAACAGTTGACCGAAATAACCTGGCCGATCGACTGTTTTAGAAAAAACCGTTCTTCTTTGCTCTGTTCAAAATATGTACCTTTAACGCTTCGACGTGTAACGGTTGGCCGAGAAGAATACGTTTCTTTTTTTTCTTTATGAAATAGGCTTAGTAGCAAAAACCAAGCAGGTTAATTTGTTATTAAGCAATTGAAAACAAAGTCTACTACCGTGATAGCATATGCAAGTAAGTGACATAGTTAGCAACGATGGTCTTATCACACTTCACACTAATTATAATAAAGGCGAAAGTTTGTGAGTGTGATGGGTACGTTTGTTTCTTCTTCACGCGCAAACGCCTGGACCAATTTTGATAATATTTGGTATGCAGGAAGCTGACTCCCTGGATTAACACATAGGCTACTTTTTCCGCGGGTAACACCACGGGGCGCCACTAGTATCTGCATAAATAACAAACTGACAATAAGTATATGATGTATTTGCAATATGATGCAATGATGAAATAAATACTTCTGTTCATTCCATAAAAAACGTAGTTTTCTAAATTTAACAAACGACATTCCATAAATGAATAAAATACACTAGCAATAGCAACTGTCGTTTAGTCTGGCGCGCCTACCATTCAATTAGGTAATTCATACTTACCAATATGGAGGTTTGAATGAACCGTTGGGCTTTGTGGTCCATGGGAATCAGCCGTTCTCACGGCAGGCGACCTTGGACGACATGCGGATTGGAACTTTTGTAGACAATTAGATAGATTTTTGGTATTTATGACAAAGTTCGCAATGTGGAGATCCGGCATCGAACAAAAGGTCACGACGAGCTAGGGTTGTGAACCTCCTAAAATGGAACTGGGCAGGACACCTGGCTAGCAGAAACGATAGAAGATGGATATCAATGATATCAAACAGAATGTTTGAATAAACTGGATAGCTATTTACGCATTTTTTATACATACATACTATCACGTCTTTATCCCTAATGGGGCAGACAGAGCATTTTGGGTCTTGCGGTTCTATGCAGAGCCCAGGGCCGCAAGACCCAAAAGTCACTTTTAGCGTCATGGTGGGCTAGGAGATGAAAAAGCAATCAATACAGTGATGGGTTGCTAGCCGCATCGCCTGTTAACATGATTTGCATTTTTGCCCATACCCTTGATCGGCTTTTACGATCTGCGTGGGAAGAGAAGCAGCTGGTACATTCTAAGTTTTTTTTATTTCTCCCAGACCAGCATGGCATTTTTATGACATTACAATAAAGTATTTAGGGGCAAGTTGTCGTTGCCCTCCTCCTCGGTACGATGCTCTGCAATCATACCTCCAGATAGTACAGCAGAGCAGTGACCTTCTTACGGTCGTACATACATTTTACGGATAAAATATAGCCTCGAAGAGTCACAGTTTAGTAATAAAACGGAGCTAACAACAAATACTGTGAGTATCATGTTACAAGATAATTATGTGTCGGCGATTGAGTTTTATAGTCTGTTTGTTAGTTTATACCTCATAAACTCTCACGTCTTGATCGGGAACCGAGCCGTTTAAAACTCAATCGTTTCGGATGATATTTTGTACTTATAAGCCCTAAAGTAAGTTCGAGACTTGTGTTAAAAATTAAAATATGTACATATTGCCTGTCACTTTCATTAATAAATTGAAATAAGTCGTAACAAAGTAGAGGTACTGGAAAGTGTTTCTAGAAAGAAGAGATACTTACTCAACGATACTATATTGTATAACATCATCATCATCAGGTCTTTTTGTCTCCACTGCAGGAGCACGACCCTCTCTGTGCTACCAAAGCAGCCAGAGGACTTGGCCTACACTCTCCACGCTGGCCAGACGGGTTGGAGAGGTCTTAGTGATATTTATAGCTTTGTTTAGCTGGTATTTCCTGAGTCGCCTTCTACGACATCCACGAGACGACTTGGAGTGGCCCTATTCTACTCTGCCGGAAACCACGCGGCTTATACACAGGACAATTAGAAAAAGGCTATTTTCCAACTTGCCCTGACCGGGAATCGAACCCGGGGCCTCTGGGTGGCGAACTAGCATAGTGTAGTGACCACTACGCCAGAGGGGTCGTCGCATAATTAATTACCTAAGTAAGCCTACCTAAGAATGGTCCATGCTGGTCTGGGAGATATAAAAAAACTTAGAATGTACCAGCTGCTGTTCTTCCCCTGCAGATCGTAAAAGCCGATCGAGGGAATGGGCAATAATGCAAATCATGTTAACAGGCGATGCGGCTAGCAACCCATCACTGTATTGATTGCTTTTCCATCTTCTCGCCCACAATGACGCTAAAAGTGGCTTTTCGGTCTTGCGGCCCTGGGCTCTGCATAGAACCGCAAGACCCAAAATGCTCTGTCTGCCCCATTAGGGATAAAGACGTGATAGTATGTATGTATGCAAGAATAAATGTTATTTTATACCGCATGGAAGTACCTTAAACTTGCTTGTGTAACAAAAACAACAAGAGAAGTGCAGCAATCATTCATAACACTCTCGTTAATTATCCAGATTAAATTCGTCGCTCAGAACTAGTAGATTATGACATGACTGACGTATTTAGAGTAATCTCATACCTGTGTAGAGAAGGAACGTTGTGGCCATAGCTTTAGCGATTTTTTTGAATGCTAATCAAAAACACACACAGTAAAATAGCCTATTGTCATGTGTTCTGTGAGTACTGTGGCCTTTCCCACTTATCCTTTACTGTTTGTACCAATATGAATTAGTTAAGTATCAAGTAGCTAAGAACCGTATCTTGCTTTCAAATAATAAAAACCGCATCATAACAGGTCCTTACGTTTAGGAGCTAGGTACGATACCACAGACAGACACGTAAACCTTATGTCATCTTTTTGCGATAATGGTTAAAAAAAAAAATGCCTAGCAGCTAAAATGACAGATTCTGTTCTCTCTAGTTACATGGCCCCACCTCCTCAACCCGTTCTAGCCACACCACACGGGTCTATTTGACCACGCGTCGGATTAGTGTCACCTGCGCGATGGCGGCACTTGTGGGTTAAACTCACTTTTTAATTTTATTCTCCTACACTGACACCTTGTTTGTTAGTGTTACTTCACGATGAAGCTGTTTTGAAGGCCTACGTAGAAAAGATTTTAAACAGTACTTACTTCTGATTATATAAATAACTTGTAATATAGATTTTGTTTGCCGTGTGGTATCCGGCAGAGTATATAATAGGACCACTCCAAGTCTTCCCATGGATATCGTAGAAGGCGGCTTAGGACATACAAGCTGTACAAAGCCTATAAACATCAATGAGACCTCTCTAACCCGTCTGGCCAGCGAGGAGAGTGTAGACCAAGTCCTCTAGCTGTTCTGGCTAACTATGGCTCTGGTAGTACAGAAAGGGGTCGTGCTCCTACAGTCTTCTTATCGAGTCGAAATGGTTTCAGGGAGACAAAAAAGACCGGATGATGATAATGATGACGATATAATGATAGATTTAGTATTGTGACGTCACGAACCTTATGACCCATCACTTTGTCACACAATGCCACACTTTATTAACCCCTGCCTCCTTCTCAATGTGTGACGTAATTAATGTTATGGTCCCTCCCTAATCAGGTACTTCTACAATAATATGCATGAACGAGGTAATATATCATTGATAGTACATACAGTATTTATCGCTGGCGTTGCGTCACCACATGCGATAAAATTATGAATAACATGGTCCTATTCCCGCTTTGTACGTATTCAAATTATTGCGGGTACTAGTTGGCGCCCCTGCGGTGCACCGGGCGCGAAATACTTTCATACTAATATGTATGAATAAGTGCATGTTTGTTTGTGCCCACAATAATATTTAACTTAAATAACTTGGGCCGGTTTTTCATCTTGAAATCTTGTATTCTTACTAAAACTTTAATAAAAAATGCCTTTAGGTCTTGCCGCCCTAGGCTATCTGCTTAGACCCAACGTTCTCTTCTGCCCCAAAGGCCATAAATAAAACTGCAACAACAAACGCGATGCTTACAGCCTATCATGGTCTTGTCGCATCAGTGCTTAGGTACGGAATCATCTTTTGGGGTAACTGCGTTGACAGAGAAAATATATTCAAGGCACAGAAACGACGTATTCGTTCTATGTTCGGTCTAAGCGCAACAGACAGTTGTGAACCAATTTTTAAACAATTTAAATATTGACATTTCCTGCAATGTACATATTTGAAATGGCTCTATTTGTAAAAATGAATTCAGAATTATTTGTAAAGTTATCTGAAGTAAAAAAGAATCCCACAAGATCACAGGATAGGCATACTTTATGCACACACAAATATAGGCTTGCTCTAGTCAGGAAAAGCATTCTAGATTTACAATAAACTGCCTTAAAAGATTTAAATTTTAAAAATATTAGTTTTTATATATATACTCTCACAAACTTTTGCCCTTATTGTGTAATGATGTAATTTGTCTTTACTTTGATTTAATTTATTTTAACAAACGAAGCCACGAGGCAAGGCGTGTCTTCTGCAATTTGCAACGGCCGCCCGCAGTGCAGTCGAGAAATAATTGAAGAAAACGCGTTGCATTGCATTCTGCCTGTTAAGTGAGGCTGTATTGTATGCAACTGTGCAGCGTGGCGGGGAACCGAAACAGGGTCCATTCATTGTCATAGGTGAGACCCGTATCAACTTATTTACGTTGGAGTTTGGTCTTCTTCTTCTCGTGTCGAAAGCTCAAAATAAATTAATTTTTTTCCCTCCAGAAGGTCTCATATAGATCAAGCATAATGCAGCTGGTAGGGCGCGATGGGCAGGAGAGGAGGTGTGTCATAGTCTAGTCGTTATGACCACATATCGTTAAGAGGCCGTCTATAAAATTTGACAAATTTCACTCAACTTTGCGTCGTGTTTTTGAGAAAACTACAGGATTATCATTAATTTTTTTTTTATATTATGAAAGATAATATCATATTATTTAGCATGAGTGAACGATTTTGCCTATGAACTTGCTTGTTTTAGTATAATTCACTGGAATCCAACGTGCGTTTTGCCAAATTTCGCAAGACGCGTGGCGGGGCTTTCGAGATTTTCAAATGATTTAATCATTAACACCCGGTAAAAAAAATACACAAATATAGCTGAATAAGTATTTTCTGACATGAGTGAAGCTTTTTTCATTGTTTTATTTAAATTCACAAGGAAAAAAAATCAACAAGTCGCGTAATTTTCGCCGAAATCGATGTAAATAAAGTCGCTTGTATTTGTGTTTTGAGCTCCTATTTTAGAAATATAAAAATAACGTTACAAACGCCATTTCATGCCCTTTTTAAATATGTCAAACACATCATAATTATATTTTTTAAATAATGTAAAAAAATAAAATCATATCGCATAAAAATTTATTTAAATAGGATGCGGTTTACCCTCCGACGGCAGTCCGCGCGCAGCGCTTACAGCGAGAGGACGTATTTCTTTGCGCCAACGCCGACCTCGTAGTCACTGTGCGATGACGTGCGCAAACCATAGAGTGACTGATAGGATTTGATCATTGGAAAACTTGATTACTTATAGTAATTTATTTGTGTCGTTGAACGTACTGTCGTAAATATAATGGGCTATCGGATAAATTTTTCAAACTTGAAAAGAAATAGAAAATTTATCAAGTTCTCCCTAATTGCCCCGTATTTCTAAAATGAAGATGTTGCTCCCATTCCATCGCTGGTCGGTGGAGTTCAGCGCTGGTGTGGCCCTAGGCCATATGCGCGGGCACTGTCTGCTCCGCGGTGGAAAGGGACGCGATGTAGCGGCCATTTTAAGAAATTCAGTTTACATGAAAATGCGATTTCACTAATATCGTCTAAGTAACCAAACATAATTATTGAAAGATTTTTTATATTTAATTTGCCGTACTCATTTGGGGAGTGTAGCACGGCAGCTGAGTGCTGGCACCGGATGCCGTCCTCCACACCCCAAATTTAAGAGGAAACAAATTTTGAAAAATCAATAAAAAAAATTTAAATTCATTTTTATTCCAAAAATTTGTTAGTAAAAACTTTAATTTGGAGAATACAGTCTCCGATTATGTTGGAGGATGCGGACGAAAAAAAAAATAGAATGAGCAAACGAGCTAAAAATAGAACGTTGATAATGTGAAACGGAAAAATAAATACTATGGTGCCACTAATTCTGCAAAAGGCAAAAAGTAAGCTTAAGTAAGTCACTAGACAAGACGTTTGTCAGTTTGGTGTCTAGACTGGACCTGATTTGTTAATTAAAACTGAAATTATCAGGCGAGACGATGAGATTTGGGAAAATAAAATGTAAGACCGGTTGATAAATTTTTATCATAAATTATTACTACTGGAAATCATCGATCCGCCTAAATGTCGTTTAATGAAACTCCTGCAGCTATTAGCCCTATATTATAATTAATACGTGCTTGTACCTTCAATAAGTATCCTAGCTATTGTTACGAAAGTGGGGTTTGAGATTTGGAAAAAAATGCCAACACTCTTCTTAGGGAATTTATTCACTATGCAACCAAAGATTGACACACTAATATGGTCTTCGAAACGTCCATTGTCCAAGTCTTCATGCATTCATAGTCCAAAATTCGTCGCTGAAGTTGTATAGGTTACGCGCCGATAATATTTGTTAAATCTCTTTGAAGTTATCTCACCACTTTTATATACGCCTGCCAAGGTACGAGAATAGATATTTCTAGAAAATTCATGTGCTTGACCCTCCGTCACCCCGACTTAGAATGTTAGTGTTGGTTGACCGATGTGAACTCGGGATTATTCTCAAACATTCCACAACCTTCTTTTTAATTCTTAATCATTCTGGATTATTCTATAAATTTCTAGAACATTCCACATTATTTTAGAACTTGCTAATTCTTCTGGAATTCTCTACTTCTAGTAGCTTTGCGACACTATTTCTCATCATTGTGCTAAATTTCATCGAAATCCGTTTATATGTTAGATATTATTTGTTTTGAGCACGCAAGGTTTAAAACGGTAGTCAGATTTGCGTGCTAACATGAGGCTTTTCTGCAATAATTTTAATCGAAAATCAGAAGCAAATGTAGCGTTTCCTGTCAAGCAGATTTGTATGTGTACTTTTTAAATGTATACTCAGACAAATTATACCAATTTTCTTAATTCTACAGTTTAATTTATTTTATTCGATAATAAGGAAGGCAACTTCTACTCTAGCGATGCAGTCGTGTGTTTCATGAACGCGCTACTGCATCGCAACATTCTCCATCGGTTTATGACCAGCGACTGCATAGCTACCAAAGAATTCACCGTGTGCTACCTCCCTAAACTCCTTTTCATTCGATATACACGCTGACTTTTCATTGGTTTTGGAAAAAAATGTCATCGTGTAAAAAAATTCTTCTATACATATTTGTGTATGACAAGACAAAAATGTTGCGAAAATGACTTCTGATCGAGACCACGTAGTGTTAAATAAAAGATTCGCATAGATTCCATGACAAGTGTTTATCTCCACCGTCAATGCCCCAGAATCTTGTAAAAAAATTTTCACCAAAGACATTTAATTTCTACCTTCATTATTTATTCAGAATGAATTCTCACTCACCGGTCAATTAGTGCTGCCAATTTTTAAAATATCCGTCTGTTCGTTACAACTTGCCACAGATACCCGACCGTACGAACGTACCAACTGTATCAATCGACTTCCACTTAGGTTTTATTAAATTAGCAACACTTATGACAACTGCCAATACTGTTTACAAATCGTGATACTTATTAGCTACAACAGCATCTAAGAGTTTTAAATAAAAGTAATACTTAATAGTAGTTACGCCTGACCAAAACTGCCGCGTGAGCTCGATGAACTCTGTCGGGCCGGCCAGGTGGTGGTACTACTAATTGATCTCACGATTTTTTGTTTCTGAATTTTTATTTTAACTAGCTATTTAGGTATTAATAATGATCCTTATGAAGTGGCTTTCGGCACTAAAACCATTGAAAAATCACCATGTAGAGAGTAATACGGAGTAATATATCTTACAATCAATGATAAGTAATACTTTGCACTACCTAATTTGCTAAAACTTGCCTTATTTAAGTTTCTATACAAATTAAATAATACTCTACTTTGCTAAAGTACCTGGGTGACCGAGCTTTACTCGGTTACATATCAAACATTAACTACATTTGAAACTTGTCTAAAAACAATACAAAGTAAAAAATTATATATAAACTTGAACATAAAAAAACAAAAGTACTCATTAACAGTCACCGAGTGGGATTCGAACCCGTAACACTCTTTCTAGCGGTCCGCATCCTTAACCGCTGAGCCAAACGGATGGCGGCCGGTGCGGAGAAATTAGCGACTATATTCTGCGTGAAAAGAAAAACGCATGAAAACTCGACAACACGCGTTTTCCCAAATATAAGACTAATCTAGATCGATTATTTACCGCCGAAAACCCCCATATACCAATTTTCAGCAAAATCGTTAGAGCCGTTTTCGAGATCATCGAAATTTATAAATATATAAATAAATAAATATACCTACAAGAGTTGCTCGTTTAAAGGTATAAGTTAAAGAATAGAAGTCTCCATTATTATCACCTTCACGATTTATCATATTATTTTATCATAATATTTTTTAATTACCCGTAATCCAAAGCACTCAAGGATTTAATATTCATATATTATTACTCGCATTTAAATTAGGATTGCATTTGTAATAAAACTTTTACCAAAATTTGAATAATATCTGTTAGTTTATACCAGTAAGTAAGTTAGAAAATCTTTATTGCACCAAAACATAATGTACCACCAGTATATTTAACCAAAAAACATCAACGATCGCTGAGCGCACTACACCGCGCTTTACGTCGCCTACGTAGCTCTGTGTGTGTGAGCGGCATGTCGTTGTGTGCGTGCGCCCGCTGCCAGCGTGCAAAAGATTACAGCGGGCTCTTAAGCGATGTCTACTTTGGTGGCTAGTTGGAGAACGCAGTTACTAAAGGAGGAAATTATAAATTCGTCGCGACCTTTTTTTTAAATGTATCTTCTTCTTAAGGAGTTATAGTCTTGTTTGTTCTAAGCTCGGTGGAATAGCCCAGCAGCGCTTGCTATGGATTTCTTCCTCCTTCCATAACATACATACATTAAAACCTTCCTTTATCCAGGAAAAAGGAAGGTTTTAATGTATGTTCACCGATTATTAGGACCTGAATCGACTTGGAATATTCTTTTTTTTGTTTTTTTATGTAGTTTTAAGGTGAAGTCGGTTTTTAGTTTTGACAAATTATGCAAGTCCTTATTTTGGATGGGTGACCACAAGGGCTTAAAACTGTAATACGTTCTTAAGTGCTTCGGAAGTTACAAAGCTGTTCGTCCCAGCTATCATCAACGTATTGCAATGATCAAGCTATGTCAGGCATTCAAATTCTTGAGATGCAGGAAATTATAAGGGCGAACGAATAAATCATTCTGTTATATTAATAACAAAATTTTAAGAGTCTTGCTCGAGTGGTCTTAAACTCAAATACTTTATCTATCTAACAACTCGTCTAAAATGCTCATTGTCTAAATCGCTTGCCAATCTAATTGGAAGTGGTCTAAAGATTAGTCTAGACCAAAAATGAAGCGGTCTAAAGTAATATTTCGTTAGTATATTCTACTGAAAGTTTCGTTTTATTAGTGAACCGAACTTATACGAAATAATGTTAGTGACACAAGCATTATTTCATTCTTTACAGTCACAGCAATCACAATATTTATTTCCACTCCACTATCTCGAGCCCGACGGTCTGTCGACTCACATTCTGCCAATTTGCAACGCAACTGCCGCGTCTCCGTCGCCCGCGATGCGACCGATAACTTTATTTTACAAATTGCAAAATGAAGAGAGATATCACCCATGCTCGTCTGGGAGGCAAGAAAAAGCTTAAGAGTCCCCTTACCCTACACCAAAGTACACTTTTCCATACAAACGTAGTCTACGTTTTATTTCAAAACGAGACGCCCGATTTCGGCAAAATTTTGTAATTACAAAGACATTGCACATATCTAGGCATATAACTGGTTTTCACAGTCAAAATATGAACTTGATATAGAATAACTAGTGTTATATAATTTTTGACCATCAATATGGGAAACTTCTAGATCCCTATATTTTCTTTTCAGTTCATAATTTTAGTGTCGAAAACCAATTAAACCAAGATAATTGCAATTTCTTTAAAATTACATTTAATGAAATCTGACATGTGGTTTCAAAATAAAACGTCGACTAGGTTTGTATGGAAAATTCTAGGGAAAGGGGATTTTTAAAAACGCTAAACGCTTCCAGGCTTTTTAAAGTCAACTGACACAGTATGACGGCTGCCATATAATGATGACAGCCGGGACCAACGGCTTATACATGCCTTCCGAAGCACGGAGGAGCCCGATGAATTTTTGTGCCATTTATGGTCACCCATCCAAGTGCGGACAACACCCGGTGTCGCTTTACTTGCGAAAGCGCTAGTAATGCGCACTCCCGCCGAGCCACCGAGGTCCTCCTTTCTAAATTGCGTCTCTGTAAGCCACAAGAACTAGTGTTCCACTTCTGTACCAAATTATTTGTGTTGAAGTCTTTTTTTTCACTCGCTATGCATATAAAATGATAACGTGGGACTAAAAGTAATTATACGGCTGATGGATACGTCGTGATGGCGACGAGATATCATTATTTGTTTATCACTATCAAAAAAATAGACCTGCAAGTAAACATTCTTAGTGTTCCGTGTGTAAAGGGAAAGTGAATGGGAACAAACAATTATTTAAAAAAAATTCAAATGGTCCCATCTCACATCGCAAATTTTGTATACGGAATCCTAAGAATTATCACTTTGTAATGATTTAAACGCGTTGAAGTCTTTTTTACTACAAAAGGTCATTTTTTGGGTTTAATACCCAAATGGTAAAAATGGGACCCTATTACTAATACTTCGCTGTCCGTCCGTCTGTTCGTCTGTCTCTCTGTCTGTTTGTCTGTCTCGCACCAGGCTGTATCTCATGAACCGAGATAGCAGATAGACAGTTGAAATTTTTACAGATGATGTATTTTTGTTGCCGTTATAACAACAAATACTGAAAACAGAATCAAATCAATATTTAAGTAGGGCGGCTCCCATAAAATAAACCTGATTTTTTATAGATAATGGTACGGAAACCGTTAAGCGCGTGTCCGACTCGGATTTGGCCGGTTATTATTTTTCAAATACAAGTACTTTATTTTTGAAAATCTATATAATACAATAGAAAAATTAGGTATGATTTCTGGACCTAGGAACATAATAGCATAGCAACCTCTTTCTTTTTCAACCCCGGAAAAAAGTTTAATTTTGCAAACAACATAATAACCGTTTCTTTTCAACTAAACAACATGTAATTGAACAATTCTAAGTAAATAACAAATCATAGGTCTAATAAAGTAGTTTACAAGCTCTTTATCGATGGGAAAACGAGAAACAATACGGTGAAAAAGCTGCACTTTTTGCCGGCTTCGATCAAGGCTTTCCAGATCTTGCATCTCTTTCCAACTATTGTCATTTAATACATGCGAGGGAGATGGAAAAGGTCACAAGCTGTCGGAGTCGTGGCTTCGCGGTCCGCGGGAACGCACGAGTGCGTTTGAAGATTCGAAATTGGAAAAGTTTTTTCTTTTTCTGAAATGTGACAGTGGCAGTGTATTTTGGGCCAGTGCTTCGGACACTTTATGTGAATTTGTGGATTTCGGTAGTGGTGTATGTGTGTTGTGTTATTTTAGCTTCTCTGCTAAAATTGTGGAAGGCTTTTGGGTCCCAGCGATCTGGTATGTATTACGCTATGTTTAATTACTTTTATTTATTAGTGATAAGTTAATAATATACAGTTTTTTTTGTAATATTAAAATAACAGGGAAAAATTTTACGCTCAAATTTAGCTGACAATATAATCGACTCTTTCGACGTTGCCCCGAGTTACGGAAATCAACACATTAGTGTGTTTATACATAGAGAAGTTTTTGTTTATGATTCGGCAATTACTTTTGTTTTTCATGTGTATCTGACCACATGAAAAACAAAAATAATCAAAAATCGGACGTAAGAATGACTGTAACGATAGATTTAAATTATTATTACAAATGAATAAATAAATAAACATGCCTTAGAATTGGGTATTTTCCTGAGTCAAAAATAATAAAATAAAACGTCACAACATACATACATACATACTATCACGTCTTTATCCCTAATGGGGCAGACAGAGCATTTTGTACAGACAACTGGAGACAGCTGGTATATTCTAAGTTTTTCGTTTCTCCCATACCAGCATGGGAGTCAAACGTCACAAAATAATGTTAATTATCATTATCATTGATCATATGCATTTTCGATTAATTTAGACGTCAAAAAGAAGTTTGTTTAGACGTTTATATCTATAAGTTTCTCATTTGAGTTGTTGGAAAGAACCGAAAACCGAAGAACGAAGGTCCAAATAGATTTCGAACTCAAGCTCAAGTCAAGTCACAAAGGTGAAAACAAAATATGTTTTTGAAGATGTTAAATTGACTCCTGAGAATTTATCAAAAACACGCCTCTTTTTTACCGATGTGCTGATAAAAAGGAATTTATTTACTTCTAAAGCACGTAAAAACCGATCAAAAACTTTGAGTACCTAGAAGAAAAATTTTTGACGTCAAATGGTTTACTTTAAAACTTAATGCCGTATTAAATATTTCATACAACGTAGTTCTACGTTTTATTTTGAAACGATATGTCAGATTTCGGTAAAATTTGTAATTTTAAAGAATTTGCAATTATCTAGGGTTATAGGTAATTGGTTTCCAATAAAATTATGAACTGGAAAGAAAATGTAAGGATGTACAAGTTTTCCATACTGATTGGTTCAAAATGATATAACACACTATATTCTACTTCAAGTTCATATTTTGTCTGTGAAAACCACACAATATTATGCCGAAATTGGGCATGACGTTTGGAAATAAAACGTAGACTATGTTTGTATGGAAATGTAGTTTGGTCTAGGGTAAGGGGGCTCTTAAGTTAAACTTACAAAACACAAACACTAGGTTGTATTTTACGAACAAACCGACACTGCTCGGGAACGTTAGTATTTTACTGTCTTGTCAAAGGGGTACTTGGAAGGGAACAGTGTACTTTACGATATGCCTTCAGGACGTACACCTGATGGTACGGAGCCGAAGACAGAAGCTTAAAATAAAGTGATCAGTAGAAGGATAATGTCTCTGCTTTGTTGTTGTCTTTCATTAACCCCCGACAACAAAGTGGGGTGTTGTAAGTTTGACGACAGTGTCTGTCTCTCCGTCTGTCGGTGGCATTATAGCGCTCGAATGGATAGACCAATTTCGATGTGGTTTTTTTACGTGTAAGCAACTTCCATTGCGGTGGTTCTTCTCTATGTTTGATGAAAATTGGTTCAGTCGTTTAAAAGTTATTCGGTTATAACGATTTTGCCGCGTAGTTTCCGTCAAAGTAGAATAGGACCACTCCAAGTCCTCCCGTGGATGTCTTAGAAGGTGACTTAGGAAATACAAGCTCAACAAAGCTTATAAACATCAATGAGACCTCTCCAACCCGTCTGACTAGCGAGGAGAGTGTAGGCCAAGTCCTCTGGCTGTTCTGGCCAAGTATGGCTCTGGTAGTACAGAGAGGGTCGTGCTCCTGCAAAAATCTTAATGGAGACAAAAAAATCTGATGATGATTTTGTTGTTTTTAGTAACCCCCGACAAAAAAGAGGGGTGTTATGAGTTTGACGCTAGTGACTGCCTCTCTGGCTGTCTGTGTGTCTTTGGGTATCATTGTAGATCTCGAATGAGTAGACCATTTTCAATGTGTTTTTTGCGAGAAAGCAACTTCCCTTGCGGTGGTTCTTGTTCATATTTGATGAAAATCGAAATCTAAGTGTGGTCCACGCTCGGTGTTGCTTTACTTACGAGAGCGCTAGTAATGCGCACTCCCGCGTCACTTAGCTTCTCAGCTCTTGCTTTGTTTAAAACGTACTTGTAAAAGGACTCTGTAGTTTACGATATGCCTTCAGGACGTACATCTGATGTTACTACGTATCCGCGTTAATGAGGAAAACTTTTATTACGATGAAAAATAATTATATATACACATTAAATTTTCTTAAAAACTAAAATAAAGATTAAAATACTACTCACTACAATGCACTACAAACTAATATTTACAAATAAAAAAGGCCCGGTAATTGTTTACCCTGCGGTAACGTGCCCAGAAGGCTGGCTGCATTGCCACGTTGTATGGGAACGCTTATTATCCGCGTTTCAGCGTCAAGCAACATTAAGCATTAACGTATGATGATAAAGTCTAATTTGGTATGACAGGAATATTACGTCACTATCGTACGACTATCGTATTATTTTATTGAGTGGACCCCCAGTTGTCACATCTGCAACCTTTTTAATTTACACGAAACAAACATAAGTCCATATTATACCTTCATATGGCAACACTACACAATATAAGTACTACTGGTAGTAACAAACCTGCTTGGTACAATCCTCTATTTGCAACTGTAAGCATAGATTATATACAAGCTGTCAGAGCAGCTATTGCAGGCTTGTATTAAATAGAGCACGTATTCTTTACACCCTAAGGCTATGAAAATGTCTGGTTTAATGTTCCAGACTCAAGTCTAGTTTTACTATGTACCTCTATGGTTCTGGTTTTATGTTGTTCTAGACTCAAGACTAGAGTTCTTATGTAACTCTATTGTTTTGCTTCTATGTTGTTCTAGACTCAAGTCTAGTTTTGTCATGTAACTATATAATTCTGTTTTATGTTGTTCTAAACTCAAGACTAGTGTTCCTATGTACCTCTATTGTTCTGGTTTTATGTTGTTCTGGAGTCAAGACTATAGTGTTACTATGTACTTATATGGTATTGGTTTTATGTTGTTTTAGACTCAAGACTACAGTTCTTATGTACCCTCTATTGTTTTAGTTTTACGTTGTTCTAGACTCAAGACTAGTGTTCCAATGTACCTCTGTTGTTCTGGTTTTATGTTGTTCTAGACTCAAGACTAGTGTTAGTATGTACTTCTATGGTTTTGGTTTTATGTTGTTGTAGGCTCAAGACTACAGTTCTTATGTACCCTCTATTGTTTTAGTTTTACGTTGTTCTAGACTCAAGACTAGTGTTCCAATGTACCTCTGTTGTTCTGGTTTTATGTTGTTCTAGACTCAAGACTAGTGTTAGTATGTACTTCTATGGTTTTGGTTTTATGTTGTTCTAGACTCAAGACTAATGTTACTATGTACCTCTATGGTTCTGGTTTTATGTTGTTGTAGGCTCAAGACTAGTGTTAGTATGTACTTCTATGGTTTTGGTTTTATGTTGTTCTAGACTCAAGACTAGTGTTCCAATGTACCTCTATCGTTCTGGTTTTATGTTGTTCTAGACTCAAGACTAGAGTTACTATGTACCTCTATGGTTCTGGTTTTATGTTGTTGTAGGCTCAAGACCAGTATTCCTATGTACCTCTATTGTTTTGGTTTTATGTTATTCAAGAGTCAAGACTAGAGTTATTATGTACTTATATGATATTGGTTTTATGTTGTTCTAGAGTCAAGACTAGAGTTCTTATGTACCTCTAGTGTTTTGGTTTTATATTGTTCTAGACTCAAGACTAGTGCCTCTAATGTTCTGGTTTCATGTTGTTCTAGACTCAAGACTAGTGTTACTTAGCTCTATGGTTCTGGTTTTATTTTGTTCTATACTCAACACTAGTGTTACTATGTAGGTATCTTTATGGTTCTGGTTTTATGCCTTGTTCTACAGTTAAGACTAGCATTTGTGCTACTATACAACGTGGAAGGGATATACTCGTTATAAATCAAACTACGAAATATAGTAGATCACTTTAGCAATAAAAAATTTAAATAACAGTCAAAAAACAAAAAACAACAATCCCATACAAATTGCCCAGGCGGCTGCACACTTTAGTATGGAAATGCCAAAAAATATATTTTGTTCTTTTACTGTTATTTTATCATACTATAGCGGTATAGCCCGTGGTTCGATTTATTACGGGTGCGTCCCTTCCACGTTATATTGATGTCGTGATAGCAACTCTATTATACTTACAGGAGGTTAAATAAAAAAATAGACATGTATTAGTTCATATTTCTATAACCTCCACTTTTTCTAGAGAGACGAACCTATTAATTTTTTGACAAGATGATTGCATATTTAATTTAAAATCAGCCCTTAAAAGTACTACGTCAGATGAGTGTTCCAATAAGGAAGGCTCAATTACACCAATCTAACGAGTGAGCTGTCTTAAACCAATTAAGAGAACCGTCTTTATCATGTAGTCAGTGATGGGAGGGAGTTCTAATAATAAAGGTTCTACTTCTTCTTATCGTGTGTGTTAGTGACTAACACTAGTGTCAGAGTTTTTAAACCGCCTTAAAGGCCTCTGACATGGTTTTAGGTAACGACCAATGTCAAAGACAGTGACCGGGACCGACGGCTTAACGTGCCCTCCGAAGCACGGATCATCTTACTTATCAGACAATCAGGTGATCAGCCTGCAATGTCCTAACCAAACTAGGACAACAACACAAAGTCGTTGCCCCCGCTGGGAATCGAACCCGCGACCTCCGGGTATGAGCCAAACGCTCCAACCATTACACCACGGAGGCAGTTATAATAAAGGTTAGAGGGGAAAAATAGTTCGTTGTGTGGATACGTAGGGCGTAGTCATCATCATCATCATTCTTATTTTCTCAAAACTACATATAGATAGTGGATTAGCTTATTTAAGTGGCAGTGAGCAGGGCACATAGTGTAAAGAACCGATTACCGATGGGCAGGAAGGATCTCGAATGACGTACGGCAAGCGCAGTGTAGGACAGGTGGGTGCCTGCGTGATGGTGGATGCGACGACCTGAGCAAGATTGCAGGAAGGTGCTGGATGAAGGATGGAGGATGGAGGATTATAAGCTTTTAAAATCTGATAAACTATCAAGTAACAGAAAAAGGTTGCACGTACAGCACTCTTGACGTCACGCTATGAGTCTCGCGCGTACGAAAGAGATAGTAAGATGTCCCCACCACGCTCCCCCTCTTAAATTTAAAATGTTACTATTTCATTAATTAACCAATTTTCTTGCTGTTTCCAAAAAATATTTCTTTTCAGTGGTATTTTTTGTTTTATATAAAATATTAACCAAAACATACACTGTAAAATAGCTATATTATTATTAATATACCACTATTGAAAATAAGATTGAATTATCATTAAAATTCTCGCGTTTTGCAGTTTATGCTTATTGTTTAAAGTTTATTTTTGAGTGTCATAAAAAGTCCTCTCCGTTGCGCTAATCTTTACCCTTAGATAATCATCATCAGGGCGAGTGTTAGGAGTAACAACCTAGTATTGCTCCACTCTCTGCAATCTAAGATGATGCAGAGAGCGTTACGAAAGGTGCAATATTTGTTTGCGGTGAAAATCGATAGCCATTCACTTAATACCGAAACCGTAATGTTTGTCTGTCTGTGTGCTGTGGTTTATCGCTTGGAGGCCGTTCGGTAATAATGCGGTTTTGGTGTAATCGATTCTTGTAATGATATCGTGACCTTTTCGTCCTATTAGCAGTAAAAGCACTGAATAACCTGCGAAACTATACTGGTAGAACAAACTTGGTAGTTCATTGGAAACAGAGATGGGTTTACGCCCGGGTATATTAGCCGCATTGGATAAATGCCGAAATAATGCCCATTGTCAGATTAAAAACATAAACAGAAGTTTTATTTACTTTTCATTAAAATTGCTAGATTTGAGTATGCACAAAACATACTATAACAAAGAAAAAAATAATATTATGTTTAATAACCTAGAGTAGGAGAAATATCACTTTTTCGAGTCTCCGTAGTCGAGTCGTTTCGGTCCAGTATCAAAGCGCTCGCCTTGTGATCCAAAAGGTTGTGGGTTTGAATCCCACTGGAAAGCATATGATACAGTGTTTCGGAGGGCACGTATAAACTGTGGGTCCCGAATGCCATTAGCGTTTGCTCAAACCTCCATTGATTGTTTCTGGTCTACCCTTTGGGTTGCGGTTGCGGAGATCAGACGGCAGTCGCTCTGTGTAAAAGCCAGTAACCTCGTCAAATTTTCTTGGTTAGGTAGCGGACCCTGGGCTCTGAAGAGTTACCGCTGAGGATGCAACCGGGAATACGCTCGGATACATACATACATACATACTATCACGTCTTTATCCCTAATGGGGCAGACAGAGCATTTTGAGTCTTGCGACTTTAAGCAGATAGAACTCAGGGCTGCAAGACTCAAAGGCCACTTTTAGCTTGATGTAGGCAAAAAGGTGGATAAAGTAATCAAAATAGTGATGGGTTGCTAGCCGCATCCCCTACTAATAAGATTCGATTTTTTGCCCATTCCCTCGATCGGCTCTTACGATCTGCCCGGGCAGAGAAGCAGCTGGTACATTCTAAGTTTTTTCTTTCTCCCAAACCAGCATGGAAGATATACGCTCGCTCGGACGCTCGGATAATAATGATAAAGAGTAAAAATATGATATGTAGTTTAAGTATTAGGTAGACAAGAACTTTAACACTTTGGGATACTAACTATAGACATAAAATTCTATTTTAACATTTAAATCAATTGTTATTTTTAATAGCTAGACACACAGTCTCGAACGACAGTCGCAAGGTTAGTTACATACTTTTCATCTACTGATCTTTGATTGAAAATTGACTTGCGGAAAGTGATCGGATGGCATTCTCGCCGCGCAGATAGCTGGTTCGATTCCCGACATCGGAGACTGTCATCTGATCCGCAGGTGCGAGTTATTCGCCTCACTTGCGTTTCGGCATGCAAACCTGTTAACAGGAAAGTTTATCGTAGGATGTCCTGTCCTCAAAGAATACTTATAAGTGATAAGGTGGCAATAATCTCTTTAATTTTCAGTTTGTTTTCCAAAGTGGCCAACACGGTGTCAAATTTATCAAACTGAAAACTAAAGGCATCTGACATAGATTAACGAATGTCATACAACAATCACAGCCGAGGCCAATGGATTCCCGTTGGCCTCGGCATGCAATTTTCAGGGTCCAATGCTGTCCGCATTTGAAATAAATTATTTTAAAGGAAACGGAGATATCCTTTAAAATTCATATATAACTCAAACTATTTTATGAACGACCTGTTTAGAGTTTAAAAAGAAAACGTGTTTTTTTTTCTCACACATTTGCCAAAAGTGTCCTTTTTCGTAATACGTAGGTCCCGGATAAGTCCTCCGTTTTATGTTTACTTCTGATTTGTATCTGTGTTCTTCCATGTACAACAAAGCTTTTTATACAAACAAACAGATTGGCTCCTTTTTCTTGATGACCGCCGGCGCGCAGAACATGCTAGTCCGCCACCCAGAGGTTCCGGGTTCGATCCCAGGTCAGGGCAAGTTGGAAAATGGCCTTTTTCAAATTGTCCTGGTTCTTGGATGTTTATCTATATATGTATTTGTTATAAAATATAGTATCGTTGAGTTAGTATCCCATAACACAAGTCTCGAACTTACTTTGGAGCTAACTCAATCAGTGTAATTTGTCCCTATATATTTATTTATCTTCTTCTAGGCGAGACGAAACAGCTCAGCTGAGCTCCTAAACTTTCATTTCTTTTTTAAGATTTTTTTTGAGTCATTAATATTTCACACGGCATGGGTAATTTCCCTGACCACCAGTCGGTAAGTTTTCATAGATTTTGAATCGTTACACACAATACGCCATTCGTTCGGCTGGCGTGATTCTCACGTGCGGTTGCAATCAAATACCGAGGGTTACAGAAGTGAGACTTGATTTGAGATCCAAGAGTTTATTCAGAAACTAAGCCTGAGAAAGCCTAGTTTCTGAAGGCACTCTTAATTCGAAGTTCCATTTAATTACATTAGCTGGAACTAGTAGTTCGCCGCGAACCTATAGCCTCGCGATTATTATTTTCAATATATTTGTATTAATATTTTAAAAACTACCCAACCGATTTGGATGCCCAACAAACTTGAATATTATATTGACATTTTCTACATGTCTACCAAATTTCATCAAAATCGGACTATCGGTTCGGCAGTTATCGCGGTACAAACATACATACGTACAATGTGTTTCCGCTCCCAACTCGATTTAGAGACCCTGCTCGCTTCGCTTGCTCGGTCAATTATTGGTTACTAGTAGTTCGCCGCGAACTTAGACCTCGCGATTATTTTTCGCAATTCAGTTTCCTAAATAACCCCTAGATGGCGGTATCCGAAGTTAGAACGCGCTATGGTTTCGTTTGCTACATAATCGCGGACATTTTTATTAATATTTCAAAAACTACTGAACCGATTTGATGCCCAACGAACTTGAAAATTCTATTGATGTTTCCTACATGCCTACCAAGTTTTATCAAAATTAAACCATCGGTTCGGCTGCTATCGCGGTACAAACATACATACATACATACATACAATATGTTTTCGCCCCCAACTCGATTTAGAGACCTCACTCGCTTCGCTCGCTCGGTCAATAAGATAATGTATCTAAGTACCTACTTTAGGTGATCAAATAAAGATTACATACTAAAGATTCAAAGATTTATTCAGAAACTACGCCTTCGAAGGCGCTTGTTTCACGTCAGTTTGCAGATTTTTTGAATTAAAGTTATTCTTCCGCACTTTCGCCATTTGCTCGCAACTTTCCTCTGTAATTAGCACGTCTAAAAATTAATTCGTTCTTGTAAATGCCGTGAGATTGGGCTCTATCTTGATGTTCTTCAATCTGAGATCTTTCCCCATCTACGGCAATCTACACATTTTGTATGCGGTGCGGACAGCAGCGGACGTAGGTACTTACTATTTCCTCGACAATTTTTACGATTCATCAACGTTGTTGCAATGACTGTCATGTATATTTGATCCGGGATGTCAGACATTTTCGCGTAGATCTACGTAGCAACATACAAGAGCCATAATACAAAATGTAGACAAAATGTAGCCTGTTCTAGTACAGTCTCCGGGGATCCAAGGGCGGGCGCGCATTTCGGACAGCGTTTAAGTATTGCTATCCAACGCGGAAATGCCGCCAGCCTCTTGGGTACTTTGCCCTGTGACGGCAGCGATTTGGCCTCAATTTTTTATATAATTTAATATAAATTATTTTTAATTAGTTTTAGTTAGTTTTAATTTTAGGTTGTATTTATTTAGTTAATATTATATTGTTATATTATGAATACATTAGTAAAAGTACAGAAGCTGAATTAATTTCAGAATTAATTCCGCTTCTTTGCCAGCATTGCCAAGAGTATAATTGCTTTTGGCAATGCTGTAAAGAAGCGACATTTATTCGTAATTTTTTGTAATAGGTAACTTAACTGTAAAGTTGTAGATTGGTTAAAATCTAAGGCAATCACCATTTATAACGACAATCATAGTTCATCACCTGATTGTCTGATAAGTAAGATGATCTGTGCTTCGGAGGGCACGTTAAGCCGTCGGTCCCGGTCACTGTCTTTGAAATTGGTCGTTACCTAAAAACCATGTCAGAGGCCTAAAAACTCTGACACTAGTGTTAGTCACTAACACACACGATAAGAAGAAAGAAGATCAAAAATGAAAATGGTAGAGAATGAATGTTTACGTAGTACCGAACACATTTAAACACTTTAGAATGGCTTTAGCTAGCTCGCGAAATCTGATACTTTTAATTCCAATTTTCCACTCGACGTGAATAATTGAGATATCCCAGCGATTTAAAACTTACTTTTACTGACAACTATTTTAATGTCCTTTTAAAACTTATAGCCATAAAAAGTTACGGCCTATTGTTAGGTATTGAGAAATTACGATGGAATTATTATATCACTCGGGGCTATATTTTTATGGGCAGTGGTTTCGGACGTTTGACGTTTTTATTAAGTTTGTGAGATATGTGCGTTTCGACATAGAGGGAGTGGCCGAGTGCTCAGACTTGTTTTGTGACATATCTGTAATACTATAAATATAAAATAATTTCGCATATGTTATTTATAAAGTAATACGTTGCCTGTATAGTCGAAGAGCTGTACGTACATATACAATGTCCTTCTTTATTAAGTACAAATATTTTAAGGGGTGATTCAGTCCATAATTTTGAACAACTTTTCCCAGTAATTTTTTATCGAAAAACGAAAAAATAATTTTCATTTTCCATAGTAATGATATCACGTGACTACTTCGATTTCTATGAAAGCCTAAATTTTTTTTTTCCTATTTCGATATACATTTATTGGGAAAAGTTATTCAAAATGATGGTCTGATTCACCCCTTACAATATTTGTACTTAATAAAAAAGGACATTGTATAAGGTCTCACAAAATATACTCAAACTATTTTAAGCGTCAATTCAGTTCATCATAGCGGACCACCTTCCCTAAGCAACACGTATCGAAATATGAAAAGTAATTTTTGATCTCGCATATAAGTGGACCGATCACCTGATTCGAGTTAGTATGGAAAGCCGAAAAATATTTTTCATATTTCGACATATATTTTTTGGGGATTCCTACTGCTGAACGGATTGGAATAAAAGGCATGTAGATAATAGCCCCTTTCATCCTGGGAAAGTGATAGCTTCCATGCTGGAAGAAAATTACTTTACGTTTTTTGTTACTTGACAGTTTCCCCTTCCATCAGATTTTAAAAGCTGGTAACTTACATATTTTTGGGCAGATTAAAAAAATCATTTTGTTTCAGTACTTTTTAGTTTCGGATTATGTCTTTCTTGCCAACACCAATACTTTTAAAATACTAAAATGCATTTATTTGCACAAAATGTTACTTATTGACATGAATAATAAAAATAAAATAAAACAGGTATTCTCTTCCCGAGATGGAACTTGACTACGTCACAAAGTGTTGCCACTGAATGTTCTTTTCAGTAAATTTAAGGACTTTCTCAATTAGTTCATGAATATTAATTAAAATATTAAGTAACTTAGCTATTTAGTATCTCGCGATTCTCGCGTGATTCATTAATTCAATATTTTATAAATTGATATAATGGATTATTAATTCGAAATTGGTAACTATATAAAGTTAAAAAATGCATTACGCTCGGTTTCAATTTTACACAGTGGCCACATATCAAACTGATGACGTAGTCAAGTTCCACCTACGTCATCAGCTGTCACGGGAAGAGAATATCTTATTTTATTACACCATGGGTTAAAATATTGTATTTACTGATATGCGTCTTTGGCCCCCTGCGAACAGTCACAGCCTTACCATGAATTTAGACATAACGATAAAAAGCCGAAAATAGAATTGTTTTGGAACGTTTATCTATAGTGATCATGTCAGATACACAGCACGAACGCAACCCCATGGGAATTGCCCTCCCCAACAAACATACCTACTTTATACCTTTTTAACCAACTTCCGAAATGGAGGAGGTAATTGATTCGTCGCAATATTTTTTTTCGTGTATGTTCACCGATTATTCGAAGACGCCTGGACCAATTTGGAAAATTCTTTTTTTGTTTGAAAGAACTTATTTGTGAGGTGGTCATAGAAATTTTATTTAAATCGATTGTATTAGTTAGGGAGGCGAAGAGGGGAATTTTCGGCAATACTCGAGCGTGGCAGTTTAAGATATGAGAGATACCTTAGACCTAATAGAACAACCTTGTAAAGTATTTAGCTCTATATGTAGTGACGCGCGCCTAGGATAGACGATCAGATTAGTAAAAAAATCGATAGTCTGAAATACTCGAGCGCGTCAGATTAAGATATTGGGGGTTGATTTTAGTGTTTAAAGACTAAATTTAACTAATCTGACGATAAGTCCTTGACGCCGCCGAGTTATAGGGTCGCGAACTTGTAAAAAAAAAACGTTAATCCGGCATTCTCGAGCGCGTTTTTTTTTTATTTTATTTTGAAGAATATAATCTAAAACTTACTAAAAATACAAAATCTGCCAGTTTCCGCATGACCGGAAGTGTGGAGGAGCCATTTCGTCTTCCTAAGAACGCGTTGCGGCATATAAGTCGCGAACGATACATTTTACAAAAAAAAAAGTTTAAATAAACAAAAAAAGTAATTTTATTTTACACAAAAAAGGTCTCTTTACATTTTTGTCCAAAGTTAAAACTTTTTGTCAAAAAAAGAAACCAAAAAACCTTTTTCGGTCAGATTAAGAGAACCCACCAACATTTTTGTCAGATTAAAAAAATATGCTTTCAGGATACCGAGATAAACCTCCCCTATGAAAATCTGACGCGCTCGAGTATTTCAAAAAACTTTTTTTTTTTGCATTTTCAAAAATTCCTCGTAACTTATCGTCACGCCGAAATCGTCAGTTTTTTTAAAGGGAGCTTCCTTGGGGCCTATTTAACAACCCTTCCGAAAATCTGACGCGCTCGAGTAAATTTTTTTTTTGCATTTTGGCTACTTTATATGCCTACCCCCACCACGCAAACCGGCAGATTAGTATACAGTTGTTATCAGAGGCACTTGGGGCATACGTAGTATGAATATCTGACGCGCTCGAGAATGCCCAAGTAACTGTTTTTTTTAACATCTTTAAAAAACCGTACACGCCAAACCCACCGCTAAAATGGTTTTTACCATACGAGCTTTACTTTTCGAAATTATTTTATCTTTCGATTTTGATAGGTCTCGACGGCGCCGTTGAATTACGCCATTTAGCTACCTCGCCTCCCTAACTATATAGTTTGGGGGTGAAGTCGGTTTTTATTTTTGAACAAATATGATACTAATCTTATGTACTTTATCATGATCATAACATAATATTTAATTGGGATCCCATTTTTATTATACTTATACAACTAAACTACTAACTAATATATTATTTTAAAAAATATATTATTTTATTAACTTGACTAGGTGTTAAGTACCTACTAGCACAAATAACATTTCCTCTAATAAGCCCATATAGGTACTACTAAAACTAAAATAGATTTAGAGACACTTGCGTGACCACGCGGCATTACCCCTGCTTGAACCTAACGTTAAGAAATCGATTGTGTTGGTTTTGTTGTTACTTGCTGTAAGTATCGATTAAGGCTAATACCTTATTGTAAGAAATAATTGGCCAAGTGCGTGTCGGGCCACCCGCGGTGTAGTTCAACTTTAAGTTCATTCAAAATTACTCCCACTTTACTTATAGAGCTAGGCGTGCGCTTGGCGTGCATGTGTCGTCCCAACCCGCCCTTACCGAAAGCAAGATGTACCTAGTTGAAAATGACAGTACATGAGTACAAACTCGAAATAAATACAAGTCACAGACCCTCTTTATTTATGGATTTACTAAGGTGACACTATTGCGTGACCAACCGATTTCACTCCAGCCCGCCTAGCAAACAAAAGTACTAATGTCAATCGATTATGCTTATTGTTTAAGATTTATATGCTGTATTGAGTAACAGTTTATGTTGTTAGTAAAATAATATGTACTATTTGAAATGTATTTAGTGCCCTATTGCGTGACCACAAGATATTTCGAACAGTCTTATCTGCAAACAATTACCTACATTAATGCTAGATGTTTGTTAAATTCTACGAATAATTTAAATTAAATTTACATTGAACATTTGCTCTTTTGCTTTGTAGGTTTCTCGATCATTAGAAAAATTACTATTTACCTAGATATACTTAATTGTAGGCATTTAGTTTACTAAGAAAACGTTTAATTTTGTAGAAGACGTTTTTCTTTGTGATTATTTTGATTTTTAGCAATATGGATGACACGTCTTTACGTGATACTAGGACGTACAATATAAGGTCCAAATGCCAATTTTAAGCGATTTGAAGCGACTTTTGTTTAAGTGGACGTTACAGAAGTGGAGTTTTTTGTTCTAATAGTGCGTATACTTAATTAAGAAAAAAAAATTTGACGGGTTTTGTCCTGTATGCTCTTTTGCTAAACCACACACCGTTAGTTTAATTTTATATTCCGTCGATCGGTTATTACGATCTGCGCTTGAAAAGAAGCAGCTGGTGAATTTTGCGCTTAATTCTCTTAGAACAGAAGCCAATTTGTTGGATTATAGGTTTATATCTCTAAGTCGTAGTCTCGGAGTTAAGTACGAATAATTACGCATATAAAAACTAAACGCATCGCGATCGCAATGCAACTTGCGACAGAAATAGCAACAATAAAACGCACCGGGCGACTCTGTGTCGCCAATTGCAATTATACCAATAAAGGAACGGGTCTGATGAGGCGGGACGCAACGGGCCGGGCCGGGTCGGTATTGCAATCAAACCTAGCATGCGCAAAGTCAAAGTCAAGAAATAACCGGCCAAGTACGAGTCGGACCCACGCACAAAGGTCCCGTATTATCTATATCTATTAAAAATTACGTTTTTTGTATAGGAGCCCGCACTTAAATATTTAATTATTTTATTTTGTTTTAAGTTCTTATTAGTTCTATTTAGTTCTTATTGTTGTTATAGCGGCAACAGAAATACATCATCAGTGAAAATTTCAACTGTCTAGCTATCACGGTTTATGAGATACAGCCTGGTGACTAAATTGGTAATTGGTATGGAGTGCCAAAAATTCCTTTTTACACTTTAGGATTCTAAAAATAAAAAAAGTGTTATAATTAATTATCTTATTTATTGTTGGATTAGCACTTGTATGTATAAAGATATAAAGTGGCAATGTTGTTTACCTTACTATCATCATCACCATCATCAGCTTTCAAACCACCACTAAACCACTGCTGGGCATAAACATTTCGCTCACTATGTAAAGTACTTATTTTTATATTACTACCTAAGCAAATGTTGTTTATAGTTTGTCACTATTGCATACCTGAAAGGGCTAACTGTTGAAACATTACCATGTAATGTACAATCTTAAAACACAGTTTCGCAATAAATTATTTTGAGTTTGAGTTTATATGAAGAAGCGGGTCTTTGCTTCGCCGCCCGACCCACTCAAATCTGCGCACGCCACGTTCTAGCTCCTCTGTAGGTCTAATTCTAGGCTTTGCTCGTAACTTTGTTAGTATACGTGGATCACACACTATTCCTACAAATAGGTAAGAGTTGGCGTACAAAGCATTTTGGAAACCTGACCAAAATCATGCCAGTAAATAAATTATCTTTGCCAAAACATAAGAATGGAAAAAATTGCTAAGGCCGCCTTTTGCGCATTTCCTAGTTTTCATAATTATGTCGTGTATTTATTTATTTTATGCCATAAAGAATATTTTATTGATTCGTTAATGCTCGTAGCTAACACTAAACGGCCCACCCCACACATACCATTAGTTGTATCAATTTGTATCCTGAATCCAACAGACAACACAAACCCATAGACTAATACCTACTTCCTATAACCATATGCAAATATACAATTGAAACTACCTCCAGGCGGCACAGAAGTCAAGCAAACTAACCTATCGATACAATGAAAAGTATAGGTATTTCATTATTATCTTGAATCACATAACGTGGAAGGGACAAACATAATAAATAGAACTACGGGTTATAATTATAATAAATCGAACTACGGGAACACTATAGTATAATGAAATTAAAATAACAGTCAAAAACTAAAAAAAAATCGGCATTTCCATACAAACGTGTGCTGGTGCCCGGGCAATTTGTATAGGAAGGTCGATTTCTTTTTGTGTTTCGACTGTTATTTTATTATCATTATAATTTAGTGATCTGGTATATCTTGTAGTACAATTTATTACGGGTATGCCCATTTCACGTTGTATAATATTTTATAACAAAATAAAAATTTAATAGTATGCAAAAAAACCTTTCCATGAATAAAATTGGGCCCAAAGATGCTTCAAAAAAAAGCAGCGTTAGTTTCACCATTTTAGAGAACCGAACTCCGATAACAAACGCCGAATAAATAATCGATTTAGAGTTTATCGATAACTAGACTCGTGATTCTCCTTTTAAGGGGCACGCCCGAGCACCGAACCGGCACCTTAAGGGGTGTCTTTGTCTTGGATTTATGTCCACGGGTAGCCACGTGACCAAACCCGACTGTTAATTGGAAGATAGTTACAATGTATGCTCCGATTATAGATAGATTCTTTAGATTATGTTTGTGGAGAGGGCCAATTAAAACAAAACAAAATAAATTCCAAAATGAGTCTTTAAGACAAACAGTGTTTGGATCTATTTCTTATTTTTTTTTAAACAAAATACTGCTTCCCTTTCCAGTGACTATAAGGCCCAACGCAAACGACAGACTATCCGTGACGCACTTTTTAGTCTGTGATGTAACGCACACGACGCACAAAAAGTCCGGCGCGCATCGTGTGCGTTACTGCGTATGATTCCATAGGTTCTATTTTCACAGACTAAAAAGTGCGGCACAGTTTAGTCTGTCGTCTGCGTTAGGCCTAACACCACTAAGTCAAACAAGCTATATACACTTGGATAATAATATATTGTTATATTGGTAAATAAATTAATAAACTTCCATGCTGGTCTGGGAGAAAAGAAAAAACGTAAAATGTACCAGCTGCTTCTCTTCCCGCGCAGATCGTAAAAGCCGATAGAGGGAATGGGCGAGATTTGAATCGTGTTAATAGGCGATGCGGCTAGCAACCCATCACTGTTTTGATTTCATTTTTCCATCTTACCATCACGCTAAGCGTGGTCTTTGGGTCCTACGGCCCTAGGCTCTGCCTACCCCATCAGGGACAAAGACGTGAAAATGTATGTGTATCTGTAAATTAATAAACCCGAAATAAACGAACCCCTTTTATGCGTTTAACTATAAGAACTTTTGCACCGCTGAACTGATTTCTATCAAACATAGGTGACCTATGTTTGCAAGTTGACTTGATCGAGATAGTTCTTACTAAGAACATACATACATACATACTATTACGTCTTTATCCCTAATGGGGCAGACAGAGCATTTTGGGTCTTGCGGCTCTATGCAGAGCCCAGGGCCGCAAGACTCAAAAGCCACTTTTAGCGTCATGGTGGGCGAGAAGATGGAAAAGCAATCAATACAGTGACGGGTTGCTAGCCGCATCGCCTGTTAAAATGATTCGCATTTTTGCCCATTTCCTCGATCGGCTTTTACGATCTGCGCGGGAAGAGAAGCAGCTGGTACATTCTAAGTTTTTTCGTTTCTCCCAGACCAGCATGGGAGAACTAAGAACTATCTTTATCAAGTCAGCTTTCAAACTTTCCAGTAACCTCATTAAAATCGGCCCATTTGTTTAGAACAGAGACTCGTCGAAACGTATAACAACCCCTCTTTTTTGTCGCGGGTAAGAAATAAAAAAACTGAAATTTCTATTGGACCTATATATATAGTCTATAGTTAGTAAAGAATCATAAACTATATTTTTTCTGATCGGTTTACAAATATAGGAATTAGGATGTAACGTATATAAAAAATACAACCGAAGTTTACATTATCCTTTTTTAAAGTTGGTTATAACAATGGGAGGAACGAAAGATAACCAAGAGGTTTCGACATCCATAGACTTTTTTTAAAAGAAAAAAATTAAAAATGGTACTTATTCTTGCCGTCTCCTTAACATTCTCAAAGCTTATTGATTTTAACTTGATTTCGGTGGCTTACTGCCGGATGTAATATCAGAAGGGTGCCCTCGGCCTGCCACCTCAACCGTAAACACGGCTTCTCAGCTCATATTGCGTGTATGTTTGTTTACCGTGTTTGAACTTTCAAACATTTTTAAACCCGACATAAAAGAGCCCTCTTTTTTGTCGGGGCTTAAAAATGTTAAACCACCATCAGGTCTTTCTGTCTCCACTGCAGGAGCATGACCCCTTTCTGTATCAGAGCCATACTTGACCAGAGCAGCTAGAGGACTTTGGCCTACACTCTCCACGCTGGCCAGACGGGTTGGAGAGGTCCTATTGATGTTTATAAGCTTTGTTTAGCTTGTATTTCCTAAGTCGCCTTCTACGACATCCACGGGGGGACTTGGAGTGGCCCTACTTTACTCTGCCGGAAACCACACGGTAATGTTATAAGTTTGTGATGCTCTTGAACGGATGGACTGTTTTTTTACATGAAAGCAATTTCCCTTGCTGTGGTTCTTAGATATGTTTGATGAAAATCGGCACAGCCGTTTAAAAGTTATTGGGGGTTAACGCTTTAAAGTCGGGGATTTTTATTTTACCTCACAAATAATAGATTGTTAGGTTGGTGTAGGTGGTTTTTTTAAATTTGCCTAGCAAATAAACTTGTAAATATACAATGTCCTTTTTAATTAAGTACAAATATTTTAAGGGGTGGTTCAGTCCATCATTTTGAATGTGAATGAATGTATATCGAAATACGAAAAATATTTTTAGGTTCTCATATGAATTGAAGTAGTCACGTGATATCATTACTATGGAAAATGAATTTTTTTTTTTCGTATTTCGATATACATTTGTTGGGAATAGTTGTTAGGAATGATGGACTGAATCACCTCTTAAAATATTTGTACTTAATTAAAAAGGACATTGTATAGCTAGATAAGACGTTTATTTGAAGCATAAAATTACAAAACCAAACAAGAGAAGACATCGCAATGGGAACATACATTACTTTTCAAACACCAGCAATATATTTTGAGCAAGTTCAGTCCAAGAAAAATAGAAAATCAATAAAAGTAAAAAAAGTAATATAATACAAATAAAATCAATAATTATTCATCCTCCCGTACAAATCCATTTGGCTGGACGCTGATTTGTATGGGAAGTCGAGATTTTTTTTCGTTTTTCAATATATTTTATTACGGAAATTAGCATCATAGACCGAACTTGCTCCAGAAATGTTGCTAGTGTGCTACAATAAAAATCCAAAAAGTCATATATACCTTAGTGGTCTGGTGCTGCTCAGAGAGTAGCTTACTAATTTTTAGCTAGGATCTGTTAAGTGCGAGTTTTTCTTAAAAGATGATAATGATAATGATAAGCATGCCAATGGTCACTAAGATTAACAGCAAAGTTGGTATCTGTAGTGTAGATAACTGTTAAAAAACAGCTTTTATAGAGTCACGCAGGAAATAAAACGCGTTGACCTTTTTTTCGCGCGAAACGCTTCCTGCCTAAACATTAGGGCTCTCGTGCACAGAGCTCCAAAATTCTTGCAATACTTTTTATCCCAACATGAAGCTTACGTACAGATCCGTGCCTCCGTGGTCTGGTGGTCAAAGCGTTCGCCTTCTGAATCCGAAGTAGTAGGGTCGAATCCCACTGGGAGGCATATACTTTGTGAAAAGTTGTTTCTAGTGTGGTTAGGATTCCGACTATTGGGTTAGGATATTGAGTGCAGGCTTTTGGATTACCAGATTCATCATCATTATAATTTCAGCCGCACAACGTCCACTGCTGGACATAGGCCTCACCCAAAGATTTCCAAAATGACCGATCAAGAGCGGCTTACATCCAGCGCTCTCTAGCGACCCTGGTCAGGTCATCTGACCACCTTGTAGGTGAGTGCCCTACGCTTCGCGTGCCAGTACACGGATATTCACCTGATTATCTGGAAAGAAAGATGATTCTGTGTTTCGAGAGGCACGTATAAACTGTAAGTCCCGAACGTAACCGCAAGGATTGGTCCTGGTCCACCCTTTGTGTTGCGGAGGTAAGACGGCAGTCGCTCTGTGCTAAAACCAGTAACCTCGTCAAATCATCTTGGTTAGTTAGTAGTTAGACTCTCAAGCATTACCGCTGGGGATGCAACCGGGAATACGGGAGGATGATGATGATGAAGCATACATACAGTCATGTTACTATCACGATTTTGTTCCTAATGAGGCAGACATTATTTTATGTCTGTTGGTTCTAAGTAGGTATAAAAAGTAAGTAGGTATCTCCCATGCTGGTCTGGGAGAAATAAAAAAAAACTTAGAATGTATCAGCTGCTTCTCTTCCCACGCAGATCATAAAAGCCGATCGAGGGAATGGGCAAAAATGCAAATCATGTTAACAGGCGATGCGGCTAGCAACCCATCACTGTATTGATTGCTTTTCCATCTTCTCGCCCACCATGACGCTAAAAGTGGCTTTTGGGTCTTGCGGCCCTGGGCTCTGCATAGAACCGCGTGACCCAAAATGCTCTGTCTGCCCCATTAAGGATAAAGACGTGATAGTATGTATGTATTTGCTACTTCGGAACCCTTCATGGGCGAGTCCGACTCGCACTTGGCCGCTTATTTAAAAGTTATTTAGCATAAATAAATAATATAAGTTTATTCTATAGCTTGGTTTAGTTTTATTTGTCTGTATCTTTGTTCTTATTTCTTTTTTCTCAATAAAGTAGATAAATGTGTTTGTATGGAAAAAGTTAAAGATAAGTAGTATTTTTATTTATTAAATTTCAAAGCATTAATTAAACATTGAGATCTTAGATTAAATGATCCATATAACTTAGATCAGCAATATATCAAGTAACATTGTAAAATAAATTAAAAACTCAAGCTTCATATGAATACAAGCAAAAATTTAATAAAGTAAAAAAAGACGTGTATGTTGTCGGAGACTCGGCATCGGCATCTTGTTACAAAATTCCAAGATTTCAATCTCTGAATTTGCATGTTGAGTTATAACACCCAATTAAATGTGTACCCATTTTGACGGCCAGAGTTAAGACCTGAGCATACTAAATTTACGCTGAAGGTTAAGATGCCCCTTACCCTAGACTTTTCCTTACAAACGTAGTCTGTATTTTGAAACCACATGTCAGATTTCGGTAAAAATATGTATTTTAAAAAAAATTACAACTACTGTTTCCTTTAAAATTATTTATTTAAAATGGGAAAATTCATGTATCCCCCACTTTTTTGATTTCGCAAGGTCTTCGGCATCCTATTGTAACCATTGGCACGCATATAATATTTAATAAACCCAATTCGACTTACATACCCTTAATAAGTCGAACCTAAATCACTACAGTAAAATTAAAATAGCAGTCAAAATTTTAAAAAATTGGCATTCCCATACAAAAGTTTGCAGCAATTTGAATGACGTTGTTTTTTTTTTACTGTTCTTCTAATATTATTAATTTATTATACTATAGTGATCTAGTACACCCCGTGGTTCGATTTATTGCGGGTATGTCCCTTCCACGTTGTACATTGCCAAACAGGCGTACAGTCCACGTGTAATAAACTTAACTATAAGTAAATGATCTGATGTCAACATTTACCTTTTAAAAAATCTAAAGAAATAGAAAAAAAAGTGACAATTATCAAGTGAAACAGACATCCAAAGATAAAAAACGATATTTGAATTATAACAAAGAAAAAAATCAACCGACTTCAATTTATTTCCAAAGTTCTTCATCGTGTCTTCACCAAATTAATATGGGATCAACTTGGGAGTAAAGGCTTTCAAATCAAAAAAGAATCATCAAAATCGGTCCGCGGTTGACGAAGATATCGCGTCACATACATTAAAAAAAACATACAATCGAATTGATAACCTCCTCGTTTTTTTTTTGTTAAAAATACGCCTAAAGTCAACCTTCACTCCCATTCCACCGGCCTCCAAAAGTCCAAACACCGATACACATCTGCGTTATCCTGTATTAATTACGCCGGAGTTGGCCGCCCACTCGTAAATAACTATAAAAAACATTATCTCCACATCTACTAATGTCCTACACTACCGGTTGGATGAGAATATTTTAACGAACTAGATGAAACGTATCGTCCTTGTGAATTACGTCTTCGTTTAATTGTTTGTCACTTTTTTTAGTCTTTTCTTCTTTTTTTTTTACAAACTTTTATTTAACTTGCTATGTATCTTTTATACTTTATTATTTTTTTAGACGACCTCCGTGGCGTAGTGGTCACCATGCTGGTCCGTCACCCACAGGTCCCGGGTTCGATCCCCGGTCAGAGCAAGTTGGAAAATGACCTTATTCAAATTTTCCTGGGTCTTGGATGTTTATCTATATGTATTTGTTATAAAATATAATATAGTTGAGTTAGTATCCCATAACACAAGTCTCGAACTTACTTTGGGGCTAGCTCAATCAGTGTAATTTGTTCCTATATATTTATTTATTTATTTTATGTATGTATGAATGTTTGTTTATGTCGAATCTTGCAACTGAATTTTCAACCAATTATATCCTCAACCGATTAAGCTGAAATTTTGTAGACTTATGTAAGTTGGAATATAGGTAATATTACCTCTTTTTTTTTTTTTTTAATTTATGTCTTCAAAAAGATAATTTTTCAATATAAAAAATTGACTACATCACTAACTACACTACCGATTTTGATAAAATTTACCTTACAAGTATACTCTTTCAAACAAAAAAGTATCGTCTTCGAGTAATCTGGGAACGTACATAACAAAGAATAAGAAGAAGCCAAACATACACAAATTCTTTATTAGGGTTCCGTACTCAAAGGGTAAAAACGGGGCCCTATTACTAAGACTTCGCTGTCTGTCTGTCACTAATATAAGCTGTATCTCATGAATCGTGATAGCTAGACAGTTGAAATTCTCACAGATGATGTAGTTCTGTTGTTCTGTAACAACAAATACTAAAAACTTAATAAAATAAATATTTAAGCGGGGCTCCCATAGGACAAACGCGATTTTTATAGATAACTGGCTGTACCCCCGGGCTCCCCATGGGAATTTCGGGATAAAAACTATCCTATGTCCTTCTCCGATTCTCTAACTATATCCATACCAAATTTCATCCAAATCGGTTTAGTAGTTTAAGCGTGAAGTGAAGAGGTAACAAACAAACAAACAAACAAATATACAAACTCACTTTCGCATTTATAATATTAGTAGGATATGATAGGATAGTAGGATATAGTAGGATACTATACTATACAAAACTTTCAAGCTTAAAGCTTCCCAACTTCGCCAACTCACAACAATACGCGCGACATCTGCGCGCTTTCTGACGAATCGCGAGGTCGTTGACCTGCGCCCGCGCAGCCTCCATGCCTCCATTCAAACCGCTCTTTTGTACATATGTCCTGTTTTATTTATGGCTTCCCAATATGGCGGAACTTTCTCGAATTGTTGTGCCGAGATAGGGCTCTTATTCTGCTTATTTCGTTGAGATTTAAAGTTATATGCTTCGATACACATGTAATGTAACCAATATAAGTTAACTTTACAGGTTTGGTAGTTCGCACTTTGACGTTTTTATCCCTAATGGGGCAAACAAAACATTTACCGTCTTATTATAAAACGCAGACTATCTCTGTTCTAGTAACAGATTTGCGAAAAACGGTCACTTTTGGTAAAAAATGTGGTCTTTCAGAGACTAGTAACCTCAGTTACTAGTCTCTGTTTCCTTAGAGCCGTAAGACCCAAACCGTCTTATTATAAAACGCACACTAACTTTGTTACTAGGTTTAAATCATTATCCGACCAAATCAAATTGACATCTAGTATTATGCCTCTGTTTCATCTGAAAATGTCTACTTGATTTGGTCGGATAATGGTTTAAACCTAGTAACAAAGTTAGTCTGCGTTTTATAATAAGACGGTTAGGGTCTTACGGCTCTAAGGAAACAGAGACTAGTAACTCTGTTTCATCTGAAAATGTCTACTTGATTTGGTCGGATAATGGTTTAAACCTAGTAACAAAGTTAGTCTGCGTTTTATAATAAGACGGTTTGGGTCTTACGGCTCTGAGGAAACAGAGACTAGTAACCTCAAAGACCACATTTTTTACCAAAAGTGGCCGTTTTTCGTAAATGTGCATATAAAAAAGGATTATCTAGGACTTGATCAAGACAAAATTTAAAATTGTACAACGTGGAAGGGACATACCCGTAACAAATCGAACCACGGGCTATACTAGATCACTGTGGTATAAAAGAACAAAAAAATATTTGGCATTTCCATACTAAAGTGTGCAGCCTTTTTTTCGGTTTCTTGACTGTTATTTTAATTTTATTTACTATAGTGATCTAGTTTAGCCCGTGGTTTGATTTATTTATTCAATGTAGGATAAATTTATCTCTTATTGAAGGTCATTTTTTAAATATTATTTTAGTGCAAAAGCTAAAAACTACTAGCGTTTCGGAACGACCACTGCTGGGAAGATTACGCCGAAAGAAACCCAGTTTAGTATTGGTCCCTACCCAGCCTGATGGGCTATGTTACAATTACAATACAGATTTACACTTAAGCTATACATTTATATTATACAATTACAATTTGCAGACAACTATTTCCAAGAATTTTTCTCAGATGATGATAAGTAGTCATTTACATGATAATACGCATTTTGTAATAAATGATTTTTAACGGCTGTCTTAAACTTAGATAATGGTAATGCTACTATATCATCTGGAATTTTATTATAGAGGCGCAAGCCGAGACCCACAAAAGATTTTTTTGTTGTCTCTAACCGCAAAGCTGTGATGGCTAATTTATTTTTATTTCTCGTGTTAATACTATGAATATCACAATTTCTCTTAAATGAGTGTATATTCTGACGCACGTACATAATGTTCGCATAGATGAATTGCGAAGGGAGGGTCAAAATATTTATGTCTTTAAATAGTTCCCTCAAAGACTCTCTAGCACCTAATTTATATATAAATCTGATAGCGCGTTTTTGTAAAACAAATATGGTATTTATATCTGCAGCGTTACCCTATAGCAATATTCCATAGGACATAACACTGTGGAAGTACCCAAAATATACCAAACGCGCTGTATCAACGTCAGTCATTTGCCTAATTCTTCTAACCGCATAGGCCGCAGAGCTAAGTTTTCCAGCTAATTTTTGAATATGGGCACCCAGTACAGATATGCCCTTAACTGTTATTTTATTATTATTATATTTTAGTGATCTAGTATAGCCCGTGGGAGCCGCGACTCTTTCTTTCGTGTAAGTATGTCCCTTCCACGTTGATTACTGTAATATAATAGTAAAACTGCGAACCTGATCATTTAATAAATTTCTGAAAGAAATTGCGTGGGCGATAAAAAAGAGTAACTGGACAAAAATGAGAAAAATATTGTCTGTTTGTCATCATCATTTCAGTCGCATAACGTTCACTGCTGCACATAGGCTTTTCCCTGATATTTTATTATACATAATTATTTAAAAATAAAGCTCAGCTCAGAGCAACGTATGGATGAAAAAGTAGTCGTCATTTTTAAATTTCACGCAAACGAAGTTGCAGGCACCAGTTAGTCTTATAAAACTAGTCAGCCGGCCCATTCCATTTTATCGTCAGAAAACGTCTAAGCCTACCAGCATAATTTAGTGTTGCTAGCATAATAAATACTTGTCAAAACAATGGTTTCCGAGAACAGATTAGCGGTAATTAAGCAATATCCGAAGTTAAGCGACGACAAACCTGTTCCCAGGTATTATGCCTGAGCATGCCTGTGTTAGACAGGTCTATTGTTCCAGCGAGACGGTCTGAGGGCAGAGCAAATGACCTATAGGGAAAAATAGCCTTGAATTACTTTGACGAGCTTTTAGATTCTACGTGAGCTACAGATAATAATTGCGGGGGAATCTTTTACAAATTTTTTTTATTTATTCTACTTTATTACACAAATAGGCATGATGAATGGAAACAGTTTTGGCTTATCGATTAGATTATTAAAAATGCTTGAATGAAAGGTGATTTATCTCTCAACATGTCAGGGACATGTTGAGAGATAAATCACCTTTCTCAACGCTCCGCTTATGAGGCGTGCAAAAATATTGTATACGTATTTTTGAAACGAAACAAAAAATTACAAAGATACAGCGCATTTGAATTTCGAACGCCGGCACGGCTAGGTACGATTTTTATTCAGCGGTAAATTCGCAATCCGTCCGGAACTTTAATGCACCGTATCTTTGTGAATTTTTCCTTGTTTGGTAAACTGAACTTATAGAAATTTGACCATGCTGGTCTGGGAGAAATAAAAAAACTTAGAATGTACCAGCTGCTTCTCTTCCCACGCAGATCGTAAAAGCCGATCAAGGGAATGGGCATAAATGAAAATCATGTTAACAGGCGATGCGGCTTGCAACCCATCACTGTATTGATTGCTTTTCAATCTTCTCGCCCACCATGACGCTAAAAGTGGCTTTTGGGTCTTGCGGCCCTGGGCTCTGCTTAGAACCGCAAGACACAAAATGCTCTGTCTGCCCCGTTAGGGATAAAGACGTGATAGTATGTATGTTAGTAAACTGAATAATATCCATTATTTTTGGATAATCTAAAAGATGGACTAATTACAATCATACTTATCTGACCCTGACGTCACCCCTATTGTAAATGTTTGCTTAGCCGTTCCTTTACCGCCAATACCAGACACAATAGTAAGACAAAGAACGTGAACATTTATTAATGTCGTGCGGGTCTTTACCGGTTAACCTGTTAGTTGACTGGTAAAGAATGGGTCATTTAATTGTCTCTACAAGTGAGACCAAACTAGGAGTAAAAAATATATTTTAATTTCATGAAAATCACTGGGACCATATAAAAATTCTGCCTTTTTATCTAAGCTGATCTAGACTGGTAAATAATGGGTCATTTAATTGTCTCTACAAGTGAGACCAAACTAGAAGTAAAAAATAATATTTTAATATCACGAAAATCACTGGGACCATATACAAATTCTGCCTTTTTATCCAAGCTGGTCTGGAAGAAAATGAAATAGTTTAGATTGTACCAGCTCTTTTATGCAGATTTGCCACCAGTTTGCTAACCATCATGCTATTATCTATTTGGCTATCCTGGCAGGGTTAGAAAACACTCGGATGCCAAATAAAGACTGGTTTATTCAAAATGAAATTACGAATATATATTCTAATTATCTAGGTTACACTACACTGCGGTCATATAGTCTTGCGGCCGTAAGCTCTATCACCTTAGAGCAAGACCCAACATGTTCTGTCTGCCTTATAAAGGATAAAAATGTTATTGTATACTTACAACGTGAATAGGACATCCGTAATAAATCTAACCACGTGCTATACATAATCACTATTGTATATTGATAAAAAAAAATAGCCAAAAACAAACAAAAACGACATCCCAAAACAAATTACTCCGGCGGTTGTACACTTTCTTTATGGAAATGTTTTTTATTTTTCTTTGACTTATATGATCTGTTCACTGTTCACAGTTTCCATTTGGCATCTACAAATATATGTGTAACAAAATATACTGAAACTATTTTAAAGATGAATTCAGTCCATGAAATTGAACAATTTTCCCTAAGAAACATGTCGAAATATGAAAAATTATTTTTGATCGGTCCACTTTTATGGGTGGCTAAAAATTACTTTTTATATTACGATACGTATTTCTTGGGGAAAGTTGTTTAGTGCCATGGACTGAATTCACCCTGAAAATAGTATCAGTACATTTTGTTAGACCTTATTACTTGTAGCACAAGATGTTAATGCTTGTTAGTACTTTAGTCGCCTCTTACGACATCCACAAGAAGAGATTCAGTGTCGTAAGCCACACGGCCAGCTACTTTATACGTTTACTCTTTGAAATTCAATAGTCAATTACACAAACCAACTCACAATGATCTTACAGTATATAAACTAAAACAATGACTATATTGCTTACTTTTGATAATGCTCAACTATATGTCCACCACATAAAGTTTATAAACGCTTGACAGGTTGTACCATTGTGAAGCTATGCGCTTAAGTTTTCTATTTGATTTAGAGAGAGCCTGTTGTTTGTTCGGCTGTTAACTTTATGCAGTGTTTACACGAATCTAGTAGCTTAGCCATCAAATTAACTTTTGAGTAAGTTTTCAAATGGTGAATTCCCTATAGCAGATAGTGGGCCGGACTTGACTCTTACAAAAATTTGCACTATACAAGAAATATTACTAATCGAAAAATTGTGTTTCTAAGCTTACAATATTTTTTAAAGATGGACTAAGATACGACATTTACTCCCACTTTACTTGTATGGGAGCTTCATGAAAAATATATTTTTTAACGATTTTATTTTACCACTTTTTACCCATGATTAATATACATACCTATGCCAAATTACAGCTTTCTGGAACGTATGAGTAAAATCGCGGTCGGACAGACTGTCAATGATGGCGAGACTATAAGGGTTCCTTGTTTACTACGGAATCCTAAAAATGACTACAATAACCCCTGGATACTCGATCGGGTATCGCCTCGGGCAGACTCAACAACGATTTAGAATACGCTTAACCTGAGCTGGTCTGGTGCTCCAGATTATAGGCTGAAGCGGGAGTGAGGGCTAGATAGAAGGGCACATTGGGCACCTACGAATCGTAGACGGGCACATATCCACGGCTAAAACTCCTAACCAAACTTACAGATTGTCAAATTAGTTTTTAAGTCTCCAAAAAAGGAGGAGGTTATTTTACATTGTGTACATATATATTACAATGTGTATTTGGGTTTTCAACCTCGACAGAAAAGAGGTGTTATAAGTTTGACGCCTTGTCTCTGCGTCTGTCTGTGACATCGTAGCTCTAGAACTGATAGATGAATTTCGATGGTTTTTTACGTGAAAGGAAGTTGTTTCACTATTTTGATTCCAATGAACTTTTTTTGACTATTTTAATTCCATCTTTACACCTGCCATCTCTCCATCCATCGGTTGTCTGGAAGAGCTCTAAGCGATAAGACCGCCCATTGTACCTAATGTATATTTTGTAAAACTATTTTTTTTTTTGTATTGGTACAATAAAGAGTTTTTTATTCATTCATTCAGTCTTAACGCCCTAGCCTCGGTCTACCCTGATAGGAATAAAGACATGATAATTTATTAGTTATTCATTAAGCCCATCAGTTGTAAGTATAAAGAGATTCCATACGCCTCAGGGGATCCAAGGGCTGGTGCGCGTTTTGGCCAAAGGCTGAGCTTGGCCATTCAACGCGAAAATGCCGCTAGCCTCTTAGTCAGTCTACACTGCGAGCGCAGCGATTAAAGTTTAATTTTTATATAATTTGATGTTATTTCTTGCATTTATAGTTCTGTTTTTTATTTTATTTTTTATTTAGTTATTTAGTTTATTCATCATCATCATGTGACACCGTGGAAGCCTGATGTCAAGAACATTATTTCTCTTTACTGACATTTTCATACTCCTTTTTAGTTTAATCATAGTGTCTCGTAGTGGACACTTGGAATTTATTTTTTTGGAAATAAACTCGGATCTTGAAATAAAAGAATTTAATAACTTGCAAACGTACAATACAGGGCGTATCGATCGAACAAAGTGAGTTTTTTTAATTGAAGTCAAGCATAATAAAAATGACATTTTAGTTGCGGGTGAGACGACAAGACGAAATATAATCTTGCTTCTTGAAACCACTAGGCGTTGGCGCCAACATACTCCCCCCCGTTGAAGACCGTTCTTCAACCATCAATCTTGATCGGCGAACAAGGGACACAGACGGACTAAGGAGCGTCGATAGCATCCAGTGGTTGTTTTGACATCTGCGACTCGTGCAATTCCGTCCGGTCCAGGGTACAACTTGGCTACTCGTCCAGTTCGCCAACATAATGGTGGAAGAGAATCTTCCCACAAAAGGACCAGGTCTCCAATTTTTAGTTTGCCTTTGTCTAGTTTCCATTTTGTGCGCATCTGGAGTTCACTAATGTATTCTTGTTGCCATCTTTTCCAAAAATGTTGATAAATCTGCTCGAGACGGGCATATCGTTTCAGTTGGTTTTCTGGGAAATCTTCAAGATTTCTTGACGGCAGCGCATTCAGTGGTCTACCAATCAAAAAGTGCCCTGGCGATAGGTAAAGGAAGTCATCAGGAGATGAGGACAAAGGGCATAAAGGACGACTGTTCAATATAGCCTCTACCTGCGCAAATAATGTGGTGATCTCTTCGAAAGTTAAGTGGGAGTTTCCCATAACGCGTTTTATGTGAAATTTTGCCGATTTTATGTTGCTCTCCCATATCCCGCCGAAGTGAGGACTGAGCGCAGGAGTAAATATGAATTTACAGCCTTCTTGAGCTGCAGACTCAGTTATAGTATTATTGTTTACTTCAAAAAAGATTTTTATGTCTCTGGCAGCCCCTACAAAATTGCGACCATTATCGGAAAATATTTCCGCTGGCCTACCACGTCGCGAAATGAATCTTCGCAACGACATAATGAACGCATCTTTGGTTAAATCACTAACTGCTTCCAAATGTACGCATTTATATCTAAGACAAATAAATAGACATAAATATGTTTTTGTTATTTTAGCACCACGCCCTTTACGATTTATGGTATAAAATGGTCCAGCCATGTCAATTCCTACGGAATTAAATGGAAAATTAGTAGTAATACGTTGTGGGGGTAGGTTACCCATGATGGGTTCTAAAGTTCTACCCTGTACGCGTCGACAGCGCACACAGGTGCGCGCAACATTTCTTGCTAATCGTCTACCATTGATAGCCCAAATAGATTGCCTAACTGTTGCTAAAAGCAATTGAGGGCCAGCATGCATATTTCGTTCGTGTTCATGTTTAAATATTAATTTGCATAAATGATGAGACGAACTTAAAAGAACTGGGTGCTTATGATCGTATGAGCAATCAGAAGCGTCTATGCGTCCGCCTACTCGAATTAATTTGTCTTGATCTATGAATGGGGATAATGATAACAATTTGGACTTTGAACTTAGAGGTTTCTTATCAGATAATAATTTATACTCAGTAGGAAAAGACTCTTGTTGTGAAATGACATATAGAATTTTAAGAGAATCGTTTAATTCATCTACACTAAAACTACTTAATCGTTTATTGCTAGGATTTCTCGTATTGTATATAAATCTTTTGACAAATGCTATAGTTCTTTGTAATCTACAAAATTTAGAAAATCTATTAAAATCAATCAAACATTCTGGAATAATAGAAACTGTTACACTCTTCATCTCAGGTAGTTCAAAAATCTCATTTCGTTTTAGAATTGGCCACTCATTCTCTGGTTTTAGTAAAAAAGATGGTCCATGCCACCAAAGACATGATATTTGCAACTTATGCAAAGGGCAACTACGAGAAATCAGGTCAGCTGGATTATAAGACGTAGGAACATAACGCCAAAAACACGGTTGAGTAGTTTCTTTAATTTCACCAACTCTATTAGCTACAAATGTTTTTAATTTAGATGTATCTGAATTTATCCAACTCAGTACAGTACTGGAATCGGTCCAGTAAAATGTACGTTCTGGTGTGTATCGAATGGATTCCAATATTGCCTTGCACAAACGAGTCGAAAGCAATGAAGCGCATAACTCCAAACGAGGAATAGAAGTTGGCTTTAATGGAGCCACTTTCGATTTCGAACACAAGAGATTGACTTTAACATCTCCGTTTAATGATATAGATCTAGTATAGACACATGCTCCATAACCAACTTGAGATGCGTCACTGAAGCAATGAATTTCTATAGTTTCAGGTGAGTCACTGAGTACAAATCTAGGAATATTAAGATTACAGAGGAAGGATAGATCCTTTAGGAATTCATTCCATGAAACTTTAATGTCCTCTGGTACTGGTTGATCCCAATTAATTTTGAGCTGCCAAAGCCTTTGCAAAAGTAATTTTGGGTTCATAATAAATGGACTTATAAGACCAAGAGGGTCAAATATTTTAAATGCCTCAGACATGATAACTCGTTTTGTAATTTCATTGGTATGAGAAGGATTATTAATAGGAAAATGTAACGTATCATTGTTCGGGTTCCAACCCAAACCTAGAGTGCTTGCTGATTCACTAATTCTTAAGCTATCCTGTGAGGAATCAGTTGAAGCTTGTTCTAAAACACTAGGTAAGTTACTTTTGTATTTACGTAGTTTAAAACAGCCTTTATCCAATTCATTAGATACTGAATTTTGAATATAATGTAATTCGTTCTTGTCATTAGATCCAGTGATCAAATCATCAACGTAGAAATCGCGTTGTATTATTGTTTTGATGAAATTGTCCTCACATTCTTCTCCTAGTAGCCAAAGACAACGCGTGCTTAAATAGCTTCCAGTTGCAGTACCGTAAGTAACAGTATTTAGCTGCATCGATTTGATAGGCAGGGACTCGTCCTCTCTCCACAGGATCAGTTGCAGGTTTCTGTCATCAGGGTGGACTTCAACTTGCCTGTACATTTTGGCTACGTCACCGCTTAGTAGGTATTTGTATTGACGAGCGCGAATTAAAATAGAGAAAAGAGAATCCTGTATATGCTGACCTACCATCTGAAGGTCATTTATCGAAAAACCGGAAGTAGAGGGCGCTGAGCCATCAAAAACGACTCTGATCTTCGTTGACTCACTATTCATTTTAAAAACTGGATGATGACACAAAAAATAAGAGGGATTTGGTATTAGAATGGGTGATTCTGAAAGATGCCCCAATTCTTCATATTCCTTAATAAATTCAACGTATTGTAACTTTAAAGACCGATTTTTTTTAAATCGCTTCTCTAAATTTAAAAGTCGTTTTTTTGCAAGTGTAAATGAATCACCCAAACAATCGGGTGAATCCAAAAGTGGAAGCCTTACACAAAACCTACCACTTCCTAATCTGATAGTATTAGCTTTAAAATGTTCTTCGCAAGCTCTCTCAGAATCGTTCGTTAATCTGTGTGGTGGGAGCTCCTCAAGTTCCCAGAATTTGGCAAGTAATTTATCTACTTGAATTTCCTGTGTAGCATCTTCTTGAATGCTTAATTTGTTACAATGTATTTGATTTATTTTGCCACACACAGGTCCACCGATCAGCCAGCCCAAGACAGAATTTTGTAATTTAGTATTTTGTAAACCTAAGGAAAATTGTTCGAATAATAAAATGTCCCAAAAGAGGTCAGCTCCTATCAGGACGTCTATGGGAGCGGGCATAGCGAAATTGGGATCGGCCAACTTAATGTGAGTAGGTATATTTAAATTATGTATGTCGATGGGTACCCTTGGAATGTGCCCAGTAAGTTTTTCTAAAACAAAAACGTTTAATTTTGTATTAAAATCGCTATTTAAAGAATGTAATTGTAAAGTACAACTTTCACTAACCTTGAGTGAAGAGTTATCTCCAATGCCAATAACATTAAAAGAAATAGAATTTGAATTTAGCGCCAATTTTGATTGCAAGGATTTAGTTATAAAAGATGATTGACTGCCTGAATCCAATAAGGCGCGCACCGTGGCTCCCTCTTTAGTCACTGGATTCGAAACATTAATTAGGGCAGTTGACAAAAGTACATGGCGTGAACTTTCATTGGAAAATTCACTAAGGTTTCTTGTTGTTCGTTATTTTGTGCATTGTTGACTTTAGTGACATCAACTGAATGCAAAAGTGTATTATGTCTTTTTTTGCACATTTTGCACGGACCCATCCGGCATTCATTAACTGGATGACCTTGACGTAAGCAATTAGCACATAATTTGTATTTTGACACATCACAGAACCTATCTTTTATAGATTTTGACTTAAAAGTCGGGCAATCGTAAATGCGATGGTTTTGGTTACAAATAATGCATCTATATGTACCATTCATGTTTGATTATTGGTCGAGGAAGTCGCAGCAAAGGATTTTACAAATGATTGTTTATTGTTATTCATCGAATTCGTATTTTGTGGAAACCTACTCGCAGGGATTAAGTCAGACTTATTACGACGTGTAGATTCAAGGACATACGCCCGATCAATTAAAAACTTCTTAAACTCCTCCAAGGTAGGAGTATCACTTAAATTATTACGATGTTCTTCCCACTTCGTAACTGTCTGTATGTCGAGTTTCGATGATACCAAATATATAATTAAAGTATCCCAGTGGTCAGTAGGCTGACCTAAGCTAGACAAAGCGCGTAGGTTCTTAGTGACATGATCGACCAAAAATCGTAAAGAAGCATCGGTTTCACGAGTACTTTGTTGAATATTGAATAAAGATTTTAAATGGTGATTCGTTAATAATCTCTTATTATTGAAACGATCGCAAAGTAATTGCCAAGCCGCGTTATAGTTAGCTGATGATACCTCCAAGTTTGAGATAACACGAGCCGCATAGGTATGAAAGCAGGTAGTGATATTTTTGAATAGAAGATAGTCGCTCATTATTGTGAATTAAACTGGAAAAACTGTCATAAAATTGCAGCCAGTAGAAATAATTTCCGGAAAATTTGGAAATTTCGATTTTCGGCAAGTGAACTTGCAATTCATTATTGTGATTGAGACTGCATTGCGCTTCTTGGAACACGGACTCACGACGCAGTTTTTCTTGTTCAATGGTTTTTAATTGATTTTGTTCTTCTATAATAACCTTGGCCTTAGCCAAGTAAACAATAAAGTCCTGTTCAATGCATTCCCTTTCATCAATTTCTGAATCCAAATTATCCGAATTAAATAACTCGATCTGGGTCTGCAGCTCGTCAAATTTGTTTGACAAACTTTCGAACTTGCTAATTTTCAAAGACAATTCTGCAATTTCGATAGTGGTCAATATAGGTTGCCTTATAAATTTATCAAGATAATTTTTAAATTTAGTGATTTGACCTTTTATTGAGCTACGTTTTGTAGTCAAATCCTTAAACGTGGCTTTAGTCTCAGACATATTTAAATAAATTTAATTATAAAAGTAACAACTGGTTTTTTTTATGAAAAAAAATAAAAATAGGTACTTTTATGTTTGTCCCTTTTGGGGTAAGAAATCCTAGGGCCGCAAACAAGGCCTGCTTAGGTTAGTATGTGGGCTTATAGACGGAAATCTGACATGGAATGAATTCTTTTATCACGCCCAAATCCCTTGGTTGGCTTTTACAACCTGCACGGGAGGAGAAGCAGCTGGTACACTCTATGTTTTTTTGTCGCTCCCAGACCAGCATGGAAGACTTTCAATAACAAAAATATTGTTAGAACTAACAAAAAAGGACAATAATTTATAAGGCAACTTAACAAGAAGGCTATATTATTATTAAATAAATGAATATATTAGCTCACGTCCCTCCTTCGGCGACAGCTGGGAGCAGAGCTGGTGGCCAACCGCAGTTAGTAGGCCGCAAGCCGGTATTGCCACGTCGTTGACAGCGACACTGAAATAGTCGGCAAATTCGACTGAATTTCGTGTAAAAACTGATGCGAATATAATAGAATTAACTGAATTTAATCTGTGGTCTTACCACTAGACTTAAATAAGGTATTTTGGTGCTTAAAGATAAATAATTTGATGACAACTAAATGGAACTTGAGATCACTTTATATGGTCAAAATACAACAAAAATTCAATATTTTACACCTTTTACAGCATTTCACTTGCGTGATTAATTAACCTTTAAATGGATTTTGCTTAAATTTCGCTTATTTTTGCTTATTTCAATAGAAATAGGTAGCCACGTGTATTGCACTAAGTAGATGCTATTTTGCACAGTTTTATGGGATTTTGGTAGGAAATATTGGGAAGGATGATAGCTAGGGAGTTTACAAGGAAACCAAGGCACTTATCTGGTGAACTATGCTGCGAGGTGATGCTTTTGCTGCGTCACTGCCCGGCGGTGTTCTATGACTTGGCGAATCTTCAAACTCCTGGCCTGTCGTCGCTCCACTGGTACTTTGCAGGCTTCCACACGTTGTTAGGCTCCGCTGCAGACGTCTCCACAGGCTCCTTGGTGGTATACTTGGCTGCTTTCCGTACGTGGACCTTGTACCGCGAAGTTAGGCAGACCTTTAATGGTCAGTATAGTACAGAATGTACACTGTCCTGTCACGGTCGCCAAATTATGTCTCGTAGTGGACACTTGGAATTTATTTTTTTGGAAATAAACTCGGATCTTGAAATAAAAGAATTTAATAACTTGCAAACGTACAATACAGGGCGTATCGATCGAACAAAGTGAGTTTTTTTAATTGAAGTCAAGCATAATAAAAATGACATTTTAGTTGCGGGTGAGACGACAAGACGAAATATAATCTTGCTTCTTGAAACCACTAGGCGTTGGCGCCAACACATAGTATAGTTTCTTTGCGTTATTTAAGTTATGAAAGTTTTGATTTAATAAGTTTCGTCATGTGTTTTACTTACAAACGTTTGTCGTGTGTTTTTGTCAAATTTCTCCGCTGCCTCTTATGAATTGTGCTCACCCTACCTTATTAAGAACATTCCTGAGATATTACCCAAGTTGGAAGGATAGCCAGCGAAAAAAGTCGGAGCATAATACCACTTCATTACCGTCCATGTCGAACGTGTAATTTGGAAACTCATCATTATGTCTAGGGTTGCCCCATTTAGAACTAACTTTTTGACAAATTGACATCAGTCATTTATTTTAAGTACATTTATTTCGTAGAATCTACATTTACAAGTACGGCACAACGTGTATTCTTCGTCGCAAAACTCAGGGTTTATATTTATGTGAGCTTTTGCACTAAAATAATATTTAAAAAAATGACCTTCAATAAGAGATAAATTAAAAAAATTGACTTTGACTTATGTAAATAATGTAAGTATGTATGTTATTTTAGTTAGTATACGAAATTCAACCCACTGCTTTAACCCTTCTTGCAAGTGATTGCCCTATCTACTTCGCAGGTTGACTGGAAAAGATTCTATTATGGGATACTTAAAAATTACAAAATTCAAATGTTATTCAGTAACTAGACTTTACTTACGTGTATATATAATAAATTAAAAAATATATAATTTATTTTTTAAAGAATACTACCGATATCAGCGCTTTGTTTACCAGTTTTCGTTGTCAATTTATTTATTTAAATCTTTATTGAACACAATGGTACAAAACGTTGGCTTAATGCTTTAGCATTTCCTACCAACGTCAGAAAAAAAAACGAATTAATTAATTTACTCTTTCTATTTGTCTTTTTATAGTACAATTAACTTATTACAAAAATACTATTTTCTACTTACTTAAATTGCAAGTAAATAGTTAATAACAAACATGATCCTTCATTAACTATCCTACGAGAGCACATCAATATTGGCTAACATAGAAGAGCTGTCAAAACTTAAGATGGCTACTTACAGTGTTACAAGTCCTCGTTAACGGGTATCATTAACTTTCTAACAGGCGGATGACGGAGTGACACTTATGAAACTGTATTAATATTGCTATGGCAGCTCATTAAGTAGCTTATCTATACATATAATAAAAAAGTAAAAAAATGTGTCTGTACATTGAATATAATATTTTTTAAAAATTAGGGCAATGTAGACATAGTAATGTAGTGTAAGAGTTAAAAAAAACTGTCTGTTTGTTTGTTTGTTCACGCTAATCTTCGGGAATACTGGACGGATTCAAATGAAACCTATAGGGTATAATTGATTTTGTAAAATGGAACACCTGATGCAGGACCTTAATGGTCTAGCTAAACTATAAGAAATATAAAAATGACGCCTTAGACAAAGTTGTCCAGCCTGATGAGCATTTTTCGGAGACATAAAGTCCACGCGAACGAAGTCGCGGACTTAGGCTAGTGTAGCAATAATTAAGAAGGAGATCGTATGTGCGCATCAATTGATGGGTTATTAAACGGAAAATGTATAGAGCTGCTGTGAAACATATGGGCAGGAAACCCGCTTATTAGGGTTCCGTACCCAAAGGGTAAACACGGGAGCCAATTACTAAGACTCCACTGTCCGTCCGTCTGTCTATCTATCGATAACCAGGCTGTATATCATGAACCGTGATAGCTAAACAGTTGAAATTTTCAGAGATGATGTATGCTCGCGAGTTCGACTCGAATTCTTCGTTCACGGGTTCGACACTTGGTCGGTTTTTTATTTAATATTTAGCTTTTCCTAGTGACTGTAACTTCGTTCGCGATATAGAAAGTCTATGATACTGTCGGGTGCATATATAGTCAAAGTCAAAGTTATAGTTAAAAATAATTTATTTATCTTATGGATATTTGCATTAATAATTTTAATTAGACGATGCCTAGGGTCTGATCACGGAGACTGAGGTGGTCTATGGAACTCAGTAATAAAACGACACATCTCAATCGAGAATGTTTCTTTGTTTTAACTTTGATCTCGCAATAAAAGCTTATACATTTTTTTTAGACTTACTCAATACACACTATTAACACATACCTCCAACATACATACTTACCGTTTTCTAAATCACATTTCGTAACATCGATAATGATGTAATTATCTGAATTTGATTGATATCGGCTCGGTTTCGGATACCGTTGGGAGTAGACCCCTAATTTGGGACAATCACACAATCATTATTTCGGACAATAACTTAATAATACCGCTGGGGTACTTAGTATGTGCGCTCTGTACACAGTATTAGGCAACTATTTAGTGAAAAAAAAATAATAATTTTAAGGATCCATATGTAAAGGAATGCTACGCTACTATAGTTACGCCCGTGTAAATATGGCGGCAGAATGAGATCTTGATATCGAAAAAAAATTCGGCATTCCAGTACCAAATATTTTATCAAGGTTTCACAAACGTAGGAATACTTTACTATGTGAAATATTTTGTTACGTCATCTCACGTTCGTTTTAATAATATTACTCCAGTACCAATTTTCCGGACATGTTAACCTTCTTATATTCCGCTCAACGTCACGATTGGCTACGATTTACAACGGTGACGTAAATCATCCCCACTCCGAAACTTCGAAGCGGTGTATCTTCGTGAATTTTGACTATTTTCTAAACGAAAAATATGGGTCTGTTATTTTTGATCTAGTTGACCGACTAAATAAAATGGTATATTTTTGACCGAGTCTACATCCCTATTCTGTGCCTAGATATACGTGGTTTATTCATAAATAAAGCGAGGATCGTCTTCTGGCTTAAGTAAGATATAAACCTTGATTTATAATAGGATTTTTCTTGTTTCTTACATTAGATCGTTTTTAAAACTCGATCTATCTCTACATACATACATACTATCACGTCTTTATCCCTAATGGGGCAGACAGAGCATTTTGGGTCTTGCGGTTCTATGCAGAACCCAGGGCCGCAAGACCCAAAAACCACTTTAAGCGTCATGGTGGGCGAGAAGATGGAGAAGCAATCAATACAGTGATGGGTTGCTAGCCGCATCGCCTGTTAACATGATTTGCATTTTTGCCCATTCCCTCGATCGGCTTTTACGATCTGCGTGGGAAGAGAAGCAGCTGGTACATTCTAAGTTTTTTTTTATTTCTCCCAGACCAGCATGGGATCTATCTCTAAACCTTGTTTTACAAATATACTGATTGGATATTTTCAAAAAGAAAAAAAACTTTATGTGTCATGTCATGTCGCGTCCTCTATTTTGTCAAAGCTCATACATACTTACTCAGGCAAGGCAGTTTTCACTTGAATTTATCAAGTGAAAAGCTAACCAGCAATAAATAATCCTAAGGCAAAAAGCTCGCAATACTAATGACATTACCGTCAAGTTTTTGTTGCAATACCTCCGTAATGCAGTAAGCAAGCCATTTACATGCAAACAGAGGTATTAGCTCAATATGGGGACATGAATATGGCTCGCTAAGAAGGAATAATAGTCGGCTCATGCTATCCAAAGCCTGCCCATTTAGAGCTTGTATTGCCACATTTAGTTTATGGGGTTCCATTGTGGGTGTATTTAAACTCTAACAGAGTTTATACAGGGTGATTTTGATGTTTCTAGTTATACAGTGTGTAAAAAAAACCCTGTCCGATCCTATAAGGTAATGTTGGGTAGCTTATGTAGGTTCTGTTTATCGGTATCTCCCATCCCCGAAAATGCAAAGAAATATGCATTTTTTTGCAATTGCTTTATATAATACATATAATATTCAAGGAACGTTCTCTATGTGTGAAATAAAGAATACATTCATACAAACTACTACTACTACATCAGGTCTTTTTAGTCTCCACTGCAGGAGCACGACCGTCTCTATACTACTAGAGCCATATTTGACTAGATCAGCCAGAGGATTTGGCCTAGAGTGTAGAGTGTAGAGTCTACACGCTGGCCAGATTGGTTGGAGAGGTGTCATTGATGCTTATATGCTTTGTTTAGCTAGTATTTTCTAAGTCGCCTTACCTTTTTTCATAATAAAAAAATTATATATAATTTAAAATTTGGGAATGACGTTTTTTTCGGTTTCTTGACTGTTATTTTAATTCCATTATATTATAGAGATCTGTTTAGCCCGTGGTTTGATTTATTATGGGTATTTCCCTTCCACGTTGTTCAAGAAAGTTAAGGAGTGCAGTAAATAGTCTATTAGCATGTCGTAAATACTGCGTTCAGCCTACGTCCATAAAACAAACTTTGCACCCAAAACGGGTACAAAACACGGCACCTAAAGCTAAGTAAAGCGCAAACAATGCCCCGTTACCGACTTAGTGAGAAATCCGCCGAACAGAGAAACGTCCAGTCACGAGTATTAATATGAGAACATGCAGATAACAGGGGCACATACTACGTATTCTGTTATTTTACCTCTGACAGCTACAAATCTGCAACCTAATTTCGACTCTAAACACTTTAATTTATAGTTCATAATAGGTTCACAATAATAGGAGAAGTTGTAGTGTAATATCAGCTCTATTCCTAGTAGAATAATGTAGGTTTTAAAGTCATTTGTCAGGGGTAAAATGAATGAAAGTATAGGACAGGTTATGGGCCCGGAAGCGATGTTTTCGAGCTAATAATTCAATTTGGTTGAATTTAGATTCTTTCGTAATTGTCTGGTTTTTTGTACTGTACGCAACATACAATTTACGTATATCTTTTGATATTAATTACGTTATTATTACATAGTAAATTGATACTCATAGTTTTACTAGATATTTAATTTATATCTTTCCTCTAGGACCATATAGCGAAAATTGAAAAATAAATCAGCTTTTAATACAAGTTTACCGATCACCTCTGATCTGAGTTTCTATGGAAAGCTGCTTTTTTATAATTTAGACATATGTCACAAAACATGTAGCACCAACATATGTTTCTTGGAGAAAGTTGTTCACTATCATGGACCGAATCTAACTCTACAATAGTTTCAGTAAGTAAATTCTGTTAGACGTTAAAATGAGTAGGTAACATAAGCGACTATTGTCAGTACAGTACATCTAACTTCTGCCCCTAAGGCTGCGCAAGAGTCGAGAGTAACGATCGTGTAATTTTGTGCGAGCAATAACGCGAACAGATCTGCTCTGTGTGCAAAACACGAAGGGTACCGAAAGAGAGTGTCATTTTGCATAACGTCAACAAAATATTCTAAAACCATTTAAGGGTAGATAACTAGAACAACTGTCCCCACAGTAAATATATAAGATCTAACAAAATATACTAAAACTATTTTCAAAGTCAAAGTCAAAGTCAAAAATTTTTATTCAATGTAGGATAAATTTATCTCTTATTGAAGGTAATTTTTTTAAATATTATTTTAGTGCAAAAGCTAAAAACTACTAGCGTTTCGATACGACCACTGCTGGGAAGATTAAGCCGAAAGAAACCCAGTTCAGTATTGGTCCCTACCCAGCCTGATGGGCTATGTTACAATTACAATACAGATTTACACTTAAGCTATACATTTAAATTATACAATTACGAAAAGCAATTAATACTGTGACGGGTTGCTAGCCGCATCGCCTGTTAAAATGATTCGCATTTTTGCCCATTCCCTCGATCGGCTTTTACGATCTACGCGGGAAGAGAAGCAGCTGGTACATTCTAAGTTTTTTCGTTTCTCCCAGACCAGCATGGGAGCCTTGTATTAGTTTCAGTATATTTTGTTAGACCGTATAAAATAAACAAATACAGGACATAATAATATCTAATATTAATGAAATTATGTTAAACTAAAAGCTATTCTATAAATTAAAACTATTACTAAAATAAAAACATCAATTTATATAAAAATCGTTCCCAGATCGCCACCGTCAACAGGCAGAGTCCCCAAAAGGCTGGCGGCATTTCCGCGTTGTATTGCAAGCCTTTGGCTAAAATGCGCACCAGCTCTTGGGTCCCCAGAGACGTCGATCAAACGTGTGGAGACCTCTCTAAATAGATATATATAGACCGTATATATTTTTTCAGCTTTCTAGTTTCTACATTTGACCTGGATTGGCTAATCAGTAAACTTTTATAGGATACCAAAATTTATTTTTCATATTTTGATGTAATTAAAATAGACCCTGTATATTATGTACAGTGCGCCAACGAGATATCTCGGTCGGTGCTCTACATCTTAAGATTTCTCTTAAACTCAATATAAATTAACATGAAAAAGTATATTCAGAAAGACTTCTTGTCATAAGTTTAAATCTATAAATTAGAGTCGTCAATATCATAGCTAGCGTATTAAGGGGATATATGAATTTGTGAGGGTCCAGTGTTGCCCCTATATAATAATTAGTGGCCATTTTTCGGAAATGTGCGAGGAAAAGCTTTACTTTCTAACTTTTTTGTTTACGTTCTAATTAGTTTGAACGGTTATCTAGGGCTTGGGTCAAGACAAAATTTTAAATGATAATAAAAATATCTTCTTGGCCGCTCTATAACAGTAGATTTAAAAATTGCTGCACTTATTTAATTATTTATTTATATATGTGTATGTGTATAGGTAATGTATTTATGTATGTATTTATAAATTATTTAAATATGTATGTGTGTATATATGTATATATATATGGAAAATAGATATCATTATATGTATCGTTTACTTCTTTATTTTTTATATACTATTTTTATCTTGCAAAGCTTACCCACATTTATACTATCTGCATAACCCAAAGGTTGACTGGTAGACAACGCTTCTAGCGTTAAGTTCGCCTATTGTTCTGTACAATTTATATTTGATGAACAATAAAGATTAAATAAATAAAAAATAAAATATTTTTATTTCAAATGGGGGCAGTGGACACTGGACCCATAATAATTCAAGTATTTGTGACTTTATTTCTGAACTTCTATATTTTATGATATTTCACATTCGTCTTAGTTCATCGTCAACTTTAATTTTCGCCGCCAGCAGCGTTTGTAGGTATGTACAGTCGGCATCAGAGATACCTGACCCCTCCTCCACATACATCTTGAATTTTCTCATAAACTGAAAATAATATATGCATGAAAATGTGTATTCAGAGAGATTTTAATGAAGTCTTTTTGAATATACCTTTTTTATGTAAATATTTTCAGTTAAAGAGAAAATTCAAGATATAGGTAAATAGAGGAGGGGTCAGGTATCTCTGATGCTGACTGTACCTATATGTATGAGGCTAAAAATCATTTCAAGATCAATAAACGTTCAATTTTACAACGTTTTAAGTAATTTGATGCTATTTGCTCTTTTCTCGTGTTTATTATTGGAATCTTTTCCTAGTAAGTATATGGTTACTGAGAAATAGAAAATTATGGGTATTTTGTGTAAGTAGATACTTAAGTGTTTAAGTATGTGTACCCATAACTATTTTCTATTTCCAAATTCTCGCTCACAGTCACGCTAAGTGTGGCTTTGGGTCTTGCAGCTCTAGGCTCCTTGTCCTTCGTTAGGGATGAAGACGTAGTATATCTAATATTTATTTCTTGATGATTGACTATTTCTGTGGCCTAGGTCATCATTTCACGCAGTCACACCAGAGGACCGTTGTTCGATCTCCGGGTCAGATCAGATTGAAATAACCCCAAAGTTCGAGACTTGTGTTATGAAATACTAACTCGACATGCATATAAATACATGTATAGTTTAGAAAAACATTCAAGACCCACGTCAATCTGAAAATAATAATTTTTCGATACCTTCCATCATAATCATCACCAAAAGGTCTTTATAGTCTCCACTGCAGGAGTGCGACTCTCTCTGAACTACCAGAGCCATACTTAGCCAGAACAGCCAGAGGACTTGGCCTACACTCTCCACGCTGACCAGACGGGTTGGATTGGTTACCTTCCCATAATTAGTATAAATATATACGTTTGGAACCTTTATTACTTTTACGTAAATACATAAACATATACCTAAAAGCCATTTGTATATGTTTATAAAAACAAATTTAAAAACATTTGTTATCTCAAATCTGTTTTTAACGATTCCATGCGTGAGAAAACACAAATTTCTCCATTGTTGTCATAATTTCTTGCTCGATCTATCAGGTGAGCATGAAGTACTTGGAAAATGCCTGCAGGGCCCGCATACCGTACTGTTTTGCGGCCATTTTGTTTCTCTCACATTTGAGTTACGAATGCGGAGAGAAGTATTTGATAATTTTTGGAATAAAGAGTCTAGTTGCGGTTTAGACACTACATTTATACATATATAACCATACAAACGTAATCTAGTTTATATTTTAAAACTGCATGTCAGATTTCGGCAAAATTTTAAAATTTTACAGAAATTACATATAAAATATAGGCATGTAACTGGTGTTACACAGTCAAAATATGAATTTGAATGTCAGTATGGAAAACTTCTACACCATTATGAGGGCCGTATAGCACACACTCGTCCATACAAAACGAAAAAAAAAATCCACTTCTAAATGTTATCTGATCCTCCTACTCGATCATCTTTTAATATGATATTTACACAAAAAAAAAGTTTATAGGGTTTCCTTCATCAGATGAAGAAGGGATCAAAATAGGGCTGTTTGCTAGCCAACCAACCAGAAACCCAGTGATAGCCTAGATATGTATAAGAAATTTCTTTAAAATTACAAAATTTGGGTAAAATCTGACATGTCGTTTTAAAATAAAGGCTAGACCCAGAATTTATTAAAGCTAGATTAGTTAGATACGTTTGTACGGAATCATCTAAGGTAATGTAATGACGTAAACAGTAGTTACTAGAAGTTACGGCGCGGAACACCGTAATCGTACCTCGGATGCTGTCTATCATTATTTCGTTACAACACCGGTTAATGATTTAATTGAGGATTTAATTTAATGATTCGCATCGAGGCGTTCGGGAAATTGTTAGGATAGGCTTGTTTGTAAAGCAAAATGTATATATAGGTAGTACTTACTTCTTATTTCACTCGAGGACATTTCCAACATACACGGTGATTTTTCACTGGTTTTGAAGCCGAAGGCCACTTCATAGGCATCGTTAGTAAGACCTAATTAGCTAGTCAAAATAAAAATTCAGAAACAAAAAATGTTGTCTAAAACTCGAAAGTAAAATTGTGAGATCAATTAGTAGTACCGCCGCCATACACCGCCCGCCGGTCGGCCGGGGTTATCGACATTACGCAGCGTATAACTACGTGGTCTCGATCAAAAATCATTAACGCAACTTTTTTATCTTATGACCTACAGAAATTTGGATTACGTATATGGATAGAGGCATTTATTTACAATACGATATTTTTTTTCCAAAACCAATGAAAAGTCAGCGTGTATATAGGGTATAATTGAATTTGGAAAATGGAACATGATGCAGGACCATAATGATTCAGCTTAACTATAAGAAATATAAAAATTACGCCTTATCAAAAGTTGTTCTACCTGATGAGCTTTTCCTAAAGGTTGACAGACAGGGAGAAAATGCTTTAGCATTAAGTCCACCTATTGTAGCTTAGTTTTTTTAATGAACATTTTTATATTATCTACGCAAACGAAGTCGTGGGCTTTGGCTACTCTATAATCTATAATAATATCTCTAATAATAATAGTCACTTTGTTTTGTTACGCATTGTGTATGTCAAATGGTTATTTATAGAATTACAGCTAAGTTACCTACTAATTAAGTACTTATTGAATTGAAATGAAAGTCTGGATTTTATCTTTGTTTATATAAATATTATAAAACCTTACTTAAGAATAAAATAAAATAAAAGAAAATAAATGCAATGGATGGTAACGTTGCTATAAGTCTATAAGCCCTTATCTAGAATCGTACAAGCCGATTCGAGTGTGGGAGAGTAGAAGTAACAATGTTGTTGTTAAACCTGCTCTATATGCTAATGGACCACAGTTATTCCGACTAATTGTACAGATAACATTCAAACGGTTTAATTCAACATGAATTTAACGCTTATTATCTATAAACGATCAAATTTTATTGTTTAATTTGTTCGTTGAAAACAAGATATAAGCAAATATTTTCCGTCTTATAAAACTTTAGTTTAGTAAGTACCTACTTCACTGTAATGCTCTAACTGCGCTAACTCCCCCACATCTTTTACGGCCTTCTTTACCCAAAGGTTGGCTGGAAGAAATCACTTTAGTGATAAGCCCGCCTTTGTACCTACTATATTTTAAATGTACTTTTGATTCTTGTCATACTTAGTTGCAATAAAGAATTATTACTTTCAATCCATTTTCAATCCAAGGTTGATTGGAAGAGATCCCTATCTGAGATAAGTCCGCCTTTGTACGGTGCTAGTAATTTTTTAAATTTAGAGAGGCCTTTGCCCAGCAGTAGGATAGTATAGGTTATACTATCCCACTGCTGAGCAAAGGCCTCTCCCATTTTTTCTTTATCCAGAGCTGCTTCTGACCAATCACGCTGGAAACCGTCCAAGTCATCACGTCAAAGCTTTCTAGGCCTATCCCTGCGACCCCGACCGTTTTTGGGTATCCACGGAGTTATTCTGTGAGCCCATTGTCAGGGGATGTTCTGCTAACATGACCCACTTCAACTGTTTTGTGTCCCGCATCAGCGATGCCTTAAGAAATGAGTGTGATATTTGGTTAGTAATGGTTTGAACAAAGAATATGTAGTGAATATCTTGATAATCAGTAAATAAAATATTATATCATAAAATTCTTATTTGCCCACTAGTCTTCAAAATTAAGTCTAACCCAGTAAATATTAAGTCATAAAATTTTAACGTTTGAAAATTAACTTTTTATATTTATCTTGAATTATGCATACTAAAAGCGTAATCCATGAGAAATAATCTCAAAGGCGGACAAACAGGTACGTGTTAAGTAAAAAAATGTCGTAAAATCGCATCCCAAGCGACGGCTGTAAATGAAGTCGTAAGCGCGATAAAGGAAGATACAGATGTGACACTTTGTAAATAACTGCCTGTGAACATATAATATACAACGTGGAAGGGACATACCCGAAATAAATCGAACCACGGGCTATATTAGATCACTTTATTATATTTAAATTAAAATAAAAGTTAAAAAATTGCTTTTCCATACTAAAGTGTGCAGCCGCCCGGGCGGGTATTCAATTTGTATGGAAATTTCTATTTTAGTTTTTAACTGTTATTTTATTATCATTATAGTTATCTTATAAAGCCCTTTCGTAAATTAAGCGTATGCCCCTTCCACGTTGTATAATAACCATTTCTACATTCCTTACGTAGTTAGAGTAAGAACATGGTCAAAAGACGCTTATTGACTCGATTCTTCTAAATAGGCCCATTCCTTCGATGTGTTTTTATGATTTGCACCGCACGCAAAACCTTTTTTTTTCAAATATAAATTTAACTATATAATTTTTCAAAATTAAAAACCGACAGTAAAGCATTTTCTCCAGATTTTAGTAAGTAACAACTCAATTTCAAACTAACTATCAACAGATACTCGAATAAGACCAAAGTATTGTAGATCGAAATTAAAAACCGACTTCACCCCCAAACTACACAATCGATTTTGATAAAATTTCTATGGGACTACTTCGCAAGTATGGCCTTTCAAACATATAAATAATTTTCCAAATCGGTTTCCTTGAATAATCGGTTAACTGCGATTAGTTAAGGAAAAAGAAGCTCAATTTAAGTGTGTAAACGAGTTTAGCTGCAATCGATAGCATTTATTTTTATCACATGTGATCGACAGTCAGTTTTATTTATGCACACAAAACAAGTTATACATCTCTTATTATCTTTAATTTGTGCTCGTAAGCTGAATGCACATAAATTAGGATTCGAACCCGCATACCAGCCAGAGGACATAAATTAAGGCCACAAGAACCGCACTTGTGACCGCTGAGTTTTTTTTTACTTGAGACATATCGTAAAATTGTAGAAAGTCATCAGAAGCTTTTTAGGGTTCCGTAGTACACAAGGAACCCTTATAGTTTCGCCATGTCTATATGTCTGTTCGCGGTTTTGCTCAGAGACTATAAATACTAGAAAGCTGTAATTTAGATGGATATGTATAATAAATCCGAATGCCGAATAAGTGGTAAAACAAAATCGAAAAAAAATTTTTAGGTTAGCTCACATACAAGTGGGAGCCGTTTTTTTTCTCGACTAACCCATCATTTTGAGTGACCCCAGCATTGCAGCTAAGGATGCAACTGGGAATACACTGAGATATGAGAGACTTGAATTTTTGTATAAATATAGAAATCCTTATCCTTACTAATATTATAAATACGCGAAAGTGAGTTTGTATATTTGTTTGTTACCACTTCACGCTTCAACCACTGAACCTATTTAGATGACATTAAATATGGATATAGTTTGATACCCAGAAAAGGACAAAGGGTAGTTTTTATCCAGAATTTCCCACGGGGAGCGAAGCCCACAGACACAGCTGCTCTTACTATCCTACTAATATTATAAATGCGAAAGTGAGTTTGTATATTTGTTGGTTTGTTTGTTACCTCTCCACGCTTCAACTACTGAATCTATTTAGATGAAATTTAATATGGATATAGTTTGATACCCAGAAAAAAATATAGGATAGTTTTTATAAGCCCACGGGAACAACTAGTCTACACTAATATTATAAAGAGGAAAGATTTGTTTGTTTGTTTGTTTGATTGTATTGAATAGGCTCCGAAACTACTAGATCGATTTTAAAAATTCTTTCACTGTTGGATAGGTATGTTATCCCTGAGTGACATAGGCTATGTATGTACCACGGGCGAAGCCGGGATGGACTGCTAGTCTAGTATAAATTTGCCAAAAACCGCATCGACCCAAAATGAATCTTGGCATCTAACCAGATCACGAGTACAAAAAACATATGGCCCACAGTATAATTAATTTCACCGAGGTTTCACTCCGGCTCGATAGATTGCATTTCGCCGCGCCGTTCGATGCTCAATAACTTTTTCTATAGCCGGGGGCACCTGCGCCTGCGTCATGTAACGGTGTTGGCATGGAAGTGAAGAAGGTAAAATATAATAGAGTTCAAGCCACTATTGCAATGATAATTCAATAGGCAGTTATATATTTGCGATAAATAAATACTAACAAATAGGTAACTCCCATGCTGGTCTGGGAGAAATAAAAAAAACTTAGAATGTACCAGCTGCTTCTCTTCCCACGCAGATCGTAAAAGCCGATCGAGGGAATGGGCAAAAATGCAAATCATGTTAACAGGCGATGCTACTAGCAACCCATCACTGTATTGATTGCTTTTCCATCTTCTCGCCCACCATGACGCTAAAAGTGGCTTTTTGGTCTTGCGGCTCTGGGCTCTGCATAGAACCGCAAGACCCAAAATGCTCTGTCTGCCCCATTAGGGATAAAGACGTGATAGTATGTATGTATGTAACAAATAGGTATATAAACTTCGGTGTTTTTGAAGATTCTGCGATCCCTCCATATGGTCATGAGCTTTTTAACCGATTCCCAAAAAAGGAGGAGGTTATCAATTCCTCGCGATTTTTTTTAATAAGTTCACCGATTACATGACTTGGAAAATTATTTTTTTGTTTGAAATAGTATTCTTGTTAGGTGGTCTCGTAGAAAACAAATGAACAACGTTCCAAAATGAATATTTATATCGAAATATAAAAAGTAATGGACGTTGTGCGGCTGAAATGATGATGATGATGATAAAAAGTAATATTTAGCCTCCCGTACAAGTTGAACGATCAGCCGTTTCGAGTTTGTATGAAAAGCCAAAAAATATTTTTCTTATTTCGACACATGTTCCTGTAAGTTGTTCACTACCACGAACTGCATTCGCCCTTAAATTACTTTCAGTATATTTTGTTAGACCTTATATTCTTATTCAGTCGTACGTATGCTTTAGCTAAATGACCGTCTATGTACCATAATGCAATGCAACTGCCTGCGTGGTGTAGTGGTTAGAGCTTTCGGCTCATACCCGAAGGTCGGGGGTTCGATTCCCGGCGGGAGCAACGACTGTGTTGTGGTCCTAGTTTGGTTAGGACATTGTAGGCTGATCACCTGACTGTCTGATAAGTAAGATGATCCGTGCTTCGGAGGGCACGTTAAGCCGTCGGTCCCGGTCACTGTCTTTGACATTGGCCGTTACCTAAAACCATGTCAGAGGCCTTTAAGGCGGTTTAAAAACTCTGACACTAGTGTTAGTCACTAACACACACGATAAGAAGAATGCAATTTTCATGTTCTCGTTGCTCTACATTTCGTCTCCTCTGTGTTCGGCGCGTGCCTCCGCGTGACAACCGTGACCCGTGACGGGGCGTGACGACACCGTGACGGGAAGTGTGCGTGACAGGTGCTCATAGTTATTTTGGATCAAACATTTTTTAACGAGCCGAAGCCCGCAACTTCGTTTGCTTGGACTTTTTGTCTCATGAAAATGCTCATCAGGCTGAACAACTGTTATTTTTATATACTTTCTATTGCAAAACAAAATGTGCAGCTCCATACAAAATTAAATACCTACCGTATTTAGAGGTAAGTACCTCGGCGACCGAGCTTTGCTCGGTTACATCTCAAACATTAACTAATTTTTTTTAAACTTGTCTAAAAACAATGCAAAATAAAAAAAAAATATATAAACTTAAACATAAAAAAAAACAAAAGTAAGTCACCGAGTGGGATTCGAACCCGTAACACTCTTTCAGCGGTCGCTATCCTTAACCACTGAGCTAAATCAAGGCGGTCGCGGCGCGACGAAATTGGCGACCATATTCTGCGTGGAAAGAAAAACGCATGAAAACTCGAAACACGCGTTTTCCCAAACATAAAACTAATCTAGATCGATTGTTTACCCCCGAAAACCCCCATATACAAATTTTCAACGAAATCGTTAGAGCCGTTTTCGAGATCACAGAAATTTATAAATAAATATATATATAAATACATACATACATACAAGAATTGCTCGTTTAAAGGTATAAGATTTTGTATGGAGCAGCAGTTCTAATGGTAGCAGGCGAAATGGTAGCAGAAGTGGCGTCCCGGCGCAACAATGTCTAAAAAGACCTTTAAACTATTTTATGAATCTTCTTCTTATATTTAAGAGCTGGGCTCTTGTCGGTGGAGTGCTTTCCATGTCTCTCTTCCTTCCGCTAAGTTCTTATTTTATGAATAACCTTTTGAAATTATTACTACTCGTTTCAAAATGGGTTTTCGCTAAAAGTGGCCACAGTTTCACAAATCAAAGTTTTAAATATCACCATATTTAGTTTTAAATAATTTATTTTAAACGAAGGCGCCACTTCTGGTACCATTTTACCTTAACATACTGTATAATAACAATGATATAGTAGATAAACGGAAAGCAACCAACGAAAACTTAGAAAGCCAGTGGAACCGCAATTTGTTGAGACGTGAGCGAGCGTGATATCTCGCATCATCGAGGAATGCGAGTTGGACAAAGCTTCGGTGAAAGCTCTCACAGTTGTGTTGATGGCTGATGTGATAACTATCGATACAGAATTAATATTGGTACGGCCTACAAATTATACGGCGCTAGTTCAAGGAAAGTTACTAAAGTTTCCTGTGACCAGAAGGCTGGCCTATATCATCATTCATCATTTCAGCCGCATAACGTCCACTGCTGGACATAGGCCTCTCCCAAAGATTTCCAAAATGACTGATCAAGAGCGGCCTGCATCCAGCGCTTTCCAGCGACCCTGGTCAGGTCATCTGACCACCTTGTAGGTGGGTGCCCTACGCTTCGCTTGCCAGTACGCAGTCGCCATTCAAGAACCTTTTTGCCCCATCGGCCATCGGTTCGTCGCGCTATGTGTCCCGCCCACTGCCACTTCAACGAGCTAATCCGCTGGGCTATGTCAGTGACTTTTGTTCTCCCACGGATTTCCTCATTTCTGATTCGATCACGTAGGGAAACACCGAGCATAGCCCTCTCTATAGCGTCTATATGTTGCTCCGAAAATAATTTTATCTTTGGTATTGACATACAACGCGGCAATGCTGCCAGCCATCTGAGCGCGTCGCAGGGTAATTTACCGGGCATTTTTCTTTGTAAATAATTAGTGTGTAATGTACTGTAGTGACCTAAGGATAAGGTGAGAAACGTGTACATAAGAGGTAGCTTGAAGATTGCACCGATAACAGACAAGGTAAGAAGTAACAGATTGGCTTGGTTTGGACACGTTATGCGAAGAGAAAGAGAACATGTAACGCAAAAGACACTAAATATGAAGGTAAATGGACGTAAAGGAAGAGGAAGACCAAAGAAAAGATGGATGGAGTGCATTAAGCATGATATGAGTATAGTTGGGGTGGAAGAAGGAATGACGGGGAATAGGAGAATATGGAGGGATAAGACATACTGCGCCGACCCCAAATAAAATGGGAAAAGGTAAGGCAGAAGAAGTACTGTAGTGACCTAGTGACTAGTATTTTGATCTTTATTTAAGTTTTTAAGAAAATTTAACATGTAAAACGTGAAAGGGACATACCCGTAATTAATGGAACCAAGGGCTATACTAGATTTTCCTTGGTCACGTCCTAACGCGTGAACGGCTGGACCGATTTAAATTAAAGTTGGTATGGATATCGTTTAAACCCCGGGGAAGGGCATAGGATAGTTTTTGTCCCGAAATTCCCACGGGCAGCGAAGCCCGCGGGTACAGCTAGTAAAAAATATAATTTGCTTTTACATTTTGTAATTAAACTTAAACTAGGATAATAAGTATATAAAAGGAATAATTTTAATGACAACATGTTTTTTTGTTTTTCCAGGTACATCAGAAATCTGCAATTAAATTGGTAAGTAATTTATCTAATTATAATTACATAAAATAAGCATAAAATAAATAACCTTTTCTACTCATTTATTCAGGGGTTACTTAAGATTTAAGCCTTCTTTACAAAGTGCAAGTTTCTTGCCTTGTATACAATTTAATTCACTCAATAAATGTTTAGTATGGTCTATCTGTGGTACTTATGGTTTACGTTTTGTTGAGAACATAGACACAGATTTTTTTTTTCCAAATCTATGGTTCAGACCTTATTTGGTCCGAGTTCAGACCATACAAGAGAAGAGTTATTTACTTTCCAACAACTGAAAACTGATACTTTTTCTAAACGTCAAAACAAACATTTTCTATGGTATTGTATGAAATACAGGCTAATGACGTCACCGTTTCCTGAAGACAAAAACCACTCTTAATATCAGTTTCTCTGCACTAAAATCACATTGAAAATGGGTATGACCAATGACAAGTGACATTATTTTATGACGACGTTTTATTTTCTTTAAAGTAAAAAATAATTTAGTTGTGACCCGGGAAAGTGCCCAATTTAATTATATGCAACAGTCAAGAAACTTGCACTGTGTAAACTGGCCTTTACTTGCACGGTGTAAACTGGCCTTTACTTTCACTGTGTAAACTGGCCTTTACTTGCACTGTGTAAACTGGCCTTTACTTGCACTGTGTAAACTGGCCTTTACTTGCACGGTATAAACTGGCCTTTATTTGCACGGTATAAACTGGCCTTTACTTGTACTGTGTAAACTGGCCTTTACTTGCACGGTGTAAACTGGCCTTTACTTGTATGGTGTAAACTGGCCTTTAACCTTGTGGCAAGTTACCCACTTAGTCTTGAGTCACACAAAATTGAATGTAATTGCAGTCGCTTGAAAAAGACGCAGGTCGTCATTACGAATACATTAGCCACAAATGCTTAAATCTCCGAGGCATTGGGGTCTGCTATAGAGATGTCACTACCTTGTTCTATGTACTTTATTACACCAACTTATACTATTAAAAAAAACCTGCAACTTCAACTTTATTCAAATGGAAATAAAGATCATAAGAATAGCAGACTGAATGTTGTATTAGAACAAAGCGTCGGACATGACAGCAAATACAATTTTTGGCAGTCCAAGCAGAAATCAAAGCATTTTGAGTTCTAAATCATTCTAATAGAAGTGTTTTTGTTAACTTGAACTGAATAAATACTTTTTTTTTGGGCTAAAACAAGTTTATGCAACATTTAATGTTTAGATTTAAATTTAGAGCTTATTCGTTGATTTCGCTCGAGTTTATTCAGTAGTAATTTTTATCAATTTTCCACGAAAAAATACGAGGTTTTGCTTCGTCTTCCTTCATCGCAGATCGTAAAAGTATAAGTAGATAAAGGGAGTTAAGTAAGTTTAAAAACTTGAGAGTCGTTAGTTAGTTAGTTTATTTATTTATTTATTTATTTATTTAACTTTATTACAAATGTAATAGGCGGACTTAAAGCCATAGGCTTTATCTACCTTGTTAGTACTTAAAACCTAAATTCTTTAATCTAAGAGCTAAAGTCTGGTCGCCAAGAGATAATAAATATTCGTCTCAGACTTGAAACACTGACGCCTAATTATCGCAAATTGTATGGCGGTCATCACTTGTCTACCGCTTTTGATTGATGACAACTGCGGCCCGAACGGGCGAGCGGACACCACTGCCATATATTGCCATTCGAATCGAATGAGGCGTTTGGGTGTTTACGTATTGTTTTCTGTTTTATACAGTTAGCAATTGCTTAAAACAAGTTTAAAATTATAAAAATACCGTGGATGTCGTAAATGACGACTTAGGAAATACGAGCTGAACAAAGCTTATAAACATCAGTGAGACCTCTCCAGCACGTCTGGCCAGCGAGGATACTGTATTTCAAGCTGCTCTGGCCAAGTATGGCTTTGGTAGTAAAGAGAGGGTTGTTCTCTTGCAGTGGGGACTAAGAGGGCCTGATGATGATGATGATGTTATGATGTATAATTTTTGTAATAATTAATATTCTGTAATGAGCTAATAAGCCTGAATTTATTAATTCCTCGAACAGACTTTATGTATGTCTAAGTATACAATATACATACTCCAAATTGTCCCTCTTGATGTGTGGCCAACCATTCTATTGTCTGTATAATGTCTGTATATGGCATTGTGTGGAGCAGGATATGCATTGGGTCAGAGATCGGCGCATTGAGGATTTGAGATGGTATCGAGCATTGAGGCGATGCGGCGGCGCAAGCGGGCGAGGGCCTAATAAAGATAGCCAGGATAATGCTGAATACGCCTATAGTGGCTATAGTACGAGTATTGTGTAGACTGTAGACCACCGCATAGCGAATGGACAGACCACCAGTATTCACCAGCGTAGTGATATTATATGCACAAATCACAAAGATTGAGCTAGCCCCAAAGTAAGATCGAGACTTGTGTTATGGGATACTAACTCAACGATATTATTTTTTATAACAAATACATATCCAAGTGGAAGGGGACATACCCGTAATCAATCAAACCACAGGCTATAGTAGATCACTATGTTAAAATGATGATAAAATAACAGTCAAAAATCAACTAAAAATTCGACATTCCCATAGAAATTGCCCGGGCGGTTGCGTAATTCCGTATGGAAAGGCCGATATTTTTTTAAATTTTTGATTGGTATTTTAATTTCATTGTAGGTATTATAGTGTTCGATTTATTCCTTCCACGTTGTAAAGATAAACATTCAAGACCCAGGTCGAACAGAAAGATAATATTTTCCATCTTAATCTGACCGGGGATCGAATCCGGGACCTCCGTTGTGACAGCGTGGCAGGATGATCACTAAGTCACAGAGGTCGTCAAGGTGATCTTTTGCAGTCATGCATGCCACTAAATATTAAGTCAATGTTTAAACAAAGTTTATGCGTGATTGTGTAACGTTACACACGTTTTCGTCAATCCGTGGTAAGCGGTAAGACTAGTCCAACGTCAAATTAACAAGAAATATGTTTTGCCATTTATCTCAATCTCTGAGGTCGGAATGACAAACGTGGCGGACTGTCAATTTATTGCAGCAACAAGACAAGTTCAAAACTGTTCATTCGGTTTCTAGCTAATAGTTTCTAGTTTTACGCGTCTTTTAAAAATTGAAATTAGTACATATTTTTTGTTTTTAATCAACCGATTTCCAAACAAAGTGGAGTTACCAATTTGTCGCGACTCGCAATCTTTTAATTTTTTCTTTTAAACCTGGACCGTTTTGGAAAATTATTCTTTGGTTTGAAAGGATATTAAGCAGTTGACTTTAGACAGAGAGAGATGGAAGGCATTGGTTGCTCCACAGACAAGAGCTTAGCTCTTTAATAATAAGAAGAAGGTTTGAAAGGGTAAACTTGTCATGTCGTCCCATAGAAATATTATCAATATCGGTTGTGTAGCTTGGGAGTGAAGTGGGTTTTTGTTTTTGAAAAATTATTACAGAAATTATCGCAGACATTACTGACAAATTCATAGCAATGCGGATAAAAAATATGATGACTAATACAGCTGACCAAACGTTACCTCGACAAAATTTTGAATAGTAGTCTCGAAAGATAAATTCCATTCAATCAGCGTCATTTACCTCACATCATTTCTTTTCTCCCAGACCAGTCTGGGAGATAGTCTTCTTCTTATCGTGTGTGTTAGTAACTAACACTAGTGTCAGAGTTTTTAAACCGCCTTAAAGGCCTCTGACATGGTTTTAGGTAACGACCAATGTCAAAGACATTGACCGGGACCGACGGCTTAACGTGCCCTCCGAAGCACGGATCATCTTACTTATCAGACAATCAGGTGATCAGCCTACAAAGTCCTAACCAAACTAGAACAAAAACACAAAAGTCGTTGCCCCCGCCGGGATTCGAACCCGCGACCTCCGAGTATGAGCCGAACGCTCTAACCACTACACCACGGAGGCAGTCGATGGGAGATAGTACATTTAAGTAAATAAAACCAAACATTTAATGCACTGACACTGATAGATTTAAATTAGAAAAAGGACCCGTAATGTATTTCTCCTACACTACTCGTAAAAAACGAACATACCACTTCAAATGCCAACAAGAATAAACAATTAGCAAATGGTGGGGCAAACAGTACCTCATTTGTCAGACGGCGACAACGTCGTAAAACCGGCGAACCAGTTCTTAATGTTTCAAATGATCCAAATATTTACATAGCGGACTGCTGCTTAAATCTTTGACTATGTTGCAATAAAGTGATAGGAAGGTCTTCACTTTGATAATAATTAATATCTATACCTACACGTGGTTTCCGGCAAAGTAGAATAGGGATACTCCAAGTCTTCCCGTGGATGTCGTAGAAGGCGACTTAGGAAATGCATGCTAAACAAAGCTTATAAAAATCAATGAGACCTCTCTAACCCGTCTGGCCAGTTGTAGCTCCTATGGTGGTGTTGTAAGCTTTTATATTTATTTTCAACACATTAGCTCGTAAAGTGCTCTCTACCACACTGATTTTACTGATGTAATGCCATTCATTACGCGTTTGTCAACCCGCCTCGTCTGTAATGAACAATTTACCACACTTGTATCATAAACTACTATTTCACCACCGACGTGTGCCTTAAATTTTTCCTCTTCATTCAGTATAGAAAAAACAAAAGTTGCCAAATTGCCTTGTAATTGTTAACAATTAAACTGTAATTTCCATATTTTTTGGAATCAGCGGAACGTTAACATCTAGGTTTTAATTGACCAATCTCACCATCGAGCGGCGCGCTTACATCAAGGCACGGAGAAAAGATAATCGTAATAAAATAATAAACTACCTACTTATTATAAAAAACATCTTTACATCATTTTTCAAAACTAAAAACCGACTTTTACCCCAAACTACACAACCGATTTTGATAAAACTGCTCCAGGCGTCCAGAAAGTAATTGGAACATAGCGGAAAAGTGTCGAATAATCAACGTTGAATATATACTAGATCTTTAGTATAAAGCTGCCAATGTTTATCGATAAACGAAATTTGTGTAGGTATTCAATTTTTAAGAAATTCGTCAAAAACATATTCCGCCAGGGAAACGTTTCCCTTCGAGGCGGAATTTGTCAGGGATCCAGAATTCAATTAGTAGAGCAACTAGTGTATCATAAAATCTTTGTATGTCATAGGCCTTCGAAGTTATTCAAAATGCCGCTGGGGAAATGTTCGGCCTTTAACTGGATCTCATATATGGTTTGGAATACAGTTTTAATTTTTTTTACACACATTGCTATTATTTGTGTATAACTTTGTAAAAACAGAATCCAAAAGAACACAGTCACGCTTAATACAATTATTAACATAAAAGTAGGTATTTTGGTTCTAGCAGCTTAACTAAGGGACTTAGGGAAAAGGTTTAAACGTCAATTTATATTTTGAAACTACCTCTAACTGCTAACGTTTGAAAAAAGTATGTTTGTAATAGAGTAAGTACTAAAAAGATACAACATAAATTATGTCCCACGGACATCATGATTTTGAATCAATCTATTGGACGAGTTTTATATTATGTGACAAGTTGTACCTAATTATACTATTCTAATATTGGGATTGTGAATTGTAGAGTCAAAAATAAATATTTTACTTATAATAAAATAAAATAAATAAAATAGCTTTTATTGATTCATTACATACAATATTAGTTTTTGATTTTATAATGCAGGTCATGCCATTATATCACATGTTACAGTTAAATTAGTACTTTTTTTAGTACTTTTTTACTATTTTAATATTTTACTTACTATTTCTTATTTATAATACCTGGCAAAGGTCTTTGACCTTCGATCAATGTGCGAACGAGACGAACGTAACGTGTTGAAATGAAGAGAAAGGATTACTTACAAGTTTGATTTGTGTAATTTCAAACCCGTTTTGTAAAATCCTTATTGATTTACTGACGACAGTAATCTTTCAACTAACTTCAAAAAAGGAGGTTGTAGGAAATGAAATTAACTTCTAAAATTAACATTTTTGTATTTACATAAACTATTGTAATACTACATTATTTTTTTATTTTAAATTGTATATGAAATCATATTTATAGGTATCTATTATTATCATTACATAAACACTTTAATTCTTTTTATTATTTAATAATAGTTCACTACATTTTATTTCTACTTTCCTTCATTTTTTTATCTCTGACAGCTTGCATGAACTGAAAGTTGGCATTCACAACTACGGAACCCTACACTGCGCGTGGCCCGACACGCACTTGGCTTATTATTTCACGTTCTCGCGGCTCCGGGTTCTGTGCTTAACGCTGCAAGACCCAAAAATGATCTGTCTGTCCCATTAGGGATAAAGACGTGATAGTGTATTATAGGTACGTACCTATATAAATATATTCTTGTTTTCATTATAAGCATGAATCTTGTCGTTTCGTATTCACTTAACAGGATCACCAAAATCAAACTCTCCAATCGATTTAACTCAAAACCCAACAAATAAAAGTAATCTAACCCATTTCTCCATTTAAATTCGATTTTAATAGTCTTTATCTCTCTTTTCTCACACTGACACCTTTTAGTGGTTACATTAAAGAGGGTACAGAAAGATAAACGAACAACAAGCTGCCTAAGGCATCTGACATAGCTTGATGTCATACAACGATGACAGTCAGGTCAGGACTCAGAGTATCATATCAGGGACTACTTATCATCATTTGAGCAAAATTCTTGGAAATAGGTTAACTGCAAATTGTAATTGTATAATTTAAATGTATAGCTTGCTAAGTGTAAATCTGTACTTTGTAACAGCCCATCAGCCTGGGTACGGACCAATACTGAAATGGGTTTCGTTCGGAGTAATCTTCCCAGCAGTGGTCGTGGTCGTTAGCTTTTGCCTAATTTAATCAATATTGCGGGCAAGCAAAATTATTGACGTCTGTCAATAATTTTGCTTGCCCACAATATTGATTAAATTAGGCAAAAGCTAAAAACTACTAACGTTTCGGAACGACCACTGCTGGGAAGATTACCCCGAACGAAACACAGATAGACATTAGTGTCAAAACTAACCTAACTAACCTCGTTTTTTTCAAGGGTTAAACATAAAGCCATATTTTCCGTCTAAGTTAATCGTAAAATTCACAAAGATACAGAGCATAGAACTTCAAGATTTTCTCTGCTTGGCACGTCACCATCCTGTTCAAATCGTACAAAACCATGACGTTATGTAAAATTTAAATGCATTATTTATATATTCGTTAATATTTGTCAGAGAGAAAAAAATACGTGTGCAATATTTATTAATAATCTCCTGATGAGCTACATTTTTCAGTCTACTAGCCTATTTCGTTCTCAGGGCAGCTCATTTATATTTTTTATTTATTTAACTTCACAATATACATGTAAATAGCGGACTTAAGGCCAGGGGCCTTTTCTACCAGTCAACCAACAGGTGATGCTGAGAAAGTAATCTTTTGTATGTATCAATGTGTGAGACATTGTATGTGTCAATCTGTGCTTACTTTATTTTATCCGCACACCTTTCTGGTGGTCGGCCATATAATTAATCGTCTCGATACCCGATTAAACTCATATTAAATTAGAAGCGATCGCCTGTTACCGAATTCCATTACAAGTTTTACTTTTTTTATTCTACCAAGTTATGTTGAAATAATCTTTTTGTCAGTGCTGCCTTCATCTATAAGTATAAATCCCTTTTCTACTTATTATATCGGAGTTAGTCGATATATCAATTAGTAAACGATGTAGGAAATCAAAACAACTATCGCGCGCAAGCAATGTCGTCTGACTTGCTCCTATTCGTTGTGCCGTATAGAGAGCCGTTGAGTCGCAGTTGGTGGAATTCGCAAATAGCTTAGTGCAAATGAAAATCGCCTTCCGGGATCACAGCGAAAGGAAGTGACGTGTTATAGGGTAAAAAAAGAGTGAAACAGGGGAAGGGTTTCGAAAAGTCAAAATAATATACGTGTCATAAATGTGGGGCTAACCGAAACCTAGAAATACGGTCACCCAGTATTGTGTAATTTTTGAAAGGTGCTGAAAATAAAAATTCAGAATCCACCTTAAAGAGCATAACTCTTAAATAATATGGAATACTGAAAATAAACATGACGTTACAAGCGTTTTGCTTTTAAAAACTTTTATATCACACTTGATATAAAAGTTACCTCCGTGGCGTAGTGGTCACTGTGGTGGTAATAAAATATAGTATCATGGAGTTAGTATCCCATAACACAAGTCTCGAATTTACTTTGGGGCTAGCTCAATCAGTGTAATTTGTCCCTATTTATTTATGATACTAAGGCTGATCGCAGGTATCTCAAATCACGTCTTCTTATGATTTAAGTTGTGTGAAGTCGAAATTTACATTCTTTCTCATGTTATCTCAAACCAAACATCAGTTGTACATTTTGCAATAGCTAGACTACTTGCGAATTAAACGACGTGAATCTTACCGAACGTTCTCGGAATCATACATAGAGATTGCATTCCGCGGGACAAGATGACAGCCATAGCAGCGATAGATAGGCAGCAGCCGTGAGACTTGCTACTAATGAGTAGTTCCGAGGAATAGTGATCACTGTATCACAGGACAGCACTGGAATAGCCATGCTTCGCTGAATCTCGCGGGAAAGTCTCGCAGACTATTCTGATAAATATGCAGTAGGTAAGTGGATACTTGTATTACTCGCGTCTTATGTTGTTTTTATACGAGTCAGTAAGCAAAAATACATACTGTCCACTCGATGGTTGTTTAAGGTAATGTAGATGAAGCGAAAGAGGTCTGTCAAGATCGTAGCAAGTGGAGGTCCATAGTTTCAGCCTACTAATTGCCATACATTGGTCGAACAAAATAGATGTCGAGCAATAATAGTGCCGATGGTTGATGGTTTGTCAGTCAAAAGTTTGTCGCACAACTGTGGTACTTTTGTGGGAAACAGGCGTGATAATGTATGGTGGTGTCTATCACGCTGGCCGTTAGCTTCGGTGCCGTATGTATTAATGTTTTTTTTTTAAATTAGCCTAATTCAGTGTTCCACTGCTGGGCAAATGCCTCCTCTTTGTACTTCCTATGTTGAGAGTAATAATGTTGAATAAATGCTTTGATTTTTTTCACACCTTTTTTGAAGTACCTCTAGTTCAGAAAATTTTAGAATTAATTCAGATGTCAAACTCATTCCAATGGAACTGTAAGTACCACTTTCATCATCATCTTCCCGTATTCCCGGTTGCGTCCTCAGTGGTATCGCTTCAGAGCCTGGAGTCCGCTACTTAACCTAGGTAATTTGACGAGGTTACTGGTTTTTACACAGACCGATTGCCTTATACCTTCACAATCCAAAGCCCCAAAGGGTACTCTAGAACCAATGGTCGAAGTGGCCATCCAGTGGAATTTAAAATGGAAGTGGAAATTAAAAAGGATAGATAATTTTTATATGCTGATCTCACCACATAGATCGTAAAGCCGATCGAGGGAATGGACAATAATCTGGACCATTTTAATAGGCGATGTGGCTAACTATCACAATTTTGATGCAAGAAAGTGGAAAAAGATAGATACAGGTATATTACACGTCTTTATCCCTGAAGGGGCAGACATAGCCCAGCCTTTAAAACCATGGCCACGAAGGCCACGCTTAACGTAATGAGTCAAGCGATCTTTATTGCCCCAGAGCCCAGAACATAAAGTTACAGAAAAATAGATAGCATAGTATTGTATTGTATTGTATTGTATAGCATAAAACAGATGTCAAAAGACGGCCTTATCGCAACTGCAATCTCTTACAAGCAACCGAAGAACTTAAAGATGTTTCACGAAAACTGGTAAGGTGCAAAGTAATAGGCAAGTAGATAAGGCTAAGAGGTAAAAAAGGTATTTTATAACAGTACATACAGTGCGCTCAAAAAAACTTATTGAAAATAATACGTTTTCACACCTACACGTATAAGATGAAAGATGTTACCTTTTTGTACATTAATGTGACAGCTACCGCCGCACCACTGTACAGTGGGCCCGACATTGTCCCGTCCAGACAAAATGTTATCTTTGATCTGGATGCGGCGGCCACCGCGCATTGAAATTTGATACTTTTTCAATACTGCCTGTGATGGTAAATCTATGTGTTAGCTTGACGTGCTTATGACACTATTGTTATATTCGTTTTGTTTTATTTCTGACTTTTAAAACTACGCAAAAGTAAAAAAAAACTAAACGCAATCGCAACGCGGGCAACACCGGGGGATTTACTTCAAATATATTTAAATTGAAAATTGAATTCCGTAGTTCACACATGCACATCATTAACGGTTCAGACACTCTTTGTTACATTATATCAGTCCTATGTATTACAGTCATTTTATTTACTTCCCAGTATAGTTAACATATATGAGTAGTTAGCAGATAAGGAGGTCCCTGTCTATTGACAAGAAAATAAGATGTGGGTACCTACTACCTACTTAATAAATAATTATTGTGAAGGTCAACCTAAGCTTTGCTCAATAAACCGAGCTAGTCCCAGCAGTCCTACCAAGATTGTTTTACCAGACCTACTGGTAGAATAAAATAGATGGGAAGTTTTGTCCTTATAGACCTTACAGTAGGAATACTGGGAATTTAAGTCCCAGTTGTCCTACTCGTATAACAAACTTGGTAAGACTACTGGGACTAGCTCGACTGCCAGTCGTCGTCTATTGTATTACTTAGACACCTACTACAGGGTGTCAGGGTGAAAAACTTGGACGATTTACATAGCTGATTTTTAAGTAGACCTTAAACGACTTTACGTGTCTTCCGAAGCACGGAGAAGCTGGAGAATTTATTATGTCATGTATAAGGCCAACGAGCTAATCAATAGTATTTTGCTAGTCTCATAATATATCCTTAGCGATAAACCAACAAACTTCTACTCATAATTATTATTAATAACTTACAAGCTACTAATTAAAAGTTTTAACAACTCGCGTGTCATAAATAACTTCTTAAAACAAGTCTTGTCGGTGTGTATAATTTATGTCGGCCAACTATTTCGCTAGTGGGATGAACAACAGAATTTACAACATTCCTGGCTAGGTGTTCACATTGTTCGACTACATTTGGACGGTGTAAGTTTCTTGCTGTCCTCTTTTTTGAAAGAGAGACATGAAAAGTGCTCTACTGACAAGAGCCCAGCTCTTAAATATAAGAAAAAGAAGTTTCTTGCACTTGCATACAATTTTACTAAAGCGATATAACTTGCATGGTCTAAACCAACTATTGCTTCAATATAATGGTATGCAACAGGCAAGAAACTTTTACCGTCTAAGCCCTCTTATAGGTTTTTTGGCGGGAAGTCAAGGGGTTCAGTTGGAGTTTGCTTTAAATTGTTTTGCAAATTGTTTCTAGTGGACTTTATAATATGAAATTGGTGTAGTTTGGTGTTATAAATGATAATTCTAATGGACAATATGTAAAATGTTTAAAGTGAACAGTCATAGTGCGGCTGTAGTGATATTAATTAGCTTGTCAACTAAGAAATATAAAAGTGTTAAAAGTGCCTTTAATCGAAAATATAGACAATTTTAAGAAAGTGATTTAAATAAAAAAATTCTACGTGATATCAGGATTTTTTAATATAATTTTAAACAAAACACCGGAAGTGACGACACACTGCAATCGAAGTTTAAATTTAGCGCCAAAAGAACAATGACATCTGTCAGCTGTCAATGTCTACTGTTTAAATTACCGTCATTATGTTGGTTGTTGTCAAGTTGTTGTGTTGGTAGATGACAGTGACAATGACACATAATACAGTGGTACCATTTTTAAAACGTGGAGTCACTAAACGAACGGTTTTTGTATGGAAAAACCAGTCATTTAGGTGACATCGCGTTTCAAAAATGGCACTTCAGTACAGTACTGAAAGTGGAAATTGCCAACTTTACTCAAAAAATCTTCATCGTGACATCACTTCCTCAAATAAGGTTGACCTTGCTTGAAAATAAAGGTCAATGGGTTTTTTGCAAATATCTAAATAAGTAAGACCTTATTTTAAAATCTGATTTGAGAAAGCTTCTCCTAGAGGCTATTCCTCGAAACGGACTGCGAATCAGATGTTTTTGAAAATTACTTGACAAGCCAATTTGCGGACTGCGGTGGGCGTCTGTAGGCGCCGTCCGCCACTCAATCGGCTATGAAAACCAGTGGACTCGTATAGATTTGTCGCCAGAAGCTCCCTTAAAGCAATCAAACGACCTATACCAACCTTTGATTGTATATATATATATTATTATTTCACATCGATTGTTCCCACGTTTTATTAACTTGAGTCTGGCTAAATATGCAAAAGCGTCGAGCCAAAATTAAAAAAAAAGCCCTCTTATAGTCGAGCGACAGTATGGCCACGACACATGTCGGCGACCGTCGCAAAAGGTCGCGTGACACATGTCAATCTGGCAAAAACTGCCACGCGACCGTCGCCGATAGGTGTCGCTCGTCTGTAAGCTATAAGTGGGGCTTCCCTTACTAATCATCATCATCATCATCAGGTCTTTTTGTCTTCACTACAGGAGCACGACCCTCTCTGTGCTACCAGAGCCATACTTAGCCAGAGGACTTGGCCTACATTCTCCTCCATACTAAACATTATCACACTTTTATTCCAAACTGGAGAAAACAGAACGTAGTTCCAAAGGCAATTACTCAACTATTCCACTCGCCCAATCTAAACTGAGTCAATTCAACACATTATATCAAGGTAAATTAATCAGACGAATGTTTCCGTCATAAACGGGAAAATATACGACATACGTTTCATATGCAAATTATGTACTAAGTCAACATTTATTTTGGATTAATGGTTTACTAGCAACCCGCCCTGGTTTCGAGCGGACATAAAATATACAGGGCCTAGCAAAATATACTGAAACTATTTAAGGAGTGAATTCGGTTTACGATACTAACATTTAACTTTCATAAACGGAAACATGAAAAAAAATTTTTTTTTATCTCATCGGTCTTCTGGGAGACCAAAAAATATTTTTCATATGTCGAAAATAATAATCTAACTGCGCAAATCCCCCAACATCTTTTATAGTCTTCTTTACCCAAAGGTTGGCTGGAAGAAATCACTTTAGTGATATGTCCGCCTTTGTACCTGCTATATTTTAAATGTTCTTTTGATTATTGTCATACTTAGTTGGTGCAATAAAGAAATTTTATCTTATGTGTTCCTTTTAAAAAGTTATTATGATTGTGTATGAAAAAGTATAAATTTTCATAAGACTCTGTATACGTGAGTTTGTTATAGCTAATAAAGTCACAACTTTTAAAGAATTTGCTTACACCTAGCGAGTAAACTCTTTTAAACTGGACAGTAATAAAGTACACACAGTAGTTAATCGGACACCAGTGTTGCTCAATTAAGCACACGAAAAATAAAAAACAACATTAGGCACTAAGAGTCCCTTTACCCTATACTAAAATCAATTGTCCATACAAACGTAGTCTACGTTTTATTTCGAAACGACTTGCTTGATTTTAACAAAATTTTGTAATTTCAAAGATATTGCAATTATCTAGGGTAATAACTGGTTTCCGACGGTAAAAATATGAACTTGAAATAAAATATAGTGTGTTATATCATTTTTGACCATCAATATGGAAGACTTCTAAATCGTTATATTTTCTTTCCAGTTCATAATTTTACTGTAGGAAACCAGTTATTACCCTACATAATTGCAATTTCTTTAAAATTACCAATTTTTACCGAAATCTGACATGTGGTTTTAAAATTAAACGTAGACTATGTTTTTTGGAAAAGTCTAGGGAAAGGGGATTTTTAAAAAATGGGTCCAATTTACCTATGTATTTAATGTATCTTCTTAATGTAGAAATGGCAAAAGTAAGGTGTTGCCATTGAAAATAAATTGAGTCCCATTTCCAAGCGGTCAGCCTGTCTGCGCCTGCGCAGCCTACAAGGTATAGAGCTGGCTGTCGCATACAAACACTAGCTATTTATTACGCACTGAATAAGACCCTTGTTTCGGCTTCAATGCGCCTGCGATGTGTTTATTCCTGTAATTTATGTATGAGATTGTTGCGTATAGTTCTCTCTTCGGGCACGTAATTAATATAAATGCTAATGAACACAACATAACCTTGCTGTCAGATGACGTTTCTCCAAGTACCTTGTATTTGTACCAATTATTATTATGACACGAATTAAAAAATAAATTAAAAATCGATTTTTTTGTAATTAGGTCTAAGAATTATAAAATTAAAATTTAAGTTTAAATACTCGTATTGGAAGAATTTTTTTCATAATATACAGGCTTTGCCTATTTTTTGGTCATAAAGTTGTTATTATTTAATCTACTCTATTTACACTAATATTATAAAGATAACCCAAAGGTTGACTGGTAGACAACGCTTCTAGCGTTAAGTTCGCCTATTGTTCTGTACAATTTGTATTTGATGAACATTAAAGATTAAATAAATAAATAAATAAAAGAGGAAAGATTTGTATTTTTGTGTGTGTAATGAATAAACCCAAAAACGACTGTGCCGATTTCAATAATTCTTTCACCATTAGAAAGCTACATTCACCCTGAGTGACATAGGCTATATTTATTTCTAGAAAAAATTAGGGATCCTTTCTAAAACTTTAGTAACGTAACACAAAGTGTTAAAAAAATACGACTACTATATATCCACCCTTGCAAAGCCGGGACGGGCCGCTACTGTTAAAAAAAGCAACTTTTGAGTATGTAAAGAAGTAAGAAATACGATTTTACAGGTAATACCTAATTCTCTTGTACAGACGTGTTGCACCAACAATCGGCATGCAATTTTTTTTAGATATTCATGCTTCTAATTTACAAAAATATAATAATAATAGTCACTATTGAATAATATCATGGATGTCAAATGATTTACAATATTATAGGATAAATTTAGTTACTAATAATAATTAAATATGTCTAATGATTTCAATATGGGGCGCCGCATGTCAAAATTTAAAGTCAAGGAATTCATTAATGGTATAGAAGCATTCTTTTTTTCTTTTCTTGATTATGGCGGTCAAACTTCGTTGAAGCTTATTTTGCCAGTGTCTAGTAATATCTCTTCTTTATTCCTAATCTTATACAACCAAAGGTTGGGATAGGTCCTTTGATTGAAGATTCATTAACCAACAATGTACTGAGTTGTTTTTTAAATTTTGAATATGGCAAAGACGTCAGACTTTCTTTATGTTCGCAACTTAGGCTATTCTTTGCAGTGTCATTGGGCAAGCTAGCCGCGGGTGGTCCAAGAGTAAGAAGACCTTGTATTTAGCATTCCAAATTAATGGCGGCAATATGGCGACCAATTACATACCAGCGGGGGGTAACGGCTTCATCCGTGTCACCTATCACATCACACTTCTGACTAATATAGGCGAAAGTTTGTGTGTGTGTGTGTGTGTGTGTGTGTGTGTGTTTATTACTTCTTCACGCGCAAACGGCTGGGCCAATTTGGAACAAAGGTATGACCTACGACTTACAGAATCATTATATTATAACGATAATAATTCGGACCGCAGCTCGGAGATGTTGATGGAGGTAATGGTTGGATGATGTTTCCCGAAGCCTCTAGATTTAATCATCATCATCATTATCATCAAATCATTTTGTCTCCACTGCAGTGGCACGACCATCTCTGTACTAGGACAGAGCCATACTTGGACAGGGCAGCCAGAGGACTTGGTCTACACTCTCATCGCTGGCCAGACGGCTTGGAGAGGTCTCATTGATGTTTACACTTTTTTACTTAGTTTAGCTTGTATTTCCTAAGTCGCCTTCTAAGACTTCCACGGGAGAGCTTGGAGTGCCCCTATTCTACTCTGCCATACACCACACGGCAATCAAGCGGGTTGTCTAAGACACAATATTAATTTATTACATGCCCGGGGGTAACGACTTCATCCGGTGTCGCCTATCACATCACACTTCACACTAATATAAGCGAAAGTTTGTGTGTGTGTTTGTTACTTATTAACGCGCAAACGGCTGGGCCCATTTTGATCAAATTTGGTATGATCTACGACTTACAGAATCATTATATTATAACGATAATAATTCGGACCGCAGCTCGGAGATGATGGTTATGGATAGATGATGGTTTCCGAGACCTCTACCCTTAACAGCAACCACTGCCAGGCTATCCTTCAGCAGTCGACGTGGTCAATATTATAGGTAGGGTACGGTCAGCATTGAAACATGAGATCTTTCTTTTAACTTCGTATATTATTCGCACATGTTCGCCACACAAACACACTTATAGGTATAAGTCATATGCCTACCATGTTTTTCATATGTAAAAACTATAAATATTATAGATATTTTATTACAATTTTCACATTTTTCTCCAAATTAAGTGATTGACGTTCTTTAATCTTGGGGATTATATACCTACTCTTTGGATTCTTCAATCAATATTTCTTCAAATGTAGCACAAACAATGTATAGAACATTCAAAAATTCAATATTTCTTTTTATTCTTATCAATGATTAAAACCAGTCAAAGGATGAAATTCCCATAAAAACAAACATCCATAACAGTAAAAAAAAAAAAAAAAAAAACTGGCAGGTAGATTAGACCTAGAAATTTTACTATATTTGGGAGGTGCCTCTATAACTTCAACACACAGATCGTAGGAATGCTTTACCGCTATTATACATATCACTTTCACAGCATAAGCTAATCTATATCTAATTATATACATATAATAAAACAGTAAAAAAGTGTGTCTGTACATTGAGTTTGAGTATATGTCCAAAAAATATTGGGGGCGATGGAGACATAGTAATAGAGTAACATACATACATACATACTATCACGTCTTTTGACGTGACAACGTCTTATAAATTGGTTTGCCGGGTGACACTTCAAGAAACTGCGTTACGCTCCGCTCACGTTATGCGCTCAAAATGAGAGCGAGTGAGAGGCACGCGTCCCTTCCACTCGGGCATGGTTAGCCCGCCTAAGAGCGAGAGAGACAGACATAAAAAGTCGTTGTCACGTAAAACTTTCGCCCGTATACCGACTTTACAGGCAACCAATTTTTTTCCCTAATGGGGCAGACAGAGCATTTTAGGTCTTGCGGTTCTATGCAGAGCCCAGAGCCGCAAGACCCAAAAGCCACTTTTAGCGTCAAGGTGGGCGAGAAGACGGAAAAGCAATCAATACAGTGATGGGTTGCTTTGATAGCCGCATTGCATATATATAATAATAATAATTTAATAGAGTAAAAATTAAAAAAATGTATATCAGTTTGTCTGTTTGAACACGCTAATCACCGGAAATACTGAATGAAACTTCTTTTTTGTTTTATAGCTGTTAAGCCTGGGCAACATATAGTAGAAATGATTTTGGGAAATGGAACACGTGATGGAGAACTATAATGGTCCAGCTAAACTATAAGAAATATAAAAATAACGCCTTAGCCAAAGCTGTTCAGCCTGATGAGCATTTTCCGGAGACATAAAGTCCACGCGAACGAAGTCATAAAGTCCACGCGAAGGAAGTCGCGGGCATCGCTAGTCTTATAACAAAAATGCCTCTTCTTCACAGATACCAATAACTTTTGTAATAGGGGAAGAAGTCTGACCACTTGATGAGCTCGTCCGTAGGGTTCCACGGGTTCGTGGTCTCCGTCCTTGCGAAAGGGTTCGGCATCCAATGCCTAACTTCTTCCCTTCCAAACATGGTGATTTCAAATTCAGCGCGAAATGTAAAGTAAAATCGGAACTCGACGAATGCAGATGTCTTGAAGTATTTGAAGCACTCTAACCTGCAACGGAAGATATAATGCATTAACAAGATACAGATACATACGGACGGACAGACTGAATGAAAGACATGACGAATCTATAAGGGTTTCGTTTTTTGCTGTTACAACTGACTACGGAACCCTAAAAAGTTGCAATAATGATTTTCGATCGAGACCACGTAGTAACACTCGTCCAAAACTGTTGCGTGAACTCGCGTGACCCCACGAACTAGGTGGTGGCGCCTGGCGGTCGAACTACTAATTGATCTTACTATTTTACTTTCTCATAGAGGTTAATAAAAAACGATGGTTTTATGAGATTTAATCAGATGTTTTGGTTATGAATTTTTATATTGACTGAATTAGGTCTTACTAACGATTGTTATGACCCTTTGGCTCCAAAACCAATGAAAAATCACCGTGTATAGACATATGTCGGCGCCCCGTCCGCGTCTTACGTCTTTTCTATGTGTCCAGCGCTTTAGAGTACCTTCGGAAGTCGGGTCCAGCGTCGTGCCCGTGCGCAAGGCCGGTCATGTCCCGCTGGCAGTGGTGTTCGATCCACACGGCCGCGTTGGTGCGCGCGAGCACCTCCATAGTTACTGTCACGCATGTGAAGCTGGCCACTTGCATTACAGAGAGCTTAAAAAATATATATAAAATATTTATTGATCCATGTACTTACAATATGAAAGTTTTCTTAGCAGTAAACTAAGCTGTAAGTAAACTATCTGACGTCAACATTTACCTTTTAAGAAATGGAAAGAAAAAGAAATAAACTTGAGAGGTGGCAAGGGACACCCGGATGGAACGAAGTTCTGGCTTGCTTTCTATGAGATAGAGAGAGACAGACAGAGAAACACGCGCACGCCGCACGACTTATTTTTTTCCGTCTCGCCTCCTTTCGCAACGCGCGATAAGGAACTTCGTTCCAAAACTTGAGAGGTGTCAAGGGACACCCGGATGGAACGAAGTTCGAGAGAGAGACAGACAGACAGAGAAACACGCGCACGCCGCACGGCTTACAACTATAACAAAAAGTGTCGTTACAACTTTTGGTCTTAATTTTTTCCGTCTAGCCTATAAGGAGCTTCGTTCCAAAAAGTAACAATTATCAAGTGATACAAATATCCAAAGAGAAATCAATGATTTTGACTTTATTTATTTATTTACTTTATTTATTTGTTTTATTTATTAAGGTTTCTTTTAAAACGTAAACATTGCAGCTACAGAGTATAATGATTGGCCAAGTGCATGTCGGGCCACGCGCTGTTTAGGGTTCCGTAGTTGTGAATGCCGACTTTGGGTTTCTATTGAATTTGTATCAGATATTTTAGAAACGGATCTCTTAATCGAAAAATGGTGTTTATAAGCTCATAATATTTTTGAAATACCTATTCAACAGTACCCCGCAAGATAGGGAAGTCAGGAAAAAAAATTGACTCCCACTTAACTTGTATGGAAGCTACCCTAAAAAAAATGTTTCTTCAAAATTTTACTTTACGTTTTTTACACTAACATACCCATACCAAATTACAGCTCTCTAGTATTATACTTATAACCGCTAAGTAAAACCGCGGACAGACAGACAGACAGACATGGCGAAACTATAAGGGTTCCTTGTTCGCTACGGAACCCTTAAAAGTAGTTAGGCGCCTTACGCCTTAGCGTCCGATGTCTGGAAGTCTACCCTATATGTAAATCTTTCCTATTCGATTAGTTAAAGTAATAAAATAAAATAAATAAATATATAGGGACAAATTACACTGATTGAGCTAGCCCCAAAGTAAGTTCGAGACTTGTGTTATGGGATACTAACTCAACGATACTATATTTTATAACAAATACATATATAGATAAACATCCAAGACCCAGGACAATTTGAAAAAGGCCACATTCCAACTTGCCCTGACCGGGGATCGAACCAGGGACCTCTGGGTGGCGGACTAGCATGGTGACCACTACGCCACGGAGGTCGTCAATACGTAGTAAGTAAGTAAGTACGTAGTAGTATCCTTGCGCGAAGTTCTTGGTGGTGATGACCTCCGAGTTCTCTTTGTACAGTACGTTGCCGCGCTGCTTGCGGTCGCACTGGCCCACGTGCCTCGGGAGCTTCACGTCAGCTGAAACAAATACCTTTCATCATCACACCGCCGTGTGGTTCCCGCCAGATTAAGAAAACCAACTCTTCCCGTGGATGTCGTAGAAGGTGATTTAGGAAGTATAAGCATAACAAAGCTTATAAACATCAATAGGACCTCTCCAACCCGTCTTGTCAGCGTGGAAAGACCAAATCCTCTGCTGCTCTGGCCAGGTATGGCTCTAGTAGTACAGAAAGGGTCGAGCTCCTGCAGTGGAGACTAAAAAGAACTGATGATAATCATTATCTTCATCATCTCAGCTTTTCGGTCCTGTGCTGTTCTAAAGCAGGTGCGACCCGCGACTTTTACTATGTCGTCAACCCATCTCATTGCTGGACGTCCGACGCTTCTTTCGCCTGCTCTGGTTAGGGCCCTGCTCCACCTGTCATCATTCCGCCGAGCCTTAAACGCCTTTCTCGTTTAATATTTTGTCTATCAGCGACGTTTTAGCTCAGAGCGTAGCCCTTCGAATGTCGACATAGCAGACACAATAGTAAAACAATACATTAGACGCCCGCTCCGGGCGTCCGACATTTAAAGGGGTAGTTTAGACGCGAGAAACGGTGGCAGGAAACTACGAAGGTCCGAGACACTGCCTATTCCCGTCCTGGCCTTTCACCTCTTGCCTTTTGGGCGGTGTTAAGTAGTCGGCTGCGGGCGCCTAGCCGACTCGACAAGGTAAGCACGGGGGATAGGTACAGTGACGGGGAACGAGGACACATATTGCGCGGGACCTTAGAATATTCCGTTTTGTATGTAATACTTATTAATTCAGTGGCACAGAACCAAATGGCAAAATATTGGGAAGTGTTCCATATAGACATCGAGGCAATAATTGCCTCCGTGGTGTAATGGTTGGAGCGTTTGGCTCGTACCCGGAGGTCGCGGGTTCGATTCCCAGCGGGGGCAACGACTTTGTGTTGTTGTCCTAGTTTGGTTAGGACATTGCAGGCTGATCACCTGATTGTCTGATAAATAAGATGATCCGTGCTTCGGAGGGCACGTTAAGCCGTCGGTCCCGGTCACTGTCTTTGACATTGGTCGTTACCTAAAACCATGTCAGAGGCCTTTAAGGCGGTTTAAAAACTCTGACACTAGTATTAGTCACTAACACACACGATAAGAAGAAGAAGATCGAGGCAATGAGAATTAGAAATCTAAAAAGAGAAACACTTACCTGCATACATGATTAGCTTGTGCGGATTCTGTCTTCGGAAGTAGATCTTGACGGTCTGGTCGAGGCCGCCGTAGGACTTGGTGAGAATGTCATCTATCCAAGGCAGGAAGTCGTGGATGCTCACGAAGCGCGCCGGCGCGCCGCAGCCAGCGCCACGCATGCTGAAGCCTAGCTGAATAGGAGTAACGACAGACAGGGTCAGAGAAGTATACATACATACATACTATCACGTCTTTATCCCTAATGGGGCAGACAGAGCATTTTGGGTCTTGCCGTTCTATGCAGAGCCCAGGGCCGCAAGACCCAAAGGCACTTTTAGCGTCATGGTGGGAGAGAAGATGGAAAAGCAATCAATACAGTGATGGGTTGCTAGCCGCATCGCCTGTTAAAATGATTCGCATTTTTGCCCATTCCCACGATCGGCTTTTACGATCTGCGCGGGAAGAGAAGCAGCTGGTACATTCTAAGTTTTTTCGTTTCTCCCAGACCAGCATGGGAGCAGAAAAGTATGATTGTAATTAGTCCGTCTTTTAGAATATACAAAAATAAATGGACCATGAAATAAAAAAAAATCACAAAGATACGGAGCATCAAAGTTCCGAAGTACATGCGGCGACACCGCTAAGTAACAATCGTACCTAGCCGTGACGTCATGCGTTTAAATGCGCTGTATCTATGTCACTTTTTGACTCAGAGAAAAGAACAAATCCGTGTACAATATTTTTTAATAGTCTAATCGATGGGCCGAAAATATTTTTCCATTTGTCAAAGCTAAGGTCTTGACCTCATTGGTAAAAATAATTTTATGTCAATGTCTTAAGGTTGAGATTCGTCTGTGTCGATCGGCCCAATGGGACCGTTTGGGCACAGCACACTTATCAACTCGTAACCGGAACCGAAACGTAAACGTATCAACCCGAGAAGCTCAGTATTCTATGTATGAAACACCCTACTGCAACGTACACTATTCGGATTCGTAACGTAAACGCCTCGTCTCGGGACCAGCTCACGAACCGCTTTGCTGGTCGGTCAACTAGCGGGCCCCGCGCTTGCGGCTCGTCGTCCGCGCGCTTACGCCTCTCCGTGTGCGAGCTGATATCTCTCCGTTTCCTCACACCCGCGTTTTATTTATTTGTAGATAAACAAAAATTGATGGCTATGATTGCCAACTCACGTATTGTAAACCGAGACATAACCGTGCGCTACACTTTACGTTTAAAATGATCTAGTGCCAGCCAGACCAGAGCGGCCGGCGAGCGGTAAGCGCGGCGTCACCCAGCTGTAGTCGAGTCGACGTACCGAAGCTGAGCCTGTTTGGTTACGTGCCTACGTCAGGTTGACGCCTGGTTGACCGTAAGGCGAAAGGCGATACGTTGTCGATACCTTTCCGAGTTGATAAGTGTGCTGTGACCTTAAATGGGACATATGTCTTTAAAATTACTCCTTGGCGAATATTCACGCTAAGGACATTGCTCGGAGGTTCTGGGTTCGATATCCGGCCAGGGTAAGTTGGAAAGTCACCATTTTCAAATTCTCTTCCTCCTCGTATTTATTATTTTGACTCTTCTTCTCCCCTTACCATTTAACATTTATTTATGTGGGGTCGGCGCAAAACGTCTTTTCTTTCGAATTTTCCTATGGCGATCCATACCTTCATCTAATCCCAGGGCTCTCACACCATTTCTTATAAATATTCTATGTTTTTTTAGTCTTCCTCTGTGCCTATACCCGCTCTCAGTCATTTATCACCTTTTTTGTTACATGATCCTTAACTTTTCTCATCACGTGCCCGAACCATGAACCTCTATGACTTCTCAACTTATCTGATATCGGAGCTACTTTGGTACTTCCCCTGATATATTCATTGTGCACTTTTTCCATCCGCTTTACCCCACACTTCGAAACATAAATTATTTCGACCCCTATCCTACTAATATTAGAAATGCGAAAGTGAGTTTGTATTTGATTGTTTGTTTGTTACAACTTCGCACTTTAACCACTGAACCTACTCAGATAAAATTTGATATGGATATAGTTTGATACCCAGGAAAGGACATAGAATAGTTATTATTCCGAAATTCCCACGGGGAGCGAAGCCCACGGACACAGCTAGTTATAAAAAAATATTTTACCAGCATCCAGTGCCCCCAGGACTGCCTGGAGACGAGCGCGACCCCCGCGTCCCACACACACGCGTGTTTCTTCGACTCAGCTGCGGCGCACAACGGTCTTCTGGGCTTCATCATGGCATCTGTCAGCTGAAATATTACTATCATGTCTAATAAAATATATTGAAACTATTTTAAGGGTGAATTTAGTCCATCATATGAACTTTTCTATAGCAACTTGTATCAAAGTATAAAATTAATTAAGCTTTTCTTCGGGAAAAGTTGTTTAAGTATTAGTATCATGGAATGCAGTCCATGAGAGTCATGGAGAAGTGATTGGATCCTTTACCCAATACTGGAATGGCTATAAACAATCATAATAAACAAAGGCGGTGCATAGACATCACCGTCCCGCATGACGAGAACCTTGCGAAGGCTGAGAAAAACAAACTTAGTACCCCCGCACTTACTCGCTACTTAGCCCCCGTGAGGCATCTCTTACTCCGTCAGATATACATACATACATACAGGCAGAGACTATGGACCTCCACTTGCTACGATCCTGACAAACCTCTTTTGTCAAATATATACCTGGGCATTGTTGTAAAATGCGTCGCAATCCTTAGTTGATACGTATTTCATCTTCATTACGTCTTTGGCCAACTCTCCAGTATCTGTAATTGACATCTTTATGTTACTCGTATTTATTAATATGATACCAGTAGCGTATATTCTTTTATGACTGCCTCTGTGGTGCAGTGGTCAGGACGATCGCCTTGTGATCCGGAGGTCGTGGTTTCAAATCCCACTGGGAAGCTTACTTTGTGAAAATTTGTTTCCAGGATATTGGATATTTTAACAGTCTAGCTATTCGTGAGATACAGCCTGGTGACAGACAGACAAACAGACGGACCGATAGACAGACTGACAGCGGAGTTTTAGTAAAATAGGGACTGTACCTTTGTGTACGGAACCTCAAAAATGGTTTAGTTAGAAGTGCTTACCATCAGAAATCCTCGCTCCATACATTTGTTCGTAGGTGCCGTACCATTTGAGGGGGAGACACACGGGCAACACCACCACTGGAAAGTGCATCATGTGCTTAATAACTCATCATTCTCCCATGCTGGTCTGGGAGAAATAAAAAAAAACTTAGAATGTACCAGCTACTTCTCTTCCCACGCAGATCGTAAAAGCCGATCGAGGAAATGGGCAAAAATACAAATCATGTTAACAGGCGATGCGGCTAGCAACCCATTACTGTATTGATTGCTTTTCCATCTTCTCGCCCACCATGACGCTAAAAGTGGCTTGGGCCCTGGGCTCTGCATAGAACCGCAAGACCCAAAATGCTCTGTCTGCCCCATTAGGGATAAAGACGTGATAGTATGTATGTATGTATGTACATCACCATTTCATCCTGGGCCAGCCCTCTACTTATATTTTGAACACAATAATTAACATAAAAATGTATATCCAGATTTTTTAAAATAAAGTCTTTCTTTTTCCTCTGGCTGCTCTGGCCAAATATGGCTCTGGTAGTACAGAGAGGGTTGAGCTCCTGCAGTGGAGACAAAAAGACCTGATAGTGAATAAATGAATGAAATATACATTTCATATTAGTATTATTTTCAGTTTAAGAGAAAATTCAAGATATACAACTTGTAATCTGCAGCTCCATACAATACTAAATACCTACCGTGCCAAAATGTATGGAGCTGCAGATTTTTTTTGCGATTTCCGGGATTGTCCCATAGTAAAAGTTGTTCACATTAATTAGTACTTTTATTCCCTTCCGGGTGGGGTATCAACCCGGATACTTGATTAGGTTGTCAGACCACCTTTGTAGATGGGTGTCCTACGCTTCGTTTGCCAGTACGTGGCCGCCATTCAAGAACCTTTTTACCCCATCGACCATTGGTTCGTCGCGCTATGTGTCCCGCCCACTGCCATTTCAACGAGCTTATACGCTAGGCTATGTCAGTGACTTTAGTTCTCCTACGAATGTCCTCATTTTTGATTCGATCACGTAGATGAACACCGAGCATAGCCCTGTAGGGACACATTGTTAAGTCAGCTATTTGTATCGTAGCAGTCTGGCAAGCATTCTGACGCTAGTCGTCACCCGCCCGTCTCCTCGTTAACTCGTGTAACACTTAGTACATAGTGTAGATCGTATTCCTGTGTAAATTGTATATTGACTGTCCGTGTTTGTGATCATTGAAATATACTCGTCGTCCTGGAACTTATCTTTGATTTATAAAGACCTTCTGAGACTCTGAATGTTAGGTCACAGTTAGTGGAGTGAATAGACACATAGTTGGCGTTATAGTGATTAGGAACAGTGACCTACAGCCCTTTCCATAGGCCTTCTTTTGAGACCCATAGTAAGTAGTAAGTAATTGACTTACTTTTCCTGTCGCTGACGCCAGTTTCGCCAAAGGACCACAGCTCCAGCAGCGCCAAGGTCGCCAGGGTCGCCTTCTCCTCGTACTCCGGGTGTAAGAGGTAGTCCTTCACCTCCAGCGCGAATTTCAACGCTTCGCTGTACCAGAGCACGAACTTTGTGTTGTTCCTGAAAGAAGTTTGTGTTTTCAGTTGTTTCATTAGGGGCGATATCGAAAAAGAAGGAAGAAATGGCATACTCTTCTCATCATTTTTTAATCTTGCATCCCATCTAGTGATGTGCCGTTCCCGGAAACGTTCCCACATTCCCCAGATTTCCAAAATCATTCCCGAGAACGTTCCCAATAATTGGAAATGTCTGGGAAAGTTATAGTTTTATTTATCAGACAATTTTTTTGACAATGCAAATGTATTAAACATATGTAAAAGCATTTCTTAATATGGTTATAAATCAAATATTTCCAATAATCCATAACATTTCCAAAAATGTGGGAACGTTCCCACAAATTTCTAGGGAACGTTTCTTTGATGCCGGGAACGAGACCCGTATAGGATATACATCTTATTAATCGAGAAAAAAAAACATTTTTATTGTTTTATGGTCAATAATATGTTATACAATTATTTAAAAATATGAAATTGGCCCTTTGAAAGTGCCGACTTTCTTGGTAATAGGTTAAACATTATGGGTTAAAAATGAATTATTTTGATATTTGATCTGCTGATGAATATACATATTAAAAATACTTAACAACTTATAGCAAAAAACATTCATATGATGAAAAAATAAAATAGAGACGGGAACGTTCCCCTGAAATTGGGAATGTTCCCGGGAACATTCCCGTAAGCGGGAATTAGGAACGTTTCCCGAAAACGGGAATTTGGGAACGGCACATCACTAATCCCATTTTCTTGCTTCTCTGCAACGTCTTTAAGGTGAACTGGTAGATTTAACTTTTGTATAATCTTAGGACCCAGAGCCAGTTTTATGAAACAACTTGATGGACAAATGGACGGAAGAACTGATAGTGCTAGATCTTATGGCGAAATTTCGACTGAAAGCTGCACTTGGTGATGGAAGCAAGCCACTCTGCACAGTGATGATTTCGCTGCTGCGGGTAAAATCGCTTGTTTTGGTCCCTACTATCACTGTGAAAAGTGGCTTGCTTTCATCACAAAGTGCAGCTTTTTTTTCATAAGACCTAGTACTATGACGGATGGATGAACTAACTGCTGAAGCTTAGTTCCTTTAAATAATTCTTCTGGGTTTATTAATGTATGCATATAATATATATGTCTTACATCAACGACTGCCGGGGAATCCTGGCGATGTCATCAGCTGATGCGATGACGTAGCTGGGATGGATCAGCACACCAGCGGTCACGGCGTAGTGCTCCTTGCTGTCCAGGTCTGCAAGGGGCACGTCATCATCATCAGGTCTTAGTCTCCACTACTGGGGCACTGCAGGAGTACGACCCTCTCTGTACTACCAGAGCCATACTTGGCCAGAGCAGCCGAAGGACTTGGCCTAAACTCTCCACGCTGGCAAGACGGGTTGGAGAGGTCTTATAGATGTTTACAAGCTTTGTTTAGCTTGTAATTCCTAAGTCGCCTTCTACGACATCCACGGGAGGACTTGGAGTGGTCCTATTCTACTGCGCCGGAAACCACACGGCAATTCATCATCATTCATAATCCCACGTGTAGAGAAACTCCCACTGGGAAAAGATCTCACCAGATTTTCAGCTATATCTAAGGGCTCTAATAGACAGTCGCCGACAGCGACATTTTGTGATATGTGGCGTCTACTACTTACGTACTTAAAGCTCGTTGCATGTTATGGAGTTACAATTGAACAGGACAAATCAGTGCCTTGTGGTGCCTTCTCTAGTTTCTTCTGAGTTTTAGGCGGGAAGTCAAAGGGTTCAGTTGGAGTTTGCTTGAAAAATAAATAAATATATAGGGACAACTTACACTGATTGAGTTAGCCCCAAAGTAAGTTCGAGACTTGTGTTATGGGATACTAACTCAACGATAATATATTTTATAACAAATACATATATAGATAAACATCCAAGACCCAGGACAATTTGAAAAAGGCCATTTTCCAATTTGCCCTGACCGGGAATCGAACCCGGGACCTCTGGGTGGCGGACTAGCATGGTGACACTACGCCACGGAGGTCGTCAAATGTGTTTTGCAAATTATGATGTGTGCGTTACTCTACCTAGAAAGTAGCTCCTAGAGAGATATGAGTGGAATATATAATTAGTACCCAATATGCTGTAAATGTGCCCGGCATAAATAATTTGTGGGGGTTGTCGTTTTGGAAAAAAATGGAAAAAACGGTTCCTGCTAGGGTAACGTTGTTCCAGCAGGAAAATTCTAAACTACTGATCGAAAGGAGAAACAATGTGCATGGTCAGATAGCTTATATTTGTGGAAGTATGTGCGGCGAATATGGAATATGTGACGGTTCAGGTTTTTAAGATATCGAGTTTCCTGCTGGAGTAACGTTTAGCGAAATCGTTGTGCTCTTAAACTGTTATATGTGCGCATGTAGAATAATTTCACATGAGTAGCTCTTGATTTGTGCTAATGGCACACATAATTATATTTAAGAAAATATTTATAATTTTCGAGTAATCGCGCTTTTTTTAAAATACAAAAAAAAATTCGCAGCGCCGTTAAGAGAAAACGTATAAGCTCATTAAAAACTGTATTCGATCCATCTCGACTCCTATTAAATCCATAAAAAAATTGGGAAGTGTAGGTACATCAGTTATCAAATAATATTACAAAAATCAAAATTATCCTATCATAATTTTGACGGTCAACATACAAGAAAACGGATCAACGCAAGACGTGCGGGTATGAACTAAAAATTAGTACCTATAGTCGAATAACGCATTGCGAATTTTCAGCTAGAAATGTTTCGTATGTAAAAAGATATAAACAAAAAACAAAACCTGGAAACAAGGGCCGATAACCCGACCAAATTCGAATGACTACAAAAAAGCGGCGGTTTCATACATATCGATGACCTTCTTTATTGGACGTCTTATACCTAAAACGTTGTCATACAGTCGCGTTCAAAGGTATTTTGGCATTTCTTTTTTTTCACCCGAGCGTTTTTTGTTGGCAATTTTATAACCTTATTCCTAAGAATAAAAACTATGTAAAAACCAGTATCCTCGTCAAAATGACATAGATAAGGCAGCGGACCCCGGTCTCGGAAGCGTTACGGTTAAGGATGCAACAGGCAATACGCTCGGATGATGATGAATCTTAATATTATTATAATTATAATAATAATTAATGGTAATTTAAATATTTCATCAATCGAAAAATAGTATTCACTAACTCACATTATTTTTAAAAGACCTATTCAACGATATGTCACAAAATGTGTTTGTCGAGAAAAAAATGTTACTCCCTCTTTACTTGTATGGCAGCTACACCGCGGACGGACAGACAGACAGACATGGCGAAACTATAAGGTCCTTCTTTACTACGGACTTAAATCAATTTATATTCAGTTATATAAACAATACAAAATGTTTTACGTTGTAAATAAATATAGTTACGCAGAAAACTTGGCTGTATGTGTGAGACTCAAATGGCCCTTTGCTTTTTCTTTTTGGAAAACTAAACAGCTGGTGTAAACAAACAATGATATAACTTGATTTAGTTGTTTATTTTATGAAATTTAAGTGGTTTTGTGGATTCAAAATCGTTATTTTTTAACGCCTAACGATATAGAAATGATTTCAGTTCAGTATAAATTTCGGTAAGTATTCCAAACTTAAACCACATTCTCCCTCTAGAGGATGAATGAAATTCAGTACATTTTACTTTCCCTGTTTTTAACAGATTAAAAATGACTATTGTTATGTTCGCTTTTTGTGCCATAGAATGTGACTTTTTTGAGCAAGTGGTACGAAAATAATATTTATATATAATTACTATGCATATAATTTACACACTTGAAAATACAAACTACATTAAAACATAAATACTTACCACTTGGCACCTCACCGTAAATCGTCGAGCGTAAACTATGCTTGCAAGTATCTACCTACGGGCGCCCAGCTGGCCGCCCGCTGCTGAATGAACCGCTGGCAAGCAAACTCGCGTGCGCCCGGCCGGCCGCCTACTGCTGAATGAAGTGAACCGCTGGCAAGCAAACTCGAGTGCGCCCGGCCGGACGCGCTGAATGAACGTTCATGACATGTCATGTCCGAACATGACATGACATGACAACTCGCCCGATGATGATTCAATGCATCGATACCGCTAACGCTCCCGGCACCGGGCGGCAATAGGTATTACTTAAATAAATAAACGCGAAGTGCATCTACTTTTGCGTGATTTACAACTCTATTTGTGGATTTTAACTACTTTAAGGATTCCGTACCCAAAGGATAAAAACGGGACCCTATTACTAAGACTCCAATGTCCGTTTGTCCGCCTGTCTGTCCGTCTGTCTTTCTGTGACCAGGCTGTATCTCATGAACCGTGATAGCTAAACAGTTAAAAAGCCAATGCAACCTCTTCGCGTTGTTTTTTTTTTCGCCAGAAATGAAATCTGGGTCTGGGTCATATATTAGAGAACCAAAAGTAGTCACTGTAAAAAAAAATCCAAAAAATGGGGCTAGCAATTCATCACTATTTTGATTACATTTTCCACCTATACGCCCACCAGTATGCTAAACGTGGTCCTGTCTACCACGTAAGGGATAAAGACGTGATAACATGTATATATGTAAGTATGTATGATAGATGAAAGATTCTAATAAAAATAACCCCTGTAAAAAAATAGCAATTATTACCTAACGGATCGTACAGGTTTTTTTTACATATTGTATAGTATACATACAAGTTTATTTATTGTTGACTTGTCTGTTTTCTACTTGAGTGTACTTTGGCTCAACACGATTCGACCGGTTCGTGACTAAGTTAAGAAGGTCATCGATATGTATGAAACCGCCGCTTTTTTGTAGTCATTCGAAGTTGGTCGGGTTATCGGCCCTTGTTTCCAGGTTTTGTTTTTTGTTTATATCTTTTTACATACGAAACATTTCTAGCTGAAAATTCGCAATGCGTTATTCGACTATAGGTACTAATTTTTAGTTCATACCCGCACGTCTTGCGTTGATCCATTTTCTTGTATGTTGACCGTCAAAATTATGATAGGATTATTTTGATTTTTGTAATATTATTTGATAACTGATGTACCTACACTTCCCAATTTTTTTATGGATTTAATAGGAGTCAAGATGGATCGAATACAGTTTTTAATGTGCTTATACGTTTTCTCTTAACGGCGCTGCGAATTTTTTTTTGTATTTAAAAAAAAGCGCGATTACTCGAAAATTATAAATATTTTCTTAAATATAATTATGTGTGCCATTAGCACAAATCAAGAGCTACTAATGTGAAATTATTCTACATGCGCACATATAACAGTTTAAGAGCACAACGATTTCGCTAAACGTTACTCCAGCAGGAAACTCGATATCTTAAAAACCTGAACCGTCACATATTCCATATTCGCCGCACATACTTCCACAAATATAAGCTATCTGACCATGCACATTGTTTCTCCTTTCGATCAGTAGTTTAGAATTTTCCTGCTGGAACAACGTTACCCTAGCAGGAACCGTTTTTTCCATTTTTTTCCAAAACGACAACCCCCACAAATTATTTATGCCGGGCACATTTACAGCATATTGGGTACTAATTATATATTCCACTCATATCTCTCTAGGAGCTACTTTCTAGGTAGAGTAACGCACACAATTATGATATTGTAATATGAAATTGGTGTAGTGTGGTACGATAAATGTTCATGTTCAAGGACAATATGGAAATGTTTAAAGTAGACAGTCATAGTGCGGCTGTGATATTTATTTGCGGACTGTGGTGGGCGTCTTTAGGCGCCGCGCGCCGCGCCGTCCGCCACTCAATCGGCTATCAAAACCAATGGACTCGTAGGTATCGATTTTTTCGCCAGAATCTTTCTTGAAGCAACCAAAGTACCTGCATCTACCTTTGATTGCATAATTAAGGTTAGGGTTAGGAATAAAGATGTGAAAAAATAAAGATTGGCTCTAAAGAACTAGCATCCAGAGCCGTAAAATAACAATAAAAAAAAACTGTTACGACATAGCGCCCTAAGGGACTTACAGAAGGTGTGTTGCACGACCCCCAGCCAGGGGAAGCGGCCGAGGGGCACGTTGCCCTCGGGCACCGCTTGCTCCATATCCACTGAACACTTCACTTGGTCCCAGTCTACCGGTGAACACACTTTTACTGCAACAATATCACGCATCGGACAAAGGCCGGTTATAATACATTTCGTGAATGATTTTTCAAAAACGGCATTTTAGTCAGATGAGAAAAAATCTAGAAATATTTTTGATATCTGAAGAATATATTTCTAGAGGCTAAAAACATTCGAAAAATATTAGTGTTAGTTCATTTAATACCAAAATTAATCTTAATATTTAATTCAAAGCATTCAGCCTTTATAATCTGCTTTTAAGGTTCCGTACCTTAAGGGTAAAAACGGGACCCTATTACTAAGACTTCGCTGTCTGTCCTGGTGACAGACAGACAGACAGACGAACAGACATTAACGTCAATCTTATAACACTTGGGGGTTAACAAGCAAGATATAGCAATGTGAATATGGGCCTTTTGATAATTGAAACTTAAATAATATACCCACTTTTTAAAGTCAAAATAATTAAAACTCCAATTGTAGACATCGACCTTAGTCGAGCCATTTTTAAAAACACACTTCTATAAACTACTTATATCTAAGTCTAAGTACTGAACAGTATACAAAAAATCTAAAATACCGTCCATAAAAAGAAACGTGCGTTTTTTGTAAAAGTTGATAGCACTCTGACTGCCATTTTTCGTGTATATTTCACCTTTATACTACAAAAACATGCCGTATGCACTTTCTCACGTTTTATTTTGAAAATAGAGGCGAGTTTACAAATTATGTTTCGATTTTCGGATGTACGATTTGCAGTTCCGGTCAGTATTTCACATTAAACGATAAGACTTTTCTTTTGTCTTGTACTACGTTCTTGTGAGACATTTCAAAAGATACACATAGACTCTACGAATTTTTTAAAATAATAACCAATAAATTGCCTCTCGCACTCGTGCACGAAGGGTTCCGTACTATTATCTTTAATCAATGTGTGTTACCAGTGATGACTTATGGCTTTGAAACGTTGTCCCTTGCTATGGGTCTCATAAGAAGGTTCAATGTTAAATGGGCTATGGAGAGGACTATGCTCGGTGTTTCATATAATCAAATCATAAATGAGGAGTTTCGTTGAAGAACGAAGGTCACTGTCATAGCCAAATGGATTAGCTCATTAGAGTGGCAGTGGGCGGGGCATATAGCGCGAAGAACAGATGGCCGATTGGGGAGAAAGATTCTCGAATGGCGGGCACGTACCGGCAAGCGCTGCGTAGGACACCCTCCTGCGCTATATGGTTAGACAACCTGTGCAAGGTTGCAGGAAGGGCTGGATACAGGCCGCTTCCAATCGATCGTTTTGGAAATCCTTGGGGAAGGCCTTTGTCCAGCAGTGGACGTCACTGATATGATGATCTATAAAAAAGCACGTTTATTGTATGAGACTCTTTTATTCTGTTTTTAGTATTTGATGTTAAATCGACAACAGAAATACTTCATATGTGCGAAGTTCAACTGTCTAGCTGTCATGGTTCATGTGTTACAGCCTGGTGACAGACAGAGACAGACAGACGTTCGGACGGACAGCGGAGTCGTAGTGATAGGGTCCTGTTTTTACCCTTTGGATACAGAACCGTAAAAATGTACCGAAACAGTGATGGATTGCCGCATCGCTTATTAACATTATTCATTTATTTTCTCGATCAGCTTCTACTTCTTTAAAACTACTTAGCATGGAAGACGGTGGACATAAATACATAAATATTCTTACAAGACTTATCTTCCAATGTGAACTATTCCATAAACAATTTTTTTCGTGTTGTATCAGTCGCACGTATTAGTATGGTTTTAATCGTGTTTGGTGTCGAATGTAAAACGGAACTTAGACATATACAACGTGTAAAAGACATCTTCATCATCATCAACCGAGTGTTTTCCCGGTTTCATCCTCAGTTCTAGCGTTCCCCGCAATTTGGTGTCACCGCAAACTCTTGCGCAGTGTATGCGGCATAATAAAGCGGGGTTGTTGTTGGGTCTTTTAAATAAGATTCTGTGGGAACCCGTCTTGTAAATAATAGATGGCGCTACGGATTTTAGTTCTGCTATTTAGTTCCTCCCCTCATCACTAGATGGCGTTTACATATGAAACTATTGAAAGTCAAAATTATTTCATGCTCATACACTATATAAAGGGGTGAAACCGGAAATGGGCAACCTCCCTTTAGCTATGTTTTGGTCTAATCAGAATATGTTTAATCAACCATTTTGTCCTTGAGGTCCATTTGGCGTAACCACAATAATACACGGACAGACAGACAATATGTTGGTTGACCGGTATCAACCAACCAAAAAAAAAATGAAAAAAGATAGCTTTCTCATAAAACGTGATACGGGAATAAATAACGTGTCACATAGGTATGTTAGTAAAAAATAAATAAAAGAAATCTAAGTATCATAAATTAACATTTATTTGAATAAAAATACAAAAATAAAAAACAAAAAATTATACATTTTTGTAATAAAGTTTAATAAATAAACATTCGTACTACCGCATTTATGAACTTCGTTCCAATATAAGTTAAAAACATTCATCTATAATCTTATTGATCAATTCTTGATATAACCGTATATTATAATGTGTATGCAAACTTGTATAAAAGTAAAAAATACTTAACTAGATACATAATCCAAAGGATACTATTAACTGGATACATAATCCAAAGGATACTATTAACTGGATACATAATCCAAAGGATACATAAAAAATGCATAAGGCATAGAGGCTACTTTTACAATCATCATCATCATCAACAGGTCTTTTTTGTCTCCACTGCAGGAGTACGACCCTCTCTGTACTACCAGAGCCATACTTGGCCAGAGCAGCCAGAGGATTTGGCCTACACTCGCCATGCTGGCCAGACAGGTTGGAGAGCTCTCATGAGGTTCATGAGCTTTGTTTAGCTTGTATTCCCTAAGTCGCCTTCTACGACATCCACGGCAGGACTTGGAGTGGTCCTATTCTACTCTGCCGGAAACCACACGGCAGTTTTTCATTAATCCACTATTTTCCAACAAGTCAATTCAGATACTTTTTATAAACGTCAAAACAACCATTATCTATTCGGTTTCTAAGAAATACAGGCGTCATAGTTTCTTTCTAGTTAGTTATAGTCACAGTTTTTCTGCAATTATAAATCTAAAATAACATTGAAAATAGATATAATCATGACAAGTGACATTATTTTGTGATGTTTTATTTTCTTAACTGTATCAAAGATAATATAATTACAAATCTGTACGAAATAATTTATTTTCAACACATTAGCTCGGAAAGTGCTATTTACCACACTGAATTTACTTTTTTCCTCACTAATGTGTTGAAAAACGTAGTATAGCACACGTGTGGTATCGTCCATTACAATCTCAATTACAAGCTCCAACGACAAACGCGCGGGCTTCGCCCGCTAGTTTGTCAACCCGCCTCGATTGTAATGAACAGTTTACCACACTTGTATCATAAAATACTATTTTGACACAGGAAAATACGCAATAGCTGCAAAATGGAAACGATCTCTATGTCTAGTCATACAATACAATACAGTTTAGCAAAAAAAGGACCACGGAATTTAAGCGCTCTCGCAAAATTTAGTAATTTTTTAAACTGACCTAATAAGGTTATCAAATCGACTGTATGTTTTTGTTCGCGATGTTGTATTTAATACCTTGATACAGTAAAGCTGTGTTTAATACTTTGAGACAATAAAGATGTATTTATAATACCTTGATACTGTAAAGATGTATTTAATACCTTAATACAGTAAAGCTGTAATTAATACCTTGATACAATAAAGATGTATTTAATACCTTGTTACAGTAAAGCTGTGTTTAATACCTTGAGACAATAAAGATCTATTTATAATACCTTGATACAGTAAAGATGTATTTAATACCTTAATACAGTAAAGCTGTATTTAATACCTTGCGACAATAAAGATGTATTTATAATACCTTGATACAGTAAAGATGTATTTAATACCTTAATACAGTAAAGCTGTATTTAATACCTTGATACAGTAAAGCTGTATTTAATACCTTGAGACAATAAAGGTGTATTTAATACCTTGATACAATAAAGCTGTATTTAATACCTTGAGACAATAAAGATGTATTTAATACCTTGATACAGTAAAGCTGTATTTAATGTCTGTAGCTGTAGTAATAATGATGTATTTTCACATATACCACCAAGATTTGTAATATGGCACGAAGTAATTCCATCTGATGAGGGAGGCCGTTGGGTTCCAGGGGTTCGTAGTCTCCACTTCGGAGAAGGGGTTCGGCATCCTGATCTTTTCTTCTTTCCTTCCAAACATTGTGACCTCAAAGGTGGCCATGAAGGAGAAATAAAAGCGGAACTCCACGAAAGCGGTCGACTTAAAATAAACGAAGCATTCGAGCCTGTAACAAACAAAACTTAGTTTCCCGACTGCGCCGGAAGGAGGGTTGTGTTTTTCATGTGTATGGATGTATGTATATTTATTTGGCATCCTCTGCAGCCAAAACGGCTATACGGGATAGATTTTAACTGACTTCAAAAAAAGGAGAATATGAATTCAACCAGTTTCTCTTTTTTTATTTGGTACTTAGTTGGTTTTATATTAATTTGAAGATATATGAAGAACTTTACGGGATAAGTCTGCCGTTGTGTATTTACTTTTCTTGAAGCTTTATAAATAAACAAACAAACAAACGTTGGACATTTGGAAGAAACTCCTGAAATTAATAAAGTACCTAGGTTGTTTTTGTCAAAAATTTAATAGAGATCAAAAGGCTCGCTGTATTCCTCAAAATTTTGAGAAGGGCACTGGGTGAATAAATTTTTAGAATCAAACATAAAAATAAAAAGACCAGAAGTAAAAAATAATGTAATTACTATATGATTTTAGAATTTCACGGTCACAATTACTGTTAATCGCATTACGGGACTTACCGCGATTAACAGTATTAGTACCTGGGCGACCGAGCGTTGCTCGGTTACATCTCAAACATTAACTACATTTTTTGAAACTTGTCTAAAAACAATACAAAGTAAAAAATATATATAAACTTGAACATAAAAAAAAACAAAAGTAAGTCACCGAGTGGGATTTGAACCCGTAACACTCTTTCTAGCAGTCCGCATCTTAAATCGCTAAACCAAACGGATAGCGCCCGGTGCGACGAAATTAGCGACTATATTCTGCGTGGAAAGAAAAACGCATGAAAACTCGAAAACACGCGTTTTCCCAAATATAATACTAATCTAGATCGATTGTTTACCCCCGAAAACCCCGTATACCAATTTTCAGCGAAATCGTTAAAGCCGTTTTCGAGATCACAGAAATTTATAAATATATCTATCTGATTTTACCTTTTGACCTTCTTTTGTTATTTCTATCACTTTTATATATCTTATGATTGTTATGATAGCAGACTATTATATATACATATAAACATTTATTCATTATTTTTATAATACATGATTAGTTGTTCTGATTTTCATCTGACTTTTGTTATTTTAAGCACTAAGTACATATTGAATGCATTGTTTATTAGGATCAATTAAACCTTAGAGATAAGAAAGAGCGGAGTCTCCTGGCACAGGCATATTTTTGCTTAAAAGGAGGCTCCAGCAATAAAATTTATGTATCTTACTAGTTTCCCAATAAACCATTTTTTTTTTATACATAAATAAATAAATATACAAGAATTGCTCGTTTAAAGGTATTAGATAATTACTTTGTTTCCGGTAACAGTGTCGCGAGTTCAGTGGTTCTTTTCTCATCTCAAAAAATTTCCAGCGCGCCTCAAGAAGTTTACTTCAAATAAGTATAACAATTTATTAAAATATAAAGAGACAAAAAAATTACGAAGAAATAATGAAATTAACAATAAAATCTTAAAAATTGGCATGTTCTGGGTTCGGACCAGGTACATCGATTATCTAAGGCATACAATTTCCCAACTGAGCTAGAAACATCATCCTCCCATTAAAAGATGGCGTTTACATGTGAAAATGAAACTATTGAAAGTGTTTTTTTTTTATTTGTCTGGCAAACACGGCGTAATTTTAGTCTTATCATCATCATCAGGTCTTTTTGTCTCCACTGCAAGAGCACGACCCTCTCTGTACTACGAGAGCCATACTTGGCCAGAGCAGCCAGAGGACTAGGCCTGCACTCTCCTCGCTGGCCAGACGGGTTGGAGAGATCTCATACGTACATACATACATACATACATACATACATACATACATACTATCACGTCTTTATCCCTAATGGGGCAGACATAGCATTTTTAAGTCTTGCGGCTCTAAGCAGATAGAGCCCAGGGCTGCAGGACTCAAAGGCCACTTTTAGCTTGATGTGGGCAAGAAGGTGGAAGTAGGAAATAAACTAGTGATGGGTTGCTAGCCGCATCGCCTATGAATGCGATTCGATTTTTTGCCCATTCCCTCGATCGGCTCTTACGATCTGCCCGGGAAGAGAAGCAGCTGATACATTCTAAGTTTTTTCTTTTCTCCCAGACCAGCATGGAAGAAAGATGGAGATGGAGAGATCTCACTGATGTTTATATTTATAAGCTTTGTTTAGTTTGTAATTCCTAAGTCGCCTTACGACATCCACGGTAGTTTTAGTCTACTAAATACTTGTGTATCTACTTGCGGAAGTCCGGTCCGGCGGTGTGGCCGTGCGACAGGCCGGTCATGTCCCGCTGGCAGTGGTGTTCGATCCACACGGCCGCGTTAGTCCGCGCCAGCACATTCAGCTGCACGTTGACACACGAGTAGCTGGCCACTTGCACTACTGACACCTTTGACAAGGATAATCATATTAAGGGCGAAAGGAACACAGACACAGATCAATATAATGTACGGACACACTTTTTTTTACTGTTTTATTTAATGTACGGACACACTTTTTTTCTTCTTTTTTCAGAAGAAAATTTATAGACCAAATAAAAGAAAAATTAAACGTGAAAACATATAAAGAGGTTAAGAACTTAGCGGAAGGAAGAGAGACATGGAAAGCACTCCACCGACAAGAGCCCAGCTCTTAAATATAAGAAGAAGACACTTTTTTTACTGTTTTATTAAATGTATGTATAGATGAGGGCGCTATAAAAAAAGACCGGAACTATCCTTACAAAGTAGAATCCTTGTGCAAAGTTCTTCGTAGTAAGCACTTCCACGTTGTCCTTATATTGCACACCGCCGCGGGTCCTGCGCTCACACTGCCCTATGTCTTTTGGAATCTTCACTGAGGCTGAAACAACATAATAAATAGTTTTAAAATCTAAAACCCTCTATTTGTGTAAGTGCACACACATAGTGCAGGTGAGACATAGGCCAGAGGTACTGCGCCGTGCTCGGTTCAAGCTTGTTTATACTGGTTTTTAGGGTTTCGTAGTAAACAAGGAACTCTTATAGTTTCGCCATGTCTGTCTGTCTGTCTGTCCGCGGTCCTACTCAGAAAATATAAGTACTAGAAAGCTGTAATTTAGCATGGATATGTATATCAATAATGGCGAAAAAGTCGTAAAATAAAATATGGAAATAATTTTTTTTAGGGTAGCTGCCATACAGGTAAAGAGCAGGTCAATATTTTTTTCTTTACAAACACATTGTGTGAGGTATCGTTGAATAGGTCTTTCAAAAATATTGTGAGCTTGGGAACACCATTTTTCGATTTATTAGGTTTAAAGTGAAATTTTTTGTTAAAGTCGCGTGTCCCCCCCCCCCATCTATCTGCTAAACGGTTATATATGGACACGTGAAAAAAATCACAGCTATAGTACATATAATGTAGTTTTAAGGAAAACTATCAGACCTAAGTAGTGTTAACAAATTAAAAAATTTAGGCGATCAACTTATAAAATGTACTCGAAAAGGAAAATTTCATACAAATTCAATATAAAGTTAGACGTTTAAGACGTTTTTAGTGGCATGAACTCAAAGTTGGCATTAACAACTACGGAACCCTACACTGCGCGTGGCCCGACACGCGCTTGGCCAATTATTTTTTTGAAACTCGACCTGAGGCACGGCACAACCCTCGCGCGTCGTCTCCCTGCCAAGCACTTTCCCTCTTCACCTCCACCTTTGATATGTACTGCTATTTTTTATTTATATATTTTTCTCTTCTTTTTTGTAGAGGCATACTTATCAAAATCAGAATTCGAGTCGTTAGGTGTTGAAGTCGGTTGAAGGTTCTCGAATGGCGACCACGTACTGGCAAGCGAAGCGTTAGAACGCCCACCCACAAGGTGGTCTGACGACCTGACTATCCTGAGGGTCCTGACTAAGGTAAAGGAAATCGGTCATTTTGGAAATCCTTGGAAGAGGCGATATGCGGCTGATATGATGATATGACCCAACGCAGACGACAGACTATCCGTGACGCACATTTTAGTCTGTGATAGTCTGTGAAAAAAAACCCATGAAAAAAAGTGCGGCACGGATTAGCCTAATAATGATGCTAAAGTCGGTTTTTAGTTTTGAAAAATTATAGCAGAAGCAAAGTCAAAATATTTACATGAGTACATCTGCAGCTTATGGGGCCGTTGTCTTCGGAAGTATACCTTCACAGTCTTGGGCTCCCCCCCGTAGCGCAGCGAGAGGAGGTCGTCTACCCAGGGCAGGAACTCGTGGACGCTGACGAAGCGGGCCGGGGCCCCGCAGCCGGGGCCTCGCATGCTGAACCCTAACTGTTAATCGGTGGAAATTGGTTAAACGGAGTGGAAATTAGTTGACAACTGCGTGGTCACTCCTAGTGGTCACTAGCGTTGCAAGCAATAGTATTAAGTATCGATACTATGGTGATCTTGGAAAACAGTAAAAATATCGATAGTATCGATAGTTTAGATACTGACGGCAGTATCGATAGTTTTTAATGAATACTATCGATTATATCGATAGTAAAGGTACTATTTATATCAAGAACTATCGATAGTATTATTTTATATAGATACTATTATAACTTCGATAGTAATTTTAGCTATCGATAGTTTTTCATGCAACTAGTAGATACAGTATCGATACTATCTAAATCCAATTCTATCGATAGTTTTACCCATGGAATAATAAAACAGGTATTCTCTTCCCGAGATGGAACTTGACTACGTCACAGAGTGTTGCCACTGATTGTTCTTTTCAGTAAATGTACGACTTTCTCAATTAGTTCATGAATATTAAATAAAATATTAAGTAACTTAGCTATTTAGTATCTCGCGATTTTCGCGTGATTCATCAATTTAATATTTTATAAATTGATATAATGGATTATTAATTCGGAATTGGTATATAAAGTTTAAAAATGCATTACGCTCGGGTTATTCAATTTCACACAGTTGCAACATATCAAACTGATGACGTAGTCAAGTTCCACCTACATCATTAGCTGTCACGGAAAGAGAATACCTTATTTTATTATACCATGGTTTTTTTAATAACCTTTTATCAATAGTATTGCATACTATCGACAATCGATAGTATCGATTATATCGATACTATCTTTTCAAGGTTAACTATCGAAAGTTATGCAACGCTGGTGGTCACCCTAGGCAATATGTAAAAGTCCAAGGAACAATGTAAACAACACAAAAAACTCTATATCTAGTTTTATATTGCTCCCAGCGCCATCTATTACACCAATTGAGAAATACATGTTCTTGATTCAAATATTGCCTAGACTTTCATATAAATACTAGCTTTTCGGGCGCTGCGCGGGCTGCAAGCAGCCCGCGGTCTTTCGTGCGGCTGTTGAGGTAAGCTAAGTCATGTTTCCAGTTCAAAAAATGGGTAAAAACTGCAGTCAGTAAAGGAAACATTATAATATGTGTGGGGGCGGCCATCTTGGATCTAAAATCTGATTCCAGTTCCGAGTTCCGCGGGGTGCCTTACCCCAATGTACAAAATTTCAGACCCTAACGAAGTCCCAGTGAGACGTTATAAACGAAATAAGTTTAATTTTCTAAAATCCAGACGCCATCTTGGATTCCAAAAAAAATATTGAATTTGGGTTTTTGGGGTCAAATTACACATAGATATCGATTTTCAGCCAAATCGCAAGCAGTTGACTTTCGGCGGCCATCTTGGATTTCCAAAAAAAAAAAAGACGCTGCGCTTTGTGATAGTGGCTCGGGCTTCGCCGTCGCCCGCAGCTCGCCCTTCGGGCTCGCATCACTCGGCCTGCGGCCTCGTAAAATTGCTTCTGGGGGTGTCAAAGGGGGGGGGGGGGAGGAGGGGGAACTCGGGCTTCGCCCTCGCTCCACAGCTCGGCCTGCGGCCTCGCGGGGGCGCTTCGCCTTCGGCCTTCGGCCTCAGGCTTCGCCAAGTTACTTGGGGGGCTGTTTGTATGAAATTTGTATGGAGGGGAATTGTCCATGTATGGCGGCCATCTTGGATTTTGAAAAAAATCAAAAAACAAATGACGCTTGTCAAATTGCTTACAACCCCATACATTTTGAAAAAAAAATCACGCCCCTAACCCCAACCGTTTTCGCAGGCCGTAACCCTTCCACATCAGGTTTCCGCAGATCATCAAATGTCAGATTTTTCTGGTACTCCAATTAGCTCCCTCTATACGACCACACATCAACCTAAACCCCACCAACCCCGCAACAGGGCAAACAACTATGTCAATGAATCAGTCAGTCAGTGGTAATGTAGGTTTATATATTATAACTAGCTTTTCGGGCGCTGCGCGGGCTGCAAGCAGCCCGCGGTCTTTCGTACAGCTGTTGAGGTAGGCTGAAATATGTTTCCAGTTCAGAAAATGGGTAAGTTTGTATGGGGAGAAATTGTCCTTGTATGGCGGCCATCTTGGATTTTGAAAAAAAAATAAAAACAAATGACGGTCGTCAAATTGCTTACAACCCCCTACATTTTGAAAAAAAAATAACGCCCCTAACCCCAACCGTCTTTGCATGCCGTACCCCTTCCACATCAGGTTTCTGCAGATCCTCAAATGTCAGATTTTTCTGGTACTCACTGGAGCACCCTCTATACGACCACACCCAGACCTTAACCCCACCAACCCCGCAACAGGGCAAACAACCATGTCAATCAGTGAGTCAGTCAGTGAGTGGTAATGTAGGTTTATATATTATAACTAGCTTTTCGGGCGCTGCGCGGGCTGCAAGCAGCCCGCGGTCTTTCGTGCGGCTGTTGAGGTAGGGTAAGACATGTTTCCAGTTCAGAAAATGGGTAAGTTTGTATGGAGGACAATTGTCCTTGTATGGCGGCCATCTTGGATTTCGTAAAAAATCAAAAAACAAATGACGCTCGTCAAATTGCTTACAACCCCCTACATTTTGAAAAAAACATCACGCCCCTAACCCTAACCGTTTTCGCAGGCCGTACCCCTTCCACATCAGGTTTCAGCAAATCCTCAAATGTCAGATTTTTCTGGTACTCCATTTAGCACCCTCTATACAACCGCATATCAACCTTAACCCCACCAACCCCGCAACAGGGCAAACAACTATGTCAATGAGTCAGTCAGTCAGTCAGTGGTAATGTAGGTTTATATAATATAATAAATATAATAAACTAGATATACAAACTTTAACATAACAGATTAGCTTACTTTTATCTTTTTGGTCACATACAAGAGCGTTTTTGGGGAACAAAGTATAGATTTTTCTGAAGTCATATTATCTATATTCTTAAAATAGTGTTCGTGAATATATAAAGGACAGACAAAAATACAAGCACAGGTATGGCGTTTCATAGACGACGACCTCCGTGGCGTAATGGTCAACACGCTAGACCGCTAATCCGGAGGTCCTGGGTTCGATCCCCAGCCAGGGCAAGTTGGAAAATGGCCTTTTTCAAATTGTCCTGGGTCTTGGATGTTTATCTATATATGTATTTGTTATAAAATATAGTATCGTTGAGTTAGTATCTCATGACACAAGTCTCGAACTTACTTTGGGGCTAGCTCAATCAGTGTAATTTGTCCCTATATATTTATTTATATTTATTTATTTATTTATAGACGCGGAGTAACATTAATGCCTACTACTACAGACGAAACTATACATGCGTGTTCACGTCAATGTGTGTGTTCGCCCGCTGAACTCCCTCGATGAGCGACGAGGCGAAGTGCGAAGACGAGGAACGGGAACGCATATTGCGCGGGACCTTAGGAGATTCCGTGCTGTATCATCATCTTCCTCGCCTTATCCCTATTTGGGGTCGGCTCTGTATGTCAACTCCCTCCACAGTTTTCTATCATTAACCATATTTGTACTAACCCCCCTCTCCTCCCTTATCCTATCTTATCCATCTTCGTCACCCCACACATCCACCTAAGCATTCGTATCTCTGCTACATGTAACCTATGTTCTTCTCTCTTCTTCGTAGCCCAACATTCGCCTCCATACAACGAAGCAGGTTGCTGTATGTAATACATAAATTAATTCTGTGGTACATGAGAAGGAAAAATAGTAACTAACCAGCATCCAGTGCCCCCAGGACTGCCTGGAGACGAGCGCGACCCCCGCGTCCCACACACACGCGTGTTTCTTCGACTCAGCTGCGGCGCACAACGGTCTTCTGGGCTTCATCATGGCATCTGTCAGCTGAAATGTATATAGATACACTATTGTAACTAGTACTGAGGCAACTCCAACTATCCCAGCTACTGAGCTGGGATAGGTGGAGTTGCCTCAGTACTAGTTACTAGGTGTGCTCCCGAAATGTGTACAAATAGACGTCGTAGAGCATGAGATCAAGAGAAGAGAGAAACGACAAGGGTTAAATCATTTACTTGTTACTATCCGAAGCACGCGATAGTGGTCGCGTGCTCTTTATGACTCCGGAATGCTAATCAGTTTGAACAACTTTTGCTAAGGCGTCATTTTTATATTTCTTGTAGTTTAGCTGGACCATTATGGATCTGCATCAGGTGTTCCATTTTTCAAAATCAATTTTATTCTATATTTTGCCCAGGCTTAACAGCTATACAACAAAAAAGTTCCATTCGAATCCGTCCAGTATTTCCGGAGATTAGCGTGTACAAACAGACAGACTTTCTTTTTTAAATTCTTCGGCCCAACGTAGACGACAGACTAAACCATGCCGCACTTTTTAAACTAAAACGTAGGTCACTGATAGTATGTCGTCTGCGTTGGGCCTTACTCTATTACTTCTTCTTCTTCTTCTTCTTCTTCTTAGCGAGTCCGAATGGCGATTTTATATAGTTGAGGACCAGTGTGTGGCCACACTTACTCCTCTGTCATTTGCAGAGTTTAAATCCTCTATTGTACAGGATATTGGGCAGTTGGGGCATGAGAGTAGGTGGGCCATGGTTTGAACATCTCCACAGTCACAACGGTCGTTATTTGAAAAACCCCACCTGACTCGGTTTTCATGACACCTTCCAACACCAGCCCGGAGCCTATTTAATATGTTATGTAACCATCGCCCCAAATTGTACCCCGCCCCATACCTCAGCCTTGTAATAATATTCTTCGCAATTCCTATTCGGCACGTAGTTCATCTTCATCACTTCTTTGTTGATCTCTCCGCCATCTATTAGACAAAATTAGATTAATCAGTTTATGTTTTCCGAGGTGTTGGCGTTAAATTGTTTGTTATAAACAAACGAATAAACATCCCGATCACAAAGCTTATTGGTTTGTACATATTGAATACAATTATTAAATCTTTATTGTCATTGGATATTTATAATATCTCTTAATAGTCATCACTTTGTATTGGTAAACAAACAAACAAACAATTTAAAATGCTCATGCTGTATTGTACACTAGCAGTTTCCCACGGCTGTGCTCGAGATTTTATGTTGATTTCTATAGGTAAAAGTATTTTAAAACCGAATTAATAATTACTTGAAACTGTAAACAGTAATTCATAAAATAGTTTAACGGGTATGGCTTGTCCAAGACAAATTTTTAAATTATATCTTCAGTTACTTTTAAATGATTTTAAAAAAATGGGGGCAGCACCATATCCCGGGTTTATGTATGGCCACAGAATTAATAATAGTATTACATACAGAAAGGAAACTCGCACCGTACCCCGCAATCTGGCGTCCCCGCAACCCTTCCCCCGTTATTGGGCCGTGTAAGCGCGAGTAAAACAGGGTTATTGGTTGTCGCACGTTGACATTACGCGAGTCACTTAAGATTATTGAATTATAATGGTGAGAAACTGCGCACATTATCATTGTTTATCCACGGAAAACAATAAATAACGAAAATTTTATAGATTTCCGAGTGATAAAAACAGGTAAGCAAAGCAACAAATTCTGTGGTAGCGACACTGATTGTTTAACTCACACATTTGACGTGTGCACGGACGGATTGTTTCGTTTGTAGTAGTACTAGGTATATACCTATGCTGCTTCGTTTGTATGAAGTGCCATACCTGTGGTATGGCCTTAAAAGGAAAACAAACAAAAAACTCCCTAAAATAATAAGTTATTCGTACGGTAGTGCCGTCCTATTACTATGTCAAACCAAATTAGTCTTTAACATCATACGTTAGTGCTCAATGTTGCTTGACACTGAAACGCTTGTTCGCAGTAGCGTCCATCTTGCGTACCGATTTTGGAGTAACCCCCTCAACTGATGGTCCAATGACAACAATCGATTAGGCCTGACGTCACTGTGTTTCGATCTGGTGTCCCACATTTTAAAAACCCTCCTTATCCTCGGGTTCGCGAAAATAACTGACCATCTTTCTTACCATCAGATATTCGCACCGCATGCATAGTGTCAAAGGTTCCGAATCCTTTCAGCGGAAGACACACAGGCAACACCACCACTGAAACATTTTGTACATATGTTATATACAAAGTTATAAATTGGGTAATTTTTTATAATGCCGGGAAGCAATAAAAACAATGACAAGCTGCTTTGGGTTAAGTAATAACACTAATAAGATAAGATAAGAAATAAATCTATATTGCACCAACTTAATTAAAAGTAATTATTCAATTCAATTTAAATTAAATATATCTTTATTATCATAGAATATTTATTTTGTTGCACAATTGTTGACGTCAAATGGTTACTTACAGCTAAGTTTAGTACCGCTTCCAAAGCGCTAGTGCAGAAGAAGCGGTAACAAACTGCACTGCAGCATTTTCTTCAAGGACGACAACTCACAATTAAATTAATACTTAAAGTAAATAATTAGTTCACAACACTGCTTTCGCCCGCCACTTTTTGGCCACTAGTGGTTTGTAGTTAATATTAGTCCAAACTCACTGGTATAGTCGCTGATGCCCGTCTGCCCTTCGGTATACAGCTCCAACAAGGCCAGGGTTGCCAGCGTCACCTTCTCCTCAAACTCCGGGTGCAGGAGGTAATCCCTTACGTCCAGAGCGAACTTCGTCTGCTCATTGTACCACACTATGAATTTTGTGTTGTTCCTGCAAGCAATTAGCGTTTTCTCTTAATTATGCATTGTAATTTAGGTATTAATTTAGATTTTTAATTTAGTTTGTATATTTAGTTCAGTAAGTATTTATTTAAAGATATATATACTTTCGAATAAATTAATTAATAAATTTGTATGGGAAAAAACATTATACATTTTATCTTAATTATTATTTTATTAAATTATGGTAAGGATGGTTTTCGTTGCAATTTTAAAGACTAAGGTAAAATTAGAAAGTGTTTTGTCGTCCAAAATTTGCTTTTTTCGGCATCACCTGTAGGTTGACTGGTAAAAAAGGCCTTGGGTCTTAAGTCCGCCTGTTACAATTTTTGTAATAAAGTTAAATAAATATGTAAATAAATAAATATCGCAGGTACATTCGTTCACAGTATAAGCTGTGCATGTGCAGAGTGTGTCTCTATCTTTAATAATTGACCAAGTGCGTGTCGGGCCACGCGCAGTGTAGAGTTCCGTAGTTGCTAATGCCAACTTTGAGTTCAAGCCACTAAAAACTAATTTTCTATTGAATTTGTATGAAATTTTCCTTTTCCGAGTACATTTTATAAGTTGATCTAATACAACTTTTTAATTTGTAAACCCTACTTATCTCTGATAGTTTTCTTTCGTTATATATACTACAGCTGTGATTTTTTTCACATGTCTATTTATAACCGTTTAGAAGAGAGAGGGGGGAGGGGGACACTTGATTCTAACAAAAATTTGCAAATGTTTCAGAAACGGATCTCTAAATCGATTTAAATTCAAATGAATATAATTTAAATATATGAAATATAGAGAAAGGGATGTTAAGATGGTTTGGGCGTGTAGAAAGGATGGATGAAAAGAGATTGACAAAAAATATTTATATGACAAATGTGAAAGGAACAGTAGGAAAGGGTCGGCCTTGGCGAACATTCTGCGACCAAATTGCAACCGTTCTAAAAAAAGAGAGGTAAAAAGTACCCGTAACCGAAGGGCATGTATGAAGGGATTGATGAGTCTAGATGAAGCAAAAGAGGTTTGTCAGGATCGTAGCAAGTGGAGGTCCATAGTCTCTGCCTACCGCTGTGAGAAACAGGCGTGATATTATGTATGTATGTAGAAATAGACACAATAAATCAATTTGCATGTTATCTTACGAGAGCTGTTCTCTTGGCACCTTGGATATGTCGTCAGCGGACGCGATGACGTAACTCGGGTGGATAAGCACGCCGGAGGTGACCGCGTATTGGTCAACGCCGCCCATCTCTGCAAAATCAGATCTTTCTCAAAAGTGGCCAGCAATGGCGGCAGATTATTCAAATAAATGTTTATCCAGTAACTAGCCGAAGCCCGCGACTTCGTTCGCGTGGATGATTTTAACTACGTAAAATGCTTATCAGGCTTTTTGGAACTTTTTTGAAAACTTTTGCTAAGGCGTCATTTTTATAGTTAACTGGATCATTATGGGTCTGCATCAGGTGTTCCAATTTCCAAAATCAATTATACCCTATAAGTTGCCCAGGCTTAACAGCTATTTAACAAAAACAGTTTCATTTGAATCCGTTCAATTTTTCCGGAGATTAGCGTGTACAAACAGACAAATAGACAGACTTTTTTATTCTTACTCTGTTACTATGTCTTCATCGCCCGAAATATATTTTATGTAAGTATATTCAATGTATTTACACTTCAATAGTGTGTATATTAAAATTTTATTCTTCTACTTCTTCTTATCGTGTGTGTTAGTGACTAACACTAGTGTCAGAGTTTTTAAACCGCCATAAAGGCCTCTGACATGGTTTTAGGTAACGACCAATGTCAAAGACAGTGACCGGGACCGACGGCTTAACGTGCCCTCCGAAGCACGGATCATCTTACTTATCAGACAATCAGGTGATCAGCCAGCAATATCCTAACCAAACTAGGACAACACAAACATTTGATTTATTTTTAAAGAAAAGCTACTTACTTATAGCAGCGCTTCGCAACGACCACTGCTGATCAGAAACGCCGAAATTATTCTTTTTTTGTTTGAAAGGGCATTCTTGATAGGTGTTCCCATATAAATTTTATCAAAATCGGTGGCGCAGTTTGGGGGTGAAGTGGGTTTTTACTTTAGTTTCATTAAAAAAATATATCACAGTATTGGTCGCCTAACCGCAAAAAGGGCTTTTTTATAATATAATACAATATTGACATATTATAACATGCAATGCTTGCAAACGAATTACCAAATATAAATAACATAATAACAAATAAGTAATTAAAAATGCAATGCACGGATCAGCCATCGTTAAACTATTGAAGTAGTAATTAGTCAAAACTAGTAGGCAGAATTAGTACCAGCTGCTCTCAGAGATGGCAGCACACATGAACTCTATGGAATAAGGGGATGGGTTGAACTGACTTACGGAAAGTATGTTGCACGACCCCTAGCCAGGGGAAGCGTCCTAGAGGCACCTTGCCATCGGCCACCTGCTGGTCCTTGTCCACAGAACACTTCACCTGGTCCCAATCCAGCGGTGAACATCCTTTCAATAACAACAATGTATTCTATTAATGTTTCTTTGATTGTTTGTTGGTTTTGTCAACCGTGATTCTCTGTTTTCTCCTAACTTTTTAAATCATAAAATGTTTTCTTAAAACGATTTTGTCCTAATCATAGTTTCACATAATGTTTTTTCTATCATAATGTTTCTGGTGACCTAATAATTGATTGTTATATTATATTTATTCATATTATAGTTACTTAAAAGCATTATGTTTGTCCTTGCAAAGTCATTTCGACCATCCAGGCCATTTAATAGGTTCTGGTGCAGCGGGAGAGGTCCTTAGGCCACGGCCGCCTACATTGTTCTCGCAGAGTCATGTAGACCGCGCTGCGAAAATGTTTAATTTAAAATACGAAAGTTAATAATTAAAAGCAAAGATAAACTTTAAAAAACCTATCTTTTGCCTGACAATACAACTTCATTAATAATTATGTAAAAAAAAATATTTGAATAGAAATTATTAGAAATATTATGATTTTAGATTTTTATGACCATTAATAATTTGTGACACCTAAAATTATGTTAAAAAACATATGATAAATTAGAAGAGAAATCAATATAATGAGTATTTGTGATTGATTATATTTAAGAACATTATGTCAAGCTATATTATGTCAGATATTTTTATGAGAAAAATTAGAGACCCTTGACGATGTAGGGTCCGTGGCGTGATGGTTAACACGCTACTCCAAAGGGTGCTGGGTTCGATCCCCAGCCAGGGCTGGTTAGAAAAGGGCCGGTTGGCCTTTTTCAAATTTCCCTGGGTCTTGGGTGTTTATCTACTTATGTATTTAATTTATTATTATTAGATTATTGTAACCTATATTGTTAATATTAAATAAACCAGTTATTTATTAGGGTTCCGTAGTAAACAAGGAACCCTTATAGTTTCGCCATGTCTGTCTGTCTGTCTGTCTGTCCACGGTCCTACAGAGAAACTATAAGTACTAGAAAGCTGTAATTTGGCATGGATATGTATATTAATTATGGCGAAAAATTCGTAAAATAAAATATAGAAAAAAAAAAATTTTCAGTGTAGCTGCCATACAAGTAAAGACGTAGTCAATATTTTTTTTCTCGACAAACAATTGATTGGGGTATCGTTGAATAGATCTTTCAAAAATATTGTTAGCTTGTAAACACCATTTTTCGATTTAGGGATCCGTTTCTGAAATATTTGGGTTTAAAGTTCAAATTTTTGTTCGAGTCAAGTGTCTCCCCCCTCTATCTGCTAAACGGTTATATAAGGCCACGTGAAAAAAATCACAATTATAGCATATATAATGTAGTTTGAAGGAAAACTATCAGAGCCAAGTAGGGTATACAAATTAAAAAGTTATAGGCGATCAACTTATAAATTGTACTTGAAAAAAGACATTTTCATACAAATTCAATAGATATTATTTTTTAGACGTTTTTAGTGGCAAGAACTGAAAGTTGGCATTCACAACTACGGAACCCTACACTGCGCGTGGCCCGACACGCACTTGCCCAATTATAATAAAATAGAGTGTCGTGAATCCCTTAACACAAGTTTAAAACTTACTTTAAGGCTATCTCAATCTGTGTAATTTGTTCTTTAACTTTAAATATTTATGCACAATGAAAAAACAACAAGCTTTTTATCTTTATGACCTTTAAGCTTTGGATCCAAGCTCTGCTGCCTCTATCAAGAGGTAGTGATGAACAAAATAAAAAATAAAACTTACTTTTAAGTATAAAAATAATAATAACAGCGATTGTAGAATGCGACCCAACTTGAGCCATTCCAAGACACACAATCTGTAATCTAAGCTATGTTAACCAACTTTATAAGGAAGAGTTTCTCAACAAAACGTATGTTTTTCACCGGAGCCAAACACAAACTGACAATCATACAGGATTCATCCATGATTTCGACTTTCTGCGAGACAAAGTGTACACTTTCCCACGACGTATTTTGTAAATATGCGTCAAGATCGACAGATGCTTTGATTATTTAGAAACACCATGGATACATCACAAAAACGCCAGGGCCGGATTTACTAGATACATTACAGAAACACCAGGGCTGGATTAGATATTAGATTATTAGTTTATTTATTAAAACTTATTGATCCACAATTGGCGGACTTGATGCTAAGAGAATTCTCTCCCAGTCAACCATAGAGATGACAGATTAACTGTTGCGGCGTAAAAAATAAAAACTTACAATCTACTATATAAAAATAAGTCGGGTTTTCCTTCCTGACGCTATAACTCCAGAACGCACGAACCGATTTCCACGGTTTTGCATTCGTTGGAAAGGTCTCGGGCTCCGTGAGGTTTTTGAGGCGGTACGAAGTTCGCCGGGTCAGCTAGTTTAATAAATAAATAACTAGATGTACCCGCGGGCTTCGCTACCCGTGGGAATTTCGGGATAAAGAATACCCTATGTCCGTCCCAGAGTCTCAAACTATATCCATACCAAATTTCGTCCAAATTGGTTCAGTAGTTTAAGCGTGAAGAGGTAACAATGAAACGAATATACAAACTCACTTTCGCATTTATAATATTAGTAGGAAGTAGTAAAATTTGTTAGATTATGTAGTAGAAGAAATATAAAAATTGATTGGCTCAGAAGCGTAGCGTACCTTGGCGGGGCCCCGTATAAAAATTTGTTTGGGGGCCCTTAGGAAGGGTAAAGATTTTTTAAAAAAGAAAAAATGTTTGCATAGAATTAAAAGAAATATTTATTCATCATAATTATCTATCTGTCACATTTTAAAAACAATTCAAATTAAATATTAACTCTCCTTGCCTTTTATTCGGCAAACTGATTAATTTAATCATTCATAGCTGATGATGACTTTAGTTTTTCTAAAGTTTCTGCCTCTATGGACAATAGTGACAGGTCTGACAGGCGTTCCTGCCCATAGAAGTTCTTAAATATTTTTTTATTTGGACGCCTTTACTTTATCTGTATACACTCACACCAATGCAAAGCTCGGTTTGCGCCTCGTAAATGTCTTAAACGGGGAACAATCGCAGCCCGCTTTAACCGATGTAGGGTGTTGCCAACTTTTGAACGCACGGTTTACTCGGGAAAAAAGAAATTGCTTTATGTACTTTTCTCATTTCTGAAATTTAAAAAATTTGGGAAGTTTTATATTAAGTTTTGCTTACGCCCCTTGGGGGCCCCCGTAGTCCGGGGCCCCGTATAATTGATACGGCAGATACGGCGGTAGCTACGCCCCTAGATTGGCTTTCTATAAAAAATCAGATCAGCTGATCGGTCAACTTGTATGGGGCAAAAATTACAAAAGTTGTTCAGTATCACGGACTGAATTCACCCTTAAAATAGTTTCAGTATATTTTGTTACACCTTATATTATTGGATTTTGAAGCATTTGAAATTTGAAAAATAATTAAAAGCCAGAATCGAAATATTTTTTTGATGCATAGTATAAAAATTAAACGGCGATTTTGTTACCAACATCGTTAACCTGCTATAAAAAAATACTGTAAAAATCTGAGCGATTTTTTGTAAAGTTGTCGACATTTGAGATGCGGATCTCACCACTTCACCACGACATGGGTGTCCCCTTACCTCGATACGTTATTATCCTGATACTAAATTAACCCTGCCTCGGCCAAAGCGTGATCAAGTGGCTGGACTGGCTGGTGTATCGCATGACACGATCGAAATCGCACAACTATAGTATACATACATAATATCACGCCTGTTTTCCTGTTTTTTTGTTTTGTTGTCCTAGTTTAGTTAGAACATTGCAGGCTGATCACCTTGTCTGATAAGTAAGATGATACGTGCTTCGGAGGGCACGTTAAGCCGTCGGTCCCGGTCACTGTCTTTGACATTGGTCGTTACCTAAAACCATGTCAGAGGCCTTTAAGGCGGTTTAAAAACTCTGACACTAGTGTTAGTCACTAACACACACGATAAGAAGAAGAACCCTGTTTTCCACGGAGGTAGGCAGAGACTATGGACCTCCACTTGCTACGATCCTGACAAACCTCTTTTGCTTCATCTAAACTCATAAATCTCTTCATACATGCCCTTCGGTTACGGGTACTTTTTACCTCTCTTTTTTTAGAACTTCTGCATATGGTATACACTAAAGTCTGATTTTTTATTCCGTAGAATTCTGACAGCTGTCATTTTTTGACATGTCAGAGATCATAAACCTTTTTGGCCGGGCACATTTTTAATTAAATTCCAGATTTCAATAAGAGTGTGAAAATCTGTGTCTACACATTTTATTTGTTAGTGAATGTAACCATTGTATGCTCCAAATTAAAAGGGGACGTACAGCGAGCGATATTTACGTCGATTTTCATCACATCACTAACGGTTGAATAACCGACAAACTTAACAAACATACAGATAGACAGACAAACAAAGGAAAAAAATATTTTTGATTTATTTTTTATAAAGACCCCTCTTATACGTCCCTTCCAGATTCTTAAACTATCTCCATATCAAATTTAATCTAAATTAGAGCAGAAAAAAGTATTTTTCAACAAGAAAACTTAACAGAAACATAATAAATATAATAACAATTAATGTAAAAAAAAAAAAATTCGGAATTCGGAATTAAAAAATGTTATATCATTTCAAATATACCTGAAAGATTAAACTTTATCATTATCTTGGTAAAATATAACTATTAATCAAGAATGTAATTTTTTATCGCACTTATAAGGGTTCCCTTTTTAGTTGGAGAGCTTTTTTAGTAGCAACACTTATGAAATGTCAGAATTTTACGGAATAAAAAATTAGACTTTATGCTGATTTTGAGAGAAAATAAATAAGCGGCCAAGTGCGAGTCGGACTCGCCCATGAAGGGTTCCGTAGTAGCGAATAACAAAATATAAAAGTCTTGTAGTATGTTTTTTTTAATTTTTATATTTGAGTTGATTGAATGAAACGTAAATTGCCGTTTATGATGATGACGTATTAAAAAAAAACTACTTACTAGATCTCGTTCAAACCAATTTTCGCTGGTAGATTTCACGGTAATAAACATCATATATTTTTTTTAGTTTTATCATTCTCTTACTTTAGAAGTTACGGGGGGGGGGACACACTTTTTTTAACTTTGGAAGTGTCTCTCGCGCAAAGTATTCGGTTTAGAAAAAAATGCTATTAGAAACCTCAATATCATTTTTGAAGACCTATCCATAGATACCCCACACGTATGGGTTTGATGAAAAATAATTTTTTGAGTTTTAGTTCTAAGTATGGGGAACCCCTAATTTTACTGTTATTTTTCTATTTTTGTATCAAAACCTTAATGCGGTTCACACAATACATTCACTTACCAAGTTTCAACAGTATAGGTCTTATAGTTTCGGAAAAAAGTGGCTGTGACATACGGACGGACAGACAGACAGACAGACATGACGAATCTATAAGGGTTCCGTTTTTGCCATTTGGCTACGGAACCCTAAAAACTTAAGCCTCATTTAGACGATGAAAGTATCTTGCCTGTTGCATAACACTTTAAACAATATACTACATGACCTGGGTGTTCTACATGACTCTACAAGAATGAGTCTGATCCTGATGTTGGCGGCTATTCTGTCCATTAGATGTTTTTGTTTGTTTGTTTTTCGTGTGTGTAAGTGGCCAACACTGGTGTCAGATTTCAGGCTGCCTAAAGGCATCTGACATAGCTTGACGACTGCCATACAATGATGACAGTCGGGATCAATGGCTTATACGTGCCTTCCGAGGCACGAAGGAGCGCTATAAATTTTAATGCCACTTGTGGTCACCCATCCAAGTGCGGACCAAGCCCAGCGTCGCTTTACTTGCGAAAGCGCACTTCCGTCGAACCACCGAGATCCTCGGTCCCATAGATGATAAGCATTATAATAATACCCGGACGGTATAATTATTTTAATAGTTTTTATCACAATGCCCTCACAATTTAGGCATTAATCTAACTACGCGGACATTTATGTCTTATTAATAACTTTATCCATAACATATACATTCAAACTGAAAACCTCCTCCATTTTTGAGTCGTTTAACAATGCGAAAGTATCTGCGTAAGTAGTTTAACAAAGTATGCACACAGTTGTAAACTTTAATTTATTTATAACCCTCAAAAGGCTATAAACGTATCATTTACCTACAGAGACGGTTGTTAGTACAATATGAGCGGACTTTATGCTGCTATTTACAGCCCGTACTTATACTTAGCGCTTTGTTGTAGCTTGTTTTATTATACCGTGTCAGAAGTGCTATTTTTTAAACGAGGAGTTTTTTTTTCATACAAAAAACCGTTTGTTTAGTGACTCCGCGTTTCAATAATGGAACTTCAGAACGTTTATGAGTACACACATGCCGCAGCTGCGGCAACAACATTGCCGCAGCGGCAGATGTTAAGGGGAGCCATGAATTTTCCGGGGGTAAGATACCCCTTCATACTATTTTACTACTACTACTTATAGTACAGTCAATGAATAATACAATATACGAATAAGTCTCTTCCATGCTGATCTGGGAGAAAAGAAAAAGCTTAGAATGTACCAGCTGCTTCTCTTCCCGCGCAGATCGTAAAAGACGATCGAGGGAATGGGCGAGATTTCAATCATGGTAATAGGCGATGCGGCTAGCAACCCATCACTATTTTGATTTCTTTTCCATCTTAACGCCCACCATCTCGCTAAGCGTGGCCTTTGGGTCTTACGGCCCCGGGCTCTGTCTGCCCCGCCAGGGATATAGACGTGAAAATGTATCTGTATCTGTATCAACGAATAATTGTGGATGGAAAAGTCGAAAGCAGAAATGTTGACTCAGGAACTTTGTTTGGACTAGTTAGGACATAAACATACTAAAACTCCTTACCCCTCCGAGGTGAGCCCACGGGGGGAGGCACAAAGAAGCTCCCGTTTTTTGTTTTTTTGCCTTCATCTCGAAAACGGTGCGTTGTACGAAATTTTGTTGTACTACATAATGAAAGCTGATAAAATTCTCTACAACTTTGGCTATCATATTTTTTATCTATCTTCAATCGTTGCCTAGCTATGAGTTTCGGGTCAGCACAAGTCCAAACAAAATGCAGCGCCGCAGCGGCATCGATGCCGCGGCCGCTTCGACATGTGTGAAACAGCTCTTAGCTGTCGATGTTTTATCAATTTCAATTTATACGTCTACAGCCTCTGTTTTTACTCTAATTTTGTTAAAATAGATTATTGTATTTAGGTACTGTCCCCATATTAACCTCTAGTATGCCGTGGCGTAGATCTATGTGAGAATGCATTGTTTATTTATTATGTCTAATATTCCGGCAAAGGGCTAAATATTAACGTCATAAATCGATAACGTGGTAGACAAAACCTAGTTAGTTTTAGCATGATGGTGCGTGCGAAAGTGGAAACAGCGAATCGAAATAGTGATGGATTGCAAGCCGTATCGCCTAGTAACATGTAACCTCATTCCCACAATCGGCTTTTTAATCAGTACTGAAAGAGAAGCAGCTCTAAAGTTTTTTTATTTTCTGCTCTTTTATTTTTTGTATAAAACTCAAGAATTTAAAAAAACATATCTTAGATTATTCATTTAATTTTCCAAAGAGGAATCGTTCTAGGAAATAGACGACAGCGTGAATTCCATTCCAAAGTCATAAAATGCAAGTTTTATGCACGCATCCATCCGTGAAAGGTCCCCTCCACGATGCCTTGCCCTGCCATTACCACTCAAACCGATCATCGCAAATACCAACCTCCTTATACAATTACAAATCAACTTTTTTCCTAAAGCTTTCGCTCGACATCGGCGTTGCATACATTAATCATAAATATGTCTGTTTCAGGTGCGGGCAGTACGTTAGAGCGAGAGGGAGACAGTCGGAAAAGGTGCGCGGGCGACTGTGGCGCCGCGGTGCGTTAGTTAACGAGAAACTTTGGAACGCACCTGTTGTGTGCGTGACTTCGAAATTTAAAATTTCAAAAACAATATTCATTTGTTATTCGAGGGTTAATAGTGTTGTGCAGTGATTTAAAAATATCGATAGTGAACAAGCGATAGTGTCGTAGTGACGCGAAACATGGAGTGTTGAAAGTGTTTTTTATCGATGGATGAAGTGCATTGTTTGAAGTTTGTGTGTGTACGAAGTGTTTGTGCTATTTTCGGCTGCTGACCGTGAGTACAGCCTTATTGGAGAGATCAATGGTAAGGACTTTGTAATTTTTATAAAAATAATTTAGACCTTTTGATTTTCTAAGATAAAGATTTTTTCCTGACATTTCAAAATTAATGCTTACGGGAATTAACGCAAAACAACTTTTTTATTTATTTTTGCTGATTTTTCTTCCGGAGAACACCAAAACGTGGTCCCAGTCCCAGCCAGATAAAAAATTAATAAAAATGGTACATATATTTTGCGTTAATTTCCGTATGCATTAATTTAGTAATGATGCAACATGTTAGTTTAAAAGTAGTGACATTTTCGAGTTAAAAAGCTAATCAAGGGAACTGAATATTTTTAGAATCGTCTATTGGACTACATATTAAATTCTACGTGATTGAAAATAAATATTTTACATTCAATTTACTGAACAGAAAAATCTGATATTTTTTATTGTAAAGAGTCTTTTCCTAAAAGCAGAAAAATTATTTTTTGCATTGCGTAGTACAACGTGCTAAGGGGTGGGGCAAGTTGTACATGCGACAAAAATATTTAAGCTATTTCAAAATTTTCATCCCTTCCCTATCTGCTTGACAGAAAACTCAGGCCACTCAATCGGCTGTGACCACCAGTGGACTCGTATAGAAGCTCCCTTGAAATAATAAAAGGACCTACACCAATCTTTGATTGTATAGTTAGGATTAGGAACAAAGAAGTGAAAAATAAAGATGGTCTCTAAAAAACTAGAATCCAAAACTGTAAAATAATTATAAAAAAATACAGAAAACTCAGTGTCAGTACGACTTAAACCTACTAAGACATAGTGATCTTATCGAAGACATCAACGCGCTCTTAACAGTGTCACTATTTAAATTGGTCTGCGATACCTATCGCATTTTAAAAATAAACTTTATATATATATATATAATAAAACAATAAAAGAAATGTGTCTAAACTGAACATTTAATAAATTTCCAAAAAATATATATTTGTGCGGTGCAGATATGGTAATAGAGTAAGAATTAAAAAATATCTTTCTGTTTGTACCAGCTAATCTCCAGAAATACCGGACGGATTCGAATGAAACTTTTTCTGTTGCGTAGCTGTTAAGCCTGGGCAAATATAGGGTATAATTGGTTTCGGAAAATAGAACAACTGCTGCAAAACAATAATGGTCCAGTTCCTTAAGGGGGCTTTCATACAACAAACGTGATTTTTTATAGATAATGGTACGGAACCCCTCGTGAGTGAGTCCGACGAGTTATTTTTATATATATAAAATAATACACTCCGCCAAATTTAAAAATGGAAATTGCCACAAAACAAACATAGCATTGAATAGAAATCGGCTCTAATTACGAGCACCCAATTAATAAAACCAATCCGAAGCATAAAAACTCCAATTAAGTCATAAATATCTTTATAGACATTTATCGGAAATACATATTCATGTAAGGGTACAAAATGCGTGTTGTCGTTTTTGTTATGTCATACCTCCGAGGAGTCGAATCACCCCCTACTTAAACGCAGCCTCAACTTTAAAAATGACTGCTCGAAGACACTTACACCTGGCATCTCTTCTTTTTGATGTAATTAAATTTAAAAAGCCCTTTTATCTTTTCACTAAACTTAATTTTTCACCTTTTCACACCAGGTATGGCACTAGATCCAAGCGTGATATCTTAGCAGGTCACTCACACAAAACAGCAGCTTTTGCCGGCAGTTTCCGCTATCTATCAACCAAATGTTGGAACAACATTCCTCCTCCGATAAGGTTGTTATCGTCCAAATATTCTTTTAAACGAAAATTCAAACAATTTCTTTTGAATAAACAAATTGTAGGTCTACCACGAGGTTGGTCGATGGCGGATTTTGCTGTGTAAAAGTCTAGCTGTTCTGATAACACATACCGAACATACAGTCCACCACATCACATCAATCACACATTTTACTTACACATCACTCATCTCAGCACCATTTCTCTTATCAATAACATTGTTTTATTTTTGTTTTTTTTAATATTTAATATGTTCATAGTTTTAATTTCATTGAATTTTTATTTAGTTAAATTTGTATAGTTCAGCAATAATATAGTGGCTACACTGTACTGTACATTTTATTATTATTCTTGTGCCAACTAATAACAAAGGTAGTTGATAATTTCAGGTCAAAGCAGAAAACCAGCGCTTTACTTGCTCCTGTAAGTAAAGGTTTACGCTGAGCTTTGACCTTTTGAATTGCTGCAACTCACACAGACTATTGTTGTATAATAAATTTATGTGTTTTTTGTGTGTTTATGTTTAGTTTTAATAGCATGTGTGTGTTGAGAAATATTCAATAAAGATTATTCTTATTCTTATTCTTATTCTCTTATTCATCGAAATCAAAACTCGTGGTGATATGAATTCCATACTAACTGTAGACACTCACGTCTTTGTGATAGACAGAGTATTTTGGGTCTTGCGACTCAAAGCAGACAGGGCCTAGGGCAGCGAGAGGAGCAAGAATTTAATCTTAAGATAAAGCCGGGGCGCAAAGCTGTACTCCATTTGGTTAAGTATTTAAATAAATGTATACAATCTTGGCATGTCTTTTTATTGAAATTTACACTTTATAAATCAATAATTTTGCTAATTACAAAGTAATTATGTTATAAATTATACATTACATAATTACTTTGTAATTTGCAAGTTATTGATTTATAAAGTATTTCAATAAAAAGACATGTCAAGATTGTTTACATTTATTTAAATACCTAACCAAATGGAATATAGTTTACTTATAATAAAACTAGCTGTGCGCGTCGGCTTCGCTCCCGGAGGAAATTTCGGGATAAAAACTATCCTATGTCCTACCCTGGGTATCAAACTATATCCATATTTAGGTTCAACGGTTGAAGCGTGAAGTGGTAACAAACAAATGTACAAACTCACTTTCGCATTTATAACATTAAAAGGATAGGATATATATAGGATTTTCATTATTTAGTACCCCATAAAACAAGTCAACAGCTTAATGAAGAGCTTCTGTTTCTGCCCTCCCTTTGTGATTTTATTACAGACACCTATATAGTTATTTGAAGTTATTTAAAAAATTGGGTTGAAATTGACCATCGCCATATCTTTGAAACTTTCAGCCCTAAAATTTGAAAATATACAACAGTTTTTTATCTACACATTACAGAAAAATCCTACAAGAAATCTTTGGTATTTAAATGTGGCAAGTCATAAAAATAATAAATTTTGCATTACAAAGTCACAGTTCACTTCATTTTAAATAAATGAACTTTACTAGAAATATGAATTTGCAAATTATTTATGTAACGGAACCTTCAACCTAAAACCTAATAACTGTTATAACTTGTGGAGTAAAATAAAAACTATTTGTATTTGTATTTAATGCGTAAGTCCGACTCGCACTTAGCCGGTTTTTATTCTACAATTTTGCATAAGAATTCGTCGTGAAATGGGATCACAATGCACTTACATTTAAGTTGACCTCCGATGCCCCATCTCATTTACATTTTTATTTTAGAGTAGACAAATGAGTTTGTAATTTGGGTGTCTGGTTGAAAAGATAAATTAAAAACGTTTTAACTGGTTTTAGAGCAATCCTCATTTTGCTTTTATCATTCCAATATTCCTTTTTTGTAAAGTTTCATTCAAATCCATTCAGTACTTTTTACGTGAAAGAGTAACAAACTTCCATCCATCTATACTTACAACATACATATATACATACTATCACGTCTTTATCCCTAATGGGGCAGACAGAGCATTTTGGGTCTTGCGGTTCTATGCAGAGCCCAGGGCCGCAAGACCCAAAAGCCACTTTTAGCGTCATGGTGGGTGAGAAGATGGAAAAGCAATCAATACAGTGATGGGTTGCTAGCCGCATCGCCTGTTAACATGATTTGCATTTTTCCATTCCCTCGATCGGCTTTTACGATCTGCGTGAAAAGAGAAGCAGCTGATGCATTCTAAGTTTTTTTTATTTCTCCCAGACAAGCATCTATACTTACAAACTTTCGCGTTTATATTATTAGTAGGATTTTCTTATGACGACCTCCGTGGCGTAGTGGTCACCACGCTAGTCCGCCACCCAGAGGTTCCGGGTTCGATCCCCGGTCAGGGCAAGTTGGAAAATGGCCTTTTTCAAATTGTCCTGAGTCTTGGATGTTTACCTATATGTGTATTTGTTATAAAATATAGTATCGTTGAGTTAGTACGCCATAACACAAGTCTCAAACTTACTTTGGGGCTAGCTCAATCAGTGTAATTTGTCCCTGTTTATTTATTTATATAATCTTGTAATATACTTGTAATTTTACCTTTTTTATACGCCACTACGTTGTTTTTATTCATCCCCTTGTAAACTACTTATACACCTACTTTATACTTTCTAGAGATTGTAAAAATGGTTACTAATGAACATACGCAGCATAATTAAATATATAGTAAGTATTTTTAAATAAAAGGAACATTAAATAACAATATCATATAGACTAAACTGCAATACCTCTTGACAGATTAGAGAAAATGCGATATTTTATACGTGACTTAAATAAGCATTGAATATATACGTAAACAAAGTAGAGTTTTTATTAGTAATCTTCGAATCGTGACCTCGTTAAGTCGTTGTTAAGACGTTGGTCCCATTGTCATTGGAAAAAAAGCAATGACGTCATTGTATGCCAAGATGTACAAAGGTAAACAAAGAGATATATATCTATTTGCGTATGTAAAGTACTTCATCATGCAGGAGCACGATCCTCTCTGTACTACCAGAGCCATACTTGGCCAGAGCGGCCAGAGGATTTTGGCCTACACTCTCCTCGCTGGCCAGACGGGTTGGAGAGGTCTCATTGATGTTTATCCGTCTTATTACAAAACGCAGACTAACTTTGTTACTAGATTTAAACCATTATCCGACTAAATCAAGTTGACATTTCAGATTAGACAGTGGCATATTATTAGATGTCAACTAGATTTGGTCGGATAATGGTTTAAACCTAGTAACAAAGTTAGTCTGCGTTTTATAATAAGACGGTATAAGTTTTGTTTAGCTTGTATTTCCTAAGTACTTAAGTAGGCAAAATAAATCCAAGTGTTTGTTCTCCAATTAACCCAGTTGTGGCTTCCGGCAGCCGAGGCCTCCGCTTGAGGTCTTGTTGCGAAATTTAAACAATGGAGGCCTTTTTTGGCTGTTTACCGATTCAGGTTGGATAGCCTTGCTCTCTGTATCTATACAAATAGTAAAACTACGTAGTACATACAATTCCATGAGTAAAACAGTAAGACAACAGTAAGAAAATATATGAAAATGTTTGACATACGTTTTGTAGATACTTGGTGTTTATGGTAAACTTTATTTTTTTAAATAAAATTGACGTCTTTCTCCTATGCTAAAAAAAATGTTTTTTCTACTCCTCTACTGTTATCTGCCTTTTACATAGTCACGAACACTAATATAAGAACATTGATTATTTATGACTTCAGGAAAGTCTATAGTCTATTCCCCATAACAGCACTTGTATCGTTATTTCGCCAAAACGATACTCCTAGCCATAGACATAGAACCTTTTTTTTTCTTTGAATCTATCATACTGCCAACATAAGAAAAACGATTGATTAATATATTCGTGATATATTCACTAGGAAGACGTCAATTAAAAAAAAATAAAGTTTACCATAGATGCCTATTATCTACCAAACATAAATGATGTCATACATTTTCATATTTTCTTTGTTTATTTTTGTATTTTATTTAGTAAATATAGTCGTAGAAAAAGTATTGTATGCAACGTTGTATAAGTACGTCAAAAAATGCTCGATGGCGTCTTCTTACGATGCTCGCTAAAGCTCGCATCGTAACCTGCGCCACTCGCATATTTTGAACCCTCTTATACAACTGTTGCATAAAATACTATTTTCTACTCCTCTACTGTTATCTGCCTTTTACATAGTCACGAACACTATTATAAGAACATTGATTATTTATGACTTCAGGAAACTCTATAATCTATTCCCCATAACAGCACTTGTATCGTTATTTCGCCAAAACGATACTCCTAGCCATAGACTTAGACCCTTTTTTTTCTGAATCTATCATACTGCCAACATAAGAAAAACGTTTTATTAATATATTCGTGATATATTCATTAGGAAGACGTCAATTTAAAAAAAAAAAAAAGTTTACCATAGATGCCTATCCTATTATCTACCAAACATAAATGATGCCATACATTTTCATATTTTTCTTTGTTTATTTTTGTATTTTATTTAGTAAATATAGTCGTAGAAAAAGTATTGTATGCAACGTTGTATAAGTACGTCAAAAAATGCTCGATGGCGTCTTCTTACGATGCTCGCTAAAGCTCGCATCGTAACCTGCGCCACTCGCATATTTTGAACACTCTTATACAACTGTTGCATAAAATACTATTTCTTATGTTTAATTTAATAGTCCCCTTACCCTAGACCAAAATACAACTTTCCATACAAACGTAGTCTACGTTTTATTTCAAAACGACATGTCCGATTTGGGCAAAATTTAGTAATTTCAAAGATATTGCAATTATCTAGGTTTATAACTAGTTTCCGACGGTAAAAATATGAACTTGAAATAGAATATAGTGTTTTATATCATTTTTGATGGGAAACTTCTAAATCGTTATATTTTCTTTCCAGTTCATAATTTTAGTATAGAAAACCAGTTATAACCCTAGATAATTGCAATTTCTTTACAATTACCAATTTTTACCGGAATCTGACATGTGGTTTCAAAATTAAACGTAGACTACGTTTGTATGGAGAAGTCTAGGGTAAGGGGACTCTTAAAGAAAAAGGTCTAGGTCTTGGGCTAGGAATATCTTTTTGGCGAAATTACGACACATGGGCTGTTTTGGTTCTTATTCCTGTCCGTCTATCTATCATCAGGCTGTATTTTATGAACCATGATAGCTAGACAGAGTCACAAGACTCAAAAGCTACTCTAAGCGAAATGGCGGACGACCTATGATACGGAGAAGGTAGATAATAAAATAATAGGCCAAGTGCGAGTCGGACTCGCACACGAAGGGTTCCGTACCATCATCTATAAAAAATCACGTTTATTATGTGGGAGACCCACTTAAATCTTCTTTATATTCTGTTTACAGTATTTGTTGTTATAGCGGCAATAGAAATACATCTGTGAAGATTTCAAATGTCTATCTATCAAGGTTTATGAGTTATGAGATACAGCCTGGTAACAGACAGACAGAAAGACGGATGGACCGACAGCGGAGTCTAAGTAATAGGATCCCGTTTTTACCCTTTGTGTTCGGAATCCTATAAATGAAATAATAAACAATAATAATTCTTATTGACGACAAATACTTATATAATCCTAATCATTATCATTCTTTATTTGCATAAATGTAGGTAAATACATAGGATGTTAAAAATATACATATTCCCAATACATTTTACCTTGGAAAGGTGTGCAAAATTGGTTGATGCAATTCAATTATTACAATTATAATACTTAAATTATTTTAACATGCAATCTCAAAATATAGGTATCATTATTTTATTCAATGTCCAGGTTACTATACATGTCAATAATAAAGGTCAAGATTAATAGTTCACATTCAATAAAACTTAAAAAACAAAATAGGTATGATATAAATATGCAAGTGTTTTATTCATGTTAAAAATTAAAAAATATATATACAGTCGATTTTACAAATTAATATATACTAAACTAAACTATATTAAACAATACTATATTATTATACTCGTATGCAAGTTACATATAAATAATAAGTTTGTTAACATTTTGCACCAAATGAACCTTCATAAAGCCGTTATAGTATTACAGTCACTCAACAATACATCAGATCTAGGTTTATAGCAGACTTAGGATCTTAAATCACAGCTGTCAGAGATAAAGTACAGCTGCAGTGAGATGAGATAATGAAACGTTGATGTTCTATTGTGTGGCTAAAGTACAGAGTTTATCGCACTGCGTAATTTTAACTCACGTCACGATCCGCTCCAATTTTTCAGAAGAAAGTAATGAGTAAAGATATGGTTTCCGGATGCCGTGTGGTTCCCGGCAGAGTAGAATAGAACCTCTCCAAGTCCTCCCGTGGATGTCGTAGAAGGCGACTTAGGAATATGAGCTAAACAAAGCTTATAAACATCAATGAGACCTCTCCAACCCGTCTGGCCAGCGAGGAGAGTGTAGGCCAAGTCCTCTGGCTGCTCTGGCCAAGTATGTCTCTGGTAGTACAGTGAGGGTCGTGCTCCTACAGTGGAGACAAATAGACCTAATGATGGTGATGATGATGAGGTAATCACTAGCCCTTTAATTCGAAGTAATGGCTAGACTACACGCCTGTAGGAAATATCAATACATACATACTATCACGTCTTTATCCCTAATGGGGCAGACAGAGCATTTTGGGTCTTGCGGTTCTATGCAGAGCCCAAGGCCGCAAGACCCAAAAGCCACTTTTAGCGTCATGGTGGGCGAGAAGATGGAAAAGCAATCAATACAGTGATGGGTTGCTAGCCGCATCGCCTGTTAACATGATTCGCATTTTTGCCCATTCCCTCGATCGGCTTTTACGATCTGCGCGGGAAGAGAAGCAGTTGGTATATTCTAAGTTTTTTCATTTCTCCCAGACCAGCATGAGAGAAATATCAATAGATTTTTTTTTATATTTCCTACATGCTTACCAAATTACATCAAAATCGGAGCATCGATGCGGTACAAACATACATACAATGTGTTTTCGCCCCAACTCTATTTAAATTCTATATACCAACAAATCGTTTCTATTTGCGTGGGGTCCCGTTGACCAAAACCCACGAAATTTCAATTATTACCCGAGCTTTCTCGACCGCGGTAAGCACAAAAGCTCGGCCCGAGCCGCGAGCGCCAAGTAGGGTTGTATAACTATCGATAGTAAAACTATCGATAGTTATACTATCGATAGTTGTCCTTGAACAACAGTCACTACATTGATAGGAATATCGATAGTATCGATAGTATCAGCAGTATGTATGTATGTCCAGCAGTGGACGTTATGCGGCTGAAATGATGATGATGATGATGATGATAGTATCGATACTGTAACTACTATTTGAAAGAAAGAAAAATAGTTTATTTGATATATCACAAACACGGTTTAACAATTATGATAGCAGTTCTCAGCAGCTAACTGACGTTCTAACTCAGTTCTCATTTGTATGAAATACTATCGATAGCAAAATTTTACTATAGGTAGATTATAATAATATCGATATTAGGTAATACTATCGATTGTTCTTTACACAAATAGTACATTTACTGTCGATACTATAGACAGTATCCAAACTATCGGTTCTATCGACAGTCCTTTAGAAATTGTTACTATTTTCCAAGGTCACGATAGTATCGATAGACTATCGATATTTTATACTATTGCTTGCAACACTAGTGCCGAGCTTTATTCATTAGCAGCTTTCTATTATACATTATAGCGCTTCCGGTCCATTCACACGAATCAACGGAAATGTTCCTAAAATCCTTTGAATTTTATTTTATTCAGTAGTATTTTATAACATCTGTTTTGGAGACAATAGGTGTCAAATGGAAAATGCAAACTGTAGGACCTTTTGTCCCTACGTTCAATTAGTCTCATGCTAGTCTGGGATAAATAAAAAAAACTTAGCATGTACCAGCTGCTTCTCTTCCCACGTAGATTGTAAAAGCCGATCGAGGGAATGGGCAAAAATGCAAATCATGAACAGGCGATGCAGCTAGCAACCCATCACTGTATTGATTGCTTTTCCATCTTCTCGCCCACCATGACGCTAAAAGTGGCTTTTGGGTCTTGCGGCCCTGGGCTCTGCATAGAGCCGCAAGACCCAAAATGCTCTGTCTGCCCCATTAGGGATAGAGACGTGATAGTATGTATGTATGTATGTACAATTAGTTTTTACAAGCTTTTATATAGTTTCACCTGTCCCGTTGTCTGTCTGTCTGTCTGTATTCAAATCTTGCATGTTAAAAATAACTCAGGGCCGCTCCAAGTCTCGTGGATGACGTAGAAGGCTTAGGAAATACAAGCTAAACAAAGCTCATAAACATCAATGAGACCTCTCCAACCCGTCTGGACAGCGAGGAGAGTGTAGGCCAAGTCCTCTGGCTACTCTGGCTAAGTATGGCTCTGGTAGTACAGAGAGGGTCGTGCTCCTGCAGTGGAGACTAAAAGACCTGATGATTATTAAACATACATACATATAAGATACATTGTAAGTTAAATAAAAGCTTGTAAAAAAAATTTTTTAGGTGATGACAGATGATTCTATGGTTTCTATGGAAAAATATATATATTTTTTTTACAAAAAATACATATTTTGATATACATTCCTTAGGGAAAGTTGTTCAGTATCAGGCATTGAATCTACCCTTAAAATAGTTTTAGTATATTTTGTTACATATTATACTAGCCGAAGCCCGCGACTTAGTTCGCGTGGACTTAATTTCCCTGGAAAATGCTCATCAGGCTGAACAACTTTCATTAAGGCGGCATTTTTATATCTCTTATAGTTAAGCTGGACCATTATGGTTCTGCATCAGGCGTTCCATTTTCTAAAATCATTTATACCCTATATGTTGCCCAGGCTTAATAGCTATATAACAAAAAAGTTTTATTCGAATCCGTCCAGTATTTCCGGAGATTAGCGTGTACAAACAGACAAACAGACAGACATTTTTTTTTAAATTCTTACTCTATTACTACGTCTCCATCGCCCCCAATATTTTTTTTGGTAATATGTTTAATGTACAGACACACTTTTTTTACTGTTTTATTATATGTATATAGATAAGTTTCACCACAACTTCCAAAAAAGCTCGAACTTCGAACTTTCGACTTCAGGAACAAAAGACATCAACGCGCTTGTTTTCATATTTTTCATAATTTATGCATTGTGTCACATTGGTGTAACGACAGGGACAGAAAGGTATGATTGTAATTAGTCCGTCTTTAAGATTATCCAAAAATAATGGATAAATCTTTTTTAGTTTATCAAAAAGTAGACATTAAATAAGATACGGAGCTTTAAAGTTCCAGAGTGGCGGTTTGCGACGTCACCGCTATGTTATAATCGTGCTTAGCCGCGACGTCATGCGAAATTTAAATGCGCTATATGTTCGTCTTTTTCTTTCTCAGAGAAAAAATTACTTTCAAACGGCTTTACCGATTTTTAGCTAAGACCCACCACGAGACCACCCACCATGTTTTGCTATACATTTTCGTTAATTTTCTCAAAAAAGTCATAATTGAATTTAAACAAATTATTATTTTTAATCATAAATTGACAAATTACTTATTCCTTTATTTGATCATTCCATGCTGGTCTGGGAGAAAAGAAAAAACGTAGAATGTACCAGCTGCTTCTCTTCCCGCGCAGATCGTAAGAGCCGATCGAGGGAATGGGCGAGATTTGAATCATGATAATAGGCGATGCGGCTAGCAACCCATCACTATTTTGATTCTTTTTCCATCTTAACGCCCACCACCACGCTAAGCGTGGCCTTTGGGCCTGACGGCCCCGTGCTCTGTCTACCCCGTCAGGGATATAGACGTGAAAATGTATCTGTATCTTTATTTGATTTCAGGGGATGAGTCATGCCATGTAGATTTCAGCATCCAACAGCTAGCCATTAAGTTTAGATTCGAACATGAGCCAAATTAGTCAAAGGCGTATTAAGTTAGTTATCTCTTTACTGGACGAAAAAAATATAATATAGGAAGAGTCTTGAGATAAAAATATTATAAATAATAAGGGTTATAAAGATACCATGCTGGTCTGGGAGAAATAAAAAAACTTAGAATGTACCAGCTGCTTCTCTTCCCACGCAGATCGTAAAAGCCGATCGAGGGAAAAATGCAAATCATGTTAACAGGCGATGCTAGCAACTCATCACTGTATTAATTGCTTTTCCATCTTCTCGCCCACCATGACGCTAAAAGTGGCTTTTGGGTCTTGCGGCCCTGGGCTCTGCAAAGAGCCGCAAGACCCAAAATGCTCTCTCTGCCCCATTAGGGATAGAGACGTGATAGTATGTATGTATGTATGTATCAAGATACGGGGTTTCAAAGAAATACAAGTACATTGTTTAGGGCGAAACACTAGTCAGGAAGTTACAGCACAGTCTCACTGCAGCATTTGTCGCCAACTTTATGTTTCCGTCAGCCCACGCCTCGCCGACAGCAAGCAACTAAATAAAAATAAAGCAGAACCGAACTATCACATACTGGGAGAAAAAAAAAAAACTTTGACGACCTCCGTGGCGTAGTGGTCACCATGCTAGTCCGCCACCCAGAGGTTTCCGGTTCGGTCCCCGGTCGGGGCAAGTTGGAAAATGGCCTTTTTCAAATTGTCCTGGGTCTTGGATGTGTATCTTCTATATTGATTGATGATACGAATTGATAACCTCCTACTTTTCTTGGAAGAAAAAAGAAATTTGAGTTACTTTTATTTCAGTTTTGCTTTTTGTTAGATTAGTTGTTTAAAATTAAAATTTCACTAAAAACTAAATTTTAAAACCAAATAGATAACACAAATAACTAATTTTTAGTATTAATTAATTAGTTATTAAGAATAAGTAATCTATTATGAGTAGGTAATGGTTTTATTTTGTATTTTAGGGCATTTTCTTTGATTGGTACTTTATTTTATATTTTACTTTATAGATATATTATAGAACCTTATCTATATTTTGAAATAAATAAAGAGAAATAAATATATATATGTTAAAAAATAAAAACCTTAAAAATAAAAAAGTTTTGCAGGTCAAAATAAAATTATATTTATTCGGAAATAAACTAAATTATCTATCTATATGTATTGTCAGTTCTTCTTCTCTGCCCTCCACATTGCTGCGGCCGTTCCCGAGTTACGGCGGACTAGTTTTTCCGCCCGATTTCTCCCGTGTCTTATGTCTGTCGCGCCGTCGGGCTGACATGTTTACTTTTATATCGGGCCATAAATAATTTTGTAATGGCTGTGCGAGATTTATAATGATATTAGTTATCATACACGCTGGTCCGGGAGAAAAGAACATAAGGTATTATACAACATACATACATACTATCACGTCTTTATCCCTAATGGGGCAGACAGAGCATTTTGGGTCTTGCGGTTCTATGAGCCCAGGGCCGCAAGACCAAAAAGCAACTTTTAGCGTCATGGTGTTCAAGAAGATGGAAAAGCAATCAATACAGTGATGGGTTGCTAGCCGCATCGCCTGTTAACATGATTTGCATTTTTGCCCATTCCCTCGATCGGCTTTTACGATCTGCGTGGGAAGAGAAGCAGCTGGTACATTCTAAGTTTTTTTTTTATTTCTACCAGACCAGCATGGGAGATGGGAGTATTATACAAAACATACTGAAAATATTCTAAGGGTGAATTCAGTTCGTGTTCGTGAACAACTTTCCCCCAAGAAACACGTATCGTAATCGAAATCTGTGTTTGTATGAAAACTAATGAAAACCACAAAAAAAAATTCAAAGAATGTTCCTTGGGGTAAGTTGTTCAGTATCACGGACTGAATTCACCCTTATAATAGTGTCAGCATATTTTGGTAGAGAATTATATGTAGTTGAAATGTGTATATAGTAAATTAGTTAGGTACATGCTCAATTGCTTACGTGTAAGCGCCTATCACAGACTTATTTATTTATTTTCCTAAAGGCTGCCTGGTAGAGAATGCGCATTAAGTCCCCCTTTTGTACCGTTATGGTCAATAAAAAAAAGCATAGAATGTTTTATTTCTTCCATGCTGTATAGTGTTGTGTAATACCAAAGTACTTACTCTGTTTAAAGTATTTGACGACCTCCGTGGCGTAGTAGTCACCATGCTAGTCCGCCACCCAGAGGTCTCGGGTTCGATCCCCGGTCAGGGCAAGTTGGAAAATGGCCTTTTTCAAATTGTCCTGGGTCTTGGATGTTTATCTATACATATATGTATTTGTTATAAAATATAGTATCAATGAGTTAGTATCCCATAACACAAGTCTCAAACTTACTTTGAGGCTAGCTCAATCAGTGTAATTTGTTCCTATATATTTATTTATTTCTTCCATGCTGTGTAGTGTTGTGTAATACCAATACTTATTCTGTGTTAACACAAGTTTTTTCTAAACTTTTCATCGACCTCTCGTATGCCAATCCGTTGATCTACGCAAAAATGCATCGTTTAACTATAGTGTCTGGTATTCCGGGATACAAGGGGTTAAAATTACATATCTAATCAGTGTTATTTGTTCATATATATTTATTTATCTAAAAAATATCTAGCAAAACAGTTTTTTGCTTATCTGCCAGTGCCTTGCCTTAAACAAGCCTAAGTTTACAGCGCCTTTAGTAAGTTCAAAGGATTCAACAAATTGTAAGTTAAATTAATTTTTTTAGTTCGTGTCAACAGTCCAAGTTTACTTCAACCGTTAAAGCCTTGTTTAAACGCTAAAGCATCATAAGTTATTTGTTTTGCAAGATACCCACACAAATTATGCAAGTAATATGTTTTTGAAAAGAGCTTGTAATTGTTACGATATGTTGTTTCAAGAACTGGATCCCTTCATTCTCTCACCCGCTTCATTCAGAAATGGGCTGAGAAGAATACTATCAACAAAGGTGTAGGATTTAACGCTCTATAATTGTTTAATGTATACTTTTAGTTTAGTTTAATTCTTCTTTAACTCTTAGTGACCTTTTTACACAGACATAGATATAGATAGACGACTTAAATGCACCTACTTCGCGTGTAAGTTCTCAGACAAAGCGTCGAGGTTGGCCGCCGCTACTGACAGTCCGCGCGTGTCTGTGATTGCAGCCGGACGGCAGCGAAAAATGAAAAAATGCCTCGTAGCGTGATAACAAACTGCAACAGCCCAAAAATTGCAAGCGCCCAAAGTCAAGGACATATTTCCTATCACAGCTAAGTTATTTAAAAAGAAAAATATGCGTAAATTCATTTTAAAACAATTTTTTAAGCATTCCGGGCGGTGATTCCAAGATTATACCTAAATAAGTATAGATTAAGGTTTAAAAACTACATTCACATTACATTGCCGCGTTTGCTTTGAGCGTTTGATCCGACGTTGTGTGTTAAGAAGCAATGTATATCGAAACAAGCGATACTGTCGCGCATCGCTACGACGTCGTGGTACCGGCAATTTCTCATTCGTCAGTAAAATTTAGCGACTAGTGTAGTTCGTTCTACAACATATACCAATAATCGATTTTAATCGATATCGGACTGACGAATGATATAAACTATTATTAAAGAGCCAATTTAATAGATTATAAACAAGCTAATTTCCTAATTTACACTTTAGAAAACGAGGGTAATATTTTCAGAGTTCATGTATATAATATGGTCGCTCTTTGAACTACTGGTACTGGTCACACGTTGGTGAACAAAACCGCGCGTGCGTCGTCCATACTGCATTTCCCCCATTGAAGCGGTATATTTTCGATACCTCTACGCGGAGTGAGACAAGCCTGACATGGCTAAGAACGACCGCAAGGGAAGTTGCTTCAACATTTAAAAAACGCATTGAAATCGGTAAAAACGTGTTTTTTTATAGATAATGTACGGAACCCTTCGTTCGCGAATTCGACTCGTACTTGGCCGGTTATTTAAGAATAATAATAGTTTTATTTTTAAAGTTCAATTAAAATATTTACATTATTTGTAATTTTTAGTTTTAATTTAAATTTTAATAAGTTGGTATAGTTTAAATTTTAGTTAAATTGAAATAATTTGAGTACAAATATTTATTCTTTATTATATATTTCAAACAATTTTCCGTTTAGAATCATTTGTTTATCCAATTTCATATCATTCGTCAATCAGAAAATCGATTGTGATTTTTATCACAAATCGATTAACTTAAATGTTAATCGATCGTATGGTTAGCGAGCGCGGAGTGAGCGAGCGAGACCACAGATATAAAATCGATGAGTATGAGCGAGACGATCATGGCGGCGGCGTGCGTCTTCAATAAATCGTTTAAATCGTAGTGAGCGGTTTCTTTGAATCGGTTTGAATTTCCCATCACTAAAATTGCGTCTGACGTCACAGTAGGCATTAAAAAAGTTGGCACGCTTGGTTTCCATACAAATCTTGATACGTGCGTTATCTATTACATCTATATCTGTGCCTTTTTATGTAGTTCCTTTACACTGCTCAAAACATTATGAGTTAGTTATTAGTGGAAACTTTACTGATGTATGTTTAATTAGTTAAGTTATATCTGTTTGTACAAGGCTATTGTTTGTTTCCCAAATAAAAAAAAATAAAAAAAATTAAGCACAATAATATGCTATAGCTATGTCGATTGACAACAGAAGGGATCGAACGTACATATCACTATAATAAAACTGCATTGTTTTTGCCGCATTCCTCCGCGTATCGTTTCCGTCCCGTTCAGAATTTTAATGAAGTTTTTCCGACACATTGTTCGTGCTGCCATCTATCGCTTTTTTCATGTTATAGACTGTCATGACTGTCATTTGTTTGAGGTATTTGCATGATGGAGGAAACCGTTCATGAACAAAGATAAAGTATAATTATATACAAGTACACTGTTATGTACAAGTATCATAAACATACCTGGGTACACTGCAATCAGTGGCAAATGTACACATTTGAATAAACTGCTTTGATTGAAATATCATAGTATGTTTTTTACGCCTCAAATCTGTCTTTTAAATCGTCATCATCATCAGGTTTGTCTCCACTGCAGGAGCACGATCCTCTGTAGCCATACTCGGCCAGAGCAGCCAGAGGACTTGGCCTCGCTGGCCAGACGGGTTGGAGAGGTCTCATTGATGTTTATAAGCTTTGTTTAGCTTGCATTTTCTATGTAGGCTTCTACGACATCTACGGAAAGACTTGGAAGTCTTTTAAATAGTAACGAACAATATGAACATTGATAATTTATGATTTGAAAGTCTGTAGTCTATTTCCCATAACAGCACATGTGTGTCGTAATTTGCCAAAAAGATACGCCTAGCCACAGACCTAGAACTTTTTTCAGCAAACCCGTCATCACGCTGCAAAATTACCTATGTCGTGTTATAGCTCTAGACTCTGTCAACCCCGTAAATGATGAAGCCGTGATTTAAAAACATATAGATATATATGCATAATCATACTACTCTTCCATGCTGAACTGGGAGAAAAGAAAAAACTTAGAATGTACCATCTGCTTCTCTTCCCGCGCAGATCGTAAGAGCAGATCGAGGGAATGGACGAGATTTGAATCATGGTAATAGGCAATGCGGATATCAACCCATCACTATTTTGATTCCTTTTCCATCTTTACGCCCACCATCACGCTAAGCGTGGCCTTTGGGTCTTACGGCCCCGGGCTCTGTCTGCCCCGTCAGGGATATAGACGTGAAAATGTATACAATACAGTAAAGAACTTGAAGGTGATTAATAGTCAGAATGTTATAGGCTTTTAACCTCCACAAAAGCCTTAATTATCATTTCTATTATACCGGCCGCCATTACACTTTCATCTTTATGACATAGACGAGGCAAGTTCTATAGTCTATGAAATATTAATTACTCTATGGCTAGAGTTATTTACGATCGCAATCTATTCGTCATGTTCGACCATAGACAGTAATAGACATGGGCTTATGAAATATTAATTAAAGCAGACTTGTCTGGTATTTCTAGTAGACTGTTAAATATAGTACTTTAAGTACCTTCTAGGTTATAGATAGAGAACTAAGGCTACTGAAGTGCATGTTAAATTTAGTACCTGGGCGACCATTGCTCGGTTACATCTTAAACATTAACTACATTTTTTTAAACTTGTCTAAAAATAATACAAAATAAAAAATTATATATAAACTTGATCATAAAAAAAACAAAGGTAAGTCACCGAGCGGGATTCGAACCCGTAACACTCTTTCTAGCGGTCCACATTTTAAACCGCTGAGCCAAACGGATAGCGGCGAGTGCGACGAAATTAGCGACCATACTCTTCGTGGAAAGAAAAACGCAGGAAAACTCGAAGACACGCGTTTTCCCAAACATAAGACTAATCTAGATCGATTGTTTACCCCCGAAAATCCCCATATACCAATTTTCGCGAAGTCGTTAGAGCCGTTTTCGAGATCACAGAAATATACATTTATATAAATAAATATACTAGAATTGCTCGTTTAAAGGTATAAGATTACTATTGCGGGACTTACCGCAACTAATTCCCCTTATAATTAAGTAATTGTGACCGCGAAACTCTAAAATTATACATTTTTACTGAGAAGAGATGTATTTGACACATTTTTCTACATCAATCAAAATCAAAAATCATTTATTTATCTTTGGATATGTAGGTAAATGTGGACGTCAGATCATTTACTTACTGTTTACTGCCGCTTCCTAAGCGCAAGTAAAGAAGAAGCGGCCACAAACTTTACTGCAGCATTTTCTAGAAAAACGTCTACTTACAATTATACTGATATTAAAATTAGACATGTGGACTGAGGATACATTATTATGTCATAAAAGGGATGTGACTGAGAAATGTTTGGCTCATTAGATAGATTATTAAAAAGTATGCCATAAGTAGTTTTCCTTTTCTTTGATTAGCAAATAATAACGAAGATACAGCGCATTAGGGTATTTTTTGTTATATTTACGTGTTATGCTACGTAGTTTGATTTAAAGTCTATGTTATTAAGCAATCCAAGTGCGACATATAAGTAGGTATCTATATGTCATAGATTTTATAGTGAGACAAGTGGCTTCACCGACAATGTTGCAGCCACGGTGTTGGCTGGACGTTTAAAATTACGCTGTTATCGTCTACTTGTCGCGACCGCCTCTATTCATACCCATGGGCGGTGGGATTATCAATACCTGACTTAGTGGCGGATTGATAAAATAAATAAATAAAAATATCATTTATTGCCATACTATAAGTCTACAGTACACTAAGTAAGAAAAAAAACAGTTAACAAAACGTTGCAAGTAGGCAAAGGAATACCTCAGCTTGTGTTACCGCTGAATAGATATAGTAGTATCAATAGGTGAGTGAGTAGGCCTAGCCTAACCCTTATAACTAGTAGTTCTGTTAGAACAGTAGACCTCGCGAGCCTTTATAACTTTACAACCATGGAATAACCGATATCCTAATCTTTTTCCTGACTTAGCAAAAGCCACTTGAGGGTTTTGAAACCTGTTGGGAAGAAAGTAGACAGGCCTACCGCCTATCCTTTACGCATAAGCCCCATTGAAGTATACCCCTCCTTACTAAACCCATTACACACCCCTTACATTTGCTAGCTTATTCAATCTCTTTTTCTCCTCTATTCTTAACAGAAGAAGTTTCATTTAGCTATTCTGGTGAGGCGGTCTAAATTAAATGGCTCAAAAACTATGTCCGCTAGTCGGCGAGAACGAGAGAGGGCAACGTAGTAACATCCCGATTTGTGGATGGTCACTGCCCATGCTAATATAAGAGGGAATTGGGTTCTGGAATAAGTGATCTCTCCAGAACGCCAAGATCGAGTAACGGCCGCTATGGGCACAGAATTGTTAATATGTGGCCCAGTGTAGGTGTCAAATTGTACCATTATCACCAAAGGTTAATCTGTAGGTGGGGAGCAATTCGAGGGTAAACCAATTGAGTAACAGTGCCTAATGCACCATTCACCAAGCCCTTTTTTAACTCACAAATTGGTCTTAAGCATGACCCTGCTGCCGACACATAGGTAAATGGTTTTTTCCAATCCCTGGGCCTGCTGATCAGCGTAGGCCTGTGCAGCTTCTTTATTATTGTGGTTCGCCGGTACTTTTGCTGTAAGCCGGTTCCGGGCTTTTAGCCTATTACAATTGTAATTTTGAATTAGGAACACTTTTGTTATCAGAATATAACCACATGCAGTACTTTACCTTATTACATTGACATTTAAGCAGAGCGGTCATTGACTTTGGTCTGCGAGGTTAACAAAAAGGGTTATCAAAAAAACCTTTTTGCAAGTGACTTGCTGTCTTTCTTTCCTGAGTTTTATTCCCCAGATCCAAAACCCTTCATCATATCTTCACTCAAATTATAAGAAACTTATAAGCAATTCTTCCAAACAAACATTAAATCATTAGAATCGGTTTATATTAGAAAGTGATATGAGCATGCAAATGTATTATTAATATTTGAGCTGCAGTTGTCTTTTGAAGAATTTCGGTCTCCAGTTCCAAGATGTTTTGTCCGAACTTAAAAAAAATTACATGGGACCAACCTTGCAGTGCATTCTTTAAAACGAAACATATATTTTTTAAATCGGTTTGTATTTGACGGAGTTATGAGGTAACATACACAAAAAAAAACAAAAATGTCGAATTGATAACCTCCTTTTAGAAGTTGACTGAAAAATCAAGTCGATCTTGTAAACTTATAAAAAAAAACCATAGCGAGTTCTACATACATACATACTATCACGCTTTATCCCTAATGGGGCAGACAGAGCATTTTGGGTCTTGCGGTTCTATGCAGAGCCCAGGGCCGCAAGACCCAAAAGCCACTTTTAGCGTCGTGGTGGGCGAGAAGATGGAAAAGCAATCAATACAGTGATGGGTTGCTAGCCGCATCGCCTGTTAACATGATTTGCATTTTTGCCCGTTCCCTCGATCGGCTTTTACGATCTGCGTGGGAAGAGAAGCAGCTGGTACATTCTAAGTTTTTTTTTATTTCTCCCAGACCAGCATGGGAGTCCTAAGAGTTCTAAGAGTTTTAAAATTTTTCTTGCGACATCTATTGTTTTTTTAATGAACTAGATGGTAATCAATGTACGCAACAAAATAAATGTTTGACAATTTTCTTATTTTCTTAAAAATCGTGGTCAAGACATTGACCTTGTAACTCGGAAGTCGTGGGTTTGATTCCCACGGTAGACATGCATTTTTAAGAAAGTTGTTCAGTAACCCGGACTGAATCGACCCTTAAATAGTTTTAGTATATTTTGTAAGAAGATTTGTATTGTATATCCGTTACGGCTCAGTCAGCTAGATTTCGCGAGTCACCCTAAACTCGTTCAAGTATATGTACCATATAAAAAAGTTGTTCAGAAAAAAAAGTTGTTCAAATAAAAAAGTTGCGTTTTTGTAATGGCAACAAAAAAGATGAATGACATTTTTGAAAATATTTAAAAATGGCGGATATATGACAGTTTTAAAATTTCAAACCCCCATATTTCCGCCATTTTGAAAAATTTCGAAAAACTGGCTCGACAAAAAAATTCTATTTAGTTGCTGAACCTGCTTACAAAATTTCATGAGAATCGGTTAAGAAATGCGACCTGTAGGCGAGAACAGACAGACAGACAGACAGACAGACAGACAGACAGACAGACAGACAGACGGACAAAAGAATTTTTGGCCAATGTCGAAACTGAGACGCTTCGCTCGCTTCGCTCGCTCGGTCAAAAATTTATAAACGTCTTCTAAACCTAATTTATTTACAATATTTTTTATCTTTATCTTTCTTTTCAATATCTGACAGAGTAAGAACGAGATAAAACATATTTTAACTAAAATAGTTTTAGCAAGCATCTGACTTTTTTATGAATAAGAGTCACAAGATAGGCTCCATAGACAAACGCGCGGGCTTCACCCGCTTGTTTGTCAACCCACCTCGACTGTAATGAACAATTTACCACACTTTTATCATAAACTACTATTTCAAGATTTTAATTTACTACTTTTTGGCATAATAAATGCAGTACTCATATTCTCAGAGTACTTATAGTCTCTGAGTTAAACCGCGAACAGACAGACAGATACACATGGCGAAACTTTATAGTTTATACAAAAAACCCTTATTCCTTGTTTACTACATTACTACGGAACCCTGTACAATCGAGACTCGCTGATTTTCAGTAAAACCGAATTTAAAATTAATTGCACTGTTTTTTGAGTCTGTAAAGTAAGTGGCAATAAAAGCCTTAAGATACGAATAGAGGCTCTAGCTTGACACTCAGACCCGTCTGGCGGGGTGTAAATGATAACTGGTTTTATTTCGATGATAAACCTTCGCCACTAATGTACCCTATTACTCGCCATCGCCACTACTGTCGATCTGAGCCTGATTATAGTTCTATAGGACCTCATTATAAGCAAAGACCAGAGCGTCATGTCATTATAAGCAAAAGGACAGGAAAACATTTCTGCGTCGAGAAAAATGCTAGTCACGAAAGTCACAAAGTCTAGGGCCCTATTCTTGAAATGGGAAGGTCTGTAAAATGGTTATATAAAAAACGTATACTTATTTCTACAAATAAATAACATATTAACACTCTACTTATATGTCTAGCCATCACGGTTCTTGAGATACAGCCTGGTGACAGACAGGCAGACAGACGGACAATAGAGTCTTTGAAATAGGATCTCGTTTTTACCCACTGGGTAAAAAACCCTAAATATGTTTAGCGTTAATTGGGCGTGGCTCGGTTCAAAATCCAAATACAGGTCCCTTATCATCATCATCAACTTTGAACCTTTACCTTTAGCGACAATGGATAGGCGAAGGCGATGATCAAAACCGCTATTGGCGAATCCACTAAACTACTAGACCGATTTAAATAATTGTTACAGACAAATAAATAACAAAACCTAAATAAAGTTCTCTTATTTAAGCTTGATTACTTTGGAATGAAAAAGTTCAAGTCAATTTTTTTATTGAAGGTCATTTTTTAAATATTATTTTAGTGCAAAATCTGAAAACTACTAGCGTTTCGGAACGACCACTGCTGGTAAGATTACGCCGAAAGAAACCCAGTTCAGTATTGGTCCCTATCCAGCCTGATGGGCTATGTTACAATTACAATACAGATTTTACACATAATTATACAATTACAATTTGCAGCCATTTCAAAGAATTTTGCTCAGATGATGATAAATAGTCATTTAATGTGTAATTATTCGCATTTTTTTATAAATTATTTTTTAACTGCTGTCTTAAAGGATAATGGTAACACTACCTTTCTGGCATTTTATTCTTTAGGTGCAAGAGAAGAGAAAAAGACAATTACTCCCAGGTACAAAAATTCTTCGTTTTGGCGTGATCTGTTTAGCATCGAAACAGAAATACACAACATTCGTGCCCGAAAGTCGTGAGTCTCGCGGAGTCGTGGACACTCACGTCTGCGATCCTTGAGAGTGCCACGAAATCGCTGTTTGAATATATTTGAGACGACATCATCATTTCCAAGGCATATCTCTTAGACGACCTCCGTGGCGTAGTCACCACGCTAGTCCGCCACCCAGAGGTTCCGGGTTTGATCCCCGGTCAGGGAAAGTTGGAAAATGGCCTTTTTTCAAACTGTCCTGGGTCTTGGATGTTTATCTATATATGTATTCGTTATAAAAATAGTATCGTTGAGTTAGTATCCATTACACAAGTCTCGAAGTCTCGAATTTACTTTGGGGCTAGCTCAATTAGAGTGATTTGTCCGTATATAAGTATTTATTATTTATCTAAATTCCCTGGATATAAAGATAGGTAAGATACAGCAATAAATTTGTAAAAAAACAGCAATAAATTTCCTTACCCTTGTTTTTCTCTAAAAGTCGAACAACATTAGGTATACATAGTTATAAAAACCCACAATGGCTCGTTGTCTACTTTTTTATAATGTAGGTACTTATTTAATAGTATTTTATGCAAACGTTGTATAAGGAGGGTCAAAAAATGCGAGTGGTGTTGCACACAATACTTTGGTTTCTGTCTGATAATTCATTATCATTATACTATAGTGATCTAGTATAGCCCGAGATTCGATTTATTACGGGTATATCCCTTCCCCGTTGTATTATTTTTATTTTGTACCAAGTAAATAATCACTTCTTTTCTTAACATATAGATATTCATATATAGGTATATGGGCCCTGAAAGGTAACATTCGTGAATACCAAGCCACTCGCAGACTCTGTAATAGCACAATTGACATTTCGAGTGATTACTCGAACTGGTGTGACGACTGCACCGCACACTGCACACACTGCGTGCACGGCGCACGCGCAGTCTAGGGTACGGTAGGGCTGCTAAACGACCCTCTGTACTACCAGAGCCATATTTGGCCCTAGCAGCCAGAGGACTTGGCATACACTCTCCTCGCTGGCCAGACGGGTTGGAGAGGTCTCATAGATGTTTTTAAGCTTTGGTTAGCTTATCTACGCCTCCACGGGAGGACTTGGAGTGGTCCTATTCTACTCTGCCGGAAACCACACGGCAATTATAATAATTGCTGAACATAATCCCACCAAACCAGAGCGGTCACGAAGACCAGACTATATAGCACCTTCTCTCATGCCCTTTGTGCCCACCAGCTGTCCATGTTTGACCTATACTCTGCTGATTAAGGCGTAAAAGTAGCAAAGTACTGGAAGAACAAAATTTGAAAGAGCCACCGACACGATAAGAAGAAGATCCCACCGAAAACATCCTACTGATATCATAAAGTGAGTTTGCATATTTGTTTGTTTCCGAAATTCCTACGGGAAGCGAAACCTACGGATACAGCTAGTTTGTATATAAAGTAACGTAGGTACATTGAATAAATTTACTAAGGTAGCACTGTATACAATAAGTGATGTTGTTAGGAGAATAAGGGAATGACGCAACTAACAAGTTGGGAAAATTCCTGTATTGTAGTTGTAAGTGGAAACAAATAAAACAAACTAATGTTCAAACAAGTACTCGCCGAAATTAAAATTAAAGATATTCGAGATTTCGTCGATTAAACAAACGAACAAACGCTGAATATTTTTTCTTTTTCTGTTAACCCTATAACTACACTACACCATGGAGTATACATACAACAGTGTATCGAGGCATGCGTTCCTTGGAATTCAAGAGCGAGACACGTGTCCCCTTTTGACAGGTTAATGGAGTATATTTTAAAATAAAATACCTATAATTTACTTACAAAAATGTTGAAACACTTGACCACATGAGTACTATACGATTTTCTCTCACCAAAAGTAAAATAATCGACTCAACGGTCTATAATCAGTTTACAATCTGATTCAGCAATACCCCAAACAATTTAGTTCTTTTTTGAACTTAAAAAATTTCAAATTTTATCTGCTGGTCACTACTAACTACTGGTACTAAGGACCTCAAAAGCTTTTTCGACAAATAAGTATTTGATCATTTACTTACGAAGTCCACTTTGAAGCGAATTAAAAAGAAATCATTTATCATCATCATCATTCGCTTTCAGAAACCCACTGCTGGGCATGGGCATAAGCCTAAAAGAAATACTTAGTTTTCATTTGATGTCCTGTGTCCTCAGAATATGTGTTATTAGTAAATGCAATTATATGGTACTAAAGGGTTTAAAAAAAACCATCTTAATCTCACAAGTCGCGAAGAAATCGCGTAGCATACATACAAAACAAATATAATGTATCGACTTTTACGATCTTTGCAGTACACACCCAGCTTTCAAGACAAAGATAAATGCTGTAATTATATAAGTAGGTATTATGAAGAAAAATCTGATTTCCTCACATCATTCTTCGCATTTCAACCCAAGACAATAAGCCTCTCACAAGTTGCGTTAGATACGTCTCATCAACTAGGATTTCGTAACGACTCATCAAAAAACAATGAAACAAACGAACGTGCTCGATATAAAGGCCGGAAATATTGAATAAGATTAGCCCAATTTTTCTATACACTCTTGTTTTAATACTCTTAAATATGTCGTATAATATGCCTTATTGCTTTAAGAATAGAGACGCTGAAAGTTGTTAGACGTTGTACTGGAGGTGTTTTGAAAGGTTGGATCTTATTGATCAAATTATAAGGGTCTATATAAAAATGAGAAACTTGTAGTTTACATTGGACGAGTGCATGCTGCTATTCGAGTCATAATGTCGAGTTAATAAGGATATGTCTTACGTAAACAAATTACGAGAAGATGTAGTCAACAAAACAAATGATGCAAAAAATTCTGAATCAAAAAAACTTATTTACTAACCTCACTCAGCGACCCAAAGTGAGTCTTGGCCTCCAGCATAAGACCATGTCAGTGCTCTCGGTCCCGTGCCAGCTCTTGCCAGAATTAAAAATCCTGAATATGAAGCTTTATTCACTTCACGAGATTTCGTCAAAACACAAAGTAAGGGCTAGTGGCCTGCACTACCGTTCCGACTACCTTGTTGTTAAGTAATTTAATGTTACAATATTGTTTTTTTGGCATATCAATGGCTCACTTTTCTTCCTAGCCTTTTTTTGTAATGAGCAGTTGGACTGCTGGGCAAAGGTGAGTCATTGCCATAACAAGGGGGAGGCCCCTTGTTATGGCAATGACTCATAAATTAACTTATTACTAGTTACCCAATAAAAGTACAGAATAGTAGCCGCATAAAACTACACCAACAAATTCAAAAGATGGAGCCGTGCTTACTACGCCTTAACTTACGACTATAACAAATAAATGATACATGATTCTTGATTCTTGACTTCGACTCGCCTAATCCACTAGAACAATGTGATTGTAGAACTGCATAGGAGTCGATCAAGCATCGTTTATCGCGTAGTTTGCGTATCGGAAGGGCTGGGCGTCGCTCGAGCGTACATAATTCCTTATTGTTTACAATCCGTCTTGATTTCGGTTAGTGACGAGCGGTAGCGGACAAATTTTTTAGAACGAAGTTTCGTAAGCAGACTAACGGCTTGCTCTTTTTGGAACGAAGTTTCTTCTAGCTTGTTGCGGGGGTGGGATTAATTTTATTCCTTTTTTGCTGGTTTCAGAAAAGAATCCTCGAATGTCCCAACAGATTCTTTTTTCATGCAGATCATACAAGCCGATCGAAGCGATGGGCAAGAATAGGAATAAATAAATATATAGGGATAAATTACACAGATTGAGCTAAGCCTAATGTAAGTTCGACACTCTTGTTATGGGATTCTAACTCTACATGCTATATAGATAAACATCGAAGACCCAGGATAATTTGTAAAAGACCATTTTCAACTTGCCCTGACCGAGGTTCGAACTCGGGACCTCTAGGCGGCGGAATAGCATGCTGACCACTGCGCAGGCCGGTCGTCTAATAGAAGAACGAAATCGCTACCTCTCGATCAAAAAAGTCTTACCTTTATTCAAAGAGCAAGATCGATTTGTATGTTTGTCTGAATGCTGACAAGCTTCAGTGGCCGCCGGCTATGCGTTTGTGACGCACTTTTGTGCAGTGAAATAAAATAAAAAGTGGAGATAAAAATATTGTGAACTGACTAACGATGCTTTGAGATATTGACACAGTCGGTAAGCGAGCTTTTTTGTGCGTTACTATGACTTTTTCGTTTATCACTCTTTTTTATTTCACAAGTAGGCGTTTTCTTTTAAAAAAAATTGTTAACGTCACATAAGATAGATATGGATAGCGCAGTAATCACTTAAATAGATTTGTCAATGTCTAATTCATATAAACTAGTAGTTCGCCGCGAACTTAGACCTCGCGATTATTATTCGCAATTCAGTTTCCTAAATAACCCCTAGATGGCGCTATCCAAAGTAAGAACGCGCTATTGGTTTTGTTTGTTACATATTCGCGGACATTTTTATTAATATTTCAAAAACTACTGAACCGATTTTGATGCCCAACGAACTTGAAAATTCTATTGATATTTCCTACACGCCTTCCCAATTTCATTGAAATTGGATCATCGGCTCGGCATTTATCGCGGTACAAACATACATACATACATACATACATACATACATACATACAATGTGTTTTCGCCCCAACTCGATTTATAGACCTTGCTCGCTTCGCTCGCTCGGTCAAAAATTTATGGTGTGAGTGCCCTTGGAATATTAAATATTTTTATTTTTAATTTTAAATATAATATGTTTGCACATATGAATATTTAACTCTGATTTAAACGATCTCAAACTATTATGCGCCAACGATTTGTTTTTAACCTCATTTTTATCACTGGAAAACTTCTCGTTAGTAAAAAGTTTGAATTAAATAGGTACCTAGAAGTACCTAAAAAAAATTAAAGTCATTCTGCGTTTTGTTGTAAATAGAATTTTAAGCTACTACCTGTTAAATAGGGACTATGATCAAAAAAAATTGATAAATTATCAAAACTACGGTAAACGTACTTTTTCTTTTCTATTATGAGCAAATAATGACGAATATACAGCATAATTAAATTTCGCGTATCGTCACTAAAAGTAACCTGAATCACCTCTACTCCGAAACTGAGTGAAAAGCGCTACGATGCAACAGACAGACAGACATTAGCTTCAAACTTACAACACCTTTCTTTTTGTCGGGGAACAAAACGCGCGGATCTCAAAACATTAATTCATAAAATGTATGAATACTGATGCTCCCTTTTCAATTGTGAATTCATTTACTCACCTATTATTAGCAGCTCACTTTGTAGCTCTGACAGCTCGGCACCTCAGCTTTTTGCTATCATATTTTATGGCCCCATTCAACAACATAAGCATGAAATCAATCGTGCGTTGCCTATTAATGGAGATTCTCTTCGGAGACGGTAAAAACGTGTACTCGATTATCAATCAGTATTCATAGGGTGATCTACATTTTGAAATCGGTTTTTCAAACATTCAGGACAGGGCTCCACTCAAGAAGAGCGAGGTACGCTATGTTTAGCATCATCATCATCATCATCATCATCATCATCATCATCATATCAGCCACACAAAGTCTAAACCCTCAAAGGGTAAAGAAAAGACCTCGAGGGGGAGGGAGGCCCCAAGGATTTCCAAAACGACCGATCGGTAGCGGCCTGCATGCAGCGCCTTCCTGCAACCTTGCACAGGTCGTCTGACCACCTAGCAGGTGGGTATCCTACCCTGCGCTTGCCGGTACGTGGCCTTCTTTCGAGAACCTTTCTGCCCCATCGGCCTTCGGTTCTATCTTTAATGTTTAACAACCAATGACATTTCAATATCGTTATCGTTACCAAAGAATAATGATTAATAATGATTGTTGGTGAATTCGTTACCGACACAATAAAAATGATAGAGATTCTGTATAGAGACTTCGGAATCCTATTTGTTTTAAAATACAGGCGACCAATAATTGACTGTGCTATAAGATTTTTCCCCTTTCTATTCGTTTCAAAACGTAATTAATAATTTAAATTTATCACGTCATCAGACTTATTATATACGTAAAGACGTGAAAAGTGCTAGTAAATGTCTCATTTATAAAGCAATTTTAGATTTTTTTATTAAACAGGGACAAATCATACCGACATGGTTTGGTCAAGTTGTAGGTACGTACAGTCGGACTAACTAATATTACAAATGACACCTGTCATGTCGATCTATCATTTGTCTGCGTTCTTGTCATTTTGTTTAAAGAAACAAACAAATTGCTACTCATCAAGACTTTGCAGTTTCAGAAACTGACAGACTTAATTTGCTATTGTAGTCTTACAAATCTTATAGAATTGCCGTAATTAATTTTGTTTTTCGCTCATTCAATCCCCCGTCTCAATTACAGTATTTCTAACCTTTACAACGGTAATTTGGAAATAACACTCTGTGGTTATGGGCACATAAGCTTAATCCAGATGCTGTCGCTGTTTGATCTCTATGGTTACCACTGAGAATGATAGATAAATATAAGCTATAGATAAAAAGGAGGTGGTTATCAATTCGCTATCTTCAATTTTTTTTATGTATGTTCAATGATTATTCAAAGTCACCTGGACCGATTTGGAAAACTCGGGGTTTGTTAGGATATACTTGAGAGGTGATCCCATAGAAATTTTATCAAAATTGGTTGTGTAGTTTGAGGGAAGTCTGTTTTCAGTTTTGAAAAATTATTTTATGACAAGCTCTAATTTTTGTCTTTTTATACTTATGTTTATACAACATATTGGCGGAATGTCTGCTACTGTTAACTCTATGCACTAATGCACTATATCTAAATAAACACAAAGTAAGCACTTTATTTTAAGGTAGCCGATTACTTTTGGAATTTATTTGCTTATTTTTCTAAGTGAGTAAGAACTTATGGTGTATTTTTTTTACTTATTTTACAAACTGATTTGTATAGAGAATCAACAGCAATGGAACAGTATAGATTTACCAGAACTAGACAATACAGGATCTCCGGTTAAAATATAAGTATAAAAATTCTGTTGCAGAAAATCGAACATTTTTTTTAATAAAATAATTTTGAACGAGCGTCTATTTCCTATAAGTTACCTATGCCTGTTACGGTTTCTAATAAACTTTACAACCCCGAGATAAGATATTAAATGCTTCTCAAGAGCTGTTAAAGAGATGGTCTGTTAATGGAAGTCAATGAGTCCGAGCTTGATGCTGTTTTACAGCTATTATACAGCTGTAATCCAGAAAACTGGTTGTAGACGTCCGGTTTTTTTACCGACTTCAAATAGGAGGTTTTCAATTTGTCGATATCTTTAGGGTAAAAATGGGACCCTATTACTAAGACTCTGCTGTCCGGCCGTCCGTCCGTTTGTGTGTCTGTCGTCACCAGGCATAAACAAACCGTCATAGCTAGACAGTTGAAATTTTTACAGATGATGTATTTCTGTTGCTGATATAACAGCAAATACTAAAAGCAAAATAAAATAACTATGTAAGTAGGACTCCCATACTGACCGGAACAACTGAACGGAACTCTTCGTTCGCGACCCCGACTCGCACTTGGCCTGCTATTTATGTTCTCATCTCCAGAGCCATACTTGGCCAGAGCAGATAGGGGACTCGGCCTGCACTCTCCACACTAGCCAGACGGGTTGGAGAGATCTCATGGATGTTTATAAGCTTTGTTTAGCTTATATTTCCTAAGTCACCTTCTACGACATCCACGGGAACACTGTGAGCTATTCACCTTTATCATACTAGTTTGTCATACCAGTATGACTACAAGGATATACATGTCCCCGAATTCATACTGTGACTCTACTCTGCCGGATACCACACGGCAATTTTTGTTATCGATATCTCTTAGACGCCTGGACTGACATTGAAAATTCGTTTCTTGGATGTATAGCCCCTTAAAAACGGCTCGAAAGTAATGTAAGTTTTCTGTTGTTGCAGTGATGGTGTGAGACCGTATGGGTCTGGCCGCGGCGCTGCTCGACGCGGCGGCGCGCGGCGATGCGGCACGGCTGGCGAGTTTGCTGCGCGCACTCCAAAACGCTGACGTTTGCGACGAGGTAATTCAGTTTTTGGGATCTTCCGCACTAATGGCACTCTCACTTTGTTTAGGATGCCACATGTGTGGACACTCTGGCACCCTCGCACTTTCCTTCGTCATCTAACCTCGGCGGAGCGGCAGCTTGTGCTGCAGAGGCTGCCAAAATTGGAAGCAGGTCTTTACATTTTCTTCCATTCGTAGTAGAAACAATGGGTTACTCCGTAAGTTCGATGCGCTGTATCTGTATAAAGTATGGGTTCATTATATTTAGATGAGCTAGTTGATGGACTAATAAAATATCTTATATATTTTTATCCATCCGAAATCCCTGTTAAACTTATCGAAATATAAAAAATTGGTCACCCATACAAATTGACCGATCAGCTGATCCATGTTTTTATGGAACCGATTTTTTTCCTATTTCTATGTTTGTTCCTTTGGGAAAGTTGTCCAGTATCAGGGACTAATATACAGGGTTACTTTTTAAAGACCAGCAACATTTTTGATGCAAGTACGGTCCACGAATACTAAACTACTTTCAATAAACACATTTATTTATTTATTTACAAGCTGTGCCCGCGGTTTCACCTGCGGAAAAGTAAACCTATGTGTTAATCCAGGGTGTCAGCTTCCTGCATACCAAATTTTATCAAAATCGGTTCAGCTGTTTGCGCGTGAAGAAGTAACAAATATACATACATACACAAGCACACACACACAAACTTTCGCCTTTATGATATTGTTTCAAATATGTTGCTGGTGTTTAAAAGTTACCCAATTCAATTAAATTCAATTCATTTATTGCATTCATATCATACATCAGTTCTTAGTCTTACTAATATTACCACTGTTCTTAAGTACAACATGAACCCTGTTGGGTATTGCAAAAATAAAATGGAACGGCAAGCGGGTACCCTGCACAGTCTAGATCACAGTACACAAAAAAAAATATTACCTGAGAAATGCATTAAAAATAATCGCTGAGCAGTTTAAAAAAAGTCAATTAAAGATATCACTTCACGACTAAGTGTTAATTTGATTCCTTGACTAATCAACTCCTATACATATCTCGAAAGAAATATTAAAGTCTGACCTCAAGGTGAACTTATAACATGCATTTAACTTTCTTTTACTCATCGATATGTGGATATAATGCTGTTGGCATGCCACCCACTGGTATATTCAGTTTCCTCTTAAGGGTGATACATGAATTTTTCGAGGTCTAGTGCTGCTCCCATTTTGAATATATTATTTTAAAGCAAGCGGAGTTAAAATTTTGATCTCATATCGCCCTAGATTAGATAACCCTTCAAACTATTTTATGGACTGTTTATAGTTTAAAGTGAGAACGTGAAGCTTTTTTTAAGCACATTTGCCAAAAACGGCCACTTTTGGCATATCTTACTTGTAAAGAATGCCTGTTAATTCAAAAACTTTTGTTATATCGGTAAACTTGCATATGTAAGATAAAGAAATAAAACTTCTATATTGCAACAACGCTCTTGTTACACCCCTGGTGTTGCAGTTGTCCATGGGCAGCGATGATCACTTACCATCAGGTGAAACCAGTGGCGGCGCAAGACCTCAACTTAATGTGGGCACGGTAAATTTCGCGAGGCCCTCAATTCAGTGTTGGGAATTAGTTTAACTAAAAAAAGCAAATAGGAGGCTTGCCCAGCCCATTAATTAATGGTATTAAATCAAGAATAAACATACGTTCTTTCCTCTGTACTCTGAGGTTCGTTTATTCATGCCACTGACACATCAGTATATTTAAAATAAGAAAAACCTTGTGGCGTGTACTTTTGAATTTTCCCTACATTTTCAAATATATTTTCGGTTGTGTGTGAGGCGCGAGGCCCTTTGCCCTGCGAGGCCGTGGGCGGTGGCCCACACCGCCCACGCCTTACGCCGCCTCTGGGTGAAACGCTTGTTCGTTTGTCACCCTAAAATAAAAATAAAATAAACAACAACTGAGTATAACAATAATTAAAAGTACTTGTAATTAAAATAGAGTATGCAGAAAGATTATCACGTATTTAAATGCTTAGTTGTTTAGAGATCTAAAGTATCTATATGATATCAAACAATAATATACTCCTGTAAATTTGCACCAAATAAAGTATTTTTCTTTCTTTCTTTCTTATATATTTTTGAGGGTGACTTAAAAGAAAAAACTAACGCTGCCAAATGACGATACCATAAGGAGCACTGCCAGCGATCATGTCATCTTAACTGATTATTGTATATATTCAATAAATAACGATATTTTACAAGCCATCTATATTCATTTATGCTATAACTTGACACAAATGTAATGTAAATTATAAGCAATGTTATAAACTATCCCCACAAAGTACAGAAAGGAGATTTAAATAATATCTTAGACATATTTTTTATGTATATAGATTTGGAACATGGCATTTTGCCGTCTTCCAGATCTTCATAAAATATTGCCAAAGTATTAAACGTTCATTCTCCACATTTAGCCTAAGAAACTGATTTTAATAAAAATAATTTAGTTATGTAAGTTTAAACTTTAATGGTAGTAAGAATAACCCTGATGTAGGCAGAAAGCTGAGATTACGGTATGTTGCACGAGTCCGGCAATCCCACCGGCAACAAACAAACACACAAACAAACCTACGCAGTCTGCTACCACCCTAGATAAGGTCCAGGGAACCTTCTAACCTAATTCTTACCTTTGCCCGCGCTTAGGAAGAAGAAATGCAGATGGCGCTAGTTTCTTAACAATAAGTACTTTTATTCAAAACATCTGATTTAATAAATTAATTGATATTTCAAAGCAAAAATCAGAGAAAAAAAATAATAATTTAGATTTTTATGAAACGGATCATAAACATTTTAAATACTTAATAGTTATACAAACATTAAAAAAGAAAGGAACATTTTATGAAAATTAATTAAATTGTGCAATTAACATGCCTCGTAAAAACAGGTTTACCGTTTTTTATTGTCGTTAATTTTAAAGTTAAACGCTAAAGCAAATAAACAATAAATTGATGTACAGTGGCCGCACATCACCACCGCGGCCTACCGCGTTAACATATGACAATACGATTGTAAGGTTCAATGTTATAGTAGATCTGTTGTTCAGTGTACTATAATCGGACGTGGCGTTAGGGTAGGGCGTAGTTGGCCCACCGCCTAGGGCATCAAACAGATAGGGGCTAGCTTTGGCAGTGCACTATATACATAGTAGTGTTGCAAGCAATAGTATAAACTATCGATACCTAGTCGATATGGATATTGTGACTGTTTTTCAAGGTCCACAATCTTTAGTTATGTAACGCTGCATATAGGGCACCTGGTGTTGTGTTGGTGTTTTATCACATCTTTTTATGTAATCTTCTTTTATAGCGGCAACAGAAGTACATCATTTGATAAAAATTTAATCGTCTAACTATCACGGTTTATAAAATACAACCTGGTGACAGACGAACGGAAAGACAGACGGACAGCGGAGTCCCAATTTTACCCTTTGGGTACAGAACTCTGAAAACTGACTGGCTGACTCATTTAATCAATAAAGTGAAGCATACAATTTTGCTTTAATTACGTAAGTGTGCACTCACATAGGATTCATCCCCAAAGGGGTTTATTTAATTTTATTATCATTATAACACAAAACAAGAGTACAACTATTGCAAAATGCACAGTAAAAATAATTAAAAACAATCATCATCATCACCATCATCGTTTTAGCCGCCATCATGTCCACAGCTGGACATAAGCCTTTTCCAAGGATTTTCAAATTGACCGATCTAGAGCGACTTGCATCAAGCGCCTTCCAGCAGCAAACTTGGTCGAACGAAAGTCGAGATTTTTCTTTTTTTTAGGGCAAGTTAGAAAGTGGCCTTTTTCAAATTGTCCTGGGTCTTGGATGTTTATCTATATATGTATTTGTTATAAAATATTGTATCGAAGAGTTAGTATCCCATAGCACAAGTCTTGAACTTACTTTAGGGCTAGTTAAATTAGTATGATTTGTCCCTATATATTTATTTCTTTATTCTTAAGCTTATAGTAGGGGTTTTTTACAGCCAAATAATAAGCTTAGGCATAAATAATGATAAGGGGGGCGCCATAGCTACCTCGCCCAGGGTCTCAGTACTTCTACATCCAGCACCAACTGAGCATAGTTATAATCGAGCGATTACTCCCTGAACTAGATAATTGTATCCCACGCTAGATGCCATCAATCAATGGGGCTTTGAAAATATTCGAGGCCTCACTTGCTATTTATTTACTTATACAGTTACTTGGAAGGCGCGCTTGTAAGTTAATCAAACCTGGGCGTAGTCTATCACCTACACCGATTATCTAGATGTATCATCAGAATCAAGTACAAGTTGAGAAATTCATTATTTGGCCTCGCCATATTATGGAAAAAATTAGCTAAATTTAATATGGGACCTCCCGAAACACAGTTAAAAAAACAACCGGTGGCCCCATCACTTCAGGCCCACAGTTGCCAACCTTAAGCAACCTAATATCAGTAAAATTGTTAGTTGATGTTTTTGGACTAAATGGTGCAGACCGGGACCAACGGCTTTCGTGCCAGCTTATACTTATATCTTTATATAAAAAAAGCTTTTCATACCCAGTAGGAAGTGGTATAGTAGGTCGTCAAAGAAATCATTCAATAAATAACGTCACAAATACAAAAAAAAAACGACGGATTGCACTCTGGGAGTGCCGGCAGAAGTGAAAACTTGAATATTAACGTTGTGCATTTTTGATATACGAAACAGCAGGCGCAGACATACATTTTCGCCGCGCCGTAGAAAGAGAGGGGGATACTCCCTCTCCTACGCCGCGCCAGCTGTCTACTCTCCATCCGTCTTACGAATTTTCGATCAGGTCACGTGTCCTGACGCGAGTTTAAAATTTTTTAACCATTCCAAAAAAAGTGCACAACGCCGCTAAAGAAGTTTTCACTTCAAAAATATCTTGTAATTATATCCGAAATTTGTGATTTTGAAAATATTAAACTCCTTTCTCGCCACAGGATGGGGTCACCTGGTGACCAACAGACAGTTAAAAATCGATTGTGTCTGCAAGGATAGCAGTCAACTTATTAATTATATCTTATTTTGACATGCTCACGGATACAGACAACCCAAAATATTTAACCCCAATTAATAAGTACATATTAATGCAGAAGACATAAATCGTTAATGGACCTTAATGTATGTAGATAATTTAAATAATTAGTTAAATGATAGAAATTGTTTTGATTTATTGCCACCAATATGTGGACTGTCAATAATAAATTGTTCGGTACAGTTAGTAAAATAGATAAATAAATAAATATACAGAGACAAATTCCATGCTGGTCTGGGAGAAATAAAAAAACTAAGAATGTACCAGCTGCTTCTCTTCCCACGCAGATCGTAAAAGCCGATCGAAGGAATAGGCAAAAATGCAAATCATGTTAACAGGCGATGCGGCTAGCAACCCATCACTGTATTGATTGCTTTTCCATCTTCTCGCCCACCATGATGCTAAAAGTGGCTTTTGGGTCTTGCGGCCCTGGGCTCTGCATAGAACCGCAAGACCCAAAATGCTCTGTCTGCCCCATTAGGGATAAAGACGTGATAGTATGTATGTATTTAGGTAAAGTTCTTTTCACATAGCCGAACTTTTACTCAGATGCTTTAATAAAATACCTGTTTACCTTTGAGCCCAATGTCTATTTCCGTAGTAATAAATTATTATAAGCTAACATATAACATCCGACATGCTATGATACCAGGTGCGTCTAGTAAAACCCAGTAGCGACAATTTTTGTGTACGACCATTAATAAAAATTGATTCGACAACACTTTAACGAAAGTTAAAAGAAATTCTTCAACCAGATTTCATGTCTCGAAATTCAATTTTATTTATTTTAAGCAAATTTTAAGAAATTCTTGTGTTGTTCTGTAGTTTCCAAAATGTAGCGTTTTGATAGAGATTTTCCATAATAGTGTTAGTATTTCATGCAATTTTAAATAAGAAGTTTGTTTGCCAGGCTAGTTAAAAAAAGCCCCGACTTTCAGCGGTTACCCCAATACTTTCAACATTACCGCTGAACTGTTTCCATCAAACATAGCTAAGAATCATCTCGATCAAGTGAGCTTTCAATCAAAAAAAGCTGCATACACACAGATACCTCACATATACAGACACGTCCAAATTATAACACCCCTCTTTATCGTCGGTGGTTAAAAATAACATAAATACTTCCCAAATGAGATAAAACAACCGTTAAGTCATTAGAATCATCATCGGTCATACAAAATTCCGATCGAGTCGATAACGTATCTCCGATCAACTTCCTCACCGTCGATAAATCAAATTATAGAAAATAAATCATCGCTACCGAATTTAACTAGTCACCACACGCTTATATTTAACTGTGGTATGCCATATAACACTCACACAATGTCACAGTATGATGTTCGACATCATAACATTACACTCACACTGTGTTCAAAGTATGAGTGTTAGGTTGTGGTGTTAGAGTCATACGATAAGAAATCAATCACTTTAATATTTTTGTGCCGTGTAGTTTCCGGCAGACTAGAATGGGACCATTCCAAGTCTTCTCATGGATGTCTTAGAAGGCGACTTAGGAAATACAAGCTAAACAAAGCTTATAAACATCAATAGAGACCTCTTTAACCCTTCTGGCCAGCGAGGAGAGTGTAGGCCAAAGTGTAGGCCAAGTATGGTTGTGGTAGTACAGAGAGGGTCGTGCTCCAGCAGTGGAGACATAAAGACCTGATAATGATGATGATGAAAATTATTGTAAATGAGATGAGACTGTTTCTCACCACTACGTATTTAAAACACCTATCCTATGTACTTTGGAGGATCAGTCTCTCATAATTTATTCATAACCATCTTTATGATAACCTGTAAAGTTTGCTTTGATAATTATTGATTATCTAAGTTTGATCGGTTCGGTTTGAAGGGTTCGATTCCCGGCGGGGGCAACGACTTTGTGTTGTTGTCCTGGTTTGGTTAGGACATTGCAGGCTGATCACCTGATTGTCTGATAAGTAAGATGATCCGTGCTTCGGAGGGCACGTTAAGCCGTCGGTCCCGGTCACTGTCTTTGACATTGGTCGTTACCTAGAACCATGTCAGAGGCCTTTAAGGCGGTTTAAAAACTCTGACACTAGTGTTAGTCACTAACACACACGATAAGAAAGAAGAAGATCTAAGTTTGATGTAAATAAAAATCAATCAAACAATCTTCATCATCATCATCCGGGCGTATTCCCAGTTCCTCAGCGGTAACGCTTCAGAGCCCGGGGTCCGCTACCTAACCTAGGTGATTTGATAAGGTTAATACTTTTTACACTAAGCGACTGCTGTCTGAAATACTATCAATCAATACATAGAAGTAATTCCAGTCCAGCTATCTATCCCTTTGCATAAGTATATGTAATATGTACGTAACGAATTTTAATGCAGTTTCATTCATAAGTACTGTGATTCATTCGGATTAAAGGTGATTCAAGAAGGATTTTTCGCTGTGGCGTATTGGTTAACATGCCTGCCTGCTACTCAGGAGGTCCCGGCCCCCAGGTTCGATCCCCGGTCAGGTCAAGATGGAAAAATTGACTTTTTCTGATTGGCCTGGGTCTTGGATGTTTATCTATACAATGTGGAAGGGACGTACCCGTAATAAATCGAACCACGGGCTATACTAGATCACTGTAGTATAATGAAATTATAGTAGCAACCAAAAAGCCAAAGTTGTGTACGTATTTGTTATAAAATATAGTAACGTTGAGTAAGTATCCCATAACTCAAGTCACGAACTTGCTAACTCTATCTGTGTGATTTATTCGTATATATATTTATTTATTTATAAAATAAGTACCCGTGCGAAGCTGAGGCAGTCTATAAAAAATACTTATCAACAAAGTTGACTATCAGCGATTAATAACCGAGTATCTGCGACAATCAGCCGTCATCTAGCGGCCATATCGATGGGGTCGTTATAAACTAGTTCGGTCCCATGGACCGGTCTTATTTTTTTTTTCTTTTTTTTTTGTCCGGCCCTGGGAGTCAACGGTTCGCCGCGACGGTTGCGTACTTAGTTCTATTGTGGTATTTATTTTTTGTGGTTTAGGTGGACAGCCAACCTGCTACTATAGCTTATAAGCTATAGCAACACTCGATATAAATATCGAGTGTAAATGTAAGGTCGATGTCTTAGTATTAATAGAGTAGACAGACCCGCGACACAGAAATGCTATATTTGAAACGCATAGTCTCCTATACTAATGATTTTTCCATACAAAAAACCGTTCGTTTTGTGACTCCGCGTTTAAAAATTGGTACCACAGGTCGGCGACTGTCGCAAACGGTCGTGTGACACGTATCAAAGTATCAAAAACTGCCATACGACCGTCTGCGGTTGTCGCCGATTAGCATCAAACGTGATTTTTTGTAGATAATGATATGCTACCCTTCGTGCGCAAGTCCGACTCGCGCTTGACTGGTTTTTTGTATTTTTATTTTCAAGAACCCGCTCCAACGCGACAGCAATAGGGTATTTTAGATTTGCCAAAAGAATAATGGACCCATATTTTACAATTATCAAAAAAATAAAAATTAACAAAGTTGCGTAGCATCAAAGTGGTCTGCGACGTCACCGCTAAGTAAAATCGTACCTAGCCGTGACTTCATGTGAAATTTGAATGCACTGAATCTTTTTAATTTTTTTTCTCAGAGAAAAGAAAAAATATGTGTAGCTATAATATTTTTTAATAATCTCACCGATGGGTCAGAAAAAATTTTTCATTCGTCATGCCTATTCTTGACTGCATGTTTTTCGTTTTGGATGGATAGGTAATGGTTATAGGTAGGTGATAGGTAAACAAAGTACAAGTTAATCCGCGTTTTATAAAAAACTAGCTGCGCCCCGCGGTGTTACCCGCGCCTAAAGTAGCCTATTTGTTTTTTTTTTTCTTTTCTTGATTATGGCGGTCAAACTTCGTTGAAGCTTATTTTGCCAGTGTCTAGTAATATCTTCTTTGTTCCTAATCCTAAACCCTTAACTATACAATCAAAGGTTGGTATAGGTCCTTTGATTGCTTCACGGGAGCTTCTGGCGACAAATCTATACGAGTCCACTGGTTTTCATAGCCGATTGAGTGGCGGACGGCGCCCAAAGACGCCCACCGAAGTCCGCAAATAAATATCACTACAACCGCACTATGACTGTCCACTTAAAACATTTCACATATTGTCCATGAGAATGAGCATTTATAACACAAAACTACACCAATTTCATATTATAAAGTCCACTAGAATCAATTTGCAAAATAATTTAAAGCACGCTCCAACTGGGCCCCTTGACTTCCCGCCAAAAACTCCCTAGCCTATATGTTAATCCAGGGTGTCAGCTTCCTGCATACCAAATTTTTTAAAAATTGATCCAGCCGTTTAAAAAGTAGCAAACAAACACACACAAACTTTCGCATTTATAATATTCGTGTGATGTGATGTGACTTTAATTCCCAGAATGTAATTAAAAGATGCAATAGAAGGGTTTGTTTGTTTGTTTGTTTACGTTCATCCCACCAGCCTTCGCTCCCGTCAGTCGCAGGATAGGATCTAGAAAACTGAGACATTTGCATTGTTAGTGTTATCTGATTGAATAGTAAACGCAGTTGGTATGAGAGCAGCGGTTCTCAAAGTAAGTTGCATTTTCAATTCTGATTTATGATTATCCATATAAAATAGAACAATTGAGAGAAAACAATACCTTTATAAATGAGTAATCCATAACAGCTGCAATTAAGTATCTATAGCAACCAATAGTGTACTTATCTAAAAGTTTGAATAGTTTCACTTTAAGAAAATTTGTTTACTAAGAAAATAGAATAGAGGTCTTAATGCATTGCGAACTACCTATTTTCCTATTTGACCTATTTTCTTAATAGGTATTTTAACTTTTAGCGATTTTTTTTTTGTAATGAATACTGTGTAATGCAGAATGAAGTGCAGTTTGTAGCCGCTTATCCTGCACTTGCGAGTTGCGTCTATGAACCAAAGCACGTCGCTTATCTATAAGTAAATAATTAGCATTCTCAGAAAACGGTAATTCTGGAACGCTAGTAGATTTTAGCTTTTCAAAATTTTTTGATATTACTCCACGGATGTGCGGTAAAAATCTCAAAGTTTGTCACCCACTGGCCATTCAATGCCGAGCCCTTAACGACTCCGACCAATTAAGCCCGTATCAATAAACGCTTAATTAATCGATTCAAACCCGCGCGGGTTATGCTAATTGGCGGAATTAAATATAAACCACTTGCTTAAAGTTTAATGTCTTATTTTGTCACTTCTAATTGGCCGTATAAAGTCCGCGCCGTGTTATCACCAGAAATTTGTAGAAAGTGTTTTTTATTGTTTTATAGCTTAATTAGTTAGGTGCAGTTTACGCTGTAAGTGTCTGTAATGCGCGGGAGCATGGTTTTATTGCGTTTTTGATGTGGCGAAGAGGTAATTTCTTGCATCGTTTAACTGTAGTTTAAGCTTTGAATAAGATAAAATTCTTGAGAGATCTTAATTTTGTCAGTATACTAGCAAGTATTTAGTCTGTATTTTTGTCAGAATAAGAAAGACACGAATCTGCATGACCTATGGGTAGTCAGATTTCGAAATCATTTTTTTATTTCGTAAGTACGAGTATGTATACTTAGGAGTTTATCGCGCAAGACAAAAATCAGTGGCTTACTAGATGAAAGGCCTTTGCCCAGCAGTGGGAAAGTTTAGGCGAAAAAATAAGTATGTAGGTTTTTTTTTTAATTAACCTCTATTGTCCCACTGCTGGGTAAAGGTCTCTCCCATATTCTTCCACTTATTCCGATTTTGTGCGACCAATTCTTCTCAAAACATCTGATGTCATCACTCCAACGCTTTCTAGGCCTGTAGATATTAAATAATGAAAGAGTAAATCTTTGACTCAAAGTATTAGTATCGCGGTGATAGCATTTGAGGATACTACCGAAAAAGATATAAACAGGAGAATAGCTATAGCCTGGAAAAATATTGGAGCTTAAAAGAAATTATGAAAAATACAGGAATAGAAAACAAAATAAAAAGTAAGCTACACGAAACACCAATTCTCCCATCTGTCAAACATGGGCTCTACGACAACAAGATGAGGATAGACTGGCCGTACATCAGAAAGGAGTAAAGGATAAGATGGAGAGGAGTATGTTAGGTTTAAAACTATCTGATAGAAACACAAATAAATCGATAAGAAGGAAAACTAGGATCACGGACGTAATCGAAAGAATAAGGAAACTTAAATGGAAATGGGCTGGACATGCATGTAGATTAGATAATGAAAGATGGACAAAAAGAACTATAGAATGGGTACCTAGAGACAGAAAAAGGAAGCAAGGGAGGCCCAAAATGCGCTGGTCAGACGTATTCAGGAAGAGATGTGGTCCAGATTGGATGAGGCAAGCAAGAGACAGAAAAGAGTGGAAAATGAAGGGGGAGGCCTACGCCGCAGAGGCGACTTCCAAAAATACGAAAAATTAATTGAAAAATGTAAATAGATATGTAAATTGTAGTATTTTTATTTTTTTGGTAGAATGAAGGCTTTTTTTTTTATTTATTTATTAGTATCGCGGACTATCGTCGTCGTCTACGGTTTGTGCGCAAAAATAAAACTCCCTTTTACGTACGATATTTAACTGACTTTGTCGAAAATATTTGTGCTAAATATACAAAACTGGGCTTAGCAAATACCTGGTAAGAATATTTAACGTTTTTTGTAAAATATGTGGTTATATTAACTTAATTAATTTTCCTGCGCCATTAATTTTAATGTTATGTTTTATTTTGTCACTTAATTGGCCATTTGTGAGCGTGTTCTCCGTTATAACTTATGTATGTAGGTATACCTCCACATGTGAAAGTGGTTTTAATGATACTATATATTGGTTTTTAATAACAAGATGGTATCAAAAATAAAAACCGAATATTTCTTATTTAGTAGTAATATGACATTGTGTAGGCTACCGGTAACACATTGTATAGTACAAAAAGCTATTAACGATTTTCTCGTCTTTCGCTCAATTTTTAAATAAAAAGCTATTTATGTAAGTATTTGAAATTTTAAACGATTTTTTAAATATTTTAATTTGATTTTATTTCTCAAATTGTTAAATTCTTTTATTTCTAAAAAATAAACAACATAAAAAAAGAAAACGTTCTTTATGAACCTAGTTTATATTGTCATGACCAGGGTTGAACCAAAATCAGCGGCAAAAATTTCTTTATACTTACATTTTGACGTGACAACGTCTTAAATTAGGTTGCGGCTGGGAGTCACTTATGACCCCCCCGATGTGGTTCCCATCTTGTCGCGATGGGGGGGCTCAGTACCTGCGGTTGCCACGGCCGCAGGGAAGCTAAGAGGAACCCATTGCCCGGGTTGAGGCTTAGGCGTCCCCGGGCCCGGCGGAGGCCATTCCTGGCTGGAATGGCCTGGCTGTGAGGGAAGGGGGTGACTACGACCCCCCTTCCATCACAGCCGTAGTAGGGGTCGCGGGGGAAGAGGTGTGTCGGTGTGTCGTTGCCGCTCGCCCTATCCTCCGCGACCAAGCGCGGCCGTGGCGCTTGGCACGGCATCGGTGGGGCCGCAGGGGAGGAGGAGTGTCGGTGTTACGTTGCCGCTCTCCCTATCCCCTGCGGCCGGCTGTGTGGGCCCCGGTCGCCGTCAGGTTGACTGGGGCAGGGCCTGCTTTCGCAGGCCCCAAATTATGAGGGCTGGTTGGACGGTGGAAACGGGATTCCATCGTCCAACGGACAGCCCTCCGGGGTGGAAGGCAGGCGCGTGTACGTGTCAGCGCGCCTGTCCTTGGGCCAAGAGGCCAAGGCGGCGGTTGCTCCGGCCCCTCTGATTCAGCAGAGGGTGCCTTGAGGCCGTTGGCGAGCCGGGGCCGCTTAAGCAGCGGCCGGCCGCGCCGGGGCTGTGGAGCATGAAGAAGCACACGGTCCCGGCCGATAGCGGCTGAGAGGTGACACCTTTTTTTTTTTTTTTGGGAGTCCCTTATGAAAAAGTGTAACGCTCGGTAACGTTACGATGAGTCACCGAACGAGAGAGAGGCCCGCCGAATGCCTTGCGTCTCTCTCCCACTCAACTATGATCGCGTTGTCACGTAAAACTTTCGCCCGTATACCGACTTTACAGGCAACCAATTTTTTTTTTACTTAAAACAGCCTTCGACGTTTTGTACGCAAAAATCAAAAGTAGTACGTAACATGCATAAACAAATTTTTTTATCGATTTCCAAAAAGGAGTTTATCAATTCGTCGCGATCTGTTTTTATGTATATTGACCGATTATTTAAAGACGCCTGGATCGATTTGGGATTTTTTTTTGTTTAAAAGTATAAACCTATCAGGTGATCCCATAGAAATTTTATCAAAATCTAATGTTTGGGAGTGAAGTCGGTTTTTAGTTTTGAAAAATGATGCTTAAAATGGTAGACGAAAGCGATACGAAAACTTTGACGCGAATATTCATGCTAAGGTACTGTGCTACTCCCTAGCTACCTATATTAGGCAACTCTCTCAGGCATTAATTATCGAATTACTTAAATCCATAAATCATTCTGTTTCCCACAGCTTACCCTTAAATCACAATCAATTCCTGGGCAATGCCTGCCATTTAGCACGAGTTACATTATCTCGCCATTCCCACGTTAGCAGCGAGATATCGCCACCAATCTAGATTAAATCGTGATCTGATTAATACGATGTGATTATAAGCAAATAGGAAGACATTCAGTTCTTTTCATAAAAAAAAAACAAGAAGATATTTATGAGTAAGTACGTCATGGACTCATGAATATAAAAAGCTGAAGAGCTAGGTGGCCCGATGGTTATACGCATGTGCTAATTTGATTTGATGTTACTGTTTTTAGAAAAAAAAAACTTTATTTGGAGCATTATACACTACAACGACAAAAAAAACAGAACCTAAAACACTTACAATTATCAGAAATATTATTTCATAGATACTAACAGTGTTGTCCACCACCTTAAAGTAACGCTCAAGAAATGTACCATTATTCGTAATGCTAACAGCGTTGTCCACCATCCTAAAGCAACGCTCAAGAAATGTACCATTATTCGTAATGCTAACAGCGTTGTCCACCATCCTAAAGCAACGCTCAAGAAATGTACCATCATTCGTAATGCTAACAGCGTTGTCCACCATCCTAAAGTAACGCTCAAGAAATGTACCATTATTCGTAATGCTAACAGCGTTGTCCACCATCCTAAAGCAACGCTCAAGAAATGTACCATCATTCGTAATGCTAACAGCGTTGTCCACCATCCTAAAGTAACGCTCAAGAAATGTACCATTATTCGTAATGCTAACAGCGTTGTCCACCATCCTAAAGTAACGCTCAAGAAATGTACCATTATTCGTAATGCTAACAGCGTTGTCCACCATCCTAAAGCAACGCTCAAGAAATGTACCATCATTCGTAATGCTAACAGCGTTGTCCACCATCTTAAAGTAACGCTCAAGAAATGTACCATTATTCGTAATGCTAACAGCGTTGTCCACCATCCTAAAGTAACGCTCAAGAGATGTACCATTATTCGTAATGCTACAGCGTTGTCTACCGTCCTAAAGTAACGCTCAAGAGATGTACCATTATTCGTAATGCTACAGCGTTGTCTACCATCCTAAAGTAACGCTCAAGAGATGTACCATTATTCGTAATGCTACAGCAGGGACGTGCTGTCCATAGAGACGCAAAGACATTGGCTACCCGGAGCTTCCCTAATATATCCGCATTTTTTATATTATAATAAATTATAAATAGAAATATATTAAATATAAATATATTTTCAAATAAACGCGCGCTTCCCCGTCCGTTTCCCATCGCGCCTTAGGCAGGCCACCGCCACGTACTACCTTACTTAGGTTATACGTATATACGCTCATGTACTCTAGGGGCTACCTACCTAAAAGACAATTGTTCATCGTGTCTCGATTTGCACACATTCACAACTCATGGATAAGGATTTGCGTCTGTAGTATGATCGTCAACGTACTTCACCCACGCACACAAACATGAAGTATTCGCGCACACAACTAATATTTTAGACTTTGGCTGATGAATGCCATTTTTGAAACGCATTAGTAACAATTAAAGCAAATTTTTGTATGGAAAAAAGCATTAGGTTAGTGAAACGCTGATTTCAAAAATGGTCCTTATCTTTAAGCTAGTTCTATCTCAATAATCAACGTTTTTTATCTCTTTTCACTTTTGACCAATAAGGAATGATATCGATTTTAGGCCTATTCATTTGTTCAGAGATGCGTACCGAGATGAAATCTAGAATGTTATTGGTTCTCGCTTGTGTTATGCTACCAATTTAAATACACGGAAGATGTTCGAGGATAAAACGGAACACGAAGATTTTTGTGTTAGTCGTATATATTTGATATTTTTTCTTGTCCAATGATAATTATTTGCATTGTCGCATTACAAATAAAACTCTGAACTTTGTTTTGTTTGCGATAACAGATGAAATTAGGAGAAGTTTCTTATTTTTCTTTTCTATTATTACCTCTTTAAAACAGTTTGCAATGGAAAGGTTTCCATGTGAAAGTGGTGCGCCAGGTGTTTTTTTGCTAAAACTGAGAAGTTACGCGTTTAACCATTTAACTTTTGAGGAAAAAAGTGCAATAATCATAAATGGCCGATGCCAGCCTATTTTGGATTAAGTTCAAACAAGCGGTAAGCTAAAAGGAACATTTATTAATATTAAACATTATGACGCGTATAAGTGGCTCTCAGGATGTAAACACACTAATAGGGTCAGTTTAGTCAGAGAGCTTTATTTTTGTCCCACTGCTGGGCAAAGGCCCCACAATTAGTCTACCCTGCAATAATCGGTGATGCACGTCCCTGTGCTACAGCGTTGTCTACCATCCTAAAGCAACGCTCAAGAAATGTCATATTATTCGTTATGCCAACAGAATAATAATATTAAATAGAATATGGTTTATTAGCGAAATATCTACAGTTACAATTTTACAAAATGGTAGGTACATTCATATCTAAATATGACGCAAATCCGACGTCCACTCAGCATGAGTCTAGGCATTTTACAACACCCCAACGCTGGTCTTCCGCAGACATCGGCCAAACAAGAAGTACCACTGCGCACTTCAACAACACGCCGAACCATGTCATTTGACATGACGACATGACACATGATTCTATTTCAAAGTACCACAGCATGCAACAATATCATTATTACGAACAATGATACCTCAAAACAAAATCCCATACTAACAAAACTGTGAATCGTGAACAGCGTTGTTTACCATCCTAAAGTAACGCTCAAGAGATGTACCATTATTCGTAATGCTAGCAGTGTTGTCCACAAGCCGAAGTGTGCAGCTATGGCAGCAATCCTGGCTGCAGCCAGAATGTCGCGTCCACGGCGCGTCCCTCTTTTTGTGGTGCTCTAATTAACACGAGCAGTGTTGCTGGTCGCGTACTGGCGCGAAAAAACGCATGCCGAGCTGTAGTGATGGGGAACCATGTTGAAATACTGGTAAATCGATTTTTTTATCCATGGCAAGGTAGAACCTAAACAAGTAAATAGTAAGAATTTATTAAATCATAGGAAGCTCTATCTCTATCTTTTTATTTGGTATGGTAGGTCGGTTATTAAGTTCGCCTTTTAAACTTGATCCGTCTTATTATAAAACGCAGACTATTTTTGTTACTAGGTTTAAACCATTATTCGACTAAATCAAGTTGACATTTTCAGATGAGACAATGACGTATTACTAGATGTCAACTTGATTTGGTCGGATAATGGTTTAAACCTAGTAACAAAGATAGTCTGCGTTTTATAATAAAACAGGATGTGTAGATATAAAATTATATCTGAGTATAAATAAATAAATTTGAATCATATACATGTAGATATAACCGGTCAAGTGCGTGTCGGTCCAAGCGCATTGTAGGGTTCCATAGTTACTAAAAAACAAATTTTCCATCGAAATTGTATGAATTTTGTTGCTTAGATAGATGTAGTTGTAGTATGATATTGCTTCATTCTATATGTTATGTATTATATGATACTATAAACTGCTTAACTTTCTCTTGCAAAATTAAATTGCATTTGAAAGTCTACTCTCGCATTGAATTCTACATTTCAATAACTCAGACTGGTTACTTGTGACAAGCTGAAATATGCTGCTTTCTTATCTCATTCAGTATCAATTTCACAAGCGAGAAACATTGCTTAGCACTGTTTTACACTGCCACTGCAAAATAATGAGACAAGCGGAAGGATAGCTTATCAAACTAAAATAAATAACTTTTTTCTCAATTTTTTATGCGTGAGCGAGAGACCTAACGTATTCCACGTGTATTCGGTTTTTACTTACTTTTTTTAAATCGAAAAATATTTATATTGGTCGTCAATCAATAGAATATAAATACAATTAGGAGCAGGTATGTACCTACGCACATTTTTTGTCAAGATATTATACTACCTTTTTTGCTAGCAGTATCGGCTAAATCAATCATAGCACATAAAAAGCTTGTCGCTTTTTTGTCATGTAATGTAGGTACGTAATAAAATGATTACTTCATTTTCGATCTGAAATTGATATACTTACTATATAACAAATTTGCCAAGTATATCTAAACCATAAAACATGTAAGTACTACTTCAAAAATCAAATCTTTATAAGTGTTTTACATGAGGTCTCATAATTAAAATACAATTTATCAACCCTTTCTTTCGGGGTAAAACAAACACTTCGTACACTTTACCTATATTTAGGTACGTAATAGAAATAGAAATAGAAAAATCTTTATTCAGCGATAAATTATACACTTACAAAATTTTCAAATAGCACCCGTAATAGATAATTATTGATAAAGATCTATAATTACAATATTTTTTACTTGTCGAAAAATAGTCGTTCTTTGATTTTTTTCTTTATTTATAAGTATCTTGGTAACCTTGGTAAGCACTTTACATTGTCATTTGTCACCCTTTAACTTCATGTTTGTCACCATTTGTCACTTATCACCATAGACCTAGATTTTTTTTACTGCGTAAGCTTATCACCATTGGTCAGACCATAGACCTAGACTTATTTACGCTAAGACATGTAACTATTTAATATTCTTCAGAAGATACTGAAGCGTTTTAAAAGTAATAACGTTGCAATTTAAAAGCGAACTTTATGTGATGCCTTTTGTAACGAAATCCCCACGCACGATAGTGTGGCATTTATCCCGGATAATCCAGAATTTATACCTCACATTACCGGCAAGTGTAACCACATCTTTACATTACCAATGACACCCATTACGGCTGTGGCGTATTTACCAGTGGCTAAGGACCAGATTTTGCTGTAGATTTTGTGCCCCTTACATTATTTTTTATATTTTTTTTTGAGTTTTATCATCATCATTATCAGGTCTTTTTGTCACTACTGCAGGAGCACGACTCTCTCTGTACTACCACAGCCATACTTTGCCAGAGCAGCCTGACTTGGCTTATACTCTGCCTGCTGGCCAGACGGGTTGGAGGTTGGAGAGGTCTCGTTGATGTTTTTATATGCTTTGTTTAACTTGTATTTCCTATGTCGCCTTCTACGACATCCACGGGAGGACTTGGAGTGGCCCTTTTCTACTCTGCCGTAAACCACACGGCTTTTAGAGTTTAAAACAGAATTATCCGTAATACGGCGGGCTTATCTTGTTCACCAATACGTGGAGAATGGTACATTTTGACGATAAATGCATTACCAAGGAGGGATGACGTCAGGCAGGCGGGCAGTCGTAAAATCAGACAAACATCGTTTTCGGCATCCTTGGGTAACTATTGACAAACATATTTTATTTGGAGAAGAACTTTTTACTAGGCTTCTTTTCTCGTGCAAATCGTAAAAGCCAATTGAGGAAATGGGCGAGATGTAAACCATGTTAATAGGCGATGCGGCTAGCAAGCCATCACTATTTTAATCCCTTTTTCTATCTTAAGGCCCATCATTATCTCGCTAAGCGTATCCGGGATAAAGACGTGTAAATGTATCCGTATATGAGAAAAAGCTGAAAAATGCACCCAGGCTCTTAAGCAGCACAGCTGAGGAGGCAACCGGAAACGCGAAAAGATAAAGGAGGATATTTTATGTAAGTCGGTAGGGGCGGCAAAATATGAGTAGCCTGCGGGCGGCAAAAGTGTAAATCCGCCACTGCATACTGTCCTTACAAACTATCAATATCACACCACAGAATTACAAATTTTATAGACATGTCACTAAAGCTGAAATTCCTGTGGGAATGCCAGGATTCTTTATCGCATAAGTAAGAGCTGGAAGCGGCATTGGTCGGCTGTAACTGTATTTGATGGGCACAAGGCAGTGATTGCTGTACGCTTATGCGATAGTAATGTACTCGGAAGACCGCAGATTCCCAGCCTGCGCCGTTATTGATGATCTTCGATTTTCGACCTAATGCGCGGTTTATTATGTCGTTTTGCGGCATTAAACAACATCATTTTGCTGCTTTTTAACCCCGGACAAAAAGAGGGAGGTCTGTGTGTATTTTTGTCAAACCGAAATAAATGCGATTTTTTTTACGTAAAAGTAACTTCCCTTGCTGTGGTTCTTAGCCATGTTTGATGAAAGTCGGTCTAGTCGATTAAAAGTTTTTTTTTAATAAATATATAGGGACAATTTACATTGATTCTTCTTCACTTCCACAAATTAGGTAAACAGTTCACCACACGGCCACTTTGAGAATGCAAGGGACCATTTATTAACACTGACAGTAAATAATTTCGTGTGAACGCGACCAATGAGAAACAATTTACCGTGCCATTTATCAAACCACAGTCGTAACACGTTCGCAGCTACTACAAAACGATTAATTATCGTACCCAAGCGTACTACTGTACAGACAATAAATCTCTGAGTAGTACTCCAATTACGAGGGGAAAGAATTCACTAATGAACGTACGCACAATGTCGTGGCCAAGTACATTTGCGATCCTTGTTTATTATATGGTGTTGGAAAAACAAAACGCATCCTTTTTTTTGTTTTATGACCTGACAATTGTTCAATTTAGACCGTAAGGACGTTTTATTCTGAGTACGCTTAAAACTTTCTGACATTACAAAATATGTATTAATGAAAACTAGTCTTCTTTAGCAGTCTATATCAGTCCACTGCTTTTTTTTTTGGACAAATTATACACAGATTGAGCTAGCCCCAAAGAAAGTTCGAGACGTGTGTGACGAGTAACAAATACATATATAGATAAACATCCAATTTCAAGTACTCCAACAACACAACAATACTGCTGAACTAAAAGCCCTCTCCCAAAAGATGGGAGACTTTGCCTTAATATTTAATCACGCTGGACAGACGAGTTGATGATCACAGATTTCGCAAAAAGGACGCTGTTGTTCTTCTCTCTTGGGCTTGGAATCCACTTATCCACTATGCTGGTTGGGAGAGGCATATGTCCAGCAGTGGACGTTATGCGGCTTAAATGACGATGATGAAATAAAAGCTAAAGTGTGAAATGTTTTCTGTGTCTTAAAATATATTTTACGACTACAATGTTAATTAAAATACTTGCCATGAATGAAATGACGTTTTTACTATTCTCATCGCACAAATTACAGAATCTACAGAAAACAAAACATCATAACAAGTCTGCCGTCTCGACCCTCTGCATTGTGCAGTGCATTTTTTATCGCATTTATCATGGGAAATGCTCTGAAGAATTGTTCGACTATTGTTCCTTGTTTTTCTTCTCCATTACCCCCCAGCTGCTTTTTGGTTTTTTTCCCTTATCTACTCCTTAAACTCGTAGTAATGAGTAAAATTTGTTTATCACCAGTGCACCTTCTTATATTTAATAACTCTATGCAATAGATATCCATAGTCTGGGTTCGTACGCTTTTGCTATGGACACTGCCGCAAGAATCATGTATGAACAAATCAATCGATCTTTTTTAAAATATATGTACAGGCAAAGGAACTACTATTCTATCTGTACAGTCTGTACTTTGTGGTGCATATCAAAGGACACCGCAGCCCTAGGCTGTCGCCCATAAACACTTTTAATGGATGCTCGTGACGACAAAACGACTTGTCTGCATACTCGTTCGTTATAAAGGACGTATGGTTTCGTACGCTTTTGCGATGTTCACATTTAGAGACTATATATACATACATACATATATTATCACGCCTGTTACCCACAGGGGTAGGCAGAGACTATGAACCTCCATTTGCTACGATCCTGACAAACTTCTTCTGCCTATATACTTACTGAAAGGCGATATTGTAGTCTTTGATCTAGGGGAGACAGCTTAGGGCTAATACCCCGGGCGTCAAAATTAAACATTTGAAACCTCATCCTTAGTTTACTCTCATTCAGGCAAATTTTGATTTAAGGGGGCAGCAAAATCAAACATTCGATTTTTTAATTTCTCTCCTTAAATTTAATACCTACTTAGTCGTAAAGCGTGAACTCTTTGATTTTCTCACATTTTAAAGAGCGTTAAGTACTTTTTTTACTAATAATAAATAAATTAACTGGCAAAATAAGCTTCAACGAAGTTTGACCGCCATAATCACGAAAAGAAAAAAAAAATTCGCTCACTAGCACTTTTGTCAAAACAAACATTTGAATATTTTTTTCTGTGTGTACGATATTTGTTTTTTTTTTTTTGGTGTACAATAAAGTATTACTTAACCTGTACTTTACTATTAAACAATTCACTTACCTACCAGATTATCGAGTAAATGATCATTGAAAATAACATTGGTTGAGTGGATTTCTAAGATACCTAATCGTTCTTTATAATCCCGTGGGAACGCTAGATAGGTACTTATGTCCTTTGCGGTCAATAAAGAAAAGATATGTGGGCAGATGGAACGTCATAAATAAATATATAGCGGGGACAAATTACACTCTGTGTTTGCCCCAAAGTAAGTTCGAGACTTGTGTTACGGGTTACTAACTTACCGTCGGAAACCAATTATTGCCCTAGAAAATTGCAATTTCTTTAAAATTACAAATCTTTACTCAAATCTGACATGTGGTTTCAAAATAAAACGTAGACTACGTTTGTATGAACAAAAAACCGGCCAAGTGCAAGTCGGCGAATCCGACTCGCACTTGGCTGGCACGAAGGTTTCCTTACCATTATCTATAAAATTAAGTTTTTTGAATGGGAGCCCCCCTTAAATACTTTTTATTTATTATTAAAATACAAATACAAGTGAGTATTTTGTGACTATTTCAAGTGCCTTCCTGTTACCATTATTGATATCGAGCAAAAAAGGGCGCGTTTGCTGTATGGGAGCCCCCCTTAAATATTTATTTTATTTTGTTTTTAGTATTTGTTGTTACAGCGGCAACAGAGATACATAATTTGTAAAAATTTCAACTGTCTAGCTATCGCGGTTCTTGAGATGGAGCCTGGTAACAGACAGACGGACAGACAGCGAAGTCTTAGTAATAGGGATCCGTTTCTACCCTTTGGGTACGGAACCCTAAAAAGTCTAGTTTAAGGGATACTTAAGTAGTCAAAAAGCGAAGCCAAGCTCAGTTTGGCAGAATTCACATTAATTTTGTTTCCAAGAGCTCGTTGCGATTTATATTGAGATTCAAAGAAACGCCGCAAATACCTAGTTAAATAAGCAGTAACAGTAGTAATTACTGTTAAAATATGCAACTATTGAAAACATTTATTGAATTACGCACTGAACAAGTTTATTACTTCTGCACCGTCTTACTCGCCGCTTTATGTTTATGGACACCGAGTTTAACGATTCTACCACTGATTTAAGTGCCAATCGCTTTATCGGGAATGTATAATAAGTTAATAAGAGGGGAAATTAAAGTAGATACATAATAAATAATAATAAATATATAGGGACAAATAACACTGATTGAGCTAGCCCTAAAGTAAGTTCGAGACTTGTGTTATGGGATACTAACTCAACGATACTATATTTTATAACAAATATATATAGAGATATAAACATCCAAGACCCAGGACAAACGCCACGGAGTTCGTCAAAATAATGATAGATAGCTATCTTTAAATTTCTTTTTAGAACGTTGTGAAAGTATTTACCTTCTATTCTATATTTTATAAAATATTATAACATGGATCTAAATACTTTACTCGTATTAAACCTATAGTGATCAATAAAGTTTACTAGTGTGTGAAATAGAAAGGCATTGGCAATCCATTCCATTATTCGTACAGTGGGGCAAGTTTTAAAAGCTCTAGCGTTCTCACTTCAAGACGATACCTATACCTCTCGTCTTGAAGTGAGTACAGCTGAGCCGGCCCAGGTATCTCGTTGGCCCACTGTACGTACGTTTTCAAAAGCTTAGCTCTAAAATTTATTTCATAAAAACTAACAACACATGCCAAACTCAACAGAAAATGATGATATCCAATAGGTAACATGTAAAACTTATCAGTTTTTGTCATAGACCTTTGAACTATTCTAACTCTATGGTTTTTGTCTCGTTTCCAGAATGGCTGCAGCACGTTGCAGTGCTCAGTTTTAGTCATAGACTTATGCTAACTCCATGGTTTTGGTTTAATTTCCAGAATGGCTGCAGCGCCCTGCAGCGCGCAGCCGCCGACGGCCACGTGGAGGCGGTGCAGTTGCTGCTGCAGCACGGCGCCGACCCCAATAAGCAGGACCTCGTGGTGAATACCTTCATTGTCTATTGCTAGTTTTTCTCTGTTCAAAAATTCCTATACGCCTCCAGTTTTCGTCGCTTTTTATTATGCAATAATACTCAAACAGTACAGTCAAAAACTATACTTTATAGTAAAAACCGCTCGGGCAATTTGTACGGACATGTCGTTTTTTGTTTTTGTTTTTGACTGTTATTTTAATTTCATTAGGTATACTATATTGATATAGGCATATTTCATAAATTAATATAAAACTAACTTATTTTCCTTCACAGCACGGCAACACAGCGACCCACGAAGCGGCATGGAAAGGCTACTCGCGCTGTGTGGCGCTGCTCGCGGCGGGGGGCGCACAGCTGCAGGCGAAGAACGCTGGAGGCTTCACCCCTCTGCACTTGGCGTGCCAGAACGGGCACAACCAATCGTGTAGAGAGCTCCTGTTGGCGGGAGCATCGCCTGATGACCAGAACAATGTGAGTTCCATAGATTTACAACCCGCCTATAAACATACTCTATTCATAGTTTTTTATAAAGATTAGTGTTTTTAGGAAGTTGTAATCATCGGAGTCCAAAATTTTATCAGTCATTCGGACTTAATTTCTTTATCCAAAATTGTAATTAAACGTTGTAATTTAGTAATTGTTGTTATTTAGTATATAAACTAGCTTTACTACCTATATGATCTACTACTTGTCATATTGTTTGATCAAAAACAAAATATAATTTTATGGCATGGTAAAACCTGAATTTTAGAAAAAAACTTTAATTTGACGGCAATTTTAATTGCTAAAAACGTAATTATAACATTATTGCGCTTAGAGATATGGCAGATTTCATTGAACGTATATTATGTAATTTCCAGTACGGCGACACCTCCCTGCACACGGCCGCCCGCTACGGGCACGCCGGCGTCACCCGCATCCTCATCTCGGCGCAATGCCGCGTGTCCGAGCAGAACAAAAACGGGGACACCGCCCTGCACATCGCCGCCGCCATGGGCCGTCGGAAACTGACCAGAATACTCCTAGAAGCCGGCTGCGACAAGTCTTTGAAGAACCACCAGGGAGAAACCGCTAGAGATATCGCTACAAGAAAAGACCTGCAAGAGATCATAAATATCCTTAACACGCCAGTCGCGAAACAAGCTAAGAAGAAAGATAAGAGAGACAAAAGCAAAGAAAGAACGATAGATGAACCTGATGATGGCAAAAAGAAAAAGGATAAGGACAAGAAGAAGAAGAACGTACATTTTGAAACGCCAAAAGTTTCTGTGCCGTGGTCTCCGTACGGATGTCATTATTACCCTGATACTAAATTCTTTCCCAAACCTAAGCTCAGCTCTCTACCCACCGAACCTCTTAAAAAAGGCGAGCAATACTACTTAGATTTAGCAGGGAATATCAAAAAGGGTCCTATAGGCGCGGGGTATACTTGTTACTGCGCACCGTTCTTCAAACATATGGAGGATAAATTAAACGAGGATAAGAAAGATCTGAAACGACACATAGATCGAGCTCATGAACGATTGGACCAAAAAGTCACAGATTTGGAAATGAAAACGCAAGGCCAGATATCTGAGTTGACACGGTTTGTTGCTGCAGAGAGAGCATTATGCAAGGAAAGGCATAAGCATTTAGAACAGTGGCTAACAAGGGGGATGATGTTCAGAGCATCAGAGAGAATAAGGAAGCTGGACTATAGCCCAAAAGGCTCATTGGATATAGCGCCATTGAAAAGGACAAGAAGTTTGGAGATACTAGATTCCCATGCGGAAGAATGGAATAAAGTCCATAGAATAATACAGAACTTCAATCAAAACACCGAACAATATGAGACAAACGCCAAAGATCTGAACGACAAAAACAAAGTCACTTCAAAAAGCACAGAAGTTTTAGATACGAGAAGATCGCCTGACAGTCCTAGACGGAGATATCTGATTAAAAACTCTAGAAGTAGCGATCACTTGGATTCTGGTCCCAGTAGAAGTTCAAGATCACCTCATACTTCTGTATCACACACTAGTCCTGTCAGAGACAGTAATTTACAGAATGTTACTGCAGAAATCCACGTAAAAGGTTCCAATAAGATTTCAGTCTCACAATCGCCAGTTTCCGTGGAAGTTCAACAATATAACGAACGGTACAGATCCCCTAGTCGGCAATCTAATGCAAAGTCTCCAAGCGGAGGCCAAAGGCTACCAGAGTACAAAACTAGTGATGCAGAAGAAAGGAAAACTCCCACAAATGTACCTGTATGGAAGAGTCAAGTTCTTCAAAGAACAGCCGATGATATCAGAAAAAGAGTTATACTTGAGAAGGAGATGTCTGAAGTGATAGGAAGAAGTAATGCTAAAAATATGGACATATCACAAGATGGCTACGTAAGGCTTAGGAAACAACCAACTGATCCAAGAGAACAGAGTGTCGACAGAGGTCCAAGAAAGTCTGTGCAGGAACTAGTAGCACAAGTTGAACATCAACAGAGATGCCAATCACCAGAGCCTTGCGTAGTACCCTTACAACGGAGAATAACACCCACCGATGAAGTGAATAATCCAGTCAATACTCTACCACCTTCCGGAATCCTAAAGATGCCGCAACAACCGCAGAGGCCAGCGCCAGTGCTGAAGGAAAAGCCACCGAAAAGCAAACGCTTTAGCTTGCATAATCTCATACCGTTCCCAACGAGAAAGACCTTCCAACCCCCACCTAAAGACAACGGTAACAACTCTGAAAGTAGTGACGAAGAAGACAATCCGATTCGAAGTTCAAACCAACCAGGACCAATGAGGAATGCCAATTTACTGCAAACGTTACCACTACCCAACTACGAGACTATGTCAAACAAATCTCCTTCCCCCGCGCCTCACATGCAGCCAAACCAAAACAATCCTTATGTCCACGACACAAGACCAATGATCCCAAAAGACGCGTACTTCCACGAGATACCAAACCGTCAGAATCCCCACCAAATGCCATACAGAGACATGATCGACAACGGCCTTCCGTTACCACAGTATCCAAACCAATACGATATCAACGAGGCTGGTTTACCACAGAACCAAATTCAAGCTCGAAATCGGAATCCCTTATACCACCACCAGACCGGAGTGTTCGACGCGATGATGCAGGACCATATTCTTAGAGAAATGGAGCGAATACCTCACTGCTATAGCGACCACTTGGATCAGAACACGGAGATTGAGATTGCTAAACAGAACGAGCACTTTCGTGGCTACTACGATAACCGTCCACCAATGTACCCGCAATACGGAGGAAAATCAGTCCCAATGAACCGGAAACCAGCGCCGGATCATAACCTACTCCATAGCAGACTTCAATCTCTGGCAATAAATACTCATTTGACGGAAACTCAGAGTCAGGCCGATCGAGAATCACACAACGATTCGGGATACAGTACAAAGGTGTATGGCAGCTCTCAGGGCCCGTCCCCAAGTCTGTCGGGACACGCAGAAGGGTCTGACAACCTCTCTGGGCAGAGGATCAACGTGTCCCATCCGAAGATCGCGGGACAGATTGGGACATCCAGTTTGGTTTGATATTTTAAATGGAATCTAAGAATGTTCTTAAATGTTTGCGATACTATCTTCAAATGAGGATGCCGTTTCAGCACACCCTTCGACTTAAAAATCTAATTCTAAGAACAAATAATTTCAATGATATTATGCGAGATATTTAAATGATTTTTTTTTAATAAATTAGATGGATTTGAATATTACATACACCGATTGTGTTGCAGTAGAAATAAATTCACATCACTAGTATCGACTAAATCACAATCATTCACACGACACCATTTAACCAACATTATGAAGAAGTAATTTCACAGCTACAAGCTATTTTAACCGACTCCCAAAAACGGAAGAGTTCACCGATTATTCAAAGACGCCTGAACGGATATGTATTTTTTTTTTTGTTTGAAATTGAATACTTGTCAAGTGGTCCCATAGATTTTTTATCAGAATCGGTTGTATAGTTTGGAAGTGAATACGGTTTTTAAGTTTGAACAATTTTATAATTCACTTTTTTTTTTTATTTTCTATCCGAAGTTAATCTGACAGATCATTGTAGACTAAAGAGTATGTACCTACAAACTTAAAGTGAAACAAAATCACAGCATTAAATTCGATTTCAACCCCCAGCCCCGTAGCAAGGCGCCGTACATAAATCCAGAATTTTTTTTATCGCGCGCGACAGTGTAGTACAGTGGGCCAACGAGATACCTGGGCCAGCCCTCTTGAAAATTTAAAATAATATACACATGAAAATGTATAATCAGAAAGATTTTAATCAAGTTCTAAACATACATTTTGCTTCCATGCTGGTCTAGGAGAAAAGAAAAAACTTAGAATGTACCAGCTGCTTCTCTGCCCGGGCAGATCGTAAGAGCCGATCGAGGGAATGAGCAAAAAATCGAATCTTATTAATAGGCGATGCAGCTAGCAACCCATCACTATTTTGATTACTTTATCTACCTTTTTTCCTACATCAAGCTAAAAGTGGCCTTTGAGTCTTGCAGCCCTGAGTTCTATCTGCTTAAAGTCGCAAGACTCAAAATGCTTTGTCTGCCCCATTAGGGATAAAGACGTGATAGTATGTATGTATGTATACATTTTCACGTTAATATTATTTTGAGTTATCAAGAGGGCCGGCCCAGAGGTGCGATTTTTCAAATGCGGAGTCACTAAACGAACGATTTTTTGTATGGAAAACCCATTCGTTTAGGTGACTCCGTGTTTCAAAAATAGCACTTCAGGTATCTTGTTGGCCCACTGTAAGTACTAGTCTATTGCGCGCGATAAATTTTTATCTGGATTTACGAGTATGTACGGCGCCTTGCTACGGAGCCAGGGTTGAAATCGAATTTAATGTTATATAATGTCCTTTTTTATTAAGTACAAATATTTTAAGGGGTGATTCAGTCCATAATTTTGAACAACTTTTCCCAATAATTTTTTATCGAAATACGAAAAAAAAATTACATTTTCCATAGTAATGATATCACGTGACTACTTCGATTTCTATTAAAACCTAAAAAAATTTTTCCTATTTCGTTATACATTTATTGTGAAAAGTTGTTTAAAATGATGGTCTGATTCACCCCTTAAAATATTTGTACTTAATAAAAAAGGACATTGTATAACTAAAAAAGGTTTAGCAAACGTTTGTTAATTTTTATAAATATGAGGGTAAGGATAACCATGCCATGCTACGATGGCTGATTGTAAAGTATCATGATGAATGGATAAGAACTGAAAAACATGATTACATTTAAAAAACCCTGTATATTTTACGCGTGATTTTTGAAAAATCTATAATCGTTGTTATAAATACATCAACCGAGAAATTGGCCACCATACAGTGCCTCACAATTTAAATATTAAAATTTTTAAATATTCAAATTTCAAAATGGCCGCCTTATAGTGCCTCACACAACTAAAATACTCAATATAAGTCACTGCACAGACTGACAAGAATTAAACTTTAATATAGTACAAATCAGTAGCTATACGATGCCATGTATCACAATAATTAAGTAGAATAATATATTTTAGTATTTTTTGTTGTTATAAGGGCCGGCAAGCAAATGAGGTGCTTTTAAGCCAAACGATTTGAATGTTGAAATAATTTCACAGAATTAATATTAATATTACATACAGAACGGAATCTTCTAGGGTCACGCGCAATATGCGTCCCTGTTCCCCGTCCTCGCACCTCACCTCTCCTGATCTTGCCTCGTAGAGGCGGCTGCCTGCAGCCTCCACAACGGGAACGGAACGCATATAGCGCGGGAACTTATAGGAGATTCCGTCCTGTATGTAATACATACATTAATTTATAATGATAATGTAGAAATTCAAACTGTAACTTCTAGTGTTGTAAAAAATTCGAGTCCAAGAGTCTACATTTGCAAACTCGACTTAATTTTGCATGCTTGCTAGACTAAGACAAGTCAGAGTCGAGTCGAGCACGAGTTGTCGGAGACCAGACTCGGAATCAAATAAAAACTCAAGTCTAATAAGAACTCCGAGTCGCAGAACCAACTCGAGTCAAATCGAAGCAAATTCAACTCAACTAAACTGTTACAACAAGTTACAGAGCATTACAATCATTCAAAACTTTATTAATTATTAATGATAGGTATACAAATAAACAATTATGATTTTATGAGCGCGACTCAGTCCATAATCAGACTCCGAGCGGATTAGTCGCTGTTCGTGCGTCCATAGTTTTATGTAAACAACAGCGTTGGTTGCGGTTCGGGCGTTTTACAAAATGACAAAAAAATGTAATCCTAAGATGGTAGCGGTTCGTGCGCTCAACAAAATTACATTATTGCGGTGGTTGCGTTTCGGGATCTCTTCAATAGACTATCCTCGCTAAGTTTATTGAAGAGATCCCGAAACGCAACCACTGCAATAATGTAATTTTGTTGAGCGCACGAACCGCTACCATCTTAGGATCACATTTTTTTTGTCATTTTGTAAAACGCCCGAACCGCAACCAACGCTGTTGTTTACATAAAACTATGGACGCACGAACAGCGACTAATCCCTCCGAGCACACAACAGAGTCGGGCACTTATACCGAACTCGAGTCTATTACTGGAGCATGAGTTTGAGTATAACTAGCACATTGAACAGCGGATTTGAGTCGCTATTTATGAGTCGAGTCTTGTGATTTACAGTCGAGTCAGAATATTAAGACTCCCAGACTCGAGTTTTTTACAACAGTAGTCACCTCACAGCACAATAATTGTACTAATTGATTTTCCACATTATTAAAAAATTAAACTTACCTACTTCTAATAAAGATGGTAATTGTTTTCATACAATTATATACTTTGTACCGCGCTTTGTCACAGTAAGATTTTGGTCCAAATCAAAGATGTTCTATAACTCAGAGTTTCCGTTGCCTTTATCTGAATTTTAAATTAAATAGTTTTTTATATATTACCTACTGGAAAAAGTTATCCTGTGTGCACCGGCCTTATTGTATATTTCGTGTGTGCTAAGCTTATGCCAGTCTTCTTCAGTGTTTGTGTAAAATAGATATTTATTGTGTTTATTTTATGTATGTTTGTATGTAAGTACTTATTGATATTTTGTACTGATTGATTCTAATAAAATAAAATGCACTTCAGAAGTGTCACAACTAAAGCTTCTCTTTTATTTCTTGATTTAAGTATTTACTTAGAGGTACATCTTGTAAGTGACATATAATATTATAGGATGTTGGCTGAGTAAAAAATATATTAGTTTTTTTAGTCCGGCAACTAGATTGTCCAAAAATAAAGGACCTATATTTTTTAATTTCGCAAAGTTGTAAAGCGCTTGAAGTTTCGGAGTAGGGGTGATTTACGTCACATTTGGCAATTAATAATTCTGTGCCTTTGGTTAAAAATCGTAGCTGATTGTGACGTCTTACAAATGCGCTGTATCTTTTTCATCATTTTCTAATCAAAGAAAAGAAAAAATAGGTATTCCATACTTTCTAATGATCTATCTAATGAGCCAAAAAATTTGTTAGGCCACATCTCTATTGAACCAAGGGCTAAACTAGATTACTATATATAGAAGGTATAATGAAATAAAAATAATAATTCAAAAAGCCAAAAAAACCGACTTGCTATACAAATTGCCCGCACAGCTAACCGACTACACGCTTTTGTATGGAAATGCCGATTTTATATTAGTTTACTTAATGTTATTTTTTTAAAAAATATACTTTAGTGATCTGCCCGTGGTTTAATAAATAAATATACTTATACGGATAAATCACACAGATTTTGGAAGCCTGGAGGTGAGTTCGAGACTTATGTTATGGGATAATAATAGCTCAACGATAGTATATTTATCAAATACATAATAGATAAACATGTGAGACCCAGGTAAATCTGAAAAAGATCACTTGCCACCTTGACCTGACCGGGGAACAAACCTGTCACCTCCACTTTAGTGTGACAGCGTCGCATGATAACCACTGGGCAACAGAGGTCGTCAAATTTGTTTGTTTTATACTCTACTAGCTACGCCCCGCAGTGTTACCAGCGCCTCAAGTGGCCTTTGTGTTCATCTAGGGTGTCAGCTTCCTGTATACCAAATTTTATCAAAATTGGTCTAGCCGTTTGCGCATGAAGAAGTAATAAACACACACACATACACCCCCACACACACACAAACTTTCGCCTTTTTAATATTAGTTTGATTATGTCACTTACACGTTATATTTATTTTAAAAAAAGTATGACTGACCATTGTTAGCAAACTAATTTTAGGTACAAAGAATGTGTAATTTTGAGATATAGCTAGTTACAGATATACTCTTGGTAATAATAAAATAATCTCAGCTATATACTCTTGCTAACAAAAAGTAATGGCTTCTAGCTTAATTTACAAGGAAGTTAAAGGATGTTCAAAAGTGCCTCGAGAGTTGGGCAAAATGTAATCTAACTACCAATTACTAACTACGATTACATTTTGTAGTTAGTAGTTGTAACTACCCGAATACAGAAAGCAATCGGAAAAAGTAGTTGAACATTTCAACTACCAACTACAAGTTGAAGTTGCAAATAGGATTACATGACAAACTACTTTTTGCAACTACATATTTTATCCAGGTTTTTATAAATCGGTTCACAAATGGCAAAGTTATGGTAGAATATACATGCAAAAAACATACAGATGAATTAGGAACCTTCTCCTTGTAGGGACACACTGTCAATAGTATTATATGTGTAATGTACATGTTTGTATGACCACGTGGTTACGTTTGAGGACTTGTGAAGTGAATTTAATGATTTCTCGTGAACTTTCATATCATATTTAGTGACTTTTACTACGACGTGCGACGAAGTAATTCGGGACAGTGACAATTCAACCCGTGGTGACGCGCTACGATGAGCCTATCATGAAGATGAAGCCTATCGTATCATAAGAAAATTTTATATTATATGCAAAAATAACACCTAATTCAAAATCCTTACCTACATACGTAGGCATATTACTTACAAAATACGAAACAATATGTCATGCTAAAACGCGCGTAACCTACGCATCACAACGACGTGTTCACATTGTAAGTAGTACCGACCAACTAGTTTATTAGTTCAGTTACCGACTTTATAGTGCGATCTCGCTATCAACGCATAATTATATGTACATTATATGTACAACATATAATTATAATTACACTTAATTAATCTATCAACGCATAATTACATAGTGAAACCACAGAAAAAATACAGTAATTAGTAGTTGCAACTACATATACCTATGATTACAGTAGTTAAATTACCAACTACTTTAGGTAGTTGCGCTAATATTAGTTAGATTAAATGTAGTTGCAACTACTTGTAATCGACTACATGTAATCGTCATTTGTAATCAAACTACACATAAGTAGTTAACTACGCCCAACTCTCTCGAACTGCTTCGGGTAAATTATGCTAAGGGTGTGTCTTTATTTGAGTTTGCTCGACTTGGTGAGAGCGCTACTGTGCCCCCAGGTACACAAAACAGGAAGAGAAAATATTTCTTTATTATTTGGTAATATATTTCAAATCATCATCATCAGTTATTTTTCTTTACTGCAGGAGCCCGTCCCTCTCTGTACTACCAGAGCCATACTTGGCCAGAGCAGCCGGAGGACTTGGCCTACACTCTCCTCGCTAGCTAGACGGGTTGGAGAGGTCTCACAGATGTTTTTAAGCTTTGTTTAGTTTGTATTTCCTAAGTCGCCTTCTACGACATCCACGGGAGGACTTGGAGTGGCCCTATTCTACTCTGCCGGGAATACACTGCAACATAATCATTTTAACAGAATGTAGTAATATTCTAGCGTAGGTATAAAAGGTGGAGATACATAACTAACAGCGCCCAGTCCATTGCCCATCCGGGAGTCCATCCCCGAACTAGACACAGTCTGTATCTCGGGTGATGAACAAGCGGAAGGTTTACGGAAAGAGTGTGGTACATTTACAAATGTAGTATAATTACCTACACTATACTAACGGCAGAAGGCTACATAAATTAAAAGATGAGGTTACAAGGTCCAGCTAGTCTTATCTGTGATTGGACCTAAGTATACCTTTTGAATTTGGACATATCTATATGTCGCAGTTGGATTGTATAATCCGCTGTTATTCAAAAACTCTAGCTATTTGGCATTACAGCTCGGTTTTGTAATATAGCTGAAAATCGGTCAGCTAGATCGTCCAATGTGTTACGTTTAACAAACTAGCTAACGTAAGATTGTAGAACGGTTAGTTCGGAATTCTGCCACTTGTGGCTTGTGAAGTGTTAGTGTCATAACGACAATATGGCCTCCCATAAAGTAAATTCTTCGTCGCGTTCCGGGACTAAGCTGTTTTTATCGAGAGACATCGGGGGCATCGTTTGTGATTTCGGAGTGCAAAAGATTGAAAAGAATAAAGCAGAGCTTTAGCTTGGATCCCATATTGTTATTTCGACGCCCGCCTTCCGGCAAGATGGAAAATTCACGTGGATCAATTAGCCGTAAGAAATCGCTGCGCCATTGAGTTGTCAGGTTTACAAAATATCATCATCATCATCATCATTTCAGCCGCATAGCATCCACTGCTGGACATAGGCCTCTCCCAAAGATTTCCAAAAAATATCTATATTTCTAATCCAATTGCATCGTATCGAAGGATTATCATCCTTCATTGGTGTTTTATGATGTTGGAGACTGAATTATTTAGTAAGGAGTTGAATTGAGGTTTTATTTCCATCCCACGAGTAATATAAAAATAATAAAAAACAACTATTGTCCCCTTCATATATTATTTGGTTTGGCAACACAGTTTTATTCAATAATGGTAACCCTATATGCTATCTCAGCGCTAGCTGTTTTGTTAAACGTGATTACGTAACTCATTGACAATCGAGCTGAACTATTTTCAGCTGTTTTAGAGAACCGAGCTGTATTGCCAAACAGCTAGAGTTTTTGAATAACAACAGATTATACAATTCAACTGCGACATATACATAATACATTACACAAGATAAAATTGTTACTGGTGCCTATAACATAAAATATTATGTATATTAGAGGTGAGCGAGAATGGAATGAATGTTTAGGTATGTGTAAAGTGCGGTTTGTGTATGTTTGTGTATCCTAAAGGTAGGTGTGGATGAATGAATGGACATGAATTTGAAGCTGAAGTGTGTTTTGTGTTATAATAATATTTAAAAATATTTACATACATAATATAAACATACTTCAAATAAAACAACGTTTAAAAAAAATAATTTAATAACTTGATATAAAGCCTCTTTATAACATTAAAATAACAAGTTCATTGTCATAAACCGTTCCTTTACACTTAAATTCCCAATCATAATCATTTTAAAAGTTTGCCCTCTTTGTCTAGCTAAAACACTATCTTAACAGGACCAGCATAAGATAAACCGTCTTATTATAAAACACAGACGAAAGTTAGTACCTGGTTTAAACCACTATCCGCCCATAAGCAATGTTCGCACATTTCAGCTACACGCGGCTTAATACTATGTAGGTACCGGCAAAAATAATATAATTACTAACGTAACAGATACCCAACGCCATAGAAACGATTGGAGAGCCCGTAAGCACGCAAAACGGGAGTTGCAGGGTGGCCTCTCAGAGATGGCAGCACACACGACTAGCCAAAAAGATAGCGAAGAAAGTGTTGAATATACTTTAAAAAAATATATTACACTTCATATAAGTCTTATTTCACTAATTAGAGTACTTCTTTATTTAAATAATAGTTATAAAAGATGTTTATGTTTTATTTTTTACCTTAAAGCGCCATCTAGTTACAAGGAAAAGAAATAATAATGTTTATATGACGATGGGTAGGTATGGTACCGGTCAGCTGTTTTAACTTTACATTTTACATCTTTTACACACTACAACTGAGATACTATCGAACAGCGATCGAGAAAGGATCCGTCACACCCAACTCTACACCATGTAACATTCATCAATAAAGGTTTCTACGTGACGTGGTCTTGTGTCTCCATAACATGTTATAAGCAAACATCAACATCTCTTCATGTATGGCGCGGGCCTAGGTGACAATAACCGAAGCCTGCGCCGTACAGGGGGATGGTTTAAACCCAGTAATAAGTTAATCCGTATTATATAAAAAGACGATAGAGTCTTTCCTGTAAAGGTGATGTTTGATTGTAAAATAAAATTTGTAAACTTACGCTAGCCTCACAATTTATGTACTTTTATCCAAATTACCACAGATAATTAATATAAGTATTACATACAGAACTTAATCTCGTAATGTCCCGCGCAATATGCGTCCCCGTCCCCCGTCCCCGCACCTCTCCCCCGTTCTCGCCTTGTGGAGGGTATTGAGCTGGCGACGAAAATTACGTTCTGTATGTAATACTCATATTAATTTCGTGTTTTGTAAAGATGACACAACAGCTCATGTAAACCGGCTGGATTTTTTGTAAAGTACCTCAGTCTTATATAATGTATGTATGTTTAAACCAACTGCGGGAAGATAGCCCGTCTGTTCTTTGGGTAGTTCTTGAAAGTCTTTAGGTACCACTCGTGCGCCTGGATTGCGGTTTGAATCTGAAATGATGTACATATAAATAAATAAAAATATATACATACATGTACGGACAAATCACACAGATTTGTCCGTATATGTATGTATATGGGCTAGCCCCAAAGTAAGTTATGATGTTAATCAATGTAAAGTTACAATGATCTTCTTCTTATCGTGTGTGTTAGTGACTAACACTAGTGTCAGAGTTTTTAAACCGCCTTAAAGGCCTCTGACATGGTTTTAGGTAACGACCAATGTCAAAGACAGTGACCGGGACCGACGGCTTAACGTGCCCTCCGAAGCACGGATCATCTTACTTATCAGACAATCAGGTGATCAGCCAACAATGTCCTAACCAAACTAGGACAACAACACAAATTCGTTGCCCCCGCCGGGAATCGAACCCGCGACCTCCGGGTATGAGCCGAACGCTCTAACCACTACACCACGGAGGCAGTTATAATGATGAACATCTGTGATGTGATATTAGCAACAATTATATTAATTATAATTACACTAGCTGGTGCCCGCGACTTCGTCTGCGCAGGATTTTAGCTCACACAATATCTTTATAAATTGTAGCCTATGTGTTATTCTGATGTATAAGCTATATTATTGTAAAGTTTCATTAAAATCCATACAGTACTTTTTACATGAAAGAGTAACAAACATCCATCCATACTTACAAACTTTCGCGTTTATAATATTAGTAGGATAGCAACTATACAATGCTGAACGTCACTTTGATATAACCTGTGTCAGATGGGCCGTCACTGGTCATAGGGCCGAGGTAGCATAACCAGCTAAGCAGTACCGTATCTAGAATTTTTTGGAGGCGGGGCAAAATGTCAATATGCTGCTTACTTGATTACCAGCACTTTGCTTTCTGAACAGTACGTGTACAGGGGGGGGGTGTAACTAGTTAGGGTCAGTCAAAATTTAGACCAAGATGCAACGCGAGGTGGCGCACACTCTTGAACGAGCAATTCTTTTATATAAATATACAATGAGGAAAGGTCAATGTACTTCGATTTAGAGGGGCCACGCGAGCCAGACCTTAAACACTAGTGGCAACCCTTTGTCTGTTCAATGTACCTCACGAATTTATTAACAAAATCCAATGTACCTCAACCATTTGGACAAAAATTTAAAAATTATGTATTAAATACCTAAAAATAATTCAGATCGTATCGCCGAACGGAGTTCATCGGGGTCACGCAGCAGTTTTTGATGGGCGTAACTACGTGTTCTCGATCAAAAATCATTTTCGCAACTTTTTATCATAAATCAAACACAGATTTGAATTACTTATATGGATAGAGGAATTTATTTACTATTTTATTCCAAAACCAATGAAAAGTCAGCGTGTATCAATTCTGTATTATAACAAACATACCTGATTTCCAAGCACCCACAAGTAAATGCAGAAGAAGGTCTTAGTTGGGATGAGTATCAGCAGTACGGTGTACAAGACGACCTCACACAGCCTGTGGGGACTCGACACGAGCTTGAACAGTCTTCCCTGAGGCACGCCGTGTTCCTGAACAATGCAATTCATTACTTTTATATGATGCCAAAAAGGTTATCGAATGGCGACCACGTACTGGCAAGCGAAGCGTAGGACACCCACCTACAAGGTGGCTTGACGACCTAACTAAGATCGCTGGAAGGCGCTGGATGCAAGCCGCTCTAGATCGGTCATTTTGGAAATCATTGGGACAGGCCTATGTCCAGCAGTGGACGTTATGCGGCTGAAATGATGATGACTTTTATATGATGACAAACAAAATATACTGAAACTATTTTAAAGGTAGATTCAGTTCACGTTATTGAACAACTTTCCCCAAGGAACATAGGGTAAACTTCCAGTCATTGGACGCTAACAGTCATTGAACAGAACACAATAAAACTAAATAAGGTTGCTTTCAAAACGGATACTTATACACTGCGTCTACAGAGTATAAAGAATGTAAAGTAATAATAAAATATACGTAAATATACGTAACTAGTGTTATTAGAATTACTTCAATTATCATCATCAGGTCTTTTTGTCTCCACTGCAGAAGCACGCCCCTTTTTGTACTACCAGAGCCTTACTTGGCCAGAGCAGCCAGAGGACTTGGCCTACAATGTCCTCGCTGGCCAGACGAGTTGGAGAGGTCTCACTGATATTTTTAAGCTTTGTTTAGCTTGTACTTCCTAAGTCGCTTTCTACGACATCCACGGGAGGACTTAGAGTGGCCTTATTCTACTCTGCCGGAAACCACACGGCTTCAAATCATCACATCAGTTCATATTTGTAATACTCTATGTCAGAAGTATGACGTCCAAAATAGTTATCAACTCACTAACCTCGCTCACGACTCGCCCAGACTTCTTGTCTTTACGCAGGTTCGCGAAGATGAGGTTCGTCTGGAACTGCTCGTACCAGCAGACCAGGAATATGACCGAGCAGGGGACTGCGAAGGTTAAAGTCCAGGTGTCGTTCCACGCGATGGCTTCTCTATTTTGTTTTCCTAGGAAATAACAAAAAAAATTTGCAATACATTCAATAGGTACAGGAAAGTTGTTGAAATCAAATTAAGAAGTGCGTGTAGTTTCCATTTCTTTTACATGTCATAATAGGCGATTACGAAGGTAAGAGGAAAAGCCAGACACAGCTTTATGAAGCAAATAAAGGAAAAAGTAGGGGTGGTGTCGTACCAAGATGTCAAAAGGCTGAAGACAGACAGGAATGGAAGAAACAATACAAAAAGAGCGTCGCTCTTAAATTTAAAAAAAAGAGGCGACTAAGGGACTAGGCTCAAACATCTCGTGCTACAACTGCATTCCCAAGGAGGGCTGAAATCAGGCAGACGGTCGTAAACCTAGACAGCTCCGGCATTTTTTTCTAGATTTTGCAAGGTCTTCCTTCGGTATCTTTAAATAACATACTATATTTAGAGAAGTAAAAACCGGACAGCGCACCTCGAACTCCGAACATACATACATACTATCTTTCACAAATGTTTGTAGCTTTATACATACGTACATACATTCTATCACATCATTATCCCTAATTCCCATTAGATAGACAGAGCATTTTGGGTCTTGCGGCTCTAAGCCTAGGGCTGCAATACTCAAAGGCCACTTTTAGCTTGATGTGCGCAAGAAGGTGGATGAAGGAATCAAAATAGTAATGGGTTGTTAGCCCCATCGCCTATAACATGATTCGAATTTTCGCCCATTCCCTCGATCGGCTCCTACGATCTCCGCGGTAAGAGAAGCAGCTGGAACATTCTAAGTTTTCTTTTCTCCCAGACCAGCATGGAAAATATCTACTGGAAAGTTTCAATAAATAGACCACCCTTTGTCATACATCATTATCATCATCATCTTCCTCGCCTTATCCCTATTTGGGGTCGGCTCTGTAGGTCAACTCCCTCCACAGTTTTCTATGATTTACCATATTTGTACTAACGCCCCTCTCCTCCATGTCCCGCTCCCTGACACACATATTTTTACTTAATCAAAAAATACTTTGCACAGAACATGAATATATGACATATCATAAATAAAATGTTTTTATTTTTTCTACCTGTGATTGTTAGCTGATAAGAGATAACATTGTCGATAATCAAAGCTATCAAAATTGCTAATCAGCAACATGAAAAATTACACTAAACCTACTTAAAATTCCTGATCATTTAAATAACTTAAAACAGCACGCTCCAAAGTACCTACGGACAAGGATCTAACCATTTTCAGCTTCAAATGCTAAACAAGTCTTTCTTCTTCTTTACATCTTATATCAGTCCACTGCTGGACTAAAGGCCAAAGGGAGGATTTGCCCATAATCACCACGCTGGTGATTGGTGATTGCATTTATGTCATTTAAGTCATAGTACCTGGGCGACATCTCAAACATTAAATAAATTTTTCTTAGCTTGTCTAAAACAATACAAAATAAAAAAATTATATATAAACTTGAACATAAAAAAACAAAAGTAAGTCACCGAGTGGGATTCGACCCCGTAACACTCTTTCGAGCGGTCCGCATCTTAGACCGCTGAGCCAAACGGATAGCGGCCGATGCGACGTAATTAGCGACCACATTCTGCGTGGAAAGAAAAATGCATGAAAACTCGAAAACATGCGTTTTAATATATAATTAATCTAGATCGATTGTTTACCCCCGAAAACCCCCATATACCAATTTTCAGCGAAATCGTTAGAGCCGTTTTCGAGATCACAGAAATTTATAAATAAATATACAAGAATTGCTCGTTTATAGGTATAAGATTTATTTAATTAGAGCACTACTATATTTAAATTATAGTAATAAAAGATTTAAATGTTTTAATTATTACCTATAGCGCCATCTAGTGATAAGGAAGAGAAACAATTATGTTCATAAGGTGATGGGTAGGCAAGCCTAGTTATACCTTCCATAGTTGCCTCTTACGACACCCGTGGGAGAGGTAAGGGCTGACAAATCGCATTCTACTCTGCAGTGGCGGATTTACCAATAGGCTGAGTAGGGTAAAGCCTAGGGCGGCACATTTTAGGGGGCTTGCCACCAATTGGTAGAAGGGCGCTTTTGTAATTATATTTCAGTGAAGGCAGCTTAGGGGCGGCAAAATATAAATAGCTTTCTGGCGGCAAACATCCAATTGTTTATTCATCGGTAGATAGTAGTTCTGTGTTTATACTTATAGTACCTGGGCGACCGAGCTTTGCTCGGTTACATCTCAAACAAGACTGCGGTCCTTGAGCGTGTGAACTTGTGATCGAACACCCACATTCATATTTTCTACTCACACAGACACATTGCGCAGTATAGTATAAGCACCAAGCAAGTTTCATATTCATCACGCGTTCGCCTCGAAGCATATTTAGAATTTTCATAGACAATACGCAATGTATTTACAGCGCAGCGAGTAGCCGGCGACAAAGGGTGGGGTCACAGTGAACGCTTTTTTAGGTTGTTAACTACATATTTATATATATTTTTTTTTAATTTATTGTCTTCTGGGAAATAAAGGTTATATATATACCATAAACCGCTCTTTTTTAGGGTCCCGTAGTACACAAGGAACCCTTATACACGGTGATTTTATATTGGTTTTGGAGCCGATAAGAGAAGGGACCATAAGGATAGTAAGACCTAATTAGCTAGTCAAAATAAAAAAACAGTAACAAAAAAAATTTACTAAATCTCGAAAGTAAAATAGTGAGATCAATTAGTAGTACCGCCGCCGACCGGCCGGCGAAATTCATCGAACTCACGTGGCTGTTTTGGACGGACTTAACTACGTGGTTTCGATCGAAAATCATTTTCGCAACTTTTTTATCTGTCATACACAAATTTGAATTACGTATATCGATAGAGGAATTCATTTACTACACGACATTTTCTTTTTCCAAAACCAATGGAAATTCAATGTGTAGTTTCGCCATGTCTGTCTGTCCGTCCGTCTGCGGTTTTACTCAGTGACTATAAGTACCAGAAAGCTGTGATTTGGCATGGGTGTGTATATTAATTGTGCGGAAAAAGTAGTAAAATAATTTTTTTTTAGGGTAGCTCCCATACAAGTAAAGTGAAAAGTAATTTTTTTCCTCGATTAACCAATGTTGTGGGGTATCGTTAAATAGTTCTTTAAAAAATATTATGAGCTTGTCAACACCGTTTTTCGATTTAGGGATCTATTTCTGAAATATTTGGTTTTAAAGTAAAATTTTTGTTAGAATCAAGTGTCCCCGCCTCTATCTGCTAAACGATTATAAATGATTTTTTTACGTGTCCATTTGGACACGTAAAAAAATCAAAGCTATAGTATACACGCTGAATTTTCATTGGTTTTGGAAAAAAAATGTCGTATAGTAAATTAATTCCTCTATCCATATACCTACGTAATCCAAATTTGTGTATGTCATAAGATAAAAAAGTAGCGTAAATGATTTCCGATCGAGACCACGTAGTTATACGTCGGCCAAACAGCTGCGTAATGTCGATGACCCCGGCCGGCCGGGGAGCGATGTATGGCGGCGGTACTACTCATTGATCTCACAATTTTACTTTCGAGTTTTAGACAACATTTTTTGTTTTTGAATTTTTATTTTGACTAGCTAATAAGGTCTTATAAACGATGCCTATGAAGTGGCCTTCGGCTTCAAAACCAATGAAAAATCACCGTGTATATAACGAAATTTAAAGGAAAACTATCAAAGCTAAGTCACAGATTACTAATAAGTTACTACGTAATAGATACCTACGTAATCGTCGTTCCCCACAAACGACAAATACCTACGCTTTATTTAACTAAATTTTCTAGCTGTCAAGCGACGCGAGGAAATATGAGCTCAATTGCTCTGACTCAACGGAGCGTTTTAAGTGCACAGCGGCCGACGTCACCCACGGGTTGACCCAATGTTATAAATACAAAAATGTTTAACAAGTGACAAAAACGTGACACATATTTATTAAATGAAATTTTAATAAAAAGGATCTATAGACGATTTGACTAGAAAAGTTGTGATGTAATAAGAACGTGTGATTATCATAGAAACTTCATAAACTGTGGATGTACCGTACATCGCAAATATCGCAATGAGGAACATACGGTATTGAACTATTGAGTAATTCGATTTAATAATCTGTCGAACGAAGTAAAGAACATCGCAATGAGAAACATACGATATTGAGAAATTCGTTATAGCATACTTTCTAGTTCAGGTAAATAGTTTTTATATACTTTACTTGAGGAGCTCGGTGGCCCAGCGGGAGTCCGCACTAGCGCTTTCGCATATAAAGCGGCACCGGGCGTGGTCCGCACTTGGATGGGTGACCACAATGGCATAAAAATTTAGCTCCTCTGTGCTTCCTAAGGCACGTATAAGCCATTGGTCTCTGCTATCATATTGTATGGCAGTCGTTAAGCTATGTCAGATGCATTTAAGCAGCTTGAAAAATCTGAAACTAGTGTTGGCCACTTACACATACGAAAAACAATAACATATACTTTCTACAGTACATCGATGTTTTGACTTTCGACGTTCAGTAGGACAGTCCAACTTGTTACCTACAAAATAATCTGATTAGACGAGACAGTACCAAACCCTATTCTATACGACTACTTTTTATAACAAAACAGTGAATTCTAGTGAAAATTATACCAAAACAGAAACATCTTTAGTCGTTTTTTGGCAATGTAAAAAACGTCAATTTTTTATTGATTCTTTGATTTTGACATTCAAATACCGCACAGTAATGTATATTGTAAAGAAACAATACGCAGTAAGGTTTCACGCATGCGGCGTCCCTCTGCCACTTTTGCGTTCGAACACACTTCTAGCCGGTAAATATAGCGCGACTTTGATCGAGTGACGAAGGCCTGGCTAAGTAGGGTTTACAAATGAAAAAGTTATAGGCGATCAACTTATAAAATGTACTGGGAAATGGAAAATATCATACAAATTCAATAGAAAATTAATTTTGAGTTTAGACGTTTTTAGTGGCATGAACTCAAAGTTGGCATTTCTAACTACGGAACCCTTAACGGCGCGTGGCCCGACACGCACTTGGCAAATTATTTTACTATGGGTTTACTCTTGACCATATAAAACATAGTTAATTGATTTGAATCATACAGGAAATATGCATAAGAATTCTATCAATACTACGGAACCTTCTCGAGTTCAAATAGCGCTTGGTCTTTATCCTGGCACTAGTGGGCTCGCAAGCATTTTAGTTTTTCCGTTTCTTCTTTTCGCGTTCAGTTTCTCTTTTTTTAATCGCCTCTATCAAATAAATAGGCTCCCATCACTGTCATTTTTCTATCTAATCTGGAATCGGTTATTTCCGGGAGCATAAGCAAACTAGATAAAACATTTTTAATTTTTCTTCCATATTTATCTTATACCTTAAACGAGCAATTCTTGTATATTTATATATAAATTTATTTCTGTAATCTCGGAAATGGCTCCAATGATTTCGCTGAAATGTCGTCACCGACACTGGCGACCCACCCGCTAAACAAAACAAACGCAATGACGTTAGACGCGGAGTACGAACGGACGTGCGGTCTCCTTGAAAACTAGGCGGGCACTGAATTTTTCAGTGACAGTGACACTAATTTATAACGAATTACCGCTTCATACTAAAATGTATGGGGCCCGGGGATGATTTCTGCCAAAAAAATTATTGATGTTTAGGCTTAGATTTATCATTTTTTTGTTTGAATTAGTAAAAATCTTTAACGGTGAATGTGTTGTTTATAATTTCGTCTAACAATTCCACCTAAAATATTGTTAAATATGACAACGAAATAGCACAGATATTTAAAATAGAAAAGGTCGATTTCGATGTTTTTGATCAAAGTTGACGATTTTTTTTCTCAAAAATTAAGAATATTTTTAGAAATATCGTCTGGTAAAGTTGTAGACTGATCTTTTAGGCAATTGAGATTTTTTTGTAGTGTTTTTAAATCAAACGAATACTATATATATTTTTAAAACTGTAGGAGGCCATTCGCGCTTTTACTAAGGACGCGCCTCTTAACTAATTTTTTTTAAACTTGTCTAAAAATAATGCAAAATAAAAAAAAATATATAAACTTAAACATAAAAAAAAACAAAAGTAAGTCACCGAGTGGGATTCGAACCCGTAACACTCTTTCTAGCGGTCAGTATCCTTAACCGCTGAGCTAAAAACAAGGCGGTCGGCGCGACGAAATGAGTAACCATATTCTGCGTGGAAAGAAAAACTCATGAAAACTCAAAAACACGCGTTTTCCAAACATAAGACTAATTTAGATCGATTGTTTACGCCCGAAAACCCCCATATACAAATTTTCAGCGAAATCGTTAGAGCCGTTTTCGAGATCAATCACAGAAATTTATAAATATATATATATATATATATATATACAAGAATTGCTCGTTTAAAGGTATAAGATTATTCTGATATTTAATTTTTTATTTAAATATTATTTATTTCATTTGGCAGCACCTATAACTGTATTATTTTTATCGGACATAGTATACATAACATGTTTTCGACTTGATCATTGTCAATGGATAGTATTGTCACTGGTAGTGCTTTCTCTCTTATCTTGTGGTACCACGGAAGACCAGCGGCATGATGTAAAGATACATCATTGCCATATGCAGAGTGGTGCCATTTTGGTGTAAAAATAGTTTTATTTTTATTATGGATAATGTAACTCCTGTTTTGCACCAAATAAAGTATTTTTCTATCTTTCTTTCTTTCAAATGTGTAAATCCGCCACTGCTACTCTGCCCTCACCTGACACTACCTATTTCATCAAATACATTACATTACAACATAGCTCTTGGCAAACGCATGGTGCATGACTAGAATATATTATTGCTAGTATCGTGGCTTGATTCCTAAATAATACGCATGTTAAGCAACCCTAAGGTGTGGTTCTGTGATTGGTGACCATAGTTGGCATGAAACTTAGGTTTGCAATAGTTAATCTGAGGTACATGCTTAAGAAAGTAGGTTACTCAATGGATTTTTAGTAGAACTTACAATAATGATAAATAATCTTCTATACATATAATAAAAACAGTAAAAAAATGTGTCTGTACATTGAATAATTTTGAAAAAAGAAAAGAAAAAGATGCAGAAATAATAACTGAGTAAGACTTTTCAAAAATATCTGTCTGTTTGTCTGGAATTTTTGGAAAATGCAACACCTGATGCAGAACCATAATGGTCCAGCTAAACTAATAAGATTATTACTTTTACTTAACTATCTAAATATACTTAGTTAACTACCTATATAGATATAAATATAAAAATATTGTTTTGTAAGTCAATCGAAAATTTTTAAACACAAAAATTTTTGATTCGTTTTCAAATAAAACGGAAGTGTTTTGACCAATAAGATTTTTTTTTTTACCATATATTTGACTAAAAGATCATGATTGACCTTGAAAAGTTAAAAATAAACTAAAAAATAATAAAAAATATTATTTACTAAAATAATTTATGTACGAATAAGTTGTTGTACAAGCAACACGACAGTCAATGGCCCCGTGCATCATGTGCGCTAGCAATGGCAAGGGTAATGATTATCACTTTAGCAGTAAATAAGAAAAAGACTATATAAATGATGAACCTTTGACCTTTGAACTTTGAACAACATTAAAAATCAATTACTTACGTCAAAAATTGAAAAATATATATACAGTCGATTTACCAAAACTTGTTGGCGACGCAAATAAAATAGGGAAACACTATGTACAACTGTGGAATATTTTATTTAACAAGACGATAGATGAAAACATGAATGTACAAAAACCATTGTAAAAAATAGGAACACACAAGAAAAATATTTAAAATCAATAACTGCAATATCATCCTCAGTTCTAAGGTAAACAAAAATACCTTTGAATTTTGGGTCCGAAAAGATATTTGTGTTTTAATTTTTATATTATTTAATAAAATTTTAAAGCAATAGCATTTTTAATAGACTTTCAAAAAAAGAGAGTTTATCAATTCGTCATGATCTTTTTATTTTTTTATGTATGTTCACCGATTATTCAGATATACCTGGATCGATTAGGAACTTTTTTTTTTATTTGAAAGGGTATACTTCCGAGAGTTCCGAGGTTGTCCCATAGATAATAATTTTATTAAACTCGAGTGTGTAGTTTGGGGTTAGGGAAAATTTTTAGTTTGAAAACAAAAATTTGTTGTTGAGATGAGTAAGCTGTAGTTGCGACGGACAGCTAGAAGGTCTAACCACGCCATTTGTTTATATCAAACTCGATTGTGTAGTTTGGTGTTAAAGTAAGTTTACAGTTTTAAAACACAAATTTAGTTGTTCAGATATTAAGCTGTAGTTGCGACGGACAGCTAGAAGGTCTAACCACGCCATTTGTTTATATCAAACTCGATTGTGTAGTTTGGTGTTAAAGTAAGTTTTCAGTTTTAAAACACAAATTTAGTTGTTCAGATATTAAGCTGTAGTTGCGACGGACAGCTAGAAGGTCTAACCACGCCATTTGTTTATATCAAACTCGATTGTGTAGTTTGGTGTTAAAGTAAGTTTTCAGTTTTAAAACACAAATTTAGTTGTTCAGATATTAAGCTGTAGTTGCGACGGACAGCTAGAAGGTCTAACCACGCCATTTGTTTATATCAAACTCGATTGTGTAGTTTGGTGTTAAAGTAAGTTTACAGTTTTAAAACACAAATTTAGTTGTTCAGATATTAAGCTGTAGTTGCGACGGACAGCTAGAAGGTCTAACCACGCCATTTGTTTATATCAAACTCGATTGTGTAGTTTGGTGTTAAAGTAAGTTTACAGTTTTAAAACACAAATTTAGTTGTTCAGATATTAAGCTGTAGTTGCGACGGACAGCTAGAAGGTCTAACCACGCCATTTGTTTATATCAAACTCGATTGTGTAGTTTGGTGTTAAAGTAAGTTTTCAGTTTTAAAACACAAATTTAGTTGTTCAGATATTAAGCTGTAGTTGCGACGGACAGCTAGAAGGTCTAACCACGCCATTTGTTTATATCAAACTCGATTGTGTAGTTTGGTGTTAAAGTAAGTTTTCAGTTTTAAAACACAAATTTAGTTGTTCAGATATTAAGCTGTAGTTGCGACGGACAGCTAGAAGGTCTAACCACGCCATTTGTTTATATCAAACTCGATTGTGTAGTTTGGTGTTAAAGTAAGTTTACAGTTTTAAAACACAAATTTAGTTGTTCAGATATTAAGCTGTGGTTGCGACGGACAGCTAGAAGGTCTAACCACGCCATTTGTTTATATCAAACTCGATTGTGTAGTTTGGTGTTAAAGTAAGTTTACAGTTTTAAAACACAAATTTAGTTGTTCAGATATTAAGCTGTAGTTGCGACGGACAGCTAGAAGGTCTAACCACGCCATTTGTTTATATCAAACTCGATTGTGTAGTTTGGTGTTAAAGTAAGTTTACAGTTTTAAAACACAAATTTAGTTGTTCAGATATTAAGCTGTAGTTGCGACGGACAGCTAGAAGGTCTAACCACGCCATTTGTTTATATCAAACTCGATTGTGTAGTTTGGTGTTAAAGTAAGTTTACAGTTTTAAAACACAAATTTAGTTGTTCAGATATTAAGCTGTAGTTGCGACGGACAGCTAGAAGGTCTAACCACGCCATTTGTTTATATCAAACTCGATTGTGTAGTTTGGTGTTAAAGTAAGTTTACAGTTTTAAAACACAAATTTAGTTGTTCAGATATTAAGCTGTGGTTGCGACGGACAGCTAGAAGGTCTAACCACGCCATTTGTTTATATCAAACTCGATTGTGTAGTTTGGTGTTAAAGTAAGTTTTCAGTTTTAAAACACAAATTTAGTTGTTCAGATATTAAGCTGTAGTTGCGACGGACAACTAGAAGGTCTAACCACGCCATTTGTTTATATCAAACTCGATTGTGTAGTTTGGTGTTAAAGTAAGTTTTCAGTTTTAAAACACAAATTTAGTTGTTCAGATATTAAGCTGTAGTTGCGACGGATAGCTAGAAGGACTAACCACGCCATTTGTTTATATCAAACTCGATTGTGTAGTTTGGTGTTAAAGTAAGTTTACAGTTTTAAAACACAAATTTAGTTGTTCAGATATTAAGCTGTAGTTGCGACGGACAGCTAGAAGGTCTAACCACGCCATTTGTTTATATCAAACTCGATTGTGTAGTTTGGTGTTAAAGTAAGTTTACAGTTTTAAAACACAAATTTAGTTGTTCAGATATTAAGCTGTAGTTGCGACGGACAGCTAGAAGGTCTAACCACGCCATTTGTTTATATCAAACTCGATTGTGTAGTTTGATGTTAAAGTAAGTTTACAGTTTTAAAACACAAATTTAGTTGTTCAGATATTAAGCTGTGGTTGCGACGGACAGCTAGAAGGACTAACCACACCATTTGTTTATATCAAACTCGATTGTGTAAGTTGGTGTTAAAGTAAGTTTTCAGTTTTAAAACACAAATTTAGTTGTTCAGATATTAAGCTGTGGTTGCGACGGACAGCTAGAAGGTCTAACCACGCCATTTGTTTATATCAAACTCGATTGTGTAGTTTGGTGTTAAAGTAAGTTTTCAGTTTTAAAACACAAATTTAGTTGTTCAGATATTAAGCTGTGGTTGCGACGGACAGCTAGAAGGACTAACCACACCATTTGTTTATATCAAACTCGATTGTGTAAGTTGGTGTTAAAGTAAGTTTTCAGTTTTAAAACACAAATTTAGTTGTTCAGATATTAAGTTGTAGTTGCGACGGACAGCTAGAAGGTCTAACCACGCCATTTGTTTATATCAAACTCGATTGTGTAGTTTGGTGTTAAAGTAAGTTTTCAGTTTTAAAACACAAATTTAGTTGTTCAGATATTAAGCTGTAGTTGCGACGGACAGCTAGAAGGTCTAACCACGCCATTTGTTTATATCAAACTCGATTGTGTAGTTTGGTGTTAAAGTAAGTTTACAGTTTTAAAACACAAATTTAGTTGTTCAGATATTAAGCTGTAGTTGCGACGGACAGCTAGAAGGTCTAACCACGCCATTTGTTTATATCAAACTCGATTGTGTAGTTTGGTGTTAAAGTAAGTTTACAGTTTTAAAACACAAATTTAGTTGTTCAGATATTAAGCTGTAGTTGCGACGGACAGCTAGAAGGTCTAACCACGCCATTTGTTTATATCAAACTCGATTGTGTAGTTTGGTGTTAAAGTAAGTTTACAGTTTTAAAACACAATTTTAGTTGTTCAGATATTAAGCTGTGGTTGCGACGGACAGCTAGAAGGTCTAACCACGCCATTTGTTTATATCAAACTCGATTGTGTAGTTTGGTGTTAAAGTAAGTTTACAGTTTTAAAACACAAATTTAGTTGTTCAGATATTAAGCTGTGGTTGCGACGGACAGCTAGAAGGTCTAACCACGCCATTTGTTTATATCAAACTCGATTGTGTAGTTTGGTGTTAAAGTAAGTTTACAGTTTTAAAACACAAATTTAGTTGTTCAGATATTAAGCTGTGGTTGCGACGGACAGCTAGAAGGTCTAACCACGCCATTTGTTTATATCAAACTCGATTGTGTAGTTTGGTGTTAAAGTAAGTTTACAGTTTTAAAACACAAATTTAGTTGTTCAGATATTAAGCTGTAGTTGCGACGGACAGCTAGAAGGTCTAACCACGCCATTTGTTTATATCAAACTCGATTGTGTAGTTTGGTGTTAAAGTAAGTTTACAGTTTTAAAACACAAATTTAGTTGTTCAGATATTAAGCTGTAGTTGCGACGGACAGCTAGAAGGTCTAACCACGCCATTTGTTTATATCAAACTCGATTGTGTAGTTTGGTGTTAAAGTAAGTTTTCAGTTTTAAAACACAAATTTAGTTGTTCAGATATTAAGCTGTGGTTGCGACGGACAGCTAGAAGGACTAACCACACCATTTGTTTATATCAAACTCGATTGTGTAAGTTGGTGTTAAAGTAAGTTTTCAGTTTTAAAACACAAATTTAGTTGTTCAGATATTAAGTTGTAGTTGCGACGGACAGCTAGAAGGTCTAACCACGCCATTTGTTTATATCAAACTCGATTGTGTAAGTTGGTGTTAAAGTAAGTTTTCAGTTTTAAAACACAAATTTAGTTGTTCAGATATTAAGTTGTAGTTGCGACGGACAGCTAGAAGGTCTAACCACGCCATTTGTTTATATCAAACTCGATTGTGTAGTTTGGTGTTAAAGTAAGTTTTCAGTTTTAAAACACAAATTTAGTTGTTCAGATATTAAGCTGTAGTTGCGACGGACAGCTAGAAGGTCTAACCACGCCATTTGTTTATATCAAACTCGATTGTGTAGTTTGGTGTTAAAGTAAGTTTACAGTTTTAAAACACAAATTTAGTTGTTCAGATATTAAGCTGTAGTTGCGACGGACAGCTAGAAGGTCTAACCACGCCATTTGTTTATATCAAACTCGATTGTGTAGTTTGGTGTTAAAGTAAGTTTACAGTTTTAAAACACAAATTTAGTTGTTCAGATATTAAGCTGTAGTTGCGACGGACAGCTAGAAGGTCTAACCACGCCATTTGTTTATATCAAACTCGATTGTGTAGTTTGGTGTTAAAGTAAGTTTACAGTTTTAAAACACAAATTTAGTTGTTCAGATATTAAGCTGTAGTTGCGACGGACAGCTAGAAGGTCTAACCACGCCATTTGTTTATATCAAACTCGATTGTGTAGTTTGGTGTTAAAGTAAGTTTACAGTTTTAAAACACAAATTTAGTTGTTCAGATATTAAGCTGTAGTTGCGACGGACAGCTAGAAGGTCTAACCACGCCATTTGTTTATATCAAACTCGATTGTGTAGTTTGGTGTTAAAGTAAGTTTACAGTTTTAAAACACAAATTTTGTTGTTCAGATATTAAGCTGTAGTTGCGACGGACAGCTAGAAGGTCTAACCACGCCATTTGTTTATATCAAACTCGATTGTGTAGTTTGGTGTTAAAGTAAGTTTACAGTTTTAAAACACAAATTTAGTTGTTCAGATATTAAGCTGTAGTTGCGACGGACAGCTAGAAGGTCTAACCACGCCATTTGTTTATATCAAACTCGATTGTGTAGTTTGGTGTTAAAGTAAGTTTACAGTTTTAAAACACAAATTTAGTTGTTCAGATATTAAGCTGTAGTTGCGACGGACAGCTAGAAGGTCTAACCACGCCATTTGTTTATATCAAACTCGATTGTGTAGTTTGGTGTTAAAGTAAGTTTTCAGTTTTAAAACACAAATTTAGTTGTTCAGATATTAAGCTGTGGTTGCGACAGACAGCTAGAAGGACTAACCACACCATTTGTTTTGATTGTTTTTCATTGGTGTGTTAATATCAAGCTGCCTAAAGGCATCTGACACTTACGCCATAAAATGATGACAGCTAGGACAAATGGCTTAACCTTTGGCTTGTGCCTTCCATAGCATGGAGAAGCTAAGGACTTTATGCCACTTGTGGTCACCCATCCAAGTGCTGACCTGGAGTCACTTAACTTGCGAAAGCGCTAATCATGCCTTTTTCCACCGGGCCACGATCTCTTCCCACACAAAAGGTTTGGTTTGATACACATTATAAACAGCGTAATTATAATATATTATGTTATAAACACATTAATACTCCTCAAAATTTGCACCAAATAAAGTATTTTCTTTCTTTCATTGAATACTTACCGCAAAACAACGGTGCGTGGCCAACGGCTGCCACGATGCAGGCAAAGTAGTGTATGATACCAGCGAGGTAGTGGCTCAGGTTCATCTTACTGGACTTGGCAAACACTTGCACGAAGTAGGTTTCATACAACCTTCGTACGCTTTGGACAGTCAGGAGGGACATGGCCAACAAGGCTGCTGTGACAGACACTGTAAACAAAATTTGTAAGGCAAATTTAAAAAACCCCTGACTTTCAAGTGTTCTTTCCCAATAACTTTTGAAAGGCTGAACAAAGCTAACGATCTCTGCAAGGAAATTTGCTTTCAAGTAAAAAGGCCAATTCATTCGAGAACTACGATGCCACAGACAGAGACAGACAGAATAGGGGTCAATCAAACTTAAAACATCACTCTTTTTGGGTCCTGGGGTCAAAAAGGACAGTTATTTTACTGTGAGTCCAGCGATGTTTTAATTTTACAAATTAATATTGGTAGTAATATTATAGTATTTAAAAACCTATGACTTATTGTCAGGTACAGATACATTATCACATCTTATCTCAAATGGGGTAGATGGAGCCCTGGGATGCAAGACCCAAAGGCAAGCTTAGCATGATAGTAGGTGAAAAGATGGAAAAAAGGAATCAAAATAGTGATAGGTTGCTAGCCACTTTGCCTACATGATTCAGTTTCTTGCCCATTTCCTCCATCAGCTTTTACTCATTGGTTAGATTATTAAAAAATATTGTAGTACACATTTTTTTTTCTCTTAGATGCAAAAAATGAAAAATATACAGCGCATGAAAATTTCGCATGTCATCATGACTAGTATGGTTTTTACTTAGCAGTGACATCGCAAGCCTCCACTATGGAACTTTGATGCTCCGTATCTATTGAAAAATATAAGTCCATTATTTTTGGATATAAAAGATGGACTTTACCATCATACTCTTCTGACCCTGTCGTCACCCCTATTATCAACCATAGATAAACAATTTCCCTGAGCCAAAAAATGTAGATGTTAAATTGTAAAACAAAATACATATTATAATAAAATTCACAAAAATTGTAGGAAGATCTGGGTCAACTAAGAAGGGAAAACTAGAGGCATGTTACTATTGCTTAATTCCCATGAATCAAGAAGTCATCTACTAATATTATCTATGATTTTTCTTTTACTTTGCAGAAATATATTGAAAAAAATACATGTAGGAAATTATGTATACTTAACATACCTGATGCTTCATCCTGCTCCAGAAGTAGTCTCAATATAATAGCTACATACTCATTCACAGCATATCCAAAGTAATAAACCAGTATCATATAAAACAGAGTCACAGCACCGAATAATGAGGAAAACAGATAGAAATGTCTGTACCATGCTTTAGGTACTTCTATTAACTGCAAAAAATTTGCTTCAGACCCTTTATAAGCAAAACTGCCGTATCTATAGCCCTTAATGATGAAAGCCGGCACATGTTTTTCGAAATTATTAATTAAAACTCCAGTAAAGGTGACCGCGAAAGCTAAGCCTAAGAAAATTATATCGAGTATGTTTAACATGTTAACTAGACATGAATTTGTTCACTACAACGTCAGCTAAGCGTTAGAACTGTTATTGAAATAACACAGTAACTGTATCGTGTCCTACATTATTCAAACTTTCTAAACTTGTTCACTTTATTCTGCGTTCTTGCTTGCGTGTTCCCACCGCAAATTATTTTGTTTTGGTTTCTGACATTTCGATTTAACTATTTTCTTGTAGTTTTGGTGAACAACCTCACAGTGCAACTTAATTTTAAATATTTTGTCTTGAACTTTGAACGAAAAGTTCCGATTAACCTCAGGCAAGACAAAAAATTCTGTAAAACCAGTAAAACACTGAAAACAACAAACTTTTATCACCTGACTGGTGACACTGACAGTTAGTTGACATTGACAGCTCTATCCATGGCTCTATCTTTTTAATATCATGCCTTGGAAGCATCAATATTTTACCATGCTCACAGCTGTTTAACCAATTTTTTGCGCAATTTCCTACGATCCTGCATAAATGACCAATGGACCTCGAAATATTTGAAAGATACTGTAGGTCGACTCGACTTGTTATTTGTCTATATTTTTTGAGTGTATGTATGTAGGTATGTTATGTAGGTATTTTAGTTTTTTGGCAAGCTCTGCAGCCTAAACTTAGCTTGATAACGAAATTGACGGTTTTTGAACTTTTTACCCGAAGGGTAAAAACGGAACCCTATTACTAAGGCTCCATTGTCCGTCAGTCTATCCGTCCGTCTTACATCTGTCTGTCTGTCACCAGGCCGTATCTCATGAACCGTAATAGCTGTTGAAATTTTCACAGATGATGTGAAAAATAGAAGTTGCCGCTAGAACAACAAATATGTACTAAAAATAAACATTTAAAGTGATCATACAACAAACTTGACTTTATATAGATATATACTTACTACTTACTCGCGCTTGGCCAGTTATTTGACTACTTTAACTTTTTCATAAATTTAAAAGACGAAGATAGCTCTAAAACTTACATATAGAGACATTAGAAAAAAAACTACTTGTTCATCCAGATTTTATTCACTGTGAAACTTAAAAGTTCAAATTTGATCGCTGGTTTAATTAACAATAACTAGGCATTACCAAAAACTATTTACAAATTAACGACTCTTTCGCCCCAGCCTTTGTCCCTATAAAATTCTTTAATACTACTATGATATAAAGGTATTCCACTAAGAACCGAACTTTTGGCGCCAACAATTTTGACAGCCACATAATCTCCTGGTTTTGGCGCCCTTTTGCCGCCATCTTGGTCTTGCACCTCCATTTTGTCGAACACCACTTTCAAATAAAATTCGTTTCTGCCCATGATTTGGCCGGTTTTCTTGACCGTGCCCTCGACGAGTACTAAATGTGTGTTGCCTATTTCTTTTTCGTTGAGTAGTTGGCATTTTCGTCGGTAGATGGCGAGCATACGATTGTGGCGGTCCCTTTTGATGTGTTCTGGTACGTCATCTTTGTATCGGCGGTACGCTGTGGTTTTCTGGAAAATCAAATTGCCTTTAGTTTTTCGCAAGCGGAGTTAACAGATATGCAACGCCTTGGAAACTATTGAAGGGCCCGTAAGTATGCAAAACTAGAAGTGTTTAATATGCTTTAAAAATATTTATTGCCCTTCATATAAGTCATGTTCTACATAGCGCCATCTAGTGCTTTTATAAGCTCCTAACATAATGTTGGATAAAAGCAAAAAATGTAGGTATTTTGCTTGATATGCATTCGTTCTCGTAATTTACGTAAGATTAGTGACATTACATATATGAACACGCTGACTTTTCAGTGGTTTTGAAAAAAAAATGTCGTATAGTAAATAAATTCCTCTATACATATATGTGATCCAAATTTCTGTGTGTCATAAGATAAAAAAGTTGCGTAAATGATTTTCGATCGAGACCACGTAGTTACGACGGCCAAAACAGCTGCGTGATGTCGATGACCTCCGGCTGACCGGCGGGCGGTGTATGGCAGCGGTACTACTAATTGATCTCACAATTTTACTTTCGAGTTTTAGACAACATTTTTTGTTTTTGTGAACTTTTATTTTGACTAGCTAATTAGGTCTTACTAACGATGCCTATGAAGTGGCCTTCGGCTTCAAAACCAATGAAAAAATCACCGTGTATAGTGTGTCTGTTCGAAATGCACGCTACTGAACTCACCTCCCTCATGCTGTAGGGAAACAGGAAGGCCATGTTGTAGTCGACCAGCTCCATCAGAGACAGGGTCTCTTGGAACTCCTCCTCGGTCTCCCCGCAAAAGCCGCAGATCATGTCGGTTGACAAGCCCACTGCAATATATAATGTGGACTGGGTTAAAAAGTAATTAACCGGCTAAGTGCGGTACCATCATCATCTATAAATGTTTATGTTATTGTTGTTATAGCAGCAACAGAAATATATCATCTGTGAAAATTGCATCTGTCTAGCACGACTCATGAGATAAAGCTTGGTGATAGACAGACCAGCCGAACTAATTTTTCATCCAAAGATAGCTAGCAAATGCATAGCATCTCGATTAAATCAGCTTTCAAACAAAAACAAGCGGCATAAAAAATTCATGAAGCCCATTCGTGCTTCGGAAGGCACGTTTAAGCCATACAATGATGAAAACTGAGATTGGTTCCGGATGTCATCATTGTATCGCAGTCGTCAAGCCGTGCCAGACGCCTTTAGGTAGCTTGAACAATCTGACAATAGTGTTGGCCATTTACACACACGAAAAACAAAACAAGTCATCATCATCTAAGCGTATTTTCCCAGTTGCATCCTCAGCGGTAGCTCTGCCTCCGTGGTGTAGTGGTTAGAGCGTTCGGCTCATACCCGGAGGTCGCGGGTTCGATTCCCGGCGGGGGCAACGACTTTGTGTTGTTGTCCTGGTTTGGTAGGACATTGCAGGCTGATCACCTGATTGTCTGATAAGTAAGATGATCCGTGCTTCGGAGGGCACGTTAAGCCGTCGGTCCCGGTCACTGTCTTTGACATTAGTCGTTACCTAAAACCATGTCAGAGGCCTTTAAGGCGGTTTAAAAACTCTGACACTAGTGTTAGTCACTAACACACTCGATAAGAAGAAGCGGTAACTCTTCAGAGCCCAGGGTCCACTACCTAGCCAAGGAGATTTGACGAGGTTACTGGTTTTAAACAGAGCGACTGCCGTCTGACCTCCGCAACAGAAAGGGTAGACCAGAACCAACCCTTGGGTAGTTTGATGATCAAACGCAAGATGCCGTTCTGAACCCATAATTTTTACGTGCCTTCCGAAATAGGAAATCATCTTTCTTTTTAGATAATCAGGTGATTCAAGCCTGCAATATGCTAACCAGACTGGAAACAACTTATCAGAAAGTATGCTTCCCAGTGGGATTCGGACCCATGACCTCTGGATCACAAGGCGAACGCCTGGACCACGGAGATAGTCAAACAATAAACAAATGTCAAGCAATATTAAAGAGCACTAATCTTTAAACTAGCTTTTCGGGCGCTGCGCGGGCTGCAAGCAGCCCGCGGTTTTTCGTGCGGCTTTTGAGGTAGGCTAAATAACATGTCCAGTTGAGAAAATGGGTAAAAACTGCAGTCAGTAAAGGAAACATCATAATATTTGTGGGGGCGGCCATCTTGGATCTAAAATTTGATTCCAGTTCCGAGTTCCACGGGGTGCTTTACCCCCATGTACAAAATTTCAGACCACTACGAAGTCCCAGTGAGACGTTATAAACGAAATAAGTTAAATTTTCTAAAATCTAGACGCCATGTTGGATTCCAAAAAAAAATATTAAATTTGGATTTTTGGGCTCGAACTACATATAGATATCGATTGTCAGCCAAATCGCAAGCAGTTGACTTTTGGAGGCCAACTTGGATTTTCAAAAATTAAAAAAATTGGACTGCGCTTGGGGCAGTGGCTCGGGCTTCGCCCTCGCCCGCAGCTCGCCCTTCGGGCTCGCGTCACTCGGCCTCCGGCCTCGTGAAAATTACTTCCGGGGGGGGGGGGGGGTAAAAGGGAGGGGGCTGTGGGAGTGGCTCGGGCTTCGCCCATAGTAGCTCTCCTTACCTCCAGGTATAGTCTTGCAGATATGCTCAACCAGCTCCAAGTACGCCTCTCTGGTATATCCTCTCCGCATCCTCTCAAGAACTGCACTGGACCCCGACTGCGCCGGGAGGTGGAGCATCTTGCAGATGTTGGGACGCTCCGAGATCACTTGCAAGACCTGGAATTAATGGATAGATAATCATCATCTCCAGAACACATTCTTAGACATTAACGTATAAAACTAGGTCAATGTTAAATTACTTATTAGTCTGAGTTTAGACTAGATTGTAATATTATTAGCGTACCTAATTATTTAAGTTAATTAGTAATGTTACGAAATCCATGCTGGTCCGGGAGAAATGAAAAAACTTAGAATGTACCAGCTGCTTCTCTTCCCACGCAGATCGTAAAAGCCGATCGAGGGAATGGGCAAAAATGCAAATCATGTTAACAGGCGATGCGGCTAGCAACCCATCACTGTATTGATTGCTTTTCCATCTTCTCGCCCACCATGACGCTAAAAGTGGCTTTTGGGGCTTGCGGCCCTGGGCTCTGCATAGAGCCGCAAGACCCAAAATGCTCTGTCTGCCCCATTAGGGATAAAGACGTGATAGTATGTATGTATGTTACGAAAGGAAAAAAAATCTTCAGGTCTTTTTAGTCTCCACTGCAGGAGCACGACCCTCCTGTACTACTAGAGCCATACCAGAGCAGCCAGAGGACTTGGCCTACACTACACGCTGACTAATCGTATTGGAAAGGTCCCATTGATGTTTATAAGGCTTGTATTTCCTAAGTCGCCTTCTGCGACATCCACGCGAAGACTTGGAGTGGTCCTTTAACTTGCAAGATTTATTTAGAACGACAGAGGACAGGTGAAACTAAAAAGCTTGTAATGAAATTAGATTTTCGTATATTAGAGTACAAATGAAAGTGTAAGGTACAGACTACTTGTCGACTCGTGATTCCAATACACGGTGATTTTTCTTTGATTTTGAAGCCAAAGGCCACTCCATAAGCATCGTTAGTAAGACCTGATTTGCTAGTCATATTAAAAAATCAGAAACAAAAAATATTGACTAAAATTCGAAAGTAAAATCATGAGATCAATTAGTAGTACGGCTGCCAGGCCCCGCCGGTAGGCTAGCCTAAGTTCATTCGGGGTCACGCGGCAGTTTTGGATTGGCGTAACTACGTGGTCTCGATCTAAAATTATTTTCGCAACTTTTTTATCTAAGTCCTCGATGGTACACGACGTAGGAAAGTTCGGTACAGACTTAAGGGGCGTGAGTTCGAATCTCACCTCGTCAGGGAAGTCCTTCGGATGTGCTGCTGTAAACCTTATCCTCATTTCAGGATCCACCGCCGAGACTTCGTCTAACAAATCCGCAAACCTGAGTCCGCCTTTCTTATTTTTGTATACCGTTTTGAAACCTGGTAATAAAAAAATATTGAACAAAACAGTTCAATCAAATAATTGTATCTCTTAAATAAGAAATATTTTGTAAAACAATTAAAATAAAAGCTTAAAGTGCTCTTCACGACGAATATCATTCATCATTATCATCACTAGTCTTTTTATGTCTCCACTACAGGAGCACAAACCTCTGTACTAACAGAGCCATACTTGGCCAGAGTAGCCAGAGGATTTGGCCTACAATCTCCACACTGGCCAGACGGGTTGGAGAGGCCTCATTGATGTTTATAAGCTTTGTTTAGCTTGAATTCCCTAAGTCGCCTTCTACGACATCCACGGGAAGACTTGGAGTGGCCCTATTCTACTCTGCCGAATACCAGACGGCACGACGAATATAACGAGTCTAAACTCAATGGTTGCGTTGTTTCATTACAGAGTTCCTGTAATGAAACAGAGGCCCTCTTCCGATTCCATCACCATATGAACTATGCATCAATCAGAAACCGGGAAATATTGATTACAGACAAACAAAGAATGGGACAGCTAAAATTAAATACATGTAAAAAGTACCTTTAGCCATTTGTGTGTCTGTCCTCTCCGTCTGCCGCGAGATATCTCTGTAACTATTCACATTCTGCCCCAGTAGTGTGACCTCTTTGACCCCCTGGTCTGCTAGGTGCCTGACCTCATCTACAATGGACGAGACTGGTCTAGAACGTTCCCGACCTCGTGTAAATGGGACTATGCAATATGTACACATGTTGTCACAGCCGCGCATGATTGAACTGTAACAAAAGGTGATTAAATCGTACCTCCGTGGCGTAGTGATCACCATGCTATTCCGCCACCCAGAGGTTCCGGGTTCAATACCCAGTCAGGGCGAGTTGGAAAATAGCCTTTTTCAAATTGTCCTGAGTCTTGGATGTTTATCTATTTTTTTATTTGTTATAAAATATAGAATCGTTGAGTTAGTATCCCATAACACAAGTCTCGAACTTACTTTGGGGCTAGCTCAGTCTGAGTGTTTTGTCCCTATATATTTATTTATTTAAATGCCAAATCATAAACATGTCCATGCCTACCTATCGCCTTATGAACATAATTATTTCTCACCCTTGTCACTAGATGGCGCTGTATGTAATAATTAAAACATTAAAATACTTTATGACTATTGTTATATCTTATACCTTTAAACGAGCAATTCTTGTATATTTATTTATATATTTATTTATATATTTATAAATTTCTGTGTTTCCACGCAGAATATGGTCGCTAATTTCGTCGTGCCGACCGCCTTGTTTTTAGCTCAGCGGTTAAGGATACCGACCGCTAGAAAGAGTGTTACGGGTTCGAATCCCACTCGGTGACTTACTTTTGTTTTTTTTTTTATGTTTAAGTTTATATATAATTTCTTATTTTGCATTTGTTTGCAATTGTTAATGTTTGAGATGTAACTGAGCAAAGCTTGGTCGCCCAGGTACTATTATTAAATAAAGTAGTACAATAATTAATTGAATATGAATTTTATGAAATGTTTTAAATATTTTTCAAGCGTATTCAACACTTTCTTTGTCACTTTTGCTAGTCGTGTGTGCTGCCATCTGTGTGCGCCTACCCGCAACTACCAGTTTTGCTTACTTACGCCCGTAAGTAATCCCCTCCGAAAGTTTTTATGGCGTTGGATATGTATTACGTTAGTAATTATATTAACTTTAAAAAAATATTGAAATGATAAACTAACAATCTTATTGAATTCATAAACTTTATACCATATAACATGATAAGGGTTGCCTGCATGGAACAGCACTTTTCTATGCTGCAAAATTTTTGGTCACTCAGAACCGTCATTTGCTTAGCGAGAAAGGGCGATGGAACGCCATGCAACCTGCCTCTTGCTTCTAGCATATGACGGTTCCGAGCGACAGAAAAGGATAGCATGCAAACGCCTTTTTATGCTTTTTTTCTGTGTATATTTGAATAATTGTTATTTTTTTGGTGTACAATAAAGTATTACTTAACGTGTTCCCTTCTGTGCTGACAGATGATAGATGGGCCTCTAGGCCCTCTAGCTAAAAAAATCTAAATTATTTAATTATTTATCTTTATGCCGCATTTACATGTCTGAATCGCGAGGCAAATGATGAGGCGAATAACGAACACACATGTAAACAGCAGTAAACGAATGTTTCGTCGAATGACGAGGTGAATAGTGAACACACAAGTGTAAATGCAGTATTATAATTCCAAGATCATAAAACTAACATACTTACATAAAAGCGGACACACTGTCCTGATTCAATCTCACAGGCACCACATCAGCGTATGTTTCATCTAAAGACAGCAGCACGTTCACTGCGGTCTGTCCACTCTCTGTCAGGGCGAGGAGACGCGGAAGGTCCCGGTAGCTATCTGGACCAGCAACTGAAAAAAATTTTAAACTATAAACTGACTTGACCCCTAAACTACATAAATGATTATGAAAAAATCACCACCTGGCAAGTAAATAAATAAATATATAGGGACAAATTACACTGATTAAGCTAGCCCTAAAGAAAGTTCGAGACTTGTGTTATAGGATACTAACTCAACGATACTATATTTTATAACAAATACATATATAGATAAACATCCAAGACCTAGGAAAAATTGGAAAAGGCCATTTTCCAACTTGCCCTGGCTGGGGATCGAACCCAGGACCTCTGGGTTGGCAGTCTAGCGTGTTGACCATTACGCCACGGAGGTCGTCATCACAAGTATACCCTTTCAAACAAAATAAAATAATTTTCAAAATCATCTTTGAATAATCGGTGAACATACATAAATAACCGACCAAGTGCGAATCCACCAGCTTTAAGCTGCTCGCCATATAACACAATAAATAAATAAAGTTAGTGTGTTAGTACAGAGAGGGTCTTTCTCCTGCAGTGGAGACAACAAGACCTGATGATGATGTAGAGAGATAATTTGAACATCTTGTACAGTAAGTCAACTCACCAACATCAACAGCCTTCTCCTTTTCAATCAGCTTCTCCTTTAGTCTTTCTGCCATACATCCCAGCAGTCCGATCTTCACTGGCGTGTGATTATCCTTCGACTGAGCTCGACGCCGCTTGAACCCTCTCAAATGATTTAAACGGTGCCAAATCTTGGCTTCAGCTCCTTCCCTGATAGCACACGTCATCACCAGGAATATATCTGCTTCGTCTTCTACTTCTGTCTTCTCAAACCCCTCCTTCTTCAAAATAGACCACACAATATCCGTATCATTCAAGTTCATTTGACACCCGTAAACATCGAAGAAAACTTTCCTTTTTGACGTATCCTGGATATTATCTGGCAAGTAAGGTATGTTAGGACGCTCGGTAAGGACGGATTCAGAAGATCCAATAATAAATTCTTTTAAACCTGGCCCCTGTTTCAATTTATCCTTTATCAAAGTCGCTGTTGGTTTATTAGAATAACACTGGCATTTCGTAAAAGTTTGCTGAGTGATAGGCTTCAGCCAGCGCTGAGACCTCCGCAGAAATAACATTATTTAAATAATAAAATATTTATCTTGTTTGGAAAAACTTATAAATATGTAGTTAAAATATATTTCATAACAATCTCGCATAACCTTAAAAATCTGACATTTAGTTTTGCCCTTTTTTTTTCTTTTCTTGATTATGGCGGTCAAACTTCGTTGAAGCTTATTTTGCCAGTGTCTAGTAATACTCTCCTTTATTCCTAATTAGAGATGGGCATCTACCCGGGTATTTACCCACGCTTGGGTATTTACCCGATATGCACCGGGTATATACCCGTATCTACCCGTTTGGGTGGGTAGATTGGAATATTTATTTAATAATTTGTGTGAGTCCACTATTTATGTGTAGAAATGTACAAAAAGGTTATATAATGTATAAAACAATGAATATCTCTAAAAGAAAAAATATCAAAGATTATAATCACTAATGCTTTCCATATTAAATATACAGATGCCATCTTATTTGTTATCTGATTACTTATTTTAACATATAATAACGTTTGCCAGCAAAAAATGAAAACATAGACTTGTCAATTTGTATGTTCCCATACAACGGGTAGATACGGGTAAATACCCGGCATACTATTTTGTGAGAAATGTTATGACAAGTTGATAGGGGATCGAAGAACTCATCTATACGAATATCTTTCGTTCCGAGATCAACCCCGAAATCAGTAGTTTTGGCTCTTGGATGAGCAGTCAAAGATACCTACTCTCTATACATGTATGAGGGTGCTCGTATATTGACATCGCATTTGATGTCTGATTGCTCATTTTAACATCTTATTAGGTCTACTTACGTTTGCCAGCAAAAAGTGTAATCTTAGACCTGTTAATTTGTATGTTTCCATACAACGGGTAGATACGGGTAAATACCGGGCATACTATTTTGTGGGAAATGTTATGACAAGTTGATGGAGGATCGAAGACCTCGTCTATACGAATATCTTTTGTTCCGAGACCAACCCCGAAATCCTTAGTTTTGACTCTTAAATTAGCAGTCAAAGATACCTAATCTCTATACATGTATGAGGGTGCTCGTATATTGACATCGCATTTGATGTCTGATTGCACATTTTAACATCTAGTTAGGTCTACAAATATTTGCCAGCAAAAAATATAAAGTTAGACCTGTCAATTTGTATGTTCCCATACAACGGGTAGATACGGGTAAATACCCGGCATACTATTTTGTGGGAAATGTTATGACAAGTTGATGGGGGATCGAAGAATTCGTCTAAACGAATATCTTTTGTTCCGAGACCAACCCCGAAATCAGTAGTTTTGGCTCTTGGATAAGCAGTCAAAGATACCTACTCTCTATACATGTATGAGGGTGCTCGTATATTGACATCGCATTTGATGTCTAATTGCTCATTTTAACATCTTATTAGGTCTACTTACGTTTGCCAGCAAAAAGTGTAATCTTAGACCTGTTAATTTGTATGTTTCCATACAACGGGTAGATACGGGTAAATACCCGGCATACTATTTTGTGGGAAATGTTATGACAAGTTGATGGGGGATCGAAGAATTCGTCTATACGAATATCTTTTGTTCACAGACCAACCCCGAAATCCTTAGTTTTGACTCTTAAATTAGCAGTCAAAGATACCTAATCTCTATACATGTATAAGGGTGCTTGTATATTGACATCGAATTTGATGTCTGATTGCACATTTTAACATCTAGTTAGGTCTACAAATATTTGCCAGCAAAAAATATAAAGTTAGACCTTTCAATTTGTATGTTCCCATACAACGGGTAGATACGGGTAAATACCCGGCATACTATTTTGTGGGAAATGTTATGACAAGTTGATGGGGGATCGAAGAATTCGTCTAAACGAATATCTTTTGTTCCGAGACCAACCCCGAAATCAGTAGTTTTGGCTCTTGGATAAGCAGTCAAAGATACCTACTCTCTATACATGTATGAGGGTGCTCGTATATTGACATCGCATTTGATGTCTAATTGCTCACTTTAACATCTTATTAGGTCTACTTACGTTTGCCAGCAAAAAGTGTAATCTTAGACCTATTAATTTGTATGTTTCCATACAACGGGTAGATACGGGTAAATACCCGGCATACTATTTTGTGGGAAATGTTATGACAAGTTGATGGGGGATCGAAGAATTCGTCTAAACAAATATCTTTTGTTCCGAGACCAACCCCGAAATCAGTAGTTTTGGCTCTTACATTAGCAGTCAAAGATACCTAATCTCTATACATGTATGAGAGTGCTCGTATATTGTCATCGCATTTGATCTCTGATTGCTTATTTTAACATCTTATTAGGTCTACACTTACGTTTGCCAGCAAAAAGTGTAATCTTAGACCTGTTAATTTGTATGTTTCCATACAACGGGTAGATACGGGTAAATACCCGGCATACTATTTTGTGGGAAATATTATGACAAGTTGATGGAGGATCGAAGACCTCGTCTATACGAATATCTTTTGTTCCGAGACCAACCCCGAAATCCTTAGTTTTGACTCTTAAATTAGCAGTCAAAGATACCTAATCTCTATACATGTATGAGGGTGCTCGTATATTGACATCGCATTTGATGTCTGATTGCACATTTTAACATCTAGTTAGGTCTACAAATATTTGCCAGCAAAAAATATAAAGTTAGACCTGTCAATTTGTATGTTCCCATACAACGGGTAGATACGGGTAAATACCCGGCATACTATTTTGTGGGAAATGTTATGACAAGTTGATGGGGGATCAAAGACCTCGTCTATACGAATATATTTTGTTCCGAGACCAACCCCGAAATCAGTAGTTTTGGCTCTTGGATGAGCAGTCAAAGATACCTACTCTCTATACATGTATGAGGGTGCTCATATATTGACATCGCATTTTCTATCTTCTTACTCATTTAACCACTTTTAAGTATGTCTTTGCGCACCTCCCAACAAAAAAATGATAATAAATCAAAAAAGTCTATTATCAAAGTATGATTAGTATGGTGGTTTCATAAACTTAAATGTCAGATTTGACGTCTACCTGCATTTTAAGCATATTACAGCGCTTGCACGCACTTTCCGACACGAATTGCGAAGTAATTACTCATAAAATTCAATCTACCCACCAAATGGGTAGATACGGGTATATACCGGGTATTTACCCAATCTACCGGGTATATTCCCAAATGGGTAGATTGGGTATTTACCCGCCGCCCATCTCTATTCCTAATCCTAAACCCTCATATCATAATTATACAATCAAAACTATACAATCAAAGGTTGGTATAGGTTCTTTGATTGGTTCACGAGAGCTTCTGGCGACAAATCTATAAGAGTCCACTGGTTTTCATAGCCGATTGAGTGGCGGACGGCGCCCAAAGACGCCCACCGCAGTCCGCAAATAAATATCACTACAACCGCACTATATGACTGTCCAATTTAAACATTTCACATATTTTCCATGAGAATGAGCATTTATAACACCAAACTACACCAATTTCATATTATAAAGTCCACTAGAATCAATTTGCAAAACAATTTAAAGCAAACTCCAACTAGACCCCTTGACTTCCCGCCAAAAACTCTTGTTTTGCCTAATACCATGGCCTTGCCTAGCCTACCGTTAGTGTTGCCGGTGCCGCTCGATAGTCTACTATTGATAGTCTATCGATAGACTAACGATAGTTGGGCAAAAGCAATAGTATCTATAGGGAAGTCGATACTGTCGATAGTGTCAATACTATCGATCGTATCGATTACCCCGTAAGCGTAAATTCGTATCGACACACAGTAATACTATCGATAGTATCGGTACTATTGCTACTGAATATTGAAACAACAATCGATACTATCGGTAGTACATTCACTATCGATAATCTTGTCCCATCGATAGTGACCTTTCCCTCAATAGCATTGCTATATAGTATATTGCATACACAATACTATTGGTCCTGGCCTGGCTGTCATCCTTGTATGGCAGTCGTTAAGCTATATTAGATGCCTTTAGACAGCTTGAAAAATCTGACACCAGTGTTGGCCACTTACACACAAAAAACAAACAAACAACAATACTATTGAATTGTTATTCAATAGTATTATTGTTTTGTGTTTGTTATTGGTGTATAGGCTGTTGCCTACTATCCATAATACAAACATATCGATAGTATCAATGGTTATTACAATAGTCATATCATAACCGATACTATCGATAATATAAATACTATCGATATTAATTTTGATATTGAGCTTCAATACTATCGATAGTATCGATAATATAGAAAGGCCTATCGATATTATGGATCATCGATAGCTGGGCAACGCTACTACCATCAATGTCACTCACTAGTGGCAAGTCAAATATTCTTTTGCTTTAGAAATATTAAGTTATCGTGTAAAAAGTACTTGTAGTGCTGTAAAAACTCGAGTCCTTGAGAGTCAACGTCATTTGCAAACTCGACTTAATTTTGCATGCTTGCTTGCTAGGACATTCAAAAGTCAGAGTCGAGTCAAACACGAGTCGTCGGAGCCCAGACTCGATTTAAATAAAAACTCGAGTCTAATAAGAACTCTTAGTTGCAGAACCAACTACAGTTTGAATACAAAACTCGAAGCAACTTCAACCCAACAAAACTGGTACAACAAGTTATACAAGGAATCACATAACAATCATTCAAAACTTTATTTGATATTAATGATAGGTAGGTAGGTACACTACGAATAAAAATATTTGTTATTAACTTATAATAAGCAATTATGATTTTACGAGCGCGTCTCAGTCTATAATCAGACTCGAGCACACGACAGAGTCGAGCATTTGGGCTGCGTTTCCACTGAAACGGAGCAGAGCGGAGAGGAGCTTAGCGGTGCATGAATTGACCAATCACAATGCTCGAAATCTCCGCTCCGCTGTTTCCATTGAAGCGGAGCTTAAACCAAAGTTGAGTCTATTACGGGAGCTTGAGTTTATTCTAACACATCGAACAGTGGAGTGGAGTCTCTATTTATCAGTCGGGTCTTGTGATTTACAGTCGAGCACTGACCTCCATGGCTCCATATATACAAGTACGCTGGACCTATGATTAGCCGGGCCATAGTGAGGCGATTTGATTTTCGCCATTTTGGCGCTGATCGTAGGCATTCGTAGCAGTGGGTGGGAACGGAACTAATATGACAGATGGGACAATGACATCGATAAAAGGTCTTTTCCGAATTAGTTATGTCAGATTTAGTTGTCTTCCCACGCATTGGGGGCGCTTCAAATAGGCACAATGCCGCACAATAAAGAGCTGTCATTTCTAAGGGTATCATAGGTCCAGCGTACTTGTATATTAAGGTCAGTGCAGTCGAGTCATAATATTAAGACTCCCAGACTCGAGTTTTTTACAACACTAGTAAAAAGTACATGCAACGGAGTGTAATGTTTGACTACCTATTTGACATTGACAGCATGTGAATGACCGTATTGACCGTAAAAAAGTGTCAAAACAAAATGCACAAGTGACACATATAAATACCAAAGCAAAATAAGCAAAATTATAGTTTTGTGAATTTGCTTTGCTCGATTATATCTAAACTAAAGTTACTTTTCAGTATCAGTTTTGTCTTACGCTATCGTTACTATCTTATCAAAATGTCGTTTGCTGTGTTATCTCACGAAAAGCCAGTTTACGATGGGTAAGTATATTTTACATTATATTCCGCATAGCTACATTTTTATCAATAAAAAGATAATTTCTCGCAACCAACCGGTGAACGGCTATTTGAACGCACGCAACTTGTTTACCAAGTCGGTAAAGGTTACCACTCCGTCGGCGACTTTCACTGCGTACCTACATACTCTTTCGTGATGAATAAATTAATGGTTAATGTTTCGAGGAACTTTTCCAGTTCTTCGGCAAGAAATGCTATCAAAACTGTTACCGTCGTCGGCGGGGGCCTCATGGGCTCTGGTATAGCTCAGGTAAGCTATATTGTTTTTTTGTTTGTTCAATAAAAGTAGATATTTGATAAGTTTGTACTTTGAACTCGGGGATTTAACTACTAGGTACCTATATATTTTCACTTTACACATAAACACACCTGAAAGTCATGACCCCGAAGTTAGCAGACATAAGCTTTACAATGCGTGCATTGTATTAAAATTTAAGTAAATATTTAATGAATATTTATATTTTTGGCATGAAAATACTAGTAAAAAACTATACCTAAATATGCAGAAGTATTTTGTTTGTATGTATAGTGGATAGCACAGGTATTGCACTTAAAAACAGAGTACCATTAATGCCTACTACTACTACTGCTACAAACGAAACTATACATTTGGCACATCATGCAATGTGTGCGTGTTTGCCTCCAACACACATGACAAGGCAAGAACGGGAGAGAGGTGTGGGACCCTAGGAGATTCCATTCTGTATGTAATACTTATATTCATTCTGTGTTAGGATAATAATATAAAAATAATAAACAAATAAATATATACGGACAAATTACATTTGCTGAGCTTGCCTCAAAGTAAGTTCAAGACTTGTTTTTGGCTATATTTAATACTACTACAACGATACTATATTTTATAACAAAAACATCCAAGACCCAGGAGAGTTTGAAAAAGGCCATTTTCCAATTTGCCCTGACCGGGGATTGAACCTGGAACCCCCTGGTAGTGGACTAGCATGGTGATCACTGCCACAGAGGTCATCAAATAGATTAATGATTTATTTGTCAAATCATGAATTAAGTTTATTCTAAACCATCTAGCTATGTTATTTTAGGTAGCAGCTCAGGCAGGTCAAAATGTGACCATAGTGGACATTAAACCAGAGCTGCTAGAGAAAGCCCAGAAGTCAATCCAGACAAACCTGGGCAGGATCGCCAAAAAGACCTTCAAGGATGACTCGGCTAAAGTGGAGAACTTTGTCAAAGAGTCGTTCTCGAGGATAAAGACGACTACGAAAGTGGAGGATGGCGTTAATGCTGATCTGATTATTGAAGCTATTGTGGAGAAGCTGGAGCCTAAACAGCAGCTTTTCAATAAGCTGGATGAGGTGAGAAAGTACTCGTACATGTAACTTTTCTTTTTTAATATATCGCCAAACAGGAGGTTTTACAAAACTGAGCTGTAATGCCAAATAGCTAGAGGTTTTGTCAAACAGCGGATTATAGAGGTACAATTCATCTGCGACATATATACTTTTATATGTATGTTTCCAGGTTACTCCCTAAAGATACCTGGAACAATTCAAATAAATATTATGTTTTTTAAATACTTTTAAAATACTTGTGAAGTGATGTATAAATTATATCATAATCAGTTGTGCAGTATGTAATGTTGAAGTTGGTTTTGAAAAAGTATATTGATTACTTTTTTTAAAGAACGAGCGTATGTATGTATGTTTGTTCCTTATCCTATACCTTTGTTGTATCTTATCGTAAAATACTTACTTGATTTCTATATCGTAAGCTGATCAAGAGATTTCAGATTATCATCATCATTTCAGCCACACAACATCCACTGCTGGACATAGGCCTCACCCAAAGATTTCCAAAATGACCGATCAGATAAAAGTATGGACAGAATCTATCTTCAGATTGCAGATGAATGTTGTTAATTCAAGTCCATCTTAGTCCATAATTTCAGTAATAATTTTCATACAAATCTCATATTATTTTGTCGAAGTAGGTAAGTAAGGTTAACTGTGTATGTTTTTGGTTAATATTTTATATAAAACAAAAAATACCACGGAAAATAAATATTTATTTGAAAATAGCAAGAAAATTGGTTATGTAATGTAGCAGCAATTAGCGTTTCTAATATAACAGTGGGACATCTCACTATCTCTTTCGCACGCGCGAGACCTAATAGCAGTGACGTCAAGAGCGCTGTACGTGCATCCTTTTTCTGTTACTTGACAGTTTCCCCTTCCATCAGATTTTAAATGCTTACTTACTTATTTTTGGGCAGATTAAAAAAAAATATTTTGTGTTCGGTTTCTGATTTTGAAAGGTAGGTACTTATTGCTATTAATAATATAAATATAACAAATACCGTATTGTTGTATACCCACGTTTTGAGACTGTACAGCAATGGCGTTGGGTGAGAATTTGGACTAGTACAGCTATATAATAAGCCGTTCCATGTCCGGCTTATTTTTATTAACTTAGTGTGAATAATATGTATCTGAGCGTGTTTATGCATTTACGAGTATCATTGTGAGTGTATTTCAATAACCAGAGAGAATTTTCGTATTTTGAATATGTGGGTGCGTGCATTCCAGTCATACTACTAGTTTACGGCTTATGAAAATAGTAAGTGCGCCGATATACGAAGCCTATAATTGTTATTAGTAATAAATGCATATATGTTAGAAGCCCCTAAGGGAACTCGATGGGAATCGGCTTCTTAGGAGGCTCCGCCACTGCTGTACAGTTTTCATTCACACTAAGTTGGTGTATTATAAATATAAGTATAAATAAATAGGGACAAATTACACTGTATTAGGATGGAGCTATTCTCTTAGATATTAGACGTTGCCCCTCAGTTTTACGTAATCTAATCCACTGATTCAGTTTTTATGACATGATAAAATAACTTAACTTACATCACCCATGTTTGCAGATAAAAAAATAACCGGCCAAGTGCGAATCGGATTTGCCCACGAAGGGTTCCGTCTATACTGTTATCTGTAAAAATTACGTTTGTTGTTTGGGAGCCTAACTTAAATATTTATTTTATTCTGTGTTTAGTATTAATTGCTTGGCGGCAACAGAAATACATCATCTGTGAAAATTTCAACTGTGTAGCTATCACAGTTCATAAGATACAGCCTAGTGACAGACCGACAGACGGACAGGCAGATAGACAGACGGACAGTGGAGTCTTAGTAATAAAGTTCCGTTTTTACCCGTTGGGTACGGAACCCTAAAAACTATATTTAACTGTCTCTATCAAGGATTATTAATATTGATAACTATGTTAGTAGGCCTGTAATGAAGTCTTCGACAATTTATGGTGGCGGTTATGTTATTTGAGTGTTTGTATGTACTTATATTATGTTTGCTAACATAAGCACATACATACACTCAAATAACATAATCGTCACCATAACAACCAAATCGAAAACTCTCAAATGTAGGTGGACAGGCCATATCCTCAGAGAATTTAGGAACAAATGGACTAAAGACATAACAGAATGGACCCCCAGATTCAAAACAAAAAGAAAAATAGGAAGACAAAGAAAGCGTTGGTCTGACGACATTAAAAAAACAGCGGGTCCATTATGGTATAGAAAAGCCAAAATAAGAGAAGAGTGGAAAAAGCTGGAAGAGGCTTTTGTGTCGCAAGACACGCCGATACGCAAAAATTGACACATAGAAAAAAAAATGAAGAAAATTTGTTAAATGTGTTGGCAAATAAAAGCTAAATAAATAAATAAATAAAATGTACTTATATTAGTAGGTATATTTCTATGGCACGCTCTGAGCTGGGGATACTTACATGAATTTTTAGGGAACCAGTGCTGGCCCCTTTTGAAATTAACTCTTGGCAAAAGGTAAAGGTTGTGCGGTTTGGAGGTGAAGTCGGTTTTCAGTTTTGAAAAATTATATGAAACAAATTGTTTAATCGTAAATGTAAAATTTTTTGTCAGCCATAAGATGTACCTCTAAATGATTTTATGAACAATCTTTTTTAGAAGTCGGTTAATAAGAGCGCCACTGCGCCACTTTTAACTTGAGGAGTGTCATTACAGTCAGATTTCCCTTTTCAGCTGGCTCCCCAACACACCATCCTGGCCACTAACACTTCCTCTATATCTGTGAATGAGATTGGAGCTGGCATCAAGCGGAAAGACAGGTTTGTCTAATGTTTTATTTGGACACGCGGTAGCGTGTCAGAGCCAAGTTCGAAGAAAAAAATTGGCGGCGCAGCATCCATATACAGGGTGACTGGTAAATCACGTTACATAGTCAAAGGCACTCAATATTTGATATATAAAGCAAAGGTGCTTAAAAGTTGACCCAATTATCCAATAAAAATAAGAAGTGTGGTCACTCGCGCGGCGTGCGATGCGGTTTAACAACGAGCCAAGAAGTAGGTAGGTAGTAGTACAAACATTCCGAGAGTTTGCGCACTAATTTGATAAAATTTTTCTATGTTATTAATAAGTATTTTGTTGGTTTAATATTTTTTGACGTTACGTGTGATCATATCATCATTATGTCCTTAAATATGTATGACATGTGATTTACCAGTCAGCCTGTATTTACACTTTCGAGCTACTTTTGACCCTTTATATCATCATGATCATCATTTCAGCCGCACAACGTCCACTGCTGGACATAGGCTTCTCCCACCCTTTATATAGTCTTCTGCAAAACATTGAAATAGATGATAGTGACAGATCGTAAATGCCGATCAAAGGTATGGGCGGAATTCCATCACGCGAAGACCTTAGAGATTTACGGCCCGAGGCTCTGTATACCTTGTTAGGACAAAGATAGTATGTATGTATTACATATAGAACAGAATCTCCTAAGGTCCCGCGCATGCGTCCCCGTTCCCCGTCCCCGCACCTCTCCCCCGTTCTCGCCTTGCCAAGTGTATTGAGCAGGCGGCTGCAGGCGCCTCTATAAGGCGAGATATCCATATTCTATGCCTAAACTACGAAATACACCTGCATTGTGCTGATTGCCGTGTGGTTTCCGGCAGAGTAGAATAGGACCACTCCAAGTCCTCCCGTGGACGTCGTAGAAGGTGACTTAGGGAATACAAGCTAAACAGGCTTATAAACTTCAATAAGACCTCTCGAACCTGGCCAGCGAGAAGAGGCTAGGCCAAATCCTCTGACTGCTCTGGCCAAGTATGGCTCAGGTGGTACAGAGAGGGTCGTGCTCCTGCAGTGGAGGCAAAAAGACCTGATGATGATGATGTGCTGATTCCAGATTCGGAGGCCTTCACTTCTTCAACCCAGTGCCTGTCATGCGTCTCCTGGAAGTCATCAAGGGTGACCAAACGTCGGAGGAATCTTACCAGGCAATGATGGAGTGGGGAAAGGCCATTGGAAAGACCTGCATCACCTGCAAAGATACCCCTGGGTTCGTGGTGAACAGGCTTTTGGGGCCTTACAGTGCGGAGGCCATAAGATTGTACGAAAGAGGTTAGTGTTTGTAGATGTTGATTTGCATGCTAAGCTTCCCACGGTTCGTGCTAACGCGCTAAGCCAGAAGTGCTATTTTTGAAACGCGGAGTCACCTAATGGTTTTTCCATACAAAAAATCGTTCGTTTAATGACTACACGTCTCAAAAATAGCACCTCAGGACCGATCGTGCGGTGGTTTCTTATGTTTTTTTTTTTTTATTTACGTAGGAATAGGTAATTTATCGTGATTTTTATGTAAGTTTTGGGTTTTGGTTTCGAAATGGTACTGTTATATTGGTGTTATGGTGTCTTCTTAAAATGCATGCATGTGGTCTATGTAAGTATTTAATATTTATTTTACAGTTTAGTTGGAGTGATTAATGAATAATTTTGATTTGTTATGTGGATTGGTATGTGTTTTTATATTCTCAATCAGTAGCTTCAGAATGTAGACATTTACAAGTGTTTTTTTTATAATTTTTCACAAGGCTGCCCAATTTTTTTTCTATTTCTTTATTCTTGAACAATATACATTGTGTTACAAATTATAAATAAAAATAAAGTATTCACAAATGAAGTAAAAATATTACTTTATATTGGAACCGTATAGTTTGATCAGGCGTTATTATTATCCGTAAAAGTAACTCTTACATAAAACTTTTTATTTTATTTAACCTGTTTCGTCCCACTGCTGAGAAAATGTCTAAAAATATTATTTAAAAAAAAACTTATTATAACTTATCTCTTTTGAGATAAGTAGTGCCTATGTACAATTTTTACTTTATAATTTATATGCATAAATTGGTAAATAAATAAATAAAATATTAAAATTAAATTGCAGGTGACGCCACAAAAGAGGACATAGACATCGGCATGAAGCTCGGCGCCGGGTACCCTATGGGACCCTTCGAGCTCGCCGACTACACGGGGTTGGACACTAACAAGTTCGCCCTGCAGGTACGTGAATCGTCTAACCCAAAATGAACTCTCCTCCACTAATCCGCTCGATGACAACTAGTCAAATAAGACACGTTTCTAAACGTCTAAACAAACATTTTCTATAGGATTTGTATGAAATATAAAAGGGCCCACGAGGCCCTTCGAGCTCGCAGACTACACCGGACTTGACACCAACAAGTTCGCCCTGCAGGTACGTCGTCGAGCGAAGTTTGTTTGTTTGTAATAACTTTATTGTACTATGAAAAAACACAATTACTTACATACGAAAACAATAGAATAAATTGACAACGGCGGACTTATCCCATAATGGAATCTCTAACGGAAGTATAGATCGTCTAACTTAAAAATAAACCCTCCACTAATCCGCTAAATGACAAAGAACTACTCAAATCAGACACTTTAAACCTACTTCCTGAAAAGGAGAGGTTATGATCATAGAAAATATTAAAGACAGAGAAAGCTGTAGGCCATATTTTAAAAATTTAAAAATACTGACATTGCCATGCATATACATTTTAGAAACTAGTAAATTTATGAGAAATATCCCCAATATTACACGAAAAAAGACGATTTACCGCGACGCTATCCCACAAGAAAGAAGAATATGTTAGCGAGGCCGAATAACACTCGTAATTTAGAAATATTTAATTCTGGGCCGCTTGCAATGACAATTAAAGTCTATAATGCCCTCCCAGACAGACCTGCTTAGAGCAGAGGAGAAGAATTCGATTTTTATTAAAAGATTAAAAGCCCTGCTTATAGATAAAAATTATTATACATTGGACGAGTTTTTTAATGATAAAGATTTGACAAAATATACAATAAATGATAATGACGAATAACATAATCTGCTTTGACATTTAATATAATTGACATTTAAATTAAAACAACATTTGGACGTTATTAAATATTATAGTATAGTATCGACACATTAAATAAATAAAAAATATGACCAAAATTAAATTAAATTAAATAAATAATGTTAATATTAAAATTAAATTTTAAGACATCAATAAAAAGAAATTACATTTTTATTCATAATAATTTTAACATTGAATTTGATACATACTAAGAAATAATCCGCATGCCGTTCCGTTATTTTCTGTTGCAATGCCCTGACAGGGTTCATGTTGTACCTACTAACCTAAGAAGTGACTGTGTAGTGTAATCTAATATATGTATAATGTGAAAAGCAATAAATAAATTGAAATTGAATTCGTCGCGATTTTATTTTATGTACAGTCAGCAACTTTTCATTATTATTTTCAGTTTGAGAGAAAATTTAAGACATAGTTAGAGGGGTCAGGTATCTCTGATGCTGACTGTACATTGATAATTCAAAGACGCCTGAACCGAAAAATTCATTTTGTTTGGAAGGGTATACTTACTACATTCACCTTAGTTTCACCTTCACCTTTATTTCACCTTCACCTTTATTTGCGAAATGCATAAAATAACTTGAAAACAACTTAGCTGACAGTCAGAAATTCTAAATTTAAATGTTTATTCAGCAATTGACGTTTACAGGCACTTTTACATGTCAACAAGTACAATTTACTTTGTATGTAGTGTACCTATATTGAAATTTTATTTATTTTTAAAGAAACGCTGAAAGAAACTTATTTAAGGTTGAGCTAGTCGATACTTTTTCTATACAAATTGCGGAGGGGATTTCCTCCACAGTTTGACATTGTACATCCAAAGTTTAGCATGATATCGTTTTGTCTCATTATAAATGTTGTCGGTATGGATAAAGAATAGTAAAATAAAAAGCCATTAAAAAGTTGTGAGCCATCAAAGATTCGTTTTTCTTGCTAATTTTTACACAACTTTCGGCGTAAATAAGCAATATAAGAAGTGTAAAATCTCCAAAACAAAGACCGCACCGACACAGCTTAATTATCGAAGATTACAATAAACTTTATTTGTAATTGATTAATTCGGTTGTTTTTGCTTAAAATCTTTTCCCAAATGACTTTACGTATTGTTTTACGCGCTCGATTTACCATAATTTGTCGCTCCGTTTCACCACACTGCTTTCGCCCGCCACAATGTTAGATGAAACAACATGCTTTAGGCCACGCCCACCTTGTGAGTTCGAGTCCGCGACTAGTTCAACCTTAAACTATCCGCTTATGGAAAATATTCCAGTAGGATTCAATGCTTATGATCACAGCTCTGCCACCAACGGTTTAACGTGCCTAACGAAGCACGGAGGAGTTTGAGATATTTTTATGCAACTTGTGTCCACTTTTGCCTTGCAGGTCATGTACGAAAAGACAGGAAACCCGGTGTTCCAGCCCATCCCACTGTTGGACAAGATGGTGGCTGAGGGCAAACTGGGCATCAAATCCGGGGAGGGCTTCTACAAATACAATAAGTCCAAAGTTTAAATACAAATAAAAAATATACAAAAGTATACTGTTATAAAGTTTCCGTTTTTGTATATAGGGCCTGGACATCGGTACTTTTATACACTTTTGGCCAGAAAGAATGTTTTAAATATTTACAGCACAATTAAATGTGAAGAATTTTATTAAATATATTTTTGTAAGTACCTATTATGGTTTTTAATTTGTTTTATTCATATTCAAATACATCGTATTTCAGTTTTTAGGGTACTATACCCAAAGGGTAAAAACAGGACCCTATAACTATTAACCTACTAAGACTGCTGTTCGTCTGTCTGTCATCAGGCTGTATCTCACGAACCGTGATAGATAGTCAATTGAAATTTTCTACTCTTTGGTTTGCGGAGGTCAGACGGCAGTCGTAGTGTGTAAAAACCAGTAACCTCGTCAAACCGCCTAGGTTAGGTAGCGGACCCGGGGTCTGAAACGGTACCGCTGAGGACGCAACCGGGAATACGTAAGGATGATGACATGATCATATACATCGTAGGTTACGGGAGCACGCACTCTATCCATGCAACTTACATACTAAGTTTATTTGCAAGGCAAACTAAAAACCCCCGACTTTTAAGCGCTTACACTTCAATGCTATCGGGTAATCTATTATTTGGCAGGCAAGTTAAAAAATACCACCTCCTATAACTTTTAAACAGCTGAGCTTAAAAAAAACGGATCGAAATTGGTCCATCCGTTCGAGCGCTAAAATGCCACAGATAGACATTGACGTCAAACTTATAACACCCCTCTTTTTTTGGTAGGGGGCTAGAAATAGCAGATGAGGAATTTTTCCACTTCTAAATGTTACGTCACCATCATCGTCATAATTTCAGCCGCATAACGTTCACTGCTGGACCTAGGCCTCTCATGGCGGCTTGCACCCAACGCCAGCGATGATAAATAAAAAAATATTTATGTTAATATTCTTTCTTCCGTATGTTATGTGATCTCAATGATTTTTTTTATGGTTATTGACACAATAAAAAACTAGGCTCATAGGTTTTACTTTTGTTTTTCAAGATTTGTAAATTTTTCTTATTGTAACATATTTTAAATAATGGTAAACGTATTTATAAACCTAGTCTTTTATTGTGTAATTAACAAACTAAATAGGTTTTCTAAACTTTACCTCCAAACTACACAACTTTGATAATAAAATTATGGGACCACGTGACAAGTTGCCATTAAACAAAAAAAATATGTTTCAAAACAGTCCAGGCGTTTTCGAATAATCGGTGAACATAAGTACATAACAATAAGATCGCGACGAATTGACAACCTCATTCTTTTTGAAAGTCGTTTAAAAAGCATTGGGATCGGATATCATTTTGGAATGAAAATTCTCTTTGTATGGACGAGTGCTTGCTTACTTTCCTCTGAATTAATTTTTACTAGTGATGTGCCTAGTAGTCGGCGACTAGTCCGTACAGCCGACTATCCGGCCGCTACTAGTGGTCGGCGAATAATCGGCAAAGAGCGCCGACTATCCGGCTTTTTAATGTTAATGTATTTCTTAATAATATGTACATAATAACAGAGATGTACAAAATGGTTTAAAAAAGCATTTAAATACAAAATGCAAAATACTGTTCAGATTTAGTATTTCAAATGCAAAATACCAAATAGTTTTGGGTTTTGTATTTCAAATGCTAAATGAAAAATAGGTATTTTCGAATTACTTTTTCAAAATAAAATACCTTTTGACCAAATCTCAGACTTTTTTATTTATTTTAGGTATTTGTCGTAAGAAATAGAGACACAATGCAGAGCCGAACAAAAACGTCTAATAACATGGCACCTAATGCATGACATTTTGGTCATATTTATCAGTACTCGTATAAATAAATTTTGATATGGTAGTAATAATAATAATACTCATTTAAAATAATTTAAAAAAGCTGTTTCCTAGCCATAGATATTGTCCGTCGTTTTCGTTTGACATTGACACTAGTCTTGGCGCGCACTCTGACCAAAGAAGATACGGAACCCTAAAAAAGGACGCGCATACCTAGCAGGCGCCTCTATCGGTCAAATTCGGCAATACAAGCGTCATTCGTTAATTTCATTTTGATTGACTGGTAATGTTGGCTAAACTTAATCACAAAGTATTTTGCATTTTGAAATGAATATTAAAAATGCAAAATACATCTCTAAAAGTATTTCAAATAAAATACAAAATGGTTTTTACTAATAGGCATTTAAATACAAAATAGGTATTTTGCATTTTGTATTTGCATTTTAAATAGAAGTATTTCAAATAAATCGCATCTCTGCATAATAACATGTAGGAGTAATTAATTAGGTACATTAAATAAAAACCTTAATTACTTAAAATACTAGTTAGCTAGTCTGCTAGTCGGCCAAAGTCTATAATTTTTACAATTATTTAATACCGATGCATACAAATCATCCGACGTCATTCCCTGATCTTTAAAGATTACCTTTATCGATAGCTATTATATTCTTTGATAGCATTATATCACTAACTATTAGTTACATAATATTCTTTGAGCTGTGCTGTGGTAATCGAGTGCCCAGGGCCTTAGTTTTCTTTGTTGCCCCAGTTATTCTGGTTGATATTAATTTACTGTTGTTGATATAATATTTTTGCTCTTCGAAGCAATGATAGGAGTGTACTAAATGTGACGTTTGTTTGTTTATTCTTCGTGTGTAAGTGGCCAACACTCGTGAGTCGTGACAGATTTTTCAAGCTGTCTAAAGGCGGTTACTTACCGTATATCTTTTTTTAGGGTTCCGTACCCAAAGGGAAAAAATGGCAACCTATTACTAAAACGCCACTATCCGTCCGTCTGTCTGTCTCTTCGTCTGTCACCAGGATGTATCTCATGAACCGTGACAACTACTCAGTTAAAATTTTCATAGATGATGTATTTCTGTTACCGCTATAACAACAAATTATAAAAACTGAATACAACAAACATTTAAGGCCGGGCTCCCATACAAAGACTGCGATTTCTATGCCTTTTTGGTGAGATATAAATAACGGCAACATTTAGACGCTTGAAATAATCAGAATATTCAGTTGTAGTTTTACATTAAAAATAAATAATTAAAATTAAACAAACATTTAAGGGAATCCCATAAAACAAACGTGATTTTTTATAGGTACGGAACCCTTCGAGTGCGAGTCCGACTCGCACTTAGCCCGTTATTTTTCCTAGGATTTCGAACCTTCTTGATTACGAGTAATTTGTAACTATTTCAGGCGATGCTTCGGCACAAGACATCGACGTAGCCATGAAGCTCGGCGCGGGGTACCCCATGGGACCCCTAGAGCTCGCTGATTTCACGGGGCTCGACACCAAGGTGGCCATTCTCAACGTCATGCTAGAAAAAACAGGAAACCCCGTGTTTAAACCCATACCTCTTTTGGACAAGATGGTTAGAGAAGGCAGGCTGGGGAGGAAGAGCGGGCGAGGGTTTTACAAATATACCGAGGACTTGAAGAAAATTGAATGATTTAGGAAATAAATACGTAATTTTATATTATATATAACAGCCTTTTGTTTTATTTATACTACTAGCTTTTGCGTCCCAGTGAAGTTAATTGAATCTTAGTTATAGAAATAATTGACAAAGCCCCTCTGGCGAGTAGGCGACCAATACTGTGTAAATGAGTTTCTTTCGGCGTTTCTTCTCAGCAGTGGTCGTTGCGAAACGCTGCCATCAGTAACTTTTATAAATTATTAATTTTTCACGATATGTATACAAAAGTTATTGACATGTAAGCTTCTGCAAAAGCTTTATTTACTGATTATACATTTGTCAATATAAGACCATCAAAATTAGCGAATAAGTCTAGATTGAATTACAAACATGAACACTTAAACTAAAGTAATAAAAACCAAAATCTTTTAAAAGATCTCCACGTAACTATATATTAGTAGCGGATTTACCAGCAGACTGAATAGGCTGGAGCCCAGGGCGGCACACTTCAGGGGGCGGTAAATTAGAGAACAATTGCAATATAGAGCATACTAATATATATCTAATATAAATAACAAGGTCTAATAAAATATACTGCAACTATTTTAAGGGTGAAATCAGTCCATGATACTGAACAACTTTCCCCAAGAAACATGTGTCGAAATACGGAAAGTAATTTTTTGGCTTTCCGTACAAACTCGGATCAGCTGATCGGCCAACTTGTATGGGAGACCTTATATATAGATTAATAGGTTGTGGATAGAGAGAGAATACATGCTTAACAAGAAAGTACCATATGCCTCACACGCCTGTATGCCTTTTGCGTAAACATCTCTCACAGGCCTACTGGAAGAGATCTCTTTTGAAATAAGTATTTAGTGCCTTTGTACAACTTTAGTTATATGTATTCTCTGTATATATCTTCATAAATTTATACATATAATAAAACAGTCAAAATTTTTTGAGGCGATGGAGAAAAAAAATGTCTGTCTATTTGTACACCCTAACCTCCGGCAATACTGGACTGCTCAAATGAAACTTTTTTGCTGAATAGATTCTTTGGTAAATAGAAACTATAAGAAATATAAAAATGATGCCTTAGCAAAAGTTCCGGAGTCATAAAGTCCACGCGAACGAAGTCGCGGGCTTCAGCTAGTTGATAAATAAATTAATAATTACTACTAAACTGAACTTATGACTTTAAACTGTATATTATGTGTAATCACGAGTAATCTATATTTTATAACATTGTATTTTTGTTTGGTATCGTTATCGATAGTGATTAATAAATATCTAGGATAAAATGATAGTGTAAATATACTTTCACGTCTTTATCCTTTAAGGGGTAGACAGGACCAAGGGTATACAACTCAAGAAGCACTTTCAGCGTGATTGTGGAAAAGATATAATAATCAAAATAGTGACGTTAACTTTAAGTATTAATTTAATTGTGAGTTTACGTCCTTGGAGAAAATGCTGCAGTGCAGTTTGTTACCGCTTCTTCTGCACTAGCGCTTTGGAAGCGGTAGTAAACTTAGCTGTAAGTAACCATTTGACGTCAACAATTGTGCAACAAAATAATGACGATTATTAAGAGATATTATAAATATCCTATGATAATAAAGATAAATTTGAATTGAATTGAATTGACGGGTTGCTAGCCGCATCGACTAATGACATAATTCTGATTCTTACCTTCTTCTTATCGTGTGTGTTAGTGACTAACACTAGTGTCAGAGTTTTTAAACCGCCTTAAAGGCCTCTGACATGGTTTTAGGTAACGACCAATGTCAAAGACAGTGACCGGGACCGACGGCTTAACGTGCCCTCCGAAGCACGGATCATCTTACTTATCAGACAATCAGGTGATCAGCCTGCAATGTCCTAACCAAACTAGGACAACAACACAAAGTCGTTGCCCCCGCTGGGAATCGAACCCGCGACCTCTGGGTATGAGCCAAATGCTCTAACCACTACACCACGGATGGCAGTCAAATTTTTTTTCTTTCCATTTCCTGATTCTCACCCATTTCATATAACGATTTCTATGATCTTCGCATGCATAGCTTCAATAGTGACGAACGTATATAGGTATATCTAATAATTATTCATATTACCCTCACTTCAAAACTTTAGGGTTATACGTGGGGCGCACTATAAGTTTCCGGAATGAATATGAAAAAATACTATTAAAGGTACAAAATTAATATATTGTTTTTCAAAATAATCTCCCTTGGCGTCTATGCACTTTTTCATTCGATGAAAAGTTTTGAAAACTTTTATGCCACTCCTCTGTGGTGACCTCTGAAACGTGTTTTTCATACTTCTCGACAGCCTCTTCTGGTGATGAAAATCGTTGACCGCGTAATCGGTTCTTAATTTTTGGGAACAGAAAAAAGTCACAAGGTGCCAGGTCGGGACTGTATGCAGGATGACTCATGAGTTCTACATTTTTCGCCTTCAAAAAGTCGTTTGTCTGTCTGGCCGTGTGAGAACTAGCATTGTCGTGGTGCAGGATGATACGGCGTTTACGGTTATTTTTACGGAGTTCGTCAATAACTTCCGGCAAACAAATGGTCGTGTACCAGTCACTATTCACTGTACGACGATTCTCTAAAGCAACAGTAGCCACGTGTCCAGTTTTATTAAAAAAAGAAGCAATCATCCGCTTAGATGCACTTTTCACGCGCGCCACTTTGGTTGGTTTCGGCTCATCTTGAAAGACCCATACGCTCGATTGCTGCTTTGTTTTGGGATCGTAGCAATAAATCCATGTTTCGTCACCTGTTACTATGTCCCACACCAAATTTGACGCACCTTCGTTGAATCTGGTAAGCATGGCACTGCACCAAGTGACGCGGTCCGTTTTTTGAGCCTCGGTCAAGTTGTGTGGGATCCACCGCGAGCACAGCTTTCTCACACCCAAATGTTTGTATAGGATTAATTGTATTTGACTCATGCCTATTTCTAAGGATGCGCGAATTTCATGGTAGGTCACATGCCTGTCTGTTTCAATCATACGGCGCACAGCATCGATGTTTTTGTTGGTCACAGCGGTGGACGGCCGACCATCGCGAGATTTGTCACTGAGATTGATACGACCACGCTTGAATTCTGCAAACCAGCTATAAACAGTTGTCTTGCATGGTGCTTCATTGCCAAAAGCTGTTTCAAGCCGAGCGAGTCAAATTACACTTAAAATCGTAGAAAATCATACTACGAAAATTTTTCCGAGTTAAATCCATGTTGATGCAGACACACAATTTTTTAAATGGCGTCACAAGGTAAAAACAAAAGACAGTCAGATGAAACAAACTGCATTCTACAGCCAAAGAGTTCTATTTTCAAATGTTGCAATAAATTTTTAAATATTGTTTATGTAAGTGGCCAGTTCCGGAAACTTACAGTGCGCCCTATGTATAAATCATTGTTAGATAAAGCTTTTACGACGTCCTTGGCATCTTGGACGATCTATACTGTGATTTTTTATTAGTTTTGGAGCCAAAGGCAACTTAAGCTGGTCAAAATAAAAATTCAGAAACAAAAAATGTTAATTTAAAAAAAAGTAAAATCGTAAGATCAATTAGTAGTGCCATCGCTAGACGCCCCCGGCCGGATGACCGGAGGTCATCGACCGCACGCGGCAGTTTGGATGGGCATACATAACTACGTGGTGTCGATCGAAAATCACTTTCGCAACTTTTTTATTATATGGATTACGTATATGGATAGAGAATTTATTTTTTGTACATCATTTCTTTTTCCAAAACCAATGAAATGTCAGCGTGTATACGTATTTATCATAAAATATAGTATCTTTGGGTATCCCATAACACAAGCTTAAGCTTACTTTGGGGCTAGCTCAATCTGTTTGATCTGTCGCTATATATTTATTCATTTAGTTTATCAGACACCTTTTAAGTTCTGGCGACTCCGGGGGCATCTGGCGACCTGTGTGACTGGTATTTACCTACCTACTTCAGGCATCAGTCCTCCGCAAAGATAAGATTTGCAAGAAACAAAATATCTGTCTTAGTATTAAAGATTATTTTAACTTCTGGAGGAAATTTTTAAATTTTATTAGGTTTATATTAAGGGTAGTTAAAATAAATAAATAGTTTCACTACTAACTTCATGAAGAAATTTTTGCGGGGTTTTTCCTTTCTTTTTCCAACAAGGAACACTCTCCGTTATCTCCGAAATGTCGTAAAAGAATTGATTGATAACCGACATCTTGATTTATGTGTCGATTAGATAACTCATGATTCAAATAAAGTCCAACAATAGTGCGCGCGCTTCGGTGACGCGATCCCGAACCAATAAAATTTACGAGTTCGTAATTTGAATGACTAAGTTCATATTTTACGAAAATAGATGTTATGTGCCAGTAATAAAAACCCAACATTGACAAAAAGTATTTGCACTCGTGATATCGAAATAGTAAAAAAGTTCGTAGGATTTGTGCCGCCAAAACTGATAAATAGTGGTCTGAGTCATCAGGAATTTAAAATTGTTATTGTGTTTTTGATTGAGGAAAAATAGTAAGTTCCGTTTTGCATCATTTGTGAAATGTACTCGCTTAATACGTTTTAAATTGACTTAGTAATTAATTAAGTGCAATTTTGATTATTGTGTTATTTTAAACTTGAATTAACTACGGGTCTATTTGGAAATTCTCAGTAGTACTATTAGTAAGGCCAACTTTTTAGAAGTACTGTAAAGAAAAGATTTTGGCATATGACTGATAAACAATTTAAAATAGTGATAAGACAAGGAAATACTCTGCAATTTTAGAAAGGATAAAAACCTAAACAAAATCTGTAAAAAGAGTTTGTTCATGGCTCCATAGTTTGTGGTTTTATTTGTTGATTGTGCTCCCCTTTTTCTCAAAGTTAAGATGCACGTGGATGTTATTGAACTGTTATATTGTGACGTCACATTATATTGAAATCTCTAACTAATTGAAATAGTTTTTTAAATTTTCTTGCGTCTTCAGATTATTAAAAAACTACTTAGGGTCAGTTTAGATAGAGAGGAAATGCCCGAGCAATTTATTAATGCAATTGAAAATAAGACCATAGCTTAAAATGTATATACGTTAAATCATGACAAAATGCCCGAGACCCCGAAAATCTGATACCAGTGTTAGCCACCTACATACACGATAAAAAAACAAATCACTTACATAATATAAATACTTTATATCTTTTTGCCATTACGTATATATATTAAATTACCCAAGATAGTGATGCATTTTTTAAACATTTTACTACACTAGTGGTTCTGTGAGCTATAGAGCTCGCGAAAAATAGACAAAATATATTTTTTAAAGATTTCCGACCCTCTATTTACGTCTATTTGAAAAATGCCAAAAAAGTGAATTAAAAAAAAAAACATCTATATCAGCTCAAAAAATTTCACGAGAGTCGGTTAAGAAATGCGACCTGTAGGCGAGAACAGCCGAACATTTGGAATTCGGACACACGAAAGAATTTTTGCAGAAGCTGGAATAAGTAAATAAAAAATATATGGACACACGAAAGAATTTTTACAGAAGTTGGAATAAGTAATAAAAAATATATGCGAGCGGATTTACTGTAGTAAATCCGCTCGCATATATTTTTTATTATTTTTTTCATTTTTTTTTATTCTTACTTAATCACAAATAAGTAAAACGAATTAAAAAAAATTTGAGTCTGGGCTGGCCAGAATATCCGACTGCAAAAAAGTGTAGTAATTTTATTAGGAGATTAGGAAACCATACACTACTACGGGGCGCCAATTTTACTAAGACCCTGGGCACCTGCTTAAAATGTCCCGTAGTAAATATTTGAATTTTATATAGTGTTAACTGTTATAACTATCCAATAGCACGTTAAGCCTCTTTAGGTCTCTTAGATGCTTTAGGCAGCTTAAAAAAAATTTAACAAAAATACGAATGATAGGCGATTTGGCTAGAAACCTATTATAATTCAGTTTATAGTCTCCTCGCTCCCCATCACGCTGACCTTTGGGTCATGCGGCCTTGGTCTTTGTCTGCTTAGAGCCGTAAGACCCAAAATGCTCTGTCTCCCCTTTAGGGATAAAGATGTAATCGTGTACAGTAAAGGCAGTTAGACCAAGAAATACCTATAGTGAAAGAAATAGCATGATGCATGTCGTATCAAGCGCTAAAGAGTAAGGCGAAAGACCTAGAACTTTTATTTTATTATCACACATAACAGATCACAATTATTGCGAAAATGCACAAAAAAACATTAAAAACTGGTTTCAATCCAAAACGTGTGTGTACCTACAAAGAATCTATGAAAAAAACAAGTATAAAAAACGAAATTTAACAATTATAGTACACATAGGTACCTTACCTAGAATATGCACTTTACATTCTCATTCTCCTGTAAGAGGTATTATTTTTATATGTTGGCACATACAACACCGCCAAATCTAAGCCTTTAGAAAAGAAACAAGAACGTTTGTGTTCTTTCCAGGTGCGTCCACCTAAATGAGTGATGTCCAACACCGCCGAAACTTCCGCTGGCAGCGGTCCATCCACAGCGTGCACTACAACCTGCCGCGGCAGGACGTCGTCGTCACCAGGCCGCTCAAGATGCCGTCCGAGCACGACATTCAGGCGTACGACAGACAGGTAGCGGGGCACACTGCGACCAACGGGAAGAAATACCTAGGTAAGGACACTGAGCTTTGGTTGCAGCAGAGTAGAATACGATTTTTCGTCACCTATTGTCCTTAGTCACCTCTTACGACACTCGTGGGAAAGTTCTTACGACACCCGTGGGAGAGTCACAGGTGTCGCAAGGCGACTGAGGAAGGCAACAGGGAACGGGCAGCAGCGTCCTCTGTACAAAAACTAAATATCAACTACTGCGATCATCTACTTGCCTTCGTATAACGTGGTAGAACTTCGTATAACTTTGACTCTATAAGAAGAAGGTAGCGATTACGGGCAAATCTCTCTTTATTCGGTGAAAGACTTAAGAAGTAGACTAATATATCACCTAAGGGAGTTAGTACACTGTTCACTACAACTTGCCGCGGCAGAACAGAGGAACGGGAAGAAATATCTAGGTTAGTACTCTGAACGTGTGGTAGCGTACGATTTCTCACCACCCCTTGCCTTTAGTCGCCTTTTACGACAGTCGTGGGAACGCCTCCTACGATATTTGTGGGAGAGCCACAGTTGTCGCAATTGAAGATGAATATGTTCTATCGCACAGGATTACTCCAATGCAACGATGGAACCATCCTCAAACCGATCATCAAGGAGTCCCAGCGCCGAGAGATGGTGTTCTACGAGCGAGTGTCCACTGCCACCGAGCCAGACCTGGTGGAACTAAACCGGCTGGTGCCCCGATACGTGGGCAGCCGGCAGTATACCTACAATGGACACCAGCAGCAGTACATAGTGCTGGAAGACTTGACGCAGAAGATGTTGGAGCCTTGCATCATGGATGTCAAGATTGGTGAGTTTGTCGTGTGTCAGTGATCAACACTGGTAAATAAAATAAAAAAATAATAAAATAGTTATTTATTACAGTAATTTATTTATTTAACTTCATTTTAATATACATGTAAATAGCGGACTTAAGGCCAGGGGCCAGTTATTTTGGTTACAACATCATGCTAGGACTTGCCAATGAGTTATCGAATGATACTCGTGATAAGAATGACCCGCGACCTCATTTGTAAATGTACCTACTAATTTATACATATTAAAAAGAAAACAAAACAATCACGAGCATTTTAAGTATTGTGTTAGTGTAAAGGATGTGTGGGCAGTGTGACTGCGTGTGTGTCCGTGTATCTGTATGCGGTAAATGATGTAAAGAGGGATTTGGTGTGTGTGTGATGATGAGAGTGTGGAGTGGAGATGGTTTACTCAAGCTGTATAATGGCAGAGAGAGGTCCGTAGTCTCTGCCTACCCCTGTAGGAAACAGGACAGAGCGTGCTAAAGAAATACATACATACAAGGTCTAACAAAATATACTGAAACTATTTTAAAGGTGAATTCAGTCCATGATACTGAACAACTTTCCCCAAGGAACACGTATCGAAATATGAACATTAATTTGTGGCCTCCCATAAAAATTGGCCGACCAGCTGATCCGAGTTTGTATGGAAAGCCAAAAAATATTTTTTATATCTCGACTTATGTTCCTTGGGGAAAGTTGTTCAGTATCACGGACTGAATTCAACCTTTAAATCGTTTCATTATATTTTGTTAGACCTTATATATGTAAGAGAAAGAAAAATAATTTCGAAAGAAAGAGACAGAATGAATGGTAAAACTGGTATGAGTAAGAGTCGGTAAGAAAGTTTGACAGTTGTGTGTGAGCGAGATAGGTTAATATAACAAATGTGTTAAAGGCTCCTATACTGCGTTTGCCCGTTTGGTTAGGTATTTAAATAAATGTATGTAAACAATCTTGACATGCATGCAGGATGCAGGCCGCTTCCGATCGGTCGTTTTGGAAATCCTTGGGGGAGGCCTATGTCCAGCAGTGGACTTCCTGTGGCTGATGTGATGATGATGATGAATCTTGACATGTCTTTTTATTGAAATACACTTCATGAATTACCTTTGCAATATACATTGTAATTATATTGCAAAGGTTGACATATAATAACCTTTGCAATTTACATTGTAATTATGTAATTAATAATATATATAACATAACTAATTTATAATTTCCAAAGGTATTGATTTATAAAGTGTATATTTCAATAAAAAGACATGTCAAGATTGTTAACATTTATTTAAATACCTAATCAAACAGAGTATAGCTATAAGCTTTTCTTCGCACATTTGCGAAAAACGGCCACTTTGAGCAAATGTGCTTCACGTTCTCACTTTAAAATAATTTATTTCAAATGGGGACAGCACTGGATCCCGAAAAATTCAAGTATATCCCTAATACCTCGTTGCAGGAAGACGAACCTGGGATCCACTCGCGACCGAAGAAAAGATCAAGAATGAGCAATCAAAGTACGCGCTCTGCAAGCAAGAGTACGCTTTCTGCATACCAGGGTTCCAGGTGAGGATTACTTAACAGTTGAAGCCCCATCTTCTTCCTTAGCTCCATATTCTTGTCCATTTCATCATCATCATCATGAATTATACTTATTGACGTGTAGAAGTGCATTTAAAGGTCTAGTTACACAATAAACATTGACAGTCTTCTTCTTATCGAGTGTGTTAGTGACTAACACTAGTGTCAGAGTTTTTAAACCGCCTTAAAGGCCTCTGACATGGTTTTTAGGTAACGACCAATGTCAAAGACAGTGACCGGGACCGACGGCTTAACGTGCCCGCCGAAGCACGGATCATCTTACTTATCAGACAATCAGGTGATCAGCCTGCAATGTCCTAACCAAACTAGGACAACAACACAAAGTCGTTGCCCCCGCCGGGAATCGAACCCGCGACCTCCGGGTATGAGCCGAACGCTCTAACCACTACACCACGGAGGCAGTTACAGTTCAAGAACATTGACAGTCTTATTATAAAACGCAGACTAACATTGTTACTAGGTTTAAACCATTATCCGACCAAATCAAGTTGACATCTAGTAATATGCCACCATCTTATCTGAAAATGTTAACTTCGTTTGGTCGAATAAATAGTTTAAACCTAGTAACAAAGTTAGTCTGCGTTTTATAATAAGACGGTTGAACTTTGAATTTTGCGTGGGGATACAGATCCAAGACGTAGAGGGCTTTGGGGAAGTTGATGTAATGTGGCGTTTTTATATTAGGTCGTCTTGTCGTACTGACCACTTTAATTACAAATTTCTCCTCTTTGGTTAGGAAGTAATTAAAAAGCCATCGCCTGACCTGGTATGGCCACGTAATGAGAAGGGATGCCGAACACCTGGCAAAAAAAATGATCGACTTGAAAGTAGACGGATACAGAGGAAGAGGAAGGCCGAGAAAGACGTGGGAAGAATGCGTAAGATTGGATATGGGGGAACGGGGGGTCAATACAGAGATGGCAAAGCATAGAAGGTTATGGAGGGAGTTGACACACAGAGCCGACCCCAAATAGGGAAAAGGCGAGGAAGAAGAAGAAGGTTAGGAAGTCCAAATTCAAATTTATACAGCTATTTCCACATGTATTTATGTTTTGTAAACCGTTTTTTTTTTCTTCTGATTTTGCTTACTAGCATGGTTCTTATTCCATACAGGTGTACAGACTAGCGAGCGGGCAGCTCCATAAATATGGGAAGGACTACGGGAAGAAACTGCACGGGGAGGCGGTTATAGAGGGTAAGCATTTTATTGTTCTTCTCATCAAGTTTTACGGCGAAACATAAAAGGACAGAAGTGGCGCCCTCTCTTGAAATAAAGTAAATCGTTAATATGGTGATAAACCCTTATACGCGTATATGTCGTACTGAATATTTCAAATATTTTTTTTATTACTTTTAATGTTTAATAAATGTTTTATGTATGATCAATGTAATCTGCTTTATATAAGGTTTAACAAAATATACTAAAAATATTTTAAGGGTAACTTCTGTCCCTAATAGTGAACAACTTTCCCTAAGGAACATGTGTCGAAATATGAAAAATAATTTTTGGCTTTCTAAACTCGGATCAGCTGATCGGTCAACTTGTATGGGAGGCCAAAAATTAATTTTCATATTTCGATACGTGTCCTTTAACTGCCTCTGTGGTGTAGTGGTTAGAGCGTTCGGCTCATACCCGGAGGTCGCGGGTTAGATTCCCGGCGGGGCAACGACTTTGTGTTGTTGTCCTAGTTTGGTTAGGACATTGTAGGCTGATCACCTGATTGTCCGATAAGTAAGATGATCCGTGCTTCGGAGGGCACGTTAAGCCGTCGGTCCCGGTCACTGTCTTTGACATTGGTCGTTACGTAAAAACCATGTCAGAGGCCTTTAAGGCGGTTTAAAAACTCTGACACTAGTGTTAGTCACTAACACACACGATAAGAAGAAGAAGGAAAATTGTTCATTGTCATGGACTGAATTGACCCTTAAAGTAGTTTTAGTATATTTTGTTACACCTTATAGTATTGCAGTCGTCTAGCTATGTCAGACTCCTTTAGGCAGCTTACACACTCGAAAAACAGTGTAAGTGTAATATGTTTTTAAATTTCCCATTATTTTCTAGCAATCAAGAAATACTTAAACGTATCGGGCGGGGTGGTGTGTCGAGCGTTACTGCTGCAGCTGCTGGCGAGCCTGTGGCGCGTGCAGAAGTGGGCGCGCGCGCAGAGAGCGGTCAAGCTGTACAGCACGTCGCTGTTGCTGGTGTACGACGCTGCGAAGCTGAGGGACTGCTGTGCCAAGGAACAAGTATCGTAAGTGTATTGTATCGCTCGGTTTATAGCGTGTCTCTCGCAGATATAGAAGTGAAGAGCGAGGACCGAGCCGCGTCTCAGGCCGAGTTTCAAAATCCAGAATAAATCGGTGCGGGGCGTGCCGTGCCTCAGGTCGATTTTTCACCTACACTATCTGTATGCACTTACACAAATGCTAAACTGAACTTATCCCTCGAAACCTGTACAATTCTTGAAAATAAAATTGTAAATTCCTCTCGCAGGCCCAACCAGCCGAGCTGTCAGCCCTTACCCGCCCGGCGACGCTCGATCCATTCCACGCACAGCCCGGCCGCTGGCTCCAACTTCAGTGGGCAACTGTCACACAAAGGCCCCATCTACAAGAAGGTCAACTCAGTCCCCATAACCTCTTTAACGTTAGCTCAAACCTCTTTCTCCACCCCACCCCCCATCAACAGCCCCTGGACCGATGTCCTCGAAAAACTAAACCATAATCACTCCTTTGACCACAATTACGAAGATAAACTATGCAAAATCAAAATGAACTTTAGAGCGACGTTGGACCAAATGTGCAGTGACTCACCGAATCCCAACCCTTGGGGAACGGTGAGGATCATCGACTTCGCTCACGCGTTCTTCAATGATGATGATGATTTAAGTACTGATGATAATTTTTGTGAAGGCATTGATAACTTTGTGAAGATTTTTGAGTCGTTTTTAGGTGAGACTAGTGATCAGGTTATTTGATACTTTATTGACCCTTCTATTGTAGGTTTTAGAAGTGTGAGTACATTAGTTTCTTGTTACTTATTTGTTGTGTAATATAAAAATAACTTCAGTAGAAAATCATCCTGCAACTGTAACTATAAAAATGTTTAAAATAGTATTTAATGCAATAGTTGTATAAGGAGGGTCAAAAAATGCGAGCGTCGCAGGTTAAGATGCAAATTTTAGCGAGCATCGTTTTGACGTACTTATACAACATTGCATACAATACTTTTTCTACGACTATATTTACTAAATAAAATACAAAAAAAAAGAAAAATATGAAAATGTTTGACATATGTTTGGTAGACGTTATCCTAGTAACTATATAAAAAAAATCGTTTTTATTATGTTGACAGTATGGTAGATTAAAAGAAATAAAATAAGTATTGCTAAAGAAATAATATAAGCTAGAAGTATCTTTTTGGCGAAATAACGACACATGTACTGTTATGGGAAATAGACTATACTTTCCTGAAATCATAAATTATCTATATTCTTAGTGTTCGTGACTATTTAAAAGACAATAATAGTACAGAAGTAGAAAAAGTCTTATTTTATTATTTGATGTATGTACCCTCATCACTTTACTCATCATCCCAAAAAATACTAGAAAAGTACAAGATGTGTTGGCCAAAAAAGATTATTATTTCTAGAGCTCGCCGAAGTATCGGGAGCTTTTTTTTAAAATAAACTTTAATATACACAACGTAATGTTAAGTATACTTAGGCCCAACACAGACGACAGACTTTTTGTCCGATCGAGTCTGCGGCGCACAAATAGTCTGCGTGGCGCGCAAAAAGTCTTTCGCGGATTGTTCACGGACTCAACACACACGACGCACATTTTGAATCATTCTGTCGGCAGAACTGTAGGGACGGGACACGTACAGTTTTACACGCCATGGAAGTGCAAAGATTGTGATGTATTATTTTATACTTGAAGTACAGAAAAAGAAGAAGAAATAGAAAATTTTGGGTACATCCTATACTTTCGGAGAGATTACTAAAAGGACAATTCCATATGAAACATGCAATTCCAAAACAATATCCGGACAATTTTTTCAAATTTTATACATACATACATACATATTATCACGTCTTTATCCCTAATGGGGCAGACAGAGCATTTTGGGTCTTGCGGTTCTATGCAGAGCATCAGGCTGCAAGACCCAAAAGCCACTTTTAGCGTCATGGTGGGCGAGAAGATGGAAAAGCAATCAATACAGTGATGGGTTGCTAGCCGCATCGCCTGTTAACATGATTTGCATTTTTGCCCATTCCCTCGATCGGCTTTTACGATCTGCGTGGGAAGAGAAGCAGCTGGTACATTCTAAGTTTTTTTATTTCTCCCAGACCAGCATGGGAGCCCAAATTTTTTAATTTTTTTTTCAAATTTTATAAAATTTCTATTAATACTTTTAATGAGTTGCTATTCATTTTAAGACCAACTTTGACACATTCGGAAACAATAATGAGAAAGTGCATTGGTCCAGAAGAAAGGTTATACTAGGCATGATACTCGGATTTTGAAGTATCATAAATTGCAGGTCTGTTTTGTATTTCATGAATTAACATCGGTACATCTATCTCTAGCGCCATGCTGTAATACCGCGCACGTCACGTCCACCACTAGCCGAGTGAAGGTCACAGACTAAAGTGCGCGACGTCTGTGTTAGCGCGAATTGAAGCATACGTTGTATTTTTTTCGCACACTTTTTGTGCGGTGTGGCGCGGCGCGGCGCGGCGCGGTCTGCCAAAATTACACGGATTTTTTGTGCGCCGCACTTTTTGTGCGTCGTGTGTGTTACTGCATGTAATTCCATAGGTTCTATTTTCACAGACTAAAAGTGCGGCGCGGTCTAGTCTGTCGTCTGCGTTGGGCCTTATTGAGATGAATTTTGAACGAGTGTCTGCAAGTTACTATCCGTCTTATTATAAAACGCAGACTAATTTGTTACCAGGTTTAAACCAGTATCCGACCAAATCAAGTTGACGTTTTCAGAAGAGCACTGACCTCCATATATACAAGTATGCTGGACCTATGATTAGCCAGGCCATAATGAGGCGATTTGATTTTCGCCATTTTGGCGCTGATCGTAGAAGCAAAGCAGAAGTGGGTGGGAACGGAACTAATATTAGAGATGGGACAATGACATCGATAAAAGACATTTCCTAATTAGTTACGTCAGATTTAGTTCTCTTCCCACGCATTGGGGGCGCTTCAAATAGGCACAATAAAGAGCTGTCTGTTCTTAGGGTATCATAGGTCCAGCGTACTTGTATATATGGAGGTCAGTGCAGAAGAGACAATGGCATATTACTAGATATCAACTTGATTTGGTCGGATAATGGTTTAAACCTAGTAACAAAGTTAGTCTGCGTTTTATAATAAGACGGTATATATTTTATACACAACTGTTGATACTAGTACTTTAATCGTTCCTTGTGGTTTATTTCTCACTGTATTTATCACTAGCAGTCCATCCCGGCTTCGCCCGTGGTACATACATAGCCTATGTCATTTAGGGATAACTACCTATCCAACAGTGAAAGAATTTTTAAAATCGATCCAGTAGTTTCGGAGCCTATTCAATACAATCAAACAAACAAATCTTTCCTCTTTATAATATTAGTGTAGATAACTTTCAACTCTGTCCTATAACTTACAACAGGTTATGAGACTTTCGTAGAATGATAACATTAAGTGATATTTTAGTGTTTTGTAATACAAAACATGTAGCACCTAGTAGAGGTTTTAGAACAATTTCAGGCTCATTTCCGTCAGAATTGCTCATAACAATATTTATTTAATATCTAATATTGTTTGGAGTCGAAGACAATTAGCAATATTGATTTCTGAATCTATGTTTATGTATTTGTGTACATATTTTAATGTAGATATATATTTATTGTCATTTCATCCATTGTTTTTATAGAAAATTATTTATGCACATTAAATGGTAAATTAATAAAAATGTTTGTTATTAGAATAGGGCTGTCAAAAACTCGTGTTATAATTAAGATCTTAATTGCTCAATAAGAAAACAGAGTTGTTATGTTTCAATGCATTTTCTTGGTCATTGTAAATTTTAACTTTAAAGATATTGGAAATTTATTGCTTTTTGTGATTGTTAATAGTTGAAAGTCGTTATTACAATGTATATTCAAATGTTAAATATATTTGTATAAAATTTAAACGCCTTTCATTTTAAAGTTGTTTTTTGCGATACCTTTGTATACTTATTTGTATAATGGACTGCCTTTGTGGTCCAGTGGTCAAGGCGTTCGGCGTGTGAACCGGAGGACATGGGTTCGAATACCATTGGGAAGCATACTTTTTGAAAAATTGTTTCTAGTCTGGTTAGGATATTGCAGGTCTGAATCACCTGATTATCCGAATAGAAAGATGATTCAGTATTTCGGAAGGCATATAAACTGTGGATCCCGAACGTTTAGCTTCTGATCATCAAACTATCCAAGAGTTGGTTCTGGTTTACCCTTTGGGTTGCGGAGGTCAGACGACAGTCGCTCTGTGTAAAAACCAGTAACCTCGTCAAATCTCCTTGGTTAGGTAGCGGACCCCGGACTCTAAAGCTTTACTGCTGATGAGGCAACCGAGAAAATGCGCTCGGATGACGATGACAATGATGACATATTTGTATAATATGAAAATCATACTTATTCTACTAGCCTGTCCCACTATTGGGAAAAATCTCCAATCTTCATATAAAATAATAAGTTAAAGAATATACATCTAAATAGGTTTGTCTAGCTCTATTGCGGATTCCAAACGGATGAACAAAAAGTTTAAACTTATAAAAATACCATACTTTCACTGAAGGATTTTTGTCAGAAATAATAACAAAGTTTCGCTTTCGCATTATAAATATTTATTTCGAAATCAGCCAAAATTATTTTCCCAAATAAAATAATCTATAAACTTAATATACATCTAATATGAAATGATTCGGGCGCTTGGCGACTGAGCTACATTGAATATACCGTAGGCCACCAACATATAGGTTCCCCATATATCTGTTTACGATCCTCACACACAATCTAAAGTCCACTCTATTATATGTATAACTCTACCTTTCAACTCATATAGAAATCATAAAGAAACGTAAGGCAATGAAATATGAGCTTTAGTTCGAGTAGTGTAGGGTTGATTTTAGATTAATTTCAGTAAGGAAACTCATAACAGAGAGTAAATAGGGGATTCTACGGTGTTTCCCAATAGATCTGATAAAATCTGAAAAAATATATTTCAAAAATTATACAATAGATTATAGAGGTTTTTGTAATCAACCAACGCACTAAAAGTGGGTTTGCGGCCTTGGGCTGTCTGCTTATAACCACAAAATCCAAAATGCTCTGCCGTGTTGTAATAATATTGTTTACAGAAACCTTTACAACCTATTAACATTCTAGGTTAACACCATACATTGGTACTACTACCGTGAAACCCAACCATTATCATTTTGAACAACACACTATGTTTCTATATCAATTAAAAAACATCTCAACCAAATATGTTGTATGACACCATCCAATTTAGTGAAGCTAACATACATTCAACAACGTGCTATATTAATAATGACCGATGTGTCATACCACATACTGTTTCTATTACATTAAAAAACATACAACATAGTATGAGATATAATATCATGAAATATCAGACGCTTGAGACAAAAAATAAGAACTATGAGTATTTATGGTTTCTGTCTCTGTTATTTACATAATAAGGTATTATATCCATTTTGAAAGTGTCTAAATTAGATTCCATGCTGCTAATAAACCACTTACAAAGTACACAAAATTTTATGGTACCTAAACTATCTCAAGAATATATTTTTAGAAATTTTCTCATATGGACTATAATACCGTACTGAGACAGATAATAAATATATTTAGTCTTACGAGTTTGTCAAAAGCGTCTGTGTAGTGTAAACCCCATATAAAAACTTTTAGGCACAACCTACCAAACATTATAGTACATATTTATTTATTAAAGTAGTAAATACCCTATCTCGATACGTGGACTTATACCTGCACCCTTAGCATGGCACGTGCGACAGCGTTTATCGAGCGCTATCTGTGTCTCGCTCTACGTAAAACGAGCGAGATGGCACTAGTTCGTCGCGCGCTGTAAACTTTATCTGGGTTTATCAACGGTGCCATGCTAAAGAGGCTAGATAATTTTTTAACATTGAGAAGTTCTGTCCATAGTACTGAGTACGATCCCCAAGGAATATTGCAAATTACATATAAGTATTCTACTTTCCATGCTATTTGATTAGGTGAACGCTTTTTGAGTGGAACCTAGTTCTTGACAGTTCAGTGGTGCCATTTTTAAAACGTGAAGTCACTAAACCAACGGTTTTTTGTACAATAAACCATTTAGGTGACTTCGCGTTTCAATAATGGCACTTCAGACGGAGGAAAAATGACCAAGAAATTTACTCAATTGGAAACAGGACCGTAGTACCATAACCTAAAGTGCATAAACGTTTGAACCTGACAAAATAATGCAAATATAAAAATTCGCTCACGTTTTACACTCTATGTCAATGGTTTAAAGTTCATTTTCGAGTATCATAAAAACATCCTCTCCACTGCGCTCTGCGGACTGAACTGACCCTACAGTGATCTCAGTATCATGGATAGAACTTGTTCCAGATAAATGCAGACTTTAAATCGTACAGGGTCTAACAAAATACACTGAAACTATTTTAAAGCAGATTATTGTGATACTAAACAACTTTCCCCAAGGAACATATAACGTAATATGCAAAAAAAAGTAGAATCAAAATCACTGTGCCTATCTTTAAAATAGTTTCAGTATATTTTGTTAGACGTCATTTAAATTGTATTATAGTCTATTTCAATTCGCGTTGAAAATTCGGTCAATGACCTATAATTTCTTTATCTGTATTCCACGTTTTCGAATAAGGTATTTATTCTCATTTGCCTGTAAACTTTGACGCATATTGAGACGAATTTATTAATTATATCTAGTTAACTGTTAAAACCCCGAGTATACACGTTATTAAACTGCCATCAAATACACTATTATGCGAATATTTTAAGTATTAATCATTATTACAATATTAAAACCATTCTGCTAGACTCCACAAAAAAAAAACACCATATTATATATATGGTACCTCAGTTCGCCACCAATAATATATACTAAAAAGGGAGAGTGTAGTTGGCATTTTAAAGTCCACTTCAAAAGCCTACTTCAGAGTAATTAGCTACATAAATAAATCCAATTGTTAACCCTTTAAATCTCGGACGCCCGGAGCGGGCGTCTGATGTATTTTTTTACTATTGTGTCTGCTATGACGACGTTTGAAGGGTTAAGCTTAAGCCTGGTTTACATTTTGAAAAGTGACAAGTGCTTAGTGTCACTCGCACTTGTCACTTCTCAAAATGTTAACCGAGCTTCAGAATTGGATTATGTCAACTATGGTCAATGTCAACTATACTCTCCATTACTTATTTATTGAAATTTAAAACACCATTACTAAATACAAACACAACATAGGCCGTGTTTCTTATTGTCAAAATTAATGATTAGAAAAATAAGTCTTACGAAATAGTGGGTAAGTACCCCCTATTTATAGCACGAAATTTATTTTATATTTTAATTAACTTAAAACCAGTACTAATTCGTCTTTATATTTGTCAAAGTTTATCAGACATACCAATAAAAGAAAATCAATGATAACAATAGAAATAAAAATTGAATATTTTCTGCATTGCTAAATATTATAGTAGTTACCAGATAATAGGTTAATAGCGGTCGTTGACCCCGATTTAAATTGCTGACTAGCACACATTGATATCTTCCCCACACAATTGAGCGGAAAACTGGAAAGGCACGATAAGGTGCGACAAGAATTGTCATTATTTAACCTGTCATCTGGCATTTACTACAATTAAATCATAATAAAATACAGTTGTACAGACATCGTGAAAAGGCAAGACAATTGTACAAGAGGATTTTCTAACTATTTACATTCGTCAGTGAGCCAAGCGCCCGGCGTACATATTACAATGAAAAAATTAATTATAAGCATTAATTAATCTAATGTTATAGAATGTGATATACAACAACAAATTACAGAAACCATACCAACTAGCACGAAATAAAGCACCTCGAGTTAACTAAGGGCGATATTTTTATTAATTATTTATTTATATTTTTTTGATAATTTTTCAGATTATTTCATTACAAAAAAAAACAAAACACACACATGGCAGAAGATTTTCAACATTTTAATCTTAATTTAGGTCAAATATTATATCACATTTTGTTCGACTCAGCACTCGGGAGACCGCCGTGGGTTTCTCGCGGAAACCGACGCGACTCTCCACACGAATTCGGCCTAAAATAGTGCCAAAATGTATCACAATTAACTAAATATGCAAATACGCGGTTTATCAGGTCAATATGGCGCCGTGTGTGCAAATCTCTTTACATATCTTTACAGATCGTTTTTATTAATAAGGCGGTATGCATTTGCTCTTAGTGCATACCATCAAATTTACTTGTCACCGTTGTCTATATGTCACACAGATGCCGTTGCAGTTTAATGTTACAAACTTTAAAAAAAAACCTTTTCTGTCTTCATTTTGGGACAGTACATTGGCACTACTTTAGGCCTTAGTATTAGTACAAGCATCGCATACAACTAACATACACTACTAGGGTACCGCATCGAATATCGACAAGTCAAATTCACACCGCCTGAATGCAGAAACATTACCCTTCCTCTGCTGTCGGGTAAAAATATAGCGCCTACACAACGACTTCCAATATACATTGCCATATGACTTATTTACATAAACTTAGCAACTATGTGCTTAGTGAGTTTCTTCAAGTTAACTGTTAATCTAATAACCACCACTATCACTAATCGCGGCCACAAGTGCATACCGACTGGGCACTGTGCAATCTTTCAGAGAATTCAATTTCATTTTGACCCAACTATCACAAAAGGCCGCCACCTTCAATATTTACTAAGTGCATAGCAACCAAGTTAATATAAAAAGAACATATTCATTATTGACATAGCATTGATAAAAATTGAAAACAATTTTCTATTCTAGTAAAAAATATTAAAAATACAAGCGTTATGTAGGCCTTTACATTGGAATTACTTCATTTCTTCATTATAATGTTGCATATCAAATGCGGCAACAATATACAAACATTCTCGCAACATGGTTAGTATAATATAGTTCCGTAAGACTAGAAACTGAAGCCCGGTTTGCATTTTGAGAAGTGACAAGTGCAACAGTACAAGGACAAGTGCTTAGTGCGTGTAAACAAACAGGCAGTGCACAGTTCGAATGACACCTGTCACTGCCTGTTTACACGCACTAAGCACTTGGTAATTTCTCGATTGCACTTGTCACTTCTCAAAATGAAAACCGGGCTTTATTTACAAGCATATGGATTATATGGAATAACATATTCTCTAGATAAAACTATTAAGCATAAAATAGCTGTCTCAAATTCTAGTGTAAACAAAAAATTAAAAATATATTACATTATCTTAACACCAAAATAATTACCACATTTGATATACAAACATTTACATGACAAGTTTCAACTATGATAAGAACTATTTCGTATTGTCGTCCTTGTCATACTCATTTATGATGACAAAGATGGCGAAACAATATGGCCGTCTTCATTTGGACGAATATTTGCGTCAAAGTATTCGTGTCGCCTTCGTCTACGTGTTTCGAAAGTTCCTGCTATGAAAACGATAGAGATCTGCTTTCGGTACAATTTTGAAGATTATATTAGAAAAAAACGTGCCATTTCGTACTGAATTAGCTTTTGCGCTGTCTATTTTTGCATATAAACCGTAGGCTACACGAATGCACACACGCAAATATTGGAGTCAACACGGCGCGTTGCGTCGACGTAACGCTGCGTCGTTTTACATACAATCATAGTATTCACACGATACGCTGCGTCGAAATCTACACACGGCTGATTGGAGTTCACGAGACAAAGCGTGTACTTATTGAGACTACGTTGTAGCAACGCTGTTGATGGCAATGCGGCAATATTTAATGTAACGTCAGTGTGTTGTGTACTCGTTCTTAGTTGAAACATAAACTCCTGTCATTTATAAAGTCAAAATTTCCGTTACAAAGTGCACAAATTATGAGTGCACGTCTATTAAAAGAATATTTCTTAAACAGTAGGCACGACGACTGTGTTAGAAATATTAGGCATTTATTCTTTCAATCGTCAGCCATCTTAATTTAAAGAAACCTATAAAGATACTTTCCACCGTTTATTTTTGACAGTTATCAGTAAAATATGTAAAATGACATATATGTATTACAAGGCCACGTTTTTTTTTAATTTTTTTTATTTGTTTTAGCATTTATTTAGGATGGGAATTTTTGAACGTAGTCTGACTTGAAAAAAGTATTTACGTTGTAAGACACTACGAAATGAGCCATTTTTTTCTACGTATAACTGTCAAAAATATATATTTTTAAACCCGACTGCGTTTTTAAAACATTTTTGTCAAATCTACTCTACAACTTAAAATGTCATCTTCCTTGTCGAAACCTGTCAAGACAGAGCATGCAAACCATGTCTCTCTTTCCGTAGTCGAGTAAAAAGGTGGAAAGTAGTATATATAGACCCGCGTTCTCGTCAGTAATTCCCATGCGTTGCAGTGTCGATGCATGTTCTAAGGCTAATTCGCGGCTGTCAGTCGAATTGTCATTTGTATATCCCAAACCTGTATATATTTTGATTATCTATATTTACACTAACTGCATTATAGGCGATAGAGGCAAATTTATTGGTGACACTTGGCAAGTGAATAGATGGTATTGCGATTATACATCTCTTTGTATATGTACATAAGTATGTATATATTTATATTTTTATGTATTTAATAGTGATGTGGACTGGGTAAAAAATATATTATTTTATTCATTCCGTCAACTAGATTATCCAAAAATAAAGGACCTATATTTTTCGTTTAGCAAAGTAGTCCCCCCCCCCCCCTTCTTCTCCGAATATATGCATATCAATCGTCACCCAATGATGCCGAATGCCGAAGACCTTACGAAATGGAGAAGAAAAAGCCGAAACAATACATTTTCATATTCATTTTGAACAAAACAATTTCTTTTTTAATGAGAACGCCATTGCCATCAAGCAACAGATGAGACACTTAATTTTACTTTTTTAAATGTCATATAAGAGGTCACTTTCATCGAGACTCATAAATATGAGTAGGTCAACGTATAGTATAGTTTGGTATTATTTTTATTAATCTGTTTTTTTTTACTTATTTTTCTCAACAAACACATTGATTAAAAAAGTAGGTCAATGTATTCTATTCACCTGCCAACGGACGCCTACTATAGTGATTAACAATTTACATACAATCTTTAAACGTGGACACATTCCCAACTGCTTGTGTCAAAACTATACGTTTATATTATTTTAATAGGAATACATATGCAACGTGGAAGGGACATATCCGTAATAAATCAAACCACGAGTTATACTAGACCACTGTAGTATAATAAAATTAGATTAACAGTCAAAAAACAATAAAAAAAATGACTTTCATACAAAAGTGTGCAGCCAATCAATTGTCAATTTCTTTTTGTTTTTTTGACTTATTTTAAAATTTCATTATACTGTAGTGATCAAGTAAAGCATGTGGATCGATTCATTCAAGTATTTCCCTACCATATTGTATGTATGTTGTAACTAAAATTTAGATTCCAAAGACATTGCTACCTTAGCAACTAGCAACGCACGGCAACACGCTCGCTTTTCAGTGTGTAACGACCAGCATTACTAAAAACTTGTTAGCGCCATATTCATAACATACCTACACTCTTTAGTAGTTATACAACGTGGAAGGGACATTCGCGTAATAAATCAAACCACGGGCTATACAGGATCACTATACTATAATGAAATTAGAATACCTGTCAAAAACAAAAAAAAAACCTCCTTTTTCTTGCATCAAAATGCCAATTTTTTTTACTGTTATTTTAATTTTATTATACTACAGTGATTTAGTAAAGCCCGTGCTTCGATTTAGGCTGCGTTTCCACTGAACGGAGCACAGCGGAGAGGAGAGAAATTGACCAATCACAATGCTCGAAATCTCCGCTCCGTTGTTTAAATTGAAGCGAAGCGGAGATTTCAAACATTGTGATTGGTTAATTTCTCTCCTCTCCACTCTGCTCCGCTTCAGTGGAAACTGAGGGGACATCCCTTCCACGTTGCATAACGTCTCACAAAATATACTGAAACTATTTTGAGGCTTAATTCAGTCCGTGATACTGAACAACTATCCCCAAGGAACATATATCGAAATATAAAAATAATTTTCGGCCTACCATACAAGTTGACCGATCAGATGATCAGAGTTTGTCGTCATATCTTGACGTCAGTAACATAATGACAGACAGAAAGACCGTTGGATAAAATGAGTATATTTACCACTACTTGTATATTCTAAATCTTTGCTTTTTACTATAACCCCACGTTTCGCTCGCACACGGACGCGTGAGCACGAACATTGCATCTATGGTTGTTTGTCCATGGTTCCATCTATGGTTGAGAGGTCTATTTTTAACCATGACGCAAAAAGAGGGCTTTTAAAGTGTTTTTTTAAGGCTTTTAGAGAGTTTTGAAGTGTCTGTCAGTGGCATCGTAACGCTTCAGCACCTAACTGAAGCGTTTAATCGTTCTCTCTCGCTCTAGCCAATGATAGTTCCAAGCTACAGAAAAAGATAGCAGTATAAAAAATACTGTTACGAGCTGACAGATATAGCCCAACCCTAAACGAATAGGGCGATTTCAATCCTTTTTTTGAAAGCCATATCTGTCAAGGTTGTTCTTAGCTATGTTTGATAGAAATCTGTTCAGCCGTTTAAAAGTTATTGGGTGTAAAAGCTAGTTCATTATAAGTTCTAATTAATTGGTAGATTTCTCACTATATGTCCGATTTAAGAGGTAAGATATTTTATGAATATGGTTCTAAACAAGACTTAAGTTTCTAATGTACAGTCAGCATCAGAGACACCTGACCCCTCCTCTATCTATATCTTGAATTTTCTCATAAACTGAAGATAATATAAACATGAAAATTTTTATTCAGAGAGATTTAATGAAGTCTTTTTGAATATACATTTTCATTTTTATTGTTATTTTCAGTTTAAGAGAAAATCAAGAAATAGGTAGAGGAGGGGTCAGGTATCTCTGATGCTGATTGTACCATTAAGTCGTGACGTAGGTTATATCTACATATATTCACAAACAATACATACTATTTATAATATACATATTTATACAAATATATTACAATGACTTGCAAAAAATACTGAAACTATCTCAAGAGGGGATTCAAAGTGAACAGCAAAATAATTTTTCAAAAATAAAGACAGACTTCAACAACAAATCACAGAACCGATTTTGATAAAAAAATTATGGGACAAGATGACTAGTATGCCATTTCAAAAAAAAAAGAATTTTCCAATTTTGTCCAGGCGTCTTCGAGTAATATGGGACCACACATAATAAAAACAATACTTATATACATTAGAATGAAAGCCTTCTCCTTTTTTGAAGTTGGTTAAAGAATTATTCTTGTTTTTCATACCAACACAATATTCGTATTTGGATATATGTTGCTTGGAGAAAGTTAGACAAAAACGTGTACTGAAACTACCCTTAAAATAGTTTTAGTTTTTTATATTTCATTAAACGTGGTATATTTAATAGGAGTTCTCGATTTACGTGACGCGTCCGTCAGTCTATTTAACTTAGGACCATAATTCGTAAAGGGCCGTCCAAATATTACGTCACGCAAAATTTAACCTTTCCCAAGACCCCCAAGCTTATCATGCTTTCTTGTTTCATGAACCCCCTTCCTCCATCGCCGTTACGTAATATGTGAATGGCCCCTAAAGACAGTCATTTTGCGTGTGATGTCTAATGAAAATTTGACCGAAATTATCCAGATCCTCGATTAGAACTAAGTTACAAAAATGAGCCCCTAAAAAACCCCCAAAAATTCCAGCCGCTACAAAAGTTTATGACGGAAAAATCTTACAGATTTGTACGCCTAATTCCATCCGCCAAGTCCGTACCGCCCAAAAAGGAACTTCGTTCCAAAAAAGTACTAATATTTCGGAATTTATTTCGCAATTTAGTAAAACTAACTAGTGTAATTTTACAGACGTCATTGACTACTCTGCCTTCCGGTCCATTTTAGGGGCAAGTTCAGTTCACGATACTCATCCACTTCCGGTCAAATTCAACAAAAATTTCGTCCCCCTTCAAACTACGTCCGGTCATTCTATGCACCTATCTGTCAGTGAAAAATATAAGCCATATTAATTTTATATAGTCTTACAAAACACACTGAAACTAGAGTACATTCAGTGCATGACACTGAACAACTTTCCCCGAGAAACATACATCAAATATTTTAAAAAAAAATGGTTTTCATACAACTCCGCACCCCGCAATCTGGCGTCCCCGCAACCCCTCCCCCGTTATTGGGCCGTGTAAGCGCCTGTAAAACAGGGTTCTTGCTGGTTGCACGTTGACTTTACGTGAATTACTTAGGATTATTGAGTCATAATGGTGAGAAACTGCGCAAATTATCTTTGTTTGTCCACGGAAAACAATAAAGAACAAAAATTTTATAGATTTCCGAGCGATGAAAACAGATAAGCAAAGCAAAAAATTCTGTGGTGGCGACCCTGATTGTTTAACTCACACATTTGACGTGTGCACGGATGTATTGTTTCGTTTGTAGTAGTACTAGGTATATATGCCGCTCCGTTTCTATGAAATGCCATACCTGTGACATAAGCCTCACCCAAAGATTTCCAAAATGACCGATGAAGAGCAGCCTGTATGGGAGGTCAAAAATATTTTTTTGTATTTCGACAGACGCTTTTTAGGGAAAGTAGTTCAGCATCACGAAATGAAGTTATCCTTAAAAAGCTTCAGTATATTGAGTGAGAGGCTGTATGGACGAGCACACACACGGTATTTACAGGGCGCGCGCTACGGGCTATATCTTGGGCAGCTTGGGCGCGGCGACGCGCGGGTTCTCCTTGGCCAGCAGCGAGTGCGCGTGCGCGCGGTAGTCGTACGCGCAACCGTGCACCTGCGCAACAGAAACCAATACATAAATAACTCATTGTATATGTTTGTGTGTGTGAGGGAGGTAGGGTGTGTGTGTGTGTGAGTGAGTAGTGTATGGTAAATTTCATATTCATAACTCTATAATTTCATAACTCGTATCGTGCCGCGAAAGTCGTACGGAGCCGTATGGCCGTCGCGAAGGGTCAATTGCATCAAATACGAACTTATTAAAAATGCCGTCCGGCTTGACTCGGTTCGAGACGGTCGTTCTGAATCGTACTTATGTGTGTGTGTTGTGTCGCGAATGTGTGTATGTGTGAGTGATATAGTCATATATATTTGTGTGAGTGTGTGAGAGAGAGAGTGAGATAGTCATGTGTGTGTGTGTGTGGAGGGGGGGGGGTGTGTGAGGCTGTGTGTGTGTATCGTGTGTATACATTTTAATCTCAATATGTAACGTCCCTTTTAATTAACTACAAATACTTTAACTGCTGCTTTATTTAGGGAGGAACAACGGCTTTGACACATAAAATAAAAAATCCGCAGGTTAGTTTTTGAGAAAACTTCACTTACAAATTTTCCTTAAAGATACACAAACAACATCCTGTAGAAGATATTGCGTATTGCGTACTCTTTGTTTATACTATAACATTACGTTGTACACGCCCCTATTACGCAAATTCATTCATAAATTTTAAAAATATCACCATCCGAAATCCATTCAATACCTACGGTCGTCAAACTTTCAGCTGTTCGAAGCTACTGTCATAGATAAGTTGAAATACAGACAGTTCGTTCCATAGCGTTGCCATTGTAGTACGAACACACTCATAGTGACTCATAATATCATTCTGACTAAACACCTTAGTTACTTTACGTCATCACTGCGATTAGACACCCTGTTGTGAGAAATATCGTACTCTTAGCGATTCAGCACATGCGAAAACCTTTAATACACTGTGTAGTTTCTCACATCATCATCATCATCATCATCATATCAGCCACAGAAAGTCCACTGCTGGACATAGGCATCCCCCAAAGATTTCCAAAACGACCGATCGGAAGCGGCCGGCATCCAGCGCCTTCCTGCAACATTGCGCAGGTCGTATGACCATCTAGCAGGTGGGTCATACCTCACATACTTAAAGACATTATCATCGTATAATTTGTTAACGGTAAGTACCTACTAAGTACATCTTAAATCGTAAACATTTTAAAAGATAAAAAATAGACTTTCATTTGTTTGTATTCATTGCAATATTAACAAGTGTCACATCTGTACTGTACGAACTCTTTGCAATTGCGGCACTTCTTTGTGCTTTTCTAATAGCCAGCCGCGGCAATCGTAAACGAAAGCGGTATCTTTGTAATTCTTTAAACATTCGCCGACATTACCGACACACGTGTACAGATAGTCTTTTATCTCACTCTTACCTTGTGTCGCATCTCACTCTAGCCTCGTGTCGCCGAAAGCGCTATGTACTTACCTAGCCTAGCCTAGACCCGCCGGCTTTCGGTTCGATTCGTTATTCGTTAAGTCTGTTTGAGTCCATGGCTTATCTAGGTGGCATGTAATTAAATAATTAATAACAAAAGCGCGTAGGTGAAATGTTTTAACCATTTTTTAATTGGAAATCAACCGGCAATTTCCGTCATGAAATTGGTAAAATTTCTATTCGCGGCTTTGCAGAAGTTGTTGGTACACTGCGTAGTGATAAGTATTTACCTATTTAGGATAACAGTAACTATCTAAATTGCGTCACAAAAAATTATAAAAGTACAGTGCACAGTGTAGTGTAACCAGAGTGCAGGGGATTCTAAATATTCGTAGATAATGTACGTATTGGTAGGTACCTACCACAGTGCAGTGCGTTAGTTAAATTTCAGGCGTTTAAAGTGTTTTTGAGTGCTTGAATGCCACCACTCGTTTGGTGTTAAAGTGTCTGTGTAAATGTGAGTGTAAGCCCAGGTGAAAAGCGCAGTCGCATGAGACCACATGGTCCATTTGACGGAATAGCCCTAACAAGTAGCTCCAGCCGCTCGCGATTTGAGTCATGACTCATGCGTCTGCTTGAGGTTTTCTGAATTTGTAACAGGTATGTATGTACCTACCTACTTATTTCTTATTGTTTATTACTAACTAAAGGGGTATGTAGTTACCTAGAAAGTGAAAGTCATTAATGACTCGGTCTATCACACACACTCTACTATAGTAGGAGAGAGATAGATAGCGATGGGCGGTGCCTATAAGTGTTTAGAAGTATGAATGAATTTCAGTAGACCACATACAGGAGGTTGGCGTAAACAATTTAATATTTTTGTTAGAAAAAGCGAAAAAGAAAACTAACCTGCGGATTTTTTATTTTATGCGACAAAACTGTTGTTCCACCTTAAATGAAGCAGCAGTTAAAGTATTTGTAGTTAATTAAAAGGGACGTTGTATTATCGCTTACAATATAGACAAATAATTAAAAATTGCTATTATACTGAGAGAGACATATACTGCAGTTTATGCATGAAAACAATAAATTATACACAGATGGTGCATGTAATAAGAGAGCAATAATAATACGGATAATAAATCATTTTATTAATTTATTTAACAAAAGCATCAGAAGTATCTTCTACTTTTCTCTCTTTCATTTCCTTGTTTACTCACTCATGAGACTTTCACTAAACATAAGCAGTCCTCAGATATCGCGATTTATGTCACTTTTATGTGTGTGTGTACGTGTCGTGTATTTATGTCATATGTGTGTGTGTGTGTGTGTGTGTGTGTGTGTGTGCCCACCTCAGCGTAGCGGTGCGGCGCGCAGAAGAGATCGCCGCAGCGGCAGCGGTGCTCCGTGGCGATGGACAGCCGCTTGCGGCAGAAGCTGCAGCGCACGCGCACGGGCCGCGCCGGCGGGGACGCTGCCGACACATTTCCTTCGTTAGTTAACCTTTTTTTTCTTCTTTTTACCATTAGGGATACACCATAGAACTACATTCAAAGATAAATGTCTCATACTTATTGCCTTTAGCTGTATTGAAAGCCTCGATAACTCTTATTTGTTCTTAATTTAATAGACACAGTTGGCACTGTAATAAAACACCAAACAGCCATAACAAGTATTGGTTTTCTTTTTTAATTAAATAAATTATGAATAACGATATATGTGAAAAAGAATAATTAACAAAAATGGCATTATTCTTCGAATTTCATTGAAATAACATACGTTTTTTAATTGAATTATGTAAAACTGTCAACACAATGCAAGCTGTCAAACTGTAAATTCGCTATGGTATAATTCGAAAGTTCCTAGCATTTCCCGCCGTGAAACAGACGTGGTAATGTATAAGTAGTATAAGCACTTACGTTCTTTAGTCACGATAATGTGTAAGTATTATAAGCACTCACGTTCTTAAGTCGCGATAATATGTAAGTAGTATAAGCGCTCACGTTCTTTAGACGTGATAATCTATAAATAGTATAAGCACTCACGTTCTTTAGTCGTGATAATGTCTAACTAGTATAAGCACTCACGCTTTTTAGTCGAGATAATGTATAAGTAGTATAAGCACTCACGTTCTTTAGTCGTGATAATGTCTAACTAGTATAAGCACTCACGCTTTTTAGTCGAGATAATATATAAGTAGTATAAGCACTCACGTTCTTTAGTCGTGATAATGTCTAACTAGTATAAGCACTCACGCTTTTAAGTCGAGATAATGTATAAGTAGTATAAGCACTCACGTTCTTAAGTCGTGATAATATGTAAGTAGTATAAGCGCTCACGTTCTTTAGACGTGATAATCTATAAATAGTATAAGCAATCACGTTCTTTAGTCGTGATAATGTCTAACTAGTATAATCACTCACGCTTTTTAGTCGAGATAATGTATAAGTAGTATAAGCACTCACGTTTTTTAGTCGTGATAATCTATAACTAGTATAGGCAATCACGTTCTTTAGTCGTGATAATCTATAAGTAGTATAGACACTCACGTTCTTTAGTCGTGATAATCTATAAGTAGTATAAGCACTCACGTTCTACAGCCGCGGCCGGCACTTCAGGCAGCTCGTCCGGCCCGCGGCAGTCTTCAAACCGGAACAGCCTGTCGTCGCCGCGCTCCAGGTCATTTCTCCGCACCTCGATGGTGTTCAGGTCGCTGTTGAAGCTCTTCAGGTCGCCGGAGAAATCCACCTCGCCCTTGTAGCTGGTCTTAAAGTCGTTGTGGATGTACTGGTCTGTCAGGTCGCCGAGGTGGTGGCCGTGCTGGTTGTTCAGGTCGCTGCGGGAGTTGTTCACGCTGGAAATAAATATTATATTAAAGTAGTTCGAAGCAAACTAATAGTTTCGGCAATCTCTTGACCGATATCACAGGTGGCCGATGGCACTTCATAGAAGCTGAGTATCATTTATGACAGCTACTTAATTTTATTATGCAGCACTCGCAGTAACTGGCCAGCAGGGACAGGAAGCGCTTTCCCTAACGTGGGTTTTTAGCGGCTAATTAATAGGCTTGAATATTTTTATTGGATCGACTAACTGTATCATATGGAAAGCCTTTAAAAGGGTTTCCCTTTAAATAAGTTGTTAAAACATGCACGTTACGTTACCCTTACAAAAACCATTTCTCATAGGGTAACCCTATCTCACAGGCTAACCCTTTAAGAAGCGCTTTCCCTGGCGGCCACGGGGCGGGATACGTAGGGGGAAAATCCCTTTCAATAAAGCGAAAAAAAATACCCCTTCCAATGATGTAGTAAACGCTTAGTCTATCACGGTGGTTCCCAAACTTATTTTGTCTACTTTGAGAATAAATATTTTTTTAGCGCCCCCATTTTTTCACCTATTTAAAAACCACTATAACTTCAAATTAAATTAATTAATTATTGTGACCTATATATGTATATTATGTAAATATTTATTCTCAAAGTGGAGGATGATATTTATGTGGTTGTTGTTGAGAGTCGAGAGCTCTTGCAGTCGTTGTTTAAGAGGCCTCCTAGCTAAATAAAGCTCCTAGCAAAAAAAAAAAACATTTTCTTTCTGGGTCTCTTACCTTGAGACCTGCAGCGCCCACAAGGGGGCGTTATCGCCCACTTTGGGAAAGACTGGACATCATAAGGATAGGGTTACCCTATAGGGGATACGGTAAGCCTTTCGCTGGATAAGCTTTTTACAGGCTAACATAAACGTGAGGGTAAGCCTATCGTAAGGATGACCACTTAAAGGGGTTTTAAAAATTAGCTGGTAATCCGGTCCCTGCTGGGCAGGCAGCTGCACTGACCTGCCGCAGGGCAGCAGGCGGCGCTGGCGGCGCTCGCAGCCCACCTCGAGGCTGCGCCGCGGCCGCGCGTCCAGCGCCTCGTCCGACAGGTGCAGGTGCGAGCGCGGCCGGTGCCGGCTCAGCGCGGGCAGGATGCGGCTGTGCAATACATCATTACATGACCATTAAAAAAAAAAACGACGGGTTGCACTCTGGCAGTGCCGGCAGAAGTGAAAACTTGAATATTAACGTTGTGCATTTTTGATATACGAAACAGCAGGCGCAGGCATACATTTTCGCCGCGCCGTAGAAAGAGAGGGGGATACTCCCTCTCCTACGCCGCGCCAGCTGTCTACTCTCCATCCGTCTTACGAATTTTCGATCAGGTCACGTGTCCTGACGCGAGTTTAACATTTTTTACCCATTCCAAAAAAAGTGCACAACGCCGCTAAAGAAGTTTTCACTTCAAAAAATTATTGCTACGCCTCGCGTTTTCACCCGATCCTAAAGTAACCTATGTGATAATCCAGGGTATCTTTCTGCATACCAAATTTTATCAAAGTTCGTTTAACCGTTTGCGCGTGAAGAAGTAACAAACTTACACACACACTCATAAACTTTTATCTTTATAATATTATTGCGATATGATATCGTATTACATTTAAAATCTTAAAATTATAGTACAAAATGTACAACTTAATGCTAATCATTGTCTACCTGTTCATTTTGGGACGTCGCTTCGGTGCACTGACCTCCATATACACAAGTACGCTGGATCTATGATACCCTTAGAAATGACAGCTTTTTATTGTGCCTATTTGAACAGCCTCCAATGAGTGGGAAGAGAACTAAATCTGGCATAACTAATTCGGAAATGACTTTTATCAATGTCATTGTCCCATCTGTCATATTAGTTCCCTTCCCGCCCACTGCTACGAATGCCTACGATCAGCGCCAAAATGGCGAAAATCAAATCGTCTCACTATGGCCCGGCTAATCATAGGTCCAGCGTACTTGTATATATGGAGGTCAGTGCTTCGGTGGTAACATAATTATAATCGAAAACTACTCGTCCGGCAATGCCTTACTTCCCGGCCTCAGCAGCAACACTCACCTGTTCCTCTTCAGCTTCTCCAAGTCGGACGTGGAGGAGGAGAACACGGCGTCCTGCAGCGGCGGGTGCGCGGGCGCGTGCGGGCGCGGCGGCGCCAGCGTGTGCAGCGAGTGCAGCGAGTGCAGCGCGTGCAGCGAGTGCAGCGAGGAGGCGGAGTGCGAGTGCGGCGCGGCGGGGCGCGGGGAGCGCGCGCGCGGCGGGGACAGCGCGGCCGCGCCCCACGTGCCGCGCCACGCGCCCGCGCCGCTGCCGCACACCAGCGGGCCTGCGGACGAAATCACCATTTTTTAGATAAAATCAATATAAAAATTCCAAATACTAGGATAAGGAAAAACTACACTTTTATGTTACCCACAGCTTCTACCAATTATAGAAAAAATTCTTTCTTTCATCGAGCATTAAAATCCTGCAATAAATTTTGTTCCGAGAATGGATGCGTAGATATATTCAATGCAAAACCTTTTCACATCAGACGCTTAATTGAACAAAAGTTTTTCGATTCCCAACCCCCTTTACGTCCCCTATTATAGTCTTGTTTTCTTTTCCTCAAGATTTGAGACTAACTATACATTTATTTATTAATTTTTAAGTAACCTTTCTTTTTTTATACTCTAAATTGTATAAATTTGGTCTCATTTATTACATTATCTATTGTGTCTTTCAACTTAAAATAGTGTCATCAAATTGGTTTAATTGCTATATTACTTCTATAAGTGAAAACTTATTATTGGCTAAGTTTTATAACTATTTTTTGTTATAGTTTAAATAGATAAGATATGGCTGTTAGTTTTCCATAATAAATAAAATAAAATAAAAATAAAATAGCAGTCTTTTTTTACGGCTCTGGATACAAGTGCTTTAGAGCACAACATTATTTTTCACTATTTGTCATCATCTGAGAAAAATTCTTGGAAATAGTTGACTGCAAATTATAATTATCTAATTTAAATTTTTAGCTTAAGTGTAAATCTGTATTGTAATCGTAACACAGCCCATCAGGCTGGGTAGGGACCAATACTGAACTGGGTTTCTTTTGGCCTAATCTTCCTACCAGTGGTCGTTCCGAAACGTTAGTAGTTTTTAGCTTTTGCACTAAAATTATATTTAAAAAAATGACCTTCAATAAAAGATAAATTTATCCTACATTGAATAAAAAAATTTGACTTTGACTTTATCATCATTTCAGCTTCATAACGTCCACTGGACATAGGCCTCTCCTAAAGATTTCCGAGCCTGCGAGACGACATTACCAATGAGGATTTTTTTTATTGTTTTACGGCTCTGAATACTAATACTACTCCTTTTGAGCACATCTTTATTTTTTCATTTCATCATCATCATTTGAGCTGCATAACGACCGCTGCTGGACATAGGCCTCTCCTATAGATATCCAAAATTACCTCATTAATAAGACTTATTTTGCAAAATTTTCAAAAAGTATTTACGTTATTTTGCAATCTGTAGTATTGTACGAAAAAAATCTTGTACTTTACCAATAGATGGCGTTATTTTCAAAAGAAATCACAGACTTAAATAAAATTGACGTAAAGTCTTAATTTGCATCACAATATATTTTTAGGGTTGAGTGCAGTTGTGCTTGATTATGACACCAACTCAATTTGAGCACTTCTTTTTTCTGTTCCGAGTGTGCTGTCTCCAGCTTTTGACGCCGGTGTTATTAAGATCTTGTTCGGAACCATCAGAGGTTTGGTTTTACACCAATTACACCAAATCACAGAATAACTATCCGTACTCACGTACGGATAGTTATTCTACGCAACAAAGGAGTAAGAAGTCTTACGCAACAAAGGAATTCAAAGAAATATCTACTCAATGTCGTTAGCGATATGGTTTAATTTCACGCGCGTCAGAACTCGCCACTATTTCGTTTAGATACCTAGAAGTGCATTACAAGCCAATTTCATTCTTATTACTCTAGACATACGATTCATGTCTTTGAATTTACCATTTCATGGTAATAATGTAGATATATTTTCGATATCGAACCGGGGAGTAACACAGGCCTGACCTAATGTAAATACAAATAATGTAAGAATATTCCTAACCCATATGTCATATGTAACTGCCTCCGTGGTGTAGTGGTTAGAGCGTTCGACTCATACCCGGAGGTCGCGGGTTCGATTCCAGGCGGGGACAACGACTTTGTGTTATTGTCCTAGTTTGGTTAGGACATTGTAGGCTGATCACCTGCTTGTCTGATAGTAAGATGATCCGTGCTTCGGAGGGCCCGTTAAGCCGTCGGTCCCGGTCACTGTCTTTGACATTGGTCGTTACCTAAAACCATGTCAAGAGGCCTTTAAGGCGGTTTAAAAACTCTGACACTAGTGTTAGTCACTAACACACTATAAGAAGAAGAAGAAGACCCATATGTCAGGTTACACTCACCGTACTCAGCCGCAGGTATAGCCGTCAGGTTCTTAGCAGCGAGTTGCGGGGAGCCCTCCCTGATGTGGCACTGCTCGGCATCCAAGCATTCCTCTAATATAGCGCTCTCCTCGTCCCTCTCCCGGCGACCTTGCACGAGAATCGAACCCGCGAGCGCGTCTGACAGCTTCAGTCGGTCGGCTTCGGGGTCCTGCACCGACGGCTCGGAGTCCGCTCGGGTGCCGATCGGGGGCAGGTTCGGGGTGACGCTCCATTCTAACAATTTAAATATTTATTAGGAAATATGCCCTTATTACAATATTACTTATAATAATATACAATAATTATTAGGCACTATAAATTATATAGACATTTTTTCTTCCATAACCAATGAAAAGTCAGCGTGCATACAGACTGACTGGTAAATTACGTTACATATTGAATGTGGGCACTATTATAATACACAATATTGTAAAGAGACATACCTAAAGGCGGCAGCAGTGTATATCTGTCTGCAAACGAGCAGTCATAGTCATATCTGGTGTAGTTCCCATCGTACAGCGGTGCGAAGGTGTCCTCCTCGTAGGGGGGGTAGGTTCGGTTCTTGAAGGGCTCTACGGTGGCCTCGTCTAGCAAACTAGGGACGGATAGGGTTTCCTCGCTGCGAGTCTTCTGGATTTCTGGCTTGTCACCTAAAAATAAATAAAAAAATGTAGGTATGTAAAAAATACACAAGATTTTGTTGTGTTTTTATTTGTTCTTTTATAGGTTCATTTTAGTTATTAAGTTTTAATTAATTTGTTTTTAGTACAACCACTTATTACAAAATTGTTACTAAACTAATATTAAAATAAAAAACTCATGGCTTTAAAATTTAAATTAAGACTTAAGTAAGCAATTTTTACACTTTCGCAAGTTAAGCAACGCCGGTCGTGGTCCGCACTTTGATGGGTGACCACAAAAGGCACAAAACTGGCACCGATGTTAGTCTCTTACCATTTCTCTCTCTCCTCTTCTGCACGGAGAGGTTCTCCATCCGTCTCCGCAGGTCGATCATCTTGCCCATAGTGACCTCGTTGTCGTGCACCGAGTGGGCGACGTCTTCATCCAGCTCTTGCTCCACCAGCGTCAGAGAGGACGAGTCTACAATATTATATGAGTTAGTCTTGTTGATAGTGAACATTTTAATGTAGATTTATGCCAGCTGTGACATGTTTTCAGCCGCGGTAAGACGAAGACAGTTTCAGGAGTAACTAAATAACATATTATTCTATTTAACTGTTTTTGGAATCCAACTCCGTATTTAAAAAAAACAAACTCAAGTCAAATTAAAAAATAATTTATCTTTGGATATTTGTATCACTTGATAATTGTCAATTTTTATTTTCCTTTCGATTTATTAAAGGAAAATGTTGACGTCATATCAAATACTTACAGCTAAGTTTACTGCCGCTTCTTAAGCGCAAGTACAGAAGAAGCGGTAACGAACCGTACTGTAGCATTTTTTTCCGAAAACGTCAACTTACAATTATACTGATATTAAAACGTTCGTTAATCCTACCAAAATATATTTTTTCTCGTTTTTGACGTGATAACGTCTTTAAAATCGTTTTAGTCGGGTGACATGTTCAGAAACTTGTGTCACACCAAAACCTCACGAGCGCGATCGCAGGTATAACGAGAGAGAGACGGACCGATCTCCCGTGAAACGACGTTATCACGTAAACATCTCGATCGTAAACCTACTTTACAAACAACCAATTTTTTTTCAATGTTAAATATACAAAACAGTGATTGGATAAAACGTTTTTTTTTAAAATTAAAAAGGTTTAACAAGGCTTTACTTTTTTATAAATAGAAGGGCAAGATGTCTTCTGGATTTTAGAATTTTAACTTCATTCATTTATAAAGTCTTACTGTCCCCTCTAAAATTTTATGTGTGGGGGTATATCGCCCCGCGGACCTCTAAATTGTTAACACATGCTTCCCGATGGGATTCGAACCCACTGCCTCCGAATCACAAGGCAACCTTGACCACTGGACCACGGGGGCGTGCTGCCAAACGAGTCCCAACCCAAGACCTTTCCCACTCACATTTGTTAGTGGTCTCTAGCGGCGAGTAGGTCCCGTCGCGGTTCTGCCGCACGCGCAGCAAGTTGATGCGGCCGCCGTCGCGCAGCACCACCACCGTCACGCGGCAGCCGCTGCTGCTGCACCACTCGCTCTCATCTCTGAAAAAAAAACATAAATGTAACTGTCTCTGAATTTCGAAGATTGGTAAATCCCGCTGAGATTCGTTTCTCGTGCAAAAGATGGCAATGTTGCCATCCATGCCATGCCATCATAAATTGTATCTTATCAGACACTTTTTTCTAAACGTCAAAACAAACAATTTCTATGAGAATTACATAAAATACCCAACCATACTTTTTTGCGCTCCTAATATCAGTTTTTCTGCATTCATAAATCTAAAATCTTGTTGAAAACAGACGATCTATGTAAAGTGACACTATTTTGGTACGTTTTATTCACAGAGTGATAATATACTATGTACATATTTTTTTTTTACCCAGTCCTTATCACAATGGGGATGTCCCATTGTGACATTTTAAGAAATACGTAACTGTAAGCCTGGAAGAAACTGTAAACTGGTAAAAGTTTCAATGCCCATTCAGACAGTGTTTGGCGCACTTTCACTTGCAAACCATATTCACATTCACCTTCTATCTACTAAATGCATTTTATAGCTTAAACAAAACCAATTAAGTTACAGGTAGTACACTCATTACAATAAAGTACCTGGGCGACCGAGCTTTGCTCGGTTACATCTCAAACATTAACTATTTTTTTTAAACTTGTCTAAAAACAATGCAAAATAAAAAATTATATATAAACTTAAACATAAAAAAAACAAAAGTCACCGAGTGGGATTCGAACCCGTAACACTCTTTCTAGCGGTCTAGAAAACTAAAACTAAAACTAATCTAGATCGATTTTTTACCCCCGAAAACCCCCATTTTTCAGCGAAATTGTTAGAGCCGTTTTCGAGATCACAGAAATTTATAAATAAATATATATATATACATACAAGAATTGCTCGTTTAAAGGTATAAGATAATCGATCTAGATTAGTTTTATGTTTGGGAAAACGCGTGTTTTCGAGTTTTCATGCGTTTTTCTTTCCACGCAGAATATGGTCGCTAATTTCGTCGCGCCGCGACCGCCTTGATTTAGCTCAGTTGTTAAGGATAGCGTCCGCTAGAAAGTGTGTTACGGGTTCGAATCCCACTCGGTGACTTACTTTTGTTTTTTTTTTTATGTTTAAGTTTATATTTTTTTATTATTTTGTATTGTTTTTAGACAAGTTTTAAAAAAAATTGTTAATGTTTGAGATGTAACCGAGCAAAGCTCGGTCGCCCAGGTACTTTATAAATATATATATACAAGAATTACTCGTTTAAAGGTATAAGATTACAGGTCAATAGGCTATTTGTTTTATCAGTTACATTATAAAAAAAATGTGCATTATTTTTTTCTCTTACCCGCAATTAAGATACAATATCATATCATCATCAGATCTTTTAGTCTTCACTGCAGGAACACGACCCCCTCTGTACTAACAGAGCTATACTTGGCCAGAGCAGCCAGATACACAGCATTAAATTTTCACAGCTTTGTAAAATTGTTCAGACACACGTTCACAAGTTCGCCCGCAATTACCCATTACATCACCCTCGCTACCTGTCGCACAAATATTTTACAGGATAGATGTCGGTCCAATTTTTCTTTATTTTTCAAAATGGCGGTTAATCAGGTTTGAAACCTTTAAAAACATCACATTTTGGCCATTTCGAAGATTTAAAAAAAATTACATAAAACTTTTTTTATTAGGTACCTTTATTAAGACGCACCTTTTTTTCTGAACAACTTTTCTACCCGATAAACTTCTACGGGTCGGAGTGACTCGCGAGATCTTCAGCTCACAGAGCCATTAGTATTATATGAGCTGCACGGAGCACACCCATTAATTACTCTTGCTATATATATACATATATATTTTTATTTATTTATTTATACCTGTTTCCTTCGAGCAGTCTCTCAATGTCTCTCCAAGGCTCGGCGTTGGCGGGCGGCGGGAGACGTCTTGTGGATATCGGCCCCACTCGCATGCCCAAGACCAGGCGAAGTCGGGCGCCGTCAGATATGGCATGCTCCCGCAGTGAGGAGGCATCGTCAAGCTCCTTGAGGTTGTACAGGATGTGTTGCTGAGACACGGGGATTCCTGAAAAAAGACATTTTCTTCAATAAATTCTTCAATAAACAGAGGATTCTTAGTAAGGCCACATATTAGTTAGCACTCGCGATAGTTAATTTACCTCCTTGTCGCGGGTTTCACGTACTGTCACATTTGGCATAACCCTCTCCCCCATCGCTGTGACGTAATATATGAGTGGCCCCTGATTTGAAAACTAGGCTAATAATTAGTTAAGAAAAATGCTTTATCGTATTCAAATTAGAGAAACGGAATATGTAGGTACCAGCTGCTTCTCTTATCAAATCGTAAAACCCGGTCAAGGGAATGGATTCATGTCATTAGGACTGCCTTTTCTATTTGCACACCCACCACCATGCTAAAAGTGACCTTTGGGTCTTATACTCTTATGGCCTTTGACTCTGTCTATCCCGTACAGCTTTAGGTAGGTACAAATATCATCATCAGGTCTTTTTAGTCTCCCCTCTCTGTACTACTAGAGCCATACTTGGCCAGAGCAGCCAGAGGACTTTGGCCTACACTCTCCACGCAGACACTGGACAGACTTGATCGAGAGGTCTCATGGATGTTCATAAGCTTTGTTTAGCTTGTATTTCCTGAGTCGCCTTCTACGACATCCACGGGAGGACTTGGAGTAGCCCTATTCTTCTCTGCCGGATACCACACGGCAAAAAAAGTTGTACCAACGCACAAGCCAAATCGCTGGGTCTGATAGGTTCGTTATAAGGTCTAGTGGTGCACTAAGAAAGGATTTTGGAAAACTTACCCCTAAGGGGGTAAAACGGGGGTCCAAGATTTGTATATAGAAAGAAGTTAGAGCATTTTATTCGAAACTACTTCGCTGGAGTAAACTTTAATAGGGGTGACGACAGGGTCCGAAAAGTATAATTGTAATTAGTCCGCCTTTTAGGTTATCCAAAAAGAATGGACCCGTATTTTTCAGTTTACCAAAAAAGTAAAAATTCACAAAGATACGGAGCGTCAAAGTTCCGGAGTGGGGGCTTGCGACGTCACACTTAAGTAAAAATCGTGCTTAAATATGACGTCACGCGAAATTTCAATGCGCTGTATCTTTGTCATTTTTGGTTTCTCAGAGAAAATAAAAAATACGTGTACAATATTTTTTAATAATCTAACCGATGGACCAAAAATATTTTTCCATTCGTCATGCCATTTCATTGGAAAGGGAGCGGGAACGAAAATTTCTATTAGAGCCTTTTTAGACTTCTACGCGGACAAAGTCGCAGGTAAAAGTTAGATTTGTATAAACCTCATTCTAGATTATAATAATACATATATCTCCATAACTCTTGTGCGTGACACAAAACTACATGATTAGTCACAGCTCAAAAAAAGTGAAAGTCGACAAAAGCATCTATAACTGCATTCCAATCGAGCATACGTTCGCTATGACGTCATATACGCTATATTTGTATGTATGTATATACTCTTCCATGCTGATCTAGGAAAAAAGGAAACACTTAGAATGTACCAGGTGCATATCATACCGCGAAGATCGTAAAAGCCGATCGAAGGAATGGGCGAAAATGCGAATAATGTTAATAGGTGATGCGGCTGGCAACCTATCACTATATTGATTTCTTTTCCATCTTTTCGCCCACGATCACGCTGGAAGAGATCGCTCTAAGCTATAAGACCATGTACCTAATGTATATTTTTGTAAAACTTTTTCTTTTATTAATGCAATAAAGAGTTCCATTCATTCACGATAAAAGTGGCTTTTGAGTCTTGCGGCCCGTAGGTCTGTTTGCTTAGAGCCACAATATACAAAAAGCTCTGTCTGCCCTATTAGGTATAAAGACGTGATCCAAAGATTCTAAGATTCAAATGTTTATTTGCGCCATGTGGTTTCCGGCAGAGTAGATAAGGGCCACTCTATCCATATCCTCCCGTGGATATCGTAGGAGGCGACTTAAGAAATACAAGCTAAACAAAGCTTATAAACATCAGTGAGAGGGTCTTACTTCTGCAGTGGAGTCAAAAAGACTTGACGATGATGATGAGTAATTAGAACTTTACAGGCACTTTTATGATAGTATGTATGTATGTATTTATATAGGCATGTATGTTCCGTCCGTCAAACTATTATATGAAAATTGTGACGTTCGCTCTAGCAATGTAGGTCGTAAATCTAGGTATCACAGTAATAAAACTACAAAATAAACTATTTCCTTTATTCCGTTTTGTATATTTTCTGTGACTGTGGTATTCACATACCTAGTTTACATGCTCCGAAAAAGTAGTGTAATGTTTTCATGGTTGATGTATGCATGAAGCAGACTCGTACATTTTGCATGTGCAATTTCGTATGTGCTTTTGATTAATTAGATTAACTCATATTGCTTTCGTAATAAAGGTGAAAATATGAATCATATTAACCTCCCATGCTGGTCTGGGAGAAATAAAAAAAAAACTTAGAATGTACCAGCTGCTTCTCTTCCCACGCAGATCGTAAAAGCCGATCGAGGGAATGGGCAAAAATGCAAATCATGTTAACAGGCGATGCGGCTAGCAACCCATCACTGTATTGATTGCTTTTCCATCTTCTCGCCCACCATGACGCTAAAAGTGGCTTTTAGGTAGCGGCCCTGGGCTCTGCATAGAACCGCAAGACCCAAAATGCTCTGTCTGCCCCATTAGGGATAAAGACGTGATAGTATGTATGTATGTATAAATCATATTAGATGATGCGACTAGCAAACCATATTTCATTATCTTATCACGTCTTTATCCCTGACGGGGTAGACAGAAGCCAGGGCCGTAAGACCCAACGGCCCTAGCCGTGATGGTGGGCGTTAAGATGAAAAAAATAATCAAAATTCATAACATTACTGGGTTGCTATGCTAACCACAGCGCCTATACATGATTTAAATTTCGCCCATTCCCTCGACCGGCGTTTACGACCTGCGGGGGAAGAGAAGCAGCTGGTACATTCTAAGTTTAACTTTTCTTTTTTCTTCATGTATGTAGTCGGTATTTAATCTTAAATCCAAATAAACATACTTAAAAAAAGGGACTTCCCTGTCTGCTAACTATTCATACGTTAACTATACTGGGAACTGGGACACAGATTACTAATAAGTTACTACACTGGGATAAAATAAAATATAATGTAAGAAAGAAGATTATAAAAAAAGAGTGTCTTGAGCCTCTAAAGACACTCTTGAGAACAAAGGAAATCAATTTGAATATATTTTAAGTAATTTCCCCAGGTTTGCCCGCGTGGGGATTGCGTTTTGTTTTCTTTAGTTTTGCGTTTTGTTATCTTTAACAGATCCAAGGTAACATCTTATAAAACACGAGTTCCAAAAACGGTTTTCCCTACATTCGACCTCTACAACACGATCAGTTGTCAATCCGACGTATGATTCATTATGGAGGCGAGCCAAGAGAAAACACCGCACGCACCTGTTACTATTTGACGAACTCTGTGGCGTAGTCACCATACTAGTCCGCCACTTAGAGGTACCGGGTTCGATACCCGGTCAGGGCAAGTCGGAAAATGCCCTTTTTTCAAATTGTCCTGGGTCTTGGATGTTATCTATGTGTTTGTTATAATATAAAATATAGTATCGTTGAGTTAATATCCCATAACACAAGTCTCGAACTTACTTTGGGGCTAGCTCAATCAGTGTAATTTGTCCCTATATATTTATTTATTTACCTACGCTTGTGTTGAGACGTCCTTCACTAACTCTGTCTGACTGTCTGTTACCTCTTCACGATTCAACCACTTAACCGATTTCGCTGTTCAGGCAGGCTATTGAGCTCCCCTCGCTATCGTGTATTTAATGCTTCTGTGCTCTAAGCCTTATCGCATAGTGTGATACTAATATGTCCTTGCATTTAGATTTATCATGTTGGAAATATTTTCTTTATGTTACGGCTAGCGGTTTTCTAAAAATAGGAAATCTTGATTGGCAATTTTAGCCAGACATTTCAGTGTCAAGGTCGGCCACTTAAACTAATTTAAAGGCCAGACCAGAGATCTAACTTTTAGAGGGCGACTTACGATTTTTCTGCTCTAAAGATTTTTTCTATGATTGGAAATTTGATGGACATATTTATAATTATATCGGTTGTCTGGAAGAAATCGGTTTTAGCGATAAGACTGCCCATTGTACATTTGAATGTTTTTCTGTGTGTATATTTAAATAATTGTTATTTTCTTGTGTGGGATAAGATGTGGGATAACGGTTGTTTAAATTACACACAGACAGATTAACAGTTCAGGAGTAGGGAATCGTGGAACAGAAATACCGACGTGGTTATAGCTTATCCATAAGTGGAATCTCAACTTTGTAAAGAACTTGCAAAAGTAATAAAAAAAGCCAAAGTTAAAAATAATAATTTTTGTTTAACGTGTGTAAGTGGCCACACTTTTGCAGGTTGATTGATGGCATCTGACATAGCTTGACGACTGCCATACAACGATAACAGCCAGGAGCAACGGCTTACCGTGTAGGTACTTACCGTGGAAGGTACGTACCTTCCGAAACACGAACAAAAAAGACGTGTGGCACTCGGGGACTGCCGCGGTAAAGCTATTGCATTAAGGTGGTTCGATACAAGGAAGGACGGCAACGTCGCAAACGGACGACGGAGACGAAGCGGCAACCTACATGGTAGGCGGAGTGGGGAGCGTGAGGTTTTTTCGTTACGGAATTTCTGGATTCGGTCCCCGCGCTCAAGCCCCGCGATAGAAGCTATGCAATAGCTTAAAAATAGTAAAAAATCACCATTGACATAGCTTTACTACGGCCAGTGGTAGATGTACACATTTGCTGCATTTGGACTATATTAGATGCCTTTGAACAGCTTGAAAAATCCTGCCACCAGTGTTGGCCACCTTCACACACGCACGAAAAACTAACAAAACAACTCCGTGGGGAAACAGCTAGTATTTAATTTTCTTTCTTGTACATACATATGTTAACTATAGGTATATTTATTTATTTCCCAATTCGATTGGCCTACAAGCCCACCATATGTCTGAAAATGTAGCACAACCATCCACAACACTATTTATACGAACATGAGAAAACAGGTCATGTATTAGACGAAAGATAAACATTCTGGTGGTATGTTTTCATTCGATCTGACCTAGTTCAAGGCTAGGGCGATTGTAAAAATAATGCTAGCTTTCATTTATAGTGTAAAAGGATTTTTCTATCGGAACAACAATTGGTACAAGTGCGTGTCGGGCCACGCGCACCGGTTCCGTTGTTGCGAATGCCGACTTTGCGTTCACGCCTCACGGTTTAAAGACTAAAAACGTCTAAAAATTATTTATTGAATTTGTATGAAATTTTTTTATGCAAGTACATTTGAAGTTGGTCGACCCCTAAACCCTACTTACCTCTGATAGTTTTCCTTTTAACATTGTTATATGTTATGGAAAAATTTATAAAATTGGATAATTTTTCATAATGCCCGGGCATTGTAAATAGTGATATAAGCTACTTCGCTGGAAAGCACTAGATGCACCGTTTTTGATAGGTTATTTTGGAAATGTTTGAGAAAGACCTATGTCCAGCAGTGGACGTTATGTGGCTCAAATAATGATGATGATGACTTTGATCTAAAGTAATTAATTAAAATTTGAACTTCCTTATTTATCACATTGATTTATTTTCATGTGGTTTTCTGATAATGCACAGGTACATTGCTCGGGGTATTCAACTACAGTTGATTGTTGATTTACCTATCTAAGGTCTATTAAATCTAGAGACGAAAGCGACCTATCAGCTACATCGAAATGACCTGGGTGGTCTAAATGACTCTGCAAAAACGAGTCTGCTGTAGTCGGCTATTCTGCCCCATAGATGAGATAAGCATTATAATAATGCCCGGACGTTTTGGTTAAAACTAGAGAATCAGGAATAGAGAAACGAAGAAATAAAAATAGGGTTAAAAAGACTAGTATCCAGAGCCGCAAAATATTCAAGTCTATTTACGTATCCAGAGCCGTAAAAAACATATTTTAAAAAAGTCTGCTGTACAGCAAGCGTATTCACGATCCATCTGCCCGACGTTCGCGGTGGTGAGGGTGCTTGCTGGATGCAAAATGGATCCAGCAGGTCCAGCATGGATCCTCTAGTTTCAACCAAAGTTGGTGTAGACATCCTTTGATTGCTTAGAGATTGCTCGCAAAATGTGTGAGTGACGGCAACACTGGCTTGCTGGATGCCTTGCTAGATGCGTGAATAGGCTCCATCCAGCAAAGCGACCTTGAACGGCTGTACAGCACGCTGGATCATGAATACGGCGCTTATGGAGAATTGTCTTTTAGGTAGCTGCCTAGAGTAATGCGTATATATATATATACGTATACCTACCCTAAGTGAGTTCGTAGCCAGCATATGGCGCGATAGACAGGAAAGCGCGCGTTTATTCGAAAATAGGGCCTATTTTTAAATAAAAAAATGCGCATATATTAGGAAACCTCGGGTAGACAATGTCTTTGAGTCTCTATGGAAAGCACGTGCCTGCACTCACATTTATTATACTGTCTAATTAATCACTTCATCCATAAAATTATGTGTATACTACACAAATAAGAAAACAATATTTTTGCTTTCCATACAAGTTGATTGATTTGCTAAGTTTATGGGAAAGAAATTCTCATATTTTTCATTATATATATTAATGAACTAAGTTACATTGCATTGTATTGTACCTATTCGCTTCCAATTAGTACCAATTAGCTATTTCATTTGTTCCTCTTAAAAAGTTGTTCAGTTCTGTGGACTAAATTCACCCTTAAAATAGTATACTTCCATAGAAGGCGGAAGTATTAATAATTACAGAAACCTAAATTGTTTTTAAACATTTTTTACGAGCCATAAAGTCTATTATAGCCCCAAACTACACGGAGAAACCTCAATAACTAAATGCGATACCAATACTAATAAATTACCCAAAAACAACTGAACTTGCTGTTGGCAACACTTCAAACGTGCAGAATAAAGCAGATCTCATTGACCTATGTGCGTAAAAGTGTATGACTATGTAGTTATTGCGAGTTCTAATTATATCAACAGCTGTTTTGTACAATTCATGTCAATCAGGCGTTGTAAAAAATGCTAAGAATATGTTGCATCATCTCTTGAGTCTATATTGATTGGCCTACTTTTTTGCCAACTTCAAAAAAGGAGGAGAGGTTATCAATTGTACTCATGTTATGATTATAAGAGAATTCTTTTCTTGTGTGCGTACTTGTGAGGTTTTTCCATAGAAGTTTCATCAAAATAGGTTGTGTAGTTTGGGGGTGAAGTTGGTTTTTAGTTCTGAAAAATTATTTACTAGGTTTTAGAATTTGATAAGACTATTTTGATTGTCAATTACTCAATGTCTATACTAATACATTGAGTGCTTTGTAATGATAACTGTATACAACTGATATTTCAGCTGTAAGTTTATTGTATGTCTAATAAATATATATTTTTTTTACATAAGCACTCCTATTTACTTCTATAATATGAATGTGGACAAAAAATTGTTTGGCTCATTAGATAGTTTGTCTGCCTTTGTGCCTATTTTGTTCCTTGTTGTTGTTGTAATTTTTATGTTTATCATGGTGCAATAAAATTAATTTGTATTGTATTTGTATAGTTTATTAAAAAGTACAGTATACATACTTTTTCTTTTCTCTCATTACCAAGTAAGGATGAAGATGCAGAGCATTTAAATTTCGCATGTCTTCACGATTGGCTATGATTTAAACCGAAGGTGGCATCAATCAACACCACTCCAAAACTTAGAAGCACTGTATCTTCGTAAATTTTTAATTACTTTGCAAAATTTTAAAATATGGTTCCTTTATTTTGATGTAATCTAGTTGATGAACTAAATTTTACAGTATTTGAAGGTTAACAACTAAGTAAGTGGGCCTGCAATAACGTCACCACCAGTTGTTTTTAGGGTTCCATACTTAAAGGGTAAAAATGGGACTCTATTACTAAGACTCCACTGTCCGTCTGACCGTCTGTCTGTCACCAGGCTATATCTCATGACCCATGATAGCTAGACAGTTAAAGTTTTCACAGATGATGTATTTCTGTGAGAATAAAACAAACACAACAAATGTGATTTTTTATAGGTACTAAATAGTAAAGTGCCCTTCGTGCGCGAGTTTGACACGCACTTGTTCGGTTATTTTATCTGTCTCATGAGCGGTCCCATGTTAAATTTAATTTAGATTTTTTCTGCCATATGGCAAGGCCTACTAATTTATTTGTTAACCTTTAGCAATACTGTGCATTGTTTACATAATACGAACATAAAACAAACAATCTCACACATAATTAGATTATTTATATTAGCCTTACTCAGAAACTGTTGAACACAAACATGAAAGTACAATGTTGGTGATCTTACAATGTAAATATATCAATTTTAGTAGTACTACTAATGCAGTTGTCTAGGAAATAGCCACGACAGCCTTTGTTGGATGTTTATGACGCATAATCAACCATGCACTGTCAAAATGAAACGTTGTGTAATAAATTTCTCAGAAACTTACCTTCAACCCTGAATATCTTGGACTTGATCGCGAGTATGGTGTCGGACGGCGACACGGTCATTTCGAATGCCGTACCCGTGAGGGTTTCCACCAACACCTCCATGGTAGGCTGGCTAGGAACATCTTCCTGGAACCCTTTCGACCTATTCGAGAGTCTCTCTGGGCATCCATGTTGTGACATTTCACACGCGGTACACTGATTTACTACCTGCACAGCATTTCACTTCACAAAATGTTGATTTGCAACGAAAAGTTACGGATAAGCACCGAGGACGATTACGATGACGAAGTTAATAAAGTTATCGCCGATTACGTACACCAGTCGAACATATTTATTGCAGGTGTTTTGCGAACACAAAAAAGCTAAACAAACGAAATTTCACAAATCTACAATAGCAACAAAAATAATATTACACAGAAAGAAATTCTTCGTGACAGAAAAGAGACTTTTTTTGTTGATGATTGATGGTGAATGAATGAAATGAATGGTCAATATCCATGGTCAATATATAGAACGTGTCCAATTAGTCTATGGTTAGTGAATGACACCTTTTACTATTGTATATGGATGAAAAGATTTATAGAAAAAAAATAAAATTTAATAAAAACTTGAAAACATCGAAAGAATGCTTTTAATTATTTCGATAAAGTAGTTAAAAAAACTTTCCTTTGATACCGGATTTACACATGCGTGTTCGCTATTCGCCTTGTCATTCGACGAAACATTCCACGAACTATTCGTGTACGAATGCCGACGCGAACTGCTGTTTACACATTCGTGTGTTGATTCATTATGAGATTCGCACACGAATATGGAGGACGTGGACATAATGGCGGCATGCACGCTACATTTACAATTATGTCTTCTACCCGGGTATTTACCTACGCTTAGGTATACACGGTGACTTTTTATTGGTTCTGAAGCCGAAGGCCACTTCATAGGCATCGTTAGTAATACCTAATTAGCTGGTCAAAATAAAAATTCAGAAACAAAAAATGTTGACTAAAACTTGAAAGTAAAATTGTGAGGTCAATTAGTAGTACCGCCGCCATACAACGCCCGCCGGCCGGCCGGGGTCATCGACATTACGCAGTAGGCGGCCGGCGTATAACTACGTGGTCTCGATCGAAAATCATTTACGCAACTTTTTTATCTTATGACATACAGAAATTTGGATTACGTATATGGATAGAGGAATTTATATACTATACGACATTTTTTTTTCCAAAACCAATGAAAAATCAGCGTGTATACCTGTATGTGGTGGGTAGATTGGGATGTTTATTTAAAACCAGCCGAAGCCCGCGACTTCGTTCGCGTAGACTTTATGACTTCGGAAAATGCTCATCAGTCTGAATAACTTTTGCTAAGATGTCATTTTTAGGGTTCCGTACCCAAAGGGTAAAAAAGGGACTCTTTTACGAAGACTTCGCTGTCTGTCCGTCTGTCTGTCATCAGGCTGTATCTCAAGAACCGCGATAGCTAGACAGTTGAAATTTTCACAAATTATGTATTTCTGTTGCCGCTATAACAACAAATACTAAAAACAAAATAAAATAAATATTTAAGCTTTTAGCTTATTTGGGGCTCCCATACAACGCGATTTTTTATAGATAATAGTACGGAACCCTTAGTGCGCAAATTCGATTCGCACTTGGCCGGTTTTATATGTATACACATATAAAACCGGCCAAGTGCGAATCGACGAATAATAATTCTCTTATTATATAATGAGAATTATTATTCGTAGTGTATACTGTATAGACTAGTGGACTTTATCCGTGTTATTATAAAACGCAGACTAGCTGTACCCGCGGGCTTCGCTCCCCGTGGGAATTTCGTGATAAAGAGTACACTATGTCCTTCCCCGAGTCTCAAATTATATCTATACCAAATTTGTTCTATATCGGTTCAGTAGTTTAAGCGTGAAGAGATAACAAACAAATATACAAACACACTTTCGCATTTATAATATTAGTAGGATACAAATTTAGTGAGAGTCCTCTAATTATATGTAGAAATGTATTAAAAGGTCATTTAATGTATAAAACAATGAATATATCTAAAAGAGAAAATAACAAAGATTAAAATCACTGATGCTATAAGTACTTATTAAATATAGAGATATCATCTTATTTGATGTCTGATTGCCTATTTTAACATAAAATTAGGTCTACACACATTTGCCCACAAAAAATGTTACCTTAGACCTTTCAATTCGTATGTTTCTATACAAGTCATACAACGGGTACATATACGTCCTGTTGGGTCGGGCGCTAGCTGCCAACTGCCGGCAGGCGAAAGTGTAAACAGCCAGTTCGTGTTCGCTATTCGTGTCCTTTGATTCGCGTCCGAAAAACCGCCCTCAACGCGAACTCGCGAATCGCGAGGCGAATCACGAGGCGAATAACGAACTGACTGTTTACACATGCTAGTTCGTTATTCGCCTCGTCATTCGCCTCGCGATTCGCGCGAATGTGTAAACGCGGCATAAATGTAGCGTGCATGCCGCCATTATGTCCACGTCCTCCATATTCGTGTGCGAATTAACACACGAATGTGTAAACAGCAGTTCGCGTCGGCATTCGTACACGAATAGTTCGTGGAATGTTTCGTCGAATGACGAGGCGAATAGCGAACACGCATGTGTAAATCCGGTATAAAACCGTCCTCAACGCGAACTCGCGAATCGCGAGGCGAATCACGAGGCGAATAACGAACTGACTGTTTACACATGCTAGTTCGTTATTCGCCTCGTCATTCGCCTCGCGATTCGCGCGAATGTGTAAACGCGTCATGACAATCTCTCATACATACCGCATTTACACTTGTGTGTTCGCTCGCTATTCGCCTCGCTCGTCATTCGACGAAACATTCCACGAAACATTCGTTCGTGTACTGCACTGTCTATGTCGTCATTGGCCTCGCGATGTGTCGCGAAACTCGCGAATGTGTAAATGCGGCATCAAGGTTTACAGGGCAATGATTCAAAAACAAAAATGTAAATTCAACAAAAGACATTTCATTTTGTAAACGAAAACTAACAAACAGATATAATTAATTTTATGGCAACACTGGCCGGAAATGAATCTTGCTGTCAATCGATTGTCTATGCTCAAAAACTCTTTTCCGTCGTTCTTCGTTTACCGATTCGGAGGTTAGAAACATGGTGCGTAAACTTTTGATTGAAAATGGATTGAAAAATAGTGAAATTCTACATAATTTGTAATCAGTTATAAGAGTTGTTGTATAATGACTCTAGGGCATCTTAAATTCAGGGATGCCGTCTCCGTAATACACTCTGGGCGGCTGTCAAATTTTGGAGCATGTGGCCTGTGAAATGGAATCAAGTTCACATGGAATTTATGTTTTCAGACTCGCAAACGCCGTAACGGAGGACGTGCCAAGCACGGCCGTGGCCACGTTAAGGCCGTGAGATGCACCAACTGTGCGCGTTGCGTGCCAAAGGACAAAGCGATCAAGAAATTTGTCATTAGGAATATTGTAGAAGCGGCGGCGGTCAGGGATATCAACGAAGCCTCCGTGTATTCCTGTGAGTCATGATTTTTTTGCCTTCCTCATAATCATCCTCATCATCATCAATCGTGTCAAATTTCTCTATTGGAATCGTTTATAGGTACCTCAGTTCCATGACTGTATCATTGTTATAATGAAGCATCCAATCGGGGCTTTTCAATAAATAAATCACACAGAAATCCTAGTGCATGTGTTATTGTCAGTAAATTGTTGTCAACAAACACTTAACCTCTTCAAAAAAAGTGCAAGTTGTGAGAGTGTTAGCGTGTGATATGTTCCCTAAGGTTTCCAGCCTCAAATACATTCCTTCCAAGGCAAAGGCTGACACAGGGCAATAATTGGTTGTAAAGCTACAGGCACTTTCAAGGTGCCTAAAGTAAGTAAAGTTTAAAGACCAGTTGCTGACATCGTCTTTTGTCCAGTTGACTGGCTCCAATATTTATGTTCTATTTCACTATCACATATTATTATATGGATCATGATACAGAATAATTAAATTTTTAACAAAAAAAAAAAAAAACCGACTTCAATTTATTTCAGGAGTTTTCTCCATATCTCCGAAGTTCTTCATCACATCGTCACCAAATTAATATGGGACCAACTTGGGAGTAAGGGCTTTCAAATAAAAAAAGAATCATCTAAATCGGTCCACGGTTGACGAAAATATCGCGTAACATACATACAAAAAAAAAACATACAATCGAATTGATAACCTCCTCCTTTTTTGAAGTCTGTTAAAAAGTAAAGGTGCAAATCATGACTTGTTATATCAAGTGAAGCCAAAGACTTAATAGTTAAGTATACACGGTAATTTCTCATTGGTTTTGTTTGCCTCCAAACACCACACATGGCCACTTTATAAGGATCGTTAGTAAGACCTAATTAACTAGTCAAAATAAAAATTCAGAAACAAAAAATGTTGTCATAATCTCTATTTGGATTTTGTATATGAATAGAGCAAACACACTTAGGCAAAACTTCACTGACAAGAGCCACTAACAGGGACAGGAAGCGCTTTCCCTAACGTGGGTTTTTAGCGGCTAATTGATAGGCTTGAATATTTTTATTTGATCAAAAACCCCTATCGCTGGGTAACTCTTTCGATCGACTAACCGTATCATATGGAAAGCCTTTAAAAGGGTTTTCCTTTAAATAAGTTGTTAAAACATGCACGTTACGTTACCCTTACAAAAACCATTTCTCATAGGGTAACCCTATCTCATAGGCTAACCCTTTAAGAAGCGCTTTCCCTGGCGGCCACGGGGCGGGGGGGATACGTGGGGGGAAAAACCCTTTTAACCCTTTAACCGCGAGCGTCGCATATATGTGACAAACATTGTCGGGCCCATTCCGCGAAGGTCACATATTTGTGACAAAAAAAAAATGCTCGTATGGCACATAACTTACGTATCCATATCCATTTTTGGTTGTAGATAGGTATGTTAGATTTACCATGTCTCGCGCTGGGGGCACGACAACTGATATAAAGTCTCACAGTGAAAGGGTTAAAAAAGCGGAAAAAAATACCCCTTCCAATGATTTGGTAAACGCTTAGCCTATCATAAGGATTGGGTTACCCTATAGGGAATACGGTAAGCCTCTCGCTGGATAAGCTTTTTACAGGCTAACATAAATGTGAGGGTAAGCCTATCGTAAGGATAAACACTTAAAGGGGTTTTAAAAATTAGCTGCTAATCCGGTCCCTGGCCACTAAGCAAGAAATATGATGGAAACAATCAACTGGATGCTCAGTGATTTAAAGGACTATTGATTGCAAACTTTGGGTGACAGGTGTGATGTCTCTGTCCCCGTTAACTCCTGTTCTTAATCCTTTTACCAAAACAGTCAGATTTTATCAACAAGCATTGTCGTGCCCATTTTGTGAGCGTCAGATATTTCCTACAAAAAACAACTGCTCGTATAAGTAGCGGTACGTAAGTTTAGTGCTGAGTGGAGTGTAGAGGGGATACTGCGCACAGGTACAGTGTTACCTTTTGACTTCTGGGCAAGCCTGGTCAGTGCTAGAGTTTTACGCTACCTGTATTGCACATAAAAGTATCTACAGCCCTTTTTGGTTTACGGTATTTATTTTAGATTTACAATGTCCCGTGCTGCGGGCACGACAACTAATATAAAGTCAAGGGTTTTATTATTATTTATTGTAGAACACAGTAGCAGCTTATTAAGCTGATGCTATGCCCTCGATGTTTAATTAATTAGTGTTAATATACCCTAGAACCTCTAACGTTTAACAAGCTATAACTTTTCCCATATTTGTTCCAGCATTCCAACTGCCCAAGTTATATGCTAAGCTCCACTACTGCGTGTCCTGCGCGATCCACAGCAAGGTGGTGCGCAACAGGTCCAAGAAAGACAGGCGCATCCGGACGCCGCCCAAGAGCAACTTCCCTAGGGACATGCAGCGGCCTCAGAATGTGCAGAGGAAGTAAACTTTAATACAAAAATAAATAAGTAAAACCAAGTTGATTTTTTTATTTCGAATCTGTGCAAAGCTACTACACAAATAGCACATGCATTTTTCACACGGCCTCAGTATACTTAATAGTACAAAAACGCGGCTAAATTCGCCAGGGAGAAGCAAAGAGAAGTTTCATTGCGAGCTGTGATTGATGGTGCATAGAAGTCAGATAATTCTTATTGAAGTCCCCCATGAGGCTGGCATACTCACACCCAAGTGAACTGAAGCCTCTGTAAAATAAAAGATTAAAAAAAAACCATATTCAACTTTATTTCTATATGCGCAATGTGCAGTATAGCTTGAACAAAATAAAAGCGTTGCAACTGCTAGCGGCGCCAAGCGGCCGAGTTTTTTTCAAGCCATTCTATGCATTCTAGTCAAAAATGAAGGTAAATATGGTTTGACAATGAAACTTCTCCAGTGAGAGTTGAGCCTACCTACCTTTCCTCGCTATGGAATAGGTACAAACAATCATATCTATGGCTATGGATATCCCCAGCGGTGCCAGTTAACAAAGTGCCATTTTTTTACCACGGAGTCACCTAGCTAGACGAACGGTTTTTCTATACAAAAAACAGTTAGTTTAGTAACTCCGCGTTCAAAAATGGCACCACAGTTTTGTCTCATTAAATGTGAAGAAGTGTGTGTGAAATATTGAAGTGGCGATGGGCGGGGGTGCAGAATGCGTAACCCCAGCAAAATGTTGCGCCGTAGAGAAATAAGAGTATTACAGATAGTTGGTTCATAGTAAGCCTCAATTTGTTCAAATATAGCAAAATGTGTTCATGTTGTATTTTCGAAGTTATTCGAGAAAAACTGATTTTGCTTGAGTAACGTTACCCCAGCAAGATGTTTTTAAAAAAAGGCGTTTAGCCTAGAATCAAGTATATGAAAAGAATGCTCTTAATGAGTTGTAAAACTTTTAAATGTATACCGATAGCAAGATGTGTTCATCTTATACTTTTTGAGATATTCAAGATATGCAATTTTCCATATCTCGAAAACTGTTAGTAGCAGAAATTTGAAAAAAATACCGTTTATAGGCCTTACTATGTTCAAATTTGTTTGAATATAAGTATTTCGATTTATCTACAAATATCGAAGTAATTTATTATTTTAAAAATTCCGGTTTACTCGTAAACTAGTACATTTACTAACAAATAAAAAGCAGTTACATATACGTGTATATCATACCTTATAACGTGTACAAATTCGGATACACAAACATTACGCGATATAAAGGAATTTCATCGAATTCCTAGTGGTGTGTCTTTGGCAATCAAATACGCAGCTCTCTCTGAACACAAATAGATAAACTATAGTGAACATGTGTGTTCATTTTGTTACAAAACATGCCTGAAAGTTTCATCTTCAAATCTCGCATGGAATATAAGTTATTTAAAAAACAAGAAAATATCATCAATTCTCCTATAAACCGACTAAATAACGGAGGCTACGAAAAACACGTTAGAAGGTATGATATAAACGTATATGTAACTGCTTTTTATTTGTTAGTAAATGTACTAGTTTACGAGTAAACCGGAATTTTCCGATTTTTTAAAATAATAAATTACTTCGATATTTGTTGATAAATCGAAATACTTATATTCACACAAATTTGAACATAGTAAGGCCTATAAACAGTATTTTTTTCAAATTTCTGCTACTAACAGTTTTCGAGATATGGAAAATTGCAAAACGTTACCCCAGCAAAATCTTGAATATCTCAAAAAGTATAAGATGAACACATCTTGCTATTTGTATACATTTACAACTCATTAAGAGCCTTCTTTTCATATACTTGATTCTAGGCTAAACGCCTTTTTAGGGTTCCGTAGTAAACAAGGAACCCTTATAGTTTCGCCATGTCTGTCTGTCTGTCTTGTCTGTCAGCGGTCCCACTCAGAAACTATAAGTACTAGAAGGCTGTAATTTGGCATGAATATGTAAATTAATCATGGCAAAAAAGTCGTAAAGAAAAATTTGGAAAAATATTTTTTTTTACGTTAGCTGCCATACAAGTAAAGAGGTACTTAGTCAATATTTTTTTTCTCGACAAATACATTGTTTAGGGTGTCGTTGAATAGATCTTTCAAAAACATTGTGAGCTTTTTAACACCATTTTTCGATTTAGGGATCCGTTTCTAAAATATTTGGGTTTAAAGTGCAAATTTTTGTTGGAGGCAAGTGTCCCCCCCTCTATCTGCTAAACGGTTATATATGGCCACGTGAAAAAATTCACAGCTATAGTATATATAATGTAAATTAAAGGAAAACTATCAAAGCTAAGTAGGGTATACAAATTAAAAAGTTATAGGCGATCAACTTATAAAATCTACTCGAAAAACATAATTTCATACAAATTCAATAGATAATTAGTTTTAAAACGTTTTAGTGGCATAAACTCACAGTTAGCATTCGGAACTACGGAACCCTACAGTGGGCGTGGCCCGACACGCACTTGGCCAATTATTATTTTATTTAAAAAACATCTTGCTGGGGTAAAGTTACTCCAGCAAAATCAGTTTTTCTCGAATAACTTCGAAAATACAACATGAACACATTTTCTATATCTGTGCATTTTGCTATATTTGAACAAATTGAGGCTTACTATGAACCAACTATTTGTAATACTCTTATTTCTCTACGGCACAACATTTTGCTGGGGTTACGCATTCAGATTTGGGTACCTACTTACTATACTACATTCGATGGCTTCGGCTTGGTCGACTAGACTGTCATTAGTCTCGACTTCGTTAGTCGGCTTGCTCAATTTCATGAGTGCCATAGTCGTCTTGGCCGACTTGACGTCATTAGTGAGGTTGATAAGGTGTGTCATTAGTCAGCCTTGGCAGACAGCAGACTGATTTTGGTGTAATAAATATTGTACATATATGATATTGATTATCTTAATCATACATAATACACTATCACGTCTTTATCCCTGTAATGGGACAGACAGCAGTTTGGGTCCCAGGTAGCAAACTGACGTCAGCGACGTATAAGCGACGTCACTTATAGGTCATAATAGGGTCGGTCATTTATTCGTCGAGAGCAGACGTTAAAGTGACGTCAGTTTAGGGTCAGCGTTGAGCAGGACGTTGTATTTACGTCAAATTAAAGGTAAGTATCTGGACGTACCATATACGCCGCCAAGAGGACGTTTTGCTGACGTCTATTTAGGGTCAGTTTTTGGACGTACCATATTCGCCACAAAGTGTACGTCTTACTGACGTATATTTAGGGTCAATATCAGGACGTACCATATACGACGCCACGAGGACGTTTTACTAAAGTAAATTTAGGGTCAGTATATGGACGTAAGTACCTACCATATTCGTTCCAACGTGGACGTTTTATTGTTCAAGACTTTTAAGGTAAAAGTAACATGTACTCAGTGATACAATTAAGTGAAAAAAACAGCGGAACCGAATCGTTGGTAGACGTCAAGGCATTGTGAAGTTGGCCTCTTGTTAAGTTTAAGTAAAAGTACGGTTTAAATCATTTTTCCATGTCCTTAAGTCTATGATCTTAAAAAACATGGTCCCTGTATCATTGTTCTGGCAATTGTCTCCCACTGTCCTTAATTGCATCTTAAATATAGATTATACTACTTACATTGTGTTTTTTTAGTTTCATCCATAAAAGTTCTTGAGTCTCTTCAAGATACGTAGGTAAGATGCCTGCAAACGTAAATGCTACATGCTAAGCACTAAATTCTATCCTACTATCACGCGTAAGGATTTGCGAGATGGAGTGAAAAGGGATAGAATATAACACGTACCGTAGTCTTTTGATCTAGGGCCCCTGACCAATAACTTAGAACCGTCGTAGAGCTTAAATGCGCAGCTCAGGCTTTAGTGCCAGTTTTGCCAGCACGTTATTTCACTCAATAGCCAGGGCGGTTCTCTTTTTTAACAAACTACCCACCCAAACTACCTCAGGGGAGCATATTGCCATGCTAACGATATCAGCTGTAAGTGTGTTCTTACAATCTATATAATACCCGCTGTCCAAATTCGTGTAGTCTTTGTTAATTAATTTTATTTCCTCTAAATTAGGCAGTTTTAGACTTCGTCCATTCCGTAAAAAATTAAGACGTAAAAAGCATTAGGTAATAGTTCTAATCATAACCATAAAACCTTTTATTTTGAGTAATATTGTATGCAAGTGTTAGTTTCTTAGAAAATCCCTAGATGGCGCTGTTCAAAATTAAAACTGGTTATGGTTTCTTTTATGTACATTCTTATTACTTGGTGCATATTTCCAATTAATCGAGTTCAGCAGTAGTGTGTGGTTTAATTTCCATATCGGTGTGCGACGGTAGCGACACCCAAGACACACTGTACATATCATGAGCTCCCGTAGGTCCTACTCCTGACTTGTATGTCTTAGTAACGTTTGTGTATAACGTCAGTGGCTGCCCTAATATGTACGGCCCAGTAACGTCCCTATGAATTCAGTATATGACGTCACTCAAACGTCAGTGGCTGCCCTAATATGTACGGCCCAGTAACGTCCCTATATGACGTCTCTCTAACGTCTGTAAACTGACGTCTCTCTAACGTCTATAAACTGACGTCTTGAGGCTGTGACAAATTGACGTCATCTGTTGGGACCCCCCGACGTCAAGACATGACGTCTCTTACGTCGAGCAGTACCGTAAACGGACGACATAATGACGTATAAATGCTACCTGGGGTCTTGCAGCTCTAAGTAGACAGAGCCCAGGGCAACAAGATCCAAAGGCCACTTCTGTGATGTCATAAATGACTTTAAGTGGGATGGGAGAGAGGTGTAAAAAAATCAAAGTCCATATTGAGCATAATAGATATATCGTAATTTTATTACATTAATTATGTATGAAAAAACAAATACTTTTTAAATATAAAAATTGCTATTGAATTTTGTTCCTACATATAAAAACTAATTTTCAAGAAAATGATTAAGTATTTATTCTATTACAGAAAATGTATGTTGATATCAAACTTGATAATTGAAGCAAAGCTGGGTGACTAGGAATATCTAAGTGAAACGTTAAGCTCAGGCCCACCAATCGATTTAAGAGTAAAAAAAAAACTAGGTCTATGGTCCCACCCAACCCACCTCCACTTCAATTAAAACAGCAAAAGCTAGAGACCTAAATCCTCATTTAGATAAACTAAGACAGAAAACCATACATCACAAACTGAAATGACACATATTTACAGACTGATAAACTAGAACCCACCCTTATGTCTGTGGTGATAAGAGCCTATTTGTTATAACATTTCTCCTTGGGATCGATTTTTTCGCCGGCCTTCGCAAAAGGTTATCGTTCTTGGGGATTAGTTCTTTCTACAAAACAGTTTTTTATTTACGATGAGTCTGAAATCTTGTTCACCTATTGTGTGTTAGTTGCCATTAAGGCTCCTACCCGCGCTAGCGACCTTGAAAACACAAAAAAAATAATTTCTCTTTCTGTAAGTGAGATTATTAGAAACCCTCGTACAACTTTTCAGCTAGTATCCTTAAGTTTCATTAGAACCTCGAAACTCATTGAAATACTATCCACTTTAGAAACCTTTACAAAAAGAGTCAAAAGTGGCAGTTTTTTGTATTTTTTGCAAAGGAAACTACAGCGTATTTTATTTCAATGATTTTTGAGGTTCTAATGAAACTTAAGGATACTAGCTAAAAAGTTGTACGAGGGTTTCTGATAATCTCACTTACAGAAAGAGAAATTATTTTTTTTGTGTTTTCAAGGTCGCTAGCGCGGGTAGGACCCTTAACTTGTGATGCGAGTGTTTACACTAGATTTACTTTAGGAGCAATGCTACTAAACCAAATACCATATTATTATAAAACACTAACTCACTTCATCCAAAACTATTAATTTTACATTGTCTAGGCCTATAGTACCGTGCTATAATGGTTTAAACTACTTTAAACCAATTAATAAACTTAATCTGTGTTTTATAATCAAGACTGTAGCAAGAGACAGTGATAATGAAAATATACAATAAAATGAACGATGAAACATTCACTCATCAATGACGATTTATATTTTAAACTAAACTATGAAAAAGCAACACCTAGGCGATTGGTTACCGCACCGAAGTTTAATAATTATAAAACTTAATTTCAATGAACAAAATACATGTGTAAGAATATTGTTGTCTGTACAGCTCTCAAGACGTAAGCCTCAAGCCGCTATCTCACCTACATTGTGTGCACTCACACAAATGCAAAGCTGGGCTTACGCCCGAGGACTGTAGGACAAACTGATATTTTGTAAGAGACACAATTATTGATGGACTATGGTATACTTTCTTAACTTCTTACCCCTCCCCCCTCCCCTGCTACCTTTAACAGAAACTGTTACATTCGGCATGATCCCCATTCCTCATTATTGTATTATAAATAGTTATAATACATGAACGACCCCAAAGCTGCAAATTCACATTCCAGCATAGTAAATCCTGCAAAAAACATCGAGAGGTAACAATATTAATGTGTATCGTCACAGAATAAGTACAGAAGCTGAGTGAGAACTCAGCAATGAAATTCAAAGAAATATCTACTCAATGTAGTCAGCGTTACGGTTTAATTTAGCTTGCGTCAGAACTCAGCACCTTTTCGTTTAAATACCTAGAAGTGCATTGCAAGCAAATTTCATTTTTATTGCTCTAGACAAACGATTCTGTTACTGAATTTCCCACTCGAGTGGTCGCCGCGCGCATGGTAATAATGTAGGTATATTTTAGGTACCTAACCGGGGAGTGATACAGGCCTGGTATCGTGTACTATCATATTTTCATACAAAAATTGACAAAATCATTTGCTGGATGTATGCGATGTTATAATACCATGAATGTATGCACATCATTTACACGTATCTTCCTTATTTACGGTAACCAAAAGCTAAATAAAATTGGAACTTAATTACATCACACTCTATCATCAAGGCCCCTTAATCTTGTATATGGTCTGTGGGAGCTTAGACATGGCTGGTTTCTCAGCGGTTTCTAGCGCTTGCTTCAGATTCTTCTCAAACACTTTTTTGGCATCACAGAAACCTTGTTTGGTCTTCCCGAAGGAGTTTGGACCGGCTGATGTTGGCGTTTCTCTGTAATGAAAAAGAAATATTTGTTATTACTCAAAGACAGTTTGGTTGAGAATGTAAGAGCCTTTAAAATTCATGGTAAACTGTGGTGTTAAACTTTTGTACTTCAGTCACCACCGTTTTACATCTAAAGTGGTCAATGGCACTCAAAAGGTCAAATGAGCAATTCGGGTGGGTTTTAAACCATCCTCTTAGAAGTAAATTTCCTAGAACACCCGGGAACGATGGTGAGAGTGTGCAGGGTAAAAGCAGGCGTACTAAACTTCCTGCAGGAGCTGGGGTAGTTCGAGAACAGAGGCCGGCGTCAGCTCCCCACGCAAAACGGGACTGGCAAATTCAGGCCTAATTTCAGATAACTGTCTTCGAGGGACGTAAGAAGGCATCATCTTAGCATCATCTAACCATAAACCTTTGCAGTACTAGCTCCCAATATTACTCCAACAAACTCCACCTTAACAAGTACAAAAAAATCATAGTCCCACAGAAACCCACCGGCCAATATTTCTCATCCGCATCCTGGCTTCGGCTGGCATCTCCTCTGGTTCGTCATCATCATCATCGGCATTGAACACTGAAGCTACGGTAGGCTTAGCTGCTGTCGTAGGTCTTGTAGGATTGCCTAGGTTCATCTTGATGGGCGCTTTGGGTTTGGAAAAGCCAATGGAAATCTTAGTGATGCGAGGGGGCGGTGGTGGTGCCGGGACTTCTTCATCAGAGTCCTCCCACTCATTCTTTTTACTGATTCTCTTATCTGAAATAAAAGTGACTTTTTCATATCATATTCTTTCATTATTTATTTCATCTATTGACAAGGTAGTATTAGTATTGAGTAATTTAATTACTTTCCATGTGTAAGTGTGAAACTCTAGTTAATTGGCAGCACAGAACAGTACTTTTCTATACTGTTATTTCTGTCATTCAGAACTGTCATGTGCTAGAGTGAGAGTAAGATAACGACGGAATGATTCAGCACCAGCCATGCTGAAGCATTCCATCACTCTCTTGCCCTAGCTAATGATGGTTCTGAGCGATAGAAAAGGGTAGCATGCAAAAGTTTAAGCGTACTGGCACGCGAAGCGTAGGGCATCCACCTACAAGGTGTCGGCCAGCGACCATGATGGCAGAAGGGCCGTCGAAATATCTGGCAAAAAACGATATTAATCGCAGTAAGTCCCGTAATACTAATAACACCTACAAGGTGGTCAGATGACCTGACCAGGGTTGCTGGAAAGTGCTGGATGCAGGCCGCTCTTGATCGGTCATTTTGGAAATCTTTGGGAGAGGCCTATGTCGAGCAGTGGACGTTATGCGGCTGAAATGATGAGGATGATGCAAAAGTTTCCTTTTGTGCAGCAAGGTAAGATCCAACCCGTATCCATTTAACGGTTACCGCCAATACCAGACACAATAGTAAGACAATGAACGTGGACATTTATAAATGTCGTCCAGGTCTTTTCCGGTTCATCCATTTGTGAAAAAAATATGATACAATAACTGCTGCTTGATATTTTTGTTGGGTACTTACCTTCATAATCTCTACTAGATCTGTCTGAGCGACTGCTGCTGGGTGGCGAATACCTCCTGGGAGACCTCGACCTCGACCGCGACCTCGTCCTTCGCCTCTCCCTCGCCTCCTTGCCTTCCCGCCTGTCCTCCTTCCTAGAATCATCACGGGCGGATCGAGACGACCCTGCCAATGCGAAAACACTGGCAAAGATAAATAACAATATATAAAATCAAGTAAATACTTGATTGTTTTGCTATTTGGACTTGGTTGGGTCAAAAATATTCCATGCTATTCGAATACCTTTGTCGTAGCCGTAATAGCGATCGGTCATCGTTGATTTGTTCTCTTGTGTGGTCCAGTGATTAGATCATTACCTACTTAATCAATTAAATCATGTAGGTAATTAACATATCTTCACGAAACAGAACAATGAACTCGAATTTTATAAATGCAGCAAAGCAAACAAACGTCAGATTTCAGACGGCCATTTTAAAGAAACGTTTTGTTCATAATTTATTTCAAACAAAACAAAATAATAATATCATTAATTTTCTAATTTTATATATACGTAGTTAAATAATAAAATAATTTTATTGCATGAATTACAACGGTATGTAACTAATTAATTTTATCAATTTACCTAGAGGACTGACGTTATTTTTATTTGCGTTTTGTTTGCATTACACATACAATTTACAAACCAATGACAAACGTCAAACGTGTCAGATAAACGACTATTTATTCTTGGTCTCTTTCTAACTTATGTCTTTAAATCTACTTTAAATAGAGACAGCTCTATTGGATTGATAGCGAGCGATAACGATAACTATCTTTTTTTTCTTGCCGTATAGTACCAGCCGGCGGTAATGAACTTTGGATTTTCTTTATTTTTGTAACAGTGTACTTTTGTACAGTTCTTATTTATAAGTTTTATATTAGCTTAAGAAAGAACAAAGTGTATTTCAAAGTTAAAATGAATCAATTCGGAGTAATAGCAAGAAGTTTCTCAAGTTCCAGCGCAGTCCAAAGTGCAATCAAGAATGTAACTGTTATTGGTGGAGGCCTAATGGGCTCTGGTATTGCCCAGGTAAGTATTGAGCCAAGTCAACTATCATTCACTTAAAAATGACATAAAAAATAGTACAATTTTAAAGTACATACCTAATAAGTAGATGTTACCATGTATAACTTATGTTATGGACGTTGTGGTGCAGACACCAGTCTCTCACAATCTTCTGCAAACCATGTAACTATGTCAACGAATTGATATATTTTATGTATTAATATGTAAGATTGTGGAGAAAAATAAAGAATTAAAGAATATGGTAGATAGATCTAAAGAAGGTAGTAAAAGTACTCAAAAAGAATTTAACTTTCTTATTAGAACTGTAACTTAGTAATTAAGTGAACGGGTTACTTACATATAGAGTCAGCTACTGGCTGACATGTTTCGAAACTCATCTGGAGGTCTTCATCAGGGCGAATGTGACTAAAAATACTGTAACTTACAAGCAGCCTTTGTAGCTGGTAGGCAATTTAAACAAATATTCTCTACAAATCCTCTTTACAGGTGACTGCACAGGCCGGCCAAAATGTCACCCTTGTGGACGTTAGCTCAGATGTCCTCGCTAAAGCCCAGAAATCAATTGGCAACAACCTGGGCCGAGTTGCCAAGAAGATCTACAAAGACAAGCCTGCGGAAGGCGAGAAGTTTGTTTCCGAGTCTCTGGCCAGGATTAAAACATCCACAGACCCAATTGAGTCCTCAAAATCAACCGATTTAGTCATTGAAGCTATCGTTGAGAACATGGACGTGAAGCATAAGCTTTTCAAGCAGCTAGACGCTGTAAGTTTTTTTAATATCTATATCTATACATATAATAAAACAGTAAAAAAAGTGTGTCTGTACATTAAATATATTTCCAAAAAAAATATTGGGGGCGATGGAGACATAGTAATAGAGTAAGAATTTAAAAAAAAATGTTTGTCTGTTTGTCTGTTTGTCTGTTTGTCTGTATGTCTGTTTGTCTGTTTGTCTGTTTGTACACGCTAATCTCCGTAAATACTGGACGGATTCGAATGAAACTTTTTTTGTTATATAGCTATTAAGCCTGGGCAACATATAGGGTATAAATGATTTTGGAAAATAGAACACCTGATGCAGAACCGTAATGGTCCAGCTAAACTATAAAAGATATAAAAATGTCGCCTTAGTAAAAGTTGTTCAACCTGATGAGCATTTTCCAGAGACATAAAGTCCACGCGAACGAAGTCGCGGGCTTCGGCTAGTATATAATATAGCAGGATAATTCATACACAAAGGTCTAACAAAATATACTGAAACTATTTAACCTGCCACAATAAAGGGGGGTGTTATGAGTTTATGAGTAATGTCTGTCTGGGGCATTGTTGCGCTCGAACTGATGGACCAATATCAATGTGGTTTTTTTACGTAAAAGCAAGTTTCATTGTGGTGTTTCTTAGCTATGTTTGATGAAAATCGGTTCAGCAGTTTTAAAGTTATTATAAGTTATGGTTAACACTTGAAATCAGTTCGATTGTTCCACAGAAACTTTATCAAAAGCCAGTTTTTGAGTTATGAAACTGTGGTGTTAGGGCTTGCAAATATTCGAATATTATCGATATTCGAATATTCGACTTTTTTACCGGTATTATTCGAATTATTCGAATATAATTCGAATACTTAAATTAAAATTATAAACTGTTATAGTAATCATTGTTTATCCTATCCAATCACTTCTGAGCTTTGAAGAATCCTGTCGCTTGGCTCGGGCGGGACACCGGCGCTGCAATGGCGCGCTCTAACAACGTAACGTCCCACGCGTTTGAAAATTATATTTTGGGTACGTCAAAGCTGTGAGTTTAGCGGTATTGTTCTTCCTGGCACGATTATGGACGATTTTCATAATTTGTGGTACATGCTCATGAAAAATGTACTTTAATGTACTTTTAAACAAAAAAAGTTGTACTCTTCTATTTTTGGTGTTCCTGCATACCTAAAGTGGTCGAGCCCAGTATAAACTTTGGATATTAAGAGGTACAAATTATAGAAAAAAAAAACATGAAAAGAAAACATAAAATTAATGAATAAATTTCTAAAGGATATAAAAAACTGGTAGAAACAAACAAGCATTTTTTATATCATAAAATAGGTAAGAAATTCTTTATCTTCTTCTCGAGACGAAGGCAAGTATTAAGTAAGTGGTTATGGCAGTCCTGACGGGGTAGACAGAGCCCAGGGCCGTAAGACTCACGCCACGCTTAACGTGATAATGGGCGTTACCGCAGAAAATTGAATTAAAATAGTGATGGGTTGCTAGTCGCACCGCCTATTAACATGATTCAAATCTCGCATATTCCCTCCATCGGTTTTTAACGATCTGCGCGGGTATATAACTATTAAAAAGTGTTTTTAATTATTCTTGCTCGTATTTCTTTTCTGCCATTTATTCAGGCATCTTTTAGATGCGAATGCCATTAGAAGCTGATGAAACCTATTAAAAGAATTGAGGTGTATGAATATACCTGCTAAAACCGTTCAATGAACCTGTAATTTGACTTTGTAAAGTTGAGTACATATGTTTTCTATAATTTGTACCTCTTATTATACTAAATTGATCATAATGTCTTACGTAGTCGTGCTAGAAAGTTTATACCGGGCACGACCACTTTAGGTATGCTGGAACGCCGAAAATAGAAGAGTACAACTTTTTTGTTCAAAAGTACATTAAATTACACCTTTTTTTCATGAACATGTACCACAATTGAATTATGGAAATCATGCATGGTCGTGCCAGAAGGAACAACACAGTTTAGCGTCGGAGAGGGATATTGGTCGAATATTCGAATATCGCAGATTTTATATTTGAATATTTGAACCTCTTTATTATTCGAACATTCGAATATTCGAATGCAAGGCCTATGTGGTGTGTCTCAATTTATCAACTGCTTAAACCTTTTCCCGGTTGCAGGCTGCGCCCGCCCACACAATCTTCGCGTCTAACACGTCATCACTATCCATCAATGAGATTTCTTCGGTGGTCAAGAGGAAAGATAAGTAAGTTATCATATCACAAATAATCATGTGCTTACATAACTATGTATTTGAAAATATAACTCTTGTTAACCGGCTTCAAAAAAGGAGGATGTTATTTATTCAAATAGATAAAAGGAATTTACTAGCTGCTTCTCTTCCCGCGCAGATCGAGGGAATGGGCTAGATTTATGTTAACTATGCGGCTAGCCACCCATCACTATTTTGATTTCTTTATTCCATTTTAACGCCCAACAACGTTTCGTCTGACAGAAATTCTCCCTTGACCCACTAGTGTGTAAAGCTGGTGGGTGAACGGGTCGCGGCTGTTTTAAGGTCACAGCACACTTATCAACTCGGAAAGGGATAGACAACGTATCGCCTTTCGCCGCGCGGTCAACCAGGCGTCAACCTGACGTAGGCACGTAACCAAACAGGCTCAGCTTCCGTACGTCGACTCGACTACGGCTGGGCGACGCCGCGCTTACCGCTCGCCGGCCGCTTTGGTCTGGCTGGCACTAGATCATTTTAAACGTAAAGTGTAGCGCACGGTTATGTCTCGGTTCACAATACGCGAGTTGGCAATCATAGCCATCAATGTTTGTTTATCTACAAATAAATAAAGCGCACGTGTGAGGAAACGGAGAGGCGTCAGCTCGCATACGGAGAGGCGTAAGCGCGCGGACGACGAGCCGCAAGCGCGGGGACCGCTAGTTGACCGACCAGCAAAGCGGTTCGTGAGCTGGTCTCGAGGCGAGGCGTTTACGTTACGAATCCGAATAGTGTGCGTTGCAGTAGGAAGTTTCATACAAAGAATACTGAGCTGCTCGAGTTGATACGTTTACGAGTTGATAAGTGTGCTGTGACCTTTACCCCTGCCAAAAAAAGGGAACTTTGACTTCCCAATTTGAATTTGTCTATCTGTGGTATCGCAGCAGATGTTCAAACAACACAGTTGGTTTTTACGTGAAAGCAAGTTTCCTTGCGGTGGTTCTTAGCTATGTTTGATGGAAATCGGTTCAGCAGTTTAAAAGTTATGCGGAGTGAACCCTTGGAATTCAGTTTTTTTTTAATTTGCCTGTTTAATCAACCTGATGTTCTATTCAGGTTTGGCGGACTCCACTTCTTCAATCCAGTCCCCGTGATGCGCCTCCTTGAAGTGGTCCGAGGGGCGGAGACCTCAGAAGACACGTACAACAGCATGATGACCTGGGGCAAGTCTGTCGGCAAGACCTGTGTGACCTGCAAGGACACCCCCGGGTTTGTGGTGAACAGACTGCTCGTGCCATACATCTGTGAGGCTATCAGGATGTATGAGAGAGGTAGTATACTTTAAAACATAGTATTAGATGCGATAGGAAATCTGCAACCACGCTACAACTGTTAGATAAATATATAGTAGATTATCTATACATACACTACAGATAAAATAAATAAAAAAATTAAATAGTTATTTATTTCTGTAATCTTAGTTACAACATGATGCTAGGACTTCCCAGTGAGTAATCTTATGATACTCGTGATGGGAATGACCCGCTGCTTCCTATAAAGGTATACGTTAAGACTACATTAGTAAATGTACCTACTAGTTTGTACTTTTATTTATACATATTAAAAAGAAAAACAAAACAATCAAGTGCATTTTAAGTAGGTATGGTGTAAGTGTAAAGGATGTGTAACAGTGTGAAAGTGTGTGTGAGGGTGTGTTTGTATGTGGTAGTGATGTAAAGAGCGATTTGGTGTGTAATGATGAGAGTGTGCTTAGGAGTTATGTGAATGTTAATATTACAGATAGAGATGATAAAGTACACAAATAGAAGGAAGAGTGAAATCTTATACAGAATATAATAGAAAAACTATTTGTTTAGATGAATCCGCGTTTCAAGAATGGCACTTTGTCTAGTTTGTATGGTTGTGTGGATGTTTGTTTCGCTTTCGCGTCAAAATGGCTGATACTTTTATCCTACCTATAATAATTTCCTATCACTTTTAAGCTATTGCATAGCTTCTATCGCGGGCCTTGAGCGCGGGGACCGAATCCAGAAATTCCGTAACGAAAAAAACTCACGCTCGCCACTCCGCCTACCATGTAGGTTGCCGCTTCGTCTCCGTCGTCCGTTTGCGACGTTGCCGTCCTTCCTTGTTTGCAATAGCTTTACCGCGGCAGTCCCCGAGTGCCACACGTCTTTTTTTATTTTTACGACCAGGCCGCCTTTTGCCCATTGTCCTGTATTTATTTATTTTGTGCAAAAAAGGGTATTGTATTTGGGAAAATTTTCCGGAGTAATTAACCATTTCACCGCGAGATATAAGTTGTCGTGCCCGCAGAGAGCGCGCAGCTCTTTTTAGTCTCCACTGCAGGAGCACATACTACTAGAGCCATACTTGTCCAGAGCAGCCAGATTAGCAAGGCATAATAAATTTAAAATAAATACCTACAACCAAAAAGGGATGTGGATACTTATGTTCAATACGAGCAATGATTTTTTGTTGGACATATCCGACGCTCGCGAAATGATTGTCGGATAAATCCGTCGTTCGGGGAAGCTTGTAACTTGGTATAAATTGTTGCAGGCGACGCGTCGGCACGCGACATCGATGTGGCGATGAAGCTAGGCGCCGGCTACCCCATGGGCCCGTTGGAGCTAGCCGACTACGTCGGCCTCGACACCAACAAGTTCATCCTCGACGGCTGGCACCGCAAGTTCCCCGACCAGCCGCTGTTCAAACCCATCCCACTGTTGGACAAGCTGGTCAAAGAGGGCAAACTCGGCGTCAAGTCCGGCGAGGGCTTCTACAAGTATGAGAAGAAATAAGTTTTTGAGCTATTTATTTGTGTAAGTGAAAGAGTAATCGTGTATACAAATGTTATTAAGTTAATAAAGTCTGAATTTATACTATTGTTTTAATATTTTTTTAAAGGAGCTTGGATGGAAAACCTTAGTACACTGGAGTGGACATAGGTAATAACCGGCCAAGTACGTGTCAAGCCACGCGCAGTCAGGCCTCCGTCACTCCATCAAGATCGCTCAAAATGTACCTACCGGCTAGCCGTGTTTTCTAACGCCCAAGTGGCAAAGGGGCGCCGCACTCCGGCCTGTGTAGTCGCGTGCATGAGACTTGCTTACTGCGAATTGTTTGTTTACAATATAAACTAGCGTTTTATTTAACAATGTCAAGACATTATTGTGCGGTATTCCAATGTCAAAATCAAAGAACCAATAAAGAATTGTCGTTTTTCACATTGCCAAAAGACGAGGAAAGTAAGTGTTTTTTTTTCGTTAAAAAGTAGGTAGTCGTATAGAATAGGATTTGGTACTGTCTCATCCAATCAGATTATTTTGTAGGTATGAAGTTTGATTGTCCTATTGAACGTCGAAAGTTTAACATCGATGTACTGTATCCAGATAGTATGTGTTGTTGTTTTTCGTGTGTGTAAGTGGCCAACACGGGTTTCAGATTTTTCAGGCTGCCTAAAGGCATCTGACATAGCTTAAAGACTGCCATACAATATGACAGCCTGGACCAATGGCTTATACGTGCCTTCCGAAGCACAGAGGAGCTCAATTTTTATGCCACTTGTGGTCACCCATCCAAGTGCGGACCACGCCCGATGCCGCTTTACATGCGAAAGTGCTAGTGCGGGCCACCGAGCTCCTGTAGTAAAGTATAAAACAACGATTTACGTGAACTAGAAAGTATGCTATAAAGAATTACTCAATATCGTATGTTTCTCATTGCGATGTACGGTACATCCACAGTTTATGAAGTTTCTATGAAAATCACACGCTCTTATTACGTCACAACTTTTAAAGTCAAATCATCTATAGATCCTTTTTAATAAAATTTCATTTCATAAATATGTGTTACGTTCATTTTTGTATTTTACAACATTGAGTCAACCCTAAGGTAATCTCACAACGGCCGACGTCATCGCCCGCTGTGCACTTAAAACGCTCCGTTGAGTCAACGCAGTTAAGCTCATATTTCCTCGCGTCGCTTGACAGCTAGAAAGTTTAGTTAAATAAAGCGTAGGTATTTGGCGTTTGTAGGGAAGTGATGTATCTGTTACGTAGTAACTTATTAGTAATCTGTGGCGCAGTGTAGGGTTCTCCACGCGCAGAAATATTGTATTCTGAAAGCTTATTTAACAATACCTTCACGATGGTATAGTCGAGAGAAAAAATCTCCTATTTTACATGTATGGGGTACAACAATTATTCTAACTCAATGGGATGGGTGCTGCTACCCCAAAAATGTGTTATTTTTATGATTGTATTTTACCAGTTTGTCGGCATGATTAGATACATCATCAGGTCTTTTTGTTTCCACTGCAGGAGCACGACCATTTGTATTACCAAAGCCATACTTGGCCAGAGCAGCCAGATGACTTGGCCCACACTCTCCTCGCTGGCCAGGCGGGTTGGAGAGGTCTCATTGATGGTGCAAGCTTTGTTTAGCTTGTTGCCGTGCGGTTTCCGGCAGAGTACCTAAAATTATCTAAAAAGGAGTGGAAAGCATAAGAAATACACGTAAATGAATAATAAACTTATATTCAATAATCAATATAAAAGTCAACCTTATTGCTTACATTAAAGACATCAATTTTGTTTTTAACCAAGCACTCTATAGTCTATCGGACATAGCAATAAAAATATCAGTTCGAAAAGCCTATTTCGGAATATTGAATTTTTCGGGAACCAGTGCTCCCATTGAGAATAAATTATTTGAAAGGAAACTAAAATTTTGTCTTTACCAAGCCCTAGATAACCGTTCAAATTATTTTACGAACTCAGTTAGTTTTAAGTGAGAACTCCCTTTAACCGCGAGCGTCGCATATATGTGACAAACATTGTCGGGCCCGTTACGCGAAGGTCGCATATTTGCGACAAAAAAAAATGTATGGCACATAACTTACGTATCCATATCCGTTTTTGGTTGTAGATAGGTATGTTAGATTTACCATGTCTCGCGCTGGGGGCACAACAACTGATATAAAGTCTCACGGTGAAAGGGTTAAGCTCTTCTTTGCACATTTGCCAAAAGTGGCCATTTATCGCAAATGTGCAAAGAAAAGCTTCACGTCGTAAGTACCGTCGTGATTCCTAACTTTGCCTGTTCTACCTATCTTCGCCTGATTTCAAATAAATGTAGTTTCCTACCATAATTTTAGAACAGGGTGCAAAAAATACTACCAAATACCAAGTATTTTTCATATATGGCAAGATTTTGCAGATAAAGCGTAGCTTACGTAACGTTGTTCATGATCAGTGCATTTTTTCCGTACGATGAAAGTGACAGATTTTATTTGCCTCCGTTTAACTTTACTTTTAGACAGTGCTACGGAACAGGTAAGTTTAATGTTTTTTAGTAATTGTCACCTACAACTAACCTCCTTTCATTTAACACTATTATTTCCTGGTTTACTTACAATTTTTATTCATAAATTATCAAAAACCTATTGACGGGATTGCGGCAGACATCTTGTTTTCAAACTTCGCCTACCTCTAGGGTTATCAATCATTGTTTTTTATGTTCTACATTTCTGTAATAGGTAATAGTTTTAATTATTCCAAGTGTAATCATTGTTGTCTATTGTGTTTTAAAAAGCTGCTGTTACGTTTTTGTTTCGTACTTCTCTTTATAGCGAATAACGTGACTTATCGGATTTCCATCCACTTCGTGATTTTTAATTATTATCTATCTTTCACCCGCTACTTCCGGCTTGTTAATATGCCTGCACTAGGTACTTTTGGATAATTTTATCTTTTATATTTTAAATATCCCGATTAACCTACAAGGTAATATTGAAAAGCATTCTAACAAAAGAACTAATATAATTTTAACTTATATTATTTAAAGCAGTTCGTTAACATTTTTTTTTATTATTATTTTCTCGATGTCTATGTGAGGTTTTCTTACGTCCTATACAATAAACTGATCATTACAGGATTTTCAGCAATGGGAAAAACGAAAGAGCAGGCAAAGAAACGCATCAAAAGATTGTATACTACGAAACATTCAGAAGATATGATTGAATTAGCACTGGATGCGATGAAAAAAAAAACTATGTCCTCCTACAGTGCAGAAAAAGTATTCGGCATACCTCGTCGAACATTATTAGACAAGTTGCATAATAAACACCCTAATAGACCCGGTTGCCCTACTAAGCTAACTGAACAGGAGGAAGCGGATATTATAAAAGTTTTAATAGCAGCCGCCGATTATGGAAGCCCCTTGACTCTTCTAGATTTGCGGATTGTAGTACACAGGTGATGTTTAAAAATATTTTGTTGTGATTTTTGCCAATGATTCAACTGGCACTAATGTCACCCCTCGAAAGTTATATCCTAAAACGTACACTTCAGAATGTGTTTCATTAGCAAGTTAGGATTAGGTTATTTAGTGCTAGCTAACTACAATTGTCATTTTTAAACCCCGTTGTAAAACCGACGGGGTGTTAAAAGTTTGACCTGTCTGTCTGTTTGTCTGTCTCTGTATGTGTCTATCTATGACATCATAGCTTTATATTAAAAGGTGAATCAGTCAAGAGTGTTCTTAGCTATGTATAGTTGATGGACGCCGTCAAGGTCAAATGGTTTGGGGATTTATTAAATTTCAAATTTATCGTCATTTACCTACCTTTGACTAGTTGCTTATCAGTTGATTGGAGATTTGTTTTTTTTTTCAGATACTTAGAAGCTAATGGAAGACTTTCAATTTTTAATAACAAATTACCTGGAAAAAAATGGGCGTACTCTTTCTTAAAAAGAAATAAATGTAAATTAACCTACAGAGTGATTCAAAATATAAAAAGGAGCCGAGCAGAAAAATCACCAGGTGAAATGAGAGAATATTTCACATATTTAAAATCATCATTGGAGGGCGTTCCTAATGAAAACATACTAAATTATGACGAAACCAACTTGAGTGATAATCCTGGGACCCAAAAATGTTTATTTAAAAGAGGAGTAAAGTACCCCGAAAGGGTGTTGAATTATACAAAGGGAGCTATATCTATAATGTTCGCTATAACTGCAGGAGGAGAATGTCTCCCTCCATACGTAGTTTATAAAGCCGAGCATTTATATACCCAATGGACCATAAATGGACCTAAAGGATCCAGATTCAACCGCTCAAAGTCGGGCTGGTTTGACAGTCTATTATTTGAAGATTGGTTCGAAAGCATCATCCTGCCCTGGGCTAAAGACAAAACGGGTACAAAAGTTTTGATTGGAGACAACCTAGCGTCTCACATAAATCACAAAATTGTGACTTATTGTGAACAAAATAATATTCGTTTTGTATTTTTACCCCCCAATTCGTCTCATTTAACGCAACCTCTCGATGTATGTTATTTTGGCCCACTAAAAAAGTTATGGAGAGAAATTCTATTGAATTATAAGATAAAAAACCCAAGGGAAACAACAATACATAAAGGACATTTTCCAGATTTACTCAAACAACTCGTGGAGAAGCTTAACGAAAAGTCCCATAATATAAACAGTGCTTTTAAAAGTACAGGAATTGCGCCATTTAACCCTGATAAGGTTATCAGTAAACTTCCAGGTTCAAATGAATCTACTGCTACATACACTATCGACAACGCACTACTAGACTGGCTGAAGGAGACAAGAAGTGCCAATCCAAACAAAAAACAAAGGAATAAGAAATTAAATGTCCCCCCGGGAAAATCTGTTGGCACAAATGACTTTAAAGATTTGATTACTCAACCAAAGAATGGAAAAAAAGATAAAAAGCAAAAGGCAGACTATTCTAAAACTACTCAATTAAACGTTGGTTTATTAATTGAGCCATCCTTCCAAAATCCCGAAAGTCTCAAAAAGTTATGCATCAGTTGGGTCAATACTTACTTGATAATTCAAAACGATGAACAAACCGCACAAAGATCATTTGTTCAAAATTTGTACGAAACTAAAAATGATGAAGCTAATGAGCCATTTATTGGTGAATTGCCAGAATGCCTACTACTAAATCTTAACAACAAGCCTACTACTAAATCTAAACCTATAATTACATCGGAAGTTACTTTCAAAGCAGGATCGTCTCAAAATATTCATTATCGTAAGAAAATAAACAGTGATCAAAAAGGTGATGTTAAAATTACGCGGTCTGCTTTACATATGAAATTAAATATGAAAAAGAAAGAAAATATAACTGAAGAAAGAAAAGTCCTAGAAGAAATTACACAAAAAAGTAAAGAATTTGGAAATATAATAAAAACTGTAACACCGAAGAAAAAAATAAAAAGAGAAACAGCTACTAAAGCAAAAAAAAGGACACAGAAACACATTCCTAGCAAAGAAAAATGGAGGAGATATAGCAGTGAGTCTAGCTCTTCTGAAAGTATACTGTGTATGGCTGATTCGGATGATTCTGAATATGAAACAATGGAAGATATTATCACGGAAGAAGAACAAGAAAATATAGAACCATCAATTCCATACGGCGTTTCAGAAATTGAATATTTTACAGAAGATAATAATAAATTAAATATCGATACATGGATTTTAGCAAAATTTGCTACGAAAAAGAGTTTGAAACATTTTGTAGGAAAGGTTATATTAATGACAGACAACATACCTGACGTGAAATTTGTAAGGAAAGTAAAGGAATCAAAATTGGATAGAGGATCGGTGTTTACTTATCCTGCAGTGGATGATATTTGTACCATGAAACATTTGGATGATATTGTTTTAATATTACCAACGCCCAACATTTCCCGGCGAGGACAAATCATATTTGATATTGATTTGAGTAATTACAACGTACAATAGGTTTAACTGTTTTGACTGAAGTTACGTACGTATTTTTGATGTTTCCGGACTAATTAAGATAAGACTGATTTAGTATGTTTTAATTTAAAAAGTATCAATGCCAAATATTGTGCCTTATATTTTGTTAATTTTTTAAGGTGTTTTATTAGTATTTGTTTATGTTTGAGACTGCTGAAGTGAATAAAATATTGTGTTTTTGATACATAATGTATGGAGGTTTGCTAAGATTGTATTTTTTTTTAATTTAAGTATCAGTACTGTATTAAAAATTGTGCTTTAATTTTAGTTTTCTTTTTAGATGATTTAGTATTTGTTTATGTTTGAATAAGACTGCTGAAGTGAAATAAATATTGTTTTTTGATGCATAAAGTATGGAGGTTTGCTAAGATTACATGTTTTTAAAATTAGTTTTAGTTGTTACGTTGTCACGTAAAGATATATATTTTTTTTAATTTTAGGTAATTTTTTTGTTTAAGAAAAAGTAGCTACTAAAATTACTACTAAGCTTGATAGCTGATAAAAAATATTTTATCAGCTATCTTTTATTTTACGCTACGAGGATTTAAATAGTAAGCTTTTGTTATAATAATTATGAAAACAATAAAGAGACTAAACGACATCTTTTTTTTCTATTTGTCATTCCCCATATTTTTGGCAGCCCTGACACTGCTCCAGCAATTGTATGGAGCCAACTTCAGACTGATACCTATCTTCGCCTACAACCATTTTTTTTTTTAAATGGACTCTATTTCTATCACAGTACAGTTTATTTTCGTCTGGCTTATTCCAATTCGTTTACATCCGGTCTACTATACATTATGGCGGACAATTAATAATTATTTGACGTCATTTCACGACGTAGGCGAAGTCAGGAAACTATACCCATACTTCGCCTATGACATTTAAGACTTAATTTTGTCAATATCATAAAGGAATTTAATCATGATACTGTAAACAATGATAAAGAACGATGTATAAAATCATTTTTTTATCATCGCAAAAAGAAATTTCTTCTAAAATTTAAGGGGTGGTTCAATAAGTGCCAAAACTCAGGCGAAGTAAGGGGTCACGACGGTACTAATATTTATTCTGTGACGTCAAGCACTGGTCCCCAAAAATTAAAGTACTTATCTCCTTAACCATGCGGAAAAACGGATAAGTGATTCAGCATTTCAAAAATCGCATTTCTTGGACCTGCCTAGCTCGTTTTAGCAGGTTGTAGGTTTTTTCTTATACGCTATGTATGTACCCATTTTTGACTACATTCCTTTAAGAATCCCCTTACCCTAGACCGAAATACATCTTTCCATACAAACGTAGTCTACGTTTTATTTCGAAACGACATGCCCGATTTCGGCAAAATTTTGTAATTACAAAGATATTGCAATTATCTAGGGTTATGATTGGTTTTCGACGATAAAAATATGAACTTTAAATAGAATATAGTGTGTTATATAATTTTTGACCATCATTATGGGGAACATCTATATCCTTGTATTTTCTTTCCAGTTGTGGTTTCAAAATAAAACGGACTCTTAAAACTATTTTTAACGACTTCTAAAAAAGGATATCAACACTTCGTGATCTTATACACGCTGACTTTTTATTGGTTTTGGAAAAGAAAATGTCGTATAGTAAATAAATTACTCTATCTATATACGTAATCGAAATTTGCGTATAACATGAGATAAAAAAGTTGCGAAAATGATTTTCGATCGAGACCACGTAGTATTCGTCCAAAACTGTCGCGTGAACTCGCGTGACCCCATGAACTTCGGGCAGCCGGCCGGCGAGCCGCCTTGCGGTGCAACTACTAATTGATCTCACGATTTTACTTTCGAGTTTTGGTCAAAATTTTTTGGTTCTGAATTTTTATTTTGACAAGCTAATTAGGTCTTACTATTGATTCTTATGAAGTGGCCTTCGGTCCCAAAACCAATGAAAATTCACCGTGTATAATAAAAGAAATTTTATTAAAAGCGGTTGTGTAGTTTGGGGGTGAAGTCAGTTTTTAGTTTAGAAAAATCAATTATTATATTCTTAATTTTTAAAACCTATATTTAAATATATCGTCCACTATATCTACATATCATAGTCATCGTCCTCCCGCTTCCGTTTCTGCGCCCCGCCGTGGTCGTCCACCTCCATCTTGACGGGCCCTACCGGCGACGGCCCGGCGGTCACTCGCACCGCAGGCTTGGCTACTACCTGCAAGGGAAACAGTTTATCATCATCAGGCATTTTAGTCTCCACTGCAGGAGCACGACCCTCTCTGTAGTACCAGAGCCATACTTGTCCAGAGCAGCCAGAGGACTTTGCTTACGTTAGTAATTATATCATCTTTGACTTGGCCTACACTCTCCTCGCTGGCAATATGGGTTGGAGAGGTCTCGTTGATGTTTTAAGCTGTGTCTAGCTTGTATTTCCTAAGTCGCCTTCTACGACATCCACGGGAGGACTTGGAGTGGCATTATTCTACTCTGCCAGAAACCGCATGGCAAAACAGTTTATGATGACCTCAATTTGAAATGGAGATTGTCTGCTAAATCATGTCACAGAATTAATATAAGTATTACAGTACCTGGGCGACCGAGCTTTGCTCGGTTACATCTCAAACATTAACTACATTTTTTTAAACTTGTCTAAAAACAGTTCAAAATAAAAAATTATATATAAACATGAACATAAAAAAAAACAAAAGTAAGTCACCGAGTGGGATTCGAACCAGTAACACTCTTTCTAGCGGTCAGCATCCTTAACCGCTGAGCTAAGCGGATGGCGGCCGGCGCGACAAAATTAGCGACCATATTCTGCGTGGAAAGAAAAACAAATGAAAACTCGAAAACACGCGTTTTCCCAAACATAAGACTAATCTAGATCGATTGTTTACCTCCGAAAACCCCCATATACCAATTTTCAGCGAAATCGTTAGAGCCGTTTTCGAGATCACAGAAATTTATAAATAAATAAATATACAAGAATTGCTCATTTAAAGGTATAAGATACAGAACGGTAACTCCTAATGTCCCGCGCAATATGCGTCCCCGGTCTCTGCCCCCGCACCTCTCCCCCGTTCTCGCCATGTCGAGTGTGTTGGTTGACTGGCGAACACACACATTGCCGCGTGCACGGATGTATAGTTTCGTTTGTAGTAGTAGGCATAAATGATACTCTACTTCTATGAAGTGCTATAAGTACTTGTGATCATGACGTGTTTACCCTTATTGGTCGTGTGGCTTACGACTTACAAAATAGGAGCACTCTATCTCTTCCTGTGGATGTCGTAATAGGGGACCGATCACCCCCGAAGCGGCCCGATCAGACCGCTGTATAGAATACTTATATAAATTCTGCTAGTATGATATTGGACGAGTAGGTGGAAAAAGAAATCTAAGTATTATTAGCCACCTTTCCTACTAACATGATTCGCATTTTCGCCCATTTCCACATTCGGCTTCTATAATCTGCGCAAGAAAAGTAGCTGGTTCATTCCTTTATCTTTCAAAATACTCTACCTTGCTGGAAGAAGTGAACTTCAGCACCGGTTTAGGAACTACACTTGGTTTAGACGAGGCCACATTGACGATGGTGCCGGGCGGCCGGTTCACCACAACCTTTTGCTGCGGTGGCTTTGGAGTGGTCACCGTTTTGATGGTGGGCGTTGTGGGGATGTTTGTCTTGATTATTGGCTTCTTGGTGGCTGCGGGTTTGAGGCGGTAGTTGCATGCGGAGAGGCAGTAACTGAAATGCAAATCAAATACACGGCGATTTTATATTGGTTTTGTAGCCGAAGGCCACTTTATAGGCATCGTTAGTAAGACCTAATTAGTTAGTCAAAATGAAAATTCAGAAACAAGAAATGTTGACTAAAACTCGAAAGCAAAATTGTGAGATCAATAAGTAGTACCGCCGCCATATAGCGCCCGCCGGCCGGCGGAGGTCATCGACATCCACGCAGCTATTTTGGCCGGCATAACTACGTGGTCTCGATCAAAAATCAATAACGCAACTTTTTCATCTTATGTCATACAGAAATTTGGATTACGTATATGGATAGAGGAATTTATTTACTATACGACATTTTTTTTTTCCAAAAGCCAGCGTGTATAGTTTGACTCTTTATTGTACATAAATGTAACACTGTTTTGACCTGCGACTGTGACGAGCTCTGTGGCCTAGTGGCCATCATGCCAAGCTGTTGCACCGAACGTCCTGGTTTTGATTGCCGGTCAGGTCAAGATGAAAATTATCTTTTTCAGATTGGCCTGGGTCTTGGATGGTTATGTGTATTTGTTAAAAAAATATAGTATCGTTGAGTTAGTATCCCATAACACAAAAGTCTTACTTTGGGGCTAGCTAAATCTGTGTGATTTGTCGATATTTAATGATTTATTTTATTTACTGTTGGCTTATTTATTTACCTCACACTATACATGCTGCATATGGAACTTGCCTGTCCTGTGGTGGTAAATAGAATAAACTGCAATGGGCCAATAGAATGAATTAGTAGTTCGCAAACTGTGAACTCATAAACTCGTATCTCAGCAACCCCTTAAAAATTTGGCTCATGTTTGAACTTAAAAATTCAATTAACTACTTCTCCACTCTTACCAAATTTCATAAAGCTCCTATCAAAATTACTCAAGTAATCATTGCAAAAACATACATATAGAACAAATGCCAGATTGTTCAAGTAGACCTAGGAGAACTTTGTTTGCTGTTTCAATTAAATGTTTGGTAATACTTCAGGTATTGCCTATTAGGAAGAATCCAGATCTGGAGAAACAGCTTCATCTCTTCTTGTGGATTTTGTTAGAGGCAACTAAAGGATGTAGTACAAACATCTCATGCTACAACTGCACTCCCAAGAGAGTTGCCTGGTTATAAAACATTTTGGACATATGCATTGTCATAGTCATAGACTAATTACTAATGAGGATATAAATTAACAGTTACGCGTCTTTATGGTTTTCCTGGGTCAAAAATACATTATTTGGTACCTACTGCTGTAAAAATAAAATGTTACTACTATCATACCCATGTTCAATGTGATTGTAGATTAATCTTTGCAGAAAAACTGATAGTAAGAGCGCTTTTTGGCTCCAAGAAACTCTGACATCATTTATCATAATTTTATACAAATCTCATAGAAAATGATTGTTTTGATGTTTTGAAATAAGTATCTGATTTTAGTTGTAAGTGTAAGTAGCGAATTGAACCAATCTATTGTTACAAGATGACACAGGCAGGAGGCTTAGGCCTAGCAGTAGCTCCCTGAAAGCTGACGATGATAATGATGATCATTTTTTTTTATATAGATAGATAGACAGATAAACACTTTATTTGTCTCACTGAGGCACACACATATAAATGCACATACAAACAAATCAACACAAAATCAATAACAATCAGTCTTAGAAATAAGGTGAACTACAGTGACACAAAAAGGCAATAACTCAGCGTTGAACTGTTAAGGGGGAGCAAACACTGATTTTCAGTCATTACCGTCAAGTGAGAAAACGTGAGCCTGTTGGAAGAGCGATAAATAAAGATTAGTTATAGGATCAATCTGTTTTGGATATATACAAACAACTCACCGATCAGGAGGCAACCTTAGTCCACAATGAGGCTTTATCAATGGCAATGGATTGACGTTCTTCACTCTAGCCAGTTCCAACAGCACCTCCCTCTGAGGGGGGCTGGTGAAAGACTTATCCAGCTGCATTTGTACCGCCAAGCGCACGTCTTCCAGATCTATAGTCTTTTTCTTCGCATGATTCGCAAACACGCGCGCGTCGTCCAAAATGGATGTTACGTATCGATATGTGAATTCCAGGAGCTGGTTTACAACTCGGGGCTCGTAGTCTGATACTCCGACCTCTTTCATTATGGACATGATGACTTGGGCATCCTTTGGAATGTGTTTTACTTGGTTGCTAGACTTCGATTTGTCCTTTTCAGACATGGTCACTTATCAATTAATATAGTGTTAGTGACGAAGATTACGGTGAAATTAAATTAATTGTTATCAATTTGATATTTTATTTAATAAAAATAAATAAATCACAGCACAGCAAAGCGAAATCGAAAGCGTCGTCACGTCAAATAAGTCAAAATATAAATAAACGTCAACGTCAGTCAATCAATGTCAATGTGACAGTGCAGTGACATTTTGACTTTTTGTTTGTATCAACAATGTTGACAAAGGTGTAACGTATACAGCCTTGTCATAGAAAACCTCAACTCACGCGGCGTTGCACAAAAGCACAACTCGCACATATTTGCACGTATTATGTACCAGCTGCTTGTCGCAGACAGAAACAGAAAAAAAAAATAACCTAGCTATTTATCAATTTAATTGAAAATAAGACCGTATTATCATAGCCTAAAGTGTATAAACGTTTAATCATTACAAAATATTCGCTAGCGTCTTGCACTATGTGCAAGTTAGTTTATTAAAAAATCCCTTCTGCTGCGCTCCTTTCTGTCTGAACAGGCCTTAAAACGTGATTAGTATGTACTTTTTGTATATAGATTAATATTGTGTTATGTACCTATTAGACTGGGCTGGACTCAGACAAATGCAGTTGCGCTTTTATATTCTATTTAACAGTAAGTATAGGTAGTAAAAATCAAACACACCATTTATAATAACCAATTCGATTTTATTCAGTTAAAATATGAAATACCTTACGTGTACAGTAAAAATAAGTTGTTTTTAGATAGTCATCGAAGTGTAACTCAATGTATATTAGAATTCGCTCTGCCCCCTCAGCATGGCACCGTCGATAAAATTTATCTACCTCTATAGACAGTACCTTATCGCCTTACGTAATAATAACAGTGTTATTCCGTCTTATTCGCTCATAGTCATACAGTCGAGGACTTATCTATCGGTGCCGCGCTATGGGGGCCTTGGTATCACTCCTCCAAGTGTACTAAAATACGTTCTAACGATTACATTTATTGTAATTTGTATTAGGTACATTAACATATGGACAATTTGGACGTACAGTTGTGATTTATATTCACTATAGTGATGAAAGAAACTCCTAAGGTTGCATGTTCTCCACTCTCGTTCTGTTTTAGTTATATTTACAGTTTTAATCTTAGACCTAAATTATTGTATACGCTCAAACATAGATTATATCAGGGCTGGAACTGTACATCGTCTTTTTGATATAAATACCGGTAAGTTATAAACCGATAAATACCGGTAAGTTATTAACCGATATAATGATATTGCATTTAACAAAATATCTCTTTACGGAAATAGATATAGAAATAAAATATCGGTAAAGAGATACCAGAATACCGGTATTTAATACCCTGGAATTTATGTTTTAAAATTTTGATTGATTTATTTTCAGGTTTATTTTTAAACTTGCAACACTTACATTTACTTTCATGATTATGGCGGTCTACATGCTGGAACGAAAAGTAAAGTAACATTTATAAATCAGAAGACCAGGCAATCAAAAATCGGTGCAATGTTACCGTCATGACTGATGTGTGAATACTTCAAAAACCGCACTAAGCAAAATCGCTTTGCCACGAAACAATTTGATTTTTTTAAATGTAATTTTATGACTTTCATACAAATAACATTTTCGCGTCCAATGTGCGGTTCGTATCGAACAAAAATTATTAAGCATCAATATAACTGCCTGGCCTGACTAAGGGAGTATGAAATGAAATGTATTATTGCTTTTTTATCAACATCGAGTCATCGATACAAAATGTCAATCACAATAACTCCGTCCAGCTTTTCCTATAGCTAATAAATTGTGCTATTTTCCGAAACCCCCCGATACTATCATTCTTTATTATCTTATTTTAATATGATATCACTAGTGAGGTTTCAAACAATAACCTACTTAGACCTCACACGTTGACTTGTTGCCATGGCCAAAGGTAGCTAACGGTAACCCTTTCACCGAGCGTTCGATATTTCCGACAAAATTGCTCGTATTGCACATAACTTGAGTATCAACATCCCTTTTTAGTTGTAGTCATTTACATTTACCTCGCGGCAACTGATATAAGGTCTCGCGGTGAAAGGTTTCAATTAACGTACTTTCTGAAACGGTTACAGCTTACATTACCTACTGTTAAACAAACACGATTTATACTTGTTTTATGTTAATGTTTGTCGGATAAAGGCAGACTTACATGTTTTTTTTAGATGGATGTATAATATACGATACCGGTATTTTCAAAGGAACGGTATATTGGGATGCCCTATTTCATTTTCAAACATAAATAAATATTTTAAGTATACGATTATTATATTATTGTAAAAATAAAGAATTTGCCACTATAATGCTGTCTGAAGATCGTCGAATTATAATCGCATATTATTTTGTTTATAACCAACAAGATCACAATGTTGTAAGTAGGGGCAGTTATGTTCAACAGTTAAGTTGTTTTAAACTAACGCGAGACACAGACATTATTATTATGCGATGAACGGGTTACACACGTAGAGTCAGATACTGGCCGCCATGTTTCGACCTCATCCGGAGGTCTTCTTCATGCGAATGTGACTAGAGGACGCGCGCACAACGTCGACTCAATACACACTCCTTAATGCGGCGGGACGAGGTCGACGCATGTCGGCCAGTAGCTGTCTACGTGAGCATGCCTACCCATCGCCTTAAAAACATAATTATTTCTCTTCAATCGTCACTAGATGGCGCTATAAGTATTAAATTGAAACAAAATATGACTTATATAAATGCAATAAATATCTTTAAAGCATTAACACTTTCTTTGTCACTTTTTTGCCAGTCGTGTGTGTTGCCATCTCTGTGACAGCAGCTGGTACTAATTTCGCCTTCTAGTTTTGCCTTCTAACAGTTTCTATGGCATTGGGTATCTGTAACGTTAGTAATTATATTGTCTATGAGAAGTGAGTAACCCGTATATCGCATTAATAATAAGAATTTATTATTAATGTACAATCGTGTAGTATTTACGTACTAGCAGCAACGTGTGAGGTGTCCTATAATTATAAATATAATGTAATGTCTTACGCTTACGACTATCCCGTACAGTCAATATATCAACAAGTCTAGGGCTACCTACGAGAAACTATCAACATCACGAAATCCACTTGTGTATGGCTAAGGAAACTATAATACACTTCGGAAAATCACGCGTCTCGCACGATTGCAAATTCAATACTTTTTTTAAACTAACGTCGCTAAGCGTGGAGAATTCACGACTCAAAATCCAAATAATTTAATGTTAAATAGCAGTTGTTATATAACAAAAAGGAATTACAAGATAAACAAAGCTTATAAACATCAATGAGACCTCTCCAACCCGTCTGGCCAGCGAGGACAGCGTAGGCCAAGTCCTCTAGCTGCTCTGGCTAAGTATGGCTCTGGTAGTACAGAGAGGGTCGTGCTCCTGCAGTGGAGACTCAAAGACCTGATGATGACAATGCTACAACTTCAGCAATTGTTATATTGTGAGTCACACAACAACTGCTAAAGTAAGCGCCAGTTACGAAAAGAATACTGAACATTGACCTAAGATTTAGAAAAGACGTCTAGTCTACCTTATGCTTATTTGGAGCGTTTTCCTTGACACAACGTTAAAAATACGTTTGTAGGCGCTAGAAATTTGTGGCAGTGAACAAAGATGGCGATATAAAATAGACGTTTCACGGTGCGCCGTGTTTTTTTTTGTAACTTTTTTTAAACGCTGAGATTACTAAACAAATTTTTTTTTAACCGTTCGTTTAGTGACTCATTGTTTTGAAAACGGCACCTCTGATCCAGTAGTACTCTCCTAATTAACAATTACTGTATCATGCGAGCAGGACAACAATACATTATTCGAACAGATGATTAAAGGGTCGTTGACCGTAATTCTCCTAGCTTAGCGACCTGGCTTTACCTGTGGCAATGTTGATGGCACTGTTACAGATATACTGCATTCGTACGTTGGCATTTAAGGATCGCTAAATTTGCAATAGTGATACACATTAACTATTAACGATTTAAATTAAATTGCACGTCAAAACAATTCGGACAACACATATTAATAAGCTCACTCAACTTTATTATCAATCGTACTCGTAAATTAAAGGTTAACAAGTGAGTTAGTGGACCTGACCATATTGCGGAAAAAATCGAAACTAAATTTGACATGACGCATAACACAGATTAAAAAACGTTAGATGGCGCCGTTACAAGGCTACTAACTCAGTTGTTAACCTGTACATTATTACTATTACAAATTGAAATTAGAGATACATTGCGTGATTCAGAAATCGATCTTATATTTCGTTACAAAAATATCCAAACATATCAAAGTCAGTCCGTAAGCCGAGAATCACTTCATTAAATGGCGAAGGCACTCCTTGATGCAACTTAAAACGTGAAACTGAACGGGGAAACGGAATTAACGTTGCGCTTACGCAATAAGCTTTCGTGTCAGCCAAATAAAACTATATAACTCGTGTTGAAAAAGAAACAGTCACAGAAATATATCCCTCTCGTTCTGCCAACGAAGGAGTAAGAGAGACAATTTCACTTGTGAAAGTTTCTTTACAAACACAGTTTAAACCTTACCCTATTTATAATTAGAAACAGGAAGAAACTACAAGAAACAGACAATAATTAATTACAAATGATACAAACGAATCGATACTTAATGGAGTACAAATTTACGTTTTCCTCTACGCTAAGGTTATAATATTAAGCTGCCTAAAGTCTATTCTGAAACATTCACTCTCTGCACACGGGAAAATGAACGAGTCAAATGTTGCACTTCTCCGAGTATTGCACGTAACATTTCCGGGATAAATATTTACATCGTGGTGTTATCGTCGCGTCATCGTCATAGCTCGCCGCCGGGCCACGGGCAGTGGCTGCGTGCAGTTGTGCACTGCACTCGACGATTAAATTTCGGCGGTTAGCTCGGTTGAAACCTGCAAAAAAGTTTGCTGTGAGGTACATTTGAGAATCAAATTTATTGACCATTAATTTTAATTATTGTGTTTGAAAGTCTCTAGCGTGCAGATATTTTGGTGTAAATATACTGTGAATCTGTATATAAAATTATTAGGTACATAAATACAAATAAATAAATAAACATAAAAAAGGTAGAGGTCCCAAGTGAGAACCTTGAGGTACACCTTACTAAATTCTGTAAGTTTATATTAATTTAATAACATTTTTTTTCGTAAGGTCTCTATTTTACTATACTTACAATAAAAATAAAGTTTATTGAAATGTGAATCGATTTCGGACATCATTTTTTATGTTATCAAATTAAGGGACACAGTGTCAAATGCCTTTGATAATTTTGTGGTACAGCGTGTAAAAGGATGCCCTTTTTCTGGGGTACACAGGGTCTTTACAGAAGCTGAATTGCCACTTTAAGTACTATGTACTGGAATATGTATATACTAGAAGAGAAAGCCCAGTTGAAAACAATTTTTATACAAATATATATTTTTTTATCATTGCTCGCATGTTAAAGTTTTTTTTAGGTCGATAGACTCAGTGCGCTATTGAAACAAGTACTGTTTAATGTATTTTGGTGTTTACTTTTTTCAGTATAATGGACTGAATTTACCCTTAAAATAGTTTCAGTATATTTTGTTAGACCAAAATAGATAAACATCCAAGACCCAGGTCAATTTGAAAAAGGTTATTTTCCAAGTTGCCCTGCCCGGACATCGAAGCAGTACCTATGTGGTGAGCGCGGGCTGCGCGTGGTCGGGCGGCGGCGGCTGCGGCGCGGGCGGCGGCGGCGCGGCGTACTCCACCACCTCCTGGTAGATGAGCTGCTTCCACTGCTCCACCGTGTGCTCGCGCTCGTCCACCGAGTGGTCGTACGACGCCGGCGCCGGCTGCGGGCGCAGGACATTCTAACTACTGTTCTGTTTGCCTAGCTCATAACAGATGGCGCTACGGATGTTAACTGTAGTACGTTATTTCATTACCCATCGCTAGATGGCGTTTTGAAAGTCCGAGACACATAAACTTGTTGGTAGACATGAAAATCTTTTTACAAACATAGTAGAAAGGAGACGAGGAAGGTAAAAGCCAATAATGTGTTTTTTCGACAAATAAAAAAAAGCTAGCAGTGATATCCTATTTTAGGACATTAAAATTAAAAGGAGGACAGAGAAAATGTTTGCCCTGTAGAAAATGTTTATTTTGACGTTGAGGAAAAAGTATCTGACTAAATCTGTCACAAATAAGCTAATAGAGCCGACTCACCGCGTTGACCTCCCCCTCGTCGTACCACACGTTGATGTAGGAGTGCAGCAGCGCCTCGTCCACGGAGATGCGGCGCTCGGGGTCGATAACCAGCATGCGCGACAGCAGGTCGCGGGCCTGCGACGCCTGCGCACACATAGCAACGTTAATCTTATACCTTTAAACGAGCAATTCTTGTATATCTTATACCTTTAAACGAGCAATTCTTGTATATTTATTAATATGTATAAATTTATTTCTGTGATCTCGGAAACATAACATCACGTAGTTAGTACAGTGACATACGTTAGCTGAGCCACTGAGTGAAGCTGTAAGTTACCTTGAGCCTGTTGTGCTCATTGCTGTCGCTCGGGAACAGTATGTCCGGGAACAGCCGCTCGAACGAGTAGCCGGCGTAGCGCGGCCTGTTCTCCACGTAGTTGCGCACGGTGGGCTGCAGGCGCGCCATGAATGCCGCCGATGGCGTGCCCAGTTGTTCTGCAATTATACATCATCGTCATCGTCAGGTCTTTTTAGTCTCCACTGCAGAAGTACGACCCTCAGAGCAGCCAGAGGATTTGGCCTACACTCTCCATGCTGGCCAGAGGGGTTGGAGAGGTTATTGACGTTAATAAGGTTTGTATTTCCTAAGTAAGTAAACATTTCATTTCATTTCATTTAAGTCGCTTTCTACGACATCCACGGAAAGACTTGGAATGGTCCTACTCTACTCTGCCGGATACCACACGGCTAAGTAACTATACACATTGTTTAAAAATAAATATAATAATTGTGGGTGCCAATTGACAACCTTGAGGTATTCCTTGTTTAAAAATGATAATTGTGGGTCCCAAATCACAACCTTGAGGTATACCTGTTTATGAATGATAGTTGTTGGTCCCAATTGACAACCTTAAGGTATTCCTGTTTATAAATGATAATTGTGGGTCCCAATTGGCAACCTTGAGGTATTCCTGTTTATAAATGATAATTGTGGGTACCAATTGACAACCTTCAGGTATTCCTTTTTTACAATAATTGTGCGTCCCAATTGACAACCTTAAAGTATTCCTGTTTATGAATGATAATTGTTGGTCCCAATTGGCAACCTTGAGGTATTCCTGTTTATAAATGATAATTGTGGGTACCAATTGACAACCTTCAGGTATTCCTTTTTTACAATAATTGTGCGTCCCAATTGACAACCTTAAAGTATTCCTGTTTATGAATGATAATTGTGGGTCCCAATTAACTACCTTGAGGTATTCCTTGTTGGTGAATGATCATCATCATCATCATCATCAGGTCTTTTTATCTCCACTGCAGGAGCACGACCCTCTCTGTACTACCAAAGCCATACTTGGCCAGAGCAGCCAGAGGACTTTAGCCTACGCTTTCCACACTGGCCAGACGGATTGGAGAGGCCTCATTGATGTTTATAAGCTTTGTTTAGCTTGTAATTCCTAAGTCGCCTTCTACGACATCCGCGGGAAGACTTGGAGTGGTTATATTCTACTCTGCTGGAAACCACACGGCTAAGTAAAGTATACACATTGTATGGAAATATTTATAATAATTGTTGGTCCCAAATGACAACTTTGAGGTATTCCTGTTTATGATTCATATTTGTAGATCCCAATTAATAATTTAGAGGTTTTCCTTGTTAAAGAATGATAAAATATATGTGTATAAGTATCGCACTCCTCCCTCATCTCCCATGCTGGTCTGGGAGAAATAAAAAAACTTAGAATGTACCAGCTGCTTCTCTTCCCACGCAGATCGTAAAAGCCGATCGAGGGAATGGGCAAAAATGCAAATCATGTTAACAGGCGATGCGGCTAGCAACCCATCACTGTATTGATTGCTTTTCCATCTTCTCGCCCACCATGACGCTAAAAGTTGCTTTTGGGTCTTGCGGCCCTGGGCTCTGCATAGAACCGCAAGACCCAAAATGCTATGTCTGCCCCATTAGGGATAAAGACGTGATAGTATGTATGTATGTATGTATGGCACAGCTGCCAGCTCACCAATGATCTTGTTCCACTGGTCGATGTGGTCGGTGCCGGGGAACAGCACGCCGCCGCGGATCATCTCGCCCATGATGCAGCCCACCGACCAGATGTCCACGTTCTCCGTGTAGCCCATGCCGAGGATTACCTGGAGGGAAAACAGACGATGCATAAGCGTACCCAGGGGATCTTGGGGGTTCAAACCATTTAATTTAGATTCTTGACAACAATAATTTTTCCCCAAACTACGCAACCGATTTTGAAAAAAAAACTATGGGATCACCTGACCCTGACAAAAAGAATTTTCCAAATCGGCCCAGACGTCTTCGAATAATCCATGAACATACACTAAAAAAAACATCGCAACATATTTAACCTCCATAGTTTTTCGGAAGTCGGTTAAATACAATGTGTGTAAAAAAATCTAGTTCTTTTAGACTATGAGCGTTAAAGACGAGTTCTCCAGCAGCTTCAGTTTATAAAAGTAAACATAGGTCAATTCCTCGTAGATGCAGTATGATACTAATATTTTTCACCTTTTTTTTTCACCTCCAATAGTTTCTATGGCGTTGTGTATCTGTTAGGTTAGTAATTGTGTCCATGAGTTTCTTAAGGCACGTAGCTTTTTAAAGGTCAAACCCATCCAATTTTAGTCTTTATTCCTATGGGGACACGTCCTACATTGGTGTACCGACCTCCGGCGCCCGGTAGTACCGCGTGACGACGTAGGGCGTCATCATGAAGGTGGTGCCGGCCGTGCGCGCCAGCCCGAAGTCCAGGATCTTCAGCGTGCAGTCGCTCTTCACCACTATGTTGGACGGCTTCAGGTCCTGCCAAATATATACACATGATCAGTATATCATGATTTTATGGCAGATTTGAAAGAGATTTCTTCTCTCAAAAAAAAAAAAAACGCATATTATAGATTTTGCCGCACCTTTGCCAACAACTCCCTAGATCTAGGGCTGCTTACGAATAGATGTTCTATCGTATCTGTCAATAAGGGGGTTTCCAAAAACTCAAATCAAACATGTACTATGTGATTTGTATGATTAGTAGATTAGTTTTTCCGCAATAAAAAATCTAAAATCACGTTGCAAATGGATATGATCAATGACAAGTGACATTCTTTTGTGACTTTTATTCTATTATCAGTATTAAACAATTTATTCCTCCTCTGTTGCCTAGTGGTCAGCATGTCACACTGGAGGCCCCGGGTTCGATCCCCAGTCAGGTCAAGATGGAAAACGAACTTTTTCAGATTGACCTGGGTCTCGGATGTTTATCTATATATGTATTTGTTATATATTGCATCGTTGTGTTAGTATCCCATAACACAAGTCTCGAACTTAATTTGGGGCTAGCTCAATCAGTGTAATTTGTCCCTATATATTTATTTATATTTTACTAGTGGCTTTGTGAGCTATTTACCTCGCAACGAGAGTCACCTCCAATGACACAGTTATATTACATTTTTCAAAATTGTTGAAATACATCCTCCTCCTTCCATGCTGGTCTGGGAGAAAAGAAAAAACTTAGAATGTACCAGCTGCTTCTCGGGATTTGAATCATGGTAATAGGCGATGGGACTAGCAACCCATCACTATTTTGATTCCTTTTCCATCTTAATGCCCACCATCACGCTAAGCGTGGCCTTTGGGTCTTACGGCCCTGGGCTCTGTCTGCCCCGTCAGGGATATAGACGTGAAAATGTATCTGTATCTGAAATACATTTTTTTCAAGTTTTCAACCCCCTTATTGTCGCTATTTTGAAAAACAGACACACTGAAAACCAGACAGCCTGTCAAATCTATTTTTGGCCAATCTCAAAAGTGAGACGCTTCGCTCGCTCGGTCAATTATATTTATTATCGCCTACTAATGCTACTTACCCTGTGTATAATCCCAGCAAGATGCAGATGTTTGATGCCGCACAGCATCTGGTACAGCAGGTAGCTCATCCGCTCGTGGTCGAGGTCCATCTGTATCACCTGGCACAGGTTGGCGTCCATGAGCTCCATCACCAGGTAAACGTCCTGGAACTCTTCCAGGCTGCGCTGGGGCGTGAACGCGTTTAGGAGACCGATTATCTGGAATGGAAAAGAAAACGTATATTTGACGACTGTTATAAATTTGTTGTTGTTAAGGCCATCTTATCCAAAGGGGGATGATGTGCTGGGCAATCCTGCTGGTGCCCCCCACGCTAATTCATGTTGCGACTGACGGAGAAGCGGCAGACGCGAACTGATTAGATCGGTTTTTAAGTTCATGGCGGGCGGCGGCCGGCAAGCAGGGACGGCAACAGCCACCCATATGGTAAAGACAGTAGGTTAGCCATTTATTAGAAATTTGGGAGAAAAAAATTAGTCTTTTTTTTTAAGGGTTTGTGTTCAATTAGTGATTCTGATTCTAAGATTTCAATATAGCTAAGGGGTAAAAAATCGACCTGCCTTTGAATTGTCTGACCAATACTTACATTCTTGTGGTTGACAAGTTTCATGAGCTTGAACTCGCGGTAGGCGCGTTTGGCGTGCGTGACGTTCTGGAACGGCCGCGACAGCTTCTTAATCGCGACATTCTGTTGCGTGACGGTGTCATATGCGGCACTGTAAGCGGAAATAAAGACATATTTTTAAAGTTTTCTTAATCGTCATCATCATCGTCAGGTTTTTTGTCTCCACTGTAGGAGCACGACCCTCTCTGTACTACCAGAGCTACGGACTTGGCTTACTTGGCCAGAGCAGCCAGAGGACTTTGCCTACACTCTCCTCGCTGGTTCCGGGTTGGCGAGGTTAAAGGTAGGAGAGGTAAAAGTTTTAGTTAACAACAAATATGTTCAACGAAAGAGTTTTAGCTTTTTTTTATCGATTTTTTTAAATATTATTTTTATGTACAGGTAGCGGCACGAAAATCTAGCGCTGACCTTGTTTGTTTAGAAGTCAAAAATTAATACTGTGCAGTATCCCCTCTGCATTTCACTTAGCGCTAAACTTACGTGGCGCTACATTTACATGAATTTTTTTGGGGTCCAGTGTAGCCCCCATTTGAAATAAATTATATGAAAGGAAACGGAGATATCATTTTAAATTTTGTCTTCACTATGCCTCAGATAACCTTCAAACTATTTTATGTTTAAACTACTGTTTATAGTTTAAAGTGAGAACGTGAAGCTATTTTTTCTACATTTGACATTTTATACAAAGTGCAATAATGTACTAAGCTAATGGTTAACATATAAGAAACAATATAAATCGCGTGTCTGTACATTGTAACTAAACACAAAAAAGAGAAAAATAAATTGTATGTCAGTGTGTTTGTTACGCTAACCTTAGAAACAAATGGACGGATATATAAAATAAAAAATAAGCTCAGCTCGGAGAATAGGCTATGTTTTTCGTCATTTTTAAATTTCCGGTTAAAGTTAAAAACTAAAGTTGCAAATTATTATTTACTAGCTGGTGCCCAGCAAGTAAATAATAATTAGAATTAAACTGCCCACTGCTCACTACAGTATTCACACAAAGGCATTCATATCAAATGCATGCAGCCATTTCATGCTGAGTAATTATAATTCCAAACGGAATCAAATGAATTTTTAACAATGAGGTTAGTGTGATGCTTTGTGGTGTATGAATAAGTGATTTCGTGTTTTTGGTGCAATTAAATTTGCGTTTGTTTAAAATATTATATTATTGATATTGTCGAAATAAAATGTTGTCGTAAACGGTTTGTCGAAGTTCAGTTTGGGACTCATTATTGTTTGGTTTAGTACTTTATGGTCGCTAATTTCTTCGCGCTGGCCGCAATCCGTTTAGCTCAGCGGTTAAGGATACGGACCGCTAAAAAGAGTGTTACGGGTTCGAATCCCACTCGGTGACTTACTTTTGTTTTTTTTATGTTCAAGTTTATGTATAATTTTTTATTTTGTATTGTTTTTAGACAAGTAAAAAAAAAAGTTAATGTTTGAGATGTAACCGAGCAAAGCTTGGTCACCCAGGTATTGATATGTTATCAAAACTGTATCCTTAATAATATATCAGTAAATAATACAAACTTTGAAACAAAACAACTCAGTATTATATACAACTCCAGGATTTTTTCAAATTTACGCATGTGTACTGTACATATGTATAAAAATAACCAAATAACAGCTTTCTAGTACTTATAATCTCTGCGTAGAACCGCGTACAGACAAACTAACTGACATCACACAACTCCTACTAAGGGTTCCTATTCCTACGGAAATCTTAAGATCCAAGGAAACGATTTTTTTTACAATTTGAGCAGTACAGATCGAAAATTACTGACGAACAAGTTTTTAAATACGGGTATCGTAACAAACAACAACCAAGTTGGGACTGCGAAGACTGTCCTTGACTCATTCAAAAGTTTTGAGAATAATTTAAAAGCCACTAACTTAAAAAGCTTTTAGCTTTTTAACTTCAAAAGTCTTGAATATTAAAATTAAATTGATTGTAGTGTTTATCTTTAATTAATTTAGTTATTTTGGCAATCATCGTCATCATCTTTAGGTCTTTTGGTCTCCACTGCAGGAGCACGACCCTCTCTGTACTGCCAGAGCCATACTTGTTAGAGAAGACAGCGATGAACACTCTAGATGTGTTCGCTTTTATACTTTTTTGCCACTTCACATGGTCTATACTCCATTTGGTTAGGTATTTAAATAAATGTAAACAATCTTGACATGTCTTTTTATTGAAATCTTATACCTTTAAACGAGCAATTCTTGTATGTATGTATGTATATATATATATTTATTTATAAATTTCTGTGATCTCGAAAACGGCTCTAACGATTTCGCTGAAAATTTGTATATGGGGGTTTTCGGGGGTAAACAATCGATCTAGATTAGTTTTATGTTTGGGAAAACGCGTGTTCTCGAGTTTTCATGCGTTTTTCTTTCCACGCAGAATATGGTCGCTAATTTCGTCGCGCCGCGACCGCCTTGATTTAGCTCAGTGGTTAAGGATAGCGACCGCTAGAAAGAGTGTTACGGGTTTGAATCCCACTCGGTGACTTACTTTTGTTTTTTTTATGTTTAAGTTTAAATATATTTTTTTTATTTTGCATTGTTTTTAGACAAGTTTAAAAATAATTAGTTAATGTTTGAGATGTAACCGAGCAAAGCTCGGTCGCCCAGGTACTATACACTTTATAAATCAATAATTTTGCTAATTAAAAAATAATTATGTTATTACCCTTTAAATGTCGGACGCCCGGAGCGGGCGTCTGATGAATTGTTTTACTATTGTGTCTGCTATGCCGACATTCGAAGGGTTAAGCTATTGCATAGCTTCTATCGCGGGCCTTGAGCGCGGGGACCGAATCCAGAAATTCCGTAACGAAAAAACCTCACGCTCCCCACTCCGCCTACCATGTACGTTGCCGCTTCGTCTCCGTCGTCCGTTTGCGACGTTGCCGTCCTTCCTTGTTTGCAATAGCTTTACCGCGGCAGTCCCCGAGTGCCACACGTCTTTTTTATAAATTATAAATTACATAATTACTTTGTAATTTGCAAAGGTATTGATTTATAAAGTGTATATTTCAATAAAAAGACATGTCAATATTGTTTGTTTATTTAAATACCTAACTAAATGGAGTATAGTTGCATTTATAAAAAACTGCATGACTCTTTTTTTCACCTTCTTGCCCACCATTAAACTAAATGTGGTCTAGTATAGCCCGTGCTTCGATTTATTACAGGTATTATATTGCAAAGCATCCTACATGTATTTTTAAATGTAAGCACAATGTAAGTATAATTACGAAAGCTGCGTTATAACATCGCGTGGTAGGTAGGTATAATAATTTTGTTAGTTAGCACAGATATCTGTGGTCAGAAGGCATTCATTTGGTGTTGTTAACTTTACATCAGTGGAAAATGGATGTCATCGAAATAGATTACTCTTGCTGATAATGCAACATTTAGTACCTACATGAATTACAGCAGTCATATTCAGTCTTATTATAAAATACAGACTAACTTTGTTACTAGGTTTAAACCACTATCCGACCAAATTTTGTTGACATCTAGTAATATGCCAGTGTCTAATCCGAAAATGTCAACTTGATTTGGTCGGATAATGGTTTAAACCTAGTAACAATTAGTCTGCGTTTTATAATAAGACGGATTAAGTTAATTTGTAATTAAAGCGACTCACTGACGTTGTTTTACATTTACATTTAAGTAAATTATATATTGAATGACATTGCAGATGTAAATGAATATATTTTGTGCTGTATTGAGGACTAAATACAATTTTATATGATATAATGCGCTGCTGAAATATGTGTAACAAAAAGAATAATGCCAGAAATCCTTTTAAACTTGGTTCTTTACATTATAAATCACACTAACTTGTCTGTGTTATTTAACAAATAAATAAATCGGTGTTTCTTGTCAGCAGTGATCCGAAGCGCTGGATTGGTAGCTTTTCTGTAGTATACACTACGCGTAATTCTAATTAAATTACTCTTATTGACGTGTAAAAGTACTAGTATTAATTACTGATTACACATTTGAATTTTGAACTGAATTATTTTCATTTACACTTGTCCGGAAGACAGAAGCATCGGCCATATGACCAAGTTAACTACTAACTTTTTGACATAGCAATGAGTGAACTATTTTAATTGACATCCACCAATAGACCTGAAGATAACTTACCACACCACACCCTGGACTCCGGAATCCAGAAATCTCAGTTGCGAGTACCTCTCAGGCACCGTAAATACTGAGTCACCAGCACTCACAGAGTAAAACTGTTCCATTATGTGAGTTTTATTTACTGCAGCTTAGAACAAAGAATTATGGGCGAAAATAGCCCCTGGCGAGGCGAAGTTACCTTACCTGAAAATTTTAATTTGTGTAATTCCAATCATTTTGCCGAATTTTTGACATTAAGATATGTTGAAGAGAACAATTAAATATTTCGTCGCACATAAATTTGCCCCTCTAACGTAAAGATAGGCAATATTTAGCGACCCTAAAGTCTATGTAAGACAGTATTATATCTGGGCCTAGAATCAGTTTAAATTTGCCATTCTTCTTTGGTTTACGTTTGCAACGATAAAAGCTGTGTTGTGGTCTAGTATGTAGTGAGTATGTATGCTCGTTGATTGCATGGTTGACCACCAATTAAAGGTGCACGCAATATGCCCCGGCCAAGTTGCAAATTGTATTATGTGCTAAACAGAGTGTGGATATGGCAGTATTATTATTTTATGGTGTGGTGCAGCAAGAGAAATAAGCATACTTAATTTTGGTTGCATTACTTAGATTTGGTACATTTATTAGTCTTAAAATATATTAATAAGTCTAAAGAGATAGAGGTATTTTATTTATTTCTATTATTTATTTATGAATAACAAATATTATGTCAACAAATTATAGGCATTAGTGAAAGAATTCTTGATATTTAGAATTTAGATTTGTGATACAATAAGATTAAAAATATATTTATAAATGATTGTTTACAATACATTAACTATTACGTCTTAATCATAAGATAGTCGTGCTATGTTAGTATTTGTAGGATTAAAAGGATTAGTCGCTTTTGGTCAGAAACGCAACTGGTCAGATAAGCATCTCGTCATCTCCCATGCTAGGCTCGCAACTCGCAACTTGTCAGAAACGCAACTCGACAGTTACGCAACTCGACAGATACGTTTTAAATAAGAAATAGTAAATTACTTCATTTTACTAGTTGCATAATGACTAAAAGGTTTTAAATTCTATTTATTAATTTATCGATAGTCGAGATGCATGTCTGTTGAGACGCGAATCTGTCGAGTTGCGTTTTTGACGAGTTTCAAATCTGACGAAATGCGTTTCTGTCAACTTGCGTTTTCTGGCGAAATAATTATCTGACCAGTTGCGTTTCTGACGAAAAGCGACGAATCCGATTAAAGCTGTTAAAATTAACACGACAGCTTTCAACGCTAAAAGGCATTCGGTGAAAAATATTATGGTAAAGGCGAAAAACAAAGCAATCTATGTGCCAGCATGAATTGAAGTTAAATACTGAAAAATACAAAAGAAAGCACAAATACAAAGCGTGCAAACTTAAATAAAAGACGTGTCAAAAAGTATTTTGTAGGTATTGTGTGTTCTAATGGAAATAATGCAAGTATTCTGTATTATTTGACATACAAAGACTACATTCTGGTGTATTGTCTGTAAATGTGTTATAAGTAGTTGATATATGTTTGGTTGTTCATAGAGAAATTGTGTATTGTACATGGCTGCTCTGAGAAGCCACTGAAATATGACCTGATGTGTCGCTGCAGTATACTGATGCGTCTAACTATCCATTGTGAAATTTGATGTTGTTGTTTCATATGTTTGTGATTCATATTGTATATCTAGTGATAAACAAATATTGTAAATAAATGTATAACGAAAAGAAATGTATCAACCCAAAAATCAGAAATATTTTATTTACAAGTCTTAATTTTACCCAGTTTCTATGAGGGATGAGGGAAAGAAATATTTGTACAGCGGACTGCACATCTAGTATAATACATGGCACTGTCCTGTCTACTAAAACTACATAATTAGAAAAGAGAAAAAAAATGCAATAGACGCAAAAAAATCGAGCTTCCATACGCATTTGTATCGACAAACAGAGTATCTTCAAGATACATAGTTTTGAAAAAGTTTTACAGAATAATCCAAAAAAAAAATACAAGAAAAACAACCCGCTGTACAAAAGAGGTTTCAAACAAAACCGCAAAAAAAAAGAAAACCACAATTCGAAATCCGAACAGATGCAAGCAGATCTGACTCACCAAACGATTCCCTGGGCTCCTGATCCGATCGGTTTCAGATTCTGGTAGCGCTTGAGGATGGTGAAGCGCGTGTCGCCGACCTCGACGGTGTAGAAGTGGGGGTGGCGCGGCGGGGCCGACATGGCGGTGGCTGGAGGCGCCGCGTGGGGCATGGACCACCCCTACCTGGAGAAGAAAAAAATAAGATTCATTAAATATGTTTATCCACGGGGTTTGTCATCGAACCATGGAAGTATCTTGCCTGCACAAAAAAAAAACATCTGTCAACTGTCAATGTCTCCTGTTTAACAACTTGTTGTGTTAGTAGATGACAGTGACAACTGACAGTGTTAATCCAGTTCAGTACTAAAAGTGGAAAACTGGAAATTGACAGCTTTACTCAAAGAATCTTCATCGTGATGTCACTTCCTCAAATACAAGCTTATTTGCTTGCTTATTACCTTGTTTCAAAATTAAGGTCATTGGGATTTTTGGAAATATCGGTTAGACTTTAAAAATTCTGATTAGAGAAACTTTCTCCCGGAGGCTATTCCTCGAAATTATTTGCAAATAAGACTTTTTTAAATTACTTGACAAGCAACCTATGCTATGATGCATTCTCCGATTTGGCATTCTGCCATTATCGATACATCTTTGTTGACTTGAGCAGACAATAGTCACCCATCTATTTGATTTTCTGTCGGATTATCGCAGAGATACATCCGTAGAGACAATTTATTTTGCCAATATACAGTCATGTACTTATGTTAATACTTAAAAACTACCTTATATAATAGACCTTGACCGTCTTATTATAAAACACAGACTAACTTTGTTACTAGGTTTAAACCATTATCCGACCAAATCAAGTTGACATCTAGTAATATGACATTGTCTCATCTGAAAATGTCAACTTGATTTGGTCGGATAATGGTTTAAACCTTGTAACAAAAGTTAGTCCTGTTTTTATAATAAGACAGTGACTGTCTAATATGGGTACATTATATTACTAAGGCAGAGATAGTGCAAATCAAAAGCGATAGCTGTGAAATTAGTGAATTTGTAACTATACTTTCCAAACACTATAAGCTACCTACTACCTAGTCTTAATAAAGGTTTTTTGCCACTTACTTTACAGAAATATCCTTGTGAAAGGTGTGTTTCTGTCCATATATCCTGTCCGAGCGCCGAGATATCACAGATCAGTCTTCGGAGAGTGCTTTAAGATAGTTGCGTCTGTGGACAAGAGAAGAACACTTTTATTTTTTTATTGAGTCAAGGTAATGCCCACCAAAAGGACGAAGTACGTGTAAATACATAAGTTAACTCACTGTCGACATCTGGCAACTGGTTAGGTCTAGGAATATTTAATAAACTATTTTAAAACTAGCGCATATAGACAGCAGTTCAATCTAACATCCATCCGGTAAAAATTATATGTATACAAGGTTATCCGTTCATTGACGGTCCATTAACCAGTGAAAAAATGGACGTCTACAAACGCTCTTAGAGTTCTTCCGCCTCATTGGCCCGGTTTCCCCCTCCCCCAGCCCTCTAGATCAAAGATCCAGACTTTGACTTCATAATATAATACCTAACTTGTACATAAAATTATCTGTTTTAGTAGGTACCTACTTGTATTGAAAGTAATTCACTCTATAATTATTTTATGTAGGTACTTAAAATGTAATGTGGAAAATGTGAGGAGTCAAGATACCTGGCAATGACGATAATCTCCTTGATAATGATATACTCGCAAGTAGTATATAATAAGTAAATCCGGCGACAACTACGTTGTCACTAAGACTAGTTACATGTTTACTTAAATTGCGCGTTGTGTGACTCACGTCAAGTAAAAAGTTAAATTAAGGATTTAGAGTAAAGTAAAAAACTGTACACAAAAAACGGATGACAAAACTGTACACAAAAAAATGGATGACGCATAGATTTTTTGGTGGATAAACAGCATATTTTCACCGGATGAATGACATTTAACCCATCTTCAGTTCAGTTCAGTTTTTCCATGCGGGACTATTAATTCAATTGCGCACACTCTGTACGAGGTTTTGTATGAGGTGGGCATACTACAAAACGGTGGGCGAGATATTACGTCCTAATAAGATGGTATTTCTGTACGGAGGGCGTATCATTGCGTCAATAGCAATTCCGTCACCAGACGCGGTTAGCGTAATATTACGTTTTCAATATTATATAGACAAATTTGGTGTTGCCATACTTGTAATAGATATTTATATATCTGAATGCCAAGTTGTACTTTTTTTTCATTGTTATTTAATAAATATTAACGTCTAAAAATGTAAAAAATATATAGCTGTAGATTTTTTCTACATTTTTAAGAAATAATTACTATATGCATTAGAAAAAGAACAAAATTATCACCGTTTTTCTTGGACTTTGAATATTAATAACAATGAAACTGGATAATGACATGCATGCAACCCAGGTACAACAACCATATACATAATAATAAGTGAGTATTTTTCCATCGTTTCATGCAAGTTCGCTGTGTTTTCATTCGCCGTACAGGAGCACTAAGTTTCTTATTGGTCTGGCCGTATATACAGAAGATTTTATGTTAACGTAATAATACGCCCATCGTGTGGTGAACTGTTTAAGTTTAAACGTAATATTACGCCAGCCGCATGGAAAGGGTTAATAAATTATATTTAGTTTTTATATAAGTCAACCGCATAAAATATCATTAATACGAGTAATATGTGGGAACTATCGCTGACGTTGTTACGAATTTCGTCCCATCATATCAACAAATTGTTAGTAAATAAAATAAAATAGATTGGCGGCGTAGGCGCATGTTTTCCGAATGCGCCCCGTAAAATGAGCTACTCGTAGATTGTCTACATTGTGGCTTCCTCCCTTGCGTCCATCCGAAAGCTACCACCCTAGACCGAGAACCAGATGGCGAGACGACCTTGATAAATTTATGCACGACTGGCAGAAGATCGCTGAAGATAAGGGTGTGTAGAAGGATAAGTTATTAAGTTATTGTTACAAATAAATAAATAAATAAAGGTGGCTCTTTGCCCAGCAGCGAGACACTACACCTACAGGCTATTTTGTTTTTACATAACTTTTTTGGAAAAATCTATTTTAGTAAAGCATAAAATGACGTAGTAGTTGACCGAACAATCTCTCTCCAACATTATTTATGCACACAAAATTTACAAAACGTCCCTCAGGCAACCAAATACGTCATCAAACTCGTGTAAAATTCAGTCAGCCCAAACCAGAAAATATTTCCACATTCAGTGACGTCAGTTGCGACGCGGTCGGTTTACAAATTACCAATTCACATTTATAAGTGGCAATTTGGGTCGCCCTGAGGGGAAAACTCATTTGTACCTCACCTACCTAGCCTAAACTTCAGTCTAACTTAAAACTGAGTCTAGACTAGACGCCATCTATTTGAAGACTTGAATTTTCACTTTTCCAAGTTTACAGACCACCGTTTATAACTTAAGCACTTAGGTGGAATGTTAGTTTTTACTTTGACTTTCAAGTACGTTGTTATTTTTGATAAAAATATGCACATATTTGACTATGTTCATAATTTTAGAAAATATTCTGAAAATTTAAACCTCTTTAAGTAGGTAGTTTAAGATCTGAGTTATTTATCTTTGAAAATAAGTCACCTTAAATTAAAGATAGCAGGTTAAATGTAATTATTACACATATGAAGTTTGAATGTTTAAACTTTTAATTTCGTAATTTATTCACTGGATTAAGTTTTACACGGTAAGAATTTGCAAAAGTTTGAACTCTAACTTAGAATTAATATGAGTACTAACAAAATTATACATGAACAGTTTGAATCTGCTACTGTAAAATAGGTGTCCGAGAGAAATTGTGAAATTTGGTATCTATCAATTTATATGGTAACTGCTTATAGTTAAAGCGCGTTGAAAGAGAGGACGGAGATTCTCAAAAATCGCTTAAATAGTATGCGTACAATATGACATCTAGTGGCGACCACTCGAATCACTTTTTGAAAAGGATGCTAATAGCATCAAGCATGATACAATATATAATACTAGGGTACATAATGCAATGCAAGCCTTATAGATGGCGCTTGTGTTTACCAGCTATCAATGCTAATAAGAGGTTTATACTTGTAAAATTCACCTACAAACATACATAGCTTATCATCACTTTATTTCTTCCTTTGGTAATCATGATAGATAAGTAAGTAGGTAGTGCATTTACTCTCAACATGTCAGGGTCAAGCATTTCTTTTTGGTTTTTGCGCCGAACAATTTTCTCTGTTTATCCTTATGGAGAAAATGCTTTTAGCATTAAATCCGTCATTTGTTAAGATTTGTTTTTATTAATAAAGAGTATATAATTAAATGTTTACATTGGGTATAAATGCATTAACCCGACTCGAGACCATTCAGAGATCCCAGACAGCTGGAGTATCGCAGTAATTCATTTAATGTAATTCAGAGTGAGATCCAAGATGGCCGCCGCTCGGTCCGCTAGTTTGTTTGACGCATTGTGCTCGAGTGCTTGCATTCTCTTGCTTACAGTTTGTTTTAATTAAACTAATTCTGTCTGAGATTCTGTGTTGTCTCGACGTAAATTATGAACTCGTTTGTATTAGTAAACGAGATATACCTCTACATAGTACTACAAGTACGCAAATGTTTTTAAAATCCGCGGCGTTTGAGAGCGAAGTCCATACAAGAAATCGATTAAAAATACTTTTTTGTATGTAACATTTATTATATAGGTACATTATTGCATACAAATTGTAGCTTATGTCACCTGGACAATAATGGCGAATAGATTGACATCTCATTTGTGAAAATTGGATAATCGGGTACGTACACGCTTACATACATAGACTGCTAAAATCATTACCCTTCCTTTTGGCTTTGACGTAGTCAGGTAAAAATAAATAAATATACATATTACACAGATTGAGCTAGCCCCAGAGTGAGTTCGAGACTTGTGTTATGGGATACTAACCATAGAATGACGTTAACATACGAGTATATATTCATTTCGTGACATTTACGCATGATGTAAAATTCGCAATAGACAGTTAGTGTATGAAAAATAAAAATAAAAATTTTGATTGTAATATTTCGAAAACAAGCACAGGAAACACTTCTAAATTAGGAAGCTAAAGTGTTTCTGCAAATGTGACGTAAGAATCGAAGAACATGTCAAGTAGCGAGCGTGCACTTGACACGTGTAGCCTCAGGCGTTGCCTTTTGTAGTGCATTGGTGCTATTTTTCAAACACGGAGTCGCTAAAACGCTTTTTGTATGGAAAAACCGTTCGTTTAGGTGACTCAGTGTTTCAAAAATGGCACTTCAGGCCAGGTCCCCGAAATGGGCACACTATGAGGGGTTGAGATGAAAGTCGAAACGTGAATTTTTAAACCTGAGCCTTTGCGAAGTGAAGCAGGCTGAAACTCCTCATATTTTCATTCATAAATTGTTTTCAGACGTATAATGTCCAGTGATGGACATAGGACGAGCAGGGTCCATACAATTCTTCTGGCGGGCGGTAAATCTTATACCTTTAAACGAGCAATTCTTGTATATATATATATTTATTTATAAATTTCTGTGATCTCGAAAACGGCTCTAACGATTTCGCTGAAAATTTGTATATGGGGGGTAAAAAATCGATCTAGATTAGTTTTATGTTTGGGAAAACGCGTGTTCTCGAGTTTTCATGCGTTTTTCTTTCCACGCAGAATATGGTCGCTAATTTCGTCACGCCGACCGCTTGTTTTTAGCTCAGCGGTTAAGGATACCGACCGCTAGAAAGAGTGTTTCGGGTTCGAATCCCACTCGGTGACTTACTTTTGTTTTTTTTTATGTTCAAGTTTATATATAATTTTTTATTTTGCATTGTTTTTAGACAAGTTTAAAAAAATTTAGTTAATGTTTGAGATGTAACCGAGCAAAGCTCGGTCGCCCAGGTACTGGGAACAAAGAGGATTAGCCAATTATTGTACCGATAATCTTATCAGCAAACGGTCTAATAACGAAGAGTCTTGACCAACACCTTAAGACTCTAGCTAAATAGCTGGGTCAAGGGTCAGATTCAGAAAGCAATACTCTTGGACACGACACGCATTGTCAGGAGGTTTCTCTCTGCGGCCCTAACCACCGGTAGCTTGAGCATTTTTCGCTGCCATCAGGCAGCTACATTAGGTTTTGTAATGTATTTATATTTTGTTTTTTATTTTATATTTTACTTTTTATAGACATATTACAAAATATTATTTATTTATTTAAACTTTATTGCACAGTAAAAAAACGTACAAGTGGCGGACCTAATGCCATATGGCATTCTCTCTATGTTTATAAATAAATAAAGAGGAATAATCTATACATATAATAAAACAGTAAAAAAAGTGTGTCTGTACATTAAATATATTTCCAAAAAAAATATTGGGGGCGATGGAGACGTAGTAATAGAGTAAGAATTAAAAAAAAATGTTTGTCTGTTTGTCTGTATGTCTGTTTGTCTGTTTGTACACGCTAATCTCCGGAAATACTGGACGGATTCGAATGAAACTTTTTTTGTTATATAGCTATTAAGCCTGGGCAACATAGAGGGTATAAATGATTTTGAAAAATGGAACGCCTGATGCAGAACCATAATGGTCCAGCTAAACTATAAGAGATATAAAAATGCCGCCTTACTAAAAGTTGTTCAGCCTGATGAGCGTTTTCCAGAGACATAAATACCACGCGAACGAAGTCGCGGGCTTTGGCTAGTAATAAATAAACAAGATACCTAAGCAATTCAGTAAACATAAATTTACATGTCTAACTCAATATAACGTTATTTATAGTGACATCTAATTTTAGATAACGCTCGAGCAGAATTTTGTGGCATTACATTTTAGTCTAGCAGTTTTACGATCCGTGAGCAGACTTGCCCATCCACCGCAAGCAACAGGCTCTTGACATTCATATGCGGGTGGAGCAAGTTTACCGCACTTGGAGAATTAAGTTTGTTGCCTCGTCTGCTATATTTTTGAAGTGAAAACTTCTTTAGCAGCGTTGTGCACTTTTTTTGGAATGGGTAAAAAATATTAAACTCGCGTCAGGACACGTGGCCTGATCGAAAATTCGTAAGACGGCGCAGGGCGCTTGCGCGAATGTTCGTGTGTGTTTATGTTACAGCGTGCTACGCGCATCCATGGATGGTGACAGCTGATGGCTGTGTAGTGGCCATACTGCTGTGTATTTGAAAATGATTTTGTTGAAAATGAATTTGGTCATGCTTGTGACATTTGTGACAGACTGTGGTTCAGAAAAGATTTGAAATATTTTATACTGATAATTAAAGCAATTCGTGCAAAATTATTCCCTAACCATTCCAAAATATCAAAAATGCACAACGTTAATATTCAAGTTTTCACTTCTGCCGGCACTCCCAGAGTGCAACCCGTCGTTTTTTTTAAAAGCTTTTAGTTTATAAATGTTATCATCATCATCAGGTCATTTTGTCTCCACTGCAGGAGCACGACCCTCTCTGTACTAACAGAGCTACGGACTTGGCCTGCACTCTCCTCGCTGGCCAGACGGGTTGGAGAGGTATCTTGATGTTTATATGCTTTATTTAGCTTGTATTTTCTAAGTTGCCTTCTACGATATCCACGGGAGAACTTGGAGTGGTCCTATTCTACTCTGCCGGAAACCACACGGCGAACCAAGCTCATTGACTGGCATATTTTATTGTCAACTGACTTACACTAGTATGATAAATTTTAGCTAAATCGGTTGAGGATAACTGTTTGAAAATGGAGTTGCAAGATTTAAAAAAAACATTCATAGATACATACAAGATACATTGCAAAGTTAAATAAAAGCTTGTAAAAAGCTTTTAGTTTTTAATGTATTTGTACAGTAATTTGATATCTCATTTTAGTTCATTCTCTGCCTACCCCTGTGTGAAACAGGCGTGATATTATGTGTGTTCATTCTGTGACCTATATAAATTTTTAAATCTGACCCAACCAGTGAGCGCACGCAACAGGCTCTTGACATTTACATGCGGGTGGAGCGAGAATTACCGCACTTAAGATGCGCTTGCAGAATTTGGATGGGGCCGGGTAGAAAATATATAATTTTATTTAGCCCGTCAATTAGAATATCAAAAAATAAACGACTCACATTTTTTTGCAAAGTAATAAAAATTCACAACGATTTAGAGCTTCGAAGTTTCGGATTGGGGGTGATTTACGTCACCTTTAATTAAAAATTGAAGCTGATCGTGACGTCATGCCAAATTTAAATGCGCTGTATCTTCGTCATTATTTGTCAATAAGAGAAAGAAAAATAAGTATACCATACTTTTTGACCAGCCCAGTCCCACTTGAGCTCGGATGCTTTCCTCCCCACATCTTTTATTTTGGTCTTGATAGGTTTGGATAGGTGGGCTAAAATAAACGTATTGGGTCTCTGCAGGCTGGCGATGAAAAAGAGGCAGCCCTTGAACAAGGTGGTCAGACGATGTAATGTGGAGGGAATATGAAAAGATCTGGTAAACTATTGCCACTGATACAAGTTTGTGGAAACCTAGAGGGGAGGCCTTTGCCTAACAATGGGAGACAGCATGCTTATAAAAAAATGTTCATCGGTTATTCGAAGACGGCTGGACTGATTTAAAAAATATATTTTTTTATTCGAAAGGGTATACCTGTGACTTGGTTTATTATTTTATCAAAATCAGTCGTGTAGGTTGGGGTAAGTCGGGCTTTAGTTTTTGAAAAAAATATGTGCCCTAAATTAACAGAAAGCGAAATACTCTTGACACTTTCATGCGGCTGGAGCGAGAATTACAGCACTCGGGATGCGCTCAGAGAAATAGCTGGCGGCATGTCTGTATTTTTAATGCGTTTAAATCTAATTTCAGTTATTCACTTTGTGCTCTACGAGACATGTACATTTGTACGACCCGACCCGACCTTCCACCGCAAGCTACAGCCTCTTGACATTTATACGCGGATGGAGAGAGAATTACGGCACTTGGTAGGTATTACACTGCTGTGATGGCGATAAATTTAATTAAGTTTAATTTGTGAAATTTTATGCGGATTTTTATTATTAGAGTAATGGAGAACGGAGAACGAAGGTCTTTGCCTAACAAAAGAATAAGATTAATCCTATTATTGATTAATTATTTACTACTACTATTATAAATGCGAAAGTGAGTTTGTATATTTCTTTGTTACCACTTCACGCTTCAATCACTAAACCTATTTAGATAAAATTGTATATAGTTTGATACCCAGGGAAGGATATCGGATAGTATTTATCCTAAAATTCCCACGGGGAGCGAATCCCACGGACACAGCTAGTTACTATTATTCTAAAACTCTTTCATTTTGCGAAACAGTAAAATAAATGTATCGACATATGGATTAAACAGTGATTCGAATAAACACAGTGACTATTAGATTGACACGTGCGGATCAAAGGATTAACTCACATGACATTTTAATTAACGTTTGTGGCCAATGGACAAGTTTTTTGCTAGGCAAATTTAAAAAAAAGCCCCGATTGTCAAAAACCCCCGACAATTAAGTAGGATGTTATAAGTTTGACGCCAATGTCTGTTTGTCTGTCTGTGGAATCGTAGCTTTGGAACGGATGGATTGATTTCGATGAGGTTTATTCACGTGAAAGCAAGTTTGGTTCAGCCATTCAAAATTTATTGGGGGTGAACGCTCGAAATTCGGGGTTTTTTTAATTTACCTGGCCTGGCAAATAAACTGGTAAGAAACATCTTATTTGAAATAATCTGATTTCTTAAAAAAAATATAGATACTTAATTTTTTTTTGAGAATGTTTAATTATATACCTTATGTATATCCAGTGGAGTGCAATACTCGGAGCTAAGCCTAGGGTTGCCGTATCTAAAATGAAATGCTAGACAATGCGCTAAATAAAGCCGGACATTTAGCCCTAAAAAACAAGGCCGGGGTAGAGTGACGGGGCAATAAATAATTATCATCATCATCATCAGGTATTTTAGTATCCACAGCGGAAGCAAGACCCTCTCTGTACTACCAGACCCATACTTGGCCAGAGCAAGATTTTCCTACACTCTCCTCGCTTGCCAGACGGGTTGAAGAGGTCGCATTGATTTTTATTTAGCTTGTTTTCCCTAAGTCACCTTCTACGACGCACGGAAGGACTTGGAGAGGCCCTACCTCTGCCGGATACCACACGGCAACGTTTTAAGATAGTTGTGGTAAGATCTTTAAAAGAAAGGTCATGTGTTTTGCCAAAAGGCCTTATAAAAGCCGGACAGGATGGACAATTTAATATTTCCTCGGACGCGACTCGAAAAAGCCAAACATGACGACCTCTGTGGCTAAGTGGTCATCATGACACGCTGTCACACTGGAGGAAAAGATGAAAAATGATCTTTTTCAGATTGACCTGAGTCTTGGATGTTTATCTATACAATGTGGAAGGGACATACCCGTATTATATCAAACCATGGGCTATACTATAGATCACTATTACCATAATAAAATTAAAATAACAGTCAAGGTCTAGTATAGAACGTGATTCGATTTATTACAGGAATGTCCCTTACAGATTGTATATTTATTTACTATAAAATATAGTATAATTGAGGTGGTATCCCATAACACTTACTTTGGGGCTAGCTCAATTTGTGTAATTTGTCCTTTAACATATATTTATTATTTACGACCAGGTAAAGCCGGACAGATGGCAACCCTAAGCTAGGCTGGAGCGAGAGGCTCGAGATCGTGTCGAGAACCATTGCTCAGTAATTGGAGGCAGAGCGTTCTGCGGCTATTTTGGGTCGCTTTGACGATATACTTTCAGAAGTTTGAGATAGTGGACCAAAGAGGAAAGGTTGTTTTTTCAGAAGTTTGAGATAGTGGACCAAAAGGGAAAGGTTGTTTTTTCAGACGTTTGAGATAGTTGACCAAAAGAGAAAGGTTGTTTTTTCAGAAATCAAAGATAGTAGACCACAAGGGAAAGTTTGTTTTTTACGCATGTAAGTGTTCAACACTGGTGTCCGTTTTCAAGCTGCCCTAAAGAAATATAACATAGCTTGAGGACGAAGAAGGGTGGTTCTTAGCTGTTTGATGAAAATCGTAAACGCTTGAAAATCGGGGTTTTGTAGTTAGTCTGCGAAATAATAGTTGGTGCTACGGATATTAGTTTAACTGATTTAGTACCTTCGCTCATCTAACTATTGAAAGTAGGGGATTTTTTTAATTAGCTTGGCAAATTAAATTGTTTACCTGGCCTGCTAGTAAATATGCCACTGGGGTAAATCTTATACCTTTAAACGAGCAATTCTTGTATATTTATTTATATATATATATATATATATTTATAAATTTCTGTGATCTCGAAAACGGCTCTAACGAATTCGCTCAAAATTTGTATATGGGGGTTTTCGGGGGTAAACAATCGATCTAGATTAGTTTTATGTTTGGGAAAACGCGTGTTTTTGAGTTTATATGCGTTTTTCTTTCCACGCAGAATATGGTCGCTAATTTCGTCGCGTCGACCGCCTTGTTTTTAGCTCAGCGGTTAAGAATACCGACCGCTAGAAAGAGTGTTACGGGTTCGAATCCCACTCGGTGACTTACTTTTGTTTTTTTTTATGTTTAAGTTTATATATAATTTTTTATTTTGCATTGTTTTTAGACAAGTTTAAAAAAATTTTGGTAATGTTTGAGATGTAACCGAGCAAAGCTCGGTCGCCCAGGTACTAGAGTTATAAAACAACAAACCATAAACATATGAGAAAGTTTTGCAAACTACTCAGTCAACACTGCGGAACCTAATCCATAAATTATGAAACGACAAACATGAGGCTTTTACTGTAAAATTTGTTTTAAACATTTAAGTACGCAACTCCTAATAAACCTTACTTGTAGAGAATTAGGTTCAAAATAGAAAATATAGTGTAGTGTATTTTTTATTTATATTCCACATATTGTTTGTGGTAGAGCAGCGTGTAATTAATAAATCGGAACTGAATTATACAAGGCCCTACTACTACTACAATAATTTTTCAAAACTAAAAACCAACTTCATCCCCAAACTACAGAAACGATAAATTTCTATAGCATCACCTGACAAGTATACCCTTTCAAACAAGAGAATAATAAATAAAATAATCGGTGAACATACGTCAAAAAAAGATCGCGACGATTTGATAACCTCCTTTTTATAAAGTCGGTTAAAAATATACGTCATTTCAGATCCACAGACTTATATTTTGACCTCTATAAAAGTTAAATTTTGGAAAAGCAAATATTACAAATCACACACTCACACATAACTTTTCAACAAACACAAGCTTGAGTTCTCGTCGGATAGTAGTTATGCAACGACTCTTACAACTCCGCAAGCTAAAGGCCGACCTAGTGAATAAATGATCCGAGTTCATTCCCTCCGGCAGCGAGGAACTCGTACACAACCTTTCCCATCACTAGAAGCGACTTCGCTATCTCAAAACGATCCTGTGGGAGTTTCGTTGATTGGCAGACATTTCGTGAGCTGTTTATGTTTATTTTACACTAGCTGTACCCGCGGGCTTCGCTCCCCGTGGGAATTTCGGGATAAAAACTCCTATGTCCTTCCCAAAGTCTCAAACTATATCCATACCAAATTTCATCCAAATCGGTTCAGTAGTTTAAGCGTGAAGAGATAACAAACAAACAAATATACAAACTCACTTTCGCATTTATAATATTAATTTTTTCTACATATGTTTTTTTATGCGAGGTCAACATTATTTAGGGTTTGGGAAAAACGGGGTAAAAACGGGAGCCTATTACTAAAACTCCACTGTCCGTCTGTCTGTCACCAGGCTTTATCACATGAGCCGTGATAATTAGACAGTTTAAATTTCTACAGATAATGTATTTCCGTTGCCGCTGTAACAACAAATAAAAACAGAATAAGAGGTCGGATTTTTAAATTCCCTACACAAAAGATGAGTGTTATAAGTTAAAGGGCTGTAGCATCGTAGTGTCTATCCGAATCGGCCGATATTGATTCAATATTTTTTTGTTCGAAAGCTGACTTGATTGAGATATTTCTTAGCCATATTTGATTTAAATCGGTCCAGCGGTTTAAAAGTTATGGGGGTGAACGTTTGAAAGTCGTTTTATTTATTTGAATATTAAATACTCGTAAACTTGTTATTGTCTAACTATTAGTATCTAGCCTAAGGGTATAAAAGTGATAGTGTGTACGTATCTTTCTCATAACAACTTCTGTCCAACAAGTTAGTAAACTCCGGGAACTGCTCGTAAAGGCCGACCGTTGAATAAATGATCCGAGTTCATTCCCTCCGGCAGCGAGGAACTCGTACACAACCTTTCCCATCACTAGAAGCGACTCCGCTATCTCAAAACGATCCTGTGGGAGTTTCGCTGATTGGTAGACGTTTCTCGACCTATATTATTTCGTAGATGATGTAGTGAAATGTTTTTAATCGAAACGAGTTCTTAAATGTGAAACAAAATATACTGAATTTAAGTGCAAATTTAGTACATAATACTGAACATATTCTTCAAAAAAAATTTTTTTTTTTCATAACTTTCTCTGCTGGGCGTACTGAGTACTTAGAAAACATAGTATGTAGTAGGGAAATTAAAAAAAAATATTTTAAAAAAGCGTATATATTTAGTATCATCGGTCAAATCTGATCTTTGTATTTTGAAAAGCGAGTTTTAATAAGTATGCGTGGTGTAACTTTGATAAGAAATGATGTACCGTATACGTGAGAGATGTAGGGTGAAAGAGGATGTAATTACAAAAATTGGAAAAAGGAATGTTAAGGTGGTTTGAACATGTTGAGAGGATGGGTGAAAGAAGATTAACATTCCCCCCTCACCCTTACGTCGCTACGTGCCCATGGGCAACAACAAAGATAGGTACTATCTCTGTAACTCGTTTAAAATAGTGAGGGGTTTCTTATACGCTAGTCCTCACCTTTCTTCTTATCGTGTGTGTTAGTGACTAACACTAGTGTCAGAGTTTTTAAACCGCCTTAAAGGCCTCTGACATGGTTTTAGATAACGACCAATGTCAAAGACAGTGACCGGGACCGACGGCTTAACGTGCCCTCCGAAGCACGGATTATCTTACTTATCAAACAATCAGGTGATCAGCCTACAATGTCCTAACCAAACTAGGACGACAACAACACAAAGTCGTTGCGCCCGCCGGGAATCGAACCCGCGATTCGGGTATGAGCCGAACGCTCTAACCACCACACCACGGAGGCAGTTCCTCACCGTCAGCACAATATAGACGTCAGGTAACACAACGAACAATCTTAAAATTCACATTCCAACGTCTAAGTATGATTAACTCCATTATTCTCACAGCGAATACTGCTGAATTGTTGATTATAATCAAACGACGCCACAATTATAGCTGCCTCGAAAGCACCCTCAAAATAATACGGCCATTTGGAGGGTTGCCAGCTGCGAAGTACCGGGAGGTGCCGAAGGAAGGTCGCGGGTAATGTCCTTTTTATCGGACCTACGCAAATATATCAAGTGTGCCGTGGTTAAAAATAGAGACAAAGTTGAGAAAATACTTAGACTTTTCTGAGCAAACACTTGACACAAAAATCCATATTGAAATACCATAAATAGGGGCGTGGTTTCCGGCAGAGTACAATAGGACCACTCCAAGTCTTCCCGTGGATGTCGTAGAAGGCGACTTGGGAAATACAAGCTAAACAAAGCTTATAAACATCAATGAGACCTCTCCAACCCATACGTATGGCCAGCGAGGGGAGAGTAGGCCCTGTCCTCTGGCTGCTCTTGCCAAGTATGGCTTTGGTAGTACAGAGAGGGTCGTGCTCCTGCAGTGAAAAGAAAGAAACTGATGATAATATGATTGAAATGAGAGAAAGGGACAAAACTTGTTTTAACTAAAATAGGTTTAGCAAACGGTTATTATTTTTTATGAATATGAGGGAAAGTTAAGAAAATCCTTATAACTTTGTTTGCTGAGCAAACTCTTGACGAAAAACACCATAAATAGGGGTGACGACAACAAGGTCAGTAAAGTTGTAATTAGTCCGCGTTTTATATTATACAAATATTAAAACAGTTAAAAAGGGGTCCGTCAGTTTGTCTATCTATCTGTCTGTCTGTCCCCAGGCTGTATCTCATGAACAGCGATGGCTAGATAGTTGAAATTTTTACAGATGATGTATTTATGTTGCGGCTATAGCAACATTTTCCATACAAAAAAAATGTTAGTCTAGTGACTCCGCATTAGACAAATGGCACCATATGCCGCGTCTCGTCGACACTAATATTGCTAAGCTGTATTGACGTTTCTAAAAATAGGCCTTTTTCATCACAAATAATATTTCGCGAAGCTATTTTTCAGGCAAACTCTAACTAATATCTCGGATATCGAAATAAAAGTGTGAGAATAGACTACAAAAAAATATTTTAGTTGTTTTCCATGCAAAAACATCAAATTTTAAAAATAGAATAAAATAAATATTTAAGTAGGGTAATTCCTATACAACAAAGGTTATTTTTTATAAATAATGGTACGGAACCCTTGGTGCGCGAGTCCGACTCGCAATTGGCTATATTTTTTTTTATTAGTCTGTTTTTGTGCCTCACTGCTGGTGCTGGGAAATGGCCTCCCCTTTCTATTTCCACTGATGCCTGTTCATTGCGTTTCAATGAATAATCAGTAATTTTGTATCATGAATTGACTTTTGATGTGTTAAAAAATTGCAAGCAAAACAGGATTATATTCATCACAATAATCACACTTTACATTAGTAAGTCTGAGTGTATGTGTGTGTATGTATGTTTGTTACTTCTTCACGCGCGAACGGTTAGAACAATTTTGATAAAATTTGGTACGCAGGAAGCTGACACCCTGGATTAACACATAGGCTACTTTTTCCGCGAGTGACGCCGCGGGACGCAGCTAGTTAACCTATAAAAGTTTCTTCTCATTGGGCTCTCTGCTACAAACTATAAACGCTACATTAATTCAGTGCCAGGAATTAAATCTGGGAACTTCATAAATCTGTTATAATTTTATTCATGGAAATGTAAATTACTGGCTGCTGTTAGTTTGTTGGCAATCCTGCTCATTAAGCTGTATATTTTAAACTTTCATGCTGGTCCGCCTATTCTAGGCTTTCGTGCTCAAAAATTTGCATTTTTTAGGGTTCCGTACCTTATAGAAATTGAACTTAGCGGAATAAAAGAGACACATGGAAAGCACTCCACCGACAAGAGCCCAGCTCTTAAATATAAGAAGAAGACCTTAAAAGGACAAGAACGGAACCCTTATAAATAAATAAATATTATATCACACAGATTTACAGACAGACTAATAACACAGATTGATTGAGCTAGCCCCAAAGTAAGTTAGAGACTTCTGTTATACTAATATATATTAAATAACTATATATTTTATAACAAAGATAAATATGCAAAACCCAGGTCAATCTAATAAATATCATTTTCGATCTTGACCTGACCGGGGATCGAACCTGGCACCTCCATTGTGACAGCCTGGCATTATGACCACTAGGCCACATAGGTCGTGTTAAAGGATCACTAGCCGACCCGGCCAACTTTATTTCGCCCGTTTCCGCTCCCGGTCTCGTTTCCCTTTCACTGTTCTACTGTACCCGTTTCCGCTTCAGCTTCCATTTACTGCTTTTTGCTATTTCCCGTTCACCTAAACCTAACCTAGGTTTCACGTTCCTGTGTCCGCTCTCGCTCCCGTTCCCGTTCTATCGACGGCCGAGTAGAATATTATTCAAGTACTAATACCGCTATTAAAAAATGGATTAGTGGTAGAAGGGTGAAACTTTAAGTTCGTATGTATTTTTCAATGCCGAATCATAAAAGAGAGAGTGGGTTCGACTCGCACTAGTCCAGGTTTTTTTGGATAACCCAAATACAAATGCCTTTACAAGTCTCGAACTTATTTTGGGGCTAGGTCAATCAGTGTAATCCGTCACTATATATTATTTATTATTGTCCAGCATAGAAAATTATATCACCACCATCATGGGACCTTATAATTAGAGCATTAACTTTGACTGTCTGCTTTATATTCCGGTGTCAACTAATGTACATTCAGCGGCAGTGTCGCGGGGGAAATGAATGCAGGATGCAGCGAGGCGCGAGTGTCTGAATATTGCATGGAGCGAATCTGACACTGCGGCGACTCGTAGTTATGGCGGCCGACATTGAGATTGTGACGTTCTGCGAAAAAGAAAGAGACATTCTGCGAAAGAGGTCTTCTGCGAAAGAGGCATTCAGCGAAAGGGGCATTATGAGAAAGAGACGTTTTACGACTAGGGGACATTTTGCGCATGAGCCCTCGTGAGCTATGGCTTTGGTAGTACAGAGAGGGTCGTGCTCCTGCAGTGGAGACAAAAAGACCTGATGATGATGACGACAGCATGGAAGAGTTGAAATAAATAAAAGGCAACATGAAGGCATCGTAAATTCCTGGATGTAACTGAAGGTTATAATAAAGGTGTGTCATCCGTCGCCAGCGGGTCACGTGATTGGATTACCTTTTTTTCACAAGTTCCATTATTTACTGCTGTCGAAATAAATTGACAATTATTTTCCTTTGAGCTGTTCGCTGTGGACATTTTTTGGGCATTTTAATTTTAATAAATAACATAGCTGTTGATACTTTATTGTAGACACAAAGTAAATAAATATGTCGGCGCGAGGCATCTTTTAGTGTACAGCAACCGGCGCCCGCGCGACCGACACGCATTCCTAGGCGAATGTTTACATTAACAACATTAAGTCTTATCGGAGTTTGGACATAAGAGAGTCTTTGTTTGTAATACCTAGAAAAACGGGGCAGTCACTATACTGCCGAACGTAGCCGTGGGTCGAAGCATCAAATTATGATTATTATGATTTCCGTTGTTCTAAGCTTGGGCATGGGTGCTGAAGGCACACAGTCGAATGAGTACGGTTGGTCAGATGCCACGTTGTGTGTAACTGCTTGCGACCCGCGTATTCGTTACCGTTTTGCGTGCTCTCTGAACTTAAGTGATTTGGTCTTAAGTGTGGGAACTTTACAGACTATAAATGGGATTCATGTTATTGTGGTTGTTGTCTACCTATACAGTGACTTTTATGAACTTTACGCATTATCGTAGCCACTTGATAAGTTTTGGGCGTGTATTTGAAGTAATAGTGTGCGTGCACCTTTTATTTGTGCTCGGAATGTAACCATCTGATATTATGGAGCCCTTCTACCCCGACGCTCCGATATCAGAAGTGGGATGAAAACTTCGTGTCCACTGCAGAAATTTGGTGAGATCGTTTCATATTGTTCGACCGTATATAAGCCTGGTTTGGCTGCGTGTACAAACCATTGTCAATTATTTGTTTGATTGTTTTGCAGTTAAATATTTGGTTTGTTGTTTGTTGTGGAGGGCTCAACACGGTAATTTTATGTTTGAACCTAGGAGACTAAGATGCGTACACGCAGGCTCACATAGTATGACGGCAACGTTAGCATTGCTAAGCTACAAAAAAAAACTGTTACATAAATTAACAAGAAACAGATGTGTGCCTCTGAGAATTAACATCATTTCATTTCATTTTCAGTTTTGTAATGTTAGTCACAAATACACAAGATAACTGAATGTGCATTGTTTTTACGAGTGATCACATTTAATGTTATTGATGATTGTGAGAATTCAGTTCTTCTTGAGAGAAGTAAGTGCTACTTCTGCACCTGAATTATTTGACTAGAGATATCTGTCCTTACGTCAATGAAGTTGGTATTTTAATATTACTTTAACCATAGTGAATTGGTTGTCTGAATAATGATAGGCATTCTAAAAGTGTTTTATTGAGTGTAAATTTTATCTAGTTAGTAAGACTGAATAATTAACAGTGCTTGATTCTACCTAAGAGAGTAAAGATTTTCTGAAGCCTAAAAAGTGATGGTTACCCAGTAATATTTACTATGCTTTGTGTAAATTACTTAAGAGATTTTTTATAATATCTGATCGATATCTATTATAATGTCACTAAAGTTATAATTGTTATTGAAAACTGACAAAAGAATACTGTTAAAAAAAAAAAAAAAGCTCGTGAGGCTTTTATATTGGGGTTGTATGTTGAACTTTAAACCTATTTCTTTTCATAAATGGAAAACAATGGATATGAGTCATGTTTAATACACGGAGAACCTGATAATTAGAATTAAAATATGAGAGCTCCTTTACCAGGTGGTGAAAACATTTCTAATGCCAATTTATAATTTTTTTTTATGATTTTCAAGTTTTAATAACTGATAGACATTTTCTTATCAGTAGAGGTGACAACTACCAAGGAATTGAATACCTATTTCTAAAATCAGGGAAGGGAAACCAATTTCAAGATATTAAATTGTCCCACGCATCGAAATTGACATTACACCTAGAGTTCACAGAAGGTGGGTCTTCTTACAGTCGTCTGATTTTAATATTATTTATAGAGACGGTAAACGAATTGGTCATGTCGATTTTCTATCACAAAATCCTTTGTCTAATGAGGATACGAAAAAAAAAACTTATTACAAGAGAAACGTATAAATGTCTTAGAATTATCTAAAAGTTGGTTACGTGCAGAACAGTAACATGATTCCGAAATTACTGAAATAGTTTTAAGATTACATAATGACAAATTGACTAAATATCTGTCAAATCCATATCTAATTGTATTGATGCACCAACTGCCATTATTGTTCATTTCTAGTGTGAGTTTATTTGGTGCACTGACCAGAATTATTGCGGATCAAGGTCGATGCTTTGCAAATAAAAGTTTTGCGTGAATTTTGTGGTAAAAATAACATCCGACTTTATTTGATATCAACCAGAACTTGTCGTGTCAACGTGTCATGAGTAAACTAAAAAAAAATTTGCTTACGGCTGTTGAAGTAAATAAAAACAGAACATGGCAGAACCCTATTGAGGATCTGCAGCTTGCCATCAATTGCACAATTAATCGTGTAACTCAAGCTAGCCCTTTGGACTTGATAGTTGGACAAGTAGCCAAGTAGCGCAACCTATTTCGCTAGTAGCTTTAGGTGACCAAGACCAAGAAAAAATAAATATTGATGAGATCAGAGAGCAAGCAGCGAATTCTATAACCAAAAATGCTCGTAGAGATAAAGAGCGGTTTGATACTCCAAAGGCTAAAGTTTCTAAGTTATTTGTAGATGATTTTGTTTTAATTACAAATCAGGAGAGAAATCAAACGAAATTAGACCAACATTCGCGGTTCATTTAAGATAAATGAGTTGCTTGATGAGGACCGATATCATTTGAAAGCTTTTGGTAGCAACAGAACTTACAAACATGCACACGATTGATTACGTTCGATGACAAATTGCTACGTTCCCACTGAATTTTTTTTAAGCATGTTCTAATGACGATGGAAATGATTCTCCTGATGAGAATGAGGAGTAGTCAGGATCAGCCCATGTCGGCGCGGTGTCGCAAGTTATTTTTATCGTTTGAGGTGTAGTTGATACACATTATGGTGATGGTAAAACAAGTTGAGCTTTCGCAACGTGATTTACCTACTGACGTGTTTTGTTAGCCGTAGGTCACATTCCAAACCCAGTCTAGCTGGTACGGAGACTGCGCGGTGCGGCAACATGCAGTAAGTTCATGGTTGCGTTGGTGTTCGTGTGGTTTTAGTGAGATAACCACAAGAAGTATCACATGAGTGTGATTGAGCCAGTTACGTGTTTGGTCTGATCTGACTTAGAGTAATTCTTTTTGGAAGTTTGGGCTGTATTAGATCTATGTGAGAATTAAAGCTTACTGACTTGTGAAAAGTGCGTCATGATTCTTGGGGAACCTACCAGTTTGTCATCATTGTATCCTATGGGCAGGATAGCCGAGCAAGATGTACAATTAGGATAGTGTTTCTTCGCAGGTAGTTTGCGAAGTTATCAGACACACGAGGACGTGTGATAGTCAGGATAGCCGTGTCGGCGCGAGGCATCTTTTAGTGTACAGCAACCGGCGCCCGCGCGACCGACACGCATTCCTAGGCGAATGTTTACATTAACAACATTAAGTCTTATCGGAGTTTGGACATAAGAGAGTCTTTGTTTGTAATACCTAGAAAAACGGGGCAGTCACTATACTGCCGAACGTAGCCGTGGGTCGAAGCATCAAATTATGATTATTATGATTTCCGTTGTTCTAAGCTTGGGCATGGGTGCTGAAGGCACACAGTCGAATGAGTACGGTTGGTCAGATGCCACGTTGTGTGTAACTGCTTGCGACCCGCGTATTCGTTACCGTTTTGCGTGCTCTCTGAACTTAAGTGATTTGGTCTTAAGTGTGGGAACTTTACAGACTATAAATGGGATTCATGTTATTGTGGTTGTTGTCTACCTATACAGTGACTTTTATGAACTTTACGCATTATCGTAGCCACTTGATAAGTTTTGGGCGTGTATTTGAAGTAATAGTGTGCGTGCACCTTTTATTTGTGCTCGGAATGTAACCATCTGATATTATGGAGCCCTTCTACCCCGACGCTCCGATAAATATATAGTGATAAACTACAAAGATTTAGCTAGCCCCAAAGTAAGTTTAAGCTTGTACGAGTATTATGGGATAGTCCGTTTGGTTAAGTATAAATCTAAACCATCTTAACATGTCTTTTTATTGAAATAATTATACGCTTCATAAATCAATACCTTTGCAAATTACAAAGTAATTAGGTATGTAATTTATAACGTAATTAATTTGTAATTGCAAAGGTATTGATTTATAAAGTGTATATTTCAATAAAAAGACACTTCAAGATTGTTTAAATTTATTTAAATACCTAACCAAACGGACTATAACTTATTAGTAATCTGTGCTATAACTCAACGTAAAGTACATTTCATACACTTAAAACAGATAACAGCAACAAACAAAACATTCTAAAAACCAAGCACACTGTAAGAGAGTTTATATACATCGAAAAAACGGCAGTTTATACACACGCGATGCGACAGGCAGCCCATCACTATTTTGATTCATTTTTCCAATTTCTCGTTCACCACCAAGCTAAGTCACCTTTTGTGTGACGCCGCGCCCGCGGCAGTACGTTACTAGTATTTATGCTGTGAGAAAGAGAAAAAGAAGTAGTAAGGGACCATCCATAAATTACGTCACAAACTAAGGAGGAAGGAGGGGGTCAATGAAGTGTGACATTTGTGTGACAAAGGGTGGAAGGGGTCATAAGGTTCGTAACTTCACAATACAAAATCGATACCGAAGCAATAAACATAAAATTTTAACTAATCTATACATATAATAAAACAGTAAAAAATAAGTGTGTCTGTACCTTTAATATATTCACAAAAAAAATTGGGGGCGATGCAGACATAGTAATAGAGAATTTAAAAAAAATGTCTGTCTGTTTGTAAATTTTTTCTGTTTGTACACGCCGATCTCCGGAAATACTGAACGGATTTGAATGAAAGCCTGGGCAACATATAGGGTATAAATGATTTTGGAAAATGGGACACCTGATGTAGAACTATAATAATCCAGCTAAACTATAAGAAATATAAAAATGACGCCTTAGCAAAACTTGTTCAGCCTGATGTGCATTTACCAGGGACAAAGCCCATGCGAACAAAGTCGCGGGCTTGGGCTAGTAATAAATAAACTTTAAAATATTGCCAGCTTTATCAGTTAAATATTTAATAGCTTCGTTTTTTTAATTAAATAAAAAATCGGTCGGGGTCTCAAAATTGTGACTAACTGTGACAAGAATGAGTCAAAAAGCATGAAATTCGTATAACGTAATTTATGGATGGTCCCTTTCCCTATATATAGAATTAAAAATATGGGAGACGACAAAGTAGCATTTATTCACGTGGTAGTTCACTTCAACCAAAATGCGTATAGCCGAACTCCCAAGCACAAGCACAGAACGTAAAATCATCCAGCCCATAAACGAAATGAAGTTATTCAATTCGGTAATCGAATCGGCGACTCAAACAAAACCGATTCGGAATATCGCCATTCGCCGAACTTTCCGACGTCGGTCGGATTATCCATTTCCGAATTTCGCGGGTAAATATTTGAATAAACTCTCGTCTTGTATCTTTTGGAGATGAGATATACTTTGATGAAAGTGCTTGGTCTTGCTGGGAATCGTAAAAAACTTAAGGGTCCCCCGACCCTAGACCAAAATACAACTTTCCATACAAACGTAGTCTACGTTTTATTTCAAAACGACATGTCCGATTTCGACAAAATTTTGTAATTTCAAAGATATTGCAATTATCTAGGTTTATAACTAGTTTCCGACGGTAAAAATATGAACTTGAAATAGAATATAGTGTTTTATATCATTTTTGACCATTAGTATGGGAAACTTCTAAATCGTTATATTTTCTTTCCAGTTCATAATTTTACTATAGGAAACCAGTTATAACCCTAGATAATTGCAATTTCTTTACAATTACCAATTTTTACCGGAATCTGACATGTGGTTTCAAAATTAAACGTAGACTACGTTTGTATGGAGAAGTCTAGGGTCGGGGGACTCTTAAGTATGTAGTTTTAGGCCGTTTATTCCTATACAGACCCGTTAACTTGAATATAAAAAAATTTCAAATGCCATTTTTGCTTTACGAAATGATTATGATGATCACGTACCCAGATTAAGTTCATTTCTCTCAGTTATACTTTTGAACTGATCCGACTTCCAAAAAAAGGAGGAGGTTATCAATTCGTCCGAATCTTTTTATCAGGTATTTTCACCAAATTATTCGAAGATGCCTTGACCGATTTAGAAAATTGTTTTTTGTGGTTGTGTGTTTGGGTTGAAGTTGGTTTTTATTTTTGAGAATTTTTAGTTCAAACTTTTGAATAGAGTGCGTGTATAACTAACACAAGCATATCCATGCAAAAAAAGTGATTCCCATCGACATTCAAAAAAATTGAAAACTTTAGAACTTAATTATGAATTTTGCATAATTATTTGCAAATTATTGTGTAGTACACCCTTATAAATATGAACTTTTATGTCGGAACAACTTTTTTATCCGACAAACTTCAACGGGTTGAGGGTGACTCGCGAGCTCTAAAGCTAAGTTCGCTGTGTAGATTGTCAATATTGTATTCAACCAATGTTTTATCCCAATCGACCACGCGTCAGACGACCAAATCCGCGGTCATAAACCAATCACGGTTAGGCCGCCGTCAGTCGGGCCGGGCCGGGGCCCAACCGGAATACCAAATCGGGCGGCCATTTGTTATTTTCGACAATATGCCTTTGATTTCGCGGAAAGCGACATATTTCCATCCGCTTTGTTTTCTGACCCGGCGGAGGCGTTATCGAAGTAATAAAATATAACGGACATTTTCTATTATTTGGATAAATAAATGAAACATTATTATTTATTAAATATTTCTTTATATCTTACATACCTAATTATTATAAAGTGATATATCTTTTAAAATTACATATTTTGCACGTCCTTCTAAACACCTCTTATTCTCGACATCACCAGTGGGTTGACTGGTAATTAAATGGCTTTAAGTTTGTTTGTTTGTTTGTTTATAAAGATTTATTGTGCATAAGAAAGAACACAGATACAAATCAAAAAAGTAAACATACAACGGCGGTCCGCCTATAACATTTGTAATAAAGTATAATAAATTAAATAAATATTTTTTTGTGCCGCATAATTTTCTGTTTATCGCTATGGTTGACTGGGAGAAAATGCTCCCGTCTGGAAAAACCGTTAAAAATACATTTGTACTTTGGAACAAAAAAGCTTGATAAAATAAATAAATAATTCGATTGCTCATACAGCAGCACGTTCATTCGTCCAATCGGCTTTTATGATCCGCGCGGTGAGACCAATTCGGTACATGCTTTTGCATTTCTACCTATCTACTGCTTCAACTAGATCAAAAAATAAATTATTAGGTACAGTTCATAATTATAACTTCACAAAATAGTGTCACTTTTTTTGTGTCATTGATCATATCCATTTTCAACACGATTTTAGACTTATTAATACTGAAAAACTGACATTAAGAGCGCTATTTGACTCCAAAAAAGCATGACGTCACACTTTTTTCATACAAAGCTATACAAGAAAATAAAATAGAATAAATATCTTTATTAACAAATTATGCGAACGTTCCTTTCTATCCTATTATATTCTTGAAGTTTAGAAAAAGTGTCTCATTTGACTTATTTTCATCTAGCAGATTGGTTCTATGTCTTTTCTTATTTCCCAAACCAACATGGTACTCTTATCTACAAGAAGATATCCACAAACAACATTTGACAATCATACGATATTAAGATAGTAAACGTTATGCAATTTAGACTTGTCGTCTTGAGATCTACAGTACATTCTCATTAGTACCATAGACGGCAGAGCGGCGATATTGCAATCTGTTCACTATGCAAATGTTATGTTATGACTATGACTACCTCTGCCAGTCAGGCTGTACTGCGGCTTGGCTAGAGATGTAAGCCCGGTTATTTCTGACTTCTTACTTCCCTCGACGATATTTTTCCGAAATTAGGCCCGAATTGCCGGTCCCGTTTTGAGTGGAAAGCTGACGCCGGCCTCAGTTTTCAAACCAGCCCAGCTCCTGCAGGAAGCTTAGAACGCCTGCTAGCGCTTTGCACGCTTCCGCCATGGTTCCCGGGTGTTCTAGGAACCTACTTCTTATGTGTGCGACGCCATCGCACTCCAGGAGGAGATGGCTCGCAGTTTCTTCAGCCTCCATGCACACTCACAGAGGACTGTTAGTTAACTAGCCCGGTTTTATATCATTTGATCATGTTGATATAATACGAAAAATATTGTATTAAACCGTATGGTGTATTCTAGCATATTTAGATTGATTCATATACGAGTTTTAAATTGGCGTTTAGGTCTTACGGCCCTGGGCTCTTTCTTCTCCGTCAGGGATAAAAACGTGAAAATGTATCTGTATTTGTATTCATTTACAAAAAATACCGTGAATTATTGTATCATATTTATTTAATACCTGATCATTTGGAATAATACGGTATGTTTACATCTCTACGTTAGGCAATATTGTTATTGTAATACATTTTGCTACAGGCTATTGGGTCGAGTCCAAGCGACGTCGTTATCTTGTCGTGTACCTACGTAATGGTGAAACACTTTAGCTCTCCCGTAGAATCATATAAGTACTGCAGGACATAGGCACTTAATGCAGGACATAGGCCGGCCTATGTCTTGCAGTGAACTCCAATGGAAGTAAAAGTGTCTAGGGTTTTCCAAAATGATAGTGAGACTAGAAACAAAAGTGGAGGTTTCCAAGGTTTTTCAAAACGATATTGGGGTCCATCAATAAATAACGTCACACGTAAAGGAGAAGGAGGGGGTCAATGAAGTGTGACATTGTGTGACAAGGGGGGAGTTGTCGTAACTTGGTGGCGTCACTATAAAAAATCTATAGGTACCTAAGCAATAAAACACAACATTTTTACTAATACTTATAAATAAGCTATAATATTTTTAGCCAATTTTACACTATGATCATTTGACTCCGGAAGGAGCCTTCTCAGTCAAATAATTAGTAGGTGCACTTGCTTTTTATAAATTTAATCAAAAATTTTAAAATCTGTGACGTGACACTAGGGAAAAACGAACAAGTCTCATAATTGTGACCAACTGTGACAAGCACCAACCAAGCGAGTACATACTCGATGGGAATGGGTAGTTTCATCACAGAGATCCTATGGCCACCTCCCGGCTCCTTCATCAGATCAGCTCTATGTCACCATAATATTGCATTGTCACGCGATATACATACGCTTTCAAACATTCAGCTTAATCAGAAATCAGGAAGTGCATTACAAGATTGGATTACAGCCAGACAGACAACAGGACAGGTGAAGCTAAATAAAAGCTTGTAAAAATTATAAATTGCCTACTTAAAGTCCCGTGTGACGTCATTTTATCGCCGCGTCACGTCGTAAACTTTACAGTGCAGTAAAAACGATAGGCCGCTTCGTGAAAACTTGCGAAAAGCGGAGATTAGCGACAGATAATCACTGTCGTAAAAATACGTTTTTATAGTTACAAAAAAGATTTAGAATATGCTGCGGATTTTAATTCATAGTGATTGCTGGTAGTTCGGACACATGGGTTGACAAAAGTACATAAAGACAAGTTTATTTGCCAGGCAAATTAAGAAAACCCCGACTTTTAACAATATATAAACGCCTATTAAGTCGGTACTAAATAGTAGAACTAGCGCCATCTATTATTTGACAGGTAAACTACAAAGAACCCCAATTTTCATGCCCAAACTTTTAAACGGTCGAACCGGTTTTCATCAAACATAGCTAAGAATCACCTCAAGGGAACTTGCTTTCAGGTTCGAGATCTTCTTCTTATCGAGTGTGTTAGTGACTAACACTAATGTCAGAGTTTTTAAACCGCCTTAAAGGCCTCTGACATGGTTTTAGGTAACGACCAATGTCAAAGACAGTGACCGGGACCGACGGCTTAACGTGCCCTCCGAAGCACGGATCATCTTACTTATCTGACAATCAGGTGATCAGCCTGCAATGTCCTAACCAAACCAGGACAACAACACAAAGTCGTTGCCCCCGCCGGGAATCGAACCCGCGACCTCCGGGTATGAGCCGAACGCTCTAACCACTACACCACGGAGGCTGTTGAGGTTCGAGATTATAACACCCCTCTTTTTTGTCGGGGGTTAATGGTGTCAGACTTCTCGAGATGCCTATAGGCATCCGACGTAGCTCATGGAAGCGTAGCTGAAAACTGTAGACTCGCGCTACAGGTTGCAAGACTTTCAAGTATAAATTAATGTACAATTAAATCAAGAGATGGTTATATAATGTCTTCGCCAAATGTTTTATTTATTTATTTTATTAGTTTACTTTAAAAATCATTTGCTCATTTCATATACATACTCATTCAACACACGCATTTAGGTACACTATATATACAAATTTTAATCGAAATCTGGCATGTAGTTTGGAAAAGTCTAGGGTAAGGGATTCTTAAGAGTCCCCCGACCCTAGACTTCTCCATACAAACGTAGTCTACGTTTAATTTTGAAACCACATGTCAGATTCCGGTAAAAATTGGTTATTGTAAAGAAATTGCAATTATCTAGGTTTATAACTGGTTTCCCACAGTAAAATTATGAACTGGAAAGAAAATATAACGATTTAGAAGTTTCCCATACTAATGGTCAAAAATGATATAAAACACTATATTCTATTTCAAGTTCATATTTTTACTGTCGGAAACTAGTTATAAACCTAGATAATTGCAATATCTTTGAAATTACAAAATTTTGCCCAAATCGGACATGTCGTTTTGAAATAAAACGTAGACTACGTTTGTATGGAAAGTTGTATTTTGGTCTAGGGTCGGGGGACCCTTAAGTATCCAATTGGATGCCGGCCTTCAAGGCACGGCCTAAGCGTCCAGTTATCTGGCTGAATTAACCAGATGGCGGCGACAGACAGTGTGGCCGGCCTGCACTGTGAATGCTAATAGGTGGATCGATACGCGGCCGTCTCGACCACTTACACAGACAAACAATCTGTAGCGTTACAGCCAGTATCTCAGGTATACACTTACGACCTATTTTGCCATACAAAATTAGACTCTAACTTGTATTCTTAAGGATTAAAAAGTCGAGGCACTTTTTATGCATTGTATTGTAGATCGTATGTTTTTATACGCATGTGTTTAATTTGTATATTGTAACTGTATTAATGTTACACACGAGTGAAGGAGCATGGCCAAGCATCCATTAATTATTATTTTTTATTATAATGTCCCCCCAAACTAAACGATTGATTTTGATAAAATTTCTATGGGACCACCTGACAAGTATGTGATTTCTTTTTGCTTTTTTTTTGCTCTTTGTTATTCTGAAAGAATATAAAAGGTAAATTGGTAAAGCAATACAAGTAAAAATATTCATTACCTTGTTACAATCAATGGTGGAATTTTCAGCAACCTGTTAGCCAGCAATTAGTCCGTCTTTTAGATTATCCAAAAAAAAAATGGACCGCCGTGACGTCATGCGAAATTTTAATTGGACTGTATCTTAGAGAAAAGAAAAAATACGTGTACAATATTTTGTGATAATCTAACCGATGGACCTGAAATATTTTTCCAGTTATCATGCGTACAATAGGTTTTATTCAAAAATGGGGACTGTTCGCTGATTCCGCTAAAGGCTGTCAGGGAAGGCCGCTGATAAATGCGGCCCGTCCGCTTAACCGACCGGCCTATTAGTCACTGACACCGTGCCTGTACCAGCCTTATTTATATACCATTTCAATCACCATGTTTGACGACCTCCGTGGAGTAGTGGTCACCAGGCTAGTCCACCCAGAAGTCCCGGGTTCGATCCCCGGTCAGGGCAAGTTGGAAAATGGTCTTTTTCAAATTGTTCTGGGTCTTGGATGTTTATCAATATATGTATTTGTTATAAAATATAGTATCGTTAAGTTAGTATCCCATAAAACAAGTCTCGAACTCACTTTGGGTCTAGCTCAATCAGTGTAATTTGCCCCTATATATTTATTTATTACTAGCCGAAGCCCGCGACTTCGTTCGCGTGGACTTTATGTCTCTGGAAAATGCTCATCAGGCTAAGCAACGTTTACTAAGGCGGCATTTTTATATCTCTTATAGTTTAGCTGGATTAGCTGGACCATTATGGTTCTGCATCAGGCGTTCCATTTTCCAAAATCATTTATACCTTATATGTTGCCCAGGCTTAATAGCTATAATAGCTTAATATAACAAAAAAAGTTTCATTCGAATCCGTCCAGTATTTCTGGAGATTAGCGTGTACAAACCGACAAACAGACATACAGACAAACAAACAAACAGACAAACAGACAAACAGACAGACATTTTTTTTTAAATTCTTACTCTATTACTACGTCTCCATCGCCCCCAATTTTTTTTTTGGAAATATATTTAATGTACAGACACACTTATTTTACTGTTTTATTATATGTATACATATAATAAAACAGTAAAATAAGTGTGTCTGTTATTTTACTGTTTTATTATATGTATACATATAATAAAACAGTAAAATAAGTGTGTCTGTACATATAGATTTGGGTTCGATCCCCAGCCAGGGCAAGTTGGAAAATGGACGCCTAGCCCTAGAAAACATAAATACAGTAACTAATCCTTAAAAGCTTGGCAAATGGAAAATTCATCTTCAATCAGAACTTAACGACCAATAGTTAAATATTACCAACGCTAGTTATTAAAACATTCAAACGAATCTTTTAGTCTTCCATTTAGTATCAATCAACTTAACCTTTATCATTAATTGGGGTCAAATATGAAAAAGAAAGCCGCCATCGACTCAAGCCAACGGCAAAAAAACCGCGAGCATTTTTCTCACAGAATTTTCAGAGATTTCCCGAGTCCCATTCACCTTTGTGAATGAAAATGTTGTTCAATTTATTCCCGTCCCGCCCTGGGGCAAAGCGAAAATGTAGGCTAAAGATAGATCATCTGATTAATGTGTACAAAGGATAAAACATTCTGAGAAATGTACATACATACATACATACATACATACTATCACGTCTTTATCCCTAATGGGGCAGACAGAGCATTTTGGGTCTTGCGGTTCTATGCAGAGCCCAGGGCCGCAAGACCCAAAAGCCACTTTTAGCGTCATGGTGGGCGAGAAGATGGAAAATCAATCAATACAGTGATGGGTTGCTAGCCGCATCGCCTGTTAATGATATGCATTTTGCCCATTCCCTCGATCGGCTTTTACGATCTGCGTGGGAAGAGAAGCAGCTGGTACATTCTAAGTTTTTTTATTTCTCCCAGACCAGCATCTGAGAAATGTACAGAAAATAAAAAAGGATTGTAGCGTATCTTGTCACCTAAAGATCACTTATCGTCATTAAAATATCATTATCATCATCAGGTCTTTTTAGTCTCCACTGCAGGAGCACGACCCTCTCCGTACCACTAGAGCCATACTTGGCAGAGCAGAGCAGCCAGAGGATTTGGGCTACACTCTCCACGCTGGCCAGACGGGTTGGAGAGGTCTCATTGATGTCTCTTTTAGCTTGTATTTCCTAAGTCGCCTTCTGCGAGATCCACGGGGACTTGGAGTGGCTCTATTCTACTCTGCCGGAAACCACACGGCACGGCATTAAAACCTAAATCCATATTAAGGCCATACCCAAATTTTCAGGGGTCCAGTGGCGCCGCCATTTGAAATAAATCATTTGAAAGGAAACGGAGATATAATTTAAAATTGTGTCTTGATCAAGCCCTAGATAACCCTTAAAATTATTTTATGAACTACTGTTTATAGTTTAAAGTGAGAACGTGAAGCTTTTCTACGCACATTAGCCAAAAGTGGCCGTTTTTCGCAAATGTGCGTCGAAAAGCTTCACGTTCTCACTTTAAACTATAAAAAGTAGTTTAAAAAATACTTTGAATGGGTATCTAGAACTTGACCAAGACACAATTTTAAATGATATCTCCGTTTCCTTTTAAATGATTTATTTTAAATGGCGGCCGGCGCCACTGGACCCCGGAAAATTTGGGTATGGCCTTAAACTTTTATGTGGCTACAACTATGTTAAACGTGAAAACATATAAAGAAGTTAAGAACTTAACGGAAGGAAGAGAGACATGGAAAGCACTCCACCGACAAGAGCCCAGCTCTTAAATATAAGAAGAAGAAAAAGTGTCTACAAGCGACATTTTACGCGTATAACGCGAGTGAAAAAAGATATTTATTTCTTTCCCTAGAAAACATATTGTACATAAATTTGTGTGTGTATTTACTGTACAATTAGGCGATTCACACACTGCTCCGCACCGCTGCGTAACGCGGGGCCGCACTGTATGCAATTATCTCAATTTGTATAGAAAACACGCGTAGGACAACTTGCTGACACCGCGTCTCCGCGCGTGGTTTTTGTATGGCGGCCCCGTGCAACGCAGCGGGGTACGGAACAGTGTGCCTTAGCCTTAGATCGCATAAAACTTGTCTATTTATCAATAGATTTTTTTTAATTTCTAAAGTTTTTCAAATATTTTTTTATTGTTTTATTAATTGATTGTAAGTTACCAAATAAAAATATGATTTTTTTTAGCTTTTATTCTGTTTTTGAAACGAAACTTGTTTTATAATTCCTTTTAATTGAAATCCCATTGTGAATAAGTAATCAAAGAAAAGTTTTGGAGCCCTCTTTCCTTGTGATTCAATTTGGAGGTAGAAAGAGGGCGGTCGAGGGCCTCGGAGTTTTCATTTGATCTCCTCAGCAAAACATTTAAAGAACACCTACGATTTTACAATGTTAAGGCGGACAAAAGAATTGGGCCTTTAATCTGGGATATGCCATGCCATAAGGAAAATTGGACTTATCTCGGAAACCTGTGTTATTAATGGCGTTTGCTTCAGAAGATAAATTGTCTTTAATTTTGCTTAAAGATTCATAATAACAGGGTTAAGGTTCACTGAACTGTCTATTATATTGGCTTCAGCAGAATTTGGCAGTAGACTGCTTAAAATAGGGATGTGTGGAAAGCACAGGGGGAGGCCTGCCACCAAAACAGGCTAAGAAAAAATATTAACTGACATTAACACCAAACTACACATCCTTTTAAAAAAAAATCTAAGAATCACATGACAAAAATGCCCTTTCAAATAAAAAAGAATATTCGAAATAGGTCCAGGCTTCTTCGACTAATCGGGGAACATACATAAAAAATGTTTATACATTTGAATCCGCTAGATGACAACAACTCAAATAAGACACTCTACTTTTTTTAAACGTAGAATTAAACATTTTCGAGATTTGTATAAATTAAAAAGCGTGACGTCATACCTTTCTAAAGTCAAATTGCTAAAATCATGTTAAAAATGGATATGACCAATGAAAAGTGACACTATTTGTGATTAAAATGTAAAAAAAGGTCTATACTTACTTACCATAAGTTACTTCTTCTCATTTTGTGAATGCAATCTTGGTTGGCGAGATACCATCTGAAACAATGAATAAATAAATATATCAACACACAACAAATCACACTGATTGAGCTGGTCTCGAAGTAGGCTTAAACTTGTGTTATAAGAAAATACAGATGACTTTATTAATATAACCACACAATCTGTTTTAACCGACTTCAAAAAAGATGGATTTTGTTTTTTTTATGTATGTTCCCCGATTACTCGAAGACACCTGAACCAAATTGTTTTTTTTAATGGGCATACTTGTTACGTGGCCTCATAGAAATTTTATCAAAATCATTTGAGTAGTTTTTTGTTTCATTTCATCACCCGTCTCGGCTCCACAGACACACGCGCGGGCTTCGCCCGCTTATGTGTTAACCCCCCTCGACTGTAGTAAACAAAATTACCACACTTGTATCAAAAACTACTATTATTTCGTCGCACCATCTGACAGGCTGTGTACTTAGCCTGCGACCTAAATAAAAGTTGTATAACAAGTTAGACAGCAGACAGATATTACTGATATAAAAGCAGAGGCTGAAGCGTGGGGACAGGCGTGGGACGAGGAAGCTTTGGTGACTGACATTTAGAAGTTTTTATCCTATTGTTTAAAGTTGTAACAGGCTGTCTAATAGGTATTTTAGCTGGTAATCATAAAAGAGTAATGTAGAGTTAAAAATAGCTCAAGGACCAGAAACGAACGATTGAATTAACGAAAAGAGCAATCTAATAGGTATTTTAGCTGGTAATTCATAAAAGAGGAATGTAGAGTTAAAAATAGCTTAAAGACCAGAATAGAAATGAATGAACGAAAAGAGGAAATAATTTCTACATAATTTACAAATAAAACTCGGGAGTTTTCCGAATCGAACTTGGGAAATAATGTTGAGGCGTTTCACGGAACGTTCGAAGGGATTACATAGAGTTATATATGAATAGAAGCGGCAGAAATAACTCCGTAAGAATCGGTGATTGCATTGGTATAAAGAATTTACGAATTTGTGAGAGGTGAGTGTGCGAGGAGCTCGGTGATCCGACGGGAGAGCACATTACGATTTCGTAGGTAAAGCAACACCTGGTCCGCACCTGGATGGGTGTGGCATAAAAATTTCTCGAGCTCCTCCGTGCTTCGCAAGGCACGTATAAGCCGGTGGTCCCGGCTGTCATTATTGTATGGCAGTCGTCAAATGCCTTTAGGCAGCTTAAAAAATCTGACATTAGTGTTGACTACACACGAAAAACAACAACGAATTTGTTATTTTTAAAATTGTAGATTGACAATTGGTCAATGAAAAATATTAAAAGTTGACATTTAATAGCAATGCCTCTACAATTTAAGTGTTTGCTGTATGTTTCAATAATAAAAGTATTAACATTGTAAAGTGCTGCGTGTATTTGCCCTGTCGCCTTGACAGTCGCATATTTAAGCGAATATTATTATTTTATTGACTGCTGGATAAAATCCATATTATTTTTAGTTTATGCAAATATAATTACCGCTTTACTTGAATCGTGAATAGTAATGTTAAGTGTTTGAAGTTTAGCACAGCTCGCTCGATAGCAAAGAATCCATTTACATATAATATAAGCAAAAGTTTAATAATGTTTATTTAGCATATAATGAGAATTCTGGAAACTACTGCAACAATTTTGATAACATTTTGTATGTGTAAACCGTAAAATCCATCCTAGCTAACCTAGAAACCTAGCTAAGGTTTCATTTTTTGTGAACCTTGTTTTCTTGGTTTTTTCATTGATAAATAAATAAAAATACTGGAACAAAATTACACTGATTGCGCTAGTCACAAAGTAAGTTCAAGACTTGTGTTATGGGGTACTAACTAAAATATAGTATTATTTTATAACAAAAACATAGATAAACATCCAAGACCCAGGACAATTTAAAAAGGCCATTTCCATTCTGCCTGGCTGCTCTGGGCGGCAAACAAGCATGGTGACCACTACCACGCCACGGAGGTCGACAAATCTATCTAAATCTAAAATCGATCTAAGCTCGGATTCTACTTTTTCTTTCGCTTTTTCAACGCAAAAGGTTCACGTTTTCGAATCAACTTAGGGAAGCGTCATTATATCACCGTACCGTAGATACTCCCCTATCGTTTGTCACAATCCTACCCTACATATGAGAACAATAAAAAAGGCACATCTGGGTACTAAACCCGTGTGGGACCGCCCTATAAACTATAAATAAATATATATGGACAGATCACACAGATTGAGCTAGCCCCAAAATAAGATCGAAACTTGTGTTATGGGATACTAACTTAACGATACTATATTTCATTATAATTATAAATAAGTACATATATAAATAAATAACAAAGACCCAGGACAATTTGAAAAAGGCCATTTCCCAATTTTTCTTTTGACGACCTCCGTGGCGCAGTGGTCACCATCCATGCTAGTCCGCCACCCAGAGGTCCCGGGTTCGATCCCCGGTCAGGGCAAGTTGGAAAATGGCCTTTTTCAAATGGTCCTGGGTCTTGGATGTTTATCTTTATATTTATTTGTTATAAAATATAGTATCGTTGAGTTAGTATCCCATAACACAAGTCTCGAACTTACTTTGGGGCTATCTCAATAACTGTAATTTGTCCCTATATATTTATTTATATTTATTTATTTATCTCTGGCTGGGGATCGAACCCAGAAACTCCGGATTGGCGGACTAGCGTGTTGACTATTACGCCATGGATGTCATCAAACATACAAAGTATAGCCCGACTGAGCGCTAATGATAGCCAAATCTTGCGAAATCCAGCGTATCATGAAATTCTTGGTCAAATCGCAGATATATCGTCACGTCTTTATCCCGGACGGGTAGACAGAGCCCAGGGCTGTAAGGCTGCGTTTCCACTGAAGCGGAACAGAGCGGAGAGGAGCTTAGCAGTGCATAAATTGACCAATCACAATGCTCTAAATCCCCGTTCCGCTAATGAAAACAGCGGAGCAGAGGTTTCGATCATTGTGATTGGTCAATTCATGCAATGCTAAGCTGTTCTCCGCTCTGCTCCGCTTCAGTGGAAACGCAGCCTAAGGCTCAAAAGCAGGAAGAGAAGCAGTTAGTCCATTCTAAGATTTTCTTCGTCTTAGGCTAGCATCATCATCATTTAAGTCGCATGACGTCCACTGCTGGACATAGGCCTAGCATGGAAGCAATCAAATCAAATCTTACTAAACTGACACGCCTTGTTTTTAACGTACTTTGAAAAAGGAGGAGGTTATCAATTCGTAGGAATTGAATCTTTTTTTATGCATGATCACCGATTATTGACTACCACCACCGAAGACGCCTTGTAAATATCAAAATATAGATACGTACTAGTAGCGCCATCTAGCGACGCATGTTTTCACTTCACTAGTGTTCTGTCATTTTGTGATTTTACAATACAGTCATTCCTTGATTTCAGCTCAGCACGTTGTTTTATTTAATACGCCTGGATTTGGATAATTCTTTTTTTGTTTGAAAGGGTATACTTGTCAGGTGGTCCCATAGAAATTTTATCAAAATCGGTCGTGTAGTTTGGAGTTAAGTCGGATTTTAGTTTTATACTTATTGTATTTATTTATTTATTTAAACTTTATTTACCAAAACAATATGGTACAAAAGGCGGACTTAATGCTAATAGCATTCTCTACCAGACGGCAAGCGCTGTAACTGCCGTGGAGATGTGACCGGGCCCTAAGGGCTACAGCTGTGCAAGATAGCACAAATCCTCAAAGGGCGAGTCGTAACGACGTTCGACAGGCATGAACTGGGTCGAGCGGCTCGTAAAACCCTTATTGAGCCCATTATGATAATTTATACAGCGCAGGACGAGCGCAGGGCGGAGGAGCGATAGCGGAAAGAATATATAATAGAAAGTTGTACGAAAGATTTGTCTTTTTCTATTGTTTTATGGAGAGAGAATAGAGTTCTCTTCAAAAATGTAAAGTTACACTTGATGTGCTGTTGAAAATAATAGATGTACACGTGATATATACCAATGATACCCGTCTGGCCTGGTGGAGTGTGTAAGCCTCTTTAGGAAAGCAGATCTTGCGCGTGATTTAGAGATGGCATATATGTTGCGCGAGATTTAAAGTCATCATGATCATTAGGTCTTTTTAATCTCCACTGCAGGAGCACGACCCTCTCTGAGAGTAAAGTAGATCATGTTAAATTATTACCTACTTCCAAAAACGGAAGAATCAGAATTCCAAAAGAGGTAATCAATTCATCTCGATGTTTCTTTTTAACGTATGTTCACCAATTATTCAAAGACGTAAGGTGGTCCCATAGAATTTTATCAAAATCGGTTGTGTAGTTTGGGGGTTAAGTCGGATTTCAGTTTCGAAAAATTATGTTTACTTCTTCTTCTTCTTATCGTGTGTGTTAGTGACTAACACTAGTGTCAGAGTTTTTAAACCGCCTTAAAGGCCTCTGACATGGTTTTAGGTAACGACCAATGTCAAAGACAGTGATTGGGACCGACGGCTTATCTTACTTATCTGACAATCAGCTAATCAGCCTACAATGTCCTAACCAAACTAGGACAACAACACAAAGTCGTTGCCCCCGCCGGGTATCGAACCTGCGACCTCCGGGTATGAGCCGAACGCTCTAACCATTACACCACGGAGGCAGTTTTATTTATTATATTATAGTTTTATTATGTTTACTTATCAACCATCATGAAGCTTAGTTTTTGAACATTGCGATACAATTTTTTAATGCAAGTACCTCCACTCAATACACACCTTACCTTACCTAGCATCGCATTACAAACGAATAGCACTTTTCAAGCTGAATAAAATGCCTCTGATTGGTCTAATTAGCGAGCCTTAAATATTCTTGAGGGCTTCGTTACATAATTCAACGTTTGAAAGAAAGAAATGGAATCATTTGGTTTGTATTGAAAGTCATTCGGTTTTTTTGGTGATTTTTATGCGATTTCTGTTTAACAAGGGATTTTGATTAGGGTTTGTTGTGGCTAATTTCGAGTTTGGAGAGATTTTTTTTTTATAACTAGTAAAGACGAGAATGGAACTTGTCTGTGTTATGTATATAGAGGAAAGATAGTGTACTTTCTCTACATAAGTCAATCTTTTAAATTATATTAGGAATAGAGGTGACGACAGGGTTCAAAAAGTATGATTGTAGATAGTCCGTCTTTTAGATTATCCAAAAATAATGGACCCGTATTTTTCAGTTTACCAAATAAGTAAAAATTCACAAAGATACGGAGCGTCAAAGTTCCGGAGTGGGGGCTTGCGACGTCACACTAAGTTAAAATCGTGCTTAAGTGTGACGTCACGCGAAATTTCAATGCGCTGTATCTTTGTCATTTTTAGTTTCTCAGAGAAAAGAAAAAATACGTGTACAATATTTTTTAATAATTGATTGACTAACCGATAGACCAAAAATATTTTTTCCTATCGTCATTCCTATTCATCTTACGTTAATTTATTAAATAACCTTTTCGTACCACTTGCTCAAAAAAGTCACATTCTATGGCACAAAAAGCGAACATAACAATAGTCATTTTCAATCTGTTAAAAACAGGGAAAGAAAAATGTACTGAATTTCATTCAGCCTCTAGACCAAGAATGAAAACAGGGAAAGAAAATTGTACTGAATTTCATTCATCCTCTAGGGGGAGAATGTGGTTTAAATTTGGAATACTTACCGAAATTTATACTGAACTGAAATCATTTCTATATTGTTAAGCGTAAAAAAATAACGATTTTGAATCGACAACATGTATCCGCAAAATTCAGAAAACCACTTAAATTTAATGAAATAAACAACTAAATCAAGTCATGTTATTGTTTGTTTTTTTTTTTATTAATAATAAATGTACGGCTCTGGATACTGCGGTCCTTATGAGCCCGTCTTCATTTATCTCTTCTTTATTCCTAAATTTCCTAATCCTAACCCTAACGATACAATCGAAGGTTGGTACAGGTCCTTTGATTGCTTCAAGGGAGCTTCTGGCGACAAATCTATACGAGTCCACTGGTTTTCATAACCGATTGAGTGACAGACGGCGCCTAAAGACCGCTGTCCGCAAATAAATATCACTACAGCCGCACTATGACTGTCCACTTTAAACATTTCACATATTGTCCATAAGAATGAGCATATACAACACCAAACTACACCAATTTTATATTATAAAGTCCACTAGAATCAATTTGCAAAACAATTTAAAGCAAACTTCAACTGAACCCATGGACTTCCCGCCAAAAACTCCCGTTATTGTTTGTGTACACCAGTTATTTAATTTTCCAAAAAGAAAAAGCAAAGGGCCAAGTGGTCTGCGTACCTATATTTATTTACAACTAGCTGACCCGGCAGACTTCGTACTGTCAAATATAGCCTGTCAAAATGAACGTTTGTATGGGAAAAAGAAAAGGGCTGTTTTTAGGGTTTTTCCGGCAATTATTCGAATTTTTCTCGCCGTAAAAACCATCTTCAAATTTTAAACGAACATTTTAAAAAAGAATTGGCCAAATTGGTCCAGGCGTTGTTGAGTTATGCGCTTACCAACACATTTTGCGATTCATTTTTATATTATAGATTTATTATATAATAAATGCTTATCTCTTGTTATTATTGTCTTTATTTTTTTCGCAAATGGTACGAAAAGTAGAGTATTTTCCTCGGTGAGAAAGCTGTCTTAGTCTTGGGTGAACTTAATTCCGTCGCTACACTCAAGACTCGTCCTAAATCCCTCGCTTCGCTCGTGATTTAAGTATCTAACTCCCTCGCTTCGCTCGGGAGTAAACCTAGATTCCTTCGTTGCGCTCGCGATTTAAGTCGTCACCCGCGACAGAAGACACTGCTTTATCCCCTTGGTTAATAATCTACTATTGTATAACGTTATTTTCATAACGTGAACATACCATCCTAATCGGTTACTTTGAATTTTTTGTGTTACTAATATTATCCTATAGTGATCTAGTATAGCCCGTGGTTCGATTTATTACGAGTATGCCCCTCCACGTTGTATAATGTACATTGTTATGTATAATCTAAGAGATCGGAATTGTGTCGCTTCTACGAATACAATGGAGCCTAGTTTCGTATCGATTGCAGCCGGAATGGGGCTACAAATCTTTGACACGCATACACGTCAACCGCAATTACACAACCTGTATTTCACATTGCTTATTTCTTTTTCATTGCTCTATCTATTTGGTCTGGAAGAAAAAATAAGTAAGTATTTAATATAAATATATATGTAGGTATATTTTTTATTTATTTTGTTGTTATATATGCCTATGTATACTTTATTTCTTTCGATATACTCATCTATTAAATTTGCAACCCATCTACCATATTTTCTGCTAGGTCCCAAAGGTGAACTGGTAGACAATGCTTAACAAAAGGTACACTTTTGTACTATAATCTTAAGATTTTAAGTGCAATAAATATATTAAATGAAGACCAGCTGCTATTTTTGTATTTTAACCGACTTACAAAAAAGAAAGAAGTTATCATTTCGCCGCGATCTTTATTTCTGCCCACCCTGTGGGAAACAGGCGATTGTACGTATGCTATTTTCCCGCGTAATTCTTAATAGCTGAGAGAGGGAAGAGGCGAAAATCTCGAGGGAATATGTCAATGATGCGGAAAGCGATTCTGATAGCAACCCGTCACTATTGCACGCCGTATAAGTGGAGCGTTGAGGAAGTGCTCTACTCTCACCATGTCAGGGTCAAGCATTTATCTGGACTTACTATCTCTATTTGATTCTATTTCCATCTAAATGCCCACCATCACGCTGAACGTGTCTTTTGAGTCTTATAGTTCAAGGCTCTGACCACCCCGTACGGGATGAATTGATAAATGTGTATGTAAGCAGATCCGTCAAGTTACGTAATTCTGCAAACTCACGCTCCACGTCTCTTAATGTTGATCCCTTAAGACTGCAATCTCATCCATATTTATCACCAGCGTAAGTTTGAAGCCTGGATTAAACACACAAACAGACTAAACAGGATCGGTATGGAGATAGAGGAGGATACGCTACGAGTATGATTTTGGAATATATAGGTAAGTTTATCCGCATCCATGATACTAGCGCGCATAATGCGCTTAATTCTATGGCGCCATCTAGTGATAAGGAAGAGAAATAATCCTACTTCCTACTAATATTATAAATACGAAAGTGAGTTTGTATATTTGTTTGTTCGTTTGTTTGTTTGCTACCATTTCACGCTTCAACCACTGAACCTATTTAGATGAAATTTGATATGTACATAGTCTGATACCCAGGGAAGGACATAGGATAGGTTTTATCCTGAAATTCCCACGGTCGCAACTAGTTAAATAATTGTTTCTAAGGCGATGGAAGCATGCCTAATGCTACAGCTAAGTTTACTGCCGGTTCCTAAGCACCGGCAACTGCACTGCAGCATTTATTAAAATCCGTGTTTTATGACAAGACGGTATACGTCTAAGTATTAAGACACTTACAATATACTAACAGTATCCAAACCACACAGCTGACCTACATCCTCCTGAACGCGCGTCTTGAGGAAACTGACGCCTCTAGCGCCAGGAAATGGAGAGGAAACTAACGTGTTAGTTTATATCGTATTCACAGATGCTGAGACACATGATGTAGCGTACGAAGATGCTAAGCTAATATGCCTTGAACATTGCTGTGAATCTGTGACAAAACTAAGGAAATTTGATTAGACATTGTTCGTAAACTATAGAAGTAAAGATAGACACAAAATATTCAATTTCACTGTTCGTGGAATACCTTTGTAGCGGGAGCGAGGAGATATGCCACGGAATTAATATATGTATTACATACAGAACGGAAACTCTAGGGTCCCACCTAATACGCGTCCCCGTTCCGTTTCCCCGCACCTCTCCCCTGACTTGTTGAGGGCGTTAAGCGGTCCGCTGCAAACGCCTGCTCCGACGGTTTATCGTCGGAGATTGTATTTATGCAGCGAATCAAACGTACTCTGATATCGAGATGTAGGATACTGACAACGCCATCTCGTATGCTTCTTTTGAACTATGTTGTCGCGACGTTCTTGTGGTTGTAGTTCCACACATTGGCGTAGAGTTCGCCGCACCTTCATGTTTAACCGTCAAATATATATATTTTTTATTAACCTGTTTTGTCCCATTGCTTTGCAAAGGTCTCTACCATCTTCTTCCATAGCTCTTTTCTGTGTTATAAGTTAGCTGAAACTTTTACAGACGATTTTACGCCATTAGACGCAAAAAAGTAGCCTCATTGCTAAGCAAATTGCAAGTCAGCAGTAACGACATCCTGCTAATACTGTGCTCCAAATTTGACAGTACACTGCTATCATTTTGGAGCAAAATTGTAACAGGAGCTGTTAAATTAATATTTGTATTCTCAACATTACTAACATAGTTTTGAGAAAAATTGTTACTACCATAAAGTGTTATTATACTTAGTAGACGGGTTACTAAAGTATATAATATTTTCAAAACTAATAATCGTGAGTAACCCGTTCACAAAGTATAATTATTTCTGTATCTCACCTTAATTTTTAACATAAAGAGGACCATGTAGTCCGAATAAATAAAATAAAATATACCAAGAAAGCGCGGGGAAAGATCTCGTCAAATATTGTTACACTAGAGGCAGCGCGCGGCTTCGCCCGCGTTAACCACTCGAGTGAATTCGCGGGCGTGATGCAATATAGCCTATAGCCTTCCTCGATAAACGACCTATCCAGTACCGAAATAATTTTTCAAATCGGACCAGTGGTTCCTAAGATTAGCGCGTTCAAACAAACAAACAAACTCTTCAGCTTTATATATACGAAGTAAGTATAAGTATGGATAGAATACAACATATATTATAAAATCTACTTCTGAATAATTCTTTTGTAGGTTTAATAAGACAGTCAGTCAGTGAAAGGAGGGATTACGGCTGTCCCATCGAGTCCTGACCTACTGCCTCTAATCCTCGTACGCTCCACTCTCTGCAAGTAGATAGAGGAAGCTATTCACTGGGAACTATTGTCAGTGGATAATAGAACTCATATCGTTTTAGCAGTTTCATCACATTTATTAAATTCGTTTTGTGTAGTAACGAGTATTTTTCAACTACCACAACTTACGGCGTTACCCGCGCCTAAAGTAGCCAATGTGTTAATCCATGGCGTCAGCTTCCTGCATAGGTACCAAATTTTATCGAAATTGGTCCAGCCGTACTTACAAACTTTCGCGTTTATAATATTAGGATAGAATAAGATAAAATCACACTAATATTATAAAAGCGAAAGTTTGTAAGTGTGTGTATATTTGTTTCTTCTTCACGCGCAAATGGCTGGAACAATTTTGATAAAATTTGGTACGCAGGAAGCTGACATCCTGGATTAACATAGGCTACTTTAGGCGCAGATCGCAGCTAGCAAATATATCAAAGTGTACAGTACTAAGGAAAAAAAAACGACGTGTTGCACTCCGGGAGTGCCGGCAGAAGTGAAAACTTGAATATTAACGTTGTGCATTTTTGATATACGAAACATCAGGCGCAGGCATACATTTTCGCCGCGCCGTAGAAAGAGAGGGGGATACTCCCTCTCCTACGCCGCGCCAGCTGTCTACTCTCCATCCGTCTTACGAATTTTCGATCAGGTCACGTGTCCTGACGCGAGTTTAACATTTTTTACCCATTCCAAAAAAGTGCACAACGCCGCTAAAGAAGTTTTCACTTCAAAAACCATTAGATTCGCCTAACTAAAAAGAAAAAAATTATCAAATATTAATTAGTAAATAAAATATATGTCGTAGAATATATATTAATAGGCGATGCGGCTATCAACCAAAACTTTGGTGAAAGGCCTTTTGATTAAGGGTCGAAAGCATCAATCACCACACCAACTTTTAATTTAGAGCTAGGCTTTGACAAAGCTCACCACGGAAAGCTCGCGTGACACAATACCATTACTCCCAGATCGGAATCAGAAACAGCTAGAAAAATATGAAAGACTTCGCTGTAATTTATATCTACCCGAAAAGTACCATAGTGTCAAATAAAATTGTTTATGAAAAAGATTATTATCCGCTTTGTAACGGCTAAGATTAAAATAATGTACGGGTGTTTATGGAAAGATGGAGGGACGATATTGAAAGCTACATGGATGGCAGCAAGCTGCCTTGGATCGTGAATCGTGGTAGCAAGAAGGGGAGGCCTTTGCCCAACAATGAGACACTAAATAGGCTATTAAAATAAAAACGGGTGTTTATGAAAAAGATCTTTATCCACTTAGCAAAGGCTAATGTTAATTTAATGTACGTTTAGTTTCACAATATAATTTTTACAAAACTAATAATCAGTGAAGTGCGTGTCGGACTTGCGCACGAAGGGTTCCGTACCATTATCTATTAAAACAACACGTTTGTTGTTAAATATTAATTTTATTCTGTTTTTAGTATTTGCTATAGCGGCAACAGAAATACATCATCTGTACAATTTCAACTGTCTAGCTATCACAGTTTATGAGATACAACCTAGTGACGGACTTACAGCGGAGTAATAGACGTGGTAATAGGGTCCCGTTTTTACCTTTTGGGTACGGAACCTTAAAAACCGACAAACACTAAACTACACCTCGCATGTAAGTTCAAACAATAGAATTTTTCAAAATGGCCCCGGGGCGTCTTCAAATAATCGGAGAACATACATAAAAAATATCCCCTTTTTTGAGGTCGGTCAAAAAAGAGAAATGAGAAACCGTGTTATTTATGATGTTACTTATAATCGCTAGCAATTTTTTTAAATATATTCTGGTAGAAGCTGTACCTTTTTTGGAAAAATCTAATAAAGCCAATAAAAATGATATAATTTTCCAATCTTCCCGAGGGCGCCACTCGAAGCGCTACACTCCGCGTGAAATTCGATCATGCCCAAATAGAGAAGGGGAGTATATGTACCGTACATTACGAAAATATCATGTTACACTTTATTTACATTGAAAATATACTATATTTCTAACATATATTCTTTTAGAATCCTGAACGTTTTTATAGAAATCTAATAAAGCCAATGTAATAGAGATGTGGACTGGGTAAAAAATATAAGTATTTACATTTAGTCGGTCAAGTGAAAAAAATATAGGTCTCTTTTTTCAAATAATCTATTGCAAAAAATATTTTTTCGTATAGCAAAGTAGTAAAAATTCACAAAGATACAGCGCATCGAAATTTCGTTATGGTTATGGGATACTAACTCAACGATACTATATTTTATAACAATACATATATAGATAAACATCCAAGACCCAGGTCAATCTGAAAAAGAAACATTTTTATATCTTGACCTGACCGGACCTCGAACCCAGGACCACCGGTGTGACTGCCTGGCATGAACACTAGGCAACAGAGGTCGAAAGTGTAAATATTAAGTTTCTGTTTTCATAAAAAATCCTCTTACAATCAAAATAAATACAAATAGGAATCAGGACTATCTTTTTTATGTCTGTTTTATAGTTTTTGCTCGTGAAATTGGGAACATCGTTAAAACGACACCGCCACAAACTGCATTAACCAGCCAATATTTGGTTAGTCGTAATTGGCAAGCTGGCGGCGGGCGGTTAAAACCGGTTAAAACCAGCCACCCGAGGCTCGATACATCATGCGCAAACAGTGGCGGGAATTTACGGAACTGCCCGCGGGAATTCGGAAATTAAATCGGAGGGAACGATCGACATGTGACGAAATATTGCCGGATTTTTGTATGATATAAAGGCTTATTTACACGTGCAAATTTGTTGTTTGTTGCATACGATTAAATTGAAGCAATAGATAAATAAAATGGTCTAAATGAAAAGTTTGCATTAATCAGGGTCGATGGAAAGCGCTGGATGCAGGCCGCTCTTGATCGGTCATTTGAAAATCTTTGGGTGAGGGGAGGCCTATGTCCAGAAGTGGACGTTATACGGCTGAAATGATGATGATGATGAAATGAAAAGTCAGCTATACAAATCATTGCGTCAATATAATTTTTCAAAAAAAAAAACCAGTCTTCACCTCCAAACTGCAAAACCGATTTTGATAATTTTGGGACCACCTGACAAGTATGCCTTTCAAACAAACATAGAATTTTCCAAATCGATCCAGGCGTTTTCGTATAATCGGTGAACGTACATAAGAAAAAAGATTCGAAAAACTAAATGTTAACCTCCTCTCTTTTGGTTAAAAATATAGTATCGTTGACTTAGTATCTTTAACACAAGTTTAAACTTACTTTGGGGCTAGCTCAATTTGTATAATTTTACTCTATACATTTATTTATTTAACTAAAGAGTAAATAAATACATACATACATAATATCACGCCCGTTTCCCACAGGGGTAGGCAGAGACTATGGAGTGATAAACTTTTTCTTCTTCTTATCATGTGTGTTAGTAACTAACACTAGTATCAGAGTTTTTAAACCGCCTTAATGGCCTCTGACATGGTTTTTAGGTAACGACCAATGTCAAAGACAGTGACCGGGACCGACGGCTTAACGTGCCCTCCGAAGCACGGATCATCTTACTTATCAGACAATCAGGTGATCAGCCTGCAATGTCCTAACCAAACTAGGACAACAACACAAAGTCGTTGCCCCCGCTGGGAATCGAACCCGCGACCTCCGGGTATGAGCAAAACGCTCTAACCATTACACCACGGAGGCAGTTGATAAACTAAAGAGTAAAGAGTTGTAGTTTGTAACACGTATCTTTATGGCTCAAATACTCGATACACCTCCAATTTATTCAAAGTTACATTTCCATAACAGTAGTACGATCGCCGGCGGCTGTCTACGCAATAGATGGGAAAATCGCCCTTAGCGGAAACTACGCGTCGGGAAAATTGGGGACTGTTTCCTATCTTGCCGTGACGGTTTACTTGGTTTGAATTACATTTATTTCGCGAGTTATTCTCACTTCTTTCTGGAAATATTATAAGTAAGATTTTGTCAAAATCAGTTGTGTAGTTTGGGGATGAAGTCGGATTTTAGTTCTGAAAAATTATTTGTTCTTAATTAGATAAACATTATCAAACAGGCAATTTTCTTGCACTGGTCAGGGATCAAACCCAGAACCCAGAAGTGACGGACTAGCGTGTTAACCATTAAGCCACGGAGGTCGTCAAAGAATTCGATTCTAAAAGGCATTTTGACAAAGCCGTCAAGCTAAAAAAATACTATTTAATTATACTTTGTTAACATTAATATTTATAAAGTAATTGCATGTCACAAAACTCGCTTGCTGTTCAACTTTTTTGGTTGCGATACCCGACAGGGTTCATGGTGTACCTAATATAAGACAATGAATTTTAGTCGTTAAAACTGATAGACATTATGAAATGCAATAAATTATTTAAATTTAAAGTCGGGATCAAGGACTTACCGAGCCTTCCGAGAGCACGGATTACCTTAAGGCATTTTCATACCACTTGTGGTCACCCATCCAAGTGTGAACCAAGCCAGGTATTGCCTAACTTGCGAAAGTGCCCCCACCGGGCCACTGCGCTTGAGGAGCTCGGTGGCCCGGCGGAAGTGCGTATTACTAGCGCTTTCGCAAGTAAAGCGACACCAGTTGTGGTCCGCACTTGACAGGTGACCAAGTGGCATAAAAATTTCTCGAGCTCCTCCGTGCTTCGGAAGGTACGTATAAGCCATTGGTCCCGGCTGCCATTATTGTATGGCAGTCGACAAGTTATGTCAGATGCCTTTACGCAAACTTAAAATCCTGACACAATTGTTACCCACTTACAAAAGAAAAACTGCGGAGGCCCATTTTTATTTTCGTTTCTTCTCCTCATCAGCACGGTGAACGCGCTAAAAGACCAAGGTGTATGGTACAGTTTACTGCGCAACTTTGAGGAGACTAAACTCTAAAAGCTACTTTATCAGAGGATTCAATTCCAAAGTTGTGCGAGACAGACGCTGGCAACGAGAAACAAGTCCGAGCCAATATCGCGAGGATATTGATTTAATCTCGACTTGTAAAGCTTCGCAATTTCAGCCGGCAACTTTATCCTGACCTAAAAATTGGGTTCATATTTGTTTTCCTGGGTCAAACATAATTATTTGGTACTGTTAAGGAAATAAAACGTAATAAAATAATGTCACTTGTCAATTTCAATATGATGTTAAAGTTATTAATGCCGAAAAACTGATAATTTGACCCCAAGAAACTACGACGTTATCTGACTACTTAGAAAATAGCGGATTGGAGGAGTGTATAAGTCGGTTTTAGTTATATGTTAACGTTTCACTCATCAACATCAGGTCTTTTAGTCCTTGTAGCAAGAGCACGACCCTCTCTGTACTACCAGAGCCATACTTGGCCAGAACAGCCAGAGGACTTGGCCTACACTCTCCTCTTTAGCCAGACGGGTTGGAGAGGTCTTATTGATGTTTATAAGCTTTGTTTAGCTTGTATTTCCTAAGTCGTCTTCTAATAATTCAAGGACTTGGTGTTGCCCTACTACTCTTCTCTTCCGGAAACCACACGATTTAAGCTATTAGAGGATATCGTTTGCCCGAATTTCCATACAAACGTAGTCCCCTGATTCCTTGCCGGATAGAGCCAGTACGACAATGATTTTTTCCAAAAAAAATTAGCATATTTTAGCATGTTTTTTATAATTGTACTGGACAGTATGGTCTCAGTACATGTAGATGATGCAGATATCAGGTGGACACGGTGTGTTCGGGATGTAGGGTGCAGGTGTCAAGGACTACAGAAATTAAAAACCGGCCGATACCACGGAATGCGTTTATTGCACTAGTACGACATAAAATCGACGTCAAAGTGTCATAGACCTAAGTTAATACTTGTACGCTAGCTTGTACGATAATTTTATTATTAAGAGAGATACGAACCTCCATAAACCTGAAAAATTGACAAGATATTCTACTATTCCAACATTATTACAACAAGACTATATCATTCTATTAAAGCGTGTTCCCGTTCAACAAAACGAATACTTAGAATTGGATTCACAACAAATATAAGATACAAGGCAAATCTAACAAGGAAAACTGATTCGTGGTAAACGATAACAATGCTTCTAATTCTAATATTATGAACGAGAATATTTATTTGCACAATACTTTGGGTCGCGACGCCTAAAGTGATGAAATGGAGTGGAAGGAAAGATATTTGGGTCAACGAAAACCCACGAGGGATTGCAAACTAATAAAAATATGGCTTTTCTGATAGATTGCTATTTATAAAAGCTGATACAACAATGTATTTTTCAAAATCAATGTATACTCGACCTCTGTGGCCTATACTCCATTTGGTTAGGCATTTAAATAAATGTAAACAATCTTGACATGTCTTTTTATTGAAATATACTCTTGATAAATCAATATTTTTGCAAATCAAAGTATATATGTAATTTATAGTTTATGACATGATTACTTTATAAGTTTGCAAAGGTATTTATTTAGTAACTTTATAAATAAATAAACTTTGGGGCTAGCTCAATATGCGTGATTTGTCCGTATAAATTTATTTATTATAAGAAATATTAATTGGAGAAACATTATATACTAAGAAAATCCTTCCATTTAACACAAAATGTTCTATTCTATTTTCTATTCAAACTAAACATACATAATATCTATATGAAGTTTTTGTCCGAAAATATTATAAAGACTTATAGTGAGTGTCTGTATGTTTGCTTGTTTGTAATGGATAATATTAAAATAATTAAAATATTCGGTCTGCAGGTGCAGCTACTGAAAACGCTGCTAAGGCAAAACACCTAAAATATCAATTTTTGAAACCTACTTATATTTTTGTGCCTGTGGCCTTTGAGACCACGGGTGTTTGGGGAACTGAGGCAAGGACATTTATAAATGAGCTTGGACATAGAATATCTGAACGGGCAAATGATAGACGCTCCTTATCTTATCTGGCTCAAAGAATTTCCATTGCCATACAGCGCGGCAATGCCGCCAGTATCATGGGAATATTTGGGCCGGGTACGATAAGGGATGGTCTCTTAGATTAATATATTGCTATATTGAATAGTGTTGCGGATTACTAACTGTGAAAATATTGACGAAGCGTGTTGCGGATTACTAACTGTGAATATTTTGACGAAGCGTGTTGCGGATACTAGCAATTTGTTCCTATTTTATAATTAAAATACTTACAATAATTATAGTCAGTCATACATATATCATAGTAAACTAAAATGTAATATTTTAGACAAAATCTAAAAAGCCAAAGCTATTCATACATTTTTGAATACATCATTAAATATTGCGCACAGGCAGGCTGCGAGCAGAAAAATGCTCTAAAAAGGTTTACGTCCAGAGATTTTTTAATTTCTGCAGAAGTAGTGTCGTACCTAGTCAGACTTTTTTCTCCTTTGTTTCGTTCAGGACTCGAAAAGCCTTCCACAGCTTGCACTAATGCTCCAGTTGCAAGTAGTGCTCGGAAGCCTTTTACGAGGTCGCTAACATCGCTTTTAAGTCGAGCTTGCATAAAGCACACAGTGCAATGCGTCACAAAAGCAATAAATTGTTCATTTTTATTATAAAACGTGGACCTGACATACCATCAATGATCATATATATTAAAAAAAACTGATATTAAGAGCGCTATTTGATTTACTATTATGATGACTATTATATGAATGCAGAAAAACTTCAAAAAAGCTTGACATCACGCTTTCGTGTTTCATTCAAAATTCATAAAAAAAAAAATTGACTTTTAGAGAAAAGTGTCTGATTTCAGTCATATAGCGGAATATATTCTTTTTAAGCAAACACTGTCATGCAATGTAGGTATACAACCGAAAAAACTGAATCGCCGCGAATTTTCCATCGTAACGTTTTCCGTTCATAATAGAGATGAAGTTTTGACGGGTACTTAGTACGTCATTAGCGAATTATTTCAGAAAGGAGTAGAATTTCGCGTTGTTTCTCGCTAATGAGGAAACTGAATCTTGACAAAATTGCGTTGGCTTTATAAATAAAGTAAATTCGTTGTATTGCCATGGCTATATTAGATTTTAATTCATTTATTCGTGTTTTTACTTTTTCGTTTTGGTCGTACACAACACGGCTGAAAGTTAATATTTCCAAAAAAGCATTAAAATTAAAAAAAAAACTTTCGACAATAATTTTGTCATTGAATTTTTAATTTTTTTTGATAAACCCAGTGTCACTTATAATTTAGACAAATCTAACGACACCTCTGAAGCTGAAATCCATCAAGTCGTTTAGGCTGCATTACGTTCCAAACAAACATAAAAACATACACTCAAAAATCATAACTTTCTTGACGCATCTGGTAAAAAAAGAACTAGATATTCTACGAAATAGGAAGGCATTCAGGAAACGCGTCGCGCCAAGAGATATGCGTCTGAAAAGCAGGTGCAGTGGTGCGATTTTTCAAACGCGGAGTCACTAAACGAACGGTTTTTTGTATGGAAAAACCATTCGTTCAGGTGACTCCGCATTTCAAAAATCGCACTTCAGGTCGAAATACTGACAGTCTGGCACTATACAGCTGCACAATACGTGCGCTGCTGCTAAAGGCATTTTTGAAAGCCTTTATTTTACATTTTGTGTGCTTTTATTTATCTTGCAACGTTCGTTAAACGCCAGTCCGCCATTTTGTAGGTATTTGTATAAAATATACACTAATGACGTCATAGTTTCTTGGAGTTCCCTTACCCTAGACAGAATCAGACTTTTCTATACAAACGTAGTCCAGCTTATATTTTAAAACGACGTGTCAGATTTCGGTAAAATTTTGTAGGCATATAACTGGTTCTTACAGTCAAAATATGGACTGATTTGATGCTACAGACAGACAGACCGACAGACATAACATTTAAACTTAGAACACCGCTCTTTAAATATTTTAGTTTTATTCTTAAATTCAATAAACGGGTTACTCACGTATAGAGTCAGCTACTGCCCGTTTATTAAATTTAAGAAGGGTTGCATCTTACGTTAGTTTTAATCAAAAATTTTAGTTTTAGCTGCTGAGAACTGCTATTATAATTGTTAAACCGTGTTTGTGATATATCAAACAAATTATTTTTCTTTCTTTTGTATGTAATATGTAATGTAATGTAATGTAATAGGTACGTACTTTCTCAATATGTAATGCTCGTTCTCGTGTTACGACATTAAGTTATTTCTGCAGAAACCTAACAAACACTCTTGTATAACATAACCAATTACTGTATACGTAACCACAATGTGATTGCGGGACCGTTCTCAGAAACAGTGCAGAGGTGCGATTTTTCAAACGCGGAGTCACTAAACGAACGATTTTTTGTATGGAAAAACCATTCGTTTAGGAGACTCCGCGTTTCAAAAATGGCACTTTAGCTCTCAGTCGCAGCTGCATGATTGTATGCAAACTGCATAGTGCATAGCACTTGCAGGCTTACTGGAGAGGTGTGACGCACTGCTTATGAAACTGTGTAGGGAATTGAAATAACCGTTTATTCCTAACTGGAATCTGGCTTTGTTTAGTTCTCAGAAGGCTTCTCTATATTGTGTGGCTAAAAACTTAAACAATAGCGATTGGACTGGCTTAGACAAGTACTATTCTACAGTTAATATAAATAAACAGTAGTTAAGTCGTTAAAGACAAGTTACGGAATCGGCTTGTAACGTCATCACTAAAAAAATCGTACAAGACCGCAACGTCGTGCAAAATCTCAAAATGGCAGGAGGATAAAAAAAACTTAAAAATATTGAAAACTTTAAAAGACATATTTGAGCCATTTAGTAAAAAAATTACAATACAAAAACAGAACTTTGTTGTGAAACTTTTTGTCTGTGAACAACTTTTTTGTCCGATAAACTTCAACTACGGGTTGGATTGACTCGTGAGGTCTACAGCTCACAGAGCTACTATTCGATATACAAACGAATTAGACCGGGCACATAAAAATCCTTGTTCCGAAGCAATTTATATGCCTGCAGCTTGAATACTGCAATCGGCAGAGCACCGCAAACTAAACGGGCGATATACGATATCTGAGGCGGCAGCCCGAGATATCGATACAGCGATGCTTCGAGATGGCTCGCAAACTCGATTCCACAAACTCGATAGTCTTGGGTTGGAGTAAAATAAAGATAGCAACAGAAGGTGAAGAGGTTGTCTGGCCAGCAAGTCTTCTAGTGTGTTGTCACTTATGATTAATTTCGATCAACGATTAGTTCATATTTTTGACGATTCATAAGCTTAATATTTTTTGGCTTGCCATACGAACTCGGATGAGCTGATCGATCAACTTGTATGGGAGGCGAGATATCACTTTCAATCAATCAATCAATCAATCAATCAATTTATTTATTTGCATAAAATGTAGGTACATCGAGATCTTAAAGTATTATTCTTCCCTTTTACATTTTACCTTCTTGCGTTGGTATGCAAATTTTGTTTGAGTCATATATAATTTCATTAACTATTTAAATAATATTAGGTACTTACTTCATTCGATACATAAATTATTATATTTTATCGTCTAAAAACTCATTAATTGTGTAATAACATTTGTCAATTAATAGTTCCATAAGTTGACTCTTACTTTCCATATTTCGATATAGGGGAAGGTTGTTGAGTGTCATGGACTGAATTCACACTAAATAAAATAGTTTTAGTATATTTTGTTAGACCTTATATCCTACTAATATTACAAATGCGAAAGTAAGTTTGTATTTTTTTTGGTTTGTTAGCGTGAAGTGACGCTGCAACCATTAAACTATTTAGATAAAATTTGATATGGATAGTTCGATATCCAGGGAAGGACATAGGATAGTTTTTATCCCGAAATTTCCACGGGGGGCGTAGCCGACGGACACAGCTAGTATCGAATATGATGACGACGTTCATCATCATCATCAGATCTTTTAGTATCCACTGCAGGAGCACGACCCTCCCTGTACTACCGGAGCCATACTTAGCGAGAGCAGCCAGAGGACTTGGCCTACACTCTCCACGCTGGCCAGACGGGTTGGAGAGGTCCCATTGATATTTATAAGCTTTGTTTAGCTTGTATTTCCTAAGTCACCTTCTACGACATCCACGGGAGGACTTGGAGTGGCCCTATTCTACTCTGCCGAAAACCACACGGCATATCTGCCGAAAACCACACGACATGAAAACCATGACGACGTTCGTATCTACATAATTTTTAATTTGCGCTGTCAGAGCTAATGGGACGCGGCGTATGCGATCGCCCTTACACGAACGTGAGCGACACGCCTAACACGGTTTGGGGGATTTTCATTTTATCGACTTTACTGGCGTCATGGGTGATATATTTTTGAAATATGCTTTTGATACGGTAATGGAGTTATGGCAACTTTTTCATACTTTTAAAAGCTTTTTTATTGCATTCTTATAAACACGAAGCATACTTTGTTTATAAAGTACTCTTGAAAATAAAGAAATTAAAATTACATTGAATCAAATACAAATTAATACAATTGATTTGTAGTCTGGATCAAATCTCTTCCACAACTTTTATTTGGTCTGAGTGAACAACACCCCTAAACAACACCTCTGTAGTTAGGCACACTTAACTCATTTTTTTAGCATTTATTATAGTGATTAGCGGCAACAGAAATAAATCATCATCATCAGCATTGTCCTCGCCATTTCCCTATTTGGGGTCGGCTCTGTATGTCAACTGCTTCCACTTTTCTCTGTCATTTACCATACTTGCACTAGCCCCTCGTTTCTTCATATCTGTCCTTACCTTACACATTCTATCTACGACTTCCTATCCCTCTGCGACCCTCCACTATAAAAATTATAACCGCCTTATTATAAAACGCAGACTAAGTCTGTTACTAGGTTTAAACCATTATCCGACCAAATCAAATTAACATCTAATAATATGCCATTGTCTCATCTGAAAACGTCAACTTAATTTGGTCAGATAATGGTTTAAACCTAGTAATAGTTAGTCTGCGTTTTATTATAAGACGGTAACAGTCTAGCTATCACGGTTCATGCGATACAGCCTACAGGGTACGGAACCCTAAAAAAAGTCTAGGTTAAATTTATCTAAAACTCCCAACCATTAATAACCAGAACGGCCTACATCTGGTGCTTTATTTATCACAGATAACAATCTAAGCCGACGAGGGCTTTTAATTATCTGTCACGACAGGATGTAATGGCTGCCCGCTGAGAGCTTTCAGGACTAAGTTTTAACATAAATAAACTCTTTAATTCTCGTTTTAAATAGGTACAATGTTAACCATTAATAAGTAACAAGCTAAACAAAGCTGATAAACATCAATGAGTCCTCTTCAACCCGTCAGGCTAGCGTGGAGAGTGTAAGTCAAGTCCTCTGGCTGCTTTGGTCAAGTATGGCTCTGGTAGTACAGAGAGCGTGGTCCTACAATGGAGACAAAAAGACCTTATGAATATAACAATTAATAGCTCGTTAAAGTGACAGGAAAGGACACATAGACGACAAACCGTTGGCCGATGGGACAAAAAGGTTCTCGAACGGCGGAACACCCACAAGATGGTCCAATGACCTGACCAAGGTCGCTGGAAAGCGCTGGATGCACGCCACTCTTGATCATTCATTTTGGACATCTTTGAAAGAGGCCTATGTCCAGTACTGGACGTAATGCGGCTGAAATGATAACCATCAATATTTTTTCATGGCGATCTCGAAGAGAAGAACGCGAACACGTAAGAGGAAGCTGCAAAGTTAGAAGATTGCAGAGTCCAGGCTAAGGTGGTACGGACATGTAATGCGCAAACTTGATGACCATACCGTAACAAAGTGCCTTTTCATGGCTACAATAAGGAGAGGAAGAGGTAGACCGCCAACTACCTGGATGACAAATTTCTAAAGGACATGTAAAAGCTTAGCCTTACGGTTGACGATGCTTATCAGCGAAGTGAGTGGTGCGGAAAGATAAGGAAGGAAGACCCCGCGTAACAGAAAGAGGCGTGGACAAAGAAGGTCTCTTCAACATGAGGTCTTTTTGACTCCACTGCAGGGGCACGATCCTCTCTGTAATACCAGAGCCATACTTGGCTCGAGCAGCCAGAGGACTTGGCCTACACTCTCCTAGCCACCTAGACGGGTTGGAAGTCAGAAAGAAGGTCTGAAAGAAAAGTAAATACTAGGGTGTCCCAGCATATAAGGGCGAAATTTTTTTTTTCGATTTTTGGTATGCATACCCCTTATATTTTTTTTAATTGATCCAAATAGCTAAAATAAAAAAAATTATAGGCATCGGAAAAGGGTAACCCGTGCCGACTTGGTGTCACACTTTTAAAACAGAATTTGTATGAAAAATATAGGGAAAATTTTAGAACTTAATTTTTATTTTCTAAATAAAACAATCTTTTTGTGTTTATTTTATTACGCATATATTCAATATAAAACAACGTTATTTTTGAAATTTCTTTTTCAAAGTTTTCTTTTTACAATCAGGATATATCTGCCTGTGTTCCTGAACGCAACGGAGTAAAAACTGTTTCTGCTCTTCTTCGACGGTTATTTTCCCATGAAAATCTTGCATCAACTTAACTGCCCGCTCGGCTGTATCATTCACGGCTCTCAGTGTCATTATTTGTTTCTTTGCTTGTTGATAGGCAGTATTATTATACCAAGTATTTGGACATTCGTTGAGAAAACTGTCGTCTATTTTCAAGCGATGAAACAAAGCCTTACTTTTGGTCGAAACAAAGTCCTCAATGTTTTTCTCGTAAAGTGAACCACAAAGATCTTCTTTGGAGGGTATGTATCGTTTACTGTGAGCTGATAGATTTTCTTTTGATAAGTTTTGCACTATTTTTAATTTAGTTTCTTCAGTTACATCGTCATCAAACAGAGACAAAACAGCCACTTCATCGATTAAGTACCACAAATGTTGACAAAATTTTTGTAAAGCCGCCTTTGAGATGATTTTGTCAACTGTTTCGTAAGCTTTCATGGTTTTCAAAAAACACAAGTCCTGGTAAGGTGCTTTGACCGCCAAAATACATTGCAGCCAAGGCTTGACATAAGATGTAACAATAAATACACAGATGTCTAATAAGGCCGATCTGTCTTTGTTGGGAATCTTAAATTGAGAGCTAAGTAATGAAATTTTAAGTGAATAAATTGCTCTTGCCATCCATCGCGCTTGGTGCATAGCACCTGGGGGGCGAATTTTAAATTTCCTTGCTGTATCCCCACCAAGAAATATGATAGAAAGTTCAATCAATTCTCGATAGTCATCTCTAATAATTTCCTTGGTTAATTCAGATCGGTAAAATTCCAGTAGATTCTCAGTTTGTGTAACATTTAAACGTGACAAAATTTCTTTAGGGATCTGTATTTTCTCGGGATCAATATTTTTCCATGCTTCGCGGAACTTCTTGAATAAAGGAATGTCGGGATTATTAGTCACTTGAATAATTTTCGCTTCAAATACTTCTTTCAATACCAATTCATAAATGTGATGGCGGCAAGCAAAAATAAGCATTTCTCTATTAAATTTTTGTTCGAGAAGCACACAAGCACCATTAAGGCGACAAGTATTTGATGCAGTTGTATCGCAACAAAGAATTTGCACTTTGCACATTCCAGTCTGTAACAGCATTCCAAACTGCTTGTGCTTGTTCGCTGCCAGTAGAGTTGTCCAATTTCGGTACCGCAATAAGTTGTTCTTTTTCACCATATGAAATTACTATCGGAAGGCGTTCTTCTTTACATTTGCGCACATCTAGAGCTGGTAACAGTTTTCCATCCCAGTGGATAGTTACAATATCCGGCACTTCGTTTTGGAAATCGATTTTTATAGCCTGTGCACGGTCTTTTCGTTTTTCGGTACGAATTCTTTGAATAGAGGACTTACTAATGGGAAATTCGTCAATGTTAAGACCAAGTGCTTCAATAGTAGCTTCAATAATAAATACAGAATTTCTCATACTTAGCTGATACCTATCCAAAGCGGCTACTAACTTGGGAGTGATAAAATTTCGTCTTATTGAAGTTTTCTTGGAATCGGACTGGGCGGTCTCGGCTATTGTGGACAAATTATGTTGTAAATCCATTACCTCAGATTCAGAAGATGAATGTTCTTGATAAGAAGACGTAGAAGGGGCTGCTAGGGATGCGTAATAATTGATGCGACGTTTTTGTTCCTCGATGCTTCGAAGGCGTGCTTTTTCCTCTTTTTCGGTTAACTTTTTGTCCACTCCAGCTAAGTGACCAGGCCTGCCTGGCTCTCTTTGACGCTCTAAGAATATTCTATCTTCATTTATTTTTATTAATTGAAGTGCATCGGCGTGTGCAATGTCAAATAAATTATCCAAGTTTGAAACAAACTCTTGTCGTCGTTGCTCAAATATTTGTTGTGTTTTATTCGCATTTTTTTGCAAATCTCTCCAAACTTGGTATAAGGTAACTAGTTTCTTTACACAATTAGGTAAAGCTCTGGTTGGTATACGCGCCTTTTCCTAATAAATAATGCACTCACGAATAGCTAGATTCGCGCTCTCATTGACACTTAATTTCACTTCACGAATATTGTAGAATAGAACTGCCAATACTTGTCCATTAGACGGTAATTTAGAGCCAGTTATTTGATGTTTTACATCCCCTATTAAAAATATTCCTTTTTTAGAACTGCGTAATTCTACTGACATCTTGACTGAACGAAAATAATGCGTTTACTAATAAAACAAACGAGTAATTGCAAGCACTTCAACAAGTCACTACGGCGCGCCGTAATGAACAAGAACGAACAAGTGTCGATGCAAGTCGGCACGGGTTCCTATCGTTCTAAGTACGTAAAATTTCGTTTACAAGTGTTTGGGCACCATTCAAACATAATAAGAGGGTATGCGTTGGAAAAAAAATACTTCGATTTTTTTGGGACACCCTAGTAAATACCTTAAGTGTACCATTTTCCATTTTCACGACCACCATTACGCTAAACGTGGTAAAAAATTAGGATTAATAAAATAAATAAATATATAGGGACAATTACACTGATTGAGTTAGCTCCAAAGTAAGTTTTAACCTTGTGTGACAAATATTTTGCGATAGATATAAAGATATAAATATATAATTAAACAAGTTAACAAGCAACATTTATTTACTTACCTCTTAAATTAATTGGGTAAGACTGGGTCAAAAATAAATTATTTGGTACAGTTCATACGATAATATACGTCACGTACATTAGTGTCACCTTTTCATTGATCATATACATTTTCAACATGTTTTTAGATTTACTAATGCAGTAAAAGTGACATTTAGAGCGCAATTTTACTTCATAAAAGCATGACGTCACTCGTTTGTATTTCATAAAAAATCTTAAGACGTTTAGAAAAAAATTGTCGGTCTTGACTTGTTGTCAACTGGCGGATTTAGGACTTCCCATCAATGTTTCTCACCAAATGAATGCAAAAGGTCAAGTGTAAGTTTAGGTATACTGTACTGTACTACTGTATAGTTAACGTCACAAACACATGTGTAAGCAGAACAATAAACAGATAAACTCAAATTAACTTCCCTCTCCCCGCGGAGTAGTATCAGGACCTCGGGCGTTTGCGATTCGGCACGTACGACACACGGTCTGCTTAAACGGCGAATAAGAAATACGGACGGAACTGTGAACTAGCGATTACTTCACAACCCCATGGTTTGGGAAAAACTGGTTAGATATTGCTCATATTGGAATTTAAAAATTCTATTGGTCTCATCTACTTGCCCGCCAAATTTATCGAGTTTCCGATTAAAGACACTCGAGTTATCCGAAATTGTCCGAAATATCCGTGCGTGTAATTTGGTCAGAAAGTCGTTTAAGTTGTTAACACATACATAAAACGCTTAATTGTTCAAGTAGACTTAGATAACTTATTTCGCTTTGATAAAAGGACTACAGGACTTCTTTGTGCATAGAAAAAATGTCCTACAGACCGGTCATCGGACAAAATATTTCAGTAGATATCTGTGCTCCACTATACATTATAGCAATGGCAACACGTATTCGCATAGAAAAGAAAATTATTTAAGTGATGTGCAAGCTCATACGAAATCTCCATTTCCGCTGCACCATTCCATTACATGCGAAGATTAAGAGAATGTTAGCATAACAATTCAGCCGTGTGTGTCGTTCCGTGCAGCACATGGCTTCCTCTTCAGCGGTGCGTGAAAACTCCAATTACTGTTTTGTTTTAGACTGCAATTTTACTAACAAAGGAAAACCCACTTTATTGTTTAAAAGATACGGTGGAATTTTGTTTAACCTCTTCTTTATCGAACAAAGCCAGGTTAAGTTCAGGAAATGTTTATTATTATTGCCCTTGCCAAGAGCTTGCGGGGTCGTTCACCTTTTGTTTTGGGCTTGAGGTTTCGGAAGGGAGGATTTTCGGAATATTTTATGAATATTCAAAGAGAACCCCAGAAAAACGCGAGTCACCGTGGTTTCGCCCAGTGTACCCATATAAACCAGAACACCAACGCCATAAACGCAAGTATTTTTTAAATCAAGATAAAAGTAAACGATTGTCATTAAAAAAGATTTAGCGTGTCCCTTGAAATTATTTTAACTATACCCATCAAAATCCGATTTTGATAAATATTTTGATACCTAAGTAAGCACTTTCAATCAAAAAAAGACATTTCCAAATTGGTCTAAGCACCTTCGAATAATTAATAAACATACATAAAAAATAAAAGATTCCAACAAATTGATAACCTCCTCAAAAAACACCCTAAAAAGATTACATTTAGTTAGTACTAACTTTTAGGAGCAGCCGTGTCAAAATAGGTAGAATAATTTCTGAAATACATAGTCACTAAACTTACTTAAGGCGCTCCGTGCGACGGGCCGACCCCTCTATTATACAGGATATAACTAAGTTAGAACTTGAAAGGGCAAAATCATGTAACTCGAAATTACATTATATAGTTTGAAATTGTTCATATGGTAACAAGTTTATTTGAGTAGTATTTTTATTTTAGTTTTTAAGAAAATTCATTGTGTGTACAAAGTGGAAGGGACACACCCGCTTTAAATCGATCATAGCACTCGTATGAAAAGTTTTTTGAAAAAAAAAAAACATTTTTTGTACAAGCTTTTATTGTAAGGCTACTATGAAATAAGCCCAAACTCGATGGAGTTGGTTCGTTTTATTACTGAGTTCCATCGGCCACCTTCCGTCTCCGTGATCAGACCCTAGGCATCGTCTACCATAAAATGCTCGTCAAGACAAACAAGTCCTCCTCAATGAGTTGATGTTGTTTTATAACTGAGTTCCTTCGAATATCTCCCGGCTCCATCATCAGAACAGCTCATTGACTTCATAATATTGTATTGACACCTGACTTACACAAGTATACAAAATGTCAGTTTAATCGGTTGAGGATAACTGGTTGAAAATTAAGTTGATGTATGTATGTATGAATGTATGAATGAAAGTAGATCTACGTATGAATGTTTGTTTAGGTCAAATCTTGCAAGATTTGACCCTTAACAAACATTCATACAGACATACAAGATACATTGCAAGTTAAAGAAGCTTGTAATACAAATAACAGTCAAAAAGCAACAAAAAAAATCGTCATTCCCATACAAAACGCCCCGAGTGGCACTTTTGTATGGTTTTGTAATGCCAAAAAATAATTTTGTTTTTTAACTGTTATTGCAATTTCCATATATAGTGTAGTGATCTAGTATAGCCCGTAATTTATATTACGGGTATGACGCTTCCACGTAGTTTTTTTTTTATTTTGATTAAATGAACCCATTAACTTCAACCCACCATTTACTAAAACCCATTTAATTTGTTAAACATGTCAATGCCACTACAACTGCCCAAATCAAAACCCTCATTCAGCCCAATACCCCGCAAAGCAAATAGAGAATCCATCGCGTAGATTAATTTGCGTTACAAAGCCTTTAGAGGACCAGCAGCAATTCATTAATTGGATTCCACTATGTTACGTGATCATATGTATGTATGTTTTTAGCCCACGACGAAAAAGAAGGGTTATAAGTTTGACGCTAACGTATGTTTAATTGTTTATTGTTTGTTTAATTGTTTATTGTGATAAAAATGACTTAGATGTATTACATTTATCTCACATGCATTTTTACAAAAATAAAATAATAATAGTCAGAATTAGTAACACTGGTCAAGAAATAATTATAAATAAAAAAAAATATAGCTAAATATTATCATGTCAATATTATACATATTTATTAATATTCATTATCGTCACTATCGTAGTCGCGAGTGTTACAACATTGGTCATTCAGATTTTCAGAGTACTTTAGTAATGACTTTATTCTGGCAGACCAGTCGTCAAAGAAAAAATCTAAATCAGTGTTGGTGCTACGAAGTGCATTGAGATGGCTCAGAGGCCGTACCAAAGGTGACATCGCGCGCGCTATGGTGTGGCCGCGGTCCACGTGGAAAAGGTTAGGCTGTTGACTGCGACCACGTCTGTCTACTCGTCTTTCTCCATGTCTGTCTACCGGGAGTTCGAGTTCTCCAGGAATAAATAACACGAACGTATGTCTGTTTATGGCATCGTAGCGGTCGAACGAATAGACCGACTTCAATGTGGTCTTTTTAAACAAGTTTCCTTGTGATGGTTCATTGCCGTGTGGTTTCCGGCAGAGTAGAATAGGGCCAAGTCTTTCCGTGGATGTCGTGGAAGACGATTTAGGAAATACAAGAAAGCTTATGAACATCAATGATACCTCTCCAACATGTCTGGCCAGCAAGGAGAGTGTAGGCCAAAGTCCTCTGGCTGCTCTGGCCAAGTATGGCTCTGGTACTACGGAGAGGGTCGTGTTCCTACAGTGGAGACAGAAGGATCTGATGATGATGACGAATTCAGTCCGCTAGTCCGTCAGTATTGTAAACTATGGATAAGGAACTGAAGCTATACATTCACTTCTCATTCTCTTTCCATAGACTGACTTGGATTTCGGAGACCATTTAATTTAGCATGAGATAAATATGTCAAATTAAAAAAAAAAAAAAAATAGTCCATGCGTTACAGATATCGCATCTCATCAGCTGTTAACATTCCACCATTAAAATACTTCCAGATAACTTTACTATTTAGAAAATTGGCTGTAAGAATATCGAATTCTGGAATAGACATCTTATTCTTGGATTAGTAATTAGTATAATAATCGAGGGAATGAGCAAAAATGCGAATCATGTTAACAGGCGATGCGGCTAGCAACCCATCACTGTATTGATTGCTTTTCCATCTTCTCGCCCACCATGACGCTAAAAGTGGCTTTTGGGTCTTGCGGCCCTGGGTTCTGCATAGAGCCGCAAGACCCAAAATGCTGTGTCTGCCCCATTAGGAATAAAGAAGTGATAGTATGTATGTATGTAGTAATTAGTAAAACGCAAAATCGAATTAGGATTATTGAGCCATTTAATCTCGGGATAAATTTTGAACTAGTTTGGTCGAATCCGCTCGGTCATAAATCTCCACCCACGAAAAGTCATGAATTTCATAACGCCAAAGATTTATCCGCCATTACGGCGGCTGCCGGCGATAAATGAAAATGGACAGATTATTTCTTCGGCCGCTCCAAATCTAGGTAATAAATAATTCAGGCAGGGGACTGAAAGAACCCGAGACTTGCATTTTTTTGGGGAGTTCCAAGCCATAAAACTTTGAGGTTACAGAAATGGAGTTCACATAAATTTCTCTTTTTCCTTGTGGCGATCTCTACGTTACTTTCAAGAACTTCAAATACCATAATGGTAAAAATTACGCCTTAGCAGAAGTTGTTTAGTCTAATGAGAATTTACTAGTAGTTCGCTCTGAACTCGCGAACGCCATATCTCGGCAATACCTTGACCGATTTGGTTCATTTTCGAACTTAAAAATTATATGGGCTATATTTACACGCCTACCAAATTTCATAAAGTTTCGATACGATTAAAAATACTCAAGTTATCGTCAAACAAACAAAAAGTAGTATATATAGTGTTAATTTCGCTCGCTCGCTCAACAAGTGGTGAAGATACGAAACAACTTGCCCTGGCTGGGCATCGACCCCAGAATCCAGATTGGCAGTGTGTTGACCATTACGTCATCGCAGCATGGTTATACCTAGCAGTGCATGTAATGATTGCACAGCAACACTAGATGCAACAACGAATTTAATGATAGCACTTAATACACACCGTGCCCCCGAAACTGGCACCAGCGACGATTTATCAAGCGCTATCATATATCACTATATTCCTGTACGTAATAATGATGAGCGGGACGACACTATAGTCCGTTGCGCGATAAAACTTTATCTTGGTTTATCAACTATGCCATGCTAAGAGGGGTAGAAAATCATAAGTTTCACATCTTTACTGTATTTAATTTGGACTCAAGTCCAAAGGGAGAAATTGTTATAAGTATTATAATGGATGGTTCTTTGATAACTCCCTCCAAAGTCTATATTTCTCAGAATTTATGTGAGCAATGGTGTTATTAGCAAATTTATGAGTATGACTTATTTCTTACTTAGAAGATCGGTGGCTCGATGAGAGTAAGCATTAAAAGCACTTTCGCAAGTATCAACAAAATGTAATCGCAAATTGGATGGGTGACCACAAGTAGCACTAAAACTATAGCGGTTCGGAAGGCACGTTAAGCCGTTGGCCATTGACCCCGGCTGTCATCATTGTATGGCAATCGTCAAGCTATATCAGTAACCGGCAGCTTGAAAAATCTCAACACTAGTTGATCACTTACACGACCAACAAACATTATTATTATTATTTACTCCTGACTCCTGATCCTTACTTTCCATCAACATCGGAGCGTATTTTCCCGGTTGCATCCTCAGCAGTAATACTTCCGAGCCCGGGGTCCGCTACCTAACCAAGGAGATTTGACGACGTTACTGGTTTTTATTTGGTTATATAATTGGCTGTCATCACTTTCTTTGTTCATAATGATTGATTACTTAATTCTAATTTACATTTTATCAAACTGCCAGGGGTTAAACCAGGTACATTTTATTACCCCCCGCATTCATTAAGAACTATTGGCGCATACCGAAAACATCTCACTAAAACCCATTTCAATAAGCATGAAAGAGATCTTAATAACACGTCTAAAAACACAACAATATCATCTTTGTTGCTATGAACATAAAGATTGTTATAAACGTGTGCAGATTTTAGACGTAAACCACAAATTAAGCGTTGCATCAGAAAATGGACTGTGTGATGTTGATTTAGAATTCAATTTCGAGATTACACTGGCCCCTGTGGTTTGCAAATGATGGATGACGCAGGTATACGTGTTGGGGTCTGTTTGGTTCTGAATATTCATTGCTAGTTAGTGATGGAGACCGTGCTCGTTCAAACTGAATATTTGCCGGCTCTGATAGGTTTGGCGATGGTAGGTGTAGTGTAGATGATGTTTCTGGAAGTTAAATCTGCGTCTTTTGCTAGGTATGTTCAATAATACACTATTACGTCTTTATCCCTAATGGTGCAGACAGAGTAGTTTGGGCCTTGCGGGTGAAAGCAAACAGAGCCCTAAAGAATAAAATTTAAAATTTGAGCCAAGAACACGATAAGATGCATAAGTATTTGTCCAATGTGTAAGTAACTTTTACACCTGTCTCAAAGAAAGTCATTTTCAACTCTTATCTCATTATTAACCACTTTCAAAAATGGAGGAAGATATTAATTCGTTCTTGTTATTGAAAAATGGAAAATTATTGTTTACGTTTAAGGCCCATTTAGACGGTGCAAGTTTCTTGCCCGTTGCATGCCATTTTATTGCAGCAATAGACAACTTGCATGGTCTAAACGAAATGTCAGCCATACAAATCATTTATTGCTTCAATAAAATTGTATGCAACACGCAAGAAACTTGCACCGTCTAAATGGGCCTTTACATTTACGCTATACTTCTAAGGTTTCCCATGGAAATTTTATCAAAATTAGTTTTGTAGTTTGGGGTTAAAGTTGGTGTTTAGTTTATAAAAATTATACTACTATTTATATTAAAGCTTGACCCTTTTTTTTACAAAGCAAACAAACTCGATTTCTAATTTTATTTCAATAATTGATGTATACCAAAACGCGGCCATTGTCTGAACCCCGAGGGAAGTTTAGAATTTGTTTTTATTGTGAAACTCCCGAACCTTTTTACCCTGCGGGGTTGCGGGGGCCATGTTGTCTGGTCGGTCACGTGCTGAGGCGGTTGGGTTACGGTTTATTAAGCGAGCGAGCGAAGTTTTGAGTCTACTTGAACAATCCGGTGTTTTTTGTATCACCATTACCATCATTAGGTCTTTTTAGGGTTCCGTACCCAAAGGGTAAACACGGGACCCTATTACTAAGACTTCGCTGTCTGTCCGTCTGTCTGTCACCAGGCTATATCTCAAGAACCGCGATAGCTAGACAGTTGCAAATTTCACAAATTATGTATTTCTGCTATAGCAACAAATACTAAAAACAAAATAAAATAAATATTTAAGGGGGGCTCCCATAAAAAAATCTTGATTTTTATAGATAATGGTACGGAACCCTTCGTGCGTGAATCCGACTCGCACTTGGCTGGTTTTTTGTCTCCATTGCAGGAGCACGACCCTCTCTGTACTACCCGAGCCATGCTTGGCTAGAGCAACAACAGGATTTGCGGGTTGGAGGTCTCATGATGTTTATAATCCTTATTTTGTTTGAATGTACGTTTGTTCGACAATAACTCCAGTAGTTTTGATCAAAGCGTCATGTTTGGTAAGCGTGTAGAAATAACTAATATCATTTGAACATGAGCCAAATCGGTCTTGGGGTTGCGGATGTATAGGGTCCGTGAGTTCACAGTTCAGGGCAAACTACTACATTATTACTTTTTGAGAAGCTCCTTAGCCCTTGCTTTGCAATGCTAGTTTTCGCAAGTTAAGTAACCTGGGGAGCGATTTGCACTTCGAGCGGTGACCAATAAAAAAGACCAACCTGTGTTTCGGAAGGCATGTTAAGCCTTTGATACCGGCTGTCATCATAACCCTTCTGTAGTATTATAGTACGCAAAAGTAAACCAACACTTACCAACGTTGCCTTGTTGGGGCTCAATATCTGCAACAAAAATAATTCAAATAAGATAATAAATAAATATATAGGGACAAATTACACAGATTGAGCTAGCCCCAAAATAAGTTCGAGACTTGTGATATGGGATACTAACCTACGATACTATATTTATACTATATGATGCAGGTGTTACCCATTATTAATCTTACCATTATTCAAGTACTAAAACAACTCTTATTTGAATTTAAACACTATGTGATTCGAATTACTCTATGCGTAAGTAACTTAACTCATTGTAATAAGATATGAATTCTCTTCAATTGTAACCTCTTCGTTCTAAAACCCCCCTGTACAGTAGTCCTTGGAGACGTGTTCGCGTTGTACAGCCGAGCAGTTAGTGGAAACGCCGCACTGCGTCGAAACAATCGGTGTAATGGAGTCCTTCTATATCAGTTCCATTTGTTTTTCGTGTGTGTAAGTGGTCAACTAGTCAGTGACAACTGAAAATTTTACACTTTTCAACTGACAACTGAAAAGTGACAAATTTTTCAAGCTGCCTAAAGGCATCTGACATAGCTTTACGACTGCCATACAATGAGGATCGTGCTAAAAGTGGCCGTTGAGTCTATCGGTTTAGTCATCATCATCAGGTCTTTCTGTCTCAACTGCAGGAGCACGAACCTCTCTGTACTACCAAAGCCATACTTGGCCAGAGCAGCTAGAGGACTTGGCCTACACTCTCCTCGCTGGCCAGACGGGTTGGAGAGGTATCATTGTGTTTATATAAGCTTTGTTTAGCTTGTATTTCTAAGTCGCCTTCTACGACATAAAAGGACTTTGGAGTGGTCCTATTTTGCTCTGCCGGAAAGCACACGGCAATCGGTTTAGTGGTACGCTGTAACTCGTAGCATAGCAGACAATTGTCGTAGACGCTCTACGAAGCTACGGACAGCCGCACAAATAGTTGTAAATAAATATTCAAAGAATACAACAAAGTCCAATAACATGAAATTATACATCGACAAAACCAGGATAAATTTAGGTGCAAATACTTTGAAACTTTGTCTGCGAAAAAAATCGTTGGTGCTACGCCGAAGCTCGCAGCATCGTAGACACGTAGACCCTCTACGAGGCTACGACCTCCAACTATGCAGTCTGTCTGGCACGTGATCATGAATAAACTACATGTCACTTCAAACAAACTGACTGTACACCCTTGTTAAGGTGTTGTATCGTACCTAACACTGGTTGGTTGGATCTTTCAAGCTGCCTTAAGACTTGTGACACCGCTTAAAGACTGATATGGGATCCTCCATTAATCACGTGAGACTCGAGGAAGTTTGGAAAAAATCACGATATATATGATATCACGTATATTCAGTCCATTATATATCAGAATCATATTTTGTCCCTAATTTTAATATTTGACAATAAAAGAAAGAGACAAAACATTTTTTTTAACTAAAATAGGTTTACCAAACGTTTGTTAACTTTTATGAATTTGAGGGTAAAACATCACCACGAATGCTGCAGTATGTTGCCTACAGAAGTTACAAGGAGAACAAACTAAATCCTGCCTATCTTTTATTTCTATTTACAAATATACGTAAGCAACATAATTGGTTTCATTTCGGCAACTTTTCTTTATTGCGGCTTCACGGCTTTTCTGTGAAAAGAACTTATCAACAAAAGTAGGCATTATGTTGCACAATACCTGTATATTTGTATTGTAATAGGCATGACAATGGAAAAGTATTGTTGGCCCATCGGTTAGATTATTAAAAAATATTGTACACGTATTTTTTCTTCCTTCTGAGAAACTAAAAATGACAAAAATGCAGCTTATTTAACTTTCGCATGACGACGTCACGGCTAGGTACGATTTTTACTAAGCGACGACGCCGTTGCAAGCCCCCATTCCGGGACTTTGATGCTCTGTATCATTGTGAATTTTTACTTTTTTGGTAAACTAAAATATATGGGTCCATTATTTTTGGATAATGTAAAAGACGGACTAATAACAATCATACTTTTCTGAACCTTTCGTCATCCCTTAAAGAAAAAGCTTTACAACAGTTAGAAAGAAAACAAACCAAACCTTTTACTTTCCATTTACAAAGACCCGCAAACACGTTACTCAATCGTCCATTGTACTTCAAGAAAGAAATAAAAGCCGCAAAAGTTACAAGGAGAACGAACCAAATCCCGCCCAATCCCAATCCTTTATTTCTATTTACAAAGGGTTGCGTTACCGACCTAATTGGCTTCGTTTCGGTAACATTTCTTTATACCTGCGGCTCCGCGGCTCGTGTGCGGCTCCCACGGGAATATTTGATATTTCGGGGACGTGTTGTCAGAGGAGTTGCCAGGAGGAATACGTTTACAAGACCGAAACGTATGCTGACAAGAAAAACATCTAATGAATGTTTTGAGAAATTGTGTCGCATGGAAAACTTTATAATTGTTAAAGTATTTTTTCCTTTTATGCTGGTCAAGGAGAAAGAAAAAACTTAGAATTTAAAAGCTGCTTTTCTTCCCGCGCAGTAAGTAGAAGGCGATCGAGGGAATAGACGATAATGCCTATCATTTTTATATGCAAACTAGCTGTGCCTGTGGGCTTCGCTCCACGTGGGAATCCTTTCCTGGGAGACAAAATATATCTATATCTCATCTAAATAGGTTCAATGGTTGAAGCGTGAAGTTGTAACAAACAAACAAACAAACAAATATACAAACTCAGTATAGCCCGTGGTTTGATTTATGTATGTCCCTTCCACGTTGTATGTAATTGCATTCCCCGGTAATTCTGAAACGACAGAGTGGTAGCGTGGAGTGTCGTTGACAGCTAGCTCTATCCTGTGATGTAATTAGCCCTAAGGTAGTACAAGGGTGGTAGGGTAACCTCCCGGGGAGGGAATAGTCCCCGAGACACTAAACGTTACCCTTTCACCGCGAGCGTCGCATATATGCGACAAACATTGTCGGGCCCATTCCGCGAAGGTCGCATATTTGCGACAAAAAAAAATGCTCGTATGGCACATAACTTACGTATCCATATCCGTTTTTGGTTGTAGATAGGTATGCTAGATTTACCATGTCTCGCGCTGGGGGCACGACAACTGATATAAAGTCTCGCGGTGAAAGGGTTAAATTGGCTATTTTACTGTGTATGTTTTTGGTTAATCACACTAATATTATAAAAGCGAAATTTTGTGAGTGTGTATGTGTATTTTTGTTACTTCTTCACGCGCAAACTGCTGGACCAAATTTGATAGAGGTTGGTATGCAAGAAGCTGACATCCTGGATTAACATATAGGCTACTTTAGGCACGGGTTACACCATAGTCAATAATACCTTATATGTTACTCGGGCTTAACAGCTATATAACAACAAAAAAGCTTTCATTCGAATCCGTCCAGTATTTCCGGAGATTAGCGTGTACAAACACACAAACAAACAGACAGATTTTTTTTAAATTCTTACCCTATTACTATGTCTCTCTCGCATTTTTTTTGTGGGAATATATTCGATGTATAGTAATTTTTTTTACTGTTTTATTATATGTATAGATAAATTATAATAAGATATGTCGGTAAACCAATTTCACAGACTCGAAAAGATAAATATGTTACAGATGAAAGGTCCCACCTATTTAATATGAGCAGAATTTAAATTTTGATGAAATTCTCTATTTTAAGCGTTACCTGAAATCTCGCATGTGACATCGCGAAATTCGTGAATAAGTAATGTGGGTCATTCACCCCAAATGTTCCTTTGATGTCTCTCGTAACTGTGATATACAAAAATAAAATATGAACATTTTTTATTTTATTTTTAAGCTCCTACAAAAAGGGCGGTGTTATAAGTTTGACGCTAGTGTCTGCCTGACTGTCTGTCTGTCTGTGGCATCGTATCGCTCGAACGAATAGACCGATTTCGATGCGGTTTTTTTACGTAAAAGCAAGTTCCCTTGCGGAGGATCTTAGCTATGATTGTTAAAAATTAGTTTGGCCGTTTAAAAGTTATTGGGGGATAACGCTTGAATATCGGGGTTAGATAGATATAGAGAACTCTTTATTGTGCACCAAAAGAATTTTAAAAAAAGACAAAGTAATTTTTTTCATTAAATAAGTACAATGGGCGGTCTTATCGCTTAAAGCGCTCTCTTCCAGACAACCAGTGGATGGAGAGGAATGTATGGAGGTTTTTGTAGTTTGTCTGCCAAATAATAAATGGCTATTCACTATGGCTTTATGCCACTACCCCATAAGTATAAAAACTCAATAAATATTGCAAGTCAAGCTCACTTTTAGCCGACATTGCAAACTGAAGGTTTTACTACAAACCTGTCAGACATGTACCCTCGTCGCCGGACCCCGGTGTCCCCACCCTCTATAAAAACAATGCGGTTTGACCCGCCCGTTGTTATGGGTACGGGAAACATTACAACATCTTTATTTCTTAGGGAATATGCATGAAAAAAATATGTGTTATCTAACCAGTTTACCCATTAATATTCAAAATTTTGGAAATCTTTGGGAGAGGCCTATGTCCAGCAGTGGACATTATGCGGCTGATATGATAATGATGATTCAAAAGTAAAGTAACTGTAAAAACAATAAAAATTGGTTGAAAACGAACGAGATATAACGATTTTACGAAAATATGTCTATCTCACTCGAAAAAAAGCTATTTTCTAATGCAAATGTATAAATGACATGGACGTTGACGTCACCAGTCCATATCAGACTTCTCTTTCTAATTGAAACTTTAAAATATCACAAGTTCGTCGCTGATTATTATAAAAGGTTATTCTTAAATAATTTAAAGGTTTTTCTACAGATTGTTGGAAGTCGACTTTTTAATTATCACCATACTACCACTTCTGTCTGGTACTATTTCACCTTAAAATCCGTTGCGAAGTTTTGAATCCAAGCCTACAGAGAGACAGACGGTGAAAAGCGAATTTGTTTTTATAATAACTAACGCATCTCATCTTTAGGTCTTTTTAGTCTCCACTGCAGGAGCACGACCCTCTCTGTACTACCAGAGCCATACTTAAAATTAGAAGCCAGAAGATTGGGCCTACACTCTCCACGCTGGCCAGACGGGATGGAGAGGTATAAATAATAACTAACTAGTTCTACTGAAATACCAATGCAAAGGTCAGTGACCTTTACCCAGAGCCGGAGAACTAAATAATGCTGTGAATCGATGAGGGGCACACGACGCGACGGCATCAAACATTCACCGCGCGACGAGGAATTTTAGGAAGGTCAGAATTTTTACCTTTTCAGGATTCCGTACCCAAAGGGTAAAAACGGGACCCTACCACTAAGACTCTGCTGTCCGTCTCAATTCAATTTCAATCCAAATATATCTTTTAGGATACTTTTAATATCTCTTAACAATCGTCATGTCAACTCCCATGCTGGTCTGGGAGAAATAAAAAAAAACTTAGAATGTACCAGCTGCTTCTCTTCCCACGCAGATCGTAAAAGCCGATCGAGGGAATGGGCAAAAATGCAAATCATGTTAACAGGCGATGCGGCTAGCAACCCATCACTGTATTGATTGCTTTTCCATCTTCTCGCCCACCATGACGCTAAAAGTGGCTTTTGGGTCTTGCGGCCCTAGGCTCTGCATAGCCCAAAATGCTCTGTCTGCCCCATTAGGAATAAAGACGTGATAGTATGTATGTATGTATGTATGTATGATAAAATAAAAATTTAAGTGGGGTTGACGCCAGGAATAAAAGAAGTCATTTTAAATTTCACGCGAACGAAGTTGCGCGCATCAGCTAGTTCAATAATAAATAATGATTATGTGATGTCTGAAGGAAGTTAATTTAACACGTTATAGTCATTTGCATAGCAAACTACGTTGCGAGATAAATATTACGGAAATGACGTCATATGTTCATTGTCAGCTTCCGCCGCTTGCCATATGTCATAGTAACAGCAGAAGTCTTGTGTGTTACATTGATATATAATATGACTCCGTATATTAATGGAGGCATATCTACTTAACTCCAACGTCAAGACATGCCTACCCATCGTCTTATTAACATAATTATTTCTCTTCCCTCGTCACGAGATGGCGCTATAGGTGATAAATAAAAACATTCAAATATTCTATTACTATTATTTAAGGTGATAGCGAACCTTGGTCGTCCATACACTTTGTTTTACAGCAATGCTCTTAATGTGGATAGTGTTTCTCATAATACAATCAATTTTCCAATTTTATGAAGTAATTGTGCTCGCCTATTCAATGTGTCATAATAATTTACAATATTTTAAATAAGGACGAAACGAACGACGTTGGTATAAAATATGCCGCAAATTTTGAGGGTGAGAAGGCTGTCAACCCCGTCAATCCATTTAGTAGCATCGCTATCAGACTGTCTATTTTCCGAATGCTATCCTCAATGGACGAAATTGGGCAAGCGTCAGTAAGGTGGGATATAGACTGTATCATCATCATCAGGTATTTTTTAGTCTTTACTGCAGGAACACGACTGTATCGTAGTGCTATGTTTGACATCACCTCTTTCGACATCCACAGGGAGACATGGAGAAGTCCTATTCCGACGACTAGACGGGTGTTGGAATAACACCTCTCCATGTCGCGAAGCGACGTATTCAGTCTATTTCTGTCACAAACTCTATGGGACGGAGACACGGCATCATGTTATGTATTTTGCTATTCCTTTCGCACATATAGATTGTAACAGAGATCTAACGCGTTGCTTCGTCAGTAACCTCGTCAGATCACCTAGGTTAGGTCGCGGTCTCCGGGCTCTAAAGCATTACCGCTGAGGATGTAACCGGGAATACGTAAGGATGATAATCTCCTAACACGTCACGTGGTCCCGCCTTACGCAGCGAACGCTCTAATGATTCATCCAAGAATCATAATCATCATCATCATCATCAGGTCTTTTTGTCTCCACTACAAGAGAACGACTCTCTCTGTACTACCAAAGCCATACTTGGCCAGAGTAGCCAGAGGATTTAGAATACACTTTACTGGTCAGACGGGTTGGAGAGGTCTTATTGATGTTTATAAGCTTTGTTTAACTTGTATTTCCTAAGTCGCCTTCTATGACATCTTGAGGACTTGGAGTAGCCCTATTCTACTCTGCCGGAAACCACACGGCTTCATCCAAGAATAACACTGATTAATATAACAAACGTATGACCCAACTTTCTTTACAACAACGATAGCATTCACAGGACTATTGCAAAGAAAAGTTGCGTTTGTCGCCCGTTCTGCGTGTATTTGTAATATGACAGATTGATACTTTGTATTGGAACGGCAAACTTTTGCAATTTCACGCAAATTCGGAGCGAAACAGGTAGTCGAGGCGGAAAGTTTGTATGTTTTAGTATAGATAAAATCCGCTGTGAATTCAACATTTTAGGTTGTTCTACTTTGGAGTATTGATTTTTAAACTATCGCGCTTTGAACACAGTAGAGGGTTAGCACGAACCTTTATTTTGTTTCGAGAGATATCATTTAAAATTCAAAAATCCCGCAATCTATTTTATGAACTACTGTTTACAATGAGAACGTGAAGATTTTCTTTCCATGTTGTTAATGATATCTACATTTCGTCACAAATAATTTATTTCAAATAGGGGCAGCGCTGGACCCCAAAATATTCAAGCACCCCTTAACTGACCATACCACAAAAGTCATTTAGTCACTTCAAATAGTGCGCGGTCATATCGCTACCTCCCGTCGCGTAAGATCTGTACTGTGTGCATTTGTTTGTGGCATATAGCTCTCAAAATAAGAATTTTCGTTACTAAAAATAAAATATACTTATCTATTAAATATTCTCGTAAATACACTTCTTTATCCCACTGGAAATGTCAGTTATTTTTAGTCGTTATCTCTACTCAAATCTGCCATTACCCCTTCCAAATCCTCAACCCCCTCCATCCATCGTTTCTTTGATCTCCCTCCAAATATAGACACGCTCGATAAAGAGCACAAGTACATCTATAGGCACTATTTAACAACCTCTGTGGCCTAGTGGTCATTCATTCATTCATTCATTTATTAATTGCTAACATGTTGCATACGATGACAAATATTGGTGCAGTAATACATGTACCCACCCATTTAGGGTGTGGCGATACAAACATAGGTAAACATTATAAATATTATATAAGTAATCGTTAAATATTAATATTTTTTTTAAATTTTACAATAATATAATTAATTAAATTAAAAGTTTAATAAATTTTTCATGTAACAAAAAAAAAGAAAGGTTAAAGTAGGTATTTCAAAAAGGGCTATCATGCAGTCAAAATTAGGTAGGTAAAAATATGCTATATCATCATGCTGTGCTTTATTGTTCACGATTGTACTCTGTCCAGTTGCTAATCCGTCCACCTGAGAATCTGTCCAGTTGAGAATCCGTCCAGTTGCGAATCTGTCCACTTGCTACGGAGCGCTGTCACACTGGAGGTCCCGGGTTCGATCCCCAGTCAGGTCAAGATGGAAAATCAATGCCCTTCCATACACATGTATATGGAAGGTCATAGTGGAAAATTATGTTTCAGATTTATCTGGGTCTTGGAAGTGCATTTATATATGTATTTGTTATAAAATATAGTATCATTGATTAGGTAGAACTTACTTTGGGTCAGCTCAATCTATGTGATTTGTCCGTATATTTTGATTTATTTAGGCACCGCTAGTTGCATATTCTTCACAAAATTATACTTTTAAATATCGTCAACATCTGCAAAACAATTTTTCGCTGGTTACTTCGGCATAAATGCAGATTTTCTTTTTAGCCGACTGAAAATAATGAAAACGCTCACCGCGCATATTTTTCCATTTAAACCTGATTTATTAAAGCCCACACAGGTACGAGAAAGGGCGAACCTAAAATAAAAGTATTCTGGCTAGATAACATCATTAGCTTTTATGACTTGGCTTTGAAACTCGTTTACCAGTGTGATTTTGATTGTACATTTAGGCCTCAAAATTGTGTCGTTACTAAGTTTAAGTCAATGTCAAGATTGTATCTTTTAATAGAGGTATTTTTTTACCTATTCTTAGATTTTACATTTATGCACACAAAATTTTACCTCGATAGGAAATCGGCAAGAAGCAAAGAATCAAATTCAAACAAAAGTTTATAATAAAAAGTTTATATATTAGTGAAACTTGTGTAACAGGTATTTTACCTACTTAAGGCGTCAGTTAAAAATAGGATTTACAAGGAACAGAAATATAATATTTTTTGTATAATCATGTTTTTATGTAAACTTGTGGAGGAAAATAATCGGCCAGGTACGAGTCAGAGCGCACGTAAGGTTTAAGGTTCCGTACCATTATCTATAAAAAATCACGTTTATTGTATGAGAGCCCCACTTAAATATTTATTTTATTCTGTTCTTAGTACTTGTTGTTATAGCGGCAACAAAAATACATCATCTGTGAAAATTTCAACTGTCTAGCTATCACGGTTCATGACAAACAAACCGACAGACAAACAGACAGACAGACAGTGGAGTCTTAGTAATAGTGTCTCGGGTTTACTTTTTCTGTACAAAACTAGACAAAACATTTCTAGTAATAAATTGAATGCAAAAGAGAAAAAACGTAAGACACATGAAAATGTAAAGGATTATTGTAGCCTCGAAAGCTAAGCCATTAATGTCGCCTATAAGTCCCACCACCGCATTACAGCTAACAATCTTTAGGCCCCCGGGGACACACGTTGGCAGGTATACGCTAGACTTGGCTAGACAACTATTTTCGCACTGAAATGTGGACAGATATACGACCTTCGTTTGCGGTTTCAATGCCTTAGTTTACGTGAAAAAACATGTAAGTTACCAAGCACAAAATAAAGATCAAAAGTCCTCGTTAATGTATTTTTATTTTTCAAAGCTTTCTTTCTTATCGTGTGTGTTAGTGACTAACACTAGTGTCAGAGTTTTTAAACCACCTTTAAGGCCTCTGACATGGTTTTAGATAACGACCAGTGTCAAAGACAGTGACCGGGACCGACGGCTTAACATGCCCTCCGAAGCACGAATCATCTTATCAGACAATCAGGTGATCAGCCTACGATGTCCTAACCAAACTAGGACAACAACACAAAGTCGTTGCCCCCGCCGGGAATCGAACCCGCGACCTCCGGGTATAAGTCGGACGCTCTAACCACTACACCACGGAGGCAGTTAAAAGTTTTCAAAGCTAAAAACCGACTTCAACATCAAACTACACAACCGATTTTTATAAAATTTCTATGGGACCACCTCGCAAGTATACCCATCAAACAAAAAACTAATTTTTTAAATCGGTCCAGGCGTCGTCAAATAATCAGTGAACATATTTTTTATTTATTTATTTAACTTTATTACAATTGTAATAGGCGGACTTAAAGTCATAGGCTTTATCTACCAGTCAAACCACTGGTGGTGCCGAGAAAAAGAAGTCTTTAGAAGAAGGTGCAAAAAATGAAATTTTGAAAGATTAATATAAGACTAGCTTTTCGGGCGTTGCGCGGGCTGCAAGCAGCCCGCGGTCTTTCGTGCGGCTGTTGAGGTAGGGTAAGACATGTTTCCAGTTCAGAAAATGGGTAAAAATTGCAGTCAGTAAAGGAAACATCATAATATGTGTGGGGGCGGCCATCTTGTATCCAAAATTGGAATGCAGTTTCGAGTTCCGCGGGGTGCTTTACCCCCACATGCAAAATTTCAGACCCCTACGAAGTCCCAGTGAGACGTTATAAAAGAAAAAAGTTTAATTTTCTAAAATCTAGACGCCATCTTGGATTCCAAAAAAATATTGAATTTAGGTTTTTGGGGTCAAATTACATATAGGTATCGATTTTCAGCCAAATCGCAAGCAGTTGACTTTTGGCGGCCATCTTGGATTTCCAAAAAAAAAAATTACGACGCAACGCTTGGTGATGGTGGCTCGGGCTTCGCCCTCGCCCGCAGCTCGCCCTTCGGGCTCGCATCACTCGGCCTACGGCCTCGTGAAAATTACTTGGGGGGGGAGGGGTGGGGCAAAGGGGGGGGGGCGGGGGGAGTTCGGCCTTCGGCCTCGCTCGGCAGCTCGGCCTGCGGCCTCGCGTGGAGGCTTCGCCTACTTGGTGCTGCGGTTTGTATGAAATTTGTATGGGGAGAAATTGTCTATGTATGGCGGCCATCTTGGATTTTGAAAAAAATAAAAAAACAAATGACGGTCGTCAAATTGCTTATAATCTTCTACATTATGGATAAAAAATCACACCCCTAACCCCAACCGTTTTCGCAGCCCGTAACCCTTCCACATCAGGTTTCCCCAGATCCTCAAATGTCAGATTTTTCTGGTACTCCAATTAGCACCCTCTATACGACCACACATCAACCTTAACCCCACCAACCCCGCAACAGGGCAAACAACTATGTCAATGAATCAGTCAGTCAGTGGTAATGTAGGTTTATATATTATAACTAGCTTTTCGGGCGCTGCGCGGGCTGCAAGCAGCCCGCGGTCTTTCGTGCGGCTGTTGGGGTAGGCTAAAACCCCTGTCCAGTTGAGAAAATGGGTAAAAACTGCAGTCAGTAAAGGAAACATCAAAATATGTGTGGGGGCGGCCATCTTGGATCAAAAATCTGATTCCAGTTCCGAGTTCCGCGGGGTGCTTTACCCCCACATGCAAAATTTCACACCCATACGAAGTCCCAGTGAGACGTTATAAACGAAATAAGTTTAATTTTCTAAAATCCAGACGCCATCTTGGATTCCAAAAAAACTGTCAAATTCGGATTTTTCGGCTAAAAATACATATAGATATCGATTTTCAGCCCAATCGCAAGCAGTTGACTTTCGGCGGCCATCTTGGATTTCCAAAATTTAAAAAAAAAAGCGGCGCTTATGGGAGTTGCTCGGGCTTCGCCCTCGCCCGCAGCTCGCCCTACGGGCTCGCACCACTCGGCCTGCGGCCTCGTGAAAATTACTTAGAGGGGGGGGGGTCAAGGGGGGGGGGGGGGGAGTGGCTCGGGCTTCGCCCTCGCCCGCAGCTCGGCCTGCGGCCTCGCGGTGGAGGGCTTTCCTTTTGGTCTTTGTCCTCTGGCTGCGCCAAGTTACTTGGGGGGCCGTTTGTATGAATTTTGTATGGAGGGGAATAGTCCATGTATGGCGGCCATCTTGGATTTTGAAAAAAGTCAAAAAACAAATGACGCTCGTCAAATTGCTCACAACCCCCTACATTTTGGAAAAAAAATCACGCCCCTAACCCCAACCGTTTTCGCAGGCCGTACCCCTTCCACATCAGGTTTCTGCAGATCCTCAAATGTCAGATTTTTCTGGTACTCACTGGAGCACCCTCTACACGACCACACATCAACCTAAACCCCACCCACCCCGCAACAGGACAAACAACTCTGTCAGTGAGTGAGTCAGTGAGTGGTAATGTAGGTTTATATATTATAATATAACTAGCTTTTCGGGCGCTGCGCGGGCTGCAAGCAGCCCGCGGTTCATCGTGGGGCTGTTAAGGTGGGCTAAAGAACATGTCCAATTGAGAAAATGGGTAAAAATTGCAGTCAATAAAGGAAACATCAAAATATGTGTGGGGGCGGCCATCTTGGATCCAAAATCCGATTGCAGTTTCGAGTTTCGCGGGGTGCTTTACCCCCACATGCAAAATTTCAGACCCCTACGAAGTCCCAGTGAGACGTTATAAACGAAATAAGTTAAATTTTCTTAAATCCAGACGCCATCTTGGATTCCAAAAAAATATTCAATTTGGGATTTTGGGGTCAATTTACTTATAGATATCGTTTTTTAGCCAAATCGCCAGCAGTTAACTTTCGGCGGCCATATTGGATTTCCAAAATTTTAAAAAAAAGCGGCGCTTGTTGGTGTGGCTCGGGCTTCGCCCTCGCCCGCAGCTCGCCCTTCGGGCTCGCATCACTCGGCCTGCGGCCTCGCGGGGGTGGCCTTTGCTTTTGGCTTTTGGCCTCTGGCTGCACCTAGTTACTTGGGGTGGCCGTTTGTATGAAATTTGTATGGAGGAAAATTGTCCATGTATGGCGGCCATCTTGAATTTTGAAAAAAAACAAAAACCAAATGATGCTCGTCAAATTGCTCACAACCCCCTACATTTTGGAAAAAAAATCACACCCCCAACCCCAACCGTCTTTGCAGGCCGTACCCCTTCCACATCAGGTTTCCGCAGATCCTCAAATGTCAGATTTTTCTGGTACTCACTGGAGCACTCTCTATACGACCGCACATCAACCTAAACCCCACCAACCCTGCAACAGGGCAAACAACTATGTCAATCAGTGAGTGAGTCAGTGGTATTGTAGGTTTATATATTATAACTAGCTTTTCGGGCGCTGCGCGGGCTGCAAGCAGCCCGCGGTTTTTCGTGCGGCTGTTGAGGTAGGCTAAAAAATGTTTCCAGTTTAGAAAATGGGTAAAAACTGCAGTCAGTAAAGGAAACATCAAAATATGTGTGGAGGCGGCCATCTTGGATCCAAAATCTGAATCCAGTTTCGAGTTCCGCGGGGTGCTTTACCCCCACATTCAAAATTTTAGACCCCTACGAAGTCCGAGTGAGACGTTATCAACGAAAAAAGTGAAATTTTCTAAAATCCAGACACATCTTGAATTCCAAAAAAAATATTAAATTTGGATTTTTGGGCTCAAACTACATATAGATATCGATTTTCAGCCAAATCGCATGCAGTTGACTTTCGGCGGCCATCTTGGATTTCCAAAAAAAAAAAAGACGCTGCGCTTTGTGATAGTGGCTCGGGCTTCGCCCTCGCCCGTAGCTCGCCCTTCAGGCTCGCGTCACTCGGCCTGCGGCCTCGTGAAAACTACTTGTAGGGGGGGTCAAAGGGGGGGGGGAGGGAGAGCTCGGGCTTCGCCCTCGCTCCGCAGCTCGGCCTGCGGCCTCGCGAGGGCGCTTCGCCTTCGGCCTTCGGCCTCAGGCTGCGCCAAGTTACTTGGAATGTTTGTATGAAATTTGTATGGAGGGAAATTGTCCATGTATGGCGGCCATCTTGGATTTTGAAAAAAAACAAAAAACAAATGACGGTCGTCAAATTGCTTATAATCTTCTACATTATGGAAAAAAAATCACGCCCCTAACCTTAACCGTTTTTGCAGGCCGTACCCCTTCCACATCAGGTTTCTGCAGATCTTCAAATGTCAGATTTTTCTGGTACTCACTGGAGCACCCTCTATACGACCACACATCAACCTTAACCCCACCAACCCCGCAACAGGGCAAACAACCATGTCAATCAGTGAGTGAGTCAGTGAGTGGTATTGTAGGTTTATATATTATAATAACTAGCTTTTCGGGCGCTGCGCGGGCTGCAAGCAGCCCGCGGTTTATCGTGGGGCTGTTGAGGTAGTCTAAAATATGTTTCCAATTCAGAAAATAGGTAATTTTGTATGGAGGAAAATTGTCCTTGTATGGCGGCCATCTTGGATTTTGAAAAAAATTTAAAAACAAATGACGCTTGTCAAATTGCTTACAACCCCCCATATTCTGGAAAAAAAATCACGCCCCCAACCCCAGCCGTTTTTGCAGGCCGTACCCCTTCCACATCAGGTTTCTGCAGATCCTCAAATGTCAGATTTTTCTGGTACTCACTGGAGCACCCTCTATACGACCACACATCAACCTAAACCCCACCAACCCCGCAACAGGGCAAACAACTATGTCAATCAGTCAGTCAGTGAGTGAGTGGTAATGTAGGTTTATAGTATATATATAAACATGTATTTGATAAATACAATAATATATATCAATAAACTTACATTCGAAAAATACATAGATAGATAAAACAACCAATACATACCTATACTATATATATATAATTTGTATTCTATCTGACAGTTCCTGAAGAAAATGTGCACATACTTTAAAAATAGATCGCGACGAATTGATAACCTCTTCCTTTCTAACTACACAACCGGTTTTGACATAATTTCTACGGGACCACCCTTAGTAAGCCTTTTGAAACAAAAAATAATTTTTCAAAATGGTCCAGGCATCTTCGAATAATCGGGATACATACATAAAAAACCTTCTTCTTTTTCAAAATCGGTCAAAACTAAACTAAAATTTCTAACATATCCAAATCTGGGGGTGAATTAGCGTATCTAATCGTGTGTTTTCACAGAACAATAAATTACAAACAAACATTTAACTAAGAAATACCCTACCTGACAGTCTGACACTCCCTACCTATCTTTACCCCCTATTATACCAGCAATCTGTACACGGGCCCCCGAGACGTGTAGTTAGGTAGTCAGACTAATGTCTAGACTAGATTTCACGCTAGATTTATTGGTGGGGGATCCTTTACTATCACCCTGTAATAAGAAAATATGTCCGAAGGGGCGAAACCATTCTTTGGAGACGTGAATCACTGCCATTAGTACCGTGAAGCGAAAGTTTTGTATTAAATATATGAGGAGCTCGGTGACCTGACGGGAGTGTGCATTGCTAGCGATTTCGCAAGTTAAGCGACACCGGACGTGGTCCACAATTGAATGGGTGACCAAAAGAGGCGTAAAGTCTTCCATGCTTTGAAAGGCACGTATAAGCTACGGTCCCGGTTACCATCATTGTATAGCAGTCGTCAAGCTACGTCAGATGCCTTTAGGCAGCCTGAATAATTTGACATCAGTTTTAGCCACTCTCAAATAAAAAAAAAGAAAATATGCTCGTAGGGATAAAGCCATTCTTCGAAGATGTGAATCACACTGCCATTAGTACTGTGAAGAGAAAGTTTTGTAATAAAAAAAATTCAAGTTGTAGATTCTCTTATCTCCCTTTAGGTCACTGTCTGGACAACGAATATGCCGAATATCAAGTTTTAAACACTATCTACACTAGATTTGCTGTGTGGTTTCCGGCAGAGTAGAAAAGTCCCCCCGTGAATGTCGTAGAAGGCGACTTAGGAATACAAGATAACAAGCTTAGAAACATCAATGAGACCTCTCCAACACGTCTGGCCAGCGTGGAAAGTGTAGGCAAGTCCTCTGGCTGCTATGGCCAAGTATGGCTCTTGTAGTACAGAGGGTCGTGTTCCTGCGGTGGAGACAAAAAAGACCTGATGACGATGAAGTTGTAGTCTCCTCTATCTACCCTTAGATCACTGTCTGGACCACAAATATGCTGAGTATCAAGTTTTAAACACTCATCTACCCTCAACCCTCATTATCGCATGTAACGCTAAATGTCAAATCAAATATATCTTTATTATCATAGGATATTTATAATATCTCTTAATAATCGTCATTATTTTGTTGCACAATTGTTGACGTCAAATAGTTACTTACAGCTAAGTTTACTACCGCTTCCAAAGCGCTAGTGCAGAAGAAGCGGTAACAAACTGCACTGCACCTCTTCTCCAAGGACGTCAACTCACAATTAAATTAATACTTAAAGTTAATGTGGACAGAGAATACATTGTTTTGTTTGTTATGTCATATCATAATTTAAATTTAATTTTTAGAATGTCAAAATTTTAAAGTAATGTCAAGTTGTAGATTCAGTTTGTACAAAATGTACCAAATTATGACATTTTCGAGTACCTATATTACAAACTTTTAGAGGGACCCGCGTCAAGCTCACGCCAGACTTTTTTGTCTTTAAGGTAGTCATCGGTCCTATAATAAGCCTTCTCACAAAGTACTTTCTTTACATAAGTTTTGAATCTTTTGTCTGGCATATCAAGGATCGATTTTGGCAATTTATTATAAAAAAGTATACAGTTCCCCATAAACGTCTTATTAATTGTTTTAAGCCTATAAAACGGGGCAACTAAGTCATTCTTATTACGTAAGTTTCTATCGGTAAAATCGCTTACTTTATTGTATGAGGAAAAATTTTTCCTTACATACATTATGTTTTCAAATATATACTGTGATGCTAAGGTAAGTATATCTATTTTCTTGAATAATTCTCTGAGTGAGTCTCTAGATCCTAACCCGTAAATAGCACGAATTGCCCGTTTTTGTAAAATAAAAATAGTCTGAATATCGGCTGCATTCCCCCACAGGAGTATGCCGTAAGACATTACACTATGAAAGTAACTAAAGTACACTAGTCTAGCAGTTGCTACATCTGTCAATTGTCTTATTCTCCTAACAGCATAAGCCGCAGAACTAAGCCTATTTGAAAGTTTAGTTATATGAGCACCCCATTGAAGTTTCGAGTCTATTGTAATTCCTAAGAAGGTAGTACTTTCAACAAGATCGAGTTTTTCACCATCTATCATTATGTCAACGCAGCCCTGTCTCACATTGGGAAGAGAAAATCGAACGCATTGAGTCTTTTTCGCATTTAACATGAGATTATTGGCAGAAAACCAATCAGAAATGGAAGACAAGGTGCTGTTCACCGCGCTAGCGTTTGTGCCATGTCGATCAAGTTTGAATATAAGCGAGGTGTCATCAGCAAACAGCACTATGCCAGCCTGCTTCTCAACCATGTAAGGCAAGTCATTGACATAAACCAAGAAAAGGAAAGGTCCAAGAATTGAACCTTGCGGTACGCCTATCTTAACATTAGATCCGTGCGATTTTATGCCATTTAAATCAACAGTCTGATGCCTAGTCCTTAGTCTAGGCATATATTCGGCCTAGGCTTTCACAAAAAGGCCATTTCGAAGGCTTTTAGGCTGGCTCGTTGCCAGAGTCGTTCATGTGGATAGCCTTGTAACAGTATTTTTGGTGTAAGGTTACATAATGTAAAGGTTGGAGCACATTCATGCGGAACGGCATATTTGGACCGTAGAAATAATTTATTGCAGATTTACTACTTCTTATGTGCCGAGCATATGTTATGTCAGTCAAAAACTGGTGGAACAAAATAGATGTCAAGTAATAACAGTATCGGTCAAATGTTATGTCGGTTTCATCTTCTCGCCCACCATGACGCTAAAAGTGGCTTTTGAGTCTTGCGGCCCTAGGCTCTGCATAGAGCCGCAAGACCCAAAATGCTCTGTCTGCCCCATTAGGGATAAAGACGTGATAGTATGTATGTATGTATGTTATGTCAGTCATAGGTCTGCCGGGCAACGGTTTGTCACACAACTGTTGTACTTTCGCTTATTATAAGTTTTACAACGTGGATGGGACATCCCCGCAATGAATATAACTACACACTAAACTAGATCACTATAGTATAATGATATTTAAAAAAAACAGTTTAAAAACCAACAAAAAAAAATCGACATTCCCATACGAATTGCCCGGGCAGCTGGACACATATGGAAATGCTGATTTTTTCCCTTTTTGACTGTTATTTTAATTTAATTATACTAACTGCCTCCGTGGTGTAGTGGTTAGAGCGTTCGGCTCATACTCGGAGGTCGCGGGTTCGATTCCCGGCGGGGGCAACGACTTTGTGTTGTTATCCTAGTTTGGTTAGGACATTGCAGGCTGATCACCTGATTGTCTGATAAGTAAGATGATCCGTGCTTCGGAGGGCACGTTAAGCCGTCGGTCCCGGTCACTGTCTTTGCAATGGTCGTTACCTAAAACCATGTCAGAGGCCTTTAAGGCGGTTTAAAAACTCTGACACTAGTGTTAGTCACTAACACACACGATAAGAAGAAGAATTATACTATTAGTGGTCTAGTATAGTATATTGTAGCAATGCTAGAACAGTTTGTAGCAAAGCTACAAGCGGGTAGCGGTGCTACGACAACTGTAGCAGTACTAATTGCAGCTGCGCTACGTAGATTGTAGCGTTGTTTTCGTAGCACTGCTTCAATCTACGTAGCTAAACGCTACGCAGTTTGTAGCAGTGCTACAAAGCAATAATGTAACGGTGCTACGAATGCTTGTAGTTTCTGGAGTTACTACAAGAAATTTAACTTTGGAGCACTCCTACATTTTTTAACATTAACTAAGCTTGCTTTTACTTGCGTAAAAATACTGCACCGAAATCGGTCCATACGTTCAAGACAAAAATTAGCGCCTTTTCATTAGACATTTTTGCCGGGGGTAAGAAATACGTACAATCACCTTACTGAATGACATTCTCTCCTCTGTTATTTTGTTGACTGGAACAAATCCCTTAAAGGGATAAGTCCACCGTTGTATAGTTATCTACTGTATTTTTGTACAATAAAGAATTTACATACATACAAACATATAGATTATAACAGCTAAGGCTTTGTTATGTAACACACTAATGTACACAAGCCTTAACAAACATCAGCCTGACAACACCGCCGGCAAACAATATCAATCATGCAATTATTTGATATCGATTGTTTTGTTCTACGAAAAACACTCACCAGTCATGTTTTGACAAACGCCCTTTATTCTGGCAGAACCACAAGCAAACAATATCATTTATGTTGTTTGTTGTTTTGTTTTTCGTGTGTGTAAGTGGCCAACATGAATGTGTGGAACAGCTAATGTCGTGTAACGCAGTTGTGTAATGTTGAATTAATATTGTGTACAATCGCGAATAGGAAGAAACGCAATTGTGTAAAACCAGATATAGTTTTAAAAAAACCTAAATCCCGACTACGGGAAGATTCTTGCTGAAGATACGTTTATTTAGTTAATGCAAGCACAGCAGGGAGAAACTGCCAGTAACGTTTATATTTTTGGTAAATACTCATAATAAAAATTGAATTATGAATTCTTCTAATTATTATTAACAGATTCATTAAGTCAATTATGTAAATTTTCATAATAAATTTAGACATTTGTTTGATGTCCTTTAGATATAAATATATGCATAATGCTACAGAAAACTAATTTGTATATATTTTCGGTACTAATGCTGAAAATTAAATTATGATTCTTCTAATAATGTAAATTATGTACTTTCTAGAAATTAAATCAAGAGATTTGTTTGATGTCTTTTACAAATAAATATCTGCATATACTACAGAAACCTAATGCATGAGTTATTGTATACATTTTCGGTACTAATTGTAAAAATTAAATTATGATTCTTTTAATTAAGTAAATTATGCATTTTCTAGAAATCAAATCTAGAGATTCGTTTGATGTCCTCTATATAAATATATGCACATGCTACAGAAAACTCATGCATGAGTAATTACGTGTTGCGCGGCCGAGGTCTTTTCAAAGAGCCTCAAGAGAGCCGGTTTTATTAGCGCTCTTAAAAGAGCCCCCGCCGCGCGCAGCCACCGAGATAGGGTTACCATTCATTAAAAATTGTTCTAATGTTACTCTAAGAGTCGCACCTCTCTTCCGTTCTTGCCTTGTAGAAACGGCTGCAGGCGCATGCAGCTTTACACTTTATTCAAAGGATATTCGAAGTATCCCATGGCCACAGGGCTGGTTAACTGGTGCCAAGAATCAGCATTGCTATACAAAGTGTCAATACTGCCAGCCTTTTGGCCACGTTGCCGAGTGGTAATATTTTAGTGGGACTACATAACTTGTAAGTTTTTAAGTTTCAGTTCTTATTTAGTTTAAATTTTAATTTTAATAAATATAGTTTCAATTTAATTTAAATTTTATTTTGTCCAACAAAGTTTTTAACATAATTTCATAAGCTCGAATTTTCAAGTATTTAATGTTACGTGAATTGTCAAGTATTTATTGTTACAAGGTACCTAATTCTATTTCCCACTTAAATCTCAAACTTACTGTGAATTATGTATGGTATGTGCGAGTGGCAACCCTAATCTGGGGAAAAGGGAAAGCGCTCATTTGACTGTGAATCTCCGATTAAACACACGGGGGTAATTTAGGGTGGATCCATCTTTTGATTGCGATACACAAGAGCTATACAAATATTACACGTGTTCCTACAGATGCTAACACATGTGCAGATGTTAACACACATGTTTTGATTGTATTTTATATAGGAACAGATTACACTGTCAATCAGTAGTAATTAGCCTTAAGATAAGACTTGTGTTATGGGATACTACCTAAACGTTACTACATGTACATTTTATGATAAATACATTTATATAAGTATAGATAAACACTGAAGACCCAGGAAAATTTGTAAAAGGCTATTTTCCAACCTGGCCCGGGATTGAACCCGGAACCTACGAACGGTGGACTAGCGTGGTTACCACTGCCAAAGATAATTACTAACGTTACAGATACCCAACGCCATAGAAACTATTGGAGGGCCCGTAAGTAGGCAATACTGGAGTTGTAGGGTAGGCACACAGAGATGGCAGCACACACAAATTGACAAAGTGTTGGATATGCTTTAAATATTTATTGCATTCATATAAGTCATATTTAATTAATTAGAGTACTATTTTATTTCAATAAAAGATTTTAATGTTTTAATTAGTACCTTATAGCGCCATCTAGTGTCAAGGAACAGAAATAATTATGTTCATAAGGCGATGGGTAGGCATACCACTACAATAAGGAGGTCGTCAATATCTATGTTGATGCTAACACAGATGTAGATTCTAAAACACGTGTCGATAATACTCGTAACTCAGGCAATAAAGGGTGCGGTGGCAAAGATACACCCTTTTACGGGCTAAGTTAAAACGAATTGTCATATTACCAATATGGAAATAATAAAATGAGAGCAGATGGGATGCATTTCAGAAAAAATTATGAAGACAGACAAAATTAACTAAAAGGATTAAATAACAAATGCAGAAGTCTTAAAAACAGCGGTGGCGAAGAACCACATATATTACACGTTATCGGACGTTCGGATACATATTTGCCACGCCGATTTCTGCTGACTTTAAACTTTTGAGCGCCATTGACCACTTTAGTTGCAAGCAAAACGTCCTGACGTGAGACGTCACAGACCACTGAAATGGTCGAAATTATTCTATTTATTCTAGGCTTGGTAAAGTAAACAAGTTGGCGTGCAAAAGGTTAAAAAGAAGGCAAGATATCGTATGATAAAGTTTTGTTTTTATTTAATAGGAAAGTAAAAGGAGATAATGAAAAGGAAGACACAACAAAAGAAATACAACATTGATGTCCGCACCTACAAAAATATTAAGGAGTATTCTTAAACATAAATCCGATAGGATTACTTGCTCCACTGAAAAAGAGCCTAAAAAGATTTGAATAAAGTTGTTTAGATGAAATAATCTTTTCATGTCTGTCGCAAAACGATAGCATCTCTCTTTTAAATATTTTTTATAAACTGAAAAACCGACTTCACCGCCTAACTACACAACCGATTTCGATAAAATTTTTGGAAGTCGGTAAAAAATAAACCTAAATATAGTAAGTCAATGAATAAGATATTATCTCATTTGATCATGGGCATTCAATAATTGGAAAAAGTAATAAAGCTCTGAAGGACAGTTCTAATGAAAAGTCTCGTTTATAAAAAGAAATGTTTCAAATTAACGCTTTATTTGAAGATATTTGAGTGAAATTGAAAAGTTAAAACGTTTCATGTTTAATTTTCCCTCTTTCGGCTCTTACTCATTGACTTAGATTTTTTTACTTTTTACTTATTTCGGAAGATTAAGATCGATTAGAAAAGAGTCAGTTTTTTTTTTGAGTGAATAGGACCACTCCAAGTCCTTGAAAGCGACTAAGTAAGTACAAGCTAAGCAATGCTTAAAAACATCAACGAGACCTCTCCAACCCGTCTGGTCAACGTAGAGAGTGTAGGCCAACTCTTCTGGCAGCTCTGGCCAAGTATGACTCTAGTAGTACAGAAAGGGTCTTGCTCCTGCAGTGAAGACAAAAAGACCTGATGATGATGATAAGAATACAATTTGTCGCCCTTTCTTGTCCTTCTGGTGTCGTAAAAGGCGAATATAGCAAAAAGAGAGCGCGCACGACGTTTAATAACCAACCTATCCTATCTACCTAACGTGCTAATTGGGCAGATGAATGGGCCAAAAAAAATGATTCCGTACAATACAATTAATAAAGTCACGATAGGCACGATCATTTCTGCCAAAAAAAGTATATTTATAAATTTTTATACGTCTCATTTAAATAAATTTCAAAATTATTGATTTCCTCTTGGAATATAAAGCAGAATGTGGATTACCCCATTGAATGGGGGACGTCAGCAAGCCATCGATGATTGATGGATGGGCTCCACGGGACGGCGAATATATCATGCCGATATTCTAATATTATATCTATTACCCAGTTCCACGAATATTATTCGAGTATTCCGCGTATGTGCCACTTTGCGAAATTTTCTTGTTAATTTCATACATTACACACATTCGAAATTGATATAAAGAATAAAATAATCCTACTTTCTTATCCTACTAAAATTATAAATGCGAAAGTGAGTTTGTATATTCGTTTGTTTGTTACCACTTCACGCTTCAACCACTAAACCTATTTAAATGAAAATTGATATGGATATAGTTTGATACCCAGTAGACATAGAATAGTTTTTATCTCGAAATTCCCACGGGGAGCGAAGCCCACGGGCACAGCTAGTATTGCATATTTTTTCATGAAAATACAAGCAAATACACGTACAACGCTTGTGTTACGCAATGTTGATGAGGTTGGAGGAAAAATAACAAGGGTCCAGCGTTCTATGCACGCACAGGAGTCATTGACGGTACAGTCGCCAACAGAAATCGTGAATTAAACAAAAAGAGTCACTTGGACAATATGGCGTTTATGTGTATGTTTGTAAGTTCATCTTAATTAAACTTGGCAGGCGAGAAGGTGACTAATGTGTTATTTTAGTTCAAGGTTGGCTGGAAGAGATTATATCTGGGATATGTCCGCTTTTGTACTGTGCTTTTAAATTACTTCTCTTAAATTGTATATTTGTATTTATGTGGGTACAATAAAGTTTTACAAACAAACAAATAGGTTTTAGTTGATAGTTCGTGGAATACCAGTTTACTTATCTTGAGAAGCACATGAATGATAAATCTTCATTGATTACCAAATTCGTCATTGAGTTCCAAAGGTGCAATATAAAAACATCGTTTTTTAATATCCTCTATGAAATTAGTTAGATTAAACCTTTGGTACAGTCATTGTCTTAAAAAACAAGTGCGAAACTATGCAGTCTTTCGACTACATAATCGGATGTCCTTAAAACAAGCGGGCAACTGCGCAGCCTTTCGACTGCATAATGTGATTTCCTTAAAATAAGCGCGCAACTGCGCAGTCTTTCGAGTACATAATCTGATTTCCTGATTTCCTTAGCGCTTTTTCCTCGCCTGTACCGTAATGGTCGGCTCATCCGAAGCAATGAGCTGTGAGCCTTCGCCCCTCTGCAGGGACACGCGGGGACGCGGGGGTGCGGGGAGGCGGGGGGAACAGGGCTGCAAGTTATTTTTGGGGAATGAGATATTTGTAGACAGGAATAACAACGTTATTAATAGTGTCTATTATCTTGTATAGTTTTTGTAACTATAAAAGTTGTTGACATGGTTTTGTAATAATTAGGCCCAACGCAGACGACAGACTAATCCGTGCCACACTTTTTAGTCTGTGAAAATAGAACCCATGGAATCACAGGCAGTAACGCTGGGGTATTTTAATTTGAAGCTTTTTTAACTTTCCTGGGGAAACAAGATAGTGCATACAAAAGTAGGCTTATGCATAACGGTGCATGTTTGAAAGTTGGTGTTTTTTTTTTACATGTGTTTATCCTTGTTTAGGATGTTTATAAATAGACAGGTTTCTTCTCTCTCTCTTCTCTCTTTGTCTTCATTGCAGGAACACGACCCTCTCTGTACTACTAGAGCCATACTTGGCCAGAGCAGCCAGAGGACTTTGGCCTACACTCTCCACGCTGGCCAGACGGATTGGAGAGCTTACTTACCTAATGAGTTTTATTTCTTAAAATTATTATTACTGGCCTTGCGATTTTGAGATAGGTGCATTTTTTTAAATAAGTGAAAATTCGTCAAGATTGTATATTAATAATAGTATTTGTATCGACTATTGTCACAGAATTAATTTAGGTATTACATACAGAACGGAATCCCCTAAGGTCCTACGCAATACGCGTCCCCGCTCCCCGTCCCCGCACCTCTCACCCGTCCTCGCCTTGTCGCGTGTGTTGAGCGGGCGGACACACACACATTGCCGTGCGCACGGATGTATAGCTTCGTTTGTAGTAGGCATGATTGATAACTCCGCTTCTATGAAGTGCCATACCTGTGCTATTGCTTTGTACTGTAATATGGATTGCTTTCCTGCATCTCTTTTCATCACATGTCATGGTGTGGTGAGAGTAGATCTGAGATCATTTATCTCCGACAACCCTGCTGTGTTGACGCAGAATTAGAGTACCTCGGAGTGATGCGTTGGGGTTGCGTCGCGAACAAGCGGGTTTTTATTGGATTTGCTGCGTGAATCACTTGTTTGTGCTTTGTTGAGTGATGTACAGTGAGACGTGTTTTGACGTGTGTGATTCTGTGGTTGATATATTTCCCAAACATTTGTACGAGTAGTTCTAACCGAACTGTAAAGTCGCGAACTCATGTATGGATGTACGGGCCTTTAGTCATATTCGCCCTGATGATGACCTCCGGATAAGGTCGAAACATGTGAGCCAGTGGCTGACTCTATTCCTGAGTGACCTGTTAACTCATTCTAATAAACTCTAGACTTATGTCACAGGTATGGCATGTCATATAAACGGAGTATAATTTATGCCTACTACTACTGCAAACGAAACTATACCTCCGTGCAAACGGCAATGGTTGTACGTTAGCCCGCTCAACACACTCGAAAAGCCGAGAACGGGGAACGGGGACGCATTTTGCGCGTTACCTTAGTTAGGAGAATCCGTTCTGTATGTAATACTAAAAATTCTATGTCTATGGTAATACTTATATTAATTCTGTTTTTATGGTTTTTTTTAGCTTTGAAATTTAATAGGTACAAATGCCGGATTATGTAAGATTTTGAGAATTTTGCCTGCTCGTTCAATTATTGCAGTCATTGACATATAAATATAGACCAATTGGCCTCTGTTTTATTTTTGAATACATGGCGGCGTGAATTTTTTCATACACGTATTAAATTTTTCAAACAATGTAATCTTAACGACGAAAAGAATTTCTTTACAATTTTTCATGTTCCTTGAATTATTTTTACAGTATTTTCACACACTAATGCATTTTCAGTACATAACAGCTTTTTGATTGCAATCTAATTTAATGAACGTATGTCTTCTATTATGGCAAAAGTCCAGGCGCAGATGGAGTCTCATCTGAAGCCCTAAAAGTAGGTTGCAAATCACTTCTCCAACGTTTAACAAAACTTTGCAATTTGATTTTATACTCTGGACAGATACCGACAAGCATGTGTCACTCCAACATTATACTCATACATAAAAAAGGCGAACATAACGACATAGCAAATTACCGGCCCATCAGTTTAGTATCACACATTTACAAAATTTTCATTTCAATAATACTCAAACGCATTGACCACAAGCTTGACAAACACCAGCCCCCCGAACAAGCTGGATTCCGGCCCGGATTCTCCACTACCGACCACCTCCAAGCTATTAACCAGATAATAGAAAAATCCACAGAATTTAAACTAACTTTGTATGTAGGCTTTGTAGACTATAAAAAGGCCTTTGACAGTCTGCATCATGACTCTATTTTCACAGCACTTTACAACCAGGGAATTGATGAAGTTTACATAAATATTATAAAAAACATTTACAATAATAGCTCAGCCGATATCAAAATGCACACTACCGGTACAATTTTCAAAATAGAACGCGGTGTAAAGCAGGGTGACCCGCTCTCTCCAAAACTTTTTACTAGTACACTGGAAGAAATTTTCCATCAGTTGGCCGCTTCTTGGGACCAGAAGGGCATTGTTGTGGGCGGGACAAGATTAACAAATCTTCGTTTCGCCGACGACATTGTGTTATTCGCCTCTTCCGCATCGGATCTTGAACAAATGTTGCAAGATCTCAGCACAGCAAGCCTTCAATTTGGACTACACATGAACCGAGCGAAGACCCAATTAATGACGAATAGCACGAAGCGCAGGGTCGAGGTAGACGGGCAAGTCATACAATATGTCGACGAGTACATATACCTTGGGCAAATTGTCTCCTTCACAAATCGCCAGGACAAAGAAATCGACCGCAGAATCGAAAACGCTTGGAAGAGTTTTTGGTCGATGAAGGAGTTACTAAAGGGCAATCTTCCAACTTGCCTTAAGAAGAGACTCGTCGACATGTGCATCCTGCCCGTCCTAACCTACGGTGCTCAAACATGGTCTCTTACGAATGCCAGATGTCCAAATTGGTCTCTTACGAATGCTCAGATGTCCAAATTGAAGGTGTGCCAGCGAGCGATGGAACGCAGCATGATAGGTGTTAGGCGAATAGATCGTGTAAGAAATACCACACTGCGCTCCGTCACCAAGATAGCTGATGTGGGAGTGAAAGCGGCTACATTAAAATGGGATTGGGCGGGTCATGTCTGTCGCATGCATCCTGAAAGATGGGCACATATAGTCACCAACTGGACTCCGGACTGTCGAAGAAAGAGAGGAAGACCAAGAAAAAGATGGGCGGACGACCTTACACAGTTTGAAAAAGAATGGCAAATCACGTCTAGAGACCGCGATAGATGGAAACAAAGAGGGGAGGCTTTTGCCCAACGATGGGACCTATTATAGCTATCAAAAAAAAAAAAAAAAATGTCTTCTATTACTCCACCTCACTCCTTTGCTTTTGTTTTTCGTTTTTTGCTTAAGAAATCAGAATCACAAATCATGTATCCTAAACAGCTACAGGCGTGTTCAAAGTCCATATAATATAGTTTTGAAATAAAATAAAATACATTTATTTACTTTACGAGAAACGGGCTCTAATTAGTTCTTAATTAGAAAAGTCACGATCACGAGCAAAAAGATCAATTATAGGTTCATGTTGCAAAGGAAATATACTTGTTTTTCGGGGCTGCTGTCTAGCCGTAGTGGGTGTAGTATAATTACATAATTCACGTTCCACCCACGTGCAGACAGTGAAATGACAACGTTATCTGAAACAACGTTTTACATGTAATTGGTATGTGGTCTGGGTAAAAAATGTTTTATTTTAATTGGTCCGTCAACTAGATTTTCTGAAAATAAAGTACCCATATTTTTCGCTTGGCAATGTAGCAAAAATTCACAAAGATCGCTTCGAAGTTTCGGAGTGGGGGTGTTTATACTGTATATGTCACATATTAGAGCCTGCTATAATATAATTTATTTTTGTCATCGAATAATAAATAACCAGAAATTTTGAAAACTATGTTGTAGTTTCATTATTTTTCTTTTGTGGTTCGGAACTCTGATTAAGTAAAGCTTATTGAACCGATAAATCCGCTCAAATTCGAGTCAAAAGCAAAGTTCTAGCGCATAGCGCATATAATTTCCGCAGTGGCAGTTATTCGGCCGGCTAATTTAAACTTAACCGAATTCATACTTAGTTCGCCGTTTCGATTCCTACTTTAAGTAATGACTTAACTTCAGCACGACCAGGCCTGAGTTACTCCCCGTTTAGTTATAGAAAGTATCTTATACCTTTAAACGAGCAATTCTTGTATATTTATAAATTTCTGTGATCTCGAAAACTTCTGTAACGATTTCGCTGAAAATTGGTATATGGGGGTTTTTGGGGGTAAACAGTCGATCTAGATTAGTCTTATGTTAAGGAAAACGCGTGTTTTCGAGTTTTCATGCGTTTTTCTTTCCGCGCAGAATATGGTCGCTAATTTTGTCGTATCGGCCGCTATCCGTTTTCTCTCAGCAGTTTAGGATGCGGACCGCTACAAAGAGTGTTACGGGTTCGAATCCCACTCGGTGACTTACTGTTGTTTTTTTTTTATGTTTAAGTTTATATATAATTTTTATTTTGTATTGTTTTTAGACACGTTTAAAAAAATGTAGTTAATGTTTGAGGTGTAACCTTATTTCTATGCGCACGGCGACCACTCCGGAGTGGGAAATTCAGTGACACGAATCGTTTGTCCAGAGGAATAAGAATTAAATTTGCTTTTATAGGGCTTTGGTAATGGATTTCTAGGTATCTAAACGAACAGGAGGCTTTAGGTCGTCGTCAGATCCTGTGTTCTGAGGCAAGCTAGATTAAACATCAATGTGGTGGGCGATATGGTTTAATTAGATATTTTATAATTTAAATAATTCTTTGAATTTCGTTGCTGAGTAAGACTTCTCTACGTGAGTACTAATAGTTATTCTGTGTCAAGCCCTCATTATATCAAGTTTTAAGCTATTGCATAGCTTCTATCGCGGGCCTTGAGCGCGGGGACCGAATCCAGAAATTCCGTAACGAAAAAACCTCACGCTCCCCACTCCGCCTACCGCTGTAGGTTGCCGCTTCGTCTCCGTCGTCCGTTTGCGACGTTGCCGTCCTTCCTTGTAAAAATTCACTTCTGTTGAGAATCGAACTCGACACCAAGCGTTTGCTAACATAATTACCTTATCCGCTGGTCCAGTGAGCGTATGACGTAAGAGACGAATTTAACATTCTATTTTTTACTTAAAATCCCTTTGAATGTGTGCGTGAAAATTCCATCCGACATTAGCATTCACATTTTTTTTACTTTAGAAATTAAAATGTGCTTGTATGATATGTAGTTGGGATATATTACAAATATTGCGTTGTTTTCGTGAATAGTTGTAAACATTAATGCACGTTTCATTCGTAAAAAATAAAACGACAAAAATAAAACATTAACGCCATCTATTATGATGAGTGAGATGAGAGAGATGACTAAGACTGTGGGGCTCCTAGCGGACCGAATCGAACCACCTTAATGCAATAGCTTTACCGCGGCAGTCCCCGAGTGCCACACGTCTTTTTTATTTACATGCTAGTCTTAGTATCAATTACGAGTGGCTTCAGGCCTAAAATCATCATTATTTCAGCCACATAACGTCCACTGCAGTACATTGGCTTCTGCCAAGGATTTCCAAAATGGCCGATCTAGAGCGGCCAGCCTTACTTAGAATATGATGAACTTATTGAGGCGATATAATGCGACTTAGCGATTATTCGTAGAGGCGACTATACAGATACAAATACACACATTTTCACATCTTCATCCGTAACGGGGCGATTAGAGCCCAGGGACTCAAGACCCAAAGGCCATGCTTAGCGTGATAACAATGACGGTGAATAAACAACTAAGCACAAATATCTCGTGCAATTTACATTTTCAAAGAAGGTTGACGGCTGAAAAACTTTTTATTTCTTTATTTTCGCTTACATGCACTCATACATTATATGTTTAGTAGGTTAACAAGTACACGAACCCTGGCAGGGTGTTGCGAACTAAAAGTATGTTGAGTTGAGTTTATATAATAATAGTGGTTTTAGATTCAGGATATGTCAAAAATTGTAAGTGATTACATTGAATGTCAGCAGAGATACATAGAACTTATAAGTTATAAATATATATAAATAATAGCCCTTATTTTCAGTTAAGATTGATTACATTTTAATTTTAATTTAACACATTGCAGGACACTCGGCCAGACACAATAGAAATAACAATTGAATTACGTCCACAGCCGTAAGTGTCCTGCAATGTGTTAATGACATGTAGTTTTTGGTAAGTCCGAAAATTTTTTTTGCTTTCCCAAGGAGGAAAACCATACATTAATCTGTTTGAATGGTTCTACTGAAAAACTTTCACACGAATGCTTTCCTAAGGAGGAAAACCACAGCTAAATCTGTTTGAATGGTTTTAAGTTTTTAACACCCGGCAAAAAAGAGGAGTGTTGTAAGTTTGACGCTAATGTCTGTCTGTCTGTGGCATTGTAGCGCTCAAAGTATGGACCAATTTTGATGCGGTTTTTGAACGCAAAGTCCCTTGCGGTGGTTTATAGCTATGTTTGAATCGGTTCGCCCGTTTAAAAATTAATAAGTTATCGCTTGAAAATCGCGTTTTTGTAGTTTACCTGTCGAATAATATATATAAATACAAATAATTTCTACTATTTAGTTTCTCTGCCCATCGCTACATGGCGTTTACATATGAAACTATTTCTTAGTGAACAAAAGTCACGGTTTTTTTTTAATTTGTTAAAATAAATTTGTATCTTCTCTCTTCGCATGGTCTTCGGCTATTGACACAGATAAAAGTAGAATTCATAATATATTTACCATCAAGAAGAGTATTAACCCATCAGTTTACTTAAATGGCGAATATAAAACATCACAGAATTCACAAAACTCGGTAATTCGATATTAAAAGGCTTTCTTCATATTCAAGTATAAGTACTTCTAAATTTAGATGCGTAATACTCTTAGGTATCACAAGTGGGGGCTTGTCGAGGATGAATATAGGTAATAAGCTTATTTCGATATTGATATAATATTATGTATAGATTCACCAACCGCCTTCAAAAATGTCTCACCCAAACCAATATTAACTAAAGCTTTTCTTTAAAATTTTAAATATTAATAACTAACTGTACCTGTAGGCTTCGCTCTCCGTGGGAATTTTGGGATTCAAACTATCCTATGTCCCTGGGTATCAAAGTATATCCATATCAAATTTCATCTAGATAGGTTCAGTGTTTGAAGCGTGAAGTGCTAACCAACAAACAAATATACAAACTCACAGGATAGGAAGGATAAGGATATGAAGACAAATAAATATTATACGTAATTGACGGGTGAGCAAAGGTACAGAATTAATATGAGTCATACAGAACGGAATCTTCTAAGGACACGCGCAAAATGCGTCCCCGTCCCCCGTCCTCGCACCTCTCCCCCGTTCTCACCATGTGAGACAAGGCAAGAACGAGGGAGGGGTGCAGAGAATGGGAAGCGCCCTTGACGTCACTGATATAGGTCTCGCGCGTACGAAAGAGATAGGTATTCCCACCACGCTCCCACTTTTATATTTAAAACGCTAATTACTACTTTATTAATTAACCATAACCAAATTTCTTGCTCTTTTTACAAAAATGTTTCCTTATTTGTAGTAATTTTTGTTTTAATAAAATGTATTAACCAAACATTTACACAGTAAAATAGCCTAGAAATATTAGTTATGTAAGTACATATGGTGCTGAAGATGTAATAACACGTCTTGAGAAAACTTTACATCATTGACCCAGAATAATAAATAATAAATATATTTTTTCTGGAATTACGTATCTTTGAGTGGTATTTGCGGGAAAAGAGATAAAATAATCTCATTTGGGATAATTTTTGTTTGATTGAGCGCCCATTCGCAAAAGATGAGGACGAATTATACTCGTATTGATAAGGATTACGGATTAACCGTCATTCAGATACGGAATTATGAAAACGGTACTAAGAATTGATCAAAGTTAGGGGAAGATATAAACAAATATTAAGTTAAGGTTAAGAACTTAGCGGAAGGAAGAGAGACATGCAAAGCACTCCACCGATAGGAGCCCAGCTCTTAAATATAAGAAGAAGAAGATAAACAAATATTATACAGAAATAAAATTGATGATATAGTGACTTTCTCAATTAGTACAGGTCAACAACTAAGTTCTTCTTATTATTAAAGTTCCTCACTTGTTTTCGTCAAACATCTCCAAGCACCTCGGTCGGTTGCCTGGAAGAGACTGCAGTTGCGATAAGAGCGCCTTTTGACATCTGTTTTGCGTATACTCTACTCTGTAACATTATGTTTTGGTGCAATAAAGATTTTAACTAACTCACTAAATAGCTAAGCTGTTTGGCTTGGGGGCTGTTTTTATCGTCGACACCGGGCATCATGTGAACACTAAACACTATGATTATAAATATATAAATAAATAAATAAATATATAGGGACAAATTACACAGATTGAGCTAGCCCCAAAGTAAGTTCGAGAATTGTGTTATGGGATACTAACTCAACGATACTATATTTTATAACAAATTTATGTACCAAATAATTCATGTACCAAATAAACAATTTTTCTTTCTTTCTTTCTTTCTTTCTTTCAAATACATATATATAAATGAGTGATAGGTAGCGGCACTACTGATACGACTTGATACCCGTAGCGCCATCTATTATTTGCTAACAAAAGCCCTGCGATTGTCAAGCGTTAACCCCCAATTACTTTTAAACAGCTGAACCGATTTTTATCAAACATAGCTAAGAACTACCGCAAGGACAGACCGACAGACGTAAGCAGCAAACTTATAACCCCTTTTTTGTCGGGGGTTTTTGTTTGTTTCTCGTTTGTGTAAGTGGCCAACACTGGTGTCAGATTTTTCAGGTTGCCTAAAGGCATACAAAGATGGCAGCCGGACTTATGGCATATACGTGCCTTCCGAAGAACGGAGGAGCTCGAGGAAAATTTAATGCCACTTGTGGTCATCCATCCAAGTGCGGACCACGCCCGGTGTCGCTTTACTTGCGAAAGCGCTAGCAATGCGCACTTCTGCCGGGCCACCGAGCTCCTCGAATCGGGGGATACTATTATTAATGTTTTTCTGGAATTACGTATCTTTGAGTGGTATTTGCGGGAAAAGAGATAAAATAATCTCATTTGGGATAATTTTTGTTTGATTGAGCGCCCATTCGCAAAAGATGAGGACGAATTATACTCGTATTGATAAGGATTACGGAACCGTCATTCAGATACGGAATTATGAAAACGGTACTAGGAATTGATCAATGTTAAGGGAAGATATATATATACTGAAATAAAATTGATGATATAGTGACTTTCTCAATGAGTACAGGTCAACAACTAAGTTCTTCTTATTATTAAAGTTCCTCACTTGTTTTCGTCAAACATCTCCAAGCACCTCGGTTGCCTGGAAGAGACTGCAGTTGCGATAAGACCGCCTTTTGACATCTGTTTTGTGTATACTCTACTCTGTAACATTATGTTTTGGTGCTATAAAGATTTTAACTAACTCACTAAAGAGCTAAGCTGTTTGGCTTGGAGGAACGCCCGAAGCGATCGGATCATATGTACATATACGCTCGTTATTTTTTATTATTTCGTTTAGAAAAAGTGTCCAAATCTGACCATATCAGGCATAAAAGTGTACTTCGGAAACAGCTTTAAACTCCTAGTGCAAAATATAAGTGATAAATCGAATTAATAAACTATAAAACCCAAAAAACTGTTCAAAATCTGTCCCCAACGGAATCAAACCGGTACCCGAGCAAGAACCGAAGTTGTGACGCAGACGGAACTACCCAACCGGAGTGCGGCATTTGCGTTGGCCCGCCCACACGCCTTGCTTAGCAGCCAATCCTGCTTGAAGTTACGACAAGCTGACACATCAACATCTACCGCGGCCATGGCGAACGCTGACAAAAAATGTGCTGCAGGGTGCAATCATCTCGTCAGAAACGAAGAAATGCTCAAATGTACCCTATGCAAAGATAAGTACCATTATGGTTGCTTAAATATATCAACATCTCAATACACCATAAACAAAAAACACTTCACACAGAACTGGCACTGCCCTACGTGCGAAAATATCACAAAACGTACTAAAAATGACAATACACCGATAGGAAAGCAAAAACAACTCCTATTAGAGGACACCACCATGTCATTTTACGAAAATACGGCGCACGACCAAAGCATCGTAGGAAATACATTAACATCTCCGCAAGTACAAACACCACACATTCAGAAGATGCAACTGGACCCAACTGATCAAAATAAAATAACTTTAGAAAATATAAGTATCCTTCTGGAAACAAAACTAGAAAATAATAAGCAATCGATTTTGACTGATATCAAAAACATATTGACTAGCGAAATAAATTCAGTAGCATTAAAATTAAAACAAGAATTTATGCAAAAAACTGATTATTTAGAAAAACAACAAACTATACATGACGATAAAATAATAGAAACAACAGCAAAAGTAGAAACACTGAACCAAGAAATTAAAAAACTGCAGAAAGAAATGGAAGAATTGAAACAAAAAACAAATGAGACTCCCGAAAAACTAAACTATATAAACACATCGAACATATTTGTATTATATGGACTGACCGAGTACTCAGGCGAAAATGAACATGACATTGAAAAAAGGATTATATATGCGTTTAAAAATATTCTACACGTGGATATTACAGGATATATAGAAGATATTAGACGACTTGGAGTGAGGGGACCACGACGACCAATACGTGTTGAACTTATTAGCAGACGGATGACGAATTACATACTAAATAATGTACAATATTTTAAAAACACTGGGCTATTCGTTTCAAAACTGCTGGATAAAAAGAGCTTAGATGAAAAAAGACAAAAATCACAAACTATCGGCAGACAATCTATAAACATGACACAAAGAAATAGAACGCACCAGACATCTATATCGAGCACGCATGGAAATACTAGAAATGACCAATCACCTTCATGCCATAATCCGCCATCTAGTTCATTAAATAACACCATTAAAGAAACGCCACTTAACCATACACGGCAATCCTTTCGTACCTTCCGTAAACAATACTAAACTAAACGTAATTTTTCAAAATATGCAAAGCTTGTTTAATAAACGTACTACATTTGAAGCATTCCTTGACCAGACTAAGAACACTTATCAAGCTTGTTGCATAACAGAAACATTTTTATCGGAGCAAAAATTACAACTCGTACACTTCAATCGTTATAAGATTGCAAGCGCATACTGTCGAAGAAACTACGACGGAGGTGGGGTATGCATACTACTGCGGGACGATGTGGAGTACATTGAGAGAAAAGATATTGTAGATATGTCGATTGAATTCCTTATAGAATTATGCGCGATAGAACTAATTGAACCGAATTTATTAATAATTACATTGTACTGGAACGACAAACGGATTAATGATTTTATTACACAATTGGAATTAATTTTAAATTATGTGACACTAAAATATAAAAATAAACGAATTATAATAGGGGGTGACTTCAATATTGACACGTTAGTAAACGATGCAGAGTCAAAAAAATTATTACACCTTATGGCAGCGTACAACTTTACATCTCATATTAAAGAACCAACACGGGTTACCAAAACAACGTCGACATGTATTGACCACATCTATACTAACTTTAAGGACAAAAATATACGTGCTAAAGTGATTGAGTACGGATTCTGTGACCACATGAGTGTAACAATAAAGACTGACTTATTATTAAAACCAAAACCATTGACATATAAAAAACAAACGCGAATCTACAATCAAAAACATATACTTCACTTTAAAACCGAACTAAAAAACATATGTTGGAGTGATATAATAAAAACTGACCAAAATATTAATGAAAACTACAACGCTTTTGACGATATTTTGAAAAAAATCTTAGATAAATGCATTCCCAAAAAAACAATAATAATAAAACCAAATACAAAAAAACAGTGGCTTACCAAAGGAATAAAAATTTCGTGTAAAAATAAAAGACTATTAAAAATATTGACTAATACTACAAAAAGTGACACTCTTAAAAATTACTACAAAAAATATGAAAAAACATTAAAGAAAACCGTCATAAAATCAAAAAGACTCGATTACATTAGACAAGTAAAAAAGTCAAAGAACATAGTCAAAACAATGTGGAATGTAATAAAAGAACATACAAACAAAACCTCAAAAAAACACAAACAAAATGTAACATTGAACGTCCAGAATAAAATTACTTCCGACCCAAAAATAGTTGCAAATACATTCAATAAATACTTTGCATCAGTGGGCATACCGAGCGGAAAGCAGCTGCCTCAAGGTCGCCCGGTGATGCACTCGCCTGACAACACGATGTACTTGCGTCCGGTAGAAATGGCTGAAATAAACACCATTCTACGAGAATTAAAAAGTAAATATAGTTGCGGCGTTGATGAGTTTCCACCAATTTTATTTAAAATGTGTGCGGATGAACTTACCTTTCCTTTCACTTTACTTATTAACCAATCCTTCGTGGAAGGCACTTTCCCAGATAGGCTTAAAACATCATTAATAAAGCCCATACACAAAAAAGGAAAGAAAACCGAAAGAGAAAACTTCCGTCCAGTAGCGATACCTTGCACTGCGTCAAAAATTTTTGAAAAAGCAATTGGAACGCAGACGTACGACTTTTGTGAAAAATACGGTATTTTTGATGACTCCCAGAACGGGTTCCGAAAAAATCGGTCAACTACCCTCGCGACATATAATTACGCCCAAGAAATACTAACTACAATTAATAATAAAAAATATGCTGTAGGTACGATGCTGGACATGACGAAAGCGTACGACAAAGTTTTACATAAAATACTGCTAAACAAGCTGTACGGAGTAGGTATTAGAGGAGTAGCTCACAATTGGTATGCATCGTACCTAAAAAATCGGGAACAAATTGTAGAAATCGAGCACTATGACTACGACAATAGGACGATTACAACAGTAAGATCAGATGTAGAATGTGTGAAATGTTCGATTCCCCAAGGGAGCGTTATCGGATGTTTATTATTCCTCATCTACATCAATGACTTACCTAAAACAATGACTCAGACATGTGTACTGTTCGCGGACGACGTATCACTACTGACACCTTACTCAAAACCTTATAATTTAAACAATATGCTTACCGAAAATATGGACAAAGTAACATCGTGGTTAACTGATCATAATCTAGAAATAAATTTTAATAAAACGAAAATAATTGAATTTAGACCACATCAAAAAGAATCTTTAAATATAAAATTTAGCTATAATGGAAAAGATATCGAGACTGTCAAATCCTTTCAATTACTGGGAATGGTACTAGACACATATATGAATTGGAAAGATCACGTTGACAAAATAGTAAACAAATTACAAACATTTACATACGCACTTCGGGAACTCAAAAAATCCACGAATAACAAAACGGCGATAACAGCTTACTATGCATATGCATATTCGTGGCTTACATATGGGGTTATACTCTGGGGAAATAGTACCGACGCGAATAGATTGCTAATTCTTCAAAAGAAATGCATACGTATCATAGAAAATATTAAAGAAAGAGAAAGCCGTAGGCCATATTTTAAAAATTTAAAAATACTGACATTGCCATGCATATACATTTTAGAAACTAGTAAATTTATGAGAAAATATCCCCAATATTACACGAAAAAAGACGATTTACCGCGACGCTATCCCACAAGGAAGAAGAATATGTTAGCGAGGCCGAATAACACTCGTAATTTAGAAATATTTAATTCTGGGCCGCTTGCAATGACAATTAAAGTCTATAATGCCCTCCCAGACCTGCTTAGAGCAGAGGAGAAGAATTCGATTTTTATTAAAAGATTAAAAGCCCTGCTTATAGATAAAAATTATTATACATTGGACGAGTTTTTTAATGATAAAGATTTGACAAAATATACAATAAATCATAATGACGAATAACATAATCTGCATTGACATTTAATATAATTGACATTTAAATTAAAACAACATTTGGACGTTATTAAATATTATAGTATAGTATCGACACATTAAATAAAATAAAAAATATGACCAAAATTAAATTAAATTTTAAGACATCAATAAAAAGAAATCACATTTTTATTCATAATAATTTTAACATTGAATTTGATATATACTAAGAAATAATCCGCATGCCGTTCCGTTATTTTCTGTTGCAATGCCCTAACAGGGTTCATGTTGTACCTACTAACCTAAGAAGTGACTGTGTAGTGTAATCTAATATATGTATAATGTGAAAAGCAATAAATAAATTGAAATTGAAATTGAAATTCTGTGTCGGGGGTTAAAAACAGCGTTGTGACTTCGCGCTTTCGCTGATTCGCTGCGTCGCGTCGTTTGAGATCGTTGAACCGTTCAAAGTGCCGTGTTTAAATATAGTTTTTGTATAAAGGAAAGCAACAACCTTTGAACTGAAAAAGCACACTGAATCCTGTGGCTGCAAAACGATAAATCATGCTCAATGGGCTTAGTGTCGACGCGGACGTTACCGGGTCGGATTTATCTCTCTTATTAGACGGGAGTGGCGTGGGAATGAACATCTGAATGTATTTTAGAAGAGAGAAACAGAATATTGAGTTTTTAAAACTAACAATCACACATAAGTCAACCTCCGTGGCGTAGTGGTCACCATTCTAGTCCGCCACCCAGAAGATCTGGGTTCGATCCTCATGATTAGGGCAAGTTGGAAAATGGCCTTTTTCAAATTGTCCTGGGTCTTGGATGTTTATCTGTATATGTATTTGTTATAAATTATAGTATCGTTGAGTTAGTATACCATTACACAAGTCTCGAACTTACTTCTGTGCTCAATCAGCTTAATTTGTCCCTATATATTTATCTTATACCTTTAAACGAGCAATTCTTGTATGTATATATATTTATTTATAAATTTCTGTGATCTCGAAAACGGCTCTAACGATTTCGCAGAAAATTTGTATAGAGGGGTTTTCGGGGATAAACTATCGATCTAGATTAGTTTTATGTTTGGGAAAACGCGTGTTTTTGAGTTTTCATGCGATTTTCTTTCCACGCAGAATATGGTCGCTAATTTCGGCGCGCGGGCCGCCATCGGCTTAGCTCAGTGGTTAAGGATGCTGACTGCTAGAAAGAATGTTACGGGTTCGAATCCCACTCGCTGACTTACTTTTGTTTTTTTTATGTTCAAGTTTATATATAATTTTTTATTTTGTACTGTTTTTAGACAAGTTTAAAAAAAATTAGTTAATGTTTGAGATGTAACCGACCGAGCAAAGCTCGGTCACCCAGGTACTTTAATACTATGATAACAAATGTTCAATCAAATTGCATATTGAAAATTGCATATTGAAGTAAGGAGTACCCAAAACCGCTAAGTATCCATGAAAAGAATAAGAGTTTTCCAAGGATCGAAGCAAATGGAGATCCATAGCACAAAATTAATTTAAGTACCGCTTAACGCCCTTTACTAGGCGAGAACAGGGGAGAGGTGCGGGTACGGGGAACGGAAATGCATATTTCGTGGGACCTTAGGCGAATTTGGGACCTTAGGACATTTCTAATAAAGTTTTACCATCCATTGTAACCCTTGAAATACTACCTTTACAAATGAATACAGTAAAAAATTGGCCAAGTGCGTGTCGGGCCACGCGCAGTGTAGGGTTCCGTAGCTGCGAATGCCAACTTTGAGTTCTTGCCACTAAAAACGTCTAAAAACGAATATCTATTGAATATGTATGAAAAATTCTTTTCTCAAATACATTTTATAAGTTGATCGCCTATAACTTTTTAATTTGTATACCCTACTTGGCTCTGATAGGTTTCCTTTAAACTACATTATATATACTATAATTGTGATTTTTTTCACGTGGCTATATATAACCGTTTAGCAGATAGAGGGGAGGACACTTGACTCGAACAAAAATTTGAACTTTAAACCCAAATATTTCAGAAACGGATCCCTAAATCGAAAAATGGTGTTCACAAGCTAACAATATTTTTGAAAGACCTATTCAACGATACCCCACTCAATGAGTTTGTCGAGAAAAAAATATTGACTACATCTTTACTTCCATGGCAGCTACATTGAAAAAAATTTTTTTTTTACGACTTTTTTGCCATAATTAATATAGTTCCTTCCTTCCTTGTTTACTACGGAACCCTAAAAAGGTCCCCGTAGTGATTACTGCAGGCATAGTTGCATCTCCAATGGATGCTCCTATTCCTCCTCTCCTCCCAGAATTATTGTTATAGATGTGTCACTCCAATAACTTCCAGTTTATATTTTTAACATGTGTAAATCATGGCAATTGTTTCATATTGCGCGGGACCTAAGGAGAAGATGTTGTGTGAAATTTCTTTACAAGTTCTGTGTACATAGTCTCTGACTACTGTGGAAAACGAAAGCCGACGTGTATGTGTGTATACTATCGGTAAACGAGGCCTAATATGACGCGTAGAACGATTAATTAAACTCAGTATGCTTACTGCCAGGCTCAGGTGCCTACGTCACATCCGGATTGGATTTATCTCTTGTCTGAGAAAAGAGCCGCGTGGGAATTAATTACAAAACAAATTCAGATGAATCAGGTATTTTTAGTTTTCATAAATTTCATTTTATCTTATTTTTTAGTTATTTTGTGCATGCTCGAGCAATGCTCGCACATTTCGGCTGCACGCGGCCACATACTATGTAGGTCGCGTGTCAGCTGTTTTACCTTTACATTTAACATCTATTAAACACTACATTTGAGATACTATCGAACAGCGATCGAGAAAGGACCCAACTACAACATGTAACATATATAACAATAAACAGTTTCTTCGTGGCGTGGTCTTGTGTCTCCAAACCAACATCTTACAACCCCAACATTAACATCTCTTCATGTATGGCGCGGAACTAAGTGACAACCGAAGCCAGTGCCGTACAATGCATTTTCCAATATATATAATTTTATTTACAACCCCGCGGTGTTATATACCCGCAAAAAGTAGCCTATGTGTTAATCCAGGGTGTCAGCTACCTGCATGCAAAATTTTACCAAAATTGATGCAGCCGTTTGCACGTGAAGAAGAAACAAGCAGTCATACACACACAAACTTTCGCCTTTATAATATGAGTCTGTATTTACGAAAAAGACATCACTTTACAACCGCCGTAAAGTAAAATTTCAGCGAACGGAAGCGAACGTTCGCGAACTAAAACCCGACGTCGCTCCCCGGCACTTCGAAACGCATTAACCTGACGTGTGGCACAATACACGGATACAGAGGTTGATTTAATGACCGTACACTGCAAAGGCTTGGCAGGGTCGTTAGCCTTTCTTGGCTTATTTTCATTGGTCGATATACAAAATGCGGGGACTCCCCGTACGCGGGCTGACGGCCAATAAACGCCATAAGTAGATTCAGTGGTCGTTAGGCAAACTGTGATTATCAATGATGGTTAATTAAAAAAATTCGTTAGGAAAAGAATTTATTTTCTAGATAGTTTTCAAATTTCGTAACATTTTTTTATTATTATGAAAAATTTATTAGAGAAGTTTCGGAAAATTACCCCTTATTTGTGGTTATACCCCACATGCTGTATACCGACTGTACATTACTCTATCGACTAGTGAAAACGGTTACCCGCACGCGTGCCCATGTGTCTAGCTATAACAGGTCATAAAATACAGCCTAGTAACAAACAGACGGACGCACAGCGGAGTTTTTGTAATAGGGTCCCGTTTTGGGCACGAAACCCTCCTTAAAAAGGTATATTATAGCTACGCCACTGGCGTCAGCCTTTACTTCTGCTTGCATATTTCTTTAACTTCATCGTAGAATAATAACGGCGATAAAAATAAAAAATAAACTTCATAAAGTCGACACTAAATAAATCATTTAGCGTCTTAGGAGCAAAGTACTGAGAGCACACTTAATGCCACCCTATAAATAACATTTAGTAGGTTTCCAAACTCTGCGCAACTTGTAAACTTTGTTCAATATACGAATATACTACATACTTGTACACAGGGTGTTCTTATGCTATGTTACAAGACATCTTCGATCAATTAAAAAGTCACCGGAAAAAAATAGGACAAAAGGACACAAAAACGTTAAAAATATACTGAGTATGGTGTCTCCATAAGAGGTTAAAGAAACCCATGTGAGAAGGGCAAAGAGCAATTCCAAACCTTATTGTTCAATAATTTTTCAAAACTAAAAAACCGACTTAATCCCCAATCTACACAATCGATTTTGATAATTTTCTATGGGTCCGCCTAACAAGTATGCCCATTCAAACAAAAAAAGAATTTACCAAATCGGTCCAGGCATCTTCGAATAATCTGTGAAACTATAATAAAAAGATCTCGACGAATTGATAACCTCCTTCTTTTTTTGAAAGAAGTCTTCTTTTTTTGAAATTAAAAACAAAAACTTCATGAAACTGAGTAAATAATTTATCGTCTCAGTAGAGCAAAGTACTACTACCGCCAAGCTTAATGCCACCCTATAAATAACATTTAGTAGGTTTCCGAACTTCGCCGCAAGTCGCAGCCGCACAATTTGTAAACTTTGTACGATATACAAGTATACAAATATACAACCTACATCTATACAGAATGTTCTTCTTACGCTGTGTTGTTATATAAGACCACTAAACTTAATCAGATGCCTTTAGTAAGTTTAAAATAAATGTGATTTCATTGTTACCCACTTACACACACGAAAAGCACAAACAAGATACACTAGTTGCATTTTAATTTAGTAAAAATATTTTAAGGGACAGTTATGTAATTTTTTTTAAATATCTTTTGCTTAAACATGTGTACTGATATACGAAAAAATAAAACTAACTCTAATATTAATTAACAAAATCAAGCGACTTGGTTATAGTAAAAAGTGAAAAATATACTTTCTACACATATATCCCTTGGTTTTGCAGTTTGGAGATATATTTTCAAAGCATTTAACAAAAAGTTAACAACAACTGTATAGTAAAAACAAGACGAATGTCTTGAATAAAAAATAAATATCACCAGAGCACCCTGTAAACGTAGCACGAAGTTTTCTCCGACCAAGAAGATTAAAAGTAGGAAAACCGTCGATGTCGGGAGTTTGGAATTCTTACGTGAAGGACAAGACGGGCTTACCTGGAACGAAGAAGAATCTGTTAGTTTACAGTAACGTGTAGCAAAGATATAACTTTCTCTAGGCAATATTAATTGTAACATATATAAAATCACGTTACAATATGCTTGTAATATAAAAGACTAGCTGTGCCCGTGGGCTTCGCTCCCCATGGGAATTTTAGGATAAAAGCTATACTATGTCCTTCCTTGGGTATCAAACTTTATCCATATCAAATTTCATCTAAATAGGTTCAGTGGTTGAAGCGTGAAGTGGCAACAAACAAATATACAAACTTACTTTCGCATTTATAATATTAGTAGGAAGTAGGATAATGAGAATAGAGGCCTATGCTGAATAGTGGGCGGAAGAGCTGATATGAAGACAACACAAAACAATTTTAAAGTTTTTATACAAACTCCAAATCTCAAAAGATACGATTACCACCCGAGAGTCGGGAGTGACGCGGTATAAGTGATAAAACTTGTATTTGACAATTTGTGAGTAACTATAGTAAATTAGTGAATACTTGAATAGTGATATAAGTTCGAAGGAAATAGTGCAACAGGGCAGCTCTAGATCCAGACCCGAACATAGCTGACGTGGGATGCTTTGGTGAGATCTTTCCGGTTATATGTTTATTAATTTATCTACAAAATATTTTATTCGCGTATATTCCACTGACAGCTTAGATTGGCTGCCTGTAAAAGTCATCAAATATAGGGAACCACGAAGACCCTTCTGAAACTCTGCTGAATTCAAGACGGCAAAACTAAACGCTAATTTCGGAGACTTTTGTAGCGTGTCAGTTTTACTTCTCGTCCTTTTGCAGATCCCTTTGTTTTTTTTCTATGCTAGTCATATTCTAACATCGACAATATTTAGTAGGTAACCAGTAAGTGTGTGTTGTGTTGTGAAAGTGCATAAGATAGTTTGTGATTATTGAGTGAAGTGAGTTATTAAAAAACTTTCTGAAACTTGGTAATAGGTTTCCAAATGATGTCATACCTAATTCCCTAAACATGATTACAAAAGACCCTGACCTTACTAAGGTGGAATCTACGATTTCACTAAAATGTGCAAGAATGTGAGGATTTTTCCTAGATGTAGGACGCATGTCGTTAAAATTTTATATTTGATAAATAATACTTCTAGGCAATTTCGAAAAGTTGGAATAGGTACCATTATAAAAACTTTATGATTGGGCGTCTGCGTTCTTACACCCCAATCATTTTCGATAATTTGTTTTACTTTTGAAATAGGCCAGACATCCTAAACTAGTCGCAAAACGATGCGTAGGCCATACCTGCGCGGGACCCTTATTTTTCCATGCGTACCACGTTGCGTCCGTCCGTTGCATAACGATGAGAGCAAAAAATATTGAAACAATGGTGCACTGCAGGCCAGATGTGGTTATTTTTGTCCGTAACCCAACGCAATTCTAATGTTAGGTAGGTAATTTAAAATGACCCTCTATTTTATTACTCTGCTAGCCAGTGAGCCTGCGTGATAAACCTTTGTCCTCAGAAACAAAGAAGCTGGAATTGGGGGAAAAAAGACCAACGCCAACCCGGTCAAAGTCAAAAGCTGTAAAAGAGATAGTTTTTGCTTTGAAAAGGCATGCATTCATCGACGATATTTATTAGTGTAACCGGAAATAAACGGACAAAAATTAAACGTTAAAACACCGTGGCCCATTGGTCCATTACTGACAGACACAATTACAAATGATCCTTCTGCAAAACCAGCACGTGATGTAAGTAATTAGGAGCCTATTTAAGAATTCCTAATTAAAACGCCACTGAACACAAGATTATAGAAACTTTATTCAACGACAGTAAAAACTAGGGTACTGAATGAGACAGTGACAAAAGGAATTAATATACCATGCAAATTTAAATATATTAATAAGTGCCTACTATAACATCCATTATATCGTTCATAACAAAAGAATGCAACTATCCAAGTCATGATCGAGCTTAAGGGCTAGACAGCCAGCGCTAGAGTCATTGCACATGGTTATCATTGGAGGTTCACATTCAAAATTACCATCGGAAGTCATTTGAAGCCAAAACCCAGAAGCCAGGGCCAAGAAGTAAGATGCCAGGAGACAACCATTAAGAGGCCGGGAAATAGCACCCAGGACACACAGCCAAGGAGTCAGGAGTCAGCAGCTAGGAGTAAAACAACATGAAGTCAGGAGGCTGGAACTGGAGCCCAGGGGTCAGCAGCCAGGTCAAGTATCAAGAAATCGGGAGCCATGAACTAGGGCCAAAAGTCAGAAGCCAGAAGTCAAACATCACGAGGGCCCGGGGGTCAGGAGTCGAACCTCAAGAAGTCAGGAGAATTGCCCAGATGTTGGGCGTTAAGAACCAGAGGTCAGCGGTCAAGAGCAAGAACATTAAATTTCTGAAAAAAGAAATCAAATGTCGGGAGTCACGAGACTCAGAGGACAGAAGCCATCGAAATCGGAAATCAAAAATCAAAATTTGGATTCAGTAATCGTCAAAAGCGGAAACTGGAAATAGGAATCAGGATATGTACTCAAAAGCCTAAAGTTCCGCATTAACAAATGCAACAAACTATGAATCTTGCAAAGAAGAACACGAAAAGGATCTCGGCGGACGCTAAACAACAAAGCAGTCTATTATCCTTCCAAGTATATATTACACACCAAGTATTATATCTATCCTCCCCATACTGATTTGATGCAAGTATTCGGTCGGTTCTTTCAACTTCCTCTCTTTCCTACTTCCTGACTGCGAATATCTCTTACACTCCTTTATCCCTATCTACGAGTCCAACTGGTTTCTCGAGCTATGAGAGTGGTATAACGAGGTTTGGCATCGCCAAGCATAAGGAACTGTAGACGGTATACATACCGGCTTTGGTTTGCGAGCATGATGATGCACTTACCAAGGTAGACCTCATTCATAAACTCTTGCAGCGTAACTGCTGGCTGGGCGGACTCAGAACAGAACAGAACAGAAACTCCAAATCTCAAAAGATACTTGTATGTAGCAAGAAGCAGGACTTTAGGTAGCATGTTTTTTTAATAATCTCATTGGCATTGTCGTATTCTGTCGTAGGCACATTCAGGTCGCAGAAACATTATAACCATAGCATATTGTACATTAAGCGTGTTAACCAAAGTACTTTTAGACTTCTAGTCATCCACGTTCCTGTCGTGTTCCTGGGTGATGATAACCACATATTTTTTAATAGTCACATAGTTATTATATTTCTATTTTCAGCTCTTACTGTTCCACTGCAGGGCAACGACCTCACTGTTTTACTGTACATTAATTCTAAATTATTCTGAATAATAACACATGTTTTACTATACATTAATTCTAAATTATTCTGAATATTAACACAGCTCAAAACAGCAATTAATTTATCGCGCGGTTTTATGAGGTAAATACGAGTTTCTACAAATGCCTTTTGGTATCTCACATTGCTTGACAACTGTAGAGCGACCACCAAAACTAAAGGCTAAAGTGTATCTAAGAGGTGTGACAGAAAATAAACTAAAGGCAACGTTGGGGACTTTAGAGTCTAAATAGAAGCTAGAAATAGCTCCATAAATGGTGTTCCGTATGCGGCAGACTAGTTATAACGCAGCGAAGTTAGTACGGCAGTTCCCTGGCGGATTTATTAGTTGCCGGTTCGTGCACCGAATGCAATGAGTATGGAAGTTTGTATAAGATTTCATAAGTTGTTTTATACAGAAAATCGAAATAGCTCCGTTAAATATTAATTATTTATTCGCATAATACCAGATTCTCAAAATATCAGATTCTTAAAATATTAGATTATCAAAATAAGAGATTCTCAATATAACCGAAATTGGACACTCAAATTACTACAAATACCTTTTTTTTTTTTTAATTTATAAGTTATTACATTTTATATCGCTTGTATACAGATGATAATTATGGATTTAGAATTTTTAAAGATACATTCTGAGTTTTAACACTAAAGAAAAACAAAATATAGAACAGCCTGAATTTTCATAAACGGTGTTCCGTATGCGACCGACTAGTCGTAGCGTAGCGAGGTTAGTGCGGCAATTCCCTGGCGGATATATTAGTTGCCGGTTCGTGCACCGAATGCAATGCATTTTGTCTGGAAGTTTATTACAAGTTTCTTGACGTACGTAATATTTAGGTGTCATACGAGTATGAGGCCGTTTCATCTTAATATTCTATCTAAGCTACAGAGCCCAGGTATATTGCCTAAAGGCCACGCTGAATGTGGCTTTTTGATGTGTAAGAAAGGGACCGAGTTTGCGTTGTATAATGAAATTTAGTATAACATTATAACACTCGTTTGGATGATATTATGGTTACTATGACACTAATTATTTTAATGTTAACAATAAGCTGTTAAGAATCTTTGTAGTGTAGATAAAGTCTTGTATGCATATAAATTACCTAGGTATTAAAACCCTCATGTCGTTCTATTATCACACTTGGCTTTGTCTCGTGTAATAAACCCACATTCGTGTTTTAATACCCCTTATTATACAAGCGTGAATGAATTACTATTAAATAGTATAAGTTATACAATACTTTTTTATCATTTCGTTGTATTCATTACAAACTACACTTTTAATTAGTCTTTATCTTTTTAGAGTTCCGAACCCAAAGGGTGAAAACTAATAGTAAAACTGTTCTGTCTGTCTGTCTGTTACCAAGCTGTATCTCATGAACCGTGATAGCTAGACAATTGAAATTTTCACAGATGATGAATAATTGCCGCTAAGACGAGTCTACTGCTGGACATAGGCCTTCCCAAAGGATTTCCAAAAAGATTGGAAGCTACCTGCATTTAGCGTTTCCTGCAACCTTGCTAAGGTCGTCCGACGACCTAGTAGGTGTTCTACGCTACGCTGCCGGCACATGGCCGCCATTTAAGAACCGTTCTTCGTCCTATGTGCTCCGTCCTCTGCCACTTCAATAAGTTAATGCGTATTATGTCAGTACTTCTTTTCATGTAATGGCACTATTGTATTTTGTCACCCCAGTATCGGGCCACATCGAGAGCTATGCCATTTGCGGCCATCAAGTCTTCCCAAGTGCAGGTGTTTGGGCACCTGAGACACGTAAGAACGTGCTCCATAGTTTGTGGAGTTAGACCACACTGGCAGATGTTTTGCGAACTGTCATCTTTCACCTAACCAAATTATCTTTACATCGGCCCACCTTCGTTCTTAGTCTATTTATGTCAGTACAAAACTCCAGTTACATTATACTTAGTTCATATCAAAGTTATAACACCCATTTGGCCAGTGTTATAACTTAAACCGAGTATACCACAGCTGGCGACGTGCTAAGTGAAAGTTCAACTACGACTTGTGCCTTGTCAACGTCTATTAAAGTTGCCAAGTTTCAACTGCCAAGTTACAACTTGCTGTTACATGCGGGTAGTGTTGCTCGAATTGCAAGTCATGGGAGACTTGATCATTTCGGTTATAATTGTTCAAAACTAAAAACCGACTTCGTCCGAAAACTACACAACATATTTTGATAAAATTTCCATGGGAACACCAGACAAAGTATACAAGTTTCAAACAAAGAAAGAATTTTTCAAATCGGTTTAGGCGTCAAAAAATCGGTCACCATACATAAAAAAAAGATCGCGACAAATTGATAACCTTCTTTTTCGGATGTCGGTTAATAAAGATATAGAGTTAAACCGCGAGTTTGGGCTTATTTAATTTGTCTAAGTTATTTGGCCTCATAATAAAAGCTTGTTTTTTAAAAACGTATTATGTAGGTTTTTATTGGTTAAGTTATTCGTATCGAGGAGTTCATTGACTTCATTCTGGAATAACGAATACTTATAGAGGTATTCAGAATCTTCTTAATGTATCTTGTAAAATTAGTAATTAAAAAGTTGAGACAAGCAAGTCATGGAAGGGTAGGAACGGAAGCTGCGTCATGGTTACGCAGTATCCGGTATCCGGCATCCGGAATCCGGTATGGTACAACTTTTGTTCGTACATGTCGAAGTCACAAGTATTAAAAAAAACGACGTGAGTAAAACCGGTATATAGATAACTATTTTTAACCGACTTTAAAAAAAGGAGGAGGTAATCAATTCGACTGTATGTATTTTTGTATTTACGTTACGCGATATCTTCGTCAACCGTGTACCGATTTTAACGATTCTTTTTTTATTTGAAAGCCTTTACAAGATTAATATGGGACCAACTTGGTAAGTTGGTCCCATATTAATTTGGTGAAGACATGATGTAAAACTTTGGAGGTATGGAAGAAACTTCTGAAATAAAATGAAAACGGTTGTTTTGCATTTGTTAAAAATTTAATTATTACGAAGGTTCTAGAATGGTGACTACTTACTAGCAATCAAAGCGTCGGGCACCCACCCACAAGGTGGTCAGATTACTTAACCAAGGTCGATGGAAAGCGCTGAATGCAGATGGCTCTAGATCGGTCATTTTGGAAATCTTTGAGAGATGTCTATGCCCAACAGTGGACGATATGCGGCAAAAATTATGATGATGATTTATAATTGAAAAATGAATAAATACGACAACTTTATCTATATCACCGCTGTAGACGCGTTGTCATGGTAACATATTCGAGTTCGATCTCCAGCCAGGTCGAAATGAAAACTGATGCTAACCCGTGCCCTCAGGACAACCCGTTTAACCCTTAGAGGCCCTAGGGTTTAACCCTTCCTGTCCAATATGCTGGAAATATCTGAACCGTCGTCTCCCGAACTAAATAGGTGGAAAACGGTCGAAACGATTAGACAGTAATTGCTTAGACCAATTAGTATTCATCACACTGACAGTCCAAAAAGGCTTCTAATTCAAGAGCTTGATTTACAGTCGGCAAACTAAAATAGCAATCTTGACTGGGTCAAAAATAAATTGTCCGGTACAGTAAAACGTCACTAAATACACAGTGTCACTTCTTATTGTGTGTGTTAGTGACTAACACTAGTGTAAGAGTTTTTAAACCGCCTTAAAGGCCTCTGACATAGTTTTAGGTAACGACCAATGTCAAAGACAGTGACCGGGACCGACGGCTTAACGTGCCCAATGCACGGATCATCTTACTTTATCAGACAATCAGGTGATCAGCCTGCAATGTACTTACCAAACTAGACAACAACACAAAGTCGTTGCCCCCGCCGGGAATCGAACCTGCGACCTCCGGGTATGAGCCGAACGCTCTAACCACTACACCACGGAGGCAGTTATTATAGTGTCACTTTACATTCATCGTATCTAGTTTCAACAAGATTTTAGATTCATTAATGCAGAAACACTGATATTAGGTGCGTTATTTGACTTCAAAAAGTATGACGTCACGGTTGGTTATTTCACACAACACCCATAGAAAATAATTAACGTTTAAAAAGTATCTGATTCGATTCGACTTGTTATCATCTAGCGGACAGTAGTTAACTGCCTCCGTGGTGTAGTGGTTAGAGCGTTCGGCTCATACCCGGAGGTCGCGGGTTCGATTCCCGGCGGGGGCAACGACTTTGTGTTGTTGTCCTAGTTTGGTTAGGACATTGTAGGCTGATCGCCTGATTGTCTGATAAGTAAGATGATCCGTGCTTCGGAGGGCACGTTAAGCCGTCGGTCCCGGTCACTGTCTTTGACATTGGTCGTTACCTTAAACCATGTCAGAGGCCTTTAAGGCGGTTTAAAAACTCTGACACTAGTGTTAGTCACTAACACACATGATAAGAAGAAGCGGACAGAGTAGAAAAAAAATTGAGGAATTTTTGAGGCCTCACAACATTTATATAGAATGACTGATATGGGAATGCATTACAAGAGTAGAGCTTAAAATTGTAACGAACGAATAGATTACTTGATTTGAATGTTCACCGTAGCGCCTGTTAAGTATTTCAACATTCTAAAAAAAGCCTCAGGTCACATATTTAGCACCCTCAACTCTCTCGCCCCCGCTCGTGCGGCTCATCCTGCTATTTCAGACATTGACTGCTCTAGGTGTATAATGTACTATTATTATCCTGGCGTTTCGGCTTTGAACAGGGATGGCCGCGGGGAGCGCGGGGCAGGGAGAGGGGTGAAAACAAGGTAAACGGGGTTAATGGCACGGGCGCGATTTACTGATAGCTTAGGGTTGATTAAAAGTGCATTCCGGATCATGTGTCTCCCTAGGCGGGTGTAAAATTACAATTTTAGGTCACGCGGTTATCATATGTGTGGATAGGAAAACTAAGCAAAAAATTTTATTTTTAAAACAGGAATAAAATAAGAACGCTGTGTGAATAACAGAATAACTGGCCTTATTTCAGTAAAACTTTTACATTGTCGAAAAAAAAGAGATACAACTGATCCGATAGGGATCTGAGACATAAGAAATGTATTTAAAGATAGTATCGAAGATCTTTACACCGTAGCAACTAATTACGAAGCGTCGTAGCCATATAGTAGCACCGCAGCTACAACTGCACCGTAGCCATGTCATAGCATAGTAACAACAGTTGCGTAGCGCCGTAGCCATGTCGTAGCATCACAGGAACTATTTCAACTATTGCGAAGCGCCGTAGCTATTGCCCGAAGCACGGGACCAGCAACTGTGTAGCACCAAGCCATAGCCATATTGTAGCATCGTAGGAACTATTCCAACTATTACGAAAAGCTAGCTATAGCAAGAAGCACGGTAGCTGCAACTGCGTAGCACCGAAGCTATAATTAAGTAACGCAACAGCCCAGTCGTAGCACCGTAAAAACTATAACGAAGCGCTGTAGCCATAACGTAGCACTGTAGCTGCAACAGCGTAGCACTGTAGCCATGTCGTAGCACCATAGCTATAATTGCGTAGCGGCGTAGCCATGTACAAAAAAGTAAAGATCCGTAGCCCAGATCCTTTATTATTTTGTGATTAACGTCGAAAAATAACCTCGTATTGCCGTAACAGTCTGAGGTAGCAACATAAAAGCCGTTTTACAACTTATGTACCGCAAAGTAACGCCCACACTAAGCGAGGAACGTGCCCAGCTACGTCAAAAACGAGACACAGCGTGGGAGCATCTGACTTAAACAGAGGAACCTAAATATTATATCATCATGAATATATCAGAATGTACTTTTTAGGTTTCCGTACCAAAAGGGTAAAAACGGGACCCTATTACTAAGACTTCGCTGTCTGTCCGTCTGTCTGTCACCAGGCTGTATATAAAGAACCGCGATAGCTAGAAGGTTGAAATTTTCAGAAATTATGTATTTTTGATGCCGCTATTATATTTTTGGGGCTCCCATACAACAAACGCGATAAATTTTTTTGCCCTTTTTTGCTCGATATCAATAATGGCAGCAGGTAGGTACTTGAAATATTCACAAAATACTCGTTGTATTTTTATTTTAAAAATGAATAAATAAAAAATAATTATTTAAGGGGGCTCCCATACAAAAAACTTGATTTTTATAGATAATGGCACGGAAACCTTCGTGCGCGAGTCCGACTCGCACTTGTCCGGTTATTTTTGTAAATAGGCGAGGACGAAAGGAGACACACATTAAACACCCTTTAGCTCTCATGGTTAGATAGAGCCTAGGACCAAAATCCGATTCATACCGTTGCCACAAAATGAATTTAAGTATTAAATACAGAAAGGAAACTCCTAAAGTCCCGCGCATTATGCGTCCCCGTTCCCCGTCCTCGCACCTCACCTGCGTTCTCGCCTTGTAGAGGCGCCTGCAGTCGCTCCCAAGGCAAGAACAGGGGAGAGGTGCGAGGACAGGGAACGGGAGAATCCGTTCTGTATACATACATACATACATACTATCACGTCTTTATCCCTAATGGGGCAGACAGAGCATTTTGGGTCTTGCGGTTCTATGCAGAGCCCAGGGCCGCAAGACCCAAAAGCCACTTTTAGCGTCATGGTGGGCGAGAAGATGGAAAAGCAATCAATACAGTGATGGGTTGCTAGCCGCATCGCCTGTTAACATGATTTGCATTTTTGCCCATTCCCTCGATCGGCTTTTACGATCTGCGTGGGAAGAGAAGCAGCTGGTACATTCTAAGTTTTTTTATTTCTCCCAGACCAGCATGGGAGTTCCGTATGTAATACTATATTAATTCTGTGCCGTTGTTACATATGTTGCCGTACCACGTATAAACCCAAATAGGTTTTTGTCGGTATTGCTTTATGTAAACCATGTCAAAATATTGTAACTGAAATAAATAAATAAAAAAAATAAAAAAAACATATTGACCGGATTCAGCCCTTGTATGTGTCGGTACATTTACACCTGTTATTGGCAAGAGCTCTGTGGGCCAGTGGAAGAACCTATTACTAGCGCTTTCGCAAGTTACGCGAAACCGGGCGTAATCCGCACTTGGATTGACCACAAGTGGCATGAAAAATGCTTAAGCTAAGCAACTTCGTGCTTTGGGAGCCACGTTATTTATTTAACTTCATACACAAATACAAGTGTAATGGCCCACTCAAAGCCTAAGGCCTTATCTACCAGTCAACTAAAAGGGTGATGTCCAGAATGACAGTCGATAATTAAGCTGTTTTTCCCTGCTGTCATCATTGTATGGCAGTCGTCAAGACATGTCAGATGCCATTAGGCAACTTTTCAAATCTGACACAAAGCTTACGTACACACTACAAACAAAACAAAAACCCGGTATTCGTCCGCCATCCAACACCTAATATTACCAAAAGCCGTGAGTTCCGAAAAAACAACGGAAGAGGAAAATCGGAAACCTTTGATGTTAACGGGTGAAACGGGTGGCGATCTCGAGATAATTTGATGGGGACTTCAGTGTTTGCAGGAAGGGAAGGGGTGGAGCGCAAACACATCGATCGTAAAATTTTAAGGTAACTTGTTTTTCAAAACTTAAAACCGACTTTACTCCCAAATGTTACAACCGATTTTATTAAAATTGCTATGGGGGCACTTTAGAAGTATACCCTTTTAAACAAAAAACAATTTTCAGAATCTGGCCAGGCGTCTTAGAATAATCGGTCTTCTTCTCGTGTGTGTTAGTGACTAACACTAGTGTAAGAGTTTTTAAACCGCCTTAAAGGCCTCTGACATGGTTTTAGGTAATGACCAATGTCTAAGACAGTGACCGGGACCGACGGCTTAACGTGCCCTCCGAAGCACGGATCATTTTACTTATCGGACAATCAGGTGATCAGCCTACAATGTCCTAACCAAACTAGGACAACAACACAAAGTCGTTACCTCCGCCGGGAATCGAACCCGCGTCCTCCGGGTATGAGCCGAACGCTCTAACCACTACACCACGGAGGCAGTTAGATATAATCAATAGATAATAATCGGTGAAAATCCAAAAAAGAACGCGACGAATTGATATCCTCCTCCTTTTGTGGAAGTCGGTAATAATTATGTACTTAGACTTTTAAGCTTAAATTTTGAAACATACATACATATTATCACGCCTATTGGAAACCTATACCTAGAAAAATGTTTGCAACTAGCAACCGTTCTTTTTTTTCAGTAAATTTTTTCCCACAGCTTTCGACAGAGACTAAGGACCTCCACTTGCTACGATCCCGACAAACCTCTTTTGCTTCATCTAAACTCATCAATCTCTTCATACATGCCCTTCGGTTACGGGTACTTTTTACCTCTCCTTTTTTTAGAACGTCGTCGTCGCAATCTGGTCGCAGTTGTGAATATTGAAACATGTCATGATTATATATAATTTTCTTGTTTGTGGAAATGGCATTTTTTATTTTAAACTTCAAAAAGGGAGGGTTATCAATTCGAATGTATGCATGGTTTTTTTTGTATGTTCCCCGATTACTCGAAGACGCCTGTTTCCCACTGGGGTAGTCACATTTTTTGTTTAAAAGAGTAGGTACTTGTCAGGTGGTCCTATGGGAATTTTATCAAAATTGGTTGTCTAGTCTGGAGATAATGTCGAATTTTTGTTTTTAAAAAAATATTCACAATCAATAATTTATCTTATTAACTTAAAAGAAAATATGGTGTGATTATAATTAATTTTTGACCGTAAACGTTGAAATTTTTTACACACTACGGGCGTTTTTTTTTTCAAACAAAACGATATTTTATTTTTACATGAACGGCTAATTAGAAGAAAAAAAAGTAAACCTGTTTTTTCTTCTAGGTGGCTACGATTGCCTTTTTTCTTTTTTTAGCCATTCAGAAAGAAAATAAGGTTGCCCAACTTTGCGCAAAAACTCCGTATATTTTTAATAAATATTTAATTTTAAATAAGAGTTTCTGTTTAAACATTTAATTACGAAGACTGGAATCTAAATGTAGCTTAACAACCAGGCGGTCACAGATACGTACTACATCGTCTTATATCTTGTATATGTATTGACATACCGGCTAATCCAATTGAACGAGCACATAACGCATTGACAAATGAACAATTACCGGTGTAAGGCTAACTGTTTATATGGCACACTTTAAGCGGATACATGAAGAAATAAATTATTTGAAAGGAAATAGAGACATCATTCAAAATTTTGTCTTTACCAAGCCCTAGATATTCTAGATAACCCTTAATTATTTTATGAACTACTGTTTAAAATGAAAATGGGAAGCTTTCAAATGATTTCTTTCAAATGGGGTCAACTGGACCCCGAAAAATTCTTAACTCTTAAGGTTAAGAGTCCGTTACCCAAACTAACCGAGACGTTTCTATATAAAAGTAGTATTTTTTGTGAAACATGTCGGTAAAAAAAAATTAAGTTCTAAGAAATTGCTCAAATTGCACACATCTGGTCATTTAACTGGTTTTCACTGTCAAAATTGACTAAGTTTGTATAGAGGGAAAGTCTACCGTAAAAGAATCTTAAGTCAATCTGTACGTACTTTCACTATCACGACACTAACCCTGAATTCGCAAAATTAACTCTCACAAATGCCCTTCTAAATTAGTCTTACAATAGTGAATATGCTACCAATAAAAGGGGTACAGATTTTTCATACAATTAACAGAAAAGGCAAAGCTTCTCATTTAAATAGGATTTTACATGAATACAGCGGTATGTTACAATAAGAGTAGGTTACTTAAAATAGCTCGAATAGAAAGAGTTGTTTCGACTAATGGACCAAAAGGTTCCCTTAATTATGTCATATAATTTACAAGTTAGCCTTTTTAGTTACATAATACACGTTTTTTAGAGAATGGTTGACCCAACACTGCAATACAGACGCGGTGAGCCGGCGCCATCTAGCGGAATAAAAACAAACCTCACGCATTCACCGCTTCCCATGTGAAATTGAGGCTTGAAAAGTTCAAAAACACGGTCAAATTTTAAATAAAAATTTCCATACTTAATCACAGAAGTGACTTTAAAAAAAATGATTTAAAAAAACTTTAATAAATGTCGTCAAAATCACATAATCAAGCCAAAAAACTCACCGGTTGAAGTTAAATTGTCACAGAAATTCGACACAACACAAAAATATCCAAGTTTTGTTCGGCGAGTTTTAGCACTAGTTTAGTTCGAGTAACCAACCACTAGTTCAGAAGTATAGATACATGCGAGTGACAGAGGCGACGTGGCGTGAGGAGCGGCGTCGCGGGCGTACTGCCGCACTCCACCCCGCTGCGCCCCGGCCTGCGCGGTCTAACCCCGATCCACCCCAGCCCATAGACTTTTCAAGTGTTGGAAAAGTCACGGCAAAAGAGAAAAGTAAAACTGAAAAATGTTGATCTTTCTTTAACCAAATCCTCTGGCTGCTCTGGGCAAGTATGGCTTTAGTAGCACAGAGAGGGTCGTGCTCCTGCAGTGGAGACAAAAAAGACATAAAGATGATGAGATGAGATAATTTCTTTAACCAGTATTCAGTTCTTTATAGCGGTCGTTTTAGATTTTACAACCTACTATATTTATGTAACTCAAACGAATATAAATAATAATAACCCAAAGAAATAGCTCATCAAACTATATTTAAATAAATAAGTACGAAAAACAAAAACATACTTAGATTTCATAAATAAGTGACTAGACATTAATGCTTAAAAACATGTCATTGCTACGACCCCTTGCTGTGAAGTCTCAAAATACACATTTGCTCGGGTTTAACATCAAATAGGCAGGATTGGAGGTCATGTGCGTGATCGTGTCTAATAACACTACAAATATTTTTATGCAATGAAAATTCTAATTACTAGCCAGTGGAAAACATTCATAAAAATGGTTACGATATGTGGCATACCACAAATGGACACAAATGAATGGGATATAGCCGTGACTTTATAAACAAACAATCCTGCAATTGAATCTTGTAAAGAAATACATAACTAAATAATTTCGGTATTTCAGCGATTTATTAAGGTTCACGAAAGTTTAATGTACATTCCAAGTAACAAAGAAGGATAATTGTGTCATGAATATCATTTTACTTTGTTGTAATTTTTATATTTCCAAGTATTTTTGAACCAATATCGTGAACAAATACATTCATCAAAATGGTTTCGGATTTAGTCAATCAAAAAATACCCATGTAACCGAATTTAGTACTTACTGTTCTATTAATTTTATAAGTCTACGCGCCAGTCAAAGAATACGCGCACAGAAGCGACACACGACGCCACTTAGCTGTGATTGTGCAAACTCACGATTAAATGAAACGTCGGGATCTGTCGCTGTGGGGGGAGGCTCGAAGGACCGATTTAACTCGTTCGACTAATCTAGAAGATAAACAATAAGCAGGCACGACTTTGGCAACTGCAGCCGACTGAAGGCGATATAGTTGTATTAAATTTAATACTGATAGTTTAATCATTTGATATCTTGTAGTGGTAACCACGCTAGTCCGCCACAGATTCCGGGTTCGATCCCCGGTCAGGGCTAGTTAGAAAAGTGCCTTTTTCAAATTGTGCTGGGTCTTGGATGTTTATCAATATATGTATTTGTTATAAAATATAATATCGTTGAGTTAGTATCTCATTACCCAATTCTCAAATTTACTTTGGGGCTAGCTCAATCAGTGTAATTTGTCCATATTTATTTATGTTAAATTGAAATTTAATACGATGTACACTACATAATACTTGTACTTGTTCAATACACAAATTCACCTTTACACAACCATACACAATTACCTTGTTTCACCACCACTTAATTAATTTCAACCCGTTATTTTTTTAAATAATCTCTTCAAACGTTAGATCACAAACACACTTTCTAGATACAAAAAGAATAATAACTGCACGGCATTCTATTGTTGCGTATTCCTTACAAAGAGTTAGGTACTAAAGAAGTGAAGAAATGAACATTTCACCACGAAGGCTTTTAGTTCAAGTTAATAAATAAACTTTAACCCACTTTTCACAAACAACACAAACTATATTGCTTCCAGTGCTGGTAACTTTAACAATTTAACAACAAATAGCACACAAATTTGGACACAAAGCTTATTTTAGTAGGAGAGGCAAGTTCACCCAAGCATCTGATATAGCCTCGTCCAATTAACAAAAAACTGTATTTCATTGGTCAGTCAAAAAAAAAATACTTCGGCCACTAATGGTTAGGCAATTAACATACTGCACTACACCCCGCTGCGTAGTGCGGGGCCGCCATACAAAAACGACGGGCCGGGACGCGGTGTCAGTGTGTTGTACTATGCGTGTTTTCTTTACAAATACTTGCATACAGTGCGGCCCCGCACCACGCAGCGGGCGCGGTGCAGTGTGTTAATTGCCTTAGCCTAAAACACAGTTTTTCCTTTTAAGGAGAGGCAGGTACAAATAGCACGCATAAATAGCACATAGGTACTCGTACCAGAAAACGCTTTAAAAAACTACTGCAGCATGAGTTGAGAGTTTTCTACAGTTTCCCGAGTTTCCAGTCTTGGGACGCGAAAGTTTCGGTTTAAAGAAGATTTATAGTGGACACAGAGTGGCACACTGTTATAATGCGGATGCCGCACATTCTGGCTGTCTTAAGAAGTTTGGAAGGAAATGGCCATGGGCGTCGGCTGTGTGCGAGGGGGTGCGCTGCACGACAGTGCACCCCCTGTCAGGAAATAACCTAACCTAACTAATTTAGTTTTGGCGTCGGCTGTGTGCGAGGGGGTGCGCTGCACGACAGTGCACCCCCTGTCAGGAAATAACCTAACCTAACTAATTTAGTTTTTCGTGTTTCCTAAACTAACCAAAAAAAAAATCTTTTAAAATTACTTGTTTAAAATTGACAATAACTTAATTGAAATTGACCGGTTATTTTTATTGAAGTTTAGTTAAGATAATCCGCTAGTTTTCAACGAGTCAAATCAGATACTTTTTTCTTAACGTCAAAACAAACATTTTCTATGATATTTTGATGAAATTGCACGTCGTGACGTGCAATTTCATAAAACCGTGAGTTTTTCTGGATAGGATAAAACTCTATTGTTCTCTGCTTCGTAGAACCTGCACTGTACTCCAAGAAACCATTTCGAAAACGATATTGTGACTTATAAACGTACAAAAACTTTTTTCGCTAGCTCCCCATTTCAAAAATACGGCTCCAAGTCGCGACGCTCTTCTTTATTTTTCTCAATATATGACAGTATATGTACTATATGCATATATTTCTATCAAGACAGTGTTATCAATAGCTCAAGATCTTCACTTCCAGATAAGAGACGTTGAATCACAATGTTATTGTTGCATTACATTTGTCAGGTGATAGGAACTTATCTTGTTTTACGTGGCCATCTCGAAACCGGAACTTACCTGTAACAAATGAACATTGTTAGTTTTCCAAACGATAATATTTCCAATATTGCATAAGTATACAACGTGGAAGGGACATTTTTTTTTTTTTTTTTTTTTTTTTTTAGCCTGTGCTAGTGTCCCACTGCTGGGCAAAGGGAAGGGACATACCCGTAATAAATCGAACCACGGGCTAGACCGCTATAGTATGATCAAATTAAAATAACAGTCAAAACTAAACAAAAATTTCGGCATTTCCATGCAAAAGTGTGCAGCCGCCCGGACAATTCGTATGGGATGTCGGTCTTTTTTTTTTCTAGACTGTTATTTTATTATCAATATAATGTAGCTCGTGGTTCGATTTATTATGAAAATGTCGCCCCCACGCTGTATACATAATATTACATAAGTATTGTTTTAAATTATCATGCTATTTCGATATACATTGGTATTTATAATGTTTAAACTTTGCGAGTAACTAATTGACCTATAAAATTGATATCACTCGACAATATATCTCCTCTCTCACTCTGAAATGTATGAAATTTGATAATATTTGTCATTGTTATTTTTCCTTTTAGTATTAAGTATTCAAGTTTTTGACTCACGTATACCCTTTAGGAAACTATAAGTGCACGGGGTAATTTTTATTAATAATAAAGAAATGTAAAGCGATAATTACCGAGTGACATTAAGATATAAGACGCACTGTGCCCAAGAGTTCGTCCACCAGGATCTCCCCGACTGCTCCCCCAGGGGATCCCCATGAACTTATCAGTTCACCAGGGTCCCCAATATAAAATAAAATATCCAAGAGGCCGTATCACACAGAGTCTATACAGCGGATAAATAGAAAGCTTTCTAGATCTTTGGCATATGAGGCTCGAAATTTGAACGTAGCAGAATATCTTAAAGCGGCCATTACAGAAATGGCGGCGGTAAGTCAGCCTGTCTCGAATATTTCTAAGGCTATAAAATCGCATTTTCTCAGAATATCCCTCTTGTGAATGGCCTGCCTTTGAGCACATTCCAGGCATAATATTCTAGCTTTTGAGGTACAAGAAACTTTATTCAAAATTACTTGTACGTAAATTAATTAAATTTATTTTACTTAAACTTTATAGCACAGTTAAAAAAATTAAAAGCGGCGGACCTAATACGGCATTCTCTCTCAAGATGATTAATTTTTTAACAAAAAAACAACCGACTACAATTTTTTTCTGCAGTTTCTTCCATATGTCCAAAGTTCTTTATCGTGTCTTCACTAAATTAATATGGGACCAACTTGGGAGTAAGAGCTTTCAAATAAAAAAAGAATCATCAAAATTGGTCCACGGTAGCCGAAGATATCGCGTCACATACATACAAAAAAAAAACATACAATCGAATTGATAACCTCCTCCTTTTTTTAAGTCGGTTAAAAAAATTTGTGAATAATAGTAAACTAAATCTAAGAAATGCATAAATTAACATATATTGTTTTTTTTAATGTGCCTAATGGCATCTGACATGGCTTAACGACTGTCATACAATGATGACAGCTCAAGAAATTTGTACTTATGCCACTAGTGGTCACCCATCCAAGCGCGGACCATCCCGTCATCGCTTAACTTGCCAAAGCACAAGTAATGCTCACACCCGGTCCCCGAGCTCCTCATATTCATTATTTCTTGTCGTATTCCTCATAACTGAGGGTCGTGACCACCATAATTGGTTCTGAGTACGCGGTTTTTCCAGGCTGCTCTATTTTGAGCCATATGTATAGCGGCTTGGGTGTTGCACTTCAGTGCACTTAAAAGAGGATCAGTCCATCTTGTTGGGGGTTTGCCTCTAGGTCGTACTCCTTCCATGCGGCCAACAAGTATTCTAGATTCTCATATTCATATCCAACATACATTAAAAACGAAAAACACATCGCAAAATTGGCAAAGAATTAAAACCACATCCTCAACTTCACCTCAGCCCATAACCCATATATTTATAGTGTCATTGTTATGATACTGCGTCAGATAGTAATAAAATGACAAAGTTAATAGCCAAGGAAAATAAACATGTAATAAAACGTGTAATGAACAGATTTTCACCGGAAGTGCGCCATTGTAGCGGAATGCCGTGATAATGTCAGTTTATAATTATTACACCCAACATAGTGTTATAAAAAGCAACTTTTGTTTTCAATTGTTGATTACTTCTTGCAATCTGGTATTCGTACAATCTGGTGGTTCTCCCATGCTGATCTAGGAGGAATAAAAAAAAAACTTAGAATGTACCAGCTGCTTCTCTTTCCACGCAGATCGTAAAAGCCGATCGAGGGAATGGGCAAAAATGCAAATCATGTTAACAGGCGATGCGGCTAGCAACCCATCACTGTATAGATTGCTTTTTCATCTTCTCGCCCACCATGACGCTAAAAGTGGCTTTTGGGTCTTGCGGCCCTGGGCTCTGCATAGAACCGCAAGACCCAAAATGCTCTGTCTGCCCCATTAGGGATAAAGACGTGATAGTATGTATGTACTTCTTACAATTACTTCTTCGTGCCATTTGGTGCCGAAACTTTGAGCCATAGGGTGCTGAAGGAAAGAAATTAAACAAATTACAACTCGCCTCATCGAGACAGCTGGATACCCAAGAGCTGGCAGTTTTTTCGCTCAGCGGATTAGCTTAGCTATCGGTGCTCAGTGCGGCGCTTTTGATGACATTTTTGTTTATATATATTTTTATTTTAAGAATAGTTTTAAGTTTTAGATATAGTTTAGTTTAAGTTTGTTTTTCTTGTGATTTTTAATGTTTTTACTTTTAGGTCAAGTTCATGTTCATAGTTTTTTTTAATAATTATAATAACTTTATTTCTCATTTAAAAAACTATACAGAGTAGTGTCAATTTACAATTTATAATTTATTTAGTTAACTAGCTGTACCCATGGGCTTGGCTTCCCGTGGAAATTTCGGGATAAAGAGTACCCTATGTCCTTCCCCGAGTTTCAAACTATATTCATACCAAATTTCATCCAAATCGGTTCAGTAGTTGAAGAGTGAAGAGGTCACAAACAAACAATCAAACAAATATACTAGCTCACTTTTGCATTTATAATATTAGTAGGACTAGCTGTAACCCGCGACTTCGTCCGCGTAGAAGTCGAAAGTGGTAATCAATTAATCGTTGATAAATATGAGAAATATTTTTAACTGACTTCAAAAAAGGAGGAGGTTTTCAATTCGAATGTATACTTATGTTTTTTATGTATTTTCCCCGATTACTCGATGACGCCTAGACCATCTTGGAATTTTTTTTTCTTTGTTTAAAAGGGCATACTTGTCAGTTTGTCCCGTATAAATTTTATCAAAATCGGTCGTGTGGTTTTGTGCTGAAGTCGGCTTTTAGTTTTGGAAAAAATTTTTTCGCGTACACTTCTCGTCTTCACATCTAAAATAAAAAAGGTTATCAAATTGCTGCAAAGGCATTCGAACGGTCAATCAAGTCTCAAGGCTTTCAGACTGAAGTTAATTTTTCTCGTTTTTTGCCTCGTAATACCAGAGATAAGAGCCACTGAAAGATAAATCGTCCCCCGTGGACAAATCCCGGACAAAAACCCGTGGCGCGGGGCCTGGCTTCAGCGGAGATGGCTTATAGATAGCGAGCGCGGGTTTTAGTGGACTGATAGATAGAAGTTACAATAAATAGAAAGGTTTATATAGGCATTAGTAATGTAGTTGTGGATGTTCTTATATATAACTTGTTAGACTCATAAATAGATGTTATATTAAATATAAATGTTTCTATAATCTCTTCCATGCTGGTCTGGGAGAAAAGAAAAAACTTAAGAATGTACCAGCTGCTTCTCTTTCCGCGCAGATCGTAAAAGCCGATCGAGGGAATGGGCGAGATTTGAATCATCAGATTTGAATGGTAATAGGCGATGCGGCTAGCAACCCATCACTATTTTGATTCCTTTTCCATTTTAATGCCCACCATCACGCTAAGCGTGGCCTTTGGATCCGGCCCTGGGCTCTGTCTGCCCCGTCAGGGATATAGACGTGAAAATGTATCTGTATCTATAAGTATTAGTAGTGGATTTTCTTACATACATAACAAATCTGGATTTTTGCCTTACAGATTATGTATATTGTTTAAAAAGCTAACTAACTACGAAACAAAGTTCATGAAGTCCAATCAAATTTACTAAAGTTCTGTCAAAAATACATACAATACATGCACCTACTGGATTTTCCAAGTATTCTATTGATCGAATCATCTTCATCATAGCTTTGTCAAAAAGAATAACCAGACTGGGTATTTTCCTGGGTAAAAATAAATTATTTGGTGTTGTTAAGAAAACAAAAAGTCACAAAAATAATGTCACTTATCACTTGTCATGATGATAATAGCATAAAAACTGATATTAAGAGCACTATTTGACTCCAAGAAACTATGACGTCATAGTCTTAAGTTCAAACAAATCCTATTAAAAATATTTGTTTTTAAAAAGTATCTAATTTTGGTTGGTGGAAAGTAGCGTATTATTTAGTACATTAATCATAAAGGGTTTATTTCTTATAAAACGCTATCAAATCTAAGCTTTGATAAAAGGAACAGCGATGATGCGATATCCTCATATTTGCGTGAGAGCAGTGAAAGTTTTAAAACTAGAGTACAAAGCCATTACAGTGTCTCGATCTTTTGATGGACTTTAACGCAGAAGAATATAAGCACTGATAAATTCTTCCAGACTAACATGGAAGGAAAATAACTAAGTATTGGATATAATCTACGATAAAAATATAATTACTTATTAATTTTACAAAATTTACTTTTCCAAAGATGTTCTGGAGGCTTATTAATTTTCCTCAAAACTACTTTTTATAGCTTTTGGCTCAACTCGCTACGCCCCGCGGAAAAAGTAGCCTATGTGTTAATCCAGGGTGCACCTTCTTGCATATCAAATTTTATCAAAATTGGTCAAGCCGCTTGTAGGCGCCTTGGAGGCGCCTTACGCAATGACACAGAATTAATAATAGTATTGTGACGATCCGCAAATTTACGTTCTCGTCATATCATTCTCAAATATTTATAAATGTATACCAACTTCATACGACACTCATTTCAAGTCAATAATGTAACATGATTCATACATTAGTCGGTAAAAGTTCTTATCAATGAGGGTTTGTTTGTATCAGGTACTCGTTTTGCTAAGGGAGGTAATAAATATTTCAAAAGTTGTTTGGCTGACCCATGTTTGCCTAAGTGATTCTGTGTAACAATCATGAGAAACGTTCATTTATCCACTAACGAATAGACTTTCTTTGTGTGCATATTGGCTGAATTGGTAAAAAAACTATTAGTCTGATATTGAATTTTGGTCTCTATTAGTGTAAGAGATGGTTTAATTTAGTCGGAATGGGTTGAGATGCAAGCTGAAATATTGTCTCGCTTCAACATATATTGGTTTCTCTTTCTAACTCATAAATATTGTTTTTACTTATAAACCATTTCGAACACTTGGCTAAAATTCTGAGTACAGCGCTAGAAATCAACAAAAAATGTAATAAATTTCTATACTTTATGACTTGCATACTTTTACAAGTAAGCATTTAAAAAATCCGTGAGAATGGAATTTCTCGTGGTAATTATTGGATACATACCTATTTATTTTAATACAAAGCCATCATTTGACTAGAATTTCAGATGATAGTTATGAATTTTGTTCCATAATGTATGACGTATGGAATTATCTGAGAATATTTTCTATGTTCATCTGAATTCGATTTTCAATATGGTGAAAATATCAACAATTTGTATATCATGTTAATCAAGTCTATCTTGACCAGACGTTTTGACCTGACGCACTTCTCAGTTTATGAAAGTTCTGTGACACACCAATTGAAGATCTGTGACCTAGGTCATAGACAAAACCTAAATATTCTGAATTCAATTCTCAACAGAGAATAAGAACTGGAATAAACTATGAGTTTTATATTAGTCAGAATCAGTCTGTTTTGGACTTATTTTGTCTTACAAAATGTGAGATAAATTTATACACAATTTATTCCTATTATGTCGTTCTATTCTTCATAGAATGCTTATAAAATTTACAACATACCTACTTCATATATATAATGTGTGCAAAACGAATGCATCATTTCTTAATTTTTATATTAAGTAAAATATCCGTTGCAAATAAAAACGTGGTGATATTTTGGGACAGCGTCAGTCGTAGACGCAGGTAAAAAAAATGGAATTCGGACGCAGGACGATTACTATTGGCCGATTTCAAGAAAAAGGGCGTGGTTTATGTGTGGACTAACGTCCCTTTAAAGGATCCTTGGGGGGAGGAAACGAACTCACTGGCGCTTCGAGCTTCGATCAACTAGGACGTCTTCGTGTTAATTCTGGTGAATTACGTCAAGTTTTATTTTAACTCAAGAAACGAAGAAGTCTTGAAAAAATAGTGTTTTGTGTGGGGAATACGTTGGTTTGACAGTATAGGTCGTTTAAATTATCCCGCGGTCCCTTGATTATAACTTTAATTAGGAATATGTGGTAAAAATATTCTGAAATTAAAGTTTAGTAAATTTTAAAAATAAATTAGTTTGTCCCAAGTAAATTATAATAATTTAATAAATAATTTTAGTGTAAATTTGCAGAAATTAGTTTTTGTATAGTGCTTTAATAGCAATTTCAGTATAAATTCAGTTTAGTGATGGTCTTTTGATTTCGGAGGATGGATTGGTTCGTTCAATGAATTTATAATAATTCATTGTTCGTTCTATTTTATCTTTCGGTGTCTAAAGATTTGTTGTTAATTTATATTTGGTTTTATAGTTTGAGTTTTGTGTCAGTTTGGGGCTTTAATGGTCAAACCTTCGTTAGTTTCTGTTCCTTTGGCCTACAGAAATGGAGGGATCTCCAAAGGAATAGAGACTTTAGGTAAAATAGCCAGATTTGTAGCGAATTTGGCGGGCTTAATTTATTAGCCTTGTTAGCTACCCACAGTTGTTATAATGTTTCCTTAACGCTAAAGAGCCGACGTTCCGAAAGGCGTGTGATTGTAATCCGCTTTAGAATTAAGGAGAACAGACGCAATTGTGGTCCCTTTAGATTGTGTAGTTAGGCTGTTTGGAATCTCCCAATCCCTATGAGATTTCACTCAGAACTCGACGGGCTATAGGTAGAAGGATCAACCCAGATCAGCTCCGAATTTATAACAGCTAGGGAATATGACTTTTAGTCATATTCAACATACACCAGAGTAGGATTTGTAAATAGGCATTTGTAGGCGGGATTTTCTTAGATAGGCAGCTTTAGATTAGGGCGAGAGAGGCTCTCTCAAAACTCTAGCTTAGCTCTAGGCGGATATTTTCTTACACCGGAAAATATCCATGTTAGGAAATGATTCCTTACACCGGGGATCATTTTAGAAACACACATTTTGTTAGATTGGAAAGTAACTTAACACAGTAGCATCGTATTCTGTATAGGAAATTAGGAAATCAATAGGAGAATAGAAATGGAGATAGGTATAGGTAATTATGTAGGATTTACTTTTACATTTCAACTTTCTTTTATTTATGACAAAGATTAATTTGTTCAATAGATTAGTGATTTGTTGTAAAATCTTTGACTAAAATTTGATTTAAATTTTTACATCAATTTAAATGTTTAAAGAAAGGCGATTCCTTTATTTGTACTTAAATAGTTTATTCAGAGAAAACAGGACTTATTTCTTTAAAATTATTTCCTAGTGTTTAAATAAATCATGTTTGATAAATATCTCTTTGTTTTAGAGAAAGCAATAACTAATTGTTAAAGTCGCTTATAATCAAAGTAAATCAATAGTAATAAAAAAAAGTTTATTGAACAAACTAAGTTTTAATACTTCTATAATTATGCATTAAAGCAAATCTATAATGATAATAAAAGTTTGTTGAGAAAAATTAAGTTTTAATGTTACTTTAATTATGCAATTTTAAATTAAATCTATTCTTTGGAGTGAGATTTTTGGAGTGATTTGAAATACCTTTCATTTATTTAAATTTAACTATAAAAATGTCATGTTAACTAAAATCCTTACTCTCATTAAATTTAAATATATTTTCTCGTATAAATAAAATTCTAGGAATTAAAATCCAATTCCCGTGTAAACTATTGTAGGAATTAAAACCTAAATAATAGGGATTAAAAAGAAACCTCAATAAAAGTAAGTTTGGTATTTATTAGTCATACTTAATTAACATATTATGACTGACAAGACAGACTGGATCATATATTTGTAGTATGCTCTTTTAGCAATCGGGGATTCAGTTGATTTGAAGATTTAAAAGTAATATTTTCTGCTCAGACCCCGGAATATTGTGAAGATGCAAGTTCCGAAGCAGCTGAATCTGTTGCAAGATTATCTTGCTCCTCTTTAGCTCTCTCTTGCCTGTATCAGGCTTATTACATTTGAGTATATAATGGTATAAATATTTGAGCATATTGGTCCCAAGGCAGGAAGACTGTCCAGTTTGGAGTCGAAATCTACTAAGTTCAGCGGTGGAGGTGCTGTAACTTCCCCTACGGGGGGCCACAATCTAGAAAACTGAGCTTCTAATGAATATACTAACGTAAATATATGCTCATATGTAGAACAGAACATACTTTAGGTCAACTTTAATTAGGTTACAAAATTATGCATAAATTCAATTATTTATAAACTTTAAATAAGCGTACTTGTCATTTAGGTAAACTATGGATAAATTAGGTTATAAAACTATTTAGATAAACATTAACTATGTTACAAAACTATGGATAAATATAAATTCAATTATTTAATAGGATTTAGATAAATGTTCTTGTAGTTTAGATAAACTTTGATTTGATTACAAAATAAGGTATAAATATAATTATTTAATAAAATTTAAATAAACGTACTTATAGTTTAGATAGATGTACTAATGAGAAGAATAAGTGCTGAACGTGTTATGTTAGAATTTGCGTTACTATGAATCACAACTGGGTCCTCTACTAGATGATTATTGCCATTACGTCATTCCAAACACAGCGAGTATAGATAGCAAGTTCAAAATAGCGAGTTGATAGTGAGTTAGAAATAATGTTTATAGCGTTGATAGTGAGTTAGAAATAAATTAAATAATGTTTATAGCAAAGTTGATAGGATAAGTTGAGTTAGTTGGAAAATAAAAAAAATACTATTTACGGGGGGGTTACATTTTGGTGCCGTGACCAGGATTGCTTTATTCCTTGATATATTCTTTTTCGTTTATTTGTATTTATTTCTCTTTACTTGCTGATGTTTGGACTTTAGTGTCCAGGTGCAGGGGTTTCTTTAAAACCTTGGTTTCTGGACACATTTTGTTCCGTGAAAAATAGGATAGGCATATTCACGTTTAGTATTCTCTTTTATTGGTACGTTGATCTTTCTAACTTAGTACGCATTTTAATTTACAAAAAAAAACACAAATGTTCTATTTAATTAAAATATGTACTTATTTCATTAAAATATTTAAGTAATAATAAACGGCCTGGGGTCGCGTTATCTATATATTCAAATACCTGGGGTCGTATTATCTATCTATTCAAATAAATATCTGGGGTCGCGTTATATATCTATTTAATATAGCATTTTGTTTAAAAAATAAGTCAAAGTTAGTCTCATGTTAAATACTTTGTCGGTTTTTACAAATTATCACAAACACTTTTTACAGGTTAGGTAATTTAAAAAAATGTATTATCCTAGAGATAAAAGGTACCAGTAACAAACCTTCTCCTAATATTGTTTTATTGGTTTTACTCACAATACTAAACATTTTAACGTAGGATAGCGGCAGACTTTGTTCTATAAAAGTTGCGCGTTATGAATAGTAGGTCCATTCACAACGTTTTTATTGTTTAAAATTAACAAAAGACCCTAAATTGTTTTAAATAGAAATTGCAACAAAGAGATAACCATTAAGTCGGTCGAACGGCCAGTCAAATAACTTGCACGTGTGCTGTTTTGTTTTTGTCTTGTGCAAAACAAAGGCAGTAAACCTTCTCGGGATTTCGTGGGATAGTTATAAAAATAAGATAAACAAGTCGGCCTTTCCAATTTGTTAAAATTACACACAGATGTGGAGACTCTTGTTTTAAATAAAAACAGGGTCAGCCTTTAGTTATTTATTGCTTTCACAGGAATAAAACTTAAGAGTTCGGATAATATTTTATTTTCTAAAAAAAAAAGAGGGATAAGTGTTCACATACTTATAAGTTAGTCAAGTGTTAAAATTTTGGTTTCAACATTTGAGATAAAAGTAAATGTTTGTCAAGTGTGTATGAATGATGTTTGACAGATTCAATATATTATTTATTCTTTTTATTGTTACTTATGTTGACGACAATCGTCCGTATTAGGGTCGCCTTTATTGTTGAACTTTAATATCATCTTGCATTTAATTACAAAAAATAATAATAGTAGATTAATATTTTAAAAGCCATTGATCTTTAAATATAAACACACGTTATTGATAGCAATAGATAGAGAGATATCAAATAATCGAAATAAAAGAAAACCGAGTTTTAAGATTTCTTAATTTTGTCTTCACTTTTGGTACTATTTTGTACCTTATTAACTTTACTGAATTTTAAATTACTTTAGGAGTGAAGAAGGGGGAGAAGAAGAAAAGAACATAAATTGTAAAAAGGAGGTCAACCATTAATTACTTTATTAAAATGGGAAAACCAACACGTAAACAAACTTCGAAGACATTCGAGGGCAAACAAATGCAACTTAAAAGAAGCAGAATTTTAAAAGAAACAATGCCTGAAAAGAGAACTAGCCAAGTTCTAGAGCCAACTAGTGTTCGTTTAATGAAGAGGAATTCACCAATTCAAAAATCTAAAGAAACTACATTAAAAAACAAACAACAGTTTAATAAGAGTGATGCAACGCACAGTAGTAGAGTTATCTAAGAAGATCAATACTTTATGTGAGGATGTTAAGCAAATAAAAAATCCAAATTTTATTGAAAATCTAACGAATACAAATTTATCAAATAATGACAATTCTCAATCAATGGAGGAGGAACCGGAAACTTTCGTCACAGATAATACGGATGTACTTGAGCAATCATCATCTGCAAGGGAGAAGCTTATAATATATAATTTGAAAAATATAAACCTCGAGAGACCTAAATTTAATAACAAAAATAATATTCATCCGGTAACTTTTATTGAAGATTTAGAAGCATATCTTAAAAGGGTTGGAAGAATAAACAATGAACTGGACCTCATTCAAGAATGCTTACTAGGCGAAGCAAGAGATTGGGCGAGGATCTATAAAGGAAGATGGGAAAATTTTTCAGATTTCAAAAAAGACTTTTTAAAAGCTTATTGGGGAGAAAATGAACATAACGATCTACGTCGTAAAATCGTACACGGACATTGGGACAGGGTAGCGACTTCAACTATGTTAGCCCACTTTTTACAATTAACCGGAAAAGCACAGATGCTGAACCATAACATACCAGAAAGTCAACTCATATCTGATATAATGCGTCACTATCCAAAACAAATACAACAGGTGTGGGCAACTTCTAAAATCGATTCAATTATAGGAACAGCGGAATTTCTAAGAAGTATGGATGACATACAAAAACAAGAGTTTCCAGGTCAAACAACTTCTAAACCTTCTAAGGAGTGGGAGAAGAAAAAGAAGGGTTATCAAAACGGATATCGTCAATGGCAAAAACCCGGAGCTCCTGAAAACCAAAATAAACATGTAAATTCTGTGGAAGTTTCTAATAAGGAAACAGTAGATAATATTGTGTTAAACTAAAGGGAGCTGAAAAAGTCTCCGAGTCAGCTTCAAAATTAGGAGACAAAGGTTTTCGTATAATGGTTCAAATGAGTTGGAAACCAGGTCAATTATTAGGAAAAAATAATAAAGGCTTAAAATTTCCATTAAGTAATAAATTGTATTCTAATGATAAAGGAGTAGGATTAGGATATGAATCGATAGAATTAGGAGAAAAATGTATTATTCATTCAATTATTGAAGTTCTAAAATTAAAAATAGACCAAAACTATTACAAAGGCAAACAGGTTATCAAGTAGCTGGGGTATTTGAAGAACAAAAAACTGAGGTAGAGACATTTAATATTAATATCAAATCAGAAATTTTAGTTACTATTTTCAATATAGAAGTAATAGCATTATTAGATACCGGTAGCGATATAACATGTATATCCGAAGAATTTTGGACAGAATTGTTAACTAAGAGAACACAAATACCCTGTTTACCAATTAAACCTTTTGTTATTAAAACAGCTGTAAGTAGTAAAACCGTAGAAATTCGAAAAATAGCTTTAGTTACCTTAGGGATTGGGCTTTATGAAAACGATCTTTCAGTATTAATTGTGCCAGGGCTGAGTACCAATTTAATATTAGGTTTCGATTGGATGAAAGAAAATGAAGCTTCCATAAGATTAGATAAAGAAAGTCAAGGTTTAGAAATATCCATAGGAAATAAAAAACATCTGTTTAAATTTTATGAAAGAAAACCGTTAAATTGCCTATCTATACAAACGAATGTAGAGAATAGTATAAATGAGGAAAGTGTAGAAAACGTTGTTCAAAATATAGTCTCTAAAATAAAAATAGGCTCGAAAGAACAAGAGAGTTTTAAAAGGATTTTACTGCGTCATAAAGAATTGTTTGCATCTAAATTAGGAAGGGCAAATTGTTATGAACATGTTATAAAAATGGAACCTCATGCACCTATAGTAAAGAAAACGTATCCTGTTCCATATGCTTATAGGGAAAAAGTAGACAAAAAGTTACTAGAAATGCAGGAACAAGGAATTATCAGTCGAACTTCAACACCTTATTGTAGTCCATTAACTTTTACTTTAAAAAGAGACGGTTCACTTAGAGTCTTATTAGATGCTAGGGAAATAAATAAATATATGGTAGCCGAGACTGAAAAACCGCCTTTACAGTTAGATGTCATGAACTCTTTTCAAGGGGCTAAATATATTACTATTTTAGACTTAAATAATGCTTATTTTCAAATTCCTTTGTCAGAGGCTAGTAAAATATATACAGGATTTTCATTTAACGGAAAGTCTTATGTTTACAATGTATTACCACAAGGATTAAAAACTTCAGTGGGCAGTTTTAGTAGAGCAATGGATTTCATATTAGGACACGAAGTCAGAGATTTTTGTGTTAATTATTTAGATGATCTGGCTATCATAACTACAGGGACCCTATGTCAACATTTAGAACACATAGATATTGTACTAAATAAACTAGCTAAAGCAGGATTAACTTGTAATCTTAAGAAGTGTGAATTTTTATGTAAGGAAGTAAAAATGCTAGGTTATATCATCTCAACTACAGGTCTCAAGACAGACCCTGAAAAAGTAAAATCGATTCAGAATTTTCCAATTCCTAAAAAATTAAAACAAGTCAGAGCATTCTTAGGTCTATGTAACTTTTATCGACGTTTCATACCAAAATATAGCTTTTATATTCAACCTTTATGTGATTTATTAAAGAAAACAAAGCCTTGGAAATGGGGTAGTGATGAACAAGCTGCTTTTGAAAAAATAAAATCTTTGTTTGTACGAACGGTAGAGTTAAATCATCCAGATTTTAATCAGCCTTATTACCTTCAAACTGATAGTTCCGGAATAGGATTAGCAGGATTTTTATATCAAATAGACAATCGAGGCGACATGAAAATTTTAGGATTTCATAGTAAACTTTTAAAGGGGCCACAATTAAATTGGACAGTTACCGAACAAGAATTTTATTCAATAATTTGTTGTTTAGAAAAATTTGAAACTTATTTAAGGGGGGCTAAAGTAATAATTAAAACCGATCACAAGGCTTTAACATTTGTAAAAAACAGTAAACTTTATAATGCACGAGTAGCTCGTTGGATTAATTACTTAGAACAATTTCAATATGAAGTACAACATGTGAAAGGTCGTGATAATATTTTAGCTGACGTTTTATCACGATACCCTCCGGAAAAGGATTTATTGCAGGAAGATAAGATTGACAGACCTAGAATTTCATATACTGAGTTAGGACCTAATAAAGAGTTATTATTAAAACTAAGAAAATTACAAGAATTGCAAAAAGCAGATGAAGAAATTAGTGAATTAATAGATAGTTTACAAAATAAAAAAGAAGTGACTAAACGTTTAAAGCAACTTTTACCAAGGTGTTTAATTAAAGACGGTTTATTATACTTTGTACCAGGAGGACCAAAGAAGAGGGTTCTCTATTTACCAGACATACTCAGGGAAGAAATAATTTGGCAAATTCATTTTGAAATGGGACACCAAGGTTCTTATAAGGTTATAAAATATATACGAGATAGATTTTATTGGAGAGGAATTTCTAAACAAGTTAAAACAATATTACGAGGATGTCATGATTGTCAAATCACAAAGAACGACACAGTTAAACTTGTAGGTCCTTGTCAGTCTATTGTTACAGAAAATATTGGTGACATAGTAATGGTAGATTTATATGGGCCTTTACCTGCAGGAAAATTTGGTATGACTTATATCTTAGTTATTCAGGACTCTTTTAGTAAATTTGTTAATTTTTGTGAACTCCGGAAAGCTACCGCTTGTTCTGTTATAGGAAAAGTAAAAAAGTTTTTTAATACTATTCAACCAAAAGCAATAATGTCCGACAATGGCTCACAGTTTGCTAGTAAACTTTGGCGCGATACTATGAAAGAGAAAGGAGTAAAGGTAATATATACTACAGTACGAAATCCTAGGCCAAATACAACTGAGAGGGTTAACAAAGAACTAGGGCGTCTTTTTAGAACTTATTGTAAAGATAAACATCAAAGTTGGACTACTATTTTGCCAAAATTAGAGTTACTCTACAACAACACCTATCACGAAAGTACTGGTTTCACACCGTGTGAAGTTTTATATGGTGATCGCACTCAATTGACTTTCGATAAAGAATTAGATTTAGATTCAGAAAACCTAAATGTAGATTTTATAAGACAAAAGGTTAGAGAAAATTTAAAGTTAGCAAGTCAGAAGCGTCAGGGAAAATTTAATCAAAGATATCGAATTGTCCAATATCAAATAGGTGATTTGGTTAAAATAAGAAAATTAAATAAATCAGATACTAAACAGAAAATTACTAAAAAGTTTGAGCCATTATACGAAGGTCCTTATGTTATTGCGGCGATTCCATATAAAAATGTTTATCTTTTAGTTGATCCTAAAACTAATAAAGAAAGAGGTAGATTTAACACAATTCATTTGTCAAGGTACTATTGTAAAAGATAGATTTGTTTCTTTTTTTTTCTCTCTCTTCTTTACTCCAGAATTAATTAAGGTTAATTATAATTTAGGTAAATGTTTTCATCTATTATAAAATTCGTTAAGTCGAATTAATAGCGTGAAAACATTATTTACAATATTTACATTTTTATATTTCTTTACATTTTTATATTTTTTTACATTTTTATATTTCTTTACATTTTTATATTTTACAATCACAAATAATGTTTAATTTTTTATTTTTAATCTTGTTTTAGTATAGAAATTTAGTTTTTTTTTAGAAATTAATTAGTAATATTATTGTTTATAAGAACTTTTATACTTATTTCTTTTTAAATAAAAAATTGGGGTTGAAATATATAGAATCAGATGGGACTGGGAAAAGCCTGTTTGATCTCACAAAGTTGTTCAGGGCAAATTAATAATTTTATTCATTTAAACTTTAGACTTTATAAAACAATTAATTTTTATTTTAAATATAACTTAACGTCAGATCTCTTATGAGTGAGATAACTACTGCCTGAACAATTGTAAGGTCAGATAGAGGGGAGTGTTGGCGGCTTTTCTTTAATGGGGAGGGTGATTATTATTCATCATTCAATGATCTCATAATTCATGATTGAGATTGTATCTAATTTTATAAAAGTCATTTGACATTGTTATAACTATTATGGTATGTTTAATGCAGACCATATTTTATATAAAATATAATTAAACTAGATTCATAATAATTAATCAACTTAATAAAAACAATTTTAATAAAAGTTCAATAACATAAAAAGTATAGGGGTCGTAAAAAAAAAATTTTTTTTTTATCATACAATTTTCTATAAATCTATAAACTCATAAATACTCTATATTATCTAATTCTACCAAAAACATACTTCTTGATTATTGTAAAATTTTACTTTAACATATTTCTCAAGATAAACTGATTGTTTACATTTCGAGCTATCAAATCTTAGAGTGTATATATATATGAATGAAAGGTGTTTCGGATTGCAGTGGGGGTTCTTAGTTCCGGAGAATGGGTCTTATTTACCTGCAGTTTATAAAAGTAATCGGTTATGATAAAATATGACACGACAAATACAATTTTATTTTAATTAAAATTAAACTAATTATTTCAAAATAAAATTTTAAATTAAATTATTTTCTTTTCAGATTTTTATGAAGTTTTTACGTAGTTTGATTTGTTTTCTTCTATTATAATAATAATTTATGAATTAAAGTGTAAATTTATTTTTGCAGATTATATCGAAATAAAGTTTCTTTGAGTTGGCGAATAATTACTTATAAAGTAATATGTGGGATTTATCAGCATAAATACGTTAAATATTACATCTTATATACTTAAATAAAGCATGTAATTATAAAAAAATAAATAAAATACTTTAAAACAGATTTTTTTTTATTGTTTTTATTTTAGATTTAAAAGAGCTTTAAACTTTAAATTGTTTATTTTGTATCGAAGTTGAATTAAAATCCTGAGATCATGAAATAATTCTTTCACTATTAACCTCAAAATTATTAAAATCTTGGAAAGTAAAATAATTGTTTTATTTTCTGTCAAGCTATCAATTTTATTTTAGTTAATTTTGGTAAATATATGGTAAAGAAAGGTAACAAAAGGGAGGTATTAAAAGGTTTTACGAAAAAGGGTAATAAAAAAAAAATATGGAATTTAATTATTTTCATATTTTATTATTTAATAATACAAAATATTTAAAAATTTGTAATCTGGTTGAACTTTGTTGTGAATTTGGGTTGCGCGTATCTGAGAAAGAGGAAGGTATGATCATTTATTGTATTTAGAGTAGGTTGGCGTTCTGAGAGAAGAAATCTGAAAGATGATGACATGTTTAGCTAGGGAGGGCCCCGGTTCATACCTTATGAGAAACCAGATTACTCTAAATATTATTAGCCCAATGATTTGGAAGTTACACATCACAAAAGAGCAATTTATAGGGGGACAAGATGCTAGGTTTAATTTTATTCCGAGGATACGTAATATTGTAGACCTTTGGAAATGTACCCAAGTGTTACAACACCTGTAAAATGCTCTTCTCTGGACAAGAAGCTAGGCGGATCATGCCTACAATCATGAACTCGGCAACTTCACACTCGCCAAGACAGTGTTGGAACTTGTTTTGATTGAAGTTTTGGCATGGTTTCTGGACATGCGCAGCAATGAATAATTAGCCTTTAATGGAGAACCTTGTTTTCCGGGAGATGTTGAATTATCTTGCGACCTTGATTGTAATGTTGAATCCGGGCGGATGTACTTCAACAGTAATTGCTAGAATTAGTGGATTCACAACCCACGCTCTACGAGAACCCAGTTCATCCAGGTGAAAGTTGATTCCTGTTCATTGAACGAAGTTTTGAGCTAAAACAGAGATCTTGATGATGAAAGACGCTCTCTTGGTTTAAACACACTCCACACTCGTATACACCCTACACAAGGTACAAACCACATATTAGGGATACACTTATATTTCGATACATTCTATGATTTGGGAAAATAATATTTGTTACGTTCTCACTTATTAAAAAAAAAAAAGCAATATTTGAGAATGTTAGGGAGGTAAAATTTTTATTCCGGTCCTTATAATAAAAAAGGACAACTGCATAAAATTTTAGGGGTCGGCTGTGACGATCCGCAAATTTACGTTCTCGTCATATCATTCTCAAATATTTATAAATGTATACCAACTTCATACGACACTCATTTCAAGTCAATAATGTAACATGATTCATACATTAGTCGGTAAAAGTTCTTATCAATGAGGGTTTGTTTGTATCAGGTACTCGTTTTGCTAAGGGAGGTAATAAATATTTCAAAAGTTGTTTGGCTGACCCATGTTTGCCTAAGTGATTCTGTGTAACAATCATGAGAAACGTTCATTTATCCACTAACGAATAGACTTTCTTTGTGTGCATATTGGCTGAATTGGTAAAAAAACTATTAGTCTGATATTGAATTTTGGTCTCTATTAGTGTAAGAGATGGTTTAATTTAGTCGGAATGGGTTGAGATGCAAGCTGAAATATTGTCTCGCTTCAACATATATTGGTTTCTCTTTCTAACTCATAAATATTGTTTTTACTTATAAACCATTTCGAACACTTGGCTAAAATTCTGAGTACAGCGCTAGAAATCAACAAAAAATGTAATAAATTTCTATACTTTATGACTTGCATACTTTTACAAGTAAGCATTTAAAAAATCCGTGAGAATGGAATTTCTCGTGGTAATTATTGGATACATACCTATTTATTTTAATACAAAGCCATCATTTGACTAGAATTTCAGATGATAGTTATGAATTTTGTTCCATAATGTATGACGTATGGAATTATCTGAGAATATTTTCTATGTTCATCTGAATTCGATTTTCAATATGGTGAAAATATCAACAATTTGTATATCATGTTAATCAAGTCTATCTTGACCAGACGTTTTGACCTGACGCACTTCTCAGTTTATGAAAGTTCTGTGACACACCAATTGAAGATCTGTGACCTAGGTCATAGACAAAACCTAAATATTCTGAATTCAATTCTCAACAGAGAATAAGAACTGGAATAAACTATGAGTTTTATATTAGTCAGAATCAGTCTGTTTTGGACTTATTTTGTCTTACAAAATGTGAGATAAATTTATACACAATTTATTCCTATTATGTCGTTCTATTCTTCATAGAATGCTTATAAAATTTACAACATACCTACTTCATATATATAATGTGTGCAAAACGAATGCATCATTTCTTAATTTTTATATTAAGTAAAATATCCGTTGCAAATAAAAACGTGGTGATATTTTGGGACAGCGTCAGTCGTAGACGCAGGTAAAAAAAATGGAATTCGGACGCAGGACGATTACTATTGGCCGATTTCAAGAAAAAGGGCGTGGTTTATGTGTGGACTAACGTCCCTTTAAAGGATCCTTGGGGGGAGGAAACGAACTCACTGGCGCTTCGAGCTTCGATCAACTAGGACGTCTTCGTGTTAATTCTGGTGAATTACGTCAAGTTTTATTTTAACTCAAGAAACGAAGAAGTCTTGAAAAAATAGTGTTTTGTGTGGGGAATACGTTGGTTTGACAGTATAGGTCGTTTAAATTATCCCGCGGTCCCTTGATTATAACTTTAATTAGGAATATGTGGTAAAAATATTCTGAAATTAAAGTTTAGTAAATTTTAAAAATAAATTAGTTTGTCCCAAGTAAATTATAATAATTTAATAAATAATTTTAGTGTAAATTTGCAGAAATTAGTTTTTGTATAGTGCTTTAATAGCAATTTCAGTATAAATTCAGTTTAGTGATGGTCTTTTGATTTCGGAGGATGGATTGGTTCGTTCAATGAATTTATAATAATTCATTGTTCGTTCTATTTTATCTTTCGGTGTCTAAAGATTTGTTGTTAATTTATATTTGGTTTTATAGTTTGAGTTTTGTGTCAGTTTGGGGCTTTAATGGTCAAACCTTCGTTAGTTTCTGTTCCTTTGGCCTACAGAAATGGAGGGATCTCCAAAGGAATAGAGACTTTAGGTAAAATAGCCAGATTTGTAGCGAATTTGGCGGGCTTAATTTATTAGCCTTGTTAGCTACCCACAGTTGTTATAATGTTTCCTTAACGCTAAAGAGCCGACGTTCCGAAAGGCGTGTGATTGTAATCCGCTTTAGAATTAAGGAGAACAGACGCAATTGTGGTCCCTTTAGATTGTGTAGTTAGGCTGTTTGGAATCTCCCAATCCCTATGAGATTTCACTCAGAACTCGACGGGCTATAGGTAGAAGGATCAACCCAGATCAGCTCCGAATTTATAACAGCTAGGGAATATGACTTTTAGTCATATTCAACATACACCAGAGTAGGATTTGTAAATAGGCATTTGTAGGCGGGATTTTCTTAGATAGGCAGCTTTAGATTAGGGCGAGAGAGGCTCTCTCAAAACTCTAGCTTAGCTCTAGGCGGATATTTTCTTACACCGGAAAATATCCATGTTAGGAAATGATTCCTTACACCGGGGATCATTTTAGAAACACACATTTTGTTAGATTGGAAAGTAACTTAACACAGTAGCATCGTATTCTGTATAGGAAATTAGGAAATCAATAGGAGAATAGAAATGGAGATAGGTATAGGTAATTATGTAGGATTTACTTTTACATTTCAACTTTCTTTTATTTATGACAAAGATTAATTTGTTCAATAGATTAGTGATTTGTTGTAAAATCTTTGACTAAAATTTGATTTAAATTTTTACATCAATTTAAATGTTTAAAGAAAGGCGATTCCTTTATTTGTACTTAAATAGTTTATTCAGAGAAAACAGGACTTATTTCTTTAAAATTATTTCCTAGTGTTTAAATAAATCATGTTTGATAAATATCTCTTTGTTTTAGAGAAAGCAATAACTAATTGTTAAAGTCGCTTATAATCAAAGTAAATCAATAGTAATAAAAAAAAGTTTATTGAACAAACTAAGTTTTAATACTTCTATAATTATGCATTAAAGCAAATCTATAATGATAATAAAAGTTTGTTGAGAAAAATTAAGTTTTAATGTTACTTTAATTATGCAATTTTAAATTAAATCTATTCTTTGGAGTGAGATTTTTGGAGTGATTTGAAATACCTTTCATTTATTTAAATTTAACTATAAAAATGTCATGTTAACTAAAATCCTTACTCTCATTAAATTTAAATATATTTTCTCGTATAAATAAAATTCTAGGAATTAAAATCCAATTCCCGTGTAAACTATTGTAGGAATTAAAACCTAAATAATAGGGATTAAAAAGAAACCTCAATAAAAGTAAGTTTGGTATTTATTAGTCATACTTAATTAACATATTATGACTGACAAGACAGACTGGATCATATATTTGTAGTATGCTCTTTTAGCAATCGGGGATTCAGTTGATTTGAAGATTTAAAAGTAATATTTTCTGCTCAGACCCCGGAATATTGTGAAGATGCAAGTTCCGAAGCAGCTGAATCTGTTGCAAGATTATCTTGCTCCTCTTTAGCTCTCTCTTGCCTGTATCAGGCTTATTACATTTGAGTATATAATGGTATAAATATTTGAGCATATTGGTCCCAAGGCAGGAAGACTGTCCAGTTTGGAGTCGAAATCTACTAAGTTCAGCGGTGGAGGTGCTGTAACTTCCCCTACGGGGGGCCACAATCTAGAAAACTGAGCTTCTAATGAATATACTAACGTAAATATATGCTCATATGTAGAACAGAACATACTTTAGGTCAACTTTAATTAGGTTACAAAATTATGCATAAATTCAATTATTTATAAACTTTAAATAAGCGTACTTGTCATTTAGGTAAACTATGGATAAATTAGGTTATAAAACTATTTAGATAAACATTAACTATGTTACAAAACTATGGATAAATATAAATTCAATTATTTAATAGGATTTAGATAAATGTTCTTGTAGTTTAGATAAACTTTGATTTGATTACAAAATAAGGTATAAATATAATTATTTAATAAAATTTAAATAAACGTACTTATAGTTTAGATAGATGTACTAATGAGAAGAATAAGTGCTGAACGTGTTATGTTAGAATTTGCGTTACTATGAATCACAACTGGGTCCTCTACTAGATGATTATTGCCATTACGTCATTCCAAACACAGCGAGTATAGATAGCAAGTTCAAAATAGCGAGTTGATAGTGAGTTAGAAATAATGTTTATAGCGTTGATAGTGAGTTAGAAATAAATTAAATAATGTTTATAGCAAAGTTGATAGGATAAGTTGAGTTAGTTGGAAAATAAAAAAAATACTATTTACGGGGGGGTTACATTTTGGTGCCGTGACCAGGATTGCTTTATTCCTTGATATATTCTTTTTCGTTTATTTGTATTTATTTCTCTTTACTTGCTGATGTTTGGACTTTAGTGTCCAGGTGCAGGGGTTTCTTTAAAACCTTGGTTTCTGGACACATTTTGTTCCGTGAAAAATAGGATAGGCATATTCACGTTTAGTATTCTCTTTTATTGGTACGTTGATCTTTCTAACTTAGTACGCATTTTAATTTACAAAAAAAAACACAAATGTTCTATTTAATTAAAATATGTACTTATTTCATTAAAATATTTAAGTAATAATAAACGGCCTGGGGTCGCGTTATCTATATATTCAAATACCTGGGGTCGTATTATCTATCTATTCAAATAAATATCTGGGGTCGCGTTATATATCTATTTAATATAGCATTTTGTTTAAAAAATAAGTCAAAGTTAGTCTCATGTTAAATACTTTGTCGGTTTTTACAAATTATCACAAACACTTTTTACAGGTTAGGTAATTTAAAAAAATGTATTATCCTAGAGATAAAAGGTACCAGTAACAAACCTTCTCCTAATATTGTTTTATTGGTTTTACTCACAATACTAAACATTTTAACGTAGGATAGCGGCAGACTTTGTTCTATAAAAGTTGCGCGTTATGAATAGTAGGTCCATTCACAACGTTTTTATTGTTTAAAATTAACAAAAGACCCTAAATTGTTTTAAATAGAAATTGCAACAAAGAGATAACCATTAAGTCGGTCGAACGGCCAGTCAAATAACTTGCACGTGTGCTGTTTTGTTTTTGTCTTGTGCAAAACAAAGGCAGTAAACCTTCTCGGGATTTCGTGGGATAGTTATAAAAATAAGATAAACAAGTCGGCCTTTCCAATTTGTTAAAATTACACACAGATGTGGAGACTCTTGTTTTAAATAAAAACAGGGTCAGCCTTTAGTTATTTATTGCTTTCACAGGAATAAAACTTAAGAGTTCGGATAATATTTTATTTTCTAAAAAAAAAAGAGGGATAAGTGTTCACATACTTATAAGTTAGTCAAGTGTTAAAATTTTGGTTTCAACATTTGAGATAAAAGTAAATGTTTGTCAAGTGTGTATGAATGATGTTTGACAGATTCAATATATTATTTATTCTTTTTATTGTTACTTATGTTGACGACAATCGTCCGTATTAGGGTCGCCTTTATTGTTGAACTTTAATATCATCTTGCATTTAATTACAAAAAATAATAATAGTAGATTAATATTTTAAAAGCCATTGATCTTTAAATATAAACACACGTTATTGATAGCAATAGATAGAGAGATATCAAATAATCGAAATAAAAGAAAACCGAGTTTTAAGATTTCTTAATTTTGTCTTCACTTTTGGTACTATTTTGTACCTTATTAACTTTACTGAATTTTAAATTACTTTAGGAGTGAAGAAGGGGGAGAAGAAGAAAAGAACATAAATTGTAAAAAGGAGGTCAACCATTAATTACTTTATTAAAATGGGAAAACCAACACGTAAACAAACTTCGAAGACATTCGAGGGCAAACAAATGCAACTTAAAAGAAGCAGAATTTTAAAAGAAACAATGCCTGAAAAGAGAACTAGCCAAGTTCTAGAGCCAACTAGTGTTCGTTTAATGAAGAGGAATTCACCAATTCAAAAATCTAAAGAAACTACATTAAAAAACAAACAACAGTTTAATAAGAGTGATGCAACGCACAGTAGTAGAGTTATCTAAGAAGATCAATACTTTATGTGAGGATGTTAAGCAAATAAAAAATCCAAATTTTATTGAAAATCTAACGAATACAAATTTATCAAATAATGACAATTCTCAATCAATGGAGGAGGAACCGGAAACTTTCGTCACAGATAATACGGATGTACTTGAGCAATCATCATCTGCAAGGGAGAAGCTTATAATATATAATTTGAAAAATATAAACCTCGAGAGACCTAAATTTAATAACAAAAATAATATTCATCCGGTAACTTTTATTGAAGATTTAGAAGCATATCTTAAAAGGGTTGGAAGAATAAACAATGAACTGGACCTCATTCAAGAATGCTTACTAGGCGAAGCAAGAGATTGGGCGAGGATCTATAAAGGAAGATGGGAAAATTTTTCAGATTTCAAAAAAGACTTTTTAAAAGCTTATTGGGGAGAAAATGAACATAACGATCTACGTCGTAAAATCGTACACGGACATTGGGACAGGGTAGCGACTTCAACTATGTTAGCCCACTTTTTACAATTAACCGGAAAAGCACAGATGCTGAACCATAACATACCAGAAAGTCAACTCATATCTGATATAATGCGTCACTATCCAAAACAAATACAACAGGTGTGGGCAACTTCTAAAATCGATTCAATTATAGGAACAGCGGAATTTCTAAGAAGTATGGATGACATACAAAAACAAGAGTTTCCAGGTCAAACAACTTCTAAACCTTCTAAGGAGTGGGAGAAGAAAAAGAAGGGTTATCAAAACGGATATCGTCAATGGCAAAAACCCGGAGCTCCTGAAAACCAAAATAAACATGTAAATTCTGTGGAAGTTTCTAATAAGGAAACAGTAGATAATATTGTGTTAAACTAAAGGGAGCTGAAAAAGTCTCCGAGTCAGCTTCAAAATTAGGAGACAAAGGTTTTCGTATAATGGTTCAAATGAGTTGGAAACCAGGTCAATTATTAGGAAAAAATAATAAAGGCTTAAAATTTCCATTAAGTAATAAATTGTATTCTAATGATAAAGGAGTAGGATTAGGATATGAATCGATAGAATTAGGAGAAAAATGTATTATTCATTCAATTATTGAAGTTCTAAAATTAAAAATAGACCAAAACTATTACAAAGGCAAACAGGTTATCAAGTAGCTGGGGTATTTGAAGAACAAAAAACTGAGGTAGAGACATTTAATATTAATATCAAATCAGAAATTTTAGTTACTATTTTCAATATAGAAGTAATAGCATTATTAGATACCGGTAGCGATATAACATGTATATCCGAAGAATTTTGGACAGAATTGTTAACTAAGAGAACACAAATACCCTGTTTACCAATTAAACCTTTTGTTATTAAAACAGCTGTAAGTAGTAAAACCGTAGAAATTCGAAAAATAGCTTTAGTTACCTTAGGGATTGGGCTTTATGAAAACGATCTTTCAGTATTAATTGTGCCAGGGCTGAGTACCAATTTAATATTAGGTTTCGATTGGATGAAAGAAAATGAAGCTTCCATAAGATTAGATAAAGAAAGTCAAGGTTTAGAAATATCCATAGGAAATAAAAAACATCTGTTTAAATTTTATGAAAGAAAACCGTTAAATTGCCTATCTATACAAACGAATGTAGAGAATAGTATAAATGAGGAAAGTGTAGAAAACGTTGTTCAAAATATAGTCTCTAAAATAAAAATAGGCTCGAAAGAACAAGAGAGTTTTAAAAGGATTTTACTGCGTCATAAAGAATTGTTTGCATCTAAATTAGGAAGGGCAAATTGTTATGAACATGTTATAAAAATGGAACCTCATGCACCTATAGTAAAGAAAACGTATCCTGTTCCATATGCTTATAGGGAAAAAGTAGACAAAAAGTTACTAGAAATGCAGGAACAAGGAATTATCAGTCGAACTTCAACACCTTATTGTAGTCCATTAACTTTTACTTTAAAAAGAGACGGTTCACTTAGAGTCTTATTAGATGCTAGGGAAATAAATAAATATATGGTAGCCGAGACTGAAAAACCGCCTTTACAGTTAGATGTCATGAACTCTTTTCAAGGGGCTAAATATATTACTATTTTAGACTTAAATAATGCTTATTTTCAAATTCCTTTGTCAGAGGCTAGTAAAATATATACAGGATTTTCATTTAACGGAAAGTCTTATGTTTACAATGTATTACCACAAGGATTAAAAACTTCAGTGGGCAGTTTTAGTAGAGCAATGGATTTCATATTAGGACACGAAGTCAGAGATTTTTGTGTTAATTATTTAGATGATCTGGCTATCATAACTACAGGGACCCTATGTCAACATTTAGAACACATAGATATTGTACTAAATAAACTAGCTAAAGCAGGATTAACTTGTAATCTTAAGAAGTGTGAATTTTTATGTAAGGAAGTAAAAATGCTAGGTTATATCATCTCAACTACAGGTCTCAAGACAGACCCTGAAAAAGTAAAATCGATTCAGAATTTTCCAATTCCTAAAAAATTAAAACAAGTCAGAGCATTCTTAGGTCTATGTAACTTTTATCGACGTTTCATACCAAAATATAGCTTTTATATTCAACCTTTATGTGATTTATTAAAGAAAACAAAGCCTTGGAAATGGGGTAGTGATGAACAAGCTGCTTTTGAAAAAATAAAATCTTTGTTTGTACGAACGGTAGAGTTAAATCATCCAGATTTTAATCAGCCTTATTACCTTCAAACTGATAGTTCCGGAATAGGATTAGCAGGATTTTTATATCAAATAGACAATCGAGGCGACATGAAAATTTTAGGATTTCATAGTAAACTTTTAAAGGGGCCACAATTAAATTGGACAGTTACCGAACAAGAATTTTATTCAATAATTTGTTGTTTAGAAAAATTTGAAACTTATTTAAGGGGGGCTAAAGTAATAATTAAAACCGATCACAAGGCTTTAACATTTGTAAAAAACAGTAAACTTTATAATGCACGAGTAGCTCGTTGGATTAATTACTTAGAACAATTTCAATATGAAGTACAACATGTGAAAGGTCGTGATAATATTTTAGCTGACGTTTTATCACGATACCCTCCGGAAAAGGATTTATTGCAGGAAGATAAGATTGACAGACCTAGAATTTCATATACTGAGTTAGGACCTAATAAAGAGTTATTATTAAAACTAAGAAAATTACAAGAATTGCAAAAAGCAGATGAAGAAATTAGTGAATTAATAGATAGTTTACAAAATAAAAAAGAAGTGACTAAACGTTTAAAGCAACTTTTACCAAGGTGTTTAATTAAAGACGGTTTATTATACTTTGTACCAGGAGGACCAAAGAAGAGGGTTCTCTATTTACCAGACATACTCAGGGAAGAAATAATTTGGCAAATTCATTTTGAAATGGGACACCAAGGTTCTTATAAGGTTATAAAATATATACGAGATAGATTTTATTGGAGAGGAATTTCTAAACAAGTTAAAACAATATTACGAGGATGTCATGATTGTCAAATCACAAAGAACGACACAGTTAAACTTGTAGGTCCTTGTCAGTCTATTGTTACAGAAAATATTGGTGACATAGTAATGGTAGATTTATATGGGCCTTTACCTGCAGGAAAATTTGGTATGACTTATATCTTAGTTATTCAGGACTCTTTTAGTAAATTTGTTAATTTTTGTGAACTCCGGAAAGCTACCGCTTGTTCTGTTATAGGAAAAGTAAAAAAGTTTTTTAATACTATTCAACCAAAAGCAATAATGTCCGACAATGGCTCACAGTTTGCTAGTAAACTTTGGCGCGATACTATGAAAGAGAAAGGAGTAAAGGTAATATATACTACAGTACGAAATCCTAGGCCAAATACAACTGAGAGGGTTAACAAAGAACTAGGGCGTCTTTTTAGAACTTATTGTAAAGATAAACATCAAAGTTGGACTACTATTTTGCCAAAATTAGAGTTACTCTACAACAACACCTATCACGAAAGTACTGGTTTCACACCGTGTGAAGTTTTATATGGTGATCGCACTCAATTGACTTTCGATAAAGAATTAGATTTAGATTCAGAAAACCTAAATGTAGATTTTATAAGACAAAAGGTTAGAGAAAATTTAAAGTTAGCAAGTCAGAAGCGTCAGGGAAAATTTAATCAAAGATATCGAATTGTCCAATATCAAATAGGTGATTTGGTTAAAATAAGAAAATTAAATAAATCAGATACTAAACAGAAAATTACTAAAAAGTTTGAGCCATTATACGAAGGTCCTTATGTTATTGCGGCGATTCCATATAAAAATGTTTATCTTTTAGTTGATCCTAAAACTAATAAAGAAAGAGGTAGATTTAACACAATTCATTTGTCAAGGTACTATTGTAAAAGATAGATTTGTTTCTTTTTTTTTCTCTCTCTTCTTTACTCCAGAATTAATTAAGGTTAATTATAATTTAGGTAAATGTTTTCATCTATTATAAAATTCGTTAAGTCGAATTAATAGCGTGAAAACATTATTTACAATATTTACATTTTTATATTTCTTTACATTTTTATATTTTTTTACATTTTTATATTTCTTTACATTTTTATATTTTACAATCACAAATAATGTTTAATTTTTTATTTTTAATCTTGTTTTAGTATAGAAATTTAGTTTTTTTTTAGAAATTAATTAGTAATATTATTGTTTATAAGAACTTTTATACTTATTTCTTTTTAAATAAAAAATTGGGGTTGAAATATATAGAATCAGATGGGACTGGGAAAAGCCTGTTTGATCTCACAAAGTTGTTCAGGGCAAATTAATAATTTTATTCATTTAAACTTTAGACTTTATAAAACAATTAATTTTTATTTTAAATATAACTTAACGTCAGATCTCTTATGAGTGAGATAACTACTGCCTGAACAATTGTAAGGTCAGATAGAGGGGAGTGTTGGCGGCTTTTCTTTAATGGGGAGGGTGATTATTATTCATCATTCAATGATCTCATAATTCATGATTGAGATTGTATCTAATTTTATAAAAGTCATTTGACATTGTTATAACTATTATGGTATGTTTAATGCAGACCATATTTTATATAAAATATAATTAAACTAGATTCATAATAATTAATCAACTTAATAAAAACAATTTTAATAAAAGTTCAATAACATAAAAAGTATAGGGGTCGTAAAAAAAAAATTTTTTTTTTATCATACAATTTTCTATAAATCTATAAACTCATAAATACTCTATATTATCTAATTCTACCAAAAACATACTTCTTGATTATTGTAAAATTTTACTTTAACATATTTCTCAAGATAAACTGATTGTTTACATTTCGAGCTATCAAATCTTAGAGTGTATATATATATGAATGAAAGGTGTTTCGGATTGCAGTGGGGGTTCTTAGTTCCGGAGAATGGGTCTTATTTACCTGCAGTTTATAAAAGTAATCGGTTATGATAAAATATGACACGACAAATACAATTTTATTTTAATTAAAATTAAACTAATTATTTCAAAATAAAATTTTAAATTAAATTATTTTCTTTTCAGATTTTTATGAAGTTTTTACGTAGTTTGATTTGTTTTCTTCTATTATAATAATAATTTATGAATTAAAGTGTAAATTTATTTTTGCAGATTATATCGAAATAAAGTTTCTTTGAGTTGGCGAATAATTACTTATAAAGTAATATGTGGGATTTATCAGCATAAATACGTTAAATATTACATCTTATATACTTAAATAAAGCATGTAATTATAAAAAAATAAATAAAATACTTTAAAACAGATTTTTTTTTATTGTTTTTATTTTAGATTTAAAAGAGCTTTAAACTTTAAATTGTTTATTTTGTATCGAAGTTGAATTAAAATCCTGAGATCATGAAATAATTCTTTCACTATTAACCTCAAAATTATTAAAATCTTGGAAAGTAAAATAATTGTTTTATTTTCTGTCAAGCTATCAATTTTATTTTAGTTAATTTTGGTAAATATATGGTAAAGAAAGGTAACAAAAGGGAGGTATTAAAAGGTTTTACGAAAAAGGGTAATAAAAAAAAAATATGGAATTTAATTATTTTCATATTTTATTATTTAATAATACAAAATATTTAAAAATTTGTAATCTGGTTGAACTTTGTTGTGAATTTGGGTTGCGCGTATCTGAGAAAGAGGAAGGTATGATCATTTATTGTATTTAGAGTAGGTTGGCGTTCTGAGAGAAGAAATCTGAAAGATGATGACATGTTTAGCTAGGGAGGGCCCCGGTTCATACCTTATGAGAAACCAGATTACTCTAAATATTATTAGCCCAATGATTTGGAAGTTACACATCACAAAAGAGCAATTTATAGGGGGACAAGATGCTAGGTTTAATTTTATTCCGAGGATACGTAATATTGTAGACCTTTGGAAATGTACCCAAGTGTTACAACACCTGTAAAATGCTCTTCTCTGGACAAGAAGCTAGGCGGATCATGCCTACAATCATGAACTCGGCAACTTCACACTCGCCAAGACAGTGTTGGAACTTGTTTTGATTGAAGTTTTGGCATGGTTTCTGGACATGCGCAGCAATGAATAATTAGCCTTTAATGGAGAACCTTGTTTTCCGGGAGATGTTGAATTATCTTGCGACCTTGATTGTAATGTTGAATCCGGGCGGATGTACTTCAACAGTAATTGCTAGAATTAGTGGATTCACAACCCACGCTCTACGAGAACCCAGTTCATCCAGGTGAAAGTTGATTCCTGTTCATTGAACGAAGTTTTGAGCTAAAACAGAGATCTTGATGATGAAAGACGCTCTCTTGGTTTAAACACACTCCACACTCGTATACACCCTACACAAGGTACAAACCACATATTAGGGATACACTTATATTTCGATACATTCTATGATTTGGGAAAATAATATTTGTTACGTTCTCACTTATTAAAAAAAAAAAAGCAATATTTGAGAATGTTAGGGAGGTAAAATTTTTATTCCGGTCCTTATAATAAAAAAGGACAACTGCATAAAATTTTAGGGGTCGGCTGTGACGATCCGCAAATTTACGTTCTCGTCATATCATTCTCAAATATTTATAAATGTATACCAACTTCATACGACACTCATTTCAAGTCAATAATGTAACATGATTCATACATTAGTCGGTAAAAGTTCTTATCAATGAGGGTTTGTTTGTATCAGGTACTCGTTTTGCTAAGGGAGGTAATAAATATTTCAAAAGTTGTTTGGCTGACCCATGTTTGCCTAAGTGATTCTGTGTAACAATCATGAGAAACGTTCATTTATCCACTAACGAATAGACTTTCTTTGTGTGCATATTGGCTGAATTGGTAAAAAAACTATTAGTCTGATATTGAATTTTGGTCTCTATTAGTGTAAGAGATGGTTTAATTTAGTCGGAATGGGTTGAGATGCAAGCTGAAATATTGTCTCGCTTCAACATATATTGGTTTCTCTTTCTAACTCATAAATATTGTTTTTACTTATAAACCATTTCGAACACTTGGCTAAAATTCTGAGTACAGCGCTAGAAATCAACAAAAAATGTAATAAATTTCTATACTTTATGACTTGCATACTTTTACAAGTAAGCATTTAAAAAATCCGTGAGAATGGAATTTCTCGTGGTAATTATTGGATACATACCTATTTATTTTAATACAAAGCCATCATTTGACTAGAATTTCAGATGATAGTTATGAATTTTGTTCCATAATGTATGACGTATGGAATTATCTGAGAATATTTTCTATGTTCATCTGAATTCGATTTTCAATATGGTGAAAATATCAACAATTTGTATATCATGTTAATCAAGTCTATCTTGACCAGACGTTTTGACCTGACGCACTTCTCAGTTTATGAAAGTTCTGTGACACACCAATTGAAGATCTGTGACCTAGGTCATAGACAAAACCTAAATATTCTGAATTCAATTCTCAACAGAGAATAAGAACTGGAATAAACTATGAGTTTTATATTAGTCAGAATCAGTCTGTTTTGGACTTATTTTGTCTTACAAAATGTGAGATAAATTTATACACAATTTATTCCTATTATGTCGTTCTATTCTTCATAGAATGCTTATAAAATTTACAACATACCTACTTCATATATATAATGTGTGCAAAACGAATGCATCATTTCTTAATTTTTATATTAAGTAAAATATCCGTTGCAAATAAAAACGTGGTGATATTTTGGGACAGCGTCAGTCGTAGACGCAGGTAAAAAAAATGGAATTCGGACGCAGGACGATTACTATTGGCCGATTTCAAGAAAAAGGGCGTGGTTTATGTGTGGACTAACGTCCCTTTAAAGGATCCTTGGGGGGAGGAAACGAACTCACTGGCGCTTCGAGCTTCGATCAACTAGGACGTCTTCGTGTTAATTCTGGTGAATTACGTCAAGTTTTATTTTAACTCAAGAAACGAAGAAGTCTTGAAAAAATAGTGTTTTGTGTGGGGAATACGTTGGTTTGACAGTATAGGTCGTTTAAATTATCCCGCGGTCCCTTGATTATAACTTTAATTAGGAATATGTGGTAAAAATATTCTGAAATTAAAGTTTAGTAAATTTTAAAAATAAATTAGTTTGTCCCAAGTAAATTATAATAATTTAATAAATAATTTTAGTGTAAATTTGCAGAAATTAGTTTTTGTATAGTGCTTTAATAGCAATTTCAGTATAAATTCAGTTTAGTGATGGTCTTTTGATTTCGGAGGATGGATTGGTTCGTTCAATGAATTTATAATAATTCATTGTTCGTTCTATTTTATCTTTCGGTGTCTAAAGATTTGTTGTTAATTTATATTTGGTTTTATAGTTTGAGTTTTGTGTCAGTTTGGGGCTTTAATGGTCAAACCTTCGTTAGTTTCTGTTCCTTTGGCCTACAGAAATGGAGGGATCTCCAAAGGAATAGAGACTTTAGGTAAAATAGCCAGATTTGTAGCGAATTTGGCGGGCTTAATTTATTAGCCTTGTTAGCTACCCACAGTTGTTATAATGTTTCCTTAACGCTAAAGAGCCGACGTTCCGAAAGGCGTGTGATTGTAATCCGCTTTAGAATTAAGGAGAACAGACGCAATTGTGGTCCCTTTAGATTGTGTAGTTAGGCTGTTTGGAATCTCCCAATCCCTATGAGATTTCACTCAGAACTCGACGGGCTATAGGTAGAAGGATCAACCCAGATCAGCTCCGAATTTATAACAGCTAGGGAATATGACTTTTAGTCATATTCAACATACACCAGAGTAGGATTTGTAAATAGGCATTTGTAGGCGGGATTTTCTTAGATAGGCAGCTTTAGATTAGGGCGAGAGAGGCTCTCTCAAAACTCTAGCTTAGCTCTAGGCGGATATTTTCTTACACCGGAAAATATCCATGTTAGGAAATGATTCCTTACACCGGGGATCATTTTAGAAACACACATTTTGTTAGATTGGAAAGTAACTTAACACAGTAGCATCGTATTCTGTATAGGAAATTAGGAAATCAATAGGAGAATAGAAATGGAGATAGGTATAGGTAATTATGTAGGATTTACTTTTACATTTCAACTTTCTTTTATTTATGACAAAGATTAATTTGTTCAATAGATTAGTGATTTGTTGTAAAATCTTTGACTAAAATTTGATTTAAATTTTTACATCAATTTAAATGTTTAAAGAAAGGCGATTCCTTTATTTGTACTTAAATAGTTTATTCAGAGAAAACAGGACTTATTTCTTTAAAATTATTTCCTAGTGTTTAAATAAATCATGTTTGATAAATATCTCTTTGTTTTAGAGAAAGCAATAACTAATTGTTAAAGTCGCTTATAATCAAAGTAAATCAATAGTAATAAAAAAAAGTTTATTGAACAAACTAAGTTTTAATACTTCTATAATTATGCATTAAAGCAAATCTATAATGATAATAAAAGTTTGTTGAGAAAAATTAAGTTTTAATGTTACTTTAATTATGCAATTTTAAATTAAATCTATTCTTTGGAGTGAGATTTTTGGAGTGATTTGAAATACCTTTCATTTATTTAAATTTAACTATAAAAATGTCATGTTAACTAAAATCCTTACTCTCATTAAATTTAAATATATTTTCTCGTATAAATAAAATTCTAGGAATTAAAATCCAATTCCCGTGTAAACTATTGTAGGAATTAAAACCTAAATAATAGGGATTAAAAAGAAACCTCAATAAAAGTAAGTTTGGTATTTATTAGTCATACTTAATTAACATATTATGACTGACAAGACAGACTGGATCATATATTTGTAGTATGCTCTTTTAGCAATCGGGGATTCAGTTGATTTGAAGATTTAAAAGTAATATTTTCTGCTCAGACCCCGGAATATTGTGAAGATGCAAGTTCCGAAGCAGCTGAATCTGTTGCAAGATTATCTTGCTCCTCTTTAGCTCTCTCTTGCCTGTATCAGGCTTATTACATTTGAGTATATAATGGTATAAATATTTGAGCATATTGGTCCCAAGGCAGGAAGACTGTCCAGTTTGGAGTCGAAATCTACTAAGTTCAGCGGTGGAGGTGCTGTAACTTCCCCTACGGGGGGCCACAATCTAGAAAACTGAGCTTCTAATGAATATACTAACGTAAATATATGCTCATATGTAGAACAGAACATACTTTAGGTCAACTTTAATTAGGTTACAAAATTATGCATAAATTCAATTATTTATAAACTTTAAATAAGCGTACTTGTCATTTAGGTAAACTATGGATAAATTAGGTTATAAAACTATTTAGATAAACATTAACTATGTTACAAAACTATGGATAAATATAAATTCAATTATTTAATAGGATTTAGATAAATGTTCTTGTAGTTTAGATAAACTTTGATTTGATTACAAAATAAGGTATAAATATAATTATTTAATAAAATTTAAATAAACGTACTTATAGTTTAGATAGATGTACTAATGAGAAGAATAAGTGCTGAACGTGTTATGTTAGAATTTGCGTTACTATGAATCACAACTGGGTCCTCTACTAGATGATTATTGCCATTACGTCATTCCAAACACAGCGAGTATAGATAGCAAGTTCAAAATAGCGAGTTGATAGTGAGTTAGAAATAATGTTTATAGCGTTGATAGTGAGTTAGAAATAAATTAAATAATGTTTATAGCAAAGTTGATAGGATAAGTTGAGTTAGTTGGAAAATAAAAAAAATACTATTTACGGGGGGGTTACAGTATGGCAATGATCCTGTCACAACAAAAACATTTGTCCTTCGGGAGAAGCCTTTAACAATTTTAATCAAATATAATAAACAGGGAATAACGCACAGAAATGCCTAATTGATTTTCCTAGAGCGGGGAAAGGATGGCGGGAGGCTTTACGTTACGTAACCTGCTTTTATGAAGGACAAGTCTTTGAGTCTTAATACGAATGATAGAGCAGACATCTTCTTAGCAAGCAGTGATTCGACGGTTAAGGTTAATAACAGAAATGTATCTGTTATTAACCTATTCATATATTGTATAACAGCAACTATCTGTTAACCACTTATTCGGTTAACAGATTCGACGAAAACACCTTTTAAACGGTTAACAGAAATATACCTGTTAACCTAATCATTATGCAGTGATATTCCGGTTAGGGTTATAAACAGAAATATTAACCATAACCAAATGATAAAGATTATTATGCGTTCGTATTTTTTTGCGCGGGCGGGAGAACGACCGCTGCGCTCGGCGCGGCGGCCGGCCGAACTTGCAGGTACTTGTCAAACGGATCGGGAACCGGCGGCAATCGACGCGAGACGGTACGGTACGGTACCGGCGAAGTCGTTTGAAAATTGTACGCGGCGTCTCTTTCATTCCTAAGAGCACGCATGCAATAGAAAGAAACGAATATATTTTACGATGCGCTCACTTGTTTATTTACAAATCATTGCGTTCGTCGTGTCGCATGGATAATTATCTGCTATAAAGATTGCATATGTGTATATAGTGATTAAAATAAAGTGTAAATTGTGATAAATAGGTAATTATGCCACGCAAAGCCACCAATGCTGTCCACAGACATTTTGATTGGGGTGAAGACTCATATAGCTCATGCAAAATATGTGGGAATAAATTGAAGGTAAGTTATTTCCGTGTGTTTTTTCTGCTTATAATTTAAGTTTATGAAGTTATTGAATATAAAAATTAGTTAAAAACTATAAGTCGCAACGGTTGATATTGGGATAGGAAACTCAAATTAAATATTATAAGAAGATGACATGAAGAGCACTGACTTGTCCTCGACCTTGACCTAGGAAGTTCATACTTCCGCGGTTAGAAATTCATACTTCCGAGTTCTAAGTCAGGGCTCCATAGTGGCGACATTTTAAAAATGACTGAAGCGCTGTGGCTTCTAGTATTAAATCATTAGCTGTTGCCCGCGACTTCATCCGCGTGCGTTTGATTTAAAATTGAAGTCAGGCAGACACATTAGTAATTCTAATATCTGGGTGCACGGCAGTGTCCCCCCGCCAAGTCGAGCGGCCCTACCATCATTTTCTCTAAGCTATTCAGCCCATTTTCGACCCCGTATATATAACTCCGTCCGTATTGAAATAAAATTATAAAGATTAATGTTCAGTATCCGAGCAACCATTTTATAAAAACGTTATATTTTCAATGTTAGTATTAGATGAAATCACTATTTATTTATTTTATTACTATTACTAATTTCTATATTTATTAGTACTGTTACTGTTATTATTACTAACTAGCCTTCGCCCGCGGCTTCGCCGGCGCTAATGTCGATCTCTCGGGAACTACTTAAGGAATTTGGATAAAAGTAGCCTATATGTTACTCCATATCAAAGGCTACATGCATTCCAAATTTTATCCAAATAATCATTACATGCAGACAAAAAGACAAAAAATCTAAAAACGATGTTTTTTGCTATTTTCTTATATGTATAGATACTACTAGTAATACATAAATGTTATACTAATCGTTACTTCTTGCAATGTACCTCTCAAATCATGTATTATCTTATTTATATTTATATTTTTTAGAATTATTTAATTATATTTATATTTATTAAAGGTATGTTTATTTATTTGTAGTAGCTCCCAAATACTCATTTTAATCCCTTTTTAAACTATGTCTTTTTTAAACTTTCGCGCTTTAAACACATAATTACGTATAAATACAGTATCGAAACGTCAACGGAAACAAATAAATAAAAAGTTCGTGCTAAGTCCTGTATTTATACGTAATTATACGTGTAATTAGATGTTTTGCAAAATTCGATCTATCTGGATTTTTATTTCTAAACGCACTTATTTATATGTTCTAAATAATAAACATCAGAGTGTTTATGACTTTGACTTCCGCAAAGTAACGCCTGAATCAATTAATTATCTTAACAAATTAGATTGTTTGGTAATAAAACTGATTTTGTTTTCAGGGTAACCATGCTACCAATTTGATGAACCACTTACGTTTGAAACATGAAGATGTATATAAGGAAGTTGCTGACATAAATAAATTGTCTGTAAAAGTAACAGAAAAAAAGAATACTAAAGAAGACGAAAAAGATATAAAACGAAAAAAATTATTAAATTGCTGTATAAAACTGATTGCTGTACACGGAAGGCCATTTGAGATTTTGGAAGACGAAGCTTTTCGTGAAATCAAATCATTGATCTATCCTGATTTTAAGACTGAAGGACACAGTAAAAAAATAAAAGATATGCTTCTAGATAAAGCTTACGAAATAAAAGAAAAGCTCGCACATCAATTAACAAATAAGATGATTTCCCTAAAATTAGATTCTGCCACCTGTATGGATCGGCAATTCATTGGAGTAAATGTGCAATATATACAAAATTCGAAAATTGTAACACGTACATTGGCTCTTCAGGAGATTTTTGATCGACAAACCGGAGAAAATTTAAAATCAATTATTATAGATATTCTTGCAGATTTTCATATTAAATTAAGTAATCTTTATTCTGTCACGACAGATAACGGATCAAATTACTTAAAGGTGACAAGTCTTTTTAATGAAGAACTGAGGAAAAAGAATACTCACGAAGAAAATAATGACAGGGAAGAAGAAACAGACGACGAATTTAACGAAAGTTTCAATTCTGGCGTAGATACATTTGATGCCTCGGTTTTAAATGAAAATGACACAAATGAAAGAATTGAAGGTCATTCATTTCAGATTGTATCATTAAGATGCGCTGCACATAGTTTGCAGCTTTGTATTAAAGATGCTTTAAAAATTAACCCCGAAGTAGAGTCTGTTATCGAAACCTGTCGCCGTGTTGTTAGCATTTTACGTCGACCTTTAATGAAAATTAAAATACGATCTCTTAAAATGAGAAAACCAGTCATAGACTGTAGTACTCGATGGGCATCTACATATAACATGTTGAGAAGACTCAAAGAATTAAAATCGATTTGTGATGACTCTGAGGAAATATCTCAAATTGTTCGTGAGAATTTTTGGTTTGAAGTAAATAATATACTAGAATGTTTACAACCAGCGGCAGAAGCTACGATACGCCTTCAGGCAGAACAGCTAACATTGGGTGATTTTTATTCTATATGGATAATTTGTAAAAACAAAACAGAAAGGCTTGACTTACCACTGGCTAAGGATATTTTAATTTGTATGGTTAATAGGGAAAATCTGTTATTACAAAGTAAAGCCTTTTTAGCGGCCATTTTTATAGATCCCAGATTGAAGTTAGTTTTATCGGAACAAGAAACAGAGATCGCAAAAAACTGGATTAAAGACGTCCATCGACAGATGAGTGTAATGAATCCGGAGCAACAAGAACGCCAAGGGAGTTTCTCGGCCTTACCCAGTACTGCAAGTTCTTCTTGTGGTCCTATAAACGTAAGTTTACCAGCTGGTAATAATTATCACGCTGATCTACAGTCTTTGGAATCAATTATAATTGAAACACAAAGTGTGAGCCATCGAGCAGCTGATTCCGTAAGATTAAATTTTGATTATTACTTGGCAGAATATGCTGCAGCTCCAAGACTTGCCATAACGGAAGACGTATTAGTGTACTGGACTCAAAAATTACCAAATGTATTAGCTGACGTAGCACTGGTAGTGCTTGCAGCTCCAGCAACGCAGGTCACCGTAGAGCGCCTATTTTCAACGTTGAAATTTATATTAACGCCTTCCAGAAATCGTCTGTTAGATCAGACCCTAAAAAGCATTATTCTCATAAAGTGTAACGAAGATATGTTTGAAGATTAAAATATTATAAGATTACCAAAAATGTAAGAAAAAAACTAGACTTCCCATTGGATATAAATTTACCGATCCGCTGATCAAGTATCTAAGGAAGGATCAAATTTTTTTCTTCAATATTTGTCTTTTTTATTGCAAATCTACATTATGATAGGAATTCTGATGACGATGTTAAGAGATTTTGCGTTAGTTACCAATAACCCTGTATATTTCTATTTTTTATGTATAGCAACGTCTTATTCAAATAGCTTGATTCAAACTTTCACCATCATCTGATATGAAACAATTTTAATCTAAAATAAGATACTTATTAACAATCTGTGTTAGTTTTTACTCGGCGTTCTCCAAAAAGACTTAATATCTTAGTAAAATTATGTTTCGTCCAATCACTACGAATCAATATAAAAAAAAATGACGGAGAAACCTGATTGCTTTAAATTACTTTAATAATTTTGATTATTTTTGACTTTGTTAAATTCAGTTTACAAATTTTTAATATTGTCACTACTGGACTTACCGCGATTATTATATATATGTGATATTTCGGCAACATTACAGCCACCATGACCACAAACTGAGTCAGTTTTAAACCATAGCAGCTGTAAAGTTGCCAATATATCAGACGAAACTTAAAAATAATCGCGGCAAGTCCCGCATCTAAAGAATTATATTTTTATAACTTTGCTGTTTCTAGGTACAATTATAATCCTAATATAAGAATTGTGATGAATATTGAAAATAAACAAATGATTCTTTCTTCATAATCTGTTGTTTAATTTAAACACTTCACACATTACACAATTAGTTGCTTTTTCGAAATGTTATGTTCAAAGGAATTTCTTCAACTTGATCATCAAATTTATTATAAAACGCACAAATTTTATTCGACGACAAATCACCCTTTGCAATATAGATTAAATTCAAAATTTGTGTATATGCACTCGAACGTCCATTTTCAAGCATCCGCTCTAACTCGAACACTATCAGTCTTGCAACATCTTGATTTCTCGTATCTAAAGGGTATTTATAATCAAAATCTACTTTAGGTAAAGCGTCGGATGAGTATGTAAGTCTTTTATCCTCGGTCAATTTATATACCATAGCATCAGCTATTTCAGTTTCCTGGGCTTGATTTCCTTTATCTACTAAAAACAAAGTATTTTCTTTGTAAGTATTATTTATTTTATTTTTCTTGTAATGGAATTTTGATAAAATAGATGGTGAAGATGGCTGCGACGAGCTGGATTCAGTATCGTCATTTTCCGTTGAGCTCTTTTTAAGAATGTTATTCATGACTTCAGATGTTTCGACGTCACCTCGTAAAATTCGGATGATATTCAATATAAGTGGAATGTAATCACGTTTTTCTTCTGGCAAATATTCTAATTCATATGCAATAAGTCTAGCGAAATTTTCATTTCTTGGGTCTACAGAACACTGATTTATAAAATATTTGTTGTATGACGTGGTCGTTTGAGTTTCCGCATCTACATACTTCTTGGATAGTTTTGAAGAAAGATCTAATTTTGGTGGACTATTTTCAATAAAATCTTCATCTGAATCGCTTAAATATATATCGTTTAATTTCTTCTTTCCTGAAAATAAACTTATATTTACATCATAGGTACTATACAGGGATCTCAAAATTTTTAAAGTTGATTCAGGTTCATAACGACAAAAATATCTAACAACTTTTGTTCTACGATTTTTTGTAATACCATATTTTTTACACGTCTGCATCCCCTAAAAAATTATAGAATTACAGAAAATCGCGAAACTTAAACCTTCTAGGTTTAAGTTTAATTTTATCTAAGTAACTTCAAAAAGTTTTACGCTAGTAAAAAGTATAAATACAAAATAAAAAAAAATATAAGAACTAATCACACTTGAGCCAGCTGCAAACTAGTTCAAAACTTGTGCCATGGGATACTAACTCAACTGTAGGTACTATATTTTTGTAGAAATACATAAATGTAGAGATAAACAACCAAGACCCAGGTCAACATGAAAAAAAAAATATTTCCCATGTTGACCTGGCCGGAGATCGAACCCTGTCATTCTCGAGTCGCAGTCGGGTGTAAAAGCTAATTTTCAATATTCATAGAAAGAAGCTTATGTATGAACAACAGCTCCAGTGCATCCAGTACTAAACAATCTGATTTTTTGTCAAGTACTAGCTTTTATCCCCAGCCCCGCCCAATTTGTACGTAATTTATTTTCTCCAAACTTCTTGAAATTTTTATTATTTCATCTAGGTTGTAAAATTTAGGTCTGTAAAATTTCATAGTTGCTCAGTACTTTCGTTTAAAAATATAAGCAACGGTAAGAATTATAACACAAATTATACTCACTATTGTTTAAATATTGTACTTGTACTTATACACTACAAACATAATCATTATACATACTGTATAAACTTACATAAAGTTTTGAACTAACGAATTTTGAACTACAGCACGAAAACCTGCCAAGTTCAAATTAGAAGTATTTTGATTATAAAGTGCATCTAAACTTGGCATTGGACAGGTTTTACTCCTATTTTAGGCGAACAATTAGCCGACTATTGCTTTAGTACCAGTATATAATTACGGCACTGAGCTACAGGCCACACCCAGCGATGATTTATATTCGTCATTATTCTACTTGTTGTAAATTCAGTATTTTTTTAGTTATTTGGATACCTATTTATCTTACTACCTATTTGCAATACATGTTGAAATATTTTTACCTATAGTATCTTAAATAATGAAATCCTTAATTAAAACAAAACACTCACCGTCTTGGTTGTTCCGAGATATCTGCCGAAGGAAACACTCTTCGGTATCAGTTTCGGATTCTGGAACATATTTTCTTTTGGCATTTTCTCTGACACTCCTATATTCAATTTCCTTAGCCATTACTAATCGTCTAATCCCCACGCACTCTTGTTGGTCAGATTAGGTAAGATTACACTTAAATTCACCTATCTATTATTAACGGGAAAAGGGTTATCTCTTATTCTTTGACAGAAGAACGAGTCGTTTCGTTACAAGTAGGCAATTTTTGAACAGTGTTTCTAAGAAAATATGGTTAATTAATTTTGATTCAGGGGTTTTGTGAAACAATCATGCAAGCATGTTAGACTTGCATACGTTTCTAAGAATGCATGAAAAATAATTCATCCAAGCATACTTTTAAAAAAATATAATGAAATCTTTCACAAAATAAAAATGTGTAACGGAACATTCTTTAAGAACCCGTATTATAAATAAAAACCTAGGTTAACCGTTTGACACTGTTAACATACATTAAAGGTTAACCTTTTATATGTGTTAACAGTTTCATTAGGTTAACCGGTTATCAAATTAATCTTTTCAAAATGTTAACAGTATCAACATGGTAACCGTTGTAAAAGGTTAACCATCGAATCTGTACCCGTTTATTACGGTTATCCTTTTAAATAGGTTTTCCGATCACTGTTAGCAAGTCGAAATGGCGTTTATTTGTACGTATGTTTTTTTCTACGATAACTCGAGTAGTCTCCATCAGAGCTTCATTAAATTTGGTAATCATGTAGAAATAGTCGAAAGAATTTTTAAGTTCGAACTTGAGCCAAATCGGTCTAAGGGTTGCCGATATATGGGGTTACAAGTTTACAGTTCAGTGCAAACTATAACAAATAATTGTGAACTAGTGAGTGGCCATATCCTCTGGCTGCTCTGGCCAAGTATGGCTCTGGTAGTACAGAGAGGGTCGTGCTACTGCAGTGGAGACTAAAAAGTCTTGTCTTCATTGAAACGGCATACTTGCCATAGAAATTTTATCAAAATAGGTTGTGTAGTTTAGTGTTAAAGTCAGTTTTTAGTTTTTGAAGTAAAACTTCTTTAGCGGCGTTGTGCACTTTTTTTGGAATGGGTATAAAATCTTAAACTCGCGTCAGGACCACGTGTCCTGATCGAAAATTCGTAAGACGGCGCAGGGCGCTTGCGCGAATGTTCGTGTGTGTTTATGTTACGTTACGTTCGTGTGTGTAATGTGTCATGCTTGTGACATTTGTGACAGACTGTGGTTCAGAAAAGATTTGAAATATTTTATACTGATAATTGAAGCAATTCGTGCAAAATTATTCCCTAACCATTCCAAAATATCAAAAATGCACAACGTTAATATTCAAGTTTTCACTTCTGCCGGCACTCCCAGAGTGCAACCCGTCGTTTTTTTTTTTAGAAACTCTACTTGTCTTGAACTAGTGTAGATCTGTCAGTATACTAAGGATCATAGCAATATATTTCTATAGTCCCTGCCTGCCCCTTGGGGAAACAGGGCGTGTTACACGCCCACATATTACGCATGAAATAACGGGTTTCCTACACCATCCAGAAGCACTAATAATGGAACAAAGAATTCGGTTGTAGATTCCTTGAACATATGCCTGCTCTATACTTATCTATATTACGCATGAAATAACGGGTTTCCTACACCATCCAGAACCACTATTAATGGAACAAAGAATTCGGTTGCAGATTCCTTGAACATATGCCTGCTCTATACTTTATATCTCAAGAGCAATATATCCCGGCCGTCTGGAAATCCCTCGGGGCTATAATCGTTGGACACATTTGCATAATTTATAGTTTCCGTATAGCCACTGGACCAGTACTTTCTTATTCTTTGCTTGGGATTTTTTATTACGCATCCCTAAACATATCATATATTATCATTTATTGACTGCCTTTGTGGTTCAGCGGTCAAGTCATTTGCCTTGTGATCGAGAGGTCGCGAGTTCAAATTTAAGTGGGAAGCATACTTTGTAAAATGTTTTTCCAGTCTGGTTAGGACATTGCAGGATTGAATCATCTGATTATCCGAAAGACGATTCCGTGCTTGGGCTCCGAATGCCACCTAGCGTTTGCTCAAACCTATCCTACCTAACCTATCTAAATATTGGTTCTAAACCCTTCCGGTTGCGGTTTCACAAAGTATACTTCGCAGTGAGATTCGAACCCACGACTTCCGGATCACAAGGTGAACGCCTTGAGCACGGACCACGGAGGCAGTCTGATAATGTGTGTGTTATCGGCCGCCTCATTTTATATTAAACTAGAGGCAGCGCGCGGCTTCGCCCGCGTTAACCACACGTGTGAAGTCGCAGGCGTGATGCAATATAGCCTATAGCCTTCCTCGATAAATGACCTATCTAATACCGAAAGATTTTTTTAAATCGGACCAGTGGTTCCTGAGATTAGCGCGTTCAAACAAACAAACAAACTCTTCAGCTTTATATATAAGTAAGTATGGATTGCTATTTTGGAATAATCCGCAAATGTATCTATCTCCCTCTTGGTCTTTATATTAAGTACTTATTCCACCATTTGTTGGAAAATGTCTAACTTATTTTAAGAAGTTTAATTAATTTCCGGAATACATAAATTGTAACCCCGCTTTAAGTTGTTGAAAACTTGTAAGTAACTCAGAAAGAAACTGTTAGCTTTCCGAGAGACCGAGAGCATTTTTAACCCCTGACAAAAAAGAAGGGTCTTAGAAGTTGACCTTCCATGCTGGTCTGGGAGAAATAAAAACACTTAGAATGTACCAGCTGCTTCTTTTCCCACGCAGATCGTAAAAGCCGATCGAGGGAATAGGCAAAAATGCAAATCATGTTAACAGGCGATGCGGCTTGCAACCCATCACTGTATTGATTGCTTTTCCTTTTTCTCCCAAAAGCCACTTTTAGCGTCATGGTGGGCACCATGACGCTAAAAGTGGCTTTTGGGTCTTGCGGCCCTGGGCTCTGCATAGAACCGCAAGACCCAAAATGCTCTGTCTGCCCCATTAGGGATAAAGACGTGATAGTATGTATGTATGTATGTTATAAGTTGACGCTAACGTCTGTCAGTCAGTCTGTGGCGTCGAAGCGTTCGTACGGATGGACCGATTTTGATGTGTTCATTTTTACATGAAAGCATGTTCCTTTTCGTTGTTTCTTAGCTGGACAGACAGACAGATAGACAAATCGACAGATATTAGCGTCAAACTTACATCACCCCTCTTTTTTGTCGTTGGTTAAAAAGAAGAATATGTCGTCAAGCAATAAGTAGGTATCTCAGGAGCCTTAAGTCATATACCTAAAGTTTTTACCTTTAAGCCTTACCCATCACCATAGAAACATTATTTCTCTTCTTTATCACTTATATACTTATATACCTTATAGCGCCATCTATCACTAGATGGCGCTATAAGGTATAGTACAGTCAACGAATAATTGTGGATGGAAAAGTGGAAAGCAAAAGTTGACTCGGCAACTTTGTTAGGACTAATTAAGACATAAACATACTAAAAGTCCTTACCCCTCCGAGGTGAGCCCGCGGGGGCACAAAGAAAGTCCCGTTTTTTGGTTTTTGCTTACATCTCGAAAATGGTGCGTTGTACGAAATTTTGTTGTACTACATTATTAAAGCTGATAAAATTCTCTACAACAATGGCTTTCATTTTTTTATCTATCTCCAATCGTTGCTTAGCTATGAGCTTCGAAAAATGGTCGATTTTCAAAAATAAGTGCTGCCATCTCTGTGTTCCTACCCCGCAACTCCAGTTTTGCCTACTTACGGACCCTTCTATGGCGTTGGGTTATTTGCCTAAGACAATAATCCTATAACCGAAATAAGTAGGTACCTACGACACCCCAACAAAACCTGCAAATTCGACTAAAACAAAATGTCATAAAACTGAAAACTGCACAGAGTACCAATAACTCTCGGAACGTCACAACGACTTTAGAAGCTTAAAGTTAACCGTTTTATTGCTGTCCAAGTCGAAAGCACCTTCGCCGGCTCACCGCTGCCAAACGATTATGATGCCTATTGTCTAGGTTTTAAAGTGATTTTTGGTCTGGAAGGACTCGCGAGGTACTGAATATTTATCTTTAGCGCAAGGAAAGGGTTCAGTGTTCGTCTAAAACTTTAAAAAAAGTAAATACGCAGCGCTGCAAATAAAAAAAATCATTATTCTTCTTTTATCGGGGGTTAAAAAGAATCTACCCTTATAGTAGGGCTCTATGTCCTGACAAAACCAATTTTATGGTCCTATCCTAAAGAAAGGATGAAACTTTGCATCTATATACTTAGTTATGTTTTTGTAGAAAATGTAGAAAACGAGAATGAGGGGGATAAAAGGGAGCGGGGTAGAAAGATCTTCACACGTGAATTCTACATATTATATGTATATAGCAACACGCATGTAAAGTTTCTTTTTTTCTTTTATATGTTGTACTATATTATATGTTGTACTATAGTAAATGATATACTATATTATTGGTATCACTTTAATATTTTTAATCCATACTTATATATAAAGCTGAAGAGTTTGTTTGTTTGTTTGTTTGTTTGAACGCGCTAATCTCAGGAACCACTGGTCCGATTTAAAAAAATATTTCGGTATTAGATAGGTCGTTTATCGAGGAAGGCTATAGGCTATACTGCATCACGCCCGCGACTTCACTCGTGTGGTTAACGTGGGCGAAGCCGCGCGCTGCCTCTAGTTAATAATATTTTTGCTTTTAGCATTAAGTCCGCCTTTTGTGCCATACAAATTTTATTTTGCACAATGAAGGTTACATAAATAATGAACAATAAAATAAATATTATAAAGGCGAAAGTTTACGAGTGTTGTGTGTATGTTTGTTAATTCTCACGCGCAAACGGCTGGACCAATTTTAATAAGATTTAGTATGCAGAAAGCTGACACCCTGGATTAACCTATAAGCACAGGTATGGCACTTCATACAAACGGAGCAGCATATATACCTAGTACTACTACAAACGAAACAATCCGTCCGTGCACTGGTCAAATGTGTGAGTTAAACAATCAGGGTCGCCACCACAGAATTTGTTGCTTTGCTTACCTGCTTTCATCACTCGGAAATCTATAAAATGTTCGTTATTTATTGTTTTCCGTGGATAAACAATGATAATGTGCGCAGTTTTTCACAATTATAATTCAATAATCATAATAAGTGACTCGCGTAATGTCAACGTGCGACTACCAATAACCCTGTTTTACAGGCGCTTACACCTCACAATAACGGGGGAGGGGTTGCGGGGACACCAGATTGCGGGGGACGGTGCGAGTTTCCGTTCTGTATGTATTACTATTATTAATTCTGTGCTATAAGCTAGCTTTTTCCGCGGGAAACACCGCGGAGCGCAACTGATTGACTATAATTTCGAAAGTTCCAAACCAAACCGAGCTGTGAGCAGGAGGCTTGGTTAGATTTTTCTCTTCACGATGAAGAGAAAAATCCTTCCACCGGTTTTCAATCAGCTCCCATGACTTGCGGTAACGGAACGCAGCGGGATCGATCACATAAATATTCGAAGCCATACAACCAATGCCATTACAGAGATTTATTATTGCCTGAAAAAATACATGGTTTCTCTTAGAATACATATTGTTATGGCAGCGTACGAACGCTTTGAGAGAGCCATATTTTGAGTTCCGTACACAATAATGAAAAAGAGGTCATGTGAAGCACAAATTCGACCGAATTGTTTTTTGTGGACATTTTTACCAACAAAAAAAAAGAATTTCTCTAAGTTTAATTACCCAAGTGATAAGCTGACTAAAATACAGCATAGAATTAACGTTTCTGATGTTACCAAAAAAAGGAGGTACTAAAAGTACCTTTTAACTTTTAATAGCTAGTAACTTTTAATGTTTATTACAAAGTACTAAATTAACGCAGACAAAGTCTTGGGAAGTAACAGCTGGTATAAAATAAAGCAAGATAAAAAGTTAAACTAGAGTAAGATAATCTATACATATGATAAAATAGTAAAAAAAAGTGTGACTGTACATTAAATATATTTCCAAAACAAATATTGGGGGCGATGGAGACATCGTAATAGAATAAGAATTTAAAAAAAAGGTCTGTCTGTTTGTACACGCTCATCTCCGGAAATACTGGAAGGATTCAAATGAAACTTTATCTGTTGCTATTATGCCTGGGCAACATATAGGGTATAAATGATTTTGGAAAATGGAACACCTGTTGCAAAAATATAATGTTCTAGCTAAACTATAAGAAATATAAAAATGACGCCTTAGCAAAAGTTGTTTAGCCTGATGAGCATTTTCCAGTGACACAAGTACACGCGCGCGAACGTTGTCGCGGGCTTCAGCTAGTATTTAATAACTTAACACACACGAGCTATTAAAATTAAACAAAACACATTTAAACACACAGTTAAACGTTACAACCCGCATTTAGGCTGCATTTCCACTGAAGCGGAGCAGAGCGGAGAAATTGACCAATCACAATGCTCGAAATCTCTGCTCCGCTTTAATTTAAACAGCGGAGCGGAGATATCGAGCATTGTGATTGGTCAATTTCTCTCCTCTCCGCTCTGCTCCGCTTCAGCCTTACGCTGCGTAGTGCGGGGCAATGTGAGAATCGCCTAACTCTTTTCATGCATGCTTTCCGGTTATGGGCACTCCTTACATCACCTTTCTTCAGAACAACCGCAATTTGGTCGCAGAACGTTCGTCAAACACATTAAAATACGGAAATTATCTATACACATAAAAAATATTCTATAAACAGAAACTACCTCTATTCAATAAACGAGAAACAAATCTGTAAAGAGCTCGCATTTCAATACAAGCGGAGTTTCGCGTAGTTCCATTTAACGAAGTTGTTCTTTGCACTGCGATGGAAGTTTTTCCAGCGGATAGACTGCGACCCATCAATTTATTAATTTATTCAATTTATTTATTACTTGGATCTTTTAAACAGCCTAACAACAGACGGGAGTACGCATAACGCGCTTTCGCGAGTTAAGCGACGCAGGTCGTGGTACGCACTTGGACGGGTGACCACAAGCGTGGCATACAAATTTCTCGCGTTCCTCCGTGTTCCGAAAGGCAATTCTCATTAGGCTGTCAGATGCCTTAGGCAACTTGAAATATCTGACACCAATGTTGGGCACTTACACACACACAAAAGATATATTTATATTATATGTACATGTATGATCTACAATATTTCCGAAAATCTAATAAGGTTTTAAACAGAAAAAACTGTCACCTATCGCTTTTGATAATTTTTTAAACTTCACCTCTAAACTACACAACGGATGATGTAATTTATATGGTACCACCTCGCAATTATACCTTTTCAAACAATTTTTTTTTCCACATCTGTCGCCTGGCCGAATTATCTTAAAAATCGGTGAAGGTACATAAAAAAAAATCGCGACGAATAAAAAAAATAACTACCTTTTTTTTAGAAGTCGGCTAGAAAATGCGACACTAATGTTGGTCACTTACCCAAAAGACAAATAGGACCATTGGACAAACAACACACTTAAACTAATGAGGCTCATCTTGTCTCCAAAAAGAAAAGGACACCTTCAGCAGTCGGCGATGAGTTATGAGCGTCCCAACTTCATATTACCAGTTAATTAAGTAATGCGACGTACAAAATATCTTAATAAAGGGGCCATCTGATTTTTTCGAGGTCCAGTGCTGCCCCCATTTGAAATAAATTATTTGAAAGAAGTCCTCTGGGTGCTCTGGCCAAGTATGGCTCTGGTAGTGGAGACAAAAAGACCTGATGATGATGATTTAAAAGAAAACGGAGACATAATTTAAAATGTTGTCTTGACCAAGCCATAGATAACCCTTCGAACTATTTTATTAACTACTCTTTCTAGTATTTCTAGTTTAAAGTAAGAACGTAAAGCTTTTTTTAGTACATCAGGCAAGTGCCGTTTTCGCAAAGGTGCTAAAAAAAGCCCTTAACCAAAAATATAGGTACTTTGAAAAAAAAAATATTACAAAAAGACAATAGTTTCCTTGGCACCGGGTATCTATTATGTTAGTAAGTATATTATCTTTGCATCGGTTCTATATGTTCTGTATACAGTCTCAGTAGTACTATGGCACAAATATGAAACTTAAATTTCAATGGTACTAGTGAGACTGAAATAAACCAGTCTAAGAAGTCATATTATCATCACCATCAGGTCTTTTTGTCTCCACTGCAGGAGCACGACCCTCTCTGTACTACCAGAGCCATACTTGGCCAGAGCAGCCAGAGGAATTGGCCTACACACTCCTCGCTGACCAGACATGTTGGAGAGGTATCATTAATGTTTATAAGCTTTGTTTGGCTTGTATTCCTCGGTCGCCTTCTACGACATCCACGAGAGGACTTGCAGTGGCCCTATTCTACTCTGACGGATACCACACGGCAAAAAAGAATAATATCACGTCTAAGAAGTTATGATAATATTGGTCAGCCATTTTTGCACATAAAAAACTGGCCTTTTTAAAAAAAAAAGATAGAACTTTACGAATTAGACCAATATAACTGTACAAATTGGACTTGGAGTGGCACCGAGCCGGGTCCCGGCGGAGCGTTACCTGATTCCACTTGACACAACCTGACGCGGCTGTCAGGTGGAATGAGGCAGGCGAGCGTCCGACGGCATTTGCAAGTCAATTATTTACTTTTTTTGGAACTTATTCGCTGTATACGAGCAGTTACTTTGTTTCGAAATTCAGTTTCTAATGGAACTGTCAACCAGCAAGAGCTATGCTGGTCTTGTCGGTCTCTATTCGAGGACACTCATCAGGTGCGGATTACGGACGGCGCGGTTAGTCTGTCTCCAGACTGCATCCATGTTTTTTCTGACTATTGGTGGGCAATTGTGTGAGATAAGTCTAGCAGTGACCAAATATTTAACTAATTATAGATTGTTTGTTTTTTGTGTTTGTAAGTGGCCACACTGATGTCAGATTTTGCAGCTGACATAGCTTGACGACTGCCATACAATGATGACAGCCGGGACCAATGGTTTATAGGTGCCTTCTGAAGCACGGAAGAACTCGACAATTTTTATACCACTTGTGGTCACCCATCAGAGCAGACCACGCCTCAAGTCCAGGAGTAAGAATGTGACGCTATAGTTTTTTTTAACTAAAAACAGACTTCATCCCTAAACTACACAACCGGTTTTGATAAAAAAATTATGGGACCAAGTGGCCTCGCAATGGGACCTCGCAAGTATGTACGCACTTTCAAACGTTAAAGAAATTTTCCAAATCGGTCCAGGCGTCTCCGAATAATCTTCGAATAAAGAACATACACAAAAACAATCAAAAAAATCGCGACTACCTCTTTTTTTAAAAGTCGGTTAAAAATGAAGGTAAACTTATTTCAAAAGCTCTTAAAGACACATTAGTGTCAGGTAACTATGCCCGTGTCCTGCCCGCTCTATCAGTTGAAGTGTCTACGGTAGACAGTGAGTGTGGTCCCGAACAAAGGCTCGAAAGCGATGTGAAGGGCTATTGTTAGCTGTCATGTTTGACGATGAAACGACGATATCTTCATTTATACAGGTAAGGAGGGCGTGACGTATGTCTTCATCGGTCGTTTACTGAACTTCATAAACAACCTCGTATAATCAATAGCAATATAAAAGGTTATTTTCAACCGAACCGACTAAAAAGAGGGGTGTTATAAGTTTAGACGCTAATGTCTGTTTGTCTGTCGGTCTGTCTGTACGTGTATCTGTGGGTCTGTCAGTGTCATCGTAGCTCTCGAACAGATGAATTGATTTCGAAGCGGTTTTTTTACGTAAAAGCAGTGCAGTAAGTCAGGTAAACGCTTGAAACATTAAGTGGAGTTAATGCTTGAAAGTCGGGGCTTTTTAATTTACGCAAATAACAGGACGCTAATGTCTGTTTGTCTGTCTGTCGGTCTGTCTGTGTGTGTATCTGTGGGTCTGTCAGTGTCATCGTAGCTCTCGAACAGATGAACTGATTTCGAAGCGGTTTTTTAGGGTTCCGTAGCCAAATGGCAAAAACGGAACCCTTATAGATTCGTCATGTCTGTCTGTCTGTCTGTCTGTCTGTCCGTCCGTATGTCACAGCCACTTTTTTCCGAAACTATAAGACCTATACTGTTGAAACTTGGTAAGTAGATGTATTATGTGAACCGCATTAAGGTTTTGACACAAAAATAGAAAAAAAACAGCAAATTTTGGGGGTTCCCCATACTTAGAACTGAAACTCAAAAATTTATTTTTCATCGAACCCATACGTGTAGGGTATCTATGGATAGGTCTTCAAAAATGATATTGAGTTTTCTAATAGCATTTTTTTCTAAACCGAATACTTTGCGCGAGAGACACTTCCAAAGTGGAAAAAAGTGTGTCCCCCCCCCGTAACTTTTAAAATAAGAGAATGATAAAACTAAATAAAATATATGTTGTTTGTTACCATGAAAACTACCAGCGAAAATTGGTTTGAACGATATCTAGTAAGTAGTTTTTTTTTTAATACGTCATAAATCATAAACGGCAATGTACCTTTCATTCAATCAACTCAAATATAAAAATTAAAAAAAACATACTAAAAGACGTTTATATTATGTTATTTGCTACTACGGAACCCTTCATGGGCGAGTCCGACTCGCACTTGGCCGCTTATTTACCTAAAAGCAGTGCAGTAAGTCAGGTAAACGCTTGAAACATTAAGTGGAGTTAATGCTTGAAAGTCAGGGATTTTTAATTTTTAATAGATGGCGCTACGGATATCAATTCCACTTAACATCGGTTGGAATATGTAGTTCCGCCACTCATCGGTCATCACCAGTGTCATCTGGGGTTTTTTAATTTGCCTGACAAATAACAGATGCCGCCGCTATGGATATCAATTCCACTTCTTCTTCTTCTTATCGTCTGTGTTAGTAACTAACACTAGTGTCAGAGTTTTTAAACCGCCTTAAAGGCCTCTGACATGGTTTTAGGTACCGACCAATGTCAAAGACAGTGACCGGGACCGACGGCTTAACGTGCCCTCCGAAGCACGGATCATCTTACTTATTGGACAATCAGGTGATCAGCCTGCAATGTCCTAACCAAACTAGGACAACAACACAAAGTCGTTGCCCCCGCCGGGAACTAACCACTACACCACAGAGGCAGTTTCAATTCCACTTAACATCGGCTAGAATATGTAGTTCCTCCTCTCATCACTCTGCACTAGATGGTGTCGTCGGGGGTTTTTAATTTGCCTGACAAATATAAGTGTATAAGTATGAAACTGTTTTTACTGGATTATCCGCCCTTCAGGTTGAGATATTGATATGTTTTTTGGGTCCATATTACTGAAATACAGAAGAGCAATATTACAATAATTTTCCGCATCGCTTTTAACTTTGTGTGTCTATTTGACTATTGTACTTCTGAAACACTAAAAATCTATTTCGTTTTTTAGTAGTTAAGGGTTGCATGCGATTTTACTGCCGTAAGGAGGATTTCTCCGGGAAGAATATAAATAATTAAAATACTAAAAACGAACTAATAAATAAATATGAGACTCTTAACTTATAAAAGTTATAAAATATCTCCCAGCTTCATCATCAGAACAGCTCATTGACTTTATAACATTGTATTGTCATCCAACTTACAAAAGAATGCAACATTTTAGCTAAATTGGTTGAGGATAACTGGTTAAAAATTGTGTTGCAAGATTGACCTAAACAAACATTCATAGTTACTTACATACATACAAGATACATAGTTAAATAAAAGCTTGTAATAAATAAATAAATACAATACAAAATTAAAACATTCAAACAAAATGTAACGACACTTCAAAATAACGGTTCAATTTTAAGAATTTTAAAAATTTTCGCACTGGCAACACGTTGATTGCGCGGCAAATTTGCCTGCGACCCTGTGACCTTATGGGCGGGTTATATCAAATTATCCGATCCGTGAAATCACGGGTTTCGTTATCATAATATGACCTTTTTAGATTTTGTTTTATATTATTACTAGCTGTGCCCGTGGGCTTCGCTCCCCGTGGGAATTTCAGAATAAAAACTATCCTATGTCCTTCCCTGGGTATCAAACTATATCCATGTCAAATCTCGTCTAAATAGGTTCAGTGGTTGAAGCGTGAAGTAGTAACAAATAAACAAACAAATATACTAACTCACTTTCGCAATTATAATATTAGTACCTGGGCGACCGAGCTTTGCTCGGTTACATCTCAAACATTAACAAATTTTTTTTAAACTTGTCTAAAAACAATGCAAAATAATAAAAAAAATATAAACTTAAACATAAAAAAAAACAAAAGTAAGTCACCGAGTGGGATTCGAACCCGTAACACTCTTTCTAGCGGTCGCTATCCTTAACCGCTGAGCTAACTCAAGGCGGTCGCGGCGCGACGAAATTAGCGACCATATTCTGCGTGGAAAGAAAAACGCATGAAAACTCGAAAACACTCGTTTTCCCCAACATAAAACTAATCTAGATCGATTGTTTACCCCCGAAAACCCCCATATACAAATTTTCAGCGAAATCGTTAGAGCCGTTTTCGAGATCACAGAAATTTATAAATAAATATATATATATACATGCATACATACAAACAAGAATTGCTCGTTTAAAGGTATAAGATAAGTAGGATAGAATTTATTTCTACTAGCGGCCCGCTTCGGCCTCACACACAAATGCCTTACATATTAGTGAAAAACGCATGAAAATCAGCCTAGTATTTTTTAAGTTTATAGCTAACACGTATAGTATAAATATTGTAAAGAATGGAATTTTAAAAGTACGACAAGTGCGAGTTTAACTTGTATTTATTTGATACTAGCTGTACCCGCGGGTTTCCCTCCTCGTGGGAATTTCGGGATGAAGAGTACCCTATGTCCTTCCCCGAGTCTCAAACTATATCCATGCCAAATTTTATCCAAATCGGTTCAGCAGTTTAAGCGTGAAGAGGTCACAAACAAATATACAAACTCACTTTCGCATTTATAATATTAGTAGGATATGAGTAGGATTTTTTCTTGTATTCTTACATACAGTTTTTCCTAAGAATTTCGTAAGTCTACTACTTATTGCTTTTTACGTTTCAAAAAGAAGAACCTCTTAATAAACTCAAAAAGAAGAACCTCATAATAAACGGACATGCCAACAGTCAAACAGCGGACCCTAAAAATACTTGAATTTCAAAATCTTTATAATTTTACGTTGAGAATTAGATTGATTTAACATCAATCAGTTGTTGACGTCAAATCTTTGCTTACGTAAAATTCCCAGCTAAAACAACACATCAAATTAAACTGACGATCAAATCAAATACAAATATTTGACGTTAAATGTTGCGTAATTGAGTTAATAAGCCTTACAAACATCCTTTGTGATGGCAAAGTTATTCAATACAGAAAAATCGTAAAAATCAATTGACTTTCCGCCGGAACATTCCGCGAAGCGTAACTTTTTAACAGTGGCGAAATAAATTGATTACGATTCGTCAAATAAACGGTTGGCAATAAATTGATTAGAACTCGTCAAATAACTGCCGAATTGGGTAAAGTATTTTAGGTGAGGTTAAGGTCAGACTAACTTCTCAACTCGACGAACCTCTGAATGGCTAACAGCAAAGATTAATTAATAACGTAACAGAAACCCAATGCCATAGAAACTATTGGAGGCCCCGTAAGTTGGCAAACCTAGAGTTGCGGGGTAGCCTCATAGAGATGGTAGCACACACGACTAGCGAAAAAGTGACAAAGAAAGTGTTGAATATACTTAAAGAAGTAAGACATATTTAATTAATTAGAGTACTACTTTATTTCAATATAAGATTTTACTGTCTTAATTAACGTTATATTTAACGTAGCATAAAAGATTAAATAAATAAAAACGCCTAAGTGCGAGTCGGATTCGCGCGCGAAGCTTTTCGTATCATAATCTATAAAAATCACATTTGTTGTATTTATTAATCTGTTTTTAGTATTTGTTGTTATAGCAGCAACTAATATACATCATCTGTGAAAATTTCAACTGTCTAGCTATCACGGTTCATGAGATACAGACAGGGGGACAGACGGACTACTAGAGTCCCGTTTTTACCCTTTAGGTACAGAAACCGAAATAACGTTCGTTGGCACCATCACTTCGGGTCTCGGGTCCACGTTTTTTATTCTACTATCATATTCTAAAATAAGTTATCATCTTAAGCCAATATGATATGTCAAAAGAAAAATCTACTTATTGGTTGTTAAAACTTAAATGTCTATGCAGGCAGCTCCGCTTCAGTGGAATCTCGCCCTAACTCTGAATTTTTTAGTTGCCTCCTCCGCTCCGCACCTACATTTCTGAGAACTGTATCTAATACCTAATGTCAAATCACAGTCAAGCCTACTATTGTTAGTACCCGCCCACATGCCTTCAAGTCAAATGTCGCTGCGCAAATACATTGTGAAAGGAACAAAGGGCGAAGCCGGCCAATTGTATATAAGTATATTATGTTTATGTGACATTGTGTATACAATATGTTCTGTCTGTAGTTCATTAAGATTATTTTGTAATAAATATACTTTTTTGATATGTTTTTCTATATTATTTTTTAGGACTAAACACAGCCTCAGATATGCGTAAAGAAGGCCTGATAGAAAATAGTCAACATGTATATTTAAGCAATACTTAAGTATACTTAGGTTTTTTTTAATTAAGTAACCTGTACTGCCCCACTGCTGGGCAAAGGTGTCCCCCATACTTAGGTAAATACAATAATTTTAAAGACAAAATTAATAATACTACTATGTACGATTTGTTCAGTATAATTTATAGATTTGTTTCAAATCAGATTTACTTTATATAAAAAATCACCCTTTTGTAGTCACTAATAACAACTTTTTCAATTAAATTAAGTCAAACAGAGTTCGAAACACAACAGACTCGGCCATAAAGCCTTTTATTACGCGAATAATGTCCAGCAATCGAGCGAATTTATCGTATTCCAATGAGGTCTTTAAATTGAAAGATTTTATGCTTTATTTAAATTCGGATCATTAACAGTTACGAGAATCGATAATTTTTACTGTTACAGTAAATCGAATACAAACAACCAACTTTATACACAAGGGAATAGCATGACGAATGGAAAAACGGTGTCGACCCATATCGGTAAGATTATTAAAAAATATGACCACGATACAGTACATTTAAATTTCGGATCACTATCTATATGCATACAAATTTAAGCTATAATATCACATAGCATACTGGTTTAATGCACAATCGTTTTTAAGCATAACGTCCTTTCGCATAATGGAGTATGCATAATAATTTTAAGCATAATGTACCTAAGCATAATCATTATTTAGCCCTAACATTTTAAAGCATAAAAGGATGTAAGCATAATGTCATCAAACCATAATTTATCAAGACATAACATTACTTTAAGCATAAAAATGATTAAGCATAACATTTTTATTCATTCATCACACATCAAAATTGTTTATTAATTGCTAATAAATTGAATCTAACTTCCTTTCTGGTCTCACAGTTGTTCCAGGTGATCATAAAAAAAAAAACTTAAACCTAACTTCCCTTTTGCCCTCACATTTGTTCTGGGTGGTCATATTTTTTTTGCATGATAATTAAAAATAAACACTTAAGTAACTTAATACTGTTTCTGTTATTTTTCAAAACATTATGCCTAAATACTATTAGTCTTATAGTTATTACGCCTAAAGAGATTATGCGAATTAACATTATGCCGTAACAAATTAGTCTAAAATATAATTATGCCTATAAATATATTTACCAGTATGACAAAAAACAACATATGCCTAAAAACTATTATGACAAAATATTTTATGCCAAACAAAGTATGCCAAAGCATATTAGGACAAACAATTATGCAAAAAAAAAAGGGCTAGGTACGATTTTTACTTAGCGGTGACGTCGCAAGCACTCCAGAACATAAATACCTAGTATCTTTGTAAATTTTTACTTTTTTAGGGTTCCGTAGTAAAAAAGGAACCCTTATAGTTTTGCCATGTCTGTCTGTCTGTCTGTCTGTCTGTCTGTCTGTCTGTCCGCGGTCCTACTCAGAAACTACAAGTACTAGAAAGCTGTAATTTGGCATGGATATGTAATAATGTATGTATGCGAAAAAGTCGTAAAATAAAATCTGGAAAAATATTTTTGTTTAGGTTAGCTGCCATACAAGTAAAGAGCTAGTCAATATTTTTTTCTCGACAAACACATTGTGTTGGGTGTAGTTAAATAGGTCTTTTTAAAAACATTGTGAGCTTGTTAACACCATTTTTGGATTTAGGGATCCGTTTCTGAAATATTTGGGTTTAAAGTGAAAATTTTTATTGGAGGCAAGTGTCCCCCCCCTCTATCTGCTAAACGGTTATATATGGCCACGTAAAAAAAATTCACAGCTATAGTGTATATAATGTAGTTTAAAGGAAAACTATCAGAGCTAAGTAGGGTATACAAATTAAAAAGTTATAGGCGATCAACTTATAAAATGTACTCGGAAAAAGAAATTTCATACAAATTCAATAGACAATTAGTTTTTAAACGTTTTTAGTGGCATAAACTCAAAGTTGGCATTCGGAACTACGGAACCCTACACTGCGCGTGGCCCGACACGCACTTGGCCAATCATTGGTAAACTAAAAAATACGGGTCCATTATTTTTTGATAATCTTAAAGACGAACTAATTACAATTACTCTTTTCTGACTCTCTCGTCACCCCTATTCGTGATATAAAATCTATAGCATTTCTTGAAAAAAAACACCCTAGAAATGTTTATTCAGTTAATAAAATACTAAGAGCTGATTTGACCAAACGTTAAGTTACACCAGTAACTCTTGGGATAATTTTTAAGTTGACTGGCAGAAAATGCTCTTAGCATTAAGTCCGCCATTTGTTAAAAGTATATTTGTACTTTGGAACAATAAAGTTTGATAAAATAAATAAATAATTTTTAGTTTTTAATTTAATCTCGAAAAACTTGGTTGATGTTTTTTTATTTAATTCCTGGAGTAAGTAATCCTTGGATTGTTACTCTATAGTTATGGAAGTGAATGTATAACCCGACAATAAATCCATAGATATATATTACTCTTTCCATATATTTAATTTCGGAAACCATTTAATTTAGCATGAGATAAATGAAAAATACAAAAAATATACAAAAACAAAATAGAACAAGCGTCACATGTCATCTCATCCGCTGCTACTGTTAGAAGTCCGCCATTGAAACACTCCCAGATAAGTTTACTATTTATTTCTAGAAAATTGGCGGTATAAATAGCTTACTCTAGAATATAGATCTTGTTATTGGATAGTAATTGCTAAAACGCAAAATCGAGTTATTCCGAGTATTTTGCTATTTATTCTCGGAATACATTTCAAATTAGTTTGGTCGAATCCGCCCTTAAGCATTTTCTGCTTACTTTTGCCAAAAAAAACGGACTTAAACACAATGTAAACTACTAGTAAGGCCTAATGTAGTTGTTTTGTACATATAGATTTTGGACAGTATTAAAATACTATCTAAAATTTTATAAAAAAATTATATGAAAGGTTTACCTATTCAAAAACAAATTAAATCGACCATTAATTTATGTTCCAGTACTGTATAATCTTACTAAATAGAGCTCAAAGTTCAATAAGAGATTAACAGACAAAGGAATAAATCTCCATAAAGCCACATTAGCAAATGAGCGTATTCAATCACTTTTCAGAACGCACCCGGGCAAAGGCGCGAACCGGCGTTTCAGGCTGCAATGGCGCGCGAGCGTGACGTCAGCACGCGATCAATGGAACTGACGTCGCACCTCCCCCCCTGCCACCCGCACACCCGGGAACCCCCCGCGTTTATGCCCGAATGGTAAAGACTTCAGACGACTGCCCTGCCATGGCATTGTGCCGATTGTCCATTTGAACGTCTAATGGGGTCATTACGCGTACTGGCAACATTCTAAAATTAAATTCGAGGGAAGAGTTGTTGTACACAAATGCAAATGTTTGTGTGATTCAAAATTTAAACAAATGAACTTTAAAGCATGTTGCGAATACTTTTTTTATATATTTTAACGGACTTTGGTGTCAGCTTTTTAGCCTATCATCATTTTGTAACTATGTACGTACAATTTTTGACGAAGCATGTCGTGGTTTTTTTGTCCCTACATACAATTTTTGACGAACCTTGTTGCTGATAATCTTCTTTGTACTTAATCTGTGTAAATCTGTATACTGATTTGATGAGAAAATAAATGGATATTAGTACTTCGAAGTAGTTTCGAAATAACATCTGAAACGGTTTAAAAAAAAACTCTACGGAATTCAAATTATAAGAGTATCAGGCATCCAACAGAAAATTCTTTTTTACATATCTATTCTATCTTCAAAGGGCTAACAATATTAGCTTCATTGTTTTCACTTACTCAGTGACGCTAATATAGTCTTAGAGGCTTCAGTTTATATGGTTTACATTTAATTTTTACTTTAGTTTGTCTCAAGCTGAATCTTTATAAGAATGCTGCAGATTTGCCGTCTCCGCATGTAACATCGGATAAATCATTTCCTCGCACCTGTGCAAACATCGGGTAGGGAAACTTGAAGTATGCATTTACTTACCAATATCGATGGTTTTATTTTCGGAAGCTGTTAGCGTTATTGCGAGTAATTTGGAAATCCAAAACGATTTCGTGAACGTTTTTTATTTGATATCAATAAATTATATTTTAATTTATTTGGTATGAGGGATGGCAGGTATTTTGAAAAATACTTAACTAAAATATTTTAGTGCATCTAATTACTTTGATGTTTCTAACAGATTCTTACTTATTGGTGTTTTTTACGTTCTTTAGAGATTTTGAAGATATTTATCAACTGCTCAGAAGCGCTAGGTCTATGTTTGAATATTTATCTATATAGTATCGTTGAGTTAGTATCCCATAACACAAATCTCGAACTTTATGGCTAATTCAATCAGTGTAATTTGTCCCTACATATTTATTATTTATTTATTTATGTAATTGTATTGCGATTTATTTAATCAAGAGGGACCACTTTCGAACATCTGTAACCGATAACCGTGGACTTTAGTAATTTTAAGTTTCAATTCATGAAGATTATTTCGAGCCGTAGATATCACGTCTTTATCCCTAATGGGGCAGACAGAGTTATTTGGATTTTGCGGCTCTTAGCGGACAGAGCCCAGGACCGCAAGACCCAAAGGCCACTTTTAGCAAGATGGTGGTCGAAGAGCTGTTCTTCTTATAGAGTATGTTAATAACAAAGACTAGGGTAAAATTTTTCAAGCTGCCTTAAGGCGTCTGACGTAGCGCCTTAAGGCATTAGACTGTCATCTAGCTAGTGACAAAATACATATATTATTTTATTACACAGATATACAATGCCATAGAAACTATTGGAGGGGCCGTAAGTAGGCAAAACTTGTAGGCGAAATTAGTAGCAGCTGCTCTGAGAGATGGCAGCACACACAGCACACACAACTGGCAAAAAAGTGACCAAAACACTGTTGAATAGGCTTTAAAAATATTTATTGCATTTCATATAAGTCATATTTATTAAATTAGAGTACTGCTTTATTCCAATAATAGTAATAAAATATTTTAAATGTTTTAATACCGTTAGCGCCATCTAGTGACGAGGGAAGAGAAATAATTATGTGGGCAAGACACTAGCGAACTAGTGTCTTCAGTGTTTGAAAAGAGTTGTAGGTAAATAACTATAATATCTTTGTCTAACACTCGACTGGCACTTGAACCTGCAGACATCTTGCAAGTCTAATCTAAACTCGGGCCATTCTTTCAGCATCGGCGGCGTTAGTGGGCCATTAATTTTTAGACTCCGATAAACTAGGGAAAAGTGGCTATGGTTTCCCAGGGAAAAATGAGGTACAAAGAACGAGAGTCGAATGGCTTCTATTCAGGTATATTGTGGTTATTATATGTAATGATCGGAACCCTTACAGGCATGTAATACGGCCGACTTTTGTACTGTACAATAATTTATGTATATATTTAAATTTTTTAAAATTAAAGTACATGTTATAATTCGGTATATTGACTGGGTCAAAAATAAATTATTCGGTACAGTTCATATTAATTATTAGTGTCACTTTTCGTTGATCATATCCATTTTCAATATGATGTTAGATTTATTAATGCAGAAAAACTGATAATACGAGACGTCACGCTTTTGTATTTCAAACAATGAAAAAACATATAAGTAAATGTTTGTTTTGACACTTACAAAAAGTGTCTGATTTGACTTGATCTAGCGAATGTTTTTTTTTTTAATTATCTCCTGTAGACAATTTTCATATTTGAATTTTAATCAACTAAGTGAAAGACAGGAGCTCGTTGGCCCGGCGGGAGTGCGCATTACTAGCGCCTTCGCAAGTAAGGCGACACCGGGCGTGGTTTGCACTTGGATGGGTGACCATAAGTGGCATAAAAATATTCAGAGCTTTTCCGTGCTTTGGAAGGCAAGTATAAGCCGTTGGTCCTGGTTGTCATCATTGTATGAGTATGGCAGTCGTCAAGCTATGTCAGATGCCTTTAGGCAGCCTGAAAAATCTGACACCAGTGTTGGCCACTTACAACACGAAAGTAACAGGGTCATGAACTCCCATGGTCCACATGGAAGAGCCTAAACCGCCTTCGAACTGAGGTAGGCCGATGCAGGCATTACTTAGCCCGATGGCGTTACATAGATGAATCCGCAACACAGTGTCAGTGTGGGCACAGCGACCAGACTGACACACCTTCTTTCTTGCCCATCGTGCCCCACCAGCTGCACTAAACGTGACCTTTATGAGGCCTCGGACAGCGGTGTAAAAGTGGCATCTTTCTGGAGGGAAAAAATTTGATTGTTTGAGCCAACGACACGAAAAGAAGAAGACAACACGAAAAACAACACAAATTAAAATCAGCTAAGTCATTCGTAAATGAATGTATGGTAAATGATAAGAAAAAAATAAATTTTATATTTCTAAAATTCTATAGAAATATCATCGCTCCTAATGTCCTAATCTATAGTATATATTTATTTGTTGCACATAAAATCTCAAGATTATTGTCTACCCTTTCATCTTTGGGACGTACGTAACAGAAAAGATGGTAGATGGGCGTTTTGGATTAATTAGATAAGTATAAAGAAAAAAATAAGAATAAATTAGGGTGTATACATAAGTGTCAATTACATAAAGTATAGTACATAGGTATAATAAATAAAATAAACCAATAAACATCTCTATAAACATATACAAAATTTTGAAATAAATGCAATTTATAACCTTACATAAATATAAATACTGATATAATCTATAATCTATTCCTTATAAAGATTTTAACTGTAACAGAAACCTACGCAATTCGAACGCTCCGAACCCAACTTTAGGAACGGGGAGGACATCCTCCAACTTGGGAACATAATTACGTGTCTCATTCAAATTACGATATCTAATTCGTCCTTAATGAGATCTCCGAATCTTCCCTCCTTGCCTCGGGCTTCGGGAATCTTGATTTAACTTGAGTCTACATCGTATTTGCATAAATAGATGAACTCTATCTTTCTAACAGACTAGATTCATTTAACCCTAGATTTTTCAAATATATTCAGAAAAACAAGTTTATTTGCCAGGCAATAAAAAAATCCCGACTCCCAAGCGTCACCGACACCATCTAGTGATGAGAGGCGGAACTACATATTCCAACCGATGTTGAGTGGAATTGATATCCGTAGCACCATCTATCGTTTGCCAGGTAAAGTAAAAAGCCCTGACTTTCAAGCATAAACCACCAATAACTTTTAAACGGCTGAACACATTTTCATCAACCGCAAGGGTACTTGCTTTCACGTAAAAGAAAAACATTAGCGTCAAACTTATATATAAATATATAATCCACTTTTTATCAGGGGTTAAAAATATAAAATTTGCAGGAATTTAAAAGTAAAAACTATTAAATTAAAATTACCCTAAATGTATAAAGATAAATAAATAAAAGTGTGAAGACCCTATACTGTTCGAACTTTAACGATCTGTAAAATGGAAAAAGCTCTTGAAATAGCCGCAAAACTTCGGTTCTTTATAACTTAAGTTACATAGGTTTATTTCAGCTACATTTAATTCCCCCCAAAAGATAACTTTTATTACCCTATTAATTTGATTACCTTGCTTAATTTAATTAAACTCGCACAGGTGCCAGTTTAATAAAGCAGGTGCTATTTTAATGAAGTGCCTATAATCTAGAAAATAATTAGCATAATCCTAGCTTGCAGCGAGTCTGTTTGAAGCCGATAATAAAGCCATTACGTTCGGATGCAAATCCGAGACTCAAACATCTGCATTATTAACGAGAATCAGTTGCAAATCGAATTAATCAGATTCAATACTATTTATGATACAACAAGAATTATAAATCCTTGATTGCGTCATTCATTCGCGTATTTTTATTACGCATGAGGACTGGTAATTGAGTCAGTCGACTACTAAATTATATTGTAGTCTAAAAAAGATTAGCTATCCTTTTCTGTTGCTCAGAACTGTCATTCGCTAGAGCGAAAGAGAGCGACGGAACGCACCAGCATCGGGGATTCCCAGGATAGCAGCATAGAAAAGAGCCGTTCCGCGCTGCCAGATGTAGCCCAAACCTAAAGATAGCTTTGGTTAAGATAAAAGTTCTCAAGCACGTTGCTCCAGCAGTGGAGACAAAAAAGACCTGACGATGCCTCACGTAGTGAGTTAGGACTAAACTGGTTGATAGTTTTAATCTATTTAGACGTTCAGGAGCGTCATCCGGACAGCTTCACTGCACCCAAGCCGTTGCGTTGATGGTCGTCTAAATTTATATAAGACTGCGTAGTGGTAGGTCTTTTCGATTAAACTATGTGAGTAAACCGTATAGAATATTAATATTTTACTATATTAAATGCAGCCTAACATAAATTACAAAACTTAATTTCTTAGCTATTTTCAGAATGACACAAATTATTTACGTACACGCGACACTTTACACGCATTCGGTAAAAAAAAAGTAACGCCAGTGAAAACAGTGACTGTTCCAAGGTTAGAACTATCCTCAGCCCTACGCAGGAAAAATATTATTTACGAGCAGTTACTCAAGAAGCCAGGCTACTAACTAGCAAACTCTACCGACAATATAATAAGCTGGTAAATAAGACAAAGAAAACTCTTAGTTAACCATATAGAAATTCCCAGGGTAATATCCATCCATTCCCGACAATATCGTCGGGTTGATAAAAGTTTCAGGAGAGCATTCTGGCTATTAGATAATTGCGAGGATCTTGGGTAGCCCGCTAACCTTTTTAGGGGTAATCAGGGGCAAACGGGGGTGTAAATGAGGCTATATCGACTGACGTATTGTTATTTCCTTTATACCTTCTGATGGTTATAACATAATCACTACATTAACTAATTTGGCTTCTATACTTAAACATACTGCTGAGAATGGTAGTGTTTTTTCATCATCACATGTATGAAATTCCACTCTTTTCGCACGTTTTACAGCCACGTTCTTTATTATTTTATTCGGTAAAAAGTACGAAGTGTTGTAAATATGCACTCTGGTTTTAAAGAGGTACCTATTCTAATATTTTTCTTTTAATAAATTATAAGATTGCGTGTAAAAATTATAGGCTTCTCTTCTTCTTATCGTGTGTGTTAGTGACTAACACTAGTGTCAGAGTTTTTTAACCGCCTTACAGGCCTCTGACATGGTTTTAGGTAACGACCAATGTCAAAGACAGTGACCGGGACCGACGGCTTAACGTGCCCTCCGAAGCACGGATCATCTTACTTATTAGACAATCAGGTGATCAGCCTACAATGTCCTTACCAAACTAGGACAACAACACAAAGTCGTTGTCCCCGCCGGGAATCGAACCCGCGACCTCCGGGTATGAGCCGAACGCTCTAACCACTACATCACGGATTATATATATCATATATATATATATATAATTATAGGCTAATACAATTATAGCGTCATTCAATTTATTAGAAGGCTAATTGGAATTTCGTACACTGGACTTGGCAGATTTCAACACTTCTCATACCTTCGCAGCAGACCTCACATCCACATACGTTCAAAAGTCCCCTTATAGACTAGCACAGAGCATAAATTCCTTTACTATTACTCGTAAGTATAACTTGATTTTAATGATGTCATCTGGGCTAGTATTTTGTGCATGTGTGAGTTTAATTCTTTTTAATAATCTTAAGAATCTTGCTACTGATTTGAATTATAAGTGGAAAATAGATGCAGATACATTAAGATACATCGTCACATGTTTATTACTTCAAGTAAACAGATCCAGTGGCAACATTCAAGGCCCGTGTATATTACGGGCATATCAAAATTGTAGAGTTCAGCTCTTGGAAACCTAATACATGGAAAAAAATGTGATGGCATATATGGTAACAATTTCGTATTAAAATTTTCTGGCCTATAGCCTATTTGAATTAATAGGTCAAAATACCAGATTGATTGACTTCTACAATCCCTTGGAAGAACAAAGAGCTAGTACATTATTACTTCTAGACCAGCAAGGACGTAGGTTTTTCCATAATCACAGGAATTCCTCCCACGCATCCGTATTGAACAAGCAGAGGAAACGTTTTAAATAATTCAACCACTTTTTGGCAAAGAACGGTTGAATTCAATTGTGTCTGATGTGGCTGACGGATTAACAGATCATGTTTATTCTCATAAATTTGTGATTCAAATTCAAAACAATTTATTCTACCATAAACAAATCAGACTGAGGAAAAATACTGTTTTAAGCGGCGGACACGGGCAGGAAAAAACAAGACTAAGTGAGAGGCAAGCCGAGACACAAAACAGAGAAATAACATTTTAAAGTTTAAAAATGCAGCAGCAAAATTGTAATGCAAGTACTCGGTGCACTTCCCAATGAGGTTACGGAGCAATGCACCTGGCAGGGTTGCCAATGTCTGGGAAGAAATAAATGAACATCATTCAAGGGACTAAACGACCATATTATGTCGGGCAGAGTGTCTGAAAATAAGGACGAGCATTTACCGACAGAATTAAAACCAGGACCCGAAATACGTTATTTAACTCAGCTTTTTTAAATATTTATATCAAAAAGTGACATAATACGAAGCAGAAAAAAAATTATGCTCTCAAAAATAAGAGAGTTTAAATAAAGCTTTCAAATCTGGTGGAAAGATTAACTGAAAACAGAAAGAGGATGAACGTACGGGGATGTGACGTCACTGCAATTCGGTTTCGCGCGTACAAAAGGGATAAAGATGGTAAAAAATACGACACGGAAAGAAAAAAACAAATAACGTATGTATAATGACGTGATAGTGTACGACTATACGTATTCGGGGCAGGATTTAATAAATAAGAAATCAAAGATCCCAACAAAAACATTTTCATGTAAAAATGTTGCCAAGACGAGTCTACATAGCTTACCCTGTGAAAAAGTGGTCAGATCTCATGTAGAGCCAAGATTGTTGATCTATGCGCCCTTACTTTACCAGGCCTAACTTCACATACTCTACATTTTAGTCAAAACGTAATGCTTAGCCGTTTTGCTACTGTTACGAAGATTTCATAGGCATTCGTTCATCGTGTGTGATAGAAGTGCGAATTTTATAATTATATTCATATACGATTTCAGGCTACGGCCATTTATAATCTATGTCATCGTCATCAATTTATAGTGGGTCCAGGGAAATCAAAGGAAACGATCCGTCCTGTGATACCATCTTCTTGTTTTTAAGGGGATTACGATGAACAAACAATAACGAGATCTTCATTTTATATAAATATCCATAAACACAGTATTTAAATATAAGAATAGCTTCACGTTAACTGGTAAGCAGTAGGTATATCAGCAAAATGTATTTTAATCTAAATTTCCACGGTAACAAATAAGTTTAGCCAGAAATTACTTGTATCGGGTTTGTATCGGATTTTTGAACAAATAAATACACATACATAACAAGTTTATTTTCAAGGCAAATATAAAAACCCCGACTTTCAATAGTTTCATATGTAAACGCCATCTATCGATGGGCGGAAAAACTAAATAGTAGAATTAATATTCGTAGCGCCATCTACCATGCGACAGGCAAACTACAAAACCTCGACTTTTAAGCGTTAACCTCCAACAACTTTTAAACGGCTGAATCGATTTCCATCAAACAGCTAGAGAATCACCGCGAGGCAACTTGCTTCTTCTTAAAAAAACCTCAATCGATCCATTCGAGGCTACGATGCCACAGACATTAGCGTCAAACTTATATACCCCTCTTTTTTGGAGGGGGTTAAGAACTTCTAAATGTAAAATCAAACCTATAATCGCTTGACATAAAGGGACATCCTCTTTACACATTCCTTTAAGAATGTCGCGGATGTCTATGTATTAAAAGCCAATACAAGACTACAAATATTCCTTCTATTTCCCATAGAGGACTGAATTACATAACCCTCTAGAGCGGCGCGGGGTGCGACGCGCCCTTACAATGTAGGGGTATCGAGCGGCTGCCCTCTCTTTCCTACGCCCCCTATCTCCCTCCCACGCCACTCCGAGCATCACTGTCACGACGACAGAGTCCCATGCGCGCCATTCATTGACTTCTTTCTTTGTGAAACGGAATAAAAAATGTGGGTGAAGCGACGATGTATTGCATGATAGGGCTTTGATCACGTGGTGCAACTTGGCGCGGACCGGCTATTATGAAGTCTGTGAAATGTGTCAGTTCCTAGGCTTTAAAACATTACCACGTCTGTGTCCTAACGGGCTAGACAAAACCTAGGGCTGTAACGTAAGGCCCATAGCGTGACGACGAGCGTAAAGGTAGAAAAACGGAATCAAAATAGTAATAAGTAGCTATTCGCATCGCCTATTAATGATTTAGATTCTCGCCTATTCCCTCGATCGGCTTTTGCATCCTGTGCGGGAAGAGAAGCAGTTGGTACAGTCAACGTTATTTCTTTGTTAAAGCAAGTGAAAACAAATATTTTGGAGCATTCGACTTTTGGCAAAAGCCGCGTGCCGCGTCGAAATAAAAACTATATATGTGTATATGTATGTACTTTACTGCTTCTGGCTCCTAATGGACACTTGAACCCGTTTATGGGCGATTACCTCTGGTTATATTAATAATTTAGTGCCGCCATAACCTCGTGATGCAAAGGTAAAAGTATTTATGTAGTAGTGTTAATGAAAAATATGCAAGTAAAAATCCTTGTCTATAAAATCATTTATCACCTAATTAGAGATGAGCCCCAAAATGTCCATTTCTAGCAATATTGCTAGAAAATTTTACAGAAATATTGACCAGTTTCCGTAATTCTCGGATAATGGCACATCACATATGTACACTTTATAAATCAATAATTTCGCTAATTACAAAGAAATTATGTTATAAATTACATAATTACAAAGGTATATATTTATAAAGTGTATATTTCAATAAAAAGACATGTCAAGATTGTTTACATTTATTTAAATACCTAACCAAATGGAGTATAGATCAATACACCAGTTTTTTTTATTGTTATTGCTCTCTGACTAAATTTATCGCTATATGACGGCCCTTACGTCATATGCGGTTAGGCAGCTTGAAAAACCTGACTTCAATGTTTAGGTACCACTAACAGAGAGCTTGTAAATATTTAAAATGTTTTGCTAATGTAGTTAGTCAGTAAAGGCCAACTAGTTTCGGTTAGTTTAGTCATTCCTACCCATCGCCTAATACACATTAAATATTTCTTTTTCCTCGTCACTAGATGGTGCTATAGGTAATAACCAAACCATCTTTAGAACTAATCTTATACCTTTAAGAGTCCCCTTACCCTAGACTTCTCCATACAAACGTAGTCTACGTTTAATTTTGAAACCACATGTCAGATTTCGGTAAAAATTGGTAATTGTAAAGAAATTGCAATTATCTAGGGTAATAACTGGTTTCCTACATTAAAATTATGAACTGGAAAGAAAATATAACGATTTAGAAGTTTCCCATACTGATGGTCAAAAATGATATAAAGCACTATATTCTATTTCAAGTTCATATTTTTAATGTCGGAAACCAGTTATTACCCTAGATAATTGTAATATCTTTGAAATAACAAAATTTTGCCGAAATCGGACAAGTCGTTTTGAAATAAAACGTAGACTACGTTTGTATGGAAAGTTGTATTTTGGTCTAGGGTAAGGGGACTCTTAAACGAGCAATTCTTGTATATTTATTTATATGTATATTTCTGTGATCTCGGAAACGGCTCTAACGATTTTGCTGAAATGTGGTATATGGGGGTTTTCGGGGGTAAACAATCAATCTAGATTAGTCTTATGTTTGGGAAAACGCGTTTTTCGAGTTTTTATGCGTTTTTCTTTCCACGCAGAATATGATATAACCGAGCAAAGCTCGGTCGCCCAGGTACTATTAAAATAAACTGCAGTGTGGTGTCCGGCAGAGTAGAATAGTGCCACTCCAAGTCCTCCCGTGGATGTTGTACATAAATAGAGTAGTAATAAAGTAAAGAAGAATAAAGTACTAGTCTTAAATAAAGTAGTAGTCTATTAGACCTATCTAACCCATCTGGCCAGTGTGGAGAGCGAAGGCCAAAGCCTTTGGCTACTCTGGCCATTTGTGGCTCCGGTAGTACAGAGGGTCATGCTTTATTATTTCTTCATACTAATTCCTATATTACAAAATTAAAGCATTCATTTTTATATGCTGCTCATTTGGATACTATTGCAGATGCTTTATCTTCACCTAAAGGTTAAACCTATTTTAACCTTTTTACCACAAACATCTATTTTATCTAACACACATTGTAGGGCCCATTCTTTGAACGTCGAATGTTTTCGAAGAATTGAGATTTACCATGCCTAACGCTGGGGGCACAATAACTGATATTAATAATCATCATCATCATTTCAGTGGATGCAAGCCGCTCTAGATCGGTCATTTTGGAAATCTTTGGGACCTATGTCCAGCAGTGGAAATTATGCGGCTGAAATGATATTAATTAATAATAACTGGGGTTAATTATATTATATTTTGTTTTTTTTTCCCCTAGGTGTAATAAATAAAAATGATAAGATTTTATAATGTGTAAATAATTTTTGTTTTCATTTCCATTTTCGGCCAAAAACAAGACTAAACCCAAAGCTTCTTCTGCGTTTTCTTGTTTGGCTGAAAATACATTTTTGGTCAGACATATCTTCTGTGTATGTATTGAGTATATACACAGAAGATATTTAACTATAAGGTTTAGCAAAGATTTGTAATTTTAATGACGAGTAAAGGGGTAAGTGTACTATAATGTTGTGATTTCATACCCTGGATATTTTTATTAAATGCCGAACCAACTATATTTTATGAATGCATCTAGTGGATAAGGATAGAAAGTAAAAGAACCTACCTTTAAGGAAAATATACTACGCTAGTATAAGAAACTAACTACCTTTAAGGAAAATAAACATTAAATTCTTATAAGGTTCTAATTGTGAACTTATTTGATAATCTCACGAGAGATGAAACATTGTAGGTAAATGTTATGTGACTTTCGCAAAATAAACACAAGCTGAAATGACTTCACACTATATAGCGATCAATTAAACTGACAACAAATTCAATTACACCGGAATGCACAAATAGGACAAATTGTGCCTACAACCGGCAGCACATTAATGACTCGCTGAAGTAAAAAAATTGCTGATATTTGATATTAATTCATGGGAAAAGCCATTTCAGGTCTATTTTAGAATCGCGGTACGTGTATAATACGTATTATTAAATAATCACTCACCAGTCAAACCACCTGCTGCAGCCCTTTTCAACCAAATTAATGTACGGCTTTCACACTAACACTTCGAAATTATAAGTTTAAAGAACAAAAACATTTACAGAATTCATTTAATAAAGATAAAGATATCACAATTCGATGATGAAAGAGGAAAGAACGACCAATGCGAATTATTGCGAATGTCATTCAAACCAGTGACAAGTAATTTGACATTGACGTTGTTTTTAACAACCATAGACAATACGTCTATAATAAAAGGTGTTGCCCTATGAAACACTGGATACTTCTTTATCTTCGTATTTTTTTAAATTGTCTATGCAGTACCAACCGGAAGTATATGTCCTGTCATTTAATGAATTTCATAGACAATGACAAAAGAAAAGACGGAGAGACGGACGCCATTTCGTAATTTCGTTGCGTTGTCAAGTTGTGGCGTGGGTTTTACATAATTAAAGTGCTTTAATTTTACAGTCTTTTAGTGATAATTAGTGTGCTATTTTATTTTTGCTTGTGGTTTCCTGTATATTCGTCAAGATAGCGGAAGGTAAGTATTGCTACGTGAGTATGAACTTCCCCGTCAAATCTCACACGGTTTTGCGTACTACTTTTGCCATGAACGCTGCTGACTCATTTCGTCAAATTGTGTATGCGTTTCAGAAACTAAAATGCCGGGCGCCGGTACTTTCAAAATCTTCGTCGGGAATCTATCCGATAAAACGACGGACGCCGATCTTAGACCGCTGTTCGAAAAATACGGTACTGTCGTAGAATGCGATATCGTCAGAAATTACGGTTTCGTACACATGGAAAATGAACAAGTCGGTCGCGAAGCCATTCAGAACTTAAACGGAGAGATGGTTCATGGTCAAGCTATTAAAATAGAGGCAGCGAAGAGTCGAAAGGCGCCGTCGACGCCGACCACAAAAATATTCGTCGGTAACCTCACAGACAAGACGCGCGCGCCGGAAGTCCGCGAGCTGTTTCAGAAGTACGGCACGGTCGTCGAGTGCGATATCGTTCGTAACTATGGCTTCGTGCACTTGGACGCGTCGGGCGACGTGAACGAAGCTATCAAAGAGCTGAACGGTATGATGGTGGACGGGCAGCCCATGAAGGTGCAGATCTCGACGAGCCGTGTCCGGCAGCGGCCGGGCATGGGCGACCCCGAGCAGTGCTACCGCTGCGGTCGCGGTGGACACTGGTCCAAGGAGTGCCCCAAGGCGCTGGGCCCCGACCGGAACGGTTTCCGCGATCGAGCGTTCGGCCGCGACCCCTACCCCCCGCCGCCGCCGCCGCCGTTCCTCCGCGATCGCATGATGGGAGGATTTGGGGTAACGCGTTCACTCAATTTACTATTCCGATCCGCCGGTTTAACTTGACCGCTCTTGCATCACGTAGGCCGAGCGCGAGGATGTATCTCCGCACGCGGTACCTAGTGTCCGTCCGATTTCACACAGCGGGCTCTGTGATGCTACATTCCTTTGCTTTATCAAATTGAATTGAATATTACATTTTTGTTTGAAATGGATTTGTTTTTCTAAACTGAAACTGGATACTAATACAAATAATTGCAACTACAGGATCCTTACGATGGGTACTATGACCGTGCCCGCTTTGACTCTCCCCGCGACCTGTTTGAGAGGCGCTACCCGGTGGGTGGGTCCCGCGGGCTAGACATGGGCGCGTCCCGCGGCGCGCGCGGCGACTTCGCGTCGCCGCCGCTGCGGCGCGAGCCGATGCCGCCGATGCCGAGCCTGCCGCCGATGCGCAGCAGCATGGGGGCCATGAGGTCGTCGTATGACGCTATGTTCAGCCGCCGCAGCCCCCCGCGCGGACCTCAGATGTCCCGCGGGTAAAACATTTTTTATATAATTTTAATTGTAGTTATATGTTTCATAAACTAGACTCACACTGTGTTTAATTCTGATAAATTACTATTTTGCTTATTTCTCTTGATTAGCTCTTGATGGTGGAGTATGCATGAGTTGTTGATCTACAGTCTTATGCATTAACCCTTCATACTATGACCCTAGCCTTTTAGTTTGTCTATGTAACTCTTTCTTGGTCTACCCTTTATCCTTCTTTTCAGTATATATTTAAAAAATGAGTCATGTCATATTCAATGGCCAATCATTTTCTCCCGCCTATTTCATCCAGCATTTGGAATTAACCATTACACATCTGATCCCTTCATATTATGCTTTCCCTTATCTTAATGCATTTGATGAAGCTCGTAGCTCATAACCTTACACTTGGACTGTATTATTTTCCATTCACTTAATTCTGGATACAAATAAGCTACTTATTTTATCACTTATAAGATCTTGTTACTGCCATATCTCTTGATAACATAACATTCTATTTTCATAGATCACCCAAAAAGGTGGTAATTACTTATACAGCATTTTTAATAACACATTTGCTGTGTTATGTTATGTTATATTTACAATTTGTTGTAATTTTACTCTCTAATTTACTCATAAATTGTTTATTTCATTACAGGATGTATGAAGACTTCAGCCGTGATACATTTGATGACAGAAGGTGAATATTACAATTCTTAAACATTTTATTGATATAATTTTATTAAAATATGTTTAGTTAGCAATTCTTGAAATCATCTGGCTATTTTCATAGGCCATCCAAAGTCCCTTCTGTATTCCCATTATATTTGTCAAATGTAATGCCTAAGGTCCACTTACCTAAGATTTAAGAGATACCTTATATTTGACAAATGATTCTGTATTTTTATGAAAATCAGAAAATGGTAATACATAAAGGCCAAAAATACATAGAAGTTACTTTGTACCAAGGGTGGTGAACGATCAGTTACTATTATTCATATCGTGTGTGTTAGTGACTAACACTAGTGTCAGAGTTTTTGAACCGCCTTAAAGGCCTCTGACATGGTTTTTCATCAGTTAATATTAAAACATACTATGCCGAATATGCGCGATCGAACTTACGCCACTAGCAACACTATGCCGAACTTACGCTGCGTTTTTACGAATATATAAATTTGTATGGCGCCGCGAATCATGGCATGCATGTTATTGCTATTGTTGATATTTATTTATGTTATTTGCAGGCCTGGAATGCGCGGAGCGTCGCCATCGCGAAGATACGCACCGTACTAGATCCTACGTTTAGTCATGACATGACGCCTTGGAGGTCAACCTGACGATTGGTTACGTTAGTACCTATTTCTTGACTGTCCGAAATCAATTTTATAGACTATAATATGTTAACGTGAAGAATGACTGAAATGGCAATTTCTATTATTTTTAGAGTGAAATGTATGAATGCGTTACGAATTGGTCGAGATGGAATGTAAATAAGTGAATAAATCTCATTTTAAGTACTGTGATGTGTTTTATTTGATTGTTTAGTTGGGCCTGTCCCAATGTTCCAACTTACGAAGTCCATTGCCCTTTATCTGGTCCCCATGAGCTTGACGGAAAAAACTAAGAATACACCAGCTGGATCTCTTTCGGCGCAGATCGTAAAAGCCGAGAAAGTAATACGCACACACAACTGGATAATTTTAGACCAATAGTAGTTTTATCTGATAACTCAGTTGCTAAATGTTCATTTGTGAAATAATTATTTGTCAAATGTAAATTTAAGTGTTGATCATTTGGAAAAGTGACTTGTTTGTAAAATGATTTGTATAGTAAAATGAACTGATTTTATTTGTGTAGTAAAATGATCAATTGGCGAAACCATTTCTTTGCCAAACGTTGTTTGTCAAGTGTAGCCAAATGACTTTTGGTAAAACAACAGGACCCCGATTAACACAATATCACTAACCGGGATTTGCATTGATAAAAATACTGCCCTACTCGTAAACACCTTGAATTTGTACGAGTTTGTAGACTTTTTTGTATTCTACCCACATAATAGCTATCAAATTGTTTAGGTACTTTTAATTTAATAATTTTAAGACAATATGTACGAATAGGTAATTTAAGTAAAATTATAGTTGTAAATAGTTTATATTTTATTAATTTAGTGTAAAAGTTACAAAAATAATGTCTTTATAAGGAAAAGTCCGCTGGCTGTATGAAGGTTTCTTTGCAGCTTGATTGTGGCTAAGTAAAGACGTTAGAAGAATGGTTTTTGTTTTAGTGAACATAACAATCACAGATCTAAAAGTTGATACCAATTTAAAGTTCATCGGACGTAACTTTGGTAAATATCCCGCTGGCTGGAGGTAAGTTAGAAAACTTAATATTTCCGTTTTTAATACGGAACAAATTCTATTTTCAGCATAATTTAGTAGAGCATATCCAGATCTAATTATCTGCATCAGTCATCAGTCTGCCAGACAGGTGATCCCGCTGGGTGTAGACGAAAAAATATCCCGTGGTGTACCTACATAATAGGCAAGCAAATACAATCTCAAAGAATGACAACCATCACGCTTCAGAAGCAAAAATAGCGCCATCTTTGGGTAAGTTATGAAACGAAACCTGACTTATAGAACTAGATGGCGCTGTGTGTCCGTATTCCAATCAAGCTCGTTACAGAGAGAATATTTTCGTAGGGTATAATATCATAATTTGTCCCCAGTGGGAACAAATAAATTTTTAATATACTAGAATACGATCTGTTTCATGAAGGTACACACTCCAAATAAAAGCTTCGGATCTTATGACGAGTTATGGTAATGATATATGTCTCGTCTTATGGCAACTTAAAGCTTGCGCAGACGAGGGATTTTTGTCCGATAAAATAGATCGCTTACAACTCTATCAAGTAACGCAAACGAGGGATTAAAAGTACCGCGTACAAAAAGTCCCCCGAATAACCGAGGATATGCAGAGAGCGGACCGGACAAATGTACGGGAGAGTCCCCGATAGAAATAGAATTCGTCTAGGCGAAGCAACGCACATGGCGGACTTTAGTCCGCGTTTTGCGCTCAAGAGTGACGTACGTATGCACAACGATACGTGTGCGTTGAGTTCGCGGTTATTCCGTGGCGGACTTTTTATTCGCGGCGCGTACTTTTTTCTCCGCCGCGGAGAAAGCTCCGTCGTCTGCGCAAGCCTTTACTTGCAGGGATCTACTGAGATTGATTGTTTGTTCTTGATAAACTAAAAATAAAACTTCAACTTACATCCATTAATATTTTATTTGTAACTTATCTATCAACATGTATTAGATACCTATGCAATGTCTACCTCTATATTTACAAACACTGTACAGGGCGCCGAGACGCGCTCTAAATGCCACGCGCCTCTCGGTCTTACACTTACAGATTTACACCGTCACAAGAAAAGTTCAAAGGTCAATTCATACAGACACAGAATCGAAGAGCATCGAAGCAATTTGAAACGTAACAGACGGCATGAATTGACCCTAAAGATTCATAAGAAAATTCCATAAAAAATAGTCCTCCAAAGAATTTTCATTTGAAATCGACTGAATACATACTGAAAGCATGCTTATTTCACAATGACGTCAGACCGAGGGCAGCGCAATAAAATAACTAAACCATGTTAATTAATACTAAACGTGGCGAAGGCATCCGTAAGACACAGCTTTACTTCAACATTAATACTCGCACTACCATTAGTCTTTTCAACTTTAAGTACGATCTACAATGGCTCATCTGCTTAGTGTGAAATCAACTCTATTGCTATGTGAGAAGGTACAATTTTGAAATCGATCTTTTGTACATTTTGTATCTTATTGTCAAAATATCACAATTCAACTCGCCGCAACCGGTGCAGCGAGCACTAGTGCGCCGGAGCGCCACACAGAAACAACCGGAGTACTTTCTGAGCTGCCTCGTCGCGATCACCTAGATTGCTTATCAAAACGGAAGACAACAAATTTTCATTACAAAAACCCTTCGTATTCTACATAACAATCATAAAATAAAACATATACAGAACAAACTAAATTCATAATAGTTTCCGAGAGATTCCAGCGGACCGTCGATTTCATAAGTAATCCGAAATAATAACTAAACGATATATCGCTTCACTGGTATCCGAATAAACTTAACAATACTGAGATTTAAACAAACGGTGGTCAGTCAGAATTCACATCGATGGGGTTGCTGTGGGTTTTCGACTCGTTCACGTAAAAATAAATAGAAACATATCGAGGAACTCAACTTGGAACGTCCACTAAGTCACAGTCAGTCACACCAGCTTGACGGTGGTCTCGCTGACGTATTTGGCGAGCGTCTTCTTGACGCGCAGCGCCGTGAGCCGCACGGGCGGGCTGGCGTGCCAGCACTCCGCCATGAGCGTGGCCAGCGCCGCCAGCGGCTCGGCCGCCAGCCAGCGCCCCGGGATGGGCGGCCGCAGCCCCCGCGCCAGCACCACGCCCGCCATGTCCTCGAACGAGGGGTCCGGCGGCACGTACTCGTGGTACGGCAGCGCGTACGCCTCCACGAACTGGCCCTTGTCGCCGGTGGCGCAGCGGCGGCTCATCTCCCACAGCACCAGCCCCAGCGAGTACATGTCGGCCATCTTGAAGGCCTCGAAGTTGGAGACGTCGAGCCTCTCGTCCAGCACCTCGGGCGCCATGTAGCGGCGCGTGCCCACGCGCGTGTTGGGCGCGATGTCCACCTCGTCGCGCTCCGCCACCCAGCGCACGGCCAGCCCGAAGTCGGCCAGCGCGCACTGCCCGTTGCGCTTCACCAGGATGTTCTTGCTCTTGATGTCGCGGTGCGCGATCGCCGGCTTGCCCTTCGTGCCGAAGATGTCCATGTGCAGGTGCGCCAGCCCGCTCACGATGGAGTACGCCATCGTGATCAGGCTGTGCGTGTCCAGCACCACCGTCTGCAGGTAGTCGTGCAGCGAGCCGTTCTCGTGGTAGTCTGTGATGAGCAGCATCTGCGTCCACGAGCCGGTGCCCTTGATGTCAGCGGCTATGAATCCGAGGATGTTCTCGTGCCTCATGAGCACGGTCTGGTATATCTCGGTCTCGCGGAACCAGGACGCCTCCTCGGTGGTGAAGAAGACCTTGACCGCGACCTTCTCGCCGCGCCACTTGGCCAGCCAGACCTCGCCGTAGCGGCCCTTGCCGATGGACTCGACCATCTGGATCTGCTTGGCGACGGTCCGCTGCACGAGCAGCGGCAGGCCGGAGCCGGAGCCGGAGGAGATGTCAGCGTGGTGGAGCGCGGGCGGCGAGGGCGGGCGCTTGCAGCCGCGGCGGCGGCGCCGCAGCAGCAGCAGCAGCGCGGCGGCGCAGGCCAGCAGCGCAACGCAGAGCGCGGCGGCGAGCAGCACGGTGGGGCCGCCGGCCACGCCGGGCCGCGCGCCCGGCGCCTCCGTCACGTCCGGCGGCGGCTCCGGCAGCTGCGGCGTCAGCAGCCGGTTGCAGAAGTCCGAGTCGTTGCAGCAGCCGATGGCTTTCGGGTGCTGGTGTGGCACTTGTGAACTCTTGCACTGAAAAGTTAAAACAAATACGTTTTAATACAAGAAATACGTATTGATTCTTTTAAAATAAATGGACGCACTGCCAACTGATGATTAACTGTAGCCCGAAATCGTTAAGTAATTTATGACTTTACTAATTTTCTTATCAATTGGGGCGAAGGTGTGGCAATGTCTGATATTCACGTCGAAATCGATTTAATAATCCTTATTTGTTTTCAGTTTCTCTAGTTATTGACAGTAGGTATTTTTAAATACGACAACCGGTCAGCTCTGGACCAACAACATCGGTATCTTTACCATACAGCTTACCAAAGCCACAACATTATTTTTAAAATTCATTGGGGATATATGGGTAAATAGCGTATTGTGCAACAAAACAATGAGTAGAAAGATATATTTGACTTGAATACGCTATTTTCCAACAAGCAATCATATACTTTTTTCTAAACGTCAAAACAAATTGTATGAAATACAAGCAGATGACGTCATAGATTTTTAGAGTCAAATAGCACTCTTATTACTAGTAGTTCGCCACGAACTTAGACCTCGCGATTATAATTTCAGAATAATGTACATGATTTGGATGAATTTTATTATCGGTAAAGGTTTACCGATATGCGAATTCATGGTTGTGACCAAATTTCCAAAATAGTTGCCAATCACAGCCCCTTTCTTCAAATGACTTTCGATATAGCTCTGAAATGTCAGGAGCACCTTCCAACCATACAATCCCATGGATATGAGGTCTACCGTGATGCAGAAATTCAGTTCTGTACCAGTAGTCTTTCACCGAAAAATGACCCATCATTTTTCAAATGACAAAGTCAGCTCGTTTTTGGAAAAACCAGGTTTAAATGTTTATTTGTATTGCCGCTGCTCATTGGTTTCTTACTATCTTCGTAAAGCTACTTCGCGGGCTTTGATTGCTGCTGATCCCTTGTTAGTTCGTAGCATAATTACTTAAACTACTACAGAAGCACAGACAAGCAACGATAGCGATTAAACGAAAGTTCGCTCAACCAAATTGCTAAATTTAATAAACAAGCCAACAATCAATCAAAATAAGCAAAAACTGAAGAAAAAAAACTAATCGTAATATAAGCAAAACCCTTTTATTTTAAGTCGGTTAAATATGATAAAATTTATAGAACCACTTATGAAACTCAAAATAATAATCATTATAGCTACCTCAGAGAAATTACTTCGTGGACCCCAGGGGAGATATGTATTTTTAAGAAAGTTGTTAAGTAGCCCGGACTGAATTCACCGTTAAATAGTTTGAGTATATTTTGTAAGAGGATTTGTATTGTATATCCGTCACGGCTTAGTCAGCTAGACTTCGTGAGTCACCCTAAACCCGTTTAAGTATAACGTATAAACAAGGTGTTAAGACAAAAAAGTTGTTCAAATAAAAAAAATTCGTTTTCATAATGGCAACAAAAAAGTCTAATGACATTTTTGAAAATATTTTGAAATGGCGGATATATGACAGTTTTAAAATTTTAAACCCCCATATTTCCGCCATTTTGAAAAATTTCGGAAAACTGGCTCGACAAAAAAAAACTATTTAGTTGCTTAACCTGCTTACAAAATTTCATGAGAATCGGTTAAGAAATGCGACCTGTAGGCGAGAACAGACAGACAGACAGACAGACAGACAGACGGACAAAAGAATTTTTGGCTAGTCTCGAAACTGAGACGCTTCGCTCGCTTCGCTCGCTCGGTCAATCAATTTTTCAGCAATAATCAAATTAAAATCACGTTAAAAAGGATATGATATGATAGGAAAGACAAGTGACACTATTTGCAACGTTTTATTTTGATATCAGTACGAAATAATTTATTGTTGGCTTAGGAAAACACCCAATTCTATGTGAATACTGACTTGCATAACGCCAGCCTCCTAGCTAATTATTCTGGATGAATACTAACTTGCATAAAGCCAGCCTCCTGCGGCGGCAGGCAGCCGGTGGTGCGGTCCCGCACGACGGCGCTGCTGTCGTCGAGCACCTCCTCCACGGCGACGAAGCAGTACCCGCCGGGCTGCGTGGTGCACGTGCCGTTGGACGAGCCGTCGGGGCACGCGCGCGGGCCCGAGCACTCGCACTGCAGCACCGCCACGCCTGGAAACAAGAAACATTCATGTTTAGAACAGTAATGAAACTAATGAAATACTATCCGCTTTAGAAACCTTTATAAAAAGTGTCAAAAGTGGCCGTTTTTAATATTTTTTATAAAGGAAACTACAGCTTATTTCTATGACTTTCGAGGTTCTAATGTAACTTAAGGATACAAGCCAAAAACTAACACTAACTTAAAAAAAGCCACTTACAGAAAGATTAATTATTTTTTCTGTATTTTCAAAGTCTCTAGCTTTGGTAGCAGCCTTAAACGGCTGAACCAATTTTTAACAAACAAAGCTAAGAACCAACACCAAATGAACTTGCTTTCACGTAAAAAACCGCATCGAAATAGGTCCCATCCGTTCGAGCGCTACGATAACAGACAGACAGACATTAGCGTCGAACTTATAACAACCCTATTTTTTGTTAGGGGTTAAAGAAGTCTCAGTACTTCTATAATTGGCTCTGATACACGAGTGGAGAAAATATGTTGTGGTTTAGCCTCATCTCGTATCTTAATACTTCATAGTGCAGATCGTAAGAGCCGAACGAGGGAATGGGCGAAAATCCGAAAGTGACTTGTAATACAAGCTATGCGAATCCCATATTTTTTTCTGACCTATACCTTTACCCTTGCTGGACTTTGTGTCTTACGGCCCTAGGATCGTAGATAGTTAAATTATTATTATTTGACTGTAACAATTTATCAACTATTTCTGAATCTTCCAAAAAGTTGCAATACACGCGAAAGTTTACAGCAATTTCTGAAATTCCAAGAGGCTTTCACATATTTTTATGTTGCATTGACGCAAGCAAGTCAATCGTTCCTTTTGAGACATTAAACTTTTTCCACACGTCTCTGATCAATAAAGTGATGTGAAATCAGAGACTGTAATTATGACGTATATAAGATTCAATTATGAGACTGCAGAAGATAACCTATTCGTGAATTTCGTGAGCACCATGTACTAAAAAAATATATAATGCTATAAATTATTTAATGTAAAACCATATAAAAGTGAACGCAGATTCCGTGCAGACAAAAATGACTTGCAAGTTAGGTAAACGTATCTCTCGGCAAATTTCAAACATACAAAACCTATTAAAGATTCACATGATATACCAATAAATACCATAATTTAAAATACAAATAAATAATCAACTTGCGGCTGCAGTGTATAGTACCTACCCATCCTAGCAACAAGAACTATTTATCCTGAGACGCAGGTTTTCAAAGATTTTTCCTGAGTTTTTATATGGCAAAAACATGATCAATTAAGTCCCCATTCTTACCGACAATGCAGAAGGTTAGCTCTTTAGTGTAATGTAGATTGTAGATAAACCAGTGTACCGTAAAATTGATTCCGTATCAACGTCAATGACGTCAAACCTGATGAAAACGAGATTTTTCCTTGTCAACTGTGGCACATTAATCAAATATTTCTTTAACAGTGTTAATAAAGTACTTAATTACATATATAAGAAATAATTAACGAAGCGGTAAAGTCGTTAGACGCGGTCAGTGGAATGTGGCGTGTCGAAATCCTTTAATTCTAGTCGAGAATAGCCTGTTACATGTTCACAAATGTCTACCTAATTCGTGACAATATCGCGTCATAAAAGATACATAATATAATCGTAAAACCAATGATTCCAAGCATGATAAATAAGACGAGGTGAGCATTAAAATTAATAGAAATCACACATATGCATAAAAGAGCGTAGAACATATTTAATACGTTAGGAACGAGTCTCCAAAATGTTTTATGAAGGGATACGATCCGGCACAGTCGGGCAACAGGTATATCTCAAGCGCCATTCGGTCGGGGATCAGAATTCTCTGGCCACGATACAAAAGGACCCGTAAACAACAATGGACTCGAAGCAGGTAGACTAACACATGTTAAAATGGAAGAATGATATATCGAATTTGATCTTTTGATTCTCATTGCCTATTGCTGAGAAATGCATAAATAGAACAGGATGAAAACTTCAATGAATCTGTATTGAGGACAGGTCAGCAATATATGCGATTATGTTAAATTTAATGGAGTATGATTTAATTAAATCCGAATGAATGGTTAACAGCTATCCAATTATAGATACTGCGTAGAATTTATGTCAGTTAGATAGACTATGCAATAAACATTATAATTATGCCTCCACTTAAAGACTAATATGGAAATTGATTCTCTATAAAAATCCGGTTTCAGAATGACAAAAATTCGAAAAATGATGATAAACTACCGTGTGATGATGATTAATACAAAGATGAGTTATACTAAAGTTGTGGAGGACATGCGATTCACGTAGGAGTAGCTAACAGTCGATAACGCAAGCGACAGTACGGACGATGACAACCGAGGAAAAGATAAACAAGCATTCGGGGAATGTTTGCACCCAACTGAACCTAGTCTTGCTTGTTTTGATATTCAATACTGATTCAATAACAAGATGCAACAATTAGAACACATACGTTCTCTGATTAACGTTTATAATAACGAAAATTATGACTGATAATGACTATGACTTTTAATCAAAAGACATCTGACTAGATGTGTAATAGTCTGTATACTCACGAATTTGCAGAACCGACACTGGTTCATACTGAGGTTTTACGCATTTAAATAAACAGAATACTACAAAGACAGGAAACGATGAATAATTCAAGCAGCACATATCCTCCACTACGGACCAGCGAAAAGAGGGATACTCGAACACACGCAGATCACAATCCACATCAATCCAGTGGTTTCATTCATCGATAAAGACACAAACACAGCAGAACCTATAAAACACAACTTGAGAACCTTCGCACACTTGTAACTTGCACCGTGGTAATACAATACTCATGTTTGCGGGCGTGAAGCTTAGATTTATGATCTAGTTCAGGTGTCGAAGGTGTACGTACTTCTAAGTCTCATGTCGTCGAGCGTTCGAGGCGAGCCCGGCCCCGCGACCGCGCTATCATTTAAATATAACTTGGGACGCCGCCGTCTGTCGACGGCTTTATTTTTACACCACGGAGATTATTGTGGACAGTCACAACGCACGCCGTCTCTCGGGAGACGATACGGTCAGCGCGCACGAGGGTGTGAGCGTGGCAGGTCCACTCGTCGTGAAAGCCGCGGCGCGAATGCCGGGCGGAGCGCGGCGCCCGGTGCTGCCCCGCCGCCGCCCGCGCCGCCCCCGTGCAGTATGCATCGCTGCACAGCCTCCACACTCCACATGGCTCCGGCACAGATAACGACGAGCAACGATCGCGCGCCCACTGATCCGAGACACGAATGCGATTCATTGACGCCGCGACGATAATGCCGAATGTTTACACGATCTACTTGCTGCATATAAACAACAGCACGTCGGCGTCAGGCCAAATAATCAAACGACAGCGAAAATGTTATTCGTAGTAATGAACAACGGGCCGCTTTGATGCCTTTATCACGAGTCGAAATTGATGATCGTAATGCAGCAACTATGCAATGCGCATTATTAAGACAAACGGTGATTATCATAACATAACAGGAAGAGATAAGCAACTGAAAATAAGCAAAGAAACTTGCATTGAGATGGAATCGCTGAGCGATGACCGCGCGTATAAATTTAGCGAAGGGCATAAAATCGATAGCAGTTCTTGAAATTCAACATCTGTCGGAAGCTGAAGCTTTTTATAGTTTACAGCCACATTTTATATCCCGACTTCCACATGTTATTAGAGGCAACCAATAAAATTTAACGAAGCATCACTAATCGCGCGACATTGTGCTGTTGTTTTATGGCTGAAATAGCCTGATATTTCATTGTTATTTCTTTCATCTAATGGTGTTTTGTGATAAAATCTGAGTAGATTTCTCTAGTGGTTGTGGAAAGCATGTTTTGTGGCCGTCACCGAGTAAGGGCAGACGGGCTCGAGTGGCCGCTTTCCGACCGATTTGGTCATGCACGGGCCCTATCTCGTTGCAAAATCCGTGCTCGATCTCTCCGATCGACCATATGTGCCTCACGTGCGCGCCGCGTCACTCGCCGGCCACCGCACTCACACCACCTCGTCCAATTGCCGCGATGAATAACGGTAACACCGATTCAGCGGTTACTTTACCCGTAATGCAACTCAAGGATGCTCGCAATCGCCAGACTAATATAAATTCGAATGCAAATGTGATCATATCCAAATTGATCGCTCAAAGCACCGCCGCCGCTGTTTTTATCCAGTCAGAACTTCTGTATCCTCAACACTTTTTTGGCGATACAACAACCTAGAGCAAAGTTTCAATCAAGGGCTTTAAGAGGACCATTACCTTGTCTTACCATTTCAGCCATATAGCCGAAAGGCTGCTCGGACCGTAAGGAAGGTCAAACAAAGTAGTTCGACAAAAACAAACCATTGCCGAATGAAATGTAAATTGCACTTATAAATTCCAATTACACGCTCAAACAGACACTATTGTTCTCGGGGCTCGTCTGGGCCATCAATTTGCAAATAATCGACGTTATTAGCTCTAATGTCGTCCATGATTTGGGTTCCGATGTCACAATGTCCATAAAAATATTGTCTGATTATAAAGAAATATATTTATTTAACACTAAGAGAACAACCGCGCGCCAAGGAGGCCCAAAGCATACTGGTTAAACAATAGAGATGTGACAAATACAATCAAAAGTTAGAGATGATCCCAATCGATGAATTCCCGCTTAACAGTTCGGGTTCACGCGACGATTGATAGAGCTTGTTTGTTGATGGAGACATTTTCCCGTGGGAAGTGGCCGCGACAGTGCAGCGTCAATCAGAAGCTAATCAAGATCATCACTATTATGCTATAAATCGTCGCGATCGACGCTGTTATTAAGGGTCCCCCGATCCTAGACCAAAATACAACTTTCCATACAAACGTAGTCTACGTTTTATTTCAAAACGACATGTCCGATTTAGGCAAAATTTTTGTAATTTCAAAGATATTGCAATTATCTAGGTTTATAACTAGTTTCCGACGGTAAAAATATGAACTTGAAATAGAATATAGTGTTTTATATCATTTTTGACCATTAGTATGGGAAACTTCTAAATCGTTATATTTTCTTTCCAGTTCATAATTTTACCATAGGAAACCAGTTATAACCCTAGATAATTGCAATTTCTTTACAATTACCAATTTTTACCGGAATCTGACATGTGGTTTCAAAATTAAACGTAGACTACGTTTGTATGGAGAAGTCTAGGGTCGGGGGACTCTTAAGTAGACAACACTTACATCATGTTTTATGTTTGCAATGGCCGCTTGCTCGGTTCCTTTGCAAACTGTTGTCGCGTTTTTCACTCCCTAAAGCACGACAACACTACGAACTTTACTTTAAAATAAGCTTCAATCTAGACCCAGCTGTTCATTATACCGAGTCACCTGTCAGTGTTAGAACATATATTTTATCGAGTAAATACAGTGCATAAGTCAACAAATACTCCACCGCACGCAGATCCTCATTTGGATTCGACAAACGGCGCACATGTTTCCGACTGGGATGAATAAACGCGAGAGCTTCGTCGCAAGCATACGCATAACCGATTTGTGCAGATAACAAGTAAAAGGGCGATTGATCAAGATGAATTTGATGTAGAACACCGCGTCGTAGTCAATCTTACTACTGATAGTAAACTGGATTGGAGTAGTGTCGACCGCATCGAATCGCAAGATACAGATCAAGAAAAAATCATTGGGGAAAGTAGATGCGTCATCAGCTTTGTAGTCTATCAGTTGTAGAGCCACGCTATAAAGGCCGGTATACGCCCCCCGTTTCGGTTTACATCGTGTACAAATGGTCGTGACTATTGCAAATGGCATTCGTTGTTTTGCCGGGGAAGAGGTCATCGTGGCCGAATGCGCAGGCGCCGGCGAGCGACCTCTAGGATTATCCAACTCGATCGATAAGGTCCCGGGGGCTGCGCAGGCGGCGGGCGGGGTGATAGGGCCCAAAGAACATAATTTATTCGGCGGCAGAGTGGCGCGCCTCGGAGGTGCCACGTCCCCGCATATCCCGCACTCCCCCCGCTTACATCCTAACTGGATCCCTTGGGCATTTTTTGTGGGCGAAGGATTAAGGAGTATCAGGTTAAACGCAGGTTACGTAATAGTTTTTACACACCCTTAATCTTGCGCAGGTCCCCAGACGGCAATGTATGTTTAACTGTAGATTGTTGTTGGTTATTGAAATTATATATTCTTGGGTTGTGATTCTTATTATGATGCGGCAACAATGTAAAATTTTGCAGTTGTAATTGTGAAAAGGCTGTCAAGATAATTTAGTACAGGTGATTAGATTTTAAAGCTCAATCTGAAGGTTCTGGTATATCTCAAGGGAACCTTATGTAATGCTCTAGTATCAGCACACTCTTGAGATTGGAGTCGGATTCACCTGTGGGCGATGACCGTTTCCGCGATAAGCGCTGACAATATTTGCAGAAACATGTCTTTGACTGATTACGTTCGCAAATACCAGAAGACATTTAAGACGCGGAAAGTTTTCGCAAAGGCCAGAATTTCTTGATAAAACTAATGATTAATTTTAGCCTATTTAAAGTCCAATTTAAATCTAAAGACGGAGAGAGCGTACATAATGGCTGAATGAAATAAAATAACAGTATAAACTGATATTGTTATGTCACGGACTGGCAATAAATGGTATGATAAATGGCTACATAAATTTGAATTTGCAATGACGTAAAATATAAATAAATTACCGTCTTCACTTGAATAACTTCTTCAATTAGATCTTTATTGGATTTTTGCTTGAATAGCTTATCAACTGTCGTCTCGGCATATATAAAATCATCAATGAATTTTTGCGCATGTTATTATTTACCTTTAGATACCCTTTTGTAGAAATTCACAAAGATACAAAGCATCTAAGTTTCATAGTGGGGGCTTGCGACGTCACCGATACGATATGACCGTCAATTTTTGTTTCTCAGAGAAAATAAAAAATACGTGTACATTATTTTTTAATAATCTAACCGATGGACCAAAATTGTTTTTCATTCGTCACGCCTGTTGTGAACATCGCGAATTTCTGAAAAATTTTCTATTAGACTCGAGTTCGAATTTTTATTTCCACTTACTCGCCTAACAAATTCTATGAATCTGATCGAAGATGCTCCTGTTCTCGTCATACAAACATACATAATTAGTAGTACGCCCCGAACTGTGAACTCGCGAACGCAATATCTCGAAAAACCCTTGACCGATTTGGCTCAGATTCGAGCTTAAAAATTCTAGTAGCTTCTACTACATGCTTACTTAAAAATACTAGTTATCGTCGAAGAAACACATGCAAACGCCGAATTTTGAAGTCTGTGGTTTAGGTAGACTCAGAGAACATCGCTCGCCCATTTAAAAAACTCAAATTTTTTAAGCAGATTTTAAGAACTTTGCTTAGCTCATTCAATTATATACTAAAGTACTCACACCAAAGCAATGTCTCACAATTTTAACTGAAGAAAATTTAATGAAGACAAGACAGGGACGATTCATTTATTTTACTTTGCCAACATTGCGCGAAAATATCAAGATGGCAATAAGACCCAAACAGACATCGCGGTTAATCCCGCACCGGCGGGGAGTTCATTGATTCCTGATAAGCGATACCCATTACATAAATATTTACTTATTTGCCGAGCCAAACAAACGCGACCTTATCTTGTTGTATGTTGTGTTGCTTACTGTCACCTGTCACTATGCAATGCACTGGTGTTACGCGTTAACAACCCACCTCAGGTAAAAAATGACTTTTCTTGTTCTTGGTATTCAAATTAGGAACCAATTGAAAACGTCAGTTCTACACGAACGCCTGAGGGGCACAGAATATCACTAACATTCCTTCTCAATTTTGACCTACACATCGTAGACGATCAGACCTTGCTTTGCCTTTTCTTGCTTTTTGTGCTTCACCAGCTGTACCAAGTTTAACTTGTCCTTTGCGTCAAAAAAAGGCGTAGAGTACTGGAAGGAGAAGATTTACATTTAAGCCAACGATTGTTTAAGAAAATGCACTAAATGTATCATGCTGGAATTAAAACTTTGAACAAGTTTATTTTACACCCCTCTTTGTTGTCGGGGGGGACAGTTTCCTCCAGGAAATACCTATATTTATAGCAAAGAAGAACGAAACAAATAAAGCAATCACTAATGATATTTTAAATGATTCGCAAGAAGATAAAGCTGATATACATAATTTTCATAAAACAGGTATGAGTTGCCCACAGCTTTTCACTGAATCATAAATATCAATTAATCAGTGCTATTAACAAGTTCAACTTTCCAAGAAGGGTAGAAGTACGTGACCGTTGTCACGAGTGGTGTCTTATCTTCCGGCAACGATTATGTTTTTATTTACAAGCTTTCATTTAGCCTGTCATGATGTCTGTCTGTAGTCAAATCTTGCAAATTAAATTTGACCCACTTGCTGGTTTCAAAGTGATCCGATTTTGCATACGTATATCGCGTCACAATGCAATATTATGGTGACATGGAGCCATGAAGCTAATCTGATGTTGGATTTGGAAGGTCTAAGGAACTCTGTAATGAAACGACGCAACTCCATCGAGTTTGGGCTTATTAAATTTGTCTTAATAAGTAAGCCTGACAATAAAAGCTTGTATGAAAAAAGGTTTCTTTTTTCAATATCGCAAACCGATTGCATTAACGATTGCTTCAATCTTCTAGGCTTGAAAGCAACACTTTGCATATAAAGCTCGTGAATTTTCGATAAACAATCAAAAATCCTCTGGCTGCTCTGGCCAAGTGAGGCTCTGGTAGTACAGAGTGCTCCTGCAGTGGAGATAAAAAGACCTGATGATGATGAATCAAAAAATCACAGCAACGTTTTGTTTCTGGAACAGATTTTTATCGAATCATGATTTTGCTTTGCTATTTTATAATCTAACACGTAATGCTGATTACGAGTTATTAATATTACAGAAAGACGATAAAGTAAGATAACGATAATCGAACATTAATATTTTTAAAAACAAGACTTTCAGTTTGGAATATTACGAATTTCGTGGTTCTACCATCATCATCTGACAAATGTGAAAGGAACAGTAGGATAGGGTCGGCCTCGGCGAATTCTGCGACCAAATTGCAGACGTTCTAGAAAAAGGAGAGGTAAAAAGTACCCGTAACCGAAGGGCATGTATGAAGAGATTGATGAGTTTAGATGAAGCAAAAGAGGTTTGTCAGGATCGTAGCGGCGGTCCATAGTCTCTGCCTACCCCTGTGGGAAACAGGCGTGATATTATGTATGTATGTACCATCATCATCATATGAGCCACAGGAAGTCTACTAATCATAGGCCTCCAAGGATTTCCAAAGCGACCGATCGGAAGCGGCCTGCATCAAGCGCTTTCCTGAAACCTTGCTCAGGTCTGACTACCTAGCAGGTGGGTGTCCTGCGCTGTGCTTGCCGGTACGTGGCCACCATTCGAGAACCTTTCTGCCCCATCGACAATCGGTTCTTCGCATTATGTGCTCCGCCCACTGCTACTTCAATGCGCGAATCCGCTTGGTTTTGTCAGTCTACATTTACATTACAATTACATCATTATCATTCTTTCCCTTTTCGACTTTTTTTACCTTTTGTGACATGTCCGTTCCATTCCTTATTCGTCGACCAATTAAGCACTCGTTAACTTTTATGTATCTCATTCCTCACTGATCCGTTATCTTGCCTTTCCTTAGTCCCTCCTTAGTTTCATCCTCCTACCCGTCACCTAGACATCTTATCAATGCATAACAACACAATCAATAGAGCCTGTTCTATAAACTACACAAATAGACTCATTAGTCTCATAAAGAATAACGATATGACATTTAATCATACCTCTATTGATACTCACACGATTGGCATTCATTATTATATCGACATACAAAAAGACTTCAACACCTGATTCAAGCTGTGCATAACGACCGATCACATCACAGGCAATATCAGATCATTTGTCTCAGCCCGCCAAGGGGCTTCCAACGTGTCTTTGCATTCTGCATACGTATACTTACGTCCGCAGTCCGGTTGTTGAATTAACATGTTGATCGATTTCCCTGCATATTCATGGTAGCGGCAGATTGTGCGTAATACTAAGTTTTCTGTGTTGTGCATGATTGATCGAAGCTAACTGCGTTTGGAACCGCTATGCCTGGTGGGGAGGAAATGCAGAAACCAATGAGATGGAAACAAAGGATTGCAAAGATGCCTTAGCAACTACTGTAGATCAAACAGAAAATGGTAGAGCCAGGTCTAAGATTTTAGTTTAGTTTATGTTTAACTCGCTGGTGGAATGGTGTTACCCGCGGAAAAAGTAGCGTATGTGTTAAACCAGGGTGTCAGCTTCTTGCATACCAAAATTTTATCACAATTGTTCCAGCCGTTTGCCCTTTGAGAAGTAACAAACACATACACACAAACTTTCGCCTTTATAGTATTAGTGTATTTCCAATTTTAACCAAATCTCGTGTGCAATGGTTGTTTTGTTTTTCGTGTCTGTAAGTGACTAATTCTAGCGTCAGATTTTCAAGCTGCCTAAGGGCATCTCACATAACTTGACGACTGCCACACAATAATGACAGCCGGGATCAACTGCTTATACATGCCTTCCGAAGCAAGGAGATCAAGATTTTTTTATGCCAGTTGTGGTCACCCATCCATGTGCGGACAAAGCCCGGCGTCGTATTACTTGCGAAAGCGCTAGTAATGCGCACTCCCCGCGAGCCATCGAGCCCCTCGTAGTGTGCCATAATGCGTTATAAAAACATACTGTATTGATCGGCCGATAGCATGTATAAAGTTGGCAGAATTCGTTTCATAAATTCTAAACTCAAGTTTGGTCTCTTATCTTATTTAGTACGGCCATTAATTAGGTCTTCTACTGATTTTTCCGAATTCAATCTCATGTGCAAAGACTTATTACATTACAGACACCTCACTTTCTAATACCATGTTTCATACGACCAGCATACCACTGTCTCGTCACTGTACGATCTGAATCATAAAAGTCCTAATCACAATGCACCTACAATCTTATCTCTGAAGGTCGGCACTGCGGGCACGATGAACTTGCCGATAAGTTAGGCAACACCTTATATTTGACATCCTTTGGTGATCGGCATCGGTTTCGGCATCCTTGGGTGAACCCAAGGATGCCGAACACCGTCCGAATAGAAATGTTAGCAAAAAGTTAGACGCGAAACAATAATGATGGATCATTGGACATAAATGTCATCTTTGAGTAGAAAAAGCTAGAGAAAGCTCCCGGACGGAGTAGCAAATCTAGAATGCAACCGGGAACGCAAACAAGGCTTCTGGTGTCTGTTTTACTGTAATAATTTTCAGCTTGTAAATTGACGACTAACAAAGTCAACTCTTGTTGACTATATTAGTCGTCAATTTACAAGCGTACGTAAACGTACGTAAAGGATAAAATAGAAGGAAGGACGATGGTCATCGTGAGCTAACTCTTTAACCATCCGATGGATACGGAGATCGAAAGCAGCTGTTCCGCAAAGCTAAGAACAAAGAGGACTACCAAGATGATCGCCAAACTTCACAAGTTAAAAAGACACCATCAGAAGAAAACTTAGCTGACTCTGTTTTTCTAAATCCACCGGACGTATTCGACACGTCACTTGTGTATGTCAGTGACGTCACAACACCAAACTACGAGCAACACCTATATTTACGTCGTTTCATCTCGGATTCGCGATCCGCGTCCTGCACGAGTACCACTGAACATCTGTTTCCTCACACATTGAGCAACTGCAGGGCATTGGTTCAATCATGCTGCAGCTCCGTTAGAGAACTGTATGATATTGATCCGCTAAAATTAAAATCCTTTCGCAATGAAAATAAATAGGTAAAAAATTTGTTTGAAGCCAGAAATTTTTGAATGATTAGACTGGTATTGCCCTTCCCTAGGTTATATTTGTATAATTTGTAAAACGAAACTTTGAGGTCTCGTTGGTGGTACTTTTTTAAATTTAATATATGAAATGCTTTTGGTGTTGCGAAAGACCAGAAAATCAACTTTAAAAAAATTATACCAAACCTGGTTCAATGAATACTGATGAATCAGCGAATCTATACCAAAATGGTTAATCAGAAACAAAAAAATTACAAATGTGTGAATATACTGAAATGAGTATAAAATCAATAGACAAAGCATACCAAATAGCAAACTGGCAAGAAGAAATAAGGGTTAGGATTTCAACGGGCGATCAAAAGTTGACCAGTTCGCCAATGGGGCGGTATCAATAACGATAGAGCTTGTTCTATTTCCAACATCAAAACAAAGATTGGTGTATCTTCTGAATGGGTCTCGCTTTGCTGGAATGTGATAAAGTACACTATTAATTGTCAATGTGGACGATAACGAGGCCTAATGTTGCGATACTGGCGTCATTCACTAGTTTAAATTCATGTCCGTTGGGCAAACACATATAATTAGAATTGGTGATGACGTCTGAACAGGTAAACAGTGATCTGTATAGGATACTCGTAACTGCATAGCTCGACTTTTAATTACTCGGATTTCACGGACAGACAAAAATATTACCATTTTACATATTATCTTGGCCTTTGGGATCTGCGACCTGCAAGTCCTGCGACCCTTGGCTCTTGTCTACTCCTTAAATATGTATGTAATTGGAAAATAGATTTAAACAAACATCCTTAATAAAAAGACAATTAGATTCCTTTGACCAGAACAAACAGGTGGAGCATTCTTAATTGGACGCCACTAATGTGTTGCAAGGGTGATCTTCTGCCAATATAGTGATTCATGACAATTTACAATGTTATTGGCAATTAAAAAAGCATTTGAGACAGGCCTATTCCCAGCTGAGCGTTGTGGAGAGCTATCGATGATGACAATTACAACTAAATTAATTAAATTTCACAGGAAGGTACTTAGCTAGAAACTTAAAGCAAGAAAGAGATTACAACGTTTAAATACTAGATCAATGATGCCGAATAGCATACGAGTCTATTAAAAAGCCAAAAGTAAATAACATTACACCCAAACACTGCGCAGTTCGCTCTAATCTTTTAATCGCGTCACGATAATCTTAATTATCAAGGCGTGGCTTTTTGGAGAAAATGCTATCAGGTGTCTGCGAACATATCTTGAAGAGATAACGAAGCGTGTTGGCGAGCTGACACTTACTCACGTATCACGTGTCCTGGTAGCTACTGTACATCAACCACGCACACTAGATCCACGTGGAAACAAAAAAAAAGATACGAAACTCTCCAGATAGAAACCCAAAAGCAGATCAACTTGTGTTGGCGGAAATACTGCGCAGTAGAAACGCACTTATCAAAATTTGTTGACACAATATCTAGGACGTTCGTAATCGATTTGTGACAAATGTTATCGTCGAGATTACCGATACGGATTATAAATACGATAATAGAATTAGAATAGAAAAGCGAACAAGGACGTGAAATATAATTAATAGGCTGTCAAAAGTCTAAGATAAAAGTTGCCAAACGAAAACAGAAACAGTAATAGTTTAACGCATTCATACTATTCATGTTAGATAGTACAGTAACACGTATACAAAAGAAAACACAAATTTTGTGTGTTAGTAATGCGGGGCCCGCCAGAATTTTCAATATTTTTGAAGTTGATTGACAAGAGACAATCACGTTTTGATGGAGAGACAACGAATGGCATGTCAGTGAACCAGTACGTTTAAACGAACCTGAACAAAGCGTTAAATATCAATACAAATTAACCATTATGAATGTATGGTATTAAATAATTGCGAGACATGATATATTGCGACCTCTTGACATTTGGAAGTAACAGCAACCCCTGAGGGTAATCAGGCGAGACGAGTCCGACTCGAAATATGATTGATCGAAATTTAAAAAAAGCCGCTATAAATTTAAGAAAGTTTTGTTATGAAACCTCTTTCAAAGAGTTGAATAAATTAATTTGTGCGCAAGAGCAGACTTCAGTCAGCGCCAATGAGCGATTGTGGGCGACACCAGATGTTCTATTGCGAACTAAAGGAGTTTATTTTAATGCTTGTGCTGATGGAGATAAGGTCGAGTTTGAGCGATGGTGGCTATTTGCGAGATGGACGGTAAGGCACGACGCGCAGAACAGGTGACGCCCACGTCTCGTGAAAGTGGACTTTGTCTAGAGTACTCGGGTAGGCTTTTATTATATATTTAATTATTTATCAAAATATATCCTTCTTTGGTGGTCGGGGAGAAAATTAATTTCAATGGTCTAGAGTTCCGAACGACGAACGAACGTTCTGCGACCAAATTGCAGATGTTCTGATGATTAGCATACTGGAGAGCAAGCATGATGAGATTGATGAGTCTTGACGAAGCAAAAGAAGGTTGCAAGTTTCGTAGTAAGTGTAGATCCATAGTCTCTGCCTACTCCCATGGGAAACAGGCGTGTAAATTTATATGTCTAGATTTCCAGAAAAAAAAAGCCAAAATCTAATGCGTGCAGATGGTCAATAATCCATAATTATACTTATCAATGCCTCGTGCATGATGCACACTTTAATTGCTGACCATAAGTAGCATAAACTCCTCCGTGCTACGGAAGAAACGATCAATCAAATAAGCCAATGATACCTACACCAGTGAATTTAACATTTTGTCACTACCTGAAAATCTAACACAACATCATGAAAAAAGGTACCTAGGTTGTTTTTCTCCTATGCATTAAAATCTAAACATCGGAACTGAAGAAATTTCGTAGAGGATTGTTCCAAGCATGCCTTCACATACCGATCAGTATATCACTAACCATTCCTATTCAACAGCGTCGTAGTCTGCATCAATGAAGGTATTTAGCACACGCAGTAAAACACAGGTTGTAAAATATAATGCAATTGTCGTGAAATGAATTATGAATGCTGAACTAAAGGTTAAATGGGCAGGTGGGACGATTAAACTGTGTGTTAACAATTTGATTGCGCATAGCTATGAAAAAGGTAACATGCAATAAGGGAATGCTTTTAGTAAGTAACGTAAGAGTATCTTGACAAATCTGCTGCTGTAGCACTATAGATACTATTATTAATTCTGTGACTATAGGTAGAGCATGCTTTATCTGTTATTGCGGTGGCGCGTACGCTGAGACTGTTTGGGGGATATGCTGGGACTAACAGAAGAGAGCGGGCACAGGCCGGCAATAGTTTGCATGAACTAACTGGTACTGAACGCACGTATTTTAGATCAAAGAGCAAGTATTACTTACCTACAAATATGATTTTCTACAGACCCCTGACCATACTGCCATATCATAACCAATAGAAAAACAACGTTTACATCAAACTCGAATTCTTTAACATTCAGCCATAATGTATTCATGGCTCATGGGCAGACAAATGGCATTTGTGACTCTTGTGACACGAACACGCATTAATTTTGAGTAATGGAAGACTTAATCTGTTTAAGGGATTATTCATATTGGATTCACGCACAAGCATGTAAATTTCGTAATATAGTGGACAATAATAACGATTAGTAATGGATAATGCATACAGATTTAATGTTATATGCATTAGACTAGCACTTAGTTGTTTGTGTTTGCGAATTCCGCCAAAGTCTGAAGGGTGGGATAAAAACTATACTGAATAAAAGTATGCGACTTTGGCTTTGACTATGAGCGATGATAGTTAAAAACAAGCCCACATGCATGTTACGTCAGAGGGCACTCACGAAACGATATCATAAAGCCCAAAGCCCTTCCTGCCCACGGTGTCAGAACAGAACGTGGGCGCAATAAAACAGCGGGCGCGAACTTTTGACCGTTTTATAGTTGGAGAGTGGACGTGTGGGCATCGCACAACGGGACACAAAGCTATTGTGCAACACGCTGTTTATTCTAGCTCACGAATTATACAAATTTCTGTAGTATAATTTTACAATACAAATGTACCGCTTTATGAATAGAGAAATGGCAACATGCTTATATTATCTGAGACTGTTGAAGCTGATGGGGTTTAAAAGAATTATATTTAGGACACTCTGAAGTCTCTGAACGTGTCACATTTTTGAACTTGTTAGAATTAAAGCTTTTGCGCTCCATGGTATTTTTATAAACATGATAATATAATGGGTGCAGCAGACTTTGTTACATTCATAACAGACATAAAGACAGCATTGCTAAATTCAAAAGAGACAAAAAGAGCGATTAAATGTAGAAATATAAACATAGAAACAAATAATATACGTCAGCTTAAAAACCGCGAATTAAAATTGATAAACCCGTAACCTCTTTCTCTTTTATCGTTATGTTCATTCTCTTGATTTCACTAGTTCGAGATTCTATAGCTATTATGTTAAATTATAATAGTAACGGGCAGCTTGTGTCGCAGGTCCGATGCTAATGGAGCCCCCAGCAGTTAATGTCACGGAAGTCGCCTACGCGTCGCGATCGAGAACCTCCGTGCTTTGTTGTTATTGCCCAGGTCACAAAATCACATTCTCTTTTTATTTTATTGCACCATAAGAATATATTAAGATAACAAACGACTATGTTGTGTTAATCGCGAGATGGGTTTTACAATCTTGAATAACTCTAACCGAAAAATAAGCATTAGAAGTTAGACAAAGGTCGCGGAAATGTTATAAATAAAGACGAAATATTCTGAATGAAAAAACTAAGAAAGGGCAAAGTTGTGAAAAAAGCTGTCATGAGTGTAAACTGCAAATAGTAAGATTAAGAAGACGAAAACAGTATTGACAAATAGTAAAAGTAAAGTAGCGTAGTTTCTGAACTTTCCAAAATCAACTATGAAAGCCACAGATCGAACCTGGATGAAAATAGCACAGGACACAGACTAATAGTTGTCATCGACAAAAAGAGGGATAAGGGCTGAATATTCTTAATCTGGCTTCAATTCATGAAGTAATTGTATATTTTTAAAATTACTCCATGAGCTGTGGACAAATTACCTGGTAACTTAAAGACACAGGCCGCCCCTGAGCTTTTCGTGTAAAGTAACACCAACATGCACAAATACACACTTGACCGCTTCGCTGAACAAAGTGTAACGCGATATTTTATCACCGAACGTTTACCTCAGTCCTTCTCAAAGTGGAAAACAAACTTCCTTGTTGCCACTGAAAATTTCACAAAGGACGTTGTGGTGCAAAAAAAGTAAAGTTCGGAAACTCTGAAGTATAGTTCTCATAAGCTAGAAAAGAGGATGCACATAATGCACAACACAAAACATACAAAATTTAAGATAAGTAGCTAGTTTAAAGAGGAGATAGAAAATGATTCTAAAAAATACTCTCAAACGGAGAGGTGGATAAAATATGTTTGAGAACCTGTGACTGATTCGATCCAGCTCGAGTGACCAAAACAAGGCAACGCAGTTTTTGTAAAGACAACCAATATAAAATGTTATTGACATTTGTGGTAAAATTTACTTAGCTCCGTGTGTATATAAGAGACTTTAATAAGACCAATGAGAGGAATATAAAATTAAAAACTAAATATTTCTCTTAGAAATGCGCGAAAAATTTCACGTCACTCCACTGATAGGTTGCCTTCAGATTTTTATCAATGTATTCGTCATATCGTTATATACCTAGGACAACTACATCGATCTGAACATACGTTAACGTACATAGTTAGCATAATTCAAGAGGAGTCTTGTCTAACTGGTCTTCCCACTAAAGTAATTAATTTATAGACCTTCATTGACAATCCAATTAAATATGTTAACGACTATTAAACATTTCTGTATCGGCCGATGAAAATAATAAAATTATAAAAAAGGCTTTAATGGCAAAACTTAACAAGCAATTCAATGATCATAAAACGCCAACGTCGGGGTATTCAGATGAGCGCGCTATCTGGAGATCTGTTGATGTTGGTAGAAAGCCGCGCCCACGCGTGCCGAGAGGTCACCACCGCCCACGGGCCACTATTAGAGAATTGAGAAATAGGAGACTGCAATTATCTGTCGTTGATGAATATTGCCAAATGATGCGGAGGAGGAAGAAGCGTCGTTGTAATAGAACGCGATGCGGTTGCACGGCAATTGCATGTGGCGCATTTGCAACGAGATCAGACATGTAGATTGCGGACTGAAATGTCTTATAATTACATATTTCAAATTCTTCTTCATTTTAGCCCAATTCCGGTAACATCCTGAGTTATGCTGCTTTGCATGTCGATGTTTACCCGAGAATGCCAAAGACTATGTCAGCAGTCCAAACAATTCATATTATAATGACGGTGGCTTGACTAACAGAGTCTAGGAATAAAATAATACTGAAAGTGATTTAAGGGTGAATTATAACATACCATTTCTCAGGGTTATTCCCTATGTTTCCATCTCTACGTAGCAAGTCTAAAATACGTTTAAAATATTTAAGACCAGTGTGTGGCCAATGGCCATTCCACCTTACTCCGCTGCTATCAAGCATGTTGGAAATGATAAAGATTCGTATCAGTGTTTCTCTCGGTCTTATACTGTGTGCTTTGATTGCTTTTGCATCAAATCTAGTCACAAAATCGCGATCTATCAGAACGAAGTTTAAGTGCAGTGCATTAGCGCGCATACACGGGACACAATGAAATGTCAAGCTATTATGTTTCGCAACGACAAACATGCGAATGGCACTGAATTTGCTTAATATAGGGTTTCTTTTAAAACCCCATCGATCACCGGTAATGGATAAAACGTCCTTTTCAATGTTTAAGTGAAATAAACAAGGCTGATAACAGATCATTTGGGAGCTATCGTGAATCGTATTATATATGTTATAATATGATTCACGATAGCTTGATTCGGATTACGACGAGCTAAACAACATACGAGTACATTGCGTAATTGAAAAATATAATGATAACAAATCGTAAGATATAGAAATACGATTTACTTATAACATGTAAAACATGTATTTAATAATTTACCATGAGCCTATATTACATATGAGATGACATGAGACTACATTCGTATTTAAGAGAAGTGTAAGAATGACCTTTAATAATAATTCAAGCCATGGGACTGAAGTGCAGTGTAGCAATCGATTTGAGTGATACAAATCTAATCTGATTTATCATTCTGTACAATCGCAAATATTCAAATAGAAACCAGCAACAAGTTCCTCTACATGCTAGAGCATAACTTTAGTGGGTGTTGGGTTGGATAGTGTTACATAGTCTCGCCTTGGTTGATAGATTGACAGACAGACAGACTCTTTTACAATTACAATTTGAATTAACTAACAGCTCGAGCTGGTCTTACATTCAATAAAATACAACTCAAACACAATAAACAAATCGGCGAGCAACACAAAAATGCAGAGGTGTAACTCGAGTGAGTATAAAACCGAGATAACATTCGGACAGGCGCGTGCCGAGTGCCGGGTCACGGGTGGGCGATGCCCATTATCTCAACGTGCGAGGAACAAATTAATATTTGGATGGCACGTAGGAGAAACCGAGAGGCTATTAAGTAAATGCCGAATCAAAACCCATTGTGGTTTGGAATATTTTGATAATAATTACATTTTAGAAACACAATACAGACGTTATTAAATAATATCACGTCATAAAACTAAATGATGTGCAGGTGTTGTATAATATCAATTTGATTCTAGTCGATGTACTTGAAGAAAATGCTGCAGTGTATTTTATTGCCACTTCTTTTGCCTAAGAAGCGACACTAAGCCTTCTAGTGCCTAGGACGCGGCATTAAGCTGTAATTAACGATTAGACGTCAACAGTTGTTGTAAAAACAATAACAAAGTGATTATTATTATTACACGATATTATAAATATCATACGATACTAAAAGCGTACTTGAATTTATGGATATTGCTATTGTTTTAGGATTAAAAGATAAGATAAATTACACAACTGATGTATAGGGATTTAAAGTGAATTAAGAAATATTTATCAAAGACAAGTCATACGTTATGTAAGAAAGAAAGAAAACATGCATGCATTTATATTAAAATAAAAGATAAATTGTCTAGAATAGAAATACGAGATTTACTAAAATGCGAGTATTGTACTTAAGAAAATTGGTATAAATTAAATATTGGAATATTCTTGGGAACTCAAATAGAGGCAGAGTTTCCCAGAGTGGGTGTTTTAGACATTAACATCGGCCAACGCAAAGCAGCAAAGTGTTGGTGTTATCTACCACAGCCACTCAGGTGCACAGAAATGCGTGAGAACAGTACCGAGCAATAAACGTTTAACTTATTATGAGAATTGTATGCAATTCTTCATGTCGTTGATAAGAAGCGGAGGAGAGTAATACTACAAAGTAGCCCGTGAGAATACGGCGTGATTGCCACCAATCTAAGAAAGTCTAATTAGAGTGCATCCGTCTTATCCATTATTTGTACAGGATACATGTCGTTTAAAATTTGATTGCCGAAGCTGTTCAGATTATAAATATTTCCAGTTAGCCACTTTGAAAAAGATTAGACAGGTTCACGATTACACATAATTTTAAAACTAATAATGTCATCATCAGCGATGTCGTGACTCATGATCAACTCATTATAAAGAAATATACAAAAATTTCTGACATCAATAAAAAAAGCTACATTATACATTTTAGCCCGAATATAAATAATACCACTGTTTATATTGGTGATAAGTTGATAACCAACAAGGAAACATAAAGAAACTTTAATTCAAACAAGGCAATATTTTTCCGCAAATTAAAAATAATTCATAACAACAGGTCACGGATGCTGACCTATGAAATAATTCAAAGAACAGAGTGTACATTGTGCTTAATGAGTTAAGTCCAGACGCCAGATAAAAAATACTGATAAAGTACCTCTCTAATTTAGGTATAATTCATCCTCATAATTCACGGTCTAGACGTAAATCAAATCTCAACAATACAGTCTATTGAAGATGATATAGAGATCCGGCAATATCATTCACAGGTCTCAATTTTGAGGCCGAGCAAAAAGTCGCTGGCTCTTGACTTGACAGACAATCAAATCATGACGCGAACACCACATTAGCATAAATATGAAATCCTTGGTATTTCTGTAATTGATGACGGAACCAACATGACAGTTCATTTAATTTACTTTTAGGTTAAATTATTAAAAAAAACATTCTTTTTATAAGATTAGGAGATTGCAAAACTCCACGCTGGGAATGAAGCTCATGTATTCAATTTTAGGTCTGGTTTGATATTATAAGAAAACTTACAGGAAACCCAGATAGATAAGAAAGAGCTATTTAGAGATTAGCGAGAAAGATTTCTAATGTCTGTGCTATCAAATTGATATATTTCCTTCCTCGTAACATAACATTTCAAAACATCCAGCACAGTGACAATTTACATTAATTTCAAAGCTAAGCTAACCGTCAACGGTTATCTACCAACTGATAAATACTGCAATAAATATCATCCCACCGGATGTCATAATAACTGTTTGAATTAAGCTCATTTCTAACCCGATGACGACCAAACAAACCAAGAGACGGTTTAGGATGTCCAAATCGTTTCATTATAATAATATACGATCAATTAATAAAATATTCCGTCAGACACCCGCTAATATAATTATTGGACGTCGCTAAACGTCTATTACTCACTAACCGGTAACAGAATTCGCTTGCAAATTGGCTGGAACATACGAAACGTTAGTTCGTCGAGCTGTGTGCCTAGGTAAATGAGGTTCTACATCAATATTTGACTAAACCTCCAAGATGAATGAAGCTGCGATGGTATTACGAGATGTGCTTATGCAAATATACACCGTCGCCATTGAGGGGCCCATTGAGTAGATAACGGGTCTTCTACCAGACCAGTCTGCCCGATACTCTGACCAGCGATGAAAGTATTTAATGACTAGCGATCGGCCATGTTCGTAAAATTTTAATTTCCATTTGAAACATGTTTAGCCGTATCATTTCTCATTTAGAGACTGCATTTGGACATTTTAATTCAACGAGCGAACAGGTGTTCGTGTTTTAGATAAGTCTACCTGTTTAAAAAACAAAAAACTAAATCAGACTGCAAATAAAATTAGTAGATCTGCAAATGTGAGCGCAGAGCGTGTGAAATTATCATATTTTATAGCGATCATATTTTTAAATAATTTGATAGGGAATGACTTTTAAGTTCCTTTCAACATCACGCGTAATTCCATAGCTAATCCTATTCATTTGCCGTCTTTGGATATCGTAATTTCTACAGCTAACTTCAATACAATAGCGATTACATATTATATTATATCTTCCAATACAATCGCATCGAGAGCTGATACAGCAATCAATAAGGCTTCTACGTCCATTTTTATTCAGCTTTCGTTGTTAAAGACGATAACTAAAGAGATATTTGTTGCGATATCGACGTTCGCTCGGGCTATGAGCAATACATTATGTATGTTCATTATAAATTCGACAAAAACTAGTTTGGATTCGACAGTCGTGACCTCTTCTTCGGCCACTAGTAACGAGTCTGGATAGTAAACTTTCATTTTAATGCCGACGGAAAACTAGCTTTTAATTTTTATTCTTAGTTTTACATAATTGTATGAGAAGACTGTGGTAACTAATACTCAATTGTGGGACAACGAATAACGAAAGAATAATCAATGATGAGACCAGAAAAAACCACTTTTTTTTTTATCAAAACTCTAAGCAAGTATATTTGTCAGGTAAATTAAGAAAACCCCTGACTTCCAAGCGTTTCACCTCCAATAACTTTTAAACGGCTAAACTGATTCTCATCAAACACAGCTAAGAACTACCGCAAGGAAACTTGCTTTGACGTAAAAAAAATGCATGGAAATCCATCCATTCGAGACCTACGATGACACAGACAGACATTGGTGTCAAACTTATAACATCCCTTTGCGTCGGGGGTTAGAAAAAGGAGAATTTCTGATATAAAGATACAATTGACGCGTCTTGTAAAAAACTAAAGTCTTGTGTTTCAAAATAACACCACCGAGATCATTTTCTGCTGTTATCCTGAGGTAAAGACCACAATAATAATTTAGATCTGACACACTGTCACTACAATCAGTAATTATACTAAACCTTGCAAATTCTTATAAATTATACGGCTGCGTAAGTACATACCTGCAACAAACACAATATACAATTAGTTTTACAAGAGCGGAAATGGGAACGTGTGTATATGACATACAAAATCAAAACAGCAGTCTATTCAAAACTGGTTAAATTTTTCAGGCTGTGTCAACTGACATAGCTTTAAAATTTATCAAAGGCCATTTTTGTGATTAATCTTCAGTTAACTTTTTAATCCCCGACAAAAAAGAGGGTGTTATTTATAATTTAACGCTAGTCTCTATTTGTGTGTCTGTCTGTAGGATCGTAGCGCTCGAAGGAATGGACCAATTTTGATGCGGTTTTTTTTTGCGTCAAAGCAACTTCCCTTGCGGTGGTTCTTAGCCGTGTCTTTGATAATCGGTTCAGTCGTTATTGGATGGTAACGCTTCTGTATTCACTTTCTGGGGTTTTGTAATTTACCTGACAAATAAAGATGGTACTAGGATGTCAATATATCATGTATTTCTGCCACTTATCACTAGATGGTGTCGTCGGGGCTTTTATAATTTGCCTATATCAAATAAACTTGTTGTTTATCAAGTGCAAGCGGTAATGTTGCGTACGCAGACCAGCTTCTAACCACGCTACTTTACCTCTGCGTGTGATTCAGGCTACTTCTATGCAATAATTCCCTGAATAAAATCAAACCCATCAAATCTCATGCTAAGAAACCTCATTAAAAACAAATAAAATGAAAACACTTCCACATGTAGTGATCTTACAGAAACAAAAGACCATTGCATAACTGGAGACTAGATAATAAGGTAGACCAAACAAAAGGCAGGTAACACGTGATGCAACTTTATCCTCAAACATTATTGGAAGCGAGCATCTTCAGTATAGGAATGACTTCATAATTTCTCCGCACACATAGGCAAATAATCGTGCGGACGTACTTGTAGAGTACACTCACACACGCTCGGTTTCCGTTCGAGTCTGTGAATGACGCTTACGCATGTTTACTACCGGCGGTCGGTTGTCGATCATTTCGGTATGTTCTTACGTCATTCATTACTGTTCGGATTACCAGCTCTTGGCATGCATGAGCATGGGTTCGTAGCTGAGATATAATTAGAGGATTGCTTTAAGGGAAACTGGTGCAGAGATGAGGTCATGATAACAATAGGAATTAAATAATCAATTAGAGGTATTTTTATAGTATTACTATATAGCTGTATCCGTGAGCTTTGCTCCCCGTGAGATTTCGGGAAAAAAACTATGCTATGTCCTTCACTGGGTATCAAACTGTATCCCTATCAAATTTTATAGGTTCAGTAGTTGAAGCGAGAAGTGGTATGGTAACAAACAAATATACAAACTCACTTTCGAATTTGTAATATTAGTAGGATAGGATTTAGAATTGTATTGTGTGCAACTAATTGAATTTGTAGATGTAGCAAAGACTACATATTGATTAACTTGATCGTCCGGATCCACATTTGTTATATTCCATGTTATATTTGTGCAATACGGCCGCCTTTTTAGGGTTCCGTAGCCAAATGGCAAAAACGGAACCCTTATAGATTCGTCATGTCTGTCTGTCTGTCTGTCCGTCCGTATGTCACAGCCACTTTTTTCCGAAACTATAAGACCTATACTGTTGAAACTTGGTAAGTAGATGTCTTATGTGAACCGCATTAAGGTTTTGACACAAAAATAGAAAAAAAAACAATAAATTTTGGGGGTTCCCCATACTTAGAACTGAAACTCAAAAAAATATTTTTCATCAAACCCATACGTGTGGGGTATCTATGGATAGGTCTTTAGAAATGATATTGAGGTTTCTAATATCATTTTATTCTAAACCGAATACTTTGCGCGAGAGACACTTCCAAAGTGGAAAAAAGTGTGTCCCCCCCCCCCCCCGTAACTTCTAAAATAAGAGAATGATAAAACTAAAAAATATATATGATGTTCATAACCATGAAAACTACCAGCGAAAATTGGTTTGAACAAGATCTAGTGAGAAGTTTTTTTTTAATATGTCATAAACTGCAATTTACCTTTCATACAATCAACTCAAATATAAAAATTAAAAAAAAAAACTACTACGGAACCCTTCATGGGCGAGTCCGACTCGCACTTGGCCGCTTATTCAACATTCATATCAATTGGTATCAAGCATTAAACAATAGGATCTGTTTTAGCTTTGCATTAGTATGTAATGCAACTAATGCACCATACTGAAATATGTAACATCATTGGGCAGCGAGAAAATCTAATTAAAAAAACTAAAGACAGAAGCGGTGTCTTTTGAAAAGGAAGATTAAATTACAAGCTTTTTACGCCTATTAATATGCAAATCAAAAACTTAACATCTTAATATATTAATCTGGACACCATTTCATATATTTAATGAAATAGTTTCTTGTGCCTCTTTCGCTTCTTAGAAAAAGTCGTTAGATAAAAGTTATTTATTTCGAAATCTTAACACATCATAGATATCATAATAAATAATTGGGCCTTAAAACTTCGCTGCCAGTTCGGTTAGGTTTAGTAATTTATTTCTATTTTTAATTTTATTTTAAATTTTACTTTTTATAAATTTACCGTGAAACCTTGAAAAAGTTTCTTTTAATTACTACTCTCGCCCAAAATTTGCTTGTATCTGGTAGAAAAGGTCTTGGGCCTTAAGTCCGCCTGTTACTTAGTAATAAAGTTTGATAAATAAATAAATAAACCTAATTTATGTTCAAAAACAAATGAAGAGATAAAATTCAGTAATGTATCTGTAAATATTACGAAACTAGCGGCCGATGTCTAGAACGTCGGAGCCCGTTCAGTCACTTGCTTTTCTGATTCAAAGAATTTTAACTGATTCTTCATCAATTTAACAGTATCAATACTTGCAACAACTAAATTAAAAGGTAAGTAGCCTCAGGAACACCAAAAAAAGTCCTTACTTTTCATACAATTCAAATACTAAACTAGAATCTTAAAAACGGACCTAATAAAAATATAGGGCTCGAGGTAAAAGTCTGAAAGGTCATCATTATCAATTACGAGTATTTGTTTCTCGTTATACAAGGAAAATATCTTACTAATAGTTTAGATAAAAATCACAATTTTTATAGATAACCCTTTACATTTATTTGTAGCCCGGGATACGTAATATGTAATGTTTTTTTACCAAAAAGACTATTAAACTGCCTGACTTTGTGTTGTTTTCCTAGTTTGGTTAGGACATTGTAGGCTGATCACCTGATTGTCCTATAAGTAAGATGATCCGTGCTTCGGAGGGCACGTTAAGCCGTCGGTCCCGGTCACTGTCTTTGGCATTGATTGTTACCTAAAACCATGTTAGAGGCCTTTAAGGCGGTTTAAAAAACTTTGACATAAGTGTTATGTCAAAGTTTTTTAAAACGCCTTAAAGGTCACTAACACACGCGATAAGAAGAAGAACCAAAAAGACTAAATTTCTTTGCGTTAGAATAGAATAGTCATTTATTCCTCCGAATATGGTGGTAACAAAAGGTGTTAACAAAATATCACAAGAGCAAACATATTCTGCCATCACAGGCGTAGGAATTTCAATAGGTACATGCACATACAATTACTAATATTATCAATTAAATTTACATTTAGAAATACATTCGAGTTTAAAATACAGAAGAATAAGTACCTACTTATTCTTCTGTATTTTAAACTCAACAACAAAATTATTTTATTTAGCATAATATTTCATTAACTTTATAATAACACTAGCAGTCCATCCCGGCTTCGCCCGTGGTACATACATAGCCTATGTCACTCAGGGATAACATACCTATCCAACAGTGAAAGAATTTTTAAAATCGATCCAGTAGTTTCGGAGCCTATTCAATACAATCAAACAAACAAACAAACAAATCTTTCCTCTTTATAATATTAGTGTAGATTTATTTAAGAGCCAGTCGAAAAGCTCGCATTTGAATTTATTTTAAGAACGTAATTCTCTGATTTCGCGTGGCACCCCATTATATAGTTCGATTGCCATACAGAACACATTTTTTCTATAAATTTCAAGTCTCTGTCTCGGTAGGTACAGTTTAGTGGGATTTCTGCCATTTTTCTTTTTCAATACTGTGTTGTGTAAAGGGAAGAGGTGTGGGTACTTCTTTTCAAACAGGCACATTTCAAATATGTAGAGACAAGGCAGATGGAGTACTTTAGACTTTTGGAACAATGGTTTATAATGGTCAAAGTAATCTGCTCCGTGTATTGCTCTGATACATTTCTTTTGTAATGTTAAAGCTCTATCCATCTGTATAATACTTATCATCATTTCATTTTAAAACTTATAATATAAGGCAATAGGCCGGAGATATGTATAAATCAGTGTGATTCACGCGGACGAGGTCATAGGCGAGAGCTAGTTTTAGTTATTTTCGTATTCTGTAGCCGCGACCGCCGCGCGCGCATGTGGGTGGGGCACATAATAGAAATATTTCTATATTTTTCAACAAATTAACTTATTGACATTTGGAAATTCCGGAATATTCTGCGCCATATCTCAAAAGTGATCGCAGCTTCAAGTCAATGAACTAATTAATATTCGATGAATTAAATATACAAGAATGGAATTAGATAAAACTGTATTTGGAGGCAGTAAAACGCAAGTTTCATTAATTTGTGAGATAAAGATCGAGAGATACGTTCGCGAGATAGTGGATTTCTGACAACATAGTTGCCCGTCTATCTCGGGATTGCTACAAATTATGAACCAGATATACATTCGTAATGAACGTCCAGCAATGGAAGCTTGAGCTTTGGGCTTTGCGCAATTCACGAGATATTTAAAGCCAATCATACTACATTTGGTGTAGGGCAGCTAAGATTTGAATTGTAATATACATACATACATACTATCACGTCTTTATCCCTAATGGGGCAGACAGAGCATTTTGGGTCTTGCGGTTCTATGCAGAGCCCAGGGCCGCAAGACCCAAAAGCCACTTTAAGCGTCATGGTGGGCGAGAAGATGGAAAAGCAATCAATACAGTGATGGGTTGCTAGCCGCATCGCCTGTTAACATGATTTGCGTTTTTGCCCATTCCCTCGATCGGCTTTTACGATCTGCGTGGGAAGAGAAGCAGCTGGTACATTCTAAGTTTTTTGTTTCTCCCAGACCAGCATGGGAGAATTGAGCAATTGTAATATATAAACTATTAATAATGTGCTATTATAATTAAGGAAAGCTGATAAGTTACTTAACGACATACATTTTACTTACTCTTTGCATCTGCTAAAATTCGTACACAACTAATTAAGTTTGACACCAGTGCTACAAAGAATTCAATTAATTTCTCGTTCAAATAATATATAAATTACCACATACTGATAAGTGAAGCTTTCCACCGGAAGCGTTCAACATGAACATGTTAATACGTTCTCTATTGCCTCATTCATAAACACGACAATCGCAACAAGAATGATCAATTTGTATATTATGTTAGAAAATCTGTCGCTTGGACAGACACCTGTAATAGATACGTGTCTGTATTTCTTGAAGACCTCATCTGCATCATGCATCATTCATACTCCATCTATCGATAATGTTGTATTGTTCATTGATTCCACAACTGATTGTCATGTCAATATATTGATCAAGTTTGCGGTTAATTTTATCTACAGCTGGCAAAAAGAAAGCATGAAATTAAATTAACTGAAGCAGTACTTTCTATATCTAATGCACCAGTATAAACTGGGACTATAAATAGGTAATTGACGAACAACGTCCCATCTCTGCGCGCCGTCAATTATCTCGACTCGATATCTTGCTGATCGGTCGGCCGATCAGTCTGCTAATGTCATCGTACGGACACTTCCGACACTATCGGGACCATCACTTTCTGATGTATATCTATCTGTATCGAGTAATGTAATAATTGCTAACTCAATGCAACCGGAAAACGTTGTCAAATATAACAGCATTGATTTGGATGAACTTTTCACTGAATATGAGATTAACATCAATTACTACGAGGTAGCACCTAGTAGTAGAAATTATCAATAGATGTCAGTCAGTGACATAAGTGCTGGTACCAAAGAGTAACTAGTATAGAAGTAAACTGACTAAATATAAGTTTTCTGAAGAAAGGAAAACATTTTGTCGTACAAGCTTTTATACTGAAAAACAAAGACCTCTAAACTATATTATTTAGTACACTAACACTAGTTCTTAAGTTCAATTTCTATCTGGTACTAACTAACACAAATGTAATCATGATCTCTAGTTGGTCGAAATAAAAATATTTTATTTTTATTATTTTATTTTTTATTTATTTATGATGAGGCCTAAGTCTAAGTACTTATCAAGACAAATGCAAAAAGCCCAAACCCGATAAGGTTTAGTCGTATTCTTACAGGGTTCCTATGGACACCTGCCGTCGTCATCGTCAGATCAGCTTCTTGTCATAATAATATTCCAGTATCATCGGACTTAAACAATTATGCACTTCAGCTCAATCGGTTGAGAATAACTGGTTTAAAGTTGCAAAATTTGACCCAAAAACATACATACATACAAGATAAATGGCAAGTTAAATAAAAGCTATTAACAAAAAAACAAAACAGTAGGTAGTTGTCTGCTTTGATAAAAGGCTCGATATCTGACACGATGTGTTCATCGTTTTTAGGAAATCTAATATTTAATAGACCTACTTATTATAAGAGATAAAGGAGAAACCGTTATGAAAAAGATATAAACCCGTTCGTGATACTATGATGGACTCTATAATTTAGCCATTATATCACATAATGTAAATAACCACTTAAATCTAGTAGGAGAGAAAATTTTTGCTCAGGATGAATCATTCTGTAGACGCCGAAAACGAAAATACTTAAATACAGAGCAAATCGTACTGAATCATCAAAATCGTGCTAAAAAACTGGCATCAAGAAACTGACGTGAATACGTTCTGTAATGATCCAACAACTTCAGCTATCTTAATTAAATCTACAGTTTCGGCACACCTGCCGTGCCACCGGCCCACACGCACGTTCAGCATCCAAATATTTAGGTCCTAAAGAGCTGTCTAAAATAAAATTGGCGCGATCTAATGCCGCATACCAAACCCGTGTCGCTGCAGCGTCGCGCCGTCTGCATCCAGCTTGAAACAGTCATAGCATGTGTCACTTTACTATCGAATAATCCACCAGGGTTGCGCGAATGAAGTTTAATTTAAAGTAATAAATTAATTAGTTTACTTTGAACATCACGATGTATTATCAATCATCATCATCATCAGATATTTTTTCTCTGTCTCCACTGCAGGCGACCCTCTAAGTAATACTAGAGCCATATTTGGTCAAAGCAGCCAGAAGATTTGGCCTACACTCTCCACGCTGGCCAGACGGGTTGGAGAGGTCTCATTAATGTTCATAAGCTTTGTTTAGCGTATTTCTATAAATAATATTATCACTATCATTCAGTAATCGGCCCACGTTCCAGACGAAGAAGGCTGTTAATAGGGACTAATTTGTGCAAATAATACATGAAAAAAAATACAAAGTATATCTTTTATCGAATATATCGTCTATAATAGTAGACGTCACAGTAATTGTAGAATGGAAAACGGAAAGAGGTATACCGTGAAAAGCAGAAGCATTATAATTTGTCACGACTGGAGTAATTTTACCGGCAGGAATCAGGACAACCCGCAGGGTACCGCCTGTCTAAAATATAATTTATACAGACATTTTATTGCACGCTAGGCACTTTAATACGGACTGTACGCAACTAGGGCTGGACATTTACTGCCTCACTCTAAATATACTATTACAAGATTTAAACTACCAATTTACGAGAAATTGACATTGAGAGCTAGGAAAATATCGTAAAATTTGACAAAGACGCTATGAAGACAGCAAATAGTAAATACGAATATAAACAATGAATCATGGAATTCGATAGAAACCAGAATATGTAACATAAGTTAAATACATGAAGTCGGTTGGAAATGGGGAAAATAATTTAAAGAACTCTAAATAGTCCTTCCTGCCTGAAGGAAAGGCGGCGGAAGGGATAGTATCTTCCACTAGTACATTAAAGAATGATTAGATTGTATTAAAATTTTAGAAAATAAAAAAGATACACTAAAAACCTATAAAATTTTCTTTAATACACGGATATGTCAAACTTATGACACAAATTAAGATCATCATCAAAGATCTTACAATCAAAATTGTAAGCCCTGATGAACTAGCACGCTGCCAAGAGGAGCAATAAACAGAGACAGTAAACGCACAACAGGACAAGACAATCGCAGGTATATTCGAATTTATAGCCTAGCCGACAATAATGAGATACCAGATGACAATATTGCGGAAAGTTATGTCTATTTAATTTTATGTCTTCGGGTATATTCATTCCAGAATTGTGATTCATCGCTAAAGGTTAGTCTAAAACTCGTATTGTGCCTTTGATTAGATTAATTATTCAACTTTTTTCTTGAGTAAATGCAAATATATACATGCCAATAAGTCTTTCTGCCGCTGCCATTGACAAAATCTTAAAAAAGTGGCGTAATGATAGATGAAAGAACTAACTCTGAAGACCCCAAAATTGAATTAAGCTGGCCACATTTATCATGCCAAATGATTGGGCTAAGGTTACCTCGAGCTGGATCTGGGTTCGCCTACAAATACCATAAAACCCAGAAAGCCAAGCATGCGATGACACGATGAACTGATCTAATTTAACAAGGATGGAATTAAACATCGCAGACAAAATGGGAAAAGTCGAGGGAGGCCTTTGCCATGATCATCATTGAATACCGTGTGTGTCTATTTTCATTAGTACTCGTATTATCAGTAATACCATTCGATTTCCATCGCTACATCATACAACATAAAAAGGCCTTATACGCGGAGTTACTAAATGAATAATTTTACCATGCAAAAAATCGTTAGTTTAACTACTTTGCGTTTGAAAAATATGGCTATGGTGTGTTTACTAGACGAGAGAGAGGTCAGAGGAAATGAAAACCCCACCGACCACGTCTCATCCAAGTAAATTGCAATGGCCCATTAAGTTACAAACTGAGAGCACAATTCAAAGAGAATTTACCTGGAAACGTAATAAATAAAGCGAAAGGCTGCATTCTCGAGCTACAAAGCATAGGAAATCACTTGTTGCGTTCATAATACAATAATTCCACGCACCACAAAGCTGAGCTGCATAAGGTTTCGCCCCACGGCCGTTTAACGATCGTGCAGGTATAGAGACTGCACATGTGCGTCGAATCGGAAGGTTTCCAAGAATGTGGGGAGCCAGGACAAAAGGCTGTCGCATCTGCCAGACATCGTGTCGTCGGAGAGACGAGAACAATTAGATTTTTTGTAATTATGCGATTTGTACAAACTACCTGCGGTATACCTGTAGTTTTATAAGGTTGGATAGTTCTAAGGGTTCAGTTTTGTACAGAATACAGAACAAAACAGTAGAACTTATTGGCGGAAAAAAGTTTTAATAACGGACCGTGTTACCTAAAAAAAATTAAATGTTACCTATGTAACTCCTGTATATTTGCACCAAATAAAGTATTTTTCTTTCTTTCTAATATTAAATGATATATGACCTCTTTTAAATTGTAACACTAAGCATGGAATCATGAACCACGACAGCTAGTTAATAAAATCATACCTTTTAGAGGCAAAACCATACAAATACACCAATCACAAAGCAAAATACATACATCATAACTTGATCATCATAACATAAACACAAAAGGGGAAACACATACCATCTCATAATAACGATATAACACATCGAAAAAGTAACGAAGCTATAATCATGATACCCGTACGATAATAGCGAAAACCAGACCAAATAATGTGCGATGCTATAAAAATAACGGGGCACAGTGATTATGGAATTAAATCATAATGCGCCGTGCAATTAGTGAAGCTGGTCGATGACCGCTTTTGGGGCAAATCGTTACTAACTTATTAGGTGATTGAAGATGACTGGACATTCAGACTTGGGAGTCAACGATTGAAACAGGAAACCAGCCGAAAGTGAAGTATGTAGCTATTGGTTCTAGCAAAAATAAATGAGGACGAGTCACACTGATTAAGCTATGTAATAAATGGTATCTATATGTTGAAAATGCTTAAAAATATTTATTGCATTTCACATAAGTCATATTTAATTAATTATAGTACTACTTATTTAAATGATAGTAATAAAAGATTTTAATGTTTTTACTATTACCATCTAGTGACAGGGAAGACAAACAATTATATTTATCAGGCGATGGGAGGCATGCCTGTACTGTACAGGCTGGACAAAAAAACGTGTTACTGTCAAAATATTAAAATTAAAACCTAAAAAGAGAAAATGAATATAAGCAGAAACAGTAACACAGATATAGCAAAACGACTCGATCAGGCCACGGTACAGTACAGACAGATAGACATACTGATAGATGAATTTATTTGTTTCCGTTACCGTCGGTCCAGGCAACACGTGAGGTGTTCAGTATTTATGAGCGAAAGTTGTCTGTATTTAACGTGCCTGCCAATTAACCAGTGTACACCTCAACTATTGCTAAATATACTGTTATATTGCATCATGTTTCTATTTTGTTTAATGAGTTAAAGAGAAAATAAAAAGATTTTTGATCATTTAGTATATTTCTTCTAGAATTTCGCCCATTTGCGTCGATATTCGTTTACCAACTACGGGAAAGAGGAATAGCTAGCTAGTACTGGTATGTTTTTTTTTATCTTCCAGATTTATTAATTAAATATTAGCTGTGCCCGCGGGCTCCACTCCCCGTGGGAATTTCGGGATAACAATTTTATGTCCTTACCCGGGTCTTTTACTATATCTATACCAAATCTAAATTGGTCGAGCCGTTCTTGAGTTGTAAAAAGTGTAACTAACATAACTTTGTTTTATTCATATTAAGATAACGTCGCGCTCTCGCTCATTGCAGCAGGAGGTTCAAAGCTCGTGCACTGCAGAGCAATGGTGCCATTTTTCAAACGCTAAGTCACTAAACGAACGGTTTTTTGTATGGAAAAAGCATTCGTTTACTCAACTCCGCGTTTCGAAAATGGTACTTCAGACCGCTCGCACTCGCTGCAACGGCTCTATGAGTTCTGTGACACGCTTCGTCGCCTACTAACCTGCTGGCTATGAACCATATCAAACTTATTGGCTGTAATAAGGAAACCGAATTTATCTATAACTTAAACGCTTTATCGTCACAACAAACAATCCGAAACTGTATTTGGTTGCTTCGTTTTGTTACCGAATTTCTAGGGCCACTTTTTATTATACCTGAGAATTGTGTGTGTCACTATTCTCTGTTTCACCTTAGCCCGGTTTTTGCACCTGTAGATGCCGAATACTTTGCTTCAGAACCTGGAATTTGCCTTTCGGCTATTTAATTCCACTTCGCACGGTCTTTGGTATCAGCCGAAATATATCTCTACGATCATACCTCTACATAGTTAGCATGTTCGTAATTGTACACCTCCACTCAAGCCTATTTAAGTCCATCGCTAGACTAAAGGCCTGTTCCCAATAAAGGAAGAATATGCCCATAATCATCACGCTTGGCAGATTGGTTGATGATCGGAGAAGATGGCATAAAGTAGTAAAAACGTCGCTTCCGACTTCTGTGTTTGACGAATCTTTGTTGCCAACTTTGCTTCCTAAGTAGCCTCTTATGACACCCTTGGAAGCGGAAAGGGTTGCTCCCAAATCGTATACTACCATCACCACAACACTATTTATTATTTTATAAATCATTACGACAAATTTATCTGTAATGGACACTGGATATCATAGTCCTTAAATTAATTTATTTTTACTCTCGCATAAATCATACACACCATCTTGAATATAATTAGTTGAACCATAAATCTTTGCTAGGAAACTCGCGTCTAATGCCATCGCGGTCTGACGTCACTACAGCATTGCATATCTGTCATATTTGTCTCACTTATCATCATATTTCTAAATATATCGTCCGTTACGCGTTCACATAGGGCTGCCACCTTTCCGGGTTTTGCGATTTTAACGATGTTGCCATAAGCTCCATCCTTTCTATTCTTGCCTACGTACTTTCTATCATTTCATTATCTTTAAATTTCATTTCTTCAATTCAATTCTTAAATTCCAGACACATTTCTTCCTAAACATTCTGACTCATTACTCTTTCACTTCTAATACTAATAAAATAACATCTATAAAATACTTGTTATTTCTTGTATACCTAATCAGTTATATTGTATAATAAATAATTTTATTCTCTTCTATTTAGTCTCTTGCTCCTATATTACACTAATTTCATGTGGGAACACACTGAGCTGGGACAGGTGAAGTTCCTTCAGGACTACTAAATTCTTCAGTTTAATGTCGCATATCTCCGATTCTAACCGTGCTAACAGACGCTTGTAGGGCTTCTAAGGTTACTTTAGCTCAGGGCCGGATTAGCCATTAGGCCTCATAGGCAACTGCCTACTAAGGGACCCGGCATTGACTAGGGGCACAGCGGCCCAGGCAAGACCAGATATTATTTTTTCGCGAGCCACATAATAACCCCTAAATATTTTCAGGGAGCACCAGTCCAGCTAGTTAAACAGGCCTAAAACAAAGCATTATAGTCTTCTTTCCCAACTCTACCTTGATCAGGGGAATGATATGGGATCACGATCATGTTTAGCCCAACGCTGACCCGCATCCCGATGTCGTTGGAAAAACCGACTAATACGCGAAGAAAGCCCCGTATAGGTGCGCATAACAAGATGTCGACTAAGGATTTAGTACCGCCAGCCGCATTCGAAGTATACCTCTCAATATGGCGTCAACAAAGGAAGTTTTAGAATTCCTGAAACCCCACCGGCCACGGGTTATCGCGGGCATATTTAAAATAATGAAGCTTTCCGTTTGCGGCCAAATTCTCGAAATTATTTAGGCAACTTTATCAGCCACACTCTGACATTTGACTTTTCGACGGAAGAACGCGACGAATGCGTTCGAAATAATTGATTAACCAGGCTATATCGCCAATTAATTTCCGGTCAGCGCCTATTATGATGATTGTGTGTTTAACTGTATAAATATAGGTTATCTATCTCATATAAAAGATTATACTAACATAACTTATAAGTTTCAGTTAAATTGTATACTAACAAATTTGGATCCCTGTTATCTGATAAATAAACAATTTCATTTCATTTCATTTCATTAACATTTTTCGCATATCAAATTTTAGCAAAGACGTCTGAAGTGCTTTGATAAAATTCTAAACAAAGAATAAATTAAGTCGTAGGTTTCGGTTTTCTTCTGTGTAAGGTAAACTGTACTCCATTTGGTTAGGTATTTCAATAAATGTAAACATTCTTGACATGTCTTTGTATTGAAATATACAATTTATAAATCAATACGTACCTAATTTAAAATTTATAACATAATTACTTTGTAATTTGCAAAGGTATTGATTTATAAAGTGTATATTTCAATAAAAAGACATGTCAAGATTGTTTACATTTATTTAAATACCTAACCAAATGGAGTATAGTAGACAATACTTAGTTAAACCTCCAACCAGGGACCATATTAGCAGCTAATTTTTAAAACCCCTTTAAGTGGTCATCCTTACGATAGGCTTACCCTCACGTTTATGTTAGCCTGTAAAAAGCTTGTCCAGCGAAAGGCTTACCGTATCCCCTATAGGGTAACCCTATCCTTATGATAGGCTAAGCGTTTACCAAATCATTGGAAGGGGTATTTTTTTCTGCTTTATTGAAAGGGTTTTTCCCCCCACGTATCCCCCCCGCCCCGTGGCCGCCAGGGAAAGCGTTTCTTAAAGGGTTAGCCTATGAGATAGGGTACCCCTATGAGAAATGGTTTTTGTAAGGGTAACGTGACGTGCATGTTTTAACAACTTATTTAAAGGGAAACCCTTTTAAAGGCTTTCCATATGATACGGTTAGTCGATCGAAATAGTTACCCAGCGCTAGGGGTTTTTGATCCAATAAAAATATTCAAGCCTATCAATTAGCCGCTAAAAACCCACATTAGGGAAAGCGCTTCCTGTCCCTGCCTCCAACAAATAAGACTGGTGTTATAGTAAGTCTGACGCTTATGTCTGTAGCTGTCGAACGGGTGGACCCATTCCGATGCAGTTTATTTTACGTGAAACAAGTTCCCTTGTGGTAGTTTTAACCTATGTTTGATTAAATCGGTTTAGCTGTTTAAAATTTATTGGGGTTAACGCTTGAAAGTCGGGGTTTTTTAATTTATCTGGCAAATTATAGACAGCGCTATTAATTCCGCTCAACATCGGTTGGAATATGTAGTTCCGGCACTCATTACTATTAGATGTAGTCGGGGTTTTTTTAATTTGGCCTGGCAAATAAATTGTGTACTGTATTATTCAAGTGCAATGAATTTATTAAATAATAAATGTATAGTATGTGTACTTTCTGGTTTCAAATAATTTGAAAACATATTCTACCTAACTTTGTAACTGTTGAACTACAAACACACCTATATCCTATAAGTTATATTTTATCAATTTATACTTAAGTCGCAATACGTTAATTTGCTGATTTCGTTTTCGTTTTTAATCATACAAGAGCTTTATAAAGAGAAATTTTAAGTTCATACTTTATACGGCGTATATTTTTAAAGTTCGGCGATACAACACGGTAGTCTGTTTCTATTTGTTGCAACCTCAAAACATTCGAGGCGAGATACCTGCACAAAATAAAAGGAATACAGAAGAACAATTTACATAATATTTAAATTGTTCTTCTGTATTCCTTTTATTTAGAATTATCTACAAGTACTTTACGCACATATTATTACTTACGTTACGTACTTGTAGATAATTCTATATTATTAAAAAAAAATGGTCTATCAATATCATCATAACATGAGAGGAGCTCGGTGGCCCGGCGGGAGAGTGCATTGCTAGCGCTTTCGCAAGTAAAGCGACACCGGGCGTGGTCCGCACTTGGATGGGTGACCACAAGTAGCAAAAAAAAAATCTCGAGCTCCTCCGTGCTTCGGAAGGTACGTATAAGCCGTTGGTCCCGGCTGCCATCATTGCATGGCAGTCGCTAAGCTATTTCAGATGCCTCTAGGCAGTCTGAAAAATCTGACATCAGTGTAGGCCACGTACACGAGAAACAAAATCATTACATGTCTCTCTAACCCATTCGAAATAAACCTGTCGTTTAAGATGTTCAGCTACCAACAGGGAAGTGAACATTCCATACTCTTGTTATTTCTGTTCAAGACACTGCGGCCCGTGCTCGAGCTTCGACTTTTTGCTCCGGCGTCTCGCTCCGCCATCTTTCCGAGAACTGTCGCTTTTGAAAAAAGAATACCCAGCAGCGAACAAAGGTGTGAATATAATTAATGGTTTATCAAAGGATCCGCCCCCGTCTTCGTCTTCGTCCCCATTTGGACATGACCTCATCCTAATTTGATTTAACATTTGATTCGTTCTAACGGGTATAGCTTTTATAATAATGTACTAATCTAATCTTTTGCGTGATTTGCCGTGTGGTTTACGGCATAGTAAAATAGGGCCACTACAAATCCTCCAAAGCGTGATGTCGTTGAAGGCGATTTAGAAAATAGAAGCTAATTAAAGCTGTATAAGCTTTGATTTTGACATCAATGAGACCTCTCCAAACCGTATGGCCAACGAAGAGAGTGTAGGCTAATTACTCTGACTGCTCTGGTCAAGTATGGCTCTGGTAGTACAGAGAGGGTCGTGCTCCTGCAGTGGAGACAAAAAGATATGATGATAGTGCCATCTAGTGACGATGATAAATCTAAATACTGTGGATAAGGTTAAAGTGATGTTGACTTACTTGTTTCTATGTTGAAAAATATCCTCAATCCTAAAATTTCTAATACCAAATAATGATGTAAATTTATACAACGTGAATTTGTCGTCTTACAGGCACAAATTAGCATTATATTGATTTATGTAGCTGTAAGATTTGTGCGGCGTTTCAAAGCATGCATCGGGGACAGCAGACTGACATTAAGATCATAATCTGATGGGTGTGCGGCGCAAATAAGCGAGTAATAGATGCGACGCCAAGTGCTCTACTTCAGTTTCATGCCCTGACCAATAATCCCGGAGAGTTGTTAAAACAAGTTTCTGGGCAGTGTAGGTATAAGTATGAAATGTATTTTACGATAGCGTAGCTAATACATGAGTCAGATTTGAAAAAGAAAAGAAGTATAAAGCGACTAGATAGGATAAGTTTAATTAAGAAGATATTGGGAAAATTTTAAGGAACGACGGGATTCAAAACGATTAATTTCTAAAAAACAAGAATTTCGGAAAGCTTCGATAGCGATATGAGGATAAAAGAATAACGGAGCGCCACATTAAAGACACGCTTGCAACACGGGTTTACTTAAAATAGCGTACAAACTGTAATTTTGAAATCATACTTCTGTTCCTCTCTTTATTTTGATCTGCGCCGCCAGATGATAGTAATTCGAGAAGCTACCTATGTGTTGTATGTTGCTCGTTTGATTGAGAGATTATTTTGTACATAATATATCTTTACGATTTTAGTAGATTAGTACATGATTAGTATGAGGAAAATTATGCCATAAAAGTTTTATTACCATATAGCATGAATTTTAAGTTTTATTAACATTTGTGGTCTAAAAATAACACGCACTGCGTAAGGGAGGCGTCAAGTTAGTGGCAACAACACAAAAACTTTATTGCATTCACAATTAAAACGAATATAAGAATAAAATAATAACCGGCGAAGTGCGAGTTGGTCTCGCACACTAAGGGTTCCGTACCTTTATCAATAAAAAACCACGTTTGTTGTATGGGAGTAAATATTTATCTTATTATGTTTTTTGATGTTGTTGTTATAGCGGCAACAGAAATACATCATCTGTGAAAATATCAACTATCTTGCTATCACGGTTCATGAGATACAGCCTGGTAATAGGCAGACAAACAGACGGACGGACGCGGACAGCGGAGTCTTAGTAAGAAGGTCCCGTTTTTACCCTTTGGGTACAGAGCCCTAAAAAGTATGGTGAAAGTGGCGGTCTTATCGCCGAAGCAGTCTCTTACAGACAATCATAAAGAAAAGAAGTAAACAATTGAGCAGAAGGCGTTTGCAAAATTTTTAATAAGACAGCTTACGGAACTATGCCCGCTGAAAGCTTTAAGCTTAATTCTCTTTTGCGCCCGTCAATGTCACAAAAACTTGTTCCAACGTACCAAGATATTAATTCTGTGCTAATGCCTTGACTCCTGACACATTTCATTTAAGACAATGGTGAAGCTAAGGCCTGTACGACACAGTCTCCGGTGACCTGTCGCTGTGGTTTATATCAACCATAGGGTTGCCTTTTTGCCATGTAAAACTTTCGCTTTTTTTATCTATTGTGTTATGAGATTATGACATCTATGGCTCATGATCATCATCATCATCAGGTCTTTTGGTTTCCACTGCAAGAGCACGACGCTCAGTACTACTAGAGCCATACCTTCATATTTTAGATGGAAACAGTCTGCTGCTGCAAGTATCAGAGGTCTCCAATAGGAATTTCTAGACACTTTTTTTTCATTACTATGCAATAGTACAAAAAAATAAAGTCTGCTAGCGTGCCCTGGTAAAATTCATTTTTAACCGACGTATGTTCACCGATTATTCGTAAACGCATGCACCGTTACTTTAAATTCTTTTTTTGGTTGAAAGAGCATACTCGTCAGACGGTCCCATAGAAATTTTATAAAAATTGGTTGTGAAGCTTAGGGTAAAGTCAGATTTTAGTTTTATAAAATTATTAACCAATAAAATCAAAGTGAGAGCCCTAGTAGTAGATCATGCTCATGGAATACACCCACATTACTCGGATACCTGGGATTATTTCGTGAGGACATGGCACGACCGCGACAGGCGAGAACTGACAACAAACTTCATAGTTCAATATAAGGGTCATTGCATACTTTGGACTTGCGATAGTTTGCTATATTTGATTTTCTAATAGGAAAAAAAAATGTTAGATACAAAAAATACGTTAATGAAGCAGCAACGATAATGCTAGTGTTTCTGTGCTGTGAGCTGTTGACCTCGCGAGTCACCTCCGACCTATTGAAATATCAGATATTATTATAATTTTTAAGCTACACCAAGCTGCACAACGGATTTTAATTAAATCTACCAAAAAAAAAATCTACAGTGTCGTGTTTGGTAGGCGTCTTCGAGTATTTGCTGAAAATACATTAAAAACAGCGGAATTCCATGCACATAATAACTATGACAATAAACGTACCATGCATGAGCTATAAATAAAGTGATTATTATTAATAAATCTCCCATATAAAACTGTCATATATAACTTTGAAGACGTACTAAAGATGCTACTCGTAATATCAAAGAGCAGCAAAGAAACATTACACAAAATGGAAAAGATATGAAATAGTTACCTTAAATTATCTTAAAGCTACTTTATATTATAATTTATTATAACAAAATAAAGCCTGTGTTTAAAATAAACGCATCCTGTACGTGTGAATCCTATGAAGTCAATGTCGTACTTGTCTTACTTTAAACATCAGTGTAATAATAAATGGTTAACTATAACCACCTTGTGCTTAAAGTGGATGATTAAAGCTCTCGGTGTGAAATGATTCCACAAACGTGTCTATCCCTTCCGTTCCCACAAAGAGATTATCCTCTGACGTCATCGTATCGTGACTGCCTTCACGAAATTACATGTAACAAGTGTTGGTCGTTACACAATTTTCCGGTCATATTCGCGCGTTTTTTAGATAATTATGGTTAACTTACCAACATGAATGTTATAACAAGTTACAAATACAAGACAGTTTAAAGTAATTTTTAAACACAAAATTAAAGTAATTTATTTAAGAAATTGTTTGCGGTTTATTTATTCTATTTACCCCGAAGATTGACTGGTAGAGAATGCTACTAGCATTAAGTCCACCTTTTTGTAGCATTTATTATTGGTAAATAAGTTTTAAATAAACAAATAATAATCTTAGTGGAATTTGCGTTAAGATAAAATTCTCAGCAGTCACATCACTCACATGTATTTCCCATTTACACGGCACATACTAGTAGCCGAGACAAATCCACTGAGCCAATTCAATTTGCGTTGTGTTTATAGATCCACTGCATTAACTGCATTGGATTGCCCTCATGGGAATGACCATTGAAAATTTCATCGGCTCGGTGGATTGATTTGGAGTTGTTGTAACCTAATTGTCCTACATTTTATTGAAGTATTGAAATTGATAGTGACTACAAGAACTCTTGACTGGTTACAATGACAGCTGTTGACAGGTACATAAAATAAGGATCAAGATTTTATTACAATAAAGCTAGATATAAAACGATCACTACAAGATCAAGATAATCTCGGCTCGGAGGATTGATTTGGTGCTAAGCCGTTGCAACCTAATTGTCCTACATTTTATTAAAGTATTGGAATTGATGGTGACTACAGGCACTCTTGAGTGGTTGCAATGACAGCTGTTGACAAGTACATAAAACAGGGATCAAGATTTTATTACAATGAAGCTAGATATAAAACGATCACTACAAGATCAAGATAATCCTATCCGAGGATATAAAACGAGCAATAATAACACGGTTTTAGGATCTCTGAAGCTGTATAAAATCGCAGTGTGTGTGGCGAACCTAGCCGAAGCAGCCGCTATTATCGCACATTAAATCGCATTAAACACCGCAGCACACCGCCCGGTTCATAAAGACGCTGTAAAAAGGACCATTATAGCACAATGTAGCTAGCAAACTTTGTGTTGTGATTGCCAATTGCCAATGTTACAAGCTGAGCTTACTATGTAAGTAAAGTAAAGTTTTCGGCAGTTTGAAGTAAGGGCGGGCACGAATTATGCTAAGATGACCTTCTTAACTTCTTCCAAAGTTGTTGAATGTATGTGTCCTCGTGTATTAGGATGTTCTGTTGATAATAATAAGGTATTTTCCTTTTCCTATCTTCAATAAGAGATAAATTTATTGAATAAAAAAATTTGACTTTGACTGGGTCAAAAATAAATTATTTGGTACTGATAAGGAAATAAAATGTCACTTTTCATTGATCATATCCGTTTTCAATGTGATTTTAGATTTATTATTGCAGAAAAACTGATATTTGACTTCAAGAAACTATGACGTCATCTGCCTGTATTTGTTTGTTTTAACGTATAGAAAAAAGTATCTGATTAGAATTGTTGAAAAACAGCGGATTGTCCAGCAGATTGAAACGAAACTTGACTTTGCGGGATGCAACCTTAGCCAACATTGTTGCCAAAGGGGTTATCTTATGGTATCAGGAAAAGTTCATAAACAGCCCCGGTTTAAGCCAGCTCTTTTACGCCTTATATTTTACGCTCTTGCAGCTGTTTGGTCTTAACATCTAATCGACAGGACAATATAAAGCCATAGCATAACTCAGGCTTAGGAAAGCTTAGTACTGCCGCGCCTAAGCTTTTACTGTCCGTGGAACTTTTGAGGCCGCAAAATTGTAGCCCGCGAATTAATGCAAAATTTATAATTATTGAAATCCGTTTGACAATTTGTCACTTAAATGGTAATGCTGATGAAACATATGATTCTACTAGTAATAACATTATTAAATAATCCATGTTAAATTAATAAAGTCGATGAGATGAGAGCCCCCTGGTCCTATTAGTAGATAAAAGAACTTACGAAAGCGGGAAAAAGATTTTCAACAATACATACTCGTATGTACCTATATTAACTGAAAAGACCGCCAATTTTAATTATTTTCAGACATCTTGCAACAGTCTAGAAAGAACCAAAATGCTCTATCTACCCGTTAGGGATAAAGATGTAAAAGTATATGTATAAAATACACAAACAAATCATACAGATTGAGCTAGCCCCAAAGTAAGTTCGAGGCTTCTGTTATGAGATACTAACCCAACGATATTATATTTTATAAAAAATAGAACCTGGTCCATCTGAGAAAGATCATTTTCCATCTTGACCTGACTGGGGATCGAACCTTGTACGTCCGGAGTGGCAGCCAGCTTGGTGATTACTAGGTCACAGAGACCGACAAAGTATGAAATATGAAACCAAGCCTCTGGTCGTTCGTAGCCTAGGTAATTCAATTTGCACCAGTTAAAGTATCCTTATTCGTTTATCGGTATTATCTTAAATCTGCAATTAACATAGATTAATTTGCCGATAGTGGAAACGAATAGCGATTGGAAATGTGTCAAGGCGATTTTCTAGTTAACAAACAGATATACAATCTCGCCTACATTCATTAGGGGTAGTCAGAGCTCCGGGCCTTTAGAATCTGCGACAACATTTCAGATGTTCAAGGCAATTTTAAGTTGTAACAAGTTTATTTTTTAAATTGCTGATGATCTAGTTTACCCCGTGGTTTGATTTATTGAGCTTAAGCTTTTCAAAGAACACAATATAACATATTTTTATTACGCATTTTGCTATCCTTAGAGAAAGTTGTACAGTTTTATCACGAACTAAATGTACCTTTTTAATAGTTTCAATATAAGTGCCAATAACAGTTAAATAATGTAATAAATGGCCATAACAACCTGTATATTGCTGCTTCACAGTAGGAGTCCTCGCCATCTTTAGCTATCTATAGCCGTGTTAACGGAAGCAATATTGCAAATTCATTATTAACCTGCTAATTGCAAAGTTAATAAAGCAACATTCACAAGCCATTCATAATTTCCAGTTTCGCAGCAATATTGACATAAAACTTATTTATAGAATCCAGGTGTTCAAACGAGCCAAATGGAAACATTTTGGAAACATTTAAGTTAGGCATGCAGCACTTACTTGTATAATAACTCTCGTAAATCGAGCAAAGCGGAACGAATAAAACGCATTGTTGTTTAAAATACATTTATCTGGTTACGTGGGCCTTTTATAACTTGATTTACTTATTTCATTTCACCAACACAAGTCTCGAACTTACTTTGGGGCTAGCTCAATCAGTGTAATTTGTCCCTATATATTTATTTATTTTAATGTTTAAATTTTGAAAATAATGTCTTTTCGGATGCGATTGTTCGATGAAGGACTTTACTACATCGACGTGGTCAAATTTTGGTAGAGCTTGATTAAATACTGCCTAGATTAAATGAAGACACTAACGACCTTAAATAACAAGAAATTTAAATGAGGAGAGGTTGGCCAGTTGGAATGATTGTACGGAAAATAATACGAGAGATTGATGATTGGTAGTAATAGGTTGTGGCAAAACATGAGAAGAGATAGATACAGCTTATACAGCTAGATAAGCCCTGAATCAACAGTCAAGCACTGGATACACGCAGCGTTGCCGTTTTAGTTGTCGCTGGATCTATTAGTTAGCAACGTAGAAAAAAAAATCTTACATTTTAGGTATTTTTAAAAACAAAATCAAAATTTGCATCTTGTAACTTTTTCACTGTTGTCTAGCGACATTCCCAGTATGAAGACGGTAACACTGGATAAACGCCACAAATAAGTCAAAGCGTGTGAACAATTGTTTTTTTTTTAATCGGAAGATCAAGTGAAATGAACAAAATACGGTGGTGTGTACATATTTAGTTAAGATTCAATGTGTCAACTCTGACATGTGAATCCGTTATCACGGCGAGCCCACGCGATCGCGGAGAATGATATCAGTTAGCGTCGTGTGATTTGATGTGTGGTGTGTGTACTTTGAAGTAAGTGAATGAACAGGTTAAACGTTTATCAAAGGTCTCGAGTGGAGAGAGGAAAATGATAAGTGACGGGAAGGAGCTGAACTAGGAATGTTGACTAGCGGAGTTAGGCTAGGAAACCAGAAGACAGGCCAACTAAATAACAATATAATTACGAATTGGTAATTGTAAACTTCCGTACAATGACATCAACAAAAGCCAGGCTTTTGCAGTAGAGGAAGAAGATTAAGACAACATCAGGAAGGTAAGGACAAGACAAGACAATTTAACAATATCCATCTATCGAAAAACAACACACTAATTTACTACTAAGTGAATGTCGACAGAATAAGGAATTGATTGCAAAGTGCGAAATATCACACTCAACAACCGGCCTGATGGTATAGCATAGTACATGTTTTGTACAGGTATTAAAAAAGACTTAACCGAGCCTCACCTATACCCCAACGTACGAGTAGGAAGCCGACATTAAAAATGACCTAAAACAAAGTATATTATTCATTTATGATCCAGACTAGAATATGGTAAAGATTAAATCAGAAAGTAGAAAGGAGAGCAAAGGTAATCATTTTTAAAGCACAATACGAATCAAATAGACTGAAACAAGATGGCATAAAAACAACTAGTGACAAAATCAATAATGAGGTCTGCTAGAATGTCGCCACTATCACTGACATGCCATAATCTCTGGAGCACGCACTGGTATTGAGATTAGACATGACATTTGACCGTATACCCTTTCAATAGACAGGTTGGGCAACAGACTAGATCACGACGCGCATGCACTAGCCTAATTAGCTACTATTAAACCTGATCAAATTAGTCGAGTGCAGTCCACTTCCACACTATTAGCTTTTTTCGAAAATGACAACTATGGCGCACTTTAGCCAACTCCTATGGCGTTGCTCGATCTTGCAACTTAGAGGACTTATATAAGAAAAAGATAAGATAAAATTTCTTTATTGCACCAACTAAGTATGAAAATAATCAAAAGTACATTTGAAATATAGTAGGTACAAAGGCGGACTTATCACTAAAGTGATTTCTTCCAGCCAACCTTTGGGTAAAGAAGACTATATAAAATGTGGGGGAGTTGGCGTAGTTACAGTTTTACAGTGTAGAAGAATACAAGTATACACTTAAACAATAGGAGTACATACTATAACATATAAACGAACAATAAAATAATATAAAATGCAATATTTCTAACCAAGGCTACATAGACTAGTTTTTTAGAAAGAACTAAAAAACCGATAGTTTCTAATAATATTTGTTCATTTTAGACTCAAAACAATAACGTGCTTTCTAAATATTTGCTTTGATGATTTTAAGTATAGATAAATAGACTCAGAAAACAGAATAACAGAAGCATAAAAATACATTTTTATAGAAAATCTCCTTATTCTCGACGAATGTGAAAAATGAACGAAAATTGTACTGTAGCAATAAAACTCATGGCTAGTCTAAGCTTTGGTTAACGTTATATCCGTCCCTCTGATTACCAAGTTGATTACGTGGAAATAGAATTATTCGTTGTGTAAATAGTAAATATGCTCAGTTCCGTTAATTAGGAGAACAAACACGATTGTCGATTGTTAGAATTGACATTTTGGGTCAACACGTGTATTGATTAAGGCTCAGAAGATCCTGTTGTCTTTAGATATTATCATTATAGTCGAGTGCACATAAAATACACACAGCTTGACTCAAAAGCGTCTCTACATGTATTTATGTTCGAAAAAGTCCTGCTATCAATACAGTAACTTTCTAAAATCTGTGTTACTAGTTTGGGAGTGCAACTGGTAACTAACAGCAACCTTTTAAATCTTATACCTTTAAACGAGCAATTCTTGTATGTATGTATGTATATATATATATTTATTTATAAATTTCTGTGATCTCGAAAACGGCTCTAACGATTTCGCTGAAAATTTGTATATGGGGGTTTTCGGGGGTAAATAATCGATCTAGATTAGTTTTATGTTTGGGAAAACGCGTGTTTTCGAGTTTTCATGCGTTTTTCTTTCCACGCAGAATATGGTCGCTAATTTCGTCGCGCCGCGACCCCCTTGATTTAGCTCAGTGGTTAAGGATAGCGACCGCTAGAGAGAGTGTTACGGGTTCGAATCCCACTCAGTGACTTACTTTTGTTTTTTTTATGTTTAAGTTTATATATATTTTTTTATTTTGCATTGTTTTTAGACAAGTTTAAAAAAAAATTGTTAATGTTTGAGATGTAACCGAGCAAAGCTCGGTCGCCCAGGTACTGCTAGTTTTAAAAGCGCACTTAGGACTCCGAAACAACACAGCAAACCATGCTTTTAGGCACGCGCCATCATCAGGAGAGAGAGAGATGATTAGTGAGCAATTCTATTGATGCATCAAATAACAATGACTACAATTCAAAAGATATAACTAAGTTAATGGTTGATGTCAACACAGATACAAACTATCATTTCAACATGCCAATTCTAAAGTGACGCTGGTAATTATACTTGCGTATTCTCACTAATTGTAGGACTGCAAACATACCTGCAACAAATAAAATATATTATTCGTTTTACAAAATATAGCTGCACTTACGAAAATTATTGTATCTTATACCTTTAAACGAGCAATTCTTGTATTTATATATATTTATTTATAAATTTCTGTGATCTCGAAAACGGCTCTAACGATTTCGCAGAAAATTGATATATGGGGGTTTTTGGGGGTAAACAATCGATCTAGATTAGTCTTCTGTTTGGGAAAACGCGTGTTTTTGAGTTTTCATTCGTTTTTTTTCCACGCAGAATATGATTGCTAATTTCGGCGCGCCAGCCGCCATCGGCTTAGCTCAGTGGTTAAGGATGCTGACCGCTAGAAAGAGTGTTACGGGTTCGAATCCCACTCGGTGACTTACTTTTGTTTCTTTTTATGTTCAAGTTTATATAAAAAAAAATATTTCGTACTGTTTTTAGACAAGTAAAAAAAAAATTAGTTAATGTTTGAGATGTAACCGACCGAGCAAAGCTCGGTCACCCAGGTACTGAAATATGAATAGTAACAAAAGAAGAATGGAATATAGAACTATATTCGCAAAAAATAAATTAAATTGATGAGATAATGTGAGAAAAAAGTCAATAATGATAATAAGGAAGCTAATAAAATTGAAAACAATATATTTGTTTATTTATTTAAAGTTATTACAAAAACTATAACAAGCGGACTTTAGGCCTTTTCTGCCAGTCAATTGTTCCGCGCATTGCAATGCTACAATTTAAAACTTACTAGCTTAGGATTTTACGTTTAATGTAACTACCTAACAGTAATACAACTAAACGAACCAGTTGACCATATGTCAACCAAATCGGTAAAAAGGTCTCAAAACAATTACTTTAACGTCTAGTACGTGTCAACGAGGCGATCTGGCGTTTAGATTAAGTTTGTCAAGCTCAGAGGCTCAGAGGACAAAGAAAACTAGTTCCGAAGCCAGGTATCACACCCAAGCCACCTCTTTGCACGCACACTGACACTAAAGATGCTAATGCATGGTAATGTAAGTATGTACTATATTAGGAAGTTTTGGCAAAAAAATCTACGCTTCTCAAATAGCATTGCAGCATTAATGATGTTTTTATGAAAATGGCGATAAGAATGCAAAATAAGAACGTTAAAATTTAGTATTTGATCTAACATTTCTATTCTGCCATTAGAATGAGGTTGATATGGAGTTGTCCTTGTTTTTACAATTTCAGAATTCTTGACGAGAAAAATCTTAAACACCTCTAAAAAAGTTGATCAAGCTCACGCCTTTAAAAAGGCAAGTGTGTAAAGAGGCAAGGCTTTGGTTCTATTGCTTGTAAGTGCTGATACTAAATACAAGGGCGCAACCGCGATCATTCAGGAGAATCGAGATATATTTTTAACATACGGTATGAGTTTCACGGGTCGAATGGGACCCAAACATAGCGAGAACTCAGGGTAAGGTTGGCAAACAGAGCCGGGGCGGACAAACAGACGTGATGTGTGCTGTCCGTACAGTTAATATTTGAACACAATTTGAAGGCAGGACAATTAGACAGCTTAGACGGCCCCGCTAATGAAACGCATAAACATGGGCCGCTTTGCTTTTGAGATTACAATTCTTTGTCTATTTACACTGTTGTATATGTTAGTCACGAAAGGAATTTCTCGGTGAAATTGAACATTTGCGTACTCCTAGATAGATATCGAACGTAAATGCACATCGTATATCACATTCATATTTGCAATGTCATTATTATAGCAAGTCGTACAAAACGCAACTTTAGGCTAGGCAAGTATTAGCCATTAATAGTCCATAGCGACACATAATTTTCCATTCATCTGTATTCAGCAATCTTTGCTTACAACATAAACATTAAAAGCCTAGTAGCTCGTCGCTACAACTACAACAATACACAAGAAAGTATGTATAAGTATTCGCCAGCAATAGTCCATAAGGGACACATTATTTTTAATTCATCTTCAACTTTGCATACATACAACATGAAAACAAAGAGCATGGCAGCCATAGCCGCCACATCTAGATAGGCACACCACACACGGCGAGCACTTGCTATTCCGCCGCGTGCGCTGGCGCCGACGCCCCTGTTAATCCGATGTCCATCGCACAATGCAACCGAAAATAAAAACAAAACGAGACCAAAGGAATATTTTTCTGAACCAGTACGAGCGCGAGCGCTTGCCTTTTATGCATTTCAGGTCGTATGAGTTTTTATGAATCGATGGTGATTATTTTTATCGGAGTCTGTAGCAATTTTAGAAACATCAAATGAATGTGAATCGTAATGATCATGCGTAGAATATTGAACTACGAAAGGTTAGTACCCAACCCAGTGTATTACTGAAATTGTTAAACACGACTAAGATTTTCCGAAGTAAACCAAATCACTAATAAGACAGAAGACAGGTCAAAATATCGAATACCAACCAGATTTCATATGTAAATCTTTGTCTACGTCATCTGGACAAAAGTGTGCCTTTAATGATTGAATGGCAAGATTACGATCGTCGCTGCAAACAGGATCTAGCATAAAAATAAAACATCAAAAGAAGAACAAAGGTGTTAAACAATTTCGGAGAACACAAAACAATCAAAGAAATAGTTGTAAGACGAGGAACGCGACAGAAACCAGACGAAACGAATAAATAAAGCCAAAAAGGCGAATTGTCCAAAGGGCGGCGATTTTTCTCGCGCGAATACGAAACAGTTGGTCGTTTAAATTCTCGCGTCGAAATCGAGGTGGGAAATGTTGTTGGAGAAAAAGGACTCAAAAATGTGGAGAGCAAACCCTTGTAGGAATGTCGCCGGCGCAGCGACGGAATTAAAGGGACACGTCCTTACGAGAGCTCGCTTTGGCGGTATGCCGCGCTATTACCATATTACACGTGACTTCGCCTGCGTTGACACTGTGACCCCATAATAGACGCAGTTCCATGTAAAGTTGTGAACCAGAAATGGTCTAATTTAAAAAATCAACAGGGTTGCGACAAAATTACAATAGAATGGATTAGAAATGTTAAAATTTCGTTAAACTTAGATATAGTGAAGATTGAATTAGAAAAGAACTACAAATTGTGATGCCACATACATATATTTCAATTCGTATATTTGATCAATTGCTTATTCATTATTTATAATTGCTAATAGTTAAAAACAATTTTACAAGACATTTAAAGCAGTTTCCTACTCTATCGAAACGAGAATGTTCCGACATAAATGGGAGACAAAGAGAGCAAGGATAAGACCGACATCGATATCTATTGCAAAGCAGACTACATGGTCGTGTACCAACTACAGACAGGGCGTTACGAAATTACAGTATAAGGATTAGATCAGTGTAACAGAGCGAAGATAAATGTAAGAAAACTAATGGAAAAGAAGGAAATTTATTCTACACATTTCGAGGACTTCGATAAACTGTATGGATGGACAAAAGAGAATATACAGAACAGAGAGGATCATTAAACTTAAAAATATTTGCGACGACAAGCCAACATTTTCCTCAAGATTCTTTAAAAATGCAATTCATACACAAGTAAATAAAAATACCACCAAAGCCACACAATTGTTTTAATTTAAAAATTTCTACTAAACTACACAAAACAAAGCAATATTTGTTTAGTCAAATGTTATTTTCAATTAAAATATGTAGGCATTTGTTCTTGCTTCAATATAACACCAGCCTAAGTCTAAAATACGAGCCACCCACTAAAGGAGATACAGTTTCATTGTCCTACAGAAATAGCAGCGTTACAAAATCCCTTGTTGCCGTACATAGGGCAGCAAACGACCGCTTAAAAGGGCCTGTCCCAAAACGGAATTGAAGTAAACATAGTATCCTATAAAATTATTCCTAGAAAGTACAAGCTCTGAGCAGGCCGTAACATTTGTAACGTCCAGTTCAAAGGAACTGACTTCTCTGTTTATAAATTAATTCAATTTATATCCGAGCGCAGCTTAAGAATGTGACTCGACCTTTTTGATTTCGTTTAGGGTTAGGGGAGTTATGTTTGGTGTAGCTAGCAAAAAATAATAGTAGTTGGCATCAATTTAAATGTACAATTTTCATAAGACGTGAGTTCATGTTCTGCTTGTAACAAAATAACCAATCCTTTTATTGATGATGACGCAGGACATTTAAAAGTTTATAAACATAAATATTTAAGCGTGACTCTAAAACCAAATACCCAAAGACCAGACAAGCTTGGAAAGATATGGAAGTGACATTTGCTTTGGCAAGAATGGGACCACTATAGCTATAATCACTTCTACGCGACTATAGCTCAAATTTTAATAAGTCCTGTATATACTGGGGTATCGTTAGTTTTGATACATGGAAGTTTCTGTAAACAAATATTAAGAAAAAAATGCAGTACAAGTTGCCCAGTAGTGGACTAACAAAATACGTAAAAATGACCGTTGAATCTATTAGAATAACAAGAATATTAAAAAATTCTTAACCCTTAAGATAGTAATAATAGTTGTCTATGGTTCAATTTATCATCTAGCGGGTGTGACGTTGCACCTCGAGTGTTTGTGTATCATAGATTTATTGAGGGATCAATAAAAAACACAAAGCCGCCATAAAACTGGTGAAGCAGTGCTGGATCTCCGCATGCCTGTGATATTTTACGATCAGTGTCATGATTCAAATGAGATTATTTTCAAATTTTATTGAGGATTATGGTCGTAGGTATATGACCATTTTTTCGTGAGGAACATAATTCTACATAGATTCTACCTGAACGAACTATAAAACAGCTATCGTTTAAATATTTAAATCTTTTTAAATACAGGAATACGTTCGTGAAGTTAATTAAGCAGGAGAGGCTTTAAAAGATTAAAATTATTTATAGCCGTCCATGTACCCAGTATTGGGCAAAGACCTCTCTTACTTCTCCGTGACACTCAATTTTGTGCTTTGAAAGATAAGTTATGAAAATCTGAATAAAATGTCCTTTAACCAAACGCTAATCTTATTTTACATCTTTCTGTTTGTAATCAAAGCCCCTGGCATTTTATTAAACATACATTTCGATATCGTTAGCTTCATCATGAACAGTTAAATCTGGTGCAATTAGCTCATTAAAATATTTTTACATTAGTAATAATATAAGATAGCTTTCCTGGACACTCAATCGGACAAACAATTTAACGTTATAGCCATAAGGGTTAAAAATATGGACATTTAGTTTAAAATTGTGCTTCTTACAATCCTCTACATTGGCCAGTAACAAAAAGCTCAACGTTTAACAATCCACCGCCGATCATTGATCTAAAGGCAGGCAGTGTAAATTTACCACTTGGTATAAAAAAAAGCTTGTAAAAACGCCTTGCGGTCGGTGAATTGTAAAACACCTGAGACTGGACCCCTGCCGCGGATGGAGCTAGGGATGGCTGTCTGAATGATGTAAGAAAAACGTTGGATGTGGTGGCTTGTACAATTATTTTAAAGAAATTCTCAGGTTGGCTTCGTTTTGAGTAAGTTTTTAACTTGCAATGTTTTTGTTTTTTTAAATCAATTTTTTTTGAACATAAATTTAGTCTTCCTAGATCGTGAGTTTTATTTCTGTCTTTGTCCTTCCTGATTGAGACAAGACTAAGATGTAAAGAGACAGGAAAATGCTGGTGTCCGTATTTTCTGCGGCTGCAGCACTATCGCCACTAGCCTCGTGAAATCGTGACATGTGCTTCGCTTCTGCACAAGCCATCTCCACCCGTTCAATGGGCAACAGTTACAGATATTATCTCTTCAGCGAATATTTACAACTAGGATTCATCGCATCGCATTATAAAAATGACAGCCCTATTAAACGAAGCAGAGACTCGATGGAGCTGCGCTGTGCAAGCGGCGTATTCACTGTGGAAAATGTTATAATTATCGTAGATGGACGATTTCCTCTGGGATTGCAACTGGTAATTGCTGGATCTCACGTCATTTCATTCATAATGCAAATTAAAGAAAGTACAGTTTGGGCCTTAACGTTTAGCGTTTCCTCCCCAGTCAAACGTTTAATATCTTCTACTCACCTGCCTGCCATGTTGCAGTACCTCTCCATGGAATTAGAATCGCTAATGTCAAGGATAAGATACAATGACGCGACAAAAGGACACCAGTAGACCATTTAAAGCTAATAAGATAGACAACTAGACGTAGATACTTAGGAAAGGATGTAAGTATTTTATTTTTCTATACTCTCGATATTTTCACTACTGGGAAATACGGCAATCTTTATGAATGAGTTTCTAATTGCTTTATGATACTTCTGAGATGGAGACGGATGTAATGAATACTAATATATGATACTTCACCATGTTGACCAATCTAACAACATCTCACTCAACCCTCTTCGACTTAGCTTGAGCAGCTTATTTGTTATGATTTTTAGGGTTCTGAACTCAAAGGGGACCCTACCCTATTACTAAGACTCCGCTGTTTTGCATAGCTGCTTTCAGAATTTTGTTCTGAAATCGAACTTAAAAGCAGAACTTATATCGGACAAACCTTGACCGGTTTTGCACAATTGACATTTCTATCGGCCTTATCTACTCGTCTATCTTTCTTGAAGTTCTGCTCAAGATAGTTTGCAACGGTGTGTCGAACAACTGTGGTACTTTCACACTAGAGTTACTGTCGAACATATGTAAAAAAAAAACGCCGTATTAGCTAAGTAGTCGGTGAGCATCGCTCGTTCACTTAAAAATATATAAGGCATCTCCACTGTGTCCTAGCCCTCAGAAACTTTAAACGACAATACAATGGGATTCGGATTTACAGAACCTGCCGCGTACACACGCTTCTGCTTATGTGCTTCTCTTTTTTGGTTAAACTTGCGCGTTTCGTAAATAATCGGTTGCATACACACGGTAAACTTGCAACCTGCATTTGAATGAGCGGAACCAACGATTTTCATGTATAAGGAAATCATATTTTGTTATGTTTTGGCGATGCGTCACTTATAAAAAAAGGTAATAAACACGGCTAAAATAACTATAGCTTCCCAGCTTACTACTCTCTACTTAGAGGAAACCCCCAAGGGAATCAATGCAAGTTACTTAAAACGTGATTTCTAAGGGCGTAATCTGCACTCTACCCACACAGTGTGGCATATTATTAGATTGAATCTTACTGCTGCGAGCATTTCCCGTCTATCGTCAATCAACCCTGTACTTCTGAACAGTAGATCCCTTAAGGATCTTAGACTAGTTTAAGCCCTCGCAGGCAATGCACGGCACGGATGAGCAAATGATACATAATCCTTCTCCGGGAATCAGGACCCCTTTAGATGGGAATTACACAAATACTCCATAAATAGAACTTTGGATTGAAGTCAGTGCAGAAAATAATTAAGCTTTTATGCGGAGTTTGAAATCCTTGGGAGAGGTCTACTATATCCAGCAGTGGACGTTAAATGATGATGATGACGTAAGAGTTTGAAATGAAAAAGGAGTTTGATTGGACTTTTCTTCCAAATAGATCATCCATATACACATGACTATTATCATCTAAGTTTAAGTTTAAAGCCGAAGTTACACAGATAAATCTCTGTCTCAGATTGTATCTAAACCGTTTACCAATTGCTCGTCAATTGGCGCCGTCCGCTGATTCAGTCACCCCTGTGGTAGTGGTAACAGTATCCGGCCATCTTCCTGTTAAACTCCACTTTGTCATGCAGATGCGGGCTGTCCACGGTCACTGGACACCGAGATTACGGCTTCAATTGGTAAAGAAATTGAGGAGATTGATTCAATCATGGATGATAACAAATTGGATCGTAATATTAGTAAATTGTTCTAAGCATTCTATATTAGACTTGTTATTTTAAATTTGTGAGATTATTTCCAATACGATATCTTATGATAATCTACATGATTTGCCAAAAATATTTTCCAACCCCTTCCACATGCCTATTAAATCGAATCAAAAGAAGTTTGTGAAAAAATTAATTTGTTTTGTAATTTTACGTTTCTTTCATTTACAAAACCGTATACCCTCAATGGTTTAACGGAGTATGATTAGATTCGTAAGAGTGACATACCTGCAAATTGTAGAACTTTATGATGAATACAAAAAAACCTTTCATTTCAAATTCACGAACTCACGAGTCATAAGCAAAAATCAGTCATCCATCACAAATACAACATTTAAAATCAACGATTAAAATTATAAAACTTTAATTTGTCGTAAAGCCAGTAGAATTATCTTGATAATGGCCTGTTGATCATAAAGATACCGACTATTATTATGAGTCATCTTTACAATCTTACTTACGGGAGCACCTTCTATTGTGGTTTATATCTTAGGTATAATCAGTGGCGCATCCGACACACAATTATGGCCAGGGCAAAGGTTGAACTTATGATAAGCTTGATCACTTGATTAACAGTGTGATAGAAAACAAACAACAGACATTGCAAATAATGTCTAAAAATGTTTCTTTCTTAGGCTTTTTTTTATCCCTGATGGCCTAAACATTTGTGTCTGAATTTTTAAGAAATAGTATAGTGTGCGGGACGTTTCCTAGTGGTCCTTTCTCATATATAATACACCTACTCAGTACAGCACACATTAATTTATTTAAGGTCCCATAAAATTACTATATAAAATTTTATTACAAACTTAGAAAGGATATAAAGTTTCTGATTTCTAAGCTCTCAACGTGTAGGTTTCTGCGTGTATGTAATAAAATTATGAAAATAAATATGTTGAATCAAATGAGCGAATCGGATATTAAATAGAAGAGGAAGAAAATAACTATTAAATAAATATATAGGGACAAATTACACTGATTAAGCTAGCTTCAAAGTAAGTTCGAGACTTGTGTTATGGGATACTTACTCAACGATACTATATTTTATAACAAATACATATATAGATAAACATCCAAACAATTAAAATTTCTAATCCCGTAACTTTATACTGAAACAATAAAGACGTCAACGTAAAGACACACTCATCCATAGACCACAGGAGTCAAGTAAAACGCTGAAAATTATCACACCCCTCCAGAAAAAAAAGGACAAGAGAACATGATTATGGTCTGGAACTCAGAAAAGTTAATTGGCAACAGCAGTTGTTGCACGCAATTTTCGACACTTCGGACGCCTCGTAATAAACAAGATTTAGCGTCATTAGTTTGCTCCCCCGACATTCGCTGCATAAACCACTAATTATACCACACCACCACTAAAGATAGGTACTTAACTCGAAGATTTTACCAATCTTGAGCTGAACTGGTTTTGGACAAAATTGCACTCATTTTTCCAAATTTGCCAAGCCAATTACCGTTGTCAAAATGTCTTGCCAGTCTGATAAAAAGTTTTCCAGTGATTCAGGTGATAGTTATTCATAACCGTACAGACGATTTTGAAAGATTTAAATATAGAGGTGCATAGCGGAGATGCATTTATGGATTTTGTGTAACTCACTGAACAATACAAATGCTCTTTATTGATACACAATAAACAAAGGGAAATACAAAAAAAAAAAAAACAGAAAAAATTTAGAATACAGAATTATGATACAAATTCGGACTTATCGCCCTTACTACCCTGTAATGCAATATTCAGACTGGACTGGAAACTGGTTAAGAAAGCGTTGATGGCCAAGCGGTCTAGCAGTAAAACTTGCATCTCTAAGGTGCGGATTTGAACATGAACAAGCCCTACTGACGTATCAAATTCTCTATTATTGGAAACAATGCTAAACCCCATCCTTCTGTGACTTCGAATAAATCAAGCGGGTGCAAAGTTAGTTATGTGACTTTAAATCAATTTTTTTCCCTTTTTTAACGTACCTACTTAACTAAATTAATTAAATACGCTTATAATATTACAATCTAGCCTAAACTTAGCATAATAAGTAATTTTACAATGACCTTGTTTTATACGTTATTGTCTAAGAAAGTGTCCATTGGCACTTTTCTTACTATATTCAGTATCAAAATATGAGAGAGAACAGGAAACGTAGATGCAACATAGCCTACACATGCTACAATTTATTAAGTAAGGACTCATAAAAAAGTTCATTTAATTCATGTCCCCCGTCCGTCGCTCTGCAATCGATATGATGGACATCGATTAGATCTGTCACTGTGCGGTTGATGGCTTGACGGTCGAGCCATGACGTATGATTCTCGGAGTTCATCCGATACCCGTGGTACGACTCGAGAAATAATTAGTTACATGTTCAACAGTGAGATTTGTCGGTAATTAATACAAGTTATTACTCTTGGTTAAATTGTATGTCAAGCCAATATGCAGGATGTGTAGGTAGATCCTTGTATTTAAACTTTTTTCCACTACTGGTAAAAAAGCATTATTTTCTTAAGCTCTCTTGATATATGTTTTCGCGGCCTATTCCGTATTACCCACGTATTACCCATTCGGTATTAGATTAAATTAGGCACATGGAAAAAACTGTCAGGACAAATATTATTTTAACAATGGAGTATCTCAACTATCTTCTAATAATGAAAATAGTTTTGAATATTAATTACAAATTTACTTTTTTTTAATAAATCATTCGTTTGGTACTAATTACATGTTTCTTAAGGTTGTGAAATACATAATGGTATAATAAGCTGAATTGATAGACCACGGGCAAACATTAAACGAGCAAAAAGTTTGCTAATTAAAAGATATAAAGTGAACATTTCCAAAACAGCATTTGATTAGTAATTTAGATGTCTCGGCGACGAAATGAAAGGAACAGCACATGTGAAGGAGCATAACTCACCGGCAACTAAATCAGTCTGAAGAGACAACGATGACAGCTCGATAGACCTGATTCAAAATAAAGTTGTTACTGCCCGGCTCTGAGATTTTAATGAGGATTACTGTATACTTTGTACTTTTCAACTCTAAAAAATATGGGCATTCTTATTGGAGATTCATAGTAACTTGTTGCAATCAATTCAAGTCTATGCTCGAAATTCTACTAAACTTAGCACGATTAAAAATAAAAATAAATTGGGTAATCTTAAACTAAGGTTACAAATTTTGATGATGAATCGTAAATGGTACCTATAAAGTAAACTATTAAAATCATAAATATGCAATGAATTGAGCCACCACAATATATCAAATTCTTCATTCATCACCTAAATCAATCATGTCCAGTAATGATCAAATGTTATTGCAAGATTAATCAAGTGGAATCGACAAATAAGTAGCATGGCAAGGTACGCCATTTTTGGCATAAAGCAATCATAAAATCTATAATTGAAATCTAATCGTCAACGAATATCACTGGTTGGAAGTCAACCAATCAAAATTGAATTAAAAATAAATACAAACGATTCCAAATATGGTGGTACGATGGAATATTCAAAAAAAGAAACAGAAAGTATGACTGGCAAAATATAACAAAAAAAATATATATGCAAGGATATATGGACCAAGATTAAATATGGAACATAACCAATAGGGAAATGGAAACGCAAAAAACATGTCACATCTGACATGGACAGATCCAAATCCTATATCCGCCAAAATGTAGCTAAAAAGCTAATATTAAATCTGTAATATTCCTAATTAGAAATAGAACGACAAAGATAGCCAGAGATTGCCGGAAACGACTGAGTACACGCGTCATGTAAACCACCTCTGTATCCGGCCAAACGGGTTCACATCTCGCGGGTGTCAATCTCAAATGGTACAGATCGCGATATCGAATTACAGCATTCGATATGCCGTTCTGTCGATATGTGGATTATTTACATAAATCTTGTTTCCTATGACTCATTAGGCGGTAATAGTGTGGGATGGCATCCTGTTATCTTATCTACAAACTTTGTGATATTTATTTGTTGAATACATGATTAATAAAGGAATCTTGTTATAGTAAGAACTCACACAATTATGCCAATTTTTTACAGATATTGCCTTAGATTTTTTATTTCCCCCATTCACTGGTTGCTCAGTTTTAGCAAATAAAAAGATTCAAAGTTAAAAGAAGGGCACAAGTGAATGTACAAATTAAGAAGCATCATAAACCACGGGGTAATGTGGCGAATGAGACTGAAATTATAATTCTCTTAAACTCGGGCCAAATTCAGCAAACAAGTGATACAAAAATAAAGTGTGACGTCTGGAAAGGCTGATCTCGAGTATAGCAATTCATAATGATAGTGGGCGATGAAATAGCAAAATATGTTAAACACATGCATAAGAAATTAAACACTCGTAAAATACTTTTCTTATACTAATAAAGTAGACAAATAGGTTAAGATTATTTAAAACTAACTTCTGATGAATTAATAACAAGCAATATCATATCCATCATCATCGTCTAAGGCTCTACAGCCGTGGTTTGGCCTGGGCCTGGTCATTTCAACCATATTGTTCCAGATAGTTATAATATTTTGGGAATTTAATTTACAGTTTATGACGCCGACATCTTTAAGATCCTTTTCGACGCCATCCAGCCATCTATGGTTGGGTCTGCCTAGGCTACTACAACCCTCGGGTCAAGTCTCCAGTAAGCGGTTTGAGACTCTTACCTTGTTCGTTCTCGCCACATGCCCTGGCCATATCATATCCGGTGATTTATTTAAAGTGAATGTACAAATTAAAAAACATAAAAAAAAAACAGGTTAATACGTCGAGTAAGTACGACAGTAAAATTCTCATAAACTCGAGCCGAAAACGGCAAGTGAATGATACCGAAATAAAAAGCGTGTGACGGTTGACAATATTTATCAAACGCTGCACCGATATAGTCTGCATGGTTAATAATAAGTGTATATACAAACAAGTTTTTTAGAAAAATTATTGACGCTTCTGAAAAACATGATTTCGCATGCTAATATCGGTTAAATAAATTGCTATGGAATAGACTATAAAATACAAGACTATTAACCCACGAAATCATTATAGAACAAATTAAACGTAATGAAAATATTGATAGGTTATTTACTAAATCATTTTAATGAAAGACTAATGTTACTTGCAGTTACCTACATTCATTTGAATAGTTTCGAGATCTGTAAGGAGAAAGGTATTTGACTTTTTTGTCCAAATCAATCATAGAAAGGTCAAAGTATAATTATTAAACTTACATCTCCTAAGTATAATTTCGGTAGTCGAAATTAAACTGTTAAAAATAACTGACAGCACAGTAGTCAGTTCTACAATGGTTACTAAAGATTTCCATCTTTAGACGCGCAAGCTAGACAATAAGAAAATAATTCTATCCGATGAAGATACAAAAACACTGACATGCAATCAATATAAAACATCAAAACACGCCATTGTGTGCGTGTTGATTAAAAAATCTATCGTCATTGACATCGGATAGAATTCATTCATCAAAAATATAATAATCTTCATTGAACACAACAAACGAAAGCGTTTTTTTCTTCCAATTATGTTTATGAATTTTAATATCTACTTCGTGCTTGATAGTGAACCGATGTTTAAATTATTCCAATGAAATATGTTGCAACCAATACTGGAAATACAAAGGTTCAAATTTGCAGTTTCACTACGGAAATCTTTGATATTTGATACTGGTTCATAAACAAAATCCTTTTCAACAACTTCACAGCTCTTGAGGTTATCACAGTGTGCGATCATGAAGACCCTTTATAAAAGCTTAGTAATTATTTGCTTAGTGTCAAAGTACCAATAATCGTTTGGAAGGACTAGAAATATTAGACATGAAAGTGCAATTAAGAGCGCATTATTTTGTACACTCTATATTAAAATAGTAGTTGTTTTCACCATGCTATAGTTGAATGCTATAGTTGAATCATTCAAATCATTTAGTAGAGAAACATGTACGTACCCTAATTCAACTTCTGCTTACCTTAAATGATAGGAAAATGTAAGGAAAATGACGATTTTGCAAGTAATCATCACATCCTGTGATGGGATTGACAATGAAGAATTGAATTGAAATGAATTATTTGAACAACGCCCGCACTTGTTTCAGGAAACCTCTAATTATATGCAGTTCTACTAATGCCATGTAAACAGACAACAATGTTGTCGTCGTGACACTTGATACAGCAAGCCGCATGATTTAGCCGCGATCCGGGCTGCAAAGCCAAGCCAATTGTGATAATTTATGCAATTTATTCGCCATTAGCAATCTGGGCTCGGTCGGTGCACTCCCAAATTCCGCATTTCAACTCACGTAGGGCAAGTGCTGTAAATCATGTTTACGATGGGAATTTGGGTATGCTCCAACTTAATCCGAATAATCATCGATGAAACTATTTTGAAGCAAAATGCAATTTAGCATTCTAGGGAATCCAGGCATGGATTTACAGTTTCGTGTATTTCCCTGAATGAGTGACGACGATTTAGTAGAGGTTTTGTTTAACGTATCTCATTTTCTGGGATTACGTTCTACAAATAAATTTGGGTACGGAGTGGACAAATAAGAGGTGCATAATCTGCCCGACATTATTTTGGTCACGTTTGAAAGTCACAAACAAAAACAACAAATGCAGGTAAGGTTTTAGGTAAATTAAAGTAGATGAACATCCGGTTTACGTTTTCACTACATCCTCGACATTGGATATTCATAAAACCACATCTCAAACGAAACAAACAACAGACTAAATACCTACTAGAACAATCTGCTATCCGCTATATCTAAAAGATACATAGCTGTAGACGACACACGAAGAGACAGTACATGAACCATCAACAACTGCTAAATCAAACTGGGTCATATGTATAAGGTCTTGTCGCGAGGAAATGGAATTCGCGAACAAAAAACATTTGCTTAGGAATGACGGAATGACATGACAAGTGGGAGCAATTAGTTGCTATGATTTTGAGCGATGTCCTCAATCTGCAGTGGAGACTGAAACTAATTACATTCTTAAATAGACTCATTTGTAATATAAATATTGAAAATTCATCCAATCTGATGATCGTCAGGTTACAGATTTCTGAAACGCATCTGACTTCCAACAACCGGTATCTTAAAAAGGTAAAAAGTGCCAATGAATATTTAATCTTATAATATTTAGTCACTAGGAATAAATATCAAATTCGTGATATCAGCGCATGTGTAGCTTGTGTAGCCAATCGCATCACTCTATTCCTTCCAAAATAATCTGTAACTACAAATAAAACTAGACAAACTGTAGGGGATAGTGACTAAGTATGTCCTCAATGGGTAACGAAACAATATATTAAATTCCTTGATTCTCCAGCTTGAGCAGCTAGCTACTAATTAGTCTACTGTGGCGATAACAATCTCTTTTCTTTAGGGTTATCAAACTAGGTTTAAGATATTAGATAACATGTCGCGCGAGTTGATGATAAGTTATTGTTAGCAATTAGAAGACAATTCGCCATGAAGGATAACATATGTTAAGTATAATTTATACAATGATATATTATGATTCCTTTTAAACAAATTTACAGATTAACATGATAATGGCAGTTAATCAACGTTAAAAACTTTGATACAATGACACAGGACGTAAATTATACCATATAGATACTTAGACGCAATGGGGTCACTAAAACTTCGCTAAGATACAAACATTTCACTATGTATGTCGTAAATATTTACGATATACGCGAATTAGCCAATCTTATTGGCTAGTTTAACAAAGCTTGACCATTAAGAGAACAAGAAGGAATAAATGAAAATGTGCACGAAGAAACACTTCCTTATGGAGAACTCCATGGAATTTACAGTTTACAGTTCACGTTAATTTGCCACGTCGATCCTCGTCGACAAGAGAACACGTATTCCAATACAAAACACTACACAGCAGAGCTCTTAAGAGCCATTACAATAAATTTGTCGGCACGAGGCTAGCCTAGCACGGGGCGACCTCGCAACGGTCTCGAAAATCTGAAGCTGGTTTTCATGGAGCGACTTGTCACGCACAATTCAAATATCAATACAGATAAATTCAGTGCAGGTGACCACATGTAAAAATCTAACTCAATTATATCTATGATATCACTATCGTAGGTAGGGTGGTTTTAAAGACGGAAGATGAACACTACAGCCACTGATGTGAGCAAAATACTGAAATTTTCTAACAATAATGTCAGTTGCAAGTGTTGCAACTAAACGACCCTCTTAAAAAGTTCCCAAAATTTCCGGTTAGAATCTTTCTGAATCCGTCTTCTAGATTCACATTATAAGACCACCTGGTTAGTGGATCGTACGCCTCCCAACATTGTCAAACTGGTTACGCTAGTTTCATCAGAAACTAAGCTGAAAACCTCGAGCCATGTAAATCCACCATTACTCTTCAGCTTTATAGATTCGCCGGTACCGAACGATAATAAATTTTATCGGGACCGTTCATCATTGTCAACCGGGCGAGCATTCGTTCGGTGTATTTGTTAAAATGTCGCGCAGATACCATTGCCGGGTTTATAGATCATTTTTAGGGTTCCGTAGCCAAATGGCAAAAACGGAACTCTTATAGATTCGTCATGTCTGTCTGTCTGTCTGTCCGTCCGTATGTCACAGCCACTTTTTTCCGAAACTATAAGACCTATACTGTTGAAACTTGGTAAAATGATGTATTATGTGAACCGCATTAAGGTTTTGACACAAAAATAAAAGAAAAACAAAAAATTTTGAGGGTTCCCCATACTTAGAACTGAAACTCAAAAAAATATTTTTCATCAAACCCATACGTGTGGGGTATCTATGGATAGTTCTTCAAAAATGATATTGAGGTTTCTAATATCATTTTTTTCTAAACCGAATACTTTGCGCGGGAGACACTTCCAAAGTGGAAAAAAGTGTGCCCCCCCCCCGTAACTTCTGAAATAAGGGAATTATAAAACTAAAAAAAATATATGATGTTCATTACCCTAAAAACTACCAGCGAAAATTGGTTTGAACGATATCTAGTAAGTAGTTTTTTTTTAATACGTCATAAATCATAAACAGTAATTTACCTTTCATTCAATCAACTCAAATATAAAAATTAAAAAAAAGAACATACTGCAAGACTTTTATATTATGTTATTTGCTACTACGGAACCCTTCATGGGCGAGTCCGACTCGCACTTGGCCGCTTATTAAAAATCTGTTCACTAAGAATAAATACAAGAAAGATAAGAGATAAGCGAGATCTTGAAAAGTGTAAAGCTTTCCGGTACTTATACTTCAGTTTGTAATCTCCATGGGTTTCCCAACACCTAGCACGCATTAACATAAATAACCACCATCATTAAGATTACCTTTACCGTTTAGTATTTCCATCACGTCACTAATTACTTGTGATCTACATTCTCTATCACGCGCTACATATGCTAGAAACAATCTAATAACTTATTAGTTACTTATAATAAATACATAATTTTCAGCCATAGTTTCATTTTATCTTAACTGATCTACAAGTCGAAATATTTAACCAAAGCCATTATACTACAAAATTTTGTAACAGCAATAACCAATATAAGAATAAATTATACATAAACAATAAAACTTGTGACTTTTGTTTCTGTATACGTTTCAATTTTTATGTTTCCCTTGTTGCTTGTCACCCTGATAAGGAAAACATGAAAAAATTCGCTACAAATAAGTGGCCAAAGCTAGTGTCAAAAAGTTCAAGTCGCCTAAAGGACCTATGACCTGATACAACTTGAAGACTGCCACAATGGCTATTGATACCAATGCCGTATACCGTGCATTTGTAGCCCGGAAGAACACGAGATATTTTTAAGACAATTGTGGTCACCAATTCAAGGGAGAACCACGTATTTACACCCACCGGGCTATCAAGCGTAATAATTTGGAGCAATAGGCAAACTAATGTGTAATTAATGCACAAGGATCTGCAGCAGCCTTGAGTTACATTGCACCCACGGTGTTTGCATAGCAAACCTAGCCGTACTCCCTTGCAGTCACAAATTCCTCGGCGGATCGCCGCCCACGGCCCGTTTCCAGTCCTCCGTTGACAAACTACTAGATAGACGACAAAAATATTAAATTTGGTTTATCTTCTCCATCTGTAATATAACGTCATGGTTACGCTCTGTGAAGTATCCTTATTAGCTTTATATGGAGGATACATACGATTTCTATAGGTACATAGTACATACGACTGCCTCCGTGGTCCAGTGGCGAAGGCGTTCGCATTGTGTACTGCAGGTCGTGGGTTCGAATCCCACAGGGAAGTATACTTTGTGAAAAGTTATTTTCAGTCTGGTTAGGTTAAATGATTCTGTGTTCCGGAAGGCACGTATAAACTGGGGGTCCGGGTCCTGAACGTCATATAGCGTTTGCTCAAACCTATCCAAGGATTGGTTCTGGTCTACCCTTTGGGTTGCGGAGAATATCAGTAACTTCGTCAATCACCTAGGTTCCCCGGGCTCTGAAGCTTTGCTGTTAAGGATGGAACCGGGAATACGCTCTGATGATGGATGATGAACACATACGATCAGTGTGTGTTTTTTGTTTTAAATTGTTGTGAACATTTAAATGAATGCAACTCTTAAGGCAATAGTAAATACTATATATATTTTTTAAGTTAAGCCATGAATACTATTAGCTGCACAGCTGCTGCTGTGTTCAATCATAACTCGAACTTCAGCCAGGTACTGCTCGTGCTCGCATCTGCCGTATGTCTTAAGCATAATCTAGAAATTTTCAGCACATGTGAACCTACGGCTAGGCATGGGTTCGTAACGTATAGCCGTAAGTTGACGTGGGCTTCCTTTTTCACGCCATTTTCTACGGTCCTATGTCAGTCTCATCCAAACTCACTAGTTTTTCGATGGTAACGATGGAAAATTAAAAAAATAAATCGCTTTGGTTGATTTTTTACAAACTTTTCTGATAAATCTTCGGGCTAAGCCTGTTGGTGGTCGTTTAGTAATAATATAAACCAAAAAATATTGTGTTTACAAACTTAATAGTCGTAATATTAGCTATTATATCGTTGTCTATATTCCGTGTCCAATCACTAATCACTGTGCATTGGCACCGACTGTCCGCGGACAAAATTGCCTTAATTTTGTCGTCACTAAGACACGCTATTTGCAAATCTGTGACAGTTTTATCCTGCTCGATACGAACATAATTGTGTAGTAAATAGGAGTCTAATTGGTTGATCGGATGAGATTCCTACTTTGAAAGATGTAAATTAAGAATGTTGGTGAGTCCTAGCCCCTAGCACTTGTTTAATCGTTTTTTCATCCCGGTTATATCTATAGCCGTGCTTACGTACTTACTATGGTGGCGCAGAGACGACTCAAAGTAGATCTTCAGCTCTGAAATTAGATGGCGCCATTTCTTGCGGACTGCTGCTGCAACTCAAAGTCACCGGTCTTTCTCCACCTAGTCGGCCCATCTGTACCTGGGGCGACCAACAGGTCGACCTTAGCTTTCCTACTTCATTTATCTCCAAACTTGATAGCATATCAATAATTACCCAAAGATGTCGAAAATCTTGCAAAATGAAGAAGAAAAAGCCGTAATCATTTTAAAAGGATTTCGCTGTGTTGCTGTTTTACGACCGGCTGACGTCAAGCCTCCTAGAGAATGCATTTGCTGCAATTGATGCGCGTTATCACTTAATTTAGAAAAACTGAAGTGAGTTGCGATTTGTCTTCCCCAGACTTGCTGTATATAAACCTGTGACAAATGTGTCACGGTTGATGCAAATAAAACCATCGAAAAAAAGTGGTCAATAGGATATACTTTATAAGAACGGTAATTGAGGCTGAAGAATGTTGATTTACGCTTATCTGACACGGCTTGCTTTCATTAAAACGGAATCCGTACATTTATGGGAATAAGTACACCGTTTACCCTCATATTTCTTTACTGGGTTTCTCTACAGAATAATATCTGGGAATAAATTTCAGAACGAAATTGATTGGAAATTGCATTTTGTCATCTCCTTCTTGGTCTTGTCTTTATATCGGCCTGTGTTTAGTCACAACAAATTAATTACACGTAACCGACATGAGGTCGTCTTCCTCATAATAATAATATACATTTACGCATAAAGTATAAAACATTATGGTATAAAGATGAAGGCGCTGCTATTGGTCATTTTGCGAATCAAATTTTTAAAGTTGTCCCAGAGAAAGTGACGTTACACTTGATTGAGACCCACCCATCTCGAGCAAGAGCAACTGACCTTTATGATACACAATATAAACTCAACTTTGACATTTCCAATAAATGAAATCATAGAGGACTACTTATTCCGCCGCACAAATACGAATATCTTAAAAAAAAAAAAAAACAGTTGATAGGGTTCACGGGATAAACGAAACATCGAGGGTGGACTGGAATAGCCAGCGCTGCTCAACTATTCCGCTGAGCTAGGAACAAAGAGGACTATACCCAGCTTTTACTTACCTTCACTAGTTCAGGCACCTTATAAAGAAGATGGCGTTATTATATTATAAACAAGACAAGCCTTAAAAAATACTAAACTGATAAATATTTTCGTTATTGACTCATCCTCGCTTAATATGCAAATACAAACTGTTTTATTTTAATTTGTCTACGTTTTTTTTTGGATACTAAAAGCAAGACATGCTGACGGTATATGTTTTTCACATATTTTTATTAGTTTTGTTATGATTCAAAAAATTAAAAAGCAGTTGATGTAAGACTGTTACTCGAAGAGGTGGCCAATGAGGTGAGCAAAGTACAGAAAAGAAAGTGTACTAATCAAAAGATTCTTCGGAATTTGATCTAGCACATAGTTTCGTTGGTAAGATGTCTGACAACAAATCCTGGTAAATCCTGATTAGTCTAGAAGAATTTTAGAGAAAGAAAAGGGGGGGGGGGGGTAAAGGGGTAAGAAATTGATCTGACACCGGGCAAAATCGAGCTCAGTAGGGTCGAATTAGTCTAAAAAAACCCGGTGTCAAATTGTTACATTAAATGCCGTTCAACATCAAAAGGAGAAGGCTTTTCAGATTATTCTTCTAGACTAGATTGCCTATAAAACTGTTTGATATAATTGCGTTCAAAAAATTGGTCATTGTCTAGTCGCAAAGTTCAAAATGCTGTAATTCTTGACACTGGTCTCAAAATATAAGCAGGTCATTCGCTTCATTTCGAGTGACGTAAAAAAAATTTATCTAAATAGTTTGTAGCAGCAAAAAATTTACAAAAGTGACAGTAAAATGTCTTAGCTCCCGGAATTCTATCTACATGAACAAAAAGCTACAAAAAAAATGAATGAATTCTGACTGAAAAAACTGAGACGAAACAAAATAATCAAATGTGTCGAGAGAACCATCGCATATAATCTCACTCCTAACTTTTGATAACGGTGATAATTAGTTGATGGTATCAAATCAAGTTCAATAAATCCTGGAGTCAATTGTGTTTCCATCTATCATAAATCAGGAGTAGTTGCCCGTGTCCGCGTTACGTATGCCACGTACGACACGTACGTACGGTAGCGGTCAGCAAGACGCTCCGTACATAAACGATTGCTGACGTGTCCTGGTTTGTACTCTAATTGCTGTGCTTTGTTAATTGTACGTTCTGCACGAAATCAGGTGGAATTTACATCAGAATAATGAAATATTTTACGTCAACTCAATTTCCTACCACTCTATTGATTTTCGCCATCTTGCTATGAGTAAGTAGATAGCAATAAGTTAGTTGTAGATAAAACGCAAGGCAATGCAATCCTTGTCTACGGTTTATCGATGGTGCTGTTACCCGCAGCACCTACCCAAGCCGCAGCTGGTAAGCAAAAATAAATAGCAAACTATTAGGAATACATTCAAATGCAGTCGCTTGTAATCATTCCTCATTATAACTATCATAATGTAAAACTAATATAAAAAGAAAACAAAGAAAACGTCACCAAACGCGCATATCTCCGGCTATATCGAAGCGAAAAGTAAGTCGTTTTTAAGACTGAAGAATCACGTAGAACGTAGAAACTGAATTCCATGCTTACCTGTAACAATATACGAGCATAGTTAGCTTAGCACAGTAAATATACATTGTCCTTTTTTATTAAGTACAAATATTTTAAGGGGTGATTCAGTCCATCATATGGAACAACTTTTCCCAATAAATGTATATCAAAATACGAAAAGAAAATTTTCATTTTTCATAGTAATGATATCACGTGACTTCTTCGATTTGTATGAAAACCGAAAAAATATTTTTCGTATTTCGATATACATTTATTGGGAAAAGTTGTTCAAAATGATGGACTGAATCACCCCTTAAAATATTTGTACTTAATAAAAAAGGATATTGTATAACTAAAATCAGGCAATATAGCACCTTGTCAAATGCAATAGCGATCAAGTATGATGATCACAATTAAAACACATAGTTACATTTTATACATTATGATTGTGTATCGTTTACAACGCGTCCTGATTTCAAGTCTAATTACTATGTTGTGTGTCAGTTAATTGTCCGTCCACGCGAGATTAATCAAAGTGTTATGCTTGTTAATCTGTTGAATAATAGCTATGCATTTCTAAGACAGACATATCTGAGAAAATAAAAGATATTTTATAGAAACCGTGCGATATAATTAATATAGTAGGCGGTTACTTCAAAAGCACGAAGAAGATCGCACAATAAATTGTCTAGGCCTAAAAAAGGAGCTGACTTATATGTTCTGTTTCAGTGATGAAGCGGCAGCTAAAGAAGTAGAAAACATTTGATTTCTCAAACAAGTTCTCAAATCGCACTTAATCACACCTAACACATCCGACGAAGCTATTAAGACAAATTGATTTAATACCGGTCAATAAAAACAATTTTAACATGCAAATGATATTAGAATCAGAGCCTTCCGAAAGCTCAACTTGTAGTTTATTTGAGAAAAATTGGACTCCTACATATCATTACGCTAATTATTAACTCCTACTTATCATTATGCTAATTATTCTATGTTTAGGTGAATCACGAATCTTGTGTGACCGTTATAATACAATTCATCAACTCTTGTTGAATTTGTCTTGTCACGACTAGGAATCGAGTCTGCAATCTTTGAGGCAAGACGAACCTTGTTAGACATCGTTTGATATAAGAAGTAGGCCATTGCATTTTCTTCATATCCTCTTTTTATTTTAGAAAGAACATTATGTGGATATTACGTTTCTCTACAAAGGAGAACTATCACCGTTATGGCTAAAGACGCTTTGCTAGATCGCGTAAAAAATCTGACACATTCAACGAGGAATCATTTTTTTTTATTTACTTAGGTCTTGCCCTTAACGAGGAGTGGGTGCCTGGCGCCAAAGTACCGAAGCTGGCCGTTTGGTTTATCTCGATCGGGAGGGCCGCTGACCTTATCTGCAGAATACTAATATCAGTAATCAAGTAGCAGTGGATACAAGACATTTTGATAAGAATAAGTATCGCGGCGCAAAACATTGGACCTTTGGAATTTGAGATGACCTTACGATGCATTTTTGAGACATAAACTTGATGACCATTACGACTTTTGTATATAAAAAACCGATAATACGCAAAGAAAAAACTTTCCTTTCACACAGATAAAAATATCATATCGTCAAATTGCACTGTGAGGAAGTCAACTTTGTGAAATCAAATATACTAGTAGTTCGCCCGCGAACTTAGGAACCCAATATCTCGGTAACCCGTTGACCGATTTTACTCAAGTTCGAACTTGAGGATTCTCAATTAATTGCATTATGTTATGTAGTGTTGACTAGTCGAAATCACGCAAAGATACTTACATATATTTTTGCGTCTTCGAATGATGTACATATTTTTTTTTGGTACAACAAAAATATAAAAAATAAACAGTTTGAAAAGAAGAAGAATGTAATCGAAATCACGCATGGATACTTGTATATATTTTTGCGTCTTCGAATGATGTACATATTTTGTTTTTGATACAACAAAAGTGTAAAAAATAAACAGTTTGAAAAGAAGAAGAATGTAACAGCAAAGACGATAAATCATACGCACCAAAAGTGACATTCAAAAAGAGGAGGAAGCGTACTTGCAACTGAAGCGTATTTACAGTTCGAACAGTTAAATGCAGTTTAAACTACCCAGAGTCCTTGCAAACGCAACTTTATCACCGCTTAATAAAGGCGCGTAAAGAGTAAACATACATGTAGCTGCTGAACAAGATATAATCGAAGTGCAACAATGAACGCAAGACATAAATATAAGACGAGTATTAATGTGGCATGAACCGTGTTAATGTCAAACTAACTAGATTTAAAACGTCAACAAAGTTGCAAAACATCTGTTAGTCTCTCTAACTAACGACAGTCAGCTTCCTGGGTACAATCGAACGTAAAACAGAATTAGATAATAAATTTAGTTTTATGGGGTGGAAGGTCTTTTGAATATTTGCAATGGGAGGGTTGATCAAGATACTTAATGCAAAGACTTTAAATCTGAATTGAACAAAACATAACACGTAGACCGATTGCCCTTAGGGTAGAAGGGTTTACATACCAGCGAGCGCAGCATAAGACTTCAACCCGCTAGATGGTCGGACGACCTGAGCAAGGTTACAGAAAGACGCTGGATGCAGGCCGCTTCCGATCGGTCCTATTGGAAATCCTTTGAGGAAGCCTGTCCAGTGGACTTCTTATGTCTGATATGCAGAACAGAATAAGCATAAGAATATTATTTTGTTGAGTTAGACTGGTAATTGAATCAAAACTATCGTCATAGTGATAGGCGTTTCGCATTCGCTTTGATGAAAATCCCAAAATGGCAACGCTCAGTACAGCTAAGAATAGTATATAATAAATCTTAGTTTCCGGTGCATAAATTTCGCGGATGCATCCGGCATACGGGTATCGGGTAGCGTTGATGGCGGCCCAACGACAAATTACACTTTGTAACAGACACGACACACGTGGCCTCTGGACCTTACGCCTAAGTTGCTGTCTTTTTTTAATCGACTTCAAAAAAGGAGGAGGTTTTCAATTCGATTGTATGTTTTTTTTTTTGTATGTATGTGACGCGATATCTTCGGCAACCGAGGACCGATTTTGATGGTTCTTTTTTTATTTGAAAGCCCTTACTCTCAAGTCGGTCCCATATTAATTTGGTAAAGACACGATAAAGAACTTGGGAGATATGGAAGAAACTCCTGAAAAAAAATTGAAGTCTGTTGTTTTTTTTTGTTAAAAATTTAATTATTTTAGGGACAAATTATACTGATTGAGCTAGCCCCAAAGTACGTTCGACTGTGTTGTGGAATACTAAATCAACGATACTATATTTTATAACAAACTAGCTGTAGGCTTCGCTCCTCGTGAGAATTTTGGGATAAAATTTATCCTATATATGTCCTTGGGTATCAAGCTATATCAAATTTCATTTAATAGGTTCAGTGGTTGAAGCGTGAAGTGGTAAAAAACAAATAAACAAACTCACTTTCGCATTTATAATATTAGTAAGATACATATAAAGGTCCAAGATCCAGGACAATTTGAAAAAGGCCCTTTTCCAGCTTGCCCTGACAAATCTTCTGACTGTCAAATCATCGTCATGTTTGTACATTTACCGTTAGGTATAAAGTCGCCGACGTGCGGTCGCCACTTTTCCATCTTATCTAATGAACTTCGCAGTAGAATCCAGTAAAACACTTTTAAGGCGAATCAAATAGTAAGAAACTTATTAATTGATCTTTTCACACAACTATTTTTATTTGGGGCAAAACGGTGTAAAATCAATTACACAGTACAAAAATCAATTATACTTCTGCTTTATCTTTATTTTACGAGCCAAAAGTTATTTATAATTAAGCGGATATATGGCCGTCAATATGCCAGAGTAATTACTGAGAAACATATAAAATTAATTTTAATTGATTTTCGATGTTGATTAATAAGAATTTTATTAATACAGAAGTTAATTTGGGAAACTGAAAGTTGAGCGATGGGAGAGGAAGGCGATAAAATGAAACCAGATACTTTGCTATATTCTTACATATCTAATTATAATATCAGTATAATTGTAAGTTGAAGTTTTAGAGCAAATGGTGCAGCACAGTTTGTTGCAGCTTTCTCTGTATTTACGATTATAAAGCGGCAATAAACTTAGCTGTAAGTAAATGATCTGACGTCAACAACTATTATGAAATCGAAAGAAAAATTGAAAATTATTAATTGATACAAATATCCAAAGATAAAAAAATATTTTAGATTTTTGACTGCGGCTATGGAGCGTATATGTCGTAGCTTTTCTCACTATTGTTCAGTATTCTTACAACCTTCTGGAATATTTACAACTATACTACTCCACGCTGGAGTAGGAAAATTAAAAAAAAACTTTGCATATGAGCACCAGCTGCTCCTCGTTGAGGGATTGGGCGATGCTAGCAACCCATCACTATTTTATTTCGACCTTTTTGCCCATAATACGCTAAAAGTTGCCTTTAGATCCATAAAGTAAGACATGACGTGATAGTGTATGAATAGATAGATTTAAAACTATTGTTATTTTTACTGATATTCAAATCCCGAAAATTTTAAAAGCCCATTATCGGAATCAAATACTCTAAATACTGTAACTTCATTATCTTAACATCTATTTCCTGTTGGTTATTAGTTTTACCTGACTACTGGCACCTATTTATTTCACGACCTTATTACTACTGCAGTCTAAATAAATTGAAAATACACTTTCACAGATGTAGCACCTAATGTAATGTGGATTACCACTAACAGGTACTGCTCATAATCTAATGTGTATTCGGCGAAGAGTTCATCATCATATTTCACGGGAACACCATCTTTTCCTGGGATAAAAAATATCTTAGTCTAGGTGTTAATACAGGTTATCTATCTGGTGAGACAAATTCCTTTAGCTTTTGTGGCTTAAATGCGGAATAAATAAATGTATCATGACAAACTTTTGCGATATCGAGATATGTTAGACGCCTTTAGGCTGCTCAGAAAAATCGTGACGTCATTGTTAACTAAGAACCGCGATTTCACTTGCATCCAACTCTAACTGGACCAGCGCGGTGGCATTAGGTGTAAACCCTCCCATGGTGCTACAACGTAAGAAAAGGCCCCAAGTGCCCGGCAACTCGATTGATCATCAAAAGACCCAGGCTACTTGAAAGCATTCGAACAGTAAGACAAAGGACAGAGAGTTATGCAGGAAAGAGGGGAGGATTTTGCTTAGCAGTGGGACATGAACGGCAAAAAAAAGATGGAATGTATGTCAGTCACACCTAAGTCCGTGCTTGGAGAACAAAAAGCGGAACCATCAAAACAATTTGTCTGTGGTCACAAAATTAATAATAGTATTACATATTAGTATGACACTGTGGTTTAACTTTACAACAGAATATTCTAGCTAGAGAATATCAGCAATATACTTCTGCACATAGGATATTTTACGCGTTGGTTTTACAGTTGAGTTTAAACGAGGGAAAGCGTCGCGTGCGCCGCTCACATCCGTCACAACCTGGAGATAAATATGGAAGCAGCTCGGTGCTCGCTCATAAACAAGATATACTGGGTCTAACAACATATACTGAAACTATTTTAATGTTGAATTCAGTCCTGAAGAACTTTCTCCAAAAAACATGCACCTAACTAGTGTCTTTTTGGTCACCACCGCTTTATAGACAGACATATTATGTCTGTATCTTTAAACGCAGGTAGATTTATCAACGGTATTCAGTTCAACGCAGCATGGTCCTCAGTTGCTTATGTACTTTGAATTGGCATTATGAATATTTCATCGTCTCATGTTACTATATTATCCTGTACAAACCTCCTGGAGATCTATGTTCAACCTGAATTGGTAAAACAATGATAGATAGGTTGTATAAAATAGTTGCAAAATTTGAATTTAAATTATTCTACATTATCTATAAAGTCAACCACAATTTGGGAGTAAAGATTAGGAGATTATAGATTATAATAGCCTAGGTTAAAGTGATAAGGATTGATTTCAGGATACACGCACGCACAATCACGTCTTTATCCCTTACGGGGTGGACAGAGCCCAGAGTCACAAAACCTAAAGGCCACTTTTAGCAAGATAGTGGGCATAGAAATGAATCAAAATAGTAATGGATTGATAGCCGCACCGCCTATTGCCACCATTCCTCTAATTTTCGCCCATTCCCTCCTGACCAGCTCTTACGATCACGTGAAGAAAAACAACTGATACATTATAAGTTTTGCTTTTCTCCCACACCAGCATGGAAGACATGGAGATCCCAGATTACAATCCTATAATTATAATCGCAACACCGAACCTAACAAATCCCTCGCACCTTAATACCTCAAACAACGTGCCATAACTTTCTCCATTAGTATGCTAACAGTCGTAAACAAAGGTATCGTCGTCGATTAACATGCAGTCACAATAAAGTTTTACTGCGCGCAAGCCAGCAGCGCGGCCGACAAGCTAGTCCGATTAAGGAAATCAGAGCCCTTGCCATGAGCTGAGTTTATATGTAGTCCAATTGAGAGCAGCATACATTACCTTCATGAAAATCTACGAAGTAGTTTCAAATTGGCTTTTACAACCTCTTAAAGTCAATGGTTACTTAAACTTTTGTAGTGTCTTATATCAGTCAGATAACGTCTTACCTTTACTTTAGAATAATGCTAAATGAATGAACTTACTAGTGCTTGAAGGATGCTTCTAAATACGAGATGGTAGAGTAGAGTCATCAATTTCAGTCAATCAGCGTGAACAACAGTTTATTGATCGACGAAGAACGATAACGATCTATTGAATTTCACACAGGAAATGAATATCCACAGATTTAGGTTTCTCTCCTAATGACAAATGGTACTTTCGTGTGAAACTTGTAACCCGAACTGAATAGCAATGTTACAAGCCCGAAAAAGGCAAATCAGCCATTAATGTTTCCGTCTTCTGACCGCTCCCAACATTATTTATATAAAGCTAAATAATGAAGCCAATCAATCAGGGACCGCGACGATTCCTAATTTATAACCGTTACAGAACCTGTAATATTGGTTTTATTTGGAAATCTTTGATTTGAAAAGTTTGATAGCTCGTGGTGTGGTGTGCGCTTTATTGCGTCAACTAGCGTTATTGTGTTTATAGTCCAACACATGTGTAATGTCCTCGGATACTCTAATTCTACAAGACGTGGGCGTCGACGAAGAAGGACATTGCTTAGCAGTAAACGGAAGAAGGGCTGAGATGATGATGAAGCAGTATCGTTGGATGCCGTTGAAACCGAGATCAACGAAACGAAACGGAAAATAAACAGGCTTCTAAAACATTGCTCAGCAGTGAACGGAAGAAGGGCTGAGATGATGATGAAGCAGTATCATTGGTGCCGTTGAAACCGGGATCAACGAAACGAAACTGGAAATAAACAGGCTTCTAAAGCAGTTGGTCCTGTTGTAATCTGTAAATCGTAGCTAACACGCCATGTTAGATACTTTTAGAAAACTCGACGAAATGAAAATTACTAAGATATCTACACTAATATTATAAAGAGGAAAGATTTGTTTGTTTGTTTGTTTGTTTGATTGTATTGAATAGGCTCCGAAACTACTGGATCGATTTTAAAAATTCTTTCACTGTTGGATAGGTATGTTATCCCTGAGTGACATAGGCTATGTATGTACCACGGGCGAAGCCGGGATGGACTGCTAGTTTAACATAAAGAAAAAAACGAGTACATAATCAAATCAACTGCTTTTCAAAGTGCATTCATCATTATGACTAATATTGAAACTGCAAACGACCATTTATTTGCCTTTGAAACAAAACATGCGCCACGCGCGGCTTTAGCGGTAGCTAATGATAATGAACATATGTAATGTGCATGATTAGAATTTTTATACGAGTACGACCTTAGGAGGATTATTAATAAACTTGTTAATTCTGATCTCTCTCATCCATTTGTGCTATACAAGTATGAATAAACTAGTTCAACGGTGAATGAAGTTACGATCACAACAACTATGTTAGTAACTTTGGCTGGCTCGTGTTTTAAAATTCATTGGCTGCTTGCTATGCTATTTCGCATTTCAAATAAAATTAACAGGAGCGAAGCGCTGCCCATTCGCGACTTTTACGACTGACGAGCTACTCTCAGAGGAAACAAACAGACGCATTCGTTTATCTCGAGATGTTTACACGCGTTACTAGGGCTCTCGTCCGGCGCAGGCGCCACGGTGACGCGCTCAACACATAGCATTGGATAATTCATAAGGGCACGGGTTTCCATCGCGCGCCGACTGACCACCAGGCTTCCGGGTACCTTATACGCCTTTATTGCCTGCCTAAAATGGCAACTTAATAAACCTAATAGATAAACTAGCCTGCAGGAACAAGCCTTTAAACCGCTAACAATGCATTTAGTATTTTACTGATTGCGTCAACTAACAATGTTTCATTCGGACACGGCCATAACAAACGAATTTCCTATGCAGTTGGTGCCATAACCGGACAAGCGAGAGTTTATGATCGCGAAGGGCGAGCAACAAAGGATAATACATATAATAAGCAACGAGTCGCGAAGTTGAAAATCCATTTAATGGTCCTGAAGTGGAATAAAAACTGAGGTCGTTTGAGCGCTCGAGGATCGCTGGCGCCGGCGTCCTCGTTTTGTTGTTCGGCAAGTGACCGGGGAAATTATCATATTTCACTGTAACACTCGCGCTGGACGTTTATGGGATGAGGACGGCGCAGGCTTGATGAGATTTGAAAATTGGATACTGTAAGACTTTTGGTCATAAACGCTTTCAATTTAACAGCTTTTTTAAATTCAGCTAGCAGCTTATCAGAGTCGCCAATTTTTACTTTTACAACTAGATTTATAAGATCAGAGGGAAATGGCTACTTGGTCATATGATGAAGAAAGACTATTGGCGGTTGAAAGACAGAGAGCTCTTCTGAAGTCAAAGCTAAAATTCAACTCGAACTTACACAAACAAACGTGTCGGTTTGGCGTCAATTACGGAGAAAATCGCAGTCAATTTCCAAACAAAGTCTGATGTTGCTCAGGTAAACCACGTAGCCGATACGCGTTACTATAAGCCTTCGAAATAGGTAAGGAAAAAAAAAGGAAACAACTAATTTCAATAGGGCTCTCACGAACGAGAGAATCATGCATGCGTGTTCAATCCCATGTCTCGACTTGGAGGCGGCGGTCAGCAGAAAAAACCTCGCGCGCCTAATAAGGACCTAGTACGTGCTTGGACACTACCGTTCGCGATTATCTCACGGCCCGCGGAACGGGGTCATGTGGGAACTAAATTGCTGCTTCTGCACTTAATGACCACATTTAAAATAAATAACTCCGAGTTGCAGTCACGGAATCCTGAATCGTGGCCGATGGGGACGATAGCGTTTGAATAGCCTTTGAATGAACCAGAGACAATTCTCATGATATACCGTGTCACAGAACTGGTTCTGTCTACTTAATAAAGGGAATGTTAAGCTGAGTAATTACTCGCGCTGATAAATTGCTGTGCGAGTAAAGAGCTTAAGGACAGTAATTTGCGCATACTGAGGAACAATTCCAAATATGGAGTTTAATTAACGTAGATTGCATGGTGCTTTTTGAAATAGGTGGGATATTCAAGATGCTTATTTATCTTGATTTTAGTTGCCATCATAATTAATTCTATGGGATAAAAAGTTAATTTTATTGTCCATGAAGTAAAGGTAAAGATAAGTGTAAACTGATTTTGGCAGAAATCATAAGAGCAAGATCAAGGAAAAAGTTTGATTTCTCTTGAGATACGAAAGTCTTTTGACTTAAGTCTTAAAGAATATGTGTCATGTTAGTTATGTTGTATGTGATGTCAATAAGATGTAACTTTTCTACATTAATGTTGCTAAAACTTTTATCAACGTCCTGATGATTAACTGTAAGTTCTGTTAGGTCCTTAACTGCCGGAAGATTATTATTTCTAGGACCACGATAATGAGCATGAGTAATACGTTCAGTTGGTGGTTAGCACCAAACGTGGAAAACCCTTGAATGAAAATAATAAATACTAGAAACCTGACGTGGCTGCGACTGACGCAGAGCACTCGGGAACAAGAAATCGAATACCTCAGACGTGATGTACAAGAAAAACACAGCACGTACAAGATAAACATTTGTCTACTCATTACTGAGTAACGTTAACTTTTTGTTTGACTGCGGACGTAATTGGCAGGAAATGGAAAAGAAACAATCACATGATATTGAGATTTTATCGCATTGTTTATTTTGTTCGTAAATAACAGAAATTGTAGAGATTTTTGCTTTACCAAAAACATTAAAGTCACGTTAGTAAATTATTTTTATTATTAAATAACTAATGTATTTTTAGGCGCGGTGGAAAAAAGCTGCAGTGCAATTTGTTGCAGTCTCTTCTTTACGCCTAGGAAACAGCACTAGGCTTATCTGAAACTAAACTGCTTGATGTCAACAATTATTATTAAACCAATTATAGAATTGTTTTTTTTTTTAAATAATGATTTCTTCTATTCGAAGATGAATAAATAAATTTGACTTTGATTTGACTTCTAAATCGCATTTGCAACTTTTTTGTTTACCGAAAACTGCAGATAAACAAGCGCTATAAGTATATTTTTCTCTAAAGTCTTCAGTTAGTGATAATAATGCTTAAATTAAACCATTAATTGTTTTTATGCAAATAAAAAGTGTCTAAGAGGAATATATATTCATTATTCAGCATATTAATGGCTAGTACAAACTGAGAGCAATCTAGTAACCATTAAGCCATTACAAAAAAAGAAACTCCACTCCGATTAATACAGAGGCTTAACCATAGCCTAGAAAGCTTTATAAGTGAAGCTCGTATACAAAACTACACAATCTGATAGTATGATAATTCGAAGGAACGCTTAGTGAACGAATCCCACTTATCAGATTAGGACGCGAGAGGAAGGGTCGAAGCACTGAGAGTATAAGAATCCGACCCATAAACGAATTTGGAACCGGTTGGCATTATCGATGGCGAGCCGCGATAGGGGGCGAGGCGCCTGCTTGCCGACCACCGCCGGCTGAATAATTGGGCACCGCAGGACTTCACACCATATACAACCACCACCTCGGACACAACACCAAATTTTAATACTTTCCTCTCTCGGGGAGTAAGTGAAGTTGGAAAGAGATGGATGATGAGAGTAAAGTAAAGGGTTGTTCACGCTAGTATCGTGCCGATCGGTTGCGTCGCGGACGAAGGTGTCACGCAACACAAAATCAAACATCATAATCAGTATACTTTCAAGAAATTTGATTATTATGTGTAATTGGGCAAGATTCGTTTCAGCAACTCGTCTAATTATTGGGTGCACGACTTATGCAGCATGAACAGAGTTGCAAAAATGACAACCATGTTACTATACTACTACGTACCTAGTTATCAGTTACAAGGTAATGACATACCTATTACATATACATGAAGGAAGGCTTCGAAAAGATTAAGAAAATTTTGGATTAGCAAATTGATCGACTAGCAAAAAAATATTGCAATAACACTTTAAATTAAAAATCTAAATGAAATCACACATTTTCTGAATATAAAAGAATTGCATCAAAATAATTAAGCGTTATAATATAAATAATAAACCAAGCTCAGTCCTGACTCGTTGTAATGTACAGTGTGAACAGTCCTTTAGATTTAAGAAACCTTTTTATCGATAAATATAAGCACTTGACGTTCAAAATGGAGAATTTGAATCGACGTTATTAATGGGCTCGGGATGGAATTTGGGGACGTTGGAGTTAATCGAAATGTTTTCATTGCCTCGAGATCAGATGCACTGATTCGTAATGAGCTAAATATGGCTCACGTTATAGCATTTTTATGATCATACGCTATAAAAAGTGTATTAATATGAGAAATGTTTATGAATAGTATACTTGACAGCGATAAATAAGGTTATTTATATGATGAAGATGTAATATAATAACTGAACTTAGAATAATACGCTATCATTTTAATGCTACGAACTACAAAACACATCAAAAACACAATGGAAAATTTAACAAAGGAAGACCTGTGTACCTTCGCAACAAGCGTTCTTAATTTTAACAGGTAGACACCGTCCCAAACAAACATAAGAATCAAACAAGTGCAGTCTGAACAGAACTGGATTCCGGCACCTGTGCGACATTTATTAATGATATTCCAAAAGCAACTGTAGAAGACAAAGGTACGAATGTTATCATAGTAGTACTCATTATGAGTTCATTGACCCAGCGAGACGTCGCGGAATCTAGCGACGCGTGTATTTCGGTCCAGACGGATGCATAGGCTTCCTCGGCAGTAAATCCACAAATATATAAATAACCGTTTTCGTACCAGCGGCGAGAACTGCGGACTTTTACGACGGGCCGATAAGATACCCTTTTACGATTACTCCCATTCAACCAATACCATCAACCAGCCACGTGTGAACTCCTAAACAATTCTCGAACTTGTAACAATCGAAGGTCTTTTAAAACTGGTCTGGTTCTATGCTGCTACAATGTATGGTTCTATTAACATTTAACATCTACTAGGAATTGTATAAAACGGGAGTTAAAACTAATATTGACGTTGAAATATCTTAGTAGTATTTCATAAAGGCTTAAACGTACCGAGAACGAATAGCCGGGCAGGAAATGGATATACTAGATTTTGTAATAAATGCAGTTAGATATTCAGACTTACAAATTAGTAGAGATAGAAGGATGGATTTGAATTTTGATTATGTTTTAACGACGCTGTATATTTAACGCGTTGGGACTTGGGACGAGTAATGTATGAAACGACGTAGGTGGACATAAAATCAACAAAGTCGCAAATGAATTTATCGATAATGATCGGGAAATGCTCGATTATCGTTTCTTCAATCGATTCTTAACGACTCAATAAAAAGGTGCGAGGCGTCGCGTGGGAGGCTGCCCGTCGTAGGTGCGTCGCCCGACTAATTAAAAGGATTTTGTAAGCTGTCAACGTGAGATAAGACACCCTTTGATGTAGCCGCTGCGATCGCCCTTTAATGTTCGGTATTAAATTCACGGATGACTAGTTACGACTTTTAACTTGAGATAAAATGGGTAATTGCGTGGAAAAAATTTAAGATGCCTATCAAATTACATATATTCTAAGTATAATAAAATAGAATTTTGTTCAAATACGCCGTGAAAGGGACATCCCGTGATAAACCGAACCATGGGCTATACTAGATCAAAGTTAAGTAACAAAAAAAAATTTGGCACTTCCATAGAAAACTGTGCAGCAAATTTAGTTTTTGTTTTTTGACCAATAATTTAATTCATTATACTATAGTGATCTAGTATAAGCCCATGGTTCGATTTATTACGGATATGTCCCTTCCACGTTGTATACTGTATTTGGTTGCTGGTTTTGTATAATGTATAATCGGTTGAGCAGCATGACATCTGATGCTAAAAAAAGATTCCGACGAATTGATAACCTCCTCCTTTTTGGAAATCAGCTAATAAGCAAACGATGAAAGATTCGCGTACTTTGATGACATAATCAAAAGTGATTGAGCAAATGCAGACATATCGCGCAGTAATATCCAATGCGATACAAGTCAAAGTTTGATTAGAGCCTGCATTCGTTTCAATTGTGGCTTGTTTTGCCTAATAGTACAATATGTGCGTACTGACGTTGCAAGGCGAGCTAGCAAATTGGTAGCTCATCAATTTAAAGACTAGATACTTTATCTAGAACGTCTCGACCACCCGTGGACGAGTACAGTATACAAGTTCTTTATGATCCGATCATCACAGTAATGACTCCGTTCCATATCAGTGGATTGCGTTTTTGTGCTTCTAACGACGTAGAAATTATACACTGCATTTGTAATTTTGAAATCATAATACATAATGCGTCTTTCTTTTCAGCATATTTATTGCTGTTATTATGTATTCATAAGATTTTTTTAAAGGTTTAAAATTGTCTTTTTCACTATGTGAAACTTGATGTATTATGTCAATAAATAAATTTAATGCTTTTTCGACGTCATTGAGAGGTTTCTTTCGAATGACAATGGAGGTCTAACGAAAGGATTAGGTTCGGTGTTGGATTTTGTTAATGAGGCCCCTTTGTGGCCCGCCTCCGCGGCTTGCCTCGACGGAAATCATTTATTTAAGCGTAACGAATTAACATTTCCATTTTTTCTAATTTATAATGTGTTACTGGTTTGTTTTTGAGTCATGGCGTCGCCTACGCTTAGCTTTCGATTAAACTGGTCAGCTGGAACCGTGCGGTTAATTGTATCGTCTAGATTACCAGTTCCAACATGGATCATTTGTATTGCTTCCTGTGTCAATTCTAATATTAATCTTGTTAATTTATGGTGAGAATCATTCGTTGGAATCTGTTCTCGTATATACACAATATATAATCAGAGTAAGCCAGTGGTGCGGCGCCTGCTGTCAATCATCTTGACTGACGTATATCATTTGTGGGCGCCTTAATAAAACATCTGCTACGTGGCCCCGAGAACACATTAAATTCTAACTTGGGAGCGGCTATCGTATTGACAGTGTCACTGACGGTCATTTACATAATATCTTACGTCTGGCATTAAAAACTCTCTTTTAAGGAGTAATATTTAAAGTAGTTAATCGCGATTTATTAGCGATAGTGGTTAAGAAAGTTGCTTATTTAGACAGAGGCAGCTATAAACAGATATATAAAAGGAAGAATAACAGCTCATTATTACTCATAACATATAGGTGAACATATGCCTGAAATAAAACTTATTTATTATAATTATTTATAAATTGTTAAATCTATTTTAATTATAATTATGTGCAGTGCAAACACCTATAAGTAATAAATATTTTAAGAAAATATAAGCAACAAAACGTCTATAAAATGAAATTCATCCCACTGAATACAGAAAACATAATAACGACCAAAGAATGAAACCCCCATCATACGAACGCCATCAATAGCAAGGATTTCAAATCAAAGTGACAAAAGGCTGAGCGTCCTAAAGGCATCCATCAATAAAATAATTTTAGAACGGCCACGAGAAATATCTCGAGTCGTAAAAGGAGATGAGTATTATTTACGGGTAGAGCCGGGCATAACATCCCACATACCCTTTTGAAGAGAGGCTTAACGAACAGAACGCCGTCAATCAATCGCAGCCCGGATCATGCGGACAATACCAGCCGATGCCTGTATAAATTACAAAAAGAAATAAAATATTGACTCTACTGGTCATCCGTGTTTATTCAATACTGCAGTCAAATGCCGTTGTGGGGATTATGAATTTAAATAAGAAATAAAAGACGATGTTATTACAAGATATGGTTCGTTATATTCGCTAGTAAATTCTATGAAAATAATCAATATATTTAATTAATATCGCAGGATGCCTGGAAGAGATCTTTAAAATCTCTTTGCTCTTTAGATTTTTTAATATTGTTTTTGGTAGGAACAATAACGTTATCACTAACAATATTCTAAATAGAAAAGGAAAAAAAAAATTATTTGTACAAGAAATTGTAATTTGTACAAAGTTTACTTTTGATCTTCAACTAAAAAACAAAACAACGAAAGGAAGCCAATCGTAAACAACACGTGAAGTTAATGAATGAAAAAAAAAATGACCCGGCCGGAAACAGTTCTGTGATAAAATTAATACAATCTGCAAATATTAGCATGCAAATCAGAATTTGAATTAAGAATCTAGTTATGTATCGTTCTCTAGTCGATAATAGAAAAAGCATGCCATTTACATATAACACTAAGTGTTTTCTTAAACGGACAGTAAATTCAGTGTAGAAACAGTAATTTCTTTTGTTTTTAAGAGCTGGTTGTCAAAAAGTTAACTTGATATACAAAATAATAGTGTCGGAAATAACGCCCAGGCAAAACAGAAATATTTATATTTACCCTACAGCGCCCATTAATTGATTGACCAAGACCACAGAAGTTTGAACAGTGAAACATAATTGAATATAATTAAATTTATTTATTTCACTCTTAATTGTACACTGTTGGCCCTCTCTATTTCTTCTTAATTATAGAATAACTTTAATAATTTAATTTCTTTTTAATTAAGAAACCACATCAAAATTCATACAGAGTAAAGAAAACTTGCTATTTTATTTACTAACAAAACAAATGTTAAACTATCAATTATTTCAAAACTCACAGATAATTTTAACCTTATTTCTCATCAGCTCAACAAAACAAATTACTATTCGATATCTCAAGTTCCTGATCGCGATTTCGCTTTTGCCAATTAAAAGATTTCATACCAACAACCAGTGGCATTTCCGTGGGCAATAAATAAAGACGGACCCTAGCGCCTCCTTAATTACAATTTTGAAATTTCGCATAATGAACGGTCTGGAGCAAAAACTTTGTAACGGATAGACGTAGAAAAATAAAATAAAAAAGGTATTTAACTTTGATAGAGCCGCTGCATGGACATTAGTGTGAATTGTTTACGATCCGAATGATATTAAATCGAGTTAGCGAGAAATAAAATAAAAACTGATCACAGCAGGTATTCGTTAAAGAAATATTTATTTTCTACTGGTGAATCAGTAAAGTATTAATTAAAATACAAATAGCAAGCATTACCTAGAAATTTTACAGCTTATACTGTGTGTACTGTGTAATGGTTAACATCACAGGAATCTTCGAGCGGTGTCTCATGTGTGAGCACGTTGCGACCTTATTCTTTAGCGAATTCACATCAAACGATTCGCAAGTCGGTCACAGCAGTGCCGTCTTCAGAATTAATATTAATAGACGCCGGTGTCGCTCGACACTGGAACTACGTGGAGAATTTTAAATTCACCTTTGAGATCAACATCATTCGGGTGTACATTATCAACTATAAGTGTTTGACTATCAAGTTCTCAAAACTTCGTCGGGCAGCTGTTAAAGTATATCAAGGTAAGAGTCGGGTACGCAAAAGCACCATTTCATCCAAACTGTAATTCCAATACCCATGCCGTCAAGGCAACAAGTATCAGTAAGATAAATAGGAAACTTTCTAGACCTGAAGGGAAGTAAATTAAACTTCATGTAGTGTATCGACTAGGAAATATGTTTGGAAATCAGTAAAATTAACGACAATGTCAAAGTGTTTTACGATTCGTTCAAAGAACTTGCTTGATTTCACAAACAAAATAATAAATGTGTACCTTAACTGGGAACATTATGCGGACATGTTTTCAAGTATTTTAATTAACTGTAATCGGTTGATGACACAAATTGGTGTCTTCCAATTAAAAGGCCCATCAAGGCGCTTTGAAGACATTAATCACAGGTTGATTAAGATTTTACTCATGCCGCATTAACCTACTCAAGAAAATTGCATCAGCTTAGATGAGGATGCCTACCTAGCTGCTGTTTCTAAATATTTGTTTTGTGTTGTTATTCATACTGCACCACATAAGGTCTGCTGTACTTACATGCATAATATACTTCATACAATTTTAATTTTAATATCTAAATGACTTGATTTACACATTTGGTTCCTGAATACTATGATAAAGTTTATATGTTGTTACATACAAAAGAGTACCCAAAATAATTTTGCATTTTTAGATTTTTCAAACTCTTATTCATGATTGCTCACAACGGCTCAAAAGGGTTGCGATATTTAGGAATTCACATATAAATTATTAGCGTAAACATATTGCATGCAATTTTTTTCATGACAGATGTTGCTTTTTTAGGATAAAGTTTAACAAATATGTTATTATAACCCCAACACTAACGACAACTGCAATTAGGACGAAGCGTTCAGATCGACCGATATTTATCTCCGCGAAAAAAAATAACACATTTATTCATTTGACGTATATTTGTGTAAAAACACGCGTCCGACTGGCGTATAGAAGCAAATATGATTTATAGACCAACAAACATGATAAAACAGGCGAAACAAAAGATGTAAACTTTATGACGTTGTTATAAGGGATACTTGTTGGTGTGGCTGCGGTTGTCTGCGCAGGCGCCATGGGGCCGATCTCTTTGGGATTTTTAATGCGAGGTCGAGTCGGAATACTGATTCAAGCAGGTTTACGATACAAAAGGCCGTAACTATGATATTCTTTACATTTTAATGACGTATTAAATTAGGAATGGAAGTCAACGTTCGAGACCAATAGTTTATTTTTTTAATTATGTGTCTGTTTGTGTATTTTTACAAAACAGTTGAGCTGTGCAAATAGTAAATGTTTGTATAATTACTAATGAGAATGTAAAAAATAAAAATACATATTTAAAGCAGTAAAAGATATTGGTTAGAAATCATGTAATGATATCCGTGCTATGTTAAAAACGCAGGAAATAAAAATAAATTTTTAGGGATTGTAAACTCATAAAAGTTTACAAACGTTTGCTAAACCTTTTTTAGTTAAAATATGTTTTGTGTCGTTCTTTCAATGTCAAATATTGAAAAGAGGAAAAGGGTTGACATGTTTTGCCTAATATAGGTTTAGCTGTTATTTTTTTTTAAATACGAGGGTAAATTTACTTAAACCGTGCAGACTGTAATTTATAACAGCATCGTGTGTGAACTTCTTTTGCTTTTATTTATAAAAGTTCACACATGATAGGTGGTTAACCTTACAAACAGACGCGTGAAAATGCTGAAGGTGACAACGTCAATAAACAGTGTAAACGTTACACAAACTGAACTATTTCTGTGTTACGATCTAAATGACACACATACACTCATATAAAAACTATATTTTTGTATATGATATTTTCCAGTCGACATAATCTAAATTCTAAACGAAAGTGAGCTTTGATATTTGTTTTTCAAGAAAAGCTTTGTTTATTTCTTAGTAACTGTCATTCTTCGTCTGAGTAGAATATGGAATATCAAAGAATAGTGGAGATTAAAGGTATTTTGATGACTTTTATCAAATCCAATTCCACGTATACATTACTATTTTATTTATTTAGTAGATTTAGGATCAGCAGAAACGTAGAAGACTCTTAGAGTATAATATAGACTTCTTTACGAACTTGTGAAAATATAAGCTGTTTTAAGCTAATATATAGTTTTCCAAGATTCACATGATAAGGTAAAACATACTTAAATAGCTATAAAATTAGCTATTTCAAATACTCACATTTTAATGTTTCCGATTTAAAAGTAAAAGTAAATATAAACCTTTCATATAATTATGAATCCAGCAAAGAACGTAAACAACACCTTTATGTCTTTAAAATTTACATAATTTGTTTCTCTAGATTATGAAATGCAACACGAAAATAATAATGCTACTTATGATTATTTTAATTGTTTACCAGAGCTTTTTAAGGTAGGATTTCTAACGTCAGTTTTTTTAAATTTACATAACAACATTTTTGTAGAGAATTTTAAGATCTACAACTTTGGTTTTCAGGATTTTTTTGATAAAACTTACTGTTTTCGAGAAAAATCCTCAAATTTTGACATTTGACCCCGAATAACTTTTGTAGCACACATAGGATCTATGGGGATTTTTAATATTTTATTTGTAATGGTAAACCCTAGCTCTTCACCAATATTTGGCTCTCCGGAAATTTTTGTTATTTCAAATGTCTATATTGACCGGACTAGTAAGTGACGATTTAAAAAGCCACACCACCTGTAATCATAAAACAAATTTGAAAGTTCGAACGTATTAATAAGTCTACAAAGAAGAACTACACCATACAATTACCAACTTGTTAACAGTAATAAATTGATAGCAATTTGAATAATAATTTTCAATTAAATTACAATTAACGTAGTCGTACTTGAGGCGCGAAGGAAGATCTAGGAGAATTAGGGTTGCTACTTAAAAGCATATTTAGGCATAGTGCTACATTTCTGAATTACATAGTTTCTGATATGCGAGAATTATACTTAGTGCTACATTTCTGAATAACATAGTTTTTAACATGCGAGAATCAAGTGTTGTGGTTTACGGTTTACAATAGAACCACTCCATCGCTATAAATGCATTTACAAGGCGGACTGACGTCAGGTGACTGCATATCCTTTTCAATATTATCCATGGACGCAAGGCCAACTTTTCTGACCCAAGCATCTGGGTTTAGAAAACCTTCACCGAATCTAAATTGTATACGCACCAACCCTTTTATAATAACACGTTGAGATCGGCGCCAGCGCAGGCTCCGCCGCGTGCCGGTAGCAATTAGAGTTTAGCCCTTAAAAGCCACTATTATGTTTTTTACAAACCGACCCCACCACAACTGATACTGATCGGACGTGAGACGTCGGAAATTTGAATTTAATGGATTGAGAAAGTCCGATCAATGTTCTGTGTCTGGTAAAATTGGAAAAGATTCAAAATTCAATGCAGTTTATGGAATGCAAGGCAAAACAAAGCTTTTACTGTTTTACTTTATATTACGATAGGTTTTTGTATATTCAATCGTGTTTATTGTATTACTAAGATAGAAATCGTCAATACAGAACGGGAAAATAAATTTATTTTCGTGTTTGCTGGTATGCGTTGTCGGGAACAGAGATCAGAAGATTTTGCCTTCAAGCAAGCAAAGAAAGAACTTTGTTTATCTGCAAGCGAGGAATCAGTTGACAGTGTTGAAATATAATTATCTCTCTAGAACTTTAATGATTTAGATGTTGACATTAATGATAAAATATGAGGTATAATATAATGGTCTAAATGAAACTTTTTTATTTTAACTTTCGTCTACTACAATCTACCTCTCTCAAAATCAGTATCTTTTAAAGGCAGAGGGGCGTTAATTTACATATTTTAACGGGCTCAAAACATTTTGCCAACCCATTGCTGAGAGCAAATGGCTGCAGAAGTCAAAACAAGTATTTCAATCAAATCCCAAACTCATAAATCATAACAAAAACCCCAAACGAGGCAATCCATCTCATCAAAATTTTCGACACCCAGGCCAGACCGACGCCAGAACCTAATTATCTCACTGGAAGCCCAAAGGCAAAAAGCTGACGTTGAAGAAAAATTTAATCACGGACGTACATAATCGATTGTCACCAGTGGTACATCTAACCGACACCGAAAATTAAACGACACGTTTCCCCGAACAAAACTTGAGCTATAAATCGTACAAAAAAGCCCAAAAAGAGTTAAGCGTTCGGGAGATCGTCGAACACAGATTACTGGGCGCAGGTGTTAAATAAAAATAATAAAATTGGAGTCGGGCGGTGTAAAAAGAGGAGTGGACCGGCCGCGCGGCGCCGAATGCCCTGTAGTACGCTGCGTTTGCAACAAAAAAGATAAAAAGGGCCAAGTGCGAGTTTGACTCGTGCACCAAGATTGGAGGTAAAGATCATTGCGTGTTCAGAAAATTTAAAACGAACATTTGCTCCGTAGTTATTTTCAGATCGGGCTGGTTAGATACATCCAACTGTATAAATTTTGTAGGCGTTCTCTTGGCTCTAAATTATTTTTGAAGTTTTTCTTTTTACTATACGGGTTTAACAAAAATCACCAAACCTGATGGTTTGATGTACTTACTTAATGAATTTAAGAAGTAAAGGAAAAAGGGGTTGCCCAGGGCTTAATTCTTTGTTCCATTTTTATTTTTCGCTCTCAAATAAAACATCAGTGACTTATGTTTTGTGTTTGATGAATACATGCGTAATCTTAAAGCATTAACCATATATGTATTTGTTATAAAATATAGTATCATTGACTTAATATCCAATCCAATAACTCAAGTCTCGAACTTACTTTGGGGCTAGCTTAATTAGTTTAATTAGGCCGTATAAATTTATTTATCTATTCCTTACCAATCGGAAATTCCATACCATGTGCGATTGCCAGATAAACGTTTCTCTTTAAAATCCGATACCCTAAAACGTGTACCACCGTTGTGTACCCGCCTTCAATATTGGCCATTCAAAGTCAATCTTTGAACCGGCGGTAACTTTGAACACTAAAGCCTTATATGACCGCTCGTATCTCCCACGTCGCAAGCGCCTTAATAGGCAGATATCAAGATACACATTCACGTCCTACGCGAAAACGTGTTAAATAGATAACTATTAACCGAAACGTGCAGCTCAATAGCTATAATCCAGCAGATCGTAATAACATTTAGAAATTGAAAGAGCTAAGTACTAAAATCTTATACAATACAAGAGTCCGCCTACATAAGGTAAGATGATAATATTTTTTTAATAACTTTGTACATACAATACGAACATAATATTCTAAAAGACGACTAAACGGTCGCACATCGCTATTTACGATCAATCGTAATTTTTTCAATGAATTTCTTATGGAGCAAACAGGGCAAGCTAAATAAAACCGTTTAAAAATAATTAGCAAGAAAACTAAAATGTAAAGAGATTCATTTAAAATACTGCATTAGGTACAACGTTTATGTAAGTAAGATAAGATAATTCTGCAACCAAGCACGAATGTATCTAAGAAGAACAGAACATCAGTAATCAAGTCACATTAAACAAAATTCGTTTATCATTTCATCATTTCCGAGAAGCAAATTCAAGAGAAATAACACGTAAATAAAATGGTTGGTGCGGCGCGGCGAGTACAACAGCAATTATGGATTGCAATCCTACCTCGCACGTACGAACAAATTGCAGGCGATGGAAGCGCCGCCAACACCGGCAAAACATGCGCATTGAATGAAAAAAAAAAAAAATGTAATAGTTGATCTCGCCCATGCAACAATCAATGTTGCTGATAATAGCAACGAAGATACCACACACAAAAAGAAATACACGGTCAGAACGTGCTCTATAGACAAGTAAACATATTTATTAAAGCGACGCTGCGCGACAAGAGCTCATTTCAATAGCTCAAGACATAAATAAGACTAACGCGTTATATCAGGCCGACATACAAAAACATTTAGAATCCTCGACGACGGAAAGAGGTCATTAAGTGAAGCTTAACGTAGCTGGGATTCGTGGAGCGACCCCAAAATAAATACCACCGAAATATGCCGGCGTGAATGTTAAGCCTATATTTAATTAAACGAGGGTCATATAAATAACCGGATTATCGGAGCATCTCACATCACATGCATCCGATCCCGAGCACGTAAACATACTCAAAACGACAGTCTTTGAACGTGATCATTTGTGTAACGAGGGTTTGAGATATCTCCTCAAATTGCAGGATGATAATGTTGCCAACATTATTATAAGTAGTATGTCACTTTAAACAAGTTATTTGAAACTAAACACCACAGAGATTACATGAAATTCCTCTTGGTTTATAGTATTGCTTCGAAGAGATTCGCCTTGTAACTCCCGACTAGTATCATAAGATCACTGTGAATATTTAAGCTTCACCAGTGATCAGTCATCCTACATTACTAAAGCTACTTAAAAATACTCGTGTGGCTTCCCCGCGGTGGCAAGGCAGTGCCACGGATTGTAGAATGGTGGTATAATATGGAAAATGTGAATCAGAATCAGCGACGGGTTGCCTATTAAGGCCTATTTAAAAGAACCTTTTGCGCCGATCATTAAATTAAAGTCAAATAAGTTTTACGTTTTGCGCAAAAGGAGAAGCAGCATAGAAGATCAGTAATGTATACAAGTCTCTCTCATCTCAGCGTATTTCCAGTTGCATCCTCAGTTGTAGTGATGCAAAGTCCGGGGTCCGCTTATATTTGATTTGGCTTTATTTTACGACCGCGCCTGCCTAACGTCAACCCTCTTTGGAAATGCTGTTGTAGCACGAGCTTTAGTGCTATTTTAGTTGCGTCTTACAACATCCTTAGGCATCTAAGAGATGGAATGGTCCTATTCTAACCCGGAACCACACGGGCAAGATCAGTACCAAGTAAATATTTTAGTCAGACCACTGATCAGCCTCCGCCTACGTTCACAACTACTTGAAATCCAGTCATCGATTATAAACATACATCAGCGTCATAAAAACAGGAACGTTCCAGCATAATCCATTATTGCGAATTAGTGAGGAAATCCAGCGGAATGTGATACATTGTTTAATCTAAACAGAGCTTGTTGTTAAACAAATACCTCATTTTAGAGGGGTAATGCCCTAGATTGTAAACTCTGTTACTTATAACAATACGTTCTTCGTAATTTCTGGTCGGGTCAACGACTTATAAACAAATGTTGGCGTGAATTCATAAGAAAATATTTCGATATTTACGATGTACGGGCGTTACAATCATTTTATTGATATCTGCACTGACATTTGACATTATGATTCAGATACTTTTTTTTCCTCAAATTTCATCGAAACTATTTACTCCCACAGAGCTTGTACTAAACTGTTAGGTATAATGTTTACTTCTATCTCTTTTCTAAACATCTACAGATCGGCTGTTTACTAAAGCTTAGCTATTATCGCATGTATAATTAATTCCATATTTACCTTCACGCCAGAGCTTAGCACAGAGAAAAAGAAACAAGACCACAGCGTCCGTTTTAATCAGTTCACGCATCACTACTTTTTATAACTACAATTATCCTGAGACCATCGCATTTATCGACAAAAATGATCTTGGAGTAAGACCATCATTTTCCTACCTCTTAGCGGGCACAATGAGCCGTTGGATTGGAAATCGATCGAAAAAAATAATCGGTACATCGATAGCCGACACTCCCGACGTCAAAATGCATTGTGGTGTTCGTGGTTTCGACATGAAAGCCCAAGACTAATCATAATCTGTGGGAAGATATGGTATATACGTGTCTGCTTACGTGTTTGAGATTGGACACGGTCAAGAAAAGGACATTAGGGATGCAAGGTCTGAGAGGTAATGGGGAGTATTATTCACGGTGTTTTTAGAGTCATTTCAGTCATTAGATATACATATGTGACTTTGTTACGGGTTCATATTAACTTTTTCGTAGTCGTAGTATACAATAAACTTAACTTTACAATCGTATAAAATTTTCTCATGAATGATCAATGGTCACAATAAATAATTAGAAACACAAATTAGACGTCGTCAGAACGTTTCATAAAGCAAAATTATCTTCCAGAAAATAGTACATACACATTATTTATTTCCTTACTGCGGTAAATAAAAGCGCATCGAATTTTCTTATCCAAAATAGGTTGCCTGTCCACCTTCCAACTAGTTCGACTTACTTGTTAATTTTGATGGTTCACGGAACCACGCGAATAATCACTCATGCTTACGCTTAGCTCACTGAAGTCGATTTATTGATTCCATACAAGAATTATTCAGTGATGCGCGAGCGCATTCCACATAATCGGACCCCCAACGTAACCCGATCATCTCCCTAGCTTCATGAATTTACAATTATTCTTTCTGTATTTGAATAGATTACGCCTACCGAGTGCTTTCAATGGCGTTTAAATAGTCGACCGAAATGCATAGATGTCATTCTGATACAACCTGACAATGGTACGTCTAGTCTAGCGGAGGCGGGTGGAACGTCATTGTGAAGCGCCAAGGACGAAGGGTTTGGTGGCATAATGACTGGGAAAGAGACGTTAGGTATGGCCTTATGAATATGCATGGACGCCATGGGAGATGCATGAATTTCAAATGTTTGACCTGAAGCAAGTTGCAATAGCAAGTTGAATACGAGAAGCAAGTGGTAGGTAACTAAAAAAGGCAACCATGGAGAAGAGGCCATAAGATAGACCAAGAACGTTAGGCGTAAATACGCCACTGTTGTGATTCTCAGCAATGGCCGGTATTTTTTTTATTACCAGTTTGATTGAATCTTTGAGTACAGAATAACCATAGCGTTCAAATGATGGTCGTTGTGGTCTTATTGGAATCATTCCATGACCTCACTACAGCGGGAGGTAATTTTTGACCACAAATCTACCACACTAGTTCACAGATACATAAAAGTTATGGTTATAAGCTCATAATAATATATACGTGAAGGGCAAGCTAGCATTGTCACGAGGTGTCGGTGGAGTCCGTCTCGGAAAAACGTAAAAGAAAACAACTCGCGCGCACCACGTATACAGGGTTGTCAACTAAGCATCATGTTAACCATTTTTTTTTAAGTTTATGTAACTTTATTGACACTTAAAACCGAATTTCATCAGATTATTTGTAACACGACAATATCCAACTACCCATTAGTGCAATGGATCAACAATGATAATGGTTGATATTTAACAAAAGTCGCATCATTAACCAAAAGTATAGCAATCGTTATAAAAGTAAATATTTTATTATCTAAATCGTCGAACCACAACTTGAAATAGAAAATTAGAACAAAGGCAAAGCACGAGCGATCTACGCATATTATTCATAGCGGATTATTACCGAATTGATAACTTGAACTTTGACACAAATTTTAATTAACACGAGGTCACGCCTCTCAATAACTTTCCATCCACCTAGTACCTAACTCATTTATGACACATTGTGTTTATTCCTAAAATTCATGAATGTATTAAGGAAAATTACTGTGTATAATTCATCAATGTTTTCGGCAATCGTAAAACTCTAATGCAGTAAGAATGAATAATTGTTTTTACCATCATAAATTTAATCGATTACTCAATTGGTTATTTATTTCATTCTAATATATTTTAAGATTTTTTTTTTTATATGTTTTCTTCGGATTAAATCGTAAACATTTGATCGAGTATCTATAAATATAGTTTTACCCATTAACAATTTGAAAAACAAATAATTATTTGATATCAAGCAAATATCGTAACAAAAAATAATGTAATAAATAAGATACTATTGAATAAGTTAACATAACTTCTCAATTTATTCCGATCAGAATAACAAATTATAAATTCGTAGAAAATATGCGCGTATTAGGTTACAATCAAATATTTTAAAACATAAAAATCACAAACTTGAAATTATAATCTTACTTTATGAATAGAAATCAACTTTAAGAGGATTCCGATGTCAGATGAGATAAATCAACTAACACAATAAACCTCAAATATTTTATAGGTGGCAGCCCTGCAGAATCCCTGCTATTGTTAATACAAAATGACCCATCTCAATGTCGAACGTTTCTTGGAAGACCGGCTTATGTAGGAAAGTGGCTGTGATAGTGTTGTGATAAAGACTACATTTGAGGCAGCGAGTCTACATTTTACTTTTTAGGACTCTTGTCAACTCAAAACAGTGATCAGGATTTTGTCGCTTGAACTACTAAGAGTGTAAGGACTGCAGTTCTCGACTAGACTTTAGTTTGACATTCGTGCTTAAATTTATCTGTCATGTCTATTACTTATTATTTTTAAAAATAGTACTAATACTTCAAAATGTAATAAAAACAAACGTTAGAAACAATTAAAAGATAATTAAGTATTTAGAAAATAGACGGCGCTATATCTGTGCTCATATAATGCAAAAATATGAAGTTGAAAACATAATCATGGTTCCATAGAGTTGTTTTGGCATTTAAGTTGTTTAGTTTATCCACTACGCTGCCGCTGCGGCGCCAGCGCCTCGCGCTTTGATTTGTTACGTAGGTACGCCGCGCCGTGTTTTTAAACGACCAAAACAAATAACAAAACGCAAATGCGTGGCGCCGCGGTTGCATAGTGTGGAAACGTTCTTATGACTCAAAAGTTTTTGCACTTAAGACAAAGGCCAAATATAGGAAGATTATTAATTTAGTCTCCTGGACTCGAGTGTTACAACACTGGCCGACCATTTTATAAGCCTTATTTCTGACACCTCGAATGAAACACGGCGCATAACGAATGCGTACGCGCATGGCGGCTGTAAAGGCCACAAAATGGGATACCAAATTGGATCCGACGATTTATATCGGGCATAACACCTCAAACTTACACGTGTATGCTCGTAATTGGGCATTATACATTTCATTACTTACATAGGTATATTCTTAAAATACTTACATCACGGCTTACATGCTCAAAGGATGAAAAAAAATTGGCGGTATAATTTTTAAGTCAAAATTCAATGACTTTTGTTAGGCGAATAGAAGAGAGATTAGTAGAATTTTTGAGTTTAAACATTCGTGAAATTGGTGAAGAGGTTGTCAATATATGTAGGTTGTATATTACGTTTAATTCACTATTTTACATAACCGCTAGCAGTTTGACAAAATAACTTAGTCTTGTAAAATAGCTACAACAGATATTCAGGTGTTGAAGTCGTGAGTTCATAGCTTTCGGGGCAAGTACTAATTTTAAAGATATTATTTTTAATGTTATAGAGCTCCGTGTATTAATATTAAATGTTACAAAAAGGAAACGGAATAGCTCGCCGCGGGGTAAACCTAACAGCGCGACGCCCAATAAATATCAGGGAGCCATGAAGGCATAATGATAAGTTGAAGTTTTTCTCACACCTTGGCCAGAGACGAATACACTTATTTTAAAACCCTAGTACAGTGGGCCAGCGAAATTCCTGGGCCAGCTCTCTACCTACATATACCTTGATTTTATCTTAAACTCAAAATAATATTACCATTAAAATGTACATATATTCAGAAAGATTTTAATGAAGTCTTTCTTCATGTACATTTTCATACATACATACTATCACGTCTTTATCCCTAATGGGGCAGACAAAGCATTTTGGGTCTTGCGGTTCTATGCAGAGCCCAGGGCCGCAAGACCCAAAAGCCACTTTTAGCGTCATGGTGGGCGAGAAGATGGAAAAGCAATCAATACAGTGATGGGTTGCTAGCCGCATTTTGCCCATTCCCTCGATCGGCTTTTACGATCTGCGTGGGAAGAGAAGCAGCTGGTACATTCTAAGTTTTTTTTATTTCTCCCAGACCAGCATGGGAGTATGGTACATTTTCATGTTAATATTATTTTGAGTTTAAGAGAAAATTCAAGATATAGGTAGAGGGCCAGCCCAGGTTTCTCATTGGCCCACTGTACCATAGAACTAGGTAAAAAAATATGGACTTAATCTCCTAATGATCTTTTTATATCTTCCCATGCTGGTCTAGGATAAAAAAAAAACATAACAATTGCTTCTATCCCGTAAAAGCCAATCAAAGGGAGAGAACTAGATGAAGGTGACTAGATAAAATTCATATTATTGAATTATGTGAGTACTAAACTAAAGAGGTAACATTTAACAAAATATACTGACACTATACATTATATAAAATGGTTAAGGGTGAATTCAGTACATGATACTAAATAACTTATTCCGAGAAACATGTAAAATATGAAATTTAATTTTAAGCCTGTTATACCTACAACTTGGCTGATCAGCTGGTCCGAGTTTGTATGGAAAGCAAAGAATCTTTTTCATATTTCAATACACACTCCTAGGGGCGTTGTTCAATATCATTGATTAGTCAGTGCGATGTTCCATGTCACCATTGAATTTATTTGTCCCGGATTCAATGGCAGCAAATCTGGCAACCCTGCCGCCAGTGAAGTGCAGTCAAACAAAGAGTGTGAGTAAGGGGTTCTGCCAGTTCTATGACAAAGCAGTGCACGGTGAGGAAGCAATCAGGGGCACATTAACATAAAGAACCGCTACAGTCACCATTTACAGGAACATTTGGGACCACGCTCAGTTTAGTAATAATGATCAAGATTCAAAAGTAAATGAGTTAGATAAGCGTTAAAGGTACCTAGCTAATTGGGTTTTCTTGAGTGCAGTTGAACATTGTTTATCATACAAAAACCAAAATTTTAACCATTGTTCGGTTCAACCAAGTTTGTCTTATAGGTACATAGATATATGTAAAACCTAAAAAATTTAATCAATACTGCATCTATTTAGCAATATACGAAACACAGCCATTCATAAGCCAGAGCATAAACCATTTCTAGGAAGAAAATAAACTAATTCAAGTAGGTAAGTAATGGAATTGGAGTTTTATTTTCATAGAAATACAGACAGGTACATATTACTAAAGTGTAAATAAATGTAATACGTAAGTACCTAGTAGACAGTGCATGCCTACACTGTCTGCATAAAAATATTCTTTTCATTACATATGAAGACGGGAAGACGGAACTTTGGTCGAGAATTACTGATCCAGTAAGACCAAATTCGGAAATAAATCCTCATGAATGAAAATGATTATCGAGTATCACATTACAGTTTAACGCGACACTTGTTCACGTTTCTTAGAAAGACGTGAGAAACATAAAACAGTAGTTATTAAAAGCTTACTCAGAAACACTGAAACATACTCACGATGAACGCTTATTATAGTAAAATGCGACGAGATGGGACCGAAAAATTATAGGTCTAGTAAAGTGTAATGAAGTTAACTTACCCATTTTGTAGAGAAGTTCGCCAATAATTCACAATTCAGAGAATTACACAGAAAAACATCACCACAAACACTACACAACAGCGGCCATCTTACTTTTCGTGAGTATTGCCATGTTAAAATTTGAAAAACCTATTTTTGGATGCATTAAATTCAGAATTTTTCCTTTTGTCGGTATAGTCGTAGATAGAGATGGGCATCTACCCGGGTATTTACCCACGCTTGGGTATTTACCCGATATGCACCGGGTATATACCCGTATCTACCCGTTTGGGTGGGTAGATTGGAATATTTATTTAAAAATTTGTGTGAGTCCACTATTTATGTGTAGAAATGTACAAAAAGGTTATATAATGTATAAAACAATGAATATCTCTAAAAGAAAAAATATCAAAGATTAAAATCACTGATGCTTTCCATATTAAATATACAGATGCCATCTTATTTGTTATCTGATTACTTATTTTAACATATAATTAGGTCTACTTACGTTTGCCAGCAAAAAATGTAAACATAGACCTGTCAATTTGTATGTTTCCATACAACGGGTAGATACGGGTAAATACCCGGCATACTATTTTGTGGAAAATGTTATAACAAGTTGATGGGGGATCGAAGAACTCATCTATACGAATATCTTTTGTTCCGAGACCAACCCCGAAATCAGTAGTTTTGGCTCTTAAATTAGCAGTCAAAGATACCTAATCTCTATACATGTATGAGGGTGCTCGTATATTGACATCGCATTTGATGTCTGATTACATATTTTAACATCTAGTTAGGTCTACTTACGTTTGCCAGCAAAAAGTGTGATCTTAGAACTGTTAATTTGTATGTTTCCATACACCGGGTAGATACGGGTAAATACCCGGCATACTATTTTGTGGGAAATAATATGACAAGTTGATGGGGGATCGAAAAACTCGTCTAAACGAAAATCTTTTGTTCCGAGACCAACCCCGAAATCAATAGTTTTGGCTCTTAAATTAGCAGTCAAAGATACCTTATCTCTATACATGTATGAGGGTGCTCGTATATTGACATCGCATTTGATGTCTGATTGCTCATTTTCACATTTTATTAGGTCTTCTTACGTTTGCCAGCAAAAAGTGTAATCTTAGACCTGTTAATTTGTATGTTTCCATACAACGGGTAGATACGGGTAAATACCCGGCATACTATTTTGTGGGAAATGTTATGACAAGTTGATGGGGGATCGAAGAACTCGTCTAAACGAATATCTTTTGTTCCGAGACCAACCCCGAAATCAGTAGTTTTGGCTCTTAAATTAGCAGTCAAAGATACCTAATCTCTATACATATGAGGGTGCTCGTATATTGACATCGCATTTAATGTCTGATTACATATTTTAACATCTAGTTAGGTCTACAAATATTTGCCAGCAAAAAATATGAAGCTAAACCTGTCAATTTGTATGTTCCCATACAACGGGTAGATACGGGTAAATACCCGGCATACTATTTTGTGGGAAATTTTATAACAAGTTGATGGGGGATGGAAGAATTCGTCTAAACGAATATCTTTTGTTCCGAGACCAACCCCGAAATCAGTAGTTTTGGCTCTTAAATTAGCAGTCAAAGATACCTAATCTCTATACATGTATGAGGGTGCTCGTATATTGACATCGCATTTGATGTCTGATTACATATTTTAACATCTAGTTAGGTCTACAAATATTTGCTAGCAAAAAATATAAAGCTAAACCTGTCAATTTGTATGTTCCCATACAACGGGTAGGTACGGGTAAATACCCGGCATACTATTTTGTGGGAAATGTTATGACAAGTTGATGGGGGATCGAAGAATTCGTCTAAACGAATATCTTTTGTTCCGAGACCAACCCCGAATTCCGTAGTTTTGGCTCTTGAATAAGCAGTCAAAGATACCTAATCTCTATACATGTATGAGGGTGCTCGTATATTGACATCGCATTTGATGTCTGATTGCACATTTTAACATCTAGTTAGGTCTAAAAATATTTGCCAGCAAAAAATATAAAGTTAGACCTGTCAATTTGTATGTTCCCATACAACGGGTAGATACGGGTAAATACCCGGCATACTATTTTGTGGGAAATGTTATTACAAGTTGATGGGGGATCGAAGAACTCGTCTATACGAATATCTTTTGTTCCGAGACCAACCCCGAATTCCGTAGTTTTGGCTCTTGAATAAGCAGTCAAAGATACCTACTCTCTATACATGTATGAGGGTGCTCGTATGTTGACATGGCATTTGATGTCTAATTGCTCATTTTAATATCTTATTAGGTCTTCTTACGTTTGCCAGCAAAAAATGTAATCTTAGACCTGTTAATTTGTATGTTTCCATACAACGGGTAGATACGGGTAAATACCCGGCATACTATTTTGCGGGAAATGTTATAATAAGTTGATGGAGGATCAAAGAACACGTTGATACGAATATGTTTTGTTCCGCGACCAACCCCGAAATCATTAGTTTTAGCTCTTGTATGAGCAATCGAAGATACGTACTCTCTATATATGTATGAGGGTGCTCGTATATTGGCATGGCATTTGATGTCTGATTGATCATTTTACTATATAATTAGGTCTACAAACATTTGCCAGCAAAAAATATGAACTTAGACCTTTCAATTCGTATGTTCCCATACAACGGGTAGATACGGGTAAATACCCGGCATTCTATTTTGCGGGAAATGTTATAACAAGTTGATGGGGGATCGAAGAACTCATCAATACGAATATCTTTTGTTCCGCGACTAACCCCGAAATCCTTAGTTTTGGCTCTTGTATGAGCAATCAAAGATACGTACTCTCTGTATATGTATGAGGGTTGTATGTTATGTATGTTAGTGTGGAGGGATACGGGCACGTCATTGAAACAAGACCTCCAGATACAAACTGTTTATTAAAGTGCCAACACCTACCCCCAACATCAATAAGTATACCGACAACCCCCTTTCAATAAAAAAAATCTACAAACAAAAAAAAATAACATGCATGGTGTATGAAATTATTATTAAAATATACCTTTTTAAATTTCATTGATTCTTTATGGTAGCGTAAAAAATTTATGCAATACATAAATGTTTACTAATTCAAAATAAATAGAAAAATTTATATCAATCGTTGATTAAAAAAAAATTAAATACTAAATAATTTCATTAAAAAGTTATCTATTATGCCTATTTACAATAATTTTATAAAATAAGTTTCAAAGGAAATGACAAAGGAGACATAAAATTTATTACTTCAAGATTTTTAAGGAGAAATTAATTATTATTACAGTCATGAACAAATTGTCTGAGGTAAATAAATTGATTAAGCTTTATTTACAATTAAATTGGGACAGATTTTGAAATTGATATTCTATATGATTTAAAAAATATATTCCTATATAAATGAGCACTAATGTAATTTAATAATTTAAAATAATATAAGTACATACGTAATTAATGATCACATTTGCTATAATTCAATAAAAAAAAATCATACCACAGATGCTCCAAAGCCCCACCGATCAGGTTGCCTCACTATCCTGCCAAAACGAGTAATATAGGGTTGATTACCGTTCGCGTTATCTATGTTACACTCATTATAATTACTCTGAGTAATGACATCATCGTAAGGCAAGTACTCGTGGGACTGGCTGCAACTAGATGTTGTGTTATGTCTTTCTGAACTCGAGTCTATTATCAAATGTCTCCTGTTCCTTATTAATGAGCCACCATCATTAAGCTTAACACAATAGGACCGTATACCAACTATTGATTTCACAACGCCGCTAACCCATATCTTGTTAATTCTAACTTTAACACTTTGCCCTGGTTTTAAATGTACTAAGTCTCTGGCCCCTTTATTATACTGACGAGTTTGTACTATTTGTTTTAAATTTAATTCACTTTTGACATTTTTTGGAATTTTTGGTTTTAATAATTTTGGGGAGCAGGGAATGATGCTCCTCAACTTCCTGTTATTTAGTAACTCAGCTGGTGAAGCAAGCTTATTACTAATGGGCGTGTTTAAATATTCTAACAAGGCAAGTCTAAACTCTGTTTTGTCATATTGAGTTTTCTTCAGCATCTTTTTTACAATTTGCACTGCTCTTTCTACCTGGCCATTAGACTGCGAGTATCCAGGCGAGCTGGTCACATGCCGGAAGGACCACTGCCGAGCGAATATTTTGAATGAATTCGAGCTATATTCCGGCCCGTTATCAGACATAACTATGTCTGGAATTCCCTGTCTAGAAAAAATTGTTTTCAATTGCTTAATCACTTCGTCAGACGTCGCATTTCGAAGTTTTATTACTTCAATATATTTACTATAATAATCAATTACAATTAAATATACCCTTCCATTAAAATGAAAATTATCGGTTCCTATTTTTGACCACGCCCTATTAGGAATGTCGTGAGAAATCATTGTTTCTCTTCTATTTTCATTTTTATAAGTTAAACATGCTTGGCACTTACCAATATAATCTTCTAACTGGGTATTGAAGTTAGGCCAAAACATTGTATCTCGCGCTCTCAACTTGCATTTTTCTAATCCTAAATGACCTACATGTATATTTTTTAACATTTCGCTCCTCATACTTTTTGGTATCACTACACGATCATTCTTCCAGACAATACCGTACGACACAGATAATTCATGCCTATAACACCAGTACGATTTAATTTCATCACCCACTTGTTGTTTATGTTCCGGCCAACCATTTTTTATGTTCGAAATTAATAATTGCAGTTCGTTATCGTGCTGCGTCTCTTTCTGTAATCTTATGAAATGGCTATCAATGAGAGGATTACAAGCTGTGACCGCACACACTTGCGCTTGGGCATCGAAATAATTACGTTCATGTATGCGTTGGTCGCTGGTAGAAACCGGTTGTGGCGCTCGAGACAGAGTGTCCGCTATGAATAGGTATTTGCCTGGTTTGTAAACTAACTTAAATGTGTACAGCTGTAGACGTAATAACATTCTTTGCAACCGCGCCGGGGCGTTCGCAATCGGCTTTTCAATAATACTAATGAGCGGCTTGTGATCTGTTTCAATCACTACATCACTTCTACCATATATATACGTATAGAATTTTTCACAGGCGTAAACACAGGCTAACAATTCTTTTTCTATTTGAGCGTAGTTTTGTTCCGCCTTTGTGAGTGATCTAGATGCATAACTAACAGGCAGGTTATTCTGTAATAGACACGCGCCTAGTCCATTTTTGCTTGCATCGACAGATATTACTATTGGTTTATTTAGAACATAGTACTGCAAAATAGGTACATTTACCAGACATTTTTTTAAATTTTCATATGCATTTTGATGTGAGGGCATCCAATGCCATTCCACATCTTTTTTTAATAATTGTCTAAGACAATGCGTTTTTTCGGAAAGGTTTGGTACAAATTTGCCTATATAATTAACTAAACCCAAAAACCTTTCAAGCTCTTTGACGTTTTTTGGTATTTCCATTTTTAAAATTGCAGACGTGTGTGTTTCGTCTGGATAAATACCTTCAGGTGTAATTATGTGGCCCAAGTACTTAATTTCGTTTAATCCGAGTTTACACTTACTTTTATTTAATTTTAAATTAATTGCACGACATCTATCTAATACTTTTCTAAGTATTTTATCATGTTCTTCCTTTGATTTTGCAAAAATTATTAAATCATCAATAAATAAGCTGACACCTTCTATATCATCAAAATGTTCATACATTTTTTTATGAAATACTTCCGACGCAGAAGTGATGCCATAAGGTAATCTCAAAAATTTGTATCTACCATAAGTGGTGTTAAAACAACACAAATCTGTGCTTTCTTTATGCAGTTTCTGTTGCCAAAATCCGTTTTTTGCGTCGACTGTACTAAAATACTTAGACCCAGCTAATTTTGCAGTAATTTCATCTAATGTTGGTAACTTAAAATATTCTCGTTTTATTGCTTTGTTCAGATCGCGAGGATCTAAACAGATACGAAGGTCACCGTTGGGTTTCCTAACTACAGTCATACTGTTCACCCATTCCGTTGGGCCTTCTACTTTGGCAATTATCTTATCATTTTCCATTTCATCTAATTTCTTTTTAACACTTTCTTTTAATGCTTCCGGCAATTTCCTAGGAGCATGCACTACTGGTCTAATATTTTCATCTATACCTATTTTATATTCTCCTGGCATGCAACCAATACCTTCGAAAACATCTGAGTATTCTTGAAAAATTTTATTCTGCAAAATATAATTACCCTCTTGGTTAATAGCAAGTATTAATTTTACAATATTTAATTCCTGACATGATTGCCTGCCTAATATGGGAGGTGAATTTACGTCAGCTATTATAAAGTTCAAAACAAAATAATTATCTTTGTACTTCACTTTTAAATTACATGTGCCAATAACTATGATGTCACTACCAGAATAACCCCGCAACTTAACAGAGGTTGAAATAAGATCATTATCACAAATACTTAAATTTTTCAAATAACTGCGAGGCAAAACGTTTACGTCGGCGCCTGTATCGACTTTAAATGAAATTTCTTTGCTATTTATTTGCAATGATACACGCCAATCCCTACAAGAATTATTAATAGAATTATTTACCTGATCGGAAGAGCTGTCTGCTTGCATCTCATAAACGTTACATACTCGAGAAAAGTGATTAAACTTATTACACTTCAAACATCGTTTTCCATAAGCTGGACACTTATATTTATTGTGAGTCATTCCGCACTTAGTACACTTTTGAACGTAATTTAATGTCTCTTGCCTATCGCGAAATTGTGATTGATTTGAACGTGAAGTTGTAGGCGCCTTCCCATTCCCACGGAACGACCCGTTTCCTTGACTGATCCCACGGCCTCGCATCTGCTTCTGTCTATTTCTGGCAATCCAATTTACACTGCTCGAGCCTTCTTGGCATATACATTTCTCCTCCTTGGCAATGGAATGCGCGTTATGTTCGACACATTCATTTTTTATAGTGCCCGCGTGCACTTTTGATAATTGTGCCACATTGCATATATCCAGCGATTTTTGCAACGTTAAATCTGGTTCTCGTAATAACCGCTCGCGGAGTGCCGTCTCTTTTATTCCACAGATCAGTCTATCCCGTATCAAGTCGTCACAGAGGTCCTTGAATTCACATTCCGATGCTAGTTTACGGAGTTCGAATGAGTATTGTTCGATGGATTCGCCATCAAGTTGATTGCGTATAAAAAATCGATGCCGCTGCACAGTAAGATTTTTCTTGAGAAGAAAAAACTTGTCGAATCTTCGTATTAAGTTTTTCAAATCCGTGAAAGTTTCTTGGAATTGATCATACACTTCCCGGCATTGTTCGCCTACTACGTGTAGAAATATGCTGATTTGAACTTTGTCATCCTTTTTTGACATTTCGCACGCATCAAAATATATTTTAAATGCATTTCTCCATTTCTCCCAATCCTTTGACACGTTGCCTGACGTAACATTTTCCAAATTTTTTACAAAGGCAAATGGCGGCGGCGGTGGCAGCACGGATTCCATTGTTCACAGCTTTAATCCACGTACATCCAGTTGTGTTTATTATTATTTTTATTTTATTTGCACTTTTATTTGCACTATCTACGCGCCGAACTTGCGTATTTTATTATTTATTTTAGACCGACTGCGCCATGTTTTGTATGTTAGTGTGGAGGGATACGGGCACGTCATTGAAACAAGACCTCCAGATACAAACTGTTTATTAAAGTGCCAACACCTACCCCCAACATCAATAAGTATACCGACACTCGTATATTGACATCGCATTTGATGTCTGATTGCTCGTTTTAACATCTAATTATTTTTACAAACATTTGTCAGCAAAAAATTTGAACTTAAACCTGTCAATTTGTATGTTCCCATACAACGGGTAGATACGGGTAAATACCCGGCATACTATTTTGCGGGAAATGTTGTAATAAGTTGATGGTGAATAAAAGAACTCGTTAATACGAATATCTCTTGTTCCGCGACCAACCCCGAAATCCTTAGTTTTGGTTCTTGTATGAACAATCAAAGATACGTACTCTCTATGTATGTATGAGGGTGTTCGTATATTGGCATCGCATTTGATGTCTGATTGATCATTTTTCTATATAATTAGGTCTACAAACATTTGCCAGCAAAAAATATGAACTTAGACCTGTCAATTTGTATGATCCCATACAACGGGTAGATACGGGTAAATACCCGGCATTCTATTTTGCGGGAAATGTTATAATAAGTTGATGGAGGATCAAAGAACACGTTGATACGAATATGTTTTGTTTCGCGACCAACCCCGAAATCATTAGGTTTAGCTCTTGTATGAGCAATCAAAGATACGTACTCTCTATATATGTATGAGGGTGCTCGTATATTGGCATTGCATTTGATGTCTGATTGATCATTTTGCTATATAATTAGGTCTACAAACATTTGCCAGCAAAAAATGTAAACTTAGACCTGTAAATTTGTATGTTCCCATACAACGGGTAGATACGGGTAAATACCCGGCATACTATTTTGCGTGAAATGTTATAAAAAGTTGATGGGGGATCGAAGAACTCATCGATACGAATATCTTTTGTTCCGCGACCAACACCGACATCCTTAGTTTTGGCTCTTGTATGAGCAAGCAAAGATACGTACTCTCTATATATGTATGAGGGTGTTCATATATTGACATCGCATTTGATGTCTGATTGCTCATTGAAACACTTTTAAGTATGTCTTTGCGCACCTCCCAGCAAAAAAATGATAATAAATCAAAGAGGCTACTTTCAAAGTATGATTAGTATGTGGTTTCATATACTTTAATGTCAGATTTGACGTCTACCTGCATTTTAAGCATATTACAGCGCTTGCACACACTTTCGGATACGAATTGCGAATTAATTACTCATAAAATTCAATCTACCCACCAAATGGGTAGATACGGGTATTTACCGGGTATTTACCCAATCTACCGGGTATATTCCCAAATGGGTAGATTGGGTATATACCCACCGCCCATCTCTAGTCGTAGAAGTAGAATTTTTTTAACTTTCTCAATCTATGGGTAGATAGAGTACTTTACTTCAGATTCGTCGTAAAGTCGTAATCGTAATGGGCAATTTCGTATGAATATGTCCAGGTTACAAAATGGAAAAAAAATATTTAAAAAAACTTGAGAGGTGTCAAGGGACACCCGGATGGAACGAAGTATGAGAGAGACAGACAGAGAAACATGTGCACACCTCACGCACGGCTTACAACAACTATAGCAAAAAGTGTCGTTACAACTTTTGGTCTTAATTTTTTCCGTTTAGCCCCCTTTCGCAACGCGCGGTAAGGAACTTCGTTCCAAAAATTAATTAACGACGTATATCAACAGATCTTTCTCTATTATGTAATATATGGGCAAAAATATATTCAAAAACTAAACGTATTCACAAAAAAAATTGGTTGCCTGTAAAGTCGGTATACGGGCGAAAGTTTTACGTGACAACGCGATCATAGTTGAGTGGGAGAGAGACGCAAGGCATTCGGCGGGCCTCTCTCTCGTTCGGTGACTCATCGTAACGTTACCGAGCGTTACACTTTTTCATAAGTGACTCCCAGCCGCAACCTAATTTAAGACGTTGTCACGTCAAAAATCAGACTTTTGTTGGACTTGGGATGAGTTTGGTGTTCCACTTTGTAACTATTTTTATATGAAAAAGAATAAAATTACAATGATATTTTTAATTGTAAAAGTAATGACATAATCCTATTAATTAACGAAGCAAAAAGTTATGTATCGTCAATGAATGAGTTTCCATACTAGAAAATATATCCACTTTGTAACTTTTTGATACAAAATCCTTACTTGTTTTGCACATACAGTCGACTCTACAAAGACGACCGCTGGACGCTTTTCAACGTGAGTGGTCAGCGTAGGCAGGAGATAGAGACACGATCACACAACTCATACGACAGACACGTGGTAGGAAATGGAACAGATCTTTGCCTAGCAGTGGGACAATATAGGTAGGTAGGTAGGACGTAGCCGTAGCAGCAAAGTTAGTGAATATGAAAAGGAATAAGCAATGGTTATTTCATTATTTACTTTGGGTACTTTAGTACTGGATCGTGAATGTCTAGAAACCCTGCAAAAAGATGAAATGAGATAGATAATAGATTATTATTATCATATATCTCGCTTGTGTACTTTATTAATAGATTGATAAATAAGTTTACTAAATTTTTGAAGTGAAAACTTCTTTAGCGGCGTTGTGCACTTTTTTTGGAATGGGTAAAAAATGTTAAACTCGCGTCAGGACACGCTCGCGTCAGGACACGTGACCTGATCGAAAATTCGTAAGACGGATGGAGAGTAGACAGCTGGCGCGGCGTAGGAGAGGGAGTATCCCCCTCTCTTTCTACGGCGCGGCGAAAATGTATGCCTGCGCCTGCTGTTTCGTATATCAAAAATGCACAACGTTAATATTCAAGTTTTCACTTCTGCCGGCACTCCCAGAGTGCAACCCGTCGTTTTTTTTTTAATATTATGTATTTACATACATCATCTAAACACATACTGCATACACTGTTACACTACACGTAATGACGTAACACGTCTTTTTTCCTAATTCTCAATGGCAGACAGAGCATTTTTTGTTGGTGGCATTTAAAAGGAAAAAGATAGGGTTGTCTAAGAGACTTGTAAATAAGATTCTGAAATTAAAATGTTTTGTGAATGTTTAATGTAAATATTAATAGTAGGTTTACTAGGAAGTGCTGGACCTTTTTGTGAAAATATAAACTGTGTGGTGTGTTGTGTTGTGTTGAACAACTGAAGTGGAAATTTAACTCTGTGCTCGCTCTACGACTACGTACGAGTCTTCGTGTACCGTGGATCAAAACCAAGGTACCAATTCTAAACAATACTTCTTCAAGAATATTAACATTTTGAAGTCGGTTAAACAGTTTAAATCCCTAAATTATTGTGCAGAATACACATGGGTATAAATTTTATTAACGCACCCATTTCTTGAACAATGTTGCCATATTTTACATTTGTTTTTCTTTTCTTGTCAACAGCTGTCAAAAAGGTTAGGAAAAGAAGGGTTTCATGGAAAATAAAATAAAAATCCGCTATAATCCTTGATGGAATAATTAAAAGTTGCTGTATAACAAGTGATATATAAAGTGCTGGGTGTGTTAAATATATTTTGTTTTATATTTCAGCTTTAAAATGGTACAGCGGTTAACTTTCAGGCGACGTTTGTCGTACAACACCAAGTCGAATCAAAGGAGAATGTAAGTTTTATCCATATTTTTAATTACTCTCACTCACTCTTGAAATAAACTTTAATATTATTGTAAACAATGTGTTCTTTTCTGAAGGTATAGTAAAAATTATTTGCTAAATTATTGTTAATCATAACCTCAAACTTATTGGTAGTATTATTCGGTCGGCATCAAATGCATTTTGGTTTTGATGTGGATAATGTACATTGTAGACCTGAAACTCGTAGAAATTCGTTAAATTGAACGAATTATTTCCTTGTTCCTTTTTACGCTCAATTATTACAAAAATATAATTGTTTACTTACTTTACAGCAGCTTATTGGGCCTGCAGTCTAAATTTCTGTTACCAATTTCTGTCTAGGATCAGTAAGAATAGATTTTAAATAGTATAATAATATTTACCTTGAGAAATAATTTCTTTCATAATCATTTCAGCCACATAATGTCCACTGCTGGACATAGGCTTCTCCCAAGGATTTTCAAATAGTTTTAGAGTATAATTTAACCATTGAAACTGTTTGACATTTACAGAGTAAGGACTCCTGGTGGCCGTCTGGTCTATCAATATGTAAAGAAGCCCAAGAAGATCCCAAGATGTGGTCAGTGCAAGAGCAAACTCCGTGGTATTGAGCCTGCCAGGCCCGCAGAACGCTCCCGTCTCTGCTATCGCAAGAAGACCGTCAAGCGTGTGTACGGAGGAGTCCTCTGTCACAAGTGCGTTAAGCAACGCATTGTCAGAGCTTTTCTTATTGAGGAACAGAAGATTGTAAAGGTCCTCAAAGCACAGCAGGCCAGTTCAAAGGGTGGCAAAAAGACCACAAAGTGAATGTTAGGGTTAATAAATAAGTAAAAAGTAGTTTTGTTGTTTTATTTTATTAATTTGCATAAAGTTTAGTGTGTAGAAATAGCAACTGCAGCTAGGCAACGCTTGCTTTTTAGTTTGTTACATTTCTAGTGATCAGGATCAGTGCTAGTAGGAAGTTGTCTGCTAGTGAACCACAATAAAATGACTGTCATGTCTTGATCATGTGTTATTCCCATGAAGTTAGAAGGTACCCTACATACGTTTTTTGATAAAAAAAAAATTTTTGTACACCTATTGTGAGGCCAAAGTACATATCAAGACAAATGAAATAAGCTCAAACTCTATTGTATTGGATCGTTTTATATATGAGTTCTATCGTTCCGTCGAATCACGTCGAATATTTTCCAGCTCCCATTAACGGAACAGAAGTGCTATTTTTGAAACGCGGAGTCACCTAAACGTATGGTTTTTCCATACAAAAAATCGTTCGTTTAGTGACTCTGCGTTTGAAAAATAGCACCTCAGCTCATTGACTTCGATATTATATTATTATCCGTCTTACACAAGTACCTATACAAAATTTCAGCTAAATCAGCTGAGTTGCAATGCAACGTTGCAAGATTTTTCCTAAAGAAACATTTAAACATAGAAGATACATTGCATTGCAAGTGAAATAAAAGTTTGTAAAAAGGTTATTCTTTTACGCGATAAAAAAAAGTCTAGGTCTATGGTTGCTGAACTGTCAAATAGATTCAGGTGACATTGACAGTCACAGTCAAAAAGTATAAAATCACATTGCTCGTGAGCATTTTAGAAATATAATTCTATATTTATCTAGGCATTTTACCTAACTAATTAGTTTATTTATTAGAAATTCCTGTGATATTGTTGATTACATTTGATATTTTACATCATGTCGAATCCTTGGAAAAAAGTTGCAGCGCCAGCTGAAGTGCAAAACCTTTCGGATATCATGTCTGAGCAATACGCAAATGGCCTTCAAATTAAAGAGGAGATCAAGTTCGCCGAACAAATAGGAACTTCATTCCAATCGGACGGACAAGTAAGCAACGAATCCAACGATATATCCCCAGAGATATTGAAACAAATCGAAGATTCAAACCTAAAGGAGTACTGCGATTCTGACGCTGTTATTGCAAAAGTGTTGCAATGTCAGTTCGACAAAGAATACGATGATGAAATCAAGAGGGTGGAGAAAAAGCGCAATGGAGAAGCGAAGGTATCTGTATCGTACGAGAACTACCGACACGTTCCCGATCATTTAGTGTACGATTCTGAATCTGACGACGAGGATGTCGAAATCGCTGCCAGGAAGGACTGGGATCGCTTCGAAACCAATGAGAAAGAGTTCGCGAGCCTTCCTAAGAGAGGCTTCATTATGAAAGACGGAGAAATGGTAACTAAACACGACAGTGTTATCAATGGTAGACGGAATGCTTGCAAAGTCATGGCATTCCCACCCGAAGTGTGTACGGGTGACGGCGCTGGTTTCGACATGAAGCTTTCTAATTCTGTGTTCAACCACTTGAGAGAGAGTACGAGACACCACCAGTCCCGCAAGCACAAAATGTTGGATAGAAAGGAGAGTCACGCTACTGCTGAAATGGGGCTGGATGAACCAACTAGGTTAATTCTATTTAAACTCATCAACAACGGCCTGTTGGAGGACATAAACGGGGTGATTTCTACTGGCAAAGAATCTGTTGTTTTGCACGCCAATGGAGATACGTCATACCCTGATTTGGTGATACCCAAAGAATGTGCAATTAAAGTTTTTAAGACAACTTTGAATGAGTTTAAGACGAGAGATAAATACATTGAAGCCGATTACCGCTTCAAAGATAGGTTCTCAAAGCAGAATCCAAGGAAAATTGTTCATATGTGGGCCGAGAAGGAGATGCACAATATGATGCGTATGCAAAAGATTGGTTTGAATTGCCCCGATATGATTTGTTTGAAGAAGCATATTTTGTTGATGTCTTTCATTGGGAGAGACAACAAGCCAGCTCCGAAGCTTAGAGACGTGATCCTGAAGCCAGAGAAATGGCAGAGTGTATACAATGAAGTTGTTGACAGCATGCACAAGTTATACAATGTAGGTCACATGATACATGCAGACCTGTCCGAGTACAACATCCTGTGGTGGGAGAACAAGTGCTGGTTTATCGATGTCTCCCAGTCGGTACAACCAGACCATCCTAACGGGCTGGAGTTCTTGCTCAGGGATTGTCGTAATATTTGTAATGTAAGTATAAATTCAAATAAGCGCCCATAAAGGGTTCCGTAGTTGCAAGTAACTTAATATAAAAGTCTTGTAGTATTTTCTTTATTTTTATATTTGAGTTGATTGAATGAAAGGTAAATTGCGGTTTACGATTTATGACTTATTAAAAAAACTACTTACTAGATCTCCTTCAAACCAATTTTCGCTGGTAGTTTGCATGGTAATGAACATCATATATTTTTTTAGTTTTATTGTTCTCTTTTTAGAAGTACAATGGGGGGGGGGGACATTTTTCCACGGGGGAAGTGTCTCTCGCGCGAAATATTCAGTATTTTGTTTGGAAATCTTAATGTGGTTCAAAGTACAGTTCTTTCATAAAGTTTCGGAAAAAAGTGGCTGTGACATATGGACGGATAGACAGACAGACAGACATGACGAATCCATGGGTTCCAATTTTGCTATTTGGCTACGGAACCCTAAAAACATTATATTACATAACATAATGATATTATTGACATTGGTACATAAGATTGTGAGAGACTGGTGATATCTAAACTAAGTGAAGCTTGTATCTCCGAACACCAGATCCACAGTTGCAAGAAACAGTCATGATAAAAATAAATGATCACTACGAGTTATGCAATACTGTGCCTTGCGGATATTGTGCTAAACAAATTTCACCATATTATGGCTAGTCAGATTTATTAGAGATTACGATTTTCTGACGATACTTTGTGTCAGTAATTGACGTTCGTCTGTGTCGCGGGGCCCCATGGGGCCTGGTTGGGAAATTAGAAGATTTTTGACCTTGACTTTCTTATTTACAGTTCTTTGAGAAGAAAGGAGTGCCTGACATGAAGACAGTGGATGAGCTGTTCAAGTCAATCACTGGCTTTGATGAGGTTGACGTAAACCTGCTGGAAGGTGTCCATACAACCTACAACTCCTTATCATCCCGCTTTGAGATTGCATTAGACGACAACCGTAACACTAGCTACCCATTTGAGTACTGTTGGCAGAAGACCAATGAAGTTAAACAGACGAAGAGCGACAAAAGTGATGACGAAGAAGATGAATTTGAGGAAATGTGGACTCATTTGGTCCAGACTAAGGTTGACACTGCCGCTAACTTTGGAAATGTGTTGGAAATTGATGACGAGAAGATTCAAGTTGACAAGGTTGAGGGACAGTCGCCGATTGTTGATAAAGAAGTCAATTTTGCAAGTGAATTGGAAGTTACTTTACAAACTGATGACGGTATAGGCAGTAGTAAACACAAAAAGTCTTAATTATAAAATTCAATTAACATTTTGATGAAACAAAAAAACGGTATTTTTCACAAATACCATAAAAAAAATGAAGGTGTAACCATTTATTTTACGTTAAACATTGAGAAGATAAGCATATGAATAACAATCAAATATTTTAGGTAGATGCGTTGATGTAAAAATAAAGAAAAAACATTTTTGTGCAAGTTTTATTCGAAATAAAACTGGGGATTAATATTTTGTTTTACTATTTTAACATTTTATTGGAATGCTTATTTACATTATTACTAAAACAATAAAAAACATATTTACACTATGTTTCTCTATAATATATTTATATATAAAACACACAAGTATATTTCCCAGTCACCATTCTGACATAAGTAGTTTATTTATTTGCCTGGCAAATAAACTTGTTGTTACTGAAATCCCATAGTTGGGCAAAAGCCCGCCTTTTTTCAACTACTTCAAATATAGACATGCCAACCTATGAACTACTCCTTATCTTAGCATTGAGTCAATCAAGCAAGTCAGCCATAGCTTAGCTTGGCATCCACTGACACGCTAACCAGCGAGGCGCTACATCTCCCGCCGCGTGACACAGTATGATGGACTGGAGCTTCAGTTCCAAGTCTGCCGGAGCCTGGGTTCAGCTTGGTAAGTAAAGTTAACTCCTCATCTGCACATTGAGTCTGTCAAGCAAGTCTGCCTGTTGCATCGTCAGCCATTGCTTGGCATCAGCTGACACACTGACCAGCGAGGTGACATCTCCCGCCGCGTGACACAGAATGATGGATTGGAGCTTCAGTTTCAGGTCTGTGTTTACTGGGAACGCTGGAAAAATAACAAAAAATTTTAAACATCAGAAAGAAAAACAGCTGGTACATTATACATAAAAATATTATCTAGCTTGGTTTCACTTTAATAGAAAAGCTTGATAACCCAGCAAGTTATTTTTAATAGGCATAAATTTTTTACGAGGGTTTACGCGTTAGATGGCGTGATTCTATTTCTCAGGCCGCTCTTGATCCGGTCATTTTGGAATTTGGGAGAGGCCTATGTCCAGCAGTAGACGTACGCAGCAGTAAACGATGATAATGATATTCTATTTATATGACGATGATAAGTAAGAATCCAAAAGTAAGAAGAAACAAAGAACTTACAATCAGTCTCACAGTCATTCAGTATGCCGTAAAATAGTTGTTTCAAGGATTCCGGTTTACTCTCTTCTAGCGGCTCCACTAGGTGAGTCAGAAGCACCCGGCTGGTTTGAACCCTAGAAACGAAAATGTACATATATTATGCAATTAGTGAATAAAAGACGGATTTAAATCGAGGGCTACAGATGAATCACGAACAAGCGAAATGAGTGACGCGAGTGATTCACGGCCCTCGATATAAATCAGTTTTATTCAAGAGTTGCATACTATACCTTATACCATGACTACGAGAAAAAGAAAGATTTAAACGAAAAAAAAAATTATTGAAGAAAAAGGAAGGTTAAATTAATTAACCCTTTAACCGCGAGCGTCGCATATAATATGTGACAAACATTGTCGGGCCCATTCCGCGAAGGTCATATATTTGTGACAAAAAAAAATGCTCGTATGGCACATAACTTACGTATCCATATCCGTTTTTGGTTGTAGATAGGTATGTTAGATTTACCATGTCTCGCGCTGAGGGTACGACAACCGATATAAAGTCTGGCGGTGAAAGGGTTAAAATCCACATGAGAATTGAAACAATTGCTAAAATTAAAAGTGAGGCCTCGTGTCCACGTATCCAGTGCGCGCCGTGCCGGCGTCCGTTCGCCGTGTTCCGTGTCACGGCGCAAACCGGATACGTGGACAAGAGGCCTAATTGTTCTGAATTCAAAAAAAATATTTTATTCACTGTTTTCAGTGAATAAAATAAACTTTTTAGAAAGATTTTTGATATAAATCACTAAGTACTTATAAAATGCAAAAGCTGCGAAGTGTTAGCGCAACAATGCCACAGACACACAGACAGCAATTAGTGTGTTAAGTTAATTACAGCTGCATAATGTCCACAGCTGGACATGGCTTCTTCCAAGGATTTCCAAAATTACTAATCTAGATCGGCCAGCATCCAGAGCCTTGTAATGCACTACCTCAAACGCTCCGCTTGAAGAGTGCAATAAAAATTACTAATAGACTGCTTACTCTGCTAACACATCCTCTGGTATACCAGTTATGCCTTCAATCATAGAGTTTGCAGTATCTAGAGCAACTTCCCACTTATCTGGAAAAGAATAATAAAAAATTTACTAAGTGGAAGGAATCAAAAGAATGAATTTTCCGGGGTCCAGTGCGACCCCTATCTATACATATAATAAAACAGTAAAAAAAGTGTGTCTGTACATTAAATATATTTCCAAAAAAATTATTGGGGGCGATGGAGACATAGTAATAGAGTAAGAATTTAAAAAAAAATGTCTGTCTGTTTGTCTGTATGTCTGTTTGTCTGTTTGTACACGCTAATCTCTGGAAATACTGGACGGATTCAAATGAAACTTTTTTTGTTATAAAGCTCTTAAGCCTGGGCAACATATAGGGTATAAATGATTTTGGAAAATAGAACGCCTGATGCAGAACCATAATGGTCCAGCTAAACTATAAGAGATATAAAATGTCGCCTTAGTAAAAGTTGTTCGGCCTGATGAGCATTTTCCAGAGACATAAAGTCCACGCGAACGAAGTCGTGGGCTTCGGCTAGTTTGAAATAAATTTTGACGACCTCCATGGCGTAGCGTTGTGGTCACCTTGTCAGTCCGCCACCCAGAGGTTCCGGAATCGTTTAACAAAGTCTTGATCAAGCCCTAGATAACCGCTTTAGACTATTTTATGAACTACTTTAGTTTAAAGTGAAAATGGGAAGCTTTTTGTCACATATTTGCGAAAAACGGCCAAAAGTGACCGTTTTTGGTTGGTGGCTTGAGAGTTCATAAAATGGTTTGAAGGCTTTATCAGACCAACATTTTAAATGATACCTCGGTTTTTTTTCAAATATAATTAACTAGAGGCAGCGTGCGGCTTCGCCCGCGTTATCCACTCGAGTGAAGTCGCGGGCGTGATGCAATATAGCCTATAGCCTTCCTCGATAAACGACCTATCTAATACCGAAAGAATTTTTCAAATCAGACCAGTGGTTACTGAGATTAGCGCGTTCAAACAAACAAACTCTTCAGCTTTATATATAAGTATGGATTTTAAATGGAAAATTCATGTATCCCCTTTCGCATTTTCACTCATTCCCTCGATTGGCGTTTACGATCTGTGCAGAAAGGCACACAATCACACAAATCAAGCATTTAAAGTATTTTATTTTCCAAGACCAGTATAGAAAAACAAAAATGAATAAAATAAAAATGGAATAACATACCACACTCCATCAGTAGATTCACCAAGTTCCTCATGTGGACAATCTTCATCGTCTTCTCGTCCACATTCTCCAGTGCTTGTTGGTAATACTCCACGGCTTCAGACTTGTGATTCAGACTAACTAGATGATCAGCGATTTCCGTACAGATGGAAGAACGGAGGAGAGACTTCTCGGGGTACTTTGTTAATGCTTGCATGTAACACCCTATGGCTGCCTGAAATGATCATGTCATTCACATTATTGTAAGCAATAGGTTGGTATAAACATGTTTTAAGGAGAGAGGAAAATTGCATTACAAGGCGGGTTTTAAAGTACATAATGGGAAGTAATGTACAAGACTCGAGTAATCTGAGTCCTTTTACTTAGGATTCGGAGTAATTGACACTCTTTACCGAAGGCCCTACGACTGCGAGCTTAAGTGAACCTCAGAGCATGGGATAAGAGCTTCTTCTTCTTCTTCTTTTCTTATTTTATGGCTCCATCGTTATCAAAACGATGATTTTGCCAATGTCAAGGTTGAAAATGACACGATAATGTATACTGAGGAAAAAACTAAATTTATTGACGATTGACCGGTACCGATGAGCATGGAGCAACCTAAAACAAACAAACATGTAGAGTTAGCAAGTAATGTTAGTAAACTATCTAATATAACGAAGACGGTTAGTGAGAGAATTAGACCATACCAATAAAGTAGGATATACAAATGGGGAAGAGTAGAAGAACAGGGGAAGTAAATACATATATAAAACGAAAATCTTATAAATATATATTATTGTTTTTAATAAATTTGGCAAGGATATTTGCGAACGAAGAGAAGACCAAGGTTAAAAGAAAAGACACATTTACGGGGCGAGGGATATTGCGCGGGAGTAAGTCGTACAGAGAAACCGATAACCTGGGACAGACGAAAAAGATGTGATCTAAAGTACCCTCATCAAGGCCGCACTCACACAAAGAGCTGTCTCTAATTCTAATTTTGGCTAAAAATACCGGAGAGCAAACATGCCCCATTCTAAGACGGATAATGGCTGATGTTGGGTGTTTGTGGAAGTTTCTATATTTATAAAACCAGGGTTTTACTGGGATATCAGGTTGGATTTTGAAGTACATTTTCGCCATATTTTTGCCATGAGTTGACCAAATTCTATCCCAATCTTTTTTTAAATGGGTTTGAGCCGACAATTTGAGATCCCGAGGAAGGCATAAGGAATAAGTATCTGAGCCCTGGTGAGTTGCCTCTTTTGCAAATGTGTCGACCGTTTCGTTGCCTGATATACCCGCATGTCCAGGAATCCATGCCAGCACTACTTCTATGCCCGCTGAATTACACCTATATAGGGCTTCCCGAGTCAACAGAGAAATGGGGAAATTGTCTTTAGCATGTAGTGGGAGCTTGATCAAGTCTTGTAGACAACTTTTGGAGTCTGAAAGTATAAGAGATTTATTAAGTTTATGAGATTCTACATATTTTACAGCTTCTAGTAAAGCTATCGCTTCTCCAGAGAACACCGAGCACTGTGGAGGACATTTAAAATTTAATAATATATTATATTTTGTTATCCACGCAGCGATACCAACATTACCATCATTCGACATTTTTGAAGCATCAGTGAAAACAAGTAGCCAATCCGACCATTCTTGATCTATGATTCGGTCAAATCGTCTACCTGCTTCCACAGAATGTTTATGTATACCCAAGTCTAACAACACTTGAGGTTGGAAAGTTAAGGCCAAGAAATTTATTTGAAAAAGTGGATTGCCATCAAATTGAAGAACTGGGTGAGACATGTTTTTAAAATTTTGGAAGCTTTTAAGGAGCGGTGGGTATTCTTTGTGAATCCAGTAGTTTGAAATATTAAGAGATTGGGAAAGTGAAGCTAAAATGTTAAGAAGAGGATGAGTTGAATTTTGTATAACTTTGTAGAAGAATCGATCAGCAAGATATTGTCGGCGAAGGTGTAAAGGTGGTTCAAGGAATTCTACTTGGAGAGCTAGTGTTGGGGAGGATTTCATAGCTCCTCCAACAATGCGTAATGATTTTGCTTGAATCTTGTCAAGCTTTGCAAGCGCAAGCTTGTTACAAGGTTCCAGCAAGAAACAGCCATGATCAAAGTGACTTCGAATAATAGCCTTATAAAGGAGAAGCTGGCTATAGGGATGAGCACCCCATCGTACACCTGATACGGCACGTAGGACATTTAAGCCTTTCTCAGCTTTCTGTGAGACATAATTTAAGTGTGATACACCAGTCATTTTAGAGTCTAAAAATACGCCTAAAAATTTAACTTTATTTTCAATTTCGATGGGAATATTGTTAACAGACAGATTAATAGCGGGGATGGACCTTTTCCGAGAGAATACAACTGCGCTACATTTGCCAATTGACAAAGTAAGCCCGTCATTGATTAACCAGTCGTTCAGATAATAAAGGGCAGAATTTAAACGTGAAGATATCTCTTCGAAATTCTCACTTCGTGCATATATGGCGATATCATCAGCGTACTGTAGGGATTCGCAAAAGCTGGATACCGTTTGATCCAAGTCATAGGTGTAAATATTGTATAGAATGGGACTAAGGACTGACCCTTGAGGAAGGCCCATCCAGACATTTCGAGGAGGAAGTAAGACACCATTGACGCGGACGCGAATAGATCGGGCTGAAAAAATCATGCTTATAGCGTTGACGAGTCTCTCCGGGATGCTCAGCTGCAACATTTTTTGCCTGAGCAATGGGAGTTGAACGTTGTCATAAGCCGATGAAATGTCAAGAAAGACTCCAATGACACTTTCATTGTTAGAGAAGGCCGATCTAATCGTAGAACACAAGATGCTAAGGCTGTCTGTGGTACCCCTTGAGCGTCGAAATCCAAATTGGGATTTAGATAAAAGGTTCCTATTCTCAACTATCCATTCTAATCGGTTTTTAATTAGATGTTCCATAATTTTAATGATGACTGAGCTAAGAGCAATTGGTCTATAGGAAGAAGGGTCGGATGGGTCTTTACCTGGTTTTAGTATGGGAATTATTATTTGAGTTTTCCAGGATTCTGGAATATTACCGGACAAGAAGATACCATTTATAATATTCAGAAGATAACGTTTAGCAGAGGGAGAAGCTTTGCAGACAAAAGAATATGGGATACCATCAATACCCGGAGCAGAATCCTTCAGATGATCAAGAGCACTCATCAGTTCCGCAAAAGAGAATTCTTGATTCATCATGTCAGAGGATGGAGTGTTTGATTGCAATGGAGGAAAGCAATCAACGTTGGGAGCATAGGGAGGAGCCAGTCTATCTAAAAAGCCTTCCAGCCAAGGAGATGGGTCATTAGATGAAGAATTATTGTCCACTAAGCTTCGTCGGAAAGCTTTAATGTTCTTCCAAACAACGGAAGAGTGAGTTCTGGGTGATAGGGACTCACAGAAGTTGTTCCAACCTAATTTTTTCTTTTTAGCTAGGAATCTTCTTGTGCGTGCATTAACCTTTTTGTAGTTAAGATAATTGGACATGTTAATTTCTGATAAATATTGATCTTCAGCATCTTTTCTTTCATTAACACTGGCAGTACACTCATGGTCCCACCAGGGGGGAGAGGGTATATGGGAATTAGAAGATTTTTTTCTTGGAATAGATCTATTAGCTGCGGACTGAATACATGTTATGAACTGATCATAAATAAGATGAGCGTTTGTACTATCAACAAATGGGAGAGAGCACAATTCTTCATCCAATGCCATAGAATATATTGACCAATCTGCCTGTTGAGTACGGAATTTCAAGAGGGGTTCAATGGGGGGAGATGGTTTAAAAGAGGAAAAAAGAGAAGTTATAATAGGCATATGGTCGCTACCATATGTGTTAGGATGAACAGACCAAGAAAGGCAAGGGGCCAAATTAGGGGAGGACAATGTAAGGTCTGGGGCACTTTTATTCTGAGTCGGTGAGGTCCTTCGTGTTGGGGAACCATCATTAATGACACATAGATCTTGAGAGTCTAAGAGATCCAGAAAGTATGGAAGGATGGTGTCATCATCATCAGCGTAACCCCACAGAGTACTTTTAATATTAAAATCACCAAGCACAATCATTGGTTTAGGAATGTTGGAGAGGATAGAATTTAGTTCAGTAATGATTTGGATATTAGGGTAAGGAATATAAATGGAGACAAGGGATAATCCAATACATTTGGCAGCAACCACATGGAAATCAGAGTTGTGGGGAGGAATAACTATTTGTGAGAAGGTATATAAATTTGAAAGAAAGAGGGCACAGCCTCCATACCCGTCATCCCTGTCATCCCGAAGACAAGAATACCCGGAGATCCGAAAGCGGGATCCCGGGCGTAACCAAGTCTCCGAGATGGCAGCGGCAACGGGTTTGTATTGGTTGAAGAGAGAAATAAGTTCATTATTTTTGCTTCGGACACTCTTACAGTTCCACTGTAGGATGTCCTTTTGGGTGTGATCCATTATATGATATTAATGAGGATAAAAGCTGCTGAAGTAGGGTATTGACATTGTTCGGTAGGGCATCTGAGAATTTTGAGACAATATTAATTAATGTACAGACTAATAGTTCTATAAGGTTATCATTAGGTGTGAGCTTAGGGGTGGGGCTGGTGGGGCTGGGGGGGCTGTCTTGCAGAGCACAACCATTTGGTTGTGTTGATTTGGGAGTTTGAGTTAAGAAGTTGTGGGCCTCATGGTCATATGATTTGCCAAGGGTGGGGGTGGGTCTTGGGGACTTAAATATGGTTTTTTTGTAAGATGTGTTTGCTGGGGAGTAGTATGATACATACTCTGGGGCCTGGGAGCGTGAAGGGGACCTTTGGGATTGGAAGGGAGCATTGGAGGCTGTAACCTCTGCATAGGAAGTTTTAGTAGCTGGGAACCTACGAGCTGCATCTGTATAGCTTAGATTTTCCTCTGACATGACGAACTTTATTGATTTTTGGCGAATGTGTTCTGGGCATCTAGCATCAGTTGCCATGTGTTTTCCATTACACAGAAAACAGACATGGTCTTCCACATCACATTCTTCACCAGGGTGTCCTTGTCCACATTTATAACATCGTAGCTTGGATCTGCATTGGCTTTTTACATGTCCAAATTTACAGCAGCTTCGGCACTGGATGGTAGGTAAGTAGTAGATGTCGACGTCCATAGAGGTCTTGTAGCAAAAGACCTTAGAAGGGAGTGATTGACCCAGAAAAGTGAGGACTACGGTAGTAGAGGGAACCCAAGTTACTCCAGAATCGGTTTTCTTTTTAATATTTAATCTCCTAGCTCTTACTACTAAACCAGAACCTCTTGGGGTTTGGAGATCATTTATTAAGTCTTCTAGTGACCATTCAGTAGGGACGTTACGGATGACCCCCATACGGGAGACAAGGAATTTTGGAATAATGGCTAAGAGTTTATTTTCCGACAGAACAGGGTTAGACAAGAAGTTGTTCGCTTCTCCGGCAGTTTTAAAAGAAACAGCAATTTTGCTACGGCTGATAGGTTTGATTCCATCATCTGCGATTCCACAAACATTTGTTTGATGCATGAGTTGGGCGAACTTTAAAACGCGGATAGTTAATCCAGCAGAATTATCTGGTTCTGTACGACTTACGTGGGTGACGTACGGGCCTGGGTCCGAATCAGAGTAATGCAAATGGGCATCTTCTTCATACCCTTGTCTCGTAAAGACAGATTGAATAGATTGGGCAGGGGAATTCGTTTTTTTAGCTTCCACCGGGACTGGGGCTTCTGAATCCGCCTGACGTTTCAATCTTTTATGCTTTTGGGCAGGAGTAAAGCCTTCCTCGTCCATTGTAATATCAGGGGGAGACTTACCTCCCCCATCAGGGGGATCATCCATCGTTAAAACGATGAATTGCACCAAAAAATATAACAATCACTTACGTATTACCACAACCAGAACGTCACAAACAAAAAATTATGGAAACTCAATGCACAAATATAGGAAAATGACGATTTTTATAAAAGCACGTGTGATCAGCAACACAAAGACGGGCAAAATCCGATAAGAGCTTGAGTCTCTTTCTGCATCCAAGGCTTTTTTGCACCTGCATCTTTTTACCTTACTGTGTGTTCAAAAGCAATTTTTCATTTATAAAACTAATTTGTCAATGAGAAATAAAATATAGATTACAATAGTAAAAGTATTGTGGTAACTTCCTACCTCTAAATTCTCTCTATCAGGACTGGAGAACTTAAGCGAAAGTAGCTTCTTCTCAGCCTTCATGAACTGCCTGGCGGCCGCGATGTAGTGCTCAGCCTCTCCCAAAGCGTTCCCAGCCGTGGCCTCACACTTCGCCGCCCCTACATACGCATGTCCCGCAAACGCGGGCTGCTCGGAATGCTCGCATTGAATAGCTAGCGCTATGAACTCGTTTGTAGCCTCCGATATGTTAGGCTTCCTCATGAAACGCCTGTAAAGTGTAAAGACAAAAATTAGAACGGATTCAAGGTAAACGAAAATGGTTAAAAGGATTGGCAATACGCACTTTTTGAGCTTCGTGTTGATGTTCATGTATTGTTCATTGAAGCTTGCAGATAAATCTGTTGACATTTTTACAATTTTGTTAATAGATGTGGAATAATGAGATATATAAAATAGAATAAATTTACAAACATGAAAACACAAATCTACACTTTTGTTTGGGTTGGTTAATTTTACGAAATGACATTGACATAATGAACATGACATGACAGTAGTTAAGTTTGGTCTAAAAAATGATTAACCACACATTCATTTGGTATTTAACAATGAAAAAACCATTATTATTACCATAACGTAATTATCCATATTTAAAAAACCAACCTTAAGTAAATATATTTATTTTGCTTTTATTTTTAATATTTTTTGTGACAACAAACAGCAAAGCAAGTACTTAAAAATATTCTTGTAAAAATAAAACGTACATTATCACATCTGTCATTCTGTCAAACAAATTATTGCTTTGACGTGTCTTCTTGGAACAATTTTCGTGTGTTTCTCAAGTTTATGCGATGATTTCGCATTATTAATAACTGTGCTCGATATAAATAGTGTAGTGGGTGTTTGGCGACATGGATTTCCTAAAGAGCGGTCTCAAGACCGTCCTTGGAGCGCCCGAGCCCGGGCAGCAACCTTCGGCCGCCGAAACGGTGACTTTTCAGCTATTTTCTCCTATTTAATGATAGTTAACCCATTTGCCGGAGCCGTATGTTCTATATTACTAACCCTGATAGAGATTCTGGAACGCGAGGCCACGTATAAAAAGAATTGAAGCGACCATATGCATGCCAAAGTTCGTGGGACGTTTTTCTGATCAGTTCAGTAAATTGTTCTCAATTATCGTCAAAGTGATGTTTTGTGTAATCCCAAATTGTCACGAATATGTAGGTATATCTTAGATATCTGTGTTCCATGGATTTCAGTTTGTTAACATCTGTTCCAAGTCCTAATATTTATTTGCAAGAGGTTGTCTTAACTTGTTAACCTTTGCCATAGATATTCATATAAAAAACCCCATCGGTAAGTAGTAGGCAGTTACTACTATTCAAATCTTAATCAATTAAAAAAACTTCAACTTTGAAAAAGTAAATAAACTGATATATCAATATGTAAACCTGCTTTATTATTCATTACATTCTGAAATATACATCATTCACACTACTTCTTACTTCCCTACACTTAATATAGACCCTATTTATTTTAAAAACTTTTATGTCCAACTGTTAATTAAAGTTGCCAACACAACACAATTTGGCAATGTAGAGTCTGCTAATGAGATACCTGGGCCCCTATACTTATGTATAATTTGAATTTTCACTCAAATGCAAAATAAAAATAACATGAAAATATTCAGTAAGATTTTAATGAAATCTTAAGTCTAAATATACATTTTCATGTTAATATTATTTTGAGTTTAGGAGATTATTCAAGATATAGGTAGAGGGATGGCCCAAATATCTGATTGGCCCACTGTACAATCTGCAGCAACCATGGATCTAATGGGGGACAAGCCCTCAAGGAGTTTGAAAGGAGAGCCTAGGCACAGAAAAAATCCCACTGAACCAGGGGAACTGATGATGATTTCCTAATTAGAGTCAAACCTGGTAGGCCCAAGCTGACTAAATACATGTTTACCTTCTGAAATACTGGCTGCGCCCTGTGGTTATGGTTACCTGTGGTTAAAGTAGCCTGTATTATTACTTCCTGCATACCAAATTTTGCCAAAATTGGTCCAGCCTGCCGTTTGTGTATGTAGATGAAACAAACTTATACACACACACAAACTTTCACCTTTGTAATATTAGTGTGATGATAGTGTGATTTAAGTCATCAATCAAAGCATCTTTTGATGGGCCTTCTCCTCTTTCACTTTCGTGTGGAGTCCATTTTGATCTACTTTCTATTCCTTTCTCGCCACATATGAAATATTTATAATATGTGTTAATTTAGAGTTCTGGTTTTGACTATCCCAGGTTGAGCGACTCGTTGACCGAGTGAACAACTCAACACTGCTGGAAGACCGGCGCGATGCGTGTCGCGCGCTCAAAGCCATGTCCAGGAAGTACCGGGTGGAGGTGGGCGCTCAGGGAATGGATACCTTGAAACAGGTATATATTTTAAGATATCTACCATTCTACCGTAACATGGCTTTGTAGACAAACCATCAACAAAGTTAAAATTGGTGTGATAGGCTAGTTCTGCTGTGTGGTATCCAGCAGAGTAGAATTGGACCACTCCAAGTCTTCCCGTGGATGTCGTAGAAGGCGACTTTGGGAACACAAGCAAAACAAAGCTTATAAACATCAATGAGTCTTCTCCAACCTGTCTGGCCAGCGTGGAGAGTGTAGGCCAAATCCTCTGCTTGCTCTGGTCAAGTATGTCTCTAGTAGTACCGAGAGGGTCATGCTCCTGCAGTGGAGACTTAAAAGACGTAAAAGATAATGAAGAAGAACTAGTCGTTCTATTTCACTTGCTATTTATTATTTAGTTGCCCATGTGCACTTAGGGGCCATCCAATCCTCCAACATATTAATTACGTCAGGAAGAATTTAGACTTTTCAATCCCAAAGTTCTGGATCGGTCATTTTGGAAATCTTTGGGAGAAGCCTATGTCCAGCAGTGGACGTTATACGGCTGAAATGATGAATCCCTGTTAGTAAATTTTATTTATTTTAATTTAATTGCACAGTAAAAAAAATTACAAGTGGTGGACCTAATGGCATTCTCTCTCTGTCAACCATTACATTATATTCAAATATTCACTCTGCTATGCACAATACAAAACCAAACCAATAACTACAACAAAGAAACGCTTATTTACATCTACACCCTATTCATTATTTACATAATGTTTTTTTAAATAATTCAGGATAGTGATGGATTGGAGTGTAGACTTTATAAAATTTATTTTCAAAAAAACACCTTTTTGTTTTAGGTGTTAGAGCTAGACAGGGCGGACAGTGAAACAATCAACTATGCTCTGGACACACTCAACAACATAATGTCACCCACACAGTTCGAAGAGGAAGAAGACAACCCTAACATCCCCATGAACATCGGGGAACAATTCACAGAAATGTTTATTAAGGATGACCGTAACATACAACTAGTATTAGATTTACTAGACGAATATGATTTCAGAGTAAGATTGTCAGTTGTACAGTTGCTGACCTCTTTATTGACAAATAGACCAAAAGATATCCAAGAAATTGTTCTAGTGAAACCGATGGCAGTATCCAAAATGATGGATTTGCTAGCTGATTCCAGAGAAGTTATTAGAAATGAAGCTTTATTACTATTAATCAAATTGACTAAAGGAAACGCTAATATACAGAAGATTGTAGCATTCGAAAGCGCCTTTGACAGACTTTTTGACATTATTTCTGTTGAAGGTTACTCCGATGGTGGAATCATAGTAGAAGATTGTTTATTATTGATGTTAAATCTGTTAAAGAATAACGGTAGTAATATTAACTTCTTCAAAGAAGGTAGATATATGCAGAAGATGCTGCCAATGTTTCATACTCCCGATGAAGCAGAAGATTTAGGTTGGTCGCCTCAGAAAGTGTCCAATGTGCATTGTATGCTGCAAATCGTCCGGACGCTGGTGTCGCCAAGCAATTCGGCACAGATAATATCTAGCTGTCAGAAGATAATGAAGAGTTTAGGGCTGTTGGATTGTCTGTGTAACATTTTGATGGCGAGTGGGGTTCCGGCGGATATACTTACGGAGACGATTAACACGGTAGGGGAGGTGGTGCGGGGGGACGTGACGAACCAGGACTTTTTGGGGAACGTGATGGCGCCGTCGAACCCGCCGCGGCCTGCGATAGTGGTGCTGCTTATGTCTATGGTTAATGAGAAACAACCATTCTCTTTGAGGTAATTATCCTTACTCCTGTATCTATGTTAAGAAACAATGAAATAGGTATTTAAATATTGATAAAAAAAATAGCTTCTGTTGTCTTGGGTTTTACTTAATGTCTTGTAAGGGTTGGGCTATAACTATTAGCACTTCTATGCTGCTATCCTTTTCAGTCGCTCGAAGCCGTCATAAGGAAGAGCGAGAGATACCGACGGAAGAATAGCACGCCGGTGCTAAAGCGTTACATCGCTCTCTCTCGCTCTAGCTAATGACGATTCTGAGTGACAAAAAAGGATAGCGTAGAAAAGTGCTGCCAGATAATTTCATCTCCAACTGGTGTTCATATAAAATTATGGTATATTTCATCCTAGGACAAAATGTTTTGTAAATTTTGATCGAGATTACGTAGTTACGCCCGTCCAAAACTGCCACGTGACCTATGAACTGCGGCCGGCCGGCCGGCGGCGCCTATCAGCGGTACTACTAATTGATCTCACGATTTTACTTTTGATTTTTTTGTCAACATTTTTTGTTTCAATTTTTTTATTTTAATAGCTAATTAGGTCTTCCTAACGATCCTTTTGTAGTGGGCTTCGGCTCCAAAACCATTGAAAAATCACCGTGTGTATATAACACCAATGGTTCTGTTCCAGATGTGCAGTCCTGTACTGCTTCCAATGCTACCTGTACCACAACGAGATGAGCCAGGCCAGCCTGGTGCAGACGCTGCTGCCGTCGTCCACAGACGTGTCCAGCCTGAGCAGCGGGCAGCTGCTGTGCGGCGGCCTGTTCTCGTCCGACGTGCTGTCGAACTGGTTCGCGGCGGTGGCGCTCATGCATGCGCTTGCTGACAACCCTGTGCAGAAAGTAAGCATTCATTTATGATTATTATGGTACTTCTATGAATTGAAAAAGTCTCATCAAATCCCCTACACACTGCGTATCTTTTTGTGGTAAATGATTGAGCAGTAGATGTAGCCAAACCTTGTTAAGATTTATTATTAACGTTAGTAAGATTGGTTATTATTTACATGCATACAACCAATTGTTCGTCATGTGGTTGCCGGTAGAGTAGAATAGTACCACTTTAAATCTTTCCTTCGATGTCTTAGAAGACGACTTAGGAAATACCAGCTAAACAAAGCTTATAAACATCAATAAGACCTTTCCAACCCGTCTGGCCAGCGTGGAGAGTGTAGGCCAAATCCTCTGACTGCTTTGGCCAAGTATGGCTCTAGTAGTACAGAAAGGGTCGTGCTCCTGCAGTGGAGACTAAAAAGACCTGATGACATATACAACCAATTCGACTCGATAGAAGAAAAAAGTCTCATAAAATAAAACTGTTTGACATACAATGTTACATGAAATCTAAGTAGGTCTAAGTATAGAACCTTGTGGAATACCTGTGTTGAAAAAAAGTGATTTGGCAATTTCCCGCTGCTCGCTGACATGATGTTTGCTAAGTGCTTTAGTCATCCGGAGGTCCTGGGTTCGATCCCCAGCCAGGGCAAGTTGGAAAATGGCCTTTTTCAAATTGTCCTGGGTCTTGGATGTTTATCTATATATTTATTTGTTATAATATATAGTATCGTTGAGTTAGTATCCCATAACACAAGTCTCGAACTTACTATGGGGCTAGCTCAATCAGTGTAATTTGTCCCTATATATTTATATTTATTTATTATTTATTTATCTCTTATGACACCTATGGAAAGAGATCATCATCATTTTAGACGTATAACTTCCACTGATGGGCATAGGCCTCACCCAAGGATTTCTAAAACGACCGATTGAGATCGGACTACATCCAGCGACTTCCAGCGACATTGGTCAGGTCGTCAGAGCACCTTGAGGGTGGGTGTTCTACGCTTCGCTTGCCAGAACGTGGCATATCTTCTGTCCTTATTAATTCTGTCCTCATTAATTCTATGATTCTGTTCTATGTTGTATCTTGCAATCTATGAATGTATCTATGTATATTTTGTCTCGTCCATGCACACATATTGTTTTGATTTTCAGGAGCAACTGTTGCGTGTGTTGCTAGCTACCAACATCGGAAGTTCACCGGTGTCACTTCTACACCAGTGCACGTTACTGTTGCAGCAGACCACTAAATTACAGTCTAAGGTGAAGTAGCATGGTCTTTTAGTCTTATTATTGGTCACAAATTCTTGTCTATGTTCTATTTGGAGTCAGTGATGACATCATCAGTATCTGTTAAAAGATTTTTTAAGGTCTCACCACCACAATCTTCCAATAATCTCTCAATATCCTTTGCATATGAGACCATTATTGAATATGTAGATCGTTATGTGTATGCATTTATTAATAACTTTTTACATTAGATTCTATGGTAAATAAGCTATTAGCTCTCTTTACTCCATCAGTAACTTTATTTTATCGGGTCGATCAAGAACTATTTTGCCCGGTAATGAGCCGAAGGCCATTTTATATTGATCGTTATTTAAACCTAATTAGCTAGTCAGAACAAAAATTCCGAAACAAAAAATGTTGACTAAATCTCTAAAGTAAAATTTTGAGATCAATTAATAGTCGCCAGGCGCCACCGGCCGGACGGAGTTTATCGAGGTCACGCGGCAGTTTTGAACGCGCGTAACTACTTGGGCTCGATCGGAAATCATTTTCGCAATTTCTTTATCTTATGTCATACCTACACAAATTTGGATTACGTATATGGATAGAGGAATTTATTTACTATACGATATATTTTTTCCAAAAACAATGAAACGACAGCGTATATAACAATATAGACACAGAAAGTCCTCATTGATTATGTAATAAAGACGTTAAAACCTATATCACTTAAGTTAGCTATGATAGCGATGATAATGATGTGAATTGAACTCATCAGAAATGTCTTCTAGGTAGCTCTACTCATGCTGCTGTCGCAGTGGATGAGCTACTGCCCGGCGGCAGTATCCGCCTTCCTGCAGGTCCCCGGCGGGGTGGGCTACCTCGTCAACCAGAGCTGCTGCAACGACCACGACGACAACGAGGCGCTGCTACAGGGGCTGTCGGCTTTCCTGCTGGCCATCTGCATACACTTCAACGACGACACTGTCGAGAGCTACTCTAAGGACTCGCTGAAACAACTTATGCTGAGGAGGATAGGTAACTTAAACCATTTATGCCGGAGGATTTAACTCATGCTTCTTCCATGCTGGTCTGGGAGAAAAGAAAAAACTTAGAATGTACCAGGTGCTTCTCTTCCCGCGCAGGTCGTAAAAACGAGAGAATGGGCGAAAATGCGAATCATGATAACAGGCGATGCGGCTAGCAACCCATCACTGTATTGATTGCTTTTCCATCTTTTCACCCACTAGTGGCTTTGAATCTTGCGGCCCTAGGCTCTGTCTGCTTAGAACCGCAAGTCCCAAAATTCTCTGGCTGCCCCATTAGGGGTAAAGACGTGATAGTATGTATGTATGTATTTAATTCATCTGGTTTGAATTCATGGTTCAGCGCGAGGTGGGCCGCTGCCTTATCGTCATATTTTCATAAGGTCTACGTAAGGTCTCTCGTTTGCGGTGACATCGATAAGGTGACGTAACTGTATGTATGTTTTCATCCTGACATTAGTCAGTTTTCGCACTGTATAATCAAGTGGCTTGTTAACGTCACCCGGGATGTCAGATGCTGATCCCCTTTTCACGGCCGTTCCGCGACATATATAAAAAAGAAATAGTGGCGGACCAAAATTACAGCCTTGCAGGGCACCGGTTATATTCATAGTATCAAAACAATTATGTTATTCTGTTGTTGTTTTTTTTTTTTTTTAGTAGAAACAACTATTTGCAATATCTCCCATGCTGGTCTGGGAGAAATAAAAAAACTTAGAATGTACCAGCTGCTTCTCTTCCCACGCAGATCGTAAAAGCCGATCGAGGGAATGGGCAAAAATGCAAATCATGTTAACAGGCGATGCGGCTAGCAACCCATCACTGTATTGATTGCTTTTCCATCTTCTCGCCCACCATGACGCTAAAAGTGGCTTTTGGGTCTTGCGGCCCTGGGCTCTGCATAGAACCGCAAGACCCAAAATGCTCTGTCTGCCCCATTAGGGATAAAGACGTGATAGTATGTATGTATGTATGTAACTATTTGCAAACGTGCTTACATAGCATTTCAGATTAAAATTGTCATCGATGACAAATAATAAATAAATGTCATTTGTTCACAGGCGTAGAAACATTCTCAGCAAAAATGAGCGAGGTGACGAAGCACGAGCTGTACAACAGAGCGGCGAAGCACCCGCAGCTGAGAGTCAAGATGCCTTCCGAGATATTGATAGACTACGAGTTCTGCCGGCTCTTCAAGGTTTTAGAGAGTGAGTTGATTTCTTCTTCAGACAAAGTCAATCTTCTTTCTTTCTTTCCCCTCACCTTATCCCACTTTACGTGGGGTCGGGACAGCATGTGAGTCTTTTCCATTTTTCTCTATCCTTTGTCAAGGCACTTGACTTGAAAAATGGAAAACAAAGTTTTTAGTTTTTAAACAAAGTCAATGAGGGTGTGAAATAGGTGCCCGAGGAAAGAGGGACATTTGGTATCTATCTATTTATTTGTTAGCTGCTTATAGCTTAATCTTCCATGCTGGTCTGGGAGAAAAGAAAAAACTTAGGATGTACTAGCTGCTTGTCTTCCAATGTAAAAGCCAATGGGCAAAAATGTAAATCATGTAAATAGGCGATGCGGCTAACCCATCACTAAATTACTTCCCTTTCCATCTTCTCGCCCAGCATCACGCTAAAAGTGGCTTTTAAGTCTTGCGGCCCTGGGCTCTTACTGCTTAGAACCGTAAGATACAAAATGCTTTGTCGGCCCCATCAGGGATAAAGACGTGATCGTATGTATTGTTACGAAACTGGGTTCGAGATTTGGAGAAAAACGCCAAAGTTCGTATGAGGGTTTTTATTCACTACGGAACCCAAAGGTTAACACGTGAAGATGGTCTTCCTGATGTCCAAGTCCAAGTCGCGTAGCAGCTGAGGTCCAGGTATATCGCCAAAGTTGTCGCAGGTACTTCCACTTGTCGCACTGAGGTAGGTTTCCTTCGCTTCGGTTCGCTTCGAAGTTATCGCTTTCGTAGCTCGTACTGAACTGGCGGGACGCGCACTCGATCGTCTTTTTATATGCGCCGATACAGAGGTCTACACTTTTCTCGAATATTCTCATTACTTGACGAATGTATTTCGATTGACGGGAAACATCGAGACGCCGATATGTATGTGTGAGTGCGACTAAGCCGACGACCATTCAAAGAACTCTAGCCTTTATGCCGTAAGAATATAAGGCCTAGTTTCGCTTGCATGATTCCACTCGCGAACATTCAAAGTCTATCTCGCCAGCAGAGTTCTTACTCGCGAATATTCTACATCTATCTCGTTCGCGACACTGCCCCCTTCTTAAAGACGCGCGTCCCGAGCGTCACTATTGCTGCCATGATAACGTGCTAGACGGTCTATGTGCACCACTTTGAGTGCCCCTCTTGGTTGACGTTGGATCCGATAAGTCACGTCGTTTATTCGCGTAATGATCTTGTATGGGCCTTCCCATCTAGTTTGTAATTTCGGTGATTTTCCTTTCCGGCGAATCGGGTTATGAAGCCATACTAAGACTCCTTCTTCAAAGCCACGTGAGTTCGCTCTTCGGTCATATCTTGTTTTCATGTTTTCACTTGCTTGTAAACCATTTTCGCGAACTAAGTCATAGATGTTCCATATTCGCTCTCGAAGATCGAAGACGTAGTCTGACACAGTACATGGGTCTTCTGGTGGCCTCCCCGTTAGTAGATCTACAGGTAACCTAAGTTCTCTGCCGAAATTCACCTGAGCTGGGGTCAGTTTTGTGCTTTCATGCTCCGATGTCCTATAAGCCAGGAGGAAAAGTGGTATGTACTTGTCCCAGTCTTTCTGATGTTTGTCAACCAGTTTTGCTAAATGTCTCTCCAAAGTCTGGTTAAATCTCTCCACCATGCCATCAGACTGAGGGTGATATGGAGTGGTTCTCGTTTTATGCATCCCCAATAGTTTGCAGATTTCTTGAAATAGTTGCGACTCAAAGTTTCTTCCTTGATCTGAGTGGATTTCTAGTGGTACACCAAACCGGCAGATTACTTCCTCAACCAACTTGGAGGCTACTGTCGAAGCTTCTTGGTTAGGTATAGCGAATACTTCCGGCCACTTGCTAAAATAGTCCATGACAACCATGAAGTACTTATTTCCTGATTCAGTTACGGGGAATGGTCCGGCAATGTCTACTGCAATCCGTTCCCAGGGCGCGCCGACATTGTACAGCTGTAAACTTCCTCGAGTTCTTGTTGACGGGCCTTTCACGGCTGCACAAGTTGTACATTTGCGGCACCAATCCTGAACATCTTCCCGACAATTCAGCCAGTAAAACCGTTCCCGAATCTTTGTTAACGTTCTCTTAACGCCTAGATGTCCACCTGTTACACCATCATGTACTTCACGGAGAACGTCTTTCACTCTGTCTCTTGGAACAACAACCTGTAGGTGAAACTCTTTGCCGTTTGGTTTCTCCCACTTACGGTAAAGTATTCCATTCTGCAGGATAAAGCTGTCCCATTGAGCCCAATAAGCTTTGGTGGTGGGGCTCGTAGGTGCAACTTCTGCCCATCTAGGTTTGTCAGCACAACGTTCTTTCCATGCGATGATGAGCCTTATATCTTCATCATCTTCCTGGGCTTCTCTAAAGTTGTCATCGTCCCATTGCCCTGTGGGGATTGTCCTTGTGATGTTAACCATAAGCTCCTTTGTCTCTTGTTTAACGCAATGCTTGCAGTCTTCCACACATGGTCTTCTTGAGAGTGCATCAGCATTTCCATGGGCCTTTCCACTACGGTGCTCAGTAGCAAAGTCAAATTCTTGGAGTTGTTCAATCCAACGTGCAACTTGGCCTTCCGGATTTTTAAATTGTAATAGCCATTTCAAAGCAGCATGGTCTGTGCGAAGTTTGAACTGTCTACCAATGAGATATTTGTTGAAGTGTTGCAGCGTCTTCACAACGGCCAAGAGTTCTCTTCTTGTTACACAATAATTTCTTTCAGGCCTTGACAAAGATTTACTGAAATATCCAATTACTATTTCATTTTCACCCTGTTTTTGAGATAGTACCCCTCCGATCGCTGTGTTGCTAGCGTCTGTGTCAACGATGAATTCGCCATTAGCTTGCGGGTATCCCAAGATTGGAGTATTGCAAAGGCATTCTTTTAGTTTGAGAAAGGCATTTTCACAGGTATCATCCCATTTAAAAGGCCGTTTGTCTTCTGTCAGACGATGCAGTGATTTAGCGATTTCAGAAAATCCCTTTACAAATCGCCTGTAGTAAGAGCATAATCCCATAAATGCTCGTACTTCTGTCTTGTCTTTGGGGGTAGGCCAGTTTTTCACAGCTGCAACTTTATCAGGATCTGTTTGGATGCCCTCGCTGGTGATAACGTGTCCGAGATAATTCACTTTGTTTCTGAATAGACTGCATTTCTTAGGATTTAGTTTTAAGTTGGCACCTCGTATCTTCATCAAGACTTGCTCCAGATTCCGTAGATGATCTTCAAAGTCTCGACCCATGATGATGACGTCATCCAGATAAACTAGGCAGGCGTCTCCTACTAATCCTGCCAGTACACACTCCATAAGTCTTTCAAAAGTGGCGGGGGCGTTGCATAATCCGAAAGGCATAACATTGAACTGCCATAAACCTTTTCCTGTTGAGAATGCTGTTTTTTCTTTATCCTTAGAGTGAATTTCCACCTGCCAGTAACCAGATTTCAAGTCTAGGGTTGAAAACCACTGCATCCCGCTAAGGGTGTCCAATGTGTCATCAATTCTTGGTAATGGGTAGCTATCCTTCTTTGTGACGTCGTTCAGTCGTCTATAGTCGACACAAAATCGTGTGCTGCCGTCTTTCTTCTTAACTAAAACAACCGGGGAGCACCATGGACTTGCAGACGGTTCGATGATCTTATTTCTTTTCATGTCCTCCAGCAGATCTTGTACTTCCTTTTCCTTAGCATATGGAATTCTTCTCGCTCGCTGACGTATAGGTCTTTCGTTTCCAGTATCAATTCTGTGCTGAACTAGCGAAGTTCTTCCTAGATCACCTTCCTTGGAAGAGAAAATGTCAGCAAAATCCAGCAGCAACTTCTTTGCCTTCAAGCTCTGTGAATAAGTTAGGTTGCTTTTGCAATCTTTTAGAAGGTCGTAAACTGTAGAACAACTGGAGTTTTTAGATGCTTCTGAGTTTGGTGTTAATTGGCACTTTTTCATCCAGACAACTTCTTCGCATCTTCCAACAACATCGCCTTCATTTAAGATGATCTCATGGTCCTCTAGATTGACTATTCTCACTACTCCAGTATCCTTTCCAGTGACTAATGTTCTTGCTGTCAGGAATCTTTGAGTTGACTTGTTTGATGTATCCTCAATAAGAACGCATCTAGTTGGCTTGTGTGTTTTAGGCGATGGCAGTTTCACCATTATTTGTGCTTGTGTTCGACCAGGTACGACGATTTTATTTAAAGAAGTCACTTTTCCGGTGGGGCCTCCAAGTATGAAAATTTCCTCATTACCACACTTGAAAACTCCATTTGCGACATCGATTTTACAATTGTATTTCTTCATGAAATCTAGGCCCAATATGCACTCATCCATAATTTCAGCCACAATGACATCATGCGTGTATGGTGAATCTCCCACGTATATTGTCACTGTCGTCTCTCCTAGGACAGGTATTGGCTGGCCAGAGGCAGACAGAAGCCGACAATTGACGTTCTTGTATTTCATCGCAGCTTTCACCAGATGTGGGTTGATTATTGTTCTGGAGGCTCCGGTGTCTATGGTCAATTTGCAATCTGTCCTATTCACTTGTCCGCATATCGTCAAACTGCTCCTATTGCTTACTTGTGAGATGACAATTGCTGGGGCTTTCTCTGCGCCAGCCAGTACCCGCCCCTTAGTCCTGGCTGTTACTCGTTTCCCTGGTTTCTTGCAGGAAACGAGGACTCCTGCCTTTTCGTAATTTCCTTCAGCTCTTCTCTTAATTTGGTTATTTCCTGCTTTTCTGGACAAGAGAGCCGCAAATGTCCTTTTTCACCACACCTGTAGCAAGTAGGCGCAGAGCTATTGGTCTTCTTTGGCGGGCTCTTGATTGCCTTTACGTCTTCCGTGACTTCTCGCAACTTATGTGTGCGCATGTCCTGCCTTAAAGCTTCGTACTCTAGAGCATGTGCCAAGGCATCTTTTAGTGACGCGTGATGTTGAGTCCCCACTGCAGCCCTTACCTCAACATCTCTAATTCCAGCAATAAATGCTTGTAAAATGTTCGTGTCGACCATTTTGGAGTCAACAGACGAGTAGGCTTTACGCACTAGTTTTTCTATTTCCAATGCCCACTGTTGAAGTCCTTCTCCTGGGCGCTGAACCCTTTCACGCAGCTGGGCTCGAAAAACGTGTTCGAGATGACGTTCTCCATACCTGGCTTCTAATGCCTCCATCAATTCTTTGAAGGTGCTTCCAGAGCTAGGCAGTGCCTCTAGGACTGATAGTGCTGAGCCTTTTAGAGCAACAGTAAGGGCTGTATGGCTCTGTTCATCCGTCCAACCGTTTAAACTAGCGACGGTCTGGAATTGTTGTTTGTATGCGGCCCAAGATGTGGTACCGTCATAAGATGGCACTTTTACACTTGGCCCCTTAGTTTCACAGCCGGATGTACTTGGGGTTCCCACTGTCTCTAGACGCAATACTTTCTTTTCCAAAAAGGTTACTCTATTTTCCACCTTGTTTTCCAGATCAGTCACACGGTTTTCGACAACGTCTACATCATTTCGGATCTGCTCCACTGATTGGTTGAGTTTGCAGAAATTTCCCAAGACTATTTGCTGTTGCTCACTCAAGCGTGCAAATCGTAAATCTTGTTTCTCTTCTATACGTTGAAGTCGTAAATCTTGTGTCTCTTCTATACGGTGCAGTCGTTGTTGAATTAGTTCTAATATGTGTACTAAGTTATTTGAATCGTTCGGCGTCTCTAATGAACTTGGCACTGCTTGGTGGGCGTGGTCAGTAGGCGGGGCTTGTTGTCCAGTGGGCGGAGCCTGATGGGCGGTGGGCGTGGCCTGATAGGCGGTAGGCGTGGCCTCAGGGTCAGTGGGCGTGGCTTGAGGTTCAGTAGGCGTGGCCTGAGCCACGCCCTCTTGAGCCTCCATGGCACGCTGGGCCCTGGTCCTGACGCCCTCCCTGGTGGTATCCTCTTCTTCTCTTGGTAGAACTGGCATCTCCAAATCCACTTCCGACACCAAATGTTACGAAACTGGGTTCGAGATTTGGAGAAAAACGCCAAAGTTCGTATGAGGGTTTTTATTCACTACGGAACCCAAAGGTTGACACGTGAAGATGGTCTTCCTGATGTCCAAGTCCAAGTCGCGTAGCAGCTGAGGTCCAGGTATATCGCCAAAGTTGTCGCAGGTACTTCCACTTGTCGCACTGAGGTAGGTTTCCTTCGCTTCGGTTCGCTTCGAAGTTATCGCTTTCGTAGCTCGTACTGAACTGGCGGGACGCGCACTCGATCGCCTTTTTATATGCGCCGATACAGAGGTCTACACTTTTCTCGAATATTCTCATTACTTGACGAATGTATTTCGATTGACGGGAAACATCGAGACGCCGATATGTATGTGTGAGTGCGACTAAGCCGACGACCATTCAAAGAACTCTAGCCTTTATGCCGTAAGAATATAAGGCCTAGTTTCGCTTGCATGATTCCACTCGCGAACATTCAAAGTCTATCTCGCCAGCAGAGTTCTTACTCGCGAATATTCTACATCTATCTCGTTCGCGACAGTATGTATGTATGTATTCTAATTTCTAATAACTACAGCGCGTTGAAACAGGGCGGAAGTTCTTCCCCCCGATGTGGTTCCCATCTTGTCGCGATGGGGGGGCTCAGTACCTGCGGTTGCCTCGGCCGCAGGGAAGCTAAGAGGAACCCATTGCCCGGGTTGAGGCTTAGGCCACCCCGGGCCCGGCGGAGGTCATTCCTGGAGGGAATGGCCTGGCTGTGGGGGAAGGGGGGTGACGATGACCCCCCTACCATCACAGCCGTGGTAGGGGTCGCGGGGGAAGAGGAGTGTCGGTGTGTCGTTGCCGCTCGCCCTATCCTCCGCGACCAAGCGCGGCCGTGGCGCTTGGCACGGCATCGGTGGGGCCGCAGGGGAAGAGGAGTGTCGGTGTTACGTTGCCGCTCCCCCTATCCCCTGCGGCCGGCTGTGTGGGCCCCGGTCGCCGTCAGGTGGACTGGGGCAGGGCCTGCTTTCGCAGGCCCCAAATTATGAGGGCTGGTTGGACGGTGGAAACGGGATTCCATCGACCAACGGACAGCCCTCCGGAGTGGAAGGCAGGCGCGTGTGCGTGTCAGCGCGCCTGTCTTTGGGCCAAGAGGCCAAGGCGGCGGTTACTCCGGCCCCTCTGATTCAGCAGAGGGTGCCGTGAGGCCGTTGGCGAGCCGGGGCCGCTTAAGGAGCGGCCGGCCGCGCCGGGGCTGTGGAGCATGAAGAAGCACACGGTCCCGGCCGATAGCGGTTGAGAAGTGACACCGCGGAGTTTTTAGTGGTAACACCACATAACCTTACCGGTGTCCCGTAACCGGTAAGGTATCCGAAGGGATTTTCTCCGCGTCAAAAAAAAAAAAAAAAAAAAAAAAAAAAAAAAGGGCGGAAGTTCTCAAAAATCGCTTAAATAGTATGCGTACAATATGACATCTAGTGGCGACCACTCGAATCACTTTTTGAAAAGGATGCTAATAGCATCAAGCGTGATACAATATATAATACTAGGGTACATAACGCAATACAAGCTATATAGATGGCGCTTGTATTTAACAGAGTGTTTCCAAACATATGGGACACCATTTCGTGTGTGTAAGAGGCCAACACTGGTGTCAGATTTTTCAGGCTGCCTAAAGGCATTTGACATAACTTGACGACTGCCGTACAATGATGACAGCAGGGACCAACGACTGCACGTGCCGAAGCACGGCTCGAGATTTTTTTATGCCACTTGTGGTCCATCCAAGTGCGGACCACGACCGCTGTCGCTTAACTTGCGAAAGCGCTAGTAATGCGTTCTCCCACTGAGCTACCGGGCTCAAAGATCAGAAATCATAATCTGCTATCAATTTCAGATGTCCTCATACAAAGTCTAATAGAGAAGAAAGAGAACGGAATCTCGGAGGCGGAGCGAGCGACGCCCGAGAGCGACACGTTGGAACAGTACAAGAGTCTGATCAGACAGCAAGATGCGAGGTTGCAGGAGCTGATGCAGCAGTTGGAAGGGCTGGTGCAGCAGAACCAGGCTCTGCAGGTATATTATAGTATTTTTTTTTCTATTAAACGCAAATGGCGTTTTATTTGGTACATACGTTCTGAGAATAGGGCGGTCTAGACTATAAAGGGAGCAACTGAAATCATTAGCATTAAGAATATTTTGTACGGTGAAAACACTGCGATTAATGCAGTAATTAAAAAGTAAGAAAATTACCAAAGTATCAAAACACTTCGAGTCGTGCGCACGTACTACCTACGAGCGGCAAGGTCAGAGACCCCGCTGCACACAGCAACGGATACAGCTGAACGGCGCGAGCGGGCGGCGCCCGAGAGCGACACGTTGCAACAGTACAAAAGTCTGATCAGACAGCAAGACGCGAGGTTGCAGGAGCTGATGCAGCAGTTGGAGGGGCTGGTGCAGCAGAACCAGGCTCTGCAGGTATTTTGAAGTCTTTTTCTCCTATTGTTATTTAGTCCATACGTCAAGAGAATAGGGCAGTCTAGTCTATACAGGAAGCAATTGAAATCATTATCATTAATTTGTTTTATTAACATACTCACATAAAGTATATTTTGTACATTAACAACACTGCTATTTATGCAGTAATTAACAAGTATCAAAAAGTAAGAAAATGAGTGAGAGATTACGAGCGGCAAGGTCAGAGACCCCGCTGCATATCAGACAGCTGAGTGGCGCGAGCGGCCAGCATACAAAAGTAAACTTAAAGTTACGTGAATAAGGTTTAAAGTCGAGTAGGGACGGATCACAGCAACGCTTGAGGATAGTAGGTACGTTTGAAGTAGGAACTAATGTTGCGGTAATCCGACGCGACGAAATTGATACAATTATAATTAAAATATTTTTCTCGAGTTTAATTAATGGCGATTAGTTTTTTATTTATAATTGCAGTGATGGTCTATCAAAGAGTCTAATCTAACGCATGTTTAAAGGTTGTCTTTAAAATGAAAATGAGAACTATTGATTGAAGTTTTATTTGTCTTAAATTACTTTGTATCATGGGTGTAGTAGATACTTGAAAGGACAGAGATGCTATGACCACCTTCCAGCTCCATGTCATCTTAATCTTGCATTGTCACACGATATACGTATGCGTGCAAGATTTTAGCTCCATCGGAAATCAGGAAGTGGGTCATATTTAACTTGCAAGATTTGATTACAGTCAGACCGACAGACAACAGGACAGGTGAAACTAAATAAAAGCTTGTAAAAAGGACAATTTATATAAATAAATAAATATATAAGGACAAATTACACTGATTGAGCTAGCCTCAAAGTAAGTTCGAGACTTGTGTTATGGAATACTAACTCAACGATACTATATTTTATCACAAATACATATATAGATAAACATCCAAGACCCAGGACAATTTGAAAAAGGTCATTTTCCAACTTGCCCTGACCGGGAATCGAACCCGGGACCTCTGGGTGGCGGACTAGCATGGTGACCACTACGCCACGGAGGTCGTCTATTATTATTGTTATCTATGCCAAAAAACTGTCATTATTTTTTATTCCATACAAATACACCGACAAACACAGCTTAGCTTTAAAATGCAGAATAGAGGCGATGATAACTCCACTGCAGGAGCACGACCCTCTCTGTACTACCAGAGCAATACTTGGCCAGAGCAGTCAGAAGACTTGGCCTACGCACTCCTCGCTGGCCAAACGGGTTGGACAGGACTTTAAATCGTATTTATTTACCCTCAACTTAACTTTTCACTTCCAGAGTGCGCTAAACGACTCGCTAGCAGCAAACTCTCACCTCAAAGACGAGAATACCCTCCTCAAGGCACAAATGTCGGCCGTCAAACCGCCGGCTCCAGACGACAGCCAGCTAAGGGAGTACGAAGCGAGGATACAGGTACATCCTGCTAGTATTGTAACCTTCATCATCATCATCATCATTCCAGCCGCATAACGTCCACTGCTGGACATAGACCTCTCCCAAAGATTTACAAAATTACCGATCAAGAGCGGCCTGCAACTAGCGCTTTCCAGCGACTCCCTACGCTGGGACCCCCCCCCCTACCCTTCCGTTACATACAAATTCTTTGTAAAAATCTTTGGGGTAATATTCAGAAAAGAAAGATAGGTAGGTGGTAGTATAGATACTTTTTAATCAATAATCTGCATTTTTTTAACAAAACATTAAAGTGTGGTTTCAAGAAATCAAGAAATTTAATCATCTATGAACGGGTTTTGGTTCCATTTCTTAATACATTCTATTAAGGGTAAATCGGAATCAGAATCACTCTCACAAACGGTATCGGGTTCAAAATTTATGTTAAAAAATTTTTATGTGCGTGACGTAACGCAAACCTTGACAACCCCCCTCCCCCGCCTGTATCACCGTGGTGCCATCTAGTGTCACATATTTTAGGAAATCCTCAGTAAACCTTTGATTTGATGGTTTTCGACAGGAGTTGACAGGCCAAGTCGGGATGATGAGCAACGAGCTGAGGATGGCTGAGGAGAAACAGAGACTGACGCAGGAGGAGTTGGAGACGCTGAGGAAAGACCAGGACGACCTATTGGTGCTGTTTGCTGACCAGGTGAGTTTGAGCGACGTGTCCCGCCCATCGCCATTTCATTAATCATTTTAATTCAAATATATCTCCTTTGAGAATCACGGGTCTTTTCACCCCGGTCCTTTGAGAGGCTTGCGTGGGGATACAGATCCAACACGTAGAGGCCCTTTGGAGAAGTTGTTGTCATGTGGCGCTCCCGCCAAAACCTATTCCTGGATATACCTATGAAAGGTGTACCCTTGAATAGGTTTTGGCAGAAAAAATTATATAAAAAAATATATCTTATTATTATCATAGGATATTTACAATATCTTTTTATTATCTAGTTGCACAATTGTTGACATTAAATAGTTACTTACAGCTAAGTTTACTACCGCTTCCAAAGCGCTAGTGCAGAAGAAGCGGTAAGAAACTGCACTGCAGCATTTTCTCCAAGGACGTCAACTCACAATTAAATCAATATTTAAAATTAATGACGGATAGACATAGTTTGTTAAGTCATAATTAAAATTAAATTTTTAAAATGTCAAAATTTTAAAATAATGTCAAGTTATAGATTGAGTATGTACCAAATTTTGACATTATTTTTTTTAGTTTTTTTTTATTATTTTACTCGTAAAAACCTATTAAGAACGCGCCAAGCTCAATCCTTTTATTAGTTACTTTTTAACCGACTTTCAAAAAGGCCATTTGTCGCCATCTTTTTTAAAATGTATGTTTACCGATCGTTTAAAGACGCCTGGACCGATTTGGAAAATTCTTTTTTGTTTTAAAGGGTATTTGTCAAGTGGTCCCATAGTAATTTTATCAAAATCGGTTTCGTAGTTTAGGGGTTAAATCGTTTTTAGAAAAATTAAAGTTCTATGAACTGCCATGCTGGTCTGGGAGAAATGAAAAAACTTAGAATGTACCAGCTGCTTCTCTTCCCGCGCAGATCGTAAAAGCCGATCGAGGGAATGGGCAAAAATGCGAATCATGTTAACGGGCGATGCGGCTAGTAACTCATCACTGTATTGATTGCTTTTCCATCTTCTCGCCCACCATGACGCTAAAAGTGGCTTTTGGGTCTTGCGGCCCTGGGCTTTGCATAGAGCCGCAAGACCCAAAATGCTCTGTCTGCCCCATTAGGGATAAAGACGTGATAGTATGTATGTATGTATGAACTGTAAACTTATTGATCATCATCGTTTCAGCCGCATAACGTCCACTGTTTTACATCGGATTTCCGAAATGACAGATCTAAACCTTATTACTTGATCATAAAGTTTATTTTTGCTTGTGTTCATCGCCCAATTTGTTGCAGGACCTAAAACTGAACGAATACAAGATGCGGCTCCTATCTCTCGGACAGAAGGTGGACGATGAGGCACCCACGGAACCCCCGCAGTCACAAGCGCCGCAACCGACTACGTAGTTTGTTATGGCATGTTACCAGCTTGTAATTATACTCAACCGTTTATAATGGTACTTCCTAGATGACGTAAATGAGGATCCCTAACGAATTTCGTTGAGAATGGAGAGTTATAAAGTCTTTTTGCGGAGAGTTGATAAATTTTGGGCTTCTTAACTCGTTGCAAATTGCAGCCTATTATTTAGAAACTGAAACAATTTTATTTTTACAATAATAATATATTAGGGGTGACGACAGGGTCCGAAAAGACCCGTATTTTGCAGTTTACCAAAAAAGTAAAAATTCACAAAGATACGGAGCGTCAAAGTTCCGGACCCAGCAGTGACCTTACGCGAAATTTATATGCGCTGTATCTTTATCATTTTTGGTTTCTCAGAGAAACGAAAAAATACGTGTACAATGTTGTTGTTGTTGTTTAGAGCCCGTTAGATCCCACTGATGGGCAAAGGCCTCCCTCTCGGCTCTCCATTTCTCTCTGTCTTGCGCTTTTGCTTGCCAGTCCTTTGAGTCGATATTGAATTTAGGACCGGATGATTCGAGTACAATATTTTTTAATAATCTAACCGATGAACCAAATATATTTTTTCATTCGTCATGCCTATTTATTAACTGTATAAAACAGAAAACAACACGCAAACACCTAAACGACTCGTTCAAAACGCATTCCAGAACGGAATGGCAATATACGGCCGCCGCGTCCATCCATTTCGGGCCGCGGTTGACATCAACTGCGCGCTTCGTATCACGCAAACGGCGAAAGCAGGGGACAAGCGACGGCCGCCATACAGTTTGCGATGATTAAACGTCAGTCGGTAGTCTGAAACGAGTTATAATATTTATTAACTCTTGGCGAACAGATTTTAGAGCTGAGTAAACATACCGTGCAAAAAATTTAGTTCTACGATAAAAATTGACAAAGTTATGACCAAATAAATAGCTAGTGGCCGGCGCGGTTGCTGTGACGTCACGCGGCGCGAACTAACATCCCGTTCAGAGATTAACTGACTCTATATAAAATTTGCTATGAAACCGCAACTGATGGACTGATTTGGATCATTTCAAAATTATATTGACGAGAAAGCTTCGTAGAACACTTTAATGTTAGTTGATCGGAGTGGAAAGAGCTTTGAATGGATTTGTTGACCTCGAAACGATCCTCATTGGCAAATATATTGTAGAGGGATTATACTGAACGTCCAAGCTAGTCTCCAGAGTCTATTGGACAATCCGGCGTTTGTTTGTTTGTTCGAGGATTTTTTTAGAAGTGCGCGCTATGTATGTCACAGGATTAATATAATTATTATACAGAACGGAATCTCCTAGAGTCCCGCGCAATATGCGTCCCCGTCCCCGCACCTCTCCCCCGTTCTCGCCTTGTCTTCTTCATCTTATCGTGTGTGTTAGTGACTAACACTAGTGTCAGAGTTTTTAAACCGCCTTAAAGGACTCTGACATGGTTTTTAGGTAACGACCAATGTCAAAGACGGTGACCGGGACCGACGGCTTAACGTGCCCTCCGAAGCACGGATCATCTTACTTATCAGACAATCAGGTGATCAGCCTGCAATGTCCTAACCAAACTAGGACAACAACGCAAAGTCGTTGCCCCCGCCGGGAATCGAACCCGCGACCTCCGGGTATGAGCCGAACGCTCTAACCACTACACCACGGAGGTACATATCGCCTTGTGGAGGGTGTTGTTGAACGGCGGGCGGAAGGTTGCAGGCGCTTGCAACCAACGGTGGAGGTGCGGGGACGGGGAACGGGGATACATATTACGCGGCACCCTAGGAGTTTCCATTCTGTATGTAATACTATACTGGAATACTGCTGTATGTAATTCTGTAACCATGTCGCGTCTCGGTGTGAGCCGACCCTTAATGTAATAGGCAATCATTAGGCTGCGTTTCCACTGAAGCGGAGCAGAGCGGAGAGGAGCTTAGCGGTGCATGAATTGACCAATCACAATGCTCGAAATCTCCGCTCCGCTTCAATGGCAACAGCGTAGACTTCCCGAGAAATAGCATGATATGTAATTTTCAATTTAATTCTGTATATATACAAGTTTTGTGTTTTAGTTCTAACTGTAATTTAAAATCAATTAAGTTTTATTTTCAATAAATTTTATTATTGTGTACTACCGCTGAAGTTTTAACGTTATCATTTTATTACCCGACTACGGAAAAGCCAAGAGGAAGGATTATGATTTTAGCAATGTATGTATATGTCTGTTGCGCCGTATCATCCGAATTGCTTGTCCAATTGCCACAAATGAGATTTCAATTGATTCGTCATTATTGTCCGGGTGACATAGGCTACAACTTGTATCCATAAAATGTATATAACAAATGGTATTTTCAAAAGTCAATTTTTTTGCTTTGATATTGAGTGGGTTATCAAATAAAAGGTCTTAATAGCACTTTTTAAAAATATAAACCTTATATGGCTTTCGTAGTCGGGTATTACACTTTTAAACGTATATCTTGTTTTAATGTAAAGATTAACCAAGTTAGTGGGCCTGCAAAAGTAAAAAAAAGTCAAAAATCATTTATTTATCTTTGGATAGTTGTATCACTTGATACTTGTTATTTTTTCGGTTTCATAATAAGTAAATGTTGACGTCAGATCATTTACGTACAGCTAATTTTACTGCCGCTTCCTAAGCGCAAGTACAGAACAAGCGGCAACAAACTGTACTGCAACATTTTTTGCACTTATGGCGCCACCTGTTGCTTTGTAATCTGTGTTATGTGCGGTTTCATGTTAAAATTTAGTTCCGATTTTTCCCGCAATATGGCGTGGCCCACTAACTGGTTTGTTAACTTTTAATTACCATAATTTATTTTTGGACATGCTTTTATTTTGCTTTTAAAGTGCACTCTGTGCCTTAAGGGTTACCGCAAAAGGTGTGTACTTCATTGTTATTATTACGTTTAAGTTATAGTCAATAAATGATTAATATATTGAAGTGATGAGTTTATTTTCTACTAGCTGACCCAGCGAATTTTGTTCTGCTCATTCCTATTCCCGATCCCGGTCCCGTTCTCCTTCGACCGTTCCCGTTCCTCTTCCAACAATCCCATAAAAAAGGTTTTCTCTTTATTGAAACCTTCAGTGGAACTTAAGGAACATACTAAAATCTGCCAAATCGGTTCAGCTATTCTCGAGTTTTGAGCAACATTAATTTTTATTTATATAGATAGATTAGTTGTACCAGGCCAGGTGCACTCCGGAGTCTAGGTATGAACCGAAGCGGCCTCTCTAACGTGGCTTATTCATAGACATAAGGTTATTGCTAAAAATTCAACGCTACAGACAAAGGAATATGGACCGTCGCATCTCAGACGTAAGGTACATTTCGGCTCGTTTAGCGCACGCTAGGCTAATAATTCGATAATCATGCGACGTGCAAACTAAATGGGACTTTAGTACGCTGTAACTTGGTTTAATTTAGCAAATATCCTATCACACAATAGAGTGATTCTTCTGTACTTTAGTACTATTACGTATTCTGTGGCTGTACTCTCGACTTCATAATGCAACTCACTTTACGGTTACCCAAGGACTAAAGCAGTAAAATTATTTTTATAAAGATCTTTGTAAACAACCTGAATTTATCTAAGCCGTGTGAATTTCGGTAGAGTAAAAAGGATCGCTCCAAGTGTTCCGTGGATGTCGTAGAAGGCGACTTAGGTAGAAAATAAAAAAAGCTTGTGGCGATACGCCACTACACAGGAACTACAACCACAACAACGAAGCGAAAATACAGTTCACAGGAAGACTACACAGATGGCGCTGTCAGTATTCTACATCTCGATCCCAGAGTTCTGGCTGCAACTTAACATATATATAACCTCCGAAGATACTCCGTCCGTCAGAGCCGCGGTTCCTCAGGCGCAACACCAGGTCTGGCGGGAAGGTCTTTACTTCGTGGCGGTCGAGCATATCACCTCGCCCCCGCTTAAAACTAAAAAAACCTAAACATCAGTGAGACCTCTACTATTCGTCTGAACAGCGTGGAGAGTGTAGGCAAATTCTTCAAGTTGCTCTGGTTTATAGCTCTGGTAGTAGAGATTAGATACAGTACCAAGATACCAAGTCATTTTTAGTCTCCACTGCAGGGGCACGACACTACTCCAGTAGTGTCGTGCCCCTGCAGTGGAGACTAGACTTGGTTCATTTGCTGAATTGATATGCATGCCGTAGACACGACACGCAACTCGACACGAAATTCACAAAGATACGGAGCATCTAATTTAAAAAGTAGACGACGTTGCCGCTATTATGTAAAAATGGTATCTTGTTTTGAGTGTATGTGTATAATGGGTTAAACGTGGTTTAAACCAAGTACTATACTAAAGTTAGTCCTCATTTTATAATAAGACGGGAATCTTAGCGCCGAATCGCACAGCGGCAGCGGCTGGCAACGCACTTTCATTGGCAAACCATAATCATCATTATTTCTATCTACGTTATGAATAGAATAGCTTGAGAAAAACTTTTTAATTTGCAAACCATGATTTTTTTTTTCAAGCGGTTCTATGCATTTCGTGTACAGGATTTTTTTAGAAGTGCGCGCTATGTATGTCACAGGATTAATATAATTATTATACAGAACGGAATCTCCTAGAGTCCCGCGCAATATGCGTCCCCGTCCCCGCACCTCTCCCCCGTTCTCGCCTTGTCTTCTTCATCTTATCGTGTGTGTTAGTGACTAACACTAGTGTCAGAGTTTTTAAACCGCCTTAAAGGACTCTGACATGGTTTTTAGGTAACGACCAATGTCAAAGACGGTGACCGGGACCGACGGCTTAACGTGCCCTCCGAAGCACGGATCATCTTACTTATCAGACAATCAGGTGATCAGCCTGCAATGTCCTAACCAAACTAGGACAACAACGCAAAGTCGTTGCCCCCGCCGGGAATCGAACCCGCGACCTCCGGGTATGAGCCGAACGCTCTAACCACTACACCACGGAGGTACATATCGCCTTGTGGAGGGTGTTGTTGAACGGCGGGCGGGAGGTTGCAGGCGCTTGCAACCAACGGTGGAGGTGCGGGGACGGGGAACGGGGATACATATTACGCGGCACCCTAGGAGTTTCCATTCTGTATGTAATACTATACTGGAATACTGCTGTATGTAATTCTGTAACCATGTCGCGTCTCGGTGTGAGCCGACCCTTAATGTAATAGGCAATCATTAGGCTGCGTTTCCACTGAAGCGGAGCAGAGCGGAGAGGAGCTTAGCGGTGCATGAATTGACCAATCACAATGCTCGAAATCTCCGCTCCGCTTCAGTGGCAACAGCGGAGCGGAGATTTCGAGCATTGTGATTGGTCAATTCATGCACCGCCAAGCTCCTCTTCGCTCTGCTCCGCTTCAGTGGAAACGCAGCCTTAGACTTCCCGAGAAATAGCATGATATGTAATTTTCAATTTCATTCTGTATATACAAGTTTTGTGTTTTAGTTCTAATTGTAATTAAAAATCAATTAAGTTTTATTTTCAATAAATTTTATTATTGTGTACTACCGCTGAAGTTTTAACGTTATCATTTTATTACCCGACTACGGAAAAGCCAAGAGGAAGGGTGATGATTTTAGCTATGTATGTATGTAGGTATGTATATGTCTGTTGCGCCGTATCATCCGAATTGCTTGTCCAATTGCCACAAATGAGATTTCAATCGATTCGTCATTATTGTCCGGGTGACATAGGCTGCAACTTGTATGCATAAAATGTATATAACAAATGGTACTTTCAAAAGTCAATTTTTTTGCTTTGATATTGAGTGAGGTTTCAAATGAAAGGTCTTAATAGCACATTTCAAAAATAAAAGCCTTACATGGCTTCCGTAGTCGGGTATTACACTTTTAAACGTATATCTTGTTTTAATGTAAAGGTTAGCTAAGTTAGTGAGCCTGCAAAAGTCAAAAAAGACAAAAATCATTTATTTATCTTTGGATAGTTGTATCACTTGAGACTTGTTATTTTTTCGGTTTAATAATAAGTAAATGTTGACGTCAGATCATTTACTTATAGCTAAGTTTACTTCTGCTTCCTAAGTGCAAGTACAGAAGAAGCGGCAACAAACTGAACTGCAGCATTTTCTGAAATGATGGCGCCACCTGTTGCTTTTTAATCTGTGTTATGGGCGGTGTCATGTTAAAATTTAGTTCCGATTTTGTCCGCAATAAGGCGTGGCTCACTAACTTGTTTGTTAACTTTTAATTACCATAATTTATTTTTTGACATGCTTTTATTTTGCTTTTAAAGTGCACTCTGTGCCTTAAGGGTTACCGCAAAAGGTGTGTACTTCATTGTTATTATTACGTTTAAGTTATAGTCAATAAATGATTAATATATTGAAGTAATGAGTTTATGTTCTACTAGCTGACCCAGCGAATTTTGTTCTGCTCATTCTTATTCCCGATCCCGGTCCCGTTCTGGTTCCCGTTCTCCTTCGACCGTTCCCGTTCCTCTTCCAACATTCCCATAAAAAAGTTTTTCTCTTTATTAAAACCTTCAGTGGAACTTAAGGAACATACTAAAATCTGCCAAATCGGTTCAGCTATTCTCGAGTTGAGCAACATTAATTTTTATTTTTATAGATAGATAGATTAGTTGTACCAGGCCAGGTGCACTCCGGAGTGTAGGTATGAACCAAAGCGGCCCCTCTTACGTGGCTTATTCATAGACATAAGGTTGAAATTGCTAAAAATTTAACGCTACAGACAAAGGAATATGGACCGTCGCATCTCAGACGTAAGGTACATTTCGGCTCGTTTAGCGCACGCTAGGCTAATAATTCGATAATCATGCGACGTGTAAACTAAATGGGACTTTAGTACGCTGTAACTTGGTTTAATTTAGCAAATATATCACTATCACACAATAGAGTGATTCTTCTGTACTTTAGTATTATTACGTATTCTGTGGCTGTACTCTCGACTTCATAATGCAACTCACTTTACGGTAACCCAAGGACTAAAGCAGTAAAACTATTTTTATAAAGATCTTTGTAAACAACCTGAATTTATCTAAGCCATGTGGTTTTCGACAGAGTAAATAGAACCACTCCAAGTGTTCCGTGGATGTCGTAGAAGGCGACTTGAAAATAAAAGCTTGTGGCGACTTAATACGCCACTACCAGGAACTACAACCACATTAACGAAGCGACAACATAGTTCACAGGAAGACTACTAGATGGCGCCTTCAGTATTTCTACATCTCGATCTCGGAGTTCTGGCTGCAACTTCATATTAAGTATATACCTCTGTACTCTGAAGATACTCCGTCCGTCAGAGACGCGGTTCCCCAGGCGCAACACCAAGTCTGGCGGGGAGGTCTTTACTTCGTGGAGGTTGGGCATATTACCTCGCCCCTGCTTAAAGCTAAACAAAGCTTAAGCATCAACGAGACCTCTCCAATTCGTCTGAACAGCCTGTAGTGTAGGCCAGTTCTTTTTTCTGCTCTGGTAATACATATGGAGTAGTGCCGTGCTCCTGCAGTGAAGCCTAAAAATGACTTGGTATCTTGGTACTGTATCTAATCTCTACTACCAGAGCTATAAACCAGAGCAACTTGAAGAATTTGCCTACACTCTCCACGCTGTTCAGACGAATAGTAGAAGTCTCACTGATGTTTAGGTTTTTTTAGTTTTTAGCGGGGGCGAGGTGATATGCTCGACCGCCACGAAGTAAAGACCTTCCCGCCAGACCTGGTGTTGCGCCTGAGGAACCGCGGCTCTGACGGACGGAGTATCTTCGGAGGTTATATATATGTTAAGTTGCAGCCAGAACTCTGGGATCGACATGTAGAATACTGACAGCGCCATCTGTGTAGTCTTCCTGTGAACTGTGTTTTCGCTTCGTTGTTGTGGTTGTAGTTCCTGTGTAGTGGCGTATCGCCACAAGCTTTTATTTTCTACCTAAGTCGCCTTTTACGACATCCACGGAACACTTGGAGCGATCCTTTTTACTCTACCGAAATCCACACGGCTTAGATAAATTCAGGTAGTTTTACTGCTTTAGTCCTTGGGTAACCGTAAAGTGAGTTGCATTATGAAGTCTAGAGTACAGCCACAGAATACGTAATAGTACTAAAGTACAGAAGAATCACTCTGCCCCTGCAGTGGAGACTAGACTTGGTTCATTTGCTGAATTGATATGCATGCCGTAGACACGACACGCAACCAACTGAACGAATAATAGGTATAATGGTAAGTTCTTATCTATGTGAGGAACAAATAACACTAAAATGTATAAGCATAATATTTAATTTTCTTAATACATTAGGCAATAAATATTTGAATCTATCTACATAACAGTCTCAGTACATGATTACGTTACTTACATATTAAAAAACATACACTTACACTGTACAATCATTATGAATTATCACAACACGTGCTATGTGACGAATATGAATCGTGTGACATATGAGGAAACTCAAACCGTTTATTATAAAACTCAGACTAAATAGAATATGGTTTAAACTAACATTTAACCCAACTGAAGTCTCTTCACCTTTTATTTTTTATCACAATAGGGATAATAGGGTCAGAACATTATTATTCTATGTAGTCCATCTTTTAGATTATCCAAAAAATAGGACCCATTTATTAAAAAAAAGTCGAAATTTACAAAGATACGGAGCATCTAATTTAAAAAGTAGACGACGTTGCCGCTTTTATGTAAAAATGGTATCTTGTTTTGAGCGTATAATGGGTTAAACGTGGTTTAAACCAAGTACTATACTAAAGTTAGTCCTCATTTTATAATAAGACGGGAATCTTAGCGCCGAATCGCACAGCGGCAGCGGCTGGCAACGCACTTTGATTGGCAAACCATAATCATCATTATTTCTTTCTTCGTAATGCATAAAATAGCTTGAGAAATCCTTGTCAATTTGCAAACCATGACTTTTTTTTTTCAAGCGGTTCTATGCATTTCGTGTACAGAATAAGGTTGAATATGTTTTGACAATTGGGTGAGGCCCATGTCCAGCAGTGGACGTTATGGGGTTGAATGATGATGATGATATATTGACAATGCAAGTGCGCTGCCGACGATATTGCACTATGTAGCACTAACTTAACTACGTAATTTTAACTAATATAGTCATTATTTGAATACTGTAAATATTTCTGTGAGACGTGAATTTTTTAATAAATTCGAATATTAGGTACTATGTGATGTGTATATCGTGAATCAAATATAGGAAATACTGCTAGTATACAATGTGGAAGAGACATGTTCGATTTATTACGGGTGTGTCCCTTCCACGTTATATTAGATGTCAGTTGTTGAGTGAAAAGCGGACATTGAGCTTAACTCACATAGGAAGAGAAGCGGCGGGCATCCGACTTTAATGTCAAACCATCGTCACCTTTATTTCTATCTATGAAATAGACTTTGATAAGGGACTATATAATCAAAGGAAATAGAATGGCTTGAAAAACTCGGCCGCTTGGAGCCGCTGGCACTCGCGAGGCCATTGTTTTGTTCAAGCTAAACAGTGCATTGCGTGCATAGAAATAAAGGTGAATATGGTTTGACAATGAAAGTGTGCCTCTATTACGGTGTGAATCAAGCCTGACCATCAACGTCGCCCTCAGAAAGGGGTCGTCCATATAATATATACGTCACGTTTCGAGTTATTAAACCCATCCCACCCAAATCATGCTTTTTCCGACCTCTTTGATCCTTTTATCGCGAGACTGCATCGGCATGACTCCCTCTCTCTTCTTGCTATGACATTGATAACATTTGGATGGCCCCATAGAGATAGCAAACTTAGCTATAAGCTAAATGTTTAGCCTAGCTATATAGGTAAGAAAATTTATTGAATTCAATAAAATAAATTCTTGTAACTGGACTAATACCAGCAGATAAGTTCAATGACCGCTTTTCACCCGCTAAATGGCGTCTAGTAACTTTTTGAACCTTATTTTAATGGCATTTTAAATTAAGCGCAAATATTTTAAGAGCAAGTTCGATCTACATATAACTATAATGCTCACTCAATATGATTTTGGCCATTTAACTTCAACTCACGGAAAATTTTGACTTAAAAACAGTAACTCAAAATTATGGTGTGAACTGACTCTTAAAATCGTTGTACTCATTTATAACGATTTTATTATCTTTTGAAATATTATTAACAGCTTAAACATAGTCTTCATACTTATAAAAAATCTACCTTCTTTAACCAGTTCATGAGTATGCTACCAAGTGCAGGTATTTATCATCATGCAATCATCAGAAAAAACATAGCTCTTTAAATCGGTAGCATTATACTATAGAACTCATTCAAGCAAGCAGTACAGATATTTATGAATTCAGCTATAGGAATGCATTTAAGTATAAATAACGGTTATCGACGAACACACCAAGGCTTTGATTTAACTTTGTACATACATACATACATACATTACATACATACATACCGCTCATCGTGGTATAATAAAACAAGTTCTCTTCCCGAGATACCTCTGATTGTTGTTTCTAGTAAATTTATAAATTTACTAGAAAGTCCCTGGGACTTATATAAAATACTATACTATAAAATAAAATACTAAAGTTTTTCGGGTGATTTATCAACCTGTATAATTTTTGATAAATTTAATTAATTAATAGTTCATAATTAGTCAAATGGAAAAATGCATTTTTCTCGGGTAATTCAATCACACAGTGGCAACACTCCCAACTGATGTCACGGGAAGAGAATACCAGGCGAAGTATATTATTAAGGCCATACCCAAATTTTCAATAAAATAAATAATTTAAAAGGAAACGGAGATATCATTTAAAATTGTGTCTTGGTCAATTTCTAGATACCCATTCAAAGTATTTTTTAAACTACTTTTTGTAGTTTAAAATGAGAACGTGAAGCTTTTGGACGCACGTTTGCGAAAAACGGCCACTTTTGGCTAATGTCCGTAGAAAAGCTTCACGTTCTCACTTTAAACTATAAACAGTAGTTCATAAAATAGTTTTAAGGGTTATCTAGGGCTTGATCAAGACACAATTTTAAATGATATCTCCGTTTCCTTTAAAATGATTTATATTAAATGGCGGCGCCACTGGACCCCGGAAAATTTGGGTATGGCCTTAAACCATCAACAGCTCGATGCGGTCTGTCAATCATTTTTTGTTAAAGGCTGGGAATAGACCATGGGGTCAAACAAGCTTTTTTTTGTCGAGGGGGGGGGTCCGAACGTTTGACATTTTTTACATATAGGTATAAATAAACGTTGCTTAATTAAGCGCCGTATTCATTATCCAGCCTGCTGTACAGCCGTTCAAGGTCGCTTTGCTGGATGTAGCGTATTCGTGATAAGTCCGCCTTTGTACCTACTATATTTGAAATGTACTTTTGATTATTGTCATACTTAGTTGGTGCAATAAAGAAATTTTATCTTATTCCTGATCCTCTAGTTTCAACCAAAGTTGGTGTAGACATCCTTTGATTGCTAGGAGATTCTGATGGCAAATCTATCTAAGCGAGTCCACTGGTTTTCATAGCTGACTACTGCATCAGGTTAGAACTGTCAACAGACAACAACAACAAAAGAGGGCAACACTGCCTCGCAAAATGTCTGAGTGCCGGCAACACTGGCTTGCTGGATGCGTGAATAGGTTCCATCCAGCAAAGCGACCTTGAACGGCTGTACAGCAGGCTGGATAATGAATATTGCGCTTTAGGTTAAACCAACAAACACACTTATTCAGTTAGTTACCAAACTATAAAAAGACGTCACCTTCAGCCTCGCTAAACGGAATAGGGATGTGGACTGGGTAAAAAATATATTTTTATAGTAAGACAACTAGATTATCTAAAAATAACGAATCCATATTTTTTCGTTTAGCTAAGTGGGAAAAATTCACATATTCAGCGTTTCCAAGATTCAGAGTGGGTGATTTACGTCACCTTTGGTTAAAAACTGTAGCTGATCGCAACGTCAAGCGAAATTTTAAATGCGCTGTATCTTCGTCATTATTTGCCAAACAGAGAAATGGAAAAATAAGTATACCATACTTATTAATAATCTATCTAATGAGACAGAACAATCTTTTTAGTCCACATCCCTATTGCTGTTTTATAGACATGGGTAACTCCGGATTAGAAGATTCAAATGAGCCGAATCATCAACAGGAGCTGATAACCTTATCACCTCCGAGCAATTGTTACCGACTCCCGAGAGGTTGGAGGATACGCGTCGTAGATACTCAGTCCCGCCGGCAATCGGCGCTCGTCGGGTCGCGTCGCGCGCGGTCCGCCAGTCATTCGTTTCGGCTCAACCGCGTCACGGGTCACAGCCGTCGGGATCGGAAATACTCGGGACTCGGAAGAAATCGGACGGAGGCTTCGGCGATAAGGGAGTAGGAATCAATAAGATGAGTCGGCACCGAATGATGATTAAGATTAAGTGAGCCGAGCCGCACCTTGGAGTCGAGATTACCCATGTCTATTATTTTATATTCACCCCTCGGACCCCCCTCAGGGTACGTCCTGGTCCTGGCATGGCTGATTAGGTCGGCTAAGTGACGTAGAAGTACAGACCCACGCAGAGCAGCACCCCAAGGACCAGAAACACCATAACCAGTATAAACCGGTCTTGCAGCGAGCGGATGATCATCGAGTTCATGAGCCGGGAGGAGCGGTTCAGCTGCTCGTCTGTTTCTCGGAGCTGGAAGAGGAAGGATCAGTTGAGAAAAGAACTGTTTCCAGGCTGGGCTGGGAGAAAAGAAAAAGAGGGGAGGCTTTTGCCCAACGATGAGATCTATTACTACCATAAAAACTGTTATAGAATGCATAAATTATCAAAACTTAAAACCGACTTCACCCTCAAACGTAAGTTAGAGGACTTGATTCATGTATTACTGAAATGTGACCAGTATACCGCCCTACGTGACCGGTTTTTAGCTGGACTACCAATGTACAATGGTGAGCTTAACATAATGTTAAGCAATCCACTGTCGCACATGGCAAAAGCCATCTACTTTTTTCTGCGAGCTGTGATGGTGCACAGAAGTTAGATAATACCTAATTGTAGTTCCCCATGAGGCTGGCATAGTCACACCAAGTGAACTGAAGCCTCGGTAAAATAATAGACAAAAAAAAACAAAACCCTCAAACTACACAACAGCCTTTCAAATCGGTCCAGGCGTCTTCGAATAATTGGTGAAAATACTTTCTATTTATTTTAATCTGTTTTTATTTGCAGAGGCAAATGAAATAAATCATCTGTAAAAAAGTTTTCAGCTGCCTAGTTATCACGGTTCATGAGATAAAGCCTGGTAACCGACAGACAGACGGACAGTGGAGTTTTTAAATAGGGTCCCATTTTTACCCTTTGGGTACATAACCCTAAAACCGGAGGGAATAGGCGAAAGGTTGTCGTAAGCGATGCGTTAGCAACCCATCACTATTTTTGATCCGTTTATCCGCCCCATTACAGTTAAATACTGCGATTATAGCGAAAAGACCGCTCGTTGTACTTTAACTTATACATTGTATTTTAATACTTAGTTACCTGATAGTGTAATTTATGTAATAATATCACATGGACCTTAAACACATAACTACGTTGTGACGACGCAAAGTAAGGCAACGCGTCGCCGAGCGTTGCGATGGTCTGATTACGGCGTTGCGGCGCCGCAACGCGGTGTTTTGGCTCTTATGCAAACATTTTTCCAGTACACTTTTTATAAAAACGCAGTTTATTTACTTAATTAAACTTTACTCCTTCACTCACCCTCCCCCTCGACCTTTGAATCGTCTCCCGCTGCACGCTGAGGTCCTGCAGCACGGCGGCCCCGATCTGCTCCGTCTCCAGTATCACCCTGTATCCCTCCGTGAGATTCTTGCCGGTGCGCTCAAGCCGCTCAGTGTTGTCAAGTAGCTTCGTCCGCTGGTCCGTGGCGCCCCAATCGTCGTACACTTCGTCATTTTCTATGTTATCTGGAATAATATAATATTCTTATGGTTTAGTCACCATGCTAGTCCGCCGCCCAGAGGTTCCGGGTTCGATCCCCGGTCAGGGCAAGTTGGGAAATGGCCTTTTCCAAATTATTATGGGTCTTGGATGTTTATCTATAATGTATTTGAGTTAAGTTAGTGTCCCATAACACAAATCTCGAACTTACTTTAGGGCTAGCTCAATCTGTGTAATTTGTCCGTATACATATTTTTGTATTATGTATTTCTGACGGGCTATTCTTGATGTTTGTAAAACTCACATGTTGCAGAGTTGTTGACAACAGAGCGGTATTCCTCCCTAACTCGCTGCAGCTCAGCTCTGTACGCCGCCAAGCGAGACCCCGCTCCGGCGCCTCTTGACTCCAACTCTAGTTGTTCCAACTGTAAAACATCATTTTATTTAGATAAAATTGAAGTGGTGTAAAAGGCATTTTAGTTTTTAACCCTTTCACCGCGAGACTTTATATCAGTTGTCGTGCCCCCAGCGCGAGACATGGTAAATTAAACATACCTATCTACAACCAAAAACGGATATGGATACCTAAGTTATGTGCCATACGAGCATTTTTTTTGTCACAAATATGCGACCTTCGCGGAATTGGCCCGACAATGTTTGTTACATATATGTGAAGCTCGCAGTTAAAAGGTTAAGCACCCATTCTTTTTATTTCTTTGAAACAAGCATCTATTACTGAGTGCCACCTTTCAATAAACAAGATGATTTACCAATCAGCCTGTACATTAATAAGTACCTATTCTAGCTAAAAGTAAACTTCGAAATAGAATCAAAGTGCTAAGCAAAATAAACATACCAAGTCATTGGCCTCCTCAAAATTGGCTTTGATTTCTTTCGATAGTTGATCTCGATTTTCTAGTTGAAAAACAAAGTGTTTATTAGTATGAAAATCACTTAATAGCAATCCAATATTTTTTGCATGTAATCAATCCGAGAAAATGGGAGAATCTTACCTTCGTGGCCAGATTTTAAACGACCAATTTTAGCAGTAATATCTGCCGTAAGAACAGAATATTGCTGTTCGTAAGATTGGGCTAATGTAGCCATTTTGTTAGTGCTTATTTTGTTAGTGTATTTAGGCCATAATCGATTAAAATTCTTTTAAAATAGAAATTAGCACAACACAGCGTCGTTCAAAAATGCAAAATCAACAACAATGACTTTGACGTTTCACTGACATTGATAGATTTAGATAGAATGGCTAAATTACGTTTTGTACTTTATCGGCAAAATAAACAAATAAAATTAATAAGCCGAAAAATTATACAACAGAAATAGATATGTGCATATAAGAAAGTAGGTACCTAATTTTCAAACAAAGGGGAATAGGTACCTAGGACTTCTGACTTCTTTAACCTAGGTATTCTAGTCAAGATAAGAATTTTTTTATTGTGCGTTTAGTTCTATCACAGGATTCACAGGTTCTATTCTACCAACTGCGCTAACTTCAACTCAATCAAACCTCATAACTTGGTATTGTCTCTTTTGCACTCATCTTCTATTGTATGCTCTATCTCTATTCCACTTGAACGTCTGTCACTTTTGTCACCAAGTTCACCAACTGCTGCTAATTTCATTTCAATCAAATCATTTTAATTTTTGTTGTGGACGCGTTGTGTGTGTAAAAAATGATTTTATAAGTAATTTGTGATATATGTTTAGGTGATGAATTTACTTTTGTTTATTGAAACCCTATCTGGCGCTCAATCTATATTAAATAATATATAATGTAACAACGACGTCTACTCTACGTATCTAACGTGTGATAAACTTGCTGCAAGGAAGGTATGTGCAACTAAAGACATTTTTTGGAAGTTTTGTTCAACTGCGTTAAAACTTTAGTAAAAGTTGCGATTTTTGTTAGTAAAAGATGTTAAGTGAAGTGTATTATAGTCTATTTATAGAGTAATTGTGGAAACAATGGGTGTTTACTTTCTCTATACGTAGCGTGAGATACTGGTATTAGGAATGTGAATTTGAATAAATAATGTCCGTTTCTGTGCGTAGATAGCTCGTGTTTAAAGATTCCGAATAATGAGACAATGAACTGGCTTTGTAGGCACGTTGTAGACATCTTCTGTTTCCGCAAGTAATTAGTATCACTTTTAGACTCAACAGAGAAGCGCACGCGCGTCTCAAGGGTGCCGGCCGCATATATCAATGGTGTGAGTGATCTATAGTTGACGAAATCTCGTCTTTTCTACAAAGGTCACTAACTTATAGCTCTATTGTTCCAGCTTATTTTACTTCCTTGTAGTTTTATATTCATTAAGCATATGAAGAATTATTTTTATATTATTTATTTCAATTATATTTATGTCTATGGAAGAGGCCTTATTTGGCCGTAGAAGATAAACAGCTGAAATGATGATGATAAATTGTGCATTGTACAATAAAGTCTACATAATTATTTTATTTATTTTCTTAAATTTATTTTTTTGCCCCACTCATCTGGGAGGAAGAATTTACAAGTTGCTTCTCTTCTTGCGCAAATCGTGTAAAAGCTGATGAAGGGAATGGGAAGGCTTGATATTGTATATAAATAAATAAAATAAATAATAAATATATACAAGATTTCAAGGTCACACAGATTGAGCTAGCCCCAAAGTAAGTTTGAGGCTTGTGTTATGGGATATGTTATGGTATAATAACTCAACAATACTATATTTTATAACAAATACATATATTGATTAACATTTATTTATCTTTGCCTATATATATATATATATATATATTTTGCTACAGGAAAGTTATAAAAAACAAACCAATACAATAAGTAGCTTCCCCACTCCTCAATTGTAGTAATATATTTATACAAGTATACAAATAATCTACTAACATCAATATCTACTAACCCTATGGTTGTGTTAGGTTACACACTGCTCTTCTTCAACCGGTCAAAAGTTATTAAATTTACTACTATTTACATAATCTTGTCATCCTCAACCTTGACATTGGCAAATCATCTTTTGGCTACACGACACAAGCCATAACCTTTTAAAAAAAGAAAGAAAGAAGATTGTAGTCAATCGGGTAGATAGAATGGACTGGTGGACTAGGTCAAAAATACAGTATTTGGTACAGTTCATATAATAAAATGTCACAAAGTAGTGTCACTTCATTAATCATATCCATTTTCTTTTTTAGATTTGGATTTTAGATTTATTAATGCAGAAAAACCGATATTGAGAGCGCTATTTGTTTCCAAAAAAAGCATGATGCCACACTTTTGTATTTCATACAAATCTCATACAAAATGTTTGAAAAAAGCTTAATAATAATGTAATAATAGCGTTTTTTTTTAATTTATTTATTTAAACTTTATTGCACTAGAAAAAGTGTACAAATGGCGGACTTAACGCCATATGGCGTTCTCTACCAGTCAACCCATGACCAATCAACACATAACAATACACTTGATTTAATCTATTATTTTCTTTTTGTCCTTTTGTCATTGACCAGACCAAGGCCTCCTCCAATCCTTTCCATGTCTCTCTGTTTCCAGCTTTCCTAATCCAGGTAGCTCCAGCGACTTCCTTAATGTCATCTACCCATCTTTTGCAAGGTCAAAGTAGAAAAAAGCTTACGTACTAAAAGTAGTTGAGTTGTCATCTAGCAGATTACCTGTGTGTGAGTCAACTAGGTTAAGTTGAATCATCATGTTCTTAAATGGACATAAGGTGTGAACCTGAATTCTTCATTTCTACATAATGACATCACTTGCAACCTGACCTGCTTTTGTTGAAATATGTAATAAAAACATATTTTTAATGAAAGAAAAAGACGCCTTTGCCAAGCAGTGGGAACCAACACCAGAAGGGCCATTTTTTAAAGAAAGGAGTCAAAGGAGTAATTTATTGTCAATGTCTGTCTGTCATCCAGCTCTCAAACGGATGAACCGATTTCGATGCGATTTTTATGTTTAAGCAAGATTTTATGCTGTGGTCCTTAGCTATGTTCAATGAAAATTTTAGTACTGGGGGACTGGGGGTAAACGCTTGAAAGTCGGGGGTTAATTTGCCTGGCAAACAACTTGTTATTATTTTTATGATAACCATGGTGATGGTTATCATTTAACAAGTTTTTTGCCGCCATATGGGATACCATTTGCATACCACCATATGGGAGAAAGAAAAATAACCGGCGAAGTGCGAGTCGGACCGACGCACAAAGGATTCCCTACCATTATCTTAGAAAAATCACGTTTGTTGTATGGGAGCCCCACTTTAATATTTATTTTATTCTGTTTTTAGTATTTGTTGTCATAGTGGCAACAGAAATATATCACTGTGAAAGTTTCAACTGTCCAGCTATCACGGTTCATGAGATACAACCTGGTGACAGACAGACAGATTTTCAGAAAGAGAGAGAGAGAGATAGGGTCCCATTACTCTTTGTATACAGTATAGGTAGCATTTCATTAAAAATTAAACTTAAATTTTAATATTCTCTGCACATAATGTAAATTATACTTTTTGATGTGTAAAAGTGAAGATCGAATAATTTCTAAATAAATATATTCATTTTGTACCCTAATTATGTAGAACACAGTTCAATATACCCTCAATAGATTTTTAAGAACTGCATGGAAAGAGAAGCAAGTCAAGTCAAGTCAAGTCAAATTCATTTATTTATCTTTGGATATTTGTATCACTTGATAATTGTCACTTTTTTTTTCCCTTCGATTTCTTATAAGGTAAATGTTGACGTCAGATCATTTACTTATAGCTAAGTTTACTGCCGCTTCCAAAGCGCAAGTACAGAAGAAACGGTAACAAACTGTACTGCAGCATTTTCTCCAATAACGTCAACTTACAATTATACTGGTATTAAAATTAGATATGTGGACTGAGAATACATTGTTGTCACAATTATAAATTAAGCATGATGTCAAGTTTAAAATTAATGTCAATTTGTAAATTTTGTACTAAAACATGTACAGAATGTTCTTAAATTATGACATTTGTGAATGTACAAATACTAACCTTTAAGAGGGACCCGCGCCAAGCTCAAGCCAGACATTTTTGTCTCTAAGGTAATCATCGGTTCCGTAATAAGCTTTATCACAGAGTACTTTCTTAACATAAACTTTAAATTTTCTATCTGGCATACTAAGAACCGATTCTGGCAATTTATTATAAAACTTTATACAGTTTCCCATAAACGACTTACTAACTGTTTTCAGCCTATAGGACGGAGTAAATAAATCATTTATATTACGTAAGTTTCTATCCGTAAAATCACCCACTTTATTAAACAAGGCAATATTTTTCCTTACATACATTATATTTTCAAATATGTACTGGGATGGTACAGTAAGTATATCAATTTTCTTAAAAAAATCTCTTAGGGAGTCTCTTGATCCTAAACCGTAAATAAAACGAATTGCCCTTTTTTGCAAAATAAAAATAGTCTGTATATCAGCTGCACTCCCCCATAGAAGAATCCCATAAGACATCAGACTATGAAAGTAACTAAAGTAAACTAGTCTAGCAGTTGCCACATCTGTCAATTGTCTGATTCTCCTAATAGCGTAAGCCGCTGAGCTAAGCCTATTAGCGAGTTTAGAGATATGTGCACCCCATTGAAGTTTTGAATCTATTGTGATTCCCAAGAAAGTAGTATTTTCAACGAGATCTAATTTTTGACCGTTCAGTAGCACATCAACATTGGCTTGCCTCACGTTAGGAAGACTAAATCGAATGCATTGGGTCTTGTTTGCATTCAACATAAGGTTATTGGCTGAAAACCAGTTAGAAATGGCCGTCAAGGTGTTATTCACCGAAGTAGCATCTTCGCTATGACGGTCTATTTCAAAAATAAGAGACGTGTCATCGGCGAACAACACAATGCCAGCTTGTTTCTCAACCGCGTAAGGCAAATCATTGACGTACACTAAGAAGAGGAACGGTCCCAGGATAGAACCTTGAGGTACTCCCATTTTAACGAGAGATCCGTTTGACTTTATGCCATTTATGTCAACAGTCTGAAGCCTATCCGTTAAATATGATTGAATGAGGTTTATTGATTTATCGTCAAAACCGTACTGACGGAATTTGAGCAAAAGTGTTGGATGATCTACGCAGTCAAACGCTTTTAAGAGATCGCAAAAAGAACCGATTGCATCGTTCTTGTTTTCCCATGCGTTGTAAATTTGAGTAACGAGCGCTACCCCAGCATCAGTGGTCGATTTCCCTCCAGTAAAACCAAACTGCTGGCTATGAAAAAGGTTATGGGTGATAAAGTGATGTTGCATTTGATTAAGCATTATCTTTTCAAACACTTTGCTCAAAACTGGCAGAATCGATATTGGTCTATAATTGCCAGGATCTGTTCTTACCCCCTTTTTAAATAAAGGAATCAATTTACTGCACTTCATTAAATTTGGAAAAATACCTTCATCAATGCATTCATTAAAAATAAAAGCTAGGTCTGCAGCAATGATATTTATAATGTGGCTTACTACACTAACGGACATACCCCAGTGGTCTTCCGATTTTTTTAAATTTAACTGTTTAAATGCATCAACTATATCTTTGGGGGTAATATGTTTAAATTGAAACTTATGATTACATTGAGCTACATTATCTTTAAGTAAGGCTTCAGCATGTTGAGGACTTGAATTGGTATTTTCAGTAAGTTCCAAGGGAATATTAGTGAAAAAATTATCGAATACATAATTATCGAACATATATATCATTAGGGTTGGTAATATTTTTACCGGCACATTTGATTTCTCGAATATTTTCTCTCGCTCTAGTTTTACCGGTTTCTTTATTAATAACATTCCATGTCTCTTTAATTTTATTTGGTGCATTATTGATTTTTCTACTAATGTAGATAGCTTTAGCATTTTTGCAAACTTTTTTAAATAATTTAGAGTATTTTTTAACATACTCAACAAAGTTAGGGTTGAAATTAAATTGTTTTTGGGCATATAAATCAAATAATTTTCTTCTGCTTATATAAATACCTTTAGTTGCCCATTCATTAAACTTTAACCTACCATTAACATTAACTTTTTTCTGTTCCAATGTTTCTGAATATTCTTTAGACACTGTACTAAATAATTTATTGTAGTGATCATCAGGATTACTTCCTGTGTATACGACTGAACATAACTTATTTTCTAAATTCTTTTTGAGCTTATGAATTTTTTTTGAAGTAATAGGCCTACACATGATTTTATCTTCTTTCAAGCAGCGGGTGGACTCCTTGACAAAAGAAACAAATACACCCATCTGGTCAGATGGCAACTTGTTAATTACAGATTTCTTAAAATAATTTATATTGGTAAAGAAATTGTCCAGGCACGTGGCCGATGTAGCAGAGATTCTAGTAGGTTCAAAAAAAACGTTTTCTAGGTCATAACATTTAAAGAGGTTTAAAAATTGTGTACTCCTTGGATTCTGCACTAGAATATCAACATTGAAGTCACCACAAATAATTAAATTTTTTTTACTTGTTGAAGCTAACTTTAGCACCTGATCCATTACTTTCAAAAATCCCCTAAAATCGCTATCTGGTGGACTGTATACGCATACAATTAAATGATGGTCTAGCTCAGCACAGGCCACCTCACAACAGCGGTCAACAGAAAGTCTAACTATGTCCTTCCGCTCCTTGCCACGGAATCCATTTTTTGTAACTATTATAGAACCACCTCGAGTAGTAGACTTTCTGTTAAAGCAGCTAACAATGTCGTAGTTGTTTAGGCTGAACATCATCTCACTCTCACATAGCCAATGCTCAGTCAAACACAAGATATCTACATCTAATTCTTCTAATACTAGTTCAACTAGTAGTTCTTTGCTGGAAAGGCCTTGTATGTTTTGATGAATTATTCTTAGTTCTTGTGACCTTTCCGTTGTCTGGAAGCAGCTAGTATGTTCTACATTTCCAGGGTACATAATTCATATGTATGTTTATTTAGTAATTATTAGACCTTCACTTTTAAACGTCAAGAAAGAGAAGCAGCTTTCTTTAAGGCGATGCAGCAACCCATCACTATTTTGATTCCTTTTTCCACCTTCTCACCCAACATTATGCTTAAAGTGGCATTTGGGTCTTGTGATTGTGGCCTTGGGCTTTGTCTGCTAAGAGCCGCAAGAACCAAATTGCTCTGTCTGCACCATTAGGGATAAGGACGTGGTATCGTAACTGTAGTGTAAACTGACCATCACACTTATTTGTTTTTGGTGAGTGTATGTGGCCAACACTGGTGTCAGATTTTTAAGGCTGCCTAAAGGCACAGATTACTAATAAGTTACTACGTAACTAAAGGCCTTTGACATAAGTTCACGTCTGCCATAATAATGACGCCGGGACGATTGGCTTATACTGGCGTTCCGAACCACGGAGGAGCTCAAGAATTTTTTTAAGCCACTTGTGAACACCCATCAAAGTGCGAACCACGCCTGGCATCGCTTTACTTGCGGAAGTGCTCACACTGAAAGTGGCTTTTGGATAGACCTTATGGGTCCGGTTTTTGTCGGACCAGTTAAGGATACAGACGTGATTTGTATTGTGTGTTTGTCTGTTTTAAAAGTCAATTGATGATTCATGTCTTTATGATTGTGGAAACATGTTTATACAATGTGATGTTTTATAAACATGGAGAAAACGTGTTATTGATGATATCATACAGATACATTTTCACGTCTCTATACCTGACGGGCAAACAGAGTCTGAGGCCGTTAGACCACACAGGCGCGAGGAGATATGCTCGACCGCCACAAAAGGAAGAACTCTGATATCGAGATGTAGGAATGACTTCTAGCGCCATCTCGTACCCTTCTTGTAAACTATGTGGTCGGTTGTCGCTTCATTATTTGTAATTGTAGTATTATTTATTATTTGTAGTAAGTTTCATGTAGTAGCGTAGAGATAACGACAGAACTAAGGCCACATCTTAACGCCTACTGCAGTCTTTCCCAAAGTGGGCAATAACGCCCCCTTGTGGGCGCTGCAGGTCTCAAGGGGGGCGGTAAGAGACCCAGAAAGAAAATGTTTTTTTTTTTTGCTAGGAGCTTTATTTAGCTAGGAGGCCTCTTAAACAACGACTGCAAGAGCTCTTGACTCTCAACAACCACATAAATATCATCCTCCACTTTGAGAATAAATATTTACATAATATACATATATAGGTCACAATAATTAATTAATTTAATTTGAAGTTATAGTGGTTTTTAAATAGGTGAAAAAATGGGGGCGCTAAAAAAATATTTATTCTCAAAGTGGGCAGTAGACAAAACAAGTTTGGGAACCACTGGCCTACTGTGACGCCTTAGCGTGACAGTAGGCGTTAGAGTGCACTCACACAAATGCAAAGTTAAGCTTATGTCTCGAGAGCTGTACTTATACAGGTACATTACGTTTTATATAAGCCATAGGAGGTTACTGTGACACACAGGCATCAAACTTACACCCACTTCAAATTACCAACGTAAATTACATCAGTAAAATTCTAAACATTGCAAAATTATCTGTTACAGAAAATGCTCCGCGCCTGTGATGAAGATTCCGGTCGCAGTTCCTGTTCTGCCGCCTCTCTGGGCCTCAGCCCGATCATAGACTACCATGAGAAACCCGAGGAGCAGGTCAAAAGGCGGCACAAGGAGGCGAGTACCAACACCGACTTAAAAGTCAGCACTAGACCTCGAAGCTGTATCTCCTTACTCAAGTCTCCTGATGAAAAAGACCCTTTCCCTAGCTGCAGGCTTCAGAATAAGAGAAGAAATGTTTTATTCAACATATTTGACACTCCCAGAATGGGAGGACTCAGTAACGCACATTCTACACTCAACATCGCTTGCAGCACGCAAATAGAAGAACCGAAAATACAGACAAATGCCATATCTATGGTTGCTATTACTGATGAGAAAATAAACAGGCTGAAGCCGGGACAGTTAGCTACGAATTTCAAAAGAGGAAGACCTGTCCAAAGAGCCGCATCGAGATTATACAAAGCTGACGGTTTCAAAGGAAAAGAAGGCTGTATAGGACCAGAATTTATAGTCCGAGCTTCTCAACCTGTTAAACAAATGGACTTAACATTATCAGCGTTGTCTGACAAGAGAATAATTACAGTAGTGTTGCTGAATGGGCAAAGAGTTGAAGTGATTTGTGATCCCAATACCATTTCAGCTGGTCAACTATTTGAAGCACTGGTCCATAGCGAAAAGTATGAGCATAACTTTATGCTTGGTATAGCTGTTCTAATCGGTGGAGATTTCGTCTTCTTGCCAGATGACTACAAAATTAAGAAAGTCGCTCCGGAGAACTGGTACAAAATACACAAAAAGAGCAAATTAGCCGAAGAGGATATTACATTGACAGTTTTTTTGAGAATCAAGTTTTTCTTGCCTAAGAACATTGCCAATAATATTCAAAGTGGTGAATGGATACACAGGGTGTACTTGCAGTTGAGGAGGGCTACCGTTGAAGGGCAGATGACCTCAACAATCCAGAATCTGGTCTTGTTAGCTGGTTACGCATTGCACATCGAATTTGGAGAGTTTTCTTACAGAGAACACGGAACTGCAGACTATTTCCTACTAGAGCATTATTTACCTGAAAGTGTCATCACGAATGACATGGCAGATATTAAGTTACGTATGAAGAGGGCGCACGAATCTCGGCGAGGGTTGGACAGGAGTGTAGCAATAATGAATTACATAACTTTAGCTCAGACCTTTAGAGATTATGGAGCCCATTTCTACTCTGCTATCTGGGCGACTAGAGACGGGTTCTGTAGAGATGTCTGGCTTTCGATCGGGCCACGAGGTATCACTCTATACTCACGAAGTACTCATATATCTGATGAGCAGGGATGTAGCACAAATAGGATAGTACTCCAAAGCCTACCCTGGCATCATATTCATACATTCTGTTACAATAAAAAGAGTTTATACATCATCCCTAATTCATACTCGGGACTTTCTAAAATGGGAATAAAATATAAGTTGAAGATGTCAGACAATAAGAGCTATTTTACGTTTTGGCTCGCCTCGCTCCACCACCGATTGTATTTGAAACTTTATGCAAAAGAGGACTTCATCACTTATTTATCAGGTGAAATGAGTTGCCCGTTCAAAGGTGAAAGTACAAAGCGAATAGATTGCAGTAATTACCAGGATAGTTACAATTTAGCTGTAAGAAACCCAGTCAGAGTTAGGAGACCAGTCAGAAGAAGATTCAAAATGGACATCTTTGGAGACAAAAAGTCCCAAAATAAAGAAAATGAGAAACCCAATACAGAAGAATTATTAAGACAGATATTGTCACCACAACCACATGAAGACAGCATTATAAATTCTCCACATCAAAATACACAAGGAAATTCTTCTAACGATGGTCTTTCGTCTTCAGACTGTAGTCTTCCAAGAAGACGTGGTGTCAAAATGGGGACTAGAGTTTTCAACGGCATGAAGTGCTACAATAGATCCCCCACAAGTAAAGCTTCAAGTTACTGCATGAGGTCAGAATGTGACTTAGCGAACACACAAAGTGACTCTGATGATCTGAGCTCGGAGCAGAGGCAATGTAACATTAACAGCATGAAGTTGTTACCAGAAAGACATTACAACCAAGATGTCTCTAACGCACCCACCGCATACGTTCTAGAATCTCCTAAAGTTTATACAGAAGCCTTTACTTATAATAATGTAAATAATGATTCATGTTTAAATTCTTCTATTTTTGAAAAGCTAGACAATATGGGATGTGTGCAAGGAGAGAGAGTTTTTGTTACTGCAGTGTTAGAAAGAGATCCAATGAATGCTCTAGGCTTACAAGTAGCTGAAGGTTCAGACGGCAATGTGTATATAAAATCTATAACTACTGGCAGCCCAGCAGACTTATGTAAAAAGCTGCTGCCTGGAGATCAAATTATATCTGTTAATGGTAAAACTTTACTTAATGTTAAGTATGACAAAGCTTTAAGAATGCTGCAATCTGCGCCACAGAAAGTAGAGTTGATAGTTTTGCAGAACGCAACCAAAAGTGGCATAGAATATCAGTACGAAGGAGCTAGTTTCGAAGAATCTAGTTCTAGATTAAATCAGAAGATAAGTCAAAGTGTTGCAAGTGCCTTAGATATAGAAATTACAGATGACGAGTTATTGAATGAGGAAGCGTTAAAGACGGTTTACGCTCTTATAAAATTAACAAAAGAAAAAGTTATTAAAAGAATGAAAGACACAAGTAGACAGAACACTCCAAATAGCAATTTACAGAAGTGTTACTCAGAGAATAGAGTGTATGAAACTGACACAGGGGAGTCCTCCCAAGATGCAACCCCTCAGAAAAGACATTCACAGAAGTTTAACACATGGAGAGGACAGTTTCCTAATACAAAACCTAAACGTCGACCTTTAAGCTTGAGTATACCAACAGACGTTGATTTGTCTGATGACTATTTAAACGATGGAGAATCGTTGTTGAAAAAGTCTTCTTTAAAATCCATACAATCATCCTTGAATAGTTTAGATAAGTCAGTTTTAAGTGGTTCGTGTAAATCCGTGGCTTTGCCAAGGAATTTTGGGTTGAGCAGACGGTGGCTAGGGCCTGTCAGGTACCCGGTGACTCCTTGCAAGAACAATGCTGGTGAAAGTGCAATCCCAGACGAGAATGTGGTGAGGAAACATTTCGTCTATGGTGCTGGAGACTCTGATGAAGACCAGATATTTATATAAAGTGCCTTTGTATAGCGTAAGATAGTTATGTAAATTGTTTATAGTGATGTTACAAATGCCTATTTTGAATAAATATTTTTATAAGTTGTATATTAATTTGCATTTTAATTTAGAGATATAGTACATCAGTACTACTCCTGTGCGATTAACACACTGCATCGCGCCCCGCAGCGTAGAGCGTGGCCGCCATACAAAAACGACGCGCGGGGACGCGGTGTCAATGTGTTATCCTATGCGTGTTTTCTATACAAATTGAGTTACTTGCATACAGTGCGGCCCCCAACCACGCAATGGGGCGCGGTGCAGTGTGTTAATCGACTAAGGCCTAGAATAAGACCATTTTATCGCTTCCTGTGGTTTTCGTAAGAGTGACTGACGAACTAAGCCGGAATCCCAAACATCTTGTGCTACAACTGCATTCCCAAGGGGGGTTGACGTCGGACCAGTTGCAAAACTTTTCATACAAATGCTTTCTCAAAGAGGATCGACGTCAGGCACGCGGTCATTTGTAAAACTATAGCCTAAGGGCCGCGCTACACTGAATTGGCATGGCATGCTTGGGCCGTCGCGCGCTCGCAGGCGTCTAGTCCGCGGGAGGAGTGCGCGGCAGGCCGCCGGCCGGCTCGCCACGTTCTAGCGGTTATGCATCTTATGTCACTACTCATAAAGGTTATAATAGCTTGTTTTGAAATGACGCGTCGCTTCCGATGCCATGCCATGCCAATCCAGTGTAGCGCAGCCCTAATAGTTTAATACTCTACAACTATTTCAAATGGTCTTCGGCGTCCTTGGGTGACCATGAACATGCATATTTTATATTGGATTTAGAGAAGGTAGTTTATTATTATTCTGTGCTACTAGGTAGTAGTATTTATTCTGTGACAATACTCTCTACAAGAGACTACGCTAACTACGCGTACCACCGCTTATCAGTCCACATGGAAATGCGTGGGATGGGAATGCGCGCGAATTCACGTGAATACGCACGCATTCCTGCGACTTCGCTTGAAGAATTTGACGTTTCTCACGCTTCGATTACCGCTAACTCTGCAACGCGGGCACGTAGCTACGTACGTATGTCGTGTGACTTAGAGTATGGACAGTCATTGGTCCCAGCGCCAAGCACAGTCCATCAATTTTAGGGTTCCGTACCCAAAGGGTACTGTCCGTTTGTCACCAGGCTGTATTTCAAGAACCGTGATATCAAGACAATTTTCACAGATGATGTGGTATTTTTTTGTTGCCGTGCCGCTGCTATTACAACCAATACTGAAAACAGAATAAAATTAATTATTTAAGTGGGGCTCCCCCACATGTTGTACAACAAACATTTTTTGTAGATAATGGTACGGAACCCTTCTTGCGTGAGTCCGACTCACACTTGGCAGGTTATTTAAATAAGCAGGAGCGCGTGACAGAGAAAGAGAAAGAAAACCGAGAGGGAGGCCTTCGCCCAACAATGGGAGCATAGAGAATAAAGTCACTACAATGGGATCTAGAGGACTCTCAATAATTAATAATTTAATTGAATGTCCTACGTTGTTGTTTGACGAGTTCATATTGTAAATTGCCTATTGCCTTAGATATCGTTATCTTTTCTCAATGTGGAATATGGCACATTGAACTAAGAGATAACACTGCTAATACTTACTTAGTAGCTATTTTAGTAGCTTGCCTGCCACCATAAGGTGACTAACCTTATGGTGGCAGGCAAGCTACGAAAATAGGTAATACTAGCCGAAGCCCGCGACTTCGTTCGCGTGGACTTTATGTCTCTGGAAAATGCTCATCAGGCTGAACAACTTTTACTAAGGCGGCATTTTTATATCTCTTATAGTTTAGCTGGACCATTATGGTTCTGCATCAGGCGTTCCATTTTCCAAAATCATTTATACCCTATATGTTGCCCAGGCTTAATAGCTATATAACAAAAAAAGTTTCATTCGAATCCGTCCAGTATTTCCGGAGATTAGCGTGTACAAACAGACAAACAGACAGACATTTTTTTTTAAATTCTTACTCTATTACTACGTCTCCATCGCCCCCAATATTTTTTTTGGAAATATATTTAATGTACAGACACACTTTTTTTACTGTTTTATTATATGTATAGATTACCGCAAATATCAGCATACGCCTACCACGCTATCGTTACATAAGCGATCGTTATCTACAACTTATCATGGGAGTTAGCAACGGCACATAAATGTATGACAATGGTTTAATTTCAAAAGATAACATCTAGTTATCACCTCCATTAGCAATTCACATCTCGAGCTCACCATTTTGAGATAGATACATAATTATTTAATTATGTAGGTAACTTTCGCTCTCAATGAAATACCTAAGTAATTATATTATCTTTGACCTAGCTATTAAAATAGAAACTAGTTGTTAGTACCTAGGTATCTTTTGATAGGAACTTCAATGAAATATGGTAGGCCGGCGATATTTGAACCGGTCAAGACTCGCATGATATGATGCGGCTTCCATTGTTTTACTATTGTGTCTGGTTATCTGGTATTGGTGGATCTCACTGAGGTTTATCTACGGTGCCATGCCGCAGGGGCTGTGGTGTCATTTTTCAAACGCGGGCTCACTAAATGATGGTTTTTTTATGGAAAAACCATCATTTAGGTATCTCCGCGTTGCAAAAATAATGCTTCTGATCTGCATCCAAGTTTCTGTACATTGAACTATGGCGCCAAAACAATCAACAACTATTTTTATATCTCACGGTCTAACATAGTACAGAAAAGCTCAGAAGATGATTGATATCCTAAAGACTACATCAAGCTACAACAAAATAGACAAATAAAATTCAAGTCTATTAAATATAAAACATTATTTTATTATTAAAAATAACAGTGCTCGCTCAAGCAGGCATTAAAACTAAATAAATGTACTACATTTTAACACAATCAGGCTCATAAAGAACTACTCATTCACTCCACATTTTATCGGACACTAACATTGCAATACCCAACATGTTTAACTACCGAAAGTCATTTTGTCTTAAATGCGTCAAGGTTCACAGTCGGTTAGAGGCCTTACATCATGCCTCCCATCCCCCCCATGCCGCCCATTCCTCCCATTCCAGCCATTGGGTTTGCTTCCTTCTCTTGTGGGATTTCACAGATCACGGCTTCCGCTGTGGTCAAAAGTGATGCTACACCACTGGCATCTGTTAGCGCTGTCCTCACAACCTTTGTGGGGTCAATAATGCCCTTCTCAATCATGTTCACGTACTCATTGTTAAGAGCGTCATAGCCAAATTCAGCTCCCAAGTCTTCCACTTTGGCAACTACTACTGAGCCATCAATACCAGCATTCTTTGCAATGGTCATGCAAGGCATTCTGAGGGCTTTCTTCACGATTTCGACGCCCGTAGCCTGGTCAGAGTTAGCACTCTTCAGGGCTTCCAGAGTTGGGATGCATCTGAGAAGAGCTGAGCCACCTCCGGGCACAATACCCTCTTCAACAGCAGCGCGCGTCGCATTCAAGGCATCGTTGACACGGTCCTTCTTTTCATTGACCTCTACTTCACTTGAGCCACCAACATGGAGGACGGCCACCCCTGATGCCAACCTTGCAAGGCGTTCCTGTAATTTTTCCTTTTCATATTCCGATGTAGTTTCTTGGATCTGGTCACGGATTTGTTCAGCCCTCCTGTCAATGTCAGCCTTCTTGCCTTTTCCTTTCAAGAACAATGTGTCATCCTTTGTGATGACAACCTCTCCAATTTGCCCGAGGTCTGATGGCTGCACATCTTCCATTTTGATAAGGTTGGCATCATCACCAAACACAACACCACCGGTAGCAATAGCCATGTCACTGAGGGTGGCTTTACGGTTGTCTCCAAACCCGGGAGCCTTGACAGCCGCCACCTGCAAACCAATCTTCAGCCTGTTCACTACTAGAGTAGACAGCGCTTCACCATCAACATCCTCGGCTACAATGACTAGAGGCTTTCTCTGCTGGTTGGCCAGCTCCAGGGCAGGAATAATAGTTTGTACATTGCTGATTTTCTTCTCAGAAAACAGCACTAGAGCGTCTTGGAATTCAACTTTGGCGCCTTTGGAGGAGTTGATGAAATATGGTGAAATATAACCTCTGTCGAATTTCATACCTTCAATGACTTCGAGTTCATCGGTCAAGGTTTTGCCGTCCTTTACCGTGATGACACCGTCGCGACCGACCTTCTTCATGGCTTCCGCGATGAGTTGACCGATGGCCGTGTCTCCGTTTGCGGAGATTGTGGCCACTTGCGCGATCTCCTCCGGTGTCGTCACAGGCTTTGACATACTCTTTAACTTCTCCTTCACGGCATCCACTGCCATCATCACTCCTCTTCGGATCTCAATAGGATTTGCACCCTTAGATATTTTTTCGAAGCCCTCTTTAGCGATCGCGCGCGCGAGCACTGTGGCCGTCGTTGTGCCATCCCCGGCTTCTTCATTTGTGTTATTAGCCACATTTTGCACAAGTTTTGCGCCGATGTTCTGGAATTTATCTTTCAGTTCGACTCCCTTGGCAACTGTCACACCGTCTTTTGTAATTTTCGGCGAACCCCATGACTGTTCTAAAATAACATTTCTGCCTTTGGGACCCATTGTGACGGCGACTGCATCAGCTAGGACATCCACACCCTGCAGCATGAGGGCTCTTACGTCTGGACCGAACCTCACATCTTTGGCATAAAATCTTGAAAACTGGTGTGCCTTCTGGAGAGAAATAGATTGGCGGACAACGCGAGGCAGTCTAAACATTTTGAAGGTATTTGAAATGATTGATTTTTGAGAAGATTTTAACTATTCCAACCTCTATTTCTCGAAGATTCTAGCCGGGACCGCAAAACGTGATCTTCTCGTTGTAGGTTATTCACAAAAACTGCCGTGATTGGCCAGCCAGAGATCACTCGCACACTCGCTCGCTAGTGGCGATGCGTTCCGTTCAAGGAAAATACCATGGGAAAATACTATCTACCTACGCGTTCATATCAAGGTGCTATTTTTCAAACGCGGAGTCACTAAACGAAGAGTTTTTAGTATGAAAAAACCATACGTTTAGGTGACTCCGCGTTTGAAAAATGGCAATTCTGTATTCCGTTTTACGTAGTAACTTATTAGCTGTGCTGTGGTCTGTGGTTGTACTATGCGTACCGATCGCCATTCCTTGTCATTGTCACTAGATGGCACTTTAAGGCAATAAATAAAACATTAAAATCTTTCATTCATATTATGTTTTTAAATAAATTAGTACTCTAATGAATTATATATTACATGAAATGCAATTAATATTTTTAAAGCATATTCTCACTCAACACTTTCGTTGACATTTTTTTTGTAAGTCGTGTCGTGATGGTCGTGCCGTGCGTGTAGGCTGCCATCTGCGTGTGGGTGTGCCTACATACGGGCCAGTTTCCAGTACATTAATTAAAGTACTCTGTGCTGTGCCCTCCATTAATTTTATGGCGTTGGGTATTATTACGGGTAAGGGCCTACCTCTCTATCTGTTAAATATTACACCTTATCTTTGGTTATATGATAAATATGTAATTTTTTTTACGTTATAAAGATTTCTGATCCAAATCACTCAAATAATGATTAGTGATTACCCTAAAACAAGCCAGTAGATACTAAGTTCTTGTAAACAGTACCTATCAAACTTTTCCTGAAGTGCTATATTTGAAACGCGGAGTTATTTATAGAAATGGTTTTTCCATACGAAAAACGGTTTGTCAATGAATGAAACGCGATTGACAAATGGCACCACTAGGGTAGGGAGTAGGGACGTATTTTTGAAATAACTTTTCTCACATTACGAATGGTTTGCGCGCGAGCGTTTCCATTCGGTCGACGTATCGTATCGTATCGTATGCGAAGGATTTGCAAAGAGCAACGACGAGTGGTCTTGGCCACTCGTAATTTTATTGTAGCGTAGGTAGTTAAATGTCAAATAAGAAGTCTTTCATGGAGAATCAGTTCCGGTTCACGCTGCTTTTTAGGGTTCCGTACCCAAAGGATAAAACGGGACCCTATTATTAAGACTTCGCTGTCTGTCCGTCTGTCTGTCACCAGGCTGTATCTCAAGAACCGCGACAGCTAGACAGTTGAAATTTTCACAAATTATGTATTTCTGTTGCCGCTATAACAAACAACAAATACTAAAAACAAAATAAAATAAATATTTAAGGGGGCCTCCCATACAACAAACGCCATTTTTTTTGCCCTTTTTTGCTCGATATCAATAAGGGCAACAGGTAGGCACTTGAAATATTCACAAAATATTCAGTAGTATTTTTATTTTAATAATAAATAAATAAAATATTATGGGCGGCCCCCATACAAAAAACTTGATTTTTATAGATAATGGTACGGAACCCTTCGTGCGCGAGTCGGACTCGCACTTGGCCGGTTATTTATTTATGGTGTTAGAAAACCATGGACGTATTTTTGAAGTTTTTTAAATAAGGGTTTGGGCGGTGGCCTGCATCTGGTAGGCACAGAACAGCACTTTTATATGCCAAACAACTTGACAAATACAAATGTCAACATTGCGAGTGGTCAAGACCACTCGTTTCAAAACCTTCGTATGCGATGCGTGCGACATACAATACGACCGATTCAAAAATGCGCCCGTTTGGAAACGCCGCGCAAGCCATTTGTAATGTGACAACTGACAACGGACAAGTGATTTCAAAAATACGTCTTCTGAAACGCGGAGTCATCTAAATGGTTTTTCCATACAAAAAATCGTTCGTTTAGTGAGTCCGCGATTGAAAAATAGCACCTCTGTACTGTTTTGTTGTTTTGGCATAACAAATGACATTGACAGCGAGTTTTTGGCGGGAAGTCAAGGGGTCCAGTTGGAGTTTGCTTTAAATTGTTTTGCAAATTGATTCTAGTGGACTTTATAATATGAAATTGGTGTAGTTTGGTGTTATAAATGCTCATTCTCATGGACAATATGTGAAATGTTTAAAGTGGACAGTCATATTGCGGTTGTAGTGATATTTATTTGCGGACTGCGGTGGGCGTCTTTGGGCGCCGTCCGCCACTCAATCGGCTATGAAAACCAGTGGACTCGTTTAAATTTGTCGCCAGAAGCTCCCGTGAAGCAATCAAAGGACCTATACCAACCTTTGATTGTATAGTTAAGGATTTAGGATTAGGAATATAAAAGAGATATTACTAGACACTGGCAAAATAAGCTTCAACGAAGTTTGATCGCCATAATCAAGAAAAGAAAAAAAAAAAAAGACATTGACAGCCATGACATGGTCGAGTTTTTGGCGGGAAGTCAAGGGGTCCGGTTGGAGTTTGCTTTAAATTGTTTTGCAAATTGATTCTAGTGGACTTTATAATATGAAATTGGTGTAGTTTGGTGTTATAAATGCTCATTCTCATGGACAATATGTGAAATGTTTAAAGTGGACAGTCATAGTGCGGTTGTAGTGAAATTTATTTGCGGACTGCGGTAGGCGTCTTTGGGCGCCGTCCGCCACTCAATCAGCTATGAAAATCAGTGGACTCGTATAGATTTGTCGCCAGAAGCTCCCGTGAAGCAATCAAAGGACCTACCAACCTTTGATTGTATAGATAAGGGTTTAGGATTAGGAAGTAAAGAAGAGATAAATAAAGATTGGCTCTAAAGGACCAGTATCCAGAGCCGTAAATTAATTAAAAAAAAAAAAAAAACAGCCATGACATTTGGCTTCCGTCAATTCGCTTCAATCAATCAAACAAAACAAATGTCATTTCTTGTTCGCAAAGGGAGAGAGAAGCACGTTTTTCTATATAAAATCATCAACACGGCATGTGTTGATAAATCGAGCAGCGTTTATAATTAGTCCCTATATTGTTCTATTTTATCGCTCGTTGCGATCCCATATTTACTGTGACTAGCTTATCAAACAGAAACATTACATAATGGCTAATTGGTAAGTATTTTAGTTCTCATATTTATTAGTTGCATCCCACCGCCGCAGACTTTTAATTTGGTTAATTGAAACTCTGGAGGCTCCTAGACATTTAATCTGTCCAGTTCGCTTTAGGTCTACAGTCTCTGTATTCTGTATAATTTGTTTATAATGCCAAAGCTTATGTTTATTTATACATTTTAGCAGCCTGCAGTGCAAGGAAGGCCTTTTGTTGGGTATTGGGAACCCACTGTTGGACATATCAGCGAATGTGGGAGTGGATTTACTTAATAAGTATGGACTGGAGGCTGACGGTGCTATTATGGCTGAGGAGCAGCATATGCCTCTGTACCGGGAGCTTGTTGAAAAGTATGTACCTACTTAAATCTTTTTTGTTAAGTACCCAAAGTTCTTTAAAACAATAATAAAAGGTAAAAGAAAAGTAGGAAAACCGAGAAGAAAATTTATCAATCAAATAAAAGAAAAATTAAACATGATAACATATAAGGAGGTTAACAACGTAGCGTAAGAAAGAGAGACATGGAAAGCACTCCACCTACAAGAACCCAGCTCTAAAATATAAGAAGACCTAAAGGGTAAAAACAGAACCCTTTTACTAAGACTCCGCTGTCCATCTGTCTGTCTTGCTAGTTAGCTGAAGTTGTCACAGATGATGTATTTCTGTTGCTGCTATAAAAACAATTACTTGAAACAGAATAAAACGAGTAGCTCTGTGAGCTGTAGACCTCACAAGCTTATAAAAAAAATGTTTACTGTAGTTACATAATTTCCAAGAAAATAGATAATTATACCAAAAAAAAAGTTGTCAAATAAACTTAAAAATACTGGTCATAAAACAAAAAGAAATACATTGAATTATAAAATAAATGTTTAAGTGGGGCTCCCATACTCTTAAACAACAATTGTGTTATGTATACAGTGATTTTGCCAATGTTAAGGTTGAAGATGATACAATAATGTATATTGAGGTGCCAACTAAATTATGACAATTGGCCGGTTCCGATGAGCATGGAGCAACCTAAAACAGGAATGTGTAGAGTTAGTAAATAATATTAATATTAAACTATCTTATATAATAAAGACGGTTAACCCTTTAACTGCGGGCGTCGCATATATGTGACAAACATTGTAAGGCCCATTCCGCGAAGGACAAAAAAAAATGCTCGTATGGCACATAACTTACTTATCCATATCCGTTTTTGGTTGTAGATAGGTATGTTAGATTTACCATGTCTCGCGCTGGGGGCACGACAACTGATATAAAGTCTCGCGGTGAAAGGGTTAATAAGAGAGTAAGACCATACCAATCAAGGACATGCAGATGCAGAAGAGTAAAGAGCAGTAAATACATTACAAAAAAACTAATATAAATATAGATTTTTATTTTTAATTAATTTGGCAAGGATATTTGCAAAGAATACCACCATGGATAACCAGCCTAGTGTGAGTCGTATTCGCGTGCGAAGGGTTCTGTACCATCATCTATAAAAAATCACATCTGCATGGGAGCTCCACTTAAAGCCATACCTGAATTTTCCGGGGTCCAGAGCTACCCCCATTTGAAAAATTTATTTGAAAGGAAACGGAGATATCATTTATACTGATTTTCATTTATACATTTGTTATTAGGTCCGAAGATGGAACACCAAAGTGAGTATTTTAAATCAAAATTGGAATGAATGAACATATTTTTGGCAAAATTTGATTGATGTGTTCTTTTGATTATTATAGATATAGATAATGTTTTTAATACTATGTGTGAATTGGCATGTTAATGTGAATGTGATGGTGTGGAGATGATAAATGAAATGCAATAACTTCTAACAACCAGGCTTATTATGATTCTAAGTAATAATAAACTTAGATTTGTAATTATTAATTAACAGTAACAGTCTGTTTTTAGTTCTAAAGCATACTCTTTATGTCTCTAGGACGCTAGTATGCAAATTATATTTGGGGTAGTGGTGAAATAGGCTGCACGAAAAAGGAACAGGGGTGCTAAAGTCTAGCCGCCCTAGGCTTTAGCCTAGTCTGCCTATTGGCAAAGATAATATAATTACTAACGTAACTATTGGTAAATACTCCACTATTGTAAATGGTAAATTTTGGTGTCACATATAATAAACTGTCAATGTTTTTGATAGCTAGGTTTTACGGTTCATGAGATACAGCCTGGAGACAGGCAGACAGTCAGCGTAGTTTAAGGAATAGGGTTTTTCCCGAAAATTAGGTGTGGGAAGGGCAATATCTAGAGTTCTAAACACGCGGTAGCGTCAGAGCCAAGTACAAAGAAATGAACTGAAGCTGTGTCTTCAGTTCATTTCTTTGAAAGTATGTATAATAAACTTGTATGCGTTCCTTCTCCAAACAAACATTAAAAACTACTACATTATTATTAGCTTAATATAGTAGTTTATGATACAAGTGTGGTAAACTGTTCATTACATTACAGTCGAGGCGGGTTGACAAACTAGCGGGCGAAGCCCGCGCGTTTGTCTATGGAGCCGAGACTTGTATTGTAATGGACAATACCACACGTGTGCCATACTACGTTTTTCAACACATTGGTGAGGAAACAATAACTTCAATAATAAAACAATTTTAAATCTCGCTAAAGAAAATTTGAAATATGGCGCGCTTATTTTTTATTTTTCTAGGCGCATGTCGCGCATGCGCGAATCTGTAGTGATACACCGAAATCAATCCACCAACAGCCAAAGGATTATTTAAAAAAAATTTTTTTTTTTCAAACAGGGCAGAATTATATCTTCATTTTACTGTTGTTACAAGAATTTTACTCACCTACTAGGATATAAAATGGAATAATTTGAGTAAAACAAGGTTTCGGTACGAGTCTAGGCTGGCTGTATGCAGAGATTTTATGTTTTAAAAAATAATATTCGATAGGTATTTTGGATTTATAGAATCTTATTCCTAAACATTAAAAAAAACACTTTACCGCACTAGTGCGGTAAGTGATTTACCGCACGATTTCGAATGTATGCGTAATGAATGACATTACATAAGTGAAATCAGTGTGGTAAATAGCACTTTCCGAGCGAATGTGTTGAAAATATATTTTTTAATAAAACAAACGTGAGACATATTATTGGCATTTTTTCTACGTAAGTAAAGTCTGATTTTTAATTCCGTAGAATTCTGACAGCTGTCATTTTTTGACATATCAGAGATCTTAAACCTTTTTGGCCGGGCACATTTTTTTATTAAATTCCAGATTTCAATAAGAGTGTGAACATCTGAGTCTACACATTTTATTTGTTAGTGAATGTAACCATTTAATTAAGTGCGGTGCTCCAAATCAAAAGGGGATTTACAGCGAGTAATATTTTCATCAGGAACAGTTGAATAACCGGCATAAAATACGAACAACTGTGAAAACTATTTGATTTAACAAACATACATACAAATAAATCCAATTAGCTTTCTACCGCGATTAATTTGTGGGTGAATGGCTTATACGTCCTTTCCAGGTTCTTAAACTATCTAAATATCAAATTTAATCTAAATCAGTTAAGAAAAAAGTTTTTTTTTCAACAAGAAAAAACTTAACAGAAACATAACAAATATAACACTCAATGTGACAGTCGTGACGTGACAGCTGATGGCCGCATACTTTATTTTTTAATTTTTGTGCTTGATGGATTACGAAAAAGAATATTTAATAAGCTTTTGGCTAAAAAGATTGATGATACATGAATTAGTAGGGAGTGATGCCAGGGAAAGAAAAATAACCTGCTGACTTAAAATTACTTAAAAATATAACTTTGATAATTCGGTATTAAAAAATGTTATAACATTTTAAATATACCAGAAAGTTTAAAGTGTATCATTATCTTGGTAAAACATTAAAATTAATCAAGAATTAAATTTTTTATCGCCCTTATACGCGTTCCCTTTTTAGCTGGAGAACTTTTTTAGTAGCAACACTTATGAAATGTCAGAATTCTACGGAATAAAAAATTAGACTTTAACCTGTTTAATTCATGCTAATTTATAATATTGCTCATTTGAATTGGATTGTAGTTAAGATGTATATGTAGGTAGTTAAATGTTGACCTTTTATCGCCAGTGAATTATGTATTTGTGTCAATACTTACTTAAGATTTTTTTATCACGAAGAGAAATAAGATTAGTTGTTTACTTTTGTAAAGATAAATTTATAATCACACTAACATTATACAGGCGAAAGTTTGTGAGTGTGTGTGTGTTTGTTACTTCTTCACGCGCAAACGGCTGAATCAATTTTGATAAAATTTTGTATGCAGGAAGCTGATATCCTGGATTAACACAGACTGCTTAAGGCGCGGGTAACACCGCGGGGCGCAGCTAATAAAAGTATAAGTACCTGCGTCACTGATTACATAAGAACCTAGTACCTGGGTGACTGAGCTTTGCTCTATCGGTTACATCTCAAACATTAACTAATTTTTTTAAACTTGTCTAAAAACAGTACAAAATAAAAAATTATATATAAACTTAAACATAAAAAAAAACAAAAGTAAGTCAGCGAGTGGGATTCGAACTCGTAACACTCTTTCTAGTAGTCAGCATCCTTAACCGCTGAGCTAAGCGGATGGCGGCCGACCCGACGAAATTAGCAACCATATTCTGCGTGGAAAGAAAAACGAATGAAAACTCGAAAACACGCGTTTTCTCAAACATAAGACTAATCTAGATCGATTGTTTACCCCCAAAAACCCAGTTTTTTGATTAAACCCTATATACCAGTTTTCAGCGAAATCGTTAGAGCCGTTTTCGAGATCACAGAAATTTATAAATATATAAATAAATATACAAGAATTGCTCGTTTAAAGGTATACGATACAAGCCTGTACTTCACATATTATAACATTTTAAAATGAAGGAAAAATATATATCTTACACAGCCAAATCTTCTCTCCCAAACTGTTATAGTACTATAGTGTATTTAGCTATGATCTTATGTCGAGTCGCTTACCTGACGTGAACCCTCTTTGTTAATAATTTTTAACCGACTTACAAAAAAGGAGAAGGGTATTAATTTGTCGCGATCTTTTATGAAAAATTAATCAAAACTAAAAACAGATTTCGCTCCCAAACTGACAAGTACACCCTTCCAACAAAAAATAATAATAATAATCGGTTCAGTCGTCTTCAAATCGGTTTGTTCCCGTTGAGTCACACCAAGATTAGGAACACTACTCATTGGGAAAAAAAGTTGCAAAATCTTTTTTTTAACAACTTAAAATACCCTGATTGTGATGTGCACCAGTCCTTATGCTTTCAAACTTATTTCAAACCATTTTTTTTCTATTGTTAACATTTTAGATACCACGCAGCGTTCATAGCGGGCGGCAGCGTGCAGAACTCCCTGCGAGTGGCGCAGTGGATCCTGAAGAAGCCCCACATCTGCACGTACTTTGGCTGCGTGGGCAACGACGACTACGGCAAGATCTTGAAGGAGAGAGCGGTGTAAGTTGTATATTTGTTCTCTCTTATTGTTTTAGTCGCTACTAACATAGTCTGTCTCATTCGGCGGCATGTCTGTCTCTGCCATCCGGCACCGTATCTTTCCCATCCGGTACTATGTAATGTGAAGTCCCATCGTGCGCCGAGCTTTTATTCGGAATCGTGACTGTCCCATCCGTATCGAGTACCGTGTCTGTCCCATTCTGATCCGGTACCGCGTGTTTGTCCCATCCGATACCGTGTACATCCCATCGTGCGCCGTGCTTCCATTCGGCATCGTATCTGTCCCATCCTTATGATGTACCGTGTCTGTCCCATTCTGATCCGGCACCGTGTCTGTCCCATCCTTATCCGGTACCGTGTCTGTCCCATTCTGATCCGGCACCGTGTCTGTCCCATCCTTATCCGGTACCGTGTCTGTCCCATTCTGATCCGGTACAGTGTTTGTCTCATTCTTATCTGGTACCGTGTCTGTCCCATTCTGATCCGGTACAGTGTCTGTCCCATCCTTATCCGGTACCGTGTACGTCCCATCGTGCGCCGTGCTTCTATTCGGCATCGTATCTGTCCCATCCTTATCCGGTACCGTGTCTGTCCCATTCTGATCCGGTACCGTGTACGTCCCATCGTGCGCCGTGCTTCTATTCGGCATCGTATCTGTCCCATCCTTATCCGGTACCGTGTCTGTCCCATTCTGATCCGGTACAGTGTCTGTCCTATCCTTATCCGGTACCGTGTACGTCCCATCGTGCGCCGTGCTTCTATTCGGCATCGTATCTGTCCCATCCTTATCCGGTACCGTGTCTGTCCCATTCTGATCCGGTACCGCGTTTGTCCCATCCGATACCGTATAAATCCCATCGTGCGCCGTGCTTCTATTCGGCATCGTATCTGTCCCATCCTTATCCGGTACCGTGTCTGTCCCATTCTGATCCGGTACCGCGTTTGTCCCATCCGATACCGTATAAATCCCATCGTGCGCCGTGCTTCTATTCGGCATCGTATCTGTCCCATCCTTATCCGGTACCGTGTCTGTCCCATTCTGATCCGGTACCGCGTTTGTCCCATCCGATACCGTATAAATCCCATCGTGCGCCGTGCTTTCATTCGGCATCGTATCTGTCCCACCCTTAACTAAAAAACTTAGTGAGGCCGATGAAAAAAGAGAGAACTGAACACAAAAAAAATGTCTGTCTGTATGTATGTTCCTGATAATCTTCAAAACTACTTGACGGATATTTATGCGATTTAATTTATAACATATAGGCTCTATTTCATTGAAATCTGATATAAGGAAAAAGTCGTCATTTTTAAATTTACCAGCTAGTATAATATATGCACAGAGTAATAATATACTACGTGCAATATATGTATATACAATGTCCTTTTTAATTAAGTATAAATATTTTAAGGGGTGATTCAGTCCATCATTCCTAACAACTATTTCCAATAAATGTATATCGAAATATGAAAAAAATATTTTCATTTTCCATAGTACTAATATCACGTGACTAGTTCGGTTTGTATGAGAAGCTGAAATTTTTTTTCGTATTTCGATATACATTTATTGGGAAAAGTTGTTCAAAATGATGGACTGAACCACCACCTAAAATATTTGTACTTAATTAAAAAGGACATTGTATAGTAAAGAAGTAATAATAATTCTGACGCAGTTACCACTAAATTCGATCATGTATTATTTTAAGATATTAAGAATAAATGAATCACAATATTGAGTTTCCACCACGTTTGTCCTGTCCTTGATAAAACGTGTAGTGAGGTTAGGTTACAATTATATATCCATGCACGTTTGTATTGAAAGTACATATACTATGTATCTGTCTATTATAGTCTCTTATAAAAATAATAGTTTATATTTTCAGTTGTGATAACAATACAGCAAGGTACCATTTTAAAAGTACCTACTTGAGTTTACACTAAACCAACCTTGACTTTTAAGAAAATATTTAGTACATACATATTTTACTTAGGTACTTCTTTCTACTTAACTTTTATTTGAGTAAATATCCTCTCAATTTAGCGCAGGTTGACTGAAAGAGATCCCTGTATGGGATAAGTCCGCCATTAATTTAAATATTTGCTCTTTCAAATTTTATGTACTTTATTTGTTATTTGGATCAATAAAGTTCTTATGAAAAAACAAGCTTTCCATACAAATACAATAGTCTAGCTTCTATTTTGAAACGACATTTCAGATTTCGGAAAAATTGTTATATCACACAGACATACATTAACGTCAAACTTGTGAAACCCCTCTTTTTGTCGGGGCTTAAAATAAAGGCATTTAAATACGCTATTAAACGTCAAAACAAACAGTTTCTATGGGATTTTGTATGAAACACTGGCAGATGACGTCATAGTTTTTTGGAGTCAAGTAGCGTCTCTACATTAACCATAATAAGACTACGCTTACGAAAAGAAAGAAAGAAAGCGCTAGTTATCAGTTTTTCTGCAATAAATTTAAAATCACGTTAAAATTGATATATTCAAAGATAAGTGACATTATTTACCACTAATATTGCGACGTCTTGTTTTGTTATCAGTACAAAATAATTTATTTTTGGCGCACGAAAATATCCAATTACCTTTAAGAAATAACATAAGTTTTTTCGTTACATTGAAATATGCTTGTCATTTCCTACGATACATTTCTATTAGATAACGAGTGTGTGTAATCCTGCCTATACCGATAATAGATTACAGCAAAGATTGAAATATCTATTGTTATGTAGTTGATAAATTGGTCATCAATCATTTCATTTGTCACTTAATTGGAATAGGCATTTTTTGTAAGGATTTTTTGTTTAGCGCCTCTTAAAATGTTAATGTATTTTTTACCGTAGTTTTTTTGATGTAAATTGTAAGCACGTCTTTATCTCTAACGGGGTAGTCGGGGTCTGAAGCCCAAAGCCACCTTTTAAGTGTTGAATTTATGAAAAGGGAGTTACAAATTAATTTTTGGAGTAAAAACTTCTTTAGCGGCGTTGTGCACTTTTTTTGGAATGGGTAAAAAATGTTAATCTCGCGTCAGGACACGTGACCTGATCGAAAATTCGTAAGACGGATGGAGAGTTGACAGCTGGCGCGGCGTAGGAGAGGGAGTTTCCCCCTCTCTTTCTACGGCGCGGCGAAAATGTATGCCTGCGCCTGCTGTTTCGTTTAGGCGGCGCAGGGCGCTTGCGCGAATGTTCGTGTGTGTTTATGTTACAGCGTGCTACGCGCATCCATGGACGGTGACAGCTGATGGCTCGACCGTCTGTGTAGTGGCCATACTGCTGTGTATCCGTAAAATTCGTGTACGTAAAGTGTTAATATTCAAGTTTTCACTTCTGCCGGCACTCCCAGAGTGCAACCCGTCGTTTTTTTTTGCTAAGCGTATTTAAAAAACCCCGACTGTTAAGAACGCCATCTAGTGATGAGTAGAGGAACTAGTGATATGACTTGATATCCGTAGCGCCTTCTATTATTTACTGTAGAAAGGCTGAACCGATTTTCATTAAATATGGCTAAGAACAACTGCAAGAGAACTTGCTTTTACGTAGGTAGATGAAACCGCATCGAAATTTATCAATTCGTCGTATTTTGTAATTTCAAAGATATTTTACATATAGGCATATAACTAGTTTTCACAGTCAGAATATGAATTTGAAAAGAATATAGTGTGTTATATAATTTTTGACCATCAGTATGGGAAACTTCTACATCCTTTTATTTTCTTTCCAGTTCAAATTTTTACTGTAGGTAACAAATTATAACCCTAGATAATTGCAATTTCTTCCAAAATTACAAATTTTTACCGAAATCTGACATGTCGTTTCAAAATAAAACGTAGAGTAGACGTTTGTATGGAAAAATCTAGGGTAAGGGGATTCTTAAGATTATAATGAAAAAAGAGAAAATATAGGCCGTTAACAAATTTAAAGATTATAGTCGCCAAGTCATCGAAACATCTTGACAACTTAACATAGACGCTTAAAAGAGCTACGATAGCGGGTGCAAATGCTATCGCTTATCAGACGAAGCTGACTCTCGCGTTATCACTGTCATATACAGTCGGTTTACATCATTGTTGACTCAGCCAGAGCCAGGAATACTTGTAGCTAGACATATTTTGTGGGTTTACTTGCTTATTAATATTACAAACTAGCTGATGCCTGCGACTTCGTGTGGACTTTGTGACCCCGGCGTGTCTGCATCAGATGTACCAGATCGTCGATTTTTATACCTCAACAAAAAATGTTCATCAGGCTGAACAAGTCTTGCTAAGGCGTCATTTTGATAGTTCTTATAATATTTTAGCTGGACCGTTTTGTGTGTTCCATTTTTCAAAATCTATTAAGTATACCTAATATGTTGCCCAGGCTTAACAGCTATATAACAAAAAAAGTCTCATTCGAATCCGTTCAGAATTTCTGGAGATTAGCTTGTACAAAGTAATAAACAGACTGATTTTTACAAAATTCTCTATTATATATAATATCATGTAACCATCATCCCATTTTTTTTTCGGAAATATATAGACACAATACAATATACAGACACATTTATTTTACCATTTAATTTTAAATGTGACCAAGTATAGATATTATAGGTATGTACCTATTTACATATGTGTAATTTGAAGTGACGTGCTCAAACATTTTTGACAATAGATACTAATCTTACTAAAATTACGAGAACAGCTGCATATCAAGCAAAATATATTTTTCGCTAGTAACCAATTATATTATGGGTGACACAATGCAGACAAATTCTGTGTCTGTACTGTACTCATAAATTTTTGAAGTGAAAACTTCTTTAGCGGCGTTGTGCACTTTTTTTGGAATGGGTAAAAAATGTTAAACTCGCGTCAGGACACGCTCGCGTCAGGACACGTGACCTGATCGAAAATTCGTAAGACGGATGGAGAGTAGACAGCTGGCGCGGCGTAGGAGAGGGAGTATCCCCCTCTCTTTCTACGGCGCGGCGAAAATGTATGCCTGCGTCTGCTGTTTCGTATATCAAAAATGCACAACGTTAATATTCAAGTTTTCACTTCTGCCGGCACTCCCAGAGTGCAACCCGTCGTTTTTTTATTAATTCTGTGCTACTGGTAATTTATGGGCCTTAATGTTGTAACTAATATTAAGAGAAAAAGATTTGATTATAAATCACGAATAAAACCGTGTCTTACATCTCAAAGGAATATAAGCGTATCGATCGTTTTATAAATTAGATGTAAGTACTTGCATACTGTAGCTATTCCGATTAGTAATGCATTCAGAGGACGTACGATAATGGCAGTGGAAGGCCGATTGATTATATGCAATTAGATGGTGAATAAATTATAATTATGCGACGTTGCGACGAAATATCCATGAGTCTATGACAGTGTCTTCCTTTTTTTAGTCACAGAATTAATATACGACTACACTAATATTGTAAAGAGGAGATATTTTATTTGTATGTGTGTATGTTTGTAATGACTAAACTCAACTACTGTGCCGATTTCAAAAATTCTTTCACCATTAGAAAGCTACATTCACCCTGAGTAACATAGGCTATATTTATTGCTAGAAAAGATTAGGAATCTTTACTAAAACTTTAGTAACGTAACCCAAGGTATAAAAAACACCATAAAACATCTTTCGTCGCATGCGCTGCGGAAACTATTGATAATAATAAATAAATATATAGGGACAAATTACACCGATTGGGCTAGCCCCAAAGTAAGTTCGAGACTTGTGTTATGGGATACTAACTCAACGATACAATATTTTATAAGAAATACATATATAGATAAACATCCAAGACCCAGGACAATTTGAAAAAGGCCATTTTCCAACTTGCCCTGACCGGGAATCGAACCCGGGAACTCTGGGTGGCGGACTAGCATGGTGACCACTACGCCACGGAGGTCGTCAAATTGATGATAGAACAAAAGTATGTTCTAATATAATAAAGCACATACTACAAAAAACTTTGCGACACTATATGTCCAACTATTATCGTTATGTCACAATAACCACTTTTTACATTTTAAAAGTTAATAGAAATACCGACCAAAATTAGACTATGTTATTGAAAAGGAGAGGGAGAGGGAGACTATATTCAAACATTTTAACAAAGTAATTCATATGCTTTAACAAAATTAATAACAAGAAACAATTTAAACGCGGATGAAGTCGCGGGTTACGGCTAGTATTACATACAGCACGAAATCTCCGGGTTCCGCGCAATATGCGTCGTCCCCGCACCTCTCCCCCGTTCTCGCCTTGTTGAGGATGTTGAGCAAGTGGCTGAAGGCGTTAAATACGGCCAAATTATTTCCTCTTAAAAACGTTGTTTTCTTTCTTTCAGTTCAGATGGCGTCCTAGTCCGCTACCAAGTGACAGACGAGGCGCCTACAGGCACCTGCGCGGTCCTCGTCACCGGCACACACAGGTCAGTATGATTTACATATCCGTAATAAATCGAACCATGGGCTATAGTAGATCATTATAGAATAATGATAATAAAAGAGCAGTAATGAAACAAAAAAAATTCGTCATTCCCATACAAGTTGCCCGGGCTCCACAAATTCGCATAGAAATGGCGATTTAAAAAAAACTGTTATTTTTTAAGTTTATTACTACACTATAGTGATCTAGTATGTTGTATAGTAAAATAGCAGAGATCATGCTATTTGACCTAAATTACTTTAGCTTCGTCGTAGAAGGTCCCTTTCGCAAAATGTACCTTTCGCTTTACTAATAACATTTTAGAATGTTTTGCGAAAGGTACATTTTGCAAAAGATTTAGCTCGATTATGGCGCCACTCTTGTTTACCAGTATGTTGGCGGAGATCGTAAGTAGGTGCTTAATTTTAAGTTAATTTTGCCAAATGAACTCAAAATGACGTCTAGTATGGCATAGGCTGGAGTGACGGAGGGAAGAGGGAATTCTACATTAACTATAGTTGTTACTATTGTAACGAAACTGCGATTCGAGATTTGAAATAAAATGAGAATTTCCGCGCGGGCTTCTATATAATTCTAAATTATTCTAGAACATTCTACATCTTTATAGATTATTTTACGAACTTCCAGAACATTCTACATTCTTCTGGAACTTTCTACTGCTAAACGACAGCTCCGCGACTCTATTAAGGCTAAATGCGGATTTTGATATAATTACAGATCGCTGTGCGCTAACCTGGCGGCCGCGCAGAAGTTCACAATCGACCACTTGGAGAAAGAGGATTCTAAAAAATGTATAGAGAGCGCGAGGTTCTTTTATACTTCTGTAAGTCTTAATATCTATAAAAAATATAACAATAGTTTAAATCTCTATGAAATATATAGGTCTACGTGCAAACTTGTGGCTGCTGCAGAGAAATTCGCAATCGACCACCTGGCGAAAGAGGATTCTAGGAAAAATAAAGGGAGAGAGGGGTTCTTTACGCTTCTGTAAGGTTCTGGAAAATATAGAAACGTGTAGATCTATGTGCAAACTAAGCGGATACGCAGAAATTTACAATCGACCACCTGGAGAAAGAGGATTCTAAAAAAGTATAGAGTCCGCGAGGTTCTTTTACACTTTTGTAAGTCTTATTTCTATGGAAAACATCTGTCACGTAAAAAAATACGTAAGTGTAGGCAGAAAGTTGAGATTACGGTATGTTGCACAAGTCCGGCAATCCCACCGGCAACAAACAACCTACGCAGTCTGCTACCACCCTAGATAAGGTCCAGGGAACCTCCTAACCTAAACTTAAATATCTAAGCGAATTACTTTATTTTTTACATGGTATTAATTATTACATAGTATTACAAATTTAGTATATATGTTGTTCTGACGGCCTTCGGACGACCTCGCCCGGCTTGATCTCGAAGTCCTCTTCGGGTTCCGGCGACGGTGTTGGGTCCCTCCACGGATCCCAAGCCAAAGCCGGTGAACAATGATTGGGTCCCTATGCCCCACCCTGAGCTCATATCGCCCCAGACGAATATGTTGAATATATCACCACTGCACTTCAGATTTCACCGTCTTCACCGTTTCACTATTAAGTACATAACCTAACAAGCGAACCATGACGTGACCCATGTGACGTCTTTCATTTCGATTCAAACGTTTATCACTATTTATACATCTAGTTCTATCCACAACACTAACAAAAAGTCCATTTCAGAATCAGTTCATATAAACTTCCGTTTCACGCGGGCGATAGGTTAAAATACGATTATACAAGAACACGTTTTTCAACACTTGACACTTATGCTGTTTTTATGCATACAACGATTTATTTCCGGCTCCATGCCTTTACAAACTATGGACAAACGAATTGGGCACTCAAAACAACCAATAATTAGTTAATCAGCGATAATTCTCCACGAAAATATGCTTTCTACAAAAGGTCAAACGACGCCGGCCGCCCGGCGTGATTTCGAGACGGAACTGACAATGGCGCTGAGTCGGGGCCGCGACCCACTGACAGAGGTTATTTCCTGGCCGGGCGAACACAACCCGCGCTCGGCCGGGCGCCCACAGCCGGAATATCGCTAAATTGATAAATCTTGCCCGTTTGTGGAGATCACACGCAGATGGCGCTAGTCTCCTAACAATAAGTACTTTTATTCAAAACAGTAAGTTATATATTATAGTCCCTTTCTGAAACTATATCGTAGCTAATTGTCCCTTCCAGGGTTTCTTCGTGGCGGTGTGTCCGCCGGCCATCATGCAGTTGGCGCAGTACGCACATGCGCGAGCGCACATGTTCATTATGAACCTCAGCGCACCCTTCGTGTCGCAGTACTACAAGGAGCCGCTCGAGAAGATGCTGCCTTATGTCGACGTGCTGTTTGGGAATGAAACTGTGAGTTTTTTTTATTTTGTCATATTGTTCTTATGTTTGTTTCGTTTTTCGTGTGTGTATATTTCCAACACTGGTGTCAGATTATTCAAAAGGCATCTGACAGCTGAACGTTCTTCTTTTTTTATTTACTTATGTTTGTTTTTTTTCGTGTGTGTATATGACCAACATATACATTCGGTCATTTTGGAAATCTTTGGGAGAGGCCTATGTTCAACAGTGGACGTTATGCGGCTGAAATGAGGTTGATGATATGGCCAACACTGGTGTCAGATTTTTCAGGCTGCATAAAGGCATCTGACATGACTTGACGACGGCCATGCAATGATGACAACCGGGACCAATGGCTTATACGTGCCTTCCGAAGGATGGTGGCACTTCATGTTATTTTATTTTAACTGTGACTTTTTAACCGATGTCCAAAAAGAAGGTTGTCAATTCGTCGTTCTTGTTAGGGTTATATAAATTTAATCAAAATTAGTTGTTGTTTGGCGAAGTCGATTTTAAGATCAGAAAAATTATGAACCATCTGTTCGTTTAAAAACGAATGTCAAAAGCTGTCCGGACTAAAGTATTAAATCTAATTACAGGAAGCTGAAGCATTCGCGAAAGCATTCAACATAAACACCACAGACCTCCAACAGATAGCTTTAGAAATCGCGAACATGCCCAAAATCAACAAGAACAGACAAAGAGTGGTAGTCATCACTCAGGGGTGCGAGCCAGTTATGCTCGTAGAAAACGGGAAGATTAAACTTATTCCAGTAGTCAAGTTGTCGTTAGAGCAGATAGTTGATACGAATGGGGCAGGGGATGCTTTTACGGGGGGGTTTTTGAGTCAACTATTGTTGGGGAAGCCGTACGAGACGGCCGTAAAGTGCGGGGTCTATGCGGCCGCGCACGTCATACAGCATTCGGGGTGCACCTTCAGCGGGGAGAGCAGTTTCGTTGACAGTTAAGTGTTGTTTCAGATACGTTGGTAGTTACATTGTAACTGACGAGTTTATAATCATTCTTATTTTAAAACACTGACTTTGACGAATCAAACTGATTGAATCAGGCTAAGACAATGATGTTATAAAGGCGAAAATTTGTGAGTGTGTTTGTTACTTCTTTACGCGCTTTCGGCAGGACCAATTTTGATGAAATTTGGTATGCAGGATTAACACATAGGTTACTTTTTCTTTGGGTAACACAGCGGGGCGGAGCAAGTAAGTAATAACTAACATAACAGATACGCAACGCCATAAAAACTATTGGAAGGTAAGTAGGCAAAAGTTACGGGGTGCCTCACAGAGATGGCAGCACCTACGACTAACAAAAAGGGACAAAGAAAGTATTGAGTATGCTTTAATAATATTGATCGCATTTATATATGCCTGCTAAAATATGAAAAAATATGAATATAAATAAATATGAAGCTAAAAGTGGCTTTTGGGTCTTGCGGCCCTGGGCTCTGCATAGAACCGCAAGACCCAAAATGCTCTGTCTGCCCCATTAGGGATAGAGACGTGATAGTATGTTTGTATGTATGCCATCTCTCTGTCCCTACCCACAAGTATAGGTAAAGGCGCCTCTGCCCACAACTACCAGTTTTGCCTACTTACGGGCCCTCCAATTATAGTTTCTATGGCGTTAAGTATCTGTTACGTTAGTAATTATATTAACTTTGCCCAAAATAGACAAATATTTATGACAAATACATAGATTAACAACTAAGAGGTGTTTAGTGTGTTGAGAAGTTGACAGTTTAGATGTCAACTTAACCAAATTGTTTACGGTAATGGTTAGATAGAACCTAGCTCTAGGGTTCAAATTATTTGTAACCTAGTGTAAAAGTTTGTGTTTGTCCGTGTTTTATAATAAGACAGATTATGAATATTTTATACAGTTTATACACGTAGTCGGAAATACCGACTACTAGTTTCGTATGTATGTTAATAGCAATTTTGTATTTAAGTATGCCACCTGTCACTTAGTAACTCTATTAGATCATTGTAAATTACAGTGTTGAATTGAATGAGGGTTTTTTAAAATATGTGACTACAGATGGTAGCACAGTGTCAGGTCCAATCACTGACCTCCATATATACAAGTACGCTGGACCTATGATTAGCCGGGCCATAGTAAGGCAATTTGATTTTCGCCATTTTGGCGCTGATCGTAGGCATTCGTAGCAGTGGGTGGGAACGGAACTAATATGACAGATAGGACAATGACATCGATAAAAGTCATTTCCGAATTAGTTATGTCAGATTTAGTTCTCTTCCCACGCATTGGGGGCGCTTCAAATAGGCACAATAAAGAGCTGTCATTTCTAAGGGTATCATAGGTCCAGCGTACTTGTATGTATGGAGGTCAGTGGGTCCAATCGACTGTTGTGATTGGACCATCAGTTGACAGGTTCTTTTGCTCCGTCAAATGTATCCAATAACAGTAGCTTATTGGACCTGACTTCACTGTGCTGCCATTTGGTCTCCATATTTTCGAATACCCTCATTATATGTAAATCAGTAGGTTGTACATCTCATATGAAAGGTTGTAGTATTTTGTAATCAATATATTTTTTTACTAAATCAATGCATAATTTTTAATTTAGTATTTTATTTTATAATACAATTTACACTTTATATAATAAATAGTATATATGTATGTAAATAGTATGTAGTATGCATAAATTGTATGCATTAATTTAGTAATCAAATAAATTAATGATAAAACGCGATAGTTTAAAAGTGGTTTATATTTTTTTTCGCCGATTTGGAAGTCTAATAGTGTCTATAAGAAGACCTTGCTAAATTGTTTACATAAAAGACAAGAAAACGTGTCAAGCGCCAGGTAGAAAGTCAACAAAGCACATTGACATACCTAATATTTAGCCACATAATTTTTTTGATAGAATGGTGACGTTGAATCACCATTTTTAGGGTTCCGTAGAAAACAAAATAGACATCTAAAAAAATTTTGTTAAAGATTTAGAAGTCTATTATTGGGGCCGCTTTTTTGTGGAGGCCCAGGGGCTATAGCCCCGGTTGCCCTCCCCTAAATCCGCCCCTACAAGGGGTGGATTAAACCCCCGTGAAAGAGCAATGTGCTTTATTAATTTAGTAACTGGCGCTTATGTATAAGACAATATTGTGATAGTAATAGTGAAACTGATGATGTCTCATATCGATAAAAAGTCATGAATTCGTGTGACGTAATTTATGGATTCCACTCCACCTATTTTTCTCGCGTTCCTTCTGTGTTCGAACCGCACGTCTATGGAACTCACTACCACTTACTCTCCGACGCGCCCAAACGCTAGCCAGCTTCAAATCCCAAATAAAATCTTATCCTTATGAAAGGTAAATAAATATCCTTTCCTGTTTCCACTTAGTTTATTCATATTGTATTTTTTTTTTGTAATTGTTCTGTGTAAGTTGTGTAAGTATGTAAGTATGTTTATTATAGTTATTGTATATAAGTATGTTTATTATATTGACCACCGCCCTCAATAACTAATTTCTCATCAATTTTTTTCGACATAGCGAGGTTGCCTGGAAATTGCTTAGCGATAAGGCCGCCTTTTGCGCATTTCCTAGTTTTTAAGATAATTATGTCCTGTATTTATGTATTTTGTGCAATAAAGGGTATTGTAATGTACATATATAGCTTAAATCGTAGCAATAACGTAGATTATAACCGCACAATCCTCACAGACAGAAAGACATATAAAACGGATTTGAATTTTTGGCTCATTAGATAGATTAATATAAACGTATGGTGTATGTACGAATTTTTTCTTTTCTATATCTAGCAAATAATTACGTCACTGAAAAAAGTAAGAAAAAAGATTTATGACATTTGTGAAAATGTGGGAAATATGGTATTTATAGTTTTCAAACCCCATTACATTTTGAAAAATTTTTTCGACATAAAAGTTTGGACCTTTTCACAAAAATTGACGAGAAACTGTTGAGAAATGTGGCCTGTAGGCTGGAACAGCCAGACAAAAGCATTTTTGGTCAATCTCGAAACTGAGACGCTTCGCTCGCTCGGTCAAATAGAGATACGAATATCTGTTGTACATGTTACATGCGCGTTTTGCACGTAGGTTGAAGCTGGAGCTTCAGAGCTCTGACTTAATGGTGCTGTTTTAGGGAATTGGTTTTTAGAATTAGTAGTAAGTACATGAATTAAAATTGAAAACTTTAAACTCAGGCGCTTATATTTTTTAATAAGGGTGACTTTTTAAGCAGTAGGCTTTTTGGAGCAAATTTCTGAACTTGCTGACCCATGATACTGAACTACTTTCAATAAAAACAAAGGCAATTTTAAATCGTTGGATATTTGTATCAGTCAATTTTTCTTTTGATTTCATAATAGGTAGGTAGTTGTTGACGTCAGTTCATTTAGGTACTTACAGCTAAACCAAAAGATAGACCGAAAAACGACCATCGCTCAGTCGAACAGATGTTCTATGTATATAGCTTTTACCCGCGACTTCGTCTGCGTTAATTTAATACTTTTTAATATTCTACCTTTGTATGGCAAAATAGGAATCCTCGTACAAAGTTCTAATCCCCTTTTAATTCCTTCAATGGATAATTTTTAGGGTAAAAGCTACCCTATGTCCTTCCCCGAGTCTCAAACTAAATCCATACCTAATTTCATCTGAATAAAATCGAAAATCATTTATTTATCTTTGGATATACGTATCACATGATAATTGTCAATAGATTTAGTAGTTGAAGCGTAAAAGGTGACAGACAGACACACAAGAGTTACATATATTAGTAAGGAAGTAAGGATCGGAGGGAGTTTTTTTTTATTTTGATTTTAAATAATTATTTTCGTGCAAAGTAGTTTAGTATAATGGCTTGAAATTGCTCCAAAAATGTACAATAAGTGCCTAACAGTACAATAAGTGCCGAGCATAGGTAAGCTTAGCCGTCAAGGAAGTGATTTATAGTATCTATTATACATATTCAAAGGTATTTAGATAAATTCTGCTAATAAATAACCCTTAAATTACAGGCAGGAGTGTCCGTGCTCCAAATAAAAATGAGTGTGTAGATGCCTTCAAGAATCCCCTATTTTCCTACAAGTCAAATCAGATACTTTTATTTACATCAAAACGAACATTTTCTATGGGATTTCTGTGAAATACCAAACCGTGACGTCAGTTTCTTGGGAGTCGAATAGGTTTTTTTAAAATCACGTGACCAGTGACATTATCTTGTGACGTTTTATTCTCTTTATTATGTATAAGAGTACCAAACAATTTATTTAACCCAGTGTCAGTTCTCGAGACATAAGCTTAGGTTTTTGCATTTGTGTAAGTGCACGCACATAGTGTAGAGTGAGATAACTTGGATACCGGCTTGAGGCAGCGCTCGTCCCGCGCATGGTCTAAACCGGTTTATATCGGTTTTTGAAATTCGGCCTAAGGCGCGGCACGTCCCTCGCGCTTCATATCCCTGTAGCGCACCTTTTCGCACTTACCTCTACAGCTAGCAGCTTAACGTTTCGGTGTCAGTTGTTTGAATTATTTGTGAAATAAACATACATAATAAAAAATAAAAAAATAAGTATAATAATTTAACTTCATATTTTGTTTTTCTTCTTTCAATAATCAAAATTGTTCATATCTTTCTAATAAAACCTTGATTTTATTTTATGTATGTAATTTTTTGACTTTTTTATATTTATTTAATTTTATCAAAATTTATTCTTCCAAAGTACAAATATACTTTTAAAGAAATGGCAGACTTAATGCTACGAGCATTTAATTTGGCGTTACACAAATTCAAACCTGAGCTTACGCCCTGAGGACTCAAATCACTACTCTATTATGAAATGGTACTAAACTAACGAATTATGCTAAGTTCTAAATAATAAAAATTCTTTTGGTTGCATGTTATATATTTACAGTATTTACTTGGATCTGATTTCAGTTATAATTATTTGTTATCAAATGAAATGAATGAGAAAAATAATTTGAAGATGTATTTTACCACATCTATTATGTATTTTTAAATGTCAACCATCAATTGTTTGCTTTATAGTAAATATTCTATTCTAATGTTTGTTCTGAAATTTAAACAACCAAGACAGTATCAAATTGTCTGAATCATACATGTATACTTATTGTTTAACAAAATACATTGAAACTATTTTAAGAGTACATTCAGTGTATGATATTGAACAACTTTAAATAATAATTTTGCTTCCTATAGAAACTATAATCAGCTCATCAGTCAACTTATGTAAAATATCAAAAACTATTTTCGTTTGTAGTTTCTTGGGAAAGTTGTTTATTTTATCACATCATGGACTGCATTTTCCCTTTATATTCAACAAAACCTCCAAAATAGTTTCGGTATGTTACACTGTGTATTAAATAGTTACATTCATAGTAACTATAATAATATAGTAATAGTAAGTAGGTATAGTTTGACAATTAAGTTATTAAACCTGATGAGACCATTTAATATTTTGCAACCTGTAAAATGGGCAGTATCATTGTAAATTTTTGACCTATTTTTCTGCAGTATAGCAAGGTCCACTAACTTATGTAAATCAAACAAAAGTGTGACATGATATTTTTATTCCAAAAGAATAACATTATACTATTAAATTACTATATGTATGTATCTTATCCATAAAGTAAAAACAACCCTATTTCGGAAGATGAAATGTTTTTAAATGTACATAGTGGCTAATACAAAATTTGTCATACAATAAGATTATAGTTTAGTTTCAACCTACTCTCGAATACTTAATCACTAAAGAAAACTTAATAAAAAAGTCATTATTGTTATTTGTCAGGGCGCCTAGTACCAGCTAGTTCATTGCATAAAGTCAATGTATATTTGTAAAGATGATGGCATAACGCACAATATGTAGATCCCAATCCGGTGCATTCTCTAACTCATTGCCCAGCAATGGCATACAACGGTAAATTTCAATGATGATAAATTCCTTTAAAGACCTCAAAAACTTTGTGAAACTGCGAGTGCACTTCATTTCTCTCACATTGTTATCAATGCATCTATTTTTGCAGATCATACAAGCTTCAGGAATGATCTTTTTCCGAACTTTGAGATTCCTCTTTTTGTTCCTTAGAGCTCTGTAAACAAAATAGCATGTTTAAGTGTTACGATTGTACTTATGTTTGTAATTGTTGTGAAATAAAGATTTTTGTATAAAGAGATGTACGTTTTTTATTTGGTTTCAAGCCTTTAGCAGCAACGAATCAGTCACAGAACTAAAACAAGTTTTCTCAAAGCTAATGAATACATAAGGTACCTAAATGACTTAGATACATTTACCTAAAATTCTTAGTTTGTATGTCAAGACTCAATAAGAATGAGTTTTGTTTGTATATCTCAATAGAAATAGATCAAGTACCTACGCTTTTCGAGTTGTTTACAAATAGTAGTAGGTACTAATCTAAGATTACTAGTAACTTACCGCATTTTTTATATAATATTGAAGGTACAACTGAAAAAATGAATTGGTTGGATGCATCAGATTGTGAGCATCGTATCAAATTTCAGACGGAAGAAGTTGTTCTGGTATAATGACGTGAATTATCTTTCCGCACACGAGCAGCCAATAATTAAAGGCGATTTCCAATAATAAAATAACGAAGATGGAACCATCATTTACAATCCCAATGATGTAATTTCGAAAGTTTATAAAAATTTGTAAAAAGTCGCTGATAGCGCGAAAAACGGACTAATTTTTTTAGGGCTGGCTACCTAGCAAAGGAATTCATATGGACCATAGACTGTTTCATATCTATATAAACTTAGTAACTTGACCATAAAGACCAAAGTTAAATAATCAGTTGATAGTAGTATGTAGTTTAGTTTGATAAACATTGCATCATGCATCATGACTAGAGATGGGCATCTACCCGGGTATTTACCCACGCTTGGGTATTTACCCGATATGCACCGGGTATATACCCGTATCTACCCGTTTGGGTGGGTAGATTGGAAAATTTATTTAAAAATTAGTGTGAGTCCACTATTTATGTGTAGAAATGTACAAAAACGTTATATAATGTATAAAACAATGAATATCTCTAAAAGAAAAAATAACAAATATTAAAATCACTGATGCTATCCATATTAAATATACAGATGCCATCTTATTTGTTATCTGATTGCTTATTTTAACATATTATTAGGTCTACTTACGTTTGCCAGCAAAAAACGTAAACATAGACCTGTCAATTTGTATGTTCCCATACAACGGGTAGATACGGGTAAATACCCGGCATACTATTTTGTGGGAAATGTAATAATAAGTTGATGGAGGATCGAAGAACTAGTCAATACGAATATCTTTTGTTCGGAGACCAACCCCAAAATCAGTAGTTTTGGCTCTTGAATGAGCAGTCAAAGATACCTACTCTCTAAACATGTATAAGGGTGCTCGTATATTGACATCGCATTTGATGTCTGATTGCTCATTTTAACATCATATTAGGTCTTCTTACGTTTGCCAGCAAAAAATGTAAACTTAGACCTCTTAATTTGCATGTTTCCATACAACGGGTAGATACGGGTAAATACCCGGCATACTAATTTGTGGGAAATGTTATGACAAGTTGATGGGGAATCGAAGAACTCGTCTAAGCGAATATCTTTTGTTCCGAGACCAACCCCGAAATCAGTAGTTTTGGCTCTTGAATGAGCAGTCAAAGATACCTACTCTCTATACATGTATGAGGGTGCTCGTATATTGACATCGCATTTGATGTCTGATTGCTCATTTTAACACCTTATTAGGTCTTCTTACGTTTGTTAGCAAAAAATGTAAACTTAGACCTGTAAATTTATATGTTCCCATACAACGGATAGATACGGGTAAATACCCGGCATACTATTTTGTGGGAAATGTTATGACAAGTTGATGGGGGATCGAAGAACATGTCTAAATGAATATCTTTTGTTTCGAGACCAACCCCGAAATCAGTAGTTTTGGCTCTTAAATTAGCAGTCAAAGATACCTACTCTCTATACATGTATAAGGGTCCCCGTATATTGACATCGCATTTGATGTCTGATTGCTCATTTTAACATCTTTTTAGGTCTACTTACGTTTGCCAGCAAAATATGTAAACTTAGACCTCTTAATTTGTATGTTTCCATACAACGGGTAGATACGGGTAAATACCCGGCATACTATTTTGTGGGAAATGTTATGACAAGTTGATAAGGGATCGAAGAACTCGTCTAAACGAATATCTTTTGTTCCGAGACCAACCCCGAAATCAGTAGTTTTGGCTCTTAAATTAGCAGTCAAAGATACCTACTCTCTATACATGTATGAGGGTGCCCGTATATTGACATCGCATTTGATGTCTGATTGCTCATTTTAACATCTTTTTAGGTCTACTTACGTTTGCCAGCAAAAATGTAAACTTAGACCTGTTAATTTGTATGTTTTCATACAACGGGTAGATACGGGTAAATACCCGGCATACTATTTTGTGGGAAATGTTATGACAAGTTGATAAGGGATCGAAGAACTCGTCTAAACGAATATCTTTTGTTCCGAGACCAACCCCGAAATCAGTAGTTTTGGCTTTTAAATTAGCAGTCAAAGATACCTACTCTCTATACATGTATGAGGGTGCCCGTATATTGACATCGCATTTGATGTCTGATTGCTCATTTTAACATCTTTTTAGGTCTACTTACGTTTGCCAGCAAAAATGTAAACTTAGACCTGTTAATTTGTATGTTTTCATACAACGGGTAGATACGGGTAAATACCCGGCATACTATTTTGTGGGAAATGTTATGACAAGTTGATAAGGGATCGAATAACTCGTCTAAACGAATATCTTTTGTTCCGAGACCAACCCCGAAATCAGTAGTTTTGGCTTTTAAATTAGCAGTCAAAGATACCTACTCTCTATACATGTATGAGGGTGCCCGTATATTGACATCTCATTTGATGTCTGATTGCTCATTTTAACATCTGTTTAGGTCTACTTACGTTTGCCAGCAAAAAATGTAAACTTAGACCTCTTAATTTGCATGTTTTCATACAACGGGTAGATACGGGTAAATACCCGGCATACTAATTTGTGGGAAATGTTATGACAAGTTGATGGGGAATCAAAGAACTCGTCTAAACGAATATCTTTTGTTCCGAGACCAACCCCGAAATCAGTAGTTTTGGCTCTCGAATGAGCAGTCAAAGATACCTACTCTCTATACATGTATGAGGGTGCTCGTATATTGACATCGCATTTGATGTCTGATTGCTCATTTTAACACCTTATTAGGTCTTCTTACGTTTGCAAGCAAAAAATGTAAACTTAGACCTGTAAATTTGTATGTTCCCATACAACGGGTAGATACGGGTAAATACCCGGCATACTATTTTGTGGGAAATGTTATGACAAGTTGATAGGGGATCGAAGAACATGTCTAAATGAATATCTTTTGTTTCGAGACCAACCCCGAAATCACTAGTTTTGGCTCTTAAATTAGCAGTCAAAGATACCTACTCTCTATACATGTATAAGGGTGCCCGTATATTGACATCGCATTTGATGTCTGATTGCTCATTTTAACATCTTTTTAGGTCTACTTACGTTTGCCAGCAAAAAATGTAAACGTAGACCTCTTAATTTGTATGTTTCCATACAACGGGTAGATACGGGTAAATACCCGGCATACTAATTTGTGGGAAATGTTATGACAAGTTAATGGGGGCTCGAAGAACTCGTCTAAATGAATATCTTTTGTTCCGAGATCAACCCCGAAATCAGTAGTTTTGGCTCTTAAATTAGCAGTCAAAGATACCTACTCTCTATACATGTATGAGGGTGCCCGTATATTGACATCGCATTTGATGTCTGATTGCTCATTTTAACATCTTTTTAGGTCTACTTACGTTTGCCAGCAAAAAATGTAAACTTAGACCTGTTAATTTGTATGTTTTCATACAACGGGTAGATACGGGTAAATACCCGGCATACTATTTTGTGGAAAATGTTATGACAAGTTGATGGGGGATCGAAGAACTCATCTAAACGAATATCTTTTGTTCCGAGACCAACCCCGAAATCAGTAGTTTTGGCTTTTAAATTAGCAGTCAAAGATACCTAATCTCTATTCATGTATGAGGGTGCTCGTATATTGACATCGCATTTGAAGTCTGATTGCTCATTTTAACATCTTATTAGGTCTTCTTACGTTTGCCAGCAAAAAAAAGTAAACTTAGACCTCTTAATTTGTATGTTTCCATACAAGGGGTAGTTACGGGTAAATACCCGGCATACTATTTTGTGAGAAATGTTATGACAAGTTGATGGGGGATCAAAGAACTCATCTAACCGATTATCTTTTGTTCTGAGACCAACCCCGGAATCAGTAGTTTTGGCTTTTTAATGAGCAGTCAAAGATACCTACTCTCTATATATGTATGAGGGTGCCCATATATTGACATCGCATTTTATATCTTCTTACTCATTTAACCACTTTTATGTATGTCTATGCGCACCTCCCAACAAAATAATGATAATAAATAAAAAAAGCCTACAAAGTATGATTAGTATGGTAGTTTCATATACTTTAATGTCAGATTTGACGTCTACCTGCATTTTAAGCATATTACAGCGCTGGCACACACTTTCGGACTCGAATTGCGAAGTAATTACTCATAAAATTCAATCTACCCACCAAATGGGTAGATACGGGTATATACCGGGTATTTACCCAATCTACCGGGTATATTCCCAAATGGGTAGATTGGGTATTTACCCACCGCCCATCTCTACTAGAGATAGGCATCTACCCGGGTATTTACCCACGCTTGGGTATTTACCCGATATGCACCGGGTATATACCCGTATCTACCCGTTTGGATGGGTAGATTGGAATATTTATTTAAAAAAATTGTGTGAGTCCACTATTTATGTGTAAAAATGTACAAAAAGGTTATATAATGTATAAAACAATGAATATCTCTAAAAGAAAAAATATCAAAGATTAAAATCACTGATGCTTTCCATATTAAATATACAGATGCCATCTTATTTGTTATCTGATAACTTATTTTAACATATAATTAGGTCTACTTACGTTTGCCAGTAAAAAATGTAAACATAGACCTGTAAATTTGTATGTTTCCATACAACGGGTAGATACGGGTAAATACCCGGCATACTATTTTGTGGGAAATGTTATAACAAGTTGATGGGGGATCGAAGAACTCATCTATACGAATATCTTTTGTTCCGAGACCAACCCCGAAATCAGTAGTTTTGGCTCTTGGATAAGCAGTCCAAGATACCTACTCTCTATACATGTATGAGGGTGCTCGTATATTGACATCGCATTTGATGTCTGATTGCTGATTTTAACACCTTATTAGGTCTTATTACGTTTGTTAGCAAAAAATGTAAACTTAGACCTGTTAATTTGTATGTTTCCATACAACGGGTAGATACGGGTAAATACCCGGCATACTATTTTGTGGGAAATGTTATGACAAGTTGATGGGGGATCGAAGAACTCGTCTATACGAATATCTTTTGTTCCGAGGCCAACCCCGAAATTCTTAGTTTTGGCTCTTATATTAGCAGTCAAAGATATCTAATCTCTATAAATGTATGAGGATGCTCGTATATTGACATCGCGTTTGATGTCTGATTGCACATTTTAACATCTAGTTAGGTCTTAAAATATTTGCCAGCAAAAAATATAAAGTTACACCTGTAAATTTGTATGTTCCCATACAACGGATAGATACGGGTAAATACCCGGCATACTATTTTGTGGGAAATGTTATAACAAGTTGATGGGGGATCGAAGAACTCATCTATACGAATATCTTTTGTTCCGAGACCAACCCCGAAATCAGTAGTTTTGGCTCTTGGATAAGCAGTCCAAGATACCTACTCTCTATACATGTATGAGGGTGCTCGTATATTGACATCGCATTTGATGTCTGATTGCTGATTTTAACACCTTATTAGGTCTTCTTACGTTTGTTAGCAAAAAATGTAAACTTAGACCTGTTAATTTGTATGTTTCCATACAACGGGTAGATACGGGTAAATACCCGGCATACTATTTTGTGGGAAATGTTATGACAAGTTGATGGGGGATCGAAGAACTCGTCTATACGAATATCTTTTGTTCCGAGGCCAACCCCGAAATTCTTAGTTTTGGCTCTTATATTAGCAGTCAAAGATATCTAATCTCTATAAATGTATGAGGATGCTCGTATATTGACATCGCGTTTGATGTCTGATTGCACATTTTAACATCTAGTTAGGTCTTAAAATATTTGCCAGCAAAAAATATAAAGTTACACCTGTAAATTTGTATGTTCCCATACAACGGATAGATACGGGTAAATACCCGGCATACTATTTTGTGGGAAATGTTATGACAAGTTCATGGGGTATCGAAGAACTCGTCTAAACGAATATCTTTTGTTCCGAGACCAACCCCGAAATCAGTAGTTTTGGCTCTTAAATTAGCAGTCAAAGATACCTAATTTCTATGCATGTATGAGGGTGCCCGTATATTGACATCGCATTTGATGTCTGATTGCTCATTTTCACATTTTATTAGGTCTTCTTACGCTTGCCAGCAAAAAGTGTAATCTTAGACCTGTTAATTTGTATGTTTCCATACAACGGGAAGATACGGGTAAATACCCGGCATACTATTTTGTGGGAAATGTTATGACAAGTTGATGGGGGATCGAAGAACTCGTCTAAACGAATATCTTTTGTTCCGAGACCAACTCCGAAATCAGTAGTTTTGGCTCTTAAATTAGCAGTCAAAGATACCTAATCTCTATACATGTATGAGGGTGCTCATATATTGACATCGCATTTGATGTCTGATTGCACATTTTAACATCCAGTTAGGACTTAAAATATTTGCCAGTAAAAAATATAAAGTTAGACCTGTCAATTTGTATGTTCCCATACAACGGGTAGATACGGGTAAATACCCGGCATACTATTTTGTGGGAAATGTTATGACAAGTTGATGGGGGATCGAAGAACTCGTCTAAACGAATATCTTTTGTTCCGAGACTAACCCCGAAATCAGTAGTTTTGGCTCTTAAATTAGCAGTCAAAGATACCTACTCTCTATACATGTATGAGGGTGCTCGTATATTGACATCGCATTCGATGTCTGATTGCACATTTTAACATCTGGTTAGGTCTTAAAATATTTGCCAGCAAAAAATATAAAGTTAGACCTGTCAATTTGTATGTTCCCATACAACGGGTACATACGGGTAAATACCCGGCATACTATTTTGTGGGAAATGTTATGACAAGTTGATGGGGGATCGAAGAACTCGTCTAAACGAATATCTTTTGTTCCGAGACCAACCCCGAAATCAGTAGTTTTGGCTCTTAAATTAGCAGTCAAAGATACCTAATCTCTATACATGTATGAGGGTGCTCGTATATTGACATCGCATTTGATGTCTGATTGCACATTTTAACATCCAGTTAGGTCTAAAAATATTTGCCAGCAAAAAATATAAAGTTAGACCTGTCAATTTGTATGTTCCCATACAACGGGTAGATACGGGTAAATACCCGGCATACTATTTTGTGGGAAATGTTATGACAAGTTGATGGGGGATCGAAGAACTCGTCTAAACGAATATCTTTTGTTCCGAGACTAACCCCGAAATCAGTAGTTTTGGCTCTTAAATTAGCAGTCAAAGATACCTAATCTCTATACATGTAAGAGGGTGCTCGTATATTGACATCGCATTCGATGTCTGATTGCACATTTTAACATCTGGTTAGGTCTTAAAATATTTGCCAGCAAAAAATATAAAGTTAGACCTGTCAATTTGTATGTTCCCATACAACGGGTACATACGGGTAAATACCCGGCATACTATTTTGTGGGAAATGTTATGACAAGTTGATGGGGGATCGAAGAACTCGTCTAAACGAATATCTTTTGTTCCGAGACCAACCCCGAAATCAGTAGTTTTGGCTCTTAAATTAGCAGTCAAAGATACCTAATCTCTATACATGTATGAGGGTGCTCGTATATTGACATCGCATTCAATGTCTGATTGCACATTTTATCATCTAGTTAGGTCTTAAAATATTTGCCAGAAAAAAATATAAAGTTAGACCTGTCAATTTGTATGTTCCCATACAACGGGTAGATACGGGTAAATACCCGGCATACTATTTTGTGGGAAATGTTATGACAAGTTGATGGGGGATCGAAGAACTCGTCTAAACGAATATCTTTTGTTCCGAGACCAACCCCGAAATCAGTAGTTTAGGCTCTTGAATGAGCAGTTAAAAATACCTAATCTCTATACATGTATGAGGGTGCTCGTATATTGACATCGCATTTGATGTCTGATTGCTCATTTTCACATCTTATTAGGTCTTCTTACGTTTGCTAGCAAAAAATATAAACTTAGACCTGTAAATTTGTATGTTCCCATACAACGGGTAGATACGGGTAAATACCCGGCATACTTTTTTGTGGGAAATGTTATGACAAGTTGATGGGGGATCGAAGAACTCTTCTAAACGAATATCTTTTGTTTCGAGACCAACCCCGGAATCAGTAGTTTAGGCTCTTGAATTAGCAGTCAAAGATACCTAATCTCTATTCATGTATAAGAGTGCTCGTATATTAACATCGCATTTGATGTCTGATTGCTCATTTAAACATCTTTTTAGGTCTTCTTACCTTTGCCAGCAAAAAATGTAAATTTTGACCTGTTAATTTGTATGTTTTCATACAACGGGTAGATACGGGTAAATACCCGGCATACAATTTTGTAGGAAATGTTATGACAAGTTGATGGGGTATCTAAGAACTCGTCTATACGAATATCTTTAGTTCCGAGACCAACCCTGAAATCAGTAGTTTTGGCTCTTGGATGAGCAGTCAAAGATACCTACTCTCTATACATGTATGAGTGTCCATATATTGACATCGCATTTTATATCTTCTTACTCATTTAACCACTTTTAAGTATTTTTTTGCGCACCTCCCAACAAAAAAATGATAATAAATCAAAAAAGTCTAGTATCAAAGTATGATTAGTATGGTGGTTTCATATACTTTAATGTCAGATTTGACGTCTACCTACATTTTAAACACATTACAGCGCTTGCACACACTTTCCGACACGAATTGCGAAGTAATTACTCATAAAATTCAATCTACCCACCAAATGGGTAGATACGGGTATATACCGGGTATTTACCCAATCTACCGGGTATATTCCCAAATGGGTAGATTGGGTATTTACCCGCCGCCCATCTCTAATCATGACGAGTTTTGATTTGTTTTATGCCGCATTTACACATTCGCGCGAATCGCGAGGTGAATAACAAACACGCATATGTAGACAGTGCAGTACACTAATGACGAGGTCACGAGTACTCACGACTGTCACGAGGCGAATGGTGAACACGAATGTGTAAATGCGGTATGATGCCGGATTTACACTTGCGTGTTCGCTATTCGCTTCATTATTCGATAAAACATTCCATAAAACATTCGTATACGAATGCCGACGCGAACTACTACACGTACACGAATATGGAGGACGTGGACATAATGGCGGCATGCGCGCTACCTTTATTAGGTTTATATAATTAACTATTTAAATATCCTGCGTAAAAAAAGGAACCTTCGACACAGACGATGGTGGATGATAGGGTGTCATCGCTAGAGATGAGCATCTACCCGGGTATTTACCCACGCTTGGGTATACACCCATATCTACCCGTTTGGGTGGGTAGATTGGGATGTTTATTTAAAACTAGCCGAAGCCCGCGACTTTTTTTGCGTTGACTTTATGACTCCGGAAAATGCTCATCAGGCTAAACAACTTTTGATGTGGCGCCATTTATATATATCTTTTACAGTTTAGCTGGACCCTTATAGTTCTGCATAAGGTGTTCCATTTTCCAAAAACATTTACACCCTACATGTTGCCCAGTTTTAAAAGCTATATAACGAAAAAAGTTTCATTCAAATCTGTCCAGTATTTCCGGAGATTAGCGTGTACAAACAGACTGTCATTTCAATGTAAAGACACATTTTTTTACTATTTTATTATATGTATAGATTTAGTGTGAGTCCTCTATTTAGGTGTAGAAATGTATAAAAAGCTTATTTAATGTATAAAAACAATGAATATATCTAGAAGACAAAATAACAAAATTGAAAATAACTGATGCTATCCTTATTAAATATACAGATATTATTTGATGTCTAATTGCTTATTTTAACATATAATTAGGTCTATAAACATTTGGCAACAATTTTTTTTTACATAGACCTTTTAATTCGAATCTTCCCATAAAAATCATACAACGGGTTAATGGCTATATTTTCGTAACATGTTACATGGAATATGCTAAATCTTTATATCATGTTACTTTTGACGCTATGTTATAACGATTAAAAAAATAAAAATTTCAAAATATTTCATAGAAAATTTCAAGAAATTTGCAAAAAAATTCAAAAAACTTCAATAATAAATTATTACGGTAAAGAAAATCGAAGACCTTATGTATTAGAATTTGCCATTATTTTGCTAATTTATAACAATATGAATAATTGATAATGTGTAAAGTTTTACAAGATAGTAATCACGTAAAAACTTGACTAAATATAAAGTATTCATAGTAAATCATTTAATTATTTAATGGCGTCTTTTTGGTTAGTTTTATTATAACCAACGTGAATTTGTAACTGAGAGTATATTTATACAAAAACAATTTTCATAAAATAATAATTCATCAGTCAACAGACTATTTACATTAGCGCGCAAAATCTCCAAACGTCCTCCGCCGCCTACAACGGAATAATAAATACAACGCGTGAACGCGGCGCAGCCCTAAACGTATAATGCTAAATTGCTAATGTTATTTTTTTAACGCCAAAACGATCGAACGAAACGTGCGCGCTCGTTGCGAGCGCGAGCCGCGGCAGCGGCAGCGCCTCGCTAGGTTAACGACTGCACAATTCGTTTTAACGTAGCTTAATATGAATAAATGTTTAGCAGGCGCTTTTCGTTGCGAGTACATAGCGTGCTTTTTGACGTGACAACGTCTTAAATTAGGTTGCGGCTGGGAGTCACTTATGAAAAAGTGTAACGCTCGGTAACGTTACGATGAGTCACCGAACGAGAGAGAGGCCCGCCGAATGCCTTGCGTCTCTCTCCCACTCAACTATGTTATCTACGTTGTCACGTAAAATCTTCGCCCGTAAAACCGACTTTACAGGCAACCATTTTTTTTTTCAGCTATACGTTATATTAACCACCACTACAACGGGTACTTACGTCTTTTTAGGTCGCCCGGTCTTGCGCTAGCTGTCAACTGAATGCAGGATTGCAGGCGAATATGTAAACAGTTGTTCGCTATTCGAACGTACCCTTTGATTCGCGTCTGAAAAACCACTGTCACTCAACGCTAACTCGCGAATCGCGAATAGTGAACTCACTGTTTACATATGCGAGTTCGTTATTTACCTCATCATTCGCCTAGCGATTCGCGCGAATGTGTTGCAGTTGCAGCATTTACACATTCGCGCCAATCGTCGGGCGTTGCGCGTACATGGCCAAAAATTAAAATGTTTTAAGCAGAAATTTTCAAAATATTCTCTTTTGTGTCTTTTTTCAACATCGGTAAAAAAAAATGAGATAATTTTTCAAGTAGGGAGTTTAGTGATTTGAAAATTGCACCACAGATTCTATTAGTAAACCAGAGAGTATTTTAGTATTTGTTATCTATCATAGACAACATTTCAATCAAATGAAAAAATATATTAATTTGTAATTATGGCAATACATTTCTGCCGGACAGGATATCAAAAATATTTTTTAATAAGGCAATCTGATTGATAGCCATTTTGAAGAACCTTTTGTTGGTGTTTTGTGAATGTTTTCATGTAAATTTTGCAATATTTCAATGATATGAAAGTAAATAAAATACCAAAAAATGATTTGTTAGAATTAATAAATATAATGCAATAGTTTATGTTAATGTGTTGTTTGTTTGGTGAAGTCGCATTGTGAAAAAAAAAACCGGAAAGAACTACCGTATTTCGAAGTTCTTATTTTTGATTCTGTTAGGTCAAATTAAACAATAAATCAAACATTTTAAATGATCGTCTTAAAAGATAAGTGAAGTGGAGTTTAAAATCGTTAGCTATTATTTACGTCGCGTGTTTTGTTGTACGTAAAATTTAGATCGCCACAAGATGGCGGCCATTGAATGCCCGCTCCGCCAAAACCCGCTCGCGGGGCCCGATGTGTCATCCATCGTCAAGCGCCTCTCGAACATGCTGTGAAGCCGGCGTCTCGCATTGCGGCCGATTTCCCGGTCGCTTACGGCGGAGTTCCATTTCATAAAATGGAATTTCGCTCGAGGCGCCAAAATATGAGGGGTGTTGACACTACTCTGATACCGTACCGTTACTCTGACGGCTGCACAAAATAATCGTTGACGAAAATGAACGAGCCGGAAGACGTCAGCAAAGAAGTGTGGAAGCGATGGATATTAGAAGCGATACACAAAATAAGGGCGCAGAAGCAGAGGCCGAGCGTCGAGCGCATCTGTCATGCAATAAGACAGCATCATAACTATCATGAGGACGTGGTGTCAGAGCGGTTGGAGCGGGCGGTGCGCGAGGGTGCGGTGTTGAAGGTGTACAATAAGGGACAGAGTTCGTACAAGGATCCGGGAGGGCTACAGAGCAAGACATTGCGTATCGCGACGGACGTGGACGTTTCGCGGGCGGTAGCGAAGGCAGTGCGTGAGTTAGGGGAGCGAGACGGCTCTACGTTGAGGAGCATAGAGAAACATTTACGGCAAGCGTATCAAGTGACTGTTGCTCCTGAAGTGGATGTGCGAAGTGTTTTGCGGGCGGCAGCGAAGCGAGCGGTCGCCAGGGGGTTGCTTACACACACGGCCTTGACGTACAAGGCTACAGAGAGACCTCTAACTTCCTCATCTTCAGAGCGGCCTGTGAAGCACAAACCTAAGCATATTCTGGAGCAAGTGGAGGTGAGTTTCTCAAGTTACAATTTAGGTATCCTATTATATTCTGTTATCAAAACTTGCATGTTTGATACATTTCTCCATGTTCAATTCATCTGAACTTTTGTAAGCTGCATGTTATGATAACTAAAAAGATGAGCTGGTTCTATAAAAATCGAATAATATCTGATTTTTTAAAATGATATATGTATACCCACCTACAGGAAACAGGTGTGATAGTATGTATGTTTTATTTTGTAAACAAACAAGAGTTAAAACATTACCTGTAAGAACAATAACATGAGTCATTTCAGAAAATGAATTAGATTGTAATGAATAGGGTCAAAATATTTTTTTTGTACTGTTATGAGAATAAAATGTTACCAAGTAGTCTTACTTGTCAATCTCGTCATTTATCCTATCCATTTTTTAAGTGATTTCAGATTTTTTTACTCTGACTTTACTATTTACTTTAACTGCAAACATCTGATTTAGCCGATAAAAATTTCACTAAGAAAATTCTTTGTTGAATAAATCTGTCATAACCAGTCATACTGCTGTGTGGTTTCCAGCAGAGTAGAATAGGACCACTCCAAGTCCTCTTTTGGATAGTCTTAGAAGGTGACTTGGGAAATACAGGCTAAACAAAGCATATAAACATCAACAACTCCTCTCCAACCTGTCTGACCAGCGTGGAGAGTGTAGGCCAAGTCCTCTGCCTGCTCTGGCCAAGTATGGCTCTGGTAGTACATAGAGGGTTGTACTCCTGCAATGGTGACAAAAGACAAGAGAAAGTGATAATATGAGCGCTATCTGACTCTATGAAACTATGATGTCAGAACACTCTATTTCTACAAAATCCCGTAGACAATGTTTGTTTAGACTTTTAGAAAAAGTATCTGTATCCACTTGTTGGAAACTAGCAGATTACTTCTGGTTTAAGTTCAATGTCAGGGTGAACGGCCTTTGCAACACCAGTCAAGGTGGTGTTATTGCGTTGCTTGCTGTTGTAATGATTATAAACACCAGTTGCATAACATTACTTCTTCTACATGACAAAATTTGTGTTGTTTAAATTAATCTGTATAGTTTAACACTTCCTTGGGCCAGTACACAATAAAAATTTAGTAAAAAAATTTTTTTAGAGATTGTCAATCTTTCTTTAGATATTGATTTGTTAACATTATTTACTATTTTAAAAGCTTCATAAGTGCCCCAGAAAGTGTTAAAAGTTTATAAAATTTTTTGTTTTTACAATTTAATTGAAAGCATTTGAACAGTATTGGAAAGTTTAGACCAGGAATAGAGAGTAATGGAAGGAAAGAGGGGAGGCCTATGCTAGCAGTCAACATAAAAAATAAAAAGCAATTATATTCTTAGACAAGGGTCACATGAGATAATCCGATACATATTTACCTAAAATTTTTAGCCAGAAAATTGATTGAAATCACACATGACCTCAAAATCTGGCTCAAAAGATAAGCATTACCATAAAACGTGAATGCTGCCAGCCTTCTGTGCATGTCACCACAGGGCAGTAATTTGTCAGGGCTTTTTTATTTCTAAGTACTTTAAGTTATTACTTTAGTTCTATCTAGTTATTTTTTTTTAATTTTTTGTTTAATAGGACTATATTTACTTACTAGTTTAAGAAAGTGGCTTCTTAGGGTATTTGTATAAAATAACTGAGGATTTCAAAATGTAATTGCATATTTTATTGGATGTAGTTTTGATTCCCTAATGTGTGTATGTAAGATGTAGAAAAAAGTTTCAGAGGTCATGGTTTTTTATAAAAAGTGTTTTCCAAATTAGCCAACATCTCAACTTTAGTTAAATATGTATCCCGCTATGCAATCTCTGCCCATGAACATAACAATTCCAACAGTTTCTATATTACTACTATGGGCACATGTAATTCAGGTACAAGTTTTAGATATAAACCATTTAATACGATTTGTGAAACAAAGTGACTTAAAATATTATCATAACATCTATGAACTGGACTGAACTGAAATAAGATAACATTATAAAAGTATTATATATCTTATACCTTAAAACGAGCAATTCTTGTATGTATGTATGTATATTTATTTATAAATTTCTGTGATCTCGAAAACGGCTCTAATGATTTCGCTGAAAATTTGTGTATGGGGGTTTTCGGGGGTAAACAATCGATCTAGATTAGTTTTATGTTTGGGAAAACGCGTGTTTTCGAGTTTTCATGCGTTTTTCTTTCCACGCAGAATATGGTCGCTAATTTCGTCGCGCCGCGACCGCCTTGATTTAGCTCAGTGGTTAAGGATAGCGACCGCTAGAAAGAGTGTTACGGGTTCGAATCCCACTCGGTGACTTACTTTGGTTTTTTTTATGTTTAAGTTTTTATTTTTTTTTATTTTGCATTGTTTTTAGACAAGTTTAAAAAAAAATATTTAATGTTTGAGATGTAACCGAGCAAAGCTCGGTCGCCCAGGTACTATATAATAAAGTGTCATATATAAAGTATATCAAAAATAATCTTTAACAGCAATAGTAAATGGAAACTAAGAACATTCAATAAAAAAGAATATTTTGTATCTATGAATGAACAGGAATTCTTGAGTGTTTAGTCAGTTTTTAATTTGATACAAAACTGTAGCAGTATGAATCATGTGGAATCATGCCATTCCTATTTTCCTCAAACATTTTTTTAAATGTGACATTCTTGAATTGAAGGAAAGGTGATGTAAGGACTTAAGGGGTACCCATAATTGGAGAGCATTCATGAAAAGAGATGAGTGTTGATGAACCAAAAGAGGTTTTTAGTTTAATAGCAAGTGAAAATATGTGTGTGTGTAAGGGTGTGTGACATTCTTAAAAATTAAGTCAAGGTTTTTCATGTTTTTATCTCATTTGATATTTTTTGCTATTGAGGAGCCTGCAGTCAACTGAAAAAATGAATGTAGCAAAGAAAAAGGCTTATGTTTTTCTATTTTATTAAAAAGTTGGGACAAATTTTTCAAAACTAAATACTTACTTCACTCCAAACTACACACCTTAACTTTTTAAAGATTATTGTTATAGATAAAAGCTTGATTTAAAAATATTTTTGTTCTGTTGTTGATTTAGCCATTTAGGTCCCATAGTGGGGCAAAAGCCTCCCCTTTTTGTTTCCAGTTACTTCTTTCTTCAGCTGTTATAGTTTATTTTGCTCAAAAGGTGAAGAAGCAGTCAATGTCACCCAACTAAGCCAAAAACCGCCTTTGCAGAAAAGCCAGATTTTAACCATCTAAAACCTGCACTTTGTAGTATTCTCGCAAAACCAGATTGCGAGTTCTTATGCCATTTGGGTTTTTAATTTGAAATGATTTGCTTAGAACAAAATGTACAAAGACAAAAAGTGTCACAAAAACAGTTACAAAATTAAAATGGAAATGTGCAGCTAGCAGGCCATCTAAAAGGTAGACGGATGACATTAAAAGCTCTTGCAGGCAGTTCTTATCTATGAATGGACAGGAACTCTTGAGTGATTAGTCAGTTTTTAATTTGATACAAAACTGTAGCAGTATGAATCATGTGGAATCATGCCATTCCTATTTTCCTCAAACATTTTTTTAAATGTGACATTCTTGAATTGAAGGAAAGGTGATGTAAGGAGTACCCATAATTGGAGAGCATTCATGAAAAGAGATGAGTGTTGATGAACCAAAAGAGGTTTTTAGTTTAATAGCAAGTGAAAATATGTGTGTGTGTAAGGGTGTGTGACATTCTTAAAAATTAAGTCAAGGTTTTTCATGTTTTTATCTCATTTGATATTTTTTGCTATTGAGGAGCCTGCAGTCAACTGAAAAAATGAATGTAGCAAAGAAAAAGGCTTATGTTTTTCTATTTTATTAAAAAGTTGGGACAAATTTTTCAAAACTAAATACTTACTTCACTCCAAACTACACACCTTAACTTTTTAAAGATTATTGTTATAGATAAAAGCTTGATTTAAAAATATTTTTGTTCTGTTGTTGATTTAGCCATTTAGGTCCCATAGTGGGGCAAAAGCCTCCCCTTTTTGTTTCCAGTTACTTCTTTCTTCAGCTGTTATAGTTTATTTTGCTCAAAAGGTGAAGAAGCAGTCAATGTCACCCAACTAAGCCAAAAACCGCCTTTGCAGAAAAGCCACATTTTAACCATCTAAAACCTGCACTTTGTAGTATTCTCGCAAAACCACATTGCGAGTTCTAATGCCATTTGGGTTTTTCATTTGAAATGATTTGCTTAGAATAAAATGTACAAAGACAAAAAGTGTCACAAAAACAGTTACAAAAGTAAAATGGAAATGTGCAGGTACCATGCCATCTTAAAGGTGGACGGATGACGTTAAAAACTCTTGCAGGCAGCACATGGACCAGGGTGGCTGAGGATAGAGAGAAATGGAGTCAGTTTGATAAGGGCTCTGTTTGTATGCCAACCTATGGCATACAGACAGAGGAGGCGATGATAGATATAGATGATAAAGAAACTTTCCAATAAAGGCTATATTATTATATTATATGCTTAGCCCTTCAATAGTAAAACAATACATCAGGCGCCCGCTCCGGGCGTTTGACATTTAAAGGGTTACAATAGGTTACAAAAAAGCTATCTTATCTTTTCAGAAGCACACCGAAACAGGTGTGCAAGTGTGTACGGAGTGTTTTGGCACAGAAGCAAGGAACAGGCTTGGAGAGGTGGAAGCATTGATCTGCTGCCACCAGTGCAAGTCATACGGGCATCCTTCGTGCCTCAGCCTCAATCACATTAGTCAGACTACTTTGAAGGTATGTTAATTGGATATGAAAATTTTCAATATCTACGGGAATATTTAAAAAAAATTAAAAACCGACTTTTCTACCAGACTACACAACCGATTTTTATAAAATTTCTATGGGTGACAAGTATGCCCATTTAAATATATATAAAAAAAAATCTAAATCAGTTCAGGGGTCTGCAAATAGTCGATGAATATACGTAAAAAAAAAAGATTGCGGCGACAAATTGATTCCCTCTTCTTTTGTGAAACATGGTTAAAAAACAACTTAGGTGGTATTATTTCAAAATTTCTTCACACCACCAGAGCGATTAGCTCATTTCATCATCATCATATCATCAAGTGAAGACATGGCGATCAGCCTCTAAATTTTTCTTTGGTCCTTCGGGCTGGATTTAGCCTTTGGTCTTGCAACATCGGGCTCTGTCTCATATAAAGATTACGACTGCTTGCTTAACCTATTCCAGTTAAAACATCTTTGGTCCCTTTCCCTCTTAAATATGTGACACAATAAGAACGAGACAAAACATATTACAACTAAAAGCGGTCTAGCAAATGTTGTAAATTTGTATGAATAAGGGGTTGGAGTTATTGACATATGACAAAGAAGAGCAATCTGTTTGCGCAGTCGCTGCGGTGGTGGTGCGGGCCGTGTGCGCGCTGCGCTGTGTGCGGTGTGCGCTCGAGCGAGTGGGCGGCGCGCTGCGCCGGCGCCTGCGCGCGCGCCGCGCACCCGCGCTGCGCCGCGCTGCCGTGGCGCTGCGACGGCTGCGGCGCCGGCCGAGCCCCGACAGAACACAAGCGGTGAGCCATACAAACATCTCGTACATACTCGTATCTGGGATTTTAACTGCTTTGTAGGGTTCCGTGCCCGAAGTGTAAAGTGAGTCTTCTAATGTCTTCTAAAAAAACAATAGTCATTTTAAGAAATAGTACATATCTGGGATTTTAACTGGTTTCTAGGGTTCCGTACCCAAGGGGTAAAAACTGGACTCTATTACTAAGACTCCGCTGTCCGTCCGTCTGTGTCCATCTGTCCGTTCGTCTGTCCGTCCGTCTGTCTGTATCTCATAAACCATGACAGCTAGAATCAAGTGGTAAACTCAATATAATATGTTCACTTACGGAAAATAGTTAACTCGCGTCTTACTGTGAGGATTTCAACTTTGCACGGGACCCTTTTCACGCGATTTCAACTCGCACTTGGCCGGTTTATTTATAGATATTTAACTTTTATTTTAATTCAATGTTATAACCTTAATGCGGTTACACAGATCTACCTACCTCTTTTTTTTCCAGTCTTTGTTCAATCAGCCTAAAGTCGGAATTATGGTCTGTTACTGTCATTGCAGTCAACAAGTTTTCTTTTTCGTACCGCACTCGCGGTTGCATTCTAAGTTGCGCTGTTTTGGAATCCGGTGGTCCAGTTTATTTCTTGTCACAAAGATTCCATGTAATAAAGATGAAATGACACACAGCAAAACACAAGAAGTTAGATATTTATAAAGGTGGTTTATATGAGGTCTAACAAAATATACTGAAACTATTTATAGGGTGAATTCAGTCCATGATTTTAAAAACATTTCCCTAGGAACATCTGTCGAAACATAAAAAATAAATTTTGGCTTTCTGTATAAACTTGGATTGGATCAGCTGATCGGTCTTCTTGTATTAGAGGCGGAAAAATATTTTCAATTTTTCAATGTTCCTTGGGAAAAGTGGTTCAAAGTCATGGACTGAATTCACCCTTAAGTAGTTTCAGTGTACTGCGGGTCGATCTGGAATCGATGCACTGACGCAGCGTTCGCTTGCAGGCCCACCATGGGAGGCACGCCGAAGTCCCGCAAGCCGCGCGCGCCGCGCCGCGGGGAGTCCGACGACGAGCCCTCCGACGGTAATGACGCCGCGCGGGAACAGACTATGTCCAAGGAGAAACAAAAGTTTTTCAGGTTCTCCGCCTTCAACCTCGTGAAGCGGCGCCGCTGCCGCGAGTCCTCCAGCGAGTGGGAGGGCTGGGAGCCGCGCGAGCGCTGGCGCGGCGTGCGCGTTACGCGCGTGCAGCGCCTCGAGCTGCGCCTCGAGCGTGCGCCCAGCGCCGACTCCGGCTCCGACGCCGCGCCCGCCGCCGGCGCCGCCGTCTTCGAGCGCCTCGCCGCCGTCACCGGGCCCGACGGCACCTGGGGCTTCGCCGCCGAGGCCCAGAAGCAGAAGGCACTGCTGCCGACCCCGCCGCAACATGAGCTCCCGGAGAAACACGTCAAGCCGCAGGAGAGCCCGCCCGAGCGGCACCGGGTCGCGCGTAGACGGAGCAAGTGTGGCGAGAGGCTGCTCACGACGCTTTTCGACGGACTGTCCGAGTTTTATTCTGTGAGGACGGCCTCGCGGTCGCAGTCGCGGCACCGCGCGCGGATCCCCGAGCCCGAGGAGGATCGGCAAGTTCTGAAAGAGACGAGGAGCACGTTTAAGCGGTACCAGGCGGCTTTGAGAAGGGACAGAAGTCCCAGCCGGATGCGAAGTCAGTCCAGAGTGAGGGACGACGACGACTACGGCCGCCGGTCGAGAGCCGACGCGGAGTACAGACGCGGCCAGTCGCGCGGCAGAGATGCAGGCGCGGAGTACAAGCGGCGCTCGCGGGCCCGGGACAGCGACGCAGACTACAAACCGGACTACAAGCGCAGTCGGTCCAAAGTGAAGGACGAGTACGCGCCGCGGGGGCGCAGTCGCTCCCGCGCGCGCGAGCGCGAGTACAAGCGCGAGCGAGTGCGGGAAGTTAAACTGGAGCAGGAGCGGCGGCTCGACGGCGCCGGCGCGACGCGGGAAAAAGAGGAGTACAAGCCGCTCGAAGGAAGCGAGAGAAGGCTAGAAGCGGACAGCGAGGTAGCGCTCGCTGAGCGGGCGCAGTGGTCGCTGTCGGCGCTGGTGCGCTGGTGCGCGCGCGGCAAGCGCTGGGAGCGCGGCGCGCCGCACAAGCTGGCGCGCGGCCTGTGCCGGCCGGCCGCCAATCAGGGTAAGCCTGCCGGCGCAAGCGAAAGTGTCTGTGGAGGCAAGCGAGGGGGACCCACCTAGCGTCGTACGCGAACTTGCAACGAGATACTCGGCCCGGTATATCTTGGGGTTTCTCTTAAACTCAAAATATTAACATGAAAATGTGTTTTAGAAAGATTTAAAATTAAATATCCAGTTTGGCCATTCATTACTTTCGAGAAAATAACCAAATAAATAATAATTAATGTCGCGTAGTAAAATCATCTCATTTGAGTTGTAATTAACAATATATGTTTAGCTTTGACGATCATTATGTTTGACATGTATGATACGGGTGAAATAAATGTGTGATCTAAAAAGTTCAAGCACGATACGACCTATTGGTCGCAGTCTGTATACACGGGCGATAGATAGACCCAGCATACGCGCGGTAAGCTCGTCAGATCGAGTTTTGCGTTCTGAAAATTACAATTACTTGGCTATTATTAAAAAAAAAAAAACTAAAAAAGAGAATTACGCAAAAATATTCTAAATTTCAAATTGACAGTTACCTCATTAGTTTGTCCACTCGTGGGTCCCCCTCCGCCGGCGCTGGGAGCTCGCCCTGATTGCCGGCCGTGCTGTGCTGCGTTCTCCGTCGGCCGTCCGGATGTCCGGCCCGGCCGCGCCCGTGTCCGGGCCGAGGCATCCTCACACGCACTTTCGCTCGCGCGACCGACACTTCCCTAGTTATAGCGCGGGCGGGCCACTCTGTCAGCTGACTAGCTTAGCCAGGTATCGAACAAAGGTGGGTTAGTTAGTATCTCTTTATTGTACCAAACATTATAATAAATAGAAACAGACTTAGAAAAACTTGTATGAATTTGTACTAGGGTGGGATATCCCAAAAAGGGATTTCTTTATCCCAGAAAGGGATTTCTTTTAGTCAACCAAGAATCTCATAGGAGTGCAGTCAGAGTATAACAAGAAAGTGTAGATAAAAAACAAATATTTATACTATATGTATAATACATATGATTTTTGGTTGAATTTACGTAGTACATATTAATATTTTAACAATACTTATGGGAAGTAGAAACAACCAATGCATTTGAAAATTTCATTCAAATAGCTTTTGCCTTTTTACTTTATGTCAACGATTACATCAAAAATTGTTGGCCCAATATGCCATATAAATAGCTTTGAAAATGGTTAAAAATATTGTAACTTCATAAAAATAGTTTCCTTTTTTGCAAAGCGAAGTTACGTATAGATTACAAAATATGTAAATGATATTTTGTAGATCGTTTCAGAATTTGAAATGTTCTTTGCAAAAAGCCAATTTTGCAAGTAAAAAAGCCTTATTAGAAACTGTATTCTGAACGATATTAGTTCTTGTATGTTTCATTAGACTGAAATGAATGTAATATATATTGAAATGGGTATTTGTTTACAGAGTCACCTAGAGACGTCGCGATGAAAAGCTAAGCTAGTTTAGCTTACGGTGTGGCCTGCCTTTAACTACTTATCCTAGTAATAGGGTTATATGATGTAAACTTTAATATTTATTATTTTGTTTTTCTACAGGGTTATCAAGTTTTCTGTGCAGCACCCAAAGCATGGCACTGGTGAGAGCGTGTATCAAGCGCTATCACCTATCGCTATCTCGCTTTACGTAATAATAACGAGCGGGATGAAACTTGTCCGTTGCGCGATAAAAACTTTATCCGGGTTTATCGACGGTGCCATGCTGCGGGGGCAGGACTAATTTAGAAAATTATAATTTCGTTGTTGAGGTTCGTTATCGTCACCTTGTACAGGAAACTTGAGTTCTGTTTTTTGTTTTACTTTTAATTTACATTTTTGAGATATTGATTATTCAATATCTGCTATTGTCTTTTTTACTTAAGATTTCACACTGTGAATTATTTACATGCAAACAGTTAATGTGTTTTTTTCTGAGGAAATTGTTTTTTTTTGACACACCAAACGCGGATGATCTTGATAAAGTCATGTTAATAGTTCGTATTTATTTTCACTTTATTTAAATTCTGCCCCAAAAACAAAAACGGACAATTGTTTTTGGTTCTATAAAGTTCTATGCCTTAACTGCTAATTTATTGCTTTCATTTTGACTTCTAAAAATCTACAGTAACTTAGGCCTAACTCAAAAACCATTTTGTGTCGCCATCTTTGTTATTATGACAGTGGTCAATAGAAAATGACCGTTTGAAATGAGACTATATGGTGGATTATCCGCAAATCTTTAACTTTGCCTGTAGATCTTTGGACGTATCTGATAGCCACTAATCATAATAACCATTGTCCGTTTTCCCTTACAAAGTCCTCATAACAATAAAAAAAAAACAGTGGCACTCCGAGTGTCAACTGAAGTGAAAACTTGGTGTTGGTTACGTAACAGTAGCGAGTTGATGGTTTTTTCCCATCTCAAAAAAAGCTTTCCGTGCATGCCTCACGCGCCTAAGCAAGTTTTCACTTAAAAAAAGAAAAGTAAGTCAAGTAACCAATAATCATATTTCAGACCCCAAACGCCTGCCGGCGGGCGTGACTGAAGCGGACGCGGAGATATTTAACGCCGCGCGCGCAGCCGCGGGCGGAGACGACGTCGTAGCAGATCCCGTGCCCGCTACGCCGAGCGCTACGTCTGCTACGACGACAGCAACACCCGCTACGCCCAGTGCTACGCCGGCTACGACGGTCGCTGCATCGGCTACGCCGGCTGTGCTTGCCCCGGCGCCGAGGTGTCCGTCTGCGATCGAGTTCGGACAGTGGGAGATTGACACTTGGTATTCCAGCCCCTTCCCGCAGGAGTATGCCAGGTGAGTTGAGTCACAGAAATGATATAAATATTGAGGAGCTTAGTGGCCCGGTGGAAGTGCGCACAACTAGCGCTTTTGTAAGTAAAGCAACACCGGGCGTGGTCCGCACTTGGATGGGTGACCACAAGTGGCATAAAAATTTCTCAAGTTCCTTCGTGCTTCGGAAGGCGCGTATAAACGGTTGGTCCCGGCTGTCATCACTGTATGGCAGTCGTCAAGCTATCTCAGATGACTAGGCAGCTTGAAAAATCTGACACCAGTGTTGGCCACTAACACGAAAAAACAAAAAAAAAATATAAGTATTACATACAGAACGGACACTCCTGGGCTATGTGTCCTCGTTCCCGCACCTCTTCCCCATTCTCGCCTTGTCTAAGTTGAGTGGAACACACATAATATCGACGTGTAGGTAGTAGTAGTAGGCATAAAAATAATACCCCGCTTCTATGAAGTGCCATACCTGTGGTTGTGTTTGATGTCGTCCTTATTCATGATATACTGCTCCTCCATTAGTGTTAGATATAAGAAGTTAAGGACCGGAGTAGGTACCTCTGTTGAGTGTCTTATGAATAGTCGGATTATTTATTATACAGTTTGTAGTACTTCAATGATCAAAAAACAGTCAAAAGATTCCCTGAATTATTGAATCGTTTAGTAGGGGTCCGTACCCAAAGGGTTAAAAACAGGAACCCATTACTAAGACTCCGCTGTCCGTCTGCCTGTTCGTCTGCCTTTAACCAGACCGTATCTTATTAACTGTGACAGCTAGACGGTTGAAATTTTCACAGATGATTAATTTCTGTTCCTGCTAATACAACAAATACTAAAAACAAAATAAAATAAATATTAAAGTAAGATTTTATACAGAGAGTGGTACGGAATCCTTCGTGCGCGAGTCCGACTCGCACTTGGCCGGTTATTATTTGTGACATATGATATTTTGTTTATTGCAGGTTACCCAAGCTATTCCTGTGCGAGTTTTGCCTGAAATACGCGAAAAGCCGTGCGGTGCTGCTTCGGCATCTGGACAAGTGTCTGTGGCGACACCCGCCCGCCACCGAGATCTACCGTTGCGGCGACATCTCTGTCTTCGAGGTCGACGGCAACGCCAACAAGATCTACTGCCAGAACCTCTGCCTACTAGCTAAACTATTCCTCGACCATAAGACGCTGTACTACGATGTAGAGCCGTTCCTATTCTATGTGCTAACGAAGAATGACAGCAAAGGATGCCACCTCGTTGGATACTTCAGTAAAGAGAAGCACTGCCAGCAGAAGTATAATGTGTCTTGCATCATGACGATGCCGCAGTACCAGAGGCAGGGCTACGGGAGGTTTCTCATCCATTTTAGTGAGTGGTGGAATCTTTATTTCTTACTTATCTATTATGAATTGATTGAATTTGGTAAATAGTTGTGATACATTTGACAATTATGATTAATTTCTTTTTTCAGGTTATTTACTTTCAAAAGAAGAAGGACAGCCTGGCACTCCAGAAAAACCCTTATCAGATCTCGGAAGAGTCTCATATCATGCATATTGGAAATCTGTGATCCTCGAATTTCTCTATGACTATAAAGACAAACCTTTTACATTTGACGACATTGCACATAGTACGGGAATGCATATGAACGACATAGCCCTCACATTTCAATTGCTAGGATTCGTGAGATATATCCCAAACAATGATACAATGAAATTAGGGCTCTGTGTTGACTGGAACAAAGTTGAGAATCACGTCAAAAAGATAAGGAGTAAACCTAGATTGGAGATTGATCCAGAATGTCTGAGATGGACGCCACTTCTGGCACCTACTGTGAATCCGTTCAGGTCGCCCGAAGAGGTCTCGGGAGACCAGGAGACGGAAAATGAAACTGAAAACAAAACCGAGAGCGATGGTACAGCAACCGAGACTGAGGTACCTGATGCTAAATTAGACGCTAAAGTGAGTTCTAAAGAAGAGGCCAATAAAGAAGAGAAGGAAGAGCCAGTAGAAGTGACGTCATCAGGCAGAAGACGCACGAGACCTCTCAAGTACAGTGAAACTACTTACCAAACGACGCCCACAGTCGAAGGTGGCCGAAAGAGAAAACGGGATCTCAACAGAAAGATGTCCGAATCTAATATCGAAGAAGACAAAAAAGAGGAAGATACACCTAGACAGAGAAGTAAAAGCGTGTGTAGAAGATCTTCTAAGGTTCAAAATGAGGTTAATGACGATAATCTTAAAGTTAACAGACAAAGAAATAGACGACAAAGCGTCAAAGAACCTAATTATGCTTCGGATAGTCAAGACAGCCAAGTAGACAGTGCCGACGCGAGTGCACTAAAAACTCCTGTTGGCATAACCAAGAAAATTCCTGTTAAAAGGAATAGGTGGAAAGGCAGACCTAGAAAACGTCAAAAAGTCTCCAAAAACCTTAGAACAAGCTCTCCAGAAGCTAAGAGAGCTAAGATTGACGAGAAAGAAGAAACCAATGACTATAAAACTGATGACTCAATGGAAGACGCCGATAAGTCTGTCGCGTCGACTGTGGAAGAAAAAGATTCACCAAAGACTCAGAGCAATGAGAACGCAAAAGAGAAAAAGAATTCTGACGTCAGTTCCGAGGATTCATCTGGCGAAGCTGATGATGAGATGGATGTTGAGGATAGAGAAAATAAAGATAAAGCTATTTTGAAACCGGCGACGCCACGACCTATAGAAGAAAACAGCACAGATCACCATACAAGTGATATGGAGCTAGACAGTATACACATGGACTCTCCTAAATCTATAGCAGAGAAAGAACAAGATATGGATGAAACATTTACTGATAAAGCAGAAAACGATCAGACTGCTGTTGAAAATCATAAAGAGGCTCCAAGTGAAGACAAGGTGAAGGAACCTGCCGAAGGTGATTCTGAAGCAATTAAAACACCTGAGCCCAGTAATGGTGAAACGAAGTCTCCAGGGAAATCTATCCTCGATGACAAAGATACCATTGTCATATCAGAATCTGATGACAATAACAGCCAAAGTTGTCCCCTCCCATCTCCAAAACACAACTCAATAGCCCCAGTGACACAGAACAATGAAAACAAACCAAAAGAAATTGAAGAAAATGAAAGCCCTTCGAAAGTCATCCCTGTCGTGTCTACGGAGAACGCTCACATTGTTTTAGACCCCAAAGTTCAAGAAGAAGTGAACTCTATAAGGCCAACAGAGAATAATATTCTACCGAAAATACAGCCAATAGAAACTATAGTTGTTGAAGGAGAATCTGACACTTCTCCAGCAGGCATTTCTCCAACAAAGAATGATAAATCAGTCATAAGCGAATCTCCCAAACAAAAGAAGTCTCCAGAAAAGAACTTTGACAGCTGTGAGCAGAAAAAGTGTGAGATGAGAAAAGAAACTGTCATACAACACCAGACAGCAGATGACAAGACAAATGACAAAAAGTCTCCCAATAAAATGGAATCTATAATCCAGAGCTTAGAACCTCAGAAAGATATTTCACTAAACATAAAAAGGCCTGATCCACCTAAATTAGATTCTTTCGTAGAAATGGATATTAGAAATAAGATTCAATACCCGGTAGCCAGTAAAGGGAGTGATATGCCCTTTCGTAACGATGCGATGAATACGCGAAAAGATGAAATCGTCATCACTAGAAATGTCATAGAACACAGTTTGCCGAACTACCAGAACCAACCAGTAAGCAATTCCATGACGATTCAACAAATAAACACCGCGCAACATTCCTACTTGAACCACAGAGCTAATATTTCGAAAGAGTCCCAAGCAGTGCAGACTGATAAAGTCGTGAAAGCCAATGAACATAGAGTTATAAATAGCATGCCAGATACGCCAGTTATTAGTAAATCTACCACTAAACTAGAAGTGCCGCATCCTATATCGTCTCCGGTCATAAATCCGGTAATACCAAAGGTTCCAAATGTAACCGATATCAATTTTTTACCGCGATGTCAGAGCGCTAACGCGGCCGTGAACATAGGACTCGATAGAACGGACTTGGATACCAATTTCTCGAATACTTTACAAAATTCAATGTCCATGAATATCGTTCAAAATTCTCAAGAAAAGAACGACCCAAACCAGAAGCCTAGGGAGAAAAGCAAACTAAGGGACGTTCGGGTGAATTCAGCTCACAATAAGGTAGAGAAAACTGAGAAGAAGAATAATAAAGACACGCCTAGAAGCACGCCAGAGCCGAAAATGTTTTTTCCTGAACAAAACGCTAACGCCCGCAAGCCTGAGACGTCGGTCCCTATAAATGTAATTAACACTACGGTAGTGACGAGCAAGGTCGACACGAAAACGACTAATGAAGCGCCAAAAAAGCAAGATTTTTTTAAGAAAGAGAAATCCAGCGCTAATAAATGCGAATCAAAAAACACTTCAGTGAAACACGACAAGACTTGCACGACGCAACATAACGTGAAGGCGGCGACTGAACATCAGAATGACCTAAACAAAATGTTGCCCAAACTCAAATACGACAATGAATTGGTTCCTAAGGCAGATTATCCCATGAATCAAATCCCAAACTATCACACGACACATCCGCAATACCAATGGGCGCCGTGGGGTGATCCCACAAGACTACAAGGCAGTTGGGACCACAATAGATTGTTCGACAACATGAAGAATGATAAAAACTATTTGGATAAGTTCCAGGGGTTTAATCTGCCTCATTTAGAGCAAATGCAAAAGACACCGCAGAAGTTACATCCTAAATACGATCAGAAGGATTTTATCGCGTACGGGGCGCTCTCTAGCGGGGCTTTATACGCAACTGCGGGGTTGACGCATTACAAGGAAACCAAAGGGCCGGCTGTGAAAACGTCAGAATGCTCACAGAAAAACGAATGTAAACCTTCCAAACAGTCGAAAACGACCACCGCTTGTCAAACGCAATGTGAACCGAAGAAAACAACGGAAGCGCAGATAAAGCAAATGATGCAACGGCAAGTGAACAAACAGCAAGAAGTGGTAACGAGCTGCGCCGAATACCGGCAACAGCAGCCAAGTCCTCAGATACTAACATCGCCCGGTTGTAAAACTCCCTTCAACCAGAACGGTCCGTGCGAGAAGGACATAGAGAAGAAATCGCGGCAGAAAAAGGAGGAATCGCCGAAAGAGACTAGTAAAGAGGAGATGTGCGAAGCTGTTAGTCCCGCTCTGCAATCGATGGGCGTTTATACTCCGGATTCGACCTCAAACTCTGTGCATTCAGTGCAGTATCCGGCGTGTGAGTTGGATGTGAGCCAGTTGGGGTTGGAGTCTCCCACGAGTATAGGGTCTGACTTGGCGTCCCCGTGCGGGATGATGCATATGCACGCGGCGCCCAGCCCGCAATACCCGCACTCGTCGCTACACATCCCCAACATCATGCAGCCTAGCCAGCCCAAGCAGCAGAAGATCAACAACAGGAACAGGTGAGATACCTCTTGTACTTTCGTTTAAACTTTGCTTTTATCAGAATTTTCGGATTGTCGCTTTTCGTCAAAAACGCAACTGGTCAGATAAGCATCTCGTCATCTCTCATGATAGACTCGCAAGTCGCAACTTGTCAGAAATGCAACTATTTTGAGATAAAATAATGATCAAAAAATCTAATCAATGGAAAAGTAAATTATTTCATTTCCTAGTTGCATATATTCATAATGACTACAAGCTTTTAAATTCTATTTATTAATTTATTGTCGAGTCGAGACGCGCATCTGCCAAGTTGCGTGTCTGTCGAGTTGCGTTTTTGTCGAGTTTCAAATCTGACGAGATGCGTTTCTGTCAAGATGCGTTTTCTGGCGAAATGTGTATCTGACCAGTTGCGTTTTTGACGAATCCGATTTTTTTCCGCTTTATGACTTTTTTAATAAACTAAAAATTTGCAGGAGTACGCCAAGCAACAGCAACAACAACTCCAACAACACACCCGCGGACAACAACAGCAAGGCGGCGGGCAGCATGCGCGGCGCCAACACTCCCCCCGCCCGCCATCGAGCCACCCCCCCGCAACATAACCACGGTATTGACAATTATCATTACCCAGCTTTCGTACCAGGTATGAGTTTCTTTCGGCGTATCTTCTCAGCAGGTTGTTTCCTAACACTGTAGTTTGAAGCTTTTTGCATTAAAAATTACATAGCCTGAACATTCTTTCTAGGTTTTCTCAAAAGATTTATATATTAAAACTGTATTGTTCCACAACTAAACTTAACACTAAAAGCGTTCTCTCCTAGTTAACCATACAAACTAAAGATCAGTGGTGATTATGAATGTAGGTTCCCAGTTTGCTAAAAAAATGGAACATGTCACTATCGCAGTGGGAACACACACAGTGGACAATAAAAAGTTGGAAAAAAGACCCCGGAGTCCGAAACAAGGAAAAGATTCAATCGAATATGTTAACATGAAAGAGTGCAATATAGATTTTTTGTGATATGTCAAAAGTATTTGAGTTTGTTGATTACGTATTATTAAACATTAATGCAAAATGTTATGGCTTTACAGGCATTGCACTTTATGTGATTTTATTTTACCTTGATAATATAACTTAAGTAGGAAAAATCAAAAAACTTGCTTCTTAAAGTGCTTCTGAGCACATAGGTGTGCTACAGGGCTCTTTAATTGGTCCATTTTGATTTGGGAGCAGTCTTTTGTCCAGCAGTGTACGGATTTAGACTGGATGGACGCTATTCTAATTATGTTGTGTATTTTTTACACTATCACGTCTTTATCCTTAATGGGGCAGACAGTTCCCGGGGCGCAAGTCTGGGTTACAAACAAGTCAATGTTGCATTGCAGCTCAACATTGAAATCATTTGACATGCACGAATTGCACGATATTATTCTATAATGACTATTATTAGTACTTATATTTGCATGCATACTCAGCTTAAAAACTTTGCATGCCGATCGTTGAAATGCGTTCGTTTAATAGAATTAAGTACTATATAGTAAAAATGCTCGGAAATAGTAGTAAAAACCTTCCGGGACATAACCGTTCACATGACTGAAAATGTCCAAATGGTTTGATTATAGTAATGTACTTGTACCAGTGGCGTAGCATAGGTCACTAGCACCCCGTGCGGATTCCAAATTTGCCGCCCTCTTATTTTTGTGATCCATTATAAAAAATTTGGGCATGGTAAAAAGAGTACTTTTATTAGTTTTATTGAATGATTTATTGAATTGAAAAGTGAAATTATCATTTTTTGACATAGGTAGAATATCACAGAAAAATTAAAGAGAAAACGTAATAGAATAATGGAGAAATCGCCTACTTCACGAACGCTCTTTTGCGCGCGAGTATCATTCTAAGCTCAACTCCTTTCCAACTATTTTTTTTTTCTAACTGCCACCTCCGCAGCGCCGCCCCTGGCAAAGTGCCGCCCAGTGCGGACCGCACCCTCCGCCCCCCCCCATGCTACGCCACTGCGTACGCTCGCAAATAAATAATGGTTTTGCAGGCGGTGCGGTGATGCAACGTCCAAATCTTTCGATTATGGCCCAACGCAGACGACAGACTATCCGTGACGCACTTTTTTAGTCTGTGAATGATTCCATGAGTTCTATTTTCACAGACTACATATTACTACAATATTTTCAAAGTCGTCTGCGATGGGCCTATAAGAGACACGAAGTTTGTTACACGAAGAAAACTACTCGTCCGTCAATTCCTAACTTCCCGGCCTCTGCAGCGATCGCTGGTAAATGAGTAGGTGTACTTGCAGGCGGCGCAGTGATGCAACCGTCGTCGGGCTACCAGGGCGGCTACCTGTCGTTCCAGCAGCAGCAGCAGTACGGCGGCGTGGGCTGGGCCGCGCCGTCGTGCTCGCTCGCCAAGCTGCAGCAGATGGCCGACGCGCCGCAGCACCACCCGCACGCGCACACGCCGCCCGCGCACCAGGTCAGAGCACTCACTATTTTTTTTTTATAGTTTTACTGCTTTGGATATTAGTCCTTTTGCTATTTTCTATACATATAATAAAACAGTGAAAAAGGTATGTCTGTACAATAAATAATGTTTTCAAAACAAATATTGGGGGCGATGGAGACAGTAATGGAGTATGAATTTAAAAAAAAATCTGTCTGTGTATCTGTTCGTACACGCTAATCTCCAGAAATACGGGACAGATTCGAATGAAACTTTTTGTTATATAGCTGTTAAGCTTGGGCAACATATAGGGTATAATAATGATTTTGAAAAATGGTACACCTGATGCAGAACTATAATGGTCCAGCTAAACTATAAGAAGTATAAAAATGACGCCTTATCAAAAGTTGTTTAGCCTGATGAGCATTTTCCTGAGACATAAAGTCTATTGGAGCGAAGTCGCAGTCTTCGGCTAGTTATTGAATAAAGGATGGATTTAAATCGAGGGACATAGATGAATCACGAGCAAGTAAAGGATTCTCACGCCTGAATCACGACCGCAGGGCGTGATTCATGATGATTGAATCACAAGCGTAGTGAGTTATTCAAGTGTTGTGAGTGATTCATGGCCCTCTATATAAATCAGTATTATTCAAGTGTTGCATACTATATATGATGACTACGAGAAAAAGAAAGATTTAAGCAAAAATAGATAGAACAAGGAAGGTTAAATAAATTAAAATGCACTTTGAAAGAGTAATTCTTCTAAACTCATTTGGTTTTTATTCATTGTTTTCAATGAATAAAATAAACTTTTTAGAGGGAGAATAGTACAAAAATAACAATATAGAAATAGTCGCAATCCAGGCAGACATTATGCTAACAGCTTTGCCTCCGCAGTACGCGCAGCAGGCCGCCACCCCGCCGGCCGGCAGCCACTACCACGGCAAGTACTACGCGCCGCACAACCAGCTCGACTCGCCCAGGAACTCGAGGAACGCCTCTAGTGAGTCACATTTATGGAAATATCTTTATTTAGAGCATAATATATGTACACGCTGACTTTTTATTGGTATTGGAAAAAAAATGTATAAACTCTATTCATAAACGCAATCCAAATTCGTGTATGACTTATGATGAAAAAGTTGAGAAAATGATTGTCGATCAAGATCACGTAGTTACAAAAACTGCCGCTTGACCCTGATGAACTCCGACCGGCTTGCCGGCAGCGCCTGGCGGTGATACGTCTTATTGATCTCACGATTTTACTTTTGAGTTTTAGTCAACATTTTTTGTTTCTGAATTTTTATTTTGACAAGCAAATTTGGTCTTACTAACGATCGTGTTATTAAGTGGCCTTCGGCTCCAAAATATTTTCTATTTAATATTTTTAATCCCATTCCAGGTAACCTAAGCCCCATGCAGCACATGCAGATGGGCAGCGTGGGCGGCGGCTCGCGCATGTCTCCCAACCTCAACACGCACATCATCAGCCAGTACGGCCTGAACGGGTACCGAATGTCTGCCCAGCAGCAGTTCAACAACCTGCCAGTACAGATGATGAACGTCCAGCCCGGGGTAGGGGTCCAGTACCCCACCGCGGACCCCCGAGCGCAGCAACCCAACGTGTACTACGGATACATAAACCCGCCCCCCCTGAGCATGCAGACGCTGGACTCGTCCGTGCGTCGGTAGCCGAACGCCCGCGGCGAGCGGCCCCGCGCGCCCGCTGACGTCAGCAACTTATAGCGAAGTGATGTGAACGCACAGTGCAGTGACGTGACAGTGAACAGTGTTAAACGATAATACTCGCCCGCCATTCCATTTTTGACCGCGAGACAGTGACGTGTAGTGAACTTTATTGGTTTGACCGATGGTTATTTGATTGAAGCTAAGACAGATGCCTTATGCATTTCGAATAATAATATAACTGAACCATCATTGTACATTGCTTTCTTTACTAACGAACGATGAAAGATAGAGATGGCAATATAAAATGACCATTTGACAGTTCTTCATGAAACTGGTACAGCTATACAAATAAACATGATTTGTATTGTTTATTTGCATGGCTGATAGTAGGTAGCTAAATCTGACATTGGTTTTACCTATGAATACGTGGTATTACGCGTCGGCGGTCTTAGCTTTGGAACCGACGTAACCCTGACCAAAAACTGGAGTGTATAGTAATTAAGGCATAGTACAAATAATGTAATGCTTGTATTGTAGATATTGACCGTAACGTAACACCACTTGGGTTGCCTTACCTATCGCGTCGTGTGACTCGTACTTCTGTCCTGGCAGCTGATTATAATTGAGGGGTTCGTCACCAACTGGACATAGAATCTGGACACAAGTGTTTGTCGGAGGTAAAAGGGTCCAGCTTTGAGATAAGACTGAATTTGGAGAGTGAAATAATGACTCAATTAAAAAATGTGTTATTCTGCCAACTGGACCTTGTTAGCTTTGAAATCACATGTCCAGTGAAAGTTCATATTATGTAAATAGACATGTTACATTTGTTTGTAGTATATTTGTTCATTCTATTTTCAGGGCACTCTGGGCTTGTCAAACGGAAAGACATGGTCAGAGGCTTTGATTTACCTTGATTATTGTTATATTTTGCCTTTTAATATTTTAACACAGTTGCATGCATGATATTCACAATGTTCCTTTGAAGATAACACTTGCAATAGTGTCTAAATATTGGAGGCTATTACCCTGTTACTGCCATCTGATTATGCGATCACCAACCCGTCTGCCCAGTGTGGTGATATTGGGCAAATCCTCCCTTTATTAAGAGAGGCTGTAATGAAGCAAGATCCTGTTACTAACAAAAGTTAATAGTTTATTTTCTGCGTTACAAACTGGATATATGTGTGTCCAGTGGCAGTGTGTCCAATTGGTGGCAAACCCAAGTGATCCCGAGGAAAAGCGCCGTGTGAAGCTGAATAAAGTACAAAATTGCAGATAGTATGTATTTAAATCTGTTTATAATAATGATGACTACGTCAGCGAAAAGTAGCATAATTATATAGTGCAATAATGTATGTACCCTCTAGGCTTGTGAAATGTAGGATGAGTCCTAGGAAAGTAGGTTGGAGTATTTATTTGTATTTTTTGGAGTGAAGTGGAGAATGTACCGTCATTTGCAAAAGGTTCAGAGACATTTGCCAGAAATAGAAAATGTGAACGATGCAATTTTTTTACGCGTGATTGAGTACCTCCTTATCTTTCTTTTTTTTTGTGTTGTCAGATTTACAATAGGTGCATTATGTGCGTCATTAAAATCGTCATATGTTTGCACACAATAATGTCCCACAATTAAGAGCAAGCATTTAATCAACGTGGATTTTTGCAAATGACAAAGGGTCAGTTTAGACTTTCAGACCTAGACGCGACGCGACGTGGCGCTCCCTTTTGAAGGAAATAAAGAACTTGTTTACTACACTAATGATAATAAGAGGTGTTGTACGATACACTGAAATTAGCAATTTTTTTACCGAGTTCCAAAAAAGGTGGTTGTCAAATCGTCGCGATCTTTTTTATGTATGTTCATCGATTATTCGATGGCTTCTGGACAGATTTGGATAATTATTTTTAGTTCGAAATCCTTCTGAGGTGGTGAAATCGGTTTTTAGTTTTGAAAAATTATGTTATATATTTTTTCAAAAGTGCGCGTCACTTTGCTTCGCGTCGCGTCTCGGTCAGAACTGCCCCTGAGGCTCGCAGACGAGCGACAGCGCCATCAACAGCTCGCGACACTGGTCAGCGACTGGTGTCGCAATCTGTCGCTGACATCATTGTCTTGCAGTCAAACTATGTCAGATGCCTTTAAGTAGCCTGAAAAATCTGACAACAGTGTTGGTCACTTACACGAAAAAGAATCAAACGGCATAGTCGCTCGTCTGTAAGAGCCCTAAGTCGCAGAATTAGTATAAGTATTACATACAGAACTTAATCTCCTAAGGTCCCACGCAATATGCGTCCCCGTTCCCCGTCCCGCGCATCTCCCCCGTTCTCGCCTTGTGGAGTGTGTTGAGTAGGCCGCTGCAGACGCCTGGCCGCCTCGACAAGTCAAGAACGGAGGAGACGTGCGACGGGGGGGACATTGTGTCTGGAGTCGTGGTCTGTATGTATACTCATATTAATTCTGTGCCTAAGTGTTTAGACAATTTTACAGGATTCACCATACATTTCACATTCCATAGAACGCGTGTCCCGGGAAGGTGCTGTGATAGAGCAGTGGTCCGTGGCGTGCATCAGAATCCTTATAAATTAATATATACTTGATTCCCAAAGAGATAATGTTAAGTCTTTGGTTATGTTGAAAATAAGTGCAATTTTTTGACCGCAAGCCGTGAGCCGGTGTAGTTTCGTTCGGACTCGTTATATGTATATCCTGGTTACATTTGAATATTTTGTGTGCACTCGTGAATGTAAAATACGCTTGTACAGTCGATGTATCTAATTATAATTTACAATAAGGTCCCAGTTCGTGTCTTTAATGTTTCTTCGAAGTGCCTCTTTGTCGTCCCATCCTTTATTTTTGTGTAAGATATTGTAAATGTACCGCTTCTTATTAACACAAGGCTGTATAGTCCTTAGGATGGGTTTGCGACCAACTTGTGCGGTGAAAATGCGCGGTTTAAACTTTTGCTAAAGGTTTAGCAAACTATAAATGTTTTTTTTTTCGTATATTTTTTATCAAGAAGGTTAGTAAATAGTGGATGGTGACCCAAAATTGAACTTATATATTTGTGGTTCGCGTATGAGTTATGACTAAAGAGATTGTAAAATAGCCACCTCACATAGGCACAGCAGCATTATCCCTTCAAACGTCGGACGCCCGGAACGGGCGTCTGATGTATTGTTTTACTTATGTGTCTGCACTGACAATGTTTGAAGGGTTATGATTATAAGGATGACACTATTAATTAGCTGAATGTCCAGGCGTCTCTATTGAAGTCCCAACTTGCACAGTTTTTGACCATTGTCTGCTAGATGACAACTAGTCAGACATCTATGTGATTTGTATAAAATACAAAAGTATGACGTAATTTTTTTGATCAATGGAAACTGACACTATTTTGTGACGTGATTATGAACGTTACCAAATAATTTATTTTTGACTTAATCATCTACCCAAATTGGGTATTCCCCATTCTGTTTACATCTCAATTTTAAAGAAGACCATACATGCCTCACACATGTAATTTTTAATGACGACTTTCGCTATTGAAACGTAAGTATAGAATAAGGGTGACGACAGGGTCAGAAAAGTATTAGTCCGTCGTTTAGATTATTCAAAAATAATAGATCCATATTTTTCAGTTTATCAAAGAAGTAAAAGTTAACAAAGATATGGAGCATCAAAGTTCCGGAGTGAAGCTTGCGACGTTACCGCTAAGTAAAAATCGTACCTAGCTGTAACGTCATGCAAAATTTTAATCTGCTGTATCTTTGTTAATTTTTGTTTCTCAGAGAAGAAAAATACGTATACATACAATTTTTTTTTATAATCTAACCGATGGGTCTAAAATATTTTTCCATTCGTCATGCCTATTTAGTTTTTGGTCCCGTACATTTTCATGCCACGCGTTTGTTGCAGACCCGACTTTACTGTAGCATACTGTATTATATGTTTTTTAAGAACGTGACGTAGAGGCGAGCGCCGACAGGCCTAAAGGACGGTTATTTTTATATTTTGTATTCTTTTACACATATAGATTTAAAGTTTATATCGGTAAGTTCTGTTTTTATATTTCGCTTAAGGATTATTTCGTGTTATCCCAGTAATTTATTGCCAAATGTTATTAACACTGATTTGCTTAATTAAGTATTTTTAGTTGTAGTGGCCCAATCGGTAAATTATTTCGTAAGATCTGCTCCTCTAAGGTTATGAATGTTATTTGTTACTAATGTGTAGTATAAAATATTGTAAATACAATAACAGTAAGACATGTAGCAGGTGTTATTACACAAAATATAATTTTGTGAAAAGGTTGTAGTTTTATTTTGTTTACAAACCTACGGACATTTTATATATTTTAAAGGTTTAATAGGGTTCCGTAGCCAAAGGGTAAAAACGGGACGGGACATCAGGCATGTGCAGTACATGAGTTGTGAGTTGAATGTTTGCTATTAGAATTAGAAATTCACATTTCTGTCGCCGTGTGGCACAACGGCACAAGACTATTAGAACCGTCTGCTAAACCTATTTCAGCTAAAACATGTTTTGACCCTCTTCCTCTTTACATTATTTAACATTGAAAGAACTAGACAACCGTTTGTACTTTTTATGAATAAGAGGATTTGAGCATTTGGCTTTATTTGCGTCAAGCGCTGAGTTCAAGATGCGATGTGACGTGTTGTCTCTGTCACAAACTCTACGTGTGAAGGAGATAGCAGAAACGTCGCGTGATGCCGTGTTTAGCACGTAGAGTTTGTGACTGAACGGTTGTACACGTCGAGTAGTCTCGTTTCACGCAATTGTAAATATAAGTACCTAAAATAGACTTCCATATATTATTCAGTATCAAAACTATGATTGAGCTAAATGATACCCTACCTAGGTACTGGCACCTTAGAATAAGTACTAGTAGTACTCGCGTACTGAAGTCATACTCAGCAAAGGAATTCAAAGAAATATCTACTTAATGTTGTTAGCGATATGGTTTAATTTAACTCGCGTCCGGACCCGGCAGCTTTTCGTTTAGATACCTTGAAGTGCATTGCAATCCAATTTCATTCCTATTACTCTAGACGTACGATTCATGTCACTGAATTTACCACTCCGGAGTGGTCGTCGCTCGCATTGTACATACCTACATTATTACGGCTCCTAAACGGGGAGTGACACAGGCCTGCTAGCACCTACATGAAGTGCGGTACGGAACTTACCACTAAGTTTCATTTGAAAGTCAAAGTGAAAAAAAACAAGATTATGTATTGAGTTTATGATACATATTTTTATTGAATAAATACATTTTGATGCTTGTTATGACGCAGAATCCCCACGACCGCTGGTCATTTTAATAACAAAGATATAGTTGCCTATCGAATATAATTTCAGGAGATCAAGGGAGTATTTTGAACAACAAACTAGGTACCTACCTAAATGTCCAGAGGGGTTACTTCATAAAATTATACGTTAGTCGTACGATACTGACGTCTTATTTCTATGTCAAACTAAATTAGACTTTATCATTATATGTTAGTGCTCAATGTTGCTTGACACTGAAACGCGGATACGCAGTAACGTCCGGCTTGCGTACTGCTTTTGGAGTAACCCCCCAGACTCTACCAAAGCGGGAACCACGGGTAGCGATGGCATGGAACACACATGAATGTTAAGTTTAACGAAATACAAACTAGTTTTTTTTTGCCTAACTAGTAATTGACGGGTTGTAAAATGAAAGAGCTACAGGGGCTAAAACGAACCCCGGATCGTTGATCTAGCTGCCGAATGTTCTACTATGCGTTTTCCGTTTCTAGGGAATTTACACACAGGGGTGATGAAATCTTTTAGATTATCCAAAAAAGTAAAAATTCACAAAGATACGGAGCATGGAATACCGGAGCGGCGGCCTGCGACGTCACTGCTTAGTAAAAATTTTACCCAGCTGTGACGTCACGCCAAATTCAAATGCCAAATAAAAAAAAATCTATTGCTTAGACCAAACAAATTTGCATACAACTTACTTAGCTTATTTTTAACTAACATAATGCTGAGAAGTAACCATTTTGGTAGCATAATTTTTCTTTTTTATATTCAACTAGCTGTCCCCGCGGGCTTCGCTCCCGTGGAAATTTCGGAATAAATAGTATCCTGTCCGTCCCTGAGTCTCAAACTTTATCCATACCAAATTTCATCCAAATCGGTTCAGTAGTTAAAGCGTGAAGCGGTAACAAACAAATATACAAACTCACTTTCGCATTTATAATATTAGTAGGATGTTAATTTTATGCTTCAAATAAAGATTTTCTGTATAGATGTACCATTTCCGCAACATTCATGAGAATCATGAGTGTCGGCCTTATATTTAGGTATTTTTCGCACGTGCTGCTTAAGCTAATAGAATTTCATACAGTATTATTATAATAATACATAATGTATTCTCGTGCTCGTGCTCTCGTGCTGAATAAAATCACACTCTTGGTTTTATATCAACATCATGGCAATATTTTAGAAGTACGGTTTTAAATAATTTTTGAATTTTAGTTTTTTAATCGATCGAATGTATTATCATATCAGTAATTAATTCTACCTTCTAAGTAGTGCTTAAAAACCCCGGAATTTCAAGCGCTCACCTCCAATAGAAAGAAAGAACCGATTTCCATAACTGATTGAGAGACAAGGCTTCCGCTGAAAAATACCGCATTAAAATAGGTTTTATCGTTTAGGAGCTACGTTGACACATGCAGGCAGACAGACTCGTCAAACTTTTTTTATTTTTATTTTGGCTTGACGCCGTTGCGTATTTAGCCATGCTCAAGTTAATAGAAAGTGGAAAACAACAATTGATGTGAAGTAAATATATATATATATATATATATATATATATATATATATATATATGCAATCAAAGGTTGGTATAGGTCCTTTGATTGCTTTATGGGAGCTTCTGGCGACAAATCTATACGAGTCCACTGGTTTTCATAGCCGATTGAGTGGACTTATTAACACCTTTAGGATTTAAATAAAATAACACTTCATGTAGGTTTCAATTCAGTTTTATTAATATCGCCAGTTAATTTAGACACGCAAACATTTAAACAATTCAATAAACATTTATAAATAAAAACATCCAAGTCTCAAAAATAGAATACCGGTGACAACCAATCAAATAAATCAATTGTACCTACAGTGCGTCTGCGATGTCATTCGGCAACCATCGGAATCAATCGGAAATGCGATGATTGTCGAGTGACATCAAAATATATCTATATAATAATTATAGTAATATCTATATACAATGTCCTTTTTAATTAAGTACAAATATTGTAAGGGGTGATTCAGTCCATCATTCCTAACAACTATTCCCAATAAATGTATATCGAAATATGAAAAAAATATTTTCATTTTCCATAGTACTGATACCACTTGACTAGTTCGGTTTGTATGAGAAGCTGAAAATTTTTTTTCGTAATTCGATATACATTTATTGGAAAAAGTTGTTCAAAATGATGGACTGAACCACCCCTTAAAATATTTGTACTTAATTAAAAAGGACATTGTATATCTATATAGTATATATAAATATACTATCCACCCATACAATAAGAATAAAAAGTTTGCAATAATTACAAATCCCTCCAAAATAACATCTTATCACTTACAACTTAAGGAACTTACAATTTAATTTAGGCATTTCAGCTTAACTACCAATAATATTAATGACAAAACAATGTTAAAGCTGATAATAAGTCTACTTTGGCAATAGAATTTATATAAAAACTTATATTCAGTGGCGGATTTACCAGCAGGCTGAGTAGGCTAGAGCCTAGGGCGGCATATTTTAGGGGGCGGCAATATTGAATATTTCCCACCCCTCCCCTTACGCGCACCCCCGCTACCCTGAAAAGGTCCGGCATAATCAAGCGCTCCCAGGTTTTATTTTAAGTAATCAGTTTTATTTTAAGAAAAAAAAGGATGGGTAGGCAGGGCCGGATTTAGAGGTCGAGAGGCTTCGGGGCAACAAAGGAGTGGAGGCCCCCTGGCCCCAAATTATTTTCCAAATAAAGTGGACAATTTTTTTCAGTTGAGTTTTTCAATAAATAATTTATTGTGGAACCAAGTATTATTTTATTATTATTTATTATAGCCTTATTTTTCAGACTAGTGTTCTCGCTATTCTATTATATCGGTTTTCCTCTTTTTCTGTAAGTCTGATTGCCCTTTGGCAAAGGCCTCCTCCAGCCTCTTCCACTCCTTTCTATCTCGTGCCACTCTGTGCCAAGTCTTTCCTAAACCAAGGAACCAAGTATAGATTATTTTATTATTTAACAAACATATAAATATAATCGGAAACGAGAAATATCTGAAATTAAATTTTAGCGTTAACGAATGGAATCTTCCGGGCTTTTTTCGTCGAAAAATCGTTGATGATTTCGCTGAAATCCAGTTCCCGGAGTAGATCACTTTCAATACTCAGGGGAGAAAGCTTTGATAGACGATTTTGTCCCATCGTGGTTCGAAGCCTATTTTTTATAATTTTCATTTTTGAAAATGAGCGTTCTCCCGTGCAATTTGATACCATCAAAACCAAATACATTCTCAATGCAATTTCAAAGTTTGGGAATGTAGCTCTGACATTTTGATCTTCGAGAATTTGGTAGTAAAATAGTTCCGGAGATTGGTCTTTGCCATAGTCCTTTTTGTATGAGTCGATCAATTTTTTTTTTTTTTTTTGAAGTCTCCATTGTGGGGGCCCCTCTTTCGTGGAGGCCCCGGGGCTGTAGCCCCGGTTGCCCCCCCTAATTCCGGCCCTGTGGGTAGGGGCGGCCAAATATAATTAGCCTACTGGCGGCAAATGTGTAAATCCGCCACTGCTTATATTGATTAGGCTAGGCAATTAAATACAAGATAAGGATCCGTCCTCAAACCCCATCGTGAGGGAAGTATTATAGCACGAACTCCGTCCATACACAAAAAGCTATACAACGTGGCAGAGATCTACCCGCAATAAATCAAACCACGGGATACTAGATCACTATATAGCACAGCATAATAAAATAAAGGTAAAAAAAAAACAAAAAAATCGACATTCCCATACAAATAGCCCGGTAGCACATTTTCGTATGGATATGTTTTTTTAAATTTACTGTTATTTTAATTTCACTATATAGTAATCTAGTATAGCCCGTGGTTCGATTTATAACGGGTATGTCAATGAATTTTCTTCATTTTTGTCTCTCTCGTCTGTCAGCTATTTTACTTCGCTGTACGACTCGACAGATTTAATAAAATGTTTTTTTTACTCCAAAATGTCTTCTATCTGATCTCAATGATTTTTTAGTATGTTATTAATACAAACACAATAAAAGACAATATTTTTATGTTTTAATTTTATTCAAACTTTGCAAATATATATTTTTTTTTACTACTTCTAGTCTATCGTCATTTATTGTAAAAATAACATACTAAAAACTCATTGACAACAGATAACATTTAGGAGTGAAAAAAAAAGTATTTTCGTATGGACGAGTGCGTGCATGCGAATCCTGCTCATAAAAAAGATCCTCGAAATACTTGTTATTCCTCAATATAATAATATAGATCCCTTATAAATTGGACCATTACTATATAAAATAACATGACAGTCGTCAGTTAGTGTAGTCCTATTTCAATGTCAAACCAAATTAGACTTTAGGGTCATATCATAGAGCTCAGTGTTGCTTAACACTGCAAGAACCCCGGACATAAATCCCAGGAACTACCATTACGAGGGTCCGGTACCGGTACGGGTAAAAGTACGCGGTGTCATCAACAAGTGAATAAGTATATACTTATACAACGTGTAACGAAAAGGAGGTATCAGCCCGAAGTAAACGTAGGTACTAATCAATGTATGAACAACTTTTACTTTGGGACCATATACCTGAAATGCGTGCCAAAATGTATGGAGCTGCAGCTTTTTTTTTTTGCGATTTCAGGGATGGTCCCCTAAGAGAAAGATGTTACTGATATACAGACACTGATTAGTACGTTTTCTTCCTTTCGGGTTGATACTAGGGACTATATAGGTTGATAATTCCTTACATGTTGTAAACTCTTTGGTGATCGGATTTGGATAGGAAATTTGCTAAATTAAACCCAGTTGCAGCGTCCTAAAGTCCCATTTAGTTTGCACGCGCATGATTTTCGACTTATTAGCCTAGCGTGCGCCGAACGAGCCGAAATGTACCTTACGTCTGAGAAGCGACGGTCCATATTCTTTCGTCTCTAGCGTTAAATTTTCAGCAATTTCGACCTTATGCCCGTGAATTAAGCCACGTTAGAGGGGCCGCTTAGCTTCATACCTAAACTGACCTGACGGCGGACTTAAGTCCGGTGTATTTTTTGTATGCTTCTGGGGACAAATGTCTAGCGTCTCCATGACTCATGTGGCATTGAGTCCGCGGCGAGTCCTCTGCCAGAATCAGGGATTTTTGACACAAAATATCAGTATTATATAACGAGCGGAATCTTCTAAAGTCCCGCGCAATATGCACCTCTCCCCCGATATCACCTTGTCGCGGCGGCCAGTCGTCTGCAGCCGACTGCTCAACACCGTCCACAAGGCGAGAACGGGGGAGAGGTGCGGGGACGGGTAGTACTCATACTAATTCTGTGTTTTGTCCACAGCGGACAAGTCCCTCGTTTGTCCATGCCATAAGTATGCAACCGGGGACGCACTAAGATGAGAGAGAATGAGACATCTAAAAACCTAAGAAAAATCACAGAACATTCCATATGTCAATAGGTTTAAAATAAGTAATATTAATACATGATTATTATGTAAATAACAACAATTATCTTACTCTTCCTTTCTATCGTGGGGCTAACAATTTGCGAATCGATAAGCCATCGAGCTCCTTTCTTTAATAAATTCTTCATTAAGACCAACCACAGTATAAGGTGTAGCAGCAGGTCCAGTGGCCCCCAAATTTGAAATAAATTATTTAATAGTTAACAAAGATGACAATTATATGCATTGATTTCTTTATTTGCACTTCATTTTGTACACACATACAGACAGACGTTTAACTAAACAAGAAAAAAAATATTTTTTATGAGTATCGTCAGCCTTTAAATAAAACCGTCTCATAATCGGTTCATTCGTTTAGGAGTTACGATACGATGCGACAGACACACAAACACGACAAACTTATCCCTCTTTTTGCGTCGGGGGTTAAAAAGAGTGGACATGATGCATTTTCTAACAGTATTCAACCCTTACTTGGCGAGGCCTGTACGATTTCATTATCATCGTCATCATTTCAGCCGAATAACGTCCACTGCTGGACATAGGCCTCTCCCAAGGATTTCCAAAATGACCGATTAAATAATTTGTTTCAAATGAGAGAGCCGTTAGAGTCAGTTCTGGGCTGATTGTTTTGTATTTCGTGTGTTTAAGGCCATACCCAAATTTTCCGGGGTCCAGTGGCGCCGCCATTTGAAATAAATCATTTAAAAGGAAACGGAGATATCATTCAAAATTGTGTCTTGGTCAAGCCCTAGATAACCCTTAAAACTATTTTATGAACTACTGTTTATAATTTAAAGTGCGAACGTGAAGCTTTTCTACGCACATTAGCTAAAAGTGGCCGTTTTTCGCAAATATGCGTAGAAAAGCTTTACGTGCGTAGAATTCTTACTTTAAACTACAAAAAGTAGTTTAAAAAATACTTTAAATGGGTATCTAGAACTTGACCAAGACACAATTTTAAATGATATCTCAGTTTTCTTTTAAATGATTTATTTTAAATGGCGGCACCACTGGACCCCGGAAAATTTGGGTATGGCCTTAAGGTGAAGTGAGCGCGTAAGTGGCGCCCTCATGTTAAATATTGTTTTTCAATAAAAAAATATGGTGATTTGAATAGTGTTAGGTACTTTATGGATCTTCAAATTGTTTTATGAACAATTTTTGATTGTTATTAAGCTTGTCCGTCTAGTTTTAAAACCTGTTTTCGCAAAAAGTGGCCACTTTTAAGAAAAACAAGTTTAACTAGGGCTACCAATAATACTTTCAAAGCTTATTCATAAAATAATGATAAGGTCTATCTAGTGCCTAACATTATAAATGGAAATAATCACCATAATAACGATTAAATAAATCTTATAAATAAGGGCCATATATACCCATTCGCTTCACCTTAAGTGGACAAAACAGACACTGTTAAATACATATTGTAACAAATATGACACGTCACATTAATTTGTCTATGTACAGAGATTAACAGTATACACGATGGTCGCGTGTTCGCATTCTATTAAGATGACTCAATCATTTTTGGCACCACATTACATTAAAGATAACAATGTCTGCACAAGACAAATATAGATTGCTTACAATTAAAACTAAACAAATGATGAATGTCAGCTCATTTGAAATTATAAAAGCCAGTGCGCACTTTTGATTTTTAATCAGGCGAGTTTGATCGAGCCAGGATTCAGTGTAGAGTTTGTAATCTTTGATGTCAAATGCGCGCACTGAAAACTGAATCAGAAAACTATCTGAAAACTGAATCCGAGTACGATAAAGCTATCACCCGCTCCTACCTATCTCCAAAACACGACTGAAAAAATGTCACTTTGCGCATGTATGCAGATAAATCAGTAACACACAATGTGCTGGCTCTTACCTATTTCCAAAACACGACTAAAATTCACTTTGCAAATGTTTATAGATAAATACGTAACATTACTGAGTCAAGAAGCACTGTTTTTTTCTGTCAGTGCATAAAAATATCTACCTCACTATATGACTCATTTAATGGAGATTTTTTATAAACTTGAAGGTGTGTGTGACACTAAAAGGCAAATCAGCTAATAACCAACGGTTACCCTATAAGCAGCATGGGTATTGGGACAGGATCCGAAGGTTTCCTGTCAATGTGTACCCTGTTCCGCATCAGCTTCAGAGTGTTTTCTGTCACCTTAATGCAGCCTCGAACCAGCAGGCCTTCCAGTTTCTTGCTGTGCAGCGCTAGAGCTCTGAAACATATTTTTTCAAATTATTTGGGAAAAACTTAATAACCTTGTACAGACAAATAAATTTGAAACATTTTTTTTAAATTTATTTCGGAAAAAAGAAACAATAGCTTTGTACAGACAGAAATAACTAATTAAACATACATCAGTAAAATTTCCACTAGTGCGACTAAAGCTTTTATATCATAACAGGAAAATATATTAAAGTAAAAAAAAATGTTTACGAAAAAGAAAAAGCCGAAAATGTAGCTTCTGAATAAAATAATTTGATAAAATGAACAACCAGGTTGACAAAAATCAAGAAAACAAATATTCTTTAAAATTAAAACTATCTGTTAAAAGTCATCTCGGAAACATAATTCCATAAATAGTGTTTTTGAATGGCACAGGGAACCCCTAATAACTAACTCATAATGTTTTGAGCAGTGTACAGAAACAACAATATAAGGACAAAGAGTTATAAAACAATTAAAACAAAATAAATAAATACATTCAACAATAATTTAGTGACAAATTTTATACCTTTGTTAATATTATTTTTCTTACATACACAAGTCCACTGCTCCAGAGGTTCTGGGTTCAATCCCCTGCCAGGACAAATGGTCTTATGCAAATATCCTGTGTCTTGAGTTTTTATCTATAGTATAGTAATCCCATAGAACAAGTGCATGGAAAAAGTATGGTTTTTAATTTCCCCTATATAATGTAATGAAACTGATTTTTTACCTCATGCCTTTATCTGTGATTTCATTACAGCCACCCAAATTAAGATGCTGCAATGATGTGCTGTACTTGGCCAGAGCGAACAGGCATTTATCCGTGACCTGCGTGTTGCCCGCTAAGTTCACAGTCTTGAGGTGTCGGAACTTCTTTATAAAAATTAGGATGCAGCTCTCCGATATACAGACACAGTATGACAGGTCAACATCCTCTAGCCTGCTCTGGTGCAGCGCCAGCGCCTCCATGGCCCCGGTCGTCAGCCACGTACATCTCCCGAGCTTTAGAATCCTCAAATTATTACAATACAAAATTATTGGCTGCAAACATTTTGCTGAGAGATTTTTACATTGAGATATATTCAAACTCGTTAAGCCCGGGTTCCTGAGCAACAGAGGGATTAAATCTGCGTCCGTAAGCGTCACGCAGCGACTCAAATTCAAAATATTTAGCCTTGTACAGGATACAGTGAACACCTGCAAAGCAAGCGATTTTCAAACATTTTGCAATTAAATATCTACCAACAAAACTACTGGGCAAATCACTTACACTGAAAGTGTGCGGCGAAAAACCCTTATTCATCAATCTCAAGGCTTTTAACTTCGAAAAATACATATTTATTATTTGTAAACATGTTTTCGATACACAGCGAAAATTGAAACACTCGCGAATGGTAAGATGTGGAAGAATTTTAGACACTAATATATCTTCCCAATACAGATCGAAGAGCTGCGTGTTTCGCTTCATGTTCATTCTTCGATAATGGTACTTTTAATTTATCACAATCACGAAAAAATAAGAATATACTCGGTGAAATCCATTATTGTTGATTTTTTGAGAGAATTTTCGAGGAATTTTACATGATCCGTCAAGTAAGCAGCTGTCAAAACAGTACTTGTCAAAGTCAATATGACAGCTTAGTGGTGAATCATTATTACAATAGCAGTTATTTTCAATTAATGAATAACACTGTTATTGTTAATTGAAATAATGAGCTTTCATTATTGCCTGTTATTGCTATTGGATCTTACGCCCTGTTGCCGTGCCGTTCATGCGCTATCGTTATAGTCAGCATTAAACAGGCGCACAGTGGAATATTTGGGTATGTTTCGGATCAAAAATCTGTAACTCCGTCAGTTTTAAAGATGGAGTTATAAAATTTTGCAGTCATATGAAGTGATACATAAGGATTAATATCATATTACCTTTGAAGAAATATAAAATAGCTTAATATTTTTTTTTTAATAAAGAAAACTCATAATATTTTTAAATGGTACATATTTGACGATATCGTCATATTTTTTCATTTTATTTTGTATATTTGATTCTTAAAACTAGTTATTTAATTATGATTACTAAAATATATTGTTAAAAAATAAATAAAAACATATAGTACAATTACACTAAATATAAAAACTTTATCAAAATTACAACAAAATATTAGATTAATCTGTTAAGTAAAGTAAGTAAGTTTACACAACCGGCCAAGTGCGAGTCGGATCCGTACCATTGTCTACAAAAATCAAGTTTTTTGTATGGGAGCCCCCCTTAAATATTATTTTTATTTTATTATTTTTATTTATTATTGAAATAAAAGTACAACTGAGTATGTTGTGAATATTTGAAGTGCCTACCTGTTGCCATTATTGATATCAAGCAACAAAAGAGCAAAAAATTTTGTTGTATGGGAGCCCCCCTTAAATATTTATTTTATTTTTAGTATTTATTGTTATAGCGGCAACAGAAATACATAATTCGTAAAATTTTCAACTGTCTAGCTATCGTGGTTCTTGAGATACAGCCTGGTGACAGACAGACAGCGAAGTCTTAGTATATGTATATCTTTCTCAATAGCAAGAACTAGCAGCTAATTTTTTTCATATGCTTTTGATGAATACCTAAACTTTAAATTAATGTTAAATTCGAAGCATCGGCAAACGTCGGTAAGTGTTAAAAGCTTCGACGAAGTTCGGAAATACCTCACTTTCACCTTTATATGTTCTTTACCATTTTTATTTATATATATATATATACACGCTGACTTTTCATTGGTTTTGGAAAAAAAAATGTCGTATAGTAAATAAATTCCTCTATCCATATACGTAATCCAAATTTCTGTATGTCATAAGATAAAAAAGTTCCGTAAATGATTTTCGATCGAGACCACGTAGTTATACGCCGGCCGCCTACTGCGTAATGTTGATGACCCCGGCCGGCCGACGGGCGGTGTATGGCGGCGGTACCTACTAATTGACCTCACAATTTTACTTTCGAGTTTTAGTCAACATTTTTTGTTTCTGAATTTTTATTTTGACCAGCTAATTAGGTCTTACTAACGATGCCTATGAAGTGGCCTTCGGCTTCAGAACCAATAAAAATTCACCGTGTATATATATATATATATATATATATATATCATATCATAATATATTTTATCCCTATATATATATATATATATATATATATATATATATATATGGATAAAATATATTATGATATATTTTATTTACATCTCAAGTAGATAACCTCTACAAAAATATATAATAACCTATACTTTTTACTTCGAATTTTTTAATTATTTCACTTTAAAATTGCTAAAAATAAAGTTTAAATTTGCTTATTACGGAAACCTCTAACTTTAGTACGTAAAAAAAATACTTTCACTGTATAAGATATGAAAAACTTTACAGATAATATATTTTTGACTTTCGAACTATTAAATAAAAATCATAGAATATCCTATTTCAGTAATTGGTAAAAAGCATTTATGCTATGCGTTTGTTCTACCATATTCCACAGTGAGGCGTTCATCGTGCGTGTTAACACTTAGCACTAAAAATTCGTGCTGTTGCCACATTTTCTATAATGCTCACTCACTCACCTGTTACGTGTTGGCTGTTAATGTTATTTGATTTTTACTAAATTAGTGATTCGCGGGCATGGCTATTGTATTGCGTGGAAATGGATTTGCAAGAGTATCACAACAAAAATAAAACTGATCAGCCACAAATTTATTGTAAATAAATGTAAATATAAACCTACATGTAAATAATGTACATATTATGTATACAGAATGCAAAATGTAAATAACATCAATGAACTTTTAAATACGCCAGAATTACTAGCTTATTTCATTACTTTTGTAATTGACAATTAATTTATGTTACATGATAAAAAAATAATTCTGCCAGTCCTAAGCCCGTGCAAAGTATGAAGGTAAGTTCATTGACTTTTTATTACAAATTAACAGCTCACGACGTAAAACATAACATACCTAAATAACCTACATTGTTATTTCAGTATTAGCTGTTATCTTTAAAAAATGAATGAACTATTTGACTATAAAAAATAACAGGATAACAATAACAGTTTGCAATAACAGTTATTGGCAAATAATGTAGCAGTGTTATTCATTATTTTGAAATAGCCGTTAATGTCATCACTATGACAGCTGCGTGAAAAATCAAAAGTATCAAAACAAAACGCAATTATCTATGTAAGTAAGTACATATCAGAAGGTATCATTCATGTATTGTTTAATCTAAATCTTTGTTCATTGTATAGCTGGTATTTTAAGTCCATTCTAAATCTTTGTTCATGTACATGTCATTATTTCTTTGATATAATGATAATCATGCATGACCTAAGATAATATAATTACTAAATAACGTAATTATGACAGGATCATGCGTTTAGTTTTAAGTTCAGCGATGCCTGAAAGTCTTGAATATTTTTTCTATGCTGGAAGCGCTGAGGCTTTTGTAGTGAAACTAATAAAAGCCTTAACTAAACTACAGTAGTTTAAACTTTCACTTTAAACCCCATGTCGTTTTGGGCTTAGCCCTACAGGGTATTCGAGTAGGAAAAAGCCAGCGCTTTCGCAAGTTAAAGCGACGCACCTGCTTTCAATGGCACGTATAAGTCGTTGGTCCCGGCTGTCATAATTGTATGGTCGTCAAGCTATGTCAGATGCCTTTAGGCAGCCTGAAACATTTGAAACCAGTGTTGGCCACTTACATACACAAAATTATACATACATACATACAACAATGAAATAATGACAAAGATACAGCGCATTTAATTAAATTTCGCGTGACGCCACGATCAGCTACGATTTTTAACCAAAGATGACGCAACTCACCCCTACAAAACTCCAATCTTTGTAAATTTTGACTACTTCGCTAAACGAAAAATTATGGGTCTTTTATTTTCGGATAGTTGTCGGATTAGATAAAATAATATAAGTAAGTATTTTTGAAGTGAAAACTTCTTTAGCGGCGTTGTGCACTTTTTTTGGAATGGGTAAAAAATGTTAAACTCGCGTCAGGACACGTGACCTGATCGAAAATTCGTAAGACGGATGGAGAGTAGACAGCTGGCGCGGCGTAGGAGAGGGAGTATCCCCCTCTCTTTCTACGGCGCGGCGAAAATGTATGCCGTTTAGGCGGCGCAGGGCGCTTGCGCGAATGTTCGTGTGTGTTTATGTTACAGCGTGCTACGCGCATCCATGGATGGTGACATCTGATGGCTCGACCGTTTGTGTAGTGGCCATACTGCTGTGTTTTCACTTCTGCCGGCACTCCCAGAGTGCAACCCGTCGTTTTTTTTACTCAGTTTACGTCCCTGTTGGCCCTACTGCGAAGGGTGCAGCGAAACTTGTGAAATGATAAATTTGTTAATTGACATTGATACACCTCACTGTTGTAGTATGTGCCTCATCATGATTCATGGGGGTGAAAGTCCCATATATTGCAGGTTTCGTTTTGAACGACGTTATCAATTACTAATTCTTATGCAGGACTAAATATCAAAACCACAATCAGATTGTAGTAAGTTTGTTAGTATTAGAGAGTTAGAGATGTCGCACAACAGTAACACATTAGGTAGATGTAAGCTGTTAGATAATACTTTTACCTAATTAAGTCGCGGTTACTCAGCTTGCTCAACTGAAGAAATTAGAATTCCACTAAAAACCTAAATATGAAAATGGGAGCCAAGTTCAAATCCGACAAAAGAAATGAGATCTAAATAGCCACCAAGTTCTGTAGAGAAAGAATCCTGTTTACTTATTAAAAAATAATCTTTTTCAGATTGTCTTGTGTCTTGGATGTTTATCTATATATATATGTATTTATAGTAAAATATACCTAGTATCATTGAGTTGGTATCTATCTCATAACAAAAGTCTCGAACTTACCTACTTCGGGGCTAACTCAATCTGTGTGATTTGTCCCTAATTATATCTATACATATAATAAAACAGTAAAAAAAGTGTGTACATTAAATATATTTCCAAAAAAGATATTGGGGGCGATGGAGACATAGTAATAGAGTAAGAATTTTTAAAAAAAATTCTGTCTGTTTGTACACGCTAATCTCCAGAAATACTGGACGGATTCGAATGAAACTTTCTTTGCTATATATAGCTATTAAGCCTGGGCAACATAAAGGGTATAAATCATTTTGGAAAATGAAACGCCTGATGCAGAACCATAATGGTCCAGCTAAACTATAAGAGATATAAAAAATGTCGCCTTAGTAAAAGTTGTCCAGCCTGATGAGCAATTTCCAGAGACATAAAGTCCACGCGAACGAAGTCGCGGGCTTCAGCTAGTATATAATATGTAAAGAAAACCTTGTATGATTCGAGGTAATCCGATATTTATTTTATTTATAACTTAACGTTTAACTTGGCTAGTTTTAGTGCATGGCTATTTATATTATTATATCTGACTAAAGAATATGTATGTTACAGTCAAAGTAATAAATCTGGATATTATATATATTGTCAACTGATATTGAAGGCATAGACATAGTTTTTTTTTTACTACAAGGAGTTTGATTGCTTTACTAGCTAGATCAATGAATGAACGAAGTCTTGCCTACCCCGTCAGGAGTAAAGACACGTGATGTAGAATACACGTTGCTATTTTCACACCTTTAATTATGAACTTAAGGAAAATGTCATCAACGCTCAGAAAAAAATAGTTTTCGAACAAAATCTACTCGTAATGAGGTAAGTTTCCGAGTTATAGAGACAACGAAGGTACAGCACAACAGATACTTTTTTCTTATCGAACTAGTTAGTTGTTGCCTGAGAAGATTTTTATAGACGCAGCATTTATTATTTTTGTAAGAAACCCTTCAGGATTCTTTGAATTTTAATAAGGTATTATCCTAGGCCAAAAAATAATTATTTTATACCGATAACAAAATAAAACATCGCAAAATAATGTCACGTGTTTTATACATATCTATTTTAAATTTATAATTGCAGAAAAACTGATAATAAGAGCGCTAATTGACTCCAAAAAACTATGATGTCATCTGCAATTATTTCATACAAAATTCCATACAAACTGTTTGTTTTGACGTTTAGAAAAAAGTATCTGATTTGACTTGTTGTTGGGAAATACAGCTGCTGCAGTCCCGACGGTAGGGCGCGGTTGGGCGACCGCCCAGGGTACCGAAAATAAAGGGGCACCGCGACGGCCACCCCTGAATCAGCCTCGGTCATTGATTGAGGCCTTTACTCCTAAATCAAAATCAAATCAACTTTTATTTGCTCGAAAAGTGGTAACAAGGGTCACAAGCACTTTTCACCAGAATCTCGCATCCTAGTGTACCTGGGCGACCGAGCTTTGCTCGGTTATATCTCAAACATTAACTACATTTTTTAAAACTTGTCTAAATACAATAAAAATAAAAAATAAAAATATAAACTTGAACATATAAAAAAACAAAAGTAAGTCACCGAGCGGGATTCGAACCCGTAACATTCTTTCTTGTCATCCGCTTCTTTAACCGCTGCGCCAGACGTATAATAGCCAACAGGACTTAATTAGCAACCAAGTATGCGTGGAAAGAAAAACGCATGAAAACTCGAAAACACGCTTTTCCCTAACATAAGACTAATCTAGATCGATTGTTTACCCCCGAAAATACCAAATTTCAGCGAAATCGTTAGAGCCGCTTCCGAGATCACAGAAATAAATTACAAATAAATAAATAAATACATATAAATAAATAAATATACAAGAATTTTTCGTTAAAAGGTATAAGAAAAGATAAAAATTAGGCTAATAATTAGCGAAAAAAATGTTTTTTTAATGCTTATTTAATTATACCTATCCTTAGCCCTTTTCGGAGTGGGTTTTCCGTGAAAATCTCACCCAATCGAATTAAATCATTAAATAAACTCAAACTTTTATAACGTTCTCTGAGCCGAAGCATATTTCAAGGCTAGATATTATTATTTTTTGATAAACACTAACGTGGGACACTGACATTATTATAATGAACTAAAGTCTAATTTTTTATTCCGTAGAATTCTGACATTTCATAAGTGTTGCTACTAAAAAAGTTCTCCAGCTAAAAAGGGAACGCGTATAAGGGCGATAAAAAATTTAATTCTTGATTAATTTTTATGTTTTACCAAGATAATGATACACTTTAAACTTTCTGGTATATTTAAAATGTTAAACCATTTTTTAATACCGAATTATCAAAGTTATATTTTTAAGTAATTTTAAGTCAGCAGGTTATTTTTCTTTCCCTGGCATCACTCCCTACTAACTCATGTATCATCAACCTTTTTAGCCAAAAGCTTATTAAATATTTTTTTTCGAAATCCATCAAGCACAAAAATTAAAAAATAAAGTATGCGGCCATCAGCTGTCACGTCATGACAGTCACATTGATTGTTATATTTGTTATGTCTCTGTTAAGTTTTTTCTTGTTGAAAAAAACTTTTTTCTTAACTGATTTAGATTAAATTTGATATGGAGATAGTTTAAGAACCTGGAAAGGGCGTATAAGCCATTCACCCACAAATTGACCGCGGTGGAAAGCTAATTGGATTTATTTGTATGTATGTTTGTTAAATCAAATAATTTTCACAGTTGTTCGTATTTTATGTCGGTTATTCAACTGTTCATGATGAAAATATTACTCGCTGTAAATCCCCTTTTTATTTGGAGTACCGCACAACCGCACTTAAATAAATGGTTACATTCACTAACAAATAAAATGTGTAGACTCAGATGTTCACACTCTTATTAAATTTGGAATTTAATAAAAAATGTGCCCGGCCAAAAAGGTTTATGATCTCTGATATGTCAAAAAATGACAGCTGTCAGAATTCTACGGAATTAAAAATCAGACTTTAGCTGCCCCCACGACTACATCTGCGCAGGATCACACTATATCTTTATAAATTGTAGCCTGCTATTCTGATGTACAAGCTATATTATTGTAAAGTTTCATTAAAATCCAAGTAGTTTTTACGTGAAAGAGTAACATACAAACTATCGCGTTTATATTAGTAGGATCAAATTGAGATCGCGACATGTTGACCAGTGATGGTGACTCTCTACGCGAGGAATTCGTTTAACCCTTACCTGAATTGTATAACCGATTTTCATAAAACTTACATTACTGGCCATCAATAGCCCTTATAATATGGTAAAAATAATGAGAAAATATTTGCTTTGTTTTATGGCAAAAAATATTTTAAAATTTAGAATTTTCGAAAATAAAAGAATTTTCTTTTTTATTTATGAATTATAAAAAAATAAAATAAAAATCTTTTATTTCAGGCTTAAGAACCCATAAAGTGTTAGTAACAAAGAAAACTTATAACAATGTTAGTATAATATTATCCACATCAAAATTTATTGACGGTTTAGTGTCTTTGACTAGGTGAACGCGAGTCCAGTGCTGCATGATAGCACTGTCCACGTCCAATCTAGCCGCAACAGTCTTTACTAGAATGTTGGCGCTGCCCCGCACCCGGTGAATCAAGGATGCTGTGCGCTTTCTTATAATTGCTGACAGACTGTCAACTCCAGCCTCCGCCAGCATCCCTGAGGCACTACAAGGGCGGCGCATCCCCAACATATATATATACTGAGTGCGAAAAATACGTTTAATTTCCTATTTGTGCTACTTATTTATTTTATGTCAAATTGACTATTTGTAAGTTAAATATTTTTTCAAATAAATATGGATTTTGGCTCTATGGTTCGTTATTGGAAGATTTTTTTTTTATCTCCAGTCGCCATTTTAAATTCCAAAAAAAAAAATTGAATTGATATAGTCAAGTGTACATGAACCAATAAAATAAAAAAAACAAGCTAAAATAACACTTATTAGGTGTATTCTTTTTTTATGTTTTAGTTCGTCTGCATCGCTTTAACTCCATGTTGATATGCCCTGTGCCCAGCAGCTCGCCGGTCTCAGCCGATGAGAAGTTTGCGAATATCCTCCCTTTGACGAAGGGGAAACTTCGAGGGATGACGGACAGTGGGATCGACATGTTGTAGAAATTGTATGCACCCTAAAAGTTATGATGCAAATAGAGTTCATACAGTGTTTAGGGCTTTTATTTACGTAAAATGAAAAATGATCGAAGAAAAAGCATGAAAAAAATATGGAAGATACTTAATTTAATTTTTAATAAAAAGAAATCGACTTTATTTTCTTTCAGGAGTTTTTTCTACGTCTTCAAAGTTCTTTATCATATCTAAAAAGGGGAGCGGAGCTGTGCCAGAATTAACAAACAAATTGCAAAAAATATGAGGGTTTTGAAAACTAGTTTTAAAATGTATACAGATTTATACATAAAAGGTCTAACAAAATATACTGTAACTATTTTAAAGGGGAATTCAGTCCTTGATATTTAACAACTTTCCCCAAGAAAAACGTATTGAAATATGAAAATAAATTTTTGGCCTCCCATACAAGTTGACCGATCAGCTGATCCGAGTTAGTATGTAAAGCTAAAACATATTTTTCATATTACGAAATGTGTTTTTTGGGGAAAGTTGTTCACTATCACGGATTGAATTTCCCCTAATAATAGTTTCAGTGTACTTTGTTAGATCTTGCATACGCAGGGCGGGGAGGAAGCATAGCACTGGTCGGTGGTCGACGACTCGCGATGCGCGACCGTCGTGTCGTCAACAGTCGGCGACAGTTCGTGACAGAGGTGACAGACTGCGACGGTCGGTGACGTGAGGTGTGATGGTACAAAGTGGTCGTTGCCGTCATAGCTTACCGGAGAATAAGGACATGTTTGCTCCGGCCTCAAGTTTCTCCTCAATGCTGTACCAAAAAACGTGTCTTTTTGAAATAAATCACAGAGTTTGAAGTGCATCTCTACGAAACTGCGCTTGTACACATTCGTGAGAAGCTCGTAGAAGTAGAAGTCAACCTGAAAAGTAAGCTCCTCTTGTTTAATTAACAGTACCTTGCCCTGTGACTTTGCTATTCCATTCTGCAGAGTACATTGCTAGTCAACAGCTAGCTATGTTTGATTTTGCCGCAAACCCCCTTAGATCCGGGGCTGGTGAAGTTTACCTTCATGCCCGAACATACTGAACTTACTGTCACATTATTGCCGAAATAATACAGGATATCTATGTGGAAGCCAACATAATACATGGGATCTCCTCGTCCATAACGCTGCGAAGTCAAATTGGCATATCTGACGTAATTTCTGTCATAATACGTCACTCTCGGTTGTTCCGTGACCATGTACACCTGTTTCTGTAACAAAATCCATCTTATTATAAAACGCAGACTAACTTTGTTACTAGGTTTAGACCACTATCCGACCAAATCAAGTTGACATTTAGTAATATGCCATTGTCTCATCTGAAAATGGCAACTTGATTTGATCGGACTTTAGTTTAAATTTAGTAACAATTAGTCTGCGTTTTATAATAAGACGAAATAAGTTTTTGAAGTTATACTTCTTTTGGCGCGAAAATGATGAGAGTGAATTTTTACGATGCGCGCGTACACCATTTGAATGAAAGGTAAATTGCCGTTTATGATGATGACGTATTAAAAAAAAAACTTCTTACTAGATCTTGTTCAAAACAATTTTCGCTGGTAGTTTTCATGGTAATGAACATCATATATTTTTTTTAGTTTTATCATTCTCTTATTTTAGAAGTTACGGGGGGGGGGGGGGGGGGACACACTTTTTTCCACTTTGGAAGTGTCTCTCGCGCAAAGTATTTGGTTTAGATAAAAATGCTATTAGAAACCTCAATATCATTTTTGAAGACCTATCCATAGATACCCCACACGTATGGGTTTGATGAAAAATAAATTTTTGATTTTTAGTTCTAAGTATGGGGATCCCCCAAAATTTACTGTTTTTTTTTCTATTTTTGTGTCAAAACCTTAATGCGGTTCACACAATACATCTATTTACCAAGTTTCAACAGTTTAGGTCTTATAGTTTCGGAAAAAGTGGCTGTGACATACGGACGGACAGACAGACAGACAGACATGACGAATCTATAAGGGTTCCGTTTTTGCCATTTGGCTACGGAACCCTAAATAGCAACAGTATGAAGTTAGCCCACGATCTGGCTGTACTGTATCTATTTCACGCCAAAGAAGTATAACTTTTAACGCGTGTACATAAGTACACACACACACACACGCCTTTTTTCGATTGACAGAGCGAGCGCGAAGCATCTTGACTCGAATGACTGTCCGGCTGTCCGATCCGACTGTTCTCCTCTACAGGTCGCATTTTGTAAATAGGTATGAGCAGGCACAATGGTTTCTTCCTCGTGACTCTAACTATGGCTCTGGCTCTGAATTTGGCCCTGACTTTGACTTTGTGATGGTCACCCACAACACACAACCACCTTCTAACCTACATTCCGTGACTAAGTATTTCGGGGTATAAAATGTATTTATTTATTTATTAAAATCTTTATTGACCACAATGATACAAAAGGTGAACTTAATGCTAATGCATTCTCTACCAGTCAACCTGTAGGAAAACATAAAAATAAAATCTAAATGCGATAGGCGCTTAAAGATGTATTTAAAATACACTATATACTAATACATGTATGATGACAAACACACAGTTTCCGGTTAAAACTAAATCTAGAAAAAAACGGTCAGTAAAAGTTACAACGAACTACAAAAACTTTTATAATATGTTACTTGCTGCTACGGAACCTTTCATGGGCGAGTCCGACTCGCACTTGGGCGCTTTTTTATGTATGTTCACCGATTTATTCCTAGACGCCTGGACCGGTTTGGAATAGTACATTACTATATAAGTGCGTTATAATAACACACGAAGCGGAATTTCGGCCCGAGCCGAAGGCACGTATATCATACGATGTTTTTGAACACACTTCGTGAGGAAAAAGACCCAGTAAACTGAATTCTTTGATTTTAATTAAACTTCGCCATAAAACCGTGATGCAAAAGCTAGCTGTCCCGCCGTAATCAGCGGCTGGCAGTAGAGCGGCGGGCGAATTCGAAATAAAATAACCGGTCAAATGCGAGTCGGACTCGCGCACGAAGGGTTCCGTACCATTATCTATAAAAATCAAGTTTTTTGTATGGGAGCCCCCCCTAAATGTATTTTTTTATTATTAAAATAAAAATACAACTGAGTATTTTGAGAATATTTCAAGTGCCTACCTGTTGCCATTATTGATGTCGAGCAAAAAAGGGCCAAAATATCGCGTTTGTTGTATGGGAGCCCCCCTTAAATATTTATTTTATTTTGTTTTTAGTATTTGTTGTTATAGCGGCAACAGTAATACATAATTTGTGAAATTTTCAACTGTCTAGCTAATGCGGTTCTTGAGATACAGCCTGGTGACAGACAGACGGAAAGACGGACAGACGGACAGACGGACAGACGGACAGACAGCGAAGTCTTAGTAATAGGGTCCTACCCTAAAAAAAAACTATTATAAGCTTAAAAATAGCAAATATAGAATGTAACTCAACATAAAGTCGGTTATTTTTTTGAAAAATTAAATCAACTTACGCCAAGAGGATCGCAGCACAATATTTCAAAAATATATAAAATTATATTTGTTACTATCCCAAATCTATTCAACTTCATGATGCTTCAGATATTTTCTAAGAGTAATTGCGATGCAAATGGATGCAAGCATTTCCGTTTTGGAACTATATAGCCTTATTTATAGACCGGAAATCTATTATTTACGTAATGTCTGACTGATGTCTATTTGATGGAACGGATATTATTGACACGTATACAGTGTTCTATGCAAAGAGCAAAAAGGATTGTGTTACAAGGGTTAAAGGTAATGTTTTTAACGCAAGGGCGCTATTTTGAAACACACTTGACGACCTCCGTGGCGTAGTGGTCACCATGCTAGTCCGCCACCCAGAGGTTCCGGGTTCAATTCCCGGTCAGGGCAAGATGGAAAATGGCCTTTTTCAAATTGTCCTGGGTCTTGGATGTTTATCTATATATTTACTTATTTGTTATAAAATATAGTATTGTTGAGTTAGTATTCCATAACACAAGTCTCGAACGTACTTTGGGGCTAGCTCAATCAGTGTAATTTGTCCCTATATATTTATTTATTTATGATTTAGTTGTTATAGTTGAATTACGATTGATTCTAGCGAGTGATTCTACGGTGGAATCCTGAGTGAAGTAAGGGATTCATGTACATCGCCCGAAGTAAAAATATTCCCATACCCGAGTTGCATACTCTACTTTTCATCTTCATCTATGAGAAACAGTAGCAAATAAAAAACAGAATATAAGCAAAAGTAGAACACCTATTTACAATATGTAACAAAAACCCTGTCCAATCCGTGAAGGTAATGTTGGGCAGCTTGAGTTTCTCCCATTCCTGAAATCACAAAATAAATCAGCAGCTCCATGCAAAATTAATACCTACCGTTCCAAGATGTATGGAGCTGCAGTATTTTTTTGTTATTTCAGGAATGGGAGAAACCGCTAAATGGAACATACACAAGCTATCAAACATTACCTTTACGGATCACGGTTTTTGTTACATATTGTATATCTAATCAGAGTTCAGACTTACCTTTGTTTAAAGTTGTTTTAATGCAAGAAATACTAAGAAATAACATTTTGAAGGGCATTAACTTCTGATAAACTTTTCACTAATTACTTTGTTTGCATGGTCCTTAATATCTTTTCTATCATTATTCGAGCTGTAATGCGAAACAGCTAGAGTTTTTGTTTAAAACAAACAGCGGATTTTACAATCTAAGTGCGACATAGTCATTACGTTACTAGCTTTTTTTTTTTGCATAGGCGTAGTATAAATACTAAGAAATAACATTTTGAAGGGCATTAACTTCTGATAAACTTTTCACTCATAACTTTGTTTGCATGGTTCTTAATATCTTTTTATTTTTATAAGTAAACTTGATATTCACTATCGGCTTTAACTTACGAAAAAGTATTCAAAACACAAATCATTACATATCAATACAGTATAACCTAAAACTTCTGTAATTAGGTACTTTAAAATCTTTGGGGCTAGCTCAATCAGTGTAATTTGTCCCTATATATTTATTTATTAAAGAAAATTAGCTTTTTAATTATTATTATGCTTATTTATTTTTTCGAAGCGAACAACATTAAAATGTTAACTTACATTCATCCATGTTGACGACGACATGTATTCCAAATTTAAAAAAATACGACGCTTGTGATTTTCATTTATTGTTTTAAAACTGCCAACATTATTTTTGATTCTACATAGATACATAAGTACATAAATTATAAGTACATAAATTAATATAAAAATTGTTTTTAATCCCTAGAGATTTTCTTTTTCACTTTTCAGCCCCGAGAGAATCAGCAGTAACTTTAGCTCCAAATGTTTTGGGATGAAAAAATCGATTTTCGAATAGATGAGATGAAAAGATATATTTTATCATAAATATTTTACTGAATTCACGTGTACTGGGATAATTTTTAAAAACCAGCAACATTTTTGGAGCTAGTTCAGTTTATAATACCTCAGAGGATAAGACTTTTCTATAAAAAATTATATTGAACATCGATTAAAAAATTCCGTCTTCCCATACAAAATCCATTTAGCTGAGCGCTGATTTGTATGGGAAGCCGAATTTTTTTTCGTTTATTGTTTCTATGGAGAGTAGTCTTAAGAGGATTGAATTTGCTTTAAAAAATGTTGCTGGTGTTTAAGAGTCGCCCTGTGTAGTCAGCACGGGCAAACTTGGCTTTGATCTCATTAGTAGACCATCACGACCAAACACGCTTCCCCCCCTTGCACCTCCTCCTTATGTACGCCCATGCAAAAAAAGCTAGTAACGTAATGACTATTTCGCACTTAGATTGTATAATCCGCTGTTTGTTTTAAACAAAAACTTTAGCTGTTTCGCATTACAGCTCGGTTTTGTAAAACAGCTGAAAATCGTTTAGCTAGATCGTCCATTGTGTTACTTAACAAAATAGCTAACGTTAGATTACAATCTTACGTTTAAGGCGGCCCTTCCCGGTCCGTCTATCGTCAACGCGAGCATGGTTGAAAATGCTCGTTGTTTCATCCAGCGCAATGATGGAATAAAAAGCAAAGTGAAAAGAGAGAGAAAGCACCTGAGCGCTCAGTTTGCATTCTATTGTACGAAATTAGTAATATTATTAACCATTCATTTAACGAATATTAACTTTTCATAGGGTGCGGAAATTTCATAAAACTTGTTCCAGGTGATAAGTGTTTTTCAGAAAGCCTTATGAGTGTGTGATATAAATGTTTTTTATTTAGAATCTTCATTATATTTCCAAGGTTTGTATGCAAATATTTTCTTTACTTTAACAATTCATGAGTACTTTATGATCGGCCGAAGTACAGGTAAAATTTGTACAAAAAAGCAGATTTTTGGAGACTTATACTGAATTTGTTTTTCCAAATTTTAATTTTTAATTTCGATAGAAACCTAGATATAGCGCACAAGATTCCTGTTAGTTCAAAACTTTCCAAGAAAGATCTGTTACAACGCCATAATCACGTACGAGCGTTTGTATGAAAAGTAAGGCGGGTTGGCCGCTCTCTGCTGCTTGCGGTTTGTGGTTGTCAGTGTCACAACAACAAATATGTATTGTTGTAAATTTCACAGTTACATCTCTTTTTTTTTTCTTACGTGAATTTTAAAAATTAACACCTGGCTATTATAATTCTTAATCGTAGCATTTTGAAATCCTGAAGTAATTACTTCAGGATTCTATAAAGTTTAATAGACATATTACACGGAATTTAATTTTAATGTCGTTGCAGATTTTTTTCTAAGTACGAACACCAACAAGGTGTAACTTTCTTCCGAGCAATTATGTTTCAGTTATCTTATCGGTAATCATTTTGACGTACCCTACGGTACGAAAGTCCTCGACTATTTTCGCGGTACTTAGTGTGGTTTACGGTGCTTATCTCCCTTATATGTCATAACAAACATTATTTCCTATTTTTGAGGTAATGTGGTATAATTTTCTCCTAGTAAAGTAGTTAATTTTGCGGCAAATAGCATAATATCGTTTGTGACGTGTTTCAAATAACATTTATTTTATTTGGTAGACAATGCTTTAGGTTGTTTTTACTTATCTACGTTTCGCAGTTTTTTCGCTCTATGGGATTCTTCTTTAAAATTTTAACTCATTTCGAATTAATGATAAATTGCCATTTTCGTTGTAGCGTAACATGGTCATAACGAAAAGAGATAAGTAATCAATAATCCTTGTTTCATGCTTCTCTGATGCTCACACTTTCGCAGTAGTGAACATCATTATATAATTTTTGCCGAAATGTTACATAGACTTAAACGAAATAGGTAATCTGTTAATGAAAGCATTATCTCTTGTAATTTCACGGTGGTGAACACGTTTATATATATTATATTCGCGGTAACATATAGCCTAGTGACTCGATTTAATATTTTGCTGATTGACAGTGTCTTATGCCACTGTAACGATGGTTTATTTGTTCGATTTTAGCATTATTGCGTACATATGACGTAATTATGTTGATGGCAGTGACTTAATGCTTAAAATGTTTCAATGTTTAATTTTGCAGTACCTGGGCGACCGAGCTTTGCTCGGTTATATCTCAAACATTAACTACATTTTTTTAAACTTGTCTAAAACAATAAAAATTTAAAAAAAAGATATATAAACTTGAACATATAAAAAAAACGAAAGTAAGTCACCGAGCGGGATTCGAACCTGTTATACTCGTTTCTTGCCGTCCGCGTCCCGGCAGGACGAAATTAGCGACCATATTCTGCGTAGAAAAAAACGCATGAAAACTCGAAAACACCCGTTTTCCCAAACTAATCTAGATCGATTGTTTACCCCCGAAAACCCCCATATAGTTACCAAATTTCCGCGAAATCGTTAGAGCCGTTTTCGAGATCACAGAAATAAAATATATAATTTTAGTTCTACAACAAAATATTTTATCTAATACATGTTAATAAGGGAAGATCTAGGCTGGTTCTCGGGATACAGGTTTTCCTAGTCCGAGAGCCAGTTCTAAATTTATTTTGTAAATCCGTTTGTTGTGAATAAATGATTATTATTATATTATTATTTTGTTTCTCCTTTGAGAATCACGGGTCTTTTCACCCCGGTCCTTTGAGAGGCTTGCGTGGGGATACAGATCCAACACGTAGAGGCCCTTTGGAGAAGTTGTTGTCATGTGGCGCTCCCGCCAAAACCTATTCCTGGATATACCTATGAAAGGAAGGTGTACCCTTGAATAGGTTTTGGCAAAAGAAAAATTATTGCATGTAAAAGGAAAAGGTTTAGGGGTTATGGAATTAATTTGGGATGGACTGATACTCGGTTATTGCAACAGAAACGTCACCTGCCATAATCATGATTACTGACTATTATAGGTAGGTGGTGGCTTGCCGCCCACTAGATGGGCCCCTCAAACGCACCGACAGTAGTTGCCGGCAAAGGAGCAACACCGGTGCGAGCGACTCAGGGGTGTCGAGAGGTGTGCTGCCGTTATGCTCTATTATATTATTATTATTATATGTATATATAAATATACAAGAATTGCTCGTTTAAAGGTACAAGATTAGTGTAAATCTTATACCTTTAAACGAGCAATTCTTGTATATATATATATATATTTATAAATTTCTGTCACGCAGAATATGGTCGCTAATTTCGTCGCACCGACCGCCTTATTTTTAGCTCAGCGGTTAAGGATACCGACCGCTAGAAAGAGTGTTACGGTTTCAAATCCCACTCGGTGACTTACTTTTGTTTTTTTTTTATGTTTAAGTTTATATATAATTTTTTATTTTGCATTGTTTTTAGACAAGTTTACAAAAATTAAGTTAATGTTTGAGATGTAACCGAGCAAAGCTCGGTCGCCCAGGTACTTTTATAATTATAGAATAATAATCGCGAGGTCTAAGTTCGCGGCGAACTAATAGTAATTAGAAAGAGTTATGTTATGAGTTTATGAGGATGCAAATGTATTAATATTTAGGCAGTGTTGTCTGTTAATAAGGAATTTCGGTCTCCAGCTCCAAATCTTTTATCCGATCTTAAAAAAATTTACATGGGACCAACCTTGCAATGCATTCTTTAAAACGAAGCATATATTTTTTAAATCGGTTCATATTTGACGGAGTTATGAGGTAACATACACAAAATATTTGAGCTGCAGTTGTCTATTATTGAGGTATTTCGGTCTCCAGCTCCAAGACCTTTTCTCCGATCTTAAAAAAAATTACATGGGACCAACCTTGCAATGCGTTCTTCAAAACGAAACATATATTTTTTAAATCAGTTCATATTTGACGGAGTTATGAGATAACATACACAAAATATTTGAGCTGCAGTTGTCTATTATTGAGGTATTTCGGTCTCCAGCTCCAAGACCTTTTCTCCGATCTTAAAAAAAATTACATGGGACCAACCTTGCAATGCATTCTTCAAAACGAAACATATATTTTTTAAATCAGTTCATATTTGACGGAGTTATGAGATAACAAACACAAAATATTTGAGCTGCAGTTGTCTATTATTGAGGTATTTCGGTCTCCAACTCGTAGACCTATCCTCCGATCTTAAAAAAAATATATGGGACCAACCTTGCAATGCAATCTTTATAAAAGGAAACATATATTTTTGAAATCGGTTCATAATTGATGGAGTAATGAGGTAACATGCACAAAAAAAAAATATACACATCGAATTGATAACCTCCTCCTTTTTTGAAGTCGGTTGGAAATGAGCAATAGTCTGAGCCTTTCCTCATTTGATCGTTTAAGATTACAGATATCTGAAGTGATTCTTTGTGCCTTATTTTTATCACCCCACACTAGCTATAACGGTTCATGACATACAGCCTGGTGACAGACAAACGGATGGACGGACAGCGAAGTTTTAGTAATAGGGTCATGTTTTTAGGATTCCGTAGTAAACAAGGAACACTTTACCACCCTACAGTTTTGCCATGTCGGTCTGGCTGTCCGTCCGCGGTTTTGCTCAGTAAGTACTAGAAAGTTGTGATTTGGTACGGGCAATGTATATTAATTATAGCGAAAAAGTGGTATGATAAAAGCTTTTTTTTTATTAGATAAGCTCCCGTACAAGTTCAGTGGAAGTAAATTTTTTTTTTGACTTATCCATCGTGTGGCTATCGTTGAATACATCTTTTGAAAATGTTGTTAGCTTGTGAACACCTTTCGATTTAGGGATCTGTTTCTGAAATGTTTGTTAGTGTTAAGTATTCCCCGTGAAAAAAATCACAGCCGTGGTCTATAAGGAAGTTTAAAGGAAAACTATCAGAGCTGAGTAGGGTTTACAAATTAAAAAGGCTATCGACTTAGAAAAGAAAAATTTCGTACAAATTTAATAGAATATTAGTTTTTAGACGATTTATGTGGCATGAACTCAAAGCTGACATTCGCAACTACGGAACCTTACACGGAGCGTGGCTTGACATGCACTTGGCCAATTATTACCCTTTTGCCACAGTGGTGACACTCCCTGTACGTGAGAGTTCGGGCTCCAGTGACCTTGAACCGGAACGTGTAAGCGCTAGGGTTGATACTATAGCGACCAGGAAAGTATTAATGAAACCCATTGGATCTGGTTCGATCCATCACCGTCTACAGGCCAGGAGTGGCAACGGGATAGTGGATAATTTATTTGATTATTGCAGAGTATTTATACAAAAACATTGTACAGTGTTATATTGAATCTACACGTCCAGTTAGTACGTGATGCGCTAAATTAACAAAATATATAATTTGCTTATTAATTAAATATATATCCTAGTTGACATCACGTACGACTTTATGGATGCTGCCATAGATACCACGGAACAAGAAAAAAGAGGACGTAGGATTGATGACTTAATATTTACTAAAGTAAAATGAAAATTACCAATGATATTTTAATGTTTCTATGTAAATGATTGTTTATTTGTGTGAGTTTGGCGACAACGGTTCCTAGGTAATTTTTCTAGCTTAACACTTCCACCCTTTTTTCTTGTTCCGTGGTTGATACAGAACCGAAAGGAATATGAATTTTTGCCTTAAAAGATTACGCATAGTATGTTATGTAATGTAAACTTATGTAAGGACATTTAAGTAATAAAAAATAAGTTCAATTTTAAATCAATTAATTGTTTAAAAACGCGTGGGTAACCAAATCACTTGCGTGCGTGCCGTGCGAGAGACGCAAACACAACAAACACAGCCCTTGATCTTGCCAGTTCCGTGGCGGGCCGTTCACCGCACACGTCCAGGCACCCACACATAGCCGCAAGCGATTTTACGTGCACACATGCTTAAGTGTCGTTTCTTTTCGCGTAGTGTATATGTCGCAGTTGGATTGTATAATCAGCTGTTATTCAAAAACTCTAGCTGTTTTGAATAAAAGTACTTATTGTTAGGAGACTAGCGCCACCTGCGTGTGATCTCCACAAAAACGGGCAAGATTTGTCGATTTAGCGATAATCGATTGGTAAGCGCGCGGCGTCACTTTACTGCGTGCTGCGTCACATCCCTAGGGGCAGGCCATTGACAGTTCCGTCTCGAAACCGCGCCGGGCGGCCGGCATCGTTTTTATTTTGGTATAAAGCGTGTATTTCGTGGAAGAATTATCGCTAATTAACTAATTATTGTTTGTTGGATGTGCCCAAGTCGTTTGTTAATAGTTTGTAAAGGCTTGGAGCCAGAAATAAATCGTTGTATGCATGGAAACAGCATAAGTGTCAAATATTTGAAAAACGAGTTCTTGTATAATCGTATTGTTTTACCTTTTGCCCGTGTGGTACGGAAGTTTATATGAACTGAATCTAAAATAGACTGTTTGTTGGTGTTGTCGATACCACTAGATGTATAAATAGTGATAAACGTTTGAATCGGAGCAAAAGACGTCACATGGGTCATGTCATAATCCACTTTTTAGGTTAAGTACTTAATATTGAAATTACAATGAAGAAGATGAAATCTGTTGTGCGGTGGTGAGGTGGTGAGATGTTCGACATATTCGTCTGGGGCGACATATGAGCTCATAGGTAGGTTGGCATAGGGACCCAATTTTCTTCACCACTGACTTGGGACCCGTGGAGGGATCCAAAACCGTTGCCAATCCCCGAAAAGGACTTCGGGATCGACGAGGAAGCCGGGCGAGGTCGTCCGAAGGCCGTTACAACAATATATAGATACAGTAAGTCTAAGAATAATTTGTTCCTCCTTATTAATTAAATTTAATTAGTGTTTTTATAGTTTAAGTTTAGGTTAGAATTAGTTTAGAAGGTTCCCTGGGCCTCATCTAGGGTGGTAGCGGACTGCGTAGGTTTGTTTGTGTGTTTGTTTGTTGTCGGTGGGATTGCCGGACTCGTACAACATACCGTAATCTTAGCTTTCTGCCTACACTAGCTGTTTGGCATTACAGCTCGGTTTTGTAATATAGCTGAAAATCATTCAGCTAGATCGTCCAATGTGTTACGTTTAACAAAATAGCTAACGTAAGATTGTAGAACGATTATTTCGGAATTCTGCCACTTGTGGGTCTTATGGCTTGTGAAATGTCAGTGTCATAACAACAAAATATGGCCTCCCATATAGTAAATTCTTCGTCGCGTTCCGGGACTAAGCTGTTTTTATCAAGAGACATCGGGGGCATCGTTTGTGATTTCGGAGTGCAAAAGATTGTAAAAAATTAAGCAGACCTTTAGCTTGGATCCCATATTGTTATTTCGACGCCCGCCTTCCGGCAAGATGGAAAATTCACGTGGATCAATTGGCCGTAAGAAATCGCTGCGCCATTGAGTTGTCGGGTTTACAAAATTTCTATATTTCTAATCCAATTGCATCGAGCTGATTATCATTCTTCATTGGTGTTTTATGATGTTGGAGACTGAATTATTTAGTAAGGAGTTAAATTGAGGTTTTATTTCAATCCCACTAGTAATATAAAAAAAATAAAGAACAACTATTGTCTCCTCATATATTATTTCGTTTGGTAACACAGTTTTATTTAATAATGGTAACCCTGTATGCTATCTCAACGCTAGCTGTTTTGTTAAACGTAATTACGTAACTCATTGACAATCGAGCTGAAATATTTTCAGCTGTTTAACAAAACCGAGCTGTATTGCCAAACAGCTAGAGTTTTTGAATAACAACGGATTATACAATTCAACTGCGACATATATATTCTTTGCTTTTGCTACGAATAATAATTCTCTAGAAATGTAACGCTACTACATTAACCGCTTCGATTCTGATTCAATTTACGCAAACAAACTAACAGTAATTAGGTACAACCACTGACCTCCATATATACAAGTACGCTGGACCTATGATGAGCCGGGCCATAGTGAGGCGATTTGATTTTCGCCATTTTGGCGCTGATCGTAGGCAACAAAACACTCAACACACGCAGAGACAAAGATGCATGCGATTGGTTGCGACAAGGTCACGCGTCGTCGTCAGTCGGGGGTGGGCAACACAACGAGCGGTATGGTACAACGCGTGGATGGTATTATGCAGTACTCTAAAATAAATAAGCTTGTTTAAATGGTATCTTTTTTATTGAATAACTTAAATACTACAATGAAAATAAGTAATTATTTGAAGTATAATATTCATTGATTTTCTTCTTATCGAGTCGAAATGGCCTAATTAAATGTTATTAGACCAAAATCTAGCCACGGCGACCGCCCTGTAATTGGCCACATTCAGGTCTGCCTTAGTGTCGGACAGTTGGGACATGACAAAAGATGGTCCATGGATTAAGTGACCCCGCAGTCACACAAATTGTCGCCAGAGTAACCCCACCTGGCTCTGCTCTCTCGTCATCTCCCTGTGCCAGATCGGAGTCTGTTTAAAGATTTCCAAACAGCCCAGGAATTCATTGATATACCATACATACAAGTTTTAATTCAGGTTGTTTGGAATATAATAAACGAAATCTACTTGCTAAATCTTTTCGAGCTACTTCATCGACACTGTCGGTAAAATGGTTGTGTGTCGAGGAAATCCATTGGCCAATTTTATGTTTGTCTTTGCCAATGAAATTTCCTATCGGAGCTCGGAGCACTTCGGACTTGGCCGAGCGCGGCCGAATACGGCTCGCTTGCGCCCGCTCAGGCAGGCGCCATTCGCAGTCTCCATAATACGCGTTCACACGAGGTCATGTTACTCGGTGCGCAAGGCGCGCGGCCATATTTGTCGGTTGTTTGGACAGCGCATGGGCCATGGCGGCTAGCGCTAAATAATTAATTATCGTTTGTTTGAACGTCCCATTAGTTTGGTTTTTTTGTTTGTAAGGCATGGTGCCATAAATTAAGTACTTGGTATACGTAAAAGCAGTGTATTATTCGAACGTTTGGTAGATCGAATAAGGTGGTGTTATTATGCTAAAGGACGAATAAACGATGGAACATGGTGTTATATAAGTGCGGACACTTTATAATAATCTAATGATTGCCCGTTTGGAACGGAAGTGTTTTGTTTGAACTAAATCCAAAATAAACTGGTGTTTATGACGTTTGTAAATCTATACTTGTAAATTGTGATAAACACTTAAATCGGTGTAAAAGACGTAGCATGGCGTCGCGTCATAATTCGTGTGTTTGGTTATATGTACCTAAGTGAAAAACACTAACGGTCGTGAAACCTATTGTGCTGTGTAGTGCTATATCTCATCATATTCGTCTCGGGCGACATAAATGAGCTCAGGAAGGGGGTTTAGGGACCCAGTTTGTTCCCCTCTGTCTTGAGGCCTGTGAAGGGGCCCGAGACAGTCGCCAACCTCGAAGAGGGCTTCGAGATCACGCTGGACGAGGCCGTCCGACTACTATATGAACTGTAAGTGCTAGAATAATTTTGTTCCTCCGTTGTAATTAGATTTAATTAGTTTTATATATTTAAGGTTTAGGTTATAATTAGGTTAGAAGGTTCTCTAGACCTTATCTAGGGTGGTAGCAGAGCTGCGTTTGTTTATTTGTATGTTTGTTTGTTTGTTGCCGGTTGGGAAAGTCGGCCGAGCCGACCCGCGCAACATACCGTAATGTTAGTTTTAAGTCAACACAGGTTATATTAAAATAAAGAGTTAAATATATTTTAAAGTATGTATAAGTAGTAAGGTAGATACACTGGTACAGTGCGGCAAAAAGAAAATGAAAACGCCCAATTGCGCTGTCGCGTCTTTCCATTCTATACTGGCATGTACTGGCCACTTGCCTTCTATCTAGGCATAGAGATGCAGTGTCAATATATTGTCTTAGTTACCGAATAAACATTTGATTGAGTATTTATTATTGGCGACGAGGAAAACAAATAAAAATATATAATGCCTGTTGAAAAACTCGCGGAGTTCGAGCCGGGATCTATGAGCTGGCGCTTTTACACCGAACGTATAGAAATGTATTTTTTGGCTAACAACTTAAAACCACACGTTCATGTGCCCACTCTAATAGCATGGGAGCGGAAGCTTATGAAATATTGTTGAATCTAGCTAGTCCGAGAAAACCAAGAGAACTAGCATATGAAGAAATTAAAAATATTATGCAGAATCATTTGGAACCCAAACCATCCTATCTAGCAGAAAGGTACAAGTTTCAAAATTACAAACAAAGTAAAAACCAACCTCTTTCTGCCTTTATTGAACACATCAAGAAATTATCTAGGTACTGTAAATTTGAAACAAGATTAGACGAGAATTTAAGAGATCAGTTCGTTTGCGGAATCAGCTGTGATAAAATTAGAGAACATTTATTCGAAGAAGTAGAATTAACTTTTACAAAAGCTACTTCACTGGCTTTATCAATGGAATCAGCATCTCAAGGAGCAGCGGAAGTTGACAAGGAAGTCATTTAAGGACAATCTTTAAGTAAAAGTCTTGAAATGAATGCATGTATAAGAGAGCGTGCACATTGCACAGCTTGCGGCGATACCCGACATATTATCGACAGCTGTAGATATAGGCATTTCATGTGTAGCCAATGTAAGATGGTTGGACACTTACGGCGTATGTGTACCACAAACGGAAATATGTTACAAAAACCAGAGGTCAATAACGATACCTTCAGAGGAAACATGCGCGGAATGAATATGCGTGGAGCATATATGCGCGGAAGTAATATGCGCGGAACAGATATGCGCAGAATGAATATGCGTGGAATGAATATGCGCGGAGGAATGAATATACGCGAAATGGATATGCGTAGATTCAATAGATATGGATTTACAAATTTTTGTAAGGAAGACGATCATGTTGAAAACGATACGGAAAAACAAGAAAAAGTGGACACTGATGAGTCAATGTTTCAGATGTCATTAGCTAAATATAAACCGGTAAGCTTGCCCATTTTAGTAAATGGAAAATTAATTCACATGGAAGTAGACACGGGTTCAGCTTTGTCTTGTATTAGTGAAGCAATTTTTAGATCGAAATTCCATGATTTAATACTAGAAGAATGTGATTTGTCCTTACGATTTATTGATGGAAGTAGGATGAAACCTTTAGGCCTTTTGTCTGTTTTAGTAGAATTTCAAGGATCTAAAAAAAAGTTAGATTTGTATGTTATAGAAAATGCTACCACTTGTTTAATTGGCAGACAATGGCTTTTTGAATTAAATATTACTATTCCTAAAATAGCAATTAATAATGTTTCAGTATTAGATAGTCCACCTAACAAAGATAATTATATTAAATTAATATCTTCCAGATTTAAAAAAGTTTTTGATGGCGGATTGGGTTGTTACACTGGTGAGCGAGCGTGTTTGCGATTACGTCCATGAGCTGCACCAGTTTTTTGTCGAGCACGCCTTCATCCGTATGCGATGCGCTCACGGGTCGATGGAGAAATTGATGCCATGCTGGCGGCAGGTATTATTGAGCCAGTAGAGCACTCCGACTGGGCTACTCCGTTGGTAATTGTACATAAACCGGATGGTTCTCTGCGAATATGTGCAGATTATAAAACAACTTTAAATCCTGTACTTCTTGTTAATAAATATCCTGTGCCTAAAATCGAGGATTTACTTACGGAGCTAAATGGTAGCCAATATTTTACAAAAATCGATTTATCACAAGCATAAAATCAAATTTTACTTTCAAACAATTCTACAGCTTTGACTGTAATAAACACACATCGAGGACTGTTTAAATATCACAGATTAGTTTTTGGTTTGTCTTCTAGCCCAGGAATATTTCAACGAATCATAAGTAATTTATTCAGAAACATACCGGACGTTTGTGTATTTTTAGATGATATTTTAATTGCGAGCAAGACGGTTTCGAGTCGAACTTAAAAAATATGGATTAAAAACAAAAATGTGAGTTTTTTTGCAAAGAGGTTAAATATTTGGGTTTTATTATTGATAGTAAAGGGATACGAGCAGTCCCTGAAAAAATTACACCTATTTTGAAAATGTTACCTCCAAGAAATGTTATAGAATTAAAATCTTTTTTAGGAATGATTCATTTTTATGGAAAATTTATAAAGAATTTAAGCAGTTTTTTAGCTCCATTATATGAATTATTACGAAAAGGGAAACACTGGTGTTGGGATAGAAATCAAAACCAGGCTTTTGTGGAGGTGAAACAGCTCTTAAATAGTGCAGCGGTTTTGGCTCACTATGACATGAATAAAGAAGTGGTTTTAACCTGCGATGCAAGTGCGCATGGACTTGGTGCAGTGCTGGCACAACGTGATGAAGCAGGCAACGAGCGCCCGGTGGCGTTTGCCTCGAAAACACTTACGGTAACAGAGAGCAATTATAGTCAAATACACAAGGAGGCATTAGCGATAGTTTTCGCAGTTAAAAAATTCCATCAATTTCTTTACGGTAGGCGCTTCATTTTAAGAACTGATCCTAAACCTCTAATCAGTATATTTGGGGCTAATTCTGGAATTCCTACTATGACAGCTAGTCGATTGATACGTTGGGCTGTTATTCTTTCGGCATATGATTTTGATATAGAATAAATTTAATCAGATTAAAAATACTGCAGACGCTTTATCTCATTTAATTTTGACATACAAAGAAAGTAATACCGTCGAGGATAACGAATTAGAAAAAATATATTTGCATTTCGCTACGGACGCATTGTTGCTTAATAATGAATTATTAAGGAAGGAGACACAAAAGGATTTAATACTAGCCAGAGTATTAAGTTATATTTCTGATGGTTGGCAAACACAAATCGATATAGAAGGTATACGACCTTACAACTCCTGTCGAGTTAAAGTGCTTTTAGAGCTACATTTCAGTCACATGGGTATTATGAAAACTAAAAGTCTGGCATGCAGTTATGTATGGTGGCCTGGCTTAGACGAGAATATTGAATAAATATGTAAAAAATGTACCGTATGCGCTGCTGTGGCGGATGCTCCTCCAAAGCATACACCTTGTCCTTGGCCTTGGCCCGACCGTCACTGGTCACGATTACATATAGATTTCTTAGGTCCTATCGCTAACATGAAATTTTTCATTGTAGTTGACGCTACCTCTAAGTGGATAGAATGTTTTAAAATGAATAATACTACGGCCAAATCAGTTATTAGTAAGTTAAGAGAATTATTTTCTAGATTTGGAATACCGAAACAATTAGTAAGTGACAATGGGCCACCATTCTCAAGCATCGAAATGGAGCAGTTTTGTAAAAAAAATGGGATAATACAAACTTATCATCCAGCTTCCAATGGAGCAGCTAAAAATGCTGTGAAAATTTGCAAAAAGGTTATCAGAAAGGCTTTACTTGAAAAAACAGATGTTGAAATAGCTCTTTATAGATTTTTATTATTATATAGGAACACAATGCATTATACGATTGGGGAAAGCCCCGCTAAAATATTACTTGGTAGATCTCTTCGTACACGATTAGATCTGTTGAGACCCGATAGGGAGAAACGAGTTCATGATCTACAAAAAGAACAAAAAAAATGTCAGGAGGAGTAGACAGAGAGATGATGATAAACTCTTTAGTTTGGTTTAGGGCATTTAATGGCGGAAACAAATGGCTTCCTGGTGTCATCGTCCAGAGAAAGGGTCTCCCCCTTATAAGGGTCTACAGGGTATTCGGTAAAAACTGAAGAAGGCACAGTGATATACAGGCACATCGATCAACTTAGGAGTAGAGTTGTTGTAGTGCCAACGGAGCCCGACCCTATACCCAGCACCTCTTTTTCCAGTGAGCAACACACTTCAAGCCCATCTCCTCTGTGAAATCTTTTCATATTGTTTTGTTTTTATTATTCCTTAAACTACATATTATGAATATTTTTTAGTTATTAAAGTGTCTGTAATTAAGGGTGGAGGTGGCATGTACTGGCCACTTGCCTTCTATCTAGGCATAGAGATGCAGTGTCAATATATTGTCTTAGTTACCGAATAAACATTTGATAGAGTATTTATTATATACAAGGCCAGAACGCAACCGTAGGAAACTGCTCGTGTATATATTGTAATGCTGTTTTTAAGTCTGTGATTACAATATATACACGAATTTTGCATACTAATCGTGTATAGTTTGTACCGTGGATGCTTGTGTCTTCGTTTCAGACTATACTACACAACTTACTTACGATTCAGCGAAATAGATAATCAAATGCTTAAACAAAGTTTCTAATATCACAGAGTAATAATATACTACGTACAACTAATATCTACTTTTGTATTGATTCAGTAAAATATGGTGTTGGGGCTTCTCCTATAATTGAAGACTCGGCGTAGTTTTATTGGTTTTGCTCTTCAAATCTTGTAGGAGCCTTGAGCCTTTCTGCAAGTGACATTTATTGTAGTACCTACCTCCTTATTACTTTTTTCTCTCTCTTGCTACGATACGTACGTGTGCAACTCATACAATTTACTTATACTGTAAATTCTTTAAATAAATCAAGAAGTCACTATTTGGAGTTTAATTCAAGAACTAACTACATACTTATTTGCAATATATGCATCTAAAGCATATACAATGGAATTAAATTTAAATTTTATAAGGTGAGCCAGCATATACACATGTATATGAATAAATAACATGCCTTATATTCACAATATTTTACAAGCTACATTCATTATTGAAAAGTTTTATTAAAATCATTTAGTAGTTTTTACGTGAAAGCATAACAAACATCCATCCATTCATACTTACAAACTTTCGCGATTATAATATTAGTAGGATTAAATTGAGATCGAAACATGTCGGCTAGTGATGGTGACTCTCTACCTACGTGAGTTAACCCTTACCATGCCTAACAATCGATATATAAACATTATTATTTCTTTTCCTTGTAACTAGATGGCGCTTTAAGGTAAAAATTAAAACATAAAAATCTTTTATAACTATTGTTTAAATAAAGTAGTACTCTAATTATTTAAATAAGATTTATATGAAATGCAATATATTTTTTAAAAGTATATTCAACACTTCCTTCGTCACCTTTTGGGCTAGTCGTGTGTGCTGCCATCTCTGAGAGGCCGCCCCGCAACTCCAGTTTTGCGTGCTTACGGCCTCTCCAATCGTTTCTATGGCGTTGGGTATCTGTTGTTAGTAATTATCTTTGCCTGCATGAATTATTCATTTTTTATAAAACTTACATTACTGGTCAATAATAACCCTAACAATATGGTAAAAAAAATGAAAAAATATTTGCTTTATTTTATGGCTAGAATTATTTAAAAATCTAGAATTTTCGAAAAAGCTATCCTTTAGAAAATAAAAGAATTTTCTAATTTATTTTTGAATTATAAAAACATGTTTAATTTTCTATATAAGCTACTTATTTATTTTATGTCAATTTGACCATTTGTAAGTAAAATATTTTTTCAAATAGATAAATATGGATTTTGGCTCTATTGTGGTTCGTTATCGTTAGAATTTTTTTTTATTTTTTTTTCCAGTCGCCATTTTAAATTCCAAAGAAAAAACAAAATTGAATTGATATAGTCAAGTGTACATGAACCAATAAAATAAAATAAACAAGCTAAAATAACACTTATTAGGTGTATTCTTTTTTTATGTTTTAGTTTGTCTGCATCGCTTTAACTCCATGTTGATATGCCCTGTGCCCAGCACCTCGCCGGTCTCAACCAAAGAGAAGTTTGCGTATATCCTCCCTTTGACGAAGGGGAAACTTCGAGGGATGACGGACAGTGGGATCGACATGTTGTAGAAATTGTATGCACCCTGAAAGTTATGATGCAAATAGAGTTTATACAGTGTACATTAATTTAATTTTTAATAAAAAACATCGACTTCCTTTTCTTTTAGGAGTATTTTCTACGTTTCCAAAGTTCTTCATCATATCTAAAAAGAGGAGCGGAGCTGTGCCTGAATTAACAAACATTGCATAAGATATGAGGGTTTTGAAAATTAGTTTTTAAATGTAAACAGATTTATACATAAAAGGTCTAACAAATTATACTGTAACTATTTTAAGGGGAATTCAGTCCATGATATTTAACAACTTTCCCCAAGAAAAACGTATTGAAATATGAAAATAAATTTTTGGCCTCCCATACAAGTTGACCGATCAGCTGATCCGAGTTTGTATGTAAAGTTAAAAAATATTTTTCATATTTCGACATATGTTTCATGGGGAAAGTTATTCACTAATATCACGGATTGAATTCCCCCTTATAATAGTTTCAGTATACTTTGTAAGACCTTGTATACGCAGGGCGGAGAGGAAGCATTGCACTGGTCGGTGGTCGCCGACTGGTGTCGCCGCGATGCGCGACTGTCGTGTCGTCATACAGTTAGGATAGTTTTACCTAAAGGTACATAGAAAGGAGGCTCCAAAGAAATCAAGCAAAAAAAATGAGACCAATTTCAAATGTCGTTTACACGTTGTCTATGGAATGGGTGCTAATCAGTCCCCAGTACGGCGGGAAAGTAAATTAAAACGCAATTTTTATAAAAAAATATTTAGCGTTTACTGCAAAAATCTTGGGAATAATACTTAAAAATGTGTGCTTAGGTTGTGCCGGTCTGCAGATCAAATATATTAAAAAATTCTCGAGGTTTTTCATTTTACAGGTAAATTGTTTTTAGCTGATTGAACACACTTTCGTTAAAACTTTGCATATAAAAAAAAAGGCAAAAATGATTACAATAAACATTATATACTACAAGAATACCTAAGTTTTTTGTATAAATTTTTATCAAATACGTGAATTTCCGCCAATTTTTGAACATTTTCAACATTAAACTTTACGTCAAACTCATATCTAGGGATTGCCGTTATCGATAAACACAGGTATCGATATGCTTACGGAAAAGGCAAACGTATGTCTTGTGCATAGAGTTAGGATAGTTCAGAGTGTCAGCAACAGTCAGCGACAGTTCGTGACAGAGGGGACAGACTGCGACGGTCGGTGACGTGAGGTGTGATGGTAGAAAGTGGTTGTTGGCGTCATAGCTTACCGGAGAATAAGGACATGTTTGATCCGGCCTCAAGTACACATTGTACACATTCGTGAGAAGCTCGTAGAAGTAGAAGTCAACCTGAAAAATAAGCTCCCTTTGTTTAATTAACAGTACCTTGCCCTGTGACTTTGCTACCATTCTGCAGAGTACATTACTAGTCAACACCTATGTTTGATTTTGCCGCAAACCCCCTTAGATCCGGGTCTGGTGAAGTTTACCTACATGCCCGAACATACTGAACTTACTGTCACATTATTGCCGACAGAAAACAGGATATCTACGTGTAAGCCAACATAATACATGGGATCTCCTCGTCCATAACGCTGCGAAGTCAAATTGGCATATCTGACGTAATTTCTGTTATAATACGTCACTTTTGGTTGTTCCGTGACCATGTACACTTGTTTCTGTAACAAAATCCATCTTATTATAATCTTATTATAAACACATAACACATTTTGACTTTGCCGTAGTCGTGTAATTTGGCTTTGCCAGTTGCTTTGGCAGTTCCCCACGGACATTCTTTATTTTATATTTTATCTTATACCTTTAAACGAGCAATTCTTGTATGTATGTATGTATATATATATATTTATTTATAAATTTCTGTGATCTCGAAAACGGCTCTAACGATTTCGCTGAAAATTTGTATATGGGGGTTTTCGGGGGTAAATAATCGATCTAGATTAGTTTTATGTTTGGGAAAAAGCGTGTTTTCGAGTTTTCATGCGTTTTTCTTTCCACGCAGAATATGGTCGCTAATTTCGTCGCGCCGCGACCGCCTTGATTTAGCTCAGTGGTTAAGGATAGCGACCGCTAGAAAGAGTGTTACGGGTTCGAATCCCACTCAGTGACTTACTTTTATTTTATTTTATGTTTAAGTTTATATATAATTTTTTATTTTGTATTGTTTTTAGACAAGTTTTAAAAAAATTAGTTGATGTTTGAGATGTAGCCGAGCAAAGCTCGATCGCCCAGGTACTTTTACTTTATTAGGAACACAAACAGTCTTATTACAAAACGCAGACTAACTTTGTTACTAGGTTTAGACCACTATCCGACCAAATCAAGTTGACATCTAGTAATATGCCACCGTCTCATCTGAAAATGGCAACTTGATTTGATCGGACTTTGGTAACGTACGTAGTACATACAATTCCATGGTTTAAACCTAAACGGAATCCGTCTTATTATAAAACGCAGACTAGCTTTGTTACTAGGTTTAAACCATTATCCGACCATATTGAGACGACATTTTTAGATAAGACTAGAGGCAGCGCGCGGCTTCTGTAAGCAAAGCAACAAATTCTGTGGTGGCGACCCTGATTGTTTAACTCACACATTGACGTGGGCACAGACATATTGTTTCGTTTGTAGTAGTACTAGGTATATTTGTTACTTCGTTTCTATGAAGTCCCATGCCTGTGCTACAGCCTACAGCTACAAATTTTTAACCGACTTCCCGGAGGTCGCGGGTTCAATTCCCGGCGGGGGCAACGACTTTTGTTCTTGTCCTAGTTTGGTTAGGACATTGCAGGCTGATCACCTGATTGTGCGATAAGTGAGATGATCCGTGCTTCGGAGGGCACGTTAAGCCGTCGGTCCCGGTCACTGTCTTTGACATTGGTCGTTACCTAAAACCATGTCAGAGGCCTTTAAGGCGGTTTAAAAACTCTGACACTAGTGTTAGTCACTAACACAGACGATAAGAAGAAGAAGACCGACTTCCAAAAAATAAGTCGCAATCATATTTTATGTATGTTCACCGATTATGCTAAGACGCCTGGGCCGATTTGGAATAGTACAGTACAAGTGTGTTATGGTGATTATAACAAACGAAGCGGAATTTCAGCCAGAGTTAAAGGTGTAGGCGTAATGAGCCGAGTGTGTTTAACCAATATATGCACACATCGTACGATGTTTTTCAACACACTTGCGAGAAAACTGATTTATTTTTATTTTTTTAAATATTTTTCTTTTTTAATATTTAGGTACACATTACACTGATTGAGCTAGCCCCAAAGTAAGTTCGAGACTTGTGTTATGGGATACTAACTCAACGATACTATATTTTATAACAAATACATGTATAGATAAACATCCAAGACCCAGGACAATTTGAAAAAGGCCATTTTCCAACTAGCCCTGGCTGGGGATCGAACCCAGGACCTCCGGATTGGCGGCCTAGCGTGTTGACCATTACGCCACGGAGATCGTCTTATTTTAGATAACTATTGATAAGATCAAACTGTAATGCACACGGTAGCTATCCCGAATGCTACCTACTGGCTGGGACTGGGAGTCGTGCAGCGGGTGAGTTCAAAATTTGAAAAAGAAACAAATATTTCATTTCATTTCATTTATTTATTTCGATACAAAATAATTTGTGTTGAAATATAGTTTACAATACAATACAAGCAGTTAATCAATTGAATTACAATAAATAAAAATAATAGAGGATTAGTAATCATAAAATAAATCAAAATGTCATAAAATTAGTACAGGTAGACACTAAGGGTCGCCATGGGTAAAGCTGTAGTAAAGCAGCTGGCCGCTTCCATGCACTACATGCTTAACGAGGTGATCCGGCGGGCTTTGGTGTCTATTGGCGTGCCGTGCACTCTTGAGCCCCCTGGTTAGTGCCGGTCAGATGGTAAGAGGCCAGACGGCCTAACTCTTATTCCATGGGAGAGAGGTCGATGTTTAATATGGGACGTAACATGTGTCAGCACTTTCGCGACCTCTCATCTGACGCGTACGATCAGGGAGGCTGGTGCAGCCGCTGAGTGGGCAGCTACGCAGAAACACATCAAATATGCCCCACTTAAGACATCCTACATTTTTATTCCTTTCGCAGTAGAAGTGAGCGGGATATGGAGTGCAGAGGCCAAAGGGTTTGTGCGGGAGCTGGGAAGGCGACTAAGGAATAACGGCAATGACCATCGCTCAGAATCGTATCTGATGCAACGAATATCGCTGGCAATACAGCGAGGTAATGCCGCAAGCGTCATGGGCACATTTGCATCAGGTACGATTCAGGGCGGATTGTTTGACTGACGTACTCAACGTCAAAAATTCAAAATGACATATTTATATAAATTTAATTTGTATTTGTACTTTGAAATAAATTTACTATTATTCATTGTTAATCAATTGAATTACAATAAATAAAAATAAAAGAGGATTAGTAATCATAAAATAAATCAAAATGTCATAAAATTAGTCCAGTAAAGTCACACTAACAAATTAAATTTAAATTTCATTTAGTGAATAATAACACTTGTCCAGCAGAAATGCTTTTAGTTTATCCTTGAATTCAGCTTTGTATAATAATGCCTTAATTTCTACTGGAAGTCTATAAAATAAAAAATACAGATTTATAATATGGATATTGTTTTACTATATTCAAACCCGATGCTTCAGCCGTAACCAAGTCCTTTCTTCTGGTTGATTCCCGTTCTTTCCTCTGTTCTTCATTTTCATGTCTATGTATATGTTTTGCCAGATATGTCATTAATATAAGAATGTATAGACTGGGAACGGTAAGTATTCCTAATTCTTTAAAATATTCTCTGCACGAGGTTTGTTGAGATATACGAACCATGGTTCTTATCACTCTCTTTTGCAGCGTAAATGCTTTGTCCAAGTTATAGTCATAGCTCCCCCCTCAAAAAAGTACACTGTAGCGTAACTTAGACTCTACTAACGCATAATACACTAATTTAAGGTGATCGATATCTACTTCATCTCTCAAATTCCTACGAACGTAACAAGCAGAGTTGATTTTACTTTCTACATCCTCTAGCTCTGTTCTCCAATTAAGATACTCATTACTATGGGCTTTTTCATCTTGTATTTACATCTAGAGTTTCGTCTTCCCTGTAATTAGTCCGGAATAACATAACATTTGTTTTTTTAACATTGATTTTTAAGCCGTTTGCATATAACCAGTCTTGGAGAACATTTATTATCAGTTCAATTTTTACATTAAGCTGTTGTATATCTGGTGCAAAAACGATTGCATTTGTGTCATCTGCATAGACTGTACAATAAGAAGAATTTGTACCTAAATAGCAAATAGTGCGGTTATAGAATATGACTCCACTATTTGCGTTTAAAGCACGCGTGTTTTATGAGCTGCTTTATATATCTAAAACCGGTAAAATTTGATCCTCTTTACGAGCAAGTGTGTTGAAATAAGTATTCTTTTTTTGTTTGTAAGGGTATTTGTCAGGTGATCCTATGATTTTTTGGGTTCCGTAGTAAACAAGGAACTCTTATAGTTTCGCCATGTCTGTCTGTCTGTCTGTCTGTCCGTCCGCGGTCCTAATTAGAAACTATAAGTACTAGAAAGCTGTAATTTAGCATGGATATGTATATCAATCATGGCAAAAAAGTCGTAAAATAAAATAAGGAAAAAAAATCTTTTTAGGGTAGCTGCCATATAAGTAAAGAGGAAGTCAATATTTTTTTTCTCTACAAATATATTGTGTGTGGTATCTTTGAATAGGTTTTTCAAAAATATTGTGAGCTTGGGAACACCATATTTCGATTTAGGGATCTGTGTCTGAAATATTTAGGTTTCAAGTAAAAATTTTTGTTAAAGTCACGAGTCCCCCCCATCTATCTGCTAAACGGTTATATATGGACACGTTAAAAAAATCACAGCTATAGTATACATAACGTAGTTTAAAGGAAAACTATCAGAGCTAATTAGGGTTAACAAATTAAAAAGTTATAGGTAATCAACTTATAAAATGTACTCGAAAAGGATAATTTCATACAAATTGAATACTTAGCCGTTTTAGACTGCAAGTTGGCATTTACAACTACGGAACCCTATACAGCGCGTTGCCCAACACGCACTTGGCCAATTATTTTTTTCAAAATCGCTTTTAAACCATTCCTGCGTTACCGACTGACTGTCCACGCAGTTTGCCCAGGGTGCGCCGCACGCCTCTCGGGGAGGCTTCTTTCATGCACCCCGTGGTATAATAAAACAAGGTATTCTCTTCCCGTGACAGCTGATGACATAGGTGGAACATGAATACGTCATCAGTTTGATGTGTTGCCACTGTGTGAAGTTGATTTACCCAAGCGTAATGCATTTTTGAACTTTATATACCAATTTCGAATTTATAATCCATTATATCAATTTATAAAATATTGAATTGATGAATCACGCGAGATATAAAATAGCTAAGGTACTTAATATTTTATTTAATATTCATGAACTTATTGAGAAAGTCCTTAAATTTACTGAAAAGAACAATCAGTGGCAACACATCGTGACGTAGTCAAGTTCCATCTCGGGAAGAGAATACCTTGTTTTATTATACCATGATGCACCCCTTTCAGGCTTGAATAAGAATAAGAAGATCGAAATCGGTTGTGTAGTTTCGGGGTGAAGTCGGTTTAAAGTTTTGAAAACATATAACAACTCACGAATCGTCTCGCGAACAGGTTTGATGCCTTCCAGCCTCCCGAACAAGCTGGTTTCCGTAAAGGCTTTAGCACCATAGACCACATTCATACGCTGCGGCAGGTTATAGAGAAGACGAGGGAGTATAACCGGCCGATATGCTTGGGATTCGTGGACTATGAAAAAGCCTTCGATTCGATCGAAACATGGGCCGTGCTTCAGTCTCTCCAGCGATGCCGTATTGACTATCGGTATATCGAAGTGTTAAAGTGCTTATACAGTAACGCCACTATGTCAGTCCGAGCACAGGAGCAGTGCACGAGGGCAATTCCACTGCATAGAGTTGTGAGACAGGGAGACGTTATATCTCCGAAACTGTTCACCGTTGCACTGGAAGATGCCTTCAAGCTTCTGGAATGGGAAGGATTTGGCATCAACATCAATGGCGAGTATATCACTCACCTTCGATTTGCCGACGATATAGTTGTCATGGCAGAATCGATGGAAGACCTAAGTACTATGCTCGGAGACCTAAATCGAGTTTCCCAACAAGTGGGCCTTAAAATGAACATGGACAAAACGAAAGTAATGTCGAATGTACATGTTGCGCCCCTACCTGTTTGTGTTGGGAGCTCCACCCTCGAAGTTGTAGACCAGTATATCTACCTGGGTCAATTGATCCAGGCAGGAAGTTCCAGCTTCGAGGAAGAGGTCTTTCGACGAATCCTACTCGGCTGGGCAGCGTTCGAGAAGCTACGCAATGTCTTCTCGTCCAAAATACCTCTGTGCCTCAAGACTAAGGTCTACAACCAATGTGTGTTACCAGTGATGACTTATGGCTCTGAAACGTGGTCCCTTACCTACTATGGGTCTCATAAGAAAGCTCAAGGTCGCTCAACGCGCTATGGAGAGGGCTATGCTCGGTGTTTCCCTACGTGATCGAATCAGAAATGAGGAAATCCGTAGGAGAACAAAAGTCACTGACATAGCCCAGCGGATTAGCTCGTTGAAGTGGCAGTGGGCGGGACACATAGCGCGACGAACCGATGGCCGATGGGGCAAAAAGGTTCTTGAATGGCGACCGCGTACTGGCAAGCGAAGCGTAGGGCATACCTACAAGGTGGTCAGATGACCTGACCAGGGTCGCTGGAAAGCGCTGGATGCAGGCCGCTCTTGATCGGTCATTTTGGAAATCTTTGGGAGAGGCCTATGTCCAGCAGTGGACGTTGTGCGGCTGAAATGATGATGATGATAACAACTTACGTACACCAAAAGGATCGCAGCACAATATTCCAAAAATATATAAAATTATATTTGTTATTATCCTAAATCTATTCAACTTCATAGTGATTCAGATTTTTTTGTCAGAGCAATTGCGATGCAAAAGTACTTCCAAACAAGTAGTTCCGAAAATAACTCGTTTCGTACAAATACGAAACGAGTTAAATTTGGAACTATATATAGCCCTCAGAAGACCGGAAATACATTATTTACTTAATGTTTCACCACTGTTTATTTTGATGGGAGGGCCACGTGATGGGAGGTAATGTTTGTCAGATCACGATAAGGGTCAATCGGTTTCATTTAATATTCCCAAATTACAAAAACATAAAGTTCTTTTTTATTCACTTAAAGATTTGTACAGCAATTTTATAACAAAAAGGTTGTTATAGGTTAGTACAAATTAATTTTAAACCCTGATTTCCAAACTAGGCAGGCGCCTATATTTCGGAATCCAGTATTCGACCGTATTTATAAGTGAGAACCTATTTTTTAAATGTATATAAAAAATGTAGATGCTTAGGCTAAAACAATAACTAGAAATAATACAAAATAAAAGATTTGAATACATAACCATTTTACAGGCATGAGGCGTGTGTATGTGTATGTATAGGAGTGTGTGTGACTGTAAGTGAGGTGATGAAAGTAGTATTGAGTGAGACAGGGGGTAGGCAAACTGCTACCCAGCAATATCTAACATTTTGCTAGGTAGCAGTTTCTCTGTGTCATCATAGTCAAGTTGCAAGCAGTTGGTTAGTTTTGTTTTGACCTCGTACTTATTTAATTTATAAATGTTTAAAATATCATTAATTGTTCTGTAGATAATCGAACTAGACACATGAAACTGTCGACACGCGAATGCAGTTCTATGAGGGGGTATAGGACATATTCTATGAGGAGTTATCCTTTTCGATGGGTCTGGCAGTGAAAGTTTAGAGTGTTTGCGAAGGATAGTTCTGAAAACGTAGAGCTGTCTCACAGTCAGCACAGATGCAAGATTATAAAGTTGATGGGTGGGAAACCGAATAGGTTTGGAGTACATAACTTTGAGGACTGCTCTTTGTGCCCTTTCAACCTTAATGAAATGGGTTTTAGCAGCACATCCCCAAGCTGTTACACAATAGGTTAGTACTGAAAGGCAGAGTGCGGAGTAGACTAGGTTTAAGGTTTCTAAGTCGGCTGACTGTCTAAGAGTTTAAATAAATATTACTACTTTGAAAAGAAAAGAGATTTTAGTGAGGAAAATATCAATAAGTTTTGCAGATGTATATCATCTCTATCGTTCCAAGAAGTTCTAGATAAAATGGATTGCAATAAGTCGTTTGAAATATTCCATGAACTTCTATTGTTATTCTTTGAGCTATGTTTTCCTATAATACGCATAAAGAGGGTCCGAAAACCCCTTAAAAATAAGTGGATTACTAAAGGCTTGAAGAAATGTTTTGTAAAAAAAGGATTCTTTATAACAATTATCAGCTAGACCCGAGTAATAAAAAGCAAAATAAAAAGCACTACTTGACTTGAGTATACATAAATCGCAACAAATTAACAATATTTTTTTTATAATAAACTCTAAAAATAAATGTAGCACTGCATGGAATATCATAAAAAATAAAACACCAGAACATAAAGACATTAAATCAATCAATACTAACGGTAAAAAAGAAACAAATCCAATAAAAATCTGTGAATTGTTTAATGAATATATTATAAATGAAACCCAAAAAACTAAACCTGACACGAATAAACCCAGCAACATTAAAGTAGACGTACACAAGCAAACCATATCTGACATTAAAAGCGTATCACAAAGCATGTTTCTGACTCCATTAGTTCCAAATGACATTGAAAAAATTTATTAAATCGTTAAAAGACACCAGCTTAACGGGTTACGATACGATGAACTAAATACCAAACTAATAAATAAATGTGCACATTACATTGCTATTCCGCTATGTTACTTAATAAACTGCTCATTTGAACAAGGTGTATTTCCTAATCGTTTAAAGATATCGAAAGTTATACCATTGTTCAAAAAAGGAGACTCCCATGAAATTAAAAATTATAGGCCAATAACCCTGGTACCCATTTTATCCAAAATATTTGAAATTGCAATGAGAGATAAATTGTGCGACTACCTCGACAAATACAAAATATTATCACCGAATCAATTCGGTTTTCGGAAAAACATGTCTACATCATTGGCCTGTTTTTACCTGGTAAAGCAAATAACAGAAGCCTTAAATAATAAACTAAACGTAGCAGGGGTTTTCCTAGACTTGTCAAGAGCATTTGATTTTGTCTGTCATATAATATTATTGGACAAATTACAAAAATATGGAATTAGGGACAATGCACATGATTGGATAAAGAGCTATCTATCTGACAGAGAACAATACACAGAGTTGACAAAAATGAACAGCAAAAACAAAAAGACAAACTTTAGATCGTCTCTACAATACAACAGAAGAGGAGTACCGCAAGGCGGAAGCCTCTCTCCCTTGCTTTTTCTACTGTTTATAAATGATCTTCCCAAAGCAACAAAACAAGAATGCATTTTATTTGCTGACGACCACTACGTTATTAATTAAATGCAAAATTAAGCAAGATTTAGACGCGGTTATAAACTTAACGCGAAATATTGACGATTGGTTAAAACAAAATAAATTAAATATTAGTATTGAATCTCTCTTATATTATTATTATAGTATTGAAGCACTCTTATCCTTGATATCCCTCCGCATCGCACATCATTCATGGGTAAGTCTTTCCAAATCCAGGCTATCGAGCTATGGAATGCCCTTCCGGAGAGTATAAGAAGAGCCCCCAGTCGTTTGGCTTTCAAACGAGCGGTACATAAATTGTTCCTACTGCAGTCCTAGTCCCAGTCATCCTGATATTATGTTTTATTAGTATTTATGCTATTATATATATTCTATTTTATATATATTGTATGTTATGTATAGATATATATTATACCTATGTTTAATAGTTTATTCTTGTAATGTATATGTATTTTTGAGTATACATACTTATGTACATAAATATATTTAGTATACTTTTCCACGATCTTTATCACGCCAGCCACACATATTTTCCGCTTGGTCCAATGGTTGACCGGGAGAGAATGCCATATGGCATTAGGTCCGCCACTTGTACGTATTTTTACTGTGCAATAAAGTTTAAATAAATAAATAAATAAATTGAAAAAACTAAAATAATACATTTTCAACCATATAGTAAATAACTTACCTCTGCAAATAGAGGCAAATTATCTTGACAGTAAAATTAATCAAGTGGATCATAGCAATTTCTTAGGGATAACAATTGATAACATTTAAATTGGGAAGAACACATTGAAAATACTTGTAAGAGACTAGATAGATTTGTATTTGCTCTGCATAGATTACAACAGGTAGCTTCAAAAGATATTGCCCTTATGGCATATCACGGTTACGTCTCCTCCATACTTCGATATGGCATAGTAATCTGGGGAAACTCGGTTGAGATGGATAGAGCTTTTACATTACAAAAGAAATGTATCAGAGCAATACACGGAGCAGATTACTTTGACCATTGTAAACCATTGTTCCAAAAGTCTAAAGTACTCCCTCTTCCTTGTCTCTACATATTTGAAATGTGCCTGTTTGTAAAGAAGTACCCACACCTCTTCCCTTTACACAACACAGTATTGAAAAAGAAAAATGGCAGAAATCCCACTAAACTGTACCTACCGAGACAGAGACTTGAAATTTATAGAAAAAATGTGTTCTGTATGGCAATCGAACTATATAATGCGGTGCCACGCGAAATCAGAGAATTACGTTCTTAAAATAAATTCAAATGCAAGCTTTTCGACTGGCTCTTAAATAAATGTTATTATAAAATTAATGAAATATTATGCTAAATGAAATAATTTTATTGTTGTACCTACTTATTCTTCTGTATTTTAAACTCGAATGTATTTCTAAATGTAAATTTAATTGAAATTATTAGTAATTGTATGTGCATGTACCTATTGAAATTTCTACGCCTGTGATGGCAGAATATGTTTGCTCTTGTGATATTTTGTTAACACCTTTTGTTACCACCATATTCGGAGGAATAAATGACTATTCTATTCTATTCTGTTCATAAAATGAAATACAATGTAATTATTGACACGTAGGCAATGTTTTATCCAAAGAGCAAAATATATTATCTTATACCTTTAAACGAGCAATTCATGTATATTTATTTATTTATATATTTATATGTATATAAATGTCTGTGATCTCGGAAACGGCTCTAACGATTTCGCTGAAATTTGGTATATGGGGGTTTTTGGGGGTAAACAATCGATCTAGATTAGTCTTATGTTTGGGAAAATGCGTGTTTTCGAGTTTTCATGCGTTTAATTTTCCACGCAGAATATGGTCGCTAATTTCGTTTCTACCGGCCGCTGTCTACTGGTCCAGCGGTTTCATACGCGGACGGCAAGTAACGAGTGTTACGGGTTTGAATCCCATTCGGTGACTTATTTTTGTTTTCTTTATATGTTTAAGTTTATATATAATTTTTTAATTTTTATTGTTTTTAGACAAGTTTAAAAAAGTTTATCTAGATTATCACCCAAACACCACCATATTAGAATAAATAGTTATAACCGAGCAAAGCTCGGTCGCCCAGGTACAAATAATTAAAGTAGCTATCATTTTGTACCTATATCATAAATATTCAACTTTATTCACGTATACGGGTTAATTTTTAAACACCAGCAACATTTTTGGAGCTATTTCAGTCAATGATACCTCAGATGATAAGACTATTTTCTATAAAAAAATATATTGAACGTCGAATAAAAAATTCCGTCTTCCCATACAAAATCCATTTAGCTGAGCGCTGATTTGTATAGGAAACCGATTTTTTTTCGTTTTTCGATAATTGTTACAATTGTGTTGCTGGTGTTTAAGAGTCGCCCTGTGTAGTCAGCACGGGCCAACTTGGCTTTGATTTCATTAGTAGACCATCCACGACCAAACACGCTTCCCCCCCTTGTACCTCCTCCTTATGTACGCCCATGCAAAAAAAGCTAGTAACGTAATGACTATGTCGCACTTAGATTGTATAGTCAGCTTTTTAACAAAAACTCGAGCTGTTTCCCATTACATCTCGGTTTTGTAAAAAAGCGTAATCGTTTAGCTAGATCGTTCAATGTGTTAACAAACTAGCTAACGTAAGATTGCTACTACGATACTCTTACGTTAAAGTTCGGAATTCTGCTACTTGCGGATTGTAGCTGTCAGTGTCATAACAACAAATATGTATTGTTGAAAATTTCACACCTACCCACACCTCTTTTTAGGGTACCGTACCCAAAAGGTAAAAACGGGACCCTATTACTAAGACTTCGCTGCCTGTCCGTCTGTCCGTCTGTCTGTCGCCAGGCTGTATCGCAAGAACTGCGATAGCTAGACAGTTTAAATTTTCACTAATTATGTATTTTTGTTGCTGCCATAACAACAAATACTAAAAACAAAATAAAATAAATATTAAGGGTGGCTCTCATACAACAAACGCGATTTTTTATTGATAATGGTACGGAACCCGCGTTAGTGTTAGCGCGCGAATCCGATTCGCACTTGGCCAGTTTTTTTTTCTTACGTGAATTTTACCAATTTACACCTGGCTATTATAACTCTTAATCGTAGCATTTTGAGATCCTGAAGTAACTTTATAGACATATTATTTCTTATGGAGTTTAATTTTAGTGTCATGCCAGTTTTTTAGGGTTCCGTACCCACATGATAAAAACGGGACCCTATCACTAAGATTCGCTGTTTGTCCGTCTGTCTGTCACCAGGCTGTATTTCAAGAACCGCGATAGCTAGACAGTTGAAATTTTCACAAATTATGTATTTCTATTGCCGCTATAACAACAAATACTAAAAACAAAATAAAATAAATATTTAAGGGGGACTCCCTGTAACAAACGCGATTTTTTATAGATAATAGTACGGAACCCTTAGTGCGCGGATCCGATTCGCACTTGGCCGGTTATTTTATAAGTAATAAAACACGAACAAGGTGTAACTTATTTTTTTTTTTAATTTTGGCTCGACGCCGTTGCTTATTTAGCCATGCTCAAGTTAATAGAAAGTGGGAAACAACAATTGATGTGAAGTAAATATATATATGCAATCAAAGGTTGGTATAGGTCCTTTGATTGCTTTAAGTGAGCTTCTGGCGACAAAATTATAGTCCACTGGTTTTCATAGCAGATTGAGTGGCGGACGGCGCCCAAAGACGCCCACCGCAGTCCGCAAATTAATATCACTACAACCGCACTATGACTGTCCACTTAAAACATTTCACATATTGTCCATGAGAATGAGCATTTATAACACCAAACTACACCAATTTCATATTATAAAGTCCACTAGAATCAATTTGCAAAATAATTTAAAGCAAACTCCAACTGGACCCCTTGACTTCCCGCCAAAAACTCAAGGTGTAACTTTCTTCCGAGCAATTATGTTTCAGTTATCTTATCGGTAATCATTTTTACGTACCCTACGGTACGAAAGTCCTCGATTATCTTCACACACGTCACTATAACAAACATTATTTCGTGTTTTGAGGTAATGTTATTCATAAATAATTTAAAGGTCTGCCTTCAGATTGTTGGCAGTCAAATTTTTAATTATTACTATATTTACTTTTATAGTATTTTATGCAACAGTGACCGTCGACCGTTCTTATGTAAAGAACGGTCAAAAAATGCGAGTGGCGCAGGTTACCATGCGAGCCTTGGCTAGCATTGTAAGGAGACGCCATCGAGCATTTTTTGACGTACTTATACAACGTTGCATACAATACTATTTCTACGACTATATTTACCACGGAATTGTATAAAAAAAAATACAATACCAAACAAAGAAAAATATGAAAATGTTTGACGATGGTTTGACGTATGTTTGGTAAATCAAATTTAGAATATACTACATGTACTGATCTATATGGTATCTATGGTAAATATTTTTTTTAATTGACGTCTTTTTAGTGATTATGTTAAAAAAACATTTTTTCTTATGTTAGCAGTATGGAAAATCTATAAAAAAAAAGTTCTAGGCCTATGGCTAGGCGTAACTTTTTAGCGAATTACCGACACCATGTGATAGTATGAGGAATATAGTATAAAAGACTTTTTTCTGCAATGATATTATCAATGTTCTTATATTAGTGTTCGGGACCATTTAAAAGATAGATAAGAGTACAGGAGTAGAAAAAACAATTTATTTCAAATGAAAATAAAACGCCAGTTTATTTTTTGTGGTTTGTGTTTAAAAGTACATGATATTTTAAATCTATACATATAATAAAACAGTAAAAAAAGTGTGTCTGTACATTAAATATATTTCCAAAAAAAATATTGGGGGCGATGGAGACATAGTAATAGAGTAAGAATTAAAAAAAAAATGTCTGTCTGTTTGTCTGTTTGTCTGTTTGTCTGTTTGTCTGTATGTCTGTTTGTCTGTTTGTCTGTTTGTACACGCTAATCTCCGGAAATACTGGACGGATTTGAATGCAACTTTTTTTGTTATATAGCTATTAAGCCTGGGCAACATATAGGGTATAAATGATTTTGGAAAATGAAACGCCTGATGCAGAACCATAATGGTCCAGCTAAACTATAAGAGATATAAAAATGTCGCCTTAGTAAAAGTTGTTCAGCCTGATGAGCATTTTCCAGAGACAGTGCACGCGAACGAAGTCGCGGGCTTCAGCTAGTATTTTATAAGTTGCGCGTGCGTGGCTGAAAACTCATTGTTGATATTCCATTCGTGAATGGATCGTCATTTGTGAAGGTGACCTTTTGCGATTAGGACAATTATGACAATTATGACGTTTCGCTAGCATAACCAAAGCATGACCAAACCTACGTTTAATCATGGTATAATAAAACAAGGTATTCTCTTCCCGAGATAGAACTTGACTACGTCACGAAAGTGTTGCCACTGATTGTTCTTTTCAGTAAATTTAAGGACTTTTTCAATTAGTTCATGAATATAACTTAGCTATTTAGTATCTCGCGATTCTCGCGTGATTCATCAATTTAATATTTTATAAATTGATATAATGGATTATTAATTCGAAATTGGTATATAAAGTTCAAAAATGCATTACGCTCAAGTAATTCAATTTCACACAGTGGCAACACATCACACTGATGACGTAGTCAAGTTCCACCTACGTCATCAGCTGTCACGGGAAGAGAATACCATGGTAGAATAAAATAAAGGCGGGTCTCCTGCACCAAAATATCCAAAACATTACACAAAAACACGCAAACAAAGGGGCGTGGCCATACACAATTGTCTATGGCATACACATGTTTCTGCTTTCGAAAGCAGATGGAAAACATGCCCTGCGCGGGGACGAGAGGGGAAGGATTTCTTTTTTAATTATTTTACGGTTTTGGTTAAGAGTCCTTTGAAGCCTACCTCTATTATCTGCAATTGGTAAAACGCAGAACACATCTTCTAGTTCTTCGTCAGGCAGAAATGATGATAACAGTAATCAGAAATAAATATTATTAGGTACCTTAAGTGTCATTTTTGAAACGCGGAGTCACCTAAACGAATGGTTTTTCCGTACAAAAAACCGTTCGTTTAGTTACTCCGCGTTTGAAAAGTAGCACCTCATGATGAAGTCAACCATAAAGAAATGTTTCATTCAAAACAGAAATTATTTGCAGGAGACGGTTTGTGTATGAAAAATAATATTTTTGTTTTGTTTTTGTTTCATGTTTTTTGTGTAATGTTTCGAGATTTCTGGCGCAGGAGACCCGGCTTAAGGTATTCTCTCTCCGTGACAGCTGATGACGTAGGAAGAACTTGACTACGTCATCAGTGTAATATGTTGCCTCTGTGTGAAATTGAATTACCCGAGCGTAATGCATTTTTGAACTTTATATACCAATTTCAAACTAATAATCCATTTTATCAATTTATAAAATTTTGAATTGATGAATGACGCGAGAATCGCGAGATTCTTAATAGCTAAGTTACTTAACATTTTATTTAATATTAATGAACTAATTGAGAAAGTCCTTAAATTTACTGAAAAGAACAATCAGTGGCAACACTTTCGTGACGTAGTCAAGTTCGTTCTCGGACAGAGAATACCTTATTTTATTCTACCATGGAGAATACCTTGTTTTATTATACCATGCGTTTAATCATGGGACCTATTTGACAAATATAATACCGCGGTGATCGGTGGGTTTCAGGAATATGGAACGACAACGGGGTTTACCAGACCAACAACACGTATCGAGGACACCGACGCATGTCTTATAATATTATTAGCTATATTAAACTTAAAGGTACTAAGTTATTGTTTTATCGTCATCATCATCATCATTTCAGCCGCACAACGTCCACTGCTGGACATAGGCCTCTCCCAAAGATTTCCAAAATGACCGATCTAGAGCGGCTTGCATCCAGCGCCTGTTGTTTTATACCTTGTTCTAAGTATAGGTATACGTATCATAAAGTTAATTATAATTTGTTGTAACAATGATTGTTCTACATATAGAGGAGTTGGGACTAAACATTTATTTACCATGTAATGCTTTATGTTCTTTTTAAAACTATAGTCTATTTAATTTAACCTTTTATTTTAACTAGTAGATTTAGACAATATAAGTACATGTGGAAGCCAGGTTGGCTTTACGCGGTACCAAATAAAAGTGGGTGACGATAAGATGAGCGCCCCTCCTCGCGCTGATCCATGCATTACAACCACATGTGTAAAATGAAATACTCTGGCCCACACAAATGCTCTGTGTCCACCTGGGCTTATCGTCTAGCTGAAACAAACAGTCATTGTAATAAATCAGATCACCAATTTATTACAATAATCAGAAGAAATGAGTCAGTCACAAGCGAGTTGTGCACGGCACGGCGGCTCGAACAAGACTGAGTATTTTATTAATATAATTTACATTACGTGTAGTGTATATCAAAATTTAATTTAGTTTTAAAGAAAGGCTACCGATAGCGGAACTTCGCAATGACCTCTGCTTAGAGGAAACGCCGGAAGAGACTCATTTTCACAGCATTGGTCAGGATAAAAACTATCCTATGTCCTTCCTTGGGTGTCAAACTATAACCGTATCAAATTTCATTTAAATAGGTTCAGTGGTTGAAGCGTGAAGTGGTAACAAACAAACAAATATACAAACTCACTTTCGCATTTATAATTGACCGAGCGAGCGAAGCGAGTGAGGTCTCTAAATCGAGTTGGGGGCGAAAACACATTGTATGTATGTATGTATGTATGTATGTATGTATGTATGTATGTATGTATGTATGTATGTATGTATGTATGTATGTATGTATGTATGTATGTATGTATGTATGTATGTATGTATGTATGTAATGTATGTATGTATGTATGTATGTATGTATGTATGTATGTTTGTACCGCGATAGCAGCCGAACCGATGGTTTGATTTTGATGAAACTTGGTAGGCATGTAGGAAACATCAATAGAATTTTCGAGTTCGTTGGGCATCAAAATCGGTTCAATAGTTTTTGAAATATTAATAAAAATGTCCGCGATTATGTAGCAAACGAAACCATAGCGCGTTCTATCTTTGGATACCGCCATCTAGGGGTTATTTAGGAAACTGAATTGCGAAAAATAATCGCGAGGTCTAAGTTCGCGGCGAACTACTAGTATTATAGTAGGAAGTAGGATAGGATAGGATATGTTGGTCGATTGTTGATCGCAGAGCATTAGCATGTTTTGCAGCAAGCTAATTATAGTTACAGAAAATACAGCTAACTTAATATGTTTCTTGTGTGGAGAGTAATTGAAAAATTATTGGAATTGTCCACGCGATTTTCTTTTAATTAATAGTCTAGTACACATTATTTAATAAAACTTTTTTAACATGTATTTTTTTTGGACCGAGCGAGCGCAGCGAGTGAGGTCTCTAAATCGACTTGGGGGCGAAAACACATTGTATGTATGTATGTATGTTTGTACCGCGATAGCAGCCGAACCGATGGTTTGATCTTGATGAAACTTAAAAGGCATGTAGGAAACATCAATAGAATTTTCAAGTTCGTTGGGCATCAAAATCGGTTCAGTAGTTTTTGAAATATTGATAAAAATGTTCGCGATTATGTAGCAAACGAAACCATAACGCGTTCTAACTTTGGATACCGCCATCTAGGGGTTATTTAGGAAACTGAATTGCGAAAATAATCGCGAGGTCTAAGTTCGCGGCGAACTACTAGGTAGTTTACTACATTTAGCAATTTGTTTAGCAAACTTTGGTTCAATCGATATCGCTGTTTGTTCGTGCTTCTGTTGTAGTATTAGTAATAATGCCACAAACCAACAAGAGATCAGCGGCAACCAAAGCCCGCGAAGTTGTTTTACGTAGAGAGTCGCAACTAAGGGAATATGCCAGTAGGTACTTCTCGTGCCAATAAGAGCTTTGTCAGCAAGAACTTCGCCCGAACGCTCCAAACGCTTGTGTCACAGCGTGAGTACGCAAGGGAAGTACGAAATCAGGAACTATACCCTGAACGCTTAAAGTGCTAGCGTGAAGATTCGAGGGCAAGAATCCTTACCAAAACACGGTTCCCATCCCACGCATGACCCGGTCGTGGAAGCTGGCCAAGTGTCATGCTTACGAACGCAATTTCCACTTTCGCTTGCCTGGGCAATAAATGTGCACAAATCACAAGAACTCACTTTGAATAAAGTAGTCGTAGACGTTGGCCAAAGAGCCAAGCTAACCCGACATTATACCGAAGATGTCCCGGACATCAGCTTAAAAACAACAAGGCGCCGGGCGAGGATGAAATCACAGCAGAGCTTCTGAAAGCGGGCGGAACGCTGCTACTGAAAGTCCTTCAGAGGTTCTTTAATTCCATTCTGCTCGAGGGCGTAACGCCAAAAGCATGGAACAGGGGCATTGTGATCCTGTTCTTCAAAAAGGGAGATAACACTCTATTGAAGAACAATAGGCCTATCACGTGTCTTAGTCATGTATATAAGTTGTTTTCGAGGGTCATCACGAATCGTCCCGCAAATAGGTTTGATGCCTTTCAGCCTCCCGAACAAGCCGGTTTCCGTAAGGGCTTTAGCACCATGGACCATCTTATAGAGAAGACGAGGGAGTATAACCGGCCGTTATGCTTGGGGATAGTGGACTATGAAAAAACCTTCGATTCGATCGAAACATGGGCCGTGCTTCAGCGATGCCGTATTGACTATCGGTATATCGAGGTATTGAAGTGCTTATACAGTAACGCCACTATGTCAGTCCGAGTACAGGAGCAGTGGACGACGGCAATTCCACTGCATAGAGGTGTAAACCAGACGTTATATCTTCGAAACTGTTCACTGTTGCACTGGAAGATCAAGCTTCTGGAATGGGAAGGATTTGGAATTGACATCAATGGCGAGTATATAACTCACCTTCGATGATGATGATAATGAGCCTTTAAATGAACATGGACAAAACGAAAGTCATGTCGAATGTCCATGTTGCGCCACTACATGTTTGGTTGGGAGCTCCACCCTCGAAATTGTAGACCTGGGTCAATTGATCCAGGCAGGAAGCTTCGGCTTCGAGGAAGACGTCTTTCGACGAATCCGACTCGGCTGGACAGCGTTAGGGAAGCTACGCAATGTCTTCTCGTCAAAAATACCTCAGTTTTTTAAGACTAAAGTTAACAAACAATGTGTGTTACCAGTAATGACTTATGGATCTTAAACGTGGTCCCATACTATGGGTCTCATAAGAGGGCTTAAGGTGCAACGCGCTATGGCAACGGCTAAGTTCGGTGTTTCTCTAAGCGATCGAATCAGAAATGAGGAAATTCTTTACTGACACAGCCCAGCGGATCAGCTCGTTGTACTGCTCGTAGAGAACTAAAGTCACTGACATAGCCCAGCGGATTAGCTCGTTGAAATGGCAGTGGGCGGACACATAGCGCGACGAACCGATGGCCAATGGGGCAAAAAAGTACTCGAATGGCGACCACGTACTGGCAATCGAAGCGTAGGACATCCACCCGCAAGGTGGTTTGTCGACCTGACCAAGGTCGCTGGAAGTCGCTCTAGATCGGTCATTTTGGAAATCCTTGGGAGAGGCCTATGTCTAGCAGTGGACGTTATGCGGCTAAAATGATGGTGATGATGAGACGTAGGCGTAAAATAGTTGGTGGCTGGATGTACATACGTTGCTTTTTCAAGATACAAATGTCTAGGGATATTGAATTTGATCCAGGTTTTGATTTAAATTGTTTGAAAAAAAATTAAAAGATGAAACTTTTGCAGCTCAGAATAGAAGAAGAAAGAAGGTTGGAAAATCTGTTTCCTGCAACGGTATCGAATCGGTAGTGAATAATGTATCACAGTTTCACTGGACATTAAAATTGGTTCAGTTTTGAAATAATATCGCGAGGTCTAAGTTCGCGGCGAACCACTAGTTCAATTAAAAACATGTAAACTTTTGGAACGAAGTTCCTTATTGTGCGTTGCGAAAGGATGCTAGACGGAAAAAATTAAGACCAAAAGTTGTAACGACACTTTTAGACGCCGTGCGGCGTGCGCGTGTATCTCTGTCTGTCTCTCTCCTAATTAATCGAAAGGAACTTCGATCCATCCGGGTGTCCCTTGACACCTCTCAAGTTTTTTATTTTAAATTTTGTCATGGGTCAGTAAGTTTGTTAATAATGTTATACCTAGATCCAAGACCAAGAGTGAATAAAATTTGGTTAGATGATCTCTGAAGATAATGTGATGTCTGTATTACTCAGTGACGTGCACAACTATTTTTATCGATATCGAACAAAACACATTTCTCGCTTGTATCTGACATTTGATTAGGGTGGTCAACACGTGGACAGGGTAGACAAATAATATGTGTCTGTATGAAATACAATGGAAATAGGGGAAGGGGAAGACCAAAAAAGAGGTGGATTGAGTGCGTAAGGCAAGATATGGTTGTAGCAGAAGTAGATGTTAGTATGACGGGAAACAGAGGAGTGTGGAAGGAGAAGACATACTGCGCCGACCCCAGATAATGGGATAAGGTGAGGCAGATGATGATGATGAAATACACGTCTATTTCCGACATAGCTAGGCATCTCCCAATCCCAAGACATTATAAATGACCGATGTAAAGCGGCCTGCATCCAGCGTTTTCCAGTGCATTTGGTCAGGTCGTCTTGTAGATGGGTGTCCTACGCTTTGCTTGCACTACGTGGTCGACATTCGAGAACTTTTTTGTAAGGCCAAAGAACTTACTAAGACAAATGAAATAAGCCCAAACTCGATGGAGTTTCGTCGTTATATTACTTAGTTTCATCGACCACCTTCTGTCTCGGTGATCAGACCCCAGGCATAGTCTACCATAAAGTGCTCGTCAAGACAAATCAAAGAAGTCCTTCTTAATGAGGTTATGTTGTTTTATAACTGAGATCCGTCGAATCTTCCGGCTCCATCATCAGTACAGCCCATTGACTTCATAATATTGTATGTCATCCGACATACACAATTAAACAAAATTTCAGCTAAATCGGTTCAGGGTAACTGGTTGAAAATTTAGTTGCAAGATTTTACCTAAACAAACATAATTACATACAAGATACATTGCAAGTTAAATAAAAGCTTGTAAAATACCGATCATCTATCGATAGGCTATCGATGTGGACTATCAAGTGGCAACACTAGTTGCGTCAGTAATTTTGTTCGTTCACCTTTTAGTAATTGGAAAATAAATGAAATATTTTAATTACGGTATTGTTTATCTCTATTTGTATCAATTTAATACGTTTAAAAGCTAACGATTCTTTTGATCTAATTCTATTATTCATGGTGAAATATTTTCAAAATCGCCATGAACATAAATAAATACACAGAGCATTTAATTGCAGTAATTTAAGCATATTAGAATCCCGTCGATAAATAACGAAGCTTTTCGTTAAAGTAGTTTTATTCAATCCGAAGTCTAACCATCGCAAAGTCAAATCAAATCCTATAGAATCCTTCTTTAGAAATCGGTTTAAAAATGAAAATATGGTCGGACATCCGAAAGTTTGGATTAGAGTACTGCGATTTGCCGACTATGCTGTGGAATGTCACATTTCTGATGAGGGCTCTTATTCTCAACATCGATAGTCGGAACAAAAAACGTAAGTTTTTATTTAGTACAAGTGGTGACGGGTGGCCGTGAGTAGAATAGGGCCACTCCAAGTCCTCCCGTGGATGTCGTAGAAGGCGACTTAGGAAATACAAGCTAAACAAAGCTACAAAGCTTATAAACATCAATGAGACCTTTCCAACCCGTCTAGCCAGCGTGGAGAGAGTAGGCCAAGTCCTATGGCTGCTCTGGCCAATTATGGCTTTGGTAGTACAGAGAGGATTGTGCTCCTGCAGAGGAGACAAAAAGACCTGATGATGATAATGATGGTTACGGGTGCAGATCTTTAAAGACGATCGAGAAACGGGCGAAAATGCGAATCATGAGACGGACGATATGAGGTCCTTTTCACCTTCTTGCCCACCATAACGTTTAAAGTGGATGTAAGATCTTGCGGCCCTGGGCTGGGCTCTATCTGCTTAATACCGCAAGACCCAAAATGCTCTGTCTGCCACATAAAGATATGAGAGCATGAGCACAGGTATGGCACTTCATAGAAGCAGAGTATCATCTACAAACGAATCTATGCATTCGTGCACATGGAAATGTGTGTGTGTTCGCTCAACATCCTCGAAAAGGCGTAGACGGGGGAGATGTGCGGGGGACGTGGGACAAGGACGCTTATTGCGCAAAACCTTAGGAGATTCTGTTCTGTATGTAATACTTGTATTCATTCTGTGACGTGAGTTTAAAATTTGAAAACATCCGTGGCGTAGTCACCATGCTAGTCCGCCACCAAAAGGTTTCGGTTTCGGTCTCCAGTCAGGGCAAGTTTGAAAATGGCCTTTTTCAAACTGTCCTGGGTCTTGGATGTTTATCTATATATGTATTTGTTATGAAATAGAGCATCGGTGAGATAGTATCCCAAAACACAAGTCTCGAACTTACTTTGGGGCTAGCTCAATCAGTGTAATTTGTCCCTATATGTATATTTAAAAAAATACTTAGGCAATGTGTAGGCTTATAATTCTTTTCAGACATCAGCATCCTCGTCTACATACTGTTTCCTATTGCAAGTTGCTGTTTCACCTTCGTGTTCGTGATATCTACGGCGTGGTTCGTGCTGGTCAGGAGTCAGGATGACGACCCCTACAGGATGGTGGTACTCTCTCTGGCTATTTCAAGTGAGATCAGTGTGGTCAAGCTGTTTTTCATATATTTAAACAGGTAAGTATTAATTCTAAAATACGTTTACTACGTAAGGTACTACAATTACTTAATAAATCAAATGAAATTAGCCTCTAAACTCGATGGGATTTCGTCATTTCATTCTGAGTTTCGTCATTTCACCATTTATCATCACCGTGATAAGACACTAGACATCGTCTACCATAAAGTTCTGGTCAACAAGACAAATGAAACGAGTAATACTAAATAAGGTTTTATGTTATTTTTAACTGAGTTTTGTCGAATATCTCCTTGCTCCATCATCAGAACAGCTCGTTGACTCCATAATATTGTATTGTCATCCGACTTACATTAGTATGCAAAATTTCAGCTCAATCGATTGAGGCTCACTGGTCTAAAATTGAGTAGCAAGATTTGACCTATACAAACATACATGCATAGTTACAAGATTACATAGCTTGTACCAAACAGAAAAGGCAAAGGCCTTATCGACAGTTGCGAATTCCCTCATGGAAACTTACGGGGGAGTAGTTCAAAATTCATCATAGCATTTCGATAAAATTAAGGTATAAATATATAGGTATGCTTCAAGGCTTAGTTAATACTTGGTCCATTCTATTTGTAAATTACCAATACCATCGACCTTTGTCGATTTGTAGGAAGGTTTGGACGTTTTAGGCTGAAGTTAACCGAGTTCTTACCTCATATGAGTCCTATGAATGATGAGAGAGATGAGAGAGTTCTAACCTCCTCAATACATGTGCCTTTGTAAATATATACCTATATCTTTACCTAAAGAAGAGAGGTTATCTATCAAATAACTTTCGACTAAAATATAAATAAATTTATTTTCAGATCGTCAATAAAGCAATTGCTTAACAGCTACCTCTTGTGCGATGCCCTGGTGGAGCCTGATAGTAGACTGTCCAGAAACGTGCTGAAGAATATGAGAGCAGTCAAGAAGAGGATACTCATTCACTGGTCTTTGATTGTATCAAACGTTGTGATTTACATCATCAAACCTCTGCTGCAGCCCGGCAGACATGCGATTGACGAAAACTTTCCTTTGTATGGTGAGATGACTTAAAAAAATCTTCGTTTCATGTGCCCTTAGGATATACCCTTAGGCCCTAAAGAATCATAATCTTAAAATCTTCTGGCCAGGTGTTAATAGTTCAAAATATAAAATCTGGCAAAAAACGATATTAATCGCGGCAGGTCCCGTAATACTAACTAGTAATTCCTATGGTTTAGGGCATACGCTTTATTGGTCGTTACAATATACTCATCCTTGACGTGTTTATCTAATGGCAAGGTTGCCTATCTTGAACCCTGACATCTGGATAGAAGATTTTAAGTTTATAAGTCCCAGTGCGCCTTTCTCAATACATTATTCATCGTTTAGTCAGTTCTCGAGAAAATTTGCTACAGGGTCTTTTATCTCATGAAATGAAAAAGTTCTAGAAATTTCTAATTTATGATATCTATATTTTTAGGATTAGAACCAACGTTGGAAACACCAAACTACGAGATAAATTTCGTGACGATGACAATTGCCTGCCTGTTTACCGTTTATATATCACTTAACGTCAGTTCTCTGTTTATCATCATGGCAGGATACATAGAATCACAGATGCGAGCTCTAAGTCTTGAAGTGAAGGAGCTTTGGAATGACGCTGAAAAGGAATACAATGATGATGGAATAAGACAAGCTTCAAATAACAAATCAGCATATAAAAATAGCTATGTCCGTGAAAAATTAAAATATGTTATTAGAATGCACACTATAAATATAAATTTAGTACGGCAAACAGAACGTATAATGAGAAACGCTATAGCAGGAGAATTTTTGATACTCATAATGAGTCTAATATCAGATTTACTTGGAGGACTTGAAAACACATACATCGAAATACCTATCGCATTTATCCAAGTAGCTATAGACTGTTTAGCTGGACAAAAAGTGATAGATACAGGGGTGTTATTTGAGGAAATGTTGTATGATAGTCAGTGGGAGGATTTTGATGCTTCGAACAAGAAAATAGTTCTAATAATGCTGATGAATTCACAGAAAATTTTGCGCTTCTCTGCCGGTGGCGTCACCACTTTAAATTACGCTTGGCTGATGACTGTGGTCAGATACGTATATTCTGCGTATACTGCCTTGTACTCAACTTTGAATAAGGCACCTATGTCAAAGTGAGAGAGGCCTATCCAGTGGAATATGGAAGGCTGCCGATGAAGTCAAATTGATAAAAATAGAATTACTTAGTAGTAAAATATTAGTGTCCGACCGAAACTCATTTTTACGACCGAAACCGAAATAGAATTTCAGCAACAGTCTCAGTTTCTGCCGAAACCGAAACTTTTTCACAAGAATCATAGAAAAATAAAGAAAATGTTATTATAATCATCGAACTCGACCAAAAACGAAACCGAACGTTTCGGGTTCGGCGGTAGTTTAGGCAAACCGAAACTCGTTTTTATGTCGAAACTCGACCGAAACCGAAACGGAACTTTCAGTTGGACACTATTGAAACACGGGAAATATTGAAAAAATTGTGTCAGTATTTTATTTCTTCTTGTTATTATAACTATACTAAAACTATATTTTTGAAACAAGAGTTTAAGATCGCCCATTTTGGGAATTTCTTGTAATACAAAGTTTTTTGTGTTGCAATGTTTTGTTACTGATTTTGAAGCTAAGTTTCAATATAGCTAGGGAAGGTGAACTTGTATAAGAATAAAGACAATTCAATTCAATTCAATTCAAATATATCTTTATTATCATAGGATATTTATAATATCTCTTATAGACATTATAATAACGTTTTTACCGACCTTTGGTCCCTTGTCCCTTGTTCCAGTAAATAGGCCGTGTTCTCCAAAAAGCGAGTAAGCGTCAGTAAGCGTAAACTGAAAGTACACACCTACCATAGATAAGAATATGTACTGACGTAACACCTACTAACACTACTTACTCCCACACAAATGATAAGTGAGAACATAAGTAAGGTCTGGGCTTTTGGGCTATAAGAAAACATTAAGTGTTGTGTTGACAGGAGCAAATTTTCAAAAAAAAAAATGGTACCTATTTCTAGAATAATAATATTTCAAAACTAAAAACTGACTTCACTCCCAAGCTACACACCCGAGATTGATAAGATTTCTGTAGGACCACCTCGACATTATACCCTTTCTAAACAAAAAAAGGAATTTCCAAATCGGTCCAGTCGTCTTGGAATAGTCGGTGAACCTCAGATTAAAGAAATCCAGACACCGTATACGCGATCTAAAAACGCTTTCAGTCAAAAGACATAAAAATGTTTTCATCTCATTTACTAGAAAACGATGTTTCATCCCAAAACATTTGGAGCTAAAGTTACTGCTGATTGTCTCAGGTTGGTCTCAGGATTAAAAGTGAATTGCAAACTGAACACGGATGTTATGATGTTATCTATTTAAAATCAGCCAAAAACAAAAGAATTAAGTTTTAATACATACAATAAATAAATAAATAGCACAGTTTTTTTTTTTAATTTGGAATAAATGCAACCGTCAACATGGATGAATGTAGGTAAAAATGTTTATTTTATTTGCTTCGGATAAAGAAAAAGGAATAATTAAAAAGCGCAATTTTTGTCTTCGATTCAAAGTAATTACAGATGTTTTAGGTTATATTGTGTTGAAATTAGTTATTTTGTGTAAATTTAAATACTTTTTCGTAAGTTTAAGCCAATAGTGAACATCAAGTTCATAGTTATTATAAAATATATATATATATATATATATATATATATATATATATATATTCTAGTCCTATATATATATATATATATATATATATATAAACAGACGTTTGGGCACTACGTAGATCCAGCAGTGGGCCTGAACTTAGTTGATTCCACCTTTAGCGGCGAATAACTTGGCTCCCTTCGCATATTCTTTGAGCGGTGTGGCAACGTCGCATTCTAGTAATGGATTCTGTCCAACATATTCGTAGAAATAAAGTTCTACTCGTCATTTTTTGTATTCAACCTCCGAGAAAACTTGGATCCGTAACGGTTATTTTTTTGCGAACTAATTCGCACTTGCTGCGTCCACATTTTATTCAAAACCCATGCTTGTGTTGTTCCGTTTTATATATATATCATATGTTTTTGTATGAACTCTTTGGTACTTTCTGCCTCCGATTTTACTCAAAACCAATACGTATGTTGTTCCATTTTATATATATATATAGTGATTGACGGTGAGTTAAGCCATAGCTGAAATTTGAATGCTTGGTTTGATCCAGCAGATTTTATATTCACTAAACTTGTGCGTTTTAAGCTCCTATATACTTTTATGAACTCATCGATACTTTATAGCTCCGAATTTTATTTAAAACCAATGCTTGTGATGGTTCCATTTCGTATATATTTAATATAACGGTTAGCTTAGGCATGGCAATATATATTTTTAAATCTTATGCCTTGTAAGCTCCAAAAGTGTTGCCAACTTTGAAACCTATTGGGTGATTGTTAAAAAACTACAGTAATTTTTTCTAAAAAAATTTTATGAAATATTTTAGAATTACCTTGCTTTTTAATGCAAGTAATAAGTCTAAAAAGTCATAACAATAATAAAAACTCATATTTTTATACTGAATATGATAACCTTATTGTTTCGCATTATTTATACATTTAAACATGTTTATGACTTAATGCACACAAAGAAACTTGCTATCTTGCCTTACGCTCTTGCGTAATGGTACTTATGGTATATAGTACGATTGAAAAAGTACTTTTCAACAAAAGCAATTATGCAAATAATTTTTAACACAACATACAAGCCTACCAATTTCTTTAGAGTCAGTAAATTCCAAATTCAGAAGTCCAGACGCTTTGTTTACGAAATATAATTGCATTTCGAGTTTAGCGGAGTGCTTCACCTCCACATACAAAATTTCAGATCTCTACGAAGTGCCAGCGAGACGTAATGATTGACTATGATTTTTTTTTCATCCAGATGCCAGATCCAGATTTTGGACATTAAAAAAAAACAAATTCGGATTACGCCCAAAAAATATAGATTTACAGCCAAATCGCAAGCAGTTAGTAACTTTCGGCAGCAATCTTTGATTTCTAAAAATTAAAAAGAAACACTTGGTGTGGATGACTTGGGGTTTGCCCTCGCCACGCAGTTCGCCCTGTGGGCTTACATCACTTGAACTGTGATGTGGCCTCGTGAAAATTGCTTAGGGGGAGCGGTAACAAACAGTAGAAGAAGGGGAATGGCTTGGGCTTCAGTACGACATGGCTACGTTGAGTAGCTTGGTGGTGGCATTTGTATGGAGGATGAATATTTTTTTGAAACTTGTAAAGAAAATACCGGCTCTGATGAGATTGACATCGTTTAGATATGGAGCCCTAATTCTATTATGAATATGAAAAATAAACGCACACAACGATATTTAAATTATGCAATACATATAATAGTAAAAAAATTGTCTGTATATTGACTAAATTTCCAAAAAGAAACAACAAGCAGATAGATACACAGTGAAAGAGTAAAATTTTAAAGAGAATGTCTCTCTGTTTGTTTGTCCTTTTTGTACACACTAATCTCCGGAAATTCTGTATAGATTTGAATGAAACTTTATTGGTATAAATCTGGGCAACATACAGGGTATAATTGATTTCGGTAAATGCAACACCTGATGCAGAACTATAAATTTTCAGCTAAACTATGAGAAATAATAAAATGACGCCACAGCAAAAGTTGTTTAGTCTGATAAGCATTTTTGTGCACGCGAACGAAGTCACAGGCATGAATTAGTATAAATACATCATTAAAAGAATTAAAAATTCTTAGGACAGTTGAGTGACTAATCTATGTTCAAATCTAATGCACAGGGAATTAGGACGAAGGTTGTAAATCATAAAATGGTAGTCTTGTGGGAAGTGTGCATAGTTTGGGTGTGCATTCTTTTACAGACAAAAGTTTTATAGATTTTCGTTATACGGAATATTTATTCCATACTCACAATATTTATTATGAAGAATTTTACAGTAACAAAACAATTTTTTTTACAAATAACATTAATTTTTTCGATGTTAATAATATCATAATATCAAATCAAATTTTTTCAATTCTCAATATATTTAGTCTTCTTTTATACTTATATTGTTATATAACATCGCTCTAGATCGGTCATTTTGAAAATCTTTGGGAGAGGCCTATGTCCAGTAGTAGACGTTGTGCGGCTGAAATGGATGGATAGATGGGTGGATGTTATATAACTTAACCTACACTCCACGACAAAGTTGATTTTGTGTCTGTGTTAATTTCGTCCTAAGCTTGAGTCGTTCGCTCGCTCGTGTGTTGGTCACAGGAAACCTAACAAACTTAACCCACAACCCACGACAAAGTTGTTTGTGTTGGTGTTACTTTCGCCCTAAGCTTCAGTCGCTCGCTCGTGTGTTGGTCACAGGAAACCTAATGAACCTAACCTACAATCCGCAACAAAGTTGTTTTTGTGTCTGTGTTACTTTCGGCTTAAGCTTTAATTGTTCGCTTTTAATACATAAATATAAAACAATTTAAAATATAAAAAGCTTATGCGAAATGGTTTCCATTGGCTGCAATACAGCCCTTTACACGTTGAGGTCAGTTACCAATAGAAGCATGCACTCTTTCCATGGGAAAATTCTTCACTGCCAATATTATGGATTGTTTTGGGGACTCCAAATTATCATGCCGTTTAGAGCAAGCCGTACTCTCTAAAACTGACCATTAAACATAATCCAGCGGATTAAGATTGGGATTAGACGACGGCCAGTTTTCAGCTCTGATGAAGTCGGAAACGTTTGATTCCAACTAAGACTGCGTTGACCGAGCTTTGTGACCCGGTGCCGAGTCTTGCTGGAAGAACCATTCTTGGTTATTGAACATAGTGTTGTTAAGGGGCTTAAATACCTTCTCAAGAATGGTATCTTGATACACTTATGCCGATGTTTCGATACTTTTTTCACAAAAGCATGGCTCAGTCACTCCTTCATAGCTAACACCCCATCAAACCATCACTAAAGTCGGCTAATGCCACGCTGCACTCTGTCGACTTATTGGGAAGCTTTCTTAGAGCTTGGGGCATAAATACCTACAGTCATTTTATTTGTTAAAATGTTGCTCAATGGTAAAAAAATGGTCATCCGTAAACAATTTTTTTCTGCGACCACCCATTGCGTACCGCTTCAGTAGATTTTTCGATTTTACTACTCTATTCTTTTTTAAATTATCAGCTGTAAAATTACCAGTTCGTCTTTTATAGGCAGCAAGTCCTAAGTCATGTTTTAAAATAAGCGACATGGTTCTAGGTGCTATCTTCATCTCCTGTGTTAAAATCTTTTGCTTTCGGACAGGATTTCTTCGAATTCTTTCCCTTACTGCTTTAACCACCTTTTTCATATGAACACTACGTGGACGGCCAGATCTTTTACTGTCACAAAGAGGAGGTCTCATTGTACCTATTATAGTCCGGTACCACAAAATTAATAATAGTGTTACATACAGAACGGAAACTCGCACCGTCCCCCGCAATCTGGTGTCCCCGCAACCTTTCCCCTGTTATTGGGACGTGTAAGAGCCAGAAAAACAGGGTTATTGGTAGTCGCAAGTTGACATTACGCGAGTCACTTAGGATTATTGAATTATAATGGTGAGAAACTGCGCACATTATCGTTGTTTATCCACGGGTAACAATAAAAAACGTAAATTTTAAAATCATAATCATAATCATATTTATTCATAAAAAGTATTTACACGTCATACAAAAATAAAATTGAATAATAAAATAAAATAAATTAAACATACAAATAAATATATTACGCATACACATACATAACTAATAATAATCATATAATTACAGAATAATCGAATGAAAATTAACATATCAAATTGGAATTATAAGCGACATTCATAAAATTCTTCTATACTGTAGAATGTACGCTCAAGAAGCCACTTTTTTAGCTTGACTTTAAAGCTTGTCAATGTAGTCGCCTGTTTTATATCAGGTGGCAACTTATTAAAGACAGACGGCCCCATTACATGAGTCAGTCTGTCAGTCTTAGCTAGTCTGTGTGGTATCAGGTGCAGTCGGTCAACATCGCGGAGCGCAATGTCGTGCACATCTCTCGGTTTTTGGTACACGTGTTGGTTACTAAAGACATATATGGCTACCTGTAAGATGAAAAGGGATGGCAGCGTGAGGATTCCAAGGGTTTTAAAGTATGGTCTGACGGTTGTTCGCCCTGATACGTGGACTATCGCGCGGACTGCTCGCTTTTGCATACGAAACGCTCGTTGCCATTCCGCGGCGCACCCCCAGACCTCTAGGCCATACTGCAGGACAGACTGCACTATCGCAAAGTAGGTAGACCTCACCACCTCTCTAGGTACCACATCCGATAGTCGTCTGAGCGCGAAGCTAGTGCTTGCCAATTTACCGCACACTTTATCAACCTGTGTTTCCCAGGTAAGGACACTATCCAGTTGTATTCCCAAGAAGGTAATGTCATTCACCTGTTCAATAGTTGTTCCTTGTATAGCAACAGATAATCGTATAGATTTCCGAGTGGTGAAAACAGGTAAGCAAAGCAACAAATTCTGTGGTAGCGACCCTGATTGTTCAACTCACACATTTGACGTGTGCACGGACGGATTGTTTCGTTTGTAGTAGTACTAGGTATTTATGCTGCTCCGTTTCTATGAAGTGTCATACTTGTGTCGGTACACAAACATTTGACTAATACCAAGCGTATGGAGAATTTTAAAAACTGCATTTGGCTCAAACCTACTTTGTGTAATGCAATCACAGCGATTCGGTTCTCTATATCACGCAAAATATTGTTCAATATATTAGCGCCAAAAGAAGAAAAGACAATGAAAAATCATATAAAAGTAACGGATTCCAAATTCAAATGTAATATTTTTTTTATTTTTAATGGTAACGAGCTTTTTTGTCCACGAAAACGAGGTCAAAGGCATCAGATAGTCACAAATTAACATGTCTTTCAAAAAATGTAAGCACTTCTTAGGACAGTTGAGTGGCTAATCTATATTCAAATCTAAAGCACAGGAATTAAATAGGAAGGTTGTAAATCATAAAATGGTAGTCTCGCGGGAAGTGCGCAGTTTCGTAGCGTGTGCGCCTTCGTCATCGACTAATTGTATTTCAAATTTGAACTTCATTATCGAACCTTGCTAATGTAATTGATACATTTAGTCTCGGCTCAAAGGATAGTGAAAAAATAATATCGAAAAATGAAATTAGTTTGGCAAGTTTGTGTCATGCCATTATTAATATTTTTACTGTAGTTTGGCAGTAAACAAGCGAGAAAATCGTTTGGCATGGAAATTAGTCGCAAACTAGACTGTATTCTTTTTACGTAATCGATACTAGAAGATAAACTCATTGATACCATTTTTCAGAATTACTTCTTAATACAAAACAACGTTAATAAAATAAAAAACATTGCCCGTGAAAGGTTATGCAATCTTTAAGAAGGTTATATGTATTTTTTTGTTTTTAGTTACTAACTTGCAATGTATCAGATATCTACGTACGAATATTGGTTTGGGTCAAATCTTGTAGCTCAATTTCCAACCAGCTATTCTCAATCGATTTCGCTGAAATTTTGCATACTTGTCAATACAATATAATGAAGTTAATGAGCTGTTCTGATGATGGAACCGGGAGGTATTCACTAGGACTGAGTTATAAAACAATATAACCTCATGGAGCAGGACTCGTTTGAATTGTCTTAATGAGCACATTAGTGCAGACGATGCCAAGGGTCTGATCTCGGAGAACGGAAGGTGGTCGATGCAATTCAGTAATTAAACGACGCAACTCCATCGAGTTTCGGCTTATTTCATTCGTTTCAATAAGTAGTTTGGCCTCAGAATAAAAAACTTATCATACAAGGAAACTGTTTAACATAGCAATTCTAACGGAGCACTTGCACCGTCCTTTCGATACTTTACAGATTTACGTAATGATCATAATTGATTACGCAACTTACATTATAAATGTATTAGATTAGTTGATTTTATACCTTGGCAGAGGGAAACACGCAGGTAAGGCTAATCTGTAATAAATGATCTAAAGGGCTATGTTATTTTATTTACTGAGGGTTGTTGAATTCGTTCCGGTTCCATCATCAGAACGGCTCATTTACTCCATAAGCATTGGATAAGTGTTGCCGCTCGATAGTCCACTATTGACAGTCAATTGACTCACTATCGGTATTTTTAATAAAAATTTTATTTTTAATAAAACCGACAGTGAGTCTTGAGATACTTTTGATTGTTTATCGATACTGCTGATAGTATCGATACTATCGATTCTGATGACGAACAAACTATCGATAGTATTGCTTTTAATAATACATAAACTATCGATACTATCGATATTACAAAAAATATCGATAGTGTCGATATTTTATGAAACGCATACTATCGATACTCATGATAGTTTGATTTTCGTCGGATCGATACTATAAATACCAATTATGGTATTGTTGGTTATCAATAGTATTGCTCTAAAACAGATATCCATACTGATAAACTACTGTCGATAGTTTGTCATTTTTCAATTAAAAAATGATATCTATTGTTTGGCAACACTACATTGATTGCATAAACATTGCAAGTTGAACAGAAGCTTGTAATAATATTATTACTAGCAGATTGTAGCCAACGAGGTCAACGGTGCTCTCTGATTGGTTGATTTGAATCGGAAGTAACAATGTTGAATGCCAAAAAGGTGGATTTGTATAAAATTGACGTAATTATTATTATTACTCTCGTTGACACTTTTGGCTCCACTCGGAACAACATGCGCATGGCTGACTAGCATTGGATCTAGAAAAGGCACCCGGAGCCAACTATGTAAACGGAACCAACAAATACTAGTCGTACGGCACGATGGATCTGATATCTATATATATATATATATATATATATATATATATAGATATACCCGTGGGCACTTTGCAGATCTGATATCTATATATATATATATATATATATATATATATATAGATATACCCGTGGGCACTTTGCAGATCCATCGTGCCGTACGACTAGTATTTGTTGGTTCCGTTTACATAGTTGGCTCCGGGTGCCTTTTCTAGATCCAATGCTAGTCAGCCTTGCGCATGTTGTTCCGACTGGAGCCAAAAGTGACAACGAGAGTAATAATAATAATTACGTCAATTTTATACAAATCCACCTTTTTGGCATTCAACACTGTTACTTCCGATTCAAATCAACCAATCAGAGAGCACCGTTGACCTCATTGGCTACAATCTGCTAGTAATAATATTATTACAAGCTTCTGTTCAACTTGCAATGTTTATGCAATCAATGTAGTGTTGCCAAACAATAGATATCATTTTTCAATTGAAAAATGACAAACTATCGACAGTGGTTTATCAGTATGGATATCTGTTTTAGAGCAATACTATTGATAACCAACAATACCATAATTGGTATTTATAGTATCGATCCGACGAAAATCAAACTATCATGAGTATCGATAGTATGCGTTTCATAAAATATCGACACTATCGATATTTTTTGTAATATCGATAGTATCGATAGTTTATGTATTATTAAAAGCAATACTATCGATAGTTTGTTCGTCATCAGAATCGATAGTATCGATACTATCAGCAGTATCGATAAACAATCAAAAGTATCTCAAGACTCACTGTCGGTTTTATTAAAAATACCGATAGTGAGTCAATTGACTGTCAATAGTGGACTATCGAGCGGCAACACTTATCCAATGCTTATGGAGTAAATGAGCCGTTCTGATGATGGAACCGGAACGAATTCAACAACCCTCAGTAAATAAAATAACATAGCCCTTAGATCATTTATTACAGATTAGCCGTACCTGCGTGTTTCCCTCTGCCAAGGTATAAAATCAACTAATCTAATACATTTATAATGTAAGTTGCGTAATCGATTATGATCATTACGTAAATCTGTAAAGTATCGAAAGGACGGTGCAAGTGCTCCGTTAGAATTGCTATGTTAAACAGTTTCCTTGTGTGATAAGTTTTTTATTCTGGGGCCAAACTACTTATTGAAACGAATGAAATAAGCCGAAACTCGATGGAGTTGCGTCGTTTAATTACTGAATTGCATCGACCACCTTCCGTCCTCCGAGATCAGACCCTTGGCATCGTCTGCACTAATGTGCTCATTAAGACAATTCAAACGAGTCCTGCTCCATGAGGTTATATTGTTTTATAACTCAGTCCTAGTGAATACCTCCCGGTTCCATCATCAGAACAGCTCATTAACTTCATTATATTGTATTGACAAGTATGCAAAATTTCAGCGAAATCGATTGAGAATAGCTGGTTGGAAATTGAGCTACAAGATTTGACCCAAACCAATATTCGTACGTAGATATCTGATACATTGCAAGTTAGTAACTAAAAACAAAAAAATACATATAACCTTCTTAAAGATTGCATAACCTTTCACGGGCAATGTTTTTTATTTTATTAACGTTGTTTTGTATTAAGAAGTAATTCTGAAAAATGGTATCAATGAGTTTATCTTCTAGTATCGATTACGTAAAAAGAATACAGTCTAGTTTGCGACTAATTTCCATGCCAAACGATTTTCTCGCTTGTTTACTGCCAAACTACAGTAAAAATATTAATAATGGCATGACACAAACTTGCCAAACTAATTTCATTTTTCGATATTATTTTTTCACTATCTTTTGAGCCGAGACTAAATGTATCAATTACATTAGCAAGGTTCGATAATTAAGTTCAAATTTGAAATACAATTAGTCGATGACGAAGGCGCACACGCTACGAAACTGCGCACTTCCCGCGAGACTACCATTTTATGATTTACAACCTTCCTATTTAATTCCTGTGCTTTAGATTTGAATATAGATTAGCCACTCAACTGTCCTAAGAAGTGTTTACATTTTTTGAAAGACGTGTTAATTTGTGACTATCTGATGCCTTTGACCTCGTTTTCGTGGACAAAAAAGCTCGTTACCATTAAAAATAAAAAAAAATATTACATTTGAATTTGGAATCCGTTACTTTTATATGATTTTTCATTGTCTTTTCTTCTTTTGGCGCTAATATATTGAACAATATTTTGCGTGATATAGAGAACCGAATCGCTGTGATTGCATTACACAAAGTAGGTTTGAGCCAAATGCAGTTTTTAAAATTCTCCATACGCTTGGTATTAGTCAAATGTTTGTGTACCGACACAGGTATGACACTTCATAGAAACGGAGCAGCATAAATACCTAGTACTACTACAAACGAAACAATCCGTCCGTGCACACGTCAAATGTGTGAGTTGAACAATCAGGGTCGCTACCACAGAATTTGTTGCTTTGCTTACCTGTTTTCACCACTCGGAAATCTATACGATCATCTGTTGCTATACAAGGAACAACTATTGAACAGGTGGATGACATTACCTTCTTGGGAATACAACTGGATAGTGCCCTTACCTGGGAAACACAGGTTGATAAAGTGTGCGGTAAATTGGCAAGCACTAGCTTCGCGCTCAGACGACTATCGGATGTGGTACCTAGAGAGGTGGTGAGGTCTACCTACTTTGCGATAGTGCAGTCTGTCCTGCAGTATGGCCTAGAGGTCTGGGGGTGCGCCGCGGAATGGCAACGAGCTTTTCGTATGCAAAAGCGAGCAGTCCGCGCGATAGTCCACGTATCAGGGCGAACAACCGTCAGACCATACTTTAAAACCCTTGGAATCCTCACGCTGCCATCCCTTTTCATCTTACAGGTAGCCACATATGTCTTTAGTAACCAAGACGTGTACCAAAGACCGAGAGATGTGCACGACATTGCGCTCCGCGATGTTGACCGACTGCACCTGATACCACACAGACTAGCTAAGACTGACAGACTGACTCATGTAATGGGGCCGTCTGTCTTTAATAAGTTGCCACCTGATATAAAACAGGCGACTACATTGACAAGCTTTCAAGTCAAGCTAAAAAAGTGGCTTCTTGAGCGTACATTCTACAGTATAGAAGAATTTTATGAATGTCGCTTATAATTCCAATTTGATATGTTAATTTTCATTCGATTATTCTGTAATTATATGATTATTATTAGTTATGTATGTGTATGCGTAATATATTTATTTGTATGTTTAATTTATTTTATTTTATTATTCAATTTTATTTTTGTATGACGTGTAAATACTTTTTATGAATAAATATGATTATGATTATGATTTTAAAATTTACGTTTTTTATTGTTATCCGTGGATAAACAACGATAATGTGCGCAGTTTCTCACCATTATAATTCAATAATCCTAAGTGACTCGCGTAATGTCAACTTGCGACTACCAATAACCCTGTTTTTCTGGCTCTTACACGTCCCAATAACAGGGGAAAGGTTGCGGGGACACCAGATTGCGGGGGACGGTGCGAGTTTCCGTTCTGTATGTAACACTATTATTAATTCTGTGGTACCGGACTATAATAGGTACAATGAGACCTCCTCTTTGTGACAGTAAAAGATCTGGTCGTCCACGTAGTGTTCATATGAAAAAGGTGGTCAAAGCAGTAAGGGAAAGAATTCGAAGAAATCCTGTCCGAAAGCAAAAGATTTTAACACAGGAGATGAAGATAGCACCTAGAACCATGTCACTTATTTTAAAACATGACTTAAGACTTGCTGCCTATAAAAGACGAACTGGTTATTTTACAACTGATAATTTAAAAAAGAATAGAGTAGTAAAATCGAAAAATCTACTGAAGCGGTACGCAATGGGTGGTCGCAGAAAAAAATTGTTTACGGATGACCATTTTTTTACCATTGAGCAACATTTTAACAAATAAAATGACTGTAGGTATTTATGCCCCAAGCTCTAAGAAAGCTTCCCAATAAGTCGACAAAGTGCAGCGTGGCATTAGCCGACTTTAGTGATGGTTTGGTGGGGTGTTAGCTATGAAGGAGTGACTGAGCCATGCTTTTGTGAAAAAAGTATCGAAACATCGGCATAAGTGTATCAAGATACCATTCTTGAGAAGGTATTTAAGCCCCTTAACAACACTATGTTCAATAACCAAGAATAGTTCTTCCAGCAAGACTCGGCACCGGGTCACAAAGCTCGGTCAACGCAGTCTTAGTTGGAATCAAACGTTTCCGACTTCATCAGAGCTGAAAACTGGCCGTCGTCTAATCCCAATCTTAATCCGCTGGATTATGTTTTACGGTCAATTTTAGAGAGTACGGCTTGCTCTAAACGCCATGATAATTTGGAGTCCCCAAAACAATCAATAATATTGGCAGTGAAGAATTTTCCCATGGAAAGAGTGCATGCTTCTATTGGTAACTGACCTCAACGTGTAAAGGGCTGTATTGCAGCCAATGGAAACCATTTCGAATAAGCTTTTTATATTTTAAATTGTTTTATATTTATGTATTAAAAGCGAACAATTTAAGCTTAAGCCGAAAGTAACACAGACACAAAAACAACTTTGTTGCGGATTGTAGGTTAGGTTCATTAGGTTTCCTGTGACCAACACACGAGCGAGAGACTGAAGCTTAGGGCGAAAGTAACACAAACACAAACAACTTTGTCGTGTGTTGTGGGTTAAGTTTGTTAGGTTTCCTGTGACCAACACACGAGCGAGCGAACGACTCAAGCTCAAAATGACCGATCTAGAGCGAAGTTATATAACAATATAAGTATAAAAGAAGACTAAATATATTGAGAATTGAAAAAATTTGATTTGATAATATGATATTATTAACATCGAAAAAATTAATGTTATTTGTAAAAAAAATTGTTTTGTTACTATAAAATTCTTCATAATAAATATTGTGAGTATGGAATAAATATTCCGTATAGCGAAAATCTATAAAACTTTTGTCTGTAAAAGAATGCACACCCAAACTATGCACACTTCCCACAAGACTACCATTTTATGATTTACAACCTTCGTCCTAATTCCCTGTGCATTAGATTTGAACATAGATTAGTCACTCAACTGTCCTAAGAATTTTTGATTCTTTTAATGATGTATTTATTTGTATTTATACTAATTAATGCCTGTGACTTCGTTCGCGTGCACAAAAATGCTTATCAGACTAAACAACTTTTGCTGTGGCGTCATTTTATTATTTCTCATAGTTTAGCTGAAAATTTATAGTTCTGCATCAGGTGTTGCATTTACCGAAATCAATTATACCCTGTATGTTGCCCAGATTTATATCAATAAAGTTTCATTCAAATCTATCCAGAATTTCCGGAGATTAGTGTGTACAAAAAGGACAAACAAACAGAGAGACATTCTTTTTAAAATTTTACTCTTTCACTGTGTATGTATCTGCTTGTTGTTTCTTTTTGGAAATTTAGTCAATATACAGACAATTTTTTTACTATTATATGTATTGCATAATTTAAATATCGTTGTGTGCGTTTATTTTTCATATTCATAATAGAATTAGGGCTCCATATCTAAACGATGTCAATCTCATCAGAGCCGGTATTTTCTTTACAAGTTTCAAAAAAATATTCATCCTCCATACAAATGCCACCACCAAGCTACTCAACGTAGCCATGTCGTACTGAAGCTCAAGCCATTCCCCTTCTTCTACTGTTTGTTACCGCTCCCCCTAAGCAATTTTCACGAGGCCACATCACAGGTCAAGTGATGTAAGCCCACAGGGCGAACTGCGTGGCGAGGGCAAACCCCAAGTCATCCACACCAAGTGTTTCTTTTTAATTTTTAGAAATCAAAGATTGCTGCCGAAAGTTACTAACTGCTTGCGATTTGGCTGTAAATCTATATTTTTTGGGCGTAATCCGAATTTGTTATTTTTAATGTCCAAAATCTGGATCTGGCATCTGGATGAAAAAAAAATCATAGTCAATCATTACGTCTCGCTGGCACTTCGTAGAGATCTGAAATTTTGTATGTGGAGGTGAAGCACTCCGCTAAACTCGAAATGCAATTATATTTCGTAAACAAAGCGTCTGGACTTCTGAATTTGGAATTTACTGACTCTAAAGAAATTGGTAGGCTTGTATGTTGTGTTTAAAATTATTTTCAATCGTACTATATACCATTAGTACCATTACGCAAGAGCGTAAGGCAAGATAGCAAGTTTCTTTGTGTGCATTAAGTCATAAACATGTTTAAATGTATAAATAATGCGAAACAATAAGGTTATCATATTCAGTATAAAAATATTAGTTTTTATTATTGTTATGACTTTTTAGACTTATTACTTGCATTAAAAAGCAAGGTAATTCTAAAATATTTCATAAAAATTTTTTTGAAAAAAAATACTGTAGTTTTTTAACAATCACCCAATAGGTTTCAAAGTTGGCAACACTTTTGGAGCTTACAAGGCATAAAATATATATTGCCATGCCTAAGCTAACCGTTATATTAAATATATACGAAATGGAACCACACAAGCATTGGTTTTAAATAAAATTCGGAGCTATAAAGTATCGATGAGTTCATAAAAGTATATAGGAGCTTAAAACGCACAAGTTTAGTGAATATAAAATCTGCTGGATCAAACCAAGCATTCAAATTTCAGCTATGGCTTAACTCACCGTCAATCACTATATATATAAAATGGAACAACATACGTATTGGTTTTGAGTAAAATCGGAGGCAGAAAGTACCAAAGAGTTCATACAAAAACATATGATATATATATAAAACGGAACAACACAAGCATGGGTTTTGAATAAAATGTGGACGCAGCAAGTGCGAATTAGTTCGCAAAAAAATAACCGTTACGGATCCAAGTTATCTCGGAGGTTGAATACAAAAAATGACGAGTAGAACTTTATTTCTACGAATATGTTGGACAGAATCCATTACTAGAATGCGACGTTGCCACACCGCTCGAAGAATATGCGAAGGGAGCCAAGTTATTCGCCGCTAAAGGTGGAATCAACTAAGTTCAGGCCCACTGCTGGATCTACGTAGTGCCCAAACGTCTGTTTATATATATATATATATATATATATATATATATATATAGGACCACAAAAACAAAGTTATGAGTTTATGAGTGAGCATTATTTTATAGAAATTGGTTCTAAAAAAATATTTCTTAGTATTTATTGAATGAAAACGACACTAAATAAAGGTTAGTACTTGTCGGAGCTTTTATTAGGTATTGTAGGTGTTCTACTTTCTTCATATTTTGTTTTGTATCTATTTGCTAGTTTTTCTCATAGATGCCGATGAAAAGTAGAGTGTGCTACTCGCGTAGGGTAATCTTTTTATCTCGGGCTTTATACGTGAATCCCTCGCTTCACTCAGGATACCACCGTAGAATCACTAGCTATTCTCGTGATTCAACTGTGGAATCCTTCGTTTCGCTCTGGATTCAAAGTAGCGCCCTCGACTTAAAAGTATTACCTTTACGCCTTGTAGCACAATCTACAATTGTCTTCGTTCTTAGCCCCGCCCACACTGTCATTCATTACCACAAAGTCATTACGCTATGGAAGTTCATGGTGTCACTACGTAATGCCAATTTCACGGTGATACATAATCTACATATTAATTTATATAAAGCGGCCAAGTGCGAGTCTGACTCGCCCATGAAGGGTTCCGTAGCAGCAAGTAACATAATATAGAAGTTCTTGTAGTTCGTTGTAACTTCGATCGATGTTATAATAATAGTGTATTTTAATTTTAATTTATGACCTATTAAAAAAAGTACTTACTAGATCTTGTTCAAACCAGTTTTCGGCGGAAGTTTGCATGGTAATGTACATCATATATTTTTTTAGTTTTATCATGAAGTTACTGGGACACACACATTTTACCACTTTGGAAGTGGCTCTCGCGCAAACTATTCAGTTTACAAAATATATATATATTAGAAACCTCAATATCATTTTTGAAGACCTAGCCATACATAACCCACACTTATGGGTGTGATAAAAAAAATTAGTTTCAGTTCTAAGTATGGAGAAGACACTTCCAAAGTGGTAAAATGTGTGTGTTCCCACACACATTTTACTACTGGGATAAGTCCGCCGTTGTCAAATTATTCTATTGTTTATGTATGTAATTGTGTTTTTTCATAGTACAATAAAGTTATTACAACCAACAAACATACTTTGGAAGTGAATTTCGCGCAAACTATTCAGTAAAGAAATGATATTAGAATCCTCAATATCATTTTTGAAGACCTATCCATACCTAGATACCCCACACGTACGGTAAACATTTTTGAGTTTCAGTTCTAAGTATGGGGAACCCCCAAAATATTTATTGTTTTTTTTTTCTATTTTTGTATGAAAATCTTAAGAGCCCGCTGTATTTTTTTTGCACGCTGGCAGCGGGCGCACGCACACAACGACATGCCGCTCACACACACAGAGCTACGTAGGTGACGTAAAGCGCGGTATAGTGCGCTCGGCGATCGTTGATGTTTTTTGGTTAAATATACTGGTGGTACATTATGTTTTGGTGCAATAAAGATTTTCTAACTTACTTACTGGTATAAACTAACAGATATTATTCAAATTTTGGTAAAAGTTTTATTACATAGTAAATGCCATTCTAATTTAGTTCTTTGGATTACGGGTAAGTAAAAAATATTATGATAAATCGTGAAGGTGATAATAATGGAGACTTCTATTCTTTAACATATACCTTTAAACGAGCAACTCTTGTAGGTATATTTAACGATTTTGCTGAAATTTGGTATATGGGGGTTTTCGGCGGTAAATAATCGATCTAGATTAGTCTTATATTTGGGAAAACGCGTGTTTTCGAGTTTTCATGCGTTTTTCTTTTCACGCAGAATATAGTCGCTAATTTCTCCGCACCGGCCGCCATCCGTTTGGCTCAGCGGTTAAGGATGCGGACCGCTAGAAAGAGTGTTACGGGTTCGAATCCCACTCGGTGACTTGAATACTTTTGTTTTTTTATGTTCAAGTTTATATATAATTTTTTACTTTGTATTGTTTTTAGACAAGTTTAAAAAATTATAGTTAATGTTTGATATGTAACCGAGCAAAGCTCGGTCACCCAGGTACTTTAGCAGAGTTGAGCACGCACATTATTTAATTTGTATAGAAACTTAAATAAGGCAAGTTTTAGCAAATTAGGTAGTGCAAAGTATTACTTATCATTGATTGTAAGCCATATTACTCCGTATTACTCTCTACATGGTGATTTTTCAATGGTTTTAGTGCCGAAAGCCACTTCATAAGGACCGTTATTAATACCTAAATAGCTAGTTAAAATAAAAATTCAGAAACAAAAAATCGTGAGATCAATTAGTAGTACCACCACCTGGCCGGCCCGGCAGAGTTCATCAAGCTCACGCGGCAGTTTTGGTCAGGCGTAACTACTATTAAGTATTACTTTTATTTAAAACTCTTAGATCAGTTGTAGCTAATAAGTATCACGATTTGTAAACAGTATTGGCAGTTGTCATAAGTGTTGCTATATTAATAAAACCTAAGTGGACGTCGATTGATACAGTTGGTATGGGTATCTGTGGCAAGTTGTAACGAACAGACGGATATTTTAAAAATTGCCAGCACTAATTGACCGGTTGGTGAGAATTCATTCTGAATAAATAATGAAGGTAGAAATTTAATGTCTTTGGTGTAAATTTTTTTACAAGCTTTCTGGGGCGTTGACGGTAGAGATAAACACGTGTCATGGAATCTATGCGAATCTTTTATTTAACACTACGTGGTCTCTATCAGAAGTCATTTTTGCAACATTTTTGTCTTGTCATACACAAATATGGATAGAAGAATTTTTTTACACGATGACATTTTTTTCTAAAACCAATGAAAAGTCAGCGTGTATATCGAATGAAAAGGAGTTTAGGGAGGTAGCACACGGTGAATTCTTTTGTAGCTATGCAGTCGCTGGTCATAAACCGATGGAGAATGTTGCGATGCAGTAGCGCGTTCATGAAACACACGACTGCATCGCTAGAGTAGAAGTTGCCTTCCTTATTATCGAATAAATAAATAAAACTTTAGAATTAAGAAAATTGGTATAATTTGTCTGAGTATAAGAATTTGGCATTTACTTTTATTATATTAATGTAACGTTACATATTTATACATATTTACAAATGCTTATTTACATTTTTCTATTAATGGTTATCCAATTGTTTACATTGTACCGACATTCGATAACATACATTACTTCCTACATAAAAATAGGTAATAAATATTTCTTTTGTTATTAATTAATTAATTATATTTTATAATAATTATTAGTAATATTTTTATTTTACTAAAATATATTTAATTATCAAATAACCGTTAAACGATTGTAAACGTCATGACAGTTGCCCCACCTCAAAGAAATGGCGCCTATATAAGTGCCAACATTGTAAGAGAGGGGTCATTCTTGTTATGATTTTCGAAGAGAAATAAACTAAGAGTATTAAGGAGTATCTGCGGAGTTTAATTTCTAAAAAAATCCTGGAAAATTGCTGCTCGTCAACAATCAGAAGTGGAGGATATCTTTGCCTACATGTGAGTACTTTTTTTTTTTTTTTCTCTCTTTTTCTTTTCTTCTCTGTATTTTTTTATTTTTAACGTTGGCCATACATATAGTAAAATGACATAAAATCGTAGTGTGAATTTATTATACTTACCTATTATGTCAATACAATAGAATAATCCCTTAAAGCTACTTTGACGATAGAGCCATAAGGTTGCCAGAGAAACTTGTCGTATTTGAACTTATTTAATCCATCTTGACTAGTACATTGAGTTTTTAAACATTTTAGATTTATCTGAGTAATATAAGAGTAGTTCTGGTGTACTATCACACTGTTTTAAGTTCCTTTTAATCTGAGTAATTAAGCCTTCACAATTAGCTCTTTAAAATTCATACCCACTTATAGAATAGACCCAGGTGAAGAAAAACTGTTCGTGTTATTTTATTTTTCAGATTTTGTCACCGAAGCGGACATGAATCGTGAGCGACGCTTGGAAACTCCATCACCAACTGCCGAAAAGTCTACCAAGCGCCTGTCCCGCAATCGTGAGAGAAGCTTCCACGAGCGACACAGTTCAACTCGACATGACCGCAGCCGTGATCGCTGTAGTCAAGCCAGACCAAGCAGAAAAACAAGAAGCAGAAGCCCTATTTTACCACTATCTCACCTGCAAATTGGTAATGCTGCAGAGCAGCCTCAATCATGCCGTAACTCATTGCGTGGATATTTCAGATCTACTACGGAACGAACTCAAGATCAACGCCGCAGCCGCAGCCGCACCCATGAGTCTGTACTACATCAGCATCGCAGCCACAACCATGAACGTGAGCATCGCAGTCGCAGCTGCAACCGAGAGCCTGAGCCACGTCAGCATCACAGCCGCAGCCGCAATCGTGAGCCTGAGCTACATCAGCATTGCCGCCGCAGCCGCAGTCCCCGCCGCAGCCGAAATCCTGAGCTTCGACGCAGCCACTCAAGAAAACAGCACCGCGCAGATAGCCATGCCAGTAAGTCGAGATCTGTTAATAGTCCTGATAAAAACGATTCCTTCAAACATTTTATGCAATTTATGAGCAGTTTTGCTAAACGTGAACAATTCCATAAATTACATTACGACAAAAATATGATCCCAGAGTTTGACCCGTCAGTAAAAAACCATAGAATTGAAAATTGGATTAGTAAAGTTAATGAATGTGCCAAAATATATAACTGGTCTGAGCAACAGACTTCCCATTTTGCTTTACCACGTCTAGTAGGTCATGCTAAAAAATGGTATGAGGGGTTGCACTCTATTAACCGTACTTGGTCCGAATGGCAAGACAGCTTGAAGCGTGCATTTCCATCAGAAAGTAATTACGGTGTTCTCTTATCTGAAATGTTAGCGAGACGTTATAAGCCGGGAGAGTCTTTAGATGATTATTATTACGAAAAGATGGTACTTATTAATGCTTGCGATATAAAAGAAAAAAAAGCAGTTGATTGTATTATACATGGACTTGACGATAGAACAATTCGGGCTAGCGCATCATCTGCTCGTTTCGCCAACCCTGAAGATTTATTAGGGTACCTTAAAGATATGTGTCGTGATCATCCACCAAACAGCTATAGGTTTTTGCGTAATAAACAATCCCAATCCCTATCAAATAGTGATGTAGTTTGTAACATTTGCAAAAAACCAGGCCATAATTTTAAACAATGTAGAACTAACTTATGTTATAATTGCAAACAATATGGGCACAGAATGTCCCAATGCAGTCTACCGATAAATAAATGCGACAATTGCCATAAAGTAGGCCATAAATCTGATGAATGTTTATTTAATAAAAATAATAATACCAATAAAAGTACAACGAAGCCAGTTTCTGATAAACGAGTCTTGATTGCTGAAACTACAAATACTGATTTTAAAACTAAATTTTATAAAGATGTTAAGATTAATAATTCTTCCGAATGTATTTTATGCTTTATTGATTTTGGAAGTGATTGTTCTTTAATTACCACTGATATAGCTCGCAAATATAACTTAACAATTGAAAACAACAACATTCCTCTAATAAAAGGTGTAGGTGAATCATGCATTTCCCCAATAGGTAAAACGCAATTTAATTTATGTATTGAATACACTAAAGCTTCTATTATGGCATACGTTGTTCGGCCTGAACAGTTGCATGTCCCTATTCTTGTTGGTCAAAACTTTACTGAACTACCTCACATTTTAGTTATAAAAACTAATGAGACGCTTCATATATTGGATCGTAATTTACCAACAGAGTTACCTCAAATTGAGCATGAAGAAACTGATGTAATTAAGTTATATAGTTTGGAAGAAGCCGATATTAACAAGAACTCTAAAGTACTTTGTTATACAAATGATACTTATAATGGCGACGTCTTTGTACCTGGTAGTTACAGAAATTTTTGTGGAAATGAATACTGGGTCCAAGAAGGTATTTATAAAGTTACTGATAGCACTACTTTTCTTGTTATTTGTACTCCTTTAAAATCTATTAAAATGAAAAGGCACACATTAATCTCTCGAGCAAATAAAATTTATACATTTGTAAATGTTCAAGCTGAAACACACTGCTATAATATTCAAACAAGTTACGAACCTATTGATAAAACCGAAGTTAGAATAAATCCTAATCTCCCAGTAAATGTAGTTAAAAAAGTATACGACCTAATTGATAAACATCGAAAAGCTTTTGCACAAAATCTTTCAGAATTGGGCTGTACGGATTTGACTGAAATGGATATTCAACTTACTGATAAAACTCCAGTTGTGTATAGACCGTACAGGCTAAGTTATAAGGAACACGAAACGGTCAAAGATATGGTTAGTGAACTCATTCAAAATGACATAGTAGAAGAATCTACATCATCATATGCCAGCCCTATTTTGCTAGTATCAAAGAAAACTGGTGGACAACGTCTGTGTATCGATTATCGGGCCCTAAACAGCAAAACCGTAAAAGAACATTTCCCTTTACCCCGTATTGAAGACCAAATAGACCAGTTGAGTGGTAGCAAGTATTTTACGAGTCTTGATCTAACCAGTGGTTACTATCAGATTCCCATAAAGCCAGAATGTCGATATTTAACATCTTTTATAACTCCAGATGGTCTGTATCAGTTCAAAAGATTGCCATTTGGGCTCGTTAATGCTCCTACAGTATTTCAGAGGACCATAGTAAAGGCTCTTTCTCTCAATAGTTCTGGAACTTGCGGAAGTCTTGCGAAACCAGCTTTAGCATATATGGATGACCTTATAGTAACGTCAAAGGATTTTAATGAAGGCCTACTAAAATTAGAAGAAACAATTGACTTACTAAATAGAGCCAATTTAACATTAAATCTCAAAAAATGTAATTTCTTCCAAGAAAGTATTGATTATCTTGGCTATGATATTAGTTCAGAAGGTGTTCGTCCTGGTAAAACAAAGATAGAAGCTGTCCAAAATTTTCCATCTCCAAGAAACGTGCATGAAGTCCGACAATTCATTGGCTTGGCAAGTTATTTCCGCAAGTTCATCCAAAATTTCGCTTTGATAGCACGTCCTTTGACCGATCTTACCAAAAAGGATAATCCATGGCAATGGGGTGATAAGGAGAACAATGGTTTTAGTACGCTTAAAGAAAAGCTTATTCAACGCCCGGTCCTTACAATCTATGATCCAAAACATATCACTGAACTTCACACCGATGCTAGCAAAATTGGATTAGCAGGTATATTACTACAAAAAGAAACTGACGATGCGCGTCTAAAGCCGGTAGCATTTTTTAGCCGTAAAACAACAATTGACGAACAAAAATTTCATGCTTATGATTTAGAAACTTTGGCCGTCGTTACGTCTCTAAACAGATTTAGAGTTTATCTATTGGGCACAAACTTTACAATAGTTACGGATTGTAATGCCTTACGTGCAACTTTTGCAAAAAGGGATATTTTACCTAGAATAGCCCGTTGGTGGCTTGTTTTACAAGAATATGACTGTAATATAATATATCGTTCTAATACTAAAATGACTCACGTAGATGCCCTTAGCCGAAATCCTATACCATCTAGTTCCTTTCAGTCTGATTTTGAAACACCTCGAGTATTAAATATAACACAGAATGATTGGCTTTTGAGTTTACAATAAACTGATCCTAAACTATGTCACATACGTGAGGTTTTAGAAGATCCTAAATATTCCGATATAGTAGACATTAAACAGAATTTTGTTATTAAAGATAATAAATTATTTCGAAGAGTAGAAAATGATGAATTAAAATGGGTTGTACCGAAAGGAGCTAGATGGCAAATATGCCGTCAAAACCACGATGACATCGGTCATTTTTCAGTAGAGAAGACTTTATCAAAAATTAAAAAAGATTTCTGGTTTCCGAAAATGAAAAAGTTTATAAATAAATATGTAAAATCTTGCGTTAATTGTGCTTACGGTAAAGACACAACTACTAAAAAGGAGGGTTTCTTACATCCTATCCCAAAAATTGATATACCATTTCATACGATTCATATAGATCACCTGGGACCCTTTGTTAAAAGTAGCCGCGGCAATATGTACTTACTATTAATAGTAGATGGGTTCACAAAGTTTTGTATTATTAAACCTCTACGTAATTTAAAATCAAATCCTACAATAAAGGCATTGACAGACGTATTCTCTACTTTTGGGTCTCCAGTGCGACTAATTTCTGATAGAGGTTCTAGCTTTACTTCCAAAGAATTCGAAAAGTTCTGCGAATCCTCTCACATTAAACATATTCTTAACGCAGTTGCTTCACCAAGAGCCAATGGACAGGTAGAGCGATATAATCGCACGGTATTAGATGCTCTTTCTGCATATACAGATAAATTAGGTGAATCTAAATGGGATCAGGAGCTAGGGAAAGTACAATGGGGTCTTAATAATACCCTAAATAAAGGAATCGGCAAAACTCCTTCTGAAGCATTATTCGGTCGTTCATTATCAAATAGTAGTGAAAATGCATTTAGTAACGTATTCACAGAAACAAGAAGTCAGGTGCCAGATATTACGTCGATAAGATCTGAAATTTCAGAACATATAAAAAACGACCAGGTAAAGCAAAAATCGCGATTTGACAAAAAACGAAAACCACCGAATTCATACTCTCTAGGCGACTTAGTCAAAATTAAAAAACAATTAAAGTCAAATGATGGAACGAGCAAAAAGTTATTGCCTGTTTTCTCAGGACCATATAAAATAACTAAGATTCTTGGCAATGATAGATACGAGGTATCAAGTATTGAAGGAACACATGCAGGAAAACGACATTATTGCAACGTATGGGCTGTTGATCAAATTCAACCCTGGATCAATGTTCATGTCAATGATGTTAGCTCTAATTCTGACAGCGAGGTGGAATTGTAATGCTTATAGCATTACTGTTCATATGTATACCTGTGGTTCACGGACTATTTCTGATCTTTTTGAAGAGTTTGTCTAACAAAGTTTCAGACAAAAAAAAAAAGATAAGTAAAATTGGAAAAGATAAGTAAAATTGGAAAAGCTAAGTAAAATTGGAAAAGATAAGTAAAATTGGAAAAGATAAGTAAAAATTATATTCATGATTAAAGCCTGAAGATGTACCAGGCAATGAAATCACCTGAAGTTGTTCCAGGTGATACCTGAAGTTATACCAGGTCATTTGTATATTAGATAATGTTATTATTGTGATTGAAATTGATTCATCAATGTAAGGAATGAAAGTAAATTAAAGTGCATATTGTTGATCAAACCAGTGCGTAGATCTACGCGAGAATGCTTTGTTGTCTGATATTCCTACATACAAGGGGTTATTTTTTTATTTTTTTATTATTAGAATTAATAATTTGATGTTTGTTTAATGTAACTAGTTTGAGGACAAACTGATTGTCAGGAAGGCCGAATATAAGAATTTGGCATTTACTTTTATTATATTAATGTAACGTTACATATTTATACATATTTACAAATGCTTATTTACATTTTTCTATTAATGGTTATCCAATTGTTTACATTGTACCGACATTCGATAACATACATTACTTCCTACATAAAAATAGGTAATAAATATTTCTTTTGTTATTAATTAATTAATTATATTTTATAATAATTATTAGTAATATTTTTATTTTACTAAAATATATTTAATTATCAAATAACCGTTAAACGATTGTAAACGTCATGACAGTTGCCCCACCTCAAAGAAATGGCGCCTATATAAGTGCCAACATTGTAAGAGAGGGGTCATTCTTGTTATGATTTTCGAAGAGAAATAAACTAAGAGTATTAAGGAGTATCTGCGGAGTTTAATTTCTAAAAAAATCCTGGAAAATTGCTGCTCGTCAACATGAGTATACATTTAAAAAGTACACATACAAATCTGCTTGACAGGAAACGCTACTTTTGCTGCTGATTTTCGATTAATATTATTGCAGAAAAGCCTCATGTTAGCATGCAAATCTGACTACCGTTTTAAACCTTGCGTGCTCAAAACAAATATTTCCTAACATATAAACGGATTTCGATGAAATTTAGCACAATGATGAGAAATAGTGTCGCAAAGCTACTAGAAGTAGAGAATTCCAGAAGAATTAGCAAGTTCTAAAATAATTTGGAATGTTCTAGAAGTTTATAGAATAATCCAGAATGATAAAGAATTAAAAAGAAGGTTGTGGAATGTTTGAGAATAATCCCGAGTTCACATCGGTCAACCAACATTAACATTCTAAGTCGGGGTGACGGAGGGTCAAGCACATGAATTTTCTAGAAATATCTATTCTCGTACCTTGGCAGGCGTATATAAAAGTGGAGAGATAACTTAAAAGAGATTTAACAAATATTATCGGCGCGTAACCTATACGACTTCAGCGACGAATTTTGGACTATGACTGCATGAAGACTTGGACAATGGACGTTTCGAAGACCATATTAGTGTGTCAATCTTTGGTTGCATAGTGAATAAATTCCCTAAGAAGAGTGTTGGCATTTTTTTCCAAATCTCAAACCCCACTTTCGTAACAATAGCTAGGATACTTATTGAAGGTACAAGCACGTATTAATTATAATATAGGGCTAATAGCTGCAAGAGCTTCATTCAACGACATTTAAGGCGGATCGATGATTTCCAGTAGTAATAATTTGTAATAAAAATGTATCAACCGGTCTTACATTTTATTTTCCCAAATCTCATCGTCTCGCCTGATAATTTCAGTTTTAATTAACAAATCAGGTCCAGTCTAGACACCAAACTGACAAACGTCTTGTCTAGTGACTTACTTAAGCTTACTTTTTGCCTTTTGCAGAATTAGTGGCACCATAGTATTTATTTTTCCGTTTCACATTATCAACGTTCTATTTTTAGCTCGTTTGCCCATTATATTTACGACAGTACGTTCAACGACACAAATAAATTACTATAAGTAAGCAAGTTTTCCAATGATCAAATCCTATCAGTCACTCTATGGTTTGCGCACGTCATCGCACAGTGACTACGAGGTCGGCGTTGGTGCAAAGAAATACGTCCTCTCGCTGTAAGCGCTGCGCGCGGACTGCCGTCGGAGAGTAAACCGCATCCTATTTAAATAAATTTTTATGCGATATGATTTTATTTTTTTACATTATCTAAAAAAATATAATTATGATGTGTTTAACATATTTAAAAAGGGCATGAAATGGCGTTTGTTACGTTATTTTAATTTTTTTTAAATAGGAGCTCAAAACACAAATACAAGCGACTTTATTTACATCGATTTCGGTGAAAATTACGCGACTTGTTGATTTTTTTTCCTTGTGAATTTAAATAAAACAATGAAAAAAGCTTCACTCATGTCAGACAATACTTATTTAGCTATATTTGTGTATTTTTTTTACCGGGTGTTAATGATTAAATCATTTGAAAATCTCGAAAGCCCCGCCACGCGTCTTGCGAAATTTGGCAAAACGCACGTTGGATTCCAGTGAATTATACTAAAACAAGCAAGTTCATAGGCAAAATGGTTCACTAATGCTAAATAATATGATATTATCTTTCATATTATATTAATAAATTTAATGATAATCCTGTAGTTTTCTCAAAAACACGACGCAAAGTTGAGTGAAATTTGTCAAATTTAATAGACGGCCTCTTAATGCGGTTCACAGAATACATCTACTTACCAAGTTTAAACAGTTCTTACGGTTTCGGAAAAAAGTGGCTGTGACATATTGACGGACAGACAGACAGACATGACGAATGCATAAGGATTCCGTTTTTTGCCATCTGGCCACGGAACCCTAAAAATGAATCCCTATTTCCTTTGGCCACGCCATCAGGCGTGAATGGCTGGATCGATTTAAATGAAATTTGGTATGGATATCGTTTAAGGTTCGGGGAAGGACATAGAATTAGAAGCTTTTATCCCGAAATTCCCAAGGGGAGGGAAGCCCGCGGGCACAACTAGTTAAATTAGAATGACTGCTTGTGCAGTGAAATCGTCTAAAAATTTACATCCAAAAATACAACCAGGAGACGGACACACTTTTCATAAGTAAAGATACAATTTTTCGATCGATTTCTACGTATTAATTGTGAAATGAAATACCAATGAAACAACAATAAAATGTCAACAAAAGATCGCCATCGCCATTACGTTTGAGTGTTGCCAGGGTGTGATTTTTTTTACCATCTCTTTTTATTGCGACAACGACAAATCTTATGATTTGGAGAATAATTTTGTAGGTTTAAGTACTTTACGTAACGTAAGGCAGATGATGATGATGAAGCATCATAGACCTTAAGGTTGAGCTAGTCGATACTTTTTCTATACAAATTGCGGAGGGGATTTCCTCCACAGTTTGACATTGTACATCCAAAGTTTAGCATGATATCGTTTTGTCTCATTATAAATGTTGTCGGTATGGATAAAGAATAGTAAAATAAAAAGCCATTTAAAAGTTATGAGCCATCAAAGATTCGTTTTTTTTTGCTAATTTTTACGCAACTTTCGGCGTAAATAAGTAATATAAGAAGTGTAAAATCTCCAAAACAAAGACCGCACCGACACAGCTTAATCATCGAAGATTATTATAAACTTTATTCGTTAATTCAGTAGTGTTTGCTTAAAATCCCTTTTCCCAAATGACTTTACGTATTGTTTTACGCGCTCGATTTACCATAATTTGTCGCTCCGTTTCACCACACTGCTTTCGCCCGCCACAATGTTAGATGAAACAACATGCTTTAGGCCACCTTGTGAGTTTGAATCCGCGACTAGTTCAACCTTAAAACAAAATCAAGAAAAGATTTTATTAACCTTTTTCGTTTTGGACCTTTATAATTTACAAGCTTTTACCCGCGACTTCTTCAGCTTAAATATATTACTTTGTAATAGTTGACCTTTTATGGCAAAATAAGAGTTCCCATACAAAGTTTCAACCCCTTTTTAAGAGATAACGAATGATTTTTGGGAAAAGACCATCCTATGTCCTTTCCCGTGTCTAAAACTATATATATATTTCAAATTTCAACTAAATCTGTTCAGTGCTTGAAGCATGAAGTTAAGAGGTAACAAGCAGAGTTACTTTAACGTTAATATACAACGTGGAAGGGACACACAATACGTAATAAATCGAACAACAGGCTATACTGGATCACTACATACACGCTGACTTTTTATTGGTTTTGGAAAAGAAAATGTCGTATAGTAAATAAATTAATCTATCCATATACGTAATCCAAATTTGCGTATGAAATAAGATAAAAAAGTTACAAAAATGATTTTCGACCGAGACCACGTTGTACTAATCCAAAACTGTCGCGTGAACTCGCGTGACCCCATTAAATCCGGGCGGCCGGCCGGCGACGACGTCTGGCGGTGGAACTACTAATTGATCTCGCGATTTTACTGTCGAGTTTTAGTCAAAATTTTTTTAATCTGTATTTTTATTTTGACTAGCTAATTAGGTCTTCCTAACGATTCTTATGAAGTGGCCTTCGGCTCCAAAACCAATGAAAAATCACCGTGTATAGTGATAATAAAATAACAGTCTAAAAAACAAAAAAATCGACATTCCCATACAAAGTGCTCGGACGGATGCATAAGCTTGTATGAAATGCCGATTATTTTTAGTTTATGCCTGTTATTTTAATTTCATTATACTATAGTGATCTAGTTTATCCCGTGGTTTGATTTATTACTGGGAGGCAACTTCATAAAATAATACGTTAGTCGTATGATAGTGACGTCCTGTTTCAGTGTCAGACCAAATTAGACTTTATCACCATAAGTTAGTGCTCAATGTTGCTTGACACTGAAACGCGGATACGCAGTAACGTGTGGCGGTGGGTGCAAAATAAAGTCAACAAGTAGCTCTATATATTTATTCTTATTTTAATTATTTAAATCAATTTTTTTAAATCAAAACTATTTAATCAGTCATATAATAGTTTAATTCAGTGTGACTTACGTTTGTGAACACATCTATGAAGATCTAGGACACATATCACCTGCCAGCTCATCACTTGCACAAAGAACAAAGGATTTATATTTACAGTTGTTACCTAACACACATATTGCACTTCACTTAAAATGTCTCAACTAAATGAAGTAATGAAGATCCAGCAGGACTTGGAGTTCAGCTTTAATAAAAGGATGGCAGAATTGGCCTCTCAGCTGCAGTCGGCGGCCCCCGCTAAGGACACTGTGTCAAAAGTTGCAGAAGAGTTCAGGACATTCCGGGAGTTAATCTATAAAATTCTGGGTCTAGTACGGCATCAAATCGCTGAGTGTGTCCGTTCAGTCGATGGAATGGAAACTCAGCACAGGCTGAACGTGCTTATCTTTTCTGGGTTTCCCGAACAGCAGAATGAGGACTGCAAGGCCATGGTGGTGAATCTGATTCACTCCAAACTCGGTCTCACAGGAATTGATGGTGATTCACTCCAGGTATGCCATCGCTTGGGCCAATCTAAGAAGGATAGTCGTCGGCCAATACTCGTGCGGTTTCGGGACTACAGTACCAGGTCAACAGTTTGGAATAAGAAGTCAGCACTCAAGGGAACCCAGGTGTCGGTAAAGGAGTTCCTCACGAAGTCACGGCTAGCCGTCTTTGGAAAAGCAAGGCAGCATTTTGGTATGCGGAACTGCTGGTCGCAGGACGGCGTAGTCATCGTCAAGACTCCTGATGGTACGAGACACAAGATTTGCGCCGAGGAAGAGCTCAAGGGTCTGACAGAGAAGTTCCCGCAAGCAGGCGGACGTCCCGCGAGCAAGGTGGCCACGGGAACTGCGGACTCATCGTAACTTGTCCCCTTTCGGGCCTGTGACTGTGCAGGCAATACCAGTAGTTGTTATATTGTCTTGTCTTGCTAATCTGATACGTTTGCAATTATAGATTAGGTAGCGAGTATTCGTTGTAGTACCACATAGCGTGCGCTATTTTATACACTTAATTATGATTTTTTTTTCAAATTTACCGTCGTATTTTTCCTGTCAATTAAAACAAGGGCGGTGGGGGTAGACCAGATAAATAGGCGATTCTATAAAGATTCATTTGTCGTACAAGCTGTGCGGCTTTGGAACTCTCTCCCACTTAGTATTCGGAAAGCTCAAACTCGTTTCGCGTTCAAAAAGGCAGTGCGTGCACACTATCTCCGAAAACTGTCAGTAGTTATATAAAAAGTATTTATGTAGTTTATGTATGTGGTTTATTAGGGATTAATGTATATATGTATATTTTTGTGTAGGTTTATTATATTTGATATATATTTATGTGTATATTTTGATATAACAATATATTCTCTTTATGCTGTACTTACCCCCAAAAGATTGCTTGCTCAGCATCACCTGTTGGTTGACTGGTAGAAAAGGCCTCAGGCCTTAAGTCCGCCATTTACATGTATTGTAATAAAGTTAAATAAATAAAATAAATAAATAAATCTCCTTTCCACGCTGTATAATATTGAAACAAGGTATTGGCGAAGATAAATACAATAGGCAAGTTACTTTATTGCAAGTTTTTTTTTCCATATGTTAACTTATTTATTTATTTAACTTTATTACTATACATGTAAATGGCGGACTTAAGGCCTGAGGCCTGTTAACGTATCTATTTTGTAAATAAACACGCTAATATTATTACAATCTAGCCAAAACTCAGACTAATGAACAATTTTACATTCAACTAGTTTCATAAAGAACTTATTTTATAAGAATATGCAATTAAGGGGAAGGCACTTTGTTCGTGTGTCTTTTGCTTTTAAGTTCCTATTACAAGATATATACGTTATGCTTACAGCTTCTAAACGTAAAAAGTAACATTCGAGCTGCAGACAGCCGTGCCGGTACTCTAACACTAAATCACAGGTATGGCACTTCATACAAACGGAGCAGCATATATACCTAGTACTACTACAAACGAAACAATCCGTCCGTGCACACGTCAAATGTGTGAGTTAAACAATGACTTTGATCGCCACCACAGAATTTGTTGCTTTGCTTACCTGTTTTCATCACTCTGAAATCTATAAAATTTTCGTTATTTATTGTTTTCCGTGGATAAACAATGATAATGTGCGCAGTTTCTCACCATTATAATTCAATAATCCTAAGTGATTCGCGTAAATTCAACGTGCGACTACCAATAACCCTGTTTACTGACGCTTACACCTCACAATAACGGGGGAAGGGTTGTGAGGACACCAGATTGCGGGGCACGGTGCGAGTTTCCGTTCTGTATGTAATACTATTATTAATTCTTTGACTAAATATAAAAAAAATATTTGTTCCTACTGATTGAATGAAGCTTTTAAATGGTAACCCACAAGTGGATGTACCACCTTAGCGCTATAGTAATTTTAAAGTCAACATTGGTTGTATTTTTTTACAACGAGGTATTACCTTCTTCTTATCGTGTGTGTTAGTGACTAACACTAGTGTCAGAGTTTTTAAACCGCCTTAAAGGCCTTTGACATGGTTTTAGGTAACGACAAATGTCAAAGACAGTGACCGGGACCGACGGCTTAACGTGCCCTCCGAAGCACGGATCATCTTACTTATCAGCCTATTAGGTGATCAGCCTACAATGTCCTTACCAAACTAGGACAACAACACAAAGTCGTTGCCCCCGCCGGGAATCGAACCCGCGACCTCCGGGTATGAGCCGAACGCTCTAACCACTACACCACGGAGGTCTTACCATAATCTCCACAATACCCTATATACGTGCTCTCCTGGTTTCTCGAGTCTGGTACTGGTACAAAGAGGATTGACGTGGCTGCGCTAGGAAAACGAAGGCGATAAGAACCCATGTCGGCCCGTAACTGTAAGTGCTATCATGTTCATTCCAAAGTGGACCTAGCTCCCACGCTCTTGCTGCAAAATGCTGGCTGGGTGAGCACAGAACTGAACTGAACGAGGAACTTCTTACGTTGTAAAAAGATAACCATAACGCGTTCTACTTTATGCACAGAGCCATCTAGTTATGAATCGAGTAAACTTGTTATAATATTAGTGTGCATATGTTTAATTTTTTTAAAATAACTACCTACATGTATTTGTATTTAACTTTAGTTTATTTTGTACACGCCTACTTCTACCTTTTTACTTCTCTTTTCCTCTCCTGGGTATGCTGGAATAGATTTCTTATGAAATAAGCAGTACCTATGTACTCAATGTTCTTACTTTGTTTGTTTCTGTATTTGTATGTTGTGTACATGAATTTTGTAAATAAAATAAATAAATAAATTAGTATAGATTTATTACATAGACTCCTAATAAGAATAAATTCTTCATAAAAAATCTCCCACATCCCGGGGTATGTTTTTTGCGCTGGCAATAATAAACTTCACACACAAACACAGCAGTCGTAGTACACTCGTGGTGGGCGGTGCTCACGCACACGTATATCGCAAAATGGCAGTAACGTTACATTTTATATGAAACATTCAATCTGGACCTCGGTGAACATACAAAAAAGATTGCAACGAATTGATAACCTCCTCTTTTTTGGAAGTCGGTTAAATAGGTATAACAAACAAACATTTGTTTTAGTTAAATAAAAAGGTGCCTTATTTGTTTTAAAAGGCCATAATATATCTTTTAAGGGCCATATGCTACTTTCTTTATGTAAATTGCAACAGTGAGTGACAAGATAATTCTTAAGTAGCCGATAATTAGCTTTAGACACCGCAATTAAAAGAAAAGGCGTGAAAAATAATTATGGAGGTGAAAAATATAAAACTTAGGAAAATCTTGCACATTTTTCATTCGTCAATATCGAACAAGTAAGCGTTTTCTATCTAGATACAATTTATTTTTCGTGAAATCTAGATTTCCTTGCTTGCTTCTATCATTTAGGTACATCTTTAAAAAAAACCCGGTTGTTACCTCCTATCAGATTGGTTGACTAGTGTCTGTTGGTATGTCTATCTGTCTTTGTGAATGAATGAAAATCTCTTTATTGCACCAACACACAAAAGAAAAAGTACAGTAGAAAATACTTATACAAAAAATAAATTAGGTACAATGGTTTTTGTGTCTATCTGTGGCATCGTAGCTCCCAAAAGGATGGACAGTTTTCGATGCGATTTTTTTACGTCAAAGTAAGTTCCCTTCCCTCTAAACGGCTGAACCGTTTTTAATCAAACATAGCTAGTTTGATTAAAAACGGTTCAGCCGTTTAAAGTTATTAATGGTTAACGCTTGAAACGTTCGGTTTTTTTTTAATTTTCCTGACAAATAAACTTGTTCACTTATTTTATTTTTAGTATTTTTTGTCATAGCAGTAATACACAATCGGTAAACATTTCAAGAGTCAAACTAATATGGTTTAAGAGGACTGTGCCAGACGGACATACGGATAGACAGCGGATTCTCAGTAATAGGGTTCCGTTGGCACTTGGAACCCTTGTGTACGGAAACATAATAAAATTATTTTCTGCTTCGTCTTCTTCTCTCCTTGCCATATCCCCATACGGGGTCGGCCCCCCTAATACTTTTGCGCCATTCTTGGCGGTTTTGTGACATTTCTGGGCCAACACCCAACGTCTTTAAATCGTTGGAGATGGTTCGACTCCAGGTAGTAGGAGTCCTAATAAACATTATTTTACATTTTGAAAATACAAAATATTTTCTAAAAGGCATTGGTATAGGTATAAAGTATATTTTCAAAAAAGTATTTAAATACAAAATGGAAACAGATATTTTGTATTTTTTTATATGTATGAGAAAGAGTACTTGTATAATTTTTCTGAAACTTCCAGAGCCTATCGAGTTCCACCTTGATATTCTTATTACCTAAACTGAAATCAACTATAATAGGCTTACCACAAACAAACATACCTTAGATTAAAATATGAAACAAAAGAATAACGAATCTCTTGCCATAGCTTATGTAAACAAGTAGTTCGTATACCTACTCCTTACTATAGAGGTTTTATACAAGTACTCTTACTAGTATTCTTCACTAACTAGTATTCTAAAAATGTCCTATCTCTGCTAATTCGAGGAGCAATGGGAGTCTGGAGAAGCCTGCGAAAGTTCGGTCTGGGCTACTGCGACCTGCCGACCATGCTGTGGAACTGCTCAGTGCTGCTGAGACCACTGCTTCTTGACATCGACGGCAGGAAAAAGAAATGTAAGTTCATCATCATCAGGTCTTTTTAGTCTCCACTCCCTCCGTTCCTTAACTGCTTCCGTGGTGTAGTGGTTAGAGCGTTCGCCTCATACCCGGAGGTCGCGGGTTCGATTCCCGGCGGGTCACCGACTTTGTGTTGTTGTCCGAGTTTGGTTAGGACATTGTAGGCTGATCACCTGATTGTCTGATAAGTAAGATGATCCGTGCTTCGGAGGGCACGTTAAGCCGGTCCTGGTCACTGTCTTGACATTGGTCGTTACCTAAAACCATGTCAGAGGCCTTCAAGGCGGTATAAAAACTCTGACACTAGTGTTAGTCACTAACATACACGATAAGAAGAAGTCTCCACTGCAGGAGCACGACCCTCTATGTAAAAGAAAGAAAGAAAAATAGTTTATTTTAGTTTTCTGTACTGCCTGAGCCATACTTGGGCAGAGCAACCAGAGGATTTGGCCTACACTCTCCACGCTGACCAGACGGGTTGGATTGGAGAGGTTTTGTTATGTTTATAAGCTTTGTTTAGCTTGTATTTCCTAAGTCGCCTTCTACGACATCCACGGGAGGACTTGAAGTGGTCCTATTCTACTCTGCCGGAAACCACACGGTTTTAATAAAAGTAACTCACTTTAGTTTTATCACGTCATGTCACCATGAATTCTGTTTTTTTAGGGTTTCGTAGTAAACAAGGAACCCTTATAGTTTCGTCATGTCTGTCTCTTTATCCTTCCGCGGTTTTACTAATGATTATAAGTCAAAGAAAGCTGTAATTTGGCGTGAATACATGTATATGTATATTAATCATGGCGAGAAAGTGGTATAATAAAATCTTGAAAATTATTTTTTTTAGGTTAGCTTCCAAGTAATGTGGGAGTCAATATTTTTCTCGACTAACCCATCGTGTGGGGTGTCGTTGAAAAGGTCTTTTAAAAATTAATTCTTTTAGGATTATGTTACTGAAATATTTGCAAATTTTTGTTAGATTCTTTTTTTTTATTCTTTTCTATCTTTTAAACGGTTATATTTATGTGGATACATGAAAAAAATCAGAGCAGAAGTAGGTATATCGAAGTTTAAAGAAAAACTATCAGAGCTAAGTACGGTTTACAAAATAAAAAGTTATAGGCGACCAACTTATAAGATGTACTCGGAAAAGAAAAATTTCATCCAAGATTAGATTAACGTGATCGGCATTCGCAACTACAGAACCCTACACTGCGCGTGGCCTAGCATGTACTTGGCCGGTTTTATTACTAGATTATTTTTATGAGTACAAACTTAGTGGAACATGTCTCACCTAATGAGGATCCAACTAATAGCAAATATTATATTATTGCCCTACTATACTCCATTTGGTTAGGTATTTAAATAAAATGTAAACAATTTTGACAAGTCTTTTTATTGAAATGTACACTTTATAAATCAATAGTACCTTTGCAACTTACAAAGTAATTAAGTATGTAATTTATAATTTGTAACATAATTACTTTGTAATTAGCAAAATTATTGATTTATAAAGTGTATATTTCAATAAAAAGACATGTCAAGATTGTTTATACATTTATTTAAATACCTAACCAAATGGAGTATAGCTGCACTTAGCGTGACCTATATGAGGCCTCAGAATGTGGCAACCTTCTGGAGTGAAAAAACTGGTTTTATTTTGAGCTTTCGACACGAGAAAAACGATCAAACTTAGGCAGGTTACTAATACTGTAAATTTTCCAGCTATCCCGTTTTTCAACATCTTCTTCCCCCTCACTGTGGTCTGCTATTTCTACGTCTTCGTCATCTCTGGCCTTTGGTTTGTGTTCTTCAGGTAAATCTTCATCAGGTTTCTTTAGTCTCCATAGCAGGAGCACGACTCTTTCCGTACTGTTGTTTTTGTTTTTCGTGTGTGTGAACTGAATATAAACATACACACAGCCTTATTTGTTTATTTTACATTATTATTATTGAATCCGCACCACGCATGTCGTCCCAACCTCGATTTTCGTACCGATCGTACTTTCTTGGGAGACTATAATATTAATGTGCGCACTTATTAGGGGTCCCTAAATATCGGCGTCTGCCGAGCGAGACAGGAAGCGTTTGGGAGCTATGTCACCTTGAATGGTACTCCCGTAGCCGAAAAATTACCGATCTTACTTTTGAAAAATTCTTTCTTAGAATCCTTCCTTGTATCATTATGAACAGCTTATACTAAATTCCAGACAATTTACAGGAAGCACTTGCAGAATCAGACGGTTTTTATAGGTGGGATTTTCACCCAAAAAGTACCTATCTTACTTTTTGACGAAACTACATTCAGGTGATAGGGCAGCTCTCACACGATCATAAAATCCAAGTCTGCCTCAGATTTTAGGAAGCGTTTGTAAAACCAGACGTTTTGAATGCGTCACTGATCGACGACCCGTACCTATAAAACGTAACAATAATTACGTTGGTACTTACTTTATATTCTAATGCCTACTATTTACGAGTGTAACTAACCAGACTCTTCCCGCAGAAAAGTAGTAGGTACCTGCCTACTTCACTTAATTACTTTTTTTATATGAAATCAACACCAAATTTTTAAACAAGAAACCAAAATTAGATTAATTTAATTTCAAAAAACACCTACCTATACATGTTTTGACCGTAATTAACTAACGAACGTTCACTGCTGGACAAAAGCTTTCTCCAAGAAAAGCATTGTGGTTAATATCCCCTCTAAATGAACTTACCCGCTCCATGTGACGGTGAGTAAATACTAATATACCCCTAAATAATACTAAAATAAGCCATTTGTACTGTAAATTTCTTCAATCCCCCATCAACTTGTTAAAATATTTACCACAAAATAGTATGCCGGGTATTATTCCAAATCTACGCGTTGTATGGGAACATACGAATTGACTGGTCTAAGTTCACATTTTTTGCTGAAAACTTTTGTAGACCTGATTATATGTTAAAATAAGCAAATATACATCTAATGGGATGTCAATATATGAGCACGCTCATATAAATAGGAAGAGTAGATTTTTTAACCGCTAATTAAATAGCCAAATCTGCTGGTTTCGGGGTTGACCTCCCATGAGCTTGTTATAACATTTCCCACAAAATAGTATACCGATTATTTATCTGAATCTACCCGTTGTATCGGAAAATACAGATTGATAGGTCTGAGTTTTCATTTTTTGCTGGCAAATATTTGTAGACCGAATTATATATTAAATATATGTTTTTCAGGGTTCAAGAAACCTCCATACAAAATTTCATTCAAATCGGTCCGACAGCCGTGAAAGCGTAACAAACAAACCACATTAGTATTTATAATATAAGTAGGGATTTTGGATAAAGACAGGCTTTTGGTAGGTTAAAATCTAACCAGTAGGTCGATGATAATAATATTGAACTACATATTATAATACTCATCATTTTTGGTAGTACGGGTCATCAATCACTAACTCATTTTAAAACTACTGATATCTAAAAGGCTTCCTAAAATCTGAGGCAAATCGAATTTAGTATATGATGTGAATAATAATACAAAGAAGAAAAAAGAATTAGAAAGTAAAATACGTAATTTTTGGTTATTTATACCCATCGTGCTTTCTTGAGAGATTATCCCAGGTAAACATACAGTCTACAACTATGAGGTTGGAGCTCCCAACAGAAACAGGTAAAGGTGTAACGTGGATATTCGACATGATCTTCGTCTTGTCAATATTCATTTTTGGGCCGACCTGTTTAGAAACTCTATGTAGATCTTCAAGCATCGTACTCAAGTCCTCAATCAATTCTGTCAAAATAACGATATCGTAGGCAAATCGAAGGTGAGTCACATTCTTGCCATCGATGTTGATGCCCAGTCTTTTCCCATTCCAGGAGCTTGAAGGCATCTTCCAGAACAGCGGTAAACAGTTTTGGAGATATGACTTCTCCTTGTCTCACGCCTCTTTGCAGTAACATATCTTTCGTACTGAGTTCCTGAAGCCGGACTAACATAGTGGCTTTGCTGTACAAGCACTTTAACACCTCGATATACCTATAGTTAACATGGCTTCGCCGGAGAGACTGGAACACAGCCATTGTTTCGATCAAATCGAAGGCTTTTTCATAGTCTACGAACCCTAAACATAACGGCCAGTTATACTGCTTGCTTCGGCTTCTCTATAAACTGCCGCAACGTGTGGATGTAGTCCATGATACTGTAGCATTGGAATCTTATATCGGCTTATTCGGGAGGTTAGAAGGCATCAAATCTGTTAGCGAGACAGTTCGTAAAGACTCTCGAAAACAACTTATAGACATGACTCGAAAGCGTAATGGGTCTATTAGTTCTTCAATAAGTGTTGCCACCCATTTTGAACTACTACACCTCTGTTCTACATGTCACTCCCTCAAGTAGGGCGGAATTAAAGAGCCTTTGAAGGACTTTCAGTACCGGCGTTCCAACCGCTTTCAAAAGCTCTACTGTGATTCCGTCCTTACCCAGGGCCTTGTTATTTTTGAGCTGTTTGAGTGCTAGCTTAATCTCGTACAGACTGATGTCCAGGATATCTTCGGTATGGTGCCGGGTTAGCTTGGCATTTGGATCTATAGCCGTATTTACGCTAGGTTTTGCAACGAATGTATGTAAATATGCCCATAAAACCTATCTATCCCTATCCTTTATTGACATCACTTTACCGCCCTCCGTATTCAGCTTTGTCAATTAGCTCTGACCTGTAGACATGGTCCTGACGAATATTTTGGAACCTTTGTTTTGTTCTATCGTTTCCTTAATACACTTGGTATTAAAGGCGCGAATGTCATGTCGCATCGCAAGGGCTTTTGTATTTGAATGTTGAGCCGCAGATATTTTACCCAAAAATTACCCATTTTACTTGTTGATGAAACTACATTCAGGTGTTGGGGAGCTCTCACATAATCATAAAAGCCAAGTCTGCCTCATATTTGAGGAAGCGTTTTAGAAATCAGACGTTTTAAAATGAGTCAGTGATCGACGGGGTCGTCGATCACTGTACTACAAAAAATTATAAGTATTAAAATATGTAGTTTATTATCATTATCATCGACCTACTGGTTGAATTTTAAACTATCTTTAAAATAAAAGCCTGCTCTATCTAAAATCCCTACTAATATTATAAATACTATTTGTGGTTTGTTTGTTACGCTTTCACGGCCGTCGGACCGATATGAATGAAATTTTGTATGGAGATTTCTTGAACCCTGAAAAACACATATTTAATATATAATTAGGTCTACAAACATTTGCCAAAATGAAAACTCAGACCTATCAATTTGTATTTTCCGATACAACGGGTAGGTTCGGATAAATAACCGGCATACTATTTTGTGGGAAATGTTATAACAAGTTGATGGGAGGCCAACCAACGAAATCAGCAGATTTGATAAGTGGTCAAAAAAATCTACTCTTCCTATTTGTATGAGCGTGTTCATATATTGACATCCCATTAGATGTATATATGCTTTTTTTAACATATAATCAGGTCTATAAAAATTGCCACCAAAACTGTGAATTTTGTGGTAAATATTTTAACAAGTTGATGAGGGATTGCATAAATTGTCAATACAAATAACTATTGCTCTAAGCTGCAAAATGACTGCAAATCTCAATAGCCGAGCACTCTAGAATTAAATCGTGGAAAGACGTAACCGGTAACAATCTCCGAACTTAAAATATTCCTGGACCTCCTATTCCACATGAGCACGATACCACTTTCCAGCCTGCACCAAACTATGCACTAAACCATGTATTATAATAATACATATTTTGGTGATTTTTACATAAATAAACATCAATATAGAGTGAAATTTAGAGCTCCGCGTATATGCGAGCTGGCACAGGGATGAAAATTTAATCCCTCCCATATGCGGTTTTATTTTTATTTGTTAATTTTAATGATTATTTTATTATATCTGACAAAATAGCAAACGAAATAATAATAAAAAATGTTGCCCATACTCGTGGCACCATGAATTCAGCCGGCAGCGAAGTTGTTAATACCTTTTTAATTATTTTAACATATAAATATGACTTCGCAAGAAGCCTATTTTTAATGTATGATAAGCACAGCATACTTATACTTTATTTCATATACTTAAATGTTTGACATCTACTTGCATTTTAAGCATATTATAGCGTTTGGCACCAAATGGCTAGAAGGGGTATTTACTCACCGTCACATGGAGCGGGTAAGTTCATTTAGAGGGGATATTAACCACAATGCTTTTCTTGGAGAAGGCTTTTGTCCAGCAGTGAACGTTCGTTAGTTAATTACGGTCAAAACATGTATAGGTAGGTGTTTTTTGAAATTAAATTAACCTAATTTTGGTTTCTTGTTTAAAAATTTGGTGTTGATTTCATATAAAAAAAAGTAATTAGGTGAAGTAGGCAGGTACCTACTTCTTTTCTGCTGGATGAGTCTGGTTAGTTACACTCGTAAATAAAAGGCATTAGAATATAAAGTAAGTACCAACGTAATTATTGTTACGTTTTATACGTACGAGTCGTCGATCAGTGACGCATTCAAAACGTCTGGTTTTGCAAACGCTTCCTAAAATCTGAGGCAGACTTGGATTTTATGATCGTGTGAGAGCTGCCCTATCACCTGAATGTAGTTTCGTCAAAAAGTAAGATAGGTATTTTTTGGGTGAAAATCCCACCTATAAAAACCGTCTGATTCTGCAAGTGCTTCCTGTAAATTGTCTGGAATTTAGTATAAGCTGTTCATAATGATACAAGGAAGGATTCTAAGAAAGAATTTTTCAAAAGTAAGATCGGTAATTTTTCGGCTACGGGAGCACCATTCAAGGTGCCATAACTCCCAAAAGCTTCCTGTCTCGCTCGGCAGACGCCGATATTTAGGGACCCCTAATAAGTACGCACATTAATATTATAGTCTCCCAAGAAAGTACGATCGGTACGAAAATCGAGGTTGGGACGACGGACTATTATCTGCCTCCGTGGTTTAGTGGGTAGAGCGTTCGGCTCATACCCGGAGGTCGCGGGTTCGATTCCCGGCGGGGGCAACGACTTTGTGTTGTTGTCCTAGTTTGGTTAGGACATTGTAGGTTGATCACCTAATTCTCAGATAAGTAAGATGATCCGTGCTTCGGAGGGCACGTTAAGCCGTCGGTCCCGGTCACTGTCTTTGACATTGCTTGTTACCTAAAACCATGTCAGAGGCATTTAAGGCGGTTTAAAAACTCTGACACAAGTGTTAGTCACTAACACACAGAAGAAGAAGCTGAAAATTAGTGTATTGCTCCCGGGCAACATTACCACTGAGTTGTGACCTATTTGTATTGCTGTAGCACTCACATTGAAAATTATATAGGTAGGTAGAAACTTATTTCCTTTTTGTGCCTGATTTGTGTTCTTTTTGTATGTGTGTTATAGCAGTAAATAAATGAGTCTATCTATCTATCTAACTGGCCAACACTGGTATCCCATTTTTTGATTTTTCAAGTTGCGTAAAAGCATCTGACATTGCTTAACGACTGCCATACAATGATGACAGCCGGGACTAACACATACACATGCCTTCCGAAGCGCGTAGGAGCTCGAGAAATTTGTATGCCCAATTGTGGTCACCCATCCAAGCGCGGACCACGCCGGGTGCCGCTTTACTTGTGAAATTACTAGTAAGGAGCACTCCCGCCAGGCTACCGAGCTCCTCTCTCCGCTCTCTGTACTACCAGAGCCATACATGGCCACAGTAGCCAGAGGATTTGGCCTTCACTCTTCACGCTGGCCAGAAGGATGGGAGAGTCACCATCTAAGACATCCGCGCGGGAAAATTTGAAGGGGTCATATTCTACTCTGCCCGAAACCACACATACAAGTAATTCAAATAATTTATCATTTTTATATTAAATGTCATTAGTTTGAAAGAAATAAGGCCTAGCATAATTATGGTATTCACAACCGTATAAACTTATTAGTAATCTGTGCCACAACTAATATTATAAATGACTTTGGATGTTTGTTACTTGATAACGCTTAAGAGTCCTCCGACCCTAGACTTCTCCATACAAACGTAGTCTACGTTTAATTTTGAAACCACATGTCAGATTCCGGTAAAAATTGGTAATTGTGAAGAAATTGCAATTATCTAGGGTTATAACTGGTTTCCTATAGTAAAATTATGAACTGGAAAGAAAATATAACGATTTAGAAGTTTCCCATACTAATGGTCAAAAATGATATAAAACACTATATTCTATTTCAAGTTCATATTTTTACAGTCGGAAACTAGTTATAAAACTAGATAATTGCAATATCTTTGAAATTACAAAATTTTGCCCAAATCGGACATGTCGTTTTGAAATAAAACGTAGACTACGTTTGTATGGAAAGTTGTATTTTGGTCTAGGGTCAGGGGACCCTTAAAAGGCAGAACTGATTGAAAGAAATATTGCATGAAGATTGCCTACTGTCTGAATTAACACATACCCCCTATTTGTCGCGAAAAATGTGAGGTTCTTGAATTAGCCAATTTCCAAAAATAAATGTAATGGAAAACTAGTAATATACAATATGAAACAAAAACCAGTTTGCCCCATTCCTGAAATCACAAAAAAATCGGCAGCTCTATACAAAATTAAATACCTACCGTTCCAAAATGTATGGAGCTGCAATTTTGACGTGACAACGTCTTAAATTAGGTTGCGGCTGGGAGTCACTTATGAAAAAGTGTAACGCTCGGTAACGTTACGATGAGTCACCGAACGAGAGAGAGGCCCGCCGAATGCCTTGCGTCTCTCTCCCACTCAACTATGATCGCGTTGTCACGTAAAACTTTCGCCCGTATACCGACTTTACAGGCAACCGATTTTTTTTTTATGATTTCAAGAATGGGAGAAACCGATAAATGGAACATACACCAGCTACCCAACATTACCTTCACAAATCGGACAGGGTTTTTGTTACACATTGTATACAACTTCTAAGAGACATACCCGTAATAAATAAAACCTAGACCAGACCTACCAGACCTAGATCACCATCTTTTGATGATAATAAAATAACAGTCCAAAACAAACAAAAAATTCGACATTCCCATACAAATTGCCGGACTGCGCACTTTTGTAAGAAAATACCAAAATTTGTTTTTAGTTTTTGACTGTTATTTTAATTTTATTATACTATAGTGGTCTAGAATAGCCCGTGGTTCGATTTATTACGGGTATGTCCCTTCCACGTTGTATAGAAATTAGTTCGAAGTAAATGTCCAATTATCATAGTTTTTGGAACGAAGTTCCTTATCGCGCGTTGCGAAAGGAGGCTAGACGGAAAAAATTAAGACCAAAAGTTGTAACGACACTTTTTGCTATAGTTGTAAGCCGTGCGGCGTGCGCGTATTTCTCTCTCTGTCTCTCTCTCTCCTAATTAATCGAAAGGAACTTCGTTCCTTTCGGGTGTCCCTTGACACCTCTCAAGTTTTTTTTATGTTATCAGGGAAGGAGAGCCAGGCTTAACTACCGACCAAATGATCGTGTTGTCTCTGGTCTTCTCTACTGAAATGGGTCCTGTTAAGTTCTTCTATCTGTTTTTAAACAGGTACGTACACGCAGGAAGATCATTTTGATTTTTATACAGTTACCTATATACACGGTGATTTTTTATTGGTTCTGAAGCCAAAAGCCACTTCATAGGCATCGTTAGTAAGACCTCATTAGCTAAAAATTCAGAAACAAAAAATGTTGACTAAAACTCGAAAGCAAAATTGTGAGATCAATTAGTAGTCCGCCGCCATATACCGCCCGCCGGCCGGCGGAGGTCATCGACATCCACGCAGCTGTTTTGGCCGGCATAACTATGTGGTCTCGATCGAAAATCATTAACGAAACTTTTTTATCTTATGACATACAGAAATTTGGATTACGTATATGAGTAGAGGAATTTATTTACTACACGACATTTTTTTTTTCAAAACCAATGAAAAGTCAGCGTGTATACTTCATGAATAGTTAAGTCCTTACAACGTTCATCATTTCTCATAGACTTTATTGTAAAAGGATACCTACATACATGTGTTTAATGCGGATGCTTTGGTTTATGTAAACTATTATATCTGTGTGTAATTTAAATAAATAAATAAACAATTATTAAAGAAAATTATATTAAACTAAAAGCTATTCTATAAATTAAAACTATTACTAAAAAATATATTTATATTAACCGGCCTTAGCGTTGGGCCACACGCAGTATAGGGTTCCGTAGTTACGAATGCAGAATTTTACAAGTTCACGCGACTAAATACGTCTTAAAAACTAATTGGCTTGTCAAATAACTGAAAAAATCTAATTCGCAAATCATTTTAAGAATTTTTCTCTAATCAGATTTTTAAATAAGGTTTTACTTATTTAGATATTTGCAAAAATCCCAATGATATTCATTTTCAAGCAAGGTCAAACTTATTTGAGGAAGTGACGTCACGATGAAGATTCTTTGAGTAAGGTTGGCAATTTCCTCTAACAGTACAGTACTAGATTGACACTGTTACTGTCTCTACCAACACAACTTGACGACAACCAACATAACGATGTTAATTTAAGGAGGAGACATTGACAGTTCACAGACATTATTGTTTTTTTTTTAATGCAGACATAGGAAAAATGTAAACTTCGAAAATATTTTCAAGATTTTTTTTAACACTTTTTCGTCTTTTTCATCGTATTAGTATTACATATTACCTACCCATGCCAAATGCTTTCTAGTACTAGTAGAACCGCGGACAGACAAACAGACAGATATGGCGAAATTGAAAGGGTTTCTTGTTAACTACGGAACCCTAAAAACCTGTCATCACCACACGTCATATCTTTCCCTTTTTTGAGCATTTCTTTTACGTTTCCCCTCTTTCATTTTATTCTTCTAGATTAGAAACCAAAAGGTTGGTAGAAGGCTATCTATCCTGCGACACCATCGTAGAACGCGGCAGTAGACTGGCTAGGAACCTGCAGGACAGCATGAGAGTCGTCAAGAAGAGAGCGATGATCTATTGGATGGTGGTAATAGGAAACGGGGTCGTTTACTGCTTGAAACCTCTCCTCCCGACCACTAAGGCGCATGCTATTAACGAGAGGTATCCTCTGTACGGTTAGTATGATATTCTTGCCAATCACAGAGACCTAGTATTAGTTTGATGTTCCAATTTCGCAAAGATAAAAATTTATAAAAAAAATAGTGGGTACACGCGTTAGAAGTTATACATCTTTGGCGTATGAAATAACTTGAACATAGATACAGTACAGCCAGATCGTGGGCTAACTTCATACTGTTGCTTTTTTCTGTCGGTGTGCGTGCGCATCGTAAAAATTCACTCTCATCATTTTTCCCAATCGCGCCAAAAGAAGTATAACTTTAATAACCCCTCGGCTTGTCGACGCCGCTGGTGACGAGAGGCTGGCTCATATCACGCGCAGAGGTTTGCAGTAGGAATGCAGCCAGTGTAGCTATTAAGCGCGGGAATGCAGCCAGTGTTCTTGGCACCATGTCACATGAACGTCATTTAGATTTTTTATTTAATTTTCAATTTTAGGTTTTAGTTCAATAATTTATTAGTTGAAATTTCGCAAAGCAATTCTGAAAGCACTGGGGTCGGAAGACCCGGTAGTTTCTACTTTTTTATAAAATCTATGTCATTCAAATAATAACAATCTGCTTCATAACTGAATAAGCGTCTAGGATGTTCGCTGTTTATAGGCTATATGACGTCACAGTAACAGTCTCCAGTCATATTTATTTATTTTGGTCTAAATTTATGTAATTTTTTTACTCTCCAAGTTTAAGTAAACGTTCATTCAGAAGCGACAGATAATGAATAGCGTTAAGTTTATGTTTTGTACCATTATGTTCAATGAAGATTTAGAAAATAAATTGAACATGGTGCTCTTTATAAGCCCAGAAGCAATTAACAAAAATCAAATAAATCGTAAAATATCGTGTTGAGTATCAAATGACAGTGCTTAATTCGCATCGTTCAAAAAATTTATGCTTATCAGCTTCTACGTCCTGAATCCTGATGTAAGAGTTTTCACGCAGTAGGTAGGGTTTTGTTTTTATCTCGTTTGATTAAAAAATTTGTACTCCACTTTGCGATTAAAACACTTAACACATTTGTTTTATATGACAGGTTTTGAACACGACTTGGAGTCTTCAGGTCTTGAGGTGCAGACATTAATCGTTTGGATGGCCGTTTTCTTCACGGTGTACCCCGCGGCTCAAGTCAGTGCCTTCATCATCGTCATTGTGGGCTACACCGAGTCCCAACTCCTGGGCCTCAGCTGCGAACTTCGGGAAATGTGGAAGGGAGCTGAACAGCATTGCGAAGATGTCAAGAATAACCCAGGAACAAGTAATGTCGACGAAAAAGCAATAAAAAATTCCTTCATCAGAGAAAATTTGAAGAATGTTTGGAATTTCCACGTAATGAATACAGAAATAATACGTCAAACGGAACGTGTATTCAAGAACGCTTTGGCAGGGCAATTACTGTTACTAATAATCAGTCTGATTACGGAATTGCTCGGTGGTATGGAACAAACTTACATTCAGATGCCTTTCGCGTTTGTTCAGGTTGCTGCGGATTGTTTGGCTGGACAGAAGTTGATAGACGCGGGAGATGTTTTCGAAAAGGCTCTGTATGATAGCAAATGGGAGAATTTCGATGTTCGCAACAGGAAGACAGTTCTGCTAATGCTGCGGAATGCCCAGAAGACCTTGAACCTCTCTGCTGGAGGTATCTCTATCTTAAATTTTGAGCTGCTGATGAGCATCATTAGAAGTGTTTACTCAGCATACACGGCTCTGCGCTCTAAGACGGGTGGATCAACGTAATGATTACAAACTTACTTGTATGAAGGAACTGTTCTTTTGGAACCTTCTCTTAGGAATGTAGAAATTAATAAATAGACATAGCCTAAATAATTAGTTTCTTTTCCTAAGTAATTTTACCCATGTTCAATACAATTAGAGAATATTAGGCAATATTCCTTCCACGTTGGTTTGTCTTTATAGCAATACAGCTAAGGATGCAACTAGGAATACGCTATACGAGATGATGGAGAGCTGGTCTGGGGGAAAAGGAAAAACATGGAACGTATCAGTTGCTTATCTTCACGCACATATCGTAAAAAGATGCGCCGTTATAGGTAAGGGAAATGAAAAAGTATCATTACAAACGTTTTTTTATTAAGTTTCACATAGGAAAGTGGCCATAGGAACTTTGTCATGAAACGACTCAACCCTATCGAGTTTGGGCTCGTTTAATTCGCCATGAGGAGCACTTTAAATAATAGCTTGTTTAAAAAATATCTATTTAAAATAATATTTTTTTTTGATTTTTTTTGACGTGGCTAATTTATTTTACGTATTCAGGTACCGCTATTTTGAAAAATTAAAACTGAATCGACAAAAAATCCTAACTATAGAAATGCGATCTGCAGACAACAGCCGGACCAAAAAAACGAATGTTTTCCTAAGCAAAAAAAAGTTAATCAAAAAATATTTATTAAATCATATTTTGTTTTTATTTAGATTTTCAACAAATAATTTAATAAAATTAACAAGAAAATTAACTACAGCTAAACTTATAAATTAAATAATACTAATATTATAAAGGCGAAAGCTTGTGTGTGTGTATGTTTGTCCTTCTTAACGCGTAAACGGCTGGACGGCAATTTTGGTAAAATTTGGTAAGCAGGAAGCTGACATGGATTTACACATAGGCTACTTTAGGTTACTTCCTCCTTGATATGCCAGACAAAAGATTCAAAACTTATGTAAAGAAAGTACTTTGTGAGAAGGCTTATTATAGGACCGATGACTACCTTAAAGACAAAAAAGTCTGGCGTGAGCTTGACGCGGGTCCCTCTAAAAGTTTGTAATATAGGTACTCGAAAATGTCATAATTTGGTACATTTTGTACAAACTGAATCTACAACTTGACATTACTTTAAAATTTTGACATTCTAAAAATTAAATTTAAATTATGATATGACATACGAGTAACAAACAAAACAATGTATTCTCTGTCCACATTAACTTTAAGTATTAATTAAATTGTGAGTTGACGTCCTTGGAGAAAAGGTGCAGTGCAGTTTGTTACCGCTTCTTCTGCACTAGCGCTTTGGAAGCGGTAGTAAACTTAGCTGTAAGTAACTATTTGACGTCAACAATTGTGCAACAAAATAATGACGATTATTAAGAGATATTATAAATATCCTATGATAATAAAGATATATTTGATTTGATTTGATTTGATTTGACTTATAAATAATAAGGTATTTATATAGTTATAGTAATAAGTAGTAGTAAGTAGTATTTATGTAGTTTATGTATGGTTTATTTTTGAATTATTATTTATGTATATTTATGTGTAGGTTTATCCACGATATATATACGACTATATGTACTTACTTAATAATTATAAGTTTACTCCTTTCTTTTTGTCTTTTTTAGTTAGTTGCTGTTGTAGGTACTTACCCCAAAAGATTACTTTCTCAGCATCACTTTTTGGTTGACTGGTAGAAAAGGCCTGGCCTTAAGTCCGCCATTTACATGTATATTGTAATGAAGTTAAATAAACAAATAAATAAGGCCTGGCAAAAAACGTCGAAAAATAAATACAAGAAAACAAAAACAAAATGTTTAAGTTAATTTTAGTACAAACTCATCAAATCGCTCATTCATAGCCCGTAGGGTGTAGTCTAGCCTTGATCAATCCATAATTATAGCATCGATTTGGCAAATACGCGGAATACGGCCATGTGCTGTAATTTTAATAAAATGAGGGAATTTAAGACAATTTGCGTTTTAGGGTTTCGAACGGTATTTTTATTATGAGAGTGCCTTCGTTGCCGGCTCCTAAAAATATCACTATTGGGAACCGGCGGTAGGTATACTGCCGGCAGCCGAGATTTAAAACACCGGCTGCCGGCGCCAGCACTCAAAATTTGCCGTGGAGCGTAGGTTAGGTTCGTTAGGTTACCTGTGACCAAAACACGAGCGAGCGACCGAAACGAGCGAGCGACTCAAGTTTAGGGCGAAAGTAACACAGACACAGATGCAAGGATGAAAAATGTCGCAAATATACTTTTAAATAGTCGCCATGTTGTTGTTTTACGTGTTATACCAGCACCGGCAGCCAATTCGGCAACCAGCGCCGGCAGCGGAGGCACTCCCTTTTATTATTCATATCAATAAGTAACACAATCAAAAACAAAATGTTTTTTTTTAATATGCCATAATTAAATTATAAGCTTTTAAAACCTGATGGAAATTGAAACTGTCAAGTTACATAAAAAGGGTGCACGTACAGCGATCTTGACGTCACTGGTATTAGGTCTCGCGCGTACGAAAGAGATAGTTAGATGACCTCGCCAATCTCCCACTATTATATTTGAATTGAAATGCTAACAACTGCTTCATTAAATAACCAATTATCGTGCTGGTTCAAAAAAAAAGTATTTTCTGTTAAAAATATTAAATTATATAAATTATTAACCAAAATCATACACAGTAAAATAGCCTTTTTAGCCATGTCAGTCTGTCCATCTGTCGGCGGCTTGGCTTATAGACTGTTGTACTAAAAATTTAGTAAATGAATTGAAAGTTATACCTTTTTGCAAAATTCGTAAAAAATACGTGCTAGTAAATGTGTAAAATTATAAGGAACCCTGCAACACGCATGGCTTACACGCACTTGACCAGTTATTTAACTTTTAAATTTGTTTTTTGTCTAATTGTGCCAGTAGGCCACTATGGACATTAGACATTAGCTTAAGTGTAAGGTAGGTCCTATATTTCGAATTGCTGTAGACTCACAACTAAGTAAATATATATTTTATAATTCTAAAACTTGTTTTTTAAATAACAAAGAACAAAATGATAAAAAATATTACATTTGAACTAGAGACTAAACTAATAATCTTAATTTTGATAGTTATTAAAAACTAAGTTTTAGAATTTTAAGATAGTACAAATGTATTTATATTGTTTATTTAAATCTTGGAGTAAAATAATAAATAAATATATAAGGACAAATCACACTGACTGAGCTGGCCCCAAAGTACCCAGGATAAGTCCCAGAACAACTTGAAAAAGGCCATCTTCCAACTTGCCCCGGCAATCGAAATCAGAATCTCCAGAGATAATAAATGTTATAATTTTTTAAAATTTAAAACCAACTTCATCCCCAAACTACACTAAGACTACATTATACAACCGATTTGTCCAAATTTCTGAGGAACCACCAGAGAAAGCATGCCTGCAACCAGCAAATACTTTTAAACAGAAAAAGAATTTTCCAAAGAGCTCTGGGTGTAGAATAAACGGCGAAAATACATTGAAAAAAAAAAAGATTCTCTTCTCCTTTTTGGAAGCCATTTAAAAATAAGCAATCAGATCTAGAACCTTATTTGGTCAGTTAACATTTAAAGACAATCTAGATAGTTCTACTCACCAACTCCTATGTATGGTCACAGTATTGGTTTGATCCTAAAACGATGGAGAGAATCCGCAAGTTCGGTCTGGAGTACACAGACCTGCCCACCATGCTGTGGAACTCGGCTGTGCTACTGAGGATTATGACCGTGAACGTGGATCCAAACTACAAGAGACGTAAGTATGGAGGTTTGAATCTATACACGGTGACTTTTCATTGGTTTTGAAGCCGAAGGCCACTTCATAGGCATCGTTAGTAAGACCTAATTAGCTAGTCAAAATAAAAATTAAGAAACAAAAAATGTTGTCTAAAACTCGAAAGTAAAATTGTGAGATCAATTAGTAATGCCACCGCCATACATCGCCCGCCGGCCGGCCGGGGTCATCGACATAACGCAGCTGTGTGGCCGGCGTATAACTACGTGGTCTCGATCGGAAATCATTTACGCAACTTTTTTATCTTATGACGTACAGAAATTTGGATTAAGTATATGGATAGAGGAATTTATTTGCTTTACGATTTTTTTTTTCCAAAGCCAATGAAAAGTCAGCGTGTATATAATATGAAAAATTTAACATAATGTAACGTGACAGAATTAATATCAGTATAACGTACATAACGTCTTAAGGTCCCGCCCAATGTGCGACCCCGTTCCCCGTCCTCATACCTCTGGTAGTACCTCACACCAAAAAGTAGCTTCTCGTCTGGCCTGGAGGACTTGTAGGTCTATTGGAGGAATAACATCATTAAATTTACATAAAGGAGCTGGGTGGACCGGCGGGAATGCGCACTAGCTCTTTCGCAAGTAAAGCTTTTAGGCAACTTGAAAAATCTGACACCAGTATTGGCTTCATACAAACAAACAATTTACATTTATGTTATACGGAATCTGCTCAGGTATTTAAAAATTTTAAGGGAATAAATAGTATTTCAAAACAAAAAACCGACTTCACCCTCGAACTGGGTACACCTAATTTTGTTAGAAATTTTATAGGACCACTTGACAAGAAGGTATACACCCTTTCAAACAAAAAAGAATTTTCCAAATCGGTCTGGGCGTCTTCGAATAATCTGTGAACATGTATAAAAAATAACCGCGACGAATTGATAACCTCCTCCTTTTTGGAACTCGGTTAAAAAGAAGAAATTGAGTTGCTGACATATTGACTGATCGATCAACGCACAGCTGAAACCGCGGGGTCTTGAAGCATGAAATATTGCACAAATGTGCCCAAAGAAGGAATTTTTGGAAATTCCTGTAGTTGTTGAAATTTATACGAAACTTGATAAATTTTCAATAAAATACTCTAAAAAATTACTTACGAGCTCACGTTTTAAAACAAAAGTTTACTGTACTTAGCACTCAATAAAAAACTAGGAGGGTAAATTCGGGGGTGAAACTTTGTATGAAACCCGGCTAAAAACGGGTAAACAGTGGAAATATATGTCCAAAATTTGACCTCACAAGCGAGGCCATGGGCTTCAGCTGGTAACAATATACTTGCTACAGTTTGGGACACTACAGTGTCAAATCATATTCTACTCTGCCCTCACCACACTACTATGTAATACTATTATTAATTCTGTGACACTACTCCGCACGGTTACTTTATTTATTATCTTCTGACTTTTTAGCATTTAAATTTCAGGAATCCCGATCAAGTTCTTCATTCTCTTCATCGTGATGTTCTTCTGCTACTTCTATTTGTACGTGTTCTCCGTACACTGGTTCGTCTTCAGAAAGAGCGTTAAGACTGGCGACATCATAAACGCTACAGTCGTCTTCTCTCTTGGTAGTGGCAGCATGATTAGTACCGTCAAGTTTATGTACATGCTCATGTATCAGTAAGTACCTATCCTATGCGTTTATAACTTTTACTTCTCACCTCCAATTTTAGATTTTTCCTTTTTTTTGCTTTGGTTAGTTCTGCACTCCCATGCTGGTCTGGGAGAAATAAAAAAACTTAGAATGTACCAGCTGCTTCTCTTCCCACGCAGATCGTAAAAGCCGATCGAGGGAATGGGCAAAAATGCAAATCATGTTAACAGGCGATGCGGCTAGCAACCCATCACTGTATTGATTGCTTTTCCATCTTCTCGCCCACCATGACGCTAAAAGTGGCTTTTGGGTCTTGCGGCCCTGGGCTCTGCATAGAACCGCAAGACCCAAAATGCTCTGTCTGCCCCATTAGGGATAAAGACGTGATAGTATGTATGTATGTAGTTCTGCAGGAGTGTCAAGACCGGCGATATCATTATTGCTACAGTTATCTTCTCTCTTAGCTGTGGTGGCATTATCAGCACCGGTAAATTAATTTATATACTTTTATGTTTGACTTTTCATCTCCAAAAGCGAAACCTTTTCCGTATTGGTTGTGGTTGGCTCTGTTGTATGTGAACTACATCCATTGCTTCCTGTCGTTTATCAAATTTGCACTCATAAGCCTCTGGTTCCTTAATTTGCTGGTTCTGACATTCCTTCTACGTCTTTCTAGGTGTGTAATATGTTCGATAGCACTCTTTATAACATATTTCTATAATATAAAAAGTTTGAAGTATTTATTAAAAGAAAGTGCAACCAGTCGTGTACTGTACTCTCTCAGTCTTCAATCATTGCCAGATCATGTCCAAATCATATGCTGTAACTTCGACAATTGTACTTAAATAGATCGTAGAATTTGCCCATATTTAATCCTAGCTCATATATTGTTTTCTTCATAATGTTAAATCTACCATGTTTTACAGGAAGAAGTTAAGGAATCTGATAGAGGAATATCTGAATTTCAATGCTAAAATGTCGCCAGAGAGTCGTTACGCGAAAAATTTATTGAAAGTGTTGAGGTCAGTGAAGAGACGGGCCATGATCTTCTGGATTCTTATCGTCGGAGACGGCATGTTCTACCTGATCAAACCTATTGTTACACCAGGGAGGCACATGACAGAGGAAATTGAATTTCTATATGGTAATTAGATTTTTTGATTTTCTTTTAATCTTTTGTCGATTATGTCGATTATCACCGAAATTATTTTAGATCCCTTTTTTTCCTTCACATAACACACTAAAATGCTTAATTATTAAAATTATTCCATTTTGAATGTTTCTTAAAAATAAACTCTTTTACAGGTTTATCTCCCATGATGGAGTCTCCCAACTTAGAGATATCCTACCTATTAACTGCTGGAGGAGTACTCTTCACCGTATACCTTACTGCTAGTATCACTAGCTTTCTCATCTCCATCACTGGTTGCATTGAAGCGCAAATGCTCTGCCTTGGACAAGAACTTACATTAGTTTGGGATGACGCTAAAGAATATTTGAAGAGCACGACAGAAGATGACCAAATAATATTAGATTATAAGGAAGAACAAAAGATATTAAACGAATACGTTAAGCGTAGACTCAAGGATATTGTAGAAATGCATACATCAAACATACACTTTATGCAAACTTTAGATAAAGTATTTAGATATTCTATTGCCGTTGAATTTGTTCTTCTAATCATATCTATCATAGCAGAGTTTCTTGGTGGGATAGAAACGACTTACGTATTGATGCCATTTGAGTTGGTTCAAGTAACAATGGATTGCATAACTGGACAGAAGTTGATTGATTCAAGTTCTGCCTTTGAAGCGGCAGTGTATGATAGTAAATGGGAGAATTTTGATTTAAGGAACATGAAGACAGTAATGCTGATGATCTTGAACTCCCAGAGGGAGATGGCGCTGAGTGCTGGAGGAGTCGCAACTCTGAGCTACCTTTGCTTGATGAGCGTGGCTCGGATGATCTACTCTATTTACACGGCTCTGAGGACCACAATGGGATAGAAATGTTCTGAATAGTTTTGATTCTCTAATTATAAAATCTGTATCACAAATACATCAGCATCTTTAAGCAAATTACTGGAAATATTCGCAAATTCGCACACTTTTGTTTGTCTTATCTGTATCTAGATAATTACACTGATTCACGATAACTATTATAAATTAATAAATATGTTATAAATTAAAATGTATTAATCGCGGTAAGTCCCGTAATACTAATAACAGTACATAATATAATACCTCTACAATGTTGACATAATGTTAATATAACATGAAATGCTCGCGAACGAGTCAACTACAGATATAGATAAAATCCTTCCTAAATAATGTCTGTATTGAAAATACGTGTATTACATAAGCGCCATCTATATGGCTTGCTGTGCATTATGTACCTAGTATATCACACTTGATGCTATAAGCATCTCTTTCAATAAGTGATTCGATTAGCCGCCACTAGATGTCATATTGTACGCACACTATTTAAACGAATTTGCAGAATTTCCGTCCTCGGTTTTAATTCTCTTTAGCTATAAGCAGTCACCTCAAAATAAATCGCAGATACATAACACTAATAATCGTAATTATGACCGTAAGACTAAAGTCATATATTATACGTATTTAATAATTAAAAGACAATAATAACATGATGAGAGACAATAATATCTGGCGGGTAAGTGATCAATACTGTGAAAATGAGTTTCTTTTAGCGTTTCTTCTCAGCAGTGGTCATTACTAAGCCTTGGTAGGTATTGGTAGCCATTTTAAAAAAGAAATGTATACTTATTGTCATGTAAAAGTTCCTGTAAAGGTCTAATTACTGACTAAACGTTTAAATTTAATCTAGAAATGTATCCACGTAAATCCCTAAACCTAGTCGATCCATCATAAAAGCCATTTCGTCCAAATCCTTTAGTTTTAGCTGCAGTTTACCAAATGTCCCGTGAAATGGCCGCCCCACCCAGGGAACCACGCTCATTAGTACGTTTAAATAGGTTTTACGATGTTCACAAATCCAGTGAAAACACTTCTATCTGAGATTGGAATAGGTATGTGGAGTAAATTTTTTTTGGCTCGTTGTATAGCTTATTAAAAAGTATGGTAAACGTATTTTTGAAGTGAAAACTTCTTTAGCGGCGTTGTGCACTTTTTTTTGGAATGGGTAAAAAATGTTAAACTCGCGTCAGGACACGTGACCTGATCGAAAATTTGTAAGACGGATGGAGAGTAGACAGCTGGCGCGGCGTAGGAGAGGGAGTATCCCCCTCTCTTTCTACGGTGCGGCGAAAATGTATGCCTGCGCCTGCTGTTTCGTATATCAAAAATGCACAACGTTAATATTCAAGTTTTCACTTCTGCCGGCACTCCCAGAGTGCAACCCGTCGTTTTTTTTTCTCTTATTAGCAAATAATGAAGAAGATGCAGTGCGTTTAAATTTCGTATGACGTCACGATTGGCCACGATTGATAAGCAACGGTGACGTATATCACCCCCATCCCCACTCTGAAACTTCGAAGCGCTGTATCTTCGTGAATTTTGACTACATTGCTAAACCAAAAATTACGGGTCCTTTATTTTTGGATAATCTAGTTGACGGACTTAATAAAATAATTTATTTTTAATCCAGTCCAAATCCCTATTATTTTTAGTGCATAAAGCAACATTGTTGCATATTTATTAACTTTTTGAAGTGGCATGGGGCAGGACACATAGTGCGACGAATTGATGGCCGATGGGGAAAAAATTCTCTAATAGTGACCACGTACTGGCAAGCGAAGCCAGAAGTGGCCAGAAGACCTGATCAAGATCGCTGAAAGGCGTTGGATGCACGCTGCTCTAGATCGGTAATAAATATAATTATGTAATACATACCTTAACCTAAATATTATCCTCATCATCATCAGGCCTTTTTTAGTCTCCACTGCAGGAGCACGACCCTCTGTACTACCAAAAGCAATATTTTTCCAGAGCAGCCAGAGGATCTGTCCTACACTCTCCACGCTGGCCAGACAGACTGGAGAGGCCTCATTGATGTTTATAATCTTGGTTTAGCTTGTAATTTCTAAGTCGCTTTCTTCTACGTAAATTATATATGACGCTAAAAGTGGCTTTTGGGTCTTGCGGCCCTGGGCTCTGCAGAGAACCGCAAGACCCAAAATGCTCTGCCTGCCCCATTAGGGATAAAGACGTGATAGTATGTATGTATGTATATATAATATGTACATGAACCTCCGAAATAAGCTATCTAATAGTAAAAACCACGTCAAACAAACAGATATAGAAAGACTTCGAGAAATACTGTGTAGAATTTACAACTGCATTTAGCCATCTAGTTAATAAATAATTCCTTAATAGCCCGACCTTCGAATGAGGTTATTTGACGTTTCTGTCATAAATTACTTAACTTGTAATTAGTGGAGAAATATGTATTAGTCGCGAAAATTTAGTTCAAAGTGAAACATTGTGGCAAGTCAGATTTAAAAATTAAATATTTTTATTTGTTTGTCGAAAAGCCATATTTACCATAAAATGTAAATGATTAAAACTGCTTAAATTAAACTAAAGAGCATAAAATTAAAAGGCAAATTATTACTAAAAACTAAATTAAATAACTAAATATGAAAATGAATATTGTTACTAATTACTTTTATGTGAAACAGAGTAATGTTAATTACATCCTTTAATTTTAACAAGAATATTTTTTATAATTAATAATAGTTTTTATGAAAATATTTGCATTCGTATATATAAATATTTTTTCCATATGTTGACTACTACGTTACTTCTAACTCAGACTAATGAGTAATTTTACATTAACGTCGTAGGCGACGCATAAAGGAGGTCTCACTCACTTCTTACATACTACTGTATTTTTATTTTAAAATCGCTGCATGTTAAACTTAGATGTTGGTTTGTTTAGTACAGCTGTATGCCACAAGTCCATACAGGAATTGTGGCATACAAGTCTAGTTGTTTTGAATTGAAAAGGTTGAGAATCTTCCAAGCTAATTTCTGAAACCGTATCTCCTCTTTTTTTATTGACATAAGCTTTCCAGCGCAACTTCGCGTCGTACAATACTTTGCTGTGTCCACGTATGGTATTTGTTTTTTATTTATGTGCACGGGGCGATATTTGTCTTGCATGTTTGTAAAGTTCACGTGAATTGATTTTGATTTATTAAGTTTGATTCTCCATTCTTTTATCTAGTTTTAAACTTTGTTAATAGCTCCTTGTGACTGCTATTATAGCCGTGTCATCGGCAAAAGTTGCAATAGTGTTGTTTTCTTAATTTGGAATATCACAGATGTATAGGAGGTACAGGACTGGACCCAAAATACTTCGCTGAGGTACTCCAGCTTTTATTTTCTAAAATTCAGAATAAGCATTTTCTTCCGCCGCACTTTGAAAACTCTATCTGATAAATACGATGTTATTATGTGACAACATAGTTTTTGGGATTTTTTTTCTTAAGTTTTATGATACGGCCTTCAACTTTGTCGAAAGCTTTTGCTAATACTAAAAATACCAGACGTTATTGTCTTCAAGGGTTTTCCACATTGCGTTACACTGCTTACTTGGCCAATTGATAAGGGTTTTTCTCTGAAACCAAATTTATGTTCTGGCTTCGTGAATTCAACCTCTTTTTTTAAACTTTTTCTAATTAATTTAGACATAACGTGCAATTAAGAGTTGGTTTGTATGTCGTAGCTTCAATAGGTTTCTATAGCTATACTTTTGCTATTTTCGATTTTCTTTAATCGCTCATCAAATGATGGCATAATTTTGAGAATTCAATTTTCATTAGTGTTAGCTTGCTTTTTCTTTTGTGAGCTTGCAGAATTTTTGGTTGCATTCTGGGTTTAAGAAAGGTTAGCGCGTAGACGTTGGTTTGTTCAGTAGTTTTTTGATAGTTGGTTTGTTTTTGTGGCTGACAACAGATTTTGTGCTATTTTTATTTCTCATTTTCTGTATTTTCTTTGCAGATATGCACCCAAGCCATAGCTGGATGTATTTTTTTTGCAATGTACGCAGTTAGCTTTGTCAGTTGCTGGTTTGTTGCAGTCCTCGGTCAGATATCTAATATCTCCCTGTGCACTTTATACACCTTGGTTTTTTAGAACAATACATGCGGGTATGTTCACATGCCTGGCACATTTGGCATTAGGAAATAGGTAAGTTTAGAAGATTTCAGGGGTTGTATATCAACCATGCACCCTAGAATTTCGTAGCCTAAGCTATTTTCTCCTTGTTGCTAAAAGTCAGCAATAACATGTTTAGCGGTCCTGTACTTTTCCAGCTAAGATTGTTCACCGCACCTTTATTTTTAGACTCTTCGACGTGAGTTCTTCAATTATCCTATCTGGCTTGTAGGTAGAAGGCAAGTTTTGCTATTACTCTGGCATATCTTGTTAATACTCATAAGAATGTGAATTGCAATTTTTGCTTGTTAAAATCTTTGTGATAATTCTGTACGATTCCTCATTTCAGGCATTTATCTTCACGCTATCCCTATTTTACATTTTAATGTTATTTTAGAACTGGTCTTGAGACAAAAAGTAAAAAAAGTTTTAGTAGTTGTCAACAACATCTTCAATAATAGAAGGAGGTTCTTTTATTTTTCTATCTTGGGGTTTTTCTTTTCCTGTAACGAGAGTGTGGGTAGTGTATAAAATTTAAAAATTTTCCTTCATTTTGTTTGTATCCACTTTCCTTCTTCTTCTTATTCTTTGCCAGTTCTTCCTCGTTAGTGCCGTATTCGGCATGCGGAGTAGATGTCTCCATGTTTGGAGCTTTTGGCACTATTGCTTTCTGCTCTATGGTACATAGCAACTGTTATTGAAGTCTCAATTTGCTTCTTGAAGTCTTCAAAAAGGCTTTGCTGTTTTGGCCGTTCTTTTTTATACCGGTCATAGAGGTGCAGTTTGGCTTCAGTTTTGTTTTGGATGATGTTTTCATTGTTAAGGCAGTATAGAACGTCACCTTAACAATTATTCGTCGTACATAAACATACCGTGTGCAATGACTCACCGATCTAGGTCATTGCAGCCGGCCAAAGTTACGTGTCGACAGTGACTTTACGCGTGTTTTCTAAGTATACAGCTGTTCTAGTCGAAGATTGAACAATCAATGACAATACAAATAAATTTAAAAAAAAACGTAACAAATAAAAAAAAAAACATAATATAGGTAGGTACATACGTACTTAATAAAAGAAACTATTTTTATGTAAATGAATATATCTGTGCCTTCGAATAATAGATTAATAATAATAATATAGGTACGACTACGTACATACGTAGTTACCAAAAAAATATTAAAAAGTAAATGAAATATATCTGTGCGTGCACTGAAATTTAAACGAAATCAGCAATCATAGTAATGTTTTCAAGACTACGTCGTTTTGGTTTGGAGCACTGTGACTTGCCAGCCATGGTTTCAAATTTCTCAAATTTACTACGAGTTCTCTCATTAAATGTGGATCCAGCATACGAAAAGAGTAAGTACATCAAACTTGGCTAAAAACGAGGGTAGTTGCTTTCACGTAAAAAACAGCATTGAAAGTGGTCCATTATGCAAAAAAAAACCTTACGTTTTCAGTGATTTTGAGCCCAAATTCGTAGCTTCAAAGTCAAGGTCAAAGTAAAAAAAAATATTGAATGTAGAATAAATTTATGTCTCATTGAAGATCAATTTTTTTAAATATTATTTTAATGCAAAAGCTAAAAACTACTAGCGTTTCGGAACGACCACTGCTGGGAAGATTACGCCGAAAGAAACCCAGTTCAGTAATATCGTAGCTTGGGGGTAAAAAAATCAACCTTTATTTACAATCGGTTTTCACTAACATGATATATGTTTTTTTAGTCTCCACTGCATGAGCACGACTCTTTGTCTAGATTAGAGACATAGGCCAGAGCAGCCAGAGGATTTGGCCTACACTCTCCAAGCTTTGTTTACATTGTAATTCCTAAGTCGCCTTCGTACGATATTCACGGGAAGACACATTATTACAATTATTTTTAACTCCCGACAAAAAAAAAGAGGGATGTTATAAGATTGACGCTAATGTCAGTCTGCATATGGTATCGTAGCGTTCGAATGCATTGGCCGATTTAGATGTGGTTTTTTACGAAAGAAAGTTCCCTTGCGGTGGTTGTTAGCTATGTCTAATAAAAAAGTTATTGGGGGTTAACTCTTGAAAGTCAGGGTTTTCCCTTCAAAATGCAGACGGCGTTACGAATATCAATTGGACTAAGAGTAGTTACACTAGGTATTATAAGATGGCGTTCTTGACAGTCGGGGTTTTTCTATTTTGTCTAGAAAATAAACTTGTGGTCTTGAATTTTCTAGGGATTCCTACATTGTTCTGGATATTCACCATCATACTGTTCTCCTGCTATGTCTATGTTTATGTCTTCTCCATGGCGTGGTTCGTGTTCCTGAGGTGCATGGAGACCGGTGACATCATCAGCGCCATGGTCATCTTCGCCCTGGGATTGTCCAGCGAAATCAGCACCGTCAAGTTTGTTTACATGTTTATTTACCAGTAAGTGGTCATGATTTATTATGTTCTTAAGAATCCCCTTACGCTAGACTCTTCCATACAAACGTAGTCTACGTTTTATTTCGAAACCACATGTCAGATTTCGGTAAATATGTGTAATTTTAAAGAAATTGCAGTTTTATAGGGTAATAATTGATTTCCGACACTACTATTATGAACTGGAAAGAAAATATAAGCATGTAGAAGTTTCCCATGCTAATGGTCAAAAATGATATAACACTATATTGTTTCAAGTTCACATTTTTACTGTAGGAAACCAATTATAACCCTAGATTAGGTATATACTTAGGTATTTGAAATTATAAATTTTTTGTCGTTTCGAAAAAAAAAAGGTAGACTACGTTTTTATGGAAAAGTGTTGTTTGGTCTAGGGTAAGGGGACTCTTAAGTATAAGACGTGGTTTATCAGTCAGCTTGTATATAGCGCAGATAGCTGTTGCTTCTTTTCAACTAGCGTCTAGAAAGCAGCAAACTTAACTAAACTTACTTGATTTTGACGTAGTCGGAGGAAATAGTACAGTCTATTTGATATTTTGAAATAATTAGAATTTAATTGGTATAAAATAGCTGACGTCTATATAAAATCAGCAACTACAAGCCGTGTGCGCCTAGCCACAATTTCTATCAAGTTTGTTTAGAAAATTGTATTTTTTACAGAAATTCCTTGAGGAATATGATCGGCGATTATTTATCTTACGACTCAAGACCTATCTCTATCAGGTTCTCGACAAATCTGCTAAAAGTGCTGAGGAAAGTCAAGAAGAGAGCTATCACATTCTGGATCATAGTTATAGGAAACGGGTTTGTTTATTGCATCAAACCTTTGCTGTTGCCTGGAAGACATCTGATGGAAGACACGGAATTTCTTTTTGGTGAGATTTAGGAAGTTTTTTTTTGTATTTTCTTTGGATTCTCGGGTCTTTTGTCCTAGGCCTTTTAGAGGCTTATGTGAGGACATGCAGACTTTGATGTTGTTAGTACTTCTGCAGCAAAAGTCAAAACTTACAGTCAGGGACTAGTTCAATCTCTAATTTTTCCAAATCTGTCTATTTCTTAGTATTATTATGTAAAGAATCTTTTATAACACATGTTTCCTTATTTCAGCGTTGGAACCTCTTTTCAAGTCGCCTAACTACGAAATCGGATACTTTCTGTCTCTGGGTGGGAGCTTATTTACCGTCTACGCCACTGCTAACATCTCGGGCTTCTTCATCATTGTCACCGGTTACATTGAAGCCCAAATGTTGAGCCTCGCCGAAGAATTAACAAACATTTGGGACGACGCTCAGAATTATTACTACCAAAACTATGACATCACAGAAAAATGTTTCAGAGATCAATCTGAAGACATTATACAAAAGAAAATCTTTATTTTGAATAAATATGTGAAGGAACAATTACATATCATAGTTGAAAAGCATACTAGGAATATAAATTTTCTTAGCCAAATCGAGAATGTGTTTCGTAGTTCTTTAGCTATAGAATTTGGACTGCTAGTAGTGTCTCTGATAGCTGAATTTCTAGGGGGTATAGAGAATACATATTTGCTGATGCCATTTGCTTTAGTCCAAGTAACAATGGATTGTATTACCGGGCAGAATCTTCTAGATTCGAGTAACGTCTTTGAAAGGGCTGTGTATGAGAGTCATTGGGAGAACTTTGACGTGGCTAACATGAAGATTGTGAAGATTATGTTGATAAACTCCCAGAAGAAGATGATTTTAAGTGTGGGGGGCGTGAGGACGCTCAGCTTCGCCTGTCTGATGGACGTCTTTAGAATAATATATTCCACGTACACGGCTTTGAGTGCAACTGTAACACGTTAATTTCGTCTTGAATTTTGAATTTGTCTTTTTTTTGCCAGCATCGGTCCATCCCAATCTCATTCCATAACCCATAGCCCACCATCCCGTTTTTCTTTGCAATTGATATTTCTCTTTTTGTTTATTAAAATGCGTATATTTCAAAAACTGCTGAAGCAATTTTGATGCCCAATCCAACAAACTTAAAAATTCTACGAATTTTGCTATACTCATTCTTAATATGATCAAAATGAGTTCAACGTGTCGAGAGTTATAAAGTTGGGAACGTAGACACAAACATACAAAAACATAAACTTACAAACACACAAACATACATAAAAACAATTATGCCCTTGTGTGGGTGATTTTTATAAGAATAGTTTAAATTACATGGCTTGGCATGGCGGTCTACAACCACCTTTGACATTCTGACCATATAAAATATTATAATATTGAATATTGATTTGGCATTTAATTTATCAAATATTATATAATTTAATTCCAGTTTATTTACTTATTCGACAATTTAAAAATTGTTGGACAATTCTGTTTGAGTTAAATAGGCAAGACGAATGGAAAAATATTTTTGGTCCATCAGTTAGATTCATTACTTTACAAGGTTTTTACCCAGAGATGAAACTGATATGTATCGGTAGAATTAAAAGCCCTTACTTAAAAACTGAAGTTGGAAAAAATTTAAGACGTCAAATTGTGTAAATATTTATTATATTTATTTTTAATCATTTTTATACATTTATCTCAAAAACAAATCAAAAATGGCTCGTGTTACTACTTCTTTTTAAATTATTATTAATAAAAATTAATCAATTAATAATTATTAATTAATTATTAATTTTAAATCAATGTGCTGGCTCGAGACCGCCTCATCTACTTCAAACTCTATAGGCTGTGGTTCATTTCCCTTACTGGAACTGCTGAATAATGGTGGATAAGGAACTCCTTCAGAATGTAGCACAGGTTTTGTGACTGATTTAAGGTCACAGCACACTTATTAACTCGGAAAGGGATCGACACCGTATCGCCTTTCGCCGCGCGGTCAACCAGGCGTCAACCTGACGTAGGCACGTAACCAAACAGGCTTCAGTGATTGGTCTCTTCATTTTTAGGGTTCCGTAGCCAAATGGCAAAAACGGAACCCTTATAGATTCGTCATGTCTGTCTGTCTGTCTGTCCGTCCATATGTCACAGCCACTTTTTTCCGAAACTATAAGACCTATACTGTTGAAACTTGGTAAGTAGATGTATTATGTGAACCGCATTAAGGTTTTGATACAAAAATAGAAAAAAAAAACAGTAAATTTTGGGGGTTCCCCATACTTAGAACTGAAATTCAAAAATTTATTTTTCATCAAACCCATACGTGTGGGGTATCTATGGATAGGTCTTCAAAAATGATATTGAGATTTCTAAAAGCATTTTTTTCTAAACCGAATACTTTGCGCGAGAGACACTTCCAAAGTGGAAAAAAGTGTGTACCCCCCCCGTAACTTCTAAAATAAGAGAATGATAAAACTAAATAAAATATATGTTGTTCATTACCATGAAAACTACCAGCGAAAATTGATTTGAACGAGATCTAGTAAGTAGTTTTTTTTAATACGTCATAAATCGTAAACGGCAATTTACCTTTCATTCAATCAACTTAAATATAAAAATTAAAAAAACATACTACAAGGCTTTTATATTATGTTATTTGCTACTACGGAACCCTTTATGGGCGAGTCCGACTCGCCCATGAAGGGAAGGAACTTGGCCGCTTTTTTAACAAAATAATTTGGCCACAAACATGGCAAAAGTTATTTGGGTTTAATTTACACTGCCTTGATGAAATTTTAAAATAAATGAAAATGTTCAAATAATACTTAAACGCAATTAAAACAAACTATAAACTCCGACACGGCTAACAAGATAACTTACTTAGGTTAATGTGGGTATATAAAAAAACTTGATAAAAATATGAGACATATATTTTTGAATTAATTGGGTAGGTAGAAAACGTATCCAATATGAATTATCTTTGGGTAAAAGAAAAACTTTTTTTTGTAATGTAGTGATTAAAAAATATTGTACACGTATTTTTTTCTTTTCTCTGAGAAACCAAAAATGACAAAGATACAGCGCATTTAAATTTTGCATGACGTCACGGCTAGGTACGATTTTTTCGGAACTTTGACGTTCCGTGTCTTTGTGAATTTTTACTTTTTTGGTAAACAGAAAAATACGGGTCCGTTATTTTTGGATAATCTAAAAGACGGACTAATTACAATCATACTTTTCGGTCCCTGTCGTCACCCCTAGTAAATCCTTACTTCTAAATGCGATAGTGAGTTTGTTAATTTCTTTGTTTGTTACACTTCTCGCTTTAACCATTGAACCTATTTAGATGAAATTTGATATGGATATAGTTTGATACCCAGGGAAGGACATAGGATAGTTTTTATCCCGATATTACCACGGCGAGCGAAGCCCACGGGCAAAGATAGTTCTAAATATTATATAACTCTAGCTGTGCCCTTGGGCTTTAGTCTCAAACTATATCCATGCCGAGTTTCATCTAAAGTTCAGTGATTGAAGTGTAAAATGATACATACTATCACGTCTTTATCCCTAATGGGGCAGACAGAGCATTTTGGGTCTTGCGGTTTTATGCAGAGCCCAGGGCCGCAAGACCCAAAAGCCACTTTTAGCGTCATGATGGGCGAGAAGATGGAAAAGCAATCAATACAGTGATGGGTTGCTAGCCGCATCGCCTATTGACATGATTTGCATTTTTGCCCATTCCCTCGATCGACTTTTACGATCTGCGTGGGAAGAGAAGCAGCTGGTACATTCTAAGTTTGTTTTTTATTTCTCCCAGACCAGCATGGGAGTTGCCAGAGCAGCATGTGTAAAATGATAACAAACAAAAAGTCATATTTACAAAGTCACTTTCGCATTTATTTTATAAATAGTCCACAATGCTTTTAGAGGTCGAATTTGTAAAATAATAACTTTCATGACAATGTAATAAAATGTGTATTGTTATAAATTTAATATGAATAAATGAATATGAATAAGGTTCCGCCCCTTTCTGGCTCTTGGGCAAAGATGTACATATAGATATATGTACATATAGAGCTCAATGTGTAATTAGATACATCTCAATACCGGCAGTCAGTCAGTCCATTACGAGTAAGTGATAGGTAAAGTAACGCACGCTTCAGGGAACCGAGCAGATGTCACGGTGAGTAACTTTTCTGATAATGTGATTAAATATTGTGAGGTCAGGCGTAGTGAAGTGCCATTCGAGAGAATTTTGGAAACTTTGGGCAACATTCCGGTAAACGTTCCAGCAATATTCATAACAATGAAAAAATTAAGAGGGATTACCAATATTTCTGTAAACATTACAGAAATATTGGGAATCCCAGCAATATTCCTAGCAATGTTTTTAGAAAATATTTACAGAAATATTGGGACTATTAGGATTATTCCCGTAAATATGTAGTGGGACTATTTCCTCGAATATTCCCAGCTGCACAAGACAGGCGGTCAATTAGTCGACCTCCGTGGCATAGTAATCAGGCTAGTCCGCCACCCAGAGGTTCCGGGTTCGATCCCCGGTCAGGGAAAGTTGGAAAATGGCCTTTTACAAATTGTGTTGGGTGTTGGATGTTTATCTATATATGTATTTGCTATAAAATATAGTATCGTTGAGTTAGAGAGATCTCATTAATGTTTATTAGCTTTGTTTGGATTGTAATGCCTAAGTCGCTTTCTACGACATCCGCAAGAAGACTTGGAGTAGTTATATTCTACACTGACGGATTTTTAAAAAATGTTTTTTTGGTACTCGGACCTCGCGACCTAAAAGATTTATGTCCTCACTCCACAGCCTGAGTTAGACTTTATTATAACCTTATTTAAAATTTTTAATTTACATATATTTTTCTTATAACGACAAGCATTTATTCTTCCTGTATTATAACTGTGCTTGTCGAACTACCAATGTCTCACAAAGTTTCTTTAGGAATTCTATATTCCAATTTTTACTCGACTGCAAAAAGAGGGTTTATGTATACTACCTAGTGACATAAACGAAAAATTAATTTGCGGTCAAGTTTTGTAAGCCGTGTACTGTACATTTCAAATGATAATGGCTGGCTACTTTTCCACAAAACGCATAAGAATTGCGATTCATTTTCACACGAAATTTTTCCTTGAAAAATCTCCTCATTTCTTTCTATAATCTTTCTTTCTTTTTCTTTCTTTGAAATGCGGCCGGCGTTCTTGGTACTATGCCATATGGGCACGATTTGTTAGATAAAATTTAATTAATTAATATATTTTACAAATGCACTGATTGAGCTAGCCCCAGGTTTTCCTTAAATCTAATTAAAATTACATAAGTAGAAAATATATTTTTAAATTAAAGTACAGATCAGCGCTTTTGAAGGATTGTTAATTTTTCGGATTGATGAGTTTTCTCCATATCTCCGAAGTTCTTCATCACATCTTCACCAAATTAATATGGGACCAACTTGGGAGTAAGGGTTTTCAAATAAAAAAAGAATCATCTAAATCGGTCCACGGTTGACGAAAATATCGCGTAACATACATACAAAAAAAAAAAACATACAATCGAATTGATAACCTCCTCCTTTTTTTAAGTCGGTTAAAAACCGACTTCAGCATCAAACTACACAACCGATTTTGATAAAATTTCTACGAGACCTGACAAGTTGGTCCTGTAAAACAAAAAAGAATTTTCCACAGTAAATATACTTGAAAAAAAGGTTTTGACAAATTAATAACCTCCACCTTTTTTTTTGTACTTTGGTAAAAAAGTTGTTCAGACAAAAACACCAAACAAAGATTTAGAATATATGAAAACCCGATCGGAAAGAATTCATACTAAACTAAAAAAATATTTACAAACCTCAGAAAATTAAAAAAAATATTAAAGCATAGCACAGTTTGCGAATTAAAAAGTTGTTGAGACAAAAAAGTTGCCTCTTAATAAGGGTAACAAAAAAGTTTTATGACATGTTTGATTTTTTAAAATGGCTGAATAAATTATCATTTATTTAAAGTTTTCATGCCCCATACTATCGCCATTTTGGCAAATTTCGAAAAATTTTATCGACGAAATAATTCTCAGAAAATTTCGCAAGAATCGGTTTAGAAATGCGACAAGTAGGCGAGAATAGACTGACATGACAACCGAACAGCCGGACAAAAGCATTTTTGACCACTCTCGAAACTGAGACGCATCGCTCGCTTCACTAAAGTTCAATTCAGTACATCCATGTTACTCAGATCTGAATTGTAACTTTCTCAACAAACTCGATCGACTTCGAAATGTCCGCTGTTTTTATAGGCCTCAGGAAGTACGACCATTTGTCTGCTTCCCAGTCCAAACTCAAACGGTTACCCATCCATCAACGTCGCCGTTTCTTCTTTTATTCGTTTATTCTCCATATTCTTCGATCCAAAAACTCCGATGTATCTTAAAAACAAGTTTACTGTTCTGGGTGATACCCATCTCAGAGTTCTTCGTTCTTTCAACCATCTTTATCTTGATGTGCCTAGCTGTCGGAGTGGGTTTTTCATCATTCATTCACCAAACAAGCTGTGATGCTTTGGAATGCCCTTCCCGTTGATGTCCACAAAGCCCTAGTCGCCAAGAGTTTAAGAGTGCTGTGCGCGGTCATAGAGTATCACTCTAATCTATCTATACATATAATAAAACAGTAAAAAAAGTGTGTCTGTACATTAAATATATTTCCAAAAAAAATATTGAGGGCGATGGAGACGTAGTAATAGAGTAAGAATTAAAAAAAAAATGCCTGTCTGTTTGTCTGTTTGTACACGCTAATCTCCGGAAATACTAGACGGATTCGAATGAAACTTTTTTTGTTATATAGGTATTAAGCCTGGGCAACATATAGGCTATAAATGATTTTGGAAAATGGAACGCCTGATGCAGAACCATAATGGTCCAGCTAAACTATAAGAGATATAAAAATGCCGCCTTAGTAAAAGTTGTTTAGCCTGATGAGCATTTTCCAGAGACATAAAGTCCACGCGAACGAAGTCGCGGGCTTTGGCTAGTTATAAATATTTATGTAATCTTTGTAGAGTTTATGAACGTATGCCATACCAGCTGCGCCCCGTGATGTTACCCGCGCCTTAAGTAGCCTATGTGTTAATCCAGAGTGTCAGCTTCCTGCATTTTGGCATCACCTGTAGGTTGACTGGTAGAAAAAGTCTTGGGCCTTAAGTCCGCCTGTTACAATTCTTATAAATTGCAAATCCTCTATTCATTAGGAGTAGTCCAGTGGACTTTGTTTGTTTTTGTGTGTGTAAGTGTCACACTGGTGTTAGATTATTCAGGCTGCCTAAAGGCATCTGACATAGCTTGACGACTGCCATACAATGATGACAGCCGGGACCAACGGCTTTTACGTGCCTTCCGAAGCACGGATTAGCTCGATATTTTTTTATGCCACTTGTGGTCACCCATCCAAGTGTGGACCACGCCCGCTGTCGCTTTACTTGCGAAAGCGCTAGTAATGCGCGTTTCCGCCGGGCCACCATCTCCTCAAGTCTGGTAAAGAATATATAAAAGCATACGTATTTATTGTATGGACCTGATTATTATTTCGTGAAAAAGTGCCTTTCCATGGCTACAAAAAAGAGAGGAAGAGGCAGACCGTTTAACTAGCTGGATTACATACATACATATCAGTGGCGTTGGGTGAGAATTGGGACTAGTACAGCTATATAATAAGCCGTTCCATGTCCGGCTTATTTTTATTAACTTAGTGTGAATAATATGTATCTGAGCGTGTTTATGCATTTATCATTGTGAGTGTATTTCAATAACCAGAGGGAATTATGTGGGTGCGTGCAATCCTGTCATACTACTAGTTTACGGCTTATGAAAATAGTAAGTGCGCCGATATACGAAGGTTATAATTGTTATTAGTAATAAATGCCTATATGTTAGAAGCCCCTAAGGGAACTCGATGGGAATCGGCTTCTAAGGAGGCTCCGCCACTGATACATACATAATATCACGCCTGGATTAAAAATATCTAAATGAATGCAAAAGCTTAGCCTTACGTATGAAGATGCTTATCAGCGAAGTGATTGGCGCGGAAAGAGACGAGGACAAAGAAGTTATTCACTGTACGGAACCGCCTCCACAGTAGTTCAACTCGTTTAAATCTGTTTTTATGTCGGAATTGGATAAAGACTAACATTGTAAGTCAAATATATTATTATTGACTGTACACGCCATCATTTACATGATCTTTATCTGATATCATGCAGCATTGTTCAGAGTAGCTCAGTTGTTCTAAACTATGTAATTACTGGCAACAAGCTATCATTTTCCTATCACGATCGTTGTGTCATGTTATTTTCTTGTAACTTATTAACATCCTGCGTGTAATTTGCCTTAATGTCGAATATATAAGATTATTCGCCAGGCAAATTAAAGAAACCCCGCCTTTCAGGCGTTCACCCTCAATAACTTTTCAATCAACGTAGCTAGGAAGTATCTCGACAGAAAAGGCTTTCGATTTAATAAAACCGTATTAAATTTGGTCTTTTCGTTTAGGAGCTACGATGAACAGACACACAGACACGTCGATCTTATGACACCCTCTTTTTTTCGTCGAATGTTAAAAAAAACAATCCGTCTTATTATGAAACACGGATTAACTTTATTATTAAGTTATTAAAACCATTATCCGTGTCTCAAGTCTCAAGCGGTAGTATGGCCAAGTGTAAAATGCTAAAGAAACTGGCTCTGCGTCTGTAATGAGCTAGTGATGTGCCGTTCCCGGGAGTTTTGGAAACTTTCGACGAAATTCCCGTTAACTTTCCCAGCAATATTCCTAGTAATGGAAATTTAGGGAAATATTTACATTAATATGGGGAATATTCCCGTAAATTTAAAGTGGGAATATTACAGTAAATTAATTTGGAATATTTCCTGCGGCACTTTATGCTCAGTAGGCAGCTGCGCGACTTATACCTAAGTTACAAGATGTCAAGTTTAATTGAGATTCATAATATACCATAAATAAAAATTAAAATTCATTACGCACAATTGGTAAAAAGAATGGTTTTATTTAAACAAAATGCACCAAGGCCTCCAAAATCGTAGCACATCGATTACACTGTCCTTGTAACATCATCGGGTTTCTTTAAGTCTCCACTGCAGGAGCACGACACTCTCTGTCAAAACCATACTTGGCCAGAGCAGCCAGAGGACTAGGCCTACGCTCTCCACGCTGGCCAGACGGATTGGTGCTGTTTCATTGATGTTTATAAGCTTTATTGTTTAGTTTGTATTTCCGAAGTCGCCTTCTACGGCATCTACAGGAGGACTTGGAGTGGCACTATTCTACTCTGCCAGAAACCACACGACATATCAGGTGTACCATTTTCCAAAATCAATTATACCCTATGTATTGCCCAGGCTTAACAGCTGTATAACAAAAAAAGTTCCATTTAAATCCGTTCAGTATTTCGGAAGATTAGAGTGTACAAACAAACAGACAGACCTTATTTAAATTCTTACACTATTATTATGTCTCCATCGCCCCAAATATTTTTTTGGAAATATATTCAATATAGGTACAGACACATTTTTTCACTGTTTTATTATATGTATAGATAGATGTATGTATAATACAAACTAACCGAGTAGTCCTACGTCTTTCACTGAAATCTCAGAAGCTATTATGTACAAGTGTTTATGCCAGTGACATTAAAAAATAATTACTAACTTCCGTGGGATTTCACAAAGATGTTACCTCATTATTTCTTGACCGCATGTGAGGTCGGACGTATTGTGACAATTAAATTTAATTGCATAGAATTGTACCTCACGCCATCTAATGAATTACCAAGGTAATGCTAAAGATTAGCACAATTATAAAATTAAATTAAATAAATTACTTTTTACGGTGGGGTATTATTAAAGATCATAAACATATTACGTTGCGTTATCGTGGATTCGTAATCTTATACCTTTAAACGAGCAATTCTTGTATATATATATATATATTTATAAATTTCTGTGATCTCGAATACGGCTCTAACGATTTCGCTGAAAATTTGTATATGGGGGTTTTCGGGGTAAACAATGAATCTAGATTAGTTTTATGTTTGGGAAAACGCGTTTCAGCGGTTAAGGATACCGACCGCTAGAAAGAGTGTTACGGGTTCGAATCCCACTCGGTGACTTACTTTTGTTTTTTTTTATGTTTAAGTTTATATATATATTTTTTTATTTTGCATTGTTTTTAGACTAGTTTAAAAAAAAATAGTTAATGTTTGAGATGTAACCGAGCAAAGCTCAGTCGCCCAGGTACTTATAGTATAATTATGCATCGGCCATATGAATTTATTTCTAAGTCGATCTCTTGGTTCAGAGATAATAAGTTGTTGATGGATAAACAGTGGATGAGAAGGCTCAGGTCGCGTATTGCCATAGTGTGTTCTACTACAGACAGGGGTTGCTCTGGAATCGCATGCAATATGCTCTTGAGCTGGAGAGCATACTGCATGTCAGTATAGAGAGAGACTGAAATCAAATACACTTTGCTCTAATCTGTAAGAGCAAAAAACATACGAGTAGAGACAATTTAGGCTGCTATGGTATGCAGAATAGCATGCTTCAGTATGAGCAAATTACATGTGAGTGCAGCACAGCCAACGAGTACCTACAGACTTTGCGCGCTGCTGTAAATATATCAAAGAATCAACCAAATGCAAAGAAACATGTAATTGATTTAACTATGTAGTTGTAGTAATTTACCTTTTTTAGGGTTCCGTAACCAAATGGCAAAAAACCCTTATGGATCCATCATGTCTGTCTGTCTGTCCGTCCGTAAGTCACAGCCACTTTCTTCCGAAACTATAAGAACTATACTGTTGAACTTGGTAAGTAAATGTATTCTGTGAATTGCATTAAGATTTTCACACAAAAATAGAAAAAAACAATAAATTTTGCGGGTACCCCATACTTAGAACTGAAATGAAAAAAAAAAACATCAAAACCATATACATATACGTGTGGGGTATCTATGTGTGTGGGGGGTACACACATTTTTCCACTCTACGTGTCTCTCGCGCAAACTATTCAGTTTAGAAAAAAAATGATATTAGAAACTTCAATATCATTTTTGAAGACTTATCCATAGATACCCCACACGTATATGTATATGGTTTTGATGTTCTAACTTAACTAAAACTAAATAAAATATATGATGTTCATTACCATGCAAACTACCAGCGAAAATTGGTTTGAACGAGATCTAATAAGTTTCGGTATAAACTTAATCGGTCGGTAAAAGTTACAACGAACTACAAGAACTTTTATATAATGTTACTTGCTGCTACGGAACCCTTCATAGGCGAGTCCGACTCGCACTTAGCTGCTTTTTCGCTATTGGTTGTTTTATTTAAATACCAAATATTTTAAAATAACAATTATTTTTCTACTTGTACTTTCCTGAATAAATAAATACTCTTTCAATTTTAAATAATGTTATATTTACCTACTTTATTTTATTTTTTCAATAGTCATTATATTTATCATCATTATCGTATCAGCCACAGGAAGTTCACAGTTGGACACAGGCCTATATATTGCATTTAATCAAAATATTAGACAACCTTAGCTATCTACAATGTAAATAAAAAGGTCATATTTTGCTTTAGAAATATGCGAGCAAACTGTATATTTGTACAGATTGGTCTGTATTCGTACGTAGTTTGCTTTAGAATATTCGTTATTTTAATGAGCACAAAGTAATCGAGTACAGACTATGGGTGTCTGTACTGATATACAGTGTGGCAATACGCGCTCAGGTCAGCTACAAAAATATAGCCCAATAAGCATTTTTTAATTGATTTTTATTACTGTAAGTATATTTTTAGGGTGCCGTATAAACAAGAAACCTTTATAGTTTCGCCATGTCTGTCAGTCTGTGACATCGTAGCGCTCCAACCGATGGTCCGATTTCAATGCGGTTTCTTTCACGTGAAAGCAACTTCCCTTGCGGTGGTTCTTGGTCATGTTTGACGAAAATCGGTTCAGTCATTTAAAAGTTATTGGGTGTTAACGCGTGTGATACTTCCTGTCCGCGCCACTATTCAGTGCAAAGACGCAATCGCTTCATTAGTTGGGTTTGTAATTTACATTGCAAATAATAGATGGCGCTACAGATATTATTCCACATAACATCGGTTAAGATATTATGTTGTTCCACCACTTATCACTAGATGGTGTCAATGGTTTTTTAATTTGCCTAGCAAATAAACTTGAATTGATTATTTAATCTTTTTTATTTAAACAAACAGACTGCCAAACTTATAGTTACAACACCCCTCTTTTTTTGTCAGCGGTTAAAATCGTGCTTATCGTCCTATGTATTCGGTCCTATATATTTCGAAATAGGTATTAATCATTTAAGTTCTATGCAGATGATCACATTGATCCTTGGGACGCTCCTCCTGGTGACTGCGTATGTCGTCACTCGATATCGTGAGCGGCGCGCGCGCCGGATGCTGGCTGGCCTGCCGACGTACCCTTACCTGCCGTTCATTGGCAACATGTACCAGTTCCTCGGAGGGCCACAGGGTACATTTATCTTCTCTTATTATAACCTAAGATTTCTTAAGAAGCGGTGAGGGACAAGCGGTTTAGGCACTTTACGTTCACATGTTGTATTTTGTTTCATCCTCATCATCAGGTCTTTTTGTCTCCACCGCAGAAACACGACCCTCTCTGTACTACCAGAGCCATACTTGGCCAGAGCAGCCAGAGGATTTGGCCTAAACTCTCCTCGCTGGCCAGACGGGTTGGATTTGATGTTTATAATCTTTGTTTAGCTTGTATTTCCTCAGTAGTTCTACGACTCCACTCGAGGACTTGGAGTGAACTTGGATTCAACTCTGTTGGATGCCACACGGTAAATTCTTCTTAACTTCTCTTGTTATAAACCTAAGATTTATTAAGAAGCGGTAGGGGACAAGCGGTTTAGGCACTATACATTCACGTGCTGTATTTTGTTTATGGTTTCATTTGTACCTTAGTGGTCGCTATATGTAACACAAGCTGGTGCCAGCAACTTCGTATTCGCAGGATTATCATACAATATCTTTATAAATTGTAGTTTATGTGTTATTCTGATGTATAAGCTATATTATTGTAAGGTTTCATTAAAATCCGTTCAGTAGTTTTTAACGTGAAAGAGTAACAAACATCCATCCGTCCATAGTTATAAATTTTCGCTTTTGTAATATTAGTAGGATAACATTTTCATTGTCTACTTTTAATAGCAGTGATTTTTTCTTATTTGATTCGAATATCGACATCGCAATAGCACAATACTGCAGAGGCCGGGAAGTAAGGGATTGCCGGACGAGTAGAGATCTGCCTCGCTAACGCTCGACCTTGACAATAATTACGAGTCCAGCAATCCCATTTCCGCCGAGGTATGTTATAAATTCACATTGTAATTATGTTAAAACAATAAATTTTCTTTGTTTTTCAGCAATATTCCGCCAACTAGCGAAAATATATGCTATTGCCGAGAAGGCGGATAAGCCTTTTGTGATTTGGGTGGGCTCATACCCCGCTGTATGTAAGTACATAATTTTTTCATCATCATCATCCGATCGTATTTTCCAGACCAGTTTGGAAAAACATAAGGTGACAAGAGTGCTGGCTGCTTCTTTACTCAACAAATTAACATAACTATTCAGAGTGGAAACACAGCCAGCGTTCTTTACACCATTCACACGGTCAAAATATTTTAGACTTAGATTTATTTTTGGGTTAATTTTCTAGTTTAATTTTACCCTTAATTGCGTATCTATTCATAGTTAAACCGGTTTTGTTGTTTTAAATAAACATGGCCGACAGGCGAAAACCCGGGGAGGCGCGTCAACGTTCATCTTGAACTTAGCCATAAAATTATAATAGTATTAAAAATAAATAAAATAAAATATCTTTATTTCGGTATTACATAACTTAGCTGTGTACAAATACTTTTCCAAAAGCTTCTATTCATTTCAGTTTTATGCGATGTTGAGGATGTGAAGTTAGTGACCAACACTCTCGTGGACAAACCCTACTATTACGAGTTTGCAAGGCCATGGCTTGGAGACGGCATTGTGACTGCGCCTGGTAAGAAACATAAGGGATATACTTATAATGACGCTATTTCTCATAATACCATAGAAGGGGTCGCCGTGTGGTTTCCGGCAGAGTAGAATAAGAACACTCCAAGTCTTCCCGTGGATGTCGTAGAAGGCGACTTAGGAGATACAAGCTAAACAAAGCTTATAAAAATCAATAAGACCTCCCCTACCCGCCTGATCAGCGAGGAGAGTGTACGCCAAATCATCTGGCTGCTCTGGCCAAGTATGGCTCTAGTAGTTCAGAGAGGGTCATGCTCCTGCAGTGGAGACAAAAAGACCTGATGGTGATGATGATGAGTGGTAGAATCAAACCCAGAACTTCCGGAGTGGCAGCCGAGAGATTCATCACGTGCCGTTATGTGTAGAAACTTTTGGACGATACGGTTCCAGTGCTAGGATCCTCTTTATAGATAGCAGCTTGCCTGATCAGAACCCGTGGTGACATGACAGGCAGCTGCTTTGTCCAATTAAAAAGCATCGCTTTTCAACGCAGAAACACAGCCCGTGTACTTGGCACTGGACCTGGGCAAGACTGTTTTGTTTCAACTTAGTAGTTAACTTATTTTTCAAAAAAACATGCGTCGGCGTCTTATTATAAAATGCGATAATTTTAAAACATTATTCGCAAAAAACAAGATGACCTCCTGTAATATGTCACATTCAGTCTGTCAGTATCAACTTAATTTGGGTAAATCATAGCTAGTTTATTTTAGTTTAGTTTAGTTATTAGATGACCTCCATGGCGTAATGGTCAACACGCTAGACCGCCAACCCGGAGGTCCTGGGTTCGATCCCCAGCCAGGGTATGTTGGAAAATGGCCTTTTTCAATTTTTCTGTATAATGTTTATCTATATATGTATTTGTTATAAAATATAGTATCGTTGAGTTAGTATCCTATAGCACAAGTCTCGAACTTACCTTAGGGCTATTATTAATTCTGTGCTTAGGGCTAGCTCAATCAGTGTAATTTGTCCCTATATATTTATTTATTATTATTATTTATTAGTGTTTAAATTCAACCAGATGATGAATTTTCCTTCAGGTTCCATATGGAAAAGGAATATAAAAAACATAGTTTCATCCGGATCCTTTTCCAAGGCGACGGTGCAAAGTTACCAAGAGAAGTTCAGTGCCCAGGCCATCAAACTGATGGAACAGTTTAAGAAGGAAGTCGACAAAGAACCCTTTGACATGATGGATATTCTTGCTAATACTACGCTGGAGACTGTGTGCCGTGAGTATGTTATAAATAGGTACCTAGGTAGATCTTTGGTGGTAGAAGTGTGGTCGCCAAGTGGTTCAGGTACTGGCTGTTGTTTTTGACGACCTCCATGGTTTATTGGTACAATACAGTACAATACATCATTATTTATTACTTAATTTACTATGTGATACTGCCTCCGTGGTGTAGTGGTTAGAGCGTTCGGCTCATACCCGGAGGTCGCGGGTTCGATTCCCGGCGGGGGCAATGACTTTGTGTTGTTAACCTAGTTTGGTTAAGGACATTGTAGGCTGATCATCTGATTGTCTGATAAGTAAGATGATCCGTTTTCGGAGGGCACGTTAAGCCGTCGGTCCCGGTCACTGTCTTTGACATTGGTCGATACCTAAAACCATGTCAGAGGCCTTTAAGGCGGTTTAAAAACTCTGAAACTAGCGTTAGTCTCTAACACACACGATAAGAAGAAGAAGAAGACATTGTGATTCGAACTGCTTTATGCGATTTCACCACCAAAACTACTACTTATAAAATAAGGGTAACACTAGATGGCGATTACATTATACAACTATTGAAAGTAGGGGATTTTTTTGCCTTGTTAATAAACTTGTTCAAGGAAATGAAACTTGTATGGTATAAATAATATAATAATAATAACTAGTAGTTCGCCGCGAACTTAGACCTCGCGATTATTTTTCGCAATTCAGTTTCCTAAATAACCCCTAGATGGCGGTATCCACAGTTAGAACGCGCTATGGTTTCGTTTGCTACATAATCGCGGACATTTTTATTAATATTTCAAAAACTACTGAACCGATTTTGATGCCCAACAAACTTGAAAATTATATTGATGTTTCCTATATGCCTACCAAGTTTCATCAAAATCAAACCATCGGTTCGGCTGCTATCGCGGTACAAACATACATACATACATACATACATACATACACACATACATACAATGTGTTTTCGCCCCCAACTCGATTTAGAGACCTCACTCGCTTCGCTCGCTCGGTCAATAATAATTCCTTTATTTCAGGCAATAGCATTGTACTTACAAATTTTGTACAATGCCAGAGACCCATATAACTAACATACATACTATATATAATAATAATTACTATCCTAATGTACACGTAGTGTGGGTGACGGTGTCGTAAATGAAACGTCAGCCATACAAATAATTTCTTGCTTCAATAAAATGGTATGCAACAGGCAAAAAACTTGCACTGTCTAAACACGGTACAGTGAGTTTTACCTGTACGGCCTGTCCGTCTGTAATCAAATCATCATCATCGTCAGCTCTCAACGACCCACTGCTGGGCATAAGCCTCCTTTTGTCTGCGCCACTGAATCCTATCCCTAGCCTATCCAGTTTTTTCCACCAATCCGCTTGATATCAATCTGTAATCAAATCTTGCAAATAAATTTTTTGACCTTTTTCCGGTTTTCGATTGAGCTGAATTTTGCACGCATACGTTTATCGCGTGACATTGCAATATTATAATGACATGGAGATAATCTGATGATGGAGCTGGAAGGTGATCATGGCATTTCTGTGATAAAACAAACCCAACGGAATTTGGGCTCAATTGATTCGTTTTGAGGACTTGACCTTTTTAGGTCATTGTCATAGATCTTCTTCTTCTTATATTTAAGAGCTTAGCTCTTGTCGGTTGAGTGCTTTCCATGTCTCTCTTTCTTTTGCTAAGTTCTTATCGTCCTTATATGTTTACACGTTCAATTTTTCTTTCCATAAATTTTCTTCTTGGTTTTCCTACTCCACTTTTTATAGATAAAAAATTGTTTTTAAAAATATATCTTCTTTCTTGTCGTATTCCTCATGACTGAGGGTCGTGACCACCATAATTGGTTCTGAGTACGCGGTCTTTCCAGGCTGCTCTATTTTGGGCCATGTGTATAGCGGCTTGGGTGTTGCACTTCAGTGCACTTAAAAGAGGATCAGTCCATCTTGTTGGGGGTTTGCCTCTAGGTCGTACTCCTTCCACGCGGCCAACAAGTATTTGTTTTTCTAGATTGTTTGGCTCTCGTCGTGCTATGTGACCGAAGAATGACAAAGCCCTTTGGAGACAAATCACTGATAGGCGGGTCCTTATATTAAGCTGCTCCAATATCGATACGTTGGTGCGGCGTTCTGTCCACGCTACGCCTAACATTCTGCGCCAGCACCACATTTCAAACGCATCTATTTTGTTGCGGATCGCAACTGTAAGGGTCCACGTTTCTGAAGCGTAAAGAAAAATGGAGAAAATAAGAGTGCGCATTAGTTTGATTTTGGTGCTGCGATAGATATTCCTGTTTCTCCAAATTTTCTCTAGGCGCATAACTGCCGTTTTCGCTATCTGAGCTCGGCGCTTTACCTCCCCCTTACAGTCGCCATCATTGCTTATTGAGGATCCCAGGTATACAAATTGGTCTGCGGTGTCTAAAAATATATATATATTTTTAATTTAGAGACAGCGTTGGGCGTGTGGTACAGCTCTGACTCGTCCTTCATGGAGGAGTACTACAGGTCCTTCAACCGCACCCTCGCCCTGATAGAGGAGAGGGGGTTTAACATCCTCCTGCACCCTGACTTCCTGTACCGGCTCACGCCCATGCACCGGGAGTTCAGGAAGCATGTGGCGGTGCTTCACAAGGTTACTAACACGGTGAGATAATCACTTTAAACAAGTAACGATGTTGCAAGCACCATCCTTCATGTTCTTGCTCATCTCCTTTCTATCATTTCATTATCTTTAAATTTTATTCTTAAATTCAATTTTTAAATTCCTGACATTCCTTGCTTATCATTTTTGACTCATTACACTTTCGCTTTTGTTACGAATAATATCTCATCACTTCTAATTTTTTTGTAACAGTTCTATTGTATAATAAATATATTTATTCTCTGGTTCTATTAGTCTCTTGCTCGACGAGCTCTATAAATTTCATGTGGGAACATGCTTTTACTAGCTGGAACAGGTGGAGTTCCCAAAAACATATCAAGTGGTGTCTGACCTGACCAAGGTCGCCGGAAGGCGCTGGATGCAAGCCGCTCTAGATCGGCCATTTTGGAAATCTGTAGTAGAGGCCTATGTCCAGCAGTGGACGTTAGTGTTAGAATTTTGGCGAAAACCGTGCAGAAGTGGCATTTGAAATAAATGGGTTTCATAAGCAAGTTTCGGTTTGGACCACCTCAAATAAGACTATTTTTTGTTTGGACAATCTCATAGTTTTGACGAAATATTGCTTTAAAACACCTCATTTTTGGACGAGATTAATCTTTAGCTCACTTTCTATTATGACGTTATGCGACTTACACATGGAGCGTTTTAGACGAGTTGCTACATAGATTATTTGCGTTTAAGACCATTTGAGACTAATTCGAAAAATCTGGGTCTAGTTTTGTAACGAACGATACTTCAAAACGGTGGTTCATAACATAATTTAAAGGGTTATTATACAGGGTGTAATTGAATTCGTTGGCAATATTTTAGGTATCTACTATACCCATGATACAAAGTAATTTAAGACTAATAAAATTTTAATCAAAAGTCGTCATTTTCATATAACAGAAAATCTCTAAACAGGCGATATGACTCTTTGATAGATACCATTACTGCAATTATAAATAAAAAACGAATCGTCAATACATTGATGAAAAAAAAGAAATTAATTGTAATAGTATCAATTTCGTCACGTCACAGTACGCTTACATTCGTTCCTACTTCAACGTACCTACTATCCTCAAGCGTTCGTGTGACACGACCCCTCCCCACTCGACTTTCAACCTTATTCACGTAATTTAAAGCCTACTTTTGTATGCCGGCCGCGCCCGCCACTCAGCTGTATTGCAGCGAGGTCGCTGACCTTCCGGCTCGTAGGTATCAGTGAGCGCGCACGACTCGAAGTGTTTTGATACTTGGTTATTTTTCTTGCTTTTTGATACTTTTTAATTACTGCATTAATTGTAGTCTTGTTACCGTACAAAATATCCTTTATGTGAGTATGTTAATAAGTTAAATTTTTGCTAATGATTTCAATTGCATAATAGAAAACTGGAATTCGAAAACATTTTGATTTCTGACATTTTATTCTCATTCTAGGTAATGTCACAAATTAAGAACCAGCGTGGAAAGACAGACGAATCTGGAAATGATACAAATGGTAAGTTGGAAATGATATTAATTTGCAATGTTTGGACGTCTTCATTAACTAACGTAAGATTTTGCTGAATTTGACCCTCTGTATGGTGTTCAGTTCTTTGATTTGTTGTTATACCAGTCGCAGTATCCTTATCCTTATCCTTACTACACTGCGAAAGTGAGTTTGTATATTTGTTTGTTTGTTTGTTACCACTTCACGCTTCAAACATTGAACCTATTCAGATGAAACTTGATATGAGTATAGTTTGATACCCAGGGAAAGACATACGATACTTTTATCCCGAAATTCCCACGGGGAGCGAAGTCCACGGGCACAGCTAGTAATACATAATCGGTGATTTGGAATCGTCCATTAATTATGTGAGGCCTCAAAGAGCTTTTTGGGAGGTCGGCAAAAATTACGAAATATCACAAGGTAGAGGGGGTCGTGTGGGATATCACGCGTATTATTTTTTTCTTTGAGAGAGCATTTCTATATATTTTCGAAAGTTGCGTGTGACCTTGATCGCCTTTGCCAGGCAACGATTAAATTAAATTTTATTTTAGTTCATACAAAGATTTTATCTTTTTTTTAATACTTTGTAAAAAAAGAACACGTAATCTAGCAGTGGGAGGGAAAAAAGGGGACGGGGGGACGGGGGTTTAAAAATTAGCAAAAAAACATCACATGGTGAATGGACGACCTCTTTCAAGTTTCTTGCTATGTGGTTCAAGACATAGAGCCCTGTGTCAGACAGAAAGCGGAGTCTCGGTAACAGGGTTTAGAGCACAGCTTGGGTACGGAACTGTACAAATTTTAACAATAACAACAACAAATATGTTCTTAACGAAATAGTCCGCTAAACAAAAAAAAGTGCAGGCACAGTGCAGGCGGTAGTAAAACCTACAATTGTGCCTTTCAAACGTCGGTTCAACTTTCCGTCTCGCTAAGAAGAAGAACAAAAAAAAAAAGAGTGAGTTTACTTATGTACACGCGTTAGAAGTTATACTTCTTTGGCGTGGACATAGAAACAGTACAGCCAGATCGTGGGGTAACTTCATACTGTTGCTTTTTTCTGTCGGTGTGCGCGCGCATATTAAAAATTCGCTCTCACCATTTTTCCCAATCGCGCCAACAGAAGTGTAACTTTAAAAAAACGTAGCAACCAAAACTGTTTAAGTATTCTATTCAGGAAAACCTCGAGCCAAGTACAAATCCTACCTGGACCACCTACTAGAGCTACACGAGAGCGACCCCTCATTTACCATGGAGCAGGTGCAAGCTGAAATCCACACCATCATCTTGGCTGGTCAGGAAACTGTGGCTACAGCGCTCTACTACATTTTCTTGATGGTCGGATGCTACACTCGAGTCCAGCAAAAGTTGTACGATGAGTGAGTATGACCTTTGATTTGTACGTAAATCTAAAAACAAAGAAACATAGCGGGAGGGGGTGATATGTTCAACTACAAAGGGAAGGTCTTTCCGTTGGGAATATTGTTGCATCATCATCAGGTCTTTCTGTCTCCACTGCAGGAGCACGACCCTCTCTGTAGTACCAGAGCCATACTTGGCCAAAACAGCCAGAGGACTTAGCCTACACTCGCCACGCTGGCCAGACGGGTTGGAGAGGTCTCATTGATGTTTATAAGCTTGGTTTAGCTTGTATTTCCTAAGTCGCCTTCTACGACACCCACGGAAGGACTTGGAGTGGTCCTACTTACTCTGCCGGAAACTACACGGCGGACAAATATTGTTGTATCTGTATATTTGTATCTTAACCATACTATTTCGAAGGATAAAAGAGATATTCGGAGACAGCAATCGGCCCGTCACCAATGAAGACCTGGAACGGATGCCTTTCTGCGAGGCGGTCATCTGTGAGACGTTGAGGTTGTACCCACCCGCACCAGCATTCATGCGGTATGCCGACCAGGACCTGCGCATCAGTAAGGATCTCCTTTGTAGCCATTTATTTATTTATTTAACCTTTAGTGCACAAAATACAATTTGTATGGCACAATAGGCGGACTTAATGCTAAAAGCATTATCTAACAGCCATAATTGCAACCTTTGGGTTGTTAGAGAAGTTTAGGTAGGTGTAAAATAATATGATAAGTGCCATAGTGTAGAGATAAACAACTCTTTTAATGTCATCCATTCATTATGTTCCCCGTCAAATTTAGGTATATGGATTTCTAAGTACCCGTAACCGAAGGGCATGTATGAAGAGATTGATGAGTTTAGATGAAGCAAAAGAGGTTTGTCTGGATCGTAGCAAGTGGAGGTCCATAGTCTCTGCCTACCCCGGCGGGAAACAGGCGTGATATTATGTATGTATGTATGGATTTCTGGAAGTTAGCACATGCACGGAACATCATGACCAAGAACGGTGTGGTCCTTTTTTAGGGTTCCGTACCCAGAGACTATTACTAAGACTCCGCTGTCCGTCTGTCTGTCACCAGGCTCTATCTTATGAACCGTGATAGCTAGAAAGTTGAAATTTTCACAGATAATTATGTATTTCGGTTGCCGCTATAACAAAAAATACTAAAAATAGAATAAAAAAAATATTTAAGTGGGGCTCCCATACTGCCCGTACAACAAACGTGATTTTATATAGATAGTGGTAAGGGTTCCACCCTTCGTACACGAGTCTGACTTGAACTAGGTTGGTTTTTTTATCTAGATTCTCAATTGACTACTAATAGCTCGCTTATTTTGTAAAACCATGTTTTTTTCCCAGGATCTTGCACTATCCCCAAGGGTACTACATGTTGCATAGGAGCTTGGGGCCTGGGCAGGTCTCGTCGGTTCTGGGGGCCGGATGCCCTGCAGTTTCGCCCAGAGCGCTGGCTGGAGCCCAACTGTCCAGGAAACTCGTCGGCATTTGCAGCTTTCAGTTACGGCCGACGCGCTTGTATTGGTAATAGTTTTTCGTCTGTGCAAGTGGCCTTTTGCCGTGTGGTTTCTGGCAGAGTAGAATAGGACCACTCCTAGTATTCCCGTGGATGTTGCTGAAGGCGACTTAGGAAATACAAGCTAAAGCTTAACGTGTAAACGCTAGTTTGTATAAAACGTACAAATTCAACAAGAGAGGCCCTTTGGAAAAGTTAATGTTATGTATGGCTCCCGCCAAAACCCATTCTCAGTCTTGATCCCAAGGTCGCTGGAATGCGCTAGAAGAAAGCCGCTCTAGATCGGTAATTTTGGAAATCCTTTGGTGAGGCATATATGTCCTGCAGTGGACGTTATGCTGCTGAAATGATGATGATGATGAAATGATGAAAACTTATTTTTAGATATACCAATGGAAAAGCAGTACAGGTAACTGGAAAAATAAACTTAGCATGTACTAGCTGCTTTCTTTCCCGCGCAGTTCGTAAAAGCCGCTCGAAGAATGGGCAAGAATCTGTATCATGCCGATAGACAATGTGGTTATACTTTTTCCACTTCCACTTTTACCATGCTGAAAGTATGTTTCGGTTCTTGCGGCCGCTCTGACTACTTCGTCAGGAGTAAAGACGTAGTAATGTATATGATACTAGCCGAAGCCCGCGACTCTGTTCACGTGGACTTTATGACTCCGGAAAATGCCCATCAGTCTGAACAACTTTTGCTAAGGCGTCATTTTTAGGGTTCCGTAGTAAACAAGGAACCCTTATAGTTTCGCCATGTCTGTCTGTCTGTCTGTCTGCCCGCGGTCCTACTCAGAAACTACAATTCTAGAAAGCTGTAATTTGGCATGGATATGTATATTAATGATGGCGAAAAAGTCGTAAAATAAAATCTGGAAAAATATTTTTTTTAGGTTAGTTGCCATACAAGTAAAGAGGTAGTCAATATTTTTTTTCTCGACAAACACATTGTGTGGGGTGTCGTTGAATAGGTCTTAAAAAAACATTGTGAGCTTGTTAACATCATTTTTGGATTTAGGGATCCGTTTCTGAAATATTTGGGTTTAAAGTGAAAATTTTTGTTGGAGGCAAGTGTCCCTCCCCCCTCTATCTGCTAAACGGTTATATATTGCCACGTGAAAAAATTCACAGCTATAGTATTAAGTATATATAATGTAGTTTAAAGGAAAATTATCAGAGCTAAGTAGTAGTCGCACTCGTGTAGCGTTTAAAAGTGCAGTGCGTGCACATTATCTTCAGGAACTGTCAGATAGAATACAAATAGTATATATGTAGTATATTTATTGGTTATTATATCTATCTATGTATATTTTGAATGTAAGTTTATTGATATATATTATTTTATTTATTAAATATATGTTTTTATTTATATTACTAAATATTAGTAAATCTTTCAAAATTATGTATTTTGCACCTCCTTCTAAAGACTTCTTATTCTCGGCACCACCAGTGGGTTGACTGGTAGATAAAGCCTATGGCTTTAAGTCCGCCTATTACATTTGTAATAAAGTTAAATAAATAAATAAAATAAAAAAAGTAGGGTATACAAATTAAAAAGTTATAGGCGATCAACTTATAAAATGTACTCGGAAAAAGAAATTTCATACAAATTCAATAGATAATTAGTTTTTAAACGTTTTTAGTGGCATAAACTCAAAGTTGCCATTCGGAACTACGGAACCCTACATTGCGCGTGGCCCGACACGCACTTGGCCAATTATTATATTTCTTATAGTTTAGCGGGACCATTATAGTTTTGCATCAGATGTTCCATTTTCCAAAATCAAACTATTAAATATGTTGACTAGGCTTAACAGCTATATAACAAAAAGGTTTCATTTGAATCCATCCAGTATTTTCGGAGATTAGCGTGTACAAACAGACAAACAGACATTTTTTTAACTTTTTTATTATGTGTGTCCTTATAGATTAAGAAACCTTTTAGCTTATTTGTCATGGAAATAATCGTTTCTTCGTCCAGGCAAGAAATACGCCATAGCGTTCATGAAGACTGCGCTGGCTCAGTGCGCGCGAGAGCTCGAGTTCCGATCCCAAGCAGACAAGATGGAGTTTAAGATCAACTTGGCTCTGAGACCTGTCAACAACCACTTCATACAGATCCGGCTAAGAAAATGATGAAAAACGTCTCCAAATTGCTATAAGGCTGTCTTTGAGAAATACCAGTTTTTAAAAATAAAAATAAAATTACAGGCTTAATATTTTACTGCAGTTGTGTTTTTGTATATCACCTGTTTCCTTTTTTAAACATACATACATACATACTATCACGTCTTTATCCCTAATGGGGCAGACGGAGCATTTTGGGTCTTGCGGTTCTATGCAGAGCCCAGGGCCGCAAGACCCAAAAGCCACTTTTAGCGCCATGGTGGGCGAGAAGATGGAAAAGCAATCAATACAGTGATGGGTTGCTAGCCGCATCGCCTGTTAACAAGATTTGCATTTTTGCCCATTCCCTCGATCGGCTTTTACGATCTGCGTGGGAAGAGAAGCAGCTGGTACATTCTAAGCTTTTTTATTTCTCCAAGACCAGCATGGGAGGAGGGATCCTTTTTTAAAACCCCAACAAAAAAGACAAAGACTATAAGTTTGACGCCAATGAATGTTTGTCTGTCTGTCCGTCTCTCTGTCTGTCTGTGGCATCGTAGCTCTCAAACGGATGGACCAATTTCGATGTATTTTTTTACGTGAAAGCAAGTATCTCTGTGGTGGTTCTTAACTATGTTTGAAGAAAATTGGTTCAGTCGTTCAAAAGTTATTGGAGATAAATGCTTAAAAGCTTAAAACTGATTACCTAAGTGCATTATGGTGTCACCCGTGAAGGGGTGATGGAACTTGATTCATCCACTTTCTGGGGTTCTGTTATTCAGAACTCACGTGTTTTAATCGGCTTAAAATAAATAAATATATACAGAAAAATCACACAGATTAAGAGCCCCCTTACCATAGACATTTATATACAAACCTAGTCTAGCTTTTATTTTGAAATTACATGTAGGATTCAGGTTAAAATTTTGTAATTTCAAAGAAATTGCATATGTAAGTACTTACATCCTGGCATAAAACTACTTTTTAAATTTAAAATATGATCATATGACTAGTACAGCTGAATAGTAAAATAATTTAAAAAAAAAAAAACACATTTTGGCCTTTGTTGGACCTGCCTGATTACAACCATGTAATGCATTTTTACTACTAATCTAGATCGATGGTTTACCCCCGAAAACCCCCATTTACCAAATTTCAGCGAAATCGTTAGAGCCGTTTCCGAGATCACAGAATTAAATTTATATACATATAAATATACAAGAATTGCTCGTTTAAAGGTATAAGATAGCAAAAAAAATGATATTAACAGTGCATGATGAATACACTAAGTGGAAACAAAGAAAGGTTATTCATTATTTATATTATTACCTTTCATAAGGATAAAAAATATGATTTTACTTGGGATTTGAAGAATACATTAAGTAATATATATAAATAACCCTGATATTACAAATGGGTATTCAAATTTCAATCGGAAATAACCGAAGCAATTTGTACCATCGTATTAATCACCGATATTATCTACTGTCCGTTTATCAATAATTCCTAAAAACTTCCCCTCCCTTTGTTAGTCATTCAACTACAGACAATGTGTGGACTAGAAGTCACTGAGGTGTCTGTACAAATCCCAACGTGCCACTTTACATGTGTCGCTAGCAACTGACTGACTGACTTTTTAAAACAGGAGGTTATCGATTGGGTTGTATTATTTAAATGTTTGTATAAATCGTATACCTTTATATTATACGAGCAATTCATGTATATTTATTTATTTATACATTTCTGTGATCTCGAAAACGGCTCTAACGATTTCGCAAAAAATTGGTATATGGGGGTTTTCGTGGGTAGATTAGTCTTATATTTGGGAAAACGCGTGTTTTCGAGTTTCCATGCGTTTTCCTTTTCAACCGACTTCAAAAAAAGGAGGAGGTTATCAATTCGACGTGTATATATGTTTTATGTATGTTACCTCATAACTCCGTCAAATATGAACCGATTTTAAAAAAATATGTTTCGTTTTAAAGAATGCATTGCAAGGTTGGTCCCATATAATTTTTTTTAAGATCGGAGAAAAGGTCTTGGAGCTGGAGACCGAAATACCTCAAAAAAGACAAAGTAGCTCAAATATTTGTGTATGTTACCTCATAACTTCGTCAAATACGAACAGATTTAAAAAATATATGTGTCCTTTTAAAGAATGCTTTGCAAGGTTGGTCCCATGTAATTTTTTTAAGATTGGAGAAAAGGTCTTGGACCTGGAGACCGAAATACCTCAAAAAAGACAACTGTAGCTCAAATATTTGTGTATGTTACCTCATAACTTCATCAAATACGAACAGATTTAAAAAATATATGTGTCCTTTTAAAGAATGCATTGCAAGGTTGGTCCCATGTAAATTTTTTTTAAGATCGGAGAAAAGGTCTTGGACCTGGAGACCGAAATTCCTTATTAACAGACAACTGCTGCTCAAATATTTGTGTATGTTACCTCATAACTCCGTCAAATATGAACAGATTTAAAAAATATATGTGTCCTTTTAAAGAATGCTTTGCAAGGTTGGTCCCATGTAAATTTTTTTTAAGATCGGAGAAAAGGTCTTGGACCTGGAGACCGAAATTCCTTATTAACAGACAACTGCTGCTCAAATATTTGTGTATGTTACCTCATAACTCCGTCAAATATGAACAGATTTAAAAAATATATGTGTCCTTTTAAAGAATGCATTGCAAGGTTGGTCCTATGTAATTTTTTTTAAGATCGGAGAAAAGATCTTTGAGCTGGAGACCGAAGTTCCTCAACAGACAACTGCAGCTCAAATATTAATAATACCTTCTTTTTTTCAACCGACTTCATGTATGCTCATATCACTTTCCGTCTAATGATTTCATGTTTGTTTGGAAGAATCCCTTATAAGATTAGTTTCTTATAATTTGAATGAAGATCTGATGAAGGGTTTTGGATCTGGAGAATAAAACTCCAGAAAGAAAGACAGCAAGTCTCTTGTAAAAAGTGCAAAGTTTATGATTTGTGTTTTTTTTAATATATACCTACTGCAGATATATTTGTAGCATCTTGTGACAAGGTAACACAGCCGTCCACGATGCCAAGAGGAAAACAAGCATACGGCCCACTAGAGCAATATGTTATGTCATAAATCCGTTGGTTCAAGCGCATGGAACAGAGAAATCATCAGATCACAATACGCAGTCACGTAAATTTTTCTGTCTGTGGCTTCATATTTTTATTATTATCGCAGTATCAAATAAATAAATAAATATATAGGTACAAATCACACGGATAGAGCTAGCCGCAAAGGAAGTTCGAAACTTGTGTTTTAGGTTACTAACTCAATGATACTATATTTAATTATAGAAATACATCTTATGCCGTTTACCTTCAAGTATATATATTTATATATATATAAAATGGCTTTAAGGATTTCGCTGAAAATTGGTATATAGGGGTTTTCGGGGGTAAACAATCGATCTAGATTAATCTTATGTTTGGGACAAATCACACGGATAGAGCTAGCCACAAAGGAAGTTCGAAACTTGTGTTTTAGGTTACTAACTCAATGATACTATATTTAATTATAGAAATACATCTTATGCCGTTTACCTTAAACGAGCAATTCTTGTAGGTATATATATTTATATATATATAAATTTCTGTGATCTCGAAAATGGCTTTAACGATTTCGCTGAAAATTGGTATATGGGGGTTTTCGGGGGTAAACAATCGATCTAGATAAATCTTATGTTTGGGAAAACGCGTGTTTTCGAGTTTTCGTGCGTTTTTCTTTCCACGCAGAATATGGTCACTAATTTCGTCGCGCCAGCCGCTATCCGTTTGGCTCAGCGGTTAAGGATGCAGACCGCTAGAAAGAGTGTTACGGGTTCGAATCCCACTCGGTGACTAACATTTGTTTTTTTATGTTCAAGTTTATCTATAATTTTTTATTTTGTATTGTTTTTAGACAAGTTTAAATATAATAAGGTTGAAATTTGTCGAGCGATCCGATCAGGCCATTCGGGCTAGTTTGATAACTATTTATTTATTATTTCCAGAAAAAAACATTCAGCATACAATAAATAAATGCAATGAGCTTAGTTCTCTGCCTGCTAAAAGATGTGAAATAATAACTTTTTAAAAAAAAAAAATAACCGACTTCAAATCGAAATGCACTAAAAAGCAAAAAATAATAATTATTTATATCAGATGACCCTGAAGTTCTGGGTAAAAAATCTCTATAATACTCATTATTTATTTGGAGTCGGTGCCAATCTAAGTACCTATTTAACATTGAAATCATTCTTGAAGTACTTTAGAATACGCCACGGGAATCGAAATAATGTGAAAAACGCATTTTATCTGCAAATAATATTACATTAGTAATTATAAATTTAAAATTGCCTAAGCCTCAACAACTCAAAAAAGAGCTCTATAGCAAAGAACACTCTTGATTGAATTACTTTTGTAACAAGAAAAAATCAAATTCGGTTCATCGATTTGGGAGCTACGGAGCTACGACGTGGTATTACTCGTACATGAACTGGACTCTGAGGCAGGAAGATTGGCACCGACTCCAAATAAATAATGAGTATTATAGAGATTTTTTACCCAGAACTTCAGGGTCATCTGATATAAATAATTATTATTTTTTGCTTTTTAGTGCATTTCGATTTGAAGTCGGTTATTTTTTTTTTTTAAAAAGTTATTATCACGCAGAATATGGTCGCTAATTTCTTAGCGCCGGCCGCCATCCGTTTGCCTCAGCGGTTAAGGATCCGAACCACTAGAAAGAGTGTTACGGGTTCGAATCCCACTCGGGATATAGGGACAAAGTACACAGATTGAGATAGCCCCAAAGTAAGTTCGAAAATTGTGTTATGGGATATCTTTCTAACTTGCCCTGACCGGGAATCGAACCCGAAACCTCTGGGTGGCGGACTAGAATATATGTAGGTATATGTATATTACAGGAAGCATGGTAACCACTACGCCACGGAGGTCATTGTAATTTTAGAACTTTGTCATTGTTAAACAGATTTGATAAAAAAGTTTTGTTTAAAAGAATATAAGTTTTTGATATCTTTTAAAAGTATTTATCGGAAAGTTTTACGTGCAGTAGTCTAGTTTTTGTTTAAAGTAGCCATCTTTTTTAAGCTAGATCATTAAAAGTCGGATTTTAATGCAGTAGTTTATGCGTTTATTAAAAAGCTTGCATACATAGTATTTGCCAAAAGAAAATCACTTGCTTTTTATATTCGAGAATATAAAATAAAGTTTATTTATGTCATTTATATATATTTATTTTAAATGGCGCAATTGGGTATTTTCTTAAACCAAAAATAAATTATTTGGTACTGTTAAAACTTAGAATGTACCAGCTGCTTCTCTTCCCGCGCAGATCGTAAAAGCCGATCGAGGGAATGGGCAAAAATGCGAATCATGTTAACAGGCGATGCGGCTAGCAACCCATCACTGTATTGATTGCTTTTCCATCTTCTCGCCCACCATGACGCTAAAAGTGACTTTTGGGTCTTGCGGCCCTGGGCTCTGCATAGAGCCGCAAGACCCATAACGCTCTGTCTGCCCCATCAGGGATAAAGACGTGATAGTATGTATGTGTATGTTAAGAAAATAAAACGTCACAAAATAATGTCACTTGTCATGATCATAGCCATTTTCAACGTAAATTTAGATTTATTATTGCAAAAAACCTGATATCAAGAGTGATATTTAACTCCAAGAAACGATGACGTCATTTGCTTGTTTCAATCATAAATATATAAAACGTCGAAACAAACCTTTTCTATGTGATTTATATAGAAAATGTTTGTTTCGACATTTAGAAAAAAGTATCTGATTTGATTTGAGAAAATAGCGGATTAGTGCACACTTTAAAATTAAATAAAACTAAATTCTAGCATGTATACCACAAGCGCATTCTAGCCCTATACATTTCTGTGAATTCACTACTGACCATCGATTTGGCAAATACGAGTATGAGTACACAGCGGCATTGCATTTCTTGGTATATACCACTGCAAATACCAGAGGTCACCTGTTTATTCCACCGTCAAAGGAGGTTCTGTAAGCTTTGATAGTGGAATAAGTTCCAGAGAGTGGATATATTTAACCTCCGACGCAAAAAGAGGGGTGTAATAAGTTTAATGGCAATGTTTGTCCGTCTGTTTATCTGTGTCTGTCTATCTGTGGCATTATAGAACGGATGAACCGATTTCGATACTTCTTTTTACGTGAAAGCCAGTTTCAAATTTGATGAAAATCAGTTCAGCAGTTCAAAACCGCTTATGTGCGAGTCGGACTCTTGTACGAATCACGTTTGTTGTATGGGAGCCTCCCTTAAATATTTATTTATTTATTAAATCTTTATTGACCATAATGGTACAAAAGGTGGACTTAATGCTAACGCATTCTCTACCAGTCAGCCTTTAGGAAAAACAGAAATAAATTTACTAGCGATAGGCGCTTAAAGATATATATATAATAAACTATATTATACAATGTCCTTTTTAATTAAGTACAAATATTTTAAGGGGTGGTTCAGTCCATCATTTTGAACAACTTTTCCCAAAGAATGTATATCGAAATACGTAAAAAAAATTTAAGGTTTTCATACAAATCGAAGTAGTCACGTGATATCATTACTATCGAAAGTGAATTTTTATTTCGTATTTCGTTATACATTTATTGGGAATAGTTGTTCGAAATGATGGACTGAATCACCCCTTAAAATATTTGTACTTAATTAAAAAGGGCATTGTATATATATATAATAAACATACATAAACAATACATATAATAATAATAATAAGCGCCACATGACAACAACTTCTCCAAAGGGCCTCTACGTGTTGGATCTGTATCCCCACGCAAGCCTCTCAAAGGACCGGGGTGAAAAGACCCGTGATTCTCAAAGGAGATACATAATAATAATAAATTCCTTTATTAACATTACATATTACATATACATAGATAAACATTATTAATACATACATTAATGAACATACATAATATAAAATATAAAAACAGTTTAAGATAATAATTTGATTAGTTCTGCTGCAACAAATTAGCAAAAAGGTGCGTGTGGACTTTCTTCTTAAATAGATACCTATTTGAGATACTTTTTATGTCTTCGGGTAAGGCATTCCAAAGTCGTGTAACCTGAATAGTGAAAGAATTTGACATAAAATTAGAGCGAAATAAAGGAAGGTGAAGAAGAAGAGTATGACTAGAGCGAAGCTCACGGTCATGGCTTTCGGACTGAAAGCGAAATTTGTTTTTCATGTACAGGGGAGAGAGGGGATTCTTTAGTATAGAAAAAAGAGTACAAAGCATTCTCTTCTGTCGGCGCTGACGAACAGGAAGCCAGTTAAGCTTAGATCGAAAAAAGTTATTTAATGTTTTCTGTTTTTATTATTTGTTGTTATAGCGACAACAGAAATACATAATCTCCGAAAAATGTTCCTGCCCAGATAACACGGTTCATGAGATATAGCCTGGTGACAGACTGACAGACAGGCAGACGGACGGACAGCGGAGTTTTAGTAATATTTTTTTTTTTTAGTTTTTACCCTTTGGGTAGGGATCCCTAAAAAAGTAAGTTTAAAAATGGAAACAATAATTTGCCAGAACTCTGTTTATTACTGCGTTGAGTATTGTTCATTCAAAGGATGCAAAAAGTTTAATGCGACTTTGCGAAAGGGTGGAAATATTGTAGCGAACTTTTATCGTCAGTAGATAATAAAAACCCGCTATAAAAATTAAAGAAGCAAAGTTTTTTGAATGATTGTTGTTAACTTTGGCACAGAAATGAAATTAAAACTTTCCAGATTGTTGAATGTGTTAAGTACTTTTTAGAACAAGTTTTCTTCAGAATAAGTCTTAATACCCCAATAATACGACCTCCGTGGCGTAGTGGTCACCATGCTGGTCCGCCACCCAGAGGACTTGGGTTCGATTCGAGAAAAAAAGCCTTTTTCAAATTATCTATGTATGTATTTGTTATAAAATATAGTATCGTTGAGTTAGTATCCCATAACACAAGTCTGGAATTTACTTTGGGGCTAGCTCAATCAGTGTAATTTGTCCCTATATATATATATTTATTTATACCATCTAGTAATGAGTGGCGGAACAACATATTCCATACATCCGCAGTGCCATCTATTACATGCCAAAGAAAATACAAGAAACAGCTACTTTTAAGCGTTACCAACCATCGCATGTAAAAAAACAACATCAAAATCGGTCCATCCGTTCGAGAGCTTCGGCGCCACAGACAGACAAACAGATTAATTAACTCAAACTTAGAACACCCTTTTTTTGTCTTTATGCTTTGAATTTCATTTGGCACAACACACTTGGAAGAAAAGAACATTTCAAATGCATAAAGAATATTTAAATAAGTATTGTTTGGCCGAATTTTTAATTGTCCGAATGTGTTTTTGGTTGAAGGTGTTTATTTTAGATTTACCATGCCTCGCGCTGAGGATACGACAACTGATATAAAGTCTAGCTGAAAGAAATTTGTGGTTTTATTCTAGTTGGGAAGCGATATTCCACAAGCCTGTTGATTTCAGCCGGGAAGCACATAGGCTTTTGTAATTAAAATTCGCGCTACAATCCATACAGCGTTTATCTTTAATGTGTGTTATGCTGTAGCTGTGTGATATCTTGCGTGTTTATTTGTTTGTTTGTCTTCTTCTTCTTATCGTGTGTGTTAGTGACTAACACTAGTGTCAGAGTTTTTAAACCGCCTTAAAGGCCTCTGACATGGTTTCAGGTAACGACCAATGTCAAAGACAGTGACCGGGACCGACGGCTTAACGTGCCCTCCGAAGCACGGATCATCTTACTTATCAGACAATTTGGTGATCAGCCTACAATGTCCTAACCAAACTAGGACAACAACACAAAGTCGTTGTCCCCGCCGGGAATCGAACCCGCGACCTCCGGGTATCAGCCTAACGCTCTAACCACTACACCTCGGAGGCAGTAAAGACCAAAAACCAACATAAAGTACAAAAAATTCGAAAGAGCAAATATACCAAGGCGGACTTATCTTGTGTTATCCTGTAGAGCTCGGCCCGGCCGAAATGCTCTGGGGTTGGAGTGTGAGTTTAAACTACAAAAGCCTGTGCACTTTCTGGCCGTAATCAACAGGCTTAAGAAATGTCGTGGCTGGAAACTACGGGTCTGATGTTTAAGGCTTCCATGGTCACTAAAATTGATAATTCCTGAAAGGAGGATAAAGCTATAATGCCGTCACTACTACGACAATTTTCCTTGGACGACTGTTCGCTGCCGACTATGGTTGCCAACACCTCAGCGTTGCTACGAGTACTCTCCTTGAATGTGGACCCAGGTCATAAAAATAGTAAGTAACTAAGATAGATAGATAGATAGATAACTCTGTATTGTACACCAAAAGAATAACAAAAAATAACAAAGAAATAAATTTTACATTAAATGAGTACAATAGGCGGTCTTATCGCTTAAAGCCATCTCTTCCAGACAACCGTGGATGGAGAGGAATGTGAGAAAGATAAATTCAATACAATGTCCGAAACGAAGAATGCTATCTCGTGATAAGGAGCAGAACTACATATTTCAATTGATATCCACCTACTATTTGCTAGGAAAATTAAAATAACCCCGATTTTCAAGCGTTTACTTCAATACCGTTTTTTTTCAATTCAATTCAATTTAAACATTTATTTCTCTCCATAATGTCACAAACAAACAACAGGTCACAAATTTAATACAATTGTAGACATAACATTATACAGTGTAACATTATGGGCCTAGTATAGACGCTGCAATACGAGAGGTCTATAGTCTAGAGGTCTAATTTGGATATAAATATTTCTTTGTTAACTATTAACGGTTTGTTTCATTCAATTAATTAATTTATTTTATTTTATTATTTAATCTATCTATCTCCTGGCCTCTTTCCTATGCAGGGTCGGCCCTCCTGATACATTTTCGCCATTCTTGGCGGTTCTGTGTTAACTCTGGACTAATGCCCAGTGTCCTCATATCTCCGGTGACGGTTCCGATCCAGGTGGTCGGGGGTCGTCCTCTTCCACGTCTTCCCTCGTCTATGGCCAAAACTTCCCTAGTGATGTGGTCACTATTTCGGCGCATTACGTGTCCATACCATCGCAGACGACTCTCGCGCATTTTGTCCTGTATTTCTGCCACCTTAAATGTTCCCCGTATGTACTGGTTTCTGATCTTATCCAGTCTAGTAACTCCACCAGACCAACGCAACATTTTCATTTCTGCAGCATGCATTCTTTGTTCTTCGCTCTTTCTAACTGCCCAACACTCAGACCCATAGAGTAAGGCTGGTCTAACTGCCCGTTTGTATACTTTGCCCTTGGTTCTTATAGGCATGTTTACATCACAGAGAACCCCTGATAGAGACCGGCATTTCAGCCAGCCTGCTTTTATTCTGCTGTCATATATATTTTTCAGTGCTTACTGTGGTATTAACTATGGATCCTAGATATTTATATTCCTCTACCTTATTTAAGGGAGTTCCTTCAATGTTAGGCACTTGTTGGTTATGGTCGTTGTTAGAAAAATTACAGTGTATGTACACAGTTTGCTGTCTGCTAACTCTTAAGCCCCTTTCTTCCAACGCTTTTCGCCACTTATCAAGGTTGTTCTGAATTTCCAGCAAAGAATCCTCAATAAGGACTATATCATCTGCATATAAGAGTGTTCGTGCAGCTGGTTTGTGAAGGTCTTTAGTGATGTAGTCTATGACGATGTTAAAAAGCAAGGGGCTCAGACTTGAGCCTTGGTGGACTCCGACTTTAACCTCAAAGCTTTTACTTGTGCCTGCTGGTGACACCACTTGTGTTGTCACGTTTTTGTACATGTCTTATATAATACTGATATATTGCTCTGGTATTTGCTGAGCTCTTAGTGCTTGCCATATGATCTTGCGTGGCACTCGGTCAAACGCCTTTTCCAAGTCTATGAAGACCAGATGAAGATCTTTTTTCAGCGTTTTATATTTTTGCATCAGTATTTTGACGCTGTGAATCGCGTCCGTGGTACCTACTCCAGCAGTAAAGCCACACTGGTTGGAAGAAATATTATTGAGTTGATTGAGGCGTTTAATGTTGTTATCTTAAATGGCTATTATACTAAAATATTATTAAACGCCTGAAGCTCATTAAACATAGCCAAGATCAACCGCAAAAGAACATTTCGACGTAAAAAAGTTGCATCGAAATCGGTCCATTCGTTCGAGCGTTACGATGTCACAGACAGACAGACAGACGGACAGACATTAGCGTGTAACTCATATCACCCCTCTTTTTTGTCAGGAGTTAAAAGTATGTAATTTCTCTTCCTTGTTACTAGATGGCGCTATAAGTAATAATTAAAACATTAAAAAAATACTATTATTTAAATAAAGTAGTATTCTAAATTAATTAAATATGACTTATATAAAATGCAATAAATAGGGCGAAAGAAGATTTACCACATTACACCGTATTTTCCAGAAATCCCCATAATCTTCTATGTCTTTACCATCGTCATCTGTTCATGCTACTTCTACGTGTATGTCTTCTCCATGATCTGGTTCGTGTTCTTCAAGTGCATCGAGACCGGTGACGTCATCAGTGCCATGATCGTGTTCGCCCTTGGGGTCGCCAGTGAAATCACTACCGTCAAGCTGATATACATGTTCGTGTATCAGTAAGTTTTTACTTTATTCTTTTTTGCTTCCAACTTTGGTCTTTTTAATCGACTTATAAAAAATGAGGAGGTTATTAATTAGGTACGTTCACCGATTATCCGAAGACGCCTAGATCGACTTGGATAATTCTTTTCTTTTGTTTGAAAGGGCATACTTACAAAGTGGTCCCATAGAAATTTTATCAAAATCGGTTGTGTAGTTTTAGGGTGAAGTGCGTTTTTAATTTTGAAAAATTATTGCTACTTTGTTCAGTTTCACACTATGGTCATTAGACTCCAGAAGGTTCTATGCCTTCTGGTTTATTAGTTAAATACATATAGTATGTTTACTTCTAATACTTTAATACCTCTAGTACTTCTAGTAATTTCGTCCGAAATTTGCCTGTTACATTTTTGTAATAAAAAATTAAGGTCTAAAATAAATGTCCCAGAATGTGTTAAAACAATAACCAAAAGTAAAAGATGAAAAACTTTAGCTGATAACTTTTCATCTACAGACGTTCCATAAGAAACATTATCGAGAACTACTTGATCTACGATTCGAAGGCTGACTGCAGTGCCAGATTTGCAGGCAACCTTCTGACAGCTTTGCGGCGAGTCAAGAGGAGGGCCATGATCTTCTGGGTCATGATCATCGGGAATGGAGTGGCCTACTCGACTAAACCTTTGCTGATGCCTGGCAGGCATGTTATGGAAGACACGGAATTTCTTTATGGTAAGATCTTGATTGCAAGACCGGATTCGCAATGTAGAGATCCGGCGTCGAACGAAAGTCCACGACGTGCTATCTAGGGTTGCGAACCTAAAATGGAACTGGGCAGGACACCTGGCTAGAAGGAATGATGGAAGGTGGAGTAAGGCTATCACCGAGTGGTACCCCAGGAATGGGAAACGCAGTGTTGGGCGTCCGGCAGCTAGGTGGGTCGATGATATCAAGCGGATTGGTGGAAAAAACTGGATAGCTAGGGCTAGGGATAGGATTTAGTGGCGCAGACAAAAGGAGGCTTATGCCCAGCAGTGGGTCGTAGAGAACTGACGATGATGAAGATCTTGATAATAATCAAAGTCCCGGTTCACACCTGGATGATAGCAGCACAAGACCGAGATGGGTGACGAAGAGAGGCCTATGCCTCTCTTCGTCGAAGGAAGAAGGGCTGGATTGCTGGCTCAGCAGTGGGCGGAAGAAGGGATCATGATGATGATGATGATCATGAAGATCTTGATCCTTCTCGCCCACCATCATGCTAAAAGTGGCCTCTAAGTCTTGCGGAGATATCTATTTCTATAAGTATATCGAAAGAGATAAATTAGATAAATTAGTATTTGCATAAATATAAATACGTATAATAAACATGCTTTTGTAGCGTTGCTTTTTCGTGATAGTGTCGAACTCCAAACATCTTGAAGTGTTCCCTTGTTTGTGCACTCATAATGCTATCGGGTAGGGCATTCCATGAGTAAGCTCTTGATTTCTCCACGTCGGTCAGGGAGGACAGGAAAAACGTTGAATGCAATTGATTCACTTCCCGCACAATTCGTAAACTCCCAGAACCGCAGAATAGGCCACCTCCTAGGTAATCAAATCAATGGGCGATACAACAAGATTACTCATAATTATTTCCAACCACACATGCAAGCTTAGATCACGCAAGTGATTTTTGTTTTATGCAGTTTTATATATAATAATAATAATAATAAACGTTAGCTTAGCAAGTACCTTGACTAGCCCACGAGACGACCGTTATGTGGGATGTGAATTCGACGATCATTGTCCCGATAGTCGTATCGGCGAATGGTCTTATAGCGAAGAGTCTTGACCAACACCTTAAGACTCTCTCGCTAGATGGCTGGGTCAAGGGTCAGATACAGAAGGCAGTACTCCTGGACACGGCACGCATTGTCAGGAGGTTTCTCTCTCTGCGGCCCTAACCGCCGGTAGCTTGGGCCATGCTCCGCTGCCAGCGGGTAACTTTGTTAGGTTTTTTTATAAGATGTTTATATTTTGTAATTTTTCTTTATGTATTTTACTTTTAGATATGTTATAAAAAAACCTAATATATGTTTATAAATAAATAAAGAGATAATAAACGTTTATTTCCAAAAATAATACATTACAAAGGTTAAGAAATTAACAGTGCTTGCATTTGATTTGACCTTTACATTTGCAATATAACTGGTAGTGATTCCCTGGTCCCCAAACTAGGATTGAACCTGTATTTTAGGGAACAGTATTTGTACAGAAGAGGCGTGAAATCTGTATATTCATTAAAAAAACCGTATGATTATTTATGGTTATTTTTAAGTCTTTCGAAGAGGTTCATTAACTTTGCCTCCTCTTAACGCCGGCGCCGCTCTGTTTTGGACTGTGCTGTGGGGGTGTGCAAATAATTGATCGCTTCTCCTAGATCCGGACGTAATTCCGTATAAAAAACCGTAATCATGGTTCATCCGTATTATATTACCAAAATCCGGTCAAATCCGTATATATGGCAACACTGGCTTATGGCCCTGGTCTTTTGTCTAATTGTTATGCTCAACGCTCTTAATATAGTTTGTGATTTCTATTTCCTTCTTTCATATCTTTACAGGTTTGGAGCCACTTTATGAGTCGCCAAACTATGAAATTGCTTACTTTCTCTCACTTGGGGGAGTAGTGTTTACCTGCTACGGCACCGCTAATATATCTGGGTTTTTCATCATCGTCATTGGATACATAGAAGCACAAATGCTTAGTATGAGCGAAGAATTACATAATATTTGGGAAGACGCACATGATCATTATTATCAAAATTATACAGTAACAGAAAACTGTTTCAAACCCGAATCTTACGAAGTTATTAAAGATAAAAATATTATTTTGAATCAATATGTGAGAAAAAGACTTCATAACATTGTAAATAATCACAATACTAATATAAACTTTCTTTTTCAAATTGAAAACGTATTTAAAAGCGCAATAGCCATAGAATTTGGCCTACTAATAGTGTCACTTATAGCAGAATTCCTTGGAGGAATAGAAAACACATATTTAATGATGCCATTTGCATTGGTACAAGTGACAATGGACTGTATCACAGGGCAGAAACTTCTAGACGCAAGTGTTGTGTTTCACAGAGCAGTTTATGACAGCAAATGGGAGAATTTTGATTTGACCAACAAAAAGATAGTGCTGATGATACTGATAAACTCTCAGAAGAACATGACGATCAGTGTTGGTGGAATAGTAAAACTGAACTACCTAAGCCTAATGTCCGTTGGGAGATTGATATATTCAACGTACACTGCTTTGAGGTCAGCTGTAAATCATTAACAGGAGATTAGCAATGGCAGCTAGAAATTAGCAATATAATAGAATAGTTTTTCACAGCACTGGTCGCTCCGTGCGAAGTAGGTGGTGGGGGTAATGAAATCTATTGCAGCGCCCATGGTGGCCAAAAGTAGCAATTATAGGGGCGCTGTACGAAATTCTGTCAAAGCTGTCAAACAAACTTTGAAGATTTTTCAATGGGATTTCGCATTTCGGTTATGGTTGTTGTGTCGTAAACTGCAAGAATACTGGAAAAAATAGCAAATGCAAGTTTTGTCAATTTTCAACAGCAACTTGGAAACTAGAAAAACGCGAGAAATGGATAGCTGCCGGTCAAAAGAAAAAGTAACAACATGACCTTGTTTTGATGCAAATCCTATAAACTTATCTCATATATCACTGTAATTTCAATAGTTACGTGGGTATTAACAAACCTTTTTAGTGTTTCAGTACTGACTGATTGATGCCATGGCACCCAAAACCACATAATGTAATCAGTGTGTGATGTGTGCAGCGATCATTTTATTGGTGGCAAAAAATCATACGACGATATTTCCTGCAATCTATTATTCAAAAATAAATTATCTCAAGCTTTATCACGTTACAGACGTTTTATGGAACGGAGAAAGAAAAGCTTTATCACGTTACAGACGTGTTATGGAACGGAGAAAGAAAAGAGAACTATCCAAAACTATACAAACCTACCAAATACATACACCCATTAATAACTCATCAGAACCATGTCATCAAGAAGAAATTAGTTAAAAAAACGACGGGTTGCAGTCTGGGAGTGCCGGCAGAAGTGAAAACTTGAATATTAACGTTGTGCATTTTTGATATTTTGGAATGGTTAGGGAATAATTTTGCACGAATTGCTTTAATTATCAGTATAAAATATTTCAAATCTTTTCTGAACCACAGTCTGTCACAAATGTCACAAGCATGACCAAATTCATTTTCAACAAAATCATTTTTAAAATACACAGCAGTATGGCCACTACACAGATGGTCGAGCCATCAGCTGTCACCATCCATAGATGTGCGTAGCACGCTGTACAACGAACATTCGCGCAAGCACCCTACGCCGTCTTACGAATTTTCGATCAGGTCACGTGTCCTGACGCGAGTTTAAGATTTTTTACCCATTCCAAAAAAGTGCACAGCGCCGCTAAAGAAGTTTTCACTTCAAAAATTGATCAGGAATGTCAAGTTGCTATATTTTCGGAAATGACCAATATAGAAAGAACATTTACGTGTGATAGATATATTTATAACCAAAATGTGATGCTTATGATAACACTCATTTCGTGCTGAAAATAATAATTATTGTTAAATGAAACCATTAAAGTACGTAGCCTTTTTTTGCTTAATTTACAATTAAACTACAAATAAACATTTAGTAAACACCCTGCCTGATGGAAACAAAATAAAACACTTTTTATATAAATTTTAGTTACCTTATTCAATTTTAGTTAACGAAAACGATTTCTCAAGCCTTTAACTAAATAAAATACAGCAACACAATGAAATTTAATGTATTAAACATTTAAATTTTCATTTTATTATTTTTACACAATATTTTGTTCGAAACGTCATGAGCCATTTTGCCCGCATAGTTGCGAACGCTTAGGTGGCGCTGTCATCTGCACGGTCCCATCTTAAGGTATGCATGTCAGACATTGAAAGAAGAAAAATTAAGACTAAAAACCATCAGGCTCTAAAGGTTCTCCATTTCTTATTCTAAAATTTTACGTCCGAATGTCAAAATCCATAACAAGTTGGCTATAATCTTCAGAATCCATACTGTTAAAATATCCCTAATTTTGATTTACACAATAATCTTGAATCATAACACTTTTTTGCCATAATATGAATTGCTGTAATAATTGATTTTTCTAATTTTGTATATAGTCACATATCCTAGGTGTTGTATTCTGTAATGTAATTTATTTACATTAGTCCGATGTTAATTTGTAATAAGATTATAAGCTTAAAACACTAGGATAAAATTAGGTTTAAGTCACAGAAAGGAATTCTTGTAAAACCGACTCTACGCAGTCTTTTCTGCCCTACCCCTCGCGGAGGGGCGAGACGGCCGGCGGGCTGAGGAGCAGGTGGCTGGGAATGAGCCTTGCACGGAAACTTCGGCTTGCTGGCTGGCAAGCCGGCCGCCGGGGCCGTGGCAGAAAGGATGCTTCTTGCAAGCTGCACGCTTGCTTGCATGCTGCACGCTTGCTTGCATGCTGCATGCTTGCTACATGTTGCAAGCTTGCTTGCAAGCTGCATGATAGCTTGCTTTCATGCTGCATGATGCATGCTTGCTTGCTTGAAAAAAAGATGAGAGATTATAGTTGTAGTATGTTAACTTGTTATTGTAAATTATGCGGGTTACTTGATTATTTTATTATGTACCCTCGAGTGTCAAATAAACAGTTCTCAACTTGCTAGCCTTTGTTTTTACTACATGGTGACAGCGGTGGGATACGAACCCACGCCCTTCGAATTGGTGCCTAAAACCAGTATTCTGTTGAAATCTCTGGCATACAATAAAACACGACACTGTTGCAAAAACATTAATTCATCATATAATGAAAGGCTGGCGTCGCAATCGGTATAGTGTTGAGCGAAATATTCGAGAATTCTGGTCGTACCGGGGCAGCCTGCAGTTTGTAGAAGGTTTAATTTTAAAAGACAGTCGAGTTTTTATCACTATGTCATTGCGCGGAGAGATGTTGCGCCGTATCCACGAAGGGCATTTAGGTATCGAAAGATGCAAGCGGCGCGCCCGCGAAATAATGTTCTGGCCGGGCATGACCGGCGACGTGGAGCGCTGCGTGCGCGACTGTACTGCGTGCGCCTTGCATGCGCCACGACCGTTTCGCGAACCCATGATACCGCATTCGATTCCAGACTTGCCCTGGGTAAAGTTAGGTTCTGACATATTCGAATATAGGAAAAAGTGTTACCTTATTTTAGTAGATTACTTCTCAAATTATTTTGAAGTAAATAAGTTGAACTCGATTGGTAGTCGGTCCGTTATTCGAGCGATGAAAGAACAGTTCAGTAGGCACGGTATACCAAAGTTGTTAGTGACGGACAACGGGCCAGCATATAGCTCGAAAGAATTTTTTCGTTTTCTAAAAGATTGGGAAATATCTCACATTTCGGCTTCCCCACTGTACGCCCAATCTAATGGAAAAAGTGAAAGAGCTGTGCGTACTATCAAAACTTTACTTAAAAAATGCGTGGACTCAGGACAGGACTATCAATTGCGACTTCTCAATTTCCGATCTACTCCTAGAGAGAACATAGACTCTGCTCAGTTATTAATGGGAAGACGTTTAATACACTTCTGCTCGTCCACAAGTCATTATAAGCGGAAAGAGTGGATATTATCAGGAACCACAAAAAAATGTTAGAACGTCAGGTAAGGCAGAAACAAACATATGATAAACAAGCGCGCTCACAAGATTTACCTATGCTACACCGTCAGGAGAAGGTAATAGTGGCTGATGGGAACAAATGTCGGCAGATAAAAATTGTGGAGAAGGCTAATCAGCCGCGATCTTACATACATTTTTTTTTTAAATTTTGGCTCGACTCTGTTGCGTATTTAGCCAGGCTCAAGTTAATAAAACGTAGGAACAATCGATGTAAAGTAAAAATATATACATGTACAATCAAAGGTTGGTATAGGTCCTTTGATTGCTTTAAGGGAGCTTCTTTCGACAAATCTATACGAGTCCACTGGTTTTCATAGCCGATTGAGTGGCGGACGGCGCCTACAGACGCCCACCGTAGTCCGCAAATAAATATCACTACAGCCGCACTATGACTGTTCTCTTTAAACATTTTACATATTGTCCATGAGAATGATCATTTATAACACCAAACTACACCAATTTCATATTATAAAGTCCACTAGAATCAATTTGCAAAACAATTTAAAGCAAACTCCAACTGAACCCCTTGACCTCCCGCCAAAAACTCTCTCTTACATACTTGAGGATGCGGTGGGACGTAGGTACAGGCGCAATCGACGTCACATAATTTGCAGGCAACCGGTAGGTACAAGCGGTGAATCTGCGCAGGCGCCGGGCACCTGCGCCCAGCCGCACAGTTCCACACAAGTTAAAAAATCTGAGTGTGTGGGAGCTGGTGAATCTAAGCATACATTTAAACTGCCGGGACCTATTGAGTCACAATTTGTAACCTGCAGGAAAAAAATGCACAAAGAAGGTTATAAAACAGATTAGGCAATTTATTAGATAATTCGTAACGGAAGTACTTAGGTACTTACATAATTATATGTGGAAGTAATTTAAATTTAGATTTTTATGTTTGTAAGCGGTGATGAGAATTATGTACATTATTCATAAAGTACGTATGATACAAAAGGAAAAGATGAAGCTTGTGTTATAGTTTGGCCACAAACAATGTTAATAAAATAGGTAAATAATATTCTTATGTATTTAATTTACTCATATTCCCTATGTTTAACTAAATTTACTTAAATGTATATGTAGTGTAATCTAAAGGTCACAATGTTACACTAGTGGTATATTTTAGTAGTAAATACTTAGTTTAAAGATTTACTATGTGAGTTTGTTCTATTCATTTGGTTTTTGTTGAAAGGAGAAAGATGTAGTATGTTAACTTGTTATTGTAAATTATGCGGGTTACTCGATTATTTTATTATGTACCCTCGAGTGTCAAATACACAGTTCTCAACTTGCTAGCCTGTGTTTCACTACAATAGTATAGCTTCAATCACCCTTATAATCATGTTTGAAGAGGAATACGGTAAGCAATATAAGGTATAAGGAAATGGGATTTGTTTTACCCGTATGAAGCCAGCTACGAAGTCTGGCTACAAAGTGGTCCGAAGGGTTTATCTACTCACTCTATTAAATATAATGATTTGAATATTTGAACATATAGGTACGCTATAGTTCGAAGTGGTAGTGATTTGATTACAAAGTATGGAAAATCTCCAAATAGTTTACACAAACGTGTGTAATAAAGCAAATAATATCTTTTTCTTTCGATATAAGTAACTGCCTCCGTGGTGTAGTGGTTAGAGCGTTCGGTTCATACCCGGAGGTCGCGGGTTCGATTCCCGGCGGGGGCAACGACTGTGTTGTTGTCCTAGTTTGGTTAGGACATTGCAGGCTGATCACCTGATTGTCTGATAAGTAAGATGATCCGTGCTTCGGAGGGCACGTTAAGCCGTCGGTCCCGGTCACTGTCTTTGACATTGGTCGTTACCAAAAACCATGTCAGAGGCCTTTAAGGCGGTTTAAAAACTCTGACACTAGTGTTAGTCACTAACACACACGATAAGAAGAAGATTTCGATATAAGTAAGTAAATATTTCACATGGTACTCCATTTCTTTTTCTTAAATTTTTCGTCAGGATGTCATCATTCGAAACGATTGCTAACTTCGGTAACAATGATGTTCCGATAACCTGTCGGTCTGTCTGTGACATCGTGGTCCTCAAACGGATAGACCCATTTCAATACGGGAAACGTGAAAGCCACTTCCATTCCTGTGGTTCTTAGCCATGTTTGATGAAAATCAGTTTAAAAGGTTCAGTCGTTTCAAAGTTGGGTTCTGTAATTATATACGGCAAATCATAGATGGCGCTACGGATATTAAAAGTAGTTCCGCTACTTATCACTAGATGGCGTCGTTTTTTAATTTGCCTAGCACTTGTACCTAATTATATTTAAACCGCTGGAAATCAGTTATTTATAAAAGCCTTGGGATATGCCTACGTCTAAAATAATTATGTACCTAAATAATACAGACATTACATATTTTTAGCAAAGATTTTTAGATGTTATCTAACCAAGTTTATACCAGTTCATTATTTGATAAGAATCAACATTCATTTTATACAATAAATGAAACATATTTTTCCGAGTGGTGGTTTTTAGGGTTCCGTAGTAAACAAGGAACCTTATAGTTTCGCCATGTCTGTCTGTCTGTTCGTCTGCGACACAGACAGACTCCTGTTTCCTTCCAAGACTATAAGTACTAGAAAGCTGTAACTAATTTGGTATGGGTATATACATTTATGAACATACACATACATACTATCACGACTTTATCCCTAATGGGGCAGACAGAGCATTTTGGGTCTTGCGGCTCTATGCAGAGCCTAGGACCGTAAGACTCAAAAGCCACTTTTAGCGTCATGGTGGGCGAGAAGATGGAAAAAAAAACAATACAGTGATGGGTTGCTAGCCGCATCGCCTGTTAACATGATTCGCATTTTTGGTCATATCTATATATCAATATACATATAATAAAACAGTAAAAAAAGTGTGTCTGTACATTAAATATATTTCCAAAAAAAAAAATTGGGGGCGATGGAGACGTAGTAATAGAGTAAGAATTTAAAAAAAAATGTCTGTCTGTTTGTCTGTTTGTCTGTATGTCTGTTTGTCTGTTTGTCTGTTTGTACACGCTAATCTCCGGAAATACTGGACGGATTCGAATGAATTTTTGTTATATAGCTATTAAGCCTGGGCAACATATAGGGTATAAATGATTTTGGAAAATGGAACGCCTGATGCAGAACCATAATGGTCTAGCTAAACTATAAGAGATATAAAAATGCCGCCTTAGTAAAAGTTGCTCAGCCTGATGAGCATTTTCCAGAGACATAAAGTCCACGCGAACGAAGTCGCGGGCTTCGGCTAGTATATAATATGATAATATTATATATATATGGACGCGTAAAAAAATTCAAAGCTCTAGTATATATAACGAAGTTTGAAGGAAAACTATCAGAACTAATTTAAAAGTTAAAGGCGACCAATTTATAAAATATACTCGGAAAAGGAAAATTTAATACAAATTTTATTAGATTCAATAGAAAAATAGTTTTTAGTCGTTTTTTGTGAAGTTAACTCAAAGTCAGCATTTGCAACTACGGAACCCTACACTGCGCGTGGCCCGACACGCACATGGCCAATTATTTTTTAATTTAGCTGTATAGCCATAACCTCTGTTTGACATTCTGTATGTATTTCATACTAACAGAAGCCTGCGACTTCGTTCGCGTGGACTTTATGACTTCGGAAAATGCTCATCAGGCTGAACAACTGGCTAAGGCGTCATTTTTATATTTCTTATAGTTTAGCTGGACCATTATGGTTCTGCATCAGGTGTTCCATTTTCCAAAATCAATTATACCCTATATGTTGCCAAGTCTTTACAGCTATATAATAAACAAAGTTTCATTCGAATCCGTCCAGTATTTCCGGAGATTAGCGTGTAAAAACATACAAACAGACAGACATTTTTTTTTAATTTCTTGCTTTATTACAATGTCTTCATCGCCCCAAATATTTTTTGGAAATATATTCAATGTACAGACACATTTTTATTACTGTTTTATTATATGTATTAGATATAAATAGATAAAAAAATATTATCTAGCTTTACGCTCTACTGCATGGGCGTACACAGGATGTAACAAAATATACTGAAAATATTTTAAGGCCATACCCAAATTTTCCGGGGTCCAGTGGCGCCGCCATTTAAAATAAATGATTTAAAAGGAAACGGAGATATCATTTAAAATTGTGTCTTGGTTAAGTTCTAGATACCCATTCAAAGTATTTTTTAAACTACTTTTTGTGGTTTAAAGTGAGAACGTGAAGCTTTTCTACGCACATTTGCGAAAAACGGCCACTTTTAGCTAATGTGCGTAGAAAAGCTTCACGTTCGCACTTTAAATTATAAACAGTAGTTCATAAAATAGTTTTAAGGGTTATCTAGGGCTTGACCAAGACACAATTTTGAATGATATCTCCGTTTCCTTTTAAATCATTTATTTTAAATGGCGGCGCCACTGGACCCCGGAAAATTTGGGTATGGCCTTAAGGGTAAACTCATACCAGCCATAGTATATGTTCCTTGGCAAAAGTAGTTCAGTAACAATGAACAAGTTTTTCCAAGGAACATGTATTTTTGGCCTTCAATACAAGTTGACCGATCAGCTGCTCAGAGTTTGTATGTATATTTCGATTTACGTATCTTGGGGAAAGTTGTTCAGTATCATAGACTGAGTTCAATCCTATCCTACTAATATCCTAATAATATGTATATTTGTTTGTTTGTGTGTTTGTTTGTTACCTCTTCACGCTTCAATTACTGAACCGATTTAGATGAAATTTGGTCTGGAAATAGTTTGAAACTCGGGGAAGGACATAGGATAGTTTTTATCCCAAAATTCCCACGGGGAGAGAAGCCCGCGGGTACAGCTAGTTATATTATATTATTCAGGTTTCGTGAGGTGGAGGCTAAGAACTACCGCAACGGACGGAAGTTCCTTTTTATTAAAAAATCCTTCATCCGTTCGAGTGCTACGATGCTACAGACAGAAGACACTAGCGTCAAAATTATAACACCAATATTTGTTGTCGGGGTAAAACATTAAAATAGTTTGACATTCTTCCCTTGCAGCGCGGGTGGCGGCACGCTACGCTCGTACGCCTTTAAATAACGTATAAGAGGACGGTTCTTACCGACAGAAAAGATAGCAGCATAGAAGAGTGTTGTTCCATGCTGACAGATGTAGCTCAAACCTGTCAAAATATACTAAACTAGCTGTGCCCGCGGGCTTCGCTCCCCGTGGGAATTTTGGGATTAATAGTACCCTATGTCCTTTCCCGAGTCTCAAACTATGTCCATGCCAAATTTCATCCAAATCGGCTCAGTAGTTGAAGCGTGAAGAGGAAACAAACAAATATACAAACTCACTTTCTCATTTATAGTAGTAAGTTAGGATATGTTGATTAACCCGTCAACGACCGGAATCGCAGACACAATAGATTTCTATTGTTAACGGGTTCACATGTGAACCGTCGGGGTTTGATAGGTTAAAAAAGTTTCATTCGAATCTGTCCAATATTTCTGGAGATTAGCGTATACAAACAGACAGACAGATTTTTTTATTTCTTACTATACAGCCTCCATCGTCCCATTTTTAAAAATAAATTCAATGACAGACACTTTTTTTACTTCGACCTTCGATTTTTATACCTCAACAAAAAATGCTCATCAGGCTGAACAACTTTTGCTAAGGCGTCTCTTTTATATTTCTAATAATGTTACAGATCTTCGATTTTTATATTTCAACAAAAAATGTTCATCAGGCTGAACTACTTTTGCTAAGGCGTCATTTACATATTTCTTATAGTTTAGCCGGACCATTATGGTTCTTTATCAGGTGTTCCATTTTCCAAAATTAATTATAGCTTATATGTTGCTCAGGCTTAAACGCTATATAATAAAAAAAGGTTCATTCGAATCCGTCCAGTATTTCTGGAGATTAGCGTGTACAAACAGACAAACAAGCGCCCATAGAAAAATTATCTTTAAACTTTAAATGATGGTAACTTTTTTATCTGACATCAGATTTCGATGAAACAAAGCCTATATGTTGCTCAGGGATAAGCTTAATCTTTTAGTGAAAACCACGTAAAAATCTGTTCAGTAGTTTTAAAGATTAGCGAGTACATACAGACAGACAAAGAAATCAAAAAAATCTTTTTTGTGTTCTGTTACTCTTTTTTTGTCGCCCACATCCCTTTTTTGTTAATTTTATCGAATGTACAGACACGCGGTTCCTACTGTTTTATTATATGTATTGATGATATGTACGAAATTAAAGAATAACCCGCAGAATGGTCTAATTGACTCTGATGACTGAACAGGATTTCCGGCTTCAATCTAAGTAGAGTGCTCCATAGTTTCCAAAAAATTACTGACTCGTAACTCGTTAGATGTTTCGTACAAATAGTTCTTGCTTACTTAAATTACAGAAAAATGGAACATTTCATTATGAAGTCAAATAATAGATTTTGGATAGTAACAATTTTATTTATTTATATTTGTGGAATGCTGTGTTGCGATCCTTTTGGTGTACGTAAGTTGTTAAAATTATGCCTTAGCTTTTAACTTCGTTCGCCTGTCTACTTGCAATATAGTCTAGAACAAAATTAAACTTAAGTGAGGGTCGTGCTCCTGCAGTGGATATTAAAAAGACCTGATGATGATGATTACCTAACGTACTTACTTAAAAATAAATAACTGGCCAAGTGCGTGTCGTGCCACGCGCAGTGTGTTTCGTAGTTGCGAATGTCGACTTTAAGTTCACGCCGCACTGTTTATCGAATAAAAACACCTCAAATAGTAGATTATTAACTAAGGGGATAAAGCAGTGTCTTCTGTCGCGGGTGACGACTTAAATCGCGAGCGCAACGAAGGACTCGAGGTTTACTCCCGAGCGGAGCGAGGGTGTTAAATACTAAATCACGAGCGAAGCGAGGGATTTAGGACGAGTCCTGAGTGCAGCGAAGGATTTAAGTTTACCCAAGACTAAGACAGCTTTATCACCTAGGAAAATACTCTACATTTCGTACCATTTGCGAAAAAAATAAAGACAATAATAACAAGAGATAAGCAATTTTATTAATTAATCGATATCCAGTTACATAAAAAATACAAAATGTTTTACGTTGAAAATAAATATAGATAGGTACGCAGAAAACTTGGCTGTATGTGCGAGACGCAAATGGCCCTTTGCTTTTTCTTTTTGGAAAACTAAACAGTTGGTGTAAACGAACAATAACGGGAGTTTTTAGCGGGAAGTCAAGGGGTTCAGTTGAAGTTTGCTTTAAATTGTTTTTCAAATTGGTTCTAGTCTAGTGGACTTTATAATATGAAATTGGTGTTATTTGGCGTTATTATACATGCTTATTTTCACGGACAATATGTAAAATGTTCAAAGTGGACAGTCATAGTGCGGCTGTAGTAATATTTATTTGCGGACTGCGGTTGGCATCTTTGGGTGCCGCCCGCCACTCAATCAGCTATTATAAACCAGTGGACTCGTATAGATTTGTCGCCAGAAGCTCCCTTGAAGCAATTTAGGACTGAGGGTTAGGACTGAGGGTTAGGATTAGGAATAAAGAAGAGATAAATGAAAATGGGCTCTAAAGGACTAGTATCCGGAGTTTCCGGAGCCGTAAATTAATTTATAAATAAAAAAAAACAGTAACATGACTTGATTTAGTTGTTTATTTTATGAAATTTAAGTGGTTTTGTGGATTTGCGTATACAGGTTGTCGGTTCAAAATCGTTATTTTTTACGCTTAACAATTTAGAAATAATTTCAGTCAAGTATAAATTTCGGTAAGTATTCCAAATTTAAACCACATTCTCCCCCTAGAGGATGAAAGAAATTCAGTACGATTTTCTTTCCCTGTTTTCATTCTTGGTCTAGAAGCTGAATGAAATTCAGTACATTTTTCTTTCCCTGTTTTTAACAGATTGAAAATGACTACTGTTGTGGTCGCTTTTTGTGCCATAAAATGTAACTTTTTTGAGCAATTTGACACAGTGTACTCTAACAACATTTTCTAAAATAAACCTTTAAACCGAATATTTCATAGTCCACTCCACTCCGAGTATTTCCGTGGATGTCGTAGAAGGCGATTAAGGAATTACAAGCTAAAAAGCTTTTTTAAACATCAATGAGGCTTGATAGTACAGAGAGGGTCGGGCTCCTGTGTAGACTAAAAAAAGCCTGATGATGATGATGGTGGTGACGAGAGGTACCCTAAAAAAGTTCTTTCTAATACTAATAGTCTCTGAGTAAAACTGCGTACAGATAGAGATACAAATAGACATGGGAAAACCATAAGTGTTCCTTGTTTACCTACAAACCCTGGCAAATTACTGGTACTGCTCCATGGTAACGTCCCAAGAAGGCTGGCTGTGTTGCCGCATTGAATTAACTTCGAATGGCAATCCAACAAAATGCACTATTAAACAGTAAAACGTGTTGATTGACAATACTCATCTTGAACCTTTACTGGTGTCTCTGTGAGCTGGAGACCTCGCAATTTTGTTGTATAACTTAGAACTGAATAAATGTTCACCGCGCATCGTCAAACACCTACGGCTCTGCCATTTGTGAAAAATTCCAAAATCTGAATCGACGACAAAATCCCTCGTGTCAGCTTGTACCTGCTTACAACATTTTTAGAATCGGTTAAGAAATGCGATCTGTAGATGATATCCGGACAGTTTTATGAAAGCATCGTCATCATTATAATCATCAGGTCTTTTTAGTCTCCACTGCAGGAGCATGACCCTCTTTGACTAGAACCATACTTGGCCAGAGCAGCCAGAGGATATGGCCTACACTCTTCACGCTGGCCAGACGAGTTGGAGAGTCTCATGATGTTTATAAGCTTTGTTTAGCTTGTATTTCCTAAGTCGCCTTTAACACATCCACGGGAGAACTTTGAGTGGTCCTATTCTACTCTGCCGGAAACCACACGGCATTGTGAAAGCAGGACAAAGTCAACTGAAAAGGCATTTTTGCTCAAGCTGAAACGGAGACGTTTTAAGCTCGTTGGGTCAATTTATTTTGTTACAGAAACAGCTGTATATACTCACGGAACAACCGAAAGTGATATATTATAGTAAAAAATACTTCGCATATGTCAATTTGACTTCACAGCGCTATGGACGAAGAGATCCTATGTATTATGTTGGCTTCCACGTGGATACCATCTACCCTTTCGGCAATAATATAACAGTAAGTCATTATCATCATCAGGTCTTTTTGTCTCCACTCCAGGAGCACGACCCTCTCTGTACTACTAGAGCCATACTTGGCCAGAGCTGCCAGAGTACTTGACTAGTTGACTTACACTCTTCACGCTGGCCAGACGGCTTGGAGAAGTCTCATTGATGTTTATAAGCTTTGTTCAGCTTGTATTTCCTAAGTCGCCTTCTACGACACCCACGGGAGGACTTGGAGTGGCCCTATTCTACTCTGCCGGAAACCACACGGCCATAACCATAACAGTAAGTGATATCACCTTATTACGAGTTCAGTATGTTGGAGCACGTAAACTTCACCTGACCCGACTATAAGGGGGGCAAGCTCGGGCCTTAAGGTAAGGTCAGAGAGATGGCAAAACATGTTGAAAATTGCCTTTCCAGTCACCTTCGCTAATGGTACCAACACTGGAGGCGGCAGTGGTTATTAGGGGACGGAAAAATTGAACATTCCTGTTTAGTAGTGCACTTTAGAGAATGGAAAGGCAAAGTACATTAATCAAGGTGACCCTCCCCCCCGTCGTCGACTTTAAGATTGTACAAGAGACGGACCTAAAGCCATAGCATTCTCTACCGGTCAACCATTTTTTTAAAATTTTTAATAGCCGTTCATGTCCCACTTCTGGGTGAAGGCCACCTCTCTTTACTTCCATAACTCTCTGACCTTGGTCTTAACTTTCCAGTACTGTTCGAATGCTTTCAAGTCGTCTACCCATCTCGTCTTCGGTCTACCTCTCTTTCTACGTTCATCCGTTGGAATCCAGCCTGTGGCTATATACGCCCGTCTTTCTGGATGCATACGGCTGACGTCTACCATTAGACCATTAATTATCTGATGAGAGAGCCACGAGGTGGCTATAGGGAACCTGTAAAATGACGCAAACTTTCAAGTTTAGGCATATTTAATTTCTCTTGACAAATACTTTGGTGGCACCAGTATTATATTTATTGAACTTACTTTTCAGATTGACTTCTACTTCTTCGAGCTCCTCACAAATGTGTACAAGCGCGGGTTCATAGAAATGCACTTCCGAGCCTGTGATTTAATTGAGAAAGACCTGTTTTTTGGTACAGCCTTGAGGAAAAATTTAAGGCCGGATCAAAAATGTCCTTTATCTCCGGTAAGATATGATGTAAACGACCACTTTCTTCCATCCCACTTCACGTCACCGACAAGATATTCATCCTCTCAAATATCCAAAATTCAAATTTCCTCTGGATATATTCTCAAATATCCAGAGGTCTGTAAAGAGACCTGACCTTACTCTATAAAATAAAATCACAGTCGTTGGATATTAGTACATCCTGCTCTCATCCAGATACATTCCTACTTCAATATCGAATCAAGTTAGACTTAAGCATTCAAAGATTCAAACGTTTACTCAGTAATTAGACCAATTTATCTCTGATATCTTGTTCTTCGACCTCTATAAATTTCATGTGGGAATACACCTTGCTGGCTGGGACGGGTGGACTTCTCACAGAGTCAAGTGGAGGTTTTAAAACAACGATCATTGCAAGTGCTGCTAACCAGTCATTAACCGCAGTCACTACCTCCTGTAATTTAAAGTATCAAAATAATTTTACTCCTGATTGTATCTCCAGAAAGAAAGAAAGTGGAATGAATAGAGAAAATAAAATAGGAATGTGCCAAGAATTTGAAAATAGAATTTTGAAATTAAGTTTGAAATTTAATTCCGAAAGGCGAACGAGATGAAATGAGATAGATAGCAGCCTGTAGCATGAATGAATGAATGAATGTAGGGAATGGGCGAAAATGCCGATCATGCTAACAGGCGATGCGGCTTGCATTACTGTATGACCCATGACTGTATTGATTGCTTTTCCATTTTCTCGCCCACCATGATGCTAAAAGTGGCTTTTGGGTCTTGCGGCCCTGTGCACTGCATAGAGCCGTAAGACCCAAAATGCTCTGTCTGCCCAATTAGGGATAAAGACGTGATAGTATGTATGTTCGTACGTAGCATGAAGGTCTCATGCAACTCATGCAGCATCGTTTCAACTTGAATAATAAAAGAGTTAGACATAAAATTTGACAGAAATAATGGTAAATGAAGTTGAAAAACGAAGCTCACGGTCATGGATTTCAGACTGATAGCTGAATTTGCTTTTTATATATTGGGGTTGCACGTGGATGAGAGCAGCACAGGACCGAGATGGGTGGCGTCGACACTCAGCAGTGGGCGGAAGAAGTGCTCTATGTTTTTTCAACTTTTTCTTTACTTAATTATACGTATAAAAGCACACTGAGAAGACTATTTGCGTCATTAATTTCAGGGTGTATACCATTTCTACAACATGTCGATCCCAGGAGCCTTCATCCCTCGAAATTTCCCCTTCATCAAAGGGAGGATATACGCAAACTTTTCATCGACTGAGACAGGCGACTTGATAGCTGCAGGACATATCAACATGGAGTTGAAGCGATGCAAACGTAGTAAAACATAAAAAAAAAGAAAAATAATATTTTTCTTGTGTTGTTGTTAGTTATTTTTCGTGTCTTCTTATCGATTTACAATGCCTTTATGAGAAGCTACAACGATCACCTTTCCATTATTATATACCTAGATACGGCTACAAGGTCTACAAGCTCTACCCTATGGCTCAGTACCACCGCATAGATAGATAGATAGATAGATAAAACGTTTATTTGTAACTATAGTCACACACATACAGAAGAAAAATACAAAAATTACAAAACAAAACATGTAAAAATAACGTATTGAGGACATATATCAACAACTTTGTATCTGTGTGCTTCAGCAATTCAAAAAGGTCATAGCTGCTTTTGCCGAACAATTGCTGGAATAACCTTCCACCGTCCATTACTGGATCTACCCCAAAATTTACCTTCAAAAATCGTATATTATACCTTTAAAAAAAAAATTTAGGAATTCCTCTAGGTTACTTGGTCACAGATTTTGCGGTGAAGGTACCTTTTTTATCTTACTCGTATTAATTGTGGTAAATGTTAATAATTGAATTTCTTATATATATTTTATATTTTCGCTAGTGAACATTTATGCTGTGCAGTTTAATATAACTTAATGCTATTTCATTACAATATTAATAAAATATTATTAAAACGCTATTTTATTTATTAAAATTGTAGATATCAAGTTTTTATCGCATTCAGCTGTTTATCATTTATTATATTTATCTCCCATGCTGGTCTGGGAGAAACGAAAAAACTTAGAATGTACCAGCGGCTTCTCTTCCCGCGCAGATCGTAAAAGCCGATCGAGGGAATGGGCAAAAATGCGAATCATTTTAACAGGCGATGCGGCTAGCAACCCGTCACTGTATTGATTGCTTTTCCATCTTCTCGCCCACCATGACGCTAAAAGTGGCTTTTGAGTCTTGCGGCCCTAGGCTCTGCATAGAGCCGCAAGACCCAAAATGCTCTGTCTGCCCCATTAGGGATAAAGACGTGATAGTATGTATGTATGTATATTTGTGGGAGAGAAATATTTATTTACCTATAAAAATATATATTTTTGTTGATATTTTATTATTTTACATAGCAAAATGGCACCTGCTTATTGTAAACAACAGCTGCGGTTATTATCCCCACTATTGCCTTGTTTTGAACGGCGCATAAAAGCGTCGCTCAGTCGATAAAATACTCAGTCTTGTTCGAGCCGCCATACTGTGCACAACTCGTTTGTGTACTTTGCTGTGACTTGGCCATGACTCATTTCATTGTGATTATTGTAATAGATTGGTGATCTGATTTATTACAATGACTGTTTGTTTCAGCCTGACGATAAGCCCAGGTGGACACAGAACATCTGTGTGGGCCAGAGTATTTTATTTTACACATGTGGTTGAATACATGGATCAGCGCCAGGAGGGGCGCTCATCTTATCGTCACGCTCTATATTTTTTTAGGTACCGCGTAAAAGCCACCCTGGCTCTCACATATTTTACAAATAAATACCTATTAGTAAGATTCTACAAGTGGTGTGGCGTAAAACATTCTATCTATAATACTTCCAAGATAGTCCTGCAACCAAATTGCAGACGTAAAGCACCCGTAACCGAAAGCCATATATGGATATTATGGATAGATTGATGAGTGAAGATGAAGCGAGAGAGGTTTGTTAGGATCATAGCATAGTGTCTACGTACCTCTGTGGGAAACAGGCCTGATATTATGTTTGTATGTTATATTTCTTCAAAAGTGCACGCCCTGTTTCTCTGTCTGAACTGACTGTAAGGATTCGCCGCCCCCATTCAGTATCGGTAGATTTTGCCGCCCCTCTAGTTTCGTCGCCCGGAGCTTTGGCCCCGGCCAGCCCCCCTAGATCCGGGGCTGCTGGTTAGTCTGATTACAGAGTAAATGCTGTGTTAAGTAGCTAAATGGATCTAATTACACGTTGCTCCAAATATCGATTAAACGATTCTACAAGCATGCGATTTTGTTAACTGCTTCCACAGAAGTTGCATTTTCGGGTTCCATTTGAATTTTGTAAGGAACCCATGCTGGCTTTTGGATTAATGCTTCAAGTAATATTTTTAGCGTTCATTCAACATTTGAACATAATTTAAATAATGTTATATATACAAACATCTTAATATATTGTGTAAACTTACAAGATAACCCAAAATAAACTGTTTACCTAACCTACATTTTTGCGGAAAAAATATGATGAAATAATTTTAAATTAAAAAAAACAGCCAAGTGTGAGTCGGACTCGCAGACGAAGCACCATAAAAATGACATTTGTCGTATGGTAGCCCCACTGAAATATTTATTTTATTCAGTTTTTAGTATTTGTTGTAATAGCGGCAATAGAAATACATCATCTGTGCAAACTATGTATCACGTTTCATGTATCGCTATCACGTTTCATGAGGTACAGCCTGGTGACAGACAGACGGACTCTTTTTAATAGGGTCCCATTTTTACCATTTTGGTACGGAATCCTTAAAATAGGGAGGTTTCTATATCCTTATTTCATCTGATATAAAACATATTATATATAAATTATAATATACTAGCTGAGCCCGCGGGCTTTGCTCCCCATGTCCTTCCCTGGGTATCAAACTATATTCATATCAAATTTCATCTAAATAGGTTCAGTGTTTGAAGCGTTAAGTGGTAACAAACAAATATACAAATCCACTTTCGCATTAATAATATTAGTAGGATTTAGTTTAGTATTATGATAATAATTAAAGATATTTATAAGACTTTCGGCGGTTCAAGTCGTTGACATCAAACTTAATACTCTGTAGATAACTAACAACAACGTTCTTACCACACCTGAGTGGTGTGACGAATTAGCAGTTGCCGTAAAATCGATAGTTTCAACCGAAAAAAGCCAAACTATTAATAGATCTATCGATAGTAACGATACTATCGATCGATGACGACTAACTATCGATCTTCTTCTTAACGTGTGTGTTGTAACTAACACTAGTGTCAGAGTTTTTAAACCGTCGTAAATGCCTCCGACATGGTTTTAGGTAACGACCAATGTCAAAGACAGTGACCGAGACCGACGGCTTAACGTGCCCTCCGAAGCACGGATCAGCTTACTTATCAGACAATCAGGTGATCGGCCTACAATGTTCTAACCAAACTAGGACAACAACACAAAGTCGTTGCCCCCGCCGAGAATCGAACCCGCGACCTCCGGGTATGAGCTGAACGCTCTAACCACGACACCACGGAGGCAGTAGACTAACTATAGATAGTATTGCTTTTCGTAATACATAAACTATATAATTATCGATACTATAATAGTTTATGAAACGCAATACTATCGATGATATCGATAGTCTGTTCGTCATTAGGATCGATACTATCCATAATATCAGTACTATCGATAGACTATCCAAAGGATCGTTTTTACTAAAAACTAGCCGAAGCCCGCGACTTCGTTCGTGTGGATTTTATGTCTCCGGAAAATGCTCATCCGGCTGAACAACATTAAATAAGGCGTCATTTTCATATTTCTTATAGTTTAGCTAGACAAGTATGGTTCTGCATCAGTTGTTCCATTTTCCAAAATCAATTATACCCTATATGTTGCCCAGGCTTAACAGCTATATAACAAAAAAGTTTTAGTTGAATCCGTACAGTACTTCCGGCGATAAGCCTGTACAAACAGACACACAGACAAACATTTTTTTTTTAATTCTTTCTCTATTACTATGTCTCCATCGCCCCAAATATTTTTTTAATATATTCAATGTGCCGACACTTTTTACTGTTTTATTATATGTCGATAGTCTATCGATACTGGGCTATCGAGCGGCAACACTAATTTACATATTTGCTTTACATTATAATGAAAACACGTTCTTAGTTCTTGCTGACATAAATGCCATTAAGTCGATAAACGTTTCAACGAAATGGCTGTTCACTTGTTCAGAGAAGTTAGTTGCTTTGTCATTTAGTTTGTTGTTTGATTTTCGTGTGTGTAAGTGGCCTAAACTGGTGACAGATTTTTCAAGCTAGCATCTGACATAAATTGACGTTATAGACTTTATGTGACAGACTTGACTAACGGCTTAATCGAGAATTTGTTATGTTACTTTTTCTTATCAAGTGTTAATCGGTGGTGTTAGATTTTTCGAGCTGCCTAGAGGCATCTGAAGTACTGGAGGCAAGTTAAAAATGAATGCGTACTGGCAAATGTTTAAAAAAAATATTAGAACTATTTATTCGTCAAAAAAAATTTAATAAACAGATCTCAAATACTTCTTCAATTAAAATAGTAATCAGTATACCGTTAATCGTTATACTACATAACTGATGTCATAAGAGCAGGGGGGTTACTCCACAAAATAATACGTTAGTCAAACGATAGTGACGTCCTATTTCTATGTCAAACCAAATTAGACTTTATCGTCATAAATTAGTGCTCAATGTTGCTTAACACTGAAACGCGGATACGCAGTGACGTCCAATGTTTTACTAAAATGACAGCAAATAAAACTTCTTGTTTGTTTTTTCACAAAAATACCCTTGTCGAGTTTTATTTTATAACAACGCCATTTATGATCGATAGTATTAGAAATCCTTGGGAGAGGCCTATGTCCTGCAGTGGACGTTATGCAGCTGAAATGATGATGAACCTTACGATTTAAGAAATCAGGTTCTAATTTTGTACAATATCCATGTTTTCAGTGGCTGGTGATGGTTCCTTTGATTCTTCATCACCTGGCCATTGGCTTCGTGCTGGGATACCCAGCCATCCTGACTCCAGCCATTACCGGCAACAGCTCTGATGTCACTGCCACCAAAGGAGAAGCTTCTTGGATTGGTCAGTCTTTCTATCAGCATTTAAAGAAATGAAAAATAAGAAATGCTCGTAATAGAATTTTAAACCCATTCAGGCCAGTAAGACGTGTTTTTATGTGTAATATTTTTCAAAAGGTGTTTCTTCCCAAATTATTAGCTGCCCTTTTAAAGAAAAGCAGATGTTAATGCAATTCATAGAAAAAGCAGTGCATTTTTAATCAGTAACGTAATGTAATCAGTAACTACTTATATGACTGATTTCAGAAGAGCAGATTTTCTACTTTTATGACAGTATAACTTATACAACCTGAACTAAGTACTAAGTCTAAAGTTCAAATAGTTTTCTTTTTTAATTTAATTTTTTTTTAGCTGCTGCTTATGGAATGACAGGAAGCATAGGATTTCTCACGTTGCCTGGCTTGATGCAATTATACGGCCGAAGATTCGTCAGCATCGCTCTGAACGGGTTCGTCTGCGCAGGTTCTATCGTGATTGCCCTGGCTCCAAACGTACCAGCATTGATAGCAGGCCGCGCCATACAAGGAATAGCCTTCGGGGGTGTGTATATCGGCAGCATCCTTGCTTCAGAATACGCTCATCCAAAACGCAGAGGATTTTTCGTCATCTTCAAAATTACTGCAAGTTGCATCGGAGTCCTACTATGCCATAGTCTGGGCTTCACTTTATCCTGGAGACAAATGGCTTGGATGGGAAGTATACCTCCTGCTTTAGCTATAGCAGCAACTATGCTTGGGCCTGAGAGCCCTTCTTGGTTAGCTTATAAAGGTAGATTTGAAGACAGTGTAACAGCGTTTGTATGGTTGAGGGGAAGAAACATGCAAGCAAACAAAGAAATCAAAGAGATATTGACCGCACAACATGAACTTAGAAAGGCAAGGAAAGACCAAAAAGGATTGAGAATAAAGGAAGCTCTCTGCTGCAAAGAGTTCTTAAGGCCTTTCAACGTAGTGACTCACCTAGTGATTTTATCTCAAGTATGTGGGCGACACTATTTATTAGCTTACGTAGTCCAAATCATGGTGGAAATTACAGGAGATAAAACAAAAGCATATTTTTATACCATAGGGTTGGATTGTATGAAAATTTTAGCCATCCTTACGTCCAGCATAGTAATTAGATTGTTTAATAGAAGAACGCTTATATTCTACAGTGGCGCATTATCGTGTTTATTATTATCTTTTGTATGTTTAACGCAGTATTTGGATTCAAGTGGAGTTTTAAAAATAAAATGGTTATCACCATTATTATTGATTTTATACAATTTTGTTTGTCATTTAGGTGTGATACCTTTAACTATAGTGTTAAAAGGAGAGATATTTCCTTTGCAATTTAAAGGGCTAGGGACTTGCGTCACAGGAATCATTTATTCATTAACAAGTATGTTGACATTAAAATTGACGGCAGCCATGTTGGAGGTATTGAAAGCTCACGGGACATTGGCAGTGTATGATGGTATTGCTGTGATATTGCTGATAAGTCTATACTTTATATTGCCGGAGACGAAAGACCGAACTCTACAAGATATTGAGAGAGAATTCATTCACATTGAAGTTGATAAAGAGGTAGATGAAACTATGGGCAAGTTAATAAAGTAAATTGATAATCGAAAAAAGTGTGTATTTATAGCTTTAAACATTATTTAGTTTAATCTTATCTTATACCTTTAAACGAGCAATTCTTGTATATTTATTTATTTATATATTTATAAATTTCTGTGATCTCGAAAACGGCTCTAACGATTTCGCTGAAAATTGTTATATTGGGGTTTTTGGGGGTAAACAATCGATCTAGATTAGTCTTATGTTTGGAAAAACGCGTGTTTTCGAGTTTCCATGCGTTTTTCTTTCCACGCAGAATATGGTTGCTAATTTCGTCGCGCCGGCCTCTATCCATTTGGCTCAGCGGTTAAGGACGCGGACCGCTAGAAAGTGTTACAGGTTCGAATCCCACTCGATGACTTAGTTTTGTTTTTTTTATGTTCAAGTTTATATATTTTTTTTTTATTTTGTATTGTTTTTAGACAAGTTTAAAAAAATGTAGTTTATGTTTGAGATGTAACCGAGCAAAGCTCGGTCGCCCAGGTACTAGTTTATTACACAAGGTTGGTACAGACAAGGATCCTCTACCCTCCTACTGAACCTTCAAACGTGAGAAAAAATTGTGCTGGTCTCAATGATCAACGAATCTCTAAATCTTTCAATTTATATTTGTCTTTTTTACTTCAATTGCGAAAAAGTGCACTTGATGATGATTCAAAATAGCATTCCCTTCTCCCACCATTTTCACCACGTATAGGTTCAAGGTTTGTAGGAAAATGTAGGGTTGAAGGATTTTATGATGACCTCCGTGGCCTAATGCCACAGAATTAATATAAGTATTACTAGAGTTTTTGGCGGGAAGTCAAGGGGTCCAGTTGGAGTTTGCTTTAAATTGTTTTGCAAATTGATTCTAGAGGACTTTATAATATGAAATTGGTGTAGTTTGGTGTTATAAATGCTCATTCTCATGGACAATATGTGAAATGTTTAAAGTGGACAGTCATAGTGCGGTTGTAGTGATATTTATTTGCGGACTGCGGTGGGCGTCTTTGGGCGCCGTCCGCCACTCAATCGGCTATGAAACCAGTGGACTCGTATAGATTTGTCGCCAGAAGCTTCCGTGAAGCAATCAAAGGACCTCTAATAACCTTTGATTGTATAGTTAAGGGTTTAGGATTAGGAATAAAGAAGACATATTACTAGACACTGGCAAAATAAGCTTCAACGAAGTTTGACCGCCATAATCAAGAAAAGAAAAAAAAAAGAATTACATACAGAACGAAATCTCCTAAGGTCACGCGCAATATGCATCCCCGTGACCTGAACTCTCCCTCGTTCTCGTGTGGAGGGTGTTGACCGGGTGACACACACATTGCAGTGTGCATAGATGCATAGTTTCGTTTGTAGTAGTGTAGGCATAAATGATACTCCGCTTCTGTAAAGCGACAGAATTCATAAAAGTATTACATAGTAAAGTGCCATACCTGTGGTGATGATAAATTTGAGCACGCTAGTCCTAGTAGTAGTTTGAGGTGCTGGGTTCGATTAAGGCTCGGGACCAATAGCAAAATGGCCTTTTTCCAATTGTGCTACGTCTTGGGCTTGGGTGTTTATCTATGATTGTATTTATTATATAATATAGTATCTTTGAGTTTGTATCTCATTTTACTGTGGGGCTAGCTCAATTAGTGTGATTTGTTCTTATTTATCTATTAAAATTATAGGCCAAGCTCCTACAAAAACTTGCACAATGTAAAAAGAAATGAGTAGAAATTATATTTAAGCAAAATTAAGGAATCGAAACATCAAAATTAGTTCTGCATTGCCATAAAATCAGCTCAAATTTAATTTATTCGCTCTCGGCTATCGGGTGGCAACATTTGAACGGCGTTAATTGGGCTCAAGCTCCCTTTTACGCACCCTTCACCCCTTCGAGGTATGAAATGTATTTCATTAGGGCTATTTACAGTTCTACGAACTGTACAAACATTGTGTTTGAGAAAAACCCTTTCTTTGACATTTTATTTTCAATAATTACATTTACATTCATTAGTAGAATAAGGACTTTTGTTTGTGAGTGGATATTGATATAAAAGGCTTTTGGCTCGTAATTATTACGTTTCTATCACTAACGGGGTAAGCAGAGCCTCGTAAAATTCAAAACCACGTTTAACGTGATGGGCGAGAAGATTAGAAAGGGACTGAATATAGTGATGGGTTGCTAGCCGCACGCCTATTCTCGTTTATTTCCTAGATCGGCTTTTATGATCCGCGCGGGAAGAGTAAACGCCCAAAAAAAAGTAAGTTGTAAGCTTTTAAAATCTGATCGAAGGGGAAACTGTCAAGTTATAAAAAATAATGCTCTTGAAGTCACTACTACAGTTCTCGCTCGTATTAAAATAAAAAAGAGAGCTGGGAGACTCCCAGCTTGAAATGCTAATTACGACTTCATTAATTACCCAATTTAATACCCAAATTATATCAATAAAATATTTATTTCCATGGTGTTGTTTGTTTTAAATGATTATTAACTAAAAACATGTACAATAAATAGCCTATTTACCTTCACTAGGATACATAACAGAGATGAACAACCATCATTCTAATAAAAATAAATATCAATCTTCCTTAATTCAACTTTGCTATTATGTTTTATCTAGTACCTATATGTTATGCCCTGAAGTGTAGATATATAAGCGCTCGACTTTTCACCCATTAATATGGCTTCTTTTGTTAAATTGTATGTAGAACTATCTGCGCCCCATGGTGTTGCCATTTATCTTCGATCCTATATTCCCTATAACATTATCTGCTCTTCTAGCAACTGTAACCCAAGCCTTGAGCCTGAACACCTTTTTCTTGAGGTAACCTTATCACACGTTAAAATACTTTTAGGAGTGTTTAACAGCGTAGCCTTCGTGTGTCAGCTACCTCCATACCAAATTTTATCGAAATTGGCCCAGCCGTTGGCTTTTGTAAGATTTTATGCAGAACTAACTGTGCCTCACGGTGTTACCCGAACTTAAAGTAGCCTTTTTGTGGCAGCTACCTGCATGCCGAATTTTATCAAAATTAGCCCAACCGTTGCGCACAAACTTTCGCCTTTATATTAATACTAGCTGGTGCCCGAGACTTCGACTGCGCAGGATCACACAGTACCTTTATAAATTGTAGCCTATGTGTTATTCTGATGTATAAGCTATATATATTCTACTGAATGGATTATAATGAAGCTTTACAATAATATAGCTTGTACATCAGAATAACACATAGGCTACAATTTGTTTTATGTTTTGAATTTATGTTTGTATATTAACAAACAGTACCTGGGTGACCGAGCTTTGCTCGGTTACATGTCAAACATTAACTATTTTTTTTTAAACTTGTCTAAAAACAATGCAAAATAAAAAATTATATATAAAAACACGTAGAACGCCAGACTTAAAACCATGTTTAGCCCAGTGGGCCGCGGCAGACACCATGTGACCGCATCATATCGGGTCCAGGGCGCCGCGGCGAACACCGTGTGTCCGCGTACCCTCCATGACTTTAAATGCCTTTACACGGCCGGCAGACAGCGTTTCGATTCTTTTTACAAGGGGAAGTGACCCGCGCGGCCTCACAGTACAATCTGGTCAATTGGCACAAAAAAAATTGAAAGGACTTAGAATTTATGGGCTATTTAACAAGATGTGTCCAAAAACTGTTTTGAGCACATTACATTAAGTTTTTGATTTTTAATTTAGTGAGGTTACAGTTAGTTAAACATATTTTTTGCCTTTATATTGCACTAGAAAGTCATAAGAATTATAATAGTTATCAGTCAAGCACGTATCCAATAAGTAATCCGGGTTCCGTAGGTAATAATTAACGTAAGAAGTTACCTTTTCGTGAATAATTCTACGGTTTACCAATATTTCGACTTATTTTGTAATAGTAAATATGAAACACTACTTTTTTATCCTACTGCAACAGACGGAGGGTTATGTTTTTCGAATGAATGTGTATGTATGTATGTAAGTACTTACAAAGGGAGCAAGAGCAAAAGTCCTTGCGACACGACATCCGCTCCTTTTAATACTAAATGTATTAAGGAGACGATAAAGCAGAACAAAGGCTCCAAAATGTTTGCAAGAGCTATGTCGTTTGGGCAAAGTCGATTGATGAAGCTGAAGACGGAGGACGGCGGCGCGACGTCCTCCGTCTGGCGTAGATTGAGAGGTTTTATGGACAGCTGTATACCTCAGTTTCACAACCCAGTAAACAAATGGCTAAAGACCCAGGAGCCAAGCTAACCCGACACTATACCGAAGATATCCCGGACATCAGCCTGTACGAGATTAGGTTGGCCCTGGCGCCGGGCGAGGATGGAATTACAGCAGAGCTTCTGCAAGCGGGCGGAACGCCGGTACTGAAAGTCCTTCTGAGGCTCTTTAATTCCGTTCTGCTCGAGGGCGTAACGCCGGAAGCTTGGAGCAGGGGCGTGGTGGTCCTGTTCTTCAAAAAGGGAGATAACACCCTATTGAAGAACTATAGGCCTATCACGCTTCTGAGTCATGTATATCATTTGTTTTCGAAGGTCATCACGAATCGTCTCGCAAACAGGTTCGATGCCTTCCAGCCTACCGAATAAGCCGGTTTCCGTAAAGGTTTTAGTACCTTGGACCACATTCATACGCTGCGGCAGGTTATAGAGAAGACAAGGGAGTATAACCGGCAGTTATGCTTGGGGTTCATGGACTATGAAAAAGCCTTCGATTAGATCGAAATATGGGCCGTGCTTCAGTCCGAGTACAGGAGCAGTGCACGAGGGCAATTCCATTGCATAGAGGTGTAAGACAGGGAGACGTTATATCTCCGAAGCTGTTCACCGTTGCACTGGAAGATGCCTTTAAGCTTCTGGAACGGGAAGGATTTGGCATCAACATCAATGGCGAGTATATCACTCACCTTCGATTTGCCGACGATATTGTTGTCATGGTGGAGTAACTCCAAAGGAACCCTAATTTTCAATAACACCACAACCTTCTCCTATGCAAACGCAAAGGCAAATGAACGAGTGAAGCGCGTCTCGCTCGCTGGGGCTCGCAGGTGAGGGCGGTGCGGCATAGTGCAGGGGGAGCCGACAGTAGGACCCGCGCGGCGCCCGCGCAAGGAAATACGGTTGGACGTTCTAGCAGGCCGTGACGGACACTGGTGTCTGCCATTTAACATCTCAGAAAATAATGCATAACGTCTCTGTTCTATAAGTTGCCCATTATTTTTAGGTTATTTCTTATCGATATTTTCAAAAAAAATCCCTATCAATTTTTGGACGTTCTTTATTTTTTGGTACGGCCCCAGGGGAAAGTATGCTGTCGACCACATGGTGTCCGACATGGCGTTCAACGTGTTAAACATAAAAAAACAAAAGTAAGTCACCGAGTGGGATTCGAACCCGTAACACTCTTTCTAGCGGTCGGTATCCTTAACCGCTGAGCTAAAAACAAGGCGGTCGGCGCGACGAAATTAGCGACCATATTCTGCGTGGAAAGAAAAACGCATGAAAACTCGAAAACACGCGTTTTTCCAAACATAAAACTTATCTAGATCGATTGTTTACCCCCAAAAACCCCCATATACAAATTTTCAGCGAAATCGTTAGAGCCGTTTTCGAGATCACAGAAATTTATAAATATATATATATATATATATATATATATATATATACAAGAATTGCTCGTTTAAAGGTATAAGATAAATCTATACTTACAAACTTTCGCGTTTATAATATTTGGTAGTAGGATAGTAGGTTAATATTAGTGTGATGTGATGTGATAGAACACGCTATCTATGCGTTCGCCTATTGCTCCTATTTTTGACTTGATAAAACTCAATATGGTTGCTACGTAAGCATTTCATCGGGTGTCCGTTTTGCCCCAATAGCCCCTGGGGTCCAATGCAATCGTGAATTCGTGACCAGGTGGTCGCAGTGCTCTCAAATATTGTAGCGTCAGCAAAAGTGTGAAATTGGGCTCGATACAGTAAGTGCTTGTAGGAAAATTGGGTTTTCGAAAATTGGTTCTCGATTTTTTTCACGAACACGATATGAAGTTTCCACGTACCGTGATATTGTTGTACTGGTACCAAAGTATACTGAAACTATTTTACTTTTTTTACATACATACATACATACTTTCACGTCTTTATTCCTAATGGGGCAGACAGAGCATTTTGGGTCTTGCGGCTCTATGCAGAGCCTAGGGCCGCAAGACTCAAAAGCCACTTTTAGCATCATGGTGGACGAGAAGATGGAAAAGCAATCAATACAGTGACGGGTTGCTAGCCGCATCGCCTGTTAAAATGATTCGCATTTTTGCCCATTCCCTCGTTTTTTCGTTTCTCCCAGACCAGCATGGGAGTTTACTTATTTTATTTTTCATAATTATAAGTAGTTTATTTATTAACTAGCCGAAGCCCGCGACTTCGTTCGCGTGATTTTATGACTCCGAAAAATGCTTATCAAGCTAAACAACTTCTGCTAAGGCGTCATTTTTTATATTTCTTATAGTTAAGCTGGACCATTATGATTCTGCACCAGGTATTACATTTTCCATATTCAATTATACATTATATGTTGCCCAGGCTTGACAGCTATATAACAAAAAAGTTCTATTCGAATCTGTCTAGTATTTCCGGAGATAAGCGTATACAAACAGAAAAACTAAGATGCATATATAGATAAACATCCCAGACCCAGAACAATCTGAAAAGGATAATTTTCCAGCTTGAACTGACCGGGAATCGAACCCGGAACCTCCAGTGCGATAGCATGGCATGATGACCAGGCCACAGAGATCGTCAAGTTCCATGTCCATGGCAATATGAAAGGAATAGTACATTAACTTATAAAAAAACAAGAGGTACCAGCTGCACCCCTACCCCTCCTTGGCGACGCCCCTGCATTGAGAAGACACAGATAGATAAATAGATTAACTCTTTATTGTACACCAAAAGAATGACAAAAATAACAAAGAAATCAATTTTAAATTTAATGAGTACAATGGACGGTCTTATCGCTTAAAGCGATCTCTTCCAGACATAGACAAATTAGGAACATTATGACCATTATATATATATATATATATATATATATATATATATATATACAATATATATATATATATATATATATATTTGTATACAATAATGCTATATATATATATATATATATAGATATACCCGTGGGCACTTTGCAGATCCATCGTGCCGTACGACTAGTATTTGTTGGTTCCGTTTACATAGTTGGCTCCGGGTGCCTTTTCTAGATCCAATGCTAGTCAGCCATGCGCATGTTGTTCCGACTGGAGCCAAAAGTGTCAACGAGAGTAATAATAATAATTACGTCAATTTTATACAAATCCACCTTTTTGGCATTCAACACTGTTACTTCCGATTCAAATCAACCAATCAGAGAGCACCGTTGACCTCATTGGCTACAATCTGCTAGTAATAATATTATTACAAGCTTCTGTTCAACTTGAAATGTTTATGCAATCAATGTAGTGTTGCCAAACAATAGATATCATTTTTCAATTGAAAAATGACTAACTATCGACAGTGGTTTATCAGTATGGATATCTGTTTTAGAGCAATACTATTGATAACCAACAATACCATAATTGGTATTTATAGTATCGATCCGACGAAAATCAAACTATCATGAGTATCGATAGTATGCGTTTCATAAAATATCGACACTATCGATATTTTTTGTAATATCGATAGTATCGATATTTTTTGTAATATCGATAGTATCGATAGTTTATGTATTATTAAAAGCAATACTATTGATAGTTTGTTCGTCATCAGAATCGATACTATCGATACTATCAGCAGTATCGATAAACAATCAAAAGTATCTCAAGACTCACTGTCGGTTTTATTAAAAATACCGATAGTGAGTCAAATGACTGTCAATAGTGGACTATCGAGCGGCAACACTTATCCAATGCTTATGGGGTAAATGAGCCGTTCTGATGATGGAACCGGAACGAATTCAACAACCCTCAGTAAATAAAATAACATAGCCCTTAGATCATTTATTACAGGATAACCCTTACCTGCGTGTTTCCCTCTGCCAAGGTATAAAATCAACTAATCTAATACATTTATAATGTAAGTTGCGTAATCGATTATGATCATTACGTAAATCTGTAAAGTATCGAAAGGACGGTGCAAGTGCCCCGTTAGAATTACTATGTTAAACAGTTTCCTTGTGTGATAAGTTTTTTATTCTGAGGCCAAACTACTCATTAAAACGAATGAAATAAGCCCAAACTCGATGGAGTTGCGTCGTTTAATTACTGAATTGCATCGACCACCTTCCGTCCTCCGAGATCAGACCCTTGGCATCGTCTGCACTGATGTGCTCATTAAGACTATTCAAACGAGTCCTGCTCCATGAGGTTATGTTGTTTTATAACTCAGTCCTAGTGAATACCTCCCGGTTCCATCATCAGAACAGCTCATTAACTTCATAATATTGACAAGAATGCAAAATTTCAGCGAAATCGATTGAGAATAGCTGGTTGGAAATTGAGCAACAAGATTTGACCCAAACCGATATTCGTACGTAGATATCTGATACATTGCAAGTTAGTAACTAAAAACAAAAAATACATATAACCTTCTTAGATTGCATAACCTTTCACGGGCAATGTTTTTTATTTTATTAACGTTGTTTTGTATTTAGAAGTAATTCTGTAAAATGGTATCAATGAGTTTATCTTCTAGTATCGATTACGGTAAAAAGAATCCAGTCTAGTTTGCGACTAATTTCTATGCCAAACGATTTTCTCGCTTGTTTACTGCCAAACTACAGTAAAAATATTAATAATGGCATAACACAAAGTTGCCAAACCCATTTCATTTTTCGATATTATTTTTTCACAATCCTTCGAGCTGAGACTAAATGTATCAATTACATTAGCAAGGTTCGATAATTAAGTTCAAATTTGAAATACAATTAGTCGATGACGAAGGCGCACACGCTACGAAACTGCGCACTTCCCGCGAGACTACCATTTTATGATTTACAACCTTCCTATTTAATTCCTGTGCTTTAGATTTGAATATAGATTAGCCACCCAACTGTCCTAAGAAGTGCTTACATTTTTTGAAAGACGTGTTAAGTTGTGACTATCTGATGCCTTTGACCTCGTTTTCGTGGACAAAAAAGCTCGTTACCATTAAAAAAAAATTACATTTGAATTTGGAATCCGTTACTTTTATATGATTTTTCATTGTCTTTTCTTATTTTGGCGCTAATATAGTAAACAATATTTTGCGATATTAAAATGGAGTGGGGTGATATAGAAAACCGAATCGCTGTGATTGCATTACACAAAGTAGGTTTGAGCCAAATGCAGTTTTTAAAATTCTCCATACGCTTTGTATATTAGCACAGAATTAATAATAGTATTACATACAGAACGGAAACTCGCACCGTCCCCCGCAATCTGGTGTCCCCGCCACCCTTCCCCCGTTATTGTGAGGTGTAAGCGGCATTAAAACAGGGTTATTGGTAGTCGCGCGTTGACATTACGCGAATCACTTAGGATTATTGAATTATAATGGTGAGAAACTGCGCACATTATCATTGTTTATCCACGGAAAACAATAAATAACGAAAATTTTATAGATTTCCGAGTGATGAAAACAGGTTAGCAAAGCAACAAATTCTGTGGTGGCGACCCTGATTGTTTAACTCACACATTTGACGTGTGCACGGACGGATTGTTTCGTTTGTAGTAGTACTAGGTATATATGCTGCTCTGTTTGTATGAAGTGCCATACCTGTGGTATTAGTCAAATGTTTGTGTACCGACACAGGTATGACACTTCATAGAAACGGAGCAGCATAAATACCTAGTACTACTACAAACGAAACAATCCGTCCGTGCACACGTCAAATATGTGAGTTGAACAATCAGGGTCGCTACCACAGAATTTGTTGCTTTGCTTACCTGTTTTCGACACTCGGAAATCTATATGATTATCTGTTGCTATACAAGGAACAACTATTGAACAGGTGGATGACATAACCTTCTTGGGAATACAACTGGATAGTGCCCTTACCTGGGAAACACAGGTTGATAAAGTGTGCGGTAAATTGCGGACTATCGGATGTGGTACCTAGAGAGGTGGTGAGGTCTACCTACTTTGCGATAGTGCAGTCTGTCCTGCAGTATGGCCTAGAGGTCTGGGGGTGCGCCGCGGAATGGCAACGAGCGTTTCGTATGCAAAAGCGAGCAGTCCGCGCGATAGTCCACGTATCAGGGTGAACAACCATCAGACCATACTTTGAAACCCTTGGAATCCTCACGCTGCCATCCCTTTTCATCTTACAGGTATCCATCCACATATGTCTTTAGTAACCAAGTCGTGTACCAAAGACCGAGAGAAGTGCACGACATTGCGCTCCGCGATGTTGACCGACTGCACCTGATACCACACAGACTAGCTAAGACTGACAGACTGACTCATGTAATGGGGCCGTCTGTCTTTAATAAGTTGCCACCTGATATAAAACAGGCGACTACATTGACAAGCTTTAAAGTCAAGCTAAAAAAGTGGCTTCTTGAGCGTACATTCTACAGTATAGAAGAATTTTATGAATGTCGCTTATAATTCCAATTTAATGTGTTAATTTTCATTCGATTATTTTGTAATTATATGATTATTATTAGTTATGTATGTGTATGCGTAATATATTTATTTGTATGTTTAATTTATTTTATTTTATTATTCAATTTTATTTTTGTATGACGTGTAAATACTTTTTATGAATAAATATGATTATGATTATGATTTTAAAATTTACTTTTTTTATTGTAATCCTTGGATAAACAATGATAATGCGCGCAGTTTCTCACCATTACAATTCAATAATCCTAAGTGACTCGCGTAATGTCAACGTGCGACTACCAATAACCCTGTTTTTCTGGCGCTTACACGTCCCAATAACAGGGGAAAGGTTGCGGGGACAGCAGATTGCGGGGGACGGTGCGAGTTTCCGTTCTGTATGTAACACTATTATTAATTCTGTGGTACCGGACTATAATAGGTACAATGAGACCTCCTCTTTGTGAAAGTAAAAGATCTGGCCGTCCACGTAGTGTTCATACGAAAAAGGTGGTTAAAGCAGTAAGGAAAAGAATTCGAAGAAATCCTGTCCGAAAGCAAAAGATTTTATCACAGGAGATGAAGATAGCACCTAGAACCATGTCGCTTATTTTAAAAGATGACTTAGGACTTGCTGCCTATAAAAGACGTACTGGTAATTTTACAACTGATCATTTAAAAAAGAATAGAGTAGTAAAATCGAAAAATCTCCTGAAGCGGTACGCAATGGGTGGTCGCAGAAAAAAATTGTTTACGGATGACCATTTTTTTACCATTGAGCAACATTTTAACAAATAAAATGACTGTAGGTATTTATGCCCCAAGCTCTAAGAAAGCTTCCCAATAAGTCGACAGAGTGCAGCGTGGCATTAGCCGACTTTAGTGATGGTTTGGTGGGGTGTTAGCTATGAAGGAGTGACTGAGCCACACTTTTGTGAAAAAGGTATCGAAACATCGGCGTAAGTATATCAAGATACCATTCTTGAGAAGGTATTTAAGACCCTTAACAACACTATGTTCAATAACCAAGGATGCTTCTTCCAGCAAGACTCGGCACCGGGTCACAAAGCTCGGTCAACGCAGTCTTAGTTGGAATCGAACATTTCCAACTTCATCAGAGCTGAAAACTGGCCGTCGTCTAATCCCAATCTTAATCCGCTGGATTATGTTTTATGGTCAGTTTTAGAGAGTACGGCTTGTTCTAAACGCCATGATAATTTGGAGTCCCTAAAACAATCCATACGATTGGCGGTAAAGAATTTTCCCATGGAAAGAGTGCATGCTTCTATTGATAACTGACCTCAACGTGTAAAGGGCTGTATTGCAGCTAATGGAAACCACTTCGAATAAGCTTTTAATATTTTAAATTGTTTTATATTTATGTATTAAAAGCGAACAATTTAAGCTTAAGCCGAAAGTAACACAGACACAAAAACAACTTTGTTGTGGATTGTAGGTTAGGTTCATTAGGTTTCCTGTGACCAACACACGAGCGAGCGACTGAAGCTTAGGGCGAAAGTAACACAAATACAAACAACTTTGTCGTGGGTTGTGGGTTAAGTTTGTTAGGTTTCCTGTGACAAACACACGAGCGAGCGACTGAAGCTTAGGGCGAAAGTAACACAAACACAAACAACTTTGTCGTGGGTTGTGGGTTAAGTTTGTTAGGTTTCCTGTGACAAACACACGAGCGAGCGAACGACTCAAGCTTAGGATGAAATTAACACAGACACAAAATCAACTTTGTCGTGGAGTGTAGGTTAAGTTATATAACATCCACCCATCCATCCATCCATTTCAGCCGCTCAACGTCAACTGCTGGACATAGGCCTCTCCCAAAGATTTTCAAAATGAGCGATCTAGAGCGAAGTTATATAACAATATAAGTATAAAAGAAGACTAAATATATTGAGAATTGAAAAAAATTGATTTGATATTATAATATTATTAACATCGAAAAAATTAATGTTATTTGTAAGAAAATTTGTTTTGTTACTATAAAATTCTTCATAATAAATATTGTGAGTATGGAATAAATATTCCGTATAACGAAAATCTATAAAACTTTTGTCTGTAAAAGAATGCACACCCAAACTATGCACACTTTCCTCAAGACTACCATTTTATGATTTACAACCTTCGTCCTAATTCCATGTGCATTAGATTTGAACATAGATTAGTCACTCAACTGTCCTAAGAATTTTTAGTTCTTGTAATGATGTATTTATTTGTATTTATATTAACTAATGCCTATGACTTCGTTCGCGTGCACAAAAATGCTTATCAGACTAAACAACTTTTGCTGTGGCGTCATTTTATTATTTCTCATAGTTTAGCTGAAAATTTATAGTTCTGCATCAGGTGTTCCATTTACCGAAATCAATTATACCCTGTATGTTGCCCAGATTTATACCAATAAAGTTTCATTCAAATCTATCCAGAATTTCCGGAGATTATTGTGTACAAAAAGACAAACAAACAGAGAGACATTCTCTTTAAAATTTTACTCTTTCACTGTGTATCTGCTTGTTGTTTCTTTTTGGAAATTTTGTCAATATACAGACAATTTTTTTACTATTATATGTATTGCATAATTTAAATATCGTTGTGTGCGTTTGTTTTTCATATTCATAATAGAATTAGGGCTCCATATCTAAACGATGTCAATCTCATCAGAGCCGGTATTTTCTTTTCAAGTTTCGAAAAAATATTCATCCTCCATACAAATGCCACCACCAAGCAACTCGACGTAGCCATGTCGTACTGAAGGCCAAGCCATTCCCCTTCTTCTACTGTTTGTTACCGCTCCCCCTAAGCAATTTTCACGAGGCCACATCACAGGTCAAGTGATGTAAGCCCACAGGGCGAACTGCGTGGCGAGGGCAAACCCCAAGTCATCCACACCAAGTGTTTCTTTTTAATTTTTAGAAATCAAAGATTGCTGCCGAAAGTTACTAAGTGCTTGCGATTTGGCTGTAAATCTATATCCAGGAGTTTTTTGGGCGTAATCCGAATTTGATTTTTTAATGTCCAAAATCTGGATCTGGCATCTGGATGAAAAAAAAAATCATAGTCAATCATTACGTCTCGCTGGCACTTCGTAGAGATCTGAAAATTTTTATGTGGAGGTGAAGCACTCCGCTGAACTCGAAATGCAATTATATTTTGTAAACAAAGCGTCTGGACTTCTGAATTGTAAATTTACTGACTCTAAAGAAATTGGTAGGCTTGTATGTTGTGTTCAAAATTATTTGCATAATTGCTTTTGTTGAAAAGTACCTTTTCAATCGTACTATATACCATTAGTACCATTACGCAAGAGCGTAAGGCAAGATAGCAAGTTTCTTTGTGTGCATTAAGTCATAAACATATTTAGATGTATAAATAATGCGAAACAATAAGGTTATCATATTCAGTATAAAAATATGAGTTTTTATTATTGTTATGACTTTTTAGACTTATTACTTGCATTAAAAAGCAAGGTAATTCTAAAATATTTCATAAAAAATTTTTTGAAAAAAATTACTGTAGTTTTTTAACAATCACCCACTAGGTTTCAAAGTTGGCAACACTTTTGGAGCTTACAAGGCATAAGATTTAAAAATATATATTGCCATGCCTAAGCTAACCGTTAAATTAAATATATACGAAATGGAACCACACAAGCATTGGTTTTAAATAAAATTCGGAGCTAGAAAGTATCGATGAGTTCATAAAAGTATATAGGAGCTTAAAACGCACAAGTTTAGTGAATATAAAATCTGCTGGATCAAACCAAGCATTCAAATTTCAGCTATGGCTTAACTCACCGTCAATCAATATATATATAAAATGGAACAACATACGTATTGGTTTTGAGTAAAATCGGAGGCAGAAAGTAGCAAAGAGTTCATACAAAAACATATGATATATATATAAAACGGAACAACACAAGCATGGGTTTTGAATAAAATGTGGACGCAGCAAGTGCGAATTAGTTAGCAAAAAATAACCGTTACGGATCCAAGTTTTCTCGGAGGTTGAATACAAAAAATGACGAGTAGAACTTTATTTCTACGAATATGTTGGACAGAATCCATTACTAGATTGCGACGTTGCCACACCGCTCGAAGAATATGCGAAGGGAGCCAAGTTATCGGCCGCCAAAGGTGGAATCTACTAAGTTCAGGACTACTGCTGGATCTACGTAGTGCCCAAACGTCTGTTTATATATATATATATATATATATATATATATATATATATATATAGCATTATTGTACATATTGACGATTGAGTGTAGTGTGCCAAGTACAATAAGGAAGTTTCCTCCCAAAACTTGTCACATGTCACTTTGATCGCTGTCTCGTTTGTTCTTGTCAGTGAATCCGTTATCGTATTATTCGTTGCACTCGGCTATTGTGGTCTTTTTAAACAAAAAAAGACGTGTGAGACTATCCAAAGCTTGGGACATTTGTGACAGACTGTGGTTCAGAAAAGATTTGAAATATTTTATACTGATAATTAAAGCAATTCGTGCAAAATTATTCCCTAACCATTCCAAAATATCAAAAATGCACAACGGTAATATTCAAGTTTTCACTTCTGCCGGCACTCCCAGAGTGCAACCCGTCGTTTTTTTTTTAATTTAAGATCGACGCTCCTTTCAGTGGAGTTCTTTCCAGTAATGTTTGTTTTGCAACCAGCCTTTTGACATCTTGGTACGACACCACTCCTACATTTTCCTTTATTTGCTTCATAAAGCTGTGTCTGGGTTTTCCTCTTCCCCTTCTTCCTTCTATTTTGCCTTCTATTATTGTCTTTAAGTTTATTTGTCAAAAAAACCGTAGTCCAGTGGTCAGGGCGTTCCCACTGCATATTTTGTGAAAAGTTATTTCCAGTCTGTATATATATATATATATATATATATATATATATAGCATTATTGTACATATTGACGATTGAGTGTAGTGTGCCAAGTACAATAAGGAAGTTTCCTCCCAAAACTTGTCACATGTCACTTTGATCGCTGTCTCGTTTGTTCTTGTCAGTGAATCCGTTATCGTATTATTCGTTGCACTCGGCTATTGTGGTCTTTTTAAACAAAAAAAGACGTGTGGCACCCGGGGACTGCCGCGGTAAAGCTATTGCAAACAAGGAAGGACGGCAACGTCGCAAACGGACGACGGAGACGAAGCGGCAACCTACATGGTAGGCGGAGTGGAGAGCGTGAGGTTTTTTCGTTACGGAATTTCTTGATTCGGTCCCCGCGCTCAAGGCCCGCGATATAAGCTATGGAATAGCTTAAAAATGCTTATAAAAATGCTTATAGAGAAAGAACGCTCCTTAGCAGACAAATATTTCGACCCTCGCTCCGGATGGTATCTGGTTCAAAGAATTGCCATCGCCATACAAAGAGGGAATGCAGCTAGTGTGATAGGCACATTTGTACCAGGTACTATCCGAGGCGGAATTCATGATTATATTTATTTAAGTTTTATTTATATATATTTATAAGTGGATGGCAGCAAGCTGCCTTGGATCGTGAATCGTGGAAGCAAGAAGGGGAGGTCTTTGCCCAACAATGGAACTAGTGTTCCATTGTTGGGCAAAGACCTATAGGCTATAAAAAAAAGTTTTGTTTATATATAACTAGCTGAAAGCTCCCCGTGGGAATTTCGGGATAAAAACTATCCAGTTTCCTTCCCTGGGTATCAAACTATATCCATATCAAATTTAATGTAAATAGGTTAAGTGGTTGAAGCGTGAAGTGGTAACAATCAAACAAGCAAACAAATATACAAACTTACTTTCGCATTTATAATATTAGTAGGAAGTAGTATAAGTAGGATTATTAATTTAGTTCCATAGTTTAGCCTTATGTACATTTATGGTTTAATATAGTTTAGTTCAATTCACTTTATTTTAATTTGTATCATGAATAAATTTTGATTTTATAAAAAACAATATAGGTAACAAATATGTTTGAGCTAAACGACCTTTAATTAAGCGGCTGCACTATCGAACTGCGCTCGCTTCCGACTTGTCCCACAATTAACAAACGGCGTTGATCTCAAAGCCGTGTGACACCTCACTGTACAAATTAAACCGCTGGTTTCACGTGGACTGCTCCGAAACTGCTATGTGGCTGGTACACTAAGAGATAGACATCTTTTATATGAAACTGTTTTATTTAGCCTGATCTGTTTGGATGGTTGTATCTCAGACTAGAATTGTTCCACTTAAAGCACCTGTTCAAATTGCCCAGGTGTTTTAGTTCCACAAAATAGAGTAAGTACCTACTTAAAACACCTCAGGCCAGGAGATTATCAAACTCGTTTGTCGGGGGTTAAAAATGGTTCACTTGAATCACTTTATAAATATTTACCCAGATTCTTCTAATTCACAAAATATACAATTTAAATCACCTATAGATTTAAAACAAATGGTCCGCGCTTGTCCGCATTTGAAAATCATCATTCACGTGTTCCCGGTTGCATCCTCAACAGTACGCTTCAGAGCCCAGGGCGTCAAATCATTAACACTAAGGTAACACCTATCAAAAATGTTTTGTGTATTGGCTTGAACTACGTGGCGATCTTTAAAGTTATCTACCATATTTATTAGTCATCCATCATCCGATCGTGTTCCCGGGAGCATCCTCACCGGTTATGCTTCTGTTTAGAAGCCCGGGGTCCGCTACCTAACCTCGGTGATTTGACGAGGTTACTGGTTCTTACACAGAGACTATCGTCTGACCTCCGCAACCCAAAGGGTAGACCAGAACCAATCCTTGGCCAGGTTTAAGCAAATGCTAGATGGCGTTCGGGACCCATAGTTTATACGTGACACAGAATCATCATTCGAAGAATCATCTTTCTTTTTCGGACAATCAGGTGGTTCAAGCCTGCAAAGTCCTAATCAGACTGGAAATAACTTTTCACAAAATATGCAGTGGGAACGCCCTGACCACTGGACTACGGTTTTTTTGACAAATAAACTTAAAGACAATAATAGAAGGCAAAATAGAAGGAAGAAGGGGAAGAGGAAAACCCAGACACAGCTTTATGAAGCAAATAAAGGAAAATGTAGGAGTGGTGTCGTACCAAGATGTCAAAAGGCTGGTTGCAAAACAAACATTAATGGAAGGAAGTCCACTGACAGGAGCGTCGATCTTAAATTAAAAAAAAAAAAGACGGGTTGCTCTCTGGGAGTGCCGGCAGAAGTGAAAACTTGAATATTAACGTTGTGCATTTTTGATATTTTGGAATGGTTAGGGAATAATTTTGCACGAATTGCTTTAATTATCAGTATAAAATATTTCAAATCTTTTCTGAACCACAATCTGTCACAAATGTCACAAGCATGACCAAATTCATTTTCAACAAAATCATTTTCAAATACACAGCAGTATGGCCACTACACAGACGGTCGAGCCATCAGCTGTCACCATCCATGGATGCGCGTAGCACGCTGTAACATAAACACACACGAACATTCGCGCAAGCGCCCTGCGCCGTCTTACGAATTTTCGATCAGGTCACGTGTCCTGACGCGAGTTTAACATTTTTTACCCATTCCAAAAACAGTGCACAACGCCGCTAACGAAGTTTTTACTTCAAAAACTTGTGGAGTAGGTCCCGAGTCCTTATATAAAACTTAGTACTGCAAAGTCCTAACATAAAACAATTTTTCACAAAATATGCTTCCCAATGGGAATCGAGCCCACGAACTTCGGATCACAAGGCGAACACCTTGACCACTGGACCACGGGTTTTTTTTAATTTTCTGGCAAATAAACTTGTGGAGTAAGTCCCCTGGGCTACCTCAGGCAGCACAAGAGAGCCGGATCACTTTGAGCAATTTGGCGCGCTGTAGACCTGTCATTTGGTTAGGTGCAATCAGGCACAATTGCCAGACGGACAGACGCCACACAGCACAGATGTACTGACGTGGAATTTATCTAATTCTTGTAGTATTATAGTTTCTTTAAAGGCTCAAATCTCAATGGTATAGCCATGCCTAGCCCTCGCCTTTTATACGTGTAATTTGTTTCTTCACAGGCGATATGTCGAGGGTACTTATGTTAATCTCAGAATAATATAATTATCATTTAACGTTGTAGTTTTATTTTGTAACCTTTTCCCTATCCCGACTGTCTCGTTTAGCGACTATATTTTTTTTAATTCCGTGGAACCATTTCCAATGCGATAGTCGTGTGAGCAAGTGTGAGGCACAAAATCTGTTTTTCACGAATCTGTCTTTTTTGTTGTTGTTGTGCAAAAAATAATTAATATTTTCATTTCGTTACAAACATATAAACATAACAACATAGGATTTTGAAACAAAAATGTTTACATTTTATTGTAGAATGATCTTACCGTAACAAATTGACATTTATTGCCTTAAAACTGCCCTGCCTTATAGATGGACCAAAGACAAAAAGTAACATCTTGACGAAACTCCAACCCTCTATACAACGCAGACTAACTTTGGTACTAGGTTTAAACCATTATCCAACCAAATCAAGTTTACATTTTTAGATAAGACACTGGTGTATTACTAAATGTCAACTTGATTTGGCCGGGTAATGGTTAAAACCTAGTAACAAAGTTAGTCTGCGTTTTATAATAAGACGGCAAAAGTTCGTAAAAGTAAAAGTAAATGTGAAATGTGTAATGATGACTGATGAATATAAATTACAAGTCATTTTCAATTAAAAAACTAGTAGTCCACCCTGGCTTCGCATTAAATCGAACCACAGGCTATATGTATATACTAAATCACTATAATTTCAGATTGACGGTTGTCAGTCTGGTCCACTAGTTTGAAAACCCTCATTAATCATAACAGTTTTATATGTATTATTGTATTTTATATTAAGTAGGTTTATTATATTAATTTTTGATTTAATTTTATATATTATGGTAATTTAATTTAATTTAAATGTTTAATAATCTTTATATATGTTTACGTTAGGTCATTTTTAATCTTGCTGTGTGCATAGTATTTTGGGCTACAGTCCAGTCTTTTAATATTGTATGTATTAATATTTGTGTTTATGATTGTAACCTGTTTTACGTACCTAAATAAATAAAATAAAATAAAAATAAATATAATGATAAAAAAGAAGAGTCAAAAACAAAAAAATCGACAATCCCATACTAAACTTTTTACTGCACACTTTTGTATGGAAATATCGTTTTTTTTTTTGTTTTTTGACTGTTATTTACCTTCCATGTTGTATAAAGCGATGGTTAGGCGTGACGCAGTTAACGCCGTAAGACAGAAATTACTTTCTCAAAGTTTAACAAAGTATTATTTACAACCGCCTTGAAGCCTATCTAAATTCTATATCGTTTCTTTACAATAAACAATACGGCTTTCGACCGAAATCTAATACTCTTTCCGCTACAGTAGATCTCGTGTCAAAGATTAAACTTAATATTGACAAAAAAAAATAAAGCACTTGGTATATTCATTGACCTAAAAAAGGCCTTTGATACAGTCAGTCATGAAATCCTACTCCGGAAACTGGGAAGCATTGGCCTTACGGGAAATGTGCTAAAAATGTTTTAGTCTTACCTTGCAAATCGTTATCAAATAGTAAAAATTGGCCACTACCAGAGTGATCCTGCTCTTTTAACCTGCGGAGTTCCCCAAGGATCGATTTTGGGACCTCTTTTGTTCCTGATATATATTAATAATATACAAGATTTTGAATTGCAAGGCGACGTCAACCTATATGCAGATGATACAAGTATATTTTACTTTGGAAAGTCTCTAAATGACATGGTCAAAATAGCGCAAAATGACTTAAATAAGCTTAATTTGTGGTTTCAATGTAATCTGTTAACAATAAACACGAAAAAAACTAATTACATAGTCTTTGCAGCAAAAAACAAAAAATTCGACATTCACGAACCACTTAAAATTAACGATCAAATTATAAACAAAACTAAAAGTGAAAAATACCTCGGTCTTATCTTAGATAACTATCTTTCATGGAAACCGCATATCGAAACTCTTCATAAGAAAATAAACTCCATAACGGGACTGACTAAGGGAATTGCACGATGTCTACCCCAAAAAATTAAATATACTATTTATAATTCTTTTATTAAACCACAGATAGATTATTTAGTAGAAATATGGGGAACTGCTGCAATGACACATTTAAACAAAATACAAGTAGCTCAAAATAAACTCATTAAAGTACTCTTTCATTACGATTTTTTAACTCCTACACCCGAAGTATATTCTAAAACAAAAATAATGAGCGTTAAACAAACATACATATATAACACCTGCTTATTGATTCGTAAAATTTTAACAAAGGACATTCATTGTAACATTACTTTCAAAAAACATTCACAAGTGCAAAAGAGACTAACGCGCCGAGCAAATAACTTATGCCTAATTTCTCCAAGGACAAACTATGGTAAAAAAACACTATTATTTGAAGGAGCACAGATTTATAATAAGCTTCCGTTAGACTTAAGAGAAGTGAAAACGAACACATTTTTCAAAAAATTGCTCTAATCTCACATCCAAGGAAACCCCGGCCTCTTGAGATAATTTGCCACATCTAGTAGCGCAACATCTTTGCATCTAACAACGCCCGCTCACATCGATAGTAGATAAGTTAGCCACTATATTTTTATTTCTTAACTACCGCCTGTTTAAGTAAATACAATTTGTACGCTCACTTTTATGTACAGTGGGCCACATAGAAAAGTATACTACCTCTATACTAGCGGTACTACTAAATTGTACTATTGGTGGTATACTTTTCTATGTGGCCCACTGTACTTACTAACATTAAAATTGTAAAATTTCTCATGTAAAGTGAATGTAATTCTTTATGAGAAATAAACTTCTTAAACCATTATCATCTAATATCTAACAGTTATGCGTAGAATGTGCTATTATATCATTAAAGCATTACCTATATCCTATTATTAAACCCATAATGCCTTTTAGCTTATACTAAATAAATTCACCAAAGTTCATTTTAGAATCGTTAGTTACGGATTATTACTTCTTTAAATAATACGTTGATTATTCGGAAGTTGACTAAATTTGTTAGGGTTCCGTACCAAAAGGGTAACGGGACCCTATTGCTAAGACTCCGCTGTCCGTCTGTCCGTCTGTCCGTCTGTCCGTCTGTCCGTCTGTCCGTCTGTTTGTCACCTGGCTATATCTCATGAACCGTGATATCTATACTCCATTTGGTTATTTATTTATTTATTTAATTTATTGCACTTAAAATCTTAAGATTATAGTACAAAGGGTATAACTTAATGCTAAGCATTGTCTACCAGTTTACCTTTGGGACGTAAAAGAAAAGATGATAGATAGGGTGGTATATCTAAAGAAATAAATTAGGGTGTATTATAATATAATAAGGCATATATAATAACAAGAATGACCATAAAATATACATACATATATAATAATAATAAATACAAATCATAAACGTACATAAATATAAATACGTATAATAAACATACTTAAACTATTATTGCAGCATTGTTTTTTCGCGATAGTGTCTAATTACAAGCATCTTGAAGTGGTCCCTTGTTTGTGCTTTCATAATGTTATCGGGCAGGGCATTCCAAAGACGCACGGCCGTGGCAGCAAAAGAATTAGAGAGAAATCCAGTACGGTGAGATGGGATAGATAGGGTTAATTTTTCAGAAGATTATAGGTTAGGTATTTAAATAAATGTAAACAATCTTGATATGTCTTTTTAATGAAATATACACTTTATAAATCAATAATTTTGCTAATTACAAAGTAATTGTGTTATAAATTATAAATTACATAATTACTTTGTAATTTGCAAGGTATTGATTTATAAAGTGTATATTTCAATAAAAAGACATGTCAAGATTGTTTACATTTATATAAATACCTAACCTATAATCTTCTGAAAAATTAACCCTATCTAGTAATGGAGTATAGGCAGTTGAAATTTTCACAGATGATGTATTTCTGTTGCCGCTCGCTGTAACAACAAATGCTAAACCGATAATAAAATAAATATTTAAGTGAGGCTCCCATACAACAAACGTTGATTTTTTTTAAGATAGTTCGTGCGCAAGTCCGACTTGCACTTGGCCGGTTATTTTTTTACTATTAATATCAAAAAGTAATATAATCCGAAACCAAAAACAAAGTTATTTCTCAAGTCGCATAATAATCCGCTAAATAGTGCCGCTCTTCAGGTGTTAATTGTATATCGTCAACCCATCTCATCATTCGGTCAATTCCTGATGGTCATCATCATCATCATCATCATCATCTTCATCATCATCATCATCATCATCATCATCATCATGATCATCATCATTTCAGCCCCATAACGTACACTGCGGGACATAGGCCTCTCCCGAGAATTTCCAAAATGACAGTTAATAGGCCTGCATCCAGCTCCTTCCAGCGACTTTGGTCAGGTCGTCAGACCACCTTGTGGGTATAACGCTTCGCTTGCCAGTACGTAGTCACCATTCGAAAACCTTTTTGCCCCATCGGCCATCGTTTCGGCTATGTGTCCCTACCACTGCCATTTCAGCTAATCAGCTGCCTGATGGTGCAGGTTTCTCGGAAATCTAGTATAGGCACCAGTCTTTCATATCTTTTATTGTTTATTTAAATACAAATATGTTTATTATATGAATACCTATACAGGGTGCAATTGAAATCATTAGCATTAATTTAACTTATCGTCATACTCACATAAAGGGGCATTTCTTCAAATTTCGTTCTCCGCGTAACCTTCGTGGCGAAATTGAAATTAACAATAATCTTTTGAAAAAAAAATACTACGCTATAGATGGTTTAAAAGCAAACAATATACTGTTTGAAAAAAAATACTACGCCATAGATGGTTTAAAAGCAAACAATATACTGTTTGAAACTTTTAAATTGACGAATAATTGATAAAGATATAAAATTCCGAAAAATATCTGCCCACGAAAGTTACTATTGATACCACAAAAGTTACGCCAGTAAAAAAAATACAACTCAGTTGTAGCGAAAACTAGTTTTATTAAAAATATATTTTTGCATTAAATAACAATCAATCAAGACAAGCACATGCTTTGCACAAGCGTTCAATGTTTAAATGTTGCATAAGCATCATTTTTCTATTTTTTATGAATTAAAACTGGATAATTTGATAGTTAGTGTGAAATTAAAACAAGCAGTTTTCAAAAAAACATTAATCACAAATTCAAACATTATTTATTTTTCTATTAATAGCTAAAGAATATGTGCGAAACAAAATAATTAAAAAAATAGTATGACATAAAAATTATTAACTTATACGACGTTTTAGGCTTTCTATGACTAATTTTTAGATGTAATTCTTATTATGTTGGTGAGTCTCATTAAATATTAATCACTGACAGGTATTATTTTTTTTTTTGCTTTTCTTTTGAAGTATCTTTCTCTCGCCTTTGATTTTACCATATTGTGTAATTCGGCATCTTTTTTATTTTTTTCTTATTTCGGCTAGTCGCTTTTTCTCCAAACTTTCGTTTTTACTTTGAGGCGGTATTATTAATTTAAAAATGCCCTGAAAACAATTTGTTAAGTTATGGTAATTCTTACAAAAATCTTACATACTTACAAATACGCATTCAAAGTGACAAACGTGGATGCAAAGCTGTATACAAACTTGGACATAAACTCACGTACAGAACCAAATTCAAACTCTCATACAAAGTAACATACTAACTAATACTTTATTAAAGCTTGCATACTTATACTTCAACTCACAAATCCACAAACAAACTCCAATGGAAACTCACACATAAACTTACTCCCCCATATCTTTTATAGTCTTCTTTACCCAAAGGTTGGCTGGAAGAAATCACTTTAGTGATAAGTCCGCCTTTGTACCTTCTATATTTAAAATATACTTTTGATTATTGTAATACTTAGTTGGTGCAATAAAGAAATTTTATCTTATCTTATCTCACATTCTTATTATCATACTAATTCAGAAACTTAAAATCAAATTCACAGAAAAACGAACAAACAAAATATATAAAACCAAACGCAAGAAACTAATTATACTTCTACTCGCCAGAATATCCTTCGGCCGGCTCATCGTTACTTACACATACTAACACTTACCAAGACATACCAGTACTTTCCAACACATACCAATAAACAACACTAAAACACATACCAACACAAACATATACAATAACATACCGACACAAGCAAACATTGTTTGAAAACATTTAAATAGATTTTTCATTATATTAGATTACTTGTAAATTAGAAACCGCTATAAGATACACCACAAAAAAGTTTGTCGTATAAAAAAACGAAATAAACATGTTTTTAGTATTTTGTTGTTACGAACATAGTAGAGGTGGGTAGCTATGATATAATATATGTAATGAAATTTATATAATTGGTAATAGTGAGAATCAATAAAGATACGTAACTTTCGTAGCATGCTCCATAACTTTCGTGGCAAAATCGCCACGAAGTCCGCGCCATGAAAGTTACGAAAATTTTTCAATTTTAGAAATTACGGTGATAATTACTTATGAATTTAAAAACAAAATACTGTAAAATAAACTCGAAGGCATATTACATTTTAGGAGTGAATCGTTAAATGCAGAATAATTACTATTATTCTTCGAAAAGTGACCACGAAGGTCACTTGGTTAAGAGAATTTAAAAAAACTTAAAGAAATACACATCTGTATTTATGTGCGCGTGCGTTCCCCATAGATGACGGGTCGCTGCTGTTTATCCGCGGAACTAACATTTGTACCTATGATTCAACTCGTTCTGAAGTTATCTAAAACTAGCAAAATCATGTGACAGAGACTAAATACTTCAAAACTTTTTTTATTTAAGAGATACAATTACCATTTTTTGTACAACTGTGCATTGTTTATTCATAAATAGTTAGAAATACAAAATTTACTTATTGGGTGATAGACAAAAAAGTTATACGAGAAGACAAAAGCGCGCGCGCAAGTGTGACACGCGGAGAACAGCAAACTTGCTCCCGATTTTGGCATTCAAATATTATTTAAAAAATTACTGTACATTATATATCTTATTTTATTATGATTTTGTATAGGGGTATAACCAAAGTAACTCCAGCAATCGGTTTTAAGACCGTACATTGGTTAAGTTAGAAATAAAGACTGTGTGACAGTAAAAAAAGGCACTCTGAAGAAACACCCAAAGGATATTTTGTATGGTAACAATACTGCAATTAATGCAGTAATTAAAAAGTATCAAAAAGTAAGAAAAATGAATAAAGTATCAAAACACTTTGGGTCCTGCGCGCGTACTGATACCTACGACCCGCAAGTTCAAAGACCTCGGACGGATACAGCCGAGCGGCGAGACCGGCCGGCATACAAAAGTAGACTTTAATATACGTGAATAAGGCTTAAAGTCGAGTGAGGACGGGTCGTGTTACACGAACGCTTGAGGATAGTAGGTACGTTTGAAGTAGGAACGAATATTAGGGTACCACGACGCGACGAAATTGATACTATTATAATTAATTTATTTTTCGTGAGTTTAATGACGATTAGTTTTTTATTTATAATTGCAGTAAGGGTATCTATCTAACGCATGTTTAGAGGTTTTCTTGCATATGAAAATGACGACTTTTAATTGAAGTTTTATTAGTCTTAAATTACTTTGTATAATTGGTATAGTCGATACTTAGAAGGATGCCAACGAATTCAATTCCACCCTGTTTAAAGTAACAGTAAGTTTTGGGGAGGAAAATAAAATACATTTTATTAAATATTGTTATTATTATAATGTCGAGCCAGGTGATCTGCCCAGTTCCATTTCCAGGTTCATGACTGTTTTACCAATGTTATAGTACTTGATTTGGCGGATTATGGTGCTTGAATCCCGATCTTGTGACCTGCCAAACATAGCCCACACGAAAACAAATTACATATAATTATTTTTGGTAATTTTATTTTAACAAAGAGTCATACTAATATTACGAAAATGATTTTAAAACTATTGTTAATAGTATTTAAATGAGTTAACGGGTAACTCACGTATAGAGTCAGCTACTGCCGACATGTTTCGACCTCATCCAGAGATCTTTATCAGGGCGAATGTGACTAGAGGCCCGTAATAGCGTTGCCAGGCGTCCGGATAAAGCCGGACACAGTCAGGCTTTTTGGTTGCGTGTCCGGTCAAATTAGAGCGTGTCCGGCCTGTCCGGCTTTTGTTAGGTTTTTTACATTTCATGAACGACCAAGCGCCGAGCGCGGCCGAGCGCAGGAGATGAGAGTCAAATGTCGCGTCGGTCGCTCACGCAGGCCGAGGGGCGCCCCGCCGCAGCCTGTCGCCCGCCCCCCTGCGCTCTGTCGTTATTGTTCATTCCTCGATTGATAGCGCACGTGCCGTACGTTGCGTTGCGTGGCGGCAAGATTTATGATAATAATCAAATTAGCTTGGTTTTACATACATTTTTTTTGTTGTACCTAATGCTGAGACAAAATCCTCAATAATGTATGGTGTCCGGCTTTTCTAACCAAATGTCCGGCCAAACTGGCTGGTCTGTCCGGCTTTTAGGTTTAGCGACCTGGCAAACCTAGGCCCGTACACCACACCGGCTCGCGACACACTGATGTTGTGACGTGAGTTACCCGTTAACTCATTCTAATAATGTCTGTTTCTCGTTAGTTTTAATAAAAAAACTATAGTTAATAAATTAAAACTAGTAACTAAACTACTACATAAAAGTTTTAATGTTTTAAGACAAGTCTCAAACTTACTTTAGGGCTAGTTTAATGTGTGTGATTTGTCCGTATATATTAATTTACTTACATATATTGAATTAAACCTAGTTTAAATATTTATAGTTATTTCTTAGGCTTATTACTAGTTGTCAACTTGGTTTGGTAGGATAATGTGTAGGGGTTAGATTAAGTACTATTAAAGTATTAACATACCTATATAATCTTCTATATTATTATGCTTTGATTCATACTCTTTGTACCCTATATAATAATGTGTTATGTTGTCAAATATAGACAGTATTATTCCAGCATTCGATCGTTTCATTTACTAGTCCCAACGTCGCTCCTTACAAATGGTTTAAACCTAGTAACAAAGTTAGTCTGCGTTTTATAATAAGACGGTTAATATTTACATGGCTTTAGCTCCATGTTGATATGCCCTGAGCCGACCGACTCTCTGGTGTCTGTCGATGACAAGTTTGCGTATATCCTCCCTTTGGTAAAGGGGAAACTTCGAGGGATGATGGTCAATGGAACCGACATGTTGTAGAAATTGTATGGGCCCTGAAAGTATGCATACAATTTTTTTATAGAAGCCGAGTGGTGACGACATAGTCCAATACTATAGGCGCCACCTTTATTCTCTCTCAAGAATGTCATAGGAGGCAACAGATGTGATAGGAAACACAGCTGACAGAAGAATCATGTATACAAGGTAAATATGTTACCTTGCCATATTCTCTGACGTACCGATCGATCATAATGAACAACTTTCCTAAAGAGCAGAGGCCGAATTATAAAAAAAATCCCCCTTAAAAAATTGCTAATCAGGCGATCGATTTAGTGTGGGAAGTCCAATTTTTTTTCTTCATGTTTCGGTCTATGTTCCTTGGGGAAAGTTGTTCAGTATGATCAGTATAGGTACGTCTGAGAATATGGCAAGGTTACAGGTTATATAATAGCACTATACAGGCTGTAGGCTGTATAGTGCTACTAGGAGTGTCCTAATATAACAGGAACAGTTCGTATCTCCATTTAAGTTTGTTGTAGCTCAATTATGCAACAATAGTCAGTTACAAAAATCGACTAAATTTAGTATTGCGTTTGTTTCACAAACTTTCGTGTAATATTTGTTGAATAATGATCTCACCGCAGCATATGGACATTTTTGCCCTAAAACTCTGCCCTGCCTCAAAGCTGGACCAAAGAACGTGTCTTTTTCTAACAAATCACACAATCCGAAGTGCATCTCGACGAAACTCCGCTTGTACACATTCGTCAAAAGTTCGTAAATGTAGAAGTCAATCTGAAAAGTGTAATAAAATAACAATTACGCAAAATAAAGAATTTACAATACAATACAATACAATAAAAAAAATAACGGCGATAAGGCCGCCTCTTGTACCTCATTACATGATGTTATTTCTTAAGTGTTAACAAATTGTAAATGTCTTTTGGTGCAATAAAGTTTTTTGTATTGTATTGTATTGTATTGTATTGTAATTACAACTTCACATATATATACAATGTGGAAGGGACATACCCGTAATAAGTCAAACAACGGGCTATACTAGATCACTGTAGTATAATAAAATTAAACTAAGAGTCAAGAACCAAAAAAAAAATCGACATTTCCATACAAATTGCCCGGGCGGCTGTACAAATGCCATTTTTTTGTTTTTTACAGTTATTTTTTTTTGTACAGATTAATTTTAAACCCTGATTTCCAAACTAGGCAGGCGCCTGTATTTCGGAATCCAGTGTTCGACCGTATTTATATGAGAACCTATTTTTTAAATGTATATAAAAAAAATGTAGATGCGTAGGCTAAAACAACTAGAAATAATACAAAATAAAAGATTTGAATACATAACCATTTTACAGGCATGAGGCGTGTGTATGTGTATGTGTCGCAGTTGATTTGTGTAATCCGTTGTTATTCAAAAACTCTAGCTTTTTGTCATTACAGCTCGGTTTTGTAAAACAGCTGAAAATAGTTCAGCTTGATTGTCAATGAGTTACGTAAAATACGTTTAGCAAAACAGCTAGCGTTGACATGACATATAGGGTTACCATTATTGAATAAAACTGTGTTACCAAACAAAATAATATATGAGAGGACAATACTTGTTCTTTATTATTTTTATATTACTCGTGGGATGAAAATAAAACCTCAATTCAAGTCCTTACTAAATAATTCAGTCTCCAACATCATAAAACACCAATGATAATCAGCTCGATGCAATTGGATATTGAAATTTTGTATAAACCCGAAAACACTCAATGGCGGAGCGATTTCTTTCGGCCAATTGATCCACGTGAGTTTTCCATCGAAGGGCGGGCGTCGAAATAACAATCTGGAAACCTAGCTAAAAGTCTGCTTTATTCTTTTCAATATTTTGCAGTCTGAAATCACATACGATGCCCCCGATGTCTCTCGATAAAAAGTGCTTAGTCCCGGAACGCGGCAAAGAATTTACTTTATACTATATACGGGAGGCCATATTTGTTGTAATGACACTGACACTTTACAAGCCACAAGTGGCAGAATTCCAAACTAATCGATCTACAATCTTACGTAACACATTGGACGATCTAGCTGAATAATTTTCAGCTGTATTACAAAACCGAGCTGTAATGTCAAACAGCTAGAGTTTTTGAATAACAGCGGATTAAACAATCCAACTACGACATATGTATAGGAGTGTGAATTCCTACTATAGTGATCTACTGCAGCCCGTGGTTCGATTTATTACGAGTCTGTCCCTTCCACGTTCTATATTTTTTTTTTTTTTTTTATGTTATAAGTCGGCAAACGAGCAAGCGAGCCTCCTGATGGTAAAAGGTCATCGCTGCCCATGGACACATACAACACCGGAGGTGCCGTCTATGCGTTGCCGGCCTTTTAGAGTCCTATTAACACACCTTTTGAAGAACCCCATGTTGTAGCGCAAAGGAAACACCTCAGCTGTATATACATATTTAAACATTTCTCTTGAATCAAACATTCAAAGATTGTAATGTTTATTCAGTAATTAGACCTTTCTACTGGTCACCATGCTAGTCCGTCACCCAGAGGTCCCGGGTTCGATCCCCGGTCAGGGCAAGTTGGAAAATGGCCTTTTTCAAATTGTCCTGGGTCTTGGATGTTTATCTATCTATGTGTTTATTATAAAAATATAGTATCGTTGAGTTAGTATCCCAAAACACAAGTCTCGAACTTACTTTGGGGCTAGCTCAATCAGTGTAATTTGTCCCTATGTATTTATTATTTATGTATTTACTTTCTAGACACTTTTACAGTCAATATGTATAATTTACATTACGTGTAGTGTATATTATATTTTTGGAACGAAGTTCCTTATTGCGCGTTGCGAAAGGGGGCTAGACGGAAAAAATTAAAACCGAAAGTTGTAATGACACTTTTTGCTATAGTTGTAAGCCGTGCGGCGTGCGCGTGTTTCTCTGTCTGTCTCTCTCTAGTGGCGCGAGCAACGTTACCGGAACTTCGTTCCATCCGGGTGTCCCTTGACGCCTCTCAAGTTTTTTTTTAAGGAAAAGCTACAGATACCAGCCTAAATAATTAAATATACCTAATTATCACTACGTGTGGATTATTTTGAAACATTTGCGTATTGCTGCTGCTAGATTTAATTAATTTTTGTGGCGCGTATTTCTGTCATTATATGATTTTAGAGTTTTACGGTCACAATTACTGTTATTAGTATTACGGGACTTACCGCAGTTAATATCGTTTTTTGCCAGATATTTCGACGGCCCTTCCGCTATCATGGTCGCTGGCCGACTGAGGAACTATATTAAAGGAAATAATAACCGGCCAGGTGCAAATCGGATTCGCGCACTAAGGGTTCCGTACCATTATCTATAAAAAATCGCCTTTGTTGTATGGGAGCCCCCCTTAAACATTTATTTTATTTTGTTTTTAGTATTTGTTGTTACAGCGGCAACAGAAATACATAATTTGTGAAAATTACAACTGTCTAGCTATTGTGGTTCTTGAGATACAGCCTGGTGACAGACAGACAGCGAAGTCTTAGTAACAGGGTCCCGTTTTTACCCTTTGGGTACGGAACCCTAAAAACGATATTAATCGCGGTAAGTCCTGTAATAATAATAACAGTATTTCTGTCATGTGTATGAGTGTCCTTTAAGGATTTATTTATTCTTCCCTAGTTGTGCCCGAGGGCTTTGCTCGCCGTGGGAATTTCGGGATAAAAACTATCCTGTGTATATATATACCTGGGTATCAAACTATATATATCCATATTAATTTTCATCTAAATAGGTTCAGTGGCTAAAGCGTGAAGTGAACAAACAAATATGCAAACTCAGTTTCGCATTTACAATATTAGTTATACAATTATATTATACTAGCTTCACGGCTCTGGAATGCTTTACCCGTTGATATAAAGGACATTTCCACAAAATTTTATTTCAAAAGAAAAGTACACTCTCTTCTTTTCAAATAATAAATCCCTTAAAAAAGTTTCACAATCATCATTAATGTTTATCTTAAACCTTTATACGAGCAATTCTTGTATAATTATTTATATATTTCTGTGATCTCCAACAGGTATCTTATCTTATCTTAAACCTTTAGTGTCTCGGCAGACTATGCCGAAGTTTAGCGGCTGAAGTTTAGCAGCTAAAGTTCAGCGGCTAAACTTTGGTGGAGACGACACACTATACAAGCTGAAGTTCAGCCGCTAAAGTTCGGTGAAAAAAGTGATGTGCCGATTTGGGAATTTTATCTGGGACTTTCTGAGAAAATTCTCGTATTTTATCACCGTTTTTACGAGAAGTTTAAAATAAGATGAATTTCATAAAATAAAAGTATACAATTATCAATGAACGCCAATAAGATAAAATAATTTAAATGGAAAATAAAAATATTTTTATTTCTTAAACAACTTATGTCCTTTTGTTAGGGCGAGGTTTTTCAACGAACGAGGGGACTGAGGTGCGGAGCAATCAAATAATCTATCTATCTAAACATATAATAAAACAGTATAAAAGTGGGTCTGTACATTAAATATATTTCCAAAAAAACATGTTGGGGGCGATGAAGACATAGTAATAGTGTCTGATTTGATTTGTTGGAAACTTCTTTATAAGTATAAGTAACAACTCCAGTTGATTAAATTATTTTAATTTTTGTATAAATATAAACGGTTTTGTGTGTAAATAAATATATTTCTTTAATGACAAGAAACCTTAAAAAAATTAATTGTTGGTTGAATAAATTCTTGAAAGATTTCAATAAACTTACTTGTTGCATTTTTCTTTTTTGTACTATAAGTACTCCAATCTTCGTCAAATTCTTGAGCTATCTGATCCCATGCTTTCTTTTTTTCGGGTCTATTACTGTAAGTACTGTCCCCATTATCCCACAGGCATAGCCGTGACTGTACTGCCAGAATTATTTTTTCCGTATCAAACATACTTATTGCAGACACGGCACATGCAAGGTCAGAAGCAGACAAAGAGAAGCAGCTACAATCACACCTCGAACATGCGTTTTGGATATTGACAGCAATAACAACTAACCGACAGCTAATGACAATAATTATTTAAAAAGAAAAAAATCTACACCCACCAATATTAGTAACCTTAAACCTCAGCCTTCAACATGTAATTTTTCTGGTACTTACTGGAGCAGCCTCTATACGGAGCAGCCTCTATCATTAGTCAATCGGTGAATCAGTCGGGGTATTGTAGGTTTATATTAAAAAAAATACTTAATTTATTTTTGATACTTTAGTTCCATTGTTGGGAAAAAAGGAAAGTTGAGAAAATTAGAGGGCGGAACATCACTACGCACCACGCTACGCACGCACACTATGGCAGATGATGACAGGGTTGCTAGATGATATTTCTCGAATTTCCCCATACTCAATTTTTTTAAATAAAAAACGCGTGAACTTGGTTTGACATAATTTTAAAAAATAAATACACCATTAATTTATTCCTACCATTTCCTACTATCCTATTTTGCGGCACTAGAATCAAATTGTCAGACCTATAGGCTCTTCCATTGAGTTATTCGTCCGAAAATAGTCAATCCCAAGAGTTTTTAGCAGGAAGTCCCCCTCATTTAACAGTGAGTATAGTAAAAACTGCAACTGCAGGACGACAATATAATTCACAAAGTTCTTATCTCTATAAAATTGCCAATTAAAAAAACATCAATCTACTCTAAATCTACTCATGAGTGTAAAATGTTGGTGACGGACTGGCTAAAGAAGCTTACATACGATGAGGTTGAAGACCTCTTTCGTCGTCTAAAGTAACCCAGAATAAAACACATACACAGACACGCACACACACACACACACACACACACACACACACACACACACACACACATACGTACACACTCACCTTATTAGTCTGTTTGAATTATTGTTTTTGTATTAATTTTTTAATTCATTGTTTTTTCTCTCAATACCGGTAAAATACATTAAATATAACTATTGTAATGGAAGAGCGAGGTTTTCTGTCACAGGTATTGCTATACCTACTAGAAGGCCTCAACAACTTGCTTTGTAAAATATGTTTTTACTGAATAAACGATTTATTATTATTTAAAAAAAAAAAAAAAAAAGTCAATGGGTTCAGTTTTAATTTATTTAGTAAATTGATTCTGTTGGACTTTATTATAAGAATTTGGTTATTTGATATAATAAATGTTTATTATCATGAACAATATGTGAAATAGTCAAAGTGGACAGTCATAGCACGGCTGTAGTGATTTTTTTTTGTTTGACTTTAGGCGCCGTCCGCCACTCAATCACCTACACTACCCTTTGATTAAAACTTGCACGCATGCACTGCACCCGCCACCATCAAGAAACAAAAAGAATTAAAATATCCCCAAAGATATTATTTCCATGTAAATTTTTTCGCCAAAAAGAGAAAGAAAAACAAATAATTTGCTTCTAAAAAAATTCCATAGTGCCGCGTTTTTTTAACCACTAGCACATATTTACCAACTGGTAAATTTCAAACACCCAACCTGATAACCCCCGGGGTTGTCAGGTTGGGGATTTTATTTTACCATTATGGTGAAAAATTAAACATTAAAGGGTTATCAGGTTGGGTTTCTTTTTTTCCCAGATGAGACCAGTTTTTGAACGCAAGAGTCATACGCAACGAATGTTTTGCTTTTGAGCTTTTCCGAAGTGGCGCGTTTTTTTATCCGCTCGTAATTTTGTAACAGCTGGTAAATTTCATTTTTTTTTCTTTTCCCCCAGACCAGTAAAAACAGACTAAAGGTGGCAATTTCGCCAAAATTGCCGTCCCACGAATTTGTTAAAGCAAACAAATCTGTGATGATTCAAATCTAGTTCTTAGGGTCGAGCTTTGTATAGCGCAAGAATCAAACGTTCGCCGGGCTGTTTATTGCCTGTTTATACATAACTTGCGTAACTAAGAATTTCAATTTTGAGAATAAAATTCCATTCATTACTTTAGTTATTCATGCTTTTGTCGTGTTTGAAAGAAAATTCGACTTTTTTTATTAGTAATTAAATTTCATAAATACGAAAAATATTCATATTCAGTGGCTGTTTTTTCGTAAACTATAAGTAATATGTCTTTGGTGTGTATGAAAGATTGATAGTTAATATAATAAGGATTATTTCGTTCGTAAACATTTTTAATGTGTCATGTACGGTTTTTTTTTAATTGAAAAAACTGGTTTTTCGGCCACTTTCGGGGGCGCGGGGGGGTGACGCACGCCCCTGGAGGGGGGGGAGACTAGATGAATTTTAACTACGATATATAACGAACATATTCCGATAGATAAAATCACTTCAAATATTTTGCCAAATTTTCCATACATTGCGGTCTAAAATTCTTAATTAATGGCGAACTTTAAACCTAACAATATATACTGACACCAGAGAACTTCCTTCGGGTAAAATTCAAGTTGGGGCGAAAATAACTGTTTGTATTTATGTATGTACATTATTGGTATCTATGTATTAACCGTTGAACTAATTTTGATGATATTTTTAAATGTATCTCTAAAGCTACCTTCACACATCAATTACACATGTAAATCTATGAATTTTTGTATTAATGATGTATATCTATGTATGTTTATTGTTTATGTATGTATGTATATATAAAGCGCCTAATAGTCAATAAAGTTTTAAAAAACAAATAAATATTTGATCTAGGTTTTAAATATGTATCTAGGTGTCTCTGATACGAAAGTGACATTTCTCTGAATCACGCGGTCAGCTCCACCACAAGATACCTATACCAATTGTGATTTGTGTACAGTATGAGAAGTATTACTGGTCCTCAAACAAATTGTACGGTTCCCATTCCACACGGTCGTGGAAGACTAGCCAAGTGTCATGCTCACCGACCACGCGACCGGATGTAGAGACGTTGCTCTGTCAATATTTGATTCAGGTTTCGATGTTATACGCGTGGAAATAAATGGAAAAAAATAAAAAATGGACTGTTGCAGCTCAGAATAGAAGGTTGGAAAATCTGTTTATTACGACTAATTTGCCTGGCAAATAAACTTGTGGAATATCGCGAGGCTTAGTTCGCGGTGAACCACTAGTATAATCTTAAAACAACTGTTTTTAAGTTTGTATTCGGCTTATGCCCAGCTATGAGCCGTCGATAGCAGAAGATGATGATGATCCCAAACCAAACATTAGGTATTATTATTTAAAAAAATATTAAATAAAAATAAATACATACGTCGCGCTGGTACTGGAAAAACTCTTTTCAGTTTTATGACTCGCATGTTCAAAATGGGTTCCCCGTTCAGCTCGACAGCGTCAAGCTGAACTTCAGCCGCAGCATAGTGTGTCGGGGTATATGTAAAATACATTGAACGCGTTCTGGCTGAATCCGAAGTTCCGATTCAGCCAAAACGCATCGGAAGTTCGGCATAGTGTGTCGGGGTATATGGAAATAACATTGCAGGCATGCTTTGGCTGAACTTCAGCGGCTGAACTTCGGCAAAGTGTGCTGAGACACTTAAACGAGCAATTCTTGTATATTTATTTATATATTTGGGTGAATCTTGAGAGGCTCAATTTGCGCTGTCTGGAAAAATAAAGTACCTGTAGTATTTAAATTTGAAAACAAACTATTTTATTATGCAAATATAATGTATGATCTAACTGAGGCACGATAGTTATTGTCTCTATTTTAATGCAAATGGTCGAAAAAAAAAACTGAAAGGCCTAAATATTGATAACCCTGGCGCGTCCGCTTCACCTTTCGTGAACAACTTATCAACAAAACACTAAATTATGAACGGAATCAAAATAAAAAGTGAGGTTTAATCGCTAGCAGGGTTGTTGTTGATGTATAAAAAAAATATACAGTATGTGTATTTATCACAGATTTATTTAGAAATATAATATAAAGTTTGTCCGAGACTAAACAGTGATTCCCGTGGCGCGCCACTAAAACACGTATATCTCTAGTAGAATGTTCTAGAGGAGTGCGTCTGAGTCGTCGCATGGGTGCTACTAGTAGCGCTACGAACATCGTTGAGGAAGATTGCGCTGTTCGTTGTTCCAGGACGAAATTACGAAGGCAAATATTTGATTCCCCTGGTTTTGTTTCACTAGGTCGTTGATTACCCTGACCACGTTTATAAATATCATTAGATTTTTTAGGAATTGTTTTCCAGTGTTAATGGAACAGCGGAAGTAATCATTATGTATTTATTCTATTGTTATTATTTAAAACATATTGTTTTTATCGCAATCGATAAAAACATTCTACTTTTTGATTCCACTGGCGTTGATAACCTTGGTATTTGTGGCAATATGAGGCATATCATAATAGCACATGTGTCGTTATTTCACTAAAACGATACTGCTAGCCATAGACCAAGAACATTTTTTTCTATAGATTTACCATACTGCCAACATAAGAAAAAAATTTTTTTTAACATAGTCTCTAAAAAGACGTCAATTAAAAAAAAAGTTTACCATAGATACCATATAGAACAGTACTTGTATATTCTAAATCTGATTTACCAAACATGTAAGTCAAACATTTTCATATTTTCTTTGTTTGGTTTTGTATTTTATTTAGTAAATATAGTCGTAGAAAAAGTATTGTATGCAACGTTGTATAAGTACGTCAAAAAATGCTCGATGGCGCCTCCTTACGATGCTCGCTAAAGCTCGCATCGTAACCTGCGCCGCTCGCATATTTTGAACCCTGTTATACAACTGTTGCATAAAATACTATTATAATTGAGTAAAATTGCATGTTTCATTATTACTTATAAAAAAACTGTTTAAATAAATTCCGCCAAGGGAATCAACTAAATATGCGAAATCTGAAGATTTACCCATTTCTGTGATCTCCAACAGGTATATTATCTTATACCTGTAAACGAGCAATTCTTGTACATTTATTTATATATTTCTGTGATCTCGAAAACGGCTCTAACGATTTCGCTAAAAATTGGTATATGGGGGTTTTCGGGCGTAAACAATCGATCCTAATCTAGATCGATTGTTTACGCCCGAAAACCCCCTTATGTTTGGAAAAACGCGTATTTTCGATGTTTGAGATGTAACCGAGCAAAGCTCGGTCGCCCAGGTACTGTTTGTTTATGTATGTGTATGTATATGTGTATGTATAAGTGTAGGTATACCTACGGAGGTATATTTATCAGGTATCTATGTGTTGTTTTATTTAAGTAATTTTGCGCCGCTACCCAATCTCTGTTTATCCCTATGGTTGACTGGGAGAGAACACTTTTAGCGTTAAGTCCGCCAATTGTAAATTGTATATTGTATCAATAAAGTTTTTATAAATAAAATCAATTAATTAATTAGTAGGATACTAAGTAGGATTCTAACAAAACTTACAGTTACATTGTTCCCAAAAGCGTGGACAAAATCCAAATTCAAGCCAACATAGTACATGGGGTCTTTTCGTCCGTATCGCTTTGAGGTCAAATTAGCGTATTTGAGATGTTTGGGATTGTAGGAAGTTACTCTTGGATGTTCTGTGATCATGCAAAGTCGATTCTGCAACAAAATGAAAATGGTAATTTATATATAGATAGATCATCAGTAAAGTCAACCTAAAATGATGGGGCCACCAAATATTTGTGGAGTCAAAAAAATTAAACGTGAAAACATATAAGTTAAGAACTTAGTGGAGGAAAGAGAGACATGGAAAGCACTCCGACAAGAAAAGAAGAAAGCTAAAAAGGAAAAGATAAAACTTATGTACCAGGTGATGAAAGGTGGCGGAGGCGCGTAAAATTGAAATGTTCGATGCGTTCGTTCTTAAAAAATGCGTTAGCCATCATACAAAATATTAGATATACAATGTCATTTTTAATTAAGTACAAAAAATTTAAGAGGTGGTTCAGTCCATCATTTTGAACAAATTTTCCTGATGAATGTATATCGAAATACGAAAAAAGTTTTTTAGGTTCTAATACAAATCGAAGTAGTCATGTGATATCATTACTATGGAAAATGAAGAATTTTTTTTTGTATTTCGATATACATTTATTGGGAATAGTTGTTAGGAATGATGGACTGAATCACCTCTTAAAATATTTGTACTTAATTAAAAAGGACATTGTATATTAATTAAATATGAATGTACTTACATAAAATCTGTATTGTGACGTAAAAATATATAAAACATTAATTTTAACAATTTTAATTAGCGGTCCACGTAGGTCTTGGACCCAGCCCAGTAGGTTTTCAAGTTTATTCTACCACCTTTTTGGCATAATTAATATACATATCCATAACTAATTACACTAGTACTTATAGTCTCTGAATAAAGCCGCGGATGGACAGACAGACAGAAAGACAGAGAGACATGGCGAAACTATAAGGGTTCCTTGTTTACTACTTCGGAACCCTAAAAAGCCGGTAAGCGATCGCAGCAGTATATTTGAGGATACAAATGGGAATACGCTGAGGTCATCATTTCAGCCGCATAACGTCCACTTCTGGACATAGGCCTCTCCCAAGGATTTGACAGGACGCTGAGATAAGAGAATATTATTCACAAACCTTTGAAACAACATGACTTGCATGGAATTCAGAATAAAATAAAAAGAATAGAATCACAATGAATAGGAACAAATTGTAAAACATCATGGAACGCTTGCGCACATACTGATGTTATTGTAACATTTATATTTATAATATAATAACAATTTTATAACGAAATATATTACTTCCTATTATTAAATCTTTATTGCCTATTCAGTAGTTCAATTTTGTTATAGTTAGTAATTATGGATTATTATTCTCTTATTTATAATAGATACATTATTTGGATAACATAATTATGTTTGAAATCGCACTCAATGTCCGTGTAGTAATACCTACGATTTAGTAATAGATTTCGGTACCATTACCGGTATTAATAAAACCACGGGCTATGCTAGATCACTGTACATACATACATACTATCACGTCTTTATCCCTAATGGGGCAGACAGAGCATTTTGGGTCTTGCGGTTCTATGCAGAGCCCAGGGCCGCAAGACCCAAAAGCCACTTTTAGCGTCATGGTGGGCAATAAGATGGAAAAGCAATCAATACAGTGATGGGTTGCTAGCCGCATCGCCTGTTAACATGATTTGCCTTTTTGCCCATTCCCTCGATCGGCTTTTACGATCTGCATGGGAAGAGAAGCAGCTGGTACATTCTAAGTTTTTTTTTATTTATTTGATAGATCACTGTAGCATAGTAAAATTAAAAGAACAGTCAAAAAACAAAAAAAAATCGACATGTCTACACAAATTGCCCGGGTGGCTGCATACTTTAGTATTTTTCTTTCCTTTTTTTTTCTTCTATTGTAAACAGGGGTGCCGGCAGGGTCCAAAAAGTATGATTATAATTAGTCCGTCTTTTAGATTATCCAAAAATAATGAACTCGTATTTTTCATTATGCCAAAAAAGTAAAAATTCACAAAAATACGGAGCGTCAAAGTTCCGGAGTGGGGGCTTGCGACATTACACATAAGTAAAAATCGTGCTTAAGTGTGACGTCATGCGAAATTTCAATGCGTTGTATCTTAGTCATTTTTGGTTTCTCAGAGCAAAGAAAAAATACGTGTAAAATATTTTTTAATAATCTAACCGATGGACCAAAAATATTTTTCCATTCGTCACGCTTTACTTAATTCCATTATACTATAGTGGTCTAGTTTTATTACGGGTATGTCTCTTCCACATTGTATAAATACTATTACGTCTTTATACCTAATGGGGCAGACAGGGCACTTTGGGTCTTGCTGTGCAAGGCTGCATGACTTAAAGGCCACTTTTAGCTTAACAAGAAGGTGGAAAAAGGAAACAAAAATCAAAATAGTGATGGGTTGCGAGCTGCATCACCTATTAACATGATTCGAATTTTCGCCCAGTCTCTTGATCGGCTCTTACGATCTGAGCGGGAAGAGAAGCAGCTGGAACATTTACAGTTTTTTCTTTTCTCCCAGACCAGCATGAAAGATAAACGAACATGTCAAACCTCCTTGGTTGACGTCAGGCAGGCGGACGGTTGTAAAACCAGAACAAAATCGTTTTAATGGTTCTGCTTTTCGTTTTTCACTTTGCAAGATCTTCGATGTCCTTAGATGATTATTGACATACAAGTATTCCAAATTTGAAGTAGACAAAGGTGGAGAGCACCTCTAGGACTTCGAATCAGCACAGCAAAAGGTACAACTGGGAATGCTTTTAGAAGAGGTTGACTAGTAGAAAAGGCCAACGGCCCTAATTTCATTAATTTCAAATTAAAAGTTAAATAAGTGGAACCAAATAAGGGTAGAAATAGTATCTTATTTACCATGTCATATTTACGGTTTCGTCTTGTGTCTAAGTGCTACTTAATATACTCACCTACGTTTGGCTGACTGATCTTTCTACTCATCATCATCATCATCATTTTAGCCGCATAACGTCCACTGCTGGACATAGGTCTCTCCTAAGGATTTCCAAAACGACCGATCTAAAGCGGCCTGCATCCAGCGCTTCCCAGCAAACTTGGTGGGTGTCCCACGCTTCGCTTGTCAGTACGTGGTCGCCGTTCGAGAACCTTTTTGCCCCATCGACAATCGGTTCGTCGCGACACTGCCACTTTCAAAGTCAACGTCAAAAAATTTTATTCATTGTAGGATAAATTTATCTCTTATTGAAGGTCATTTTTTTAAATATTATTTTTGTGCAAAAGCTAAAAGCTAGCGTTTCGGAAATTTTAAAAGCTCAATTAGGTACTTATGACATTCTTGTTTTTGAGTGCAAAAAAGTTTTTTCTTAAACTCTCGTTTGCCGTTGCGTAGTAGATCTACGCAAAATTGCATCGTTGTCAACTATTGTGTCTGATATTCCGGCTTACAAGGGGTTAACTAAAGTACAAACTTCCGGCGACCTCCTAAATGAAATTTTACTTTTTTAATTAACAAAAAATAAAACAAACGTTTTATAATTGTCTTTTTATTTTCTTTTTTATCAATATTATTTACAAATCTAATCACATCCTTCTTATCTAAAATTATACCATTAGTACAAGAAGACCTAACTTATACTCATCACATTCTTGTTACGTGAGCAAATACAATACTGATCACACTATGCGTGTAGAATTTATGCCAAACCAAAAATTTTTTTAAATAAAAACAAACAAATAACACTGATTTATCTTGAAATAGTTGTATCATAATATGAATTTGTTAAAAATGAGATCATATTTAAGGACAACATAAAAAAATACGAGTAGACATTGTTTTTTCTGCTTTACAAGTCAAAATCACAAGAACAGCTCAATTAAAGGTTTTCTGAATGATTTTTTTGCGGCAAAAGATGTTAAAGCCATTGTCATTTTGAATGTATTATAGGTAGAGTATCGTGTAAAGCATTAACAACCATCTTGTATGATGGCTGTTAATTTTTAATACATATGATTGTTAGCTCTTTATTTTTTTTAATTCAGATACAGAATTTAATACATAGTGTGATTCTTTTACGATGGTATTTATCATATACTTTATAAGCGTAAAAGACAAACAGTGAGAGCAATGTCATTTTCTTTGAAAGTTTTTTTAACGTGATCGATTCTCTTTTACGCTAGTACAAAATCTATCACTGCCGTTCAGTATACATTGCCCTGGAATGAACGATTACTTGAAGGCTGCAATGTATATCAAAACGATCATTTTACTCTTGCCATCTATGGTAACTGATATGCCTAACCAACAAAACTGGTGACCCAGTTCGGTATAACATTTGAAACCCGTTTTTAATAAGATCATGAGGTTACCGCATCCAAAACTGTTAAAAATTTAATTACACGTATAAATGAATATAAAACAGTAAAGATAAATAAAATTGTTTATGATTCTAATGAATATAAGTTACACGACAATAGTTGCATCATAAATTCATAACTTTTAATTTATTTTACTGTATACTTATATGGAGTTGCGAAGAATTATGTACAAAATCTTAGTAAACTAATAGATATACTTATATAGATTTGTAGATACATTCTGTCAGGTCAATCAATAAATCAAATACAGTAAAATCAGATGCGGTAAGCCTCACATTTGTTTTTATTTTACAAGTAAACAGTTACGTGGAATGTGCGCATTTATTTACATTAGGTACATTTTTACAGGCCAAAAGGTAACTATTTCTATATACTAACTACTTCATAAATTGTTTGAAGGCACATTTTTTAAAGAATGTCCTAATTATTCAACTCGTGGTGTATCTGCGGGGACTAAACGTTAACCGGTCTATATTTACATGAAATGACAAGTACATGAAGTCATTTTTTTTGGTTAAAAATCACATCAAGTATGTTAATGAAAATATATTTTATCTACACTCCGCTATGGCTGCGTATCCAACCAGTTGCATTAAAATACTACTGTACATAATTTATTTGTGATTTATTGTAGAAATATATATACATTCTCGAAATATCTCGCTCGCATTACTTACAAATGCACAACTACGATGGATACGTCGTAAGAACTCAAGTATTTAATGTCTGGTACTCTCAACTCTATTAAATATATTGAATAAGTTTAAGAGTAAGTGTATTTATGTGTAGACATGTTTTTATCTATCATTCTTACTTTTTAAAATTGAGGAGGAATCTGGTGACACAAATCAATGTACGTATCTGCCAAACATTTATCTTCATTCCTCCTATTTCTGTCTTTTTTTTAAACATATAATTATATTCCTACTGTCTGAGGTCTTCATAGATTCAGAGATCTAAAAGACAAGAAGCGATCAAGTGGTCAAGAGTTTTACGTTTTGTTATTCCGAGTTTCGCTACTGTGCAGTACACCACACAATGAGGCAAATTCGAACTCAAAATGGAAACACAGAATCTTGACCGCTTGACCTATCCCTGTCTGATAGATCCCTTAGATCAAGGTTACACCTTCAGTTTGGCATCAGTTCACAACTGAGCTCTAAAAAATAGACAACTGACCGTCGGCTCCGCTGACTAAACAGCGACTGACGTACTATTTATCATTCTGCTGTGAAAATCATCTATCATTCTGGCATCAGTCAAGTCAATTCAGACTGATAGACTCAAATGATGCCAAACTGAACGTGTAACCTTGCTCTTAAACTGCTATTTCTAAATGTAAAGTTACATACTTTTAATATGGAGAATTTGTAAGTGCGAGCAAGAAGAGAATACTGTAGGTAAGCGCTAAGGCGCTTTATAAAACCGCGCGTGGCCGCGACGCTCAGAACCGCGGCGCGACGCGCGGCGACGACAGCCGCGGCGAGCGCAGCGGGGAGCGGCGCGCCACCTCGGGCTATGGCTTCAGTCTCTTGAAGCCGGCGCCGTCCTGACCGAGCTTCAACTCCTCATACAGCGTAGGGTCTACTTCCCGGGCTGTGGGGATGGCTGTGCTTGGGTTTTGTAGCGTCTCTTGTCTCCACGCTGAACTGTTTGATACTCCTCCATTTGCTACTCCGTTTCCACCGTTCACACCACCGTTTGCATTACCGTTTGGTACAGTACCCTGGATGAAAAAAGTTATATAAATTTCAAGGCATAACATACATAAGACGAAGCAGACATAAGTTAAAATATCAAACTTACATTGACTACGGTATCGGGATTAGGCTCCCTTAGGTAGCTGGGGTTTTCAAACGCCACGCCACCTTGTGCTTTTAATCTGAGATTCTGAAACGAAAGAACAATAATGTGCTTATGCTTATTCATCAACAGTAAAAGTATCATCAAAGTAAACTAAAGTTAGATTACAAATTAGTTTTTAAGTAGTAAACTATAAAATTTACATCGTGATCTTTAACATAAATCCAAAACACGTAATGTTGTATCAAAATATGATTTACCTTTCTATGTTTGTAGTAGAATCCAGCTGCTAAGAGTATTGCCGCAACGAGCACACATGCGACTGCCAGACCCACAGCAGATGCTGTTCCGGACGATGAGACCGGTGCCGCTGCTGCGCCAGTTTCTTGGCCGGCAGTTGTGAACATGATCGGGATACTGAGCGACGAGGTACCTAGTGGAAACAATTAATGTTAATTTTAATAACAATTGCAGGAACACAAAGAAAAGTTGGTCGACGAAAACAATACAGATACATTAATTTAATGATCGAATTTAGTTATCATTATCTTACAATCTTTCTAATTTTATTGTATCCACTTCTTAAATAGTTATATAAAATCTATTTTCAAAGCTCAATAAGACATGTTTTTCCGTAAGTAGACTCAGTAGACCAGACCAGATACAGAACAGTACACCGGAAAAGAAAACTTCCTAGCGACTTGACAATTTTTTTTTCTTTTACTTTCTAGCTATTTCGACTTGATACAAAGTCAGTTTCTCATCATGCATTTATCTTCTTATCGTTTGTGTTAGTGACTAACAATAGTATCAGAGTTTTTAAACCGCCTTAAAGGCCTCTGACATGGTTTTAGGTAACGACCAATGTCAAAGACAGTGACCAGGACCGATGGCTTAACGTGTCCTCCGAAGCACGGATCATCTTTCTTATCAGACATTCAGGTGATCAGCCTACAATGTCCTAACCAAACTAGGACAACAGCACAAAGTCGTTGCTTCCGCCGGGAATCGAACCCGTGACCTCCGGGTATGAGCCGAATGCTCTAACCACTACACCACTGAGGCAGTTTTCACGCTTTGATAATTCATTTTCATCCTATATGGCTTCATATCATTATTCAATATGACATTACAGAGAAATATGACTTACCAACGTCGTTAGCTGCTTTGACGACACACTCGTACCGAATATCGTTCTTCAAGCCTGTGATGACCACGCTGGTCTCGCTGGTGTCTAGTTTCTCTGGCACCTTGGCTCCGTACGCTCGCCAGAACACTCGGTACAGGTACACAGTTTGAGGGTTCTTGATAGGTGGCTCCCAGCTGCAAAGTAATGTGTCCTTTTTAAAATTGTCCTGGGTCTTGGGTAGTGGTATAAACAATATATACAAGTTTTTACCATAAAATATAGTATCATTGAGTTAGTATCTTATAAAACAATTCAAAAATTTGCTTTGATGTTGGTTTCATTTTATTGTAATGTAATCTTATACCTTTAAACGAGCAATTCTTGTATGTATGTATGTATATATATATATTTATTTATAAATTTCTGTGATCTCGAAAACGGCTCTAACGATTTCGCTGAAAATTTGTATATGGGGGTTTTCGGGGGTAAACTATCGATCTAGATTAGTTTTATGTTTGGGAAAACGCGTGTTTTCGAGTTTTCATGCGTTTTTCTTTCCACGCAGAATATGGTCGCTAATTTCGGCGCGCGGGCCGCTATTGGCTTAGCTCAGTGGTTAAGGATGCTGACCGCTAGAAAGAGTGTTACGGGTTCGAATCCCACTCGGTGACTTACTTTTGTTTTTTTTTATGTTCAAGTTTATATATTTTTTTTATTTTGTACTGTTTTTAGACAAGTTTAAAATTTAATGTTTGAGATGTAACCGACCGAGCAAAGCTCGGTCACCCAGGTACTTTATTCTTATCTGTTATATGGAGGTATGTTAATTATTACCTTAGCTGTACAATAACACAAGGTTTTTAAACAGTTAAGTACACTTTTGTCTTCACTGTTATACCTAAGTACCCTCTAGACAAGGTCAAATGGAAAACGATCTTGTTGGTATGTTATTGATGTAAACTACTCGTAATACAAGTGATGTATCGTTGAGTGAGCTCTAGGTGTTAAATAAAGAAACTTTATTTGCTCGGTAATGATAAATAAAATACGATACAAATATTTACGTTTCAAAATAACTAAATGCTCGATCTATGCTGCTAACAAATAAAAGGAACTTCATATACTAAGATGTTGGTGTTATATAATTATTAGGACTCCAAAGTCGGTGCCTCTACTGATTATATTCAAAAAATTTCAAGCTTCGATCCTACAAACGAATTGTCTCGGTTGCCTTATTTGGTACATTAGATTGACGCGTCAGTTGAAAAGCAAATTAATATTTCGCAGAATTTCATACTTTCGTAATTATGTAACCAGAGACTTTGTTAATTTTAATTGTGTAGGTAATAAGAAATTTTGCTGTCGTCGTCTTTTCAAAAGTAAAGCTCTCTACCTTGGTGCTCGCTTATAATAATTCCTATCGTGCAATCTCATCAATTAGTAGTCTAGGCTACTAGTTTCTAGTAATTAATTTTTACTTGAGTTATTTTTAAAGAAGCCTTTTAAAAGTTTTTACACAGAAATTCCTCTCTCTGAAAATGTATCTCCTAAAAGGTAGACATGTAAGTCGATTCTTATGCCGGTAAAAATGCCCTACATCCTATGCGAAAGTTTGAATGGATGTTTTTCCACTTTCATGCCAAAACAGCTGAACGGATTGTAATTTATCTGGTATGTAAATAGCCGACAGACCTGAACACTTTTTAACCACGCGGACAACGCCGCGGGTATCGGTTAGTTATATCAATAAGGGTTCCGACTCCAATGACATGTTTTTTGTCTTTATTTATTTAGGAGCTTTTATTATTATTCTTTTATTTAGGATTTAGGAGCTTTTGTCTTAAGACATGTCAGCTTCATCGAGACAAAACTTTAATTTGCTTACACATTGACCTTAAATAAATGAAACAACCATAATATTAATGACCTGATGATGTCAATTTCATACCTCAAAAGAACAGAGTTCGGTGTGGGCGCGACATGGGCTTTCAGGTTTCTCGGCGGTCCTGGCAATCTTGCTCCGGAGTCTCTGAAGCAGGCTAATGCCCTTCTTGCATGTTGAAGGCTACAGGATTTGGAGACGGTGCCTCCACGGCACAACTCCAAGCAGTTTCGGGGGACGCCCCAAGAGGCGCAACAGGCACGGTGATCTAAAACAATGAAAAGATTTGAAACATGACTTGACATGCTAATTGGTAAAATTACCGCGTTAGGAGTCGCCATAAAAATTATTGGGAGTAATCAAAACTGTTAGTTGCGGGTAGGCACACAGATATGGTAGGTACACCGAGATGGCAGGTGATGGCAAAAGTGACAAAGATTTTATATAAGTCATATTTAACTGATTATAGTACTTCTTTTTTAAATAATAGTAATAAAAGATTTTACAAGAAGACAAAGATAAATAATAATATTTATAAGGCGATGGCATGCTGATATGTAATAAAATTTGATCTTTGCTCGCTAATAGCATGACAACATCTTACGCGATTTTTTCGACACCTCCCAACACCAGCTCGGAGTCTTTTGAGAGTCTTCTAGCCAGACTGACATGAGAAGATCTCTATTTAGTGGAATTTTTTCTGCAGGTAGAATATTTGACTCGCAAGGTGGATATTAGTTTATCTACCGTACAACTTTTACGTAAGAACTTCTGCCGCTGAAATCTGTATACTTCGACAATTGAGACCATGTATGTTACTTGATCAAAGAAAGTTAAAAAGTTTCCCTAAACAGGACCAACAGTGAGAAAAATTTGAAGGCATTGGTTGCTTCAGCTTAGCTCTTTAATAATAAGAAGATGTTACCTGATCCATCAGCCGCGCACTTCATCAGTTTGTCGAAGTCGTTCATGCACTCAGGCCGGTCCATGATGTTGTCCATATCGATGTGGAAGCTGCACGCGTCGATGCACGACGATGACACGTTATTCTATAAAAAAACATCAGATGAGCCGTATGTGTATTTGCAAATTTATTAATATTACTAACTAGCCGAAGCAAGCGACTTCGTTCGCGCGGAATTTATGTCTCTGAAAAATGCTCATCAGGCTAAACAAATTTTACTAAGGCTATATTTCTAATAGTTTAGCTCAAAACCATAGAGAATGGCATGCATATGATGAGACCTAAACTCAACAGTGAGTGGAGGAAGGTTGAAGAGAGAGAGATAGTTTAGTTAGACTATTATAGTTCTGCATCAGGTGTTCCCCTTTTTTTGGAAATATATTTAATGTACAGACACACAGTTCGAAAAAAGTGATTATGTTTTAACTATACAGGCCCATTTAGACGGTCTAAACGAAACGTCAGCCTTACAAATTATTTCTATCATTAATAAAATGGTATGCAATGGGCAAGAACTTGTATGTACCATCTAAATGGGCCTAACTGTGTAATGAGTTAGCATATCAGAGTCAACAATAAATAAGATAAATTTGTTTGCTTTTATAACATCGTATTAGGTAGGTAGAAAAAGAACAAAATGATCATTTAATGACATTTAATTAGCTATATTAAAGTGTATAAGATCCTCTTCAGTTCTTTTTTGATCTTTAAAAAACTCATGATTCAATTTCCTCAAATTAAAATGAAACCTAGCAAAAGTAAGTACGGTTTCCCATTTAATTAAGTTCACATGTCTCGAGGGAAACGCTTCGGTTAAAAGTTCTTTCGATTAGTAAAATCGATGGCTGCAAAACATCAGTTTGGCTTATTTTGACGTTGATAGAGTGAGATCGTTTTTCGGTCCAAGATGGCCTATTTTGACAACAGCTAAATTTACAATTAGTCGTTGCTTTGTAAATAAAACTTAATTGCTACGTAAAAGAGCGGGCACACTGCGGCGGGCGCACTGGTGTCTGGGTCGCACTGGTATAAATGGTTTTCTTTGACTATTCAGGGATCAGTCAAACGAGCGACAACGTGGCAGCGACAGCTCGCGACCCTAGTTGTCCATTTTTGCGAATTCTCGCGCGAGTCACTCTATTGTCGGTACTGTCGCTCGTCTGAAGAGCCCTTAGAGTTTGCTCCTTAGATTTATGAGGCTAAGGGATTTAAATTAATTTTAGATAAATCTTACAGTTGCTTAAGTGTTTACAGTTTTTTACTATTTGCAAGCATTATTTAACATTAGATATATCGAATGTTATTATTCGACGATGTTTATCAAAAGAAGATGGATAAGTACTTGTCAGATATATTTTACGTAGAAAATGTTGACAGAAATTTTACTTTTAGAAAGTACGGCAATTCCATATCGTCGGGTAGATATGGCGCGCTTTGCTCGTGAATATTAAGTTATAAAATAGTTTTTTTACTAATGCTATTATTGGCGTCTTACAGAAAATGTTGCAGTGGTGTTTGTGACTCGAGATTCTTCTACAATCGCAGCTAGACGTACTCATCCTGTTTACATGTAGCTAGGGCGTATGCGAATATTTTCATTATGACTTTTACAAGCTGTAGCGGCCCGCTCAAATATGCCCACCCCATTAGACTCCATTCCGACGTTTTTAGAGGTCTCAAATTCAGTCAGTGTCATTTGACCCGGACTGAAACTTTTCATTCGAGTAACTTTATTTAATTTTGAGATGAAAACAAATGTTCAGCCATCCTCACTCGTTGACCTTTTACTCCGAAAGTGAGAATTTGAATTTAACAAAGCAGCATCATCTTGAATATGAATTGAAAGTAACATTTATTTGTCTTGGGAATTTCGTTCATTAAAGTTTTGAATTTGATGTTTCAAGTAGTCGATCAATTCTTGTCAACCTTTTGCAGTGAAATATTGGAACGTTTTATTTTTTTGGTGAGATCTTGATTGACGCGATTCCATTATAGAAAGTATTTGAGTTATAAAACGATTTGCTCAATTACTTTTTCTTCAAACGCCAGAAAATGGCATACAAATCTGAAAGTCTGCAGAATAGAACATCAAATGTCTTTGTCAATGTACCTAGTGGGAAATAAAAGTGATTAATTTTCTTGAAATTTGAGAATAAAACTTCGTTTAGATTTTGGAATAAAAAAGTATAGGTTTTTAAAATAAATAAAAAAAATACTGTGGGGTGTTTTATAAGTTTTACGTGTCTGTGTATCTGTCTGTTGCATCGTAGTTTCTAAAAAAATGGAACGAGTATAATGCATTTTATATAATCGATTTTAATCCCATAAAAGTCTTAAGTTACTTTAGGGCTTAGGTACTATTAGTATATGTTTAGGCCCTCTTTAAGCATAGGGCAATTTTGATATTTTTTATATGTTGTTGATAAATAAATATGTAGGGTTTAAAAATTACAGGTACCAAACAGGTGCGTTAGTTACGATAGGTAGGGCGACAAAAGTTATTAGCATGTCAATGACCATATATTTTAGTAAAAAAATACCTCAAGCCTTAATTTATTTAAGTTAAATTAAACCAAATTGCTAAAAAAGAAAGACGTACATATAGCGATTAATGTGTACCGAATCAAATGACACCAAAATTGCCTCATTTCGTTAAAGTTTAGGGGGGTTAAAACGTCATCGCTCGAAACAATATTTCAAAAGGAAAAAATTGACAATCGCCTCTAGAACTTGCAACTCTCTCTATCACACAATAGGTACGGGTCGGGAGGCAGAGCGGCGTGAAACAGATATCATTTTTGGTAATATTTACTCGCGATGCATATCGGCACTACACAATCCTCTTAAGAGTGATGCTATTGTCGGAGGAGTTTCTTCTATTCTGTTTTCCACCAAACTCTTGACATCTTGAGACGACTTTTCTGTCATCTTATCTTAGACTAAGAGGGGGCCATATCACTTTTATGCTGACTGTACAAAATGCTCCAGGCAAAGACATATCTTTTTAATATGCAACACCCTACAAATGTCACATTTTGCTACTCGATGAGGTAGGGTTGCATCCGACCCTTTCTTAGTCTATCTGTGTAACTTGTCAAATTAAAGCAATTAGCCTTACCTGAGTGCAGCATTCCGTGACGTTGTGGTGAGGCCCGTTAGGCCTCAGCCTGACGGACACAGGCCTTAAGGTCTTGCCGAAAGCGTTCTCTGCGTGACAGTAGTAGTCCCCTTCATCCACCTCTGCTATCTTCTTGATGACTAGACGCATTGTGTATTTGGTTTGATCCTGTTAGAAAAAAAATTGTTTCAACTTATAGACAGTTCATGGCTTGGTTTTTTAGGTTGTTTCTAAGGTGTGATCGCTTCTGCGTGATTTGAACAGGTAAGTGTCAGTTCAGATAGAGAAGAAAAATGCCCGAAAAAAGCGGAATTTTTTTTAAATTTTAAATTTTGAAAAATTCATTCTAATAAAATCTTGCAACCAATAAAAATATATATCAACTCTTGCGAAATTAAAATCATATTCTTGGTAGTGATTTTTAAATCTTAAACATGTCGTTTATGAAAAACCTCGCTTGAGACGGCCGAAATTAATAAAGCCAGCGTTTAGTCTGCATTGATGGGCCCATGAATGACAATGAGGTTTAGCTAATCGAATCTCCACAACGTTAATTGAAAGCCGAGACTGAGGGGTATGCTGACGATTGCGAATAGAGTTTTTTAATATTTTGCAGTTGGACAATTATGAAAAGTATTACTAGGTATACCTATAGAAAGATTAATTCACGAGTACGTTAATAAATAATGTTGTCCTCAGCAAACTATAAAACCTGCCATTGAAGCAACATTACATATATTTATACTATATAGTAGTAGGCGACACTTTAAAAATTATTTTTTATTTTTCCGTCAATGCAGGGGTGACGACAGGGTCAGAAACGTATGATTGTTATAAGTCCGTCTTTTAGATTATCCAAACATAAAGGACCCATATTTTCAGGTTACCAAAAAAATAAAAATTCACATAGATACGGAACATCAACATTTCGGAGTGGAGTAAGTAAAAATCGTACGTCGCCGTGATGTCATGCGAAATTGAAATGCACTGTATCTTCGTTAATACAATTTACAATTAACTAGCAGTGCCCGTAGGCTTCGCTCCCCGTGGGAATTTCGGGATAAAAACTATCCTATGTCCTTCCCTGGGTATCGAACTGTGTCCATATCAAATTTCATCTAAATAGGTTCAGTGGTTGAAGCGTGAAGTGCTAACAAACAAATATACAAACTCACTTTCGCATTTATGATATTAGTAGGATTTTACTTTATTCAAGTTGACTTGCATTACTATTTATTTAATTATTCAATTAAAATGACTATTTGTTTACAATTAGCATTCTCTCAAAACACATCAGAGTGAAGAACTATTATAAAAGAAGTATATAAATGCATTGTTATAATTTTCTTACCTCAGGATCAGCTATAAGTTGTATAGCGTAATTGGGGCCGTCGATGACTGGTGTCCGGCCGTTGGGGTCCCTCCAGAAAGCGATGGTGGGTTTGGGCAGGGCTTCCACCCTGCACTCTAGGATGACGGAGTCTCCAGCAGCTGCCATGGTGATGCCTGACGCTTGGATCGTCGGTACATCTGTAGAAGAATCAGGTATTAAATTTCACTAGCTGGTGCCCGCGACTTCGTCTGCGCGTTTTAAAAATTGTAGCCTTATTCTGATGTATAAGCTATACTATTGTAAAGTTTCATTAAAATCCATTCAGTAGTTTTTACGTGAAAGAGTAACAAACATCCATCCATACTTACAAACGTTTATAATATTAGTAGGATGATTTAAATATTTATCATACATATTTATCAAGTGTTTTAAATTATAAATTAATTTCAAATTTGACATCATTCTTAGTCAATAACAATATTGTTATTAGTATTCTTAGTTCACATATCTAATTTTAATATCAGTATAATAGGGTAGATGACTGGATCAAAAATAAATAATTCGGTACAGTTCATAAAGTAAGACGTCACAAAGTAATGTCACTTTTCATTGATCATGTCTATTTTCTACAAGATTTTAGATTTATCAATGCAGAAAAACTGATATTAAGGCCCAACGCAGACGACAGACTAATCCGTGCCGCACTGACACTCATATGCAGTAACGCACACGACGCGCGCCGGACTTTTTGCGCGTCATGTGCGTTACTGCATATGATTCCATGGGTTCTATTTTCACAGACTATCACAGGCTAAAAAGTGCGTCTCGGATAGTCTGTCGTCTGCGTTGGGCCTAAGTATGATAATTGACTTCAAAAAAGCATGGCGTTCGCTTTCGTATTTCATACAAATTTCATAGAAAATGTCATAGACATAAAATTTTTTGAAAATGTTCTTTTGACGTTTAGAAAAAAGTGTGTGTCTGATTTGACTTGTTAAGCGGATTTGAAGGATTGACTTTTTGGAGAAAATGATGCAGATGATTCTAAAGGCTGTACGGTGTGGGTCACTTTTATCTGCCCCCGACTATACTTTGAGCACCGACGCGACTGGCCAGCGTGGTGATTCCCCTTATTGGGAGAGGCTTTAGGCTGCGTTTCCACTGAAGCGGAGCAGGCGGAGAGGAGCTTAGCGGTGCATGAATTGACCAATCACAATGCTCAAAATCTCCGCTCCGCTTCAGTGGAAACACAGCCTTATTTCAGTGGACTGATACAGGCTGTTTAGAAGAGAAGAAGAATTATACTTACGTGAGATGTTGATCTTCCTCGAAGCCTGCATGGGCGTGCCGTACCCGTTGTCCGCGTAGCAGGAGATCTGGTCCATGTCGCGGGTCACGTTGTGGATGACCGTTACCATGTGCCGGGTCACTTCTTGCCGGACCAGCCGACCTATTTCGAGAATCAATTAGAGGTGTTATCGGACTTCTTTAAATTAATAATTGAGGAGCTTATCTAAGTTTAAATAAAAGATTTTTTCTACTTCTGTACTGTTATCTGTCTTCAATAGTCACGAACACTATACAAGCTGACTTTTCATTGGTTTTGAAAAAAAAAATGTCGTATAGTAAATAAATTCTCTATCCATATATGTCCAAAATCCAAATTTCTGTAGGTCATAAGATAAAAAAGTTGCGTAAATGATTTGCGATCGAGACCACGTAGTTATACGCCGGCCTAATGTCGATGACCCCAGCCGGCCGGCGGGCGGTGTATGGCGGCGGTACTAATAATTGATCTCACAATTTTACTTTCGAGTTTTAGACAACATTTTTTGTTTCTGAATTTTTATTTTGACTCGCTAATTAGGTCTTACTAACGATGCCTATGAAGTGGCCTTCGGCTTCAAAACCAATGAAAAATTGTTGGTGTATTATTTATATATAAAGTATGATTTCAGAAAAGTCTATAGTCTATTCCCTATAACAGCACATGTGTCATAAACCTAAAACTTTTATTTCTTTATGTCTACCATACTGCCAACAACGTTTTTTTAACAAAGCTATTAGTAAGACGTCAAAAGATAAAATTTACCATAGACATCTAGTATCTAATCTACCATACATAATATATCAAAAATTTTCATTTTACTCTTTGTTTTGTATTTTACTTAGTAAATGTCATGGTAAATATTGTCATAGCAAAATTTAGTACGTACGTCACGTATATCCTTAATGAATGAAGGTCAACATTTTTGAGGTCACTTAACAAAATTCCTGTAGAACTCACCTGAGATGTAGAGTGAGATGGTGGGTGTTGGTGTTCCCATGGCGATGCAGAGGATGGTCATGCTGAAGCCTTCGCGAACCAGGTTCACTGGGTTCACTGCTGGGGGCTGGAACAGAATGCTTCGTTAAAGGGCTTCCTGCCTAAGCTTTACGGAACGGCCACTTTTGGCTTATGTGCAACGAAAAGCTTCACGTTCTCACTTTAAACTGTAAACTGTTCATAATTTAGTTTGAAGGGTTCTAAGACAACATTTTAAATGATATTTCCATTTCCTTTCATGTGGATAGTACTGGACCCCGAAAAATCTAAGTATCGTCTTAGAGAGATAGAAGATAAATCCTATTCTACTAATATTATAAATGCGAAAGTGAGTTTGTATATTTGTTTGTTTGTTACCTATTCACGCTTAAACTACTGAACCGAAATGGATGAAATTTGGTATGGATATAGTTTGAGTCTCAGGGAAGGACATAGGGTACTCTTTATCCCGGAATTCCCATGGGGAGCGAAGCCCGCGGGTACAGCTAGTTGCTATATATTATTGATAAACGTTTTACCTAACCTAATTCATAAATATTCAGAAAACCTATGTTAATTGCAAATTTTCTTTGCCTCTTCCGAGGGGGAAACCGCATCGTTAAGAGCCACGTACCTATATTTTGCGTAAAAAGGTATGGGTACCTTTATTTTGCGAGGGTGTAATTTGCATTTGTCAAATTGCCAGTCATGTTATGGTGCTATTTATTTTGGTACTTTGATGTACGGCTCAAATTGATTTCCTGAGAATATGAGCATAGATGTGAAGCTTGATACATTTTGAGCAAAATTGTAATACAACTATTCAACAAACAAGATACAACGTTCGTACGCTCGCATCTGTGTATGAGTTGAATGTAGCTTAGATCGACATAGTTTACGTAATTGTCTATGCAGTCATTGAATGATATAATTCATGAATCATGAATATGAGATTGCTTCGGCGATAAGGCCGCCTCTTGTACCTCATTACATGTTGTTATTTCATAAGTGTTAAAAAGTCTCCCATGCTGGTCTGGGAGTAATAAAAAAACTTAGAATGTACCAGCTGCTTCTCTTCCCACGCAGATCGTAAAAGCCGATCGAGGGAATGGGCAAAAATGCAAATCATGTTAACAGGCGATGCGGCTAGCAACCCATCACTGTATTGATTGCTTTTCCATCTTCTCGCCCACCATGACGCTAAAAGTGGCTTTTGGGTCATGCGGCCCCGGGCTCTGCATAGAACCGCAAGACCCAAAATGCTCTGTCTGCCCCATTAGGGATAAAGACGTGATAGTATGTATGTATGTATGTATGTTAAAAAAATGAAAATGTCTTTTGGTGCAATAAAGTTTTTAGTATTGTATTGTATTGTAATCATGTATTAATAGACCTAAGATATATGAGTTCAATCCCAATGCTGGGCAAAAGCCCCCCCTATTTGATTAATACGTCCGATTTTACGGTTCTGTCTCCACTGTCTGTCTGTTCGGCCGTCCGTCTATTTGCTAATAGGCTGTATCTGGTAAACCGTGATAGCTAGACAGTAAAAATTTTAACAGATGATGTATTCCTGTTGCCGCTACAAACTATAAACCGCTATAATTAAAAATAGAATACAAGAAATAGTCTATTAAAAATAGAATACAAGAAGTTAGTCTCCCTTACAACAAAAGTGTTTTTCTTCTTCCTTATCGTTCCAGAGCGAATAGAATCCTTCAAGCGCCAGTCCGACTCGCATTTGGCCAGTTTTTGAGAATACGGTACGCAAGATCAGTTCAAGCGACTAACATAACTGAGTTACCCAAACCCACGCAATTATATTGTGTGTTGGAAGTTTATTTCTCATGCGTGTGAGTATTTACTGATGTGAAAATAACAAACTAGAAATATTTTATTTCATTCGTAAGTACATAAACGAATAAAAATATTTATATTTTACCTCGACGTAGGCGTAGGTACGTCAAATAGGTTATTCAGAAAATAGTATAAGATAGTTTGTTGTTTGGTGAGTTTGAAAACAACGGATGTGCAACTTATCCTTATCCCACTATTTATGCGAGTTCCTTCCACTTTGTTTTATTTCTAATCAACTCGCCTTCCTACTCATATACTCCTTTACACATTCCACCTAACGTTTCTTTGCAACGGTGCAACCCACATGATATATTGTGTGTATTATGAGTGTCTCTAGTATATGGCCGCTGAGACAGACTTGTGAATGGATGTCACAATGTCACAATAATTTGAAAACATACATTAAATGAAAAATGTTTTTGAAATGAAAACTTTTTTGCGCGTATTTGCATACCCAATGCACGGAAACCATTTTCTGATATGAAAAAAATCATTGAACTCGCGACACCGTTATCGACACCAAGTTTTCACTTCCGGGCACTCCTGAGTAATACTGTGTTTTTTACCTCTACATATGCTGGGTAGGCAGGGTCAGTCCAAGCCACCAAAGTCTCCGAAGGCAGCGAGTCACCCATTGTTGTATGTGCCTTCACCCACAAGATGTATTGTGTGTTGGGGGTTAGTTTCTCCAGCGTGTGACCGTTGACAGAAGTGTGGACTTCAGTAACGTTGCTTGGACCCAGTTGCGCGGGAGATTTGTAGTATAACCTGTGGGAAAAATAAATTTTTTAACCATCATCAGGATCTTGGATAGAATATTTGCTAAAATAATCCTAGAGTATCTAAAGTCCCATTTAGTTTGCACGGCGCAAATGACGTCAAATTTTTAACAATTTCAGCCTTAGGGCCTAATCACACGGCGTATTTTAAACGCGCAGAAGATTTTAGAAGTTATTTTGTTTAGCGGGAAATATTACGGTTAAAGTAGCACATGTGTTAATCCCGCGTGTCAGCTTCCTGCATCCTAACTTTTATCAAAATAAGTCCGGCCGAAGAAGTAACAAACACACACATACACGCACCCCCACACACACACTCACACACTCGCAAACTTTCGCCTTTATAATATTAGTGTGATTAGATTTATTAAATTTACCTTTAGAAATTAATTATAGTCTCATTTGTTAAAGCATTTTGCCCTTTCGCCCATTTTAGAAGAGATTATATTGTCGCTTGCATAACATGTTTATTTTAGCCCAACTAATCTATCTGTCACAATTCATTAAGAAAACGAACCGAACTGAACCCCTTAATATTAAGGATAAGTACTCTATTTTCTGATTAAAACCTTCGAAATGATTTCCCTTAGGAGCTTGGCAAATACATAGGTAAATCTAGTTCGCTGTTGTATAGACTTTACAGTTCACGTAGACATCTCTAAGGAGACCTAGTTTATATTTAAAGAACTAGTTCACATGATCAATATTGTAGGAAATTTTTTTTTTGGTAAGTATACCTATTAAGTTTTATTTAGTACTTTTTGGTAATATGTTATAAAGGATCGATAGAGTTTATGAATAAAGAAAAAAAAGGAAAGAACAAAAAGAAGAAAAAATGTTGCCGTGTGGTATCTATCCGGCAGAGTAGAATAAAACCACTCCAAGTCTTCTCGTGGATGTCGTAGAAGGCGACTAAACAACGACTAAACAAATTTTATAAATAAACATCAATAGGACCTCTCCAACCCATCTGGCCAGCGTGGAGAGTGTAGGCCAAATCCTCTGGCTGCTCTGGCCGAGTATAGCTCTGGTAGTGTAAAGAGAGTAGTGCTCCTGCAGTGGAGACTAAAAATAAAGACCTGATGATGATAATGTTAAAAAAGAAAAAGAAAAAGAAGAATTTACTTACGTGTACGATATCTTCTCGTCAGGCATTGAGAACTGAGGAGGTTGCCAGCTGATTGTCAGCCAAGTGGCAGACTGTGACGACACCGACAGCGAGTGAGGTGGAGAAGGAATGCCGTTCACTTCTTTCTCCTCTGTGAATAGAAGGAAAGGGTTTAAATCTGAGGTTAAATATTCCAAAGAGTTTTTAAGCATTGACCGACTCTATTGACGACCTCTACGCCACTACGAGGAACTAAAAAACACAACACTACAAAAAATTTACGAAGTGATACCACAGGTCACAAGTAGCATACGAGATGGCGCCAGCAGTATCTACATCTCGATCTCAGAGTTCTGGTTGCAACTGACTATATATACAACTTCCGATGATACACCGTTGGAGCTGCGGTTCCCCAGGCACAACACCATGCCTGGCGGAAAGATCTTCCCATTGCGGCTGTCAAGCATATCACCTCGCTCCCACTACATACCTACTAAAGAACATAAGCCAACAATATAAAACAAGAAAATAGTTCGTGTACCTCCTTCAGTGTAGTTGAAGAGGATCATACTGGAAGGTAGAGAGTACCCGTGGCTGTTCATGGCTACGACAAAGAGTTGGTATGTTCCGTTTGGAGTCAACGTATGGAGGTCCACCGACGTGCTGTTGGTCTCCGTCTGCATGCCCTGCACAACAAGAGTGTCATAAACACTTTGCCGTATAGTTTCCGGCAGAGTAGAATAGGGCTACTCCAAGTCCTCTCGTGGATGTCGTAGAAGGCGACTTAGGGAATAAAAGCTAAACAAAGCTTATAAACATATTAAACATCAATGAGACCTCTCCAACTCGTCTGCATAGCAAGGAGAGTGTAGGCCAAGACCTTTGGCTGCTCTGGCCAAGTGTGGCTCTAGTAGTACAGAGAGAGTCGTGCTTCTGCAGCGGAAACTAAAAGACCTGATGATGATGATAAACATTTTTAGCGCCAATTTATACTGGCATGACAGGCTTGATTGTCAAACCATATTTACCTTTATTTCTATCGGTGAAATGCATAACAAAAGTCTAGCTGACAGCAGCACCACGTCCACAGGCAACCAAGTCTTTCTCAAGTCGGCGCTTAGTAACTAGATAATATGATATAGTCTTTCGTCATCATCAAGCCCTTTTTCCGCCCATTGCTGAGCATAGGCTTCTATTTGTTGACATCATCATATATTGTTTTTACTTACTTCGAAGAGGATTCTGATGAACAGAGGAATTAACGGGGATCAAGCTAGGGGATCCTGGTGGACGAGCTCACAATATTTATCATGTATTACTTTATTTACATACTTTCTCTTCTTTGAGCAAGGCAAATACGCAGCACGGGGAGTTTGATAAGTTTAGGTTTAAGGACTCCCTTATTGGAAAGCGTGCTATTAAGGAAGATTTCCAACAATCACTGGTAACTAAGATCAGACAGGGCCTGAAAGGTGGCAAATACCACCTCGACTCTATGAACAGCCCGAAACTCCTGACACCACCTAGGACGTTTGGAGACAGACTCTATAAATGCGGTACAAGCTGAACTAAATCCAAAATTCATCAATAAAAGTCGCTTACTTGAGAGAAAGACGGCAGGGTGTTGTAGCTGTAAGTCTGCGAGTTATTGTTGATCCTCTGCCAGTGAATGACGTAAGAGGTGTCGTTGCTGGCGTCCTGGGGAGCCACCCAGTCTAAGTTCAAGACTCCCTTGCTGGACACTGTGGCGTGGAGCTCCCGTGGAGGCCCGGGCAGAAGACCGGTACCTAGCAAATATAAATAAGAAGTTGAGCACAGCGAACGTTCATACATTATTCGTCATCGTAATTTTAGCCGCATTTTTTGGACGGACATTGGCTGAGAAAGGCATTACATTATACAATCTAGTACAAAGTAGTACAAAGGACTTCATTAGTGTTTCATAGTAAGAAGGTTGACTCACCTTCCTCGAAGCACTGTACGATGTTTCCAATGTAAGGCACGCAGGTGTTGACACCGCCAGAGTATGCGCCCGCGCAGACTCCCCGACAAGATGCCGGTACACCACGACGAGCACAGCATGCGGCGTGGTTACGACCTGATGGAGTAATATACGTTAAAATATTACCAATTTCACTATTTAGTGGTTCTGTAAGCTGGTACTCTAAAAGCGGTACGAAGACGGAGTAATTCAGTAATTCGTCCCATGTACCTACGGCCCATTTGGGACGAAACGCAGAAAATAAAAATTAATTTTTTTGATTTTGTATTTTTTTTATGGTGTTTTAAATATTATTATTCTAAGATAACTTAATATAACAAATAATATTAACTAAATAAATACAACCTAAAATTAAAACTAACTAAAAATAATTAATATTAAATTATATAAAAAATTGAGGCCAAATCAAATTAATTTAAATTTCATTCTGCAATTCGTCCCATTCTTTTTTTGTATGGAAATTTAAACCTTATTAACGCTTGGTACTGTCAGTGAGACAAAGAAGTAAGATAAATGTATATTTCGTTAGAATTGTTACATTTTTAAATATGGGACGAATTGCAGAATGAAATTTTAATTAATTTTGATTTTCTGCGTTTCGTCCCAAATGGGCCGTAGGTACATGGGACGAATTACTGAATTACTCGAAAGACGGATGTTACTGCGTATCCGCGTTTCAGTGTCAAGCAATATTGACCATAAAAGTATGATGATTAAGTATAATTTGGTTTAAAATAGAAATAGCACGTCACTATTGTACGACTAACGAATTATAATTGTATGGAGTAGTCCTCGTGAGTCTGTCTCATAGCTAAAGTAAGACGAGCCATTTTGAAAAAAAAGTCATAATCTGAATCGACGAATTTCTGACAAAATTAGACGAGAATCGGTAAAAAAATGCGCCCTGTAGAGGGGAATAACAAAACATCCGAACAAACATATGAAAGTTATTTTGCCCAAGGTAAAATGGATACGCTTCTTTCAGGAATACTTGTTGACTTTTGTCATCACATTTATTATAATTCTAAGAAAAAGAAACAGACAAATGAAAGTTAGATGATCTTGCAAAATTCTTGTGACGCTCTGTTACAATATTATTAATCAAATTATTTACCACAGAATAAGCACAGTAGGTACAGAACCTCATGTACAGAAGTCTTATTTAGCAATGAAATTCAAAGAAATATCTTCTCAATGTGGTTACCAAATTGGTTTAATTTAGTTTGGGTCAGACAGAACTCAGCACCTTCCCTTTTAGATATCTAGAAATCCATTGCAAGTCAATTTCATTTTCATAACTCTGGACAAACGATTCATATAAGTGAATTTTCCACTCCGCGCGCATAGTAATAATGTAGGTAGGTATATTTTCGATACCTAAATGGGGAGTGACACAGGCCTGCTTTACAGCGTTGTCCAAAGCATATCAAAGGTCTACACTTAGTGCATCTGGTTCGACGAGAGGTGTGACTTAGCTGTCCTAATAACCACATTGACAATGTGTTGCAGTTGGATCAATATAACGCCATCATCCTATCATTATATCAGCCACAGGAAGTCCAGTGCTGGACATAGGCCTATATTATGACGACCTCCGTGGCGCAGTGGTCACCATGCTAGTCCGCCAACCAGAGCTTCCGGGTTCGATCCCCGGTAAGGGCAAGTTAAAAAATGTTTTTTTTTTTAATTCTCCTGGGTCTTGGATGTTTATCTACATATACATATGTTATAATATATATTATCGCTGAGTTACTATCCCATAACACAAATCTTGAACTTACTTTGGGGCTAGTTCAATCTGTGTGATTTGTCCTTATTTATTTATTATTATGTATAACGCCATCGAGTTTACGACTATTTGCAGACACCACTCACCTCCAGCACCACATTTTAGCAGTTTGGAGAACTCCTGAGTACACAGAGGAGCCAGGGTCCTGAGATCCGACATCTTCGCGTCGTAGGAACACAGCGGCATGCACACTCCGGCCAGTTGGACCCGCTCGCAGCATTCCGTCACATTGTAGATGTTGGCTTCCTCTTCTTCTTCTACGATTATCTAAGGAAATACACAGTCAAATTATAATCATAATTTAACTACCATTTCATTTCAAAACTCTCGCGTAAACAATTGTGTACTTTCCTAGATCAAAAATTAATTATTTGCTAATGTTAAGAAAGTAAAACGTTGCAAAATAATGTCACTTGTCATTAATAATATCCAATTTTAACTTAATTTTAGATTTACTATTGCAGAAAAACTGATATTAAGAGCGCTATTTGACTCTAAGAAAATATGATGTCAATAGGCTGTATTTTATACAAAACAAAAGCAAAATAATTCATTTATTGAAAAATTTAATTTTTTGTACAGCGGTTTATTTTGAGGCCAAAGTACATTTAACACTTTGCAGGACACTTACGGCTGTGGACGTAATTCAATTGTTATTTCTATTGTGTCTGGCCAAGTGTAAAAGATAAATTAAATATATAAAAAGATACCGAGTTCCATTATCCACCTTTTGTCTCCATGATCAAGGGTAGGGTTGGTTTGATCATCGTCTACCATAAAGTGCTCGTCAAGATAAATCAAACGAGTCCTACTCAATGAGGTTATGTTGTTTTATAACTGAGTTCCGTCGAATATCTCCTGGCTCCATTCTCAAAACAGGTCACTTCATAATATTGTATTGTCATCCAACTCACACAAGTATACAAAATTTCAGCTGAATCAGTTGAGGATAACTGGTTGAAAACTGAGTTGCAAGATTTCATTCATTCATACAAGATACATTGGAAGTTAAATAAATTAAAGCTTGAAATAAAGCATGAACGAATAAAATGATGAATTGGTACCTGACTCTGTGTCCTGAAGATGACTCTTGTCGACGGTGCCCCGACACCGTGTTCGTTGACCGCCTCCACGTAGATCTCATATTCAAAGTTCGATTCCAGGTCTTCCAGAATGTAAGGAGATTGGACCTGTGTAGAAAACAGAACCAACATGTCAATGTTGGTGAGAGTAGCCATATGGAGCACCGGGGTTGTCCATAGCCGTAGTCGATGCTTAATACCAATATAATTTTTGGAGTGAATTGAGTAGCTCTTCCTTTAAGAGTTGGATCTCATTTGTCAGCACGGAACATCACTTTTAAGACTGCTAGAGCAAGAGAAAGCAACGGAACGATTTAGCATTGGCCGTGCTGAAGCATTCCGTCGCTCTCTCTTACTCTGGAAAATGACGGTTCTAAGCGACAGAACAGCAGCATGCAAAAGTGCTGTTCCATGCGGACTTCTTTAAAGTAACTTTCTTCTAAACGCCCGTGTCTGTTTTCAGCAAAATCTTTAGGTCTTTTAGTCTCCACTGCAGGAGCACAAACCTCTCTGTACTATTAAAGACATACTTGGTCATAGCAGCTAGAGGATTTGGCCTACACTCACGCTGGCTAGACGGTATGGCGAGGTCTCATTGATGTTTATAAGCTTTGTTTAGCTTGTATTTCCAAAGTCACTTTCTACGACATCCATGGGAAGAATTGGAGTTCTATTCTTCTTAGCCGAAAACCGGACACGGCGAGCTCTGCCCCTGTTTCTTATAAGTTACTAGATAATTATAATTTCCATCTCATACCTTTTCAATAGCTCTGTAGTCATCGTCATTGTCAGTGCTCAACGATTTGTAATGAAGATTGTAGTACATAACAGTGTCTCCTAGGGCAGCTGGTGGTGACCAGTGGACCACAGCGAAGTCAGTGTCAATGTTGGTCAGGTGCAGCCAGGATGGGGCGCCGGGGAGTACGCCATAGCCTTCTAGCAGGCAGTTGGTATAGGCCGACATGTAGCGGAGACATCTGATGGAAGTGGAAAGATTGCATTGATGATATTTAAAAATATCACTCCGACGACAGTTCTATCGCCGATAGAATAGATAAAATAGTGAAAGAACAAGAAGTATTTAGGCTAGACAATGGGATACCATAGGCTAGTAAAAGGTATTGAAAAAAACATATGTGTGTAGCAAAACTAAATAGTTATGATAAAAATGTGTGAAATGTAAAAAATTTAAACAACCAGACACAAGAGAACAACGATATCTCAATATCTAGTTTTGCCTCGAATAAAGGATACGTACATTAAATAAAAATAAATATCATCATCATCATCAGGTCTTTCTGTCTCCACTGCAGGGGCACGACCCTCTCCGTGCTGCAATGACTACTTGACCAGAGCAGCCAGAGGACTTTGGCCGATACACTCCTCGCTGGACAGACGGGTTGGAGAGATCTCGTTGATGTTTGTAAGCTTTGTTTAGTCTGTTATCCTAAGTCGCTTTCTACAACAATCCTTCCACGAGACTTGGAGTGGCCCTATTCTACTCTGCCGGAAACCACCACTATATATAAAAAGTCAAAATGATTATTTTTATTAAGTCTATTTAAAATGTAGATCAGTATAAAGTAAAGTAGTTCTGAAAAGGGGCTGTAATAAGCAGAAACATAAATATCAAAGATTGATATACAGAAAATAGCTTACCTAAAATGATTGAAATCGAGCGTCGTGATGTTTCCACTGCACAGCGGCAGACAAGGGTCAATCAGACCCCTCGAGCGGCAGCAAGGGGTGTGGTCCATTCCGTTGGCAAGACAACCGAAGGTGACGCCGGCCCACGGCGCGCAAATCATCAGATCTGTGACCTGGAGCTGAGGGTTAAGGGGAGCCAAAAGGAGGTGATGTTAGTCACAAATGCGGTGCTTCGATGAAGTGTACAGACGGAGGAATGGTTGAGAGTGATTGGTTTGATGTTTGTGGATGTTGTGATGGGATTTGTTTGCGTGGCTTAGTTGCGTGATATATGTGTTTGATGCGAAACTACTTAATGTATGTAAAGGAACACATAGAATAATATAAGTAAACAAACATTTTTGATTATATTAAAGAAGAATTGAGTATTGAAACAAGTTTATAAATGCAAGAAGAAGAACTACTTTAACACGTTGCATCATCTCATTATAAAAAATGGATATGAATATGGATTAACGTGAAACATACCTTTTTATTGCCTTGCAAAACATTGTCGGTACGATTTGACAATTATTAGAGTAACATAGTAGATTTTTGTACAACATTACTTACCGAAATAACATCTTTTGTATTATTTAAATATTTTGCTCTGATCTCTTTCAAATATATGTACGAGTGAGTTTGAAAACCTTTCACATACTGTATCGGCGCGTGTATATATTTTTGGCTTTTGAGTGCCTTTGTGATCTGCCGTTAATGATGATGATTTAGTGATAAAATTAAAATGCAGTGATCTTATTGAAAGTTCGATGACGACGATATTGTTAAAACGAAATATATAGGTACAGGTATTATACCAAGTAAGTTCGTATTTTTGGCATTAAATCTGTTGTTGAGTATATATAACATATAGAATAAACTGTGAACCACAAACCAAACATTTAACAGCACATAGCTGATGCCCGACACCATTTCTCTTGAGTAATTCCACAATAAACTTGGCAGGCGTGGACTTACTAATATTACAAAAGGGGTGACGACATGATCAGAAAAGTATTATTCTAATTAGTATGTCTATGATTATCCAAAAATAAAGAACCCATATTTTCAGTTTCTCCAAAGATAAGCATCTTAGTTCCGGAGTGTTAAAAATGTTTTTCCCGTCGTTATGATCAAATAACAAATTCATGATTTCCTTTCTTTATACTTAGGTATGAATGATATATGTACCCGGCACCTACAATATCATGTCATGTGGCATGTTGTAATGACATGATAACAGATATGATGACAATAACAGACTGATCATGCCCTTTCTTTTCTTTATACTTTGGTATGAATGATATATTTGTACTATGTACCATGAGTGCACCTTAGTTGGTCTGAGCCGTGCACCTACAATATCATGTCATGTGGCACGTTACTGCATGCAGTAATGTCATGATAACATATATAATGACAATAACAGACTGTCCTTTCTTTATTAGAAGTATGATTGATATATTTGCATCTTACAGGGTGATTTTATAACAACCATCCCAATTTTTGGGGCAACTTTAGTCCATGATACTAACCTACTTTCCAGAAAAACTAACGGACAAAAAAAACCTATTAACGAAAATGGAAAAAAATTATTCGCTTTCTCCCGTAATACAGTGTTCAGCTCAGCCAGACGGATTTTGTATGGGAGGATAAATTTTTAAATTTTTAATAACTTTTTAAATTGAAAGTGGTTCATATCATGGACTATCATATCATTAACTGCCTCCGTGGTGTAGTGGTTAGAGCGTTCGGCTCATACCCGGAGGTCGCGGGTTCGATTCCCGCGCGGGGACAACGACTTTGTGTTGTTCTAGTTTGGTTAGGACATTGCAGGCTGATTACCTGATTGTCTGATAAGTAAGATGATCCGTGCTTCGGAGGGCACGTTAAGCCGTCGGTCCCGGTCATTGTCTTTGACATTGGTCGTTACCTAAAACCATGTCAGAGGCCTTTTTTAAGGCGGTTTAAAAACTCTGACACTTCTTCTTCTTCTTCTTATCGTGTGTGTTAGTGACTAACACTCGTGTCAGAGTTTTTAAACCGCCTTAAAGTCCTCTGACATGGTTTGACTCTGACACTAGTGTTAGTCAATAACACACACGATAAGAAGAAGAAGAAGAAGATCATGGACTGAACTTGCTCCAAATTTTTTGTCTGGTGGTTAAAAAGTTACTTTGTATCATGTCATATGGAATGTTATTTTTATTTAATTAATTATATAATATAAATATTATAGGCGGACTTAAAGCCATGGGCTTTATCCACCAGTCACCCACTGGTGATGCCGAGAATAAAAATGTTTAGAAGGATGTTACTGCGTGCAGTAATGAGATGATGACATGTATGATGATGACATTATCAGACTGATTATGCCCTTTTTTTATCAGTAGTATGGCTGATATATTTGCACCACACACACCAGTCTTACCTGAATCTCGTGGGTTTTGGTGGGGTCACACAGCTTCTCAACACACCCGTTGTGGTTGACACCGCCGGACACACAGCAGGCTTTGATGTCGGGCAGTTTGGGGGCCTGCGCCACTTTCGTGGACTTCATTTTGCCAGGGGTCAGTGTCAGGGACCTTTTAATTTAAAATAGCATTTAAATTGATCATTTCTTTTTGTGCTGTTCTGAAGAAGACGATCGAGGAAATGGGCGTTACGAATCATGATAATAGGCGATGCGGTTAGCAACCCATAACTCTTTAAGTTACTTTTACCCCCCCCCCCCCCTTTTCGCCGAAGATCACGCTAAAAGTAGCATTTGAGTCTTGCGGTCTTGGGCTCTGTCTGCTTTAAGCCGCCAGGGCCGCAAAACGCGCAAATGAATTGCTATACAAGACTCGAGTCTTCCGACTCCTCTTACTTAGGACTCGGAATCGTTTACAGTGCTGGTCGACTCTTTTACGTTAGTCGTAAGTCTCGATGACTACGAGCTTAAGTAAGCCTCGGAGCGTGACAGTAGAGCTCGAGTTTCTTTCTGCACTTGAGCCTTTTACTGTGATCTCTAAGGCTATTGAGCACATAGACTCCTGTTAAACCAACTCGAGTCTTCAAAATTTGAACTTGAGGATTCGAGTCTTCGACATCACTACTCAGAACTCGTATTCATGTCTTCGCAGTTGTGATGGTATGATCTCTTCTTTACAGAATCATATCCTACATACTTATTTTTTTTTCTATATCATATCATACACTTACCTGATAGCATAACTCGGAAGACTAGACCCGTGTATGTTGTATGACGTCACTGTAATTTCATACATGGTAAAAGGCAGCAAGTCATCCAATACCAGGTATGTCTTGTTTGCTTGAACCTACAAAAAAGGCAAAAAAAAGGGAATATAATGTAAGACCCAACAAATACATAAGTACCTACAATCCAACCTAACAACCAATACATAGATATTGATATGGACTCTGATAATTATGGACTAATCACACTGATTGCGCTAGCCCCAACGTAATTAAAACTTGCGTTATGGTGTACTAACTCATCGATACAATATTTTAAAATAAATACATACACTTAGGTATAAATAAACACCCAAGACTCAGGAAAGTTATCAACCTAACACAAATTAAATTTTGATGAAGCTTTATCTTTACCTTATACGTCACTGGCTGTACCACCTTCGCGGAGTCATTCTTCAGAGAACTCTCGGATGGATCAATGAGGTGGGCATCGAAGGACCTCAACGTGGTGACGTTGACGACGTATTCCGTGATAGTGTCTGTGTTCTCCACTGGAGCAACCCAGGACACGTTCAGTTGCCTTTCGTTCAGAGGATCTACCTCTACTTCTTCTGGAGGACTTGGGAGTAACTCTGCAAAGAGAAATACACTCAGAATGAATAAGCCCATGTTTATCGCCTTATAAAGATAATTATTTCTCTTTCTTGTCACTAGATGGCGCTGTATGGTAATAATTAAAACGTTAAAATCTATTTTTACTATTATTTAAATAAAGTAGGACTCTAATTAAATACATATGACTTGAATTGCAATTAATATTTCGAAGTGTATCACTTTCTTTGTCACTTTTTGATAATCGTGTGTGCTGCCATCTCTGTGAGGCTACCCTGCATCTCCAGTTTTGCCTAATTACTGGTCCTCCAATAGTTTCTATGGCGTTGCGTATAACTATTCATTAGTAATTATCTTTGACCAAGGCGTTTACAGATCTAAATTAAGGTGAGGTAAGGGGTGTGAGATGAGGTGAAGTAAGATAAGGTAAGGTGAGGGAGTCATTCGCCCATTGTTTAGACTAAACTTCAAACTTACTTCATAACTTTGATTCCTAAAATTTACGCGAGTTAAATTGTATCAATAGGTCCATTATGTGCTGTTTCCGCTCCCTGGTTACATTTATTACTGTTTGCTTAAGAACTTCATAAGTATCCTTCATTACTAAAAAGAACGTTTTATTTACGATCCCAAGATTTTTCTCTCCTAAAATCTTTAAAATTAAACGCCTTTTCCCCACGGGATTAAATTTTGGACATTACTATTCAAATCAACTGAATAAGATACGACATTTCTATGTTAAATGAATAAAGTTAAATGTAAAATGTAACGCATAAAATCTTTTGGAATTCCGAGAATAAGTACTTAATAATACCAAAGGTAACACAAAAGATATTAAAGTTATATATAAGAGCTAATAAAGTTGGTTGCCTCTGGTGAACGAGCTTTCAAATATATGGTGCTATTAATGTCGAACTAAAGAGTTTTAGTTCCAATAGAAATGACTTTCATTTTACAAAATTAAATTGAGTATTACATTTTTGATTTACTGCTCAAATATTGTTTATATTTTAAGTATTATTCCAGATGAAAAACAAAAGGAGAAAATGTCAGATATATCTCATAAGGCCATTTAAGAATTAGAAACACATTACCCAAAAATGGCTTCTTTCGCCAATGTGCGTAGAAAAGCTTTACGTTCTCAATTGAAACTGTAAACAGTAGTTAATAAAATGGTTTGAAGGGTTATCTAGGGCTTGATCAAGACAAAATTTTAAAAGATATCTCCGTTTTCTTTTAAATGATTTATTAAAAATGGGGACAGCACTGGACTCCGGAAAATTCTTTTACAGGAAACCCTAATCAAGGGAATATCAAAAACCCTAGGGATTTTAAATGTGGTTTGTTCCGTGACAATTCTGCAACCTACACAATGTCCAATTAGGTACTTAGTTAATGACCTTTCTTATTAAGTACAAATATTTTAAGGGGTGAATCAGTTCAAAGATTTTTCTCTCCAAAATCTTTAAAATCAAACGCCTTTTTTCCCCACGGGATTAAATTTGGACATTACTATTCAAATCAACTGAATAAAATACGACATTCTATGATTAATGAATAAAGGTAAATGTAACGCATAAAATCTTTTGGAATTCCGAGAATAAGTACTTAATAATACCAAAGGTAACACAAAAGATATTAAAGTTATATATAAGAGCTAATACAGTTGGTTGCCTCTGGCGAACGAGCTTTTAGATATATGGTGCTATTAATGTCGAACTAAAGAGTTTTAGTTCCAATAGAAATGACTTTCATTTTACAAAATTAAATTGAGTATTATATTTTTGATTTACTGCTCAAATATTGTTTATATTTTAAGTATTATTCCAGATCAAAAAACAAAAGGAGAAAATTTCAGCTATATCTCATAAGGCCATTTAAGAATTAGAAACACGTTACCCAAAAGTGGCTTTTTTTCGCCAATGCGCGTAGAAAAGCTTTACATTCTCAATTGAAACTGTAAATAGTAGTTAATAAAATGGTTTGAAAGGTTATCTAGGGCTTGGCCAAGACAAAATTTTAAAAGATATCTCCATTTTCTTTTCAATGATTTATTAAAAATGGGGACAGCACTGGACTCCGGAAAATTCTTTTACAGGAAACCCTAATCAAGGGAATATCAAAAACCCTAGGGATTTTAAATGTGGTTTGTTCCGTGACAGTTTTGCGACCTACACAATGTCCAATTAGGTACTTAGTTAATGACCTTTCTTATTAAGTACAAATATTTTAAGGGTTAATCCCAACAAATGTATATCGAAATGCCAAAAAATCATTTTTCATTTAAGTGACTACTTCGAATTGTATTAGTACCTGATACTTTTTTCGTATTTCGGTATACATTTATTGGAAAATGTTCAAAATGATGCACTGAACCATCCCTTAAAATATTTGAAGGACATTGTATTCATAAAAAATCTGCCTTCCTAAATTCGTTATAAAGTGATATATCAATGCATTGACAAAAAAAAAACTGCGTCTGATATTGGTAGGATTGTTGTATATAACTGATTTAAGAAGAGTATTTTAATGAATACTAGTGTAAGCGTATATGTATTTGTTTTTATATACCAAACCACTCTGTGATACCACTCAAAACTCTGTTAAATATTTATCAGCGTAATTTGTACTCACATGAAAATGAATTGAGAATAACAACAACCGTATCGCCTCGACAAATTTTTGATGACGATGAAGGCCTTATGCCAAGAAATTATTATAATTTGCCTCAAAATACGTCGTAGGGGTTTATAAAGAACGTGGCTTCTGAATAGAAACTAAGCCAAATGAGATTAGGTAGGTATACTTACCACTTAAATATTGCAATACGGGCCTTTAGTGAAGAAAACTGCTAAAGTTGTCTGCCTGCCTAGATAATATGGTACCTAAATTTCTCTCCCATGCTGGTCTAGGAGAAATGAAAAAACTTAGATGTACCAGCTGCTTCTCTTCCCGAGCCGATCGAGGGAATGGGCGAAAATGCGAATCATATTAACAGGCGATGCGGCTAGCAACCCATCACTGTATTGATTGCTTTTCCATCTTCTCGCCCACCATGATGCTAAAAGTGGCTTTTGAGTCTTGCGGCCCTGGGCTCTGCATAGAGCCGCAAGACCCAAAATGCTCTGTCTGCCCCATTAAGGATAAAGACGTGATAGTATGTATGTATGTATGTATGTATGAATAATTTGCATACTATTCAAAGTTTGTATAAAAATAAAGAAAGATGACGATTATAGTAAGTTTAGGGTTCCGTACTAAAGAGTAACGCCGCTGTCCTTCTGTCAGTCTGTCTGTCTGTCACCAGGCTGTATCTCATGAACCACGATAGGCTAGACAGTTGAAATTTTCACAGGTGATGTAGTTCTGTTTCCGCTATAATAAAAAATACCAAAAACAGAATAAAATAAATATTTAAGGAGGGCTCCTACACAATAAACGTGAGGAAGACCCACACAACACGCTGAAGAGAGGAAGAGAGCAAGACAAAAAATATGAAAGATGATGAACATAGTCTTTGTTATTAACTTACCAATGATAAGAAGAGAAGAAGGAGAAGTCCGAAGGCCTTGTGGCGATACGTGAAATAGGCGCAGTTACAGGAAAATTCAAGATGAATCCTGACGCCTTGAATTGAGAGGAACTGAAGAGAACTTACCAATGCCCTCTACGATGCAAGCCAGGGTTTTTTCCATATAAGATGCGCAAGAGTAATGTGTCTTGATATTGTCGGTGACAGGAGTGAACTCTCCCCTGCACACGTCCTGGCAGATGTCCGGGACACGCTCTTGGACGCAGCAGGGCACATGGTTCCTGCCATCTGCCATGCATCTGTAGAAGAGAACAGAATTAAGTACTTTTCTGATTCAAAAATAATGAAGATGAAAAGTCATAAAATAATACAATACAATAATGTCACTTGTCATTGATCATATCCATTAAACGTGATTTTAGATCTATTTGACTCCAAGAAACTATGACGTCTTTAGCCTGTATTTTATACAAATCCCAAAGATAATTTTTGTTTTGATATTTAGAAAAGTATATGAGTTGAGTTGTTGGGAGGGAGCGAATTTTTGAATGGAAATTTAGAAAACGCTATTCGCGGAGTATAATGACATTGCATACATACATAAGACTTCCCAAACCTAATTACCTACATGATAAACAAGTTAATTAAAAAAGTATTGACGAGAAAAAAGTAAATCCGCCATATTGTTTTTAATTTTACTCTCTAATATTTCCAAGACTAACTATACCGATAAAGAAAAGACTGTCTAGATTGACATTCCCATATTTGACCTTTTAACTTTGCTGCCAGATCAACTATTCCTAAACAATAGAATAGTAGTAACTTTAAAATACTAGTTTACAACTCGGCTTTCAAGATAATACAGCAGAATTATTAACTCAGGCTGAAGAACAAAATTTCTCAGGTGATGTTTCGAGAATTGGTGTTCGTAGACAATAGTTGTAAAGTCCACTTGAATAGTCAGACTTACCCTATCTCAACAGAGCTAAACAAACGTAACTCGGACTCAAAAGTTGCAAACTACGTCCAAAGTTCGTAGCTCATGATCATGAATAAATTGAAATTTGTATTTGTGTAGGTTGCGAAGTTAGACCGTCTTTTGAGTCGAGAACTGACATATTAGTGTTTGGATAAGAAATTATTATAATTAAACACGGTAGTCGTATATGCGCTGGTAACGTATTGTTTTACAGAAACTGGCAATGTATATCTATAAGAAAATGTAGCCGTTGTTGTATCGTCCATATAACTATGATATGGATTTCAAAAGGGCGTCAAAGACAAGGATAAGGTTAATAAAGAGATGAAATCGATCGCTCTGTGAGTGAATAGCTGCAAGGTGCGATCGAGAACTCCGTGAGCAGAAAGGGGAAGCCTTATTCCTACAATAGGACACTTAACAAGCTACAAAAGAAGTCTGGAAAAGTTGCCATCGCTGCGTCTGTCCAGGAGAGTTAGATAAGGAGTAGACCCTAAAAACGCTGGTCTGCCGTATCCAAAGATCGGTGAAAGACGGCACGCTTGCCAATTGTCTCACAACTGGGATGCTGACGACCGTGTGAACTGGAGGAGCAAAAGCTGGAAACTGCTGTGGGATCATACATTATTAGCACTTTTGCAAGTTAAGTGACATTGGGCGTATACCGCACAGGGATTCATTAGTGACAGTGAGTAGCAAAAAAATTTCTTGAGGGCCTTAGTGCTTCAGAAGGCACCTTTAGCCAATGGTCTGCTGTCATCATTGTATGGCAGTCGTCAAGCTATGTCAGACGACTTTGGGCTATTTAAAAATTTACATGTAAAACGATACTGCTACTGCATTTTCTTTTTAGCGAGTTGGAATGCTGGAACATGGTTGTGAACCAGTGTGTGGCCACACTTAGTCCCCTGTCATTAGCAGAGTTTAAGTCCTCTATTGTACAAGGTGTTAGTCCATGAGAGTAGGTGGGCCATGTGAACCTACTGAGTAGCTCGTACGCCAAAGAAATCAGAACTTACTTGACAATAGCAGGGAAGTCTGGCTGACAAGTCTCTGGGTCCTGCCCCGTTCCTTCCAAGATGGTCTGGATGCTGCAGAAGCCCAGGCAAGCCCTGGTTACGTTACTATTCAAGCAACAGTCAGTGTAGTTGTGTGCCAAAGCCACTGATGATGGCGTCGGCGAGTTGGCGGAGTAACTGTCTGTCACATTCTGCTGGACTGGAGGCGTCAGACCTCTGGAGATAACTGTAAGAAAGAGACTGTATTAGTTTTATAGCTCAGTGGAATTACGCATTGCTAGCGCTTTCGTCAGCTAACCTCACATTCTCCAACCGGTCTCATGGGTCCAATAGAAGCAGACGAACCTTAACCTTATAAGCATTGATATAAAGTCTCAGTTTATGAGGCAGTTCCTGACCTTGAGAATTGAATTGATTAAGCAACCTCGGAGATGGCCCACAGATGGATGACCACAAGTTGGCATAGGTGCTATTATTGAAACGAATGTGAGATGACGTAACTAAATATTTGAATACGGTTTTACTCTCGTAGTGTAGTCGGAAACGGCCGACTAGTTTCGATTGGTTTAGACAATCATCCTCAGGGCGAGTGTTAGGAGGAACGGACGGTCAAAGCTACTAGTTGGCCTACTACACGAGAATTTGTTTAAATATTTAGGAATGGGTACAAAAAAAAATTTGAACAAAAATTTCAAAAAATTTGAAAAGTGGGAAAAGAAAATTTGTTTAAATATTTAGGAATGGGTACAATTTTCTAGATACTGATAAAAACGGGAACGTAAAGATCAGAAGACTTCTACGCGGACAAGTCGCAGGATAAAGCTAGTTGTTACATATTTGTTTATAATATTGCCCAAAAACCAACAGTATTAAATCCTATCCTATCCTACATCCTACAAATATTATAAATGCGAAAGTGAGTATGTAAATTTATTTGTTTGTTTCTTTGGTCTTTTGTTTGTTTGTTTGTTACCTCTTCACGCTTAAAATACTGAACCAATTTGGATAAAATTTGGTATGCATGTAGTTTGAGACTCGGGGAAGGACATAGGGTACTCTTTATCCCGAAATTCCCACGGGGACCGAAGCCCGAGGTGACAGCTAGTACCTCATAAAAATTTAACCTCTAAGACCTAGGTCATAAATGTTAAAACCATATAACCTCCGAGTTCACAACAATGGCTGCCGTAATTACTCACTCACTGCATTTTTTAGTTTCAGAGTAATTTAACTTTTAAAGTGGCTTAAAATTAATCCTCAGCCACAGAACTTATTAAATTTTACTACGATTTTGCAGTTCAAACGTAGCAGTTTCTTTTTTAATAAACGGTGATTTTGTTTCACTTTTATAGAGGTTAATCTGAGAGGTTAATAAATAAAAATTCACAACAAGATTTAATTATTAACCCCCGACACATAATGTTTTTTAATATTTATGTTTGACGTGACTGTGTGTCTGTTATGTTCGTCTTCGAAGACGTCTGGACCGATTTAGAAAATATTTATTTGTTTGAAAGTGCATCCTTATTTTTATTTATTTTATTTTTCATTTATTCCTTGCTCCAGGCGGGGATGATTTTCTTCGCATATGAGACAAAAGTGGCCGTTTTTAGGGTTCCGTACCCAAAGGGTAAAAACGGGACCCTATTACTAAGACTTCGCTATCTGTCCGTCTGTCCGTCTGTCCGTCTGTCTGTCACCAGGCTGTATCTTGAGAACCGCGATAGCTAGACAGTTAAATTTTCACAAATTATGTATTTCTATTGCCGCTATAAGAACAAATACTAAAAACAAAGTAAAATAAATATTTAAGGGGGGCTCCCATACAACAAACCTGATTTTTTTATAGATAATGGTACGGAATAGATATGAGCGCCGATGGCTAATACCACGGCGGCGGCGTGGTCTAAAAATTTACGAGGCGGCGGCGGCGCGCCGGCGCGATATATATTTTTATGGAGGGGGATCATTTTTAAGAATAACTAAGAAAAAAAAACCATTTTGTTTATACTAAAGAAAACGACAAATTTTAATAAAAGAACAGAAGGTATATTCGTGAAAATTGCTTATTCATATCACATGAATCACATTTGTAATGATAAAACTAACTAGCATCAGTCTCTTTAATGAGATAGACCGATAAAATCGCTTGTTTTTTTTATAAGAATATAAATCACATTTCTAAGGCCAAAAACTAGCATCAGTCATTTTTAATCGACTTCTAAAAAGGAGGCGGTTATCAGTTCCTTGCAATCTTTTATTTTATGGTTATGGTCGTGTAGTTCAGGGGTAAAGTCGGGCCCTGGGCCGATTCGGAAAATTATTTTTTGTTTGAAAGGATATATTTGTTACGTGGCCCCATAGAAATTATATCAAAATCGGTCGTGTAGTTTAGGGGTAAAGTCGGTTTTTGGTTAAAAAATATAACATAATATGATCGACCGACATTAACTCCTACACATTGCTTGTTTTTAAATTTTGTTTATTTTTAACAGAAGTAAAATAAATAAATCACATTTCAAGACATAAACTAGCATCAGTCAACTCGACTAAGCTTGCGCAGCGTAGACCGGGTTCGGTCAGTTGATTGGCGATAGATTGCAATGGGGGGCTATAGTGACGTCCTATTTTTATGTCAAACCAAATTAGACTTTATCATCATACGTCAGTGCTTAATGTTGCTTGACACAAAAACGCCGATACGCAGTAACGTCCGTCTTGCGTACCGCTTTTGGAGTGACCCCCTGGTCAGTACGCGCCGCGACGGCGCGCCGCTAGTTGCGCTCGGCGGCGGCGCGCTGACGCTAAGTCACGGCGACGACGGCGCGCCGGCGCGGCGCTCATATCTAGTACGGAACCCTTAGTGCGCGAATCCGATTCGCACTTGGCCGATTATTCGTAAATGTGCAACCGAAAAACTTCACGTTCTTACTTTGAACTGTAAACAGTAATACATACATAAAATAGTTTGAAGGGTTATCTAGGAATTGATCAAGAAACAATTTTAAATGATATATCCATTTTCTTTTATATGATTTATTTCCAATGGGCAGCTATAGACCCCGGAAAACTCAGGTAGCCTCTAGGACCCCATAATTCACAAAAGAAAGAACAAATGTGTCGATCCTTACCAACTAACTTGTGGAAGCTCCTGACTGGCGGCTCTGTGTTCAACTCGCACATGTAAAGGCCTGCGTCGGAGGGTTTAACCCCCTTGATGACAAGCGCCCATACATCACCGCCCTTCGCAATGCCGGGCCCTTGCAGGGGCTCGTCAGCTGTGGAGAAAGATACGGGTTGAGATCTTGACAAAAAGTTTTGTAAATTGGTATAAGGGTTGCCTTGTTTTTCGCGTGTAAGGAAATTCGTGAAAAATTGCTTTGAATTTCCGTCTCTGAGATTCTTTCTTATTATGAAACCCAAACTAACATTAGTGCTAGGTCTTTGCGTGCCTACATAATTTACAGCAAATAGTCATAATTTACAGCAAATAGTTTACAAAATAACAAGGCCGCTGGAGTGGATGGAATACAAATAGAACTTATTAAATATATTAAATGTCACACACTCATAGACGAGATATTTAAATTAATACAAGAAATATATAAAACAGGAACAATACTAAATGATTTTAAAATAAGTAGAACCGTTACGATACCAACAAAACCAAATACGAAAAGATGTGAAGAATATAGAACGATTAGTTTAATTACACAAGCATCAAAAATATTGATAAAAATAATACAAAATAGAATCCGACCTAAAGTAGAAAATATAGTAGGCAACGAGCAATATGGTTTTCGCAAAAACAAAGGCACTCGAGAAGCAGTTTTAGCACTTAGAATTATAATAGAAAGAAGATTGGAACTTGGTTTAGAAACACATATTGCGTTTATAGATTTATAGAAAGCGTTCGATAAAGTAAATTGGAAAGTAATGATGAAGGCGCTTAAGAATGCTGGCAAAGACTACAGAGACAGGAGAATAAAGAACTGTATCAAGAACAAGAGACAATAATAGAAAGTAATAATGAAAAAAGACAGGCTAAAATACGACAGGGAGTGAGGCAGGGTTGCCCACTTTCTCCACTGATATTCAATCTATTTATAGAAGCAGCAATATCTCAAATCAAAGACCAAGATATAGGAGGAGTTAGTATTAATGGAGAAAAGATACATTTTATAAGATTTGCAGATGACATAGCAGCCCTTGGAAGCAGTTTACAACAGTTAGAAAAGTTAATAGAAGCAATAAACAATATTTTTAAAGAACATAAATTGAGTATAAACATAAATAAAACCAAGTCCTTAATTGTCTCAAAATCAGGTCCAGTAAATAAAAATATCCAACTTAATAATAAAACAATAGACCAAGTTCAAAGTTGTAAATATTTAGGAACTATTATCAAAGAAGAGGCAAGATGCTCAGAAGATATTAAGAAGAGGATTGCTATTGCAAAAAGTACATTTAAGAGTAAAAAATATATATTTTGTTCTGGTATTAAAGAAAGTTTACGTAAAAGATTTTTTTAAACATTTATATGGAGCACTGTTTTGTATGGATGTGAAACGTGGACGATGACCAAAAAAGATAGAGATAGATTAGAAGCATTTGAAATGTGGTGCTGGAGGAGAATGAAAAAAATAAGTTGGACAGAAAAAAATACAAATGAGAAGGTACTAGAGGATGTGAGAGAGAAAAGACAAATAATACAAATTATAGAAAATAGAAGAGGGAAAATGTTCGGTCATCTACTACGCCACGCACGATGCGTTCTTTAAAATAATAATGGAAGGAAAAATAGAAGGAAAGAGAGGAGTAGGAAAACCCAGAAGAAAATTTATAGACCAAATAAAAGAAAAATTAAACGTGAAAACATATAAAGAGGTTAAGAACTTAGCAGAAGGAAGAGAGACATGGAAAGCACTCCACCGACAAGAGCCCAGCTCTTAAATATAAGAAGAAGTCATGCGGTAAAATTTCGCAAAGTAATAGTCTATTTGTTCAATTGGTTGGCATGCCGTCGGCGCGCTTCAAAGGAGGCATCGGCTTTTGAAAAGACGCGGACTTTGTGCACATAAATTCAGCAATGACCTAAACATCTTATTATAAGTACAGGGCTTTCGAAAATCTTCACAATAACGTTCAAAAATGACTAAGACCCGTTTAAACTTTTAACAAGTTATCATACATAAGAATATACCTACATTAACCACTTTGGTACAATAATAAATCACTTGATACCTCAGATCTTTTACCCAAAGCAGTACTACTTAAGTTACTGTAGACACTGTTGATTGTGGAATATTCATAAATACCAAGAACTGTATAGCGTACACCATAAATAAACTGCTAAAATCATTACCATTCCTTTTAGCGTTGCCGCAGACCAGTTTTTGTGAGTTTTAAGTTTAAATTGGTTTACCGACGTGTATAGAGTAGGTACTAAAGTTTCAAAGCCAGCTTAACTAAATATCTTCTTTCCACTTTTAAAATGCACTCAAAATCCAGCGAATAAACGCTCTGGAATTTTCCGAAAAATACAGCACTATTTGTCACCGTTGGGCCCAACCTTTGACAAGCCGAACTTTAAAAAAACAAGTCCCGAAGCTATATTTTTTGTCGAATGTCAGCACTTGTTTTATCTGTTTTTGCGAACTAAACCTAGTTTTGTGCTTTATGCTTTTGGGCTTTGTCAAAAATATTGCATGTACGGATCAAGTGAAGGACGTTTTTAAATTCTATTCTCCGTTTTTAGTAAAAAAAATAACATCAAAAAGGTGATAAATTTGGATGATATTTTGATTCATTTACTCATCGCTTGACTCGTGAAGAATGTAGTATAAAAATACATGTAATAGCTGTTTTTTTTTGACGCGAAAATCGTAGAGGGTGTGGTATTTAATTAGCTTAGCGATGCTTAATTACATAAGGTCTAACAAAATATACTGAAACTATTTAAAGGGTGAATTCGATCCGTAACTGTACGTAATTATTACTATGGGGTGATAGTGAACAACTTTTCCCAAGGGACATATGATTACCATTATTTTTGGCTTTGCTGCAGTCCAGTTTTTGTGAAGTTTTAAGTTTAAATTGGTTTACCTAGAAGTTTTAAAAATACTGTACGATGTGCTCGGCAAGATTTCCATAGAGGTTATGGACTACGTGACCGAAGATGAGGACCCAGTTTTAAAAATGTTTTATTTTGTTATTGATAAAAATTACGCCGGGCACTTCAATTGAGAGTATGTTCGAGCAATGCTCGCACATTTTAGCTGCACGCGGCCACATACTATGTAGGTCGCGTGTCAGCTGTTTAACTATACACATTAGGTAAATTTTACATCTATTAAACTAGTGGTTCGCCGCGAACTTAGACCTCGCGATTATTATTCCAAAATAGAATCCCGCCAAAAACATTTTCATGTAAAAATGTTGCCAAGACGAGTCTACATAGCTTACCCTGTGAAAAAGTTATCAGATCTCGTATAAAGTTAAGATCTAAAGACTACATGCTCTAAACCTACAAGCTCTACACTACACCTTAATCAAAATCTATGAAAAAGTGGTCAGATCTCGTGTAGAGCCACGATTCTTGCGCCCTTACCGTGTGTGAAATAAAACGGCCAAGCCACACGTCTACAAACTTCCACCTCCTATTCCGAGGGGAAAGGTTAGGTTTGTTTTTTTGTTTGTTGTTTTTGTAGTAATATTAGCTTACATACCAAATTTCAGCGTTCTAGGACTTCAGGAAGTACCTTAAGAATTTTGATGATCAGTGAGTGAATCAGTAACGAAATCGGGGGCTTTCAGACATTAATAAAATCTAAAGTATAATAGCTACGACATTCACACTTTGTATTTTTAATGACTGTATTGGTGTCAATATATATTTTTAACTATTTAGCATCATTCAAACCAAAGTTATGAGAGTTCAAAAAACGACGAAACATTTCAAGAAACGGTAGGTAGTGCCCTTGCGCTCCGCTAGGCTCGTCTTGGCGGGGGCATTTTCGTGCCCCCAGATTAAAATGAATTTTAATATCCAGTAAAACTGTGTTTTTTTTTTCAGATTTTACAACCTTCTTTCTTCTTCTATTCTAAGCTGATAAGTTCATTTTTTTTCAAAACGAATTAATTTAGAACCTGGATCAAATACAATATCCGTAGACGTTTCGAACTTGAAAGAGCAACGTATGTACGATTATAAACACGGTCGCCAACTCTTTTACGCCAATATCTACGAATACTTTATTCAAAGTCCTTGCGATTTGTGCACAGTTACTGCCTAGGCAAATGTCAATGAAAATTGCGTACGTGAGCATGAAACTCGGCCAGTCTTCCGCGATCGGATCATGGGTGGAATGAAATCCGTGTTCTGGTAAAGATTCTTCCCCTCGAACCTCCACAGCGTGCTCACGAATTGAGTGCAAGCGCTTAAAGTTCAGGGAATAGTTCATGCTCTATTACTTCCCTTGCATGCTCACGCTGTGAACACAAGCTTGAGAGGCGTTCGGCCGAATTTTCTTGCTGACGAAGCTCCCTTTTACGTTGGGAAAGATTTCTTGATTTAAGCTATTGATAAGCTCTCATTGGCACGAAAAGTACTGGCATTTTCCTTTAGTTGCGAAAGATGCTCATGCCGCTTCTCATTAGTTTCTAACTTAAACTTTACTTAACGTAAAGCTACTTCACGGGCTTTGGTTGACGCTGATCTCTAGCATAATCACTAATACTACTTCAGAATCACAGACAAGCAGCGATAACGATTGAACCAAAGTTTGCTCAACAAAATTGTTAAATTTAGTAATCAATCAAACTAAGCCAAAACTGAAAATAATGCGGTATAACCGCCGGTTCCCATTAGTGATATTTTTGGAGCCGGCGCCGGCAGCGGAGCCACTCCCTTAAAAAAAGTTATCGTCATTTGAATGAACTCAAGGCACGGGTTTGCCTGCAAATATATAGCAATCTTAAATAAGTTACATAGGAAATTTAAAATCCAAACTCAATTCATCATCATTATACGATAGCATTATACCTATAAACATATAAATATAAGTGAAAATCAGTTTGATAACATCTTGGTATGCCCCAAATAACATGCCTATTAATTCTTCAAGAATCCGCTAGATGGTGGTGTTTCATTTAATCCATTTCTACAACGCGCATAAGCTAATAATGTCGTATAGAAATAATTTCTTTGAGTTTACTTTTCCTCGAAGAATTCCTTAATGACCAAAAATATTTTATTCGGTTAAATATAGTAATACTATTTCGTGGCATGACAAGTTTCACCCCAATCTGATTAACGGTTCGGAAGGTATAGACCAAAAATTATTTTTACAAAAATGCGTTTATCTCAGAAACGGCTGAACCGATTTTGATGCCAAACGAACTTAAAAATTCTATGAATAGTTGCTACACTCATTCTTAATATCATCAAAATTAGTTCAACGGTTCGAGAGTTATCGTGGAACATATATACATACATACAAACATACATACAAACATACATACAAACAATGTGTTTTTCGCCCCAACTTGAATTGTAGACCTTGCTCGCTTCGCTCGCTCGGTCAATAATTGAGATACTATCGAGCGGCGACCGATAAGGGCCCGTCACAACCAACTACAACATGTAACACATTCAACAATAAACAGTTTCTGCGTGACGTGGTCTTGTGTCTCCACATACCATCTAAGGCCCAACCGAACGCAGACGAAAGACTAATCCGTGCCTCACTTTTTAGTCTGTGAAAATAGAATCCATGGAATCACATGCAGTAACGCAGACGACGCGCAAAAAGTCCAGCGCGTGTCGTGTACGTTACTGCGTATGATTCCATAGGTTCTTTTTTCACAGACTATCACAGATTAAAAAGTGCGGCACGGATAGTCTAGTCTGTCGTCTGCGTTGGGCCTTACAGTCAACATTAACATGTCGTCGTGTATGCCGTGGGCCTAGGTGATAACCGAAATAACCGAAGACCGCGCTGTACATTATAATGGTCCTTCGATCCGGGCGGATTTCGGGCCCTTTTGCGACAAGTAGCGAACATGTATGCCACGGCTCTATGTGACCACCGAAGCCTGCGCCGTACATAATGGTTCCAACAGTTTCCCACGTGAAACAAGGTCATTGTCAGAACAGCTGTTGCAGTGATCCCCGCACGTGTAATCCATATAATATTAGTTTTTAGTATTTTATGGGAAAGATACTCACAATCATCATGCAGGACTTGCACCCTTTCATCCCTGGTGACCCTCACGCCACCAGCAGTCAACAGTTGCAAGTCCCTCGCTCGCCTCCACAGCACCGGTTTCCCTTTAGCTCCCAACACGACGCAGGTGAGCAGGGCGTCCTCCCCACTCCTTACAGCCACCCCCCCTCCCGGAGCCTTCATCCAGGACTCTTTGACCTCCTCATCCTCTTGGGAACTCCCCGTGGATGTGCTGGCGCTTTCGACTGACTCGTTCTTTTGTTCTGCAACAAACATAATATTGTATGTTAAAAACAAGAAGAAGAAAAAAACGAGGTCTCCATCAGGATGATGAAGAATGGATAAGATCAAAACTCCTCATTTTAATAATGTCTGTGTCTCACATACTGAAATCTGACGTGTGGTTTTAAAATAAAACGTAGACTAGGTTTATAAGGAAAAGCCTTGAGTAAGGGGATTCTTATCTAATAACTTGTTAAAAATAGAAATATCAATGTAAAGTGACACTATTTTGTCATATCTATCACAAACTGTCAAAAACTGCCGTGCGACCATTGCCGATTATCGGCGACACATGTCGGCGACGGTCGCCGACATGTGTCGCTTGTCTGTAAGAGTCCTTATGTAATATTATTATACTACTATATCGTTATAAATCACACTATCCCACTAATACACACTAAAATTATAAAGGTAAAAGTTTGTGAGTGTCGTGTGAATGTTTGTTAGTACTTCTTATCGGCTAGACTGATTTTGATAAAATTTTGTATGCAGGAAGCTGACACCCTGGATCAACACATAGCCTACTTTCGGCGCGGGTCACACCACGTTGCGCAGCTAGAATTATTATAATACGACAATTAACTCTACCGTTACAAATGAATCATAACTCCGTAAATACAAGCCCTCAAACAAATGAATGAAAATCGGCCCTTAGCAGTTAATATTTCCAAGCGTATTAACTTTAATTGCTTTCCGGCGGAGGGTCATCAAATATTGTTTTGTGTCTGCCATGCCATACATCAAAAGCTGACTTAAAAGGGATCCCCCTTTTCAGAAGCCCCACTTTGGGAAAGGGTATGTACAATGTTAGTTGGAAACGGGTCCAATGAATTTGTATGTTTAATAAGAAGATCAAAACGAAGAAACAAAAAACCGGGCAAGCGGGTGTCGGGCCGTAGGGTTCCGTAGTTACGAATGTTGACTTTAATTTCACGCGACTAAAAAAACTATCTAATTTTCTATTGAAAAAACTATCTAATTTTCTATTAAATTTGTATGTTTTCGTCGGTCGCCTATAACCTTTTAATTCATAAACCATACTTAGCGTTTTACTTTAAACTTTGTTATAATATACATTTTTTTTCACGGAGGGGCTGGGCACTTGACTTTAACAAAAAATGCACTATAAAAAACGAAAATCTGAAACGGATCCCTAAATTGAAAAATGGTGTGCACAAGCTCACAATATTTTTAAAAGACCTATTCGACAATGCACATCGCGATGAATTAGTCAAGTAAAAAAAAAATTCCGTCATGATTAATATACATAACACGCAAAGTTACTTTACATCTTTACATTTTCTTGCATTATATCTTTCTTATAGTTTCCGAGTAGAACCGCGGCCGCACTGATATGGCAAAACTATAAGGGTTCCTTGTTTACTACGGAACCCTAAAAATGAACTCGCATTCAATGAAGCTTGTTATAGTTGATATTTATTTTCCTTTGACGACCTTTTCCCGGGTTTAATCCGCGGTCAGGTCAAGAAATATGATCTTTTTCAGATTGACCTGGTTCTCGAATGTTTATCTTTATTCATAATTATGTATTTGATATAAAATATGGTATCTTTGAGGTCATCATCATCATCATCAGGTCTTTTTAGTCCCCACTGCCTCCGCGGTGTAGTGGTTAGAGCGTTCGGCTCATACCCGGAGGTCGCGGGTTCGATTCCCGGCGGGGGCAAAGTCTTTGTGTTGTTGTCCTAGTTTGATTAGGACATTGTAGGCTGATCATCTGATTGTCTGATAAGTAAGATAATCCGTGCTTCGGAGGGCACGTTAAGCCGTCGGTCCCAGTCACTGTCTTTGACATTGGTCGTTACCAAAAACCATGTCAGAGGCCTTTAAGGCGTTTTAAAAACTCTGACACTAGTGTTAGTCACTAACACACACGATAAGAAGGAGAAGTCTCCACCGCAGGAGTACGCCCCTCTTTGTTCTACTAGAGCCACACTCGGTTAGAGCAGACAAAGGATTTGGCCTACACTCTCCACGCTGGCCAGGCGGGTTGGAGAGGTCTCGTAATGTCTATAAGCTTTGTTTAGCGAATTTGCTAAGTCACCTTCTACGACATCCACAGGAAGACTTGGAGTGGACCTATTCTACTCTACCTATATTGTCTAGTCTCAAACTTACTATTGGGCTATCTCAATCTGTGTGATTAGTCCGAATGGACCGATTATAATGTGGTTTTTAGTTTAAAAGCTGCTGTCGTCGAGATGGTCCTTATATTAGCTTAACTAATAATCCCTTCTTGAAATTTCAATTCTTTTTTTTTTTTGGACCTGCTTTATTACCTGCTTTTAATTTTAACACTGTAAGCAGGTTATAAATACAGTGAACTGTAAAGTTTCGCTAGTCATGTACGTACAATAATGTACTTACGTCAAAAGCCAAGGGTTTAGGCCCCACCTAAAAGGTCATCTATAGTCGGTCTGACGTCGGGAAGGATCTTGCGAATATAAATGTCAAGAAGGGAACTTTGAGTGCGTGTGGTGAGTGTCAGCGGAATTTATTTCTTTTAAATTTATTTTTATTGATGAATTACTAAAAATAAATTCAACACTCCAAAATAAACTTAAAGCTTTTGGCATAAACTGCAAAACGCGGGTGTTATGTTTAAAAATGTATACACGTTCAACATATAAGCACTTGAAAAAATTACAAATAAAATCTTATAAAAATAAACATAGTACAAAGGGGCTATTTATTTCTAAATACTTTTCTTCCAGTAGATCCGCGAGAGGAAATGAGAAGAAATCTTCGAAAATGAGAAAAGGCTATGGGGTCATTGGTATTTCTTTTTAAATATCTAAGTATAGAGCATAGAGTGCTATTATAATATAACTAAAATAGAGAGCCATCTTGCGTAATTTGTCTGCTAACACTTTAAGCTGCAAACGTAGTGTCATCTATTATTGTTATACCAAAACAAAATAAATAACAAATATAAAATATTTAAACTTGCTCAATGAAGTGGAATTTGAACCTACGATTCCTGCCTGAGTGAGATTTCAGTTGAATTGTTTCCAATGCGTTAACAGCCTCGCCATGCAGGCTTGGTTGCTTATTCTTTAACATAAAACTTATAAGAATAAAAGATTTTTTATTTTTTAGTCTTTGAGGGAGGAGGTTTGAACCCAAAGACTCATGAGTAGTCTCGAACGCGTAAACCGTTACACCATTAAGAAGTCTTAATGGTGTAATACTATACTTTAAAACCGTAAAATTAGGACTGAGAAAGCATGAAGTGCGACATCTCTACAAATTCTAATAATTTAAAGTGGTTTTGATATTATAGTTCGGAATAAGATTAATAGATGACGTCGTTCAAAACGAAAAATTTGCAATATCTAGAGATTCTAACTCTGTAGTTAGAGCCCTAATGTTGCTTATTGATACTCCATCACTAACGCCCCACAACTCATTGACATTCAGCTCTCGCCCGAAGCGCAAGATAAAGAAATCAACTCAAATTGACCGCACCGGCTTCAATTCTCCACATATTTTCGAGAATGAATCAATCTGTATGATAACAACTGACTTGGGGTTGTTAAGTTGATAAGGCCCGCATATTTGGGCTGTTTTGGGGCCTACGTGATTGGATTAAGAGGCCACTGGGCTTTTGAGGGTCGCTTGTGCAGTCTTAGCGTAGTTTTCGTAAAGCTCAGCTTATTCTTGTTTGCCTTTTTACTAGGAATATGCACATTCTTTGGAACTACAAGCTAAACAAAGCTTATGAACATTGATGAGACCTCTCTAAACCGTCTGGTCAGCGTGGAGGTAGGCCAAATCGTCTACCTGCTTGGCCAAGTATGGCTCTGGTAGTACAGAGGGTTGTGGTCCTGCAGTGGAGATTAAAAAAGACATGATGATGATGATGATAATGCGCATTAGTATTATTTTTTGTACTCCAGGGTGTAACAGAAACGCATTTGATATACTTTCACTACATTATTACAATACAAATACTCTTTATTGCACCATAAACAAAAGGAAATACAAAACAGAGAAAAAAATTAATAAGACAGATTATTATTATTATTATTCCCAGTCCCATGCTGGTCTGGGAGAAATGAAAAACTTAGAATGTACCAGCTGCTTCTCTTCCCACGCAGATCGTAAAAGCCGATCGAGGGAATGGGCAAAAATGCAAATCATGTTAACAGGCGATGCGGCTAGCAACCCATCACTATATTGATTGTTTTTCCATCTTCTCGCCCACCATGACGCTAAAAGTGGCTTTTGGGTCTTGCGGCCCTGGGCTCTGCATAGAACCGCAAGACCCAAAATGCTCTGTCTGCCCCATTAGGGATAAAGACGTGATAGTATGTATGTATGTATATAATTATATTTTAATATCAATTGAATTGTCTTTCTGTGTAGATCTCTATTGTTAGTCTAACCGCGTAGTTAGACAATAGCAATAACAACTAAATTCGCAACTTTCCAACAATTCAAACAAATATTTTTCTAAACATCAAAACAAACATTTTCTATGGGATGTATATAAAATGTAGACTAATGGTTAAATAACGTTATTAATATCAATTTTTCTGCAATAATAAATTTAAATTCAGGTAGAATATGGATACGGTCAATGATGTTTTCCACCTCCTTGCCCACCATCACTCTTAAAATGGCCTTTGAGTCTTGCGGACCTCAGCAATATCTGCTTAGATCCCAAAAGCTCTGTTTGCCCCGTTAGCAATAAAGACGTGATAGTATGTATGTATGTATGGTCAATGACAAGTGTCATTATTTTGTGACGTTCTATTCTCTCACAATACCAAATATATTTCTTTGACCCAGGAAAGTAGGTAAGTACTTAGGTACTTACCTACTTTCCTGGTAATTCCTATTTTCCTGTAGACGTAATTAGTTACGTCTACATGTCCCGGAATGTATTAATTGTATTAGGAGTACTGCCTCCATGGTGTAATGGTTGGAGCGTCTGGCTCATACCCGGAGGTCGCGGGTTCGATTCCCAGCGGGGGCAACGACTTTGTGTTGTCCTAGTTTGGTTAGGACATTGCAGGCTGATCACCTGATTGTCTGATAAGTAAGATGATCCGTGCTTCGGAGGGCACGTTAAGCCGTCGGTCCCGGTCACTGTCTTTGACATTGGTCGTTACCTAAAACCATGTCAGAGGCCTTTAAAGGCGGTTTAAAAACTCTGACACTAGTGTTAGTCACTAACATACACGATAAGAAGAAGACTATGAGTATAACCAAATACATTTCGCTTCCGTGCTTACTATAGCAATACCAAGAAATATTTGGTGAAAATACATAAATAAACCTGTCGTGAAACGAATACAAGAAAACCTTCGATAAGTAACCCTGTCTCGGAAGTCCTAAGCCCTGACAAAGGGATTTAAAACACTCAAGGATATCCTTTCAGCCCGAGGCAGTCGCGTGATGAGGACCTCTATGAAATGAGATGACACCACTCTACGGTGACATACAGACAGGGAGTGTAACAAGCTTGAGACACAGAATAATAATAAAAAAGTAAATAAAAATAGTATCGTTGAGTTAGTATCCCATAACACAAGTCTCGAACTTACTTTGGGGCTAGCTCAATCAGTGAAATTTGTCCCTATATATTAAGAAAATAAATAAATAAGTACTAGTACTGCTTGAGATAAGATTAAACATGGCAAATAGCTAAATAATGCTGCATTAAAGAACTAGTCAGAAAAATATTATTTTTTTGCAGATTTTAAGGAACCGACTAAGTTAGATGACAACACTTCATCAGACATTTTTTTAAAAACAAATATGTTCTATGGAAATTGTATGAAATACGAAAGGGTACCATCATGCTTTTTTGAAGCCAAATAACGTTCTTAATATCAGATTTTTTGCATTACTAAATCCAGTCCCGCGCTACGCAGCGGGATAGCGGAGCAGTGTGCGAAACGCCTAAAAATGAATTTCAGGAATAAGAAAACATAGTCTCTTTTATGATTTATGCTGATCTTCTACGTGGTCACCATCCAACAATACATATATGCAGCTCGTGGTTTTCAAAAGCAGTATGTCCCACATATGTCCACACCTTCCCGCGAAGCTTTTGTGTGCTCCCTAATACTTGTGTACAACTTTTTGTATCCAAATAAATGAAATGCTCAGGGTTTTTCCGAAGAAATTATAATTTTCTATGTTGACACTGAAAAGGATTGGAACTCTTTACACATAATTTATCTCTTTACAAACGACTTATTCCTTAGTATGTGCGTGCGTTTGACATAAAGAAAGAAAGAAAAATAATTTATTTGATATAGGTATCACAAACACGGTTTAACAATTATAATAGCAGTTCTCAGCAACTAAAACTAAAATATTTGTGCCTATATCAAAATGGCCCCCACTCAGCATAATGTTGTGGCCTTCCGACCACAACGCTGGTCTTCGAGGACACCAAATAAACAAATTAAAAGTGACATAGTGCTAATAGTTTTCAAAAACTCTTTACACATGATTTATCAAAAGTGTGTGCGTTTGACATAGCGCTCGTTGTTTTTAAAAGTAGTGTGTCCCACACACATGTCGACACCTTCCCGGGAAGTCTTTGTGCGCTCCCATACACCCTGATACCTGTGTACGACGCACGCAATCTGCCCCACGACCTCTTTGTGTCCTAATACTTGAAATGTTAAGAGTTTTCTGAGGAGTTCCACAGGTAAAATTTCCTATTTTCAAAACAATACTAAGTACTCACCAATTTTTCAAACAATGATTAATTTATATTAAGTTCTCATACCTTTTCTCCTTGATGACTAGGATCTTCATGGCAGGCAGTCATACCGGAGGTCCCGGGTTCGATCCCCGGTCAAGTTAAGATGGAAAATGATCCTTTTCAGATTGACTTGGATCTGGGATGTATATCTGTACAATTTGTAACGAAAACGGGGTATCAACCCGGAGTAAGCGTACTAATCAAACTTTGGCCTTCTTTGGGAATGCATTTGTAGCTTTTTTAAATTTTATTTATTTGTCAGGTAAATTACAAAACCCTGAATTCGAAACGTAATCACCCAATAACTTAAAACGACCGAACCGATTTTCATCAAATGGGGCTAGAAGCCACCGCAAGGGAAGTTACTTTCACGTAAAAATCCCGCATCGAAATTGGTTCATCTGTTTGAGCGCTACGATGTCACAGAGCGTCGAAATTATAACACCCCTCTTCTTTTATACCACATTTTCCCGATAAAACAATAAAAACATTTAGCACCCCGATCGCCTCGGACCTTATTGACTACCCCTCAGTCACTTTCTACATAACCACGTACTACCTACCCATTTTTATTGGGCAGGCGCACTTCCCCAAACCATTCCCACAATTTCGGACATACGGATTCAATACTCCCATTACTATTCATGAGCCCCAAAATTCAGGGTACTTTAGGTACCATTAGAAGATCCCACTTTCCAACCCTTGCCCGTATAAATATTTACAACACGAAACTCCTCAAAGAAATTTATACTTTACGATTCTCATCTTAAAGTCAATTTTGTTATACTTGCGGGATCATAAAAAAGTGGAGATTGCATGCGATGAATAATTTCGCCTATCAAAGAGTTGCGTTTCGCGAAATTGCCTATGTGTAAGAAATGGAAATGTAAGCGTGATTAAAGTCGGTGTGGGTTGAGGGTCGTCTATTAATCACGTGACGCTCAATAAGGGGGGAGGTTAGGAATAAACACGAAAAATTTCAAGGGGGTCAGGAGGCATGAAGTGAAATATCTTTTAAATAAATAAATAAATGTATAGGGACAAATCACACTGATTGAGCTAGCCCCAAAGTAAGTTCGAGACTTGTGTTATGGGATACTTACTCAACGATACTATATTTAATAACAAATACTTAAATAGAAAAATATCCAAGACCCAGGACAATTTGAAAAAGGCCATTTTCCAACTTGCCCTAACCGGGAATCGAACCCGGGACCTCTGGGTGGCGGACTAGCATGGTGACCACTACGCCACGGAGGTCGTCGAATATCTCGTGTAGTATCAAATTTTTAACGCGTGATTTCTAATCCTACAAACAGCACCGCGTGACCTTGACTTACTTTGCCAGGGCATGTTTCAATTAAATTAGATTATAAATGTACTTATAGATAATATTCCCTTTTTTTTAAGAAACCTAAGAAATGCAATTGATTTTTATTACGGTAGTGGGGTAACACCCGGGTGTTAGTCTAAAACCTCACCACGTGTCACCAGCTAAGGGGAGGTTAAAAGTTGGTAAAAAACGTGATTAATGGACGAACCCTTTTTGCAAATGCAGGAGGAAAATATTTAGAAAATAACCTACTAGTTTTTATGATGGAACATTTATCAGAAAAGCGTTCAGATGAATGTAATTTTTGGACGGGTAAAGTTGTATAAAAAAGAACTTTTCTGCTATTTGGTTTTAAGGCGCTTTTTGCATAAGGGCCCATTTACGCGGTGCAAGTTTCTTGCCTGTTGATTACCATTTTATTGAAGCAATAAATATTTTGTATGTTTGTATGTTAGCCGTGTGGTTTCCGACAGAGCAGAATAGGGCCAGTCACTACAAGTCCTCCCGTGGATGTCGTAGAAGACTTAGGACATACGAGTACAAGCTAAACAAAGCTTATAAACATCAGTAAGACCCTTCTACCCGTCTGGCCAGTGAGGAGAGTGTAGGCCAAGCCCTTTGGATGCTCTGGCCAAGTATGACTCTGATAGGACAGGGAGGGTCGTACTCCTGCAGTGGAGACAAAAGACCTGATGATGATGATGAAATGATTTGTATGGCTGAAGTTTCTTTCTACACCGATACACCGATCTATTGGATGGCATATAAGATGCAACTAACAACCCATCACTATTTTGATTTCTTTTTCCACCTTTTCGCCCACCATCAAGCTAAAAGTAGTCTTGGGTCTTGAGGTCCTGTGCTCTGTTCCAATTAGAGATGCAAGATTCCAAATGCTTTGTCTGCCCAATAAAGGGATTTAATTAATAGATGTGATAGTGTACAATATGTACTTAGTTCTCTTTTATCCTACAACCTGCACCTGAAAATTCTACTTATATAAGGCTAGTGATAAAGCCGTCGAAGTGGCTCTCTACCGGGCTGTTCAGATATAAAGGCGTCAAGTTGAAAAAAAAATTACAATCTTTTATTGTGAGGCCAAAGTATGTATTAAGACAAATGAAATGAGCCCAAACTCGATGAAGTTGTGTCGTTTTATTACTGAGTTCCATTGATTATATATTCGTCTCCGTGATCAGATCCTAGGCATCGTCTATCATGGAGTCAAGAAAAATCAAACGAATTCTACTCAATGAGGTTATGTTGTTTTATAACTGAGTTTCGTCGAATATCTCCCGACTCCATGATCAGAGCAGCTGATTGACTTCATAATATTGTATTGCCATCCGACTTACACAAGTATGCATTTCAGCTGAATCGGTTGAGGATAACTTGTTGAAAATTAAGTTGCGAGATTTGACCTTAACAGACATTCATGCATTCATACATCCAATATACATTGCAAGATATTATGAAAGCTTATAAAATCAAAGAAATCCATCGACAGAAGAAAAAATGCTTACTCATTCATATTTTAATTTTCATGTTCAAGTACCCAACGTCGATTACCCAGACACTGAAAAGAAACAGCAAAAAATAAGAACTATCTAATTATCCCTGCATTTTTCAGTGAACCTTGGTTGACCTCCTGTTTTTCACGTCATTAAATTCATTACCTACAAGCTTCCGGACTAAGATTTCCCTCGAGAGTCAGCTTTCATTCCGATACACCGTTGAATTGCGGAGTATAAGCGGTTGTTTGGACTTGCTCTACTCTTAATGTTATTTTTTTTTATATTCATATCGAAGTACCCAACGTTAGTAACCCAAGTACATAACAAACATTGAAAAGACAAGCAGTATCTAAAGAACTACCTATTCAATTATCCATGCATTTTTAGTGAAGCTTGGTTGGCCTGCTGTTTTTCACGTCATTAAATTCGTTACGAGCTTGCGGACTAAGATTTCCCTCGGGAGTCTGCTTTCCTTTCCGATTCACTGTTGACTTGCGGTGTGCAAGTGATTGTTTGTACTTTTTTTTACTTTTCCTTGTTAGTGAAAACTGTAAAATTACAAGTAAGGTGCAACACAAAAGTAGTTGGCATGCACTGTGAGAGGCCTTTTCTGAACACGTGTACAGGTCGCAATCTAAATGATAAGATCAATATGCCCAATTGTAATCCAATTTGTGTAGCCCTTTTGGTCTTTTTCTTCTTATCGTGTGTGTTAGAGACTAACACTAGTGTCAGAGTTTTTAAACCGCGTTAAAGGCCTCTGACATGGTTTTAGGTAACGACCAATGTCAAAGACAATGACCAAGACCGACGGCTTAACGTGCCCTCCGAAGCACGGATCATCTTACTTATCAGACAATCAGGTGATCAACCTACTATGCCCTAACCAAACTAGGACAACAACACAAAGTCGTTGCCCCCGCCGGGAATCGAACCCGCGACCTCCGGGTATGAGCCGAACGCTCTAACCACTACACCACGGAGGCAGTTCTAAGCCCTTTTGGTGTAAAAGTTGAACAAACATACATCCAAATACCTCCGTTTAAACTTCCGCATTCATAAATATTAGTAAGATTCGATGACTCAGCGTTGCACTGTATTTGTTAGGGTAATGCATGTCTAAAGTACCGCAGAGTGCGAATCAATCTTGAATTTTGATGGATGCCTTAGAAAAAGCGCTGAAAGAACTCATAACGTACTAAATCAAATTTAATCTATCAAAAAAACTTTACATACTAAATGAATATAACTATTATCTAATGAGCTGAGATTAATTATATATTAAATAGAAAAGTCCTCTGATTTCTGCAAAAGGTTTGTAATATCATTCGTAAGGCTTTTCTTTACACTATACTTAATACTTTAGTAATCACATTGTGCTGGATGATCGAAGAGCCGACGAACTTATAAGCCTTTCATTTGATAGCTTTTAGTTTAATCTTTAGATAATAGCAACGTTACGCGGTTTACGCTTTTTTCTCTAATATAACTTATCTTACGCTTTTATTACTTAAAATCTTTAAGAAGTAGATTTTAAGAACGCGTTTAAAGTGTACAATTGCTGTATTTTTCTGTAATTGATAAATTCATTCTTACCTTTTATTTATTTCTGCAAGCATTCGCTATCACATTTTTTCTTAAGTCAGATTTTTTATTGTTGTTAAAAACAATGTAAATTGATCAAAACTTTCGATTTTTCCGCCGTCGCCTAGAGAGTTGATAAACCTAGACAGATACAAAAATACATCAATTATGTAAAGTAAAATACCCAAAATCATTAAGAAAAGTGACTAAGTAATTTTTCATTTACGTAATTTCATACAAAATAGCACGTACAAAATAGTTTAATATTCAAACAGTGTTTTATCACATCAACCAATTTACGAGAGCATGTTATAATATTATCTTGTGAGACACCGCGAAGATTGCCCGCCAACTTTATGTTAGTTCAATTACGTGCCGCTAGCTCCGCGACTAAGTGTCAACAATATTAAACTTGTACCCTCATATTTATAAAAATTAACAACTTTAAACCTATATTAGTTAAAACATGTTTCGTCCCTTTTCCTCTTTAAAATATTTGACATTAAAAGAATGAGGCAAAGCATATTTTAGCTTATGGATGGAATGCGGCTGAAATGATGATGATGATGATGATATTTTAACTAAAATATTTTAATAAAGTTTTTTTTTAATATGGAAATACATTAATTTTACATTGGGATAACAATACTCAGTAACAATGAAACTAGCAATACTCAACTACTACTAGCTCTACTATTCGCCATTTGGTTAGGTATTTAAATAAATGTAAACAATCTTGATATGTCTTTTATTGAAATATACACTTTATAAATAAATAATTTTGCTAAAATTATAAATTACATAGTGAATTTATTCACGAGCTGGCAACACTACCTGAAGTGCTATTTTTGAAACGCGGAGTCACCTAAACGAATGGTTTTTCGTATTAAGTGTTTATTGCAATAAAAGACATATCAAGATTGTTTACATTTATATATTACTCTACCATCTACAATCAATAATCTACAATATTACTCTACCCGTGTACAGCAGACTTTACTACCAGTTACCAGGTAGTGTTGCCAGCTCGTGAATAAAATAAATGGAAACTTCATTTCAGTTCGCAATTAAAAGGAGTTAAGGACTATTTTAATGCTCCAGCAAAAGTTGAGCGCGGGAGTGTAATTATCGTCGGATTAAAGTATTAATTAGAAGAGTTGTATGTTTGTTTGCTCGTTATGTAAAACGCTAGGTCGAGATTTACATCATTATCCCTTGAGAAAGTTTTTTGCAGCGAACTATGTTCTTAATCTCAAAAAAAAAGGGGAGTTATAAATTTGATGCCAATGTCTGTCGGTTTGTCTGTCTGTCTGCCTGTCTATCTATCTGTCTGTGGTATCGTAGAGCTCGATCAGATGGACCGATTTTGATGCAGTTTTTTTTACGTGAAAGCAAGTTTCCTTGCGGTATGTTTGATGAAAATCGGTTTAGCCGTTCAATATTGTTTGGGGTTTATCCTCGAAAGTCAGAGCTTTCCCTAACAAATAATAGATGGCGTTACGGATGTCAAGTCGTATCGGTGGGTCCGCATCTCTTTACTAGATGGCGTTCTTGACAGTGGAGGGTTTTTTGATTTGTACTAGCAAATAAGTTGTTATTATCGGTAAATGATAGACTATACAAATATACATACAGAGATCCTCAAGAATCATAATATCTCAAAATCTGAAATTGGAATTCCATATAAGTTGATCCATCAACTGACTAGACTTTTTATAAAAAGCTAAAAAAAATGATGTGTGGTCCTGGGAAAAATCTAACACCAATGGGTTAATCACACGAAAAACAAACAAAAAGGAGAGTTTATGCCAAAAATTTTTTTAAATCGTCCAATGAACAATTTACAGTCATTAATATCATAAATAGAAAGTTTTATTCATTGACTTTGGCAAATTAAGTTACTCATTTAGATTTTTGTAAAAATGTTCGTAGGTCCAATCCAAACGCTGTCCCAATGATTTTTCGACTGTTTTTGTTTTTTCAAATTTAAATCAACGCAGGGACGTGCATCACCGATTATTGCAGGATAGACTAATTGTGGGGCCTTTGCCCAGCAGTGGGACAAAAAAACTCTCTGACTGAACTGACCCTATTAGTTTGTTTACATCCCGAGAGCCACTTATACGCGTCATATTGTTTTATACTATTAAATGTTCTTTTTAGCTTACCGCTTGTTTGAATGAAATCCAAAATAGGCTGGCATCGGCCATTTATGATTATTGCTCTTTTGTCCTCAAAAGTTAGAACAAACACCTGGTGCACAACTTTTACATGAAAAACTTTCCATTGCATTAAAGCGTTGTTATAAAGCGGTAATAAAGTTTTCCTCCTAATTTCATTTGCGATAGCAAACAAAGTTCAGAGCAGATCGTAATCACTTGTAATTTGTAATGCGACAATGCAAATAATTATCATTGGACAAGAAAAAAAATTAAATATATACGACTAACACAAAAGTTTACGTAATTTCATTTTATCCTCGAACATCTTCCGCGTATTTAAATTGGTAGCGTAACACAAGCGAGAACCAATAACTTTCTACTTTTCATCACGGAATGCTTCAAGGAACAAATAAAAAGGCTTGAAATCGATATCATTCCTTATTGGTCAAAAGTGAAAAGAGTCATTTTTGAAACTCAGTATTTCACTAACCTAATGGTTTTTTCCATACAAAAATTTGCTTTGTTTATAACTGACGCGTTTTAAAAATGGCATGCATAAGCTCTTGTCTTAGATATTAGTTGTGTGTGCGGAAATTTCGCGTGTATGTGCGTCGATGAAATACGTAGACGACCACACTACACATGCAAATTCCTATCCGTGCACTGTGAATGTGTGTAAATCGAGACACTATGGAGAATTGTCTTCTAGGTAGCTGCCTAGAGTACTGCATATATATATACGTATGCCTACACTAAGTAAGCGAGTACGTAGCCAGCATATGGCGCGATGGAAAGCGCGCGTTTATTTGAAAATATTAGTCTATTATAATTTATTTTTAAATAAAAAAATGCGCATATATCAGGGAACCTCCGGGTAGACAATGTCTTTGAGTCTCTATGGAAAGCACGTGCCTGAATCAACGGATGATTCACCAAACACACATTTGTAAAATTGATATTCAGGCCAAATCTTAGTGCTTGTGAAGCCTCTATGTGTAGGTACGTAAATAAAGATGAGACCCCCATAGTCGGTCTCATTAAACGAAATTGCAGTAAACATTACCCTACCTTCCAACCTGCAGATTATCCTCTCCATAAATCCTCAACGCTCCGAATTCCTCAGTTATTAACCTTGCAGACTGTAACCGGCGCAATGTTCTAATATGGGACATTCCTGTGTCGACACTTCATTGAAACAATACATAACACAACTTTGGTACAGAGTTTTTTGGCGGGAAGTCAAGGGGTCCAGTTGGAGTTTGCTTTAAATTGTTTTGCAAATTGATTCTAGTGGACTTTATAATATGAAATTGGTGTAGTTTGGTGTTATAAATGCTCATTCTCATGGACAATATGTGAAATGTTTAAAGTGGACAGTCATAGTGCGGTTGTAGTGATATTTATTTGCGGACTGCGGTGGGCGTCTTTGGGCGCCGTCCGCCACTCGATCGGCTATGAAAACCAGTGGACTCGTATAGATTTGTCGCCAAAAGCTCCCGTGAAGCAATCAAAGGACCTATACCAACCTTTGATTGTATAGTTAAGGGTTTAGGATTAGGAATAAAGAAGAGATATTACTAGACACTGGCAAAATAAGCTTCTACGAAGTTTGACCGCCATAATCAAGAAAAGAAAAAAAAAAACTTTGGTACAAGTGTTATTACATGTATCTATAAGATTGTGTCATTTCACAATATTACGTTGATATTAATCCAAAAAATAAAAGACAGTTGAAATAAATAGACAATAACATACCTAATGTAGTAAAAAATTCCACAAGCGTGAAAAAGAAACAATTGACAGTCAAAAAACCAAAAAAATAATTTAGATCTCTGCGAATAAAAAAGGAATATAAGTGGCCAGTTCTAATTTGTTTATAGGTATTACCTTTCCGTCCCTAACCTTTTTGCTATTATTATTTCGTTGAATTTCTTTTTAATTGACATTGTTAAGCGGCTGACCCACTGACCTGATCCATTTATAGCCCCCCAATATGATCTATCTACTCTATTATATTGATTTGATTGAAAGTAACATCTAGTTTTGTTTTGTTAGTTAGTAAAAATCATTGCACCAAAACGTATTAATATAGAATATAGATTAAAGAAAACAGTTGTCAAAAGGCGGCCTTATCGCATTTTTTTATCAAATATATCTATGATCTATAAAAATGATTGTATCAGATACTCTCTCCGCATTCCGCATACTCAACAAAAAGCACAAGTCAAGCCGTTTACCTATAAAGATACTACTTAAATAAAATTGAACTGAAAACTCGAGCATAAAGTAACCAATGTCGAAGTTAATCTGAAAGTTAGCTACAGATTTAATCAAACCGAATACCCGGTGCGCCCGCACTTAATAACGCCCTGGCAAACATATCATTCCATCTCGCATGCAATATATAAAAGCAATTTGTGCATGCGCGCTGCATTTTGAATATTTCCGTGATCCCAGGGCGAAATGCAACTTCGTTTATGTGATGCGATGTTTGGGGTTTCTTGTGTATGTGTACAACGTTTTACAGAAGTGGGTCAGTGAGATTTTCACTAACTTACGTAAACTTTACGTTTATTAATAAGTATTATTTTTCTGAAAGAAAACAAAATCCAACGTGAGATACAATCATTATTATATACTAGAGGCAGCGCGCGGCTTCGCCCGCGTTAACCACTCGAGTGAAGTCGCGGGCGTGATGCAATATAGCCTATAGCCTTCCTCGATAAACGACCTATCTAATACCGAAAGAATTTTTCAAATCAGACCAGTGGTTCCTGAGATTAGCGCGTTCAAACAAACAAACAAACAAACAAACTCTTCAGCTTTATATATAAGTATGGATTTAGTGAACGGGTTACTCACGTATAAAGCAGCTACGACATGTTTCGACCTCATCCGAAGGTTCTTCGTTCTGACTCTATAAGTGAGTTACCCGTTCACTAAATATAAAAAAAAAGGAAAATCCTATCCTACTACTATTATAAATGCGAGAGTGAGTTTGTTCATTTGTTTGTCAGTTTTTTTGTTTGCTACCTCTTCACGCTTCAACCGCTGAACCTATTAAGAGTCCTCCGACCCTAGACCAAAATACAACTTTCCATACAAACGTAGTCTACGTTTTATTTCAAAACGACATGTCCGATTTGGGCAAAATTTTGTAATTTCAAAGATATTGCAATTATCTAGGTTTATAACTGGTTTCCGACAGTAAAAATATGAACTTCAAATAGAATATAGTGTTTTATATCATTTTTGACCATTAGTATGGGAAACTTCTAAATCGTTATATTTTCTTTCCAGTTCATAATTTTAGTATAGGAAACCAGATAAAACCCTAGATAATTGCAATTTCTTTACAATTACCAATTTTAACCGGAATCTGACATGTGGTTTCAAAATTAAACGTAGACTACGTTTGTATGGAGAAGTCTAGGGTAATTCTTAAGATGAAATTTGGTATGGCTATTATATAGTTTAAGCGAAGCCCGCGGGCACAGCTAGTACTTATTCAAGTCAATGGTACAGTCCTTAAGGCATAAGCTCAGCTTTGCATTAGTGTGAATGAACGAAAAAGTAGTCAGTCAAAAAATTACTTAAAAATAAAATCAATGTTATTAGGAAGTAATGAAATATTTCGGTTATTAAAAAAACACGATGTAATGTTAATTGATTTTACTATATTATTTGTTATTCATGTTAGTTTATTTCACTAATAATTCAAACACAACAACACTGGAACGTCAAGCTGTACGGTATCTATCAAAAAATAAGTTGAAGGTGGAATAGCGGTCGTGCCGCGTCTCAGACCGAGTTTCAAAAACCAGTATAAACCGCTGCGGGCCGTGCCGTACCTGAGGTCGAAGTCTCACCTACACTATCTGTATGCACATATTAATTAAATATGGTAAAAATAATATGAAATATTTTATTTAGATATAGTGATCCAGAAGTCATGGGTTCGAATCTCACTAGGAAGCATACGTTGTAAAAAGTTGTTTCGATTCTGTTTAGGATATTGCAGGCTTGAAAGATGATTCCGTGTTTCGGAAGGCACATAAAACTATAAGTCCCGAATGCCATCTAACGTTTGCTCAAACCTATTCTAGAATTGGTTCTGGCCTACCCTTGGGTCGCGGAAGTCAGACGGCAGTCACTCTGGATAAAAACTAGTAACCTCGTCAAATCATATAGGTTAAGTAGTGGACGGGCTCTGAAGCGTAACCGCTATGGATGCAACCGAAAAAGCTCGGATTATGATTACTTATCTGTACATATAATTAAACAGTAAAAAAAGTGTGTCTGTACATTAAATATATTTCCAAAAAAAAAATTTGGAGACGTAGTAATAGAGTAAGAATTTAAAAAAAAAATGTCTGTCTGTTTGTCTGTTTGTCTGTTTGTCTGTTTGTCTGTATGTCTGTTTGTCTGTTTGTACACGCTAATCTCCGGAAATACTGGACGGATTTGAATGCAACTTTTTTTGTTATATAGCTATTAAGCCTGGGCAACATATAGGGTGTAAATGATTTTGGAAAATGGAACGCCTGATGCAGAACCATAATGGTCCAGTTAAACTATAAGAGATATAAAAATGCCGCCTTAGTAAAAGTTGTTCAGCCTGATGAGCATTTTCTAGAGATATAAAGTCCACGCGAACGAAGTCGCGGGCTTCGGCTAGTATTAGATATTTAATATATTTTTGCATAAACTTTTTGTCATCAATTATTAGTGAGTAAGAGTAAACGTTAATTTTATTTAAGACATTTGGTAATCCATCACGTCTTAACTTAGAATTAGTGGTTGTACCTACTTTGACTTGTAGTTCTGAATTTACTTATTAAGTTTGACATAATCATTAATTATTTAGAAATAGTTACATACCTATTTAAATTGTCTATTATATATTTGGTGTACTCAGTTATAGTAGTTAATTTACTTTTAAATTGGGCCAGACTATTTCCTGTAAACGAGCTTCCGTTATAACGGAGTAGTTTTATTAATATTGTTTATGTATTACATACAGAAGGAAATCTCCTAGGATTCAGTGCAATTGCGTCGTCCTCCGTTCTCGCTCTTTTTTTTATAACGATGTTTTAAAGATATATCTACTTATGTGCATATTCTTTCCAAAATAAATATTTGTAAAATCAAGATAATAAAAAGATATGTTAAACAATAATAAAAAATTATCGTGGCCTCTAGTAAATCCTAGCTCTGCGCTAGTACCTAACGCATGTAAATTAAACCGAACGCTAGCGTTTTCACTTAACGCGTTAATAAAACAGGCTTCGTTCCCCGTAGGAATTACGGAATAAATAGTACTCTTTGTCCTTCCCCGAGTCTTAAACTATTTATTATTTTATCCAAATCGGTTCAGTAGTTAAAGCGTGAAGAAGTAAAAAACAAATATACAAACTCACTTTCGCATTTATAATATTAGTAGGAAGTAGGATAATGCAAGTGTCACCTCTAGACTCTTGAAAAAAAAACTTAAAAAATTAACGAGACCTTACGTTTGAAAATGCTTACTTACCTACAATTGAAACTTATCGCCGCTTCCAGTAATTCCTAGTAGTACCGCATATAAAATAAAACCGAACGCTCGGGTTAATTTATTAAAAGCTTCTGGTCAAGATGCCTCTAGACATGTTTACAGTGTCTCTTAAAAAATTTAACTAAAAAAAACTAATAGTTTTAAAGTACTTTTGCTTACAATTGAAATTCATCGCCGTGTCTAGTAACTGCTAGCTCTGCGCCAGTACCGCATGTAAATTAAACCGAACGCTCGGGTTTTCATTAAATGCTTTAATAAAACTGCGGAAGACGCCTCTAGACATTTTTATAGTGTCTCTTAGACCGAGAGAGTTCAAATTAATTTTATTGTCCTTTAATGTATGTAAGCTTGGGAAATGGCGGTTGTCGAAAGAAGTTGAAAGGAGGCGTGTTTAAAATATAGTTTGAAAATCGGTACAGGCTTTTTGAATAACCGATGAACATCCATAAAAATAAAAGATTGCGATTAATCATAACCTCCTCTTTTTTGGAAGACGGTTAAAATGAATGATTAGTTTTTTAAAATATTCCAGAGTCAAAGAAACCCCTTCTAGTTATACCGAGTCTACCTTGAACAGCCTTTGGCCTAACTGTCTCCGTGGTGTAGTGGTTAGAGCGTTCGGCTTACACCCGGAGGTCGCGGGTTTGATTCCCGGCGGGGGCAACGACTTTGTGTTATTGTCCTAGTTTGGTTAGGACATTGTAGGCTGATCACCTAATTGTCTGATAAGTAAGATGATCCGTGCTTCGGAGGGCACGTTAAGCCATCGGTCCCGGTCACAGTCTTTGACATTGGTCGTTACCTAAAAACCATGTCAGAGGCCTTTAAGGCGGTTTAAAAACTCTGACACTAGTGTTAGCCACTAACACACACGATAAGAAGAAGAAGCCTTTGGCCAGTACATATGTTACAATAACATACAAATGCAAATATACAAATCTTTAAACACCACGACGACAACTGGTAAACGACAAACAATTTGAAGTCGATTTTGTCTGCAATGTCGGCAGTCAAGGTGTTAATGTTACTTAGGTATACATATACATTTTATCCTAGGCATGACGAATGGCCGTGTGGTTTCTGACAGTGTAGAATAGGGCCACTCCAAGTCCTTCCGTGGATGTCGTAGAAGGCGACTTAGGGACACAAGCTAAACAAAGCTTATAAACATCAATCAATGAGACCTTTTCAACCCGTCTGGCCGGCGATGAAAGTGTAGGTCAAAGTTCTCTAACTGCTCTGGCTATATGGCTCTGGTACTACTCTGCTGAGAAGACAAAAAGTCCCGATGATGATGATGATGATGAAAAATGGAAAAATATTCTTGACCCATCGGTTACTTTAAAAAAATATTGTACACCAAACAGACTTTTGCTTTGTGCGACCTATACATTGAAATATTCGGAACAAACATGAATTTTAATGGTGATTTAACCTTGTATCGTGTGGATATTTTAAATGTTACACGGGCTTTTCATTAAAACTTATGATGAAATATATTTGAACAATACGGAAGTTGATATAACCTTTATTTGCCCAACCATCCGTTAAACTTTCATATTACAACACCCTAAAGTTTTAAACGTGGGCGAATTTAATTAAGCCGCCTCTAATTTGTTTCGAATACTATTTGATTTATAATTTTGGGGTTGCTTCACTCTCGTTTTTTACAGGACTACGCCGAAGTCAAAGGCAGTATTATCTGTTTATATACATACATTATATGTATCTACTATGTTCATCTGTTGTGTTGAAGCGTCTTGGCTGTTACGTTCATATAATAAAAAAAAAATGAGTTGGAAAATGGCCTTTTTCAAATTGTCCCTGGTCGTGGATGTTTATCTATATATGTATTTGTTATAAAATATGGTATCGTTGAGTTAGTTTAGTATCCTATAACACAAGTCTCGAACTTACTTTGGTTCTAGCTCAATCAGTGTAGTTTGTCCCTATATATTTATTTATTTAAATGAATTTAATGTTACCATGGACAAAGTTTTTTTTCTTAATCTATAGATATTATCGTATTATGTATTGAATCCATAATACGATAATATGTAATTAGAACAATATAATATGCAATACATTACTAGCTGTTTTTCCTTGCTGTTCCCATCGAGTTTTAGTTTTCAGGGCTCCGTACCCAAAGGGTAAAAACGGGTCCCGATTACTAAGACACCGCTGTCCATTCGTCCGTCTGTCAGGGCTCCCATACAGCAAACGTGATTTTTAGGGTTCCGTACCCAAAGGGTAAAAACGGGACCCTATTACTAAGACTTCGCTGTCTGTCCGTCTGTCTGTCACCAGGCTGTATCTCAAGAACCGCGATAGCTAGACAGTTGAAATTTTCACAAATTATGTATTTCTGTTGCCGCTATAGCAACAAATACTAAAAACAAAACAAAATTAATATTTAAGTGGGGCTCCCATACAACAAACGCGATTTTTTATAGGTAATGGTACGGAACCCTTAGTGCGCGAATCCGATTCGCACTTGGCCGGTTATTTATAAATACGAACGAATCCTTTTGTGCGCGAGTTCGACTCGCACTTGACTGGTTATTTAATTATAAACTAAAGTAACTTTCAATTACATTTAAGTAAATTGAAAGGAAAAACGGGAAGCTTTTTCCAAGAAGCAGGCGCGGATCGTTAATAAAAAAAATTTGTTACCAACTACCAATTTGAATGGTTGAAATTTCCCCAACATCTGAAATGCAGATTGGTTCCAAATGCATATATGCAAATACCGCTAATGCAATATGTGCAGCCCCGTGCACCGAATCACGGTAAAGCATGTTACTCGTTACTAATTTAGTTTACATTTTAGTCCTAATTTTAACCGACTTCGAATAAGGAGGAGGATGTCAATTGGTCGCGATCTTTTTTTTATGTATAGTTCATCGATTATTCATAGACACGTTGACTAATTTGGTTTTTTTTTTAAGTTTGAAAGGGCTTGCTAGGTATCGGTTTTATATATACACGTGCAAAAATTCACGGCAGTATAGGTAGTATATTATACAACGAAATTTAAGGAAAAACTATCAGTGCTAAGTAGGGTTTAAAAATTAAAGATTTAAGGCGACCAACTTATTAAATGCACGCGAAAAAGTATCAATCGAATTTAATAAAAAAAATAAGTTTTTTAGACGTTTTTATTTCCTTGAACTTAAAGTTGGCATTCGCAACTACGGAACCCTACACAGCGCATAGCCCGACACGCCCTTAGCCCGTTATTTGATATAAGTTTTACCTAGAGCATTGGGTACCTCGTGGTCTGAATGGACCCATTCCAAAAGGTTCCTTTTTCGCACAGCTTCAACCCCTGTGTGAATAATCCCGTTTAGAAGCCGTACCAGGGCGATTTGCACCAGAGAAACCGACCTAGAATACAACTCCTACTAATATTGTAGTGTAACAGAACTATAATAATGAAAAGCTTCTACCAAAACATTTCTACCCAAACATATCGTATGATATCCGAATTAGTTTGCCACAAAAGACAAAGTCAATATCTGATGTAACACCAAATGAAATCTGTAGCAATACGTCATCCGATACCCGCCTCTAGTTTGGGAGCGTCGGCAAATAAACTTAATGGATCCACCCTTCGACTAAGACACACAGTAGCAAAGAACGCGGAGCATGATACAAAAAATATTTAAAATTATTTCTTATGGACATATTTTCATGAGCGATAACATGATTAATAGCTAAATTATATGTTAAATGGCTAAAACACGTTAAAATATTGATATACGTTGCAACACGAAATTAAATTTTACATATGTAGCAATACGCCTCCGATACCTGCCTCTAGTTTGAGAACCTCTGCAAAAAAATTAAATAGATCCATCTTTGTACTGTGCACATGTTACACAAAAACACGAAGCAATATTAAAATAATAACTATTTACCTCTATCATACACAGGTCATACATATTAAATAGCGGGCAGCCCCAAACATACCTGTAACAATGAAGACAACATTAAGTAAATGTCCAAAAGTATAAACGCGTCATAAGAAGAGCAATTAAATAACACAAGAATTGATAAGAAAGGGACGATTTCAGATGATACATTAAAAATTAAAAGAAAACAAGTAAATTCCATTTTACAAAAACAGACAAAAGTTTTTGTACGACTTATTGGTAAGTAACAACTGTCCTACTTTTTTGTTTTTACTCCGATTTTTTGACTAAGTTTTTTGTCATTTGTCTGGGGCGGAGATATTTTCAGGGAGCTTTATGTTCCAGTGGGTGTGTACAATCCAGTCATGCTGCTAGTTTGCGGCTTATGAAGATAGTACCTAAATGGACATTCTAACAGGTGCGCCGCTATACGAAGGTTTTGTTGTTAGTTATAAAATAAATGCATATAGGTATACTAGAAACCCGTAAAGGAACCCGATGGGAATCGGCTTCTGAGGAGGCCCCGCCACTGCTACGTTCAACACAACAATTCAACCCTGAGTCTTATCTGATACATCTGAGAGATGGCTGGTCACGTTGCATAGCTGTGTGTCACAAAACAAAAACAGGGGAGCCAAATCGCAGACCGCAGCACGAATCTTTCATTTCTTATCGTACATGACGAACACACGAGCGGAGGCCGGTATCAGCCCTTTGTTCCCCTGACTCTTAAAAACTTGACAATCATCCTCTCTTGGGGGAAATTAGAAACGGTTATATATTAGATACCTATTATCTTTGAGTATCTAACCAACGAAGGCACCAATCGTACTAATTTCCTTACTTAAGAGTCCCCTTACCCTAGCCAAAATACACTTTTCCATACAAACGTAGTCTACGTTTTATTTCGAAACGACATGCCCGATTTGAAATAGAATAAAGTGTGTTATATCATTTTTGACCATCAGTATGGGAAACTTCTACATCCCTATATTTTCATAATTTTACCGTCAGAAATCAATTATTATCCTGCATAATTGCAAGTTCTTAAGAATGATATTTTTTTACCAAATAAACCACATGTCGTTTCAAAATAAAACGTAGACTACGTTTGTGTGGAAAATACTAGGGTAAGGTATTCTTAAATAATGCTGTCACTTACGGCTTCTACGACTTTCTTCATCTCCCAGTGAAGAAAGTTTACAATTGTAGCTTTTCCTCTTGTATACACCCACCCTATAAAAGGTCAAACATCATCAGCATCCGAGCGTATTCCCAGGTGCATCCTCAGTGGTAACGCTTCAGAGCTGGGGGTCTGCTACATAACCCAGGTGATTTGATGAGGTTACTGGTTTTTACACAGAGCGACTGCCGTCTGACCTCCGCAAACCAAAGGTAAACCAGAACCAATCCTTGGGTAGGTTTGACCGAACGCTAGATGGCGTTCGGGATCCACAGTTTATACGTGCCTTTCGAAACACGGAATCATCTTTCTTTTCGGATAGTCAGGATTCGAATAATTCCAACCTGCAATATCGTAAAACAGATTGAAAACGACTTTTCGAGTATGCTTCCCAGTGGGATTCGAACCCACGACTTCCGGATCAAAAGGCAAACGCCATGACCACCTGGACCACGGAGGATGGCATGAAAAGTCAAACACAAATATCAAATTAACACACACACAATTACGTCTCACATCAAGACTCGTCTATCGGTACACGAAGACAACATACTTATGTCCACTTGAGATCTTCTTATCGTGTGTGTTAGTGACTAACACTACTGTCAGAGTTTTTAAACCGCCTTAAAGGCCTCTGACATGGTTTTTAGGTAACGACCAATGTCAAAGACAGTGACCGGGACCGACGGCTTAACGTGCCCTCCGATTGAGATTGGACGTGTCGATATTTCGTTTACCGATAGGTTCTGTCAATGTGTGCAACGAACTATGTGACATACCTATCCTATTCTCGTAGGGCATCAAAGAAATTTGGCAAAAACTACAGATTATATAATACGAGAACGCATTTATATTCAAACTCTCCGCACTCCGCGGTGTTACCCGCGCCTTCTTCTTATCGTGTGTGTTAGTGACTAACACTAGTGTCAGAGTTTTTAAACCGCCTTAAAGGCCTCTGACATGGTTTTTAGGTAACGACCAATGTCAAAGACAGTGACCGGGACCGACGGCTTAACGTGCCCTCCGAAGCACGGATCATCTTACTTATCAGACAATCAGGTGATCGCCTACAATGTCCTTACCAAACTAGGAAAACAACACAAAGTCGTTGCCCCCGCCGGGAATCAAACCCGCGACCTCCGAGTATGAGCCGAACGCTCTAACCATTACACCCGCGGAGGCAGTTCTCGATAAGTTCTGTCAATGTGTGCAACGAACTATGGGATAACCTATCCTATTCTCGTAGGGCATCAAAGAAATTTGGCAAAAACTACAGATTATATAATACGAGAACGCATTCATGTTCAAACTCTCCGCACCCCGCGGTAACACCCGCGCCTAGAGTAGCCTATGTGTTAGTCAAGGGTGTCAGCTTCCTGCATACCAAATTTTCTCAAAATCGGTAAAGCCATTTGCGCTAAAAGAAGTAACAAACATACACACATATTCGAAAACTTTTGCCTATATAATATTTTAGTGTGATGTGATGTTTACTTACGTAAAAAAGTACGAAGTAACGATCAAAAATAGCTTCTTTTCAGCCTTTGTCAGTCCTGGACTAAACACAGCTGTTAATATTTTAAAAATCTTTTAAAAACCGTGGTTTTTACAGCTGCAGCTGTCACTAAGCTTGCGAAATAGATAACCCTGTTACTTATCCTAATATATAAAACAAAATCGTGTTAGGTACTCTATTTATAACTCAAGAACGGCCGGACCGATAAATATTTTATTGAGTCATCAGGTCTTTCTGTCTCCGCTGCAGGAGCATGACCCCCTCTGTACTACCAGAGCCATATTTGGCCAGAGCAGCAAACGATTTCGATCAAACGTAGCATGTCCTGGTTTAGGTTAAAAATCGATCTAGCTGTGTTGAATTTTAAGAGAACTTCTTTTTCTAGATATTTACATCAATCGAAGTTGCATCGCCTAGGCACTGAAAAGTAATATTAAATATTATAGAACATCTTATAGTAATAAACATAATTTATTTAAGGAAATAAGAAGGATAAAAAAAATACATATTTACAAATATACATACAGAAAAAAGTTAACTACTAATTTAGTCTAAAAAATCTTGAACATCTTATTGATCAGAGCATCTTGTGAACTTGGCCTACACTCTCCTCGCTGGCCAGACGGGTTGGAGAGGTCTCATTGATGCTTATAACCTTTGTTTAGCATGTATTCCCTAAGTCGCCTTCTAAGACATCCCAGGAAAGACTTGGGAGTTGTAGTTGTGGCGAATTATAGAACATACAGCTCAGTATTTAGAGCAGGAAGTTCCCTTACCTCCAACAATAACTTATTGTCCCCTTAACTCAAGCTGCAGTACCCCAATCTATTCATAATCATCTATTATAACCCGGATATCTTAGTCATTACCCGATGACAGGGTAATCCGACCACGGTAATGACCAACGGAAATGCGACGCTTAGTAGAAGACAGGCGATAAATAATAGAAGGGGTTCAAAGAGGGCTCTACAATCTATCTTTTGTGGAACGTGCATTTTTTCAGTGTGTAAATTTCTACAGCTTGTAAGTCTGTGTAATTGGTTACATTTTACAAGGGTTTCCTGCAACCTTGCTCAAGTTGGTGAGTGTCCTACGCTGTGCGAGGTACGTGGCTGTTATTCGAAAACCCTTCTACCATTTGCAACTTCAATGAGCCAATACCTATATTCAAAGTCAAACATTTTTATTCAGTGTAGGATATATGTATCTCTTATTGAAGGTCATTTTTAAGGCTACCATTCGAGAACCATTCTGTCCCATGTCATTTTTTAAGGGTTCCGTAGTAAGCAAGGAACCTTTATAGTCTCGCCATGTCTGCCTGTCGGTCCGCGGTCCAACTCAGATACTATATGTACTAGAAACCTGTAATTTGTCATGGATATGTAATTTAATCATGGCAAAAAAGTCGTAGAATAACATCTGGAAAAAAAAAATTTTTTTGTAACTGCCATGCAAGTAAAGAGGGAGTCAATTATTTTTTCCTCGACAAACACATTGCATGGGGTATCGTTAAATAGGTCTTTCAAAAATATTGTAAGCTTGTTAAAACTATTTTTCGGGATCCGTTTTTGAAATATTTAGGTTTGCAAATTTTTGTTGGAGTCAAGTGTATATCCTCCCCCCTCTATCTGCTAAACTATTATATATGGACACGTGAAAAATTTACATCTATAGTATTTATAATGTAGTTTAAAGGAAAACTATCAGAGCTAAGAAGGGTTGATAAACTGGATATATCATACAAATTCAATAAATAATTATTTTTTAGACGTTTATAGAGGTATGAACTCAAAGTTAGCATTCGCAACTACGAAACCCTACACTGCGCGTGGCCCGACACGCACTTGGCTGATTTTTTTAATATTATTTCAGTGCAAAAGCTAAAAACTACTAGCGTGTCTGAACGACCACTGCTGGGACGATTACGCCGAAAGAAACCCAGTTCAATATTGGTCCCTACCCAGCCTGAAACATACAATTGCAATACAGATTTACACAGCTGTAAATTATGCTGTGTAAATTATACACATAAACGTTAGTCACATCCGAAACATGTCGGCAGTAGCTTACTCTATACATGAGTAACCCGTTTATTCATTTTAATAATATACAAGGACAATTTGCAGTTAACTATTTCCAAGAATTTTGCTCAGATGATAAATAGTCATTTTTAACGGCTGTCTTCAACTTACTTCCCATGCTAGTCTGGGAGAAATAAAAAACTTAGAATGTACCAGCTGCTTCTCTTCCCGCGCAGATCGTAAAAGCCGATCGAGGGAATGGGCAAAAATGCGAATCATGTTAACAGGCGATGCGGCTAGCAACCCATCACTGTATTGATTGCTTTTCCATCTTCTCGCCCACCATGACGCTAAAAGTGGCTTTTGGGTCTTGCGGCCCTGGGCTCTGTATAGAACCGCAAGACCCAAAATGCTCTGTCTGCCCCATTAGGGATAAAGACGTGATAGTATGTCTTCAACTTAGATTCGTTTCTCTTCATAGATGATTTTCGGTTCGGCATCTGTTTTCGGTTCCCGACGCATCTCATCACCTGTTTCCAATTACCAGGAATCCATACAAACATAAATCAACAGAGTTTCTAATCACAACTCGCACAAAGGGACCAATCGGACCGGACCGGACCGAAGCGGACTCGGTCCGCCAGACCGATGCAGTGTTTACTCCTGAAATGGATTCGACGTTTGTACACATATGTACCTGCCTAATCTCTACGGAATTGGTCATTGGGAACAGGGAAGGGATGAAAATTTCCAAAACGTCTGAATTTTGGTACTAACCGTGAAAAATATAAGATTTTAAATGCTTATGTTTACGTAGTTTCAACTGTTCTGATGTTTTGCCCGTAATAAAAAAAATGCATTCGCGGCTCGATACAAAATTAAATACCTTCCGTTTCAAAATATATGAAGCTGCAGTTATTTTTTGCGATTTCAGGGATTGCAGTTACCGATAAATAGAACCTACACTAGCTGCTCAACATTAACTTAATGGATCGGACAGGTTTTTTTTTACATATACTATACATATAATAAAACAGTAAAAAAAGTATGTCTGTACATTAAATATATTTCCAAAAAAAAAATGGAGGCGATGGAGACATAGTAAGAGAGTACTAATTAAAAAAATGTTTTATTGTTTGTCTGTTTGTACACGCTAATCTCGGAAAGTACTGGACGGATTCGAATGAAACTTTTTTTGTTTTACAGCTCTTAAGCCTGGGCAACATATAAGGTATAAATGATTTTGAAAAATCGAACACCTGATACACAACCATACTTTTTTGTACTTTATTTTGTTTTTTGGTACAATAAAGTTATTACAAACAAAAAAACAAACTTTAAGAATTCCGTGGCGTAGTGGTCACCATGCTAGGCCGCCACCCAGAGGTCCCGGGTTCGATCCCCGGTCAGGGCAAGTTGGAAAAATAGCCTTTTTCAAATTGTCCTGGGTCTTGGATGTTTATTTATATATGTATTTGTTATAGAATATAGTATCGTTGAGCTAGTACCTATCCCATAACACAAGTCTCGAACTTACTTTGGGGCTAGCTCAATCAGTGTAATTTGTCCCTATATATTTATTTATTTATTATGTATATTATAAGAAATATAAAAATGACGCCTTAGCAAAAGTTGTTCAGCCTGTTAAGTCAACGCGAACAAAGTCGCGGGCTTCTGCTAGTATATAATATAGGATATAAATATATAATATAGGCCATGTCGCTGCTCCATGTCAACAAGCCGAAATCCAATGAGTGGTAAAAGCCCTACCCGGGGATACAAATCGCGGTGATTATCGCACACAGTGGCTGCACAAATCACAGAAAGATAGATCTGACGCCTCCAATCCTACTAATATTAAACGCGAAAGTTTGTAAGTATGGATGGATGTTTGTTACTCTTTTACGTAAAAACTACTGAGCTATATATGTACTTAAACATCAGAATAACACATAGGCTACAATTTATAAAGATACTAGCTGATGCCTGCGACTTTATGACTCCGGCGGATGTAAGCAAGCCTATCTTTCAAGTAGGATCAAATTGCACGCGGTGTGCAAATCAAAGGACCATGCGCAAAAATGTATGGACCCTGGTCCAAATACCAATAACTTTGCTCAACAGTGATAAAAACTATGCCAAATGAAAGCATTTGAAGTGTAGATCATTTCATTCTATTAGCACCAAGCCGAAATCGAGCGCCAACATGGTGTTTTTTTACATGCCTTGTTTCATTTATTACCTATAAAAATGTACTTACTTATTAAAAATGTCAAGTATTTTTGATCGGAGTTTCACCTAGCGATGATATTCTTGAGACTGTCTATATATTACATTATTTTTAGGGTTCCAGTGGAGCTAAAGGGTATATCTTTTAATAAAAAACCGTTATTACATAGTTACCCAATGGCGGGCGGGGTATAGGAGAGGGGAGAGAAAAGGAATGTGCATAGCGGCGGGGAGCGGCAAAAAAGGTAGCGTACGCGTAGGTACACAAAGAATAGAAAATTGCTTTTGTTTACGGTTTATGATTTTAGGAATGTATGCTTTCTTGGAATCAAAAATGCATCGAAACTCCATGTTTGCGCTAGATATCGACTTAGCCGTCATAATATAAAATAAAGTGTATTCCAAAACCTTTCATTTGGTATAACTTTCAACGTTGTTGAGGGGTTGGACCAAAATGTCGCAAGGTCCTTTAAAATCGATTCAGTGGTTTAGGAGTCCATCGCGGACAAACAACGTGGCACGTAATTTTTATATGTATATAATGACTAGCTGTACCCGCGGGCTTCGCTCCCCGTGGGTATTTCGGGATGAAGAGTACTCTATATCCTTCGCTGAGTCTCAAACTATATCTATACCAAATTTCATCCAAATCGGTTCAGTGGTTTAAGCGTGAAGAGGTAACAAACAAATATACAAACTCACTTTCGCATTTATAATATTATAGTAGGAAGTAGGATAGGATTGTGTGATAATCCTCCGCAGACGAAGTCGCGGGCACCAGCTAGTCCAATTCATATACGCGTTCCGTAGTGCGGCGCATGCACGTTATTTGGTTATTTATACAACGTAAGTATAAGTGACATATGCGTAAAAAATCAAACCACTGACTACGCATATACTAGATCACTGAAAAATAATGGGTAATATTTTAGTGGAACTACATAATTTGTATTTCTTTTTAAAGTTTTAGTTCTTATTTAGTTTTAGTTAAAATTTTAATAAGTATAGTTTAAATTTAATCAAAAAATAAAAAAAGCTTTTTTATACTAAAGTGTGCAGCCGAATGGACAACTAATAATAATTTATATGCTATAAAATTAAAAGTTAATAGCAAAACAAATTTATTTTTGCCCGACTGCGCCGGTTATGTTTTTTAATTTATGTTTATATAGTTCCTCGGCACGCTTTCGTTTGTAGTTTGTCTTAAAATAAACAAAATATAGCGGATTTTCGCGTTTAAGAGTCCCCTGAACCTAGACTTCTCCATACAAACGTAGTCTACGTTTAATTTCGAAACCACATGTCAGATTCCGCAAAAAATTGGTAATTGTAAAGAAATTGCAATTATCTAGGTTTATAACTGGTTTCCCATGGTAAACTTATGAACTGGAAAGAAAATACAACAAATTAGAAGTTTCCCATACTGATGGTCAAAAATGATAAATAACACTATATTCTATTTCAAGTTCATATTTTTACCGTTGGAAACCATTTATAAACCTAGATAATTGCAATAACTTTGAAAAAAAATTACAAAATTTTGTCGAAATCGGACATGTCGTTTTGAAATAAAACGTAGACTACGTTTGTATGGGAAGTTGTATTTTAGTCTAGGTTCGGGGGACTCTTAATTATGTATTTAATTTTTATTTATTCTAGACCTCGAGTCCATTGCAAAATAAATGATAACATATAATCTCGTTCACACTAGCGTTTTCCAGTTTGCATCCTGCAATTGTATCACTTGAATAATGTAAACGGGGTTTGATTTTTGGGTTTTCATCATTACTTATTAAAATATTGTTTTTTTCATTTGTAATTTTTTGGAACGTAGTTCCTTATCGCGCGTTGCGAAAGGAGGCTAGACGGAAAAAATTAAGACCAAAAGTTGTAACGACACTTTTAGCTATTGTTGTAAACTGTGCGGCGTGCGCGTGTTTCTCTGTCTCTCTCTCTCCTAATTAATCGAAAGGAACTTCGTTTCATCTGGGTGTTCCTTGACACCTCTCAAGTTTTTTTTAAAATTATTTTTTCTGACGATTCGGGGCAAACAGAGCTTTCCTTCTGTACTGATTATACCTTGTGTTGGCAATTGGTAAAACTGATGATAGTCTTTATCCTGATTGAGTCACAGAACGAGTGGTCTAATTAAATAGGATCTAAAGGTACAAATAGTCCCAATTAATTCCGAAAATAATGGAATCCAATTCTAGTTACTTACTCCCGAAGTGTATAAGAGGTACTGACAGGATTAAATTCAAGAGAAAATGATTCGTAACAACAAACTAATGAAGTTGAGTTTGTTTATACGAGTAATTTTCTAAATTGAAGTTTGTAAAACCACTCCACGTTCTTTCACTTCCACGTTGCATACAAGACTAAGAAGTGGAAAAAAAAAATATTTAAAGCTACTTGAACAATTTATTTGCCAGGCAAATCTTTTTCTTCTTCTTCTTATCGTGCGTGTTAGTGACTAACACTAGTGTCAGAGTTTTTAAACCGCCTTAAAGGCCTCCTTTTAGGTGACGACCAATGTTAAAGACAGTGACCGGGACCGACAGCTTAACGTGCCCTCCGAAGCACGGATCATCTTACTTATCAGACAATCAGGTGATCAGCCTGCAATGTCCTATCCAAACTAGGACAACAACACAAAGTCGTTGCCCCCGCTGGGAATCGAACCCGCGACCTCCGGGTGTGAGCCGAACGCTTTAACGATTACACCACGGAGGCAGTATTGCCAGGCAAATAAAAAAAACTTTGACACCATGTAGTAATGAGTGGCGGAACTACATATTCCAACTTATGTTAAGTGGAATCAATATCCGTAGCGCCATCTACTATTTGCCAGGTAAATTAAAAAGCCCCGACTTTCAAGCGTTAACCCCCAATTACTTTTTAACGGCTGAACCGTTCATCAAACATAGCTAAGAACCACAGCAAGGGAACTTGCTTTCACGTTAAAAAAATCGCATATAAATCGGTCCATCCGAAATTAAAAAGCCCCGACTTTCATGTGTTAACGCTTCATAACTTTTAAACCGTTAAACCGATTTTCATCAAAGAAAGCTAAACACCACAGCAAAATAATTTGCTTTCATACAAAAAAACGCATCGATATCGGTCCAGCCGGTTCGAGAACTACGATGCCACAGGCCTCAGACACACAAACAGTCAGATATTAGCGTCAAACTTATAACTCTCTTTTTGCCGAGGATTAAAAAAGTAGGTTCTTAAAACCATCAGTCATTTTTCTGTTACGTGGTGTCAAACTGTCAAACCCATGTTTTTGACGAGGAGCTCTCATATCGAAAGTGCCTCCCGATCTCTTTTTGTATGAGTATTTGCATTAATAATTCACTGAGATGAACTCTCAAGGCTCATACCAACCTTCTGACGTACAGGCAACTGTCAAATTTTATGTTCGAGGGAAAGAAAATGGGAACATTTGAAGCGGCATCTTAAATAATAAAATACACCATGAAAGGCTGGCTCAATATTATATACAAAGTCGAAGGGACATACCCGTATAGAATCAAACCACGGGTTATACTAGACCACTAGAGTATAATGAAATCAATAAAATAACAGTCAATAAAAAATGACGACCTCCGTGGCGTAGTGGTCACCAAGCTAGTCCGCCACCCAGAGGTCCCGGGTTCGATTCCTGGTCAGGGCAAGTTGGAAAGTAGCCTTTTTCAAATTGTCCTGGGTCTTGGATGTTTATCTATATATGTATTTGTTATAAAATATAGTATCGTTGAGTTAGTATCCCATAACACAAGTCTCGAACTTACTTTGGGGCTAGCTCAATCTGTGTAATTTGTCCCTATATATTTATTTATTTATTATTTATAACTAAAAAAATCCGCATCTCCATACAAAAGTGTGCAGCCGCCCGGGAAATTTGTATGGGAAATTCGATTTTTTTTGTTGCGTTTTGACAGTAATTTTCATTTTATTATACTAAAATGACCTAGTATAGCCCGTTGTTTGATTTATTACGGGTATGTCCTTTACACTTTGTATAATATATAAGCCTATATTCAGAAAGATATACATGTTGTTACATTTGCAATATCACTATGTTCACTTTATTGTCCCCTCATCTCTCGTCTGTGTGGCGTCCTCCAATTTTATGCCAAATTAAAAAAAGCCCCGACTTTCAAACGTTAACCCTTCATAACTTTTAAACCGCTAAACCGATTTCCATCAAACAAAACTAAGCACCGCCGCAAGAAAACTTGTTTTCATGTCAAAAAATCGTAACGATATCGGTCCATCCGTTCGAGACACAGACAGACAGACATTGGCGTCAAACTTTCAACTGAAACTGTTTTTTTTTCAGGGGTTAAAAATTATCATGCAGTAATATAACATTTTGCCGTCTTAACTCCTACATCTACAATCCTAGTTTGAGTACGCAGGTCCGTATTCCGCACCCTATCTATTCGCCGCACTCCTAAAATGTTGCGTTCCATTGCCCGCTGGCAGACCTTGATTCTGGACTTTTGTGCCTCAGTCAGTGACCAGGTTTGAGCACCATAGGTAAGGATGGGCAAAATACACAGCAGTGGGACACTAGCACAGGCTAATAAAAAAAATATATATATAACATTATCACATAGCTAAAGTTACTATTACTCGTAACAAAATAAGACAGAAATATTCATGTACCTACTTCATGAATTTAGTAAAACAACTTAGACTAAAATGTTACATAAATAATGTGAACTAAGTAAGTCATTTATTTATCCAGTGCTTGCAGAGTACACGATGCTAATGTACCTACTTAGTTTATAAAGTATGTATGTCTGTCTATTTTCATTTGGAGGTTTTACCAGTACTATAATATATTCTGTGGTTATACAAAGCTGTATATAGTATCTGGCTACTTAATAAGTAACGAAATTGAGTTAAAATTAGTATTAATGGAATGTACTTTTATGGAATATAATATTAGTAAAAAAATTTATATTTTGTAGTTTTGATCGGAGCTTCGTTTGTAGGATGTAGAAGCAGCTAATAGAAATTTAAGTTCGAGCATGAGCCAAACCTGTCACGGGGTTGCCGAGTTATGAGGCAGCTAATAGAAATTTAAGTTCGAACATGAGCCAAATCTGTCAATGAGTTGCCGAGTTATCATATGAGGCGATCTAATAGTTAGGTTCAGGTTTTAGTTAGTATTAATTTTATTTATAACCATTTGCTAAAAAACCCGCAAGGAAACTTACTTTCACGTAAAAAATCGGTTAATTATTTTTCAGAATTATAATAATACATACATACATACATACATACTATCACGTCTTTATCCCTAATGGGACAGACAGAGCATTTTGGGTCTTGCGGTTCTATGCAGAGCCCAGGGCCGCAAGACCCAAAAGCCACTTTTAGCGTCATGGTGGGCGAGAAGATGGAAAAGCAATCAATACAGTGATGGGTTGCCAGCCGCATCGCCTGTGAACATGATTCGCATTTTTGCCCAAAACCGACTTCACCCCCAAATAACACAACCGATTTTGATAAAATTTCTATGGGACTACCTCGGAAGTGTTTTTAAGTTAACACTTTCGTATAAAAAAATAATTTTGAAAATCGGTCCACAATTGACGACCTCCGTGGCGTAATGGTCAACACGCTAGACCGCTAATCCGGAGGTCCTGGGTTCGATCCCCAGCCAGGGCAAGTTGGAAAATGGCCTTTATCAAATTGTCCTGGGTCTTGTATGTTTATCTATATATGTATTTGTTATAAAATATAGTATCGTTGAGTTAGTATCTCATGACACAAGTCTCGAACTTACTTTGGGGCTAGCTCAATCAGTGTAATTTGTCCCTATATATTTATAATTGACGGAGAAATCGGTGAACATACTTAAAAAAAATCCTCAGTAGTCTCAAATGTTATTTTGACTAAATTGCGGCGCTGAGAGTGGTCTAAATTACTTCGAATCCTATTTGCTGTACCGAATTACATAAAGTCCTGTAAATAATGCTTATCCTAAGTGGTGTCTTATGGTCGTCTTTTGAGAGAACGCAGACACACACAGGTGCGGCAAAGGGCTATTATTTTTGTGCAAATTGCATTAGGCTTATGTTAGCCTTAAGGGTCCTACCCGCGCTAGCGACCTTGAAAATACAAAAAAATTAATTTCTCTTTCTGTAAGTGAGATATCAGAAACCCTCGTACAACTTTTTAGCTAGTATCCTTAAGTTACATTAGAACCTCGAAAGTCATTGAAATAATATCCGCTTTAGAAACCTTTACAAAAAGAGTATTTTTTGCAAAGGAAACTACAGCGTATTATATTTTAATGACTTTCGAGGTTCTAATGTAACTTAAGGATACTAGCTAAAAAGTTGTACGAGGGTTTCTGATAATTTCACTTACACAAAGAGATTTTTATTTGTATTTTCAAGGTCGCTAGCGCGGGTAGAACCCTTAAGACTCGTTTTCATTGGTCGTTTTTTGTTGAAGGAGCTCGCTGGCCCGGCGGGAGTGCGCATTGCTAGTGAAGTATTGCAAGTAAAGAGATCCCGGGCGTGGTCCCCACTTGGATGGGTGACCACAAATGGCATAAAATTTTCTTGAGCTCCTCCGTGCTTCGGAAGGTCCGTATAAGCTGTTGGTCCCTGCTGTCATCATAGGCAGTCATCAAGCTATGTCAGATGCCTTTAGGCAGACTGAAAAATCTGTCACCAGTGTAATTGGCCACTTACACACACGAAAATCAACATTGGTCGTTCTGGCACCATTGGGGTTGAAGGAGATTTCTTCTTCTTTTTCTTATCGTGTGTGTTAGTGACTTACACCAGTGTTAGAGTTTTTAAACCGCCTTAAAGGCCTCTGACATGGTTTTAGGTAACGACCAATGTCAAAGACAGTGACCGGGACCGACGGCTTAACGTGCCCTCCGAAGCACGGATCATCTTACTTATCAGACAATCAGGTGATCAGCCTGCAATCTCCTAACCAAACTAGGACAACAACACACAACAGGAGATTTCTTAAACGCATGCCATAGGGCACGCACGCAGGTTACCGTTTTCACTAGTTAATGTAGCTCGAATTTTGGGCGCGAAAGGTTTCTGTAACGCATGCGGGGAGCTATTTTTACTAGTTGATAGAGTTATGTACAAAACAGCATGTTGGGTATAACCATGGTATAATAAAATAAGGTATTCTCTTCCCGTGACAGCTGATGACGTAGGAGGAACTTGACTACGTCATCAGTTTGATATGTTGCCACTGTGTGAAATTGAATTACCCGAGCGTAATGCATTTTTGAACTTCATATACCAATTTCGAATTAATAATCCATTATATCAATTTATAAAATATTGAATCGATGAATCACGCGAGAATCGCGAGATACTAAATAGCTAAGTTACTAAATATTTTATTTAATATTCATGAACTAATTGAGAAAGTCCTTAAATTTACTGAAAAGAACAATCAGTTGGCAACACTTTGTGACGTAGCCAAGTTCCATCTCGGGAAGAGAATACCTGTTTTATTATAACATGGGTATAACCGTAGGCGGCGTAACGACCACTGTAACAGTAGGTATCGACTTATGGCTGTCATTGGTCGCTAGTTCGCGTACCCCGTCCCCTGCTGCATATCGACTGAGTAAGGCCCAACTAGTGATGTGCCGCCAAGAAATTTGAAATTTCTTGCCATGAAAATTTCCGGAAATGTTCAACATTTCTGGAGAATTTTTGTTGAAAAATTTCCTGAAGCCATTTCTTTCGAGAAATTTCTCGGAAATTGTCCAGACCGTTTCGGACATTTCACTTAATTTTCAAGAACGGCACATCTCTAGGCACGGATTGGTCTGTCGTCTGCGTTGGGCCTTATCAACCATTGAAAATGAGTCATTAGGTTGGAATACGCTTGGGATAAATAAATTTAATTCACAGATATATAATAAATATAAATAAAATATACATATAGGGACAAATTACACAGATTGAGCTAGCCCCAAAGTAAGTTCGAGACTTGTGTTATGGGATACTAACTCAACGATACGATATTTTATAACAAATACATATATAGATAAACATCCAAGACCCAGGACAACTTGAAAAAGGCCATTTTCCAACTTGCCCTGACCGGGGATCGAACCTGGGACCTCTGTAGTTAGCTATATCATGTCTTCCCATCGCCATATAAACATAATTATTATTTCTCTTCCTTTTCACTAGCTGGCTCTTCATGAAATAATTAAAACATTAAAATCTCACAGAATGATATTTTATATTCTGACATATAAAAATTAAGCCAAAAAATAATAAAAATTATTATTTTTTATGCATTTGAAATGAAATTCTGCCAAGTATGTTATGCCAAATGAAATTCGGAGCATCAAGATTCTGCCAGATAAAGGGAACCCATGTACACTCTATACGTAGCAAGTCAAGTGTAATCAAATCTACTTACCCGAGCGTATATTACGTTGTCAACAAACTGGCGGATTTACAAAACAAATAAACTAAAACAGTTGAATTTTCAGCAGTATTCAAAGCCAGGCACCGAAAACCTAGTTATTTAACGAGTGTGAGCTTTACTCGGTGACGGTTGTAGCACTGCCACTGGCCCTGGACACGTTTGAAGTATGGAAATTAATTAATAAATATATACGGACAAATATCACAGATTGAGCTAGCCCCAAAGTAAGTTCGAGACTTGTATTTGGGATACTAACGTAAATCTCAAAAAGAATATTTTCTATCTCGACCAAAAATATAAATTAAAATTAAATAAACACTACATGTAATGTAATTTATACTGATTGACGTGTAAAAGTTCCTATAAAGGTCTAATTACTGAATAAACATTCGAATTTTGAATTTGAATTTTTGGTATTCTTTCGCCCGCAGCGTCAGCGCAGCGCAGGTCCTTTACAGAAGGCCCTTTTTATACTTATTGATTCTGGGTTCTTCTATGGTGGCTTATTATAGTAGCTCTTCAGTTGTGTGTGTGATGCGCGACACTTTTCGATCATTGTATTAGACAACAACAACAATACAAATTACCATTATCAAGTGATACAAATATCTAAAGATAAATAAATGATTTTTGACTTTTGACTTTGACTTAGAATTTTTAATGGAATTAGGCATTTGTTCGCCCACAATGTCCATTCAACTTTGCCCTTTTATCCCTAGTGCCCAGGGCAATCCAAATACGGCTTTACCCTACTAGTTTTACAGTCGTGTCCGCACTAGATAAAGGCTTACTGCGTTGAAACGGGCATTTGTTTGCTCCCATGGTCCTTTACTGAAGTCCCTTTTTACTTGGTGACTCCGGGACTCTTTCTTGTATTTAAGAACCGGGCTCTTGTCGGTGGAGTACTTTATAAGTCTCTCTTTCTTTCGCTAAGTTCTTAACCTATTAATTTGTTTTAATTCCTATTCTACTAGCTGCAGTAGCGTGCGCACACATGCGTCTTAGGGACAAACCACAGGCAGCGCATAATACGCGACGCTTTTTGGGCATTGTTTAAGAATTTATAATAGAATCGGGCATTTGTTCGCCCGCAGCGACCATTCAATTTTGCCCTTTTATCCCTAGTGCCCTGGGCATTCCAAATACGGTTTTACCCTACTGGTTTTACAGTCGTGTCCGCACTAGATAAAGGCTTACTGCGTTGAATCGGGCGTTTGTTTGCTCCCATGGTCCTTCACTGAAGTCCTTTTTACTTGGTGACTCTGGGTCTCTTTCTTGTATTTAAGTGCTGGGCTCTTGTCAGTGGAGTGCTTTTCATGTCTCTCTTTCTTCCGCTAAGTTCGTAACCTTCTTATATATTTTTACGTTTGATATTTCTGGGTTCTTCTAACGTGGCTTATTATACTAGATCTTCAGTTGCGTGCGCTCGTGTGTCTTAGGACAAACCACAGGCAGCGTATAATTCGCGACGCTTTTCGGTCATTGTATTAGAATCTATAACACAATGACCGACAAGAGAAGAAAGACATGGAAAGCACTCCACCGACAAGAGCCCAGCTCTTAAATATAAGAAGAAGATTGGAATCTATAATAGAATCGGGCATTCTACTGCCCTTTTATTCTTAGTGCCCAGGGCATTCCAAATACGGCGTACCCTACTGGTTTTACAGTCGTGTCCGCACTAGATAAAGGCTTACTGCGTTGAATCGGCGTTTGTTTGCGCAAACAATGCTCGGTGTTCACGTAATCACGGTTAAATATAGTTTGTAATAATACAGATTATGCAAAGCAGACATTTTCTATGAATAATTAGTTAAGCTTGTATGTTAGTTAATAGTTACAAGTAATTGTTTGTTTGAAAGGGATTTGTGGAAACATAAAGTTATGCTTATAAAATATACAAACTACAATCATATTATCATCATCATCAGGTTGTTGTTACAGTCTTCACTACAGGAGCATAACCCTCTCTATACTACTAAAGCCATACTTGGCCAGAGCAGCCGGAGGATTTGGCCTGCACTTTCCACGCTAGCCAGACGGATTGGAGAGGCTTCATTGATGTTTATATAAGCTTTGTTTCGCTTGTAATTCCTTGCGATATAATACAGTACAATCATATATTTGATTAAAATGGGAGTTCTGTTTGTAATATCAAAATAACAGCTTTAGCGCGACGCAATTGCGTTGCGTTACGCGTCTACAACATCATACAATTTCTACCCACCGTTCACAGTACGCGCATTCAAGTTGCGCGGGTAGAAATTGAATGAAACGATATGAAGACGCGTTACACAACACAAATTGCGTCGCGCCCCTTGCGTTGTGTGTAGTTCCATAATTATACATACATCCATATTTTGAAAATTTCGTACGAAATAGATAATTATTACGTCAGCTGTCGGCTTTTTGGCACAAATCAAAGAAACTTTATTGAAGCGTTCGCATGCCAAGCAAGCCATGCTAAACGTCTGGATGTAGCATAAATTTCTAAGTTTCAGTAGTGTGGCTCTAACAGACAAGCGCGGGAGTACTGTCGCTCGTCTGTAGGAGCCCTAAAGATACAAAGACATACCTTCAGTCGTGTCTGCTGTGACGGTGACCAGCAGCGCCAGCAGCGCAAGACACCATGCTCCTCGCATCTGGAAACAAGCAAAGAAAATGTTACTATACAGCCTATTTTTTTTTCAAAACTAAAAACCTACTTTACCCCCAGAAGTCCGTTAAAATAGAATCAAACAATACATAAATAATAGGAGCACTCGATCTTTTATTAGTTTAAAATGAGTTAACGGGTTATTCACGTATAAAGTCAGTTTCTGGCCGACATGTTTCGACCTCATCCGGAGGTCTTCATCAGGGCGAATGTGGCTACTCACACCGCCTTATGTCTACATATTTGCGATGTCTTTGAACATACATACATACATACTATCACGTCTTTATCCCTAATGGGGCAGACAGACCATTTTGAGTCTTGCGGTTCTATGCAGAGCCCAGGGCCGCAAGACCCAAAAGCCACTTTTAGCGTCATGGTGGGCGAGAAGATGGAAAAGCAATCAATACAGTGATGGGTTGCTAGCCGCATCGCCTGTTAACATGATTTGCATTTTTGCCCATTCCCTCGATCGGCTTTTACGATCTGCGTGGGAAGAGAAGCAGCTGGTATATTCTAAGTTTTTTTATTTCTCCCAGACCAGCCTGGGAGAAGTCTTTGAAATTACAAAATTTTACTGAAATCTGACACGTCGTTTTAATATAAAAGCTAGACTACGTTAGTATGGAAGTTTCTGATTCTGTCTAGGGTAAAGGAACTCTTAAGAAGAAAATCCAGCAGAAATATGAGACGGATTATGCTGATCCTTAAATCAATTTCACGAATTAAACAAAGATGAAACGCTCCCGAATAATTAGAACCTCGTGCATAATAAGCCAATAATCCTAAAAATTAATTCAACTGAAAGGGGATTCTTTCCCGGATTCTAGCGAATATTCATTTCTTTGGAATCGTGAATGTTAGGCTGGTGTCACAATGGTGTGATTTATTTATTTACTAGCTGCACCCTGCGGTGTTACCCGTGGATAAAGTAGCTATATGTTAATCCAGGGTGTCAGCTTCCTGCATAACAAATTTTATCAAAATTGGGCCAGCAGTTTACTCGTGAAGAAGTAACAAACATACACACACCAACACACACACACACACACACACACACACACACACACACAAAACACACACTCTCAAAGTTTCGCCTTCATAATATTAGTGTGATTTACTAGCTTTTATCCGCGACTTGATGTGTGTAAATTGAGTACTTAGCCGTAAAGTTAACTCTAAAACGGAACTCGAAACTACTGTATTACTAGTTGGTAAGTAGAAAAAGACAAAATTACGTTTAGTAGTAACTAGAACTAGTGTTTCATTCGTAATTTAAGTTGTTTGTAACCAATTTGTAACCCTTATTTGGCGAGTACACAAAATATTGTCACAAGATCAATCAGTAACCAAAAAGTTGGTGAAATTAGCGGAGGGAAAAAGAATGAGACAATTGAATCTAGTAATGAAACTTCCAAAATGGATTTTGGCGCTTTTTCAGGCCTGTGTCACTTCTTCGTTTAGGTATCTATACATATAATAAAACAGTAAAAAAAGTGTGTCTGTACATTAAATATATTTCCAAAAAAAAATATTGGGGGCGATGGAGACGTAATAATAGAGTAAGAATTAAAAAAAAAATGTCTGTCTGTTTGTCTGTTTGTCTGTTTGTCTGTTTGTCTGTTTGTCTGTTTGTACACGCTAATCTCCGGAAATACTGGACGGATTCGAATGAAACTTTTTTTGTTATATAGCTATTAAGCCTGGGCAACATATAGGGTATAAATGATTTTGGAAAATGGAACGCCTGATGCAGAACCATAATGGTCAAGCTAAACTATAAGAGATATAAAAATGCCGCCTTAGTAAAAGTTGTTCATCCTGATGAGCATTTTCCAGAGACATAAAGTCCACGCGAACGAAGTCGCGGGCTTCGGCTAGTCGACAATATACCTACATTATAACTTTGGTCGCCGCGACCACTCCGGAGTGGTAAATGCAGTGCCATAAATATATAAATATATTGTGCGTATGTCTAGTAATAAGAATGAAATTGGCTTGCAATACACTTCTATCTAAACAAACAGGTACTGAGTTCTAAGGCGAGCTAAATTAAACCATATCGCTAACCACATTGAGTAGATATTGCTTTGAATTTCGTTGTGAGTGAGACTTCTGTACGTACCGTACTAAATGTAAGAATGCTACTTTGTTTTAAAACCACGATTAACGGACCGAGCAAATGACATCTCCAATTGTTTTACTTCCACCGAATGAAAGACTTAAATTTTGACGACACATTTCAATCTGGCTTTTTATTGGTCATTAAGAAGTTCCGCGTCCATCTTGTAATTGCTTTTAAATGCAAAGCGAGGAATTTAAAACTCTTTGAGAAAGTTTCGCGTTGAGTTGATTGCAAAAAGGTGAGTTTGAAAGAAGGTGGCTTTTTTGGTGATGCGATGTCTATTGATCTGAGAGCTGGTAGATATTTGGGGCAAGCTAAAAACTTGTGTTCTACATACATACATACATACTATCACGTCTTTATCCCTAATGGGGCAGACAGAGCAATTTGGGTCTTGCGGCTCTAAGCAGATAGAGCCCAGGGCTGCAAGACTCAAAGGCCACTTTTAGCTTGATGTGGGCAAGAAGGTGTATGAAGAAATCAAAATAGTGATGGGTTGCTAGCCTCATCGCCTATTAACACGATTCTAATTTTCGCCCATTCCCTTGATCGGCTCCTACGATCTGCGCGGGAAGAGAAGCAGCTGGTACATTCTAAGTTTTTCCTTTTCTGCCAGACCAGCATGGAAGTGTGTTCTATTTCTGTTATAAGACATGCGCACGATAAGCGTCGACTTAACCCACGCCTAGCTACAGAATAAGTTCTCGTACTCACGTACAGAAGTCTTAGCTAAGAAATTCAAAGAAATATCTACTCAATGTCGTTAGCGGTATGGTTTAATTTCGCTCGCGGCAGAACTCGGCACCTTAAGGTTTGGATACCTTCTTCTTCTTATCGTGTGTGTTAGTGACTAACACTAGTGTCAGAGTGTTTAAACCTCCTTAAGGCCTCTGACATGGTTTTAGGTAACGACCAATGTCAAAGACAGTGACCGGGACCGGCAGCTTAACGTGCCCTCCGAAGCACGGATCATCTTACTTATCAGACAATCAGGTGATCAGCCTTTTTTTTTGGATACCTAAAACTGCATTGCAAACCAATTTTGGAACCGAATTTACCACTCTGGAGTGGTCGCCGCGCGCATAGTAGTAATGTAGGTATATTTTCGATACCTAAACGGGGAGTGACACAGGCCTTCCCTGGCGCGGTTTTAATTGGTTGCACATTATTTGAGTCCATCCCTGAAATAAAAAAAACGACGGGTTGCACTCTGGGAGTGCCGGCAGAAGTGAAAACTTGAATATTAACGTTGTGCATTTTTGATATTTTGAAATGGTTAGGGAATAATTTTGCACGAATTGCTTTAATTATCAGTATAAAATATTTCAAATCTTTTCTGAACCACAGTCTGTCACAAATGTCACAAGCATGACCAAATTCATTTTCAACAAAATCATTTTCAAATACACAGCAGTATGGCCACTACACAGACGGTCGAGCCATCAGCTGTCACCATCCATGGATGCGCGTAGCACGCTGTAACATAAACACACACGAACAATCGCGCAAGCGCCCTGCGCCGTCTTACGAATTTTCGATCAGGCCACGTGTCCTGACGCGAGTTTAATATTTTTTACCCATTCCAAAAAAAGTGCACAACGCCGCTAAAGAAGTTTTCACTTCAATAAAAAATATAGCTTCATACAAAATACCTACCGTGTCAAAATGTATGAAGCTATATATGATTTTAGAGTTTTGCGGTCACAATTACTGTTATGAGTATTGTGCGAACAACAAAAAACAATTCCCGAACGGACACCGTCAGTGTTGTGTGAAGGGACTTATGCAACAAACGACAAAGAAAGAGGTAGACCCTTGACAGCCGAACATCCATCGCAGTTCCTCAGTCGGCCAATGACCATGACGACAAAAGGTTCGTCAAAATATCTGTCAAAAAACGATAATACTCGTGGTTAGTCCCGTAGTACTAATAACATGTATAGAGCTGTAGTATGTTTACCCCTTTCAGGTATATATCCTTTTTGTTACACATAGTATATCGTAATTTCACTACCCTAAACTTTTTCTGATTTATATAGGTAGGTATATTCATTGAGCAAAATTGTTCGCAAATTCAATCTAAAAGCCCATAATACGTAATCCATTTACCCACCATACTACATCAGAAACAGATAACAAAATAAATTTATTTCTATCACAGCATATAAATAATTCAGCAGTTGGATCCCGGTGAAATATGGTAGCCACGATTACGCAGAATAAATAGATTTCGGACTTATTTCTTTGGGGGAAATATTTTTTATCGGATTTCGCGGATAGAATGATGGATACGCGCCTCTGCGTGATGCCAGGTGGGTTGTTTATGGGTTTGTAGTGAATTTATGGGGTTATATTTGGAATAAGCCTTTTTTATGTTTTTGCAATATTTCCTTTTAGATTTGACCCAATAGAGATGTGGACTAGTTTAAAAATAAATTATTCGGTACAGTTTATAAAATGAAGATCAATATAAAATGACACTTTTGGTTAAAACTAACGTGAGATGACTGAGATGCAGTCATTATTAAATTCAAAACACGGGTAACTCACGTATAGAGACAGCTAGTAGTAGTAGTAGTAGTAGTAGTAGTAGTAGTAGTAGTAGTAGTAGTACTTACCCGTGTTTTGAATTCAATAATGAATTGACACTATTTGTGATTTACAAATAGTGTCATTTTACACTGATCTTATCCATTTTGAATATAATTTTAGATTTATTAATGAAGAAAAAAACTGTCATTAAGCGCGCTATTTGACTTCAAAAAGCATAATGTCACGCTTTTGTATTTCATACGAAATGTTTGTCTTAACATTTGGAAAAAAATGTCTGATTTGATTTGTTGTCATCCATTTATATTCTAATTCTTTGTTGTCATCTAGCGGATTCCCGATCAGAAATAGTGCTTAAAGATTTGATTTGTCTGACTTTTTTCTTTAGGACGAAGAGGCAAAGGAAGACACATAGAGACAGTTTTTTTGAAACAACTGAAAGATCAAATCCATGTATTAATCTACAAAGATGTAAAGGAGTTGGTTTGGACATAGACAGATGAAAAGCATTGGTTGCCCCACATACAAGAGCTTAGCTTTTTAATAAGGAGAAAGTAAAAACAAGTGAAAAATAATTTATTTAGCCTTGAATATTTAATACGTAGTTGTTGAAGTCAGATCATTTATTTAAAGCTAAGCTAAGTTTACTGCCTACTACTATTTACTGTTTTTAACTGTTTACTAGAACAGAAAGAAAGAGAGTACAAAAATAATATATTTTTTATCCAGGACTGATTATGAAACTCAAAAACCCTTAGAGACCAGGCTGCCCAGTCCACTACATGACCTAGAAGATTGGACGAGGTAACTGCTTTTTACACAGCGACTGCCGTCTGACCTTTGCAATCCAAAGGGTAAACCAGAACCCTTGGATAGGTTTGGGACCCATAGTTTATACGTGCCTTGCGAAACACGGAATCATCTTTCTTTTCGGAGAGTAAGGGGATTCAAGCCTGCAATATCCTAACCAGACTGGAAACAACTTATCACAAAGTATCACAGAGGGATACTACAAGTATCACTTTTTTATTCTTAATGGGGTAGACAAAGCATTTCGAGATGGGTAAACATACATAATATCACGCCTGTTTCCCGCAGGGGTAGGCAGAGACTATGGACCTCCACTTGCTACGATCCTGACAAACCTCTTTTGCTTCATCTCAACTCATCAATCTCTTCATACATGCCCTTCGGTTACGGGTACTTTTTACCTCTCCTAGACGGGTAAAAGTTATATTAATTTTCTTACCTTTGGTTTTAGGGTTGTTCCACCCGCTTGTGGTCTTGGTTAGCTTCTAGGGCGCATGCGAGATCTGAAACAACAAGAGATAATTTTTCAAAACTGAGAATCCAACACCGAATTAGTATACCTTTTTAAACAAAAAATAAATCGGTCCAAGCGGTTTTGAATAATCAATAAACATACATAAAAAGATCGTTGCGAATTGATAACCTCCTCTTTTTTATAGTCGGTAAAACATGAAAAATTTCGCCACGAGTATGATTCCACCCCCTCACGTTAACGCCGTAAGTGCACTTCCATTGTGCTACCGCGACTTCGAATCACCCTAACGAAGAGACGAAATTTTCATTGGCGGCCTTAAGAGTCCCCTTACCCTAGACTTCTCCATACAAACGTAGTCTACGTTTAATTTTGAAACCACATGTCAGATTCCGGTAAAAATTGGTAATTGTAAAGAAATTGCAATTATCTAGGGTTATAACTGGTTTCCTATCGTAAAATTATGAACTGGAAAGAAAAAATAACGATTTAGAAGTTTCCCATACTAATGGTCAAAAATGATATAAAACACTATATTCTATTTCAAGTTCATATTTTTACTGTAGGAAACCAGTTATAAACCTAGATAATTGCAATATCTTTGAAATTACAAAATTTTGCCCAAATCGGACATGTCGTTTTGAAATAAAACGTAGACTACGTTTGTATGGAAAGTTGTATTTTGGTCTAGGGTCGGTGGACTCTTAACTGTTTAATATATAGAATAAATTTGGGTACAGCTTGCAAATAAACTATGAATGATTAGTTATTCAGTTGTTCGACTAAAAGCAAATTAACGTAGTTGTCGGTTCCTCGAAAAAAAGTCGAAGGTTAAGAATATTGTCTCAATATTTTAACTTTCTAGATTTATATTTATATTTTATCAGACATCCCGAACTTGAACGTTCTTCGCAAAAACCAATAAGCAGTATCACATGCCGGTGTCGGTTCTTCGATAAAAAGTCAAAAGTTTGCGGTCGGATAAACAGCCGAGTGTGACCATTGAGAGCATTCCGAAGTGACAGGAAGTGACATCTTGAAATCGACGAACGGTATCTACCAGTAGATATCTGAGGTATATATTAAGTTAATCAAAGGGGGTGTCGAGGAGAGGTGTCAATTTTGGCGGGTAAATTTATCTTATAATTTTAAATTTGGAGCCCAGATTCACCTTTAAATTTTTTAGTTAGCTAAGTCCCAAAAGTGAACTGGTAGACAATGCTTAGCATTCAGTTGTTGTACCTTTATGATTTTCGAGTGAAATGAATTAACTAAATTAATCTATACATATAATAAAACAGTAAAAAAAGTGTGTCTGTACATTAAATATATTTCCAAAAAAAAAATTGGGGGCGATGGAGACGTAGTAATAGAGTAAGAATTAAAAAAAAAAGTCTGTCTGTTTGTCTGTTTGTCTGTATGTCTGTATGTCTGTATGTCTGTATGTCTGTATGTCTGTATGTCTGTTTGTCTGTTTGTACACGCTAATCTCCGGAAATACTGGACGGATTCGAATGAAACTTTTTTTGTTATATAGCTATTAAGCCTGGGCAACATATAGGGTATAAATAATTTTGGAAAATGAAACGCCTGATGCAGAACCATAATGGTCCAGCTAAACTATAAGAGATATAAAAATGCCGCCTTAGTAAAAGTTGTTCAGCCGGATGAGCATTTTCCAGAAACATAAAGTCCACGCGAACGAAGTCGCGGGCTTCGGCTAGTAATAAATAAATGAGATAATATTAAAGGAAATGGGTGACCAAGGACTTTATTATCTAATGAATCGACCGTATCGTACTAATAATAACGATTTGGCTTTAGTTTTACGAAGGACTTTCAAACTCTCAACCCGTCTTGGAAATGGAAACGTACAGTATGGGAATACAGAGTGCTTATAGTCAAAAGCGCTAAGCTAAAGACTTACTGATACGTATCCATACATAGAAAGAAATAAAGAGGTCTTATTCTAAACCGTAATCTAGCCGGCACACAAGCATTTACTTATAATAAATAGGTATTTAAAAAAGTATTTAATTATACTTTGGTAACATTTAAATAAAACTCGCTTGAAGTTCCACTTTTTGGCTGCAATACCCGACAGGGTTCATAGTGTACCTAATATTAAGTAGACAGTGAATTTTAGTAGTTAGAACATTATAAAATGAAACGCAATGCAAATGATATGAAATGCAATAAATGATTTCAATTGAATTGAATTGAGAATTTACCGTGCAATGTCGATTCTATACAAGTGATATCTCTTTGCCGATCGCATAGGGGGGTCAAAAGGAGGCATCCTGGGGGATGGACCGTCAAATATTGCCCAGGGAGCTGTCAACCGGACTAGAAAGTTCGAAGGACGGCAACATGTGTTTAAATAAAACTATTTTTCAAGTTTAGTCTTGCTGGGCTTATTGGGCCTTTGTTTTCGTATTAATCTTGGGCGTAACGAGTCTTTTGATGGTCTTATACAAGTCTTATAGGGGTTATAATAAAGATACTTTTGAGAATCACGAGCTTTTTCACCCCGGTTCTTTTTTTATATAGGGACAAATTACACTGATTGAGTTAGCCCCAAAGTACGTTCGAGACTTGTGTTATGGGATACTAACTCAACGATACTATGTTTTATAACAAATACATATATAGATAAACATCCAAGACCCAGGACAATTTGAAATAGGCCATTTTACAACTTGTTCTGACCGGGGATCGAACCCGGGCCCTCTGGGTGGCGGACTAGCATGTTAAAAATGCAAAAAAAGTTAATGTACTATGATACACCTATGAAAGGTGTACCGGTACAGGCGACTCAGGGGTGTTATTATAACTTATTATTACTTTGTGAGAAAGAGAAATGAACAAATTTCACTATGTTTACTTGAGTAATCGAGTTTGCATTATGTTTTCAGTTTTTGACCGTTAATTCATCATCATCATCAATAAATTTAAGAACTAGGTTCTTGTCGGTGGAGTATTTTCATATTCATTCTTCTTCTTCTCGTGTGAGTTAGTGACTAACACTAGTGTCAGAGTTTTTTAACCCCTTTAAAGGCCTCTGACATGGTTTTACCAATACCAATGTCAAAGACAGTGACCGGGACCGACGGCTTAACGTGCCCTCCGAAGCACGGATCATTTTACTTATCGGACAATCAGGTGATCAGCATATAATGTCCTAACCAAACTAGGACAACAACACAAAGTCGTTGCCCCCGCCGGGAATCAAACCCGCGACCTTCGGGTATGAGCCGAACGCTCTAACCACTACACCACGGAGGCAGTTAAATTCATATTCATTATAATATAGTGATCTAGCATAACCTGCGGTTCGATTTATTACGGGCATGTCCCTTTTACGTTACATAATGTTTTCTTGTATTTTTTTGTATAATATAATTGTAGGCTAATCTAATCATTCATCCTTAACGAACCGATCCGTTTATAAGCGTACTTGCTGCCCACTCTGGTTAATGGCTTGTGTAGCCTGAATAACCCCTTGTTATACGGTTATGGTCTGGCTAAATGGCCTGAAACTATTTAATGTTAAGGTCAAGGGAGTAAAAACTTTCCTTGGGCATATAAATTTTTTCTTTATCAAACTTTATTGTTTCGTACTGTTAACAAACGACATTTTATTTTATACTAGCGTGCCCGTTGGCTTCACTCCTCGTAGGAATTTTGGGATAAAAACTATCCTATGTTCTTTCCTGGGTATCAAACTATATCCATATCTAATTTCATTTTAATAGGTTCAGTGGTTAAAGCGTGAAGTGGTAACCAATAAATAAATATACAAAGTCACTTTCGCATTTATAATTTTAGTTAGGAAGTAAGCATAATGATTTTTATTTGTCCACTGGCTGCTGTGGCCAAGTATAACTCTGGTAGTACAGAAAGGGTCGTGCTCCTACAGTGGAGACAAAAAGACCTGAAGAAGATGATAATTTAATTTCATTCAATTAACACTTCGAGAAATTTTTGCCTCGTTGGCTCATCGCGTTATGTGTCCCGCCCACTGCCACTTCAATGAGCTAATCCGCTTCCTACAAGTTTTATAGGTATTATATGTAATCTACAACAAAGCCAAAAAGCCTGACACCCGTCAGAGGTCCCGACCCGAGCCTATCTAATCCTCAAAACTGAAACTTTTGCACCGAGTTCGACCCTGTTAATCTTTCACGGGATCCCACTAATAAACGTAGATTTAATTAAATCCCACACAAGTAATGAAGGAGCCTAGAGCCGACCCTGTAAATAACACAAATTAAAAAGCAACAGATGAGGATGAACCATACGCAGCGTATGATGCGCGACGTATTTTGCGTCGTTCATCTAATTTCTACCCGCGTAACTTGCACCTGGAACTATTGATGTGCAAGAGTTGCGTCCTCGAGTTCTAATTTTGAAGACTCAAGTCGGTGTTGCAGGGCTCTATGAGCTCAATAGGCTTAGAGTTCCAAGCTGACGTGAGCGCGAGTTTTCTGAGCATCGACTCGAGCCCTTAAGAAAGCTCGAGTATTAAAATGAAGGTGAGCTGTTCTTGAACGCGTTCAAGGGTGTCGAGGCGTAACTTTAGATGCATTTATTGTCCAAGGTATTATCATCAGATTTTTCTGTCTCCACTTCAGGACCCTCTCTGTACAGCCATACTTACTTGGCCAAAGCAGCCAGGTATGCAAGCAAATATTCATTTAACTATTATTTGTAATCAATTTTATTTTTCGGTGACTTGTCATTGATTTTGGAAAATGGAACATCTGATACAGAACTGTAATGGTCCAGCTTACCTATAAGAAATATAAAAATGACGCCTTAGCAAAAGTTGTCCAGCCTGATGAGCATTTTCCGAAATCGAAGTCCACGCAAACAAAGTCGCGGGTATTGGAGGTATATCTATGTTAGTTCTCTTTTGTAACAGTAGAAATAACCCTCCCTCCCCCCAAGTGGTCAAGTGTCTGAAATTTAATCCGGGAAAAATCCAATCGCTGCGTCTTTACTCACGCCCGGAACCATTTTCTACATGTATGTGCGGTTAGAGCCTGGGATACAATGAGAGCGCAGAAATCTGTAAATGAGACGCAATATTCTTCCACTTTCCAATTCTTGTAATAGTCTAGTACCCAAAAGTAACATACATACATACTATCACGTCTTTATCCCTAACGGGGCAGACAGAGCATTTTGGGTCTTGCGGCTCTATGCAGAGCCCAGGGCCGCAAGACCCAAAAGCCACTTTTAGCGTCATGGTGGGTGAGAAGATGGAAAAGCAATCAATTCAGTGATGGGTTGCTAGCCGCATCGCCTGTTAACATGATTCGCATTTTTGCCCATTCCCTCGATCGGCTTTTACGATCTGCGCGGGAAGAGAAGCAGCTGGTACATTCTAAGTTTTTTCTTTCTCCCAGATCAGTATGGGAGTACCCAAAAGTTGACTGGGAGAAATTGCTTTAATGCTAAACCCGCCTTTATGCCTATAATATTAGTTTTACAATTTAGTTCCTCCGCTCATCACTAGACGGCGTTCACAAATCTTTTTAATTTGCCTGGCAACTAAACTTTTATTTAACAAATTCAGTTACAATAAAGATGTTTTATTTTATCTCATCTATCAATATGGCATGAGTGCCTTAGCATAGTGAACTGGAGTTACTGGAAACATCAATATTACATTTATTCACATCTCATGGTTTTTCTCGTGTTAACGCGTATCCGAATGCCGCCATAGGGAGTATGTTATTCGGTAAAAAAGAGGAAAAAAAGCCGAATTCGGCTGTAGTTTATCGACTGGTCTACCTGACGTATAATACTTGTGCTAAATTTTTTAGAACCAGACGCCGCCAAACGTAATTATACGTTGTGAATGCAGTTTCAGCTCTAAATAGACGTTTTTGCTTGGTAATTTATTTGCCTCTTAACCTTCTGTCAGTGCAAAACACCTGACATAATAGTAAAACAATGCATGTCGACCGGATTCAGGTCTGTGATCAGGTTATGACATCTCTTGATCAATCTCTTCCTGTAGACGTCGTGGATAAAAGATACTATCCCATTGTAACACTGCCCTAAAAATCGGCTGGCCAGTAATAGAAATAAATCGGGCAACCCTTCCGGCGGGAGTCGCGGGTCAAATTGTTACACATTTGCGTGGCAGAATTGAATGTTGAGAGGGTAACATTGCCCCGCAATCGTAAGCCTTTTATTGCCAAGCTTTAATCTCGGAGTTTTTAATGGGTTATTTTTCCAATAAAGGTTTGTTGTCAATTATTTTTTATTTTCTGTTAACCTTTTTTTAAGTCATAGACATCATAAAGATTTAAAATGGAGGTTCTTGATTGACATCTCAATAAAATTGTTTCAAAATTGTGCGGGTAAGTTGAATGTTCAAAGGGTAATATTGCCCCGTTAGTCTTTTACTGTCACGCTTTTATTTCAGAGTTCCAATAAAGGTTTATTGTCAATTATTTTTTATTTTCTTTTAACCTTTTTTTGAATCATAGTCAACATAAAGATTTTGAATGTAGACGTCTTAATTGACATCTCAATATAAGGTCAGTTAGTGATAAAATTGTTACACATTTGCGTGGCAGAATTGAATGTTGAGAGGGTAACATTGCCCCGCAATCGTAAGCCTTTTATTGCCAAGCTTTAATCTCAGAGTTTTTAATGGGTTATTTTTTCAATAAAGGTTTGTTGTCAATTATTTTTTATTTTCTATTAACCTTTTTTTTAAGTCATAGACATCATAAAGATTTAGAATGGAGATTTCTTGATTGACATCTCACAAATTTGCGTGGCTAAATTGAATGTTCAGAGGGTAATATTGCTCCGTTAGTCTTTTACTGTCACGCTTTTATTTCAGAGTTTTTAATGGGTTATTTTTCCAATAAAGGTTTATTGTCAATTATTTTTTATTTTCTTTTAACCTTTTTTTGAATCATAGTCAACATAAAGATTTAAAATGTAGATGTCTTCATTGACATCTCAATATAAGGTCAGTTAGTGATAAAATTGTTACACATTTGCATGGCAGAATTAAATGTTGAGAGGGTAACATTGCCCCGCAATCGTAAGCTTTTTATTGCCAAGCTTTAATCTCGGAGTTTTTAACGGGTTATTTTTCCAATAAAGATTTGTTGATTATAGCTGTGCCCATGGGCTTCGCTCCTCGTGGAAATTTCGGGATAAAAACTATCCTATGTCCTTTCCTGGGTGTCAAAATATATCCATCAAATTTTAACTAAATAGGTTCAGTGATTGAAGCGTGAAGCGTGGTAACGAACAAACAAACAAATATACATTACTCACTTTCGTATTTATAATAGAAATAGAAATTTGTAGTATAGTTACACATTTGCGTGGCAGAATTGAATATTGAGAGGGTAACATTGCCCCGCAATCGTAAGCCTTTTATTGCCAAGCTTTAATCTCGGAGTTTTTAACGTGTTATTTTTCCAATAAAGGTTTGTTGTCAATTATTTTTTATTTTCTGTAAACCTTTTTTTAAGTCATAGACATCATAAAGATTTAGAATGGAGATTCTTGATTGACATCTCAATAAAATTGGTATGTAAGTGATAAAATTGTTTCAAAATTGCGCGGGTAAGTTGAATGTTCAGAGGGTAATATTGCCCCGTTAGTCTTTTACTGTCACGCTTTTATTTCAACGTTCCAATAAAGGTTTATTGTCAATTATATTTTATTTTCTTTTAACCTTTTTTTGAATCATAGTCAACATAAAGATTTTGAATGTAGATGTCTTAATTGACATCTCAATATAAGGTCAGTTAGTGATAAAATTGTTACACATATGCGTGGCAGAATTGAATGTTGAGAGGGTAACTTTGCCCCGCAATCGTAAGCCTTTTATTGCCAAGCTTTAATCTCGGAGTTTTAAATGGTTTTTTTTTCAATAAAGGTTTATTGATAATTATTTTTTATTTTCTGTTAACCCTTTTTTTAATCATAGTCATTATAAAGATTTAGAATGGAGATTTTTTGATTGATATTTCAATAAAATTGGTCTGTAAGTGATAAAATTGTTACATATTTGCGTGGCCGAATTTAATGTTGAGAGGGTAACATTGCCCTGCATTCGTAAGCCTTTTATACATGCTGTAACCTCAGGGTTTTTAGTGGGATGTACTGACAATTATGTTTATTTGCTTTTTATTTTCTGTTAATACTTTTATGGATCTGAGGGTACGGGATGGCACCCGCCAAGTCGATCATATAAAGGCACAGACAATTATACTTTTCTCGAAGCCATACAAAGAACACAACCTTATAATAAATATATCTATTCAATAAAATGATGATCATATTATATGAAAAATATAAGACGTATGTTACCTAAGTAATTTTATTTATAAATGAGTTGATTTTTCATGTGGATTGTGATTTTGAAACTGTTAACGGCAAAAACTGCGTTGCTGGACTGGCGTTGCATTGATTTTGAAGGAATTTAAAGTACATTATAAGAACCTACTTAATGTAGACGAATACGTTATGAATTTATTAAAACGTTTGAAGATGTTTTTAAAATCATTTTCGATGTTGCCCAATTTCATTGGGAAGGGATTTAAAATTATTATAACAAATTTGCGTTGCCAAATTGAATGTTCAGAGGGTAACATTGCCCACAGTAAGCCTTTTACTGCCACGCTGTAATCTCGAGTTTTAATGGGCTCTATTGACATTTATTTTTTATTTTCCGTACCTTTTTATGGACCATTGATGTGAAATCTGGTAGACAAACAATCTGCATAATGGTACCAAAATTTACCGTTTACTACGGAGTGCATAATAAATTAAATTGGCTTTTTTTATTGACTAGCTGTGCCCGAGGGATTTGCTTCCCGTGGAAATTTCGGGATAAAAACTATCCTATGTCCTTAATCTCTGGGTATCAAACTATATCCACGTCAAATTTCATATAAATAGGTTCAGTGGATGAAGCGTGAAATGGTAACAAACAAACAAATATACTATAATGTAGGGTAGGATAGTAGGATTATGTACAATTAAGTCGTAAGCATACCTATAGTTTCTATGACTGACAGAAACTGGTTAGTCTAATCCGGTAGTTGCTATCTTTTTGTTACTTAAAATACATTTTTGGCGTCAGAGTTTTGTTTTTTTTAGTAATTGTTCTTCTATTACGTGTACATCAATGTTGCTTTTTAATTGAGTGCAATCGACTAAATGACTTCTTCGAGAAGTCTGTAAAATAAAATTGTATGGTCCTCCGAAATGTTTAAGTACCTAGAATTTGTGTTGTCTGCCTAAACTGTACAAATTAACTACTTGTATACTTACCGTTAAATTGCACAAAGGCACAGATCCGATCATTAATTAATATTTAATATTGTAATTCGATACCTGACCGATATGAAAGAATTGTACATTTGAAATGGCAGTGGGCTGGATCGATGTTGCCAGAGAGTTCTGTATTGGCGACTCCGCACAGGAAGACGACGCATAGGTAGACCAGCAGCCAGATGGTCAGCCATCAAAAAAACGACAGACCGCCGCAGTTAGTATATATGTACAGTACCTGGGCGACCGAGCTTTGCTCTTTTTAAACTTTTCTAAAAACAATAGAAATTTAAAAAAAAATATAAACTTGAATATAAAAAAAAAACAAATGTAAGTCACCGAGTGGGATTCGAACCCGTAACACTCTTTCTTGTTGTCCGCGTCTTAACCGCTGGGCCAGACAGATAGTGGCCGGCAGGACGAAATTAGCGACCATATTCTGCCTGGAAAGAAAACCGCATAAAAACTCAAAAACACGCGTTTTCCCAAACATAAGACTAATCTAGATCGATTGTTTATCCCGAAAACCCCCATATACAAATTTTCAGCGAAATCGTTAGAGCCGTTTTCGAGATCACAGAAATTTATAAATATATAAATATACAAGAATTGCTCGTTTAAAGGTATACGATTGTAAATGTCGTAGCCGTCTGGTTAAATCAGGCAGTTAACTGAACGCCTAACCCGTTCTGTAAAAGCAGGCATCCAATTAAATGGCTGAAGGACGACTAGCCAAGCTATTGAACGTAACGTTTATAATATTGATGATATTTTGATATGTGGTTAGGGTTAACAACTTATTAAGGCCATACCCAAATTTTCCGGGGTCCAGTGGCGCCGCCATTTAAAATAAATAATTTAAAAGGAAACGGAGATATCATTCAAAATTGTGTCTTGGTCAAGCCCTAGATAACCCTTAAAACTATTTTATGAACTACTGTTTATAATTTAAAGTGCGAACGTGAAGCTTTTCTACGCACATTAGCTAAAAGTGGCCGTTTTTCGCAAATGTGCGTAGAAAAGCTTCACGTTCTCACTTTAAACTACAAAAAGTAGTTTAAAAAATACTTTGAATGGGTATCTAGAACTTGACCAAGACACAATTTTAAATGATATCTCCGTTTCCTTTTACATGATTTATTTTAAATGGCGGCGCCACTGGACCCCGGAAAATTTGGGTATGGCCTTAAGTATTTTATGTAGCTATATTTATCTCTACGTTAAATTCGTCGTTCCCTCACTTAGAAGGAAGTATCCAGAAGGGAGCAAAAAATGAACATGGTTGCAAATCGGTTAGGGCAAAGTTTCACAGAACAAAAAGTAAGTACTCTCGTAGACAAGTTTCAGTGGTGGTGTAGCGCTTGCAACTTAGACGTTAGCTGTTATACTTAACTACTTTCTGAGAGGGATGGCGACGTTATCTATACATAAAATAAAACAGTAAAAAAGAGTGTCTGTACTGTTAGCACTATTATGCTTTAATGAAACTATTATATGGAATTACTCGTAGTAAGTATTTATTCACAGACACACACGATACGTCACAGGTACATAAGTAGGTATCTCAGGTAACACGTCTTATCTGGAAGTCTCGCTAGGCGGCTCTGGGGACGAATCTAGCCCGGGCCCCATTGTAGGTACCGTGACCTTCAGCCTCCTATGATCTTCTACTACCGCAGATAACACGGCCATACTGACGACAGCTTCGCCCTCGAAGCTCAAAGCTCAAGCACCACCACACCTTCAGTAGCTGAAACGTGAGGGAGGGGGTTACGGTCCTCCCTGCACCTGCCTGACTCATAGTCAGATATAGCTGAAACGTGAAGAAGGGGGTTACGGTCCTTCTGCACCTGCCAGACATTAAGTCTGAAAATGTAAGAGAGGATTGATAGACCTCTAACACCTGCCGACGCTATGTCGAAACTGTCAAGGTGGGTTGATAGCCCACCGACAACCGTCTGACCAGAAATCAGAACCTGTGAGAGAGGGTTGATAGCCCTCTGTCACCTGCCGACGCTATGTCGAAACTGTCAAGGCGGGTTGATAGCCCACCGACACCTGTCTGACCAGGAGTCAGAAACTGTGAGAGAGGGTTGATGGCCCTCTAGCACCTGCCGACACTATGTCGAAACCGTCAAGGTGGGTTGATAGCCCACCGACACCTGTCTGACCAGGAGTCAGAAACTGTGAGAGAGGGTTGATGGCCCTCAAGCACCTGCCGACACTATGTCGAAACCGTCAAGGTAGGTTGATAGCCCACCGACACCTGTCTGACCAGAAGTCAGAAACTGTGAGAGAGGGTTGATGGCCCTCAAGCACCTGCCGACACTATGTCGAAACCGTCAAGGTGGGTTGATAGCCCACCGACACCTGTCTGACCAGGAGTCAGAAACTGTGAGAGAGGGTTGATAGTCCTCTAACGTCTGTCGACACACAATCGACACCGTGAAGGTGGGTTGATAGCCCACCGACACCTGCCTGACTATAATTTAGAAAAACGTGAAAGAGGGTTGATAGCCCTCTAACACCTGTCGACACACCGTCGACACCGTGAAGGTGGGTTGATAGCCCACCAACACCTGCCTGACTATAACTTAGAAAAACGTAAAAGAGGGTTGATAGCCCTCTAACACCTGTCGACACACCGTCGACACCGTGAAGGTGGGTTGATAGCCCACCGACACCTGCCTGACTATAACTTAGAAAAACGTGAAAGAGGGTTGATAGCCCTCTAACACTTGTCGACACACCGTCGACACCGTGAAAGTGGGTTGATAGCCCACCGACACCTGTCAGGCCAAAGTCAGAAAACGTGTAGGAAGGTTAATAGCCTTCCGACACTTGTCAGGCTAGAGTCAGAAAACGTGTAGGAAGGTTGATAGCCTTCTAACACCTGCCAGACCGAAGTCCGAAATCATGAAGGAAGGTTGATAGCCTCCCAACACCTGCCAGACCGCAGTCCGAAACCGTGAAGGAAGGTTGATAGCCTTCCGAAACCTGCTAGACCGAAGTCCGAAATCGTGAAGGAAGGTTGATAGCCTCCCAACACCTGCCAGACCAAAATCATAAATCGTGAAGGAAAGTTGATAACTTTCCGACACCCGCCAGACCAAAATCAGATATCTTCTTAAGTGGCCAATTCCAAATATTTTCACACATCTTTATCACATTTTAATACAATCAATTTGTAAGTGCATATCACTTTACTGAGTCATACACTTCGGAATTGGCTCTTGATATTCTTATACCCCGGCTTTCTTTACTAATATACATCAAACTTTGTGGTACGGGGATTTCAGATATCTCATAACATTAAAACGAGTCATTTGCTCACTTTGGTCTGAAACTTGCTCTTGTGACCCTTGAGATCTTACCTCTGCCCAGACTATGTGAGATACTTCGCCAAATGCTTTGCAGATAACTTCCACTTTAGGGTCGGCTACTCATATGTGAAATATGATCTGAGGCTTCTTAGAGCATTACTGTTAGGGTCTGCCACCTTGACAAAGCATTAACCGCTGAGGTCTGCCGCTCTACAGTGAACTATTATGGATGTTCTCACACTTCAGAGCTTTGCGCACAATCGGGCCTGCTAATAATAGAGATTGTTTACTGAATGTGTATCACACACCTTCTTAAATCCCGCCTCTTATCAGAGATGCACAGAATATTCTCAATCATCAGTGCTTAAAGCAGTCTGTCAGAACAATTTGTAGTAGTCCTTCATAAATTTTACTTCTAGAGCGTCAATCTATCTGAGAGCGTATACTAGCTTACTGCTTCCCATTAGTAATAATGAAATACAGGCGATCTGTCTTGTGTTGAGTCAGCCTCACATGAGAGGGTCTGCCAGTGTTGTCTGTTTTACTTACATTCCTCATTTTAGACATGTAAAAATTCACCAACACTGCCTTTGAACTCGAATTCTAATCTGATTTTGTGTGCCTATGTCTCTCATATGTTAGACATTCACTAATTCTATAGAGTGTAAGTGACTCTTGTACTATATTTTATTTCATCTGCTGTACTGCACAGAACCATTCATGTTCTCACATTAGGTATTTTCTTCAAGCTCCCTGCTTACACATAATCTCAGATTGAAACATGAAATGAAAGGTCATCTCAGCAGATCACATATAACTTTCGGGGTGGGTATTCAACAGAGCGTCATTCATTATCTTCAAAACACTTTACAGATTTTTTTTTTTAGGCATAGAGCAATCGTGATATTTTTTTTTAAACTGCATATGTGCATTTTACCTTATTTCACGATTGCCATAATGTGCTGATTCTCAGGACCTATATATTTTATACCCTTCGGGACATTAAGTTATAACTAGTGTTCACTAATCCAAGTGCGGGTCAAGCCCTGTGTTGCTTAACATGCGTAATCGCTAGTTACGAGTATTTCCGCCTGGGTCATCGAACCCCTCACACTTATAATGAACTCCTGCCACATCATTAACAGCAGTAATTCTTAGCAGCTTCTTCTAGGTCCGTAGCTAATTATCATCGCAAATAGGTACTTATAAAATCTTCTGCCACTACCTTTTTTTAGTAGCAAGTATTTCTTAAAACCATCTCGTATTTGCAGGCTGCCAAAAGACAACTTAAAAGATTTGTCAGAAACTGATCTAACTGATTAGACAATACATGGACATTTCAGTAGGTACTTGACACTTTCAACTTGTGATTTTCATAGTGGTTTCTTGCAAGACTCGCATAATTTGCTACTGATCCATTCTATTTGTACTAATGCAATTTCTGTTGTACTAAAAGTATTTCAAAAGACATCCAAAACAATCTAACTCTGGAAATACTTTGTTTTCACTCGAGTCGTCATCAAATTCAGATGATAACTAACGTGTCGATATCTCGTCTCCATTTTTAGAGAACATTACACATACTGTACTGACATAACTTATTTTGTATCAATTTATGTCATTGTAACAAGTTGAGAGCCTTTACATGTGACGTATCTAATATCCACCATAGCTTGGTCAATACTTCTCACAGGTCATGTCTTATATATGACGATCACAGGATAATATTGTTTTTTTAACCATAGACTTAAGAAAAGAAATAGATCCTTGTTGTAATCTTTACTATTCAACTTCTTATTTGCTCTGTCAGAAATCTTTAACAGATTTTCTGTTTTCGACATCTTCAAAAATTCTTATATTCCAACAACTATAATCTTTTCAAGTAAATATCTATTTCATTGTCATCTGCTATTTCAATTTTTCCAAGATAAATAAAACTGTCGTTTTCTTTTATCAAGCAAATTCGTTTACCAAGATTTTAATTTTTGAACATAACACCTTTTTCTGCCAATATTTTCAACACGAGTGACCCAAACTTTTATATTATAGCATACTGAGCTTCATAACTTGAGCAACAAGTCTGTTTCTTAACATCGAATAATAACATTAAATTATAAGTTAGCCGACTTTTGTTTATAGAAACATTCCTCCGTGGCATCGGCGACAATCATAGTCATAGTAATGTTTACATTATATTAGAGTCAGAGGCCCTGATTACCTGCGTTGTAATCGCCTCACACGTAGAGTTGAAATTGGGCTTACACCATCTTCTGAGCCTGTACTGAAGAACAAGCGCCCTTTGTTTGTCACAACGGCTGAATGTTTATGTTTCGCCGGACGGTAACTGATAAGGCGTCGACATGTCGTGATCGTGATTGTTGGGAATGATGAATAAGTTTTAATGATCATACAACTGATTTGATCCTCATTTTCTTTTGTTCTTTCGCAAAAACTTTCTAAAGTTAAAACTGTCGGTTTGCCAGTCACCAAATCAATGGCACAGTGGGAAATTATACTCAAGGAAGAGAAATATTTTACATCAAATGTAGAATAGTCATAACACATCCATTGCCAACTTATAGGTCGTAGGTACTTGAGCAAGCATCCACTTTACATTTAACATAAAGGAATTTCACACTTTTAATCAACATCCACTGTAGTGAAAGGAATTACTATTTAGCCAGTTTGAGGTAATGAGAACTTCTTTTCCAAGTAATTGTTTTAAATAACCAAAAAAACAATTTAAGTCATACCTGCATTTTGAATCTTCATTATTTTCACATAACATTAGGGTCATCATCTACCAAAAACTACTTCTTGGTCATCACATAGCATCATCATCATCATCATTTCATCCACAGAGCATATTCAAACAGAAGCTTTTCTTGTAACTTTGTTCAGATCGACTGATCACTTATAGCAGGTGGGTGTCCGACAAACGTTTGTAGATTTGTACCGCTATTAGTCCCGCCCACTGCCGCTTCAATGATATAGTTCGTAGATCTATATTCACATATGCTTCACATCACTGGTATTTCTTAAAAGGAATAAAACCTAGTTCCTTACTCGCGTTTTTCAATGGCGGCGTACTTTTTTTTGTAAGAAACACATTTCCAGTTTCAATTCACATTATCCAAAAAGTACCTATTGTGATAAAATCACTTTTAACTTTGACATCAGTCTCACATTTTAACGCATATCAAGTCCTCTTCGGTTTAGCGTATTTGGGCAATTATCCCACCGCTGTGTTAGCACTATTATGCTTTAATGAAACTATTATATGGAATTACTCGTAGTAAGTATTTATTCACAGACACACACGATACGTCACAGGTACATAAGTAGGTATCTCAGGTAACACGTCTTATCTGGAAGTCTCGCTAGGCGGCTCTGGGGACGAATCTAGCCCGGGCCCCATTGTAGGTACCGTGACCTTCAGCCTCCTATGATCTTCTACTACCGCAGATAACAGTACATTAAATATATTTAGAAACATATTGGGGGCGATGGAGACATAGAAATAAACATCGTATAATAAAACAAGGTATTCTCTTCCCGTGACAGCTGATGACGTAGGTGGAACATGAAATATGTCATCAGTTTGATGTGTTGCCACTGTGTGAAATTGAATTACCCGAGCGTAATGCATTTTTGAACTTTATATACCAATTTTGAATTAATAAATCCATTATATAAATTTATTAAATATTGAATTGACGAATCACGCGAGAATCGCGAGATACGTAATAGCTAAGTTACTTAATATTTTATTTAATATTCATGAACTAATTGATAAAGTCCTTAAATTTACTAAAAAGAAAAATCAGTGGCAACACTTATCGTGACGTACCTGGTCAAGTTCCATCTCGGGAAGAGAATACCTTGTTTTATTATACCATGGTAATAAAGAAAGAATTTAAAAAAAATTGTGTCTGATTGTCTGTTTGTACACGCTTATCTCCGGAAATACTGGACGAATTTAAATAAAACGTTTTTTGTTATATAGCTGTTAAGCATGGGCAACATATCCTACTTTCGACTAATATTATAAATGCGAAAGTGAGTTTGTATATTTATTTATTTGTTACTACTTGACGCTTCAACCACTGAACCTATTTAGATGAAACTTGATATGGATATAGTTTGATACCCAGGGAAGGACATAGGATAGTTTTTATCCCGAAATTCCCAAGGAAGCGAAGCCCACAGCTAATATTTTTATAAACTTTACACATATTTTTTTGATCTAAACTAACGTAAGAGGCAGATATTGTTAACGTACATGAAGAAAATATCAGTAGAGCTGGAGACGACATCATGTGCGCGCGTCCTCTAGTCACATTTGCATGAAGAAGACCTCCAAATGAGGACAAAACTTCGGCCAGCTAACTCTAAACGAGTAACCCGTGTAATTATTTGGTACTGTTATTAGAATAAAATAAAAAGCCACAAAATAATGTCACTTGTCATTGATCATATCCATTTTTAACGTAATTTTATTTTGGGATGGTATCCTATTACTCCTAAGAGCTACCTCCATGGTGTAGTGGTTAGAGCATTCGGCTTATACCTGGAGGTCGCAGGTTCGATTCCCAGCGGGGGCAACGACTTTGTGTTGTTTTCCTAGTTTGGTTATGACATTGTAGGCTGATCACCTGATTGTCCGATAAGTAAGATGATCCGTGCTTCGGAAGGCACATTAAGCCGTCGGTCCCGGTCACTGTCTTTGACATTGGTCGTTACCTAAAACCATGCCAGAGGCCCTTAAGGCGGTTTAAAAACTCTGGCACTAGTGTTAGTCACTAACACACACGATAAGATGAAGAAGAAGACTCCTAAAAGTCTTCTGTCCTTCAGTCTGACTGTCTGTCATCAGGCTGTAGCTCATGAACCGTGATAGATAGTCGAAATTTTTACAGATAATAATAATGTATCTCCGTTGCCGCTATACCAACAAAAAACAGGCTAAAATAAATGTTGTGTTCCCATACAACAAACGTATTTTTTTGTAGATAATGATATAAAACCCTTCGTGTGCGAGTCCGACACGCACTTGGCCGGTTATTAAACAAAATTACCCAATAGTTTCCGCAAAACACCCAGGAAACCTACAAATTGCATTCTACTCGACTCGTGCAGGCAGCCCTCACACAAAAACTCGTTAGTGGCACCCCTAGGGTTGCGGTTAGGCGACTATTGCGACGGGTAGCGATGTTTAAATCCATTTTCCCTTTTTAGGGTTCCGTAGCCAAATGGCAAAAACGGAACCCTTATAGATTCGTCATGTCTGTCTGTCTGTCCGTCCGTATGTCACAGCCACTTTTTTCAGAAACTATAAGACCTATACTGTTGAAACTTGGTAAGTAGATGTATTATGTGAACCGCATTAAGGTTTTGACACAAAAAAAGAAAAAAAACAATAAATTTTGGGGGTTCCCCATACTTAGAACTGAAACTCAAAAATTTATTTTTATCAAACCCATACGTGTGGGGTATCTATGGATAGGTCTTCAAAAATGATATTGAGGTTTCTAATATCATTTTTTTCTAAACCGAATACTTTGCGCGGGAGACACTTCCAAAGTGGAAAAAAGTGTGTCCCCCCCCGTAACTTCTAAAATAAGGGAATTATAAATCTAAAAAAAATACATGATGATCATTACCATAAAAACTACCAGCGAAAATTGGTTTGAACGATATCTAGTAAGTAGTTTTTTTTAATACGTCATAAATCATAAACGACCATTTACCTTTCATTCAATCAACTCAAATATAAAAATTAAAAAAAAACATACTACAAGACTTTTATATTATGTTATTTGCTACTACGGAACCCTTCATGGGCGAGTCCGACTCGCACTTGGCCGCTTATTTGCTTTCGTACATCTACAAATTAAAAAGAAAATTGTTTTTTTTTACCTCCCGATTTTTGTTTTCTAACTCCAGACAAAAAAAAATGTTACACCTCCAATAACACCCCTTGGTGTTAAACAACGTGGAAGGGACGTGAACATTCAAAACCCAGGTCAATCTGAAAAAGATCATTTTCCATCTTGACCTGACCGCGGATCGAACCCAGGATCTCCGGTGTGACTCCCTTGCATGATGAACTAGGCAGAGGTCTTCAACAGTATCGTCAATTCTACGCAACAGACAAGCACGTTGCACCGTGTAAATCGGCCTTTAGTCTACCTACCTTCTCAAAACGAATATTTTTGTATTATAAATTTAATCTTGCCATCTTAAGAATTAATTGTGTATATTTTATCAAATCTTCACGTTGACCTAAATAAGGCCCCGTCTGCCCCGCCGTATCGGGTCTGCTTGTAATGAGGCAAATCCCATCATTACAGGCAGAGATCCTTCAGATATAGTGCACATTGGGCGAGTTTACTAGCATCAAGCGCTACTTCTTCCTATCGAGTGTGTTAGTGACTAACACTAGTGTCAGAGTTTTTAAACCGCCTTAAAGGCCTCTGACATGGTTTTAGGTAACGACCAATGTCAAAGACAGTGACCGGGACCGACGGCTTAACGTGCCCTTCGAAGCACGGATCATATTACTTATCAGACAATCAGGTGATCAGCCTGCAATGTCCTAACCAAACCAGGACAATAACATAAAGTCGTTGCCCCCGCCGGGAATCGAACCCGCGACCTCCGGGTGTGAGCCTAACGCTCTAACCACTATACCACGGAGGCTGTTAAGCGCTACTGTGCTAGCTGGAAGGATTAGAATGATGGTAAGCAAGTAGGTACGTTATCATCATCAGGTCTTTTTGTCTCCACTGCAGGAGCATGACCCTCTTTGTACTACTAGGGCCGTACTAGGCCAGAGCAGCCAGAAGACTTGGCCTACACTATCTTCGCTGGTCAGACGTGTTGAAGAGGTCTCATTGATGTTTATAAACTTTGTTTAGCGGTATTTCCTAAGTCGCCTTCTACGACATCCACGGAAGGACTTGGAGTGGCCCTATTCTACTCTGCCGGAAAACACACGGCACGTAATACCTGGTACCTAATACCGCATGCATGCATACAATAACACATAAGATATATTTTATCGTCAAATATTTGAGCTTGTAGATTGTGAAATACGGTTTGATCATGTAAGCAACGCCGCGGAAAATAGATAGTCTTTGATAATAAACATTTGTAACTCTCTGCATATTACTGTCGTCTCCTTAAAATCGTAGGATCTTAGTGCATTTGCTAAATCCAATATACAGAATGGCGGAGTACTAAAGGGTTTTTTTTAATGGTATACGGAACAGCACTTTCCTATGCCACCATCCTTTTCCGTCGCTAGAACCGTTATTTTCCGGAGCGAGAAAGGGCTACGCCGAAACGCCATGAAAACGACCATCTTACTGATGCGTTCCGGCGTTTCTCTCGTTATAGCAATTGACGGTTCGGAGAGACAGAGAAGAACAGCAGCATGTGAAAGTTCCGTTCCATGCGAGTCCAAACCCTAACTCGCCTACTGTACTTGCTAAATCTGCTAAGCTATTGGTTATAGTCTGTAAAAGTGGCCCTCTTTTACAGCGACAGTCCCGGGAATAAATTATACATTGTCCTTTTTTATTAAGTACAAATATTTTAAGGGGTGATTCAGTCCATCATATGGAACAACTTTTCCCAATAAATGTATATCGAAAAACGAAAAGAAAATTTTCATTTTTCATAGTAATGATATCACGTGACTACTTCGATTTGTATGAAAACCGAAAAAATATTTTTCGTATTTCGATATACATTTATTGGGAAAAGTTGTTCAAAATGATGGACTGAATCACCCCTTAAAATATTTGTACTTAATAAAAAAGGATATTGTATAATGTGGCTCGAAACGAAGCAGAGTAATACGTTTGCATTGGACGTAAGGTTTTATAATGAGAATAGGATTAGTAGCGGATTTGATAAAGCTACGGAACTGTAATTTTCAAACTCACGAGTATTTTTTTACAACTTGTATTGTGTTGTAACTATGAGTGTATTTCTTTTTATAACTTAACTAGCCGAAGCCCGCGACTTCGTTCGCGTGGACTTTATGTCTCAGGAATATGCTCATCAGGCTGAACAACTTTTATATCTCTTATAGTTTAGCTTGACCACTATGGTTCTGCATCAGGCGTTCCATTTTCCAAAATCATTTATACCCTATATGTTGCCCAGGCTTAATAGCTATATAACAAAAAAAGTTTCATTCGAATCCGTTCAGTATTTCCGGAGATTAGCGTGTACAAACAGACAAACAGACATACAGACATACAGACATACAGACAAACAGACAAACAGACAAACAGACAAACAGACAAACAGACAAACAGACAGACATTTTTTTTAAAATTCTTACTCTATTACTACGTCTCCATCGCCCCCAATATTTTTTTTGGAAATATATTTAATGTACAGACACACTTTTTTTTACTGTTTTATTATATGTATAGATTTACATATTTAAACTTTATCCATCTGATTATAAAATGCAGAGTTACTAGGTAGACCAATTCCGACCAAATCAAAATTTTCCCCGAAGGTTGACTGGTAGAGAATGTTCGCGTTTTGATTTTTATTTACATAATTATTTTAACTTTATTATAATTATATACCTATATGAGTTCTAACAAAATACTACAGTACTTTAAGGGTGAATTCAGTCCGTGATAGTGAACAACTTTCCCCAAAAAACATATATAGAAATATGAAAAATATTTTTTGGTTTTTCATACAAACTCGGGTCAGTTGATCGGTCAACTTGTATGGGATGCAATAAATTACTTTTCATATTTCGATAGTGTTACTTGGGGAAAGTTGTTTAGTATCATGAAATGAATTCACCCTTAAAATAGTTTCAGCATATTTTGTTAGACCTTATTTAAAAAAATTGAGATCGATTCCTAACGTGAACGACAGCTTGTACTAATTTCATAGCTAAGCACCTGTTTTTGTTGTGTCTATCGGTCGCTTAGTAAGGTTGCGTTTCCACTGAAGCGGAGCAGAGCGGAGAGGAGCTTAGCGCCGCATGAATTGACCAATCACAATGCTCGAAATCTCCGCTCCGCTTCAATAGAAACAGCGGAGCGGAGATTTCGAGCATTGTGATTGGTCAATTCATGCGGCGCTAAGCTCCTCTCCGCTCTGCTCTGCTTCAGTGGAAACGCAGCCTAAAGCTTAGTGCTTATAGTTTGTGTCGTTGGTTTATTTAGGTACACAATGTTTATTTTTCGTTAGTATCCAACACTGGTATTAAAAAGTGTATAACTTGCAAAATTAATGTTATAAGATTTAGGAGATAATTAAAAAAAAACAGCAAGTTTTTTTTTTTGCTAGGTAAATTATAAAAAACCTAGACACCATCTAATAATGACTGATCAGTGGCCGAACTACATATCCCAACCGCAGTTAAGTGGAATTGATATCCGTAGGCATCTGTTATTTGCCAGGTAAATTAAAAAACCCCGACTTTCAAGCGTTTAACCCTAAACTTTAAACTTAACCAATTTTAATCAGACATAGCTAAGAACCACTGCAAAAAGACTTGTTTTCATTAAAAAAAAACCGCATCGAAGTCGGTCCATCCGTTCGAGCGATACGAAACCACAGACAGACAGACCGAGACATTAGCGTCAAATTTGAAACCCCCCTCTTTTTATCGGGGGTTAAAAAAAGGTCTCGTTGACAAAGTGTTGTATTTATTTCCAGCCATTTTGTACAGCGCACTAAAACCACCCCCGCTTCTCACATCTACTCGGCTCTTGGGACAAATATTTAACTTTAGTCTTTACACCTCCCTGGAGAAGACACGTTACTGCTCTAGGGACTCGGTTATTTGTTTTATCGCTATTTACAACTTAAAGTTGTAATTGCGACAGCAACGAATAAAATGAACACAATTGCTAGACTGATAAGTAGACAGATACATTTTCACGTCTATATCCCTGACGGGGCAGACAGAGCCCAGAGCCGTAAGACCCAAAGGCCGTTAGCGTGATGGTGGGTGGTAAAATTTAAAAGGAATCAAAATAGTGATGGGTTGCTAGCTGCATCGCCTATTACCATGTTTCAAATCTCGCCCATTCCCTCGATCGGCTTTTATGATCTGCGCGGGAAGAGTAGCAGCTGGTAAGTACATTGTTAGTTTTTCCTTTTCTCCCAGACCAGCATGGAAGAAAAGCTAGAGTATAATTAGACAGTGGTTTAATATTAAGTTTGTATTAGGTTTAAAGAAGTTTATTTCCGAAAACATACAAAATATCAATAACTTAAGAACACAGGTTACATATTATAGTGCGGGAAGTAGTGTCATAAGGTGCAAATTTTGGTATCGGAAGAATTCACTTGGCACAGATGTAATATACGTAAAGTTAAGCTAATTTAGCCCGGTAGCCATCCCCCACCCCCTGGGGGGTAGGCAGGGGCGGCATTCAAAGTTACTCGCCGTCGCGCTTCAGAAAAAAAATCATATCAGCTTTTATTTACCTAACACCTCGAGTATGGTGTCATTTTCTGATAAAACGGGGATGAGTAATTCAATTTTGAGTACAATTTTACATTTAATGTATAGATTAATAGTAAAAAAAGGCAAATATTGACGAAAATATCAAAATCGGATCGCAGTTTTTTTTATTTTAACAGATTTATTTTACAGTCTAAGAAAACTATTTAAATTTACCGAATTATACTACGGTGGTGGAAAATTTGAATGAAAAAATTTACGAATATAAATATAAAATACTATTATTGATATATAGGACCATAAGCGACAGTCAATAATTAAGTTAAGTATGTATTCTATATATTTTTCATAAAAAACAACTAAATAATTGCAACAAATTATGTGAGATGAGACGATTGAAAAAGTTTCTAGGCACCGCCGCGTGCCATGTCCGATTTTTTTCAGATAGATGTATGACAGCTATATATAATAAAGTATATATTTTTTTAAAGCTAGATAAATATGCTTTAAGTTAATATTTTTTTTAAACACGAAATTCCGGGTTTCTAGCAAAATAAATCTGTTAAAATAAAAAAAACTGCGATCCGATTTTGATATTTTCGTCAATATTTTCCTTTTTTTACTATTAACCTATACATTAAATGTAAATTTGTACTCAAAATTGAGTTCCTCATCCCCGATTTATCAGAAAATGACACCATACTCGAGGTGTTAGGTAAATAGAAGCTGATATGATTTTTTTTCTGAAGCGCGGCGGCGAGTAACTTTGAATGCCCCCCCTGCCTACCCCCCAGGGGGTGGGGAATGGCTACCGGGCTAAATTAGTTTAACTTTACGTATATTACATCTGTGCCAAGTGAATTCTTCCGATACCAAAATTTGCACCTTCCATACATTGGGTGACACTACTTCCTGTACTATTATACAAGTACATATTTTTAACCTGTCGTTGGCAATTGACACAGTACACACATAACACTTTCATTCACATTTTTAAACCGATTTCCAAAAAGGAGGAGGTTATCGATTCGTCGTGATCTTTTTCCGATATTCGAAGAAATCTGGACCTTGGAAAATTCTTTTTGTTTCAAAGGGTATAACCTTGTGTTTCCCTTAAAATTTTTATCGAAATCGGTTGTGTAGTTTGGGAGTGAAGATGGTTTTTAGTTTTGAAAAATTATGTCTGTTCACTAATTCACAATGTTTTAGAAATCTCAGATTTAACCAAAGTTAATAATGTTCGACTTTATAATGAACGCTTTGAATGTGTTAAATGGATAAACATTCAGTATTACCATTTCAAATTTTGATATAGCCTGTGTTTTTGAACGACTATTCCCAATTAATGTATATTGAAATAAGTTTTCTAAGAATACTCGATGACGAAGTACGAAACAATGCATTCGTCCCGGGAGACGGTAAATTAAGGCAGGGCCGAAAAATTTTCGGCCTATTCAATTTTTTGCCGAAAATTTTATGATTGCCGCATTTATTATTTTAACGGTTATTGCCAGAAATTGGTTTGATTTATTTTTTGTTGTTGTTTTCCGAAATCTAATTGCTAGCGCCTGTTTGAATTTTCATTGCGTTGAGTGCTGGAGAGCAGTGCGTTTAATTTTAAAGAAGGAGAGTTTTAAGACGTTGGAAGAAACATCTAAGTATATTACTATAGTTTAGAAAAAGTTTTCAGGCTATTTTCAACTATTTCAAATAAAAAAAAGATTTTCTCATTAAATATTAAGTTATTATAAATAAATTAAGCAGGTATGTATGTATCAACAAATAATAACCAGAAATGTTAAAAACTTTTGAAAATCAATGCAAAACGATAAAATATTGTCCGATTTTTGATTATAAAAACTTGAGTAAGGGACACCCGGATGGAATGAAGTTCGAGGGAGAGAGAGAGAGGCAGACAAAGAAATATATATAGCTAAAAGTGTCGTTACATTGGTCTTATTTTTTTCCGTCTAGCTCCCTTTCGCAACGCGCGATAAGTTCCATACAATGCAATAGGTACATTGCATTGTATGGAACTTTCTGGCGGTTAGATCTCTTGGCCTAAAATTGGCCTAGAAAATGACTTATTTAATCCCATCTTCATTTGCCAAAGAACAATGAGCGCTAAAACCTTTCTACACACAATGGCGGTCGATTCTTCGAGTAAAAGGTTCCGGAGTATCTCTAGCAATGATGTTATATTTTCTGAAGATGTCGCATTTTGAACATTTTTATGATGCAGAGACTTACACGGGAAAGAGACAAGTGGAAAAAAATGTGGGAGGAACCTTTGCCACAATGGGATAAATAGGTCAACAAAAAGGACGGTAAATATTATTGTATTTTGTTCCGAAAGTCTTATTTATTTGACAATATACTTAATTATTTAATTGTCTAACAATAAGTAAAACAAAAGCGAGAAAATGTAACAAGATGGCGGTAGGACGAGCGAGATGTCTATTTGATAACCCGGGACACCTGTTTCTAAGCCGAGGCTTAATATTATTCCATATTTCAAAAAATATTAAAGAGTTCTCAAATAATTTTATTAAATTTGGTTTACTAATGTTATTGTATCTAAGTTTATTTAACAAATGCCGTCAAATCAAATTTACGCCGTGTGGTTTCCGGCAGAGTAGCATAGGACCACTCCAAGTCTTCCCGTGGACATGCCTACCCATCGTCATATAAACATTATTATTTCTTTTCCTTGTAACTAGATGGCGCTTTAAGGTAAAAATTAAAACATAAAAATCTTTTATAACTATTATTTAAATAAATAAATACTCTAATTAGTTAAATAAGACTTATATAAAGTGCAATATATTTTTTAAAAGTGTATTCAACACTTTCTTCGTCACCTTTTTGGCTAGTCGTGTGTGCTGCCATCTCTGAGAGGCCACCTTGCAACTCCCGTTTTGTGTGCTTACGGGCTCTCCAATCGTGTCTATGGCGTTGGGTATCTGTTATTATATTATCTTTGCCGTGGATGTCGTAGAAGGCGACTTAGGACATACAAGCTACACAAATTTTATAAACATCATGAGACCTTTCCAACCCGTCTGGCCATCGTGGAGAGTGTATAGACCAAATTCTCTGGCTGCTGATAATAGTACAGAACCCTTAATGCACGAATCCAATTCGCACTTAACCGGTTACTAAAATATTATTTTAGTGCAAAAGCTAAAAACTACTAGCGCTTCGGAATGACCTCTACAGAGTTAATAAGCTACATCTACAGAATTTTCTCTCAAAGACTTTTAGCCATAAATTGCTGGTATCCTGTGGGATTTCCAGCTGTCCAAGATGTCACAAAGGGCTTGCTTTGAAAAGAGGGGTTTAGAGGTGGAAAGTGGTAATAATACTGGAAAAGAGGGTGTCAAAGCTTAAGAAAATGCGCCTGATAGCTGATAGTTTCATGTGTTATGAAAAAATCCTTATCCAAAAATCTAAAGACAAATTATATCAACACATAATCTGTTCAGCAGTGGACAGTGGACTCCCCTTGGCTGTAATGATGATACACATGTCACAAAGCACTACTTAAAAGCACTCTAACCATGTTTAGGCTGGTCAATAGGTGCAACCAATAAAATATGGTTAATCCAAACTGCCTTGCATGTTAAAATGACCTTTTTTATAGATACCAAATAGCTTACCAAGCACAATATTTTTTTTATTTTCGTAAAAAGTCATTGCATTGTGCATGTATAACGACTAAAAATTCTGAACTGGTGACCGCTCAGGTTCATTTCTCATGCAACGGATGGCCATAATTTCAATCTAGCGTAGCAATGCTGCCAGCGTTTTGGGCAGCTATGCACGGAAAACAATGAGGGGCGGTCTATATGACTGACTTTTTTATATACAACGTGAAACCACGGGCTATACTAGATCACTATAGCATAATAAAATTAAGATAACAGTCAAGAAACCAAAACAAATTCGACATTCCCATACAAATTGCCCGGGCGGCTGCACACTTTAGTATGGAAATGAAAAACTTTTTACTGCTATATTTTAATTCCATTATACTAGTGATCTAGTGTAGCCCGTTGTTCGATTTATTACGAGTATTTCTCTTCCACGTTGCATATATAAGTAAGCTAGCTAGAGATTTTGACAATGTAAAGTATAACAATTATATCATAATGTGATATTTTTTGAACAAAAGTCTTAATTGTAAAATGAAAATTAGAGACAAAACAAAAATTACTCATTTAAAACAATCCTCAGATTTGCTAACAAATTAAAAACATCTGAACGGAAACAAAACAAATGCTGACAAAAGCAAAGTTTCGCGCCGAGATTTAGCCATAGACAATTTTGACAAAGGAAACAAATCGGTTTCGGCTTCGTCATTTGTAGACTGATTGGATTCCCTCCTTGTTTTTGTAGTAAAAAGATAAAATTCAAGTATTTGACGATTTCCGTGGCGTAGTGGTCACTATGTTAGTCCGCCACCCAGAGGTTCCGGGTTCGATCCCCGGTCAGAGCAAGTTGGAAAATGGCCTTTTTAATATTGTCCTGGGTCTTGGATGTTTATCTATGTATGCATTTGTTATAAAATATAGTATCGTTGAGTTAGTATCCCATAACACAAGTCTCGAACTTACTTTGGGGCTAGCTCAATCAGTGTAATTTGTCCCTATATATTTATTATTAATTTATTTATTGAGGTGGTAGATACATTCTATCTTTAATTATGACATTAACTAAGTACTTATCTATAAATTTAGTGTTATTTTTAACTAATTTCTATAAATGAAGAGATTGTCAATTGAACGGAAACTTTTTTATGTATGTTCGTTACCGGTTAATCAAAGATTATCTACATGATAATCCTACATGATTACTACCTCACTACCTAATTTCCCATCACTGCTTTTTTTTCTATATAGGTTGCCTGGAAGACATTGCATAGCGATAAGGCCGCCTATTGCGCATTTCCTAGTTTTTAAGATAATTATATACTGTATTTTATTATGTGCAATAAAGGGTATTGTATTGTATTGTATTGTATGATTTTAGAGTTTCACGGTCACAATTACAAATTCTTTTTTGTTTAAAAGGGCATGCTTATCAGGTGGTCCTATAGAAATTTTAACAAAATCGTTTGGGTAGTTTGGGGGTGAAGTAGGTTTTTAGTTTTGAAAAATTATTTACGGTAAGTCAGGTATTTCTATTTCTTAATCTATGACTTAGATATTACCTTTTCACCAGTCGTGTGTGCTGCCATCTCTGTGAGAGCAGCTGGTACTAATTTGGCCTACTAGAAGATTTGCCTACTTACATAATGGTTTCTTTGGCGTTGGGTACTTAAATACATACATACATACTATCACGTCTTTATCCCTAATGGGGCAGACAGAGCAATTTGGGTCTTGCGGCTCTAAGCAGATAGAGCCCAGGGCTGCAAGACTCAAAGGCCACTTTTTAGCTTGATGTGGGCAAGAAGGTGTATGAAGAAATCAAAATAGTGATGGGTTGCTAGCCTCATCGCCTATTAACACGATTCTAATTTTCGCCCTTATCTTTTCTTCTCGTTGGGTACTTATCGTTAGTAATTATATTATCTTCATCTTCCTGACCTTTCTAGACGGCACAAAGTCAAGTTTTACCTATTTTAGAGTGTTTTTACCTTATTTATTAAAATCTATTATGTTTTACACGCTAAACTGGTGTATATATTAAGATCGGATTTAAATGAATGTATTTGTGCATAGAGTTCTGACGAGGGTAACGTCGGACGCACACACTGTTGTTTCCAGCAAGTTAGGTATATGAACGTATATGAACGAGTTACTTTGTTACCGACTCGTTGCTTTGTTTTCCATAAAATTGTGATATAGTTGATACAAAAATGTAGGTAGAAATGTTTTTACTCAAACGGCCTCAGTCGTCAAATAAACGAATAGCGTGCAGACGTACATGTTTAATTTCTCTCCCATATACCTTAATGGCGACGAGATTCGAACAATAAACGCGTGGAAAATGTCTATCGGGAAGATCGCGGAGTTCAGGGTGCAGCAGGATGATTGGAGGCTGTACGTGGAGCGGCTGGAGCAATATTTTTTGGTCAACAAGATTGCTGCCGATGTTCAAGTTCCTACGTTAATAACGGTCATGGGGGCAGAAGCATACGAACTTCTTGTTAATTTATGCACCCCGGAGAAGCCGAAGACAAAAACTTTTGCGCAGCTAACCAGTATCATGGAAAAGCATCTACAACCGAAGCCCAGTGAACTTGCCGAACGTTACAAATTCCGACATCGCAAACAAAGGACTGGCGAGAATATTTCTGAGTACGTGGCGGTATTAAAAAAAATGTCTATTTCTTGCGAATTCGGAAGCGGCTTAGAAGAAAGTTTGCGAGATCAGCTGGTTTGTGGGATCACGAGTGAAACGATACGGCAACGGTTATTTGCGGAGAGTAAATTAGATTTTGGCAAAGCATACAAGATGGCGGTGAGCATGGAAACCGCTGAGAGGGATGCGGCTATCGTAGAGGGAAAAGAAAGTGCGAAGGAGGTGACCAGTGCGGATTGTCAGGCGGTGAAGGTCAAGTGGCAACAGCGGTCGGCCGAGCGAGGCAGAGGGAGGACGGTGCAGGCGCAGCGGTGGAGGCAGCGCGCCGGGCAGCCGAGCACTCGCCGCGCGGCGGAGGCCACGTCACGCCGGGCGTGTCAAGCATGCGGGGCGGCCCATTCTGCTGATGGGTGTAAATTTGCTCGTTACGTGTGCCGAGTGTGCAATCAACAGGGACATCTACAACGAGTGTGTCCTAAAATGATGGATCACCATCAGATTTTCGGCGATCAGCAAGACGGTGAAAGCACGGACAGTTCCGAGGTAATTGTTACTGATGTTAGACGAGTGTCTATAGAAAATTGTAAGCCAATTTATATTCAATTAAATGTACACGGTAAAGATATAAAAATGGAATGTGACACAGGCAGTGCTGTGTCGTGTATAAGCTATCAATGTTATAAAAGTTTGTTTAAAGATCTTTGTTTAAATCCGTGTGAATTAAACTTGAGATATTACACAGGGGAAACTATTAAGCCGATAGGTATTATACGACCTTACGTACGTTATAAGGATAAACGTGAACAATTAGACTTGTTGGTTGTAAACAATGGCAAAACTAGTCTATTAGGTCGACAGTGGATTGCAGCTTTACAGATTCAGTTGCCCACCTTAAGCTATGACGTTATGAGCTTGTCAAATGACGATTTTAATTTAAACAATTTCAGGTCGAAATATTGTAAGGTGTTTGAGGAAGGTTTGGGCCGTTTCACCGGTGGTGCCGTAAGCGTTGTTCTGCGGGAGGGAGCGCAGCCGGTGTTTATGCGCGCGCGGCCGCTCGCCTACGCGCTGCGCGAGCCGGTGGAGCGCGCGCTGGATCAGCTGGTGCGCGACGGCATCCTGACCCCCGTCGAGCGCTCGGACTGGGCCACGCCAATAGTGCCAGTCGTAAAAAAGGACGGTAACATTAGAATTTGTGCTGATTACAAACTCACTCTTAATAAACTCATTGAGATTGACCGTTATCCCTTACCACGAGTGGAGGACCTGTTATTGCGTTTAAGAGGGGGTGAACGTTTTAGCAAAATTGATTTGTCGCAAGCGTATGCACAATTTGAACTAGATCATACTAAGAAATATACAGTTATTAATACCCACAAAGGATTATATATGTATAATAGGCTGGTGTATGGGTTGGCATCGAGTCCAGGTATTTTCCAAAGACGTTTGGAACAGCTGTTCGCGGATATACCACAGGTAGGAGTATTTCTCGATGACGTGGTCATAACTGGACGTACCCAGTTAGAACACATCAATAACTTACATAAAGTTTTTGGTCGTTTACAAAAATTTGGGTTGAAAGTGAGAAACGATAAGTGTGTATTTTTTGCCCAGTCTATAAATTACTTGGGCCATACTATTAGCAAGGACGGAATCCACACTAGCATAGATAAGGTAAAGGCTATAGTCAATACACCCGCGCCGACCAACATTTCACAACTGAGAGCATTTATAGGTATGGTAATGTACTATGGAAAATTTGTACAGAACGTAAGCACAGTGTTAGCACCTATGTATAGTTTGTTAAAAGCAGGTACACAGTATTTATGGACGGCGGAATGTGAGGAGGCTTTTATAAAAATTAAAAATCTTTTATCAAGTAGCAAGGTATTGGCTCACTATTCGCCCGATTTACCGTTAGTATTGACAACGGACGCGAGCAGTGTCGGCGTAGGCGCGGTCATATCGCATCTGACGGAGGAAGGCGAGCGCCCTATCGCGTATGCGTCTCGATCACTCACTGCCGCAGAGAAGGGGTACTCTCAAATAGATAAGGAAGCCTTAGCGATAATATTTGGCGTGCGTAAATTTCACCAATACCTGTATGGCAGAAAATTTACATTAAGGACTGATCACAAGCCACTAACACACATTTTTGGTCCAAAGATTGGCATACCCGTGATGGCCACATCGCGTTTGCAGCGTTGGGCGGTGACGCTGTCTGGTTATAGTTATACTATAGAATACGTAACGTCAAGTAAGAACTGTGCGGACGCGTTGTCTCGGTTGCCCCACACTGAGCGAAAATCAGAAAGAAAAGACGACAAAACTTACATCAATTTTGTTGAAAAGTTTTTACCTCTCTCATGTAACGACGTTAGGAAACATACAGCTAGGGACAGAACGTTAAGTAGACTTACAGTGTACATACAAGCGGGTTGGCCTGCCGTTTGTCCGGATGAGGAAATAAGACCGTACTTCGGAAGACGTAACGAATTATATATAGAATATGGATGTGTTATGTGGGGTTATCGAATGATTATTCCTACAACATTACAAAAACACATATTGCAAGAATTACATAGTAGTCATTTCGGTGTAGTAAAGATGAAAAGTATGGCTCGTAGTTACGTTTGGTGGCCGAACATCGACGCGGATATAGAAGTCATGTGTCGTCATTGCGAGACTTGTGCGGTGGAGAAGGACGCGCCACCACGGGCACAAATTAAACCATGGCAGTACCACGACCGGCCTTGGGTTAGGATACATGTCGATTTTCTTGGACCTTTTAAGGGATTAACCTTCCTAATTTTGATCGATTCATCTTCAAAGTGGATAGAGGCGTTTGAGATGAAATCCACTAATGCTTTTAACGTTGTTAAAGTTTTACGGCAAACATTCGCAAGATTTGGATTACCAGAACAGATAGTATCTGACCAGGGCCCTCCCTTCACTAGTTCCGAGTTCAAACAATTTTTAGTAGCAAACGGTATACAACAATTTTTTTCTCCCATTTATCATCCATCTTCCAACGGGGCTGCTGAGAATGCAGTGAAACTATGTAAAAATGCAATTAAAAAAGCCATTAGAGATCACGTGGATATAGATGCGGCATTACAAACGTTCCTCTTATCATATAGGAACATGATACACGCTACCACAGGTGAAACGCCAGCTAAATTATTGCAAAAACGCAACTTACGTAGCAGACTGGACTTACTACGACCGGAGCGTGCTGTAGGAGACAGGGTTGTTAGGGCTCAGCAACGCCAGGTTGAGAGCGCTGGTGGTGCAGAGCGTAGCTTTGAGGAAGGCGACACAGTCTGGGCCCGTGGGTACGGCAAGAGGGACAAGTGGGTGAAAGGTCAGGTCCAAAGAAGGGAAGGATCTCGTAGGTACTCAGTGGTAGGGAATGACGGTCAACTATTGAAAAGACACGTAGATCAAATGAGGCGTAGATCTCAATTTTCTGATGTTACTTGTCCTGATGAAGGAGAAGCTTATGGTGATCCGGAGATGCAGACAACACCATCCTGCAATGATGCAGAACCGGAGATAACTACAGAATTTCCCGTAGATCCGATCGCTAATGACAACAATCCCTCTGTAATACCGGATATACAGGTAGAAACAACAACGCATACGGCACCAGCGGCAGCGACTCCAGCCAAACGTGTACGTAAGCCGGTAGAACGGCTAGGTATAGACAAGTAAACCTAATTACCTTAATTTTAGTTATTTACTTGTAATCTTTTGTTTTTATTTCATATTAATCGGACTTACATTGATTTATATTGTAGTACTTTAGCTACAGCTACCTACTTTTAACTATTGCGTTGCATCATTACTAGTATTGTGTAGTATCTTGTGTAAAATAAGTCATGTCATGAACGAATAGGTAATCTTAATTAGATATAAGTGATTGAATAGATTATGTCAATGTATAAGTGTGGAGGTGTGATATAGTTGATACAAAAATGTAGGTAGAAATGTTTTTACTCAAACGGCCTCAGTCGTCAAATAAACGAATAGCGTGCAGACGTACATGTTTAATTTCTCTCCCATATACCTTAAAAATATGATGTTTAAATTATTTAGACGCAGAATATCCATTTTTAAAACGTTTGACGCAAAATGTCACATTCGCAAAATGTCTTCTTTTTGTTTTTATTTTATTTTTTATTTTATTTTATTTACATGGAGAGACCAACAGCTACAAGTAATTACAATAAAAACAGAAAATATAGCAATAATAGAGCCAATTAAAGCTTTAACAAAAAAATGTTGTTGTCTTGATACTAAAAACATTTGACGCAAAATGAAATTAGCAAAATGTCTTCTTTTTGTGTTACGTTGGTACTAATTATTTTGTGTTTGAGACTGAAATGGTTTCAGTTAAGTTTCAATTTCAAATGAAATTGAAACCTGCTATTGTGATGTCAAAATGTCAATTTTGTAAAATTCTTGATTAACAAGCTGATAATTAATACATAAATGAATAAAGCAAATATATAGGGACAAAAAGCAAATATATAGGGACAAATCACACTGACTGAGCTAGCCCCAAAGTAAGTTTTAACTTGTAACTTGGGATACTAATGCAACGATACTATACTTTATAAAAAATACATTGACGGTTTTCTTTGTATTTGCATGTCACAACGATGAGTTAAAGCATTGTTACCATATAATGTTGTTTTTATGTAGAAAGAAATGCTGTAAGTTGTTTTTGCAGGGCAAGGTAAAAAGAAAACATCAAAAATCGATTTTCACATTTTCAAAACAAGTCATTCTGCATACCAGAATGTTATGCGAATCGTACATTTTGCGTATACACATTCTACAGAAAACCTTGTCATACTTTTTACAGCAAATATTTTCTGAAATAAAATCTCTTGAAGACAATACAACAAAATGAATAAGCAAAAAGTGTTTCTTTTTCAAAATTTATTGAAAGCGTTGTTGTACAAAAGGCCTTGGTAATAAACAAAGTGTTAAAAGAAAGATAAAGCGGCTTTTTCTAAAAATATTTAATGAAGCGTCTTTATTGTTGTTAAACCTTTTTGTTATACGAGAACTGATAATAGGCTGTTGGCAGATCCATTCTGTTGCATAAATAAATATTTATGAAAAACATTAATTAATTATTCATGTATTACAGCCTTGCATTGAAACAAAGGTAGGTAGCCATGTATCTCATTTAACACATTTATCTCAAAGAAAAATTGTAAATTATAATAAGGATGCTGGGTACCAAAAAACTATAATTGGCCAGATGACTGGGTCAACAATAAATTATTCGGTACAGTACATAAAATAACTGCCTCCGTGGTGTAGTGGTTAGAGCGTTCGGCTCATACCCGGAGGTCGCGGGTTCGATTCCCGGCGGGGGCAATGACTTTGTGTTGTTGACCTAGTTCGGTTAGGACATTGCAGGCTGATCACCTGATTGTCTGATAAGTAAGATGATCCGTGACCTCCGAGGGCACGTTAAGCCGTCGGTCTAGGTCACTGTCTTTGACATTGGTCGTTACCTAAAACCATGTCGGAGGCCTTTAAGGCGGCTTACAAACTCTGACACTAGTGTTAGTCACTAACACACACGATAAGAAGAAGAAGCATTAAAACAAAGGTAGGTAGCCATGTATCTCATTTAACACATTTATCTCAAAGAAATATAGTAAATTATAATAAGGATGCTGGGTCAAAAAAAAAATCGGTAAATTCATGAAATAAGACGTAACAAAATAGTGTCTCTTTTCATTAATGAGTAGGTGAGCGTTTCGTCCCATTAAACTTTCGTCCCAATCACAATGGGACGAAACACACACAAAAAAGTATTTAGAATTCTTTTAAAGCAATGTCAGCAAGAAAATTCAAATAAATGAAATGTTATTATTAAATTAGGCTTACTAGGTGTTGTCTCAGCGCCACCTTATTTTAATGTTTTTTAATGTACAATTTTTGAGTGTCCGACTCGTTGAGAGCAGGTAGTTTTCAGACAACCTAATAAAGATAACCAGTGGTGATCATTATTACAATAGTGGATTATAATAGTTATTTTAGGGTGAATTTCAACAAAAGATTTTTAATTGTCATTTCGGTGGGATTTTTTTATAACAATGCTATCTATATATATTGAGTAACAAATAAAACTTTAACCTTATGTGTGACATGTGCGGGAGTGGGCATCAAATATCATCAAAACTTACTGAAATATTAAAGGTTGAATTTTTGTGAATCCACTGAAATGAAAAGTGTCCACCGAAATGAAAAAAATGTCCACCGAAATGATAAGACTGTGCACTGGAATGAAATTAGTCCACCGAAATGATACAGCTAAGAACAATCGTCTGCGAAGATAGGGTTCCTTTCTGTATATTTGTTAGGTTTGATTACGACATTCTTAAGTCTCGAACTTAGGTACTTTGGGGCTCACTCATTCTGTATGATTTGTCTCATATGTAAAATACATTTAACTCGAATTTCACGCGGACGAAGTCGCGGGCAACAGCTAGTGTTACTTCTACACCAGTAGTATTAAGTGAATATGGCAACCCCCCTATAATACATCCACAATACAGGACCTACAATCTAGGCAAAAGTACATCACAAAACTGAAATGATTTAATATTTGACACAAGGATCTCTAAAACTTTATGGATTTATCATTTCAGTGGTACATTTCATTCCCGTGGACTGTTATCGGTATTATAGACCACCGAATCCACTGAAATGATAACACCGAGATGATAAAAAAAGGTTAGTTTTACATTTAACTCCGAATTAAAATCATTATTAAAATTTCAAATCTACTCAAACAAAACAGTACTTAGGGCGAATTTAAAACACAATTTTGAAATAAATTAAAATGAACCTAGCACGAGTAATAAGAGCCACCGAAATGAAACCGTTTTTGTCCCCATACCACCGAAATGATAAACTTACTTTTTGGTGGGAACCCACAATGACGTTGCGACCGGTGCGTGTACTTCGCGAGCTTGAGACGGACGGATCCGAAGTGAGGAAAGGCAGGGGGGGCGCAACAACGCAATGTTGACAGGATTATTCTACTAAAACTTCCTGTCCTCTGAAATGATAACTTTTTTCCGGACAAAAGTTGACTGCTTGTCAAATGTATCAGAAAGAAGATAAACAAACAATAATTGTTTTAATTGATAGGCTATATTATAATTTAACAATACTGAAATCAATTTTAAGGGTCCTCCCCGCGCTAACGACATTGAAAACACAAAAAAAATAATTTCTCTTTCTGTAAGTGAGATTATCAGAAACCCTCGTACAACTTTTTAGCTAGTATCCTTAAGTTTCATTAGAACCTCGAAAATCATTGAAATAAAATACCCTGAATTTTCCTTTGCAAAAAATACTAAAAACGGCCATTTTTGACTCTTTTTGTAAAGGTTTCTAAACCGGATAGTATTTCAATGACTTTCGAGGTTCTAATGAAACTTCAGTATACTAGCTAAAAAGTTGTACGAGGGTTTCTAATAATCTCACTTACAGAAAGAGAAATTAATTTTTTTGTGTTTTCAAGGTCGCTAGCGCAGGGAGGAGCCTTAATCCAAATAATGGATGTATTTGCAGGGGAAGATATTTTATGAGCGGAGTTAGGTTCAGGACAAGCCACCGTGATGATAAAATGACATTTTGTCATTTTTTATTTAATGTAATAGAGGCCATTTCTCAATGATTTTTTTTTTGCCAAGGTCGGGAAGTACTTACTCTACTAAGAAAAAAATTACAAAATCATAAACTAGTACATTGCACTACCGTTCTCAGGATTGCCGTGTATTTTTTCTGCTTGGGCAATTCACCCTTTATCTCTTTTATTGTTCTTTTTCTTTTAATTACAAATAAATATTATTTACAAATCAATGTTTTGTTTTTATTTTAACTTAGCTTGTGTTGCAAAATAAATTAAAAAAATATAATAATAAAAATATTGGGACGAATCGCACAACACATACTTTGAACTTTTTGAAAGTAGCTTTTGGTCCCAATGGGACGAAAATTTAATGGGACGAAACGCTCACATACTCTCATTGATCATATACATTATCAACATGATTTCAAATTTATTATTGCAGAAAATTTCAATGATATTAAGAGCGCTATTTGACTCCAAAAATATGACATGAATGTATTTTAAATAAATCCCATAGAAAATTTAGTTTTGACGTTAACAAGCATTATCTGATCGAGCATCTAGAGGATTCTATTTGATCCGATGTGACAATATCTAAAAATAAATAAAATCAATTATAAATTTGCATAATACTCAGCATATAAGTTCAGGTGTTTGGAGCTTATGACGGCACTCCTTGGACCGAACGTCACGCAGAAATTAATGCAACCTTTATTACCTATGTCAAAGAGAAAACACTACTACATATATTCAATAGGTACTCCAATTGTTTAGATTTACAACTGCTGTGCTACACAGAAATTTCATTTATTTTTATATAGCATATTATCGTATGTGCGATAAATCATCATCATCATCAGGTCTTTTTAGTCTCTACTACATACTCCACGCTGGCCAGACTATAATAATTAATAGCATTTATTACCTATCTCAACGCCTTTTTCCTCTGACTAACTCGTCTATGACAGGAAACGTAAAAACTTTTTAATTGTCTGTGAAACACACGGTGTTCGGCCACGTCACAAATTTTCAAAGCTGCCAGTTATAAATATCTGTGCAGTGAGCGAGTTATTCTAAGGTTCGAAAATTGAAAATTTCAAATACTCGGATGGACAGCGACATCCTCCATTTTGTTTTTTAGATATGCATTTTCAGATTTTTATTCCAATTATTCGTACCAACAAATTCTTTTGCTTGGTATTTTTTATAGAAATAACGGTTTTCATCGCTTTTGGATCTATTATAGTACAAGAAAACTTTTCCGATACAAGTAAACCTATGGTAGACTAAGATCATAACCTTAATAGCTAGTCACTAAATGAATTCAGATGTTACTTGAATAAATAAATTAAAATTCAAACTAAGATCTTACTTGTACAATCTTTAATTTTTCCTATCTTTGACTATGCTGATGTGTGTTTTCCTGACCTCAATGTGGATCTTCTTAATAAACTTGATAGGCTCCTTAATAACTGCATTCGCTTTATCTTTTGTCTTCGAAAATATGATCATGTGTCTTCCTTTCGTTCTGAACTTAAGTGGCTTCCTATCCGTCAACGCAGAGAACTTCGGTTACTGTGTACTCTTTTTTCTATTCTTACAAATCCTAACTACCCAGAATATCTTAAATGTAAATTCAATTATCTTTCAGACACTCACGATCGCCAACTTCGTTCTAATGAGACACGTCAGCTCTTTATCCCCCTTTTCCGGACAAATTTTATGTCTAACGCTTTTTCTCTTCAAGCCTCACGACTCTGGAATGCTTTACCCGTTGACATCAGAGAAATTTCTACTAAATTATCTTTCAAAAGAAAAGTTCACGCCCACCTTTTAAACTCCCTTTCTTCATAAAGTCATCATCATCAATTCTTCTCTTCATAGCTATTAATTTGTATGTTAGGTAATATAAGTAGACGTGTATGTATTTGTGTGTATTGTATAAATAGTGTATTCATTCTGATATTTATGTTATAGTATATATAGTAGGTATATTATATAATTTTATATTATTTTAGAATGTACATGTGTATATTGTATTGCTTTTTTGTGCCGCATATTTTTCTCTGTTTATCCTTATGGTTGACTGGGAGAAAATGCTTTTAGCATTAAGTCCGCCATTTGTTAAAAGTATTTTGTACTTTGGAACAATAAAGTTTAATAAAATAAAAATAAAAAAATAAATAACATGCTTATTAAACAAAACTAGGATGTGTGATTCCGCCACCAGTTAGTGTATAAAAATTATTTAGAAGACCCAGCGATCCCGTCCATAAGTATGCTGGGACTAACAGTAGTAGACAACAGTTTACATGAACTAACTGGTGTCGTAACTAGTCACAAGCATACGAAGTAGATCAAAGAGGATGAAATTTTTTGAAGAGATAGAAAAAGAAACGTTTAAATATAAATTTAAATAAGTGACTGTAAACGGAAGGAAAAATAGAAAATTCATCGACCAAATAAAAATAATAATAAAAGGAGGTTAAGAACTAAGCGGAAGAAAGAGAGACAAGAAAATCACTCCACCGACAAGAGCCCAGCTCTTGAATATAAGAATAACAAGACTGTGTTTGATTGTTTGTAAAAAACATCTTTACTCAACAGAAAAGAATGTAGATATTATACTAAAAACAAAATAGAAACACGACGAAGAACTTTTTTCAATCGCAAATTCAATACATTTTATTTATCTTGAACAAATAATGGTGAAAGTAAAATGATATTACAAAGGGCATGATTTAAGCAACAATTTCTCAACAATACAAAAAAGTTAAAAACATTGTTTTCAGCAGTCTGAAAAGAGTAATTTTCCCCATTTCAACTTTTAGTTAAATAATGAACTCTTTCATTCGCGAGGCCCGTCGAAAATGGAGCAGAATTTTTCGTAAAAGAAACTGGGACTATATTTTCGAAACTTGGAGTCATGCCCTTGTATTCATAAAATACTACACTCCTTCATCAGTTAATCATCGGTTGCATCCTCGGCGGTAACGCTTCAGAGCCCGGGGTCCACCTAACCTAGGTGATATGACGAGGTTACTGGTTTTTATACAGAGCGACTGCCGTCTGACCTTCGCAATACAAAGGGTAGACCAGAACCAAACCTTGGATAGAGCAAGCGCTAGATGACTTTCGGGACCCAAAGTTTATACGTGCTTGCCGAAACATGAAATCATCTTTTTTTTTTTGATAATCAGGCCATTCAAGCCAGCAATATCCTAACCAGACTGGAAACAACTTTTTACAAAGTGTGTTTCCTAGAATTAGAAAATGTTATTATTTGCTTTTACGAGTATTATGTTTTTTGCGTGAACATATATGTGTATTACAGACAGAAGCTTACAAAAATAAATATACTAAATACATTGCATAATACCTACAGAATATACATTATGTTCGGAGACGACTTGAAGGCTTATGTCGCAGTAAAGTATGTAATAAACTGTTGTAAAGCATTGCATAACTCATTGTAAGGTATTGTAAGTTATTGTAAAGCTGACATTGACCGAGTCGTAAATTTAAGAAAAACGTTTACATTGACATGAAACTAAAATGTTTTTAGTTTAATTTTATTTTAACTGCTAACGTTGCTTTTTATCTGTGCTGTCATTTGGAGATAAGTGGTGCGTATCGCTTCGTGACATTAAAATGGAATTACGTGTAAAGTAAAATTAGTATTTTATGCAACAGTTGTTTAAGAATAAATAAATAAATATATAGAGACAAATTACACTGATTGAGCTAGCCCCAAAGTAAGCTCGAGACTTGTGTTATGGGATACTAACTCAACGATACTATATTTTATAACAAATACGTATATAGATAAACATCCAAGGCCCAGGACAATTTGAAAAAGGCCATTTTCCAACTTGCCCTGACCGGGGATCGAACCCGCGTCCTCTGGGTCAAAAAATGCGAGGACGTAGGTACTTATCATCATCATCATCATCATTTCATAACGTTTACTGCTGGATATAGGCCTCTTTACTCTTCTAAGGATTTCCAAAACGACCGATCTAGAGCGGCTTGCATCCAGCGCTTTCCAGTGACCACAGTCAGCCTGACAAGGTGGTCTGAAGACCTGACTGATTCAGGTCGTCAGACCACCTTATAGGTGTAGTGTGTCGTTTGGGTATTATTATCGTGTTCAGAACCTTTTTAAAAGACATATCAGTATGTACTAGAGTAGAAAAAAAAATTCTATGCATAATTTAACGATAATAAAATGTATATCTACAAAAATCTAAATTGGTTTATGTATTTTAAATAACCATTTAATTTATGCTGATCTGAAAGAAAAAAATACTGGCTATTTTTTTCTGCAAAGTATATAAAAGGCAATCAGGAGGGGCGAAAATATTAGGGTTACTTAATTAATGAATTCACACGGGTATCATTAGACATAATTTGTTATGGTAATGCAGTATCGCATTAGGTGTCAACCTGTAATGATATGTACCTATGTAATGTTAATAAATAAAAATGTTTAATTTTCGATGAGGCCAGCAACATCCATATAAGATTGGCATTATTGTTAACCCTGTGTTTTGTCTGTGTGCCAAAATGAATGGGCCGATTTTGATGTATTTTTCTGTTTGAAAGCTGACTTGATCGATGTTTCTTAGCTATATTTGATGGATATCAAATATAGCTAAGAAACATCTTATTGGGGTTTCACGCTCGAAAGTTGAAGAGAAACAAATAAAACCAGTTAATTGTCAATCGGATTCGTAAAAGAAGAGTTTCGTATTACATCCGTCGTACATCTAGTTAAAAACGCTGAAAAAGACCCTTTTCTTGTGAGACATACCTCTTTAATTTTTAACTTTATCTTATCTTTAGCGGAGTCTCAGTAATAGGGCCCCGGTGGCACCCTTTCGGTACGGAACCCTAAAAAGTGATAGCTTGCCGCATCGCCAAATGATATGATTAAAATCGCTCAAACGAACATCACAAGGAAAATGCATCTAGCCCGAGCAAGTCTGCTAAGCCGCATAAAAACTAAAATCTTTTTAAGTACTATTCGATCGGATGCCACGAAAAAGTGTTAAAAAACAAACTGCAGTAATGGAAATTTAAAATTCCGATTGAAATAGACACGGGCGAATCAGTGTCGGGCGGGAAATAGTAAAAATGGCTGTTGGAACAAAAGAACTGAAGTCCTTGCCATGATCTGATGTATTAATATCGTGGCCTGAATTTTGACATAATTCTGATTATGTCAAACTGAATTCACAGAATTTTAATCTGTGCTTACGTCTTTACATTATTGAAATTTATTTTTGCTTTATGTTTATCGATTTTTTATCTTGAGGAATCATTTTAATAAAAAAGTCAAAATTCTGATTAAATTATACAGTGCCATAATACTGACTTAGATATTTATAATACTTTCTAAAATACTTGCTTAAATTGTAGTTCTTCAAATAATTAAAAATATAATAGTCTTTAGTTTAGGCCTTAGTTCATCAGTGAACTAGACTAAAGAAAGTAAGTAAAGAAGTAAAAAGAAGAGTCTTAATAACTTGAAGTAGAAGCGAAGATTTAGTTTATTTAACTGACGTTATTGTGTGTTTTATAAAACATAATTTCGGGACGAGATGTCATACTCTTTTATTTAAGTTTTTAGTCTAAATGAACAATAATTTGGGCCACGAAATTTGTGGGCCAAGACGTAAATACCCCATGATCCCGTCCATAAAGGATTCACACAATGGATCACAGAAATATCCGGATTCAGAAACAATGAAGAGATTTTCGCATTGACGCTAGCGAGCTCTGATTGAAGATTTGTTTTTACATTTTGCGAAAGGGCCCGGACTGGCATTCATGACGGACATTTTGTTTCCAAGTTTCCACGTAGGAATCGGCAACGTATTTTCAGAAGGATAAATTCGTTCCATGCAAGTTTACTCCGAAATCGAATGGGTATTTTTGGATACGTTTAATTTTAGGTACTTCAAACCCAACGAAGATTTTTCATAGTCATTTTACTTCGTTTAATCAATTTTACTTGTTTTTATGAAACGTTTGTTTAATACAAATCACACCTTATAAAAATATGTGTGGTAGGAGTATTAGTACGTAGACTACATACATATATACACTTGACATTTTGGATCTTACGGCTTTAAGCAGAGTCCAGGGCTTCCTGACCAAAAAGGCCACTTCGGCGTGATGGATTATTGATATCAGCATCAGGTTTTTTAATCTCCACTGCAGAAGCACGACCTTCTCTGTACTACCAGAGCCATACTTGGCCAGAGCAGCCACAGGACTTAGCCTCCACTAACCTCGCTGGCCAGACGGGTTGAAATTGTATCATTGATGTTTATAAGCTTTGTTTAGCTTGTATTTTCTAAGTCTACAAAATCCACGGGAGGACTTGGAGTGGACCTATTCTACTCCCCCGGAAACCACATGGCAGATTATTGATATATATTTTAACATATATCAATAATCTGCCATGCCAAATACATACAATGTCCTTTTTAATTAAGTACAAATATTTTAAGGGCTGATTCAGTCCATCATTTTGAACAACTATTCCCAATAAATGTATATTAAAATACGAAAATAAAAACATTTTCGATAGTAATGATATCACGTGACTACTTCGATTTGTATGAAAACCTAAAATTTTTTTTTCGTATTTCGATATACATTTATTGGGAAAAGTTGTTCAAAATGATGGTCTGAATCACCCCTTAAAATATTTGTACTTAATTAAAAAGGACATTGTATATAGATTAGGTTATTTGCAGTTCTTGCGTTTACATAATAATGCGATTTACTGTTTACATATGTCATTAAATTCTCTATCGCTTTCTTTGACACGTATCACAGATTTTACCAAATATATCTACTTATTTATTAAAATTCTGCACAACATGATACTCGTTTATGGTTGTACTTATTCAACGGTTGTTTTACAACCTATTATTATTTGTAACACCTTTTTAATGAATTAATTGTCAACAATTGTGTCATGAAATGCAGACCATGCTGTAAGTTGAACAAAAATGCTGTTTGTGGAATGATAGGAACATTAATATGGAGACTACTTTATTGATGCAAGGTGCAAATATGGTCATATAGCTTATTAAGGAAATTCTTGCTCATAAATCGGCCATCATACTATATCCATATCAATCTAAGAATACAATTATAAGTATCGCCATTTTTGTTATTTACACCATGCATTAATAAAGTGACTGATTACACATACATACTATCACATCTTTTTCCCTAATGGGGCAGACAGAGCATTTTGGGTCTTGCGGTTCTATGCAGAGCCCAGGGCCGCAAGACCCAAAAGCCACTTTTAGCGTCATGGTGGGCGAGAAGATGGAAAAGCAATCAATACAGTGATGGTTGGCGGACCAGCGGTTCCTGAGATTAGCGCGTTCAAACAAACAAACAAAACAACAAACAAATAAACAAACTCTTCAGCTTTATATATAAGTATGGATAAATCAATATATAGGGACAAATTACACTGATTGAGCTAGCCCCAAAGGAAGCTTGAGACTTGTGTTATGGGATACTAACTAAACGATACTTTATTTTATAACAAATACATATATAGATAATCATCCAAGACCCAGGACAATTTGAAAAAGGCCATTTTTCAACTTGCCCTGACCGGGGTTAGAACCCGGGACCTCTGGGTGGCGGAACAGCAGGTGACCACTACGCCACGGAGGTCGTCAATGTACGTTTAAAACAAATTCACAAGAGAACCGCAATACGTCCGTCGAAAACATACAACAAAAAGTTGTACTTGCATTGCTTATGTCACAATATTTAGTCAATATTGTTTTACGCGGAGGTTTGTGGTTACACTCCACTTGGGTAATATCCGTCAGTCATTAGTCAAATATTGGTCACAGACCACCTGCTACAAGTACTTACTGTTGCCGGTAAATAGGTACATAGGTAGTACACAAACTGCCTCCGTGGTAGTGGTTAGAGCGTTTGGCTCATACCCGGATGTCGCGGGTTCGATTCCCGACGAGGGCAACGACTTTGTGTTGTCCTAGTTTGGTTAGGACATTGTAGGCTGATCACCTGATTGTCTTATTAGTAAGATGATCCGTGCTTCGGAGGGCACGTTAAGCCGATGGTCCCGGTCACTGTCTTTGGCATTGGTCGTTACCTAAAACCATGTCAGAGGCCTTAAAGGCAGTTTAAAAACTCTGACACTAGTGTTAGTCAGTAACACACACGATAAGAAGAAGAGTTACAAAGGTAGAGTTATATGATGCATTTAAGATCAAATTAAGCTATTTGTCGTGTGATTTTTGGCAGAGTAGAATAGGACTACGTCAAGTCTTTCCGTGGATGTAGTAGAAGGCGTCTTAGGAAATATCTACAAGCTCTGGTCAGCGTGGAGAGTGTAGGCCAAATTCTCTTGCTGCTCTGGCCAAGTATGGCTCTGGAGTCAGAGAGAGTCGTGCTCCTGCAGTGAAGACTTTAAAGACCTGATGATGATTATGATATTTAGTTACGTGCTTTTGAGTATATAAGGTCTAACAAAATATACTGAAACTATCTAAAGGGTGAATTCAGTCCGTGATACAGAACAATTTTCCCCTAGAAACATATGTTGAAATATGAAAAATAATTTTTGGCTTTCCATACGAACTCTGATCAGCTGACCGGACAACTTGTATGGGAGGCCACAAATTACTTTTCATATTTCGATTCGTGTTCTTTGGGGAAAGTTGTTCAGTATCATGGACTGTATTTACCCTTAAAATAGTTTCAGTATATTATGTTAGACCTTATATACTCAGTTTAGTATCACCTTAGAGCATCGGTATCACCAACCATGTTGCTTATTAAATACAATATCCTTTTTTATTAAGTACAAATATTTTAAGGGGTGATTCAGTCCATCATTTTGAACAACTTTTCCCAATAAATGTATATCGAAATACGAAAAATATTTTTTCGGTTTTCATACAAATCGAAGTAGTCACGTGATATCATTACTATGGAAAATGAAAATTTTCTTTTCATATTTCGATATACATTTATTGGGAAAAGTTGTTCCATATGATGGACTGAACCACCCCTTAAAATATTTGTACTTAATAAAAAAGGACAATGTATAATCATCATCATCATCATCATCATTTCAGCCGCATAACGTCCACTGCTGATTAAATATAATAATAAATAACTTAATCAGCCACTCACATGCAGGTCTGGGAGAAATAAAAAAAAAACTTAGAATGTACCAGCTGCTTCTCATCCCACGCAGATCGTAAAAGCCGATCGAGGGAAAAGGCAAAAATGCAAATGATGTTAACAGGCGATGCGGCTAGCAACCCATCACTGTATTGATTGCTTTTCCATCTTCTCGCCCACCATGACGCTAAAAGTGGCTTTTGGGTCTTGCGGCCCTGGGCTCTGCATAGAACCGCAAGACCCAAAATGCTCTGTCTGCCCCATTAGGGAAAAAGATGTGATAGTATGTATGTGTAATCAATCTTACAAACTTTCGCGTTTATTTCGCGTTTATTATATTAGTAGGATTTTTCAATCACACAAAATAAATAAGTTTATAGTTATTATAATTTAATTTACGAATATTTCGACCGGTTATTACATAAATTCCAGTAAGGACGCCGACCTTCGTCATTTATAGTCTAAATGCATATAAATTTAACTTTATTAGTCCATTGGTTAGGCAAGATTTGACGTATGAATGTGAATTAATCACATATTTTAATATTTATTTGTAACATCTTCAAAACTTCAAAATATTTTAAAATTTTGGTGTAATTTTTTGTTAAGATTTTCATCACCATTATTAGGTCTTTTAGGTCTCCACTCCCTTTCTGTACTAACAGAGCCATACTTGGCCAGAGCAGCCAGAAAACTTTTTCCTACACTCTCTTCGCTGGCCAGACGTTTTGGCAAGGTCTCATGACATTTATAAGCTTTGTTCAGCTAGTAGTTCCTAAGTCGTCTTCTACGACATCCACATGAAGACTTGGAGTGGGCCTATTCTACTCTTTAAAAAACTCGATAAGTTTTTTGGGTAATGAAATTTGATGAAAAATAATTTGCCAAACGGCAGGGTACCTGAGGCACAATTTTTTTTTAAACATAAGTTTATCCTACATTATATTTTTTTTGGCTTTGATTTAGATTTATTTACAGCCAGTCTCTCGATCAAATACTACAACAATGAGACAACTAAGTCACGCTGACCTTGCTCGTAGGAAGGCATGCCTTATAAGGAGAGGCAAGGCCCTCGGACCGAACGCAGTGAATCGCTAACAGCTGATCGAATTCATTATTATGACACTTCTTTATAATTTACGTGGTATGAAGAGCCTAGGTCTTTTTTAGGGTTTCATACCCAAAGAGTAAAAAAGGGGACCCTATTACTAAAACTTCGCTGTCTGTCACCAGGCTGTATCTCAAAAACCGCGATAGCTAGACACAGTTGGAAGTTTTCACAAATTATGTATTTCTGTTGCAGCTAAAACAACAATTATAAAAACCAAATAAAATAAATATTTAAGGGGAGTACATACAACAATCGCGATTTTTATAGAAAATGGTACGGAACCTTTAGTGCGCGAATCCGATTAGCACTTGGCCGGTTTTTTAATATAACAATTAAATTGTAAGTTGACGTAATTGGAAAAGCATAAGACGTGGCAGCAAAATATTTGATATTTAGGGACAGGAATACCGGTATTTTTATAGTATCGATATCGAAATACCGGTATAAATACTAAAATTTGGGTATAAATCTGGCAAATAAACTTGTAGTCTACCCGTAATATTCATAAAAATACTGTTCGCTATTTCAGTTTAGTGGATTTTTTTACGTGATTTTTATGGGATTTTTCCAAGCTCGAGAAATCTTAATTTTACTTGTGGTCCTCATCCAAGTGCATGCCACGCCCAGTGTCACTTTACCTGCGAAAGCGCAAGTAATGAGCATTGCCAACCGCCACCGAGCTCCTCAAAAAAGATAAACCAACGATGCAAGATAAATAAAAGCTAAAAACAAAAATACAGAATCGATGGTAAACCCAAGAGTCCGAAGTAATGAAGACTGTCATCGAGTCACGATCCAATTAATCGAGCGATTTGGAAACTATCGAGTGTCTGCCATCGAATATCGATACGACGCGTAATGTCACTCGATTTGGCGGACTGTTTACACTTCACTAATCGAAATTGGTTGGTGGTATTGGGTTTTGTATTTGATTTTCATCTTGGTACAGAATATTATAACTATTTACTTGAAAAAATCTTTTCAAACGCGGTGTGCCAAGTATAAAATTAGGTTCTACCACCCTTGGCTGTGTCAACCGTGATTTTTACCTTTTCTATAAATCTAGATAGGTGTGTATATAGACAGAGATAGGTAGTAGCTAAGTTAATGTTATCATCATCATTTAGCCGCATACTGGACTCCATCCACTGCTGGACATAGGTAGACCTCACCCAAAGATTTCCAAAATGACCGATCAAGAGCGGCCTGCGTCCAGCGCTTTCCAGCGACCCTGGTCAGGTCATCGGACCACCTTGTAGGGTGTCCTACGCTTCGCTTGCCAGCACGCGGTCGCCATTCGAGAACCGTTTTGCCCCATCGGCTATCGATTCGTGGCGCTATGTGTCCAGCCAGCCCACAAAGTTAATGTATCTCTTTTTATTTATTTATATAATCTTCATGGTCCATTATATAGTAATTTTATTGTACATACCAATTGGCTAATTTAACGCTGAAAGCATTGTTCACCATTCAAATACAAAAACCTTTGGTCAAACATCTTTATATGAATATACAAATATCTCCTCTTTTTAACTTTTATACCTTTTTTGTTTTAATTGATTTTCTGTTACTTCATCGTTCTATTTGAAAAGGTAAAATAAAAGTGTTTTACGCGCTCACAAATTCGACTGAGATATCGATTTACTTCGTAACTTTCCACATATTAGCTTTCCACTACATTCATGAACAATAAAAAATAGGTTTTTTATAAAACCTACAAAATGTAAACATTCTTTTTTTGGATTTAAATGTACGAACAGAATAATTGGACAAATACACAGGGAGATATTCTAAAAAGTAAACAATTTTTAATAAATTAACAGACAATATTTGCAATCCAGACTGGATTGTTGTTTTTAAAAGCTGGCTGAAAATAATTGGCAATAGGAATTATGAATGGAAAAATATTATTGGCCCATCTGTTAGATTAATAAAAAATATTGTACACGTGTGTTTTCTTTTATCTGGGAAACAAAAATTGACGAAGATACAGCGTATTTAAATTTCGCATGACGTCACTGCTACACACGATCGATTCTTTGCGTGCTTCAACACATTCGTCTGCCTCCGTGGTGTAGTTTTAGAGCGTTCGGCTTATACCCAGAGGTTGCGGGTTCGATTCCTAACGGGGGCAACGACTTTGGGTTGTTGTCCTAGTTTGGTTTGGATATTGCAGGCTGATCACCTGATTGTCTGATAAGTAAGATGATCCGTGCTTCGGAGGGCACGTTAAGCCGTCGGTCCCGGTCACAGTCTTTGACATTGGTCGTTACCTAAAACCATGTCAGAGGCCTTTAAGGCGGTTTAAAAACTCTGACAGTGAGTGTTAGTCACTAACACACACGAGAAGAAGAAGAAGTACCAGCTGCTCTCACAGAGATGGCAGCACACACGACTGGCAAGAAGGTGATATCTAAGTCATAGATTAAGAAATAGAAATACCTGACTTACCATAAATAATTTTTCAAAACTAAAAATCTACTTCACCCCCAAACTACCCAACCGATGTTGTTAAAATTTCTATAGGACCACCTGATAAGTATGCCCTTTCAAACAAAAAAGAATTTGTAATTGTGACAACAGTTGTTGGCGTGAGATTATTTACTTACAGATAAGTTTAGTCCTTACAGCATCAGGTCGACGGCCTGCCAGCAATTTCCATCAAGAATCAGGTGACCTTTCCTAGGACTGGTTCGAGGTTGGGGACCTGATATTGACTCCACATTTGCAATTCTAATACCCAGTTTTATGATTTTTATCGTTTGCAGTGTTGTAATTGGATGTTTACATCGATTTGGTTTACATTGCTATTTCCTTTTTAGGGTTCCGTAGCCAAATGGCAAAAACGGAACCCTTATAGATTCGTCATGTCTGTCTGTCTGTCTGTCCGTCCGTATGTCACAGCCACTTTTTTCCGAAACTATAAGACCTATACTGTTGAAACTTGGTAAGTAGATGTATTATATGAACCGCATTAAGGTTTTGACACAAAAATAGAAAAAAAACAGTAAATTATGGGGGTTCCCCATACTTAGAACTGAAACTCAAAAATTTATTTTTCATCATACCCATACGTGTGGGGTATTTATGGATAGGTCTTTAAAAATGATATTGAGGTTTCTAATAGCATTTTTTTCTAAACCGAATACTCTGCGCGAGAGACACTTCCAAAGTGGAAAAAAGTGTGTCCCCCCCCCCGTAACTTCTAAAATAAGAGAATGATAAAACTGAATAAAATATATGTTGTTCATTATCATGTAAAACTACCAGCGAAAATTGGTTTGAACGAGATCTAGTATAAAGTTTTTTTTTAATACGTCATAAATCGTAAACGGCAATTTACCTTTCATTCAATCAACTCAAATATAAAAATTAAAAAAACATACTACAAGACTTTTATATTATGTTATTTGCTACTACGGAACCCTTCATGGGCGAGTCCGACTCGCACTTGGCCGCTTATTTAAAATGGTTTGGACCCTACGTTGTGGCCGTAAAAACCCAGGTTCGAATCCTGGTCACGGCAGTGTTCAACACTGTCATGGCGGAGCTTTTTGTTTCATGGTTGATATTTTCCGATTTCAAAAAAGGAAATTTTCAATTCGACCTGTACGTTTTTTTGGAGCGAAGTTCCTTTTTCGTGGTACAGACATGTCGGATGGGAGTTAGACGAAAAAAAGTGTAAGATGTTTCCGTCTCTTTTTTCCGCCACGAACTTTTTAGGGGTTAGTTGGGGATTTTTAGAGTCTTCAATTTTTGTTTCACGGCAGTCAGTTTTTTTTTTTGTTTTTTTAAATATATGTAGAAAGTACTTGTGAACTACTAGAACTAACTAGAAATAAAAAATGCTTTCGAATAAAAAATGATCATAAAAAACGTTTTATGATCATTTTTTATTCGAAAGCCTTTAGTACGAAATTGGTCCCATATTAATTTGTAGAGGATCTAGAACTTTTGAGATATAGAAAAAACTCCTGAAAGTGAATAAAATCGGTTGTTTCTTCTTGTTAAAAAAATATTTATAATCGTTTTATATACTTACTAGATCAAATTAATAGTGCTAGCTTTTGTCCACGACTTCTTTAATCTTAATCACAGACTTAATAAAAGTATTACTTAACTCCCATGCTGGTCTGGGAGAAAAAAAAACTTAGAATGTACCAGCTGCTTCTCTTCCCACGCAGATCGTAAAAGCCGATCGAAGGAATGGGCAAAAATGCAAATCATGTTAACAGGCGATGCGGCTAGCAACCCATCACTGTATTGATTGCTTTTCCATCTTCTCGCCCACCATGACGCTAAGGGTGGCTTTTGGGTCTTGCGGCCCTGGGCTCTGCATAGAACCGCAGGACCCAAAATGCTCTGTCTGGCCCATTAGGGATAAAGACGTGATAGTATGTATGTATGTATGTATGTATTACTTAACTAAATTTTAACTTTCGATCTATAGTCAAAACTGTATCTTTGGGTGACAATTTACGTGCATATTATATTTGCTGAAGAAAGCTCGATGCACCTTGCAAGCGTACCGGGCTTCGAAGCAGAACAAATAGGATGCATTGAGTTTCTTTCGGCATTTCTTCTCAGCATTGTTTTATCGTTTCGAAACGCTAGTATCGGTGGCTTTTCTTTAAAACAACGATAAATTTATAATCTTAACGCAATTAAGTTAGTGCTTGCAAAAAGCTTATTAGGTACTAAATAATTTATTTATTTATTTATTTAACCTTCATTGTACAAAATACAAATTGTATGGCACAATAGGTGGACTTAATGCTAAAAGCATTATCTAATAGTCAACCTTTTTGTTGTTAGAGAATTTTAGGTGGGTGTAAAATAATGAGATAAGTAAAAGGGAGTGGAATTGGGTATTCAATAAATAATATAATAAAAAGTAAAAAAACTAAAACCCAACTACGACAAAAAACGACGCTGAAAAAGTATAAAACAAGATTTTCAGAATACTGAACTGAATAAAGTTGCTAATGTAGTTGCAAGTAAATGGACACAGTAGACTCTACCAAGATGCCTTCGTTGTAATTTGACAATAATGTCATACAATACTATTCTGAAGTATGCAATATTCACTATGTAGAGATAAATTTTCATGTTTGGAAAGGCGTAGTCACACGTTACATATACCTACCTACCGAAGCACTTTGACTACGTGTGACTGCGGTTTTCCAAACATGAAAATTTGTCTCTACATAGTGAATATTGCATACTTCAGAATAGTATTGTATGACATTATTGTCAATTTACAACGAAGGCATCTTGGTAGAGTCTACTGTGTCCATTTACTTGCAACTACATTAGCAACTTTATTCAGTTCAGTATTCTGAAAATCTTGTTTTATACTTTTTCAGCGTCGTTTTTTGTCGTAGTTGGGTTTTAGTTTTTTTAATTTTTATTATTTGTACTATTTTGGTGTTCAAGTGTATTTGTGTCGCATAATATTAACAAAAGTTAAATTAATGAACTAAAAACTAGGTAGTTGACATACGACATCTCTTTTGACTTATGTATCGGCGTATAGTAATATGTAGTTTTTTATTTATTTATTTAATTCGACAAAATTTTAACAGTATATATATATTTTTTACTCGTGAAGCTCTTTCAAGTGATACCAAACACGGTATATTTATTTTAATTTTATATTAACATAGAACTTTTTGTCCGCTAGAGGGCGCAATACTAAATTTGGTGACAAGCTTTATAGCTCATAACCAACAGAATATCAAGGCCCTTCTAATGGTACTGCAGTGGTCTTATTCTGATAAGTATTATAGAAGCTATTAACGAAAAGATGTGAATTATATGCAATCAGCCCATGAATACAGGTAAAGTCACAAGCAAATGCTAGTAATATATATATATTCAAAATGTACAAGTAAAGCGCTTTCAAATGATACCAAACACGGCATATTTATCTTAACTTTATTTTTTTACTCTGTATGTTTTGTCCGCTAGAGGGCGCCACATTAGATTTTGTGAAACCCCATATAGCCTATAACCAGCGGACAATTAAGACTCTTCTAATAATATGTCATTTGTCGAATTCTAAGAAGTAGTTTAGAAGTTACGAGGGAACAGATGAACATACATACATACATACATACATAGCCTGTCAAAATCATAACCCTCCTTTTGCTTTGCCGTAGTCGGGTAAAAATTACTACATAACATAAACTACTGTACACTACTTACTAAAATAAATACATATTTGGTGCATATAACTAAACAAAAAATAATAATATACAATAAATATTAATATATACAATTTATATAATATATACGTATACCACTAGAAAAATACATAAATATGACATAAACTACTGATGCAGCAATTTCACACTTAATTGGACTCTGCAATCAAATGCTTAAACAGCGAAGTTTCAAAACTAGCACGACTAGTTTACTCTTTAATTGATTCTTCTTTGACTTCTAAGAACCAGGGCAGTTTATTAAAAGGCAATTTTTTAAACGTGTCATTTAGTTTAATAAAAAATAGCGTTTAAGGAAGTTATAAAGTTTTAACACAAAAAAAAAACAACTTTACACTTGTTTGAAAAAAAAAATGTTTAGAAGACATAAATTACCCGAGAGACAGTTTTTAATTCAATATTCCCGTTTTTTTTCAAGTTCGAGCGCCTTTAGACTTGCAAATAAAGAATTAATAAAGACCAGGAAGGAAATTAAAAAATCTACGTCACTTGTTATTGACACTTTGGTCATCGAAAGCATTTTCATTAACAAAAAGGAGGATACAGATACAGACACATTTTCACGTCTATATCCCTGACGGGGTAGACAGAGCCCAGGGCCGTTAGGCCCAAAGGCCACGCTTAGTGTGGTGGTGGGCGTTAAGATGGAAAAGGATTCAAAATAGTGATTGGTTGCTAGCCGCATCGCCTATTACCTTGATTCAAATCTCGCCCATTCCCTCGATCGGCTCTGACAATCTGCGTGGGTAGAGAAGCAGCTGGTATATTCTAAGTTTTTTTTTTTTCTCCCAGACCAGCATGATGTGATGAAAAAGGAGTTTATCAATTTGAAAGTATTTATATATATTTTTTTTATTGATGTTACCCTACCTACCTTTATGTATGGTGATACCCTACGCGGAAAAAGTAGCCTATGTGTTAATCCAGGGTGTCAGCCTCCTGCATGCCAAATTTTAAATAAATTGGTCCAGCTGTTTGCGAGTGAAGAAGTCACAAACACACACGCACAAAAACTTTGACCTTTATAACATTAGTGATATATTTTCGCCATTATTCGAAGACTTTTTTGTTTGATAGGGTACACTTATTAGGTGGTCCCATAGTTTTTTTTTATCAACATAGCTTGTGTAGTTTGGTGTCGAAATCCTGTGATACATGTCAATCCGTCACAAACCGTCGAAAACTGCCGCGCTACCGTCGGCGACAGTCGCCGATATTCGCCGATTTTCAGCGACATTCGCATACTGTCGCTTCTCTGTAAGAGCGCTAATAGGGCAGACAGACATACAAACTCGGTACCATATAGGCGATGAAAGAGTGTGTCTTGCAAGTCACGTCGGGAGAAATAATTAATGATGTTTAACCAAAACGTTACATTAAAGTCGGTACTACAATAAATCGTCTTCAATTATTTACTAACACGAGCGTGAGTCACTACATTTCATGCAAAAGTATTTGTAAAGGTTGCGATTTTTTTTACTTATATGTGTATAAATGAATAAATATATACGGACAACTTGAGCCATATTCACACTCCACGCTGGCTGGAGAGGTCTCATTGATGTTTATAAGCTTTGTTTAGCTTGTATTATATTTCCTAAGTCCTTAGTCGCCTTCTACGACATTCACGGGAGGACTTGGAGTGGTCTTATTCTACTTTGCCGAGAACCACATCTGTTTATACATATAATAAAACAGTAAAAAAGTGTGTCTGTACATTAAATATATTTTCAAAAAAATATTGGGGGTGTGAGACATAGTAAAAGAGTCAGAATTAAAAAAAAAAAAAAGATTGTCTGTTTGTACACGCTAATTTTCGGAAATACTGAACGGATTCGATTTTTTTTTTATATAGTTGTTAAGCCTGGGCAACATATAGGGTATAATTGATTTTGGAAAATGGAGCATCTGATGCAGAAATACAATAGTCCAGCTTAACTATAAGGAATATCAATAGGACGCCTTAGCAAAAGTTGTTCAGCCTGATGAGCATTTTCCATAAACATAAAGTCCACGCGAATGAAGTCGCGGGCTTCGGCTAGTATCAAATAAATTAATTATGTACAGTATTTCCTAAGTTGCCTTTAACACATCCATGGGAGGATTTCGAGTGGTCCTATTCTTCTCTGTCGGGAACCACATATAAATATGTACTAACAAACAATAATTAATTTGTCAAATATTGATATTTGCATATGTACATATGGTCAAACATAATTGGGTACAAATTGTTTGAAGGTCGCTGCGACCTCGCTAATGTTTGCATGTATGACTTTTGTGTTAGTTCAATACTTTACCTCGTTTTTGAATCTTCCTATTGTTATATTGTGACAATAAGTGGTTTCAAAGTCAGTGTCTGGTAATATGATATTTTCAATGTTTTCAACTAGTTATATGAAAGGAGGTTAAACTGCCTCCGTGGTGTAATGGTTAGAGCGTTCGGCTCATACCCGGAGGTCGCGGGTTCGATTCCCGGCGGGGGCAACGACTTTGTGTTGTTGTCCTAGTTTGGTTAGGACATTGTAGGCTGATCACCTGATTGTCTGATAAGTAAGATGATCCGTGCTTCGGAGGGCACGTTAAGCCGTCGGTCTCGGTCACTGTCTTTGACATTGGTCGTTACCTAAAACCATGTCAGAGGCCTTTAAGGCGGTTTTAAAAAACTCTGACACTAGTGTTAGTCACTAACACACACGAGAAGAAGAAGAAAGGAGGTTATGTACAGTCAGCATCAGTGATACCTGACCCCTCCTCTATCTTTATCTTGAATTTTCACTTAATCTGAAAATAAGAATGAAAATGAAATTGTATATTCAAAATGACTTCATTAAAATCTTTGAATATGTACACATTTTCATGTATATTATTTTCACTTTATGAGATAGGTGGAGGAGGGGTCAGGTATCTCTGATGCCGACTCTACATTTTTTTTCCATATTTTAACCTATCTATTTTGTAAATAAAAAAACGCTAATAATATTACGATCTAGCCTAAACTCAGACTAATGAGTAATTTTGCATTGACCTAGTTTTATAAAGTACTTCTACACTAATATTATAAAGAGGAAAGATTTGTTTGTTTGATTGTATTGAATAGGCTCCGAAACTACTGGATCGATTTTAAAAATTCTTTCACTGTTGGATAGGTATGTTATCCCTGAGTGACATAGGCTATGTATGTACCACGGGCGAAGCCGGGATGGACTGCTAGTATTTTATAAGAATGTGCATACTCCGACTCTACATATGTGTGTTTTTTATTTATTTATGAAAACTTTCCAAAATGAGCATACATAGAAACGAAAAAAAATCTTCCCAGAGAAAGTTGTATTGTAATAAAGTTAAATAAATAAAAAAATAAAAATTGGAACAGCTAATTGGTTATCTGACATGGAGGGTAATTTTTTTAATTCATTTTTAGCTATAAGTATGTGAAAAGTTATTCAATATATGTATATTTCTACCGAATATGGCCGATAATAATAAGAGATGCTCTACCTGATCCTACGACCTTAGCACGGCGAAACTAGGCAACGATTTACATTTATATTGACGCACAAATTATCTGCAATACACTATCATGTCTTTATTACAAACGGGGCAGGCGGAGGCATTTAGTCCCAATAGCCTTATACCATTCGTTTAGGGTCGGCTCTACTCGTCATTCTTCGCCAAGCTTTCCGATTTTGAGTCGTCAATGGCATCATAATATTTATTTTGGCTTTCTTTCTGTCATTGTTGATGACGGACATACATTTTTATTGTTGCCATATTACTGTAGACTATCTGTGCCTGCGGGCTTCGCTCCCAATGGGAATTTTGGGATAAAATCTATTCTATGCCCTTTCCTGAGTCTCAGACTATATCCATACCAAATTAAAATTTCATCTAAATAGGTTTAGTGGTTGCAGCGTGAAGAGGTAACAAATAAACAAACAAATGTTAAGGAAGGCGTTAGATGCAAGCCGCTCTAGATCGGTCATTTTGGAAATCTTTGGAAAAGGCCTATGTCCAGTATAGTGGACGTTATGCGGCTGATATGATGATATATGTAGGTACAGTACATATAAGTCAGTCACTTTCGCATTTATAATATTACTTGGGATAGGATAGTTGAGATTAAGTATAAGAGAATTATCTACGCACAAGAATAACTCGTTTATAGTATTATGAGATCTTTACCTAGCTTTACTAAGGTCACCCGACAGGTTGTATCATCTCATATTATCGGCCATGTTTGAATTGTTAAGGTCTCACGACGTATTTGATATACGAGCGGTTGATTCTCGATTGTTGACTAACGATTGCCCGTGACTTCATCCGTGTGGATTTACATGTGTAGTGCTGAATATAAGATACGGCAGCGAAAGCACAAATTGTTAGTATGTTGAATTTAAATTGAATTTATGGTTAGGAATAATATTCCTAAAACTAGAAAATAAATTCCATATCTGCAATCTGAGACATTACCTATTTATTTCATTCAATAGTTGGTACTTACCTACTAAATAAAAAACATCTGATAAAAAAAATCGCCTAAAGAGAGATTTGAACTCATGGCCCTCAAGTCTGTACCAATAGTGAACTCACAACACAATTGTGCTACTTGACCTTAATTGACCCCGACAAATATTCTTATCGTATATAAATAAATAAATATAATTAGGGACAAATCAGACTGATAAACCTGGCCCCAAAGTAAGTTTTTAAAACGGCCTTTATTTAAATTCTCTTATTTATTTAAAACATCATCTTTTGGCAAAAAATTAGATTACCTACACTAAAAGCTATAAAACTATTACTTTAAAATAAAAACATCAATTTGACTTTGACTTTAATAAATACATATATAAATAAACATCCAAGATCCAGGAAAATGCTGCTTTTCGTAATTTATTTAGTAAAAAATTAGCAAGAAAAAAAAACATCACATATTTTTAATTTAAAAATTGTTTTCCATCATTTTAATGTTTATTCTAAAATTTACGCAAAACTATGTCAAGTTTCACATAATTACTTCGTATAACAATAGTTTTATGTACTTCTAAGTTTATTAAAAGAACAAAATGTTCTTTAAAATATAACACGTCCTTGGAGAGCTGACAAAAATGACATAATAAGTGTGACAGATGGCCAATGTCACGAGGACAATGTCACACGGGTATAATTGGATAGTCACACATTCGATGCAGTGTTGGTTTTGTCAAAGATAATATAATTGCTAACGTAACCCGTAACAGAACGACCACTGCTGGACATAGGTATTTCCTACAAATCTAGAGCGGCTTGTATCCAGCGCTTTGCAGCGACCTAGGTCATGACTATCACGCTTAATGAGGCAGTTAAATGAAAAATGCGTTTTTGAAGATCAGCAGAATGTTACATGTTTTTAATCTTGTTAGAATCTTCTCTTACAGACAAGAGACGAGCCTTTGGCTCTGGTCGGAGATAGTCGACAACTTATGTCGACGGTCGCCAACTGTGACTACTGTCGCGCGACATTTGCTGACCATCCTCGACCAGGGTCGCGAGCTCTCCTGTCGCTTGTCTTTAAATTTTGTGGTCAATATTTCAACAAATTACATCACTTTACCAAGTAGGTACAACTAGTTCATTGGCAACTTAGTTATTACTTAGCCTAATTAGGTCCAACGGGTCACGGCCAAAGGTTGAAACTCAAAGATGCTTTACTTAACATTTGGAGCAAGGGCAAGCAAGGAAAATCACTTACGGTGAAGACTTAGAAGTTAACAGACGAAGATATCTGAAACAAAGAGAAAAGGTTTGATTACAATATTTGTTTAGGCAAGACGAATGGAAAGATATTTTTTTACATGTATTTTTTCTATTCTCTGAGAAACCAAAACCGTCTTATTATAAAACGCAGAGTAACTTTGTTACTAGGTTTAAACTAAATCAAGTTGATATTTTCAGATGAGACAGTGGCATATTATTTGATGTCAACTTGATTTGGTCGTATAATGGTTTAAACCTATTAACAAAGTTAGTCTGCGTTTTGTTATAAGACAGAAAATGACAAAGATAAAGCGCTTTAAAATTTCACATGACGTCACGGCTAGGTACGACTTTTACTCAGCGGTGTCGCAAGCCCCCACTCCGGAACTTTGATGCTGCGTATCTTTGTGAATTTTTACTTTTTTAATAAACTGAAAAATATGGGTCCATTATTTTTGGATAATCTAAGAACTCAAATAATTACAATCATATCTTAAATAATACTTATCGGATCCTGACGTCACCCCTAAAGAAGGTATAACTTTGAAACTTCAGCTTTCAAATATTTAGAAACTGAGGTCCATAAGTTCAAGGTTTAAGTCTCAGTAAGTTAGATCAGTTATTGTATTGTTTTATAGTACAATTAAACTATTACGAATAAATAAACAAACAAACCTAAGTTTAATAAGAATTTGTGCAAATCTTCTGCCCATATTAACATTCTAACAAAGTAAGTTAATAAAAAAACAAGCAAAATATATGCAAGAATGGCGATGCACATTACGTGTGCATTGCAGCCATGCAGCTATGGAAATCTTGCGCATAATTAGGTATATGCAACTGCGCAATATCATCCACGTGATTTTATGCTTTTAGTAATAAAAGGGGTTTTCCAGCATTCTTTGTTAGATTCAAAATAAAGCGTGATACGACGTTTTTTATTGTACAAGAATCAGTTTGAATATAAAAGGTTTTTTAAGTGCTTACCTAAGGAAATTAAGTCTTTGAAATGAAATATGAACAAAAAGAAAACTCAACTTAATTTTGGCTTAGTATTTAGTACAAAAATATAAATATAAATAGGATTTTTTCCCATCCACTCCCTAAAAATAAATTTTATACTTAATACGATATGATCAGAAAAGTGTTGGGTTAGTGTGTGTAGATTAAGGAGCCTAGCTCTCCATGAGATCTACCTAATAACTTTTATATAATGCAAGCAATATGCACTCGTCTTGGCGTTCCTTTATATGAAAAAAAATTTGATGGGATATTGATTTGTATAGGGTTTTTAAACATTTAAGATGCAGTTAAAGTACTGAAGAATTTTTCCACTATATCTCTTATTCCTTTAACAAGCATAGGCTTGCGTCATCTAAAACTATTCTATCATGTATAAACTTGTATTAAGGGATACTAACTCAACGATACTATATTTTATAATAAATACATATATAAATAAACACCCAAGACCCAGGACAACTTGGAAAGGCCATTTTCCAACTTGCCATGGCTGGGTATCGAACCCAGAACCTCCGGATTGGCGGACTAGTGTGTTTAACATTTCGCCACGGAGGTCAAATTCAATTATTTTTTTTCAGATTCAAATTCAAGTATATCTTTCTTAACATTGGATATTTATAATATCTCTTTATATTCGTCATTATTTTGTCGTCAGAGTTAACTTACTTTATACAAATGTAATAGGCAAACTTAAAGGCATAGCCTCTATTGGGATTAGTCGCTGTTCGTGCGTCCATAGTTTTATGTAAACAGGGATCTCTTCGATAGACTATCCTCGCTAAGTTTATTGAAGAGATCCCGAAACGCAACCACTGCAATAATGTAATTTTGTTGAGCGCACGAACCGCTACCATCTTAGGATCACATTTTTTTTGTCATTTTGTAGAACGCCCGAACCGCAACCAACGCTGTTGTTTACATAAAACTATGGACGCACGAACAGCGACTAATCCCTCTATTGGTGATGCCGAGAAAAAGAAGAAGGCTTTGAATGTCTAGTCCACTAAATTAATAAAATAACAAACCATTATTGTTATTATTTATACGGAGCTCGTTAAAGCCAGCTCACAAATTGGCTGACACCGGAGTGTTATGGCACATAAATGTAAAAATATTTATGACACATCAAATAAAGATGGCGACCTACTTTGGAGACATGGGAAAAAGTCTTAGTAGTAAATATAAAAAGCGGCCAACTGCGAGTCGGACTCGCGTACGAAGGGTTCCGTACCATTATCTATAAAAAATCACGTTTGTTGTATGGGAGCCCCACTTAAATATTTATTTTATTCTGTTCTTAGTATTTGTTGTTATAGCGGCAACAGAAATACATAATTTGTGAAAATTTCAGCTATCTAGCTATTAACAGACACCATCATCATCAGGTCTTTTTGTCTCCACTGCAGGAGCATGACTCTCTCTGCACTACCAGAGTCATACTTGGCCTCCTCATTGGCCAGACGGGTTAGAGAGGTCTCATTGATGTTTATAAGCTTTAGTGTGTTTGTTTTTCCTAAGACCTTACTTAGAGTGGTCCTATTCTACTCTGCCGGAAACCACATGGCGACGAGTTTCACTTTACTAAATGTCAACTTGATTAGGTCGCGTAATGGTTTAAACCTAGTAACAAAGTTGGTGCCGTGTGGTTTCCGGCAGAGTAGAATAAGTCCACTCCATATCCTCCCGTGGATGTCGTAGAAGGCGACTTAGGGAATACAAGCCAAACAAAGCTTATAAACATCAATGAGACCTCTCCTACGCGTCTGGCCAGCGAGGAGAGTGTAGGTCACGTCCTTAGGCTGCTCTGGCCAAGTATGGCTCTGGTAGAATAGAGAGGGTCGTGCTCCTGAAGTGGAGACAAAAAGATCTGATGATGATGATGATGATAAACAAAGTTTGTCTGTTTGTTTTATAATTTTGCTTCGACTTTGACTAAGTCAGTGCCCAGTTAATCCGCTCGCCCTAAACATTAGCACAGTTGAGATAACAACTAGCCATCATTTACGTCCTTTGTCCGACAGCGCATAATTAATCAGGTACGTGTTTACACGCCTACGAGTAGATCAAAAGCTAGGCTTGAAAATCAAAGTATAAAGGACGTAATGTAAATGAATCTGTTTTAGTTGAGTTTGAAACAAGTGCGTATCTACTTTTAGTTTAATTTTTGCTCTTTATTTATGCTAATGGAGAAAGGGATGTTAGGATAGTTTGGGCTTGTATGTACCATAAACTTTTAAAATTAAAAACCGAAAAGTCCCAATGGGACGTTATAAACGAAATAAGTTTAGTTTTCTAAAATCTAGACACAGCTTGGATTCCAAAAAAAGAAAATTTTTGATTTCTGGGTTCAAAACACATATAGATATCGATTTTCAGCCAAATCAGAGGCAGTTGACTTTCGGCGGCCATCTTGGATTGGCAAAAAAATACCACGCAGCACTTGGTGGGAGTAGCTGGGGCTTTGCCCTCGCCCGCAGCTCGCCCTTCGGGTTTGAAGATCACTTGGGGGGATCAATAGAGGGGAAAAGGCTCGGCCTTCGGCCTCGCCACGAAGTTCGCCCTGCGGGCTTGCGAGGCCGCTTCGCCTTCGGCCTTTGGCCTCAGGCTGCGCCAAGTTACTTGGTTACCGTTTGTATGAAATTTGGATGGGGGGAATTGTCCTTGTATGGCCGCCATATTGGATTTTGAAAAAAAATGACCGTTGTCAAATTGCTTACAAACCCCTACATATTGGAAAAATAATCACTTTGTTTATTGGCCGCTAATTGTAAAAAATTGTATGTTGTGGATCAATAAAGTTGCTATAAATAATATAATTTCTATGATTGACCATATTTATATTACCCCCTCCCTTTATGTTTCACTTTACACATTTTCCCCAAGTCTTTCTAGGTCGTCCTCTAATTCTATAATAATCTTACTGCTCAGCTGCTATAAATCTCACCTTATACCTATATTATATTATTTCTAATATTTCTATCCATTTACAGGTTGTCTGGAAGAGATCGCTTGAAGCGATAAGACCCATTGTACTAATATAATGGAAAAAATATTTCTTTGTTACGTTTTTCTTTTTGGTATACAATAAAGAATTTATCTATCTATATTTTCATACAAGTTAGTGCTCACCAAAAATAGTCTAGACGTCCCATTCAATATTCGACTGTGTCTTTGACAGCATTCAGAAAACAAAACAAAGGAGTATGCAATAATTGGCGGTAATAACCAGACAAGTGCACAAAGCAATTATGCCATTGGCAATGATTGGCACGAAGCCAGCCTCATTGCCAGCGCCATAACTCAGAGATGTACCGACTGCCATGCCTCTCTGTGGCGCAAGTTACGAGAAATAGCGGGAAATATGTGATAATGGGTGAATACCCGTCTAACTGAATACCTCCCATGTAGTGATGTGCCGTTCCCGGGAATCATAGACACTTAGGGCAGTATCGTAAACGTTCCCGGCAATACTCCTAGAAATGGAAATTTAGGGGAATGTTTCCGGAAATATTGGGAATGTTCCCGTAAATTTGGAATATTTCCAGGGGCACATAACTACTCCCATGCTGGTAAGGAGTATGCAAAAAATTGGCGGTCATAACCTGACAAGTGCACAAAGCAATTATGCCATTGGCAATTATTGGCACGAAGCCAGCCTCATTGCCAGCGCCATAACTCAGAGATGTACCGACTGCCATGCCTCTCTGTGGCGCATGTTACGAGATATAGCGGGAAATATGTAATATTGTGTCCAAACCCATCGAACTGAATGCCTCCCATGTAGTGATGTGCCGTTCTCGGGAATTAAAGTAATTTTTGGCAATAACGTAAAAATTTCTGGCAATATCCTAAAAATATAAATTTAGGGGTCTGTTTCCGTTTTACAATGGTAATATTCCTGTAAATTTGGAATATTTCCAGCGGCACATTACTACTCCTATGCTGGTAAGGAGTATGCAATAATTGGCGGTCATAACCAGACAGTGCACAAATCAATTATGCCATTGGCAATGATTGGCACGATGCCAGCCTCATTGCCAGCGCCATAACTCAGAGATGTACCGACTGCCATGCCTCTCTGTGGCGCAAGTTGCGAGAAATAGCGGGAAATATGTGATAATGCGTCCAAACCCATCTAACTGGATGCCTCCCATGTAGTGATCTACAGTTCCCAGGAATTATTAGTAACTATTAAAAACTGCCATGCTGCAGTAAATATGTATTAACCCAATTAACTTATTACCTTTTATGCTGGTCTGAAAAGCAAAAAGTAGAATGTACCAGCGGCTTATCATTCCGCGCAGATCCTATCGAAAGAATAGGTAAAAATCGGATTTACTGCTTCAAAAATTATTAAATAAACACCTTGCATTTCATTTGATGATCTTTTCTTTCAATTTTAACTAAAAAAATATATAGGGACGGACAAATTACACTGATTGAGCTAGCTCCGAAGTAAGTTCGAGACTTGAGTTATGGGATACTAACTCAGCGATACTATATTTTATAACAAATACATATGCCTACAATAGATAAACATCTAAGACCTAGGACAATTTGAAAAAGGGCATTTTCTAACTTGCCCTGACCGGGGATCGAACCCGGAACCTCTGGGTAGCGGACTAGCATGGTGACCATTACGCCACGGAGGTCTTTGTTATACTGCTAGCAAATTGACATTATTTCGTATTTTTTTTTGTACAGGCTTAGTATCTGGTTAAATTGTAAGCATTACGAAAACATATTACAGTCTGTGTTTTTCAGTAGTCGAAGTGTTAGGATTAATAATCAAATTCACTTGTAAATACCACACGCATCTTGTACTTGTATATTTACGGAAATCACCGCGGGAAGACCTTGTTAGTAGGCGTGTCGTATGCAAGATTAATCATTACCATTGTAGTACGGCATGTTTCGAATGAATTTTATTTTTTATACTCGAATTTAACACCTAATTAACCTTCACATTCATATGGCATGATTAAATAATAATAATTAAAAGCGTTACAAGTTAATTTGCTGCAGTCCGCAATATTTAAAAAAAGTTTTTTTATATTTTAGAGTTAACTAGCTGTGTCCGTGGGCTGCGCTCCCCGTGGGAATTTTGGGATAAAAACTATCCTACGTCCTTCCCTGGGTATCAAACTATATTAACCGTATCAAATTTCATCTAAATAGGTTCAGAAGTTGAAGAGTGAAGTGAAATATTTTTAAAATTCTTTTTTTTTTGAAAGGATATACATGTCAGGTAAAGTCGTGTAATACCGTTTAGTTTCCGGTAGCGTAAAATAATACCATCTCCTCCCGTGGATGACGTAGAAGGCGACTTAGGAAATCTTCTTCTTATCGTGTGTGTTAGTGACTAACACTAGTGTCAAAGTTTTTAAACCGCCTTAAAGGCCTCTGACATGGTTTTAGGTAACGACCGATGTCAAAGACAGTGACCGGGACCGACGGCTTAACGTGCCCTCCGAAGCACGGATCATCTTACTTATCAGACAATCAGGTGATCAGCACTTAATAAATAAAACTTAACTAAACAAAACTTGTCTGTCCAGCGAGAAGAGTGTAGGCCAAGTCCTCTGGCTGCTCTGGCCAAGTATTCTGGTCGTGGAGAGGGTCGTGCTCCTGCAGTGGAGACAGAAGGACCTGATGATGATGATGATGATGATGATGATGAACGATCCTTATGAAGTGGCCTTCGGCTCCAAAGCCACTGAAAAATCACCGTGTATAAATAAATAAATATATTGGGACAAATACATAACACTGATTAAGCTAGCCCCAAAGTAAGTTCCAAGCTTGTGTTATCCCTTTAAATGTCGGACGCCCGGAGCGGGCGTCTGATGTATTGTTTTACTATTGTGTCTGCTATGACGACGTTTGAAGGGTTATGGGATACTAACTCAACGATACTAAATTTTATAACAGAGACATTTATAGATAAACATCCAAGACCCAGGACAATTTGAAAAAGGCCATTTTTCAACTTGCCCTGACCGGGGATCGAACCCGGGACGCGTATATCCAGAATCTGTTACGAGCCAACGCTGTACGAGTTGAGCCGCAACATGTTCTAGACTCATTGTATGAGCATTTATTTATTTTGAGCGTACAATATCTGTTACGGTTTAACTTTAGCCAAACTCCAGTATCTATTCCTTATCGTCTATTACAATGTTCCTTTTTTATTACGTACAAATATTTTAAGGAGTGATTCAGTCTATCGTTTTGTACAACTTTTCCCAATATATCGCAATATCAAAAATTCTCTGGGTTCTCATACAAATCGAAGTATAGTCACGTGATATCGTTACTACGAAAATGCAATTATTTCGTATTTTGAAATGCATTTATTGGGAAAAGTTTTTCGAAATGATGGACTGAAAGGATTAAATATTTGTACTTAAACCCTTAAATTATTTGTACTTAATAAAAAGTATATTGTATAGGTAATTAGGTGTGAAAAAAATATTATCTACTACTAATGTAAAATGTAGAAACGTCATCTCAAGGGGATATTGTGGTTAGCCGCTATAGAAGATATAAGATAATAAATTAACTATTACGAGTTTTAATTTGTAAAAAATAGCACGCGTCAAGGTCACAGTTCACTATGCAAGCAATTTGTCACCCCGCACTCGCAGCACAAAGATGAAAAAAGTGGCTGTGACATACGGACGGACAGACAGACAGACATGACGAATCTATAAGGGTCCCGTTTTTGCCATTAGGCTACGGAACCCTAAAAAGCATTAGTATTGCGCAATACGTCTATCTCATTCTAACGCGAGCGAAATTCAGCACAGGTCATTTATTCCTAGTTTTTAGGGTTCCGTAGCCAAATGGCAAAAACGGAACCCTTATAGAATCGTCATGTCTGTCTGTCTGTCCGTCCGTATGTCACAGCCACTTTTTTCAGAAACTATAAGACCTATACTGTTGAAACTTGGTAAGTAGATGTATTATGTGAACCGCATTAAAGTTTTGACACAAAAATAGAAAAAAAACAATAAATTTTGGGGGTTACCCATACTTAGAACTGAAACTCAAAAATTTATTTTTCATCAAACCCATACGTGTGGGGTATCTATGGATAGGTCTTTAAAAATGATATTGAGGTTTCTTATATCATTTTTTTCTAAACCGAATACTTTGCGCGGGACACTCTTCCAAAGTGGAAAAAAGTGTGTCCCCCCCCCCGTAACTTCTAAAATAAGGGAATTATAAAACTAAAAAAAATACATGATATTTATTACCATAAAAACTACCAGCGAAAATTAGTTTGAACGATATCTAGTGAGTAGTTTTTTGTTAATACGTCTTAAATCATAAACGGCAATTTACCTTTCATTCAATCAACTCAAATATAAAAATTAAAAAAAAAACATAATACAAGACTTTTATATTATGTTATTTGCTACTACGGAACCCTTCATGGGCGAGTCCGACTCGCACTTGGCCGCTTTTTATTTGATTTTCACCTACAAAGTATGTTGCGGCTCTGCTCGTAATACCTAAATCGCGTTGAATGCGCACATATTTTGCATTTACGATTGCTTGGAATATTCAACAAAACTATGTCACGTAATGACTTTTTTCCGAAAATTAAAATAGACACAATTAAATAGCTTATATAACTGATATCTTTCGGAGTTGTTTGTATAGTAATATTTTTGTACCTATTAATATGTATACATATAAACTCCACTACAACTTGACAATATTTTGACTAACGATGTATCTACTTAAATACTTATTAAGAACATTACTTATATATCAGTCTACAAACCTTTGGTTATTTCTATACTGAATGCGTTTAGGTGGAAGTAATGGAATGAATAACTAAACCAACTTGCAAGTCGGCTAAAATAAGTGGCAGTGTTGATCCGAAACAGATTTTGTATGAGATTTCAGCGCGCAGTTATGCACAATATCTGTGAACTGTCAACACCGGGCGGTGTTGAACCATCACAGATTTTGGATATACGCACCCGGGACCTCTGGGTGGCGGACTAGCGTGGTGACCACTACGCCACGAACGTGTGTAAGATTATGCTAGTCCGTAAGGTATTTATTCTATGGGCCTTATTTCTTGAAATAAAACAATTTGATCGACTGAATAAAAACGCTTTCAGTCTATGCCTTAGATAAAATTCCGCGCATATTTCTAGATATCTATCTGATTTACGAGTTAATATCAGAGTTAACGCTGTATTGTTTATATTAATTGTACTAAGTTATGTGTCAAATAACATTAACTATGTTAAGGTCATGAGTTTAATATACTCGCACCTATATTTCTACCTTGGATAGTCGATGATATTAAACGAATTCCTAGGAAAACTGGATGGCTAGGCAGGGGTATGATTCGATAGCGCAAAATACTGTGAAAATGACTTTCAACATTTCTTCTCAGCCGTAGTCTTTGCGAAACGGTGGTATTTTTGTATGTCGTCAAGCTATGTTGACGACCTCCTTGGCGTAGTGGTCATCATGCTAGTCCGCCACCCAGATGTTCCAGATTCGATCTCCGGTCAGGGCAAGTTGGAAAATTGCCTTTTTCAAATTGTCCTTGTGTTCTGGATGTTTAGGTAGGTATCGATATATTTATTTGTTACAACATATGGTATCGTTGAGTTAGTATTCCATAACACAAGTCTCGAATTTACTTTGGGGCTAGCTCAATCAGTGTGATTTGTGCCTATATATTTACTTATTTATGTCAGAAACATACCAAGTGATGAAACTTCATACTATACCAATTTTCGGTGGTCACTGAAAAACTACGATGAGTTTCAGTTCTGTACAGAAACAGCTATATTATCACGTCTTTATACCTAAACACAGAAGAGAAACAAAATAGTAATGGGTTGCTAGCAGCATCGCCTGTAATTTAGATAGTATTTAAATGATTCAGTGCCCACACTGAAGATACCATTATATGACGATGCAATTTAGATGTCTGATAAGCAGGAAGAGTTTCGTCCCTTCCGCCTGCGTCCAACCTTCGTCAGACTAATCCGGGCACCTTCAGGAAATTGGGCAAATTGTAATTAATGATGAACTGAGCTATATATGATATGAGTATAAATCTGGGGGCACGGCAGTGCCCCCACCAAGTCGAGCAAAAAAGCGTCACGGCCGTACCATCCTTTTCTCGAAGCATACCATCCTTTTCTCGAAGCAATTCAGACCATTTTCGACCCCCTGTAACTTCGTTGTGGATAAAACTAAAAGACTGAAATTTTCAGTAACCATGCAGGCATTGTAAAGACACGGTATATTTCAAATTTCATTCAATTTGAACCAGTATTTTAAGAATTATAACGGGTCAAATTTCTTAATTTTGTCACTCACTGACTCACCGATCATCAAAATTCTAAGGCACTTCTAGCAGACCTAGAAGCTTCAAATTTGAAATATAAGTAGTGTTTGGTGTATGAATCAAGGAAAAACTAAAAAATCTAGAAAAGACCGCAAAGAAAATTAAGCCCATACAGCCAAGTCTTCAGTTAAATTTTTCAATATTGGCTTTATTCGTAACGATGTTTTAAGGCAGTTATTATTATTGCGTGCGAAGCCGCGGGTTTAAGCTAGTCCCATATAAATATAGGCGCATGGTAGTGCCCCTGCCAAATCGAGCAAAAAATGGGTATTCCCGTCATGAAAACACGTGTAAATTAAATTATTTAATGCAAAAAACGTACCTACGTGCGTATTCGTACTTATTACGAGTGCGTAAGGTTGTAAATTAATTATTATACCACGCGCTGCAATGCTAGCGAGTGAGCGCGGGCCGTTACTACGCGCTGCGCAGTGCGATATACATATATACAATAAGTAGAAGGTACCGAAAAGGAAAAAAGTAGAACTGTCTACAAAATACAAAAAGAAATGAGATCCCATCAAAAACAATACTTGTCAAAAAAACCAAGTCTTGCAACTCAGTTGTTCTGCGGTAAAAAGTTGTGAGATCCATGTAATACCAAGTCGGTTATTAATTTATTCAGTCTCTACTTAAGCGACTTTCTGTCTTAATACGTCCAGTCTCTAAGACCACGATCGTGGTCCATAACAATTGAAAAGCAATTGTGTCTAGAATCTCCGTACTCAAAGCATTAAGTTGTTACGTAATAATTAACAGCATCTTATAGTGACGCATATCAATATTAAAATTCTTTAATGTTTTATATAAAATATATTGAGACTTGGCCATCGCCTGAAAACACGTGTAAATTCAATCGCCTGAAAACACATGTAAATTCAATTATTTAGTGCGATGGCCAAGTCTCGATATATTTATATAAAACATTAAAGAATTGTAATATTGATATGCGTCACTATAAGATGCTGTTAATTATTACGTAACAACTTAATGCTTCGAGTACGGAGATTCCAGACACAATTGATTTTCAATTGTTATGGACCACGATCGTGGTCTTAGAGACTGGACGTATTAAGACAGAAAGTCGCTTAAGTAGAGACTGAATAAATTAATAACCGACTTGGTATTACATGGATCTCACAACTTTTTACCGCAGAACAACTGAGTTGCGAGACTTGGTTTTTTTGACAAGTATTGTTTTTGATGGGATACCGTATATTCAGCGTCGAACTGAAAACACTAAAAAGAGAATAAAATAAAAATATTTTTTTTATATGTGCTCTGTGTGATAGTTTTATGTAATCTAATGGTCTGTGTTGTCTCCGACAGAGTGGAATAGGACCACTCCAAGTCCTCCCGTGGATGTCGTAGAAGGCGACTTACGAAATACAAGCTAAACAAAGCTATGAACATCAATTAGACCTCTTCAATCCGTCTGGGCAGCGTGGAGAGTGTAGGCCAAGTCTTCTGACTGCTCTGGTTAAATATGGCTCTGGTGTTAAAGAGAGGGTCATGCTCCTGCAGTGAAGGCAAAAATATCTGCTGATGATTTCCTTAAGGCTGACTGGTAGAGAATGCATTAGCATTAAGTCCACCTTTTGTACCAGTATAGCATTAAGATGAAATCCTAACTTCCTAACTAATATTAAATATGCGAAAGTGAGTTTGTTTGTTTGCGTGTATGTTTGTTTGTTACCTCTTCACGCTTCAAGTACAGAACCGATTTAGACGAAATTTGGTATGGATATAGTTTGAGACTCGGAGAAGGACATAGGGCACTCTTTATACCGAAATTCCCACGGGTAATTGGGGTTTCTGTGGCCGGGTATGGCTATATTATATATACAGAGAGGGTCGTGCTTCGGCAGTGAAGACAAAAAGACCTGATGATGATTTCCTACAGGTTGACTGGTAGAGAATGCATTAGCATTAAGTCCACCTTTTGTACCATTATGGTCAATAAAGATTTAATAAATAAATATAAAATTACATCTTCGATAAAATTATATTTAATGTTAATGTAAGACAGCCTACCAAACGTGAAATGCTTCTTAATGTTGTCATGTAACGTGGGAAAAAACACCCATTTAATTTTTTTTTAAATATTACTCAGGCTTCGACGCCTGTTTAATAACTGATAGAATCGACTTGAGCCAGTATTGTCATAACACCACATATGAACATCTCTTCGTTAATTAAACATCTTTTCTTACAGAAAACAGTGCGTGTTTTCGAAACAGCGATGAAAAACTTCCTTAACTTTCTGCTACATGTGTTACATATAGTAATTATGTGTTAATGAAGCGCTGCATCTTAATAGTTTGAGGACGCGTAAGTGTATTGTCGTTTTCAAAATTTACTTCCTCGCTCTATCGTTATAATACTTCTTACATTTCAGTGTTACACTGCCTTTCTTGCCCATCGAGCCCCACCAGCTGCACTAAACGTGACCTTTATGAGACCTCGGACAACGCTGTAAAAGTGACATCTTGCTCGAGAGAAAAAAATAATTGTTTTAGCCAACAACTAAACTGGGTCTTTTCCATTTTTTTTTGCGGACAAATCCTAAAGATTCACCTAGCCATCGCCATCACATCGTTTTTCAAAACTAATAACCAACTTCGATACTAAACTACAAAACCGATATTGATAAAAAAGCACAACCTGACAATGTGCTGTTTCCAACAAAAATATCTCCGAATTAGTCTTCGAGTAATCGGGGAACACTCATAAAAAACGACGGGTTGCACTCTGGGAGTGCCGGCAGAAGTGAAAACACAGCAGTATGTCCACTACACAGATGGTCGAGCCATCAGCTGTCACCATCCATGGATGCGCGTAGCACGCTGTAACATAAACACACACGAACATTCGCGCAAGCGCCCTGCGCCGTCTTACGAATTTTCGATCAGGTCACGTGTCCTGACGCGAGTTTAAATTTTTTTACCCATTCCAAAAAAAGTGCACAACGCCGCTAAAGAAGTTTTTACTTCAAAAAAATACATTCAAATTAATAACCTCCGCTTTCGCAGTCGGCTAAAAAAGCGAAGCAAATCGCCCTTGACATTCACGTGACGGAAGCATCAGAAGAACAATAGCAAAATGGCGGAAGCTGATCGTTTAACGCGGATTCCAACCGGTACTGATTGATGATTGACATATCATTAGTCATTATGCACATCAGCTGGTATTAAACCTTGTTTTTGTGAGGTATCAATCTCGCTAATCACTCAGAAAATCACTTTATGGAATAGTCTTCACTAGTGAATGTAATACCGCATTTACACATTTGCGCGAATTGCGAGGTGAATGACGAGGCGAATAACGAACTCGCATATGTAGACAGTGCAGTACACGAATGTTTCGTGGAATATTTCGTCGAATGACGAGGCGAATAGCGAACACGAATGTATAAATGCGGTAAAAACAGTAGTTCGCGTCGGCATTCGTATACGAATGACGAGGCGAATAGCGAACACGCAAGTGTAAATGCGGTATAATATGTTAATGTGTGAACAGCTTTACTTCTCAGTAGTGCATCGGTAGGCCTGTGTCACTCTCCGTTAAGGCACAGAATAAGTCCTACTCGCGTAGAGAAGTCTTACTCAGCAAAGGAATTCAAGAAATATCTACTCAATGTCGTTAGCGATATGGTTTAATTTAGCTCGCGTCAGAACTCGGCGTCTTTTCGATTAGATACCTTGAAGTGCATTGAAAGCTAGTTTCATTCTTATGGTGTGGAAACGTTAACGCTCGAAACAATATTTCTGAAGGAAAAAATAGGCAATCGCCTCTAGGACTTGCAGCTCTCTCTATCGCACAATACGGGTCGGGAAGGCAGAGCGGCGTGAAACAGATATATTTTTTGCAAATATATACTCGCGACGTACTACAAAATCCTCAACGGCGGAGTTAATGTATCCGGATAATTCAGTATCGTTCAAAAGCTGTAAATGTTTTCGATGTTAATGCGAATTCCCTTTTTCACAGTCCGTAAAATCCAATCGGCTTGTCATTATATTTCATACCAGTAATTGGTTCGTCTGTTTGTATGAAAAGGAGATTAACGCACTGATTGAACGTAGGTACTTTTAGAGTTAACCCTTTGTAGCGTCGTGTTGCATATATGCAACGTACTATTTTTATTTTATTTTATTAATTATTTTTATTACTTTTAATATTTTTAAATGTTTTAAATTCAGTTGTAATATCTTTTTGGTATTTAATAAAAGAAATTAACTGTTCCATAAATCTTATAATTTTTTTTTTCTTGTCTATGCCAAGTCAACTTTCTTGCGACAACGAACCATAGAGCTAAAATCCATTTTTATTTAAAAAAATATTTTATATACTTAATATTGTCAAATTGACACAAAATAAACTGCATAAAATAGGAAATTAAACATATTTTTATAATTCATATATAAAAATAACGAAAAATTATTTTATTTTATAAAGGGGGGCTTTTTTTCGAAAATTCTGGACTTTTTAAAATTTTGGCCGTTAAACAAAGGATTTTTTTTTTTAAATATTTTTCCGTGTTATTTGGATAATTATTGACCAATGATGTAAGTTTTATGAAAATCTAAAAATTGCGCTACAAAGGGTTAAAATAGGTTTTCACTAATTTTAACGTCATTGTTTCGTAGAGTCAAATAGCGCTTTTAATACATTATATATCTAAAATCGTGTTTAAATCATCGAACCAACCGGTGATCCGAGGGCTGGTAGCTTTTTTGCTCAACGAATAAGTCTCGCTGTACGAAGGAATGCTGCCAGCATATTGGGTACGTTGCCTCGATGTGGTGCGTTGGAAGAAATATTTTATTTATAAGCAAATGTATTTTATAATTATTATTTGTTCTTTTTAATAAATGCGACATTTGTTTGGTTACTGTGAAGTGGTGTTCAAATTCATCATCATCATCATCATCATTTCAGCCGCATAACGTCCACTGCTGGACATGGGCCTCTCCCAAAGATTTCCAAAATGACCGATCAAGAGCGGCCTGCATCCAGCGCTTTCCAGCGACTCTGGTCAGGTCATCTGACCACCTTGTAGGGTGGTGTTCAAATTGGATGTGATCAATGACAAGTGACATTATTCCTAGCAGTGGGATATGGAAGACTATCGATGATGATAATGATTCCATTTGTTACGGGTATTCCCTTCCACCTTGTATACTAACTAAAACAATTACCTTAGTTTACCGCCCTAATAAATTTCACAGCGGAGAATCTACTAACTACTTCCGTGGTTAAGTGGTTAGAGCGTTCGGCTCATACCCGGAGGTCGCGGGTTCGATTCCCAGCGGGGGCAACGACTTTGTGTTGTTGTCTTAGTTTGGTTAGGACATTGTAGGCTGATCACCTAATTGTCTGATAAGTAAGATGATCCGTGCTTCGAAGGGCACGTTAAGCCGTCGGTCCCGGTCACTGTCTTTGACATTGGACGTTAGCTTAAAACCATGTCAGAGTCCTTTAAGGCGGTTTAAAAACTCTGACACTAGTGTTAGTGACTAATACACACGATAAGAAGAAGAAGAAGCAGAGAATCGTAGAGCACTGCGGGCAATTCAACAAATCAACCATAAAGAGTGTGTGGATAGTAAAAATACTAGAATTATGTTATGAGTCGCGATATTTCCACCAATTTCCTGGGTGAAGTCGTAAACTGGCAACCCCGGGTGAAGTATAAAAACATTTTATAGGTGCGCGGTGTACCGTTATGCCGCGTTTATTGCCCGAATACAACATTGGTTACCCAATTTTTATTGTTTACATGTCTGTTACAGTAGTATGGAAAGTTTTTATGAAAATGTAGGTATTTGTGGTTCAATGGAAACTTCGTCTGTATGCCTCCTGAAGAAATTAATTTTGCAATAAAATTAAGTACTTTTCTTAAGTTGTAGTTATAGTTATAGGTATAAATATCTACCAGAATGCCAATGCTAAATCATTATAATCACTAAGAAGTGTAACTTGCTAAATATAATTATTTTTTTAACAAAAAAGTGAGTTTTGTTGTACAATCGGTTGGAACAAAGTTACAAAAAATGAAGCCCCAAAAATTTTTAGATCCTAAAGTTCATTTCTTCGCCTAGTTTTTTTGCCGTACGTCCGAAAAGAAACTTCGTTCCTAATTGAGCCGACTTCATTTTCCTTCACAGGAGTTTCTTCAATCAATCAATAATTTATTTGTCAAACATAGTTACAATGATACATGATACAGATAAAATGTGATAAAAAGACAGCATATGTCTTGCCATATTTAACATACAAATATTTACAAATAATTCAAAATAGGTACTTTACTTAAATGTCAAATGTCTCCAAAGTTCTTCATTATGTCTTTAACTTAATGTCTCTATTAAATTAAATAATTAATGAGGTACTAATAGATTTCAAATTTTAAAAAAAGAATCAAATCGTTTTTTTAATTGGCGAAGATATCGCTTAACACGAGTTGATAACCTCCTCTTTTTTTGAAGTCGGTTGAAAAGGTGAAAAATAAGTTTTAACGTCTAAACGGCAGAAACCTAAAAAAAAACTTTTTCTTAATTATATTTCTTTTTCTATTTAATATACTACATATTTTTTATTCTTTAATAAACAGAAAAAAAAATTACACAAATATCCATATCTTTCTAAACTCACAAAAGAACTAAGTATGTCGAGTGTTTCCAACAAGATTGCTTCAAAGATCGATCAAAGAGCAGAAAATAGAACTCCAGACATTTTGATTGAAACCACTTATTAACAAGATAAGGCTTGCTCTTTTCGGTTCCGTTCACACAGATCGACTTCGTCATCAAGTCTTTTTGTCTCCACTGCAGGAGCACGACCCTCTCTGTACTACCAGAGCCATACTAGGCCAGAGCAGCCAGAGGATTTGCCCTACATTCTCGTCGCTGGCCAGAGTTGGAGAGGTCGCAGTGATGTTTATAAGCTTTGTTTAGCTTGTATTTCCTAAGTCACCTACGACATCCACGAGAGGACTTGGAGTGGCACTATTCTACTCTGCCGGAAACCACACGGCAAACTCTTGAAAAACACACAGATCGACTTAGCATAGATAAAAGCATATACGACGACTACTCGGCTGGAAAACAGCGCGCATTGTCGCATATTATTCTGCCTGCCCCAGAGGAAATAATTGGCCAAGTGCGTGTCAGGCCACGCGCAGTGTAGAGTTCCGTAGTTGCGAATGCCAACTTTGAGTTCTTGCCACTAAAAACGTCTAAAAACTAATATCTATTGCATTTGTATGAAAATTTCTTTTTTCAAGTACATTTTATAAGTTGATCGCCTATTACTTTTTAATTTGTATACCCTACTTGGCTCTGATAGTTTTCCTTCAAACTACATTATATATACTGTAATTGTGTTTTTTTTTACGTGGCGTGACTCGAACAAAAATTTTAACTTTAAACCCAAATATTTCAGAAACGGATCCCTAAATCGAAAAATGGTGTTCCAAAGGTAACAATATTTTTGAAAGACCTATTCAAAGATACCCCACTCAATGTGTTTGCCGAGAAAAAAAATATTGACTACGTCTTTACTTGTATGGCAGCTACCCTGAAAAAAATTTTTTTTCCATATTTTATTTGACGACTTTTTCGCCATAATTAATATACATATCTATGCCAAATTACAGCTTTCTAGTACTTATAGTTTCTCTGTAGGACCGTGGACAGACAGACAGACAGACAGACAGACATGGCGAAACCATAAGGGTTCCTTGTTTACTACGGAACCCTAAAAAGGCGTGATGGTAATTATGTATGTATGTTTATTCTACGATAAATTCAAGTATCTTAAATCGGAAATTTATAGACTTTTGATAAGCTAGTAGTAAGTAGTGTAGTAGTATATGAACTTTTGGTTAGAGACAATTAAAAAAAATCGATCATGTTTTAAATCGATTAAGGTTATCGAGATATGGGATTGAAAAGATGTCGCATGTAGACAGTTCGGACCGAACTGGGGGAAAGCAAATGGAGCAGCACTGGACCTGAAAAATGAATATATCCCCTTAATGCATTCGTACGTTTCCTATGAAAATAGACAATTAATCATCTACAAGTTAATTTTGTACTGAAAAAAATTTTTGTTCTTACAATTTTTCTGGTGTTTCTTGTTTTATTTGTTGAGGGGAAGTCCAATGCCTATTGAGTGTTTTTAGAACAAAAAGTTAATGATTTTCCTTAGAAAAAAACTTAAGTAACAATTCCAACCACATCCATAATTAAAAAGCACAAAAAGGAGGTATGGGTCGAAGATACTTAATAGGTACCTGCCACAGAGCTAGAGGACGTAAGGACATAATTCCATCGCTTACCAAGGTTATATAGTTATTTTATTAAAACCCTAATGTTCAAAAAGAGGGTCGGAAACTTGCAGGAACCAAATTCCTCATTCTCTTTTCTTCAAATAACGATTTGAAATGAAAATTGGGTCTCTAACTTTTTTCATGAAAATATCTGTCATAATATAGCTTGACATAATGGTTTTAAAATTACTCATAATTTTTAATACCTATTAATTTATTTTCATAATTTTAGTCATCATATTTACTAATGGTCCTACAAAACTAAAACTATAATATTTCTAATTCATCATAACAATTACTGAAAATTTGTATTCGCATAGGGATAAACACTTTATAATGTAGCAAGTATTTAAATATTCAATTAATAAATTAAATAAAAACTACAATAGGTGGACTTAATGTTAAAGCATTCTTACCCTGTTGACCTTTAGGAATAGAAAAACAGACATAATCATTTGTTTGATATAAAATGAGTTCATTGTTCTGCCGTTTGTTTGACCTTATTGATTTGGAAATCCAATAAGTTCCAATTTGTTTTGGAAACATTCGTTCTTGTTTTGTCTTAAAATAAAAAATGGATTCGTACTTTAGTATAATTGGAATTCTGCAAAGTGAGCTTACGAACAATGTTGTTTTTTTTACATTACTATACAATGTCCTTTTTTATTAAGTACAAATATTTTAAGGGGTGATTCAGTCCAACATTTCGAACAACTTTTCCGAATAAATTATTTAAAATAAAAACGTTAATCGTTCGTTAAAATATATTGTATATATTTTATTTTGCAATAAGTATTACAGGTCAAACCATTAGGACAAAACTTGACTATTTGACTTATGTAAAAGAAAAGTTTTCACAAATATTGGCGGACTCTAACAAGCCCCAGTAGTATGTATTTCATACAGACACAGAGTTTGTCTATCTTGTGCCTATTATAATATCGGATATGACAGTATTTTGCTTGACATGCAGCCGTTCTTAATTAAGGTGAGATTTCAATTTGTTTATTCAGTAACAATAATACATTGCATTCGAATATAATATGTACACCTTAATATCTAATTACTTAATTTTAACAATCCAATTTAAAGCGGCAAATCCGTTTTTCAACTAATTAAATAATTACACACACATATATAGAAATAGAAGCAATTAGAACTCTTCAACATTATAGCAGCACTTTTCAAGCAGTAAAATGCGTAAGCGACTTTTTAATTTAGAAAGCATTCGCTCCGTTTTCAGATCATATGGCAATTTATTAAATAGTACTTCAGTCTGATTACGAGGGCAATGCTTCACAATTTCCAGTACTGCAGCCATTCTATGTTTCAAATCTTTTCGTCTAGTGCCTTCACGTGCTACAATTTCCTCTTCTGTCTCATTTATTGCTCTATTTTTAATGAAGTCTGTCAGATTAGTGTCTGTCAAAAACATTAGTACACGTCACTAACAAGCATATGTGTAAACAAATAAATATTATCTTACAGACTGAACTTTGGGACAGGATAGCAATTCTCCAGTATATTCCAGATCCAAATATAGACAGTGTTATTCTAATAACTGCCTGTTCGTACCCTCCAAAATAAACACCCCAATTTTGCGACTCACCAGCTCCTTTGTTGTTGAGATAGTTGTGGAACTCAAGATGGCAAGGGCCGTAGCTAAGGGCATTGTGTAGCAATACCATTTCCCTAACTTATGTGCAGCAATACCATTTCCCTATCTTAAGAATGGAAACAATATATCCTACTTCCTATCCTATCCTACTTCCTACTAATATTACAAATGCAAAAGTGAGTTTGTATATTTGTTTGATTGTTTGTTTGTTACCTCTTTACGCTTAAACTACTCAACCGATTTGGATGAAATCTGGTATGCATATAGTTTGAGAGTCAGGAAAGGACATAGGGTACTCTTTATTCCGGAATTCCCACGGGGAGCGAAGCCCGCGGGTACAGCTAGTACCCTATATTACAATACCATTGCGCTATCTTAAGAATCCCCTTACCCTAGATGTTTCCATACAAACGTAGTCTACGTTTTATTTTGAAACCACATGACAGATTTTGGCAAAAATTTCGAAAAACCGATGACCGATGGGGCAGAACGGTTCTCGAATGGCGGCCACGTACCGGCAAGCTTAGCGTACACCCACGGAAGACCTTAGCATGGTTGCAGGAAAACGCTGGATGCAGGTCGCTTGCAGTCGGTCATTTTGGAAAACCTTGGAGGAGGCCTATGTTTAGCATTAAACTTCCTGTGGCTTATATGATGACAATGAATAATCATCATTTCAGCCGCATAACGTCCACTGCTGGACATAACCCTCTCCCAAGGATTTCCAAAATGACCGATCTAGAGCGGCTTACATCCAGCGCCTTCCAGCGACCCTGGTTGCTCTTTATTTGTTTATTTTTTATATATGAAGTAGCAAATCCTCCTATTTATACCCTACCCCACTCTCCCCCGAATGTACTGTTTGCACCCTACTGTAACTACTGCCCCATCTTAAATTGAACTCTAGCTACGGTCCTCCGGCAGGATCACCGGAGCTTGAAATTTTCAAAGACGTCGACGTCTCAAGAAACCGCTGTCAAGGAGGGGTCCGTGAAAAATACCCCTTCCAGGTCACGGGGCCAGCTTAGGGGTAATTTTGTACAACTTTCATATTTTGCTTTGAAGATTTAACGTTCAACGTTCACGTGTTAATAAGTTATACAAAAACTATCAGTAATCATTATTAATGGTTATGTCTGGCAGCTTCATCATCATCAAATCTTTCTGTCTCCACTGCAGGAGTACGACCCTCTCTGTACTACCAGAGCCATACTTGGCCAGAGCAGGCAGAGGACTTTCGCCTGCACTCTCCTCGCTGGCCAGATGGGTTGAAGAGATCTCATTGATGTTCATAAGCTTTGTTTAGCTTGTATTTCCTAAGTCGCCTTGTACGACATCCACGGGAAGACTTGGAGTGGATCTATTTTACTCTGCCGGAAACCACACATAGGGGGGTTAGTTATAATTTTTTTTGCAAAATCTCTCGAGTGCCGTTTGTAAATAAAGGATTTTACAAAAGAAGCACAAAAATAAATACAATATATGTTTTCAAATGTAATTTGGGGCGAGAAATTCTAGAAAGCGGCTAAGTGCGAGTCGGACTTGCGCACGAAGCGTTCCATACTATTATCTAGAAAAAATTAAGTTTGTTGTATTGTATGGGAGCCCAACTTAAATGTTTATTTTATTAGCTGTTATAGCGGCAACATAAATACATCATCTATGAATCAGCTATGAATTTGTATGTTAGGTAATATAAGTAGACGTGTATGTATTTGTGTGTATTGTATAAATAGAGTATTCATTCTGATATTTATGTTATAGTATATATAGTAGGTATATAATATAATTTTAAATTATTTAGTAATATTTTAGAATATACACATGTATATTGTATTGCTTTTTTGTGCCGCATAATTTTCTCTATTTATCCCTTTGGTTAACTGGGAGAAAATGCTTTTAGCATTAAGTCCGCCATTTGTTAAAAGTATTTTGTACTTTGGAACAATAAAGTTTGATAAAATAAAATAAAATCATCTGTGAAAATTTCAACTGTCTAGTGGTCGCTATCCTTAACCACTGAGCTAAATCAAGGCGGTCGCGGCGCGACGAAATTAGCGACCATATTCTGCGTGGAAAGAAAAACGCATGAAAACTCGAAAACACGCGTTTTCCCAAACATAAAACTAATCTCGATTGTTTACCCCCGAAAACCCCCATATACAAATTTTCAGCGAAATCGTTAGAGCCGTTTTCGAGATCACAGAAATTTATAAATAAATATATATATATACATACATACATACAAGAATTACTCGTTTAAAGGTATAACATAATAAATACGTGCCAGATACTTATTGCAACGTCATTTATTTTTTATTAGCTTAGAGTAGGCACTTAATGAGTATGATTTCCTGATATACTCTGACAATTTCCTTATTCTTACAATATTCATATAATGTCGAATTAATTATTTAAATTTTAAACCACACAAAATTCGAAGCTCACTGAGATAACATTTATGTACCATAGAATATTATGCAGCCAGGTGACAAATTACAGAAATTACACATGTGGCGCCTAGAATACTGAATAAAACATGTATGTACGATAGTGTCAGCCAATATTCGCAGAAAGAAGACGCCCTGGCGGTGTTTTTAGTATTTCGTATCATAAGAATAAAAACGGGATCGTTTTATTAAGACTTTACTGTCCTTCTGTCTGTCTGTTCGTCTGTCTGTCACCAGGCTGTATCTCACGAACTTTGCTAGTTAGACAGTTAAAATTTTCACGGATAATGTATTTTGGTTACAGCGAATACTATAAACAGAATAAAATAATTATTTAAGTGGGACTTCCATACAACAAAAGTGATTTTTTATAATAAATTTCTAATGATAAATGTTGCTTCAGTAACTACCAAGACCTTTACAGGCATTTATGCACGTCAATAAGTATAATTTACATATGTAGTGTATATTAAAATTTAATTCTTTTTTTTTTAATACTGGAATCAGAGCTTTGCAACGACTACTGCCGAGACTGAAAAAAAATGCTGAAGGAAACTCATTTTCCCAATAATGTCTACGGTAAGGACATTCCTTAGCGACACACACGAAAGTAGAGACGTAACCTGGAAGCCATAATCCTAAATAACAACAGAAGTAATATAAAATGACCTCTAGTAACCCCTGTTTTCCCTACGGGATAGCCAACGTAACGATTGATATTACCCCAGTGACGGCCAGTAAGAATTTGAGTACCAGTTAAATTGTCTGTATGACAAGAATTATAAATTTAAATTGATAAAAAAACTTGACTAAAACGATTTTCATGCAAGTGTTTGATTATTAATTGAAATAATAAAGATTTATGAAGGACTAACTGCCTAGCCTGTCGGGTTTTTTTCCCCTATTTTTGAATTATTCTTAAAAGCTGTTACATGGCAATCCAAATTCTAGTTGTCAAATTATGTCAAATATTTTTTACTGCAGAATGGCGGATGTTTACATTCACTTCGCAAGTTTGTTTTTAATTTTTGGAAGAATCCGGAGGCAAAATTAGCAAAATGGTTGTTAAATGTGTTGGGCGCGGTTGCAAAAGTGAGGGGCCTACAGGATGTTATACTTTATTTCATTCGTAAGTACAAAATACCATGCACAAACTGCGCGTCATGTAAAATTGATTTTAGTTATATTTCGATTTTAATCGCAGTTATTTCTGTAAAGAGAACTGGTTATTTTGATTTAGATGTTAATGTTGGTCCGGTATTTCTCATTTTACTTCGTTATTTGTTTAATATATAATAATGAACGTTTCATGAAATGTCAGCTAGGGTGACCATACATCATGAATGTATGGCCATTTCAGAAAAAGAAAAGGATCTCTCGAATGGTACTTTACACGATTTTCGCGAATGTTAATGTGATCGATACGTTGTTTATTCGAATGCTGATACATTAAAACAACAAAATCACGAAGAACCTATTGAAATTGGAATGTAAATCTCAATAAATATCTGGATAAAACATTGACTGCATAAATTTCTTTTTATCTCTATGAACTGAAAAAATATCTATTTTGATAACATACTTTTTTCAGGTTTCCTTCCAATTCAACGGAACGTAATAAATGGTTGTATATTGTGGAACTAAAAATACCCTTTTTTGAAAAAGCCAAGATTTGTAATCTCCATTTAAACCAACCAATTACATGGTCAACGTAAGAAAACGACTGAAACAAGGAGTGACACCATTTTTCAATGATGTAGCGGATTGTATTGATTTATTGTTATTGTATCGTTTAACTTGCAAATTTGTAAACGCTATTGCTATTATATTAATAAATATATAAATAAAAATGATAGTAACTTTATTTTTATTATTTTCTAATGACACTTTATCTTTTTGCAAAAAAAGAAATGAAGCAAAAGAAGTTTGTCCATAGTCTCTACCTACCCCTGCAGGAAACAGGCGTGATATCAAGTATGTATGTACTTTATCTTTTTGTGTTTATGTACTTTATGTAGTATACAAGAAGTACACAAATATTATACATATTAAATAATAAACTTCCGTACGCGACTTCGTCTGCGTGAATTTTTCCAATATTCTCCCTAAGAAAAATGATCAAATTTCGGGATAAGAAGTATCATGTGAGTGTTATATCATACCAGGTCATTGTATGCCAAATTCCATTTGCATATTCTAATTCTATGATCTCGATAAGTTGACAACTCAACGATGTCTTTAAAATGTCGGAATAAATTATATCATAATTTTTATCTACAATTAAATTAAAATATTATAAATAAAAAAACTGAGTTATAGTTTCATTTTTATAATTCAGAATTCTTGTGATTGGTGGTCACCCTAATTGGAAAGAGACGGAGGGGCAAAGAAAAATTTCAAGGTCATTTCTTGTCTTTTTTTATGTCATTTGAGAGAGCTTTTTCCAGTTAGTACATACAATTCCATGGCGACACATTTCATGGAAGATACGAGGGAACAGATAAACATACAGACTTATGTAGCGGCGAAACACACAACCTTCCTCTTGGGTTCTCCGTAGTCGGGTAAACCCATATTCGAAGTGCACTTCTGTACTGCCTGTATTTAGTGTCGGAGTCGACACGGCCAGTTAATTGAATAAGCTATGAATTTTAATGGCCCGACATTGTCCCGGTAACATTGGACCTTACGCCCTTAACATGCTTGCATTAGTTTTACATTTATTTAAGCTGTTAGACACGTTCAATCTTATTATAAAACGTAGACTAACTTTGTTACTTTGTTAGGTTTAAACCATTATCCGACCAAATTAAGTTGTCATCTAGTAATATGCCATTGTCTCATTTGAAAATGTCAACTTGATTTGGTCGGATAATTTAAACCTAGTAACAAAGTGAGTCTGCGTTTTATAATAAAACGGGTTCAGTCTTATTATGAATCGTTTAGCTTTAGTACTTGGTTTAAACCATTATCCGCCCAAAACAAGACGCCCACCCGTAGTATGTCACCTTCTCTTTCGTAGCTTTTATCCTAATGTGGGTGAGTACTGAGTAACGGTTTAAACCAAGTTCTAATGTTAATCTGCGTTTTATAATAAGACTCTTTCTTTGCGTCTAGTTTAAATCAGATCTTCAAAAAGATTAGGTTCATGTTATAAATAGCGACTTACCCAGATTTGTTAACAATATAACTTTAATAGTACGGGATCTCGTTTCTCGGGAACGTTTCTTTGAAGGCGCTTACCTAGAACAAAAGGGTAGGGTAAGGCTGCGTCTTAGACAAAAGCGAGACATAACCCCTTTGAAGACTCTCACGACAGTTTTGATTGACGACCTCCGTGGCGTAGTGGTCACCATGCTAGTCCGCCACCCAGAGGTCCCGGGTTCGATTCCCGGCCAGGGCAAGTTGGAAAATGGCCTTTTTAAATTGTCCTGGGTCTTGAATGTTTATCTATATATGTATTTGTTATAAAATATAGTATCGTTGAGTAAGTATCCCATAACACAAGTCTCGAACTTACTTTGGGGCTAGCTCAATCAGTGTAATTTGTCCCTATATATTTATTTATTTAATTATTTATAGTTTGTCAGAGACAGTCCGCGATAGTCGGCGGCAATCAGCGACCAGTGTCGCGTAATGCCGAAAGACGGTCGCCGGCGATAGTCAGCAATAGCGCAGTGGGTCGCTGACGGTTTCGAACAGTCGCGCGACGGTCGCCGACCACGGTGGAAAACTGTCACTGGTACCCCGTGTATTCAATGTTATCATCATCATTATTTCCAGCCGCATAACGTCCACTTTTGGACATAGGCCTCTTTTCTGATTGAGCTTAAATTTTGCACGCAAACGTATCTCTTGACAGTGACATATTATGATGACATAGAGCTGTTCTCATGATAGAGCCGGAAGGAGGCCGTATAGGACGTAATAAAATGACGCAACCCCATTAAGTTTGGGCTCGTTTAATTTGTCTTAAGCACTTTAAGCTTTTAAGTTTTAGATAAAAGCTTAAATAAAAGCTTAAACATAGATGGACAGCAGGTGCCATATGAAAACACTGCTAAGTACCTAGGTATGACACTCGACGCGAAGCTTCGCTGGAAAGCCCACGTCAAAAAGAAAAGAGAGAAACTTGATATAAGATTTCAAAAGATGTACTGGCTGCTTGGAATGAACTCTGCGTTGTCAGTAAATAACAAATTACTACTTTATAAACAAGTCCTCATGCCAGTATGGACTTATGGTATACAGCTATGGGGCTGTACCAAACAAAGTAATATTGAAATAATTCAACGCTTCCAAAATAATGTACTGAAGGCCATTGTAATTGCGCCCTGGTATATAAGAATCGACGATCTACACCGGGACCTTAACATGCAGACCGTCGATAAAGTTATCAAGAAATACGCCGAAGCACATGAGTATAGACTGCTTCACCATGTGAATGTCGAAGCGATCCAGCTCCTCGACAACACGGACATAGTGCGACGTCTCAAAAGAACCAAACCTTTTGAACTAGTGTAGTTTTAAAAAATACATTGAAATTATAGTGCAGTGATGTGCCAGCAGAGACACAAGAACAAAGTGCCTTCCCCTTAATAGAGACAGTAAGAAAAGTGCCAATGGACACATTCTTAGACAATAACATATAAAACTAGGTCAATGTTAAATTACTTATTAGTCTGAGTTTAGGCTAGATTGTAATATTATTAGCGTACTTAATTATTTTAGCTAAGTAGGTACGTTAAGAAAGGAAAAAAAAAGAAAAAAAAAAGATAAAAGCTTGTTGAAATATTTTTTTAATATTAATTACTTGTTCTTTAAGAAGATCACGAGTTTTAATTCTTCAAAGTGTAAGCCAATAAAAGTAGTAGGTAGGTATACCTTGTATTGTCCTAGAAACACCTCTTCACCCTGGAGTGGCCATTACATTGGCAAGCAAGCCGCTCAATAACCTCGCTGAGCTTTAATATTCTCAGACACAAGTAACGTCAGTAGAAAAATACGATATAAAGATTTCTGATTATAAAGTTTTTTTTTTATGTTGCCAGCAATTATTTTTGGAACGAAGTTCCTTATCGCGCGTTGCGAAAGGGGGCTAGGCGAAAAAAATTAAGACCAAAAGTTGTAACGACACTTTTTGCTAGAGTTGTAAGCCGTGCGGCGTGCTCGTGTTTCTCTGTCTGTCTCTCTCTCTCTCAAACTTCGTTCCATCCGGGTGTCCCTTGACACCTCTCAAGTTTTTTTTTTTATTTGGGCAGAGAAAAGGATCTGAAGTCGATGCTTCCACGTAAGTTTAAATTAGAAGACTGGCTTGAATGTTGGCTACGAAACAAAAATAAAGTCTGTATAGCACAAAACAATAGAGGAAAAGACTAGTCATTCGAAATTTTCTTTTTAAACTTTTCAATTTATAGCGAACTTAATTGAAAAATAAAATTTCTATACGAACCTCATGCAAGGTCGATAGAATGAGCGGCAAGATAAAAATTAAAGTATACATGTACAATTTGGAAGGGACATACCCGTAAAAAATCGAACCACGGGCTGTACTAGATCAATATTATTATAATGATAATAAAATAACAGTCAAAAACAAAAAAAAATCGCCTATCCCATACAAATTGCCCTGGCCGCTGCACAATTTCGTATGGAAATGCCTATTTTTTTTAAATTTTGATTGTTATTTTAATTCCAGGGGCGTAGCTACCGCCGTATCTGCCGTATCAATAATACGGGGCCCCCGGCCTATGGGGGCCCCCAAGGTGCGTAAGCAAAAATAAATAAAAACTTCCCAAATTTTTAAAATTTCAGAAATGAGAAAATTAAAAAGAAGCAATTTCTTTTTTCCCGAGTAAACGTGCGTTCAAAAGTTGGCAACACCCTACACCGGTTAAAGCGGGCTGCGGGATTTCCCCGTTTAAGTCATTTACGAGGCGTAAACCGAGCTTTGCATTGGTGTGAGTGTATACAGATAGTGTAATGGCGTCCAATGGAATTGTTTTTAAAAATGTGACAGATAGATAATTATGATGAATAAATATTTCTTTTAATTTTATGCAAACATTTTTTTCTTTTTTGAGAAATCTTCCTAAGGGCTCCCAAACAAATTTTTATACGGGGCCCCGCCAAGGTACGCTACGCTTCTGTTTAATTCCATTATATAATAGTCACCTAGCATAGCCCGTGGCTTGATTTATTACACCAAATAATAATTATAAATGTAATAATTTTCTTTTAACATTTTTATTTAACTATTCCTAATTTTATATCAAAAAATAAAAAAGAATAGGTTTATGTTATCATAGAATATATTTGCCGACGTTACTGAGAACAGTAAGGGTGCCAAGTGTACGCATCGTAACGGCCACTAGTGTCCAAGTTATTGTCTAGATACACCGGAGACGAGTGGTACACATAACAGTGGCTGTGTTATTTAACACAACACGGCAATTAAATCAATTATTTTTGAAAGTAACATAATCCTAAACCGAAAACAAAATGTTTTTTTATCTCCCAAAAATAAAGAAGAAGAAGGTAGATAATGCATTAGCATTATGTTTGACCCATTGTAATCAATCAAACATTGTGAAACAGAACCCACACTATCAATCGATTAAATTATTTAACAATTTGCCATTAGAATTAAAAGGCCTGTTATATAAATCAGAATTTAAAATTAAATTAAAATCATTCTTATTACAAAAATGTTATTATTCAGTAGAGGAGTATTTGAAATAATGTATATTTGACGTAATTATTATTGTTATGTAATTTGACACAAGTAGATAATATTGTAAAAACCACTAGTTTTAACTTAGTATATAAGTAACAACATTTCAACACAATGTATTTTGTATGGAAATAAATAATCTGAATCTGAATCTGAATCAAAAGATTGTGTGCAATAAACTTAAATAAAAAAAAGATTTTGAGTTTTTAATATCTGATGGAAATGGAAACAGTCGTCATCATCAGTCATACTATCACGTATTTATCCCTAATGGGACAGACAGAGCATTTTGGGTCTTGCGGTTCTATGCAGAGCCCAGGGCCGCAAGACCCAAAAGCCACTTTTAGCGTCATGGTGGGCGAGAAGATGGAAAAGCAATCAATACAGTGATGGGTTGCTAGCCGCATGGCCTGTTAACATGATTTGCATTTTTGCCCATTCCCTCGATCTGCTTTTACGATCTGCGTGGGAAGAGAAGCAGCTGGTACATTCTAAGTTTTTTTTTATTTCTTCCAGACCAGCATGGGAGTCAACAGCATGGAAACAGTCAAGTAACAAAAAAAGTCACGATAAAATCTCACACGTACAAAAGCGATTGACATGTCCCCGCCACGCTCCAACTCTTATATTTGAATTGCTGCTACATATTTACCAATAATCTTGCTGTTTTCAAAAAAATATTTTTATTTTTTCTTTTATGTAAAAGTATTTTATATATGTACATACTTATTATTATTTGATTTTTTATTTTAGTTTTGTGCACCCCGTCTACTAACGTTTCACTATGTTCTTTCAATCCATCGGTTGTCTGGAAGAAATCGCTTTTAGCGATAAGACCGCCTATTGTACATTTATATGCTTTTTTTTCTGTGTATATTTGAATAATTGTTTTTTTGGTGTACAATAAAGTATTACTTAACTTACTTAACTTAGTGGTATTTTTGTTTTATATGAAATATTCACCAAAAATATACACAGTAAAATACTATAATTCTTTGTACAATAAATAGCCCTTCGTGCTACGCTTACTGAAAGAGCGAGCAAAATGAGCTTTATTCGGTAAATGTTTTGAAAAAAAAAAGTTGGTTTTACATTTTGAGTTCGAAGATGAAATCAAAACTTTTTAAGTTCAAAGATCAGCTGAATAAGGACTCTTTAAGTTCGAAGATGAGCTAAATTAAGACGTTTTAAGTTCCAAGATAAGGCAAAGTTAGTATTTTTAAGTTCGAAGTCAAGCTACGTTTAGACTTTTTCCGTTTTATTATAAAACGCAGTCTTACATCTAGTTATATGCCATTGTCTCATCTGAAAATGTCAACTTGATTTGGTCGGATAATGGTTTAAACCTAGTAACAAAGTTAGTCTGCGTTTTATAATAAGACGGTCTAAGTTTAAAGATGATCTAAATTGATTAAGGAGTTAGCAAGCTGTGGTTGTAAAAGAGGTCGCGAGTGCCTAAGCCTTAAGTATTTTAAACAATTTGTGTTTTAAAACATTTCAGTAAGTAATATTGAAGTTGAAAATACAAGATCAATGCGAACTAACGAGCGCAGTTCGACACAAATGTAACTCTAATGATAATGGATCTGCAATGTGCGGGGTGAGATATATTATTCCCACAAATCTGACTTTACTCCCTAGGTGAAAATTAACGTGGTTTTACAGAGTCGAAATCCACTAATCTATAGGTAGGGTGCTTTGGTGGCCCAGTGGGAGTACGAATGTCGCCGAACAGTTGGGAAATATCGCGCGATAGTTGCAAAATGGTCACCTGACCGCGCCAACGACTTCTGAATGTCTCACGACGGTCGTCCACGGTTGCTTACTATCGCGCGACGGTCGCCGAACAGTTGCAAACTGTCGCGCGATAGTCGAATAATGGTCACATGACGGTCGCCCACGACTTCGAACTGTCTCACGACGTCGACGGTTGCGAACTATCGCGCGACGGTTGCGCAAAAGAGCGACACTGGTCGCCGTTCGTCAGTGACAGTCAAAACTATCCTATTAAAATATCTTTATAGAAAATATCTCTTTAAATAAATAACCTGCCAAATGTGAGTCGGACTCGCGCACGAAGGGTTCCGTATATATAAAAAAATCACGGTTATTGTTTATTTTAATTTAAACTGTTAATTGTAAAAGTAAATACTCAACTAAATATTCTGTGAATATTTCAAACGTCTACTTGTTGCCGTTAGCAACTCAAAAATGCATTGATTGAATGGGAGCCTCCTTAAAAATTTATTTTATTTCGTGCGCGAATTCGACTCGCTCTTGGCCGGTTACTTTTCTTCCAGATCATGAAAGCACATAACTTTAGATAGGTCATTAAGATCTCTATTTGCTTGTAGCTGTCTATATTCTAACAATCTCACAAGGTACCTACCACGGTAAACAAGTTCTGCGGATATCGTCGTTTAACATTTACGATATCATTGTACACGTATTGTTCACTACATTGAGCTCTACTCACAGTATTCTCGCAATGATTCCTCTTCGAATCTACATACCAACTGGGGATTACCATGGGTACGTCCTTGTAATCGCGTTCGAGTATTTTGTGAGTTGTCTTCCTACATAACAAAAATGATGTTTGCATCTATGATGCGCAACGCATCTGCCTACGTTCTTGGAAGTCCTACCTTGTAGTTTGCGCGTAGTATGAACGTTGGAAAGTTTGATGATTATTTTTATTTATTAGTTTTCACGAGCATCCGACAGCTAATATAATAAATAACAAAATTGAATGTATATCAGAAAGTTAATAAAGATTCCCATCGATAGCATTGGACTACATAAAACTATTTCATAGAGCACATATCAAAAACAACAACTTCACGCTGAAACTAGCATCCGTATTTTTAGGCCACACTAAACGATCGCACGAAAACTCTAATGTTAGTCATCATCATCAGGTCCTTTTGTCTCAACTGCAGGAACACGACCCTTTTTGTACTACCAGAGCCATACTTGGCTAGAGCAGTCAGAGGACTTGGCTTACACTCTCCTCGCTGGCCAGACGGGTGGAATAGGTCTCGTTGATGTATATACCTAAGCTTTTTTAGCTTCTGTTTCCTAAGTCGCCTTTTACGACATCCACGGAAGAACTTGAAGTGATTATTCTACTCTGCCGGAAACCACACAGCAATGTCAATGGGTCGAGTTAAATTCGAGTTTCCATGGTACTGGTGTAATATCAATGCTATGTTCGGTTGTTAGGCAGTAATTTGGGCTGTTTAGCGCTGCTACTGTTGTTGTCGTGTCGCTATCGTATAAACGATACGTATACATATACGATATCGTATATACGAAGCTTCAGAACGGATCTCCTACATAATAACGGCTTTGTTCAGGCTTTCGATTTGAACTCGAATAACATTTGCTTTGATATGCCTAAATATATTGTTTTACTGTATATTAAATACTTCGTGTTTTTTTAATAAACTACGGGAAGCCAAAAGACTTAGGAGGTACTCATATTTTTCTTCTAAGTAATTTATGATTTTGTTATGTTTCATTACATGTAATAATGTATCAACATTGTATTGTAAGTATTAATTAATAGATTTATAATGTATTCAGACAAAATTATACAAAAATTCATAACATTATTAATTTAGCAAACCACCTTAATGAGCTGGCGTCCAAGCTGGTCAATATTAGTTACAAAAAGCGCCTAAAAAGAAACGAAGTTCAGGGACTGAGTTTCAGCAAAAAAAAAAGGATTGCAGCCGCTGGGGAGCAACCTCTGTAAAAACCACACTGACACACAACTCATCTGCTTATAGTCAGAGACTGATCGCAGATATGAAAACAAAAAAAATATATTAATTTACTAAAAACGAAAAAACCTACCTAAATTACAATAATACTGGATTACGTATATGGGTAGAATTTATTTACTATACGACATTTTTTTTCTTCCAAAACCAATGAAAAGTCAGCGAGTATGTAAACGCCATCTAGTGATGAGCGGAGGAACTAATTAGTAGAACTAATATTCTTAGCGTCATCTTTTATTGTCCAGATAAACTACAAAAACCCCGACTTTGGTTGGAAAGGTCTCATGACGCATAAGCTGTGTTAAGCTTTTATTTCGTAAGTCGTAATAGGTATGTAGAATGTAAATTATACATACCTATTGACATTTAAAAGTCTTTATTTTATTGCACAAAATAAACTAAATAACCTACCTAAATTATAAAACTATAAACTAAAATAATCTAATTAAAAATAAAACATTATATTAAATAAAAAATAGACCCCAGATCGCTGCGGTCGCAGGGCAAGGTACCTATAAGTCTGGCGGCATTGCCTCGTTGTATGGCCAGACTAAGTCTAATTCCTGAATAAACATTTCAATTTTAAATTTTTTGAATCTGCAAGGACAAATATGTAACATGTATGTAACTAGGGACTTATACGATCTACCGCCTAATCTTATTTGGCTGGATAATTGTTTTAACAACTATTACAAGAGGAAAGTTACACAACAAATTTAGAGTTTGGCAGATAGCAGACTGGTTTGGTGTGAAGGATGCCCAAGACCGTGCGAAAAAGAGAAAAGCCGGTAAACGGACCCCCAGCTTTACAGCATTACAGCTGAGGATGCAACTGGAATAAGATGAGATGAGAGAGAGAGGAGACAAAATACTGATTTGTCTATTCTACGCTTCTTTTCACTATGTACTTACAAATAAAATAAACAAATAAATAAATATATAGGGACAAATTACACTGATTAAGCTAGCCCCAAAGTAAGTTCGAAACTTGTGTTATGGGATACTAACTCAACGATACTATATTTTATAATAAATACATATATAGATAAATATCCAAGACCCAGGACAATTTGAAAAAGGCCATTTTCCAACTTGCCCTGACCGGGGATCGAACCCGGGACCTCTGGGTGGCGGACTAGCATGGCGACTACTACGCCACGGAGGTCGTCACTTACAAGAACATAGATTTTAAACTTTAAGGTTATGTACAGAAGGTTTTCATTCTTTCATGCTTGTCTGGGAAAAACGAAAAACTTAAAATATACGCAGATCGTAGAAGCCGATCGAAGGACTAGTCGAAAATATTAATTTAAATAGGCGATGCAGCTAGCAACTCATCACTATTTTGATTCCTTTTGTCCAATTTCTCACCATCACGCTAAAAGTGGCCTACGAGTCTTGTAAATAGTAGTAAAATACTGCAGTATTTTACTCCTACTGAAAATTACAAAATACTGCAGTATTTTACTCCTACTGAAAATTACAAAATACTGCAGTATTTTACTCCTACTGAAAATTACAAAATACTGCAGTATTTTACTCCTACTGAAAATTACAAAATACTGCAGTATTTTACTCCTACTGAAAATTACAAAATACTGCAGTATTTTACTCCTACTGAAAATTACAAAATACTGCAGTATTTTACTCCTACTGAAAATTACAAAATACTGCAGTATTTTACTCCTACTGAAAATTACAAAATACTGCAGTATTTTACTCCTACTGAAAATTACAAAATACTGCAGTATTTTACTCCTACTGAAAATTACAAAATACTGCAGTATTTTACTCCTACTGAAAATTACAAACATGCATTACATACTATCACTTCTTTATCCCTAACAGGACAGACAGATTACTTTGGGTATTGCGGCTCTAAGCAAACAGGCAGCAAGACTCGTAGGCCACTTTTAGCGTGATAGTGGGTGAGAAATTGGACAAAAGGAATCAAAATAGTGATGAGTTGCTAGCTGCATCGCCTATTTAAATTAATATTTTCGACTAGTACTACGATCGGCTTCTACAATCTGCACGGGAAGAGGAGCAGGTGGTATATTCTAAGTTTTTCTTTTCTCCCAAAACAGCATGAAAAATTGAAAATACCCTTTATAACCTAAAAGTTTGAAATCTATGTTCTTCTTAGTACAGAGTGAAAAAAACAAGCATAGAAAAGACAAATCAGTACATTGTCTCTACTTCTATCTCTCTCATCTCAGCTTAAGGCCATACCCAAATTTTCAGGGGTCCAGTGGCGCCGCCATTTAAAATAAATCATTTAAAAGGAAACGGAGATATCATTCAAAATTGTGTCTTGGTCAAGCCCTAGATAACCCTTAAAACTATTTTATGAACTACTGTTTATAATTAAAAGTGCGAACGTGAAGCTTTTCTACGCACATTAGCTAAAAGTGGCCGTTTTTCGCAAATGTGCGTAGAAAAGCTTCACGTTCTCACTTTAACCTACAAAAAGTAGTTTAAAAAATACTTTGAATGGGTATCTAGAACTTGACAAAGACACAATTTTAAATGATTTCTTCGTTTCCTTTTAAATGATTTATTTTAAATGGCGGCGCCACTGGACCCCGGAAAATTTGGGTATGGCCTCCAGTTGCAATCTCAGCTGTAAAGCTGTGAATTATGAGGTCCGCTTACCGACTTTTCTCACCTCGCACGGTCTTGTAGAGTTGCAAAAAACCGTTTTAAACCAAAATCCGCGGTTTAAAACCCGTTGAAACCGTGACCACGTGATTACTAGTTTATTAACAAACTAGCTGTAACCCGCGACTTTGTACGCGTAGAAGTCGTAAATGGTTCTAATAGGATTTTTATTTGCTTTTTTGTTATAACTTATGAATTATTGTGTTAAAATGTTTGACTTTCCCTTTCCTTTAGCCGATGACTTGAGCGACGGAATGCTACAGCATGGCCTAGGTAGTAGTAAGTAAGTCACCCCATTTCATCTCTCTAGGGATTGAATTTTGTAAATCCTGAATTACGTGCTTTTTCATTTAACGCCAGGAATACCTTCTCCTTGCAGATGCAAACAATTCAAAATTCAAATGTTTATTCTGTAATTAGACTTTTATACGTCAATAAGTATAATTTACATTACATAAGTGTAGTGTATACTCAAGTTTAATTTATTTCTAAACAAAAGCTACCGATACCAGCCCTTCGCAACGTCCACTGCTGAGGAAAAACGACGAAAGAAATTAATTTTCACAGTATTGGTCGCCTACTCACTAGAAAGGCTTTGTCATATTATTTTTATGTTTTTAAGCTATTTCAATTAATAAACTGCCTGATCGACCTAGGGCTTTTCCCTTTTCTGGGACCTAGAGCTGGTGCGCATTTTGGTCAAAGAATAAGTCTGGCCATACAACGAGGCAATGCCGCCAGTCTCATAGGTGCCCTGCCCAGCGACCGTAGTGATCTGGGGTCTATTTTGCATTTAATATAATGTTTTATTTTTAAAAAGGTTATTTTATTTTATAGTTTTATTTTAATTTAGGTAGGTTATTTCGTTTTTAGTAAATTAATATTTTTTTGTTTTCATATCTGCGATCAGTCTCTGACTATAAGCAGATGAGTTGTGTGTCAGTGTGGTTTTTACAGAGGTTGCTCCCCAGCGGCTGCAATCCTTTTTAGGGTTCCGTAGCCAAATGGCAAAAACGGAACCCTTATAGATTCGTCATGTCTCTCTGTCTGTCCGTCCGTATGTCACAGCCACTTTTTTCCGAAACTATAAGACCTATACTGTTGAAACTTGGTAAGTAGATGTATTGTGTGAACCGCATTAAGGTTTTGACACAAAAATACAAAAAAAAAAACAGTAAATTTTGGGGGTTCCCCATACTTAGAACTAAAACTCAAAAATTTATTTTTCATCAAACCCATACGTTTATGGATAGTTCTAAACCGAATACTTTGCGCGAGAGACACTTCCAAAGTGGAAAAAAGTGTGCCCCCCCCCCCCCCCCCGTAACTTCTAAAATAAGAGAATAATAAAACTAAAAAAATATATGATGTTCATTACCATGAAAACTACCAGCGAAAATTGGTTTGAACAAGATCTAGTAAGTAGTTTTTTTTTAATACGTCATCATCATAAACGGCAATTTACCTTTTATTCAAACGGAACCCTTCATGGGCGAGTCCGATTCGCACTTGGCCGCTTATTATTTTTTATTTTCTAGAACTCAGTCCCTGAACTTCGTTTCTTTTTAGGCGCTTTTTGTAACTAATATTGACCAGCTTGGAAGCCAGCTCATTAAGGTGGTTTGCTAAATTAATAATGTTATGAATTTTTGTATAATTTTGTCTGAATACATTATAAATCTATTAATTAATACTTACAATACAATATTGATACATTATTACATGTAATGAAACATAACAAAATCATAAATTACTTAGAAGAAATACTAAGTAGTCAAAAAAGCGAAGCCTAGCTGACCAGTCCCTTCCGTCAGTACCCGTTCACGAGTTGACGCACAAATCAGCAATCGTAAAACTCAATTATCTTTGAAAAACCCGTATCTTACAAAAATCTTACTTTGTTGCAACTTTCCTCTTGTAATAGTTGTTACAATAACTATCCAGCCAAATAAGATTAGGCAGTGGCTCGTATGAGGACCTGCCAAAAATCTTACTTCGTTGCAACTTTCCTCTTGTAATAGTTGTTAAAACAATTATCCAGTTGAATAAGATTAGGCAGTGGTTCGTATGAGGCCCTGCCAAAAATCTTACTTCGTTGCAACTTTTCTCTTGTAATAGTTGTTAAAATAATTACCCAGCCGAATAAGATAAGGCAGTGGCTCGTATGAGGCCCTGCCAAAAATCTTACTTCGTTGCAACTTTCCTCTTGTAATAGTTGTTAAAATAATTACCCAGCCGAATAAGATTAGGCAGTGGTTCGTATGAGGCCCTTAGTTACTTGTTATATATTAGTCCTTGCAGATTATCTCGTAAATTTATTGAGATGAGCCCGAGTACGTGCCTCCTAACATCTCGGATAAGATTAATTGAGTTAGGCCTGTTATCCATGGCTTAAGCTTCGATTATATGTAAGCTAAGCTATTAAAGTAACTATTTTTAACCATCGTTTGCCGTGTGGTTTACGACAGAGTAGAATAGGACCACTCCAAATCTTCCCGTGGATTTCGTAAAAGGCTACTTACGAAATACAAGCTTAATAAAGCTCTTACATCATGAGACCTCTCCAATCCATCTGGCCATCAAGAAGACTATAGGCTGCTCTGACCAAATATGGCTCTAGTAGTACTGAAGGTCGTGCAGTGCTCCTGCATTGGAGACTAAAAAGACCTGATGATGGTGATGATGATGAACCCTTGACAAAAAAGAGAGATGTTCTAAGTTTGACGCTAATGTATGTCTGTGGCATCGTAACGCTCGAACGGATGGACCGATTTCGATGTAGTTTTTTTCCGTAAAAGCAAGTTCCCTAGCGATGGTTCCTAGCTACGTTTGATGAAAGTTTCGGTCGTTTAAAACTTATATTGGGTTGACGCTTGAAAGTCGGCGTATTTGTAGTTTGTCTGGCAAGTAATAGCATATTAGTTCTGCTATTTAGTTCCTCCGCTCATCACTAGATGGCGTTTACGTATGAACCTGTTGAAAGTTGAGGTTTTTGATAATTTACTGGGAAAAAACTTTTAGATAGATAGATATAAATCTGAAAAAAGGAAAATGAGAATAATCTCATATCTCAAATATCTTATCTAACAAAAGTTTCTATATCAAATTTTCTACAAAGGTTATATTTATTTTTACTCTACTATCAATACTTCAAGGGTATGGATACCTAATAATTTTTCAAAACGAAAAGCTGACTTCAACACTAAACTGATTTAGACAAAATTTCTGTGGGTCCACCTAAGAAGATTTCTTTTTATTGATTGAATGAATTGAATTGAATGAAGATTGTTTTTTATAAACTACAGCTGTAATATTGTCTAAGCTAAGTATCCGTGAAAAGGAAGCCTTATATTAAATTAATGAACAAGTAATTAAGTTCCTACGGTGGACTAACTATCAGGGATCTTTTTGTTATGGAATCTGTTACGCAAATTACATTATTAGTACCTGGTAGACCGAGCTTTGCTCGGTTACATCTCAAACATTAATAACATTTTTTTAAACTTATCTAAAAACAATACAAAATAAAAAATTATATATAAACTTTTTTTTTCAATTCAATTAATTTATTGCTTTTCACATTGTACATATATAACACTTTACTACAACTTGAACATAAAAAAAAAACAAAAGTAAGTCACCGAGTGGAATTCGAACCCGTAACACTCTTTCTAGCGGTCGTCATCCTAAACCAAAACGGATAACGGCCGGCGCGACGAAATTAGCGACCATATTCTGCGTGGAAAAAAAACGCATCAAAACTCGAAAACACGCGTTTTCCCAAACATAAGACTAATCTTGATCGATTCTTTACCCCCGAAAACTCCCATATACCAATTTTCTGCGAAATCGTTAGAGCCGTTTTCGAGATCACAGAAATTTATAAATATACAAGAATTGCTCGTTTAAAGGTATAAGATAATGACATTCATTTATCAACAACCAATGTCAAGTAGTTAGTATTAGCTTGAATTAAACGGGTTACTAACGTAGCGAGTTACTGGCCGACATAATTTGACCTCATCCTTGTGGTGACCATCATTAAACTTGTGTTGATTAGGATGACAACGAATGAAGAATAGGTTTGTATATTTGTTTGTTTAGTTTCTTACCTCTTCACGCTTTAACGACTGAACCTTTTTAGATGAAATAGACTCAAGGAACAACATAGGTTAGTTTTTATCCCAAAGTTACCATAAGGAGCTAAGCTACCGGGCACGGCTAGTTACTTATAACATACATACATACTATCACGTCTTTATCCCTAATGGGGCAGACAGAGCGTTTTGGGTCTTGCGGCTCTATGCACAGCCCAGGGCCGCAAGACCAAAAAGCCACTTTTAGCGTCACGGTGGGCGAGAAGATGGAAAAGCAATCAATACAGTGATGGGTTGCTAGCCGCATCGCCTTTTAATATGATTCGCATTTTTGCCCATTCCCTCGATCGGCATTTACGATCTGCGCGGGAAGAGAAGCAGCTGGTACATTCTAATTTTTTTCATTTCTCCCAGACCAGCATGGGAGCTTATAAGACATAGTTATTTATAAGATACTTTATAACAATAAAAAATCCCCTCACAACTACAACAGCTGTATTTATACTCTTATACAACACGTTATATCACAGAGGCTACGCACTGCACATTACGCACTGTCTATTGGTTTAGTATGCAAATCAGCGCTGACACTTGTGACGTAAGAATTCTTGTAGAGAGAAAGAAGTGAAATATTACGCGCAAGTGGGTTCAAACCTGTGGTTCAAACCATTTGCAAAAAAGCTAAATATTTTAATGCTATTTTATTGAAATGCTCCCATGCTGGTCTGGGAGAAATAAAAAAACTTAGAATGTACCAGCTGCTTCTCTTCCCACGCAGATCGTAAAAGCCGATCGAGGGAATGGGAAAAATGCAAATCATGTTAACAGGCGATGCGGCTAGCAACCCATCACTGTATTGATTGCTTTTCCATCTTCTCGCCCACCATGACGCTAAAAGTGGCTTTTGGGTCTTGCGGCCCTGGGCTCTGCATAGAACCGCAAGACCCAAAATGCTCTGTCTGTCCCATTACGGATATAGACGTGATAGTATGTATGTATGTTATTTAAAACATATTTTTTATATGCATATTATTTTAGTGTCTGTTAGGGCAGAGATCCTCTGGCTGCTCTGGCCAAGTATGGCTCTGGTAGTACAGAGAGGGTCGTGCTCCTGCAGTGGAGACCAATAGACCTGATGATGATGATGATGATGATAATGCGCGCCATAGAAACTGTTGAAGGGCCCATAAGTACATAGGAAATACTGGTAGACATAGTTAGTACCGTAAGATAGGTCTTTTAAAAGTATATTGAGGGTTCGCAAAGACTGTTGGGCTACGAAGAAGAGAGAAAAACATAGGTTACATGTAGCAGAGATGCGAATGCTTAGGTGGATGTGTGGGGTGACGAAGATGGATAAGATCAGAATTGAATATATAAGAGGGAGTTTGAAGGTAGCACCGATTGTAGAAAAGTTAAAAAGCCACCGTTTAACATGGTACGGCCATGTCAAGAGGCGAGATGCCGAACATCTGGCAAATAAAATGGTTAGCTTAAAGGTAGATGGCCACAACGATAGAGGACGACCTAAAAGGCGTGGGGGGATGTGTAAGGCGGGACATGGAGGAGAGGGGGGTTAGTACAAATATGGTTAATGATAGAAAACTGTGGAGGGAGTTGACATACAGAGCCGACCCCAAATAGGGATAAGGCGAGGAAGATGATGATGAGGGTTCGCAAAGACAACTTTTTAATTCAATACTGACGAAGATACATTGCATTTAAATTTTGCATGACGTCACGATCAAGTTTACGTTACGGAACGATGTTCACTATACGGTAAGGTAAATCGCCCACACTCCGAAACTTCGATGCAGTGTATCTTTGTGAATTTTTACTAATTCTAAAAAAAATAGGGACCATTCTTTTTGAATAATCTAATTGAGGGACTTTTTTTTATAAATTTAAATTAACAGTTAATTGAGGGACTAAATCATCATCATCATTTCAGCCGCATAACGTCCACTGTATTTATACAGATACAGATAAATTTTCACGTCTATTAGTCCAGTCATTTAAGCTTAAATTAGGTAAGAATCTCGGAATTCGAGATACCCAGCTGTAAGTCTGTAAATACTTGTATATTGACACCCTAAAAGTTGTCTCAAAACCTACATATGGTAGGGTGTACGCAACTATTAAATTTCAAGGTCAAAGGTCACAAAAATCGGTTTTTTGCGCTTTTTTTGTAAATATCTCATTTCCTATGGGTTTTTTGCTATTTGTATTTATTATCAATATTGTAGAATACAAAATTCAATTTTCTCTACAAATTTTGTTTGAAAAAATTTTTCATACGGTGAACCGTTTTCGAGATAGAGGGCGGAGAGCGCGCGGTCACAGCATCACTTCAGGTCAACCGGTGCCTCCGGTCAAAAACGCGCCATATATAGTTGATGAACTATCGATAAATCAATGATTATAAATATTTGTCAATTTTTATTAACTAATATATTATATTTTATCATTTTTTCCTAACCTATCCACTTTTTATTCAGTATTAATTTATTTAACAACACTTACCTGCCCATGTAATTGCAGAATTGTTAATGAAAATATAGGAATTATATTTGAATTTAAACCTAATTAATATTAATAACTTCTTACATGATAAAAAAAAATTATGAATTTATCTTTTTATTAAAAAATATCATTCAATACATTTATTTTTATTAAAAGTAAAAAAATGGAATAAAGGGTACAAAAACTACAATTTATAATTTTAATCATCTTCTTCCTCTTCATCGTCGTCTTCCGGCTGCTGGTAAATTTCAAACTGGTCTTCATTATCGTCTTCAACGACATTTGTCTCAAGTTCTTCCATGATTTCGGGGTCAAAAGTTCCATCTTCGTTAATGTCGCTCTGATATGGTAGAGCATTGAGACAAGCTTGCCCATTACATTGGCCACAAGCTAAAGAGCATTGCAAGCCCGCTTTCCTGCATCCGCATCGCGAACCACAACCACTCTTGCAGTTGCAAATTTGTCAGTTTCTCAAAAACTTTTAAAAATGATTTTTTTCCCTTTTTAAAAAGCGCAGAAGTTGTGTCACATCCACTTAATGCGTGCAGAAATAAAATATGTGTTTTGGAATGAGGATAATTATCAAAACTTTTAGTCGATTATATCTCCGTTTTTACATTTCCTTTCCCAACTTTTTTAAAGAAAATTTCTTGTTCGTAAGACAGTGTACGCCCAATTAAAATGACGAGTAAATCAAAAACAATAAAATATAATATAATAGTTAATAATAAAAAGCGGCCAAGTGCGAGTCGGACTCGCCCATGAAGGGTTCCGTAGTAGCAAATAACATAATATAAAAGTCTTGTATTATGTTTTTTTTTTAATTTTTATATTTGAGTTGATTGAATGAAAGGTAAATTGCCGTTTATGATTTAAGACGTATTAACAAAAAACTACTCACTAGATATCGTTCAAACTAATTTTCGCTGGTAGTTTTTATGGTAATAAATATCATGTATTTTTTTTAGTTTTATAATTCCCTTATTTTAGAAGTTACGGGGGGGGGGACACACTTTTTTCCACTTTGGAAGAGTGTCCCGCGCAAAGTATTCGGTTTAGAAAAAAATGATATAAGAAACCTCAATATCATTTTTAAAGACCTATCCATAGATACCCCACACGTATGGGTTTGATGAAAAATAAATTTTTGAGTTTCAGTTCTAAGTATGGGTAACCCCCAAAATTTATTGTTTTTTTTCTATTTTTGTGTCAAAACTTTAATGCGGTTCACATAATACATCTACTTACCAAGTTTCAACAGTATAGGTCTTATAGTTTCTGAAAAAAGTGGCTGTGACATACGGACGGACAGACAGACAGACATGACGATTCTATAAGGGTTCCGTTTTTGCCATTTGGCTACGGAACCCTAAAAATTGACAAATATTTATAATCATTGATTTATCGATAGTTCATCAACTATATATGGCGCGTTTTTGACCGGAGGCACCGGTTGACCTGAAGTGATGCTGTGACCGCGCGCTCTCCGCCCTCTATCTCGAAAACGGTTCACCGTATGAAAAATTTTATCAAACAAAATTTGTAGAGAATTTTGTATTCTACAATATTGATAATAAATACAAATAGCAAAAAACCCATAGGAAATGAGATATTTACAAAAAAAGCGCAAAAAACCGATTTTTGTGACCTTTGACCTTGAAATTTAATAGTTGCGTACACCCTACCATATGTAGGTTTTGAGACAACTTTTAGGGTGTCAATATACAAGTATTTACAGACTTACAGCTGGGTATCTCGAATTCCGAGGTGAACTTACTATAATGACTGGACTATATATCCCTGACGGAGTAGACAGAGCCCAGGGCCATTAGGCCCAAAGGCCACGCTTAGCGTGGTGGCGGGCGTTGAGATGGAAAAGGAATCAAATAGTGATGGGTTGCTAGCCGCATCGCCTATTACCATGATTCAAATCTCACACATTCCCTCGATCGGCTCTTACGATCTGCGCGGGAAGAGAAGCAGCTGGTACATTCTACGTTTTTTCTTTTCTCCCAGACCAGCATGGAAGAAATGTATTATATATTCTGTATTTATATGTATGTAATAATCGATCTAGAGCGGCTTGCATCCAGCGCCTGCCAGCGTCCTTGGTCATGTCGTCCGACCACCTTGTGGGTGTCCTACACTTCGCTTGCCAGTACGTGGTAAATAAAAATACATTTTTAATAATAATAATTTTCTTTATGAATGGTAAAAACCCAATACACATAAAAAGTTAAAACAATGTGCGTACCTAGTCTTAGTACAGTCTAAGTACTAAGTATATAAAATAAATAAAAACGAAGAAACTAAAATTACATTTAAATTGTCCATATATCGTATATGTAACTGCGGTACTATCATTTCTTATTTAGTTCCTGATGTGCATTTATCCAGTACTGCATCATCGGGCTTGTCACAGCTAACTACTCGGAGCAGGCTGTTATTAGACATACGCATTTTGGAGCCACTTCACATCCCTATTCAACGTAATCATAGTGCACTATCGAACATAATATGTGAACCAGAAACAATAACTCACTTGCTGACAGCTCCTAATACACAGGGAAGACATATTCGAAGACGTAAGTGATGGATCGACGTCCGCTGAGACATGGCTGAGACAATATTAGTGTTGCTGATTAAATATCAACTATAGTGGCAAATTATGACGGGTTACGACGTACGTACTACGCTATTTGCCAACAAGTCAAATCAGATACTTTTTTCTAAATGTCAAAACAAACAGTTTCTATGGGATTTTGTATGAAATACAGGCAGATGACGTCACAGTTTTTTGGAGTCAATTAGCGTTCTTAATAACAGTTTTTCTGCAATAATAAATTTAAAATCACGTTAAAATGGATATTTTTAAAGACACGGATCAAGGATATTTACAAAATAATTTATTCTTTGCTTAGGAAAATACCCAATACAGTGGTAGTCTAAGACATGTCTAGTTACATACAAGATACATTGCAAGTTAAACAAAAGCTTGTAAAGTGGATAGTGACGACCTCCTTGGCGTAGTGGTCTCCATGCTTTTCCACCAACCAGAGGTCCCGGGTTCGATTCCTTGTCAAGGCAAGTTGGAAAATGGCCTTTTTCAAGTTGTCCTGGGTCTTGGATGTTTATCTATATATGTATTTGTTATAAAATATAGTATCGTTGAGTTAGTACACAACACTTCTTGAACTTACTTTGTTAGTTCAATCAGTGTAATTTGTCCCTATATATTTATTTATTTATTATTATATGATCATTCGTACTACATAGAAAATCCGGACAACCTGTTTCCTGAAATCGCTCTTACTTTGGAAGTCAAATATGTGGAATATGTGGATTCAGGTAGTTGGCGTGATGTCGTATCAATTAGTGAAGGTTTCCTGAACGTTCGGACGTCGCGAAGCGGTTCCGAATCGCTTCCTCTGCGGTAGGAAGGTGGCAACGGTCTGATTCTGTAAACTGAGTCTATGCAACGTACACAGAACTACGTTGCTCTTGATTAAGTATTTAGCCGAAAATAGACATATTTATTATCTACACATATAAAAAAAACGACGGGTTGCACTCTGGGAGTGCCGGCAGAAGTGAAAACTTGAATATTAACGTTGTGCATTTTTGATATACGAAACAGCAGGCGCAGGCATACATTTTCGCCGCGCCGTAGAAAGAGAGGGGGATACTCCCTCTCCTACGCCGCGCCAGCTGTCTACTCCCCATCCGTCTTACGAATTTTCGATCAGGTCACTTGTCCTGCCTGACGCGAGCGTGTCCTGACGCGAGTTTAACATTTTTTACCCATTCCAAAAAAAGTGCACAACGCCGCTAAAGAAGTTTTCACTTCAAAAACAGTAAAAAAAATGTGTAAACACCTTGGATTAACACAAAGGCTGCATAAGGCGCGGGTAACTCAGCGGACCTCAGCTAGTTGTATCCTCATGTTGTATCATAAACCTTTAATAATACGTTTCTTAACTGGTATAACGAATTTCAACGATTGTTAACGAAACAAATTAATATAAATAACCGGCCAAGTGTGAGTCGGACTCATGCACGAATAAATCCGTTCCGATATTACATAAAATCACGTTTGTTGTATGGAAACTTCAATTTATTTATTTTATTCTTTTTTTACTATTGGTTGTTATAGCGGCAACAGAAATACATCATTTGTGAAAATTTCAACTGTCTAGATATCACGGTACATGAGATATAGCCTGATTACAGACAGATGGACAGAAAGACGAACAGCGGAGTCTTAGGTTTAAAGAATTTTAAATATAAAAAATCGACATTAAGTACTGGTTGCAATATGTGTGTCTTAAGGTTCCCGTTTTTACCCTTTTGGTTCGGAACCCTAAAAGTGATGAATTAAATCAAAACGACACAGAAATATCGCTATCTGGTCCAGAATAGGCATGCGGTTAGTGACGTGTGAAATACTTTCTTGGTTACGCAACTAGCGTGCGTTACCGGCGTTGCTCGAAATTACAATGATTCATTAACCGTGGCGCAAATCATAGACTCCAATTGTTTTTTATAAGCCTGCAGTGTCCCATTGTTGGGCAAAGGCCTCCGCTTTAGGTTTTCACAAACTTGTATCAGTGGCGATAGTTTACCTGCTCTTTTCATATGCCCTTAGATTGTCTGGGCACCGCGTGACCAGACTATCTAAGTCATCTGAAGTATAGAGTTTATACCAAAATGCGAACCTAGGGTATATTTCACAACCGGCTGAATCGTTTTTTATGCTCAACGAACTTAATACTTTATGAAAATTTTGATGCTCCCATGCTGCATGGTCTGGGAGAAAAAAGAAAAACAAAACTTAGAATGTACCAGCTGCTTCTCTTCCCACGCAGATCGTAAAAGGGAATGGGCAAGAATGCAAATCATGTTAACAGGCGATGCGGCTAGCAACCCATCACTGTATTGATTGCTTTTCCATCTTCTCGCCCACCATGACGCTAAAAGTGGCTTTTGGGTCTTGCGGCCCTGGGCTCTGCATAGAACCGCAAGACCCAAAATGCTCTGTCTGCCCCATTAGGGATAAAGACGTGATAGTATGTATGTATGTATGAATAATTGATAATAAACTTTATATTTTCAAAACCAACCCAACCCTTCGCTCGTTCGGTCAATAAAGGAGAATAAAGCTTTTTGACTACGTGAAAAATAAAATTAATTTTAAATAAAGTCAAACTATAATAAGTCTTTTAAGTTATGTTTTCATTCTTTATGTTTACGAGAGTAAAAGATTTTTTAAAACAAAAACGCTATCATCTCATGCATTAAGCCATACGAAACTATTAAGAAAGTGTTTTGTTAGTGGCAATATGTTAACTTGTAGTGTGCGTGTAAGTATAGTGTATAGTGTATAGCCCACATTCGGTGTATGAGCCGTGGATGAATTATGTATGACGAGATTCGCGGATAATCATATACATCCGTACTTTTTACGGCACTGTAATAATGGATCGTATTTCAATTTGGACATATCATACAATTTGGTTAAAGATTAGATGTTGGTTTTTGAACTATCGCGCTTTGAATATATTATTGGTACGAAGTTTCTTATCGCGCGTTGCGAAAGGAGGCTAGACGGATAAAAAAGACCGAATGTTGTAACGACACTTTTTGCTATAGTTGTAAGCCGTGCGGCGTGCGCGTGTTTCTCTATCTGTCTCTCTCTCTCTCTCTCTCTCATTAATCGGAAGGAACTTCGTTCTATCCGGGTGTCCCTTGACACCACTAAATACCAAAAAACTAAAAAAAAGACTTTCCCATACACATATTGCCCTGTACAACTACTAAATACGGTGGCTGCACACTTTTGTATGGAAATGCCGAATTTTTTATTTACATATAGCTTTATCCTTTTTTAAAGTCGGTTAAAAAAACATATATCAAATCACGAGCGAGAGAAAATATCAAAATAAACCGTCCGCGATGTGGAAAATTCTGTCTTAAATTATATTGTCACATCTTTTCAAGAATTCACTAAGAAGCTTCCCAGCGAACATGGAAAGACCATTCTCGTGAAATATATAATGTAAGATTATGTCACTCATCATAAAGGTAATGAATATTGAAACATATCACGCCTGCGTGGGAGATATAACCGAATTTTTAATCGAATTTCTTTATTTCTTTATTTTCGCTTACATGCACTCATACATTACATGGTTAGTAGATTAATAAGTACATGAACCCTGGCAGGGTGTTGCGAACTAAAAGTATATAGAGTTGAGTTTATATAATAATAGTGGTTTTAGATTCAGGATATGTCAAAAATTGTTAGTGATTACATTGAATGTCAGCAGAGATACATAGAACTTTTATGTTATAAATATATATAAATAATAGCCCTTAATTTCAGTTAAGTTTGAATACATTTTAATTTTATTTAAATTTAATAAGATGTAGTTTTTGGTAAGTCCGAACATTTAAAATATCTAAACAATAATATTGCAAAAAAATATTTAGAAGGAAAAAGAAGTCATTATATGAATTCCGGAAAGGACGAGGTTATCATTTCGTTGCGAGCCTCTTTATTTTATTAAACTTTATTGTTTCAAAGTACATATATACTTTTAACAAATGGTGGACTTAATGCTAGCATTTTCTCCCAGTCAACCATAGGGATAAGGGATAAACCGAGAAAATTATGCGGCACAAAACAGCAATACAATACATATAATTACATAATATATTAAATTATGTTTTATACCTATTATAAATAAATATCATAATAATAACTATATATACAATACGTAAATATACCTACATATTTATAAACGTACTTAGCTATGAAGAGAAGAATTGACGATCATGACTTTATGAAGAAAGGGTGTTTAAAAGGTGGTCGTGAACTTTTCTTTTAAAAGAGAATTTGGTAGAAATTTCTCTGATGTCAACGAATGAGCTTATTTTGTATATTTACCGATTATTTGAAAATGCCTGGACTCTGGACCGTTTTGGATTTTTTTTTGTTTGAAAGTGTACATTTGTCAGGTAGGTAGTTCCGTAGAAATTTTATTAAAATCGTTCCAAGTCACTCAGTTTTTCTAAGCTTTAGTATTATGCACTTAAAAACGTATTTCCTTCCTTGTAACATTATGACAATGCCACAAAATAATATAAAGATACTGCACATTATAAAAATAACTTATCTCGATCAAGAATTATTTATATAATTACTCTTGACAAAGTCATAATCATCGTGAGAAAACTCCGAACAAAGTAGATGCTATTAACATAACCATCATATTTATAACTTAAGTAAAACTAAAAAAAAACCTACAAAATACAACCGGCTAAGTGCGCACGAAGGGTTCCGTACCATTGTCTATTAAAAAATCACGTTTGTTGTATGGGAGCCCTACTTACATATTTATGTTATTCTGGTTTTAGCCTGCGAAAATTCCAATCGTCTAGCTATCACGGTTCATGAGATAAAGCCTGGTGATAGACAGACAAAGATGGCCCAACGCAGACGACAGACTATCCGTGGCGCACTTTTTAGTCAGTGATGTCGCACTTTTTAGTCCCCGCAAAAAGTCCGGCGCGCGTCGTGTGCGTTACTGCATATGATTGCATGGGTTCTATTTTCACAGACAAAAAGTGCGTCACGGATTAGACTGTCGTCTGCGTTGGGCCTGACAGACAGACGGACAGTGGAGTCTTAGTAATAGGAGAGATAATATAATAACTAAGTAATATCCCTATGTGAATCCCGTTTTTACCCTTTGGGTACGGAATTCTAAAATAATCACAAAAGACTGAAAAATAAATCTAAAAAATCGCCAAGTCAGCATCGTTTTTCCGAACCTTAAAGCGTAAAATAGAGAAACTATAGATAAAGCACACTCTACGACCTTTCTTTGGCGTTTCCTCAATGCTTTGTTTTTCTTGTGTGTAAGTGGCCAATATTGGTGTCAGATCAAGCTGCTGGCTTCTGCCATACGTGCCTTAAGAAGTACGAAGGAGCTGTAATTTTTTTATGCTGCTTTTGGTTACCCATCCAAGCGCAGACCACGCCCGGGGCTGCTAAATAGTTTTTTTTTTACTTTTGTTTTAAAAAGTTTCTTAAAGATTAAAAAATTAATTTTGTTTTCAGTTTCAGATTGTGTTACTTTTTTATATGACTAATAAAAATAATTGATTAAAATATCCTAATGCGGGATTTCAGTCGATTATTTCTGTACTTTTCTTCTTCTTTCAGTGCCATCTTCAATGAAGGTCGGCAATCATCATTGCGATCTGCACTTTTGAGACGGCGAGAAAAGGGATTGCGTACTTTTATTGTACCACTGGCGTAGATTCTTTCAGCCACGATGTTCTCCTCCGTCCAAGCCTCCTTCTGCCTTGGATCTTGCCTTGAATGATGAGTTGAAGGAATTCATATTTGTCGTCAAGTTATCTTTATACTTTTGAGGATCTCACTGTCTTTTATACATCTGTACTTTTATATTTTGAATTGAAAGGGAGCTACCCCTATTAATTAAAAGTATTTATTCGAGTGTAAAGCAAACGATTCGTGCTTTTAAGTCTTATTTATAGCTGGTTTAATTGAAGATAATTTAACAAAGTTTGGGTATAAATTACTTATGTTAACGTGTAGAGTGGCGGTAACATTCTTTGTCAAACTATTTTGGAGCAAACTCATTAGCAATTAGATGCAGTTGTTGTATCTACCATGAAGATTATTATTTTAACCGTCTTGTAAAGATAATAGCGTGTTTTGTGTCAATCAGTCAATATATTTTAAAAATTAATAATATATTGATTATATATTATGCTATTATATATAAGGTCTATCAATAAAATTATACTGAACCGTTTTAAGGGTTCATTTAGACCGTGATAGTGATAACAACTTTTTAGTTCACAGTCTAGCAATATTTTAAAGAGAAGAAGTGTGAAGATTGTATCTGAAATATGAAGTATATACCTATATATAAAATCTAACAAAATATACTGAAACTGTTTTAAGTCCAATTTACTAAAGAACTTTCCCCATGGAACGCCTATCGAAATATGAAAAGTAATTTTTGGCTTCCCAAGTGATCGATCAGCTGATCCGAGTTTGTATGTAAAACCAAAAATTATTTTAAATGTCATTATTTATTTTAAATATATATGTACCTACTCAAAACATTACTAACATAGTTTTAAGAAAAATTGTTACTAACATAAATTGGACCATGTAGTCTGAATAAATAAATAAATAATTATTATTTCACACCATTGTCACAACATGATAAATAGTTTTAGATAGGTGTTATCTAGTGACTAAATGCCAGCTACTCATTATTTGCCATAACTACAAAAACCCCGACTTTCAAGCGTTAACCCCCAATAACTTTTAAATGGCCTCACCGATTTTAATCAAACATACTCTGATTAAAATCAAGGGAACTTGCTTTTACATAAAAAACCGCATCGAAATTGGTCCATCCGTTTGTTCGTTATGTTGCCACGGACAGACAGACAGAAATTAGCGTCAAACTTATTATTCCCTCTCTTTTCCGTCGGGGGTTAAAAAAGGCAAACAAGCAGAATGTTTTGTCTACATAAATATATTTTTAGATACCAATTTACCTACAGTCTAGAAATTTATTCGAATACCTATTTTGTAGAAATACAGATTATCATTTATGTTGGTTTATCATTCGATTTTAATTGCCGGATGTCATCAGCGGTATTTTATATATCTGTATCATAGAACGAGTCATATAAATCATTATAGACCAAAAAAAAATTGCATAGCATCATTAATGACTAAATGAAATCCCATTTTAAATCATCATACGAAAGAGCTATTTTCAACTTTAAGGGCTCTATACAGTTTAAACTTAGAAATGTCTTTCAACACCATTCATATTTTCCTTAAGTAGGCACTTACCTACTTAATTACAGTATGCTGTAATTACTTACAACTTCGCGTCTTCACCTCAGCATGCAGAACGTTCAAACTAGAACACGGGTAAGTACCTGAAAAAAGAAAATGTCATTAGGTAGGTACATAAACTAATTCTTCCATGCTGGTCTGAGATTCTTCTATGCTGGTCTGGGAGAAAAGAAAAGACTAAGAATGTACTCGCTGCTTCTCTTCCCGCGCAGATCGTAAGAGCCGATCGAGGGAATGGGTGAAAAGTTTATTCATTTTAGCTTGTTCACATCAAGCTAAAAGTGACCTTTGAGTCTTGCAGCCCTAGGCTTTGTCTGCTTAGAGTCGCTAGATTCAAATGCTCTGTCTGCCCCATTAGGGATAAAAACGTAATATTATGTATGTATAAATGAATAAACTCCCATTTTCTTTGTCCTAGCACTTTCCCGTTTTAGGCGGGGTGGACTCTCTTATTTACTCGTCACAGAATAAGTACCTACTAGCTCACGTACAGAAGTCTTACTCTGCAAAGCAATTCAAAGAAATACCTACTTAATACGGTTAGCGATATGGTTTAATTTAGCCCGCGTCAGAGCTCAGCACCTGTTCGTTTAGATAAGTAGAAATCAAACGATTCATGACACTGAATTTCCCACTCCAGAGAGGTCGCCGCGCGCTTAGTAAAAATGTGGGTATATTTTCGATACCTAAACGGGAAGAGGTCTTTTTGTCTTCACTGCATGAGCACGACCCTCTCTGTGCTAACAGAGCCATACTTGGCCAGAGCAGTCAGAGGACTTGGCCAACAGTCTACACTCTCTTCGCTGGCCAGACGGATTGGAGAGAACTCATTGATGTTTATAAGCTTTGTTTAGCTTGTATTTCCTAAGTCTCTTTCTACGACGACCTCGGCAAGACTTGTAGTGGCCCTATTCTACTCTGTCCGCAACCACACGACTCGTCTCTTCGCATTACATGGCCTACTGTGTTTACTTTCTGAAACCCTTAAACTAAAACTTGCTTTGGGGTTAGCTCAATCTAAGTTGTTTGTCATCCAATTTTCTGCGCACTAAAATACGTGATAAACTAGAAAAACAGAATGAAGTCGGGAGCTCTTGACATTCGCGGGTCATCGCCCCCGATATCTATCAAATCAAGATCAGGTGGACCAGTCGAGCGGGTCGTTGCGCAATAATCTTCAAGTGTTGACCGTGATATAGATAGAAGACCGGAGGTGTTCAACGGAATTAAGTTTGAAACGCATTTGTGCTTTGGCGTTTCAACACAAGCCGAATTTAATCAGCTAGATGACAAGTAAAATCAGAAACTTTTTTCTAAATGTCAGATCTAACATTTTCTATAGGATTTGTATGAAATACAAAAACGTGACGTCATGCATTTTTGAGGTAAAATAGCATTTAATATTGGTTTCTCTGTATTAATAAATCTCAAATCGTTGGACAAGAGAATATAAAGGTGTTACATATTTTCAAAACCCTTTATTGTTTCAAAATCATCATCATTGCAGTCTATTTCTAGCAGTGGAAATATGGGGCGGAACTGAAATAATGATGTCATTTCAGCCCCATAATTCCACTGCTAGAAATAGCCTCTTCGAAGGATTTCCAAAATGAACAGATGATTTCCAGAATGATTTAGCGCCTGCCAGCAATCTTGGTCAGGTCGGCGAAACCTTGAGGGTCCTACGCTTCGCTTACCAGTACGTGGTCGCCATTGGAGAACCTTTTTGCCTCATCGGCCATCAGTTCGTTGCGCTATGTCGTATGTGTCCCCCTCACTTCCACTTCAACGAGCTAATTCGCTGGGCTATGTTATTGTCTTTACTAATTCGCTGGGCTATGTTATTGTTCTCCTACGAATTTCCTCATTTCTGATTCAATCACGTAAGGAAACACTAATTACAGCCTTGACCGCATTGAACAACCTTGAGTCTTCTTATGAGACCCATAGTAAGGTATCACGTTTCAGGGCCGTTAGTCGTCACCGGTAACACACTTTGGTCGTAGACTTTAGTCTTGAGACACAGAGGTGTTTCCAAATCAGCCAACCGATTTCTTTTTAAATAATCATTCTTTTTCGTGGTAAAACGTACCTAAATAGGTATATCTACGATCGTAAGCGTTGCACTACCTTGAGTCTTCTTAGGAGACCCATAGTAAGGGACCACGTTTCAGGGCCGTTAGTCGTCACTGGTAACACACATTGGTCGTAGACTTTAGTCTTGAGACTCAGAGGTGTTACCAAATCAGCCAACCGAAAAAAATCTTAGACAACCATTCTCTTCCGTGGTAAAACGTACCTAAATAGGTATATCTACGATCATAAGTGGGTCCGTCTGGGCATTCATACTGAGAGAGGATGTGTTTAATCTACAGCAGTCTACGAGACGACCGCTCAATTATGATGCGGTCATTTCTAAAACTAACCGCTTTCAATGTTGGCAATGTAAGTACATAATGTTATCTGTCTTTTAAATGGTTCTGAACACTAATATAAGAACATTGATAATATGATTGCAGAAAAAAGTCTATACTCTATTCCTCATAATAGCACATGTGTCGTTATTTCGCTAAAAGGATACGCCTAGCCATAGACCTAGAACTTTTTTTCTATAGATTTACCATACTGCCAACATAAGAAAAAATGATTTTCTACACCTGTACTGTTATCTGTCTTTTAAATGGTCTCGAACACTAATATAAGAACATTGATTATATGATTTCACAAAAAAGTCTATACTCTATTCCTCATAATAGCACATGTGTCGTTGTTTCGCTAAAAAGATACGCCTAGCCATAGACCAAGAACTTTTTTTTCTATATATTTACCATACTGCCAACATAAGAAAAACATTTTTTCAATACAGTCACTAAAAAGAAGTCAATTTAAAAAAAATGCTTACCATAAATACCATCTAGATCAATACTTGTATATTCTTAATCTGATTTACCAAACATACGTCAAACATTTTCATATTTCTCTTTGTTTGTTTTGTATTTTATTTAGTAAATATAGTCGTAGAAAAAGTATTGTATGCAACGGCAACTGCAAGAAAAAATATAGTCGTAGAAAATATATTGATGGCGTCTCCTTACGATGCTCGCCAAGGCTCGCATCGTACGAAATCTGCGCCACTCGCGTTTTTTGACCGTTATCATACAACTGTTGCATAAAATACTATATTTACATATCAACCTGTGCGGTTCACTACTGGACTGAGGACCAATCCCAAGAAAGGGAAATCATCATCATCATCATCATCGTCCCTTTTCCATGATTGCGGTCGGCTCTGTCTGTCAATAGGCGAATGAAAGAATATTTTTGGCCGGTTTTTCCATGTTTAGACTCGGCTCGGGTATGTCGAATGGAATTTTATTTTTGGCCCATCGATTTGATTATTAAAAAAATTGGTTGTTTGTAAAGTAGGTTTACGATCGAGATGTTTACGTGATAACGTCGTTTCACGGAATGACTGGCAGCGCTCGAGATGAGACGGGAGATCGGTCCGTCTCTCTCTCGTTATACCTGCGATCGCGCTCGTGAGGTTTTGGTGTGACACAAGTTTCTGAACATGTCACCCGACTAAAACGATTTTAAAGACGTTATCACGTCAAAAATATTGTACACGTATTTTTTCTTTTCTCTGAGAAACAAAAATTGGCTACGATACCACAGACGATACAGTGTTTTTAAATTTCGCATGACGTCACGGTACGATTTTCGTCCAGCAGTTTGTGCGTGAAGAAGTAACAAACATACACACTTTTAAGCTTTTACCTTTATAATATTAAGTAGTGTGATTATGATAAGTCTGATTAGTGTGGTTAGTGTAATTAGTCCCATGCTGGTCTGGGAGAAATAAAAAAAAACTTAGAATGTACCAGCTGCTTCTCTTCCCAAGCAGATCGTAAAAGCCGATCGAGGGAATGGGCAAAAATGCAAATCATGTTAACAGGCGATGCGGCTAGCAACCCATCACTGTATTGATTGCTTTTCCATCTTCTCGCCCACCATGACGCTAAAAGTGGCTTTTGGGTCTTGCGGCCCTGGGCTCAACATAGAACCGCAAGACCCAAAATGCTCTGTCTGCCCCATTAGGGATAAAGACGGGATAGTATGTATGTATGTATGTGTAATTAGTGTGACTTATTGCAATTTATTGTTCCAAAGTAAACAAGTAATGTAACACTATTTACTCAGGCATATTCGCATACTTTGCCCATAACTTTTAAACCATTCGGCGATGGCAGAGACAGACACAGAGACGCACAAACACGTCACACTTATTACACCTCTTTTTTGTCGGGTCAAGTAATTAGCTGTACCCGTAGGCTTCGCTTCCCGTAGAAATTTCGGGATATAAACTATCCTATGTATCCCTGGGTATCAAACTATAGTCATATCAAATTTCATCTAAATAGGTTCAGTGGTTGAAGCGTGAAGTGGTAACAAACAAACCAACAATACGCTATTTTCCAACAAGTCAAATCAGTTCCTTTTTTCTAAACGTCAAAACAAACAGTTTCTATGGGATTTTGTATGAAATACAGGCAGATGACGTCATAGATTTTTGGAGTCAAATAGCGCTCTTATAATCAGTTTTTCTGCAATAATAAATTTAAAATAACGTTAAAATGGTCATTTACAAAGACAAATAACATTGTTTTGCGACGTTTTATTTTGTTATCAGTACAAATATTTTTTTTTGGCGCAGGAAAGTACCCATATATACAAACTCACTTTTGAATTTATAATATTACTAATAGTAAGGAAAGTAAGGATATTAAATTCTATTTTTCATGGGTTTTCTTAAAATCCTACCGAAGCCATGTTATTGACGAGTACCAACTTCAGCACTAATTAATTGGCCACGACAGATCCCTTGCAGTCCTTAGAACCAATTTGTGCTTTCCTTGTAAAGCTCAGAAGAAAGCCTTGTCAATTTTGAGAAAGTCAATGTCAATTTGTACTTACTTCTAATTAATACCCATTTACCTAATGCTTTTTTAGGGTTCCGTAGTAAACAAGAAACCCTTATAGTTTTGCCATGTCTGTCTGTCTGTCCGCGGTTCTACTCAGAGATTGAAGTACTAGAAAGCAGTAATTAGGGATGGGTGTGGTGTGTGTATAAACGGCATTAGTTGCTCTATATTAAAATAGATGGCGTTGTACAAAGATAGAACTAGATATAGGTATTTTTGTATTATTTGTGCAGTTCGAACCAAATGTCTGTATCAATAGGCTAGCAAAGCAACCGAAATAAACAGAACAGTATCCATCGTTGGTTTTCATTCGGAAGAAGTTCCTGGGATTTGTGCATGGTCCTTCGAGCCGGATGAAAACCAACGATGTTATATGTTATTGTTTGTACAGTGTGTATACTAATTATGCCGACAAAGTGGTAGAATAAAATCATGAAAATATCTTTTTTGGGGGTAGGTTAGTCAAGTAAAAAATTGACTCTTATTTTACATGTAAAATAGGAGTCAATTATTTTTCTTGACTTGCCCATAGTGTTCCTTTTGTTGAACAGATCTATCAAAAATATTAAGAACTAGCGAACACCATTTTTCGATTTCTTAAACATTTGGTTTTATAGTGCAAATGTTTATTAAAGTCAAGTGTCCCAGTGTAGTCCCAGGCATATATAACGAAGTTTAAACAAAAATTTAGAGCTAAGTAGGGTTTACAAATTGGAAAGTTATAGGTGACCATTTTATAAAATGTGTTCGGCAAAGGAAAAGAATGATGCGTCAAGTTGGCCGGCATATCCAATAGTAACCACTTGCCCATTAAATGAAACCTTATGTCATAAGCTTCAATTTTTATAATGAGCAGAATACGGTTAAATACCGGAGAAAAAAGATATGACACCTGACATCACAGAACTGCCTATGGACTTAAACCACGTGGTTATAATGCCCAAAAACCTTCCACTAAGGCAAGGGGTTCATCTCAGTTGAGTTCACGACGAATGAAGTGTCCACGACTATTTGTCTTTGGGTAATCAAAGCTATGAATTGGCAGTAACCATACTAAATGTTTATTTTAATAAAAGCGCTATATTTTGTTGTTATCACCCTAAGGTTAATTACTTAAGTGATAAGCTGACTATAATATTATACAGCATAGAATGAACTTTTCGTTTGAAGATTAGATTTTTACAAAAAAAAATTGGCGCAGGTAATATAACTTTTTATGTCCCCGACTGTACATTTCCGATATATTTATAACATAAACTGTATCAATTCAGTTAGTTTCGGTGATAAGTAATTTGGTAACAGATATTAGAAATTTATTGAGTATGCCGAATGGCCGCCGGCCAGGGTCCATACAAAAGTGCCCATCATTCTTTCATACGGATTCCATAGATAATTAGTTTTTAGACGTTTTAGTCCCGTGAACACAAAATCGGCATTCGAAACTACGGAACCCTAAACTGCGCGTGGCCTGGCATGTATTTGGCCGGTTAATTATTTAGTACCTACCTTTGTAGATATAAATTGGATAAATATAGGTCCAAGTATATTTTATATTTAAGAAAACATTAAAACTTTTCTTAAATATCTTTTTTGTAAGTAATTAACTTTATATTTTAATTAGTGTAAAAAAAGACTTTGTTATTTTATTCAGCTACATTACCTTTAGTTAAAAAGCTCTCAAAACCAGTGAACAACTTTCGGTTAAACAAAAAGGGACCATTTCGTTCGACGTCAATCAAAAAGTCACGCTTATCAATAAGTTGGATTCGTGTTGTTTGTCAGAATTTACGGATCGCCGACTCCGGAACTTTCCTCTTAGCGGAGAAGTCATAAAGTTAATATTTTAGCCTTTGAAGGGCGTAAATGAGTCTTTAAAGTATTTTGTTGTCGTGTGTATGAATGGCGATATCTTTGTCAATAGAGAACCGATATTGATGATGATTTTTTATTGGAAAGCATTTTAATAGTCGGTCCCGTAAAAATTTGGTGAATGTATCTTACATGGGTAAAACTCCTCAACGTCTTATGGTATTTCTATAACGAAGTAGATTGTTTTTTCCAAGCTTTTAATGTATCTTGTTTTTATGTATTTATGTATGACTGTTTAGGTCAAATCTTGCAACTCAATTTTCAACCGATTTAGCTGAAATTTTGCATACTTGTGTAAGTCGGGTGACAATACAATATTACGAAGTCAATGAGCTGTTGTGTTGATAAAGCCGTGAGATATTCGATGGAACTCGGTTATAACACAACATAACCTCATTAAGTAGGACTCGTTTTATTTGTCTTGACGAGTACTTTTTGGCAGATGATGCCTAGGGTCTGATCACGGAGATATGGAAGTTGGTCGATGGAACTCAGTAATTAAACAACGCAACTCTATCGAGTCTGAGCTTATTTGATTTGTCTTAGTAAGTACTTTGGTCTCACATTAAAAGCTTGTACAAATATATTTAACTATATATTATTTTTTTTAACTTTTTTTTTTTACATTTTAGACTACAGGACTATACTTTAGTCCTCGGCCTGTCTTTCGACATCTTGGTACGACACCACCTTTTACCGTCTCCTTTATCTTCTGTATTTTGCCTTTCATCTTACTCGTGTATTGAAATCGACTTAACTTTTGCATTATGACAAAGATATAAAATTATATAAAGATATAAAATTTTGGATCATTTTGTACGATAGAAAAAGATATTTCAAATAGGTTTTTGTACTTTTTGCAACGATACAAAGTGGCATTAGAAGATAAGAACATTAAGAGGTGATTTCATGATTAGGTCAAATTAAATTATGTCAAAGTAATTGTAGTCTAAATAGATAAAGCAAGTAAGAAAGTAAGTAATGCTTTATTGTATTACACCAAAAAAGATATTAAAATGTACAATGGACGGTCTTATCGCTAAAAGCGATTTCTTCAATACAACAGATAGATGGAGAGAAAATAATAAAACGTTTACAGACGAGGTGTACACGACTGAAATACAATACCTAATAATAATTATTATTATTTATTGACATTTCATAATGTACATTTTACATGAAACCTCTGGTTTTGGAGTTAGCTCCCACTGTTTTTCGGATACCAGCGTATTCTCCCTTTGCTGTGAACTCATCTCAAGACTTATTAACTACTAGCTGAAGCCCGCGACTTCGTTCGCGTGCACTGTCTCTGGAAAATGCTCATCAGGCTGAACAACTTTTACTAAGGCGACATTTTTATATCTCTTATAGTTTAGCTGGACCATTATGATTCTGTATCAGGCGTTTCATTTTCCAAAATCATTTATACCCTATATGTTGCCCAGGCTTAATAGCTATATAACAAAAAAGTTGCATTCGAATCCGTCCAGTATTTCCGGAGATTAGCGTGTACAAACAGACAAACAGACAAACAGACAGTCATTTTTTTAAAAATTCTTACTCTATTACTATGTCTCCATCGCCCCCAATATTTTTTTTGGAAATATATTTAATGTACAGACACACTTTTTTTACTGTTTTATTATATGTATAGATATAGATGTTTTTATCCAAGTTAACAAAACAAAAAAAGACTATTTTTAGCAGGCAACAAACGTATGTATTAAATGTGTGTGTGTGTGTGTGTGTATTTTTATGAGTGTAAGGGTGTGCGCGTTAGTGTGTGAGTGGTTGGACATCCATTTAATTACAGATTGGTAATATTCAAAGCAACTTTGCTCATTTCATCTCGATGCCTTTACCGTGATTACTTCTGACACAATTCCCTCAGAATTCATGGGAATCTACTTAAAATCCGCTGAGAGATTAGGCACTTGTTTAATTAAATTTTAGACGCGAATAAATTTTAGATGCTTTGGTCTTTCCGACGCCGAAAGTTTACCGTAAGCTAAAGAAGATGGATGCTTAAATGATAAATTCAATTTAAAGACTATACTAGGCTACTGCCACGGTTTTGTCCGAGAGAGTTTTTGACAGTGACGTGCATAAATCTTTTTGACAACATAGGCACTAATCTGAGTTAATCTCAAATGGTCTTAAATGCAAATAGTCTATGTGAAAAATCGTCTAAAACGCAACTCGGAACTCGTTTAAATAGCAACTCTCTTACTTATATTACGAGAACAGCTAAATAAATAATAAATATACATATAGGGACAAATTACACTGATTGAGCTAGCCCGAAAGTAAGTTCGAGACTTGTGTTATGGGATACTAACTCAACGATACCATATTTTTTAACAAATACATATATAGATAAACATCCAAGACCCAGGACAATTTGAAAAAGGCCATTTTCCAACTTGTCCTGGCTAGGGATCGAACCCAGGACCTCCGGATTGGCGGTCTAGCGTGTTGACCATTACGCCACGGAGGTCGTCTAAATATCACGCAAAATACATTTTCGCTAGTATCTGATTATTATATTATTGTGGACAAAATACACGCTACTGATATTTTAAGACATTAAACAGGATCCTGTTGATTTTGGATAAAACTTATCAGAATTAGAATCATTATCATTCATCAGCATTGCATTATAACTCATCGGTGAGTGAAACATCAAATTGCGACACTTTTGTTCACTACGTAATCTTGATTGTACTTGCCTAGAACAAAGATAATATAATACTAACGTAACCTAGAATAAGACAGATATTGGAACAAACCAATTGATTGATTGATAGGTCACAGGATATCTTCTAGTGTTTTTTTCCACCAATAGGCAAGACAAATGGAAAAATATTTCCGGGCCATTCAATTGTACATGTATTTTTTCTTTTCTCTGACAAAACAAACGATTACAAAGATACAGTGCATTGAAAATTCGAATGACGTCATGGCTAGGTCTGATTTTTACTTAGCGGTGACGTCCCAAGCCCCCACTCAGGAACTTTGATGCTCCATAACTCTGTAAATTTTTACTTTTTTGGTAAACTGAAAATTTTTGTTTATTTTATCAATCTTTATTGTTCCAAAGTACAACTAGTAGTTCGCCACGAACTAAGACCTCGCGATTATTATTCCAAAGGGAGTGCCCCCTCTGCCGGCGCTGGTTGCCGAATTGGCTGCCGGCGCTGGTATAACACGATCTGTGTCTGTAGTAAGATATGCATTTTTAAGAAAGTTGTTCAGTAACCCGGACTGAAATTGCCCTTAAATAGTTTCAGTATATTTTGTAAGAAGATTTGTATTGTATATCCGTCACGGCTCAGTCAGCTAGACTTCGCGAGTCACCCTAAACCCGTCAACCCGGTCAAGTATAACGTATAATAAAGTTGTTCAGCCAAAAAAGTTGTTCAAATAAAAAAAATGCGTTTTTATAATGGCAACAAAAAAGTCTAGTGACATATTTGAAAATATTTGGAAATGGCGGATATATGACACTTTAAAAATTTCGAACCCCTATATTTCCGCCATTTTGAAAAATTTCTAAAAACTGACTCGTCAAAAAAATTCTGTTTAGTCGCTGAACTTGCTTACAAAATATCATGAGAATCGGTTAAGAAATGCGACCTGTAGGCGAGAACAGACAGACAGACAGACAGACGGACAAAATAATTTTTGGCTAATCTCGAAACTGAGACGCTTCGCTCGCTCGGTCAAATATACTTTTAAAAAAAGGTGAACTTAATGCTAAAGCATTTTCTCCCAGTCAACCATAGGGATAAACCGAAAAAATTATGCGGCACAAAAAAGCAATACAATACTATATGTATTGTATTGCTTTTTTTGTGCCGCTTACATTATAAAATATTACCATATAATATAAAATTATTTTTTATACCTATTATTAATAAATAAAAATATGGGTGAATTACTTTTCGTCAAGTAATTTAAAATATAAAAAAAGTATAAAATATATATAGATTGTAATCTAAGCAGAGCCGAAAGTCGCACGATCCAAAGTCCACTTTAAGCGTGATGTTTTTTATATTGTAAAGTTTATTCTAATTACATAGTACTTTCATTCAAAATTACTACATGAAGGTAGAACAGGCCTCGGGCCATAAGTCCACCTGTTACATTTTTGTAATAGATAAATGATAAGCGAGAAGGTGGAATAAGGAAACAAAAAGTGAAGGATTGCTAGCCGTAATTTACAAGAAATATTATATACTAGCTAAGCCCCGCGGTGTTCCCCGCGCCTTAAGAAGCGTATGTGTTAATCCAGGGCGTCAACTTCCTGCATCACAAAGTTTATTAAAATTGGTCCAGCCGTTTGCACGTGAAAGAGTAACAAACATCCATCCATACTTACAAACTTTCGCGTTTATAATATTAGTAGGATTTTTAAAAAAAATACGACATGAAAGAAATAAGCTTCTACCCTCCAAGGTGCCTTAACAGATTCCCAATTACACTTCAGTACCGCACGTTAAAGCCAATCTTAACACTCATCAGTATAACCGCCAGTCACCCTAATCTTTAAAAAAGCATTAGTCCCCTAACGACACTTTTACATACAAAATCATCCCCTATTACCGCAGTTTAAAGCACAAATTCCTCTAAAAGAATTTTTAATCCTATCAACGCGTCAAAATTTAGCCAGCGATGGAATTCAGTATCAAAATTCTCATAACCTTGCTTGATATATTAGAGGAGACGTGCCACAGCAGAAATTAGGTGTAGAAGGTCTGCTGCGATGAAATAACGAAGCTGAGGTAGTACTTCAATTTCTGCCTCATCTTATAAATATAAATAAATATATAGGGACTAATTACACTGATTGAGCTAGCCCTAAAGTAAGTTCGAGACTTGTGTTATGGGATACTAACTCAACGATACACATCCAAGACCCAGGAAAAATTGAAAAAGGCCATTTTCCAACTTGCTCTGGCTGGGGATCGAACCCAGGACCTTCGGGTTGGCGGTCTAGCGTGTTGACCATTACATCACGGAGGTCGTCTTCTTATCATCATCATCATCATCATCATATAAACCACATAAAGTCCACTGTTGGACATAAAGCCTCCCTCAAGGATTTACCTACTTATAATCCTACTAATCCTACTTCCTACTATATTAATTATTAATATTATACATGCGAAAGTGAGTTTGTATATTTGTTTGTTAGTTACCTCTTCACGCTTAAACTACTGAATCGATTTGGATGAAACTTGGTGTGGATATAGTTTGAAACTCGGGGAAGGACATGGGCTACACATTATCCCGAAATTCCCACGGGGAGCGAAGGCCGCGGTTACAGCTAGTAATTTATAATTATCAGACGGTCTTAAAAGTCATAAAACTTTGTAAGAGCTTTGATAGCTTAAAAGGTTTCCACGTCACTCAGTTTTTTATTATAGTAGTAAAAGGCTGGTAACCAAAACGATGTAGATTCCAGACAACATAGTGAGTATTTTAGAGACCTGTCTATTCTTTTTTAAAAATTGCAAATATTTATATGTATTTGTTTTTTTGTAAAAATACGATGCTTATAAAATACATAAATCGAAATTAATAATATCAAAATATTTTCGCCATGAGACAGATTAGGGGTGACGACAAGGTCCGAAAAGTATGATTGCAATTAGTCCGTCTTTTAGATTTCCAAAAAATAATGGACTCGTATTTTTCAGTTTACCGAAAAAGTAAAAATTCTCAAAGATACGGGGCGTCAAAGTTCCGGAGTGGGGGCTTGCGACGTCACACTTAAGTGAAAATCGTGCTTAAGTGTGACCTCACGCGAAATTTCAATGCGCTGTATCTTTGTCATTTTTGATTTCTTAGAGAAAAGAAAAAATATGTGTACAATATTTTTTAATAATCTAACCGATGGACCAAAATTATTTTGCCATTCGTCATTTCTACCGTGACATCTAATCACCCCAACGAATTTCCTAATCACATATTTTGTGGTGTTGACCGTATCTTGGGCATACTGCCGCTGGGCTGTAAAAACCTTAAGGGATTAAGGCGCAGGGACCGGTTTAGCAGCTAATTTTTAAAACCCCTTTAAGTGGTCATCCTTACGATAGGCTTACCCTCACGTTTATGTTACCCTGTAAAAAGCTTATCCAGCGAAAGGCGTACCGTATCCCCTATAGGGTAACCCTATCCTTATGATAGGCTAAGCGTTTACCAAATCATTGGAAGGGGTATTTTTTTCCGCTTTTTTGAAAGGGTTTTTCCCCCCACGTATCCTCCCCGCCCCGTGGCCGCCAGAGAAAGCGCTTCTTAAAGGGTTAGCCTATGAGATAGGGTTACCCTATGAGAAATGGTTTTTGTAAGGGTAACGTAACGTGCATGTTTTAACAACTTATTTAAAGGGAAACCCTTTTAAAGGCTTTCCATGTGATACGGTTAGTCGATCGAAAGAGTTACCCAGCGATAGGGGTTTTTGATCCAATAAAAATATTGAAGCCTATCAATTAGCCGCTAAAAACCCACGTTAGGGAAAGCGCTTCCTGTCCCTGTTAAGGCGTGACAGTATGTACCTGTGTTGCTCTTCTTTTATTTACTCATACTATGGCGGCTGTAAGTACACTTCCGAATTCTTTATTGTAATTAAAAATGCTCCTGCTGTTGGGAATTTTTATTGTTTAGCGTGATAGGTTCGTTTTACGTTGATGCGAAACCGTAATGGCTGCAAGTTTGTTTATGTATTTATATTACTTTTACACGAATGCTCCAAAAAAGGAGAGTAGTGTTTTCAACAGTCATGAATGGTGTTTATTTGACCATACTTTCAAAATGATCAAACCGATTCTGTTGTAAATTGGAACCTTACTTTTTACCGAGTGACTATAATTCAAATAGGTATAAAACGTGAAAGGGGCATACCCCTAATAAATCGAACCAGGGGCTATACTAAATGACTTTAGTATAATGAAATTAAAATAACAGACAAATAATTGGCCAAGTACGTGTCGGGCCACGCACAGTGTAGGATTCCGTAGTTCCGAATGCCAACTTTGAGTTTATGCCACTAGAAACGTTTGAAAACTAATTTATCTATTGCATTTGTATGAAATTTCTTTTTCCGAGTACATTTTATAAGTTGATCGCCTATAACTTTTTAAATTTGTATACCCTACTTAGCTTTGATAGTTTTCCTTTAAACTACATTATATATACTATAGCTGTGAATTTTTTCACGTGGTCATATATAACCGTTTAGCAGATAGAGAGGGGGACACTTGCCTCCAACAAAAATTTTCACTTTAAACCCAAATATTTCAGAAACGGATCCCTAAATCCAAAAATGGTGTTAACAAGCTCACAATGTTTTTAAAAGACCTATTCAACGACACCCCACACAATGTGTTTGTCGAGAAAAAAAATATTGACTACCTCTTTACTTGTATGGCAGCTAAACTAAAAAAAATATTTTTCCAGATTTTATTTTACGACTTTTTCGCCATGATTAATATACATATCCATGCCAAATTACAGCTTTCTAGTACTTGTAGTTTCTGAGTATGACCGCGGACAGACAGACAGACAGACAGACAGACATGGCGAAACTATAAGGGTTCCTTGTTTACTACGGAACCCTAAAAACAAAAGCCCAGGCGGCTGCACACTTTAGTATGGACGTGGTAATGGTAATTTGTTATTTATTTTTGACTGTTATTTTAATTTCATTATACTAAAGTGATCTAGTATAGGCCGCTGTCTGATTTATTATAGGTATATCCTTTCCACATTGTAAATATTGCCTATTAACAACATGTTCGATTTACTTCACTTACAGCTACATTGTATTGTAGTTTACAATGCCTTAATAACTAAGAACATCTAGGTAAGTTAAGTGCTTGCTTCATTGTAATCCTATTACTTTAGACTTGAACTTTTGACATTCGAGTAACATACGAATACTTAGTTGAAGCACAGAATAAGAACTAGTACTATGTACAAAAGTCTTACTCAGCGAAGGAATTCAAAGAAATATCTACTTAATGGTGTTAGCGATATGGTTTAATTTAGCTCGCGTCAAAGCTCGGCACCTTTTCGTTTAGATACCTAGGATTGCATTGCAACCCAATTTCATTCTTATTACTCAAGTCAGTCAGTCAGTCAGTGATCAAGGCGTTCGCCGTGTGGTCCGGAGGTCATGGGTTCGAATCCCACTGGGAAGCGTATTTGTATGTAAATGCTTCAGTACAGTTTGTTACCGCTTCTTCTGCACTAGCGCTTTGGAAGCGGTAGTAAACTTAGCTGTAAGTAACCATTTGACGTCAACAATTGTGCAACAAAATAATGACGATTATTAAGAGATATTATAAATATCCTATGATAATAAAGATATATTTGAATTTGTGAAAAGTTGTTTCCAATCTGGTTACGATATTGCAGGCACAAGCCTGCCTCAGGTGACAACACCTGATTATCCGAAAAGAAAAATGATTCTGTGTTTTGGAAGGCACGTATAAACTGTGAGTCCCGAACGCCATCTAGCGTTTGATTATCAAACTATCCAAGGATTGGTTCTGATTTTACCATTTGGGTTGCGGAGGTCAAGCTATGTCAGATTTCTTTAGGCAGCTTGAAAAATCTGACACTTGTGTCGGTCACTTACACACACGAAAAACTAAAAAAAAGCTTTTTTAAATCGGTTAACCAAAATTTTAAATAATTGACCGAGCGAGCGAGGCGAGCGAGGTCTATAAATCAAGTTGGGGCGAAAAAAACATTGTTTGTATGTATGTTTGTACGTAGACCCACTGTAGTACAGTGGGTCTACGGGGGAAAAAAATACCAGTGGGTCTAGCCAGTGGGACCACGGGTAATACCTCAAAACTAGTAGTATATGGGCATAGCAGTACAAACAAAATATAAATAAAATATCTACTGCTTTCTCATTGTTTGAAGTCACTAAAAAACGTTCTGAGATAACCTTGTTATCAATAAAAAAAAAGTAATATTGTTTCCTCTTTTTCGTATCTGGGCGAAATTAAATTTACATTATTTTTAGAACCCGACATAATATGGACCTCTCAATACTCCTTATCCTTGCTTCTAACTAAAGCCAGCAATCATCTTAAGAAAAGAAAAGCCACAAAGAAAATTGTATCATTTAAATTAGGGCTAAACCGAAACGGAAAATTTACTTCACGGTTCTGCTAAATGTGTGGCCACGAAAGCCGCGTGGGGCTAAAGAACTGCTTTTAAGGCCCTTAAGAATTCTCTTGCCCAAAACAGAATAAGACTTTTTCATACAAATGTAGTTTAGCTTTTACTTTAAAACTACGTTTCAGATTTCGGTTAAATTTTGTAATTTCAAAGCAATTGCACATATAGGCATGTTATTGGTTTTTACAGTTCAAATGTGGACTTCAAGAAGAATATAGTTTAAATAATATCATTTTTGACCATCAGTATGGGAAACTTCTACACCCGTTTTCCTTCAAGTTCATATTTTGAATTTGAAAACTAGTTACATGCCTAGATGTATGCAATTCTTTGAAATTGCAAAATTTTACCGAAATTTGACACGTCGTTTTAAAATAAAAGCTAGACTACGTTTGTATGAAAAATATAATTTATTCCTATTTGAAAAGCATCATATGTGTTAAATTGTCTAAACCAGACAATATAAGTAAGTAGGTTACTACCTTGGCATGAAGTACTCTTCATGCCAATCATTCCAATCTTGAAAAGTTGCACAAAAATACATACCTACAAACGTCTACTTCTTCTTCTTCTTATCGTGTGTGTTAGTTACTAACACTAGTGTCAGAGTTTTTAAACCGCCTTAAAGCCCTTCTCATGGTTTCAAACATCTACTAACGCCGCGCATCAGCGGTGTTAGTGGCCCAACGGTGAGGGTGTCCTCTACAACATTTACCCTTATTATCCACAATAGGGAAATGAAGGGACTCCGCGGTTATATATCAAGGAAGGGACAGGCCGACGGAGCTTCATATCGCTTTATTTGAAGTGGAATTGAGCTTTATTCAATATTTACTTTGAAAGCGAAGTAATTTTTTGAATTCTTTTGTTGATATTTTTTGCTGGAATATCATTATATATAAGGCTAACAAGGCGCCGTGTGGTATCCTGCAAAATAGAATAAGACCACTCCAAGTCCTCCCGTCGACTTAAGAAATACAAGCTATGCAAGGACATCACGTCTGGCCAGCGTGGAGAGTGCAGGCCAAATCCTCTGGCTGCTCTGGCCAAGTATGGCTCTAGTAGTAGGTACAAAGAGGTTCGTGCTGGTTCGAGGGTTAACGCTTATAACATCCCTATTATATTGTGGGCTAAAAAAAATGTACACCCTCGAAAAAATTGTGCCCTCACTCTTCTTCTTGCTACGCGTATTCTCCCTCTTCTGTCGCCAGCTGACTTTAGGAGTATCCGGTGTCCAGTGGCCATTTGAAAGGAAACGGTGATAAGTATAATTAATAATTTTGTCTTGGCCCAACCTTAGATGAACCTTCTACCTATTTAATAAACTACTGTTTACAGTTTAAAGTGAGAAAGTGAAGCTTTTCTACGCACATTTGCGAAAACCGGCCACTTTTGGCTAATGTGCGTAGAAAAGTTTTATGCTATCACTTTAAACTATAAACAGTAATTTAAACAATATAGAAGGGGTATCTAGAGCGTGGTCAAGAAACAATTTTAAATGATATCTCCGGTTGCTTTTACATGGGGCAGCAATAACACTGGAACCCGGAAAATCCAGGTATGCCCCGCGTGGAAAATTGGCTGTTATTGGAAAATCCAGGGGAAAACACTCAAGATAATTTAAGATCCAAATCAAAAACTAATCTAAATGTAATTTCGCAATATCTAGCACTTTTCCAGTCCATTTTGACCACAGGACGACCTGGCGACCGCAGCCGGCGACCTCTGCGGTGGCGAGAGTTCTTCATTATTTATGAATCATAATGGTTGTAATCCACATCATTATATGCGTAGTCAAAGAGGGTTTATTTTGAAAGAAAAGTACACTTTCATTTTTTTATACATACATACATACTATTACGTCTTTATCCCTAATGGGGCAGACAGAGCATTTTGGGTCTTGCGGCTCTATGCAGAGCCCAGGGCCGCAAGACCCAAAAGCCACTTTTAGCGTCATGGTGGGCGAGAAGATGGAAAAGCAATCAATACAGTGATGGGTTGCTAGCCGCATCGCCTGTTAACATGATTCGCATTTTTGCCCATTCCCTCGATCGGCTTTTACGATCTGCGCGGGAAGAGAAGCAGCTGGTACATTCTAAATTTTTTCTTTCTCCCAGACCAGCATGGGAGTTTTTTTATAATGTATCCTATTTAATTTTTACTATTATCATTCATTGTTTGTATTTATGTTTTATATATTAATAATTTTAATGAATTGATATTGTAATAAATGTAGCTTATTTATTAGGCACTTGTGTGTTGTTTTTGTTTAGTTAAATTTGCACCGCAACTAAATCTCTGTTTATTATCTTTATGAGAAAATCCGCCTGTATATTGTGGATCCATAAAGTCTATAAAAAATCACGTTTGTTGCATGGGAGTCCCACTGACATATTTATTTAATTTTGTTTTTAGTATTTGTTGTTAAAGTGGCTGTGAAAATGTCAACTGTCTAGCTATAACGGTTTATGAGATACAGCTTGGTGACAGACAGATGGACAATAGAGTCTTAGTAATAGGGTTCCGTTTTAACCCTTTGAGTGCGGAACCCTAAAAAGGAACCGAGATGGGCTAGCCGCATCGCCTATTAACATGAATTGCATTTTCGCCCACCACTATATCTCACGCGTATAATGCTACAGATTCTAATTTACAGTCCAAACAAATTCTCAGGCCAAAGGGCAATACATCTATCCCTTTCTATCCTGCGATGTCATAAATCAGAGCGATATAACACACAATAGACGGCAACAATGGCCGCTATTGACGATCATAAAGGAACAAATGCGGAGCATTGGACGCATCCTGTGAGTGCCCACCACATCTGGTTAACAAGATGGCGTTTGAAGACATTGTGGGATATATTTTTCAGTTATCACGTCTTTTACATTGATCAAATTTTTAACAAAAAGAAAGGGTCGATGTAATGTCTGTCAGTAAGATTTTTTTTAAATGTCTATTTGTTGGTCTGTTTGTACACGCTACTACATACTTTGGAAATACTGAACGGATTCTAATACAACTTACGAACGAATAAAACTTTTATTGTTATATAGCTGTTAAGCCTGGGCAACATAAAGGGTATAGGTAATTGATTTTGAAAAATGGAACACTCGATGCAGAACCATAATGGTCCAGCGCAACTCTAAGAAATAAAAAAATGACGCCTTAGAAAAAGTTGTTCAGCCTGATGAGCATCTGCCACCTTAAGTCCGCGCGAATGAAGTCGCGGGCTTCGGCTAGTTTTAAAATAACAGCTAAATAACATTTGTGTATAAAAATCTAGGAAAAGGACGTCTTTAACGTACAGAAAAAGTTGCACCGCTATGCCGTCGACCTCCTCTCAACACTAGATAGCATCCAGTCATCCCCTACCCCTTTATTAGGCTATAAATCAGGCGCGGCACATGTACCATTAGGATGCAATATGGCAGCTGTGTTGCGGCCTGTATTCAAACTGAAGGCATTTTAAATAATGTCGTTAGGGTCTGGGTTGTCTTCATCAAACTGACATGAGTGTGGGTCGATACTTTATTCATTTGTTTTCCGTGTGTTAGTGGCCAACGTTATGTCACTAATATAGGTACTAGAAAACCTTTCTTTTGCATGCCTTTAAGCGGAGCGTGTTCATGTCAGCGTCAAGCATTATTCTGGACTTACTGTCTCTATTGTATTCATATTGCACTAATACAATAATATAAGTACAGAGATGTAAAGAAAAACTAGTTTATAGGTAAATTGTTAATACTTAAAAAAAAAAAAAGATTTCAGTAAATTGTTCGTGGACGTCCGGATTTCTGTGTGGACTTATGTGCCACGAATCGTGGCACATAATTTATTTATGTATTTTGAGCGTAATCGTGGCCCACGATTACGCTCATAATACATAAATACATTTTTGTAGCTTCCCACTTCACGGGATGGTTTCATATTTCAATAATTATAATTTAGTGGCGTTCAATTATCTCAATAAAACAAACTCGCGTTAGTTACACTATTTATAGCTCAAGAACGGCTCGACCGATTTAGATGAAATTTGGTAAGGATATATTTTAACACCCGGGTAAGGACATATAAAAGTTTATATCCCACAAGTTTTAGAAGTTGAAAAAAAAGGTACTCAAAATATCTTTTGAAGAAAAAATACACGCAAAATAACAGACGTACGTCTTTAAAAAAAAATTTTTTTTTGGTCATCGCGCGTATTTCACAAGTTTGTTCTGTCATCTATGTACAGATTGCCCCATGGCAAGCCCAAAGACAATTTTTAACTTTTTTTAAAAAGATGAATGTACTTTTGGGTTTTCCAATCTTTTGTATGACTTAGTAACCAAGATTCTATATTAAAGCTGCCTAAATGCATCTGACATAGCTTTACGACTGCCATACTATACGATAACAGCCAAAACCAACGAATTGAAAAGTATCCACCACAGCACGAGGCTGCAAATAGGCGGCCTAGAACCTATACAAACTGAAAGCATTTTATAATCGTTAGGGTTATGTGGTCATCATCAAAATGGACTTAGGGCTTGGATGTCTGGAGTATTGATTTTAGTTTACAGCTACTAAATATCGTGGTGACATACTGGATAAAAAAATAATGATTATACGCATATGACCTTTCGGCAGTCTGTAGGTAGAATTAGGTACAGCTGTGAAGCTTGATACGATAGATAGATAGTTAAGACCTTTATTTGTAGCTATAGTCACACACATACATAAGAAAAATACAATATTACAGAACAAAACATGATTAAACATCGTAATAGGAGCATATATTATTCTCTTGTATCTGTGTGCTACAGCAATTCAAAAAGGCCATTCTTGGTGCTGTTCAAAGCGTAGCTCTCTGAAGCTACGGTCTGTCAAATACGATTCAAGAGTTCGAGTTGATGGAGCCTACGATTTGCGTAAAATTGACTAATAACCATATACGTATGTTCATACACAGGAAAAGGCATCCCAAAGCCGTACAGCTTGAACGACTAATCAATTATTATAGAACTGCAATGTAGCATATCATTCATATCAAGACAGAAATTGCTTGAAGAGCTAAGAATTCCGACGTGGGAATTACTAAGGAAGGGCATTTTGAGATAATTCGGAGTTTTACGATCGAAAGGAAAGAATACAGAGTATACCTATATCTAGAAGTGTCGGCTACGATTTGAGTAAAATTGTCTAATAAACATATACGTATGTTCCTACACAGGATAAGGCATCCCAAAGCCGTACAGCTTCAACGACCAATCAATTATTATAGAACTGTAATGTGGCATATCAAGACAGAAATTGCTTGAAGAGCGAAGAATTCTGACGTGGAAATTATTAAGGAAGGGCATTTTGAGATAATCCGGAGTTAAGGATCAAAAAGTATAGAATACAGAGTATAGGTATATCTAGAAGTGTCGGAGTCCAAGATCTACTTTGGGTAGGTAGCTGCGCCACCGTAGTAAGTAATACTTACTTACTTATTATAATTATAGAATATGTTAACAAAAACCCTGTCCGATCCGTTAAGGTAATGTTGGGTTGCTTGTGTAGGTTCCATTTATCGGTTTCTCCCAACTCTTCATAGATTTTGAAGCGGTAGGTGTAGGTATGGATATAATTTTGTATGGAGGCGCAGACTTTTTTCGATTTAAGAGATGGGAGGAGGATGAGATCGGACAGGGTTTTATTAACATACTGTATATAGAAGATTTAGACGTCGGGCGTATTTGCGACCAGAAACCACACATCAATCTCGTACAAACCAATCCAGTAAATCAGATTGATCAAATCAATTAAGCTTATCATTTGCGTTGACTAACCAAACACAGAATTAGCTAGCACTTGGTTGATATGTAGTATTGCTAATGGCTTTGCTACTGCGGCAATTATGTTATGTGATATGTCCAAAGTACTGGTATGTCACATAGCTCCAAAGATACTGGGAGCCGAAACGTGGATGCGGTAATTGTTCAGGGAAAATTTTACAAAGGCAGTACCTAGCTGCAAACTACTGTTTCTAGTATCAATACTAGTATCGATCGATTCGATAGTGTGTATCAATAGTATCCCACAGGATTACCTCGTTGACCGAGCGAGCGAAGCGAGTGAGGTCTCTAAATCGAGTTGGGGGCGAAAACACATTGTATGTATGTATGTATGTATGTATGTATGTATGTATGTTTGTACCGCGATAGCAGCCGAACCGATGGTTCGATTTTGATGAAACTTGGTAGGCATGTAGGAAACATCAATAGAATTTTCAAGTTCGTTGGGCATCAAAATCGGTTCAGTAGTTTTTGAAATATTAATAAAAATGTCCATGATTATGTAGCAAACGAAACCATAGCGCGTTCTAACTTTGGATACCGCCATCTAGGGGTTATTTAGGAAACTGAATTGCGAAAAATAATCGCGAGGTCTAAGTTCGCGGCGAACTACTAGTAGGGCTTAGTCACATAGTATCGATAGTATCAATAGATTCGATACTATCGACAGTTTCGATAGTTTTAAATGATATACAAAAAAATAATTTTTTTTCAAAAAACTTTTGTTGTCAATGACATTGTTTATATTTGAGCATAATAAAGGCACTCGACGTATTTGATCGTTTTTGATTCATACGTATTCTTAGCGATTGGATTTGTCTGGCATCCTTTCCATCACAACCGTTAATTACATTAAGGGTCCTCCCCGCGCTAACGACCTTGAAAACACAAAAATAATAATTTCTCTTTCTGTAAGTGAGATTATCAGAAACCCTCCTACAACTTTTTAGCTAGTATCCTTAAGTTTCATTAGAACCTCGAAAATCATTGAAATAAAATACCCTGAATTTTCCTTTGCAAAAAATACTAAAAACGGCCATTTTTTACTCTTTTTGTAAAGGTTTCTAAACCGGATAGTATTTCAATGACTTTCGAGGTTCTAATGAAACTTCAGGATACTAGCTAAAAAGTTGTACGAGGGTTTCTAATAATCTCACTTACAGAAAGAGAAATTAATTTTTTTGTGTTTTCAAGGTCGCTAGCGCAGGGAGGAGCCTTAAATGTAGGGTACGGTACGGGGCCTATGGAGGGATCCGTTTCGATTTGACACCAGTGCATACAATCAGAGTTTTCAATAATATGACACCAGATGGCACAACAGTGAAGTTAGGTTTATTATGTTGCTGTTATTTGATATATTTAAAGGAGCAAAAGAATATGTCAGCTGATGGTCAAAGAACAACAGTCTATTAGACCTGATGTCACTGCTGCTACCTGGTGTCACATATCTTTGAAAACCCTTATAATTATATGCTAATTATAAGTGAATAATATTTCCCAATAGTGAGACAATGAGACAACAAATTTAATAAGTATTAATTTTTTTCCCACTGCTGGGCAAAGGTCTCTCCCATTTCCTTCAAATCGTCTTTGTTTCAGCTGTTTCAAAGGAAAGAGGCTATTCTATGTTTAATGTACCTTTCTAAAATGTCAAAATGGACACGTAGATGTTGCAGTATTTACCTGAAAAGAAAAGAAGATCCATTAATACCAACTTAATTTTCTAGGGATTCGTATCCAGAGGGTAAAAACGGGACTATATTACTAAAACTCTACTCTCCGTTCGTCACCAGGTGGTATCTCATGTATCGTGATGGCTAGATAGACGAAATTTTCATAGAAGTATTTTGTAGCGGGAGTGAGGTGATATGCTCGACCGCCAGAAAGGGAAGATCTTCCCGCCAGGCATGGTGTTGCGCCTGGGGAACTGCGGCTAGAACGGTGTATTGTCGGAGATTGTATATATAGTCTCACTTGCAACCAGAACTTTGAGATCGAGATGTAGATACTACTGGCGCCATCTCTTATGATTCTTGTGATGTCTAGATTTTGGTTTTATCGTTGTTTGTGGGTTTTAGTTCCTCGTAGTGGCGTAGAGGTCGCCACAATTTCTGTTGCCGCTATAACAACAAATACTAAAAACAGAATGGGCTTTCATTCAAATTTCATACTTAGGAAATACAAGCTAAACAAAGCTTATAAACACCAACTCGTCTGGCCAGCGTAGAGAGTATAAGCCAAAACCTCTGTGAGTATTCAGCGGTCAAGTATATCTCTGGTAGTACAGAGAGGGTCGTGCTCCTGCAGTGGAGACTTAAAAGATATTTTATAATCTATTGTTGGCGCATCCGCAGTACGATATTCCATATTCGTATATCGATGTATGACGTAATACAAATTGATTCAGAGCATGTCAACGCCTAATCGAACAGAGCATGCGATTTACATTTCATCGATACATGTGCGCTAAAAAAGACAAAAAGAGGTGTGTTATAAGTTTGACGTTAATGTCTGACTGTCTATCTGTCTGTGCGTGTGTCTGTCAGTGGCATCGTAGTGGATGGATCAATTACGATGCGGTTATTTTTACGCTTTACTTGCTTACCGGGCCTACGTGCTTAAACTGTTGTTTATACATATCAGAATGTACCTACTCAGATTGTAGTGTGTTTTTTATAATCTCAAGAAAAATAGGAATTTTTAATTAATATTTTGGCTTAATAATATAATATTTTTTTCCTTTACAATACATACATACATACATACTATCACGTCTTTATCCCTAATGGGGCAGACAGAGCAATTTGGGTCTTGCGGCTCTAAGCAGATAGAGCCCAGGGCTGCAAGACTCAAAGGCCACTTTTAGCTTGATGTGGGCAAGAAGGTGTATGAAGAAATCAAAATAGTGATGGGTTGCTAGCTTCATCGCCTATTAACACGATTCTAATTTTCGCCCATTCCCTTGATCGGCTCTTACGATCTGCGCGGGAAGAGAAGCAGGTGGTACATTCTAAGTTTTTCCTTTTCTCCCAGACCAGCATGGAAGAAGTCCTTTACAAGGTCCCCATTATTACAGTCATAGACCAAGATTATTTTTACTGCGTTTCTAAGCCTCTTTTAACTAACTTTTAAAGAAGAAGGAGGTTATCAATCTTATTTTTTTACCGAGACCAAAAAAGGTGGAGGTCCTATGTTCGACTGTATATTTTTTATGTATGTTCACCGATTTCTCCATCAATTGAGAACCGATTTTTTAAATTGTTTTTATTCGAAAGAATGTCCTTCTTAGGTGGTTCCATAGAAATTTTATCAAAATCGGTTGAGTAGTTTTAGGGTGCAGTCGATATTTTGTATAGAAAAATATTTATTTACCGACTATACAAAGATCCATCCCATGCTGGTCTGTGAGAAATAAAAAAAACTTAGAATGTACCAGCTGCTTCTCTTCCCACGCAGATCGTAAAAGCCGATCGAGGGAATGGGCAAAAATGCAAATCATGTTAACAGGCGATGCGGCTAGCAACCCATCACTGTATTGATTGCTTTTCCATCTTCTCGCCCACCATGACGCTAAAAGTGGCTTTTGGGTCTTGCGGCCCTGGGCTCTGCATAGAACCGCAAGACCCAAAATGCTCTGTCTGCCCCATTAGGGATAAAGACGTGATAGTATGTATGTATGTATACAAAGATGCCGAGGCCGATTTGAAAAATTATGTTTTTATTTGAAAGAGTATTCTATGTGAAGTGGTCCCATAGGAAGTTTATTAAAATCGTTTGCGTGGTTTGACGGTGAAGTCGGTTATAAGTTTAAAAACATATTTCTTAAAGCAATGGTAGCCTGGCATTTGGACTTGGATTTTTTGTAGCAACTAAAATAAATAAAACACAGATATCATTTTTATTTGCAACAGTTATGATCCTGAGACGCCGAGATTTTATTCTACAATAAAAAAAGTAAACACCCATAATGTTCTTGCATATTTAGTTTCGGAATTCTTTTCTGTCAATAAAAAAGCTGTCAGTAAAAATTTGCAGTCGTTTATTTTTTATCTGTCAATAAAAATAATGTTTCTCGTCTACTCTCTCACAGGCTGACGACGGCATGTCTGCGCGACACCTGTATTTTTGTGCAAATTCTTTTTTGGGTAAAATATATTGGGTAATATTTTTACTGCGTACTGTGTACTGGCTTTTTCTGTAAATAACTAACGTACGTACTTAACATATGTACGTTATATAACCTATTAGGTATGTAACCTAAAAATAATTTAGGCTTGGTAAATTTTTTAGGGTTCCGTAGCCAAATGGCAAAAACGGAACCCTTATAGATTCGTCATGTCTGTCTGTCTGTCTGTCCGTCCGTATGTCACAGGCCAGCCACTTTTTTCCGAAACTATAAGACCTATACTGTTGAAACTTGGTAAGAAGATGTATTATGTGAACCGCATTAAGGTTTTGACTCAAAAATAGAAAAAAAAACAAAAAAAATTGGGGGTTCCCATACTTAGAAATGAAACTCAAAAATTTTTTTTTATTTTGTGTGGGGTATCTATGGATAGGACTCGCACTTGGCCGCTTATTGATAGACTATCGCCGACGAATGGCCTTCGGTCGCGCGGCAGTTTTTGACAGTTTGTGATCGATTGACATGTGTCACGCGACCGTTTACGACAGTCGGCAACTGTTGCCGACCTGTGTCGCGGGCATATTGTATACTAACTACTTCAAATTGTACTTGTAATGATACAGGTGATATTACAGTTTTATAGACCAGCGACAATATGTCCGCAACACAGGTCATAAAACCCGAGTATTTATTATTAATTTTACATTGATTACCTTTAAATATATTAATTATGAAGGTTGATTATATAATAATTTGATTATACTTAAATAATTTAGGGATCTTGCTACAGTTACTACTACTTGCCAATGTCCAAAAGGGTTATTAAACTGCCAAAAATATACTAGTCTCTTAAAAACCCACTTTCTCTCTCATACGCGCTGAAATGAGAAGAAAACTGAAGAATAAACCGCTCAATTCTCTAGGTGTGTCTCGATCCTCGACCGCGTATTTCCAAACACTTGTAAGTACGAAGATTTCGGCTGCACTTATAGGATTAAGTGCTAAACGTGACAGTTTTGTTAATACGCGCGTGACACGCCAGCCGCGGGCTTAGGTTGGCTCTGTAGTGGATAATAAGCTATAATTTTAAATGTCTAGTATAAGATAAGTATGAAATGAAACTTAAACTTTCACTATGTTATGACGGAGTGATCATTTCGAATATATATTACGTTCATGATTGAGTTGTATAAATGAATTTGAGTGTTTAGTACCTACCTACTTAATAGTAAAAGTTAATGTGCATAATGTTCGAAATTTTAAATAAGAGCCATTTTCAATGATCTCTTGATTGTTTTGCTCTGCTTTGTTATGCGGTTCACCGCTATGCTATATGTATGTATGTATGTATACCATTCGATACTAACTCCTTCAAATTGTACTTGTAATAAAATGGGTACCTTCTGAAAGACAAAAATGTTTGAATGTATGCAAATTGTCTTATTTCAAAGAAAGTCTTTCAATCTAGTGCAAACAAATGCTTAAAATGTTATATTATAAAACAATTATTATTCTCTTTATATAATGTAAAACATAAGTAAGGTTTCTATAAAAAGTAGAAAACTTATTACAAAATATAAACAAATAACAAAAAACCTAGCGGTTAGGGTTCTAAAATAATGAAAAATATGTTTTAACAATTTGTTACAAACTTTTTTTTAATGAAAACATATTTTTAATAACTAACATATTTTCACATCGCATTTCGTAACTGATGGAACAAATCTTAAGCAAATAAGCCGTGGATTACCAGGTCTACTGCGATATTGGAGGAGATTTAATCTAAGGTGAAGGCAACGCGGGTGTCACCGATATTGTTGTTCTAGCTTTCTCTTGGGTGTTATAGCGTACATTTTAATTGTGTCCTAATGTTCTTGCATATTTAGTATTGGAATACTTTTCTGTCAATAAAAAGTTCTAGTCTTTTATTTTTTATCTATCAATAAAAATAATGTTTTTCATCTAAGCGCTTGCAGACTGAGGACGGTATGTCTGCGCGACACCTGTTAGGCGGGCGATTTTTTTTTGTGCAAATACTTTATTAACTACTTTTTTTTCTTATTCGCCGGTTGACTGGAAGAGATTCCATTATGGGATAAGTCCGCCGTTGTCAATTTATTCTATTGTTTTTGTATGTAATTGTGTTTTTTCATAGTACAATAAAGTTATTTGGGTACAAACAAACTTTTTTGGGTAAAATATATTGGGTAATATTTTTACTGCGTACTGGTTTTTTTGTAAATAAAAATATTTTAAAATAAATGAAACATATTTTCACATTGCATTTCGTAACCTATGGAACAAATCTTAAGCGAATAAGCCGTGGATTACCAGGTCTACTGCGATATTGGAGGAGATTTAATCTAAGGTGAAGGCAACGCGGGTGTCACCGATATTGTTGTTCTAGCTTTCTCTTTGGTGTTATAGCGTACATTTTAAATGTGTCCTAATGTTCTTGCATATTTAGTATTGGAATACTTTTCTGTCAATAAAAAGTTCTAGTCGTTTATTTTTTATCTATCAATAAAAATAATATTTTTCATCTAAGCGCTTGCAGACTGAGGACGGTATGTCTGCGCGACACCTGTTAGGCCGGCGATTTATTTTTGTGCAAATACTTTTTTGGGTAAGATATATTGGGTAATATTTTTACTGCGTACGAGTTTTTTTGTAAATAAAAATATTTAAAAATTAAATGTAACATATTTTTACATCGCATTTCGTAACCGATGGAACAAATCTTAAGCGAATAAGCCGTGGATTACCAGGTCTACTGCGATATTGGAGGAGATTTAATCTAAGGTGAAGGCAACGCGGGTGTCACCGATATTGTTGTTTTAGCCAGGTCTAGCTTTCTCTTTGGTGTTATACCGGGGACAAACAGACATGGCTCCTAGTTTACTATAATAACATACAAGGGTTCCTCGTTTACTACGCAACCCTAAGAACTCGTCCTTCCAATGTGTAATAAATTTTATTAAGTAGTATTTTTAATGTCCTCTGCTATTAGCTTTGGGATATAGGCTTATAGGCTTTGGGGTATATAGGCTTGAAATCTTTAAATAATAACTAGGCCCAACGGAGACAACAGACTATCCTATAGCCGCTCGGCCTTTAAATGCATAAGTGCTTATTTTTGTTAATCCTTCTGATTGCCCGCGATACAGGCTTGTGCCTAGTGCGGGAATCATTGTTAATCATACAGTGTATTAAGTTTCTCGTTAAATAAATGATTTTGTATTTTGTATTTTTTTGTATTTTTTTTATCCGTGACGCACTTATTAGTGTGTGATGTGATAGTCTGTGAAAATAGAACCCATGGAGTAACGCACACGACACGCAATAAGTCCGGCGCGCGGTGCGCGTCGTGTACGTCAGGAACTGCATTTGATTGCATGGCATGGGTTCTATTTTCACATACTATCACAGACTAAAAAGTGCGTCATGAATAGTCTGTCGTCTGCGTTGGGCCTTATTTGTTATTATTTAAAGATTTCAAGCCTGTAAGCCTATGTCCCAGATTTACTAAGAGCAGAGGACATTAAAAACACTGCATGATAAAATTTATTACACTTTGGACGAGTTTTTAGGGTTGCGTAGTAAATGAGGAACCCTTATATAAGTTATTATAGTAAACTAGGAGCCATGTCTGTTTGTCCCCGGTTTTATTTAGATTAGATTAGTATAAGAAAGCTGTAATTTGTCATAGATATGTATATTAAATATGACGAAAAAAAGGACAAAAAAATTGAACAAACATTTTTTTTCTCCCTCTCATAAATATATGTAAATCGATGGCCAATTTTTTTTCTTAACTAACCCATCAGGTGTGTATTTGGCCAACATTGGTGTCAGATTAAAAGCTGGTAAAGCTGCCTAAAGGCATAATAAATAAATAAATATATAGGGACAAATTACACTGATTGAGCTAGCCCCAAAGTAAGTTTGAGACTTGTGTCATGAGATACTAACTCAACGATACTATATTTTATAACAAATACATATATAGATAAACATCCAAGACCCAGACAATTTGAAAAAGGCCATTTTCCAACTTGCCCTGGCTGGGGATCGAACCCAGGACCTCCGGATTAGCGGTCTAGCGTGTTGACCATTACGCCACGGAGGTCGTCATCTGACATAGCTTGACTACTGTCATACAATGATTCGTGCCTTCCACTATAAATGAAGATATGTTGATGTTCATTTATAAACGGGGCATAGGACGAATCTTTATTTTGTTTCGTCTACGTTTCGAATAGGAGTTACATCCTTCGTGGTTGCAGACATATAAGTTAATGTTGTTTCATGTTGGTATAAAAGACACAAAACCACGTCTTGTACCTCCGTGGCGTAGTTGTCACCATGCCGGGTCCCGGGTTCGATTCGGGTTCGGGATCCCCGGTCAGGGCAAGTTGGAAAATGGCCTTTTTCAAATTGTTCTGGGTTTTAGATGTTTATCTATATATTTATTTGTTATCTTTGAGTTAGTATCCCATAACACAATTCTCGAACTTACTTTGGGGCTAACTCAATCAGTGTAATTTGTCCCTATATATTTATTTATTTATGTAGAAACTAGAAAATTGTTTATTGTGGTTATGTTACACGTTTTAGAGTTGGTTGGGACGGGTCCTTTCTCGACCTTTCTCGATCGCATGACAGCATCTTCATGTATGGGCATGGACCAAGGTGACAATGACAACCGAATCATGCGCTGTACATAATTTTGGTCCTTCGAGCCGAAGGATTTCGGACCGGAGCGTAGTTACTTTAGCTTAATTTATTTATCGAAAACCAGCCAAGTGCGAGTCAGACTTGCGCACGAAGGGTTCCGTAGATTATCTATAAAAAATCACGTTTGTTGTTTGGGAGTCCCACTTAAATATTTATTTTATTCTGATTTTTAGTCTACAAAGATTCAAACATTTATATGCTAACTAAGTATTAGTCATAATTCTTACAGCACCTGGGTGACCGAGCTTTGCTCGGTCGGTTACATCTCAAACATTAACTAAAATTTCTTTAAACTTGTCTAAAAACAGTACAAAATAAAAAATTATTTATAAACTTAAACATAAAAAAAAAACAAAAATAAGTCACCGAGTGAGATTCGAACCCGTAACACTCTTTCTAGCGGTCAGCATCCTTAACCGCTGAGCTAAGCAGATGTCACCCGTGCGATGAAATTTGCGACCATATTCTGCGTGGAAAGAAAAACAAATGAAAACTCGAAAACAGGCATTTTCTCAAACATAAGACTGATCTAGATCGATTGTTTACCCCCAAAAACCCCCATATACCAATTTTCAGTGAAATCGTTAGAGCCGTTTTCGAGATCACAGAAATTTATAAATATATAAATAAATAAATATACAAGAATTGCTCGTTTAAAGGTATAAGATTAACATCTTCTCTCACAGGCCTACCGGAAGAGATCTCTTTTGAGATAAGTAGTGCCTTTGTACAACTTTTATTTTATTAATTCTCTGTACACATTTTCCGTGTGTATAAATTGGTAAATAAATAAATAAAAATCATAATACATACACATTTGTTTTTTTAGCGGCAACAGAAACATATCATCTGTCAAAATGTCAACTATCTACCTGTCATGGTTCATGAGATGCAGCCTGGTGACAGACAGACAACGGATAAAAATTATGGGCAGTTAAAAATATAATGTTGTGGCATTAAAAATATGTAGAACGGCCTAATGCTTTACTACGCCAGTCTACTGATCAAAATAATACGTGCGTTCGTCCACGACCTTATCATTTTATTGTTTATTGTCTTCTGCGATCAACAAAACACTATTTAATCTATCTAAACACTATGTCTGTTACGTGGGCCTTTTGTGGAGAGAACAAAAGGTCTGTCTGTCTCAACTGTCAATAGAAATAATATCGTCAACACATGCCTTCGGATAGATGTCAGTGTTTTCATTAAACAAATTTGTAAGAGCGTGTACACATTAGCGCTCTTACAAATAAGCGATAGTACGCTCGCGATACCTGTCGGCGACCGTCGCCGATTGTCGGCGACCGTCGTTGGCAGGTGCCGTGCGACGTCGCGCTACGGTCGCAAACGCTTCACACATGCAGCGCTACTGTCGTTTATTATTGATGTTTATCGGCGACTGTCGCCGACGGTCGCGCGGCAGTTTGACAGTTTGTGATAGATTGACATGTGTCACTCGACTTTTAGCGACAGTCGGCGACCGTCGCATTCAAAATCACGTTAGTTTTATAAAAGCCCCACTTAATTTTATGTTATTCTGTTTTTAGTATTTGTTGTTAAAGCGGCAAAAGAAATACATCATCTGTGAAAATTGAACTTGAATTGAAAAAAATTACTATCTAGTAATCACAATTGGGTAGTCAACTAAAATATATAAAGATGCCTTTAATCGAAAATAGAGACAATTTTAAGAAACTAAATTTAATTTCAAAAATATACATGTTATCAGGGTTTTCTTATTTAATTTTAAACATTACACCGGAAGTGACGCCACACATAAACCGACATTCTCATTTTTCCTATGCCTGCAGTAAAAAAAAAACAGTGACATCTGTAAACTGACAATGTCTACTGTTTTAATTACCGTCATTATGTTGGTTGTTGTCAAATTGTTATGTTCGTAGATGACAGTGACAGTGACATATAATACAGTGGTGCCATTTTTGAAACGTGGAGTCACTAAACGAACGGTTTTTGTACGGAAAATCCAGTCGTTTAGGCGACAACTCGTTTCAAAAATAGCGCTTCAGTACAGTACTGAAAGTGGAAATTGCCAACATTACTAAAAAAATCTTCATTGTGACATCATTTCCTCAAATATGCTTGACCTTGCTTGAAAATGAAGGTCAATGGGATTTTTGCAAATAACTAAATAAGTAAGACCTTATTTTAAAATCTGATTAGATAAGGCTTCTCCTAGAGGCTATTCCTTGAAACGAATCACGGACAGATCTTTTTAAAAATTACTTGACAACCCAATTTATGAGATACAGCCTGAGTATATAGACAGACTGGCAAACTGATAGCGGAGTCTATAAGTAATACGGTCCCGTTTTTACCCTTTGAGTACGGAACCCTAAAAAACAACTTTTCGCTACGAAATGTGAACTCACGAACATCTTAAGTACAACTCTATATCTCGGCCACCTTTTACATTATAACTCACATTCTAACTCTTCTTCTCTCCTTGCCATATCCCTATACGGGGTCGGCCCCCCTAATACTTTTGCGCCATTCTTGGCGGTTTCGTGTCATTTCTGGGCTTATACCCAATGTCTTTAAATCGTTGGAGATGGTTCGACTCCAGGTAGTAGGAGGGCGTCCTCTTCCTCTCTTCCCCTCCTGGATGTCCATTACTTTACGAGTCATGTGGTCTTATTCTCGGCGCATTACATGCCCGTACCACCTCAAGCTATTTTCCCTTTATAATATTATTTATAGAAGTGAAAACTTCTTTAGCGGCGTTGTGCACTTTTTTTGGAATGGGTAAAAAATGTTAAACTCGCGTCAGGACACGTGACCTGATCGAAAATTCGTAAGACAGATGGAGAGTAGACAGCTGGCGCGGCGTAGGAGAGGGAGTATCCCCCTCTCTTTCTACGGCGCGGCGAAAATGTATGCCTACGCCTGCTGTTTCGTATATCAAAAATGCACAACGTTAATATTCAAGTTTTCACTTCTGCCGGCACTCCCAGAGTGCAACCCGTCGTTTTTTTTTTCGATATAACTCACATTCTAACTAAAAAATTCAATTCATATGTTCATCAAATTTCAAGAAGTACCTACCAATCCAAGTTATTCAAGGTTTCATTGAAAATACAAACAAAACACTGCAATAATATAAACACCCAAGACCCAGGACAGAAACTACACGGCATATTAATTGTAAATGTGTTGATAATTAACATTTAGCAAATTGTGACGCATTAGATAGACCTTTAAATTACTTATATTCTGAATAACCTTTGAAAGTATTATGGTAGTCCAAGCGCGTTTCTGTTAAAAGTGGCCACTTTTGGCGAGTATACAGGTTTTAAAACTAGATGGATATATTTATCCATACTTATATATAAAGCTGAAGAGTTTGTTTGTTTGTTTGTTTGTTTGAACGCGCAAATCTCAGGAACCACTGGTCCGATTTAAAAAATTATTTCGGTATTAGATAGGTCTTTTATCGAGGAAGGCTATAGGCTATATTGCATCACGCCCGCGACTTTACACGTGTGGTTAACGCGGGCGAAGCTGCGCGCTGCCTCTAGTTATATTATATAGGTATGTATCAATCATATTATTAGTACATATATTATTACTGTATATATGTATTGTATATTCTAATATATACATTATGTATTAACATTTAAGTATTTGTATTTATTATGTTGTAACTAGAAGTGTTTCTTTTATTATTAGAGCTATAATTATTTATTTGTACGCCTACCACCAGTTTTTTCTTTTTATCCCGAAGGTTGACTGGTAGAGAATGCTATTAGCATTAAGTCCGCCTTTTGTACCATATTGTTTTGGTAAATAAAATTTAAATAAAATAAATGGATAAACTTAAATACAATCAACACTTGTGCATACAATAAATAAAAGGTTTATTGTATGCGTTACAATTCACACGTACAGACGCCACCTTCTGTCTTAGTTAAAACTTACTGTTATATTGGAACGAAGTTCCTTATCGCGCGTTGCGAAAGGAGGCTAGACGGAAAAAATTAAGACCAAAAGTTGTAACGAAACTTTTTGCTATAGTTGTAAGCCGTGCGGGCGTGCGCGTGTTTCTCTGTCTGTCTCTCTCGAACTTCGTTCCATCCGGGTGTCCCTTGACACGTCTCAAGTTTTTTATACTTCACTATCTAGTTTATATTTTACTATCTCTAATCTGAATTTGCGTATTTCTAATTAAAAATAATATATTTACAAAGAGATGCTAATGTAAGTAAGCATATTTTTCAGAAACAGATGCATATACGTTGTTTGAATTCCGCCATAAAAGTCAAATAAGGATCCTTTTTAAGGGAACAATAACATGTATTATTTGACAAAGAGGTTGTGGGTTGACTCGGCCTAAACAAACCAATACATCACAATAGAGGAGAGTGACAAAGGAGTTATGAATTTTTAAAAACAATTTCCCATTTTTCCTCCGGGAATCATACGGGAGGGACATTTTTCATTCCTTACTTATTATTGTTAGAGACGTGGCATGGGTAAGACTAGTAATTCTTTATTGTATGGTACAAGCTAAAGGAAGTCAACAACATCAATTTTGCTAACAAAGTTCTTGTCGGTAAAGTATTTTTATGACGTCATATTTCCCAATAAGCGGGAAGAAATTTATAATTCTTTATTATTTCTAAGGAAATAAATGACCTATTTGAAAGAAACGGAGATAGTATGTAGCAGAGCGTAGGTTGCTGTGGATTCGAGGAATTAAAATATCCAGAACGGGATTAGACATTTTATTATTTTAGATGGCACATACAACATCTTGTCAAACATTCTTTTTATATGCCAGGTACAATTTACCTTGATACCTTAATAAAAAGTTCTTATCCAACACACCCCCTTAAATTGTACCCCAGAAGTTCTAACACATGCTCTAAAAGTAATAAGATACACAACATAAACGTGACCAAAATAAGCACAAAAAATAAGTAAATAACTAAGTAATACCTAAACCACGAATGCACAAATAAAATTTCTGTTTTGGCAACGGTTTAGTTAAAATATCTGCAAGCATCAAATCAGTAGATATAAATTTCAAAGCTATATTTTTATTACTTTTTAAAGTATCCCTCAAGAAATGATGCTTAATGTCAATGTGCTTACTACGTGCATGAAAAACAGGATCTTTCGCAAGTGCAATTGCTCCTTGATTGTCCGCATGTAATGTCACTCTGCTAAAGTTGTGTAAACCTATCTCACCTAATAAGCTGTGAAGGTACAGAGCTTCTTTCATGCTTAAAGCCAAGCTCACGTACTCAGCCTCGCACTTTGAGGTAGCGACGCACTTTTGCTTTTGTGATTTCCAAGAAATCGCTGCTCCTGCCAGTATAAAAATATTTCCCAAAAAACTCTTTCGATCTATATGAAAGTTTCCAAAATCGCTATCTGAATACCCTATTACAGACTTACCTGTCTTTTTATAAACAAGACCGTATTCTCTAGTTCTTTTTAGATATCTTAAAATCTGTATAGCTGCTTTCCAACAGCTTCTATCGGCATTATCCTCGTACTGTCCCATTTTGGCTACTGCATTAGGCTATATCAGGTCTAGTACCTATGGATAAATAAATAAGACATCCTATTCATTCCCTATACGGAACATTCAAATCAATATTCTGTTGCGTGGGTTGTAATTTCAAACCAACCTCCATTGGCGTAGTATGAATTTCTTTCCAATGTTTTTGTCCAAATTTTGCAACAATTTTATCAATATATTGCGTTTGAGACAATTTCAAGCTGTTGTCACTTCTGACAATATCTATGCCTAAAATAAATTTTGCTACTCCATAATCCTTTAATTCAAACTCTTTGGCCAATTCCGATTTAAAGTTTTCAATGCAAACTTTTTCCTTACACGCGATCAGAATGTCATCCGTATAAACACAAACAAAAAACTTGTTCAGCCGCTGTCTAAGATCCAGTTTCCATACTCGCAGTTTGCAGCATAACAGTTATCTGAAAAACAGTTAAAAGTTACAAACTCGTCATCACTCTTAGTAATTACATCACATTTTGAAACATACTTTACACTATCTTGTTTCTCTTTCTTGAATTTGCATTCCGAGGCTTTGTGACCAGTTTTTATGACATTTAAAACATTTCATTACGAATTTTCGATTCGATTCAAATTCTTTTTCGTCGACTTTTATCTTCCCTTTATTATTTCGACCCTTTCCTTTTGCTATAAAGACTTTATTATCAGTTCTAGCATTATTCCTTGCATTGCTCTCTTCGATAATTTTAATTTTTAAAATCTCAGGGTCCAGAAAATTATCTCTCGACTCTATCGCACAACGAAAACTCTCAAAACTCGGTGGTAAACTGTATAATAACATAATCGACGCTAAATCGTTATGAATATCGATATCCATATCATGAAGTTTATTTTCGCATCGAAAAAATTTGCTAAATGCATATGAATATCATCACCTTCGTTCATTTTACACAAGGTAAGCTGCTTCAACAAGGATGCTTTCCTAGCTGGTCCTTGTGATGCATATATCGCTTCCAATTTCAGCCATAATTCTCTAGAAGTCTTGCAGTCTCGAATATGCCTCAATTCGCTTGGGTTCATCGCCAATATTAAATCAGCCCTCGCTTTTGCATCTTTCGATAACCATGTCGCTTCCTCGGCGACTTCTAGTGGCCTTGGAATTTTTCCATCCACGTAATCCCATAAGTCATTTTTTATTAATATTGCCTGTATCTGAATTCGCCAGGAATCATAATTTTCTCTACCGAGGTTTTCGATCCTTACCGTAGACATTCCTCAAAACGGCTGTAGATATGGGCAATCAAAACAACTTTTACTTTTGTCGTACTTACGTGATATCTTATTCCTCTTTTATTGTAACTGTATTACGGTACGCAGTTAGCCCATAACCATTGTAGCAGAGCGTAGGTTGCTGTGGATTCGAGGAATTAAAATATCCAGAACGGGATTAGACATTTTATTATTTTAGATGGCACATACAACATCTTGTCAAACATTCTTTTTATATGCCAGGTACAATTTACCTTGATACCTTAATAAAAAGTTCTTATCCAACATAGTATTTAAAATGTTATCTTGATCAAGCCCTTCAAACTATTTTGGAAACTACTGTTTATACTTAGTTTTAAATGAGAACGTAAAGCCTTTCTTCGCACATTAGCCAAAAGTGTCAGTTCTTCGCAAATGTGCGTAGAAAAGCTTCACGATCTCATTTTAAACTGTAAACATTAGTTCATAAAATAGTTTAAAGGGTTATCTATGGCTTGATCAACACAGAATTTTCGATAGTATCTCCGTTTCCTTTCAAATAATTTATTTCAAATGAGGGCCTGAAAAATTCAGATAGGGCAAATTTAAACCGTACGATAAATAACTTAAAGGTCTATGCGTAGACCTAGATGTAACCTATGTCCAGCAGTGGACGTTATGCGACTGAAATGATGGTGATGAATAAATAACTGACACTGAAAATATAAATAACCGGACAAGTGCGAATCGGATTCGGGCACTAGGGTTTACGTACCATTATCTATAAAAAACGCGTTAGTTGTATGGGAGCCCCCCTTAAATATTTATTTTATTTCATTTTTAGTATTTGTTGTTATAGCGGCAACCGAAATACACAATTTGTGAAAATTTCAACTGTCTAGCTATCTCAGTTCTTGAGATACAGCCTGGTGACAGACAGACGGACAGACGGACAGACGGACAGACAGATATCGAAGTCTTAGTTGTAATAGGGTCCTATTTTTACTCTTTGGGTACGGAACCCTAAAAAGACAAACAGAAATCTCGTCCCACAGTCTACCATTTTACTCTACCAAACCGCTATTTTTTCTACGCTTGTCCCACCCAAAGTCCTTAGGAAAAAACGTATTCATTTTAATTTGTCGACGGGATTTGTGTCCTTTCGAGTGCTTAGGTTTGATTTATTGCAGGCTCTATTCAAGGTGCGGCCTTCGAGCTGACGACGTCTTGAGATAGGTTAACACATTTTCATTTGAAGTCTTCCTCGGGGTTTTCAACCGAAATCTTTAATTTTTTGTAAAGACAATTTGAATCCAAGAGTTTTGAATCAAAAGCTATACAGAGTTAAAATGCAGCCAGTATTAAATAAGTCTATTTATATAACAAAACATTAAGAAAAATGTCTCTACATTGAATATATTTGAAAAAAAAAAATGTGGCCATGGAAACATAGTAATAGTGTAAGAATTAAAAAATATCTCATTTTCCGGAGTCATAAAGTTCAAGCGAAAGAAGTCGCGGACTTTGGCTAGTATTAAATAAATATATACCTATGGACGAATCACACTGATTGAGTTAGCCTTAAAGTAAGTTTAAATTTGTGTTATGGGATACTAACTCAACGATATGAATAAACACCCAAGACCCAGGACAATTTGAAAAAGTTCATTTTCCAACTTGCCCTGGTTTGGGATCGAACGCAGGACCTCCGGATTGGCGATCTAGCGTGTTGACCATTAAGCCACGGAGGTCACCATCGTATTATGGAAACCTTTTTGTTGGGGAAGATACGGAGCAATCTCTTAGATTAGGAAGTTTGACGAAGCATGTTGCGAATTTCTTTTCTGTAATCTTTTGGCGAAGCAAGTTGCGAATTTTTTTCTGTAACCTACATTTGAACCATTTAATTCAATGAAAGGCGACTCATGGTAATTGTTCGGCATTCTATTGTCACAGGTATGGCACTTCATAGAAGCGGAGTATCATTTATGTCTACTACTACAAATGAAACTATACATCCGTGCACACGTCAATATGTGTGTGTTCGACCCCAACTCACGCGACAAGGCGAGAACGAGGGACGCATATTGCTCGAGATAGCGTTGCATGACTATCGATAGCTGACCTTAAAAAACAGTCACAATATCGATATGACTATCGATATTGTTACTGTTTTCCAAGGTTAATGTAGTATCGATAGACTATCGATATTTTATACTATTGCTTGCAACACTAGTTACAATATCGATGAACAAACAGTACTTTGCAGCTATTGTCTTTGTAAAATTTGTGTTCGGCTTTCCCTGAGCAATTACCGCATCCACATTTCGGATGGCAGTACCTTCGGAGCTATGTGACATACGAGTACTTTGGACATATCACATAACATAATTGCCGCAGTAGCAAAGCCATTAGCAATACTAGTAACATACCAAGTGCTAGCTAATTCTGTATTTGGTTAGTCAACGCAAATGATTGGATTAATTGATTTGATCAATCTGATTAACTGGATTGGTTAGTATGAGATTGATGTGCGTGGTTTTTGGTCGCAAATAGGGCCCGACGTCTAAATCTTCTATATACAGAATGTTAATAAAACCCTGTCCGATATCATCCTCCTCCCATCCCTTAAATCGAATTTTTATCGATATTTTATACCATTGCTTGCAACACTACGCGGGACCTTAGTAGATCGTTATGTATGTAATACTCATATTAATTCTGTGCTATTGTGTAATTTCAAGTCATTCCATTTTGTACTCATAAAAGAAACAAACTGAGCGAATGGTGAATGAAACCATCGATTTCGAGCAAATAATTAAAAGTGATTTATCAATTAAAATTACACGCGTGGTGTCGTAACGGTAGCCTATATTGCTTGCGGTGGAAATGCTGCTTCACCAGTGCCAGCTATAGAATTTGTGCGATACGGCAACGTCAAGCTATGAAACTATCAAATCAACTTCATTTGATGAAATTTTCTATTTATAAATCTAAAAATAATTTAAAGATTTCTTTCAAGTTTAAGATATATTTATTTATAAATTTTTTATTTAACACAATGATCATGAAACCCAGTCAACCGTTTAAGTTCTGGTTTGTCATAATTTGTACTTATTTTATTTTCAACAAATTAATTTTATTAATCAAATTTTCGTTTGAAAACATGAGACGTTATTAAGTTCTGGTTTGTCATAATTTTTACTTATTTTATTTTCAATAAATTAATTTTATTAATCAAATTTTCGTTTAAAAACATGAGACGTTATTAAAAGTTTTTCCAATTTATCAAGGTAGGATAGTCAAAAGTTAATCAACCATCAATCAGCGTGACGTGCCGTGTTTTACGACCTTTTAAAAGAGTGGGCGATCAAAAACTTGGTATCGGTAACACTGTCGCGAGTTCAATAGTTTTTTCCCATTACGCCTTAATAAGTTATCAATAAATTTTTTTTTTAAAAATGGATATGTAAAATAGAAAGCTACATAAGCGTGGATGTTTATTAATAAAATAAATATCATAAAAACGTTCCCAACAATTGTTCAAGCTGCGCTTAGCTATCTTATAGCTTTGATGGAAACCTTCCTTTATTATAAATTACAAATAGATAGATATCTCTTTGTTAACACCAGTTAATTATGGTGTTTCTTGGTCGAGAAAATAGACATAAGCTACTGGCTTTCACGACCACGGTGGAAGGAGGCTCATTGAAATATAAAAAACCGGCCAAGTGCGAGTCGGACTCGCGCCTTAAGGGTGCCGTGCTATGAAATTATGTATTAAAAAAACGACGGGTTGCACTCTGGGAGTGCCGGCAGAAGTGAAAACTTGAATATTAACGTTGTGCACTTTTGATATTTTGGAATGGTTAGGGAATAATTTTGCACGAATTGCTTTAATTATCAGTATAAAATATTTCAAATCTTTTCTGAACCACAGTCTGTCACAAATGTCACAAGCATGACCAAATTCATTTTCAAATACACAGCAGTATGGCCACTACACAGACGGTCGAGCCATCAGCTGTCACCATCCATGGATGCGCGTAGCACGCTGTAACATAAACACACACGAACATTCGCGCAAGCGCCCTGCGCCGTCTTACGAATTTTCGATCAGGCCACGTGTCCTGACGCGAGTTTAACATTTTTTACCCATTCCAAAAAAAGTGCACAACGCCGCTAAAGAAGTTTTCACTTCAAAAATCACGTTATTTGTATGAGCCCTACTTACATAATTATTAATTTTATTCTGTATTTAGTATTTGCAATGGCAACAGAAACACATCAAGTGCGAAAATTTCAACTGTCTAACTACACACCTGTCGTTTATCTGTAACAAAATCTTGCAAGTTAAATTTGACCCACTTCCCGGTTTCAAATTGAGCTGAAATGCACGCATACATACGTATTGCGTGACAATGCAATATTATAATGACATCGAGCTGATCTGATGATGGGGCCGGAAAGTGGTCATAGGAACTCTGTAATGAAACGACGCAACCCCATCGAGTTCGGGCTCGTTTCTCTTCATTGTTTTAGATAAAACCAAGTTTTAATTATTTTTTAAAGTAGTTACTTTTTCATATTAAATAATAATATCGAAACATTTTCCCAGCTTGAAAAAGAGAAACGAAGTAACAAGTCACCCAATCACGAGATCGAGTTCCATTAAGGGTCCTCCCCGCGCTAGCGACCTTGAAAACACAAAAAAATTAATTTCTCTTTCTGTAAGTGAGATTATCAGAAACCCTCGTACAACTTTTTAGCTAGTATCCTTAAGATTAGAACCTCGAAAATCATTGAAATAAAATACCCTGAATTTTCCTTTGCAAAAAATACTAAAAACGGCCATTTTTGACTCTTTTTGTAGGTTCCTAAACCGGATAGTATTTCAATGACTTTCGAGGTTCTAATGAAACTTCAGGATACTAGCTAAAAAGTTGTACGAGGGTTTCTAATAATCTCACTTACAGAAAGAGAAATTATTTTTTTTGTGTTTTCAAGGTCGCTAGTGCGGGATGGAGCCTTAAAAACCAGCTATTTTCCAAAGCTATTAAAACCCATTTATTCTCATCGCTCCCACTGGATGCAATGTTTTAAGGATATTGGTTGTTTCGCCCTGCAATATTTTACGAAACGTTGCGAATCCGGCTAAATACAGACTAGGATCGCAATGTATGTAAATTGTTTTAACCTTGCGGATATGGTTCGCGGTCGGGTAATAACGATAATGACCCCTTAGGTTGTTTGATTAGGATATCTTTGCTCGCTAAGTGTAAATTAATAAACAGGTTTCAATATTTCGATGAAATAGCTAAAAATGGTCGTTATTTTTGTTGTAATAAGTTTGTTAGTACGTATGTAAATCTTCACGGTTAAAAAAAGATCAACATATCAACATGTTATGAAAACAGAATTCTAAATGAACCCTTAATTTCAGAGTTCATTTTCTACAGACAAACATTTAGACTGGTAGGATTTTTTTTATTTTTAGTATAGAATCTGACAAAGGTATATAAAGGTATCTGAGAATATATGAGATATTCAGGTACAATATAATTTATTTAAAACAAAAATTACAATTATAAAATATAGTAGCTTTTAAATAAAATAGTTGGAAGAAATTCCACCGAAGCACATCGAGGCAACGTACCCAATACGCTGGCAGCATTCCCTCGCTGGATAGCGAGACTTAAAACCTAACCTAGGCAAAAACCTAAAGCTCTAAAAAAAGTAAAAAAAAATGGAGTTATGAAAATAGTGTCAGGTACACACTCACCCTCATATTCATAAAAATCTGCCCTCCTAAATTACCCCATTAAGTGAGTAACGCACCTAAAAAGTACCAAAAAAGTTTTACATTACATATCTCATTTAAGAAAACTGATGCTGTCGAGCAATAGTAGTGTCTTTAAAATGTTATGTCAGTCAACATTGGTCGCACTAAATTGATGTCGAGCAAAAGTAGTATCGATCAAATGTTTTATGTCGGTCACACATCTCCCGGGCAACGGTTTGTCTTTGTCGCACAACTGTGGTACTTTCACTAATCCTTCTCCTTACTAAAATTATAAATGCGAAAGTGAGTTTGTATTTTGTTTGTTTGTTACCACTTCACGCTTCAACACTGAACCTATTTAGATGAAATTTGATATGGATATAGTTTAATAATCAGGGAAGGTCATAGGATAGTTTTCATCCCAAAATTCCCACGGGGAGCGAAGCCCGCGTGCACAGCTAGTTACAAATACTGCAGTAAATATTAAGCCAAGAAAACGCCATTCCAAGATCTGAGTGTAACGAAGATGATTGATGAAGGGACACATCTGGAGATGGCATAAAAAGGTCTGTCTAGATTTCTAGAGCGAGGTCTGCCTGTCGTTTACTGCCTAAAAACTCATACGTGAGGAAAACCCTTCTTATTTTTAGGTGCGGTTGGTATCACGCGTGTTATTTGTAAATCTTTAGGGCTCCGTACCCAAAGGGTAAAAACGGGACCCTGTTACTAAGACTCCGCTGACCGTCTGTCCGTCTGTCCGTCTGTCAGTCTGTCCATCTTTCCGTCTGTCCGTCTGTCCGTCTGTCCGTCTGTCCGTCTGTCCGTCTGTCCGTCTGTCCGTCTGTCCGTCTGTCCGTCTGTCCGTCTGTCCGTCTGTCCGTCTGTCCGTCTGTCCGTCTGTCCGTCTGTCCGTCTGTCCATATGTCACCAGGCTGTAGGCTCATGAACCATGATAGACAGTTGAAATTTTTACACATGTATTTCTGTTGCCGCTATAACAACAAATAGTTAGAACAGAATAAAATAAATATATAAGTAGGGTTCAACAACAAATGTGATTTTATACAGGCTGTAAATTTATAACCTTGCCATATTCTTATACCATTTTACACCTATTTAACAACTTTCTACAAGGCTAATATGAGAAAAAAAAAAACAATTTGTTTCTCTTACAAAATTGCTAATCAGCTGATCGATTTCGTATGGGAAGTCCAACTTTTTTTTCATATTTTGACCTATGTTCCTTGGGGAAAGTAGTTCAGTATGATCAGTATAGGTACGTCTGAGAATATGGCAGGGTTACAGATTTACAGCCTGTAAAAATACATAGTTGTACGAAACCCTTGCCTAGTGCCTACCTACCGATGTATAAATAAATATATAGTGACAAATTACACAGATTGAGCTAGCCCCAAAGTAAGTTCGAGACTTGTGTTATGGGATACTAACTCAACGATACTATATTTTATACCAAATACATATATAGATAAACATCCAAGACCCAGGGCAATTTGAAAAAGGCCATTTTCCAACTTACCTTTACCGAGGATCGAACCCGGAACCTCTGGGTTGCGGACTAGCATGGTGACCACTACGCCACGGAGGTCGTCGATGTATAGCAGGCCGTAGTAACAAACATTACATAACACTCAATATTGTCTCTCATGTAACGTAGCTATTAAAGTCAGTGGTAAGTAATTATTTCTGTACAATTGTAGAACAAATAAACAAACTTACATACCATGTGTTACCCAACATACAAACCTATGGAGATCTAAATGACGAAATACAGTTATTTTATCGTAGTATACTTGAACATTTAGCGTTTATTTGAAGGTGTGTATATTTGTTTGTTCGATGTTAACTCGAGTAGTTTTAAATGAAGCTTCGTGAAATTTCATAGGCATGTAAAAGTAGCGGATAGACTTCTTAAGTTCAAACATGAGCCAAATTGACAAGGGGTTGCTTAAATGTTGGAGTTCACAGTTCGGGGCGAAGAAATAGTTACTTTATCTCTATTTTCTACTTTGTCTGTGGTCAATGATGGTCAGGTTATTTAAGCTGCCTTTAAGCATCTGCCATCGATGATTGACAGCCAGCGTCAATGGCTTAACGTGTCTTCCTTAACACGAATTCGTGCTTTCTGAAATACTCGAGATATTTTATCGTCACCTTACTAAGATCCACGCCTTAATTTATACATACCTATATAAAATCTATACATATAATAAAACAGTAAAAAATGTGTGTCTGTACATTAAATATATTTCCAAAAAAATATTGGGGGCGATGGAGACGTAGTAATAGAGTAAGAATTTAAAAAAAAAAGTCTGTCTGTTTGTCTGTATGTCTGTTTGTACACGCTAATCTCCAGAAATACTGGACGGATTCGAATGAAACTTTTTTTGTTATATAACCATTAAGCCTGGGCAACGTATAGGGTATAATTGATTTTGGAAAATAGAACGCCTGATGCAGAACCATAATGGTCCAGCTAAACTATTAGAGATATAAAAATGTCGCCTTAGTAAAAGTTGTTCAGCCTGATGAGCATTTTCCAGAGACAAAGTCCACGCGAACGAAGTCGCGGGCTTCGGCTAGTATATAAATATTACAGACAAATCACACAGATTGAGCTTTCCCTGAAGTAAGTTTTAAACTTGTGTTATGGGATATTAACTTAACAATTTTATATTTTATAATAAATACATAAAGGTCTAAAAAAATATACTGAAACTATTTTGGGGGGAAAACAGTAAGTGAAACTGATCAATTTTTCCAAGGAATACATGTCTAAATGAAATATATTTTTTGGCTCTACATATAAACTCGGATCAGCTGATCGGTCAACTTGTATGGGAGGCCAAAAATTACTTTTTATATTTCGATATGTGTTCCTTGAGGTAAGTTGTTCAGTATCATGGACTGAATTAACTCTTAAAATAGTTTCATTATATTTTGATGACATACATATATACATACTATCACGTCTTTATCCCTAATGGGGCAGACAGAGCGTTTTGGGTCTTGCGGTTCTATGCAGAGCCCAGGGCCGCAAGACCAAAAAGCCACTTTTAGCGTCATGGTGGGCGAGAAGATGGAAAAGCAATCAATACAGTGATGGGTTGCTAGCCGCATCGCCTGTTAATATGATTCGCATTTTTGCCCATTCCCTCGATCGGTTTTTACGATCTGCGCGGGAAGAGAAGCAGCTGGTACATTCTAAATTTTTTCATTTCTCCCAGACCAGCATGGGATATTGATAAACCTTACATAAATAAACAATTAAACACCCAAGACCTAGGACAATTTGCAAAAGGCCATTTTCCAGCTTACCCTAGCCAGGCAACGAACCCAGAACGTCCGAAGTGGCAGACGGCTGTGTTTACTACTACGTCGTCGTCATAATCATGATGCTTTGTAAAACTCATAGAAAGCATAGTAAAAGGAATTCTCTACGTAATTCCACGACAAAACACAAACCAAGCCACAGACGGAAACCACTGTCATAATAATTAACATTGGTTTAATTTCATATTAATGAGTCAATGAGGTTTATTAATCAACTAGCCGAAGCCTGCGACTTCGTTCGCGTGGACTTTATGTCTCTGGAAAATGCTTATCAGGCTAAACAACTTTTACTAAGGCGACATTTTTATATCTCTTATAGTTTAGCTGGACCATTAGGGTTCTGCATCAGGCGTTCCATTTTCCAAAATCATTTATACCCTATATGTTGCCCAGGCTTAATAGCTATATACCAAAAAAAGTTTCATACGAATCCGTCCAGTATTTCCGGAGATTAGCGTGTACAAACAGACAAACAGACATACAGACAAACAGACAAACAGACAGACATTTTTTTTTTAAATTCTTACTCTATTACTACGTCTCCATCGCCCCCAATATTTTTTTTGGAAATATATTTAATGTACAGACACACTTTTTTTACTGTTTTATTATATGTATATAGATATATAATATTTACATGAAACAGCTAGGTTTGTGTGTAGTGGCTTGATTGGCTTTTGATGTATGACGTTAGTGTGACTGCCATTTACATTGTTTTGATATGAAACTTGGTAGATTGTAAATTCTTGCTCGGAGTGTCATTCTGAATTTCGACAATTAATTATTCCGACGACATTTTTATTTCTTTTTTCACTATGGGCAAAGTTTTAAAAATTGACATTTTTTGGGTTCCGTACCCAAAGGGTAAAAACGGGACCCTATTAATAAGACTTCGCTATCTGTCCGTCTGTCTGTCACAAGGCTGTATCTCAAGAACCGCGACAGCTAGACAGTTGAAATTTTTGACAAATTATGTATTTCTGTTGTCGCTATAACAACAAATACTAAAAACAAAATAAAATAAATATTTAAGGGGTGCTCCCATACAACAAATACGATTTTTTATAGATAATGTACGGAACCCTTAGTGCGCGAATCCAATTCGCACTTGGCCGGTGTTTTTCTATTGAGCAAAGTATTTCACCTCATATGCTTTCGATTGAATTTTGGGTCGAAGGAAATCCACATTCAATGGAATGCTATTTGATAAGTGATAAAACTTGACAATGATTTGTTACTGGTTAATTAAAAACATAGCTGATTGTTATAGTTTTATTTTATAATTATTGACATATTTCACAGCAGTATTATGTCGAAGATGGGTTCCTTCGAAATAGAGATCCGCCGAACAAGTGCATATCGAAGAAGGGTTCTGCGAAGTAGTATTTTTCGAAAGTGTGTGTTGTCGAAGTAGATTCCTTCAGACTAATGCTAGTCGAATATGTTTTGTCGAAGCAATGAATAGACGAACTATTGTGTTTCGAAATCGAGACTCTGTCGGAATAATGAATGGTCGAAATTTAGAATGACACTCTCTTGCTCGCTATTAAAGGCACAGAATAAGTGCTAGCAATCACGCACAGAAGACTTACTCAGCGAAAAAGCAAAGAAATATCTACTCAATGTCGTTAGCGATATGGTTTAATTTAGCTCGCGTCAGAACTCGATATCTTTTCGTTTAGATACCTAGTCATTGCAAGCTAATTTCATTCTTATTACTTTAGACATACGATACGTGTCACTGAATTTCCCAATACGGAGTGGTTGCCGCGCACATAGTAATAATACATACATACATACATACATACTATCACGTCTTTATCCCTAATGGGGCAGACAGAGCATTTTGGGTTTTGCGGTTCTATATGCAGAGCCCAGGGCCGCAAGACCCAAAAGCCACTTTTAGCGTCAAGGGCAAGAAGATGGAAAAGCAATCAATACAGTGATGGGTTGCTAGCCGCATCGCCTGTTAACATGATTTGCATTTTTGCCCATTCCCTCGATCGGCTTTTACGATCTGCGTGGGAAGAGAAGCAGCTGGTACATTCTAAGTTTTTTTTTATTTCTCCCAGACCAGCATGGGAGAGCATAGTAATAATGTAAGTAGGTATATTTTCGATACCTAAACGGGGAGTGACACGCAGGCCTGCTAAAGGACCGTTTAGACGGTGCAAGTTTCTTTCCTGTTGCATACCATTTTATTGCTTCAATAAGTTTACTTGCCAGGCAAATTAAAAAACCTGACTTTCAATAGTTTCATATGTTGACGCCATCTAGTGATAAGCGGAGGAACTAAATAGTAGAACTAACATCCGTAGCGCTATCTATTATTTGATAGACACTACAACCCTGATTTTTAAGCGTTAACCCCCAATAAATTTTAAACGACCAAACCGATTTTTATCACAAATAGCTAAGAACCGCAATGGAATTTTCTTGTACGTAAAAAACGCGCATCGACAATTCGACATTGTTCTGTCCGTACAAGCGCTAAGATTCCACAGACAGAGAGACAGACAGACACTAGCACCAAACTTAAAACACCCCTTTTCTGGCTTGCTCCGTCTAAATGGGGCTGAAATAGTATCTTTCCATCACTAAGCACTTTGTGCACTAAAGACAGACATCTTTTATAAACCGCCTCAAATTACTTCTCATACAAAAAGGGTCTTAGTTGTTTGTGAAAATACTTTTGTGGTATATTAAGCTTAATTCTCCTAATGTTTGTCAGAGATCTGTATTGCTTTTTTGTAATTAAGTGGTTTTCATTCTATTCTAAACATATTAAAATCTTATATTCATTTAGGCCTACTGAGATATAAATACAATTTAAAAAAAGATAACAAATCTATACATATAATGAAACAGTAAAAAAGTGTGTCTGTATATTGAATATATTTCCAAAAAAAATATTGGGGCGATGGAGGTAATAGAATAAGAATTTAAAAAAAAATGTCTGTCTGTTTGTGTGTTTGTACACGCTAATCTCCGGAAATACTGGACGGATTTGAATGAAACTTTTTTGTTGTATAGTCGTTAAGCCTGGGCAACATAAGGAGTATAAATGATTTTGGAAAATGGAACACCTGATGCAAAACTATAATAGTCCAGCTTTATTATAATATTATAATAGTCAAGATTTTTAGCCTGATGAGTATTTTCCAGAGACAAAGTCCACGCAAACAAAGTCGCGAGCTTCGGCTAGTAAGTAATAAAAATCAAAACAAACTTACGGAAAACAAATAAATCATTTTATTTCTTTTTAGTATCTATCTATCTGTCAAATTCACAGCAGATTTTGTCACGTACCAAAAAAACTAAACCTTTTAAATCTCTGACCAACTACAATGCAACCAGTAAAAGTTTCTATAAAAACCACAAAAGCGCGCCATAAGTGGAATCAATAAGCGGCCATTTTGAAAATAATGATGTCGGAAATGTCGCCGATACTTTCTACCGCAATTAGGGCAGTCTTTGAAACGGACAATGGTGTCAGGGTCTGTTTCTTTTTGTTGAGCAACATATGCTTTTTTTTTCATAAAAACTAACGTGAGACACTAACATAATTAATGTTTGAAAAACGTACCGAGTAAGCTACTGGCCGATATGTTATGACCTCATCCGGAGGTAATCCGCTAGATGACATCAAGTCTAATCAAACACTTTTTTCTAAACATCAAAATAACATTTTCCCATGGGATTTGTAAGAAATACAAAAGGATGACTTCATTATTTTTGGAGTCAAATAACGCTCTTTATATCAGTTTTTCTGCAGTTATAAATTTAAAATCATGTTGAAAAGGGACTAGGATATAATCAATGAAAATTGACACTATTTTGTAACGTTTTAGCCTAGTTTATGAGTTGTACTAATTAATTTTGACTTAGACATTTGGCCATTTTTTTATTTTTTCGTCTATATTTACCCGACTACAGCAAAGCAAAAGGAGAGTTATGTGTTTCGCCGCTATTTTCATCTGTTCCTTCCAAATTATCCATAATACGGCTTGTCATAGACTATGTGATATCCCGGTGGCTTAATTGACAGTAGCCCCTATATGTTTATATAGCTTAATAAGCTCACCCATCTAGGTTCAGCCAGCCCTTAGCGATGCTTCACATGCCTTTTTATTTTTCAATTAGGTACATTAATTAACAAATCGTTTGAGATCATCGTGATGTAAATTTGACGGAAATAATAACGTTTATTTTAAAACATTATTGGACTGTCAATCAGACTACAACCTTATATTTAACACCTTTAAACTTCAATATCCAGATAAGGTCACATTAAATTGATTTTTAAATATTTTTAAAAATTGCGTCGTACTTTTTGTAGAATAATGTAACTAGTATCATGATCTGAACATTATTGAAAATGTAAGTATATAATAAATAACCCGTATAAGTTTTTTTTATGGAAACAGAACAAAATTATTTACTAAACGTGCCCATAAAAAATAATGTAAGGAGTAAAAGGATGTTATTATAATTATATTACACTAGCCGAAGCCCGCGACTTCATTCGCGTGGACTTTATAACTCTGGAAAATGTTCATCGGGCTCAACAACTTTTGCTATTTTCCAAAATCAATAATCCTTATATGTTGCCCAGGCTTAGCCGCTATATAACAAACCAACTTTTATTTCAATATTTGCGTGTACAAACAGATAGTAATTTTTTTTATTCTTACTCTATTACTACGTCTCTTTCGCCCCAAATAGTTTTTTGTAAATATTTTATGTACTGACACATTTTTTATTGTTTTATTATATATATAGATAGTAAGTATGGTTTTCGTGTACAGCTTTCTTCTTCTTCTTAACGAGTCGGAATGGCTTTTTCAGGGTTTTCGACCAGTGTGTGGCCACACTTACACACCTGTCATAAATGGGGTGCATGAAAGGAGCCTCCCGAGTGACGTACTGAGCCTGGGACCTTACTCCATAAATAATACGTTAGGCGTACATAGATAGATGATAGATAGATAAACACTTTATTGGTCTCACTGAGGCACACACATTTAAATGCACATACAAACAAATCAACACAAAAACAATAACAATCAGTCGTAGAAATAAGGTGAACCGCAGTGATACAAAAAGGCAATAACTCGGCGTTGAACTGCTCAGGGAGCAAACACTGATTTTCAGTCATTACCGTCAAGTGAGATCAATCTGTTTTGGATATATGTATTATTGATAGTGAGGTCCTTTTTCAGGTGCTCAATGTTGCGTAGTGGTCACCATGTTAGTCCGTCACCCAGAGGTCCCGGGTTCTATCCCCGGTCAGGGCAGTCAAAATCTAGGGCAAGTTGGAAAATGGCCTTTTTCAAATTGTCCTCGGTCTTGGATGTTTATCTATACCTGTATTTGTTATAAAATATAGTATCGTTAAGTTAATATCCCTCAATACAAGTCTCGAACTTAGTTTGGGGCTAGCTCAATCGGTGTAATTTGTCCCTATATATTTATTTATTTAATTTTCTGCTTAAAAGCAGATCCGCTCACAAAAAGCCTTCGCCCAAGGTTCACGGCTGAAGATCTCACGATTCCGTAACGGAAACATTAGTTAATGCCTCAATTAGAGGTAATCTCATTAACAATATTGTTAAAACGGTTGGTTCCTGTTTTTTTATAATGATGTTCGGAGGTATTTAAAGTTTGGTGACCTCTGTGGTGTTCTTCCTATCGAGTGTGTTATGGTCCAGTGCTGCCATTTAAAATAAATTATTTGAAAAGAAACGGAGAAATTATTTTAAAAATTAGATAATAACTTATGTTTACAGTTTAAAGTAAGAAAGTAAAGCTTTTCCTAGCATTTTGTCAAAAACGGCAATTTTTGGCAAAAACGCTAAGCTTTAAGTGTCTCGAATTCGGGACGATAGTGAAAACGGGACCCTATTTCTATGGCTCCACCGTCTATCTGTCTGTCGTCAGCAGGCTGTATCTCATGAACCGAGATAGCAAACGTGATTTTTAAAGATAGTACGGAACCCTTCGTGCGCGAGTCCAACTCGCACTTGGCCGGTTTGTTTTCATCTTAACGCAAGTCATAATTTGGTACATTATCTACAACTTAAAAGAGTTTAAAAAATTTGACATTCTAAAAATTAAATTTAAGTTATGATATCACACAACAAACAAACTATTCTCGTTTACATTAACTTTAAATATCAATTTGATTGTGAGTTGACGTCCTTGGAGAAAATGTTGCAACTAGCGCTTAGGAAGCGGCAGTCAACTTAACTGTAAGTAACAATGTGACGTCAACAATTGTGCAACAAAACAATGTCGATTATTATGACATATTTAAAATATCGATCATCATCATCATCATCGTCAGCTCTCAACGACCCACTGCTGGGCATAAGCCTCCTTTTGTCTGCGCCACTGAATCCTATCCCTAGCCCTAGCTATCCAGTTTTTACCACCAATCCGCTTGATATCATCGATCCACCTAGCTGCCGGACGCCCAACACTCCGTTTCCCATTCCTGGAGTACCACTCGATCATAATTATACATATCGATATATTTGAATTGAAACATAAGTACGAAGAAGCTTCGCTACTACAATTCTAAGTTTTATGTATTGGGTACAAGGTATAGCTAATACAATACATGAATCTGCCTGCTTATGTGTTTAACTATACATAATAACACTTGTATAAACCTCTGCAATTAGGACGGCATACATTTGCAAAGCAAACGAGGCGTATATACTTGTTTAAGTAATTAATAAAAGATAGACGGCTTGGGATACGGCCATATTGAATAATAATATGCCAGAAAATGCGTAACAGTATTCATTCATTCATTCATTTATGAATAACATGTTGCATAAGATGACAAATATTGGTGCAGTAATACATGTACCCATTAGGGTGTGGCGATACAAACATGGGTAAAAATTATAAATATTATATATGTAATCGTATATCGTATGCACAGATCGTATGCCATTCAGTAGCATGCATTTCATACAGACACATACCGTCTTATTATAAAATGCTGGCTTCTTTTTCTTCTTCTTCTTATCGTGTGTGTAAGTGACTGACACTAGTGTCAGAAATTTTAAACCGCCATAACATGGTTTTAGGTAACGACCAATGTCAAAGACAGTGACCGGGACCGACGGCCGTGCCCTCCGAAGCACGGATCATCAGGTGATCAGCCTACAAAGTCCTAACCAAACTAAGACAACAACACAGTCGTTCCCCCCGCTGGGAATTGAACCCGCGACCTCCGGGTATGAGTCGAGCGTTCTAACCACTACAACAGGGAGGCAGTTAACTTTGTTACTAGGTTTAAACCATTATTCGACCAAAACAAATAGTCATTTTCAGATGAGATACTGGCATATTATTAGATGACAACTTTATTTGGTCGGATAATGGTCTAAACCTAGTAACAAAGATAGTCTGCGTTTTATAATAAGACGGATAGAATTTGTATACCTGTGCCACCCATAATATAATATCGGATACTAGCGAAAGATGTATTTTTACTCGATATGCAGCCACTCTCGTAATTTAGGTAAGAGTAGTGTCTATCCTGTCAAAAATATTTGTGCACGTCACTGGTGCCATTTAGGTATATGTTATAATAACCCTCTGCATTTATATATTTTTATGACTTTACTTTTATTAAATAAACACGTCCTAAATGCTACAAATTGTTATTTTTATAATACTAGTGGCACTTTAAGCTTTGATTTAGACTTAAAAATATAATGATGTAGATTTTTGTACCCAAAGAGAAAAAACGGAATCCTATTACTAAGACTCCACTGTCCGTCTGTCTGTCAGACTGTACCTAACGAACCGTGATAGCTAGACAGTTAAATTTTTCACAGACGAGATGTCTTTCTTAAAATAGAAAAAAATTTAATTAAAGGCTCTCATAAAAGAAACTTTTTTATTCAGCGTTTCTAACTCGATCTTTGTATTGCTTTGAAAGTGTTCCATACCGAAATACATGAAGGGTTGGACAAAGGTACGGAAACCTTCATGTACGAGTACAACTCGCACTTGACCGGTTTTATAAAAGTTTTAAATCCCCATTTATCGCTGGAGATGCTTTGCTCGTTCGCTCAATAAACTAAACTACAATCTAATATACATAATTAAATTAATGTTATTTAAAATAGGATGGAATGCTTTGAGAACATTTTTTAGGTATCATGGAGTAGAATGAAACTAAATTAAAATAAACATGGAGTAGTTTGAAAATTATGTTTGGAGTAAGTACTTTGGGAATAACCTTTATATTCTGAAATGAAAGTTTATTGCTTAAAATGCGGTACAAGTTGGATGGAACAAAAGTAATAGGTATATAGAGTCTCACACATTTTTCCATCACTGACATATAACAGACATTAATATGTATTTCAATTAGAATAAATTTTCGTATAATTAGTTTATACCTAATACAAAATAATATAATGTAAAATAAACGACTCGCACAAATGTCAATGACGGTATATCCTCTAAGCCGGCACTGGGAGGAATTCCTCCCGACTTCAATTGTTTAACTATTGTGTGTAATGGCGCAGCTTGAAGAGTTATGTACTAAAAACTTTGTATAAGTTCACACTGTACAGTTTGTGTACGTATTACTTATACTAATTCTACGGTCCGTGTGTGTAAACACAGCCTAAAAGCAGCAAGGAATCCCATTTGGGTTAATGAGACTTCTTTCTGTGATGCATCTGTTTGTTGGCATAATAACAGTCTCAGTTATGTAACAAAATATATAATTTGTTATATTTCAGTGTCAAAGTTGATCAAAATTATTTTTGGTGGTAGGCAATTTGATTAGTGTCGTAATTATCATTGTAGTAGGGATGTCGACTGGGAAAAAATATATCATTTTATTTCGTTCTCTTATTATTCTGTTCATTGATTATTCAAAGATAAGGGTCTTGACCGTTAATTTTTTTTATTATAAAATAAATAAATGAATAAAAAAAGCCTTTTATTTCTTACATGCTTACATAAATATTTCACACAACAGGTAAAAATAATGGTATTAGCATCTTTGATTAGAAATATAATGAATTCGCTAGTCAATTAAATTAAACTATAAATTAGAAATTATATATTTACATTGAATTACATTTAAAATAATAATTAAATTAAAAAATAACCGTTACTTTGAAAACAGTAATAACACTGATATTAATTGTTTTCAAATTTTTCATGCAAGAACCCTTCTTGTAAGGGTGAAGGCCTCCTCCAGAAAGCTATTTTTTTATTTTTATTAATTAGCCAAAAATAAAGGACCCATATTTTTTTGTTAAGCGAAGTAGTAAAAATTCACAAAGATTCAGCGCTTCGAAGTTTCGGAGATCGAGTGACGTCAACTTTGGTTAAAAATAGTAGCTTTTAAAAAAATAATATATAGAGACAAATTACACTGTTCGAGACTTTTATTATAGGATACTAACTCATACATACATACATACATAAAATCACGCCTGTTTCCCGCAGCGGTAGGCAGAGACTATGGACCTCCACTTGCTACGATCCTGACAAACCTCTTTTGCTTCATCTTAACTCATTAATCTCTTCATACATGCCCTTCGGTTACGGGTACTTTTTACCTCTCCCTTTTTTAGAACGTCTGCAATTTGGTCGCAGAAAGTTCGCCGAGGCCGACCTTTTTCCACTGTCATTGACCTGTGTCCTGAATGTATAGATAAACATTCAGGACACAGGTCAATCTGGTAAAGATCATTTTCCACCTTAACCTTGACGGGGATCAAACCCAGACCTCTAGTGTGATAGCCTGTCATGATAACCACTGGGTCGTCACGTGGTCAACTTAATTATTTTTTAACAAACTCACCTCTTTTTGCGATGCATCTTTTTGTTGTGAATGGTATTCTCAGCCTTCTAACAAATAATTTCAATGTCAAATTTACACAGATTATATAATTTCAATGTCAAAGTCATACAAATATAGTCAAGTGTTAAAGTTATTTTTGTGATACTGATGCTAATTAAGTTGTGAGTAAAAAGCGGTTGTATATGTAAGAATATGATAATTCATTTTTAAGTTGATGTAAGAATTTACAAAATTAGATTCATGAAATGTATTTATAATTTAAACTTATATACATATTACAACAGGAAACAGGCGTATAATGTAAGTATAGATGCTCGTGTATATAGTTAGTTGGGTAAATGACAGGGTCATAAATAAATTATTAGGTATAGTTCATAAAATAAATGGTCACAAAATAGTGTCACTTTTCATTGATCATAATAATATCTATTTTCAACATGATGTAAGATTTACTAATGTAAAAAACTGATATTAAGAGCCCTATTTAACTTCAAAAAAGCATGACGTCACGCTTTAATATACAATCGAGTTTTATAAAAATAAATATTAAATATTAACTTAAATATTAATACATAGGGACAAATTACACTGATTGAGCTAGCCCCAAAGTAAGTTCAAGACTTTTGTAATGGGATACTAACTCAACGATACTATATTTTATAACACATACATATTATTATATAGATAAACATCCAAATCCCAGGACAATTTGAAAAAGGCCATTTTCCAACTTGCCCTGACCGGGAATCGAACCCCGGACCTCTGGGTGGCGGACTAGAATGGTGACCACTACGCCACGGAAGTCGTCAAAAAAAAAACAACAACATAGAATTAAATATTCTATATATAATAAATTAAAAGGAGAGAAATGCAATTTGCAGCGCGTTCCTTCTTTTTCCAATTGTTCCGTAATTAATCCTTCTAGGCCATTTCTCATTTCTAGACAACCTGTCGACTGGCGTTCATTCCTATTTTTATCTTGGAATTTTTTAATTGCAGATTATAAGAAATATGAAAGTCTAAATGTGCCCGTGGGCTTCGCTTCCCGTAAGAAGTGAAAATAATACTATATATTGAAAAGTAAAAATATAATATTGTTACCCCTAAACAAAACGAAAGATTGAGCATTTTCACATTATAGTAATTAATACGAGTACCTACTTAATGGCGTTCTCTCCTCTGGTTTTGAATTGACTGGAAAAGATCCTTTAAAAGGATAAGTCCGCCTTTGTATTGTTTTATTCTGTATCTTAGTTGTGACCTTTTTGTACAATAAAAAATTTACTTACATACATACATTCATAATACTTCTCTTCATGTAACGTTTAGTGTAGATTCGATCCTTCATAATTGAACTAGCTGTGCCCGCGGGCCTCGCTCCCCGTAGGAATTTCAGGATAAATAGTACCCTATGTCCTTCCCCGAGTCTCAAACTAAATCCATACCAAATTTTACCCAAATCGATTCAGTAGTTGAAGCGTGAAGAACACAAACAAACAAATATACGAACTCACTTTCGCATTTATAATATTAGTAGGATTATTCTAGCACATACTGAATGCTTCAAAAATAACTCAATTATACCACCCTGCTCTATATAATATAATCCCGTGCGCATATAATATTGTTAAATGGGATTATATGCCTTAAATTAAATTCGAAAATGTCACAACCCCGTGTATTTATGTGACAAGATTATGCGAGTGGCACAAATATAGAGGACATAGAAGAAACTCATGTTGCCGAGTATGTAGTATTTATAAATATAGTTTTTTTTTTTCAAAATTACGGAACAAAATAGGGATTGAATCCTTAAAAAAATATATTACAGACATGTCGATTTTTTATCAAAAATGTCTCATAACCTTGTTGTCCTCTTTAAGAGAGAAGTTTAAGTATGCACTCCTTCTGTATGTTAAAAGCAGACGAAAAAAATGTTTTTTTTTTTAAATAAAATTTTCTTTAATTAAAAAAGCTATATTTGAAAATTTTTCTAAAAAGGAAAACCTATAAACCTTCTATTTTTGTGTTAAAAACGTTGCTTGCTTTTCGTATGTGCAATTTAAATGGTCACTGCTGTCAGATTTTTTAAGCTGCCTAAATGTATCTGACATAGTTTGACAACTGTCATACAATGATGACAGCCGGGGCCAATGGCTTAATCGTGCCTTACGAAGCACGGAGAAGCTCGATAAATTTTTTATGCCTCTTGAGGTCACCCATCCAAGAGCGTACCATACTTGGTGTCGCTTTATTTCTCCTCCTCAGCGGGCATTACGTAGTGAAACAGTACGTATAACTATGTAATGTCCAATGATCATCTATCTTCAGTGTCGGATCCATTTATTTTTAATTCACGCAAGTACAGTCGGTAAATCCTACCTAACGCGCGACCTAAATTTCCTCGTAGGCGCTCAAATGAAAATTCTTTTGGACTTTCTTAGTCCCGCGTCTTTTCTGCGAACGTATGAGGAAATTCTCTGGGACCTTTTAATAAAGACTGTTTTTGCGAAATTAAAAAACTTCATTTAGTTTTTATTCTAGTTTGTGACGGAAATACTTGCCAGATTAGAGGGAATACTTAGAGAGTAAAGCTGCAACGTTAAGTGTATTAAAACTAGGAAGTTATATAACCTTTTTACTTCATGATTAAAACTATATTAAACTTTCAGAATCTTTTTAAAAATGGCGGAAGGCAATACAACCTCCTTTTGTGATTTATTCTGAGTGTGCTAACCTTCATGGTATTGATAACAACGCTAATTCGCTATTCGGAGGTTCTGGATTCGTTCAGTATTGTTAAAAGGCATAGTTTGTCTAACTAAAAATAGATGGCGTTATCAATAGATAGAACTCGTTATGAGTATTTTTCTATGATTTATGTATATCGAACGAAGTATCTGTATTGTTAGGGATGTCAGGCTAGCAAAGCAACCGAAATAAATGAATGAAGTATCCAGCGGTGTTTTACTACAGAAGAAATTTCCTGAGTTGAACAGTATTCTGGATACAAAAAGTTCAGTCGAATGTAAATCTACTCACATAAGTACCTTTTTTAAGATATTAGATTACCTCCTTTCATTTTTAACCTTTCCCAGGTAGCAAACTGACGTCAGCGACTTATAAGCGACGTCACTTATAGGTCATAATAGGGTCGGTCATTTATTCGTCGAGAGCAGACGTTAAAGTGACGTCAGTTTAGGGTCAGCGTTGAGCAGGACGTCGTATTTACGTCAAATTAAAGGCAAGTATCTGGACGTACCATATACGCCGCCAAGAGGACGTTTTGCTGACGTCTATTTAGGGTCAGTTTTTGGACGTACCATATTCGCCACAAAGTGTACGTCTTACTGACGTATATTTAGGGTCAATATCAGGTCGTACCATATACGACGCCACGAGGACGTTTTACTGAAGTAAATTTAGGGTCAGTATATGGACGTAAGTACCTACCATATTCGTCCCAACGTGGACGTTTTATTGTTCAAGACTTTTAAGGTAAAAGTAACATGTACTCAGTGATACAATTAAGTGAAAAAAACAGCGGAACCGAATCGGTGGTAGATGCCAAGGCATTGTGAAGTTGGCCACCTGTTAAGTTTAAGTAAAAGTACGGTTTAAATCATTGTTCCATGTCCTTAAAAAACATGGTCCCTGTATCATTGTTCTGGAAATTGTCTCCCACTGTCCTTAATTGCATCTTAAATATAGATTATACTACTTACATTGTGTTTTTTTAGTTTCATCCATAAAAGTTCTTGAGTCTCTTCAAGATACGTAGGTAAGATGCCTGCAAACGTAAATGCTACATGCTAAGCACTAAATTCTTCCTACTATCACGCGTAAGGATTTGCGAGATGGAGTGAAAAGGGATAGAATATAACACGTACCGTAGTCTTTTGATCTAGGGCCCCTGACCAATAACTTCGAACCGTCGTAGAGCTTAAATGCGCAGCTCAGGCTTTAGTGCCAGTTTTGCCAGCACGTTATTTCACTCAATAGCCAGGGCGGTTCTCTTTTTTAACAAACTACCCACCCAAACTACCTAAGGGGAGCATATTGCCATGCTAACGATATCAGCTGTAAGTGTGTTCTTACAATCTGTATAATACCCGCTGTCCAAATTCGTGTAGTCTTTGTTAATTAATTTTATTTCCTCTAAATTAGGCAGTTTTAGACTTCGTCCATTCCGTAAAAAATTAAGACGTAAAAAGCATTAGGTAATAGTTCTAATCATAACCATAAAACCTTTTATTTTGAGTAATATTGTATGCAAGTGTTAGTTTCTTAGAAAATCCCTAGATGGCGCTGTTCAAAATTAAAACTGGTTATGGTTTCTTTTATGTACATTCTTATTACTTGGTGCATATTTCCAATTAATCGAGTTCAGCAGTAGTGTGTGGTTTAATTTCTATATCGGTGGGCGACGGTAGCGACACCCAAGACACACTGTACATATCATGAGCTCCCGTAGGTCCTACTCCTGACTTGTATGTCTTAGTAACGTTTGTGTATAACGTCAGTGGCTGCCCTAATATGTACGGCCCAGTAACGTCCCTATGAATTCAGTATATGACGTCACTCAAACGTCAGTGGCTGCCCTAATATGTACGGCCCAGTAACGTCCCTATATGACGTCTCTCTAACGTCTGTAAACTGACGTCTCTCTAACGTCTATTAACTGACGTCTTGAGGCTGTGACAAATTGACGTCATCTGTTGGGACCCCCCGACGTCAAGACATGACGTCTCTTACGTCGAGCAGTACCGTAAACGGACGACATAATGACGTATAAATGCTACCTGGGTTCTTCTTTAAAAAGGAGCTTTTCAGTTAGAATGTAGGTATTTATGTTTTTGTTCGCAACCGATTTAGAAAAGTCTTTTTTATTTGAAACTAGCTGACCCGGCGAACTTCGTACCTCCTAGCAGTCAATGAATGTCTTTTACCACAAAGTGCTTGAATGAAAATCCTATTAATGAATTAATCCGAGTTTTTTTTTCCCAATCTGCACAACATAGTTTTCAATCATTTTTTTCTGACATGAGTTTGAAGTACTTAATTTTTATTTTTTATTTTTTTTTGAAGTGAAAACTTCTTTAGCGGCTTTGTGCACTTTTTTTGGAATGGGTAAAAAATGTTAAACTCGCGTCAGGACCACGTGTCCTGATCGAAAATTCGTAAGACGGCGCAGGGCGCTTGCGCCAATGTTCGTGTGTGTTTATGTTACGTTACGTTCGTGTGTGTGATGTGTCATGCTTGTGACATTTGTGACAGACTGTGGTTCAGAAAAGATTTGAAATATTTTATACTGATAATTAAAGCAATTCGTGCAAAATTATTCCCTAACCATTTCAAAATATCAAAAATGCACAACGTTAATATTCAAGTTTTCACTTCTGCCGGCACTCCCAGAGTGCAACCCGTCGTTTTTTATTTTTATTGCCTGAACTTTCAAGACATAGACAATAGCTCAAAGAGTATATAACCACTACGTATGAATAGCTTATCAAGAAAAATCATAGACAACCTATAAAAAGACATTTACACTTTTGTTAACCTGTAGATTTTTTTTCCTTAATCTTATAACCTTTACCAACTGATTTTTTATTCCCTAAATTCCGTTCCTTTCCGATGATTTTATATTTTTACTGTAGAATAAATCTTAGGTATGTACCTGAACTTTGTAGACATTTTACAAAAAATAAATTTCTGAACGCACACATTTAGAAAAAAATAAAGCTCCAAAAAAAAAATAGTTGTTACACTATTTGACAGGATTGGACAACAAATGTTTGAAATGTAATAAACAAATCAGCATCTATTGAAATGATTAAGTATTCATTACAAATATCGAGTTTTCATTGTTTTTAAGATGTATTCTGCTATTCGGGACGGAAACAAATCCAACAAATCAAAAGACATGGCAATCGGTCCAGCCGTTCTCGAGTTATAAGTGTTGTAACAAACACGATTTTCTTTTATATATATAGATTGTAGGTAGCGAAAGATGGAAGGAGAGAGAGGAGGCTTTTGCCCACCAATGCGACATATTATATAACTAACAAAAAAAATTAAAAGAGTGCCATGTTCATCAGATCTAATGATGGAATATATGATCTGATGAAAGAATCCTCAAGAAATCGAGGGTACTCTTATACTCTATATGCACATTCTCTACACCTATAATAATAAAGTGATTTTGATGTTTTTATCAATAAATCAAGCTTGCATTCAGAAAGTTTATTTTCGTGTATAACTGCTATTTTGTTTAAAATTATAGAAAAAAAATAAAAATCTGTCTTAAAATCATACATGTAAACATTGTTCTTTTCTAGGTCAGACCGAAACACAAAAACCCTACTTACATTTATCTTGCTTTGTTCACGCTAGGTCGGGAAGGTGTAGAATGTATTTATTATTCAATCCTGTTCAGTGATCGATCGATGCAATTTTCTTCTCGAAAAAATTTCATTTCAATAACAGGGCCCATAACCTGAAGGTTTTTGGAACAAAAACGTAAAGGAAGAAGGAAACATGTTATGTAGAGTATATTTATGATATGAGTCAATCTGTTTTTACAAGCTTTTATTTACTTGCAATGTATCTTGTATGTATGTTTGTTTTGGGCAAATCTTGCAACTTAATTTTGAGGCTGATTTCATTTCAATAACAGGGCCCATAACCTGAAGGCTTTTGGAACAAAAATGTTAAGGAATAAGGAAACATGTTATGTAGAGTATATTTATGATATGAGTCAATCTGTTTTTACAAGCTTTTATTTACTTGCAATGTATCTTGTATGTATGTTTGTTTTGGGCAAATCTTGCAACTTAATGTTGAAGCTGATTTCATTTCAATAACAGGGCCCATAACCTGAAGGCTTTTGGAACAAAAATGTTAAGGAATAAGGAAACATGTTATATAGAGTATAGTTATGATATGAGTCAATCTCTTTACGAGCTTTAAAACTTCTAATGTATGTATCTTGTATGTATATTAGTTTGTTTAGGGCAAATCTTGAAACTTAATTTTTAATCAGTAATCCTCAACCGGTTAAGCTAAAATGTTGGATGTTTTTGTAAATCGGATGAGAATACAATATCATAAGAGTCAATGAGCTGTTCCGATGATGGATCCAGGAGATATTCTATGGAACTCTATAAAACAACATTACCTCATTTGCCAACAGACGAACGGACAGCGGAGTTAGTAATAGGTTTTTACCTTTTCGGCACGGAACCCTAAAAAGAAATGACGTTTGTATCATTTCGAAAAACAACGACTTTGGTATCTTCTCGCCCACTATGACGCTAAAAGTGGCTTTTGGGTCTTGCGGCCCTGGGCTCTGCATAGAACCGCAAGACCCAAAATGCTCTGTCTGCCCCATTAGGGATAAAGACGTGATAGTATGTATGTATGTATGACTTTGGTATTTACTTTCTTTGGTTTAGAATCCTATACTCCATTTGGTTAGGTATTTAAATCAATGTAAACAATCTTGACATGTCTTTTATTGAAATTAACACTATTAATCAATACCTTTGCAAATTACAAAGTAATTATGTAATTTATAATTTATAACGTAATTACTTTGTAATTAGCAAAATTATTGATTTATAAAGTGTGTATTTCAATAAAAAGACAGGTCAAGATAGTGTAGTTTAGTATATATTAATTTGTAAAATCGACTGTATATATATTTTTTAATTTTTAACATGAATAAAACTTTTATTTGTCAAGATTGTTTACATTTATTTAAATACCTAACCAAATGGAGTATAGGTATAACAAATGTAAGCTTGTGTACCGTTACTTAATCGTTTTTTTATCTGTGGCATTTCTATACAGCCACAGATAATATAACGTTTAACTAACGTCAAAAACAATTAAACTCCATTTGAGGTATAAACTCTGGAGCGTGTGGTTTCTAATTTACTTGTCACCACCTTTATTATGGTTAATGTTTTTGATAATAATTTCTGTTGAGAGAAATAACGTTTCAATTTTAATTTGCTCTTTGATATTTTAATATGTCTATACTCGCTCAAAGACTTATCTAATTATTGTGCTTTAAGTACAAAATTAAAGTTAAACATGCTTTGAAGATACAACATAAATCTTTTTAAAAGATTTATAAGTTAAATTTTAATAAATAAATGAATAAATTTAATAAACAATGGATTTAACACTCGACAAAATCGAACAAACTGAGGCCTTTGCCCAGCAGTGGGCCTCGTGATGGCTGGAAATGAAAATGAAAAGAGATCATCCATATACATATAATAAAACAGTAAAAAAATGTGTCTGTACATATTTCCAAAAAAAAATTGGGTCGATGCTGAAATAGTGATAGAGTAAGAATATTAAAAAAAATGTCTGTATGGATGGATTCAAATGAAACTTTTGTTTGTTGTATAGCTGTTAAGCCTGGGCAACATATAGGGCATAATTGATTTTGGGAATGGATCACAGAACCATAAGTCGCGGGCTTCGACTAGTTTATAATAATAATTAATATTATTAATACATAGTTATTTTTTTCTATCTCAGTTCTTTAGTGTCTGAAATAAAATTATGATACAGAGATCACGAATTCGGTATTTTAGCTAATTATATTTTATTATTCTTATCAATAAGAAACATAATCCGAAACCGAAAACAAAGTTATTTAAATCTGCTCAAAAATAAGTAACTTATAATCTTCTAACATCTGATGGAAAGGGAAACTGTCAAGTACTTTGACAGTACATTGGTCATTATCTCCTCTGGTTGTAGGGTTGACTGGAAGAGATCCCTGACAGGGATAAGTCCGCCTTTGTACTGTTGTGTTTCATCTATGTTTAACTTGTGTCAATTTATGTACAATTTACAACAACAACAACAAGTACTGTCGGAAAAACGATGCATGTATAGCGCTCTTGACGTCACTGCTATTAGGTCGCGCGCGTACGAAAGAGATAGTGATATGTCCCCACCACGCTCCCACTCCTACATTTGAAATGCTAGATGCTGCTTTATTAACCAATTTTCGGTTCACATCAAAAGATAAGACTTTAAAATGAAATAAACAACGTAAAAATGAAATTGATAGCTATGATCTTGAAGTGCTATTTTTGAAACGCGGAGTCACCTAAGCGAATGGTTTTTCCATATAAAAAATCGTTCGTTTAGTGACTCCCCGTTTGAAAAATAGCACCTTTGGCCGATGATTTCGGGAACATGGGCGCTACTTATTTTGTTTTTCTTTTTTATAAACAAGGCTTACTTATGTACATTTTTTCTAGATGAAGTAAATACACATATATCTAATATAATCACAATATTCATAAAAGGTAACGAACATTGCGAAAGCTCTTTTAGTTAAAAAGTGTTTTGTCTCGTGCTTACTATGTCATTTTTGGTAAAAAATATACTAATACCTAGGACATATGACTTGACAGCTCCATCAAAATTCCATCAGTTAGAGCTGGTGCTGTTTCGACAATATTGATGGACCATACATCACCGGGACGATTTTCTGGCTGTCATGAAACAGAGGATATTGACGTTTTTATCCAGCTGTCCAAGAGGGAGAGTAATGTGTTTGGGTCACATGTAACAACTCGTATATATAAGGTCTAACAAAATATACTGAAACTATTTTAATTGTGAATTCAGTCCGTGATATCGAACAACTTTTCTCAAGGAACATATGTTGAAATATAAAAAATAGTTTTTGGTTTTTTATACAAACTCGAATCAGCTGATCGGTCAACTTGTATAGGCGGCGAAATATTACTTTCGTATTTTGATACGTGTTCCTTGGGGAAAGTTGTTCAGTATCATGGTCTGAATTCACCCTTAAAATAGTTTCAGTATATTTTGTTAGAACTTTTAAGGATAACTGCCTCCGTGGTGTAGTGGTTAGAGCGTTCGGCTCATACCCGGAGGTCGCGGGTTCGATTCCCGGCGGGGACAATGACTTTGTGTTGTTGACCTAGTTTGGTTAGGACATTGTAGGCTGATCACCTGATTGTCTGATAAGTAAGATGATCCGTGCTTCGGAGGGCACGTTAAGCCGTCGGTCCCGGTCACTGTCTTTGACATTGGTCGTTACTTAAAACCATGTCAGAGGCCTTTAAGGCGGTTTAAAAACTCTGACACTAGTGTTAGTCACTAACACACACGATAAGAAGAAGAAGGATATATACTTTTTTATGTATTTACTTGGCTCTTATTTTCACATTTATGTCTTTAGTGGGCTAGATATCTACACTGATGTATAGTACACAACGTGAAATAGACATATCTACACTAATATTATAAAGAGGAAAGATTTGTTTGTTTGTTTGTTTGATTGTATGGAATAGGCTCCGAAAGTACTGGATCGATTTTAAAAATTCTTTCACTGTTGGATAGGTATGTTATCCCTGAGTGACATAGGCTATGTATGTACCACGGGCAAAGCCGGGATGGACTGCTAGTCCGTAATAAATTAGAACCACGGGCTATACTAGACCCCTATGCTATAATGAAATTAAAATAAAAGGCAAAATCTAAAAATAAAATCGGCATTTTTATACAAAAGTGAGCAGCGGCAATAATATGTATTGGGAATGTATTTTTTTTTGTTTGTTTTTTGACTGATTATTTATTATCATTATACTATATTGATCCAGTATAGGCCGTGGTTCGATTTATTACGGGAATGACCCTTCCACATACATACATACATACTATCACGTCTTTATCCTTAATGGGGCAGACAGAGCATTTTGGGTCTAGCGGCTCTATGCAGAGCCCAGGGCCGCAAGACTCAAAAGCCACTTTTAGCGTCATGGTGGGCGAGAAGATGGAAAAGCAATCAATACAGTGATGGGTTGCTAGCCGCATCGCCTGTTAACATGATTCGCATTTTTGCCCATTCCCTCGATCGGCTTTTACGATCTGCGCGGGAAGAGAAGCAGCTGGTACATTCTAAGTTTTTTCATTTCTCCCAGACCAGCATGGGAGCTACTATACTGTAAAAGTCGAATTTTATTTTATTTAAGTCACAAAATGAATGTAAAATCAAACGACGACGTTTAAATCGCATCAAAATACACTGAATAAAATAAAAAAAAAACAAGCGGACTTGATTTTATTGTTCGATTTGTTACAATAATGCCATTAATATCACAATAATGCAATACAAGTATTATTTATTGAATTGAATTCTACCACGACCTCTAGATCACGAAGTCACACGAAGTGTTCGATATTATCGCAAAATAAATTTATTTTATGTATTTCTGTGAGTACAGATTGGTCGAGTAAATGGGTGAGTTGACTCGCAAGAGATGTCACTCGTAACTTGTACTTAAGTGCTAGGTTTAAACATAATGTTACAATTATTATTCTGTACAATCTATTTAATTAAGAATAATAATTATACCTATGTAGGTATATGTATAAAATAACATCCTTCAGCAACATGGCGTGGTCTCGATAGTTCTTGGTTTGAGTATACATTGATGATGTGTTTAGTTCAAATACTTTCAATATGGGCTCAACTTCAAAATGGCGCCAAAAATATTTATTAAATGTATGATATATTATTTTTTATATAATGTTTTAATTTTGTATTGCGAATCCAGCGTCGGTCTTTAAATTAAACTTGTTCGTAGATATTAATTCAAGACTCAGGACTACCCCAGTGGTTCGTGGTCAAGGCTTTCGCTTTGTGGTCTGGAGGTCGTGGTTTCGAATCTTACTGGGAAGCGTACTATGTGAAAAGTTGATTTAAGTCTGGTTGGGATATGGCAGGCTTGATTTACTTGATTATACGAAAAAAAAGATCATTCAGTATTTCGGAAGGCACGTATAAACTTTGGGTTCTAAACGCCATCTAGCGTTTGCTCAAACGTATCCAAGGATTGGTTCTGGTCTACGATTTGGGTTGCGGGTGTCGGCCGGCAGCAGGTAGCGGACCTAGGGTTCTGAAGCGTTACCGCTTAGGATGCAACCGGGGATACGATCTAATGATAATTAATTTAAGACTTATGTCCTTAATTTATAATATGTCACATGATTCCCAGTCAGTCCTTACTTCTACTCGACCATTTTGAATAACGAAGCATTCAATGTCGTTACGTACGGGCAGAAAAAGATACTTTTTGTCTATGGAACGAAGGTCAGTGGTCTGAGGTTAATAAGGGCAAAAAATAGATACGCGAACGTTCCAAAGCCGATTAGGGTTGCTTGACTTGACATTGATATTTTTATCAACTACTTTAAAAACCCGTTTGGCATCCAAAATTCTTTACTTTTTACTAGAATACATAATCATTATCTACGTCTTTAATTATATCCTATAATTGGTAAGTTTTATAACCTATTGGTAAAAAAAATAAACATGTATTGTGTGGTTTCTGACAAAGTAAAATGGACCCACTCCAAGTCTTCCCGTGGATGTCGTAGAAGACGACTTAGGAAATACATGCTAAACAAAGCTTATAAACATCAATGAAATGTCTCTAACGTGTGATGATCCATCCAAGGTGAGACGTCTGGCCAGCGTGGAGAGTAAGTCCAATCCTCTGGCTATTCTGCCTATGTATAGAGAGGGTCGTGCTCCTGCAGTGATGTGTGCTCCTGACAATGATGAATGATGATTAGTAAAATTGTGTAGAAAAAAAAAAACAAAAAAAAAAAACAAATCTTTGAATTTATTCTGCTCTTAAAAAGAAATGACTAAGACTCGATTTCACCAAACCATGTAATACTATTATTAATTCTGTGACCAAACAAGAATAAATTTTATTCCAGAGAATTACGGCATTTATTCTCAGGTTAAACTATTTTTACGTTTCACCATAGACTTATACTAGGATTATACGGCTATTCTCGAGTAAATCACTACTCCGCCAATTTCCATGGAGTATTGAGCTTATACCATGGATAAGATTTTTATATGGCGGCCCGAAGTAACAGCTGACTCTTTGACAGCTATTTACCGAGGCAAACAAGATGGATACAAGAAAGAAACAATGACGAATAAGATGATGTAGATTTTGTTAAAAAGTTTTGTCAATATTTTTAAAATATTGACATATAACCCTACCTAAAAGAAAAATACTCAGTAAACATAACTTAGTATGAGAGAAACGGACGATTTATTTTAGGTGGTTTATCCCAGTCACAGAATAACTATGCGATAGTAAATTTACTCTCGTGTATGGTGAAACGTAAACGAAGTAATCCCAGACTAAATTCTAGGTATAAAGTTATACCAAGGATAGTTATTCTGGAATAAAGTCCTATTTGGTGAAATCGACCCATAGAGCTTATTATTATTATTCTAAAACATAGAAATCATTATATTTGTAAGTTATTCTATATAAAAATTATAAAAATGATACGGAACTTAAAGCATAAAGACAAAATTTTTTGCTCATCTTTAGGACACCGAAGATATTCTTTTGTATCTATTGTGTCCAGGATCTAAATTAATCTTCGTTTGTTTGTTTTTTTACATTTTTTGACTGTGTGCTATTTGTGTACAAAGATATTCTCTAAGTAGCTATTAACATTTGACGTCATTTCGTTTTTCTGTAATTAATTATCTTTTGAAGTTCTATTTTACCTAAACACAAGGAACGTTTTGAAAATTAATTATTTCATGATAGGTATCATTTTAATAGTTCTTCATTTGTGTCTGGAGTAAAAAATCTAATCTCTTATTAACCGACTTCCAAAAAAGGCGGAGGTTATCTAAACGTCGCGTAATTATTTTTTTTTGTATGTTCACCGATTATTCGAAGGCGCCTTAACCGATTTGGAAAATTCTTGCTTTGTTAGAAAGGACTTAAGAGTCCGGCGACCCTAGACTTCTCCATACAAACTTAGTACACGTTTAATTTTGAAACCACATGTCAGATTCCGGTAAAAATTGGTAATTGTAAAGAAATTGCAATTATCTAGGGTTATATTGGGTTTCCTATAGTAAAATTATGAACTGGAAAGAAAATATAACGATTTAGAAGTTTCCCATACTAATGGTCAAAAATGATATAAAACACTATATTCTATTTCAAGTTCATATTTTTACTGTCGGAAACTAAATATAAACCTAGATAATTGCAATATCTTTGAAATTACAAAATTTTGCCCAAATCGGACATGTCGTTTTGAAATAAAACGTAGACTACGTTTGTATGGAAAGTTGTATTTAGGTCTAGGGTCGGGGGACCCTTAATTGGTAGGTGGTCGCATATACATTTTATCAAAATTAGTTGAGTAGTTTGGGGGTGAAGTCGGTTTTGTTTGTTTCTTTTTTGTAAAAACTTTATTGTACCAAAACAAATACATATACAAAGACAGCTTACGAAAGAGCAAATATACAAGGGCGGACTTATCCCATGTAGGGATCTCTTCCATTTAACCTGCGATAGATTGAGAGGATATTTACTCAATTAAAAGGTAGAAGCAAGTACGTACAAATTTAACTATAAGATCATGCTTACATTGCTACACACACATATATATTATAAACATACATAAATTAACTTTAATACATAATTTAACTTTTTTCTAAGGACTTTAGAAATTTGGTATAGATATAGTTGATGAAGACCCAGGAAATGACATAGAACTTAGGTTTTATAGTTTTTATCCCAAAAATCTTCAAATAGGGGAATGAAAAGGGGAGTTGAACTTAGTATGGGGAATCCTATTTTGCCATACAAATGTAGACTTTATTGCAAAGTATACTACATTTACGAAGACGAAGTCGCGGATAAAAGCCAGTCTATGGATATGAAACAAATCTAACAACATCTCTCAAACTCCATCCATCAAATAACCAGTCAAGTGCGAGTCGTAGTCTATAAAAAATCACGTTTCTTGTATTGTACCCCACTTAAATATTGATTGATATTCATATCCATGCCAAATTACAGCTTTCTAGTACTTATAGATTCTGAGTAGGACCGCGGACAGACAGACAGACAGACATGGCGAAACTATAAGGGTTCCTTGTTTACTACGGAACCCTAAAAAAAGGCGGAGGTTATCTATTCGTATTTTTTTTTGTATGTTCACCGATTTTTTGAATGTGCCTGAACCGATTTGGAAAATTCTTGCTTTGTCAGAAAGTACTTAATTGGTAGGTGGTCGCATAAACATTTTATCAAAATTAGTTGAGTAGTTTGGGGGTGAAGTCGGTTTTGTTTGTTTCTTTTTTGTAATAACTTTATTGTACCAAAACAAATACATATACAAAGACAGCTTACGAAAGAGCAAATATACAAAGGCGGACTTATCCCATGTAGGGATCTCTTTACATCTATATCTGTGGATCTCTTCCAGTCAACCTGTGATAGATTGAGAGGATATTTACTCAATTAAAAGGTAAAAGCAAGTACGTACAAATTTAACTATAAGATTATGCTTACATTGCTACACACATATATACATTATAAACATACATAAATTAACTTTAATACATAATTTAACTTTTTTCTAAGGACTTTAGAAATTTGGAATAGATATAGTTGATGAAGACCCAGGAAATGACATAACTTAGGTTTTATAGGTTTTATCCCAAAAATATTCCATTAGGGGAATGAAAAGGGGAGTTGAACTTAGTATGGGGAATCCTATTTTGCCATACAAATGTAGACTTTATTGCAAAGTATACTACATTTACGAAGACGAGGTCGCGGATAAAAGCCAGTCTATGGATACAAGACAAATCTAACAACACCTCTCAAACTCCATCCATCAAATAACCGGCCAAGTGCGAGTCGTAGTCTATAAAAAATCACGTTTCTTGTATGGGAACCCCACTTAAATATTGACTTTATTCCGTTTTTTGCATATTTTTTTTTTGTTATAGCGATAACAGAAATACATCATTTGGAAAATTTCAACTCTAGCATGAAATACAGCGTAGTGATAGACAACTGGACAGACAGCGGAATCTTAGTTATAGAGTCCCGTTTTTACCCTGAGCATTGAGCAGCACATGAGAGGCTGAGGGGCAGACAGAGCATTTTGGGTCTTGCGGCTCTATGCAGAGCCTAAGGCTGCAAGACTCAAAAGCCACTTTTAGCGTCATGGTGGGCGAGAAGATGGAAAAGCAATCAATACAGTGACGGGTTGCTAGCCGCATCGCTTGTTAAAATGATTCGCATTTTTGTCTATTCCCTCGATCAGCTTTTACGATCTGCGCGGGAAGAGAAGCAGCTGGTACATTCTAAGTTTTTTCGTTTATCCCAGACCAGCATGGGAGACAATATGCTTACAATATGCGAAGATATGTTACTAGGTACATACGAAAAAGAAACATACAGTCGAATTGATAACCTACTTTACTGAAGTTAATTTCTCCTTCATTTTCCACCGCTCGTGAACCAAGCCAGTGATAAAAGCCAGTAACATATAAATTAATACAATTCACACATAAACACTCATGCAATCACCAATTTCACTCGATACAATAGTCTATTGATCCCACATGCGATTGTAAACCTCATCAATTTAGATGTGTTTGTTTTTCTGTGTCAACAATAGTTTCTCTGCTTGCAGTGAGGTCTCACGGTGTGGTTTTATTAATAATTTATCACATTTTATGGTTTTTAAGAAAGAAATTAGTAATGTAATTTGTAGAGGTCGAATAATCATTAGGTATTTCTGTCTCCAGTGCAGGAGCACGACCCTTTTTACTACTACTCACACTTTATTCTATATGCCGACACGACGTGGCACATATTTCAAGGTATGTAGGTAGGGACCCTTTTTTTTGCATATTTTTTTTTGTCCTAATATGCTTTGGCATACTGGGTTTGGCATAAAATATTTTGTCATAATAGTTTTTAGGCATAAGTTGTTTTTTAACATAGTGGTAGTTAGGCATAATTATATTTTAGGCTAATTTGTTACGGCACAATGTTAATTGGCATAATCTCCATAGGCATAGTAACTATAAGTTTAATAATAAGGAAATGTATTTCTACGAATAAAATGAGTAAAACGGGAGCGAGTGACTTAAGCTTAGGGCGAAAATAACACAGACACAAAAAAATCTTTGCCACAGAGTATAGGTTAGGTTAGTTAGGTTTCCTGTGACCAAAACACGAGCGAGCGAGCGAAGCGAGCGAGCGACACTAGCTTAGGGCGAAATTAATACATACAAGAACAACTTACATCCTACTTACATCCTTTTATGCTTTAAAATGTTAGGGCTAAATAATGATAATTGCTTAGGTACATTATATTATTCAAAATTATTATGCATACTCCATTATGCGAAAGGACGTTATGCTTAAAAACGATTGTGCATTAAACCAGTATGCTATGTGATATTATAGCTTAAATTTGTATGCATATAGATAGTGATCCATGTAGGTATAATCGTCATCGTCATCAATTCTATTTAGACTTTCGTACCCAAAGGGTAAAAACGGGACTCTATTACTAAGACTCCGCTGTCCGTCCGTCCGTATGTCACTCTCATTAACTGTGATAGCAAGTAAGTAGTGAAATTTTCACAGATGATTTATATATTTCTGTTGCTGCTATAATAACAAATACTAAAAAAATTTAATTTAATAAATATTTGAGTGGGGCTCTCATACAACAAACGTGGTTATTTATACTTACATATTATGCTTGCTTGTTTTGGCGTAAGATCAGCGCTATTTTTGATGTGCTCTGTGTAATAGGTTTTAAGTAATCTAGTGTTATTCGTGGTAACCTTTTTATTGGCTTTCCGATATCCATTCAAATTGTTTTAATAATAATTGTATTAGCTGTTGGATCCCCTTGAAAATAAATAAATATATATTTTTTATTCTGTTTTTTAATATTTTTTGCTATAGTGGCAACAAAAATACATCATCTGTGAAAATTGTAATTGTTTAGCTATTACGGTTCATGAGATACAGCCTGGTAACAGAAAGACTGACGGACAGACAGACAGTGGAGTCTTAGTAATAGGGTCCCGTTTTTACCCTTTGGATACGGAACCCTAAAAAAGCTAAATAAAACTTGTTCTTTGAAATACAAGTAGCATGGTAACCACGTTCGTGGTGAGGTCACGTCATAAGCGGAAGCGATTACAATAGGTGGCATTCCGTTAAAAAATCATGACCTAACTATTTATAATAACCTTGGTACTATTTTTTTTTTTTTTTTAACCTTGGTACTTACAAGATATATTTTTTTTGGACTAATACATACCAATATAATATTATTGGTCGCCCCGAATATCTATACAAAAAAAACAACTTTTACTAAGGCGACATTTTTATATCTCTTTTAGTTTAGCTGGACCATTATGGTTCTGCATCAGGCGTTTAATTTTCCAAAATCATTTATACCCTATATGTTGCCCAGGCTTAATAGCTATATAACAAAAAAAGTTTTATTTTAATCCGTCCAGTATTTCCGGAGATTAGCGTGTACAAACAGACATACAGACAAAAAGGCAAACAGACAGACATTTTTTTAAATTCTTACTCTATTACTATGTCTCCATTGCCCCCAATATTTTTTTTGGAAATATATTTAATGTACAGACACTTTTTTTACTGTTTTATTATATGTATAGATGCCGTCTAGCTAGCTAGCCGTCACCCCGGCATGCATGGGTATGAATTAAACATATAAATCTGCCTCTGAAATCACTTTATTTAGTGATAAAAGCCGCAATGAAATCGCTCCCTTATATTGCGTTTATAGTTAAATGTTTGATACCTTAGATTAGGTAATACAATTTTATAGGATGTATAATTTTTAAAGATATATATAGCCTATGTTATTCAAAACACATGTCATGGATTGGGTGTACGCATAGTATATCAGATATATTTCTCTGTTATGTCTTCAGATCATAATATTTAAACATAACAGCGGTAATATAATGGGTAAAATCACAGGAAAACTCGTATATTCCCACGCCATTGAAACTTTTTGTATTTAATTGCATCAGATGTTTCTTAATGGAAGTACAAGCTGCTGATTATGATTCAGAAACAATTGACGATTATACCTGTTTGCTTATATCGAGAGTACCTGCTATTTATATCCTGGTAGAATTGTAGCTCATCGTAAGGGTCCTTGATCCTTGGTCATTAATCTTTGATCATTGACAAGTATATTTTTTTTAAATTTACCTTTACTGTTACACTGCCTCCGTGGTGTAGTGGTTAGAGCGTTTGGCTCATACCTGGAGGTCGCGGGTTCGATTCCCAGTGGGGGCAACGACTTTGTGTTGTTGTCCTAGTTTGGTTAGGACATTGCAGGCTGATCACCTGATTGTCTGATAAGTAAGATGATCCGTGCTTCGGAGGGCACGTTAAGCCGTCGGTCCCGGTCACTGTCTTTGACATTGGTCGTTACCTAAAATCATGTCAGAGGCCATTAAGGCGGTTTAAAAACTCTGACACTAGTGTTAATCACTAACACACGATAAGAAGAATAGACAGCTGAAATTTTCACAGATCATGTAAAACAAAAAGTACTAAAACCAGAACAAAGTGAATATTTTAGTGGGGCTCCCATACTCCAAACGGAACTCTTCGTCCGACTCGCACTTGCCCGGTTATTTATGTTATTTTACCTATTTTTTATAATTTCTTTTGAGGTGAGATAAAGAGTGTTTGTGATACGAATCGATTTCTTTTTCGTGTTTCTTTATTCTTAGAGAATATAATATAAAGTCAAACTTCATTTATTCATGTTTGGATTAGAGAAATGTGAATTCTTCTAGATTTGAACCTTGCGGTACGCCAATTTTGACATTAAATCTGTTTGATTTTACGCCGTTTGAATCAACAGTTTAAAGCTTATCTGTCAAATAAGATTCTATTAGTTTAATTGAATTATCTTTAAAACCGTATTGACGAAATTTAAGCAAAAGTGTCCGTTGATCTACGCAATCAAATGCTTTAGAGAGATCATATAAAGATCCAATTCCATCATTTTTGCTCTCCCATACATCGTAAATAGGAGTGAGTGCCTCTCCCGCATCGGTGGTCGATTTCCCGTCAGTTAAGCCGAATTGTTGGCTATGGAAAAGGTTGTAGGTCTTGAAGCTTTGTGTACGTATGTATGTATGTTTGTTAGACGATAACTTACATAATTTTGAGCGGAGCTTTATGACATTTAGTAGTCGTGTTTATGTAGCTTATATTTTTTTTAAAGTGAACATGAGCCATATCCGTCGTGGGATTACCGAGATTTGGAGTTCGCGAGTTCATAGTCTATGACGACCTACATGGCGTAGTGGTCAATACGTTAGACTGCCAATCCGGAGGTGCTGAGTTCGATCCCCAGCCTTTTTCAAATTGATCTGGGACTTGGATGTTATTTTATACATGTATTTGATATAAAATATAGTACCGTTGAATTAGTATCCCATAATACAAGTCTCGAACTTACTTTGGGGCTAGCTCAATCAGTAAAATTTGACCCTATTTATTTATTAATTTATTATTTATTACTAATAATTGTAACTTTTGTTCTGCTCGCTGCCGCTTATGACTGGGCCCGGCGTATAGGCGTTTCAGTGGCTTTATGACAATTACGTCTCGTTAGGCCGCCTTTGACGTTTCACAGCATTATATATTATATGTACAGACGTACATGACGCACTATATTCGTCATTATTTTCTATTTTCGTTGTTGGTAACGATGGCAAATAAATTCTGTAGTATAGTTATTTATTAGCTATTGCCAGGCCTTTTTTGTTTGTAGGTTGGTGAGGACGAGCAGGGTAGTTTTTTTTATTCTTCTTCTTATCGTGTGTGTTAGTGACTAACACTAGTGTCAGAGTTTTTAAACCGCCTTAAAGGCCTCTGACATGGTTTAAGGTAACGACCAATGTCAAAGACAGTGATCGGGACCGACGGCTAAACGTGCCCTCCGAAGCCCGGGTCATCTTTATTATCAGACAATCAGGTGATCAGCCTACAATGTCCTTACCAAACTAGGACAATAGCACAAAATCGTTGCCCTCACCGGGAATCTAACCCGCGACCTCGAGGTTTGAGCCTAACGCTCTCATCACTACACCACGGAGGCAGTTTTTTTATTAATAGGTAAGTAGGTTAGAAGTTCAGATTTACTGTTTAATTTAATTACTCTTCCTTCAGTTTTATAATGATACTCTTTTTAATCTCCACTGCAAGAGCACGAGCCTCTTTGTACTAATAGAGCAATACTTGGCCAGAGCAGCCAGAGGATTTGACCTACATTTTCCATGCTGGCCAGACGGGTTGGAGGGGTCTCATTGATGTTTATACGCTTTGTGGGTCGCCTTCTACGATGGAAGTTATCAAAAGGAGTGGGAATTCTACTCTGCCGGAAACCACGGCGAAAATACATGAGTATTAAGTACAAATTCAGAGGTTTAAGTCACGCCTAGTGAGAATCGAACACGTGTCTTACAGACGCACAACCGGTGCCTTAATAACTTTAACACCACCATACATAACAAAACGTACTACGTTCTGCGTACGTATAGTGTAAGTCAAAGTCTAAGTCAAAATCATTTATTTCTCTTTGGATATTTGTATCACTTGATTTTCTTCAATTTATAACAGTTGTTGACATTGACAAGAAATATAAGTATATATATATATATATATATATATATGTATACAGGTATTAAAAAACAAATAAGTATAGTTATATATATACACAACCTGGTCAATGCGCAATGTTGCAGGAAGGCGCTGGATGCAGGCCGCTTCCGATCGGTCGTTTTGGAAATCCTTGGAGGAGGTCTATGTCCAGCAGTGGACTTCCTGTGGCTGATATGATGATGATGATGATGATGATATATGTACAAAACAGTATATAATTATATATATATATATATAACCCAGTGAAGACCCACATGGCATCATATAATGCGGCTTCTATTGTTTAACTATTGTGTCTGATATTAGCGAACCTCAACAGGATAAATAATTATTTTGTGGTTAGCCACACGCTAAAATATTAAAATAATATACATAATAATATACATTATGTATATTTATTATTTTTATAACACACAAAATCATTGTAGTAGCAAACATAACACCGGAAAAGTGATAATCCAATTAAGGATAAAGCTTGAATATTATCATGAACAGCAATTGTGCAAAAAATTTGATAAACATGTTCTGTCAATCAATGTAATTGAAGTTGTACTGATTTTCATGGTATTCAAAAGGTTTACTTAATTAATTTGAATTAACTTCTCAAAGGAAACGTTATTTTAAATCAATTCCCTTATTACCTAAAGCAAAAGATCAAGTTTTCATTTATGAAATTTGCAGGGAAATAAATTGTGAAAAAGAAATTCTTCAATTCACATTCAAAGAAAAAATCTTACAATTTTTTTAGGTGCTAGACAATTGGGTACTTTCCTAAGTCCAAAATAAATTATTTTGTACTAATAGAAATATAAAGCGTCGAAAAATAATGTCATTTGTCTTTGAACATATCCATTTTAACGTTATTTTAAATTTATTATTGTAGAAAAACTAATAATAAGAGCGCTATTTGACTCCAAAAATCGATGACGCCACCTGCCTGTATTTCATACAAAATCCCATAGAAACTGTTTGTTTTGACGTTTAGAAAAAAGTGGCTGATTTGACTTGTTAAAAAATAGCGTATTTGGTAATTCGTTGTATATTCTAAATCTTCGCTATTTGGTACTATTGAGAAAACTAAAAGGTCACAAAATATTGTGATTTATCATTGATCATATCCATTTTCAACGTGGTACATTATTGCAGAAAAACTGAAATCAAGAGCGCTATTTGACTCCCAAGAAACTATGACGTCATTAGCCTGTATTTCATACAAATCCCATTAAAATGTTTGTTTTCTTCTTCTTCTTTTGCCACGCCTTATCCCGTTATTTGGGGTCGGCCCTCCTCGTACCGCGGCGCCAGGACGCTCGGTCCCGGGTTGTCTGGATATCTAGTTGTGCCCGCTTGGTATCCCTATTCACGGTTGTACACCACGTGGAAAGTTTTGCCGATCTTCTTGCTGGGAATGGCTAAAGCCCTTTGAACACAATGGTTCTTGTCTCGTCTCATCACATGCCCAAACCACCTCATGCGACTCTCTGTCATCTTTTTTGTTATGGGTGCCAACTTGAACGAGCCTTTAAAATGTTTGTTTGGACGTTAAGAAAAAAAGTATCTGATTTAGGGCGTTTGAAACCCTTCGGCCACTTCCGAAACCAAAGTTCGAAACCGGTTTCTAAATAAGAATTTTTTTTCTTCTTTCGAAATTGGTTTCGGTAAAAGAATAATATTTCTTATCTCGAAATTCGTTTCGAGATAAGAATATTGTTTCGTCTTTCGAAACTATCAAATCTAATTTTATTTCTTCATCTATCTCCATGTTGTTTATCAATGTTCAAAGCGAGTGGCCAGTACTATCTATGAAGTATTGTGCGTAGTTGTGCATACTACTCATTACTATGATTCCACCCAACTGTATGTCTTATCGATATGTGGTCATACTGATTAATAGTTCAATAGAGATCTGGTCTATTCGCTATATTGTCCCATCACGATCTAGTCCAACTGAGACTTAGTCTAATGGCGATTTAGTCATAAACACTACCTAGTCATATTGAGATGTGGTCTTAAAGATCCTAACCCTTCGAAACTATCAAATCGTAATCTAATCCTATCTATTTAGATGTATAAGAAGTAAGAATTGAAAGTTAATATATATAATATTTATATTTAATTCAAATAGAAAATAAAAAACATTTAATAATGCAATGAAAACGGTGCAATAATTTCAAGGCAATGGCCAACCGTGATTTCTTTTTTTTTAAGCTGTTGGATTGCTAATTTTATTTCTTCATCTATCTCCATGTAGTTTTTGTTCTTTTTAGTTGCTTTTTTGCAAACGCCAGTTTCATTTTTCAAAACATCCAGGACTTGAGCTAATGTAGGATTCGTACGCGCAATGAATCTGTTTAATTTGGAGTGCCACCCCTCCAAGTGGTTCGTAGTTCTAATTTCTTCCTCGCTGCAGCTGCAAACTTTGTGAAAATTGTTTTGCTCAAACCATTGCCTTTTAAAATATTTGTTAAACTTTTGAACTTCTATGGCATTTGGGCTTTTATTCATAACATAGTTATATCCTTTAGTAATAAACTGTTGCGGCAAACGGGCTAAGCCTGCACAACGAGCTACGTGTCTCTTTTTGACACTGGAGTTTAAGTTCAGTTTCTTTGCCTTTCGGAATAATGCCCTGTTAAAATGGAAGTAGCATAACTTTATTTCGATCATTGGAAAGACATCTCTGATTCCTAGCATTGCTGCTTTCTCAAAATCCAAAGTAATCTTCTTTGGTTCAAATGATGGAATTTGTGATTTTATTAATCGGAATAATACTTTGTATGTCTCCTTTTTTTTGTTTTCGAGAAAGGCAAAAATTAAAGGGGTTAATGAAAGAGTATTTTCATCATAGCCGTGTATAGAATATAACTGTTTAAAACATCGTGGGCAAGATTTAAATGTTCCGTCGCAGTAAATGTGTTTATAATTTGTGATTTTTTGTCTTGCATTTGCTGTGCAAAATACTAATATGCGATTGCCGTCATCAATGAAATCAGCTAAGATCAACTTTTCAAATTTTCCGGGAACAACTACTTCGCTAGGTAGTGTAAATCTCTGTTTTTTGACACCTAACACTTTGTTGCGTTCGTTGTATAGCCCGCTTTTAACATTACTAAAACTTGGCAATTGATCACTTATAACCGTATATCCCAAATTTTCCATATCGGCCATCATATCGTCATATTGTTTTTTTATTGATACAAAGTTAGTACTCACTTTTTGTTTTAAATTATCCATGTTTTTAAGATATTCTGTTTTAACAATATCCCCTTTACAGTGACTCTTGTGTTGATTTATTTTTATAATTTCATTCTTAGAATTAATAGTAAAGTTACCTTTGCATCCCAAATGTTCTTTTACGCAATAATAAAATGCGTTGCCGCTTTTGTAAATTTTCTTTCTATGGTACTTCCGCCCTTCGTACAGAGCTGCTACTCCTCCTCTTTTAGTACTTATAAACTCTATTTGTGTTTTATCCATTGTATATAGGTACTGCAATTCTGAATACCACGTAAATGAATGCTATTAAAATAGCTTCGTTGCACTTCCGTACTTTATCAGCACTTGACATTGACTTGACGTATATCATTGATGATAATGGCAATATATGTCATTTTAATTAAAAAGGTTTCATATTGTGTTAGTGGATAGTAAATAGCAAAAAAGCAACTAAAAAGAACAATAACAACATGGAGATAGATGAAGAAATAAAATTAGATTTGATAGTTTCGAAAGACGAAACAATATTCTTATCTCGAAACGAATTTCGAGATAAGAAATATTATTCTTTTACCGAAACCAATTTCGAAAGAAGAAAAAAAATTCTTATTTAGAAACCGGTTTCGAACTTTGGTTTCGGAAGTGGCCGAAGGGGTTTGAAAATAGCAAATTTGACGACATAAATCGTCCTTTTTTAGTCTTCACTGCAGGAGCACGACCCTCTCTGTACTACTAGAGCCATATTAAGTCAGAGCAGCCAGAGGATTCGGCCTACACTCTCTACGCTAGCCAGACGGGTAGGAGAGGTCTCATGATGAATTTTAAAAAGCTTTGTTTAGCGTATTTCCTAAGTCGCCTTCTACGACATTCTCGGGAAGACTTGGAGTGTTACTATCTACTCTGCCGGAAACCACACGGCATATGAAAAATATAAGAATACGCTTTATAATAATATATATATGCGAAGTGTACATATATTGTACAAAACATCGAAACCACTTACTCGTGGTAAGTGATTTCTCAGATTAATCTACTGGGTACAAAGTTTGGTCTTGCCTCGGGATATCGCAAACTCGACGAGCGACCGTTAAACATAGCTATTTGTATTAGATATATGAATGAATTGGGTATTTTCCTGAGGACCCTTTTTTTTGCATAATTTTTTTGTCCTCTGCTAATATAATATGCTTTGGCATACTGGGTTTGGCATAAAATATTTTGTCATTATAGTTTAAGTTTAATAATAAGGAAATGTATTTCTACGAATAAAATGAGTAAAACGGGAGCGAGCGACTTAAGCTTAGGGCGAAAATAACACAGACACAAAAAAATCATTGCCACAGAGTATAGGTTAGGTTAGTTAGGTTTCCTGTGACCAAAACACGAGCGAGCGAGCGACTCTAGCTTAGGGCGAAACTAATACATACACAAAAACAACTTACATCCTACTTACATCCTTTTATGCTTTAAAATATTAGGGCTAAATAATGATTATGCTTAGGTACATTATGCTTAAAATTATTATGCATACTTCATTATGCGAAAGGACGTTATGCTTAGAAACGATTGTGCATTAAACCAGTATGCTATGTGATATTATAGCTTAAATTTGTATGCATATAAATAGTGATCCATTTTCCTAAGTCAAAAATTAATTATTTTGTACTGATAACAAAATAAAACGTAGCAAAATAATGTCACTTGTCTTTAAACATATCCATTTCAACGTGATTTTAAATTTGTTATTGGAGAAAAACTGTTAATAAGAGCGCTATTTGACTCCAAAAAACTATGACGTCATCTGCCTGTATTTCATACAAAATCCCGTAAAAACTGTTTGATATGACGTTTAGAAAAAAGTATCTGATTTGACTTGTTGGAAAATAGTGTATTGTATGTTTAATATAAATGACTTCTGCGTTGAATAAAAAAATACTTTAATGTCATATTTTCCAAATGGGATTAAGCATGATATTAACAGGTTTAGAAAAAGCCACCAGTTGGATTGTTTAAAAATAACGAACTCTTGTCGTTTTATCAAAATTGTAATAAATAACAAAGATACCATGCTGGTCTGGGAGAAACGAAAAAACTTAGAATGTACCAGCTGCTTCTCTTCCCGCGCAGATCGTAAAAGCCGATCGAGGGAATGAGCAAAAATGCGAATCATTTTAACAGGCGATGCGGCTAGCAACCCGTCACTGTATTGATTGCTTTTCCATCTTCTCGCCCACCATGACGCTAAAAGTGGCTTTTGAGTCTTGCGGCCCTGGGCTCTGCATAAAGCCGCAAGACCCAAAATGCTCTGTCTGCCCCATTAGGGATAAAGACGTGATAGTATGTATGTATGTAACAAAGATTCAGAGCGTTTAAGTACGAGAGTTGTTACGTTTATTTTATCAAACTTTATTGTTCGAAAGAACTAACAAACATACTTTAATTAAATGTCGAATGCTAAGAGCATTTTCTCCCAGTCAACATATGAAAAAAATTTTTTGGCTTTCCATACAAACACGGATCAGCTGATCGGTCAACTTGTATGGGAGGCCAAAAATAAATTTTCATATATTATTACTAGACATTATTTTGTCCTGTATTTGTTTATTTCGTGCAATAAAGATATCTTCTCATCATTATACTGTTGAAATTATAAATATATATTTTCATATATTTCGATACGTGTTCCTTGGGAAAGTTGTTCAGTTTCATGGACTAAATTCACCCTTAAAATAGTTTCAGTATATTTTGTTAGACCTTATATAACAGTAATTTCATACTAACCCAGTCATGTGTTAATTTAATTGTTACGTTAGTTCCTTCGCGGGAAACGAAACTACGACCTTCATTATTGTTACTCAATTAACCACAAGCTCAATGGAGGCGTGAAATTTAGTTTACCATAATAAGTAACTAAATTTTGTTTACCATGTTATGTAAATAAATTTAGTTTACCATAATAAGTAACTAAATTTTGTTTACCATGTTATGTAAATAAATTTAGTTTACCATAATAGGTATGTTATTATAATTATTGACCGAGCGAGCGAAGCGAGCGAAGCGTCTCAGTTTCGACATTAGCCAAAAATTCTTTTGTCCGTCTGTCTGTCTGTCTGTCTGTTCTCGCCTACAGGTAGCATTTCTTAACCGATTCTCATGAAATTTTGTAAGCAGATTCAGCAACTAAATAGAATTTTTTTGTCGAGCTAGTTTTTTGAAATTTTTCAAAATGGCGGAAATATGGGAGTTTAAAGTTTTAAAAGTGTCATATATCCGCCATTTCCAAATATTTTCAAAAATGTCATTAGACTTTTTAGGGTTCCGTAGCCAAATGGCAAAAAACGGAACCCTTATAGATTCGTCAAGTCTGTCTGTCTGTCTGTCCGTCCGTATGTCACAGCCACTTTTTTCCGAAACTATAAGACCTATACTGTTGAAACTTGGTAAGTAAATGTATTATGTGAACCGCATTAAGGTTTTGACACAAAAATAGAAAAAAAACAATAATTTTGGGGGTCCCCATACTTAGAACTTAAACTAAAAAAAATATTTTTCATCTAACCCATACGTGTAGGGTATCTATGGATAGGTCTTCAAAAATGATATTAAGCTTTCTAATATCATTTTTTTCTACAGCGAATACTTTGCGCGAGAGACACTTCCGAAGTGAAAAAAAGTGCCCCCCCCCCCGTAACTTCTAAAATAAGAGAATGATATACTTAAAAAAATATATATTGTTCATTACAATGAAAACTACCAGCGAAAATTGGTTTGAACGAGATCTAGTAAGAAGTTTTTTTTAATACTTCATAAATCATAAACCGTAATTTACCTTTCATGTAATCAAATCAAACATAAAAAAAACATGCTGCAAGACTTTTATATTATGTTACTTGCTGCTACGGAACCCTTCATGGGCGAGTCCGACTCGCACTTGGCCGCTTTTATTTGTTGTTTGCTGCATTATAAAAATGCATTTTTTTTATTTGAACAACTTTTTTATACGTTATACTTGAACGGGTTTAGGATGACTCGCAAAGTCTAGCTGACTGAGCCGTGACGGATATAAAATACAAATCTTCTTACAAAATATACTGAAACTATTTAAGGGTGAATTCAGTCCGGGTTACTGAACAACTTTCTTAAAAATGCATATCTTACTACAGACACAGATCGTATTATACCGGCGCCGGCAGCCAATTCGGCGATCAGCGCCGGCAGCGGAGGCACATCCTTTGGAATAATATTCGCGAGGTCTAAGTTCGTGGCGAACTACTAGTATTATTATTATTAATACTAGGTGGCCTGACGACCTAACCAAGGTCGCTGGAAAGCGCTGGATGCAGGCCACTCTAGATCGGTTGTTTTGGAAATCTTTGGGAGAGGTCTTTGTCCAGCCTTGTATCTATTATGTATTCTGGAGTCCAGCAGTGGACATTATGTGGCTGAAATTATTTTATTTTATTTTATTTTATTGTAATAAGATACACATAACAAACTGTCACCAAAGTAACACATTATATACATATTTGATTAAATATTATAGCTAGGCAACAACTCAAAACATGTGTATACAGCTAATTCAAATTTAAAAACAGTTGAGAGCTTAATACAGAAAATAAATATAGGGAGCACCATTGCTGCTAAAAATACTTTAAAGTAGTAGTTCCTATATAACATAATAACTAGATAAGAAATGGAAATGGAAAAGACAATACAAGACTTCTCCATTATGATGATGATGATGATAAATAGGTATGTACCTCACTAAATTGCCTTATCCAATCTCCGTTTTGGCATCACCAGTGGGTTGACTAGTAGATCAAGCCAATGAAGTAAAAAATTAACGTTGCCTCGATATGTGGCCCTTTTTGATATTTTTTTCTAATTGTAGGAATAGTTTTATGCTTTAGATATAGCGTTTAGTTTTAGTTTGATTTTTTTTATTGTTATTTATAAATAAATAAATCCCATCAAAAACATAAATGTGAAAATTGGAGCCAAGTTCAAATTCGACAAAAGAAATGGCTGCTCTAAGTTTTTTATCGAAGCGAAATCGAAATTATAAGAATTGCAATATTTGAGTTGACTAGATATTCTAAAAGAGTTTTCCGTCACTTTTTTCCGTGACGTCATTTTTAGGGGTTAAAATTTTTTGGGGTTTTTTTAGGGCTTAAAATGTTTTGTTCCAACCAAGTGTTCCAGAATTGTTGGATTTTTTCTTTTCTCCCATGCCAATATGAAATGTCTACGTACTTATGTTTCATCGTACAATAATAAGCTTGTACATTTTTTTGGCTTGCTGTGCGTGGGTAATTAATTATATAAAGATAATTTAATATTTTAAACGTTATTACTTACAAGGTATTTAGTTTCTTCAGTATTTAATTAGTCGGGATACATATTTTTAATAGCTTGCTCATTTTTACGGTCATGTAAACAAGTAAATATCTACTGACTATAAAATTATTAAACAAAATTATACAACAATATTTTTTAGGTAAATTTTATTTAGGGAAATCTTTTATGTATTATACGATACATTCATATTTAATTCATAAAGTAGCATTAAAAAAGGTATATCTAAATTTATAAGTTTATAATTTATAGGTACAGGTAATAAGCAATGTTTTGATACATTCAAGTAGAATTTAATGACCTTAAAAAATACCAGATAAATATGTAACTATTTTTAGTATAAAATAACAATATGTAAGTTTTACTTAATGGTATACAGTAAAAAAATTAAATTATTTTCTAATGATAATAGAATAAATCATCGCAAAATAATGTCACTTGTAACACTTGTCATGATTTCGTGCAAAAAAACTAAAATTAAGAGCGCTATTTGACTACAAGAAGTTATGACGTCACGATGTTCTGATGTTTAAAAAAAGTATCTGATTTGACTTGTTGGAAAGTAAGAAGATTTTTGTAAAAGTTATATAAACATAATTATGTCACTAACGAATAAGTAAGACCTAATAATCAAAATTATTTTGTTTACGTATTTAAAATTACTCATAAATTACACAAGTTTTTATCTTATCTTACTTATAATAGAATTTTATCGTTTAAGTTTTACATATTAAAATATATTATTTATTTAAATAATAAGTATTATTCCTTTTCTACAAAGTTCAAACGTGTCTTCTTTACATTCAATTCATCGCATAATTTAAAGCCAAAAAAAACTAGTAAGTCAAGTATCATTTTGAGATTGAGAGGCAACAAGCTTGTTTATAAACAAAAAATCATAGAGTAGAACTTTATTCTCTTTGGTTAGGTATTAGCTTAAAAAAACGTAAACGAGCTTGACTTGTCTTTTTACTGAAATATACAATTTACAAATTACAAATTAATCATGTAATATAAAATTAATAAAATACTTAATTTGTAATCTGCAAAGGTAATTTATAAACGGCACTTTTCAATAATCAATTTTTAAATCTAAAAACCGACTTCAACACCAAACTATACAACCGATTTTCTATGGGACCACCTGACAAGTATGCCTTTTCAAACAACAAGAATTTTCAATTAGGTCCAGGCGCATTAGAGATGATTACCTAAATCAGTGAACATATTTATAAAAATATAATATAAAACATTCCTACGAATTGATAACTTCCTTTTTTAAGTCGGTTTAAAATACACAACCAGACTCGGTTAAAGTAACACGTTAAAATTGTTTACTTTATTTAAATAATAACCTCAAGAAATGGGTAATAGTAATTTAAAGCACTAGACATATGATCAAGTATATGTAATAATTTATAATGCATATGGCAACAAAGGAAGGAACCAAAAACAATGTTTACAAATTAATAGCACGGATATAACAGTTTCCTTGTTGATGTAGGAAGCAACCAAAAAACGATCGATCATTCCTGTCAAAAGCATAGCAAAAACAAACGCTTTATTAAATTCAAAAGACTTTTGTACGTAAGAAGAAAGCGTAACGCAATACTTTTATAGACGACAATTGTGTTAAACTAATTGAGCCCGATATTTTTCACTTTTACTCAACTATTATCTAATAGAAATTAAAAAACAAAAACTTGAATAACGAACCTTTTTGTATCCGAGCGTTTTGTTAATCCTTGCACTGGCACAAAAAAATAAAAAGTAAAAAATTCACTGTGATTTTTTCGGGCACTCGCGTCGACGAACGTAGGGTTTCGGCGGGAGAAACGTAGTCCACGCCGCGATACTGCCGCCGCACGACTGAGCGTAGGAGCCTCGATTTACCGCCAGTTTTCCATTAGAACATGCAATCTGAAAACAATGAGCAGTTTGTTTATACCACAGTAATTAATACAAGGGTAACGCTGCCGAATATCGATTAAAACCCACTTTATTCCAAAGGGGTAAGGTGGGAAATCGATTTGATTGGTTTGGAATGGTGTCCATATTTAGTTTGTTTGCGATGCTCATCTACGCGCGTGACAAGGTCGGGAGGTGACAACGCTAAACTTGACATCAATTTCCATACGTAATAAGTATTACAAATATGCTTGCCAAGGCTCGAGGTACTGAGCTAAGTTCCCTTTTGGTTAAAAATATTTTTATTGCTGAGGTTGAGGGTTATATTCAATGTAAATGTTATTTTAAAACCAGCTAGCAGACTATTAAATTCAGAAAAATTAAGAAGACGATATTTTTTCTTAACATGAGATTTACGTAAATAAAACTAGGCCTTAAAATGTTGGTCATATCTTAGTTTAATCTTTTATTGAAAACTGCGTAAATGTCCATTGTCCATCCAACAGTTTTCAAGATTAGCGGCCCATACACACAAACATACAGACATATATTTTATTTTGATATTCATTAAATATAAAGACACGCTATTTTTACTTTTTTATTATTGATATGAAAACAGTCAAAAATTCTCAAGACGTAGTTTTGTCCCATCTTACACCAAGAAGTACTCGAAGTGGTTTTAGTGGTGGTCATTGGGAAAAACTCCATCGTTCCATTTTACACTTGGTATTTGGGAAAGTTTAGTGGGGAATAGTAGGAATATAATAAAACCATAAAAATAGCTTCATTGAATGCGTTAACTTAAGGTGCTATATAATAATTACATGAATAATTTTAGAATACTTAAAGCATTTATGAAATAAAATAACTTTGTATAGGTATAAATATAGCCGTGTAGTTACCGGTAGAGTAGAATAGGGCCACTTCAAGTCCTCCTCCCGTGGATGTCGTAGAAGGCGACTTAAGAAACACAAGCTAAACAAAGCTTATAAATATCAATGAGACCTGTCCAATCCGTCTGGCCAGCGAGGAGAGTGTAAACTAAAGTCCTCTGGTTACTCTGCCCAAGTATGACTCTGGTAGAACAAAAAGGGTTTTGCTCCTACAGTGGAGACAAAAAGACCTGATGATAAAGATATCAAATTATGTGGGTTATAAAATTAACTGCGTGTAAAATCGAAAATAACAGGATATATTATGTATACTCTACATGGTATGATTCCATTTTTTTTTATGTGCGTTAAGACCACGGGTGTACACCACGGGATTGAACTGCTTTTCTACATAAGGGTGGTACCTGCCGTATACCTCAGTGTACCCTTAAGAGTCCCCCGACCCTAGACTTCTCCATACAAACGTAGTCTACGTTTAATTTTGAAACCACATGTCAGATTCCGGTAAAAATTGGTAATTGTAAAGAAATTGCAATTATCTAGGGTTATAACTGGTTTCCTTAAAATTATGAACTGGAAAGAAAATATAACGATTTAGAAGTTTCCCATACTAATGGTCAAAAATGATATAAAACACTATATTCTATTTCAAGTTCATATTTTTACCGTCGGAAACTAGTTACAAACCTAGATAATTGCAATATCTTTGAAATTACAAAATTTTGCCCAAATCGGACAATGTCGTTTTGAACTAAAACGTAGACTACGTTTGTATGGAAAGTTGTATTTTGGTCTAGGGTCGGGGGACCCTTAATGAAATCCGGTGTACTTCTTTTGATAAAAAGATATTTAGTAAAATATGTACACCCGCCATTCTAAAGTTAGGACTGCGGGTATGGTGTTACCTTTTGGTTATTTACTATTTGGCCTATAGGTAGAGGGCGCCATATTGATTTTAATGTGGCGTCACAAGACGCCTCGAACGATACCTCATTTTTTAAGATACCATGTATAATTTATATCATAGAATGAAACTAGGGAACAGTTAAACATACATACGTAGGTACAGACATATTGCATACATTTATACATAGCGGCAAAACACATAACCCTTCTTTAAGCTTCGCCCTAATCTGGTAAAAATGTGTAATGAAAATCCTGAAATAATTTCGAGACAAAAAGCCAATATTTCAAAAATCTCCTATCACTCCCGATTTCACTTTGGAGGGAACAAATATTGACAAATTAGATTCGTCAGATTCGAATAAACCAAAATGGCCTCCGTTCGTATTTCCGGCTGGAAAAACATTTGTGCAATCAGTGAACCGTTGCTTTTATTTTTTTATTTATTCATCACAGAATCAACAGCACTTTACAATATTATACTTTTATGTTATGAACTATTTCTTATTGCTATTTAAAGATACTGATTTTTTGATGCGTTATTTTAATCATTCATATTATTAAGTACTTGACCTAATCCGAAACCGAAAACAAAATGTTTTTTTTATCTGCACTAAGTACATAGTAAAATCTTTAAGCTTTTAAAATCTGATGGAAAGGGAAACTGTCAAGTTACAGAAAAAGAATGCACGTACAGCGCTCTTGACGTCACTGCTATTAGGTCTCACGCATACGAAAGAGATAATGAGATGTCTCTACCACGCTCTTATATTTGAATATGCTCAAAAATATTTATTTTCAGTGGTATTTTTTGTTTTATCATCAATACATATAATAAAACAGTAGGAACCGCGTGTCTGTACATTTGATAAAAATTAGAAAAAATGGCTGTGGGCGATAAGAAAAGAGTAACAGAACACAAAAAAGATATTTTGGATTTTTTGTCTGTCTGTCTGTCTGTATGTACTCGCTAATCTTTAAAACTAATGAACAGATTTTTACGCGATTTTCACTAAAAGATTAAGCTCATCCCTGAGCAACATATAGGCTTTGTTTCATCGAAATCTGTTGTCAGATAAAAAAGTTATCATCATTTAAAGTTTAAAGATAATTTTTCTATGGGCGATTGTTTGTCTGTTAGTACGCGCCAATCTTAGGAAATACTGGACGGATTCAAATGAAACTTTTTTGTTATGTAGCTGTTAAGCCTGAGCAATATATAAGCTATAATTGATTTTGGAAAATGGAACACCTGATGCAGAGCCTTAATGGTCCAGTTAAACTATAAGAAATATATAAATGACGCCTTAGCAACAGTTGTTTAGCCCGCTGAGCATTTTTTGTTTAGTTATAATAATTTCAAAGAAGTAATAAAAATAATAAAAATCAAAGACCTGGAACACCTGATGCAGAACCATAATGGTCCAGCTAAACTATAAGAAACATAAAATGACGCCTTAGCCAAAGTAGTTCAGCCTGATGAGCATTTTTTGTTGAGATATAAAAATCGAAGATCTGGAACACATGATGTAGGACCATAATGGTCCAGCTAAATTATAAGAAATATAAAAAGGACGCCTTAGCAAAAGTAGGTCAGCCTGTTTAATTTTTTTTTTGTTGAGATATAAAAATCGAAGATCTGGAACACCTGATGCAAAAACTTAATGGTTCAGCTTAACTTCAAGAAATATTAAAATGACGCCTTAGCAAAAGTAGTTCAGCCTGATGAACATTTTTTGTTGAGATATAAAAATCGAAGATCTTGAACACCTGATGCAAAAACTTAATGGTTCAGCTTAACTACAAGAACTATAAAAATGACGCCTTAGCAAAAGTTTTTCAACCTGATGGGCATTTTTTGTTGAGGTATAAAAATCTAAGTCTGGAACACTTGATTCAGAAACATAATGGTCTCTACGTATAATAAAACATAAAAAAATGTATCTGTACATTAAATATATTTAAAAAAAATTGGGGCGATGGAGACTGTAATATAGTAAAAAATAAAATAAAAAATCTGTCTGTTTGTTTACACGCTAATCTCCGAAAATATTAAACGGATTTGAATGAAACTTTTTTATCAACATATAGGCTATAATTGATTTTAGAAAATGGAACACATGATACAGAATATAATGGTCCAGCTAAACTATAATAAGCAATATAAAAATGACGTCTTAGCAAAAGTTATTAAGCCTGATGAACATTTATTGTTGAGGTATAAAACTCGAAGATCTGGAACACCTGAAGCAAAAATATAATGGTCCAGCTAAACTGTTAGGAATATACATTAATGACGCATTAGCAAAAGTTTTTCAGCCTGATAACCATATTTATATGCCGGAGTCCTAAAGTCCACGCGGACGAAGTCGCGGGCATCAGCTAATATAAAATGTTAACCAAAACATTCACAGTAATATACAGTAATATTTAGCCTATTTAAATATTCATAAATGATGTTTGGGAAAACAGAATATATAACAAGCTCTGCTTTTACCTTTACTAAGCTCTACAGGTATACTTACACGAAAAAGTTATATTTAAGAAAAAAACGTTTTATTTAATGCTGGTCTGGGAGAAAAAAAAGAACGTAGAATTTGCCAGTTGCTTCTCTTTCCGCGGACATCGTAAAAGTCGATCAAGGGAATGGCTCTGAATATATCTCCCGACACCATCATCAGAACAGCTCATTGACTCCATAATACTATATTGTCATCCGACTGAAACAAGTATGCAAAATTTCAGCTAAATCGGTTGAGGATAACTGATTGAAATTTGATCCTAAACAAACATATGTACATACACATATAAATACATTGCAAGTTAAATAAAAGCTTATAATATAAATTGAACCCAAAAGGGAAAACCGTTACATGTTATATAACCCATGTAAGGGCCTCTAAGCAAGCATGTCCATACAATTTCATTAAAGAAAAACACAATTACGTGTTGTTGGCCAACTCATTAGTTTTTCCGGGTATTCCCACTCGAATTACATGATCCTTCGTGGTGAAAAAGTTTTGTTTGATCACGATGCTCTTATGTGAAACATAAAAAGAAATTACTAAATCAAAGAAACAAGCGATTGATATTTTTTTCAGATAATGATAATAAAAGGGTTTAGGTATTTCTCTTTTTCCAAATTAAAACATCATCATCAGGTCCCTTTGTCTCCTTTGCAGGAGCACGACCCTCTCTGTACCACCCGAGCCAAACTTGGCCAGAGCTTCCAGAGGTCTTGGCCTACACTCTCCACGCTGGCCAGACGGGTTGAAGAGGTAAATTAAAACATACAAACCATTATAAAAAATTAAACATGAGATGAATTATTTGATTCTATAATGAACTAGCTGAAACCCACGGCCTTGCCCGCGTGATCAAGTTTTTGATAAGCCTCACATTTTCCGCTGTTTTCAACAAACTCTTCTTAGTTCTTTTCTTTATTCATATTCATTTGATTAAACTTGATGTACAGGAAGCTGACATCCTGGATTAACACACTGGCTACTTTTTCCGTGGATAACACCGCGAGGCGCAACTAGTAAACCATAAAGCTGTGAGTATGACATGAGCTTCGAACCATCTGCTTAAAATATCTTCTTTTACTTCAATTGATAAGTTTATAGTCAGGTCCAGATTTGGAAGAAGGCAGGCCTGCCTACTACTGCCTCTAGGCCGTAGGCCACAAGAGAAGGGCCCACAAGTTTACACGACAAAAAGTTGGTTCTTTTTTTCTGAAAATAATGAAAGATCTGTTCCTTTTGTTGCCCCAGAGTCTCCAGACCTCCAAATCCGGCCTTGGCCTTTTTTAACATTTCAAGATTTGTCAAATTATAATTTGCACTTCAAAGTTATGAAATTCTTGATAAAACTAACATTTTGTGTTAGATCCGCGTGTAGTAGTGGACGCACCCATCTCTGCCGTTCGGATCTTCGGAATTAATGAATAAATCCAAGAGCTATTCCACATCCAAATAACATTTTTCGTTATCCCTCGTAATTCCCTTGGCATCCCGAAATGGAGTAATTAAATAGAATTTATTTAGTACCGTACACATTGTTAAATAGAAGTCCAATTCCTTTGAGATAAAACAATTTATATTATAGTGTGATTTCCGGCAGAGTAGAATAGGGCCACTCCAAGTCCTCACGTGGATGTCGTAGAAGGCGACTGAGAAAAAACAAGCTAAACAAAGCTTATAAACATTATCAATGAGACATCTCTAACCCGTTTGGCCAGCGAGGAGAGTGTAAGCCAAGTCCTCTGGCTGCTCTAGCCAAGTTTGGCTCTGGTTATATAGAGAGGGTGTGCTCCTGCAGTGGAGAGAAGACCTGATGATTATAGTGATTAGATTACGGAGAAGTAATCCACTGGGAATCATGTAGCACACGCAAACTTCCGACAGACTGCTGAAAAGAAAAACAAATTATTAGAGAAAGGACACACGTGTGTCGATCCCCATCGAGTGGTGTTGGACCTTCTACGATGCTTGCTATTAGGTAAGGGCCTACCTGAGTTTTCTAGGGACCAGTGCTCCCCCATTTGACAGAAAACGGAGATGTCATTTAAAATTGTGTCGTGTGAGAACGTAAAGCTTTTCTACGCACATTTGCGAGAAACTGCCACTTTTGGCTAATGTGCGTAGAAAAGCTTCACGTTCTCACTTTAAACTATAAACAGTAGTTCATAAAATACTTTGAAGGGGTATGGTTTAGAGCTTGGTCAAGACACAGTTATTTTCAGTAAAAAAGAGATACTAACTTTAATTATTATTGTGTTAACAAGTTTATTTGCGAGGCAAATTAAAAAGCCCTGCCACCATCTAGTGAAAAGCGGTGGAACTACTTATTCCAACATAATATTATATTTTTTTTATTATTAATTGTATTGATATCTATTGCATCATCTATTATTTGCCAGGTAAATTAAAAAACCCGACTTTCAGTTTCACACAATGACTTTTAAACGGCTGAACCGAAAAAAACTAAATCAGCCAGCCACTTTTGGCTACTGTGCGAAGAAAAGCTTCACGTTCTCACTTTGAGGCAAAATAGTAGCAGAACCCAGCAGAAGTGGCACCCTTATTCGAACTTTTCGGGGGTTTTCGGGGGTAAACAATCGATCTAGATTTGTCTTATGTTTGGGAAAACGTGTGTTTTCGAGTTTTCATGGGTTTTTCTTTCCACGGAGAATATGGTCGCTAAATTCGTCCTGCCGGGGGCTGTCCGTCTGGCTCAGCGGTTAAAAGACGCGGACTGCTAGAAAGAGTGTTACGGGTTTGAATCCCACTCGGTGACTTACTTTTGTTTTTTTTATGTTCAAGTTTATAAATATTCTTTTTTTAATTTTTATTGTTTTTAGGCAAGTAAAAAAAATATAGTTAATGTTTGAGATGTAACCGAGCAAAGCTCGGTCGCCCAGGTACTGGATACTTATTTGACCAAATAGGTTTTAATTCATTTATTTATAGGGCGGGTCCCGGCCATCACAATTTTGTTTATCACTCGACGAATTTCATTGAATACTTGACACAATATCGTAGTTACGTATGCGTTCTATTGAAACATGCCCTACACCGTATCGATTGCCTTTTAATTAATTCTGATTGACGTGGCAGTGACTCGCAGTGAAATCGCTACTCGTCACGGTGAACAATTATCGGGTTGTTGAAAATACAAAAACGCTTTTAGTCTGTTCCTATTTCCACAACGTCAGGTATGCTGTTGGGTAGATAAAGTTATCTATACCCCTTCTTCTTCTTATATTTAAGAGCTAGGCTCTTGTCGGTGGAGTGCTTTCCATGTCTCTTTTTCTTCCGCCAAGTTCTTAATCCTTCTTATGTATACCCCTAAGTTGTCTAAGATATAGTTATGTCTATCCCTAAGTTGTTCAAATACAAGGTTTTAAGGGGATATATGAATTTGCTGGGGTCCAGTGTTGCCCCCATTTGAATCACTTGAAAGGAAACAGAGATCTCATTTAAAATTCTGTCTTGACCAAGCCCTAGATAAACCTTTAAACTATGTCATGAACTACTGTTTACAGTTTAAAGTGAGAAGCTTTGATACGCACATTTGCGAAAAACAGCCTACACAAACTTTTGGCTTTTGTGCGAAGAAAAGCTGCGAAAGAAAGACATCACAATTTGGTTTATCACACGAAAAATTTGTTAAACACTCGACACAATATCGTAGTTACGTATGAGTTCTATTAAAACATGCCCTACACCGTATCGATTGCCTTTTAATTAATTCTCATTGACGTGGCAGTGACTCGCAGTGAAATCGTACTCGTCACGGTAAACAATAATCGGCTTGTTTGAAATACAAAAACGCTTTCAGTCTTATTATAAAACACAGACTAACTTTGTTACTAGGTTTAAACCTTTATTAAACTAAATCAAGTTGAAATCTAGTAATACCCCATCGTCTCGTCCGAAAATGTCAACTTGATTTGGTCGGATAATGGTTAAAACCTAGTTACAAAGTTAGTTTGCGATGTATAATTAGACGGAATAGGACTTAATTCATCTAGGCATAGGGCCATTCCCGGCCATCACAATTTTGTTTATCACTCGACAAATTTCATTGAATACTTGACACAATATCGTAGTTACGTATGAGTTCTATTGAAACATGCCCTACACCGTATCGATTGTCTTTTAATTAATTCTGGTTGACGTGGCAGTGACTCGCAGTGAAATCGCTACTCGTCACGGTGAACAATTATCGGGTTGTTGGAAATACAAAAACGCTTTCAGTCTTATTATAAAACGCAGACTAACTTTGTTACTAGGTTTAAACCTTTATTCAACTAAATCAAGTTGAAATCTAGTAATATCTCATGGTCTCATCTGAAAATGTCAACTTAATTTGGTCGGATAATGGTTTAAACCTAGTAACAAAGTTAGTCTGCGTTTTATAATAAGACTTTTTAAGTCTGTTCCCATTTCCACAACGTTAGGTATGCTGTTGGGTAGATAAAAGTATATCTATCCCTATTTGTCTAAATACTAGGTTTTAAGCTAGTATTTAGACAACAGCTTTTTTCTGGATCCCGGAAAACTAATGTGTCCCCAACATGAATTTTCCTGGGTCCAGTGCTGTCCCCATTCGAAATTAATCATTTGAAATAAAACAGAGATATCATTAATAATTCTGCCTTGACCAAGCCTTAGATAACCCTTCAAACTATGTCATGAACTACTGTTTACAGTTTAAAGTGAGAACGTGAAGCTTTTCTACGCACATTTGCGAAAAACAGCCTTTTTAGGCTAATGTGTGAATAAAAGCTTCATGTTCTCACTTTAAATAAGTATAAACAGTAGTTTTAAGATTAAAAGGCGATGGGTAGGCACGCCACTGTCTACCTCGCTAGGGATAGAGACGCAATAATTTGTCTATACCCAAATCTGCATGGAATTTTCATTTTAAATCTAAATATATGGAAATCTTCGCGTATCTAGAAGATATTCTTTGAAATAAAGTTCGTCTCGGCTTCAATACCGTTCGTTATTCACGAGGAAGTCGTATGTTAGACTTTTGATCAAATCTAGAATTCAAATTTTGTACTTTGTAGAATTTAAACCTAACACCAATCTAACAAATCAGAATTTGAAAGATGGATAGCAATAATAAATAAATGTCTTTTACATAATTGATAATTTTTGATAAGCTAGAGCATGACTTAAGTATAAGTACTTACTTATAAAAATTCATCCGAAACTATTCAGTTTTTAGTATAATTATAAATAGTAAAAGTTTTTTTATTAACTTTAATCCGCTAGATGACAACAAGTTAAATAGACAGTTTTTTCTAAACGTCAAAAAAAACATTTTCTGATTTACTATGAAAAACACAAAAGCGTGACGTTATGCTTTTTCAAAGTTGAATAACGCTCTTAAATACCAGTTTTTATGCAATTTGTATTTTAAGACCCGCAGGGCATCTCAAGCTACTTCCATTGTTTTTCTATTGCGTCTAATTTAAAACGAAAAGTGACACTATTTCATGACGTTATATTTTATGAACGCTACTGAATATTTTATTTTTGACCCTGTCATTATAATGATTGTATAGTCATGTCATATATCAAAATTAGCCGAAGCCCGCGACTTCGTTCGCATGAACTTTATGACTCCGAAAAATGGTCATCAGGCTGAACAACTTTTGCTAAGGCGTAATTTTTATATTTCTTATAGTTTAGCTAGACCATTATGGTCCTGCATTAGGCGTTCCATTTTCCAAAATCAATTATATCCTATGTGTTGCCCAGACTTTACAGCTATATAACAAAAGAAGTTTCATTCGAATCCGTCCAGTATTTCCGGAGATGTTTGTGTACAAACAGACAAACATCCAATTTTTTTTGGAAATATATTTTATGTACAGACACAGTTTTCCTAACTGTTTTATCATATGTATAGATATAGATAGTAAGAGAGCACTTACTTCAATCAAATAAATGAGTAACTCTTCATCCAACAAATTACTCCTATTAAGGTGAATGTCATGACATAAATGGTCTCCAAAACCTGAGAATTACAGATAAAAGTCTACAAAGGACAAGTATCAGGCATGTTAAGTACGATATTATCACAAAAATTAAGGCTACAGAAAAGAAACTGAATTGTAACTAACAAAGTAAAACGGGTCGGCCTCGGCGAACGTTCTGCGACCAAATTGCAGACGTTCTAAAAAAGGAGAGGTAAAAATTACCCGTAACCGAAGGGCATGTATGAAGAGATTGATGAGTTAGATGAAGCAAAATCGGTTTGTCAGGATCGTAGCAAGTGTCCAAGTGTAGTAGTCCATAGTCTCTGCCTACCCCTGCGGGAAACAGGCGTGATATTATGTATGTATGTAAAGTAAAACGGTACGGTACTTATAATAAATCTTTGATTTTGAAGACTAACACAATTGCAAGAGCTTCTTCTGTACTATAGCGCTTAGGAAGCGGAAGTAAACTTAGCTGTAACTGTAAGTAACCATTTTTTTTTCCTTTCTTAACGTTCCTAATTAACTAAAATAATTAAGTACGCTAATTATATTACAATCTAGCCTAAACTCAGGCTAATACGTAATTTAACATTGACCCAGTTTTATACGTTATTGTCTAAGAATGTGTCCATTGGCACTTTTCTTACTGTCTCTATTAAGGGGAAGGCACTTTGTTCTTGTGTCTCTGCTGGCACATCATTGCACTATAATATCAATGTATTTTTTAAAAATACACTTGTTTAAAAGGTTTAGTTCTTTTGAGGCGTCGCAACAATTGTGCAACAAAACAATGACGATTTTTAAGTAATATTATAAATATTCTATAATAATAAAGAAATATTCGAATTTGAATTGGGTAGATACTGGGTCAAAAATACTTTTTTGATACAGTTCATAAAATAAAACGTAATGTGTCAACAAATAGTGTCACCTTTCATTAATCATATCCATTTTTGACATGATTTTAGATTAACTAATGCAGAAAACTTTTTGAATTCAAAAAAGCATAACGACACGCTTTTGTTTATCATACAAATTTGATGTTTGTTTTGATGTTTATAAAAAAGTTTCGGATTATGTTCCTTATTCAAATTAGGTAATAATAAAAATAATTAATAAAAATACCGTATTGCCTTCTTAAGAGTCCGGCGACCCTAGACTTCTCCATACAAACGTAGTACACGTTTAATTTTGAAACCACATGTCAGATTCCGGTAAAAATTGGTAATTGTAAAGAAATTGCAATTATCTAGGGTTCTATCTGGATTCCTATACTAAAATTATGAACTGGAAAGAAAATATAACGATTTAGAAGTTTCCCATACTAATGGTCAAAAATGATATAAAACACTATATTCTATTTCAAGTTCATATTTTTACTGTCGGAAACTAAATATAAACCTAGATAATTGCAATATCTTTGAAATTACAAAATTTTGCCCAAATCGGACATGTCGTTTTGAAATAAAACGTAGACTACGTTTGTATGGAAAGTTGTATTTTGGTCTAGGGTCGGGGGACCCTTAACACGTCAAAATGTATGGATAAACTGATTTTTAGGGTTCCGTAGCCAAATGGCAAAAACGGAACCCTTATAGATTCGTCATGTCTGTCTGTCTGTCCGTCCGTATGTCACAGCCACTTTTTTCAGAAACTATAAGACCTATACTGTTGAAACTTGGTAAGTAGATGTATTATGTGAACCGCATTAAGGTTTTGACACAAAAATAGAAAAAAAAAACAATAAATTTTGGGGGTTCCCCATATTTAGAACTGAAACTCAAAAATTTATTTTTCATCAAACCCATACGTGTGGGGTGTCTATGGATAGGTCTTCAAAAATGATATTGAGGTTTCAAATATCATTTTTTTCTAAACCGAATACTTTGCGCGGGAGACACTTCCAAAGTGGAAAAAAGTGTGTCCCCCCCCCCGTAACTTCTAAAATAAGGGAATTATAAAACTAAAAAAAATACATTATGTTCATTACCATAAAAACTACCAGCGAAAATTGGTTTGAACGATATCTAGTAAGTAGTTTTTTTTTAATACGTCATAAATCATAAACGGCTATTTACCTTTCATTCAATCAACTCAAATATAAAATTTAAAAAAAAACATACTACATGACTTTTATATTATGTTATTTGCTACTACGGAACCCTTCATGGGCGAGTCCGACTCGCACTTGGCCGCTTATTTATCTTGTTTGAAAGTCGAAAAATAAATATATCAAAATTGGAATAAGCTAAAAGTAGAAATATATGTAATATTGAAGCCTGTTTGTTTCTCTAAATAAATAAAATAAATAAAAATACTCCCCCATTGGTAAGTATCCTTCTATACTATCGTAATGTATGTTCGATATCGTTCAGTAGCAGAGTTACGCAAATCCCACTAGTAATGTGTGTGTGTTAATACGATGAGTTCTACTCTACGTTGAGCAATGAACACATCCATAAACAACTAAATTAATAGACTATAGATACGAGTTAAACTAGATGTTATGCATTTTCACTGAGACTTCAGAATATGAATTTCTTTCTTTATTTATTCGACTTCATAACAATATACGTAAGTGGCGAAGTCAACTAACGGGTGATGTTGCGAAAGTAATTTTTGGGCTAAGCACAATATAAAGTAACATATTTATTTATTTCTGTGAAAACAAGTAATAATTATTGGACTAAATATAAAAACTAAATTACAATCCTAATTAAAATCTAAATTAAATATCTAAATGTTGTTCATGTGGCATGGTGCCAAGAAAACTGGCTGCATTCCCGCGCTGAATAGCTACTGCAATCCTCTGCCCGAGATATGAGCCAGCCCTCTTGTCACCAGCGGCGTCGATAAGTCGAGGGGTTATTTTTTTAGTACTTGGACTCCACGGACCAAGAGTTTCGACGCCAAGCGGAACAAAAATATATTCATTAGATAAATAGGAATATAATAAAGTAACTACTCAATAAATAAACGGACAAATGCAAGTCAGACTCGCGCACGAAGGAGTGGGGGCTTCCATACAACAAACGAGATTTTTTGGCTCCCATACAACAAACGAGATTTTTTATAGATAATGGTAGGTACCCTTAATGCACGAGTCCGACTCGCACTTGGTTTAATTACATAAGTAAACATAATGTATATTTATTATTTTGCTTTTAAACTTATTAAAAACATTAAAGCTTTTTTTATTAAAAATTACAAATGCTTAATCTATTCCGTAGCATGTCTGCGTTAAATCACTCGGTTATTGGGGCTAGTGATACTTCATAAGGTGTTTCGATAGCGAAAGTCAGTTTCGATATCGATATCGACATTTGGATTCACGTTTTTTATACCAATAGCAAAGATATTTGTAATATAATGACTAAAGTAACATAGTATGTTCAATTCAATTCATTTATTCATAAAAACAGTTACTATTGTGTCTAAAATTATGTAGCTGTAAATAAAAAAAATAAGAATACAAAATAAAAATAATATGTCATAAAATATTTGGTTAGGTATAAATTCGGCAAATGTCCAAGGGGATAAGACAGATACCCAACGCCATAGAAATTATCGGAGGGCCCGTAAGTAGGCAAAACTAGTAGGCAACGTTAGTACCAGCTGCACTGACAGAGATGGCAGCACACACGACTGGGAAAAAGTGGCAAAGAAAGTATTGAATATACAATATTTATTGCAATTAATATAAGTCATATTAAATTCATTAAAGTACTACCTACTTTATTTAAATAATAGTTTTTAATAGGCATACCAATAGTAATGTAAGTAGAGTAATTTGAATCTTTAAATGAAAATTAGGGTCGATTTTATTTCTATGTTTATTTTTTTGGTTACAATTGAGAATACTGAAAAAGACGTCTTGTTTACATTTCTTAATAATTATTATTGAACAGTTGTTAACTATTTATTTTTTGCCAAAATTTTACTTAGTTTATGTTAGCTACTTAAAAATCCCCTTACCTTAGCCAACTTAGACTCAACTTGTTCGTTCATTTTTAACCGACTTCAAAAAAGGAGGAGGTTATCAATTCGATTGTATGTTTTTATTTTATTTTGATTTTGATGATTTTTTTTATTTGAAAGCCCTTACTCCCAAATTTGTCCCATATTATTTGGAGAAGACGTGATGAAGAACTTCGGAGATATGGAACTTCGGAGAACATCGTTTTTTTTGTTAAAAATTTAATTATATTCTTTCAAATGTTCATGAATAGTTTTTTTTCGATATCGATATCGATGATTGCATAAATACTGTAGGTCCCACTCTAGACTTACATTTAGACTAGGCACGTGATCAGAATAGGCGACACGGCCGAATTTTTATGTTCACTTGATATGTACTATGATATAACAAGAGAAGCCAAGTACCGTATGGTTTCTGGCCTTAAAAAATAGCACTCTATCTCTTCCTGAGACAGTTGTAGGAGGCGACTGAAGGTCTAAGCCTAAAAATAAATAATTAATGTAAATGGACAAATTACACTGATTGAGCTAGCCCCAAAATAAGTTTTATGGCATATGACTTGTATTATGGAATACTAACTCAACGATACTATATTTTATAACAAATCTTATACCTTTAAACGAGCAATTCTTGTATGTATATATATTTATTTATAAATTTCTGTGATCTGGAAAACGGTTCTAACGATTTCGCTGAAAATTTGTATATGGGGGTTTTTGGGGGTAAACTATCGATCTAGATTTATGTTTGGGAAAACGCGTGTTTTCGAGTTTTCATGCGTTTTTCTTTTCACGCAGAATATGGTCGCTAATTTCGGCGCGCCGGCCGCCATCGGCTTAGCTCAGTGGTTAAGGATGCTGACCGCTAGAAAGAGTGTTACGGGTTCGAATCCCTCTCGGTGACTCACTTTTGTTTTTTTTATGTTCAAGTTTATATATAATTTTTTATTTTGTACTGTTTTTAGACAAGTTTAAAAAAAAATAGTTAATGTTTGAGATGTAACCGACCGAGCAAAGCTCGGTCACCCAGGTACTACATATATAGATAAGGCCATTTTCCAACTTGCCCTGACCAGGGATCGAACCCGGGACCTCTGGGTGGCGGGCAAGCATGGTGTCCACTATGCCACGAAGGTCGTCAAAAATCTCATACAATAACTGCATTTCCTACCAGTTAGCCAAACAACACAGGGAATCTCAAATTTAGTAAACTATGCAAGGACGGGTGAGGACTAAAAAAATGTTTTTAGCTCATATGATTTCCAAAAAAGGAGAAGGTTATCAATTCATCGCCATCTTTTCTTTATGTAAGTATCATCATTTTCATCAAGTCTTTTTGTCTCAACTGCAGGAGCACGACCCTCTCTGTACTACCCGAGCCAAACTTGGCCAGAGCAGGCAGAGGTCTTGGCCTACGCTCTCCACGCTGACCAGACGGGTTGGAGAGGTCTCATTGATGTTTATAAGCTTTGTTTAGCTTGTATAGACGACCTCCATGGCGTAATGGTCAACACGCTAGACCGCCAACCCGGAGGTCCTGGTTTCGATTCCCAGCCAGGGCAAGTTGGAAAATGGCCTTTTTCAATTTTTCCTGGGTCTTGGATGTTTATCTATATATGTATTTGTTATAAAATATAGTATCGTTGAGTTAGTATCCTATAACACAAGTCTCGAACTTACCTTAGGGCTAGCTCAATCAGTGTAATTTGTCCCTATATATTTATTTATTTATGTATTCCCCAAGTCGCCTTCTACGACATCCACGGGAGGTCTTGGAGTGGCCCTATTCTACTCTGCCGGAAACCACACGGCATATGTAAGTATGACCGATTATTCGAAGACGCCTGGTTTTTTTTAAGTGTCGACCTCCCGAGGAGGTCCCATAGAAAATTTACCGAAATCGGTTTTGTGGTTTGGGGTTAAAGTCTGTTTTACTTTTGAAAAATTATCCCATGCTGGTCTGAGAGCAATAAAAAAAAACTTAGAATGTACCAGCTGCTTCTCTTCCCACGCAGATCGAGGGAATGGGCGAAAATGCAAATCATGTTAACAGGCGATGCGGCTAGCAACCCATCATTGTATTGATTGCTTTTCCATTTTCTCGCCCACCATGACGCTAAAAGTGGCTTTTGGGTCTTGCGGCCCTGGGCTCTGCATAGAAACGCCAGACCCAAAATGCTCTGTCTGCCCCATTATACGTGTGACGTGATAGTATGTATGTTACTTTTGAAATATTATTTAATAAGACGGAAAGAGAGAGATATATATATATTATTCTTCTTAACGCTCCCGCCACAGAAATCAATCGGTAATATTAATAAACAAAAAATTCGTTTTGCACCAGTCGAGGTCGCCCGCTGTTTTTGCCGGCTATACACGCGTTACGGGTAAATAGTGAACTAGGGCAGAACGCGATACGACCGCTTTCAGTTTCAAGATCAGTTTTTTTATTGAAGTAGTTTTAATTGCGTCAAACTGCCTCCGTGGTGTAGTGGTTAGAGCGCTCGGCTCATACCCGGAGGTCGCGGGTTCGATTCCCGGCGGGGGCAACGACTTTGTGTTGTTGTCCTAGTTTGGTTAGGACATTGCAGGCTGATCACCTGATTGTCTGATAATTAAGATGATCCGTGCTTCGGAGGGCACGTTAAACCGTTGGTCCCGGTCACTGTCTTTGACATTGGTCGTTACCTAAAACCATGTCAGAGGCCTTTAAGGCGGTTTAAAAACTCTGACACTAGTGTTAGTCACTAACACACACGATAAGAAGAAGAATTGCGTCATTTTGAGATTTTTCCAAGGATTGTAATAAGTGGATATCCATAGTCTCTGCCTATCCATGGGAAACAGGCGTAGAAATGTGTATGTATATATTTTGTGATTGGGATTGAATAAGTATATATTTTGTGAGACGGTGAAGTGCGACGACGATCTCTGTGGCCTAGATGTCAAGTGGTTATGCCAGGTCACCGATGTTCCCTGGTTCGAACCCCGGTGGAAAAGTGAACGAGATGGAAAATGATCTTTCTCAGATTGACCAGGGTCTTGGTTGTTTATCTATATATGTATTTGTTAAAAAAATAGTATTTTATATAATTATCATCATCATCATCTTTTAAAAACCCACAGTTGGGCCTTTGGCCGTTCTGTCCGCGACCGCTGCCATCCAATTCTTACCAGCGACTTGCTTGATATTGTCGACCCACCAACAGCATTTTTTTAAATAAATAAAACTGTGTTACCGAACATAATAATCCTACTAAAATTATAAACGCAAAAGTTTGTAAGTATGGATGGATGTTTGTTACTCTTTCAAGTAAAACCTACTGAATGGATTTTAATGAAACTTTACAATAATATAGCTTAAACATCAGAATAACACATATGCTACAATTTATATAGATATTGTTTGTTAATACTGCGAGACGAAGTCGCGGACACCAGCTAGTACTATATAATTATGCAACCAAATAAATATCAAACCCATAACATTTCTTTCATCTCAATAAATACGATTGAAAGGTCACAGAATTTGTATACAAACTGTGAGCCCCCTGCTCAATATTCCGAATAATTCGACAGATTTAAAAAGGTCACATTTTTGTGTGCAAGATGTCATTTTCCGACAAGTATTTGGCGACTGACGAGGGTCTCAAATGCCTTCAGCGTGAAATGGCGTCGAGAGGTGGAAAATTTATTATAAAAATTGATGACTTTAGAATCGATTAAGTTAAGTGCAAATATTCGATATTTCATTTAAAACTTAATAGCATAGAAAAACATACAGAGGCAGAATATTTCAAGCCCGGGTCGTACATACGAAAGATGTAACAATTAAAATAAGCGGGCAAGAGCAAGTCGGACTCGCGCACGAAGTGTTCCGTACCATGTTACACGAGTTTGTATATTTGTTTGTTTGTTACCACTTCACACTTCAACCACTTAACCTATTTAGATGAAATTTGATATGGATGTAGTTTGATACCCTGCATAAAAAAATAAAAACTGCCTCCATGGTGTAGTGGTCAGAGCGTTCGACTCATACCTAGAGGTAGCGGGTTCGATTCCCGGCGGGGGCAACGACTTTGTGTTGTTGTCCTAGTTTGGTTAGGACATTCTAGGCTGATCACCTAATTGTCTGATAAGTAAGATGATCCGTGCTTCGGAGGGCACGTTAAGCCGTCGGTCCCGGTCACTGTCTTTAACATTGGTCGTTACCTAAAAGCCATGTCAGAGGCCTTTAAGGCGGTTTAAAAACTCTGACACTAGTGTTATTAACTAACACACACGATAAGAAGAAGAAGAGGCATAAAAAATCAGCACTTTTTTGTATAATATCCTAAATTCTCCGACTGACTACAACACTAACATAGCGACGATAAGTCTGTTCAAATTATAATGTATTGAATCAGCTCGCATTTTTTTCTATCGCTATTTTTGTATGGGTCGCTGACTCTACTCCAAGCTTATTCAACATTGAACCATGTTATATTGCAATAAGTGCTAATTTTGAATAAAATTGCATTGGTGGTTGTTATTATTTAGGAAGTTTATTAGGTTTTTTTTGTTGATTGCGTAGGCAAGTGTAGGTTATTGGATCTGTGTGCTAGTGTGTTATTATGTATCATCATTGCTATATTTATATCTATATAAATTGATTAGATACTTATCTGTGGACCCTAATTCTCTTATCTGAATATTTATTATAAAAAAATAGACATACTTAATAATAATATGACAAAGCCCTTTTGGCGACTAGGCGACCAATACTGTGAAAATGAGTTTCTTTTTCCGTTTCTTCTCAGCACTGGTTGTTGCGAAGCGCTGGTATCGGTAGCTTCTTTTTAAATAAATGGTTTATTGCTTCCGTGCTTCGTTCCGTTGACGTACTTCGGAGGGCACGTTAAGCCGTCGGCCCCGGTCACTGTCTTTGACATTGGTCGTTACCTAAAACCATTTCAGAGGCCTTTAAGGCGGTTTAAAAACTCTGACACTAGTGTTAGTCACTAACACACACGATAAGAAGAAGAAGTTTAAATAAATTAAGAGATAAAGAGATAAGAGATAAATTAAATTTTAATATAAACTACACGTAATGTAAATTATACTTACTGACTTATGAAAGTGCCTGCAAATGTCTAATCTACACTAATATTATAAAGAGGAAAGATTTGTTTGTTTGTTTGTTTGATTGTATTGAATAGGCTCCGAAACTACTAGATCGATTTTAAAAATTCTTTCACTGTTGGATAGGTATGTTATCCCTGAGTGACATAGGCTATGTATGTACCACGGGCGAAGCCGGGATGGACTGCTAGTTACTGTATAAAGTTAATTATTTCTTTTATATATGTAAATCTTTTCACCGCTGCTCTGATAATCTAAATTACTAATAGTTATGTATTTTTATACCCTCTGCCTCTAAAACTCAAATATAATTTTTTTTAAACTAAAAACCGACTTTAATTCCTAACTACTCGAACGATTTTGATAAAATTTCTATGTGACCATCTGACAAGTAGAATTTTCCAAATCGGTCCAGGCGTCTGCGAATAATCAATGAACATACTTATGATAAAGATTGTGACGAATTGATAACCTCCTCCTTTTTAGAAGTCGGTAAAATATGTATATCATCTTGGTACCTCGGTCGGTTGTTGTCGAAAAAAAATGTAGCTTTATGCAACGTGTAAGGGACATAAGCGTAATAAATCAAACCACATGCCTATATTATAATGATATTAAAATGTTTGTTTTTCGTGTGTGTAAGTGGCCAACGCGGGTGTCAGATTTACAAGCTGCCTAAAGGCATCTGACATAGCTTGTCGACTGCCATACAATGATGACAGCCGGGACCAACGGCTTATACGTGCCTTCCGAAGCACGGAGGAGTTCGAAAAATTTTATGCCACTTGTGGTCCCATCCAAGTGCGGACCACGCCCGGCGTCGCTTTACTTGGGAAAGCGCTAGCAAAGCGCACTCCCGCCGGGCCACCGAGCTCATGGCTAGGCAATAAGTTTTTTGAAAAAAAAAATCCTTTTTTTTACAAGTTAAATAAAAGTTTATAAAATTAAAACAATTTTCAAAAAAGTTCGACACGGCTTCATACTCTTGAACCGGAATGACGACTTTTTATGTTTTTTTGAGTCTTATTTTAATTTCCTTCTCTTTTGAAGTGGGTTAAAAATATATAAGTAACTCGTTTGTATATTGAAGACTTCATTCAAGAATCATTCTCATCTTTCAATGACGATGTCAGTACCAGGCACCTCTAGGAAAAACTACGTGACGTCATCGCCCTTTTTTCTTTATTTCAACAATAACAATCGAGCCGTACAAACGAATTTAAACTTTTTATGTGCGTATTAGAATTCAATTTAGAATAGCACATGCTTTTTCCCTATGATACTAGAGTCACTGTTAAAATTCCTTTAATTGAATTTAAGCTCTATGATTTAAAAATAAAGCGCATTTTGAAAATGGAACGGTTTTATTTTTAATTACTATTCATCCAAGTGCTAAACAATTTTGTATTTACATCTCAGTTATTGGATTATGTGCTTTGTGTCAATAGATTAGAGTGCTTTTGAGTGTAGTGGGTAAGTTTGTGAATTGGTATTACATAAGCCCGTGACTGTACTTGACTTCTAACTTACTTGATGAACAAGTACACTCGCGCACACAAGTTCACACAACTGACATAGACCATGGTATAATAAAATAAGGTATTCTCTTCCCGTGACAGCTGATGACGTAGGCGGAACTTGACTACGTCATCGGTTTGATATGTTGCCACTGTGTGAAATTGAATTACCCGAGCGTAATGCATTTTTAAACTTTATATACCAATTTCGAATTAATAATAAATTATATCAATTTATAAAATATTGAATTGATGAATCACGCGAGAATCGCGACATACTAAATAGATAAATTACTTAATATTTTATTTAATATTCATGAACTAATTGAGAAAGTCCTTAAATTGCCTGAAAAGAACAATCAGTGGCAACACTTTGTGACGTAGTCAAGTTCCATTTCGGGAAGAGAATACTTGTTTTATTATACCATGGACCAAATATTCGGATAAATAACTTTAAACATTTACAGAATCAGGTATGCCTAGCTAGCCAAGGGATATTTAAATTTATTACAAACTGTTATTCTGTCTGTCTGTAATGAAATCTTGCAAGTTAAATTTGACCCACTTCCCGGTTACCGATTGAGCTGAAGTTTTGTGGGAATACGTTATATTGATTGCGTGATGATCTAATATTATGATGACATAGAGCTGACCTGATGATGGAGCTGGAAGGTGGTCATGGCATCTCTGTGATAAAACAGCATGACCCAACGAGATTGGGCTCGATTAATTCGTCCTGGATAGCACTTTAACCTTTTTAGGTCATTATTACAAATAAAAGATTGTTTTAAAAAAATATTTCTTTTTTATAATTGCTTACTTTTTATTGAAATAATTTAATTATCTCATACTTATAATAACTTACTAACATTTTCGGTTAATTAAAAAAAATATGCCGATGGGGCATAAAGGTTTTCGAATGGCGACCACGTACAGCAAGCGAAGCGTAGAACACCCACCCACAAGGTGGTCTGACGACCTAACCAAGTTCGCTGGAAGGCGCTGGATGCAAGCCCCTCTAGATCGGTCATTTTGGAAAACTTTGGGAGAGGCCTATGTCCAGCAGTGGACGTTATGCGGCTGAAATGATTGATTGATGATGAAAAAATATTAACATCCAAGACCCCATCATCATCTGTCAGTCTGAAAAAGATCATTTTCCATCTTGGCCTGACCGGAAATCGAACCCAGGACCTCCAGTGTGACACCCTGTCATGACCACTAGGCCAAAGAAGTCGTACGTAATTTTCACTTTTTAAAAGGCTTAAAAAATACGTCAAGAAGTTAAAGTTAATTAAGTTAAATTAAAGTTATCCACGACCTGATTAAAAGTTGCAGTTCACTTTGAGAGCTTGAGATTTTATAAAATTTTAAATTGGTGTGCTCAAAAGGCGGTCATGACGTTAAACTTATAAGGTCGCTTCGGAACTAATTAATTTTTTTTATTAAAGGTGGCACTTTTCGTTGAAATGTTGACAAGTTAAATTTATCGCTTGATTTTACCTGAAAAAAGTAAGAACGTTTGCAATAATGTTATTGGGATATTGTTAAAAAAATACTTTTAATATGTATATATAAAGGTTTGTTCGCTTTCTCTTTTACACTTAGAATGGTTTTTAACACACTCAGAAGACCTAATGTTTACATAATGAATTTTGATGAAGAACAAGTTTATTTGCTAAACAAATTAAAAACAACGACTGTCAAAAACGGCATCTATTGAAGAGTAGCGGTACTACATTACATATATACCAATTCATACATAGGATCGACCGATTGAGGACATAGGCCACTTAAAAAGATTTCCAAAATGATCTAGAATGTCTTATATTCAGCGCCTTCTAGCGACCTTCGTCAGGTCGTCAGACCACCTTTTGGGTGGGTATCCTACGCTTGGCTTGCCAGTACGTGGTCGCCATTCAAGAACCTTTTTTCCCCGTCGACCATCGGTTCATCGCACTATGAGTCCTGCCCACTGCCATTTTTACAAGCTAATTCGCTGGGCTATGTTTTCCTTTGAATTTCCTCATTTCTGATTCGATCACGTAGAGAAAAACATATTTATATTCGAATTGATAACCTCCTTTTTTTGGGAGATGGTTAAATTTTTTTTTATGATCATAGATATACTTTTGTATTGAACTGTACCGGCTAAGCGTGAGCGCATGAAGGTCACTCCAAAGTATGCAGCACAATCACGATTTACCAATCCATGTACAAAACGACCTAACCTCCATCACTATACACTGTTTCAATATCACCCTTATCTTGTAACCAATAAGACTTCAAATCAAAATCCAATTCGGAGATGAATCTTACATACAAAAGATGTTACCTTTCAACGAATTTTGAACCTTGTATCCATAGATTTAAGGTAGTAAATAGTATTTAGTTTAAAGTTCATGAAGATTATGATAGCCAGTATAATAGTTCTGCAATTATGCAATTGATTCATGCATTTGCGTGATAATGATAATAGTTTGTTTAGTTTTTTTTTTCTAATTGTCGGTCTGAGGTCGTAGCACAGGGTTTAAGGTCTCTGAACTTCAAATGGGACAGACATACAAACATATAAACAACATAAATACTTTACTTTTATCCCTGATGGAGAAGACAGAGCCTAGCGTTATGACCAGAAAATAAATAAATAAATATATAGGGACAAATCACACTGATTGAGCTAGCCCCAAAGTAAGTTCGAGACTTGTGTTATGGGATACTAATTCAACGATACTATATTTTATAACGAATACATAGATAAACATCCAAGACTCAAGGCATTTTGAAAAAGGCCATTTTCCCTGATCGGGGATCGAACCCGGACCTCTGGGTGGCGGTCCAGAGATGATATTGGCCATAACCTAAAAAAAATTTGGCTTACAAATTATAGGTTTCTTCTTCTCTATGGATATTTTTATCTATACACATATAATTAAAAAGTGAAAAAAAAACGCCGTACATTGAATATATTTCTAAAAAATTGGTTGTTTGTAAAGTAGGTTTACGATCGAGATGTTTACGTGATAACGTCGTTTCACGGAATGACTGGCAGCGCTCGAGATGAGACGGGAGATCGGTCCGTCTCTCTCTCGTTATACCTGCGATCGCGCTCGTGAGGTTTTGGTGTGACACAAGTTTCTGAACATGTCACCCGACTAAAACGATTTTAAAGACGTTATCACGTCAAAAAAAAATTATGGCGATAGAGATATGGTAATACAGTAAGAATTCAAAAAATATCTGTCTGGTTGTCTGTTTGTACACGCTAATCTCCGGAAATACGGACGGATTTGAATAAAACTTTTTCTGTTATATTAAGGTAGCTATTAAGCTCGGACAACATGTAGGGTATAATTGATTTTGGAAAATGAAACCCCTGATGCAGAACCATAATGGTCCAGCTTAACTATAGAAATATAAACATGACGCCTTAGCAAAAGCTGTTCAGCCTGATGAGCATTTTCCAGAGACATAAAGTCCACGCGAACGAAGTCGCGGGCTTCGGCTAGTTTATAATAATGTTGTAAAAACCAACCACTTAGCTGTAAAGTTTATACATACGTACAAACCAATTAAAAGTTAATTAGTGGTTATTTATGGACTTCATCGTCAGTAATGAAGATAACGTCGTATTAATAACTAGAGGCAGCGCGCGGCTTCGCCCGAGTTAACCACACGAGTGAAGTCACGGGCGTGATGCAATATAACCTATAGCCTTCCTCGATAAACGACCTATCTAATACCGAAAGAATTTTTCAAATCGGGCCAGTGGTTCCTGAGATTAGAGCGTTCAAACAAACAAACAAACTCTTCAGCTTTATATATAAGTATATATATATGGATAAATTAAAACAGCTGTTGCATAACGGGGAAATAATTAAAGAATAGTAATAAATAACGATTAAATGTATATCTTATACCTTTAAACGAGCGATTCTTGTATATTTGTTTATATATTTCTTTTATCTCGAAAACGGCTCTAACGATTTCGCTGAAAATTGGTTTATGGGGGTTTTCGGGGGTAAACAATCGATCTAGATTAGTTTTATGTTTGGGAAAACGCGTGTTTTCGAGTTTTCATGCGTTTTTCTTTCCACGCAGAATATCGTCACTAATTTCGTCGCACCGGCCGCTTTCCGTTTGGCTCACCGGTTTTCGATGCGGACAGCTAGAATGAGTGTTACGGGTTCGAATCCCACTCGGTGACTTACTTTTGTTTTTTTTTATGTTCAAGTTATAAAAAATGTAACCGAGTAAAGTTCGGTCGCCCAGGTACTATATACTTATTTAAAAAAAATTGTTCCCATAAAATCAGATAAGAAAATATACATACGTATATACATACTATCACGTCTTTATCCCTAATGGGGCAGACAGAGCATTTTGGGTCTTGCGGTTCTATGCAGAGCCTAGGGCCGCAAGACCCAAAAGCCACTTTTAGCGTCATGGTGGGCGAGAAGATGGAAAAGCAATCAATACAGTGATGGGTTGCCAGCCGCATCGCCTGTTAACATGATTTGCATTTTTGCCCATTCCCTCGATCGGCTTTTACGATCTGCGTGGGAAGAGAAGCAGCTGGTACATTATAAGTTTTTTTTTATTTCTCCCAGACCAGCATGGGAGAATAAGAAAATTTCCTAAGTCAAAAAGAAATAATTTGGTACTGTTAATAGAATAAAACATCACAAAATCATGTCACTTGTTATTGATCATATCCATTTTCAACATGATTTTAGATTTACCTTTCGAAACCGCCAATATCAGACGCTAAAGTAAAACAATAGTAGTAGCAACGAGTCTTCAGAGATTAATACAGAAAAGCAGTAAGTATATAACTTTGAACTTTTTCAATGACGTCACGCTTTTGTATTATTTGTATTTGACTGCTCACTAGCTGTGCCCGAGGAAATTTCGGAATAAAAACTATCCTATGTCTTTTGGTATTAAACTATATCCATATCAAATTTCATCTAAATACGTTCAGTGGTTGAAGCGTGAAAGTAACAAACAAACAAATATACAAACTCACTTTCGCATTTTTTAATATTAGTACGATTAGTAGGATTCTAAATTTATTATTACAGAAAAACTAATATTAAGGCTCCTCCTTGCGCTAGCGACCTTGAAAACACAAAAAAATTAATTTCTCTTTCTGTAAGTGAGATTATTAGAAACCCTCGTACAACTTTTTAGCTAGTATCCTGAAGTTTCATTATAACCTCGAAAGTCATTGAAATACTATCCGGTTTAGAAACCTTTACAAAAAGAGTCAAAAATGGCCGTTTTTAGTATTTTTTGCAAAGGAAAATTCATTCATACATATCTCTAAACTCGCTAATAGGCTTAGCTCAGCGGCTTACGCTATTAGGAGAATCAGGCAATTGACAGATGTGGCAACTGCTAGACTAGTTTACTTTAGTTACTTTCATAGTCGAATGTCTTATGGGATTCTTCTATGGGGGAGTGCAGCTGATATACAGACTATTTTTATTTTGCAAAAAAGGGCAATTCGTTTTATTTACGGTTTAGGATCAAGAGACTCCCTAAGAGATTTTTTTAAGAAAATTGATATACTTACTGTACCATCCCAGTACATATTTGAAAATATAATGTATGTAAGGAAAAATATTGCCTTGTTTAATAAAGTGGGTGATTTTACGGATAGAAACTTACGTAATATAAATGATTTATTTACTCCGTCCTATAGGCTGAAAACAGTTAGTAAGTCGTTTATGGGAAACTGTATAAAGTTTTATAATAAATTGCCAGAATCGGTTCTTAGTATGGCAGATAGAAAATTTAAAGTTTATGTTAAGAAAGTACTCTGTGATAAAGCTTATTACGGAACCGATGATTACCTTAGAGACAAAAATGACTGGCTTGAGCTTGGCGCGGGTCCCTCTTAAAAGTTTGTATTTGAACATTCACAAATGTCATAATTTAAGAACATTCTGTACATGTTTTAGTACAAAATTTACAAATTGACATTAATTTTAAACTTGACATCATGCTTAATTTATAATTATGACATAACAATGTATTCTCAGTCCACATATCTAATTTTAATACCAGTATAATTGTAAGTTGACGTTATTGGAGAAAATGCTGCAGTACAGTTTGTTACCGTTTCTTCTGTACTTGCGCTTTGGAAGCGGCAGTAAACTTAGCTATAAGTAAATGATCTGACGTCAACATTTACCATATAAGAAATCGAAAGGAAAAAAAGTGACAATTATCAAGTGATACAAATATCCAAAGATAAATAAATGAATTTGACTTTGACTTTGACTTTGAGGGTATTTTATTTCAATGATTTTCGAGGTACTAATGAAACTTAAGGATACTAGCTAAAAAGTTGTAGGAGGGTTTCTGATAATCTCACTTACAGAAAGAGAAATTAATTTTTTTGTGTTTTCAAGGTCGTTAGCGCGGGGATAACCCTTAAGAGCTCTATTTGACTCCAAGAAACTATGACGTCATTAGCCTGTATTTCATGCAAATCCCATAGAGAATTTATTTTTGATTAAAACTTATGTGAGATACAATCATTGTTTTATTTAGTGAACGGGTTACTCACGTATAGAGTCAGCTACTACCGGCATGTTTCGACCAATGTTTGGCATGATTCAGTGTTTCGCGAGCCGGTGCGGTGTACGAGCCTGTTGTCACATTTGCCCTGATGAAGACCTCCGGATGAGGTCGAAACATGTCGGCAGTAGATAAAACCCATAAATAATGTTTGTTTTGACGTTTGAAAAAAGTATTTGAGTTGTTCGAAATTCGAAAGTATAACGAATGAATGAACCTTTAACCCTGTACTATATTTTCTTCTATTCTATCCATTGACATTACAAATCATGATGGCATTGTTGTCAGATGTAAAGATGCAAGAATGTCATGTGTCACGGCTAACGGTTGACATTTAGACCCGCGTTCAATGGACAGGCTAACCACGCCCGATTGTACCCGTGAAGTCTGTTTACCTTTCCTGTTGCATCCTTATAATAATAATAATAAGTCATTTATTTCAGGCACAAAACCCATATTTAACGCAGTTACACACACAGCTAAAATATAAAAATATAAAAATAATTAACTTAAATAAAATTAAAATTTGTCAATAATGCGCAACAATAGCATTATTTACTGTTGCCGTCGCGGTGCACGGAAGACCAATACCTAAAAAACTTAGCTCAGCTGCTTCAAAAGATGTGTATTATAAAGATGGGAGCCTATTTTCCACAAAAAGTGCATCCTCAGCTGCTTCGAAAAACGGAGTCCGCCTTTTGGCACATATTCAACAAAAATTGGATACTTGACTGTGTTTGATTTTGTACTTACAATATTTTTTTACGAAACAACTTTTTCAAAACCGAAAACCGACTTCACCCAAAAACAATAACCACCGATTTTGATAAAAAAATATATGGGACCATCTGACAAGTATAATATACAACGTTAGAAATTCAAACAAAAAATAATTTTCTTAATCGTTTCAGGCGTCTTTGAATAATAGGTGAACATACATAAAAAATAAAAGATTGCGATGAATTGAAAACTTCCTCCGTTTTGGAAATCGGTTAAAAAGAATATTTTTTTGAAACAGAAAAACAGTGTGGCGGGGGCGGCATCTTGCTATCTCTTTCATACACGCCAAACCTAACGGCAGTGACGTCACATCTCTATATTAAACTATTTCTTCACTTGGTCCAATACCATACGGAATCAAATCTATATTGTAACACTTTTTGTTATATAGCTGTTATCCAGGTCTACATATAGAGTATTACTGATTTTGGAAAATGAAACATTTGATGCAGAACCAGAAATTTAAAAATGACTTAGCAAAAGCTGTTAAGCCTGATGAGCATTTTCCAGAGACAAACTATTTATTTACTTGGTCCAATACCATACGGCATTTTAAACACGAAAGTAGAGACGGCATTAAATCTGTCATTTCATAACATAACACTTGTTTTAATATGTGTCATTTTGAAACTTTTTATTTTGGCACTATTCAACAAATTAATTTAAAAAAAACTTTGAATATTCAAACCATAAAGTTAGAGGGTAACCCTTTAGCTTCATGATTCAAACCACCAGACAGTTGTACCATTATTTATGTATTCATTTTCATTATCATCATCATCAGGTCTTTTTGTCTTGAAAACCCTCTCTGTACTTCCAGAGCCATACTTGGCCAGAGCAGCCAGAGGATTTGGCCTACACTCTCCTCGCTGGCGAGTCGGGTTGGAGAGATCTTACTGATTGCTTTGTTTAGCTTGAATTCATTTTAAATGCGCCTAAATAAACAAAGATACGATGTTTGGTATTATCTCGACTCATTCTTAATGATCTTTTAATAGAAATGCCAATAATATTAATGGAAAACTAATTTGATATTGATAATAGTATTATTATCTATTTACATAAATTGTATGCGTTGACAGGTCGATGTGAATATACTAAGAAACTAGCCGAAGCTCGCGACTTCGTTCGCATGGACTTTATGACTCCGAATCAGGATGAACAACTTTTTCTTAGGCGTCATTAAGCTGGACCATTATGGTTCTGCATCAGGTGTTCCATTTCCCAAAATCAATTATACCCTATATGTTGCCCAGGCTTAAGCTATATAACAAATCGCCCCCAATATTTTTTGTTTGGAAAAGACACACTTTCTTCACTATTTTATTATATGTATAGATAGATTTAAATATACAAGGTTCTTTTACAGTTATTTTTTACTATACTATAGTGATCTGTCTAGCACGCGGTTTGATTACCTTACAGGTTGTTTATTTAAATTTAAAAAATATTATAAACACGCTCAGCGCCATTTGTATAATTTTTGATACACCTTGATTGTTTTACGATTGGGTCTGCAATCCATGGCGGTCAATGGGTTAGCCATCATGGTGCTTTTAAATTTAATACAAATATTATAGTATAAGTGATTTTTCGTTCATCGTTTTTAACACCTTTTCTAAATCTTATACCTTTAAACGAGCAATTCTTGTATGTATGTATGTATATATATATATTTATTTATAAATTTCTGTGATCTCGAAAACGGCTCTAACGATGTCGCTGAAAATTTGTATATGGGGGTTTTCGGGGGTAAACAATCGATCTAGATTAGTTTTATGTTTGGGAAAACGCGTGTTTTCGAGTTTTCATGCGTTTTTATTTCCACGCAGAATATGGTCGCTAATTTCGTCGCGCCGCGACCGCCTTGATTTAGCTCAGTGGTTAAGGATAGCTTGAAAAAATTAGTTAATGTTTGAGATGTAACCGAGCTAAGCTCGGTCGCCCAGGTACTGAATGTATATCCAAATACAAATATAAAGATCGATAGATAAATATACTACTGTTCCCATTCATGTCAATGATCAATCAGCTTGAAATAATACTCCTCGCATGTTCGGTTCGCATTATGCACAAATGCACATGCATTAAATAGGATTTTTCACGCGAAAATAGAAAAATTAACATAATATTTTAGGTCAAAGTGGAAACTTTATACATATCTGTTTAATGATAATTAAATTGTAAAGTGCACTTTATGTGATGGTAATAAAGATTAAAATTGATGGTTATTGGTTTTGACCTAGTACAAAGATCATGCAATTGCTATTTAATCCTAGCGAGGTGCTATATGATTTATGATATTAATCCTTAATGAAACCTAGTATAAGGAAAATATAATACTGTATTTGCCGTGAGGTTTCCGGCAGAGTAGAATAGGGCCACTCCAAATCCTCCCGTGGATGTCGTAGAAGGTGACTTAGGAAATACAAGCTAAACAAAACCTATAAACATCAATGGGACCTCTCCAACCCGTCTGGCCAGCGAGGAGAGTGTAGATCAAAGTCTTCTGGCTGAGTTGGCCAAGTATGGCTCCGGCAGTACAAAGAGGGTCGGGCTCCTGCAGTGGAGACTAAAAGACCTGATGATGATGATAATGAATATTGTATTTTTCGCAACAATTTTATAAGACGGGTCAAAAAATGCAAATGGCGTTGGTAGTCGACCTTTTTTTTTAAAGTTAGTATTGATCGAATAAAACCGTAACCAATGTGTAACCTACTTAGGCAACTAGGGGCATAGATCTAAAGAAAAAATGTAGTCTAAAGCTAGGCGTATGTTTTTGGCGAAATTACGACACATGTGCTGTTATGGGAAATATCGAATAGAGTTTTCAGAAATCATATTATCAAGCGACTATTTAAAAGACAGATAATAGTAAATGAGTAAGAAAAAAAAATCAAGTGACCCCCGAAATACATACATACATACTATCACGTCTTTATCCCTAATGGGGCAGACAGAGCATTTTGGGTCTTGCGGCTCTATGCAGAGCCCAGGGCCGCTAGACCCAAAAGCCCAACCCCCGACATAACGTAGCTATATAAGAACTGTCTTGATCACGTCTGCTTTCAAACAAATAATACTACATCATAATCGGTCTATTCGTTTAGGATCTACGATGGCACAGACAGACACTTCAAACTTAAATATAACATCCCTCTTTTTATATCGGGAGTTAAAAATAAAGAATCCGCTAGATGACAACAAGTGAAATCAGACACTTTTTCTAAATGTCAAAACAAACACGTTCTATGGGATTTGTATGAAATACAAAAGCGTGACGTCATGCTTTTTTGAAGTCAAAGTCATAGAAATAGAATTTTTTTACTGTGTAAAAAGACCACACTAGCCGAGTGCGACAGATAATATGATAAGTGTCATCTTCATAAGAGCAAAAGAGATAGCATCAATTTGACAATGAGACAAGTTTTCATACAAAACATGTCACCCATTGTCACCCTGGCTCGAACATCGTTACACGAAAATTTGATTTTCCAAATTGTAAACTGTGTTAATTTATAAGTTATCTTATACTGGAAAGATGGTATCATACTGCTTTACCCATAGTTTGTGTAGTAGGTACAAATACAACCCATAAAAAGTTACACAGAAATATTTCGTTTCTGATCACATTTTACAATACTCTATATCCATCTTATACCTTCTAAATCTATGAAGTCAATAGTGCACCTAATATCCGTTTTTTTGCATTAATAAATCTAAAAACACGTTTTAAATGGATATGATCAATGAAAAGTTTCATTTTTCATTCCATTAAGATCCATTCCATCCATTAAGATTATTTTATGATGTTTTATCATATGAACTGAATCAATCCTCCCATGCTGGTCTGGGAGAAATAAAAAAAAACTTAGAAACTACCAGCTGCTTCTCTCCCCACGCAGATCGTAAAAGCCGATCGAGGGAATGGGCAAAAATGCGAATCATGTTAACAGGCGATGCGGCTAGCAACCCATCACTGTATTGATTGCTTTTCCATCTTCTTGCCCACCATGACGCTAAAAGTGGCTTTTGGGTCTTGCGGCCCTGGGCTCTGCATAGAACCGCAAGACCAAAAATGCTCTGTCTGCCCCATTAGGGATAAAGACGTGATAGTATGTATGTATGTAACTGCATCAAATAGGTAGTTTTTTTAACCGACTTCCAAAAAAGGAGGTTATCAATTCATCACCATCTTTTTAGGGTTCCGTAGCCAAATGGCAAAAACGGAACCCTTATAGATTCGTCATGTCTGTCTGTCTGTCTGTCCGTCCGTATGTCACAGCCACTTTTTTCCGAAACTATAAGACCTATACTGTTGAAACTTGGTAAGTAGATGTATTATGTAAACCGTATTAAGGTTTTGACACAAAAATAGAAAAAAACAATAAATTTTGGGGGTTCCCCATACTTAGAACTGAAACTCAAAAATTTATTTTTCATCAAACCCATACGTGTGGGGTATCTATGGATAGGTCTTCAAAAATGATATTGAGGTTTCTAATATAATTTTTTTCTTAACCGAATACTTTGTGCGGAAGACACTTCCAAAGTGGAAAAAAGTGTGTCTCCCCCCCCCCCCCCGTAACTTCTAAAATAAGGGAATTATAAAACTAAAAAAAATATATGATATTCATTACCATATAAACTATCAGCGAAAATTAGTTTGAACGAGGTCTAGTAAGTAGTTTTTTTTAAATCCGTCATTAATCATAAACGGCAATTTACATTTCATTCAATCAATTCAAATATAAAATTTAAAAAAAAACATACTACAAGACCAGATATATGGGACACTTTTATATTATGTTATTTGCTACTACGGAACCCTTCATGGGCGAGTCCGACTCGCACTTGGCCGCTTTATTATTTTGTATGTTTAACTTATATTCAAAGACGCCTGGACCGATTTGAAATTTCTTTTTTTTATACTTGCGAGGTGATCTCATAGCAATTGTATCAAAATCGGTCGAGTAGTTTAGGGGTGAAGTCGGTTTAGAGTTTTGAAATTTATTGACCCAGTATCTTAGTAAGTCTAAGTAGTAATATCTTCCCGCGCAGATAGTAAGAGCCGATCGAGGGAATGGGCGAGATTTGAATCATGGTGATAGGCGATGGTTAGCAACCCATCACTAGTTTGATTCCTTTTCCATCTTAAATCCCACCACCACGCTAAGCGTGGCCTTTGAGCCTGACGGCCTTGGGCTCTGTCTACCCCGTCAGGGATATAGACCTGAAAATGTATCTGTATTGCATTGAGTATATATACATAGTTGGGTAGATGACTGGGATGGACAATCTACTCAATCTACCCAACTATGTATGTATACTCACCAGTCATCTACCCAACTATGTATGTATACTCCCCAGTCATCTACCCAACTATGTATGTATACTCACCTGTTTCAGCAATATAACTCTGACCTATTTGAGAAGTCTAGGCGTTGTTTACTGGTTGGTTGCCATGGCAACCCAGTAATTACTTCTTACCACCGCCATCGATTTTTACCACCCTGCAGCGGTCGTTGCCCCGGCTGCATACAAAATAAGTGCATATTTTATGCAGGGATTTATGGGAACGTTTGCTGGGAAACCTTTCTTAAATAGATATAGATAGATAGATAACTCTTTATTGTACACCAAAAGAATAACAAACAAGTGCGAGACGGACTTGCGCACTAAGGGTTCCGTACCATTATCTATAAAAATCAAGTTTTTTGTATGGGAGCCCCTCTTAAATATTTATATTGTTTTAATTTTTTAATTTTTTTTTTTAAATTAACCTGTACTGTCCCACTGCTGGGCAAAGGTCTCCCCCATCTCCTTCCAAATATCTCGATCGTGGCCACTTCCCACCATTCCCTCTCAAACTGACGCAAGTCGTCGCACCAACGCTTCCGGGGCCTACCTCTCTTCCTTCGACCATCTTCGGGAGTCCACTTTGTTACCAAAGTGGCCCGTCTGTCCGGATGCATGCGGCAAACGTGCCCCGCCCAATCCTATTTTAGTTTAGCGGCTTTATGACCGACATCAGCAATGCCGGTTTTTGAGCGAAGCGTTGTATTTGGCAACTTATCGAGCCTAGTAACTTTTTTTTGGGTGTTTTAATTATTATTAAAATAAAAATACAACTGAGTATTTGGTGAATATTTCAAGTGCCTACCTGCTGCCATTATTAATATCGAGCAAAAAAGGGCGAAAAAATTGCGTTTGTTGTATGGGAGCCCCTTAAATATATATTTTGTTTTTAGTATTTGTGGCTATAGCGGCAACGAAAAAATACGTACATAGTGAAAATTTTAACTTTCTAGCTATCGCGGTTCTTGAGATACAGCCTGGTGACAGACAGACGGATAGACGGACAGACAGCGAAGTCTTAGTAATAGAGTCCCGTTTTTACCCTTTGGGTACGGAACCCTAAAAAATTACAAAGAAATAATTTTACAATTAAATGAGTACAATGGGCGGTCTTATCGCTTATATATTTAGGTAATCACACAAATATAAACCACTGACACTTTTATAATTACACAAACACTCACACTTGTGCTTGGGTCATATTACTTAGTATTATTTAAAAAAAAACCTGTTGGCTGAAATATGACATTTATATAACCTAACATACCGCTTGTAAAAAGCAGTTTTTTTAAATAAATCTATACATATAATAAAACAGTAAAAAAGTGTGTCTGTACATTAAATATATTTCCAAAAAAAATATTGGGGGCGATGGAGACGTAGTAATAGAGTAAGAATTTTAAAAAAAAAGTCTGTCTGTTTGTCTGTATGTCTGTTTGTCTGTTTGTACACGCTAATCTCCGGAAATACTGGACGGATTCGAATAAAACTTTTTTTGTTATATAGCTATTAAGCCTGGGTAACATAAAAGGTATAAATGATTTTGGAAAATGGAACGCCTGATGCAGAACCATAATGGTCCAGCTAAACTATAAGAGATATAAAAATGCCGCCTTAGTAAAAGTTGTTCAGCCTGATGAGCATTTTCCAGAGACATAAAGTCCACGCGAACGAAGTCGCGGGCTTCGGCTAGTAAATAATAATAACTAAAAGGCCTCTTCATGTTGGCTTTGACCCCATGAACGCATCAAAGGACAGAGTCCCTATGGACCCATGACTGAAAAGCGTACTAACGTAATAATATTGGCTCTACATGAGATCTGACCACTTTTTTATAGATTTTGATTAAGGTGTAGTTTAGAGCTTGTAGGTTTAGAGCGTGTAGTCTTTAGAGCTGGGCTTTTTACGAGATCTGACAACTTTTTCACAGGGTAAGCTACGTAGACTCGTCTTGGCAACATTTTTACATGAAAATGTTTTTGGTAAGATTCTATTTTGGAATAACAATCGCGAGGTCTAAGTTCGCGGCGAACCACTAGTAATAATAAATACAAAGAGGAAGGGACATACCCGTAATAAATCGAAGCATACTTACTTCTTACTTCCCTAGAGGACAGTTTTCCGCAATGTGCTACTTTCCAACCACTCAAAAAAGATACTTTTTCTTAGCGTCTTAACAAACATTCTCTATAGGATTTGTATGAAATACAGTATTATGACATCATAGTTTCTTGGAATAATAATAATAATTAACAATTATATATATAATGGCTGCATTGCCATACAACGTGGCAATGCAGCCAGCCTTCTGGGCACGTTACCGCAGGGTAAACAATTACCGGGCCTTTTTTATTTGTAAATATTAGTTTGTAGTGTATTGTAGTCAGTAGTTTTATAATCTTTATTTTAGTATTTAAGAAAATTTAATGTGTATATATAATTATTTTTCCTCAAATAAAAGCTTATTTTGTTATTAACAAATTTATAATAATCTTTTTAATGAACGTTTCATCATCACATTTACAATATATGAGGTCTAGCATAATATACTGAAATTATTTCAAGAGTGTATTCAGTCCGTGATAGTGAACAACTTTCCCCAAGAAACATATGTCGAAATATGGAAAATACTTTTAGCTTTCCATACAAACTCGGATCAGCTGATCGGTCAACTTGTATGGGAATCCAAAAATTACTTTTTATATTTCGATACATGTTCCTTGGGGAAAGTTGTTCAGTATGACGGACTGAATTCACCCTTAAAATAGTTTCAGTATATTTTGTTAGACCTATATTTAGATACATATATAGTTCCTAAGGAGATAGCATTAAAGGAATAAAAAGCAGAAACTTTTATTAGAACTGCGACACGAAACATTCCAGCATGTGCGTATAATTTTATTTTAATGGCAACATTTTCTTGTTGCCACAATATTTTTGCCCGTTTTTATTTGTCATCTTTATCGCGTATCCGGACATTTGATCCCGGATTTATGCCTCTGGCATTAGGCGTAAAGAAACAACCATGGATATAAGATTAAATAGATGAGAACTTGTGGACTAGTTCTGTTATACTATTTTTTCTACTCCTGTACTGTTATCTGTCTTTTAAATGGTTCTGAACACTAATATAAGAACATTGATAATATGATTGCAGAAAAAAGTCTATACTCTGTGCCTCATAATAGCACATGTGTCGTTATTTCACTAACGATACTGCTAGCCATAGACCAAGAACATTTTTTTCTATAGATTTACCATACTGCCAACATAAGAAAAAAATGTTTTTTTAACATAGTCACTAAAAAGACGTCAATTAAAAAAAAAGTTTACCATAGATACCATATAGATCAGTACTTGTATATTCTAAATCTGATTTACCAAACATGTAAGTCAAACATTTTCATATTTTCTTTGTTTGGTTTTGTATTTTATTTAGTAAATATAGTCGTAGAAAAAGTATTGTATGCAACGTTGTATAAGTACGTCAAAAAATGCTCGATGGCGCCTCCTTACGATGCTCATACGATGTATTTTGAACCCTCTTATACAACTGTTGCATAAAATACTATAACTAACATTTAAACTTTTTAGTATTTAAACTCTCCATTTTCTAAGAGATGATTTATAACCATGAAATTTAAAACAGTTTTGCGCACATATATTCGCTGTATTAACTACATACACACGTCTTTATCCCTAATGGGGCAGACAGAGCATTTTGGGTCATGCGACTCTATGCATGGCCGAGAAGATAGAAAAGCTATCAATGCAGTGATGGGTTGCTAGCTGCATCGGCTGTTAACAGGATTCGCATCTTCGCCCATTCCCTCGATCGGCTTTTACGATCTGCGCGGGAAGAGAAGCAGCTGGTACATTATAAGTTTTTCCTTTTCTCCCAGACCAGCATGAATGACATTATATTCGCTGTATTAGTACAGAATAAATACTAGTACTTATGTAGTATAAGTCAATTGACAAAGACAATCCTTCTCTCTCGACTGATCATTCTTTGCTCGATATTACTGAGATAAATTATTAATTTTATACCATCTTATTACAAAACCCAGACTAACTTTGTTACTACGTTTAAACCATTATCCGACCAAATCAAGTTGACATCTAGTAATATGTCTCTGTCTCATTTCAAAATGTCAACTTGATTTGGTCGGATAGTGGTTTAAACCTAGTAACAAAGTTAGTTTCCGTTTTATAATAAGACGGATATAGTTTAAGCATTGTCTTCTGATACTGTCTGAAAAATAAGCAACGCTGAGCATTTATGTATGGTGATAAAGTCTAATTTCGTTTGATATGGATTAGGACGTCAACATTGGACGTCTTTCGTATTATTTTGTGGAGTGACCCCCCTGTACTCGGCGTCGGAATGGCATTTTCATAAGAGAGTGGCAACTCAATGGAGAGACAAAATAAAATGTAATTTTTGAAGTGCAAAACTTCTTTAGCGGCGTTGTGCACTTTTTTCGGAATGGGTAAAAAATGTTAAACTCGCGTCAGGACACGTGACCTGATCGAAAATTCGTAAGACGGATGGAGAGTAGACAGCTGGCGCGGCGTAGGAGACGGAGTATCCCCCTCTCTTTCTACGGCGCGGTGAAAATGTATGCCTGCGCCTGCTGTTTCGTATATCAAAAATGCACAACGTTAATATTCAAGTTTTCACTTCTGCCGGCACTCCCAGAGTGCAACCCGTCGTTTTTTTTTTTGCATAAAAACATCTTTTAACTTACCAGTATTAGAAAAATATGGCATATTTTGTACAGCTAACATCATCATCAGGTCTTTTTGTCTCCACTGCAGGAGCATGACCCTCTCTGTACTACCCGAGCGAAGCTAGAGCTGCCAGAGGTCTTGGCCTACACTCTCCACGCTGGCCAGACGGGTTGGAGAGGTCTCATTGATGTTTATAAGCTTTGTTTAGCTTGTACAGCTATGAACGCTTACAAACTGAAGTCATCTAGTATAAGAAAGAACCTAATTCTTTGTAAACAAGAATACCCCGATGCCGCGAGGTATGGCGCGTCTTTATTGTAAAGTACAAAAATGGATGTATCAGAATCGCGTCTATTAAGAGTTATGACACCCGCAGCTTGTGACAGATCCGAGGCCTTACTATAAGCAACAATCTTCCACACTTATTCATCATACATATTTTTTCTAAACTAAAACCCACCTTTAAGAAAATCTACAAAAATAATTTGTATAAAATTTCTATTGGACCACCCATTTGCTCCCATGCTGGTCTGGGAGAAATAAAAAAAACTTAGAATGTACTAGCTGCTTCTCTTCCCACGCAGATCGTAAAAGCCGAGGGAATGGGCAAAAATGCAAATCATGTTAACAGGCGATGCGGCTAGCAACCCATCACTGTATTGATTGCTTTTCCATCTTCTCGCCCACCATGACGCTAAAAGTGGCTTTTGGGTCTTGCGGCCCTGGACTCTGCATAGAACCGCAAAACCCAAAATGCTCCTACTGCCCCATTAATGATAAAGACGTGATAGTATGTATGTATGTATCATCATCATAACATCAGCCTATGTCCAGCAGTCTTCCTGTGGCTGTATGTATGTATGTATGTAGGTACCAACTCATTTGCTATAAACCATAATAACTATATTTTATAACAAATAGCATGGATGCAAGCCGCTCTAGATCGGTCATTTTGGAAATCTTTGGGAGAGGCCTATGTCCAGCAGTGGACGTTATGCGGCTGAAATGATGATGATGATGATAACAAATACATATATATTTTTAGATAAACCTCCAAGAGCCAGGTCAATCTGAAAAAGGTCATTTTCCATTATGACCTGACCAGGGATCTAACCCAGGAACTTCGATGTGACAGCCTGGTATGATGACTAACAGGCCATAGAGATTGTCAAAAAAATCATTTTCCAAACTGGTCCAGGCATCTTTAAGTTATTTTCGGCATCTTTAAGTTATTTTCGGCATCTTTAAGTTATTTTCGGCATCTTTAAGTTATTTTCGGCATCTTTAAGTTGTTATCGGGGAACCTACAGGTCTAACAAAATATACTGAAACTATTTTAAGGGTGAATTCAGTCCGTGATAGTGAACAACTTTCCACAAGGAACATATGTCGAAATATGAAAAATATTTTTAGCTTTCCTTACAAACTCGGATCAGTTGAACATGTATCGAAATATGAAATTTTGATACGTGTTCCTTGGAAAAATTAAGGACTGAATTCACCCTTTAAATAGTTTTAATACATTTTGTTATACATAGCGCGACGAACCGATGGCCGATGGGGCAAAAGGTTCTTGAATGGCGACCGCGTACTGGCAAGCGAAGCGTAGGGCACCCACCTACAAGGTGGTCAGATGACCTGACCAGGATCGCTTGAAAGCGCTGGATGCAGGCCGCTCTTGATCGGTCATTTTGCAAATCTTTGGGAGAGGCCTATGTCCAGCAGTGGACGTTATGCGGCTGAAATGATGACATTTTGTTATACCTTTTATAAAAAAAATATACATTCATATTCAAACCTCCTTTCTTTAGAATAAGTCTGTTTAAAATGTATAATGCCTGTTGCTTCAAAAACTGCTTAGGCTGGATAGCATTTTTGATATTTTTATTTCTAAGGCGCATAGCCATGGCTGTCTTGTTCAATGTTTATGGACTACGTTGCCTTTGGTAGCATGTAGAATGTTAGAAAATTACCATAAATTAATGATCTAAACAGACTGAAAACAACTTTTTGACAAAGTATGCTTCCTAGTGGAATTCGAACCCAGACGTCCGGATCACAATGCGAATGCCATGACCATTGGACCATGGAGGCAGATTACATCTCACATGAAGGGCTAAAAATAGATAATCCATTCAGAATTTAATAGGTAGGTGTACTTAATAATACATAAACGTTTTGCTATCTACAATATATCAAATCATAGTACTATTACATTTTATAAAGTTATTATGTAGCGTATGTACTTACAAGGTTTGTTGTTTGTTTGTTTTAACCTTTTATTGTACGTTTAAATATAAAAAAGTTACAAAACATTTGTTTTAAAAATAAAGGTTAGGTTAAAGATCATATTTAAACTTTAACACTAAACAAAGGGTTAAATACTTACCCTCATATCAATCTATGATACTGAACAACTTTCATTGTTCAACTCAAATTGTATCAAAATTGGCACAGCCGTTTGCGAGTAAAGAAGTAACAAACATACACACATACACTCATAAATTGCACCTTTATAACATTTGTGTGATACTTATATATCGAAATATATTAAAATAATTTTATTCCCTTAGTCACTCGAATCGGATCATCATCATCATCATTTCAGCCGCATTCCGTCCACTGCTGGACATAGGCCTCTCATAAAGATTTCCAAAATGACCGATCTAGACTATAGGGACATTTATACTCAAATCGGATGAGTCAACATAATAGAACGGGAGGTCACGACAAATTTGGTAACGATAAGGTAAATGGCTGAATCTGGTTTCACAAGATGAAGAGCATCTCTCTGATGCCAAATATGTCGGTCTTCCAGCGTGAAGTGGTTGCGTTCCTTAGATATGGCGCCTGAAAAGTTGGTTAGCGTGACCAATAAATGATAAGGTAAATGATTAATTCTGGTTTTTTCACATAATGAAAAGCACCTCTATGATGCCAAATATGTCGGTCTGCAAGCGTGAAGTGGTTGCGTTCCTTAGATATGGCGCCTGAAAAGTTGGTTAGCGTGACCAATAAATGATAAGGTAAATGATTAATTCTGGTTTCACATAATGAAGAGCACCTCTCTGATGCTAAATATGTCGATCTGCCTGCGTGAAGTGGTTGCGTTACGTAGATAGGGCGCCTGAAAAGTTAGTTACCTTGACAAAAAAAGAAAATTATAAGGTAAATGGCTGATTCTGGTTTCACAGGATGAAGAGCACCTCTCTGATGCCAAATATGTTGGTCTGCCTGCGTGAAGTGATTGCGTTACTTAGATATGTCGCTTGAAAAGTTGGTTATCATAAACAAAAGAAAAAAATATAACATAAATAGCTGACTCTGGTGTCACAGAACAAAAAGTACCTCTCTGATACAAAATTTGTCGGTGAAGTCTTGTTTGTTTTGTCGGTCTGCCTACGTGAAGTGCTAGTGTTACTTAGATATGGGTATGGCGCCTGAAAAGTATGTTATCGTGACCAAAAGTAAAATTATAAGGTAAATGACTGACTCTGAACGGCTGCATATCAAGCAAAACACATCTAGAGTCTAGTTCTTTGACTGCATTATATTCAAAAATTGTGGTATTATAGTTATCTTATTTCAAAAATAGTAAAATAAACTTTAGTTCATTTGTGCACTAAACCTTTCAAAACTAAAAAACACTTTACCCCCAAACTACACAACCGATTTTGATAAAATTTCTGTTGGACCATCTAAAACGAATGCCCTTTAAAAAAAAGAATTTTCCAAATCGGTTAAGGCACCTTCAAATAATCGGTAACAAATTATGCACTTGCATAACTTTAACACGTGTGCAAATGTTCTAAATGCGTATGATACGCCAGACTTTGAAATTTTGTTGAAATCAGTTACAATACTTGAACATTGAATTTATAAAAATAAAATGTCGGCGTTAACAATACTACTAAATATTGTTAACGCCGGAATCTTAAAAAGTACAACTGTGACACAAAGTTTTTGGTAGAAAGAGTTAATTTATCTGGCACAAAAAAAGTAAAAATCGAAAATTTTGTTGTTAGTACATTTGTCAACTACGGCATCAATATTAAGGTGACACAGGGTAGACAAATTCATGTGTTTGTATGAAATGTACGCTACTGCATCTAAGTAACGCAACCACTTCACACACTCAGGCTGACATATTTAGCATCAGAGAGGTGCTCTTCATTATGTGAAACCAGAATTAATCATTTACCTTATCATTTATTGGTCACGCTAACCAACATTTCAGGCGCCATATCTAAGTAACGCAACCACTTAACACAGGCAGACCAACATATTTAGCATCAGAGAGGTGCTCTTCATCCTGTGAAACGAGAGTCAGCCATTTACCTTATCATTTTTGTTTTGGTCACGATAACCAACTTTTTAGGCGCCATATCTAAGGAACGCAACCACTTCACGCAGGCAGACCGACATATTTGCCATCAGAGAGATGCTCTTCATTATGTAAAATGTACATCAAAATTTAGAAGGTTTTTTAGGCAAAGAATTATTAGTCGAATTATTTCTAGAAGAGTTGGATGTGGACATTCAATGTTTGACTGAATATTGGCTGTATGACAGTCAGATGATGTTTAGCCTAAACAACTATAATATTGTTAGCTGCTTTAACAGGAAGTCTGCTCAGCAAGGGGGTTTTTATAATTTTGTAAAAGATTCTTTCCGTAGCAAAGAGCGGACGGATATTGTCAGACTTTCTGTTGAGCGCGTTTGTGAGGTGACCTGTGCCGAGCTAGATCATCATATAATTATTTGTGTATACAGTCCTCCTAATAGTGATTTTAAAAGTTTCCTTAAAACTATGGACCAGGTACTTAAGTCCTGTTCATCTAGTAAAAAGAATTTAATTGTTTGCGGAGATTTTAATGTTGATATCTTAGTAGATAATCCAAAAAGTACACAATTTCTAAATCTTTTTAAATGTTATGAATTAGTAAACGTATTATTTAAGCCAACCCGAATTACTGCTACATCTGCTTACTTGTCTAGACAACTTTTTTGATTCAATATTCTGATAAATCTGTTATTAATAAACTGCCCTCTGATCATTCGGGTGTATATGTATGTCAATGAGTCCAAAAGCAAGTCCAGTATTTTGAACAAAGATAAAACTTTTTGTAGGCCCGTTACTTCTAAAAATATACGAAAACTTTAAAATAATTTAGATAACAAATTGTTATCAGTAATCAGGAAAAATCCGGACGCCCATTACAATAAAATATTTAACTGTATTACTTCAGAATATTCAAAAACATTGAAACGAAAACAAATTGTAGTGCATAGAAAATTACAGTTTAGTGAGTGGGCTACTACTGGCATCTACATAAGTAGGAACAAGCTTTACGACTTATATGCCCAAAAACAATATAATTTTGATCCTTCCTTTGTAGAATATGTTAAAAATTATTCCAAAATATTTAAAAAAGTTTGTAGACAAGCCGGTAGTAGAAAAATAAATAATGCTCCTAACAAAATAAAAGAAACTTGGAATGTTATAAATAAAGAAACAGGTAAAAATAAAGCCAAAGAAAATATCTGTCAAATCAAATCTAGTGGTGAGATTATTACTAAAACTGAAGAAATAGTAAATGTTTTTGATGATTTCTTTACTAACATTCCTTTGGAACTTACTTCTAATGTGAATTCTAACCCCCAGCGTGCTGAAGCCTTGCTTAAGAATAATGTTAGGCCTTATGATTCTCAATTTAAATTTAAGTTTGACCCCAAAAATAAAATAGATGCTTAAAAACAGCTAAATTTAAAAAAATCTGAAGATCATTGGGGCATGTCAGTTGCTGTAGTAAGCCATATCATAAATATCATAGCTGCTGCTTTAGCTTTTATATTTAATGAATGTATTGATGAAGGCATATTTCCTAACCTAATGAAATGTAGAAAATTAATCCCCTTATTTAAAAAAGGAGAAAAAACAGACCCTGGCAACTACAGACCTATATCTATCCGGCCAGTTTTGAGTAAGGTGTTCGAAAAGATAATGCTCAATCAAATGCTGCTTGATGGTCAGACGACCTACGTAATGTTGCAGGAAGGCGCTGGATGCAGGCCGCTCCCGATCGGTCGTTTTGGAAATCCTTGGGGGAGGCCTATGTCCAGCAGTGGACTTCCTGTGGCTGATATGATGATGATGATGATGAAATGCTGCTTCACTAACCTAACCTACCAACAATTCGGCTTTGCTGGCGGGAAATCGAACACCGATGCGGGACTACTCCCGCACTCGTTACTCATATATACGACGCATGGGAGAACAAAAATGATTTAATTGGATCATTTTGTGATCTCTACAAAGTCAAAGTCAAAGTCAAATTCATTTATTTATCTTTGGATATTTGTATCACTTGATAATTGTCACTTTTTTTCCTTTCGATTTCTTATAAGGTAAATGTTGACGTCAGATCATTTACTTAAAGCTAAGTTTACTGCCGCTTCCAAAGCGCAAGTACAGAAGAAACGGTAACAAACTGTACTGCAGCATTTTCTCCAATAACGTCAACGTCAAAGCATTTGATTGCTTTGATCATCCGACACTTTTGCTCAAATTTCGTCAATATGCTTTTGATGATAATTCAATTAAACTTATAGAATCTTATATAACACATAGGCATCAGACTGTTGATTTAAATGGCATAAAATCTCACGGATCTAATGTTAAAATAGGCGTACCGCAAGGTTCAATTTTTGGACCTTTCCTTTTCTTAGTTTATGATAATGACTTGCCTTACATGGTTGAGAAGCAGGCTGGCATAGTGCTGTTTGCTGATGACACCTCGCAAATATTCAAAATAGATCAACATAGCACAAACGCTAGCGCGGTGAACAGCACCTTGTCTTCTATTTCTGATTGGTTTTCTGCCAATAACCTTGTGACGTAGCGTTTGCGCGGGATCGAACCACGGACGCTAACATCAACATAAAGTTTAGAGACTCCGTTACCAGAGTGGTATGACGGGGTCTGTGCCTATGGGGTTGATCGAGAGGGATGGCAAATCAAACCACTTCTACACAAGACGACGATATTTATTACAAGTTCCACAAAGTCTCTTAGACTAATCTTATGCCAAACTTAACCTACCGAACCGTATCACTTATCTTATTAATCACAAATAAGAAAGGGAGAGTGGACGCAATGGATTGCGTACACAACGATACACGGTATGTCTGAATTTAGTCGTCTTCGGCAATCTATAATGGCTATATATGGCGCGTGCGGTACGTTCAATAAAATCACTGGGGCGCTAAGTAGTGCGCCAAGTGAGGATACGGGTCCGCTGGGCGTCTGTAACGGGACGCCGCGGGAATAGGGACTCAGATTGTACTTCTGACAATCGGTCTCATAAAACGGATCACGCCAGAGGCGTCGGTAACCAAAGGGTGCGCGGCCCTATGGTTTTACGGAAAGCACAAGCCGGTAGGTACGCTCAGGTATCATCGGGAAGAGGGATTATCTAGACTCCACTCAAGGGGTTGAGTGCCTGCTCCTAATAGAGGATCGCTCAGGGTCCAAACTCGGTGCGCTACGGGATGAGTGATCGTCACCACTCAAGAACGGAACGGGACGGGAGTGCTATCTAGCACTGACCGGGAGTGTGCGCTCAGGTCACGACGGAATGAGGGGTTTCCCAGACGCCACTCAAGGGGGGTGAGAGCTTACACCAAACGGTGTCCAGAGGACGGAACGCTCAGGGCACAAACCCGGGTACGCTCGGGGCGTGACGGGGTGAGGGGTCGCCAAGACTCCACTCACTAACGGGCCCGCGGGCCTAATTATAGAACCTGCGGGAATAAACGGGATCACGCTATCGAACGAGGAAAAACCCCCGCCGACCACGTGACTTCTGTAACCCCTGGAAGAAGGGGAAACTACAGGGTTCGCTATCGAACGAGGACAACCCCCGCCGACCACTAGTCCCGGTGAAACCTAAGGGATTTCGCTATCGAACGAGGACAACCCCCGCCGACCACTAGTCCCGGTGGAACCTAAGGGATTTCGCTATCGAACGAGGACAACCCCCGCCGACCACTAGTCCCGGTGGAACCTAAGGGATTTCGTTATCGAACGAGGATAACCCCCGCCGACCACTAGTCCCCGTAGAACCGCTATCGGACGAGGATAAGCCCCCGCCGACCACGGTGGACAGCCCGGAATGGACTGACGATTAGTTCGCCGCCGTTCGCGCTTATATAGCCGGCCGCTTCTAGCGGCACGAGTGGGGGAACCGGTTTGAAGCGGATTTGACTGGTATGACGCGGTATGCGTATCGCTGTGTGCGTTACAACGTTGTTTCTTATTTATGTGGGTAGTGACGGGCGGTTCGGAGAATGCTACGTCACAACCTCATGCTAAATGCGAAAAAGACCCAATGCATTCGATTTTCTCTTCCTAATGTGAGACAGGCCTGCGTTGTCATAATGATAGATGGTGAAAAACTCGATCTTGTTGAAAGTACTACCTTCTTAGGAATAACAATAGACTCAAAACTTTAATGGGGTGCTCATATAATTAAACTTTCTAATAGGCTTAGCTCTGCGGCTTATGCTGATAGGAGAATAAGACAATTAAAAGATGTAGCAACTGCTAGACTAGTGTACTTTAGTTACTTTCATAGTGTAATGTCTTACGGCATACTCCTGTGGGGGAATGCAGCCGATATTCAGACTATTTTAATTTTACAAAAACGGGCAATTCGTGCTATTTACGGGTTAGGATCTAGAGACTAACTCAGAGAATTATTCAAGAAAATAGATATACTTATCATCACAGTATATATTTGAAAACATAATGTATGTAAGGAAAAATATTTCCTCATACAGTAAAGTAAGCGATTTGACCGATAGAAACCTACGTAATAAGAATGACTTAGTTGCCCCATTTTCTAGGCTCAAAACAGTAAGTAAGACGTTTATGGGGAACTGTATACTTTTTTATAATAAATTGCCAAAATCGGTCCTTGATATGCCGGATAATAAATTCAAAACGTATGTAAAGAAAGTACTTTGTGAGAAGGCTTATTATAGTACCGATGACTACCTTAAGGACAAAAAGTCAGGCTTGAGTTTGGCGCGGGTCCCTCTTAAAGTTTGTAATATAGGTACTCGCAAATGACATAATTTGGTACATTATGTACAAACTAAATCTACAACTTGACAATATTTTAAAATTTTGACATGTAAAAATTCAATTAAAATTATGATATGACATAACAAACAATGTATTCTCTGTCGACATTAACTTTAAATATTAATTCAATTGTGAGTTGACATCTTTGGAGAAAATGCTGCAGTGCAGTTTGTTACCGCTTCTTCTGCACTAGCGCTTTGGAAGCGGTAGTAAACTTAGCTGTAAGTAAACTTTTGACGTCAACAATTGTACAACAAAACAATGACAATTATTAAGAGATATTATAAATATCCTATGATAATAAAGATATATTTAAATTGAATTGAATAATGAAAAAAGCAGGATGTTTGTTATTACTATAAAAATTAGGGCAAAATCGTTTTACATAATGATCTAAAGTTAAAAGATATAATCAGTCATATATATGACAGACATTCTAAAACCAAACGGATTATAAGTTAGTTGCAAAATGTTTCAGTATAGATCAAAAATTCCAGTCATACGTATTATATTAATACTAAGTGTGATTTCATTTAACAACACAATTTTTGGAGAAAGGGTAAGTAAGTACTAATAATACACTACACATACATCATCAGCATCATCATCGTCTTTTTATCCCCACTGCAGGAACACGACCCTCTCTGTACTACAGAGCTACACTTGGCCAGTGCTGCCAGAGGACTTGGCCTACACTCTCCTCGCTGGCCATACGGGTTGGAGAGGTCTCATTGATGTTTATATGCTTTGTTAAGCTTGAATTTAATTGCGCCTAAATAAACCGATGGCCGATGGGGCAGAAAGGTTCTCGAATGGCGACCACGTACAGGCAAGCGAAGCGTAGAACACCCACCCACAAGGTGGTCTGACGACCTAACCAAGGTCGCTGGAGGGCACTGGATGCAAGCCGCTCTAGATCGGTCATATTGCAAATCTTTGGGAGAGGCCTATGTCCAGCAGTGGACGTTGTGCGGCTGAAATGAAACATACTAATAGAAATCCGAAGTTTGGTACTGTTTATTATTATCTCGACTAGTGGTTAGCAACTTAGACCTCGTGATAATGATTCCACAAGTTTATTTAAAAACCCCGACTTTCAAGTGTCACCTCATTTTTGAACCGCTGAACTGATTTCCATTAAACAATGCTAAAAACCATCGCAAGGAAGCTTGCTTTCACGTAAAATAAGCGGCCAAGTGCGAATCGGACTCGCCCATAAAGGGTTCTTTAGCAGCAAGTAACATAATATAAGTCTTGTAGGTACACGGCCCAAAAACGTGTTGCGGGGACACCAGATTGCGGGGGACGGTGCGAGTTTCCGTTCTGTATGTAATACTATTATTAATTCTGTGCCCGTGGTTCGATTTATTACGGGTATGTCCGTTCCACTGTGTTATCCCCGCCTAAAGTAGTAGTATGTCCAGGGTGTCAGCTTCCTGCATACCTTTATCAAAATTGGTCCCACGTTGTTTACAGACGATATCTAAATTTCTTATACGCTTGTATACTCAGATAAGATACATAAGCACCGAAAGGCCGTGCGTGTCCTACTACAACCGGAAGTACTTGACATTTGTGAACCTCACCAGCCAGAGGTACAGCCGCGACAACCCCTTTTACTACGTGGGCCTGCACTTCAACGTCCTGATTCCTTTCGGCAACAACGTGCTAGTAAGTATCATCGTCCTCATCATCATCATCATTATTATCATCATCATCATCATATTCATGATCATCATCATCCAAGCGTATTTTTCCGGTTCCATCCTTAGCAGTAATGCTTTACAGTCCGCTACCTAACCAAGATTTGACGAGGTTACTGGTTTTTTGCACTTCATTATCATATCTGCCATAGAAGTCCACTGCTAGTAGGTATGACGAATGAAAAGATTCTGGCCCGTCGCGTCGATGAGATTATTAAAAAATATTGTACACGTATTTTTTATTTTCTTTGAGAAAGATATACATTACTTGTACATTTTTTTTCTTCAAAAATCTTACTTTCTTGTATCTTGTATGTATACCTATGTATGAATGTTTGTTTAGGTCGAATTTGCACTCAATTTTAAACCAGTTATACTCAACCGATTGACCTGGAATTTTGCATACTCGTGTAAATCGGATGACAATTAAATTGTAAAAATTTTTTTTTTCAAAAACTGGTTTCGAAATTGTTTTTGGTGTAGGTTAATTCAATAGTGAAACAGATGTAATAAAAATGCATTTAAATAGAATACATTAAGCAATACACCGCCCACGCCCACATGATGATAAAATAAATAAATTTAAATATATACTAACAAATCACACAGATTTACAATCCAAGACCTCCCGTGGAAGTCGTAGAAGGTGACTTAGGAAATACAAGCTAAACAAAGCTTATAAGCATCAATGTGACCTCTCCAACCCGTCTGGCCAGCGTGGAGAGTGTAGGCCAAGACCTCTGGGAGCTCTGGCCAAGTTTGGCTCGGGTAGTACTGAGAGGGTCGTGCTCCTGCAGTGGAGACAAAAAGACCTGATGTAATGTAAAAAAAAACACAGATTTAGCTATCCCCACAGTAAGTTCGAGACTTGTGTTAGGGATATTAACTAAACGATACTTACTATATTTTATAACCAAAAACATACATAAATAAACATCCAAGACCCAGGACAATGTGAAAAAGGCCATTTTCCAACTTGCCCCGACCGGGGATCGAACCCGGAACCTTTGGGCAGACTAGCAAAGTCACCACTCCGCCTACATCCACGACCCAATCTGAAAAAGATGACTTTTCCTCTTACTGACGGGGGATCGCACCCAGGACCCGGAGTGACAGCCTGGCATGGTGACCACCTGGACAACAGGGGTCAAAATATTCTTTTTTTTTGTAGATCGATTTTTTCTTCTACGAGTTCCTGTCAAACGAGTACAAGCGCAGCTTTGTGCAGATGCACTTTGGATGGTGTGACTTGATCCACAAAGACACGTTCTTCGGAGCCGCCATGAGACAAGGGAAGTTTGACCAGCCCTGTCCTTATACTGCGGTAAGATTTATTGCATTCATTCATTTTGATAAGCGGTTGTGGTCTAGATGTTTACGTGAAAGCGAGTTCCCTTGCTGTGGATCTTATTCAAGTAAAAATTAAAAGCGTTTGTTGTAAAAAGTCAACAGGACATGTTTATATAAATTTGACTCATCGATGATTCGTTTTCAAATCTAAGTTTTATGTTTTTACAGAATTGCAATTTTCCTCGGATAGAATTTAAGGGAATGATTTCTTTTATAAATATAAGGGCGTTATAAATTGCGGGAAAAGACAAATTAGCTTTAAACATCCGAGATGTAGAAATAGACTCTGTTTAAAGTTATTTTCTAAAAATAAAAATTGTAATTTTGATACGAAACGTGATCTACATAAAGAAAATTCACCGCGTTGGTGTCAATCCGACAAAAGGTCAAAAGGACCTGGGATTGTTGAAAAGGCACATGCCTGCTATGAGCTCTTGATTGTGAAAAGTAAAGACTTCAATTAATAAAGTTTAAATTCACACGAGTGATATCAAATAATCTCGTAATTAGTAACTCTATTATTTATCTAACCCAGGATTCGGTACTAACGAAGGAATAGGCGAATCGTTAGGAGAACTTGGTAGGCTTTTATAGGCTAAATATTGCAGAGATTATCTTCTTCTTATCGTGTGTGTTAGTGACTAACACTAGTGTCAGAGTTTTTAAACCGCCTTAAAGGCCTCTGACATGGTTTTAAGTAACGACCAATGTCAAAGATCTGTTTACGTTAGTAATAGTCACTCTAATCCTACTAATATTATAAATGCGAAAGTGAGTTTGTATATTTGTTTGTTGGTTTGTTACCTCTTCACGCTTAAACTACTGAACCGATTTGGATGAAATTTGGTTTGAGACTCGGGGAAGGACATAAGGTACTCTTTATCCCAAAATTCTCACGGGGAGCGAAGCCCGCGGGTACAGCTAGTTTAGTATATAATCTGTAGTTGTATTCAATAGAGTTAGAGTCGTCACTATGTAAGGAGTAGGTTTACGAAGATGGAATAAATACAATGAACGGCTCTCGTGTTTCCATCACTACTCCTAACCACAACGCTACCCAATGGACACCAACACCAACCCAACAGCATGGAACATATCATTCATTATTGCTCTATGTTTCATGAAAATCGGGTTAGCCTTTTGAAGTTATTGTTTTTTTTTTAATGATTTTTTATTACAGGGTGAATACCATCTATACAACATGACGATCCCCCTGGAACAAGTACCACGGACCTTTCCCTTCAAAAAGGGGCGCATCTACGCTAACGTTACAATTATGACTAGTGCCAAAGGGAGGGTTGTTGAGCCCCTAGCTAATGCACATATTGATATGGAGGTTAAGGAATTTAACAAAAAAAGTAAAAAAATTACTTAATTTTTACCTTTTTAATTTTTTTACAAAAAAAATTACAACGTTTTTATAGCTTTACAGTAAAACATTTTTTTTTTTTAACTAAGAGCCAATGTGAATACTTAGTACACAATACAATAATAAAAAATACAATAATTAAAATATATCTGTTATCCGGTCCATTAATATCCCATCCACATAGCCCAAGCCAAGTAAATCCCTCCCTGGCATTATAGTTCGGAAGCTATAGAGGACTGTCCGTTATATGCATCTCAGTGGTACATTAAGGGATAGACCTCCTGTTTCAGAGAGGTATATTCCCACCGCAACACCAAGTAGAGTTGAGATTGAGGCCTAAAGAGTATTGCTGACTGAACGATCGAATTTATCACTCAAGGCAGTTTCTGACTGGAGTGATGCCAACCTTGTTAAATTGAACGCATCCAAGACCCAGGCCTGTCTCTTCTCTACCAAAAAAAGCCCCTTTACCATGACTCCTACCTTCCAGGGCATATCCATTCCCTTAACCAACAAATTGGAACTCCTTGGGGTGCTTATTACATCAGACCTTAATTTCGGTCAATATATTGAGTCCAGAGCCAAGATTGCTGCAAGGAAACTGGGCATACTATCCAGAGTCAGGCAATACTTCACACCCGAGCAGTTGCTTCACCTTTACACTGCTCAAGTGAGGTCTTGTATTAAATACTGCTCTCACCTGTGGGATGGATCAGCCCAGTATCAGCTTGATGCCTTGGACTCTATCGATAATCGTGCCCGGAGAATCATAGGAGACGAGAACTTAGTCTCTGAAAGACTGCAAAGTCTTGAGCATCGTCGTGGAGTGGCCCGCCTATCTGTCTTTTACAGGTTACACTTTGGAGAATGCTCTCAGCAGCTTCATGATTTAATTCCACCTTCGCCGTTCCATTATCGAACTACCAGGAATGGGTCAGGGCTCCATCCCTATGTAGTACAAGATCCAACCACTCGTACAAAACGCTTTGCGTCTTCTTTCCTTATACGTACGGCTAGAGACTGGAATGCTCTGCCCTCCCACTTATTCCCCGAAAGATACAATTTGGATGTCTTCAAGAGAAGAGTGAATAGGTATTACTTGAGTATGCGTGATCCATCCCTGACCGTTTCTTCGCCTTCCACCAAGTGAGAAGCGGTCAAACGCTAATAAGTTTTATATAAAAAAAAAACCTCCATGCAGCCAGCTCATAAAGAAATCATTTCTCTTTTATCTTAGACAAAAAGGTACTAAATGCCTCTTCATGTTGGGTTTTGCCCCATAAACGCCTCAAGAGACCGGATCCCCATGGGCCATGGGAAAATATCCAACACTTTCCGAGTTCTAGGTGGCTGAACTACTTAGTACTGACTTCAGGACTAACCTTTACGTTGTTGTAACTTTGATACATTATAATTACAAACCCCTAGATTTCAGCTACTAAACAAGTGTAAATAGTACTAAATAGAGGTTAGTTAGTTAGTTAGTTAAAATCTTTATTGCACCAAAACATACAGTAACAGAGTATTGGATACATAAAACAGATGTCAAAAGGCGGCCTTATCGCAACTGCAATCTCTTCCAGGCAACCGAGGTACTTGGAGATGTTTTTCGAAAACAGGTGAGGTGCAAAGTTATAGGTTATAGGCAAGGGATAAGAAAAATAAAAACTGTAGATACAATTAATAAATATACTTACACATATACATACATAATAAATACAAATACCTAGATATATACATACATAAATAAATAAATATATAATACACATAATAAATACATATGTACACAGAAAAGATACCCAGAACAAGATATGTAAAGAAGACAAAAAAGAAAGGAAATCAAACTAGGCATAGATAGTGTGACTTCACTTGAGATTTAAAGCTGGCTAGCGTTTCAGCACGTCGGATGGACATATAGATATGATAGAGGTATGGGTTTTTCAAAAATCTGACGCGACTCCTCAATCTATACGGACATGTAAAGCTCTCGTTTGTAGTAAAGGCACGAGTCATTCTTCTTCTTCTGTCTTATCCTTATCCCTCTATTTATGTAAGGTCGGCACAGCATGTGAGTTTTCTCCATTTTGTTCTATTCTATACATACATACATACATACTATCACGTCTTTATCCCTAATGGGGCAGACAGAGCATTTTGGGTCTTGCGGTTCTATGCAGAGCCAAGGGCCGCAAGACCCAAAAGCCACTTTTAGCGTCATGGTGGGCAAAAAGATGGAAAAGCAATCAATACAGTGATGGGTTGCTAGCCGCAGCGCCTGTTAACATGATTTGCATTTTTGCCCATTCCCTCGATCGGCTTTTACGATCTGCGTGGGAAGAGAAGCAGCTGGTACATTCTAAGTTTTTTTATTTCTCCCAGACCAGCATGGGAGTTCTATACTATGTGATTTGAATTACTTTGTGTGATTCCGCCACCAGTTAGTTCATGCAAACTATTGCCGGCCGGCGCCCACCTACTACTGTTAGTCCCAGCGTACCTGCCACCAGCAGCCCGTGTGCATCCGCCACCAACAGTTCGCATGAATTAGCTGGTGGCGGAATCACACAAAGTAATTCAAATCACTAGTATGTAACTTTGACTTCCGCAAAGTAACACCTGAATCTATTAACCATTTTGTTTTATCTCCAGTCAACACGTCCGTCACTCCCTTTCTACTATAAAGGCACGAGTCATTATAAGCATGAATTAAACATCGAGCCGACATCGTGTGCGCGCATCCTTTAGTCACATTCCCAGTAGCTGACTCTCAACGTGACATTCACGTCTGTTTCTCTCGTTAGTTTGAAATCAAAAGGCACGTGTCATCAAGCGCGATTTGTACCTCTGACTTTTAATTAATATACCTAACCTTTCCGCTGTCACTGGGTGGAATTCCACCCGGCTTCCATTGTCTTACTGTTGTGTCTGGGTTTTGTCGCAACAGAACAGTAATGTTAAAATGTCTAAGCCTGTTGCATCAAAAACTACTTAGGCTGGATAGCGTTTTTGGTATTTTTATTTCTTAGGCGCATAGCCAAGATTGACTACTTGTTTATGGACTAGGTACGTTACCTTCTGTAGAATGTAGATTGCTAGACCGCAAATAAATGATCACTTGCTATCCTAAACAGACTGAAAACAACTTTTCACAAAGTATGCTTCCTGGTAGAATTCGAACCCAGACGTCCGGATCACAAGGCGAACACCATGACCACTGGACCATGGTGGTAGATTACATCTTACATGAAGAGCTACAAATAGATAAACCTAGATTAGAATTTTTCGATGACATAGGTCCATAATAATACATAAACGTTTTGCTATCTACAATATATCAAATCATAGTACTATTACATTTTATAAATTTATTAAGTAGTGTATATACAAGGTTTGTACTATGGCACATTTTAATACAAACAAGTTACAAAACTGTGTGGGACAGCCGACAGAGAACTTCATAAATATAGTACCCCCAAGGGATTGTAGCCCCTGCACGCCCACCCGCCGGTCGGCAAGTACAGGTCCTCGCCCCGTGATGCCATCATTCCGTTGCCAGCCGAGCTAGGCGCCGCACCAGCAGCAACACCAGAACCGAACCCCCAGGACTGATGAAGAGTAAAGTGGCCGCTACCGTGTTTGTGATACCTATTTCAAATAAATAATTTTTCTTTCTTTCTTTCTTTCTTTTTACGGCCACTATCCTGTGCTGTGACTCACCGTATAGGCGGCGGCAGCAATTCGCTGGAGAGGGCCACAGCAGCAACCCCGCTTCCGCCGAAAGGCGGAGGGCGAGAAGATCTACGCGGCGGTAACCCCGTACTTCGCTTTGCATCTAGAACACTGCAACATCGGACAGCGGGTTATGAAGAAACAGCAAGAAATAGATAAATTCATTTATTTGCAGCTATAACACACATAAATACAAAAACTATACAAAACACAAAAATTAAAAGCAGAAACAAAAAAAAAATTTAAACCTACCTGAATGATTTATGTGTGTGTTACAGCAATACAAAAAGGCCACAGCTCAGTGGTAATATTGCCCGGGAGCAATACACTGATTTTCAGCTGTGACCTGAGGAGATGTGTGGTGCGGATCCAATACTAAATGTTATAGTAAAAATAAGGCTATGTGTATGTTTATACAAATAAATAGTGTGATAGAATAAATTGATAACTTTAAATAAATATAATAAATTATTATTTGCATTGACGTTATGGTAATGGTTGATGACAATGGCACAATGCCAATAATACAGCAAATAGTTGAAATAGATAACCACTCTGTTCGCCTGTACGTACGTTACATCCACACACGCCGTACCACTGGGTAGGTATAATCTCGATTGCTTCGTCTTTTATTGAGATACCCCTATTCTGTTTCTTATGATTTATCTTGTTTTTTCGATCTGGTGCGGCTCGAGCGACTGCTATCAACCGCGTGTCATAGCATAGCGCACAGAGAAAGACCTAGAAGACCAACGTATGGGAAAAGTACTGTCGCGTAGGATGATAAGTGATAATGACAATGTCAAATTGTCAACGTCACAAATTCAAACTACGAGAATTCATCTAAAGGGAAATTTCGTCACTCACGTCAGCACACGATTGGCCTTGCGGTCTTGGTGTTGGACTGTGAATCCATAGACCCCAGGTTCAAATCACAGTCACGAATAGTGTTTTTGAAGTTTTGTAAGAAGTTTCTAGATAACTCTAGATTAAATTGGAATGAAAATACGGGCCAGAAATAAAAGAAGACAAAAGAAAATTTATGACTTAAGTTTAGAACTTTGATGCGATATTGTTCGCATCCGAGGGGTATATAAGCAGAACAAGGCGCGGCCTACGCCAGTTTTAGTTTGAAAGTAAAATCCGAAGAAGGAAGAAGGAAGAAGAAAAAGGAAGAAAAGTAAAAGTGGAAGTAGTGAGTAAAAAGTAAAGTGAAATAGTGAGTGAAGTGAAGTGTTCAGTGCAGTAAATACGCGCGAGAGACGTTTCCGCGCGTGACAGTGCAGTGACGTTTACGCGTGTGACAGTGCAGTGACATTACCGCGCGTGACAGTGCAGTGACGTTTCCACGCGCGAGACAGTGCAGTGACGTTTCTGTGTGTGTGACAGTACAGTGACATTCCCGCGTACGTACCTGTGACAACTGTGAGTACCCTAGAGTTGTAAATAAAGGCACTATTCCATAGGATTGGTGTTTCCTTTCCTATCCCCAACCCACTCTCGTGACAGTACCATAGGAGCGTAGGTTCGAGCCAGCGCACCCAGTTGACGCGGCGTTGCGCGTGGTTAAAGTTTGGTCAATCCTAAGGGAACCTAAAAAAAAACCTTAACGTAAAAAAACATGAACTTACAATCATACTGATATTAAATATAGATATTTTATATGGACTGAGAATGATATCATACTTATATTAATAGAGTACGAAGACATCAATGACCTGGTAAAGTAATGAAAAAAGCAGGATGTCTGTTATTACTATAAAAATTAAGGCAAAATCGTTTTACATAATAATCTAAGTTGAAAGATATAATCAGTCATATATATGACAGACATTCTGAAACCAAACGGATTATAAGTTAGTTGCACAATGTTTCAGTATAGATCAAAAATTCCAGTCATACGTATTATATTAATACTAAGTGTGATTTCATTTTACAACACAATTTTTGGAGAAAGGGTAAGTAAGTACTACTTATATCTTTAAACGAGCAATTCTTGTATATTTATTTATATAGTACCTGTGTGACCGAGCTTTGCTCGGTCGGTTACATCTCAAACATTAACTCTTTTTTCAAACTTGTCTAAAAACAGTACAAAATAAAAAATTGTATAGAAACTTGAACATAAAAAAAAACAAAAGTAAGTCATCGAGTGGGACTCGAACCCGTAACACTCTTTCTAGCGGTCAGCATCCTTAACCACTGAGCTAAGCCGATCGCGCCGGCGCGCCAAAATTAGCGACCATATTCTGCGTGGAAAGAAAAACTAATGAAAACTCGAAAACACGCGTTTTCCCAAACATAAGACTAATCTAGATCGATTGTTTATCCCCAAAAACCCCCATATACCAATTTTCAGCGAAATCGTTAGAGCCGTTTTCGAGATCACGGAAATTTATAAATAAATATACAAGAATTGCTCGTTTAAAGGTATAAGATAAGATATTTTATATATATATTTATTTATAAATTTCGCTTAGCTCAGTGGTTAAGGATGCTGACCGCTAGAAAGAGTGTTACGGGTTCTAATCCCACTCGGTGACTTACTTTTGTTTTTTTTAATGTTCAAGTTTATATATAATTTTTTATTTTGTCCTGTTTTTAGACAAGTTTAAAAAAAATTAGTTAATGTTTGAGATGTAACCAACCGAGCTAAGCTCAGTCACCCAGGTACTATACACTAATACACATACATCAGCATCATCATCACGTCTTTTTATCTCCACTGCAGGAGCACGGCCCTCTCTGTACTCTGGAGCCACACTTGGCCACAGCAGCCAGAGGACTTAGCCTACACTCTCCTCGCTGGCTAAACGCGTTGGAGAGGTCTGATTGATGTTTATATGCTTTTTTTAGCTTGTATATCCTAAGTCACCTTCTTGTGTAATTTGTCCCTATATATTTATTTATTTTTCTACTCCTCTACTGTTATCTGCCTTTTACATAGTCACGAACACTATTATAAGAACATTGATTATTTATGACTTCAGGAAAGTCTATAGTCTATTCCCCATAACAGCACTTGTATCGTTATTTCGCCAAAACGATACTCCTAGCCATAGACTTAGAACCTTTTTATTCTTTGAATCTATCAAACTGCCAACTGCTATCTATCAAAGTGATATGTTCACTAGGGAGACGTCAATTTAAAAAAAATAAAGTTTACCATAGATGCCTATTATCTACCAAACATAAATGATGTCATACATTTTCATATTTTTCTTTGTTTATTTTTGTATTTTATTTAGTAAATATAGTCGTAGAATAAATAATAGTATTGTATGCAACGTTGTATAAGCACGTCAAAAAATGCTCGATGGCGTCTTCTTACGATGCTCGCTAAAGCTCGCATCGTAACCTGCGCCACTCGCATATTTTGAACCCTCTTATACAACTGTTGCATAAAATACTATTATTTATACCAATTGCCCGGGCGGCTACACACTTTTGCAAGTAATACCGACGTTTTTTTTTATTTAATTTTATTATACTATAGTATTCTAGTATAGCCCATGGTTCGATAATCATTACGGGTATATCCCTTCCACGGACGACATCTAAATTTCTTATACGCTTGTATACTCAGATAAGATACATAAGCACCGAAAGGCCGTGCGTGTCCTACTACAACCGGAAGTACTTGACGTTTGTGAACCTCACCTGCCAGAGGTACAGCCGCGACAACCCCTTTTACTACGTGGGCCTGCACTTCAACGTCCTGATTCCTTTTGGCAACAACGTCCTAGTAAGTATCATCGTCCTCATCATAGATTTAGAAGGTATAAGATGGATATAGAGTATTGTAAAATGTGACCAAAAACGAAATATTTCTGTGTAACTTTTTATGGGTTGTATTTGTACCTACTACACAAACTATGGGTAAAGCAGTACGATACCATCTTTCCAGAATAAGATAACTTATAAATTAACACAGTTTACAATTTGGAAAATCAAATTTTCGTGTAACGATGTTCGAGCCAGGGTGACAATGGGTGACATGTTTTGTATGAAAACTTGTCTCATTGTCAAATTGATGCTATCTCTTTTGCTCTTATGAAGATGTCACTTATCATATTATCTGTCACACTCGGCTAGTGTGGTCTTTAACGTAGTAAAAAATATTCCATGTCTATGGTCCTCATCATCATCATCATCATCTTCTTCTCCATCACCACCACCATCATCATCATCATCCGAGTGTATTTTCCTGGTTGCATCCTCAGCGGTAACGCTTCAGAGCCCGATTCTTTTTTGGTAAACTTAAAAAATATGGCTCCATTATTTTTGGATAATCTAAGGCAAACAATCAGACAGATTTTTTTAAATTCTTTCTTTAGGACTATGTTCCATAGCCCCAATTTTTTTGAAAATATATTCAATATACAAACACATTTTTTACGGTTTTATTATTCCTATGTATAAAATAAAATATGTATTTAATTTTTTTCCATTTTAATTCCATAAATTTCAGACGACCTACCTGGCGTAGAGGTTACCTTGCTAGTTTGCTCGATATACCCCAAAACCAGTCCTGATATATTCCTAATACACCCCAAAACACTTCTGAAATCCTGACACATCCCTCTAAAATCCTAAAAAAAATCCAGTCAGTGTTTTGGAAATATTCCCATCAGAACTAATGTTAGATCTATTAGGACGAAATATCCCATCGGTTCTACTGGTAGGACTACTGGGACTAGCTCATCTTTTGGAGGTTTCTATTTGGCCAAGCTGAAAATTTGTATTTTACAAGCCTTTATTTAACCTGTGTCTTGTATGTATTATGTAGGTATGAATGTTTGTTTAGTTCAAATCTTGCAACTCAATTTTCAACCAGTTGTCCTCAACTGATTGACCTGGAATTTTGCATACTCGTGTAAGTCGGATGAAAATAAAATATTATGGAGTCAATGAGATTTTCTGATAATGAGAGTATAGAATAATAGAATTATATAGGTACCTAACCTCATTGAGGACTCGTTTGATTTGTCTTAACGAGCACTTCGTGGTACACGCAAGGTAGTCGATGGAAATCAGTAATACATATAAAACTCCATCGAATTTGAGCAGATTTCATTTGTCATAAAAGCTTGTAATTAAGTATTTTTTTAAAACTTACTTTAGATTGGCCTTGGCCTGTGGTAATTTAATAGTGAAACATATGTAATAAAAATACATTTAAGTAATAAACCCACGCCGACATGATAAAATAAATAAATATATACTAACAAATTACACAGATTTACCTAGCACCAAAGTAAGTTCAAGACTTGTATTATGGGATACTAACTATACTATATTTTACAGCCAAAAACATTATAGATAAACATCCAAGACCCAGGACAATTAGAAAAGGGCCATTTTCCCTTGCCCTGACCGGGGATCGCACCCTGAACCTTTGGGTGGCGGACTAGCAAGGTCACCACTACGCCACACAGGTATACATCCATCCACCCAGTCTGAAAAAGATAATTTTCCCTCTTACTGACCAGAGATTGAACCCGGGACCTCCAGAGTGGAAGCCTGGCATGGTGACCTGGCCACAAAGGTCAAAATATTTTTTTTTGCAGGTTGATTTCTTTTTCTACGAGTTCCTGTCAAACGTGTACAAGCGCAGCTTTGTGCAGATGAACTTTGGGTGGTGCGACTTGATCCACAAAGACCCGTTCTTCGGAGCCGCCATGAAACAAGGGAAGTTAGATCAGCCCTGTCCTTATGCTGCGGTAAGATTTATTGCATTCATGAGTCCGCCACCCAGAGGGTCCGGGTTCGATCCCCGCGCAGGGCAAGTTTGAAAATAGCCATTTTCAAATTTTCCTGGATTTTGGATGTTTTATCTAGTCATCATCAGTTCTTTTAGTCTCCACTACAGAAGCACGACCAGCCTCTGTACCACGTCTCTGTACCAGCAGAGCCATACCTGGCCAGAGCAGTCAGAGGACCAGGCCTACACTCTCTTCGCTTGCCAGACGGGTGGGAGAGGTCTCATCGATGTTTATAAGCTTTGTTTAGCTTGTATTTCCTAAGTCGCGTTCTATACGACATCCACGGGAGGACTTGGAGTAAGATAATATACACATATTAAGAAAAAAACACTATTTTTAACACTCATGATATTTTTGATGTCATTTTTGTTATTTAAACTAGTTAAAAGACAGTTTAAAAAAGTTCTGTCTTGGACGTCCGTGTGTCTGTATGTGCGGAGGCTTTTCTTGTTAACACGATAACGACCGAAATACTTTACTAATCGAGTCTTTTTTTTTTCTCTTACTCTGAGTATGCTCAGGAATAGAACCCTTTCATTTTTCAGGGTCTGATTCGATGTGGTTTAATTGTTATTAAATAAACAAAAAAAAATATCGACTGTTCTTCATAGTTTTAGTATATCTATATATATCTTTATTTTTCTATATGCGTAAGAATTAAAAAAAAAATTATGGACCCTTTGAGGCGTGCTCTTTTGGATTTTCCAAACTTATTATTTAACTTTATTACAAAAATTGTTACAAGCGGATTTAAGGCCCAGGGCCTTTTCTACCAGTCTACCTACAGATGCTGCCGAAGTATCGACGAGGCAAAGCCCGAAACATATTATTTTACTTTCGACGTTTGATTGAAAAGTAAGGAACTTTTAAGTTTATTTACTTCAAGATAATTCAGTCAAAGGCCGAAATTGAAATACATTTCGGGGTTTGCCTGAAGGCTTTGGTCAAACCTAGCATGAGCGAGTCATTCCGGGAAGAGACTGCTTAATGAAATTTGACTATAACATATATATGCTTTTAGCATTAAGTCCGCCATTTGTTAAAACTATATTTGTACTTTGGAACATTAAAGTTTGATAAAATAAAATATATGAATTTGTTATAAAATATGGTATCGCTGAGTTAGTTTCCCATAGATCAAGTTTCGAGCTTACTTTGGGGCTAGCTCAATCAGTGTAATTTGTCTCTATATTTATTTATTCATTTTGATAGTGAAGCTGTAGTGGTCTAGTTTTTTACTTGAAAGCAAATTCCCTTGCGGTGGTTTTTAGCTATGTTTTATTAAAATCAGTTGAGCTGTCTGAAGTAATTGGGTTTCTTTTAATTTTACTGGTAAATAATCTTGTTTATTACAGGGTGAATACCATCTATACAACATGACGATCCCCCTGGAGCAAGTACCACGGACCTTTCCCTTCAAAAAGGGCCGCATCTACGCTAACCTTACCATCTTGACTGGTGCCAAAGGGAGGGTTGTTGAGCCCTTTGCTACTGGACATATTGATATGGAGGTTAAGGAATTTAACAAAAAAAGTAAAAAAATTACGTAAATAAAAAAAAGTACAACGTTCTTTAGAGCATTACAGTGAAACACATTTTTTTAAATTAAAAGCCAATGTGAATAATTAATACACAATACAATGATGATGACGACCTCCGTGGCGTAATGGTCAACACGCTAGACCGCCAATCCGGAGGTCCTGGGTTCCCCAGCCAGGGCAAGTTGGAAAATGGCCTTTTTCAAATTGTACTGGGTCTTGGATGTTTATCTATATATGTATTTGTTATAAAAATATAGTATCGTTGAGTTAGTATCCCATACATAACACAAGTCTCGAACTTACTTTGGGGCTAGCTCATTCAGTGTGATTTGTCCCTATATATTTATTTATTTATTATTAATTGTTTATTTCGGATATCAAAGATCCATAGAATATATTAGTATCACTTAAATAGTAATAATATTTTCAGCTATCCGGTCCACTAAAACAATATATTAAATAACAACAATGGTTATTCCCGTTACCACAAAGTTAAAACCACGAGCCTAATCTGCGGTTTAAAACGGGAGTTATACTCCCTCGTGCAACAAAACATGCAAACGAAAACAGATGAAAATGAATAATATACAGATACAGGGCCGTGTGTGAGTTAATAATACATGCAACGGAAGTGTAGCCAGGCTGCGATATTTCATATTAAAGTAGGTTGTGGGCCCAGTTTTAGTATAGGATTTATTATTAAATCTTTTCCGGTACAATTTCTGCTCATACTCATCTTACATATACTACGCTTTTACCCGCGATTTCATTTTCGTAAATTTCGTACTTTATAATAAATAATAAAAAATAATAACTCCCATGCTGGTCTGGGAGAAATAAAAAAAAAACTTAGAATGTACCAGCTGCTTCTCTTCCCACGCAGATCGTAAAAGCCGATCGAGGAAATGGGCAAAAATGCAAATCATGTTAACAGGCGATGCGGCTAGCAACTCATCACTGTATTGATTGCTTTTCCATCTTCTCGCCCACCGCTAGTCTACGGTGTGCGTTACTCTACCTAGAAAGTAGCTCCTAGAGAGATATGAGTGGAATATATAATTAGTACCCAATATGCTGTAAATGTGCCCGGCATAAATAATTTGTGGGGGTTGTCGTTTTGGAAAAAAATTGAAAAAACGGTTCCTGCTAGGGTAACGTTGTTCCAGCAGGAAAATTCTAAACTACTGATCGAAATGAGAAACAATGTGCATGGTCAGATAGCTTATATTTGTGGAAGTATGTGCGGCGAATATGGAATATGTGACGGTTCAGGTTTTTAAGATATCGAGTTTCCTGCTGGAGTAACGTTTAGCGAAATCGTTGTGCTCTAAAACTGTTACATGTGCGCATGTAGAATAATTTCACATGAGTAGCTCTTGATTTGTGCTAATGGCACACATAATTATATTTAAGAAAATATTTATAATTTTCGAGTAATCGCGCTTTTTTGAAATACATAAAAAAAATCGCAGCGCCGTTAAGAGAAAACGTACAAGCTCACTAAAAACTGTATTCGGTCCATATCGACTCCTATTAAATCCATAAAAAAATTGGGAAGTGTAAGTACATCAGTTATCAAATAATATTACAAAAATCAAAATTATCCTATCATAATTTTGACGGTCAACATACAAGAAAACGGATCAACGCAAGACGTGCGGGTATGAACTAAAAATTAGTACCTATAGTCGAATAACGCATTGCGAATTTTCAGCTAGAAATGTTTCGTTTGTAAAAAGATATAAACAAAAAACAAAACCTGAAAACAAGGGCCGATAACCCGACCAAATTCGAATGACTACAAAAAAGCGGCGGTTTCATACATATCGATGACCTTCTTTATTGGACGTCTTATACCTAAAACGTTGTCATACAGTCGCGTTCAAAGGTATTTTGGCATTTCTTTTTTTTCACCCGAGCGTTTTTTGTTGGCAATTTTATAACCTTATTCCTAAGAATAATGAAAACTATGTAAAAACCAGTATCCTTGTTAAAATGACATAGATTAGGCAGCGGACCCCGGTCTCGGAAGCGTTACGTACGGCTAAGGATGCAACAGGGAATACGCTCGAATGATGATGAATCTTAATATTATTATAATTATAATAATAATTATTGGTAATTTAAATATTTCATCAATCGAAAAATGGTATTCACAAACTCACATTATTTTTAAAAGACCTATTCAACGATATGTCACAAAATGTATTTGTCGAGAAAAAAAATTTACTCCCTCTTTACTTGTATGGCAGCTACACCGCGGACGGACAGACAGACAGACATGGCGAAACTATAAGGTCCTTGTTTACTACGGACTTTAATCAATTTATATTCAGTTACATAAAAAATACAAATTGTTTTACGTTGTAAATAAATATAGTTATGCAGAAAACTTGGCTGTATGTGTGAGACTCAAATGGCCCTTTGCTTTTTCTTTTTGGAAAACAAACAGCTGGTGTAAACAAACAATGATATGACTTGATTTAGTTGTTTATTATATGAAATTTAAGTGGTTTTGTGGATTTTGTGGATACATGTTGTCGATTCAAAATCGTTATTTTTTTACGCTTAACGATATATAAATGATTTCAGTTCAGTATAAATTTCGGTAAGTATTCCAAACACACACAACCACATTCTCCCTCTAGAGGATGAATGAAATTCAGTACATTTTACTTTCCCTGTTTTTAACAGATTAAAAATGACTATTGTTATGTTCGCTTTTTGTGTCATAGAATGTGACTTTTTTGACCAAGTGGTACGAAAATAATATTTATATATAATTACTATGCATATAATTTACACACTTGTAAATAAAAACTACATTAATACATAAATACTTACCACTTGGCACCTCACCGTAAATCGTCTAACGTAAACTATATATATATCATCAGGTCTTTTTGTCTCCACTGCAGGAGCACGACCCTCTCTGTACTACTAGAGCCATAAACTATGCTTGCAAGTATCTACCTACGGGCGCCCAGCTGGCCGCCCGCTGCTGAATGAACCGCTGGCAAGCAAACTCGCGTGCGCCCGGCCGGCCGCCTACTGCTGAATGAAGTGAACCGCTGGCAAGCAAACTCGAGTGCGCCCGGCCGGACGCGCTGAATGAACGTTCATGACATGTCATGTCCGAACATGACATGACATGACAACTCACCTGATGACGATTCAATGCATCGATACTGCTAACGCCCCCGGCACCGGGCGGCAAAAGGTATTACTTAAATAAATAAACGCGAAGTGCATCTTCTTTTGCGTGATTTACATCTCTATTTGTGGATTTTAACTACTTTTAGAATTCCGTACCCAAAGGATAAAAACGGGACCCTATTACTAAGACTCCAGTGTCCGTTTGTCCGTCTGTCTGTCCGTCTGTCTTTCTGTGACCAGGCTGTGTCTCATGAACCGTGATAGCTAAACAGTTAAAAAGCCAATCCAACCTCTTGGCGTTGTTTTGTTTTTTTTCGCCAGAAATGAAATCTGGGTCATATATTAGAGAACCAAAAGTAGTCAATGTAAAAAAAATCCCAAAAAATGGGGCTAGCAATTCATCACTATTTTGATAACATTTTCCACCTATTCGCCCACCAGTATGCTTAACGTGGTCCTGTCTACCCCGTAAGGGATAAAGACGTGATAATATGTATATATGTAAGTATGAATGATAGATGAAAGATTCTAATAAAAATAACCCCTGTAAAAAAATAGCAATTGTTACCTAACGGATCGTACAGGTTTTTTTTTACATATTGTATAGTATACATACAAGTTTATTTATTGTTGACTTGTCTGTTTTCTACTTGAGTGTACTTCGGCTGAACACGTTTCGATCGGTTCGTGACTAAGTTAAGAAGGTCATCGATATGTATGAAACCGCCGCTTTTTTGTAGTCATTCGAATTTGGTCGGGTTATCGGCCCTTGTTTTCAGGTTTTGTTTTTTGTTTATATCTTTTTACAAACGAAACATTTCTAGCTGAAAATTCGCAATGCGTTATTCGACTATAGGTACAAATTTTTAGTTCATACCCGCACGTCTTGCGTTGATCCGTTTTCTTGTATGTTGACCGTCAAAATTATGATAGGGTAATTTTGTTTTTTGTAATATTATTTGATAACTGATGTACCTACACTTCCCAATTTTTTTATGGATTTAATAGGAGTCGAGATGGACCGAATACAGTTTTTAGTGAGCTTATACGTATTCTCTTAACGGCGCTGCGAATTTTTTTATGTATTTCAAAAAAAGCGCAATTACTCGAAAATTATAAATATTTTCTTAAATATAATTATGTGTGCCAATAGCACAAATCAAGAGCTACTCATGTGAAATTATTCTACATGCGCACATGTAACAGTTTTAGAGCACAACGATTTCGCTAAACGTTACTCCAGCAGGAAACTCGATATCTTAAAAACCTGAACCGTCACATATTCCATATTCGCCGCACATACTTCCACAAATATAAGCTATCTGACCATGCACATTGTTTCTCCTTTCGATCAGTAGTTTAGAATTTTCCTGCTGGAACAACGTTACCCTAGCAGGAACCGTTTTTTTCCATTTTTTTTCAAAACGACAACCCCCACAAATTATTTATGCCGGGCACATTTACAGCATATTGGGTACTAATTATATATTCCACTCATATCTCTCTAGGAGCTACTTTCTAGGTAGAGTAACGCACACTAGTCTACGCTAAAAGTGTGACGCTAAAAGTGTCTTTTGAGTCTTGCGGCCCTGGGCTCTGCATAGAACCGCAAGACCCAAAATGCTCTGTCTGCCCCATAAGGGATAAAGACGTGATAGTATGTATGTATGTATAATAAATCTACTTTTGCATTAAAAATAGGAGTCCCCGTATAAAGTAAGTTACCCCTCCATTTCATTATCTCTATGGATCATTTTATCCTTCCGGGTCTCCAACAATATAAATAGCTTTCATTTAAATCGGTTCAGTAGCCGAAACGTGAAGAGGTAAACAGACTTTAAGTTAAGTTAAGTAATACTTTATTTATTGACTTTCTTACGCATTTGTATATTAGTAAGGAAGTAAGGATACTTTTCATAAAGTATGCTTCCCAGTAGGATTCAATCCCACGACCTCTGGATCTCAAGGAGAACGCCTTGCCCACTGGACCACGGAGTCTTTCCTAACAAGGGTATCTATGACCAATTAAATAAATAACTAAATATATAGGGACAAATTACACTGATTGAGCTAGCCCCAAAGTAAGTTCGAGACTTGCGTTATGGGATACTAACCCAACGATATAATATTTTATAACAAATAAATATATAGATAAACATCCAAGACCCAGGACAATTTGATAAAGGCCATTTTCCAACTTGCCCTGACCGGGGATCGAACCTGGAACCTCTGGGTGGCGGACCAGCATGGTGACCACTACGCAACGGAGGAGGTCATCGATTTAATATGTGTGTAGTAAGGCCGCACCTTTTCCATACGATTGAGTTGTTCTTCCTGTACTTATATTAGGCTATGCAAATGGAATATCAAGTTATTAAGTATTTTAGTTTTGTATTTATTTTATTTTTATCAAACGTTATTGTTTTAAAGTACAAACATACTTTTAATGGCGGACTTAATGCTAAGAGCGTTTGCTCACAGTCAAACATAAAGCTAAACGGAGAAAATTATGCGGCACAAAAAAGCAGTACAATATATTTACGTTATAAAATATTACTACATAATATCAAATTACATATATATCTATTTTATATAAAAATCAGAATGATAATTGTAGGCACAATACCATGGGGCAACGATTGGCCAGGGCTTTTTTTATTTTTAAGTAATTTAAGTTAATAGTTTAATTTAATTTGTAGTTTAGTTTTGGTGAATTTCTTTTTTGTTTTATTAATCGTTTCATTAAACTAAGGTATAATTATCGTTAAAAAAATACACAAAGAGGTCTGTGAAGTTGTAGCAAGGTAAATCCATAGTCTTTGACTATCACTATGGGAAACAGGCATGACAATATGTATTAACTAACTATACGAATTGAAACCACTTTTGGATCAAATTGCCAGCTCAAACTATATTATCGGAGTAACCCAACAATCAAATTTAATTGGGTGCTGGGTCTAACCCAGTGGTTCTCAAACGATAAAATGCCCTTCAAATTATTATTGAGCTACAAAATTTAAAAGTAGTACGTCTACTGACATACGAATCTCGACGATAACATAAAATAAAGAGAGTGCCAGCTGAGATTTAAAACACCGGCTGCCGGCGCCAGCACTCAAAATTTGCCGAGAAGGTTAGGTTTGTTAGGTTTCCTGTAACCAAAACACGAGCGAGCGAGCGATTCAAGCTAAGGGAAAAGTAACACAGACACAGATGCAAGGATAAAAAAAAAAGTCGCTATGTTGTGAATCTTTGTTGTTGTTTTACGTGTTATACCAGCGCCGGCAGCGGAGGCACTCTCTAAAATAAAATATTGTAGGCAGGTGCCTACAATATTTTCATTGATATAAGTAATTCACTAGCTGTTACTTGCAGCACCGTGTGGAAAAAATACTACAAAGTTGAGACTTTACAAAGCTGACATGTCCTGTAATTATTTCATTGTTTGAAATCCCACGGGGACTTCATATTTTTCCCGGAAAACTGACGCAAAATGCAACCAGTGGCCCAAAAGAAGAGTCGTAAAGTCTTATTATGGATCTTAGGCTCAAGGTCGCTGAATGCGCTATGGAGAGGGCTGTGCTTGATATTTCTTTACGTGATCGAATCAGAAATGAGGAAATTCGTAGAAGAACAAAAGTTATTAACATAGCCTAGCGGATTAACTTGTTGAAGTGGCAGTAAGCGGTACACATAGCGCGACAAACCGTAAGCCGATGGGCAAAAATGTTCTCGAATTGCGAGGGAAGCGAATCGTAGGACATCTAAGGTCAAGTCAAAACAAGGTGATCAGACGACCTGACCGGGGTCGCTGGAGAACGTTGGATGCAGGCCGCTCTTGATCGGTCATTTGTAAATCTTTGGGCGAGGCCTATGTCTAGTAGTAAACGTTATGCGAGTGAAATGAAAATGATGATGACTTTTTTGGTTAAAACTAACGTGAGATGCAGTCATTATTAATTTCAAAACACGGGTAACTCACGTATAGAGTCAGCTACTGCCGACATGTTTCGACCTCATCACATTCACCCTGACGAAGACCTCCGGATGAGGTCGAAACATGTCGCCAGTAGCTGACTCTATACGTGAGTTACCCGTGTTTTGAAATTAATAATGATGATGACGATCATAAAAGTCTGTTGCCAAGCAGCATCTACCAGGTAAATTTTACAGTTAAAAATTGTATACAAAAGAAGATAATTTATTAATATCACATTACTAGACAAAGATTGATTCACAACTTATTAAATGTATTAAAAGAAAGAATTAAGTTATTGATATACAAAATAGTCTTAAATTGAACTAACTTAACCAAACATAAATACATAAATACATAAATATACAATTAAAACCAAAAGACGGGATCTTCTTTGTGCCCTCCCCCCGTGGGCTCACCTCGGAGGGGTAAGGACTGTTAGTATGAATATGTCCTTGCTTTTAAGACCATTCGCGACTAACTCGTAACTAGTCCTGACAAAGTTGCTGAGTCAAACTTTCAGCTTTCCATCCACATGCCCCTTTTGAGCACTCATTGACCGAACTACAAAGAAAATTTAACAAAAGTTTGGGAAACGCTGTACAATATTCGGGGGCGCCACAACAACTGCCAGTTAGGTATTTCCTTTGATAAAAGGGTGAACCGTATGATTCGGTCTCTATTAGATACTTAACGTAGGTTGGTCGATGTTTCTGAATTAAATTATTCAGGTCAACGGGTTTTGGTGCTATGAAACTAACAGCTATCATCGGAATCATGTCAAATCACACAGATTGAGCTAGTTGCAAAGTAAGTTTGAGACTTAAGTTAAACTGACACCCTCAGCTGCTCACATTGTGTTGCGCCCTGGCCGCATTTGCGTGGATTGTTAGGGTGCCTACAGGCAGTATAGCCATCGAGCAGCAAGTCACCATCTACCAGGCTAAAATTGTTGTGAGAGATTTTTAGGTAGATGTCCGTATCGCACTCCATAACCCAGTTATCCGGGCCAGTAAAATCCCATCCACATAGCCCAAACCAAGTCAATCCCTCCCTGGCAATAGGTTTGCCGCTACAAAGGACTGTCCGTTAGTGTATCTCAATGGTATTTTAAGGAATAGAACTTCGTAGATGCAGCCATCTCACTTTTTAAATAAAAAGGTACTGAAAGGCCTCTTCATGTTGGCTTTGGCCCCATGAACGACCGGGTCCCCATGGACCCGTGGCTGAAAAGCGTACCAACATAAAAATAAAATCCATATGGGATACTAAACTCAACGACTATACAGGGTTACTGCTGATGATCAGATTTACTTATCTGATGCTTTCAAGAGGTGATATAGTAGAGGTCAGTACAAACAAATTTTACTATTAGGTTCCTTCTGTAAATGTTAACCCATCTCGGTTATGCTACTTATAAGGTATTTGTTAAAAAAGTCACCTTGGGAGCGATACTTATTTTATTTCTTCGTTAAGTCTTTTTTGTAGATTTCTTTGTAGTTTTAGATAGAAAATTAATCATTTCGCACATAAATAAAATTTAAATCGACTAATTAAATTAAAAATATTAAAGTAAAAATAAGGATTAGGTTTACCTACCGGTAACCCTGTATTTTAAAACAAATACATACCTATATCGAAAAACTTCCAAGACCCAGGTTTGTCTGAAAAGCATTATTTTTCATCTTGACCTTCTTCTTCTTGGGGATCGAACCCGTGACTCCCAGGGTGACAGCGTGGTATGGTCGACAAATCGATAAATGCAAATATCTTGAAATTCTTTATTTTAAAAAAACCTGATAAAATATATTCATTTTACATTCATTACTCATACCTTGACAAATTCATTCTCTATCCCTTTCACTCCTACTTACATCTGCGAATTCCATCTCTTTCCACCATGGCTTGAGTCAGGCGTAAAAAAATCTCGGAAGTTTTAACGAGTTGCTTTTGTTCGCTACAATTAGTTATTCCTTTCATCTGGGGACAAACTTCAGGCCATATTTCAGGAAACAAGTCGACGAAATGTGTTTCACACCTCTTTAACAGAGGTGGGGAAATACCTAATTATTTGACTCGATAGACTGTAGCAGCATTTGCTTACTGCTTGGTGATTCAGAAAGGCGAACTCATATTTAAAGTTTACACTTGAAAGACTGCCTCCGTGGAGTAGTGGTTAGAGCGTTCGGCTTATAGTCGGAGGTCGCGGGTTCGATTCCCGGCGGGGCAACGACTTTGTGTTGTTGTCCCAGTTTGGTTAGGACATTGTAGGCTGATCACCTGATTGTCTGATAAGTAAGATAAATCCGTGCTTCGGAGGGCACGTTAAGCCGTCGGTCCCGGTCACTGTCTTTGACATTGATCGTTACCTAAAACCATGTCAGAGGCCTTTAAAGCGATTTAAAAACTCTGACACTAGTGTTAGTCGCTACCACACACGATAAGAAGAAAAAGAAGAAGACTTGAAAGATATTTTAAATAAGGATGTTTTTTATTCAATTTCTAAGGAGATTTAACGACCCCTCTGTACTACCAGAGCCTTGCTTGGCTGGTACATTATAGGTATTTATTAGAGTTCCGTACCCAAAGGGTAAAAACCGGACTCTATTACTAAGACTCCACTGTCTGTCTGTCCAGGCTGTATCTCATAAACCGTGATAGCTAGACAGTTGAAATTTTTACAGATGATAATATGTAAGTATTTCTGTTGCCGCTATAACAACAAATACTAAAAACAGGATTATAAATACGTAAGTGTATGGCTCCCATACAACAAACGTGATTTTAAATAAATATGTCGTGCAAATAAATGAGTCTATCTATCTACTTTTTATAGATAACTAGCTGTAACCCGCGCCTTCGTCCGCGTAGAAGTCGAAAATGGCGTTGATATGACAGTCAGTCACCAATCAGTCCAGTTTCCTTTTTTCCCGTTCCCGTTCCCGTTCTCATTCTCATTTAAGTTTCCATCATTTGCTAGAGCGAGAAAGAGCGACGGAACGCTTCAGCATGGCCTATAGGTAGCAGGTCACACCATTTCATCCCTCTAGGGGTTATATTTTGAAAAATTCTGAAACATGTATTTATTCATTTACCGCCAGGAGTACTGCTGCGAAGTTTTGAATAAAATGCTCTCACTAATCTTGTTGCTCCATACAAGCATTGGACCTTCGTTTTACCCCTTTAGGGGGTGAGTTTTGAAAAATCCTTCCTTAATGAACCCCTAGATCTCATAAGGAACCTATATGTCAAATTTGGAGTCTCTAGGCCCAGCGGTTTGGGCTGTGCGTTGATATGTCAATCAGTCATTCAGTTCTTCCTGTAATACAGAACCCATCGAGCGCGTGGCCGGTGTTGAAATAAAACACTAAAATTTAGTAAACTTTCAACTATATTGAATTGAAAGTACAATTTACAACGGAGCACACTTCATATGCTAGCGAGTTATTTTGAAGAAGTAAGATGGCGTCACAGTTGACCATAAACTAACAAAATTAAAGTTGCCAGGAATAAATATTAAAAAAACAACAAAATTTTTGTCTATTGTTTAATTCAATTAAACAGCCGGTTTTATTTTCTTTTATCCCAGAGCAGTGCAAAAGAACTTAAAAAGTATTTATAAACAGTGTAGCAAACAACGTTTTGCCTAGAAACGACATGACGTGCTGACGTAAATAAATTCAGTTAAGTTGCTGGGCGGTGCATCCTAATAAGCGGATTAGCATATTCTAAACAAAAATGTTTACTCGAGCCGGCCGGCGACGGAAGACAACAAGTACTGAACAACATTGTAAGTTTTTGTACATAATACGTTTTTGTGTGCCGTGTGGTTTCCGACAGAGTAGAATAGGACCACTCCAAGTCTTCCCGTGGATGTCGTAGAAGCGACTTAGGAATTACAAGCTAAAGAAAGCATATAAACATAAATAGGACCTCTCCAACCTGTCTGGCCAGCGTGGAGAATGTAGGCCAAACCCTCTGGCTACTCTGGACAAGTATGGCCCTTGTAGTACAGAGAGGGTCGTGCTCCTACAGTGGATACTAAAAAAACCTGACGATGATGATAAAAAAAATTTTAAATCATTTTTTGCGACGACCGACAGTTCACATGCGATTCCGGTAGTTGAAGGATTAAGCATTTATTGTAACGCCGAAGTACTTATTAAGAGAAATGAAGTAATCCCAAACTCGATGTATTTTCTCCGTTTTATTAATGAGTTCTATCGACCACCTTCTGTCTCCGTGATCAGACCGTAGATACCTATATATCGTCTACCTCAAAGTGCTCGTCAAGATAATTCAAACGAGTCCTACTATTAGGTTATGTTGTTTTGTAACATGTACTTAACTGAGTTCTGTCTAAATCTCCTGGCTCCATCATAAGAACGGCTCATTCTCCATAATATTGTATTGTCATCTTACTTACACAAAATTTCAGCTAAATTGGTTGAGGACAACTGGTTGAAAAAATTATAATTCAATGTCGAAAATTGAGTAGCAAGATTTGACCTAAACAAACATACAAGATACATACAGACAAGATATAAATTGTAAGTTAAATAAAAACTCGTAAATTTTATTTTTATTAAAGGGAAGAAGAGGTCTTTAACAAGAGCCTAAGATAATTAAGCAACAATATGACCGCGACACCTATCGGAGACGGTCGGCAACCGTCGCCGACGGTCAAAAACTGCCATGTGACTTGCTGTCTGTCATGGTATAATATTCTCTTCCCGTGACAGCTGATGACGTAGGTGGAACTTGACTACGTCATCAGTTTGATGTGCTGCCATTGTGTGAAATTGAATTACCCGAGCGTAATTCATTTTTGAACTTTATACACCAATTTCGAGTTAATAATCCATTATATCAATTTATAAAATATTGAATTGATGAATCACGCGAGAATCGCTAGATACTAAATAGCTAAGTTACTTAATATTTTATTTAATTTTCATGAAGTAACTAAGAAAGTCCTTAAATTTACTGAAAAGAACAATCAGTGGCAACACTTTGGTGACGTAGTCAAGTTCCATCTCGGGAAGAGAATACCTTATTTTATTATACCATGCTGTCTGTAAGTCTCTAACAAAATCAGCTTTAAGAAGTATACAAAGCCTAGGAAGATAAAACTGCTTAGCGAGCACATATTTGTTAATGCATCTTGAAAAACTAAAATGAAATCCTCAACTTCGCTAATAATCTCCGCTAGTTTAAAAACTAATTAAGTTGAAGTGGCGCGGCGCGTTGACGAGCGAGAGACATTGGAGCGAGGGCAGTGGTAATTTCTTCACAACTTAGAAGCTCTGTTGTTAGAAGAGTGTCTGTGAGAGCCCTAAAAGTAGACAAAGCCTACATACATACATAAATACATACATACAATCACGTCTTTATCCTTAACGGGGCCTAGTATTTTTTCTGTGACGAGGCAGACTGAGCACTTTAGGTCTTTCGGTTCTAAGTAGACAGACACCAGGCGAGCAAGACTCAAAGACCATTTTTAGCGTCGGGGATGCTAGCCGCATCGCCAGTTAAAATCATTAGCATTTTCGCCCAGTTCCTCTATCGGCTTTTACGATCTGCACAGGGAAGAGAACTCAGGGATCATCTGGTATATTTTAAGTTTTTTCTTTTCTCACAGACCATCATGGAAGATAGACAAAGCCTAGGCAGATAAAAACTGCTTAGCGAGCACATTATTTGTTAATGCATCTTGAAAAACTAAAATGAAATACTCAACTTCGCTAATAATCTCCGCTAGTTTCAAAACTAATTAAGCTGAATTGGCGCGGCGCGTTGACGAGCGAGAGACATTGGAGCGAGGGCGGTGTGCTTATTTGTGGTAATTTCTTCACAACTTAGAAGCTCTGTTGTTAGAAGAGTGTCTGTGAGAGCCCTAAAAGTAGACAAAGCCTACATACATACATACATACATACATACATTCATACATACATAAATACATACATACAATCACGTCTTTATCCTTAACGGGGCCTAGTATTTTTTCTGTGACGAGGCAGACTGAGCACTTTAGGTCTTTCGGTTCTAAGTCGACAGACACCAGGCTCGCAGGACTCAAAGACCATTTTTAGCGTCATGGTGGGCGAGAAAGTGCCATGGAAAAAGGGAATTATAATAGTGAAGGGGGATGCTAGCCGCATCGCCAGTTAAAATCATTAGCATTTTCGCCCAGTTCCTCTATCGGCTTCTACGATCTGCACAGGGAAGAGAACTGGTCATCTGGTCATTTCTTTTCTCCCAGACCATCATGGAAGATAGACAAAGCCTAGGCAGATAAAAACTGCTTAGCGAGCACATTATTTGTTAATGCATCTTGAAAAACTAAAATGAAATACTCAACTTCGCTAATAATCTCCGCTAGTTTCAAAACTAATTAAGCTGAAGTGGCGCGGCGCGTTGACGAGCGAGAGACATTGGAGCAAAGGCGGTGTGCTTATTTGTGGTAATTTCTTCACAACTTAGAAGCTCGTTAGCTCAAAACATTCAGCATGGAACGGATTCTCCATGACACGAAAGTTTCTTTGACATTTGTAGAGAAAACATTCGCTACTTTCAAACATGTCAGATCAGGATCAGATATATCTTAACGTCAAAACAAACATTCTCTATGGGAATTTTATGAAATACGATGAAATACACATTAATGATGTCATAATTTCTTGGAGTCAAATAGTTTTTCTGCAATAATCAATATAAAACACGTTTAAAATGCTTATGATTAATGACAAGTGACATGATTTTGTAACGTTTTATTTAAAAATTTTGAAAACACTGACGCAATTCGCAAACCATTCGTTGTATGACTCTCGCACTCAAAAAATTCTTTGATCTTGTAAGAGGCGACTAGCTATCGCACTATTAATTTTAATAAATAAACAAATGCATCTAGATAAACTAAAAGGAAATCCTCAACTTCGCTAATAATCTCCGCTAGTTGCCAGTCAAATAATAGATGGCGTTACGGATATTTAGTTCCTCCGCCCATCACTAGATGGTGTTCACATATGAAACTATTGAAAGTCGGGGTTTTTTAATTTGCCTAGCAAATAAAGTTGTTAAGCCGTTACGTCTGCCAACACCCCTCTTTTAGTGACTTATTGTCCTATGTCCCCTGGGTGGGGCAGAGGGCCGCTACAGTACTTCTCCATCTCGTTCTGTCTTGAGCAACGCATTTCACTTCAGGCCAGGATAGCCCAATTGTCTTCATTTCCGCTGTTACCGACCGTCGCCAGGTCTGGTTTGGCCGACCACGCTTCCTCTTGCCTTGAGGAGTCCATTCCAGAGCCTGCCTTGGAATGTGAGTGGGATCCCTTCTTAGCGTGTGGCCAATCCATGTCCATTTGCGATGCGCTATTTGGTGATCGATCGGTGTTTCGCCACAGAGCTGCTACAGGCGTTCGTTAGAAATCTTATCAGACCAAAAGATAACTAATATTTGTCGAAGACAGCAATTTATGTATAATATGTGTAATTAATAATAATTAAAACCCTGTCCGATCCCTTAAGGTTAATGTTGGGTATCTTTTGCGTAAGTTCCATTTATCGGTTTCTCCCATCCCTGAAATTACAAAAAATCTGCGACTCCATACAATATTAAATATCTACCGTTCCAAAATGTATGAAGCTGCAGTTAATTTTTTGCGATTCGAAGGAAGGGAGAAACCGATAAATGGAACCTACAAAAACTACCCAAGTTTTATTTACATATTGTAGGTCTATTACTTTTGGATAATATAAAAGAGGGACTGCCATTTCAACGAGCTAATCCGCTGGGCTATGTCAGTGACTTTAGTTCTCCTACGAATTTCCTCATTTCTGATTCGATCACGTAGAGAAACACCGAGCATAGCCCTTTCCATGGGCGGGACACATAGCGCGACGAACCGATGGCCGATGGGACAAAAAGGTTCTCGAATGGCGACCACGTACAGGCGAGCGAAGCGTAGGACACCCACCCACAAGGTGGTCTGACGACCTAACCAAGGTCGCTGGAAGGCGCTGGATGCAGGCCGCTCTCGATCGGTCATTTTGGAAATCTTTGGTAGAGGCCTATGTCCAGCAGTGGACGTTATGCGGCTGAAATGATGATGATGATGATGAAAAGAGGAACTAATTACAATTACAATCACATTTATATTTTTTTTTAAATAATTAATATTTAATTCTCATAGTCTTGACGTCCATTTCTATAGAGGCTCTAACAATAAATTCTCCTGTACCAAAATTGGTAACGTTCACAGCTATCATTCCTTTGAAATGTGGGAAATTTTGTGGTATTGCGTCGTTTGATATGCTCATATTGTAGAGGTGGTAGTCACCCTGAAAAGAGAAGTTGAATTGAACTAAGTAATTGACAAAAAACAATAATCCTGACTCAGAAAATACTTCTAGCTTGATAATTTATATTTCTCATTCGTAATTATAATTATACAATAATAATATGTTGAAAAAAACCCTGTCCGAACTGTATTTATTTAACTTTATTACAAAATATGTAATAGGCGGACTTAAAGCCATCTACCAGTCAAGGAGGTGCAAAATAAGTAATTTTGAAAGATTCGCTAATAATATTATAATATATACACGATGATTTTTCATTGGTTTTGAAGCCGAAAGCCACTTCATAGGCATCGTTAGTAAGAAGTAATTAGCGAGTCAAAATAAAAATTCAGAAACAAAAAATGTTGTCTAAAACTCAAAAGTAAAATTGTGAGATCAATTAGTAGTACCGACTACCGCCGCCATACACCGCCCGCCGGCCGGCAGGGGTCATCGACATTAGGCCGGCGTATAACTACGTGGTCTCGATCGAAAATTATTTACGCAACTTTTTTATCTTATGACATACAGAAATTTGGATTACATATATGGATAGAGAAATTTATTTACTATACGAATTTTTTTTTTCCTAAACCAATGAAAAGCCAGCGTATATATATATATATATATATATATATATATATATATATATATATATACATATTTGTAGCTTGTGTAGGTTCTATTTATCGGTTCCTCCCATCCCTGAAATTTACTGTTATTTTGTGTTCTTTTACTGTTATTTTAATTCCATTATACTATAGTAAAGTAGTATAGGCCGTGGTTCGATTTATTAGGGGTATGTATGTCCCTTTCACGTTGTATATTTTAAATCTTTGCTGCTGTTAGGGGTGGTTATAGGCTATGTGACGTTTTATTATAAAACGCAGACAAGTTTGTTACTATGTTTAAACCATTATCCAACCAAATCAAGTTGACATCTAGAAAGTGTCTTTGTCTCATCTGAAAATGTTAAAATATAGAGTTAGAGCGGTTTCGCACTACGTCCGATCCGAATTCAATCCGTATCCGTCAAATATTCGGCTCGGCATGGTCGTAGTCGTAGTACTATCTCTCTGGTAGGTTACGCACTTCATCCGATTTATGTCCGTCATCCGTGATTCTAGTGTGCATGGTATAATAATATACTGCGCCAGGTATGGCATTACGACATATAGTGGTCACGTGGGTGACACGAGCCTACGTCACCGCCACTACAGACGTCTCAGTGTTACCGGTACTGTAAAATCAAACACCCCAACTTTCATTATTCACGTATACCTGAATCGGATTAAACCATGTCCATTTTTACAAATAACCTATTTATGAAAAAATAAGTTAGACTTGTTAATGAATAACAAGTATAACCTAATTTTTTATGCATTAAAATATTTATTGTCATTAATAATAGCAGGCAAACGTTCCCTAAATCTTAACTTAGTCACATTAAAGTGGCAACTCTTTGATGACGTAGGCTCGTGTCACTGCCGGAATAGCAGACCTGTTTTTTTGGATCATGCTAGTGTGTAAGCTACGATAGAAATAGTACTACGGCCATGCCGGACCGAATTTTGACGGATACGGATCGGATTCGGATCGGACATAGTGCGAAACCGCTCTTAGGCTGCGTTTTATAATAAGACTGTATATGGCGCCCTTTTAAGGCCATAAAGTAACAAACTCAAACATAAAATAGGTACCTAAATACATACATACATACATACTATCACGTCTTTATCCCTAATGGGGCAGACAGAGCATTTTAAATAAGGTACCTAAATCAAATCAATTAATTGATTAATTCATCTTATAATCAATAAGGTTTAAAAAAACTTACAGGTTTAAAAGGGCATCGTCCTAATAGCTTGCCTTGTCTCATAGGTGCTCCGAAAAAACTATCCTTCTTCAAGAAATCGCAGAATCTGTACGGAAATTCCATCATCAGACGCTTGTGTCCATTTGACATATCTTGGTAGATGTAAAAGTGGAACTGGAATTAATAAAAAAATAATAAGTGGGAGTCCTCTCCAACCTGTCTGGCCAGCGAGGAGTGTAGGCCAAAGTCCTCTGGCTGCTCTGGCCAATTATAGCTCTGGTAGTACAGAGAGGGTCGTGCTCCTGCAGTGGAGAGAAAAAGACCTGATGATTATGATCATTAAATCATTTGAGGATTACAGTTTAAAAATTGAGTTGTTAGATTTGACCTAAACAAACATTCATACATACAAGATACATTGCAAGTTGAATAAAAGCTTGTAAAAAAATAAAAGATACCTACGTATATATTTTATGTAGGTTTAAATTCTCTTCGCAACAAAAGGTTGACTGGTAGGCAACGCTTTTAGCGTTATTTATTTATATTTGATGAATAAAGCAATACAAATTAACTTTATCACAATATAATAACACGCACAATTACAACAACAACAGAAAATGGATATTAAATGAGTAAATATGGGTCCAGTGGCCGGCATTTAGTTTCCGAAATATAGGTGTTTTGTAAAGTTGGGTGAAAATATTTCGAGATTTTAATTATAATCTAAATAAACTAAGTTAAAAATCTTAATGTGGTTAATATGCCATAGTGCCAAGAACATCTACGCGCCCACTTAATTTTTTTTTACGGTTTTGTTTTCTATAAGGTAGATTTTGATTCTTAGATTCCAATATAGACGATCTCCGTGGTGTAGTGGTCACCATGCTAGTCCGCCACCCAGAGGTCCCGGGTTCGATTCCCGATCAGGGCAAGTTGGAAAATGGCCTTTTTCAAATTGTCCTGGGTTTTGGATGTTTATCTATATGTATTTGTTATAAAATATAGTATCGGTTACTTACTTTGGGGCTAGCTCAATTAGTGTAATTTGTCCCTATATATTTATTTATTTATTTATATTTATTATAATATAGCTAGGTGCAGTGGTAAACAAGGACCTAAAGAACGCCAACACAGAACCAGTGACGACCCAAAAGAGATCTGTTTGGAGAAGAAAGATTAGGAGAGCCGACCCCAACTAGAAATGGGATAAGGCCGAAGGAAGAAGAGAAGATAATATAGCTAGGTGCAAAATCAACCAGTAAGTCTTTTTAACCTATGTCCAGCAGTGGACGTTATGTGGCTGAAATGATGAAGTCTTTTTAACCCACTAAAGTGAGTTAAAAAGGAGGAAGTTCTCAATTCATCGGAATCTTTTATATCTTTCTTTTATGTATGATCCCCGATTTGGAACATACTTTTTCTGTTTGAAAGGGTATAACATTCCATGTGGTTCCAATCGGTTATGTAATTGTGTTCCTGGTAAAATATGCATATTGCCAGTAACTGTCACTAGTATTGAAGTCGGTTTATTATCATGAAAAAAAAACAATTGAGCGACGCGGCAGGGTCAGAAACGCATGATTGTAATTAGTCCAACTTAGATTATCAAAAAATAATGGAACCATATTTTTCAGTTTACCAAAAAAGTAAAAATTCACAAAGATACGGAGCATCAAAGTTCCGGAGTGGGGCTTGCGACGTCACTGCTAAGTAAAATCGTACCAAGCCGTGACGTTATGGACGCGTTTTTGCGTTTAAATGAACTGTATCTCTGTAATTTTTTGTTTCTCTGAAAAAAGAAACATACGTGTACAATATCTTTTTATATTCTAAACTACTTATTGGCCAAAAATATTTTTCCATTCGTCACGCTTATTCTAAATGCGTTCTCGGTTGTATCCTTACTGCTTCAGAACCAACCTTTTAAGATTTTCCTTCGCATGCATACGTCATAAAACATGTTACGTCATCATTTCAGTCGCATGACATCTACTGCTGGACAAAGGCCTCTTCCAACGATAAAAAAATTCAAATATGATACGTCATCATCATCAGGTCTTTTTGTCTCCACTGCAGGAGCACGACCCTCTCTGTACTACCAGAGCCGTACTTGGCCAGAGCAGCAAAAGGACTTAGCCTACACTCTCTACGCTGGCCAGACGGGTTGGAGAGGTCTCATTGATGTTTATAAGCTTTGTTTAGCTTGTTTTCTCTAAGTCGTCTTCTACGACATCCACGGGAGGACTTGGAGTAGCCCTATTCTTCCCTGCCGAAAACCACACAGCATAAATATGATAATATGTATATGATAAATATTCTTCTTCTTATCGTATGTGTTAGTGACTAACACTAGTGTCAGAGTTTTTAAACCGCCTTACAGGCCTCTGACATGGTTTTAGGTAACGACTAATGTCAAAGACAGTGACCGGGACCGACGGCTTAACGTGCCCTCCGAAGCACGGATCATCTTACTTAACGGACAATCAGGTGATCAGCCTACAATGTCTTAACCAAACTAGGACAACAACACAAAGTCGTTACCCGTCGGGAATCTAACCCGCGACCTCCGGGTATGAGCCGAACGCTCTAACCACTACCCACGGAGGCAGTCTTGATGATGTTTATGATAAACTAGCCGAAGCCCGCGACTTTGTTCGCGTGGACTTTATGTCTTTGGAAAATGCTCATCAGGCTGAATCTTTTATAGTTAAGCTGGACCATTATGGTTCTACATCAGGCTTTCCATTTTCCAAAATCATTTATACCCTATATGTTGCCCAGGCTTAATAGCTTGTGACGTAGCATTCTCCGAACCGCCCGTCACTACCCACATAAATAAGAAACAACGTTGTAACGCACACAGCGATACGCATACCGCGTCATACCAGTCAAATCCGCTTCAAACCGGTTCCCCCACTCGTGCCGCTAGCAGCGGCCGGCTATATAAGCGCAAACGGCGGCGAACAAGTGGTCAGTCCATTCCGGGCTGTCCACCGTGGTCGGCGGGGGTTTATCCTCGTACGATAGCGGTTCTACGGGGACTAGTGGTCGGCGGGGGTTATCCTCGTTCGATAGCGAAATCCCTTAGGTTCCACCGGGACTAGTGGTCGGCGGGGGTTGTCCTCGTTCGATAGCGAAATCCCTTAGGTTCCACCGGGACTAGTGGTCGGCGGGGGTTGTCCTCGTTCGATAGCGAACCCTGTAGTTTCCCCTTCTTCCAGGGGTTAGAGAAGTCACGTGGTCGGCGGGGGTTTTTCCTCGTTAGATAGCGTGATCCCGTTTATTCCCGTAGGTTCTATGATTAGACCCGCGGGCCCGTTAGTGAGTGGAGTCTTGGCGACCCCTCATCCCGTCACGCCCCGAGCGTACCCGGGTTTGTGCCCTGAGCGTTCCGTCCTCTGGACACCGTTTGGTGTAAGCTCTCACCCCCCTTGAGTGGCGTCTGGGAAACCCCTCATTCCGTCGTGACCTGAGCGCACACTCCCGGTCAGTGCTAGATAGCACTCCCGTCCCGTTCCGTTCTTGAGTGGTGACGATCACTCATCCCGTAGCGCACCGAGTTTGTACCCTGAGCGATCCTCTATTAGGAGCAGGCACTCAACCCCTTGAGTGGAGTCTAGATAATCCCTCTTCCCGACGATACCTGAGCGTACCTACCGGCTTGTGCTTTCCGTAAAACCCTAGGGCCGCGCACCCTTTGGTTACCGACGCCTCTGGCGTGACCCGTTTTATGAGACTGATTGTCAGAAGTACAATCTGAGTCCCTATTCCCGCGGCGTCCCGTTACAGACGCCCAGCGGACCCGCATCCTCACTTGGCGCACTACTTAGCGCCCCAGTGATTTTATTGATCGTACCGTACACGCCATATATAGCCATTATAGATTGCCGAAGACGACTAAATTCAGACATATCGTGTATCGCTGTGTACGCAATTCCTTGCGCCCACTCTCCCTTTCTTATTTGTGATTAATAAGATACGTAATATGGTTCGGTAGGTTAAGTTTAGCATAAGATTAGTCTAAGAGACTTTGTGGAACTTGTAATAAATATCGTCGTCTTGTGTAGAAGTGGTTTGATTTGCCATCCCTCTCGATCAACCCCATAGGCACAGACCCCGTCATACCACTCTGGTAACGGAGTCTCTAAATTTTATGTTGATGTTAGCGTCCGTGGTTCGATCCCGCGCAAACGCTACGTCACAAGCTATATAAAAAAAAAGTTTCATTCGAATCCGTCCAGTATTTCCGGAGATTAGTGTGTACAAACAGACAAACAGACAGGCTTTTTTTTTTAAATTCTTACTCTATTACTACGTCTCCATCGCCCCCAATATTTTTTTTGGAAATATATTTAATGTAGTACAGACACACTTTTTTTACTGTTTTATTATATGTATACACGGTGATTTTTTATTGGTTTTGAAGCCGAAGGCCTTTTCATAGGCATCGTTAGTAAGACCTAATTAGCTGGTCAAAATAAAAATTCAGAAACAAAAAATGTTGACTAAAACTCGAAAGTAAAATTGTGAGGTCTATTAGTAGTACCGTCGCCATACACCGCCCGCCGACCGGCCGGGGTCATCGACATTACGCAGTAGGCGGCCGGCGTATAACTACGTGGTCTCGATCGAAAATCATTTACGCAACTTTATTATCTTAAGACATACAGAAATTTGGATTACGTATATGGATAGAGGAATTTATTTACTATACGACATTTTTTTTTCCAAAACCAATGAAAAGTCAGCGTGTAGATATGTTACGTACCGATATATTGTTCCCGAAGTAAATGAGGACGTTGAAGTGCACATCCACGTAGTAAATAGGGTTCTGACGACCAAACCTACGGGACGTTAGGTTTACGAAACTTAAATATTGCCTGTTGTATTCTAAGCGGGGTCGCTCTACGCTTAAGTACTGGATCTGAAACCATATAACACACACTAGTATTCCAGGGCTGGTATGATTAAAATAAGTGACTTTTAAACACATGTTTAAGACAGTGTTTAAAACAGTTTCAATTAAAATCGTGTTTTATACCTATTACGTGTTTAAAAACACGTATTAAAACAAGTTTTTTTAACAAATTAAACATTAAGAAAAAAACAAATTTAAAACTAGTTTTCAGCATTGTATTTTCTTGAGGAATTGATGTTATTTGTTTGCGTCCTGGAGTTGTCATTTTAAGTGTTATTAATCGCAGAATTAATAACGAAATGAAAGTTAGAGAGAAAGGCACTCCTATTTATTATAAAGAATAAAATTCATAGGTGATATAGTCCCGCTAGGAAAGTCCCTAAGTCGGCCTCGAAAGGAAGTAATTCCATTGTGGGTATTACCCTAAATACAAAGTGCTTCTGCGGTTATTCCCCTAATATAAAGGGGCTTCCCCCGATTAACAATATTTAAAACATACAGAGTGAATGTACTAATTAGAGACACGCATGACAACATAAAATAATCTTTTATCCATGTATATTTACATAGATTTTTGTATTTAACGCATTTGAAAGTATTTAGTTCTAATCTAGAAATGAATTAATATAGGCCTATTTGATGATAAAATTAAGGGTTAAAACATAAAATACAAATAAAACACTAATTTAAACCAAATTAAACTGATTGTTTTATAAATTAAAAAAAAAACTGTTTTTTTTCCAACCCTAAGTGTTGCATAATTAACGATTACTTGACTATCGATAGTTGACCTCGAACAATAGTCACAATATCGATAGGACTATCGATAGTATCAATACTATCGATACTATTGAATTTAGATTACCTATATCGATAGTATTGATAGTATCAAAAGAATCGATACGGTAACTAGCTAGTGTTTGTATGTAAAACTATTTATAGCTAAATTTACTATCGATATTACAATAATATCAATATTAGTTAATACAATCCATAGTTCTTTATACAAATTGTACCTTTACTATCGATACTATCCATAGTATTAATAAAAAACTATCGATATTGTTACTGTCTTCTGATGTCACGATATTATCGATAGACTCTATCGATATTTAATACATCACTTGCAAACTAATCACGCGACGTCGAGTGTTCACTGTAGACTTGAATAAATGGAAGACGTTATCTATTTTTAAATCTAAAATACAGTCATCCCATCAAAAAGACAATGCATGTTAAATTAATTTTAATATTTAATCCTAGAGCGTTAATATAAAAAATAAATATTAATAATATTCCAATATAGCTTCGATTTAAAAATTTCAATATGCTAGTATTTTTATATTTTTAGTTAACAGTACTTGCTTCTTAAAAAATGTTGTGTTCCCCTGTGATTGGGTTGCATGCTAGAACACAGAACTGAATGAAAAAATTAAAAATTTATTAAAAAAAAATAACCCCTCGGCTTGTCGACGCCGCTGGCGACAAGAGGGCAGAATCATATCTCGCGCAGAGGATTGCAGTAGCTATTCAGCGCGGGAATGCAGCCAGTGTTCTTGGCACCATGCCACATGATCAACATTTAGATTTTTAATTTAGATTTTAATTTATATTTTAATTTAGATTTTAATTTAGATTTTAATTAAGATTTTAATTTAGATTGTAATTTAGATATTAATTTAGATTTTTAATTTAGTTTTTATATTTAGTTCAGTAAGTATTTATTTAAAGATATATATACTTTTGAACAAAACATCTCAATGAATAATTTATACTTCGCAAAAAAAAAGTGAATGTTAATTATAAGGCTTGTCATGTAACCTGTAGGTGTACCTAATAAATAAAATAAAATAAAAAAATAAGACATTGAAAAAAACTTACCCTGCGTTCTCCGGTGTATCCTATGGGAATGAAAATCAATATGGTTAAAACCAGTATAAGGTTCATTTTAATAATTTGAGGTAATTTGTTAATTGACATAGGTACGCATGTAAAAACCAGTAACCTTGTCAAATCACCCACCCAGGTAGGTAGCGAACCCCCAGCTCTGAAACGTTACCGCTGAGGATGCAAACGGGAATACGCGGGAATGATGATAATTCACTTAGGTACCTAACTCGAATCAGGCAGTACTAAATTGGTGACTAGATGACATCCGATAGTATCATGGTAATCACAGCAGATGTCATTATAAAACTATTTATTTCCATGGCTTGTTGAAGACCCGTGCTAAAATGGGAATGTTAATAATTTCCCCAAAGCAAAAACTTTTTTCATACTTAAATTTTTTTTTCCATGGACATTCAAACATTTTTTTCTATAAGTATAGAGGTATAAGTACGAAAAATATGTACCTATGTACTTTGTTTGCAGATCGTATAAGCCGATCGAGAGAATGGACAAAATTTTGCCAAGCAACTATTTTCATTTTTTTTTCCACCTTCTCGCCCACCATTACGCTTTAAGTTACCTTTGGGCACAGAATTAATAATAGTATTACATACAGAACGGAAACACGCACCGTCCCCCGCAATCTGGCGTCCCCGCAACCCCTCCCCCGTTATTGAGACGTGTAAGAGCCTGTAAAACAGGGTTTTTGCTAGTCGCATGTTGACGTTACGCGAGTTACTTAGGATTATTGAATCATAATGGTGAGAAACTGCGCATATTATCATTGTTTATCCACGGAAAACTAAAAAGAACGAACATTTTATAGATTTCCGAGTGATGAAAACAGGTAAGCAAAGCAACAAATTCTGTGGTGGCGACCCTGATTGTTTAACTCACACATTTGACGTGTGCACGGATGTATTGTTTCGCTTGTAGTAGTACTAGGTAAATATGCTATGCCTCCGTGGTGTAGTGGTTAGAGCGTTCGGCTCCTACCCGGAGGTCGCGAGTTCGATTCCCGGCGGGGGCAACGACTTTGTGTTGTTGTCCTGGTTTGGTTAGGACATTGCAGGCTGATCACCTGATTGTCTGATAAGTAAGATGATCCATGCTTCGGAGGGCACGTTAAGCCGTCGGTCCCGGTCACTGTCTTTGACATTGGTCGTTACCTAAAACCATGTCAGAGGCCTTTAAGGCGGTTTAAAAACTCTGACACTAGTGTTAGTCACTAACACACACGATAAGAAGAAGAAGAAGTACTAGGTAAATATGCTGCTCCGTTTGTATGAAGTGCCATACCTGTGCTTTGGCTCTTGCGGCCCTGGGCTCTGTCGGCTTAGAGCCGTAAAGCCCATATATTTCGATAAACTCGTGTTATATTACGTTAAGAGTCCCCTTACCCTAGACCAAAATACAATTTTCCACACAAACGTAGTCTACGTTTTATTTCTAAATGACATGCCCGATTTCGGCAAAATTTTGTAATTTCAAAGATATTGCAATTATCTAGGATAAGAATTGGTTTCCGACGGTAAAAATATGAACTTGAAATAGAATATAGTGTGTTATATCATTTTTGACCATCAGTATAGGAAATTTCTAAATCGTTATATTCTCTTTCCAGTTCATAATTTTAGTATAGGAAACCAGTTATTACCCTAGATAATTGCAATTTCTTAAAAATAACCAATTTTTACCGAAAACTGACATGTGGTTTCAAAATTAAACGTAGACTACGTTTGTATGGAGAAGTCTAAGGTAAGGGGATTCTTAAGAGACCAAAACCGCTTTTGAGCCAAAGAATAGGCTACAATGCAATGTACCGGTAAACATAAAACGGCCATGTTGCGAAATTAGTGTCGACTAGCCGAAGCCTGCGACTTCGTTCGCGTGGTTCATCTCAATCATTTATACCCTATATGTTGCCCAGGCTTAATAGCTATATAACAAAAAAAGTTTCATTCGAATGAGTCCAGTATTTCCGGAGATTAGCGTGTACAAACAGACAGACAGAAATTTTTAAAATTCTTACTCTATTACTACGTCTCCATCGCACCCAATATTTTTTTTTTGGAAATTTATTTAATGTACAGACACACTTTTTTTACTGTTTTATTATATGTTTTATTGATGCCCAACGAACTTGAAAATTCTATTGATGTTTCCTACATGCCTACCAAGTTTCATCAAAATCAAACCATCGGTTCGGCTGCTATCGCGGTACAAACATACATACATACATACATACATACATACATACATACATACATACATACATACATACATACATACATACATACATACATACATACATACATACATACATACATACAATGTGTTTTCGCCCCCAACTCGATTTAGAGACCTCACTCGCTTCGCTCGCTCGGTCAAAATCGGAACAGGGGGAGGCCTTTGCCCAGCAGTGGGACACTAGCACAGGCTAAAAAAAAAAAAATTATATGTATAGATAGATAGATAGATATAGATTATTATATGTATAGATATAGATAGATTTGTATACAGTCTGTAGGTATACAGTCCGTTCTGTATATACCTACTTATATTAATTCTGTGGCTAACTGAACCTCAGAGCGTAACAGACTCAAGCTTAGCCAATTTATGAACTGAAGTAATTCATTGGTTATTTTCAACAACATTTCATCAAAGTAAATTAAATTTTAATAGCGCAACTATGATTCCAATGCTTAGACAGGATGTCCGGCACACTTTGTACAATTTTATAATTATAATATTATTAAAATTAGCGTGAGATGACATAACTAAATGTTTTAACACGGTTTTACTTACGTAGTATAGTCTAGGCTACACTACGTGAGCACTGCGGGTCCGGCCGTTAGGCCAGGGACCGGATTAGCAGCAAATTTTTAAAACCCCTTTAAGTGGTCATCCTTATGTTAGCCTATAAAAAGCTTATCCAGCGAAAGGCTTACCGTATCCCCTATAGGGTATCCCTATCCTTATGATAGGCTAAGCGTTTACCAAATCATTGGAAGGGGTATTTTTTCCGCTTTATTGAAAGGGTTTTTCCCCCCACGTATCCCCCCCGCCCCGTGGCCGCCAGGAAAAGCGCTTAAAACGTTAGCCTATGAGATAGGGTTACCCTATGAGAAATGGTTTTTGTAAGGGTAACGTAACGTGTATGTTTTAACAACTTATTTAAAGGGAAACCCTTTTAAAGGCTTTCCATATGATACGGTTAGTCGATCGAAAGAGTTACCCAGCGATAGGGGTTTTTGATCCAATAAAAATATTCAAGCCTATCAATTTGCAAACGCTCGGCCGCGACGCTCTCGAATTTTAAAATTAGTTTAGTTTGTCTTTATTGACGCTCTCGTTTAAAATTTTAAGACAAATTAAATAAGCCCAGACTCGATGGAGATGCGTGGTTATACTACTGAGTTCCATCGACCACCTTCCGTCTCCATGCCTACCCTAGGCATCGTCTACCATACCAAGACAAATCAAACGAGTCCTACTCAATGATGTTATGTTGTTTTATAACTGAGTACCGTCAAATATCTCCCGGCTCTATCATCAGTACAGCTTATTGACTTTATAATATTTGTATTGTCATCCGATTTACACAATTATGCTAAATTTCAGTTAAATCAGTTAGTGATAACTGGTTGAAAATTGAGTTGACCTAAACAAACATAATTACATTGCAAATTAAAAATAAAAAAGCTTCTAAAATAATGTGGTAAACTCAACATCATACATTTACTTCAGAAAACAATTTAATAAAACACCACTAGATAGCTCTAGTAGTAGTAAACTCGCCTTTTACTGTGAGAATTTCAAATGAGATTGACTTTGGCATTGTACGAAACCCTCTGCACTCGAGTTCATCTCACACTTGGCCAGTTATATTTTATTAACAGCAACGTGTAATTTAGTTTTGACTACCTAATTGTCGGACATCCCGTATACTTAATAATTTTGTAAAATTATAGCTTTATTTGATAGAAGTTTTATAATCAAATGTAATGGAAAAATAAAAGTAAATGGAAAAAGTGATAGCTGTGTGGTTTCCGCGGCAGAGTAAAATAGGGATATTCTACTCTGCTGGAAACCACACGGCTAATTACTTCTACGACATGCACGGGAGGACTTGGAGTGGCCCCACTCCAAGTCCTCCCGTGGATGTCGTAAAAGGCGATTTAGGAAATACAAAAAGCTTATCAACACTATGAGACCTCTTTAACCCGTCTGACCAGCGTGGAGAGTGTAGGCCAAGTCCTCTGGCTGCTCTGCCCAAGTATGGCTCTGGCAGTACACAGAGGGTCGAGCTCCTGCAGTGGAGACAAAAAACTTGCAACCGTCTCTACATACTCTACAAGGCAAAAACGGAGGAGACGCGCGAGGTCCTTAGGAGATTCCGTTCTGTATGTAATACTTATATATTATTTCTGTGACACTTTTCTTGATGATGCCTTTTAAAGATGACAGCCAGAATCAACGGCTTACGTGCCTCCCGAAGCATGGAGGAACTCAGGAAATTTTTATGCTACCTGTGGCCACCCATCCAAATGCGTACCCAGCGGACCACACCCACGGTTGCTTAACTTTCAAAAGCGTTAATACCTACCTATTTCTTTTACCTTGTTTTTTCTGTAACTTTAGTATTTTTCTATTGTGTGTGTGTGTGTAAAAATAAACGTCTTAGTATCTAGGTATCTATTTTCTATGATTTTAAATATCTATATGAAATCCTTCCATACTGGTCTAATTGTTTTTTTTTTATGAACCAGCTTCTTCTCTTTCATCGCAGATCGTGAAAACCCGAAAGTGGTAATGGGCGGGAAACTGTAGGAGATGCGGTTATTTTGATTTCAATTTCAAAGTAGCTCTGCACAATTTTGTATGGAAATGCTTATTTGTTTTCCGTTTTGGCTGTTATTTAATTTCATTATACTATAGTAATTTTATTTATTTATTTATTTATTTAACTTTTAAAAATTGTAACAGGCAGACTTAAGGCCCTGGGCCTTTTCTACCAGTCAACCTACAGGTGATGCCGAAAAAAGCTAATTTTGGACGACAAGACACATTCTAATTAACTCTTTAAAAAAAGAATCAAAAACAAATTTAACTATAATTTTATTTATACATCTATATTAAACTAACAAAAATAAACTTAAATACTAATATTATATGTATTCATAAACATACATGTAAATAATACACAAATATGGCATAAAACATAAAACCTACATAAACTACATAAATATTTATCTTATAAGTACCTTTAAACGAGCAATTCTTGTATGTATATATATATATATATATATATATTTATAAATTTCTGTGATCTCGAAAACGGCTCTAACGATTTCGCAGAAAATTTGTATATGGGGGTTTTCGGGGGTAAACAATCGATCTAGATTAGTTCTATGTTTGGGAAAACGTGTGTTTTCGAGTTTTTATGCGTTTTTTTTTCCACGCAGAATATGGTCGCTAATTTCGTCGCGCCGCGACCACCTTGATTTAGCTCAGTGGTTAAGTATAGCGACCTCTAGAAAGAGTGTTACGGGTTCGAATCCCACTCGGTGACTTACTTTTGTTTTTTTTTATGTTTAAGTTTATATATTTTTTTTCAATTTGCATTGTTTTTAGACAAGTTTAAAAAAAAATGTTAATGTTTGAGATGTAACCGAGCAAAGCTCGGTCGCCCAGGTACTAATACTCTATGACAGTTAGTGAAGATAATGAGCGCGCACATTGGCGACTAGGGGCTTTCAGGATATCAACAGGAAAGGCGTTCCATAGCATCACGGCTTGTTTGTGTTCTATTATAGTGATCTAGTATAGCCCGTGGTTCGATTTATTACGGGTATGTCACTTCTAACTACAACGGTATCTATGTGTATCTAAAGGAAATAAGTAAGTTCATAAAGTCCCTCGACCCTCAGGTGAGTTTTTGTACGACATAATACCAACTTCACCGATATCTCTCGACTCGATAGATAGAGCTAGCCACAGCGTCGCGTCGCCGAACTCTAACACAATAAAACTTTGCGGTCCCTACTGATACGTAAGCACTTTTCTACATTACTAAAAGCACTTTTCTACATTGCTAACACAAAAGTTTATTTTGTACGTAGGTGTCTTTTCTTGGAAATCTTTGGGAGGCCTATCTCGCGGTGGACGTTATGCGGCTAAAATGATGTTGATCTATTATTGAGAGCGTATTAACATATTATATATTATATATTAACATCATCACCGTCATCACGAATTTTCGGTTGCATCCTCAGCGGTAACTCTTCAGAGCCAGAGGTCCGCTACCCGACCTAGGTAGTTTCAATTCAATTCAATTCATATTATTTATTGCATTTCATAATGTACATCAGTTCTAACTACTAAAAGTCACTGTCTTAATTTAGGTACACTATGAACCCTGTCGGGTATCGCAACCAAAAAGTGGAACGGCAAGCGAGTTTCATGACATGCAGTTAATTTATAAATTTAAATGATAAAATATAATTAAAAAGTATTTTTGTTTGTAGTTGTCAGCAGATGGTTAATTATTTAATATTAGTAAATTATTGTCAACTTATAAATATAAAAGTAGTGTCAATGTTTATTGGGTATAGTATATACTGTCAATTTCAATTAAATTTTTTATCGTTAAAATACTCGTCCAATCTGTAATACGTTTTATTTACTAAAATTAATTTCAACTTCTTTTGACAATTTGACGATTTACTAGTTTTATACGGAGCGATTTCCATCTACATACATACTATCACATCTTTATCCCTAATGGGGCAGACAGAGCATTTTGGGTCTTGCGGTTCTATGCAGAGCCCAGGGCCGCAAGACCCAAAAGCCACTTTTAGCGTCATGGTGGGCAAGAAGATGGAAAAGCAATCAATACAGTGATGGGTTGCTAGCCGCATCGCCTGTTAACATGATTTACATTTTTGCCCATTCCCTCGATCGGCTTTTACGATCTGCGTGGGAAGAAAAGCAGCTGGTACATTCTAAGTTTTTTTTAGTTCTCCCAGACCAGCATGGGATAGCGATTTCCATCTGACGTCCGCAATCCAAAGGGTATAACAGAACCAATCGTTAGATAGGTTTGAGCAAACGGTAGATGGCGTTCGGCACCTACAATTTATATGTACCTCCCGAAACATGGAATCATCTTTCTCTTTCAGATCAGGTGATTCAAGCCTGCAATATCTTAACCGGACTGGAAATAACTTAACACAAAGAATGTTTCCTAGTGGGATTCCAACCCACGACCTCCGGATCACAAGGCAAACGTCTTGATCACTGGACCACGCAGGCAGCCAACTTCTTTATCAGGTCTTCATAGTCTCTGTACTACTAGAGCTATATTTTGTCAGAGCAGCCAGAGGATTTGGCCTACACTCTCTTCGCTGGCCGGACGGTTTGGAGAGGTCTCAAAATGTTTACAACTTGAAGGTAGTCAACTGAGACCGTTTACTTTGTAACTTATCATTCGTCGCTGTTTTCGAAACTATACAAATACTATTAAAAGCAAGGAAACGCCAAAGTGACTCCGCTCTCGCCGCTGTCTCTGAAAACGTATTCAAACAATATTTGTATACATGAATGTGCAATGAGTTGGGAAGTGGTTACAGCTCTTTGGCAAGCGTAGTCGAAGAATGTATACTATGCTGAGAGTAATGCATATGTCACCGGAAAATAACAAGACTCGTAAGTTGATCAATTTTCAAGGTAGTTGATCAACTCCCGGAAAATAATAAACAGCAGTTAAAATGTATTATTTAACGTATGTATTTTAGTAAATTGATTAATTTACGGCGCCTTGTCGTAAGATCATCCGACGAAGGCGAGGTGTACGTTGATTGGTTAAATAAGTGAAATACGAATAAGTACAAATAATAGATATTCAGACTGATTGTACTTACTGATTAAACTAACTATAATACTTATTAGGTTAATAAGTGATAATTAATATCTGAGCTCAAGTATCTTTTGTTATTTAAAATATTTTTCCTTTTATTATACTAAGTCATAAAACTGTATGGCTAAATAAGAATAAATATAAAATATATAAAAAATATACATGATCTTTCACATCTCATCATCGGTATTAAAATAACATATCTAAGTGTTTGTTAACTCTATGAATAAACACTAGCCAAATGCTTATAAAATGCCCTCGACCAATCAGAGAACAGTGTATTATGTGACGGGTAATAGTATACCGTTAAATAGTACACTGAGCAACGATTGGCCCGTTAGTGGTTGATTTTACTTGTGGCACAATCGTAAATAATTATTAAATTACTGCCAGGTACTGTAAGTTGACCAATTAGCTAAAATGCACTGCGTTAAATAATACATTTCTACTAACGTTTGTTATTTTTCGTCAGTTAATCAACTAACTAGAAAATTGATAAACTTACGATTCTTGCTATTTATCGGTGACACATACATATACTATCACGTTACCTATTGGAACAGACAGAGCATTATATGCCTTGCCCCAACTTGCACTTGACCCAAAGGTCTTTCCTAGCGTGATAGTAGGTGAGAACGTGGAAAAAAGAATCAAAATAGTGATGGGTTGCAAGAAAAAATAGAATTTTCTGGACATATTATAGATCTATGCGCTTTCCAGTACGTGGCCGCCATTCAAGAACCTTTCTTCTCCATCAGCCATCAGTTCTTCGCACTATGGGCCCCGCCCGCTGTCCGCTGTGTAAATCCGCTTTGCATCGTCTTGCCTACACTTAAATATTCTTGCATCGGCGTTGTCACTGATCCCTACCTTAATAAATTTATCGTTTTCTGAACTTAAGATCCTGATAGCAATTCTCATTTGCTAGGGTCGTGTCACAATGACGAATGGGTGTCAACCCTTAAAGTGGTATGGTCCAATTTTAAAGCGTTCACTTATATGATTAAAACAATTCAAATTTTATGTTGGTTTAGGTAGGTAAGCTATTATATAACAGAAGTGGAAAAATTAAATATGCTTAAAAGGTGGCAAAAGCTCATGAAATTGTATAAATGAAGTGCGTGATACTAAAAGAGCACTTTGCATCTTTGAAAACGAAAAAGCTTCAAAGCGTGTTTTTATCCCTATCCCAGTTGCACTTTTAATTTGGACCTTAAGGCCTGTCTACCCTGTTAAGGAAAAAGACGTGAGAGCACCGAAGTAGCAGCTTTTGTGCTATCAAATCTTAAACCCAACTGATGATGACGCTATGAACAAAGAACGATAGCTAAGAAAAATCCCGCGTCGACCTTTAACTTGGACACAGCTAAGGTTAAAATTCCCGTCCCGTAGTCACGGTACAACTGTCCGCGTTTTGACAACACAATTTATGGTCTGCCTAACGTGTCTGGCGTACTTACTGCTGCCAATCTTTTGGCATCCGCTGATAATAACTATTTGCGTAGCTAAACAGCATCGACTGTTTTCCTTAATAGAATAGGACCACTCCATTTATCATCGTCATCTGAGCGTATTCTCGGTTGTATCCTCAGCGGTAACGCTTCAGAGCCCGGGTTCCGCTACCTAACCACCTAGGTAAGGTAGCGGACCCCGGATCTAAAGCATTACCGCTGAGGTAAAAGGTGAAGTAAGTTAAAGACGAGCCGGTGCGGTGTACGGGCCTGTTGTAACATTCGCCCTGATGAAGACCTCCGGATGAGGTCGAAACATGTCGGCAGTAGCTGACTCTATACGTGAGTAACCCGTTCACTAAATATAATTTTGACTCGAATAAAATCTCATGATCGTCTTAATAAATAAAAACTCTCACATAAGACAAATCCCGCGTCGACCTGCAACTTGGACACATCAAAGGTTAAAATTCCCGTCCCGTAGTCACGGCACAACTGTCCGCATTTTGACAACACAATTTATGGTCTTCCTAACGTGTCTGGCGTACTTACTGCTGCCAATCTTTTGGCATCCTCTGATAATATTGACTGTCCTTACTATTTGCGTAGTCAAAGAGTGTCAACTGGTTTCCGTACTAGAATAGGACCACTCCATTTATCATCATCATCCGAGCGTATTCCCGGTTGCATCCTCAGAGGTAACCGAACGCTTCAGATATACATACATACATACATACTATCACGTCTTTATCCCTAATGGGGCAGACAGAGCATTTTGGGTCTTGCGGTTCTATGCAGAGCCCAGGGCCGCAAGACCGAAAAGCCACTTTTAGCGTCATGGTAGGCGAGAAGATGGAAAAGCAATCAATACTGTAATGGGTTGCTAGCCGCATCGCCTGTTAACATGATTTGCATTTTTGCCCATTCCCTCGATCGGCTTTTACGATCTGCGTGGGAAGAAAAGCAGCTGGTACATTCTTAGTTTTTTTTTATTTATCCCAGACCGGCATGGGAGATATACTATACTACTTCAGATATACTATACTACTAAATTCAATACTATCTAAATTTAATTTTACTACGATACTATCTAAATTCAATTGCATCAATACTATCGATAGTTTTACCTTTCATCAATAGTATTGCAAACTATTTACAATCGATATTGATAATCGATTTTTCGAGGTCAACTAACAACAGTTATGCAACGATCAGTGTTGGCTATCGATAGTTGACCTAGGAAATCATCTATAATATCGATAGGCCTATCGATAGTATCGATTGCTCCGTAAGCTTAAATAATATCGACACAGCAGATAGTATTGATACTATTGCTTCTGAATATTGAAACAACAATCGATACTATCGACGGTATCGATTTCCCATACTGTTGCTTTTTTTTTTGTTTTTTTGTTTGAACTATCGATAGTCTATCGATAGACTATCGATAGTACACTACCGAGCGGTAACCATTATTCGTGATACCCAGCTCTCGCACCGAGCTACTGAAAAAAGCGCCGCTAACGCGGACGCTGCGCACGCTCAACCGACTGGCAGAAAAAATTGATATTTTTACCTGTTCTCTGAACGAATTCACAAGAGTTGCATTATGTGTTTTGTGTTATGAATAAATATATTATTGCTTGTCTATCACATTGGTGAAAACTGTAACGATAGATTTAAGTAGATTTAAGCTATTTTACAAATAAATAAACACTAGCAACGATAGTCTCTGGATCTTTTCCCTTCTATTTTGCCTGTAAACAGAAATTTCTCAAGATTGTCTCCTCGTTTCCTCTAAATATGTCCAACTCAAGTAACTGCGACAGAAAGTCGTATACAAAGAAACGCTTTAAAATCAGATTATTAGCTTCAATATCCGGATTCTTGTGCCCGCGTTGTCTTCCACCATTATTAAATTCTTCGGCACATGCGAGGGATCTAATAAAGTACGTCCGATATTGAGCATCGGGAGTTTGCACACCATTCTATGAATACAGTATTATTTTCTTCTTATCGTGTGTGTTAGTGACTAACACTTGTGTCAGAGTTTTTGAACCGAATTAAAGGCCTCTGACATGGTTTTAAGAAACGACCAATGTCAAAGACAGTGACCGACCGACGGCTTAACGTGCCCTCCGAAGCACGGATCATCTTACTTATCAGACTATCAGGTGATCAGCCTGCAATGTCCTAAACAAACTAGGACAACAACACAAAGTCGTTGCTCCCGCCGGGAATCGAACCCGCGACCTCCGGGTATAAGCCGAACGCTCTAACCACTACACCACGAAGCAGTATTATTTTGCTCTTTTGCCGGCGTGTTTAACCCCGACAAAAAAGGGTTTTAAAAGTTTTACACTATAGCGTTTCTTAACTCCCTGATATTAGTTAGATAATGCTTATTACTAAGTAGTACCTGGGTGACCGAGCTTTGCTCGGTCGGTTACATCTCAAACATTAACTATTTTTTTTTTAACTTGTTTAAAAACAGTACAAAATAAAAAATTATATATAAACTTGAACATTTAGCGACCATATTCTGCGTGGAAAGAAAAACGAATGAAAACTCGAAAACACGCGTTTTCCCAAACATACGACTAATCTAGATCGATTATTTACCCCCAAAAACCCCCATATACCAATTTTCAGCGAAATCGTTAGAGCCGTTTTAGAGATCACAGAAATTTATAAATACATAAATAAATAAATATACAAGAATTGCTCGTTTAAAGGTATAAGATTTCATTAATTTACCAACTTTCTAGCTATTTTCAAAAAAAAATCTGTTTCGTGGTATTTTTTGTTTTATATAAAATATTAATCAATAACATACATAGTAAGTACAATAACTATTCATAGGTTGTTGTTGAAGATAGTTTTTGAAAAAATAAAGAAGATTTGATTACCTCAAAGTTGCTTGTAGAAGGCCTGTGTCACTGACCGTTTAGGTATCGAAAATACACCTACATTTTCGATATCGAAATATTTATATTGAAAATGTAGGTATATATACTATTAGGTGCTAATCGAAAATATACCTACATCACTATGCGCGCAGCGACCACTTCGGAATGGAAAATTCAGTTATGTGAATCTTTTGTCTAGACTAATAAGAATGAAATTGGCTTGCAATGGATTTCTTGGTATCTAAACGAAAATGTGCTGAGTTCTGACGCGAGCTAAATTAAACCATATCGTTAACGACATTGAGTAGATATTTCTTTCCATTTCTTTGCTGAGTGAGACTTCTGTACGTGAGTAGTACTAATTCTGTGCTTGTAGTATCCCTTGTTACAAATATTATCTACAAAAAGCACTGAGAAAATTCAACAACTTCCATAAAGCAAATCATTACAGGCTGTAACATAAACAAAGAATATTTCCTGCCCCTGCCTAAAGTCGTTAGCGTCATGGTAATGCTATTTATACCCAGTTTAAGTTTTTACGCAGATATAGGTACTGCCATAGAAAGGACAAAGGAGATTTTTCACCGGACCACCTGTACCATTGGATATTACCATTAATTACACTGATTGAGTACCATTAATGGTACATGACACTGCTGTAACTCACTAGTATCATCGATTGTACAAATGGTACCGTTGTACCCCAATAGTACCCTCCGGACCTGATGCATGCCCCAGGAATTGCATGATCTAAACAAATCGACAACTATATAAATTATATTTTACTGTTTCACACAAAATCGAATGACTGCTGAACTCAGGGCTACTAGGTAGTTAAAATGTGTTTTAATGAATACTACATTGTTCTGCTAACAAAAGTTTGGTATCTAATAAACAAATTGCAAGTACCAAAACTGGTTCAGCTATCACTTTTTCTCAGTGCAATTAAAATGTATGCAACAGGTAACAAACTTGCCCAGTGTAAATGGGCCTTAAAAAGAAAAAAAACGTAGCATTTATCAGCTGATCTTCCTGCGCAGATTGTAAAAGTTGATCGAGATAACGGCGCCTGGATCGATCTGGAAAATTCTTTTTTGTTTGAAAGGGTATACTTGTCAGATATTTCCATAGAAATTTTATCAAAATCGGTTGTGTAGTTTGGGGTGGAGACGGTTTTAAGTTTTGAAAAATGATTTTATAAATAAGAGTTATTGTATTTCACCTACTTATTTATAAAGCGGTTGGCTCATCTAGTGTATCATATTTCGCGCGGTCGTACCGTTTAAATTTGCAACGATATAATATGTCACCGCAGCTCTATAAATTCATAAGTCTGTGAATAAATTCACGAACTTTTATTAGGGCATATATTAAAAAGTGGACATGAAAGTTGATGACGAAAATAAATAGAAGATATTTTCCTTCGAGAATTGTGGTTAAGAAAAATTCTAACTCACATTTTTGTCATGAATTTTAAGTAAGTACATAACTTTTTTAAACCAAATCTTCATTGGCCTACTTTCTGGCTTTTGATTAAAATAAACGATTCGAATGTTAAGGCATGTGCATTAAAGGCTACGAAAATTACAGTTTTGGACACATAGCCAGTTAGCCAGGCCTATGTCACTCCCCGTTTAGGTATCAAAAATATAACTACATCTTATACCTTTAAACGAGCAATTCTTGTATGTATGTATATTTCTGTGATCTCGAAAACGGCTTTAACGATTTCGCTGAAAATTTGTATATGGGGGTTTTCGGGGGTAAACAATCGATCTAGATTAGTTTTATGTTTGGGAAAACGCGTGTTTTCGAGTTTTCGTGCGTTTTTCTTTCCACGCAGAATATGGTCGCTAATTTCGTCGCGCCGCGACCGCCTTGATTTAGCTCAGTGGTTAAGGATAGCGACCGCTAGAAAGAGTGTTACGGGTTCGAATCCCACTCGGTGACTTACTTTTGTTTTTTTTTTATGTTTAAGTTTATATTTTTATTTTATTTTGCATTGTTTTTAGACAAGTTTAAAAAAAATTAGTTAATGTTTGAGATGTAACCGAGCAAAGCTCGGTCGCCCAGGTACTTATTATTATGCACGCAGCGACCACTCTGAAGTAGCAAATTCAGTGACGTGAATCGTGTCTAGAGTAATAAGAATGAAAATGGCTTGCAATGCACTTCTAGGTATCTTAAAGAAAAGATGCCGAGTTCTGACGTGAGCCAAATTAAACCGTATCGCTAACTACATTGGGTAGATATTTCTTTGAATTCTTTTGCTGTGTAAGACTTCTGTACGTGTAGGTACTAGTGGTTATTCTGTGACACAGTTAAAGTAGTTAAGGTGGAAAAAAGTTTTTATATTAAAATAATTCCTACAGCCCTCTACTGGATACTGATATCCACATCCCATTTTGGTTGTAGGTATTTATTTTCGAACTTATTTGCCTCGCGCTGGGGACACGACAACTGATAAGTATAAATTCTCGCAGTGAAAGGGTTAAGAAGCCGGCGGACCGCTCGTACAAATGCAATTCGAGGCTAGCGCCAAAGTTCGTCAGGCATATCGCTGTCTCCGTCGCCGAGTGCAAGTAGCTCGCAAACCATGCGTCGCGCCGCCCGCGCGAAATAAATACTACCTCCGACAATACATCGTCTGAGCCTAAGTTCCCGCGCAATACTATGCCTGGTAGGAGACCTTTCCTTTGTGGAAGTCGATCATATTACCGTGCACCCACTACCAACTACCAACGCACTTGTGGAAACTCCACTTGTCCCAGCTAGTAAGTGTGTTCCCCATGAAATTTATAGAGGTCCGAGAGCAAGAGATTAATAGAAGCAGAGAATAAATATATTTATTATACAATATTACTGTTACAAGAAATTACAAGTGCTGAGATACGTCATTCGTAACAGGAGTGAAAGTGGAATGAGTCAAAAATAATGAGCAAGGAATGTTTGGAATTAAAAATTAAATTTTGGAATGAAATTTGAAAATAATGTAATGATAAAAAGGAGTAGGGCAAGAACATGAAGGATGGTGCTTATTGCAACATCATTACCACAATATAGATATCTTTATCCCCACTGTGTCACAGAATACATAATAGAACAAGTACAGAAGATTCACTCCGAAAAATCAATTAAAGGAATAGCGACTCTCGCTACGACATAATTAAGTTCAATTCAGATCGCACAACGCTAAAAACTTACAGTTATATTCACCTAGACGTTCCATCTCTTTCCGTCTCTATCTATCGCGTAACGCTTACCTTTTCTGCCACACTGATTAGCCTCGCTGGCGTGGCCGCCTTATGTACTTCTTTTGTACTTGCGTTATTAATACCTATCACGGAGTGAGACAGGCCTGACTGTTTCATTACACACTTAAAGTGTCCTTCATAAAAAACTGGGCATTATTTTTAAAATAGAATTCTCGTCAACAGGAAAAAGATGAAAATCAAACTGTATTTGGCGACAATAGCGCAACTTTCACGTAATAGTGTATCGCCAATAAATTGCCTATTGTCGATACAAGACTGCTAGTGCGGAAATGAGGTATACTGGAGCCTAAATAGAAGAGGGGAGAGAGGGATAGCGTGCGGTTTCCGGTATAGAATAGAACCACTCCATCTCTTACTGTTGATATCCTTAGGAATATCCATAGTTTATTTAATATTATTTCTAAACGTTTATTCGAGGTATCCCGTGACCAAAGGGCTGGTAAGAATCAGCATTGCCATACAACGTGGTAATGCTGCCAGCCTTTTGGCCACGTTGCCGAGGGGTAATATTTTAGTGGGACTACATAATTTGTAATTTTTAGTTTTAATTTAAATTTTAATAAGTTTGTATAATAAAAATGATCTTAGGAAGAGATATGAAGTGGTATATTCTAGGCTAGTCTTTCATCATCATCATTCGAGTGAGTTCACGGTTGCATCCTCAGCGGTAACGTTCCAAGCCCGGGGTCCGCTACCTAACCAAGGAATTTGACGAGGTTACTGGTTTTTATACAGAGCGCCGCCGTCTGACCTCCGCAACCCAAAGGATAGGCCAGAACCAATCCTGGGTTAGGTTTGAGCAAACGCTAGATGGCGTCGAGACCTAGAATTTATACGTGCCTTCCGAAACACTGAAACATCTTTATTTTCAGACAATCAGGTGATTCAAGTCTGCAATATTCTAACCAGAAAAAACTTTTCACAAAGTATGCTTCCCAGCAGGATTCGACACTACGACCTTTGATCGCAAGGCGAGCGAACTTAACCACTAGCCCACGGAGTCAGTCAAGGATGCTGTATCTTTCTTATGAAATATGTTAATAGCTTATATACTAGCATCAGATTTTTCGAGCTAGGTAAAGGAAGGCAACTGACGTTGGGGCTCAATCTGTGTGATTTATCCGTATATATCTAACTAGCCATGCCCGTAGGCTTCGCTCTTCGTGGGAATTTCGGGATAAAAACTATCCTATGTCCTTCCCTGGGTATCAAACTATATTCATATCAAATTTCATCTAAATAGGTTCAGTGGTAACAAACAAACAAACGTACAAATATACAAACTCACTTTCGCATTTTTAATATTAGTACCTAAGGATTATTTTCAAGATTTCGTCTCGCCCTCTTTTCCAACTGTTCTAATTAAAAAGAATAACAGTATTTGAAACGTCTATTCTGTTCATTTTCTATTTTGTAATGGAGGGATGTGTAGGAAATTGCAGGTTGTGTCCCACTTTGATGTCACCTGTACGGCGTAGCGTCATGAAAATCTATTTCAAAGGATGCGGAAGATGGGAAAATTCGATGTATTTAGAATGTTTGGCAAAACCTGGACAATACCTTAGTTAGTAGCCCCGAATGGACTTTATTTTATTATATCATCTTCATCGTCAGGTCTTTTTAGGCTCCACTGTAGGAGCACGACGCTCTCTATATTTATTTATTTATTTATTTAAACTTTATTTACCAAAACAATATGGTACAAAAGGCGGACTTAATGCTAATAGCATTCTCTACCAGTCAACCACGGGATAAAAAGAGAAAAACTGGTGGTAGGCGTACAAATAAATAATTATAGCTATAGTAATAAAAACACTATACTACTAGAGCCATACCTGGGGAGCCAGGGGATTTTACATACACTCTCCTCGCTGACCAGACGGTTGGAGAGGTCTCACTGATGTTTATAAGCTTTATTTAGCTTGTATTTCCTAAGTCGCCTTCTACGACATCCACGGGAGGACTTGGAGTGGTCCTATTCTACTCTGCCTGTTTGGCAGAGTAATATGTAACGGCGGATTTTAGTGTGTAATAATTTTTATTTATTAGAAACACAAACAGATTACAACCAATCCATGTTTTAAAGTAACAATGTTATAAATATTATATAATATTTGATCTGGATTGTACTCCAATTAAATACTTTCTTTCTTTCGTGTGTGTAAATAGCCAACACCAATATCAGAAGCTTTTTGAAATGAAAACTTCTTTAGGCGCGTTGGGCATGTACGGAAAGCATTTTTTGAGATGGAAAAAACCATTGAACTCGCGACACTGTTGCCGACACCAAAATGGCCGACGCACGAATCGCGTCCAGACCTTTTTCACTTCTGACTGAAATCCCGGAGTGCCACTGTTTTTTTTTAACTGAAGGAAGGCATCTGACATAGCATTACGTGCCTTCCGAAGCACGGAGGAAGTCGAAAAGTCACCCATCCAAGAGCAGACTAGCGAAAGGGCTTAATGCGTACACCTGCTGAGCGACCGAGCTCTTCTTTGGATTGGACACTGCAAACCGTAGTCATTTCTTCTGTCTGTACATTAAATACCTTTATTTAAAAAATATTGGGGTGATGGAAACATAGTTATAGAGTGAGAATTTTAAATATGTCTGTTTGTACACGCTAATCTCTGAAAATACTGGATGGAGTCGAATAAAAGTTTTTTGTTATGTAGCTGGGCAACATATAGGGTATAATTGATTTTGGGAAATTGAACACCTGACGCAGAACCAGATTTCTAATAGTTTAGCTATTAGAAATATAAAAATAACGCCTTAGCAAAAGTTGTTCTTGATGAGCATTTTTGCCCACGCGAATGTAGTCGCTGCAGCTGGCATCAGGTAGTCTTATATTCTATACATTTAATAAAACAGTAAAAAAATATTGGGGGCGATGGAGACGTAGTAATAGAGTAAGAATTAAAAAAAAATGATTGTCTGTTTGTCTGTTTGTCTGTTTGTCTGTATGTCTGTTTGTCTGTTTGTCTGTTTGTACACGCTAATCTCCGGAAATACTGGAGGGATTCGAATGAAACTTTTTTTTTATATAGCTATTAAGCCTGGGCAACATATAGGGTATAAATGATTTTAGAAAATGGAACGCCTGATGCAGAACCATAATGGTCCAGCTAAACTATAAGAGATATAAAAATGCCGCCTTAGTAAAAGTTGTTCAGCCTGATGAGCATTTTCCAGAGACATAAAGTCCACGCGAATGAAGTCGCAAGCATCAGCTAGTGTTAAATATTATTATAAAAATACAAAGTATTAAATGAACAAATTTATATCCCGTCATTCGTATAAAAGACTACAATGTGGAAATATGTTTGTTTTTAATTAACGAGGGATGAAAAGTCCATCGGCAATCATTTATACTGGATGGAACCTTTATTAAAGCTCAGTTCTATTGAATCCGGTGACTCGCAGATGATTGCACTACAATAACAATCAATTTGTGTTTGAAAAATTGTATCAGCATTCTGCTACCCTCGTCTGGGAAAGAGGAAATAACCGGCCAAGTGCGTGTCAGGCCACGCGCAGTGCAGGGTTCCGTAGTTACGAATGCCGACTATGACATGAGTTTACGCGACTAAAAACGTCTAAAACTTAGGACTAATTTTATATCGAATTTGTGTCGAAAATGTTTTCCTTTAAATGTAGTTATTATTCTACTGCCGTGAATTATTTCACGACTCCCATGTAGAGCCGTCTCATTCCATGTAGAGATAGAGGAGGGGCGAGGGGGGGGGGGGAAGGCCTTGCCTCTACAAAAAGGACAATGACCATTTTGTATGGAGGAATGGTGCCTTTTCTTTTTCGCGCGGAGGTCAACCATTTCTTGTATGCTTGTACAAAAAAATACAAGCAGCAATATTTGTTATTGAATGATATTTATAAACTCAGTCGGGACGGAGTTATATCGGCTCAAAGATAAAGAAAAAAATATATTTATTTAATTGAATTATGGACATACCATATATTTTTCTGAGGTATTGATTGATGCTATGCTAGGTATTTTATTAGATGACTAGCCGAAGCCCGCGACTTCGTTCGCGTGGACTTTATGTCTCTGGAAAATGCTCATCAGGCTGAACAACTTTTACTAAGGCGGCATTTTTATATCTCTTATAGTTTAGCTGGACCATTATGGTTCTGCATCAGGCGTTCCATTTTCCAAAATCATTTATACCCTATATGTTGCCCAGGCTTAATAGCTATATAACAAAAAAAGTTTCATTCGAATCCGTCCAGTATTTCCGGAGATTAGCGTGTACAAACAGACAAACAGACAAACAGACAAACAGACAAACAGACAAACAGACAAACAGAATGATATTTTTTTTTAAATTCTTACTATATTACTACGTCTCCATCGCCCCCAATATTTTTTTTGGGAATATATTTAATGTACAGACACACTTTTTTTACTGTTTTATTATATGTATAGATTATTGTAATGACACATGATTAAGTCACGATTACAAATATTTTGGAACCTAATATTTTGGAAACGGATAACTAAATCGAAAAATGGAGTTCACAAGCTCACAATCTACTTTTATTTTGACTTTTAGAACAACGATTTATAAATTAAACATACATGTTACTTAAACTTTAAATTGAAGTAGTGCACAAAACTGCAGCAATCCAAACAGCGGTTGTTCTAAGTAAACCACTTAGAACAGTCTTCAGGGTACACATCTTGAGGAGATATCCCGAGTGCAGCGCTTTGCAAATTCGGAGATCAAATTTGCATGAAAAGGATTAGACATTTGCTTAAACTTGCTTACCTAAAATAGTAATTTGGTTTTCTAATAAAAGTATAAAAGAAAATTTGGTGTTCTTTTTCGCGTCATAATTTTTTTTTTGGGCAGCCATTTTTTATTTGAGAGCAATAATATCATCATCTATGGTTCTCTTCTTAGCTATGTATTTTTATATTTATATGTTAGGTTGCTTAAGTAGACGTGTATGTATATGTATATATAATAGGTACTTATATGATGTAATTTTATATTAAGTACATATTAATATTTTTTAATGTGGGTTGACTGAAGTATATTTTTACTTTGGAACACTAAAGTTTGATAAAATAAATAAATCAATAATAGCTCTACAACTTGTGTCGTAGAGCCATATGTTAAAATATTGAATTAAATGTACATCATGTACCCATACTTTAACATATATATGTTAAAATATTTACTTAATTGACGACCTCCATGGCGTGGTGATCCCCATGCTAGTCCGCCACCCAGAGGTTCCGGATTCGATCCCCGGTCAGGGCAAGTTAGAAAATGGCCTTTTACAAAATTGACCTGAGTTTTTGATATTTTTCTATATATGTATTTGTTTTACAATATAGCATCGTTGAGTTAGTATTCCATAACACAAGACTCGAATTTTGGGGCTAGCTCAATCTGTATGATTTGTCCGTGTATATTTATTTATTTACGTTAAACGGCGTTAAGTCGAAGGGTACAGTCTACTGGCGATTCATTTGAAATGTTTAATCGTTAATTAGGTACGAGAGTATTAATTAAAATTCTGCTAAACGTCGAGCATTTAGATGCCCTTTTATGTTGAACATCTGCTGAAAGGGCTAAAGCTTTACAGACTAAGTTGCTGCTTAAAGAATTAGGACTTTTAGCAGTCGTATTTAAGTTTTGTTTTATTATCCTACTTTGCCCAATGCTGGGCAAAGGTTTCCTTGTCAAAGGCAACCAGTTGTTCCTAAAATGTTTGAAATTGTCACTTTCTTGGCCTGCCCGGTATTTTTCCATCCCTGAGAATTCACCCTGTAGCCAGAACAGCCAGATTGGCCCATCAATATGGGTGCATACGACATTTAAGATTAACAGTTTATTTAAAATGAGTGCGCCACATTTACGAATATTATAAATACAAAAGCGAGTTTGTAATTTGCTTGTTACCACGTCACGCTTCAACCACTGAACCTACTTAAATTAAATTTGATATGGATAAAGTTTGATACCCAGGGGAGGATAGGATAGTTTTTATCCCGAAATTCCCACGGGGCGGAGCCCACGGGCACAGCTAGTATAATACTTGACCTGTTGTCTGTGCAAAACACCAGACAATAGTAAAACAATGCATGTCGACCGGATTCCGGTCTGCTCACAGATGACAGGTTATATGACACTGTAAAAGTTACCTATTCATAATAAAATGTTGTAAAAAAGGTATTTTTTTATTAAAACAACCGTAGGTACCCGTCATAATATCGTACCATTAGTAATCACAGAGGGAAAATGCCATTTGTTGAATTATGTATGAAATAAAATTATTCTCCATCATTGGAGCAACATGTGGCCCATCATAAATATTGTTTTGCAGTGGTCCTCAAACTTTAAGAATTTTAAAAGGTTTGTTCCTTTCGTATCTAGGTAAAAGTATAGTTAGATTCAGAATCCTTCACAAAAAAACTACTTACATACTCAAGAAATAGTATTTATAATTTTAAAGAAACAACAATACGGCGTCTGTTAGTTACATATTTTGAGCTCATTTGAACTTCGGAGACAAAACAACCGCTTAAAATTTTAAATTTAGAATAATATCCATTGCTGATCGAGTTTATATAAAAAAGTCAACAAAATTAAATTCTAAATTTCTTTAATTGCAAACTATTGAATATCACATTCTGAGCAAAAAAACTTAATTTTTTTTTTTAAGATTTAGATTTTTAATTTAGTTTCTTAATTTGGATTGTAATTTAGATATAATTTTAATTTTATTAAGTATGTTATGAAATAAAAATATAATTTGACTTAAAAAACTTAAATAATTATTTCGACAAAAAATTCTGTTAAAACGCACATGTTGAGAAGCACTGGCATAGGCCGTGTGTCCACCGAGTGCAGAGCACAATGGGGCTCGTTTGGTTATTTTTGCCGGCAATTACCTTCCGCAGCCTGTGTTTGCAATTGCCCCGACATAAACTAAATACATTACAGATGTGACACCCCAAAGCTCACATACATATCAAACACAGAAATATCAACTTAAAACAGCAGTATCGGAGCAAATTAATTGTAAAAGACGAACAGACAAACACGCGAGTGATCTTATAAGGCTTACCTCAAAACGGAACGGCAGCGGCGGGCAGCCTTCTTATGTATGAAATGCATAGAATATTTGAAAAAATCTTGGCCGCTTGGCTGAAGATACGAGCGAGCGAGCGACTCAAGCTTAGGGCGAAAGTAACACAGACACAAAAACCACTTTGCCGTGGAGTGTAGGTTAGGTTTGTCAGGTTTCCTGTGACCAAGACACGAGCGAACAAGCAATGCTAGCGAGCGTCTCAAGCTTAGGGCGAAAGTAACACAGACACAACAACCACTTTGCCGTGGAGTGTAGGTTAGGTTCGTTAGGTTTCTTGTGACCAAGACAAAAGCGAGCGAACGAATCAAGCTTAGGGCGAAAGTAACACAGACACAACAACCACTTTGCCGTGGAGTGTAGGTTAGGTTCGTTAGGTTTCTTGTGACCAAGACAAAAGCGAGCGAGCGAATCAAGCTTAGGGCGAAAGTAGCAAATACACAAAAACCACTTTGCCGTGGAGTGTAGATTAGGTTCGTTAGGTTTCCAGAGACCAAGACACGAGCGAGTGACTCAAGCTAAGGGCGAAAGTAATACAGGCACAAAAAACACTTTGCAATAGAGTGTAAGTTAGGTTCGTTAGGTTTTCTTTCAAAGGAATTTATTGTTTTTTTCATAATTATCGTATGTTCGAAATTAGGACACGTGATAATTATAGGAAAAAAGAATAGACATTTTGAATATTAGGGATCATAATATTTATCGCAAAAAAGTTATAGCACGTTGTATTTCGGGATTACAACTTTCGGGCACGTGATATTATACGATATTCTGTGAGTGATTCATCATTCGGACATATGATCATTATGGAAAAAAATATTAACCCTTCAAATGTCGGCATAGCAGACACAATAGTAAAACAATACATCAGACGCCCGCTCGGGGCGTCCGACATTTGAAGGGTTAAGAGATATGAGATCTTAAATTATGGATAAAAAATGTATGAGACAAAATAGAGAACTGTTAGACACATTCCTGTACTTTTTATATTTTGTGGCACCGATTTTAAGCTAGATTTGGTCTGTTCGCGGTTTTAGCTTTCAAAAGTATTAAATTGCAACGAAATGTTAGGTTTTAAATGGAAAATCTGGCTTTTAGTTGATGTGAAGCGAAGCGTATTTACCACACAGATGGATTTTGCTACCAAATCGTTTGTGGTGGTAACCCAACCAATCTCTTTTAATCGTGATCCCACTGCTGCCATGTTTGGACAAGGAAAAATTTAAAATTTAAAAGTTTAGTGCATGGGTAAAAAAACCTGTTTACCCACCAGTGGGTCTAGCCGGTTAAACTACGGGCAGGGCCAGATTTAGAGGTCTAGAGGCCTCAGAGCAACAAGGGAGTGGAGGCCCACTGGCCCCAAATTATTTTAATCAGATGATTTTTTTTTCCAGCCGAGTTTTTTATTAAATAATTTCTTACCAAAGGTAAAACAGTGAAAAATATCAAAGTTGTTCACTAGTCGGAATTTGAAAGTGTTTTGTGGAGGCCCCAAGGCTGTAGCCTTGGTTTCCCTCCCCTAAATCCGTCCCTGACCACGGGTAAGGTGCATCCCAACGTAGCTAAACGAGCTGGAGATGAGGATTATATGAAATGACAAAAAAAAAATGTGATCCTAAGATGGTAGCGGTTCGTGCGCTCAACAAAATTACATTATTGCAATGGTTGCGTTTCGGGATCTCTTCGATAGACTATAGATTTACTAAAGTAACTAAAGTCTGTCGAAGAGATCCCGAAACGCAACCATTGCAATGATGTAATTTTGTTGAGCGCACGAACCGCTACCATCTTAGGATCACATTTTTTTTGTCATTTTGTAGACCGCCCGAACTGCAACCAACGCTGTTGTTTACATAAAACTATGGACGCACGAACAGCGACTAATTCGAGATGAGGTACAAAAAGGTAGCGGACTGCTTGACCTGAGACCACACAACACAGATTTAAGAACGTCTATAAGCCCCGAAAAGAGGGGTGTAATATGTTTGACGCTCTAATATCTCGCGCTCTAACGGATGGACCGATTTCGATGTGGTTTTTTGACTTGAAAGCAAGTTGCCTGGCGGTGGTTCTTAGCTATGTTTGAAGAAAAACGGTTTAACCGTTTAAAAGTTATTGGGTAACGCTTGAAAGTCAGTTTTTTCTAGCAACCCAGTTTTTTTATTTCGTATATGTACATGTGAACGAAAATAAATGTTTAATCTAAAACCGCACTTTCTCCCAAGCAAGCCACTTTTATTCGGGTTTCTTTTAAAACAACCTCTTTAGCCGAAAACTGACTATATAAATTTTCACACCGCATTACGTGGAGTGATAAAAATTCCAACGCCCGTGCTATATCCCTCTTTCACACAGGTCTATTCAACTCATAGAAAGGTAAGTATGAATTTTTTTTAAAGATTTTCCCTTTACCATTAAGTTGTTACGTAGGACTGGTGACCGTGGATGGGCCACAGAAGTCGCGGCTGACCAATGACACGATGGAGAGATTACATCTTCAAAGCAGCTGGTCTACTGTGAACGAGAGAATGGAGTGCAATGGAGGAGGCCTATATATCCTGCAGTGGATAGATAAGGCTGGAAGAGAAGTTGTTACGAACTTACTGTGCAGGCTCAGCGACCCGAAGTGAGTTTTGTCCTCCAGTAGATGAGCATGTGAGTGCGATTAAGTCATCATCCGACCTCATATAGGCACTAAATGAAAAGGAAACCAATAACACGTGTACCTAGATAAGAATTTATTCCATTTGAAGCTCATTTTTATGGTTGAAAAAGAAGACCGAAGAAAACCTTTTGACAACCCTACCACTTAATTTCGATACGAAAGAACCGGGAAAATTTTTTGGAGACTGTGAACAACAGGATATATTTATATATATATAGGATATTAGAGCAGAAGAATATTAATATGTAAGTAAATAGCTACATAATAAAATTCGTTTTGAAAAATGCGATGCGAAGCGAAACAACCACTTGTGGTTTACAAACCTTACCTAATAAATCAGCAATTTTAAATTTGAAATGAGTCCTAGTACTCCTACATAATAACAAAAGTACCTACACTATCTTGCAGTTTCAGTATCTTCGTAACTCTATGCAATAGTCAATCCAATATAAATATTTACGATCCCCAAACGATTTTATGGGTATAATAAAATCAGTTGAAACCACTGTAAATTGGTGAGAAATTACCCCTATCGTACATCCCTTTTTTAACCCTCGACAAAAAAGATGACTATTATAAGTTCTTCTTCTAATCGTGTGTGTTAGTGACTAACACTAGTGTCAGAGCTTTTAAAAAGCCTCTGACATGGTTTTAGATAACGACCAATGTCAAAGACAGTGACCGGGACCGACGGCTTAACGTGCCCTCCGAAGCACGGATTATCTTACTTATCAGACAACCAGGTGATCAGCCTACAATGTCCCAACCAAACTAGGACAACAACACAAAGTCGTTGGCCCCGCTAGGAATCGAACCCGAGGAACTTCTTTCCAATAACATACACTGAGCGATAGAAAAGCATAGCAATTAGCATGTGAAAGTGCTGATCCGTGCTGTCAGATGTAGCTCAACCCTTACGCGCCCAACGACCATCTCTTTTGCTCATGTGTCCTGAAGAAAATTGTAATTTGTTAGTTGTATGTAACTGAATGGACTGTTGTAAGGTTACTGGTAACGAGATGAAATTCAACGTGCAGCTTTTGACACAGCTATAGAGAGAGCGCGGGAAATCACAAAGTTGCCATATAAAAATTAAAAAAAACTAAAATTAATGTTGGGTTGCCAACATATTGCCGGGGCAAACAAGCAAGAAAAAAATACATCTTATCCTTATGTTCTACAATAGATAAATCAATCATAGCAAAATCTATGCGGGGTAACCATTAAAAGTATGAACATGAGCACAAAAGAATTTACACAATCTGCAAAGACTTTAACCTGTCTTAAATTATTACAGACCCAACAAGTATTGTGTTAAAATAAACATTAAATTTTTAAAGTAATATGAGAGTATTTTATTAATGACATACAATCTTCAATCTTGTATGTATTTCAATGGAAATGCTAATAGGTACATATCCTAAACCTTATTTAACTAAATTACGTTAAAGAGTAATCTAATTACTAATTAGTAATACTTGACAAAGTTAGTACATATAGGCGGGTGCTGCACCTAGCCCTACGATACAAATATGCATCTTGGGATTAGTGTATGAAGTACTACTAGGTACAGCTGCCGTCAGAAAAATTAAAAAAAACTAAAATTAATGTTGGGTTGCCAACAGTCCAGCCCATCTCCATTCCAACCTGGTCACTATTACAGCGATATCTGTGACTCCAGTGCGTTTTCTTATGGTACTATTTCGGATTCGATCTATGAGCGATTCCCAACATCGCTCGCTCCTTTTCTCTACGGTCTACTTGATTCTTTCTGTTAAAAAAAACTCATCATTGTTATAAAAAGTAAGAACGCTATAATTACTATATTTTGGGGTTAAGAACCAAAGTTAGATAACTGAAGAACTACGAAAAACTATAAAAATACGAAAATCTCGTATTAGAACCACTCAACGCCCATTCTCATAAATAACTCACTTTTAGTATAAACGCGCTATCTACTAGCTAAAATGTTGGAAAAATGTCCCAAGGGAAGCGAAGGGAATGTAAATGAGAGACGGTCGTACAAGGGATGGGTGGTACCTTCAGGTTATTTGGCAGGGCTGGATCTCTAAAGACTTTTTGGGCAGCAGCCCAGGGCATACTGGAAACAAAGGGCCTCCAGCGTCTATTGAATACTGATGAAATATAGTGATGAAAAGAAAAATTCTAAAACTAACTGTGCCCGTGGGCTTCGCTCCCCGTGGGAATTTCGAGATAAAAACTATCCTATGTCCTTCCCTGGGTAACAAACTATATCCATATCAAATTTCATCTAAATAGGTTCAATGGTTTAAGCGTGAAGTGGTAACACACAAACAAATATACAAACTCACTTTCGCATTTATAATATTATTAGTAGGAAGAAGAATAGAATATGATTAAAAAGTTTATTTCAAATTAAAAAACTTGCCTTTTAGTCTCCACTGCAGGAGCACGACCCTCTCTTAACTACTAGTGCCATAATTGGCTAGAGCAGTCAGAGGACCCGGCCTACATTCTCCTCGCTGGCCAGATGGGTTGGAGAGGTCTCATTGATCTTTATGAGCTTTGTTTAGCTTGTATTCCCTAAGTCACCTTCTACGTCCACGGGAGGACTTGAAGTGGCTATTCTACTCTGCCGGAACCACACAGCGTGTTAACATTTATAATGGCGTCACTAATTCTATATCTACACTAATATTATAAAGAGGAAAGATTTGTTTGTTTGTTTGTTTGATTGTATTGAATAGGCTCCGAAACTACTGGATCGATTTTAAAAATTCTTTCACTGTTGGATAGGTATGTTATCCCTGAGTGACAAAGGCTATGTATGTACCACGGGCGAAGCCGGGATGGACTGCTAGTGTCTGTATAAATTGCACGCTACTAATACGTTTCTTGACAAACTGCCCATATATTGCCATTACAATAGCTCAATCAGTGTAATTTGTCCCTATATATTTATATTGCATCAGGATAAGCCTGTAATAATAGTGTTTACACCTGTATTGAATAATAAACAATATATTTATTTTGTAAATTCTTTATTATAAAATCCAGTACAGTCTTAAACACGAGAAAAAAACATACAAAAATTACAAAAAAAATAGAGATTCCAACGCGTCGCCGCGAGGCAGGGTGCCCAGTAAGCTAGCAGCATTGCCTCTCTGCACTGCAATTGAAATTCTTTGGGCGAAATAACTGCCAGCCCTTGGATCACCCGTAACCTCCCGAAGGCGCGCTGAAATCTCAGTCATATATTTATTTGTATTTATTGAGAAAATAGGTTGACCCCTAAGTATAATGAGCCCAGGGCCTCACAAATTCACGATCCACCCCTGTTATTTGGGTTCTACCGCTGAGTCAGTACGCCCCCATAGTAGGTACTGCGTACCACACGGGGGATTGGAAATGTACTCTGAAATAGCTTAGCAAAAGTTGTTCAGCCGATGAGCATTTTCCGGAATCATCAAGTCCACGCGAACAAAGTCGCGGGCATAATTACAAATTTACAACAAATATCAACATTCTCATACAAATTGCCCGGGCAGCTGCAAACTTATTAGTTTGTGGAAATGCCAATATTATTTAGTTTTTAATTTCACTGTATTGATTGCTTTTCCATCTTCTCGCCCACCATAACGCTAAAAGTGGCTTTTGGGTCTTGCGGCCCTGGGCTCTGTATAGAACCGCAGGACCCAAAATGCTCTGTCTGCCCCATTAGGGATAAAGACGTGATAGTATGTATGTATGTATTTTAATTTCATTACACTAATATTGGTCTAGTAATAATTATAGCCCGTGGTTCGAATTATTACGGTTATGTCCCTTTAATATGTTCTTCCATGCTGGTCTGGGAGAAAAGAAAAAACGTAGAATGTACCAGCTGCTTCTCTTCCCGCGCAGATCGTAGGAGCCGATCGAGGGAATGTACGAGATTTGAATCATGGTAATAGGCGATGCGGCTAGCAATCCATCACTATTTTGATTCCTTTTCCATCTTAACGTCGACCATCACGCTAAGTGTGGCTTTTGGGTCTTACGGCCCCAGGCGCTGTCTGCCCCGTCAGGGATATGGACGTGAAAATTTATCTGTATCTGTCTATCCCTTCCACGTTGTATGAAAATAAAACCCGGTAAAGATTATGCAATATGCACACAACACAGCACAATATGACGTTTTTTAAATATGACCAAAGAATTTACATACATATTCTATGAAGAAAATAGACGACATTCTGTATTATAATTTTAGAAACGCCGCCGTCTTATAATACAGAGTAAAATGCTCGACGGTACAAAGGAAAGCGGAGGTGCAAGCTCGAAACGCGACAAATTAAAATTGCGTTATACTTGTGCAGCGGCTGAAATTCCAAGTACTGCCCCCTTGGCAAACAGAGCCTATATTAAAACGCTCCAAAATCACGCGCTTAGAATGGTGCAAGTTCAAAATGCGACAAATTATTATACTACTTGTGCAGCGGCGGTTTCTAGTATTGCCCCCTTGGCAACTGGGCCCATATAAAACGCTTTACAAAAGGTTCAATAACGAAATTTGATAAATTTGAATTACTTTTTACTTGAGCAGCGGCTGAAGTTTCGATTAGTGTCGCCTTGGCAACTAGAGCCGATATGAAAACGCTCCAAAAGCACGCGTTTAGAGCGAAGGTTTAAGTACGAGATGCATCAAATCAAAATTGCGTTATAACTTATACATGTGCAGTGACTGAAATTACGAGTACTGCCCCCTTGGCAAACAGAGACGATATTAAAACGCTCAGAAAGCACGCGCTTCGAAGGGGGTGCAAGTTCAAAATGCGACAAATTATAATTGCGTTATACTACTTGTGCAGCGGCAGTTTCGAGTTGTGCTCCCTTGGCAAACTGGGCCCATATAAAACACTTCACAAAGGGTACAAGTTTGAAATGCGATAAATTATAATTGCGTTATACCTGTGCAGCGGCTGAAATTCCAAGTACTGCCCTTATGCAAACAGTGCTCCATTAAAACCCTCTCCAAGCATGTGCCATAACTATAATAAGTAAAAGTACCAAACTCTAAAATCAGTTTTGTTGTGCGGAATATTAATTTTTATCGAGCTACGACGTCTACGAAGTTAGTGTAGCTGGCCTAAGAGTACAAAATAGCCGGCTACAATCATCTACGAGTTTCTATACTACGTGAAAGAGACACATACCCGTAAAAATCACACCAATGACTATACTAGATCAATATTGTAAAATGAAATTAAAATTACAGTCAAAAACAAAAAAAATCGGCACTTCCATTCAAAAGTATGTAGCCGCCTGCTCAATTTGTTACTGAATGTCGCATTTGTTATAGTTTTTGACTGTTATTTTAATTTCATTATACTATTGGTGATGTAGTATAACCTGTGGTTCGATTTGTTACGGGTATGTTCCTTCTACCTTGTGTAATATACCATTGCTTCAAGTTTTATACTTTTAATTGATTTGCCAGCAGCACTTTTGTAGCGTCTAAGTCGTCATTAGTGTTTCCACGTATCTACGGTTGGTAAAAGGGGCTACCGTCGGCACGGAAGCATTGTTACATCCGTTCATGTTTTAGTTATTCATGACAGCGTTTTATAATTAATAATTTTAAAGAATATAAGTTTCAAAGAAAAAGCAGTGTTTCTGGCACAGAATGAATATATGTACTATAAAAATATGCTGCTGTAAGATGTGATACAAAATCTTACGTGAGTCTACTGCTTTACACAGGCGTGCATTCTCTGAGGATTGACGTCAGGCGGCCGGTCGTAAAATAGATAAATTCTTTTTTCTACACCTGTACTGTAATTTGTCTTTTAAAAAGTCACGAACGATAATATAATAGATGATTTCAGGAAAGTCTATAGTATGTTCCCGATAACAGCACATGTGTCGTTATTTCGCCAAAAAGATACTCCTAGCTATAGGCCTAGAACTTTTTTGTTTAGATCCACCATAGGTATTACCAACAAAAAAAAAACGTTTTTTATCATAGTCACTAGCAAAGAATTTGAACCAGGTCCATGAAGTTGGAGATGAACAGGTCACTATTACCCTCTAACTTTAGGGTAGGAAGTCATCAACTTTAAAAAAGTTTACCGCAGGTACCAAACATGTCAAACATTTTTATGTTTTTTTTTGTTCATTTTTGTATTTAGTACAAAATACTGGACGGAAAATATTTTTGAATATTTTTGAATATATATTAATCTTCACGGAATTAAGCGCCACACGTTTTAACTATTATTATTAATTTTACCATATATTTTACTATTACTTTATTATTATTGTGTTTAATCTATTTCAACACCATGTGTTTTAAATAGATTAAACACTATGTAAAAATTTCGTAAATGTCCATTTACGAAATTTTTACAAAATAATCAATTTTATTAAATTATCAAGTGTTAAAACGATTCTTTTATCTACGTAGTTTCAACACTTTAGTATGTATACTAACCACTCTAAACCGTACCTATCCTTCTTCCCCCATTACTTAAAATGAAATATGTCTCCCAACAAAACAAAAGCACTACCGAAATGAGTGTCTCCAAGTATCTAGCTATAGTGGTCCTAAGTATCTAGGCATTGTCTAGGTCTAACCCAAATGGAAGCTAGGCGCTCATTATTGCTAGCCGGCGGAGCGTGAATCGCACTCTGCGACAGGCGTGCCCAACGTAATGGCACGGGTTTAAGATTTTTGGAACGAAGTTTTTATTTATTTATTTAACTTCATACACAAATACAAGTGTAATGGCGGACTTAAAGCCTAAGGCCTTATCTACCAGTAAACCAAACGGGTGATGTGGAGAATGATAGGGGTAGTGCACAACTTGACAGGTATATGGTGAAAAAGAAATAATAATTAAAAAAATAATCATAACAATAAACTACATGCAAATAATACACACTATAAAGTATATGCTAAAATACCTACATACACTACATAAATACACTATGATCTATCTGACAGTTTTTGAAGAAAATGTGCCTTCACCTGTTTCTTAAATGAAAAACGGGTTTTAGCCTTCCGGACATCAACTGGTAATTCGTTCCATAGTTTTATAGCTTGGACGATAAAAGAATGTGTAAAGAACCCACTCCGGTGAACTGGCAAAAAAAGGTTGAAATTTTTAGAAGAACGAAGATCTCTGAAATCGGTATCACCCTGAAACTGAAAATTAGACTTGAGGTAAGCAAGAGTAGCGGGGTCAAAAAGAATCGAATAGAGAGTTGTGAGGATGTGCAGGTTGCGCCGTTGACGAATTGGTAACCAGTGAAGTTGGGAGCGATAAGACGACACATGGTCGTATTTACGAAGACCAAAGATATAAGTTCCTTATCACGCGTTGCGAAAGGGGGCTAGACGGAAAAAATTAAGACCAAAAGTTGTAACGACACTTTTTGCTATAGTTGTAAGCCGTGTGGCATGTTTGTGTTTCTCGGTCTGTCTCTCTCTCTCCTAATTAATCGAAAGGAACTTCGTTCCATCCGGGTGTCCCTTGACACCTCTAAAGTTTTTTTATGTTATAGGGCAGCAAACGAACTAGCGGGTCACCTGATGGTAAGTGATCAACGTTGCCCAGGGACACCAACACCAGGGGTGTGACAAGAGCGTTACTGGCCTTTCAGGGGGGAGTACTCACTTACCGAATGAAGCATAGAAGCGGTGAAGCTATTACTCGATTTTCTGTGAGAGTGTGGTACTTTATTCCAATCCAATGCAGTTTTGGTAGCAAACATCTGACCCTAAGTTGAACTATTTATTGACTTATATATTATTCTATTATATGTATTTCACTCGTAATTTTATGTATTTTAATTCTTATATTTAATTTATGATTGAGAAGAGATATCAAATTATATTGAAATGAAATATTGATATATGTTCCAATAATACACACTGTACTGTAATATTATTAGCCCACCTTCGCATCGCTTTACCGGCCCCACCCTTGGTTCTGGCAGAATTATCAGCGTCGCAGTTCGACCAGCTCGTCTGTGACATCATGCTGAGTCAGGACCTTTTCACTAAATAGGTCACATCTCACAGTACAACCGCACTGCACTATCACAATTAATTAAGTTTTCGTTTAGTTACCATGTGCTTTACTTAAAATACCTACTTACAATGTATATATTGTGTCCTTTTTTGGTGAATAAAGATTTTATCTATCTATCTATCTTACCGTTACGTGGGGCTCCCATACAACAAACGTGATTTTTTATAGATAATGGCAGGGAACCCTTCGTGCTTCGTGCGACTCCATACTCTTCCATGCATCAGCCATATAATTAGATAATATCGTTTTTTGCCAAATATTTCACCACTCTTCTGCCGTCATAGTCACTGATTGACTGAGGAACTGCGATGAATTTTCGGCTATCAAGGGTAACCTTATCGGTCTACCTTCTTTCTTCGTCGTTCTAAGAAGAGTAATTGGGACCGCGAAACTCTAAAATCGTACACTTTCTTTATTGTTCGTTTTCGGTGTGTGTAAGTGGCCAATACTGGTATTATCTTTTCAAGCTGCCTATAGGCATCTGACATAGCTTGACGACTGCCATACAATGATGACAGCTGGGACCAACGGCTTATACGTGCAGGGAGAGGCTCGAGAATATTTTATACGAGTACCACTTGTGGTTCTCCTCTTCTGGCTATCTCTGGGTGCTCTGGCCAAGTATGGCTCTGATAGTACAGGGAGGAGCGTGCTCCTGCATTAAAAACAAAAAGACCTAATGATAATGATTGTGGTCACCCAATCAAGTGTAAAACACTCTCGGGGTCATTTTACTTGGGTAAGCGCTAGTTAAGCGAACTCCATCCGAGCAACTGAGCTCCTCAACTTTCTTTAGACAATCTCAGTTTTTTTTTACAATCAGTTTTTTGCCCAATTAATATGTAAAAAAATATAAACACTTTTTTCGGGCAAAAACTGATAGGCAAGCTTTTAGTAAAGTGGAGTTCCTTATTTAAAAATAAGTACCCGGGCGACCGAGCTTAAACATCGAAAATACGCGTTTTTCCAAACATAAGACTAATCTAGATCGATTGTTAACCCCCGAAAATCCCCATATACCAATTTTCAGCGAAATCGTTAGAGCCGTTTTCGAGATCGCAGAAATATATAAATAAATAATATAAATATAAAAATATAAAAATATAAAAAATATACAAGAATTGCTCGTTTAAAGGTGTGTGATAAAAAAAGTTGGTTTAAACCAATTGAATTGACGTAAAAGGTTATGCTTCCCTGTCTTATGACGACGAGTCGCAAGGTGTAGCACCTACATTTTTGCGACATCTTAAACAATATAAATGGAACTTGAAAGCGTACCTATTCAGAGAATCCTGTAAACGAATATGCAGGAACGAAATGAAATGAATATTATTTTAATTAAAGTACTCGTTAGTTAACAAGGTGGTTACATTATTAATTAAAATAATGTTGGAGTAACCAAAATATTCGTTCATTTTTTATTTGCATTTCTGCTACACGTACGTCTACATTATCTCATGTTTAACTATTAGCCTCAGGTCCAGTTTTGTATGAGAATTCAATACTTTTGTTTTTTGTTTTAATTGGACTTTTTTGTAGTGTACGATTGGATTATCTGTCAGTTAGACGAATAATTTTTAAAATAACCCTTTCATTAACTTTGATATCAGATGCCTAAAATAATCGTAAGGGTTCTCTCTATCTGGCAGAATTTTGATGCTCCGAATTTCATTTGGCATAACACACTTAGGAGCTCCGTATGATTTACAGAATTACCCTTGAACGATCTAATCGTACATAGAAATCACTGTTCACCGTTCATCTGTACAAAGAAAATTTTTTACGCCGCTACCTTTTCTTACCGACAGCTCGGTTCGCCAAATGAATTTTTAAAAGAAAAAATGCTTCACCGGTACGACAATCTGCAGATAAGTCGATTCGCCGAGTAAATCATACGGAGCTCCGTTCAATTAGGTACCGCCCGGCGGCACCTGGACGATTTGCGTCCTAAGTAGGCCCTTCTGGCAACCGTAGCTTCGGCCCTTCTGGCAAAACATGGGTGTTGCTGCACCCCAAATTTGCTAAAATCCCTAGCGCGCCCAAAGCAGAGGTTTCCCTCTTAGGAGCCCTTTGTGCTGCTGCTAGTAGTTTATAAATATAGGAAGCCGGGCCTCTGGCTCGCTCCTCAAACCTTGCCCGGTAGAATAGGAAATGCCGTCAGAGGCAACCTATGTCTGTAAATCAATAAAAATAATCTCGTCCTCTTTTGGCCACGACTGGACGCCGGGCCGGTGCGTCTACAAAAGCTGAGTAAATTTGGAAATCTCTTCTGGAACAACGAATCTCGTGGATGTGAACCTAAGAAACTTACGTGTGACTACTTTCAGCATTTAATGTATAATTTGTTAAAAATTGAATTAAACAGTTTGGTATTTCTAAATATTGTTTCTTTTAAAATAATCTTACCGTCACACCGTTTTTTTATTCACCTGTTATATTCACGAATTTTTTTGACCACAGAAACAACTTGACTTCGATGGGTAGGTTAGACCCAAACACGAGCGAGCGAGCGGAGAGAGCGAGCGACTCAAGTTTAGAAGGAAAGTAATACAGACATACAAACTACATTGCCGTCGAATATAGGTTAGGTTCGTTAGGTTTCCTGTGACCAAAACACGAGCGAGCGAGCGACTCAAGCTTAGGGCCAAACAACAAAGTGTATGTTGGCGCCTCGTTACATATTTTTACGGGATCCATGATGAAATGAAAACTTTAACTCTGCGACAACAATTTATTACTCGTAATGCCTCTCGTAATAACATTTTACAACACAGTGGTAAGAAAAAAAAGTCATTGTTTCACCGAGTACTGTCAGAACAATCCTATTAAATATAATTTTAGCCCACACTACAAACATTATTCGGCTTTGTACTTTGAAATTAACAAAATACTAGTGGTTCGCCGCGAACTTAGACCTCGCGATATTATTCCAAAACTAAACCAGTTTTAATGTCCAGTGAAACTGTGATACATTATTCACTACCAATTCGATACCGTTGCAGGAAACAGATTTTCCAACCTTCTTTCTTCTTCTATTCTGAGCTGCAAAAGTTTCATTTTAATAATTTTTTTTAAACAATTTAAATCAAAACCTGGATCAAATTCAATATCCCAAGACATTTGGATCTTGAAAGAGCAACGTATGTACATCCAGCCGCCAACTATTTTACGCCTACGTCTCATCATCATCATCATCATTTCAGCCGCATAACGTCCACTGCTGGACTGGACATAGGCCTCTTCCAAAGATTTCCAAAATTACCGATCTAGAGCGGCTTCCAGCGACCTTGGTCAGGTCGATAAACCACCTTGAGGGTGGGTGTCCTACGCTTCGCTTGCCAGTACGTGGTCGCCATTCGAGTACCTTTTTGCCCCATCGGTCATCGGTTCGTCGCGCTATGTGTCCGCCTACTGCCATTTCAACGAGCTTATCCGTTGGGCTATGTCAGTGACTTTAGTTCTCCTACAAATTTCCTCATTTCTGATTCGATCGCGTAGAGGAACACCGAGCTCAGCCCTTTCCATAGCGCCTTGCACCTTTAGCCCTCTTATGGGATCCATAGTAAGGGACTAGGTTTCAGATCCATAAGTCATCACTGGCAACACACATTATTTGTAAACTTTAGTCTTAAAAAACTGAGGTATTTTTGACGAGAAGACACTGCGTAGCTTCCCGAACACTGCCCAGCCGAGTCGGATCTGTTGAAAGACCTCTTCCTCGATGCTGAAGCTTCCTGCCTGGATCAATTGACCCAGGTTACCACTTCGAGGGTGGAGCTCCCAACACAAACAGGTAGGAGCGCAACATGGACATTCGACATTACTTTCGTTTTGTCCATGTTCATTTTAAAGCTTATCATCATCATCATCATTTCAGCCGCATAACATCCACTGCTGGACATAGGCCTCTCCCAAAGATTTCCAAAATGACTGATCTAGAATAGCTGAAACCGGTCTAGATCGGTCATTTTAAGGCTCACCTGTTGGGAAACTCGGTTTAGGTCTGCAAGCATAGTACATACTTACTTAATGTCGCGGTCTGCCATCGATTTCGCCATGACAACGATATCATCGGTAAATCGAAGGTGAGTGATACACTCGCCATTGATGTTAATGCCAAATCCTTCCCATTCCAGAAGCTTGATCTTCCAGTGTAACGGTGAACAGTTTCGAAGATATAACGTCTGGTTTACACCTCTATGCAGTGGAATTGCCGTTGTCCACTGCTCCTGTACTCGGACTGCCATAGTGCGTTACTGTAAAAGCACTTTAACATCTCGATATACCGATAGTCAATACGGCATCGCTGGAGACTGAAGCACGGCCCATGTTTCGATCGAATCGAAGGCTTTTTCATAGTCCACTGTCCCCAAGCATAACGGCCGGTTATACTCCCTCGTCTTCTCTATAACCTGCCGCAGTGTATAAATGTGGTTCGTGGTACTAAAGCCCTTGCAGAAACCGGCTTGTTCGGAAGGCATCAAACCTGTTTGCGGGGTGATTCGTGATGACCCTCGAAAACAATTTATATAAATGACTAAGACACGTGATAGGCCTATAATTCTTCAATAGAGTGTTATCTCCCTTTTTGAAGAACAGGACCACAATGCCCCTGTTTCACGCTTCTGGCGTTACGCCCTAGAGCTGAATGGAATTAAAGAGCCTCTGAAGGACTTTCAGTACCAGCGTTCCGTCCGCTTTCAGAAGCTCTGGATGATTCCATCCTCGCCCGGCGCCTTTTTGTTTTTAAGCTGTTTAGGGGCCATCCTAATCTAGTACAGGCTGATGACCGGGACAATTTTGGTATAGTGTCGGATTAGCTTGGCTTTTGGGCAAACGCCAACGTCTACGACTACTTTATTCAAAGTAAGTCCTTGCGATTTATGCACATTAATTTCCCAGACAAGCGACAGTGGAAATTGCATTCGTGAGCATGACACTTGGCTAGTCTTCCACGATCGGGTCATGCGTGGGATGGGAACCGTGTTCTGGTAAGGATTCTTGCCCTCGAATCTCCACAGCGTGCTCATGCATTGAACGCTAGCGCTTTAAGCGTTCAGGGTATAGTTCCTGATTTCGTACTTCCCTTGCGTACTTACGCTGTGAACACAAGCATTTGGAGCGTTCGGGCGAAGTTTTTTGCTGACAAAGCTCTTATTGGCATGAGAAGTACCTACTAGCATATTCCCTTAGTTGCGACTCTACGTAAAACTACTACGCTGGCTTTGGTTGCCGTTAATCTCTTGTTAGTTTGTGGCATTATTACTAATACTACAACAGAAGCACAGACAAGTAGCGATATCGATTGTACCAAAGTTCGCTCAACAAAATTGCTAAATTTAGTAAACTACCTAGCTTGCCGCGAACTAAGACGTCGCGATTATTTTTCGCAATTCAGTTTCCTAAATATCCCCTAGATGGTGCTATCCAAAATTAGAACGCGCTATGGTTTCGTTTGGTACACAATCGCGGACATTTTTATTAATATTTCAAAAACTACTGAACCGATTTTGATGCCCAACGAACTTGAAAATTCTATTGATATTTCCTACATGCCTACCAAATTTCATCAAAATCAAACCATCGGTTCGGCTGTTATCGCGGTACAAACATACATACATACATACATACATACATACATACATACAATGTGTTTTCGCCCCCAACTCGATTTAGAGACCTTCGCTCGCTTCGCTCGCTCGGTCAAATATAAAATATCTTTACATTTTAACAAAAACTTTTAATATGACTTTATTTATTTATTTAGTCACAAAAAAACTACTAAAATTACACGTAAATGAAAAAATGGTAAAGTAGCACATCGGCAACATGCCGGCCACCTAAAATATTGTTACTTTTACAATTTTTAGGTAAATAAATACAAAAATCTATCAAAATTTTATTTAAAGTTATCTTAAAATTGTAAATTACTAATTATTAGCTTGTATTTAGTTCTTATTAATACTAATTTTGATAAAAAGCTACTAAAAACATTTTACATAGTTGCTCTGTAGTTACTAGATGTCGCTAGGTGTCACAAAAAGTCTAAAAAGGTTTACAACTGATGACCCACTAAATGGCAATATAAGCTCGCGCCCACATGTACCTACCTAAGTGAGTGAGAAGTAATCCGGTAAAGTGACGGCTGTGGGATAGCGGAAAGTTTTATTGTTTTGGCGTTCGGCGACACGGATAGATTGACAGCGTTTTGGAACTTTCTACTACTAGTAGTTCGCCCCGGACCCGGTTAAGTAAAGTTAAAAACATTTTTATTTTCTCCAGAAACTCCACAAACAATAACAATTAGTACCTAGGCGACCGAGCTTTGCTCGGTTATTACTATTTATTGTAATAGGTGGTGTTTAGATGATAATCTACATAAACTTTTTTAAACTTGTCTATATAAAAACAAAAAAACAAAAATTAAAAAATTATAGATAAAAAGTATTTTAAGTATCATGCTTCAAGTGGCATTAAAGTCTTGCGGTCCTGGGTTCTGTCTTCTTAGCTGCAAGACCCAAAGCGCTCTTTTTGCCCCATTAGGGATAAAAATTTGTTTAATTATCACATATTCAGAAAAATCCTCGTTTCTTAGCAATAGTTCCAAGACAGGCTTTAGCTGTATTATATACAGAGAAATATTTTCCGTTCTACTTATTTATATCCCTTGCTCTTAGTTTTCTGTTTCCAAATGTTAGATTGTATGGCTCGTAAACTTATAAACAATAAGTGCATATTTTACCAAATTTTGTAACGCATCCAAGTTATATGTATTAGTAGAGTTCCACCATATGTAAACCCGAAATACTTCAATTCAAGACTTTGACAAGAAACAAAAGGATTCAACAATGTTATTTACGACCCATAAACAAATATCGCAAAACAAAGACTAAATCTGACAGATGGCGCTGCGACACCGCCAATTTATTGCCGCAAGAAATGATAAGTTGCTGTTATTTCTTTAGCGGCAAACTACAAACAATCCCTGCTCATCACTAGCAGAATGTTAAACAAGTTTGAACTCTAAGCCTTAGGATTAAGGCTTTCGTTAAATATACAGGGTGTTCGTAATTTTGGATGCAAGTTTCGTTGTAACACCAACCGGCTTGAGATTTCTTGCACGAAGATAGTTATAGATTTGTTTTGTCGATAACTTCTAGTTCGGATTATTTTGTGGCACTCTTGGGATCTAGTTCTGAGTTGTAGCGTTTACACACGAGGCCGCTGCTGCAGTGCCGCGGTCTTGGATTTTGTATGTTTTACCATCTGGTTAAATCAGCCAGATAACTAAACGCCTAGCTCGTTCTGTAAAAGCAGGCATCTAATTAAACGGCTATGAAGTCTTTCTAAATATACATTTTTATGTTAATATTATTTTGAGTTTATAAGAAAATTCAAGAAATAGGTAAAGAGCCGGCCCGGGTATTTAGCCGACTGTACTACTGTTACTATTATAGTAGTGTTTACCACTATATAACAGTTGGTTTACAATACACTTACTGTAAACCAACTGGTACTAATTGCATCACACTCGACTGGGCCAATAGCGGTTACGCCGTGACGAACAAACAGACAGACAGACAATATCCGGGCCACAACGATTAATTTGGACAATTTAAGGGGACGCTCTGTTTAATATGAAACCGATTTTTATATCAAAAGTTTTTGAAAGAAGATGTAATAGCAAATAACTTTACAATATTAACATTGTCAATATTGTCAAGTATTTATTGGAGTAGGCAAAACTTGTTTGTTTGTTTGTAATAACTTTATTGTTCTACGAAAAAACACAATAGGGATGACGACAGGGTCCGAAAAGTATGATTGTAATTAGTCCGTCTTTTAGATTATCCAAAAATAATGGACCCGTATTTTTCAGTTTACCAAAAAAGTAAAAAATCACAAAGATACAGAGCGTCAAAGTTCCGGAGAGGGGGCTTGCGACGTCACACTTGAGTAAAAATCGTGCTCAAGTGTGACGTCACGCGAAATTTCAATTCGCTGTTTCTTTGTCATTTTTAGTTTCTCAGAGAAAAGAAAAAATACGTGTACAATATTTTTTAATAATCTAACCGTTAGATAAAAAATATTTTTTCATTCGTTATGCCTATTACATACAAAAACAATAGAATAAATTGACAACGGCTTAATTAAATAAACTTTTTGGGTATTTGCGGTTCTAAGTAGATAGTGCCAAAGATAATCGTATGCCAACGCCATAGAAACTTTTGTAGTTGTTTTGAAGGTACTAAAGTATTAAAAAACGACTAAAAGATCAAATCAGTGTTCAACATACGAGGATGTATAATAGTTGACTTTGGTCAAAGAGAGATTTGCCGTGTGGTTTCTGGCAAAATGGAATAGGACCACTCCAAGTCCTCCCGTGGATGTCGTAGAAGGCGACTTAGGAAATACAAGCTAAACAAAGCTTATAAAGATCAATGAAACCTCTCCAACCCGTTTGGCCAGCGAGGAGAGTATAGGCCAAAATCCTCTGGCTGCTCGGGCCAAGTATGGCTCTGGTAGTCCAAATAGGGTCGTGCTCCTGGAGACAAAAAAACCATCAGCATGACCCTCTCATCAGATGATGATGAAGATCATCAAATGATGATGATAAATTATGATGAGAGAGAGATGGAAGGGATTGGTTGCGCCACACACAAGAGTTTAGCTCTTTAATAATAAGAAGGCAGAACTGTAGGCGAAATTAGTACCAGCTGCTCTCACAGAGTGCAAGGTATTTGAGGCCGGTATGTCCCTTAACAGAACTCCAGCATTTAACCGCTATAACTCCACTCGGCGCAGAACTCACAGGATATTAAGTCTTTGACGACACAAAAACACGCCGATATCCAGTGCGTTGATGATGAATAGGTAATAGACGAACAGAATAAAATTATACTTGCCACTCACACACAATCGGCTAGTTTCCAACTAGTCAAATTAGATACTTTTTTTAAACGTCAAAACAAATATTATCTGTGGGATTTGTATGAAATACTCCACAGTTAGATATAGCACAGGTATGGCACTTAGAAGAAGCGACGGGGTATCATTTATTACTATCACTACAAACGAAATTTTACATCCGTGCACACGTCAATTTGTGTGTGTGCACCCCAACGCACGTGACAGGCAAGACCGGGGGAGAGGTGCGGGGACGGGGAACGGGGATACATTTTTGCGCGAGACGGTAGGAGTTTCCGTTCTGTATGTAATACTTTTACTATGTGATTCTGTGGTTATAGTTTTTTGGAGTCAAATTGCGTTTTTATTGTCAGTTTTTCTGCATTAATAAATCTTAAATCACGTTGAAAAATAATATGATCAATGACAAGTGACATTTACTCATCATGCAGTACTGAATAATTTATTTTTTATCCAGGTTACTACCCATTTTCAATTGTCATTATAATTTTTTTTACCAAACACCTCGTATCTCTGGTAAATAAATGGCAAAAATAAAATAGAAATATCTGTAATAAAACGATATTAATCGCGGTAAGTCCCGTTATACTAATAACTGTAACTTCATATCTCTTCTACGACGCCAGTTCTAACTCAATGACAACGTGAATTTGGTCGACACTGACGACTTTATTAAAACGAGATTGCGTTTTTCGACCGACAAACGGCTTTTGTCAACTCGTACAATCCGGCGGACCTAGCTCTCAGCTATTTCATTTTGAACGGAATATGATTTTATTTTCGGTAAAGATTGAAATTTAAATTGCTTGTTCTTTGCCAAGAGTTTACTTCTAGCTGATCTCATCCGTGTGGTTTCTGGCAGAGTAGAATAGGACCACTCCTAGTCTTTCCATGGATGTCGTAGAAAATACCTACAAGCTAAGCAAAGGTTATAAACATCAATGAGACCTCTCGAACTCGTCTGGCCACCGTGGAGAGTGTAGGCTAAATCCTCTGGCTGCTCTGGCCAACTATGACTTTAGTAGTTCAGAGGTCATGCTCCTGCAGTGAAGAATAAAAAGTTAAAGTGGCTGTTATTTTAATTTATACTATAGTGATCTAGTACAGCCCGTGCTACGATTTATTGGATATATATGGAAGGGACATACCCGTGCACGTACCTTCCAAATTGTATATGTATTAATCATTTTGCAAATCAGTCCAGAAGTCTTCGAATTAACAGTGAACATACGTGAAAAAAAAGATCACGTGGAATTGATAACCTGTCCCTTTTTTAAAGTCGGTTTATAAACGAGCTCGTTTCATGCTTCGGCTTCATTCGACTTGGTATTTTATTAAAACAAAGAGGTTTGACATTCCGCCCCATATTTCTCGCAGTTTCAATGAGGTCGTATATCTGTTAAGACAGGCTCGATGCGTTTGCTGAGATTGGATGTGTCCGTCCAGTATTTATAGCACAGCGGCACAAAATAGAGAGGATGTGGAGGTGTCATTCATCATTTATTGATTTAACCAGCATTACCACGATCGGATTATATGTGTAAAAACCAGTAACCTCGTCAAAACACCTAGGTTAGGTAGCGGACCCCAGGCTCTGAAACGTCTACCGATGTGGATGCAACTCGGAATACGGGAGAATGATGATGACTATTCTCTGATTGTTATCTTAATAATAGAATATATCATCGGTGACATGACCATTCAGTTTCCACGGTCGGTTAGATAGTTGCGGATGATAGCCTGGACTCAAAATAAAACATGTAATGAAATTTTTTATCATGAGTGGGATTCGAACCCACGACTCTCACGTTTACGCCATAAGTCATTCATCATGTTGTTTTGTTTTTCGTATGTAGTAGGTAAGTAGCCACCGATGTCAGGGATTTTCAAGCTACGTAAAGGCATCTATAACTTGATGACTATCACACAATGATGACTGGTCCCGGCTGTCGTTAAGGTATGACAGACGGTAAGCTATGTCAGATGCTTTGAGGCGGCTTGCAATAATTAACACCTATTGGTAACGCACACTCACAAAAAACAAACATTTAAACTATCTACAATCTGCATCAATCAATTATAATCTGACAAAATCCAAATGTTTTATAAGTAATTAGACCTTGACAGGCGCAATTGAATTTTTTTTTAATTGAAAAAAAAAATATTTTTGGAACATACTTTTAAATAAAATAATGAACTTGAGAGTTTAAAGTGCTCCTCAAGACGAATGAAACGAGTCCAAATTCGACGAAAAATGGGTCAATTTAACTAGCAAGATTTGATTACAACCATACAACTAGAGGCCTATGTCCAGCAGTGGACTTCCTGTGGCTGATATGATGATGATGATGATGATACAACGAGACATGTGAAACTAAGTAAAAGCTTGTAAAATTAAACGACCTAAATTTTGTCTCAAGATGGCTCGATTCCAATGATGAATTACTATTTCTATTCTATTTTACCTTCTATACCATTTTTATTTTATAGCAGCTATTTGTTAAGATTTGGGGAATGGACGGGAAAGTCGTGGACATAGGGACATGGCGTTTTTTATTGCATTCATGAAATAGTTGCCAATTTATTGATAGGCAGATTTTTACATGAGTCAATTTCACAGAATTAATGAAAATCTTACATACAGAACGCAATCTCCTAAGGTCCCCGTTACCCGTCCCCCGCACCTCCCCTCTATTCTCGAAAGACAAGAACGGGGGATGGTTCTCGCAAGGCGAATGGGGTACACGTTCTGAATGTAATGCTTATATTATATCTGTGTCAATGTTTAAAATAACACCAGCGTTTGACATACTCACTCCATCCACTTAAACGAATATTGTTTTATTTAAATAACCTCTCGTATGCCTTTGCGTATGGTTTCCGGCATAGTAATAGAGGCACTCCAAGTCCTCCCGTGGTTGTCGTAGAAGGTGACTTAGGAATTACAAGCTAAACAAAGGTTATAAACATCAATGAGACCTCCAACCTGTCTGGCCAGCTTGGAGAGTGTAGGAGAAGTACTCTGACTGCTCTGGCCAAGTATGATTCTGCTCCTGCAGTGGAGACAAAGAGACCTGATGATGATGCCGTTGCGTAGATCTATATGAGAATGCACTGTATATTTCGCCATATAAGGGTTACCTCATATTTATTGCACTGCACAATCATTTAACGATTATATACAAAAGGTAAAACTTAACTAGTTCCGCGCGAGTAGCCAGCACGGAGCAAATATTGTTTGTTATTGTTTATCTACCGACCTTTTGTACACGTCCACTGAATGTAATATTTTTAAGTTCTCATTGTAAGTGAATTTGTAGATTCTTTTATGAGAATAAATTTCTTTAACTATAATGCTAAGCATTGTCTATCAGTACACCTATAGGGAAATTTTCTCGGCTGTGTTCGTCCTTTTTCATCTCTTTTATTTTATCATCATCATTATCTTCATCAGGTCTTTGAGTTTCCACTGCAGGAGTACAACCCTCTCTGTACTACCAGAGCCATACTTGGCCAGAGTAGCCAGAGGATTTGGCCTACACTCTCTATTATTTAATTGTATACTTATATTCTTCTTCACTGTACTCTAACTGAGCCAACTCCCCCACGTCTTCTCATAAATTTGCCAAAGGTTGGCTAGCCTTAATACTTTTGATTATTGTCATACTTAGTTAGTTGATGCAATGAAGAAATTTTATCTTATCTTATTATCGTTAGTTACACTGTCACTTCTTAATCCCTAACTGGCTAGCCAGAACCTAGGGCCATAACATCCAAAACCAACCCATTTCATAACTGAATCTATTTTTTTATTAAACAATTATGTATTTCAACCTCAAGCGAAGCCAAGGGCTCACACTACCATCCCATAAAAGGGCTTACCGTCCGCCATTTTGAACGCACTTTTCCCGCCACTTTTCCATCAGTTTCATTTAAATCCATAATTTAAATGTAGATTAGCCGCGAGCCTAAATTCCGTCTGCCTGGATTATTTTTGCATAACTTGGAACATTTTAATTTGTACAATGATTCGTATTGTTTTTTTATTCTTTCTTGTTGAAAAGTTTTTAAGATTAGCTACGCAGAAGACTTTGTATTTTATACATTTATATTTTTTTGGGTTCCGTACAAAAAATGATAAAACGGAACCCTTATAGAATCACGCGTGCGCCTGTCTGTCCGTCCGTCTGTCACAGCCAATTTGCTCCGATTCTAATGGACCAAATCAGGCGAAATTTGGTAGAATTGAGTAATCCTATGACCCAAACACAGAGATGTAAGATGTAAGTAAATAAATATATTTTTAAATAAAGGTTATTTTCGGGGGCAAATTAAGAAATCTAAATAATAAGTTACGCAAACGCTACTGTGGCATATATCAAATATTTTTTTGTTATTATTGTAAAATAAATATTTTTGATTTAATTCATGAAAGAAGACGAAAATTGACCATTCCGCTACCTGATCTTCGAAACAACTAAGACTATAATTTTTAAGAGAAAAAATACAAAGTATATTTAACTACTTGTAGACTACAGGAAAACCTATAGGAAACTAAATATAATACGTTCACTTACGGAAAATAGTTCACTAAGACACCACTAGATAGCGCTAGTAGTAGTTAACTCGCATCTTACTGTAAGGATTTTAAATGTGATTGACTTTGGCATAGTACGGAACCCTCTCCACGCGAGTTCAACTCGCACGTGGCCGTTTTTTTATTACAAAAATGTAACTAGCGGACCCGTTAGCCAAAAGTGGCCGTTTCCCGCAAATGTTCAAAGAAAATCTTCACGTTCTCACTTCAAACTGTAAACAGTAGAACAGAATACATAATAGTACAAGTACAGAAGATTCACTCCGAAAAATCAATTAAAGGAATAGCAACTCTCGTTACGATACAATTAAGTTCAATTCAGATCGCACAACGTTAATAACCTACAGTTATATTCACCTAGACATTCCATCTCTTTCTATCGCGTAACGCTTACCTTTTCTGGCGCACTGATTAACCACGCTGGCGTGGCCGCCGTACGTACTTGCATTTTTATTACCTACCGTGGAGTGAGACAAGCCTGACAGTAGTGCTATCTAGGGCTCTATGAGACCAAAGTTTTAAATGACATTTTTGTTTCCTTTTAAATTATTTATTTTAATTGGGTGCAGCACTGGTCCCCTGAAAATTCATGGAATGCTGTTCGATATTTTCATGGAATAAACAGATACAGATACATTTTCACATCTGTATCTCTGACGGGGTGAACAGAGCCCAAGGCCATTAGGCCCAAAGGCCACGCTTAGCGTGGTGGTGGGCGTTAAGATGGAAAAGGAATCAAAATAGTGATGGGTTGCCTATTACCATGATTCAAATCTCGCCCATTCCCTCGATCGGCTCTTACGATCTGCGCGGGAAGATAGCAGCTGGTACATTCTACGTTTTTTCTTTTCTCCCAGACCAGCATGGAATAAACGTAGCACGTAATAGGTACTTCTCTAAAAATGACCGAGGAATCGAGACGATATTTTTTTACCTGCACACCCATAATCAATAGCTCACTCTGGAATAGACATCTTATTCTTAGATGAGTAATTAGTAAAACGCAAAATCGAGTTATTCTGGAGTATTCCCATTTTTTTTTCGGAATAAATTTTAAACTAATTTGTTCAAATCCGCACTAAATCGTTTATTTGTGAAAATTTTGTTTGGAAAATGAATTTAGGGCCAGGAGACCTCTATGGGGATTAGGTTATTAACTAAACCACCATTACCAGGTAACCAAAAGGAAAGGAATAATTAATTTATTAGAAAATTAACTTATACACGATGATTTTTCATTGGTTTTGAAGCCGAAGGCCACTTCATAGGCATCGATAGTAAGACCTATTTAGCGAGTCAAAATAAAAATTCAGAAACAAAAACTGTTGTCTTAAACTCGAAAGTAAAATTGTGAGATCAATTAGTAGTACCGCCGCCATACACCGCCCGCCGGCCGGCCGGGGTTACGACATTAGGCCGGCGTATAACTACGTGGTCTCGATCGAAAATCATTTACGCAACTTTTTTATCTTATGACATACAGAAATTTGATAACATATATGGATAGAGAAATTTATTTACTATACGACATTTTTTTTTTCTAAACCAATGAAAAGTCAGCGTGTATACTAAGGAATATACGTGTAAAGTAGTGGGGAAAGTTTCTGAGTTAGGAGTACGTGTATATTCGTGCGTGATGTACGTGTATTGCTAAATAACAATATTTAAACACTTCCTAAGCTGTGTGGTTAGCCGGCAGAGTAGAATAGGACCACTCCAAGTCTTCCTGTGGATGTCATAAAAGGCGACTTAGAAAATACAAGCTAAACAAAGCTTATACACATCAATGAGACCTCTCCAACCCGTCTAGCCAGCGAGGAGAGTGTAGGCCAAGTCCTCTTGCTGCTCTGGCCAAGTATACACTGGCTTTGGTAGTACAGAGAGGGTTGTGCTCATGCAGTAGAGACTAAAAAGACCTGATGATGATGATGATGAAACACTTCCTACAGGTACATCACGCTCGTACTCCTAAGGTCGCAATAACCCCCACTCCTTTGTTAAAGACTTCCAGTCTTTGAAGTCCGGCCCTGCCTTCCATACGTTTCCGATTAATTCCGATGATTGCCGAGTGACATCAAGGTATTAGACACACTGTAAACTAGGAGAACTTTGCAGACACATTCAAGGTTTTGGCGGAATTCTAAGAAATATGTGCCTCCAGTGTTCGACCCGTCTGGCCGATCGCTAAATTATGCAAGGTCTATTTCCAGAACCCCGCCTAGTCAATCAGAATATAGTGATTCAGAGAAAGTGTATTGTTTGTAACCTTTTTCAGTGATGCCCCGTGAAGTCTGTTCGCCGATAGTTGATCAATATGTATTATAATTCGTCATCGAATAGTGACTATCGCATACTGTATGGTAGCCGTCGCTTGTCTCCCGCTTTCGCCGTTTTTGTGGTACGAGGCACGCAGTTGTTGTCAACCGCGGCCCGAAGGAACGAGCGGACGATGACCATTCGTAATTAGTAAAGACCTTGATGAGAAAAGCTCAAGACCGAAAAGAATGGCATGCATATTAGAAGGCCTACACTTAACAGTGGGTGGAGAAAGGTTTGAAAAAGAAGAAGATTGAATACAGTAATACAATAGATCGCTTATGTCGTCTCATATAAATAAACACTTCAGTTATAATACCTATAAGAAAAGATACTGTTTAAACCCTGACAAAATAAGGGGTATTATAAATTTGACGCCAATGTCTATCTGTACGTCTGTCTGTGTCATCGTAGCTCTCGAACAGATGGATCGATGTCGATGCGGTTTTTTACGTAAAAGCAAGTTTTCTTGCGGTGGTTTTTAGCTATGTTTGATGAAAAACGGTTAAACTGTTCGAAAGTTGTTGGGGTAAATGCTTGAAAGTCAAATAAACTTGTCTCTAAAAATTGTGCAGTATCGTGCCCTAAACTTGTTTTAAAATTTAGGCTGATACGAGTATTTAATTTAAAAAGTCAGCTCATAATATAAATATTGCTTTTCATTGGTACTCCATAGGTACTTGGGTCAGGAGGTTGATAAAAATTCAGGGAAAACTACTTAATCCTTATATTTAATCCTTGTTATTTCTTGACGAAAGTTGTTTAATATCATGAACTGAATATACAATGTGTAAAAAAATTACAGGCTATACTAGATCACTTTATTATAATGACAATATAATAACAATCAAAAAACAAAAGAAAAGTCAACATTCCCATACAAATTGCCTGGGCGGCTGCACACCTTTGTATGGAAATGCAGATTTTTTTTTAGTTTTTGACTTTTTTTTTTAATTTCATTATAGTATAGTACCGAGTCTTGTGTAGCCCGTGGTTTGATTTATTACGGGTATGTTCCTTCCATGTTGCATAAAGATTGTGTGGCAGATAGTTAGGCCTGTACTATTTATACTTATAGTAAATAAAAATAAATAAAATAAAATAAGACTTTATTGCTGCTTTATAAACTTGTTTGACTATATATATCTTTTTTTTCAATTATTATTATTACATTGGTATGTAGGTAATTAAGCTAATTATTACATAACGTTCTCGGCATTCGGTTGATCTTCCCTCCTAACAGCTTGTCTTTCGACAAAGGCCTCCTCTAAGGCTTTCCACTTGTCTCTATTCTTGGCTATTCTTAACCATTCAGGACCAGCTACTTTCATAAAATCATCTTCCCATCGCTTTAGTTGTCTTCCTCTACTTCTCTTGCCTTCTCTAGGGTACCATTCGGTTATTGTTTTAGTCCATTTATCATTCTTTTCTCTCAGCATGTGTACTTATAGTACCTATAGTTTAATAAATTTCCGTTTATTTTATCAGTTTTTTACCTATGCTTTTCACCTGTTCCTCATGTTACAGGTCTTTGAAGAGTCCTGAAAAATAAAATCAGGACGTTATGCAAACACTTGTTTCAGTGCGACACTTGAGGCGAACCCATGGCTTGGTTCCACTTTGCTCCAAAACCCATAGACTTGCATTGGATGCAGAATCGGCAGTGTTAAGCAGGTTGCGAAAATTTGTTATTATTGTCACGAGAGTGGGTTGGTGATAGGAAAGGAAACACTAATCCTATGGAATAGTGCCTTTATTTATAACTCTAGGGTACTAACAATCGACAGCCACACGTATCACTGCACAGGTACGTACGCGGAAATGTCACTTTAATGTCACGCGCACGGAAACGTCACAGCACTGTCACGCGTGCAAACGTCACTCGCGCGTATTTACTGCACTGAACACTTCACTTCACTCACTATTACACTTCACTTTTTACTCACTACTTCAACTTTTACTTTTTTTCCTTTTCTTCTTCCTTCTTCGGATCTTTACTCCAAACCACAGAGTAATAATCTCCAAACTAAACTGGCTTAGGCCGCGCCTTGTTCTGCTTATATACCCCCCAAAACCGCATCAAAGCTGTAAACTCAAATCATAAATTTTCTGTTGTCTTCTTTTTTTCTGGCCCGTATTTTCTTATCAATTTAATCTAGAGTTATCTAGAAACTTCTTTTAAAACTTTAAAAACACTATACATGACTGTGATTTGAACCTGGGGTCTATCGATAGGACACAGCCCAACGCCAAGACCACTAGGCCAATCGTATTCTGACGTAAGTGATGAAATTTCCCTTTAGATGAATTATTTTTAGTTTCAACTTGTGACGTTGACATTGTCATTTATCATCCTACGCGACATTATTATACTTTGTGTACGGGTTACTCACGTATAGAATCAGCTACTGCCGACATGTTTCGACCTCACTCGCCGTGTGTGTCGCGGTGTACGGGCCTGTAGTCACATTCGCCCTGATGAAGACCTCCGGATGAGGTCGAAACATGTCGGCAGTAGCTGACTCTATACGTGAGTTACCCGTTCACTAAGTATAATAATGATTGTATGTATACGTTCGTTTCAATAAAATTTGTTATCATCATCAGGTCTTTATCCATTGCAGGAGCACGACCCTCTCTGTACTACCAGAGTCATTCTTGGCCAGAGCAGCCAGAGGATTTGGACCACATTCTCCTCGCTGGCCAGACGGGTTGGAGAGGTCCCATTGATGTTTATAGGTTTTGTTTAGCTTGTATTTCCTAAGTCACCTTCTACGACATCCACGGGAGGATTTGGAGTGGCCCTATTCTACTCTGCCTGAAACCTCACGGCAAAATGTGTTATATCTATATCTATACATATAATAAAACAGTAAAAAAGTGTGTCTGTACATTAAATATATTTCTAAAAAAAATATTGGAGGCGATGGAGACATAGTAATAGAGTAAAAATTTAAAAAAAAATGTCTGTCTGTATGTCTGTTTATCTGTTTGTACACGCTAATCTCCGGAAATACTGGACGGATTCGAATGATTTTTTTTTGTTATATAGCTATTAAGCCTGGGCAACATATAGGGTATAAATGATTTTGGAAAATAGAATGCCTGATGCAGAACCATAATGGTCCAGCTAAACTATAAGACATATAAAAATGTCGCCTTAGTAAAAGTTGTTCAGTCTGATCAGCATTTTCCAGAGACATAAAGTCCACGCGAACGAAGTCGCGGGCTTCGGCTAGTATAGAATATGAAGGTAAACCACAGTAAAAACAATTCTAGTCTGTTCGCCGATAGATCTTAATTAGTCTTAGACCAGCGACGTCGCTTAACTATCGCAAACTGTATCACTAGATGGCGCTATAGGTAATATTTAACCATTAAAATATTTTATTACTTATCGAAAAATGAAAAATATATTTTTTTGCTTTCCATACAAACTCAGATCAAAAGATCGGTCGTCTTTAATGGGAGGCCAATTTTTTTATTATGTTCCTTGGGGAAAGTTGTTCAGTATCACGGCCTGAATTCACCCTTAAAATAAATTCAGCATATTGTGTTGGCCCTGTATTGTGTGACCCTGGTTTAAAATTATCTAAACTCCTAGAGCAGTGCGGAGGTCGCCCTTAATTTGCATAATAATACGGTCTCTTGGCGGAATTCTCCGACCGCTTTGGTATTGAAAAGAGCTGAAGACCTCACAAAATGTTATTTGAAGCGAACAAACTTGAAATAATATTTTGAGAATTTATAAGCAAATGTTACTTAAGTGGTCAAGCAAGAATTGAGAGAATATCGTCAGAAATACATATCGTTTTTCTATGAAACTTACTTTGCGAATCAAAACCGAAACAACATTCAATCTTCACAGTTGTGTTGGCTACACATGTGACAGAAATGTTTAGTATATACTAGCCGAAGCCCGCGACTTCGTTCGCGTAGTCACTAAGTAACACTTTCGTATGTTGAGTAAAACTATTTAATATTTTTGATTTAGTGCCCAGAAGGGTTCTAAAAAGATAAGAAGCAATCTCCATGTATTTAGTTTTAGAAACAGAAAATCACATAAAATAAATTCAAGTCTATGATAGCGGTCGTAGCTAATGTGGCGTAGCCTGTCTACGGAAAAGTCACGTAAGTCTATGGTAGCAACAGTTGTAGCAATTGTGGCGTAGTCTGTCTACGGATAAGTTACGTAAGTATATGGTAGCAACAGTCGTAGCTAATGCGGCGTAGCCTGTCTACGGAAAAGTCACGTAAGTCTATGGTAGCAACAGTCGTAGCTAATGTGGCGTAGCCTGCCTACGGAAAAGTCACGTAAGTGTATGGTAGCAACAGTCGCGTAGCAAATGTGGCGTAGCCTGGCTACGGAAAGGTCACGAAGTCTATGGTAGCAACAGTCGTAGCTAATGTGGCGTAGCCTGCCTACGGAAAAGTCACGTAAGTCTATGGTAGCAACAGTCGCGTAGCAAATGTGGCGTAGCCTGGCTACGGAAAGGTCACGAAGTCTATGGTAGCAACAGTCGTAGCTAATGTGGCGTAGCCTGCCTACGGAAAAGTCACGTAAGTCTATGGTAGCAACAGTCGCGTAGCAAATGTGGCGTAGCCTGGCTACGGAAAGGTCACGAAGTCTATGGTAGCAACAGTCGCGTAGCAATTGTGGCGTAGCCTGTCTACGGAAAGGTCACGAAGTCTATGGTAGCAACAGTCGCGTAGCAAATGTGGCGTAGCCTGGCTACGGAAAGGTCACGAAGTCTATGGTAGCAACAGTCGTAGCAATTGTGGCGTAGCCTGTCTACGAAAGGTCACGAAGTCTATGGTAGCAACAGTCGCGTAGCAAATGTGGCGTAGCCTGGCTACGGAAAAGTCACGTAATAGTATGTCTATGGTAGCAACAGTCGCGTAGCAAATGTGGCGTAGTCCGTCTACAGAAAAGTGCTACGCTCGTAGCAAAGCTACAAGAATACAAAACCTCATAACTTTTTCAGATTTTTTTGAACGAGGTTCTATTATATATTGGAAACGATTTCCTTTCAAAGCTACTATTTTAGGGATAAAATAAATGTTTCAGACTAAATAAAAAACAAAAAAATATATTTCCATACTATTATTATTTATTGCAGAACACAACTAGCGGCTTTTGTTTGAAGATGTTGTTTTTATATTTACTATGGGTTGATCAAATTGTTAGATCAGTAAGTTTTAATGAAAAGCACATTTATTTCAAACTAGCTGAAGCCCGCGACTTCGTTCGCGTGCACTTTATGTCTCTGGAAAATGCTCATCATGCTGAACAACTTTTGCTAAGGCGAGATTTTTATATCTCTTATAGTTTAGCTGGACCATTATGATTCTGCATCAGGCGTTTCATTTTCCAAAATCATTTATACCCTATATGTTGCCCAGGCTTAATAGCTATATAACAAAAAAAGTTGCATTCGAATCCGTCCAGTATTTCCGGAGATTAGCGTGTACAAACAGACAAACAGACATACAGACAAACAGACAGACATTTTTTTTTAATTCTTACTCTATTACTATGTCTCCATCGCCCCCAATATTTTTTTTGGATATATATTTAATGTACAGACACACTTTTTTTACTGTTTTATTATTTGTATAGATTATTTGTATAGATATAGATATATGTATAGATTTCTTAAGTTTCCGAAATGTTTTCGTATTTTTTGCATCATCATCGTCATCAGGTCTTTTTTGGGGATCCATATCCAAAGGGTAAAAACCTAACCCTATTACTAAGACTCCACTGTCTGACTGTCACCAGGCTGTATCTCATGAACAGTTATAGCTGGTAATAAAAAAAGAGCTAAAATAAATATTTAAGTGGAGTTCCCAAACGTAATTTTTTTAAAGTCATAGTACGAAACCCTTCCTGTGCGAGTCAAACTCGCACTTGGCCGGTAAATGTTAGTCTCTACGACCCTGTCTGTACTACCAGAGTCATACTTGGCCAGAGCAGCCAGAGGACTTGGCCACTCTCCACGCTGGCCTGACGGATTGGAGAGGTCTCATTGACGTTTAAGCATACGTCGCCTTTTTCGACATCTACAAGAAGACTTGATTCTATTCTACTCTACCAGAAATCACACAGCACATTTTTTACAAAGGAACCATCCAGACCTAACGTCACACTAATTTCATGACTTTTTGACTCCCCCCTCCTCCTTGTCACAGTTGGTCACAATTTTGAGACCTTTTGTAAGGTCACAATTTTTTTTATTTATTCAAAAGAAACAAGCGAGCGAATCCTACTATTCATACTTCCTACTATCCTACTTCCTACTAATTTTATAAATGCGAAAGTGAGTTTGCGTATTTGTTTGTTACCACTATATGCTTGAATCACTGAACCTCTTTAGATGAAATTTGATATGGATATAGTTTATACCCATGGAAGGACATAGGTCAGTTTTTATCCCGAAATTCTAACGGGGAGCGAAGCCCACGGGCACAACTATAATAAATATTTAACTCATGAGACTGGAAATATTTTAAAAATAAATAAGTATTAGTTAAAATTTTGTGTTTTATTACTTAGATACCTATTGATTTTAATTGTGACGTCACTAACCTTATGAACCCTCCGACCCCTTGTGACACAATGTCACACTTCATTGACTCCTTAACGTGTGTCGTAATATATATCATCATCATCAGGTCTTTTTGTCTCCGCTGCAGGAGCACGACCCTCTCTGTACTACTAGAGCCATACTTGACCAGTGTAGGAGCACGACCCTCTCTGTACTACCAGAGCCATACTTGGCCAGAGCAGCCAGGGGACTTGGCCTACATTCTCTTCGCTGGCTAGATGGGTTGGAGAGTTCTCACTAATGTTTATTAGCTTGTATTTCCTAAGTCATCCTTCTACGACATCCACAGGAGGAGTTATGGAGTGACCCTATTCTACTTTGGCGGAAACCACACGGCTTAATTTATGTATGGTCCCAAATAATAATAATAATAATAATATTTCTTTATTGCAGACACAAGTACGTATATTTTTTCCTACTGAAAGAAAATAACTTGTGAAAATGATGTATCACATCCTCTGACGAATTTCGCAACCATTCCCTCCATTTTTCTTCAAAATCCTTTAAACGAATCTGTTATAATAAAAAGAATTGAGCGGACACGTCATTTTTTAGCGCCGTGACGGTGAAAAATGGCCGCAGCTTCTTTACAACATAATTAGGCCAAAGTTTGACGACCCGAGCTTCCGGCAATTTCTTTTTTATTCATTTCACACGCTTTAATGTTCCAAAGTAAAAATACTTTTTACAAATGGCTGACTTAGGGGATATATGCATTTTTCGGGGTCCAGTACTGAATTTGAAATAAATTATTTGAAACGATACGGAGATATCATTATAAACCTTCAAGTTTATGAACTACTGTTTACAGTTTTAAGTGAGGACGTGAAGCTTTTTGCACATTCGCCAAAAGAGGCCGTTTTTTGCAAATGTGCAAAGAAAAGCTTGGGCTTGGTCAAGACAAATAAATTATATGATGTCTCTAGCTTAAAGGTTTGTAATGGTATCTCCGTTTCCCCTTTAACCTTTAACCCCGAAAAATTCAATTATCCTTTTAATGATAACAACATTTTTAATGTAAACCAAATATCTATATGCTTAATCACTATACTAGTATCGATATTATAAATATGATTTGTCGCGTAGGATGATAAGTGATAATGACAATGTCAACGTCACAAATTCAAACTAGGAGAATTTATCTAAAGGGAAATTTCGTCACTCACGTCAGCACACGATTGGCCTAGCGGTCTTGGTGTTGGACTGTGAATCCATAGACCCCAGGTTCAAATCACAGTCATGTATAGTGTTTTTGAAGTTTTGTAAGAAGTTTCTAGATAACTCTAGATTAAATTAAAATGAAATACGGGCCAGAAATAAAAGAAGACAAAAGAAAATTTATGACTTAAGTTTAGAACTTTGATGCGATATTGTTCGCATCCGGGGGGTATATAAGCAGAACAAGGCGCGGCCTACGCCAGTTTAGTTTGAAAGTAAAATCCGAAGAAGGAAGAAGAAAAAGTAAGAAAAGTAAAAGTGGAAGTAGTAAGTAAAAAGTAAAGTGTAATAGTGAGTGAAGTGAAGTGTTCAGTGCAGTAAATACGCGCGAGAGACGTTTCCGCGCGTGACAGTGTAGTGACGTTTACGCGTGTGACAGTGCAGTGACATTACCGCGCGTGACAGTGCAGTGACGTTTCCACGCGCAAGACAGTGCAGTGACGTTTCCGTGTGTGTGACAGTACAGTGACATTCCCGCGTACGTACCTGTGACAACTGTGAGTACCCTAGAGTCGTAAATAAAGGCACTATTCCATAGGATTGGTGTTTCCTTTCCTATCCCCAACCCACTCTCGTGACAATTGGTGTCAGAAGTGGGATAGGAAAGATGCCGATCGTGCCTAGAAATGAGAGAGGGGTAACCACTCGAGCGGGAGCTGCAGCGGCAGAGGAACAATCGCCCGAGGAGTCCAACTCTGGCGGAGCCGCGACAACATCAGCGGCCGTCCCACCAGCTGCTCCATTGGAAATGAACGCGTTCCTGCAGCAGATTACCGTCATGATGCAAGAACAAGCACACCGCCAGGAGGAGCAAGCACGCCGCCAGGAGGAGCAAGCACGCCGCCAGGAGGAGCAAGCACGCCGCCAGGAGGAGCAAGCACGCCGCCAGGAGGAGCAAATACGGGCGCTGCAGGAGGAGCAAGCACGCCGCCAGGAGGAGCAAGCACGCCACCAGGAGGAGCAAATACGAGCGCTGCAGGAGGAGCAAGCACGCCGCCAGGAGGAGCAAATACGGGCGCTGCAGGAGGAGCAAGCATGCCGCCAGGAGGAGCAAGCACGCCGCCAGGAGGAGCAAGCACGCCGCCAGGAGGAGCAAGCACGCCGCCAGGAGGAGCAAATACGGGCGCTGCAGGAAGAGCAAGCACGCCGTCAGGAGGAGCAACTTCAGTCCTTTTCCAAAGATGTTTTGGCCGCGGTTCGGGCCAACACAGCCCGGATGGATGACTTCGAGAAGGAAGTTGCAGAAGTAAAGGAGGAAGTTGCTGAAGTAAAAGGGACGCTTCAACAGCTTGGTAAGGAAGTTAAACTTCTCAAAGAGTCTGGCCCTGTCACTAGCTCTGTGGTCGCTCCTTTTACCAAAAATTTAAAGGTGCCACCCTACGACGGCAAATCCTCTTGGGCTGCTTTTAAACTGCAATTGGAGACAGTTAAAAAAGCCAGCCATTGGGATGAGCACGAGGCGCAGTCTGCATTGACCCTGGCACTTCGAGATGACGCTCTCTCTGTACTAGAAGCACTCGGCGCTGGGAAGAAGGAGGTCACCTACGACGAACTCATAGGCGCTCTGGAAGCCAGATACGGTGACAGTCACCTGGAGCATGTATACAGGGCGCAACTTAAAGATCGTTGTCAGCGGGCTAGCGAGACCTTACAACAGTGGTCCGTTGAAGTGGAAAGACTGGTCCGCAAGGCATACCATTCATCACCATCCGTCGTGGAGGAGATGCTCCTGCAGGTTTTTATTGATGGGATACGGGATCCCGAAGTCAGGGCTGCTGTACGACTAGATCACCACACCACTTTGAAAGAAGCAGTGGCTCACGCTTTGGAAGTCGAAGCGGTTCGTCATGACTCACGAGCTCTGAAGCTACGAGAGGTTGTAGTCACAGAAAACAGTAGACGACGACACTACAACCCAATGTGCTATGAGTGTGGAGAACGGGGCCATATTCGAAGCACTTGCCCGAAGCGTGAACGTACAACTTTCCGACGTCAGGTGGATGCAGCGGTTTCAACGTCGGAGCAGCCACAGGAAAACTAGAGAAGGCCAGGGCTGTGGGGTGGGCGCTGGCCGGTAGTAGTAAATCCCCAGAAATTCTTGTGAAGCAGACAAGCGACGGAAATACTTTAGTGATAGACGGATTAATTAATGGAAAACCTTGCCAATTGACGTTAGATACTGGAGCTTCACGGACAGTCATCGGCAATCACAGACTTAAGGACATTGGAGGTCGGTATATTCAAGCAAATAAAAATATCACGTTAACTACTGCTACCGGCCAACGAATCCCATCTGAAGGAGAAAAAATTGTAGCCATTAAGATAGGGGCAACACTTTATTGGCAAAGAGTGATTGTCGCAGGCATCTCCGACGATTGCATTATTGGTTTGGACTTTCTACAAAATCATCAGTGCAATATTGACTTGAAAAATGGTGTTCTAAAACATGGCAATGATGAAATTCCGATGAAAGGAGGAAATTTTGGTAAGGTGTTATGTTTGAGGGACACTGTCCTTAGCCCTAGGTCCCAAACGACGGTCCCTGTTATGTTACCGCCTAATAATGGAAGTGGACCGCGGAGATGTGCCATTATAGAGGGAGGAATCTCAGACGCATCATGGATTCCGGCTAGAACCTTAGTTGGAAGAGGCCAAGTTGCGTTGGTACCTGTTCTGAATCCTCATGATGTGGAGCAAACACTGCGAAAGGGTACGATTGTCGGAAACTGTGATGAAGTAGCCTGGTTAAGGAAGTGTGAAGAGGGGCAAAAGCGGAAAATTACGAATCAGGAAGAAAATGTTACAAGCCTTCTGGAGGGTTGCAAGGGTAATCTTACTAAATTGCAATTAATAAAAGCAAGGAACTTCTTGTTGAAATATAGCAATTTATTCTCTAAAAATGATGGAGATATTGGCAGAACCGATTTGGTAAAACATAAAATTGATACCGGAGATACAGCACCCATTCGGCAGAGACCAAGACCTGTTCCTTTTGCCCGTGAGCAGGAAGTTGAGGACATGATCCAAGAGATGAAGAAGAACGACGTGATAGAACCTTCATCAAGCCCATGGTGCTCTCCGATTGTGTTAGTAAAGAAGAAGGATGGATCGACTAGGTTCTGTGTAGACTATCGGCGATTGAACGATGTAACTAAAAAGGACAGTTACCCACTTCCAAGAATCAATGACACTTTGGATTCACTTTGTGGCATGACTTGGTTCTCCACTCTTGATTTAAAAAGTGGGTATTGGCAAGTAGATTTGGATCCTAAGGATGAAGAGAAGACTGCGTTTTCAACCGGCAAGGGTTTATGGCAGTTCAAAACTATGCCATTTGGACTATGCAATGCGCCAGCAACATTTGAAAGGTTGATGGAACATGTGCTGGCAGGTATGCTAGGAGAAACCTGTTTGGTCTATTTAGATGACATCATTATAATGGGGAGAGATTTTGATGATCATCTCAAGAAGCTTGAAAGTGTGTTTTCAAGACTACAGAGTGCAAATTTGAAGCTAAGTCCAAAGAAATGTTCATTTTTCCAACGTCAGGTCAACTACTTGGGACACGTTATTTCGGAACAAGGTATTGCAACTGACCCATCTAAAATAAGTGCAGTAAAAGATTGGCCAACGCCAACAGATAAGACACAGGTGCGAGCATTCTTGGGTCTATGCTCTTACTATAGAAGATTCGTAAAAGGGTTTTCCGATATCGCTAAGCCTTTACATCGGTTGACTGAAGAGAAACGAGCATTTTCTTGGGATGAAGACTGTGAGCAAGCTTTTCAGGACCTCAAAATGCGTCTATGTGAAACCCCTATCCTCGGATATCCTGACATGGAAGGCAAGTTTATTGTGGACGCTGACGCAAGTAACACCGGAATTGGAGGTGTTCTATCTCAACAGAGAGGAGATCAGGAAGTAGTAATCGCCTACTTCAGCAAATCTCTTTCAAGGCCAGAGAGAAATTACTGCGTAACTCGCAGAGAATTGTTAGCTGTGGTCAAGACATTGCAACATTTTAAGAAATATTTGCTTGGTCGCAAATTTCTGATAAGGACTGATCATGCTGCATTAAAATGGTTATTGGAATTCAAAAATCCTGAAGGGCAGGTAGCCAGGTGGATTGAGCTACTCCAGGAGTATGAGTTTGAAATTGAACATCGAGGAGGGAAGAGTCATGGTAATGCGGATGCTCTGTCTCGACCTTGCCTGGAGGACTGTAAACATTGTAATCGGCAGGAAGAGAAGGAAAAAGTAAACATCCGGCTAATCCGTACTGATTCCATAGATGAAAATTGGACTGACGACGCCATGAAAAAGGCTCAGGAAGATGATAGAGATTTTCAACCACTATTGAACTGGCTAAGAAGTGGAACTAAACCAAAATGGTCAGAAGTGGCCAAATACAGTACGGTTACAAAGAGTCTTTGGGCGCAATGGGACAGCCTGGTGCTACATGATGGATTACTCTACCGAAAATGGGAAAGTACTCAAGGTAAAGATTGCCATCTACAATTGGTCGTCCCCAGAGAGAAGATAAGGGAGATTTTAAAAACTTTTCATGACGGTATTTCCGGTGGACACCTGGGGATAAGAAGAACTCTCACAAAAATTAAAGAACGTTTTTACTGGTTACACTGCAGAGATGATGTAGAAGACTGGTGCCGTAAATGTCAGAGTTGTGCGGCAGTTAAGGGACCACAGACTAGAAGCAGAGGAGCCATTAGGTTGTATAACGTTGGAGCTCCTTGGGAACGAGTAGCTCTTGACATAGCCGGACCGTTTCCAATTACGAATGCTGGCAACCGGTACATTTTGGTAGTTATGGACTACTTTACGAAATGGCCTGAAGCATTTGCACTACCTAATCAGGAGGCTACCACCGTAGCGACAAAGCTTGTGAACGAAGTATTCTGTAGATTTGGTGTGCCATTGGAGATGCACAGTGATCAGGGTCGAAACTTTGAATCACAAGTATTCCGAGAAGTCTGTGAAATCATGGGAATCCATAAGACTCGGACGACGCCGTATCACCCGCAGTCAGATGGAATGGTTGAGAGGTTTAACCAAACATTGGAACGGCATCTGGCAAAAGTAGTAGAAAGCCATCAGAAAAACTGGGACGAGTATATTGCGCTATTCCTCTTATCTTATAGGACTGCGGTGCATGAGACCACTACAGTTACTCCAACATATGCCAATTTTGGAAGAGAATTGAAATTGCCAGCTGATTTGTTATCAAGTTGTCCACCAGATACCCCAAAAGGAATAACCGACTACGCTAATGACCTTCGGATTAAGATGGTTGACGTCTATGAGCAGATTAGAGAGGCTGGGCTTAAAGCTAGTGAACGGATGAAGACTCGTTACGATCGAAGAGCTAATGGCCTCAGCTTTGAGGAAGGAACACTGGTTTGGCTTCATAATCCGGTGAGGAGAAAAGGGAAATCTCCAAAGCTACAACCAAGTTGGGAAGGACCTTACAAAATTGTCACCAGAATTAACGACGTGACCTACCGGATTCAGCGTAATCCTCGCAGTCCTCTCAAAATAGTTCATGTGGATCGATTAGCACGTTATCATGGAAGCAATAATGATCGGGACGATCATGTCTCGAGAGGGGGCAGTGTCGCGTAGGATGATAAGTGATAATGACAATGTCAACGTCACAAATTCAAACTAGGAGAATTTATCTAAAGGGAAATTTCGTCACTCACGTCAGCACACGATTGGCCTAGCGGTCTTGGTGTTGGACTGTGAATCCATAGACCCCAGGTTCAAATCACAGTCATGTATAGTGTTTTTGAAGTTTTGTAAGAAGTTTCTAGATAACTCTAGATTACTTTAAAATGAAATACGGGCCAGAAATAAAAGAAGACAAAAGAAAATTTATGACTTAAGTTTAGAACTTTGATGCGATATTGTTCGCATCCGGGGGGTATATAAGCAGAACAAGGCGCGGCCTACGCCAGTTTAGTTTGAAAGTAAAATCCGAAGAAGGAAGAAGAAAAAGTAAGAAAAGTAAAAGTGGAAGTAGTGAGTAAAAAGTAAAGTGTAATAGTGAGTGAAGTGAAGTGTTCAGTGCAGTAAATACGCGCGAGAGACGTTTCCGCGCGTGACAGTGTAGTGACGTTTACGCGTGTGACAGTGCAGTGACATTACCGCGCGTGACAGTGCAGTGACGTTTCCACGCGCAAGACAGTGCAGTGACGTTTCCGTGTGTGTGACAGTACAGTGACATTCCCGCGTACGTACCTGTGACAACTGTGAGTACCCTAGAGTCGTAAATAAAGGCACTATTCCATAGGATTGGTGTTTCCTTTCCTATCCCCAACCCACTCTCGTGACAGATTAAGTACTTCATTAGAAATTTCATGTTTATTGTACACTCAAAAGAAAAATAAAACACAATGAAATGATTTTACATTAAATGAGTAAATAGGCGGTCTTATTTTCAGGATATTAGCATTTTTAATACATTTTAAACAGATAAGTTATTTAAGTAGACACAGAATAAGCAGCAACTACCTTCACTTGCAATAAACTAATTCCGTCTTATTATAAAACGCAGACTAACTTTGTTACTAAGTTTAAACCATTATCCGACCAAAACAAGTTGACATTTTCAAAAATGACAGTGGCATATTACTAGATGTCAACTTGATTTGGTCGGATAATGGTTTAAACCTAGTATGTAACAAAGATAGTCTGCGTTTTATAATAAGACGGATAAAATCTAAAACAAAAATGACAGTCGCAATTCGGTTTTGAATAACTCCTTCACTAGTTTTAAAACTTTCAAATAATTTTTCATAAACAAAAATCGACTTAAACGATTTTAATAAAACTTATATGGGACCACCTCGCATCGCAATGTCCTTTCGAATTTTCAAGTAACTTACATAAGACATATAATTATACATTCGAATTGATAATCTTCTCATTTTTGAAAATCGGTTAAAAATATTTATAATTCCAGGGCTAAAAAGTGTCATTTTGCGCCCGCTACGCCCGCGTTGCGGCTTGCCACTTTCCTCCCTTTATTCAAACCACAAACCAACAAGGTAATTTTTAATTACAGTATTTGCTTTACAACATTTCCCTTGGGCTTATTTTTCACTGAGCTCGTTCAATACACTCGTTGTTTGACTTCAAATCCACTGCCTTTAATTAAGGTGCAGACCAACTCGCTACTTGTGGATCGCCCCGGGCGAGAAAGGGCAGTGATGTTGTATCAAAATAGACCACAGACTTCTTGTATATGATTTTAGAGTTTCGTGATTACTGTTGTCGAGTCTTACGTCGGCCAGCGACCAGCGACGGCAGAAGGGCTGTCGAAATATCTGGAAAAATATTAATCGCGGTAAGTCCTGTAAGACTTGTAACAGTTCTTTCTACTCTAACATGGTATAATAAAACAAGGTATTCTCTTCCCGTGACAGCTGATGACGTAGGTGGAACTTGACTACGTCATCAGTGTGATGTGTTGCCACTGTGTAAAATTGAATTACCCGAGCGTAATGCATTTTTGAACTTTATAAACCAATTTCGAATTAATAATCCATTATATCAATTTATAAAATAATGAATTGATGAATCACGCGAGAATCGCGAGATACCAAATAGCTAAGTTACTTAATATTTTATTTAATATTCATGAACTAAGAGAGAAAGTCCTTAAATTTACTGAAAAGAACAATCAGTGGCAACACTTTCGTGACGTAGTCAAGTTCCATCTCGGGAAGAGAATACCTTGTTTTATTATACCATGTACTCTAACAAGTAAGTGGACCGCGCCATCTTGCGGAAAAATTATAACTCAATTTGACATGGAACTGCCCATAAGACATTTTAATAGGTTCCTGTCCTATATGTAAACAAATCAATTGTTTTACAACTGGTCTTTATTTACAAATTATGAATCGGTTAAAAAACGACTGGTGGCACCATTATTTCATGATCGAGATACACTAACATAGTTATAAAACATCAGTACCATTGCTGGACTAAAGGCCTCTTCCTATAAAGGGAAATTTTACCCACAGGTAATCATTACACTGGGCAAGTGGGTTGGTGATCGCAAAGTCTTTGCACGAAGAACGCTTATTTCTCGTTCTGTGATAAACCTCTCTTAGTCGCCTCTTACGACACCCGTGGAAAAACTTGTAAATATTAGCAAATCTCTATTTTGACACATGACATCATAACAGCAATTAAAACTGGTAATGAAGGCATAATTATCAAATTATAAACCATTCGGTATTTTTAAAAATAACTTGCTAGATTTAAGTCACCTGTCGCGTCGACGAACTGTCGCAAGATTCGCGAGCGTCTGTCGTTCGCCTGTAAGAGCCTTAAGCTGCTATTTTTCTTCGTCGTGTCAATGACTGAAACTGTATCCCAAATAGAAGCTACTATTAACTTGAATACCTGAGATTTTTAACCGTTTCGTCGTAAGAGAAGCAGTTGGTACATTCACTTGTTTTCTTTTCTCACAGACTAGCATGTCCATGATGTAAGTTATCTACGACATCATAGCACCATGGCAGCGACCAAAACAACTCGAGTTTACCAGTGTTAGCCTTTGAACTCTCGTCTCCAGCTAGACTAGTGCACTAATTTATACTGCATCTCAGATGCAGTGCACATTCTCCTGTCAAATTTGCATTGCTATCGTCGTGAAAATGGCATTTAATCTTTAATCATCATGGTCTGTTTTAGTCTCCGCTGCAGGAGCACTACCTTCTCTGAACTACCAGAGCCATACTTGGCCAAAGCAGCAAGAGGATTTGGCCTACATTTGGATAAAAGAGATCTCATTGTTAAGCATACCATAAGCTTTGTTTTCAAATTCGCTTTCTACGACATCCACGGAAGACTTGAAATGGTCCTATTCTATTCTGCTGGATATCGCATGGCAGTAGTGACAGAAAAATGTATACTTAATAGCTCTGTTACCTATAGACCTCGCACGCGAGTCACCCTTACATAACGTAACGACCTGTTAAAGTTTATCAGATTAAAAAGTTGCGTCTTAAAAAGAGTACTGCGCTCACCTTGGTTCGAATTAATTTCCCTCCACCCAAAGGTTGGCAGAAAGAGATTGCATTTATGGTGATAAGTCCGCCTTTGTGCCTATATAGTTTAATTTGTATTGTAATAATATTAATGCAACAAAAAAGTATGGCCATTTTTTTAAAAAAATATCATTCTCTTTTTTTCATCTTTTTTTTTAAGTATATGATGCGCCATTTTGAAAATTTTCGGAAAACTGATTGACGGATTTTATGAGTTTCGTTGGATGACCAATTTTATAAATTGATTTTTTCCTTTTTTATAAAAAAAAAATACGAGCTTACGTACTAAACCAATTTTAATTAATTATGTTAGGTATGTCTTTTTGTTATAAGTGAAATATTGAAAAGAGTGATAGGAAAAAAAATATCTAAAATTATAGGTTTAACAAAGATTTGTAAATTTTTAAATGAGGGAGTTGTATAAGTTTTTCGTTCTGTATTGCCCTTTTTTGGAAATATATTAATGTACAGACACATTTTTTTACTGTTTTATTATATGTATAGATAAGCGAAAGAAAAATACGTAAAATTATCAATCTACGTAAAAAATACAATCTACGTAAAAAATACAATCTACGTAATTTCCTTCACGTACGTATTCTATTTTGATTTAACCGAGTGGTTTGAATAAAAATGATTCTAATCATTTTCTGAATATAACTAAGAATCCCTAATCGCCTATTCGAAAACTTCTCTAATTAGTTCGAGTCAATTTCAATTTGTCCAAACTTTGCAGTTTCAGAATTGAAATTGATGAGCATTATCGCGTTTACATCGGTCGTTAGGGTTCCGCTGGCACTGAACCAAACCCCTTGTTCGTGTATCGTGTGGACGTCCAAGCAAAAAGGGGGCCTGTAGAGGGTTAAGACTAGATTCGGTATCTATATTAAAGTCAAATAGCTGTACCCGCGGGCTTCGCTCCCCGTGGGAATTTCGGGATAAAAACTCCTATATCCTTACCTGGGTATCAAACTATATCCGTATCAAATTTCATCTAAATAGGTTCAGTGCTTGAAGCGTGAACAGATAACAAACAAATAAACAAACTTACTTTCACATTTATAATATAAGGAAGGATAGTAGGATTAATAATAATAAGGATTAAAAAAATATATTAATTTTCTATTTAACATTTCAAATTGAAACTCTGAAAAAGTTTGATTGAAAAAAAACATTTTCCAAGTTTGATTAAAAAACCACACTTTCTTGTTTTGGGAAAAAAAGAAAAATGTTTTTGTTACTTAGAAACATCATGCTGTTAGCAACTCATCATTATTTTGATTCCCTTTTTATTTTTCATGTCCACAGTCACACTTCTTCTTCTTCTTCTTATCGTGTGTGTTAGTGACTAACACTAGTGTCAGAGCTTTTAAACCGCTTTAAAGGCCTCTGACATGGTTTTAGGTAACGACTAATGTCAAAGACAGTGACCGGGACCGACGGCTTAACGGTTTAACGGCTTTATCAGCCTACAATGTCCTAACCAAACTAGAACAACAACACAAAGTCGTTGCCCCCGCCGGGAATCGAACCCGCGACCTCCGGGTATGAGCCGAATCCTCTAACCACTACACCATGGAGGCAGTCGAATAGTCACACTGAGAGTGGCCTTAAGACTTACGGCCCATGGCTCTATCAATCCTCCTTGTTTTTTGTTTCAGTAAGTGGCCAACACAGATGGCAGATTTTTAAAGGCTGAGATAACTTGACGTCTGCCATACAATGATGCAGCCGGGACCAACGGCTTATACGTGCCTTTCGAAGCACGGAGGAGCTGGAGAAATTTTTATGCCACACGTATCGCTTTACTTGCGAAAGTGCTAGTAATGTCCACTTCCGCTGGGCTATCGAGCTCCTCTGACCGAGAATTTCACCAAAGAGATGCGTTTCTAGCCGCATTGCTATTGACAATACAATGCAATACAAATACTCTTTATTGCACCATAAACAAAAGGAAATACAAAACAGAAAAAAAAAACAGAATTATGATACAAAGGCGGACTTATCGCATAGCAATCTCTTCCAGTCAACCTTTGACATGAATCTTAAATTAAAAGTACCTGGGTGACCGAGCTTTGCTCGGTCGGTTACATCTCAAACATTAACTAAACTTGTCTAAAAACAGTACAAAATAAAAAAAAATATAATTATAAACTTGAACATTAAAAAAAACAAAAGTAAGTCACCGAGTGGGATTCGAACCCGTAACACTCTTTCTAGCGGTCAGCATCCTTAACCACTGAGCTAAGTGGATGGCGGCCGGCGCGAGGAAATTAGCGACCATATTCTGCGTGGAAAGAAAAACAAATGAAAACTCGAAAACACGCGTTTTCCCAAACATAAGACTAATCTAGATCGATTGTTTACCCCCAAAAACCCCCATATACCAATTTTCAGCAAAATCGTTAGAGCCGTTTTCGAGATCACAGAAATTTATAAATAAATATATATATAAATAAATATACAAGAATTGCTCGTTTAAAGGTATAAGATTAAAAAAAAAACAAATGTAGAACGGAACACCTTCGTTTTTTCCAGAAGTTTTAATCCCAAAAGACGCAAACATCGTTTTATAATCTAATTTTGTCATCCTTTTTCCTCAACAAAACAAAAGTACTATAACACCTGTTTCTCAGTGCCGTAAATATTTAATAGCTGTAAAGCGAGGTGTCTATTGTCCCGGGATTTCCCGCCAAAACTGCCTGTTATCCAAACACAGAATGATTCATTAAAAAAGTAATTAAAACAGAAAATCGTCGCCTTTTAATTTGAAGTCTAAAAGCCTTAGGGACAATGGAGAGAAAGCATTGACTTTTATTTTACTCGTTTACTGGACTTTCCGTAAATAAATTTTTATTTTTACGCAATAAAATGTTTATCGTGCTAATATGATTATCTGACATTCTAAGTTTTTTCCTTTCTCCCAATCTGTCATGGAAGACTACATAAAATAAAAGAAAATAAGTTATAATATATTTTCTTTTATTACGTAAACGTATAGTTATAATATATATTATTGTAACTCCTGCTTTGTTGTCCAAAATACAAACACAAGTTGGTAAAGAATTAGGTTACTGTTATGCTCTAACTAGCTAACTCTACCTCTTCCTTGTGATAACTATATTTTGTATGTAAAAACTTAATTGTCGAGTAGCAAAGACAACAGTATTTTTTGTTTCATCTTGAAAATAATAATACAAATTGTCTTGTATAAGCCAAAACGTATTTTAAAGGAATCTCGTTAGCTAATCTAGTACGCCTGTGCATGCAAGTCTTTGCAAAAAGGAAGCAAACAGCATGGCTCAAAATAAAAACGTTTTCTTTTTAATTTGTTTTCTTTGGCTTTTCTTTTTTCTTCGAGCCAGCGCGGTATCGTCAAGTTGTAGTTTTTTACTTTCATAAGCATTGCATGTTAAAGTATAACAAAAAGAGATGTCTATACTAAACTAAGTTTACTTTAAAATCCACGATAAAGAAGGTTAAGTCCAATCAGTTGTCTACTTATAATATAATTTTTAAAAACTAAAAACCGACCTCACCCCCAAACTTTACAACCGATTTTGATAAAATTTCTATCCGTCTTATTATAAAACGAGGACTAACTTTGTTACCAGGTTTAAACTATCATCCTTCCAAATCAAGTTGACATCTAGTAAAGTGACACTATTTCATCTGTCAGAGTCAACTCGATTTGGGTAGATAATGGTTTAAACCTAGTAACAAAGTTAGTCCTGTTTTTATAATAAGACGGTTTGTGTCCTGCTTGCAAGGTAAGCACCTCAAAACAAAAAAGAATTTTTTAAATCGGTCCAGGCGTCTTCGAATAATCGGTGAACACACATTAAAAAAAAAATAGATCGCAACGAATTGATAACTTCCTTTTTTAGGAATTCGACTAAAAAATAATCATAATATGTAAGTATTTAAGCCCCTAAGTAGGGGCAAAAGGAAATCACATAGGTACACGCCAAATACGTAACTTTATTAGAAGAAAAAGCTAATAAAATAAATAAAATATCCTTTGGTCGGACTGTGTTTCAGAAACTTAGAAAGAAGTATTACCTAATATTTCAAATATCAAAAGCGTGGAACAAGTAGCGTCGACTGGGAATATTATAAAAATTGACACTTAGTATCGACGACCTTTTCAAATGACACTGTATTAAATCACGTAGACTACAGATGTGAAGCTTTATAAATTGTGCATAATGAAGGTGACCCTTGCAACGAGTACAAGCGAAAGATATGTACCTAAGCACTACCACACGTCGTTCAGAAACTCTACTTGGTTGAAAAGTTTGCAGTTTCGATAAGGCCGCCTGTTGACAAACACAATAAGTCAAAAAGTATTTTAAAATGGGTTAAAGAATAAAGTTTAAAACCTTTCAGCTATTTTTTTTTTTTATTGTATGTCACCAAAGGAACACATTATATACATATTATGGATGCAAGCCGCTCTAGATCGGTCATTTTGGAAATCTTTGGGAGAGGCCTATGTTTAGCAGTGGACGTTGTGCGGCTGAAATGATGATATACATATTTGTTTAAATATTATAGCTAGGCAACAACTCAAAACATATACAGCAAATTTAAAAACAGTTGAGAGCTTAATATAAAAAATAAATATAGGGAGCACAAATTGCTGCTAAAAATTCTTTAAAGTAGTAGTTCCTATATAACATAATAACTAGATAAGAAATGGAGAAGACAATACAAGACTTCTCCATAAACATTAACAAGAAATTCACTGAGTGCAATTTCACTCAGTGACACCTACACAAATAAAAAATAAACACTATATTAAACTGTCAGATATCTAAAACCTGACGAATTTTGTTTTTGAAGGAGTACCAAGTGACTCCAAGAATATCAATGGATACTAAAGGTACTAAAGGCTCCCACAAACGCTTGCAACAACGCCGCAATGATGAACTGTGTGTGAAACATGCGTGCGCCTTGCGACTTAGGGTCAGTTCGGACCACAGAGTTAGAGAAGGTCCTTGGTTCTGATAGAGAGAAAAATACCCGTGCAATTTATTAATTCAATTGAATCGTATTACCATACCCTAAAGTGTATAAACGTTTTAAACATGACAAAACGCTCGCGCGGTCTTGAGCTCGCTCGCGTCATGAACTTTATGCCAATAGATAAAAAATATTTTCTAGTGTCATAAAAAAAATATTTTCGCTGCGCTTCTCTCTGTATTATCGTCATCATCATCATCATCAGGTATTTGGGTCTCCACTGCAGGAGCATGACCCTCTCTGTACTACTACAACCATACTTGGCCAGAGCAGCCAGAGCACTTGGCCTACACTCTCCTCGCTGGCCAGACGGGTTGGATATGGCTCACTGATGAAAGCTTTGTTTAGCTTTTATTTTCTAATCGCCTTCTACTACATCCACGGGAAGACTTGAAGTAGCTCTATTCTATTCTGCCGGTAACCGCACGGTCTAGCGCAGTCTTTCCCAAAGTGGGCGATAACGCCCCCTTGTGGGCGCTGCAGGTCTCAAGGGGGGCGGTAAGAGACCCAGAAAGAAAATGTTTTTTTTTTTTTGCTAGGAGCTTTATTTAGCTAGGAGGCCTCTTAAACAACGACTGCAAGATAGCATTCCCATCGTCATATTTGTGTGAACGTGGATTTAGTGCTGTGACAACACTGCTTACTAAAAAGAGAAATCGTTTGCTTGTTACCGAACGTGGCGACTTGCGACTGTTCTTGAGTAAATTGGAACCTGATATCAACAAACTTATTAAACAGCATCAGATTCATCCTTCACATTAGTTTTTATATAAGGATTGATTATTTTAGTTATATTTTTAATAAAAGATACTCTGTTTTAATACTATAAAGTTGCGTTTCAATAATCATTCTTATTGGCAGGTGGAGCCCGTAAAAGTTAACTTGAGACCTAAGCGCCGTTGTATGTTACCTACTGCGCTCAGGTTTCAAGTTGCGGGTTATAGTAAAAGTTTCGTTTAGAATTCTCCGTTAATATACATATACAGGTCACAATAATTAATTAATTTGAAGTTATAGTGGTTTTTAAATAGGTGAAAAAATGGGAGCACTAAAAAAATATTTATTCTCAAAGTGGGCAGTAAACAAAATAAGTTTGGGAACTGATCTTATGAAGCCGATAGCACAGGTATGGCACTTCATACAAACGGAGCAGCATATATACCTAGTACTACTACAAACGAAACAATCCGTCCAAGCACACGTCAAATGTGTGAGTTAAACAATCAGGGTCGCCACCACAGAATTTGTTGCTTTGCTTACCTGTTTTTATCACTCGGAAATCTAATATTATTTTCGTTATTTATTGTTTTCCGTGGATAAACAATGATAATGTGCGCAGTTTCTCACCATTATAATTCAATAATCCTAAGTGACTCGCGTAATGTCAACGTGCGACTACCAATAACCCTGTTTTACTGCCGCTTACACCTCACAATAACGGGGGAAGGGTTGCGGGGACACCAGATTGCGGGGGACGGTGCGAGTTTCCGTTCTGTATGTAATACTTTTATTAATTCTGTGCCGATAGCGAATGGCTCACATGCTGGCGGCCTTGACAAAAGTCACCGGCGGCTCGAGCCGCTTACCAAGCCAGCGCCGTCTGTGCCGCCAGCGTTGTGTGTAGAAGACTTTTCTTTTTTATTTGATTGATATCTTCTCTGTACTTTTTGTGTTTTATGCTATAGGCACGCAAGAATTCCTGCGTTTGTCGCTGAAACCGAATAACCAATAGAAAGCAATAAATGTTCACTGTGACAACTTTTGTGTTATGGAAATTTCTGTGTCATTCGCATGTTTTAACAGAATACCTAAAATATCTATTAGATATTCTGTTAAAACACGCGATCTTATTAGGTATTCTGTTATGTTTTCGTTCGTGACATTCTCGACGAGACATTTCTGCTTTTGTTTTGTTAGTTTTTCGTGTGTTTAAGTGGCAAACACTGGTGTCAGGTTTTTCAGGCTGACATAGCTTGACGACTGACATACAATGATGACATTCGGGACCAACGGCTTATACGTGCCTTGCAAAGCATGAAGGAGTTTGAGAAATGTTTATGCCACTTGTATTGACCCAGCTAAGTGCGGACCACGCCCGGTAGCGATTTGCTGGCGAAAGCGGTAGTAACGCGCTGCCACTGCTGGCACCGGGTCATCGAGCTCCTTCATTCCACCTGCTCTGAAAATAATTTGGATACCTACCATTAAAAATCAAATAAGTTTTAAATTACTAGCTGTCTCCCGCGCAGATTCATACCTATATAGGGACAAATTACACTGATTGAGCTAGTAAGTTTGAGACTTGTGTTATGGGATACTAACTCAAAGATTTTTATATTTTATGACAACTGTATATATGTATATAAACAACCAAGACCCAGGACAATTTGGAAAAGGCCATTTTACAACATATTACATAATCAATCTAGATCAGCATAAATCTTCCTAAATAGTCAATGACCTAAATTCATTCCTATTTTCCAACTGTAGATCATCATTTTGTTACACTTTGCTTTATCTACCCGGAATGTATCTGATTTACTTACCTATCTAAAGTGGTTGTTTAAGTAAGTGTACATTTTACAACTGCATGCTGGAGGCAAGGGAGAGACAAAGATGGAAAGATGGGATGGATGATAAAAAAGCTGCTATAGTTATATAGATCTCTAAAACTGAAAATATTGAACGTTAATCTCCTTAGCTTTCTTGAATACGAGCTAAAGACTTTGTCCTCGCATTAAACATTAATTGCAGCGATGAAAAGAATAACTAATTGTACAAGAACAAAAGCAACTTGTTAAAACTTCCTTGAATTTTTCACCCCTGACTCCGGCCCTGGTGAAAAGAGATGCAAGATGTTTAAAAAACGTAGGTGCGAAAGGAACAGAGAATTAATTTTTCAAGGTGTTACGGGCGAATGAGAAAATTATTCAAGGTTAAGTAATTGAGTATTCTCAGCTTTTTGTAGAGCATTTGTAAAGAAATAGAAAGATTTATGTGTCTGGTGTGGTGTCTTCTTCATTGACAGACCTTACTTAAAATAAATAAAACGACGAGTAGTGACAATTAATAATAGAATTATATTTCTTACAACAATATATAAAACGCGGGAATCAAGCGTTAAGCGTAGTGTCCGTAGCCTTTGTCAGTCTTTGTGAAGTTTTTGCAGGAATCAATAATGAGTGAAAAAACATTAGAATGTAGAACAGTCTTTTCTCATTTTCTTTTAAATGGTTCTTCGTGGCCAGTGTTCTTATGATTGCAAACTCTTTCGCCTAAATAGGTACCTGTATAAACCATAGACAATTTTTTTAATAACAAATCTGTATACTATGGTAAAAGTTTTTAATAGACTGCATTTACCCTTAAAATAGTTTCAGTATATTTTGTTTGTGTGTTTTTGTTTCAGTATTGTTTAGAAATTATATATCTTCGTAGTTAAGACCCTGGTTACACTGGTTAAGCTAACTGCATCTAAAATACAAAGTTCAGCCTCAAAGAACACCCTACCTCAGACGATGTTTGCACAGGCACCTTGTTAACGACACTGTGTTATATTAGAGCACAATAACGTAAGATCAAAGGAGCGCAGCGGTAAGAACACCCTGGAAGTGAAGGCTAAATTAACGCTGGAAATGGCAGGCTGTTTATTAAGTAATACTTTATTGTACACCAAGACCAAAAAATAGGCAAACAATAGGCATGACGAATGGAAAAATATTTTTGGTCCGTCGGTTAGGTTATTAAAAAATATTGTACACGATTTTTTTCTTTTGTCTGTGAAACCAAAAATGACAAAGATACAGCGCATATAAATTTCGCGTGACGTCACGGCTGGGCACAATACGATTTTTACTTAAGTGTGACGTCGCAAGCCCCCACTCCGAAACTTTGACGCTCCTTATCTTTGTGAATTTTTGCTTTTTTGCTAAACTGAAAAATACGGGTCCATTATTTTTGGATAATCTAAAAGACGGACTAATATCAATAATACTTTTCGGCCCCTGTCGTCACCCCTAATCATTCAAATGTAGAGGTTCAATGGGCGGTCTTATCGCTACAAGCGAATTTCTTCCACACAAGCGATTTCTTCCAGACAACCGATAGACTTTTTATTGATAGATATCATACATCGGAAATGAAGAGGCATTATGCTGGGATACTTGATACGGCATGACAATTTTATGCGCATTGTAATAGAAAACAAAGTAGAAGGAAGAAGGGGAAGAGGAAAGCCCAGGCACAGCTATATGAAGCAAGTTAAGGAAAAGGTGACACCAGTGTGAAGAGGTTGGCAGGAAACAGAATAGAATAGAAGAAACCATACCGACAAGAGCAGCGCTCTTAAATTATATAATGATGGTGACATAGATACATACATACAAAAATGGCTATTTGCCACACGGGTAGGCAGCCTATGGACCTGTCAATGTCGCATTATAAAATATACACTTAAATCATGTCTTATTTATCCCTAATGGGGCAATTAGGGCAGAAAGGAACATTTTGGGTCTTGTAGCTCTTAGAACCTAGGGACGCAAGATCCATTTTCACGTCTTTTAGTGTGATATAGGGTGTAAAAAGGAATCAAAATAGTGATAGATAGCTAGCCGCATCGCCTACTAACAAATTCGTATTATCAATCAGTAAATTTGGAAATCCTCAGGTAAGCCATTGTCCACCAGAATCATGATGTCACTGCCGAATCAGATAGTGTCATTTTTCTAGGTGTCAACTTGTTTTGGGGTGGATAATGGTTTGCACCAAATAATAAAGTTAGTCTATGTTTAAAATCAGATCAGAATACATTTTCCTTTATTGAAGAATAAAGTTTAGCTCCATTGTCTATGGTGCTGTTCAGTCTCACCCATTTCCTTTAAGCAGTGAAATGCTAAATTATATGTGTAGATTGTATTATTGAATTTAAATTATGAAATAAAAGTTCGAAGTTTGTCTGAATGTACCCAATAAGCGTACCAGGCACACTAGCTCTAAACTATTTCATGTACCATTCAGCCGAACAAATTACGCTAAAAACTCCCCTATTAATAGAATGAGTACAACTTATAATGATCTTTTCTCAGATGTTGATATTTTTTTCAATTCTAAAACCTCATTTAAACCAAAATCTTACAATATTATATGGGATAGCAGATTTAGGTAAACAGTTAATCACACAATTATAAACCACTCACACTTTTCACAGTTTTTCTTTTTCTTTTTACAACTAGGTACTCAGACACTCACACTTGTGCTAGGGTCATATTAGTCTTATTTAAAAAAACCTGTTATTGGCTAAAAAATGATATTTATATAACCTAACATACTGTTTGTAAAAAGCTGTTGGTTTTTTGAATAAATAAATAAAAAAAAATAAAAAAAAAAACTACCTGACGAATTTTTGTGAGAACGGAAAAACAATGTACTATCGTCGTTCAATAAGAAGTGACAGAAAAATGGCGGGAAAAAAAAGTTAGGGTGATTGCAAAGAGTTTGCAACACTTTAAGTACCTACAATACCTACATCACAAAAAATGTGTCCCTTCTAGAAACTCTATACCTACGCAGACCTTATATGAAAGTTTTCTAATAATAATGTTAAGCGGTAACTTGGCTGTAGCTGCGGCTTAATCGACGATTATTATAGCTAAGTTAATGTTAAGTTAAAGTTCCTAATCTCCTGTTAACTGTTATGCGAACTAGGTTGCCAAGTTTAAGCTTTTATTAGGATCGTGTGAAATAAACTAGGATAAAGTTTAGAACGCCTTTACCCAAGACGTTTCTATACTAGTAGTTCGCCGCGAACTTAGACCTCGCGATTATTATTCGCGGACATTTTTATTAATATTTCAAAAACTACTGAACCGACTTTGATGGCCAACGAACTTGAAAATTCTATTGATATTTCCTACATGTCTACTAAATTTCATCAAAATCAGACCATCGGTTCGGCAGTTATCGCGGTACAAACATACATACATTCATACATACATACATACTTACATACATACATACATACATACAATGCGTTTTCGTCCCCAACTCGATTTAGAGACCTCTCTCGCTTCGCTCGCTCGGTCAATCAACTTATCTTACGTACTTTAGCAGTAACTAACAAAGTTCTCTAACAAATCTGTGTACTCTACGCTCATATTCATAAAAAATACTCACGTTTGCTAAACCTATTTTAGTTAAAATGTGTTTTGTCTCGTTCTCTTATTAGCAAATATTAAAAAGAGGGAAAGGGCCGGACTACGTTTTGACGAAAATAAATTTAGCAAACGGTTGTAAATTTTTATGAATAGTACCTGGGCGACCGAGCTTTACCTCGGTTACATCTCAAACATTAACTACATTTTTCAAAACTTGTCTAAGAACAATAAAAAATAAAAAATTATATATAAACTTAAACATATAAAAAAAAACAAAAGTAAGTCACCGAGCGGGATTCGAACCCGTAACACTCGTTTCTTGCCGTCCGCGTCTTAACCCGCTGGACCAGACGGGCAGTGGCCGCCAGAACGAATTAGCGACCATATTCTGCGAGGAAAAAAAACGCATGAAAACTTGAAAACACGCGTTTTTCCAAACATAAGACTAATCTAGATCGATTGTTTACCCTGAAAACCCCCGTATACCAAATTTCAGCGAAATCGTTAGAGCCGTTTCCGAGATCACAGAAATAAATTTATATACATACATATATACTACTACTACCATTTTTCTTCTCTTTTCCTCTCCTGGGTCTGCTGGAAGAGATTTCTTATGAAATAAGCAGTACCTATGTACTCAATGTTCTTACTTTGTTTGTTTCTGTGTTTGTATTTTGTGTACATAAATTTTGTAAATAAATAAATATAAATGTACAAGAATTGCTCGTGTAAAGGTTTACGATAATAGTATTTATTAGAGATGTGCCGATTATCTTCCATGCTGATCTGGGAGAAATAAAAAAACTTAGAATGTACCAGCTGCTTCTCTTCCCACGCAGATCGTAAAAGCCGATCGAGGAAATGGGCAAAAATGCAAATCATGTTAACAGGCGATGCGGCTAGCAACCCATCACTGTATTGATTGCTTTTCCATCTTCTCGCCCACCATGACGCTAAAAGTGGCTTTTGGGTCTTGCGGCCCTGGGCTCTGCATAGAACCGCAAGACCCAAAATGCTCTGTCTGCCCCATTAGGGATAAAGACGTGATAGTATGTATGTATGTGCCGATTATGACTTTGGCCGACTAGGTTGTGGAGAGACCGACCAGTCGACCGACTATTCGGCCAAGCCGATCACGATTTCGGGGATTTTAAACGGGCCACCAAAAAACGCGGCCACCGACCACTTTCTTGTAGTTTTCATACATTTTGTATGGACACGCCGCACGGTGAAGTCGGTGGCGCCACTACATTAGTATGAAAGTGGTCGGTGGTGGTTTTAATCTCTTCTGTTTTGTAAATCACGTCCGTTCGTATTCAGAGCAGTAACACTCGGCTTGCAGCCGTACATTTTAACTGTTATTGCTGGTGTTAAATGTAGCTTCTCACGAACACAGTTACCGGGTTGGACTATAGATAGGACTTACCTACCTTACTTAAAGGGATAAAATAGTTTCAAGGTATTATATGTGCCTACATCGTTCTGCTAAAACTTTTGATAGCTACCTGAAAATAAGCGTTGTGTTGTGTCACCACACCATAAGCACATAGGTGAGCTGGTATATAGGTTAGGTATAGGTATATAGTTTTTTTTATTATAGGTATAATAAGTTAGCTTTATAACTTTGGTTGCCGAATGTAGCTTTTCTTTCATTCTATCTAGCTTCATTAAAACGTCGCACTTTTTTTTAAGCTAGGTACGGTATATATGTATAATGTGGTTTAGACTGGACCTATATAAAAATATTCAGATTAAATTAGAATAATAGTCGAAACCTTGCCAGTGTTGGTGGCCAACCAACACCATGCCTTGCAATACAATTATATTAGCGCTACTATTAATTATTGTGTTATACGGTTTTTTTTTTATGGAAAAATATTCGTTTGGGTAATTCTGCGTTTGAATAAACTGGCCAAGTGCGAGTTGAACTCGCATAAAGAGGGTTCCATACAATACCAGCCAAAGTCAAAAACATTTTAAATCCTACTAGCGCCAACTAGTAGTGGTTTAGTGAACTATTTTCCACAAATTAACGTATTATATTCAATTTACCCCTTTATTTTCAACTAGCAGTCCATCCCGGCTTCGCCCGTGGTACATACATAGCCTATGTCACTCAGGGATAACATACCTATCCAACAGTGAAAGAATTTTTAAAATCGATCCAGTAGTTTTGGAGCCTATTCAATACAATCAAACATACAAACAAACAAACAAACAAATCTTTCCTCTTTATAATATTAGTGTAGATTGATATATCTACATACCTAGTTATTTCAGTTTTTCTGTAAGCTAGCAATGAAATTATTGTTATTTTTGGAACGTAGTTCCATATCGCGCGTTGTGAAAGGAGGCTAGACGGAAAAAATTAAGACCAAAAGTTGTAACGACACTTTTTGCTATAGTTGTAGGCCGTGCGGCGTACGCGTGTTTCTTTCTCTGTCTCTCTCTCTCCTAATTAATCGAAAGGAACTTCGTTCCATCCGGGTGTCCCTGGACACCTCTCAAGTATTTTTTTTCAAAATTTTAGTCTTAGTAGTTTCGGAGATGATGGGTTAATTTTCGTCTTCTTTTATGAATAACATCAAAACTTTTTGACCGAGCGAGCGAAGCGAGTGAGGTCACTAAATCGAGTTGGGGGCGAAAACACATTGTATGTATGTATGTTTGTATGTATGTATGTATGTATGTATGTATGTATGTATGTATGTTTGTTTGTACCGCGATAGCAGCCGAACCGATAGATTGATTTTGATGAAACTTGGTAGGCATGTAGGAAACATCAATAGAATTTTCAAGTTCGTTGGGCATCAAAATCGGTTCAGTAGTTTTTGAAATATTAATAAAAATGTCCGCGATTATGTAGCAAACGAAACCATAGCGCGTTCTAACTTTGGATACCGCCATCTAGGGGTTATTTAGGAAACTGAATTGCGAAAAATAATCGCGAGGTCTAAGTTCGCCGCGAACTACTAGTTATTGCACAAAATAAATATTTACATAGGTCTACAATAATTGACCGAGCGAGGGAAGCGAGCGAAGGTCTCTAAATCGAGTTGGGGGCGAAAACACATTGTATGTAGGTATGTATGTATGTATGTTTGTACCGCGATAACAGCCGAACCGATGGTTTGATTTTGATGAAATTTGGTAGGCATGTAGGAAATATCAATAGAATTTTCAAGTTCGTTAGGCATCAATATCGGTTCAGTAGTTTTTGAAATATTAATAAAAATGACCGCGATTGTGTACCAAACGAAACCATAGCGCGTTCTAACTTTGGATAGCACCATCTAGGGGATATTTAGGAAACTGAATTGCGAAAAATAATGCGACGTCTAAGTTCGCGGCAAACTAGGTAGTTTACTAAATTTAGCAATTTTGTTGAGCGAACTTTGGTACAATCGATATCGCTACTTGTCTGTGCTTTTGTTGTAGTATTAGTAATAATGCCACAAACTAACAAGAGATTAACAGCAACCAAAGCCAGCGAAGTAGTTTTACGTAGAGTCGCAACTAAGGGAATATGCTAGTAGGTACTTCTCATGCCAATAAGAGCTTTGTGAGCAAAAAACTTCGCCCGAACGCTCCAAACGCTTGTGTTCACAGCGTGAGTACGCAAGGGAAGTACGAAATCAGGAACTATACCCTGAACGGTTAAAGCCCTAGCGTTCAATGTGTGAGCACGCTATGGAGATTCGAGGGCAAGAATCCTTACCAGAACACGGTTCCCATCCCACGGATGACCCGATCGTGGAAGACTGGCCAAGTGTCATGCTCACGAACGCAATTTCCACTGCTTGCCTGGGCAATAAATGTGCACAAATCGTAAGGACTCACTTTGAATAAAGTAGTCGTAGATGTTGGCGTTTGCCTAAGAGCCAAGCTAATCCGACACGATACCGAAAATGTCCCGGACATCAGCCTGTACTAGATTAGGATGGCCCTTAAACAGCTTAAAAACAAAAAGGCGCCAGGCGAGGATGGAATCATCCAGAGCTTCTGAAAACGGGCGGAACGCTGCTACTGAAAGTCCTTCAGAGGCTCTTTAATTCCATTCAGCTCGAGGGCGTAACGCCAGAAGCGTGAAACAGTGGCATTGTGGTCCTGTTATTCAAAAAGGGAGATAACACTCTATTGAAGAACTATAGGCCTATCACGTGTCTTAGTCATGTATATAAGTTGTTTTCGAGGGTCATCACGAATCATCCCGCAAACAGGTTTGATGTCTTCCAGCCTTCCGAACAAGCCGGTTTCCGCAAGGGCTTTAGCACCATGAACCACATTTATACACTGCGGCAGGTTATGGAGAAGACGAGGGAGTATAACCGGCCGTTATGCTTGGGGACAGTGGACTATGAAAAAGCCTTCGATTCGATCGAAACATGGGCCGTGCTTCAGTCTCCAGCGATGCCGTATTGACTGTCGGTATATCGAGATGTTAAAGTGCTTTTACAGTAACGCACTATGTCAGTCCGAGAACAGGAGCAGTGGACAACGGCAATTCCACTGCATAGAGGTGTAAACCAGACGTTATATCTTTGAAACTGTTTACCGTTGCAATGGAAGATCAAGCTTCTGGAATGGGAAGGATTTGGCATTAACATCAATGGCGAGTATATCCCTCACCTTCGATTTACCGATGATATCGTTGTCATGGCGGAATCGATGGCAGACCGCGACATTAAGTAAGTATGTACTATGCTTGCAGACCTAAACCGAGTTTCCCAACAGGTGAGCCTTAAAATGACCGATCTAGAGCAGCTTCCATCCATCAGTCATTTTGGTAAGCTTTGGGAGAGGCCTATGTCCAGCAGTGGATGTTATGCGGCTGAAATGATGATGATGATGATAAGCCTTAAAATGAACATGGACAAAACGAAAGTAATGTCGAATGTCCATGTTGCGCTTGCCTACCTGTTTGTGTTGGGAGCTCCACCCTCGAAGTGGTAACCTGGGTCAATTGATCCAGGCAGGAGGCTTCAGCTTCGAGGAAGAGGTCTTTCAACAAATCCGACTCGGCTGGGCAGTGTTCGGGAAGCTACGCAGTGTCTTCTCGTCAAAAATACCTCAGTTTTTTAAGACTAAAGTTTACAAATAATGTGTGTTACCAGTTATGACTTATGGATCTGAAACGTGGTCCCTTACTATGGATCCTATAAGAGGGCTAAAGGTGCAACGCGCTATGGAAAGGGCTAAGCTCGGTGTTTCTCTACGCGATCGAATCAGAAATGAGGAAATTTGTAGGAGTACTAAAGTCACTGACATAGCCCAACGGATTAGCTCGTTAAAATGGCAGTGGGCAGACACATAGCTGACATAGCGCGACGAACCGATGGCCGATGGGGCAAAAAGGTACTCGAATGGCGACCACGTACTGGCAAGCGAAGCGTAGGACACCCACCCGCAAGGTGGTTTATCGACCTGACCAAGGTCGCTGGAAGCCGCTCTAGATCGGTCCTTTTGGAAATCTTTGGGAGAGGCCTATGTCCAGTCCAGCAGTGGACGTTATGCGGCTGAAATGATGATGATGAGACGTAGGCGTAAAATAGTTGGCGGCTGGATGTACATACGTAGCTCTTTCAAGATTCAAATGTCTTGGGATATTGAATTTGATCCAGGTTTTGATTTAAATTGTATGAAAAAAAATTATAAAATGAAACTTTTGCAGCTCAGAAGAAGAAGAAGAAGAAAGAAGGTTGGAAAATCTGTTTCCTGCAACGGTATCGAATTGGTAGTGAATAATGTATCACAGTTTCATTAAATCACAGTTTCACTGGACACTGGACATTAAAACTGGTTTAATTTTGGAATAATATCGCGAGGTCTAAGTTCGCGGCGAACCACTAGTTACCTATTTTACAAAAATATATTTGAGATCCTCATAGCGAGACCTTTCATTTGACACATTAAAGTTTGCATAATTTTTTAATTTCCTATTTTGTCCCCCGAAAATAACCCTTAATTAAAAAATATATATTCAGTTACCTACTTTGCGCATTTGTTTTTGGGTCATACATAAGATTAAACTCATAAAGCAAATTTTACCTGATTTGGTCCAGTAGATTCGGAGCAAATTAGCTGTGAAAGACAGACGGACAGACAGACGCACGAGTAATCCTATAATGGTTCAATTTTTTTCATTTTTTGTACGAAGCCCTAAAAATGGCACCAGTGACCTTATTTTATTTCATTTCATAGGTACTCCGTAAACGCAGCGTCCATACTTTGTAACGTCAAATCTGACAGTGACAGTGACATTTTCACAATTTTCCCGTGATTTTCCGTGCGATTGATTGTATTGAAAATTGCGACATATTTTTCGTAGAAAAATAAATTAGAAATGGGGAGTGCAAGTGCAAAAGCCGTTGAAATAAAAGCGCCAGAAGTGCCGGCGCCAGCAGATGGGGAAAAACCCAAACTAAAGCCGTGTTGTGCGTGCCCTGAGACCAAAAGAGCGCGAGATGCATGGTGAGGTTATAAGGATATTTCCTTGAAAATTTTGTTTATTACGCAATCGTGGACAAAATCGATCCTTGTGTACTAATATTTAGACTCCTAAATCATTTGCCAGGTTTGATTTATCTTACAAAAGTGCACCTAATCTTAGCAAGGTCATTAATTTTTCTCAGTTTAAAATAGATGATGGGTTTGTTATTATCATCAAGAGATTTCGGAATTTAGAAAAACAACGTTGCAAATTTATTTAGTCTTCACTCTTCTGTACGTTTCTGGTTTCTTATCATGTCATGGTATGATATGAATGACTGATAATCAATTTCAAATATTTTGGATTCCATTGATATGTTTATTAAAGCACAAATTAGTTTTAAGTATTTTTACTATTTGTGCCCCCCTTTTTTCACACTTTTTTCTGATCCCTTAACCGGTCAATACCCGCATGGCATTAATAAATGCTACGTTCATTGTTTTACTATTGTGTCTGGTATTGACGGTAAAGGAATAATTAAATACCTATGGTTATTTTCTACAGGTTTTGCAAAGAGCTTTATTTAGCAAAATTACTTATCATTCTTTTCTCTAATTTCAGCATCATAGAAAACGGAGAAGAAAACTGTGGACCTCTCATTGAAGAACACAAAGCCTGCATGAGAAAGATGGGCTTCAAGATCTAGATGTAACCAAAATCAACATTAGTCATTCCCGTTTCAGAAATTTAATTATAACTGGTTCTTGATACAATTTGAATGTAAGGAAGGTTGAATCGTTGGCACATTGATTTACGTTTACTTTGAGTTTATGGATAAATATTTCCATCTTCATGCCCAGGCTCGATATGATATCTATCTCTATTCAATAAAAATATATTTAAAGATTTGCTTTCAAAGAAATCAACTGATGCATAGGCCCAGAGATAGTGGGATTTGGTATGTTCCATCCTCTTAGTAATTAAATACAAGAATATATCACTGCTCTAAATCAAAGCTTGTGTTCTGTTATCATTTTGATCAACAACCTAGGGCCTCTAGATTACAGATAATAATGTGGGTAATTCACCCGACTATTGTGAAGCTAAAAGGAGGGTTATGAGTTTTGACGCTATGGGTTCCATTATATTCCTCAGTAATATCTATAATATGATATATTATTATGTATATATAAATAAGGTATCATTGGAAGTGTGTTGGCCTCGTGACATTGCTGTGAATTCAATGTGGCGCCCTCTATAAGCCTTAAAGAAAAGAATCAGTCATCATCATCAAGTCTTTAGACTCCACTGCGGGAACACAACCCTCTCTGTAATACTAGAGCCTTGGTCAGAGCAGCCAGAAGATTTTTCCTACCCTCTCCATGTCAAATCAGTCGTATCATATCATTTTGAGTATGAAATGGAAAGGCTTAACCCGTCCGCAACCGCCAATACCAGACAATAGAAAGACAATGGAACGTGGGCATTTATTAATGCCATCGGGTCTTTACGGGCTAATCAGCACATTTCAAAAATATATACATCAGTAACTGCTTCTCCATGCTGCGCTAATAACTGGGTAAAAATATTTTTAGTAAGAAATTTCCTGTAGTTCAGTTTTAATTTAGTACTTATATCTGGTGTATAACAAACTATCCAATGGTGTATGACAGTGTATCTGTGGCAAAATTTGAAGTGAATCGATGTTGCCAAGTTTGAATTCAGCCTTTTATTATTCTTATCTTCCATTTATTACACTTTGACAACACTTTCATTGTATTAATTTCATTTTTGTCTTTTTTAACTTTTTTGATCGATATGTCAATCTCATTGAAGATCATTTTTAAGTGTATTTAAATGTGGGATTGAAAAGAAACATTTATTTTCAGTCTTATTATCAATACCCGTCAGATATATAAAAAACATGTACCTAATCTAGATTAACCAAAATTGACTAGAGTAGAATAGACAAAAAAAAATATTTTTTGCTTTAAAAATATTTTGATGTGATATCTAAAATCACTTTAAAGCAAGTACTTATATTGTCAAAGATCTGTGGGATTTGCTTACGTTATTTATTTTAGTGTTATTGAATAGTGTAAATAAACGATGTTTTGTTATAACGTCTCTTTTTATTCTTAAAGAAGCTGGAAAGGCTTTAGTCCCTTGGGTCAATCATTAATTTTAGTCCAATAATGGTCTAATATAGAATGTAATAATAGTCTTCATCTTACAATAAAATCAAAGAGCCTTCATATTCGTAAAAATCTTCACTTCTAAAGATTTTTTATGAATATTATGGGTAGTATGTAGGGATGCAACGATACCGATACGATAATCGTATATCGGCGATTATCGTAAACCTTTACGATTATTCGTTATCGTAAATATTACGATACGATATTTTTACGATACATTTACTCTAAAATTTTTAAGTTTTTACTGTTTCGGGTGAGACGAAACGCATAACGCGTCAATTTCTGAACGCTTCGCATCCGTCACTTTTAGCATTGATAGTTTTAAGCAGGCAGGCAGGAGTGCAGGACTGATACACAGTGATGAGAGAAACCGACTTAAGGGAAAAAACTCAAATATGTTGTGTTTTCTGAATCAAACTATTTAGACGTTCCGTCATTTAATCAGCTATGTCCTGGAAGGTTGAAATATAAGTTATGATGAAAATTGATAAAATTAGTAAATATATTGATTAAAAATGCATAACTTTTTTTTTATACTTTTACTTTACTTAGTTCTTAACTTAAGAGTTGGATTAGAGGTTAAGAACTTAGCGGAAGGAAGAGAGACATGAAAAGCACTCCACCGACAAGAGCCCAGCTCTTTAATATAAGAAGAAGAAGACTTTACTTAGTCTTACAATAATAACATACAACAAAGCTTTCAATAAATTCATGAAAATGGTATAAACAAATATCGTAATGCATTCGTATCGTAATTCGTTATCGTATTTGGCCATAACGATGTATTCGTAATTTGTATTGGTATCGTAATAGCCATATCGTTGCATCCCTAGTAGTATGTATAGTTATAAAAGCATAATTTCCATTTTAAAAATTTTTATGTAGCTGCGTTGCAATAATGACAGGTAAGTAAGTGTACCTATCTGTAACATGGAATTGTATGTACTAAGTATCTGTAATAACATTCTGTTTCAGCAAGGCAAAGATGTCTTGAACATGATTTATTTATCTATGATATTTTATTATATATTTTCATATTTTTGTTCTAAAACTCTTTTTAAAATGGAATAAACAAATAATATTTAAAAATTTAATATGACATTTAACATGTATTTGGATAACATTATCACATTATTTCTAATTACCTTCTAATTTATTTGAATTAATTAAATTATAAGTACCTAAACTACGATAATCAAACTAGTAACTAGTGACTTGGAGTGAGATAACAGTTACATTGTCATGTGTTTAACCACGAGCCTCGAGTCAAAGAGCAAAAAGATTCGACGTAAAAAGTAATCAATCGTTATTTATCAACAGACGAGAATACTCGTGAATTAAAAGCATAGTTTTTCGTCTCAGTTTACAGTTGTTTTGCCAAAAAAGTCCCATTAGCCCTAAATGAAGATTTTTTAGTGATTCCTTTTTCAAATTTGCGGTTGTTAGTAGGCGTTACGTTTTCAGCCAAATACTTAAATGTCATTTAATCCCTAAAGAATAAAGTGATATTTTTTTTAACCAGACTAGCGGTTGTAAAATTAGATTTTAGTTAGACATGCGTTATGTGAAATCTCAGGAGTTTGACGACGAGTCGTCTGCAACGAGTTCGTTCGAATCTGTGGATAGTTACGAGTAAGTATCTGAGTGTGTCTATTTTTAACCGACTTCCGAAAAGGAGGATTCAAAGATTCATATCCGCGATCATATTTATTTCAAAATAATAGATAAAGAAATATTTCCTTTGAAAAGGACAGGTCCTGGTGATCCTATAGAAATTTTATCAAAATCGGTTGTATAGTTTGAAAGTGAAGTCGGTGTTTTGTTATCTTAATGCAAAAAGAAGGAAGAATATTATAAAGGCGAAAGTTTATGAGTGTGTGTGTGTGTGTGTGTGTGTGTGTCACTTTATCCCGCACAAACGCTGGACCAATTTAAATAAAACTTAACATGCAAGAAGTTGTTACTTTTGAAGTGAAAACTTCTTTAGCGGCGTTGTGCACTTTTTTTGGAATGGGTAAAAAATCTAAAACTCGCGTCAGGAGTTCAGGACACGTGACCTTGATCGAAAATTCGTAAGACGGCGCAGGGCGCTTGCGCGAATGTTTGGTGTGTATGTCCCCCGCGGAAAAGTATCGAATAATAATTGTTGAGTATACTAGATCTTTAGTTTATAGGTGCCTTCAAATGTTTATCGATAAATGAAATTTGTGTATTCAGTAATTTTTGAGAAATTCGTCAAAAACATATTCCGCCAGGGAAATGTTTCTCTGGCGGAATTTTGTCTGGAATCCAGAATTCAATTAGTAGAGCAATTAATGTATCATAAGAGGCAAATGTTTATGTACAAATGGACTTTATATGTCATAGGCCTCCGAAGTTATTCAAGATTCCGCTGGGGAAATGTTTGGCCTTTTGCTAGATCTCCCAAACGGTTTGGAATATAGTCCTAATTTTTTTTACACATATTGTTATTAATTTGTTTATAACATCTGTAAAAACAGAATTCAAGAAAACACAACCACTTACGAATAATAAATATAAACATAAAAGTAGGTATTTTGGTTCTAGTGGCTTAACTAAGGGACATAGGGAAAAAGTTTAAGTGTCGATTTACGTATTAAAACTGCCTCCAACCTCTGGGAAAGTACGTTTGTAATAGAGTTAGTATTAAAAAAGATACAAAAAAAAAATGTCTAACTGACATTTTGATTTTGAATCGGTCTGTTGGACGAGTTTTATATTATGTGACAAGTTTTAACTAATTCCAATATTTAATGTATTAATTCCAGTATCCGTACTCCAATAACTAGCCCTATCGAATTAGTAATAACTTAAAACTTTGTTATAAACCGACCAATTTTGGGTGGCATCCAAAATTGGTCGGTTTATAACAAATATTTAAGTGCCGCTGGTATTTTTACTATATTTTCTTTATTAATGATTGGATTAAGCTAATTATTGGAATATGGATAGTTGAATTAATACATTAAAGATTGGAATCAGTCAGAACTTGTAACATTATATAAAACTCGTCCAATAGACCGATTCAAAATCAGAATGTCAGAAGAACATTATTTTTTGTTGTATCTTTTTTAATACTAACTCTATTACAAACGTACTTTCCCAGATGTTGGAGGCAGTTTTAATACATAAATCGACACTTAAACTTTTTCCCTATGTCCCTTAGTTAAGCCACTAGAACCAAAATACCTACTTTTATGTTTATATTTATTATTCGTAAGTGATTGTGTTTTTTTGAATTCTGTTTTTACAGATGTTATAAACAAATTAATAACAATATGTGTAAAAAAAATTAGGACTATATTCCAAACCGTTTGGGAGATCTAGCAAAAGGCCAAACATTTCCCCAGCGGAATCTTGAATAACTTCGGAGGCCTATGACATATAAAGTCCATTTGTACATAAACATTTGCCTCTTATGATACATTAATTGCTCTACTAATTGAATTCTGGATTCCAGACAAAATTCCGCCAGAGAAACATTTCCCTGGCGGAATATGTTTTTGACGAATTTCTCAAAAATTACTGAATACACAAATTTCATTTATCGATAAACATTTGAAGGCACCTATAAACTAAAGATCTAGTATAATAATAATAAAAGCCTTTATTTCAGACAAGGTACAGTTTTGACTTAAAATTATTTTAGCACAGTTCATCTTCATCTTCATCTGCGTCGTTGTCTGTTGCCTTTGTATAGGCATAGGCCTCCTCCAGTAATTTCCAACATTCACGGTCGTTAGCAATTCTTGTCCACGTCTTGCCCGCCACGACCTTGACGTCGTCTGCCCATCTTCTTAGTGGTCTTCCTCGTTTCCTTTTTCTATGCCCCATAAACCAGTTGATTATTGTTTTCGACCATTTTTCCTTGCCTCTTATTGTGTGTCCTGCCCATTTCCATTTTAGTTTCTTTATAGTTACTGTTATGTCTTTTGTTTTAGTTTGTCTCTTTATTAGTGACATTCTTATCCTGTCTGATAATCTTTTTCCCAGCATACTTCTCTCCATACCATTTTGACAAGTTTTGAGTTTTTTGTAGTGTGCTTTATTCATTGCCCAAGTTTGGCATCCGTATGTGAGAACAGGAAGTATGCAAGTATTAAAGAGCTTACCCTTGATCTTTGTACTCACTTCTTTGTTTTTCATGATCTCCTTCATACTCCAATACAGCTTCCAGGCTCCGCCAATACGTCTGTCGATTTCCTTTGACATTTGGTCGTTATGAGAAATAATTTGACCCAAATAAATGTACTCATTTACATATTCAATTTTTTCATTGTTGACGTAAATTGGTTCCTGTTCTCCGTTTGTCATTACTTTGGTTTTTTGCATATTCATTTGTAGACCCACTGTACGACTCACTTGATCAAGTTCATTTAGCATCTTCTGTAGTCCTTCTCTCGTTGGTGATATGATTATCAAGTCATCTGCAAATCTTAGATGTGACAGTTTCTCTCCATTAATTTGTATTCCATATTCATCCCAATCCAACTGACGAAATATTTCTTCTAGGGTAGCTGAAAATAGTTTAGGAGACACAGGATCGCCTTGACGTACTCCGCGTTCTATTTTTATTTCTTTTCCTTCTTTTTCTAGTTTTATTTTGGCTGTACTCTTTTCATATACATTTTTCAGCAATCTGATGTATTTACATTCGACACCTTGGTTTTGAAGTGCTTGCCAGATTTTGTTGTGTTCTAGCGAGTCGAAGGCTTTGCTGTAGTCAACAAACCCACAGTAAAAAGTGATATTAAATTCCTTTCCTTTTTCAAAAAGTTGTTTTATGACATGAATATGGTCCAGGGTAGAATAACCGCTCCTGAATCCCGCTTGCTCTCTGGGCTGATTTTCTTCCAGTGTCTTGGTTATTCTATTGAGAATAACTTTTACAAAAACTTTATAGATGTTCGACATCAGACTTATGGGTCTATAGTTACTTATGTCGTTCCTGTCCCCTTTTTTGTGTAGAAGTGTAATGGTAGATATTGTCCACTGGTGCGGTATAATTTCACTCTGCAATACATTATTAAAAATATATGTAAGTACTGGTACCAGGGTATCTTGGTTCTCAATAAGGAATTCATTACTAATGCCGTCGGAACCTGGTGCTTTGTCCTTCTTTTGAGATTTTAAAGCTTTTTCTACTTCCGACGGTAGTATTATAGGAACTTCTTCTCCGCTTGGCAATTCTACGGCTGACCCGGGGTTACTGTTTGAATATAAATCTTGGAAAAAGTTGGTGGCTATAGATAATATTTCAGGGCGTCTTGTTTCGCATTTATGGTGTCCATCTTTCATATTAGAAATCCAGTCAGTTTTTTCTTTCAGTTGTTTTACTGCTTTTTTTATACCTCCGGTCCTTTTAATACATCTTTCGAAAATGTTTAATTTGTGTTTTTTGCGATCTTTCCTTATATTTGCCTTTATTTTGTTACTTATTTGGGATATGCTTTGTCTTATACATTTGGTCTTGTCTTTAGTAGATATAAGGTCAGATCTGTATTCTAGCAGTTCTTTGGTTTCTTCTGATATCCATTCCATCTTATTTTTCTTATTTTTCGTGATAGGCTTCTCGTTTTTGTGCTAAAGTTCTTCAAATTTATTATATATATTCTGAGTATCCATATTCTCGGTAGCATCTATGAAGTTTTTTAGATTGTCTATTAATTTTTCAGTAGTTTCCAAATTGATAATGTTGCTTTGTTTAACTTTAAATGGTCTAGATTTTTGGCTTCTTTTGATGTGGAGTTTAGCTCTCACCATTCTGTGATTGCTGTTGAAGTTAAGTTTGTCTATGACTCTGCAGTCATGGAACTCCTTGTATTTGTTCGTGAGGATATAATCAATCTCATTTTTTGTGTTGCCGTCTGGAGATATCCAGGTCCATCTTTTGTGATCACGTTTTTTGTATAGAGTATTTAGGATTCTTAAATTGTTTTCGTATGCAAGTTGGATAAGTTTCTCTCCGTTTCTAGTTCTCTTTCCTGAGCAGAAAGGGCCCAATATTAATTCTTCTCCATCCACTCTGCTCCCTGTTCTGGCATTAAAGTCTCCCATGACGATTAAGTTCTTGCATGTTCGGTCTTTTATGGCCTTGGTTAGTTTAGAGTAGAATGAGTTGATTTCTGTGATACTAGATTGCTCTGTAGGTGAGTAAACTTGGACTATTGACCACATTTCGTTACTAGGAGGTAATTTCAGGTTCAGAATTGCAATTCGCTCAGATATTCCAATAAATTCTTCAATGTGATCTTTGAGCTAGTATACTCAACAATTATTATTCGATACTTTTCCGCGGGGGACATACACACAATGTTTGTGTGTGTTTATATTACAGCGTGCTAATAAAATGTCATGTTTGTGTACGATAGCCCAATTAATAAATATTGTATTCTACCACATAAATGAGAGTACTTTTATACTGATAATTAAAGCAATTCGTGCAAAATTATTCCCTAACCATTCCAAAATATCAAAAATGCACAACGTTAATATTCAAGTTTTCACTTCTGCCGGCACTCTCAGAGTGCAACCCGTCGTTTTTTTTATATACAATGTCCTTTTTAATTAAGTACAAATATTTTAAGGGGTGATTCAGTCCATCATTTTGAACAACTTTTCCCAATGAATGTATTTCAAAATACGAAAAAAATATTTTAGGTTCTCATACAAATCGACGTAGTCACGTGATATCATTACTATGAAAAAGTTTTTTTTCGTGTTTCGATATACATTTGTAGAGAATAGTTGTTCAAAATGATGGACTGAATCACCCCTTCAAATATTTGTACTTAATTAAAAAGGACATTGTATATATCTTATAAACTGCGGGTAACACCGCGTGGCGCAGGCAGGTCTGTCTGGATTTACGTTGCTCTTATGCGGATGAACTGATATTGACCACAACTCATTTTTGTTTTACCTAACTTGCTCAGTCCGTCTTATTTTATCTTCAGGTTTATTACTTGATTTAAATTAAACCATTATCTACGCTAAACAAGTTGACATATGTGGGTAGTGCTATCTTTTAAACGCGGAGCCACTAAAACGATTTTTGTATAGGAAAACCATTAGTTTTGGTGATTGAGTTTTCAAATGGCATTTCTGGTAAGATGATATAAAGATAATTTAATTATCAACGTAACAGATACCCAACGCCATAGTAATTGTTGGAGGGCCCGTAAATAAGCAAAACTGGAGTTGCGGGGTAGGCACACAGAGATGGCAGCACACACGACTAGCAAAAAAGTGAAAAGTGCAAAGAAAGTGTTGAATATGCTTTAGAAATATTTATTGCGTTCCATATCGTCATACTTAATGAATTAGAGTAATATAATTTATTTAAATAATAGAATAAAAAAGATTTTAATGTTTTTAATTATTACCATAAAGCGCCATCTAGTTACAGAGAAGAGAAATAATTATGTTTATAAGGCAATGGCAAAGATAATAAAACTTGAGAGGTGTCAAGGGACACCCGGATGGAAAGAAGTTCGAGAGAGAGAGAGAGACAGATAGAGGAACACGCGCACGCCGCACGGCTTACAACTATAGCAAAAAGTGTCGTTAGAACTTTTGGTCTTAATTTTTTCCGTCAAGCCCCCTTTCGCAACGCGCGATAAGGAACTTCGTTCCAAAAATTACTAAGGAATGAGTAGGCATGATGATACCATGAGGTTTGACGTCGAGCGGCGGCCGGTAGTCAAACTTTCCACAAAAAAACAGTTCTGCTTACTTAGACGATCCCCACACATTTGAAGTTCGAGTAGTATATACGAGAGAATCATTGAGACATGAACCTCTGACCTCTGGAGAGCGAGATCTGACCTGCCGGCCTCACGACAGAAGTCAATGAAATTACGAAGGTGTCTGCGATAAACACATGTCGATGTTTTTATCAGTAGTTAATAACGTATAGGCGTGGTCCGTACTTAGATAGGTGACCACAACTAGCGCTCCTCCGTGCTTCGGAAAGCACGTATAAGCCGATGGTCCCGGCTGTTATTGTATTGCAGTCAAGCTATGTCAGATGCCTTTAGGCAGCCTGAAAAATCTGACACCAGTTTTAGCCACTTACACAGAAAAAAAAGTATAACAACAGCAGTGTGTACGCATCTATTTATAAATATCAGAGGTCTTTGATTTTTGTCAATTCATTGGGAGCACTAGTGGTTTTTAGGGTTCCGTAGTTAACAAGAAACCCTTATAGTTTCGCCATGCTGGCTGGCACTAGATCATTCTAAACGTAAAGTGTAGCGCACGGTTATGTCTCGGTTCACAATACGCGACTTGGCAATCATAGCCATCAATTTTTGTTTATCTACAAATAAATAAAACGCGGGTGTGAGGAAACGGAGAGACGTCAGCTCGCGTACGGAGAGCCGTAAGCGCGCGGACGACGAGCCGCTAGTTGACCGACCAGCAAAGCGGTTCGTGAGCTGGTCCCGAGGCGAGGCGTTTACGTTACGAATCCGAATAGTGTGCGTTGCAGTAGGAAGTTTCATACAAAGAATACTGAGCTGCTCGAGTTGATACGTTTACGTTCCGTTTACGAGTTGATAAGTGTGCTATGACCTTAAAGCAGGATTAATAATATATGCAGGAGTAATTTTTTTTTCGACTAACCCACCGTGTGATCTATCTTTGAATAGGCAATTCTAAATTTTGGAAGAGTCAAGTGTGTGGTCCCATGAACCGTGATAGCTTAACAGTTGAAATTTTCACAGATGATGTATTTCTGTTGCCGTTATAACAACAAATACAGTGAGAATCGAACTATCTCCACACAAACACACTGCCAGTGTCTAAACCGCTTGGCCGTCTCATATCTCAGTACCCCCTTGACCGATTTGATATACCTATTGTCGTAGTAGAGATAACAGCATTGGACAACGCACGAGTCGTCAGATATTTTATCCATTCCCTGTTTATCATCGTATTCCCGCACGTGACAAAGGAGGTTTGCTTTAGTTAGTGACATCGCACATGAGTTACTTAGTACTAAAGGCGTAAATGGTTTTTGCCGTGTGGTATCCGGCAGAGTAGAATAGGGCCACTCCAAGTCCTCCCGTGTATGACGTAGAAGGCGACTTAGGAAATCCAAGCAAAACAAAGCTTATAAACATCAATGAGCCCTCTCCAACCCGTCTGGCCAGCTAGGAGAGTGCAGGCCAAAGTCCTCTGGCTGCTCTGGCCAAGTTTGGCTCTGATAGTACAGAAAAGGTCGTGCTCCTGCAGTGGAGACAAAAAGAACTGACGATGAAGATGATGATGGTGAAAGGCGTAAATGGCGCTTTAATCTTTCGTTTTGGTCTAAAAAAAAATTACGAAGTAGTTACCAACTGTTTCTTTTCCCGCTCAAACCTTAAACCTTTGTTATTTTTATTGTACCTTGGTCCCGTATAGTGCTTTTGACTTTGACATATTTTAAAAAGTTCAGTACTTACATATAACTTCCTATCAACTACCCTTCAAAATCCATATGATATATCCAACCAACAATGATGTATATCAAACACAAATTGATACGTACTGTGTCCATTTTTCATATTTTTTAATAAATAAATTGAAAGTGAAATTAACTGCCGGCGCATTTTTAACTGCAATTATTGTGTCGTGACCAAACATAGATATTCTGTGACCATGTATGATGTATGAAGAAACTTAGCATAACGCTTACGGAGGGAAGTGACAACAAATTATAGGATGACGAAATACTGATATCGGTTACATCAGCTGATGTCAATAAATCTAGGGAAGCAAAATAGACTGTGCAAGAAACTCAACTGACATTTGTTAGGTAAATACGTATTCCTTTTTGTATACTTAGTCTATATATCACTCCTTATCACTTACTGTCCAAGTGTTTTTAAGCAATTAAGTCCTTATCTGTTCAAAATACCAGACACAATAATATAACAACATATTGACCAGCTCCCATACAAAAAAATAAAATCTTAGCTGTATGTAAGTAAATGGTCTGAGTCAACAAATAGAAAGAAAAAGGATCAAAAATAAATTATTTAAGGCTGTTAAAACAATAAAACATCACTAAATAATGTCACTTGTCATGATCATACCCATTTTAAACGTAATTTTATATAGATTGGATTTGACGTCATTAAGTATACAATTTCTGTAGAAAATATTTGTTGTGACGTTTAGAAGAAAAGTATCTGATTTGATTTGTTGAAAAGTATAATAAAATAATCAAGTGATAAAATTACAAATATCCGAATAAAAATAGGTACCCAAATGATTTTTGAGTTGCTTTGCGGAAGAATGCGAAAATAGCAAAAAAGAATCCAAGCAAAAGTCGTTTACTAGTCGTAATTTAAAAGATTTTTTTCGATGTCTAGTGTGGGGATCCCTCTTTTGTGAAGGCCCCGAGGCTGTAGCCCCGGTTGCCCTTCCCTAAATCCGGCCCGGGAGGAAGAGCAGTTGTTTCTATGTTTTAAACTTTCCTCAAAAACCAACATGACCGAACCAGAATGCAATCAGTGTCATTGGCTAAAAATAGGCAACCGTTGCACAAAGAGGCTTATCGGACAAAGATCAAGGATCTCGCCTTGAAGATTGACATGTTTATACTCTGCATTGAATTAAACGATATTCTGACATTTGTTCGATGACCTAAAATGATAATAGGTACTAATTTATAAAAGATTTTACACATTATCATCATCAGGTCTTTTTGTCTCCACTGCAGAAGCACGACCCTCTCTGTGCTACCAGAGCCATACTTGGCCAGAGCAGCCGGAGGACTTGGCCTACACTCTCCTCACTGGCCAGACGGGTTGGAGAGGTCTCATTGATGTTTATAAGCTTTGTTTAGCTTGTATTTCCTAAGTCGCCTTCTACGACATCCACGGGAGGACTTGGAGTGGCCCTATTCTACTCTGCCGGAAACCACACGGCAACATTTACACGTGCTCGCACGCAACATTTACACGCCAATACCAGACACAATAGTAAGACAATGGACGTGGACATTTATTAATGTCGTTCGGGTCTTGACCGGGTAATACTAATAACAGTCATTGTGACCGCGAAACTTTAAAGCTAGCAAATAAATAAGTTACAACTACAGTTACGTCACAGCCAACTGGTAAATCTTAAAGGACGTAAATCCTCAAAAATCGTACTGGTAGAACAAACTTGGTAGTACTGGTATTAACGAATTTATTGACCTTAATAGATAACGCTATTCCTTAGCATGTTAACAAACAGGCGTCGGTCAGACGACATAAAAAGATTGGGGGCCCATTATGGCAGAGAACAGCAATAACAAAAGAAGCTAGGAAGAAGGTGGAGGAGGTATTGGTGCCTCAAGACACGCCAACTAACTGATGGCAAATAAAGGCTAAACATTATTATCTTTTAGTTAGCAACAGCAGTCAGCGGATAGCGGCACTCCACAGAAAAAGACGGAATGGTCATAGGATCACTTCATATGGTCATATAGGATCACTCCATCTCTTCTTAAGGAGTTTTGGCCTTATGGCATTCTATTCTAGGCTGGATGTCACAGGGCTAAAAGTTGAGTAAAACTCATTATGGCAATATTACAAAAAAGGGCAATTTTGCACCTTGCGAAATAGCCAAGAAATGATCCGGCCAAGTGCGAATCGGACTCACACACGAAGGATTCCGTATAATTATCTATAAAAATAACGTTTATTGTATGGGAGCCACACTAAAAAATTTTTTACTTTATTTTAGTATTTTTTGTTATAATAGCGACAAAAGATAAATATCATCTGTAAAAAATTTCAACAATCTTGCTATCACGGTTCATGAGATACAGCCTGGTGACAGACGGACAGCGGAGTCTTAGTAATAGGGTCCCAATTTTACCCTTTGGGTACGAAACCCTAAAAACCGAAAAGTTGGGCCAAGACCAGCAAATGTTTTACTCGTTATTATGCACCTGACAGATGCAAGTATACTTAGTACGATTCATAAGTATCTTTAAAATAAACACATTAATAAATACCGCACAATATAAACAAGTACACGTGACCTTAAATATTTATATTTACGCTCAACTTAAAACGATGTCGCGCAGAGTTCCCGCCATTTGGTGACATCTTTCAGTAGGCGCAGTGTCTCTTTAAATTGTTTTTTTTAATTACAAAGTGTGGTGGCCAGTGTAGTTAGTGTGGTTTTTTTAAAGCAAGGTTTTATATTATTTTATGTGATAAGGTTTTATTATGACTTCACCAGGCTACCGAGCTCCTCAGTTTTTAGTCCTCTAAGCTGAAAACTCTTTTAAAAAATTATTTAAAAAAAAATGAGCCGAATAGTTCCATACGCTTGCCAGCCATTGATCATAATGTCTCATTGTCTCCTCTACGTAATCCTAATAATGGTACCACTAATATTATAAATGCGAAAGCGAGTTTGTTTATTTGTTTGTTCCCTCTTAACGTTTAAACTACTGAACCACAGACTGAACCGATTTGGATGAAATTTGGTATGGATATAGTTTGAGACCCGGGGAAGGACATAAAGTACTCTTTATCCCGGAATTCCCACAGGTACAGCTGATTCATCATATGCCAGTAATTTTGGACTCTCAAAAAAGCCCATTTTAAGTTTTGACCGACTTCCCGAAAAATTGAGGTTATCAATTCGTCGCGATCTCTTTTTAGGGTTCCGTAGCCAAATGGCAAAAACGGAACCCTTATAGATTCGTCATGTCTGTCTGTCTGTCTGTCCGTCCGTATGTCACAGCCACTTTTTTCCGAAACTATAAGACCTATACTGTTGAAACTTGGTAAGTAGATGTATTATGTGAACCGCATTAAGGTTTTGACACAAAAATAGAAAAAAAAACAATAAATTTTGGGGGTTCCCCATACTTAGAACTGAAACTCAAAAAAATATTTTTCATCAAACCCATACGTGTGGGGTATCTATGGATAGGTCTTCAGAAATGATATTGAGGTTTCTAATATCATTTTATTCTAAATTGAATACTTTGCGCGAGAGACACTTCCAAAGTGGAAAAATATTTATATTATGTAATTTGCTACTACGGAACCCTTCATGGGCGAGTCCGACTCGCACTTGGCCGCTTTATTTTTATCTAGGTACTTACCGTATTCGAAGACGCCTGGACTGATTTGAAAAATTCTGTTTTTGTTTGAGAGGGTACACTTGCGGTCCCATAGTTTATCAAAATCAGTTGTGTACTTCGGAGACAAGTCGGTATTTCGTTTTGAAAAATGATGTAGTGTTGATATGCAGTATTTTTTTAGAATATTCGAGAGTGACGGTTCGGATTTTTACGACGCCGATACTGAGGAAAGTGGATTGATATTGAGTATTGTTTTTTAGAATATTCGAGAGTGACTGTTCGGATTTTTACGACGCCGATACTGAGGAAAGGAGGAAGAGAAACTTCAAACATATCAAGTGAGTTTTTTCTGGCGTTTCATTTGGGAACAGGTAGATGAAATGAAGGTCAGCCTGTGTTGGCCAGATTCAAAATAAAGAACATTTATTTGTATTGTACTCCCATGCTGGTCTGGGAGAAATAAAAAACTTAGAATGTACCAGCTGCTTCTCTTCCCACGCAGATCGTAAAAGCCGATCGAGGGAATGGGCAAAAATGCAAATCATGTTAACAGGCGAAGCGGCTAGCAACCCATCACTGTATTGATTGCTTTTCCATCTTCTCGCCCACCATGACGCTAAAAGTGGCTTTTGGGTCTTGCGGCCCTGGGCTCTGCATAGAACCGCAAGACCCAAAATGCTCGGTCTGCCCCATTGGGGATAAAGACGTGAAATGTTTTTATGTATGTATTGTAATGTGACGATGGACGAGAAGGCGGGAAAATTATGCCTAACTCATACCGGAACGGAATGACTGTAGCGCATTTTATTGTTAACCCTTAGCCAGGCAGGGTACACATAGCGAACCACCTCAGAAATATTTTTTTTCTGACGAGCAGATGCTAGCTAGAAACCGCAAAATGTCATCCGTCTATTGTCTATGATACAGTTGATTTCTGAACGAAAAAAAAAAACGCCTCTAGAAGAAAAAACTTGACATTTCGCTTGTCAAAGTGAAAATAATGGTCAACCGGCAAAATTTAGAGCAAAGTGGAAGTGTTTTTTTTGGATTATGGCGGGAAAAATCCCGGTAAGTGATACTATTTGTGTTTTTATGATAGCAGATAGATTGAGTAATATGTTATATGTTTCGGTTTTACATGATATTTGTTTTTCTTTGAAATATTTACGCCGAAAGTTTGTGTTCAAGATGTGACTTCTGCCTGTCTGGAAAAACTTTTTGTGGTTATCATGTAACCACTGTCCTACAAGCGTTTATCCATAAATGTAAAGGCAAAACCATATTTACACATCAAATATTTTGTATGGTAGATAGATAGGTTCTTGGATCGAAGAATAACCGATACCCAGCCTATGTCCTTCTCCATGGTCCAATATAACTCTACGTTAAATTTCATGAAATTGGTTCAGCCGTTTTAGCGTGAAAATGGATCATACATACATACATACAAAATTACATACATACACACTTTGGCATTTATAATATTAGTAAGGATACGGCAATGCCGTTTATATCCAAAATTTTGATACCTCGGGGTTACATTGATGTTTAAATAAGGTTTTATACAAAGAAACACACAAATCTTTCCTCTTTTTATTAATATTAGGCTTATATGTGGATTCACCTTTATTTTTTCCATACTTACATGTTGTGACCTAACTGGGCAGTGGTCAGATATAATCCACATCATGTATATTTAAATGGGCAGTGGTCATATCCAGACCAGAGGGTTTTTTTTTAGGAAAACATAAGAATAAAAAAAAAATAAGAAATTAGTTTCTTTATTATCATCCAATCTACCATTATCTGTATATAAAGATGAAATAATCGCCAGGCCTGGCTAAGGGTTAAACCATAGTCACCTTTATACAAGCTTTTATTAAGTTTTACCTGTTCCGTTGTCTGTCGGTCTGTTTGTAATCAAATCTTGCAAGTTAAATAAGAACCACTTCCCGTTCCCGGTTTTAGATTGAGCTGAAATCTTGCACACATACGTGTATCGCGTGACAATGCAATATTATGATATCACGGAGGTGATCTGATGATAACTGACTGGAAGGTAACCATAGGAACTCTGTAATTAAACAACGCAACCGCATCGAGTTTGGGCTTGTTTGATTCATCTTGAGAAACACTTAGTTTTATTTATTATAAAAAAAAAAAACTTGAAAAAACCTGGACCGCTTGGCGCCGATAGCAGTCGCGAGGCTTTTGTTTTGTTCAAGCTTCTTCTTTTCTTATCGTGTGTGTTAGTGACTAACACTAGTGTCAGAGTTTTTAAACTGCCTTAAAGGCCTCTGACATGGTTTTAGGTAACGACCAACGTCAAAGACAGTGACCGGGACCGCCAGCTTATTCAAGCTATATTGTGCATTGCGATAATAGAAATAAAGGTGAAAATGTGCACAATAAAAGTGCACTGCCAGCCACTGCCGGTGTGAGTCTTAATAGCCATATCGACCAACGTGATAGGGAAAAAGAACTTTTTTTACGTGAGAATTCAAAACTACTAAGCACTCCTACTTATAAATACCCATACAAAAAAAACTTACGACAGCACCTACTCGTATATTTATTAGTTTCATCAACATCATCATCTTCAGGTCTTTTTAGTCTCCACTGCAGGAAGATGACCCTCTCTGTACTACCAGAGCCATACACAATACAATACAATACAAATTAACTTTATTGCACCATGATAAAAAAAACACACACTTGGCCAGAGCAGCCAAAGGACTTGGCCTACACTCCGCACGCTGGCCTTATTGATGTTTATATGCTTTGCTTGTATTTCCTAAGTCGCCTTCTACGACATCCACAGGAATACTTGGAGTGGTTCTATTCTACTCTGCCGGAAACCACACGGCCATTGAAAGTTTAAGTTTCAAAAAATAATTTTATAATTTCTCTTGTCAACCAGAACAGCCCGGTCCACGCCTAGCAGCATACACCTGACAGAACACCTGACAATGGACCAGCTGGAGACGTCACCCTTACTGGGCACCGCACCCATTCATGCTTACAATAACGGTCATGTAAGTATGCGTTGACAATTTCCGTACCACAAAACACACCCCGAAACTAGTGTTGCCGAAAAAACGAGTTTTACAATCGATAGTAAAATGCCAAAGTATCGATAGTAGGTATATCGATAGCTGTTTTAGAGTAATAATAACGTAGTAATCAATGTCAAGTTGTAGATTCAGTATGTACAAAATGTACCATAACAGTTGCGAATATATTACAAAGCTTTAAGAGGGACCCACACCAAGCTCAAGCCAGACTTTTTTGTCTTTAAGGTAGTCAACGGTCCTATAATAAGCGTTTTCACTAAGTACTTTCTTTACATAAATTTTTTATTTCTGTTCTGGCATATTTCATTCGCTTTATTTTACATTATTCTCTTTACTCGTATCTATCTACTCATCTCTCTCTTCAACGGTACCTAATTCTGATATCATCCAATTGACTCGCGTTACTCTCTCCAAACGTCCTATTTTAAAACTCGGAATAACTTTTATTAACTTTATATAAATCATTATCCGTCAAAAACAGGAATACCTCCCTCAAAAAGGTATATTCTCTTTTGTCACTGTTTACTTCATTTGGGGGGAAAATTGCAAGATTTATTCTTCAATTAAAACATAGAGTCTAGTGATCCCTAAGTATGAATGATAAGTACACGATGCCCTGATAATTGGGTCACTAAAATTAGATTTATCTTCAGTGACGTATCCCACACGTCATGATACGACAAATCGCAAAAACAAACTAGAAGGAACTAGATCATTATAACGCATAGAAGATAGAAGTAAGTGCAAGGAACAATAGGGTTTATTTATTGTGTTTGTTCCGTTTTTATTTAAAGAAAGTAATCAGATTTTCAAAGTGCAATAGTATAATAACAAAAATAACTTTTCTTTAAACTTTTGCAAAAAGCACATTTTTTAAAGGGCTTCGAATGTGCTACAATACGACGACGGGGTGACGACAGGGTTAGAAAAGTATGACTGTAATTAGGCCGTCTTATTATCTTAAAATAATGGACCCGTATTTTTCAGTTCACAAAAAAACTAGAAATTCACAAAGATACGGAGCTTCAAATTTCCGGAACGGGGGCTTGCAATGTCACCGCTAAGTAAAAATCGTACCTAGCCGTGAGATCATAAGAAATTAAAATGCGCTGTATCTTTGCCATTATATGTTTATCAGAGAAATACGCGTACAATATTTCTTGATAATCTAACCGATGGGCCAAAAACAATTTTTTTCTTAATATTTTTAAACGTGTTGATGTCTTTTTAGAGAAAAATACTCTATACACTTCTTTTACCTTAATGTGGCAGACAGAGCATTTTGGGTTTCGCGGCTCTAAGCACAAGAGAGCCCATAAGGCCAAAGGGCACTGTGTGTGTGTGTGCGAGACTACGAGAAAATGGAATAGTGATGGGTTGCTAGCTTGCTAGCCGCATCGCCTTTATATTTTCATTTTAATTTTCGCCCATTCCTTTTATCGGCTTTTAAGACCTACACTAGAAGAAAAGAACAGCTGCTTTTATTAAGAAGAATAAAGTTTAATAGTTTGAAGTAGATACCTACCTAGTGCCGTGTGGTTTCCGGGTGCCGTGTAGTTTCAGATTAGAATAGGTCTACTCCAAGTCTTCCCGTGGATGTCGTAAAAGGTGACTTGGGAAATATAAGCTAAACAAAGTTTACAAACATCATGAGACCTCTCCAACCCGTCTGGCCAGGGTGGAGAGTGTAGGCCAAATCCTCTGGCTGCTCTGACCAAAAATGGCTCTATTAATACAGAGAGGGTTGTGCTCCTGCAGTAGAGACTAAAAACACCTGGTGATGATGATAATGAGATACCTACCTAATTAAAATTTTAAATCTCCAGGTGCAATCAGATCTAACCACAAGTAAAATAATATCTTCATACAAAAGAATAGAACAATCAGCGCAAAGCGAGAGGAAACAACAGAGCTCATTAGTTACAATGTAAGTACCTGCATATTACGTTTTACTTTTTTTACTTTCACCATTAATCATAAAAAATACAAACGTTTGCTATAAACCTATTTAAAATATTTTTGTCTCGTTCTTTCTGTGTCAAATAACGAAAAGAGGGAAAGGGATAAAACATTTTTTAACTATGAGACCTATGTCCAGCATAGGGCGTTATGCGGCTGAAATGATGATGATGATGATGATGTTTTAACTAAAATAGGTTTTACAAACGTTTGTTAATTTTTATTAATGTGAGAGTTATTTATTATCAAGGTAGAAAGACCAAACGTTCTTCCAAGACCCCAAGCCTTTAAAAATAATTATAAATTGTTCCCGTAATCAAAAAAATCAATAATTTCTTTTTAAAGTATAGTTTTCGTTTTCGTGTTGCTTTCATTAAACATTTTTTAAAAAACAACGTTGTATGAAAATATAAAAAAATAATAAAAGAACGAAACACAAAATCTATACATATAAACTAATCATACTTCGTTCAAATATTTACTTGACTTTCTTATTAACGAGGTATACACACCTAATAGTAAGTACCTACTTATTATATTAAACAAAAGCAGATTTGTCGTAATTTGATGCTTTTTTATTCCCCGACAAGAAGCCCCTCTTTTTTTGTCGGGTTACAAGTTTGACGCTGTCAGTGGCATCGTAGCGCTCGAACGGTTGGACCAATTTCGATGCGGTTATTTCACGTAAAAGCAAATTCCCTTGCGGTGGGTTCTTAGCTGTTTGATGAAAATCTGTTCTGCTGATGAAAAGTTATTGAGGGTTAGCGCTTAAAAGTCAGGGTTTTTGTAGTTTGGCAACATATATATAATGGCAAATAATAGATGGCGCTACGAATATTAGTTCTACTATATAGTTCCTCCGCTTAACGCTAGATGGCGTTTACTTATGAAAGTATTGAAAGTCGGGTTTTTTAAATTTGTCTGGCAAATAAACAAGTTGTCTATGTTTATCAGATTTTCAGTATGGAACACGATAATGGGCTCCTCCCTCCTAACCATGGCTTGGGGGGTGGAGCGAGCTGGCCTGCCCACTGCCTTGGTGCTAGTAGCACTGATGGCCGCTTTGTGTCTATACACCGCTCACGTTTTGCTGAGGGTGAACCGCCATCATGGTAAGAAACACAACCTCTTTTATATCAGCTGGTACAGTATAGGTATTCCCAGTCGCATCTTCAGATTAGCTGTTTCGACACCCAGCGTCCATTTTTCAGCATTTCCTTATATCATCCATAGAAAGACTCGGTGGTAATTTTGTGACCTACTGCATGCCCGATCTAAACTCGACTCCAATAATTTCTAGGGTTCCTAGTAAACAAGGAGCCCTTAAAGTTTCGCCATGTCCTTCTGCAGTTTTACTCAGAGACTAGTAGTAGAAAGCTGTAATTTTGTATGGGCGTTGATGTGGTATACGTGGATAAAATCTTTTTAGAGTAGCTCCCATTCAAGTGAAGTGAGAGTATATTTTTTCTCTACTAACCCATCTTGTGAGGTGTATTGTTGAACAAGTATTTTAAAAATATTGTAAGCTTTTGAACATCGTTTTTCGATTTATGGAACCGTTTCTGAAATACCTATTTGGTAATACCAAATTTTTAATCAAGAGCAGTAATGTAAGATGTGTACCAGTAATATCAAGTTGCAAATGCATAAACGATAATCACCGATCTGATACAAACTTAAAAATAGGTTATGGTCCATCTTGAAGGTACATTTTAGCATTTCCATGTGGAGGCGCGTCAAATTTTTAATGAAATCTCCACACGCCTGAACGACGTTTCTGGGGACCTAAGAGCTGGTGCGCATTTTGGCCAAAGATTAAGTCTGGCCATACAACGAGGCAATGCCGCCAGTCTTTTAGGTACCTTGCCCTGCGACCGTAGCGATCTGGGGTCCATTTTTTATTTAATATAACGTTTTATTTTTAATTAGATTATTTTAGTTTATAGTTTTATAATTTAGGTAGCTTATTTAGTTTTTAGTTATATCATTATTGTATACCTATGTAAATATTTATTTTGTGCAATAAAGTTAGCTTTTTAGCATTTAATAATTTTCCAAAACTAAAAACCGACTTCACTCCCAAACTTCCCAACCGATTTTGATAAATTTGTGCTCTTGAGGCCCAGTTAGATCCTTTGGGGATTATTTGGTCTTGTGACATATTTGGAGCCTGTTCCAGGCACTGCAACCTGCGAAGTCCCCGCCCTCTGCAGAACCCTCCTCGGCCGGCCAGCGGAGGTGGTGGCTCATGCCTTCAGTCTCATCGTGCTACTAGGTGCAAACATCGTGTACTGGATACTTATCACAAATTTCCTATATTTCACCGTTAATTATTTTACTGGTGAGTATTTTTTCTTTCTTCCATGCTGGTCTGGAAGAAAGGAAGAAACTTAGCTGCTTATCTTACCGCACAGATCATAAAAACCGATCTGGGGTTACACAGGTCTCGAACTTACTTCAAAGCTAGCTCAGTGTAAAGGTCACAGCACACTTATCAACTCGTAAACGGAACGTAAACGTATCAACTCGAGCAGCTCAGTATTCTTTGTATGAAACTTCCTACTGCAACGCACACTATTCGAATTCGTAACGTAAACGCCTCGCCTCGGGAGTCTCGGGACCAGCTCACGAACCGCTTTGCTGGTCGGTCAACTAGCGGTCCCCGCGCTTGCGGCTCGTCGTCCGCGCGCTTACGCCTCTCCGTATGCGAGCTGACGTCTTTCCGTTTCCTCACACCCGCGTTTTATTTATTTGTAGATAATCAAAAATGTATGGCTATGATTGCCAACTCGCATATTGTGAACCGAGACATAACCGTGCGCTACACTTTACGTTTAAAATGATCTAGTGCCAGCCAGACCAGAGCGGCCGGCGAGCGGTAAGCGCGGCGTCGCCCAGCCGTAGTCGAGTCGACGTACCGAAGCTGTGCCTGTTTGGTTACGTGCCTACGTCAGGTTGACGCCTGGTTGACCGCGCGGCGAAAGGCGATACGGTGTCGATCCCTTTCCGAGTTGATAAGTGTGCTGAGACCTTAATTTGACTCTGTATATTGTGTATTGTAAGTATGTATGTTAATTCTTATTTTAACGAAGTTCCTTATCGCGCGTTGCATGCATCAGGCTGGGTAGGGACCAATACTGAACTGGGTTTCTTTCGTGTTTCTCTGTCTCACTCTCTCTCTCGAACTTCGTTGCATCCGGGTGTCCCTCGACACCTCTCAAGTTTTTTATTTATAGGGTATGGGTGAGATTGTAATCATTTTAATAGGCTATGCGGCTAGCAACCCATCACTATTTTAATTTTTCCATCTTAACGCTCAATATCACGCTAAGCGTGGCCTTTGGGTCTTACGGCCTTGGGCTCTGTCTACCCCGTCAGGAATAAAGACGTGATAATGTATCCTTAAATTTTTTGTATGAGTATGTATCTCACTGCACTACTGGAGCCATACTTGGCTAGAGCAGCCAGAGGATTTGGCCTACACTCTTCACGCTGGCCAGACGGGTTGGAGCGGTGCTATGGTGTTTATATGCTTTGTTTAGCTCGTGTTTCCTAAGTCACTTTCTACGACATCCACATGAAGACTTGGAGTGGTCCTATTCTACTCTGCCGGAAACCACAGGATTTTATGTTTTATATTAAGATGGATTACGTTTTTCTAAATATGTTTTTCTACCACAGATCTCAAAAACTCGAACGCAACGGAGTACAACTCGACCCTCCTCTGCCCGAAGCACGACGGGGTCAACGGCTCCCTGCTAATCCCCGTGGACACAGACAGCTCCCCCTACTGGGGGCTGCACACCACGGTGCCTCTCTACGTGGCGCTCATCATTTTCCCGCTGTTGAACTTCAAGGATGTCACGTTCTTCACCAAATTTAACTCTTTGGGTACCTATACTTTAAGAAATTTAACATGATTTTCTTTCATGCTGGTCTTCCACCGTCACACTTAAAGTGGCCTTTGGGGTACATGAGTTCTAAGTATTTATTCTGTGGCCAGGGGTTCTATCTGATTAGAGCCCAGGGCTCGTGACCGTTTTTCGCAAATGTGCGAAGATATGTTTGACCTTCTTACTTTAAACGGCAAACCGTAGTTCATTAAATAGTTTGAAGGGTTATACAAGGCTTGGTCAAGCAAGACAATATTTTAAATGATATCTACCTATATCTCCGTTTCCTTTTAAATCATTTATTTTAAATGAGGCAAGACTGAACTCTGAAGGATTCAAGTATCATACCATCATTCAATAGGGATATTATAGCGCCCTACTGCCTTCTTGATTTCAGCTGCGCGAGTGAGGCGGAGCGCAAAAGCTCCCAACCCGCCTTACTTTTCATACAAACGCTCGTACGTGATTATGGCGTTGTAACAGATCTTTCTTAGAAACTTTTGAACTAACATGAATCTTGTGCGCTATTTCTAAGTTTCCATCGAAATTAAAAATTAAAATTTGAAAAAACTAATTCAGTATAAGTCTCCAAAAATCTGCTTTTTTGTACAAATTTTACCTGAACTTCGGCCAATCATATAGTACTCATTAATTGTAAAAGTAAAGAAAATATTTGCATATAAACCTTGCAATTGTAATAAATGAAAAACATTTATTTCATACACTCGTAAGGCTTACTGAAAAACACGTATCACCTGGAACACGTTTTATGAAATTTCCGCACCCTATGAAAAGTTAATATTCGTTCAATGAATAGTTAATAATAATACTAATTTCGTACAATAGAATGCAAACTGAGCGCTCAGGTGCTATCTCTTTTTTTCACTTTGCTTTTTTTTCTATCATTGCGCTGGATGAAACAACAAGCATTTCCAACCATGCTCGCGTTGCCGATAGACGGACCGGGAAGGGCCCTCTTTGCCGCCTCTAAATCCGCCGTCCTTGGCTGCTACTCAGCCTGTTGGTTAATCGCCACTTCTGCCACTGTATCCCTCAGACCTGACTGGAAAATTCTACATACATTTTCCTTACAATAATAACCTGTTTCCAGGCACCCTCTCCGTAGCCTACCTACTGATCTTCGTGCTCACGAAAGGCTACCTCTGGGGGATCAACATCAGCGCTGTAGCAGCTAACATGCAGATCGGGAAGAACGCTGCCGTTTTGAGCGGAATGCTAGCTCTCTCCTTCTACATCCATAATATCATCATCACCATTATGAGCAACAACGCTCGACAGGAAAAAAATGTAAGTTAGTCATTAATTTTCTCCATGGATGTTTATCTACATATGTATTTGTTATAAAATATAGTATCGCTGAGTTAGCATCCCTTAATACAAGTCTCGAATATACTTTGGGGCTAAGCTAACTCAATCTGTGTGATTTGTCCGTATATATGTCGCAGTTGGATTGTATAATCCGCTGTTATTCAAAAACTCTAGCTGTTTGGCATTGCAGCTCGGTTTTGTAATATAGCTAAAAATCATTCAGCTAGATCGTCCAATGTGTAACATTTAACAAAATAGCTAACGTAAAATTGTAGAACGATTATTTCGGAATTCTGCCACTTGTGGTTCTTGTGGCTTGTGAAGTGTCAGTGTCATAACAACAAATATGGCCTCCCATAAAGTAAATTCTTCGCCGCGTTCCGGGACTAAGCTGTTTTTATCGAGAGACACCGGAGGCATCGTTAGTGATTTCGGAGTGCAAAAGATTGAAAAAAATAAAGCAGACCTTTATCTTGGATCCCATATTGTTATTTCGACGCCCGCCTTCCGGCAAGATGGAAAATTCACGTGGATCAATTGGCCGTAAGAAATCGCTGCGCCATTGAGTTGTCGGGTTTACAAAATTTCTATATTTCTAATCCAATTGCATCGAGCTGATTATCATTCTTCATGGGTGTTTTATTTCAATCCCACGAGTAATATAAAAAGAATAAAGAACAACAATTGTCCCCTCATATATTATTTCGTTTGGTAACACAGTTTTATTTAATAATGAATCTATCTCAACGCTAGCTGTTTTGTTAAACGTAATTATGTAACTCATAGACAATCGAGCTGAAATATTTTCAGCTGTTTTACAAAACCGAGCTGTATTGCCAAACAGCTAGAGTTTTTGAATAACAACGGATTATACAATTCAACTGCGACATATATATTTAGATTTATTTTAAATATTATTTTATTGCAAAAGTTTAAAACTACTAGCGTTTCGAAACGACCATTTTATGTTAAAACTGAAAATAATACGAACGAACATGAAAATGTATTCGTATATAAGTAGTCTGACGACCTGACCAGGGTCGCCGGAAAGCGCTGGATGAAGGCCGCTCTAGATCGGTCTTTTGGAAAACCATGGGAGAGGTCTTTGTCCAGCAGTGGACGTTAGGCGGCTGAAATGATGATGTCTATGTCTGTTACTTATTAATTTTATATGTTTCAGGGCAGGGATCTCGCGATAGCGTTTCTGCTGGTGACCCTGACATACACGCTAGTAGGAGCTGGCTTCTACATCTGTTTTCCTCTAGCAAAGTCCTGTATTGAAGACGTGAGTGCGAGTATTTCTCTCTTTCTTCTTCTTATTCTTTTATTTTCATTTCTTAATACACAGATTTTGGAGAAAATCTCGGTCCTGAATTCCAGTATGGGTACGCCAGCTCTACGCACACCCGAAAATATCATGTGACATCGATAGGACATCGATATTTGATTGCCTCCGTGGTCCAGTGGGTGGTCAAGGCGTTTGTTTTGTGATTTGAGGTCGTGGGCTCGTATCCCACTGTTTCGTGTGCCACCGGTGCCCAGGCACAGGGCGTAGACTCTGGGGGGCGCAAGAACGGCCAGATCAGGCAGGACTATTATTTTTTCGGTTATATATGGCTCCTGATAAGTTCAAGATCAGGGTGGGCAACGCATTTGCACTAGTGAACTTGCGATTGAGTTTTAGTGAGTGAGACACAGTGGGTGGTATAATAGGCGAAGGGTCCACTTAACATCAGATGGCTCATCTGCTGGTTTGCCCACATAAATTCTTTAAAAAAATAGATTTTTCTTCCAAAATATTAGATAATTGGTCCACCAACACCAAGTTCCTTGTGCTTTATTTTATCATCCTGAATGAAATAAAGTAGACCTATACATAGCATTGCTCTAGGGTACCTATAATATCTAAAAAAAACAAGGGCGCAGTTATAGAAGCTCGCCCAGGGCGCAAAAAAGGCTATTTACAGCACTGATCCCACTGTTGTTTCACACACTGTGATTTCTTCCAATTTTAGCCAAAGCAATTTTTTCCCCATGTTATTTCCTCGACGTACCTTATACACTATTTTAGATTTAAATTTTATGAAAATCGGAAAATTCTGGCGTTTTAAGTTTTAAATATTTCCTTGCAGAATATCCTAAACAATTTCGAGATGCACGACATAATGACAGCTGTGGCGCGGATTCTCCTGCTCTTCCAGGTGGGTCGAAAGCTTAGCATTTAAGCTCACTATTCTAATTTAAGCTTTGTCCGTTGTTAAATTCTAAGCTTAGCGTGGAAATTCTCGCAGGTTGTCTATTTAAATCTGAGGGTTTGACTATTCTAATCTAGCGAAACGCTGTCTCTACCTATATTTAAAATTTTCTCTCAAAATTAAAAATAATATTAGGTAACATGAAATTCAGAAAGATTTAAATCTTGAATGTTTCCAAATATATTTTCATTGCACAAAATAAATAAATATCTATAGGACACCATAATTATTTAACTAAAAACTAGATATCTACCTAAATTATAATAATAAAAGTATAAACTAAAATAATCTTATTAAAAATAAAACATTATATTAAATAAAAAATAGACCCCAAATCGCTACGGTCGCAGGGCAAAGTACCTAAGAGACTGGCGGAAAATTCGAGATATAGGTAGAGTGACCGGCCCAGGTAATTCTTACTATACCTACGGTTCAAGAAATATATTTGGACACATAGTTTTAAAAGAAGTATAAACGGTAAAAACATTAGCAGGTACTCTCGTACCTACTAATTTTTTTATGTTTTTACCCTTTGCTTTCACATATTTATGTAAGTATTAATCTGTACTTTGCGGGGACACGGCAGGGTCCACTAAGTCGAACGAAAGAAAAAAATTGTAATTGCCAGGCACAGCCTGCACTGTGGAAAATCCTAATTTTCTATGGTCCAAGTGATCTCGAAACGTTTTATGGTAAGAGATTGTTCTATACAATGCATTCCTTACCAAGTATTGATTTAGAAGATTGTTTATTTCAGGTTGTAACGGTGTATCCGTTGGTAGCATATATGTTGCGGTCGGAAGCTATACTGCTGCTTCCGCTCCCGAAGTCCCGCAAGCTGACCGTCTGCATCAACATAGTCATCGTCATCCTGTGCATACTCGTGGCCTGCTTTTGTCCCAGCATCGGCACTATCATTAGGTAGGTCCTTGGTCCTATCAAGCAACAAACCGCAAGACCCAAAGCTCTATCTTCCCCACGACATTCTATGTCTGTTGATTTAGGTCAGAAAACACATTGACATTATTTTATCTTATGTACTTACTGCCATAAAGTATTTTTTTTCTTATCTTGTTTTCTATTAGTGATTCTGAATCCAAACTTTCAATATAGCTAGGGGGTACAAAATTAACCTGTACATAAAACTGAAACCTTTTTATGAACAAATTCCATAATATGTAGGTGGGCCAAAATTTTTTTTCTATTTTACTAGAAGTATGTTTCTTGGGGAAAGATATTTTGTATCATTTCTTTATTTATTTAAAAAACTTTATTGAGCCAAAAGCTACATTATGTGGACGTAATGCTAAAACATTCTCTCCCTGTCAACCTTTAGGAAAAAAATGTTTCTTTTTCCTAAAGGTTGACAGGGAGATCATCCTTATCATATCATGGACTCTATTCATTCTTAAAATAACTTCAGTATATTTTGTTAGACCTTATCCGTCTTATTATAAAACGCAGGCTAACTTTGTTACTAGGTTTAAACCATTATCCGACCAAATCTAGTTGACATCTAGTATTATAATATCGTCTCATCTAAAAATGTCAACTTGATTTAGTCGGATAATGGTTTAAAACAAAGTTAGTCTGCGTTTTATAATAAGATGGTATACATATATCATTTTCAGATACACCGGCGCCGTGAGCGGCCTCGTCCACATCTTCACCCTGCCGTCCGTCCTTCAGGTCAGGTCGCTCCAACTGCGGGGGCAGCTGACCTGGTGGAAGACCGCTTTCTATGTCCTCATTGTGATGTTCGGAGCCGTCAACTTGCTGCTGCAGTTCTTTATTAGCGAGTAAATTTTGACAACTAGTTTGTTATACCGCATTTACAATTGCGTGTTCGCTATTCGCCTCGTCATTCGACGAAACATTCCATGAAACATTCGTTATTCGCGCGAATGTGTAAATGCAGCATAAGGACTTCATTTAGGAACTCGGTAAAGCGACATCGGAGGTAGTCTGCACTAGGATGGATGACCATTTTTTTAGCCATTTAGAACCCTTGGTTGAGCAAAAGCCTCCCCTTGGATGAGTGACTATAAATAGCATATAAATTTCTCGAGCTCTTCCGTGCTTCGGGAGGCACGTGTAAGCCGTGTTGAACACTTACACACATGATAAACCTAAGAGTAAAAAAAAATGCCTCACAGAATTCAAGTAATGGCGCCTTAAAATATAAGGGTTGGGCTTCTAACAGATGTTAGCACGGATCAGCACTTTTCTATTCACCGCCGATGCTGAAGTGTTCCATCTCTCTCTCTCTCGCTCTAACAAATGATGTTTCTGAGCGACAGAAAAGGATAGCGGCATAGAAAAATGTTCAACACTGTTTCATGTAGCTATGCCTCGATCTCCCTGGTCCTTTTAAAGTTCCGCGGCTATTTTATTTTATTATTAGAAACGCGACGTATGTTTGGTATCGGTTTTCATTGTTATTGGAATAGCATTGCAGCAAAGATCATTTCACCTCCGCCCAAATCAAGTGGGCATTGACAAATGAGTGTCATTTTACTAGATGTAAACTTGTTTAGAGTGAGTAATAGTTTAAAAAAGGGTTAAACAAAGATCAATGGGGTTTAAACCTGATAATGACGTGTGTTTTACTATAAGACAAATAAAGCCTAAACCAAAATTAATATTAAGTATAAATATGTTTCATCAGTTCATCCTTTATGTCAAAAAACTGGTTTGTTTCAATAAGATACCGGTGATTGACAAAGGGTACATTTGATCCGTTTAGCTTGGTAAAGAATGAGTGTGGACGTTTGTAAGAAATAACTAGTCCAGAAGTGCCATTTCTAAAACGCGAAGTCATCTAAACGAATGATTTTTCCATAAAAAAAACCGTTCATTCGGTGACTCTGCGTTTGAAAAATGGCAACACTGAATATATGTATGATTTTTGTAAATGTTTAGTCTATGTGTAAATCTAGTCAAAGTTAAGCACTATAATAATAACACATCTTAATATAGAATAAGTTTATTAATAGTAATAAAAACTTGTTAAAAAACTATATAACAAAAAAATATTTTATACAATAAAATCTTTTGCCATGACTGTGAAATCAATTCGGACAACAATCTTATAATAAATTTTTGTAATAAAAGAAATGATAAGAAAAACATCATCTTTACTTATTTATTACTTATAACTGTACATATTTATAACATTCCATAGTTAACAAAATAACATTGTACATCCGTAAATACTACTCCGAAAAAGACCATATCAACATACAAATAAATGAAATATACAAAACGCTTTTTTTATTTACTTATTTTTGTTTGAGGTAATTTTTGGTCTTGAGATAATTTTGCCTTTTACTACAGTCTGTTTCAAAAGGAGGCAGAAAAAGGTCAATCACCTAAATAATATGACTGACTTGTCAATTCATTCATAAAAACACATTTCATTCATTCTTATAACCCTAGTGGCTCTGCGAGCTAAAGACTTATTTTTTATCCCTTATGAGGCCGACAGAGCATTTTGTATCTTGCTGCTTTAAGCAGTCAGAGCAGAGCCCAAGCCGCAAGACTCCACAAAAGCCACTTTTAGCATGATGGAGGACGAGAATATGGAAAAGGAATCAATTTAGTAATAGTTGCTACCCGCATCGCCTATTAACATAATTCAAATTTTTTCAAAGCTTAAAGCTGAATAATGAGACCATCATAACTCCGCCATTTGTGACTCTGACATGCCACATGTTGACTTTGCGTTGCCAACCAGTGTATATTTTTTTACGTCGAGACAAAGTTTACGTGCGACAGATGAAAAAAGTAAATAAAAATTAAGAAAAGGTCATCAACCTTTTTCCACCTACACTTGAAACCGACTTTACATACATTTAACTTTTTAATTATGTAAAATGTTATAATTTACGTGATAACGGTAGGCGCGTCACGTCCGGTGTACTTCTGAAGCTGAGATATTTGCAAGGCTACCTCGATGAGCGGCCGCAGCATCACTTGGGCGTCGCCGAGGACGTCGGTGGCTTCGTACGAGTCGATGTACAATCTGTTAAGGATAAATGTATAAATACAGTGTTACCGGGATAGACCTACTGATAAAACCCGACAACGGTGGCCAAAAGGGGGGTTATGTGTTTCGTCGCTATGTATACAAGGTGGAAGGAACATACCCATAATAAATCGAACCACGGCTTATACTAGATCACTAAAGTTCAATGATAATAAAATAACAGTCAAAAATCAAAAAGAAAAAAACACATTCTCATACAAATTGCCGCTGCAGGCTGCACACTGTACTAAAAAACCGAATTTTTCTTTTAATTTTTGACTGTCATTTTAATTTCATCATACTATAGTGATTAAGTATAGCCCGTGGTTCGATTTATAACGGGTATAATATGTCTCTTCAACGTTGTATATGTATGTGTATCATCTATGATGTCCATTATACTTTTACAAATGAGGTATCCTTGAAAGAGCATTGATGAGGTAAATGCAATGTGGCGCCATCTATCCACCATAATGTAATGACTAGTAATATTGTGACGTTAAATAGCCTATAACTAGCGGACATTCCAGCAATACCTCATTATTATGGTGGTACGCTTTTCAGTCACCGGTCCATGAGGACCTGGTCCTTCGAGGCATTCATGGGCATCATGAAGACGCCCTTTAAAAACTTTTTATCTAAAAAGTGAGATGACTGCATCATCTTTAATGTATGAGATAAACTAACGGACAGTCCTCCATAACTGCCAAACTATTGCCAGGGAGGGATTGACTTGGTTTGGGCTATTATTGTTTTTATTTGTCAAGGTATCATGGATATTATTGAAGATACGATGGAACAGATGAACATACACACAGAGGGGCGAAATACACAACCCTCCTTTTGGCCGTAATCGGGCAAGAATTATATACTTTGTTACCTGACGGTAGCCCCAGAGCTGCCTGTGCCGCTCAGACGAAGGACAATGCGGGAGCCGTCCTCGAAAATTATGCGGAGACCCTGAAATAATGCATTCTATTAAATATAGTAAGTATGGACCACAGTTTAAAGCCGCGGTTTGAAAATAAAGAATAAGACAATTAACTTATATTCTTCTACACTGTTATACTCTAACTGCGCCAACTCCGCCACTTCGTTTATAGTATTTTTAACAAAAAGTTTTTTTATAAAAGTTCATTCGATAATGTTTCTGGGGAAAGTTGTTTATTTTTATTTATTTATTTAACTTTATTACAAAAATTGTAACAGGCGGACTTAAGGCCCAGGGCCTTTTCTACCAGTCAACCTACAGGTGATGCCGAAAAAAGCTAATTTTGGACGACAAGACACATTCTAATTAAATCTATTTAACTAAGTATAATTTTATTTATATATCTATAAGTATTTATAAACATACTTATAAATAGTTGTTCTGCTTCATGGATTGAATTCATCCTTAAAATGTAAATTATGTGACATGAAACGTGAGCTCGGTGGCCCGGCCGGCGGTAGTGCGCATTGCTAGCGCTTTTGCAAGTAAAGCGACATCGGGCGTGGTCCACACTTGGATGGGTGACCACAAGTGGCATAAAAATTTCTCGAGCACCTCCGTGCTTCGGAAGGCACGTATAAGCCGTTGGTCCCGGCTGTCATCATTGTATGGCAGTCGTCAAGCTATGTCAGATGCCTTTAGGCAGCCTGAAAAATCTGACACCAGTGTTGGCCACTTAACAAAAAACAAACAACCCTTAAAATAGTTTCAATATATTATGTTGGACCTCGTATAACTTACTAGCTGTACCCGTGGGCTTCGATCCCCTTGGGAATTATGGGATAAAGAGTATCCTATGTCCTTCCCCGAGTCTCAAACTATATCAATACCAAATTTCATCCAAATCGGTTTAGTAGTTTAAGCGGGAAGAGGTCAAACAAATATACAAACTCACTGTCGCATTTAAAATATTAGTAGGAAGTTGGATAGTAGGATAAACCAATGTACTTGTCTCATGGCGACGCTCTGGTCGATAGGGTCCATGTACGAGAAGTTGTCAGCCAACTTCACCACGTAGGTCTTCCCCCCGCTGGAGTGGGAGGAGCCGACAAACCCTGGCCCGGTGATCTTCTTCTCCAGGTCTTGCATCATCTCGTTGCACGGGTCGCTTGCGCATTCCTCGTAGTCGTACCTACGATAAGGAAATTTTAAACGAAGAGACCAATTTTTGCATCACTAAATTAGAAGTTTTCGATAAAACAATTAAAAAAAATATTGTCAAAAAGTTTCATTTGGTACTGTAAATAGAATAAAACGTAAAAAAATAATGTCACTTAAGAGTCCCCTTACCCTAGACTTCTCCAATACAAACTAGACTACGTTTGTTTTGGAGAAGTCTAGGGTAATTTTGAAACCACATGTCAGATTCCGGTAAAAATTGGTAATTGTAAAGAAATTGCAATAATATAGGGTAATAACTGGTTTCCTACAGTAAAATTATGAACTGGAAAGAAAATATATCGATTTAGAAGTTTCCCATACTGATGGTCAAAAATGATATAAAACACTATATTCTATTTCAAGTTCATATTTTACCGTCGGAAACCAGTTATTACCCTAGATAATTCCAATATCTTTGAAATAACATAATTTTGCCGAAATCGGACATGCCATTTTGAAATAAAACGTAGACTACGTTTGTATGGAAAGTTGTATTTTGGTCTAGGGTAAGGGGACTCTTAATGGCAAATCGATATATCGAGTTTTCGGTTAACACATCAACTCTCATTCAATATACTGGCATTTGATATGGCGTAGAAAACCCCATAGTCATTAATCATATTCATTTTCAACGTGATTTTAGATTTATTTATGCGCAAAAAGCGATATTAAGAGCGCTATTTCACTTCAAGAAACTATGACGTCATTAGCCGTTATTTCATACAAAGCCCATAAAAGAATGTTTGTTTGACGTTTAGAAAAGTTTAGTTATTGTAAACTGCCTTATTAATCGACCCAATATTCATTGCTTGCTAAGCAATTTTTTTAATATTATTGAGATATATGAACTAAAATGCCAAGAAAAGGAAACAAAATGATTGATGTCAAGCTGTCAATATGATGACATACATGCAAAGATTTCTCTAGAGCCGCGGTGACGAAGAGCCGCCCAGAGCCTACTTTAGAGCCGCCAATAGTCTCCTACCTTGTGAAGTAATTGCGTCAACTCAGCCTAGTGAGCCTCCAGGATATCTTAAACAGATTTCCCTAGAGCCGCGATGACGGAGAGCCGACCAGAGCTTAAACTTTAAAGCCGCCAAAAGACCAAACACAGCCCAGTGAGCCTTCAGGATGTCTTCCACAGATTTCTTTAGAGCCGCGATGAGAGAAGAGCCGTTTAGAGCCTAAACTTAAGAGCCGCCAAAAGTCTTCTACCTTGTGAAGTAATTGCGTCCAAACTCAGCCCAGTGAGCCTTTAGAATGTCTTCCACAGATTTTTTTAGAGCCGCGATGACAAAGAGCCGCTCAGAGCTTAAACTTTAAAGCCGCCAAAAGTCACCTACCTTGTGAAGTAATTGCGTCCAAACTCAGCCCAGTGAGCCTTCAGGATATCTTCCACAGATTTCCCTAGAGCCGCGATGACTGAGAGCCAGGCCAGAGCCGCCCAGAGCCCGTCCTTCTCCCGCACGTGGTCAGAGCCGGTGCCAAAGCTCTCTTCACCACAGAGTGACAAGCGACCCGCGTCCATCAGGTTGCCAAAGTATTTCCAACCTTAAATCAAAGTCATATGAAATTTAGAAGAGACTCAGAGCCAGGTTTCCGGTCAGGAAATCAAGTAATATCGTCATTTGAAAATTTCTATGAATGCAAGTTACGAATAGTTGCGAAAAACTGCCACTTTTTTATCTATTTCTCTAGGGTTTGGTCAAGACAACATTTTTAATGATATCTCCATTTCAGGCAAGTAAAATTCAGGTAGCCTCTCAAAATCATTCTGAATATACATTAACACCTTGACTGCCAGCATTGCAAAAACAATAGGTTTTTGTTTGTCGGACACCAGGTGACCGTCATGGCGTTTAAAGACTTAAATAATTAAAGCAATACAATAGTAGAACAAGCACTTTGTGCTGCTATCCTTCTCTGTCGCTCAGAACCGAAAGAGAGCGACGGAACGCTTTTAGTTGCTGAGAACTGCAATTATTATTGTTAAACCGTGCTTGTGATATATCAAATCAATTATTTTTCTTTCAACGCATCAACACTGGCCATGCTGAAGCGTTTCATCGCTCTCGCTCTAACAAATGACAATACAAAGCGACAGAAAAGGATAGCAGCACAAACTGTGTTCCGTGCTGAGATATACGACCTCCATGGCGTAATGGTCAACACGCTAGACCGCCAACCCGGAGGTCCTGGGTTCGATCCCCAGCCAGGGCAAGTTGTAAAATGGCCTTTTTCAATTTTTGCTGGGTCTTGGATGTTTATCTATATATGTATTTGTTATAAAATATAGCATCGTTGAGTTAGTATCCCATAACACAAGTCTCGAACTTACCTTAGGGCTAGCTCAATCAATGTAATTTGTCCCTACATATTTATTTATTTATATAGCCTAACCCTGCGAGCGTGAGAGAGCGACGAAACGCTTCAGCATGACTGGTGCGTTCCATCGCTCTCGCTCTAACAAATGACAATACAAAGCGACAGAAAAGGATGCAAACTGTGTTCCGTGCTGAGATATAGCCTAACCCTTCGAGCGTGAGAGAGCGACGAAACGCTTCAGCATGACTGGTGCGTTCCATCGCTCTCGCTCTAACAAATGACAATACAAAGCGACAGAAAAGGATAGCAGCACAAACTGTGTTCCGTGCTGAGATATAGCCTAACCCTTCGAGCGTGAGAGAGCGACGAAACGCTTCAGCATGACTGGTGCGTGCCACCGCTCTTGCTCTAACAAATGACAGTTCAAAGCGCAAATAAAAGCAAATAAATAAATATATAGGGACAAATTACACTGATTGAGCTAGCCCTAAAGTAAGTTCGAGACTTGTGTTATGGAATACTAACTCAACAATACTATATTTTATAACAAATACATATATAGATAAACATCCAAAACACAGGACAATTTGAAAAAGGCTATTTTCCAACTTGCCCTGACCGGGGATCGAACCCGGGACCTCTGGGTGGCGGACTAGCATGGTGACCACTACGCCACGGAGGTCGTCAAAAGGACAGCAGCACAAAGTTCCGTGCTGAGATATATAGCCTAACTCACCAGTGGGCACCTCAAACATCTCCTTGCCGCTCTTGGCCGCGACCCTGTCCACCGCGGCGGCCGTGGGCATGCTGCGGGCGTACCCGCGGACGCCGGTGCGCTGGAAGTACGGGATGTGCTGCAGGTGGCGGGCAAGCACGGCCAGCGAGTCGGACGGGGTGACGAAGAACGCGCCGCGCCCGATTATCATGTTGCGGTCGCCTGCAAACCACTGTCGTTATAACTATGCCTACACGTCGCCTTACAAACATAATTATTTCTCTTTCCTCGTCACTAGATAGCGCTATGAGTTTCAACAATAATATTTTATGTTGGTACGCTTTTCAGCCACGGGTCCATGGGGACCCGGTCCTTTCGAGGCTTATTACTATTATTTAAATAAAGTTGTACTCTAAAATAATAAAATATGACATCTATGAAATGCAATGTATTTATTTGCATAGATGTCATATTTAATTATTTAAAAAAAATTAAAGCATTTTCGACACTTTTTGAAAGCTCATGAATAATAGTTTAAACTTGGTTTAAACCAAGTCCTAAGTTTGCCTGCATTTTATAATCCAACTAAACTTGTATAAAGAACCGTCGCCGAAGGCGGTTCCGAAGTCATAATCTCCCCTCTCAACTCCAGCTGCGCGGTCCTCCTAACGTTCTTCTTTGACGCCGTAGTTACCCTTAGCCCGAATATTTGCAACAAAGTGTACCCAGCGCCTCTATCGTACGCAAAAGGAACTTCAACTTTTGCATACAAAACAAAACGAAGGCGATATGAATACTTTGTCGCAAATATTCGTGATAAGGGTACATAGATTTTGTCGACGAGATTTGCTTATCGTAAAGCCCGTAACTTCAGTACTTACTTGGTTTCAACTATTATATGGCCAAAACCGTATTTGTATATAACCAGGTTTATCGACGACACCGTAACTTCAGTACTTAGTTTAAACTAATAACAGCCCAAAAGCGTATTTAGTACTATACATACATACATACATACATATTTTCACTCCTGTTTCCCATGGGGGTAGGCAGAGACTATGGATTTCCACTTACTACGATCCTTGCAAACCTCTTTTGCTTTAGTATGTAGTAGTATATAGTACCATCGCCGTCAAAAGCAGCCCCGAAGTCGTAGTCTCCCCCCTTGACGGCGGCCACCAGGTCCGCGGCATACGTGAGGTTGGGGTCGGGGTGCGCGCCGCCGAAGTCCTCCAGCGGTGCGGTCCGCCGGACGTTCTTCTCGGACGCGCCTAGCTCGTCCACAAATATCCGCGTGACGTAGGGCCCGGTTACTATAGGAAAATTTGGATGGGTTTATAGATTTGGAAATGTTGCTTAGAATATTTAGTATAATATTTAGCCATTTAATTTTTCTTATTTTTCCAAACCAACATGGAACAAATGAAAACTTCCCCCAAGAAAGTCTTCTGCTTTTTTGATGTGCATTAATTTAAAACTTCGGAAGACAAAATATGTAATTTTTTTAAAGAGGAACCGCTATTCGATTATTTTGTAAAAAAAAATCTATTTGTGATTTCTATTGTTGGGCAAAATCCCTTATTTCGGTTGAAATTTATAATTAACCAGCTGGGCCCGTGTCCTTCGCTTCCCGTGGGAATTTCAGAATAAAAACTATCCTACGTCTTTCCCTGGGTTTCAAACTATATCCATACCAAATTTCATCTAAAGTTCCAGTAGAAGCATGAAGTGGTAACAAACAAAATAAGCGGCCAAGTGCGAGTCGGACTCGCCCATGAAGGGTTCCGTAGTAGCAAATAACATAATATAAAAGTCTTGTAGTATGTTTTTTTAAATTTTTATATTTGAGTTGATTGAATGAAAGGTACATTGCCGTTTATGCTTTATGACGTATTAAAAAAAAACTACTTACTAGATATCGTTCAAACCAATTTTCGCTGGTAGTTTTCATGGTAATGAACAACATATATTTTATTTAGTTTTATCATTCTCTTATTTTAGAAGTTACGGGGGGGGGGGACACACTTTTTTCCACTTTGGAAGTGTCTCTCGCGCAAAGTATTCGGTTTAGAAAAAAATGCTATTAGAAACCTCAATATCATTTTTGAAGACCTATCCATAGATACCCTACACGTATGGGTTTGATGAAAAATAAATTTTTGAGTTTCAGTTCTAAGTATGGGAAACCCCCAAAATTTACTATTTTTTTTCTATTTTTGTGTCAAAACCTTAATGCGGTTCACATAATACATCTACTTACCAAGTTTTAACAGTATAGGTCTTATAGTTTCGGAAAAAAGTGGCTGTGACATACGGACGGACAGACAGACAGACATGACGAATCTATAAGGGTTCCGTTTTTGCCATTTGGCTACGGAACCCTAAAAATATGCAATCTCACTTCCGCATATATTATATTTAGTTACGATTTAAAAAGTCTAACCTCCGCTCATGGAGTCAATGAGGACGTTGAAGGGTTTCCTCTGCTCTGAACCTTGGATCAGTGCCTTGATCTTTGGGAAGTCGAAGATCTCCTTCATGTAGTCCACATAATCTTGCACAGAGTCCACTATCTCCACCGTGAATTGATGATCTTCCACCTGTGGGAAAAGTATATATAAGTAAAATCCTCCCGTGGATGTCATAGAAGGCGATTTAGGAAATAGAAGCTAAACAAATCTTGTAAAGATCAATGAGACTGCTCCAACCCGTCTGGCTAGCGAGGAGAGTATAGGCCAAGTCTTCCGGCTGCTCTGGCCAAGTATGGCTCTAGTAGTACAGAGAGGGTCATGTTCCTGCAGTGGAGACAAAAAACACCAACTTCAAAAGAGGCTTTTGGTATAAGGCCCTACTTTCCACTATTAAGTCTGTGACTAATTTGTTAGTTTCCCGAATGATGATATAAATCTATATATCTATAAACATATAAGTACCTGGGTGACCGAGCTTTGCTCGGTCGGTTACATCTCAAACATTTACTATTTTTTTTAAACTTGTCTAAAAACAGTACAAAATAAAAAATTATATATAAACTTGAACATAAAAAAAAACAAAAGTAAGTCACCGAGTGGGATTCGAACCCGTAACACTCTTTCTAGCGGTCAGCATCCTTAACCACTGAGCTAAGCCGATGGCGGCCCGCGCGCCGAAATTAGCGACCATATTTTGCGTGGAAAGAAAAACGCATGAGAACTCGAAAACACGCGTTTTCCCAAACATAAAACTAATCTAGATCGATAGTTTACCCCCAAAAACCCCCATATACCAATTTTCAGCGAAATCGTTAGAGCCGTTTTCGAGATCACAGAAATTTATAAATAAATATATATACATACATACATACAAGAATTGCTCGTTTAAAGGTATAAGATAAGATAAAACAGTAAAAAAAAGTGTCTGTACATTAAATATATTTCCAAAAAAAATATTGGGAGCGATGGAGACGTAGTAATAGAGTAAGAATTTTAAAAAAATGTCTGTCTGTCTGTTTGTACACGCTAATCTCCGGAAATACTGGACGGATTCGAATGAAACTTTTTTTGTTATATAGCTATTAAGCCTGGGCAACATATAGGGTATAAATGATTTTGGAAAATGGAACGCCTGATGCAGAACCATAATGGTCTAGCTAAACTATAAGAGATATAAAAATGCCGCCTTAGTAAAAGTTGCTCAGTCTGATGATCATTTTCCAGAGACATAAAGTCCACGCGAACGAAGTCGCGGGCTTCGGCTAGTATGATAATAAAAACAAATTAATGCAGAGCAGACAGCGCCGTGTCGTCGTTCCTAAGATTCATCCTGATGATGATAATTTTAATCAATCGAAACATGTTCGGCTTTCCAACTGCAATTCAATATTCAACCATCTTATTTTTTTTAACTAAGCCACCACCTTTTAAAATAATTACATCAAACAAATTTCATGCCTCCATTGGAAAGCATCTCAGGTCTTTTTTAATTCATTCTTAATTAATTAACTAGCCGAAACCTGCGACTTCGTTCGCGTGGACTTTATGTCTCTGGAAAATGCTCATCAGGCTGAACAACTTTTACTAAGGCGACATTTTTATATCTCTTATAGTTTAGCTGGACCATTATGGTTCTGTATCAGGCGTCCATTTTCCAAAATTATTTATACCCTATATGTTGCCCAGGCTTAAGAGCTATATAACAAACAAAGTTTTATTCGAATCCGTCCAGTATTTCCGGAGATTAGCATGTACAAACAGACAAACAGACATACAGACAAACGTACAAACAGACAGACATTTTTTTTAAATTCTTACTCTATTACTACGTCTCCATCGCCCCAAATATTTTTTTTGGAAATATATTTAATATACAGACACACTTTTTTATTGTTTTATTATATAGATTATTGTTTTATTATATAGATTATTGTTTTATTATATAGATAATAAATAGACACTTACGGTAAAGTTCTGCACACCAATCTTGTCAATGGGACAAGACAGGTCTGGCACGATCTTGTACTGCTTAATCTTGGTAGTGAGCTCGTAGATCTCGTTGGTGGTGTTGTCGGGGGCCGGGCCTCCGTTGCTGCAGTTGAACTTGATGCCGAAATCATTGTTTATGCCTCCCGGATTGTGCGATGCGGTCAGGACGATGCCACCTGGTGAATTTTAGTTTTTACTATCCATCATACCAAATGGAACCCCTAAATCTCTGGCTAGGACAGGCCTGTGTACTCCCCGTTTAGATAGATACATTTTTACGTCTATATCCCTGATGGGGCAGACAGAGCCCAGGGCCGTAAGACCCAAAGGCCAGGCTTAGCGTGATGGTAGACATTAAGATGGAAAAGGAATCAAAATAGTGATGGGTTAGGTATCGAAAATATACCTACATTAATATTATGCGCGCGGCGACCACTCTGGGGTGGGAAATTCAGCGACATGAATCTTATGTCTAGAGAAATAAGAATGGAATTGGCTTGCAATGCACTTCTAGGTATCTAAACGAAAAGGTGTCTAGTTCTGATGTGAGCTAAATTAAACCATATTGCTGAAGACATTGAGAAGACATTTCTAGTACTTATTCCGTAGCTAGGGCCCTGAAGCTTACCAAGAGTTTTGTATTTCCTGATTATGCATGATACTGCAGGTGTGGACAGAATGCCATTTTGACCCACCAAAAGCTTTGCTACCTGAAAAAATAATATTTATTTTAAGTAAACATTATAAATAAAAATTAATAAATTAGAAAATAGACTCTTGCATATTGGCCTAGAAGAAAAAATTGTTTATATTATATTTACTAATACATACCAAATACACTGATACCTATATCAAAAGCGAACTTAATACAAAAATCTAATTCTATCATACAATGGATTGATATGATCTATTCATACATCTAAATAATCAAATTATATTAGTAGTACCTACTTTATTAGCATTAACTGCTTAAAAATTGATTTCATGGCAGCAAATTTGAAATTGATGACTTTTGAACAGTCAAAACATGAATAAAATACAAAAAAAAAACAAAATTAAATTATTACTGATGACCAGTGATCGGAATAGGTAGTGCAATTTAAGGTGAATGACCTTAAACATTATATTTACATGGAAATGGCTGTGGGGATGCGGGATTTTTGATTTGTTACAATCAAATGTTTTTCTTCTTCGATAGGTATCGAAGTATAGTGTATGCTTAGAACTCATAACTGTCGGTTTTATTCCGATGATTTTCTATAGTTAAATTATTATAAAACGTGGAAGGAACATATTTTAAATCAAACCACAGGCTATAATAGATCGATCACTATAGTACAATGATAGTAAAATGACAGTCAAAAAACAAAAAAAAACTACATTCCTATACAAATTTCCTGGGCGGCTGCACACTTTTGTATGGAAAGGCCAATTTGTTTTTTTAAAGTTTTGACTATTATTTTTATTTCTTTATACTATTAGTGATCTAGTATAGCCCGTGGTTTGATTTATTACGGGTACTTCCCTTCCACGTTGTATAAATCCCTAACAAGTGGGATTTTAAAGTTGTATCCATATGAAGATAACGTCACGAAATCCCGCAAAATTGCACTACCTATTCCGATCACTGCTGATGACTATGTTAACGATGATTGTAATAGCAATCGGGGATAAGACAACAGAATATACCATTTTACCTACCTACAAATAAATAAAAAGTATGAACTCACCCCATTGGCTGCAGATATTTTTATAATTTTGTCAACCACTTCTTTGACCAAATATCGACCGTCCCCTCCGACCACAAGTGTAGAACCAACAATAGCATCCTTGTTAGCATCTAAAATAGTTTGAATAAAGTTTTCTGTATAGTTTTCTTGCAGAAAAACTTTGACTTTTTTACGGAGACCGCTTGTTCCCGGCTTTTGACCCTCAAAGGGACTTGTGTTGACCGTAATCACTCCAGACATGTTTCTTGAATGAACTGTGAATTAGACACCGTTTTCTTATCTTCGTAGGACGATATTTAAACGATATTTTAATAATTTTGTGATATCAAAGTTCGGAAGGTCACCGGTAGTGCTACGAAAATCAACTGTCAGGCAGTCAGATGTCAAACCAATGTCAACCAAGGTCAAATAATGTAATGCTGCGTTCCATTCCATCCATCCAATCTTGTAATCTTTAATTCAATGTAGGTTGAACTAGGTTTCAAAATACGGAACAGAGAAAGCTTTCTTCTCTCAGGTTCCGTGTTCCATTTTTTTTCCATGTTCATAAACCGGTAGACGGTGCAAACTTTTATATGATACTTTTGTGGCGCCTCCATGCATAATTTACATCAACCTCTGTGAAGAACATAGAGCAAGCATAGAGACAAGATTTGATGGAAGAGAAAGTGACACTAGCATATCATTCGGAATAATTGACCGAGCGAGCGAAGCGAGCAAGGTCTCTAAATCGAGTTGGGGCGAAAACACATTGTATGTATGTATGTATGTATGTATGTATGTATGTATGTATGTATGTTTGTACCGCGATAAATGCCGAACCGATGATCCAATTTCAATGAAATTGGGAAGGCGTGTAGGAAATATCAATAGAATTTTCAAGTTCGTTGGGCATCAAAATCGGTTCAGTAGTTTTTGAAATATTAATAAAAATGTCCGCGATTATGTAACAAACAAAACCAATAGCGCGTACTAACTTTGGATAGCGCCATCTAGGGGTTATTTAGGAAACTGAATTGCGAATATTAATCGCGAGGTCTAAGTTCACGGCGAACTACTAGTATATTTTATAAATAATATGTACCTAATTCATTTAAATGTAAATATTCATACAAATATATTAATAGCAAAACCAACCACATTTAATTTGCTATATTGGTGACCCTCAGACGAAAAAACGTTGCCCGATCAAAACGATGTCGGAAGATAAAATTTTTGGTGAACCAACGGCACAACTGATTCCTGCCGCGACCCAGGGAAATAGTAGCGGGTCGCAAACCTTTAAGGTAGGCGTCAAGATTCCGCCGTTTTGGCCTGATCGCCCGAACCTCTGGTTCGCACAATTGGAAGGTCAATTCATTTTGTCGGGAATAACGACCGATACTACCAAATTTTATACAGCATGCAGTTATTTAGAGCATCAGTACGCTGTTGAGGTGGCAGATATAATAGAAAACCCATCTAATGAAAATAAATTCGAAACGCTCAAGAGAGAATTAGTCAAGCGATTGTCGGCTCCACGGGAAGAGGAAATCTTGCTATTTCTTAACAAAGAACAGATGGGAAACAGAAAACCCTCGCAATTCTTGCGTCGTTTACGTCATCTAGCAGGCCCTCAAATAACTGATGAGTTCATAAGGACAGTGTGGTACAATGGTTTGCCGACGACCATCCAGCCGATTATTGCGTCACAGTCTGACACTCCATTAGAGAAGTTAGCCGATCTGGCAGATAAAGTTATTGCTATTGCCTCGCCCGTGCCACAGGTATCAGAAGTAGGGCCATCAACATCTCGTGCCGCCGATTCTCAATTGCTAGTGATGCAGGATATGGCTAAGCAGATTAATGAGCTTCGAAAACAGGTTGAGCAGCTGGCTATGCGGGAGAGCCGTCCGAGATTCCGGCGCTCCAATTTCAGATCTAGATCGAACTCGAGGTCGCAAGCTCGTGAAAACGGTATTTGTTATTATCATCGAAAATTTGGTGCCGAGGCACGCAAATGCACAAAACCATGCAAATTCACCGGCCCGGAAAACGCAACCGGCGGACATTGAATGCGGCACATGTCTGCCCTGTACAAAACGGCCGCCTCTTCGTCCTTGATAAGAATACAAAGGTTGAATTTTTAATTGACACTGGTTCTGACCTTTGTGTATTCCTAAAGTCAATGACCAGAGGATACCGTCCTCAAACGACATACAAGCTATACGCAGCAAACAATACGCGCATAATAACCTATGGCTTCTTGGATTTATGCCTCAATCTTGGGCTTCGCAGGGACTTCCGTTGGCGGTTCATAGTTGCTGATGTGTCCAGGCCTATAATAGGAGTTGACTTTCTAAACCACTACCATCTCCTCGTAGACTGCCGAAACCATAGATTGGTAGACGGACTCACTACATTGTGGATAGAAGTTCCCTGTCGCCACAACAAACTTCCTGAAACAGTTGCAATTAAAACTGTCAGTGGTAGCACTGTATTCCTCGAGCTGCTGAAGAAGTACCCTGCTATAACGACACCAGCTGGTATGCCAACAGAGCCCAAACATAATACGAAGCACCATATCCGCACAACTCCAGGCCCACCGGTGGCTGCCCGTCCGCGCAGATTGGCCCCCGATCGCTTGCAGATAGCAAAGAAGGAATTTGATGCAATGATGCAAAATGGAACTGCACGACGTTCAGAAAGCTCATGGTCGTCTCCTCTCCATCTCGCACGAAAGAAAGACGATGGCTGGCGACCATGCGGTGATTACCGTGCACTTAATGCGAGAACAATACCAGATCGCTACCCAATCAGGCACATTAATGACTTCACATACCAGCTATCAGGTGCCAAGATATTTTCAAAAATTGATATGATTAAAGCTTACAATCAAATTCCCGTAGAACCAGCAGACATCCACAAAAATGCTATTACCACACCTTTTGGCCTCTTCGAATTTCCATACATGACATTCGGCCTTCGGAATGCTGCACAAACCTTTCAGCGCTTTATTGATGAGGTGCTGCAAGGCCTAGATTTTGCATACGGATATCTTGATGACACTTTAGTTTTTAGCAAATCCGAAGAAGAGCACCTGCGCCATCTTGAAATCATATTCGAGCGATTTAAGCAACACGGTCTGCTAGTTAACGTGTCCAAGTGCGTATTTGGTGTTGAGGAAATACAATTTCTTGGTTACTCCGTATCGACCGAAGGAATAAAACCCTTACAAGAAAAAGTTCAAGTCATTCAGAGCTATCCTCCTCCAACAACAGGTAAGCAACTTCGTCGTTTCCTTGGCATGTTCAACTTCTATCGCAGATTCGTTTCGAAAGCAGCTGAGATGCAAGCTCCGCTAGATAAAGCACTCACTGGAAATGTTAAAGGTGCAACTCCCATCAACATGACACCGGATATGTTATCTGCTTTCAACGTCTCTCTCAAACTGCACTTCTCGCGCATCCGGATGTCAGTAAAGAATTAGCATTATTCACAGATGCGTCAGACGGAGTCATTGGTGCAGTTTTACAACAGAAAAGGAATGATGCCTGGGAACCTCTGGGATTCTTTTCACGAAAACTTTCATCATCACAAAAGAAATATAGTCCAATATGACCGTGAATTGCTAGCAATCTATGAAGGCATCCGTTATTTCAAGTACATGTTGGAAGCACGAGTATTCATTGTATATACTGATCATAAACCCATCACTTTCGCCTTTACAACCAGAAGAGAAGGTTGCTCACCCAGACAGTTCAGGTACCTCGATTTCATTTCGCAATTCACCACAGACATCAGATTCATTTCAGGTTCCGACAACGTCGTCGCAGACGTCATGTCACGCATAGAAGAAGTTTCGCAGATCTTGCAAGAGATCAGGAGCAGGACCCTGAACTGCAGAATCTGTTACAACAGAAATCTTCTCTCATCCTCAAGAAGTTACCTGAGAACAACCTATACTGTGACGTTTCATTGAATCATCCACGTCCATACGTCACTCCTTTATTTCGCAAACAAGTTTTCTTAAACATGCACGGTTTGAGCCATCCTGGTACGAAAGCAACTGCACAGCTCATCGCCGAACGGTTTATTTGGCCTGGGTTACGCAAAGACTGCACACGTTGGACTCAGCAATGCACAGATTGCCAACGCAACAAAATCTCCCGTCATCTTTCTTCCCCTTTCCAACATTTTCCTGTTCCTTCTGAACGCTCCTCTCACATCCATCTCGACTTAATAGGTCCTTTGCCTTATTCTAATGGCTTCAAATATTGTCTCACTGTAGTTGACCGTTTTTCTCGCTGGCCAGACGCTTATCCCCTCGTGAATATTACCGCTCGTCTATACCGAGTCCTGTGCCAGCGCCTTCATTTCCAATTGGGTTTCACGCCATGGCTGTCCTGCCACTATCACTACGGACAGACGACAGCAGTTCCAATCACACCTTTCCAAATCCATTGCAAAGCTGATTGGTGCTGAACATCGTCCTACCACCTCTTACCACCCACAATGTAACGGCTTGGTGGAACGCCTCCACAGGCAACTGAAAGCCGCCATCATGTGCCACGGCAACCCGCAATGGACAGAAACACTTCCACTTGTCCTGCTTGGCATCCGTGCAGCTCTGAAGGAAGACCTCAACGCGTCGGCTGCTGAAATGGTCTATGGTGAGCCCTTGAAACTCCCGGGGCAATTCATCTCACCATCTCCTGCTCAACATCTTGATCTGGCAGACTACGTAGCGCGCCTCAGAAAGCATATGGCTGAATTGACGCCTGTGCCCACTTCAAATCACAGCAACAAAGTATTCTATTTGCCGAAGCATATTCAAAAGGCAGACTTTGTTTTCTTGCGTCGAGGTCCGGAAAGACATGCTCTAGAATCACCATATACCGGCCCATACAAAGTTCTGCAGAGGGGCAGCAAATCTTTCAAGCTGGAGGTGCAGGGCAAGGAGACCACAGTTACCATTGATAGGCTGAAGCCGGCGTATCTAGCTGAAGAGGACAGTCAGTCATGTCGAGAGCCACAGCCTACACCTGCAGTTGAGGACTCTGCGAGAAAAACTAGAAGTGGCCGAGTGGTTAGATTCCCTGCTCATCTCACAACTACTATCTACCGTTAACCGGTCTCGGCGGGGGCAGCAGACTTTAAGTAAACTTACGTTATTTTTTCGCAAACTTTAAAGCGTCGGGCGGAAATTACCGCCGACGAAAACTGTCTGGCAACATTGATTTGAAATTTCTAATAAAATTGTGTAAAATATATACAAAAATTATCACTCAGACTTTAAAAAAAGTGAGAGATTTTTTTATTTACCTTTAGTACCTGATACCGGTAAATTGGCCGCCGGTCCAAGCTAGCAGGTATGTATACCTTCAGAGTATACACTAACACTATTCTGTACGATACATTCTGTTACTTTGAAAATAAGTAACGTCTGGCGGCCCTGGGCTCTTGCTCTAATAGAGCAAGCATAGAGACAAGATTTGATGGAAGAGAAAGTGACACTAGCATATCATTCGGAATAATATATTTTATAAATAATACCTAATTCATTTAAATGTAAATATTCATACAAATATATTAAAAGCAAAACCAACCACATTTAATTTGCTATACTTTAGTGATGTAAAGTGTGCAAATATAGATCGAGATTCGAGATTCGGAAAGGCGATACATATTCGGCTGCGTTTTCATTCACTGCGATTCTGATTCTGATTCTCCTCCCTAGCACTCGAATCCCGCCGACCCCGGACTGTCATAGCTACGTACTACGACGTAGCTGTTGTCAAACTATATCAGCGTCATTAGGCGGGTAGCTTGAAAAATCTGACAACAATGTTAGCCACTTACACGAAAAAACCACCAATTTTCAAAAGGAGTAAGCAGGCATTATCTGCTTTTCTGGGATTTGTAAAAAAGGAATAATAGGGCAAGAAAGTATCATCCATAAAATAAAATTTTCTTCTGGTTTATTCGATGATTTAATTAAAAAAATCTCTTATCTAAGGTACGTATTTAAAAATCTATACACGCTGACTTTTCACATTGGTTTTGGAAAAAAAATGTCGTATAGTAAATAAATTCCTCTATCCATATACGTAATCCAAATTTCTGTATGTCATAAGATAAAAAAGTTGCGTAAATGATTTCCGATCGAGACCACGTAGTGCCGGCCAACTAGCTGCGTAATGTCGATGACCCCGGCCAGCCGGTGGGCGATGTAAGGCGGCGGTACTACTAATTGATCTCACAATTTTACTTTCGAGTTTTAGACAACATTTTGTGTTTCTGAATTTTTATTTTGACTAGCTAATTATGTCTTACTAACGATGCCTATAAAGTGGCCTTCGGCTTCAAAACCAATAAAAAATCACCGTGTATATCTTACTTAGTCAAAAAAATACAACATTGGTCAAAAAGAGACTTAAATGATGGGCAGAACCGTCCCTTATAATATGTTCACATAATAATATACCTCTGTACAATTCAAACCAAACTTATAATCTAAGAATAACGATTACTCTCAGATAGTCATGTCAATTTTTTATTGAATTTTGACATTACTATCGGAGAGGAGATTTCCTTGGAATAAAATTTTGATCTAATCCGGCCTTATGTTATCATTCACTCTGTCTTCGCAGCCATGACAGCTCCGTCAAACTCCTTCTCCAGGAACTTGGCGACGGCGAGGCAGAGTCCGTCATTGCCTGGGGCCGCCACCACCTGGATGCCGACCGGCATGCCTGAACTGCTGTCCGTTCCTAGAGGCACCTGGAAAGAATAATGTCTTAGTGGCACAGACACACATCAAACACAATCACAGATAGACAGATATTATTTTGTCTTTTTAAGTAAATAAATGTCTATTTGATAGAAAAAAAATACTGAATAGCTTTTTTGGAAGTAGGTAATACTTATTTCTCTTTGTCTTGGGTAAATTGCACAGGAGGGTTGATATGACATCAGTTATAAATATTAAGTACTAGCTATACCCGCGGGCTTCGCTCCCGGTGGGAATTCCGGGACAAAGAGTCCTTACCCGAGTTTTAAACTATATCTTTACCAAATTTCATCCAATTCGGTTCAGTAGTTTAAGCGTGAAGAGTTAACTAACAAACAAATATACAAACTCACTTTCGGATTTATAATATTAGTAGGATGTAAATGAGATGCGCGACGCATCTTGCGTCTTGCGAATCGTGAGCACGGTTAAGATATCTGTGGTGCGATTTTTCAAACGCGGAGTCACTAAACGAACGATTTTTTGTATGGAAAAACCATTCGTTTAGGTGACTCCGCGTTTCAAAAATAGCACTTCTGTACCGTGTCGTGAGTATCGTGATGCGTATGTAGGTAAAGGCGATCCGCTCAGACCGCGCGCAAAATGCGCGGGAAGAAAGTTTATTTGAAAAGCAAATTAAAAAAATCTAATTACAATAGTTTCATACGTAAACGCCATCTAGTGATGAGCAGAGAAGCTAAACAGTCGAACGAATATCTGTTGCGCCATCTATTATTTGCCAGACAAACTACAAAACCCTGACATTCAAGTTACTTTGAATTTAACACTTCATATTTGACACTTTTATATTTTATATTTGACACTTCTACACTTCAAATGGTCTTCAGCAACCTTCAATACGAGATAATTTGACACGTATATCATCTTGAATCAGTCAGCTTTCAGACTTACCTGCGTAGCTGGTACCTTCAGCCAGTTGGGCATCATGAAGAAGGAGCCATTGACGGGGAAGAAGAAGCAGGAGTAGTGGTAGGGCGCCGGGTTCGAGCAACTGGGCAGCAATAGCACTCCGTTGGTGCCTAACTTGCTCTGTAATAAACAATAATAAAAATCAAATTTTCATATGGCAATATAAGCCAAGGTAAGAACACTGTTTCCGATCGATTCCGAAACAGCCCGATCACGCCGCTCAACACTGGTGAATCTCAATCTTATTTCATTGACATAATGTTCATTTGACAAGATGTCATCAGAGGTGTCGATAACGAGGTCAATGGTTTTACCCCATCCCAAAAAATGCTTTCCATCCAATAGGTTTACTACATACCATTTACGTGCATGCCCAACGCGCCTAAAGAGAGTGTGGTGGGTGTGGAACGACAGACAGAAACACGCTTGCACGATATGATAACACACAGAAAGCAGAGCTAACCGAAATCTCTAATCATATACAGCACGTTTCGCCGAAAACTTTTTTGATAGTAAACACTGTTCGTAGATATCATCACATCACTATCTCCATAACCTTCGTTGGCAGAAACTACGGTTTCTAGTTACAAAGAAAGCGCCTTTAGACGAAGAAACAAATAATATATATTTATTAAATTACTATATTAGCGCCTTGTTTGTATTTTTTCCGGATTAAAAGGAAGCCTTGGCTTTCGATCTGTCCCATACCAGATTTCATTCAATGCTTTCTGTGTGTAGTCATGTCGTGCAAGCGTGTTCTGTCTGTCGTTCCACACTCGCCCAAAGAAGTTTTCACTTCAAAAAAAGATTGCTCAGAGTCATCATGTGATCAGTAACTCTAGTTCGCAACTCGGAATAGTCCAACAAATTTACTATTCGCTCCTGTTTATGGTAATACGATATACCTCTCTCGCATGGCTGTTTCTCTTCCCGCGCAGATGTACAAGCCAATCGAGGGAATGGGCGAAAATGCGAATGATATTAATAGGCGATGCAGCTAGCAACCCATCACTATATTGATTTCTGATTTTGAATACAACACTTAGATATTGAATCTGATTGAGATCTTAGCGGCCACCATCACTGTAAAAGTGCCTTTAGAGTCTTACGGCCCTGAGCTCTGTTTGCTTAGAGCCACAAGGTACAAAGCTCCTCCTACTCCATTAGGGATAAAAACGTAATAGTATATGTATTAGGTTGGGAAAAGTCTTTGACCATGACCTTTTTCGCACGCTCTTGTCGTACGTGATCCACTTTTCATCATCAGTTATCAATTTCTTCAAAAATGGTTCGGTCGGTCTCATTACGTCGTAATAAAGAATCACAAATGAGTACACGGTTCATTAGGTTTCTTTCAGAGAGCTCGTGAGGTACCCAAGTATCGAGCTTTTTTGTGTACCAATTTTTTTTCAAATGCGCCATAACTGTTTTGTGGTCAATTCCCAGTTCTTCAGCTACGTCGTAACTACGGATATGCCGAATTTTAAAATGTATCTAATTTCTTCATTAGATTCACTCATCTTGACGGGCTTGACGGTAAGAAAAACAAATGAAAATCACGCATTTTCCTAATTTGAATTTGGAATTATCTTCTTTAAAATTTAAACTTATAAATGATACCAAAACCAGCCAGGTACAAATAGTATAGCCAAAGTGGTTTTATTACAAGTTCATACATACTATATGCGAAAAGACTTTTTCCCCAACCTAATATGTATTTGATCAATATTTACATAATATGTTAAGTCATATAATTTTTAATTTCCTGTTACAGGGGAAGTTATTATGGTAACTTTTATTGTAACTTAGCGCTAAAAAGAGCGGAGGCTCATGTTACAAGCATCTTCTTGCTTAAAAGGAGGCTCCAGTAACTACAATAGTGTTAAAATGTTTGTTACACAATTATTTTTTTTTAATTTACAACACATACCAGTAAATCCTCCTTCATCTCACGCGTTACTTTCTCCGCCCACTTTGAGTCCATTCGGGGAACTAAAATTTGTTTTTCCATGAGTATCAACAGTGAAGCGAAGTAGTGGTCACTAAGGAAGCATATCTGGAAAAAAATGTGCATAGTTAATTACCACAATACCAAACTACACAACCAATTTAGACAAAATTTCTATGGGACCACCTGACAAATATCTGACAGAGATATCATTATCATTTCAGCCGCACAACGTCGACTGCTGGACCTTCGAAGACTTGACAAGTATGATTCAAACAAAAAAGAATTTCACATTAGGAAGTTTCTTGGGTCAAAAATAAATAATTTGATGCTGTTAAGAAAATAAAACGTCACAAAATAATATAGCTTGTCATTGATCATATCCATTTTCAGCGTGCTTTTAGATATTTATTACATAGTGCGGAAAAACTGAACTATAACGTCATTAGTCTTGATTTCATACAAATCCCATAGAAAATGTTTGTAAGAAAAAAGTAAGTACCTGATTAGAGTTTTAGGAAACTGCCATATTGAGGAAAAAACATAAAAAAAATACTTCATATACTTAGCCGCCCATGAAGTCGGTTAAAAATAAAGAAGACTGCCAATCTGATCGCCAAACTTCACTAGTTCGAAAGTTACAAAAACTGATCAAACCAACCTTTTTCGCGAGCTCGATGAACCAATGAGGCTTCCCCTTGCCATTCGTGAACATCAGCTCGTAGTCATACGGCTCCTAGGCTATCCAATAGCGCCACAAGTTGTACATGTGGTTCATAGCCTCGTACATCGCCAACTTCACTAGTTCAAAAGCTACTTCCAAAAACTGATCAAACCAACCTTCTTCGCGAGCTCGACGAACCAATGAGGCTTCCCCTTGCCATTCGTGAACATCAGCTCGTAGTCATACGGCTCCTGGGTCATCCAATAACGCCACAGGTCGTACATGTGGTTCACAGCCTCGTGGTAGTACGCTTTGGGGGCGTTGGCGCTGGGCACCACTTTTTTGACCTTCGAAATGACCCTAAAGAATATTTGCTCAATTTTGGTTTGCTTTTAAACCATTTAACTTAGAAAATTTGATATGGTTTAAAAGTGAACCAAATATAACGCTCTACTCATGATTAGCTGAAATATTTCAGTATTGACGAATCGAAAAACAATGAGAAAAAAAAAGAAAGAAAATCTTTATTCAGCAGATAAAATGTTATGTACTAGACTAGACTAATATTCAAATTCCTATAGTTGTCAAAATATAGCACAGCCTCAGACCGTGAAACAAAAACGCAAAAAAGCAAGCCCTTTTAGCGAGTACGCGTCCAATACGGAGTAAATGAGTTTCTTTCGACTTTTCTTCTCAGCGGCTTTTCTTCTCAGTGAGTCGTACCGTTGCGAAGCGCTAGTATCGGTAGCTCATTTACTATACAGTGTACATTTCGCGTACTAATGTTAATTATACACTTATTGACGTGTAAAAGTGCCTTTAAAGGTCTATTTACTGAATAAATATTTACTATGTGATTTGAATTATTTTGTGTGATTCCGCCGGTCAAACGTCGAATTTCGACGTTTGACCGCCGAACGATCAACAACTTGTTTGGTGCCTGAGGATGCCTTGTGAAGAGGCGAAACACGTGTCGCGTATACGACGTCCGATGTTGCTGCAGCCACAGCGGATGCAGCAGCATGGGAGGGGTCATGCATTGACTGTTGGTGGCGGGTGCACACGGGCTGCTGGTGGCAGGTATGCTGGGACTAACAGTAGTGGGTGGGCGCCGCCGGCCGGCAATAGTTTGCATGAACTAACTGGTGGCGGAATCACACAAAATAATTCAAATCACATAGTATGTAACTTTGACTTCCGCAAAGTAACACCTGAATCTATTAACTAGAATAAATATTTAAATCTTTAAATTTAAAATCCTTTCAAACTTAACGCATTTTTTACCTCTGCATAGCGTCTTTCATAGCTGGTCGTGGAAGAGTGACTTTAAGGTCCTTAGTCGACTCTATGTAGTAAAAGTTGATATCCTGAAATAAAAGGCATCGTCATCGGCAACTATATTCTTAAAATCAAGCGAAATAAAAATAAGACTAACGTTATAGCCACTCGAGACCAGAAAAATCAACATATGAATTGTTGATTTTGCTACCTACATTTTATAGTAAACGCTGAGATAAGAAAGAAAAGAAAATAAGCGGAAATATCTTTCCGAGCCGAAATTTTTGTTTATAAAAATTTGGCAAGCGACTATCTAGAGAGGTGTTTTGGCAAGCAATTCCTTTATAGCGTAGAAGGCTAAGAAATTTCTGTGGTCTCGTATTATTCTTCTCAAAATTTTAGCAACTAAAATTTTCTAATTATTTGCGCGAAACCCCTGCTAGACTTTGTACCTAAATAGAATGAAAATCCGAACTTGGTTGTAGTTGGGTTGCGGAGGTCAGACGGCAGTTGCTCTGAGTTGTAAAAATTAGTTACCTCGTCAAATCTCCTTGGTTAGGTAGCGGACCCCGGGCTCTGAAGCATTACTGCTGAGGATGCAACCGGGAAAATACGCTCGGAATGGTTATGAAAATACGAGAGAAGTATAATCATTATCATAACCAGTATCATAATTTTCAACCTACATCAAACCATAGCTAGGGCATATTCCTCCCTTAGTTAGTCCCGTAATCTATACATATAATAAAACAGTAAAAAAAGTGTGTCTGTACATTAAATATATTACCAAAAAATGTCTGTCTGTTTGTCTGTTTGTACACGCTAATCTCCGGAAATACTGGACGGATTCGAATGAAACTTTTTTTGTTATATACTCGTAGCTATTAAGCCTGGGCATCATATAGGGTATAAATGATTTAGGAAAATGGAACCCCTGATGCAGAACCATAATAGTCCAGCTAAACTATAAGAGATATAAAAATGCCGCCTTAGTAAAAGTTGTCCAGCCTGATGAGCATTTTCCAGAGACATTAAGTCCACGCGAACGAAGTCGCGGGCTTCGGCTAGTATATAATAAGTAAGATGATCCGTGCTTCGGAGGGCACGTTAAGCCGTAGGTCCCGGTCACCGTCTTTGACATTGGTCGTTACCTAAAACCATGTCAGAGGCCTTTGAGGCGGTTTAAAAACTCTGACACTAGTGTTAGTTACTAACACACACGTTAAGAAGAAGAAGAAAGAAAGTTAGTCCCGTGCCATTCTCATTCACAGCGAAGTACCTATAGTGGGTCTCTTAGTATACAAATACCAACCTTGATGTCCCATTCCTTATCAAAACCTAGTTGTGCCGCCTTTTCTCCAGCAATGACCTTGGTCAGTGGCGCGATATCCTCCAACTTCTTGTAAATGAAACCCAGGGAAAACATTGACTCCTCATAGTGTTGCTGCATTAGGAACACTCCTGGAATGTGACAACGATTATTTCCGCTTACAATATTGTAATTTATTAAATCTCCCAACCTTCACCTTTTATAATATGATACTCCATTAAATGTAAATGTTCCTTCACTTGTTTTAAGAAGTCATGAAACGATATTTTTTCTATGATGTAAGTACTTTGACTAAGTAGGTACACTTCAACTCTATTATATTGCTAATGTTTATGAAAGGCCTGCACTATGGTATTGGACACTCATCACCACTGAGTAAAGGTACCTATACATTTAAATGACACATATCATGATGAACGAGTAGCTGTAGGCACTTAAAAACAAGATTATTTGCTAGGCAAATTTTAAAAAACCCCGACTTTGAAGCGCTCTCCTAAACTTAACTTTTGAACGACTGAACCGATTTTCATCATACACAAAGCCAAGAACAATCGCAAGGAAGCTTGCTTTAACTTAAAAGAAAACCGCGTCGAAATCGACCTATCCGTTCGAGAGCTACGATGTCACACACTAAAACATTGGCATCCAACTTACAACCACCCTCTTTTTGCATCGGGGGTTTAAAATAGGGGCAAATCAACACGGCAGAGTAGAATACGCTTACTTTTGTAAAACTTATTTTTCAGCGAGAACTTTTCCCTTCTATTTATTAAACTTAAGTACTTAGGTATATCCTGATTTAGGATAAAAGTAAAGACTTGTTTACCTTTTCGCTCACCTTCACGCTTAAAGAGGCCTTTGACTCCTTTGAGTGCGACCCAAAGTGCTCTGACTACCCCATTATGAATATGACGTGATAGTGTTGCTCACCTTTACAGCTCACAATTCCCGGGGTAGTGTGGTGTCCGAACTGGCCGCAGTACATGGCTGGGGATCGGGTAGAGCCTCCAACGTCCGAGGCTGTAGGAACAATAAAAACGAAACTAAAATTAGAATTCATAATTTCCTTCAATCATAAATCATAATGTCTGTAATCTATAATATAGGTATTTTTGTCTTCACGGCAGGAGCACGCCCCTCTCTGTACTTCCAGAGCCATACTCAGCCAGAGCAATCAGAGGACTTGGCCTACACTCTACTCGCTAGCCAGACGGATTGGAGAAGTCATTGATGTTTATATGCTTTGTTTAGCTGGTTTTCCTAAGTCACCTTCTACAACATCCACCGGAGTACTTGGAGTGTTCCTATTCTTCTCTGCCGGAAACCACACGGCAGGGTTCTCGACGAATGGAGGGCATCAAAAACGTCACCGGAGAGCATGCATGAAAAGAGTTATGAGTGTTGACGAAGCAAAAGAGGTTTACAAGGCTCGTAGTAAGTGGAAATCTATATTCTCTGCCTACCACCATAGGAAACAGGCGTGAAAATATGTATGTATGTATGTAAAAACATCACTTACACAGGCAGACTACGCTGGAGTAGGAAGCCATCAAGGCTGCTTCTGCTCCACTAGACCCGCCCGGGCTCCTGCCGGTGTGGTGGGGGTTGTTAGTCCGGCCGTACACAGGGTTGATGGTTTCCTGCCTAGAAATACCAAATTAATCATTAGACTTTTGTCGTTTACTCATATACTAACCGCTAGATATATTCCAAATTTACGAGAACAGGTACTCCCACTGTAAATTTACGGGAATATTCCCAATATTTCTGTAAATATTTCCCTAAACCCTTGCTAGGAATATTGCTGGGATGTTTACGGGAATGTTTCCCAAAGTTTCCTAAATTCTCGGTAGCGGCACATCCCAGTGCCGACCTAGGTATCTAACTTTACTGTCTTGCGCAAGCCTAGCTTACGACTGTGTCGAAAAGACAATACATTCTGTCTTTTCGACATAGTTGTAAGCGTTTCTTTTGGGTTTTGCGGCCCTGGGCTCTGCATAGAACCGCAAGACCCAAAATGCTCTGTCTGCCCCATTAGGGATAAAGACGTGATAGTATGTATGTATGTATGTTTCTTTTCCCAAGCATATATGGTTTAGCTTGTACATGGTTTAATAAACAAACCCAAAAAGAAAATCAAAAAAGTGAATAATAGTTTAAACCGTTTAAACCACAGAGTAATAATATACTACGTAAGTACATTATTACTCTGTGGTTTAAATCAATACTAATGTGAGTTTTTGAACGAGCAAAGTTCTCGGATCCGAAGTTTGTACCTATGTGTGTATGTTTGTTAGACGATAGCTTGAGTATCTTTGGTCAGAGCTTTATGATATTTGGTAGACGTATAGACATAGCCAATAGAATTTTTCAGCTCAAACATGAGCTAAATTGGTCAAGGGATTGCTGATATGGGGTTAGCGAATTCACAGATCGGGGGGTACTACCATTTACAGTCAGCTTTAGAGATACTTGACCCCTCCTCTATCTATATTTTGAATTTTCATTAAAATCTCTCTGAATACAAACATGTTAATATTATTTTCAGTTTAAGAGAAAATTCAAGATGTAGGTAGAGGAGTGGTCAGATATCTCTGATGTCGAGTGTACGTATAATAGACGTTCTAAGTTCTAAGTTTGTGGTTCATGGCGAGTCGGTGACCGCAACGATGAGTGCGTTGCAATTGCAATTTGCAATATAGGCCTCTGATTGCAGACGTGATGTGCAATTTACTGCGAGAGTGTACTTTGCGAATTACTGCCTCATTTTATTGCTTTCAAACATTCTGACGTAGTTCGCACCGAAACTATGGAAGCAAACAAGCGCAAACATGTTTATTTTATTTGCCAGACAATTAAAATAACCGACAAAGTGCGAGACGGAAACGTGCACGAATGGTTCCATAAATATCTTTTAAAAAATCACTTTTGTTTTATGCCCCACTTAAATATTTATTTCATTCTGTTTTTAGTATTTGTTGTTATATCGTCAACAAAAATACGTCATCTGTGGTCTGTGAAAATTTCAACTGTCTACCTATCACGGTTCATGCTAGAGATACAGCCTGGTGACAGACAGACAGACAGACGGACGACGGACAGCAGAGTCTTAGTAATAGGGCCTTTTTTACCCTTTGAGTACGGAACCCTAAAAATGACGACGTCGTCTGTTTACAAGCGAATGATAGAATGTGCCTGTAGGTAGTAGATCGACAACTACAACTTTTTACGACGTGCCTTGCCATGTAGTTTGAAGGCTTGTAAACATGTTAAATTTTTTGCCTGCTTATTGAGTTACGTACGAACATCATTATTTTTTACGTTACGATTAGATCCCGAAGATTTAGAATAAACAAACACCAATCGAAATGTTTGAAACGTATGTCAATCTGTCAGAGCTGTCAAAAACTGTCGTGCGACGGTCGCCTACTGTCGTCGACGGTCTCGCGCGCGGCATAACGTCGGCGATGGTCGGCAACGGTCGCCGACAGGTATCGCGGGCTTACTGTCGCTCGTCTTTATGTCAATTTTTACGAGTTTATCGTATCGTAATTCGTAACGTAATAATTATCATTTATGTATAGAATAACCAGCCAAGTATGTAAAAAAATAGGCAAATTAATTCTTACTTGTCTCAGTAAAAAAAAATTTGTACATACGCAGAGTATTAACTATCAGTTTGTCATGTTTGAACTTTGGCCTAACATTTTTTGCAGGCCTAACGTCAAAACAAAAAGTTCAGAAATACCTATTGCGTTGGAAAATTAAGCAACAAACCTCATTCGACGTGTATTAATAACTGTAACGTATTAGGCTGCGTTTCCACTGAAGCGGAGCAGAGCGGAGAGGAGAGAAATTGACCAATCACAATGCTCGAAATCTCCGCTCCGCTGTTTGAATTGAAGCGGAGCGGAGATTTCAAGCATTGTGATTGGTCAATTTCTCTCCTCTCCGCTCTGCCCCGCTTCAGTGGAAACGCGGCCTTAGCCTAAAATGGTATTTCTACAAATTTTTATTTACTTAGTTTCACCTGTCCCGTTGTCTGTCTGTCTGAAATCATATCTTGCGTTAAATTATTTTGACCCACTTCAAGGTTTCCGATTGAGCTGAAATTTTGCAAGCATATGTATATCGCGTGACAATGCAATTTTGTGATGACATGGAGCAGATCTGATGATGGAGATGGAGCTGGAAGGTGGCAAAGTAGGAGCTCTGTAACGAAACTTCGCAACCCCACGTGTCTGTCTTTCTGTTTGTCTGTCACCAGGCTGTAAGTATCTAATAAACCGTGATATATATGATAGTTGAAATTTTCACAGACAGACGCACTTGGCCGGTTATTGTGTAATAGGTACGTAAGTACTTGTACTTATTTATTTATTTAAACTTTATTATTATAATGTTTATTGAGAAAAAAGTAATAACAACAAAAAAACTTAACTAAACTAAACTATATTAAACTAAGCTATAAAATAAACTTATACTAAATAATGCTAAATTAAAAAAATCTCATCTTGTCCATGCGGCATGGTTGCAAGAACGCTGGCTGCAAACTTTATTGCACAATAAAAAAAAAGTACAAGTGGCGGACCTGATGCCATATGGCATTCTCTCCCGATCAACCATTACTGTACTGTAACTTATTCTGTAACTTATTCTGTGTGGGCTACATACCAGATCAAAAGTTCCGGACAGTTGGTGCAAGCCACAGGGATGGCTCCTGCCTCCTTCAGTCTCTGGATACACACGCTGTCCTCTTGGGCTATCTCGTTCCTCCGGGACCAAAGACCCAAGGTGTAATGCATCCCTTTTACTGATTGGCTCTCCTTGGATGTGAAGGGAATCCCTGAAATTACGTGACAATAACATTTGGAGTTTCAAAAATAAGATTGAGAGCCGTCAAACAGTTAAAAAAATCACTGGCGTCCATGGTTTTCAAAAGCGGATTTACCAGCAGATTGAGTAGGGTGGAGGAGCCTAGTGGTGCGATTTTTGAAACGCGGAGTCACTACACGAACGGTTTTTTGTATGGAAGAATCATTCGTTTAGGTGACTCCGCGTTTCAAAAGAAGCCAATTTGTTTGCCGGCCGCCCGGTAGAGGGCGATAACATTTAAATAGAAGATTTTAGGATGTCTTTTTTTATTTATATGAAACAAGGTATTATCAGAGGAAATGTATTTTTTGTCCTTGAGTGCATGCGATGTTCAAAATCACCCTGTATACTGAAGCTTATGTAAGGTCTAACAAAATATACTGAAACTATATTTACTAGATACTTAGTGAGCATTCTGTCTCCATAGGTCGCGAAATATAAGAAATATTCTTTGGCTTTCCATACAAACTCGGATACCGAATACCGGATGATGGTCGATGTCCCAAGCCAGGTACCTGGGGGTACTCCATTATATAATACGATAGTCATGCGATATTGATATCCTATTTCTATATCAAGCCAAATTAGACTTTATCATACATACATACTATCACGTCTTTATCCCTAATGGGGCAGACAGAGCATTTTGGGTCTTGCGGTTCTATGCAGAGCCCAGGGCCGCAAGACCCAAAAGCCACTTTTAGCGTCATGGTGGGCGAGAAGATGGAAAAGCAATCAATACAGTGATGGGTTGCTAGCCGCATCGCCTGTTAACATGATTTGCATTTTTGCCCATAGACTTTATCACCATGCAATAATGCTCAATGTTGCTTGATACTGAAACGCGGATACGTAGCCACGACCATCTTGCGTACCGCTTTTGGAGTAACCTGAAAAAACATAAATAAGAGAAAGAACGAAAGTAATATTACCCAAAAATGGTTTCTTCTGCCATTCTTCCTCAGTCAGGCCAGCTGCTATTAGTTTATCCACCTCCTTTGCTTCAGCTATCGCCAGGTCGAACCTGTCTTCAGCTATAGCGTTTATGATTGGGTTCACCTGGAAGGTAAACGTCTCCGTTTCATTGGAGCCATTTTTCAAACGCAATGTCACTAAACAAACGCTTTTTTTGTATAGAAAAACTGTTTGTTTAGGTGACAACGCGTTTCAAGAATGGCACTTCAGCTGCTTTCGATGTCTGTCTGGTTGTTCGGTTCTGTTCCTACAAGTCGTCTTTCTCAACCGACTGTCGTAAAATTTTGTAAGCAGATTTGATAATACCTACACGATTTTTTTGTCGATTCTGTTCTTGGAAAAATTTCAAAATGGCCGAGCCATTGTGTTTCTAGTCCTAAAAACTATTATTACACACATTTGACAGCTTTAACTACACTATAAGTAGGTGCATAAAGTAAGCAGGTAGGCTGTCTATAAGTAACCTACGCTACGTAAGTACCTAAGTAAAACTATAAGTTAGTAACTTACATATAAGTTAAGTACCTAAATAAGTATAACATACCTAACTTACATACCTAAAGTGAATTTCACTAAGTAAGTATACCTAGGTACTACTGGTGTTACGAGAGACAAAGATAATATAATAACGTTACTATAGTAAGTATAATAAAGTTAAAAATAACTGAGTCAAGAATTTAAAAAAAAATCATTTCCATACTAAAGTGTGCAGCCGCCCGGGCAATTTGAATTAGAATGTCGTTTTTTCTGTTTTTTGACTGTTATTTTATTATGATTCAATATAGTGATCTAGCATCGATTTATTACGGGTAAGTCCCTTCCACGTTGTATATGCCCCTCTAAGTCTACATCCAGTACTGGGTCCCCCCCCCCATGCTAGCTACGCCACAGGCTACATTGTGACCATGGTATAATAAAATAAGGTATTCTCTTCCCGTGACAGCTGATGACGTAGGTGGAACTTGACTACGTCATCAGTTTGATATGTTGCCACTGTATGAAATTGAATTACCCGAGCGTAATGCATTTTTGAACTTTTTATACCAATTTCGAATTAATAATCCATTATATCAATTTATAAAATATTGAATTGATGAATCACGCGAGAATCGCGAGATACTAAATAGCTAAGTTACTTAATATTTTATTTAATATTCATGAACTAATTGAGAAAGTCCTTAAATTTAGTGAAAAGAACAATCAGTGGCAACACTTCGTGACGTAGTCAAGTTCCATGTCGGGAAGAGAATACCTGTTTTATTATACCATGATTGTGACAAAAATACCTGTTTAATCCTCTCAATGACGGTTCGCACCAACTCCTCAGACGTCAGTTCCTTCAGCCTGATCTTCTTCGCCAGAGAACAAGCGCTTTCCTTCAGAATGCTGTGTTCCTTCTTCAAAGGGGGAATGGGTTTCTTCTTTGGGTCCCAGTAGAAAGAAAATAGCACTTCTATCACATAGTCGCTAACAAACTTCAAGTACATGACAATAGTTCTTAATATGGAGCACATTTTGGTTTTAATTCACAACAAATCTATATTTTAAAAAAAATTGTTAAAGATAATCGTGTCCTTCCTTACTACCTATCTTTCTGTTTGGAACCTTTTACTAAAGTACCTAATTCATAAAGATGCTATGACAATAGTATAGGGGTGACGACAGGGTCAGAAATTTACGATTATAATTAGGTTGTTTCCGATGTTCAACCCCGTATTTTTCAGTTTACCAAAAAAGTAAAAATTCACAAAGATACAGAGCGTCAAAGTTCCAACGTCACTGCTATATAAAAATCGTGCCTAGCGATGAGAAATTTAAATTGCAAACGTTGTAATTTTTTGTTTCTCAGAGAAAAGAACTAACTGCCTTCGTGGTGTAGTGGTTAGAGCGTTCGGCTCATACCCGCAGGTCGCGGGTTCGATTCCCGGCGGGGACAACGACTTTGTGTTGTTCTAGTTTGGTTAGGACATTGCAGGCTGATCACCTGATTGTCTGATAAGTAAGATGATCCGTGCTTCGGAGGGCACGTTAAGCTGTCGGTCCCGGTCACTGTCTTTGACATTGGTCGTTACCTAAAACCATGTCAGAGGCCTTTAAGGCTGTTTAAAAACTCTGACACTAGTGTTAGTCACTAACACACACGATAAGAAGAAGAAGAGAAAAGAAAAAATATGTGTAGGTACAATATTTTTTAATAATCTAACCGATTTTCCAAAAATATTTTTCCATTCGTCACGCATGCCTAGCTAGCTATGAGGTTCTTCAACTTCTTAGTCACATCGCAAACTTCAGGGCGAACTATAATAGTTAACTAAGTATTTATTTTTCCTACAGTTTCCACACACGCAAGTCAACTTTCCTTCGACGTCGGCGAGTGCAATAATGCAATCAGGTGCATAACACGTTTACATCATCAGACAAGCTGGTGCTGCTTCTTTATTACTTAAGTAAGCCGCTCCTTTAGGGTCTTTCACGTACATTGCGTGTTTTGAACGATGATATTCACATTGTTCAATATAAGACAGGCAATGTATCAGATTGCACATAATAAGGAGTCAAGTGTTTAGAGATGTTAGCATTGACTAACAAACCAGTTGCCAAAAGTCAATTGACTAACTGAGACTTTGAAATCGTTTGGAGTATTCGATGTAAGTAGTAGTAATAGTAAGTAATTACATTTTCCATCCAGAAATTGTCGACAGTCTGAAGGCGATGCTACCAACCTATCACACTTCTGATTCCCTTTATCTACCTTTACTATTAAAAGTGTTTGTTTTTGAGTCTAACGGCTAATTTTTCTTCGGTGACAATCTCCAACACCGCCTGTGGGAGGCGTGCTGGGAAATGCCTATTTTGACCAAGCTGACCATGCGCCGCAAATCGCAAATGGACGTGGCTATACCTACTCACAGAAGAGTCTGAAGAGTGTCTACACACACCCCAAAGCAAACCCAGGAGTGGATACTCCCCTAGGGCAAAAAAGTGTTCGGTAGGTGGGGAAGGGCAAATTATTTTTTCCTCCACCCAAAGGTTGGCTGGAAGAGATTGCATTTATAGCGATAAGTCCGCCTTTGTGCCTATATTTTTTCTTGTTTTTGTAATGTTTGTGTTTATTATGGTGCAATAAAGTTAGAAAAAAATAAATAAAGGAAGAGAGACATGGAAAGCACTCCACCGACAAGAGCCCAGCTCTTAAATATAAGAAGAAGAAAGTTGATTTGTATTTTGTATTTGAAGGGCGGTGTCACGCGAATTAACGCTACCGCTATGTATGTATGTATGTATGTAAGGGGTTCCGCGTCGGATCCGCGTTTCCGTAAGTAATATTGAGCATTAATGTATGATGATAAAGTCTAATTTGGATTAACATAGAAATAAGACCTCACTATCGTACGACTAACGTATTATTTTATGAAGTTAACCCCCAGGCATCAAACGTAAGATACTGTACTACGTAATCTAATCTACAACGACGCGATGAAATTGATACTATACAAAATAATTTTTTCTTCGAGAGTTTTTTAACGATTATTATCAAAGAGTCTAACGTTTAGAAAAAGTAGACTTTTGATTGACGTTTTTACTTTGTATAATTGTAGTCCGTCGTCCCAACCTCGATTTTCGTACCGATCGTACTTTCTTGGGAGACTATAATATTAATGTGTGCACTTATTAGGGGTCCCTAAATATCGACGTCTGCCGAGCGAGACAGGAAGCGTTTGGGAGTTATGGCACCTTGAATGGTACTCCCGTAGCCGAAAAATTACCGATCTTACTTTTGAAAAATTCTTTCTTAGAATCCTTCCTTGTATCATTATGAACAGCTTATACTAAATTCCAGACAATTTACAGGAAGCACTTGCAGAATCAGACGGTTTTTATAGGTGGGATTTTCACCCAAAAAATACCTATCTTACTTTTTGACGAAACTACATTCAGGTGATAGAGCAGCTCTCACACGATCATAAAATCCAAGTCTGCCTCAGATTTTAGGAAGCGTTTGCAAAACCAGACGTTTTGAATGCGTCACTGATCGACGACTCGTACGTATAAAACGTAACAATAATTACGTTGGTACATCCTTTATATTCTAATGCCTTCTATTTACGAGTGTAAATAACCAGACTCTTCCAGCAGAAAAGTAGTAGGTACCTGCCTACTTCACTTAATTACTTTTTTTTTATATGAAATCAAAACCAAATTTTTAAACACGAAACCAAAATTAGGTTAATTTAATTTCAAAAAACACCTACCTATACATGGTTTTACCGTAATTAACTAACGAACGTTCACTGCTGGACAAAAGCCTTCTCCAAGAAAAGCATTGTGGTTAATATCCCCTCTAAATGAACTTACCCGCTCCATCTGACGGTGAGTAAATACCCCTTCTAGCCATTTGGTGCCAAACGCTATAATATGCTTAAAATGCAAGTAGATGTCAAACATTAAAGTAGGTATATGAAATAAAGTATAAGTATGCTGTGCTTATCATACATTAAAAGTAGGCTTCTTGCGAAGTCATATTTATATGTTAAAATAATTAAAAAGGTATTAACAACTTCGCTGCCGGCTGAATTCATGGTGCAACGAGTATGGGCAACATTTTTTATTATTAATTAACAAATAAAAAAAAACCGCACATATGGGAGGGATTAAATTTTCATCCCTGTGCCAGCCCCGCATATACGCGGAGCTCTAAATTTCACTCTATATTGATGTTTATTTATATAAAAATCACCAAACTATGTATTATTATAATACATGGTTTAGTGCATAGTTTGGTGCAAGCGGGAAAGTGGTATCGTGCTCATGTGGAATAGAAGGTCCAGGAATATGTTAAGTTCGGAGATTGTTACCGGTTACGTCTTTCCATGATTTAATTCTGGAGTGCTCGGCTGTTGAGATTTGCAGTCATTTTGCAGCTTCGAACAAAAGTTATTTGTATTGACAATTTATGCAATCCCCCATCAACTTGTTAAAATATTTACCACAAAAATCACATTTTTGGTGGCAATTTTTATAGACCTGATTATATGTTAAAATAAGCAAATATACATCTAATGGGATGTCAATATATGAACACGCTCATACAAATAGGAAGAGTAGATTTTTTTGACCACTCATCAAATCTGCTGATTTCGTTGGTTGGCCTCCCATCAACTTGTTATAAGTTATAACATTTCCCACAAAATAGTATGCCGGTTATTTATCCGAACCTACCCGTTGTATCGGAAAATACAAATTGATAGGTGTGAGTTTTCATTTTTTGCTGGCAAATGTTTGTAGACCTAATTATATATTAAATATGTGTTTTTCAGGGTTCAAGAAATCTCCATACAAAATTTCATTTACATCGGTCCGACGGCCGTGAAAGCGTAACAAACAAACCACAATAGTATTTATAATATTAGTAGGGATTTTAGATAGAGCAGGCTTTTATTTTAAAGATAGTTTAAAATTCAACCAGTAGGTCGATGATAACGATAATAAACTACATATTTTAATACTTATCATTTTTTGTAGTACGGGTCGTCGATCACTGACTCATTTTAAAACGTCTGATTTCTAAAACGCTTCCTCAAATCTGAGGCAGACTTGGCTTTTATGATTATGTGAGAGCTGCCCCAACACCTGAATGTAGTTTCATCAACAAGTAAAATGGGTAATTTTTGGGTAAAATATCTGCGGCTCAACAGACAAATACAAAAGCCCTTGCGATGCGACATGACATTCGCGCCTTTAATACCAAGTGTATTAAGGAAAAGATAGAACAAAACAAAGGTTCCAAAATATTCGTCAGGACCATGTCTACAGGTCAGAGCCAATTGACAAAGCTGAATACGGAGGGCGGTAAAGTGGTGTCGATAAAGGATAGGAATAGATAGGTTTTATGGGCATTTACATACATTCGTTGCAAAACCTAGCGTAAATACGGCTATAGATCCAAATGCCAAGCTAACCCGGCACCATACCAAAGATATCCCGGACATCAGTCTGTACGAGATTAAGCTAGCACTCAAACAGCTCAAAAATAACAAGGCCCTGGGTAAGGACGGAATCACAGTAGAGCTTTTGAAAGCGGTTGGAACGCTGGTACTGAAAGTCCTTCAAAGGCTCTTTAATTCCGCCCTACTCGAGGGAGTGATATGTAGAACAGAGGTGTGGTAGTTCAAAATGGGTGGCAACACTTATTGAAGAACTAATAGACGCATTACGCTTTTGAGTCATGTCTATAAGTTGTTTTCGAGAGTCTTCACGAACTTTCTCGCTAACAGATTTGATGCCTTCTAACCTCCCGAATAAGCCGATATAAGATTCCAATGCTACAGTATCATGGACTACATCCACACGCTGCGGCAGTTTATAGAGAAGACGAAGCAAGCAGTATAACTGGCCGTTATGTTTGCGGTTCGTGAACTATGAAAAAGCCTTCGATTTGATGGAAACAATGGCTGTGTTCCAGTCTCTCCGGCGAAGCCATATTAACTATAGGTAAATCGAGGTGTTGAAGTGCTTGTACAGCAAAGCCACTATGTTAATCCGGGTTCAGGAACTCAGTATGAAAGATATTTTACTGCAAAGAGGCGTGAGACAAGGAGAAGTCATATCTCCAAAACTGTTGACCGCTGTTCTGGAAGATGCCTACAAGCTCCTGGAATGGGAAAAGACTGGGCATTAACATCGATGGCAAGAATGTGACTCACCTTCGATTTGCTTACGATATCGTTGTTTTGGCAGAATTGATGGAGGACTTGAGTACGATGCTTGAAGATCTACATAGAGTTTCCAAACAGGTCGGCCCAAAAATGAATATTGACAAGACGAAAGTCATGTCGAATATCCACGTTACAACTTTACCTGTAGAATTTACAGGAAGCACTTGCAGAATCAAACGGTTTTTATAGGTTCCCAAAAATACCTATTTTACTTTTTGATGAAACCACATTCGGTTGTTGGGGCAGCTCTCACATAATCATAAAAGCCAAGTCTGCCTCAGATTTGAGGAAGCCTTTTAGATATCAGTAGTTTTAAAATGAGTTAGTGATCGATGACCCGTACTATCAAAAATGATGAGTATTATAATATGTAGTTCATTATTATTATCATCGACCTACTGGTTGGATTTTAACCTACTAAAAGCCTGTCTTTATCTAAAATCCCTACTAATATTATAAATACTAATGTGGTTTGTTTGTTACGCTTTCACGGCCGTCGGACCGATTTGAAGGAAATTTTGTATGGAGGTTTCTTGAACCCTGAAAAACATATATTTAATATATAATTCGGTCTACAAATATTTGCCAGCAAAAAATGAAAACTCAGACTTATCAATTTGTATTTTCCGATATAACGGGTAGATTCGGATAAATGATCGGTATACTATTTTGTGGGAAATGTTATAACAAGTTGATGGGAGGCCAACCCCGAAATCAGCAGATTTGGCTATTTAATGAGCGGTAAAAAAAAATACTCTTCCTATTTGTATGAGCGTGCTCATATATTTACATCCCATTAGGTGTATATTTCCTTATTTTAACATATAATCAGGTCTACAAAAGTTGTCAGCAAAAAATGTGAACTTAGACCAGTCAATTCGTATGTCCCCATACAACGCGTAGATTCGGATAAATACCCGGCATACTATTTTGTGGGAAATATTTTAACAAGTTGCTGGGGGATTGAAGAAATTGACAATACAAATAACTTTTGTTCTACGACCAGCCCTGAAATCAGCAGTTTTAGCTCTTGAATGGACAGTCGAAAATGCTTCTCCTTAGTATGTATGAAGGTACTGATACGAGTATGTTGTTATCGTATTTAATGCCGTTTTACTTATTTTAACATATAAATATGACTTCGCACACCTCCCAGCAACAAAATGATAATAAGTCAAAGACGTTTAATGTATGATAAGTATGCTGTTTTCTTATACTTTATTGTTTGACATCTACTTGCATTTCAAGCATATTATAGGGTGGATCCTACAAAATTGGTTCTCACCAATCTATCGTCGATTTTCATATGAAATTTTCGTTTTTTTAAATTAATTTTTATTGCATATTATGTGAATTGGTTTATATTATCAAGGTAAGAAAGTCTTACTAGTGTTTTATTTGCATTTAAAAAAATAAATTAAAAAAACTACGCAAAACGTCATTCAGACGTTTGAAGCCAAGCGGTCTCCTTGGCAACATATAATAACAAAAAAAAAACTATAAGAAAGAGAAAATAATAAAAAAAAATACTTTAAATAGATGAATGTCTCATTCATTTTTTTGATATGATAATATATAAAAATTAATATTTAAGAAAATAAATGAGTTCAAACTTTTGTCACTGTAAACCCGTCATTCAGTTCACGATGACAATTCGACATTTGAACGTCTCCAGTTCATGTTTGCTCGTGTCGAGACGCGTTGAAACCCCATAGAACACCCGACCACCCGCCGGCGTCATTTGCCGCCCGTAGTCAGTGGGAGAAAGACGTGTCTTTTTGCTATTTCGTCGACCAAATTTCGTTCGCAGTGTTTTGTCACACCTTTTCGTCATTCAGCAAAGTGCGTGTAAATTCAAAAGGATCAACCGTAAATAAATTCGAATTTATGCATATGGTAGACCCTGGTAGTCAACGATAATTGTGTGTAGTTTTACTCTTTACACACACAATATATTCTTATTACGTTAAAATTAGATATTTCGTAATGACATTATTGTGAACGTAATGACAAAATATTGTGTGATAATGTAAGTTCTTGTTAATCGTAGACTATTTATTATTAAACAAACAAGATTTTTTCATACTCGTGTGTACTGTATATACTAGCTGCGCCCGCGACATCGTTCGTGTGACGTATTTCGTATATTTCCTTAGGAATCAGATATTTCTCTTTAATAAATTGCATTTTAAATGTTGACCTCATCATTTAGCTACCAACATCCCAAATATCATAAAAATCTGCCATAAATATAGTTTTTGCGTGATGGGTGAAAAAACATACATATAGACAGACAAAATGTAAAAAGATATTAAATATATTTAATGGTACAAACAAAGGTTATTTAGTAAGTATATTTGTACTGTATATTGTAAGTTTGAATTACTCTTGATTGGGTAAAAAAATAAGTCAAGGTTGAAATTTAGAACTTTATTATTTGTTTATTTTTCATTTAACTTGGTGATCTCCTGATGAGACTAATACAAAAAAAAATGTTATTCTGATAACTCAATCTTAATTGTAATATTAAGTAATAAACCAAGTACTTATGTTACTTTGTCTTTTATTTAGTATAACTAATTCTTATGAAGAAAATAAGACCAACACTTATAAATGTCATTACGCTCCTTTAAACGTCATTACGTTCACGACAATTTACATACATTTTTTTATTACTCAAAATCTATAACGGATAACAAGGTCCAACTACTTGTAAAAAGTTGTTGGTAAGTTATACTATAGAATGTATGCCAAAAGCTTGATATTAGAGAGAAATTCCTGTGGAAGATAAAAAATGCATCAAATTAAATCAATTTGTAGGATCCACCCTATAGCGTTTGGCATCAAATGGCTAGAAGGGGTATTTACTCACCGTCACGTAGAGCGGGTAAGTTCATTTAGACATTAACCACAATGCTTTTCTTGGAGAAGGCTTTTGTCCAGCAGTGAACGTTCGTTAGTTAATTACGGTGAAAGCATGTATAGGTAGGTGTTTTTTGAAATTAAATTAACCTAATTTTGGTTTCGTGTTTAAAAATTTGGTTTTGATTTCATATAAAAAAAATTAATTAAGTGAAGTAGGCAGGTACCTACTACTTTTCTGCTGGAAGAGTCTAGTTAGTTACAATCGTAAATAGAAGGCATTAGAATATAAAGGAAGTACCAACGTAATTATTGTTCCGTTTTATACGTACGAGTCGTCGAACAGTGACGCATTCAAAACGTCTGGTTTTGCAAACGCTTCCTAAAATCTGAGGCAGACTTGGATTTTATGATCGTGTGAGAGCTGCTCTATCACCTGAATGTAGTTTCGTCAAAAAGTAAGATAGGTATTTTTTGGGTGAAAATCCCACCTATAAAAACCGTCTGATTCTGCAAGTGCTTCCTGTAAATTGTCTGGAATTTAGTATAAGCTGTTCATAATGATACAAGGAAGGATTCTAAGAAAGAATTTTTCAAAAGTAAGATCGGTAATTTTTCGGCTACGGGAGTACCATTCAAGGTGCCATAACTCCCAAACGCTTCCTGTCTCGCTCGGCAGACGTCGATATTTAGGGACCCCTAATAAGTGCACACATTAATATAATATTATAGTCTCCCAAGAAAGTACGATCGGTACGAAAATCGAGGTTGGGACGACGGACTATTGGTACAGTAGAGACTTAAAAGGATGCCAACATTGCCAATGAATTCAGTTCCACCCTTTCTAACTCTTGCGTGGCGCATTTTTTTACTATAATACCTACTTAAAATATAGTAAGCAGGTATACGTAACTAAATACTAAAAACTTTTTTTATTTGGCCTGAGGCACGAACCAATAACTTCCAAACCACAATTACGTAATTATTTTGTTTGACGCAAATGTTCCTACCTAGTCTAAAATGTACTAGTATTTATTCTGCGGTCTAAGTAGATACATAAAAACTTTATTAACATCCTATTAGACACCTACAAAGTGCGGACAAAAAAACTACTTAGCACATCTCATAAAACACGCGATCAAGGATGTTTCTTACATGGTGATGATGATAAGATAAAACTTTCATAATGCATCAACTGAGTATAACAATAAGTACCTGGGCGACCGAGCTTTGCTCGGTTACATCTCAAACTCAGACTACATTTTTTTAAACTTATCTAAAAAAAATACAAAATAAAAAATGATATATAAACTTGAACATAAAAAAACAAAAGTAAGTCGAGTAAGTAGCAAAAGTAAGTGGGATTCGAACCCGTAACAATCTTTCTGGCGGTCCGCATCTTAAACCACTGAGCCAAACAGATAGTGGCCACGAAATTGATACTTTTAAAAAATTTCTTCTTCGAGAGAGAGTTTTTTGACGATTAAAATAGTATCTAATGTTTAAAAAATGTTGACTTTTAATTGACGTTCATAGTCTTAAATAACTTTGTATAATTAGTATTGTAGAGACTTAAAAGGATGTCGACTTTTTTCTACTTTTTATACAGATACAGATACATTTTTACGTCTATATCCCTGACGGGGTAGACAGAGCCCAGGGCCGTTAGGCCCAAAGGCCACGCTTAGCGTGGTGGTGGGAGTTAAGATGGAAAAGGAATCAAAATACTTCTACTTTTTGACCGTTCCTTTACCGCCAATACCAGACACAATAGTAAGACAATGAACGTGGACATATATTAATGTCGTGCGGGTCTTTACTAGTTATATGCACATGTACTTAAAACATAGTAGTAAGGACCTATACTTACCTAAATACTAAAAGTAAACACAAATGTTTTTATTTGGCCTGAGACACGAACCAATAAATTCCAAACCAAAATTACGTAATTATTTTGTTTGACGCAAATGTTCCTACCTAGTCTAAAATGTACTAGTATTTATTCTACGGTCTAAGTAGATACATAAGAACTTAATTAGCATCCTATTAGACACCTACAAAGTGCTAACAAAAAAAACTACTTAGCACATCTCATAAAACACGCGATCAAGGATGTTTCTCACACGGTATTAAAATAAAACTTCTATAATGCACCAACTGAGTAAACAATAATTAAAAGTAAATTAAAATAAGAGTAGATACAAAGTCAGGCTTATCACAAAAGAAATATCTTCCAGCAAAATTGGCAGACTATTATAAGAAAACGGATGTGGCCCAAATGTTTTTTGGCTTATCAGGTAGATTACATGACTTATTATAAATATTGTAAACATATTTTTCGGAACGTACTTAGTTCCTTATCGCGCGGTGCGAAAGGGGGCTAGACGGAAAAAATTAAGACCAAAAGTTGTAACGACACTTTTTATTATAGTTGTAAGACTTGTAAGCCGTGCAGCGTGCGCGTGTTTCTCTGTCTGTCTCTCTCTCTTGAACTTCGTTCCATCCGGATGTCCCTTGACACCTCTCAAGTTTTTTATTTTCTGTTATTAAGTTATTGTAAACAGCGCATTTAAATTTTCCATGACGTCACGATGTATTACGATTTACACTACGGTGACGTTATCGCCCCCATTCTGAAACTTTCTGCTTTCGATAAACCGAAAAATATAGGATTACTAGCTGTGCCCGTGGGCTTCGCTCCCCGTGGGAATTTCGGGCTAAAAACTATCCTATGTCCTTCCCTGGGTATCAAACTATATCCATATCAAATTTCATCTAAATAGGTTCAGTAGGTAGTTGAAGCGTGAAGTAGTAACAAACAAAATATACAAACTCACTTTCGCATTTATAATATTAGTAGGATTTGTGGATAATCTAGGTAACTGACGGAATAAATAAATATATTTTTTGGCACCCAACCCACATACATTATTGGCCGATTGAGTACCAATACGGTATTTTAATCAATTATTTTTATTATTTATATCAATAGGAACATAATCCAAAGCCAAAAACAAAATGTTTTTTTTTCATCTACCCAAAAATAAGTTGTAACAATAAGCTTTTAAATCTGATGGGGAAACTGTCAAGTAACAGAATACCTAATTGGCAGTGTATTCTCTGAGTAAAACTAAGGACGAACAGACAGACAGACAAACAGACATGCCGAAACTATAAGGGTTCCTTATTCGGTACGGAGCCCTAAAAAGGATGCACATATAGCGCTCTTGACGTCACTGCTAGCTAGGTCTCGCGCTGCTATTAGATGTCCGCCCACAACGCCTCTACTCTTCTATTTGAAATGTTAATTAGGTAGGTACTGCATTATTCATTAATTAACCAATTTTCTAGAATTCTAAATGTTTTCAAAAAATATTTCTTTTCACTGGTATTTTTTGTTTTCAATAAAATAATAATCAAAAACTTCACAGTAAAATAGCCTATTACAAGAAGAATACTACGTAAGATAAGTTAGGCGCTACGCGACTTGTTCAGTCTATCTCTGTCACAAACTCTACGAGCGAAGAGATAGCAGAATACGTTGCGTGATACCGCCGTGTCTTAGGCTGCGTTTCCACTGAAGCGAAGCAGAGCGGAGAGGAGAGAAATTGACCAATCACATCGAAATCTCCGCTCCGCTTCAAATCAAACAGCGGAGCGGAGATTTCAAGCATTGTGACAGAATATAACAACAATTGAAGCAATTGAAGTCAATAGAGGGCGCCACTGAATTTTTTTATGTATCCGTTGAATTTTTTGAATATGCCATTTCAAAATACCCTATTTTTCCGCAATATGATGAGGTCAACGAGACAACCTTTACTGTTGTTTTCACTAAATTATTTAATGTTCTTACGCAATGTAGCTAGGTAATGGACAGAACTTGCTTCAAAACGGTACACTAAATATTCGTTTTACTTGTTAAATGAACCGAACCGTGCGAGCAACTGAGCTCATCGGCTCCCGAAGTTAAACTCAGCTAGTACGAAAACTGACTGCTTTATTGCGAATTGTAAAAACAGTTGGCGGATTTGCAAAATACTGCGAGGACAGATAAAGAGCTGTAAGTACTAATAATAAAATAAATAATTCATTAAATCAATCATTTACACATTCTCGCGAATCGCGAGGCAAATGACCAGAGAATAACGAACACGCATATGTAGACAGTGCAGTACACGAATGTTTCGTGGAATGTTTCGTCGAATGACGAGGCGAATAGCGAACACGCAAGTGTAAATGTGGTATTACAAATTAACACAAAATGTACCGTGATTTGTATTTGTATTTAGCTCCGCGATGTGTGCTTGGCTATTTGGCTGCAAAAATACGTAGCGTAACACCTACAGTCACAACGTGAACGTGTAACTCAATCCTCAATGGAATTCATGCGTTCGTGCTTTATGTAAAGTGAGCTGTATATCTGTCCTTTCGATGTTTTGCATACACTTTCCACGAAACCTATATAACATGCTAGGAAACACGCAATACAAGATTAGGCTTTTTAATATGTAGTGCTATTTATAGTAAATATACTGTAGCATAATAGGCACGTCTTTATCTCTTACGGGGTAGGCAGAAGCTAGGGTCATAATAACCTTGCATGTCATGTGGGTAAGATAAGACAACACGCAGCGCTCAGTGCTTTGCATGCGCGACGCAAGCGTGTAGGCGGGGTGTCGCGCGTTTTTCAGAAAAATTTAGGAGCGTTATTATTTAGTTTATTTAATTACTTACTTATCTAGTAAGTAATTGAATAGACCTAAAATATTTAGAACAATTTAGGCGCCGATCATTCAAACCACGCGCAATTTGCGCGGGTAGAAATATAATAAAACAGAGAGGGTCATGCTCCTGCTGTAGAGAAAAAAACAATTGATGTTGAATAAAAGATTTTAATGTGAACGCCTAAAAACCATATATAGAGTAGGTTGGTTAGCTACTACCTACGTTAGCTACTTCTGTGACCTAGCCTAGATCTTCACCAAACCGCGTTTAACGCTTATTTCACAACATGCAATAGTATCTTCAGCAAACTTCGAAATAGTGCGGCACGCTTCAATGACTACCTATCTAGTTGCTTCTTGTCACCTAGACCGTGAGTACTAGCCTAGTACTTATTCTGTGCCTAGACAATAAAACAGTTCATAAAAATTTTGCACGGCATTTGTGTGAATTATGTATGTGTGTATGCTTCTCCATCCATTGATGGATGTAGATTTGAACACATTTTTACTCCACTACGGTAAAGCCAAAAGAAGGGATATGTGTATGATTATCTGTTCCCTCAATATTTTCTATGGCATACATGCGGGTATTGGTCAAATGAGGTATTAACGTCACAATAAAATTCAATATGGTTCTCACTATTTATAGGTCAAAAAGTAAGTGTAAGTAGGTACTAAAAAATAAAATAAATCTAATCATACCGCGTGGGCTAACAAATGAAAGGGCCTAAGAAGCACATTTTAAAAATATATATGTTTTTAGTTTTTGAAACTATACGCATTATTAAAATGGCGGCATCGGGTTGTCTATCGAGTATCGATAGTCTAGCTATCATCACTATTAACTTCGCTGGTCCCATCACTATTCCATAATGCCATCACTATTTGAGTTTTTGGCGGGAAGTCAAGGGGTCCAGTTGGAGTTTGCTTTAAATTGTTTTGCAAATTGATTCTAGTGGACTTTATAATATGAAATTGGTGTAGTTTGGTGTTATAAATGCTCATTCTCATGGACAATATGTGAAATGTTTAAAGTGGACAGTCATAATAGTGCGGTTGTAGTGATATTTATTTGCGGACTGCGGTGGGTGGGCGTCTTTTGGCGCCGTCCGCCACTCAATCGGCTATAAAAACCAGTGGACTCGTATAGATTTGTCGCTATAAGCTCCCGTGAAGCAATCAAAGGACCTATACCAACCTTTGATTGTATAGTTAAGGGTAGAGATGGGCATCTACCCGGGTATTTACCCACTCTTGTATTTACCCGATATGCACCGGGTATATACCCGTATCTACCCGTTTGGGTGGGTAGATTGGAATATTTATTTAAAAATTATTGTGAGTCCACTATTTATGTGCAGAAATGTACAAAAAGGTTATATAATGTATAAAACAATGAATTATGAATATCACTAAAACAAAACATAAAAAAGATTAAAATCACTGATGCTATCCATATTAAATATACAGATGCCATCTTATTTGTTATCTGATTGCTTTTTTTAACATATTATTAGGTCTACTTACGTTTGCCAGCAAAAAACGTAAACATAGACCTGTCAATTTGTATGTTCCCATACAACGGGTAGATACGGGTAAATACCCGGCATACTATTTTGTGGGAAATGTAATAATCAGTTGATGGAGGATCGAAGAACTAGTCAATACGAATATCTTTTGTTCGGAGACCAACCCCAAAATCAGTAGTTTTGGCACTTGAATGAGCAGTCAAAGATACCTACTCTCTAAACATGTATGAGGGTGCTCGTATATTGACATCGCATTTGATGTCTGATTGCTCATTTTACCATCTTATTAGGTCTACTTAATTTGCCAGCAAAAAATGTAAACTTAGACCTGTAAATTTGTATGTTTCCATACAACGGGTAGATACGGGTAAATACCCGGCATACTATTTTGTGGGAAATGTTATGACAAGTTGATGGGGGCTCGAAGAACATGTCTAAACGAATATCTTTTGTTCCGAGACAAACCCCGAAATCAGTAGTTTTGGCTCTTAAATTAGCAGTCAAAGATACCTAATCTCTATTCATGTATGAGGGTGCTCGTATATTGACATCGCATTTGATGTCTGATTGCTCATTTTAACATCTTATTAGGTCTTCTTACGTTTGCCAGCAAAAAATGTAAACTTAGACCTCTTAATTTGTATGTTTCCATACAACGGGTAGATAAAGGTAAATACCCGGCATACTAATTTGTGGGAAATGTTATGACAAGTTGATGGGAAATCGAAGAAGTCGTCTAAACGAATATCTTTTGTTCCGAGACCAACCCCGAAATCAGTAGTTTTGGCTCTTGAATGAGCAGTCAAAGATACCTACTCTCTATTCATGTATGAAGGTGCTCGTATATTGACATCGCATTTGATGTCTGATTGCTCATTTTAACACCTTATTAGGTCTACTTACGTTTGCCAGCAAAAAATGTAAACTTAGACCTGTAAATTTGTATGTTCCCATACAACGGGTAGATACGGGTAAATACCCGGCATACTATTTTGTGGGAAATGTTATGACAAGTTGATGGGGGATCGAAGAACATGTCTAAATGAATATCTTTTGTTCCGAGACCAACCCCGAAATCAGTAGTTTTGGCTCTTAAATTAGCAGTCAAAGATACCTAATCTCTATTCATGTATGAGGGTGCTCGTATATTGACATCGCATTTGATGTCTGATTGCTCATTTTAACATCTTCTTAGGTCTTCTAACGTTTGCCAGCAAAAAATGTAAACTTCGACCTCTTAATTTGTATGTTTCCATCACAGATATAGATGTAATAGATAACGCACGTATCAAGATTTGTATGGAAACCAAGCGTGCCAACTTTTTTAATGCCTACTGTGACGTCAGACGCAATTTTAGTGATGGGAAATTCAAACCGATTCAAAGAAACCGCTCACTACGATTTAAACGATTTATTGAAGACGCACGCCGCCGCCATGATCGTCTCGCTCATACTCATCGATTTTATATCTGTGGTCTCGCTCGCTCACTCCGCGCTCGCTAACCATACGATCGATTAACATTTAAGTTAATCGATTTGTGATAAAAATCACAATCGATTTTCTGATTGACGAATGATATGAAATTGGATAAACAAATGATTCTAAACGGAAAATTGTTTGATAATAAAGAATAAATATTTGTACTCAAATTATTTCAATTTAACTAAAATTTAAACTATACCAACTTATTAAAATTTAAATTAAAACTAAAAATTACAAATAATGTAAATATTTTAATTGAACTTAAAAATAAAACTATTATTATTCTTAAATAACCGGCCAAGTGCGAGTCAAATTCGCGAACGAAGGGTTCCGTACATTATCTATAATAAAACACGTTTTTACCGATTTCAATGCGTTTTTTAAATGTTGAAGCAACTTCCCTTGCGGTCGTTCTTAGCCATGTCAGGCTTGTCTCACTCCGCGTAGAGGTATCGAAAATATACCGCTTCAATGAGGGAAATGCAGTATGGACGACTCACTAACGAGCAATGAGCAGTGACGCACGCGCGGTTTTGTTCACCAACGTGTGACCAGTACCAGTAGTTCAAAGAGCGACCATATTATATACATGAACTCTGAAAATATTACCCTCATTTTCTAAAGTGTAAATTAGGAAATTAGCTTGTTTATAATCTATTAAATTGGCTCTTTAATAATAGTTTATATCATTCGTCAGTCCGATATCGATTAAAATCGATTATTGGTATATGTTGTAGAACAAACTACACTAGTCGCTAAATTTTACTGATGAATGAGAAATTGCCGGTACCACGACGTCGTAGCGATGCGCGACAGTATCGCTTGTTTCGATATACATTGCTTCTTAACACACAACGTCGGATCAAACGCTCAAAGCAAACGCGGCAATGTAATGTGAATGTAGTTTTTAAACCTTAATCTATACTTATTTAGGTATAATCTTGGAATCACCGCTCGGAATGCTTAAAAAATTGTTTTAAAATGAATTTACGCATATTTTTCTTTTTAAATAACTTAGCTGTGATAGGAAATATGTCCTTGACTTTGGGCGCTTGCAATTTTTGGGCTGTTGCAGTTTGTTATCACGCTACGAGGCATTTTTTTATTTTTCGCTGCCGTCCGGCTGCAATCACAGACACGCGCGGACTGTCAGTAACGGCGGCCAACCTCGACGCTTTGTCTGAGAACTTACACGCGAAGTAGGTGCATTTAAGTCGTCTATCTATATCTATGTCTGTGGTTTCCATACAACGGGTAGATAAGGGTAAATACCCGGCATAGTAATTTGTGGGAAATGTTATGACAAGTTGATGGGGAATCGAAGAACTCGTCTAAACGAATATCTTTTGTTCCGAGACCAACTCTGAAATCAGTAGTTTTGGCTCTTGAATGAGCAGTCAAAGATACCTACTCTCTATACATGTATGAGGGTGCTCGTATATTGAGATCGCATTTGATGTCTGATTGCTCATTTTAACATCTTATTAGGTCTACTTACGTTTGCCAGCAAAAAATGTAAACTTAGACCTGTAAATTTGTATGTTTCCATACAACGGGTAGATACGGGTAAATACCGTGCATACTATTTTGTGGGAAATGTTATGACAAGTTGATGAGGGCTCGAAGAACATGTCTAAACGAATATCTTTTGTTACGAGACCAACCCCGAAATCAGTAGTTTTGGCTCTTAAATTAGCAGTCAAAGATACCTAATCTCTATTCATGTATGAGGGTGCTCGTATATTGACATCGCATTTGATGTCTGATTGCTCATTTTAACATCTTATTAGGTCTACTTACGTTTGCTAGCAAAAAATGAAAACTTAGACCTGTAAATTTGTATGTTTCCATACAACGGGTAGATACGGGTAAATACCCGGCATACTATTTTGTGGGAAATGTTATGACAAGTTGATGGGGGTACGAAGAACATGTCTAAATGAATATCTTTTGTTCCGAGACCAACCCCGAAATCAGTAGTTTTGGCTCTTAAATTAGCAGTCAAAGATACCTAATCTCTATTCATGTATGAGGGTGCTCGTATATTGACATCGCATTTGATGTCTGATTGCTCATTTTAACATCTTATGAGGTCTTCTTACGTTTGCCAGCAAAAAATGTAAACTTCGACCTCTTAATTTGTATGTTTCCATACAACGGGTAGATAAGGGTAAATACCCGGCATACTAATTTGTGGGAAATGTTATGACAAGTTGATGGGGAATCGAAGAACTCGTCTAAACGAATATCTTTTGTTCCGAGACCAACTCTGAAATCAGTAGTTTTGGCTCTTGAATGAGCAGTCAAAGATACCTACTCTGTATACATGTATGAGGGTGCTCGTATATTGACATCGCATTTGATGTCTGATTGCTCATTTTAACATCTTTTTAGGTCTTCTTACGTTTGCCAGCAAAAAATGTAAACTTAGACCTGTAAATTTGTATGTTTCCATACAACGGGTAGATACGGGTAAATACCCGGCATACTATTTTGTGGGAAATGTTATGACAAGTTGATGGGGGATCGAAGAACTCGTCTAAACGAATATCTTTTGTTCCGAGACCAACCCCGAAATAAGTAGTTTTGGCTCTTAAATTAGCAGTCAAAGATACCCAATCTCTATTCATGTATGAGGGTGCTCGTATATTGACATCGCATTTGATGTCTGATTGCTCATTTTAACATCTTATTAGGTCTACTTACGTTTGCCAGCAGAAAATGTAAACTTAGATCTGTAAATTTGTATGTTTCCATACAACGGGTAGATACGGGTAAATACCCGGCATACTATTTTGTGGGAAATGTTATGACAAGTTGATGGGGGATCGAAGAACTCGTCTAAACGAATATCTTTTGTTCCGAGACCAACCCCGAAATAAGTAGTTTTGGCTCTTAAATTAGCAGTCAAAGATACCCAATCTCTATTCATGTATGAGGGTGCTCGTATATTGACATCGCATTTGATGTCTGATTGCTCATTTTAACATCTTATTAGGTCTTCTTACGTTTGCCAGCAAAAAAAGTAAACTTAGACCTCTTAATTTGTATTTTTCCATACAACGGGTAGATACGGGTAAATACCCGCATACTAATTTGTGGGAAATAGTATGACAAGTTAATGGGGAATCGAAGAACTCGTCTAAACGAATATCTTTTGTTCCGAGACCAACTCTGAAATCAGTAGTTTTGGCTCTTGAATGAGCAGTCAAAGATACCTACTCTGTATACATGTATGAGGGTGCTCGTATATTGACATCGCATTTGATGTCTGATTGCTCATTTTAACACCTTATTAGGTCTTCTTACGTTTGCCAGCAAAAAATGTAAACTTAGGCCTGTAAATTTGTATGTTTTCATACAACGGGTAGTTACGGGTAAATACCCGGCATACTATTTTGTGGGAAATGTTATGACAAGTTGATGGGGGATCGAAGAACTCGTCTAAACAAATATCTTTTGTTTCGAGACCAACCCCGAAATCAGTAGTTTTGGCTCTTAAATTAGCAGTCAAAGATACCTCTTCTCTATTCATGTATGAGGGTGCTCGTATATTGACATCGCATTTGATGTCTGATTGCTCATTTTACCATCTTTTTAGGTCTTCTTACGTTTGCCAGCAAAAAATGTAAACTTAGACTACTTAATTTGTATGTTTCCATACAACGGGTAGATACGGGTAAATACCCGGCATACTATTTTGTGGGAAATGTTATGACAAGTTGATGGGGGATTGAAAAACTCGTCTAAACGAATATCTTTTGTTCCGAGACCAACCCCGAAATAAGTAGTTTTGGCTCTTAAATTAGCAGTCAAAGATACCCAATCTCTATTCATGTATAAGGGTGCTCGTATATTGACATCGCATTTGATGTCTGATTGCTCATTTTAACATCTTATTAGGTCTACTTACGTTTGCCAGCAGAAAATGTTAACTTAGATCTGTAAATTTGTATGTTTCCATACAACGGGTAGATACGGGTAAATACCCGGCATACTATTTTGTGGGAAATGTTATGACAAGTTGATGGGGGATCTAAGAACTCGTCTAAACGAATATCTTTTGTTCCGAGACCAAACCCGAAATAAGTAGTTTTGGCTCTTAAATTAGCAGTCAAAGATACCCAATCTCTATTCATGTATGAGGGTGCTCGTATATTGACATCGCATTTGATGTCTGATTGCTTATTTTACTATATAATTAGGTCTACAAACATATGCCAGCAAAAAATATAAACTTAGACCTCTTAATTTGTATGTTTCCATACAACGGGTAGATACGGGTAAATACCCGGCATACTAATTTGTGGGAAATAGTATGACAAGTTAATGGGGGATCGAAGAACTCGTCTATACAAATATCTTTTGTTCCGAGACCAACCCCGAAATCAGTAGATTTGGCTCTTGAATGAGCAGTCAAAGATACCTACTCTCTATACATGTATGAGGGTGCCCGTATATTGACATCGCATTTGATGTCTGATTGCTCATTTTAACATCTTTTTAGGTCTACTTACGTTTGCCAGCAAAAAATGTAAACTTAGACCTGTTAATTTGTATATTTTCATACAACGGGTAGATACGGGTAAATACCCGGCATACTATTTTGTGGGAAATGTTATGACAAGTTGATGGGGGATCGAAGAACTCGTCTAAACGTTTTATGAGCAGTCAAAGATACCTACTCTCTATATATGTATGAGAGTGCTCGTATATTGACATCGCATTTGATGTCTGATTGCTTATTTTACTATATAATTAGGTCTACAAACATTTGCCAGCTAAAAATATTAACTTAGACCTGTAAATTTGTATGTTTTCATACAACGGGTAGTTACGGGTAAATACCCGGCATACTATTTTGTGGGAAATGTTATGACAAGTTGATGGGGGATCGAAGAACTCGTCTAAACGAATATCTTTTGTTCCGGGACCAACCCCAAAATCAGTAGTTTTGGCTTTTATACGAGCAGTCAAAGATACCTACTCTCTATACATGTATGAGGGTGCTCGTATATTGACATCGCATTTGATGACTGATTGCTTATTTTAACATTTAGTTAGGTCTACAAATATTTGACAGCAAAAAATATAAACTTAGACCTGAAAATTTGTATGTTCCCATACAACGGGTAGATACGGGTAAATACCCGGCATACTATTTTGCGGAAAATGTTATAATAAGTTGATGGGAGATCAAAAAACTCATTGATATGAATATCTTTTGTTCTGAGACCCACCCCGAAATCAGTAGTTTTGGCTCCCATACAACGGTTTATAAGCAGTCAAAGATACCTACTCGCTATACATGTATGAGGGTGCTCGTATATTGACATCGCATTTGATGACTGATTGCTTATTCTAACATCTTGTTAGGTCTACAAATATTTGACAGCAAAAAATATAAACTTAGACCTGTAAATTTGTGTGTTCCCATACAACGGGTAGATACAGGTAAATACCCGGCATACTATTTTGCGGGAAATGCTATAACAAGTTGATGGAGGATCAAAGAACTTATTGATTTGAATATCTTTTGTTCCGAGACCAACCCCAAAATCAGTAGTTTTGGCTTTTATATGAGCAGTCAAAGATACCTACTCGCTATACATGTATGAGGGTTCTCGTATATTGACATCGCATTTGATGACTGATTGCTTATTCTAACATCTAGTTAAGTCTACAAATATTTGACAGCAAAAAATATAAACTTAGACCTGTAAATTTGTTTGTTCCCATACAACGGGTAGATACGGGTAAATACCCGGCATTCTATTTTGTGGGAAATGTTATAACAAGTTGATAGGGGATTGAAGACTTTATGGATACGAATATCTTTTGTTCCGGGACTAACCCCAAAATCAGTAGTTTTGGCTTTTATATGAGCAGTCAAATATACCTACTCTCTATATATGTATGAGAGTGCTCGTATATTGACATCGCATTTGATGTCTGATTGTTTATTTTACTATATAATTAGGTCTTCAAACATATGCCATTAAAAAATATAAACTTAGAACTGTTAATTCGTATGTTCCCATACAACGGGCAGATACAGGTAAATACCCGGCATACTATTTTGCGGGAAATGTTATAATAAGTTGACGGGAAATCAAAGAACTCATTGATATGAATATCTTTTGTTCCGAAACCAACCCCAAAATCACCAGTTTTGGCTTTTATATGAGCAGTTAAAGATACCTACTCTCTATACATGTATGAGGGTGCTCGTATATTGACATCGCATTTGATGACTGATTGCTTATTTTAACATCTAGTTAGGTCTACAAGTATTTGACAGCAAAAAATATAAACTTAGACCTGTAAATTTGTATGTTCCCATACAACGGGTAGATACGGGTAAATACCCGGCATTCTATTTTGTGGGAAATGTTATAACAAGTTGATAGGGGATTGAAGACCTTATGGATACGAATATCTTTTGTTCTGGGACCAACCCCAAAATCAGTAGTTTTGGCTTTTATATGAGCAGTCAAAGATACCTACTCTCTATATATGTATGAGGGTGCTTATATATTTACATCGCATTTGATGTCTGATTGTTTATTTTACTATATAATTAGGTCAACAAACATATGCCAGCAAAAAATATAAACTTAGAACTTTTGGCTTTTATATGAACAGTCAAAGATACCTACTCTCTATATATGTATGAGAGTGCTCGTATATTGACATCGCATTTGATGACTGATTGCTTATTTTAATATCTAGTTAGGTCTACAAATATTTGACAGCAAAAAATATAAACTTAGACCTGTAAATTTGTATGTTCCCATACAATGGGTAGATACAGGTAAATACCCGGCATACTATTTTGAGGGAAATGTTATAACAAGTTGATAGGGGATCGAAGACCTCATTGATACGAATATCTTTTGTTTCGGGACTAACCCCAAAATCTGTAGTTTTGGCTTTTATATGAGCAGTCAAAGATACTTACTCTCTATACATGTATGAGGATGCTCGTATATTGACATCGCATTTGATGACTGATTGCTTATTTTAACATCTAGTTAGGTCTACAAACATTTGCCGGCAAAAAATATAATTTAGACCTGTAAATTTGTATGTTCCCATACAACGGGTAGATACAGGTAAATACCCGGCATACTATTTTGCGGAAAATGTTATAATAAGTTGATGGGGGATCAAAGAACTCATTGATATGAATATCTTTTGTTCCGAGGCCCACCTCGAAATCAGTAGTTTTGGCTCTTTTATGAGCAGTCAAAGATACCTACTCTCTATATATGTATGAGAGTGCTCGTATATTGACATCGCATTTGATGTCTGATTGCTCATTGAAACACCTATAAGTATGTGTTTGCGCACCTTTCAGCAAAAAAATGATAATAAATCAAAGAAGCCAACTTTCAAAGTATGATTAGTATGGTGGTTTCATATACTTTAATGTCAGATTTAACGTCTACCTGCATTTTAAGCATTTTAGAGCCCTTGCACACACGTTCAGACACGAATTGCAAAGTAATTACTCATAAAATTCAATCTACCCACCAAATGGGTAGATACGGGTATTTACCGGGTATTTACCCAATCTACCGGGTATATTCCCAAATGGGTAGATTGGGTATATACCCACCGCCCATCTCTAGTTAAGGGTTTAGGATTACGAATAAAGAAGAGATAAATGAAGATTGGCTCTAAAGGACCAGTATCCAGAGCCGTAAATTAATTTTAGAAAAAAAAAATGCCATCACTTATTATTTTCAGTGACTGTCACTGTCATGTCCATCTGTCACTGTCACTGTCCGTCAGACCCCGACGGTTGCCAACTTAGGGGTTTTGCCCCCAAATTTAGAGGCTAGAAGTATTCAATGGGACTTTTTTAGAAGCTGGAATTTTTTGGGGGTTTTAGGGACTTTAATTCTTGTTTGTTTTTTTTTAAACGCACGATATGCGGTGGATACTTTTCATTTATTCACGTCTCGCCTTCACATAGACATAATCAAGTACCCTATAAACTGGACTTTACTATAAAATATGTTTTTACTTACGTAGTGAAAAAAAAAAGTCAGAAAAGGTTGAATAGTTTAGATTTCGATTGTAGTTGAATGCTTTGCGGACCGCAAAAGGGTCCTGTCGCTGCTCCTAATACTCGCCCTGATAACGACTACACTACGTAAATAAAAGCGTGTTTTATAGTAAACTAGCTGTCCCCGTGGTTTCGCTCCCCGTGGGAATTTCGGGATAAAAACTATCCTATGTCCTTCCCTGGATATCAAACATCTAAATTGGTTTAGTGGTTGAAGTGTGAAGTGATAACAAACATATACAAACTCTCTTTAGCATTTATAATATTAGTAGAATAGTTATCTATAGCTATGTTATGTCATATTTATATCCCGTTACATACATACATACATACTATCATGTCTTTATCCCTAATGGGGCAGACAGAGCATTTTGGGTCTTGCGGTTCTATGCAGAGCCCAGGGCCGCAAAAGCCACTTTTAGCGTCATGGTGGGCGAGAAGATGGAAAAGCAATCAATACAGTGATGGGTTGCTAGCCGCATCGCCTGTTAACGTGATTTGCATTTTTGCCCATTCCCTCGATCTGCTTTTACGATCTGCATGGGAAGAGAAGCAGCTGGTACATTCTATTTTTTGTTTTCTCCCAGACCAGTATGGTTACTTTTATTAATATTATAAACTTTACTTTATTCAATGAAATAATTTATAATCTTAATGTGTAACGTTTTATATTATCATTTGAGAAACAATTTAGGCAATATAAAAGTAAGTATAAAGTTCTACATTTATTTAGGGGTTTTTAGGGGCATTTAGAAAAAAGATTGGGGGTAAATTTTGGTACGAGTTGGTTACACTGGACCCGTCACCGACGTCCACGGTTGCCAACCTTGGGGATTGACCCCCAAATTTAGGGGCTAGAAGTGTAAAAAAGGATTTTTTAGGGGCTGGAATTGTTAGGGGGTTTTTTGGGGGCTATTTGTTTTTTTTGGGATCCCGAAACCGTGCTGTCACCGCTCCTTACACTCGCCCTGATGATAACTGTCTAACTAAACCTATCAAAACTGGTCAACCTGTTCCGACTCCGACTACTATGTTTAACAGTAAATATGTCATTCATCTCACGTTAGTTTTAATAATATTATAAACTGTATGTACGTACTTTATTTAAATAAATAATTAAGTAACTTAATATGTAACGTTTTATATATTATTAAGAGTTATAAAACAATTTTGGCACTATAATAAGTACATATGAAATTCTATATTTAGGGGATTTTAGGGGTATTCAGAAAAAAACTTGGGGGAAAATTTTGGTATGGGTTGGTAACACTGCCGACGTCACCGTCAGACCAGACAGTCAGTGAGTTGAAATGAAAAGTTGACAAAACATTTTTGCTTGCGATAGAAATAGGTAAATAATACTGAAAATCTACACAAGATTTTCAAGTAGATAACTTGAATAGGTGAGGACGTTCAATTGGTATTTTAACATATATAACAATTTGTAGTATGTAAGTGTGATATATAAAGTTTATAGGGTCAACGACTCAGCATAAAAAAACTTTTAAAGAACGACATATGTAGGAACTTAACGACATAGGTACTTTATACTCGAGTGTGGTCAATATTATTGGAAAGTCAGAACTTCTCAAGTGATCCCTCCTACTTTTCGCGTGCTGCCGCGAAATTCACTTTCCTTTCGTGATAGTACTATAACTCGGATTTGTTATTTACAGTGTTGAAATGTGCACAAGCTACCGGGATCGCAAATCTGTATCAAAGGTACGCCGTTTATGTAGATTACTTATCTATCGAATTGGTGGCCAGTAACATTTTTCTTGTTATTTTTATTTATAAAAAAGTTGTAAGTATGGAATCTATGCCTCATGCCTTTTTAGGGTTCCGTAGTAAACAAGGAACCCTTATAGTTTCGCTATGTCTGTCTGTCTGTCTGTCCACGGTCTTACAGAGAAACTATAAGTACTAGAAAGCTGTAATTTGGCATTGATATGTATATTAATTATGGCGAAAAAGTCGTAAAATAAAATATGGAAAAAAAAATGTTTCAGTGTAGCTGCCATACAAGTAAAGACGTAGTCAATATTTTTTTTCTCGACAAACACATTGAGTGGGGTATCGTTGAATAGATCTTTCAAAAATATTGTTAGCTTGTGAACACCATTTTTCGATTTAGGGATCTGTTTCTGAAATATTTGGGTTTAAAGTTCAAATTTTTGTTCGAGTCAAGTGTCCCCCCCCCTCTATCTGCTAAACGGTTATATATGGCCACGTGAAAAAAATCACAATTATAGCATATATAATGTAGTTTGAAGGAAAACTACCAGAGCCAAGTAGGGTATACAAATTAAAAAGTTATAGGCGATCAACTTATAAAATGTACTTGAAAAAAGACATTTTCATACAAATTCAATAGATATTAGTTTTTAGACGTTTTTAGTGGCAAGAACTCAAAGTTGGCATTCACAACTACGGAACCCTACACTGCGCGTGGCCCGACACGCACTTGCCCAATTATTTCCATTCATTCATATATCTCTTATACCAATCTTAATTTACATTAGACATTCTTAATTTTCAATTCAGTAGTTGACCGTTTCTTCAATCTTTTTAACCCCTGATGTAAAAGGAGGGTGAAGTGTGATGTGTCTGTCTTTTAAATAAATGGATAGATTTCAATGCGATTTTTTAATCAAAAGCCTTGTCTATTGAAAAGGTTCTTAGCTAAAATGGTAGAAAATGGGTTAGCCGTTAAAAAATTGGTATGCAATGTCTGTAAATTGTGATTATTTTATTTTGCCCGGCAAAGAAACTTGTTTTATCATAGTTCTTCATTTATAACGACTGTTATTAACTATCACTTTTGCTAGAAACATGTAGGTACAATAAAAACTGTAGATAGGTAAATGTTTTTAAAGAAAACTAGCTGTGTTGGCTGGCTCCGCTCCCTGTAGGAAATTCGGACGAACAACTATCCAATAATAAATCCTATTTCCCTCCCCAGGTTTCAAACTATATCCATAGCAAATTTTATTCTAAATAAACAAACCAATATTCCCATAAAAAAACAATTTAGTGGTTGAAAAGTAAGAAGGTAACAGAGAGTTACTTTAGCATTAAAATAAAATATAAGTAAACTTTATTACTTTACCTAAGTAAGCATAAATAAATAATATACACCAACAAAACCCTTTACTTTAAATTAAAATTGAATATATATAATATAATAAATATATGTATATATAGGTACAAATTACACTGATTGAACTAGCCCCAAAGTAAGTTCGAGACTTGTGTTATGGGATACTAACTCAACGATACTATATTTTATAACAAATACATATATAGATAAACATCCAAGACCCAGGACAATTTGAAAAAGGTCATTTTCCAACTTGCCCTGACCGGGAATCGAACCCGGGACCTCTGGGTGGCGGACTAGCATGGTGACCACTACGCCACAGAGGTCGTCATATGATTATGGACAATTAAATAATTATAAATCCTTATCTTTATGAATATTATGTAATTTATTTCAGATATTATCTAGATACTATTATCTGTATTTATGTATTTTTTATTGTATGATCTTATCACACTAAGATACTCAAAGCCTGCAATTTAGGTTACTTATTATATTTTAATCATACACTGCCTTATTATAAAATGGGCTAACTAGTTTCAAACCATTATTCACCCAAATCAAGATGACTTTGGTATTTAAAATAAACAGAAAACAACTATCAATGGACTCTATAAGATATAGTAAACGGCAGGTGCTTTTATTATGTATGCAGTGTCAGACACTTTGATCACTTTATTTGCATATTTAGCTTCTTCTTATCGTGTGTGTTAGTGACTAACACTAGTGTCAGAGTTTTTAAACTACCTTAAAGGCCTATGACATGGTTTTAGGTAAAGACCAATGTCAAAGACAGTGACCGGGACCGACGGCTTAACGTGCCCTCCGAAGCACAGATCATCTTACTTATCATACAATCAGGTGATCCACCTGCAATGTCTCAACCAAACTAGGACAACAAGATGAAGTCGTTGCCCCTGCCGGGAATCGAACCCGCGACCTCCGGGTATGAGCCAAACGCTCTAACCACTACACTACGGAGGCAGTTAATAATAAATACATATTTTGCTGAAGTGTGGTCATTTGAGTTAAAAAAATCTAGGTCTATGATTTGTACTGACAGAGGTTGTGCATAAACTAATAGAACAATTAGAGTGTCAAAGGTTTTAGAACAGAATATAGTTAAACAGTTTTTTTGTTTTTAGCATTGGGCGTACGTAGTCCTTTCGCAGCTGTTCTTAAAATATAATCAAAGCAAAAAGAAATCCTACTTCCTACTTATATTATAAACGCGAAAGTGAGTTTGTATATTTGTTTTTTTGTTACCTCTTCACGCTTAAACTACTGAACCGATTTGGATGAAATTTGGTATGGATATAGTTTGAGACTCGGGGAAGGACATAGGGTACTCTTTATCCCGAAATTCCCACGTGGAGCGAAGCCCACGGGCACATAAAACCAATGAAAAGTCAGCGTGTTTGTAACGTGATTTACCAGTCAACCTGTATATAATATAATAACATAAACTTTATTGTTGTGTCTCCTAAGTTCTAGTACTACATAGAGATTGTTACAAAGTGGCTTTACATCTTACATATCTAGACATGTTATTCAGTTAAATCACATCGAAAGGTTCCCTCACTCGGCAGCCCGCCATCGAACTAGGAATAAACCTGTATCTAAAGTGGCAGGTAGCGAATAGTATTGACTGTGGTCGATTTGACACCGCGCCCGCTTATGGGTTAAAAGGTCATTGTGCTGTGTTTTAAGCAGAATACATTATTAACACCTACCTATTTAATTAATTCTACTGTAAAGGAGCACACACATACAGGTTCTGTGTCAAGCATTAGCCAGTAATTTTTCAGCGTGTTTCTGAGTAATTAATGGAATGCTTTATATATTCTATGTGACGATCATAAAGGCAATACGGATGTGGACAAAAAGTTTACTTTTTTTGCTCTTAATCGTCTGGAACTCATGTGTCAGCACGGAATAGTACTTTCCTATCTATGCTTTTACCTTTTTTGTCGACGTTACGAAACGGGATCGGCAATGTTGATGTGTTCCCTTTCTCTCTCTCGCTCTAGCAAAAGACGGTTCTGATCTGAGCGACAGAAAACGATAGCAACATAATTTCGCATGACGTTACGATCAAGTATGATTCTCACTAACCGGTGGCATAAATCGCTTATCGCCCCCACTCCGAAACTTCGATGAGTTGTATCTTTGTGTATTTTAACTACTCTGCTAAATGCTCTCCGCTTTTTAGGGTTCTGTAGTAAACAAGGAACCCTTATATTTTCGCCATGTTTGTCTGTCTATCAACAGGCTCTATCTTATGAACAGTGAGTGACAGCTAGACTGTAGAAATTTGCACAGATGATGTATTTTTGTTTCCGATATGACAAAAAATTCTAAAAACACAAAATCAATATTATCATACAACACGTGATTTTTTTATAGATAATGGTACGGAACCCATCGAGAGCGAGTCCGACTCGTACTTTGCCGGAACATAATATTCAAATGTGTGTTGTCTTTTACAAATAGAAGAGTACAAGTGTCGAGTTGGCCGGTTATTTTTAACGAAAGACCGGTGTCACATATGTGTTTACCTTAACAATTTTAGCCGTCGGTTGTCCGTAGACGGTACTCTTGTTTTACATTTCTCTGTATTTCCTGCGTAATTGTCGTAAATTTAAGTTTCTTTTTATTTGTGACATAAATTGTGATTGAAGTTAGTGAAATAAAACTGATAAAAATATAGAAAATATTCATTTTAAAATAGACATTTTGGATTTAAAACTTGAAGCTCAGTAAGTGAGCTTAGGTATATACCTATATAGTGGAATAAAGTGTTTTTACTTCATTTTTGTCTTCCTTTCATATTATCCATAAATATTTAAAAGTACTAACCGTGAATATAGAATTGAAATTGGTTAAAAACGAACGACATATAAGGATCTTAAGAAAATATGTCTATGTTACTCGCAAAAACGCTATTTTCTGGCAAATGTATATATGACATGGACGTTGACGTCACCAGTCCATATCTAGAATCTAGAAACTTTAAAGTATCATAAGTTCGTCGGTGATTAAGATATTTTTTAAATTGTTTCTTTTTGTTTACTGTGGTAATAAGGCTTTTATTAAGTAAATAAAAAAAATACGTTCATAATTTTTATTGTCGCGCAAAAGTCGTGAAGTCACGCGACCGAACGTCGCCGACAAATACGTGATACCTATTATATTGTGATATATTTAATCTGTATCTTTTACTATACTTTCAGGAGCGCCAAAGTAAAACCAACAAAATATTCGTAGGCATGGCGTCTAACGTGCTAAAGTACACATTCCTGACGTTTCGGACCTTCCTAGACTGGCTCATAGACCTGGTGTTTGGGTTCTTCTGGGAAAGCAAGCGGCGACCCATCCCGGCACTGGACAAGAGGCACAGCATTCTGACGGAGAGCGCTGTAACATTGGCTGAGAAGATAAGGAAGAAGGAGCTAAGTTCTGAAGACCTGGTCACTGCTTGCATAGAGAGGATTAAGATTGTAAGGTGTTTGATTATTTTGGCTAGTTAATAGGGATGTGGATTAAATAATAAATTATTATTCTTTAATGCGACAGTCGCGTCGCGTCATGTTTTTAGCTGACTTAAAAGAAAGAAATGGTAGCAGAAATGGTAGCAGAAGTGGCTCCCTTATTAAATAAATATATAGGGACAAATTACACTGATTGAGCTAGCCCCAAAGTAAGTTCGAGACTTGTGTTATGGGATACTAACTCAACGATACTATATTTTATAACAAATACATATATAGATAAACATCCAAGACCCAGGACAATTTGAAAAAGGCCATTTTCCAACTTGCCCTGACCGGGAATCGAACCTGGGACCTTTGAGTGGCGGACTAGCATAGTGACCACTACGCCACGGAGGTCGTTGGTTGTCAATTAGTCGCGATCTTTTTTTTTTTGTGTATGTTCACCGATTATTCGAAGACGGCTGGACCGATTTGGAAAATTCTTTTGTGTTTGAGAGGTTATAGGTACTTGTGAGGTGGTCCCATAGAAATTTTATCAAAATCGTTGGTGTAGTTTAGGGATGAAGTCTGTTTAATTTTTTTTCTACAGTTACATAGGTACAGCGCCCGCGGTGATGCGTGACGCGATTCCATATTTACATAACACAATGTACCTACTCTTAAAAATAAAGATGATACTCTTGACAGTAAACATGACGTGAAAACATGTATGTATTTATAATTAATTACTATCTTTTCGGGCGTTGCGTGGGCTGCAAGCATCCCGCGGTTTTTCGTGCAGTTGAGTTGGGCGAAGAACTGCTGTCAGTACACAGATAACATAGAAAAAAGTTTGGGCGGTCATAATCTGATTCTAGTTTCTAGCTCCGCGGGGTGCTTTACCCTTACGTATGCTTCACTCACAGAAGGAGGTTATAAAAGAATTTAGCTAAAGTTCTAAGATATAGACTTCATATCGAATTCCAAATAAAAAAGTTTAGATTCGGATTCCGCTACCCAAAAACTCAAGACTATCTATGAGCTAAATTGCATGCAGTTGGCTATTGGCAGCCATCTTGGAAAATAAAAAAAGCTCCGTGGTTGGTGCGAAAGGCTCAGCCTACGGCCTCAGCACGCAGCTCGGCCTGCGGCCTCGCGGGGAGCTCCACGTTCGGCCTTTTTATTTATTTACAGGTAAATCCGATCCTGAACGCAGTCACCGACGAGCGGTTTGAAGCCGCGTTAAAGGATGCTCGCGAAGTGGACCAGAAGATTGCCGAGGGACTCTCACCGGAGTACTTCGAGAAGAAACCTTTTCTAGGTAAATATACAAATTACTACTTAGGGCACAGAATATATACTAGTACTGTGACGATAAGATTATTTTGAAAGAAACAATATTTAGAAAGACCAAACTCTTTAATTCAATTTTTAACAAATTATACATTAAATGCCGAAAGTAGTCACAGGTAAGGGTCGTAGGTTCACATCCACGAAATTCGTTGTTCCAGAAGAGATTTCCAAATTTACTCAGCTATTGAAGACGCACCGGCCCGGCGTTCAGTCGTGGGCAAAAGAACGAGATCCCTCACGCCGTCTTTTTATATGGGCCGCGCGGGGTAAAGTGCGAAGGGGAGGGAAGCACTAGTGCGGTCCAACGTCACAGTACTTACCACATTATGATGTCACACCGACATGCCAAACGTAACAGTATCTACTTATTAATATGCTATATGCAGTACCGGAGACGCCTAGACAAATTTGGAAAAAAATCTTTATCAAAATCGAAGTTATATGAACTACTGTTACTGTATTAGTGAGATCGTGAAGCTTAGTATTATTGCCAAAAGTGATAATTTCGCAACCGTAAGGGCTTGAAACAGCGTTGATCACTCAAAACAACACAAGTCAACCATATTGTTAATCAACATTATTCAAAGAGTTCATTACTTAACCTTTGTATGGACAAACAATACTGACGCGTGAATAATATTATTCTCATGTAAAGCCAAGCTGCTGAGGTCCCGGGTTCGATCCGGGTCAGGTCTAGATAGAAAATGATTTGTTTAGGGCATCCACCTACAAGGTGGTCAGATGACCTGACCAGGGTCGCTGGAAAGCGCTGGATGCAGGCCGCTCTTGATCGGTCATTTTGGAAATCTTTGGGAGAGGCCTATGTCCAGCAGTGGACGTTATGCGGCTGAAATGATGATGATGATGATATGGGACCACCTCACAAGTATACTAATTGCGAGCTAAGCTATAGCGATTCAAACAAAAAAATCCAAATCGGTCCAGGAGTCTTGGAATAATCGGTGAACATACATAGAAAAAAAGATCGCGAGGAATTGATTACCTCCTCATTTTTGAAGGTCGGTTAAAAATACTTTTTACGTGATAATTTTTTTTCCCTTTCTTTACGTTCCTAATTAACTAAAATTATTAAGTACGCTAATAATATTACAATCTAGCCTAAACTCAGGCTAATAAGTAATTTAACATTGACCTAGTTTTATACGTTATAAAATATGAAAATATTTTTATCGCCATGAAAAAAACAATAGATCAGAATTTTAAAATGAGTCGATGAAATACAAATAAGCTGCTTCTCTTCTGGCGCATATCTAGATATGAAAAATAAGGCAATACTAGCAACTCATCACTATTTTGATACCTTTTCCATGTAAATCTTGGATCTCACGGCCCTGGGCTCTGTCTACTCCGTCAGGGATAAAGACGTGATAATGAATCTCTACCGTGCAGTGTTGTTTCGCGTAAAGGAGAAAAATGCCACTCCAAGTCCTCCCGTGTATGTCGTGGACTTAGGAAATACAAGCTAAACAAAGCTTATAAACATCATGAGACCTCTCCAATCCGTCTGGCGAGCGTGGAGAGTGTAGGCCAAGTCCACTGACTGCTCTTGCCGATGGCTCTTATAGTACAGAGTCGTGCTCCCGCAGTGGAGACAAAAAGACCTGATGATGATGATAAATGAATCTCTACCTAATAATAAATTAAGATAGTACTATATTCTAAGTGTTGTACCGCGTCGCGTCAACTAAAGTTGACTTTTTCGCTAAGAAAACGCATTCACCATAGACAAGACAAAATAAATAGGTTTTCGTGAAAATAAATGGGAGGGTTTCAACAATTCAAATTGGGTACTTTCCTAAGTCAAAAAAAAATTATTTTGTACAAATAAAAAAATAAAACGTCGCAAAAAATAATGTCACTTGTCTTTGAACATATCCATTTTAACGTCATTTTAAATTTATTATTGTAGAAAAACTGATAATAAGAGCGCTTTTTGACTCCAAAAATCTATGACGTCATCTGCCTGTATTTCATACAAAATCCCATAGAAACTGTTTGTTTTGACGTTTAGAAAAAAGTTGCTGATTTGACTTGATGGAAAATAGCGTATTAGTACACTTTTTTATAAATGTCAAAACAAACATTTTCTATACTATTTACTCAGAAATACAAAAGCATGACGTCATGCTTTTTTTAAGTCAAATAGCGCTCTTTATGTCAGTTTTTCTGCTTTAATAAATCTCATATCATGTTGGAAATGGGTATGATCAATGAATAGTGACACTATTTCGTGACGTTATATTTTGTGAACTGTACGGAATAATTTATTTTTGATCCTGTCATCTACCCAAATGTCTATTGTATCTATAAATAACAAGTAAAAAAAAATTCGCGTGTAACATTATTTTAGATGGCAAAGTCCACTTAGCGCTATATGAATATTTATTTATGTAAATATTTACATAACTAATAATAATAATACATTCTTGAACCTGACAAAGAAATATTGTTTTGTCTAGTCGGCGTTTTTGTTTTGTTTTTCGTGTGTGTAAATGGCCAACACTGGTCTCAGATAGCTTGACGACAGCCATACAATGATGTCGGCCGGGACTAACGGCTTAGACGTGCCTCTTGAAGCACGGAGGAGCTTGCTTATTCGGAGGAGGAGTTGTGGTGTGGATTTATACAATACGAATTTAGAGTTAATTTTTTTTGGCTCATTAGTTAGTTTATTATCATGACGTCATGCTTTTTTTAAGTCAAATAGCGCTCTTTATGTCAGTTTTTCTGCTTTAATAAATCTCATATCATGTTGGAAATGGGTATGATCAATGAATAGTGACACTATTTCGTGACGTTATATTTTGTGAACTGTACGGAATAATTTATTTTTGATCCTGTCATCTACCCAAATGTCTATTGTATCTATAAATAACAAGTAAAAAAAAATTCGCGTGTAACATTATTTTAGATGGCAAAGTCCACTTAGCGCTATATGAATATTTATTTATGTAAATATTTACATAACTAATAATAATAATACATTCTTGAACCTGACAAAGAAATATTGTTTTGTCTAGTCGGCGTTTTTGTTTTGTTTTTCGTGTGTGTAAATGGCCAACACTGGTCTCAGATAGCTTGACGACAGCCATACAATGATGTCGGCCGGGACTAACGGCTTAGACGTGCCTCTTGAAGCACGGAGGAGCTTGCTTATTCGGAGGAGGAGTTGTGGTGTGGATTTATACAATACGAATTTAGAGTTAATTTTTTTTGGCTCATTAGTTAGTTTATTAGAAAGTATGGTATATGTATTTTTTCTATTTGATAAGTAAATACTTCTAATGAAATTTTCACTCATTACTTTGTTTGCGTGGTCATTAATACTATAATGTCAATCTGCCTGTCGGTCCGTTGCTGCTTGTTGCTGACGAAACAATGGGAGGTTCTCAAGTTGACTTGAAGTGACTTAGGAACATGTACAGAAATAATTAAAAAACTGAGTGTCATGCAACACTCGGGTGGAATAAAGTTACAAAAATTGAAGCCTTAGGAGCTTTAATCTTTAATCATAAACCCCAAAAAAAAAATCCAGCCACTGAAGATTTCATGACGGAAAAATCTAGCATTTTTGTTTCGCCTAGCCCCCATCTGCCAACTCCGTACCGTCCGAAAAGGAACTCCGATGGAAAAAAAAGATCTAACAGTTGGTCGGTCAACTTGCTTGCAAGACCAATCATTCTTTCTTATTTTTCGGTTCAAAATATTGACTGAATATAAAGAAGTAGTATATTTACAAGTTAAACACCTACCCAAACCGTCTGGCCAGCGAGGAGAGTGAAGGCCAACTCCTCTGGCTGCTCTGGGCAAGGTTCTGGCAGCACAGAGAGGGTCGTGCTCCTGCAGTGTAGACAAAAAGACCTGATGATGATGATGAGTATATTTCGTTATTATTCTATTTACAAATTGTATTTCTCAAACATTTTTTTGTTACCAGGTGTACCGTTCACAGCCAAGGAAAGTACTGCCGTCGAAGGCATGTTAAACACGCTTGGCTTGTTCTCCCGACGTCACACGCGGGCCCATGAAGATGCCGAGGCCGTACGGCTACTTAAGGACGCGGGGGCCATACCCGTGGCGGTCACCAATGTGCCTGAGATCAACAAATGGTAAGAGAGGTTCTTCTTCTTCTATCTTTAGGTCTTTTTATTTATTTATTAAAACTTTATTGATCCACAATTAAAATTGTTTACAATTGGCGGACTTAACGCTAAGAGCGTTCTCTCCCAGTCAACCATAGGGATAAACAGATAAATTATTGCGGCGCAAAAAAAAATTAATTTAAAATAAAAATATTATAGTGTCCACCGCAGGAGCATGACCCTGTGCTACTGGAGCCAGAGCAGCCAGAGGACTTGGCCTACACTCTCCACGCTGGCCAGACGGTTGGAGAGGTCTCATTGATTTTTATAAGCTTTCTTTAGCTTGTATTTCCTAAGTCGCCTTCTACGACATCCACGAAAAGACTTAGTGTGGTCCTACTCTACTCTGCCGAAAACCACACGGTTGGTCTTCTTCTTATCGAGCCGAAATGGTTTCAGCGTAGCTTCAATTTCAAATTATCTTTGACCGGTATGTGGCTACGGTGATCCCTCTGTCATTAGCCTCGTTATGGTCCTCTATGGTACATGTCGTAGAGCAGCTTGGACACGACAGAAGGTGCTCCATTGATTAGATGGCGCCGCAACCGCAAAGGTCGTTATCAGCGTGACGACACCTTACTCTGTTTTCTCTTCCAACACCAGCACGGAGTCTATTGAGAGACTTCCAGACTGACCAAGGGAGGTCTTTACCCGTAGAGAGAGAGAGAGAGGTATATGTTAAATACGCTTGGCTTGGTCTCAAGACTTCACACTCGGGCCGACGAAGAAGCCGAGGCCATTATTAGTAGGCTATTCAAAGATGGCGGTCACTTTTGTGCCCGATATTAACAAGTGGTGAGTTTATATCATTTCAACCGCATGACATCCACTGTTGGACATAGGTTCAAAATGACGTTTCTAGCGATATTGATCAGCTCATCTGACCACCAAGTGTGGATCTGGGATTTTTGAGAGGGGCAGACAGGCAAAAAATCAACAATAATTTTATTTTGTTTAATAATTTGTACGCCACTACCACCTCGTAGGTGAGTGTTGTAAAGGTGACGTACGCTTCTATTGCCAGTGCGTGGTCGGCATTCGTGAACCTTTTGCGCAACGGTCAATTGGTTCGTCGCTCTATGTTACTGTTTAGAACTCCAAATTGCCTGTAAAGGTTTATTTACTGAATAAACAATATAATTTTGTTTTTTTTTGAGAATTTAGATTTCATATAATTAGGTACCACATATTATTTTCTAATTTTATTGCTTTTGAATTGTGAACACGAATACTCCAGGCAGGAGTGCCGCAACATGGTGTTCGGGCAGACCAACAACCCGCACCACACGGGCCGCACCCCCGGCGGCTCCAGCGGGGGCGAAGCTGCCCTATCCGCAGCTCTGGCTACGCCCATCGCGTTGTGTAAGTGTGTAAAATAAAATTATATTTATTCGTTATCATCATTTCGACTAGTCTGTAGCTTAAATTCTTATCCTTTACAGGATGTAAATCTGTAACCTTACCATATTATGAGAAATAAATTTTGGCTTTTCATACAAACTCGGATCAGCTTATCGGTCAACTTGTATGGGAGGCCAAAAATTACTTTTCATATTTCTACAGGTATTCTTTGGGGAAAGTTGTTTTATTGAAGAAACCTGATATAAGACTTGGGTGTACGTACGTATATTACGCGGCGAAAAAAGGTATTAAAATTTCATAAACATCAGCCCCGATTTTTCATAATAACTACATCATTTCTTAAAATCGTCAAAATTAGAGTAGGTTCAAGGGAGGGGGAAACCGTTATCGGTTTTTTGTGGAATAATGCTTCTTTGAGTTCTTGAGAATGATTTTTTGAGTCATTATGGTTGCACTATTGTCACAGCCTTAAGGGTCCCCCGACCCTAGACCAAAATACAACTTTCCATACAAACGTAGTCTACGTTTTATTTCAAAACGACATGTCCGATTTGGGCAAAATTTTGTAATTTTAAAGATATTGCAATTATCTAGGTTTATAACTAGTTTCCGACGGTAAAAATATGAACTTGAAATAGAATATAGTGTTTTATATCATTTTTGACCATTAGTATGGGAAACTTCTAAATCGTTATATTTTCTTTCCAGTTCATAATTTTACTGTAGAAACCCGTTATAACCCTAGATAATTGCAATTTCTTTACAATTACCAATTTTTACCGGAATCTGACATGTGGTTTTAAAATTAAACGTGTGCTACGTTTGTATGGAGAAGTCTAGGGTCGCCGGACTCTTAATATAAGGTAACAACAAGAAAACGGGGAGAGGTGCGGGGCCGGGGAACGGTGACGCATAAATTGGGTAGTCAAGTAATTTTTAAAAAGATCTGATTCGCAATCCTTTTCGATAAATAGCCTCTAGGCGAAGCTTTCTCTAATCAAATTTTAAAATAAGGTATTACTTATTCAGATATTTGCAAAAATCCCATTGACCTTTATTTTAAAGCAAGGTCAAGCTTTTTGAGGAAGTGATGTCACAATGAAGATTTTTTTGAGTAATGTTGGCAATTTTCACTTTCAGTACTGTACTGAAGCGCCATTTTTGAAACGCGGTGTCACCTAAACTAGGTACTGGTTTTTCCATTCAAAAACCGTTCGTTTAGTGACTCCTAGTTTCAAAAATGGCACCACTGTTTTATATGTCACTGTCACTGACATCTACCAACATAACAACTTGACACTTTGACAACAGCCAACATAACGACGGTAATTTAAACAGTAGACATTGACAGTTGACAGATGTCATTGTTTTTTACTGCAGGCAAAAGAAAAATGTAAATTTCGATTGATGTGTGTTTAAAATTTAGTAAAAAAATCCTGATTACACGCCGATTTTTTTATTCAAATTAGTTTCTTAAAATTGTCTATATTTTCGATTAAAGGCACCTTTAACACTTTAATATATTTTAGTTAACACTTATTATTCTGTGGTGATGGTGACGCAAAAAGTACCTACCGCTAGCCGTTCTGTCGGCCGAACAAGCGCAAAGTAAAGTTCATTTTGCATCGTTAAGTCCAAATTTATTTAAATAAAGCAAAGATATTTTTCGTAGTAACTTATTAGTTATCCGTGGTTGCAGGCTCAGACATCGGCGGCTCCACGCGCATGCCGGCCTTCTACTGCGGGCTGTACGCGCTCAACCCCACCGCGGGCTGCACCAACCTCAGAGGTAACTGTCATGTAATACAAAAAATCTTTTAAGTTACAATTTAATTTAAGTCTTTCTTTCTTTCTTTACAATAGGTTTTTTTGTGGAGGAAAATAAATATGCCTACATTTTTTATTACTTAAAGACTTTTACGCTGCGGGGTTGCTATATAAAAAAATACGTTAGTCATACGATAGAGACGTCCTATTTCTACGTCAAAGGAAATTAGACTTTATCGTTATACGTTAGTGTTCAATGTTGCTTGACACTGAAACGCGGATACGCAGTCAGTCTAGCGTACCGGTTTTTGTGTAACCCCTCAGTAGTTTCACTTGTCCCGTTGTATGTCTGTCTGTAATCAAATCGGCAAGTTAAATTTAACTCACTTCCCGGTTTCCGATTAAGCTGAAATTTTGTCCGCATACGTATATCGCGTGACAATGCAATATTATGGTGACATGGGGCTGATCTGATGATTGGTTGGTTGGTTTACAGTTGGTAAACCCTCTCATGGTTCCCCAGGGTTGGCGCTCCGCACCGGTCTAGCGCCAACGATGGCATCGATCAGCTTCGTCAGCCGGCACTGCTCGGACCTGGCGCCTTTGACCAAGATCGTGGCGGGAGAGAAAGCAGCGCAGCTGGGCTTCGATAGACCAGTCGACATCAAGGTACGGGGTACTCAGAGCCGGGGTACATCAGATTTAATGTGGGTTTTCTGGCGAATCGAGAAATCGTTCGTATTTTTAACAGACTTCAAAAAAGGAGAGATTACAAAAAAGGAGAGATTATCATTTCGAATTCGAATGTATGCAATGTCGTGGCGGGAGACAAAACAGAGCTGCGCTTTGATAGTCCAGTCGACATCAAGGTACGGGGTACTCAGAGCCGGGGTACATCAATGTGAGAGGTTTTCTGACAAATGGAGCAGTGGTTTGTATTGTTAACCGACTTCAAAACAGGATTGGTTATTAATTTGAATGTATACAATGTGAATCGAACAACGGGCTGTACTGGCACATGATCGGGATGTTTGGAAGGAGGTGGGGGAGACTTTTAAATATATATATAACTAAACTTTTGCTCAGTAGTGGGACAGTATAGCTCAGTAGTGGGACAGTATTTGACGACCTCCGTGCCGTAGTGGTCACCATGCTGGTCCGCCACCCAGAGGTCCCGGGTTCGATCCCCGGTCAGCGCAAGATGGAAAATGGCCTTTTTCAAATTGTCCTGGGTCTTGGATGTAAAGGTTATCTATATATGTATTTGTTATAAAATATAGTATCGTCGAGTTAGTATCCCATAACACAAGTCTCGAACTTACTTTGGAGCTAGCTCAATCAGTGTAATTTGTCCCTATATATTTATTTATGAAAAATGTTATATATGTTTTTCAGAACATCAAAGTGTACTACACAGAGACCGCGCAAGATCTACGCGTCAGCCCCATCAGCTCTGAACTAAGAGAGACCATGAAAAGGTAACATCCCACAATATTTTCCTTGCGTGTTTGATAGGCTATTTTACTGTGTACTTATGTTTTTGGTTAATATATTATATAAAACAAAAAAAAACAACATTTTTAAAAACAGCAAGAAAATTGGTTTACCCTTTAACCGCGAGACTTGCGCGAGGCATATTAAATCTATACATATAATAAAACAGTAAAAAAAGTGTGTCTGTACATTAAATATATTTCCAAAAAAAATTATTGGGGGCGATGGAGACGTAGAAATAGAGTAAGAATTTAAAAAGAAAATGTCTTTGTACAAGCTAATCTCCGGAAATACTGGACGGATTCGAATGAATCTTTTTTTGTTATATAGCTGTTAAGCCTGAGCAACATATAGGCTATAATTGATTTTGGAAAATGGAACACCTCGTGTTGAACCATAATAGTCCAGCTAAACTATAAGAAATATATAATGACGCCTTAGCCAAAGAAGTTCAGCCTGATAAGCATTTTTTGTTATAAAACTCGAAGATTGGAACACATGATGCAGAACCATAATGGTCCAGCTAAACTATAAGAAATTTGTTCAGCCTGATGAGCAAATTTATACGCCGGAGTCAAAGTCCACGCGAACGAAGTCGCGGGCATCAGCTAGTCTAAAATAAATACCTACAACTAAAAACGGATAAGGATATGTTAGGTATGTGTCAAACAAGCATATTTTTTGTCGGAAATATCCGACGTTCGCGGAATGGGCCCGACAATGTTTGTCGGATAAATCCGACGTTCGCGGTTAAAGGGTTGATGAAGTTGTTACACTTCAAATATAAGAGTGGGATCGTGGCAGGGACGTTTACTATCTCCTTCGTATGTGCGAGACCCAATAGCGTGACGTCAAGAGCGCTGTACATGAATCCTTTTTAAGGTTCCGTAGCCAAATGGCAAAAACGGAACCCTTATAGATTCGTCATGTCTGTCTGTCTGTCTGTCCGTCCGTATGTCACAGCCACTTTTTTCCGAAACTATAAGACCTATACATACTGTTGAAACTTGGTAAGTAGATGTATTGTGTGAACGGCATCAAGGTTTTGACACAAAAATAGAAAAAAACAATAAATTTTGGGGGTTCCCCATACTTAGAACTGAAACTCAAAAAAATATTTTTCATCAAACCCATACGTGTGGGGTATCAATGGATAGGTCTTCAAAAATGATATTGAGGTTTCTAATATCATTTTTTTCTTAACTGAATACTTTGCGCACTGAATACTTTGCTGCATTTCCAAAGTGGAAAAAAGTGTGACCCCCCCCCCCCCCGTAACTTCTAAAATAAGGGAATTATAAAACTAAAAAAAATAAATGATGTTCATTACCATTAAAACTACCAGCGAAAATTAGTTTGAACGATATCTAGTTAGTAGTTTTTTTTTAATCCGTCATTAATCATAAACGGCAATTTACCTTTCATTCAATCAACTCAAATATAAAAATTAAAAAAAAACATACTACAAGACTTTTATATTATGTTATTTGCTACTACGGAACCCTTCATGGGTCCGACTCGCACTTGACCGCTTTTTTATTCTTTTTCACGCGAAAATTAAATGCGCTGTATCTTAGTCATTATTTGCCAATCAGAGAAAATAAAAAAAAACCTATACCATAGTTTTTGATACACTACATAATGAACCAAAAAAAATATTGTCCTTATACATTTCTTTTTTTTTTTAACTGACCTATTGTATCTACTATCAGGGCCATTTCCAAACTAGCGGAGGTGGCGCCCTCTACAGACAGCGCGCCCAAGCCGTACTACCACGAGGGGTTCAACTACATGTACTCTCTGTGGCGACACTGGATGACCAAGGAGGCGGACAGCTTCCCGAAACTCCTGGCCAATAATCAGGGAGAGGCTAAGGCGATTGTCGAGCTGCCTAAAAAGGTTAGAAGATTTTTTTTAATTATTTACGCCTTTGGATACTGGTCTTTTAGGCTGCATTTCCACTGAAGCGGAGCAGAGCAGAGAGGAGCTTAGCGCCGCATAAATTGACCAATTACAATGCCCGAAATCTCCGCTCCGCTTCAATGAAAACAGAGGAGTGGAGATTTCGAGCCCAGCCTTAGAGCCCATCTTTATTTATCTTTTCTTTATTCCTAATCCTAACCCTAACTATACAATCAAAAGTTGGTATATGTCCTTTGATTGCTTCAAGGGAGCTTCTGGCGACAAATGTATATGAGTCCACTGGTTTTCATAGCCGATTGTGTGGCGGACATCGCCTTAAGACGCTCACCGCAGACCGCATATAAATATCACTACAGCCGCAATATGACTGTCCACTTTAAACATTTCACATATTGTCCATGAGTATAAGAATTTATAACGCCAAACTACACCAATTTCATATTCTAAAGTCCACTAGACTCAATTTGCAAAACAATTTAAAGCAAACTCCATATGAACCCCTTGACTTCCCGCCAAAAAAACGTTAGAACTAGAAGAGATCATAAGGGATAGGCTACATTTATCAGCACGGAAGCTGTTCCTTGCTTTCGCATGCTATTATCCTTTTCCGTCGCTCAGAACCGTCAATTGCTAGAGCAAGAGAGAGCGACAGAATGCTTCAGCAGGGCTGGTGCTGAAGCATTCCGTCGCTGTCTCTCGCTCTAGCAAATAATGGTACTTCTTCTTATATTTAAGAGCTGGGCTCTTGTCGGTGGAGTGCTTTCCATGTCTCTCTTCCTTCCGCTAAGTTCTTAACCTCTTTATATGTTTTCACGTTTAATTTTTCTTTTATTTGGTCTATAAATTTCATTCTGGGTTTTCCTACTCCTCTCTTTCTTTCATTATTTTCCTTATTTCACGATGCGTTCTTTAAAACAATAATGGAAGGAAAATAATGATACTAAGTGACAAAAAAAGATAGCAGCATAGAAAAGTGCTAACCCGTGCTGACATGTAGCCCAAACCTAAACCGTCTTATAAAACTTGGACTAACGTTACTTCTGGGTTTAATGGTGGATCATGTAGTCTGTCTCATTTGAAATAATAGTTAAATAGTTATTCAGGGTGCAGTTGAAATCATTAGCATTAATTTATCATCATACTCAAATAAAGGATATTTTGTACGGTAACAATACTGCAATAAATGCAGTAAGAAAAATGAATAAAGTATCAAAACACTTCGAGTCGTGCGCGCGTACTGATACGTACGTGCCGCAAGGTCAAAGACCTTAGACGGATACAGCCTAACGGCGCGACCGACCGGCATACAAAAGTAAACTTAAATTTGCGTGAATAAGGTTTAAAGTCAAGTGGGGACGGGTCGTGTCACACGAACGCTTGAGGATAATAGGTACGTTTGAAGTAGGAACAAATATTAGGGTACCACGACGCAACGAAATTGATACTATTATAGTTAATTTATTTTTCGTAAGTTTAATGACGACTAGTTTTTTTATTTATAATTGCAGTAAGAGTATCTATCAAAGAGTCTGACGCATGTTTAGAGGTTTTCTTGAATATGAAAATGACGACCTTTGATTGAAGTTTTATTAGTCTTAAATTACTTTGTATCATGGGTATAGTAGATACCTAAAATATTGCCAACGAATTCAACTCCACACTGTTTATGCAACTGTTGTATAATAAGGAACATTAAAATACGAATTCGCCTCGTGTGATAATAGTTTTGCTGTTTTAATACAAGACTTTATCTACACCCATGATATGAGACCTCTATAAAAATTTATCTAACTCTATAGGTCTTTTAAGTCTCCACTGAAGGAGCACGAACCTCCCTGTACTACTTGGCCAGAGCAGCCAGAGGATTTGGCCTACACTCTCCACGCTGGCCAGACGGGTTGGAGAGGTTCTATTGAAGTTTTTATAAGCTTTGTATTTCCTAAGTCGCCTTCTACGACATCCACGGGAAGACTTGGAGTGGTCCTATTCTACTTTACCAGAAACCACACGGCTACACAAGGTCTCTCTAATGCGTAACAATTTGCAAAATATTGACAATGTTTTTGCAAACAACATTTGTAGACGACGCGAAGCACCTGCACCAAGGCTGCACATGTGAACATACAAAATGTATAACATAGGTTTAGCAATAATAAATAAATAGAGTAATTACTTACCATATACCGTTGTATGTTGTAGATGTTGTTAAATAAATGCACCGTAAGGAGTACGCATGTGTGTCAGTGTCACACCAGCAGCTTCCAAGCGAGTTGACCGCTACACACCGACGCACACGCACGCATGTTTATTTTCCGAGAGTGCTTACTCGTCTCGTTTAGTGAGAATACTCGCCTGTGTTCTCTGTTCAAAATCCTGGACCCTGCAACCTACCTGTGTCATCTACAACATACTTACACAAAAGTTTATTTTTTTGCTGATTTTATTTTATGTTTCAGATTTTAGGCCTATCACAGCACACCCTAGCTGCCATATTAAAGTTGGTGGACGAACAAATTCTACCGCAGGTCAACCAGCGGTGGGCGGAGAACCTGACTGAACAACTCAAAGAAGATCTACTGGTGAGTACTACTGGCAACGGTTGGTCAATGGCACGCACTATCCGCGTTGAAACGTCTACTCTGTATGCCCCATTAGAGATAAGAACGTGATAGTGTGCGTGTGTTTAAGAGCCAAGCTCTTGTCAATGGCATCACGTAACACAAAAAAAAACTTGAGATGGTTCCGCACAAAAAATGAAAAATCAGTAGTACAGATGTACAAAGTTTTGTATATTTTCACATTGTCATATATCAAATGAAAGGGCTCGTTATGAGGATCTCAAATATATTTTTGTTATTGTTGTACAATGAATACTTTCGATTTTATTTACGAAAGAAGACGTAAATTTACTATTTATATATACCCCCTCCCTGATCTCGGTAACTAGTGAGCCAAAAATTTTGAAAAAAAAAATACATTATATAGTTAATTGCTTGTAGATTACAGGAACACCTATAAGAATTCTATCAATTGAAAATGAAGTGGTAAACTCAATATAATACGTCACTTACAGTAATAGTTTACTAAAACACCACTAGATAGCGCTAGTACTAACTATTACTTGCGCCATGTTTAAACCCGCGTCTTACTGTGAGGATTTCAAATGTGATTGACTTTTGTACGGAACCCTCTGCACGCGAGTTTAACTCGCACTTGGCCAGTTTATTTTTAAAGAAACTTCAAAATCGAGTTTTGTTGTCCTCAGAGTACATTGGGGTCAGACGGCGTGCTGTTGTTCCCGAGCGCTCCCTCCGTCGCACCTTACCACTACTCGCTACTGCTGAAGCCGTTCCACTTTGCCCACTGGGGCATCTTCAACGTGCTCAAGTTGCCCGTAGCCCAGGTAAGGCCATCGATAGACCGGTCATCTGGTTGCATTGACAATACTATGCGTACCTATCGCCTTATAAACATAATTATTTTTCTTCCCTCGTCACTAGATGACGCAATAAGGTAATAATTTAAACATTTACATCTTATAAATAAAGTAGTACTCTAATTAATTAAATATGACTTATATAAAATATAACTACTAACGTAACAGATAATCAATGCCATAGAAACTATTGGAGTTCATAAGTAATCAAAACTGGAGTTACGGGGTGCCTCACAGAGATGGAGAACACACGACTAGCAAAAAGTAACAAAGAAAGTGTTGAATATGCTTTTAAAATATTTATTACATATTCCATCAATTAGAGTAGGTACTATTTTATTTCAATAATAGTAATAGAAGATTTGAATGTTTAAATATTACCTTACTAGCTGTACCCGCGGGCTTCGCTCCCCGTGAGAATTCCGGGATAAAGAGTACCCTATGTCCTTCCCCGAGTCACAAACTATATCCATACCAAATTTCATCCAAATTGGTTCAGTAGTTTAAGCGTGAAGAAGTAGGATAGGATAGGATATTAGTAGGATAGGATACCGCCATCTGACAAGGAAGAGAAATAATTATAAGGCGATGGGTAGGCATGCCTTAGGGCTCAATCTGTGTGATTTGTCTGTATATACCTATTTATTTATTAATGTCTATTCAGGTACCCCTCGGCTTAAACAAAGACGGGCTTCCAATGGGCATTCAGATAGTGGCGGGGCCATACCAGGAGTCCCTCTGCCTCGCCGTGGCCGACTACCTCGGCACCCACCTCGGTGGATACATACCACCATGCAAGATACATCAGTAGCTCAAGATATACGGCTAAAACAACTTTTATTTCAATTCATCTCCACTGCAGGAGCACGACCCTCTCTGTTCTACCAGAGCCAAACTTGGCCAGAGCAGCCAGAGGACTTGGCCTACACTCTCCACGTTGGCCAGACGAGTTGGAGAGGTCTCATTGATGTTTATAAGCTGCTTGTTTAGCTTGTATTTCATAAGTCGCCTTCTACGATATCCACGGGAGGACTTGAAATGGCCCTATTCTACTCTGCCGGATACCACACGGCACATTTTATTTTAATTATTGATTTTTAACAGCATTTTAAAACTTGGATTACTTTCCAACTTGAAACATGCGATGATAAATTGAAAATCTTATACCTTTAAACGAGCAATTCTTGTATATTTATTTATATATTTATAAATTTCTGTGATCTCGAAAATGGCTCTAACGATTTTGCTGAAAATTGGTATATGGGGGTTTTCGGGGGTAAACAATCGATCTAGATTAGTCTTATGTTTGGGAAAACGCGTGTTTTCGAGTTTTCATGCGTTTTTCTTTCCACACAGAATATGATCGCTAATTTCGTCGCACCGGCCGCCATCCATTTTGGCTCAGCGGTTTATGATGCGCACCGCTAGAAAGAGTGTTACGGATTCGAATTCCACTCGGTGACTTACTTTTGTTTTTTTTATGTTCAAATTTATATATAATTTTTTATTTAATATTGTTTCTAGACAAGTTTAAAAAAATGTAGTTAATGTTTAAGATGTAACCGAGCAAAGCTCGGTCGCCCAGGTACTGAATAATAATGCGAACATTGTTAATGCTGTGAATAATCAAGAATTGAAATAAAATGTGCCGTGTGGTGTCCGGCAGAGTAGAATAGGTCAATTCAATAGAATTAAGTTAAATACCACACTTCTAAATAGTGGATAGTAATGAAAAATAACAATGCTTCAAATGCGTGTGTACTATGTGATGAGAAAATTCGTCAGGGTGATTTCGAAGTGACAGTAGCACAATTGGTAGTGAATCGTGAGGGGCGTGGGTTCTAATTTAGGGCGAAATTTTTCTATCTACTGCGTATGGGAGGAGACTAAAGATTAGCAAGTTCAGTATACATTCATTTTTGTTTTATATTTACCTACGACATGAAACAATTTAATAAATCATTAAATGTACAAATAAAAAATAACACTGCAATATTGCAAAGTGACTTTTCAATCACCAGCCAAGTTCCAAAAGCAAGCTCAGTCCATATCGATATAGAAAATTTTCCTTCCCGCACAAAATCTGTTTGGCTGAGCGCTTAATTTAATGGGAAGGTGGCTTTTTTTATAATGAATTGTTATGTTTTTAATAATGTGAAAATAGTTCAATGTCATAGACTTTACTGATTCATTGATTTTAGACGTAAGAAAAATACGGTGGAGGTAATCATTAAAATACTCTCTTATATTCTATTTTTATTGTTGTTAATGTATTTAAAATGCATTTATGTTATTTTTTGATAATGTAAATAACATACCATATTTATTAGAAAATTAGGAAAAAATGCCTGCGAAGGCACAGATTCTGAAGGAATTATTCAGAATTTTAGGGCGGCCGCTTTAATGTGTTTTCGCCTGCGCGGTACAGGAGTGCGGGGGTATAACGACTAATAAGAGAGGAGGAGATGCGGGCTTGTATCCCGCTATGATTTTAGAGTTTCGCGGTAACAATTACCGTTATTAGTATTACGGGACTTACCGCGATTAATATTTTTGCCAGACATTTCTACGGCCCTTCTCTGGCCGCCTTGCTGGCCGACTGATGGCAGAAGGGCCGTCGAAATATCTGTCAAAAAACGATATTAATAACAGAGTATCACGCTATTCACGCGCGCCACTCGCACGTTCGTCAGCCAGCAGACTCAGTCAGCCCCTTAAATCGCCCTACCCCCCGGCCCCTGTACCGCGAAGGCGAAAACTCACTAAAGTAATCTGTCTTTAATAGTTAAGAAAAGCAGTTATTTTTTTATGAATGTTTGATATTGCATTATTTACTATACAAAATAGAATTCTAGAGTACTCTTTATTTATGTATTTTCATAACTTATTTCTAAGAAATATAAAAATCAAATCAAATACTCATTTAGAATTGCTATAATTTAAAATTTGCTTTCATCTTGCATAAATATTTCAACTCTTGCCATCTCATTATAACTTTAGTACTTTGTTTAAACTTGAGTTTAAACTGATAATAAAAGCGCTATTTGACGCCAAGAAACTATGACGTTATCACTCTATATTTCTTACAAATTCCATAGAAAATGTTTGTTTTGACGTTTCAAAAGAAGTATCTGATTTGAGTTGTTGGAAATTAGCGAATTATTATTTTATAAATCAAGCTTATATGAAAAACAATGATCAAGTCATATGTTTAAAGTGCTATCTCAAGATGAATCAATCGAGCCCAAACTCAGGGTTTATGTTGTTTTATCACTGAGATGACATGGCCACCATCGGGCTTTATCATGAGATCAGGTCATTGGTACAATAATACTGCATTGTCCCCCAACTTACATAAGTATGTGAAGTTTCAGCTCAATCGAATAAAAGGAAGTTGGTCTAATTTAGCTTGCAACATTGATTACGGAACACGCAAACAACTGGACTTGTAAAAAATCTATACATATAATATAACAGTAAATAAAAATGTGTCTGTACATTGAATATTTTCCCAAAAAAAATATTGGGAGCCATGGAGACATAGTAATAGAGTAAGAATAAAAAAAATGTTTGTACACGCTAATCTCCGGAAATACTAAACGGATTCAAATGAAACTTTTAGTATATTTATATTTTTAGTATATAACTGTTAAGCCTGGACAATATATAGGGTATAATTGATTTTGGAAAATGAAACACCTGATGCAGAACCCTAACGGTCCAACTTAGCTATAAGAAATATAAAAGTGACACCTTATGAAAAGTTATTCCTGCGAACGAAGACGCGGGCTTCGGCTAGTAAAAAATAAATAAAAGCTTGTATAAAATATGTACTAACCTTTAAATTTTATTTTAGTTGAGACTTGCTTTAAACACCCAAGTTTGCGTGCAAGAGATGCGTGAACAGGGAACGGGAACGCATATTGCGCGGGATCTTTAGCAGTTTCCGTTCTGTATCTTATACCTTTAAACGAGCAATTCTTGTATATTTATTTATATATTTCTGTGATTTCGAAAACGGCTCTAACGATTTCGCTGAAAATTGGTATATAGGGGTTTTTGGGAGTAAACAATCGATCTAGATTAGTCTTATGTCTGGGAAAACGCGTATTTTCGATGTTTGAAATTTAACCGAGCAAAGCTCGGCCGCCCAGGTACTGTAATATTAATGTGAAAACATATAAAGAGGTTAAGAACTTAGCGGAAGGAAGAGAGACATGGAAAGCACTCCACCGACAAGAGCCCAGCTCTTAAATATAAGAAGAAGAGATGTAATATTAGTAATTATGTGGTTTAGGTTGTAATCTTAAATTCATGACCTAACTAATTATTACCCCAAATACAAAGTTCAAATCTTTGCATAGAAATTACTTATCACACTGAATAATACATTAAGATGTATTAGTAATGTAAAAATAAAGGCTATCCCATTACTTGCATTAATTTATTTGAATTTTAAAGCATTGTGAAATGTAATGATCATATCGTTTCGTTACGGTTTTTTTTAATTTATTGCTTTAATTTAACATCCCACTGCATTTCATTGACAACATCTGAGAAAAGGAAAGGTCCTAGAATTGACCCTTGTGGTACGCCGATTTTATCTTTAGATCCGTGCGATTTTATGCCATATAAACCAACAGTCTTCAAAGCCTATCTGTTAAATAAGATTCTATTAGTTTAATTGAATTATCATCAAAACCGTATTGATAAAATTGGCATTATCAGATGATCTACGCAATCAATTGCTTTGGAAAGATCACAAAATGATCCGATTCAATCATTTTTGTTTGTCATGCGTCGTAAATAAATAGCAGACATAAATTGCAGACATAATTGATTTTTATCGTTTGTGGAACACCAGATGACCGTCACGGCGTTTAAAAACTTTATAATGTTATATTAATTCATTAATTCACTACTTTTTGACACAACTCAAATCAGATTCTTTTTCCAAAACGTCAAAACAAACGCTATGAAATAGTAATAAAGTCTAATTTGGTTCGACATAGGAATAGGACGATACTGTCAGACGCCTATCGTGTTATTGTATGGAGTAACGGCCCTGTATGCAATGTGTAACGAAATGGGAGTATCAACCTAAAAAAACGGACGAAATTAAATATCTCTACTGTGCCATTAAGTACGAGCTGCAGATTTTTTTTACGATGTCAGGGATGGTCACATACCTAGTTTATTTTTTATTGTTTTTCGTGTGTAAGTGGCCAACACTGGTGTCAGATTTTTCAGGCTGCCTTAAGGCATCTTACATAGTTTGAAGACTGCCATACAATGATGACAGGCGGGACCAACGGCTTATACGTGCCTTCCGAAGCACGAAGGAGCTCGAGAAACTTTTATGCCACTTGTGGTCACCCATCCAGGTGCGGACCACGCCTGGCGTCTCTTTACTCGCGAAAGTGCTAGAAATGCGCACTCCCGCCTTGCCACCGCGCTCCTCAATCACATATTGAAAGTTGTTTACATCGATTAGTCCGTTTACTCCGTTGATACCCTGTTTTTGTTACACATGTATGACAAACACGTGTTTCATATAATTTTGATGTTAATTATTCATATGCTGTATAATTATTATATTAGAAACACGTGATGTGATGACATATTTTTAACTTATGTACGAGGCAAGCAAATATCAAATCATGTGAGTTTATAATATATAGTGTACGGACAGACGAACAAATCTATCAGGGAAACATGGCCATTTCTTAACGCCATTTTTGTTATAGTTTGAAGAAGTAACTATTACTAGATTTAAATAAAACTTTGTAAATGCAAAATAATAGCAAAAATATAAATTAGTATATTTATGATAAGAATATTTTCTTATTCGGCCTAAATCAGTCCATTAATAGACTATACTTCATGTAATTTGTTTTATTTAAATTATACAAGAATGGAATATACTACTACTGTAGAGAGAGAGTGATTTTTAAGCGCGTCATTTTTATTGCGGTATAATCTCATTAATTGTCAATCTTTATAGACTACCTATTTATAAAAATATGACAAAATGGACAATACAAAATGGCCGTAAGAATGTGATGTATTTTAGTTATTAATTGTTTATAATTAAGACTGATCACACTGTGTCTATTAATATTACACATAATGGTGTTGGGGTTCGACGCAGTAAAACTGCTAAATAAAGTATTTTTATATTAAAAAGATGTATTTTTTTACAAACACAGTCTAATAATATTATATGCACCCTAAAAACCGTAATAATAAGAATGAGTGGAAGGATATGGAGGAGACCTTTGCCAAGCCGTAGAAAATTGTAGGTAAAAACTAATACTATTTTGGATAAAATTATTAAATATAATCCCTTGTCTATAACTTTGCCTCACCTGTTTTCGTTAAACATTTCCAAGTACCTCGGTTACCTGGAAGAGATTGCAGTTGCGTTATGGCCGCCTTTTGACATCTGTTTTATGTATCTTTTACTATGTAACTTTATGTTTTGGTGCAATAAATATTTTAACTAACTAAATTCGTGCAAAAATAGTACATTACTGCAGAGGCCGGGAAGTTTAGTATTGCCAGACGAGTAGTTTTGGAGGAACGTAAAGTGATATTTTCAATACACGTGAGGAAATAATTAAAGAAATAAGCAACTATGCAAATATTTAACGAAATCAATGGTTACTGCAAAGAGTATATAATCACTAGTACGTGGTTTGAAAAAAACTGCTCTCCCGCGTTTTAATTGCAAAGAAAACATAACCCATACAGAATAGTCGTATTTACGCATAAAATATTGTTTTTAACACTCACAACGAAAATTAAGCATAATTCACTAAGTACATACTTGTTATGTAAATTTTCCGCATTAATTTTCATTTCAAAAATTCAAAAAGATACAACACCTGTTGGAAATTTACATTATTTCAGCACGGTTGCATTTTATTTTCCGAGTGACTGTTAAAAAAATATTTTGATTTTATTATGTACACTTTTCTAAGGTCTAAATAAATTTCATCTAAATAGCGAGTCGGCTACCCGAATTTTTTAAATGTATTTAAAAGTTAGGACTGAATAAAAAACCCCACATTAAAGAATTAATGAATTTGATTGATTGAGTATCAAGCTGCGAAGCGACGTCGGGCCGTAAAGCTTGTATATAAATAATAATGTATTTTCACGTCAAACTATAGGTACAAGAAAAACTTTATTAATAGTATAAATCATAATCACTGTCACAGTCTGTCTTGCTTCTGTTCGCCACACACTATTGTTCTTGTCCCAATGGTGTTTATCTTGTGATATCACGTGTGATACTTGGAATACCTACTTAGTTTCAAATAATTCAAACGTATCATACGTGCCGCTTTGACGATACGGATTAACTTTTGTTTAGATTGATGCACAAAATTTACAAAAAATAAGTTATCAGAAATATCTTATGGTTCAATTGTAAGTATAAGTTTATTTTGACATACAATGTCCTTTTTTTATTAAGTACTAACATTTAAAAATGTGATTCTGTCCATCATTTTGAACAACTTTTCCCCAATATCTACACCGAACAAAGAAAAATAGTTGCCCATACAAATCGACGTTACTATGGAAAATGTTTTTTTTTTTATATTTAGATGTTATACCTTTATTATAAATGGACATTGTATACGTATTTACTCGTATTATTACTATAAAATATAAAAGTGCGAATTAGCGATTTCTTTCTTTCTTTTCTTTCTTTCTTAGCGTTTAAAGTGTAAAACTTCTTAAATCCATCTTAATTTTTTTAGGTACTTTCAGTTAAAAATCTTGTTACTTTTTTCAGTTAAAACATTAGTAAAAAATATATATCTAGTAAAAATGGTACTAAAGAAAATAATTACTTCTCTACGAACGTATTGGGACCTGTTTATCGACCTGGTGTTCGGCTTCTACTGGGAGAGCAAGCGCCAACCCATCCCCAATGTGGACCGCAGGCATGCTATGCTTGCCGAGAGTGCCGTGGCACTTGCCGCTAAAATAAGGAACAAGGAACTTAAGTCGGAGGTACTGATCAACGCTTGCATTGAACGGATCCAAGCTGTAAGTACATTATTTAATAACTCCATAACACTTAAAGGGGTAAAACTGCCTCCGTGGTGTAGTGGTTAGAGCGTTCGGCTCATACCCGGAGGTCGCGGGTTCGATTCCCGGCGGGGGCAAACGACTGTGCTGCTGTCCTAGTTTGGTAAGGACATTGTAGGCTGATCACCTGATTGTCTGATAAGTAAGATGATTCGTGCTTCGGAGGGCACGTTAAGCCGTCGGTCCCGCTCAACTGTCTTTGACATTGGTCGTTACTTAAAACCATGTCAGAGGCCTTTAAGGCGGTTTAAAAACTCTGACACTAGTGTTAGTCACTAACACACACGATAAGAAGAAGACTTAAAGGGATACCTATATTTTCAGGGGTCCAGTGCTGTCCCCATTTGAAAAAAAAATATTTAAAAGAAAACGGAAATATCATTCAAAGTTTTGGTCCTACGAATAATTTTATGAACTACTGTTTACAGTTTAAAGTGAGAACGTGAAGCCTTTCTTCGCACATAAGCCAAAAGTGGCCGTTTTTCGCAAATGTGCAAAGAAAAGCTTTTCGTTCTCATTTTGAACTGTAAACAGTAGTAAATAAAATAGTTTAAAGGGTTATCTAGGGGTTTATGTAGCTACATTTTAAATGATATGTTCGTTCTTTTAATTTTTTTTTCAAATGGTGTCAGCCCTGGACCCCTGACCAAAATTGAGGTTAAAGAATCTTTATTTGTTTCTCAAAGAAAAAAAAAAGATGTATTGTTCCTTATTAAGGCGACTGTAGTCGACGAATTAAATATTCGCAAATGATTTATTCGCGAATAATTCATTCGCGAATAATTCATTATTCGTCATTAGAATAAATTTTGCTCATCTCTGCCTATACATAAATACATTCTAAATATTTTTATAATTTACTAGAGGCAGCGCGCGGCTTCGCCCGCGTTAACCACACGTGTGAAGTCGCGGGCGTGATACAATATCGCCTATAGCCTTCCTCGATAAACGACCTATCTAATACCGAAAGAATTTTTTAAATCGGACCAGTGGTTCCTGAGATTAGCGCGTTCAAACAAACAAACAAACTCTTCAGCTTTATATATAAGCATGGAAGAAAATAGGTATACTTACTTGAGTCATCGCCAAAAACAATCCGACGATTGTATCGTATCGATGTACCTATATTTTGTTATCGTGGGTTTATCCAATACGTACACATGTTTTCAATAAACTGTGAACTTTGATCTCTCATTTCATAAACAGTATCTAAGGCTGCGTTTCACTGAAGCGGAGCAGAGCGGAGAGGAGCTTAGCGGTGCATGAATTGACCAATCACAATGCTCAAAATCTCCGTTCCGCTTCAATGGACACAGCGGAGCGGAGATTTCGGGCATTGTGATTGGTCAATTCATGCACCGCTAAGCTCCTCTCCGCTCTGCTCCACTTCAGTGGAAACACAGCCCACTTAATTTATTTTAAAGGTAAATCCGCTTCTCAACGCGGTGACAGACCAGCGTTTCGAAGAGGCGCTAGAGGAAGCCCGCGAAGTCGACAAGCTTATCGCTGGAGGCCTACCCCAGGATTACTTCGAAAAGAGACCGTTTTTAGGTAACGTTAGTCACTTTGAAAAAATAGCTTTACCTACTACTTTTCTTAGCCTGCCGGTGCACCACATGGGTCTCTAATTATTCTTATTGAAATATTTGTAATTTATTTATTTACTAATTTATGTACACGGAAAATGTATAGAGAGGATACATAAATAAAAGTTGTAAAAAGGCATTATTTATCTGAATCTTCCAGTAGGTCTGTGAGAGATGTTTATTCAAGAGAGGCATACATGCGTGTAAGAACACGTCTGTATACCTCTCTAAAAACCACAAAATGCATATACATATATTACACAAGTACTGAAATACATATATGTATATGCCTATCTTAAGAGAAATATAATAATATTTAAGATTATTCCAATAACTATGAGGATGAGGATCTCGGTGGTCCGACAGGAGTGCTTATCACTATAGCGCTTTTGCTAGTTAAGCAATACTGGGCGTGGTCCGCACGGATATACCCACTTAATCCATTGCGTGTATCCATTAATGGATCTGGGATTGTTTGTCCCACTATATCCATTGCGACTAAAATCCTCTGCGACTTATTTCTCAATACAACAACTGCACACTGATCTTTTTTTCATATATAGATAAAATAGCTTTCAGGTATCTATCAATAGTAACATTCGCATTGATGCTGATATAATTTTATTTCCGACTGATATAATTTTTAGATTTTATCAATCCCACAGGGGTCCCGTTCACCGCCAAAGAATGCACGGCTATCCGCGGCATGCTGCATACCATAGGGATGTATGCGAGGCGGTATCTCCGCGCGGAAGACGACGCGGACGCAGTCAGGTGGCTGAGGGAGGCCGGCGCCATTCCTGTGGCGGTTACCAACGTGCCAGAGGGGCTTATGTGGTTAGTTAGTTGTATATTAGTCTATTTTCTTTGCCCTGTGGTTTCCGGCAGAGTTAGTTAGTTAAAATCTTTATTGCACCAAAACATACAGTAACAGAGTAATAGATACATAGATAAAACAGATGTCAAAAGGCGGCCTTATCGCAACTGCAATCTCTTCCAGGCAACCGAGGTACTTAGAGATGTTTTTCGAAAACAGGTGAGGTGCAAAGTTATAAGTAGGTTATAGGCAAGGGATAAGAAAAATAAAAACTGTAAATACAATTAATAAATATACTTATACATACATAATATATACAAATACCTAGATATATACATACATAAATAAATAAATATATAATATATATAATAAATACATATGTACACAGAAAATATACCCAGAACAAGATATGTAAAGAAAACAAAAAAAAGGAAATCAAACTAGGCATAGATAGTGTGACTTCACTTGAGATTTAAAGCTGGCTAGCGTTTCAGCACGTCGGATGGACTATGGTAGTGCATTCCAGAGTAAGACTGCCCTTACAGTAAATGATTTTGAATAAAATTTAGTGGAGTGTGCAGGGATTTTTAAACAGCATAAGTTACAGCACTACGTAAATTGTGACCTTGCGATGACGGTGCGTCAGTGTAAAAAACGAAGCGTTCCCTTAAGTACCTAGGAGACGTAGGACTAAAGAGTATGGTATATAACTGAGAAAGGGTATGCCAATCTCGACGAAGTCTGATAGGTAGCCACTTGAGTTCAGTACGGAATTGAGAGACATGGTCATATTTACGAAGACCGTAGATAAACTTAATGCACATATTTTGAAGACGCTCAAGTTTGTCAAGTTGCTCCTCTGTGATATTAAGGTAACAGGTATCGGCATAGTCAAGGAAAGGAAGAAGGAGGGAGTTTGCAAGCATAATTTTGGTGTCCATCGGCAGAAATTTTTGTAGCCTCTTGAAGGAACTAAACGCACAGAAAAGTTTTCTGCTGACTTCAGCTAAAATCCCAAGTGTTTCGAATCCATCATAAGTCCGAAATTTTTTACTGTCTGACTTAGATTTATAACCACACCATTAAAGACTATCTGGGGCATGAGTGCCATATCGATTTTGATAGTAAGTTGAGGGTTACCAATAATAATGACCTGTGACTTGGCTGGGTTAACTTGGAGGCCATGGGATTTGCTCCAGACAGATATGCATTCCAAGTCGTGATTAATTGTGTCAATAGCAGATGTGAAGTTTTCCACACCGACTTGTGAATAAATTTGCAAATCATCAGCGTATAGGTGGTAGGAGGACTGAAGCTGTGATGTTATTGAATTTATGAAAACTGAAAATAAAAGAGGAGATAATACGCCACCCTGCAGTACGCCACAAGTCACCTCTCACCAAGAAGAATATTTATCCTCGATGTGAACTCGTTGCCGACGTCCATACAGGTAAGATCGAAACCACTCCACTGCTGAGGGAGATATGTTGAGAGAATGCAATATGCCCAGAAGAATATCAAGATCTACTGCGTTAAAAGCATTACTCAAGTCTAGGAGAGACACAATCGTTACAAGCTTGTTATCCATCCCCCAGCGAATATCCTCCGCGACTTTCATTAGTGCAGTAGTCGTACTATGACCAGGACGAAAACCGGATTGAAAAGGATTGAGCAGATCATTCACGTTAAGAAAATGACTAAGTTGCTGTTGAACTGCTCGCTCTAGGACTTTGGAAAGAAAAGGAAGAATGGAAATTGGGCGGAGTTCAGTAAATGAGCTGAGATTTTTCTTTATAGGTAAAGGAGTTACATGAGCGTCTTTCCAGGCATCTGGAAAAACACCAGAGGATAAGGAGTTATTAATAATAAGAGTGAGGATAGGAAGAAGTAGAATAGGGCCACTCCAAGTCCTCCCGTGAATGTCGTAGGCGACTAAGGATACAAGCTAAACAAAGCTTATAAACATCAATAAGACCTCTCCAACCCGTCTGGCCAGCGTGGAGAGTGTAGGCCAGCCAAGTCCTCTGACTGCTCTGGCCAAGTATGGCTCTGGTAGTACAGAGAGGTTTATGCTCCTGCAGTGAAGACAAAAAGACCTGATGATGATATTAGTCTAGAAGTGTCGTAAAAGGTTACCGAGGAAATTGTGGCACGCAACCAATCGCAAGAACTTTGATATCGAGATGTAGGATGCTTAAGTGCGCCATCTTGTATGCGTCTTGTGAACTATTTCCGAGGTATATTTAAAAGGGAAATGTCAACTTCAAAGACTGCTAACATTTAAATGGCATAAAATCGCACGGATCCAATGTTATAATCGGCGTACCACAAGGTTCAATTCTAGGACCTTTCTTTTTCTTAGTTTATGTCTTGCTGTGGGTACGTATCAGAACATGTCAAATTAAAGCATTAAATAAAATTTTGGGAATTGTACCGTAACCACAGGTATGGCACTTCATAATTATAACTAGTACTACTACAAACGAAAGAATATATACCCCTTTAAATGTCGGACGCCCGGAGCGGGCGTCTGATGTATTGTTTTACTATTGTGTCTGCTATGCCGACATTTGAAGGGATACGTGCACACGTCAAATGGGTGAGTTAAACAATCAGGGTCGCCACCTCAGAATTTGTTGCTTTGTTTTCATCACTCGAAAATCTATAAAATTTTCGTTCTTTATTGTTTTCCGTGGATAAACAATGATTATATGTCCAGTTTCTCACCATTATGATTCAATAATCCTAAGTAACTCGCGTAACGGCAACGTGCGACTAGCAACAACCCTGTTTTACAGGCGCTTACAAAGCCCAAAAGCGGGGGAGGGGTCGCGGGGACGCCAGATTGCGATACTATTATTAATTTTGTGTCGTTACTAAAAGATTTGTAGCTTACATTTCACTACGCTTTAAAATTCAAATGAATAAATATAAGTAAAGGGCGATAGCCTTTTTTATACTTTACTAATACGTCAATTAATTTATATTCAAAGATTTGAACTTTGCATTTGGGATAATAATTAGTTAGCTCATGGGTTTTAGATTAGAACCTAAACCACAGAATTACTACAGAAACACTATAAGTATTCCATACAAAACGGAATCTCCTAAGGTCCCGCCCATTATACATCCCAGTTCCCCGTCCCCGCATATCTCCCCGTTCTCGCCTTGTCGCGTGAGTTGGGGTCGAACACACACACATTGACGTGTGCACGGATGTATAGTTTCGTTTGTAGTAGTAAGCATAAATGATACTCCGCTTCTATTAAGTGCCATACCTGTGGCAATATATAACGTAAAAGCTCCTATTAACAACCCCCTAAAATTTGTATTCTATTAACGATCTAATTTTTAAATCTTTTATATCAGACATAATATAGGTTTTAGAAAACTCGTACCTTAAAAATTAGTTAGGTACTTTTGTTGGACATCAAATAGAGTAAAGTTCTCGTGTCGTAATAGCCAGTGAAAGAAATAATTTGACACTGAGTGGGACGCCCCCGAAGCGGCCGCACGTTTCATAGTGACGCGTCTCCAGCCACATAAGTATACTTCAATATTACCTAAGTAAAGTAACATACTTAAAAATGATTTGTCTTCTTGCTATCACATTACAACTGTTAAAAATATGTTACTTTTCTAAACTAACTATAAATTTTATTCTTTTTATTGGTTTTTATGTTATAAAATCATGTTTTAATTTAGGGCGGCAATAGAATCCATATTTCAAAACTTGATTCTATTAACTACCCAGGACGTTGTTAGAAATTTAAGAACATTTCATATTTTTAAATAATATCTATTATTAAACTACTTAATTTCATTTTATTTTTTCCTTGTTTAATTCAATAAATTATTTTACTTCGTTAGGTCTATTAACGACAAAGCATATTCTTAAGGTTTTTGGGTAAAACTAGATGCAACGTTAACCATTATCCCTATTATTTTATGAAATTATACTTTAAATAACCTTTATTATTTGAGTTAATTACTAATTGATATTAAAGAAAATGGATAGCAATGAGATCGAATTGAACAGTTTTCCATATAGTAGATGTTTTAGCTGTTTGTTATTAATTTTATTGGTCGCTAATAGAATATTGTTATCTTCATACTTAATTCTATTACCGACTCATAGCAGCTGTGACAAAATTTTTGGTAATATTATAGGACACAAAAATAAGTTGTATTTTTTTTTTAACAAAATGACTTATTTTTAGGAGAATTTGACAAATTATTGATATAATCATATTTTCTATCCAGTTTCATTCATGGCTGCCATTTTTCATATATTTTCAAGACAAATAAAATCGGCGGGACGGAAAGGGAGCCATTAGGTGCATGCCCCGTTTTCTTGTATATATTTATAACTAGCTGCCTATCCCGGCTGCGCCCGGGGATGTTTTATACACATAAACCTGCCTCATAAATCACGCTATCTATAAAAAATATATTTTTGTGTGTATTATAAAGATATTATGTGAAAATCTTTTGAAAATTGTATGACAGATAAAAATATTTGTTATTGATACATACATACATACATAATATCACGCCTGTTTCCCGCAGGGGTAGGCAGAGACTATGGACCTCCACTTGCTTGTTATTGATTTATATTAAGTATCTAATTATTAAGTAGATAATTAAGAAGCATACATTTAATTGTTTGAAGACTGTTTTCTGAGACTGATTACATTTTTTAATTAATTAAAATAACAAAAAGTAAGTGCTTTTAGTATTGCAATAAATAATTATGATTAAAATATAATAATGTTGATCTCAAAACTATTGTTATAACGTAATAAATACTTCAAAAACTATTTTTTATTTTTATTTTATCGTATAAAAAAGTGAGTAATTTCTTGCGGCCGGTAAAAGAAGCCAAAAAAACGGTAATAGAATCTTGCCGCATTCTTTGGGTCGGTAATAGAATAAACTACTCTTTTGGATAAAATAATTATTTAACAACTATTGTGTTATTTAATATTTAATTTAAGTGCTGAATTTCAAAGAATACTTCGTTGAGACTAATTATAAATCATAATATTTTTCCTAACATGACAGCTTATATCTATTTTTTTCAAGTGAATCGTAAGACAGCTAAAACTGGCGGTAATAGAAGCATTTACGTTAGCTCATTCATGTGACATTGAGCGGGCGCGATTGTCACTTTCCTAGGGCAAGTTAATGTCTAACTCTAGAATAAGGGTGACGACAGGGTCAGAAAAGTATGATTGTTATTAGTCCGTCTTTTAGATTATCCAAAAATAATGGACCCATATTTTTTCAGTTTACCAAAACAGTAAAAATTCGCAAAGATATGGAGCATCAAAGTTCCGGAATGGGGGCTGGCAGCGTCACCTCTAAGTAAAAATCGTACCTAGCCGTGACGTCATGCACAATTTGAATGCGCTGTATCTTTGTCATTTTTTGATTCTCAGCAAAGAAAAAATACGTGAACAATATTTTTTAATAATCTTACCAATGGGCCAAAAATATTTTTCGATACGTCATGCTTATTCCTGTTGCAGAAAATGTGTGTTTGTTTCCAGGCAGGAGTGCCGCAACATGGTGTTCGGGCAGACCAACAACCCGCACCACACGGGCCGCACCCCCGGCGGCTCCAGCGGGGGCGAAGGCGCTCTCTGCGCAGCCCTAGCGTCCCCTATCTCCCTATGTAAGTATGGAACTTATTTCTGACGTGTCTACATTCCTCTCCATCCATATCGGTTGTATCAAGATTTTTTTTTTAAATATCAATATTTCTATTCAAAGCATTGCAGCCGCTCGAGTAATTTGTGTGGGAATGTCGTTTTTTTGTTTTTGTTTTTTGGCTTTTTATTTTATTATCATTATACTAAAGTGATGTACTAGTACAGCCCGTGGTTCGATTTATTAGGTGTATATGTCACTTCTAAGTTGTATATTTAGATTTTACCTTCTCCTATTTGTCGGGGGCAAACTCACTCTGTGATTCTTCACTGAAGGAGCACGACCCTCTCTGTACTACCAGAGCCACACTTGGCCAGAGCAGCCAGAGGATTTAGCCTACACTCTCCTCGCTGGACAGACGGGTTGGTTCATTAATGTTTATAAGCTTTGTTAAGCTTGTATTTCCTAAGTCGCCTTTTACGACATCCACGGGAAGACTTGGAATGGTTCTATTATACTCTGCCGGATACCACACGGCATCAATAAGACCTCTCCAATCCGTCTGGCCAGCGAGGAGAGTGTAGACCAAGTCCTCTGGCTGCTCTGGCCAAGTATGGCTCTGGTAGTACAGAGAGGGTCGTGGTCCTGCAGTGGAGACAAAAAGACCTGATGATGATTTATTTATTTCAGGTTCCGATATCGGCGGCTCTACGCGCATGCCCGCGTTCTACTGCGGCCTTTATGCTTTAAACCCAACCGCTGGCTACACCAGTATGAAAGGTACACCAGTATAAGTAGATAAAAAATTTCAAAACTAAAAACCGACTTTAACATCAAACTACACAACCGATTTAAATAAAAATAAAAATATCGATCAATTTTATACAAGTAATAATCGAGGAACATCCATAAAAAATAATTTGAATGTATACAACGTGGAAGGGATAAACCCCTACATTGATCGAATCACGGGCTATTAATATAATGAAATTAAATAACAATCAAAAACTAAAAAATAAATAAATATGTGTGTCGATTTTATTTTGTTTTTCAACTGTTATTATTTTTATCATTAAACTATAGTGATCCAGTATAACCTGTGGTTCGATTTATTACGGGTAAGTCCCTTCCACGTTGTATATACCTGCATTCGAATTGACAATCTCCTCCTTTCTTGAAGTCGTTTAAATATTCCTAGTTTTCTCTACACTTTAAAAGTTCTTATCGGTTGCTTTATTTATTGACATAAAATAGCTTTACATAATGTTTAAGTATTACCCAATTTTTACATCTTAAACTTGTAATTTTTTTTTTGAAAATATTGTTAAATGTTTTTTTTATTTAAAAAAATATGTACAAAATCATTCAAATGTAACAACGCAGGTCATGCGTTAAAGACCGGCACAGGTCACACCATGGGCTCCATAAGCTTCATCAGCAAACACTGCCACGACCTCGCGCCGCTCACCAGAATCGTGGCGGGAGATCAGGCCAAGGAGTTGGGCTTGGATATACCAGTGGATATGAAGGTAAAAAAAGTCTCAGGCCAAAAAGTTAGTTAGTGTTAGGCGATTAAAACGTGCGGGGCAGCCATACAAAAACGACGCGCGTAGACGCGGTGTCAGTGTGTTGAACTATTCGTGTTTTTTACACAAATGGAGTTACTTGCATACAGTGCGGCCCCGCACCACGCAGCGTGGCGCGTTGCAGTGTGTTAATCGCCTTATGGTCTTTAATGCACCAAAACATAATGAACAGATGTCAAAAGGCAGGCGTATCACAACTGAAATGTCTTGCAGGTAACCGATGTACTTGGAGATGTTTGACGAAAACAGGTGAGGTGCAAAGTTATAAGCAAAGTAGAAGAAAAATAATGACAGTGTCATTTCGAGAGAGTGATAAGTGTAGAAGCGAAAGAGCTCTGTTAGGATCGTAATTCTAACCTCTTTGTTATTCCAGAATATCAAAATACATTACGTGGAGACGACACAGGATCCGCACGTCAGTCCCATCAGTGCAGAGTTAATCCAGACTATGAGAAAGTAAGTACTTTATTGCATAAACCATACTGACAAATATTTTATGCGTTAAATTAAAAAAAAATGTAAGTAGTAGTTTTTGAAACTATTGCATAATGAGGGGTATTATATACGAGTGTGTGTTTTTGATAGTATCATACTAGTTTGTTAATACACTACTTTAATCTTTCAGTTTCAGAATATTTTAGATTGTTCTTTAACTTTTTAAATTATTCTGGACCTTTCTACTCTGGAACATTTTTCCCTAATATTCCCCTTAATACAGCTTTGCGATAATATTTTACTAGAAAAAAAGCCACAAGGTTCTCTCTTTCTGCATCCACACTATCTTAGACCAAATTCTTGAGTATTTCAGAGCAATAGCAAATCTATTGGAGGAATCTTCGTCCAAAACCTGCAAGAAGTACTACCACGAGGGGTTCAACCACATGTTCACGCTGTGGAAGCACGCGATGACCAAGGAGACCGAAAGGTTCCCGAGGTTCGTCAAGAACAACTACGGAGAAGCTAATGGACTGCTGGAAGCGGCAAAGAAAGTGAGTAGTAGCACAGAATTAGAATTACTATTAATAGTATTACATACAGAACGGAAACTCGTCAATCTGACGTCCCCGCAACCCCTCCCCCGCTTTTGGGCCTTGTAATCGCCTGTAAAACAGGGTTGTTGCTAGTCTCACGTTGACGTTACGCGAGTCACTTGGGATTATTGAACCATAATGGTAAGAAAATTATCCACGGAAAACAATTTTTTTTATAGATTTCCAAGTAATGAAAACAGGTAAGCAAAGCAACAAATTCTGTGGTGGCGACCCTGATTGTTTAACCCACACATTTGACGTGTGCACAGATATGTTTCGTTTGTAGTAGTACTAGGTACATTTGTCACTCCGTTTCTATGAGGTGCCATACCTGTGGTAGTAGTTGATTTTACGTTCCTGGGCTGAAGGTTTCAGCCCACAATACAGGTGACTTTTTATAAACAGATAAATTTTCGGAGCATATTTAGTCTTATGATACTGTACTACTTTCTATAAAAAAGTTTTAATCTATACTCGTACATATAATAAAACACTAAAAAACTGTGTCTGTACATTGAATATATTTCCATAAAAAATATTTGTTGCGATGGAGTCATAGTAATAGAGTAAGAATAAAAAAAAATGTCTGTCTGTTTGTACACGCTAAACTCCGGAAATACTGGACGGATTCGAATGAAACTTTTTTGTTACATAGCTGTTAACCTGGGCAACATATAGGATATAAATGGTTTTGGAAAATGGAACACCAGCTGATGCAGTACTATAATGGTCCAGCTAAACTTTAAAAAATATGAAAATGACGCCTTAGTAAAAGTTTCAACCTGATAAGCATTTTCCAGAAACACAAAGTCCACGCGAGCGAAGTCGCGGGCTTTGGCTAGTTTTAACGAAAATAAGTGTAGCACTCGTTTATTTCTCATAATTAAAATTAAAATCTAAATTAACATCTAAATTAAAAACTAAAATCTAAATTAAACTTAACAAATAATAATAATAAAAAAGAAAAATACACGTTTGTTAATATTTATGAATTTGAAGGCAAATGTGTAATAAATAAATTTTTAATTTACAAAATAATACAAGTGTTAACAATTAAATAAAATAAAAAATACAGTCAAAATATTTTCCGTCAAAAAGTCCACCCCGAATCGTACCTGCTGCAAAGGTAGGTACCCATGACACTAGCAGCATTCCCTATATTTTGACTGTATTTTTATATTATTTAATTGTTAACACTTGTATTATTTTGCTCCCATGCTGGTCTGGGATAAATGAAAAAACTTAGAATGTACCAGTTGCTTCTCTTCCCGCGCAGATCGTAAAAGCCGATCGAGGGAATGGGCAAAAATGCGAATCATGTTAACAGGCGATGCGGCTAGCAACTCATCACTGTATTGATTGCTTTTCCATCTTCTCGCCCACCATGACGCTAAAAGTGGCTTTTGGGTCTTGCGGCCCTGGGTTCTGCATAGAGCCGCAAGACCCAAAATGCTCTGTCTGCCCCTTTAGGGATAAAGACGTGATAGTATGTATGTATGTATGTTGTATTATTTTGTAATGTCTAATAAATAACTCCAGCTAGTGGGACTATCGAAGCACACACTGGCAGCCATCATGAAGGTGGTCGATGACCAGCTGATGCCGGCCGTAGACCCCGCCTGGGCGGAGTCGCTCACGAGGCAGCTGAAGGAGGACCTATCGGTAAGTCTTCCTCTCTTTCACCTATTTGTAAGTACAGGTCTATAGAGATAAGCTCAGCATAGCATTTGTGTGAATGCACAACAAAATAGGGTTAACGACAGGGTCCGAAAAGTATGATTGAAATTAGTCCGTCTTTTAGATTATCCAAAAATAATGGACCCGTATTTTTCAGTTTACTGAAGTAAACATTCACAAAGATATGGAGCGTCAAAGTTCCGGAGTGGGGTCTTGCGACGTCACACTTAAGTGAAAATCGTACCCAGCCGTGACGTCACGCGAAATTTATTTGCGCTGTATCTTTGTCATTTTTGGTTTCTTAGAGAAAAAAAATACGTGTACAATATTTCATCTAAATAGGTTCAGTAGTGGAGTGGTAACAAATATACAAACTCACTTTCGCATTTATAATATTAGTAGGATAGTAGGATAGGATTGATTCAAACACCGCTTTTTTTCCAGCGCACCCTGGGCTCGGACGGCGTGCTGCTGTTCCCCAGCGCCCCGCACGCGGCGCCCTACCACTACTCGCTGCTACTGCGGCCGTACCAGTCCGCGCACTTTGCCATCTTCAACGCTCTGCAGCTGCCCGTCGCCCAGGTAAGACTTCCTAGCAATGGCGTTGGGTGAGAATTTAGGCTAGTACAGCCATAAAACTATTAAATACCTACCTAAGTAGGTTGTATAAAAGTTAATAAGCCTTTCCATTCCGAAGAGAATTTTCGTATTTTGAATATGTGGGTGTGTGCAATCCAGTCATGCTGCTAGTTTACGACTTATGAAAATAGTAAGAGCGCCGATATACGTAGGTATAATTTATGTTAGTAATAAATGCATAGCTATACGTTAGAAACCCCTAAGGGAACTCGATGAACTCGATGGGAATCGGCTTATAAGGAGACTCCGCCACTGCTTCCTAGTGTATCCTCAGAGGCGGCGTAAGGGCTCTTGTCCATGTGTCCGGTTTGCGTCGTGACGGAGCGGCGCCGTCACGGCGACGTGGAAACTCCTAGAGGTTTCATACATGACTGATCAAACGGACGCCGGTCCGGCGCGCCGACACGGCCCAAACCGGATACGTGAACACGGGCTTAAGGCGTGGGCGGTGTAGAAAGTGTGTCGCCCGGGCAATTTTTATGGAAATGTCGATTTTTTGTTTGTTTTTTGTCTGTTATTTCAGTATCATTGTACAAGTGATCTAGTATTGCCCGTGGTTTGAATTATTACGGGTTGAAAGGACATTTCAACGGTGTATTTATATTAAATTGGTACGGAAGCCGTCGTGTCAGTCCGATTCACGAGTCCGATCACTTGGCCGTTTTACTTATTGTTGAAACGAATAGGCCCAACGCAGACGAGACTATCCGTGACGCACTTTTTAGTCTGTGAAAATAGAACCTATGGAATTATACGCAGTAACGCACCGAAGCGCGCCGGACTTTTTGCGCGTCGTGTGCGTTACTGCATGTGATTCCGTGGGTTCTATTTTCACAGACTAAAAAGTGCGTCACGGATAGTCTGTCGCCTGCGTTGGGCCTTAAAGTGTAAAAATTTTCCGTCACGAACTTTTTTAGGGGTTTTTTTAGACCCTCCAATTTTTGTAACTTTTTTCCTACAGAGTGTTCCACGACACTCAGTTATTTTTTTTGGACACCAGGTAATTGTCATGGGGTTTACCCTTTCACCGCGAGACTTTCTATCAGTGGTGCCAAAGCGCGAGGCACAGTATATCTAATATACCTAATACCTACAACCAAAAAGTGATATGGATACTTACTTTATACGAGCAGTGTATTTTTGCCGAACAAATGCGACGTTTGCGGTGAAAGAGACTTACCTACGTTAAACATTTATTTCAGGTACCACTAGGCCTAAACAAGGACGGGCTCCCTCTAGGCCTTCAAATCGTGGCGGCTCCTAAACACGAGTCGCTGTGTCTGGCCGTCGCAGACTACCTTGGACAGAAGATGGGCGGATACATACCACCTTGCCAGATACAACAGCCAGAAACAAACTAGTCAAGTTTTGTAAATCTTTGAGTGCGACATACATATGTTTGCTGATTATTAGTATTACGGTACTTACCGCGAAGAAAGGGTACAGTTAAATCAAACGTTAGTCCTTTGGAGCGGTCTAACCAGTACTATTTAACCCTTTCACTGCGAGACTTTATATCAGTTGTAAATCTAACACACCTATCTACAACCAAAAACGGATATGGATGCGTAAGTTATGTGCCTTAAGAGTATTTTTTTTGTCGCAAATATGCGACCTTCGCGGAATGGGCCCGACAATGTTTGTCGCATATATGCGACGCTCGCGGTGAAAGGGTTTAATCTTGTTTTCTCTACACTATTTGTTAACATTATGCTATACGGCTGTGACTCAGTAGACGCCGCTATAGTCCCGTAATACTAACAACAGTAATCGTGACCGCGAAACTCTAAATCATATAAAATTTCCTTTTTTATTAAGTACAAAACATGTCGAGATGCTTTGACCGCATTCTGGTTATGGACAGGTTCAATATTATTCTGATTTATCACATCATCATCATATCAGCAAATACTATACAATGTCCTTTTTTATTAAGTTCAAATATTTTAAGAGGTAATTCAGTCCATCATTTTGAACAACTTTTCTCAATAAACGTGTATAGACATACGAAAAAATTTTTTAGGTTCTCATACTCATTGAAGTAGTCACGTGATATCATTAGTATCCAAAAATGTTTTTTTCGTATTTCAATGTACATTTATTGGGAAAAGTTGTTCGAAATCATGGACTGAATCACCCCTTAAAATATTTGAACTTAATAAAAAAGGACATTGTATAGTATTTGCTGATATGATGATGTGATAAATCAGAATAATATTGAACCTGTCCATAACCAGAATGCGGTCAAAGCATCTCGACATGTTTTAACCCTTTCACCGCAACACTTTATATTAGTTGCATAGTAAATCTAAATATTAAGTACCTCCAACCAAAAAGGGATGTGGATGCTTACGAGCTATACAAGCAGATGGTTTTTTGTCGAGGATAAATCCGACGTTCGCGGTGAAAGTAGCAAATTAAAAACACAGACTCAATAAATTCATATGTAAACGCCATCTAGTGATGAGCGGTGGAACTAAATAGTAGAACTTGTATTCGTAGCGCCATCTATTATTTGCTGCACAAATTACAAACCCCGATTTTCAAGCGTTAATACCTCGATTTTCATCACACACAACTAACCCCCAATAACTTTTAAACAGCCGAATAGATTTTTATTTAACATAGCTAAGAACCACCGCAAAAGAACTTGCTTACTTTTGCGTAAAAAAACCAAATTGGTCCATCTGTTTGAGCGCTACTATGACACAGACAGACAGACAGACAGGTTTGTCCGTTGATCTTGATCTTTGTTAATAAATTGTATCTGAATATACATTTTTTTGACTGATTTTGAGTTAAGTTTGGATACTGTTTGTAGGGTAAATAAGTGTACCTAGTTATAAAAGTAAGGAGTATTTGAATAAAACAAAAATAACTGAGACAAAATCTTTATTTGATTGAAATCTCTGACATAACCCGCCCGGTTGTGCGGCCTTTGTCGCCGCTCGCCCTCGCACTCGCATGCTAGTCGCTGCACTCGCATGCTCGCCTGCTCGCTTCCTTCCTGACTAGACGTCTGCTAAGACATCGCACTACATCTAAGCCTACTCAACGATTCACGTACAAATATCGTTAAATATATTCTGAAATCTGACCGAAGTATCACTACCTATATAATATCACGTAAGGATCACGTTCTTGGAATGGAACGGTTACATCACATATACGGCACCCTGCTCTAGTCTTATTTACACTAGGAATAGTTTGTACATTCAGAGAAGTAGAAAAAATATCGTCTATTCTCTAGAGATCGAAGCGGGGTCGAGGCTCTGCTCTACGAAAGGCCGAAAGGAACATAACGAAGCTCGTCAGACCGAGGAATCTCTAAAAGGTGCCGTGACCAATCTGCGAGCGCAATCAGGGCCCACAACCTGGAAGGTTGCGAGCCCCGAGACTGATCGGTCAGAACGGCACGATCGTTCGAGCGTCGCAGCTACGGAGGGGCTACGCGGGTGCCGGAGAGCCGGCCGTCGCCGGGCAGGGAGCGGCGAGAACTAGGTTCTGCAGCCGACGCGGCCCAGGGCACGGTCGGGCTGCGGAGCTTGGGGTGCTGCCTGGGCCGCTGCGGGGGCGGCGGGTCACGCGCGCGCGCAGGCGCAGGCGCACAGCACGCGGTGCGCCAGCTGCAGCCAGCCGCCGCGCCGCAGCACGGCGGCCAGCGCGCGGCGCGGCGGCCGCGCCCGCTGCGGCCGCTGCAGCCGCTGCAGCCGCTGCGGCCGCGCCCGCGCGCCGCCCCGCACGCCTGCGCGCCCGCCGTCTCAGCTCGGGAACTTGCAGTACAGCGCGTAGTGCAGCTCGTAGCCCGAGAAGCGGCAGTACTGCGCCTCCTTCTGCTGGAACTCGCCCAGAGACGAGAACTTGGTGAGTTGACGCGGCGTGTCCGCGGCCGGTGAGTCCTGCGACAATCCATTTAATTGTATTTAATTACTGCCGTATTCTTAAAAACTCAAAACAACTTAAATATTAATTTAAAATAAATTAATGAAAAAAAAATTGTTAAAAAAATTTTACTTTGGGGCTAGCTGCACCAGTGTTATACATCCCTATGTATATTTATTTATATTTGCTATATATTGTCGTCCCATTCCTCTTTTTTTAATAGTTGACATTGAAAGAACAATACAAAACATTTCTAAACTAAAATAAGTTTAGCAACTGTTTGTTAATGCTTATGAATACTATGGTAAATTTTTATTGTCCATCAAACACAAATACTAAAACATAACGCCGAACTAGACGCTAAAAACTTTATTTACTCGTCAACCTTTGAGTTATGCCTATGGATTGAATACATTTCCGGAAACGCAGTATCCGGGCATCAGCGCTTTACTTATCATACCTTATCATAGTGCTTAGGCAAATTTATAAAAAGATAGAAAAAAAGAAAAAAAAACTTTTTTAAATTTTTTCTAACTCTAAGTCCTTAAAAATAGTTACCGGCGTGGCGAAGACGGTGAGCACGAACTTGTTGGGGCGGAAGGCGCGCAGCACGCGCGCGATGACGTCATCGTAGCTGGCGGCCGGCACGTTGGACTCGAACGAGACGTACGAGCACGACGGCTCCGGCGTGATGTGGATCGTCATGTAGCAGCCCTGGGGGGACAACTTGTTTACTATCGGCTTATTGGTATTGTTGCATCCTCAGCGGTAACACTTCAGAGTATTACATACAGAACGGAATCTCCTAAGATCGTCCGTTCCCGTCCCCGCACCTCCTCCCCGTTCTCGCCTTGTAGAGGCGGCCAGGCGCTTATTTTTTTTTAATTAATTCTGTGTTAGAGTCCGGGGGGAGCGACAAAGTTTTTACTGGTTTTAAAACAGTGCATTGTCTTGTGTATATGTATGTATATTTCTTGGGCACGCTCTGCAACTTAAATGCCTTCATAGATTTTCTAGACAGGTGCCGTTACATTCGTCTTAATTGTGAGAGTGACGGTTTAATAAATAAAAAATAAAAAAATATTCAAATCTTATAGGATAAATTATCAAAATAAAGGATTGCAAAAAAATATACAACAACAATGCTTAGGTTAAAATTGTTATAAAATAATTGCCTTCTAAACGTTTTACTTTGTGATCCATCCTTGTCACTCACGGTCACTAATAGACACTTAAAGGCAATTCCACGTAGGCTTTAAATCTGAAGCCCACTTTGGATAAAGAATTTCATAAAATTGACTTACTGATGGTAAATCCTTATCTCCCTTCGTTAGCGTAAAATAAAACCATCATTATTGTAAAGTCATTTAAAACTAGCTTTAAATTTATATTTTATACCCGAGGTCTTAAAAGTGGAGTCCCATGTCTGTTACACGCTACGGGCAAAAGCAAATATCACGGCCACGTGTACATAAAAACATATTTTACGCCTGTTTCCCATGCGTGTAGGCAAAGACTATGGATCTTCACTTGCTATGATCCTTGCAAACCTCTTTTGCTTCGTCAACACTCATTACTCCTTTCATTTGAGGAGCTCGGAGTGCACATTACTAGCGCTTTCGCAAGTAAAACGACACCGAGCGTGGTCCGCACTTGGATGGGTGATCACAAGTGGCATAAAAATTTCTCGAGCTCCTCCGAGCTTCGGAAGGCACGTATAAGCCGTTGATCCCGGCTGTTATCATTGTATGGTAGTCGTTAAACTATGTCAGATGCCTTTAGGCAGCCTGAAAAATCTGACACCAGTGTTGGCCACTTACACACACGAAAAAGAAAACAAAAAAACTCCTTTCATGTATGCTCTCTGGTTATAGATACTACTTACATCATCTTTTTTCGTGTGTGGCCACGTAAGTAAAGACATAAAATAACATTCACTTTTAACACATCAGTTAGCCTAATTTAACTCCGAATTTAAGGATTTTGTATGAATGACATCTGTTATTGAGTGATTGGGCTAGTAACACCCTCAGAGGTGCTATTTTTCAAATGCAGAGTCACTAAACAAACGCTTTTTTGTATGAAAAAACCATTCGTTTAAGTGACTCCGCGTTTGAAAAATGGCACTTCTGATCCTATTCTCATAACCTCATCATGTTTCGCTATATTTTCAAAACTTACATCTTTAGCGACCCCGTTCATAGAGTAGCCGCACGGGTCGAACAGGAAGTCGTCGATCACCATCCCCGGAATGATTTTGTCTATGCCCGATTTCTGAAAACGAAACAAATAATGATAGTTAATCTAAAAGTATTTTAAATAATTGGAATAGATAAAAGCTAGGCCGGCCTATCTCTATAAAAGTAACAAATTGAAGAAAATTTAAAATAAGATTACAAAAATATACGCTGTCGGGTTTTCAACAGACTTCACAAAAGGAAGAGGTTATCAATTCTGAATATAATTATAGAAGAAACTAGTAAAAGAAAATTATGTATGTTGCATTTTTTTTTTGTTAAGAACTAAATAATTTTTAATTTTTTAAATAAATTCTACTTGTTTCCTAGACTATACTCATAAAGTTGATAATCTCATGAATATGATATTGAAAAAATATTAGAGGTATATTGAAAATGTGACGGTGTGTTTACTAACCCTGGTGGCCTGCGCGGCGTCCTCAGAGGCGGCCCTGGTGAAGATGTCCATGACCTCGGGGTCCAGGTCCGACATGAGGATCTCGATGGTCTGGTCGGGCTCCGACAACTCGCACGTCACGGCCTCGCGTTGCTCCTTCTCAAGGGCGTCCACTGTGCCTGAATGTGTACAACCATTTATTAATTACGATTTTCTGTTTTGTTTTGTTTGTTTGTTTTTCGTGGGTCTCCCATGCTGGTCTGGGAGAAATAAAAAAAACTTAGAATGTACCAGTTGCTTCTCTTCCCACGCAGATCGTAAAAGCCGATCGAGGGAATGGGAAAAAATGCAAATCATGTTAACAGGCGATGCGGCTAGCAACCCATCACTGTATTGATTGCTTTTCCATCTTCTCGCCCACCATGACGCTAAAAGTGGCTTTTGGGTCTTGCGGCCCTGGGCTCTGCATAGAACCGCAAGACCCAAAATGCTCTGTCTGCCCCATTAGGGATAAAGACGTGATAGTATGTATGTATGTATGTATGTAAGTGGCAAACACTAGGCAACATATAGGGTATAAATGATTTTGAAAAATGGACACTGTAAGAAATATAAAAATTACGCATTAGCAAAAGTTGTCCACCTGATGGGCATATTCCAGAGACAAAGTCCACACGAACGAAGTCGCGGGCTTCAGCGAGTTTATGGATAAGCTGGATAAATAACGCATATTTTTTCATGCATATTCCCTATTCCAAGGTGTGGTACCTTGGAATAGGGAATTCTACTTGTTTCCTAGACTATAGTCATAAAGTTGATAATCTCGTGAATATGATATTGGCTATTCCAAGGTACCACTGAGAGACCACTGAGGCAACACTGAGAGAGACTCGTGTTAGGACGTACCTTCCAGCGGCAGCAGTGTGTACAGGTACCAGCAGTCCTTCTCCGGGCCCATGATGTAGGCGCGCCCGTCGCCGAAGAAGGAGTCCAACAGCTCCACCTGATGCACAAAAAAGAAAAACTTCACTTTTTCACGTATTTTATCACGCCAGCCACACATATTTTCCGCTTGGTCCAATGGTTGACCGGCAGAGAATGCCATATGGCATCAGGTCCGCCACTTGTACGTTTTTTATTGTACAATAAAGTTTAAATAAATAAAAATGAATATCACGAATGGAAAGATACAGTTGGCACATCAGTTAGATTTTATTGCGATAAGGCCGCCATTGTACATCGCAAACTATGTTTGTTTCATGACTATCGTGTATTATTGGTGCAATAAAGAGTTCCATTTCTATCGTTATAATTCTCTTTATGTATTTATAAACATATTATTATTTAAAAATATTGAACACGCCTTTTTTGTTTTCTCAGGTGCATGCAGCGCATTTAAATTTTGCATGACGTCACAGCTAAGTACGATTTTTACTCGTTGACGTCCGGAACCTTGTAATCCGTATCTTTTTTGGTAAACTGAAAAATATCTCCATTCTTTTTGGATAATCTAAAAGACGGACTAATTACAATTATACTTTTCTGACCCCGTCCTGTACCTACTTTGACACAATGATCTTGAAACAAATCTTTGTTAGCTGCATCCTAATCTATAATTCATCATTCATAATGAGAGAATTTGACTCCCGGTGCGAAAAACTACATTTTCAACTGAAACATCACAGTAACGTAAATCTAAACCTTAAATATAGCTTCTGTACGTAAAGGAAAATCGATGTAGTTATGAAGCTTCGTATCGGAAAATCCGATATATGGTGTCTGGGCATCGCATGCAAATTGAGTAGTTCGCCGAGCGGGAAAATACTCCTGACGGCAAACACGATTATTACTTACACTCACTAAACCTATACATAATAATATCAAGTATGATATAACGTGAGGAGAAAAAAAAACTTAATTAACTCGGAAAACCAACAATCTATTTTACGAAAAATGCAATGGTAGGGTTACTATGGGAAAGTATCTATGATGGCTAAGAGTTATAAAACATCGTTGTGAACGCATAGGTATTATTTTTAATAAAATCGCTTGCAGCTCGCTCACTTAGAGCGGAAGTGAGAGGCACCTAGCCGAAGCGGGAGGCCCTGGCTGATGTGAGGTTCCAAACATTACTAAATAGTGGCTTATATTACATAATAGATAATCCAACTGTATGTTTCTTATTGTACATCTTATCGAGTCAATGTCAAAATCACTAAGAAGGAAAACTGAATATTCTTTGTTTCCAAAGAGAAAACAAAGACAAAACAATTAATTGGATAATTCTAATTAGCAATAAAGTTATCTATTTCGCGAATATGTCAGTGATTACAACATGTAAAATTGAATTAAACTTGTTTTTCAACAACAAATTTTATCATTATTGTGATTACTTGTATCAATTACTAGGCACGAAACGTAACAAGCGTCCCGGGCGCTCAGTTATATTATATGTAATAGTATATACTATGTTCGTAGTACTATGTTCGTAATACTATCTAAATAGTATTTTAAGCTTCCCGCAGGAGCTGGGCTGGTTCGAGTACTGAGGCTGGCGTCAGTTCCCCACGCAAAACGGGACAGACAAATTCGGGCCTAATTGCGGAAAACTGTCCTCGAGGGCAGTAAGAAGTAAGATGTAATAGCATGAAGATGTAAACATAGCAAGCGTCCGAGGCGCCATGTTGCGCCTTATTGTTCGACTACACACATGTTGATTATATAATTTTTCAACACGACCCACGACTGTTTTGACTGGGCTTTCACACGATTGTTATAACTTCCCACGTGTATAATTAAATTAATTGTGCACGTGCCCAGGGCTTGACGACTTATGGCGCCCCCGTTATTCATAAATGATCTGCTCGAAGAGTTGAAAACTACGCGATATAAAATAAATTTGGGAAAATATATGTAGAGCATACGATGTACGAGAAAGAGCTCAGATGTTATTTAGACAACTGGATGTCGTGTTTTTAATTCAATGTTTTCTAGTCACAATGGGTGTAGGGGTGTAGACGAGGTACACTTTAATCTGTGATTTGACGCAACAATATTATAACATTCGTTTGGATGATATAATGGTTACTATGAAACTGGTTGCCATTAAAACTGTTTCAAAAACTTTTATAGAGGATTTATAGCACGACGCTGCTGTTCTGGCAACTGGCTATTTCTGAGTCCTACATACTACGTACTATCTTTTTCATCTCAGCGTATTCCCAGTTGCATTCTCAGCTATAATACTGCAGCATACCTCTGAGTGGAAGTTGTCGTGGGGCTGCAGCTGCGCCGCCGGCCTGGCGAACTCGCGCCGTGAGTAGAAGACGTTGTGCACGCAGGCGTGGCCCGCCACGTCGAGCGCCAGCGACAGCACGGCGCGCACGCAGCGCAGCGGCGTCGTCGTGCCGCACGTCTTCAGGATCCAGCGGCGACGCGACACGAACATGCTGCTCTCGCTGGAACAGACGAACATTTTATAAATTTTGATGTTTTTTTTTTTCATAACACTTAAAAATATTTCTAGGTACTTTATTAAAAAAATAAACAATATTACATTCAAAATAAATAGGTTATAAAAAATATTTCTTCCAACGAACCGCATTGAGGCAACGTATCCTTAAAAAAATAGATATCATCATCATCATTTCAGCCGTAAATATCATTTCATTGCTGGACATAGGCGTCTCAAAATAAAGTCCATCAAAAAAACAACCTTATTAAAGTATCCTGCCGGGCGTTTTGTTCCAAAAAGGAATTAGATGTGACCATATTCTTTATATAATTTTAATTGATAAACTAATTTTTGGACATGTCATCGACTTTACATATACTGAATTGACATAATTTTCAGATGCTCCGAATGAGCAAAAGTAACACAAATGAGAAAAGCAATTAGGATATAAGAAATTATGCCAACCACTTGATTGTTTGTACTCTAATTATAACTAAATTCTATAATCAATCAACTCTGTATTGGGTTAAACACTATGTTAATATTATTTGTAATTATGTCACACTTTACAACTAAAATAAACTAAATATATTTTTTTCCTTTCTTAACGTTCGTAATTAACTAAAATAATTAATTACGCTAATAACATTACAATCTAGCCTAAACTCAGGCTAATAAGTAATTTAACATTGACCTAGTTTTATACGTTATTGTCTAAGAATGTGTCCATTGGCACTTTTCTTACTGTCTCTATTGAGGGGAAGGCACTTTGTTCTTGTGTCTCTGCTGGCACATCACTGCACTATAATATCAATGTATTTTTTACAACTACACTAGTTCAAAAGGTACAACTAAATAATGCGGGTAAAATTAATACACAGGTTTGTATACGTACGAGGGGGGGTCAAAAAGTTCGCGGAACGGAGGGGAAGGGGGGTGAAATAAAATACTGTACTATTTTTCTTTTTCAATATATTCCCCCTTAAGTCGAATACATTTTTCAGATCTCTCTATTAACTTATTAATACCGTCGAAAAAAAATGATTTGTCTTTGTCCTCAAAATAGGCCGAAATCGCCGACTTGACTTCTTCATCATCGGAAAATTTCTTCCCCCGAAGCTCTTTTTTTAATTTGGGAAATAAAAAATAATCACAGGGGGCTAAGTCTGGACTATAGGGAGGATGGTTTAACATTTCGAAGCCACAGTGATGAAGGGCAGCCATCGCAACGCGGCTCTTGTGTACCGGTGCGTTGTCATGCAAAAGCAGCACACCCTTTGTCAACTTTCCCCGCCTTTTCTCCTTGATTGCTTCTTTTAATTGTCTTAGTAGATTAGCGTAGTATTCTCCCGTTATAGAAACACCCTTATCTTTATAATCTATTAATAAAATACCCTCTGTATCCCAAAAAACAGTTGCCATGATTTTTCCAGCCGATTGTGACACCCTGTATTTCTTAGGGGGGGGCTGACCCTTTTTATGCCACTGCATAGACTCTTGCTTCGACTCAGGCTCATAATGATGAACCCAAGTTTCATCTGCAGTAACAAGTCTTGCAAAAATTCCTTCCTTGTCGGCGCTACAGAGGTCTAAAAACTCCTTTGAATACTCGACGCGCAGCTGTTTCTGTGGTGGTGTGAGCATTCTTGGCACCCATCTTGCGCTGACTTTTGACATCCCAAGATTGTCGTGTAGAATATTTAAAATGGTTGTAGGTGATACTCCAACCATTTCTGCAAGTTGTTTCTTCTTCAAACGAGTATCCTCCAGTATAAGATTCTCCACTTTTTCAACGATGTTTGAGGTGGTGGCCTCAATCGGCCGTCCTGAGCGAGGGTCGTCTTCAAGAGACTCTCTGCCTTGCTTGAAAAGGCTATTCCACTTGTACACCATGGTTTTCCCAGGGCAAGAGTCCCCGTATACTGATAACATTTCTTCCAAAATTTTCTGAGGTGGTTTTCCTTGCTTAGTGAGGAACTTTATGACGGCACGAAACTCGATTTTTTCCATGTTCAAGTTTTTCTTCCGGATTCACTTGTTTGATCGACGACAGGTCAAAGGTTATTGACACAATCAGGTTCAAACTTGGCATATATACTCACAAAGAGTTGCTCATTAGTTACTACCTGCGGCAGGTCCCCCACCCCCCGCTATCCCCTCCATTCCGCGAACTTTTTGACCCCCCCTCGTAGTATACGAGTAGATAAAAACACAACCCAAGACAATATTTGAATCAGGCTATTTTCAAACTTGCCCTAGCTGGGGATTGAACCTGGAACCTCCGGATTCGGTCTGTTGACCATTATGCCTAAGAGGTCTTCAAATAAAAAGAAAAGTCAGAAATATTTAAAACTAAATCAAACAAGCGTATTCGTAGAATAAATATTTTTTTTAAACTAAAAACCAACTTCGCCCCCAAACCACACAACCGATTTTGATAAAATCTATGTCTACGGAACCACCTGACAAATACACCCTTTCAAACAAAAATGAATTTTCCAAATCCGTCCAAGCGCCTTCGACCAATCGGCGACCATACACCATCAGCATTAAGTCTTTTTGGACTCATAAAAAAATCGCGACGAATTGATTACCACCTCCTTTTTGGAAGTCTGTTAAGGCCCATTTAGACGGTGCAAGTTTCTTGCCCGTTGCATGCCATTTTATTGCAGCAATAGACAACTTGCATAGTCTAAACGAAATGTCAGCCATACAAATCATTTATTGCTTCAATAAAATTGTATGCAACACGCAAGAAACTTGCACCGTCTAAATGGGCCTTTAATCACAGTGAGACATAATACAACTGTTGATAGCGAGCGGCTATTATCGTCCACTTCTATTTATTGAAGATCATTGTTCTAAATTAACACAAGACGCCGTTTGCCACAATCCATCCATCACTTCACAGAGCAATAACCTCCAATCAAGTGCTTTTCATTTAACAATTAGCAAGTCATTAGTTTCGTTAAAAAAAACAATTAAAAGTTATGCATTAAATGAGGCCTATGTCCAGCAGTGGGCTTCCTGTGGCTGATATGATGATGAAATTCCTAGTGTAGGAAAAATGTACCAGCCGCTTCTCTTCAGCGCAGATTGTAAATTCCGACCGAGGGTATGGGCGAGAATCTGAATCATTTCAATCGGCGACCTAGCTAGCAACCTGTCACAATTTTGATTCAATTCTTCCTCTCTTCGCTAAACGTAGCATTTGGGTCTTATGGCCCAAAGCCCGTTTGCCCCGTGATAACATATTTGTATGTATAGAAACCTTCATCATCATTCCTACCCTTCCTCAGCTGCTGAGCATAGGTCTCTTCGTCGATGCCACCATCTCGGTCTAATGCTAAAATGTATAAACATTTAAAAAGAGTAGAAAGCTATTCAATATTTACTAGGACCTATTTTCTGTATCAGTCAAAAGAGGATTTTTTCTGAAGAAAAAGGTTTAACTCCCTATATAATATATGATGAGAAATGACCGAAAGAAGTTTGGCGTTCAGTACAAATATTGCCAAGGGTCTCGAACCCGACGATATTTGGCAATGAGGTCTCGAACATTTTATCTTCTGCGCTTCAATTTCGTTTATACTCCGGGTCCATTTCTTCACATATTGTATATGTTTGTGTTTTATTTGTCTTCTTCTCCTTGTGTCGAAAGCTCAAAATAAAATCACATTTTTTCCGTTTTATTTGTATCTTTATGTACAAGTATTTCATTTCAAGATACGAAAGGGCTAGGTCAGATTTCTATGAAAAGGCGACTATGTAGGTAAACCATAATCTGAAGGTACTAGTGGCGTTAGGTGAGAATTTGGGCTAGTGCTAGTACAGCTATAAAACTATGACACGAATTAAATACCTACCTAATAGGTTCCATAAAAATTAAGTGTTTAAATTGTTGAATATTTATTATAGTAACTAATTTATCCCGTCTAACGGCGCGGCCTCTTATTGGCTATTTAATAACTTAAAAAAAGGTGTATCGATATTGTCTATAAAAGTTAAATGAGCAACATTCTCGCGCTTAGGTACTTTTCATCAACTTTTCTAAGTGGCTTCTGGGTCTTGAGGCCCTGGGCTCTGCATCCATTAGGGATAAAGACGTGATAGTATGTATGTATGTATTTTTCACGTCGTCAAAAAGACATTTAAAGTTTCATTGTATCTAATTTTACCAACCCCACAATTGCGTGTTTTAAAATCACAACCCCGGACCCGGGCCGTCCTAGATCACACCAACGTAGCACATAGTTATCGGTTACACTATATTTAGCGAATGTACGATAGTATAGTGACCACATGATCAATACGGTCATAGGTCAAATCATGTTTACATTTTGATTGTGCCGTCTGGCGTACATTGACCAAACTAGAGGATTGTGATAGCAATATCAGTTGCAAAGATATCGTTTGTGAACTTTTAAACGTACAATTTAACATTAACATTGAATACAGTTTATTTTCTTGAATTAAAAAGCCCCGACTTTCAACGTCCCATCCAGAACAATTTCCATCAAACATAGCTAAGAATCATCGCAATCAAGATAGATTATTTTGTGTAAAACTTTACCGCAAAGCAATTTCCTTTTAAATAATTATCTGTGGTTTACCTTTTGCCGAGTGAACATTACAGACTAAACATTCAAGTTGCCATAATAATGTTACACTATAATAGTACAATAATATGTGAGTTAGCTTAGTCTACTAAGACTTTGTAATGTGTAGTTTATACAGACGAAACTAGGTACAATTATATTTATATGGGTAATATTACGAATAAATATTTATATCTGATAATTTTGCAAAAATAATAACCGACTCCCCTCTTAAAACTACACAAACGATATTGATAAAAAAATTATGGGACCTCTTGACAAGTATACCCTTTTAAACAAAAAAGGATTTTTTTCAGATCGGTTCAGGAGTTTTCAAATAATCGATTAACATACATTTTTAAAATCGCGACGATTTAATAACTTCCTTCTTTTTAAAAGTCTGTTAGAAAGCGGATGCAAACGAATATTCGAGATTTATTTTTCATGACTTCGTGGAATGATAAGAAATGATGAATCAATCATAAAATAAATGACTAACGAAGGATTAGTTTGATTTTGAAATCGGCCATTACTCATATAATTTTTTAAAATTTTTGATTTATTACCTACATTAAGTAAATTAAATACTATCCTACTAAAAATATTGATAAACCAGAATTTCGTAAGAACTTGTACGAAAGTTGCCAGTTGCGCGAATTCATATAAAATATTTTAACTATAAATTAATTCGACACGGAAACTTTTTACTGCTTTCATAAAATTTTAATAATATGATAAGTACCTAACGTATTTACTATTTTACGTATTGTAATTTTGTTATGTCCTTAAACACTTATCAAATTATACATTTTACAATCCACTAAAAATTATGGTCCTACTGTATTTTTTCCATTCCTAAATAGACTAAAACTTATCAGTGATAAATAAATATTGCAAATCCCTCACAGGGTCTATATGTTAGAATTATGCCATATAAAAAGTTCTCAATACAGCGCACAACGCGGACAAGTCCGCCATGTGCGTTGCTTCGCCTAGTCACACGAGTTCTATTTTATTCGGGGACTCCCCCGTACTTTTGTCCGGTCCGCTCTCTGCATGTCTTCGGTTATTCGGGGGATTTTTTGTACGTGGTACTTTTATCTTATATCCCTCGTTTGCGTTACTCGATAAAGTTGTAAGCGATCTATTTTAGCGGACAAAAAAGTCCGCGGACAAAAATCCCTCGTCTGCGCAAGCTATTATATTCACAGATTATATTACTTTATTCTAGACTAGAAAATAATAGATGTCCACGTTTTACTGCTATGCATTTAACAGTAGATACTATGTATGTGGTTACGTGATTACGTCACAATCACAACAAGATGTAACAGGCGCATGTACCAAAAGAACACGTGTCGACCCTGGACGATAAAATAACAAATACTTAATACATAATACTTTGTTAACCCCACGCTTCGTTATAGTGGCCACGCGCTAGCTGACCAATGATTCACCTCATTCAATACGTTCTTTGCTGCTAAATACGAGTAAATTAGATATTGGTAGAATTAGTGCTATTACTGACAATTCCAACAAGACGAGCAATAGGAATGTGGAAAAAAAAATTTTTGGCACATTAGATTGTAAATGTGACCCAGCTCCTGACGAGACGTAAGGATGTAACTCATTGCGACTAAGTGGTAGCAACGTTACGACGACGCAGAACTTTGCTGCAATGCGTCAAAATTTTATATGTCTATAATATGTCATAGTCATATCCATTTGCAACGTGATTGTAATACTTATAGATTTATTATTATTGCAGAAAACTGATATCAAAGCGCTATTTGACTTCTGTTTTATGATTTGCATTTTCTCAGTGATGCGTCGAGGCAACGCACACACGACCGACTGAGCCCCTGAGACAAGGATATACTTCATTGCAACTTTGTTGTAACAACGTTACGACGACACAGTGCTGCGTGGCAATGCGTCAAAATTTTAATAATGTCACTTGACATGATTATATCCATTTTCAACGCGATTATACCTATATATTTATTATTGCAGAAAACTGATATCAAAGCGCTATATAACTTCTGTTTTGTGATTATTTGCATTTTCTTGGCGTTGCGTTGAGGCAATGCACACAGGACTTACTGAGTCCATGAGACGTAAAAATGTACCTCAGTGCGACTACGTTGTAGCAACGCTGCGACGACATTTTTGCGTTGCGACGATGACGCATCGCCCAACCCAAGTGGACTACTCTTAGGCTGGATTTAACCAACCTTTTATTCTAAGAATAACGCTTACTCTCAGATAGTATTGTATGAAGTTTTGACATGACATGACTATCGGAGAGCAGAAGTTATTCTTGGAATAAAAGTTTGATCGAATCCGGCCTTAGTAGATTGCCTCGACAATTGGCCTAGTGTACATTGCCCATAACATTTATTAGCATTGTTTACCACGTTATTTAACGTTATGCATTATGCAAGAAGTTAATCATGAACTCGTGTCATCTGTTGCACATCGTATAATGTAGAAACGCACTTATTGTGCTCGTGTTTGCAATTATTATAATTTAATATTACTTGTACTTAATTGTATTTATGTTGTATTTCCGTTTCTACTTGTACATTTTCATATGGCTATGCTATGCGATCTATTTTCATAAAACCTTTTTAAGGTTCCGTGCCCAAAAGGGTTAAAACGGGACCTCATTACTTAGACTCCGCTGTCCGCCTGTCCGTCAGTCTGACACCAGGCGGTATCTTATGAACTGTGACAGCTAGATAGTAAAAATTTTACTAAAAATATAATAAAATTAATATTTAAGTAATACTCTCCCATACAACAAACGTGATTTTTATAGATGATGGTTTAATATATATGGTACGGAGCCCTTCGTGCGCGAGTTCGACTCGCACTTTGCTGGTTATTTTGAGTTGACCTAATAATTTAACGACATTGCAAGCATTTTATTCTCAAGCAGACAAGTGACGAATTGCACCAAATGTACTCTTTGAGGGTGACCGTGTGGTGACGGCAGATTAGAATAATTTTGTCACCACACCGATATCCCACGGGCATCGTAAGAAGCGACTAAGGGAGGTAAAGGTAACAGAGAACATACAAATAACCCCGTTAAAAACCCTGACTTGGACCAAGGGACTTGACAAGTAATGCATTTCAAACAAAAGAAAAACTAATAATTTTCTAAATTGGTTCAGGCATCATCAAGAAAACGGGAAATATACATAAATTCGAATTGATAACCTTCTCCTTTTCTGTTAAAGAAAGATTTTGAGCGTCATATCATAACAAAGTGTCGGAAACTTTATCAGCACAAATACACACACACAACCTACCGTATTATAAATATTACATAATCATTTCAATGGGTTCATCGATTTCTAGTGATTTCTGATAACATTTATAAACAATCTCTAAGATAACGTCCACTTGGCAACAATGTGTCAATGACAGGTGATGTTTTTAGGGTTCCGTACCTAAAGGGTTAAAACGGAACCCTATTACTAGGACTCCGCTGTCCGTCCGTCTGTCACCACGTCACCAGGCCAGGTCAGCTAGGCCAATTGTATCTCATGATTTTCATGTGATAGCTAGACAGTTGAAATTTTCACAGATGTATTTCTATAACCCAAAATGCTCTGTCTGCCCCATTAGGGATAAAGACGTGATAGTATGTATGTATGTATGTATTTCTATAACTACAAATCCTAAAAACAGAAAAAATAAATATTTAAGTATGGCTCCCATACAACAAACGTGATTTTCATCGATAATAGTACGGAACCCTTAGTGCGCGAGTTCGACATGCACTTGGCCGGTTATTTTGTAACGAACTAATTAAATAGCAAGTAATAAATAATATTAAAAAAAAACTGATTGATATAACAGCATTGCAACTTGCTCATGCGGTCGGATTAACAAGGTTATTACCATGTCGATTTTAGAATTTCTCATTCAAAATTAAAATTTGAACATCCATACAAGTTGTAGGTACTTATATATTTTTGTAATCCTTTTTTAATATCCCTACTTTTGAGTAAAAGTACTTAATCTGTGCTGGTAATTGTGAAAAAAATTTAACACGAAAAATTTTTGGCTTTGAAATCTTAAGTCTTATAGCCCTAGTAGACTCTGTCTACCTCATAATCTACTTCATTGGCATAAATAAAAGTATGTATGTATTTATTTCGCAGTGTGGCTTTACACTACAGCCTAAGTAAACGAAAACAATGGCCGACCTTGTCTGAAGATAACAATGTGTTTAGAGATTGCAATCCAGTCTTATTTTAAATCCGGATTTCTATTAACCTGGCCGGATTTCCATTAACCTGGCCGGATTGAGCAAAACAGGATAACGTTCCTTATTCGTTCCAACACGAACCGTTAGTGAAGTGTTAAAAAAGAAGGTATCTACACAAAACTAAGTAATTTCGTAAGCTGTCTTTGTATATGTATTTGTTTTGGTACAATAAAGTTATTACAAACAAACAAACAAACAAAATTAACTTAATTATTACGACAAATATTTAAAACAGAAAACGATTAATTTCTTAATTTATAAACAAATATAATCACAAGAAAGTCAAACAATTAAAATCTCTTTGTTCATTCTGCGTTAAAACTTACCACTTTGCTTTTTTTTTAAATTGTATACATTTATTTGACTGTCCCCACTACAGGTATCTTCACGGTTCTATTTGATTTTAAAGTGAAATGTTTTGTAACTTTTCAACTAATAATAAACTATTTATACTATGTACATGTAGGCCAGTAGCAAATTGGTACAAGAGGTGGAATATACTGTATACAAATTAAAATACAAAAGTAAATAAAATTTTCTTTAAAAATACTCAGAATCGATTTATAGAAAACCTTTCTTTACCGATTCTCTTGTGATTTATTTTATCCTAAATCATAAGTCATAAGAGCGTAATAACAAGGAAAAAAAGTCAATTTACTTTTTTATTTGACTAAACAGCGTCAATAAACACATTTGTTAACCCAAGCGAGTGGGCAATGAAACTGACTGAACTGAGCATGTTGGTATGCATGCCGGATCCGCCGGATTACCGGATCCCATTTTCCGAATTGCAATCTCTAGATGAGTTACGTTATATCACGGTGTAATCCGTACTTGTTACTATGGCAGTCTCTGTTTGGATGACGAGTTGGTTCTCGGTGTTTTCGTAAACTGCTCAGATCGGTATATATCGGTAGGTATGAATAAATTATCTTTTTTTGCTGAGCATAAGAGTTAATGTTTTTGTGCTATGTTACCTATAATCCGTGCTGTTGAATCGATTGTGCCAAAACCACCCATGTGCGTGTCGCGCCCCGCGCCGTGTAGGGTTAATTACGAATGCCAACAACGTGTATAAAACCATTTATTTTATTGAGTTTGTATGAAATATAAATTTTCCTTTTCCGATTACATTTTAAAGGTCGTTCGCTTATAACTTTTTAGCTTGTTAACACTACTCTTAGCTCTGATAGTTTTCCTTTAAGTTTCGTTATATACAAGTATGCTATGGATGGCCGTGATTTTTTTCACGTGTCCATATACAACCGTTTACCAGACAGAGGGTAAATCCTCTGTCTGGTAAACGGTTGTATTGTATGTAGGACACTTGACTGTAACAAAAATTTGCAATATAAAACTAAATATTTCAGAAACGGATCCCTAACTCAAAAAAATGGTGTATACAAGCTCACAATATTTTTCTCTAAAAATGATAGATGTTCATTTAAAGTGGTCACCCATAAGCGTTTGACTCATAATAACCACTTCCCAAATTTCCATTCTCAAAACGTCCACTCCCAGAAGGTTCCTTTAAGAACTATTCTCAGGAGGACAATACCCAAAAGAACATTTTGGATAAAGTACAATTCCAAAAAACAAAAAGATTAACATTCAAATTAACGCCGGAGACATATGAAGTAACCAAGAAATAGAACTATTAAAACCTTGGGGGAAGTAAACAGGCGTAAGACAGAAATTTCACGTTGCACCTTACGGAATTTGGCAATGTTTTGGAGCGTGACACGTGCTAGCTGAGTCAACCAGCTCGGCAGACTTGCATCGTCTAATTATAGAAAATAATAATAGAATGCTTCCTATTGATTGGAATGTTTGGAGACGTAAAAACCTCGCTCTAAAATAGTTGGGGTAACATGACTGTGGTTTCCGGCAGAGTAAAATAGGGCCACTCCGAGTCCTCTCGTTGATGTCGTAGGCGACTTAGGAAATACAAGCTTAACAAAGCTTATAAACATCTATGAGACCTCTCCGACTGTCTGTCCAGCGAGGAGAGTGTAGACAAAGTTCTCTGACTGCTCTGGCCAAGAACGGTTCTGGAGTACAGATAGGGTCGTGCTCCTGCCGTGGAGATAAAAAGACGTAATGATGATGACAACAGAATGCGTTCTGCGTAAGATAGGAGAGCGAATAATAATCAAGATAGGGACGCGAAAATGGGGTTTAAGAACAAATTTCCTCAGGTTGGTGGTAAACTAACTACTCGTATTAGTAGTCCACAATAAAACTGTTTTGTCTTATTCAGTTGCCGGCCGCAGTGAGAAAATTACGGTCAGACACTAGGTCTCCCGATTTTGGCTAAAATGTGTTACATCATGACATAAAATAGAACAAATTGAAGTGAAATAGTTCCATAAAAATATTTTGGCACATGAAAAAAAGCAATCTTATCATGGTAAGTTTTCATTTTTAGGGCAAAGAGAAGTCAGTAACAATTACAATGGATCATTCATTTTCCAATATACATATTCTGTTCAAAGTCTCTCTGCATTAACCAATTTTTAAACAAAACCTGATATCTTATTATGAGCATGGCAACGAATATACCCAGCAGTATCCAGTTATGATAATATTTGACGTTAATGATACTTGAATAGATTTTACATGTGTTTAAAGTTACATCCTTACATCATATTACGCACCCAACAGAAATATAACTACTTAACATACTCGTAACAATTTATTCAATTTGTTACATCAGAATTTATATGAGGTAGAGACACAAGCCGTCACAAGCGACACATTTATGTATGGGTATATGTATAGTCACTAGGCAACTAATCTAATGCAAGAGAAGCAGCGAAGTTTTCAAAATTGACATAATCCAGCGTTTATATAAAGGTACTCGTATGTACCTATGTTTGAAATATCTCGAATATTTTCCATCGAACTTCATAAACTTTTGTATGTTCAAACTTGACTTAAATTCGGTTATTTCTAAGTACAACTTTGGCCAGATTTCCACGATCCTGCCATTCCTGCCCGATCTGTACTCGGAATGAAATGAAACGTCATGTGATAATAATAAAACTACCAAATAAAGAAATGTCTATGCCGTGTGGTTGCCGGCAGAGTAGAATAGGGCCACTCCAAGTCCTCCCGTGGATGTCGTAGAGGCGACTTAGGAAATACAAGCTAAACAAAGCTTATAAACATCAATAAGACCTCTCTAACCCGTCTGGCCAGCGAGAAGAGTGTAGGCCAACGCATCTGGTTGCTCTGGCCAAGTATGGCTCTGGTAGTACAGAGAGGGTCGTGCTCCTGCAGTGGAGACAAAAAGACCTGACGATGATGATGAATCAAAGAAATCAAATAATAGCAATGCTGTAAAGTTCTTATATTATTTGGCTTAAAACACGGCAAAGAACTAAACAGTGTAGTACTCTTGTCAATGTTCATGGTAGATATTTAACAAAACATTAATCTTTTTCGGTATTCCCCATAGGTACCTAATTCCCGCCAGCCTTTACACAGGGTTCTTTACGAGGTAGCATGCCGGCGAGGCACTGCGTCATAGCCTGTTGATTGCAGCAGAGCGCGCAGGCCCCGATCGATAGTCCGCCGCTGAGATATATGACATTACTACAATGTGATATAGTATGTTGCACACGCACGTGCTGTGCATTTAGCATATCATGTAATATGTCATTTGCAGGGTACTCAGTTGCCACAAGCTTATGTGTGCATACATGTTACATGTAAGCAAGGTGGAATGGATTTTGGAGGTCCTATTTGTGTTGAAATGTGAGAGGTGGTATTTGAGACAAAGAAAAATCTAACTGTTTAGATTTACAAACTCGTGAAATTAAATTGACTGAGAATAGAATGGAAGGATACAAATAGTACAGTAATTCATTGTATATTTTATGCCTAGTTTAAATATTTATATTTAAGAAACGTAAAATACTTTCAACCTTCTTGACAACATTCAGATAAATAAAATGACGAATGATGACGTAACAATAACAGGTCATGTGCTGTAGTGATGGATGAAGGGACAATCATAGAGGTTTTGAAATATTTGACGCAAAGTAAAATTGGATATCACATTGTCATATCTTCGAGCTAAAACGATTAAACAGATAAATTTTCATAAAGATCAACGACGTCTTTCAATCTGCAGACATAATAAACCCGGTCAAATAGCACAGAGTCATATAAAGTACTGAAGTAGTCATAAAAGTGACATTATATGCCCCTTACATAAATCTTGGAGTGCGAAAGCAGGAATTGGCAAGCGTCCATAAAACATCGTATATCCCGTGGTAGTAAGACATCTATTTATGAACGTAAACTTTACGGCTTCATACATATTCTCGTCGGTTTACCACAGAAATGGTCATAAATATAACACAATACAGTATCACGTCTTTGGTCCCGGATTTACCAAATCCAATAAAAAGTGACACGACAGTAGATAGTTAAGTTTCATTACGCGCTTGTAAGTTAACAATAAAAAGTGTTAAGAGATAATTGTTCATATTGAGACCCGTGATGCACCAAGAAAACTCTCAAATTCCATTGGATTGGTTAGAGATCTACAGATAGAAACAGAATCACGGACATATTCAACAAGCATCTAAATTAAAATTGTATTTATTTGTAAAGATAAAAATACCTGTGACGATTTACGAATATTGACCGTTTATCCCGATTGCGTGGAAGGAGACATAACTATTATAAATAACACGTCATATTTTTTTCTCAGTTACCATATAAGGAATTCACAACAGAATGCGTATGCCTAGAGATCTATTCTAAATATGCAAAGGACTAGCGACTTATGACAACCTGATTTCAATCTATAAACCACGAACCTTTGGGTTCTGGTTTGGGTCTCCCATAGTGACATAGGCGAAGTCGGTATATCTAAATGTGCCTAGAAAAAGGATCTTATGTTCATGTTTATCATAAATTTAAGGTTCTTGTCGGTGGAGTCTATGTCTCCCTATTTTCCGCCAAATGCTTGACTTGTCTATACGACACGACTTTTGCCTTTTCTTTTACTTCATCCATGAACGACCTTCTCGGTCTTCCATTATTCCCTACGTTATATATAAAAGAAAACTTTGTAATACACTTGAGTCTCAGAAAAAGTCTGCCAAACCTGTTCTAGACTACAATAAGCCATGACATCAATAAGAGTACAAAAAGTATTTACTTTTTGTACAAGAAACAGCAAATCGGAATCCAGTCGGCCTTGATGATGGTAAGGTTTGCGATGTTTTAATTTTCAAGGCTGACTCGTATGAGTCATCACTCCTTGGTGTTTCGTTGCCACATTCTATGTCTGATGTTACATAATGGGTTGCGGTGACATTGAACCGAAGTAGCGGTCGTCTGGTAAGTTTACAATAAACTTCGTATTGTATATTTATGTTTAATCAAATCACCGCTTACAATGAATATGGCTTATTTTCTTTTTAATGAGACATGCCTTTTTTAACTACATTAGATATAATATATTTTGTCAGCTCTATTTTACTTTGACTTTTTAACTCCAATTTATATCAACATATTTTTATGTTTAAGCTGCTTTTATAGCTGTTCTAAGTAAGAGTAGACCATATACACTTAATACACCTGTTTAGTTATTTTTGTACCTTGCAATCCTAGGCTCTGCCTGATCGGTAGAGAATAAAGCCAAGGGTATAGTCCACAGCTTCTGTGTCTGTGGTAAAGTCCCATCTTTTTTCGAGTGTTCGAGAGAGTTTCAGATTTTTCGAGCTGACTTAAGGCATCTCACGAAGCTTATTCACTGTCATTAATATCATTATTCACTAGTAAAGTAGTTCGCAGATTCCTCGCGCTATTTACCTTCACCGGAAGTAATGGAAAATAAGGTGGTAGATAGAAATTACCGTACCGTATTACCGTAAGATGATGATGATGTGATATGACTTTCCTTTTTGTTTGAATTTCCTATAGATCGACAGAGAGATAATGCTTTAGTATTAAGTCTACCTATTGTACCTTCTGTGGTTCAAAAAATCTTTTAATATTTTTTGGGTGTATCCACGGGGTTATCCTGTGAGCCTATTTTTCAGGGGACATTCTGCTAACATGACCCGCCCAATCCCACTTTAACTTGCCAGTTTTGTGGCCCACATTTGCGATGCCAGTCTTAAAACTTTATTTTATAAATAAATAAAATAAAGAGTCAGAGGTACAAATCGCTCCTTAGTGATACTCGAACTTAGCGTCACTACTTCAAATTGTCCCATGCTATAAATAAATAAAAATAAATGCAAACTAATGACAGATCAATTTGCTGATCAAAGTCAATCAAAAGTTAAACGCATATAAATGACTACTGATTGATGAGAATTAATGAGACGCAGCCGGTCAAGCAGATTTAAAAACATGTGATCTGTCTGGCTGCCTCAAAGGCATATACATTGAAGACATAGATTTTAAAAAGTTGAGATATTAAATTAAAAGTAAAAGAGTAAAAAAGGTCAGCGATTTTCACTGTTTCTTTAGTCTTTACTAAACCGAAACATGCAGACATAAAGTTATCATAACATAGCTGCCATATAAGGAACAGAACCCTTAGTTTGCAAATCAGACCCGCACTTAACCGGTTTTTGTCAAGAAAAACAAAGGGCAATGTTGATATACAAAATCGACAGAAAAAAGAAATGAAAAATATTTTATTCAACGCTTTTAAATTAAAAAAATACATTAAATACATAGGACAGAATTGCTGTGATAGATAACCAATTATTATTATCCTATGTATTAATAAAATCTAAAAATAGATTTCAAACCCGGCCGCCGAAGTTTTACATTCCAAACCCAAACAATAATTATTGCGTCGAGGTAGTAACAAAAGTATCATCCATGTAAAAAGTTGAGCGAGCGTCATTGGCAAAAATTCATAGGGAAGTGCGCAAAAGTTCGTTCTAGAAGCCAAACATATGCACCGAATTTGCTATAGTTGTGGTTTTGGCTGCAGTGAGTGATTGCACAGCGCATGCGCGAAGAAGCCTACCTTGACCTTACCCGCACCAACCCCCTGCCTATAGCTACGCCTCTTGAGACCGAGAAGTGGCGAGAGCTTGCGAAGAACGACGACACGCGGTGATCGCTCGTGTTTTTGGATTTCATGGTATGCGGAATTTAGGACAAGGATGGCTAATGTTGAGTGTTTCAAGATTTCATGGTATGCGGAAACAATATGCTGCGGCTATATTTGTTTTTGTAACTTTTGTAAAATGACAAGAATATTGCTATAAGAAAGCGGGACTATTAGCGTTACCAGGTGTCCGGATAAAGCCGGATGCTGAAATTAAACGGTTATATTTACTATTACGGCTTTTTTTGTTCTAATGTCTTGGATTCTGCTTCGCCCGCCTCACCATGTTTATAGCGCAAGTAACTTTTAATACTTACAGGATTACTTTTTAAACACCGGCAAAATTATTGGAGCAAGTTCATTGCTAATATCATAAAGGCAAAAGTTTGTGTGTGTTTGTTACTTCATGACGCGCAGACGGCTGGACCAATTTTGATCAAAATTGGTATGCAGGAAGCTGCTACCTTGGATTAACACATTTTGTATTTGACTGAACGCTGTTTTGTATGGGAAGCCAAATTTTTCCATTTTCAATAATTTTTTTTATGGAAATTATTTCAGTATCACGGACTTAATTGCTTCAAAATTGTTGCCGATGTTTAAAAAGTAACACTTATTTTCGACATCGCTAATTCAAACTATGGTTAGTTAGTTAGCTTAGGTGTTATTATTTTTGACATGTCTAAATTATGTATAAGAACTCATGTATGCGGAAGTGCTACTGTGCTATATTTATTTTAGCTAGCAAATTCCACTCTCAGTTTACACACCGCAACAATGTAACAGTAAACCACGACTACCATGGAGTTTGTTTTGATTAGATGTGTTATTTAATTTGACTGTGTGTTAATATAACTAATGGCTGGAAGTTTCCAACAAGTCAAATCAGATACTTTTTCTAAACGTCAAAACAAACAATTTCTATGGGGTTTGTATGAAATAAAGACTAATGAGTGATGACCTTAAAAGTAGTTTAAGGGACTCAAATAGCGCTTTTAATATCAGTTTTGCTGCAATAATAAATCTAAAATCACGTTGAAAATAGATATGATTGATGACAAGTGACATTATTTTGTAACTTTTTATTCTATTAACAGTACCAAATAATTTATTTTCGACCCAGGAAACTTCCTAATAGCGACTCGCTTATTTACGTGAGTATTTCAAGATTTCATGTTATGCGGAATACATTGGGGAAGTTTTTTCATATTATCGACATTTCCTTTTCGGTTAGCTTTTAGGTTCGGTTAGCGGTTAGGTTGAATTGTAATATACAAATATCTTAAGCACAATGTTGTGTGATTTGTTTTGGAATTAGCACGTTGGCGAAATTAGTCAGGATTTAGGAATTTTTACAAATTGTATAGAATGGATTATTAATTATCTTCTGCAGTAGAGACAAAAATACATAATGATGATGATGTACTTTTAGAATTAGCTAATGATAATAAAAATAGTGTTTTAGTTGCTTACAAAATTTTCAGAGGACCGAAATAAGACATTTTAAGAACGTTAACATAGCTCCTAATAAAATTTAAATACCAATTCCGCATATAAAAGAGCTTAATGTTACTAACCAACACCTCGATATCACTACGAGTATTTACCAAACAAAATCTGATGGCTGACAACTTGGATCAGACACCTATTTCTTACCACAAAATTAATGTAAGTATTACATACAGAACGGAATCTCCTAAGGCCCCGAGCAATATGTGTCCCCATTCCCTGTCCTCGCACCTCTCCCCCTTTCCCATCTTGTAGAGGCAGCTGCAGGCGCCTGTAGCCACCCTCTCATCACCGGGATCCTAGGAGTTTCCGTTCTGTATGTATTAAAAAAATATATAGTAGATGATAAAAAAGATAGCAACACAAATAAATAAGAAAACAAGCATGAATCAGCCGCCCACTCCGCGAAACTAGGCAACGACTCTCCCGAAATAGCCGCCCGCCTACCCGATCCTCCTCGTTTTTACGCCGAGGTAAACAAATCGATGGAGAGGATTCGTGAGTTGCGTTTAAAGCCGTGTCAGTTTTAACCCCCTACAAAAAAGAGGGGTTTCTAAAGTTTGATGCTATGTCTGTCCGTCTGTGGCATAGTAGCGCGAGGGGTGTTATACGTTTGAAGCTAATGTCTCTCTGTCTGCGATGGTCCGATTTCAACTAAACAAACATGAAACTGACCAAATAAACTTGTCAAGTGTTTAATGAGTATGTGGCCTACAGGCATCTGACATAGCTCGACGACTGCCTTCAACTATCTAACCATCTAAATTTGTACATTTGGCATTAACACAATCAAACTATTTAGACGTTCCATCATTTAAACAGCTATGTCCTGGAAGGTATACAATGATGACAGCCGGGAAAACTGCTTCTGAAGCACGGATTCAAGTGCAAACCACACCCGGGGTAGCGTATTCCCACCTACTAAATGTAGGTAAAGCTTTGGAGCTCGGTGACCCGGCGGTAGTGCGCATTTTCAGCGTTTTCACAAATAAAGTGACACCGGGCGTGGTCCGCACATGGATGGGATGTCAGATGCCTTTAGGCAGCCTAAAAAATCTGACTCCAGTGTTGGCCACATACGTACATGAAAATAAACAAACAGGTAATTTTTCTCTGTACATCACCTTTCTACCAGGCTTTGCAATCAATCACCAGCCCGTCTGCCCAGCGTGGATTATGGAAAAATCCTTCTTGACTCGACTGGTTAGACTGAAGTCCAGAAGTGGAGCGATAGTAAGTGTTGTAAAGAAGAATCTTGAGCACCTCAAAGTAGACGAGATTGTAATTGTATGGTAACAAAATTATATGACTGTTAGCGTTATCTATGGTCTTGTATTGACAAGTAACTAAATATAGTTAGTCTGTGTCAAGCATTGCGTGTTTTAATAGGTTATGGGCCCAGTGCCGTAATTTTTTGCTCAGAATTAGTTTTATCTCAGTATTTCTTTCAATTTTTCGAATAAAAATGTCGTCGGGCGGATACTTAGTTAATGTGCCAAAACTAAAAGGGCGTGAGAACTATGACGACTGGGCGTTCGCGGCAAAAAATTTTCTCATCTGAATATTTCACAAGGACGTGCGTGACGAAGAATAAACAGTTAAGTCTTTTAAAGTCGAAGTTAAAGTTATGCAAACTTGCTAATCCAAGCCTGAAACGAACAGCAAACGATTACTTACTTCCTTACAGACATAAATAGTTGAACAAAAATTCATACTGTGACTATGTATAAGCCTTTTATATTTTTTGTTCATTCATACATTTTTAGATACTGAATGGAACTGAATAAGTTGTATTGTATATAGTACATACTATAAACAACTTTGTTGTCTGAAGCTGTTAATTGTAATAAAATATTATCTTAAATGTTCATGTCAGATTAGTATTATTCCGTAGATCTTAACAAACAGCAATTCAATAGTAATACAAATAAATAAAAATTGTTATAAACACATGCAGTTTTCCTTAAGATTAAATACCCTACACAAGATAAAGCTAGAACTGGCCTCAAAACTAGGCAGAACACATTTTTCAATTTGATGATTTTGTAGCAAGTGGAGGTCCATACGCCTTTATGCCTACCCCTGTGGAAAACAGACGTGATATTATGTATATATGTATGTTTTTGTGAATTATTTATGTTATGCGAATTACAGACGAGGCCCTGGAGGAAACCATTTGAATTCGTGTTGAGCGAAAAATAAAAATATTCTAATACATACAACAGATTTATTGCTTGGCCTCTAAAATAACCAATACTTTGGGATAAACAGGAAAAAAGCTGAAGAAAATAGATCGAAATTGATGGTTCATCAGTTGTTATTGTTACAAGAAAGATGTTTTTTTACTCAGAGAAATGTGTTAAAAATAAAATTACTATTATAAAACGAAAAGCTAACATTAGTACTTCGTTTATCTATGTTCCACTCGAAGTTGACAACTATAAATAACATTAGTCCGTCACTTTATCAATAATAGGCCGTGTGGTTTCCGGCAGAGTAGAATATTATATACACTCCAAGTTCCCCGTGGATATCGTAGAAGGCGACTTAGACAATACAAGCGAAAGCTTATAAACATCAATGAGACCTCTCCAACACGTCTGGCCAGCGAGTGTAGGCCAAGTCCTCTGACTGCTCTAGCCAAGTATGGCTCTGGTAGTACAGAGAGGGTCGTGCTCCTGCAGTGGAGACTGATGATAATGATGATTTATCAATAAGATGAAAAAGGGACAAAGCTAGTTCAGTCAGTGATAAAGTGATAACGTAACACTATCACATGATTAATTGTTCAATTCAACATGTTCAGCTCGTGGCTTGACATTACGACCTTACAATTAGTTCCTTTGTCCATAATACTAATTCACTTCTTCTAATTCAACAATGTCTTCTGGAGTCTTATTGCTTGGTTTGTTTACGTTTAATCGTTTTGTTTGTTACTTTTCATGTACATTGATGAATTTACAGCTTATTTAAATGAAGTTTCAAGGTAAAAATCATCGGGATTTCGTATCAATTGTTGAAACGTCACCAAATAACGTCACTTGTCATGGTCATATCACATCCATTTTCAATGTTATTCGCTATTGCAGAAAAATTGATATTGACAGCGCTATTTGACTCTAAAAAACTGACGTCATCTGCATATATTTCATACAAATCCCAGAAAAAAAATTGTGCTGACGTTTAGAAAAAAGTATCTGATTTGACTTGTTGGAACGTAGCGAAAGCCTGGTTTGCATTTGACAAGTGACAAGATATATATATGCACTTGTCGATGTCACTGCCAATTCACACGCTGACTTGTCACTCGCACTTGTCACTTGTCGATGTGTACCAGGCTTTAGTGGTAGAGCTCCAGGTGCAGTTCTGATTGAAATATTTTGGGACCGATTTCCGCATAGCAAAACGACCGGAATCCGCCAAACGATAACAGTGCAATTGCAACATGTTGCTGGCTTTTACGATGCACTGCACGTGCGGCTAAATCTATCACAATCTGTAATGTTGGCAATAAATGTACAAAGTTCAAGATTAAAAGGTTACACAATAATGCTTCTTATTTTATTATGAACCGAGTCATTATCACCAGGCCTTTTTGTCTCCACTGCAGGAGCACGACTCTCTCTGTATTACCAGAGCCATACTTGGCCAGCGTAGCCAGAGGACTTTGGCTACTACACTCTCCTCGCTGGCCAGACGGGTTGGAGAGGCCTCATTGATGTTTATAAGCTTTGTTTAGCTTGTATTTCCTGAGTCGCCTTCTACCTACGACTACGGGAGGATAGAGTGTATTGGATGCTTTGGATTCTGACAGACCAAAATCAAAGTATCAAATTCGGACCACTACCTTTCCACTAATTGCCCGATCAGTTTAGTTTTATTATAAATCATAATATTATTTTTGTATAGAGTTATAAATACGTAGATACATACAACTTTAGCTAGGTAAGTGTGTTACACCAAACCAAACACACACAATAAACTTGTCAAAACTAATTATGGTCAACACGAATCCGAAGCCGTGCATGACTGTTGAAAATAAAGAAACCCGCAAATATGTAGAACGAGGTCGTTCTTTTCATTGGGAGTTATTTATCGTCAGTCAAATACTATTTAATTTCGCTTTAGAGCAGCAATGAGTCAATAGCACCGATACCGAAGCGTTAAATAGCCAAACGTGGTCCTTTTTGCTAATGATATAGATACATTTTTACGTCTATATCCCTGACGGGGCAGACACAAGCCACGCTTAGCGCGATGATGGGCATTAAGATGGAAAAGGAATCAAAATAGTGATGGGTTGCTAACCGCATCGCCTATAACCATGATTCAAATCTCTTTTTGCTAATGTGCTTAGAAAAGGTGAACTTGTACTGTAATCTTAAGATTTTAAGTGCAATAAATCTTATACCTTTAAACGAGCAATTCTTGTATGTATATATATATATTTATTTATTTATAAATTTCTGTGATCTCGAAAACGGCTCTAACGATTTCGCAGAAAATTTGTATATGGGGGTTTTTGGGGGTAAAAAATCGATCTAGATTATTCTTATGTTTGGGAAAACGCGCATTTTCGAGTTTTCATTCGTTTTTCTTTCCACGCAGAATATGGTCGCTAATTTCGCCGCCGCGGCCGCCATCCGCTTAGCTCAGCGGTTACGGATGCTGACTGCTAGAAAGAGTGTTACGGGTTCGAATCCCACTCGGTGACTTACTTTTGTTTTTTTTTATGTTCAAGTTTATATATTATTTTTTATTTTGTACTGTTTTTAGACAAGTTTAAAAAAATGTAGTTAATGTTTGAGATGAAACCGACCGAGCTAAGCTCGGTCACCCAAGTACTTAAATTTAAAAAATAAAGCTTCACGATCTCACTATAAACTGTAAAGCGTAGTTCATAAAATAGTTTGAAGGGTTATCTTGGGCTTGGTCAAGAGTTCAAGACACAATTTTATTTATAATATGTCAGTTTCTTTTCAAATGGGGGCAGCACTTGACCCCAGAAAATTCATGTATTTATTTCAAATGGACCTCGGAAAATCCATGTATGACTCCTTAAGCCCTTGTTACACCGTGTGTAAATTATACTTCGTATAATATACACGTAATGTAAATTATACTTATTGACGTGTAGAAGTGCCTGAAAAGGTCTAATTGGGTAATGAATAAACATTTGATTTTGAATTTTAGATCGCTGTAGACCTCGAGAGTCACTTACCCAGCTGTAAAATTTTATTGGATACAATTTTTAATAAATTTTTCGTAATCACTGAAATATGATACTTTTTTGGTTTCATGTACCCGCAATTTTAGAAAATTTCGAAAAACTGTATCGACAAAAAATATATATATTTGAACTAATGACGCCTTTTTGCCGATACGATACCGATACTCTTATAAAAATATCGACGATACCGATACAAACGCTTAGTGAATTGAAATGCAATCTGGATAGTTGTTTTTGTCGCTAAAGCGAAGTCCAATTCGCTTGAATGGTGCCTCTTCATGTGAATCCACGAGTTTAATGTACATATTATAAGTTTTAGAATTGATGCCACACATTTTTTTTACAATACAAACATATTGCTTAAGAATCATCAAATGTGGAAATTTCAAAACGATTTCATATAGCGCTTTTGTGTTTTAAAGTTAACATAATCTTGCTGTTTATTTAATTTAACCAACGAGCTTAAAAGACATACACACAAACTAATTAATTACGATATGTAATTATGTATTTTATAGTATTAAAAAAATACTACGCGCGATAGCAATTAGAAGCCAACAAAAGTGTCTAGCGAAAAACAAAATTGGATACGCGGAGACAAAGCGGGTGAGAGAACACACTGAATTAAATGCGGGGATTTCCCGAGCATAAATAGTCCGTGCCTCGTTTGCAAAGAACTAGATCAAACAAGATGCGCGTTTACATTACTTTTTTAAAGGGCAAAATTTCGCGATTTAAAAATATCGCCGATGCTGATATATCGGCATCCCTAAAATATCGCCGATATATCGGTATCGGTATCGCAAGCGGGTGCATCCCTAATTTGGACTAATTGTCGAACCTGCTCATAAAATTTTACGAGAATCGGTTGAGAAATAATGCGACCTGTAGGCGAAAAAGACACTTCGCTCGCTTGGTCAATTAACAAGGGCCATGGCTTCAAGTCTGTTTACTATATTTGTAGTAAAATTAAAACAAAAAGGCACTTTTATGATCTGTATAAAGCAACCACCAATTCAAAGAACAACTTCATTTATGTTCCACGTGGGACGTGTTATATCTATCTATGGTGAAATAAGCTAACATTGTACAACAAATGTTGCTTCATTAATACAATGCGTTGTTGTAAGACACGCCGGAAACGCGATATAAACAATACAACCGCTTTGGCAGTTGATAAAATAATAAGAGCCTCTTTATGTATCGGATCACATCTATATCCGTGTATCATATAGACAAAGTATTTTAAACTGCCTCCGTGGTGTAGTGATTAGAGCGTTCGGCTCATACCCGGAGCAACGACTTTGTGTTGTTGTCCTAGTTTGGTTAGGACATTGTAGGCTGATCACCTGATTGTCTGATAAGTAAGATGATCCGTGCTTCGGAGGGCACGTTAAGCCGTCGGTCCCGGCCACTGTTTTTGACAATGGTCGTTACCTAAAACCATGTCAGAGGCCTTTAAGGCGGTTTAAAAACTTTGACCACACGATAAGAAGAAAAAGAAGTATTTTGGACGAATTTCAACTACTACTGCTCTTACGGTCCATGACAATACGCTTTTCAACAACTCAAATCAGATACTTTTTTTCTAAACGTCAAAACGAACATTTTCTACTGGATTTGTATAAAATATAGGCTAATGACGTCATAGTTTAGTCCGTGTAGTATCCGGAAGAGTAGGATAGGGCCACTCTGAGCCCTCCAGTGGATGTACGAAGGCGACTTAGGGATTACAAGCTAAAAAAGCTTATAAACATCATGAGACCTCTCCAATCTGTCTGACCAGCGAGGAGAGTGTATGCCAAGTCCTCTGGCTGCTCTGGCCAAGTATGGCTCTGGTAGTACAGACACAGAATTAATAATAGTATTACATAGTACAGAGTCGAGTCGTGCTCCTACAGTGGAGACAGAAAGACCTGATAATGATGATGATGATGTCGTCATAGTGTCTTGCAGTCAAAAAGCGCTCTCCGAATATTAGTTTTCTGCAATAATATCTAAAATTACATTAAAAATGGATATGAACGATCATGAGAAGTGACATTATTTTGTGAAGTTTTGTTTTCTTAACAGCACCAAATCTTATACCTTTAAACGAGCAATTCTTGTATATTTATTTATTTATATATAAATTTCTGTGATTTTAGGACATCGAAACAGAGGGAGACCCAAAAAACGTTGGATGGACTGTGTAAGGGAGGATATGAGTAGGAAGGGGGTGACGGACGGGTTGACTGGAGATAGATCAAAGTGGAAGGAACTCACATGTTGTGCCGACCCCACATAAAAAGTGGGACAAGGATAAGGCAGAAGAAGAAGATATAAATTTCTGTGATCTCGGAAATGGCTCTAACGATTTCGCTGAAATTTGGTATATGGGGGTTTTCGGGGGTAACCAATCGATCTAGATTAGTCTTATGTTTGGGAAAACGCGTGTTTTCGAATTTTCATGCGTTTTTCTTTCCACGGAGAATATGGTCGCTAATTTCGTCCCGCCGGGCGCTATTCGTCTGGCTCAGCGGTCAACACGGACCGCTAGAAAAAGTGTTACGAGTTCGAATTCCACTCGGTGACTTACTTTCGTTTTTTTATGTTCAAGTTTATATTTTTTTTTTTTAATTTTTATTGTTTTTAAACATGTTTAAAAAAGTGTAGTTAATGTTTGAGATGTAACCGAGTAAAGCTCGGTCACCCAGGTACTAATTTATATAAGTACCCAATTCGGCTGATTTTGTTTGTTTAGCAATGATGACAGCCTTTACGGCTTTACGTGCCTTCCGATGCACGGAAGAGCTCGAGAGTAAAGTATGCCACTTGTGGTCACCCTTCCAAGATCCTGCTCATTTCCTAACGGACGGGCAAAGTTCCTTTGACACCTTTTGGGTAAAGAGCAGAAAGGTCTGAACCTTTCTGCTTCTAAAGCAAAAAAGACTGTGAACAATGATGAATAAACATAGTATCATGTGGTACTAGTATAGTATGTAAGTATCGTAGTAGTCAATGCCCTGCACCAATGTCACTGTGTCACCCGATATGCTGTGATATCTCGATTGCAGGCATGCCATCGGGGGGTGACCGATTACTGGGGTTTAAAGTTTGGTCAACCCATCGATTGCTTGGTCAGATTTTGAGACTGATTTCTTAACCAAATTCCAAAAAGCAAGAGATTATTAACACGTCTAAATCCTTAATTTATTTTTTTAAACCAAAAAAAAACCGGTTGCATTGTTTCAGGAATCTCTCCTATATCTCCAAAGATTTTTTATCATATCTTCACCAACTTTATATCGGACCTTCCTGTTATAAACCGCATTCTAATAAAAAATAAAGAATTATTAAATTCGGTTTACAAGTGGCGAATATATTAAGTAACATACTAGTCCGTCGTCCCAACCTCGATTTTCGTACCGATCGTACTTTCTTGGGAGACTATAATATTAATGTGCGCACTTATTAGAGGTCCCTAAATATCGGCGTCTGCCGAGCGAGACAGGAAGCATTTGGGAGTTATGTCACCTTGAATGGTGCTCCCGTAGCCGAAAAATTACCGATCTTACTTTTGAAAAATTATTTCTTAGAATCCTTCCTTGTATCATTATGAACAGCTTATACTAAATTCCAGACAATTTACAGGAAGCACTTGCAGAATCAGACGGTTTTTATAGGTAGGATTTTCACCCAAAAAATACCTATGTTACTTTTTAACGAAACTACATTCAGGTGATAGGGCAGCTCTCACACGATCATAAAATCCAAGTCTGCCTCAGATTTTAGGAAGCGTTTGCAAAACCAGACGTTTTGAATGCGTCACTGATCGACGACCCGTACGTATAAAACGTAACAATAATTACGTTGGTACTTACTTTATATTCTAATGCCTTCTATTTACGAGTGTAACTAACCAGACTCTTCCAGCAGAAAAGTAGTAGGTACCTGCCTGCTTCACTTAATTACTTTTTTTTATATGAAATCAACACCAAATTTTTAAACACGAAACCAAAATTAGGTTAATTTAATTTTAAAAAACACCTACCTATACATGCTTTCACCGTAATTAACTAACGAACGTTCACTGTTGGACAAAAGCCTTCTCCAAGAAAAGCATTGTGGTTAATATCCCCTCTAAATGAACTTACCCGCTCCATGTGACGGTGAGTAAATACCCCTTCTAGGCATTTGGTGCCAAACGCTATAATATGCTTAAAATGCAAGTAGATGTCAAACATTAAAGTATATGACATAAAGTATAAGTATGCTGTGCTTATCATACATTAAAAGTAGGCTTCTTGCGAAGTCATATTTATATGTTAAAATAATTAAAAAGGTATTAACAACTTCGCTGCCGGCTGAATTCATGGTGCCACGAGTATGGGCAACATTTTTTATTATTATTTCGTTTGCTATTTTGTCAGCTATAATAAAATAATCATTAAAATTAAAAACCCGCACATATGGGAGGGATTCAATTTTCATCCCTGTGCCAGCCCCACATATACGCGGAGCTCTAAATTTCACTATATATTGATGTATATTTATAATAATCACCAAACTATGTATTATTATAATACATGGTTTAGTGCATAGTTTGGTGCAGGCGGGAAAGTGGTATCGTGCTCATGTGGAATAGAAGGTCCAGGAATATGTTAAGTTCGGAGATTGTTACCGGTTACGTCTTTCCATGATTTAATTCTGGAGTGCTCGGCTGTTGAGATTTGCAGTCATTTTGCAGCTTAGAACAGAAGTTATTTGTATTGACAATTTATGCAATCCCCCATCAACTTGTTAAAATATTTACCACAAAATTCACATTTTTGGGGGCAATTTTTATAGACCTAATTATATGTTAAAATAAGCAAATATACATCTAATGGGATGTCAATATATGAACACGCTCATACAAATAGGAAGAGTAGATTTTTTTGACCACTCATCAAATCTGCTGATTTTGTTGGTTGGCCTCCCATCAACTTGTTATAACATTTCCCACAAAATAGTATGCCGGTTATTTATCCGAACCTACCCGTTGTATCGGAAAATACAAATTGATAGGTCTGAGTTTTCATTTTTTGCTGGCAAATGTTTGTAGACCTAATTATATATTAAATATGTGTTTTTTTAGGGTTCAAGAAATCTCCATACAACATTTCATTCATATCGGTCCGACGGCCGTGAAAGCGTAACAAACAAACCACTATAGTATTTATAATATTAGTAGGGATTTTAGATAGAGCAGGCTTTTATTTTAAAGATAGGGTAAAATTCAACCAGCAGGTCGATGATAATGATAATAAACTACATATTTTAATACTTATCATTTTTTGTAGTACGGGTCGTCGATCACTGACTCATTTTAAAACGTCTGATTTCTAAAACGCTTCCTCAAATCTGAGGCGGACTTGGCTTTTATGATTATGTGAGAGCTCCCCCAACACCTGAATGTAGTTTCATCAACAAGTAAAATGGGTAATTTTTGGGTAAAATATCTGCGGCTCAACAGACAAATTTTGTATTTGTCTTTGCCCTTGCGATGCAACATGATATTCGCGCCTTTAATACCAAGTGTATTAAGGAAACGATAGAACAAAACAAAGGTTCCAAAATATTCGTTAGGACCAAGTCTACAGGTCAGAGCCAATTGACAAAGCTGAATACCGAGGGCGGTAAAGTGGTGTCGATAAAGGATAGGGATAGAAAGGTTTTATGGGCATTTACATACATTCGTTGCAAAACCTAGCGTAAATACGGCTATAGATCCAAATGCCAAGCTAACCCGGCACCATACCGAAGATATCCCGGACATCAGTCTGTACGAGATTAAGCTAGCACTCAAACAGCTCAAAAATAACAAGGCCCTGGGTAAGGACGGAATCACAGTAGAGCTTTTGAAAGCGGTTGGAACGCCGGTACTGAAAGTCCTTCAAAGGCTATTTAATTCCGCCCTACTCGAGGGAGTGACATGTAGAACAGAGGTGTGGTAGTTCAAAATGGGTGGCAACACTTATTGAAGAACTAATAGACGCATTACGCTTTTGAGTCATGTCTATAAGTTGTTTTCGAGAGTCTTCACGAACTGTCTCGCTAACAGATTTGATGCCTTCTAACCTCCCGAATAAGCCGATACAAGATTCCAATGCTACAGTATCATGGACTACATCCACACGCTGCGGCAGTTTATAGAGAAGACGAAGCAAGCAGTATAACTGGCCGTTATGTTTGGGGTTCGTGGACTATAAAAAAGCCTTCGATTTGATCGAAACAATGGCTTTGTTCCAGTCTCTCCGGCGAAGCCATATTAACTATAGGTATATCGAGGTGTTGAAGTGCTTGTACAACAAAGCCACTATGTTAGTCCGGGTTCAGGAACTCAGTACGAAAGATATTTTACTGCAAAGAGGCGTGAGACAAGAAGTCATATCTCCAAAACTGTTTACCGCTGTTCTGGAAGATGCCTTCAAGCTCCTGGGATGGGAAAAGACTGGGCATTAACATCGATAGCAAGAATGTGACTCACCTTCGATTTGCCTACGATATCGTTGTTTTGGCAGAATTGATGGAGGACTTGAGTACGATGCTTGAAGATCTACATAGAGTTTCCAAACAGGTCGGCCCAAAAATGAATATTGACCAGACGAAGGTCATGTCGAATATCCACGTTACACCTTTACCTGTTTCTGTTGGGAGCTCCAACCTCATAGTTGTAGACTAGTATGTTTACCTGGGATAATCTCTCAAGAAAGCACGATGGGTATAAATAACCAAAAATTACGTATTTTACGTATTATTATTCACATCATATACTAAATTCGAGAATTTACAGGAAGCACTTGCAGAATCAAACGGTTTTTATAGGTTCCCAAAAATACCTATTTTACTTTTTGATGAAACCACATTCGGTTGTTGGGGCAGCTCTCACATAATCATAAAAGCCAAGTCTGCCTCAGATTTGAGGAAGCCTTTTAGATATCAGTAGTTTTAAAATGAGTTAGTAATCGATGACCCGTACTACCAAAAATGATGAGTATTTTAATATGTAGTTCATTATTATTATCATCGACCTACTGGTTGGATTTTAACCTACCAAAAGCCTGTCTTTATCTAAAATCCCTACTAATATTATAAATACTAATGTGGTTTATTTGTTACGCTTTCACGGCCGTCGGACCGATTTGAATGAAGTTTTGTATGGAGGTTTCTTGAACCCTGAAAAACATATATTTAATATATAATTCGGTCTACAAATATTTGCCAGCAAAAAATGAAAACTCAGACCTATCAATTTGTATTTTCCGATATAACGGGTAGATTCGGATAAATAATCGGTATACTATTTTGTGGGAAATTTTATAACAAGTTGATGGGAGGCCAACCCCGAAATCAGCAGATTTGGCTATTTAATGAGCGGTAAAAAAAATCTACTCTTCCTATTTGTATGAGCGTGCTCGTATATTGACATCCCATTAGATGTTTATTTGCTTATTGACCGAGCGAGCGAAGCGAGCGAAGCGTCTCAGTTTCGAGATTAGCCAAAAATTCTTTTGTCCGTCCGTCTGTCTGTCTGTCTGTCTGTCTGTCTGTCTGTTCTCGCCTACAGGTCGCATTTCTTTACCGATTCTGATGAAATTTTGTAAGCAGATTCAGCAACCAAATATAATTTTTTTGTCGAGCCAGTTTTTCGAAATTTTTCAAAATGGCGGAAATATGGGAGTTTAAAGTTTTAAAAGTGTCATATATCCGCCATTTCCAAATATTTTCAAAAATGTCATTAGACTTTTTTGTTGCCATTATAAAAACGCAATTTTTTTATCTGAACAACTTTTTTGTCTGAACAACTTTTTTATACGTTATACTTGAACGGGTTTAGGATGACTCGCAAAGTCTAGCTGACTGAGCCGTGACGGATATAAAATACAAATCTTCTTACAAAATGTACTAAAACTATTTAAGGGTGAATTCAGTCCGGGTTACTGAACAACTTTCTTAAAAATGCATATCTTACAGACACAGATCGTGTTATACCGGCGCCGGCAGCCAATTCGGCGATCAGCGCCGGCAGCGGAGGCACATCCTTTGGAATAATATTCGCGAGGTCTAAGTTCGTGGCGAACTACTAGTTTTAACATATAATCAGGTCTACAAAAGTTGTCAGCAAAAAATGTGAACTTAGACCAGTCAATTTGTATGTCCCCATACAACGCGTAGATTCGGATAAATACCCGGCATACTATTTTGTGGGAAATATTTTAACAAGTTGATGGGGGATTGAAGAAATTGACAATACAAATAACTTTTGTTCTACGACCAGCCCTGAAATCAGCAGTTTTAGCTCTTGAATGGGCAGTCGAAAATGCTTCTCCTTAGTATGTATGAAGGTACTGATACTAGTATGTTGTTATCGTATTTAATGCCTTTTTACTTATTTTAACATATAAATATGACTTCGCACACCTCCCAGCAACAAAATGATAATAAGTCAAAGAAGTCTACGTTTAATGTATGATAAGTATGCTGTTTTCATTTACTTTAATGTTTGACATCTACTTGCATTTCAAGCATATTATAGCGTTTGGCATCAAATGGCTAGAAGGGGTATTTACTCACCGTCACGTAGAGCGGGTAAGTTCATTTAGAGGGGATATTAACGACAATGCTTTTCTTGGAGAAGGCTTTTGTCCAGCAGTGAACGTTCGTTAGTTAATTACGGTGAAAGCATGTATAGGAAGGAGTTTTTTGAAATTAAATTAACCTAATTTTGGTTTCGTGTTTAAAAATTTGGTGTTGATTTCATATAAAAAAAGTAATTAAGTGAAGCAGGCAGGTACCTACTACTTATCTGCTGGAAGAGTCTGGTTAGTTACACTTGTAAATAGAAGGCATTAGAATATAAAGTAAGTACCAACGTAATTATTGTTACGTTTTATACGTACGGGTCGTCGATCAGTGACACATTCAAAACGTCTGGTTTTGCAAACGCTTCCTAAAATCTGAGGCAGACTTGGATTTTATGATGGTGTGAGAGCTGCCCTATCACCTGAATGTAGTTTCGTCAAAAAGTAAGATAGGTATTTTTTGGGTGAAAATCCTACCTATAAAAACCGTCTGATTCTGCAAGTGCTTCCTGTTAATTGTCTGGAATTTAGTATAAGCTGTTCATAATGATACAAGGAAGGATTCTAAGAAAGAATTTTTCAAAAGTAAGATCGGTAATTTTTCGGCTACGGGAGCACCATTCAAGGTGACATAACTCCCAAAAGCTTCCTGTCTCGCTCGGCAGACGCCGATATTTAGGGACCCCTAATAAGTGCGCACATTAATATTATAGTCTCCCAAGAAAGTACGATCGGTACGAAAATCGAGGTTGGGACGACGGACTATACACATAAAAATAATATTTAAAGAAAACAAGAAATAAAGATTATTTACGTTTTATTATAATGTATTGTATTGTATAAAGACGGAGTTTCTGAGCTACCGAAGGGGTCTGTTCTAAACTATAACAAAGTATTATTTGTTTTGTTAGTTTAACAAAGTGTTATAATAAACAAAGTAATACTGGTAATAACTACTTGGACACTTTAACATTACTAAAACTATCGAGAGATGCGAAACTAAATATTTTGAGACGGTTAAATACGATCCGGTCGCCGCTCTTCCTTACACTCGCCCTGAGGATGATAGTCTAAACCGATCCAAACTTGTCTGCCTTTTCGGACCACACTACGTGAGTAAAACCTTGTTAAAATATGTAGTCACTTAGAAACTTTGTTATACTTTTGTTAACTAGCTGAGATAGCTTACCTAATAAAAAATTTGTAGGCAGCTATTTATCGGCTATTTGTATCCGTACCACTGAAATATCTAGAGGACCTTACCGAGGCTAATGACAAAGGGATCGCCGTGGCCACATACTGGTCAAAGATAATTTGAAATTGAAGCTTTATGTAGCGGCACGTAAGTTTAGCGCTGAAGCACAGAATTAAGAGTCCCCCGACCCTAGACTTCTCCATACAAACGTAGTCTACGTTTAATTTTGAAACCACATGTCAGATTCCGGTAAAAATTGGTAATTGTTAATTGTAGTTATAAACCTAGATAATTGCAATATCTTTGAAATTACAAAATTTTGCCCAAATCGGACATGTCGTTTTGAAATAAAACGTAGACTACGTTTGTATGAAAAGTTGTATTTTGGTCTAGGGTCGGGGGACCCTTATGGCTGAAGTATAGGGGTGATGCTGCGCACGGGTACAATACGAGGGCTGCACTAAAAATATCGGGAATGGAATATTTACATTGTACCTGGCATAATAATGTCTTTATAATCTAAAACTTCTTGGTTTTATTAATCGAATACCATTTAAATATTTTTGAAAAAAGAACGCGGTTTTGTCTTTTGGTCTTGTCAAACTTGTAAAGTCGGTGTGAAAATGGAATTGACTCGAGAAAATTCAAGAGCAATGATTTATTACGACTTTCGAAGTGGTTTGACGCCTAAACAGTGTGTTGATCGGATGCTTTCTGCATTTGGTGATGAAGCCCCATCTAAAACCACAATTTATCGCTGGTTTGCGGAATTTCAACGTGGACGTGTCAAGCTCAGTGACGATCCCCGTCAAGGTCGCCCAAAAACTGCAATCACCCAAGATAACGTTAATGCCGTGCGTAAGCTGATTGAGGAAGATCGACATGTCACATATCGCGAAATTCAGGCAACTTTAGACATTGGCATGAGTCAAATACAAATAATCTTGCATAAGCAATTAGGTGTAAAAAAGTTGTTTTCCCGATGGATCCCGCATGCACTCTGTGAGGAGCAAAAAGCGGCTCGCGTTACTTGGTGCGTCAGAACTCTTGAGAGATTCCATGGAGGATCTTCAAATGCTGTATACAGCGTCGTATCAGGTGACGAATCCTGGATATATGCATATGAACCCGAAACGAAAAACCAATCACGAGTTTGGGTGTTCGAAAACGAGTTAAAGCCAACAAAAGTTATTCGTTCGCGGAGCGTTGCAAACAAAATGGTGGCCACGTTTGTCTCCAAAACCGGCCATGTTGCAACTATTCCTCTTGAGGGACAAAGAACGGTCAATGCAGAATGGTATGCTAGCATTTGTTTGCCGCAGGTCGTCTCTGAACTCCGTAAAGAGAACTGCAACCGCCGCATCATCCTCCATCACGACAATGCGAGCTCCCATACCGCCCACAGAACAAAAGAGTATTTACAGCAAGTAAACATTGAATTATTAGACCATCCGCCGTACAGCCCCGACCTAAGCCCGAATGATTTTTATACTTTTCCCAAAATTAAGAACAAATTGCGTGGTCAACGATTTTCGACACCTGAAGAAGCGGTAGACGCTTACAAAACGGCCATTTTGAGTACCCCAACTTCAGAATGGAATGAATGTTTTAATAATTGGTTCCATCGAATGGAAAAATGTGTCAAATTTCGAGGAGAATACTTCGAAAAACAATAAATATATTTTTTACTAATAATGTTGTATAATTTCCTTGATTCCCGAAATTTTCAGTGCACCCCTCCGTATTAATTTTTGACCTCTGCGCAATAATTAGTCTAGAAGAATTTTTGAATTTTACGACTTTGAACGGCATGGAATGTAACAATTTGACACCGGAGTTTTTTAGACTAATTCGACCCTGCTGAGTTCGATTTTGCCCGGTGTCAGACCAATTTCCCCCCCCCCCCCCTTCCCCCCCTTTTTATTGAAAATATGTCCCTCGCCACGGTTTTCTCCGTTTTGAACAAAAACTGTTAGATTTAGAAAAAAACTGTCAACGACAAGATTAATCTACATTAAATTACCTACCACACTGTATAAATTTTATTTTTATGGGTCTTATAGTTTTTGAGTTACGTCTACCCAAATTTCAAAGTTTTTTAGTTTTTCTAATTTTAACACGTAGAACGCCAGACTCAAAACCATGTTTAGCCCAGTGGGCCGCGGCAGACACCATGTGACCGCATCATATCGGGTCCAGGGCGCCGCGGCGAACACCGTGTGTCCGCGTACCCTCGGTGACTTTAAATGCCTCTACACGGCCGGCAGACAGCGTTTCGATTCTTTTTACAAGGGGAAGTGATCCGCGCGGCCCCACAGTACAATCTGGTCACTTGGCATTGGCACAAAAAAAATTGAAAGGACTTAGAATTTATGGGCTTTTCAACAAGATGTGTCCAAAAACTGTTTTGAGCACATTACATTAAGTGTTTTGATTTTTAATTTAGTGAGGTTACAGTTAGGTAAACATATTTTTTGCCTTTATATTGCACAAGAAAGTCATAAGAATTATAATAGTTATCAGTCAAGCACGTATCCAATAAGTAATCCGGGTTCCGTAGGTAATAATTAACGTAAGAAGTTACCTTTTCGTGAATAATTCTACGGTTTACCAATATTTCGACTTATTTTGTAAAAGTAAGAAACACTACTTTTTTATCCTACTGTGACAGACGGAGGGTTATGTTTTTCGAATGAATGTGTATGTATGTATGTAAGAACTTACAAAGGGAGCAAGAGCAAAAGTCCTTGCGACACGACATCCGCTCCTTTTAATACTAAATGTATTAAGGAGACGATAAAGCAGAACAAAGGCTCCAAAATGTTTGCAAGAGCTATGTCGGTTGGGCAAAGTCGATTGATGAAGCTGAAGACGGAGGACGGCGGCGCGACGTCCTCCGTCTGGCGTTTTATAGACAGCTGTATACCTCAGTTTCACAACCCAGTAAACAAATGGCTAAAGACCCAAGAGCCAAGCTAACCCGACACTATACCGAAGATATCCCGAACATCAGCCTGTACGAGATTAGGTTGGCCCTCAAACAGCTTAAAAATAACAAGGCGCCGGGCGAGGATGGAATTACAGCAGTGCTTCTCATAGGCAACCTGCCATCATGACGGTCACTGTAAGTGGGCGGAACGCCGGTACTGAAAGTCCTTCTGAGGCTCTTTAATTCCGTTCTGCTCAAGGGCGTAACGCCGGAAGCTTGGAGCAGGGGCGTGGTGGTCCTGTTCTTCAAAAAGGGAGATAACACCCTATTGAAGAACTATAGGCCTATCACGCTTCTGAGTCATGTATATAATTTGTTTTCGAATTCACGAATCGTCTCGCAAACAGGTTCGATGCCTTCCAGCCTCCCGAACAAGCCGGTTTCCGTAAAGGTTATAGTACCTTGGACCACATTCATACGCTGCGGCAGGTTATAGAGAAGACGAGGGAGTATAACCGGCCGTTATGCTTGGGGTTCGTGGACTATGAAAAAGCCTTCGATTAGAACGAAACATGGGCCGTGCTTCAGTCCCTTCAGCGAAGCCGTATTGACTATCGGTATATCGAAGTGTTGAAGTGCTTATACAGTAATGCCACTATGTCAGTCCGAGTACAGGAGCAGTGCACGAGGACAATTCCATTGCACAGAGGTGTAAGACAGGGAGACGTTATATCTCCGAAGCTGTTCACCGTTGCACTGGAAGATGCCTTCAAGCTTCTGGAACGGGAAGGATTTGGCATCAACATCAATGGCGAGTATATCACTCACCTTCGATTTGCCGACGATATTGTTGTTATGGCGGAGTAACTCCAAAGGAACCCTAATTTTCAATAACATCACGACCTTCTCCTATGCAAACACAAAGGCAAATGAACGAGTGAAGCGCGTCTTGCTCGCTGGGGCTCGCAGGTGAGGGCGGCGCGGCACAGTGCAGGGGGAGCCGACAGTAGGACCCGCGCGGCGCCCGCGCAAGGAAATACGGTTGGACGTTCTAGCAGGCCGTGACGGACACTGGTGTCTGCCATTTAACATCTCAGAAAATAATGCATAACGTCTCTGTTCTATAAGTTGCCCATTATTTTTAGGTTATTTCTTATCGATATTTTCAAAAAAAATGCCTATCAATTTTTGGACGTTCTTTATTTTTTGGTACGGCCCCAGGGGAAAGTATGCTGTCGACCACATGGTGTCCGACATGGCGTTCAACGTGTTAACTATATTTTCGCTATTTTATAGGAAAACCGCTGAATTTGGAACAAAGTGCTGTATGCACTAATCAATCTTGATGTATTAACCTATAATACAAGACCCCATTCACAGTCGTACGAGCTTTTGTGTACTTTTGACAACTTACAGCGCCGAACTTGCGAACATTGAAAAACAATTAACCCTCATAAAAACTACCTACTTTATATGTCATAGCAAATCTTTTACATGGTGCTAATCAACGATATATATGTACTAAGTAACGCACGTGCTAGTTTACTAAATTAGTTTGATAAAGTTTTACAGTAAATATGGTCTCAAGGAAATATATTTTTTTAGTATTGGTGCAGGTATAGGGATCTGTTAAGAAAAGAGGCCTCAATTTAGACAATAGTATATTTTAATCGTCATAGATTGTGTTTATCGTTTGATAATAATACAATTTCTGACTCAATATTATTAGTACATAGTAAGTTTATTTGGAGAAACGCACATGTTGGAGAAGTTAAACTGCTTTCTTCAACTAATTACAGCTGACAGCAAGAAGGGGATAAGCTCAAGCCCATTCTCGTAACCTAAATAGAACGTGCCTGGCTTGGTCGGTTGTATTTATGGACTCCATCTTATATAGCTTTACCAAACCTTTAAGAGAGTTAAATTGATGTCTCCGACGAATAACGGCTGACATCAAGAAGGGTTTAAGCTCAAGCCCATTCTGGTAGCCTTTGAGGCTGTTCCCAAGCCCAGTAATGACCTCCATACATGCGGCTGTAAGGCAGGGTGTAAAACGGCAGCTTGCATTTGCCGCAGAGACGTGAAGCAACCTTACACATCTAGCTGTTTTTGTCGGGGAGTATGCCATAATAATGTTACAACAAATGTGTACTAATAATATTGAGTCAGAAATTGTATTATCATCAAACGATAAACACAATCTATGACGATTAAAATATACTATTGTCTAAATTGAGGCCTCTTTTCTTAACAGATCCTTATACCTGTACCAATACTAAAAAAAATTATTTCCTTGAGACCATATTTACTGTACAACTTTCTCAAACTAATTTAGTAAACTAGCACGTGCGTTACTTAGTACATATATATCGTTGATTAGTACCATGTAAAAGATTTGCTACGAAATATAAAGTAGGTAGTTTTTATGAGGGTTAATTGTTTTTCAATGTTCGCAAGTTCGGCGCTGTAAGTTGTCAAAAGTACACAAAAGCTCGTACGACTGTTAATGGGGTCTTGTATTATAGGTTAATACATCAAGATTGATTAGTGCATACATCACTTTGTTCCAAATTCAGCGGTTTTCCTATAAAATAGCGAAAATATAGTTAAAATTAGAAAAACTTAAAAACTTTGAAATTTGGGTAGACGTAACTCAAAAACTATAAGACCCATAAAAATAAAATTTATACCGTGTGGTAGGTAATTTAATGTAGATTAATCTTGTCGTTGACAGTTTTTTTCTAAATCTAACAGTTTTTGTTCAAAACGGAGAAAACCGTGGCGAGGGACATATTTTCAATGAAAAGGGGGGAAGGGGGGGGAAATTGGTCTGACACCGGGCAAAATCGAACTCAGCAGGGTCGAATTAGTCTAAAAAACTCCGGTGTCAAATTGTTACATTCCATGCCGTTCAACATGAAAAGGAGAAGGCTTTTCAGATTTTTCTTCTAGACTAATTTGTCAGCGCTAGAGTTTCGTGCCGCTACCTGTACACTGAAACCATTTCGACTCGATAAGATCTCGATTGGCAGAAAATAAGCTTTCACGTTGATTTGGCAAAGGCCTCCGGACTTACAGCCAATAACGAACGTAAAGCGATCGACGATATGGCAGTGCGTGATTCATACTCAATTTTATGTTTGGGGCAAAAGGGGACGTCGCTTTTGATTGGAGATGCAATAAGAATGAGATTATAATACTTTTGATGCCGATCTAAACATGACCAAAAAAATATGTCGTCGATTTGTCATTAAACGAAATAAACGGTTAAGTGCGAGTCGGGCTCGCGCACGAATGGCTCCATACCATAACATTCTCTATAAATAAAAACGTTTTTCGTATAGGAGCCCCACTTAAATATTTATTTTATTCTGTTTACAGTGTTGTTATAGCGACAACAGAAATACATAATCTGTTAATTTTTCAGCTGTTTAGCTAACACGGTTCATGAGAGACAGCCTGACTGACGGACGACGGACGGACAGAGGAGTCTTAGTATTAGGATCCCGGTTTTACTCTTTGGTTAAAAATGAGCCCTAGAAGTTGCCTATAAGTTTATTTTTTAATACAACTTAATAAATAGCCTTACGCATAACATAATTTAGTTTTTTAACGTTTTACGGGGGAAATCCCTGACCAACTGAACATATCCAAATGTGTGTGTTGCCTTCTACAAATATAAGAGTATTGAGCGTTTGAGGTTGCCTGGTAAGAAAAACATCATACGGCCATTTAAAAATGAGGACGACAGTAGTTTCCGAGAAAGAACAAGCAGGCTCCCAAACTTGTATTGCAAATTGCAACTGTCCAATTTAACCACCTTTAAAATGCCAAGCCATGACTGGTTCTGAGATGGTATAATTGCTTAGTGTGTTTCGGAACTTCATAAAAATCTTTAACATAACGAATTTGCTGTCATAGAATGGAATATTTTAATATACATCGATGAACCCTAGTACTTACATAATGTATTAAAAAATATAGGTGCTTATTATTATCTTCCCAATATAAAAAAGTAAATTTATAAAAGTCACAAACATGATTAGATTAGCTACGGAGAATAAAATCTGACTGTTCAAAATCCTACTAATCTACATCTACACTAATATTATAAAGAGGAAAGATTTGTTTGTTTGTTTGTTTGTTTGTTTGATTGTATTGAATAGGCTCCGAAACTACTGGATCGATTTTAAAAATTCTTTCACTGTTGGATAGGTATGTTATCCCTGAGTGACATAGGCTATGTATGTACCACGGGCGAAGCCGGGATGGACTGCTAGTCCTACATAAATGTGTAAGTGAGTTAATTTAAAATGTGTTTTAACTATGTATTATGATTTATGATCCAACGGTGATGGTCGAAATAAATGATTTATTATTATAAAAATAATAAAACGTGTCCGTAAACGTACACAATACGTACATATTAGCAATAGGTATAAAACAAAGCCCTAAACCTCTTAATTGGAAGAACAATCATTTATATGGTTAATTGGGCAATTAACGTAATTTTGGAAATGGTAACCCGCCTCAACAAAATCAATCGTTATTTAAAAAAAAATTGATCACTCATTATCAGAATACGGATCACTCAAATTGAGAACATGTCATATAAGCGTCTTAAACTGCTGAGGATAGTTCTCTCTTCATCGATACAATAGTAGAAGACGAATTTAAGTAATAATTGACTCTCCAGACCAAAGGATATATTATGGAGAAGGCTGCCAATGATGATTAAGGGTAAAACTAACATACAAGCCTCCACACAAAAAGGATATAATGCTAATAAACTTATTGGCGTTATCCGACTTCTAAAAAGGAGGAGGTTATCAATTCGTTGCGACCTTTTTTTAGTTATCATCATCATTCTCTCTGTACTAACAGAGCCATGCTTGGCCAGAGCTACATGCTCCTCGCTGGCCAGACGGGTTGGAGATCTCACTGATGTTTTATAAGCTTTGTTCTGCCTTTTTATATGTATGTTCATCAATTTTTCGAAGATGCAATTTGGATATTTTTTTGTTTGAAAGGGTGTACTTATCACGTGATTCCATAGAAATTTTATCAAAATCGGTTGTAAAGGAAGTCGGTTTTTAGTTTTGTTTAATTATTATTATATTAATTACATATACGAGCAGCGACAGATTATGTAATGTTATCTAAACGGTAATTGCAACCTTTGCTTTAAGAGCCATAATCTTAATAGAAGGTACTACACACGATCAATTTACATAATATTGACACATGTATGACGTCACTGTTCGTAAAGACTGGATAAGTGGAAATGGAAGATGTTTACTACACAGCTGCGAATTTTTCCATGGGTTGAAAGCAGTTCACTGGGCTAGTTATGTGTGAATTAAGACATGTTTATGACGTTAGGAACGAACTATTTTTAACTTCCAAACAGGACTTAGTTCAAGAAAATATATTTCGACTTACTCAATATCAAAGGCATTCCCATTGGACACGATTTGTTTGCAAATTTGTAGCAAATAATAATATGATTTATTGACACTGACAGTAACTAAGATCACAAATTCCAATAATTTTGAAAAGATAGGTAGAAGTAAAATGCAAAGGGCGGAAGATTTTAGAACTTATATTCCGTCAAGCAAACATTATTAAGAAGCGTTACATCTATGTTCCGGCAGACTTAAAGAACATAAAACTTGGAAAAGATAGAAAGATACATACTAAGAACAGTCAAACAAAAATACCAGGTTAACAGACATTCTTGGCAACGAAGATAATATTAGAATGTTTGCATCATTACAAAATTGTTAGTGACAACACAAAAATTCAGAACTTTTTAAATATCACTACTTTGTATAGTGATATTTAAAAAATTCTGATTTTTTGTGAGATTAGGATGTCACCCAATGAAATTTATTAGGTAAGCCTACCACAAACTACGAATAAGTATCTGTTTTAATAAATTTTTTTTTTTTTTTTTAAATACGCAAGTGAATGACAGCACAGCTGTCTGGCATCATACTGAATTAGTCATCGCTCAAACAACGCGATTAGCATTTCTTATTTGATAAAAGAAATAAAGTATAAAAATAGTTGGTTGCTAAAAATATGGATTTGACACCCATAAAGCAATACTCAAAAGATAGTGTTTAAAATATGGCACACGATTGTAGTCAGAAAAGTAACCAAAGAACTGGGAAAACATCGAAACCAAACCCTCTGGAAAACTATACGTAGAAAGCGCCTCTAAAAATTTTACGTGATGGCTTTCACTGTCGTCCTGGCGGTCTGCCAAATACGTCACCGTGGCGTATAACCACGTACGATGTGCGTAACACGTACGTAACTTGGCCGATGCTCCAGACGATGTGACACGCTCTCAAGATCACGGACGGTCGTTTTATGGTGGATTTAATAAGTTGTTTACTGCGATGTTGGAAAATTATGATCAAAATAGTTACAGGTTAAAAGTAAAGTCTGAAGATTTACTGGATTATCTTTGCATTAAGATTAGGAGCGCTTAGGAAATATGTACAAGATTATAAAGGGATGTAGATAGGTAGTGACAGAATCTTGTAAAGTAAGAACCATTCAACAAAAGCCTGTAGGTTGACTGGTAGAAAAGGCCTTGAGCCTTAAGTCCGCCTATTAAATTTTTGTGATAAAAGTTTAATAAATAAATAAATAAAGCCTGGACGACGCTGTTCTTAAAATATACTTTACCAGCTTAAAAATATAATCATCATCATCAGGTCTTTTTCTCTCCGCTGCAGCAGCACGCCCCTCTCTGTACTACCAGAGCCATATTTGGCCAGAGCAGTCAGAGAACTTGGCCTACACTCTCCTCGCTGGCCAGACGGGTCAGAGAAGTCTCACTGATGTTTATAAGCTTTGTTTAGCTTGTATTCCCTAAGTCTCCTTCTACGACATCTACGGGAGGACTTGAAGTGGCACTATTCTACTCTGCCGGAAACCACACGGCTTAAAATAATAATAATAGCTAATACCTATAATATATCTCCCATCGTGGCGTTAATATATATACGGGAAAAGTATCAGGCCGAAGACTTGTGGGTCGCGGGAGATAGAAGCTGTCAGCTGGCAAGATTTGCTCAGAATAGGAAACTTTGGCGCTCTCTCATCTCAGGCGGCCAAAATCCATTTCGTGTCGCTACGCCAGTAGAGTAAGTAATAAAAATAATATACTGCATCGTGTAGTCCACGACAGTACTTGTGAGGATAAAAAATCATGACTATAATTTTTTGAATTGCCGTGTGGTTTTCAGCAGAGTAGGATAGGGCCACTCCAAGTCTTTCCGTGGATGTCGTAGAAGGCGACTTAGGGAATACAATCCTACCTTATATTATAAATGCGAAAGTGAATTGGTGTATTTGTTTGTTTGTTTGTTATCTCTTCACGCTTAAAATACTGAACCGATTTGGATGAAATTTGGTATGGATATAGTTTGAGACTCGGGGAAGGACATCATAGTTTTTATCCCGAAATTTTCACGGGGAGCGAAGCCCGCGGGTACAGCTAGTTAGCTTATATTCCAAATAAAGCTTGCAAACATCAATGAGACCTCTCCATCCAACCCGTCTGGCCAGCGAGGAGTGTAGGCCAAGTCCTCTGGCTGCTCTGGCTAAGTTTGGCTCTGGTAGTACAGAGAGTGTCGTGCTCCTGTAGTGGAGACTAAAAGACCTGATGGTGACGATGATGATGATTTTTATGAAAATCCCGTGGCCAATTTCATCATACCTAATCATTGCCAATGACGACGATGTACTCATTAATTTATCCTGACCACATTGTGATTATCGCATTCCAATTAGAGACGCGATAACAGTTCCGAGAATTATCTCGGTGACCCTTCCTTTTGCGTGGTAAGACATCACAAGACGTTATCGCGAAACGACCCCACACTCCTAGTTTACTATAACTCGGATCAATCACAGTGTGATAACCCCAACCTCACGTATCAATGTATTACGATATCTATCATTGTGTCGACGCGTGCCGGCAATCCAAAGGTCTAAAAACTAGAGTACAGGACACGTAAAAAGTAGACAGTTTATGATTCGGAAAATTTTCAGCTACTGGAGTACTTCATATACAATCAGACAGCTTGTCTATGAAGATGCCATCAATCTTGAATCCAATTTGAGATAACTACCAAACTCTCGTTATTATTATTATTTAGGATTATGGCCTGACTTCATTAACTTGACCTATAACTGGTTTTCGCCGAGGAAAAACATCGTGAACAACCTTTGGTCATTCTGATTGCAGATTCTCTCACGTAATAAATAAATAATTAAAAATATTGTGTAATTTGAGCCAACCGACTCGAAAAGAAGAATAAATTAAGTACACGCTTAGTGTACAGCATTATTGGATAAACTTATGAGTACCTAGGTCGTCCATGACAAAATACGACAAAGCAGACTGCAATAGTATGGTCGAATCTCGTAATGCGCAGGGATGTATACAATTTTACGCCATTCGGCTTAACAAACTTACATACTATTACGTCTATATCCCTAATGGGACAGACAGAGCGTTTTGGCTCTTGCCGCTCTAAGCACATAAGAGCCTAGGGTCTGCAAGCATCATTTTAGCTTCATGTGGGTAAGAGGGTGGATGAAGGAAAGTAAATAGTGATAGGTTGCTAGCTGCGTCGCCTATTAACATGATTCTAATTTTCGCCCATTCCCTCGTTAGGCTCTTACAATCTGCGCGGGAAGAGAAGCAGCTGGTACATTCTAAGCTTTTTTTTTTCGCCCAGACCAGCATGGAAGATAATTCGGCTAAAATGATAATAATTAATAATATAATTTTTTCCTCATGTGATTGATGAGGAATTAAAGAGGTTACGTAAAGGCGACAATATCAGATGAATATGGCTCAACAAACAACATATTTTTTCATAACTATTACAGATTCCTTAATACCTTTACCAAACTATGACGTATTTTATGAGTCTTTTACGAGTCGTTCATGAAAACAGTGTTTTTCCATCACAATAACAATAAAGTTTACATTTCCTTGTTTTATTCCGCTACTAGGTTTCGAGGTGGTTGCTAGTCATATAACTATATGTTTATATGTTAATAGTAACATATGTTAATAGTTAATTTAATTCAGGATTTAGGGCAGTTTTATATATATAATTTAATAATTTTATCTCATACCTTTAAACGAGCAATTCTTGTATCATTTATATGTATATTTCTGTGATCTCGGAAACGGCTCTAACAATTTCACTCGGAGACTTACTTTTGTTTTTTGTTTTTTTATATTTAAGTTTATATATTTTTTTTCTTAAGACAAGTTTAAAATAATGTAGTAAATGTTTGAGATGTAACCGAGCAAAGGTACTAAAATTAATACACACAAGTTTGAAGAAAATAATCGTAAAGTGTTCTACTGCAGTACCTACTTAAATAATATTTATATAGTATATATTATATACTTCACTTCACGAGACAAACTATTGAACACTGGAAAAAAGAACTTGTGTTCATTCCAACATATCATACGTAATTAATTTCTCAATGACCATGATAAGGTTAGATATATGTTTAAGTATTCTATATTATATAGCTCCGATATTGTTCTTGTGCAAATAAAAAGTCAATCTCATTTAAATTGGCACAATTGACAAGTCAATCGTGAATTCGTGAGTCAATCGCACGACGATTTGAATTGACCGTCATGTTGCCCCTTTAGATTGGCGGGTCAAATCTCTTCTAGAACATTGTACTTGAGATAATTCTCATATCTATCTATATGTATAATGGTAAGTACCTACTCAAAGGCCACAATAAAAGCTTCCACGAAGATTTTTTGTGTATTTTTAAGTTGTTTATGGTTTTAAACACCATGAAATCTAATTTAGAAATCAGGTCTTGTTTGTCTCCACTGCAGGAGCACGCCCCTTTCTGTACGACTAGAGCCATACTTGGCCAGAGCAGCCAGAGGCTTTGTGCTACCTCCACGCTGGCCAGACGGGTTGGAGAGGTCCTATTGATGTTTATGACCTTTGTTTAGCTTGTATTTCCTAAGTCGCCTTCTAAGACATCTACGGGAGGACTTGGAGTGGTCCTATTCTACTTTGCCGGAAACGACACGGCTTAAAAATGTATGTAATACCCTATTGAACAGCGAGCATTCGCCTCTTGCCCCCATTCCGTTATCACGCGGTATCAACGTACGGAGCCTGCGTTATCAATACGAGCTCTGATGTGTTATGTAACGAGAATCAATTGCCGAGATAAAAAAAGCTTCATCTTTATCAATTGTTGCTAAGAACACGAAATTATTAATTGAATACGTCAATAATTAGGGCTGGTAATTATCTGGCTCAAAGAATCAGCATTGCCTATATGGCAATGCTGTCAGTCTTTTGGCTACGTTGCTGAGGGGTAATATTTTAGTGGGACTACATAATTTATATATTTTTCTAGTTTTAGTTCTTATTTAGTTTTAATTTAAGTCTCATAAGTTTAGCTTGGATTTAATAAAAATACGTCATAAAATGTCACGAAAGAATAAATTTAACAGTTATACAATTAAACTTAAATTTTTACATACATGTAATTAAACATTAATTAATAATGTTTAAGTTTCAGACAATATAAAAATACGTTTTAAAAGTCGATAATGAAGTCAGTTCCTACATCCGAAGACTTCAGAAAATGCTAAAACATAAGTCTTTTATTGAACGAGTGCAGGAATATGTCCTGTCCACCCAGCAATAAATTTTCTGTGGCTAAATCATTGAATTATAAATTTAATGCACAGAAGTATTTTTTTCTCGTCTGTGTTTAAATTTTTTATGTAATAGAAGTTGCTCCCCCGCAGCAATCCTTTCTTAATATCTGGAACTTACTCCTTGAATATCGTGTTTTTAGACAATTTTTGTAGCTAATCTTTAACAGCTTGGACACCAGCTCTTAGGGTGGTTAGCATGTGGCTGAAGTGATGATGATAAGGAGAAGGGACTCACCTCAGCACGTAGGCGTCGACTTGCTCGCTCTGTGTGAAAGAGATGATCTCACAGCGGACTATCTTGAGAACATTCTCCCACTGTTTCCTGCAATTAAAAAGGATGATGTCAAATAAGTAGATACATAATAATAAGTTATGGGAAAGTTTGTTTGTTTTTAATAACTTTTTACTTTTTAAAACTTTTAATAAAACTTTTTTTAAACTTTTAATAACTTAATAACTTTAATGGACCAAAAAAACCTAAATGAAGCACATAAAACTTATGGTCAAAAAAAACCTAAATGAAGCACATAAAACTTGAAAGAGCCAACCTGCGATTTATTAAGGGGGTATTTGTAGAGGTATTATTTAAGTTTTGAGGGAGAGAAATAAATTAATACCTAAACATACATAGGTAGGTACATAAATATCAACACCCATGTTTCCTGGATAAATTAATAATAAATTATTTGGTACACAAGGGATTGTATAAAGGTGCATTTTTTGACTGGGATACATGTATTAAAAAAGTTATATCTAGTTAATTTGCTAATGACACTAATAATATACTTTACTCATTTGTTTTTCTCTTATAGCAATATCTTATTTCTAAGTGGAATAACTTGATTAGATTCTGGCTAAACCCCTCTTTCTGAAAAGGTACCCAATGATGCATTGACTGCAAAAAAAGTCACAGGTATTAGGTATTTGGATTTGAGAGAAAACAAGAATCTTATTGGATTTGTCTTTCTTTTAAAGAACAAGCAGGTGAACAACCCACAAGAACTAATAGTATGAACTAAAGTTCATTGTAATTTTTTGCTGTTTACACATTAGTAATTTTTTTAAGGAATTAAATACATAGCACATGTAGCTCTTGATAGTTGCCTCAATCAATCAATTAGAAAAAAGTTAACATCACCTATTATAGGAACATCAATGAGTGGAAGACTAATTGTATTTGGTTTAACTTCTTTCCTGGACCATGCAAGAAGTTTACTGATAACAAAATCAATTTGAAATCACGCGCGGCCTGCGTGGGCCGCGGAGGCCGGGCCTACCTCTGGTAGCTGCCGCCGGTGCCGGCACAACGATTAAAATAGGAAATCAGCTGATCCAGAACATTCCATAACATCAACAAGCACAAAAATATTTGATACACACGTTTCCCACATAAAAATCCTACGTTTCTTTGAGAAAAATAGTAAAATCATTCATATTTTTTTAGGGAACTAGGCAGGTACCTACCTACTTACTTACTTTTCTGTAGGTACCCCGTAATTATTTATAAATTTCGCAAGATACTTGTAGGCTATCAATATATTTTATAAGCAATCAACAGTTTATTATTTTACTCAAATTTTTTTATCGAAATCTTATTTGAAAATAAATTGGGCGATGCCACCTACCGAGTAATTTTTCTTAGATCCGCATTTTTAGCCGGCGTAAACCAAATCTCTATGAGCTTCTCAACACCTTCAAAAAACTGGTCATTATTTTCACTATTAGATATTATTTCTGTTTCAGCCATCGCGAGAAATTTATCTTTTATTTCTATTTTGTGATTTATTGAAATTCCACTACAACTTGCAACACAAGCACAGCGCTCAAACGTCGAAAATTGACTGAATGAAAATAAAGAACGAAACGAAGCAAAATTATTGGCAAAATGCAGGTGAAAGAAGAGATGGAAATATACACATCCCTTTCTGTCAGAGCGAGCGAGTCGGCGCGCGAAGCGCGAACGATGTACGGCACGGAGTGACACAAAAGTGGCACTTCATTCAAAATGAAGATTCTCTTATCTCCTATTTATTGATAACAATATGTAAACAGTTTACATAATATTACCTACTTATTACTCATTTATTTGCCGTCTCAATGGTTCTTCGTAGTAAGTAGTAGGCACTTGCTTTATACAGAGCTCTTCTACTTTATAGCCAGCAGTTGAATACTCAAATCTTTACAGTCTATACTAAAAAACTTTAGTGATACAAAAAAAATACAGTTTTTTTAGTTATCTTGAGGCTATACCAAAAGGGACAGAAAACCACATTCAATCCAATAAAGTGAATAAGGAGATTAAAAATGAATAAAATTTATAGCTATCTCTAATTTCCATTGGATTTAATTGATTGAAGTATCAGCAAATTGAAGACTAAACTTTGTAGTTATCTTAAACAATATGGACTAGTGTTATATTTCATTTTTCATGCGATAATTTTTTTTATGAGCTATTTATGTATGGTCATCTAATATGTTGAAAAAATGCCCCAAGATCATACAGGCGGATAACCATTTTTAAAAGAAGTAGATATTATTAAATAAAATTGATTGAAGCCGAGGATACAACCAGGATTACTCTAAGATGAACAAGGATTAATGATCTAATCTCTGAAATGGGTAAAGAAATAAATAATACAAAAGTCAAACACAATCCCAAACATTTTTTAATAAGAGCCAATGTCATAAGTCTTCAAATGAAGCTACTAATCTATGGAGGTATCTACTGTCTACGTGTTTTACTGGTTTGAATTTGGGTTTTGTGATTGGAATGTTAGGCGGTGAATCAATCTCCTCCTCATCTTCGTAGAAGTCTTCTATGTTTGGTTCCAGGTCCCGTTTAGTCATACTACTTGTGGAACGTCTATTCCGTGTTTTTCCTTTGTCAACATTTGCATTTAATTCTATGAGATCTTTGTATATTCTATCATTGAAGTGGAAGTTTAGCTTTTTTGTAATCTGAAAAATAAAATGTAGTTTTATTAAAAATAATGACCAATTGAACGAAAATAAAATGCAGTTGTATAATACAGGAACATGTGAAATGCGAAAATAAATACTTTTGAACTTAGTTGGCCATTGTCAGTGCAAACATTGTCTTCTGAGGGTGTTGGCAACGATTTCTTAACGTCGCTCAGGTAATTAGCTAACGCCACACTAGAACACAGAGTTGGTTGGCCCAGTTCATTTTCTTTCTGCGTATTCCGTGAATGTTTATCGTCAGATTCTCTAGATGAGGAAGCCACGTCGTGTACTACAAGCTTTTGCGAAGGTTTCACTCGTTGTTCGAAATTTCTAACTAATGTTTTTTTAACTTTTGGATCATTTCCACATTTATTCATTTTTATTCTAATGTTTTTATAGAGAATAAAAGTTTAAGAATATTGTATTTCATAAATTCATTACAAGGAATTCAAAAAGTAGGAGGAAACGGTGATAAACAATAACAATTGACATTTCTATGACATTGACAGTATTTGGCAGTGACAGTTAATGTGTCGATGTTACCATATGAAAATTACTCAAAAAATATGGTCTGCCGCTAATATCCGTAGAGTTCGGTGTACCGCCGCGCGCGTCGGTCGATCTCTTTTAATTTTAAATTAAAACTATCATTTTCTCACTTCTTTCGTCGCCTATAAACAAAAAAGAATTTAGCTGTCACTGTCAATTAAGTTTTCTTACTGTCAATGTCAGTTGCCCTTCATTTCGTTTCGTATTCGTCGACAGTTTATTTTATTGAATAAAAATATTTATTTTAACAGTTTTAACTTGTTTTTTAGTCATATATTCGGCTTATATAACAAAATATTATACGCGGTGACAGATTAAAATTTTTGCCAATAGCTAATTATTATAATGTCGAATGGTTATGCAGAATTTGTGGTGAGCTGACACGGGGACTTCCCATACGTTTTTATATACTTTGCCACACGTTAATGAATTTTTGATAAATATCCTGAATTACTGTACTTTCAGAACCCAGATAATTTGCCCGTGGAGAAACTAGTGTTATCAGTGAAAAATGCGGGTGTTGTGCAACAGATCAAAGCTTTGGTAAACAATGTATTTTTTATGAATTAAAAGTTGTGCAATTAGCTTCCATACCTATCTATGAAATAGTCTTCATACAACCTTATAATAAATACAAAGCCACGCTGTCTAGATCAATTAAATATTTTTTTTTAAAATATATAATAGTAATAATTAAATATTTAAAACAAAAATAACCTTCTTAAGTTTAAAAACCATAAAAAATATTTATTTAGTAATTAGATCTTTGCAGGCATTTATCCATCAATAAGATAATTTACTTTACAGTACATACACGTAATGTTCATTAATGTTTAAATTATTGTCATCATATTTTTAGATTATATTAAACATTTATTGTTATTATTGATTTTTAACAGCATTACAATGCTCAGATTATTATAAAATTAAATGCGATGAAATTTTTTGGGGGGATTGGCACCCACCAACCTCACATTAAAGGCACTACCAATTATGCAACCGAGACTTCAAATCATCCTGACAAATTTTTTCATCACATGTTATATTTTGGAGAAGTCGCATCATATTAGAGGCTTTAGGCAGACTATTGTCAATTTAGCAGAGATAGTCGTTGTGGTTTATTAAATTCACCATTTCAAACACTAGTGCCAGACTTAGTAGGCATGTTATGTTGTAGGTCCCGGCTGTCATCATTGTATGGCAGTCATTAAGTTACACAGCTATAAAAAAATAGATGCCTTTAAAAATCTATCAGCTAGAAAAATCTACACAAAAACATCAAAATTCATCACTTACACTCACAAAAACTATCCAACTTCAAAGGCAAAAGTTATTAATAACTTTTTTAGCCATTTTTGTCCCATAGTTGGACAAAAGCCTTCTTTTCTATATTCTCCATCTCATAAATGGTTATTTTTGGAAAGGTGAAAAAAAACATGGCTGTAGTTTATATAACAAAGATTATAGGAAAACTATCAGAGCTAAGTAGGGTTTACAAATTGAAATGTTATAGGCCAACTTAAAAAATTGAACTTTAAAAAAATTAGTTTCTAGATTTTTTTTGTGGCTTGAACTTAAAGTCGACATTTAACCCTTTCCATGCGGCTGGCGTAATATTACGTTTAAACTTAAACAGTTCACCACACGATGGGCGTATTATTACGTTAACATAAAATTTTCTGTATATACGGCTAGACCAATAAGAAACTTAGTGCTCCTGTACGGCGAATGAAAACACAGCGAACTTGCATGAAACGATGGAAAAATACTCACTTATTATTATGTATATGGTTGTTGTACCTGGGTTGCATGCTTGTCATTATCCAGTTTCATTGTTATTAATATTCAAAGTCCAAGAAAAACAGTGATAATTTTGTTCTTTTTCTAATGTATACACGGTGAATTTTCATTGGTTTTGAAGCCGAAGGCCACTTCATAGGCATCGTTAGAAAGACCTAATTAGCTAGTCAAAATAAAAATTCAGAAACAAAAAATGTTGTCAAAAACTCGAAAGTAAAATTGTGAGATCAACTAGTAGTACTGCCGCCCGCCGGCCGGCCGGGTCATCGACATTACGCAGCTGGCGGCCGGCGTATAACTACGTGGTCTCGATCGAAAATCATTTACGCAACTTTTTTATTTTATGACATACAGAAATTTGGATTACATATATGGATAGAGGAATTTATTTACTGTACAGCATTTTTTTTTCCAAAACCAATAAAAAGTCAGCGTGTATAGTAATTATTTCTTAAAAATGTAGAAAAAATCTACAGCTATATATTTTTTACATTTTGAGACGTTAATATTTATAAAATAATAATGAAAAAAAAGTACAACTTGGCATTCAGATATATAAATATCTATTACAAGTATGGCAACACCAAATTTGTCTATATAATATTGAAAACGTAATATTACGCTAACCGCGTCTGGTGACGGAATTGCTATTGACGCAATGATACACCCTCAGTACAGAAATACCATCATAATAGGACGTAATATCTCGCCCACCGTTATGTAGTATGCCCACCTCATACAAAACCTCGTACAGAGTGTGCGCAATTGAATTAAAAGTCCCGCATGGAAAGGGTTAAAACTACGGAACCCTACTCTGCTTGTGGCCGATAAGCACTGGGCCAATTTTATTTTTCCACTTACTTCTATTTTCATAAATTTTTTTTTTTGTTTTTAGGATCCATATTGGGTGGAGAAAAGACAGCTGACGCTATATGAAAGGCCACCCTCAGGTAACGCCCTAGTGATTGGTGCAATATCAGCGTGGAAGACAAAGATGGAAGTATATTTAGAGGATCTGAAATGGTTGCTTGGCTTGGAGCATCATAGGTAAGTAAATGATTATTTTTTGTGTAATTTGAGATGATAAAGATAGATGTATCCTGGGTTCGATCCCCAGCCAGGGCAAGTTGGAAAATGGCCTTTTTCAAATTGTTATAAAATATAGTATCGTTGAGTTAGTATCCCATAACACAAGTCTCGAACTTACTTTGGGGCTAGCTCAATCAGTGTAATTTGTCCCTATATATTTATTTATTTATTTATTTATCTATGAAATGAGCCAAAGTATTGTTAAAAATGTTTTTTTTAATGGTCTGGGAGAAAAGAGAAATCTAAGAAAGTAACAGTTGCTTCTTCATACAGATCTCAAAAGACAATCATTAGGTAAGCCTGCTTACCTGAGGGTGGTGTCCGCTGTCCATCTGTAAGTCTGTTTGTCTGTCTGTCTGTCACCATGCTGTATCTCATGAACCGTAATAGTTAGACAGTTGAAATTGAAGTCACTATAACAATAAACACTAAAATCAATGAATAGAAAATCCAGTTGGGCTCCCTTACGACAATCGTGATTTTTTATAGATAATAGTACAGAACCCTTCGTGCGCAAGTCCGACTCGCACTTAGTCGGTTATTTCTTTCGATTTCATGATAGTTGTTGACTTACAGCAAAATTTTGAGCCGTTTATAAATGTCCTTCCAGATTTTGGAGTACAATACTCCACCACCGTCAGTGCATGGACGCACTGGTGTCGTTCCTACAGGAAGCAATGCCACCGTATCTACCCCCGCACGAAAGCAGAGACGTACAGAAACTGTATGAAGATATTAGGCGGCATGTGCTGATTGTATTTAGCAGGCTAGTTACGAATAAGGAAAGTAAGGTAAGTTTAATTTTGACCGTACTGAAGATTACTTATATGTATAATTAATCTTCAGCTGACTTTTCTTAGCTATGTTTAATGAAATTCCGTTCGGCCGTTTAGAAGTTATTGAATTATCACTTGAAAGTTGGGGTAGTTTGCCTGTCAAATAATAGATGGCGCTACGGACGCCTATCACTAGATGGCGTTTACATATAAAACTATTAAAGAAATTACTTATACTAATATAATAAACATACTTATATATAATTTTGGAAACTCTTTTAAAGTCGGGTTTTTTTATTTGCCAGGCAAATAAACTTGCTTTTACTTATATTACAGACTCACTGGATGAGTAAAGAGCACATGTCAGAGTTGATATACAACAACTTCATATTCACCATCCCAATAATTTGGGACATCTGTCTGACGTACGGGGCGGACAACGGCCGGCACGTGTCGCGGATGGTCGGCAGCATTTTCTCTTTGCAGCCCAAGTATGAAGAAGACGCGGCCGCGGCAGTCGCTTTTGTTAATGAGGTAAGCATCATTCATTATTTCATCCGCATAACGTCCACTGCTGGACATAGGCCTCTCCCGACTGCATGGCGGTCAGATGACCTGACCATGGTCGCTGGAAAGCGCTGGATGCAGGCCGCTCTTGATCGGTCATTTTGGAAATCTTTGGAAGCATCATCTTTTGATCTTTTTAGTCTCCACTGCAGGAGTACTTTCTTCTCTGTACTACTAGGACCATACTTGGCCATAGCAGCCAGAGGACTTGGCCTACACTCTCCTTGCTGGCCAGACTGGTTGGAAAGGTCTCATTGTCAAAGAAAGTGTTAAATAAAATGATATACTTTAAAAACATTGCAATTCATGTAAGTCCTATTTAATAAGAGTACTAATTTATTTAAATAAAAGTAAAAGTAATAAAAGATTTTAATATATTAATTATTACTTTATAGCGCCATCTAGTGACGAGTAAGAGAAATAAATATAAGGATATGGGTAGGCATGGTCGGTAATGGTTGACAGTTTATTCTATTATCTGACGCTTTCAGTTGATAAAACAAACTTTAACTTGTTCTTGAACTTCCTTCGACGATGTTTTTTCCGCTACTTGATATTTATTTGAGAATCGAATATAATTAACTTTTTTTCAGGCGTTCAAATACATAATCCTGCAAGTAAACAAAGACTACGACAGCGAAGGGCCTCCGAACCTTCCGGAAACTTTCAAAGGGTTCAGCGAGATCCGGAGGCCGTCCAACAACAAACAAACAGACAAACTAACCTTCCAAGTATTGAGAGACCTAGTTATACACCTATTGGATACAGCGATGACGTTGAGGATATTTTTAGAAGTGTACCCGAAGGCAGTGAGAATATTTAGGAAAACGAATTTTGTTATTAGGTGAGCTACTTTTTGGTTTTAATCATGTCTTTGGTTTGAAAATAATAACCAAAACCATGGTTTGTTTGTTTATTTAGAATTCAGATGGCAACACAACTAATTAACCGACTTCCAATAAAGAGGAGGTTATTAATTCGTCAGAATCTTTTTTTTATGTATGTTCACCGATTCGAATACGCCTGGACTAATATGGATAATTCATTTTCGTTTGAAAGAACATACTTGAAAGGCATACTTGACCACCTCATGGTGGTCCCATGCAAATTTTATCTTAACCGGTTGGGTAGTATGCTTAAAGTCAGATTTTAGGTTTTCTTTTTTTTGTATTTTAATTTGCAGTTGGCATCTTATACATGTAAATCTTTGTTCTAGTATAGTCCAATTGTACGAATACGGCATCCCGCAACTGTACGAGAAACTGCAAGATCTGGGCGACCCTGCCAGTGTCAGCTGTACTGAGGTCGAGACGCACATAGACACGGCCCGCGCAGAGCTCATAGACATCTTTAGAGAAATCCTGGCGGTTTATAAGAATTGTATACTGAGTGGAGAGTGAGTACTTCATAATCTAAGTGAAAAACTAAATTTAATAATTTTGCCCTCCGTGACGTATTGGTCACCACGCAAATATCAAGCACAAACTTACTTTCGGTCTGTGAGGCGCGAGGCCGTGGGCGGTGGCCCTCACCGCCCACTTGTTATAAATGGCTGCCGAGCTTGGTCGTTTTGGAAATCCTTGAGGGAGGCCTATGTCCAGCAGTGGACTTCCTGTGGCTGATATGATGATGATGATGAGCTTGTGTTAGCCCAAACTTATTTTGTCTACTGCCCACTTTGAGAATAAATATTTTTTTAGCGCCCCCATTTTTTCACCTATTTAAAAACCACTATAATCAAATTAAATTAATTAATTATTGTGACCTATATATGTATATTATTTAAATATTTATTCTCACAGTGGAGGATGATATTTATGTGGTTGTTGTTGAGAGTCGAGAGCTCTTGCAGTCGTTGTTTAAGAGGCCTCCTTAGCTAAATAAAGCTCCTAGCAAAAAAAAAACATTTTCTTTCTGGGTCTCTTACCGCCCCCCTTGAGACCTGCAGCGCCCACAAGGGGGCGTTATCGCCCACTTTGGGAAAGACCGGTAAAAACCCGGACGACATTAATAAATGTCCACGTTCATTGTCTTACTATTGTGTCTGGTATTGGCGGTAAAAGAACGGTTAATTGGATAGTTCATACTTTAGTAGAATACATTTTCCCGTAGTATGATATTAGTTTTTTCTTCAACACACTTGCTCGTAAAGTAGAAATAATTTCACTGGTTTTAAATATATAAAAGCTTATAAAACACGCGTGTGTTATAAACGCCAATAGTGAAGTTTCATTCTACAACCGCAATATTATATGCTGCAATTTTTTACCCCTTGCCTTGGCCCCCTGATAAAAAGTAAAAAAGCGCGAAAGCAACAATGTGCATCACAGGTTTTAAATGTCGTACGATATACGTGTGGATATTGGTTAAACACACTCGCCTTTATTACAGCAATTCCTCGTGTGTTTATTTATTTAATAATTACATTGCATTGCCCATGATTCATTCCATACAAAAATCATCACATGCACCTTGTCAGGCATTGCAATGGGACAAGAGGGGGGTAGACATTTTCTATTTTTTCTTGTCTTGCAGGTATTCGGCGACTGAATAATATGATTTTTTTAACAGATGGGTTTTTAATAAGTTTACAAATGTTTTGTCATTCTTTTCGTCTTTTATGTCCTTGGGCAATTGATTATATAATTTCACAGACATAGGGTAAGGTCCGGATTTATGTAGTTCTAACTTTGATGATATTTGTATTATGTCATTTGGTGTGTTAAAACCACCATAACGCACTTGTATCGTAATGAATCATAAACGTCTAAGACTATACATACATACATACTATCACGTCTTTATCCCTAATGAGGCAGACAGAGCATTTTGGGTCTTGCGGTTCTATGCAGAGCCCAGGGCCGCAAGACCCAAAAGCCACTTTTAGCGTCATGGTGGGCGAGAAGATGGAAAAGCAATCAATACAGTGATGGGTTGCTAGCCGCATCGCCTGTTAACATGATTTGCATTTTTGCCCATTCCCTCGATCGGCTTTTACGATCTGCGTGGGAAGAGAAGCAGCTGGTACATTCTAAGTTTTTTTATTTCTCCTAGACCAGCATGGGAGCTAAGACTATAAGACTCATAAATGCAGTAACGCACACGACGCGCGCCGGACTTTTTGCCCGTCGTGTGCGTTACTGCTTGTGATTCAATGGGTTCTATTTTCACAGACTAAAAAGTGCGTTACGGATAGTCTGTCGTCAGCGTTGGGCCAAAATAAAACCTGGGAGCGCTTGATTATGCCGGCCCTATTCAGGGTAGCGGTGCGCGGAAGGGGAGGGGTGGGAAATATTCGATATTACCGCCCCCAAAAATGTGCCGCCCTAGGCTCCAGCCTACTCAGCCTGCTGGTAAATCCATCACTGAACGCATGCTTTGGTTTTCGACAGAGGAAGCATAGAGACCCACGTGGAAGACTATGAAATTCCTCGTGTGTTATAACCGTCATAACGCACTTGTATCGTAGTGAACGATAAACGAATGCCTTTTTTGACAGAGGAAGCAAAGAGACCCACGTGGAAGACTTCCTAGCGGTGATGCTGGAGGGTCTGTCAGAGAAGCTCCTCATCAGGGACTACCACGCCTGCTACCCGGTGCATGAGGACCTGGAGATGCTGCGGCAGGCCTACCCTGACATGTATCCTTTACAATCAATTAGATCAGTCAAATCAATCAGAATTGCTTAATTTAAATAAAAAAAAATTACATTTTCTAAGAATTAGCATAGTTCAATACCTATAACAATATGGTCTTTTTAATTTGCCCAAAAATAAGTTAGTTACATGTTCTTAAAATCTGGTGGAACCTGTAAAGCAACAGAAAAAGATGCACGTATAGCGTTCTTGACGTCACTGCTATTACGTTTTGCGCGTACGAAAGAGATAGTGAGATGTCCTCGCCAAGCTCCCACTCTTTTATTTGAAATGCTAATTGTTGCTGCATTAACCTTCCAATTTTCTTGCTGTTTAAAAATATATCTTTTCAGTGGTATTTTGGTATTGGTAGTTCCGCTACTCATAACTAGATGGCGTTCGTAACTGACGGGGATGTTTTTAAATTTGCTTAACATATCTTATACCTTTAAACGAGCAATTCTTGTATATTTATATATACCTATATTTATATATTTATAAATTTCCGTGATCTTGAAAACGGCTCTAACGATTTCGCTGAAATTTGGTATATGGGGGCTTTCGGGGGTAAACAATCGATCTAGATTAGTCTTATGTTTGGGAAAACGCGTGTTTTCCGAGTTTTCATGCGTTTTCTTTCCACGCAGAATATGGTCGCTAATTTCATCGCGCCGACCGCCTTGTTTTTAGCTCAGCGGTTAAGGATACCGACCGCTAGAAAGAGTGTTACGGGTTCAAATCCCACTCGGTGACTTACTTTTGTTTTTTTCATGTTTAAGTTTATATATATATAATTTTTTATTTTGCATTGCTTTTAGACAAGTTTAAAAAAAAATTGTTAATGTTTGAGATGTAACCGAGCAAAGCTCGGTCGCCCAGGTACTAAACTTGTTAAAATAAAAGCCCTGAACCATCACCAGTGATCCCGTCAAAACCGACTTTATCCTCCAAGCGATCTACTCTAACATAGACGAGCCCGTACCAGAGAGTATGCTGACCAGTGAACCAATCACCAACGGCCATGTTGAAACCATAGAGCAGGGTCCGTCCAGAGAGGCTGACATACCGGACAACGTGAGGGAGGAATCGCTGATCAGCGAAGTGAAGGACATACTGCCACATTTGGGAGACGGGTTCATATTAAAGTGCCTTAAACATTACGGGTTCAACGCTGAGAGAGTTATAAATAGTATTTTGGAGGGGAATCTAGCGGAGCCTTTGAGAGGTGAGCCTTCAATCCTATCCTATCCTACTTCCTACTAATATTATAAATGCGAAAGTGAGTTTGTATATTTGTTTGTTTGTTATCTCTTCACGCTTCAACTTCTGAACCGATTTGGATGAAATTTGGTATGGATATAGATTGAGACTCGGGAAAGTATATAGGGTACTATTTATCCCGAAATTCCCACGGGGAGCAAAGCCTGCGGGTACTGCTTGTTAAATATAATTCAAATCATTTATTGCATTTCGTAATGTACATCAGTTGTAACAGTTCTAAAAGTCACTGTTTAATATTAGGTACACTATGAGCCCTGTCGGGTATTGTAACCAAAAAGTAGAATGGCAAGCAAGTTTTATGACATGCAGTTAATTTATTAAATGTCAAATTAAGTAGTGTACCGAAACAATAATTATCAGCACGTTGGGCGCCAAATGTAGGGCTGGTCAAGGAGTTGAGTAAGACGCCAATAAAATCTCCAAATGGTTATATTCAGTAACTTACGAAACATGAGTACTTAGGACTACCCTAGCTAACATAAATATACGTCATATGAGCTTAAGGGTGAACGCATAGGCGTGTGCGACCCCGTACTCACTTCTTAGCTAGCGGTCTAGCTTGAGAGACAACCACCGAAGTGAGTACGGGGTCGCACACGCCTATGTCAAAGAAAACAATCATGGAAGTCCGTTTCCTTTCAAAATTCTTTAATGCTTTACAGATTTCTGTAATGCTAGGCTTCTGAAAGGGAATCTGATATTAAGATATCACTAGCTGCGCCCCGTGGTTTTACCCGCGCCTAAAGTAGCCTGTGTGTTAATCCAGGATGTCAGCAAATTTAATGAAAATTGATCCAGCTGTTTGAGCGTGAAGAAGTAAGAAACATACACATACACTCAAACTTTAGCCTTCATATTAGTGTGATTTTATGTCCAGGTGTCGACCAAAACCTGCCGATTATCCCAGAAGACGCTCTCGACAACCACTACCTGGCCACCGGCATCCAGAGACTGAACGTGTTCGACGGCGACGAGTTCGATATCATGACAAGGTAATATACAACGCGAAACGGACATCTTCTTCTTCTTCTGCTTCTTCTTCTTCTTCTTATATTTAAGAGTTGGGCTATTGTCGGTGGAGTGCTTTCCATGTCTCTCTTTCTTACGCTAAGTTCTTAACGTCCTTATGTTATGGAAGAGACATACCTGTAATTATAATGTGACATACCCCTTCTGGCGAGTAGGCGACCAATACTGTAAAAAGAGTCGGCGTTTTTTCTCAGCAGTGGTTTTGAAGCTTTTCTTTAAAAATAACTACACGTAATGTAAATGATACTTCATTATGATCATTTCAGCCGCATAACGTCCACTGCTGAACATAGGCCTCACGAAAAGATTTCCAAAATGGCCGATCAAATCACATGTGTTAATCTTATTGACGTGTAAAAGTCTTATTACTGAAGTTTTTTTTTAAAGTAATAGTTCGGTCAGTGAGTGCTCAAAAGGGGCATGTGGATGGAAAAGTCGAAAGCAGACATTTTGACTTGGCAACTTTGTTAGAACTAGTTAGGACATAAACACACTAAAAGTCCTTACCCCTCCGAGGTGAGCCCGCGGGGGGATGGCACAAAGAAGGTCCTGTTTTTTTGGTTTTTTGCTTACATCTCGAAAACAGTGCGTCGTACTAAATTTTGTTGTACTACATAATAAAAACTAGAACTGGCTAGAAGGAACGATGGTAGGTGGAGTAAGGCCACTACCGAGTGGTATCCCAGAAATGGCAGCCGCAGTGTGGGACGTCCAGTGGCTCGGTGGGTCGACGATATCAGGCAAGTCGCTGGTAAGAACTGGATAGCAGCGGCAGCAGACAGATCGAGATGGCGTAGACAAAGGGAGGCTTATGCCCAGCAGTGGGTTTTTGAAAGCTGATGATGATGATGATGACATAATAAAAGCTGATAAAATTGTCTACAACTTTGGCTTTCACACTTTTTATCTAAGCTAGTCCTAACAAAGTTGCCGAGTCAAAATGTTTGCTTTCGACTTTTCCATCCACAATTATTCGTTGACTGTACTATAAAATGTTTTCAAATGTTTTGAAACATTTGAAATTTTTTTTTTAATGTATCATGTTATCAATGGTTTATTTCGAAAACTAAAACCTGAAATTGATTTTTTCTGCAGAGATGACGTAGCTGTGGACCGGATACACGTGGGCAAGAAAAAGGGCCAGTACAGGAACCTTAAGGACATGCTTGACGACAAGAGTACCGTGAGGGAACTGAAGGGCAAAGACATCTACACCAAGTACAAGTAAGTACTGTAACTGTTGTAAGTGGACAACCGACAGACACCGAATACCTACATAAACCTAAATAAACAAAATGATAAAGCGCACTCAAAAACTACTGTCTAGGAATAAAAATAAGAAAAGTATAAATCAATTAAGAAAAGAAAAATTATCTTTAATCAAGGAACTTAACTGTTGTGAAAAAAACCTTAATATGGCTTGTCGCATATATGACACTGAGATGTTTGAATTAGAGTCACAAATCTCAACATTGCAGGCTACCTTAAAATATCACAAAAAAATATGAGTTAATTTTAGAAGAAAATAGGGAAATTAGTTTAGTATCTGACGGTGTTCCCCTGACAGTGGTTACGGAATCACCTGTCACTGACTCAACCCCATCCCCTACTGTTGACTGCGGTATAAGTCTAAGTATAAATAAATACCCTCATGTAGAAAATGATGTACAATCCAAAATAGAAACAATTGATAATAGCATAAATAGAAAAATGATTTGTAAAAAATTAATAATATATTCTGATAAGTTAGGTCAAGATCTTAGTAGTATGATTTATAATAACCTGAACAGTGAATGTTCAGTATTCAATGTATGCACACCCGGGGTCACATTTTTAAACCTAATAAATAACATAAATTATAATGACATAGACCAACATACCACAATTTTAATAATGTGTGGTGACAGTTCCTCTATTACAGGAAGGAACTTAAAAAAAGGTATAGACAAAATCAAAGATTTAAAACAAAAAAAGGATTGTACTACAATCCTTTATAAATCTACAATCATTGTAGATTTATCATAAGTGCCTTTCCATATTCAGACAATTTAGACAGTAAAAGTAACAGGCACATACATGATTTAAATGTACATCTGTACAATATGACTTATTGTCACGGTGACTTTATTTTTTATTTAGATATAAATAAATTTATTTGTAATTTTAAGTTGACTCTAGATACTATGTATCTGCCTCCTAGATATAAGCGACTCTTAGCTACATTAGTAGCTTATAATATACAAAGTAGTGTTGTAAATAGTACAACTAGTAACTCTAAATTAAACACAGTACATTGTAGTGCTGAATGTACCATAGCTGGAGATACTCAGTCTGATTTAAACTAATGAAAAAGACAACAGTCAAGGCCAAAGAGTTAAATATTATTCACCAAAATATTCAGGGCCTGACTAGCAAATTATTGCAATTAGAATTATATGCAAACGATAGGGATTTACATGTAGTATGTTTAACTGAACACTTTTTGCAGTCACATCAAGTACAATTTAATATTGATAATTATTTAGTCTCTAGTTTATTTATTAGAAAGATTAATGAAAAAGGAGGCAGTTTAATTTTAACACGTAATGATGTAAAATGTAAAGAACGCAAGGATATTGTGAGCCTGTCGGTTGAAAGTATTGTTGAATTATCCTGCGTTGAACTAGAAAATTGTATTATAGTATGCGCGTACAGACCCCCAAAAGCTGACTTTAATACTTTAGAAACTGTAATTGAAGATGTTTTGAGAAAATTAAGTTCATGTCGCAAAAACATAATATTGTGTGGCGACTTTAACGTAGATTTATTAGCGTCTGATAGCACCGAATGTATTAGATTTTTGAATTTATTTAAGTCATTCAATTTGTTCAATTTATTTTTAGAACCAACTAGAATACAAGGCGACTCTAAAACATGTATAGATAATGTTTTCTGTGATTGCACTGCTGTTGATAAAGCTATAATTAAAAATATAACATCTGATCATTTTGGTCAGTTCGTGAAATTTGCCAACAACGCAGTAGAAGTAGAATTACCTGAAATAACCTACAGATCTATTACTAAAGATAAAATTAAAAAATTTAGGGATACAGTTTCGAAAAAATTACCGTTAATTGAAGAAACTCGGGATGATCCGGATATTTTGTATAATAAAATGTTCGGTGTGATTGAATCAGAATTTAATGATAATTTTCCACTTAAAAAGGGAAAGAAACGTAATCGGAAAAAGTTTTGCGAATGGGCTACCACAGGGATTCATATTAGTAGGAATAGGCTATATGAATTATTAGCTATGAAAGCTTATAACCAAACACCTAATTTCATTAATTACGTTAGAACTTACTCAAAGCTTTTTAAAAAAGTATGTTTATGCGCGAAGTCGTTATACACCAGGAAAGCTATTCTAGATTCTAAAGATAAAATAAAGACAACCTGGAATATTATTAACACTGAAACCGGGAAAAACAAGCAACGAGTAAATAAAATTGAGTTAAACATTAACAATAAGGTTCTAGACACTAGTGAATATGTCGCACAATACTTTGAGAACTTTTTCACAAACATTCCCCTAAATACAACCGCCCCACTAATGTCCTCATATAGGAAATCAAAAAAGCTATTAACCCATTGCGTACCTAAATGTAAAGATAGGCTAATATTCAAATACGTCACACCTAAAAATATCATTGATACTTTTAAAAGCTTGAATAATAAAAAAACTGGTGATTTGTGGGACATTTCTGTATCCGTTATAAGTAATATTATAGATGTAATTGCGCCTTACTTAGCTTCCATATTTAATAAATGTGTAGACGCGGGATCTTTCCCTGACATGATGAAGTTAAGTAAAGTTATCCCTCTATTTAAGACTGGTGACAGAAATGATCCAACAAATTACCGTCCCATTTCTATTCTGCCAGCACTGAGCAAAATATTCGAAAAGATAATTTTTACCCAATTATTAGATTTTTTCAACAAAAATAGTCTGTTCCATGGTGATCAGTATGGATTTACTAAGGGTCGATCAACAACGGATGCAGGTGTTGCACTATTACAAAACATCTATGATGCTTGGGAGTGTTGTCAGAATGCAATTGGTGTCTTTTGTGACCTCTCCAAAGCCTTTGATTGTGTAGACCACAAAACCCTTCTATCCAAACTTGAGCACTACGGAATAAAAGGGAAGGCTCTTGAATTGATTGAATCTTATTTGAGTAGCCGAATTCAAAAAGTTAGTGTAAATCAAGTAAAATCTGAAGGATCAACCGTAGTGATGGGTGTGCCCCAGGGTTCTATCTTGGGTCCTTTGTTGTTCCTGATCTATATTAATGATTTACCATATTATGTTAAAGATTGTAAAGCTGTACTTTTTGCTGATGACACTTCCCTTGTTTTCAGCGTAGATAGGAAAACTGACACCTCTGATGAGATGAATAATATATTGTCGCAAGTGTTGGATTGGTTTACAGCAAATAATTTAGTATTAAATGCAAAAAAAACGAAATGTGTAAAGTTCTGCTTACCAAATGTTACAAAAGTTCCAACACGATTATTTATTGATAAGGAAGCAGTAGATATGGTTGATAACACAACATTTTTGGGAATAACGCTTGATTCAGGGTTGCAATGGGGTGCCCATATTCAAAAATTAGCTGGAAAACTTAGCTCTGCGGCCTATGCGGTTAGAAGAATTAGGCAAATGACTGACGTTGATACAGCGCGTTTGGTATATTTTGGGTACTTCCACAGTGTTATGTCCTATGGAATATTGCTATGGGGTAACGCTGCAGATATAAATACCATATTTGTTTTACAAAAACGCGCTATCAGATTTATATATAAATTAGGTGCTAGAGAGTCTTTGAGGGAACTATTTAAAGACATAAATATTTTGACCCTCCCTTCGCAATTCATCTATGCGAACATTATGTACGTGCGTGAGAATATACACTCATTTAAGAGAAATTGTGATATTCATAGTATTAACACGAGAAATAAAAATAAATTAGCCATCACAGCTTTGCGGTTAGAGAAAACAAAAAAATCTTTTGTGGGTCTCGGCTTGCGCCTCTATAATAAAATTCCAGATGATATAGTAGCATTACCATTATCTAAGTTTAAGACAGCCGTTAAAAATCATTTATTACAAAATGCGTATTATCATGTAAATGACTACTTATCATCATCTGAGAAAAATTCTTGGAAATAGTTGTCTGCAAATTGTAATTGTATAATTTAAATGTATAGCTTAAGTGTAAATCTGTATTGTAATTGTAACATAGCCCATCAGGCTGGGTAGGGACCAATACTGAACTGGGTTTCTTTCGGCGTAATCTTCCCAGCAGTGGTCGTTCCGAAACGCTAGTAGTTTTTAGCTTCTGCACTAAAAAAAATATTTAAAAAAAAATGACCTTCAATAAGAGATAAATTTATCCTACATTGAATAAAAAATTTTGACTTTGACTTTGACTTTGACTACGTGATCCGGAGGTCGTGGGTTCAAATCTCACTGGGAAGCATACTTTGTGAAATAAATATACAATATGTAACAAAAAACCTGTCCGATCCGTGAAGGTAATGTTGGATAGCTTGAGTATGTTCCATTTATCGGTTTCTCCCATCCCCGAAATCTCAAGAAAAAATCGGCAGCTCCATACAAAATTAAATACCTACAGTTTCAAAATGTATGGGGCTGCAGATTTTTTGTTACGTATTGTATACCACACAGATTTAGCTAGCCCCAAGGTAAGTTCTAGACTTGTGTTATGAAATAATAACACAACGATACTATATTTTATAACAAATACATATATAGATAAACATCCAAGACCCGGGTCAATCTGAAAAGAGCATTTTCCATCTTGACCTGACCGGAAACCCGGGATCTCCGGTGTGACAGCGTTGCATGATGAACACTGAGTCACAAACAGGTCGTCAAAAGTCGTTTCCTAGTCTGGTAAAAATATTGCAGGCCTGAATCACCTGATTATCCGAAAAGAGATTGTGAGTTTTGGAAGGCAAGGCACGTATAACTGTGGTCCAATTTGTATCTTTTTGAATAGTAAACAAGTTCTATTTTTCTTCAAAGCGCGCACCATGTCGCGTCGCGTCACGTCTCAGTGTGAACTGACCATATACCTATCCATGGATTGGTTCTGACCTGTCCTTTTATTTGTTATATTCGTATCTACGACACGAACTATCGGTAAAGTAGTGCAATACCATCTTAAGGCTAAACGGTAGCAGAAATTGCGCCCTCATTTGAAATAAATTAAAAGTGGTGATCATTAAAAATATGACTTCTCCGTGGTGTAGTGGTTAGAGCGTTCGGCTCATACCCGGAGGTCGCGGGTTCGATTCCCGGGGGGGGCAACGACTTTGTGTTGTTGTCCTAGTTTGGTTAGGACATTGCAGGCTGATTACCTGATTGTCTGATAAATAAGATGATCCGTGCATCGGAGGGCACGTTAAGCTGTCGGTTCCGGTCACTGTCTATGACATTGGTCGTTACCTAAAACCATGTCAGAGGCCTTTAAGGCGGTTTAAAAACTCTGACACTAGTGTTAGTCACTAACACACACGATAAGAAGAAGAAGAAGAAGACTTCCAACAATCTGTAGAGAGACCTTTAAGTTATTTTATGAATAACCTTTGAAAGTAATGGTGTTAGTTCGTCTACTTTTAAAACGAGTTTTGGCCAAAAGCGACCACTTTTGGCCAAAACAAGTTTTAAAACTAGACGGATTTTAAAACTTGAGAATTACTCCTCCGGAAATACCTTACTTCCCGCCTTCAGCAGTAATGTACTATTGACTTTGGAATGTATGTTGATCCAGTATCATTGTGTCCAGCTGTCAAGTGTACCATGAGAATATGCACTTTTTTTATTACATACATACATACATACATACTATCACGTCTTTATCCCTAATGGGGCAGACAAAGCATTTTGTGTCTTGCGGTTCTATGCAGAGCCCAGGGCCGCAAGACCCAAAAGCCACTTTTAGCGTCATGGTGGGCGAGAAGATGGAAAAGCAATCAATACAGTGATGGGTTGCTAGCCGCATCGCCTGTTAACATGTTTTGCATTTTTGCCCATTCCCTCGATCGACTTTTACGATCTGCATGGGAAGAGAAGCAGCTGGTACATTCTAAGCTGGTTCATTTTTTATTTGCTTAATAAAATCCTTATTAGCCACAGTAAACAAATATGGAAGAATTTATAAAATATCTTAATCAGCAACGAACTTGTGAAACTTTAAAGTTTAAATTAGAAAGGGAAGCCCGATATGGACTGGTGACGTCAAAGTCCATATCATCCACACATTTGTTAAAGAAAAGAGCGTTTTAGCGAGTGAGATAGACATATTATGTATGTATGTATGTAGTGTAAGTATCTGTATGTATTTATATATATATATACATAAATTATATATATATTGTGGCAGGTTCTATTTTTTATTCTATTTACAGTATATCTGACATACTGCACCGCCTCTCTTAAATATTCACTTCTCCCACTACCCAAAGGTTGACTGGAAGAGATTGCTATGCGATAAGTCCGCCTTTGTATCATAATTCCGTCTTATTTATTTTTTCTGTTTTGTATTTCCTTTTGTTTATGGTGCAATAAAGAGTATTTGTATTGTATTGTATTGTATTTTCGTAAAATCATTACATCTCGTTTGTTTTTCAATCAATTTTTATTCTGTTTTTACTGTTAGTACTTTGCTATTGAATATTTATGGATACACTAGTTAGATAATATATATCTTTTCATGCATATTCCCTTTTGCAGCCTGGTGTGTGAGGACGCGGCGCTGTACTCGGATGAGTATGACGATACGTACGACTCGGACGGAGCGGCGCCGCCGCCGCCCGACGCGGATGAGCCAAGGAGGCCTTTCGTCACGCCAAGGGCCCTGCTGGCCACACAGCCGAGGGCCCAGGAGGTAAACTTCCCTTCAGCCTTTTAGGGTTCCGTACCCAAAGGGTATATCATCATCATCATCAGGTCTTTTTGTCTCCACTGCAGAAGCACGACCCTCTCTGTACTACCAGAGCAGCCAGAGGACTTGGCCTGCACTCTCCTGTTTGTTCGCTTGAATGGATGGCCAGATTTCGATAAGTGGAAGCAAGTTCCCTTGCGGTGGTTCTTGGCTATGTTTGATGAAAATCAGTTCAGCCTTTTAAAAGTTATTGGGGTAACGCTTGAAATTCAGGGTTTACCCAAATAATAGATGGCGCTAAGGATAAGTCGTCTCGTCACTTATTACTAGATGGCGTTCTTGACAGTCGGGATTTTTAATTTGCCTAGCAAATAAACTTATTTGCCTTTAATAGTCTTCATATTGTATTTATTGTGACGTCACATAGTCTATAATCAGCGTACAGCCCAGACGCTTCCAACGATACTTCATTTGTTAACGTACCATGGATATCATAGAAGATTCTAATGAACAAACATACATATACAAGTAGTAAATCTGTAACCTTGTCATATTCTCAGACGTACCGATACCGATTATACTGAACAACTTTCCCAAATTAGAGATCGAATTATGAAAGAAACTTTGTTCCCCCTTACGAAATTGCTAATCAGCTGATCGAATAGGTATGGGAAGTCCAATTTTTTTTTCATATTACGACCTATGTTCCCCAGGAAAATTTGTTCAGTATGATCGGCATAGGTACGCCTGAGAATATGGCAAGAATACAGATTTCCACCCCGTATAGTGGTGAAACACTCCTCCTTTTGGCTTCGTCATCGTGTAATAAACGTTTTACATATTATAGGAGGATTTGGAGACTGAATCCGAAGAAGAGGAACAGCCCCAACCCACCAGCAGCAATAGGAACCGCATGGACTTCTGCGTCAACCCGGAAGAGATCCGCGCGAGACGGGAGGCGAACATGAACGCGAGGAGGGGGAGGGGGCACAGGCCTCCGCCGGCCAGGTGACGATATACCCTCGTATTTATAACAATTAACATTCGTTCGCTAAACCTATTTTAGTTTAAATATGTTTTGTCTCGTTCTTTCAGTAACAAATATTTAAAGAGGGAAAAGGATTAATAATTATGACATAACAATGTATTCTCAGTCTACTTAACTAATTTTAATACCAGTATAATTGTAAGTTGACGTTATTGGAAAAAATGCTGCAGTACAGTTTGTTACCGTTTCTACTGTACTTGCGCTTAGGAAGCGGCAGTAAACTTAGCTATAAGTAAATGATCTGACGTCAACATTTACCTTATAAGAAATCGAAAGAAAAAAAGTGACAATTATCAAGTGATACAAATATCCAAAGATAAATAAATGATTTTGACTTTTGACTATGACGGACATTTTTTTAACTAAATTAGGTTTAGCAAACGTTTGTTAGTTTTTTCGAAACATTAGCTGATTCGAATGATTGCTTTTTGTTATATAGCTGGTAAGCCTGGGCAACATATAGGGTATAATTGATTTTGGAAAATGGAACACCTAATGCAGAACCATAATAGTCCAACTAAACTATAAGAAATATAAAAATGACGCCTTAGAAAAAGTTGTTCATCTGCAGCTGCAGATGAGCATTTTCCAGAGATATAAAGTCCACACATACGAAGTCGCGGGCTTCGGCTAGTAATTAATAAAAATAATTGATTAAAAAACCATATTAAAACTTTTCTCTTTTTAAAATATTCGTGTCGATTAATAAGATCAATCAAATTATTTGTCTTTTCCCAGAAATGCAGATGTGGTGGGTAAACCAAAAGGCCAAGGTCAAGAGAAGGAGGTTCTCGTAAACCGCGAAAGGAAAGAGAAGCACAAGGGATCCCGCGCGAACCACAACAGAAGACAGGGCGCCACGTGGAAGAGGAGTCAGGGGATGGTGCCCTCATAGTGGGGGGGCAGGGTTGTGCAAATGTCTACCGCGAGGTGGCAGCACCGATACTTCAGAGTCCCCTTACCATAGACATTTTCATACAAATGTAGTCTAGCTTTTATTTTGAAACTAGCTGTGTCCGCGGGCTTTGCTCCCCATAAGAATTTTATATTTTTTTTTAATAAAAAACTATCCTATTTTCTTCTCTGAGTCTTAAACGAAATAGGTTCAGTGGTTGAAGCGTGAAGAGGTAACAAACAAATATAAAATCTCACTTCGCATTTATAATATTAGTTGGGAAGTTGAGATTACATGTCAGGTTTCAGCAAAATTTTGTTATTTCAAAGAAATTGCGTACATGTAGTCATATAAATAGTTTTCAAATTCAAAATATGGGTGTCTAAGTTTCCCATACTGATGGTCAAAAATGATATTAAACTATATTCTTCGTCAAGTCCATATTTTGACTGTAAAAACCAATTATATGTCTACGTTACGTGCAATTTTTTTGAAATTACGAAATTTTACCGCAATCTGACACGTGGATTCAAAATAAAAGGACTACGTTTGTATGAAAAAATCTTATGCTGTCTAGGGTAAGGGAGGTTGTAAGGTTCAATGTAAAAAAGGAAAAAAAAGAATGTATGATGTCCTAAAGTGACGTACCGTAAAGAAGCTTATTAACATGTTTCGCATTCTTGCCCGTATTCCTTCGATCGGCTTTTACGAAATACCCGGGCAGAGAAGCAGCTCATTTTAAGTCTTTTCTTTTCTCCCAGACCAGCATGGAAGGATACCATATTTAGAATACAACGCGGAAGGGATAGACTCGTAATAAATCGAACCACAGGCTCGTAGATCACTTTAGTATAATGGAATTAAAATAGAAAAAAAACAAAAAAAATGGCATTTTCATACTAAATTGTGCAGTCGCCCGGGCGATTTGTATGGGAATGTCGAATGCTATTTTGGTTTCTTCACTGTTATTTTAATTTTATTATGCTATAGTGACATATATATATATATAACGACCTCCGTGGCGTAGCGGTCACCATGCTAGTCCGCCACCCAGAGGTCCCGGGTTCGATTCCCGGTCAGGGCGAGTTGGAAAATGGCCTTTTTAAATTGTCCTGGGTCTTGGATGTTTATCTATGTATTTGTTATAAAATATAGTATCGTTGAGTTAGTATCCCATAACCCAAGTCTCGAACTTACTTTGGGGCTAGCTCAATCAGTGTAATTTGTCCCAATATATTTATTTATTTATTATGCTATAGTGATCTAGTCGTGGTTTGATTTATTACGGGTTTGATTATTCCACGTTGTATACAATGTGTGTTCACTATAGTATTCGCCATTTTGCCTCGCAAGCAATGTTTTAACATTATGAATATCAAATTATGGCCACATTTACTATATATATTGTTGAATTTATTGAATACATAAACTGTAATGTAAAGTTTTATACATAGTTTTATATTTATTCCTATTATACACACGCAGTTCTACTAGTTACTACGGAAAAAGTAGAAACATCGAGTAGAAGAGAAAAAGGGTGGAAATGCCTAGAGGGCGTGGCGCGCGTCTCATAATAAATGCAATCAATATATTCTGACGCAAATGAAGACCTTATGTTAATCGTACTTAAGTACATTATTGCTTCTTTTGAAAATAACGCCATCTATGGTAAAGAGTTTGTTTAAGACAAGTGGCGTTATGGAGACATCTCGCCATCTCTTTCGTACGCGCGAAACCCAATGGCAGTGACGTCACATGCCAATACGTGCATCCTTTTTCTATTACTCGATAGTTCTACTTTCCACCAGATTTGAAAGGCTTTACTCATTTCACTGCATTGGTAAGCAATAAAAGGGACTAAACTTGCTAGGTTTAGGGCCTATCCGTCTTATTATAAAACGCAGACTAACTTTGTTACTAGGTTTAACCATTATCCGACCTAATCAGGTACAATTTCAGATAAGACAAAAACATATTACTAGATGTCAACTTGATTTGGTCGGATAATGGTTTAATCCTAGTAACAAAGATAGTCTGCGTTTAATAATAAGACGGTATGTATCATATAGAAAAATTATTGTAAATTCCCATAATATAGTATAGAAGTAAGGTAGGTATGAACTGTATGAACTGTGATATATTTATCATATATGTATATCACTTCACCGGTAGTGTTACTCTCAGTATCATGCTAAGGGGAAATAAATTGTTTTTATTGTATTTTTTGGCTTTTTTTTTGACCTGGCTAAAGTCTGTTCGCGGAAAGTTGATCATATATTATAATTCGTCTCAGATTAGCGACTGTCGCTTAATTATCGCAAAGTGTATGGCGGCCGTCGCTTGTCTCCCGATTTCGCCGTTTGCGTGGTACGAGGCACGCAGTTGATGTCAATCGCGGCCCAAACAGGTGAGCGGACGCGGCGGACATATATTGCTGTAGGTACCGTTCTAGAATGCGCTTCGAACGAGTCCTTTGGGGTGTTTGCGTGTTGTTTTCAGATTTTTTATAATTAGCGAACGAAGGCAAATATGCCTGAGTGAGGTGTCAAATGGAAGGGTTAAATTTTTAGATTAAGAAATAGTTTTTTTAATCAAAATTGGTTTGGCCATTTAAAAGTTATTGGGGGCAAAGATATTATAATGACTAACATTAGAAGTAAAACCTTGAACGTCGGAGGATTTCTAATTTGCCTGGCAAATAAACTTATAGCAAAGAGTTGTCCAACCCTGGGTTTACCGAGAACGTTGACACCTTTTCCTTTAAGTACATTCCCAAATGGTCTAAGACAAGATCCGCAGAGATAAGAACGTGTCAACGACGTATGACGACCGGGATTCCAAGTACAGGCCGAATTATCTGTTACACCATCTTTATATGATTGCTAGATGTTGCTACGCTCTTGCAAAAGTTGAAGAGTTTCGTCGATTCTTACTGGCAATAAATAAATAAATAGAGATAAATCACACTAATTGAGCTAGACCCCACCCAAGTAAGTTTAAAATTGTATTATGGGATACTGACTCGATAGTATATTTTTAATATATTATATAATAAATACATATACAGATAGATATACACCCAAGAAACAGGACGATTTTAAAAAGGCCATTTTCTAACTTGCCCAGGCTAGGGATCGACCCCAGAACCTCCGGATTGGCGGACTAGCGTGTTGACCATTCGCCACGGAGGTTGTCGTACGCAATATTAATGTACTGAGGTTGTTTAACCCCCGACGCAAAAAGAGGGGTGTCATAATAGTTTGACGCCAATGCATATCTGTCTATGGCATCGTAGCTCTCGAACGCGAACGGATAGACCGATTTTGATGCAGTATTTTTTACGTGAAAGTTTTCTTGCAGTGGTTTCTAGCTATGTTTGATGATCGAGTCGTGTCGAAGTACTACGTGTAGGTGAATAGGTACATAACGATAACTCCAGGGTTACTTTTAATCATCAATATTTTTGGTACAGGTTCAGTTCATGATACTGAACTAGTTTCAGTAAAAAATTATTAAAATCGATAAAAAAAATCGTCCTCCCATACAAAATACCTCTTCTAATTTCTATAATTTGTAGTATTTGTATTTCTCTCTCACATCCTCTAATACCTTTTCATTTGTAATTTTTTAGGGAAAATGTTCGGTCATCTACTACGTAACGATGCGTTCTTTAAAACAATTATTAATGGAAAAATAGAAGGAAAACCCAAAAGAAAATGTATCGACCAAATAAAAGAAAAAATAAACGTGAAAACGTATAAGGAGGTTAAGAACTTAGCAGATGAAAGAGAGACATGGAAAGCACTCCACCTACAAAAGCCCGGCTCTTAAATATAAGAAGAAGACACAAAGTCCATTTGACTGAGCGCTGACTTGTATGAGAGGCCGATTTTTTTCTCGATTCTTGATAATTGTGTTTATGGAAACTACTCAATTCAATTCAATTCAAATATATCTTTATTATCATAGGATATTTATAATATCAATTACTTTATTTAGTATCATGGACTGACTTGTTCCAGAAGTTTTGCTGGTGTAAAAGTAGGTAACCCTGTATTATACCTGCGTGAAAAGGAATGAGCGCAAAACTCAGCGCTCGTGCGTCAAATCGCAAGCGCGTGTCCTGAATCGTAATATATCATCTACGATGCCACACTCGCTGCAGGCTGTGGGCTGTTTGACGAGCGGAGCGGGAATCAGTAGTTATACCCGTGCATAATTTACATCTTTTTAGAGAGTTTTTAAAAATATGGGAGACTTGACTCCACTGTGCTATATTTTTTGCATATTTTTGAGAACCATTCCATTGAGTTTAATGATATAAAAAAAAAATTTAATTGTAAATATTAGCAGTAAAATGTTGTGAGTACACACTAGTATTTTTATCCTTATTTTATTTTACTAAGAATATTTAAATAAATGTATGTAAGTATATATAATTTTATACATTAAATAAAATCCCCTCCGGAAACATTTTTGAAACCGAGATCTCAATGAAATCTTTATTTAAATGAAATATTTCTTTCATTATACAACATCACAAAGCCTGCTAGCGCCAATCATATTTTTTAAGATCATTATCATTTAATATGGCATGTTACTGTACGAACCCTAAACATTTTATGGTAGGTTTTCGGTTTTTCAGGATTTCTAGGGTTGAGCTACACCTTTCAGCACGGATCAGCACTTTCGCATGCTGCTATCTTTTCTGTCGCTCAGAACTGTCATTTGCCAAAGCGAGAAAGAGCGACGGAACGCTATAGCACGTGCCGTCGCTCTCTCTCGTCCTTCCCCTATCCGCTATTACCGCCACCAAGTCCGCAGCTTTCTACAAAAGCCTTGCCGCGCTCGTAAAAGCGTCGTAAGCTCGGAATAATGCCTCAGCTTCATGCGGCGTATAACAGATATAAACCCCGCCATGATGACGGCTTTTGCAAAGCCTGACCCTAGACGGACCCACATCGGACATGCTCTGTAACTTAGATTAAAATATAAATTGATGTTACCTGTAATTTCGTTTATTAATTAACTTTTATTAGGTTCCGTACGCAAAGGGTTAAAACGGTATCCTGTTATGGTGCTCCCACACTGCTGTTAAATAATGTTTACTAACATTTTCTAACATCATAAAAATGCATACTAACACAAATATAAAATACTGTCATAAACAATACTAATTATATACTAATGAATGATAAATGCTAATAATAACAATATTACAACAATAATTTACTTTATTTAATTGTTAGAAAATTTTAGTAAACATCATAGTTTCGCCATGTCTGTCTGTCCGTCCACGGTCCTACTCAAATACTATAAGTACTAGAAAGCTGTAATTTGGCATGGATATGTATATTAACCATGGCGAAAAAGTCGTAAAAGAAAATCTGGAAGAATATTTTTTTTAGGGTAGCTGCCATACAAGTATAGAGGGAGTAATTTTTTTTTCTTGACATACACGTTGTGTGACGTACCGTTAAATAGGTCTTTCAAAAATATTCTGAGGTTGTAAACACCATTTTTCGATTTAGGGATCCGTTTCTGAAATATTTGGGTTCAAAGTGCAAATGTTTGTTAGAGTCAATTGTCCGCCTCTGTCTGCTAAACGGTAATATATGGACATGTGAAAAAAATTACAGCAATAGTTATAATGTAGTTTAAAGGAAAACTACCAGAGCTAATAAGAGTTTATAAATTCAAAAGTTATAGGCGATCGACTTATAAAATGTACTCGGAAAAGGAAAATTTCATCCAAATTCAATTGATAGTTATTTTAAGACGTTTTTAGTGGCATGAACTCAAATTTGGCATTTGCAACTACGGAACCCTACACTGCGCGTGATCCGACACGCACTTGGCCAATTATTTAACAGCAGTGTGGGCACCATTACTACTCCGCTGTTCGTCTGTCTGTCACCAAGCTTTATCTCACGGACCGTTCGTGATAGCTAGCAGTTGAAATTTTTGCAGATGCTATAACAAATAGTTAGGTACTAAAAATAGAATAAAATAAATATGGCTTCCATACAACAAACGTAATTTTTTATAGATAATGATACGAAAAGCTTTGTGCGCGAGTCTGACTCGCTCTTGGCCGGTTTCTTTAATTTAATTTTAATGACATAGGTACTAGGTATTTTATTTTTTAAATTTAGATATAGTAACAGAGCACAAGCGCGTCCTCTGTTCTTTATGACTTAACGGCTTACCCATATTCTGTGATCAGTTGATCACTAACCCGCCTGCCCAGAGTGATGATATAAATAAATCCTCCTTACATTTCAATCTCTCTTATCGTGTGTGTTAGTGACTAACACTAGTGTCAGAGTTTTTAAACCGCCTTAAAGGCCTCTGACATGGTTTTAGGTAACGACCAATGTCAATGACAGTGACTGGGACCGACGGCTTAACGTGCCCTCCGAAGCACGGATCATCTTTACTTATCAGACAATCAGGTGATCAGCCTGCAATGTCCTAACCAAACTAGGACAACAACACAAAGTCGTTGCCCCCGTTGGGAATCGAACCCGCGACCTCCGGGTGAGCCAAACGCTCTAACCACTACACCACGGAGGCAATTATTTATATTTAAATGAATGGTAAATTGTTACATTAGCCTGAAGACCATTATTATCATTATTTTCAGTCCACAAAAACTGCTGATTATAAAATATAATAAATCTTGAAAATTAAATAAATATCATTTAATTTTCAACATTAAATATATCTTTTTTATCCCATTCGAGTTTTACCTGTTCCATAAATTAATACATACACAAAGTAAGTCCGACACTTGTATTATGGGATACTAACTCAACGATACTTTATTTTATTAGAAATATATATATATATCTATAGATAAATCCACGACACAGGTCAATCTGAAAAGATCTGACCGGGGATCGAACCCAAGATCTCTGGTGTCACAGCCTGGTATGACAACAACGGCCACACAGGTCGACTTCATGAGATCTCTGAAGTGAAGCTACTTTTTAGGGTTCCGTACCCAAAGGGTAAAAATGGGACCCTATTAGTAAGACTTCGCTTTCTGTCCGTCCGTTTGTCCGTCCGTCCGTCCGTCTGTCTGTCACCAGGCTGTATCTCAAGAACCGCGATAGCTAGACAGTTGAAATTTTCACAAATTATGTATTTCTATTGCCGCTATAACAACAAATACCAAAAACAAAATAAAATAAATATTTAAGGGGGCTCCCATACAACAAACGCGATTTTTTATAGATAATGGTACGGAACCCTTAGTGCGCGAATCCGATTCGCACTTGGCCGGTTATTTTCTTTTAATGTCTTAGACACCCATACCAACTGGTACTATATAGTCAGTAGGAAATTAATTTCCATTAAGTATTACTTAGGTCTGGTAGAGGTAGGTCCCATAAATATTTACGTAAGGCCTGTGTCGCGTAATGACGAGGGTCGGCGGCAGTTTTATTACATCGCCTAATGGCGGCATTAGGGCGGGGTTCCTGTAATAAGCGGGCGGCGCGCGCGCCGGGATTGCGACGAGCATGCGCGGCGCCCCGGGCGATAGGGATGGGAAGTGACTATATCGATAAAAGTAATTTTAAACTACAAACAAGGAAATGGACGTACTTAGCCAGTGTTAGTTAGTTACTTAGCCAGCCCTTAGCCTGTGTCACTCCCCGTTTAGGTATCAAAAAATAACTCATAATCGATAAAATTAATTTTAACCCTTTAACCGCGAACGTCGGATTTTTCCGGCTAACATTGTCAGGTCCATTGCGCGAACGTCGGATATTTCCGACAAAAAAATGCTCGTTTGGCACATAACTTACGTATCCATATCCGTTTTTGGTTGTAGGTATTTAGCCTTAGGAAGCCTCGCGCTGGGGGCACGACAAATGATATAAACTCTCGCGGTGAAAGGGTTAAACTACAAACCAGGAAATGGACAAACTTAGCCAGGCGTCCTTGTCCCCGCCTAGGTATCAAAAAAATAAATACATTATTCAGCGAAATTCAGTTATATGAATCGTTAGTCCAGTTATTAGAGTAATAAGAATGAAATTGGCTTGTAATGGATATCTAAAAGAAAAGGTACTGAGTTTTGACGCGAGCTAAATTAAACCACATTGCTAACTTAAATAGATAAATAGATATTTCTTTGAATGTCATTGCTGAGTGAGACTTCTGTACGTAAGTACTAGTACTTAGAGGTATACTGTGACTTAGTACCCTCTGTAGCCTAGTGCCCTAGTGGGCATCATGATGAATGAAGAAGAAATGATCTTTTTCAGCTTGTACTGGGCCTTGGATGTTTATCCATATATGTATTCGTTATAAAATAAAATCGTTGAGTTAGTATCCCATAACACAAGTCTTGAACTTACTTTGAGGCTAGCTTTATCTGTGTGATTTGTGTTTGTACACGATTTTTTTTGTTATATAGCTGTTAAGCCGGGGCAACATACAGCTTAGGGCATAACTGATTTTGGAAAATGGGACACCTAAGGTTGATCCACGCGAGCGAAGTCGCGGCCTTCGGCTAGTCTGACATAAGTTGTTATGGACTAAGAAGGTTAAATATCTCCTACATGTCTTCATAATTTTACATCGATATCGATATAAAATTGTAAATACATTCGCCAACCCTAGCACTACGTATAATTTATTTTCCATTGAGAGTGGTCGTATCGATATTATTGTAGCACAAAGATGCCGATGCAAACATTAAGTGCACTGTCTTTGTCCATACACTTCGCTTTATTTCTGCAAAATATTAATTTATTGTGGTATTCAAACCCACTGGAAGCGTAATAAAATAAACAAATTTCACAGAAAGAATATACTTAATATTGAAAATACTAAGCAAGTATGTATATTATTTCATAATAGAATAGTTAAACACCCAAGACAGTGGACAATTTGAATTACCGGCCAAGTGCGAGTCGGTTTCGCGCACTAATGGTTCCGTATAAAAAGTCACGTTTGTTGTATGGAGATTGTAGCCCCACTAAAATATACATTTTATTCTGTTTTTAGTATTTGTTGTTACAACAGCAACAGAATTACATCATCTGTGAAAACTTCAACCGTCTTATTACCAAACGCAGTCTAACTTTGTTACTAGGTTTAAACCATTATCCGACCAAATGATGTTGACATCTAGTAATATGCCACTGTTTCATCTGAAAATATCAACTTGATTTGGTCAGATAATGATTTAAACCTAGTAACAAAGTTAGACTGCGTTTTATAATAAGACGGCATCTGTCTAGCTATCACGGTTCATGAGATACAGCCTGGTGAGAGACAGACAGACAACGGACGGAGTCTTAGTAATAGAGTCCCATTTTTACCCTTTTAGTACGGACCCCCAAAAAGATCATTTTCTAACTAGCCTTCTAACTATTGAACCCAGAACCTTTGGAATGAAGGACTAGCGTATTAAACCATTGCCACCGATCAACTACGAAGATCGGTGGATGTCGTACATCTTATGATCGTAATCGTATATCTTCAGAGGAGCTACCGCCAGGTCATAATCTGCCTTGGGCTACATGGAGATGCTTGAATCGCCACCGAACTCCGAACTGAGGTGGGTCGATCGAGGCACAATCTGGCGCGGATGTCTTACATCTATGATCGTAATCGTATATCTTTATAGGAGCTACCACTAGGTCACAAGCTGCCATGAGGTCGTCTTACAATTATACTGATATTAAAATTAAATATGTGGACTGAGAATACATTGTTATGTTCTGACGCAATCATACCTACCGTTAATCACATTGAGTAGACATTTCATGGAATTTATTTGCTGAGTAAGACTTTTGATGCCCGCGCATCAAAGTTTGAAATTTGAGCCACCGACACGATAAGAAGAAGGTGGATGTCGTCATTGGATAAGCGCTTGGAATCAAAACAAGACCGCGGCCCGCGGAAATGGAAGATCAAAGTGTTACCGAACGCAAATTAGATAGGCTTTGACGGCGACGATTTCTCGGAAACTCGCATAGAGCTGATATTCAAAGAACGTTTATCTCGGATCGTAGGGCCACTTCCTGCGGGAATACCTTCGCGTGAGAATTGTACCCAGAAATAATCTTACACAGTACTAGCCGAAGCCCGCGACTTCGTTCGCGTGAACTTTATGTCTCTGGAAAATGCTCATCAGGCTGAACAACTTTTACTAAGGCGGCATTTTTATATCTCTTCTAGTTTAGCTGGACCATTATGGTTCTGCATCAGGCGTTCCATTTTCTAAAATCATTTATACCCTATATGTTGCCCAGTCTTAATAGCTATATAACAAAAAAAGTTTCATTCGAATCCGTCCAGTATTTCCGGAGATTAGCGTGTACAAACAGACAAACAGACAAACAGACAAACAGACAAACAGACATACAGACAAACAGACAAATCTCCATCGCCCCTAATATTTTTTTGGAAGTAAATTTAATGTACAGACACACTTTTTTTACTGTTTTATTATATGTATATAGATATAGATATATAGATATAGATGTATAGATATGAGAAAATCTGCAAAAAATTTCCTCTACATTTTATTTATTCGTTAAATTAAAATAATTTCACGCTCGTTATTATTACGTATAGCGAGTTGTTCTGGTTATAGAAACAAGCCGCTAGAAAGAAAGAAAATTGTTGAGTATTGGTAGAGTAATCTTCAAAACTAAAAACAGACTGTACCCCTAAACCACACGACCAATTTTGATAGCATTTTATGGGACAAACTGACTAGTATACACTTAAAAAAAAGATTTTTCCAAATCGGTCCAGTCTTCTTCGAATAATCGGTGAACGTATATACAAAAAAATCGCAAAGATTTGATAACCTCCTTCTTTTTGGAAATCGGTTAAAAATATGATAAGGGGGCTTAAGTACCTACTTCAAAACTGTGTCGCAGAAACACAATGAGAAAATTCAGAAAATCAACTATTAGTATCTAATGTTCTATAGGAGTTCGGGCACAGCATGCATGGGCAATGTGATATTCTAATCTAAAGCGTATGCAATTTAGTTCTTCAGAAATCCCTCTGCCCGTGATTACCTGCCAAAGGGCAAAAAAACCCAAAGGTTAAGGTGCCATAGGTTCTCACCAACGCCCCAATGCCAGATAAGTGTAGTAATAGAGTTACGCGTGCCATAATATGCCGAAGTTACGCGTCTGTGTGAAAAACGCGAACCAATTTCGTCGTAGCACGTTGCTAGTAAACCGCCGTGTGGTTTCCTTCAGAGTACAATAGGGTCACTTCAAGTCTTCTAGTGGATGTCGTAGAAGGCGACTTAGGAAATGCTAAACAAAGCTTATAAACATCAATGAGACCTCTCCAACCCGTCTGGCCAGCGAGGAGAGTGCAGGCCAAGTATGGCTCTGGTAGTACAGAGGGGGTCGTGCTCCTGCAGTGAAGCCAACAAGCGTAATTTCACCGAAGCTTATTTTCACTTTAGACGACCTCCGTGGCGTAGTGGTCATGCTAGTCCGCCACCTAGAGGTCCTGGGTTCGATTCCCGGTCAGGGCAAGTTGGAAAATGGCCTTTTTCAAATTGTCCTGGGTCTTGGATGTTTATCTATATATGTATTTGTTATAAAATATAGTATCGCTGAGTTAGTATCCCATATCACAAGTCTCGAACTTACTTTGGGGCTAGCTCAATCAGTGTAATTTGTCCCTATATATTTATTTATTTATAAACGTACATTTTATCGTATTACAAAGTAACCAAGTAACGGAGCATTAATCCGTAACACACTAAATGCGAGGTATTAGAGTGCAGACCTATATTAATTCCGCGGAACAACATGAAACGGGCCGCCGCGTAATGTAAGTACCCGGCAAATTGAAACGGCAATTTGCGCTGTCAGAAAATGATGCATTGCCGCTCTAGGGGTGAAATAATCGGTGCAATTATTGCGTTGCACTGGAGAGCGAACACGACAACATTGCTGGCTATTCCGAAATTTTAAATTTATTTTATCCCTTCCTTTTACCCTTTCATACTTTAGTAAATCTTCGGTTGATGGATTGTAACTTTTTTTTAAACTTTCTTTTACATATTTTGTTTGTTTGTTTCTATGGACTTTACTTGTCTAAGAATAAATAATTTTTATTAATTTATTACCCTACTAGCCGCACTCCGCGGTGTTACGGCCTATGTGTTAATCAAGGGTGTCATCTCCCTGCATACCAAATTTTATCAAAATTTGTCCAGCCATTTGCGCGGAAAGAAATAACAAACATACACAAACACTCACAGACTTTCACCTTTATTGGTGTGATGATGATGATACTATTACGTTTACATATAACCCTATTGGGGCTCACATGTGTCTCCGCTCCAGGACGGGTGACCAGTGCCGTAAATAGCCTTTTTTGCGCCCTGTGCGAGCTTCTATAACTGCGCCCTTTTGTTTTTTTAGATATTATAGGTACCCTAGAGCAATGCTATGTATAGGTCTACTTTATTTCATTCAGGATGATAAAATAAAGCACAAGGAACTTGGTGTTGGTGGACCAATTATCTAATATTTGGGAAGAAAAATCTTTTTTTTTAAAGAATTGATGTGGGCAAACAAGCAGATGAGCCATCTGATGTTAAGTGGACCCTTCGCCTATTATACCACCCACTGTGTCTCACTCACTAAAACTCAATCGCAAGTTCACTAGTGCAAATGCGTTGCCCACCCTGATCTTGAACTTATCAGGAGCAAACCGAAAAAATAATAGTCCTGCCTGATCTGGCCGTTCTTGCGCCCCCCAGCGTTTACGCCCTGTGCCTGGGCACCGGTGGCACCGCCCTATTTACGGCACTGCGGGTGACCCGTACGGGTCTCGCATAGCTGTGAAACCAGCTTAGACTATCTCGTAGTAGCAAAGATGGTTAAAACTCATTAAAATTTAAGGTGCGTACAAACAGCAATAGGCATCTGATAATTGCTTAATTATTCGTGTAATGTGCTATGCTCGTATAAGGGAAGGCTTCCCATTTCCAGCGATAGGTTAGGCATCTCATTAGTGCATTCATGACTCGAACTGTTGGAAATACTAAGTTATTATTAAAAGGCAGTTTATTCACTATACTTTAACGCTATAAGCTATAACGCGCGGAAGATAAAGTAATTGTTCGTAAAAAGTTATTTATGGCTTGATCCAATAACAATGGAATACTGAAGTTAAATTATATTGTTTTTACTTACACACTTATCTTTACTCTAATCTACATATAACGTAATTGCATCCATCTATAGCAGTGGTTCCCAAACTTATTTTGTCTACTGCCCACTTTGAGAATAAATATGTTTTTAGCGCCCCCATTTTTTTACCTATTTAAAAACCAGCCAACTGATACAGGAATGCACAATTCGGGTTATTTAACAAAAACTTGTAAAAACATAATAGATATCTACGAGTACTAATAACTATTAAAATGCAAAAGTGTGTCTGTTGCCTTTTTATTTGTTTTTTTGTGTCTACTTTCATTACGAAACGGAGCGACCGATTGACATGATTTTCATTTTTTCTATATTCAATAAAATAGGACAGATATATGAACTACGCGGAGATAAATATAGAACCGAGTTTGAGCAATCTTTTAATTCATATTAGTTGATGTTCACAAGTTGTTGTTGAGAGTCGAGAGCTCTGCAGTCGTTGTTTAAGAGGCCTCCTAGCTAAATAAAGCTCCTAGCAAAAAAAAAACATTTTCTTTCTGGGTCTCTTACCGCCCCCCTTGAGACCTGCAGCGCCCACAAGGGGGCGTTATCGCCCACTTTGGGAACCACTGATCTATAGGTTGTAAATAATTAACCGATTTCAAAAAAGGAGTAGGGTTATCAATTCGTCTGTATCTTTTAGGGTTCCGTACCCAAAGGGTAAAAACGGGACCCTATTACTAAGACTTCGCTGTCTGTCCGTCTGTCTGTCACCAGGCTGTATTTCAAGAACCGCGATAGTTAGATCGTTGAAATTTTCACAAATTATGTATTTCTGTTGCCGCTATAACAAGAAATACTAAAAACAAAATAAAATATATATATATAATTATTTCCCATACAACAAACACGATTTTTTTGGCTTTTTTTGCTCGATATCAATAATGGCAACAGGTAGGCACTTGAAATGTTTACAAAATACTCAGTTGTATTTTTATTTTAATAATAAATAAAAAAAATTAAAATAAAATAAATATTTGAGGGGGGCTCTCATACAAAAAACTTGATTTTTATAGATAATGGTACGGAACCCTTCGTGCGCGAGTCCGACTCGCACTTGGCCGGTTATTTACGTATGTTTACCGATTTTTCAAAGAAGCCTGGACGATTTATTAGGACCAATTTGGTACCTAATAATTATTGTGTGATTATAAATGTTATTTTTCCTTTTAATTCAAGTGTACATGTGTACATGTGTATAAACAATTTTTCTTTCTTTCTTCTTTCTTTCTATTTGGAAAATATTTTTTTGTTTAAAATGGCGTACCGGTCCGTGACGTGTAGATAGGAGGCATTGTTATTAATTTTGAAAATAAAAATAAGTATAAACAAGTAGATATTAATATATTCGCTATTCAAATATAAATGAACCAAGCTAACAACTAGTTTTACACTCAAAGATAAAATAAATCATTGTGAAGTTGCTATCCGATCATTAGCCTTGCAAAACAAACCGACAACACAAATCAATGAAAAACAGATGTAACTATCTACTACTATCCGAGTAGTTCGTATAACAAATTGACGTGTATTTTATTGTGGACTAGCTGTGCCCGGGGGCTTCGCTCCCCAAGGGAATTTTGGCATAAAGACTATGTCCTTCCCTGAGTCTTAAACTATAGCTGTGTCCGCGGGCTTCGCTCCCCGTGGGAATTTTGGGATAAAAACTATCCTATGTCCATCCCTGGGTCTTATACCATCTTCTTCTTCTTCCTCGCCTTTTCCCTATTTGGGGTCGGCTCTGTATGTCAGCTCCTTCCATAACCTTCTATCCTTTGCCATCTCTTTACTGACCCCCAGTTCCCCCATATCCGATCTTACGCATTCTTCCCACGTCTTTCTCGGCCTTCCTCTTGCTCTATCAGCCAATTCAGTTCCTTTTCCCGTCATAGTTCCAACATTCCAGCTCCCCACTCTCAATCTTCTCTCCTATACTCTCTTCTTACGTCGCCCCCGTCCAGGTAAGTGCGACAACCCTGGTCCATTTCCCACAAGTGCCGGGTGCTGCACTTGCGTGTCGCCTACGGGGACCGCAAGGGTCTTATACCATATCCATACCAAATATCATCTGAATAGTTTCAGTGGTTGAAGCGTGAAGAGCTAACAAACAAACATAAAATATACAAACTCAATTTCGCATTTATAATACTTAGTACCTGGGTGACCGAGCTTTGCTCGGTCGGTTACATCTCAAACATTAACTACATTTTTTTAAAACTTGTCTAAAAACAGTACAAAATAAAAAAATAATATATAAACTTGAACATAAAAAAAAGTAAGTCACCGAGTGGGATTCGAACCCGTAACACTCTTTAAAGCGGTCAGCATCCTTAACCGCTGAGCTAAGTTAATGGCGGCCGGCGCGACGAAATTAGCGACTATATTCTGCGTGAAAAGAAAAACGAATGAAAACTTAAAAACACGCGTTTTCCCAAACATAAGACTAATCTAGATCGATTGTTTACCCCAAAAACCCCCATATACCAATTTTCAGCGAAATCGTTAGAGTTGTTTTCGAAATCACTAAATTTTATAAATATATAAATAAATAAATACACAAGGATTGCTCGTTTAAAGGTATAAGCTTAGTTGACTTTGGAATAAATGAGCATTTTGAGCATAATTTTTTGTTGTACCGGATCCTTACCATAGTCTTACTATCAATTGGTAAGAATAAATAACAAAATGATTTTCGTGTGTGTAAGTGGCCAAAAATTTGTGTCAGATTTTTCAAATGCTCAAAGCATCTGACGTTGCTTGACTGCCGTACGCAATGATTACAGCCAGGACCAATGACTGAACGTGCCCTTCGAAGCACGGAGGAGGAGCACTTATGGTCACCCATCCCAATGTGGCCCGCCGGCCTACAGTAATCAAAGACTTTAAGTTATGTTTATAACTTCCATAAAAATATAACTATTTGTCTTCCTTCTCACTAGATAGTGCTTTATGGTAACAATGAAAACAACAGAATCTATTATATTTCTATTATATTTATATTATTGATACACCCACTCACAGGACAGGCCACTACAGGCAACTCCACTTACAGGCTTCTATAGCGTTGGGTATTTGTTACCTCATTAATTATATAACTATTATTTGAGAGATAAACCTGACTTAAATTATGCAAGCTGCATCTAACCGCATATGTTGGAAATCATTCAGGCGAAGATCTACATTACATCTGAAAAGATAATGAATTAAGTATATCGACCTGTCAAATCATCTTTATTGTGGAAAAACAGGTTACAAAAAGATCTTAAAATATTTATACAAGTACCACTGTGACCTGCCCTTGATGGACATACAACAATATAAGGTCAAATTTCTAGGCAAAAATAAAATAAAAATAAAAATATAGCAAAAAAAAGGTGGAATTAGTAATTAAATAACATTATATAATTCAATATCAATAATAAAACAAAATAAAATTTAAGTCAACTTAACTTTTAAGTATTCTTTAAATGTATAAAAACATTTGTCAGTCAAAAGTAATTTTAATTTATTTTTAAATGTCCTATGATCTAAAGTTTTTAAATTATCTGGCAATTTATTAAAAATAATGGGTGCCATATTGATAACATTATTTTTCATCAAAGCAGTATGTACCTAATCCGCCCGTTACCAACACATGTTCCTATTGGGATCTTACACTATTTGTCCTCATTCTAGTTTCAACGAATTTAGGAAACAACTTGTTAAACGTTATACATCTGTGTTTCTCTGTTTGTGCCGCCTTGCGTTACAACTGGCGACTGTATCGCGCTGACATTTATCGCAATTTAATTATGAACCGAGCTATGCGATAGCTTTTATCACAGGATTTATTCGAAGCCCGCGATTTAGCGGCGCGGTCTTTATTCTTGAGATTAGGGACAAAATCTGCCTGTCCTGGGGGTACGATGGAATATAATGGAGTGCATCTAAAGGTTGAATATCCTAATTTCGTTAAACAGCATATAGGTAAGAGACGGCCATGCACTTTAAAAAAATGTAGCTACAGACAAATCACACATATTGAGCTAGCCCCAAAGTAAGTTGGAGACCAATGATCTGGAAGACGTTTTCTATTTGTAAGGTTTTTCTTTTTTATTATTATTATTTGTTTAGTTTAATTTAGAGTATAATTTAGATTTTAATTTAGTTTTTAATTTAGTTGTTAATTAAGAAGATTAAACTGTTATTTTAATTTTATTGAAGTAATAAAGGAAAAAGTTGGAGACTTGTGTTATGGGACACTAACTCAACGATACTATATTTTATAATTATTATAGATACCTAAACATCCAAGACCCCGGTCAATCTAAAAAGGAACATCGAACCCGAGACCTCCGTTGTGACAGCCTGGCATGAGGGTCTTGGGTGTTTATCTATACAACGTGGAAGTGACATACCCATCTATAATAAATCGAACACCACTAGTCCACTATAGTACAATGAAACAAAAAAAACTGCATTTCCATTCAAAAGTGTGCAGCCGCCCAGGCAATTTGTAAGGTAATGTTGTTTTTTTTTTGTTTTTTGACTAATATTTTGTTATTATTATATAAAGTAATCTAGTATAGTCTGTAGTTCTATTTATACGGGTATGTCCCTTCCACTTTTTATATGCATTTGTTATAAAATATAGTATCGTTGAGTAAGTTAGTATCTCAGCTAATAACACAAGTCTCGATCTTACTTTGGGGCTTGCTCAATCTGTGTGATTTTTTCGTATATATTTATTTACTTGTATTAACCTGTGCGCTCCACAATTATGTCATGTAAGTATAATATATTTTGCGTATTAGTCTTAATACAACTGCACCCTGTAATCAGCCTGTCTGACTGTCTGTCACCTTTCAAATTAAACACGCAACAGTCACTCAACTTTGTAAATGTTCTTACTTTGTTGCTGCAAAGAATTAAGGCAGGTAGTAAAAGAAGACACTAGGACTTCAGTACACGTCATACATATTTTATTTTATTTATTCATTTATTTACAAAATTCATGTACACAAAATACAAACACAGAAACAAACAAAGTAAGAACATTGAGTACATAGGTACTGCTTATTTCATAAGAAATCTCTTCCAGCAGACCCAGGAGAGGAAAAGAGAAGAAAAAAGGTATTTATATGTAGATTTCAGCGTCGATAGGAATCGAATCACATTAATTATTTATGAATCATCAAACTAATCTAATTTTCTTACGAGTTCTATTTATTTTTATTTTATTATAAGGCACACAAACAGATTACAGACAACATAGAACAGGAGAAATTTGTAAGCATTAGGAGAACAAAACTAGTCAGCAATCCACTACAGTGTACACAGCAAGGCCAAATAAATACATGAGAGCAAGTATAATATAACAATATTTTTTACAATACATACAGCTAGTGCAGGTAAGTCATTAAAACAGATAGGTAGGTAATTGTGATAAAGTTTACATATCTAATGAAGCAATAAGTGATCTTTTAAACTGTGACAAACTTGGATTGAAGATATCAAGATCAGCGTTAGATTGTCTCAATTCGTTAAAATCGCGACACATTCTAACTATGGGATTAAAAAAGGATGTGTTATTTCTGTAAACGTCAAGGCGAAAGACTTGTGGGTTTCGTATCGGTCGAGGTGGTCCGTTGAAATTAATTGAAGATAGGAGTTCTGGACAGTCGATGGACGAGTGAATAATTTTATGGAGGCAAATAAGTGCTGAGATTTGTCTTCGTTTATCAAGTTTGGTAATTCCGAAATAATCTAATCTTGTGTCATATGAAGGCAACTGACGGATTAAACCATGTTTGCGACACAAAACTCGCAAAAAACATCTCTGGATACTTTCAATGTTAGCCGAATGCACATTATAATAAGGAGACCACACTACTGAGGCATATTCGAGAATAGGTCGGACTAGAGCGTTAAAAATATAAATTAAACTTGAGTGTCTCTTGAAATCCCTCATGATGCGTGAGATAAAGCCCACCAATTGATATCCGCGTTGAGCCAAGTGATCAAAGTGATGTCTAAAGCTTAGCTTTGAATCAAACAATACTCCCAGATCCTTAACCACATTTTTTTCAGATAAAGATTTATCCCTAATATGATAATCATACTGAATCCGGCTTTTTTTGTTCGTAAATGTGATAGTAAAACATTTATCCACATTTAAGTACATTCTGTTCTATAATATCATCCATCTATTATCATTCAGCAAAGGACATAAAATATTCATCGCGGAGACGAGTACATAGTCCTGTTTGAGTACTCATACATACTATCACGTCTTTATCCCTAACGGGGCAGACAGTGCACTTCTCAAGTCTTGCGACTCTAAGCAGACAGAGCCCAGGGCATTTTGTCCAGGCTTATTGTCCAATCATTAGATAAACTAAGTGCTAAGGGGCCGTCCATATAAATACGCCTGGCAGAATTTTAGCTGTTCTACCCCCCCCCCCCTCTCTTATCACGCTTTTTTCCGATCCCCTTAATATGTATCACATTTGGCAATGCTGTGAAAATGAGTTTCTTTCGGCGTTTCTTCTCAGCAGTGGTGGTTGCGAAGCGCTGGTATCGGCAGCTTTTCTTTGAAAAATGAATTAAATTTTAATATACACTTTCTACACGTAACTAAATTATAAGTACTTATTGACGAGTAAAAATGCAAAAAGTCTAAAATCATTTATTTATCTACAATGATATTATATATGATATTTGTATCATTTGATAATTGCCAATTTTTCTTTTTCTTTCGATGTCATAATAGGTAGGTGTTGACGACAGATCATTTACTTCAGATAAGTTTACTGCGCTTCCTAAGCGCAAGTAGAGAAGAAGCGGTAACAAACTGTACTGCAGCATTTTCTCCAAAAAACCTCAACTTACAATTATACTGATGTTAATTACATTGTTATGTCATAATTATTAATTAAGCATGATGTCAAATTTAAAGTTAATGTCAATTACTATACTAGACCTTTACAGGCGCACATAGTGCCAGTAAAGCTCATTCATGAAATAAACATTTGAATTCTGAATTTTGAATTGCATAACTCATCCTTCCCCCATCGCTGTGACGTAATACGTGAGTGGCCCCGAATAAGCATTAATTACTAAGTGTTACCTGGGAGGTAAATAAAACTTCTAGCAGAATCCAAATAACGAAATCGCTTTACTCATCACAGCATAGTATTTTGAAATAAAATTTGATTGCCATACTTATCGTTCTAACTGCTCGAATTAGATAATAATCGGTAGCAATTTTCAGATTTTTCCGTCGTCATTAACGTCGTCAGAATGTCGTCTAGCGACAAAAAGCGTCAAAGTGCCCTATTTAGCTGGAAGGCGCGTCTGGATGACGATCTGCCACAAAAAGCGACGGCCGACCAAATTACACCTACAATCATTGAGGCGCCTTTAGTGGAGATGGGACGATTCCGATACGACTCAAGACTTTTTATAGTCAAGCAACGATACTTACCCGTCGAACGTCCCATTGCCTAATCAGTGCCTCAGTTAGGCAATCGGACATTCGACGGAATTTTTTCTGATAAGCAAATGATGTCGAAGACAAAGACACAGTGCATTTACATTTCGGGTGACGTCACGATCATCTACAATTTTTAACCAAATGTGACGTACGTTACCTACTCCGAAGAAAGTACCACAGTTGTGCGACAGTCCATTTCGACGACCTGGTGTATCAGAATGGCGGGTGAAATGTTGTAAATCAGAATGAAACAAACACCTAACTCTACCAATATCAATTGAAAACTTCGAAGCTCTTCTTTCACTACTTTTCTTAACGAATAAAGGATCCTTTATTTTTGATAATTTTAATGCAGTTGACGGATTAAGATAATCTAGTTGACGGACTAAACAAAATAATACATTTTTCACCCAGCCTACGTTCCAATTTCGTTCTTTAGTAGCTGTCGACTCTCTATTATATTCTTTGTTTAGTAGGATTCTCGTGTCGTACACTTTAAAGCGCCCGTGTCGGCAGAGCGAAGGACACAGAGATAATTATTTTTTAGAGCCGAACTTCGCTCTGATGACACATAATAACGACGAATGCGAGTTCGCCATGCGTGGGATAACTCGTCGCAGGTAAATCTGTGTGTCCTTTTGTTTTGTGGTAGATTTGGAACTGCGTATTATGAGGTTTGATAAAAAGCTGAAAATATTTTCAAACGTCAAGCGGTATTTACAACTTTTTGTATAAGATTACTTCCAGATCCTGACCTGACCTTGACAGTAGGTACCTATGAGGTATATATATATATATATATATATATATATATATATATATATATATATATATATATATATTATCTACTAACAATTCCATGATTCAATCATGATAACTTTCCCTACACGATTTTCTCTAGATTAGATATCATCTTCATAATCATTTCAGGGGGTCAGTACAGAGATATGGAGTTGACATACAGAGCCGACCCCAAATAGGAAAAAGGCAAGGAAGAAGAAGAAGAACGTCCGCTGCTAGACATAGGCCTCACCCAAAGATGTATCATAGGCCGCTCTTGGTTATTTTGGAAATCTTTGGGTGAGATTAGATATATTTAGTAAGAAATTCTAAAATAGAATAAATCCGAACGACTTACAGGTTTGTTTGTTTGTAAAACTTTATTGTACTTTATTATACAAATCAAGAGAAGTAATTTAAAAGCACAGTGCAAAGGCGGACTTATCCTAGATAGGGATCTCTTCCAGTCAACTTTCTTCCTGTGCATGCCTGTAATTTTTTTATTTTATCAATAAAATTTTATTAAATTATTGACTGAATTAACTTTAGTTACATTTAAACAAACAACTTTATTAAAAAAATATATAATCTCCTATCAGACATCCCGGATAATAAAAATCGGAAAATCAGTTTCCGGCGCTCATTCCCAACCAACACAGCCTTTCCCGTGGCATTCAAATATTTAAAATTGGATATCGTGCTGCATCCAGCATGCCAATGCTCGGATATTAAAAGGCAATATCTCTTATGGACAGGGTGACCATGCCATCCGAATGTGTTTGTGCGGACAAATAAAATCTTTCATCGTGTATACATAAATTTTTAAATGTCGATATTCTTCCAAAATAAGATAAATAAATAAATACTTGGTTGTTACGTCTTTCTGTTCTGCTTTTATCTTTTTCTACAAGTGCTATATGGCCTTTTATGGATAAATTAAAAGGTAGGCGTTATGTCGTATCATACAGGGAATTGAATTAGCGAAAACATTTTGTTCCTTCCCTCGAACGCTATCACTATATGAGCACTAGGGATGGAACTTGTCTGTCGCTCGATATAAAATTATAAACTTTATCTGGGTTTCACCCTTCAAGCTATTTTATGAACAACTGTTTATAGTTTAAAATGAGAGCGTGGAGCTTTTTTACGCACATTTGCGAAAAATGCCCACTTTTAGCTAATATGCGTAGAAAAGCTTCACGATCTCATTTTAAACTGTAAACAGCAGTTCATAAAATAGTTTAAAGAATGATCTAGGTCTTGATCAAGACACAATTTTAAATGATATCTCCGTTTCTTTTCAAATGACGGCAGCACTGGACCCCTGAAAATTCATGTATCACCTTAAAGAATTCACGCAAACCCTACATAATTATAATTGTTATGTAATACTAGAAACTTTCCTCAGGGCGTCCCACCACCGTGTGGTGGCCCCACTTGTGGCTTTAATTCCCCACGGGAGCGGCGAGCGAGGTCTAATGACTCGTAATTATACCGGCGTAATGGCCCCGGTAATGGCGGCGGCCACAAAGCATGATGCCTCTTTTTTGTTTTTCGTGTCTCGCTGCCAAGCCGGGCCGCGGTTTAGATATTTTCGTCAGAGGAATTAAATGTACAATTTATGGCCCGTTGATGTCTTTTACAGGGAGAATGGCGAATGACTTTAGATTATGTAGTGAGGCTATTTTTTGTGCTTAAGGGCTAAAATGGATGTTTGCAAATGTCTTTAATCATCATCATCATTCGAGCGTATTTTCCCGGTTGCATCCTCAGCAGTAATGCTTCAGAGTCCGGGGTTTGCTACCTAACCAAGGAGATATGTCGAGGTTAATGGTTTAAAAAAAAATACTTCTCATATTTATGTTCCTCGAGGAAAGTAGTTCAGTATCATGGACTGAATCCACCCTTTGAATAGTTTTAAGCATATTTTGTTAAAACTTATATATATTTCTTGGTGAAAGTTGTTCAGAATCATGGTCTTAATTCACCCTTAAAATAGTTTCAGTATATTTCGTGAGACCTTGAATAAGGCAGTGTCGTGCCGTGACGTATGCCCGGAACAACCGTCTGCCGGAGGTGTGGGCAATCAACCTCGCCCCGTAATCAAACCCGCCACAAAAACATCGGAATCATCGTAGACACTGCGGAGTAATTGCGTCTTTATTACCCGTCTGTGCTGAAGATTGTGTTTTTGAGTAGACATACATGTATCTATAAAAATAAGTTGTATTGGTAAAATGTATCCTATTAATACTAAATGCGAAAGTCAGTTTGCGTATATTTGTTTGTTACCACTTCACGCTTCAACCACTGAGCCTATTTAGATGAAATTTTAAATTGGATTTAGTTTGATACCCAGGGAAGGATGTAGGATAGTTTTTATCACAGCTAGAACTAAATATGGGGATGGACAAAAATGCGAATTATGTTGATAGGCGATACGGTAGCAACGCATCACTATTCTGATTTCTTCTTTCACCTTCTCGCTATATACCTTCTTAAAAAATAAATTTAGCAAATAAATATTTTTTTCTGTTTTCCTACAAGTTGACTGGAAGAGAATGCATTTGCATTAAGATTACCTTTTGTACTATTGTGTTTGGGGTCAATAAAGAGTTTAATAAATAAAAAAGTGTTATTTGGGTATGCGGCCCTGGGCTCAATCTGCTTAGAGTCACAAGAGCGAAAATGCTCTGTCTACCTCAATAAGGAAAAAGACGTGATAGCGTAAACTGGTAATATTAGGAAAGTTAGCGGCTAGGTTGCAAAAAAAAGCAAACTGTGCAAAAAAGCCGGTCATTTTTGAAATTCTTACACTGTGTCCTGCGGCTGAAATAATGATGATAAAAAACATGTTATTTAAGACACATTAATACACAGTAAGGATATAAATAAATACACATAGTTTGTACATCTTGCACAACGAAATGATCACCGGTCCTCGGTCAACTGGGCATGTTAATTAAAATCAACTAGAGGCAGCGCGCGGCTTCGCCCGCGTCAACCACGCGAGTGAAGTCGCGGGCGTGATGCAATATAGCCTATAGCCTTCCTCGATAAACGACCTATCTAATACCGAAAGAATTTTTCAAATCGGACCGGTGGTTTCTGAGATTAGCGCGCTCAAACAAACAAACTCTTGAGCTTTATATATAAGTATAGATTTAAATAGCTCACGAACAAAACGACAAATACACACAATTAGAGTAAGTACATTAACTTATTTGATTCTTATTTTTTACATCTTACTAATCAATACTTATTACTTGATGTTCATTAGATCCGTGTATTACAAAATCAAATTCAATTAGTGTAATCCACTCTCAAACTTATAAAAAATGTAATCTGAGCAACATGACGAGTAACAAACTTGTCTTTTGTACTCGTCTCTCGATTAGTTCCCGAGATCGGCAAAAACTCTTTCATTGCCTCGAATTATTTAAGCTGTATCGATATTAAAACTTGAGATGTTTTTATCGATTACAAAAAATATGCCGACGTCACTATGGCTTGACCACGATGACGTGGAATTAAATTGTTGACTGGATGGGCCTTGAAGATCAAATCCATGTTTAAATCTACAAAGTTATAAAGGAGTTCGCCGTGTGGTTTCCGGCAGAGTAGAATAGGACCACTTAGGAAATACAAGCTAAACAAAGCTTTTATACATCAATAGGACCTCTTCAATCCGTCTGGCCAGCGTGAAGGGGGTAGGCCAAATCCTCTGGCTGCTCTGGCCAAGTATGGATGATGATGATGATGATCATGCAGGAGTTTCCTTTAGACAGAGATACGGAAGGGATTGGTTTCTTAAAAGACAAGAGTTTAGCTCTTTAATAAGAAGAAGGGCCATTTTCATAGATGTTCACTCACTTGTTGCTGTAGTTTCTACGATGTCGTTGCAAATGTTGCGACGGAATTCATGGAAGTTTTCAGACAGGTCAGCTTATTTAAACTCCAGGCAGACTGCTTTACGTTCTTCTGGGTTTAGTCTAAATATAGTTAATGAAACGATACCAAAAAACAGACGTAAAAAAGTGACAGCAAGTTTCTGAAAAAATCTTTATAATTATGCTATTTAATATATTAAACACAATACTAGGCTGTCACTACTTTTGATTAAGGCTCTTCCTAAAAGACGCACTAGGAATATCAAACTTGTCTATGCACTTTATCCTCCTCTCCTTTCTCAGATTAAGAAAAGGATTGCAAATTCAAATCCCTAAAATTATTTCACAAATCATGGCTATTCCAGTTTAAAGCTTTACATCTCCGTCAATAAAATCCAAATAGAGAAAAACCAGCATTCATTAGGCACCATTGAAAGCGCACTCGGGCCGGGTTAATATCGTGCTGTCTTTGTCTTACAATAATTACTTTGTACCTGCCTCTATTCACGCCGCAGGACATTGTCTATGACCCTTTATGAACTTTATTATCTGTGGAATCAATGATTACATGGATTAATTAGGTGTTATTAAACGGAGAACTTGCTTTCAAGTTTATTTTGCTGTGTGGTTTCCGGCAGAGTAGAATAGGACCACTCCAAGTCTTCCCGTGGGTTTCGTAGAAAGTGATGTAGGAAATAAAATAACAAAACTTATAAACATCAATGAGACCTTTCCAACCCGTCTGGTCAGCGTGGAGAGTGTAAGCCGGAGTCACTAAACGAACGGTTTTTGTATGGAAAAACAATTCGTTTAGATGACTCCGCGTTTCAAAAATAGCTTATCGAAGCTTTATTTAGGTACTGAGGAAAATATTTTTTAAAACAATAGTTTTAGTAAGGCGTCAGACTTTTTATCGTTGCACTTAAATGTGTACAGACTTACTAAGAGTTACCTAAGTCATGCAATATAGTTACCGTTATTATTACCTAACTCTTCACAAATGGGGTTGTAACTTTTATTATTATGTACGTAAATAACACTTACAAGTAATTATTTCTAATTGAATAACCTGAATAGAGAAGCCGGAAGCAAAGATAAATAAAATTTAATATCTTTTCAATACTTATACAAGATTATTTATGGTAATAACAGTAACATAGCTCTTTAACATATTGCATTTGCATGAATTTGGCCATCAAGAGAGCCGCGGGTGGTCATTAGCACTATTAACCAACTGTAAATGGGCAATAACCACATTATAACCACTTACATAACTATCATGTTAGATAATATCTTCACAAAGCACATAAAACATCCAATTTATCTCGTTTTATATGAGTTTTAAGCATAAAACATATTAAATTATACTCAAATCGACAAAGAAACCCAATTAAAATGAAATTTCCTTATCTTGGGGACAAACTTTATCATAATTATGCCCAAAGTCGGGCTTTTTAATTAAGCTCCTGACCCACTGCGCTTTTGATTGCTAATTTATAGAAGCACGAGCAAAAAGTCGCAGTTATTTCAAAATGTCCGTACCTAATCGACGGGAATCGATTTTGCGACGGAAAAACTGACTCGGTTATCAATTAAGGAGTTTATTTTGACAATAAATTTTGTGGTTCCGTTTTTGTTTTTGAATAAAACAAAATGCAAATGTATGCAGAAACTTAACGCAAATACAAAGTTTATTTAGTGCTACTTTAGTTTTTTAGAATTTGCTTTGAATTGCGTAGTGCCACAGTACAGACAGTATTGCAACTCGGCGCTATCCTTGAAAAATATACCTACGCCACGCGTGCGCTAGGGCTGCCCGTCTACAGTATTTTAACCAGTCAAGCAAGACCCGCACGACATTAATAAATGTCCACGTTCATTGTCTTACTATTGTCTGGTATTGACGGCACGGTAAAGGAACGGTTAATTTCATGTACCTACTTGAGTAACTAGTTTTGTGATTGTAAAGTAAATGAAAAAGATAGCGTTAAATAAAAATACATGTTATGTTTTTGATTATTATCATATTTTATATCCCTTAGTTTTGTTTTTAGTATTTTTTGTTATGGCGGCAACAGGAATACATAATTTGTGAAAATTTCAACTGTCTAGCTATCGCGGTTCTTGAGATACAGCCTGGTGACAGACAGACGGACAGACAGTGAAGTCTTAGTAATAGGGTCCCGTTTTTACCCTTTGGGTACGGAACCCTAAAAAGATCGCGACGAATTGATTGCCTCCTTTTTAGAAGTCGGTTAAAAAGGAACGGTAAGTTATTCTGTTTTTTTTTTTTGTTTACCGTCCCATATTGAAACCCTGCGAACGTAACTTAACATTAACCATATCATCGCGTACGCTTCCTACAGCAATCAAAACCATAGATCTACCATACTACAAGATATAACTACCTTAATGTAAAATGAGACCAGAAATGAAATGTCATGTTTGACTTTAAAATGGTTGTACCTACTACACGCCACGTACTTTGTCGATATCGATAAAATAAATGTGTTGTGATTATGAATTGATATTCTTGGTAATGTTATGCCAAGAAATATTTACTTAAAACATTTTAATCTCTTTGCCCCTAGCGGTGTAGATGTCGCCCAAGTCCAAAAGTCAGTTCAGTAGCTATATTACCTTAGTAGATGCGTGGGTGGAAAATGGAATAAACGGATAAAAATATGTTATCAGGCTAAATTCAGGTCATGATAGCAAACAACTTTCTCAAGAAACATATGTGAAAAAGAAAAAAAATTGACCTCCAATACAAGTTGACTTATCAGCAGATCAGAGTTTACACAAAAAACACGAAACAAAAATATTATTTTTCATACACAAACCGTCTCCAGCGAATAATTTCTGTTTTGAACGAAACATTTTTAACGTTAGGGTTTATATTCTCTATGGTTAACCACATCATGAGGTGCTACTTTTCAAATGCGGAGTCACTAATCGAACAGTTTTTTCTATGGAAAAACCATTCGTTTAGGTGACTCCGTGTTTCAAAAAAGATACCTAATAATATTTATTTTTGATTACCGTTATCATCATTTCTGCCTGACGAAGAGTTAGAAGATATGTTCTGCGTTTTACCAATTGCAGATGCAATTGCTAAAACGAAAAGAAAACTCAGATTTCGTATCAGAGAATATTTACGGGATCGCAATTTTAATATTTACCTGGAGTTACATATAGACGATCGGTTTAGACCTCTATTTGTAACTCCTGGTATGGATCCAAGGATAGTAATAAAGAAAAAAAGATATATAGATATAAAGGACAGATAGGCTCTAAAGGACTCGTACCCAGAACCGTAAAATAATGAAAAAGAAATCCTTCCCCTCTCGCCTCGCGCAGCGCATGTTTTTCATCTGCTTTGAAAAGCAGAAACATGTGTATGCCATAGACAATTGTATAGCCACGCCCCTTTTTTTTCATGTTTTTGTGTCATGTTTCGTAAAAACAGTAGCATCTATGTCCAAAAGGCGGGTCTCCCCGCCTTTAGGACATAGATGTTCATTATCATGGATCGAATCTAAACCCTTAAAATTGTTTCAGTATATTATGTGATATATTAAAATGATTGAAGTGTTTTTTCCTTTGCCGACAATCGACTTGTACAATCTGCGAGAAGAGAAGAGTAATATTACATTATAAATAAATATATTTGTCGCTATCAATTGCCTTACAATACTTAAGAAATATATAAGAAAAATAATGTACCAGTAAGTACTGAGAATTAATATTTTATTAAACAAATACTAATTGCAATCCACCGAATTTATAAATATACAAAGCGGAACTAAGGTCTCTCTTAATCTCCTTCATCCTTAATGAACGATATTAATGTTAAACATTGCAAATAAACATAAAATATTAACTGAAAATGAAATATTCAATCTTTTTTTCTCTTGGGTGAAAAGGTGTTATACATTATGATGCCAATAAATGTTGACAAACCAGCATCGAAAAATAGTCCAGCACCCAATTGACGAATTATGTACACTTACAGGAACAGATAAAGTTGGCTAAGAATCCTTGATTAAAACGTTCTTCTCCATTCTTTGTATAAAACGCGTTGGCTCGAAATGTTTACTGCAAATAATAGAACACCTTTTGGTAGCCCAACACAGGTTATCCATTTTTAAAATTTTCTTTAAAATTGACATTTGTTGGGAATCTGTCAAAATAAAAAGTAATCAATAGAGAATATGCATGAAAAAAATATGTGTTATCTAACCAGTTTATTTGTAAATATTCAAAAGTAAAGTACTAACAGTGAAAACAGAATAGAAATTGGTGGAAAAACGAACGAGATATAGCGATTTTACGAAAAGATGTCTATGTCACTCGCAAAAACGCTATTTTCTATAGCAAATGTATTGATGACATGTAATTATGACGTCACCAGTCCATATCGGACTTCTCTCTCTAATTAAAACTTTAAAGTATCATAGGTTCGTCTCTGATAAAGATATTTGATAAATTCTTTCATATTTGTTTACTGTGGTTAATAAGGATTTTATTAAGCAAATAAAAAAATTGCGTGCATATTCTCTATTACTTTTACTGAAATAATATATATATATATATTGTTTTTATAAGAATAAGAAAAAAGAATAAGCGCTAGACTGATAAAATTAACTGTAACAAAAAAAATACATAATAATTTATATAGGAACAAATGTTGGGAAATAAATCTTACCAACGAAAATCGAAACTCATTATGAAATATTCCGATTGTGATTTTATTCAAAAAAAGTTTGTACTGATAACAAAAACTATTGACTTTTTATCGATATATGTATTCATGACATAAAATGACGTCAATAATTAGTCAAGCCCTAGCGAAATCAGATAACTTTATATTTTATGCAATATATTACTGAATTCCATAAATAACTAATAAATATTGTGTTATCTTTCAATGAAAATATAAAATGCATGATTTTGAGTGGTTTTTTGGTGAAGTTGAGAAGGAAATAGTGACTAACTGGAGAAATACGTATCCGGCAAAATTACCTGTGAAATGTGTATTTACTGGGATTATTGTTTGTTGTTGTATCACAGTCGGTAAAGCTGCAAGATACCATCTTTCCGAGGTAAGGAAACTTATGGAAAAACACAGTTTACTATAAGAAAAATCCAATTTTCGTTTGACACTTTATCAGCTAGGATTACCGCGGTTGACTCTCATCCAAAAGTTGTCTCATGTCAGTGTGATCGCTATCTCTTTTGCTCTTGTGTTAGCGACATTAAAGTATTTTTTGTCGCACTCGGCATGTTCCGTCTTCTTACGTAGTAAAAAAAATTCTATGTCTATGATCAAAACCCTACTACAAAATCTCACTTAAAAATTATAGGTGACCTACCTAGCGTAAATCTTACTAGGTAGGTAACTAAAAGGTAGGTAATAATTGTTATAATAACATTATAATCATTTGTGATGATATTTTATTTCAGTAATATATGTAAGTAGCTAAGTACCCACATCAGTAAGTAGATATGTAGCCTAGAAAACCACTACCTAGCTAGTTTTTTTTATCGCGAGCATAGGTAAGATAGCTTACTCGTGTTATGTATTAAGTCTTTCAACATTATCACTTATTTATTTTTTAATCTAGGTATTTGTGGAAAAAGGGAAATACTTACCTATTTAAAAAAATAAACAACATACTAGTAGGTACATATATAAAAACTATTTTTATTAGTCTTACTTACCTTTCGGAGTTTTGAAGTAACCTAAAAAATGTTATCTCTGTGTGCTTAACCGACGAGTTTAAACAACCAAAAACAGCACAATATTGTCTGTGTTTCGCTATATTATTAACGCACGACTACTGCTTGCATCAAAACACCGTTCGCCACAGCGACGCATTCTCGGCTGTTTGTATACCGAGTCACGGAACAAGTGTATACCGACCTTCGAGGCGCGTAGGTATAACTTGCGTTCCGACCGTTTGTATGAAGATACAATAATGTAAGATATCTATATTGTGATTTTGGGTCCCGCTACACAAAATATTTACAAGACGTTTGAATATACCATGATAGGAAGTAAAAAGCTCCATTCATTGTGTGAAGCATCAGAAAAAAAGTCTTTTTATTGGGCTGAGATTTGTATTGTACCGGTACAATATTACGAAATAAATGGCTAGTTGTTGACCGAGCGAGCGAAGCGAGAGAGGTCTCCGTTTTAGCTTGGCCAAAAATGCTTTCGTATGTCTGCGTGTTCTCCTCTAGAGGTCGCATTTCTTAACCGATTTCCATGAAATTTTGTGAGCAGGTTCGATAAACATGAAAATCGATAGTCGAGCCATTTTTTGGAAATTTTTGAAAATGGCGGAATTGGCATAAAGGGCCTAAGCGCCTTTGGATTATATGGCTCTTACGACCATTTTGTGTTTGTAGGGGCAACGAAATAACAAAGGAATTTTATTTTCTAGGACATACAATAAACGGTTTTTTTCACCAGCATTGTCTAAGGATAGATAGTCCAATTTGTTTTTTTAGAATACTGATTGACCTGAGCGTCTAGAGTTCGAATCCCGGATTACTAATGTTTGACCAAAAATTGATTGACAAATGGTCATTTGACAAACAACGTTTCAACAAATGTTCATTTGGCAAACGATACATTTGTTACATGTGTTAAATAATATAATAAAATGTCAATTGACTTTTTTGCATTTCACTAAATACCTAATATGTTTCGCTCATTAAGTATTTGTCTAAATGTCATTTAAAAAATGTTATTTTATTATAAGTACTTCATTTTTCAAACATCACGATTTAGTGGTTCTCTATTTTGTCTCATAAGTTTAATATCCATAATTTAAGATCTCATAATATTTTTTTCCATAATAATCTTATGTCCGAATGATGCCTAGCCTTACCCTCCACGGCAAAGTGGTTTTTGTGTCTGTGTTACTTTCGCCCCAAGCTTGAGTCACTCGCTCGCTTCGCTCGCTCGCTCGTGTCTTGGTCACAGGAAACCTAACGAACCTAACCTACACTCCACTCCACGGCAAAGTGGTATTTGTGTCTGTGTTACTTTCGCCCTAAGCTTGAGTCGCTCGCTCGTGTCTTGGTCACAGGAAACCTAACGAACCTAACCTACACTCCACGGCAAAGTGGTCTTTGTATCTGTGTTATTTTCGCCCTAAGTTTGAGTCGCTCGCTCACTTCGCTCGTTTGCTCGCGTCTTGGTCACAGGAAACCTAACGAACCTAACCTACACTCCACGGCAAAGTAGTTTTTGTGTCTTTGTTACTTTTGCCCAAGCTTGTGTCTCGATCCAAACCATATTTATTAATAGATATATTAATAAAGGAAACACTTGTAAAATAATACATTTTATCAAATGTTTTTTGACCAATAGTAGTTTTGTCTGATAACTCAGTTGCTAAATGTTCATATGTGAAATAATTATTAGGTAAGATGTAAATTTAAGAGTCCCCTTACCCTAGACTTATCCATACAAACGTAGTCTACGTTTAATTTTGAAACCACATGTCAGATTCCGGTAAAAATTGGTAATTGTAAAGAAATTGCAATTATCTAGGGTAATTACTGGTATCTGACGTAAAATTATGAACTGGAAAGAAAATAAAACGATTTAGAAGTTTCCCATACTGATGGACAAAAATGATATAAAACACTATATTCTATTTCAAGTTCATATTTTTACGGTCGGAAATCAGTTATTACCCTAGAAAATTGCAATATATTTGAAATTACAAAATTTTGCCGAAATCGGACATGTCATTTTGATATAAAATGTAGACTACGTTTGTATGGAAAGTTGTATTTCGGTTTAGGGTAAGGGGACTCTTAAGTGATGATCATTTGGAAAAGTGACTCGTTTGTAAAATGATTAGTTGTAAAATGATCAATTGGCGAAACCATTTCTTTGCCAAACGTTGTTTGTCAAGTGTAATTTTGCCAAATGACTTTTGGTCAAACAACGGGACCCCTTGAATCCCACCAGGTGTTCTCTTTTTAGTGCGATGTATTTATTTTTATTTTAAGACCGATATTTTGAAGTTTATTTTAAAGTATAGGTTTTGTATTCTTACTTATTTGTATTCTTGGGAATTATGAACACGGAACATTCGTTTAGGTGCTTACAGTAGTTATAGCCTATTTTACCAAAATTATCACTTTACCACAATTTTATAAAAAATCATTTTCTTATATAACTAAACTAAAAATCAATAGGTTAAATTTTTTGAGAATCTTTTATACATACATAATATCACACCTGTTTCCCACAGGGGTAGGCAGAGACAATTTTTTTTGAGAATCTTTTATTGTGAGACTAAACTAGGTAAATACTCTTCAAGATAAAATAAACGAGCCCAAACTTGATGGGATTGCGTGGTTTCATTATAGAGTTCCTATGACCGCTTTCCAGCTCCATCATCAGACCAGTTTCAAGTCATCATAATATTGCATTGCCACACAATATATACAGGTGTGCAAAATTTTAAGCTCAATTGGAAACCGGAAAGTATATCAAATTTATCTTGCGAGATTTGACCCGAACATGCAAACATACATAGATTGCAAGTTATACAGGGTGCAATTGAAATCACTAGCAATAATTTAACTTATTAACATACTCACATAAAGGATATTTTGTACGGTAACACACACTACAATTAGTGCAGTAATTAAAAAAAATAAAAAAGCAAGAAACATAGCTAAAGTATCAAAACACTTGTGATCGTGCGCGCTCACTGATACCTACGGGCCTTAAGAGTCCCCCGACCCTAGACCCCCGACTACGTTTGTATGGAAAGTTGTATTTTGGTCTAGGGTCGGGGGACCCTTAAGGTAAGCGACCCGTTGCAATACAGCTGAACGGCGGGCGCGGCCGGCATACAAAAGTAGACTTTAGATTACGTAAATTAGGTTGAAAATCAATTGGGGACGGGTCGTCTCACACGAACGCTTGAGGATAGTAGGTACGATGAAGTAGGAACGAATGTTAGCGTACTACGATGCGACAAAATTGATACTATTACAATTAATTTCTTTTTCATGATTTTAATGACGATTAGTTTTTTTATTTATAATTGCAGTAATGGTATCTATCAAAGAGTCTAACGCATGTTTAGAGAAGTTCTGTAATATGAAAATGACAACTTTTGATTGAAGTTTTATTAGCCTTAAATTACTTTGTATCATTGGGTATAGTAGATACCTAAAATATTGCCAACGAATTCAATTACACCCTGTATAAAAATCTGATAAACGAAAAAAAAACTGAATTGATAATTATTGTATAGAGTTCAGAGACATTCTGAATCGGTAGCTCAACCAAGTCATAGTACAGACAGTATTGCAACTCGGCGCTGTCCTTGAAAAATATACCTACGCCACGCGTGCGCTAGGGCTGCCCGTCTACAGTATTTTAACCAGTCAAGACCCGCACGACATTAATAAATGTCCACGTTCATTGTCTTACTATTGTGTCTGGTATTGACGGCACGGTAAAGGAACGGTTAATTTCATGTACCTACTAGAGTAACTAGTTTTGTGATTGTAAGGTAAATGAAAAAGATAGCGTTAAATAAAAATACATGTTATGTTTTTGATTATTATAATATTTAATATCCCTTAAATATTTATTTTGTTTTGTTTTTAGTATTTGTTGTTATGGCGGCAACAGGAATACATAATTTGTGAAAATTTCAATTGTCTAGCTATCGCGGTTCTTAAGATACAGCCTGGTGACAGACAGACGGACAGACAGTGAAGTCTTAGTAATAGGGTCCCGTTTTTACCCTTTGGGTACGGAACCCTAAAAAGATCGCGACGAATTGATTGCCTCCTTTTTAGAAGTCGGTTAAAAAGGAACGGTAAGTTATTCTGGTTTGTTCAGTCCGGTCGGATTACAATCCCTACATACAGCACGAAGCAACTCGAAACAATTTTTTTTTGTTTACCATCCCATATTGAAACGCTGCGAACGTAACTTAACATTAACCATATCATCGCGTACGCTTCCTACAGCAATCAAAACCCTACTACAAAATCTTACTTAAAAATTATAGGTAGTTCTACTTAGCGTAAATCTTACTAGGTAGGTAACTAAAAGGTAGGTAATAATTGTTATAATAACATTATAATCATTTGTAATGATATTTTATTTCAATAATATATGTAAGTAGCTAAGTACCCACATCAGTAAGTAGATATGTAGCCTAGGAAACAACTACTTAGCTAGTTTTTTTTATCGCGAACATAGGTAAGATAGCTTACTCGTGTTATGTATTAAGTCTTTCTTTAACATTATCACTTATTTATTTTTTAATCTAGGTATTTGTGGAAAAAGGGAAATACTTACCTATTTAAAAAAATAAACAACATGCTAGTAGGTACATATATAAAAACTATTTTTATTAGTCTTACTTACCTTTCGGAGTTTTGAGGTAACCTAAAAAATGTTATCTCTGTGTGCTTAACCGACGAGTTTAAACAACCAAAAACAGCACAATATTGTCTGTGTTTCGCTATATGATTAACGCACGACTACTGCTTGCATCAAAACACCGTTCGCCACAGCGACGCATTCTCGGCTGTTTGTATACCGAGTCACGGAACAAGTGTATACCGACCTTCGAGGCGCGTAGGTATAACTTGCGTTCCGACCGTTTGTATGAAGATACAATACTGTATGATATCTATATTGTGGTAGTGCCGATGACTGGGTCAAAACTAAACCATTCAGTATGGTTTATAAAAAAAATGACACAAAATAGTGTCACTTTTCATTAATCATATCAATTTTCAAAATGATTTTGGATTTATTAATGCAAAATAATCGGCCAAGTGCGAATCGGATTCGCGCACTAAGGGTTCCGTACCATTATCTGTAAAAAATCGCGTTTGTTGTATGGGAGCCCTCCTTAAATATTTATTTTATTTGGTTTTTAGTATTTGTTGTTATAGCGGCAACAGAAATACATAATTTGTGAAAATTTCAACAGTCTACCTGTCGCGGTTCTTGAGATACGGACAGACGAACAGACGGACAGACGGACAGACAGCGAAGTCCTAGTAATAGGGTCCCGTTTTACCCTTTGGGTACGGAACCCTAAAAACTGACATAAGAGCGCTATTTGACTCTAAACATTAAGTTGATACACTTTCGTATTTCATACAAATCCCATAGAAAATGTTTAGGAAAAAGTGTCTGATTTGACTAGTTATCATCTAGCGATTTAAATCATAGAATTCGTAGAGCACCGGTCTAGTATATTCTTATTTTTTTAATCCAAGTAATCAGCTATCTTCAAACCAAACTTTCTGTTCACCCGTTTATGCGTAATGATAAAAGTGTGCAAGCAATGCAAGCATATGTTACATACATCCTACTAATATTATTGTTAAAGTGTGTAAATATGGATGGACGTTTATTACTCTTTCACGTAAAAACTACTGAATGGATTTTAATGAAACTTTACAATAATATAGCTTATACATCAGAATAACACATAGGACAATTTATAAAGATACTACGCAAACGAAGTCGCGGGCACCAGAAGTAGTTTATAATACAAAAAATCTCATCACTCTGATATCCGCCGGCGAAACGCCGCACCTTTTCAAAACTCACATATTTCTTCGCGTGCAATTCATCAAACCTATTCTGTAATCATTCGCTCCGAAATGTATAAATAATCGGCCTCCATCGTACATCTTTATTCTGGGAAGGCGATTATGTTTTTTTCTGGCCACAAGCAATTTGCTTCGGCCGCAGCGGTGTGGTGTGACCAATCGATTTTGAGACCCGGTATGTCGGTTTGATTCCCGGTCTGAGAGATGTCCGTGTTTTTATGATTTGGTGATGAAGCTTGCTTTTTACGGTAAAGAGTATGATTGTAGCTGCTGGTATATTTGAAATCGTGTAGTGATAACAGTCTCGTCATTGTAGGGAAAAAATAAGAGTAAAGATCGGGATATTTTCCATATTATAATTTAATTCTCATTGCTTGTGCAACCCGAAATGGACATACCCTTAGTACTTAAATCGAACCACGAGCTATACCTACTAGATCACTATAGTATCTATAATGAAATTAAGTAGTCAACTTTTTTAAAAATAGTCGGAATTTCCATACGAAAATGTGTAGACGCGCGGGCAATTTGTATGGGAATGCCGATTTTTTTTTGGACTGTTATTTTTTATCAATAAAATATACTTAGTGATCTAGTATAGCCTGGGGTTCGATTTGTCACAGGTATGTCCCTTACACGTTGTATATAACTGACATTTATATCGGAATGAGATATTTGTTGCTTTCCATAGAAACTCGGATCAACTGATATTTGGAAGGACTAAAATTGTTTTTCGTGACGTCATGCATTTTTGAAGTCAAATGACGCTTTTAATATCACATTTTTCTGCTTTAATAAAGCTAAAATCATAATGATCAATGAAAAGTGTCACTATTTGGTAACGTTTCATTTTATGAACTGTACCGAATAATTTTTGAAGTGAAAACTTCTTTAGCGGCGTTGTGCACTTTTTTTGGAATGGGTAAAAAATGTTAAACTCGCGTCAGGACACGTGACCTGATCGACAATTCGTAAGACAGATGGAGAGTAGACAGCTGGCGCGGCGTAGGAGAGGGAGTATCCCCCTCTCTTTCTACGGCGCGGCGAAAATGTATGCCTGCGCCTGCTGTTTCGTATATCAAAAATGCACAACGTTAATATTCAAGTTTTCACTTCTGCCGGCACTCCCAGAGTGCAACCCGTCGTTTTTTTTGACCCAGTCAACCAATTAACCACTAGGGAGTAAATAGCTACGGTCTATTCCCTATAATAAAGTGAAATTGCACTAAAATGGTCAGAACAACGTGTCTAGCTGTCGCCGGATACGCTGCTATGTTAATTAAAAACATTTTATTTGCGGCCCGCCTGCATGTTGCACAAGAACTTTAAAGCTTAGGAAGCTTGTACAAGGGTGGAATATTGATATATGTATTATTTGAATGAGATAAGAGAAAGAAGAGAAAGAGATTAATAAAACTAATCTATAAAACCGTGTGGTATCCGTCCGGCATAGTAGAATAGGGCTAACTAAGTCCTCCCGTAAATGTCATAGACGGCGACTTAGGAAATGCAAGCTAAATAAAGCTTATAAACATCAGTGAGACCTCTCCAACTCGTCTGGCCAGCGAGGAGAGTATAGGCCATTAAGTCTTGCTACTCTGGCCGAGTATGGCTCTGGGAGTACAGAAAGGGTCGTACTCTTGCAGTGGGGATAAAAACATCGTTTTTAGATTCCTCTATGAGGACATAAAGATATGATGAAACTATGAAACAAACTAAAAAAGCAAAATAAAAAAAAGTAAAAAAATATCAATTAAATCAACCGGTTGGAATAAAACACTATTGTTGTGTAAGAGTCGCACTTAAATATTTATTTTATAGGGGGAAAAGGAATCAAAATATCGGTGGATCGCTAGCCGCAGCATGTAATAGCGTCATTCTGATTAACAAATCTGACATACAAATCTGAATGGTGAAAAACCGATCAAGTTTTGCCCTTGATCGGTTTTTCACGATCACGAACTGCTCTGGAGAGAAGCAGCTGGTACATTCCAAGATTTTGTCTCCCAGATCTAAAGATAAAAAATCAAAGCGAGTGTATAAACCACTTAGCACAGAATGAGACGCATCCGATTTGCTTTTATTGCCGCACTTCTAATCGATTCTGTATCGATTACGATTAATTGCGGCGGCCATTATCGATACATTCACAGAACATCTCGCCTCTTTCACCATCAAAGAAGTGTTTCCGACTTTCCGACGTAATAGATAGCAAATGAATGAATAAATTGCTTTGGCGAATGCCAAAATGGCTTGTAGTTCTTGCGGGACACGTACGAGATAGACAGAGTCTGAGACTGCAAGTAGAGCTTCAACGTGTTCTTAAAATACGAAATTAAGAATTTTTTTGTTAAAAAATGACAATTACATAAGTAAAATCTCAGAGTAAAAATGACAATTACATAAGTAAACCCTCAGAGTAAAATAATGTTTTCTAAATGGCGTAGGGAACCCGTCTCAAAAGCTACACTATAGCTACAGTATGTTGAATTGAACCTCACCTGTTACTATTTTATTTTAAAAAATCCTAAGAAAATAGATTAAGATAAATTAACCCTTTGTTAAAAAATCCATAACACTCGTATAATAATTATGAGACAGAATGACTGTATGTACTTACATACAGTACAAGTAAGAACATACAGCAAAAAATAAACAAAGGAAATAAAAGAAAGACTAAGGGTAAGACTTTTGCATCAAGCTTTTCATCTCTTCGAGATCATAAACCTACAAAGACAAAACACTGGTCTCAAAATAATTTGTAAGTATAATACCGAAGCAGGCGCCGCGGGGCGTGGCCCCGCACTAATGCCGGCGTGATGATAGGGTGCCGCGCAGGCGTAGTGTCTGAGTGCAGGCTATGACGCATCTGCTGCTAGGGCTGCGCCGAACATATTATAATTACTAAAGAACAGATATGTACCCAACTCCATAGAAACAAAGACAATATATTAATAGAAACTATTGGAGGGCTTGTAAGTATGGAAAAGTTGCGGGTAGGCACACAGAGACGACAGCACACACGACTAGCAAAAAAGTGACGAAATGTTGAATATGCTTTAAAAATATTTATTGCACTTTATATAAGTAATATTTAATTAATTACAATACTACTTTATTTAAATTAATTATTACCATAAAGCGCCATCGATCGCCTGCGATGGGTAGGCTAGGCATGGTTGCGTGAAGCTCCGGCAGAAATCTATAATATTTTTATTTTAATTGATGGTTAGTTATGGAAAAATTGCAGGAGAACAAAAGTCACTGACATAGCCTAGCGGCAGTGGTGATGGTCGATGGAGCAGAAAGGTTCTCGAATGGCAACCACGACGACCTTACCAGGGTCGCTGGAAAGCGCTGGATGCAGGCCGCTATAGATCAGTAATTTTAGAAATCCTTGGGAGAGGTTCTATGCTATTGTTGCTATGTTCAGCAAAGGACGTTATACGGCTGAAACGGTGATAATGATGATATCGCTTGTAAAACTTGAATAGGTTGCGATTGTGAGATAGCTCAAGTGAACTTTTTTGCCATTTGTGTTTCATAAATCACATTAAGGCATTATTAACATGTTAATCGTGTTATTACCACTTGAGAAACTCTTAAGTATGGTGACTGCCTGAAGAAGAAAGAAAGTAAAATATCTGAAAGAAGGTAATTTATCTGGTGAAAATTTACAGGAGTTACATTATCTAAATAAAGCATCTGATAACGCTGATACTGGCCACTAATACATTCAAAAAAGGAAAACGGAACGGCAAAGCTTACTTGTGGCAGTTGTGACAGCCCTATCTCTGTACCCTATAGGAGACTCCGGCGCCTCCAAAGAGATAGCCGCCATCCTGTGCTATATCCACGTTTTTATGTTCAAGATATAAAAAAGTTGGACTCACAACTAGCTAGTAACGCTACCAAAAAGAAAATCCGAATATAAATTTGTAGTTGTAATTGTTTTTATTTTCACCCGACAGCAATTGGGTATTTTCCTAAGTCTAAAATAAATTACTTTGTACCAATATAAAAATAAAACGTAGCAAAATAATGGCACTTGTCTTTGAAAATATCCATTTTATCGTTATTTTAAATTTATTATTGCAGAAAAACTGATAATAAGAGCGCTATTTGACTCCAAAAATCTGTGACGTCACCTGCCTGTATTTCATACAAAATCTAATAGAAACTGTTTGTTTTGACGTTTAAAAAAAAGTATCTGATTTGACTTGTTGGAAAATAGCGTATTCCAAAACGAGTGTTACTCTATATCCGCTACCTATGTATTTCCCATGTTCATATCCATGACATTTCGGGACTTCTTGAAATCCAGGAGCTAGTTAAAAATCGGTGATTTTAAAACCGAAATAACGGGAAAAAATATGTCATCTTACCTTTTTGCCGTGTGGTTTCCGGCAGAGTAGAATAGGGCCACTCCAAGTCTTCCCGTGTATGTCGTAAAAGACGACTAAGGAAATACAAGCCGTCTGGCCAGCGTGGAGAGTGTAGGCCAAGTCCTCTGGCTGCTCTGGCTGAGTATGGCTCTGGTAGTATAGTCTGGTAGTGTCGTGCCGTGCTCCTGTAGTAGAGACAAAAAGATCTGATGATGATATCAATTCGTGGCAACCATTTTCATGTATTTTCGCCGATTATTCGAAGACGCCTAGACCGATTAGGAAAGTTCTTTTTTGTTTGAAAGGAAATGCTTGTCGGGTGGTCCCATTGAAATTTTATCAAAATCGGTTGCGTAAATCGGGGATGAAGTTGGATTTTAGATTATAAAAATTATTTGTGACTGTTTAGATTATAAAAACAGTTTTGAAGACAGTTTCAGGCTATTCTTTGCTACCTTTTTATTTTGCCAATTAATATAACTATAAAATATATATATAATGTATTGAAAATTTTCAGCAAAAACGTTAGAGCCGTTTTCGAGATCACAGAAACTATAAAATTCCTGCTATCACGAAATCGTTGGTTCCAAAGAGTTCACGTCGGTCCTCATTACGACGGACCGGGAAGGCTGTCAGCGGTATCTCGAAGCTCAGATATAAACTTAATGGACCTGCGGCAGTAAAAAGATTTGTCCGATCGCTCGCCGGCTTCTCTACTCCAGGGGCTATGGCACTTTCTGATGCCACATTTATTTTGGGATGCCATATTTCTTGGGGCTACTTTACGGTTCCCTGCATAGGTTTTGTACATTTAATGCATGTCAAGATGAGATGTCAAGAATATGTATGAAATCAAAAACGATCGAATCTGCGGAGAGTTTATAAATTGTAGACTTCTTGACTTACGGCAGAGTAGAATAGGGCGACTCCAACTCCTCCCGTGGATGTCGTGAAGGCGACTTATGGAATATAAGCCAAACAAAGCTTATAAACATCAGTGAGACTTCTTGAACCCGTCTGGCCAGCGAGGAGAGTGTAGGCCTTGGCCTGTACAGAGCCATACTTGACCAGAGCAGCCAGAGGACAAGTCCTCTGGCTGCTCTATTCAAGTATGGCTTTGGTAGCACATAAAGGGTCGTGCTATTGCAGTGGAGACAAAAAGATCTGATAATGATGATGATAAAGCGATGCGGCTAGCAGCCCATCACTATTTTGATTCCTTTTTCCACCTTGTCGCCCACCATTACGCTAAAAGTGGCCTTTGAGTCTTGCGGCCCTCTACTCTGCCTGCTTCGAGTACAATAAATATACTATTATGTATAAAACTAATAACTCTTTAATAATGTTTACTAGGCATAACATTTCCAGCAAGCCATCAGAACTTGAACTGAGTATGATTTCCATTTCCATGCCGCTTATCTTGGCAGATTCCCCGTAATGCATTACGTCCCTTGCGCGGGAGTCTTAGAAGAAATTAATTTCCTCATAATTGCTGTAATTTCGAATCGCATACAAGGAACATGAAACTAAATAGAGCTTGCATCGTGAGCGTACGCATCGCTTTGACTTGACTTGGCTTTCGATTTGTTTTTCGTGGTGGGTGAGTGGCTGACACACTAGTGTGAGATTTTTGAGCTACCCAATGGATATCTGACGTAGGTTGACGACATCACGACGGCGTAACGTGCATTCCAAATCACAGAAAAGCTCTTGATATTTAATGGCACTTCTGGTCACCGAAATCCAAGTGCAAGTTTACGATTAGTAGTTAAATGAGACTTTATTTTGTGTTTGACCAAGTAAATAGTACCTACCTTAACAAAAACAAAGCAGACTAAAATTGTCAGATAGTTACATAATTTTTTTATCAAAATCGGGTGTGTATTTTGGTGTAAAAGTCGGTTTTTAGTTTTGGAAAAATATTGGTTCATTGGCAAGTAGAGTTAAATAAGAAGCATTCTATTTTTGTTATAATTTATGAGAGAAAAATATGATTAATTATCAGTTTTACCAGTAGATAGGTATGTCGTCCACATTTTATTATTTGTAGTCAACCAATTGTAAAAAAAATTATTTTCCGTTCCATTAAATTAAGCAACTTCCATTCGGTTTGAGCTCCTTGCATCCATTCTCAGTGCCGCTCCGTTCCACGTTAACAATTAATTATTGTTTTTATCGTCCCACACTGAATAGCTCGGCGTCGCGCGACCAATTAACCTTTGCATCGATACTCGTCGATTTACGATTAAATGACAACTTGACAATTGTCTTGTGTACAAACTTGCATTTTTTTTTTTAAACTGGATGGGGAATAAAAAGGGTCGGTGAGCCAACGGAGTAAATAAGTAAGAAATGTTTGATAGAGAAAAGCACAAGGTACTTACATACTATGGTAATTATGTCTTAATTTTATACAGAACCATTAAAACCTATCAGTATGATGGTGAAAGACAAAGAAAACAGTGACGAGTTGTTAGTCGCATCTCTTGTTGATAAAATAAATCGAGATTTGCTTCCATTCCCTTGATCTGCTTTCAGGATCTGCTCAAGAATGGAAGAATCTAGAAGATTTCACGTTATTTTCTTTTCTTCCCGACCTGCAAGCAAAACACAGTGGATGAAAGCCGGATACCTTTTACAATTTTTTCCATTCTGGTCTGGGAGAAAAGAAAAAACGCCTTTTTTAGTTTATCTCTGTACCTATTTATTAAGAAACTAAATATAAGAAGAACTATATGAAACTAAAGCCTTAAAATGAAGTCGATTTCATTTTAAGGCTTTAGTTTCTTAACGAGTCTGCAATAACTTTCGTGGACAATGATTTTTCAAAATGTTGTATCTTTTTGAATTATTGATCGATTTACACGTTTCGAGACGTATATTATATTTTTTTGTATTTTTTTAGCATAGAAATTTTCAAACGTTTTTCGCAATTAAAATTTCGCCACGAAGGTTACGCGGAGAATGATTATTGAAGAAATGCTCATCTTACATTAATTCATTGGTCTGTCTCTGTGTGCTAAGACTTGCAAGATCCAAATGCTCTGTATGCCCCATTAGGGATAAGGACGTGATAGTGTACACTGAAATAGTGTACATGGAAAGCCCTCCACCGACAAGTCCTAGCTCTTAAATATAAGAAGAAGACTGTCCCCTGGAGTAGCCGGCGGCCACAAAGCCCGGCGTAATCGAATTGATTCGTTAATTACTTACTTTATCGCCGCCATTAGCTCTCCCACGCACGTAATTGCTAATTTTCATCTGTGGGACTCCACAAACAATGTCAATGTTCTCGTCAAAGTTCATCTATACCTATACATTTTCAATAAGTAAATAAAAGTACTCACTTATGTACTCTACTCTTACTTTACCACATCCATGATATAATTAGACCGCTGGTAATCAAAGGCGTTAGTTAATCGGTCGCTTTAAATCCAAAATAACTGGAAAAATATATCATCTTACCTTATTAGCCGATTTCCAAAAAGGAGGAGGTTCTCAATTTGTCACGATCTTTTTTTATATTATATGTTTACCGATTATTGAAACGCTCCAGGACCAATTTGGAAAATTCTTTTTGTTTCAAAGGGTAAACTTTTCAAGTGATACAAATTTATCAAAGTCAGTTATGTAGTTTTGGAGTGAAGTCGGTTTTATAGTTTTTAAAAATTATTGAACTACTTAATTATTTGTAAGTCTGACGTTTCGTTTAGACCATGCGAGTTATCTATGGCTTCAATAAAATGGTATGATATCATGCAAGATATAAGCATCGTCTAAATGGGCCTTTAGTTTGAAAAATATTGCAACTCGTGAAAAGTATGAACTAAATTACACAAGAGACAGAATTACACAAGAGACATTGTAGATACTAAAAATAAAATAATAATTATTTAAACCGAAACTTGACTTGTCAACTAAAAGGCAGCAAAGCGAATGTGGCAGCAATAAACCAGAAAAAAACCAGACAAAATTTATCGTAAACTCGGCTGATATAAAAAGAGACACCATTCATTAAAGCGCTTTTAAATAATTGAAAAACAAAAAGTCGAGGCGCGGCGGTCCGGACTCTGGCACAAATTATCGAGAGCACAGATGTGCCACCCCATGTGTGTCCAGCTCAATGGGCACTACACTACAGATTCTTTTAGAATCAAGGCCCTTACTATAAGAAGTTTTTTCCAGACAAATTAAATATGGGGTTATTTCTTTTCAAAAAACTTTCAAGAACGCCATCTAGTGACGTGTAGCGGAACTACATATTCCAACATATCCGTATCCAATCTATTTGCTAGGCAAATTTAAAAAAACCCGAATTACAAGCGTTAACCCCAATAAATTTTAAAAGGTTGAACCGATTTTTATCGAACATAGCTAAGGACCACCGCAAGAGAACTTGCTTTCACGTGAAAAACCGCATCGAAATCGGTACATCCGTTCGTGTGCTACGATACTACAGACAGACAGATATGAGCATCAAACTTATAACCCCTTTTTGTCAGGGGTTAAACCAGCACGAGCGGCTATGTATTGAGCGCTACAACATGATAATAACACTATGGGACGACTATTGTATTTTGTGCAGAATCTTTATTCCCGAATATGAGCAGGTAGGAAGATTTCCGTATCTACTTGGAAAATACAGCGTTTAAAAGTATATGTTTGACGATTCACGTGTATTATTGCGTGAATTTTTGTCTACTTCTCTACTTCAACTATAGTAACGATAAATAGGTATATAGGTGTACAGTAATAAGAAACTCCCAGATTTTTCTTACCTTTTCGACCGTCACAATCACAACATCCCTTTTTGAACTCTCATACATATGCACCGAAGATTCTCTATAATAATAACTAACTTAGGTTTTTCTAAAACACATAGTTTTTATACCGAAATTCCTACAGGGAACGAAGCCCACGGGCACAGCTAGTTTATTATATATAAAGTTCGCAAAAAAAAAATTAAGCGCACACATCCACGCATGAGCTATCCTTCTGTAATTCTCTTTTTTTAACCAAGGCAGCATTCTCATACGTACAACCACGACCACCTCAGTCTGACCCTCCGAAGATCTGCTATCTTCGACGAGACACACTCATTTCCACCTCCACCAGGAGAGGAGGGAAGACCAACACAAGCTGGTCAGTTCATAACCATTCGCTTACAATTACGTACAATTAAGCTATCATTAAGAGTGGTTTTTCTCGAAGCCTGCAATTTGTCACGCGCTTTTTGAGGGGGGAAGGGGGGCGTTAATTAAACGAAGTACCCCTAATACAGGTAAAGTGGTATTAAAGTACCGCCAGAGTAGTTAAAGTAATGAGAAGGCCAATTGAACTGCTAAGATTGTATCTGTTGATGATGTAGAACGACACGATGATGGTGTGTAAGGTACATACTCTTACTATACAACATTATTACGTCCTTATCCCTGACGAGGTAGACAGAGCCCAGGGTGCTTAGCGTAATGGATGGAAAAGTGCCTACTTACACTATATATAGTTCTAGGACAGTTTGTATGGATATGTCGAATTTTTTTACAGTATTAGTCGCCTACTCGCCAGATATTATTCTTTCGCCTCATATTATTATGTTTTTTTTTTAATTTTTTTATTAAAAAATACTAAGAAAAAACATAAATTACGTTACTATAAGTAGTCAAAAAAGCAAGTTTCTTATAAAACTCCTTATGAAATTATTGTCAGTTTTTAACCAGGGCCGGATTTAAGCACAAGCTACATAGGCTGCAGTCTAGGGGCTCGCACCACAAAGAGGCCCGCCATTTTTTTTATACTTCTAAGTAGACAAACAGACTAAAAAAATAAAAATAAATACAGAAAAAAAATTGAAATTAAATAAAGCAAAAATTATAAGTATAGGGTATATATGACTTAATCTGATATATTTCTCACCCAATTTTAAAGAGACGGGGGCCCCGCATCACACACCGAGCCCAGGGGTTCATGTTCTTAAATCCACCATCTAAGAATTAGTGGCAACATTGGCAAACCCCGGTGGTCGGCACTCTTAACACCTAATTACTCAACAAAGGTTAACAATTGCAAGTCTATGCAACAATTGACATGCAACATTATGGCTCCGAAACACAATGCGCCGGCGCCTATTGTGAGCAACAATGAATGAGATTCAACTTCGTACGATGTTCTAGGAACTGCGAAAAATGAATTGTAGATTTTTTTCGAATGGATGAATGAATCTTGGAGGTCATGAGAAAAAGTTGCCGCCCTTGAAAAGTATAATAGGTAGGATAGGAATCACATTATGATAACGATAACTGATGATGATGTCATAAAGTGGTCCTAAAAAGGTTTTTAAACCTTCTGTTTAGATACTCAAAATCATCATCTTACGAGCGTATTCCCGGTTGCATCCTCAGCAGTAACGCTTCAGAGCCCGGGGTCCGCTACCTAACCTAATGATTTGACGAGGTTACTGGTTTTTACGTCGTCTGCGACCCAAAGGGTAGACCAGAACCAATCTTAGGTTAGGTTTGAACAAACGCTAGATGGCGTTTAGGACCCACGGTTTATTTATACGTGCCTTCAGAAACACGGAGTCATCTTTTTTTTCGGATAATCATAGGTGACTGTGAAGATACTAAACATATTTTAAGAAAAAGTGGAAACGCGTCGTCCTCAATAATATGGGATTTATTATAGTCACTTCTAACAAGCTTTACATATCTCATACCTACCTTTAAAAGAGCAATTCTTGTATATTTATATATAAATTTATTTCTGTGATCTCGGAAACGGCTCTAACAATTTCGCAAAAATTTTTTATATGAGGGTTTTTGGGGGTTAACAATCGATCTAGATTAGTCTTATGTTTGGGAAAACGCGTGTTTTCATGCGTTTTTTTTCCACGCAGAATAGTTATATACAATGTCCTTTTTAATTAAGTACAAATATTTTAAGAGGTGATTCAGTCCATCATTCCTAACAACTATTCCCAATAAATGTATTTCGAAAAACGAAAAAAAAAATTCATTTTCCATAGTAATGATATCACGTGACTACTTCAATTCATATGAGAACCTAAAAATTTTTTTTCGTATTTCTATTTACATTCATTAGGCAAATTTGTTCAAAATGATGGACTGAACCACCCCTTAAAATATTTGTACTTAATTAAAAAGGACATTGTATAACCGAGCAAAGCTAGGTCGCCCAGGTACTGTTTATAATATATGTCAATAATAGTATGGACGAAAGGACAGTTCATTGTATATCTATACAACGTGGAAGGGACATACCCGTCAGAAATCGAACCGCGGGCTATACTAGACCACCATACCTATAGTATAATAATAAAATAACAGTAAAAAACTAAAAAAAACGGTATTTCCTTACAAAAACCGCAGCCGCCCGGGCAATTGGTAAGGGAATGTCGATTTTTTTTAGTTTTTTGATTGTTATTTAAATTTCATTCTATAGTGCTCTAGTATAGCACCTATAGTATAGCACCATTCTTTCCTGTTTTCACTTAGTTTTCCACTTTATTCATCTTGTACTGTTAAGATCATTTTTTTAAATGTGTAAGTTATTTGTATTTAAGTAAGATGTATATGTATGTTTATTATAAATATTGTTTATAAGTATGTTTATTATATTGACCCTCGCACTACCTAATTTCCCATCACTATGTTTTTTTCCTACATATAGGTTGCTTGGAAGAAATTGCTTTGCTATAAGGCCGCCTTTTGCGCATTTCCTAGTTTTTAAGATAATTATGTGCTGTATTTTATTTTGTGCAATTAAGGGTATTGTATTGTATTGTATTGTATTGTACAGCAGCCTATGTGGTTCGATTTATGACGGGTATGTAATGAACTTCAACGTTGTATAATATCATCATCATCATCATCATCATTTCAGCCGCATAGCGTCCACTGCTGGACATAGGCCTCTCCCAAAGATTTCCAAAATGACCGATCTAGAGCTGCTTGCATCCAGCGCCTTCCAGCGACCTTGGTTAGGTCGTCAGACCACCTTGTGGGTGGGTGTCCTACGCTTCGCTTGCCTATACGTGGTCGCCATTCGAGAACCCTTTCGCCCCATCGGCCATCGGTTCGTCGCGCTATGTGTCCCGCCCACTGCCATTTCAACGAGCTAATCCGCTGGGCTATGTCAGTGACTTTAGTTCTCCTACGAATCTCCTCATTTCTGATTCGATCACGTAAAGAAACACCGAGCATAGCCCTCTCCATAGCGCGTTGCACGACCTTGAGCCTTCTTATGAGACCCATAGTAAGGGACCATGTTTCAGAGCCATAAGTCATCACTGGTAACACACATTGGTTGTAAACTTTAGTCTTAAGACACTGAGGTATATTTGACGAGAAGACACTTCGTAGCTTCCCGAACGCTGCCCAGCCGAGTCGGATTCGTCTAGAGACCTCTTCCTCGAAGCTGGAACATCCTGCCTGGATCAATTGACCCAGGTAGATATACTGGTCTACAACTTCGAGGGTGGAGCTCCCAACACAAACAGGTAGGGGCGCAACATGGACATTCGACATTACTTTCGTTTTGTCCATGTTCATTTTAAGGCCCACTTGTTGGGAAACTCGATTTAGATCTCCGAGCATAGTACTTAGGTCTTCCATCGATTCTGCCATGACAACGATATCGTCGGCAAATCGAAGGTGAGTGATATACTCGCCATTGATGTTGATGCCAAATCCTTCCCATTCCAGAAGCTTGAAGGCATCTTCCAGTGCAACGGTGAACAGTTTCGGAGATATAACGTCTCCCTGTCTTACACCTCTATGCAGTGGAATTGCCCTCGTGCACTGCTCCTGTACTCGGACTGACATAGTGGCATTACTGTATAAGCACTTCAACACTTCGATATACCGATAGTCAATACGGCATCGCTGGAGAGACTGAAGTACGGCCCATGTTTCGATCGAATCGAAGGCTTTTTCATAGTCCACGAACCCCAAGCATAACGGCCGGTTATACTCCCTCGTCTTCTCTATAACCTGCCGCAGCGTTTGAATATGGTCCATGGTACTAAAACCTTTACGGAAACCGGCTTGTTCGGGAGGCTGGAAGGCATCGAACCTGTTTGCGAGACGATTCGTAATGACCCTCGAGAACAACTTATATACATGACTCAGAAGCGTGATAGGCCTGTAGTTCTTCAATAGGGTGCTATCTCCCTTTTTGAAGAACAGGACCACCACGCCCCTGCTCCACGCTTCCGGCGTTACGCCCTCGAGCAGAACGGAATTAAAGAGCCTCTGAAGGACTTTCAGTACCGGCGTTCCGCCCGCTTTCAGAAGCTCTGCTGTGATTCCATCCTCGCCCGGCGCCTTGTTGTTTTTAAGCTGTTTGAGGGCCATCCTAATCTCGTACAGGCTGATGTCTGGGATATCTTCGGTATAGTGTCGGGTTAACTTGGCTCTTGGGTCTTCAGCCATTTGTCCGCTGGGTTGTGAAACTGAGGTATACAGCTGTCCATAAAACCTCTCGATCTCCGCCAGAACCCCTTCCTTTGTCGACACCACGCCGCCGTCCTCCGTCTTCAGCTTCATCAATCGGCTTTGCCCAACCGACATAGCTCTTGCGAACACTTTGGAGCCTTTATTCTGCTCTATCGTCTCCTTAATACGCTCAGTATTAAAGGAGCGGATGTCGTGTCGCAAGGACTTTTGTATACGTCTGTTGAGCTGCCGATATGATTCAGCATGTTCAGAGGTCTGCAGCGGCCTTGATCGTCGCTCTGCCATTAAGGTAAGGGTCTCAGCAGAGATTTTCTGAGGTCTTTGTTTGGGGCGGGACCTAAACACCTTCGATCCCACCGCTTGGACAGCTTGTATAAACCCTTGGTTTATCTCGTCCACTGTAACGCAATCCTGAAGGCCTTGAAAGCGATTTGATAGTTCAAGCTGGAAACCCTCGGAGTTTTCGATTTGGATCTGCGTCGGTCGGAGCGTCGACTTCATCAGCCGCGATCTTTCGACCTTGAGATCAATATTCACGATGCCTCTTAATATTCGGTGATCGCTCCCGGTTTTGATCCGATTGATCACTGAGACATCGTTGAATATTCGTCTCTTAGTCGTTAAGATGAAGTCGATTTCGTTTTTGACAGGGGGCTGGTTCTTCTTTGCTGGACCTATCCAGGTCCACTTCCTTTGTGGCGGCTTCTTGAAGAAAGAGTTCATCGCGAAGAGTCCCTCTTGCTCCAAAAAATCAGCCAGCCTACGTCCCCTGTTATTTCGCACTCCGTATCCGAAGTTTCCCAGCCTAATCTCTCCATCGCCTCGTTTGCCCAGTTTCGCGTTAAAATCCCCCATAACAACCGTAAAATAGGTTTCAGAAGTATGTATGGCCTTACTTATGTCCTCATACACTTCCTCCACCTCTTCATCGGAGTGATCCTTTGTTGGCATATATACCTGTATAACCTTCAGCGAGTATCTTTTAGATACTCTAAACATTGTATAATATATGTATATCTTAATGTACTGTACGTACTAGTGTAAATTACTTTGTATGCTTCCCCCACAAGTTCATAATTATTGCAGGCTGGCGCCCACCCACTGCTGTCATAGATACTACTGTTAATCTCCTCATATATGCTATTAAAAAGATTTAAAAAGACAAACTCGTTAATGGCTACCGGTTATTTTGCGTTACGACAATTTTCTATATTAATTCGCACTATTAACTTTACTCTCGGTCCTTTCGTAGTGAGTCTAAACGAGCTGAATTTTATATTTTCAAGTAGCTATGTAAAGTTTATATTTTAAAGTTTCCTGAAAAAGAAAAACCATAACCATAGGTAACCCTAAAGTGATCGGTTTACAAATGATTGAGACAAGAAAGGAGAATTAAAATTCTGAAAATTCTTAAGCCTTAAAATTTTTGGAAAACTTTGTAGTTAAACATAATGGCACCATCACATGCTACCACCTGCTTCCTGTCCCGAGTTAAAGAACACATTGCCACCTACGTGGACGGTGTCGTGGACCAAACACTATCAGATTTCATGATATGTATCTTTGTAACCCTTTGATATAGAAATTCAGTAGATGTAACAGTAACGCAAAGAAATCTATTTTGTATTTCTTAGTTTGTTTAAGTGGTTTTAAATTAGGTTGTATTTTAGCTTGTTTAGTATTCATTAATTTTATTCTTATATTTCTGTAATGTTCTTAATATTGTATTTTTTTTTGCTGCTTTGTTTTGACAAACGAGTGCATTTTCTATGGATGGTTTTGTAACTATCAATTCTATTGAGTAGTTACTCGCCTACAGAGATAAAGACGTGAATATACCTACCTAGGTATATGTCGTTTATACATATTTAACAGTCTAGTTACAGTTTGTTTTTTGTCTAGTTACATATTGCATTAAACTCTATAAGACACTAGGTATTTAGTTTTATAATTTGTATAATCCAACATCTTGAGAAAACTCCATCATTGTTACAACCCTTTTAACACTCTTCCGCTATAAACCCAACAAAAACTCCAAATTGAGACTTAACGTCCGAAGCGTGAAAATGCATAAAACTTTATTAAAACCAAAACTCCATTTTAAAACTTACACTTCAAAGTTAAGGGTTGTTTTGCTTTGTTTTCCGAGCGCGAAGTAATAAACTTTTAACATGACAACACGAAATTAAGAGTTGGAATTAAAACAACATGTGGGAGACAATGGCGCGGCGTCTCAAAGGCGGGTTTTCCTTTGAAGTTGCCGCGCGTTATTACACCGCCCACCGCCGCATTGTGCGCCGTTCGCCGAACTAAGGTGCGATGAAATTATGTAAGGAAGGTCCCTTTATACCTTGTGCAAGTGTTAATGACGCATCTTATTTTATTGCGGAGATGGTAATTTCTTTTCAAAGGGTTCGTTTAGCACTATAGCGATAGTAATGGTTTCTCACGTTTGAAAGACGTTCTTGAGCTTTGATTGGGTACCTATTTTGTTGTTTATTAGGTAGGTACTGTGTAGAAATAGTTGTGAAGTTAAAGATATAAAGATTTTTTTGCACAATTTTTGTTATGTGATGTCAGTTCTCGAGTTTCTTGTAAAGTAAATGTTTTTTTAAGACACAGGGCGGTTTTATAAGTCTTATTATCATTTATATTGTCAAGTACCCTTTGAGTACGCGGGCGACACGACAGGCAACAGGTTGTATTACAATGGTTTTGCACTATTGTACTGTGTATATTTTTTGTTAATATTTTATATAAAACAAAATATACCACTAAAAAATAAATATTTTTTGAAAACAGCAAGAAAATTAATTAATGAATGAAGCAGTAACTAGCATTTTAAATATAAGAGTGGCAAGGACACATCACTATCTCTTTCATACGCGCGAGACCTAATAGCAATGCGTCAAGAGCGCTATACGTGCATCCTTTTTCTGTTACTTGACTTGACAATTTCCCCTTCCATCAGATGGTAATTTCCTGTTTGGCAGATTAAAAATAATCATTTTGCTTTCGGTTTCAAATTATGTTACTTATTGATATGAATTATTAAAATAATTGATTAAAATATTATATTCCGTGCCACCGCCGCGCCGTATTCGAACGCACGCGCATCGAAGCGTCGTTATATTATATTCTGTGCGGTCATTATAGCTTCCTGCGCACGGCGAGCAGCAGTGCGTGAAACCTGACGAGACCTGCGCAGAATACTATGTATTCAGTCTAAATTAAATTACACCAAAGAGCCCAGAATAAAACTCTGGGAAAGGGACACTGTGCCCAACTATATACCCTCAAACAACTAAACCGATTTGATAAAATTTTCTATAGGACCACCTCGCAAGTATTTCAAACAAGTACAGTCAACGAATAATTGTGGATGGAAAAGTCGAAAGCAGAAATTTGACTCGGCAATTTTGTTAGGACTATTAGGACATAAACATACTAAAAATCCTTACCCCTCCGAGGTGAGCCCGCGGGGGGAGGGCACAAAGAAGGTTCCGTTTTTTGGTTTTTTGCTTACATCACGCAAACGGTGCGTTATACGAAATTTTGTTGTACTACATTTTGAAAGCTTATAAAGTTCTCTACGAGTATGGCTTACGCAACGCACACGTTCCGTGAGCTGTGGCTCATTTTCCACCTGCGCAAAACCTCTCCACCCAACAACGACGTACTTGACATACAACTTTTGTCCGATTCACATGTACTATTTTGGTCTAATAAAAGTGCATTTATTCTAGCAGTAATTCAGCGTATTTTTTAAAAAGGACCCACGGAGCGCCCTCCTAACAGTTCGCAGTCTATTGAGAGACTTCCAAGCAGACCAAGGCAGATCCCGCCCAGGTGGCAACTCTTCTTTTTAACAGATTTTCCAATAATGAAGAGGTTATCAATTCGTCGCGTTTTTTTATGTATGTACACTGATTATTTGAAGACGCCAAGACCGATTTAGAAAATTCTTTCTTTGGTTGAAAGCGCTTACTTGTCAGGTAGTCCTGGTCCCATAGCAATTTTATGAAAATTGGGGCAATTTGGGGGTGAAGTCGGTTTTTAGCTTTGATTATTTTTATTTTACTAACGTATGTATTACAATCCCATGCTGGTCTGGGAGAAATAAAAAAATACTTAAAATGTACCAGCTGCTTCTCTTCCCACGCAGATCGTAAAAGCCGATCGAGGGAATGGGCAAAAATGCAAATCATGTTAACAGGCGATGCGGTAGCAACCCATCACTGTATTGATTGCTTTTCCATCTTCTCGCCGACCATGACGCTAAAATGGCTTTGGGGTCTTGCGGCCCTGGGCTCTGCATAGAACCGCAAGACCCAAAATGTCTGCCCCATGAGGGATAAAGACGTGATAGTATGTATGTATGTATGTATTACAAAATAAATAGGCACAACAGAACATTATACATTTCCATAAACCACTTACACAGGTTTGTAGAGAAGTGCTTTAAAAGTTATTCTACGTAGAATGTAAGTTCAAAATTTTAGGTTACTGTTGTTTTTTGATACTAAAAAGACCATAGTGGAGTCATTATGTTTTTTCCGTCATTAAAAATATTATATGTATACATACAAGTTACAATGTTCCGTTATTAAAACTCATAATGTTTAGGTTTAAGTTTCACATCACCGTGTTATTTCGTTAGCACATTTTACAGCATTAAACTCGTTTTAAGGTTATGACGAATTTCACGCGTTCTCCACAACTTTACGTACAATGTCTCTCTGTATCTCTACAATAGATAATAAAATAACATTAACACAGTAAAGTAATACTTAAAATCTTTTAACCACCAACCAAATTATATTGAAAACTTTTGCCTTCCAAACCAATCTGTAAAACGGATTTTGTATTTAAGCTGTGCTATATTTATTTATTTTTTTTATTTAAAAGGTACGCTTACAGTGATTACATATTATAACATTATTACATTATTATTACATTACTATTTCCTATTTAAAATAAAACAACAAAAAAATCTAAATAATGTGTTCTTACGTACACTTTAGTAACTTCATAGTATCTCAATGAATGAGTATGAAGCCGTAACTATTGAGTTAATATTCTATGACACGATGATGTTTGCATAATAGAGAATTTTACTGGTACAAAAAAAAATACTTGGTGTTATGAAAATAAAACGTCATTAAATATCACATGTCATTGTTAATATCAACTTTCAACGTGATTTTAGATTTATGATTGCGGAAATAGCTTTAGATTGGTCAGTTTGTAAATCCTTGGAAGAGGCCTATGTCCAGCAGTGGGCTTTAAGCGGCTGAAATCAAAGAGCATAATATACAATGTCCTTTTTTATTAAGTACAAATATTTTAAGGGATGATTCAGTCCACCATATCGAACAACTTTTCCCAGTAAATGTATATCGAAATACGAAAAGAAAAATTTCATTTTCCATAGTAATGATATTACGTGACTACTTCGATTTGTATGAAAACCGAAAAAATATTTTTCGTATTTCAATATACATTTATTGCGAAAAGTTGTTCAAAATGATGGACTGAATCACCCCTTAAAATATTTGTACTTAATAAAAAAGGACATTGTATAATCACTAAGTTCTAAAATGATAATGATGATTGCAGAAAAACTTCCTTAAGAAACTATGATATCCCATAGAGAATGTTTGTTTTGACTTTTATAAAAACTATCTGATTTGAGCAAAGATTATTAGCGGATTATATACTTATGTACTCAGTAGCCCGCTTTTTTGGACTGAGGTAGCTGACCGTCATTCATACTATACATCCTCATACCGTTCCCAAGCAATCCTCTGGTACTGTCCAATATTTCACGGGTTCAGAAAAATCCGTACCGTACGTGCCCGCGGTCGGGTCCCGCTGCGCGAGTAGGTGTTAATGCAGGCTCCCGCTGGGATGGGAGTTGGGACTGCGGTGCAGTGGAGTCGGGAATTTTCTTGTTTTTTTTCTTCTACTTAGGTATATTTTAGTAGCTAGGTACTGTATATGTTGTTAGAGTCGTATAAAGATAGCAAAGGTCGTGGCAAAGTTACTGCGCTAACGCCAATTATACTTGCATTCATACATTACACTTGTAGCATCATCTATTTGTTTACTTACATACTGACTTACCATGTTACTATAGAGAAAATAATATGGAGGACCTAGCTATCCTAATCGTAGGTAGATAAAGTATCGAATGGTATAAAATCGCAAATAGTCTATTTGGAAACTCGTCTAAAACGCAACTCGGATCTTTAATTTGATCATTTTAAGGATATTTTTTTTTTTAAATAAATTGGTTTTTATACTTCATTGTCGCGAGAGAGTTAATTTGGTAGGAAAAAAATTGAAAATATGTAATAAACAGTATTTATTAATTAACCAAAAAGAATATAATATGAAAAAAATATCAAAAACCAATTAATTAAATTATACTAATTTAAAAAAATCCGTTGTGCCCAAAACGGCACATCATGCACTCTTCAAAGTTGCAAGTTCTCTCAAATGTTATTTTGACTAAATAAACACACAAGAATGTATCGAAGTCGTCTCCATACACCGAGAACTAAACATTGAAAAAGGGCTGCTGCGCATGCGCTGGGTGACTTGCATCTGAATGAAGCGGGATGCACCGCTGACAGCTGACACCCATGGCGCCGCGACGGTTGCATTATTCATACGATACACTTGTGGTGCAACTGGGTCGGTGGCTGGTTCAACAGGATCTACGATGAATAGTACATAACTTAGCACCTAAATGAATAGTCAAGGAACAAAAAAGAATAGTGAAGTGAGTGGCGAAGGCGTAAGAAAAAGTTTGTGGAGAATAATTACAAGTTATGGATCGAAAATTCTCAAAGAAAAACGATTTGCAGGCAGGCGTCCGCTTCGGGAATGAAGTTCCTCACGCCTTTTTATTCAAAAATATTGTAAGTTTTTTTCTTTATGTCAAAATTTCTACCTTACACCGTTCCGCGAACTACCGCCACATGCCACTAATAATGTACTATACGTCATCCCAAAAATGTTTTTTTTTGTTTTATAGTTTGTTTTTCGTAAGTGTAAGTGGCCAACACTGATGTAGGATTTCGGTCCGCATAAAGGCATCTTACATAGCTTGACGACTGCCATACAATGATGTCAGCCGAGACCAATGACTTATACGTGCCTTCCAAAGCATGTGGGAACTAGAGATTTTTTTATGTCATTTGTGGCCATCCATCCAAGTGCGGGACGCGCCTGTCGTCGCTTTACTTGCGAAAGCGCTAGTAATACGCACTCCCGCTGGGCCACCAAGCTCCTCGTCTTATTATAAAACGGAGACTAAAGCCTAAATGCTTAACCAGGCTTAACTTTAACCCAAATTAAATTGATAGTGATGAAATAAAAGGTGACATATTGGGAAATGTTTTGTTGTTTTTGGCGTACCTATAATGCTTTAAGCCTTTAACTACTAAAGGTAATCCGCGGTTTAAAAAGTCAGTCACCTATAGTCTTGTGTATTGTACGTCTACCTACACATAAATAATCAAAAATAAACAGAGCAAGGGCTTCAAAGGCCTCGTGAATTCGTCGGTTTTTGCGGGCCTTGCGCTGCGTTCGTCATAGTTTTTGCGTCACGACGCGCGGCCGACGGCATTCCGCTCAAATTATACCGTCATTACGTGGTCACCACGCTGGACGGTTCTCCGGGATATGGGAGGATACCTTGGAAGGCTTGTGGTCAAATAAGACAATATACTTTTATCCGTATGGACCGTGACATGGCCTGTGTGGTTTTCGGCCTCGCCTTTAGACTTTCAGTCGGAAATGTCAGAAATGACGCCTATGCTCTTAGGCTTTACTCATACCAGACGAAAAGCGGCAGGAAGTGCACTTCCACTGTCAAACCATATTCACCTTTTTTCCTATTGGTGCAATGCACAGTATAGCTTGAACAAAACATAAGGAGCTACTGCGATCGGCGCCAAGCGGCCGCGTCTTTTTCAACCATTATATGCAATTCATAGATAGAAATAAAGGTGGCAACGGTTTGACAGTACAGAAGGCTGCCCGTCGCATCTCTTCCGGAGTAAGTTAAGCTGTTAAGCCTTACATACACATGTCGCCGACCATCGCCGACAAGTGTCACGACACGATACCGTCGGCGACTGTCGTGTGACATTTCGTGACAGTTCGTGACGGTACTGTCGCTCATCTGTGACTCCGTAGGAGGTAAGCTCATGCAGAAAGTAAAAGACGTGAAAATATATTTTCCATAGTTACAGATTCAATTGGATTTGGTTGGATAACGGTTTAAACCTGGTAATAAAGTTAATTCGTGTTTTTATAATAACACGATGATTAAGTAATGATTTTAAAATTACATTTTCTCAGAATTATAGCTAGGAAATAAAAACATCATAATAAAATCTAGTTTTACCTAATTTATCAATACAAATACAGTTAAATACAGTTATTAATGTTTACTAACAATAAATATGTAATTAAATAAATGATTTCAACGAAATATTTTCAATGTCATTACTTTTGCAATAATATTAAAATTGCCATTAGAAACAGTATGAAAAGTACGAATTTAATTTATTTTTTTACTGGCTCGTATGCTCAATGTCTAGAAAGACTTTAGTTGTGATTCAGATTAAAATGACATCATCAATATCTACCTATAGATAGGAATCACGATAATAATTTTAGTGGATTATTCCTTAGATACACATTCACTAAATCAAGATTTACATGACATGATGTAAAATTCACGTCATTAAGTAACATTACATACCTAGTCCAAAATCAATTTTTTTTTTTCAATTTGCTCAAAAAAAGTAAGGTAAACTGTCAAGTAACAGAAAAAAAAGGAATGTACAGCGCTCTTGACGTCACTGCTATAAGGTCTCGCGTGTACAAAAGAAATAGTAAGATGTTCCGGGTCCCTACCACGTTCCCATGCATTCTTATATTTGAAATGCTAATTGCTGCTTCATTAATTAAATAACTTTCTTAATCTTTAAAAAAATATATTTTTCAGTGATATTTTTTTGTTTGCTAATTGTTATGTTAATAAAATAATAAACCTAAAAACATACACCGTAAAATAGCCTATCGTGGTCATCTATAAGCAACCATCCTCAAAAATCCACTAAACCCCGGCAAGATGGCGACTTCACAAGAGCGGCGCGCGGCGTTTTTGCGTCCCGTGGCAAATTCATTTAATTGTGGCTGCGACCTCGCGACTGCGGCTGGTAATTGCGCAGCCGCCTCTGCCTTGCCTCGAATTTAGCTAATGATAGGCGAAATAGCTTGAAGGCTTTATGTTGTTTTTTGTTTTTTAATATTAAGTCTCGGGGAAATATTCTTAGAACATTCAATTGCCTCTACAAATGGCAGACATTTGTAGAGGCGAGGCGATATTAATTTTTCGTGGCCAACACTGGTGTCAGATTTGCCAAGCCGCCGAAAGGCATTTGAAATAGGTTGAAGACTGCTACGTTATAAATGAAAGCAAGAGTCAATGGCTTAATGTCTTTTTCGAAGCATGAAGGTGGACTTGAGTCCACCTTCAGGAGCTCTAGATCATTTTATCCAATTAGGTATATAGTCACTTCTGCTTCTGGCTCGTCGCGCCCTTTCCACCTCGCTTTAAATTTCGCTAAAGATAGTAAAATTTGTCAAACAAATTAAGGAATAGCTAGGAATTGAGTCCTACTCCTACCTCCTACCAGGATATAAAGGGAATACATAAATTTCGGGGTCAAGCCGCAATAAACTATACTGTTAGTCCAGTGCTACCCCATTTGAAATAAATGATTTGAAACGAAACGGGGATTATTCTCTCGATAAGCCTTCAAACTATATTATGAACTACTGTTTACAATTTACAGTGTAAACGATAAGCTTTTTTAGGACATTTGCGAAAAACCACTTTTGGCAAAAATGCTTCACGAAAAAATTCATGCATGGCAGAGAAGAGAGGAATGGAGGCATCTCCACTTAACTCCACCGACAAGAGCAAGCTCTTAACCAGCTCTTAACTTACAAGAAAAGAGGCGAAATCGCTTGAAAGCTTCATGTTGTTGTTGTTCAATGTCAAAATAAATCTCGAGATATCTGATTCTTAGAAAAATACCCCCATTCTGCACCCGCCCCTTTTGCCGCCCCTCTGGCCTTACTGCCCGGGGTATAGGCTTTGGCTTGAACCTTGAACCGGGGTTGCTCCTTTAGTGCAATAAGTCTAAGACTGGTTTATATTAAACTTTTACCTTACCTTTTTTATGCTAAAAACCATTAAAGTAAAATATTAGCCCATACAAAAGATAATATAATTACTAACGTAACCCATACTAAGTCTTGAGTTATAGTGGTTGTTACAACGAGTACAATGCCATTACGCGTGACCTTTAGAAGTTGTTCATTAGCAATTTATGTCACTCCATCTCCATTTTTATTGTGTCTGTTTGAAAAACGCTACGCATTGAAGAGTTTTGACTGCAATACTATTCTATTAATGACTGTGCCACCCCGGACAATCAATAACAATTCAAATGTCACTTTTTACATTATTTGAAGTCCTTTCTGTCTTTAGTTCTAGTACTAACTTATAGCCCGTTTGGTTAGGTATTTAAATAAATGTACATAAACCACCTTGACATATGTTTATTGAAATATAACATTTATTTAAATATTATAAAGGCGAAAGTTTGTGAGTGTACGTCGCAAACGGCTAGATAATTATGATAAAATTTTGTCATGCAGGAAGCTGACACCCTAGACTACTATTTAACTTTTATTGCAAACTACATACATACATACATACCATCACGTCTTTATCCCTAATGGGGCAGACAGAGCGTTTTGGGTCTTGCGGCTCTATGCAGACCCCGGGCCGCAAGACCCAAAAGCTACTTTTAGCGTCATGGTGGGCGAGAAGATGGAAAAGCAATCAATACAGTGATGGGTTGCTAGCCGCATCGCCTGTTAACGTGATTCGCATTTTTGCCCATTCCCTCGATCGGCTTTTACGATCTGCGCGGGAAGAGAAGCAGCTGATACATTCTAAGTTTTTTCATTTCTCCCAGACCAGCATGGGAATAAACATAGCAAACTATGTTTATAATAAAAGTTTATTTTTTGTATATTCAATACGAATTTTGGATGCAAGAACACAAACAATGAGACATTACATTACACCGCGGTAGGTCTATTGTAGGTCATATTGAAATTCATTTAACAAAATACATACATACATTATATCACACCTGTTTTCCACAGGAGTAGGCAGAGACTATGAACCTCCACTTGCTACGATCCTGACAAACCTCTTTCGCTTTATCTACACCCATCAATCTCTTCATACATGCCCCTACGGGTACTTTTTTCTTTTCATTTTAATAGCGAAATAAATTCAATTCATTCGTTTATTGTTGATCATGTGATCGGTTGCCAGTTTGTTATCTTTTATTGTGGAAAATAATACAAAACATTTTTACAGCAAGTTATAAACTGCCTCCGTGGTGTAGTGGTTAGAGCGTTCGGCTCATACCCGGAGGTCGCGGGTTCGATTCTCGACTTTGTGTTGTTGTCCTAGTTTGGTTAGGACATTGTAGGCTGATCACCTGATTGTCCGATAAGTAAAATGATCCGTGCTTCGGAGGGCACGTTAAGCCGTCGGTCCCGGTCACTGTCTTTGACATTGATCGTTACCTAAAACCATGTGAGAGGCCTTTAAGACGGTTTAAAAACTCTGACACTAGTATTAGTCACTAACTCACACGAGAAGATGAACTAGAAGACAGCAAGTTATGTCCACAAACAGGTACCAGAAACCTGCAGAAACGTTGTTGAAATAACAAGGAAAGGTGTTATATGAAGCAATAAGTCGGCCTTATATATATATGTCGGCGAGTTCAATATAATCCCCTTTATTATTGGTTAAGTTGTGCAAACAGAAAGTTGTTTACTTCAAAACATAACTGTTATAATTTCAAATGTTTCGACAAGTATAAAAGCGGTCGCCGTAGCGACGAGCGGCTCAGTCTTGTGCGGACCGCCGTACTGTGAACATCTCCTTTGTGTAGTGTGCTGTGGGCTTGGCCATAACTTCTTTAATTGTGATTGTTGTAATAGATGAGGATTTGGTAAACCGATTTATTACAATGATAGTTGTTTCAGCTAGACGATAAGCCCAGGTGGACACAGATTCAATAACTGTGTGGGCCAGGGGTATTCAGACACATGTGGTTGGAATCCATGATACAGCGCGAGGTGGAGCGCTGTATTTATCGTCACACTTTTAGTGAGTTCGGCGCAGGTCATCTCCTGCTCCGTCATCAGAAGTTGGATCTGAATCTTTTGCCCACTTGAGTGAATCCATGGGAGAATAGGGGTGAAGAGTTCGACAGGGTCCAAAGAGCGTGATTGTAATTAGTCCGTCTTTTAAATTGTCCAGAGATGATGGACCCGTATTTTTAGTTTGCCAGAGGGGTAAAGGTTCACAAGGATACGGAGCGTCAAGGTTCTTGAGTGAGGACTTGCGGAGTCACAGTAAGGGCGAACCAGTCCTTCGGCAGTCTCGAATAATGTGGTCCATGTCCTATTCAGGCGCGCCACATCCGCAAGCTGGGGAGTCAATCCAGTCGCACCGGAATTCAAACCATCTAGTTCGTCCCCATCCAGTTCTCATTCTGTGGAGCTGGCATCTGCGTGGAAGAAAGAACCCTGACAGTTTTTCAGTGGGGTTGATGGTTGTATCCACATAGGTGGATTCAAATTCTATTCTTTTTGGTGGTAAAGTGGTTTTTCAACAGTCAATCCTATATAGCTGGTGTCGTAACTTCAGTCTTAGCCTTTTTAATAGTTTTTGGATGGAGTTTAGCAGTGCAATGTGTCGATAACTTTTGGGGTCATTGACGGCTCTGGTTTTAGTATCGCAACCCATCCTGTGTTGCATATGGTCTGTGTGACAAATGGTCTGTGTGACAACCGTCTGTTCGACAAGCGTCTGTGTGACAAGCGTCTGTGTGACAAACGTCTGTGTGACAAACGTCTGTGTGACAAACGTCTGTGTGACAAGCGTCTGTGTGACAAAGCGTCTGTGTGACAAACGTCTGTGTGACAAGCGTCTGTGTGACAAACGTCTGTGTGACAAACGTCTGTGTGACAAACGTCTGTGTGACAAAGCGTCTGTGTGACAAAGCGTCTGTGTGACAAGCGTCTGTGTGACAAGCGTCTGTGTGACAAACGTCTGTGTGACAAACGTCTGTGTGACAAACGTCTGTGTGACAAACGTCTGTGTGACAAACCGTCTGTGTGACAAAGCGTCTGTGTGACAAGCGTCTGTGTGACAAACGTCTGTGTGACAAGCGTCTGTCTGTCAACCGTCTATGTGACAAGTCTATCTGAATGGCAGCCGGTCTGTGTGACAACCTTTAGCGCCAGTAATGGTGCTAACGAGAGTGAAGCGATCAGTGTAAAGATACCTAACGTGTGTTTAGTTTCAGCTACTTCTGCAAAGTTGCTAAAGTGCTAACAAGTGAACCATAACTGCTGGCCACGTATTGCGGCCGAGTTGGAGTCAGCGGCAGTGCCGCAGGCGCTGGAGATTCCTGGTGAAGTGAGGTGAAGTGAAAAAGCGAGTTGATATCGTGTGTATTTCTGTGTCGTAACCTTATCTGCTGAATCGCAAAGATAACCTGGTGAGTTTTTATATTTTTTTTCGATTTAAGAGTAGAGCAGAAAGCAATTTATTTCAAAACCTTTAGTTTTAAAACATAAAGAAAAATAATGTCAGTCTTTTGACCACTATGCAAGCAAAAAATAATTATGATTTCGCTATTTTAAATAAGAACGTGTATTATCTGCTAAGCTTAGTGACTTGATCTTATCGTCATGAGTTGATAGATGAGCTTAACATCACTGAAGGTGGCATAAGTCGCTGTTAGTCGGAGCTGGCAGTGGCGCCAATTAGTATCCTAACAAAAAGTCTATTTTGAGTATTTTAAATTATAATTATTAGCGTCTTATAAGCTTACGTGTGAATACTGGTGTAAAATGATAGTTATTAGGTACGTTACGTACTTCATTATTCGTAAAGTTGGAGAGATAAGTTCTCCTAGCCTTTGCCCAGTATTGGACTTAAGATACGCTAAATATTATAATAACTTTTATAAAGATTATTATGAGATAATGACCAGGGTGATGATGATGATATTGGTAATGAAGAGATAGTGATGACAATGAAGATATTATTGATAAAGAGGTAGTGATGATGAAGAGCTGACGGCGAGCCTACCATGATGATGATCATGGTGATGACTTTATTTAAAAGGACCCTTCACCGTTTACTATGTGAGTAATAATATTTTACTAATGGTAAATTTATTATTTACTGTGTTTTAGGTTAACTAAAGTAACTTGAGTAAATTTTAATCTGGATAGTTAAAGTCGAGTAAATATTGTGATATTATAGCCAAATTCAAGTATATCGTACTGATAAGCAATGTTATTTTTATTTTTAGGAAGTCCGTAGAAAAAAAGATTAAGTTGCAAACGCTTTAACTGTATTCTAGCCACGCTTTAGTGTAACAAAAGTACTGTAAACGTTTGTTTTTGTTGACAGTTGGGTATTTTCCTGAGCCAAGGATGAATTATTTCATGGTGTTGGCGGGGTAAAGTGTCGCTTGCCTTGGAACGTATCCATTTTAGCGTAGTTTTGGATTTATTATTGCGGAAGGGCTGATGGTGAAAGCGTCGTTTGGCTCCGGGGATCTGTGTCGTCATCTGCCTGTATTTCATACAAAGTCCCAGTGCAGTCGAAGTGCAAACAGTGGAAACTGTTTGTTTTTACGTTTGGAGGAGGGTGTCTGATTTGACTTGTTGGAAAATAGCGTATATTATCTACCCAGCTGACATTTATTTTCACTTCTTCTTATCGTGTCGGTGGCTTGAATTTTTAATTTTGTTCTTCGAGAACGTTGCCACTTTTACGCTTCCCTCCGAGGCAGAGTATAGGTCTAGCACGGTACAGCTGGTAGGGCATAGAGGTGATCTAATGATCTAATCGTTATGTCCACAATCGCCCTGTACTTCTGCTTGGTCTATCGGCCTACTTCAGTTCGGAGGCAATTCAAGCACCTCCAAGTAGCCCATGGCAGTTTATGACCTGGTGGTAGCGCCTCTGATGGTTGGATGTAATCGGGGGGTGGAGCATACTGTTCGCACCACATTCTAAACCTAGATAATTCCGGTTGTTCTTACGTATAACTACTTGAATCATTATGACGATTTTTCACCTGTTCAATTATTGGAAAAATCGAGATGCTTTCCGGGCATGAAACTCAAAGCAAATACACAAGTGTTTCCGTGATAGGTTGAGAAGGATGCGGGAGCCAGAGAAGCTCATTAGGAAGACCGATAGCATAGCAGAAGGCTTTATTGCCATAGGTAGAGTGATGAATTGCATTGTTTGTTTTGTTGTGACCGTACTAGAGTTGACCCGTAGTCCGTGAGTGGGCAGTATGCGGTCGGCTCTTGTGGAGGTCGAATTTCTGGATGAAATTATAAGGTCAAGTGGACCTGGTGATCACAGGTGGTAATACGCGTTATAGTGTGAGGACAACGATGGCAATTCTGATTTCCGATGATTTTGAGCTAATGATTAATGTTTTGTTAATATGTCTTGGTGATCTCTTCTGAGTTCTGACTCAATTAATAATTACTGTATCTTTTTTTTAACATCGTGAAAATGTAGAATTTTTATTAGTTTTGACTCAATTTAATTGTCATAACTGGTAAAGGGAACATGTGATTAATAAAAACTTTTAACATGTGATCGCTGAATATTGACATGAAGTTTTTAGTATCCGATTCAATGTAAAGATTTATCGATGTTCATTGCTTGTTTTGAGTTTATTATAGATTGTTTAAATCATTATAAAAGGTTAATTATTGCAGAAAATAAATAAATACAGTACACAATAATTAATTTCACTAAAAACTAATTAACCTACCTAAATTAAAATAATAAAACAAGAACTAAAATATAACAACCCAACAAAAAAAAACTATTTAAAAAAACATTATATTAAATAAATAAAATAGACCCTACATCACCACGATCGCAGGGCAGGGTAACTAAGATACGGGCAGCATTGCCTCGTTGTATAGCAAGACTTCTAACAGAAACAGAAATTAACTAAAGCTTCGTTTTGGTCAGGTTTGGCCGAACGGTGTACCTTTATGCTTTGTGTTGATCTTAAATATGAAACCCGAGGACGGGTTTACTGTCAAGATGGCAGTGTCAACGAGTTACAAATTGATTCTTTTGAATTGATTTATGAATTTTGTTGATTCGAATGATTGAATACGTAAGCAATGCGCAAAAAATCCCTTAGTCATGATTTCTTTATAATTATTCCTGTACGAATATTGGCTGAAGGACAAACAAAAGACCGGTTCAGCAAAGTAGTATCGTGGCACTCTGGAGTAGAATTTTGGCGAGTTTAAATTTTGTTATAGTTTTGTGAGACGCTTATTGTCGAGCTAGATCAGAATCATTTTATGGTTATTTCTAACTATGCTACTTACTAGTTTAAATTATTATTGAAAGCGCGTACGAGGGCGTACGCATGTCAGATTGGCCGTGTCGGCGAGTTCAATATAATCCCCTTTATTATTGGTTAAGTTGTGCAAACAGAAAGTTGTTTACTTCAAAACATAACTGTTATAATTTCAAATGTTTCGACAAGTATAAAAGCGGTCGCCGTAGCGACGAGCGGCTCAGTCTTGTGCGGACCGCCGTACTGTGAACATCTCCTTTGTGTAGTGTGCTGTGGGCTTGGCCATAACTTCTTTAATTGTGATTGTTGTAATAGATGAGGATTTGGTAAAACCGATTTATTACAACGATAGTTGTTTCAGCTGACCTTACCAAATCCTCATCTATTACAACAATCACAATTAAAGAAGTTATGGCCAAGCCCACAGCACACTATACAAAGGAGATATTCACAGTACCGCGGTCCGCGCAAGACTAAGCCGCTCGTCGCTAGGGCGACCGCTTTTATACTTATTGAAACATTTGAAAATATAACAGTTATGTTTTGAAGTAAACAACTTTCTGTTTGCACAACTTAACCAATAACAAAAGGGATTATATTGAACTCGCCGACATATATATATGTCGTTATATATATATATATATATATGTCGTTATATATATATATATGTCGTTATATATATATATATATGTCGTTATATGAAGCAATGACTCGTTTCAGTACAGGGTCCATCAAAATATAAATAAATAGTACCTGGGCGAGCTTTGCTCGGTTACATCTCAAACATTAATTAATTTTTTTTAAACTTGTCTAAAAACAGTGCAAAATAAAAAATTATATATAAACTTAAACATAAAAAAAACAAAAGTAAGTCACGGAGTGGGATTCGAACCCGTAACACTCTTTCTAGCGGTCGGTATCCTTAACCGCTGAGCTAAAAACAAGGCGGTCGGCGCGACGAAATTAGCGACTATATTCTGCGTGGAAAGAAAAACGCATGAAAACTCGAAAACACGCGTTTTCCCAAACATAAAACTAATCTAGATCGATTGTTTACCCCCGAAAACCCCCATATACAAATTTTCAGCGAAATCGTTAGAGCCGTTTTCGAGATCACAGAAATTTAAATATATATATACAAGAATTGCTCGTTTAAAGGTATAAGATAAATATATAGGGACAATTTACACTGATTGAGCTAGCCCCAAAGTAAGTTCGAGATTTGTGTTATGGGATACTAACTCAACGATACTATATTTTATAGCTAATACACATATAAGCCAGGCACGTGCTTTCCATAGAGACTCAAAGACTTTGTCTACCCGGAGGTTCCCTAATATATGCACATTTTTTTATTTAAAAATAAATTATAATAGACTAATATTTTCAAATAAACGCGCGCTTTCCTGTCCATCGCGCCATATGCTGGCTACGTACTCGCTTCCTTAGTGTAGGTATACGTATATACATTGTCCTTTTTAATTAAGTACAAATATTTTAAGGGGTGATTCAGTCCATCATTTTGAACAACTTTTCCCAATAAGTTTTTATCGAAATACGAAAAAATAATTTTCATTTTCCATAGTAATGATATCACGTGACTACTTCGATTTGTATGAAAACCGAAAAAATATATTTCGTATTTCGATATATATTCATTGGGAAAAGTTGTTCGATATGATGGACTAAATCACCCCTTAAAATATTTGTACTTAATTAAAAAGGACATTGTATATACGCAGTACTCTAGGCAGCTACGTAGAAGACAATTCTCCATAGTGTCTCGATTTACACACATTTACAGTGCACGGATAGGAATTTGCATGTGTAGTGTGATCGTCTACGTATTTCATCGACGCACACACACGCGAAATATCCGCACACACAACCAATATCTAAGACAAGAGCTTATGCCAGCCATTTTTAAAACGCGTCAGTTATACAAAGCTAAGTTTTGTATGGAAAAAACCATTAGGCTAGTGAAATACTGAGTTTCAAAAATGGCCCTTATCTTTAAGCTAGTTCTATCTCAATAATCAACGTTTTTTATCTCTTTTCACTTTTGACCAATAAGGAATGATATCGATTTCGAGCCTTTTTATTTGTTCCTTGAAGCACTCCGTGATGAAAAGTAAAAAGTTATTGGTTCTCGCTTGTGTTACGCTACCAATTTAAATACGCGGAATATGTTCGAGGATAAAATGAAATTACGTAAACTTTTGTGTTAGTCGTATATATTTGATATTTTTTCTTGTCCAATGATAATTATTTACATTGTCGCATTACAAATTACAAGTGAAGTGATTACGATCTGCTCTGAACTTTGTTTGCTATCGCAAATAAATGAAATTAGGAGGAAAACTTTATTACCGCTTTATAACAACGCTTTAATGCAATGGAAAGTTTTTCATGTAAAAGTTGTGCACCAGGTGTTTGTTCTAACTTTTGAGGACAAAAGAGCAATAATCATAAATGGCCGATGCCAGCCTATTTTGGATTTCATTCAAACAAGCGGTAAGCTAAAAAGAACATTTAATAGTATTAAACAATATGACGCGTATTATAAGTGGCTCTCGGGATGTAAACACACTAATAGGGTCAGTTCAGTCATAGAGTTTTTTTTTTGTCCCACTGCTGGGCAAAGGCCCCACAATTAGTCTATCCTGCAATAATCGGTGATGCACGTCCCTGATATAAGCAGATAAACATCTAAGACCCAGGACAATTTAAGAAAAGGCCATTTTCCAACTTGCGAACTAGAATTGTGACTACGCCACGGACGTCAAAATATACTGAACTGAAACTATTTAAGGGTGGATTCAGTCCATGATACTGAACAACTTACCCCATGGAACATAATATCGACAGCAAAATAATTTCTGGCCTCCCATACAAGTTGACCGATCAGCTGACCCAAGTTTGTATGGAAAGCAAAAACAAATATTTTAAATTTATTTTTAGAGTACCTAGTAATGATTAATTTGATTTTAAACATAGTTTCAAGTTTAATAGTTGTGTCATTTCAGTAAATTAGATTATTTTAGTTTATAGTTTTATATTTAGGTAGGTTAGTTAGTTTTAAGTTATATAATTATTGTATACCTATGTAAATATTTATTTTGTGCAATAAAGTTCTTTCTTTTCAGTAAATATTATTGTTTTGTTTGCCAAAAAATATATTTTCATATTTTGATACAATGTTCCTTGGGCGTTGATAAAACCTTTGGCACATAATTAATAATAGTATTACATACCTTTGGTCTAAATTTATCAGATTTTGGAAGCTTGAAAAATCTGACACTGACGCAAGTGTTGGCCACTCACACACTAACAAAACTCGATAGGTCGGCTATACTTTATAAATATCTCGTAATTTTGGACCGCCCATACAAGTTGACCGATCAGCTGATCCGAGTTTGTATGGAACACCGAAAATTATTTTTCATATTTCGACATATGTTCCTTTGTGAAAGTTATACATATAGTATCATGGACTGAATTTACTATTAAAATAATTTCAGTATAAGATGATCCGTGCTTCGGAGGGCACGTTAAACCGTCGGTCCCGGTCACTATCTTTGACATTGGTCGTTACCTAAAACCATGTCAGATGCCTTTAAGGCGGTTTAAAAACTCTGACACCAGTGTTAGTTACTAACACACACGATAAGAAAATAACACGATAAGAATGTAATAATATGTAATTATTTTTTGTTATTATTAAGCACAATAAAGTTTTTAAATAATAATAAATATTGATATTCCGCGTCGGTCCACTCTCTGCGGAAAAGTCGTGTAGCATTTGCATCGTCGGGTGTAGATAGCCGCGGGCCGCCGCACTTATGACGTTTTAATTACGAATCCAGCCGAATGTACCGCCGGTGGCCCGGGGAGAGACGGCGAGCGGGCCATGGAAATCTAAATCTATTCATTATAATAAAACAGTAAAAAAAATGAGCCTGTATATTGAATATATTTCCAAAAAGTTAAGGGCGATGCAGAAATAGTAAATCAAAAAAATTGTCTGTTTGTCAGTTTGTACTCGCTAATCTCTGGAAATACTGGACGGATTCAAATGAAACTTTTTAGTTATATAGCTGTTAAGCCTAGGCAACATATAGCCCATATAGCGTATAATTGATTTTGGAAAATGAAACACCTGATGCAGAACCATAATGATTCAGCTAAACTATAACAAAAATAAAAATGACGCCTTAGCAATAGTTGTTCAGCCTGATGAGCATTTTCCACAAACATAAATTCCACGCGAACTAAGTCGCGTACTTCGGTTAGTTAAAAATATGTTACGAAAAATTTTCGCCACAAGTAAGTAAGATTCGAACTCACGACCCTCGTTTTTGTACCATGAGTGCACTTTCTATTGTTAGAATCTCACTCGAGGTAAAAAACATTTCATCACAAAAATATTATAATTTATACTCCATTTGGTTAGGTATTTAAATAAATGTAAACAATCTTGACATGTCTTTTTATTGAAATATACACTTTATAAATCGATACCTTTGCAAATTACAAAGTAATTATGTTATTAATTACATAATTACTTTGTAATTTGCAAAGGTATTGATTTATAAAGTGTATATTTTAATGAAAAGGCATGTCAAGATTGTTTACATTTATTTAAATACCTAACCAAATGGAGTACTATACCTATTTTTCCGAGCATTGTATACTATAGACCTTATATTTATCTATGCTGTAGCTATTTAAATCAACATTTGAGGGTAGAATTATATTATTATCTTTAGCCATAGGAATCTGAGATTTTTCATGGAAACTCGACTTCCAATCCAACTCGATTTTATCTGGTTTATATGAATGTGAATTGGATTAAATATAACATATTTTGTACATAATAAGAAAATAAAAATCACAAAATAATGTCACTTGTCTTAGGTCACTCCATTTTGAATTATGTGCACGGTTGTAAAAAGCCAAGACGAGTCAACATTTTCGAGATCTAATTAAAAAGATGGTATTGTTGAAAGACTTTCTATTCAATTGCAAAAATATTACGGAGAAGCGGGTAAAGTATCTACCATAAGGATTGGAAAAAAAACATACAAGAAATTCTTGCAAAAATCTTTTCTGGTTAAACGGAATAGTAGCAAAATCTACATTTGTTAACAATAAATATAAATTTAAATAGGTACTATTTTAAATTAATAATAATCCGCTAATCGCTCATTGCTGAGCCACCAGCACACCCCGCGGTCCACGCATGCGTCCTTAATTAGGCATTCCGCCGGCGTCCGGCCGCGTACGCGCACTGCAGGCGGCGCCTTTGACGACTCCTCGCTCCGTCCCGCTCCGACAATGCAACTATTCATACCAACCCACCAACACAACCTGAGCCCTCTCCTCTTTTCAAAATCAAACGAAACTCCTCAAACACATAGATCAGCATACACTAGCCAACATAGCTTAGAACCATCTTTCTTAGTTTTACAACTTTGAATCTTGTGCTGAATGATTGAAGGTCGGAGATTTAATAAACCTGTTGCAATATTAAAGGTGTTATTGGAGTGATGTAATGAAGGGGCCTAATTGTGTATTCTACTTGGGATGCCGGACTGAAGATAAAAGCACGAGCGGAAGGGACTATCAGTTATCTCACTCGCATATTCGGTATAGCGTGACGTAAAAGGGGTATTGTTTTTGGATCTCATATTAACATGTCTCTGGTGGTAGATCATTCGATAATAGATGCTGATAAAATGAGCAATTGTAACCATTTGTAGCAATGTAATGGCCAAGTTGATGAGACAGTATGTAAGTTAGGCAGGTAATTGCACGATGGTAATAGCAGTTCTTGCATAATTATTTCAATTATACACTCGCCATCATCTCTCCATCGCGTCATAAACATTAAATACCAAAACTGTGTAATAAAACTTTCGAACCTCTCAATTACCCAACACTTTTATTGCAGCAATTTTGTAAAATAAAATCCATCCCCATGGGCAGATACACTTAATTTTATACGTTCTTCATAGTCTCTCTTGTCCTTTTCTACCTCACAGTCATAAGAAAGGGACAGTCGAAATTGCTCCCACTGATTGCAGTGAGCCGTACACGAATTAGGCCCTTTTCCTTTTTTTCTTTTCTTCTTAATGCCCTGTTCATGCGTTCAGACCTTTTATCGGAACATATGCATGTTGTGAATGCACCGGCCGCTCGACCGGTTTCGTTCCTTTGCCTTTGAAACGCCGCGCCGCGTTTGAAATTCGAATCAGTCCGCTCTAGTCTGTAGACGAGTGAGTACGTGCGCCGATAAAGCGACACAGAAAATGTTTACGATTCTACAGTGTTTACCAGTAGTGTTTTTGTGACTGGAGCATTTATTATGACATTCAGAAACAGTGTTATATTATTATTGTGAATAACTTACAATGGCTCGGATTGTTTTGCTGTTGCTCAGTGCGTGGCTGGTGGCTGCGGCTGAAGAAGGTGAAGGTGGCAAATGCGAGAGGATCAAACTGCCACTATGCCAGGATTTGAGATACAACTGGACTGTTATGCCCAACCTGATCGGTCATCGAGACCAGAAAGAAGCAGAGGAAGCTGTAAGTATTTAACTAAATAACACAAAACGATGGACTCAGAAAGTTTGTAAGAAGATACAGTAACTTTGCAAACTTTCTGGGTCAGAACAATTAGTAAACAAGCTAGAATTAATGTGCGCGATAGTAATAATTTACGAGTATATGACAAGAAAACATAGGTCCTCCAGCGTGGGAATCGGCAAGATTATTAATTCACAAACTACTTAAACGTTCAAACAAGAATTGCAACTGCAACAAACTAAACTTTACAACTTTAATCGACATCAATTACGAGACTTGGCCTATTTTTTACCTTCAGCGCAAACTTAAAATTGTTTTTTCAGTATGCTGTTGAATTCAGAATATTATTTTTAAAAGAAACTATAATAGTTATATTGCTGCGGCTTGCACTCATAAATACTTGCCTTTTCATAAACAGAATTTGGCAATATGGCATTTAACGGCCATGTCAGATGTCGAAAGGGGAGCAACCCCAAAACAAGTAGATTTGCCACTGATACTGACGATATAATCGTCGGGGATTGGATTTGTAATGTTATACGAGGGGACTTGTGTCTGTTGTTGACTTGCTAGTCTTGCTACCGTATTGTTTAATTTCTGATAGTAATTCGGGGTTACAGTTCCCACGAGAAAGTTTTTCCTATCTGGTTTACAGAGGTACACTTTAGCATATCGATATTTTAACATTTTACGTACGTTTCTTGAATTGATTTGCTATTAGCAGGCAAGAATGACTATGTTGAATATTGAGCCAACGGATACTATTTTGATGCATGGTATAGGTTCTGAGGTAAACATGAGTTATATAATCATGTAGAAAGAAAAAGATACAATATGATCACAGGCGATAATCATTAATAAGAGAGAAGCTTCCTAGAATGAATAATGTTCATCATTTCTCACCGTTATTGGCTAACCTACATATGATTGTACAACACGTCTGGTTTACTTTCGTTTCCTAGTCAAATTAATTTTAACAATATTGAGCTGCAACTTTTTCGCTCTCCGTTCTATTACATAAACGTTAGTTAACAAATCCAAAAGTAATTACTATTGCGTATTCAGCACAAAACATGCATTTCATTAAAGAAGACTGAGTTAGCAATTAAGTGCCGAAGACTCATGCATGTTGCATTTGCTAATATATGATATTTCTGTGAAAACGCATAACCATTCACATAAATACCGACAAAACGTTGAAACTTGAGAAGTCAACAATTTTGCTAAGAGAGCGTAATTTTGAGTCACGTGGGACAGTAAAGAACATGATTGTGATCCTTCAATTAAACGAAACCATAAAAGGCACGATTCCTAAAAGAGTGATGCGTGTTTACGCGGCCACAATGCGTGGGCGCAGAACGACAAACGCGCGATAACGTCAACAAATACAGCTTATCAACCCATCAAAGGAGCCGCGTCGATCTCGTATCTACTACGGGTTGCCTCGTCACTTGTGTGGCCGACGACTTGAAGTAGATCAATTTAGAAGTTGCTTTTTGCGACTGGCCAGCAATTCAAATCGAGCGAAATAAAAAACAAATCGCCCCAATCGTTTTCGCACTGATAGTCATCGATTATGATGATCTAAATTTGGCTGCTAGCTATTTTTTTATTAGTAAGTAATGAATAATACCCAACTGCTAACGTGAAGATAATGAGCGTCGATCAAGGGTTCATGGGCAGTGAGAAATATCTAGCTGGGTATTTGAGAAGTTAACCATTATTTGTTTCTTAATTCTACAAAGCTCTGATAAAAACTGCTTAGCATTTCTATATTTGGCTTAGAATTTCAAGAGGCTAGTGAAAATATGATAGGTAGAAAGAAATTGGCATACCCCAAATAGAGAAAAGGCGAGGAGGGTGATGAATTTCAAAGTTTACAAAGATTAGACTTCAAAGAACTAATCCATAACTATTCCAATGCACAATTTAATGTGAAAGTGCAAAACAAACAAACTAAACCCCGGTCGTGTTGCTGCACCGTAAACCCTTGGATTACGACGTACAATAGTATTAAATCAACAAGCGTATTTGCGGCACTTTATTGATAAATCCATACATAAAATAATCTGCCAGTACGTTTGTTCACACTTTATACAAAGCAGGAGTTTGCATCTATTGATATTTTTCTTCTCTTTAATTAGTCACCTGTCATAGAAAATTATTGGCATCAAATCGTTTACTAGTAAAATTCACAGACTAATACACATCCACAGCTTATTTTTTTGCTAGCTAACGAACAGTTATTAGCTAAGTTTTATTACAAACGTTACCTTATCTTGCATTAAAATGTCTATAAATGGTTATTTGTATAAAAAATGCGGAGTACAACTATCAATATCGATAGAAACATATTTATCAATGAAAACCGCAACATACAGGTGTATCCGGAGCTGAAAGTTAGTCCATTTAATATCGCCGATAGCGGTATCTTTACAAGCTAACGTAAGAGCAGCCATTTATTTTTATTTATTCTGTTATCGAACGCCGTATCGTTGCTTTAAGTAGCGATGTATATCGGTTAATGCCGTTTTATCACCGGCATCACTTTAAATCATATATCTGTATATCTTAGTTATATATTATTCGCTAAGCTGATATGACCGAAAATAGATATCTTATTGGGGGACGCGTGACACATGATCTACTTAAAACTAGTGGCTCTATGAGTTGTAGGCATCTATAATTTACATTGATAATCCCCATGGCTCCGCCATTTTGAACAATTCCCAAATACTGAATTGACGAAAAATAATATAAATTTCAAGATAATCGGTTGAAAAATGCGACCTATAGAGTTACAACTGTAGAAAATATTCGGACAGCCAAACAGTCATACGAATACATTTTTCCAAGCTAAAACGGAGATGCTTCGCTCACGCTGGTGAAATAACAGAAAAAAATATGTTGCGACTTGGCGTTATCACTGCCGGGCACATTTTTTACAAAGCGTAATTTGTATAATTGTTATTTACAATTGCCGCAATTGCATATTTATAAACGATGTTTGTAATATGATATAATAAATGAATAATGATAAATATTGCCGCTTGATTACTGTATGATTAGGCGGTACTTAGTTTCTTACCTAGGTAATAAAAAAATTATTGAATTGCATATAAACATCACTAATTCCTGATTGTATAAGTGGGTACGTTTTGAACATACCTATTTAAAGGCTTCGTTTGACGTTTATTTTTGTTTGCTCATAGTAGTTCCTTGGGAAAATTGTTCAGTATCATAGATGGAATTTGGCCTTTATATAGTTTCAGTATATTTTATTAGAAACTGTATATGTATCTAGGTATGTATGGTAGCTATTTGTGTGTTTTTTCCTTATAAAAAAAATCGTTTTTATTCTAAGTAAGTAGGTATATCAATAATTTCTTGTAAAGAGACATCACTACCAAAAAAGGCTCAAAACTTCGATAAAGCTTTGTAAAAAGCTAAACCTACCAGTTGCTTGGATTTGGTTTGTTTATATTTCAACTTTCAAAACAATCCTGCTTTATCTAATGAAAAAAGTCGAGTTCGCACGTCTCAGCATGGTGGGATAACAGTACTAACTAAATGTAACGATGTAACCTTTATTGCTTTGAAATAGAGCTTTTTCTAAACAATGTCTTAACCATCCCAACACCGGAGTTCATTAAGTCACGTTCTTTTTAAATTATCGTCCTATTTCCTTTTATAGACTACACGATTTCAACAAATCTTAACCCAAATCTAAGAGCCAAAAGATCAGCGAAACCCGACCTTATCCCTTGGTAATAAAGTCTGCAATTTTCATAATTTCGTCGAAGGATTTTACGGAAATCTTTAGTAGGTACGTAAGAAGTACCTATCTTAAGATCTCGGATGGGTAGTGGGACGGACCATTCACGAATAGTTCATCTGATTTGGCCGCGGAGGCTGTTGACCTTAGATTGGGCAATTAAGTTTGTGGTTCAATCATTTGTTACTTTCGTATCGTAAACTTGTTGTTTCGTAGGTTATTAAATTTGGAGATAATATTTCATATTTTCGACGTGTCTTGTCGATTTTACATTCAATTGGAGACATTAACAAAGTGAAGTTAAAGTTACGGATTTTTATTCCACTTCTCATGTCGGTTTAATCATTTCTTTAAAATATGGTATTTCTTCATAAGTAAGATCTTTTTCACAAAAAAAAAATACAAATTACTTAAGTAACTTTTTTCCCCACTAAGTTACATTATTTAATGAAGAAAAACCGTCTTAATATGTAAAAAACATTTTCAATACTTTACTACAAATATTTTAAGAACCTTTCATTACCAATTCAGAGCACAAATAGAATCCAATAGTCCGTAGAAATGCTTTCCAAATATGCGCTAAATAAACAAGCCACTGAATTAAAAAAGAAAATCGGTGTGAATTGGCTGCGTTCCCGACGTTTCTACATTTTTTGTGGCAGACAAACAGACCGAAAACGTGGCCTTATGCTGCCGACTGAGGTGGTAATGGGCCAATTTTACCTCGCCTTTGATTGAGAAATCTGTAGATGTAACACGCTGTTCGTTCAAGTTCAAATAAAACCGGCCAAGTACGAGTTGGATTCGCGAAGAGTTCTGTACCATTCTGTCGTCTATAAAAATGACGCGTTTGTATTACATCCATTTTTGAAAATTGTCTAAATTAGATTCCATGGTGCTAATAAACCACTTAAAAATTATACAAAAAAGTGTCATTAAAAAAATGCATTTAAATTTAACATTTTCAGATTTCGCACATATGGTCATGTCATGATTAAGTACTTACTAAAAGGCCTCTTCATGTTGGCTTTGGTCCCATGAACGCTTCAAAGGATCGGGCCATCATAATAATAATATTCAATAATAATTTCGGTCATTGTACGATCATATTATGTTAGTAACAAAATATCAAGTCTATAGTAAGCAGTGCGTTCATATATTTATTCAAAATACTAAACAGTTATTAAATTAAAATCAAATCCTACTATCCTACTAATATTATTAATGCGGAAGTGAGTTTGTATATTTGTTTCTTTGTTACCTCTTCACGCTTAAACTACTAAACCGATTTAGATGACATTTGGTATGGATATAGTTTGAGACTCGGGGAAGGATACAGGGTACTATTTATCCCGAAATTCCCACGGGGAGCGAAGTCCGCGGGTACAGCTAGTAAATAAATAAATTACAAAAATGCACAAGTAATGCGACATCTTGGAAAAGTAAAACATCACAGGCGCCTTCAGCTCTCGTGTTAACACGGGTTTAAAGTTTCAAACAAATGCCGGTCTTTCGGCAACCATCTCGTAGATAAAATAAACATTTCGTGAAGAAAAATATATAACCTCAGTATTCTTGTCGGTGGAGCGAATAACTCTATCAATTTATAACTCTACTGACTATGAGAAAACCTAGTGGAGCTTTCGAAGTCCGTAATCAGCCAAAACAAAGATACATTTTTTGCAATAACTAAAATTAAAGTAGTAAAAAAAAAACACTTTTACTGACGGGCACTACAAGCTGGGCACAACATAATTAGGAAAATGATACATTTAAAATTTGGAAATAGAAAGTTTTTTGGTAGAAATAGTTACCTGCCTACAGTTTAATGCATTCAAGAATTGTGACCTCTATGACCTAGTGGTAATTATGCCAGGCTGTCACACCGGAGGTCCCGTGTTTAATCGCCGGTCAGGTACATACATACATACATACTATCACGTCTCTATCTCTAATGGGGCAGACATTTTGGGTCTTGCGGTTCTATGCAGAGCCCAGGGCCGCAAGACCCAAAAGCCACTTTTAGCGTCATGGTGGGCGAGAAGATGGAAAAGCAATCAATATAGTGATGGGTTGCTAGCCGCATCGCCTGTTAACATGATTTGCATTTTTGCCCATTCCCTCGATCGGCTTTTACGATCTGCGTAGGAAGAGAAGCAGCTGATACATTCTAAGTTTTTTTTATTTCTCCCAGACCAGCATGGGAGTCAGGTCAGGTGAAGATTGAAAATAATCTTTTTCAGATTGACCTGGGTCTGTGGGTCTTGGATGTTTAACTATGTATGTTTTTGTTATAAAATATAGTATCGATGAGTTAGTATCCCATAAGACAAGTCTCGAACTTACCTACGAGCTAGCTCATTCTGTGTGATTTGTCCGTATATACAATACTTACATATTTTTAGTTATTTATTTATACAGGATTATTGGTTATGCAGGGTTAGAGGTCAGTACAAACAAATTTTACTATTGGATTTCCTGTGTAAATGTTGACCCATTTCGAGTTATACTTCTCTTAAGGTATTTGTTTAAAAAAGTCTCCTTCTGAAAGGATCAGGTCTACTTACTAGAAACCCTGTATATGTATATCGACATCGCTAAAATAATAGAGTTGCCTACAGTTGGATATATTCAATGTCAGGTTGATACGATGATAAAGAGAAGATTTTTTATCGGCTAACACGAATTATATCTTTTCGATAACGCCTGTTTTCATACGAAATTATAACCCTCTGGTTTGTACCTGGACAATATTGTAAAATGCCAATATTCTTTTATTATTATGTTAGCTTACACATTAAAGCTAGGCGCGCACCGTGTCAGTATTACTGCCTCTTTTGCACTTTTAAAAGAAAAAGAGAGATACGCGCCTACAGTAACATTCAAATATGTAGGTCAATTATTATATTGACAGCAGTGAATTCATCAACCTATCTTACACTGAATGTCGCTGATACGAACCTCTCCCGAGGAACTACTATAAAGAACCGATAAAAAATAAAAACAAAAACAATGACCATACAAATCATGCAAAATAGCAACTTGTAAAAGCGTTTTCTTTTCTAAAACATTCGGTAAAAGAATGAATAGACACAAAGAACGTTTTTTTATCTTAAAATGTCTACAATTATCCAACCCGTTACGCCATAAAGACAGTAAAAAGCAGAAAGGACACCATAAAGATTGCCGAACGTTCGAACTTTATCGTCTAGTCAATAAGTACACAGAAATCCGTATCTTTGGCAATAAAACAATAAAGAGATAAAAATGCTGCGTAAAATGATAACCCATTTCCCTATTTACATCGGCACCTTTGTTCGGAGCTGTTGCCTCAACAAAATAGCGTGTGGATAGATATTACGCTCGCTAAAATGTGCAACGTGCTTTCTTTGAAAGAAACGACGTTTTAATCCACTTCCAAAAATTATATAATCAATTCATCGTGATCTTTTTAATGTATGTTCATCGGTGAACATTCAAAGATGACCGGTTTGGAAAATTCTTTTTTGTTTGGAAGGGCTTACTGTCAGGTGGTCCACACAGAAATTTTATCAAAATTGATTGTGCAGTTCGGGGTGAAGTCGGTTTTTAGTTTAGAAAATTATAGTTAGGTTTGTTGTCTATAAGATCTGTCTGTCAGATACACAAACAGAGTACTTACATACATATTTCGCAAGTCAAGCTCCAAACAACATAAATACATTTCTTTGCGTTTGACTAATTGTGTAGACTTACTCGTATCATAATCACTCAGACCAAATCATAACACCTACTGACAGGCACAAAGTAAGACAAATCATGAGGACTTTGGTTTAAAATTACGTACCTATCTACAATTTTTTTTAGACTTGTATTAGTACTAGCTTTTTAGGGTTCCGTAGTAAACAAGGAACCCTTATAGTTTCGCCATGTCTGTCTGTCTGTCTGTCCGTCCGCGGTCCTACTCAGAAACTATAGGTACTAGAAAGCTGTGATTTGGCATGGATATGTATATCAATCATGGCGAAAAAGTCGTAAAATAAAATAAGGAAAAAAAATGTTTTTAGGGTAGCTGCCATACAAGTAAAGAGGAAGTCAATATTTTTCTTCTATACAAACATATTGTGTGGGGTATCGTTGAATAGGTTTTTCAAAAATATTATGAGCTTGGGAACACCATTTTTCGATTTAGGGATCCGTGTCTGAAATATTTAGGTTTCAAGTAAATTTTTTTGTTTAAGTCAAGTGTCCCCCCCCCCCATCTATCTGCAAAACGGTTATATATAGGCACGTGAAAAAAATCACAGCATATAGTATATATAATGTAGTTTAAAGGAAAACTATCAGAGCTAAGTAGGGTTAACAAATTAAAAAGTTATAGGAGATCAACTTATAAAATGTACTCGAAAAGGAAAATTTCATACAAATTCAATACTTAGCCGTTTTAGACTGCAAGTTGGCATTTACAACTACGGAACCCTATACTGCGCGTGGCCCGACACGCACTTGGCCAATTATTATTTTATACTAGCAGTACGCACTCGCACTAAACTGTGAACTCGCAAAGCCAATTTCGCTCATGTTCGAACAAATTCTATTAGCTTTATCTACACGTCTACCTCATGAAGTTCCCATCAAAAATATACTCAAGCTACTGTGGAGGAACAGAAAAAAACTATAAACATACACCGTCTTATTATAAAACGCAGACTAACTTTGTTACTAGGTTTAAACCTTAAACCTTATCGGACCAAATCAAGTTGACATTTTCAGATGAGACACTGACAATATTACTAGATGTCAACTTGATTTGGTCGGATAAGGGTTTAAACCTAGTAACAAAGATAGTCTGCGTTTTATAATAAGACGGACAAATTTTATACATACTTCTTTCGCTTGTATCAGCCACCCTTCTCGACTAACGTTAGTCTGTAGCTCAGCTGCTGTCTTCCTCGAAAGCGCACCCTATCATTAGAGCAGGTATGGCAGAGCATAAAGGAGTTCACGCTTGAAAGCCTTTTTACGGTTGCGACCAGCTTCGGAAATGGACGGATTTATATGTTCTCGCAATTTGGAGCTTCGGGACGTAATTTGCAGCTGCAGGCACTTGCATGCAAGCTGACTTGGTCCAAGGTCGGAATCGGAACTACAATGATAAAAATAACTGGTCAAATGTCAAGTTCCGTACCATTCCATATAAAAAAATCACGTTTGTTATACGGGAGCCCTTTTAAATATTTATTTTATTCTGTTTTTAGTATTACTTGTTATTGTTACATAAAATGTGGCAAAAGAAATACATCATCTGTGAATATTTTTACCGTCTGGATCACGGTTCATGAGATACAACCTGATGACAGACAGACAGACAGACGGACAGCGGAGTCTTTAGTAATAGGGTTCCATTTTTTGCTACCTAAAACCTAAAATCACCGTGTATAGCACTTTGTTTCGCTTGCCAACTGTACTATAATACCGCCATTTTGCAATAGATCAGCGACTTACAAATGATTAATATCAATCCGATCTCTAATTTCCATACTCACAGAATTTATCATACATTTTATTACTACTACTGATTTAATGGGGGCCTAATGACGTACCGGCGATCTCGGTTATCTGTGATGATCTCGCGTCGGTACGAAATCATTAGTTTTAAATGACGTCGTTCTGATTTCTCAATCCATCTATCTTTTGGAATCATACTCGTAAAAACTATAATCACAAAATTTCTAATCAAGTCAGTTTCCAGTATGTTTTCTACAGCAAGGGGCCATCCGCATATAACGTTTTAACGATGAAGGAGGCTGGTATATAGTATCCTCTGGATGCACTGACCAAGTATGGCTCTGGTAGTACAGAGAGGGTCGTGCTCCTGCAGTGGAGATTAAAAAGACCTGATGATGATGATAATGATGAAGGAGATTCGAATCATGCCAAATGTGATTCGGTACGAACAATACAAAAAAAGGGATTAAAGCTTGCTTGCTATCAGTAAAGATAAAACCCCCAAAAGTTTTATAACTAGGTACCTATATGTTGTTTATGTTAACATAGATATGAAATGGCTGTACGTTTTTCGAAATAAATAAAATAAAAGCTTTTAATGATAAAAGCTGCCATGGTTTTTCTTTCTCCAAAATTAAAGTAAGGAATTTAACATGCAAGGTGCGCTTAATCAAATTTCAAAACGCGTCTATTTTATAGAACTTGTTTTTGAATGTAACACTTTTTTACTAAAAGGTTCGCCCGGCCGCCTACCTGGGTAATTAGGCGGGGCAATTTGTAGACCCCACCACGGGGCCCGCTCGTTTTTGCCGTTTTGTGTGCGCAGGCGCCGCGCCCCGCGGCCGGCGATGCATCATTCGCCATGACTTGAAATTACTCTGTAAATCTTGTGTTGTCAAATTTCAAACGTGTTCTGTTATTACCAAGTCGGTTAATACCTTTGTGCAGTTTCATTTTGGTATGTTTTATACTTTTGTAGGTTTAACAACAAAAGTATGTGAGGCACTCTATTTAATAATTTTCCAAAACTAAAAACCAACTTCGTCTCCAAACTACGCATGATTTTAATAATATTATCTATGGGACCACCTTGCAAACAAAAAAAAATTTTCAAATTAAAAGACCGCGACCTGACTGCTTCAAATTGATACCTTCTCCTTTTTCATGATGAACCGAAAGAAAGATAGAGAAAACTACAAAAAACAGAAGAATATTATTTCTTTATTATTTTCTTACATGCACTCATACATGACATATTTAATTGTATAGCCTTACTCGAGTAATACTCACAAACATTTTCTGTTTTTGATTTCTTCCTTTTGCCAGGCCAAGGAAGTGTTGGAGTGACGATTTAAACCATGCAGGGGTAAGTAGAAGGCGATTGGGAAAACTTTTGCCGAGCAGTGAGACAATATGAATTAGGAAAAACTTAGTCCAGATTACTCCCAGGAAACAATAAAATATACTTAATCAGATATACATAAGTAGCCAAAACCAAAGGTAGCCTGTAAGAGATTGCCTTGGCGATAAGGCCGCCTATTGTACATCTGTATTTATATTTCAATGTTATTTTCGTGTGTTTTTGTGCAATAAAGTGTTTTTACTTACTTACTTACTTACTTACTTAATCACAATACAACATATCACAGTATTGCAAAACTATACTTAAATCATTAAAAAGCTCTTTTTAATTTTCTTTCGGCACATACCTATATGTATATTAAACTATTTATATCTTTTTTATTAACTTCTCATTTATGATTTTTATAACTTTTACAATTTCTATAGACTATACTTCATTATATTTACCGCTATTAAATTCCTAAGTATAGAATAAAAATACTTCGAGTTAAATTAACTACCATCCGACTACAAAAGCAAAAATGATCTTTTAATTGCTTCTATAAAGGGACTTCAAGAAAAGGCTATTAAAGCTGCTTTAATTACAGTTAATAATCACAAATTACTGGCAATAAAGACGTTTACCGGCTGGGAGTGGGAGTGGGGGAGGGGAGACGCGACAGGGCTGTCAACTCGTATATGATTGACTTTTAAAAGCTTACCAGCTGAGTAGGCGCCACTGTCCAATCCAAACACAATTTTCAGTCTAGGCCCACATTATCTCGCATCTGCTATGAGCTAAACTTGAAATATGATAGATTGTTAGTTGATCCAGGCTATCATCATCACGTTATCATCAGGTCTTTTTTTCTCCACTGCAGGAGCACGACCCTCTCTGAAATACCAGAGCCATATACTTGGCAAGAGCAGCCAGAAGACTTAGCCTACACTCTTCTCGCTGGCCAGGGTTGGAGAGGTCTTTTTAATGTTTATAAGCTTTGTTTAACTGTATTTCCTAAATCGCCTTCTATGACATCCTTGGATTGGAGGGAGACTTGGAGTGGCCCTATTTTACTCTGCCGGAAATCACACAACAGATCGCACGTAACAGATGTATTAGCTTTATTATACTTTTCGTTCTTCCACCAGTTAGTTAGTTCATGCAAACTATTGCCGACCATCCACGCACCAACTACCCTGGTCCATATTTGTCACCAAAAATGATACGTACCCCTGTCCATTTCCTGTCTTATTACTATTACGCTATACAAGCCGCATACTGGGCAAAATTTCCAGTCCAATCCAGCCTAGACTATTTTCTTAGTTTTGTTTAGGACCGCTCTGACTGGCAGCCCTAGGAGAGTAGGTCGGCGAGATCAAAGACGCAAGATTACCGCGATGCGATGCGCGCGCGCAATCTTATTGCGGCCGCGGCGTGCGTCGACCCGGCGCGGGCACATCGGCGCAGCGATGCAAGATTGCATTGTATATCAGCTGTAGGTCGGGAATTTGATTCGTTTGGCTCCCTTTACTTCTTTCTTCAGACAGTTTTCCGCAATTAAGCCCGAATTTGCCGGCCTCGTTTTGCGTGGCTGGCGCCCTTCACGCTTCCGCCATGGTTCCCGGAGGTTCTAGGAACCTTCTTCGAATCGTTTGGCTTTCGGAAGTCATGCGACATGGCACATAGTACCCAACCATGTGCGATGTCGCATAACTTGTGGCATAACCAATGTGACCACAAGTGTCATAGATATATCAAAGGATATAGACATACATACATACATACTATCACGTCTTTATCCCTAATGGGGCAGACAGAGCATTTTGGGTCTTGCGGCTCTATGCAGAGCCTAGGGCCGCAAGACTCAAAAGCCACTTTTAGCGTCATGGTGGGCGAGAAGATGGAAAAGCAATCAATACAGTGACGGGTTGCTAGCCGCATCGCCTGTTAAAATGATTCGCATTTTTGCCCATTCCCTCGATCGGCTTTTACGATCTACGCGGGAAGAGAAGCAGCTGGTACATTCTAAGTTTTTTCGTTTCTCCCAGACCAACAAGGATATAGACACTTATATTTTTTTTCGTCTTAAGAAAAATATGAAAATGTTTGACATATGTTTGGTAGATCATAAATAGAAAAAGAAAACCGAGCAAACCTAATAAGAGATTGACTTAACTCTCTTGATAAAGATTGGGCCTCAACTCAAGAGCGAGAGTGGGAAGGTAGAAGCCAGGCTTTTGCCCTACAGTGGGAATTGATAGTCTAAAAGTGGAAAAAAATTAAATAGAACATCAAAATATTACATGCATCTATCTATATAGATTCGGTAATTTCACCGGTTCTCAAGAATAGGCTTTATTAAATTCACCGAAGCATAATCAAAATTACATCCCAAAGCAATTTACCACGCTGACCAACAGTACCTCAGATTGATGTCGAATCGCTCACAAATTAGTTCCAACTTCTCTCAGCACTTCCGCCGATAGCCGAGTCTCGAAGCCTCTAGCGTGTCGGATCGGAATCGAACCCGGACCGTCTAATTGGGCAGCATTCCTGAACCCCCCTACTCATCAGCACAATGCCGGGTGACTCGCCGTTTTTGGCCCCAGTTTCACGAAGCGAACTATAGAAATGTCGGTTATTTTGTGCCTTAAAAAATATGGCTGTGCCGTTTTGAAGAGTATTTATAATATTTGCTTCTTTCACTGTAAGCTGCTGGAGTGCTGGCTTTTATTTAGAACACTTTTGATAAGTTCAGCATTTAAATGTTTAGTTTTACTACATTGCAAAGTTAAGCATATAAATAGATACATATGGTTTTGTATTGTATCCTTCAGATAGTTACATATTAAGTGCATATTTACTTAAACGCTTATACTTACTTCTTTTCTTCTCTTTCCTATTTTTTGACATTACTAGAGCTGCCATAAAACACTTCTTAATTAATTTCAGCTAACTTGTTCCTTACGAGTCATTTATTGACATTTACACAGTGCTTATTTTCCTTTTTCTAGCCTGTTACATACAAGGGAAATACAATCAGATCATAGAGCTGGCAGCTCAGCTCAGCGTATAAGTATAGCGATCCAGCGAGGAAATGTTGCCAGTATTTTGGTTACGTTGCCTCAATGCGTTAGAAAAAATATTTTATTTATAATTTATTTCTTTTTCTTTTTTTACTAAAAAAATAATACAAAAAAATACAAATCGAAGCAATGGATGACTTAGTCTAAACAAAACATCAACCATACAAATCATCAACTATGTATAATTATTTGCGTCAATCAAATTGTATGCGACAGGCAAGAATTGCACTATGTAAAGTTGGCTTTTATGTTCGACTCGCACTTGGCCGGAATTTCGTTTTTTGAACACGCTTGAAATTAATAAGAAATCCAACAAAAATTCGATTTCCTACACCCATACTTTACATGTCTGCATAGCCTTTTATCCATATTCTTATTAGCACATATGAATAAAGATACTTGCGTGTCATTAATAAAACATGGCTCACATAACACTATCTGAAAGGGCATTTTATTATCACATTTCCGCCCGAGCGTTTGTTTCAACTTGCCGACTTCCTTTGAAACATTAGATGTAGGTAGATATGTACCTACCAACATATCTACATCATGTTCATACTTATACGGCAATAAAGGCCTTATTGTGAGTGTGGTGACGGCAGAAAGTAGAATTCAAATCGTCACCACAGTTCCTCTCTTTCTATTTCAAACAAAGAAGCAATCGAAGGAATTCATTTCCCTAAAAACTCTATTCATTCAGTGGGACTTTCAGCTTTAGCGGAAAAAAACATGAGACAAAAAAGAAGTTGTCTGGCTCAAAAATAAGTTATTTGGTATTGCTAATAGAATAAAATGTCACAAAATAATGCCACTTGTTGATCATATCCATTTTCATCGTGATTTTAGATTTATAATTGCGAAAAAACTGATATTAGGAGCGCTATTTGACTTCAAGAAACTATGACGTCATAATTATTTACTTCATACAAACCCCATATAAAATGTTAGTTTTGACGTCTAGAAAAAAGTATCTGATTAAACTTCCTTATTGTTAGCGTGTTTTTTAAATTATACATAAAACGTAGATGCAAGCATTGCATGATTGACCGAGCTAACGAAGCGAGCGAAGCGTCTCAGTTTCGAGATTAGCCAAAAATTCTTTTGTCCGTCTGTCTGTCTGTCTGTCTGTCTGTCTGTTCTCGCCTACAGGTCGCATTTCTTAACCGATTCTCATGAAATTTTGTAAGCAGGTTCATCAACTAAAAAGAATTTTTTTGTCGAGCCAGTTTTTCGAAATTTTTCAAAATGGCGTAAATATGGGGGTTTAAATTTTTTAAACTGTCTTATATCCGCCATTTCAAAATATTTTCAAAAATGTCATAAGACTTTTTTGTTGCCATTATAAAAACGCATTTTTTTTATTTGAACAACTTTTTTGTCTGAACAACTTTTTTATACGTTATACTTAAACGGGTATAAGGTGACTCGCGAAGTCTAGCTGAATAAGCCATGATGGATATACAATACAAATCTTTTTACAAAATATACTGAAACTATTTAAGGGTGAATTCAGTCCGAGTTACTGAACAACTTTATTAAAAATACATTATCTCTCCTGGGGTCCACGAAGTAATTTCTCTGAATAACTATTATGGTTATTATTTTGAGTTTCATAAGTAGTTCTATAAATTTTATCATATTTAACCGACTTTTAAAAAAGGGTTTTGCTTATTTTACGATTACTTTTTTTCAGTTTTTGCTTATTTTGATTGATTGTTGGCTTGTTTATTAAATTTAGCAATTTTGTTGAGCGAACTTTCGTTCAATCGCAATCGCTGCTTGTCTGTGCTTCTGTAGTAGTATTGATAATTATGCTACGAACTAAAAAGAAATCGGCAACCAAAGCCCGCGAAGTAGCTTTACGAAGAGAGTAAGAAACCAATGAACAGCGGCATAGAGCCATGGCAATACAAATAAACATTTAAACGAAAACCCATTAATATTTTTCTGTTTTTTCCAACAACGAGCTGACTTTGTCATTTGAAAAATGATGGGTCATTTTTCGGTGAAAGACTACTGGTACAGAACTGAATTTCAACATCACGGTAGACCTCATATCCATGGGATTGTATGGTTGGAAGGTGCTCCTGAAATTTCAGAGCTAGATGGAAAGTCATTTGAAAGAAAGGGCTGTGATTGGCAACTATTTTGGAAATTTGGTCACAACCATGAATCCGCATATCGGTAAACCTGCACCGATAATTCATCCAAATCAGTTACATTATTCTGAAATAATAATCGCGAGGTCTAAGTTCGTGGCGAACTACTAGTTAATAAAATGATACAAGTTATTCTCTTCCCGAGATGGCTTAACACGTGATCACAAATGTCACGCTATTGTTCTTTCCAGTAAATAGTTATAATTTTAGTAAATTTAGGGCGTTTTTTTAGTAAATTTTGCTTGCAAGTCTTGCAAGTTTCGTCGAACAATCTTGAAAAAAGAATTAACATGCGCATGGGCAGCGCAGTCGGCACCGGCAATGCGGCAATTCACAATTCACGACAAAAAAACGTCGCCAGCGCGGCCCGAATGGAGTAATTGACAAGAGAACGACCCGCCGATGTCGTGCGACGGATAAACAGTTTTTAATGGTTATTTATGGGAGCTGGGACGCGATGAGGATAGGGCTGCTGATGCGGTACACGGGGTACAAATCAAATCAAAATCAAAACATCTTTATTGTGGAAACACAGGTTACAAAAGGATCTTAAAATATATACATGTGCCACTGTGACCTGCCCTTGATGGACATACAATAAATATAAAATATGGTCAAATTTATAGGCAAAACAATAATTATAAATCAAATGAAATGAGTAATTAAATAACATTATAAAATTCTTAATCAATAATAATAATAAAAAAATTAAAAATTAAATTAAGTTGTCTTTTAAATAGTCTTTTACACTGTAGAAACATTTCTTAGTCAATAGTAATTTTACATACATACACCGTAGAAGTTTTACAATACCTATCTAATGTGTAACAACACTTTACCAGTACGGATAAGTCCGCCTTTGTACCTTTATGGTTTGTTAATCTATGATTTTAAACTGTTTTTGTACCTACAATAAAGATACAACAATATCTAACGTGTCACGGACGATAGTTTGTATGCAAAAACTCCGCGTTTCAAAAATGACACTCCAATCCAGTAAATCCCTAATGGTGGAGACAGAGCATTTATAGGGCCTTGGTAACAAAAATAGGTATTTTTAGCCCATTATCGGTACCATGGATTTGAATAGGGTCTTCGACATCCTTGAGTGACCACTGAGTTCATTAAAATGCATATTACTCGTATATCTGAAGAAAATAAAACTCCGACGCAGCACGGCTAGATTAATTTTTCGGGGTCCAGCACCGGAAACGGAGATATCATTTAAAATTTTGAAATCAAGCCCTAGATAAATCTGTATATAAAGATAAAATAATCGCCAGGCCTGGCTAAGGGTTATTCTATTATATGTATTTCACTCGTAATTTTATGTATTTTAATTCTTATATTTAATTTATGATTGAGAAGAGATATCAAATTATATTGAATTGAAATATTGATATATGTTCCAATAAAACACACTGTACTGTAATATTATTAGCCCACCTTCGCATCGCTTTACCGGCCCCACCCTTGGTTCTGGCAGAATTATCAGCGTCGCAGTTCGACCAGCTCGTCTGTAACATCATGCTGAGTCAGGACCTTTTCACTTTATAGGTCACATCTCACAGTACAACCGCACTGCACTATCACAATTAATTAAGTTTTCGTTTAGTTACCATGTGCTTTACTTAAAATACTTACAATGTATATATTGTGTCCTTTTTTGGTGAATAAAGATTTTATCTATCTATCTATCTATCTATAACTCTTCAAACTTTATGAACTGCTGTTTACAGTTTAAAGTGGAAACGTGAAGCGTTTCTACGCCCATTTGCGAAAAGCGGTGACTTTTGGTTTGAAGAGAGACCTACAGTCATACGAATAGAAGATACAGAAGTCTACAGTCAGCCCTAAGCGGCTTGAATTAAACACTTCCATAAAATTGCGCGAGCTCTCTGGGCGGCGTAAACGATTAGCCTTCAGAGCTGGTAATTGGACATCAAAGCTATCTCCGAAATCAAATAGGGCATGCAGTCTCCCGGAGATAAAGAACTAAATAGTCATAAAACTAAACTTCATCAAAAGATCAGTTTAATTCAACCCATCAAAATGTCTCTTGATTAAATGCACGTTCATTGTTTTACTTTGTTTTTAGATTTAAACTTAAATTTTCCCCGCCGCTCGTCCTTTAAATGCATAAGTGCTTATTTTTGTTAATCCTTCTGATTGCCCGCGATACAGGCTTGTGCCTAGTGCGGGAATCATTGTTAATCATACAGTGTATTAAGTTTCTCGTTAAATAAATGATTTTGTATTTTGTATTTTGTATTAACCTAACTGTAACGATGTTGCAATAAACTCCATCCTTTATGTTCTTACTCACCTCCTTTCTCGATCATTTCATTATCTTCTTTCAACATCATCGTTCAAATTCCATTTCTAAATCCAATTTTAAATTCCAGATATTCCTTCCTCATCATTCTGACTCATTCCTCTTCCACCTCTCATACTTATAATATCTACTTGTAATTTATTGTATAATAATAAATAAATGTATTAACCCTTGTCGAGCTCTACGACGTCTATGGACACACTTCACGTGGGAGCTCACCTATACCACAGAATTAATAATAGTATTACATACAGAACGGAAACTCGCACCGTCCCCCGCAATCTGGTGTCCCCGCAACCCTTCGCCCGTTATTGTGAGGTGTAAGCGGCAGTAAAACAGGGTTATTGGTAGTTGCACGTTGACATTACGCGAGTCACTTAGGATTATTGAATTATAATGGTAAGAAACTGCGCACAATATCATTGTTTATCCACGGAAAACAATAAATAACGAAAATTATATAGATTTCCGAGTGATAAAAACAGGTAAGCAAAGCAACAAATTCTGTGGTGGCGACCCTGATTGTTTAACTCACACATTTGACGTGTGCACGGACGGATTGCTTCGTTTGTAGTAGTACTAGGTATATATGCTGCTTCGTTTGTATGAAGTGCCATACCTGTGCCTATACTGAGCTGGGACAGGAGGAGTTCTCACATAACCTATCTCTCATCTTAGCGTGTTCACGTGTATGTAACACATTGTGAATGGATTTTACACGTATTTTTAACCTCTGACGAAAAAGAGGGGTGTTATAAGTTTGACGTGTCTGTGCGTCTGTCTGTCACATCGCATCGCCTAAAGCTAACGCCTTAGTTTTATTGTTTAAAATCTGACATGATCGAGATGGTTCTTAGCTATGTTTGATAGAAATCGATTCAGCGGTCCAAAAATTATGGGGGTGAAAGTGGGGGTGAAACACAAAGTATGCAAATATGCTTGAGTGGGATATCAAATGAAAGGGTTAAATTTGAAGACAAGGAAATTGATTTTTTAATAAAGATATAGGTTTAAGCCGTTCAAAAGTTATTGGGGGATGAAACATTGAAAGGCGAAAGTTTAATATCCCTGGTAAATAAACTTGTCTTTGCTAAAATTATACTTTGAAGCGAGATTTATTTGTTTTAGGTGTGTAATTTTGCGTTGGTCGATTGCAAACAAGTCGTTTGGTATTGCTTAAATCCTGAGGTCGGCAAATAACATAAGCAAACGTTGACCAATACCCAATACTGTGCCAATATTGACGTTCCTTAGATGTTTAGCGCGAAGCAAATAGCAAATGAAGGTTAAATACAGTATAAAGCGGAAAATGTTATTTGTATTGTAGATTTAGGTAAGTATTATTTATTTATCTAAACACATAATGGTATGAATTTTGATCTGTCAAGATTGGGCATCAAATTAACGGATATATTTCCTATTTGTAATACTTAAATAGCAAGAAGACAAAAAAGGGGTGAATGAAATGCGTAAGGCAAGATATGGGGGTAATAGGAGTAGATGTTAGTATGACGGGAAACAGAGGACTGTGGAAGGAGAAGACATACTGCGCCGACCCCAGATAATGGGATAAGGTGAATGTGAGGCAGATGATGATGTTTATGTCCCAACTATTAAATACACCTATATGTAATGTTTTTGTTCATTGTGATTCGAAAGACTACTAAAATAAAACATTCCCAGACTTTTACATTCTTCTATACTTACACAGTTTAATTTTTGAAATAGTTACCGTTTATAGATATATTTTCATTGATATGACGGATAAGTTTGTACATTTTAATTATTATATTTAGTAAACGGGTTACTCACGTATAGAGTCAGCTACTGCCGACATTTTTCGACCTCATTCAGGATGAGGTCGAAACATGTCGGCAGTGGTTGACTCTAGTCTTAACCCGTTTACTGAATATAATAATGATTATAGGAATCTTACGTTAGTTTTGATTTAAAAAAATACATTTTAATTATCTAACTATTGATATAAATAATATGAACATTTTGTAAAAATATATTTTTTTTAAATTCTTTGGCAAAAATATTCTAACTTTAGAAATTAAAATGGCGATAATTACAGCGACTTTGTCACTACTTGTATATTCTAAATTTGTTTATTCTAAATCTTTGTTCTAAATCTATGGACTTTGTAAATTCCACGGGCACAGATAAAATACGAGTCTGAAAGCAGAGATGTCGCCCCAATTAAGCTATCAGCTGATAGCAGCTCGCACGGCGCCTCGCTAGCTAAGGACTACTGTTCACGGTGCTACGAAAAGTCTTCGTTCTTTATCTTGCGGTACTTGCCGCGTTCCCGCAATTGCATCCTTATAAACCCGAGGAGCGCTTTCCGATGTTTTATTCTCTAAAAATAATACCTATGAGTGGTCACCAAAAGATGCTAAAGACAATGCTGGGTAGAAAATTAAATAGCTGGAACTAAAAAAATCTCATATAAAATAGAATGAAAGAATATTAGATAACTGATATCGGAAGGAATACATAACAAGGAGCCCATCTTTATTTAAATTACTGATTTTCGTACCTATTTGGAATTATTTGTTAATTTAGATTTATAACAGATAATTGAACTAAGTACTTATATAATTTATTCTAAGCTTATGCCTAGCAAGGTTTAGGTGGGATAGTTGGTAAAATGAACTAATTGATTATTATTATTTGCCCTATTTATCGCACACTCCATATCCCGCCTTGTCTCAGCGATACAGAAGTTATCTCCCTTCCCATGGAGGATGCAAGTGATATAAACCTTATTTTAATGATAATGTCGAAATACTGTCAGTAACGGTAGACACGGGCGTAGATATAGTTTGGTAGGGGGGGAGGCATCCAAATAAAGAACAAGTTATATAGGTATAAATCCAAATTAAGTCGAACTTTTTCTACTTAGTAATTTATTTAAGTATAGGTATAAGTATTCAATACAATCTTTTTTTTATTATGCGGAATATTTAAAAACAGGAAAGTTTGCGAGAAATATATATGTACATTTTGTTGCCTCAAATCCTTAAATTCTTAGCTAAGTATACAAGAAGATTTTATCAGTGCAAATTTCAGATTAAGATCAGTCAAGAATCGACCATTCCAAAGTAAAATCGACATTACATACAACGATACGCGAAGTTTTTTTCTGTAGTTTGCATTACCTACGAGTATATTCTACTAATATTATAAATGCGAAAGTGAGTTTGTATATTTGTTTGTTTGTTTTTTACCTCTTCACGCTTAAACTTCTGAACCGATTTGGATGAAATTTGGTATGGCTATAGTTTCAGACTTAAGGAAGAACATAGGGTACTCTTTATCCCGAAATTCCCACGGGGAGCGAAGCCCGCGGGTACAGCTAGTTCTTTCATAATTGATAAAAAAAATATCTTGTATACGCCCGTGCTGCCCATGCATGACATCAAGAAGAGTTGCCTTGCCTATGCAATACAATGCCCCATATTATCATTATCACGTGTTGTTTGACGGAGCGTAATACGGCGTTTATTTACACGGTTTATGGCTAACGAGACGCTTTATATTACATATTTGATATTATACTATAAGATATCTAACAGTAGTATAATGTAGGTTTTTAAAAGAGAGTTGTTATAAGGATATATTTTTTCGCAATGAGGCGTTTTCCAGTGAAAAAAAAATGAGGTTAAAAACATTGTCAAAAGATGGCGCTTAAGAGTTTGAAATCATTCCGTCAAAAATGAAAGAGGCCGTTTGGTTCAATACTTGTAGTAAATTTGTAATTAATTAACCAATCTTGTATTTTGCTATTATTTAAGTAAAATAAATACATATTTACAAATAATAATATATATATAACTGAATTTAATAAAATAAAAATATTATATATGTATTCCAAAACTTATTGATTATATTCTCTTTGATTCCAAAGACAAACTCTCACTTTAAACATTTTACAGTGCGACAAGGCTTTAAATGAACGTGGCGAAAAAAGGAACTAACGCCGCCATCTTGATAAACGTCATTTTTGACAACTTTGACAAGTTCTTCCTTATGCCGTAGCTCTCCTCTGTTTGTGCATTGTTTTACTAAATTATTGTGATTAAAAATTCGTTAAGATGCCGAAAGTGATACGAAGTGATGTAAGACGAGTCATACTCAAGGTCAAAGAGTTTTTTGCACAGGAGAAAGAAAACGGTGGTCCGATAATCCCGTTCCAAAAAGTGCATGAGCGAGTTTCAGCTGCAACAGGTAAGCGCATGGGTTGCTGCGTGGTATTTTCAGAATTCCCATTCCCACAAATATTTATACAAATAATTTGAAACACTAAAATAAATTTCAGGTATTTCTCTACACACTGTGTCATATTATAATAAAATGATTTAAAAAACTATTATCTTTTTTTTCTTTTACCATGTACCTACCCTAGAACTTGATATAGATAAATATTTACCATTCATAGATTTACATTCTTATTCAGTCATGTCATGTATATTCACTGACTAAAAATAATTTACATCATGCATGTTACTGGTGTAAACATAATGTAAATTTAATTAATTAAAAGGTACGCAAGAAAATTACAAATTAAATTCTTATTTTACCCTGAAAATAAGAAGATTTTATTGCAATGGCAACACTAAAGTCACTGCAGCGCCCCCGCCCACGTTCATTTAAAGCCTTGTCGCACTGTATATGGATTGCTGGCGGCATCTATGTCACGTGAAGGAATTATTTTTTTTCTTAAAGAAAACGCCTCATTTCGGACATCGAAGTTTCATCCCCTGTATTATTGGCGGGACCATGAAGGGCGGGACAACGACTACGACTCGCGTTTGATGTCAAATTCGTCAAAGTGGCAGGAAATCGCGAGTAGGTAGTTTAGGCGAACTTTGCATATAGAATGAAGGAGAGTATTTCGAAAAAATGTAAAATAAGATATTGTTAATATCTTATAGAGCTTTTTCTTGTCTCAAAACTTTCGAGTGACCTACGTAGCAATACAGATATTTCAGTTTAATTTTGGCTTAAGACAAATAGTACTACTTACTTAATTAAATATTTTTACTCACTTTTTAACTTTTTTCAGTAAAAAAATATTTTTATTACTAAGATTTCTAAACAGATTTGCAATGCGATCACATAAATATACATTTAAATGTGTAGAATTCAGCATAAATATGTTTTTGTCTTGAACTAGCTTCCAGACGTTATCATATTCGCCACACGTCTAATTTATCTCGGTCGGTATCGTCTAAACGTCCGCTCCGTCCGCCCACGTAGATTTTTATATTTTTCGAGGTGAGTTTGAGAACAGAATAAAATAGTAACAGAAGCAAATTGCATACATACATTATTATCACGCCTGTTTCCCACAGAGGTAGGCAGAGGCTATGGACCTCTACTTGCTACCATCGTGACAGACCTCTTTCGCTGCATCTACACTCATCAATCTCTTCATGCATGCCCGCCGGTTATACGGGTACTTCTCCTTCAGAAGCAAATTAGATGCACAAAAAGAGTGATTGAGTTTTTTACATGTACATCAGTCCAGGTCCCAACTGGAACGTTGAGACAGATGAGCTGATTTTCAAATTCTCAAATTCATGAAGTATCTTGTTTGTATTATTAAAAGAGGGAATAAAGTATTTTCAACGAAATAGCAACAAGTGAATTGTTCAAGTTCCAACGTTTACGGATGTCCCAGACAAAGAAAAATCGGTAAAACGCCTCCCCCATACTACAAAACCATATTTGATAAAATTTCTATAGGACCAGCTGACAAATCTCAAACAAAAGAATTTTTCAAATCGGTCCAGCGTCTTTAAATAATCAGTGAACATACAAGATCGCGACGAATTGATAACTTCCTTCTTTTTGGAAGTTAGTTGAAGAAATTATGCGAGGGCCAGCATTTGTCATAATTTTTGAGATCAGCCATCCATCTAAAGGTGGCTACATTCGACACAACTCGGCATACAATTTGCAGCAACAATCTGTTGCTCTACTGCAGCCGCGTACGTGTTGTGGGCCACAACACGTCTACACACATGACAATCTGCAGTACAGCACTAGATTGTTACTGTAGATTGTATGCTAAATTGTGTCATGTGTAGCTGCCTTAAAGGGCCAGATAGACGCGTTATATTAGTGGAAAAGTAAATTATAAGGTAACTTTCTATAAAACCTTACTTCTATATCCAACCTCTTTGTACGTGTCGGTGGAGTGTGCGTGTGGACCGAACAATTCTCCGGTTATGAAGTGCTAACTGCTGATGTACGGACAGATACGGTCGGTGCGCTATATGCGGGTTTTTGATGTGCAGGGAAAACACGTGTCGCGACTGTCGGATTGAATCTGTTGCTGACAAGGATTTATAGCTCGCGTTGAATTAAATCATATTTTTAAGTGTATGCTGAGTTGTTGGATGAACATAAAGTTTTGCTCCTTGCGTTATAATTTTAGTTTCTTCTCTGAAAGTAAAAGCACATTATTAATATATGTATATTGTTGTTTTTATCCCTTTTGCAGTGGAGGTTAGCGGGGTATGGTGTGCGGAGGCGAAGGGCTTTGTGCGGGAGATAGGGAGGCGCCTTAAAAATAATGGAGCTGACCCCCGCGCCGAGTCGTACCTGGTGCAACGCATATCCCTTGCAATACAGCGGGGGAATGCTGCTAGTGTCATGGGCACCTTTGCAGCAGGTACGATCCGGGACGGGCTTTTTGACTGACAAAAAGTTTGACTGTATTTTAATACTATTTAATTTTAATTTAGTTTTTATATTTAGTTTATAATAAATAAAATAATTTGGCTGTATATTTAATATAATATATATACATTCAGAACGGAATCTCCTATTTAAGCTCCCGTGCGGCTACAGGCGCCTGCAGCCTACACCTTCCACAAAGCGAAAACGTGACCCTAAGAGTTTCCGTTCTGTATGCTTGTATTAATTCTGTCGTAACAACAGTTAGTTAGCCAGTAACATAATATGTCCGTCCCGACTCTGGATAAGAAGACATACGTATCTAAAGAATAAGTACGCAGAAGTGTCAAACAGAAACCAAATAGCACACAACTTAATGCGTTGATGTTAAGAATTAAATTCCTACAATATTAATACAAAGACAAATAAAATCACAGAATATTCCAGCCTATTACATCTCGTCTATAGGCGTACAATTATAGTTTGCATAACAATGTCTCTGGTTAAGGGTCCCCCGACCCTAGACCAAAATACAACTTTCCATACAAACGTAGTCTACGTTTTATTTCAAAACGACATGTCCGATTTGGGCAAAATTTTGTAATTTCAAAGATATTGCAATTATCTAGGTTTATAACTAGTTTCCGATGTAAAAATATGAACTTAAAATAGAATATAGTGTTTTATATCATTTTTGACCATTAGTATGGGAAACTTCTAAATCGTTATATTTTCTTTCCAGTTCCTAATTTTAATATAGGAAACCAGTTATAACCCTAGATAATTGCAATTTCTTTACAATTACCAATTTTTACCGGAATCTGACATGTGGTTTCAAAATTAAACGTAGACTACGTTTGTATGGAGAAGTCTAGGGTCGGAGGACTCTTAAGTATCTAGCTCTAAGGTTAGCAACGAAAAAATTACACAAAATTAGATCCAGCTTATATCAACGTATTTACCTCATTCATATTTTATAAAGTATCTACCAATAATAGTCCTTTGCTTGTGACTGCATTCAAGAAAATGCTTCTTCGATCCTGCCAAATCAAACTTCTAACCTAAAGTAAGATCCGATTCAACGAAACACGGTTTCTATTTCTAATATTAGAGCCATAAGCTTTCTATAGCAGCCCAGCGCATCTAAGTAGAGCCGATAATAAAAATTAACGTGCATAACACCATTGCAGCATCACGATTGTCTCTAAAGATGCCGGCGCTGCGCGGGCGCATCAAATCGGGATAAAAACAGGATATCAATAAAAAATATACCGTATGGCGAAGGGATAAGGTTTGAAAAGCAATGTAGATATGAGTGTTATTATAGATTGGCTCCGCTTGGGCTTATAAACCGGTCCTGATGATCGCAAAATAAAGACGGTATAGAAGACAGTTCATAAAAGGATTTTTTTTAAGTCCCAGATTTCTCTTCATAATTTATAGTAAGTACTTACTTAAATCAATTTTAATTTATGATATAAGAGAATATATAATTTACAAAATATCAGAGAATCAAATCAAAAGTAAAGTGCTGACAAGATATAGTTTTAAAAATAAAACCCGACTACGGGGAGATTCCAGATAGGTTTATCCTGTGGATGCAAGCACAGCAGAAAAAAACAGCTAGTAATGTATATACTTTTGAAATGTACTAATTAAGCCCTTTCATTTGGTAGTACCCAACATGATATGATTAGATTTATTTTATTTTTGAGTTACTTGCTTTTTGGCCTCTAGAGAGAGCTATATTAAATTTATTGTATAATCTATAACCAGCGTACAGCCAAGACGCTGCCAACGATACCTCATTTGTTAAAGGTACCATGGTCCTCATAGAAGATATGGGGATACAGATGGACTTACATACATAGCGGCGAAACACATGACCCTCCTTTTGGCTTCGCCGTAGTCGGGTAAAAACGAAATAGCGTTTCCACCATTCTTTTCCTTAGCTAAAAAATATAGCAATGAGACCGCCGTTTGTGCATCTCCTTAGACAGCTAATTCTGTTTTGTATTTCTCGATGTTATACTTCTTACCTCCCTCGAAGACAGATTTTCCGCAATTAGGCCCGAATTTGCCGGTCCCGTTTTGCGTGGGGAGCTGCCGCCGGTCTCAGTTCTCGAACCAGCCCAGCTTCTCGATGTTATATTGTAATTCTAAAGTTACCTAACCATCTGCACTTCTTATATTTTGAGTCTGATGGTGGATGGCGGAATTCTAAGTCGTTTTATCGATTCATCTCGATGATTAGAGCGGCCGATGCGATAGAAATCGATATGGTGGGTTACCGCTAATGGATCCCATTGAACATTTGAGGAATTTCTGGAGAATTTAGTAGTCCTGATTATAATGTGCGTAGATTGATACATACTAGTGAATTGATAGATATCGGAAATTGCCTTTGTCCAGCAATGGACTTTTTGTGGCTAAATTGATGAGATTTTGTTCTTCTTCTTCCTCTCCTTACCCACACAACGTGGGACGGGACAGCATTTAAGTCTTTAATTTCTGTTAGTTTTTGTTTTTCGTGTGTGTAAGAGGCCAACACTGGTCAGATCTTCCAAGCTGCCTAAAGGCATCTGACATAGTTTAACGACTGCCATACAATGACAACAGCCGGAATCAACAACTTATACGTGCCTTCCGAAGCACGTTGTTATTTTTGCGTTGTGCTAGTGGCGTTTGTATCCGAACGTCACTGTTTTTATACAGTAGTCACCACAGATTTAGTCACACTGATTTTATGACTGTATATTACAGTTAAAAGCATATAAAAACATTCTTAAAATCATGAAATTAAGTAAATATTTAGGTCATTTGATGTAATTTCTTTTATAATATGATTCAGAAAACCTCATAAAACAAAAGGATTTATAATAGTCGAGCTTAAATTTTTTTGTTTATCCCCAGGCTGGACTTTGGAGTACTAAGTCTAGAAATAGCGCTGTAATTTAGGACAGTGAAGCCACCTGTCGGTGTAGAGTTCTAGACAGGAGTGCGCACGCGGCGATGTGTGAAAGCCAAACGGACATTGTCATTAGAGCGATACTTACTGGTTATTCAGGCCGTTTTCTCCTAGTCTTAGTCTATATCTATATACTATATAATTCAGAAGAATATAAAACTAAGAATGTACCAGCTGCTTTTTTTCCCGCGCAGATCGCTACAGTATATAAAAGAAATGCGCTGAACATAAATGCAACGCAACCACAGACATTTATAGGGCACTCATCTATACCTATGTCTGTGGATGCAACCAATTTTGATTTCTTTTTCCATCTTCTCGCCCTCCTAAAATTGGCCATTGGGTCTGCGGTCCTGCAAGGCCTATATGCTTGGAGCCGCAAAACCCATAATGTTCTATTTGCCCCGTTAGGTTTCTTCTATGCTGGTCTGGGAGAAAAGAAAAAACGTAGAATGTACCAGCTGCTTCTCTTCCCGCGCAGATCGTAAGAGCCGACCGACGAAATGGGCGAGATTTGAATCATGGTAATAGGCGATGGCTAGCAACCTATCACTATTTTGATTCCTTTTCCATCTTAACGCCCACCACCACGCTAAGCGTGGCCTTTAGGCCTAACGGCCCTGGGCTCTGTCTACCCCGTCAGCGATATAGACCTGAAAATGTATCTGTATCTGTATCTGCCCCATTAGGCGTTAAGTAAGACGTGTGTGTGTCTCACCATATTTAACGTGTAAACTATAAGAATTCTATTATTTAACCGTCGCTGCCAACTTAGAACCCAGCGTATAACGGTTCACAGATTCCTAACCTATAAAAATCGAGCTGACCATAAATTAGAAGCGCGTGCGTTGGTCATAAACCGCCAATTAACGTGATAGGGAACAGGGGGCCTTCATGATTCAATCCTGGGTTTACGGCGGATAAATCACGGGTATATGGGAGAGGCTGGCGTTGAGAGCTGGCAGCTGGGGATGGGTAAATCGGTAGGTGCGAGGTTAGATTCTTAGCCAACTTTAAAAAAGGAAGAGGTTATCAATTCGTCGCGATTATTTTTATGTATGTTTACCGATTATTCGAAGCCGCCTGGACCGTTTATAATACTTTCAAAGGTTACTATAAAATATTTAAAGGTTTTTCTACAAATTGTTGGATGTCAATTTTTTATAATTATCACCATATTTATTTTTAAACAATTTATTTCAAATGAGAGCGCCACTTCTGCTACCATTTCCCCTTAATGCTCTTTATTTTTCGCTAGTTCAGTAAAGATATTATATATTACGTGTACCAATAAAGTGTATAACGACCTTCACCCAAATGATTTCAACTGAACGAAATATTCAGACTTAGTCTAAACAATATTTTGGCAGTGAATCGAAATGCCTATAACACTTTCTAGTTGCAATAACATTTGTATTGAAACGGAACTGTTATCTATTTCCAACAATACTTCCCAAAATCTTACGCTCTATTTAAAGGCGTTTTACAACATTCTGATAGGTGCTATATCTTTCCCTTCTCACTATTTCATAAAATAAACAACTGTATCTCCCATTTTTAAAAGACGGTTAAAAAGAAACGGTCACAAACAGGATCTCGGGCGACTTTTTTCCTCTTCAAAGGCAATTAATACAGCTCCTTTGGTGGCTCCTATATCGGGCGCTTTGATGTCGAGCCCTTGTCTCACGCCTGACATCCAAAATGCACTACTAGTACTGAGATAATTAAATTAATTATACAAATACATATTTGTAGATCTCACGAAACTTCCCATCAGTTGAGATAATTTTAGTTTTTCTTTCTAATATACCGGAATAGACCTTAGAGGACCATTTCAATGAGCTGGCCAGCATTTTTAATGAATTCAAATTATCTTTCCTGATAAAATTTAATGATGATTTACTTTAGAAGACCTATGCTTTCTGAACCACTGGAGTTTTAAGATCTTAGATATGTAGATATTACATACCTACATTTCTAATTTACCTGATTTCTGCCTAATTTTAGCAAGTGCAAACTAATTTAGGGCACAAACTTAATTTCCATTACCCTCAAGATTTCTAACAACTCTATAATCTATTTATAACCACAGAAAGTGTATTGTCTACGGCCGGCCATTTTCACTCAGCCGCGTCCCGTCATCGGCTCGTAACATCAAAGCGCGGCTATTTTCGTCCTTTGCCTGTAATGTTTTTTCTACATTTTTTTTCTTTTGTCCTGCTGTCGCTTTGTTCAAAGAGCAACGATGTTTATGGGTATTGCGTTACTTGAGTTAATGCGTCTGATATAGATACTGCTTGCACGAGTGTACAGTTTATGGCTTGCTCGTCGGTTATAAAAACGTTGCAGTAGCTTTATTTGTACTTGAAACTTTTTGGGCGTTTCTGAAAACGGATATTGACCTTAATCCTATTCTTTTGTTTCATATTTCATGCACAAGGAGAAAACAAAAATTTGTCCGAAATATTAAGGCTGAACAAAAAAGCAATAGTCACCTTTATAGGTATACTACAAACTATGTCGATATCATTAAAAGGAGGCTATTCACAAAATAATGCTTTAGATAGAATAATAATGCTGATATAAAAATAACAAACAAACTTCACGGATAAAGCGAAGTAACTGAAGGATGCACGTAAAAAACGCACTGCAATGAATTACTATAAAAAAATTCAACATGAACATTAGCTCAATGAAACAGTTCAATTCTAAGAAATAACTCAATGGGTAAGCTAATATAAACAAACTAATATAAAGTTATAAACATCGCGCGTTACCGAGCATCTTATTTCGACGGAGTAAGGTTGAATATTGCTCGTTTTTTAAGAGTTTTATGTAGTTTATAAAATTTATTCTAGCTACAGGCAGGTTTATCGTGTGTCAATGGAACCCTTGTGCGATCTAATAACATCCGATACCACTTATGTGAGCAAACGTTTGCGGTGTTAAGGCAAAGCTCTTCTTGTACGGACTGTACCTTGATTTACGACGTGGGAAGGACATACCCGTAATAAATCGAACCTAGGGCTATCTAGGTCACTATAGTATAATGGAATTAAAATAACAGTCAAAAACAATAAATTTTTGGCCTTTCTATACTATAATAAGTGTGCGCAGCCGCCCGGGCAGTTTGTATGGGAATGTCGAAATTCTTTTTGGTTTTTTGAATGTTATTTTAATTTTATTATGCTGTAGTGATCTAGAATAGCCGTGGTTCGATTAATTTCGGGTATGACAGTAACTAAAGACGAATGCGAATGGTAAAAATTATTCGTTAATTTTAATTCTTAAAAATTCAAGCCAGAAACGCAATGAAAATGTAAATAATTATAAATAAAAACGTACGTAGTGCTTAAAAAATCCGTGTCGATTTCAAACAAAGAGCCGTACAACGCAATGCAAATGTAAACAATTATAAGTAAAAACGTAAGTAATATTTACTTAAAAAATCCGTAATGATTTCAAACAAAGACCGTACAGCTGAGCCTTAACTAAAACATCTTAAAGGTTGCCGACAACTAAACCTTTCCGAAAAGCAAACAGGCTTGTTTGTCCACAATTGTAAGCCAAACGAGCCAAAAAAAGGAATAACTCAAGATACACGAGTGCGATCTACCGTTGCCTAACAGGATAGAGGGGGCATTAGCTCCGTTTTGTTAATCCGGTATTGAAAATGACAAAATAGCAAAGGACTTAACTTTTTTGTGCATCCGTTCTTGTTCGTCGAGTGCTTCAGTTGATCAAAACTCTTATACCTTTGTTACAAACTCCCACTTTTTGTAACAAAAATACCAATTTTTTTTATTAAACGAAACGGGATCTCATTTTTTTTAAATCAGAGTGGGATTGTGGCTACCTAGTACCTAATGAGTAGGTATCTGAATGCACCTTTAGTAATTCACATCATCGCACTCTTTAAATATGACATCTAAGTATGGACTTGTAACAAAAAAATCTTTTTTATAATGAAAACAAAAGCCAAACCAAAGATCAGTAGAACGCAGTGAGTCATTCCCAAAATAACATCTCTATTGAACTTCTAACCTTAAATTGAGTGGGAAGATGAAAGCCACTGATCAAAGCGGTAAGTCGAACTAACGTAAACTCGGTTTGATAAACAATTTGCGATGGGTCTGCTCTCTAATGATTAATTGGGGTTCTTTGATCGCGGCCGCTAATCTCGGTGGATCCTGTTTGGAGTAAGACGGTTATGAGATCAGAGTGTAGAGTTAATAAATTGAGAAACTATTAAAAGCTTATAAAAAACTCTTTGGTTTACTTATGGTTGGTTTTTGTATCATGAGTTGTATCATTGCGTTTTAACATCATACGGCTTTTTCGCTCTCATCATTTCTATGACTAGATCTTGTTGTCTAAAATACTGGAAACTACTGGGAAGTTTTTCTAATTATTGCAAGGTTTAAAAAAATTATTAATTATTATTACCCTTGGGGAACTATATAAACAAACGTACTAGATATATAAAAGTGACAAAAAACAGTTGCAATACACTAAATTATATGAAGCTTCCACAAATAAATACCATTTTCCTCATCCAACCTACTCTTAAAACACTGAGAAGTCTTAAATAACCATGAGTAGCTGTAATCTTGATTTTAACTGGTGATCCCGAGCTTATTTTGATTGCATGACATCCGTGGGTTGACAAAACAAACGAGTTGGCCCGACCTTGCCATTGTCCCGGCGTCATTTAGTTTTTGCAGCCCGTAGGCCTGGGAACGGTAGCCGCGGCCATTGTGAATTTTATTGCGAACAAATCGGACAAAAATCTACCTAATTATGTGACGAGTTTGGAGAGTTAGCTGTTTCGGCTTTCGCAAAACAAAAGGGACTCATTAGAAAAATTCATTAGCGTTTCCGATAATCTAAATCTTTTCTGTGTATGATTTCTTTCGTATATTATTGTCAAACTAGGTATTTCGCACATACCATCTCTTAAAACGTTATATTCACACTTTATTTCTCCTTGTTTCAGATGGTAGCTTACACCAACATCCTGTCGAGTGGGTGCTCGGTCCACGCCCGGTTCCTACTGTGCTCGGCCTTCGCCCCGCTCTGCACCGAGCAGGTGTCAGGCTCCGTCAGCGCCTGCCGCGCGCTCTGCGAGACCGTCGCCGACGACTGCAAGGACCAGCTCAAACTCAACCCCACGGTCAAACTCGACTGCTCCCTATTCCCCGACAGAGCGAGACGCCTCTGCATGAGACCACCCAACGCTAGCGAGCTGGAGCCCGAACCCCCACCACCTCCGCGCTGGCCGTTCCAAGACCACGAGCTGAGAGAACACGGCTGCCCACCAGCCCACACTCGCGCCCCAACCGGAGAATGCTGGCCCGCGTGCGGTCAACACGCCAGATACAGCCAAACGGATAAGAGAACAGTCGAAGTCTGGATGACAACGTTGGCATGGTTCTCTCTGTTATCCACCTCATTCGCCTTATTGACATTCTGCGCGGAACCTTCAAGATTCCGGTACCCAGAACGGCCGGTGGTATGGATGGCCACGTGCCACGCAATCGTGGGACTGGCGTACGTCGCGAGAAGCTGGCTGGGAGCTAAGGTGGTGTCCTGCTCCAGCACTACGTTGGCTGTCGACGGACTAGCGTCGCCGACGTGTGTCGCTTTCTTCTCCCTGACTTACTACTTCACGCTGGCCGCTGATGCATGGTTCGCTAACGCTTGCGTAGCGTGGTACCTCACAGCCGCCAGCGAATGGTCCAGTGAAGCATTAGAGCGAGCGGCTGCGTATCTACACGCTGTGGCGTGGGGCTGGGCTGGAGCCTGGACAGCAGCAGCTTTAGCGCTGCGAAGAGTCACTGCAGACGAATTGACTGGAACGTGCGGGATATCAGACGCAGCCGCTGCAGCGCTGATTGGGGTACCGAGAGGAGCGCTACTCTTAACGTCGATAGCGCTGGCTTTTGGCGCATGCCCTGGGATCATGAGAGTGCGAAGAGTGCTGGACTCGCGAGGAGCGAAGAGGGTAGGAAGGCTGGCAGCGCGGGCCGCAGCCGCCGGAGCACTGTACTTCATGCTAGCTGCGAGTGGAACTGTAGTGAGAGTAATTGAAGCCAGAATGCGGGAGACGCAAAGTGGGATAGCCTTACTGGCGGCTTTGGAAGCCGGTACTGTCGAGGACGCGGCGGGATCGAATGGGCTGTCGATTTGTTTGTGGTTGTCGTGTGGGATAGCGGCCGGGGCGTGGGCGTGGTCGAGGAAGTCGGCCGTGGTGTGGCGGAAAGCGCTGTGCCCCCCGAGAAAGGCCCCTTGCTGCTCCCCCCCTCTGCTCAGACCCCACCACCCCTATTACAAAAGACCTTTACACGTGTCCAGAGTGTGATAGTGTTTTCTAAAAGTATTGTCTCAAAGACTTATTTTAAACTGTATAAGTGCCTGATTATGCCTTCTGTGAAGGTGCTCTCGATTGTAAATACTGTACATAGTGTAAATTTCATATAATATACTGTTGATTTTTATTCAATTTCCGTTTTTTACTTTTTCTCCTATATTATTTCAAAACTAAAAACCGACTTCACCTCCAAACTACACAACCGATTTTAATAAAATTTCTAAGGGCCCACCTCTCAAGTATGTCCTTTCAAACAAAACAAATCGTTTAAGGCGCCTTTCAATAATCGGTGAACATACATAGACAAAGAACGCGACGAATTGCACTTAAAAAATAAAAGATAGATATCCGTTAAACACATTTTATTAATAAATTGTTAAACATATATTACACTGATAATATTGTAGATATACTCTCTATACAAATGAAACATACAATAATAATTACATAATTTACACGTTCCACGAATCTAGACATACTATGTAGTAACCCTGGAGAATTTCACCAAATATAACAAATCACTATTTTAAGGGCGTATTCTAACGCTTGCTGCGCAATCATTTAAAATAAATTTTATCGAAATCGGATATAATCCATAACATAAATTATTTCTGAAATATAACAAAAACATATTTTCAGCTGTGGTTTTGAGAAAATTAATTTATTTCAAATGACAGCGGCAGTGGCGTCAGTATAAGGTCTTAAACTGGTAATAGAAGTATAAAATATTTGACCTATAATACAGTAAATAAATATATAAATAAGAATGGCCTGGAATGTATAACCACACATATATTAGAAGATACTCTTATATTAGGCCTGATAGTATATTGAATATAGACATTCTTGATATAACAGCTTGTCCTAATCTACACTAAAAATGGTACTATACAAGAACAAAATAACCAAACGAAAACAGAGAAATAGTCTCGAAGTGAAATATGTAAAGTGAGCTTTATTTCATACAGCATAGAGCCGATATTTGAATAGATTAGATTCCTTAAATAAATTTTGCATTGCAATCCGCACACATTCATAAAAACGCCCATCGTGGTCAATATACATTCATAATTATATATATGGAGGAACGGTTATCATAAAAACCATAACTATGCATATTTGTGCAAACTTAAAAACGTGTACTCATACAGGTAAATACAGGTAAACAAATAAATTAGTAGGCTTCGCCATATTGCGGAACAAATCGGAACTACATTTAACATGAGATCGCTCATTACACAGATTAAAAAACGACCGGTGGCGCCATCACTTCAGCCTACTAATTTAGTTGTTGACCTATACGTATTATTTGCATATGATTTATTTATAGAAACTTTATTGATCCACAATTGGCGTACTAGAAAGCCCCTTTACCATAGACATTTTCATACAAACGTAATCTAGCTTTTATTTTGACATTACATGTCAGATTTCGGAATTTTGTAATTTCAAAGAGTTGCATACATCTAGGCATATAACTGGTTTTTACAGTCAAAATATGGACGAGATTTTTTTTACCGAAATCTGACACTCATTTTAAAATAAAAGCTAGACTACGTTTGTATGAAAAAATCTGATTCTGTCTAGGGTAAGGAAACTCTTAACGCTAAAAGCGCTCTCTACCAGTCAACCACAAGAATAAATAGAGATAACTTGTCAAAAGACGGTTGGCTAGTAATAATAATAATTTAACATATTTTTATAGGGTTTTAGGCATTCAAGATGCAGTACTCAAACTAAATAATGAAATAAGAAATGGTGAAAAAACACCACGTGAGCGGGATTGAACCAGCGACCTTAGTCTTGATACGATCATGCTCTTACCAACTGAGCTATAACGTGTTCAAAAATGCTCGCGGAATTTCTCCATCATCTCCTATTATTCCTATAACACGCATTAGGTTTACACCTAACACTACTTTCTGCTATTACAAGTAAGGTAATAATTTAACACACCAAACAATAACATTTTGAAATAAAACGAAAAATACATCCTTAACTACTCGACTTCGATTACATGGCCAAAGATAATATAATTACTAACGTAACAGATACCCAATGCCGAAACTATTGGATAGCCCATAAGTAGGCAAAACTAGTAGGCGTAAGTAGTACCAGAGATCATCACAGAGATGGCAGCACACACGACTGACAAAAAGGTGACAAAGTATTGATTATGCTTTAAAAATATTTATTGTATTTCATAAAAGTCATATTAAAATAATAAGGGTAGACTAGTTTAATTAAATAATAGTAATAAAAGATTTTAATGTTTTAATTAATACATATAGCGCCATCTAGTGACAAGGGAAGAGAAATAATAATGTTTATAAGGCGATGGGTAGGCACAACACGGCGTATTGTTAGTCATGCAACGTCAATGTCAAACGGCGAACTTTTTTGTCTATGAAAAATAGCTCATTGATAATGAGAATACAAAATATCAAAAACTACATGTACCCAGCGCGAAAATCCGATATGTAAGTTCGTAGAAGAGTTATGTACATATATTATTTAAACCCGTTTATCGCCATTTTAGCCAACCATCATGGCGGATTATCGCACGAAGTACCTGGTTATCACTTCTATTTATATGCTCAAAGGCCATGACATCGTAATCGAGTCGGTCACTGATATCGAAAAAAAATTTACAACCACGTACCTAAATCACACTCCTTCGAAAGCTATCCTTCTTGCGTAGACATCAGGGCGTCAAACACTTCGGAACTTCTCTCGTTCACTGCCCCAAAGTAGCTCGAGAAATTAAATATACCTGAATCACTCCTCACGTTGTCTGTGGAGCCGAATTGAGCTTTATTACTTTTATGCATAGGTGTTGCATTTGCACTAAATGACTTCTGATCTAGTGTCAGTAAATTTATCGTATCAGTTGTTGGAACTTGATCAGAAGGCGTCAAACTTTCAGGGTCGTATAGGGTCGCCTCTTTGGTAGAAAACTCCTTGGTTTCATTGTATGGATTTGTTAGATATTCAGCGTACAGTTCGCTTTGTTCGACGTTCTTGTCTATGGGAATGATTTCCTGTACTGGTGATTTTTGCGGGGGGCTTGGTTCTACGATCTGTGGTTCAATTTTGACAGGTTCGGTCGGCTGTTGCGTATGGAGCAGCTCAGTGGTGGTTTGTGGGTATAGTATCGGCATTTGCGACTGAATCGATATTCCAATGGGTGTCGAAATCATCTGGAAAGACAATATAATATATATAATAAACATTTATTTCTAAAAAAGGTTGTGGTGTCATTTTTTAAACTCGGAGTCACTAAACGAACGATTTTATTATGAATATTCCGTTTAGGTGACTCCGCGTTTTAAAAATGGCAGTTCTGGGCATTTCATTTTATTAAAAGGGATCTCATAGTTTAAAAATAATTCATTTTCGTGTTAATTTGTTGGAATCACCGTCTATGTGGTTTTTTTTTTAAGTATCCAACTATCCTCTTTACGTAGTAAGTTAGTGAAAATATTAGTAACTTAAACTCTTAGTCTTAGAGTGTGACGATAAAATTATTTTGAAAGAAACAATATTTAAAAAGACCAAATTCTTTAATTTAATTTTTAACAATTATTCAATGAGTGCCGAAAGTAATTAGGTATTTCTTTATTCATAATATTTCTATCACAACATAATGCTAAAATAAAAACGACCTAATAATTATTCTAGTGTTTGTGTATGTTTATCCTTTACCTCATTCAAAGGCTGTAGCAATACAGAAGATGTCAACCCCGCCTGGTCATAGAGCTGGTTTCTAATCGGCACCATCCCACTGATGGGCGTGGGCGCGACCAACGTTGGCGCGTTTGGCGGAGTTTGGCCAAGGTTGACCGGCGATTGCGGGATGTTTTGGACTAGGATGCTGGCTGTGGGGCGTTGGTGCAAAGGTTGGATGGTTGGGTTTACGGGTAGGACGGTGGGCGTACTCGAGGGGCCGACGGGGACCAGCGTGGGCAGGGTTTGTGGGAGCGTGGGCTGCAGGTGGGGCGGCAGACTCGATGGCTTCGCTTCGTCTTTCGCTGAAAATAAAGAAAAAGTTGGTCAAAATATCGGATCAAAGAAAGGAATTTGAATTGTATAAGGTCTAACAAAATATACTGAAACTTTTTAAAGACTGAATTCAGTTCATGATACTGAACAACTTTCCCCTAGGAACGTATGTCGAAATATGAAAAATAATTTTTGGCTTTCTAAACAAACTCGGATCCGTTGATCGGTCAATTTGTGTGAACACATCTTCTTCTCGTGTCGAAAGCTCAAAATAAAATCAGATTCTTCCCTCCAGAAGGTTGCCACTTTCACAGCGATGTCTGGGGGCTCATATAGGTCATGCTTAGTGCAGCTGATAGGGCACGAACACATCACACTCCACCGACAAGAGCATAGCTCTTAAACATAAATTAATGTGACCACCATTTATTTCAAATCATAGCAAAAACGTTTTATGATCATGCCACCATTTCAATTACTCTTCATGTAAAATAGGATAGCAAATGTTAGGTTACTTAAAGCTGAGATTACCTTGTGGGAACAATTCTTCTTTCAAGTTAGGCAGGAATTCCGCAATCTTGTCCCAGGTGATGTACCAGAGATCATTGTACGCATCTCCGTTGCTGAATATCTGAAAACAAAATAAATGTAATAAATAAACATTGATGGTAAAATAGATGCAACAATGTTCTAATGAACAAAATTTTCTGTGCTAATGAATCGACGCGACGTGACGATTTTGAATGGAAATTCAGTTTGCTTTTAAGGAGGCTGTCGGATGCTGTCATCAATAGCATGCTTTTTATACAGACACATAATATTTGTCTACCCTGTGCCACCGTTATATAAAATCGGATACTAGCGAAATATGTAACTGCCTCCGTGGTGTAGTGGTTAGAGCGTTTGGCTCATACCCGGAGGTCGCGGGTTCGATTCCCGGCGGGGGCAACGACTTTGTGTTGTTGTCCTAGTTTGGTTAGGACATTGTGGGCTGATCATCTAATTGTCCGATAAGTAACATGATCCGTGCTTCGGAGGGCACGTTAAGCCGTCGGTCCTGGTCACTGTCTTTGACATTGGTCGTTACCTAAAACCACGTCAGAGGCCTTTAAGGCGGTTTAAAAACTCTGACACTAGTGTTAGATACTAACACACACGCTAAGAAAGAAGAAAGACAGACCACAACAAGACCTTGTAAAGGCGGCTGCAGACGCGTGCCTATACCCTGTCAAAAATATTTGTGCACGTCACTGGCACAAAAAAAGACTTCCAGTTTTATTTATGCAATGGAATGCGTCTCAAACAAAATGTCTCAGACAGACTTCCTAACGTTCACAATATCAATACCTTAACAGAATCCATGACGAGAATCATGTTCTTTAAAGACTCCAGCGCAGCTTCGTTCAGCGCGTCATCGGCACACTCGCCCGCTTCTCCCACCACGAGCGCTCGCTGTAGTTCTATGACTCGCAACCAGAGGGCGCTGTCACATACTACTGTCATATATAATTTCCCTACTTTTTTCTCACCTTGACAGAGTCCATCACCAGAATCATGTTCTTCAAAGACTCAAGCGCAGCTTCAGTCAGCGCGTCATCAGCACACTCGCCCGCTTCTCCCACCACGAGCGCTCGCTGTAGTTCTATGACTCGCAACCAGAGGGCGCTGTCACATACTACTGTCATTAATAATTTCTTGCTTATTTTCTCACCTTGACAGAGTCGATCACCAGAATCATGTTCTTCAAAGACTCCAGCGCAGCTTCAGTCAGCGCGTCATCAGCACACTCGCCCGCTTCTCCCACCACGAGCGCTCGCTGTAGTTCTATGACTCGCAACCAGTGGGCGCTGTCACATACTACTGTCATTAATAATTTCTTGCTTATTTTCTCACCTTGACAGAGTCCATCACCAGAATTATGTTCTTCAAAGACTCCAGCGCAGCTTCGGTCAGCGCGTCATCAGCACACTCGCTAGCTTCTCCCAATACGAGCGCTCGCTGTAGTTCTACGACTCGCGGCCAGAGGGCGCTGTCACATACTGTCATATATATTTTCGTTCTTATTTTCTTACCTTGACAGAGTCCATCACCAGAATTATGTTCTTCAAAGACTCCAGCGCAGCTTCAGTCAGCGCGTCATCAGCACACTCGCCCGCTTCTCCCACCACGAGCGCTCGCTGTAGTTCTATGACTCGCAACCAGAGGGCGCTGTCACATACTACTGTCATATATAATTTCCTGCTTTTTTTCTTACCTTGACAGAGTCCATCACCAGAATCATGTTCTTCAAGGACTCCAGCACAGCTTCGGTCAACGCGTCATCAGCACACTCGCCCGCTTCTCCCACCACGAGCGCTCGCTGTAGTTCAATGACTCGCAACCAGAGGGCGCTGTCACATACTACTGTCATATATAATTTCCTGCTTATTTTCTCACCTTGACAGAGTCCATCACCAGAATCATGTTCTTCAAGACTCCAGCGCAGCTTCAGTCAGCGCGTCATCAGCACACTCGCCCGCTTCTCCCACCACGAGCGCTCGCTGTAGTTCTATGACTCGCAGCCAGAGGGCGCTGTCACATACTACTGTCATATATAATTTCCTGCTTATTTTCTCACCTTGACAGAGTCCATCACCAGAATCATGTTCTTCAAGGACTCCAGCGCAGCTTCGGTCAGCGCGTCATCAGCACACTCGCCCGCTTCTCCCACCACGAGCACTCGCTGTAGTTCTATGACTCGCAGCCAGAGGGCGCTGTCACATACTACTGTCATATATAATGTTCCTGCTTATTTTCTCACCTTGACAGAGTCCATCACCAGAATCATGTTCTTCAAGGACTCCAGCGCAGCTTCGGTCAGCGCGTCATCAGCACACTCGCCCGCTTCTCCCACCACGAGCGCTCGCTGTAGTTCTATGACTCGCAGCCATAGGGCGCTGTCACATACTACTGTCATATATAATGTTCCTGCTTATTTTCTCACCTTGACAGAGTCCATCACCAGAATCATGTTCTTCAAGGACTCCAGCGCAGCTTCGGTCAGCGCGTCATCAGCACACTCGCCCGCTTCTCCCACCACGAGCGCTCGCTGTAGTTCTATGACTCGCAGCCAGAGGGCGCTGTTACATACTACTGTCATATATAATTTCCTGCTTATTTTCTCACCTTGACAGAGTCCATCACCAGAATCATGTTCTTCAAGGACTCCAGCGCAGCTTCGGTCAGCGCGTCATCAGCACACTCGCCCGCTTCTCCCACCACGAGCGCTCGCTGTAGTTCTATGACTCGCAACCAGAGGGCGCTGTCACATACTACTGTCATATATAATTTCCCTACTTTTTTCTCACCTTGACAGAGTCCATCACCAGAATCATGTTCTTCAAAGACTCCAGCGCAGCTTCGGTCAGCGCGTCATCAGCACACTCGCCCGCTTCTCCCACCACGAGCGCTCGCTGTAGTTCTATGACTCGCAGCCAGAGGGCGCCGAAGCGAGCGCCGCGGGACAGTGCTGATAAGTGTTGGAGGAACACCTGAAAATGAGATGAAAAATCAACATCATACAACAACACTAGTTTATAATGCAAAATTTAAACATTTTCTTCCCCCTCTTCCTTGTCCAACTGAGGTTTTTGAAACGAAGCTACTTTGCAGATTAAAAACTTTTAAAAAATCATATTTCAGCCATTTAATTAAATTTCAGAAATGTCATAATACTTTTTGTTACGACGCATTTTTTTTTCTGAACAACTTTTCATTTATTCGCACAGAGTTCCTGGGATTGGTTGCATGATGATATGAAATCTTGGACAACACCCTCGAAACCGCAAACGTCAAATGCAACACCATGCGTAGTCTCTACTAGTGCGCTACTAACCATAACCAGCTGGTAGGCAAAGTAAGGAACTACGTAAGTTACCTTGCACATGATAGTGTTGGCCCGGGCCGCGGCGTCAGCCCGGCGCGGCAGCTGCTCCAGCAGCGGGAACAGCACGCGCTGGAAGCACGCCTCCCACCCCGCGCAGCCCATGTGCGCCAGCCCCGGCACGAGCAGCGCGCGTTGCAAATACGCTATGGCGCTGTTTGCCACCTACAATTAAAAATAAAAAAGTGCAACTATCGCGAAAAAGCAAGGCTGCAATAATAGTTTAAGTATGTTTATTATACGTATTTATCTTTATGTATGTTTATAATTTGTATCTTTTATGAATATATATATGTATGTATGTATATTTTATTGTTTATTTTCTTATTATGCCAATGTAAATAAATTAAATTTATGTAATTAAATACACCCTAATAACATTTAAAATAAGTTTCTAAAATTCAAAAGTGCACGCCTCATAACGCTCATTCTGAAAAATTGTCATTGGGTTTATGGGCAATCTTATAATACACAGAACTGAACAAACGTTTGACATACGCGCGCTGACCAAATAACAGACTTAAAAGAACTTGTATCCAGAGCCGTAAACTCGCACGTCGTTCGCACGGGTGGACATAGTGGTGGCAGTTTTTTTTACACCTTGGGTTACGTTACTAAAATTTTAGTCAGGCTCCCTAATCTTTTCTAGCAAAAAATATAGCATATGATACTCAGGGCGAATGTAGCTTTCTAATAGTGAAAGAATTTTTGAAATCGGGACAGTAGTTTTTGAATTTATTCATTACAAACATACACACGCACAAAAATATAAATCTTTCCTCTTTATAACATTAGTGTAGAAGTGTAGATAATTAAACTACACTGAATTAGATAGTTTTTTTATTTGGAAACAAACCCGTCACGTGAAGCTGTTAAAAAAATGGTAAATACATAAAGTGCTTCAAAAAATAAAATCCATTAATTGTCAATAACATATAAAAATAGGATAAAAAACATTGTTCGTGGATGTCCGGGTCTGTATGACCGAACATGAATTTTATTTTTATAATTAAACGTAGATGATATGCTCTCCGGACAGACCTTCGTGGTTTTTGGGTCTGAATTAAAGTGAGCTCAAATTAGGTGGCAAAAGAAAGAGAACGATAGTAGGAGAAAAATTAAGGAGCCTACATTAAGAAATGGATAAACAACGTGAAAGGGTAATTAATCGAACTCTAGCTATACTAGATCACTGTAATACATAGCCGTCGGTCCCGGTCACTGTCTTTGACATTGGTCGTTACCTAAAACCATGTCAGAGGCCTTTAAGGTGGTTTAAAAACTCTGACACTAGTGTTAGTCACTATCACACACGATAAGAAGAAGACTGTAATATAATGAAATAGAAATAACCGTCAAAAACCCATATAAAACTACTTCTCCATACAAATTGCCCGAGCGGCTGCACACTTTTGTATGTAAATACCATTAATTTTGATTATTTTATTTTAATTATACTACAGTGATCTAGTATAGCCCGCGGTTCGATTTTTTACGGATATGTCCCTTCCACGTTGTATATAAGGTTCACTGATAATGATGATATCATACCTGTTTCCGCCTGTCTGTACAGAACTGAGCTATTCCCTGCAGTAGCGGCATCCACGCTACTTCCCACAGGTCATATTCTTCCGCTCCTAAAATGAAAACATTACATTACTATCATAAATAACATTTTCAATGTTTCCCCGTGCATTTTGGCACGCATGCAGTTGATGTCAACTGCGGCTCGAACGGTCGCCCTGTTCTGGAATGCGCTTCGAATGAGCGGCTCGAACGGTCGCCCTGTTCTGGAATGCGCTTCGAATGAGCGGCTCGAACGGTCGCCCTGTTCTGGAATGCGCTTCGAATGAGTGAGTGAGAGAGTGTTCGCGTGTTGTTTTTTGTTCAATACAGTTCATAGTTGTTTAAAAGAAAATTGTATAAATCTTCAAATAATTAGCGGGCCCCAATTTGTAAGCGTTGAGAACCCGTGTGAATTTATCAACTCTCCGCGGACAGACTCCTTAAGAAGTAAAGCGATCGAACTTTTTGCATTGTAGTTTTGTATTACACGACACAAACGCGGAACGCTTTGTCTGATAGATATCGCTATCACGAATGTATCCCTAATAGCACAGAATCAATATAGGTATTACATACAGAGCGAAATCTCCTAAGGTCTCCGTTCTCGCCTTATAGAGACGGACGCCTGATGCAGAACCATAATGGTCCAGTTAAACTATAAGAGATATAAAAATGCCGCCTTAGTAAAAGTTGCTCAGCCTGATGAGCATTTTCCAGAGACATAAAGTCCACGCGAACGAAGTCGCGGGCTTCGGCTAGTGTTGGTATAAAGTATAGTATGCAACTCTTGAATAAAACGGATTTATATCGAGGGCCGTGAATTACTCGCGTCGCTTAGGATTCTAACAATGATGATGAATCACTCCCTGCGGTTGTGATTAATAGTTAGAATCCTTCACTTGTTCGTGATTCATCTATGGCCTTCGAATTAAATTCGTCTTTTATTCACTAATGAAGTATAAGTATTATTTTATATTTATTTTTCCCTCTACAAGGCGAGAACGAAGGGAATTTGCGGTTACGGGGAACTGGGACGCATATTGCGCGGGACCTTAGGAGTTTCCGTTCTGTATGTAATACTTATATTATTTCTATGCTAATGGGGCGGAGGGAGCATTTTGGGTTCGCAGCTTTAAGGTGACAGGCTCAAAGGCCACTAGTTCAAAGGTGCTAAAAGGAATATCAATATTAACATGATTAGCAATTTCGATTCTTTCCCCGATCTTCTACGATCTGCGCGGGAATAGAAGCCGGTAAATGCAAGACTTCCACGCTGGTCTGGGAAAAAAGAAAAACTATTTTTTTTCCTCCCGCGCTTGGCAGTCTGATAGAGCACTAATATCTAAGTGTATAAGATCACTAGAGTGCATCGCAAAAAATCACCTCTCTCATTATCTTGAATTTCTTCTGGCGGGCAACTAACAAGAGGGGGACCTAGAAAGAGTATGAATTGTTAGGATTTAAAGGATTGATGCCATGCAATAGTAGTACCGATTAAATGTTATGTCGGTCATAGGTCACAGGTCTGCCGGGCAACGATTTGTCGCACAACTGTGGTACTTTCATAGCGAGACGATCGCCGCCATATAAACGTAATTCTCTTCCTTGTCACTAGATGGCGCTTTATGGTAATAATTAAAACACTAAAATCCCTTATTTCTATTATAAAAAGTAGTACTCTAATTAATTAAATCGGACTAATATGAAATGCAATAAAAAAAATTAAAACATATTCAACACTTCCTTTGTCACTTTTTTGTTAGTCGTGTGTGCTGCCATCTCTATGTGCCTACCCACAACTCCAGTTTTGCCTACTTACGGGCCCTCCAATATTTTCTATGGCGTTGGGTATCTGTTACGTTGGTAATTATATTATCTTTGCCCATAATGGACCACGTTTCAGAGCCATAAGTCATTATTGGTAACACACACTAATTAAACGCTTTCAAAACATCTCCCCCTTAAATTAGACAAATAGAACGAACGTTAGTAAACTAGCTTCTGATCTTGTTACTAATATAGCTTTTAGGCATACTTGTTTTAGAGTTGCAGACTAGACCGGCTCTAATATGTTTTTTTTTGTATTTGTAATTGTTGAGTGTGCTAAAAATAAATAATAAAAATAAATAAACAGTATTTACCTTGGCTCCCCTGATCGGCCTCGTCTCGCCACCACTTGAATATCTGTGCTGTGCGACTGTGCAGTGTGTGCATGAGGTCCAGCAGCTGAAAACGGTAGGTCATTTGTAAAATCAAGACTTTAACTGTTTACTTCGTAAAGGATAATAAGCATTTGTTTTTTTTTTGTACAAGCTTTTTTTGTGTGGCCAAAGTACTCGACAAATTAAATAAGTCAAACCCATAATCGATGGAGTTGCGTCGTTTTATAACTGAGTTCTATCGACCACCTTCCGTCTCCGTGATCAGACCCTAGGCATCGACTACTAAAGAGCTCGTCAAGACAAATCGAACGACTAAATAAGGTTCTGTTGTTTTATAACTGAGATCCATCGAATATCTTCCGGCTCCATCATCAGAACAGCTCATTGACTGCATAATATTGTATTGTCATCGAAAAATAGAAGTCGGTCGTGTATAACTGGTTGAAAATTGAGTTGCAAGATTAGACCTAAACAAACATTCGTACATACACACATACGAGATACATTTTAGGTTTTATAACAGCTAGTAAAAAAGGAGAAAGTATATTTTTTACTGCAAATATGTAGATATACCTTGTACTTTATTATTGCTTCTTCTCCCTCCCACTTATTTAAGGATACATTTTTTTTCGTAAGTTATCTTAACAAGATATGATTTTTGGTGATTTATATTTACTAAAGAGAATTTTAACCAAATAAAATACAATTCGCAAGATTTAAAAAATAAGCAGAAAAAAGTAATTTGAAGACGTTACCTGTATGCTCACCATGTGATATGAATCCAGAGTGTCCACCTCGTCATCGCTAGAGTCGTCATACCGCGCACGAGACCGAGGTCGTTGCTTTCGGCCATCGTGACTCTTCGACTTTTTACCTAACAAATTAAAAAGTCTAAATGAATTAAACGTTTCTTGAATGTCTTACTCAGATCTAGTATAGCAATATAAGGCAAGTTAAACAGTAAAGAAATAATCTATACAAGATGAATAGCGATGGCCTCAGAATAGACCCTTGTGATACACCAGTATTTAAAAGCTTGATTTCTAATAAATAAAAAATTAGGAACGAACTTAAAACTCTAATATATTGGAAAAATTATAATACAGTCATTTAAACTGCTAGAAAGTCTAAAATATGGTTGTTTTGAAAACAAAAATGTGCATGCTAAACTTATAGAAGGTCTTTGAAACATCTGTATTGACAAATCCTTACGTTGAGGAGCTCGGTGGCCCTGCGGGAGTGCTCATTGCTAGCGCTTTCGCAATTAAAGCGACACTGGGCGTGGTCGGCACTCGGATGGGTGACCACAAGTAGCATAATAATTTCTCGAGTTCCTCTGTGCTTCAGAAGGTACGCATAAGCCGTTGTATACAGCTATTACTCTGTACGCCCGTCGTCAAGCTATGTCAGATGCCTTTAGGCGGCCTCAGAAATCCGACATCAGTGTTGGCCACTTACCCCCTCGTGCGGCGCGGCCTCTCATCGGCTATCCTTGCATGGCGCGACTACGGGTTGTGTATGACCGCATTACACACACGAAGAACAAAGAATAGTTACGTTGTATTTGTATATATATTTATTTGTTATAAAATATAGTATCGTTGAGTTGGTATCCTATAACACAAGTCTCGAACTTACCTTAGGGCTAGCTCAATCAGTGTAATTTGTCCCTATATATTTATTTATTTATTTATTTATTTATTGTTGTAAAGTCTTCCCACGTAAAACGGGACCGGCAAATTCGGGCCTAATTGCGGAAAATTGTCCTCGAGGGAAGTAAGAAGCTCTTACGTTGTAAGGTGGCCCTGGCGAACAGTCGCACGGCGCGCACGGCCAGCCGGCAGTTGTAGGGCGTGACGTGCGCCACGTCGCGCACCACCAGCGCCAGCGCCTCGCAGCAGCGCGCCAGCGCAGACGGCCGCACCGCGCGCCGCCGCGGCGCCGGCTCGCCGTCGCCCAGACCAGAGTCGGAGGTCTTTACCTGCAGGGGTCACAGTATAGTGTGTTGAAACTTTTTTTGATTTAAACTAACGTGAGACACGGACATTATTAGATTTAGTGAACAGGTGCCAATGCGGTGTACGGGTCACATTCGCCCTGATGAAGACCTCCGGATGAGGTCGAAACATGTCGGCAGTAGCTGACTTTATACGTGAGTAACCCGTTCACTAAGTTTAATAATATTGAAACATTGTTAACAGGAATGGTTTAGGAATGGAAGAAAACCTTAATGACCAATTTTAAAATCGTATTACATGAAAATAGGTTTTCAATTATAAATTTTAGCATAGTACATTGGTATCTGTTCTAAAATTAATAATTTAACCTTTTGCACGCCAGCGCTTGTTAACGTTAATAATTTACCCCCGACGGCAAGCCTAGTAAAAATAGTACAATTTAGACCACTTAGTTGTCAATGGTGTCTCAATCACGCCACCGTTTTGCCAAATCGTTTTTATGGTTCTAGATTCTCTTCATATCACCTATGGAGAAGAAAAAGCCGAAAAGCATGCCCCTGGCACCGAAACAGAACTGCTAAGGATGCAACAGGAAAAGCGCGAAGATGTAATAAATACAGTGCTGATCGATGCCTTACCACAATCCAGCCTTGCGTCTGCGGCGAGTGCGACAGCTCGCTCTCAGAAGAGACGCTGGTCGGGCGGCGGTCGCTTTCGTCTTCGGAGCCCTCAGACCTGCTTGATGCTAAAAACAATGCTCAATAAGTAAGCTCAATAATAATTCAGATACAATTCGCTAAGTAATGACGTCATAGTCCCTTGGAGCTATTTGAATAGCTTTTCTGCAATAAATCTAACATCACGTTGAATGGAAATAAAAATAAAATTATATAGGTAATCATGACAAGAGACATTATTTTGTGACGTTTTATTTTCTTATCATTGCGAAATAATTTATTTTTAGGAAATTTATTAAGACAAATACTTCAAAGGATGATGCGTGTTATGGTGCCTTTGACCAATTAAGAGGAGTCATAATTTTTTGTGTAGATATTAAAATGAACAAAGAAATACATACTACAACGACTGGCCCGAATTCGGTACAATCACGGGTCAAAAATAAATTATTTGGTACTGTTAAGAAAATAAAACGACACATTGTGATTTTAGATTTAATTGCAGAAAATCTGATTTAATATCAGATTTTCAGCGCTATTTGACTCCAAGAAACTATTACGTCATGAGTCTATATTTCATACAAATCCTATAGAAAATTATCGCATTTGTTATGTCGTTTAGAAAAATTAACAAATTCATTGGGATTTAAAATAAACGCTTAATCTCTGTGACATTTCCAACGGTGTATTACATTCGTGATACACCAAAGGATACAATGCGCTGGATGCAGGCCGCTTTAGATCGGTCATTTTGGAAATCCTTGGGAGGCCTATGTCCAGCAGTTGACGTTATGCGGCTGGAATAGTGATGATGTTTCTTTAGAAATGAATTCCTTGGAATCCATTTTCCTGCCAATATTTTTTTGGATTGGCTCCTGTTTAGAATTTTTTTACTCTCGATATTTCCTATACTGAATACTTACTGCTCTGCGCAGGTACAGTGGGCCACACTCCGGCACCAGCGCCCAGCAACAACGCGAACACCACCTCCCAATCTGCTGCCGTGTGTACATTTTGTGCTGACGTCTTCACTAGCTCGTAAAGTCCACAAGATATCTGCAAATTTATGTTAATGTTACAAAAATCTTGTAATTCGTCGGAAAAAAAGTTTTTTTACGCGTCGTTTTCATTAAAGTTACAAGACTATCGGTTATGTACTTCGGAGTTCGGGTATTATCGTCTCGCTGGTCGCCAATGTGACAATAATGACCGAACTTCAACCCAGCGGCCTTGTCAAAAAAATAGCTTATATATCAACGTCTTTATTCTTGACGGGGTAGACAGAGCCCGGGTAGTAAGAACCAAAGAGCACGCTTAGCGTAATGGTAGGCGTTAAGATCAAAATAGTGTTGGATTGCCAGCCGCATCGGCTAATAACATGATTCAAATCTCGCCCATTCCTTCTATCGGCTTTTACGATCTCCGCACTTGGATGGGAGACCACAAGTAGCAAACAAAATTCTCAAGCTTCGGAAGGCACGTATAAGCCTTTGTTCCCTGCTGTCATCATTGTATGGCAGTCAAGCTATGTCAGATGCCTTTGGGCAGCCTGAACAATCCGATACCAGTCACTTACACACACGAAAACCAAAACAAACAACTTACCACATCGGATTATATGGCAGTCAAGCTATGTCAGATGCCTTTAGGCAGCCTGAACAATCCGACACCAGTCACTTACACACACGAAAAACAAAACAAACAACTTACCACATCGGCTTGTTGGTAAAACAGCTTGTAGGGTAGTTGGAAGAGCAACGTGAGATGGTGCAGGGCGGTGGCAGCGCAGTGGTCGCAGCGCATCAGCCTTGCGGCCGTTCGAAGCAGGCACGTCAGCGCGCGCGATAGGGCTTCGCCCCCGCGCTGGGCGCTCCACAGGACTACGAGCTTCATGTGCGGCCCGGCCTCCTCCCAGACGGATAGTAATCTATCCCTAAAGTTAAAAAATAAAGTCAATTTTAATTGGCTTGTCAAGTAATTTTCAAAAAGATCTGATTCGCAATCCTTTTCGAGGAATAGCCTCTAGGATAAGATTTCTCAAATCAGATTTTAAAATAAGGTCTTACTAATTTAGATATTTGCAAAAAACCCATTGACCTTTATTTTCAAGCAAGGTCAAGCTTATTTGAGGAAGTGATGTCACGATGAAGATTTTTTGAGTAAAGTTGGCAATTTCCACTTTCAGTACTGTACTGAAGTGCCATTTTTGAAACGCGATGTCACCTAAATTACTGGTTTTTTCCATACAAAAACCGTTCGTTTAGTGACTCCACGTTTCAAAAATGGCACCCCTGTATTATATGTCACTGTCACTGTCATCTACCAACACAACAATTTGACAACAACCAACATACAGACGGTAATTTAAACAGTACACATTGACAGTTGACAGATGTCATTGTTTTATTAGCGCTAAATTTAAACTTCGATTGCAGTGTGTCGTCACTTCCGGTGTTTTGTTTAAAATTATATAAAAAAATCCTGATAAAACGTAGAATTTTTATAATCAAATTACTTTCTTAAAATTGTCTATATTTTCGATTAAAGGATAAAAAGACACTTTTAACACTTTCATATTTCTTAGTTGACAAGCTAATTGAGTGCCGGTTCAATAGACTGACCCCTTGTATGCCGGAATATCAGACACAATAGTTAAACATTCTCGTGTAGATCTACGCCACGGCATACGAGAGGTTAAGTAAGGATATCTCAAAGAAAGATTGTTTTTGAGAAATTAGATGACTATAAACTACAAAGTGGCACACAATCGAGATATTTGGAAGGAGATGCATCTTTGCCCAGCAGTAGGATAGTAAAAGTTAATAATAAAAACAAAAGTTACTAAAAAGATAGGAATTGTAACTACACAGGAAAATATTAAACATAGACGGTAATGACTCAAATCGTAGAAGTTAATAAGTAGCCGATTATACGTACAGTACATGGCTGCAAAATTATAACAATTTTAATTTTATAACATTTTAAGTGCTTTATTTAAATTTAACATGGTTCTAGATTATAAGCCTTTAATGTGATCTACATATTTTGAATACAAAATAGTGGGTAATATAATAATAAATAATTACGCATGCTTCAACATGTGAGTAACATATGATGAGAAAATTCCTTAAAGTGATTCGAAGTCAAAGCACCACAATATAGATAACGACAAAAAGTATGATGGTAATAAGTCCGTCTTTTAAATTATCCAAAAATAATGGACCCGTATTTTCAGTTTATCAAAAAAGTAATAATTTACAAAGATCAAAGTTCCGGAGTGGGGGCTTGCAACGGTCACCGCTAAGTAAAAATCGTACCCAGAATCTGCTCAGCACTAAAGGCTCACTATGGCAAATGGAACTCAGTAATAAAACGACGCAACTTCATTGAGTTTGGGCTTTTTTCATCCGTCTTAATAAGTACTTTGGCGTCACAATAAAAGCTTGGCCAAAAAATGTTTTTTTTTTTCAAAAATCTTATTCAAGTTTATTTTGGCTGTGAGCCGCCTCTGTGGATTCAGTGGTCGAAGCGTGAAGTGGTAACAAACATACAAATATACAAAGTAATTTTCGCATTTATAATATTCGCTAACCTGTTCTGTATGAGCGTCTGCCCCAGCAGTTCCAAGAAGAAGATGACGATGTCCTCGAGCTGGGGGTTCATCTGCAGACTCTCCGAGTCGGGCGGCGTGCCCACAGCTATCATGGCGCGGATCAGCTCCTACGACAAGTATGTTAATATGTAGGAAACATGAGAAAGTTAAGTTGCAGATGCCACGGAAGAGAAAAAAGGTGGAAGTGCTAAGAGCGCGTGGCGCGTGTGACATTAGTAAGTGCACAAAGTTAATGCTGGTCAGGTAGAAAGGAAAAAAACTTAGAATGTACCAGCTGCTTCTTTTCCCGCGTAGATCTTAAAAAACCGATCGAGAGATTGGGCCGGATTTGAATCATGTTAATAGACGATGAGGCTAGTAACCCATCAGCAGTTTGATTCCTTTTTCCATCTCAATACCCACCATCACGCTAAGAGTGGCGTTCTGGGTCTAACGGCCATTGGTTCTGCCTACTGCCTACCCCGTTATGGATAAAGAGGTGAAAATATGTCTGTGTGTCTGTGTGTCTTTTTTACCAATTTCTAACCTGTAAACTCTCTTGCTGCAAGAACTTTGTTTCTGTGACGAGCAGGCCGGGCAGGTTGCACTTGGCGACGCAGTCCGTGGCTGCGTCGATGAGGGCCTTCTCGTGCGGCGTGGGCGCTCTTACACCTGAAAATTGTATGACACGTATCATAGATGTTCTACGAAGCCCTACCTTTAAGTCCCTCCGGCCGCTTTGGTAACTCTTCTTCTTCTTCTTCCTCGCCTTTTCCCTATTTGGTAACTATTTTTCACAATATTTGGCAGATGTTCCCCATGCTGCCTCTTAGTAGAATAGGACCACTCCAAGTGGATGTCGTAGAAGGCGACTTAGGAAATACAAGCCAAACAAAGGTTATAAACATCAATAGGACCTATCCAACACGTCTGGCAAGCGTGGAGAGTGTAGGCCAAGTCCTCTGGCTGCTCTGGCCAAGCTAGTAGTACAGAGAGGGTCGTGCTCCTGCAGTGGCGACTAAAAAGACGTAATGATGATGATACTTGCCTGATTCACCGAGTGCGATGTAGGAGTAGATACTTGATAGTAGGCCGGCCTCCGCCCCGCGCGGCGCCTCTCGTATCAGAGACACGGTGCCCGTGGGCGACAGGTAGTCCTCCGCTTCTGTCATACTCTGCGGCAAAGTGGAGTGACGTTGTGAAATGTTATTAAAAAGAGTGGGTTCCAGAATAGGGTATTTGAATCAATTATTTATATTATTAACATGATTAGCCGAGAAACAAAATGATTTATGAGAAATAAATAATTTCTCTCTCTCTCTCTCTCTCTCCCTCTCCCTCGCTCCCTCTCTCTATAATGTCTAAGTAATTAGCATTTCGTTCCTGAGCATGAAGCCCAATTGAAAAGTAAAAGTGAGTTTGTATATTTGTTTCTTTGTTACCTCTTCACGCTTCAACTACTAAACCTATTTAGATGAAATTTGGTACGAATATAGTTTAAGCCCCAAGGAAGGACATGGAATAGTTTTTATCCTAAAATTTTCACGGGGAGTGAAGTCCACGGGCACAGATAGTAATGAATATTCAAAACACCAAGATACACCGACTTCACATTACAGAATGAATTTGCAAATTAATTCAAAGCGAAACCCCTTGACTTCCCGATAAAATCTTCTCTCTTTAACTCTCTTTCTGCCTCTATCTCTTTGCTTCTATCTCTCTTCCTTTCTCTTTCTTACTCGCTATCTTCCTCTCTCTCTCCCTCCCTCCCTCTCTCTCTCTATCTCTCTCTAGCAACAAAGTGCCAAACATCCCTTAGCAATACCAACTGTCAGACCTTGGGCAGCAGGCGGGCGACGTAGAGCGCCTTGACGATCTCCAGCAGGTGCCGCCACGCGCCGCGCACGCCGTCCGCGTGCCGCGCCGCCACCGCGCTCGCGCGCCGCAGCGACAGCTGGCTCTTGCTCGACTGCCCGAGGGTCACGCCTGGAACAAAACAATGAGTTGCTTGAAACAAAGATTAAACCCCAAAAAAATCCAGCTCCTAAAAAAGTTTGTTTGCATATTGTGATGTATGTAGGTTGGCAAATAATGAATGGTGGTAGGTAGCTGTAAGTTGCTCTGTATTTGGTGTATCTGTTGAGAATAAACGATTATACGTACAGCCGCATTTCTCTTCTTCCCTTGGAATATAGGTTATAATAAGAATAAGATATGTGAACTGTCGTGGCCTATCTTCTTCTTCTTATCGTGTGTGTTAGTGACTAACACTAGTGTCAGAGTTTTTAAACCGCCTTAAAGGCCTCTGACATGGTTTTAGGTAACGACCAATGTCAAAGACAGTGACCGGGACCGACGGCTTAACGTACCCTCCGAAGCACGGATCATCTCACTTATCAGGCCATCAGGTGATCAGCCTGCAATGTCCTAACCAAACTAGGACAACAACACAAAGTCGTTGCCCCGCCGGGAATCGAACCCGCGACCTCCGGGTATGAGCCGAACGCTCTAACCACTACACCACAGAGGCAGTTACTATTATAGTCCTACAGGAGTACGACTATAGACCACGACAGTTCACATATCACTTTGCTACTTTAATCGTTAGGGTTGGGACTCATCTGTCAGCACGGAACAGAACTTTCACATGCTGCTATCCTTTTCTGTCGCTCAGAACCGTCCTTTGCTAGAGCGAGAGAGAGCAACGAAACGCTTCAGCATGGCAGGTTCCGTGACGTTCCGTCGCCCTTTCTCGCTCTACTAAATGACGATTTTGAGCAATAGAAAAGGATATCGGCATAGGAAAGTGCTATTTCGTGCTGAAAGATGTGTCCCAACCTTTATAATTCATTTAACTTGCCTATAGCGATGTACGTGTTGTTCTGCTGCGCCAAAAGCCCTGTAAACTTGCACAGGGTCAGCAGCAACGAGTCCAGAGTTAGCGAATCGCTGGCAACTTGGCAACTAGTGCCGCGCATCTTTCTAGACTGGACAACGCTTATAAGGCGAAACTGTCTCGCAGGTTGTTGCTGGCTAGTTTGATGTAGTATGCAGATGTAGGCACTTTGCTACTTTTACTTTTTTCACAACAGCGTTTGTTAACTTTACTTTACCCCCGACGCCTAGCCTAGTAAAACTACTACAATTTCAACCACGTTAGCTGACAATAGTGTCTCAGTCACGCGACCATTTTGCGACTAAAGTGGCGCTCAAAAGGTTTAATCGCTTTAGAATACATGTAACTTACCGATAGCAATGTACGTGTTGTTCTGTTGCGCCAAAAGCCCTGTAAACTTGCACAGGGTCAGCAGCAACGAGTCCAGAGTTAGCGAATCGCCCGGCAACTTGGCAACTAGTGCCGCGCATCTTTCTAGACCGGACAGCGCTTGTAAGGCGAAACTGTCTCGCAGGTTGTTGGTGGCGATTTCGTCAGCTGTCGGTGGTGGGGCGCGCTCGAAGGCTGCCGATAGTGCTGCCACCTGTGAAGTTAACAATGGAAGATATTCAATCCGCTAGATGACAGCTCAAATCAGACATTTTTCTAAACGTCAAAAGAAACATCTTCTATAAGATTTGTACGAAATAAAAATGCTTGACGTCATGATTTTTTGAAATCGCAAGCACACATAGCTCTTGATATCAGTTTTTATGCATTAATAAATCTAACATCGTGTTGGAAATGGATATGATCAATGAAAAGTGACACTACTTGTGACGTTGAATTTTATGAACTGTACTGAATAATTTATTTTTTGTCCCAGTCATCTACCCATTTGTACCGTGATTGTATAGTAAAAAAAAACCCTCGAACCACATGTATTTTTTCAATATATCAGATCGTTTACAACTATCACCAACAATAATATGAGCTAAAAAAAATGTTAAAAAACAGGAAAAAGATAAGAACAGAGGGAACAAAAGTCCAGAAAAAGTTTATATGGTGAGAAAATATGAAAAAAAAATCAAAACAAGCAGGAAACGGGAATGGTAGGACGATGGGTCTGTGGATGGAACAGGAGCGGGAAGGAATTAGGAATAAAGTTCGCCAGGTCAGGTTATTAGCTACATTCTAAACGAGACATTATACTCACAGTTGGTGGACAAGCAGCAGCGAACAACCTGGCGTGGTGGGGGTAGTGCGGGGGCGCCCCCCGGTACTTCCCCCCCGGCGAGCCCCCCCTCCGCTGCAGCACGCGCCATAGGTACGCGTCGCGGACGGGCCCGACGCGCTCCGCCGGCATCACCATTTCTTCGTTTCTACATACACAAAATAATAACATTTAGGGTTGGATCTATGCTGCTATCCTTTTCTATCGCTAAGAACCGTCATTTGCCAATGCGAGAGAGCGACGGAACGGTGCCAGTGCCATAGTGCTGATCCGTGCTTACAAGTGAGATCCACCCTTTAATATCACCTCGGACTAAGTCTCTGCGCCTGGTATCTGACAATAATACCAATGTTTTTATTTCTGTTTTTTCGAATGAGCTTCGTGGTCTTGTCAACTTTGACATTATTCATATATTACGACACGACAACCATTAAATTATTCAGAATGCACTATAGACTGAGAAAGAAGAGCACTTTTTCTTAACCCCTCCCCCTTGCCTTTAATCTTGCGAAACACTAACTAGATCATTTTCTAATTCGTCTACATTAAATAGTAACTGAACAACTCCTTAATTAAACTCACTTGATGGAATGGAACACAGCCTGCAGCATGGCCTGGTCGAAGTCCCCCGAGCCGTTGCATCCCCGCAGGTTCTTCACAAAGTCCTCCACAGTCATTGGCACGTTCAGCTTCTTCGCGTTGTGGTTGTGTTGGTCCATGTTGAGCATGATGACCGCGTACGCCAGCCGGAACGCTGCGTCCGTGTTCGCGAATGGTTCGCCGTTTGTCGACTAGACAAGGAGGTTACAATTAACATACTTGCATAATTATGTCCTGTATTTATTTATTTTGTGCAATAGAGAGTATTGTCATCATCATCAGGTCTTTTTAGTGTCCACTACAGGAGCACTACCCTCTCTGTATTACTAGAGCCATACTTGGCCAGAGCAGCCAGAGGATTATGTTACTTATTGGTATCACGCATGCATACACGCATCTTGCGAAAAAATAAATAAAGTACATGTTTAAATGACACATTGCTATCTCGTGTAACCGTGTTTCGGTTACACGTCCTTGGAAAAATTAAGGATATAATAAATAATTCGCTACTTTCTAATAACTCAAATCAGATACTTTTTTTCAACGTCAAAACAAACATTCTCTATGGAATTTGTATGAAATACAGGCTAATGACGTCACATCTTCTATGTGTTTTGTATGAAATACAGGCAGACGTCATAGTTTCTATAAGTCAAATAGCTCTCTTTAATAAGTTTTTCTGCAATAATAAATCCAAAATCACGTTGAAAGTGGAGATAGTTCCTGATATCAAGGTGGAAGTCGGAAAAACTTCATCCTATCCTGCTTCCTATCCTATTCTACTAATATTATAAACGCAAAAGTGAGTTTCTATATTTGTTTGTTTGTTATCCCTTCACGCTTTAACCACTGAACCTATTTAAATGAAATTTGATATGGATATAGTTTGTTACCCAGGGATGGACATAGGATAGTTTTTATCCCGAAATTTCACGCAAGCCACAGTTAGTGTGTACATATTTGATTTTCTGTTTTTCTCTATCCGACTGTAACTCACATGCCAGCGCTCCGCGAACCGCTCCATGACTAAGAATATCAGCGGCGCCTCCCCCGGCAGCCGGAAGGTCTCCAGGTACAGGCGGAGGGCCTGCTCGATGCGGAGCCCTGCGAAGTCGAAGCTGTCCGCGAAGGCGCTCAGCACGCTCGGGCCTTCGTCCTCGCCGCGGGACGAGCGTTTGCAGATGTATTCGCCTAACGGAAAAAACACAATCACACTATTATACTTATTTTATTTTCATTTGCATTGATTCATTGACACACACAGCAGATTACAACCATTTCGAAAACAATTTAACCGTTCCTTTACCGCCAATATCAGACACAATAGTAAGATAGTGGACGTGAACATTTGTTAATGTCGTGCGGTTCTTGACCGGTAAACAAATCATAAATGTTACAGCCTATACTTAACACATTGCAGGACACTCAGCCGGACACAATAGAAATAACAATTAAGAGTCCCCTTAACCTAGACTTCTCCATACAAACGTAGTCTACGTTTAATTTTGAAACCACATGTCAGATTCCGCTAAAAATTGGTAATTGTAAAGAAATTGCAATTTTCTAGGTTTATAACTGGTTTTCTACAGTAAAATTATGAACTGGAAAGAAAATATAACGATTTAGAAATTTCCCATACTGATGGTCAAAAATGATACATAACACTATATTCTATTTCAAGTTCATATTTTTACCGTTGGAAACCTAGATAATTGCAATATCTTTGAAATTACAAAATTTTGTCGAAATCGGACATGTCGTTTTGAAATAAAACGTAGAGTACGTTTGTATGGAAAGTTGTATTTTGGTCTAGGGTAAGGGGACTCTTAACATTACGTCCACAGCCGTAAGTGTACTGCAATGTGTTAATATTATAAAAGCGTAAGTGAGTTTTGTATGTTTGTTTGTTACCACTTCACGCTTCTACCACTGAACCTGTTTAGATGAAATTTGATATGGATATTTGAGACTCGGAGAAGGACATAGGGTACTATTTATCCCCAAAATCCTACGGGGAGCGAAGCCCACGGGCACAGCTAGTATTTTATATTACTCTGCAACCAATATTAAGAGAAATTTGGAGTAAAAAAATATTAATTAGGAAATACAAGCTAAACAAAGCTTATAAACATCAATGAGACCTCTCCAACTTGTCTGGCCAGCGTGGAGAGTGTAGGCCAAGTCCTCTGGCTGCTCTGGTAAAACAGAGAGGTTCGTGCTGTAATCAATTGGCTTGTCAAGTAATTTTCAAAAAGATCTGATTCGCAATCCTTTTCGAGGAATAGCCTCTAGGAGAAGATTTCTCAAATCAGATTTTAAAATAAGGTCTTACCTATTTAGATATTTGCAAAAAACCCATTGACCTTTATTTTCAAGCAAGGTCAAGCTTATTTGAGGAAGTGATGTCACGATGAAGATTTTTTGAGTAAAGTTGGCAATTTCCACTTTCAGTACTGTACTGAAGTGCCATTTTTGAAACGCGATGTCACCTAAATTACTGGTTTTTTCCATACAAAAACCGTTCGTTTAGTGACTCCACGTTTCAAAAATGGCACCCCTGTATTATATGTCACTGTCACTGTCATCTACCAACACAACAATTTGACAACAACCAACATACAGACGGTAATTTAAACAGTAGACATTGACAGTTGACAGATGTCATTGTTTTATTAGCGCTAAATTTAAACTTCGATTGCAGTGTGTCGTCACTTCCGGTGTTTTGTTTAAAATTATATAAAAAAATCCTGATAAAACGTAGAATTTTTATAATCAAATTACTTTCTTAAAATTGTCTATATTTTCGATTAAAGGCACTTTTAACACTTTCATATTTCTTAGTTCACAAGCTAATTCCTAATCACACTAATCAGTGTGTGTCGAGGCGATTCCGTGTACGCGCATCCTCTAGCTAACCTACGTGAGTAAACTTTGATTTTGTACAAATATTGGTACATTCACTTACCAATCATCTTTTTGTCCAAGTCAGGGTTTTCCCTGAGGAAGACTGCGACTTCGTGCGGGTCTAACGGCGTGGCGAGTACGCCGTGCTCCTGTAGGAACTCTATCCCGCGTTCGGGCTTCTGGTTGAACAGTTCAGTGCCTTGGGTCACCCACTGCGACAATTTAAATTTTATTATCTTAGACACTTATCACACCAATAGGACAGAACGTGAAGTTTTTCTTAGAATTTTTACTTAAAATAATTTATTTCAAATTAGGGCCAGCACTGGACCCCCAAAAATTTATTGATTTATTCAGGTATATAGTACGATGCTACTGATTTGAAAAGCGCTGATTTTCTGTCAAATTTAATAAAAATCATTTGTAGCACCTTAGGACTGATTTAGTAAATCATATTTTTTTTGTGAATCTGAAGGGTTAGTATATAAACGTATAGTTTCTAAATATGATAAAGTGACCTTACCTTCTTCATATTCCGAATATTATCCAACTCCGCCTCCGTGGGGAGGTCAGTAGCTGGCTTGTACCGGCTCAGCCGCCCGCCACCATAGTACTGGCTGATATCATGAGTCACGTGGTCACTCACCACCGACGCGTCATCCATCCCCCCTAACTCTAAACAAACATGCCCCGCACGACCAAACTTCGCCTCAGTAACTTCTTCTACTGTCTCTATCTCACTCTTACTCTCTTTCTGGTTACTCGCCATCTCTATCGCCTCAATTATAGTCATCAACGCCTCTAACGACAAAGCATGTATGTTATACGCTGTCGAGGAAACAACATTTTTCGACAGTAACTTAGTTAATTCCTCAAATATATTCATGCAATATACATCGCAGTCGTAGTTTAGGTATAACTCTGTACATAAGCCTGGTATCCTGAATAATTGGGACAGGCTCTCTAATGCTAGGTGGTGGATTTCTTTCAGCTCGTAGATGGCTTTGGTGGTATCCACGGAGATTATCTCGATGATCTTCTTAAAGAACGCTTCCATTTGGTACTTGAGGTGGAATCGTAAAGCTTCGAAGAGTAGGAACGACACTTGGAGGTCTAGGGCGAATATTGATATCCTTTCTGTGCTGAGTAACTGTGGACAAGGATAAACATTATTGATTAACATTATAAAGTGAATTGGGTAGATGACTGCGTCAAAAATAAATTATTCGGCACGTCAATGTCAATAGTATCACTTTTTATCGATCATACCATTTTAAACATGATTTTAGATTTATTAATGCATGAAAACTAAATGACATTAAGAGCGCTATTCAATTTCAAAAAAGCATGACGTCACGTTTTAGTATTTCACGTCAAAAAAAACTATGTGAATTTTATGAAATAACCAACCGTGATGTTATACTTTCTGGAGCGAAATAAAATAAATAAATAAATATATTGGGCAAATTACACTGATTGAGATAGCCCCAAAGTAAGTTCGAGACTTGTGTTATGGGATACTAACTCAACGATACTATATTTTATAACAAATACATATATAGATAAACATCCAAGACCCAGGACAATTTGAAAAAGTCAATTTTCCAACGAAATAACGCTCCTAATAAAAATAAAAAAATCTTAAATCTTGTTAAAAGTGAGAAAGTAGTGGCACACTTTGTGACATTTTATTATCTGTACCGAATAATTTATTTTGACCCGGTCCACTTCTCTATTAATATGTGTTGAAAGACTTGGAAGGTAATTGTGTGTGTATGAGAAGGTCATTATGTGTGTGGTGTAGTACGTAAGGTTCACTTTCGTGTGGAGAAATTTTCTGAATAAAACACTGTGTGCTCTGTACGAATGTATTATTGCGACTGATGTCTCATACAAAAAATCATGCTTATAACACGGGTTGGGCGATACGCCAAACAACATAAATATAGATCTATATCTACAGCTACTAATATAACAGTGTGTATGACATATGTGTGTCCAATGAGTTTAAATGCATACTTACGCTCAACAAATTCCTGCACAGCGGATCTTTGACTAAGTACAGCAGTGAGGGATACTCGGCCAGATGGTCGGCGCCCACTTCTAACGCCGTCCCAACCAGACTTAATCCGAGGTGTACCATCGCTGACGTGTTCTGGGTGTCCAGAGGGTTGCACAGCGAGATTAGGAACCTGCCGATGAAAATAGAAGACTTTATTAAGTGGGCCCTTCCCGGTCCGTCTATCCTCAATGCGAGCATGGTTGAAAATGCTTGTTGTTTCATCCAGCGCAATAATAGAAAAAAAAGCAAAGTGAAAAAAGAGAAATAGCACCTGAGCGCTCAGTTTGCATTATATTGTACGAAATTAGTATTATTATTTACTATTCATTGAACGAATATTAACTTTTCATAGGGTGTAGAAATTTCATAAAACTTGTTCCAGGTAATACGTGTTTTTCAGTAAGCCTTACGAGTGTGTGAAATAAATGTTTTTTATTTAAAATCTTCATTACATTTGCAAGGTTTGTATGCAAATATTTTCTTTACTTTTATAAGTCATGAGTACTATCTGATCGGCCGAAGTTCAGGTAAAATTTGTACAAAAAAGCAGATTTTTGGAGACTTATACTAAATTTGTTTTTCCAAATATTAATTTTTAATTTCGATAGAAACCTAGATATAGCGCACAAGATTCCTGTTAGTTCAAAACTTTCCAAGAAAGATCTGTTACAACGCCATAATCAAGTACGACCGTTTGTATGAAAAGTAAGGCGGGTTGGCCGCTCTTAAAATTAGTTAACGGGTTACTCACGTATAGAAAGCCGGTGCGGTGTACGGGCCTGTAGTCACATTCGCCCTGATGAAGACCTCCGGATGAGGTCGAAACATGTCGGCAGTAGCTGACTCTATACGTGAGTAACCCGTTAACTAATTTTAATAAAGTCTGTGTCTTACGTTACTTGTAATCAAAAAATAGAAGACTTATTTCATATAGTAAGTAATACATAAATTTTTTCGAAAACATTATGGATGTATTTGAAATAAATTATTTTATCTACGCACATATCATAAGTGCTCTAAAATGCGTTCAGAAACCATAGGTAATGACCAGCATTACCAACAAGTAGGTATTAACGAAGACGTAATGATAACATTACCTCCTGAAATCAGTAGGTAATTAGTTTAAATTTGAAACAGCTCTCAAATTCAAATGGGTGTCTTTTCTAGTATCTATAGATATAAAAACAGTTATAAAGACGAATGCCAAATTCAGTATATTTTTTAATATAAATCGCACGACATTTGATCTCGAGTGACACAAGAATATTCATTCGTTTGTCTATGATAAAAAAATATGACAGATTCGAATTTCGAAACGCCGCCATTCCGAGTTGTCATTTATTTGTTGATGTTTTACTGTTTACGCTATGATGACAACACATTAGCAGGCCTGTGTCACTCCCCGTTTAGGTATCGAAAATATACCTACGCATTGCGGCCTCTATATGGAGGCTAATCCATCAAGGACGACTCGCTAGGGTCGCTAGCGAGCAGTGAGCAGTGACGCACGCGCGGTTTGTTCGACAAATTCAATCGTCATGGAAAGCAAAAGAAATAACCGGCCAAGTGCGAGTCGGACTCGTTAAATATTTATTTTATTTTAATTAATTAATTTATTATTAAAATAAATATACAACTGAATATTTTGTGAATATTTCAAGTGCCTACCTGTTGCCATTATTAATATCGAGCAAAAAAGAGCAAAAAACCGCGTTTGTTGTACGCGAGCCCCCCTTAAATATTTATTTTATTTTGTTTTTACTTTTTAGTACCTATTTATTGTTATAGCGTCAACAGAAATACATAATTTGTGAAATTTTCAAATGTCTAGCTATCGCAGTTCTTGAGATACAGCCTAGTGACAGACAGACGGACAGACAGCAAAGTCTTAGTGATAGGGTCCCGTTTTTACCATTTGGGTACGGAACCCTAATAAGGCAAAAAATACTGTGCAGTGTTTAATTGTTTAAACACATACAGTGATCCAGTATTAACTTTTTTTACGGTTCCTAAAGTCGCTGAAAGGTACTTATTTATTATTTAGTATATCATGAATTATCATATGATAGGTATATCAAGATATATTGCTAACATGAATAAACAAGATGGTTATTATTACGAAAATATTACCTATGTATTAACAAGGTAGGTGAATATATGCGCAGCCAACGCCTGTTTCAAATTGCCTGCGCTAGATGTCGATGTTAGTATCTTGACAACCCTAGGCGAACTGCTCACTCAATCGGGTTTGTGTAGGTACCTACCTATGATGAACCGTTTGTCTAGCGTAATAAGAATGAAATTGGCTTGCAACTAAAATTCTAGGCATCTAAACGAGTAGGTGTCGAATTCTGACGCGAGCTAAAGTAGACCATATCGCTGACAATATTGAGTAGATATTTCTTTGAATTTCTTTTTAGAGTAAGACTTCTGTACGTAAGTACTAGTATGTATTCTGTGACATTAGTCAAATGTGCGTAGAAAAGCTTCACGTTCTCACTTTAACCTGTAACAGTAGTTCATTAGTAGTGTATGCAACTATACATAATTAGACATAACAACACTCATGTGATGTTATTGTGAGAACGTGAAGCTTTTCTACGCACATTTGAGTAATGTGTTGTCACTGTGTTGCCATCTATTTGCTGCAGCACAGCTGGGCCCTCCTGCGGGGTAACCTTATACCGCGCGGGTTCATTTACTAACTCCCCCAGCTTGTCTTCGGGGACTCACCTGAACAACTCCCGGACGCAAACCAACCCATACGGCTGCAGCACGGCCGGGTCCTCCTGCGGGGTGAACCTTATCCCGCGCGGGTTCACGTACTCCTCCAACTTGTCTTCGGAGACTTCTGCAGATGCTGTGGCTTCCGGAACTGGTTCTGAGAGCTCAGGGGGAGGGGATGTGGGGGGAGAGACAGGCTTGGTCTGCAGGGAGCCGTCTGGCTCTGGCACTTCTGAAAAAAAACACTTATTTGGGTATTTGATTCACAAATAATTTTACATATTTTTTTATGAAGCAACTTTATGAAGAACGTGTGTTTTATGTAGCCTCCAGAATCCGCTAGTATCCAACAACTCAAAGATACTTGTTTCTTGACGAAAAGTACTCATTGTCATCATCAGGTCTTTTTGTCTCCACCGCAGGAGCACGGCCCTCTCTGTACTACCAGAGTCATACTTGGCTAGAGTAGCCAGAGGGCTTGGCCACACTCTTTGCTAAAAGAAATACTACTGTTGAAAAAATAAAACAACACAAAATAATGTCACTTGTCATTGATCATATCCTTTTTTTAATGATGAGATTTTAGATTTATTATTGCAGAAAAACTGATAATAAGAGCACTGTTTGACTCCAAGAAACTATGACGTCACTAGCCAGTATTTCACACAAATCCCATCGAAAATGTTTTATTTGACTAGAAAAAAATACCCGTATTGAGTCGGTGGAAAGTAGCTAATTCCTAATATTTTTAGTAAATTCACTAGGAAATAGGCACCATTATTCTATTTAGTAAACGGGTTACTCACATATAGAGTCAGCTACTGCCTACTACTACTATATACGTGACTAATAGGCCCAACACAGACGACAGACTAAACCATGCCGCACTTTTTAGTCTGTGAAAATAGAACCCATGGAATCACATGCAGTAATGCACACGACGCGCAAAAAGACCGGCGCGCTTCGTGTGCGGTAGTGCGTATGATTACATAGGTTCTATTTTCACAGTCTGTCACAGACTAAAAAGTGCGTCACGGATGTCTGTCGTCTGCGTTGGGCAATACTCTATACGTGAGTAACCCGTTTACTAAACAGAATAATGATTGTATCTCACGTTAGTTTTAATCAAAGAAATAGGCACCAAAAATTAAACGTACCTCCGCTCTCATTCTGAGTGTTGCCATCTTCCTTATTCTCAGGGTCTGCGCTGTCAGCGACGCATTTTTCGAGTAACTGTGTGATGGAAGGGTTACTGCTTGCGAGGTCCATGGATGAGTGACGGCCATGTTTTTTGGAGGGAGATTTCACTGGTTCCACGGGCTCGATTGTAATCTCCGCTTCGTTTATTAGGTTTTTGTCTTGGCTGTGGAGAAAGTTAAATAGTACATTACTGAAGAGGTCGGGAAGTTGGGGACTGCCGGTCGAGTAGACGACGTATGTATAGTGCATTTCTCAATAAATATGAGGAAATAATGAAATAAATAACCAACTCTGCAATATATTTACCGAAAACAATTAATATTTGTTGCAAAGAGTATTTAATCACTACGTGGTTCAATATAATCACTACAAGGTTACTGGTTTTTACACAGAGCGACTGCCTTCTGACTTCCAGCAACCCAAAGGGTGGACCAGAACCAATCCTGAGATAGGTTTGAGCAAACGCTAGATGCCTAGATGGCGTTTGGGACCCACAGTTTATATGTGCCTTCAAAAACACGGAAGCATCTTTCTTTTCGGATAATCAGGTGATTCAAGCCTGCATTATCCTAACCAGACTGGAAACAAAACTGGGAAGCAAACTTTACACAAAGTTTGCTTCCCAGTGGAATTCGAACCCACGACCTCCGGATCACAAGGCGCCTTGACCACTGAACCACAGAGGCAGTCATATGCCTAAATTATTTTAATACGCCTTGCTTTGCTGGCACTTTACTAGGCCAGCAAAGCATGTAGGTAGGTGTGTGGTAAACTACTTACTTGTGCCTATTGATGATGCTATCCTTGTCTGCATCCGTATCTGCTTCGGTAGATGGCGCTGTCTGCTCCGTCATTGAAGATTTACGTTCCAGAGAGTTCGTACCTGCGACAACAGAATAGTAGTAGTATGAACACATCATACATAAACCTATGATAATTTTTATTTTACATTAAAAACAGACTTTATTTTCGTCGAGGAGTTTCTTCCATTTCTTCAAAGTTCTAAAGGAGTAAATATTTCAAAGGGAAACAGGGAAAAGGTTTTCTCTGATCGGACACTGTACAGAAGATTTTTCAAGACTAAAAACTTGCTTCACCCCTAAACTACACAACCGATTTAAAAGAAATGGGACCACCTGACAAGAATGCCTGAATGTATGATTTTTTAAATCGGTCCAGGCGACTTCGATCGGATCGGTGGATATACATAAATAACCGGCCAAGTGTAAATGGGATTCGCGCACTAAGGGTTCCGTACCATTATCTATAAAAAATCGCGTTTGTTGTATAGGAGCCCCCTTAAATATTTATTTCATTTTGTTTTTAGTATTTGTTGTTATAGCGGCAACAGAAATACATAATTTGTGAAAATTTCAACTGTCTAGCTATTGCGGTTCTTGAGATACAGCCTGGTGACAGACAGATGGACGGACAGACAGCGAAGAAGTCTAAGTAATAGGGTCCCGTTTTTACCGTTTGGGTACGGAATCCTAAAAAAGATCGCGACGAATTAGCTTGTCAACTAAGAAATATTAAAGTGTTAAAAGTGCCTTTAATCGAAAATATAGACAATTTTAAGAAAGTAATTTGATTATAAAAATTCTACGTTTTATCAGGATTTTTTTATATAATTTTAAACAAAACACCGGAAGTGACGACACACTGCAATCGAAGTTTAAATTTAGCGCTAATAAAACAATGACATCTGTCAACTGTCAATGTCTACTGTTTAAATTACCGTCTGTATGTTGGTTGTTGTCAAATTGTTGTGTTGGTAGATGACAGTGACAGTGACATATAATACAGGGGTGCCATTTTTGAAACGTGGAGTCACTAAACGAACGGTTTTTGTATGGAAAAAACCAGTAATTTAGGTGACATCGCGTTTCAAAAATGGCACTTCAGTACAGTACTGAAAGTGGAAATTGCCAACTTTACTCAAAAAATCTTCATCGTGACATCACTTCCTCAAATAAGCTTGACCTTGCTTGAAAATAAAGGTCAATGGGTTTTTTGCAAATATCTAAATAGGTAAGACCTTATTTTAAAATCTGATTTGAGAAATCTTCTCCTAGAGGCTATTCCTCGAAAAGGATTGCGAATCAGATCTTTTTGAAAATTACTTGACAAGCCAATTGATAACCTGCTCCTATTTTTGAAAGTTGGTTAAAAACCCACTTCGTAATAATTTATATAGTTACAAAAAATCTCAATAGATGGCGCTGTCACAATCCTGAAACGCGCTATGGTTTTGTTTGCATCAATCATACACCCTCTCATGCAAACACCGCCTTGCCAAAAAGGGTGTTTGCCGCTTCGATGGCACGCGCGCTCTCGGGCGCGCGGGGTATGGCTATCAAGACATACCCAACACGTCATTTTTGGATCGGAGAGGCTGTTGGCTACCCCTATGTACCGGCGCCTCCTCTGCATAATATAATTTAAAAAACAGACAACTACAACTACACAATCAATTTTGAAAAATTTCTGTGCGACAACCTGATAAGTATACCCCTTCAAACAAAAAGACTCTTCGAATAATCAGTGAACATACAGTTTTTTTAAATCGCGACGCTTTTATAACCTCTATGTGTAAGTCTTATAAAAATAAATTAGAAAAAGCGGCCAAGTGCGAGTCGGACTCGCCCATGAAGGGTTCCGTAGTAGTATTTTTTTTTAATTTTTATATTTGAGTTGATTGAATGAAAGGTAAATTGCAGTCTATGACATATTAAAAAAAAACTTCTTACTAGATCTGGTTCAAACCAATTTTCGCTGGTAGTTTTCATGGTAATGAACATCATATATTTTTTTTAGTTTTATCATTCTCTTATTTTAGAAGTTACGGGGGGGGGGACACACTTTTTTCCACTTTGGAAGTGTCTCTCGCGCAAAGTATTCGGTTTAGAATAAAATGATATTAGAAACCTCAATATCATTTCTGAAGACCTATCCATAGATACCCCACAAGTATGGGTTTGATGAAAAATATTTTTTTTAATTTCAGTTCTAAGTATGGGAAACCCCCAAAATTTATTGTTTTTTATCTATTTTTGTGTCAAAACCTTAATGCGGTTCACAGAATACATCTACTTACCAAGTTTCGACAGTATAGGTCTTATAGTTTCGGAAAAAAGTGGCTGTGACATACGGACGGACAGACAGACAGACAGACATGACGAATCTATAAGGGTTCCGTTTTTGCCATTTGGCTACGGAACCCTAAAAAAAAGCTCTATTGTGAGACCAAAGTACTAATCAAGAAAAATTTAATAATCTCAATGTACGAGCCAAGCTCGCACATTTCTTTATTTCTTTATTTTCGCTTACATGCACTCATACATTACATGGTTAGTAGGTTAATAAGTACATGAACCCTGACAGGGTGTTGCGAACTAAAAGTATGTTGAGTTGAGTTTATATAATAATAGTGGTTTTAGATTCAGGATATGTCAAAAATTGTTAGTGATTACATTGAATGTCAGCAGAGATACATAGAACTTTTATGTTATAAATATATATAAATAATTGCCGTTAATTTCAGTTAAGTTTGATTACATTTTAATTTAATTTTCATTTCAGCTGCACGCGGCCACATACTATGTAGGTCGCGTGGTAGCTGTTTTTACTTTACATTTTAAATCTACTTATAACAAACAACGAGATACTATCGAGCAGCGATCGAGAAAGGACGCGTCACACCCAACTCTACACCATGTAATATCAACAATAAACAGTTTCTACGTGACGTGGTCTTGTGTCTCCATAACATCATCGAACGTCATCAACATCTCTTCATGTATGGCGCTGGTCAAGGTGACAACCGAAGCCTGCGCCATACATAATGGTCTGGCCTATGGATATTCGGTGAATGTGTATTAAAAATGATAAGTATGGCGCTGAATGTGTTAGCTGGGTAATTTGATTTGTGATTTCCAACTACAGTACACTATGGGCTAAAAAACTCACTGTTGACAGAAGTGAGACTTTTCTTCTTAGCTTTCTCCCTCTTCTTCAGCGAGAGGCCGACCGTGGAGAAGCTGGCGGCGGCGTCCTCCGGCGGGAACTGCGGGACTCGCATGAAGATCAGTTGCGTCATATCCCGGAGGCACTGCTCTGCGTTGCGCCGGAGCAACTCTGGGGCGAAGGATAAGAATAATAAATAAATAAATATATAGGGACCAATTACACTGATTGAGCTAGCCCCAAAGTAAGTTCGAGACTTGTGTTATGGGATACTAACTCTACGATACTATATTATATAACAAATACATATATAGATAAACATCTAAGACCCAGGACAATTTGAAAAAGGCCATTTTCCAACTTGCCCCGACCGGGGATCGAACCCGGGACCTCTAGGTGGCAGACTAGCGTGGTGAACCCTACGCCACGGAGGTCGTCGAAATAATTAGGCAGATCGCTATAATTCTCACTTTTGGGCGTCTTTTGTAAGGAGGGTGATTTTTAAAACCCACTCCGAGTTATAAATGTGAGAGTGCAGGTAACATAGATATTACTAACATAGCCTAAGTAAAACTAACACAGTTATGGATCCTGTAATCTGAAATAAATGATTTTATTTATATAATTAATACTGAGAAACAATAATAGCCTCTGCGTACCCCTGTGGGAAACAGACGTCATATTATGTATGTATGTATGTATGTATGAGAAATAATAGACGCGACCTTATGTATATACATAAAGCGGGTACTCATATGTATATTATAAGCTGTTGGTAATTATTTATTTTTTGCCATTTTTATATTGGGACACTCATTTTTGGGCAATTTTTATTTTTGGATATTTTTATAATTTGGACATAAATAGTGTAAGTGGCTGATGCGCGCTGCTTTGCCCGTTGTAACATTTTTGACAATACCACGGGATCCTCAAGTACCTTACATGTTAATCTTATAAAATTTCATTTCAAGCTATTCAGCAGTTTTGGCGTGAAAGCGTAAACATGCGTACAAACTTTCGATATAGATTAATTAATCGGGAAAGTGCGAGACGGACTCGCGCACGTAGGGTTCCGTACGATTATCTATGAAAAAAAAACACGTTTGTTGATTGGGAGCCCCACCTAAATATTTATTTATTTCCTGTAGGAAGAGATCCCTACCCTATACGGGATAAGTTCGCTATTGTATTTTGCTCTTTCAAATTTAGGGTACGTAATTTTGTACTTTGGTACAATAAAGTTATTACAATGAAAATATTGTCCTTGAAAGTCGCAAAATGATATCATTGATTATCAACTCGCCAACGATAAAGATAACAAGCCCACCTGTGAGCCGCGTCTCAAAGCAAATGCGAAAACAGCTTAGCATGATCTCGCAAACGCTCTCATCTGTCAGCATGGCGCCTTCTGGACTCAGCATCAGTGTTCGGAGCACCTGGAACAGATTTATACATATCATCATCAAGACCTTATGTCTCCACTGCAGGAGCACGACCTTTTCTGTACTACCAGAGCCGTACTTGGCCAGAGCAGCCAGAGGACTTTATACATAGCGTAAAAATAAATAGGGACAAATTACAGAGATTGCGTTAGCCCCAAAGCAAGGTTACACTTGTATCTCTTCTACATCTAAGAGGTCTATTCATCTGCTCAAAAATAAGCAAGTTAAAGCTTTTAAATTCTGATGGAAAGGAAAACTATTAAGTAACAGACAAAGGATGCACGTACGGCGCTCTTGAAGTCACTGCTGTAATGTCTCGTACGTACGAAAGAGAAGTCCTTATTTCATACATTCCTACTATTTATTGCTTAAATTAAAAAAATCGTTTCAGTGGTATTTTTGTTTTTTGTTTTAATAAAATACTAGCTGTACCTGCAGGGTTCGCTCCCCATGGAAATTCCGGGATAAAGAGTACCCTATGTCCTTTCCCGAATCACAAACTATTTCATCCAAATCTGTTCAGTAGTCGAAGAGTGAAGAGGTAACAAACAAATAAACAAACTCACTTTCGCATTTATAATATTAGTAGGATAGTAGGAAGTAGGATTAACCAAGAAGTAAACAGTAAAATAGCCTATTTAACAAAACTATTTCTATATATGATTTTAGAGTTTCACGGTCACAATTACTGTTATTACTGTTATCAGTCCAGCGACCATGATGGCAGAAGGGCCGTCGAAATATCTGTCAAAAAACGATATTAATCGCGGTAAGTCCCATAATACTAATAACAATACTATTTCTGCTAAATTTTATTGTGATGGATGATATATTTGTTTACCTGCAAAATCTTCATGAGGACCACTCCGTCTGACGAGTGATCAGTGCCGACAAACCGCGCATGTGTGACAGCATCAGCGATGTCCTCAACTGTGGCTGGTACGCTGGGGTGGGTTGGGTCTGAAATAAAATAATACATACATACATACCTACATAATATCACGCCTGTTTCCTGCAGGGGTAGACATAAACTATAGACCTCCACTTGATTGTTTATCTTATACAATAATAGTAAAAAATAATATCAGGGAATCCTTATTAGAATGAGTTAACAGGTTACTCAGGTTACTCACAGAGTAAAGAGTCAGCTATTGGCTGACATATTTTGACCTCACTCATGTGAGTAACCCATTAACTCATTCTAATGTCTGTGTCTCACGTTAGTTTTAATCAAAAAATTCAGTGAATCTTCGTCTACAGTAAGTAATGAGTTCAAAAAAAATCTGATTTGATGGAGATCAACAACATCAATAAATTTCATCTATATTTTCTAAAGATATTGATGGAGATGCAAAACATATTTTGGTTACTCTATTCTTAGCAACTAGGGAGGAAAAGTGGTGTAAGGCATAGAAAAAAATACCATCACGCTAAGCGTGGCCTTTAGGTCTTACGGCCCCAGGCTTTGTCTGCCCCATCAGGGATATAGACATGCAAATGTATCTGTATCTAACTTGCTAAACAGATCTACTCTTTAAGGACTTCAATTAACATTCCTAGATTCAGTTACAATTAACCTAAAAACAGATACGCATAAAAAAATTTGGAGCTAGGGAAAATTATGGTGATACAATCATGCAACTCTGAATCTGTTTATTACAAGCTGTTTTTCAAATCAATTAGGTTTAAGTATAGATTTTTAGATGTTTGGTAAAGCAGTTGTATGTTGTATAAAATTGCAGCATTTTCTTTCATAGGTTTCATAACATAAAAGAATGTTTCATTTGCATTCGCTGATGAAGTTGTTGTGTTTTCAAAATGTTTGATTAAAGTTTGTGAACTTTTAGAACCAAAATAGTTCGATTGTAAACATAGATTACAACTATAATAGTTTAATAACTAACCTATCAATCCATAAGATAAAAATTTGTGTATTGCTGAAAGAGCAAGACTTGTGACAGGTCCAGTGGTCTCCTTGCTCCTAATAACTTCCAAGAAAGGGCTCAAGTAGGTCGCTGGGTCCAACAATCTCAAATCCTCTACTTGGTTCAATATAGTCTTGAGATCTTGGAAGGTTCTCATTAGAACATCATACTCTTCGTTGGGGAATGAATGGGAGCCCCAACGGGTGCTGCGTCGCATGGCGGTGACCAGCATGGCCATCTCGCCCTGCACCACAAAGATTCCATTGCCTGGCAGCGACATTCTGACGATAATTTCGCTAAAACTCTCCAACATCAACAAAGTAGAGAAACTTGCATTTGACAACACTTTACGCGACACTACATATTGAAAAAGTTGTAACAATTATACAGCACTTCTATGTTTAGGATTCCTTCATAAAATCACAGCACTTGCAGTGGTAAATAAATAAAAATCAATGGAAATTCACAATTTGATTAGCAGATTCCATCACGACAGTCAATGACAGAATGTTGACGTTTCAATAATTTAGTTCTAGCAATTTCCGCAAGAGGTCCTTGTCATAGATTTCAGAAGTATCATAGACAAAATGTTTATTCTGTCATTTTTTTTCATGGGTTACGTACTTACTTACGTACGGTACGGGCGGGGCGGGTCACTTACGCGTACGGTACGGCCGCACCTACCCTTATATTTATTTATTTTTTATGAAACTTTCTTTCTTTCTTTGTACTGGCAACACAGTCAAAATGGCTGATGGCCGTGGTTTACTTTTCTGACAAAAATCAAAGAATTGGGATTTTCTTTAGCCTTGACGAAATAATTATCGTTTCATCTCATCGTATATATTTGTAAGTATCGGATAATATTGCCCACAAAAATATTGGGTCTGTGTAGAGAAGATATTAGCGATGAATGTGCGTTGTCACGCGTGCAATGGCTATCGACACAGATTTGTCATTTTTCTCTTTTTGTCTTCTTGTAGTTATTATTACCACGTATCTCGTTACGTATTACAGATAATTTCCTGAACCAGCCTGAAAATGGTCAAGAAAAAGAAAGCGAGCGATCCCAGCGAGAACGGGGATGATTCGACAGAGTCCTGTGACGAAAATGTCAAATCCGCATGTCCCCACATCACAAAAGCTGTGTTACTGTCTCGGCTGAAGAAATGCCTGAAAGCCAAGGGTTTCGAGAAAGAGTGTGTGGAGTGCACGGCGATGACCAAGACCGAGGTGTCCGACCCAGATTTCGAGGAAGATCTCACTTTGTGGATGTGCTTACGGTGTGGGTCGCAGCTGTGCGGGCGCGCGCGTAACAAACACGCTCTGGAGCATTTCAATAAAGCGCGCTCCGACCCACACTCCCTCACAACCAACACTACAACCTGGGAGGTGCACTGCTACGACTGTGACAACGAAGTGCCAGTATCGGGCTCTAGAAAACTCGCCGAGTGTATAGAATTCCTAAAGAAACAAGTAGTCGCTGGTGGAAACCCTAAATCGATGCCTCCCATTGAACTATACTTTGATAGCCGACCAAAAGTAGACCTAGTATTGCCTGTAGATGCCTTTAAGACAGATAAAGTTAAGGATAAAGCAACATCTATGAACCTGCCTAGAGTAAGGGGGCTCACGAATTTAGGGAATACATGTTTCTTCAACTCCGTCATGCAGTGTTTAGTCCAGACTCCTTATTTATTACAAGTTCTTCAAGAGATGGCCACACCTGGGGAGAGGTTTACATTGCCAGGTGGAAAGTTAAAGTTGAAGGCAGATGGAGATTCGGAAGGAAAGGAAGTGGAGCTCCCACCAATCACAGGACAGCTGGCTGAGTGGGGCACACTGACTAGAACATTGGCTGAGACACTAGCTGAATTACAAGCAGGTATGTTTTGAATTAGAATTCTTATTATTTAGAAAGTTTGAGATGAGCTTAAAAACAAAGTGACTACTTTCCTGACCAAGGTAGCTGGAAAGCACTAGATGCAGGCCGCTCTTCATTGGTTGTTTTGGGAATCTTTGGGATGTTATGCGGCTGAAAAATTATTTTAATTTAGAAAGTGAATTAATCAGTTTGAGAAGAGAATAAAAACAGAGTGACTACAAATTACTTGATCATTGAAATAAACAATCAGGCCTTATTCTATTTGGGTATTTTCCTCTTATTAAAAGTATCAATTTTCTTGTTAGATATACCTAAGGGGTGAAAATTTGGTACTTTCCTGGGTGAAAAATTAATAATTTGGTACTGTTAAGAAAATAATGTCACTTGTCATGATCATATCCATTTTCAATGTGATTTTAGATTTATTATTGCAGAAAAACCTATGTATATTAAATTTAAGATCGCTATTTGATATCAAGAAACTATGATTTCATTCGCCTGTACTTTCATATAAATCCCATAGAAAATGTTTGTTTTGATGTTGGAATTTTACTTGTCTGCCTATCCACCTGTCATAGTGTAACTAAGTGACAGTACAACTGACTTGTTTATAACTTGAATCCTATTGTGAAGGCCCATTTACACTGCAAGTTTTTAGCATGTTTATTTATTGCTTTTACTAGTGTATGCAACCGGCAAGAATCTTGCAGTGTGTAAAGGGCCCTTGAGGGAATTTATTGGTTCATACATTAACTTTGATAATTAGTGATGTGTCATTGTGCTTTTTATTATGATAACAGGTTTTCTGTACTAATTAGAATTTCTTTGTTTCCTGGTTCAATCTGCAATAAGGAAGATTCCAACATCTCAGATACTTTTTTCAAAACGTCAAAACAAACATTTTCTGTGGTATTTGTATGAAATAAAGACTAATGATGTTATTGTTCCTTGCAGTCAAATAGCGCTTTTAACATCAGTTTTTCTGCAATAATAAATCTAAAATCACCTTTACCTTTAATATGGATTTGATCAATGACAAGTGACATTGTTTGTGATGTTTTATTTTTTATAACAGTAAAAAATAATTTCTTATTGACCAGGGAAACTTCCTTATTTGGCCTTGACCACACAGATACTTTATCACGCCTTTATCCCTAAAGGTAAAACCCAAAGGCCATGTTAAGCATGATGTTGGATTTTAAGAAAGAAAAAGATATCTAAATAGTGATGATTATCACCCATTCCCTCTTTAAAGATCTGCGCAGGAAGAGAGGCAGCTGGTAAATATGTTATGTTCAGAGGCGCTTTTTGCAGCTGATATTGAACTTTACATTAAGAATGAATCAGTACCTAGGCAGATTTACCTTTTTAACTAGATTCCTAACTATTATTGGGGAAATTTTTCATGATGGTTAAATAATGTCTATTTGAATACAAGATGCATATCTATCTTGCATGATGATAAGAGTTGAAAACAAAGCGTTTACCACACTACAAGTAGATAACATGATATTAATATTACAGCATGTTTTGATTTGATTAAACTTTTACTAGGTGTGGCAAATATTGTAGGTGTAATAAGTATATATTTATATCATCATCTGCCATCTTTTGAACTGCTGTCCTGTATTTCTCTTGGGATCTCATGGGGAGCCATACAGTTACAATTTTTTACCATTTTTCTTTGCTTTCGCATGTCATGTGTCAAGTCCATCCATCGCCATTCAGCTGTTTTATAATAATTAACTTAAAAACTATTCTCATGGTAAATTCAGTCCATGATAACAGACTACTCAAGAAAAATACGTAAATAAAAAAAATGCATTCCATATAAATTGACCTATCAGCTACTTAAAGCAATTTTTTTCCATTTTAAGCTTTTATTTAGTTTCACAAGTCTCACTGTCTGTCTGTCTGCAATCAAATCTTGCCAGTTAAATTTGACCCAGTTCCCAGTTTCCGATTGAGCTGAAATTTTGCACGCAAACGTATATCGCGTGACAATGCAATACCATGATGACATGGAGCTGATATGATGATGGAGCCCGAAGGTGGCCATAGGAACTCTATTGAAAGGATGCAACCCCATCGAGTTTGGGCTCGTTTGATTTGTTTTCTTTCTTTTTATTATATATATTTAGATAAGAGCTAGTGTTTTTTTTTCTTCTAATAGTTACTTGTTTAATTACACATCCTTAAAAATTTATCCATAATTAGTCAGTCATTACGGTCTTTTTTATTGCCTCTCAAAACAATTATGAATCAGCATTGGGCGACAGGTATTTCCGCATCAGTGGTTTTAGTTCACCTACACAAGCTAAATTTACACAGTGACCTACTTTCACGTCACCAAGAGCTTTGGAAATGACCTAGATACACTTTTCAAGTACATTGGAAACTTACTTTTTGATCAATTTAAAAAAAAATTGAGGCTTGTAAGAATTGACCATTATTTGCTATGAAATGATCTAGATTTATTTACCACTAGATTGGAAGGACTGGTCAGCTCGTCTTCGATTTTTTACTACTAATTTATGTTTAACTCTCGCTCGCAAGCATTATATGTTATAATGTGTGAACATTGCATTATTGTTAAGACTGTATTAATTAAAAAGACAATAAAAATAATATGACAAAGCCCTTCTGGCGATTATTGGATCGATACTAAATGAGTTTCATTCGGCATTTCTCCTCAGCAGTCATCATTGCCCGTGTCATTGCGAAGCGCTGGTATCGGTAGTTTTTCTTTTAAAATAAATAAATGTTTAATATATAGTACCTGGGCGATCGAGCTTTGCTCGGTTACATCTTAAACATTAACAAATATTTTTTAAACTTGTCTAAAAACAATGCAAAATAAAAAAAAATATATAAACTTAAACATAAAAAAAAAACAAAAGTAAGTCACCGAGTGGGATTCGAACCCGTAACACTCTTTCTAGCAGTCGCTATCCTTAACCACTGAGCTAAATCAAGGCGGTCGCGGCGCGACGAAATTAGCGACCATATTCTGCGTGGAAAGAAAAACGCATGAAAACTTGAAAACACGCGTTTTCCCAAACATAAAACTAATCTAGATCGATTATTTACCCCCGAAAACCCCCATATACAAATTTTCAGCGAAATCGTTAGAGCCGTTTTCGAGATCGCAGAAATTTATAAATAAATATATATATATACATACAAGAATTGCTCGTTTAAAGGTATAAGATATATATAACACGTAATGTAAATTATACTTACTGACGCGTAAAAGTACCTGTAAAGGTCTAATTACTGAACATTTGAGTTTACTTCGCCGATTTTATTTGTCTATTAATGGTTGTCTTATTAAACTCGGGCCATTTGAAACTTGATCCTGCCTAGGTTCTGTCTAAAACGACAACACTCCTTAGGTTTTAGGTTGCCGTACCAAAATAAGCAAGACGAATGGAAAGTGAAAAAGAGAAAGAGTCTTTGGCCCATCGGTAAAATTATAAAAGATATTGTACAATTTTTTATTTTCTCTGACAAACAAAAATGACAAAGATATAGCGCATTTAAATTACGCAAGACGGCTAGGTACGACTTTGAGTTAGCGGTGACGTCTTATACCCCCACTCCGGAACCTTGATCCGATCCGATCTTTGTAAATTTTTTTTTGGATAATTTAAAAGATGGACTTACTACATTTATACTTTTCTGACCCTGTCGTCACGTTTTGCTTACAGGTGAAGGGGGAGTATACACGCCTCGTAAGCTGCTCAACGCGCTAGTGAACAAGCTTCCGCAGTTCGACGGCGGAGAGCAGCACGACTCGCACGAACTGCTGCGACATCTGTTGGAAGCTGTCAGGTAACTACCTCACCGTTACTTCTTATTCCAGGTATACATATGTCGCAAACGGAGCGACTACAGCCAGTGGCGTAGCTAGGGGGACAAGGGCCCTGGTGCATTATTCATTCGACATTTTACTTTGGAGCATCGAACACGCCTTATCATTTATCTCCGTAGGTACCTATAAGCACCATATGTTAGCCACATAAGCTGCAGTGGTGACCCATAGACTACAATTTGAAGAAAAAAAAATTGAAAAAAAAAAGAAAATCTTGTGAGCAGGCTTCGAGACTCGAGGCTCGAGCCTGCTCAAAAGATTTTTTTTTTTAATTTTTTGAATTTTTTTTTAATTTTTTTTTTCTGACGCTAGAGGGCCCCCTGAGCTCCGGGGCCCTGGTGCACTGCACCACCTGGCCCTATGATAGCTACGCCACTGACTACAGCGCCGTATTCATTATCCAGCGCCGCTGTACAGCGGCTCAAGGTCGCTTTGCTGGATGTGCCTATTCACACATCCAGCAAAGCATCCAGCAAGGCAGTGTTGCCCTCACTAACACTTTTTGCGAGGCAGTGTTGCCCTCTTTTGTTGTTAGTGTCTGTTGACAGTTCTAACCTGATGCTATGAAACTTAGTGAAACCCAGTGGACTCGCTTTGATAGATTTTCCGCCAGAAGCTCCTAGCAATCAAAGGATGTCTACACCAACTTTGGTTGAAACTAGAGGCCTAGGAATAGAGAAACGAAGGAATAAAAATTGACTTAAAAAGACTAGTATCCAGAGCTTATCCGTAAAAACATCATTTAAAAAAAAGTCTGCTGTACAGCAAGCGTATTCACGGTCTATCTGCCCGACGGTCGCGGTGGTGGGGGTGCTTGCTGGACGCAAAATCGATCCAGCAGATCCAGCAAGCAATTAATAATAATAACCGACGTGAAGTTGCTTGCTGGACGTGCTGGATCCAGCAAGCACCCCCACCACCGCGACCGTCGGGCAGATAGACCGTGAATACGCTTGCTGTACAGCAGACTTTTTTTTAAATGATGTTTTTACGGATAAGCTCTGGATACTAGTCTTTTTAAGTCAATTTTTATTCCTTCGTTTCTCTATTCCTAGGCCTCTAGTTTCAACCAAAGTTGGTGTAGACATCCTTTGATTGCTAGGAGCTTCTGGCGGAAAATCTATCAAAGCGAGTCCACTGGGTTTCACTAAGTTTCATAGCATCAGGTTAGAACTGTCAACAGACACTAACAACAAAAGAGGGCAACACTGCCTCGCAAAAAGTGTTAGTGAGGGCAACACTGCCTTGCTGGATGCTTTGCTGGATGTGTGAATAGGCACATCCAGCAAAGCGACCTTGAGCCGCTGTACAGCGGCGCTGGATAATGAATACGGCGCTTACGTCATCGCGGGGCGCCGGTTAGCGGTCATCGGCATCGCTCGGTCAAATGAATGGAATTGCGCGCGCACGTCACGTAGATTTTTATAGCTTGTAAACCACATATAATCTAAAATTAGAGTCCATCTTTTATTTATCGCTCGAAGTACCATAGGATAACCTAGAGGGTCAGGGCTAAGTCACATATGTTTGGTTTTCCCTTGCGTCTCAGTCACATAAGTTACCCACATGTTTTACGACACCGAGCTCCCATGCTGGTCTGGGAGAAATAAAAAAAAACATAGAATGTACCAGCTGCTTCTCTTCCCACGCAGATCGTAAAAGCCGATCGAGGGAATGGGCAAAAATGCAAATCATGTTAACAGGCGATGCGGCTAGCAATCCATCCCTGTATTGATTGCTTTTCCATCTTCTCGCCCACCATGACGCTAAAAGCGGCTTTTGGGTCTTGCGGCCCTGGGCTCTGCATAGAACCGCAAGACCCAAAATGCTCCGTCTGCCCCATTAGGGATAAAGACGTGATAGTATGTATGTATGTTTACGACATCCACAGGAAGAGATCATATGCTAGTAAATCACACGGAACTAACGTAATTGTTAAACACAAGCGCCATCTATGTGGCTTGCATTGCATTACGTAACTATACTGCATTTGGTTAGGTATTCAAGTAATTAATAAGTAAAGTAATTAATAATTTATAACATAATTACTTTGTAATTAGAAAATTATTGATTTATAAAGTGTATATTTCAATAAAAAGACATGTCAAGATTGTTTACATTTATTTAAATACCTAACCAAATGGAGTATAGTACTATTATACATGATGCTATTAGCATCCTTTTCTATAAGTAATTCGAGTAGCCGCCACTAGATGTCATATTGTACGTGTTAAAAAAAACACTATTTAAACGATTTTGTGGAATTTTCGTCCTCTGTTTCAACGCGCTTCAGTTGAAAGCAGCAGTTACCTCGAAATAAATTAATAGATTATTTGCGGGCGAGTAGCAACTTTAATAATCTCTCCGAAACTGTTGACATTGACTTATTCGCTTCAGGCATAGCGAAAGCTAAACGGTTACTTTACGAACATTTGCTCCAGTAATATAGTGATTTCATTTCCGATTATAATGTTTATTTGTTTTGTGTTTGTTTCACTGTTCATGCGTTCTTGTGAATATTTACAAGTTAATTGGCATCACTAACTCTTACTTAGTTTTCTTTTAAAAATATTTATTGTCTCTTTTAAGTAGCGTGTAATAATTTTCAATTATTTGGAATTCTATACTGTTTCTAGCGATGAGGACCTTTAATTGGCTCTATTATTACTTTATTTTCTGTTTTTATTGTAATTACTTGTAGCTGTTGGTCTCTCCATGTAAATAAAATAAAATAGATACCAATTTCCCTCTTTCTCTCAAGCACCTGTTTTATCTATTTTTTAATCGTGTTTACAGATCAGAAGATCTCCGTCGCTACCAGTCAGTGATCCTCAGCAGTCTCGGCATGAGCTCGAAGGTGGATCCCGCTAAAGTGGACGGGGAGGTGAAGCAAAAAGTCAAGTTCTACGGACAGCAAGCCTCTGATACCATGCTTAGGCCAGAACAGGTGGGTTACCATGTTCATTTCAACAAATGTGAAATAAGTTCAGTCTGACTAAAGGTTGAATCTTACTTCTCAGTACAGAGCAGCACTTTTATATGCTGCTATCGCTATAGCGTGGTAGCGTTCAGTCGCTCTCTCGCTCTGGCAAAAGATGGTTCCAAGCGGCAGAAAAGGACAGCAGCATAGAAAAGTGCTCCGAGCTGATAAGTAAGATCTAACCCTAATAAGACAGTAATTAAATTTTCACAAAAAACAAAAGACTTCCTCTCCAAATTTCTTCATCATATCTTCACCAATTCAACATGGGACCAACTTTATACTAAGGGCTTTCAATTAAAAAAGCATCATCAAAATTGGTTTACAAGGCGAAGATATCGCGTAACATACATACTAAAAATAAACATGTGCAACCCTAAACTCTTTTTTATCAGCCCAACTTTGACAGTAAACTGCTCTACTAAAGGCCTCTCCAAATAAAGGAGGGGTTTTCCCATAGCCGGCCAGGCGCTCTTCGCAGTTAGATATGAAGCTACGATTACATAGCAATTTCAACTTTATGATTCACAAACATGAGATTGACTTGGGTGAAAAATTTTATTCGACCGCTAGAGTGGTTTCGGACCGTTGCTCCGCTCCGCAGGTACATTTTGGTACGTCGCAAGAGAAACGACGCTCGAAAGGCAGATAAGCCCGAAGTCAACTGCGCGGCGAATACACTACAAAGGCAATCTATAATAATAGTTTCCAAAATACGTGACATCATTTGGCAGCACAGTGAAGTCAGGTCCAATAAGTTGCTATTATTATATACATTTGACAGAGCAAAAGACCTGTCCAGCTTGCTGTCATCTTTAGAAACGCTCATTAGAATATTCTGCCTATCAGGTATTCCGCGGCTTCCTGGTGTCCACACTGGAGTGTCAAGACTGCTTCAACCACTCGGACCGCGCCGAGTACTTCCTCGACTTGTCGCTCCCCGTGGCAGCGAGCAGGCCGCAGCCCCCAGCCGTGGTTCGGAGGAAAACTAATGGTGAGCGGAGAACTTTTATATAGCTAGAGTGTGTTGTGTGTGTTCGTGTTCTATGTATGCAAGATACAAGTTTATGTGTGCAAAGGAGAAGTTTCCGAATAGTCAAATCAGTTGCTTCTTTCAAAATGTCAGGTTAATAGCGATCTAGTGTCTGACCAAAGGCAAAGATGATAGAATTACTAATGTAACAAGGACCCCGCGCCATAGAAACTATTGGAGGGCCCGTAAGTAGGCAAAACTGGAGTTGAGGGGTAGGCTCACAGAGATGGCAGGACAAACACGACTGGCAAAAATTGTGACAAAAATGTTGAATATACTTTAAAAATATTTATTGCATTTCATATATGACATATTTTTTACATTAGAGTACTACTTTATTTAAATAATAGTAATAAAATATTTTAATGTTTAAATTATTACCTTATAGCGCCATCTAGTGACAAGGAAGAAAATGTTTATATGGCGATGGTTAGGCATGCCGAAGGTCATATTTCCATTTCCGTCAGTGTTTTGTGTAGGTACTTGTGTGATAAACGACAAAGAAACAGGGTAGACTGATACAATCACCCTTGACAGCAACACCCACTACAATTCGGTAATTTCCAGCAATTCATCAATAATCACTCAAATCAGATACTTTTTATAAACGTCAAAACAAACATTTTCTATGGGATTTGTATGAAATACAGGCTAACGACGTCATAGTTTTAATAGCGCTGTTAATATTAGTTTTTCTGTTGTATGGGATAGCGATAGGTGATTTTGCAGGGTATAAGATTAAGGAAAGGAGGGGCTACATTCGGTCAGACACTAGCCACATAAGAGGGAATTGTGTCACCGTGTTTTTGCGGTCCTGTGTGATCAGCAAAAAGCAAAATGGGATATTATTATTTCAGATAATAACATACCTGCAAAGATTCGCTTGAAATGTAACCAGACAATAACACTAAGTGTTGCATTATTCAAGTGACTAATTCCCTTGTTTTTAATACCCAAAACATTAAATGTTACCCGAAAGCTGGCTTCTGTTCAAAAAAGGGCCTTATTCTCTACCGCATAAGGCACAAATTGATGGAAAACATATTTTCAGAGGACAATATGTACAATACACAAGAGGAGAATAAACCATCCAAACATCAGCTCAAGAAGGAAAAGAAAAACTTGAGAAGAGTGCGTCACAAGAACAGAGGTTGTATTCCATGCATGGCTTAGGGCCAGGCTCCATCGAAGCTGGGATAAGCTAGGAGGTCTTTTCACAACCAATAGGATTTCGTTACAGAGATATTAACATACTCACATAAAACGTATTACGATCATAGCAAGAAGAAAGGCACATAAAGCCGTTAGTCCTGGGTTGTCATCGTTGTATGGCGGTCGTCTTGGGTAGCTTAATAAATTGGAAACCAGATTGTAAAGTTTTTCCTCTATTGTCAACTCACATTGATACACAGTTCAGTGCCGCTTCATAAGCGCTAGTTGAAGAATATACTGTGTCTTTTGATGTGTTATTGACGAAATTTTATTGGTTGTTAAAAATTCACTTGGCTTTGATGGAGCCTTGCCTTTATACTAGCATCCCTCGCTTCTGTGTTATACTAATATTTATTCACATATTCAATTTTTATTGAGTTTCTTCAGTGTTTGTTTTCTGTTTGCTTTCTTTCTCATTTTCTCTTCCTTCTTGATTGTTTGCACGCTTTTCTCCTTTTGTTGCATTTTCTTTCATGTTTAAACAGCCGCCTTAGCATCGCACCGTCGATAAAGCCAGATAAAGTTAATATCGCGCGATGGACTAGTGCCATCCCGTTATTTATTATTACATAGAGCAAGATAGTGATAGATCTTAGCGCTCGATAAAGCCGTCGCCAGTGCCATGCTACAGGGGCAGGAATTTCAGGACATGATATAATAATATACCTCGCCTGGTATTCTTTTGCCGTGACAGCTGGTCACGTGATTGGCCTAAGTTTACGTCATTAGTGTTGCCACCTATGTACGATTGAATTACCCGAGCAAAATGCATTTTTTAATTTAACAAACCAGTTATGGACTTCTAATTCAATAAGTATATAATTTATTAAAAACTAAATACATAGATGATGGATGAATCACACGAGATACTTGGTAAATAAGTTATTTTATTTGATATTCATGATCTAACGGAAAAAGTCCCTAAATTTGCTAAAAATAACTTAGTGGCAACTCTTATCGTGACATTCGTGACATAAGTCTTAGGCCATTTTGGGAAAGCTTTTATTAAACCATGTTTTAGGAGTAATTTTTATACTTATATTATCACGGGAACCCATAGTGCCAGTGTAAAGCCGTGAGCATGTGAACAGGTACTGACAAGTGCATAGACTGTGGCATAGATGTCACTTATCACTCGCTTGTCAGTTGGCAATATGTAAACCTCATAGATTTAGACGGTATAAGATAAGATGGATATAGAGTATTATAAAATGTGACCAGAAACGAAATATTTCTGTATAACTTTTTATGAGTTGTATTTGTACCCACTACACAAACTATGGGTAAAGCAGTATGATACCATCTTTCCAGTATAAGATAACTTATAAATTAACACAGTTAACAATTTGGAAAATCAAATTTTCGTGTAACGATGTTCGAGCCAGGGTGACAATGGGTGACATGTTTTGTATGAAAACTTGTCTCATTGTCAAATTGATGCTATCTCTTTTGCTCTTATGAAGATGACACTTATAATTTTAACTGTCGCACTCGGCTAGTGTGCTCTTTTTACGCAGTAAAAAAATTCTAATTCTATGGTAAACCTGGCTATATCTATGCACTTTTCAGTGCCTGTTCACTGCTCAGTTCACTTGTCAATATGTAAACCGGGCTTAAGTGATAAATTTTCAGGTTAATGTTTGAACTTACGATTCTATTGGCCCTCACTTGCTTTGATCATGAAATTTTGATTAAAAATACTCTTATAATGATCATTAAAGTTATTTGAATGTATATGACATTCAAGTTACTTGTAAGTAAAGAAACATTTCATTGCACAAAAAAATATACTCTCGTATATTCTATAGTAGAAAAGTAAGTGGAGAAAGAACGAGACAAAACATATTTTAACTAAAATAGGTTTTGTAAGCGTTTGTAATTTTTATGAATAAGGGGGCAATTTTATATTTGTTTATTAAAACACATAAATAATAAATGACAAAGCCTTTCCGGCGAGTAGGCGACCAATACTGTAAAAATGAGATTCGGCGTTTCTGCTCAGCAATGGTGGCTAAGCTTTTTTAAAAATCTATTATTTTTTTATATATACTACACGTAATGTAAATTATACTTATTGAAGTAAAACTGCTTGTAAATATCTTATAACTAAACATTTGAATTGCTCTTTCTATTATTATGAGTATCACACTATTGGAAGAAACACATAAAAAACGTGGATTTGGGTTATGCATATCGCTAACAAACAATAACGTCTTAAGTCCGCCATTTATTGTAATGAAGTTAAATAAATAAAACGTGCAATAATTGTCGCCAGGTTGTGCAACCGCCAAAGACGAGACTCCGAACGCAGAGGGCGAGACCAACGGCGCCACCAAAGAGGACGGTAAGTCTTCCTCGTCTCAGTCCGACGCCGATGTAGAAGACAACTTAGAGGAGGTCCCGCCGCGCAACGACACGCACACCGCCAACGTCGGCTCGCAGGCCATCGCGCACACCGCCTCCAACTTCGCCGCCTACCACATGGACACCTCCTCCTACGACAAACTCCTCAACACCACCTACCGCACCAGCCCAGTCGACCTCGACAAGGAAAAAACAGACAACACCCCCGAACACACCGATAAGGATAAAGTGGAATTCGTCGACTCGTCCACCTCCACTGTAGCCGTGCCTTTGGAATACAAGCCGCTCATATCGTTAGAGAATATGTCTAATCCCGACTCGGGAGTAGCAAGTCCAGAAGCTACGAAACACAACTCGACCGAGACCGTTGATAATGTATATTCTCCCATCAATGGAAAGGAACTCCGCAGCCATAGTTCTCTTTCCAGCGAAATTAACCTGGACATCTCGAGTCCGCAACACAATAATCTCTCACCGGATAAGGACTTCGAGAGGACGGAATCAGAATCTGTCAGCTTAAGAAATAATACAGCGAGAACAGAATTGGAGAGGCCACCTTCGAGAAGGTCGTTCGCAATGGAGTACTCCAATGAAGTGGTTTCTAGAGGCATTAGCGTGCAAGGCTGCAAGAATGTGCTCGAGCACAGCGGAGAGAGCAGCTACGAGTCCCTACCGGAGAACAAAACGCAGGAAGTAGTGACCAACTACTTGCAAAACTACTATCAGGACAGAAGAAATAATGAAAAAACTGCACAGCCCGAGCCTGAGGAACCACTGGCTAGCAAGGAACCTTACCGGCCGCGAAGCACTGTGCTCCCAGAACCCAAAGTGAACAATGTAGAAGTTGAGAAGAAGGAAACCAAGCCTCAAAACGATTACTTATACTCGAGACCGACGTTATCCACCTCGCCCTACGTTTGTGAGGAAGACGAATGTAGCATCCAGTCTTGTTTAAGCCAGTTCACGGCTTTAGAACTCCTTACCGGCAACAACAAAGTCGGCTGCGATAACTGCACAGAGAGAATCAACGGCAAAGACGGCAAAACAGTATACACTAATGCTACAAAACGCTTCCTAGTATCGAGTCCGCCGGCTATTCTGATCCTTCACCTCAAGCGGTTCCAGATCGGTCCTCGATGCATGTTCAGGAAGATGTCGAAACACGTCGACTTCCCGACTATTTTAGACCTAGCGCCGTTCTGTGCTATGGACAAGTTGAAGAAGCTACCGAACGTCACACGAGGACAAAACGAGCTCTTATACTCCCTGTACGGAATCGTAGAGCACTCCGGAGGCATGCATGGGGGTCACTATGTCGCGTATGTGAAAGTGCGGCAGCCGGTGAAGGCTGGCGACCCTCGGTGGTGGTTCCTACCCAAGAGCGCGAACATACCGGCTGCTACGGCTAACGGTGACGGAGACGCCGATTCAGAATCGGATTTATCCGGTTACGAGTCCGGAGAAGGCCCGGCGTCGACGGCCGAAGCTCCCCCTGGCAAGTGGTACTATATCTCCGACAGTATGGTCACAGAAGTGAGCGAGGATAAAGTTTTGAACGCACAGGCATATCTCCTTTTCTACGAGAGGATCTACTAACCTTTCCATATCCCTTTGGGGTGAATGGCCTAACGTTTGGAGTGGCATTTAAGTGGAAGACTGATGCTTAGAATTGGGTATAATGTAGGATTGCATGACTTTATAATATGTATATGCATGTTTTCAACAGCCCCTGTAAATAGCTTAAGAAGTTTTAATTATTGGCTTTTCGTTTAAATTAATTATTTTATTGCGTTATGCGACATTGAATGACGTCCCCTTACATTTCAACGCGTGGAAGCGTCACGGTATTTTCGGGCCTTTTCATATTGCGCGTATATTACGTGTTTAACGTACATTTAAACGTAACTAGTTTTGTGATAGCTACCGTTTGAAACGAGAAATGTATATCACTTCAAGTAAAATGCGCATAATAGAAAACGTGCCTAAAATACAATGTTTTGTACAGTTCACAGTTAAGTTTATTTCTTGAAACTGTAGACGAAAGGGTTATGTGTAGACCAGTTATAGTTCAGTTCTTATTGTTAATAAACTATGACGCAATATGTAGTGCGTTTTCGTGGTGTTTATCTTTGTTTTTGTACTCAATTCTTAACGAGGGATTTAACCTTAGACACTTCCTGTTAACGCAGTTAGCATGCAATTTATTGCCTATTATAGTTAACATTGAGGAACTGACTTTCAATCTAATTATCTCAAGAAAATAACATCCCATGATAAAATAGTAATTTACATACCTTGGGCGGTAAGAAAGAATGTCACATTATTACAACTCATCGCATATGCTAAAGGGAAAGGCGACAAATATGATATCTGATACTCTGTATCGCCGCCCTTAACTTGCCCTGGCTAGGAAGAGGCATTTTCGCGCACGTTGTGAAGTAAATCCTTTTTTATGGCCTCGGCGACGTAGAAATTTTATTTGACGCAAATACAAAAGCCTAATTCGTTTTTTTGTCACAATCTAAAAGTATTATACACCTGAATTCATATGTATTTACTACGTTATTCGTCGAAGCTTCAGTACTTCCTATAGTTTTAGTCCCCCATAAATTCCTCTAATTTATTTTTTTCAATCAAATCGATTCCTTTGATAGCAAAGAGTTTGCATGGCAAATGGATGTTGTTTCAACTATTCGAAATATTCTTTAAAAATTGACTTATAAAACCAACTGTTTATAAGATAATCCGATTCGATAGAAGTTGCTAACTCCTCTTTCCCGAAATGGAGATAAAAGTTGAATAGAGAAAGAGATGATGAGAGAAGATTTCAATAGAGTGGAACACCCAAGTTTTGTTTGTTAACTGCGCTGTTTTAATTAATTTAATAAGTTAAAAATGTATCGATCGGTGCGTAATAGATATAATTTGGTTGTCTTTCTCAATGGTCTTCCATTGAAGTGTCAAGTACTCAGTACATACTTAGAATTGAAGAGTTTTATCCTCAGAAACATGTCTGAATGTTTAATTTTTAGCATTGACTAAATTATTTATTGTTATACGTACGTAATTAATGATTCACATTTTAGTCAATTAGAACTTGGCATCTGTTATTTTGATATTGAAAAATTCGTATCTTTTCTGTAATGCCATATTCAGAATAAAGGCTTTAACTCACAGCAGCGATAAAAGCGAATCCGATATTGCAGTATTTGTTTTATTACCGAAACATTTATCGTAATAATAGCGCTTAGCTAAAACTTTTTCGACCCCATGGGTCAAAAACGAAGTTTTATGCCCGCCACGCGTGACCAAATGCTGCTTCCCGGCTGGGAGACAAAGAAAAATTTACACCTCTGGTGGTGATGAAGCCTTAGTTCACATATTTAAAGCCTGCAGCTTTAGATCGGCTTCGCCGTACTCTATGTGTCACTATAATTTTTTTTGTTTGTTATTTATTTGAACGATATTATTGCAGCTGTTTCGTAAAAGCCTTTATAACGTTTTGATATGTCGCCATGGGAGCTAATGATAATAGAATATCTAAAATAAGATCTTATTTAAAAAAATTACAGATGCGAAGTTCATGGTACATATTCTCAATTATGTATGTATATTGATTATTATGATTTTGTATTCGTCTATGGATAATTTGCTACAGAGCCACAGAATTTATAGTATTACATATAGAACGTGAACTACTAAGGTCCCGCGCAATATGTGTCCCCATTCCTCGTCCCCGCACCTCTCCCCCGTTCTCGCCTTGTGGAGGGGATTGAGCGGGCAGCTGCAGGCGCCTGCAGGACCTTAGGAGATTCCGTTCTGTATGTAATACTTATATTCTGTGATAGAGCATAGATTTGTACATACATATTTATTTACCCCATTCGCTTGAAATGGTCTTAATTTTCATTGTTTATTAAAGAAAATGTTATTTTAAATCATGGTTATTTAATCCCCTACTACCATGGATTATTTTAAAGTAGTTTTAGAATTTGAAAAGCCATGGATCCTTCGTTTTTCAGTTAAGTTTTAATGTATTGTTTACGTGAGTGCTCAATTTTGTTGCTTTACCCGCGTGTGACTAATCGTCGGTGTGGGAGCTGGCAACACTGAGTTATTAGCACAAAAAATACTATCAACATTATTATTTTTGTATGTCCTTGAGGATTACGGGTCTTCACCCCCGTTCTTTGGGAGGCATGTTGCATAAAGATTCAACACGTTGAGGTACTTTGAGAAGTTGATTTTTGATTGGATGCCCATCATCATCATCAGGGTTTTTTTAGTTTCCACTACAGGAGCACGACCCTCTCTGTACTACCAAAGCCATACTTGGACAGAGTAGTAGGATTTGGCCTACACTCTCCATGCTGGCCTGACGGGTTGGAGAGGTCTCATTGATGTTCACAAACTTTCTTTAGCTTGTATTTCCTAAGTCGCTTTTTACGAAATATATATAATACCTAAATAAATAATTTAAGGTAAACAAAACCTAGTTCCTCCCGATTTCTCCAGGATCCCATGAGAAATCGGATAAACTAGGTTTTTCTGGGCCATGGGGCCTGGGAAGTCTACCGTTTCATACAAAGTAATAATTTTTCAAATCGGTCCAGGCGGTAATCAAATATTTCCGAACAAAAGATTCCGACGAATTCAGAACTTCCTCTTTTATTGAAATCTGTTGAGAAGGGCCCAGTTGAGGATGAAGCAACACAAAATTGTTGAAAACTACTCCATCGCAATCATGTTTAGCCGAAACTAACGATTCGGCGAAACGTTGTTTCTACGAACAAGGTCAGGTTATGAGCCCAGGTCTTAGACCATGGGCATGTATTCTAACAGAAGCTCCCAGTGTTGCCACGCTCCATCGTCAGTTAACGTTTGCATTTGTCGATAGGATTGTACCGTGAGTTAGCCTGTGTTACTATTATATATTATTATTTGATAACTTTTGTACATTGAACTCAACTACTATTGCATTATGAACAGGTGTATTTAAATAAAATATAGTCTTAAAACGTCAACATTGTGTTTTTATTCACCATTGTTTTAGTACTTCCTGTCTAATAATCAGTCTGATTCACAAAATCTGACCATCTCATCAATCCGACCGATCTCATCTGTCAGCACGGAACGGAACTTTCGCATGCTGCTATCCTTTTCTGACGCTCAGAACAGTCATTTGCTAGAGCGAGAGAGAGCGACGGAACGTGTTAGCATGGCCGGTTCCTTGGCGGATAGCAGCATAGAAAAGTGCATCTAGATTGTTTTAGTCTTTATAATTTCACTGTTCGTGTCTAGCGTTTTTAAAATTCAACGCTAAGCATGTTCTACGATTACGCTAGTTTAAACCACCTAAGAACGTTTAGGTAAGTTTGACGCTAATATCTGACTGTGTCATCGTAACTCTCAAATGGATGATGACTGATGAGCAGACTATAGACCTTCACTTGCTACGATCCTAACAGAACTCTTGCTTCTACACTCATCACTCTCTTCATACATGCCTGCCGGTTTCGGATACTTCTGACCTCTGAAATGAAATCATTGCATCATAAGTGAGCACTGGTACTTATAGCTTACGTGGCCACATACTGGTCAGGACTTCTACTCCGACCATCTTAAATTGATCAACTGGTTGTGCAGGATGGAACTTGTTGAAGGTTTTTTTTTTAAATCTTACCAACTTGTTGGGTCAAATACGATTTGAAATTGAAGCTACACTGAAACCATTTCTACTTGTTAAGAAGTACTTATTCTGAAGATGAAACGAAAGAGGTCTGTCCGGATCGTAGCAGATGGAGGTCCATAGTCTCTGCCTACTGCTGTGGGAAACACGCGTGATAATATGTGTGTATGCAATGTTTGTTTGTTTTTGGTGTGTGTAAGTGGCCAACACTGGTGTCAGGTTTTAAAGGCTGCCTTAATCTGATATAGCTATTGACGACTGCCATACAATGATGACAGCCGGAACCAACGGCCGAAGCACGAAAGAGCTCGAAAAGTTTTTATGCCACTTGTGGTCACCCATCCAAGTGCGGACCACGCCCGGTGTCGCTTTACTTGCGAAAACGCTAGCAATGCGCACTCCCGTCGGGCCACCGACCTCTAATCTGCTCCTGCAATTATACAGAGTTATTTATCACACAAATAATTTTTACACTAATCTGATAACAATTTTATAATATAAAATCAGGAAATATTTACAATTACAACATGCCACACTAAAGTCAACCAATATACACATTTTTCTGCTATAACCCTGTAGACTTAACTCTGTTCTTCAGCAGTTCTACATGTCTCTCGCTGTAGGGCTCGAGGAATGTTATCTTGGGCACTTCTAACATTGTTAGCTCTATAATGCAGTGTAACACTTGGAGGGTGTCCTTCGCCTTTTGTAGTGCCTGAAACATAATATTTAGTTACAGAATCGACGCGTTCTGTTGGAGTATTATATGGGTTTTGACACATCTGTCAGATGCTCCTGTCCTTTAGTTAGTAGTTAGTAGACTGGCGGTAGCTGAAAATCAGTGTTTTGCTCACTGGGCAATTCCCCACACTGAGCTACAGCCTTTTGTAATATGTAGCACACACATACCTATACTTAGTTTATGTTAGGTTAAGTTTTTCTTTTTTATGTTTTGTAGTGTGCTATAGATGCAATAAATAATTTATCTATCTATCTATCTTTATTGTCGGAACCCGTCGTGCGCGAGTCCTGTTCGCACTTGGCCGGTTATTTCTCAAGGTGTATCACAAAAATGATTAGATTGTATGTGTGTAATGATAGTGCAGTAATACTCTTACCGAAACAGCTTTCTCCTTCATTTCAGGATTAGTAGCCATCTCCTTCTTGATATGGTGCATCTCTTGCGGCGTGAAGCCGACCACTTTGGAAAGCACGTCACTCGTGAAGTCAACGTCTATACTCCCGGTGCCATCCACAATGCTACAGCGTAAACTCCATCCATCCTTACCAACAGACAACTTCGACAACAATTTTATTATTTGCGCTTTCACTTTAAAAACTTTCCCACTCTTCTCGCTAACTTTCATATCGTTAATTTGCTTTATAAAGACAAACGGCTCCGCTGACACAGCAATTGGACCTTTATTAGTTGGTTGATTAAATTCACGTTCCTTTGCATCAAACTTGTCTTCGATGTCTCTCAAATAATCTTCGTCTTCATCGAAGAACATATCAGCATCGGTTGGATAATCATCTGGTTTGTTTACCGTAGAATCTATTTTGACTTTTTTTACTGCATTCGAGCTAGAGGTACTTAGTGGTCTTTTAGCGGAGTTTTCTGTGAATTGTGCCTCTATTGCGGCTAGCTGGTCTATGTCGATGTCGTCTGTTTCGTCGGTGAAGTTGTTAGCTATTTGGAGGCTCGTGACCCGTGCTACAGGTCTGGTGGGTTCGATGACCTGTTCTTGAAGTCTTGGTGGTGGTACGTCTGAGTGTGGTGTCGGAAGATTTGTGTTTCTGATCGTGGAGGTCGGTGCAGGCTCTGAAATGACACAATAATATTCTTTTACAATAGCAACTGATATGAGTGGCATAAGATAATGACTAAAATCATCATTTTATCTACTGAGATAGAGGTTTTATACTTATAAATGCTAATATGCATGAGAGCGAAGGTGAAAACTGACAAGCTATATATATCGCGCTGTATCGACTCAATAGTACAAGATCCACATAGGGATATGGACTGGGTATATTTTTGATACTATTTTATGTAGTCCGTCAACTAGATTATCCAAACATAAAAATACCCATGTTTTTTCTTTTAGCTACGTATACAAAATTCACGAAGATACAGCGCTTCGAAGTTTCAGAGTGGGGGTGATTAGGAAGAGAATTTTGTTTTGTCCACATCCCTGTTGAATAGTATAATTGTGTCAAGATTAAAACTCAAAAGTACCAACCCTGCGTCAAAGGTAATCCCAGTTTGGTGGACAGCAGCCCTGCCAGGGAGTTTGATACTGCTATTTCCTGCACCTCGCCTCCTAGCAACTCTAAGGCACTTTCTGAGAGCAGGATGATTCCGCGACGACACTCCACTGGCCCTAAAAAGATATTATAATTAAGCTGGGCAGTACAACATGGGCCCAGAAGCCACAAGACTGTGACTAGATTAAATACTCTAGTTGGAAATAGAGAGTGCTGGAAGGGAGGCCTTTGCCCTACAGTAGGATATAATTATGCTAGGCAATCCAAGCCCACAAAATGGGCCCAGAAGCCACAAGACTGTGTCTAAATTCTAGTTGGAAATAGAGTGCTGGAAGGGAGGCCTTTGCTAGCAAAACTAGACTAACTAGATACAGAACAGAATCTTCTAAGGTCCCGCGAAATATGCGTCCCTGTTCCCTGTCCGCACCGGTGCCCCGTTCTGGCCTTGTACTGGCCTGTCTGTACAAGGCGAGAACGGGGATAAGGTATGGGGATGGGGAACATATAATCATCATCATAATTTAGCTACATAACGTCCACTGCATATAGAGGCCTGTGTCCAACAACCTCTCTATATTATATGTACATACCAGTCACCTAAGAATCTGTTGTTTGAACTCTGTTTACTGTCTACAGACATAATAGTGCAATATTGAACAAAAATGAGTAAACATATCAATACATAGATGTATAACCTTTTATATAGACCTTGCAGCCAGGAGTGATGTCGCAGCTCAAATTCCTCATTGGTTTGTATTCTATTGCCGAGACTTCTTGGACACCATCCGTTAAATACAGTTTTATCATTCTGGAAGAATAAGAATCATACACTTAGAATTTTTTACGGATCAAAATACTTAAATGTCAATAATACATGCAAAATAATAAAAACAAGTGTTTGTATGTTTGTTCTTTATACAGATAAGGGCGTAAACTGCGTCAAGAGGCGACCACGCGACGTGTTTAGTCTACCACTGTTACAAACTGTATGTGCAGACAAAGCAGAATACACACGTATTTTGTGGCAGAGATAGATATTACATGTTGCATAGTCCCGCTTAACAAAGAATTGATCAGATTTTGATAAACTTTGATAGTTTCCAAATTGTGGGAACACGTCTGAGAATAGGAAAAACCTCATATGATTGAGAGACTTATGTTTAAATATTATTTTCATTGAAGGTATACCTGTGACTTGGCACCTTGTCTTCAAACTTTGTTGTAGCCTCTATGTTCTCCATGTTTATTTTCTGTAGTTTGAGATATTGCTGGTAGGCTGGGGTACCTGGGGAAATATATGTAAGTACAGGGCCGGATTTAAGGGAGGGATCCACAAAAGAGGGTCGCCGCAGTGAAGACTTTAAAAAAAAGTATTCCATCTACTAAACAATTTTTTCTTTGATGATCCTTGCAAATCCATTTCACTTTGTCAACGCTTTTTTTCTTTTCATGCATTCTCTCCAGTTTTGGGTACTCCAAATTGATGAAAACCTTTTTGTTGTTGTCACAACATATTTCAGTGAACAGTAACAGTAAGAGCTTAAAAAGTTTTAATGGTTAGACTATACTTAGTTATACTCCTTAAGATATTTGGAAGGAGATGTGTAAGACCTTTGCCCAACAGTGGGACAATATAGATTAATCACCTGAAGTGTCCAGGCAGTCACAGAATGGTGTTTTAGCAAAGCACTCATGTTTGTTTTTTATATGTAAGTTCACCTATTATTCGAAGATGCCTGGACTAATTTGAAAAATTTTGAAAAGGTTCAGTAGTTTGGGTGAAGTTATTTATTTGTTTTGAAAAATAATAATATGATATGCAGCTATGAATAGTGTAAGCCACTTATAAAAAGTAGATGGAAGGATCAGTCTAATTGGGTATTTTCCTAAGTCAAAAATAAATTATTTTGTACTGACAACAAAATAAAACATCTTAAAATAATGTCACTTGTCTTTGAACATATCCATTTTAACATAATTTTAATTTTTTTATTGCAGAAAACCTAATAATATGAGCGCTTTTTGACTCCAAAAAACTATGACGTCATCTGCCTGTATTTCATACAAAATCCCATAGAAACTGTTTGTTTTGATGTTTCGAAAAAAGTATATGATTTGACTTGTTGGAAAATAGCGTATTATAATTTCCAATAAATAAATACACAATATGCAAAAAAACCCAGTCTGATCCATAAAAGCAATGTTGGGTAGCTTGTGTAGATTGCATTTATCGGTTTCGCCCATATTTGAAATCGCAAAAAGAAACTAAAGCTCCTTACAAAATTAAATACCTACCATTCCAAAATGTGTAGAGCTGCAGGTCCTGACGGATAGGAGAAACTGTTAAATAAAACCTTCACAAGCTACTAAACATTACCTTCGTGAATAAGACAGTATTTTTTTACCTATTGTATAGGGACAAATCACACTAATTGAGCTAACCCCAAAGTAACTTGTGTTAAAGGATACAAAGTCAATGATACTATATTATTATTTTATGATAAATACAGTATAGAAAGACCCAGGGCAATTTGCAAAAGGACATTTTCCAACTTGACCTGTGTGGGGATCGAACACGGACCCTCTGAACTACTGATTAGCGTGGACTATACCATGGAGGAAGTCGAATGTTAATTATGAGCGTCCTTGTACAATTAGAATAGAATAGAATAGAATAGAATAGAATATGGTTTATTAGCGAAATATGTATACAGTTGCAATTTTACAAATTGGTACATTCATTAATCTAAATATGACGCTAATCCGACGTCCACTCAGCATGTGTCGAGGCATTTTACAACACCCCAACGCTGGTCTTCCGTGACACCGGCCACACAAGAAGTACCACTGCGCACTGCAACGACACGCCGAACCATGTCATTTGACATCATGACATATGATTCTATTTTGAAGCACCACTACATGCAACAATATCATAATACGTACAGTGAGAGAAACCATTTTGGTGGCATATTTTGTTAGTTATAAGTGATTTTCTGTAAGTACTTTTTGTAGCTGTATATATGATCCAAACAAATATTTTTCTATTTTTGCTACATACCTTTAAACAAAATCGCATAATAACAGAACTGTGTGAATCGATTATAAAAATAACGTAAGTTTAAAAAGAACAAAACACTTAAACACTTGCAAAAGGGATTATGGTATCTGTTATTAAATAATTAATTTTAAGTTAATAAATTACCATTAGCAGTGATAAAAAGACTTACCTATGTCAACCGCCGCATTAATCTGAAGCGCAAACCTTCCATTTAACACTGTCTTCTGCACATTCTTCAAGTTGCCCGGCAAACTGCCCGGGCAGATGTCTTTCAAATCATTCAACAGCCACTGTTCTTTAGCCAAGTTTTGTATATCTGTTACACTGTAATTGTTACTGCTGTCTTCGGTCAAGTACTCCACACATCTAAAACAGGCCAATATATGTAAATCTTAGATGATATCATGAGGTTTGTCTCATTTTAAAATTCATTACGATACTTACCCTGACAGCCATTCATCGTCGACTAACATAGAATGTGAAGCTAAGAACTGTCTCACTGTATTTATGAGAGAACTGGACGCCATATTTGTACATTAAATTGTTTCTAACCATGTTATCTAATTTCTAAATAACAATAAAATGTATTTATTTACATTTCGTTTACCCGCCACGAAAAACTCACGCGCTATACGTCAATGTCAGGTCATATAAGAGAATTTACGTTTTTCACTTGACGATTGAGGGGTTTTCAAAGTGACATTTAAAAAAAAAATATAGTAACTCTTTTTCTCACTAGATGGCATTGATGCCTTGGTCAAGTGTCAAATAGTGGTGGGTCGTACGTAACGGGTTTTGCAGAAAACGGATCGGGCTGGTTTCATCTGGAAAAGGAACTGGATTGAGAACCAGTTTCACGAAAAACTGCTTTCTCTATCCTTTAAATAAGATTTAAAATTGCTTAAACATTACGAAAGAAACGTGTTTGTAGGAGAAAAAACATATAAACGGGCGGAACGGAAGGAATGTTCGTTCATGTTTTGAATATCGGGAATCGTTTCGTTATTCGTTTCTTCGTTTCACCCGGTGTGGTCGTCCGTTCTCAGTATAACTATGTATATGAATCGAAAACCGTTCGTTCGTTTCTCTCCTAGAAAGTTTCAAAAAGCGTTTCATGAAAAAACGCCCAGTACATCAAAAATGCTGTGCTTGTAAAATGTAAGCAATTTACATTCTACTAAGAATTTTCTCTTAATTCAGTAAATATATGAGAGTTAGTTAGTTAGTTAGTTAAAATCTTTATTGCACCAAAACATACAGTAACAGAGTATTGGATACATAAAACAGATGTCAAAAGGCGGCCTTATCGCAACTGCAATCTCTTCCAGGCAACCGAGGTACTTGGAGATGTTTTTCGAAAACAGGTGAGGTGCAAAGTTATAGGTTATAGGCAAGGGATAAGAAAATAAAAACTGTAGATACAATTAATAAATATACTTATACATATACATACATAATAAATACATATACCTAGATATATACATACATAAATAAATAAATATATAATACACATAATAAATACATATGTACACAGAAAAGATACCCAGAACAAGATATGTAAAGAAGACAAAAAAGAAAGGAAATCAAACTAGGCATAGATAGTGTGACTTCACTTGAGATTTAAAGCTGGCTAGCGTTTCAGCACGTCGGATGGACAGTGGTAGTGCATTCCAGAGTAAGACTGCCCTTACAGTAAATGATTTTGAATAAAATTCAGTGGAGTGTGCAGGGATTTTTAAACGTAGCGTTACAGCACTACGTAAATTGTGACCCTGCGATGACGGTGCGTCACTGTAGAAAACGAAGCGTTCCCTTAAGTACCTAGGAGACGTAGGACTAAACAGTATGGTATATAACTGGGAAAGGGTATGCCAATCTCGGCGAAGTCTGATAGGTAGCCACTTGAGTTCAGTACGGAATTGAGAGACATGGTCATATTTACGAAGACCGTAGATAAACTTAATGCACATATTTTGAAGACGCTCAAGTTTGTCAAGTTGCTCCTCTGTGATATTAAGGTAACAGGTATCGGCATAGTCAAGGAAAGGAAGAAGGAGGGAGTTTGCAAGCATAATTTTGGTGTCCATCGGCAAAAATTTTCGTAGCCTCTTAAAGGAACTAAACGCACAGAAAAGTTTTCTGCTGACTTCAGCTAATTGTGGTTTCCAATTTAGTTTTGAATCCATCATAAGTCCCAAATTTTTTACTGTCTGACTTAGATTTATAATCACACCATTAAAGACTATCTGGGGCATGAGTGCCATATCGATTTTGATAGTGAGTTGAGGGTTACCAATAATAATGACCTGTGACTTGGCTGGGTTAACTTGGAGGCCATGGGATTTGCTCCAGACGGATATGCATTCCAAGTCGTGATTAATTGTGTCAATAGCAGATACGAAGTTTTCCACACCGGCTTGTGAATAAATTTGCAAATCATCAGCGTATAGGTGGTAGGAGGACTGAAGCTGTGATGTTATTGAATTTATGAAAACTGAAAATAAAAGAGGAGATAATACGCCACCCTGCGGTACGCCACAAGTCACCTCGCACCAAGAAGAATATTTATCCTCGATGCGAACTCGTTGCCGACGTCCATACAGGTAAGATTGAAACCACTCCACTGCTGAGGGAGATATGTTGAGAGAATGCAATATGCCCAGAAGAATATCAAGGTCTACTGCGTTAAAAGCATTACTAAAGTCTAGAAGAGACACAATCGTTACAAGTTTGTTATCCATCCCCCAGCGAATATCCTCCGCGACTTTCATTAGTGCAGAAGTCGTACTATGACCAGGACGAAAACCGGATTGAAAAGGATTGAGCAGATCATTCACGTTAAGGAAATGACTAAGTTGCTGTTGAACTGCTCGCTCTAGGACTTTGGAAAGAAAAGGAAGAATGGAAATTGGGCGGAATTCAGTAAATGAGCTAGGATTTTTCTTTTTAGGTAAAGGAGTTACATGAGCGTCTTTCCAGGCATCTGGAAAAACACCAGAGGATAAGGAGTTATTAATTATAAGAGTAAGGATAGGAAGAAGTATATCAAGGATAGGGATGATCATATTACGACCAATGCAATCACTGCCAACAGCATTTGAGGAGATAGATCTAACAATTCTCTCAACATCGCGCTCAGCAATTGGACAGAAAGTAAAAGGATCACAGGTAGGAGTTGGACGACTAAGAAGTGAATTGAGAGTATTGGACTTGGTGTTAGCATCCATTGCAACTGAAGTGGAGAAGTGATTGTTAAGACTATCGATGTCAATGTTAGGATTACATTTATCGTTTGATTTACCAACTCCTAAAGACCTGAGAAATTTCCAGACTTTGGCTGGGTCTCCGTTTTGAACTGACTGAAAGACATGGCGACGTTGAGCCTCTCTACACACCTTATTGCAATCATTTCTCGCTTTGACATATTGGTCGCGATATCGGTCTGGATTTGATGCATATTTTGACTTAGCTTTGTTTTTCAGTGCTTGAAACTTTCGAACTTCATCAGTCAGAGAGAGTCAGAGAGAGAATTCTTATGAAAAGTTAGTCCAGACTTGATATTATGTCGTAAAGCTTGTATCCATTGTGATTTCGTCTTAAGGAAAACGACGAGTGCCAATATTTTGACAGTTTTTCACAATACATGGGCTAACCATAATTATAACGTAGTATATATTTTTTTTGTTAGAATATTAATAAGCAAACATTATAAATGAAACAGTAAATAGTTATGTTTATATTACCTACATAGATACCTAGAGAGTAGACATGGTCGTTGAATGAACGAACGGTTTATTTCAACCGTTAACTGGCATGAAGTGCATGAACTATTAGACTAGTTTACCGTCGAATGATAATGATCGTGACTCCTCGTCGCTTCGCTACGCCAACCGAAGCTAGCAATCTGAGCCCTAAGCACGAATATTTGCGACAAAACATTCGAATCGCCTTCGACAAAGTTTTGTATGGAAAAATGAACAGCGCCTCTATCGTGCGTAAAAGGAACTATAACTCGCAGCACGAGTTTTGACACATTACTATCGTATCGACAAGGTATCGAAATAGAATCGAAAGCGTCCGTCACTCCATACTTTATGTTAAAATGTCGTAGCACGAGTTTGGTTTTGACATTTCAAATCGACATTTGCGTTAGCTGGCTATCGAGACATGGCGAATATTTTGTCACCGACAATTTCTCAGTGACTCAAACTTTCGAGTTACTACAAAGATTATTAAAACAGTGTTTTTAAGTTAAAACCATGAATTCTCAAGAACGTTTGGGGAATATTAGGTGAGCCAACCAAAACACGGTAGTTAGTTTGGTTAACTTGATTGTTTAATCGCACTTTGGAGACAACAGTGTAGTAAACTAGATTACACAGGTGTGGGCGTAATGATTACAATCTATTTCAGTCAACTCGTGGTGAGTTAAGAAATGTAGACTTCGGAGCAAGTTAGTTTTTCCGAGAGCGCCAAAAAGAGGACCTGTCACAAAACTCTAGTCTAGTGTTATCTGTCAAGCCCCGTTCGGAAATAATACCGCTCGTCCGTTCGGAAACGGGCGGGCTAGTGTTGCCACACCACCCCCCTACGGAGAAAGGGAACTCATATATCGAAAGGGCGAGCAAAACGTACTTTGCGACCCGACCTAGTAGTGTAGGGTGGATTGTTTTGTGAAATATTTTGTTGCGGTAACGATATGTGTGAGTCATGTGTAGTTTGAGAGATTGGGGTGTTTGGCTTGTTGGATGAATATGTTGGGGTCGTTGATGGTGCCAAGGAGTCGTGAGAACTAAGTGGATCAGCGTGTGTGTTTTGTGTATCGAATTCTGTGTAGGCTGGCTTAACGCGATCAACGCTTACCGTTGCGGTTCGGCCTCTAATGTCGACTGTTATGGTCTTACCGTCTCTCGCTCGTCCCACTATACGGTATGGTCCTGTGTAAGGGGGTTGCAAGGCTCGTCGTACAGAGTCATCTCTAACGAATACGTGAGTAGCTGAATGCATGTCCCGAAATATGAATTGTGTGGGACTTGTGTGCCGGGAAGCTTGCGTTGGTTGAAGAGACGACATTTTTTGACGAAGTTGGACTACGAAATCAGCTGAATCTTCAGCGACAGATCTTGCTTTGGACGGCGCTATAAATTCGCCTGGTAGACGCAGTGGCTCGCCATATAACATTTCCGCGGCTGTGGCCTTTAAATCTTCTTTAAGGGCCGAACGCATGCCTAGAAGGACTAATGGAAGAGCTCGGGTCCAATATTCATTTTGGTGGCACATCAGAGCCGCTTTTAGCTGCCGGTGGACCCGTTCGATCATGCCGTTAGCAGCAGGATGGTAAGGAGTTGTCCTGACCCGTCTTATATCGAATGTGTCCATGAGCCGGCGGAATAGGTCCGATTCGAATTGCGTACCCTGGTCGGTAGTAACGATTTGGGGTACTCCATAGCGAGCAATCCACTCTCTTGTGAAAGTTTCAGCGACTTCTTCGGCCGATATAGAGCGCATTGGCCAGGCTTCTAGCCAACGGGTCACTCGATCTATTGCTGTAAGACAATAACGAAACTCGTTATTTACAGGTAGTGGTCCGATAATATCTATGTGAACATGAAGAAAACGTGCTGATGGAGTCTCAAAATTCCCGAGCGGTGTTGAATTATGTTTAGTCAAAGTCAAAGTCAAAAAATTTTATTCAATGTAGGATAAATTTATCTCTTATTGAAGGTCATTTTTTTTAAATATTATTTTAGTGCATAAGCTAAAAACTACTAGCGTTTCGGAACGACCACTGCTGGGAAGATTACGCCGAAAGAAACCCAGTTCAGTATTGGTCCCTACCCAGCCTGATGGGCTATGTTACAATTACAATACAGATTTACACTTAAGCTATACATTTAAATTATACAATTACAATTTGCAGACAACTATTTCCAAGAATTTTTCTCAGATGATGATAAGTAGTCATTTACATGATAATACGCATTTTGTAATAAATGATTTTTAACGGCTGTCTTAAACTTAGTTAATGGTAATGCTACTATATCATCTGGAATTTTATTATAGAGGCGCAAGCCGAGACCCACAAAAGATTTTTTTGTTTTCTCTAACCGCAAAGCTGTGATGGCTAATTTATTTTTATTTCTCGTGTTAATACTATGAATGTCACAATTTCTCATAAATGAGTGTATATTTTGACGCACGTACATAATGTTCGCATAGATGAATTGCGAAGGGAGGGTCAAAATATTTATGTCTTTAAATAGTTCCCTCAAAGACTCTCTAGCACCTAATTTATATATAAATCTGATAGCGCGTTTTTGTAAAACAAATATGGTATTTATATCTGCAGCGTTACCCCATAGCAATATTCCATAGGACATAACACTGTGGAAGTACCCAAAATATACCAAACGCGCTGTATCAACGTCAGTCATTTGCCTAATTCTTCTAACCGCATAGGCCGCAGAGCTAAGTTTTCCAGCTAATTTTTTAATATGGGCACCCCATTGCAACCCTGAATCAAGCGTTATTCCCAAAAATGTTGTGTTATCAACCATATCTACTGCTTCCTTATCAATAAATAATCGTGTTGGAACTTTTGTAACATTCGGTAAGCAGAACTTTACACATTTCGTTTTTTTTGCATTTAATACTAAATTATTTGCTGTAAACCAATCCAACACTTGCGACAATATATTATTCATCTCATCAGAGGTGTCAGTTTTCCTATCTACGCTGAAAACAAGGGAAGTGTCATCAGCAAAAAGTACAGCCTTACAATCTTTTACATAATATGGTAAATCATTAATATAGATCAGGAACAACAAAGGACCCAAGATAGAACCCTGGGGCACACCCATCACTACGGTTGATCCTTCAGATTTTACTTGATTTACACTAACTTTTTGAATTCGGCTACTCAAATAAGATTTAATCAATTCAAGAGCCTTCCCTTTTATTCCGTAGTGCTCAAGTTTGGTTAGAAGGGTTTTGTGGTCTACACAATCAAAGGCTTTGGAGAGGTCACAAAAGACACCAATTGCATTCTGACAACACTCCCAAGCATCATAGATGTTTTGTAAAAGTGCAACACCTGCATCCGTTGTTGATCGACCCTTAGTAAATCCATACTGATCACCATGGAACAGACTATTTTTGTTGAAAAAATCTAATAATTGGTTAAAAATTATCTTTTCGAATATTTTGCTCAGTGCTGGCAAAATAGAAATGGGACGGTAATTTGTTGGATCATTTCTGTCACCAGTCTTAAATAGAGGGATAACTTTACTTAACTTCATCATGTCAGGGAAAGATCCCGCCTCTACACATTTATTAAATATGGAAGCTAAATAAGGCGCAATTACATCTATAATATTACTTATAACGGATACAGAAATGTCCCACAAATCACCAGTTTTTTTATTATTCAAGCTTTTAAAAGTATCAATGATATTTTTAGGTGTGACGTATTTGAATATTAGCCTATCTTTACATTTAGGTACGCAATTGGTTAATAGCTTTTTTGATTTCCTAGATGAGGACATTAGTGGGGCAGTTGTATTTAGGGGAATGTTTGTGAAAAAGTTCTCAAAGTACTGTGCGACATATTCACTAGTACCTAGAACCTTATTGTTAATGTTTAACTCAATTTTATTTACTCGTTGCTTGTTTTTCCCGGTTTCAGTGTTAATAATATTCCAGGTTGTCTTTATTTTATCTTTAGAATCTAGAATAGCTTTCCTGGTGTATAATGATTTCGCGCATAAACATACTTTTTTAAAAAGCTTTGAGTAAGTTCTAACGTAATTAATGAAATTAGGTGTTTGGTTATAAGCTTTCATAGCTAATAATTCATATAGCCTATTCCTACTAATATGAATCCCTGTGGTAGCCCATTCGCTAAACTTTTTCCGATTACGTTTCTTTCCCTTTTTAAGTGGAAAATTATTATTAAATTCTGATTCAATCACACCGAACATTTTATTATACAAAATATCCGGATCATCCCGAGTTTCTTCAATTAACGGTAATTTTTTCGAAACTGTATCCCTAAATTTTTTAATTTTATCTTTAGTAATAGCTCTGTAGGTTATTTCAGGTAATTCTACTTCTACTGCGTTGTTGGCAAATTTCACGAACTGACCAAAATGATCAGATGTTATATTTGCAGACCTTGCTACGTTGACACGCTAGACAGGACCGAGCCCACTTGCTCACGTCTTTCTGCACGGAAGGCCAAACAACTCTATCTGTTACCAAACGACATGTGGCTCGTATTCCTGGATGACTCAGGTTATGCATTTTGTCAAAAAATCGTCTTCTAAAGGGTTTCGTAAGGAATGGACGAGGGTTTCCTGTTGTTATGTCACATATGAGAGTGTTTGAGGTACCGGGCAGGTTGACCTTATGAAGTTGTAAAGACGTGCCTTCTTTGATGAGCTTCTGTAATTCCTCATCCGTCTCTTGTGATGCACTTAGATCTTCATAACTATCAACAAATGAGATCGCCTCGATACCTCGAGACATGGCGTCCGCTACCACGTTCTCAGCGCCTTTTATATATACTACGTCAGTGGTGAACTGCGAAATGAAGGTCAGTTGATTCAGCTGAGTCGGTGGCAATTTTTCGCGGCGCTGGTTAAAGGCGTGAAGCAAGGGTTTGTGGTCCGTATATATTGTGGCATGTTGTGCCTCTAATATATGACGGAAATGCTGTACGGCCTCGTATACTGCCAGCAATTCCCGGTAGTATGCTGGCCAGGATGATTGCTGGGTTGTAAGCTTTTTACTGAAGAACGCCAAAGGTTGCCACGACTTTTCCACCAACTGCTGAAGGCACGCACCAACTTGTTTGCTTGAGGCATCAGTAAATAAACCTAATGGAGCATTCAGGATGGGATGAGCTAGAAGAGTTGCTTGAGAAAGGCTCTTTTTTGCATGTATTGAATGCAAATTCCAATTCTGGTGTCCAGGGCATTGGTTTAGAACCTTTTAGTTGTGAATCTGTTAATGCTTCGATGAGCGGTGCCTGTGTTTCAGCAGCTTTTGGAAGAAACCGTCTGTAATAATTTATCATTCCTAAAAATCTTCGGACACCTTGTGCAGTTTTGGGTATAGGAAACTCTTGGAGAGCGGTAATCCTGTCTGTTGGTGGAGCCGTACCTGACTGAGAAACTTTGTTTCCTAAAAAGATGACTTCGCTCGCTCCCAAGAGGCACTTAGCCGGATTTACTACTACTCCGTATTTCTGCAGTCTTTCGAATAGTATACGGAGGTGCTCTAGATGTTGTTCTGGCGACTTCGAAAACACTAATATGTCATCGACATAAGTGAAACAGAAATCGAGGCCAAAAGTTACCTCGTCCATGAACCGTTGTAAGGTCTGTCCGGCATTTCGCAATCCGAACGTCATATAGGGGAATTCGAACAGGCCAAATGGAGTTATAATAGCAGTCTTACAAATATCGCTCTCATTTATAGGGATTTGTTGGTACGCCTTTACAAGATCTAACGTACTAAAAATGGTAGAACCAGCTATATTGTGGCTGAAATCCCCTATGTGACGAACGGGATAACGGTCAGGGACAGTTCTGGCGTTAAGGGCGCGAAAATCGCCGCATGGTCGCCAGGTTGAATCCTTTTTCTCCGCCAGGTGTAATGGTGAGGACCATGCACTTTTAGAAGGCCTCGCGGTTCCACACCTTACCATTTCTTCAAATTCCCTTTTTGCAGCAATGAGCTTCTGCGGTCCTAAGCGTCGTGCGCGGCAAGAGACCGGTGGCCCGTCGGTAGTTTTTATGAAGTGCACGGTATTATGCTTGACGTCTCTAGGAGCCCCCGGTGGTCGTGTAATTGAAGGAAATTGGGACATCACTTTGTGAAACTTTGTGTCAGTAGTTATATGGACGGCTCTTACACTAGTCTGCTCGGTTGAAGCAATTGATGCGGGAGCAGCTAACCCGGTCTGGCCATCCATCAGTCGCTTGTTCTTACAATCTGGGAGTAGATGGTAGTGCGCAAGGAAATCTGAGCCAATGATAGCCGTACTTACGTCAGCAATGACAAAATTCCATTTGAAATCCCGACGTAACCCGAGGTTCAAGTTAAGCTGGATGGTCCCATAAGTGCGGATAGCAGTGCCATTTGCAGCTGCCAACTCATATCCTGATGAATGATGTGCGGAACAGCTGTTGAGTAATTTCCGCGGGACGCAGCATAGGTCTGAACCCGTGTCGATTAAATAACGATGTTTGCTATTTTTGTCAACAATAAAGAGACGGCGTGATGTTTGGATAGGGCAGTCAGTCGCCGCCATTACTGACTGCTGTTTTGGTTTTCCTGCTTGGATTTCCATGTGCATGGTTGGGTGCATTTTGCGGCTTTTTCACCGAAGGTTCGGTGATACCAGCATTGACCATGGGGCGCGGTGGACCGGCCTCGACTAGCGGAGCGGGATCTAAAACTTTGTCTGTCGACCTTAAGGGCAGCCACATCCTGGGATAGTTGGTTGATCCGTTCTGACAGTCCAGTTAGAACGTCCGTAGCAGCCGGAGGCGCAGAAGTGGCCAGGATGGAAGAGGGGACCACATTGGAAGGCGCGACATCCATAATACGATCCGCCAGATCCGCCACTTTGTCCAACTGTAGGTCAGCCTGCGCTGCTAAGATAGCCTGTATGTGTTGCGGGAGGCGACGCATCCACAGCTGTCGAATTAGGTTTTCATCGCTGAAAACGGAACCAGCTAACGACTTTAGGTGTCTTAAAAATTGGGATGGTTTTTTATCCCCCATCTCTGCATCATTAATCAGTTGCCGGACCCGTTGCTCTTCTGTTATACTGAGGCGCCTTATAATTTCTGCTTTTAGGATATCATAGCAGCACTCTTTTGGAGGAGGTTTTATAATTATGTCCTCCACTTCAGCCGCATACCGAGAATCTAGCTGAGATATGACATAACTATATTTTGTAGTCTGACCCGTCACCCCCGATATAACAAATTGAGCCTCCACTTGGGCAAACCAGACTGCTGGTTTATCCGGCCAGAAAGGTGGTAATTTGGCTGATACCTTACAAATACTAGATGTCTGCTGTACAGCTGACGTAGCAATATTGTCTTTGTTTGAGTTATATGTACTTGTATTATTAGATTCCCCAAGTCTACCTCTTAACAAAACATTCTCGTCAGAGGTGCTCTGTAAACGTCCTTGCAACTCCTGTAATTGGCTTTGTAATTCGATGATTTTTTCTGCGAGATTTTCAGAGTCAGCCATTTTTATACAATATTAAGAAATCCAAAATAATAAAATTAACAATAAAAAGTAACAATGTTTGGTATGGTGCTGTGTGTAGGTATAAATAATAAAATTACCAATAAATGTAACAATGTTTGAGGGATGCTGTGTGTAGGTATGTATGGAATTTTTAGCAGACCTCAACATAGCATGCTAGCGTTAGTGCAGTTTTTTTTTTTTGCCTACACCCAATACCCAAACAGCTGCCTTTTCATTTCCCATCACCACAAGTTGCATGCACAATAATCCTAAATTAATCTTAATATTGAGTCTTATTTTCCAACATCTTTTAACATAAGTATCAATTATTTTTTTTTAATCTTTGTAGGTGCTTAATTTAACAATACTGAATATTATTAATAACTAATAACAAGAACAATTAGCAAAGTTGATATGTAGTTACAAGACCAAGTAGATAATACTGTCTATCAATTCCGCAGTCAAGAGAGCAACCTTGTTAGTTATTTTATTTCACATTACTCCTAAAGCAAATCACCATATTCAAGTCATGCCATAAAAGTTTAAAAGAAATGCATGCAGCTACTTATCCGATGCACGGGGCTCGCCGGTTTTTTTTTTGTTATTCACACCACAGGTCATACCAACTATGCACAATTTCTCCACTTCACTTTTTGGTTAGAAAGTACTTATGATTTCACTGCCGGACTCGGTGGTGTTGTTATAGCACGCTAGATAATCCGTTCCACTAAACTTGTAAGCGTATTCGCCAGCTGGTGTCCGTGGTAGTAGCTGTTGTAGGTTGCCGCCACAGACATAGAATATCTGTGGTTGCCGCAGTCTTGAAGTTGCAGCTGAGTAGGTTCCGATGGTTCAAAGGACACGCTGTTGTTGAAGGTTGAGTTACTGTACTCGTGATGATACGTGTAGATCGGGGTCACCACTTTGGGGAATATTAGGTGAGCCAACCAAAACACGGTAGTTAGTTTGGTTAACTTGATTGTTTAATCGCACTTTGGAGACAACAGTGTAGTAAACTAGATTACACAGGTGTGGGCGTAATGATTACAATCTATTTCAGTCAACTCGTGGTGAGTTAAGAAATGTAGACTTCGGAGCAAGTTAGTTTTTCCGAGAGCGCCAAAAAGAGGACCTGTCACAAAACTCTAGTCTAGTGTTATCTGTCAAGCCCCGTTCGGAAATAATACCGCTCGTCCGTTCGGAAACGGGCGGGCTAGTGTTGCCACAAACGTGGACCTTTATTTTACTATCTAGCTGCAAAGTTAGTGGAAAACGAGGCAAACGCACAACGAGAAACGGAAGTTAAATATTAAATCACCGTCCGTGTAAATATATTTTTAACCGATTTAAAAAAAAGGAGGAGCTTATCAATTCATCGGAATCTTTTATTTTTCTAATATTCTATTGTTGGGTAAACCTCTACTCGTCTAGGTTTATAAAATAAACAAATGCATACAACATTTATAGGTACATAACCTTATAAGTATATTCATATTTTGGTTACAGAAAAAGTAATTGATGGTCCCAAAAGAGGAAATTGAGCAATATTCTGGAAATAAGCAACAGAGTTTCCTTGGCTGTGAATCAAACCCAGAATCTCCGAGGGATGGACTAGCGTGTTAACCATTATTCCACAAAGGTCAATAAGAACATAGTGTGTGTACTTATCTATGTAATTATCTCAAATTATGATGAATGACATACCTAGTAAAAGTATAGGATTAAAACAAACATATTAAAAATGATTTTTTATTAGAAATATAATATTTGTTTTATTACCGCTACCAAACATTAGAGTAACATTCAATTACAATACAATATGTCACCACTCACCACCAACTTACCCCCAAAGGGTATCGTTAGAAACAACTAGAGGTATGAGTAACAGAGAATGGGCAAATGCATCCCCTGTGCATTAATTCTATAGGTACCATCTACTGCAATACCAAACCGCTTGCGTGGTGACTATGGGAAAATTTTATCTTGTGTTGTTGTTGTGTCAGCCCACTCTGTTTGGTGAAAGCAGTAACAGCTTGGTTGCTTCTGCTAGCCGGGCCCTTTTCCAAATTTACATTCTTCAATCATCTAGAACACATAAAATAAAAAACTATTAAAACAGTCGTGATGTATATAATGGACCTGTCACTACATAGCTGTTACCCCTGACCAAAGGGACCTAAGGTTATAAGATAATGATATATTCATCCTGGATTTACATGAACAATAAGTTTAGGATAAGGCATCCTGTCTTGTATGGTACTTCTGACTTTTGTACTCAGGTAAATATGCGAAGGTATCAAGACTGATAAATAATGTCTCATCCTTTACTACTACAGCTAGCAATCCCATTAATTTTCGCTTTGTAATCTTGCTATACTACAAAAACAACAAATATGCACCACAAAACTACTGATTGAACAGCTTACCTTTCTATGAGCTTCAACGTAGTTCTTTATTTTAAAATAATCTGTCCTTACAATGGTTTTATTTGTTTTATTACTGACTGGACAAATCTCATTAGAAATAAAAATAAAATTAGGAAATAAATATGTAAAAATAGGTTATGTTTCAACAAATCAACAAAAGCAAGTTCCGTTCGGAAACCAAAATTAAAGAATGAAATTTTTGACTTTATACATTTTTTGAAATTAAGCAAAAAGCGGCTTCCTTATGATATTCATAAGTCAGAAAAGTATTATTTTATTGATTTATGCATGATTTCTCTCAAATACTATCAAAAAAATGTAATAAAAGAACCGAAATTAAAATTAAAATATCTCCGATCTCTGTCTTCAAAAAATTTCTGAACGATCATTCATTCAAATGCATAATTTCATTCACTTAGGCGCATCCCTAGTTTTCGTCATTATCGAAAACCAATCGAGCTCTCGATTCGACAGCCACAAAACTCGTGCTGCCTGCTATCGCCGCACTGCGTAAGCGAATCGACTGCTCGATTCGAATGCCTTAGAAAAGATTCGAAAACTCGTGCTAAGGGCTCAGTTCGCTTCATTCATACTTTAATATTTGCCGATATGACTGTCTCTGCCGCGCGCATGCGCGAAATCCATGCACTGAGTGGGCGCAGTTCAATTCTATTGTCATACGCATAGATTGTATTTTTAGTTTATAAACAGGTTATTAGACATAATTTACGTTATTTTTTTGGTCGCATTTGACTCTAGTCTAGTTCACGTCACGATGTTGACGTTATCGTTGAATCGTGCAATAAAAGTTTAGTTTACGTTGTCATAGTTCCTCAATGTAGTTCCTAACTAGTCGAAAATTAGACTGTTTTATAAACTCGTTTAAAGTTGACGGAAAACGGTCTCGTTTCGTCGACGACAAAACCGTTGACGACCCACCCCTATAGAGAGTGACAGGACATTCAATATTGCCATCTATGACATTGACACATGCCTTTTTATCAACGCCATCTAGACTTATTTTTTTAAATTTCTATTCTGAAAAGACCTCCCGTGCTGCCAACTTAAAAGAATATTTTATTATTTTTTTGTACACACACTGTAATAGTGATTATATTTTTAAGCAGATATGTTCATTAATATTTTTATTAATTTTCAAACGATAACTATATCACTAAGATTAATTATAATTACATTATTTATTAATTATTACCTACTTTCTATAGGTAATAATTAATAAATAATGTAATTACTGTAATACATAAGGTATGTGTATGCAGCTGGCATTTGCTTAAAAAAGATAAATGATAATTACCAGTATGATCAGATTATCTACTAATTTGGTAGTTTTTAATAACTTATTAAACACTACCATGCCTACCCATCGTCATATAAACATTATTATTTCTTTTCCTTGTAACTAGATGGCGCTTTAAGGTAAAAATTAAAACATACAAATCTTTTATAACCATTATTTAAATAAAGTTATACTCTAATTAGTCAAATAAGACTTATATGAAATGCAATATATTTTTTAAAAGTATATTCAACACTTTCTTCGTCACTTTTTTGGCTAGTCGTGTGTGCTGCCATCTCTGAGAGGACGCTCCGCAACTCCCGTTTTGCGTGCTTACGGCCTCTTCAATCGTTTCTATGGCGTTGGGTATCTGTTACGTTAGTAATTATATTATCTTTGACACTACCCTTCTTTCTAACCTACGAATAATAATTCTCTAGAAGCTTAACTAATCCCGAAAAATAATTCCACACGATATGAACCGCGGCGGGCGAGGCTTAAAATAAGAGCCGCGCGGCGGCGCGACATTTCGCGGTGACACTCGAGCCGTGCGGCTGCGTCGCAAGAAGTTTCCTTTGAGAATATTGCTATGTTTTAGCGATAATCAATTCATTGAAAATGCCGTCTTGTGCCGTGAAGTGGTAAAGAAGCCATACAAGACAGACATGAAAAACACAGGACACCTTTCTTATACAAGAAAATAATCATTGTAATAATCCATATCCATACATGACGTCTGCGGAAAGTGTTATGCAAAATGTACCTAAGATTTTTTTTTCCCTTTAATATGTACCCCTCACGTCACGTGGCGTCCTCGGAAAAAAGATGTTTGTTTCTAGTATGATGGATGGTATGTTGCATCAGTACAATTTGTTTTGACATAAATTCCCAACAAATGAAAATCGCCCAAAAAAGTGGATAAACGCGGTTTGACTGAAGAGAAATGAATTTGATCGGATGCCTCGTAAAAATTGTAAAATATACAACGTACACTTTTGCAGTGTGAACTCTGAGAACTATAAGATAGTCGACAGGGCAATTGGGCGTTTTCATTTTCTTTTTGCCGCACTGTACCAGTGTATGTACCTTACTACTTATACATACTTTAAATTATGTTTAATTCTTTATTTCAATATAACCTGAACTTGTATGTATGGTATATCAATAAATATTTAACTTCAAATAATTACTTATTTTCACTGTAGTATTTAAGTTATTCAATAAAAAAATTAACTCTTAAACAAGCTTATTTATTTTAGCTTACTGCATAATACTATCCACGCATTGTACCTACCTATTGTATGTACCCCACCGACGACGCCGCGTGACCTCGTCGCAACCAATCGCATGCATCTTTGTCTCTGCGTGTGTTTGAGTGTTTAGTTGTCATTACTGTTAGTTTGTTTGCGTCAATGGAATTACAATCGAAGTGGTGAATGTAGGAGCGTTACATTTTTAGAGAATTATTATTCGCAGTTTCTAACCCTACTAATAAACTTAAACTTGCGACTTCAATTTATGCAAACTTTACCTATAAGAAGCGTATCGAAATTAATTCTACTGCTGCAATTAAATAGGCATAAAAAATTGGCCTCTCTGTGGTGGCCCTTTAGGCTTCAAAAAGCTAAAATAAATAGGTACATGTTTGCTCGTCATTTCGTCATCATCCCTTTGTTTGTTTGTAATCAGAAGCTAGTAAAAATAGCTTTGGTTGGGCTTCGGATTGTTCCCTGATTAAATACATTTAAAAGAATATACAGATTCATTATGATTCAGTATCCCTGACGGGGCAGACAGAGCCCAGGGCTTTATCGATTACTGTTAAGATAGAAAAAATAAATTAAAATAGTGATGGATCGCTAGCAGCATCGCATATTATCTTGATTCAAAACGCGCTTATTCCCTCGATTGGCTTTTACGTTCTGCACGAAAACAGAAGCAGCTAGTACATTCTAAGTTTTTTTCTTATCACCCAGACTAACATGGAAATAGAATAGATTTTATTCAGTGATTAATAAGCACCAAAACTTATAAGTGTATGTACTTTACAAAATATTTATGTTAGAAATCATGACACGAGAGCGTGGGTGTTTTTTGTGGTGTGGTAGTTTTTTGACAAAGTATTCAGTACATGGCAACATTAGTTTGAGTGAACGCAAAAAGCTCGCCGATATTTCATCTCCCTCGTAAATTCTCAATAGGCTGATTGACAACAAAAGGCACTATTTTGAGGAGCATTGTTGTTTTAAATGTTTCTATTTAAATAAGTGTTCTGTGCGAAACGCCTGTAATCGTGATTTACATCGTGGAGGAAAAAATATGAAGAGAAGAAATGCCGAAACTGGCAAGATGCGGCGCCCTCTAAAGCGCACCAAAATCACTGAAGGAATGTACGGAAAGTGAGTGGCTGCGGTTTATATTGTTATTCTTTGTATTACAACGGTTACTAGCTTAGAATACATGGCTGTTGGTGTATAATAATAGCCTCAAGTCTTGTATAAATTTCGTGTGGGTAGTCCAAACCATCTGGCCTTTATTCAAGCAACATTCGACGGATGGAAAAAAATCATAAAAGAAACAGTGTCTGCACGTGTTTTTGTCGCTCTTGATCGGGATATGTGGTACACATGTTAGCGTTATTATTCCCACGATGTTGATGCTCTGAATGATCTGCTATTGTTGTGATGATGTTCACAGTAACTTGCTTTTATTCAAGAGAAATCGGCTTTCGTCAAACTGGCAGAACATAGTTTTACCCAATTTTCAAAAGTATTATGTTTTTGGGTTAATTCAAAACAATAATTTTGATGTTAGTCCAGTGTTGTAACAATTCTTGGTGCCATATCTAATGCAGTCATGTATATTTTTAAACTCCCACACCTATGTACATATGTAAATACACTATATAAACAAATGGTAAATGTAATAAACAAAACTTACTCCTACGCCTGTGTCAATATTTTTCTGATAATTTTATTTCCATAACAATCAAGTTTTTAAAAATATATATCTGCGGCGCAGTTGCTGCAAATTCTGTAAACAAGTCTCAATATTCTGCCCTGAATTCCCTGTGACCAAGATTATATGTATACAAATCGAGGTTGATTTCAATAAAACTGTATAAAATAAATAAATAACAGCTGTTTAGCAAACCAATTCATGCACATAAATTCAGACAGAATATTGAATAGTACAATATTTTTTAACAAATTTTTCAAGACAATCTCTTAAAATAGTATGTTTATCCCTATTGTTGACTAGGAGAGAACGCCAATTGTGTACAGAAAGGTGTACAATTGTAGTGGGCTTTTTTAAATTAAAATTATATTTATTTAGACTTGGCATTTGTAGTTGTTGTTGCTCACATATAAAAAAAAAAACTTTGCCAACATGTAACTTTATCATAACCATATTGCAACGTGATGAAATATTTCAGCATGAGTGGGATTATACTATCTACTTGCTATCAACTGTGCTAAGAATTTTCTCATCATATAATAAAAACCTATTTGAGTATTGTAAGAGATGGATACATCATTCAGCATGGAGCAGCAGTTTCTCATGCTCCATCATTAGCGAAAGAGTGACGGAACACAAATTTATAACTTTATCGTACTTAACAAAATTATACCCTTTGCATGTTTAAATAAAAAAGAAATAAGGTCCACTGAGTCTCTAAAGATAAGTCAATGCCATTTCCTTTAGAGCAAAATCTCGTTTTTTCTAGCTTGTTAACTCTATCACTGTCACTTTAAATAAACAATTTAAAAATACTTTGCATTGTTTTACCCACACAGGTCAGTGAATGGGTAGTAAGCTAGACTATACAAATATTTATTCAAGAATTGCTTGTTTAAAGTAATAGGATTTTAGAATGACCACTGTTTAAAACAGACATAATTTGCATTTTTTCATGCTTAATAAAGATTACATTAAAAGACAGTATTTTCAGCCAAAACCATGTTTTTAGTTTTTCCTTTTTGACATGAATCATGCTTTGTTGTTCCAGTTCCATGTTCTACCTAAAGTTTGTGATGCTGTGGGCGACTGTAGTGTTGGCCGACTACATGCTGGAGTTCAGATTCGAGTTCCTCTGGCCCTTCTGGATGATGCTCAGATCTGTGTACGACTCGTACAAGTATCAGGGGCTTGTAAGTGTTCTATTATTAGTTTTATAAATGCAAAAGTTTGTATGAATGTTTGGAGGTTTGTTACGCTTTCACACCAAAATGGCTGAACAAATTGGAATTAATTTAGGCATATTAGTAGAATATTAATTGGATTCACACAAAGGATACTTTTTATCCAGGGAATATTGAGATTTTCTTGGGATTGTCGAAAACTCAACAGTTTCAACATCAGCAATTGCATTATATTTTGTAATGTAGTCCCCTTGGTACTCAGATTCAGGATTTTGTATGGGGAAGTCAATTTTGTGCATACACATTCTAATCGCATCTTTATATTTAGGGAGTAGGTAGATAAAATTTACATTCAGCATCATGGTGGGATGTGTGTGTAGGTGGAAAGGGAATCAGAATAATGATACCGTCATTTAGTGACACTGCACTGAATTTTCATCAGGCTCTTGTTAAAAGCTATTGCCCTTAGTCAGAAGGGGCCATGTAGAGCCACCCTTAGTCAGTAAGGGCCATGTAGAGCCACCCTTAGTGAGTAAGGGTCGTGTAAAGCCGCCGTTAGTCAGAAGGGGGAAAGTATCCATGTCGAGCCACTCTTAGTAGGGGCCATGTTGAGCCACCCTTAGACAAAAGGTGCCGTGTAGAGCCACCCTTAGACAAAAGGTGCCATGTAGAGCCACCCTTAGTCAGTAGCCATGTAGGTTCATGCCTAATGTGACAGTACTTATTAAAGGAATGTGTTAAAAGCTTAATAGGGAAGTCGAAAAGTCGAAATTCTGTGTGATGTCTCCATAGCAGAATGTACAAACCCTACCCACCACCCTAATCCATTGTCAATTAAATTAATATGGGCCACATATACTGTCTACTGACCCCAAAAAGATAATATCTTTTCAATTCAATTGTATATTATATACATATATTGTATACAATTGAATTGATCACACTATCATCCATATCTACGGATTTAATTACACAACTCGTGATAATGGCTTTGATATGGCCCTGTAATGAGCTACTATTTTAAAACGATTGCATACATAATAAATTTGTTTATATTGATAACAATATTTTTAAATGCTTCTGGTCGGGTTTAATAACCTAGATATAGGTTTACCTATTTCCTGTTAAGTATCTGTGGCACCGTATTTCTCTAAGGTTGGACCGATTCGATGCGTTTTTTTACGTGAAAGCAAGTTTTCTTGCGGTGACGTTTAATAGAAATCGGTTTAGCCGTTCAAAAGTAATTGACGCTAAAATTTGCCTAGCAAATAAACTTGATGCCTGCAACTTTATGCATGTACTATCCTTGAGATACTTCTATAATTTTGGGAATAAAAACGGCGGCACAAGAGGATTAGCCAGGCAAATAAAAAACTTTTGGGCGTATACCTGAACCGATTTCCATCAAACAGAAATAAATAAAATAAAAAAAAAACAGAAAACAGCTAATAATTTGTAAATTTTTGAAATTCGCTTGTTACGAACGGCCAACCTGCCTTACTTTTCATACAAACGCTCGTACGTGATTATGGCGTTGTAACAGATCTTTCTTGGAAAGTTTTGAACTAACAGGAATCTTATGCGCTATTTCTAGGTTTCTATCGAAATTAAAAATTAAAATTTGGAAAAACAAATTCAGTGTAAGTGTCCAAAAATCTGCTTTTTTGTACAAATTTTACCTGAACTTCGGCCGATCATATAGTACTCATGAATTGCAAAAGTAAAGAAAATATTTACATACAAACCTTGCAAATGTAATGAAGATTCTAAATAAAAAACATTTATTTCACACACTCGTAAGGCTTACTGAAAAACACGTATTACCTGGAACAAGATTTATGAAATTTCCGCACCCTATGAAAAGTTAATATTCGTTCAATGAATAGTAAATAATAATACTAATTTCGTACAATATAATGCAAACTGAGCGCTCAGGTGCTATCTCTCTTTTTTCACTTTGCTTTTTTTTTCTATCATTGCACTGGATGAAACAACAAGCATTTTCATCCATGCTCGCGTTAACGATAGACGGACCGGGAAGGAAGGGCCCTCTTAAGCCCTATAATGAGATACTCTACATGGTATAATTATAAAAAAAAAAGATTGTGTCTAAAGACGCATGTTATGACCAGGAAGTGGTTACAAAATGATGTTGACCTGACTTGGTCTTTACAGTCCAGCGACAGGTGTTCAATAAAACTCATTACATCTAATTGATTTCACAATGCTAACTAATGATGTTTTAAGCCTATGAATTATTATTTATTATTGATTCAGATGAAGAGAGGCCTATGCGCATCAGTGGGTGGAAGTAGGAGTAGGATGATGATGATAAAGATATAAAAAACGGGACTAACGGAATTTGTTACTAAGACTCCGCTGTCCATCTGTCTGTCTGTTACCAGGCTGTAACTCACTCCACTGTTTGTCTATCTGTCTGTCTGTCCCCAGACTATATCTCATGAACCGTCTAGACAGTTGACATTTTCTCAGATGATATATTGTATTCCTGTTGCTGCTCTATAGCAACAAATACTTAAAACACTTCGTGCGCGAGTCCGACTCGCACTTGACCGGTTTTTATAAGGTTCCTGACGCGCCTATCGTTTGTTGCAGGCATTCTCACTATTCTTCATCTGCATAGCGCTGACGTCGGACCTGATTTGCTTCTTCTTCATACCGCTTCAGTACATATTCTTCGCCGCGAGCACCTACGTTTGGGTGCAGTATGTCTGGTACACATGTGAGTACATAAACTTGCATATTTTTTACAAGCTTTTATTTAACTTGCAATTTATCCTGTATGTTTGCTTGGGTCAAATCTTGCAACTCAATTTTCAACCCATTATCCTCAACTGAAATTTTGCATATCAGCTTGTGTGTGTCACATGACAATACAATAGTATCAAGTCAATGAACTGTTCTGATGATGAAGCCAGGAGATACCGACAGAACTCAGTTATAAAACAATTCAAACTAGTCCTACTCAATTATATATGACGGAGCAGGAGATGACCTATGCTGAACTCACTAAAAGTGTGACGATAAGTACAGCGCTCCGCCTCGCGCTGTATCATGGATTCCAACCACATGTGTCTGAATACCCCTGGCCCACACAGTTATTGAATCTGTGTCCACCTGGGCTTATCGTCTAGCTGAAACAACTATCATTGTAATAAATCGGTTTACCAAATCCTCATCTATTACAACAATCACAATTAAAGAAGTTATGGCCAAGCCCACAGCACACTATACAAAGGAGATGTTCACAGTACGGCGGTCCGCACAAGACTGAGCCGCTCGTCGCTAGGGCGACCGCTTTTATAATTGTTGAAACATTTGAAAATGTAGCAGTTATGTTTTGTAGTAAACAACTGTCTGTTTGCACATCGAAAACAATAATAAATGGGATTATCTTGAACTCGCCGACATATATTTACATAATATAATATCTCATTGAGTAGGACTCGTTTGATTTGTCTTGACAAGCACTTTATAGTAGACAATGTGGATGGAACTCAATAATGAAACGACGCAATCCCATTGAGTTTGGGCTTATTTCATTTGTCTTAATAATTATTTTGGCCTCACATACAAACTTTTTTTCTCCACCTATGCTTTTATCTGAAGAACATTGATAATGTATGATTTGAAAAGTCTTTATAGTCTCTTCCTCATAATAGCATATGTGTCGTTATTTCGCCATTAAGATACGCCTAGCAATAATAGACCTACAACTTTTTCTTTAAATCTACCACACTGCCAACATAAACAAAATAATTTTTTTTACATAAAATATACTGATTTTAGATATTTTATTCTTTTTATAGCTTAGTGGTAAGCCATTTTTACCAATTAACATCTATTTTAAAGATAATTTCGCCTGCTTGTTCTATTTTATTATTGTAACTACTGATGGGTAATTTTCTGAAAGTTTTTTAATAATGGAAATGTTTCAAGTTATTTTTATTTATATTTTTGGGAATAATTAAAAATTGGTATACAAAATTTTTAAACTATAAACACGCAACACGCTTTAAGGTCGAACTTACCTGGAAAATAATAGATGGTGCTACGGATATCAATATAAATATAAATATATATAGGGACAAATAACTGATTGAGCTAGCCCCAAAGTAAGTTCGAGACTTGCGTTTTGGGATACTAACTCAACGATACTATATTTTATAACAAATATATAGATAAACATCCAAGACCTAGGACAATTTGAAAAAGGCCATTTTCCAACTTGCCCTGACCGGGAATCGAACCCGGGACCTCTGGGTGGCGGACTGGCATGGTGACCACTACGCCACGGAAGTCGTCAAATCAATAACACTTAACATCGGCTTAAATATTTTCCGTCGGGGTAATTTTTTATTTTGCCTGGCAAATGAACTTGTAAATTGGTTGTTCGCAGTCGCAGACAAAGGCATATGCCTGCCCACAGTAGCCATCTGCTGCCTAGTGGTGTACGTGGAGGGTGCATTACGCGGCGAGCGCAGCAGCAGCCTAGAGCTGTACCGGCCGCTGGCGGCGCACTGCGTGGGCTACCCGGCCGTGACGCTGGGCTTCAGCGTCAAGGCGTACGTGGGCCACCGGCTGCGGCTGCGGCGGCAGCGGCAGGTCCGCGCCGAGAACGAGTTCTACTTCCAGCTGATGCGGGACGCGCTGCCCGAGTCTGCGTTGGAACAGGTACGTGCGTGAATAGGTATGCGCTTTTTGGAACAGGTATGCTCTGTTAAATGCAACGGCAGATCCGCGCCGAGAACGAGTTCTACTTTCAACTCATGCGGGACGCGCTGCCCGAGTCTGCGTTGGAACAGGTACGTGCGTGAATAGGTATGCGCTTTTTGGAACAGGTATGCTCTGTTAAATGCAACGGCAGATCCGCGCCGAGAACGAGTTCTACTTTCAACTCATGCGGGACGCGCTGCCCGAGTCTGCGTTGGAACAGGTACGTGCGTGAATAGGTATGCGCTTTTTGGAACAGGTATGCTCTGTTAAATGCAGCGGCAGATCTGCGCCGAGAACGAGTTCTACTTCCAACTCATGCGGGACGCGCTGCCCAAGTCTGCGTTGGAACAGGTACGTTCGTTTGGAACTTGTATGCGGTTTTTGCGGAATAGGTATGCATTTGTAGCGGGAGATTTTTTGAAAAATTATCGTTTATTATTTATGGCAAATGGACAAAGCAAGATGAAATATTTGTGCAGCGATCACGTTTCTGGGCACGGGTATGTATGAATCTTTTCGGCATTGCATACTACGCTCTAGTCAACTAGTCTTATCGCAAAGACCTTAGCTACCTATCTTAGCTAGTTACATCGTTCCAGAATGAAGGGTGTCGAACCCAAAACCTCCGGATGGCGGATTAGCATGGTACCAATACGTCACGGATGATGTTAAATCCTAGAAAAAATAATTAATTATATAAAAATAACTTCCCTCTGCCCCTGCTGTAAATAACAGTTTGTTTTTTGTTTCAGAATCAGCAGCAACCGCCCAAAGAGGCGAGCACTGCGGAGAGCAGTGAGAGCGACGCGCGGCACATGAACGGCTCGGTGCGCAAGCGGTGCCGCGAGCAGAACGGGGACGCGCACGTCAAGGTATAAAATTATAATTTTTTATTTTAACCAAGTATTTCGCAACTGACAAGGACAAACAGACAGACAGACGGACGGACGGACGGACAGACAGACAGACATGACGAATCTAAAAATTGGGTTCCGTGTTTTGCCATTTGGCTACGGAACCCTAAAAATCGTACCTAGCCGTGACTTCATGAGATATTTAAATGCGCTGTATCTTTGTCATTCTTTGTTTATCAGAGAAAATAAAAAATACGTGTACAATTTTTTTTAATAATCTAACAGATGGACCAAAAGTATTTGTCTCAAATGTCCGGAAATGTAGACATTTCTAGGCCTAGTAGGCCAGGAAAGTAATATGAAAATTATTTCCTGGCCGCTAGACTTTTACATTTGGCAAAGACATTTAATTCCAACACTTTTCATACAGCCAATTTAAAAAAAAATGCTCTCATTGAGTATAAGTTTATATGAATATAACAACAATTTTATTATAATGTTGGTATAAAATTACACGAAAATATGCTTAATTTTCGTTTACATTTGTAGAGAAAAGCATTGTACATGCCTCGCCGGGAATGGGATTGCCGAACTCATAATTATTGTTAAAGCCTCGCTAATCCGGCAATGCATTACTTCCCGCCGTCTGCAGTAATGTACTATTTAAATTCATGTCCGTTGTCCCAGTTCGAGAAGTTGGAGAAGGCCGTGGCGCTGCAGCCGCGCGCGGCGCCGTGTGCGGGCGCGCTCAGCGACGGCTCTGCGCCCGGAGCCGCCGACGACGACGGGAAAGGTAACCACGCTCACCTCTTACCTCACATGCGAACCACTCTCACCTCTATCACAGGTATGGCACTTCATAGAAACGGACAACATATACACACTGACTTTTCATGAATTTAGGTTTTGTTAAAGAAAATGTCGTATAGTAAATAAATAACTCTATCCTTATACGTAATCCAAATTTGCGTATGACATAAGATAAAAAAGTTACAAAAATGATTTTTGTTCGAGAGTACACGCTAGTTTTGGACGAGTACTAGGTGGCTAGTACTCGTCCAAAACTAGCGTGTACTCGCGTGACCCATGAACATCGGGCGGCCGGCCGGCGACGACGCCTGGCGGTGGAACTACTAATTGATCTCACGATTTTACTTTCGAGATTTAGTCAAAAATTTTTTAGGTTCTGTATTTTTATTTTGACTAGCAAATTAGGTCTTACTAACGATCCCTATAAAGTGGCCTTCGGCTCAAAAACCAATAAAAATCACCGTGTATATCTAGTACTACTACAAACGAAACAATAGATCTGTGCACACGTCAAATGTGTGTGATAAACAATCAGTGTCGCCACCACAAATTTGTTGCTTTGCTTGCCTGTTTTCATCACTCGGAAATCTATATTTTCATTCTTTATTGTTTTCTGTGGATAAACAAAAATAATATGCGCAGTTTCTCACTATTGTGATTCAATAATCCGTGACTCGCGTAACCGTAAAAAGTACATCGTCGAAGCCGCGGTTCGCCAGGCGCAACACCATGCCTGGCGGGAAGATCTTTCCTTTTATTTATTTAACTTTATTAAAATACATGTAAATGGCGGACTTAAGGCCTGAGGCCTTTTCTACCAGTCAACCCTTTGTGGCGGTCGAACATATCACCTCGCTCCCGCTACACATTCGTGCTTGTCCTTCTGACCTACATTTTTGACTTTCTGTGAAAATGTGTAAATTCTGGCTGGGACTCGAACCCAGAACCTTCGGATTGGCGGACTAGCATATTGAATATTACGCCACGGAGGTCATCTGATATCGTTAAATGTTGCAGGTGGTGTCAAAAACTCAAAGTGTGAAAAGAAGGAGACTAGTGCGTTAAGAGAGGAAAAACGGCGCAGTAAAAACAAGGACAAAGATAAGGATAAGGACAGCTGCGATAGTCATAAGAGTACAGAACACAGTGAGTATTACACTGTCTTGAATCATAGATAAGAGAATGCTCCCAACTCAGAATCAAAAAAACTAAAAGAAAGTTATAATCATTTCATCATTAAAGTAAGGACGTTAAGTACGAAACATTTCGTACATTGACCTTAGGCTAACTGCCAGTGGTCAATAACATTTTTATGTAAGTTCGAATTAACTATAATATATTGTAAAAAGGTCCATCGAATCAAATAGTATAAAGTCTTTTATATAAAGTAAAAATTAATTTTGAATACTTGGTAATTGACATTTAGACATTAATTTACATTTTGTATTGGTGTATTTGATTTATTGACGATCTTAATGTTTACTTACGATCGTCGTAATGGAACTTATTATTTTATTTTAAAATGAGAAATAAATATTATAATCGATGCTTATTTAAAAAAAAAACTAATAAAGGAAATTGACGCTTGCGAATTACTATAGAGAAAATATTTACAATCTATGATGCCGGCGGTTAATATCACTGTGTGAACGGGACAGCAATATATATATAATTATATGCGCGTGATAGAGGTAGGATATGATGTCAATGTACGAAATTCTTCGTGCTTAGTGTCCGTACTTTACATAGAAACACTTTTGAAACTTATAACATCATTATTTTTGAGTCGATTCTTTTTGTTGCTTTTTTTTGTCATAGTAGATCTAAACTCTCTCTGACTTTTATTTATTATCTTTGCAGCAAAAGAACAAATAGTTAAAGAAGTAGAAAGTACAAAAGAAAGTTTAAAAAGTAAGGAGTGCAATGGTTATAAAGAGGACAAAAAGGAGAGGGACAAGGACAAAGAGATAAGAGAGCGGGAGAGAGAACGCGAACAAGTGAGTGCAAAAAATGTGTTTACTGAAGTATTAAGCAATACTTTGTTGCATATTAAACAGCGAAATACAAGTTTACGTCTGCCAAATGCCCTTTTGTTGTGTTTCTAGTCTTGACAGTTTATTTGTTTACGTGTACGTAAGTACCCAACAGATCTTTCAAGCTTGTTTAAAGGCAATCTGCACAATAAAAATTACAAAAATAATTTCAGAAGTGCATTTTGAAATGCTAGTCATACGAATATTGTTTCCTTACAAAAAAACCGTTCGTTTAGTGACCCATTGGTTTAAAAATGACGCTCCAACTGTACGATATTTTGTGACATTTCCTTAACATTTTTATGCGCAGCGCGAAATTCGAGAAGCGCGCGAGTGCTCAGAAGAGCTGAAGCGCGTTAAAGCGGAACTAGCGGCCGCGTTACGCAGCGAGGCGGAGGCGAGGCGAGCGCTCGCAGCCGCTGCAGCAGCTGAGAGGCAGCGCAGGGCCGACCACAACCACCTCAAGCAGGCTTATGCTACACTACAACACAAGTTAGTATTGATAGTTAGATTGATGTTGAATGGTGATTTGGTTGTCAAAAATATCAAAAATTGTCTTTTATGCTTCCAAAACAGAATCTATGTGAAAAGAATACTCTATTCCATCCCATGCAACTCTCAGTTCTTTTTACATATATTGTAGTATTGTTTTTTGTTTTCAAATGATTTATTACAAATGGGGGCAGCACTGGACCCCGAAAAATTCATGTATCCCCTTAAATTCTGTTATAAGAGTTTTTGTTAGTTCCTCGCGTTTATGATGAATAGTAGTGTTAAACCCGAGTCAAAGATAATATAATATACCCAAAGCCATATTAAGGTGAATGCAAAGGGCTCTTCATTAAACTTTTTTCGCTAGATGGCGTTGATTTCAATATTCTCAGGTTTTTTTAAAATTCTTGTGTAATGGATTACTGGTAGGCAAACATTTTTGATCGGCGAGCCTGTAACATACTCTTTTATTTATTTAATGGCATACTATTGTTCTTCAGTCAATGTATTCAGAAAAATGCTCCAAAATAAAATCTGTCATTTTGTCTCGTATCTCTACACTCACTCACACTACGACAGGAGCTTAAAAAAGCATGAAGATGGCGTAAAGCATTGTTATAGACTATGGTTATAGATTTGAGTATCGCCACTAGATGGCACTATTAAAAAAAAACTGGATAGCGCATATTTTCAGTTATTATTTCAAACAGCCGAAAATCATTTTAAACACAAAAAAATGATCTCAGATTGCATATTTGTCAACCACAGCTTTGACTCTGATAGCTAATCAAGCCTTGTGTCGGGGCACTCGTTTAGAGTTTAGACCATTTGGTGGAAGGAAAAACCACCGCGCAACAAACGTCGTCATTGTACATGCATTGTATTTTTTAATAAAACCAAATCGTACACATTGTTGAATTTTCTTTTTATTGAAGTTTAATATTTATTACTGAAATAAAAAACAATTCATACAGATAGAATGATACAAAATGATAGTGATTTCTGCCGACATAAATTGTTAAATGTAGTCATTATTCTGTGCACGATGACTAAAAACAACTTTATAGTTTATTGCATGTTTGAACTTGAAATGATGGATGATGGAGACGGCAAACCTCTGTTAGAGTTTATGTAATAGAAGTGAAACAAAAAAAGAAACACTTCTGCATTTTCCTGACACGTATATTCCCATGGACCTGAAATAAATTTTAAATATAAATCTATACAAAAATATATACGGACAAATCACACAGACTTTTAAATCAATCAAACCCAAAACAAGTTCGAGACTTGTGTTTCAAACGTCGCGGCAAGTTGCAACTTAGGAAAACATTTTGAAACAGATTCTAATATGAAATGTTGAATCACGTAAATTATCGTACAAATAAAAATATTACAAAATATCACGAGTCGTTCGACCACGCAGACAAGAAGTCCTGGCAAAAACGTCATCCGTGACATCCGTACTTTTCTTGCACCGCCGTGGATGAAGGCATTTTTGCTCGCCGCTTTATGTAATTTTAACTAAACAGCCGGTTTTATACTGCGGCGACCACTGAAATGTGTATACTTACATGTAGCGTGTCACTACTATCAGACACCCAGGCGACGTAAACGAATCTCAACTAGATACAACTTGCCTATAATAAATTATCTATACATATAATAAAATAGTAAAAAAACTGTGTCTGTACATTAAATATATTTCCAAAAAAAATATTGGGGGCGATGGAGACGTAGTAATAAAGTAAGAATTTAAAAAAAATGTCTGTCTGTTTGTCTGTTTGTCTGTATGTCTGTTTGTCTGTTTGTCTGTTTGATTCGAATGAAACTTTTTTGTTATATAGCTGTTAAGCTTGGGCAACATATAGGGTACAAATGATTTTGGAAAATGGAACGCCTGATGCAGAACCCTAATGGTCCAGCTAAACTATAAGAGATATAAAAATGCCGCCTTAGTAAAAGTTGTTCAGCCTGATGAGCATTTTCCAGAGACATAAAGTCCACGCGAACGAAGTCGCGGGCTTTAGCTAGTATTAAATATTCAAATGATTTCAACTTATGTCAAATCGGTATATCGTTTCAAACCTGCAATCAAAAAAACCGGTCAAGTGCGAATCGGATTCGCGCACTATACTAACACTAATGCGGGTTCCGTACCATTATCAATAAAAAATCGCATTTGTTGTATGGGAGCGTCCCATATTTATTTTATTTTGTTTTGTTTTTAGTATTTGTTGTTATTATAAAATTTCAACTATCTAGCTATCGCGGTTCTTGCGATACAGCCTGGTGACAGACAGACGGACAGACGGCGAAGTCTTAGTAATAGGGACCCGTTTTTATCCTTTGGGTACGGAACCCTAAAAAAAGAGTGTGTGTACTCGATGGCGTGTACTTATGTACAATCTACACGCGTTAGATAGAAGTAATACTTCTTTGGCGTGAACATAAATACAGAGAAGATAGGTACGATCGCAGATTTTTATATAATACTAGCCGAAGCCCGCGACTTCGTTCGCGTGGACTTTATGTCTCTGGAAAATGCTCATCAGGCTGAACAACTTTTACTAAGGCGGCATTTTTATATCTCTATAGTTTAGCTGGACCATTATGGTTCTGCATCAGGCGTTCCATTTCCCAAAATCATTTATACCCTATATGTTGCCCAGGCTTAATACCTATATAACAAAAAAGTTTCGTTCGAATCCGTCCAGTATTTCTGGAGATTAGCGTGTACAAACAGACAAACAGACAAACAGACAAACAGACAAACAGACAAACAGACAAACAGACAAACAGACAAACAGACAAACAGACATACAGACATACAGACAAACAGACAGAATTTTTTTTTAAATTCTTACTCTATTACAACGTCTCCATCGCCCCCAATATTTTTTTTGGAAATATATTTAATGTACAGACACACTTTTTTTTACTGTTTTATTATATGTATAGATATGTATAGATATCCAATGAATATTTGATATTTAATATAAATATGGGAGACCTTTGCCCAGCAGTGGGACAGTACAGGTTAAGTAAAAAAAAAAAATATATAAATATCCCATAAAATAATTTAAACAACGAATTTATGAACTATGTCCAGGTCCAGGTTTTGCTAATTTGATTGTTCATGTAGTAGATTCAGAGATATGGGACTAAAGCAAGTAGATTAGATAAGTCACGTTCAGAAGTTCGTAGGTTTGTTGTGAAATTCTAAATAAAAAGTAAAGAATAATTTTTCGGTATTTTACTATTATTTTCAAAACATAAATTATAAATACTTATTTTTTGTTCATTAATAGGTACATGTTTACCTACTAAGTATATACCTATAATTATTTTTTTTAATTAATATATGTTTTGTAAAAAATATTTGTTTCAGTTTCAGAACGAACTCATATCGTAGAAATTAGAAATATTGTGGAGACTTGGAGAGAAATGCATTCGGTTTCAAAAGCAAACAACGTTGCCGTCTCGTGCCGCTATGTACCTACTACATTTTGCGCGTTGCCCGCTGCTAGCAGCGGGACGGCAACGTTCATTCTGTTTGAGCTAAGTCTTCTGACTTATTACTAGGTACATTTAGATATTTTTATTACAGCGCCATCTAGATGATGTCCAAGTATGTCGTTGCAAGCATTGAGCTGTCAAATTAGACAAATGCAGTAGTTTGTAATAAATCTGCTAGATGTCACCGCAAAATGAATTCTATTTATTACGCACACATTGTTAGAAATGTTAATTTTTGTCTTGTTTTAAATATCGTTTTTCTTGTAAAGTACTGTAAATTATTATGACAGATTTTAAAGGCGAGCACTACAACTTCATGAAAATTGGAAAATCGATTGTAATATGAGAAACACTATCCACATTAAGAGAATTGCTGTAAAACAAAATGTATGGACGGCCAAGGTTCGCAATCACCTTAACTATTGAAGGGCCTGTAAATAGGCACAACTGGAGTTGCGGGCACGCACACAGAGATGGCAGCACACATGACTAGCAAAATAGTGACAAAGGATGTGTTTGAATATGCTTTAAAAATATTGATTGAATTTCATATAAGTCATATTGAATTAATTAAGAGTCTACTTAATTAATTAAGAGACTACTTAATTTAAGTAATGTAAGAAAGATGTTATGTTTTAATTATTACCTATAGGGCCATCTAGTGAAGAAAGAGAAATAATTATGTTTATATGGCGATGGGTAGGTCTGTTACTTAATTTATATTCAGTGCTGTTGGTCTTCCTATTAAAATAATATTCGGACCGCAGGATGTCGCTGTGGCGCGGCGGCGAGCGCGCGCTGGAGCGGCGACTCGGCGAGGAGCGGCGCGCGCGCACTGCCGCCGAGCACCAGCTGCTGCGGCACGCGCGCGAGCACAGGTACTGTCACATACACACTACACAGGTACTGTCACATACACACTACATAGGTACTGTCACATACACACTACACAGGTACTGTCACATACACACTACACATGTACTGTCACAGACACACTACACAGGTACTGTCACACACACAACACAGGTACTGTCACACACACAACACAGGTACTGTCACATACACACTACACATGTACTGTCACAGACACACTACACGGGTACTGTCACATACACACTACACATATACTGTCACAGACACACTACACAGGTACTGTCACACACACTAAACAGGTACTGTCACAGACACACTACACAGGTACTGTCACACACACACACTACACAGGTACTGTCACAGACACACTACACAGGTACTGTCACACACACACACACACACACACACTACACAGGTACTGTCACAGAGACTACACAGGTACTGTCACACATACTACACAGGTACTGTCACACATACTACACAGGTACTGTCACACACACACACACCACACAGGTACTGTCACAGACACTACACAGGTACTGTCACAGACACACTGCCGAGCTCGGCGCGTTATAGGGCAAGGGCGTGGGCCGCACTCGGATGGGTGGCCACATGTGGTATAAACGTTTCTGGAGTTCTGTGCTTCGGAAGGCTCTCCGTCGCGAGTACAGGCAAAAAAACAACCGAGCTCGGTTTTTGTTTTTTTTTTTAAGTAAAGGCTCTCCTACCGTGGTCCATACATAGATGGTGACCACAAGTGGCATAAACATTTCTCGGGCTCCTACGTGCTTTGAAATATGCCGTTGGTCCCGGCTGTCGTGTCATTGGTGCGACGTTTAAGCGAAGAGCACATACCACTGCCGACGATCCAATCTCATTTACTTTAGAATAAATTTTACAGTAAAAAATTGACTTATAGTTGTTACTTCGTCACTTTGAATAATAAAGTAATAAAAACTGACTAATTGCGAGTTGGACTTGCGCACGAAGAGCTTCGTACCATTATCTATAAAAAATCTCGTTGTATAGAAGCCCCACTTAAATATTTATTTTATTAAGTTTTTAGTATTTGTTGTTATAGCGGCTACAGAAACATCATCTGTGGAAATTTAAGCTGTCTAGCTGCCACGGTTCATGAGATAGATCCTAATGACGGACAGACAGTGGAGTCCTACCTTCATATTCATAAAAAATACACACGTTTGTTATACCTATTTTAGTTAAAACATATTTTGTCCCTTTTCCTCTTTTCAATATTTAACATTGTTAGAACGAGACAAAACATATTTTAAATAAAATAGGTTTTGCTAACTATTTTTTTATGAATAAGGGGGTTAGAATTAGGGTCCTGTTTTTACCCTTTAAGTTGAAACCCTTAAAACTTGTTGCATCCCTTCCAGCGGCGAGTGCGAGAGCGAGTGGTGCCGCTCGCGGCGCGCGGCGCTGGAGAGCGAAGCGTCGGCGCTGCGGCGGGAGCTGGCGCGCGCACGGGACTCCGCGCAGCAGATGCAGCGGGAGCTGGCGCAGGCCGCCGACCAGGTGAGGGATACTGGAGAAAAAAAGGCTGATATCTATGTCCAATTTAAGTTTTTTTTTCATATAACTAAAATCCATGTCGACATACATAATACTGATTTAAAGTATAAAATATTAATTAATTAATCCCGTAGCAAAACAAAATTCAATATTAATACACTAACAATAATAATAACATGTGCCACACCTACGTCGAAACGGTTTTTTTATAAGCTTCATCACGTCTTTTTATTTTATTTTTTTATTTTATATTATTACTATCTAATTCAGTATTGTTTAATTATAATTAATACATTTTTTATATTACTCTTCTCACTAGGCACTTGCATAGTGGTGTGGTCAAATTATCAGCCACTTCCTTCTGGGTGCTGTTATGACTACCCCTAATTTTTTTTAAACGACTAGTTTTTTTGCGTATGAAATGCATGAAAGCTATCAGACCGGTAGTACGCAAAACAAAATGTGAGGTTGTATACGCAGGGTGCGTAGGCAATGATGATCCATAACGAATTTTGTTGAGATTTGTAGAGCTAAGAAATCAGAACGTTGTAATAATGGTTTTGTTTTAATTTGTTGACCTCGAAATGAACCTCATTGCTATTCTTGTTCGTGCAGAAGCCTCACTGCTTTATTAAAAAGTCGAAACAACAACAGATTTTTATTATCTTTGTCATTCAACAATAATAAAATGTGTTTCCTAAGGTTCGGACACTAGAAGCGCGAGCCGAAGAGTCCAGCACCTCGTCAGCACCAGCCGCCTCCAGCACAACTCCCTCGCACAGACTGTGGCAAGCGTTGCAGGAGCGGGCCCAGCATCTGGAGCATTCTCTTTCAGCCGAGACCAGGGTCAAGTTGGACCTACTGTCTGCGCTGGGAGACGCCAAGCGACAGATACACATACAGGAAGGTAAGACACCAATCTGCAGTTTAAGGATGGTCCAACGCCACCCCTACCACAGACTGTGGCAAGCGTTGCAGGAGCGGGCCACGCATTTAACTAAAGCATTCTCTGTCACCTGAGACCAGGGTCAAGTTGGACATGCTGTCTGCGCTGAGTAACGCCAAGCGACAGATACACATACAGAAAGGTAAGAAACAGTTTGCAGCTTAAGGATGCTTCAATGCCACCCCTACCACAGATTGTGGCAAGTGTTGCAGAAGCGGGCCCAGCATCTGGAGCATTCTCTGCCAGCCAGGACCAGGGTTAAGCTGGACCAGATTTTTCAGCATCGTCCGAGGTGTATATTGAGTTTTACTTTCATATATTCGAAAATCGATGTCTTCATTCCCTAAACAGTTAAATTTAAATCACTTGTTAATCTCGCGGGATTAAAACGTGATTTGTTTTTAAGGCAAAAGGAATGAAAAATTAAAAACTGAACTAAGCTATTGATTATTGTAGGTACTCGCATTGACAAAACATACCCTCTCTCTAGGTATAATCTCGAACAAAGACAAGGAGCTGTCGGAGCTCAAAGCGCAGCTGGTGGCGGTGATGCCGGCGGAGCTGGTCTCCCTCGGCTGCGGCTCGCTGTCCCCCCTCTCCGGCTCCCCCCTCTCCCCGCTGGACCCCAACGCCAGCGTCTACACCCCCAAGCAGCTCTGCTCTGACGCTTGAACACCTGTGAAATAGAGGCGGTGCCGTGCGTAAGGAATCTCTTTATTTTCATCTAAATCGGTCCAGCCGTTCTTGAGTTATAAGTGTAACTAACACGACTTTGTTTAAGATTTACCGTTTTTATCCATAAAGCCACCGATCTGTTAAACGTGGCATACGCTCGGCGTGATACTGTGACTACCCCAGTAAAGTAAGGACGCTAAGCGCGAAGAATTTCATACGCACGCGCATAAGAGTTTTCTAAAAGATGTGACACTAGGTGGCAGCACAGTGACGTCAGTTCCAATCGACTGCTCTCATTGGACAATCAGTTGACAGGTTCTTTTGCTCTTTTATATGTATTTAATAAAAGCATATTGGACCTGACTTCACAGTGCTGCCATCTGGAGTCCCATATTTTTGAAAACACTCATTATATTAATGTCCCGCTTACAACGTGGCGGTTAATGCCACTGTGCGAGCAGGACGGCAATATATTATGCGCATGCAATAGAGATAGCAAATGGCATGTCTATGTACGAAATTCTTTGTGCTCAGCGTCCTTACTTTAGCATGGCACCGGCGACAACATTTATCGAGCGCTATCATTTATTACTATTTTGCTATATATAATAATAACGAGCAGGATGGCACTACTCGCGCGATATAAAGTTTATCAGGGTGTAAAATAGATGCCGAAAGACAGAAATTAAGATATATTGACTTATTTCGAGGTGACTGCTTATAGCTAACGCGCGTCGAAACAGGACTAAAATTCCAAAAAATTGTTTTAATACTGTGCGTACAGTATGACATCTAGTAGCAGCAAATCGAATCATTCATTGAAAGAGATGCTTATAGCATAAAGTATTATAGTATTAGGTACATAATAGATAGATGGCGCTTGTGTTTAACACTGGGTTTGTCAATGGTGTCATGTTAAGGGAAATGTTTTCTAGTGTGCATATTTTTTGTAAATTCATAAATTAGGTACTGAATACCTGAACTGATGATGCCTATGATATATGGAGTATTATTTTTTTCACACGAAAAACCTATGTACAACCGCGCGATGAGCTTTTCACATCGGAATTATATTTTCGTACAGTTATTTGGCGTTTGTACTAAATACTGAAATAAGTGAAGATTTTCATATTACATGAAATGATTATAACTTACGGTTTAGAAATACTGGACACAGAAACGTGTACTAACATTATTGTATATGCAAAAGTCAGAACAAACGTCTGAATATTTACACTCAATGTTTCTTGCAACTGAAACGCGGATACGCAGTTACGTACGTCTTTCGTACCGCTTTTGGAGTAACCCTACAGTATATTTTGTTAAACATTATATAAAAAGAGGTACTTACGCATGGCAACCTCACCGGCTTCGGCAACCCACCACCGCCTACTGGTCTTTGTATGGGCGTTGTTTGATCTCATTCGTTTATTTTGTTTACCGATTGGTAAGGCCTTGGCGCCTATGCGTTCTTAATTTATTTTGTTACTTAATTTGTTAAATTTTGCGCGCGAATGTCGCTTGGTTTGGCTTCAGTTGATCGAAATACATGTTTAAATCATAGCTTAAGTAAAATTTAAGCTTTTGTGTTTATACCATTCTGTATTTATACACAGATTTTTGAGATTTACTTCCAAAAAATTACCATTTTTTTGGTTTGGTTGGATATTACTTACTATAGCGCGTGTCAGTTAGCGCGTCAATAGAGCATTGACCTTACATTGGCAGATGCGATGCATATTCTAACTTTTACAGTTACTTGTATACAATATGTGTTGTAAAGGGCTAAATTACGTGTGTTTCGGTCAATACTCAATATGTACCGAACTCAGCGCAACTATTTTTTATAACGCAGTATTCGCGGCAACCCGATGTGTTTAATGTCCATACAAACATCGGTAGAATCTCGATCAATGGAGAAATACGAGTGTTAGTTTTGTAACCGTGTAACAGGAAACAGAACGTTTATTTTTTCATAAATGAAATATTTGGATTCACACATTGTACCTGTCAACAGTAGCATTCAACTCGAAACACAGGCAAATGTTGGTTTATGCAGATGTGAAGTCCTATTTACACAGTGCAAGTTTCTTGCCTGTTGCGTACAATTTTATTGAATCAATAGGTGACTTGCATGGTCTTAACATAACGGTACCATACAAATCATTTAATGCTTTAATAAGTATACAACAGGCAAGAAACTTGCACTGTGTAAATGCGCCTTAAAGCTCTTGCGTCAAATAGATCGTATGCTCATATTTTTGTATTCCGCAAACAGATATTTTTTCACTAAAATGGGCTATTGATTGATCTCTTAACGCATAATGTACGGGTGCGATGTGACGTCATTCGCTACTAGAGTCCTGTGTTCTTTTGAATTTATGTGATAAATTGTACAAAATATAAGATCTGAATCGAGTCTTCTTCTTTGTATAAATTGTAGTTTATTGACGTTTTAAGTCGAATTTGTGGGTAAATTGTGGCGTCGCTTGAGAGCAAGGTGTAATGTGAGCTAAGTTTGACTACAACTGATGTTGTTTGCCATGACAGTGTAAAGGTGCTGTGCAAAATAGCTTCGGACATATACGACTCATAACTATAGTACACGACAGTTAAATACGTCAAAATACATTGACCTATATCTACGTGTCTCTGTCGGTCGCGCGCTGATTTTGATGCTGTCTTTATTCAAGCGCGGTTATGGGGGGTTCATGGAGGTCATAATCCCCTTCTGAGCTATGGAAAAATCCCGGTGGTGTAGAGCGGGGGGAGGTTGAATGTTTGAATTTGATGGCTCCTAGACATGTGACCCTCCGGTGCCCGAAGGCTGGATCCACCCTTGTCTTTCACAAACTTTGGAGATAGCTTGAATTAAAAATACGAAAATTACATGAATAGGTCAATATCCAGTTTTGACCCACTGACAGTCGTGTGCTATATTTATCAGTGGTTTGTGTTGTGTCCTACAGTCTACGTTTGTACAGTGTCTAAATGGAATATGAGCAAGCGTGAAGTAATTTTATGGATGTGAAACGTGTCCATCCTAGACGACCCTCCTTAGTTGATAGGCTCCATACGTAGTTATTAATACAGTAAGACTAAGCTCTAAAGGACTGGTATCCAGGGCCGTAAAACAATCCAAAAAAAATAAGACTAATAGGTACCGCTCAATACATAGGTAATATCATTTTTGCAAAAGTAAAAAAAAATGTAAGTTGTCTTATCTATGCGGATATAAATGTCTGTAAGAGCCATCCGTAAGATTACTTTCAGCTTTTAGTTTGCGTATAATATTATTTTGGTATACTTTCGAAGATTGTTCTGACATATGGTGGTTATTCAATGCCTCTACATACATTTAAAATATTAAGTATTATTTTATAATTTGTATTAAAGTTTGACCACGAAGTTAGGAGACCTCACCGTTTTATGGTATTTACAGCCCCGGTGGCGTCATCATTGCAGGTCTATTAAATTAGTATTAAATAGATAAACAAGAAGTGTGACTTTAAAAAAAATATAGAATTTGGGTACATTAAATTCAAAATGGCGGAATCAATATCATATGTTCGAACAATATTCTCTTTGAACATTTAAATCTGTTGTAACATTTCTTCGTAAAATGTGACGCCTTACGTACACATATATGCTTCTACTCTGCTTCCGTCTTTCAGGACTGATATTCTTTTGCATTTACATAGTACAATGTTAATTTAAACTCCGAGACACAAATCATAGTGTGGTGTGTAATGTAAGAAGGTTTAGTCTCATGCCTGTAGTTGCCCAAGCGCATGGCTATATGGAAAAGTGTCATAGAACTTAGAGTTTTCGGCTAATGTGGTTGTTTCTGTCAATATACCTATTTTTATATAGTAAAAGAAAAGGCAGAAGTCGTGTCGTATAGGGAGTCAAGCATTTATAAAAATAGGGAGGCATATAAAATACTCCACCGACAGGATTCTAGATCTTAAATGTATGGTTATAGATGACCTATTTATTAGTAATTATTATTAATTAAAAGAGACGCATCGCGTAGATTTCAGTGCGAATTTTAAAAAATGGCATTTAAAAAAAAAGAAATATTTTTCTAGCTCGATGGCACTTTTCCCAAAAACATAGCTTTGGGCTAGGGCAATCGGGTGGGCTAAACCTTACAATAGGTTAACGAGGATGTTGGAACGTGGGTTGGCAGTAGAATAGTTTGGCTCTAACTCGATAAACTAAGATTCATTCAATCTTCGACGCCCTTTGGCAGATGCTTTGACTCCTAGGTTTAGTCGCACGGTGAGAAATGTTAGGGACTTCCAATTTAGATTTTAGTGATTCTACTCTTTGACAGCTAGTATGGTGTTGCCAGTATACATAATTATTAAACTATTTAAATACTTAAGTTGTTTCAACGAAATTAAAAGAATGCCATTCTTGTTAATTAACGGTTTTCACGTTTCTGTCACATTTCCGTAAAATAATAAAAAAAAAATGTTATGGCTGTTCGGTGTTATATAAACAGTGCCAGCCAGCTGTTTCTATCAAATTTAAAAAAGAAAAATCGTGCTTTAGCTACTATTCAAAGACAGTATGGCACATTTCTATCTGAATGTAGTTCTTTAAGCAATCTGTGTTTTTTCGGCAAAAGTCAAAGGAGCGTCGAAGACTCAATAATCTTTACTTCTTGTTGTGGGACAAGTTCAATCGTTAGTGTTGCCATGACTAATACCTGATATGTACTTAAAAATGTTCGCTAATTATAATATTTATTAAATCTTTGGCGAATCTAGAGTGTTAACTCTATAATGCTCAAAAGTGTTCAATGGTTCCTGACCACACTAACTTGATGTACCTGGTCTATTTTCAAATGGGATTTAATATTGTCGAAAAGTTAATTATGCGGCGTTCACATTATGCTATTGTTTTGTCATGTTACCAAAGTTCCATGATGGTAATGCCTATAATATTATAATGCTGAGTATTCAACTAGGAATTCTACTCCATGCGACGTATAAAACTCAACAAATAACTGGTTTCAATGTCCTGCCAGTAGCATAATGTCAACGCAGTCTAATACACAACCCACTGAAAAAGGTTTCGGAAAGACGCACACGAAAACTGAATGTGATGATGTCTGTATTTACTCTGAGATTGTGACACTGAAGTGTTTGTCGTCCTCTCTAGTCTTAACGGTCGATTTACGCGCCGCGAACAGTCATTTACTATTTACTGAATTCATAACCTGATTTGTTTCGGTTTTGGTTATTTTGTTTTAGTTTGCTAGTATTTATTGGAAATGTTTATGAGGGCTTTTCAAAATAGGTTTTCCTGTCAAATGCTTGTAATAAGGTGTCATTTGAGATTTGAAAAGTTTGACACTTGAGTTTAAACAGCGCCATCTGTGGTGCTTGGGGAAATACTTAGTACACTTTTATTCATACAATATCAAACGTTTGCTTAAACTATTTATGTAAAATCTGTTTTGTCCTTACATCTTTTTTTTATTTGACAGAGTAAGAACGACGCAAAACATATTTTAACAAAATTAGGTTCAGTAAACGGTAGGTATTGTTTTTTATGGAATATGTGCCTAGTTAGTACTTCGCTATTAGGAGTATTTAAACATGAGTCAAATGTAATTCAAAGGTTGTCAACACGAGTGAGATTAAATTGAGATGGCGGCGTAAATCGACCTTTTGTGTTATTTATAATATGTTGTAAGAGGTTTAGTTTTTAACGGCCGACTGCGCACTGTCCTCTACACAAACTTGCGTTTTTTGTATCTGAAACAATTGTGAAATAAGTACTTAATTTAGCTTTATAATCCCCGGCATTGATGTTTTATACCGTATGCACAGATGTATATTTTTTCAAGAAATACGTTTCCGGATGCGACGTTGAAGGAACTTTGGTACAAGCCGAGCGATCTGAATTTTCACTAGTGAAATGTAAGCGGTAATGTTTGTTTGTATTATGAACAGATGCTGTAACAGCAATAAAAAATCAGACTTGTGCGTGATTTGTTTTAATACAACCCTCAGAATTCTTAATATACAATTTGTTTTGTCATTTTGTGAAAAGAGTCGAAGGCTTACTTATTGCTTAATCCACTGGCTCAGCGACCCGAAGTGGATCTTGGCCTTTGAGACGAAATAGCGCCACAATTTTCTATTCTAAGGCAATTCTCACATTGCCCAGCACTACGCAGCGTAGCGCGTGAATGTAAGTATCTCCGTTTGTATAGAAAACACGCACAATACAACACACTGACACCGCGTCCCCGCGCGTCGTTTTTGTATGGCGGCCCGCACTACGCAGCGGGGCGCGATGCAGTGTGTTAATCGCCTAAGCGATATGTTGCCAACTGACAACTTCCATCTCCCGCAGACCAGCCTGCGCCGTATCGCTCCAGCGATATGTGGGTCGACCTACTGGTCTTCGGCCTGATACCTTTCCCATATATGCTGCCTTGACGCCACGATCCTCCTTCATCCTTTCCAGTGGGCACCATTGTAAACGGAGTAATAAATTTATTTCTGTTTTTCCTAAAGGCTGACTGGTAGAGGATGCATTAGCATTAAGTCCACCTTTTGTACCATTATGGTCAATAAGATTTAATAAATAAATAAATAAACACTAATTACATTTCTCTTTCACTGGCTCTTTCTCCACATTGTCCGGACTTTTTAGCTTCCGTCAGCATATTTGGCCGGTCTAAGGATTTTAAGAAATATGCGCTCTGCTACGATTAATTTTCCAGTGCCAGTAGTTGTAATCGAAAACAAAAACGATTTTTTGGCAGAAATAAGTGTCGGTTCAGGTAGAGGGAAAACGCCCGAGCAACCACTGCTTATCAAAAACAACATAGAACAAATCTAGCATAGAACAGAACAGAAAAAACCGAAACCGTGTTAAAGTGAATTCAGTTCATGAGAATAATATTAAAACATTTTTTTTTGCTGTCCATAAAAACTCTGATCATTCAAATTGTATGGGAGACCATATTTTTTCTTCTTTCCATATCCTTGGATAAAATTGTTCAGTACACTTAAAAGTTTCAGTATATGATGTTTGAACTTTTATTACAGCATACGTAGAGCAGTGTCCTTGGAAGTTATTATTGAAAACATAATCAGGTAATGTTATCAAATTTACTATATTTTTCTTATAAAAAATATTATTTGTTTCAGTCATACTTCCTTATAAACTAGATTCGCGCGCTTTACTCAAAAGATTTTGTATTTCCAACTGTATCTGCAAAGCCTTTTCTAAATTCATACTCCTCAATATCGACGCGATGTATCTACCGTAATGCTCGAATTCATCTTCTCTACATATTCTAGAACAATGTAAACTTGTGTCGACGAAATCTGGGGAAATTCTTTCCGGGTCTGTTCTTTCAGTTTTTACTTTTTTCTTTTCGATTTCGTATTCTTCTTCGGAGTCCTGAACTTGTGGTGAAGGTGGTGTTTCCTCCAACTCCGGATCAGCCTTGAGATCTTCCTTCTCATCATCATCGTCATCATCATCATCATCATCATCAAATTTCAATAGTGACCATTCTTCTTCTGGTCGTGGTTCTTGATTCTGAAAAAAATTATTCTAAATGAATATTACTCAAAACGCCATAATACATAATTAGTATTTACAGTTTAACAAAGCTTATAAACATCATAAGACCTCTCCAACCCGACTGGCCAGCATGAGAGTGTAGGCCAAGTCATCTGGCTGCTCTGACCTTATATGGCTCTAGTAGTACTGAGGATGATGTTCCTGCAGTGGAGACTAAAAAACCCTGAAGATTTACTGATGAAATCAGTCATCAAACCCAACAAATGTTTAAAAACATCGGCAATATAAAATCAATCCAATTTAAGAAGAACTGATATAAAGAGATAGCAATAGAAAAAAGCTGAATATCATACTTCCTGTTGGTGTAAAATTTTAATTAGCAGAAGCCAATAGCTTCTGCCGATTAAAATTTTATTCATTGAAGTTAACATACTAACAATTAAGTTAGTAACTATACTAACCTCACTCATTGCATTCCTAGCGTTGCGTTGTTGCATCGTAAACTTGTATTTATGCCAGTATTGGAACCATTTCATTGCAGGTGTATACGGCTGATTGGTGCCTGCTCTTTTCTTAATTTTCGTCAGTTCCTGAGCATATGTTGACCCGAGAACATTTATCTTATTTTTTAATTCACTCTCGTTGAGTTTTATGCCTGTAGCGGTTTCGAATTCTGACCTTATGTTGTTGTAGGCTTCGTGCCTCAATTTCTTTTGCCTGAAGTATTTATGTTTTGGATTATACAAGAATTCATACTGTAGGTAAATTTTTACGAATTTTACTGTTTCCTGTTCGCCCCACCGCTTTGTTTTGTGTGATTTTTCATTAGAATTTTCCTCCTCTTGTTTTTCTTCTTCTTCTTCATTATCAGATAACTCCAACCAAATCTTTTGATCACTTGAATCCTGAAATAGCAATTTGTGTTGTTAACAATTCCTACATTAAGTGTGCTCGCAAAATCATGTCAGCCAATAGCCTAATGTTAGGAACTTTTAAGAACATAAATACTAACTTCTATGCTGATCTGGGAGAAAGGAAAAAACTTTGCATGTACCAGCTGCTTTTCTTCCCACGCAAATCGTAGAAGTTGATCGAGTGACTGAGCGAAAATGCAAATCATTTTAATAGACGACGCGGCTAGTAAGCCATCATTATTTGATTTATTTTTTTAACGTTTTCGCCCACCATCACGTTTAATGTAGTCTTTGAGTCTTGCGACCCTGAACTCTGTCTGCTTTTGATCAGAGCAATCAGTGAAAATGGTGTCCTGTTATACAGTGGTTCCCAAAGTAGGCGATAACGCCCCCTTGTGGGCGCTGCAGGTCTCAAGGGGGGCGGTAAGAGACCCAGAAAGAAAATGTTTTTTTTTTTTGCTAGGAGCTTTATTTAGCTAGGAGGCCTCTTAAACAACGACTGCAAGAGCTCTCGACTCTCAACAACAACTTGTGAACATCAACTAATATGAATTAAAAGATTGCTCAAACTCGGTTCTATATTTCTCTCCGCGTAGTTCATATATCTGTCCTATTTTATTGAATATAGAAAAAATGAAAATCATGTCAATCGGTCGCTCCGTTTCGTAATGAAAGTAGACACAAACAAACAAATAAAAAGGCAACAGACACACTTTCGCATTTTAATAGTTATTAGTACTCGTAGATATCTATCATGTTTTAACAAGTTTTTGTTAAATAACCCGAATTGTGCATTCCTGTATCAGTTGGCTGGTTTTTAAATAGGTGAAAAAATGGGGGCGCTAAAAAAATATTTATTCTCAAAGTGGGCAGTAGACAAAATAAGTTTGGGAACCACTGTGTTATAAGGAGATATATCAAATAATTTGAAAAAATTCAAAGTCAAAATACCTATTTAAAATTTAAGTATTAATATTTATGAACAGCATTTTCAAGTATCTTTGTATGTAAGTGGTTACGCAAAAAGGGACCTCAAGGAAAAATGATTAAATATATAAATAAAAATTGAATAAAAAATAAATTTTGATTCTGTGGTTACAGAATCAAAATTAATGAAAATATAAAATAACCTTTTCAATCCGTTTAGGTCCCTTTTTGTTGAACCAATCACATATTTATAATAACTAGGAGTTAGGACGTTGTTGGGCAAAGATCTCCCATTTCTTTCCATGTGTTTCTATCCCCTGCCTTTGCTGACCACTCACATTGGAAAGAGTCGAGGTTATCGCGCCATCTCTTTCTCGGCCTCCCCTGCGACGTCGACCATGGTCAGGCATCCATAGCATTAGTTTATTCCCCATTTCTCAAAGGAAATGGTACATTTCTCAAAGGAAGTGGTACATTTCTCAAAGGAAATGGTAGAGACCAGCAGTGGGCTATACAGGTTACTAAAAGAAAAAGGAATTTGTTGATCTATCCTATAATAACATACTACTAACCTCATTACCCGCATCTTCAGAATCATTAGACCTTTTTTGACCCAAGTGTCTATCCCAATCGGCAAACCATTTCAAACTAGATTTATAAGTCCAGTCTGGACTAGACTTAGTCTTGATTTTCGTTCGCTCTTGAGCATAAGTCGATTGCAGAGACCTTATTTTACTCTTAATTTGTTGTTCTGAAAGATCTATTCCAGTTGCTGCTTTGAACTCTGTCCTGAATTTGCAAAAAGCTTTTTTACGTACATCTTTGTGTCTGAAATTGTGGTTGTTTGCATCCCACAATTGCTTGTTGCGTAAGTAAATCCTGACAAATTTTAAAGTTTGATTTTCACCCCATCTTGATTTATTTAGACTAGCCTTTAATTTGGTTGACTTTTCAATGTTGGCCAGAGTCTCTGATTCAGAATCTGCAATTTGTGATTCCTCCAGCTCAGACTTTAAGAGGACATCACCATCTTCTGTTGGCGTCAAGGAAGCGTCACCTTCATTAGACGTGTCATGTTCACCATTACCTTCATTACCTCCTGGTATTGATATCCATATTTTTTTATTATCTGGCTCTTGTGGCTGGAAATTATTTATCTATTTTAATCATAATTTTAAATGCTTATTACAGCCCTCGAAGCGTAAGCTCAGCTTTGCATTAGTGTGAGTGAGCGCCAAAAGAAGAGACAGTCAAAAAATTCCTTAAAAATAAAATAAATGTTTTATTAGAAAGAATTTAACCATTTTGATTACTTTAGGTGAAAGTAAAGGTGGAAAGTGTGCAGCAGGAAGACGACATGAGAGGGTCGTGCGTGCCACGTATTTCAGGCTATTTAAAAAACCAGTAAAAACTAGTGTGGGCTGTGCTGTGCCTCAGGTCAATGTCTCACCTGCACAATCTGTGTGCACTTACACAGTTGCAAAGCTGAGCTTACATCTCTAGAGCAGTACAAGTGATTTAAATGAGTTTTCATAATACACATGCAGGGACAATAATTTTTCAAAACTAAACTTCACCCCCAACCAAGGCAACAAACGATTTTGATATAATTTATATGGGATCACCTTACAAGTATACCTTTCAAACAAAAAAAGAATTTTCCAAAATGGTCCAGGCGTCTTTGAATAATCGGTGAACAACCTCCTCCTTTTTGGGAATCAAAATCAGTAAAAGACAACAAAAAGTGTCTCATTTAAAACTCAATTAGCCTGTTTTCCAGGGTGTCAGCTTCCTGCATATCAAATTATACTAAATTTGATCCAGACGTTTGCCCGTGAAGAAGTAACAAACAAACACATACAAACTTTCGCCTTCATAATATTAATGTGATGCAAAACAAGAGCTACAAAAGTTTGTTGTATTGTTGTTGAAAAGTTGAGTGTATATACAACTCAATAGCTACTTGGAGTGGCCCTATTCTACTCTGCCGGAAACCACACGGCAAAGATCTCAGATCAAAGATAGCGCGGAGTACAATTTGCTTTTCATTCTTGTTTTGTATCAACAAAATTACCAGTTCGTAAAAACATGAAAGACAATCTTACAAAACTAATAAAATATCCTTTTAAGATATTAAGCAGAGGTTATCATATCATACTCACTTCGTCACTTAGAGGCTCATTGTAGTATTTACACCTATGCCAATACTGGAACCATTTCATGGCTGGCGTATACTCCTGCCCTGACTCTTCCCTTTTCTTAATTTTGGCAACTTCCTGAGAGTAAGTCGAACCGAGAATCCTTAACTTGGCCATCACTTCTCTCTCCTCAAGCCAAATATTCGACGCAGCCCCGAAAGCAGAGCTGATGTTTTTGTAAGCCTTCTTGCGCATGTATTTGTTCCCGTATTGCTCATGTTTTGTATTCCACAAGTACTCGTGCTGTAGGTAGGTTTTGACAAATATCACTGTTTGTTCCTCGCTCCATCTCATTGTGGATTTTTTAGAATTTTTATTTTATAGAATTTTACTCAAGTGGACACAATAAAACATAAACACAACAAATGTCACAATGACAGTGACGTGCATGCGTGACAATGTCATTCACAACTATACAGATAATACAAAGTTCAGTGTTGCCAGGCTGTTTGTTTTTTCCATTTCATGGCTTCCATGTTTCTTCACATCATCACATCACATCACAACCCGAAGCCCAAAGAAAGTAAGAAAAATATAGTTCTATTATGAAAAAGTGAACCGAAGATAAAGAAGGTAGTATAGCAGTCTAAAATTGTATGGGCCACCATGCCACCAATGAGGTAAGCTTTATAAGAGATGAATCTGGTGAATGGTAGGGCTGGATTGGATTAACAATATCCTGTCTACATGCAATGCATGGCTGGAGGCTCACAGACAGAGGCGGTCTGTTTGGAGGCCCAGCTCCGGCTCTAGTTCTTGATCAACGTACAGCGAGGGAGGGCAGACAGAGGGAGAAGCAGAATGCTGAGTTTAGGCTCAACAAGTTGGATTGGCATTGCACCTAAATTAGAATCAGGGAAAAATGGCGTCATAATATCTCTGGTATTGAGCTTAGGTGAGACAAGTGTGTGAAAGAAGTCATTGGTAAATGAGATACAAGGTTAACTTAAAATTTTATTAAACACAATATGGTCAATATTTAAATTACAGGCAGGAAATTTATCTTAAAAATCCATCCAGATATCCATTTCCTCCTTTCTTTGATTCCATTCTATAAAAATCTGCTGTGCGCTCTACAACATGAAAACAGATGCCTAATCATCACTGGGTGCCATCTTCATGTTGAAGTGTCTATAACTCCTTCAAAGACCCAAAAAATGGCTGCTGCTATGTCCAATTAGATAAATAAATAATGGAGTTGGGGTCTGCAGACAATATCTCAGGTTACAGAACTTACTGACTTAATTTGGCTTGTAATGCCAACCTCCACATTGATGCTTCAAAGGATGGTGTCATTTTAGTGGCTTTTTAAACAAGCTATCCGTGCCTCAATTACAATATCTTGTATTTCTAATTGTACTCTAATGGCTTTCTGTAAATCCATTCTCCTCAACTGAGAGGCAATGTATTTGCCATAAATGTCGAATTCATCCTCCCTCAAAGATTCTGAATTGGAATCCATGCTTCCTCTGTAAGTTACATCTGAAAAATCGGTGCTGCAGTGTTTTCGTCTAATTTTAGACTTTTTATGCTCTGAATAGTCTGAATCATGGGAGAATGATTCCTTCTGCTTAGGTTTAAAGTCCAGGTCATATCTGTCCTCCAAATTTGGACACTCTGGGGAAACTGTGCCAATTGTTTTTACAAATGGATCTATTTCCCCAGTGTCTTCATGTACACCATCAGGTGATGTTGATAATTCCATTTCTAGGTTATCATGTTCTTGAATCTGAAAATAATATTATAGTTATTATTTGGATATTTCTTACTATTAAAATTCAGTTGAAAAGTTTTAGATAAATATTGCACTTGTTTTAGCAGTCGGGTAAAAATTTATACATTGAAATGTTAATTCTGAAATGCGAAAGCCGTTTCTTACCTCTTCTCCTTCTGAAATATCCCGTCTTCTTGTCACGCCTTTTAAACATTTGTGATATTCAGCAAACCATTTTATGGTGGGCTTATAAACGAAGTCTGGGCGGGATCGCTGCTTGATTTTGGTCAATTCTTGATTATATGTGGATCGGAGGTTCTTTATCTTCATTTTCAGCTCTGGCACGGCCAGGTCCATTCCGGTGGCTTCCCTGAATTCAGCAACGATGTTCAAGTAGGCTTTTTCGCGTAAATGTTTTTGTCTGTAGTTTTCATCCTCGGGGTTCCACAAGTATTCGTAGCGGAGATAAATTTTAACAAATTTTAGGGTATCGCTTTCACTCCATCTCATGTTGATGGAAATAACTTATTTGCTGTAAGTAATGTAATTAATAACAAAATACAAACTCACACCGACAAACAATTCAATTTTGCTGTTCAGTAGATGATTGACGTTTACTTGACACTGACAGTGACATTATGTATTTTTCTTACTTTTGTCAAGATGAGCAACGATCATCGATGGAATAAATCCTGTGGTGCGATTTTTCAAACGCGGAGTCACTAAAGGAATGGTTTTTTGTATGGAAAAACCATTCGTTTAGGTGACTCCGCGTTTCAAAAATTGCACTTCTGTGGAGTTATTTTTCAAATGGGATTGATTTTATGAATAATATTTTTTTTTTTATTGGATCATTGAATGGAGTTAGTTTGGTGAATGGCACTCATGGACAATTCCATGATGGCACTGCTATTGGTTTGGTTTCTCTCGCTTAGCTAGTGTCATTGTCATAGCGTAGTAGGGGCGGCCCTTATTAAATGGCGCCAAAACCATTTCATACTTCTTAAAGACTAATTAATTTGGCTATATTGGTCTATTGAGCAAGAGGTGTGTTTAATTTTACAAACAGCCGCCTTCTGTCGTCATCATTCTTTGGGAATGCATTTGTGTGAAAAGTTTTAAACCAGCCGCCGCCGCCCGTCACTGACCTTTTTAACCGACTTTATAAAAGGAGGAGGTTGGCATTTCGATACATACATGTATGTGACGCGATATCTTCGTCAACTGTGGACCGATTTTGATAATTCTTTTTTTATTAGCCCTTACTCCCAAGTTGGTCCCATTGGGATAATTTGGTGAAGACATAAATAAATAAATATATAGGGACAAATTACATGATGAAGAACTTTGGAGGTATGGGAGAAACTCCTGAAATAAATTGAAATCAGTTGTTTTTTTTTTGTTAAAAATTTCATTATTTAGGAATGAAGTGTAGCACGAGATGTTTATGCCAGCAGGCTGCCTGTAACAATATAGTATTATTTCACAAAAACGCATAATTATTTTTTTATATTTTATTTTTACTTACATCTAGGTTTACACAATGTACCTAAGGCTAAATAAATGTATTCTTATAATATTTATGTCATTTAATCCTGATTTGAATAAAATAACTATAACCTACCTATCTGTTGGTTGAGATCAGAATACTTACTTAAAATCTAGACAAACATCTTAATTACAATATGCCAGATTATATTAGATATTAATAAAAGATAAAATAAAATAGGTCAACATCAGACAAGTTATTGTGATGAAAAAGGATGGTTTGCCCAAGGTCTTAACCATAGACCTAGAATTTTTCTGAACCATGTTCTGAACTAAAGCCATGGCATCCATATATTTTGTTTTCATAAAATGGAGGCAGTGACGTAGCTCGTACACTAAACAGACCCTGTATCAAGATTTGTTTAGGAAGGGCCATTACAATAGGGGTAGTAACAGAGACTTACTAAATGGGCCCTTTAGAGCTCTGTATCAAGATTTGTTTCGGGAGGGCCCTTCTTACTGACCAAGCCCTTTTGTTTTCATACAACAGGGTCAGTAGCAAAGATTCAACTTTGGACAGGGTCAGTGCAGGAAAACCAACTGATATAGAAGGATTATACTGTTTTCTCAATCGATTTACTTTTAAAATTCAAAAGAACATCTAAGCACTTTTTAGTATACATAGTGTGACGATACACATCTGAATGCAGTCAGGAAGAGTACACTCTGACAAAACATACAACATAATTAATTAAATCAGTTATTTCTAAAAGGAATCACCTATCTTTATTAATCACAATTATCTGCAAATTGAAATAAGAGCAAAGGTGATGTTGATTATTGGTCATTACATGAGATATGGCACCCTAATTTGGAAAATAGAGACAGACATTGTATATCTAGATGATAATTATATGAGATTACAGTGCCAATATGTGTAGGAATAACAGAAGCACCATGGAGACCCTGCTGCAATAACTAAGCCCCAATTAACACTGGTATGGCAGTGGCTAACAGCATCATTTTATGACTGGAATTAAGATTTCTTGGTCACCCATAAATAAATAGTGAGATTATGAGACAGCTTATGTGGAGCAGTGTTTATGCCCAACTACAAGATCTAGTGCTCAAACTCCTTCTAGCAATTGGTTTATTGTTTGAAGAAGGTTTTGTGTTCACATCCATTTACAACATGTTTGAGATCTCAGATATTCTAGCTTCACTGACAAGGTTTTGTATCTCAAGTTGAACTCTCAAGGCTCTCTGTATGTTCATTTGCCGCAGCTGTGTCGCTATGTACCTACCATAAACATCAAACTCATCCTCTTTGGTACAGTCCGAATTCGAATCTGTGGAATAACACGTAGGAGTCCTGTGCTTGACTTTTTTCTTTTTAATTTTTTTGGACTTTGACAGATATTTCTTCTGTTTTGGTGTAAATGCAGATTCTTGAGGTTTTGTAGAGTCATATTCATCTTCAGATTGAGATACCACTGGATCTGCAATAGTATTATCTATGCTGTTTTGCAATTCATTATTCATCCATACTTGTTCCGTATTATCCTCAGGCATGTCCTGAAAGAAAATAAGGATGATAGAGTACATACATAAGATTCTGTACCAATTCTGAATAAACTTATAAATGAGAAATAGAAATGAAAAGTAAATTGGCAAATCATATTATTCTCCTGGCCATTTCCCTATTCAGGGTTGGCTCTGTATGTCAACTGTTTCCTCTTTTTTTTGTCACTCACCAATAAAATATTTCTTTGATTCAAACCTGCCAATATTATAAAAGAACTAGAAAATAAATAGATTTACTAACATTACTGTTCGATTGCCTTCTTAATGGTGTGATGTGTTTCAAGCATTCATCCATTTCATGGAACCAGATCAAAGAAGGTTCATAAATAGAGTCTGGGACGGATCGGTGCAAAATCTTCTGCACTTGCTGCGCGTATGTAGTTCGTAACGCTCGTATCTTCATCTTCACTTCTATTTGAGTTAGCATTTTGTTTGTGGCAGCGTTGAACTCCGAAGAAATATCTCCGTAGGCCTTGGTTCTCGCATATTTGGACTTGTAATCGGGATGCGCCGGGTTCCACAGACATTCGTGGTTTAAATATAATTTCACAAATTTTAAAGTCACCGCTTCACTCCATCTCATCTTTTCTATATTTATAAGTCAACACGTAAAATTAAAATTTAAGTTTTATTTTAATTTTGTTGAATTCGTCTATTCGTATGTATTTTTGTGAATGAAGTTGAGTGATGACAGTTCATGACAGACACTGACATATTTTGACGTTTTGTATATAGTGTTGCTATTTTACACAGACCCTGCACAGACCACTTTATCCGACTGGCGAAAGACGATCATGTCATTCAAGTATTTAACCCTTTTACCATCAAACTTCATGATTTAACCTTAACTTTCAACAATTTTGTATGACACCCATCCACAAGGTGGTCTGACGACCTGACCAAAGTCGCTGGATGCAAACCGCTCTGGATCGGTTCATTTTGGAAAACTATGGGAGAGGCCAATGTTTAGCAGTGGGCGCTTATGATGATTAGGATTCGGCGTAGGTATGCACTTAATGTAGGTACAATTATAGGTACCTATAGCAAGACTTTCCTCGATCTTGGTAATAAGCACACATATGGTTTGATAGATGTTGTCTTTTCATCTTTTATCCTTGCGTATTTTAGGGAATGAACATAATTTATAGACCAAGCTAGCCTCAGAAATGCAGTATTTTACGGTTTAGTAATTTTTACGCATGATCATCAGTCACCAACCAAATATCCAATACCAATCTCCCAAAATATGTAAATTTGTGAAAGTTCACAATGTTCTTAAGTAAAATAGTTCAAGCATGTTAGGGCAGTGTTCTGGAGAAAGAAATAAAAAACCAAATATTTTTTATCTTTACTCGGACAAGCAAAACTTAAAAACAATCGTGCAAAAACTTCCTTATAAAACTCTTTTTAGAAAATGAAAACAAATGTTTTAATGCATAAACTTAATAATGTACTCTTCAACTTATCAAATTAATTTTAACGTTAAGAAATATTTCATAATCACTAAGGAGAAGTCTAAGCTCATAATCATACTTTAAAAACATAGATCAAAATCACAAGTTCATGATTAAAACAATTACATTTCTGATCTTAAAACAAAAGAATAAAGTAAACAAGTTGATACATAATCCTACGGTCAGCTAGATGTTAAATAAATACATATCTTCAATTCCTACCTATCATAAACATTATGTACCAAAAGTTTACTATAAAAATACCTAACACAAATACATGAATTTAAAACAATACATCAAGGCATTCAATATAAATTAGCATGTTAATATGGTTAAAATCAAAAATGCACACGAGGTAAAACTTAAATTCATAATCATAAAACATAATGATTATAATAGTGATAAAAATGTTAACTGATTAAAATTTGCATGAGACAACACGATCGGTGGCGATCACCGGACATCGCAATTCGTCGTATTTAAAATCAAGTCAATAATTCCTGTGCTGTCCAAAAGTTCGCTAATACTTTGATGTGATGATTTTTATTGGGAATTAGTCAATCGCCAATATTGATTGTTCCTTTATAATCATATTCTTTAAATATGCATTCAAAAGGAATGTATCTATTGGCCGATACAGCATAAAATGTAATGTTCCAGACATTTTTAAATCGATAATCAAATAGTAAAACGGTGAACCAAATAGGTAAATGATAATCAAGATAGTCGGTCGGGGAGATTCCTTTAAAACGTTTCTAAAATCAAAAAATAAAACATGCTCTTCTTAAAACTAGGATTAATCCATAATGCTTAACTTAAATCTAGAAAATTAGCTAAACCGTCTTACTCAGATACCTAAGGGATAAGAGGGCAAGCGGGGAGTGACAAAGAGGGTAGCGCACATTTTGCAGGCGTTATAGCGTCCGCTTGTCAACCCGCGCTCCCCGCTTCCCCGCTGTCCCTTTCAGGCAGGGTCTGGGTGAAACAATTCGGCTATAAAAACGGAGCTGCGCCCGTTTACTTCAACAATTGTCTGTGATGTAGATCAAATCGTCGCTTCGCTTTCAGCTATCATAAAAAAACATCTAAAACAAAATAACTTACAAACTAGGTTTGATAAAATTCTTTATAAAATCAACGAATTGCAGGTGTGACCAAGCTCATACTTGTAACAGTCACAGTTTTCGATCATAGTTCTTTTGTAATCTCATAGTTATAAAAAAAAATCTAAACTAAGGACTTTGATCGAACACGTGAAAATTAATTAATTTCTAACAGCCTTATGTTTGACCCGTATTGAGAGCTATTTGATAAATTAATATATTAAGTCTTTTCCTCTCTTCAGTCATATTCAGTCTTGAGCTTGATATCAGTCTGATTCGGTCTCTCGAATTGTATACTTGATTACGCGTATACGACTATCTTAGTCACAGGTTTTTTTCATCAAGAAAATTCAAATAATCAAGTACAATTTGAGTACTGTTGCTCACTGCAAGGCTAACAAAAAATAGTCATAAATTCACGATAAATTGATGAAGAATTGTCTAAAGTTGCGGAAGTTCACCACGGGAGAAATATTGGGGCAGTACACGCGGCTTTTAGCCAAAATACTCATACTCCACCTCCAGGATATTCATTCGGGAATTAAGAAGACAACTAACCTCTTTTAGAGACTACTGGCTAAACATTAAGCTTTAGTTATCCGTCAAACCTCCCTCAGGGAGAGTGTAAAATACGTTGCGCTGAATATTTTTCCCCTAATGAATCCGCTCAAAACCTATACATTGTTAATCTTTGCGCGTAGAAAGCTGCATCTCTTAAAGATCATATGCAGCGAGTCAACAGTAGATAGAAGCAGTGTCGCGTTACCACTTGTCTTGCGACAGAGCGGCCGTGTTGTAAGGCGGCGAGTTGATCAGTTTCCTTTCGGTTCCCGGTTCGGACTTGTAGGCGCTCGACTGTTTTTGCAACTCTGTGGATGAGAAGTTTAAAGTGTGAATCTATTTCAGATTTTGAGTAAGTAACAACGTTCGTAGTTATACATGATCATCATCATCATTTCAGCCGCATAACGTCCACTGCTGGACATAGGCCTCTCCCAAAGATTTCCAAAATGACCGATCTAGAGCAGCTTGCATCCAGCGGCTTCCAGTCAAACACCTTGTGGGTGGGTGTCCTACGCTTCGCTTGCCTGTACGTGGTCGCCATTCGAGAACCTTTTTGCCCCATACATGATCGAAGAACCTTAAATATAACGAAGTAGCAGATTTGTCATGATTTTCAGAACACAAAAACTTTTATTTGCTGATTTTTTATTTGTCGATAAGAAACACACCATATTTCTTTATTTTTAAACCATTGAGGGAGCGTCAATACAATAATTTAAGTTTACACAATGTCGGATATTTTAGATAAAAAACGTCTGCTCGTATTGCACATAACTTAAGTATCCATAAGACTTTATGGTTGTAGGTATTTTCCATTTACTATACCTCGCGCTGAAGGCACGACAACTGATATAAAGTCTTACGGTAAAATGGATAAGCAAGACTACACAAGTTCAGCCAACGCGCTTGGCCAAAAAATTACGTAATAAAAGACGTTGATCTCACCAGCGATGACGAGCAGCATCTTGCGGCGCGCGCCGAAGGCCGTGACCCCGAGCTCGGTGAGGTCGGCCTCGCTGAGGGACGCGAACGTCGACATGTCCAGCTCGTGCTGGCGGAACATGTCTGCAACAAGGTTTCTTCAACTTAACTTACATGACTTTATGTCCTATGTCCCTATCTGGTGCAGGGGGCGTCCACAAAGACTCTTCATCTTGATCTGTCTTGAGCAGGTTACATATTGGCTTCTTCAAGATAGGCTCTGAATATACTGATCACATGGCTAAGAGAATGGTTCATTTGAAGGTTAGCTACAGAGGAATAGGAAGACAGAAAAAGCGTGGAAAGAACGTGTGAAGACAGATATGAAGGAATGTGGGCTAGTGCAAATGCGGTGAATGACAGAAAGAAGTGGAAGCCGTTGCAGCAGATGACGAGGCTTATGTATTTAATATGAGGGTTGTTTATGGACTTAGTGGATGGAAAAGAATAGAAAAAGATACGAATGGTATGCTAAGGCAAGATATGGGAAACTTGAGAGTGGATATTATGTTAGCACGACGGGGAATAGCGGGACGTGGAAGAAAAGAAAACAAATGCACTGCACCAACCTTAGATAATACGATAAGGTGAGTCTGATAGTGATAGATGACTTGAGTGATAATCAGAGATTGGAATTAGGTGTGTGAAAATACCTAAAGTTTGCAGCGGGACATAATATGGAGCTGCACAACCACTTAAGTTAAACCGGTTTTGGATTTAACCGGTTTAGCTTCGGTTTTTTTTGTTTTACATGTTCCTTACCTTTGAAACGCCGAACTATAAACAATTACAAGCTGCTAATACAGTTCTAAATTAATTTTTGTTTTGTACTTTTCCAGTTAAAATTCGGTTAGAAGACCGAAACTAAACCGGTAAAATCCAAAACCGGATTAACTTAAGTGATTGTGACAGCTCCATATTATGTCTCGCTGCAAACTTAAGGTATTTTCACACACCTAATTCCGATCTCTGGTGATAATACTATAATTGGCGGATATCTGATCTGACCTGCAATGAGGACGTATAATTCCAAAAATACACTCAATATATAATTCAAAAAATGGAGATTATACTTTAATAATAATAGGCCATTACTAGCACAGTTACCATATTGGATTGAACTTTATACATTTAACCAATTAAATAAATATATCTACTATCAAGGGTTGTGACACTTATGAGGTTCTACAAAGAGGGGTTGAAAATTTTATTTTTTAACATACCAATGTACTTTTGCAAGCCGATGTCCCTGAGCAGATCGTAGAGTTGCTGGTAGCGACACTGCTTCTTCTGCGGTGGCGTCGGGCAAGTCTCCACGATGTTTGGCCGCACCATTTCCGAGCGGTTCCAGACCTTCTCCGGCTGGAACGGACCATAAGTAAGTTCACATTTAGTTCATTAGAGGAGTCTTATTTTCCTAAAGTGGCGGAGCTGATCGTGGTGTGGTGAATATAATCCGAGATTATGCTAGATTTTTCGTACATTAGAAAAATAAAAAAATAACATAAAATACCTATTTAATATCTTTAAACAAGTTCTGCGAAATTGTTATTTTCCCAAAATACGGGAAAAATTGTATAATGCACCAACACTGATGACTGATGCACTCTACATCAAACATCATTTTTTACTTAATTTTTCACTGGCAATGATTTTGATTCCTCTCCATCACGCTAAGCTTGGCCTTTGGGTCCTAAGGCCCTGGGCTGTGTGTTACCGTCGTGAAAATATACCTGTATAGATATAGTGAAGTTGCATCTGAAAATGCAGTTGCATACAAAATAGCAGTACTTAACATAGAACAATTTTTTTTTACTGACGGTACTTACAGTGGTGGCCTCGTCCGTGGTCTCGTTGAGGTTGATGGGCGAAGGCGAGGTGTGGCTGAAGTAGTAGCCCGACCAGCGCGGGGTGGGCACGCGGTACCCGCTGCCACACTCGCGCATTGCCTGCAAAAACAAGTTTATTTGGTAGGTAAGTGAAAAAAAACGCCATCTAGTGATGAGTAGCAGAACTACGATACTACTTGATATCCGTAGCACCGTACTTTTAGGCGTTAACCCCCAATTTTCTTTGCAAAAAATGACTTTTTAACGGCTGAACCGATTTTCATCAAACATAGCTAAGAACCATCGCAAGGAAACTTGGTTTCACGTTGAAAAATCGCATTGAAATCGATCATACTGTTCGAGCGCTACGATGACACAGGCAGGCAGACCAACATACATTAGTTTCAAACATATAATACCCATCTTTTTTGTCAGGGTAAAAAAACCTCTAATAAATAAATACCAATATACGGACAAGTCTCACTGATTGAGCAAGGCCCAAACAAAGTAGGTTTGAGTTGTTACTATGGGATATGTTGCTATGGGATACCTCAACGATAATATATTTTATAACAAATACATATATTAAAATTCAAGACCGTCAATCTGAAAAAGATTTTTCATTTTGACTCGACCGGGGTCGTCAATTTCAGCCCTTAAAGTTAAGGACGAACTACCTATCTGTTTATAAATATTCTTAGGTGTGTACCATTGTGTCATCATTTCAGTCGCAGCCACACAACGTCCACTGCCTGACATAGGCCTCTCCCATCGATTTCCAAAATGATCGATCTAGAGCGGCCTGCGTCCAGCGCTTTCTAGCAACCTTGGTCAGTCATCAACATCATCATCAGGTCAATTTGTCTCCACTGCAGGAGTATGACCCTACCAGTACTACCAGAGCCATACTTGGCCAGAGCAGCCAGAATACTTGGCCTACACTCTCCTCGCTGGCCTGGTGGAGAGGTCTCATTGATGTCTATAAGCTTTGTTTAGCTTGTATTTCCTAAGTCGCCTTCTCGACATCCACCCAGTAACCTTGGTCAGTCATCATTATCGTCATTAGGTCATTTTGTCTCCCCTGCAGGAGCACCATCCTCTCTGTACTACCAGAGCCATACTTGGCCAGAGCAGTCAGAGGTCTTGGCCTACACTCTCCTCGCTGGCCAGGCGGGTTGGAGAGGTCTCATTGATGTTTCTAAGCATTGTTTAGCTTTTATTTCCAAAGTCGCCTTTTATGACATCTACGGAGGACTTGGAGTGGCCCTATCCTACTCTGCCGGAACGGCTTTATTTCAACCTTGGTCAGTACCACTTTGTAATATGTAATAAAATATACAGATCTGCGAGTAAAATGTAGGTAATTAAGGGCATCTTGAGGAAATAACCCTGTACTGTACCTTTACCTGAATGGCTAATAAGAGGATTCGCAGAAGTTAATCTCGGCCAAGGCTAAGGTGTGCCAAAAACATGATGTGACCCAGTTGGCCTAGGGCCTAAGGTGATGTGCAGGGTCGCATGTTCGATTTCATGAAAGTAGGAAAGAATACTGATTAACAATGGGCATATTTTTTCGTATTTTAATACAACCTTTGCTCAGCTGTTGGGCGGAAGACGAGCTGGGATGATGATTATGATTTGAATATAACAAGCAAGCTTTTTAGCACAACTGCTCGTATTAGGTAACAAAAATGCCAAGTGATTAATTAACCTTCGTGTAGATTTTAGTAACTAATATACAGGTACCTACGGTACTTTTATACAGTCGATAAGGCAAATCAAGCAAAATATGATACAAACAATTTCTACTTCCCTACATTTAGAACCATATTTTCGAATACAAAGATAAAGATCGCTTGTTTGTAAAATCTTGTGATTTTTATTTTTTTCTTTAGCTTTAAACAAGTTCTAACCAAAATGGCGTATTAAGCTATCAACCCGAAAGGGAGAAACAACTAATCAATGCAAACAACGTTTTCAATGGGATCATCCCAGAAATCGCAAAAAAAAGTCTGCAACTTTAATACTCCATACAAAATTAAATACCTACTGCCGATTTTTTTTTGAGATTTCAGGGACGGTCCTATAGAGAAAGTTGTTCACATTGACGGGTTTCGCGTTGCTATGTTTTTGCTACACATTGCATAGATAGACTATACTTTTCTACTTTGAAATGCTAGTATGCAGTGCCTACTGTCAATGATACCATGCTTGTCCACAATTCAGGGCAGTGTACGCGCCAAAAAACCGCGGTTCCAGCGTGCGAGGTAACGGTGGCTTGACGTATCCGTGTCAGCCAGTGCACACTTGACGGCTAATTACAATTCGATATTAGCCTAATTGGGCGCAGCACTTGCAAACTAACAAAGAATAGATGCGACTCTTCAAGGAGCCTAACCGTCTTATTACAAAACGCTGACTGAATCAAATCAAGTTGACATTTTCAGATGAGACAATGGCATATTACTAGATGTCAACTTGATTTGGTCGGATAATGATTTAGTAACAAAGTTAGTTTGAGTTTTTTCATAAGTCGGTAATTGTGTTTTGGCCGTCACTTCGCAAAAAGAAAAGCAACGGTCCGAAAGTATAGACTAATCATCATTATCCTCACGTATTACCCCGATTGCATCATCAGCGGTAACGCTTCAAAGCCCAGGGTCCGCTACCTAACCTAGGTGATTTAAGGGATTATACATGAATGTTTAGGGGTCCTTTGCTGCCCCCATTTGAAATGAATTATTTGAAAGGAAACGGAGATGTCATTTAACCGTTCCTTTACCGCCAATACCAGACACAATAGTAAAAAAATGAATGAGCATTTTAATGCCATGCGGATCTTGACCGGTTAAAATTTTGTCGTGACCAAGCTAGATAACCCTTCAAACTATTTTATGGACTACTGTTTACAGTTTAAAATGAGAACGTAAAGCTTTTCTTTGCACATTTGCAAAATTCTGCCTCTTTTTCCAAATGTGCGACGTAAAGCTTCACGAACTGCAGTTCAGAATCGAATAAACCATATTAAGAGTCCCCTTACCCTAGACTTCTCCATACAAACGTAGTCTACGTTTAATTTTGAAACCACATGTCAGATTCCGGTAAAAATTGGTAATTGTAAAGAAATTGCAATTATCTAGGGTTATAACTGGTTTCCTATAGTAAAATTACGAACTGGAAAGAAAATATAACGATTTAGAAGTTTCCCATACTAACGGTCAAAAATGATATAAAACACTATATTCTATTTCAAGTTCATATTTTTACCGTCGGAAACTAGTTATAAACCTAGATAATTGCAATATCTTTGAAATTACAAAATTTTGCCCAAATCGGACATGTCGTTTTGAAATAAAACGTAGACTACGTTTGTATGGAAAGTTGTATTTTGGTCTAGGGTCGGGGGACCCTTAAATAGCCTCTACCACAGAATAAATACTAGTATTACACCAAAAGGTCATTGTACCAAGGTCAAAACTCTATGACCTCAATCGAAAGTAAAGGAGGTAGGTACCTACGTATAGATCCCCGACGACACATGTATAGATCCCCATACATTATCCTTCTATGGCTATTTATTTTGTGTGACAAGTGGAAGGTCGCAAATTAATCGCGAACATGTGGATTACTTATCGTCTATGTGTGTCACAGCACACGTGTGGAAATTTTGCGACGTTGACTATGACATGATGTTACAAGTCAATTTACTACAGTTAGCACTTTGGCTGCGGCAAAAGTATGTAAAGTATGAAAATAAATCATTCTTGTTTACATAGCGACAACCTGTAAGAAGGCAATAAGTTTGGTATTAAGTACTAACACAAAATAAATTTATACTAGTACTTAGTACTACAGGGACGTGTGTAGGATATAGAAGACGTGTGTAGATATGTAAAGGCAGACAACAACCACATGGTCTACGCTAAACTTTCTTAAAAAGAATAGGTACATAAATCTTTGCCTCTATAAAGCGCCTGATTTTCGGCTATGGTATGTACTCATGTATTGTATTGAACTTGCTAGCCTCAGCCTTCATTTTCCGGCAGTCCAACAGAGGCGACAGCTTATTGAGCACCTTCTTCTAAGCAGGTAACTACCTATGTTATGTAAATGAAACAGGGACGTGCACAGGAAATAATCTTAAAGACGACAAACGTCTATAAAGCGCCTGGCTTTAGTCTATGGTATGTACTGACCTTGCTGGCCTCGACCTTCATCTTCCGGTAGTCTGACAGCGGCGTAGCTTGTTGAGCGTCTTTTCGTAGCACAGCTAAGAAAGTACAAGTGGAGGCTCGAGATTACGTATGTTCGACAACGTTGTTGTCTAGTTTAGATGAAGAGCAGGGACGTGCACAACTGCACAGGAACTAATACCATAGGTAGACTACGAACCGAAAGCCGCTGGTAGAAAGAAAGTTTTGTACTGACCTTGCTGGCCTCTGCCTTCATCTTCCGGTAGTACGACAGCGGCGACAGCTTGTTGAGCGTCTCCAGCGTCTTCTTCTGGCAAGCACAGCTAATAAAGTATAAGGGGAGGCTCGAAATTACTTTAGTTCGTACGTTTTTGTCTAGTTCAGATGAAAAGTAGGAACGTGCACAAGAACTATATTACCATAGGTAGACAACGAACCGAAAGCCGCCGGAAGAAAGTAAGTTTTGTACTGACCTTGCTGGCCTCTGCCTTCATCTTCCGGTAGTCCGACAGCGGCGACAGTTTGTTGAGCGTCTGCAGCGTCTTCTTAGTAGAAACAAAAGGACGTGCTCAGGAAATAATAACGAAAGATGAACTTCTATGATGCGCATGGCTTTAATCTATGGTATGTACTAACCTTGCTGGCCTCTACCTTCATCTTCCAGTAGTCGAGGCCCGAGATATTACGAACATACGTAATGTTTGTCAAAGTTTTTGTCTAGGTATTGTACTGACCTTGCTGGCCTCAGCCTTCATCTTCCGGTAGTCCGACAGCGGCGACAGCTTGTTGAGCGTCTCTAGCGTCTTCTTCTCGCAGCCCACCGCGCGCCGCTCGGACAGCGGCAGGTCTGAGATTATGTTCGCCAATTCCGTGATTTCTAGGAACAGATTGTTAGTTAACTCATTGGTTGTCTACTAATGCCATGACGGTCATCGGTGACCGACAAACAATATTAGAAATATATATTGTGCCTGCATTGCCTGTCAAGGTGAGGTGAGATACTGTTTCGTTACTTCTCGTAAATAGGTAAGTACGTGAAACCGGAAACTCTACAGAGTGTGCAGGTTCACGGGCTGTCAGAAAACTCTTATAGAAAGTTAACTAGAATAATTTTCCTGTCGCTAAAACAAATAAATATGATAAAGATAAACTAACATAATACATACCCAACGCCATAGAAACTATTGGAGGGCTAAGTAGGCAAAACTAATAGGCGAAATGAATACCAGCTGCTCTCACAGAGGTGGCAAAAAAGTGTCAAAGAAAGTGTTAATTACGCTTAAAAAAAATACTACTTTATTTAAATAATAATATTAAAAGGTTTTAATGTTTCAATTATTACCTATAGCGCCATCTAGTGACGAGAGCAGAGAAATCTTATACCTTTAAACAAGCAATTCTTGTATATTTATTTATTTATATAATTATATGTATATAAATTTCTGTGATCTCGAAAACGGCTCTAACGATTTCGCTGAAAATTGGTATATGGGGGTTATCGGTAAACAATCGATCTAGATTAGTCTTATGTTTCGGAAAACGCGTGTTTTAGAGTTTTCATGCGTTTTTCTTTCCACGCAGAATATGATCGCTAAGGACCTTGCGACATTTTGGTCCAACCCCTCAACAACGTTGAAAGTTATACCAAATACAAGGTTTTGGAATACACTTTATTTTATATTAAGACGGCTAAGTCGATATCTAGCGCGAACATGGAGTTTCGATGCATTTTTGATTCCAAGAAAGCATACATTCCTAAAATCATAAACCGTAAACAAAAGCAATTTTCTTTTCTTTGTGTACCTTCGCGTATGCTACCTTTTTTGCCGCACCCCGCCGCTATGCACATTCCTTTTCTCTCCCCTCTCCTATACCCCGCCCGCCATTGGGTAACTATGTAATGACGGTTTTTTATTAAAAGATATACCCTTTTGCTCCACTGGAACCCTAAAAATAATGTAATATATAGATAGTCTCAAGAATATCATCGCTAGGTGTACATATAATAAAACAGTAAAAAAAGTGTGTCTGTACATTAAATATATTTCCAAAAAAAATATTGGGGGCGATGGAGACGTTGTAATAGAGTAAGAATTTGAAAAAAAATGTCTGTCTGTTTGTCTGTATGTCTGTTTGTCTGTTTGTACACGCTAATCTCCGGAAATACTGGACGGATTCGAACGAAACTTTTTCTGTTATATAGGTATTAAGCCTGGGCAACATATAGGGTATAAATGATTTTGGGAAATGGAACGCCTGATGCAGAACCATAATGGTCCAGCTAAACTATAAGAGATATAAAAATGCCGCCTTAGTGAAAGTTGTTCAGCCAGATGAGCATTTTCCAGAGACATAAAGTCCACGCGAACGAAGTCGCGGGCTTCGGCTAGTTTTTAATAAGTAAGTACATTTATATAGGTAATAAATAAAACAAGGCATGTAAAAAAACACCATGTTGGCGCTCGATTTCGGCTTGGTGCTAATAGAATGAAATGATCTACACTTCAAATGCTTTCATTTGGCATAGTTTTTATCACTGTTGAGCAAAGTTATTGGTATTTGGACCAGGGTCCATACATTTTTGCGCATGGTCCTTTGTCGCGCCGGCCGCCATCCATTTTGGCTCAGCGGTTTATGATGCTGTTTTTGTTCGAATCTCACTGGGTGACTTACTTTTATTTTTTTATGGTCAAATTTATATACATATAACTTTTTATTTTGTATTGTTTTTAGACATGTTTAAAAAAATGTAGTTATTGTTTGAGATGTAACCGAGCAAAGCTCGGTCGCCCGCCCCTTACCCTTTCATTTGATACCTCGCTCAGGTATAATTTTTTACCTTCATTCGCTTATAAGGCAATGAGTAGGCATGCTACAACTTACCGTGTTGCTCACGCTCGGTGTCCGCCGAGGGCGCGGGGGAGTGCGTCTTGCTGATGGGGGACACCGACGGCGACACCACGCTGCCGTCGCCGCCTGGGGCACATCACACAATTTTAACAATACATATTTAACTCACAAGTTCCGATGTTACATTGGGGAGTCTTTAATTTTTGACATTGAAATAAAAATATGTTTCATCTTGTTTGAGATGAAACATATTTTTATTAAAACAGGTTTCGCAAACGGTTGTTAACTTTTTTGAATTCCATGGTAACTTGATTGCATATAATAGATACAAAAATTACAACTACAAGAGACATATAATAAACCTTTTTTGTACGAGAATGAATTCAAAACAAGTATTCATAAAAAGACTCCGCGCACCTTAAATCCGTTTAATTTAATAAATACCTAAGCTTGTATGGATGTTAGTTCCACCGACTAAGCACTAATGAAAGTGCTACTTGACAAAATGAGTAGCCGTTGTCACCAAACTCGCACAAAAAAACTACTAGTTATATTTGCATAATGCATTACATACAAACAATTCATTTAAGAGGTCGTTTTTATTTATTTAAATAATGGCCTTTAGGCCGCATGATATTTATTCTGCTACGGATCAAAAATTACTTACGATGTTTTGCAACTGTAGTAGATATAACTTTACGAAAAAAATCTGATACTTCAGCATAGATGGCTTTATTTTCAAAAGACGCAATCATAAACTTAAGTACGGTTAACATTCAAAATATATTATCGGGATTAAGTTCAGTTGTGCTTAAGGCCATACCCAAATTTTCGGGGGTCCAGTGGCGCCGCCATTTGAAATAAATCATTTAAAAGGAAACGGAGATATCATTCAAAATTGTGTCTTGGTCAAGCCCTAGATAACCCTTAAAACTATTTTATGAACTACTGTTTATAATTTAAAGTGCGAACGTGAAGCTTTTCTACGCACATTAGCTAAAAGTGGCCGTTTTTCGCAAATGTGCGTAGAAAAGCTACACGTTCTCACTTTAAACTACAAAAAGTAGTTTAAAAAATACTTTGAATGGGTATCTAGAACTTGACCAAGACACAATTTTAAATGATATCTCCGTTTCCTTTTAAATGATTTATTTTAAATGGCGGCGCCACTGGACCCCGGAAAATTTGGGTATGGCCTTAATTATGAAATGCGTGCTACGCCTACTTGGCACTTCCGCTAGTTTTTTCTTTTCATTCCATGTCAAATGTGACGCTACACGTTAAAGAGATTGAAAAAAACCTGACAGGGGGTTCAAAAAGTCAAAATTCTACGTGACGTAGGAACTTAATTTGTGTACAGGGCTTATGAGTAATTTCCCTTTTACAATAAGTTTGATTGTTCGGTCATTTAACAAACGAACAATAACAAAATAAACAATATGATATATTCATGCATTATTTTTTGTCGCATACTATAGGTACTTTATCATTGCATGTCAAAACAATACAAGCGCACGTTTAGCAATAGATCTAAATTAAAATGGCAAGATCAAGGCCCTGGATCTCGTTGGCAGTATCAATTAATGCTAATGGCCGGAACTATTCACGACTAATCAATATTACTTTATCTAGTTTGTTCCAGTAACTCACGGAGCATTCAGTTGTACTGAAAATACTCGAAGGACATATCTACGATATGATATCACTTACTTATGTTCGTACGACATTATACTTATGTTTTCATTCTTTCATCATTCATCATTAGGTCTCTTTTAGTCTCCACTGCAGGAGCACGACCCTCTCTGTACTACAATCTCCACGCTGGCCAGACGGATTGGAGATTGATATTTATAAGTCGCTTGCTACGACATCCACTTCACCAATCGGGAGTTCGGGAGGATTTGTAGTTGTCCTATTCTACTCTGCCAGATACCACACGGCTAGTTAATTCTGTGACCATGTATCATTTCGGTTTTCGAGCTGTTTTCGTAAAGTTTTGATTCCCTTTTCCATCTTTATGCTAACCACGCTAAGAGTGGCTTTGGCTCTTGCGGCCCTGTGCTCTGTCTACCCCGTTAGGAATGAAGACGTATAATGCATCAAAGCACTTTCTGACTTCTGTACTAATCTCTATTTCCACAAACTTACTACCAGACATGCGTGGCTTCGGGTCTTGCGGCCCTGGGCTCTGTGTACCTACCCTGTTGGGAAAAAAACACTTTCTGTACTGTTCACAAACTCACCAGACATGTTCTGTGCGTCGAGCGAGACGGAGCTGCCTGTGAAGTTGCTTTGGTATCCACTGCTCGCCTGCGAGCTCGAGTTCAGTAGCTGGCTCAGCGTCGTCTGCGCAAACCAACACAACATTTTATAGGTAAATTCTTGTTTTCGAGTACAAGGCAAAAATATATGTACAGTATGTTAAAAAAACCCTGTCCGATCCGTCAAGGTAATGTTGGGTAGCTTGTGTAGTGTAGGTTTTATTTATCGGTTTCTCCCATCCCTGAAAATGCAAAAAATATCTGTTATCAGAACTTACCGGTCTGTTGTCTGGCATCTGGTACTGCGGCATCATGACCGGCTGCGGCATGCCGCCCATCTCCGCTGACGTTGACATCGCTGTAAGAAAGGCAGGGCTTTATGTTATTCATTATTTTACAGTTGTAACTTTGACAAAAACAGGTCGGAATTTCGGCGGTTTGTAGTAATTTTCGGTGTTCTAGTAAGAAGTTAATAGCTTTTGCACTACAAACATATATATTTTTTAAATATGAGAAATAAAAAAACAATTGTAGAGCTACAACAGCTTGTATGGGAAAGGTAATATAGAATACTATATGACGAATACTTGACTGTAGTCGGTCAACCCAAATATTGCTGGAGCGATACGGTGCAGGCTGATGATCTCTGCGGGGGATGGGAACATTAGTTAACAAGATATCGCTCAGAATAGAAAATTGTGGCTGTCTCGCCTCGAAGGCCAATATCCACTTCGGGTCGATGAGCCAGCGGCGTAAGGAGAAATTGGGCGGATAGAGTATAGAATAGTTGAGCTCAATGGAAATTTCTTTAGAATTATGCTTGCGGTAAATGTAACTCACGGTTCCAAGGCCCTTGCTGCTTGCATCATGTCTTGGCTGAGGGGACGGCCCCCCCTAAGCGAAGGCGAGGGGGGGGGGGGCACCGGCGATGGGTAGTGGAAGTGCTGCCGTCTTGGCTGAAGCGGACGTCACTTGAGAGTCGATGAGTCAATGGAAGCTACTAATGTAACTCACGGTTCCTGACTTCAGTGCTGCTGACTTGGCTGTGGAGATGGCTCCCCCCAAGCAAAGTCGGGGGGGGGGGGGGACTTGAGCCTCAATGGAAGCTGGTAGTGTAACTCACGGTTCCAAGGCCCCTGCTGCTTGTACATCATATTAGTGTTGGGCACTGCGGCCGGCGATGGGTAGTGGAAGTGCTGCTGTCTTGGTTGAGGCGACGGCGCGCCCCACGCGAAGGCGGGCGGCGACAGCGGCGCCACGGGCACCTGCGTCAGCGGACTGTGCGCGAAGGCTGGGCTGCCCATGCCGAATGAACCTGGACACAAATGTTAGCTCAACATCATCATCATCATCAGGTATTTTTGTCTCCACTGCAGGAACACGACCCTCTCTGTACTAAATTAGATCATCTCATACATCAATTAATTTTTAACAGGTTATTTCTTTCTGATTGAGGACTTTGTATTTGAGGAAGTTTTCAAAATGTTGTATTACACTAATTAATCACACTATCACACTAATATTATAAAGGCGCTGGACCAATTAAGATAAAATTTGGCAGGCAGGAAGCTGACACCCTAGATTAACACATATCACTTTAGGCGCGGGTAACAACGCGGGGCGCAGCTTGTATAAATATCAATAAACTAGTGGCATTTATTTTAAAGAGCAGGTATCTTGATAGGGCAAACAGGCTGTCCTGAAATCCAGATTTGAGGAAGAAAGAATGAATTAGTTATTATTTTGTCTTCTTCGACGCAGGTAACTACACATTTGTCCTATCGGTCATAGTTTCTACAAGCTAGAACCTTCGTTTCTTCATTTTTCTGTTGTCATATTATACACGACGACAAAAACAAAGTGACTATTATTGTGATATAAATATCCTATGATAACAAAGGTATATTTGAATTTGAATTGGTTACCTAGATCGGTAAGTGTCATGTTGTACGGAGAGCACGGCGAGTTGGTGATGGTGTTCGGGTGGGTCGGGCTGAAGGGGTTGAAGAGGCCGAAGTTGGGCATGGCGTTGCCGGCGATGGAGGGGATGTTGTACGACTCGGGGATCTCCGCGGTGACGGCGGCACCCTCGCCGCCCAGCAGCTCGCGGCGCGCGTCGTAGATGTCTCCTGCAGAGGTCGGACACATTTTTTTTTGTCATTTAGGTCCCATAGTTGGGCAAAAGCCTCCCCTTTTTGTTTCCAATTTTATAGTCAGATGATTTTTTTTAGATAAACAATCACGTGCAGAGGACAAGTACAATATTTTTTTTTGCTAGCCATTTAGGTACCATAGTTGGGCAAAAACCTCCGGTTTTTGTTTCCAATTACTTTAATAGTTAGCTGTTTTTTAGATGTACAACGTGAAAGGGACACCCGTAATAAATTGATCTACAGGCTATACTAGATCAATATAGTATAATGAAATTAAAATAACAGTAAAAAACTAAACAAAAAATTCGAAATTTTCATACGAAAGTGTGTAGCCGCCTGGGCAATTTGAATATTTTGAATGGGAACATTAATTTGGAAGGGACATACCTGTAATAAATAGAACTACAGGCTATACTAGATCACTATAGTATAATGATTATAAAATAACAGCCAAAAAAAGACATTTTCATACAAATTGCCCGGGCGGCTGCACACTTTTGTTTGGATTTATCGTTTTTTTTTTTAGTAAATAAATTCTAGGTTTAAAGAAAAAATTATCAAAGTACTAGACTTATACCTGGTAGTTATATCAGATCAATCACGAAAATTAAATACAGTGACAGAAGTGATTACTAAGGTTAGGTAATAAAAAAAATCGGCCAAGTGCGATTTGGACTCCCGCATGAAGGGTTCCGTAAATCTATAAAAAATCACGTTTGTTGTATGGGGGCCCACACTTAAATATTTATTTATTTCTGTTTTTAGTATTTGATGTTACAGCGGCAACAGGCAATTTCAACTGTCTAGCTATCGCGGTTCATGTTATGAGATACAGTCTGGTAAGTGACTGGTGACAGACAGAGACGGACAGACGGACAGTAAAGTCTTAGTAATAGGGTTCCATTTTTTTACCCTCTCGGTAAGAAACCCTAAAAATGTAACGTCCTTAAAAAGGAACTATAAGGGTCAGTTCACACCGAGACGCAACGCGAGGCGACGTGGCGCGCACTTTGAAGAAAAATAGAACTTGTTTACTACACAAAAAGATAGCAATTTCAGCGAGATTCCGCTGCGCAGCGCGACGCAGCGCGGCGTTGTACGTAACACTGAAATTTGTAACTTTTTGTGTAGTAAACAAGTTCAATTTTTCTTCAAAGTGCGCGCCACGTCGCCTCGCGTTGCGTCTCGGTGTGAACTGACCCTTAAACTTACCGGCACACCTCTCGATTCCCTTGATCACTACCGACGTGATCCCTTGCTTGGGCTTGCGTCTGATGTTGATGTAGACGTTGTGCTTGTGCATCAACTTGGCGGCTGTTTCGTTTTCGATGCGGTACGCGTCCTCCGGCTGCTCGGGGACGTCGAAGATCACTACTAGCGGGAGGCTACCCTGTTATCGAAAAAAAGAAGGACTTGCTTTATGAAATAAAATTTAATAAATTAGTAAACCCCACAGAGTACTATACATATACTAGGTAAAACCCTAACAAATGTAGCTAAGAAGTCTTTAGGTTACTTCTTAAGATGCCTATTAATGAAAATAATAAGAACGTAAGTTGTATCATTCTCGAAAAATGTGGTTGCCATGTTGCATTTATTAGGGGTTATTTTATAAAGGAAGTGAATTTTTGGCTTGTAATGAATATTGTTATCAAAGCACAAAGATGAATGTAAGGCATAATATAATGTACCCCCGATGGAGACGTAGCTCTGTATGAAGGCGATGTTGGGGTCGTAGTTGTCAGGGAACATGATCTAGAACAGACAGACAGACATGATGACGTACCACTAGCTGCTGCCTCGCCGCGTACACGTCCTTGATGCTGCCGGTGATGGTGACGCAGCTCTTCTTGAGGGCGGGGATGTTGGGGTCGTCCGCGTCAGGGAACATGATCTGGGTGGTAAAGTCAATATTACTTTAGGTATGTAATGTAGGTACTCAAGTTTATGTCAGAAAAAAGAATAACATATCTATATCAGTAAGTAAATTTATACATTTTAATGTTAGTTTATGCAGCAGCACCGTTTTTTTTAAACAGAAGCTTTAAAACCAGTAGAACTCTCGCCGAAGTTGGTGACTCCTCGTTCAACAATAGGGCTATTCAAGTAATATGAATACATATAGGGTCTGCAAAAATACAGCTAAGCTAATAAACCTAGAAATTTTATCAAAATCGGTTGTTTAGTTTATGGGGGTGAAATTTGTTTCTCGTTTTAAAAATTATCCACTTCGTACTGGCCTTGACACAATCCTTCTGCGCCGCTTTATGGTCTTCCTCTTGTTCTCTTTCTACTCTATACGTCTTTTTGTAGATGGCTAAACATACAGAACAAACCACCTCTACCCCGATCTCGCCTTGTAGAAGCGGCTGCAGGCGCCTGCAGAATGGCTAAACTATACTTACCTGGGTGTTGGTTCCCTTCATGATGATCTTGAGCTGCTCGGCGCCGCGCCCCACTACCACAGAGTGGTGCATCGGAGAGATTTCCAGAGACATCTGAACGTGAGTTTGGCTCTGAAATGGGTAACATATTATAATCGGATTAACATAATCGTAGTTATCGTATACATTACACGTTACCACAGAGGCATCTAGGAGAAGTTTTCTCTAATCAGATTTTAAAATAAGTTTGGAAAATCCAGAAGAGCACGCCTCAAAGGGTCCATAATTTTTTTTAATTCTTACGCATATAGAAAAATAAAGATATATGTACTAAAACTATGAAGAACAGTCGATATTTTTTTTTGTTTATTTCATAACAATTAAACCACATCGAATCAGACCCTGAAAAATGAAAGGGTTCTATTCCTGAGCATACTCAAGCGTAAGAGAAAAAAAAAGACTCGATTAGTAAAGTATTTCGGTCGTTATCGTGTTAACAAGAAAAGCCTTCGCACATACAGACACACGGACGTCCAAGACAGAACTTTTTTAAACTGTTTTTTAACTAGTTTAAGTAAAAAAATGACATCAAAAATATCATGAGTGTTAAAAATAGTGTTTTTTTCTTAATATGTGTGTGTATATATTATCTTACAAGTGCAATGTATGATACATAAAGACATTTTAAGTTTGAAAAATCAGATGTTTTGCGCGAAGTGACAGTAGTACCCACCTCAACGCTTCGCTTATGAGGCGTGCAATAAGGTCTTACTTATTTAGATATTTGCAAAAATTCCAATGACCTTCATTTTCAAGCAAGGTCAAGCTTATTTAAGGAAGTGACGTCACGATGAAGATACTTTGAGTACTTGGCATTGACACTGTCACTTACAAGCTCTTGACAACATGAGACATGGACAGTTGACGGATGTTATTGTTATTGCAGGCATAGGAAAAATGAAAACTTCGATTGCTGTGTGTCGTCACTTTCAGTGTAATGTTAAAAATAACTTAAAAATTCTGATAACAAGTAGTTTTTTTACTCAAATTACTTTCTTAATGCTTTCCAAACTGTGTACATGTTGATCTGCACAATATATATCTACATGTAACTGAGTTGGGTAAAAGCCGTGTGGTTTCCGGCTGAGTAGAATAGGGTCACTCTAAGTCCTCCCGTGGATGTCGTAGAAGGGACTTAGAAATACAAGCTGAACAAAGCTTATAAACATCAGTGAGACCTCTCCAAGCCGTCTGGCGAGGAGATTGTAGGCCAAGTCCTCTGGCTGCTCTGGCCATGTATGGCCCTGGTAGTGCAGACAGGGTCGTGCTCCTGCAGTGGAAACAAAAAGACCTGATGATGATGATGATGATGAGTTGGGTAAAATACTCACCGCCAGCGGGCCGCACATGTAGTTCATCAGCAGACTGGTGGCCTCCATGGTGGCCTGCACCTCCCACTGCACCCCCTTCACCACCAGCAGATTCGCGTGGAGCTTCGGACGGTTCCGTAGCATCACCTGGACAAAATTAACCTTACTCGGACAACACGTCACTAGATGCTGTTACTACATTTAAGAGCCAAGCTCTTGTCACAACCTTTTTTATCTTTCTCAAATTCCTCTCCATCCACTGGTTGTCTGGAGAGAATTGTGTAGCTGTAAATTTCCTTACAAAAAACGATAACGTTACACCCTTAAATATAGGCCTATTTTGATTTTTTACGGACGGCCCGCTACATATGTTAGTACGTTTTTATTTTAAAGAAATATTGCTTACGATAAAAGTTATAAGCATCTCAATATCCTTATTTTTTTAATATAAAAAAAGATCTCGAGAGTTTTAATTTATTTCAGTTAAATTAATATAAATTACTAAAAAAGAAAACCGTATCAATCGCCTCGAGGACTCGCAACTCTTTCTATCGCACAATACGGATCGGCAGGCAGAGCGTCGTAAAATGGATATAATTTTTGCAAATACCTACCTGCACGTTGTACTGCTTCTGCACCTGCTGCACGTACGGCGAGTTGATGTCGGGCAGCGGCTGCGACGGCGACACGATGGGCAGCTCGAAGCTGAACACCAGCGGGGTCAGCGCCTGGTGGAAACATGATTCACATCAAAATTCCTACTTCGACTAGCCTGAGTCGTATATGATCATATCGCTTGGTCCAAATTGATCAAAATAGTAAGCGTACTTAAGAATTTAAAGAAATTAAAAAAGAATTTAAAGAATTTAAAGAAGAATTTAAAGAATTTAACAGATGATGATTGGGTCATGCGGCTCTAAGCAGGCAAAGCCCAGGGCCGACCAAAAGAAGATTACTAAGCGTAACAATATCAAAAATGAAGTATTTTCGTCATAATTTTACTAAAAAATAGGTAAGTTTAAAGTTTTATGCTGAGCTTACATTAGTACCTAATTAGGTATATCTTCAATCTGTAACTTTACGTTTAAAGTGCTCCTCAAGACGACTCAAACGAGCCCACCAAACACGTTACTACGACCACCTTCCGGCATCATCATCAGATCAGCTCTATACTGTCATCATAATATTTCATTGTCACGTGAAATACGTATGCGTGCAAAATTTCAGCTCAATCGGAAACTGGGACTGGGTTTTATTTAACTTGGACAACAGGTACGATTCAGGGTGGACTGTTTGACTGACGTACTCAACCATGAATAAATGTATGTAGTGAAAAACAAAAAAAAAACTTGCAAGATTTGATACACAGACAGACAACGTCGTTGAAATGGCAGTGGGCGGGACACATAGCGCGACGAACCGATGGCCGATGGGGCAAAAAGGTTCTTCAATGGCGACCACGTACTGGTGAAGCGTAGGACACCCACCCATAAGGTGGTCTGACGACCTGACTGCGGTCGCAGCAAGGCGTTGGATGCAAGCCGCTCTAGATCGGTAATTTTGGAAATCCTTGGGAGAGTATATGTCCAGCAGTAGACGTTATGCGGCTGAAATGATGAGACAGACAACGGGACCGGTGAAAATGAAAAAAAACGACGGGTTGCACTCTGGGAGTGCCGGCAGAAGTGAAAACTTGAATATTAACGTTGTGCATTTTTGATATACGAAACAGCAGGCGCAGGCATACATTTTCGCCGCGTCGTAGAAAGAGAGGGGGATACTCCCTCTCCTACGCCGCGCCAGCTGTCTACTCTCCATCCGTCTTACGAATTTTCGATCAGGTCACGTGTCCTGACGCGAGCGTGTCCTGACGCGAGTTTAACATTTTTTACCCATTCCAAAAAAAGTGCACAACGCCGCTAAAGAAATTTTCACTTAAATAAAAGCTTAGAAAATACTCACTCTGACGCGAGCCCTGGCCCTCTCCACACGCTCCATGTCCCCAGCTATGGACACCTGGTTGCTTTTCTCTACGGTACTGGTGCGGTTGGAGTCCGGGAAGTGGATGTGGCATCCCGTTTCTTCCATCACGCGCTTGATCGTGAGACCTCCCTGAGAAAACAAGTACATTTACATACATACATAATATCACGCCTGTTTCCCGCAGGGGTAGGCAGAGACTATGGACCTACAAGTACATTTGCCAGGCAAATTAAAAAAAAAGTCTTTCAAGCGTTTACCCCCACCTCTGAACCGATTTTTCTCAAACATAGCTAAAAACCATCGCAAGGAAACGTAAGAAAACCGCGTTGAAATCGGTGCATCCGTTCGAGAGCTACGATGAACAGACAGACACACAAATATACAGACAGAATTTTCATCAAGTTTGTAGTCTTTTTTTGTCGGGGATTTAAAAAGGTATGCCTTTTTGACCGACATCGCCAGAAAGAGAGTTATGTTTTTAGAATGTATGTATATGTTGTTGACACGCTCTGCAGCTTTCAATTTTACATATTTTGCAACAGCTGATTTTTTTAGTTAGTGAGGTATCGGTTATAATATAGTCGCCAATGCTTACCAGAAGATTTCGTAAATACAATGTCATCTTAATAAATAAAACAAATTCGTGTTAGTTACACTTTTTATAACTCAAGAAGGGCTGGACCGATTTAAATGAAATTTAGTATGGATATCGTTTAAGACCCGGGAGACTATATAGGGTAGATTTTATCTCGAAATTCCTACGGGGAGCGGAGCCCGCGGGCACAGCTATTTACTATTAAAGTACGAAGCACAGACTACGTGCAACAACTACTTTTTTTTGTAAATTTTTATTTAATTTTATGCACTTAAAATCTTAAGATTATAGTACAATAGGTAAAACTACTTGATAAGCATTGTCTACCAGTTCACATTCCCGAAGGTTTAAGAAGCAGCTGGTTGTAAAACTTTTCGCATTCGTAAGAAGAGGGATGTAGACTAAAAAAAATTTTGGCTCCTTAGATAAATTATAAAAAAGTATACATATACGTATTATATTTTCCCTCATTAGCAAAAAATTACGAAGATACAGCGCATTTAAATTTCGCGTGACGTCACGGTTGGCTACGTTTTTTAACCAACGGTGACTTATATCTATGTAACACACACATAAAATTATGCAGGTAGGTTTATATATATATTTTTTTGTGTCTGCGTTTAATTTTTGTGTTTTGTATAGTTTTTGTATTTATGTGTGTTATAGCTGCAAATAAATGAATTTATCTATCTACCTATCTATATCACCCCCATTCCGAAACTTCGAAGCGCTGTATCTTCGTGAATTTTGACTACTTTGCTAAACGAACAAATAAAAGACCTATGTCCTTTATTTTTGGATAATCTAGTTGACGGACTAATTAAAATAATATATTTTTGACCCAGTCTACGTCCTTATTGTGAACGCCAAGCAACGGCCGATGGTAACACACATTGTTTTCATAGTTTTGAATTATACTTAAACCTCTTTACACTTCGAAACATATATATATGTATATTCACATAAATATATGGATATTCACATAAATATTTATCATGTTTGGAGGGAAAAACACAGGATTCCGTACCATATGAGGCACGCATCTAACTGCGACCAAGGACTTAAGGAGTAGAGTATATCTCTTACGGGAATAAGTTGTTTCAGCTGTTGAGACATTTTATGCTTTTTGTGACCACCACACCAGTGCCGTGTGGTTTCCAGCAAAGCAGAATTGGGCCACTTCAAGTCCTCCCGTGGATGTCGTAGAAGACGACTTAGAAAATACAAGCTAAACAACCTCTGCAACCCGTCTGGCCCAATGAGGAGAGCGTAAGCCAAGTCCTCTGACTGCTCTGGCTAAGTATGGCTCGTATAGTACAGAGGGGGTTGTGCTCCTGCAGTGGAGACAAAAAGACCTGATGATGAAGATGGTGATTACCAATCCAAGTGCGGTACGCGCCCGGGTTCGCTTGACATGCGTAAGCGCTCGTATTGCGTACTCCAGTACCAGGTGGTCCACCACCTAGCTCCTCAAAAATAGGTACGTAAAGTTTTCTTACCTTTCCGATGATGTGCGAATGGTCTGTATAGCTGACATCGATCTTCATAGTGACGCGGTTGCTCTGAAAAGATGTCACGATTATTTATAGTGATTCTACAACTAATAACGTCTTTATCTTTTACAGGGCAGACAGTTTTCAGTAAAGACCAATAAATACCTCTATCAACTTGTGGGGTACCTACTTGTTAGAAAAATTAATAAATAAATAAATAATAAATAAATATATAGGGACAGATCACACTGATTGAGCTAGCCCCAAAGTAAGTTCGAGACTTGTGTTATGGGTTACTAACTCAACGATACTATATTTTATAACATATACATATATAGATAAACATCCAAGACCCAGGACAATTTGAAAAAGGCCATTTTCCAACTTGCCCTGAAAAAAATTAGTCAAATAGTTAAGAAAATCCGATGAATCCTCGCGACTTTTCGACATTCCTTCAATCGGCTTTTACGATCTGCACGGGAAGAAAATCATCTTGTAATTTCTACGTGTATCTTAAGATAATAAAGAAATTTTAAATCTTTTCTCCCAAAGCAGCATGGAAGAAATAAACAAATAGTACATAATGAGAATGACTTTATAATCTTTATTTACCCTTGTGTCCAGCAACTGCATAATCTTCTCGCGAGCCAGCTTAACATTGTCGTGCAATCCAGCAACACGAACGTGGGGATCTAAATAGCAATAAACATACGAGTTCCCTTAGAAAATTAAAACTTATCATTGCAATAAAAAATTAATACTAAAAAAATCACCTGAACACTCTGCTATGTCCAAAAACTTATTGCATTTTAACTTTTTAATTATGTCGTACACTAATTCATCACTGATATTTGTAAAAACCATTGTAAATTCATTAATTAGTTAATATAAAGCAAAATAATCGATTATTACATGTAACGGACAAGCGTCGCAAATATGAAATTTTAAAACTGCGCCAAACTGGCGCCGTCAGCAGGCCGTCAGGCGCCTCAAGTCTCAAAATTTTAACCCTTGCGTGCTCGATTTCATTTTAAAAATCAATCGATTCAACATTCGTAATTAATAAAAAGCTTTACCTATATAAGTACATAATTAATTTTGCATAAGTACATACTAGTAAATTTACAACATGTACTAATTGGTGCTAATCAAGTAAGAAAGGTATATTATGATATTAATATAATATGTATGTGTATGGTTTTTAATATGACAAACTATGGTTTTGATAAATTAGGAAAGAAACCTGTACATACGTATGTATTTATGTATACTGTGTGTATAAAACAAGATGGTTAGTCGTTTACAGATGAAGATGAATATACGACTTCTCTTAGCCTTAGCCTAGAATTATTCTTACCTTTTTTAGATCGAGCGCCAATTTTGAGACGTGCTGGCCAATTTATAAGTGTGTTTGTTTCCGTCATAACCTGTGTTAAAAATACCAAAGATGTTTTTTATTCCTTTTTAAAGGGTTTTTATCATAACGGACATATCAGCCCAAAGATGGTTAAAAAATTACTAATATTAAAGAATAGATTGTTCAAGTTCACGTCATTTCGGGAATGCGGGTCATTTGATGGTAATCTTCTGCGACCTATTTACAGGCACCTAAGCTAAACACCTACCCCACTTCTGAAATAATGGTGGCATGGATCGTTATTAACTTATTACTCTGTTGCTTACAAACCTGATGGAAAAAAGCTTGAGCTTTTTGCGATTCTTCCAAGTTATCTGAAAAATAAAGTAAGATTTTTTCATCATCATCTAAGCTTATTTTTCGTATGTAAAATATACAATAATACATATACATAAATATACTTGAAATCATACAGGTAAGAAATTTGGGGGTTACTCAAAAAGCATGTTAAAAAAAATATTTGAAATAAAATTGTGTGCGTAAGTACTTTCACGTGTAGAGCTTTTTTGAGACGTGTCATTTACTTGACAAACACCACACTCTTTGACCAATGAAGTTATTTGCGTAACTACACCACAGAAGTTTTTTTCACTAGTTAGGATGTAGCCTGACTAGTGAAAAAAAGCAGGGAAAAGATATAGATACCTGCGAGCATTGCTTCCAACCGCCGGCGATCAACCCGAAACCTTTCCTGGTACACATCTTCAGCACAATTCAATCCAAGTATAAGTGCCAACTTTTGTAGATCCTCTGCTGACGTTACAGAATTGCTAGTGCCAGTACCGCTTTCGGAAGCCTATGAATGTTCAGTGGCAAATGTTAATGTACATTGATTAATTATAACAAGTATTTGCAAAATGGCGGCTGTGAAAATTTACTTGACATTAAGGATCTACTATAAACTACTTTGTAAATAAATTGATTAACAGTACTCTAATTAGATTGAAAAGTGGACTCACCTCACTTATAGTGTCTTTGTCCAAGTTAGCTTTAAATTCGGATAGATAAGTTTTAGTATTCCTTGGAGCCATGCTGTCCGAGCTACGAAGTGATTCGGATGTATTAGCTTTATAATTTTTTGGACCCGTATTATTCGAGTTGTGCATTTCGGTTAAAGCAGCTTTATAATTCTTTGGGGCCATGTTGTCCGAGTTAGAATGGAGTTCCGCTAGATTAGCTTTAGAATTATTTGAAGCCATAGTAATAAATGCAAATAATAAACAATATTATAGTCAGTAAATTCAATCAAAATACAATAAATTAGTTTGTCTTATACATATTAGATTAAAACAAATAAAAATAATTTATTTTGTGGTTATACCAGAACAACTTCACCTAGTGCTTTACCGAAACTGAATAAAAATCAAGCACGAGAAGAAACGGTCACTTTTGATGAATAAAATGAGGGTAGTTTGATAAAATCCACCAACAGCCAGTGACTACCTATTTCAATTTGTATGTTGGTATGATTGAATAAAGTAACTGGAAAAGAGATCGCCTCGCTAGTCGCTTTGTCGTTTTTTTTATCTTTATCAGGCGGTAATTTATTGTTGATGATAATAAAAAATTTGAATATTTGTTTGGTTACATACTGATTTACTTGATTATTTTTATACATGCAACACTGCGCTATGAATCCGGCATCATGGCTCGGCCAATGAGGATGCGTCCCGCCACCGGATGTTGCCGTCGAGACGGCGCCAACCCGTAAATGCAAAATAAAATCTAGTAAAACTTTGAATACAATCGAGATGTACAGGTGCTTTAATAATTATTTTATTTACCTGCTTTATCTGCATACCTAAAATAAATATATTAAATAAAGTGTCTTTACTAGGAAAAAAGACGTCCTTTAATCTGCTCTATTTTACCCATGTATTTTACTTTTTTGTGTTGGGTGAATACTGAATAGAACAATCAAATAACTGATTATAAGTACATACATACGTTGAATATTTTTTTTACTAAAAATTAATGTCAAAATTTTCAAGAAGGAAGGACTGCATAAATCAATAAAGTAAAATATATCAGAGTGCGTGCGTATTCATGAATGAAACCATTATCGGAACGGAATTACGGAACGTTCCATGTTCCATTGAAATTTATTTTCAGAAAGATCGCGTGAGGTCGCTTTAGTCGGGTTTCTGCGCTTGCCGGTGACGGGTGTGCGTCTTTCGACTCTAGAATTTTCGTACGTGTAGTTTTAATAATTTAATATTTATAAATTAAAAGTATCGTTATTAATTTATATAAGTATTGAAGCACCTAGTGTTAGCATTTAAAAGTGTGTTACAGTTCTTGTTGAGTGTGTTTGAATTATTTACCTTATAAAATAGTGTACTTACAAAACTAGAAGGTAAGTTAATTATTTTACGACTACCCATTTCAAAGTTTTGTCAAGCTTATTAATTATATTTTTTATAGAAATCGTGTACATAATTAAAAATACAACAAAATATCTTTTTTCGGGAACAGCTGTTTGCTAGCCGGCCTAACATAGTTTATTTCTAAATTCGCTCGAGCCGTATCTTATGGCAAGTGTTAGTTAATTATTTACGAAATAGGTACCTATATTGAGAATATTCTTGTGCAATGCTTATGATAATGGTATAGTGCACTGTCAATGATTTTCGTCCGATCGATTACAATGACAAGACATGCACGGCTGCGAGCCGAGCCGGGCTCCAAAGAAATTGAGAGCGTGCGTGCTGCGTGCTATTGGCATTCCGATGTTACCAAACACGTGTCGTTTGTTCGAATAAAAAGCAATAATTTGTTCAATAAAAAAAAAATAAGCTAATAAAATGTTATTAATTTTGTAGGAAACCAATTTAGAAGTGTACTGGCCAGGGGTTGCTAACATGAGAATCATGACATCGTGAGATATCTAAGTTCCTACGTTCCTACCTTCTTCAGGCAAATTATTTTCAATAATTAATGTTTTATACAATAAGAGACCATTTACTAAACTGCCTAAGAAGTTACATGAGTTCAGGGGTATCTACAATATTCATAAAAAATATGTAGGTAAATAACCCACCTACTTCGCAAACACATAAAGGTTTCGCACCCGTTTGTCTTCATGTTCTCCCGCTACCCATCAATTTATCGTTCCTTTATCGCTTACAAGGTTATCACTGTTTTGATTCCCTGTTTCCACCTCCAAGTCAACCATTAAGGCAATACATGAATTTTTCGGAGTCCAGTCTGCGCCCATCTGAAATAAATTATTTAAAAGGAAACGCAGATATTATTTAAAAATCATACGGTCCTAGATAATTCAAGCTTTTCACATATTTGCAAAAAATTGGCCACTTTTGGCAAATGTGCTAAGCTTTAAGTTCTCACGATAAACTGTAAACAGTACTTCTTAGTTCATAAAATAATTTGAAGGCTTAAATCAGAATTTTAAATGATATCTCTGTTTCATTTCAAATAGGTAAATTATTTCAAAAGGAGGTAGCACTGGACCCCGAAAAATTGATGTATGGCTGAGCTGAAAGCGGTCTTAGTGTTTAATGGCCCTAGTCCCCTTTAGGAAAGAAGACGTTATAGTTTATGCAGGTATTTACAGTGTAGATAACAGAAGTCTAGGTAGACTTCTGTTTCTTTTTTTTGTTTGGTTACCTACTCGATGAGAAGTTGACTAAGTTGACTAATTTATTCATCTCAAGTGTAGGCCGCATTAGGTAGGCAGGTAGGTACCTACAACAGTTGAACAATACTGCATCGTGAACAATCAGTGATTGCCCACGTAGGTAGGTAACTGTCGGAACAATGTCTACGATTAACTACATGATAATAATATGCAACATACAACTGTAGATAGATAACAATAGTAACAACTGACAAGTAACTTGGCAAGTCTTAAAGTCATTCTAACAGTGTTGGCCATTTACACGCATAATTACCTATAACTATCTGTAGTTATTTCAATCAAACGTGAGAGCAGCCAATCTTGAGGCATAAAGAAAAGGATGTTGAGAGAGACCCAGACGTAATCCTATAGATTTTGGATTTTTGTTACTCAATCACCTAAAACGGCCTACTGACTGGTTGATAGTTTTATGACATGGTTTAACATATGATACTTACTATTTTTTACACTGCGTAATGTGACGTGCTCGTCGTGTGCCCGTGATTGCCCGTGGGATTTCTAATAACGATTTAGGTATCCAATCTGGCAACACCGCAAGACACAGCTAGTCTTTTTAAACATGCTCTCACGGAAAGCATGCCAGAAGGAAGTCCAGTCAAGAATAACATTCTATTCAAGTTTTTATACTAGGTATTTGCTGACAATACGAGCGCGCAAAAAGTTGTTTAAAATGCAATAAACAATTATTGTATCCGGTGTCGGCATTGTTGATGTGCCAGGGTGCTGGCACATCTGGGGTTGGTTCAATGGAGATCTCATTTTGAATGCATGCTTAATATTGCAAAAATGTCAAAGTAGTTCGCCTTGTTACGACGACAAAAATGGTTACTGTAAATGCAAAGTAGGTATAAGATTAGTTATTCGAGCAAAGCAATAGCTCTTCTCAAGAGCTATTTATATTATCAACCCTAGTTATATAATGTGACCTAAGTTACTTACTTAACTTAATAAATCGTTTGTGTTGGATTGAACATCTGTCACTTAAAAAAAATACATCAACTGCAGTTCATTTTAGGCACAACGCAGACGAGCCTGTTGTACTTACTTAAACCACAGATAAAATATGTGATAATATAATACAGATAATAGTTGTTCCGTGATCATGAAGCACTACTAAAGAAGACCAATAAATAATAAATAATAAATAATAATAAATCTGCACGAGAACTATACACACCAAATATTGTGCATATGATGCGCATGCTAAAGTTTGCAGTCTTCTTCTTAGCGAGTCTGACATCCACAATCGTAGTAATCCACAGATTATTTGAGTGATGCGAGAATGACCAACACGTTTTGCATAAGCATTAAAGGCTACTGACGCAGGTTTAGCTCACGGTCACGGCTACCATTTAGCGATAACAACCGGAACAAACGGAAGTTTGCCGCCGTGCCTCCACAGGATCTCACCTAGTTACTAAATTTCATGAAGTACTCTAAAATATTCGAGTTATCTTCGAATTATGTTTAGTAGTAGACTTCCTGCAGCTCCTGAAATGAGGATTTCCGAAATAAAAAACACATCATAATATTCATGTCTTTAATGAGAAAAAGGGAATGAAAACAGTGAGGTAGCCGAGCCGCATTAAATTTTCAACCATTCCCTGGATCTGCTTTTACGATCTGCGCGGGAAGTTCTTTTACCACGAAAATTCAAAATTTTTATTATCACAGAATGATAGAAACTAGACCAAATTGTACAAGCAGACCTAAGGGGTGTCTATTAGAATACAGATTTTTTTGACATCGAATTTTATTTCCCAGAAAACTATTCCACGATTTTTAATACATTTTTTTCTTAATAAAACGAATAGTTTATCATCGCAGTTTCATATTATAATAACAACATTTAAAAAAATATATATTTTAAAATGGTTTTCTTTTATAGAAAAACGGTATATCGAACTAACATTTCATATAGAATATTAAGTTATCGATAAAACTGTTCATAAAAAAATGTTTCATAACGGTACACATAATAACTCGCTTCGCTCGCTCGGCTCGTGCGTGTATTAGTCGCAGTTCTAACATAACCTAACCTATAGGATTGCCCTAACCTAGGAAAACGGATAGAAGTGTCTTAGTTAGTCGCAGTTCTAACATAACCTAACCTATAGGATTGCCCTAACCTAGGAAAATGGATAGAAGTTTCCTAGCACTGGTTTCAAATGTTTCAACTATTTTGCAAACTGAAACTTACGTGGAAACAAAATTATGGGTAACAAAACTTTGATGTTACGTTATTTCGATAAAATACATAAAATATGAAAAGAAATAACGATAGACTGAGTTTGTAAATAACGAATAATCGAGTAAATGAAATTTCGATGTCAACAGAATTTAGGATTTATTCAATATTGTATTAAAAGATTTGCGAATAGTTTTATGGGGAATGAAAATCGTTGAAGTTAATTTCGAGCAAGTGATGGGTTCCCAGACCTAAGGCTACGTTTCCACTGAAGCGGAGCAGAGCGGAGAGGAGATTAGCGGTGCATGAATTGACCAATCACAATGCTCGAAATCTCCGCTCCGCTTCAATTCAAACAGCGGAGCGGAGATTTCGAGCATTGTTATTGATCAATTATACACCGCTAAGCTTCTCTCCGCTTCAGTGGAAACGCAGCCTAAAAACTTCGCTCGTTCGTTCGAAAAAAATGTAACTCCGCATCATTAATTTCTGAACAATCCAACCATACGTAATCACATGTTATCTGGATTCGCTAACAAAACCTTACCCTTGACTGATCGATGAGCTCACACTGACGCGGATGACGGCCTTGGCTTGGCGGCTGAAATAGATTCGGCGATTGCCGTGAAGCTGAGGGTGTGTCTCGATTTGGCAGTCGCAGTCCCTGACACAATAATGTGGCATTGGTTTGAAAGTAAACTGTAAACATCAATTAAATAATGTACGTGGTTTTGTATTTTGATAGTATCCAGGCACTGTACTTTCTGCTTTTTTTTTTGGTCGCCCGAAGATTCTTTTCAATTTTTATTTTTTTGGCTGTCAAAAGCGAGCCGTTCTATCACTACCATGAATTACTAAACTACATTTCACATGAAAAAAGTACCTAATATATTTTCTTAAAATGTAAAACAAGTCTGCAGGTAAATATTTATCTGGCATTATAAAGTTAGGTATTTCACATTTTTCATTAGTCACATCGAACATAAGCGCGCCCAATTGAAAATGTTAAAACTTAATTTACGATAGCGATTAGCATTTATGGTTTACAATAAAACCACGCGTGCAGTGCAACCAATGTCTTTGGTACCTACTGCTCTTTTTCCGTTTGACAGCCCGAGGATTTTTTCTTGGCTGTAAAAGGCGTGCCGTTACTGCTGGCGCCAAACGATTGACGGTCTCGGCGGATCTTGTAGCCAGTTTAGATTGGGCGAGTTTTTCAGTAAAGTAAAAGCAAGCACAGATCGGCTATGTAATAAGAATAAGTGTAGATAATTAAGAATACGTGCATCAGTTTGTAAGACTTAAAGATCTTGGATTGTTTTGTTTGATCATTATCAGTGGCGCAAAATAGGATCTTAACGTTGGTTGAATGGTGATTAAAGATGACAGGTTGGTGCTATCACTAACTTTATAGCTGGACAAAACGATTGTAATTTTTCGAACTTTACAATAAGAATGATAAAGAGTAGGTACTCATCAACTATTCGTTCTTTTATTATTGTTAAACACTCTTCATCGGACTTGCACAATCGTCTCGACCAACGTGAAAAATGTAAAAATTAACGGTGTATTTTATAAACCCGCCTAAGTGATTGACATGAATAAAATTTGCAATTTTACGAGGGCGCCCGCCGTATCCGCGTACTCCGTTTATGGTAATCAGTCTTAATTATTTATTTAACATGTATTTAATTATTACACGAGTGAATTTCACACCATAAAGTAATCATTAGTTAGAGATGATAATGATTAAGTGCTTATTAAATTTTAATAGAACAGCTCTGATAGCCTACATTGAGTGTTTAGGATTCTTCTTTCTTACAAAGGAGTAATCAACGTCTAAAAAGCTACGCACCGCATTCCTTGCATAGATTGATATTGTATACGATTCCTTGTTGATCAAGCTTCGAATAAAATAATAATTTTTAAAAAGTAGAAAACGACTTTATCCCCTAATTACACAACCCATTTTAAGAAAATTTCTATGCCCTTTCAAACAAAAAAATAACTTACTTTTGTAAAAGAGTTGAAATATGATTGGACGCACCGGCGCGAGACCTAATTTTCTATCTTTTACAAAGGAATATATTAATTATTGAGTAGTAATATAGGACACGATTTCCGAATTTCACTTTATGTCACACACGGTACTATCCCTACGTAGTTTTTGGGCGGCCAGTTATTAAATAAGATAAGATAAGCCAGGTTAGAACTTCCATTTGATTGACGACGTAACAGCGCCCAGATAACACAGCGGATGATAACAGATTCGCGATGATAAGAAAGTTCCGATGAATGAAACATATTTGATATGATAAGCTATTTTTGTATCAGATACTACGTTAGTTAAATTGGAAGTGGGTTGAACTTCTAAACGGAGAACTCAAATATATACAAAGTTCTTACAGGCCCGATACTTATTCATCTAGATATTGCCGTAAAAAGCCTAACCTAACACATCTGGCTGCCTACACCTGCCGATACCGACCCTATTAACACCTATAATATAAGCCTTTTATTTCAGATTCCATTTGTTACATTGTCTATATTTTCACTACTTGTCTAAATTTCTTCCCGCTGTCTGATGCCCTTTTTTGGCAAAGGCCTCCTCCAACTGTTTCCAGGTGTCACGGCTGCTGGCTATTCTAGTCCATGTCTTTCCCGCCACTGCCTTTATATCGTCTACCCATCTTCGCCATGGTCTGCCTCGTTTTCTCTTCTTATGACTTGTGAACCAGAACATTACTGTTTTTGTTTTGTTTTGTTTTGTTATTAACACCTAACCTAGGATATTTTGTCTGGACAGTTGTTTTGTAGCTTAGGTTTCTATAAATACAAAGTTTATTGAGAAAAAGAAAAGAAAAACAGCAACAGATAAATAAATGTTGTATTGTGTAGACATGGAAATATTCGTTATTTGCTTTCATACAAAAAAATACTTATTCACTCGTAAAAAAAACAAGTCACTAATGTTTCTAATTACGATTTGCCCCAATTTTGTTCACTTTCATACACTTGTCATTACGCTTCAATACACGCAAAAGTATGCAAATATTATTACGGGCCACATTGCATTACTTTCTCATGCCACAAAATACAACCAGTTTAGAAGTGAAACTTAAAAGTTAGTCATAATTTCAGCCGCCCAACGTCCACTGCTGGACATAGGCGGCCTCTTCCAAAGATGTCCAAAATGACCGATCTAGAGCGGCTTGTTAAAAGTTACTTAAATCTTCAATATTTACCAGTGCACTTTAGTACGCCGCCCACGGTGCTGCAGCTGCACTCGTACAAGCAAAAGTCTGCAGTGACCAGCCTCCCTAGTCCTTTTGATGTACAGATTTGACAAAAACAGTAACTTATTCACAATACCATCTATTATTTGCCAGACCTTCAAAAACCCCGACTTTCAAGCGTTAAGTCCCAATACTTTTAAACGGCCAAACCGATTTTGACCAAACATAGCTAAGAACCACCGCAAGGGAACTTGCTTTTACGTAAAAAGAAACTGCATCGACATTGGTACATCCGTTCGAGCGCTCAATGCCACAAACAGACAGATACTAGCGTCAAACTTATGACACTCCTCTTTATTGTCTGAGTTTAATTAACCAGATGATGGTGCGTTTTTACCATTATTAATTATTTTTTTAGCCTACGCCTTTAGCTGTTTGTGCAGTGCTTATCTAATACCGTGTAGCACTTCTAAGATGCGTCATTTATGTACTTTCACAATTTGTGCTCGCGTCATGTCATGCGATGTAGCGAAGTATTCGCGATCGACAAACATCAATAGTTGTCAGAACGACAAAAAAAACCACCGAATCTGGTTGTTGTCACTGTATGCAGTTTGGGGTTACCGGGATATCGACGATGTTCTAGCCTAGAACATCTTTCATATAATCAATACATATAATATATAAGTACCTATTCGGACAGTCAATAACGCCTTCATGGACTCATAGTTTTACGAAAACCTGACATGTTTTTTTGCTCGTACAGAGTTGCGTAATCTTCTGCTTCTTTGGAGCTTAAATTAAATAATGGTTTTTAAACTATTGCACAGGTAGTTTGTCAATTACTCAGTTTGTAAGTTCCTAGGTAAGGAAGTGGATAAACATGCAGAGTGCACAATACACAGCGATTTTTTTTCTATTGTAAATCTGGCATAGGGTGCATAGGTAAAGCGACTATTATTAGGTAACTTCTCACTTCTATGCTACATTTATAAAAGCCTAAAGTTGTTCTCTTTTTTTTTCAGATCCTACAGTCATTCCAAAGTCCAAAGGCAGTATGGCTAAAACAGAGAAATCGTTTCCAAGAAACTTCCCAGGTAAGATTGGCGTGAATCCTGATTTAAGGTAGACTTTCGAAGCGAGCGTCTATGGCGTCAGTGGCGCCGCGTCTGTGACGCCGCGATAGAGCGACAGATAGATATTCTGTGCAAAGGTATGAAATTTATGGGAACATCATTCGAGCGCAGCGACACTGACGCGGCGTCACTGACGCCATAGACGCCGCGTCAGTGTCGCTGCGCTCGAATGATGTTCCCATAAACAAACCTTTGCACAGAATATTTATCTGTCGCTCTGTCGCGGCGTCACAGACGCGGCGCCACTGACGCCGTAGACGCTCGCTTCGAAAGTCTACCTTTAGCACGGTTACCCGTTGGAAATTGTTTGTCGAATGCTTTTTGTGGTATGCCGTATGTCTGTTGCGGCTGCAAGCTGCAGCGCTATAGTTTTTAAAAACTAAAAACCGACTCTTCCTACAATCACACACAATCGATTTCGATAAAATTTGGACCACGTGACAAGTACACCCATTCAAACAAAAAAAATAATTTTCAAAGCTCTGTCTAGCTCTGTAGTACTAAAACTAAAAAGAAACTAAGACCTGATGATGATGATTCCTTTGACTTGCTGTCTCAAAACGATTATCTTGGATGGGCGGAGCTCGTAAACTATTTCAAAAGCCCGCAAATACGTCATCAGACCGTCGCGGCAGACGTCGGCTGTTGTCGGCAGTTGGCAGCGCGCCACTACAAAAATAAACGCGTCGCCAAACCTTATCAGTGCGGCTTCCGCTGCTTCGCCACCTTCGATTAGCGAATTTTTTTTAAATTGCTATTTCTGACAACGCCGTGTAAATTTCCCAGTGACGTGCACAAACATTCTTAGACACTAATCTTAATTATGAGAACGGCTGCATATTATTGCTAAATACATTTTCGCTATTATCCGATATTATGTTAGGGTGGCATAGGATAGACATATTCGATTTGTCTGTATGAAATGTACGCTACTGAAATTTCTATACAAATTGCCCGGGTGGCTGCAAAATTTAGAATTAAAAAGCCAAAAAAATTTTGTTGTTCTTTTACTGTTACCTATTTTAATTCCATTATACTATATAGTGATCTATTATAGTCCGTCGGAAACCGTCGTCACTTGTCGGAAACCGATAAAATATAAATGTGATTACATTTGGTAACTAGCCCGCCGTGCGTAGTTTTTTCTTTTGCTTGTAGCGTTTTTCTAAACATAATTTAGATTGAGTATCTCTAACATCCTCCACGTGTTCTGTTCACTTAGTAAACAAAGGTTCCATCACTCAACAGGTGACGCTCGCTCTATTGTTTCATAAATTTTGTATCGTTAGCTAATTCATTATTAGACAATTGACTTTGTGATGTATTATTACATACACATTCTAATTTATTTAAGAAATTGACTAATTTATCACAAGTCAGATTGTATTATCTTCAGGTCTTTTTGTCTCCACTGCAGGAGTACGACCCTCTCTGTACTACCCGAGCCAAACTTGGCCAGAGCTGCCAGAGGTCTTGGCCTACACTCTCCTCGCTGGCCAGACGGGTTGGAGAGGTCTCATTGATGTTTATAAGCTTTGTTTAGCTTGTATTCCCTAAGTCGCCTTCTACGACATCCACGGGAGGTCTTGGAGTGGCCCTATTCTACTCTGCCGGAAACCACACGGCAATAATGTACTCGCTTTAGTTGTATTTATTTTACTTGGCTGTATGTAGTCTACGTTATCAGCCTCTAAAGTTTCCACGTTTTCCTGTCTAATGTTCTAAGAATTTCAGTCCAAGTTGAACTTGATGGAGATCCTTATCACTTTGTCAGGCTCAGTATGATATGAGTCATCCTGCAATTGAGCAACTTATGAAATCATCAGCTTACGTATGGTCACTGAATTATTAAGTGCGTATGGTGTTTCGAGAGACTAATTTGGTTGGCCTATGCTTGCTGATGACGTGGCATCTTGGGGCTGTGCTGTTTTCTAGTTAAGTGTCCAAGTCGGGACTAACGTTCAAGTAGTTACTGCTGGTTTCTCTCCTAGAGTTCCCGGTTGCATTTTTGTATTGCTGTTTCGGTGTTCAAAGTTTGCTTTCAGTTTTTGACCGGCTTCCTAAAAAGGAGGAGGTTATCAATTCGTCGCGATCTTCTTTTTTCGTGTATGTTTACCGATTATTCAAATTTTAAGACGCCTGGATCAATTTGGATGATTCTTTTTTTGTTTGTAAGCGTCCTAGGTGGGCCCATAGAATTTTTATAAAAATTGGTAGTGTAATTTGGGACTGAAGTCGGTGTTTAGTTTCGAAAAAATATTTTTCTCCATTTAGCACTACTCTTCTGTTGCTTGACAAACCGCTGCCCGCCAGCACACGGTCTTCGACACTCTTAGTCCAGCAATCTTCTGGGTGGGCTAAAATATCACCACAATATTGATCAAAGCCAATATTACTAAATAACTGTATCGCTTTACCAACAACTACCTTATCTCTGAAAAGACGTCACATTTGCAGTATTTTTTTCACATGCTTATCGGTCAGTAAATCGTGACAGTAGGTTAGTGAAGCTTCTGACAAGTTGTCGCAAAAAGTACACCATGCGGTCAACTGGTCTGATCACTTTTGACAAGTACGCCCCAGGCAAGAGGTGTTACTTTTCTTCGTTTGCAAAACCGGTTGGTATTTCAGGATGCTGTATTTAGTGCCAAGGTACTTAGTTAGATATTATCGCCTTGTTCAAAAAATAAATAGACTGTTTGCTAAACCTATTTTAATTAAAACATGTTTTCATGAAATGAATCCTAGCTACGAATCAGCCGATAATGCTGCTGCTGAGCTATTCCGCCGAGCTAAGAACAAAAAAGGCTACACCAAGCTGATTGCCAACCTTCACTAGTTGGAGAGGCACCTTAAGAAGAAAAAGATTTTAAATTAATCTCATCGATTAAAATTCCATCACCTGGGAGTCGATCTATTTGTGCCCTTGAGATTTCTTTACGAATGTACCATTGAATCCGACTGATGAACTTGCTAGCCCTATGGTAACGGCAGGATACATCACTCGTCATTGACACCACCTCTTTTCTCTCACGGGTTTCGTAAGAGGCGAAACAGAAAATGATCAGCAGCATTTTCTGTGCAACATCTATTATAGAAAGTAAAGGAAAGAGGAACTTCAAGAAACCTTATTCTTTGACAGTTGATTTTCTATTGACAAACAATTTTAATATACTATTTATTTGATCGAATTTAGCTTCAAGTACAAATAATATGAATTTTAGACTTCAATTTACGGATTCAAATGCAGCGGTTGTTTTCTCTCGAGACATAAAATCGGTTCATAAAGTATAAACATTTCCCATTCCCACGCACTGTCTAGACATAGGTTAGGTACACATTTTACGAAGGAGAAAGTTTCGAGCCTTGCTTGCCATCTGACAATTTCATAACATTAGGTAGGTCTATTATAGCAATACATTCATAAACCACTATCACGTCTTTATCCCTAATGGAGCAAACTTGAGAGCGCATTACTAGCGCTTTCTCAAGTAAAGCCACATCGGGCGTGGTCCACACTTGGATGGGCGACCACAAGAGACATATAAATTTCTTGAGCTCTTGCGTGCTTCGGAAGGCATGTTTAAGCCATGTGTTTCCACTGTATCATTGTATGACAGTCGTCAACTTCAAGCTATGTCAGATGGCTTTAGGCAGCCTGAAAAATCTGACACCAGTGTTGGCCACTAACTCACAGGAAAACATGACTTACATTAAGCAAAGTTTCCTCAATAACCAAGGACAGATGTGAATGTACCATTCAAGTTTCTATTCGAAGCCGAAGTTCATTCATCTTTCCGACTCATTAGCATTGTAGTAAGAAACCTTTAACAAAATCTGTAGCCGTTTATGACCGACAGCTCTTGAACAAATTTAGTAGTAGGTAGATAATTAACTGCTACCGTGGAAGATGCTAATTATGGGGTTAGCCACTAGCAAGCAATACATAGGTTAAGTATTATACAGATATAGTTGATACTTGATACTAGTAATATGATATTAATTTTGGTCGAGGATTCAATTCCTGAAAGTATCAGTGAGTGTGAAGGCGTGTTATTGTATTTAATCATGAAGGAGATGACGTACCTAAGAGGGTAATACCGCGAGTTTAAAAAACCAGTATAAACCGGCGTGGATCGTGCCGTGCCTCAGGCCGATGTCTTACCCGGGTTACTCCAAAAGCGGTACGCAAGACGTGTCAAGCAATATTGAGCAATAACGTCTAACGTATGATGATAAAGTTTAATTTATTTGACATAAAAATAGACGTCACTTTTGTTCGGCTAACGAATCATTTTACAGAGTAACCCCCTCACACTATCTGTGTGCACTCACACAAATGCAAAGCTGAGCTTACGTCTCGAGAGCTGTACTTACATGTCTAATAAATAAATACTAAATACTCGTACCAGCTACCAGTTACAGTTACTGGCACTTGTGTGCTGAACGGTTAGTCAAACTGCATGTTATTGACAGTTGGCTAATTGCACTGTGAAGCGGATAACGGTACTAGGTACAGTCAACAGCAGGGTATGATTTCCTGCAAGTACCAACTCCTTTTTTTGTCGTGGTCATATAGTGCCTCCGTGCACCGTGGCTAAGGCGTTCGACTTGTGATCCGGAGGTTCAAATCTCACTGGGAAGCATCAGCATCAGGTCTTTTTAGTCTCTACTGCAGGAGCACGACCTCTGGTACTACTGGAGCCATATTTGGTCAGAGCAGCCAGAGGATTTGGCCTACACTCTCCAAGCTGGCCAGACGGGTTGGAGAGGTCTCATGATGTTTATAAGCTTTGTTTAGCGTAATTCCTAAGTAGCCTTCTTCGACATCCACGGGGGGACTTGGAGTAGCCCTATTCTACTCTGTCGGAAACCACACGTCGCAAATGGTAGGTATGTAAGTACTAATTGTTTTAATGTAGTACATAGATAAAACAAACTGAGTGTCGCGGAAAAACCGGTTGCAACGATGTTATAAAAATTGTAGCCCCTAAAAAATTCCAGCCACTAAAATAGTTCGTGACGGAAAAATCTTACACGTTTTTTCGCCTAGCACCCATCCGCCAAGTTCGTATCGTCCGAAAAGGAACTTTGATCCAAAAATAAAGACACGTTTTGCCAAGTCACAAAAGGTAACGAGTTCACGGTAATTGACAGTAATTGGCGGGGAAAGACAGAGACTGAAGGAGGCTTTGGGGTTTATGTAATACTATTATAGCTTTTCACTAAACTTGGGTGCTAGATAAGATAATTATTTTTTCCACAAGTTTACATGAGAACCGTTCTGTGTTTCTTATGATGAGAGTGAGTTCTGGCAACATTAACAGAACTAGACAAATTAAACAACTTTGATGAAAAGTCAGCTTTATTAGCACTTTAGCTTTTTTGCTGAGTGTCTCGGCTTTGGAACTCCACTTCATATAAGTGAGAGTGATTTCTGACAACATTAAGAGAACTAGACAAATTTAACAACTTTGATGGAAAGTCAGCTTTATACCTCTTTAGCTTTTTTGCTGAATGTCACGGTTTAAATTAGTGGAATCTGGGAAAACCACATAACGAACTTAATTGAACTTAACTGGGTTTTACGAGTTTTTCTAAACACTTTTTGTCTTGGCTTTTTACTGAAGAAGTTATAATTATAAATTAACCTTCGTTGTCTGTTCACTAAGGATCATCGTACCTACTTAAAGTGTTTCGGATTGCCTTTTTGTTGTTAGGTACGGTACTACTACAGCAATTAGGAAAAATTTTATGTGCCATCCAACGGTTCGAACATATATGTATTCTCAATGCCGAAATTTGATGCCATCTCATCTCATGAGACCCCAAAGTCAGTTATTATGTAGTACTTCCCGGCAGTTAAACTAAATTCATACTCCACCGACAAGAGTAAATATCACGCCTGTTTCCCTCAGGGCCTCCACTTTTATTTTATTTTAGGATATTTTATATATAATTGCGAAATATGTATTGATTACCATCGATAATATGTAACTATGTAACGCAGCTGCATCTTATTTTTATCTTTAACTAGCCAGAGTCAGATGCATTCAAGATTTTCTATTGACGTCATTGCATTTTATGGTATGTGTAATATAAAATGCACATGTTTAATAGAATGCCAATATAGTTTTATGGAGAATAGAGCTGGTGTTAGATTGCCTACAAAATAAATATGTACTAAGACTATGTTTTATTTTCTTACATTTCATGTTGCCTAGAATAAATTGCAAACTGCGATAAGGCCGCTTTTTGTACTTCTGTTTCTGTAAATTAGTATGTGTTTTTAATTTTTCAAAACTAAAAACAGATTTCATACCCAAACTATAATACAAAACAATTTTGATAAAATTTCTATAGGACCACCTTAAACCCTTTCAAACAAAAAACAATTTTCCAAATCGGTCCAGGCATCCCCCAGTAATCAGTGACCATACATTTAAAATAAATAACCGGTCAAGTGTGAGTCGGACACGCGCACGAAGGGTTCCGTACCATTATCTATAAAAATCATTTTTTTATATTTTTTTTATTATTAAAATAAAAATACAACTGTGTTTTGTGTATAGCAGTATTTTGTGAATATTTCAAGTGCCTACTTGTTGCCATTATTGATATCGAGCAAAAAAGGGCAAAAAATTGCGTTTGTTGTATGGGAGCCCCCCTTAAATATTAATTTTATTTTGTTTTTAGTATTTGTTGTTATAGCGTCAACAGAAATACATAATTTGTGAAAATTCCAACTGTCCAGCTATCGCGGTTCTTGAGATACAGCCTGGTGACAGACAGACGGACAGACAGCGAAGAAATAGAAAAAAAACAGTAAATTTTGGGGGTTTCCCATACTTCGAACTAAAACTCAAAAATTTATTTTTCATCAAACCCATACGTGTGGGGTATCTATGGATAGGTCTTCAAAAATGATATTGAGGTTTCTAATAATAGCATTTTTTTCTAAACCGAATACTTTGCGCGAGAGACACTTCCAAAGTGGAAAAAAGTGTGTGTCCCCCCCCCCCCCCCCCGTAACTTCTAAAATAAGAGAATGATAAAACTAAAAAAATATATGATATTCATTACCATGAAAACTACCAGCGAAAATTGGTTTGAACGAGATCTAGTAAGTAGTTTTTTTAAAACGTCATAAATCATAAACGGCAATTTACCTTTCATTTAATCAACGCAAATATAAAAATTAAAAAAAACATACTACAAGACTTTTATATTATGTTATTTGCTACTACGGAACCCTTCATGGGCGAGTCGGACTCGCACTTGGCCGCTTATTTTACCATAAATTCATAACCTTACAAGTTATTAAGTGATTGATTAATGATTATACATACATTTATAGCTCATTAAAAAACTGTCATACACTTTTAACTAAATACAACATCATTTTAGAAAAAACACTCGTGAAAGTGATTGATTTACTCAGAATGTGCGGTAATAGAAATGATGATAGATGGTCCTTATGTGACGGAGCTCGTCGTTTTCTACTTTCAATTTCAATATGCAATGAAGCTGTAGGTTGTAGAGTTATGGTACCTTGGGAAATTAAATAATATAGGTAGTTGATATAAAGTCTAGAGCTTAATGGCTCTTGTCTGTATTTATCATTTCAGCCGTACAACGTCCAGTGCTGGACATAGGCCTCGCCCAAAGATTTCTAAAATGACCGATCTAGTGCGGCTTGCATCCAGCGCTTCCCAGCGACCTTGGTCAGGTCGTCAGACCACCTTGTGGGTGGGTGTCCTACGCTTCGCTTGCCTGTACGTGGCCGCCATTCGAGATCCTTTTTCTCATCACATCTTGCCACAGAAATCGTCAGATGTGAAAATATACAACTGTGATGTGTGGTCTTCTAATAAGTATAATAAATCCCATCAAAAACAATACTTGTCAAAAAAACCAAGTCTCGCAACTCAGTTGTTCTGCGGTAAAAAGTTGTGAGATCCATGTAATACCAAGTCGGTTATTAATTTATTCAGTCTCTACTTAAGCGACTTTCTGTCTTAATACGTCCAGTCTCTAAGACCACGATCGTAGTACATAACAATTGAAAATCAATTGTGTCTGGAATCTCCGTACTCGAAGCATTAAGTTGTTACATAATAATTAACAGCATCTTATAGTGACGCATATCAATATTAAAATTCTTTAATGTTTTATATAAATATATCGAGACTTGGCCATCGCACTGAATAATTGAATTTACATGTGTTTTCAGGCGATTGAATTTACACGTGTTTTCAGGCGATGGCCAAGTCTCAATATATTTATACTTATAAAACATTAAAGAATTTTAATATTGATATGCGTCACTATAAGATGCTGTTAATTATTACGTAACAACTTAATGCTTCGAGTACGGAGATTCCAGACACAATTGATTTTCAATTGTTATGTACTACGATCGTGGTCTTAGAGACTGGACGTATTAAGACAGAAAGTCGCTTGAGTAGAGACTGAATAAATTAATAACCGACTTGGTATTACATGGATCTCACAACTTTTTACCGCAGAACAACTGAGTTGCGATACTTGGTTTTTTTGACAAGTATTGTTTTTGATGGGATCTCATTTCTTTTTGTATTTTGTAGACAGTTCTACTTTATAAATACTTAGGTACTTAAAGTATCAATATTTAATTTAAATTATTTATCCGAACAACGTCCAAATTGTAAGCAAATAATATCAGTAAACCAATGAGAGTAGCATTTAGTCGTCAAACTAATATAGCAATCGAAATTATCAATGAAAATCGCAAACTTATAGGTAAGAATTCTAAGCACATCCGAACAGCATTGGGTCGCTCGCGCATATGAGCGTGGCTGCTGCTCGCTCGGCGACATTCACCTTTCCGCGCGCCCCGCCACTATCCCCGCCCCGCGCCCTCGCGCTAGCACCGCGCAGCGCGTAGTAACGGCCCGCGCTCACTCGCTAGCATCGCAGCGCGTGGTATAATAATTAATTTACAACCTTATGCACTCGTAATAAGTACGAATACGCACGTAGGTACGTTTTTTGCATTAAATAATTTAATTTACACGTGTTTTCATGACGGGAATACCCATTTTTTGCTCGATTTGGCAGGGGCACTACCATGCGCCTATATTTATATGGGACTAGCTTAAACCCGCGGCTTCGCACGCAATAATAATAACTGCCGTAAAACATCGTTACGAATAAAGCCAATATTGAAAAATTTTACTGAAGACTTGGCTGTATGGGCTTAATTTTCTTTGCGGTCTTTTCTAGATTTTTTAGTTTTTCCTTGATTCATACACCAAACACTACTTAAATTCCAAATTTGAAGCTTCTAGGTCTGCTAGAAGTGCCTTAGAATTTTGATGATCGGTGAGTCAGTGAGTGACAAAATTAAGAAATTTGACCCGTTATAATTCTTAAAATACTGGTTCAAATTGAATGAAATTTGAAATATACCGTGTCTTTACAATGCCTGCATGGTTACTGAAAATTTCAGTCTTCTAGTTTTATCCACAACGAAGTTACAGGGGGTCGAAAATGGTCTGAATTGCTTCGAGAAAAGGATGGTACGGCCGTGAGTGCCGTGACGCTTTTTTGCTCGACTTGGTGGGGGCACTGCCGTGCCCCCAGATTTAAATTACAGTCATGAAAACAAAAGAAATTTCGACATTCCCATACAAATTGCCCGGCTGCACACTTTAGTATGGAAATGCCAATATTTTTTATATTTTACTGTTAGTTTTCATCCACGATTATACTATAGCCCCTTTCACGTTGTAGATATGGCTATTATCTGTGTTTCGAGACTTTTCTTTCATCGCTCTCGGTGTATGTATGCATATATGTGTGATGTAATCGTTATACTGTTGTTTTAAAAACAGTCGACATTTTATAGTTACATCCTTAGATCATACGTTACATCTGCTCCGCCTACATTCGGCTACTTGTAAATTTGCACATGACTGTTCGGCTTTAAATAACACATTGCGTAGATAAGAATTTACGACGAAAGTTTTCAGAAAACAAGCGATTCAAGGACGATGCTTGTTGTTGTGATATGAAATTAGAATTCAGACGTAGCTATCCATTATTTATCTCAATTATCATCCTATGAATGTTCAATGTATGTTTCCCGATAACACGAATACGCCTGGACCAATTTAGAAAATTCTGTTTAAGGGTTCCGTACCCAAAGGGTAATAATTGGCCAAGTGCGTGTAGGGTTCCATAGTTACGAATGCAGACTTTGAGACACTTTGAGTTCATGCGACTACAAACGTTTAAAAACTATCTATTGAATTTGTATAAAATCTTTATTGAGTTTACCTTTTCCGAGTACATTTTATAAGTTGATTGCCAACTTTTTCACTTGTAATCTCTACTTTGCTCTGATAGTTTTCCTTTAAACTTCGTTATATACATATAGGTACTTTCTATTGCTGTAAATATTTTCTGGTGTCCATATACAATAAGCATTTAGCAGATCGAGGGGAGGGACACTTGACTCCTTGTCTGTAACAAAAATTTGCATTTGTCCGACTTCTCATGACTCAAAATGGTAGGGTTCAAAAGATGCATAAAACCAGCTGAGACCGGTTAAAACCAGCAAATTGTCATTTATATTATCAGGCATTATGCAACCAAACTGGTCCCAGCGAATTTTAATATCTGACACAAGGGCAGGTAAACAATTAAAAGAATTTAAAACGGGGCATTAATAATTAATTAACTGTGAGTAAAAAGTAGATTCAGTTCTTGGGTTTTCTACGCTATATCGAATGCCAGTTGATCGGGGACAATTAACCGAAACCCTAAAATTTGTAAAATGCGTAGGAGTAATACGGTATTTTAATCAATTATTTTTATTATTTATCATTAAGTAACATCCCTAAACCGAAAACAAAATTATTTAGTAATCTGCCCAAAAATAAGTAAGTTATAATAATTATAAGCATTTAAAATTAAAATAGTAAAATAGATAGAACGGAAAAATGTATTAGCATAACCAGCTTTGTGTTAAATAACGTAAAATACTGAGTTTCGTGGCGTATTCTATGGTTTAACATCTTACTTTTAGACATCATCATCCATCAGTTTTCAGGCGCAAAATCTCATGCCTATAACATAATACAATACTCAATAGTTTCATTACAAAACTATGCTAATTTGCTTAAATTTCATCCTTCCAACCGAAATTTAACCTCATCTATACGACTTAATATAAGTAAGAGAGTAAGTATGTCTTTTTTTCGACGAACGATCGAATTTTCCCACACACCGAGTAAGTCGCTCACAAAACATAGTGACGCATTGTATGATTGATGCAGCATTACATTACAATAACTATGCTGCCGTTTCCATTGCCGAATATACTCTAATCACGGATGCGGGAAATGGGCGGACGCGATTCGCGGTGACAATGACTTTCATCAAATTGGGACCATTTTTTGCATGGGCGATTCGCGGTAACCATGACTTTGATTAACTTGGGACCATTTTTGCATGGGATTCTATGCGGTGACAATGACTTTGATCAATTTGGGGTTAGGGTAATTTTTACACAAAGCACAATTTCAAAACATTACGTAATACAGATGTGGACTAAAAAATGATTTTGGCTCATTATATAGATTATTAAAAAGTATATAAGTTAATTCTTTTCTCTGATAAGCAGATATTGACGAAGATACAGCGCGATTAAACTCCGTGTGAGATCACGATCAGCTACAATTTTTGAATTGTGAATTTTTACTTTTTTGCTCAACGGAAAAATATGGGTTGTTTATTTTTGGGTAATCTAGTTGACGGACTAAATAAAATAATACATTATTTACCCAGTCCACATTCCTGTTATTTATTTTTAGTTATGCTTATGTGTTGTAGCATTGTACACTTTCAATTTTTTTTTACGTAGAATTATAGGTAGGGTAGTGTAGGGTAGGGACATATTTATGTAATACCTAAGTAATACGATAAGTCCGTCTGTGTGCCTATATTGTTTCTTGTTGTTTTTGTAATTTTGATGTTTATTATGGTGCAATAAAATTAATTTGAATGTATTGTATTTTAAAGTACTACAGCTACGTCCAGTGAAAATGTAATTTTGATAGAATTTTAAATCCGATCCGAATTTTTACTGGAGAACTTACAAATCATCTGGATAAAAAAAATATTGAATAGGGAGAAGTGGAAGGAGACTGATGGTGTAGTCCATTCTCCCTCGATGGGTCAAGAAAGTTTGAAACGGAACGTTGTAATTGTTTTGTCAATTAGACCTTGCAATTAACGGATTTTAATAATCCATAAATTAGTATTCAACTCGGGGCTAATTTCTGTTTTTTTTTGTTGCAGGTTGTCTAACATGCGTTCAAGTACTAAACATAATGGTGCTACTGGGCTTCATGTTGAACTACGCGCTCCGAGTGAACCTGACCATCGCGATCGTGGAGATGATATACGACGACAAAGACAATCAGACGGCCATTCTCAACGTCACACACGACTCCCTCAACGTCACACAGGTATTTTTAACTGTAAGCATGTAGACTGTTGTTCTTCGCACGGTATTCACGGTGATCTCAAATTTTATTTCAAATTTCGATCGTTGGTAAAGAAAGATGCTGGGCTTGCTCCAAAAGCAGTACGCTAGACGTTACTGCGTATCCTCCATTACTGTTGACACGATATTCATACCATTACAGTAGAAACGATTAAGATTTATTAATTTTCATACATACTTGTTTATCCTAAAGTAGAAATATAACGTCAGTTTCAGTAAATTTGTTTTGCATTAGGTAGTCAATTATGTTTATAGAACGCGATCACATGACAAATAATATCATCATTTGATTTTCACGCGGTTTTCCTCTTTCTCAAGTTGTAAACACATAATTCATAGTAAAATAATAAAAGCAGAACAGCTCATTGTTTTCTGATTTTATTTTCATGAAAAAGTACCACATAAGTTTGTCAGTATTTTGTTTCATTTTATTATGTTTATTGGAAATTGTGGTTTTGGTGTTATTAAGAAGCGGCAAATAACATAAATTTATAGGTATTAAAAAAATAATTCAATGTTCTATTGTGAAGCACTGTAGTAATAAAGATATCATATCATTATTTTTTAGCTATAATTCTACAACTATCTATTCTATTCTATAACTATCAAGTTGACTTTTATTTTCAATGATCCACTTGAGTTAACCGCACTTATTTGTATTTAGGTTACGTTAAAACATTTCGTTTAACAATATGAACGTATTATAGACAAATATTATAATTAAAACCAAAAACTTGCTTTTAAAAACATTTAAATATCTATGTCTAGACTAGTGTACTGTGAAAAATGTAGAATTTAAGACTGATTCGTGAAATTTGTTCGCAGCACCCAGAACACATACAACAAACCCGCTACTACTGGGACACGAAGCAGAAAAACCACCTTCTTGGGAGCTTCTTCTGGGGCTACGTCCTCACAGAACTGCCGGGCGGTCGACTGGCAGAGATCATTGGTGCCAGGTTAGTGTATCTACAACATAATTAAACAAAGCACTGATGGAACGTATCTGAGATAGTCAGGATTTAGGACTTTGATAGACTGTCGTACCTATAAAACTTCGTGACTGGAACAAAAACAAAATGGTACTAGTAAGAATGTTTTTTGTCGATAGAAGTATCTGATATATCATTATATTTACATAATTCTGATAAAATGGCAATTTGGGAGAAATATAAGTTGTTTATTGGGAATAATATTTGAGATATTGGTAATGGTAAGCCTGCTTGTACTGCAGTGAGATGTTCAGTCGGAGACCTTATGCTATAAATTGACGATGGGGCTAATTGCATCAAAGAATTGCTGAATTACAATAATATGCATCTAGTCATACTGTACAATGTAGTGTTAACATGAATCAGACTGCTACTATCAATGTCTAAAGTCAGTTGTATTATTTTAGGTACATTATTCAAATGAGTGCTTTGAGTAAGAAGTGACTAATCATTTAGAAACCTCAGGATGTACGCATATTTAATAATAGCATAAAACTGCCATGTGTTGCTATGCCGCGATAAAATGACTTATATTCCGTTTGTCATAGTAATTCACGCAAAAAATGGCCTGTTCATCCACTTGTAAATTCACGTATCAGCGAGCCCATTCATTGGTTGGTTAGTACTCGATTACGTTGAGTCAAAAAGGAAGAGCGATTTGAAAAATTACATATTACATGCGGGCGCTGAACTGCCATGTGGGAATGCGAATTGCTTTTTAATCCGATTTCTGAGAAATGTAGCCATAAGTTCCATCGATTTCCAGACTAGCCCCAATGTTGTTCCTGATCTTAAATGACATTTTATGAGATACACAAATTATGTACTTAACCCTTTCGGCTCAATCTATTTTTATATTATTGTGTCTACCTGTGAGAGCCCCACAGACTTTTACAATTCATAAATAAAATACATATTTACGGACAGTTCACACAGAATGAGTTAGCTCTTAAGTAAGTTCGACACTTATGTTATGGGAAACTAACTCGACTATACTAAGTTTTATAACGAATACATATATAGATATTCATCCAAAACCCAGATCAAACTGAAAAATATCATTTTCCATCTTGACCTGATCGGGGATAGAATCCGAGACCTTCGTTATAACAGCGTAGCATGATTAATTGAAGTAGATTTCAATACAACTAAAGCATTGAGTTGAGTATCTAATTGGCAGCTAGCCTGCATTCTGCTGCTATGATTTTGCGTCGAACTTTCTTGAAGCCCCTAATAGAAAGGTCAAGACGAGTCAACAAGCATTATTGCCTATTTTAGGTCCTTGCTAGTTTGAACTACTATAATTACTCAAATGAAATGTGTCTGTTTAATAATATAGGACCCGACTGAGTGCTAACTAATATGTAACGTTACCTTTGACTTGTTCTATTACCAACTGCGACTTCGTTTTTATTTGGTAGTAATTGTGTAGTTTCAGAACATAATTTGATAGTGCGCGTGTGTAATTAATTTTATCAAATCTGTTCAGCGTGGGTTTATGAGGTTAATTAGAAAACTGGTTGGTGACTAACTGTATCCCAGTAAGTTGAGAACGTTGACACTGACATCGGTAAACGGGTCGATTTGTTTTCTATTTGTTTATTGCATCGTTAAAGTTTGTCTTCCGAGATTAACAAAGAAATTATTGATGTTCTTCTCTTTCGTGATATTGGTAAATTTATTTTATTGAAGGAAAAATCATCGCCTTTAAACAGACTTTTTAACACCTTGTGGCATATTTACTTAAGTATTCCAGAAAATGTAAAGAAGCACTGGAACAAGATTGTTTGCTGTTGAAGTTTCTTTTTATCTATAATCACGTATAATTTTTGTTTTTAATTATGTGCCAAATCCACAACTTAGTTACATTATACCGGTACCGAAAATATTAAGTAGAAAGATGTCTGAAAATAATTCACGCGAAACATTCTTGCGGCGCGTTGGCAGCATAAGGCTTGAGATTCATTAGTTATTACTCATATCGTGCAAAAAATCGAATGAGATCGTTCTTGAAATGCATTTGTATCATACGATACGGTGGTTAACAAAGCGAACGTTTGGCGTGCCACCGATATCTACTTATAATGCGTGGGTAATGACTGTAATGAGGCGTGAAAATTGTATCCTCAAGCTATTTTCGAGGCCTGATAGACTTTATTACTAGAGACTAGGTATAAATTGCAGTAACTTTCACTTCTAGTATAGTTTTTGTATTCCCTACAAAAATCGTCGTTTGTTCAGAATTTTACGAATTGGCATATTTGATTAGTATTATTTTATTAATAAGTAATTGTTTTTTAGGCGAGTGTTCGGCTACAGCACGCTTCTTGCCAGCATCCTTACGCTGCTGACTCCCGGTGCTGCAGCTCTAGGATTTGGATGGGCGGTGGCTTCAAGGGTCGTCTTGGGCTTCTTGCTCGGGGCAACGTGGCCCGCTATCCTGCCCATGGCATCGAAATGGATCCCGCCGATGGACAGATCTAAATTCATGTCTAACATGATGGGTAAGTGGAAGTATACTCTTATGATGTTATTCGATCATATGATACAATTAAGCCATGAAATTTTCATTTATTGAATTGATAGACACGTAAATTGCTCAATTATTGCAAAAAATCAATTGAAGCTACATCAAGGCTGTCAACTAAAGTGATGATGTTCATTCTCGAAAAGCCAATTACATGGACAAAGGGGTCGCAATAATTCTTAATACCACAATTGACTTGATTGGAGATTCCACATTGTCATGTATAGCAATAATAGCGACGTCAAAGAGGGCTCGTTCGTAAACACGACATACAATTGTTATCGCAATGTGTTACGTTCAGTTTGCGATGCACGAAAGCTGCAATATGGCTGCGGAGGCGTGCGCAGGCGTGGTCGCTGACGTCACACGAATAGCGCGCTCTGATTGGTTGGTATAGTTGACCGCGCGTTTTAACCTTGCGCAACGGTTGCCATGCACTGCGGTTAACCACTAACCAGTTCCGAGAAATGTAGTGTTATTTTCGTATCAGAATTTCAGAAATATAACCATGACATGAGCTGACAGAAGAGTGGACAGAAGGATATTATTACACGGGGTATTATTATGTCTCACTGTTTAAATATAGATTGGCGCCGGCGCAGCATGCTTTTAACGTCTTTTCAATGACCTTACTGACCCATTTTTTGACTCTCGTGTCGTGTAGCAATTCTTGTACTATTCGCTCCACTGCACGTGGAATTGAGTAGAAACTTTTTAATCAAAAAAAAAAAAAAACCATTTAGTTTGGAAATACATAAGTTCCTACAAACATATATCTGCTTTCTTAACATCGAATCCTATGATTCTATCATCTATTTGTTAACTATAATAATTTGAAGCAGTTTTCTAGAAATCTAAAATATTACTGAAGTAGTCATTGTCTTAACGATCGATTCTACGAGTACCTTTTTGAAGTTGATTATAATTGGGACCGATTAATCAAGGTAAATAACGTCAAGCGAGTCATAAATATGCATCCTTCTTGATAAGCAAATGCTCGAACAGTAGTTTATTTGTGTTCGAGAAATATTGAGATTTATATGTGAAATGTGCGTTCGAATAATGCGAGAATTGTGCGCGTGCGCGAATCGCGGCCGCGGAAAGATACGGTTCAGAGGTTAGGAGTAAGACAACGTCCTTTCTATGCTGATATGTCGTAATGAAAACAATTTATAGCATCCCCGTGTTGCACTGATAACGATACACAATCATATACATAACAGTTTATTGACGGCGTCGCGATGTAAACACATAAACAATGCATCAAATACATGGTACTTTTGTTCAAACGATTTTACATGCAATTACACGGGTACTTAAAGAATTTATGAGCAGTACAATACATATATATAAACAACTTATTTATAGTTTACTTGCCTACAGTGTACTTGGTTACCTATTTGTACACCAAGATAACATCTAACAAAAATACTGAACAGCTTTACAACATATATCGAAATATTTAGCTATTTAAAAATAATGACACTGTACCTATAGTTAAAGATTCAAAATTATCATTATTAAGGTAATATTTATAGCATAAACCAAGTAAAGATTTTAAGTTCTTATAATTAAATCAAACATTATTTCGAAACGAACAAAGAACTGCGGTGCTGCCCTCTTTTAAATTTGTCCCGAAAATTGTATAACCCTAAGTCACCCTACATTCTAGCGAGGACATTGTCCACCTTTTAAAGTTGAATGGAATTGGAATACATGTTAATGCGGGTCCATCCAGGGTTCAACGTGTTACCTGGTTCTTATGTCAACGGATTACAGTCTATTTCAACAGTTGGACTTGACAGTTGGGGTCCACTTTCACTTTCGTACGAAGTACGGACTTAAAGTCAGCCATTGTTATAAAAATCAGATGTATTAGTTTAAGGGGTTAAAGACCTGTATATATCTTATACTGATGATTTTGCGCTGTTGAACTTAATAATGTACAGGTATATAGGAGGTTAAAAATTAGCGAATATTTCTTCTTGAAAAATAGCATGAAAACTACTTATTGTCTGTAATGTATTGGAGGAAAATAAATAAAATTTTATTATTATTTATTATTATTATTAGTCTAAAAACAAAAAAAATATTTCAAAAAAATTGCTAAAAATAATTACCAATCAAACGCAATATAAATAAACGATGTGAAAGCCCGTTAATGAGCAAAACTAAGGATATAGCATAAAGATGGCAGCACACACGACTAGCAAAAAGTGACAAAGAAAGTGTTTTAAAAATATTCATTGCATTTCATATAACTAAGTCATATTCCGAGGCGAAATTTTTGATTCTATTTACTTTATACAAAATTTAGTTTTAATTTATATATAATTATTATAGTTTAGTCTTATTTATTTATTTTTATTTATTGTACAAAATACAAATTGTATGGCACAATAGGCAGACTTAATGCGCTTATTTATAGTTTAATTTAGTATATATTCATTTGTAAAATCGACTGTATATATATTTTTTAATTTTTAACATGAATAAAAACACTCGGTCATATTTAATTAATTAGAGTATGTACGTACTACTTTATTTAAGATTTAAGTAATAGTAATAAAAGATTTTAAATATTACAAATAGCGCCATCTAGTGACAAGGTGGAGAAATAATTGTTGATAAGGCGATAGGTAGGCATGTCATGGGCATGGCATATTGTGTAAAATATTCCCGCGTACCAATCAGGTCAGGTCTGAGTGCGAGCTCCATGAATCAACTTGGCGACGTCATCGCCTGACCTGAAAATTGCGAGTAACTTTCCTATCAGTATACGAGTATTATTTATTGTATGCTATCAGTATCAGAACAGTAATGTGGTGGGCGTGGACATTGGCTTCTGTATCTGTACATTATTAGTCAGTCAATGTGCTTTTTTGCCGACTTACAAATGAAGAAGGTTATCAATTCGTCGCGAACTGTTCTTTTTGTTTATGTTACCGTATATTCGAAGACTCCTGGACCGATTTGGAAAATGTTTGAAAATGCACGCTTGTTTAGTCCGTTTTTAGTCCCTTTTTTGAATTGATTCAAAATATATTTTATTGAGAAAAAAAATAACAATAATAAAGATAAATTATAACTAAAGTAAGCTAAGATTTTATCAAAATTGGTTGAGTAGCTTGGGGTGAAGTTGGTTTTTGGTTTTGAAAAATTACAAATTATATAAATACCTACGTAGTTTTTATACACTTCCGTACTTAAAAAAATCGTTTTACTTTCCCTACAAGTTGACCGATGAGCTGATCCTAATTTGTATGGAAAGCAAAAAAAATATATATCATATTTTCTATGTTCTTTATAAGATGATTAGTATCATGGACTGAATAGGGTCAGTATATTTTTTCAGACTTAATTACATTATGTAGGTAAGTACTTACGTTACTAACAAATAGATATAGCTAGATACTCGTCCTACTACGATAGGCTACTTACTATGACCCTAATCACACTCGTATGTGCAAGAACATTATTCGAACCTTGAACATGTCGACACCATCCTGTATATAATTAAAATAATTCATATCAGTATATTTATATCTATAAATTGATTTAATTAGCATTCACGATATGAAGGCAAAAACTCGTCCCAAGATGCAATCAAAGAAAAAAAATACAAAACTGTATAGGTTAAATTAATAAGTATGTATCTGTATATGTATTACTCATGAAGTCATAACATAAATAAATATATATGGACATATTACACAGACAATTAATTAAATGACTGTGGACAAATTACACAAAAGTATGGACAAATTACCCATGCTGGTCTGGGAGAAATGAAAAAACTTAGAATGTACCAGCTGCTTCTCTTCCCGCGCAGATCGTAAAAGCCGATCGAGGGAATGGGCAAAAATGCGAATCATATTAACAGGCGATGCGGCTAGCAACCCATCACTGTATTGATTGCTTTTCCATCTTCTTGCCCACCATGACGCTAAAAGTGGCTTTTTAGGGTTCCGTAGCCAAATGGCAAAAACGGAACCCTTATAGATTCATCATGTCTGTCTGTCTGTCTGTCCGTCCGTATGTCACAGCCACTTTTTTCCGAAACTATAAGACCTATACTGTTGAAACTTGGTAAGTAGATGTATTCTGTGAAATGAAAATTAAAAAAATATTTTTTAATTTAAATTAAAGTGAAATTTAAAAAAATATTTTTCATCAAACCCATACGTGTGGGGTATCTATGGATAGGTCTTCAAAAATGATATTGAGGTTTCTAATATCATTTTATTCTAAACCGAATACTTTGCGCGAGAGACACTTCCAAAGTGGAAAAAAGTGTGTCCCCCCCCCCGTAACTTCTAAAATAGGAGAATGATAAATCTAAAAAAAATATATGATGTTCATTACCATGAAAACTACCAGCGAAAATTGGTTTGAACCAGATCTAGTTAGAAGTTTTTTTTTAATATGTCATAGACTGCAATTTACCTTTCATTCAATCAACTCAAATATAAAAATTAAAAAAAATACTACTACGGAACCCTTCATGGGCGAGTCCGACTCGCACTTGGCCGCTTATTGGTCTTGCGGCCCTGGGCTGTGCATAGAGCCGCAAGACCCAAAACGCTCTGTCTGCCCCATTAGGGATGAAGACGTGATAGTATGTATGTATGTACAAATTACACAGACAATTAATTAAATGAAAGACTTATGACTGTAGTCGGAAAAGCCGACTAGTTTCAATCAGGGCAAGTATCATACAGTATAAACAGTCGCCTAGCCTAAATCGTCTAGGAATCGACCTATTCCGACTACATTTCATAAGAAAACCTCATAAAATATTAATTCAGTTAAAACAACCACCAACTCAATTTTTAGAGCAAGTTCAGTCCATACATTAATCGCTACGATTTCGTCATCAGAATCTGAGCTATAACTTTCAACGGTCTTATATATTTCTTAAAAGTAAAGTCACGTTTTCCCACGTAGCACACGTCACGTGCGTGTGATAAACAAGTCGACACGAAGACATGCTGGCAACAGCCGCTGCCATGCCATTGCCAAGTTCAAGATCACTTTTAAATTTTAAATATAAAAAAAACTTCACATATCGCAACATACATAGAACACATTTCATTGACTAATTTCATACATTTTGCGTTCTTTGTTTCTGTTTTTCCATAATAAGCATCTTCATGACGATGTGGAAGAAAATAATAAACTTAGAATGCGAGTTGTTTATCTTCCCGCGCAGATCGTAAAAGCTGATCGAGGAAATGAGCGAGAGTGCTAATCATGTTCATAGGAAATGTGGCTAGCAACCCATTACTATTTTGATTCCTTTTTCCACCTGAAAGGGGCCTTTAGGTCTTGCAGCTCTAGGCTCTTGTCTGCTTAGAGCCACAAGACCCAAAATATTCTGTATACCCCATTAGGAATAAAGATACATCTATTGCAAAGGTACAATTACATGTACAGTATCAGAAATTGAGAAGAGGAGAGTGTAGGCCAAGTCCTTTGGCTGCTCTAACAAAGTATGGCTCTGGTAGTACAGAGATGGTCGTGCTCCTGGAGTGGAGATAAAAAGACCTGATGATGATGATGATGGTCAGTAATAGTATGACGTTTGGTTACAGCGTCGTCGCTGGGAGCTGCCATCACGATGCCGATCTGCGGGTTCCTCATCGCTCACTTCGGCTGGGAGTCTGCCTTTTATTTCACCGGTAAGTCACTTTTGGCCTTTAGAATACAGAAATCATTTTAGTCGCTGATCAAATAGCTGACAGCACTTCGAGCACCAGATGTCTCTGACACGCGTTGCACCCAAATGGGCACAAATGTTTAATTACAACTATAGACTTTATAATATAGGTATTATAAAGTATTGGTGTCCAAGTACCTATAGAAATTCCAACCAAACAAAGAAAATTACAAAATTACATCGTGCAAAAGATTGGCAAAATTTTGCACAAACTGTCCAATAGTTTTTATTCTTTCAGAATAAAGCAAAGGCTATTTTCTAAAGCACTTCAAATGTGTTCTGTTTTTCGTGTGTACCAACACTGGTGTCAGATTTTCTAAGCTGCCTTAAGGCATCTGACATAGCTTGACGACTACCATGCTACCTGAAGCACGCAAGAACATTAATGACAAGACGACCGATGACGATGTCATGGAACATTTTTAACACATTTTTTTTCGGTCAGGTATAATTGGCGTCATGTGGTCGGTAGCCTGGTTCGCCGTGGTCTACGACACGCCCGCTCAGCACCCTCGCATATCGGAGACTGAACGCAACTACTTGCTCAAGGCTCTGCCACAGGAGGACTCCAAAGGCAAAGGGGTGAGTTGGTGAACTTTGAACATTTTTGGTCTGGAAACCCAACATCATTAGAAAATCCACTACGGTTCCCTTTTTACAGTTCCATATTCAAAGGGTAAATACGGGACCCTATTACTAAGACTCCACTGTCTGTCTGTCGGTCCGTCCGTCTGTCTGTTCTCCTGTTTGTCTGTCCGTCTGTCTGTCACCAGGCTGTATCTTTTGAACCGTGATAGCAAGAGAGTTGAAATTTTCACACATGATGTAATTCCATAGCCGCTTTTACAACAAATACTAAAAACCGTATAAAATAGTTATTACACACGTGATTTTTTATCGATAATGGTACGTAACTCTTCGTTCGCAAGTCCGACTCTCACTTGGTCGGTTATTTCATACAACCGGCTTTGACGTAAGGGGCGTGGGTTCGAATCCCACCCGTGACGGAATTTTTCATCATATCATTTAATTTGGATAATAATCCGAGCACGGTAATGCTGTTAAAAATCAATAATATGCAATATCTCTTCGTGAGTATATAATATATATAAAATAGCTAACCGTTTTTCCGCACATATTTCCTGTAAAAGCAGGACATGTAGACTTCCTACTCGCGTGATAACTTTAACAACTAGAATTATATTGTAAATCACGACACGAAACAATTATATTGCTTGCTTACGAGTTTGCAGTTTACTATGTGCGAAGCAGGCAATAAAATAAACAACATAGCAATTATAGTTTTACGTATCTGTAGAAACATAGGACGGTAAGTAAGTACCTACATAGGTAGTAAGATTTTATTCTCTGACTAGCTGGTGCCCGCGACCTCGTCTGCGCAGGATCACACAATATCTTTATAAATTGCAGCTTATGTGTTATTCTGATGTATAAGCTATATTATTGTAAAGTTTCATTCAAATCCATTTAGTAATTTTACGTGAAAGAGTAACAAACAAACATCCATCCATACTTACAAACTTTCGCGTTTATAATATTAGTACCTGGGTGACCGAGCTTTGCTCGGTCGGTTACATCTCAAACATTAACTAAATTTTTTTAAACTTGTCTAAACACAGTACAAAATAAAAAATTATATATTAACTTAAACATTAAAAAAAAAACAAAAGTAAGTCACCGAGTGGGATTCGAACCCGTAACACTCTTTCTAGTGGTCAGCATCCTTAACTACTGAGCTAAGCGGATGGCGGCCGGCGCGAGGAAATTAGCGACCATATTCTGCGTGGAAAGAAAAACGAATGAAAACTCGAAAACACGCGTTTTCCCAAACATAAGACTAATCGAGATCGATTGTTTACCCCCAAAAACCCCCATATACCAATTTTCAGCAAAATCGTTAGAGCCGTTTTCGAGATCACAGAAATTTATAAATAAATATATATATTAATAAATATACAAGAATTGCTCGTTTAAAGGTATAAGATTAGTAGGATGTTTAGAAACAGACATTGCCCATCTAGGTATTTATCGGTAAAGAAAGGTCTCCCTTCATTGTGGGACACCTAGCACACGCTCCGTCTATACGAAAAAAGTATAGGTATGCAGAAATTTCATCTCCTAAATGTGATCTGATCTCAATGTGTTTTTATTATGTAGATTTTTTAATAGCCTGTACTGTCCTGTCTGTGTCTGTGTACTGTGAAGACGAAGATTGTGATATGCATTTTTAAACCTGTTATTTTTATTTAATAAATCACTTATTTGTAATTTTGGAATGCAACATACTTAGATCTGAGCCAATAATTTATGACAAACAATGTAGGAAGAATAGCAATAATGATAATGTCTAGCCGGTGATATAAAACGCGAATTCTTGAAATAACTGTTTTATAGGAAGAGTTTATAGTTATGTACCTATATAATCAGATTGCTTGGATAATCTGTCATATAATGTCCTCATCCTTATATGACACGTGTGACGTAAGGAATTACGTAAATTTGCATTACGCCCTCGCAAAGAACTATAAAACGATTATTTACTTTTACCAGCGATAATTTTCCACATTTGGCGTCCATCGCTGTTCAAAAATGTCAAGATAAATTTACTCTGCAGCCAAAAACAGCATTGTACATATTTTTAAATATTTAAGTTTATTTAAGTATACGACAATGAGAGAAACACTTGTGTAACCGTCGCGGTGCACATACACATATTTGTATAGATTATTGTGGTGTCCGTTGATTACACGTATTGTAAGTTGATCATTTGGTTATTTTTTGTCATAAAGTGTGTTACTGAGTCAGTGTAGTTCTCGTTAAAGCATTTTTGGCGAATCTCAAAACTGAGACGCCTCGCTGACTTCGAAAATTAGCATAGATAATAAACACTCACCCAAAGCCAGCCTAGCAACCAGGTGTTCAGTTTCACGTCACCGTAGAAATGACGTGTGGCGGGGTAACTTTGTAATTACTTGTAATTATAAGTACATTATTCAAAAACTTTCGCACTTTTCATATTTTTTTTCTTCTCATTAATGATTTTTTTCAATCTAAAAGAAAAGTATCTATTTTTAGGCTTCTGTTCTCAAAGGGTAAAAACGGGACCCTATTACTAAGACTTCGGTTTCCGTCCGTCTGTCCGTCCGTCCGTCTGTCTGTCATTAGGCTGTATCTCAAGAACCGATAGCTAGATAGTTGAAATTTTCACAAAAAATAAAATAAATATTTTAGGGGGGCTCCCATACAACAAACGCGATTTTTTTTGCCCTTTTTTGCTCGATATCAATAATGGTAAAAGGTAGGCACTTGAAGTATTCACAAAATACTCAGTTGTATTTTATTTTAATAATAAATAAAAAAAAAATAAGTTTTTTTTGTATGGCTCCCATACAAAAAACTTGATTTTTATAGATAATGATACGGAACCCATCGCGCGCGAGTCAGACTCGCACTTGCCCGGTTATTCATATTTTCCACTGCTAGAGTTATCCGTTCATAAACACTTACTTAATCTCCATACATATTATATGCACGTTAGTCATACATAATCTCATACAAACCTTGGGCGCTCACTAAATCGGTATGCAACAGCCAACAGCTAGTTTTGCGACACTCGCCTTGACGATCAAAATCGCATTGAATCACGACGAAGGAAATTGGTTTACGACTTTATTGGTAATGGATGTACAAGAACAACCTTGTTTTTGGAAAGGATATGCCCTTTGGCACAGAATAAGTACAGCACTCACGTACCTTTGGTCGAGTGGGTCAGGCTCGAGGCGGGTAAACTGTTCTAGAATCCTCAATGGAAAACTATCTTGACGACCTTCGTGGTAGCCACGCCAGTCCGCGACTCGGAGTTTCCGGGTTCGATCCCTTTCGTTCGGTCAGGCGAGTTGGAAAATGGCCTTTTACAAAATTGTGTTGTGGAGGGTTTTGAGCGGGCGGTTGCAGGTGCTTGCAGCCGTTTCTACTAGGCGAGAATGGAGGACAGGTGCGGGGTCGGGAAACGGGGACGCATATCGCGTGTGATATTCTGTTTGTAATACTTATATTAAACTAGCTGTACCCGCGGGCTTCGCTTCCCGTGGAAATTTCGGAATAAAGAGTACCCTATGTCTTTCCCCGAGTCTCAAACTATATCCATACCAAATTTCATTCAGATCGGTTCAGTAGTTTAAGCGTGAAGCGGTAACAAACAAACAAATATACAAACTCACTTTCGCATTTATAATATTAGTAGGATAGGATAGGATTTGTGCCTTGGCGACGAAATCGCATTGAATTACAAATGAAATTATTTAATAGCGATAAAACACGCGGTTAAGGATGTCACCTTGCTTTTGGCACGGATACCGTGTACTGGCTTGATTATTTCTTTATTGCTTTCCATCGAGGACGTCGATTTATTACGTTGGCAGGTAGACGTGCAGGAAGTGCGTGGTCATGGTTTACAACTGGCTGGAAATGTGTTGACAACTTAAAAACTTTTCAATCACATCCATCGCGTGGGACATAATTCGTGGGATAGGACGACATCCTACATAAAGGGGGTCAGTCTATCAGCAGTGTACAGTCAGCAGCAAAAATATAACGCTTTTATTAAGTGACATATGTTTGCTGCTGAATGTACTTGCAGTGCGGCAAGACGTATTCTTTTGGAAGAATTTCCGAACGAAGTACTTTGTGAGAATTTGAAGCTTTTCCTAGCACATTTGCCAAAAGTGACCGTGTTTCGCAAATGTGCGAATAAAACCTTTACGTTCTCACATTAAACGGTAAACAGTAGTTCATACAAAAGTTTGAAAGGTTATTTAAGGGCTTGGTCAGGACAAAATATTAAATGATATTCTCCGATTCCATTAATAATTTATATCAAATGGGGGCAACACCAGACAACGAAAATTCTAGTATGCGATATGAGTTGACAAGAAGAAAAGTGCGTATACATATATGATGTTTGAATGAATAAGGCGATGTTTGTTGATCGCTCCGAACGTACTCGAACCACGCCGGAAGTTCAGGTGTATTTAGTGTTGTTCAGGCGTAATCGGCCGGTGTAAATTGCCGTGTGGTTTCCGGCAGAGTAGAATAAGATTACTCCAAGTCTTCCCGTGGATGTCGTAAAAGGCGACTCAGGAAATGAACAAAGCTTATAAACATCATTGAGACATGTTCAACCCGTCTGGCCAGCGTGGAGAGTGTGGGCCAAAGCCTCTGGCTATGGTCGTGCAAGGAGGGTCGTGCTCCTGCAGTGGAGACTAAAATGACCTGAATATTAAGAGGTCTCATCGGCGTCGGCCGCATCCGTAGTATACCCCAAATTACACAACCGATTTTAATTCAGAAATTCTTCAGATCGGTCCAGGCGTCTTCGAATAATTGGTGAACATACATCAAACAAGATTGCGATGAAATGATAACCTCCTCGTTTTTTTGGAAGCCGTTTTAAAATCATGTTGAAAATGGTTATGATCATGAAAAGTGACATTATTTTGTTACCATTTATTTTCTTAAACGTTCCATATACTTTATTGTTGACCCAAGAAAATGCCCATTTATGAACTGTACATTTCCCACAGCACCAACCAGTCCCATGGCGGGCCATCGTGACGTCCCCTCCAGTGTGGGCCATCATCATCACGCACGGCGCGTCAGTGTTCGGCTACTTCACGGTAGTCAACCAGCTGCCCACGTACATCGAGAGCATCCTGCATTATAGCATCAAACACGTAAGTACATATATATAGTACCTGGGAGATTACTCCAAAAACGTTGAGCATTAATGTATAATGATAAAGTCTAGTTTAGCTTGACATAGAAATAGGACGTCACTTTTGGACGACTATCGTTTTATTTTATGGAGTTGTCGTTCCGTGTCTGTTTGCCGCTATACGTAGAGTAGAGGCTACTGTCTAGTGGTTTTGCCGCTCCGCAGTCGCGACTTTTGAGGTACCTAGTCGAAAGAAGGTAGCAAATTATTATTTTAAGAAACTGTGTCGATAATAAAAATGTTACAGGCTATTTTACTGTGTATGTTTTTGATTGATATTTTATACATATAAAACAAAAATACTTAAAAAAGAAATATTTCTCGAAAACAGCAATAAAATTGGTTAATTATTATTAATAAAGCAGTAATTAGCATTTCAAATATAATAGTGGGAGCGTGGCGGGGACATCTCTATCCATTTCTTATGCGTAATTTTATTTAAATAGGTATATCGTCATATAGTAAGGCGAGTTAAATTACTAGATATAGGTCTTGGTTATCTACATAATACTTATGCCACAATTACTACTTTGTAGCATGTAGTAGGCCCACAATCCATCGATAGTATACCTTACAATCATAAGTCCTCATTCAATCGTACGATAATGATTCTAATTCACATTGCAATAAAGTGCATTTTGATTTATTCGCCGCGAGTCAAAGCTTGTTCGCAACTTTGCACGCTTGCTAATTTGTAGGGTGACCAAGTCCGGCTGCGAAAGGTGGACACAGAACCTGTTTCTTATTAAGTATGTCTTTTGCAATTCGCGCGTATTATGTAAAACGTGTTACTGTTTGCGCTTGGGAATTTTGTTGACATTTTACAAAACGACGTTACATACTTTTCTTCCATTTCGGGCTGCAAATAACTGTGACATTTCAGTTCCGTTTTTTTGCAGTTCATAAGTGTTTGGTAATTGAATTCCATTTTGCTACTTTTATTTTATTGGGTTTTCGTTGCTTTGCCTTGTTTTTCTTTGCTTGTGTTCGTTTTGGTTTGATTAAACGCTGGATTGAGGAGTTATACTGTTCTTTAAACAGATTATAACACAATAAAGAAGTTATGAAAGAGTTTTAATATATTTTTCAATTCCTACCTAAGTAAGTATACATTTTTATTTTGATTAATTATGTGATTGATTACATTATAATATCATGAATAATACTAGTTTTACATGAAACGACCGTGTCAATTTTCTTGATGTTCTATGGATAAATGCTTCGGAGGGCACGTTAAGCCGTCGGTCCCGGTCACTGTCTTTGACATTGGTCGTTACCTAAAACCATGTCAGAGGCCTTTAAGGCGGTTTAAAAACTCTGACACTAGTGTTAGTCACTAACACACACGATAAAAAAAGAAAAAGAAGATGGATAAATGTATTTCTTGTGTAAAGCTTTTTCTAGAACATTGATTTTTTGACAAACACTATTTAATTATAGTTAATATAATTGATAAGGTTTTTGTAAGTGCCAGTCAAACTAAGTTTCCATGTCAATTTATATTAATTATTTTATATTGCGCACTAACTCGTCTCTTTACTATTTAATATCATTAAACTTTTTAAAAGTTGATTCCAACAATGGTCTTCATATGTGTATTGAATAAATAAATACTCAATTTATAATGCACTGAAAGATAAACAAAAAATACAATGCTTCGTTTTTAGCAACATAAGCCTTTTTGAACTTACTAATACGTGTTACTTATGCTAAAATACTTTCCTTTAAAAAGTGTAATTAAAGAATTTAATTTACCTATCATTACATTTTTATTTTTGTTTATAAATTTGTACTCGCGCGTGTTCATTTCATAAATAAAATATTGCCATTTTTATTGTAATCAATTAATTGTGTAGACGAAACTGAATTTTAATTTGAGGTCGATCTAGATAAATCTGGATATAACGGCCTTCTGTATGCAAATTAATTACATATTATTTGAATATTAGAGTGACCAACATAGAAGTACTTAAATATTATTTTGATTTTAATGTTTAGTAATATTTTGCCTCTGACAATATCTTTATTTTCAAAAATGAATGTTATAGTCAGGGTTAAAATTTTCCTTATAATCAGTAATATAAAAGTTAGTTTTAAGGTATTTTATATATTTCAATGTGTGGTTTTAATAAAGAAAAGCAAGCTCTTTTCTAATCATTATTATCTTGCATAGTATTTGTATCGTGGGTTCCTGATTGATATTAAATTTATCAATTGGTGAAGATAATGGTTGGTGCTGGCTTTGATTTCATTACTGATCTGTTTTATTAAGTAAATATATATAGAAAAAAAATGAAAACTTATGCCATATCAAATCATGCATTTTGCTTCCTAAAGTTTCATAAAACGGATATCCTAATTTTATCACTCACCTACATTTCGTAACTTTGATCTTTGAAAGAGCAACGTCCTACACATATGATATTCGATGGTTTTGGAAAAAAATGAGCACAAAGTGCATGGTTGGTAGGTTCATTTTTCTTTGCTTTATCAAAATTACTTAGATTTCATCTGGTTTGGTCACTTATGAAGTCGGAAAGGATAAACAAGCATAACGCAAGGCGCAGGCCCTATTGCATCAGCCAGAAGTGGACAACCTCAGGTTTTATAGTAACTGCAGTCGGTTGCCACACCTCAAACGGTCTTGCAAACTTGATACGATCACTCCCAAATAAATAATGACACAAAAAAACCATATATTTTGTTATGTCTGGGTTGCAAATGTAGGTCATTTAATTAATTAATTAAATTTAATTGAATAAAGCAAGTTATGCAAGTCTAAATTAATGCTGTTTGCATTAAATTAGATTTGCTTTCTTGGGATTAGTTTCCAAAAATCATCTAAATAATATGTTAAAATGAATTAAGATGGACGGTTCATAGAATGTGTACAATACACTATTTATTTTACGTTCATAATTTGCAATGTTCAGATTTACTATTATATTTTATGTGCTGAAGAAATTTATGATCTCAAAATTTAATTTTTCGTTGTTGTTCTCAAATAAAAGATCTTACAACATGTATTGTGTCAAAATGAAAACAAGTTTAATGATGCTAGTCCGATTTTATTCTAGTCATGGTTATAATGATAGATAGTCGATAAATCGAGTTGCAATCTAAATAATAAACCTAAAAAAAAAGGCGCCGCTGTCTAAGCCAAAATGGATAATTGCAACATTTGCAACCGTATTTTGACATTTATTGTAGTAAGGTAGGTATGTGTAAGATATGACTCTTATTAATTGACATTCAGTCTCTACTGAGTTAGTGTCGTAATAATACAGAAGAAAAATTAAAACAAGGCGCGATCATTTGAAGCCACCATCTCTTACACAAGTTGTATTTGGGTTTTATAGACTTCGGCTCGGGGGTAATAAATAACCCTAACAGGGTAGTTCGAGATAAAGATGTAATAGTGTTTGTGTATCTTGACCAAAATTGCAAACTGTAATGTTTTCTATAACGACATGTTTGTCATCAAAGAAAATATTCAGTTTTCTTAACTTTTTTCCAACTGTAGTTGCATGATTTCATGCATATCTATAAATGTACTTGTTATAAGTTATAGTTTCGTTGAGTCCAAATCTCGAACTTACTTTGGGGCTAGCTCAGTCTGTGTGATTTTTCCGTATATTTATTTATTTATGATCAACTGCATTTCAAGTACCATTCAAAGCACTTTGATTGCTTATAAAGATATAAAATCAACTTTTAAAAAACACCAAGCATGCTTATTGTATAAATTATTCTCCGAATGTCCGGTCATGCTCCACGCGCGTGGTCACTCTACAGCGATCATAAAAAGCTGTCAAGTTTTTCGCAACACTTTGATGAATTAATTAATCCTATTAAGATAAAGTGATTGTATTATTTTAATAATTTTGACACTAATATTAAATTTTACATAACATTATTATAATTAAGACATTTACATCTGTCTGTCTCTCAAATTAGCAAAAATATAATATTCGAGTGAGTATAGGGTACTACTTAATTTTGTCTTGAAGAACCAGCGAAAATTAGGTGCTCTTCGTGGAATAGGCTAGGTGCTCTTCGTGAAATAGGCTAGGTGCCATTCGTGCAGGTACCATTCAGACGTTGCCCTAAGTGGAATACCTCGGCTTTAGCTGTGTGGCTACGATATTTCGACAAAAAACACTTGCATATTTTTAACAAACACTACTATTTTATTTGTAAAAAAAAAGGATTCCTCATGTAAATATTTGTAATATACAGGACTATCCTATTATTTGAAAAACAAGGGTTCTTTGGTCGATTTTCTTTTTCACATCATCAACGACAAGGTAAAAGACTTTTTAATCTTCATTTGGTAAAGTTTAGAGCTCATTAAACAACCAATTTGGATTATATTGCTTGTATTTACGATTGCCGTAAAGTTAAGCTGTAACATCTATTTAATTACATTGACACGGGGGATTTTCTTTTAGTATTGCTCAAGGTCGAAACATTGTTTTTTCGTTTGCCGAAGAAAGATGTTGTTTTGAAATACATATATGTACTGATTGGTAGTACGCTCTGTAAGCTAAAATTTCGTCGGAGACGCGATAATTATGTTACATTTATAATATAATACAAGCTGTGCCTGCGGGCTCCGCTCCCCATGGCAATTTTGGGATAAAAACTATCCTATGTGCTTCCCTGAGTCTTAAACTATATTCATACCAAATTTCATCTAAATAGGTTTAGTGGCTGAAGCATGAAGATGTTACAAACAAACAAACAAATATACAAACTTACTTTGGCATTTATAATATTAGTTGGGATAGTTGGAATCGGCTTTTTATAATTTGTTATTCCGTTTTATATCTGAAATTTTGGGCTCCCTACCAGACTAGCCCGCAAAAGAACTATTGTAAGGTTATTAAAATTTATCAAATTCACTTCGTTCAAACCCAGTCTCGATATTTTTAGCTTTATCCCCGAGGAAAATCGTGTCTATTCTCTAGGATAGTACTAGACACTCGAGACAGCTTTCGACCTAGGAGTGTCCGTAACAAGAAGTCTAGACGCCAGACGTGTATTTAATAAAACTCTATGCGTGACGCCCCATTAAAGTTCGTCGTCATATATGGGAGTCTTGAACTATTTTGTCATATTTTTAACCGACTTTAAAAAAAGGAAGGTTAAGATATTTATTCTCATAAAGAAATTTACATTTCACTTATACATGAGAACACACACACATTCTTTTAGTACATTGAAAACAAATACGCGTACAATGCCCGAAAATAGCAGTTAGAAATGTATATACAAAGTATCACACACAAAACAATACTAAGTAGGAGCACGGGCAGGAGGTACCCTCACAATTCTAACAAAATTGTCACTAGCGCTGAGCCACAGATTACTAATAAGTTACTACGTAACAGATACATCACTTCCCTACAAACGCCAAATACCTACGCTTTATTTAACTAAACTTTCTAGCTGTCAAGCGACGCGAGGAAATATGAGCCTAACTGCTTTGACTCAACGGAGCGTTTTAAGTGCACAGCGGGCGATGACGTCGGCCGTTGTGAGATTACCTTAGGGTTGACTCAATGTTGTAAAATACAAAAATAAACGTGACACATATTTATGAAATAAAATTTTATTAAAAAGGATCTATAGATGATTTGACTTTAAAAGTTGTGACGTAGGTAATAAGAGCGTGTGATTTTCATAGAAATTTCATAAACTGTGGATGTACCGTACATCGCATTGAGAAACATACGTGAGTAATTCGCTATAGCATACTTTCTAGTTCACGTAAATGGTTGTTATATACTTTACTAGAGGAGCTCGGTGGCCCGCACTAGCACTTTCGCATGTAAACCGGCATCGGGCATGGTCCGCACTTGGATGGGTGACCACAAGTGGCATAAAAATTGAGCTCCTCTGTGCTTTGGAAGGCACGTATAAGCCATTGGTCCAGGCTGTCATATTATATGGCAGTCGTTAAGCTATGTCAGATGCCTTTAGGCAGCCTGAAAAATCTGAAACCAGTGTTGGCCACTTACACACACGAAAAACAACAACATATACTATCTGGATACAGTCCATTGATGTTAAACTTTCGACGTTCAGTAGGACAGTCAAACTTCATACCAACAAAATAATCTGATTGGACTAGACAGTACCAAATCCTATTCTATACGACTACCTACTTTTTAACGAAAAAAAACCACTTACTTTCCTCGTCTTTTGGCAATGTGAAAAACGACAATTCTTTATTGGTTCTTTGATTTTGACATTGGAATACCGCACAATAATGTCTTGACATTGTTAAATAAAACGCTAGTTTATATTGTAAACAAACAATACGCAGTAAGCAAGTCTCATGCCCGCGACTACACAGGCCGGAGTGCGGCGCCCCTTTGCCACTTGGGCGTTAGAAAACACGGCTAGCCGGTAGGTACATTTTGAGCGATCTTGATCGAGTGACGGAGGCCTGGCTGAGCGTAGATGGCCGTTCGACACGAAAGAGGAAGAGGTTATCAATTCGACTGTATGTTTTTTTTGTATGTATGTGACGCGATATCTTCGTCAACTGAGGACCGATTTCGATGATTCTTTTTTTATTTGAAAGCCCTTACTCCCAAGGTGGTCCCATATTAATTTCGTGAAGACATGATGAAGAACTTTAGAGATATGAAAGAAACTCCTAAAAGAAATCGAAGTCGGTTGTTTTTGTTAAAAATTTAATTATTTGTAATCAAATATTCGTCGACCGTTTTGGTTCTTTTTTTTTACGCCTAAAAAAGAGGGCTGTTATTAGTTTGACGCTAATGTATGTTTGTCTGTCTGTCTGCGGCAATGTAGCGCTCGAACGGATGGGTTGCGATGCGGTTTTTTACGTGAAAAGCAACTTCCCTCGCGGTGGTTCTTAGCTATTTATGATGAATCAGTCCAGCCGTTTCAATGTTATATAATAGTTTTCTATAGCAAAAAATAGATGGCACTACGGAAATCGTTTAGATGACATGTAAAAAAAAAGAAAGATGTGATAAAAGTTTATGATTGTGACTGGATTGCACCGGATAATCTCGTCCGGGATTTATCAGTTATGGCCTCGTGTGAATTGCTCCTAATCCGAGGTATAAATTCGAAGAAAAACGATGTGTCATTACTGTGTCATTAGAACATTGTAAATTAATTAATTTTTTTTAACAGACTTCCAAAAAGAAGGAGGTAATCAATTCGTCGCGATATTTTTTTATATATGTTCAGCGATTATTCGAACACTCCTGGACTGATTTGGAATATTCCACGACTTTTTGTATGAAAGAGCATACTTGTCAGGTGGTCCCATTGAAATTTTATCAAAATTGGTTGTTTAGTTCTGGGTGAAGCCGGATTTTAGTCAATTATTAAATAAATAAATAAATATATAGGGACAAATAACACTGATTGAGCTAGCCCCAGAGTAAGTTCGAGAAGAGAGAGATAGGAGGGGATACTAACTCAACGATACTATATTTTTAAACAAATACATATATAGATTAACATTCAAGACCCAGGACAATTTGAAAAAGGCTATTTTCCTACTTGCTCTGACCGAGGATCGAACCCGGGACCTCTGGGTGGCGAACTAGCACGGTGACCACTACGCCACGGAGGTCGTCAATATATGGTGTCTTTAATTAATGTTTCAAACGGCCTTGAAAAGACATGAGCCAAATAAAGCCTTTTTATACTAGCAGTCTGTGTCTGTGGTAGGAACACGAATAAATGTCTGAGAGTAACCAGATTACACCAGCTAAGAGGATGTAGCTTGTCAAGGATTTAGAGCGGATGCTTCAATCATAAGGTCTGCGACGTAGTTCATATTGCAGTCCATTTGGCATTTCATTTGGATATCTGAGAAAGTGGCCGTGTGGTATCTGGCAGAGTATAATGGGACCGCCCCAAGTCTTCCCGTGGATGTCGTAGAAGGCGACTTAGGAATTACAAGCTAAACAAAGCTATAAACATCAATGAGGCCTCTCCAATCCTAATGTGCTGCTGAGTCCCGGGTCCGTCTTCCGCCTTCGTAACTTTCTCAGATCATCATCTGTCTTTTTTAGTCTCCTCTGTAAAAGAACGACCCTCTCTGTATTACTGATTACTGTATTACAGAGCCATACTTGGCCAGAGCAGCCAGAGGACATGGCCTACACTATCAGCTGGCCAGACAGGTTAGACAGGTCTCATTGATGTTTATAAGCTCTGTTTAGCTTGTGTTTCCTAAGTCGACTTCTACGACATCCACGGGAGGACTTTGAGTGGCCCTATTCTACTCTGCCGGAAACCACACGCCAAATATGTTACGTTTAACTTGTACAAAGTCAGCCAATGATTTTGTAAAACCACGTCCTTTTCCTTGGAAAGCTAAAGACTACATTAGCATACAGAGAAGTCACGGCAATGGAAATCTCGATTATGCTAATCGTCGCAATAAACTTAAAGGATGTCATTGACGTTTCCTTACTACGCTTTATGAGTGTAATTGTTCTGTTTACATAGATTTTTCCATTACGGGTGCAGAGAGCTGCTTCTCTGATGCAGATCGTAAATGCCGATCGAAGGCATGGGCTGGAATTTGAATCATGTTAATAGACGATGCGGCTAGTAACCTATCTTATTTTGATTTCTTTTTAGGGTTCCGTAGTAAACAAGGAACCCTTTTATTTTCGCCACGTCTGTCTGCATGTCCGTCCGCGGTTTTACTCAGAGACTATAGATACTAGAAAGCTGTAATTTGGTATAGGACAAAGAAGTTTAAAGGAAAACTGTCAGAGCTAAGTAGGGTTTACAAATTAGAAATTTATAATTGTTGGGCGTGAAGGTCGATTTATGTCTAGGTATAAACATTCTTACTTGTTTTTAAATGTTATATGTTAAAATCATAAAATATTCAGACAGTTATGCAAAGACAGCGAACACAGTCACTATAGTCATTATCATAGTCACACTCAAATCGTATAGATTCGTGGTGGGTCCTTTCCAAGTCCTATCTGTCTATTTTATTTAAGAGCAATGCTCTGGTCGGTGGAGTATGAATTTTCTTCCATTTCTCTACCTCTTTCGCCAGCTGTTTTACTTCGCTGTGCGACACGACGTTAACCTTCCTCTTTATCTGCTTCATGAAGCACCGACTTCCAAGACCATAACAAGTTTATTTGCTAGGCAAATTAAAAAACCCTGACGACAGCATCTAGTGATAAGTGGCAGAACTATATAATATTCTAACCGATGTTAAGTGGAATTGATATCCGTAGCGCCATCTATTATTTGCCAGGTAAATTACAAAATCGCAACTTATTTTTAAGCTACTATACCGAATTTCATCAAACATGCTAAGAACAACCGCCAGGGAAGTTGCTTTCATTTAAAAACCGCATTGAAATCGGTTCATCCGTTCGAGCGCTACGATGCCAGTTTCCACAGACAGACATGCCCACAGACACTAGCGTCAAACTGAATACCCCTCTTTGGTCGGATGTTAAAAATAAATTAGCAATTTTCATTATTAACAGCTTTTCTGTTGTCTGTACCATCTTGCCCCGTCATGTAATTATGCAATTTACATGCATTGCATAATACAGTACCTGGGCGACCGAGCTTTGCTCGGTTATATCATATTCTGCGTGGAAAGAAAAACGCATGAAAACTCGAAAACACGCGTTTTCCCAAACATAAGACTAATCTAGATCGATTGTTTACCCCCGAAAACCCCCATATACCAAATTTCAGGGAAATCGTTAGAGCCGTTTCCGAGATCACGGAAATATACATACATATAAATAAATATACAAGAATTGCTCGTTTAAAGATATAAGATAAATCATTCTCACCTAGCTGACACGTAATATCATAAAACGTCGATTTTCGATCGTAAACGTTTGAACTTTAACTTCATGGTTTGAACAAAATGTATGTCGTCATGTGGAGCCTCATCTTACCGCATGGTAAGTAGGGTCGTGTCGTGCCTACCTATCGCCTTTTAAACATAATTATTTCTCTTCACTCGTCACTAGATGGCGCTATAGGTATTGATTAAAACATTGAAATCTTTTATAACTATTATTTAAATAAATTAGTATTCTAATAATATGACTTAAATGAAATGTATGAATATTTTTTAAAGCATATTCAACACTTTCTTTGTCACTTTTCGGCCAGTCGTGCCGCCATCTTTGTGGAGCAGCTGGTACTAATTTTGCCCACTAGTTTTGCCTACTTACAATATTTTGTCCTTATAGTTTCTATAGCGTTGGGTATCTGTTATGATATGATGTACGTAATTTAGTAATTCTTATTCGAAGACTTCCTTCGAAGATCCAACAAGGTAGGTTTGATCTCTAGTGAAGTGCCTCGAACGGAGTTTTTTGGCGGGAAGTCTAGGGGTTCAGTTGTTAGCTTTAAATTGTTTTGCAAATTCATTTTATATGAGAATTCGGTTACAAAGATTTAATTACAAATTTATAACAAGGTCTGTGGGAGGCTAATAGGAGGTATAAGATTAGGAAGTAAGAACTTTACTGCATAACTTTTTGCATGCCTCATAAGCGAAGCGTTTGAGGTAGTGCATTACTCTTAACATGATAGAGTCAAGTTTTTAATTACAATCCATATTAGCGCGTTCTCGGTTCTTAATCTCCAGATATGTATGTATGTCAGTCAATGTTCACATATAATTTTTAGGGTTCCGTACCCAAAGGGTAAAAACGAGACCCTATTGCTGAAACTCCGCTGTCCGTCCGTTTGATCTATCCGTTTGTCTGTCTGTCTGTCGCAGCAGCTAGACAGCTGTTTTCACAGATAATGTATTTTTGTTGCCGCTATAACAACAAATACTAAAAACAGAATAAAAATTGGGGCTCTTACACAACAAAATTAATATTTTATAGATAGTAAGGAACCCTCCGTACACGAGCACGACTCACACTTGCCCGTTTATTTTAATACATATTACAAATATGTAACAATCACACAATATGTCGCTTTATCCGTGTTCATACGTCACATTCTTGTATTGTGTGAACGCGCAGCATTTTTCTATCAGTCATGTGATCGATGCGAGGCCAGCCCTAGGTCTTAGCATTCAGGGTTACACATAATAGCCATAAAACTGCTTTATAGCTATTTTAATAGCTAAAATAATTTCAACCTATAGCCCGTATCTTGCTAAATCTGACCTCTCTTCCATTGTGTTTTTAACCAACTTGCAATAATAAAATTTCAAAACGAAAAACCGAATTTCTATTGGACCACCTAGTTTTTGACTCTTAGACAAAAAAATAATTTTCCAAATAGTTCCAGGTCTTCGAATAATCCGTGAACATACATAAAAAAGTCATTTTTGTCGTTTCAGTATTTAAAAAAATTCGAAATCGCGGAAACATGGGATATTAAATCTTAAAAATATCATATTACAGCCATTTAAAAAAAAAACTTTTTTGTTTTACGCTTATTAAGACTCTACTTTTTGATCTTTTTTATCCGATAAACTTCAAGTGTCGGGGTGACACCTCACTACAGCTACTAAGTAGTTTTAAATGTGTTTGAATGCTGCAGGCTGGGCTGATGCATTGCATGCATCGTAGTTATTTACAACTTTACATACCTACTGTAATCAGCAGTAATTATTTACCGGGAGGTCCGGTCCGGCAGTAAACTTTTTACTTTTTAATCTGCGCAGGCGCCAGGCGTCTTAACGACCGGCTACTTTCGCAGCACGAGGAATCTCTTTACTTGCACTGCTAATTAAAAGGCTGTAAATATAACCTTTTTACTAAGGCAGCTTTCACACTGCAGGACTTGTACTATCATGTCTTTATCCCTAAAGGGCATGGCATTTTGTGTCTTGCAGCTCTAGTACAGCGACCAGGGCCACAAGACTCAAAGGCCACTTTTAGCGTGATAAAGGGCGAGAGGTTGAAAAACGAAACAAAATAGTAATGGGTTCTAGCCGCAGCCTAAGGCCGTAAGACTCATAGGCCATTTTTAGTAATGATGGGCGAGAAAATGGAAAACACATCTTGTGAATAAAAAAAGTCTACTCAGCAGAATAACAGAACCTCACGGAATTTTCTTCTTTGTTCGCTTGGATGGTTCCACTAGCTAGCTCTCTCGGATTGACTGTTCAACACATTAAAATCGAGGGAAATGATAATACGAGTAGTCTAATTTGGTTTAAAACGTCTGGGTGCCAACCTCCCTTGGCAGTCTGGAGGTCTTTAAACAATCTCCGGGCTGGCGCTGGGAGAGGACAAAGAAACGGTGGGTGGCGTTTCTCCAATAACCGGCCAAGTGCGAGTCGGATTCGCTTATGAAGAGTTCCGTGCCATTATCTATAAAAAATAACGTTTGTTTTATCGAAGCCCCACTTAAGTATTTCTTTATTCATTTTTTAGTATTGGTTGTTATAGCGGCAACAAAAATAAATCATCTGTGGTCTATGAAAATTTCAACTGGTCTACCTATCTTCTTCTTCTTCTTCTTATATATAAGAGCTGGGCTCTTGTCGGTGGAGTGCTTTCGCATCGTGGCGTAGTAGATGACCGAACATTTTCCCTCTTCTATTTTCTATAATTTGTATTATTTGTCTTTTCTCTCTCACATCCTCTAGTACCTTCTCATTTGTAATTTTTTCTGTCCAACTTATTTTTTTCATACTCCTCCAGTATCACATCAACCTATCACGATTCCTAAAATACAGCCTGGTGACAGACAGACGGACGCTGGCGGCCGCGTAGTGAAAGAGCATCCTTGGCGTAGTAATTTGCGTTGGCGGCTTGCTAATGATATTTCCCGGGGTTGACGCCCGGCGCCAGTCTAGTCCGTTTAATGACAGTGGGACCAGGATGGAAGGATTAAGTGGATAATGTACCTAGCATTAAAAGAAAGACATGCAGACGGTAAGTAAACGAGTAACAAGATAAGCAAAAAAAAAACTGAGACTTAACTATGTAGGGAAAATCAAAAGTAATCCCAGTTTGTGGGGATTCAAACGTAGGGTAATGATATAAATGTCTACTTGTTGTAAAAGTCTTGAAGTCTTGACGGTTGAACGTTAGTACACCAATAAAAACCGTGCTATTTTACTTTATGTAGGTACACAAAAATTGGGATAAAACATTTTAACCCGAGAATACTAGATAAATTTTTATATTTATTTAATTTATTGCACTTAGAATCTTAAGATTATTATACAAAAGGTATAACTTAATGCTAAGCATTGCCTACCAGTTCACCCTTGCGAAGTAGCAGAAAATATGGTAAATGCGGTGCAAATTTAACTAGATAAGTAGGTATATCGAAAGAAATAAATTATGGTGTATTTAATTACGGTGAACATGGGCATATATACTTATATTAACAAAATAAACCCCAAATGTTTAAAAATATAAATGTTTAATTATATAATTTCACACTATCGCTTCATCATCAGAGAAAATCAATAGCTTATTTTATTATGAAGCAATCCTTTTTTGAAAGCGTTTGAAAAATGCAGTGCGATTCCCGCAACAAGGGGTCCAGACTACGTAGGTCCTTCAAGATCGCTGAGTCTGTTTCTTGGAAGTCTGACTCACCGACGGTGCATGTGATTGGCTGTTTAGTACGAAAGTATCCCTAATGGGACAGACAGAGCATTTTGGGTCTAACGGCTCTAAGCAGACACAGCTCAGAACCGCAAGACTCACAGTCCAGCATAATGATGGATGTTATGAAGTAAGTGATGGTTTGCTAGCCACATCGCCTGTTAACATGATTCGCATTTTCGCCGATTCCCTCGATCGGCTTCTACGATCTGCGCAAGAGAGCAGCTGGTACATTTTTAAAGTTTTTTCTTTTCTTCCAGACCTGCATGATTTTTGATATCCTTCTTATTTATTCATAATTAGTTTATAGAAATATCTTTGATAGAAATAATACCATGTTTTTCAGTAAAATGGCGTTAAGGCCATACATAATTTTTTCGGGGACCGTATTAATAAGTACATAATTTTTTAAAGGAAAACAGTTATTAAAAATTGTCTTGCCTAGCCCTAGATAACACTTTTAACTATTTTATGAACTAATGTATACAGTTTAAAGTGAGAACGTGAAGCTTTCCTTCGCTCATTAGCCAAAAGTGGCCCTTTTTCGCAAATGTGCGAAGAAAGCTTCGCTTTTTCACTTTGAACTGTAAACAATAGATTGAACTTTGAAGGGTTATCTAGAGCTTTATGACACCAACATTTTAAATTAAATCGAGCCACTCACCCTATGGAATCCTGAAAGCAAAAATAGAGCTTCAAATCTAACTTTACCTGAATACTAATGCCCTAGGCAGCTTGTGACTCATCAGTCACATGCCAGGCCGGGTAGCCGTTAGCTATCGTACTCTCAGCTATTTTTAACCGCATCGACGTTAGCTTGAATGGCGTGTGATTAACAGGAATCTACTGTATGTGTGGAATGGAATGTATAGATTGTGCCCGCAGTTCTGCGTGCGTCTTAATTACACTTATTACGATGGCTACTTCTGTGCAAAAAATAATTTGAAGGTCTGTCTTATGTCGCATGTTGCAAAGTGTTAATAAGGAACTTTCCTGGGTCAAAAATAAATTACTTGGTACTCTTTATGAAAAAAAAAGTTAAAGATATTGTCGCGTGTCATTGATCAAATTCATTTTTAACGATTTTAGATTTATTATTGCAGAAAAACTGATATTAAGAGAGCTATTTGACTTAAGTCTCCCATGCTGGTCTGGGAGAAATGAAAAAACTTGGAATGTACCAGCTGCTTCTCTTCCCGCGCAGATCGTAAAAGCCGATCGAGGGAATGGGCATGGGCGATGCGGCTAGCAACCCATCACTGTATTGATTGCTTTTCCATCTTCTCGCCCACCATGACGCTAAAAGTGGCTTTTGGGTCTTGCGGCCCTGGGTTCTGCATAGAGCCGCAAGACCCAAAATGCTCTGTCTGCCCCATTAGGAATAAAGACGTGATAGTATGTATGTATGCATGTATGTATTTGAATTAAGTAAATATGACGTCATAAGTCTGTATTTTATACAAATCCCATATAGAATGTTTACTTTGACGTCTAGAAAAAGTACTTATCTGATTTGAGTTGTTGGAAAGAAGCAGATTGTCATAAACAATTTACTTCAATAAATGAGGGTGCTACTTCTGCTCTGTCTTCACTTTAAAACAGACAGAAAAAAAAACGTGAGAGGTGTTAAAGGACACCCGGATAGAACGAAGTTCCTTTCGATTAATTAGGAGAGAGAGAGACAGACAGAGAAATACGCGCACGTCGCACGGCTTCAAAAAGTGTCATTACAACTTTTGGTCTTAATTTTTTCCGTCTAGCCTCCTTTCGCAACGCGCTATAAGGAACTCCGTTCCAATAATAGGAAAGCTGCTTAATTTTATAATACAAAGTACGTGTATCTTAGGATAGTATCATAACAAAAATACAATCTGGTGGAAAAGAGTACGAGTAATTAGGGCATGCTTCTCCGTCATTGATCTCAAAGTTAAATCGAGCAAAAAGGTGAAAAGACGGAAAATGGAAGCACCATAAGTAACAGACAGATGGACAAAGTTAAAGAAGTAAGGAAAGGATGTTCAGTTCTTTTTTTTTACAGTAGGTACCTAACATACCTGCATTATGTATAACTTGGCAGAACAATGAACCTTCAAGTTGGGTTCCCTCAACAAAGGTACTTGTGAAATTCCTCCATTTTTCACTCGTTGCCTGGCGCCACTTGTTTACCCGAAGTAGTATTCCGTAGTAAATGGACTATGCGACATCTCTAATTTTCTATCGTTTTCAGAGTATTCTCAATGTTGCCGTCTCACTATTGGGAATATCGCTAGAGAACTGAGAAAAAGTTTTTAAATGTATGAAACCGAGATTTTAAAACTAGCTAATCTAAATTCTAAATTAAACGTCTGGTTCCTGGATGACGGGAATTTAGGGGGCAAGGTGGACTCCGTTAAAGATGATTTATCTAAAATAATTAAAAATTTTAGTAAAATAGGTTTAGAACTCAATTTAGGTAAGTGTGAGCTCTATGTCTCTACAAAGTTTGACGAAAATGACAAAAATTTAAAAACATTGCTCCAGATATCAAAGTTTTAGAAAATAGTTCACTTTGCCTTCTAGGTGCTCCACTACTCGAGGAAAGCATTAGACCAATCCTAGAAAATAAATGTGAAACACTTTCGAAAAATATAAGTAGATTGGGCCTTCTGAATTCCCATGTCGCATTTACCATTCTTAAATATTGCCTTTTTGTTCCAAAATTTACATATATATTAAGAGCATGCCCAATCTGGAATCACTTAGACCTTTTGGAAAACTTAGATGCTACCCTCAAAAACGTTTTAGAAAAAATTCTAAATTTAAACCTCGATCACCGCGCCTGGATTCAAGCCTCTTTACCTATTCGATCTGGTGGCATCGGTATCAGAAAAATTTCTAGTATAGCTCTTCCGGCTTTCCTTTCGTCCGTTCACAGCGTATCACATTTGTGTGCGAAAATTCTTAAAATGTCTTCAGCTGATATACACTGTGCAACGGATGCAATCGATGCCTGGAAGACTCTCTGTCCCAATGAAAACATCCCAGAGGCACCAAACCGACAAAAACTCTGGGATGTCCCTCTGGTACAGAGAGATTATAACTATTTGGTTCAAAATTCTATCAGTGATTTAGACCGCGCAAGGCTTCTTGCCGTCTCTGAACATGAATCAGGACACTGGTTACACGCACTCCCCTCCGCCAACCTCGGAACACTTTTCGACAATGGCAGTTTTCGAATTATCGTTGGACTTAGATTGGGTGCTGCCATTGTCGAACGCCATCTATGTTTATGTGGCAGTGTCGTCGACAGGAACGGACTACACGGGCTACACTGCCAACGCAGTGCCGGCAGATTTTCACGCCACGGCTCCATTAACAATATAGTTAAAAGGGCGCTTGCCACCATCGATATCCCTAATGTGTTAGAACCTGTAGGAATAACTCGCGATGATGGCAAGCGTCCAGATGGTTTAACCCTTGTCCCTTGGGAGCGGGGGAGGGCACTCGTGTGGGACGCGACATGCGTCGATACGGTTGCCCCTTCTCGCCTCGGGGCGACGGTGTCAAGGGCTGGAGCCGCGGCTGAAGCAGCAGAAGACGCCAAGCGGCGAAAATATTCCTCTTTATCTAATGAATATATTTTTGTTCCGCTTGGCGTCGAAACTCTTGGTCCGTGGGGTCCAAGTACTAAAAAATTTATTAAAAAAATAACCCCTCGGCTTGTCGACGCCGCTGGTGACAAGAGGGCTGGCTCATATCTCGCGCAGAGGATTGCAGTAGCTATTCAGCGCGGGAATGCAGCCAGTGTTCTTGGCACCATGCCACATGATCAAGATTTAGATTTTTGATTTAGTTTTTTAATTTAGATTGTAATTTAGATATTAATTTTAATTGTATATTTATATAAGCTAAAATGTATGAAATCGTCTTTTTTTAAGTTGCTAACTGGCCCGAAATTTCTAGCTGAGTCTTCTATGTTTATAATATAGTATAGTCCCATATGGTTATGGGAATTTTGACGCGTATTATTTAATTTCATCAAAAAATATTATAAAGGTACAAATCAAAAGGAATAGTTGCAACACGGCCGGTTTTGGAGACAAACGTGGCCACCATCTTTTTTGCAACGCTCTGTGAACGAACAACTTTTGTTGGCTTTAACTCATTTTTGAACACCCGAACTCGTGACTGGTTTTTTGTTTTGGATTCGTATGCATGTACCCAGGATTCGTTACCTAAATACGACGCTGTATACAGCATTTGAAGATCCTCCATGGAATCTCTCGAGAGTTCGGGCGCACCAAGTAACTGGAGCCGCTTTTGGCTCCTCACGGAGTAAATGCGGGATCCATCGGAAAAACAAATTTATTACTAATAATTGTTTATGAAAGATTTATTGTATTTGACTCATGACAATGTCTAGAGTTGCCTGAATTTCGCGATATGTGACATGTCGATCTTTCTCGATCAACTCAATCACAGCATCAACGTTCTCTTGGGTGGTTGCAGTTTTTGGGCGACCTCGACTGGGATCGTCACTGAGCTTGACACGTCCACGTTAAGATTCTGTAAACCAGCTATAAATTGTGGTTTTAGATGGGGCTTTACCATCAAAAGCAAAAAGCATCAGATTAACACACTGTTTAGGCGTTAAACCACTTCGAAAGTCATAATAAGTTATTGCTCTTGAATTTTCTCGAGTCAATTCCATTTTCACACCGACTTTACAAGTTTGACAAGACCAAAAGAAAAGGCCGCGTTCTGTTTTTAAAAATAAATTAATGGTATTCGATTAATAAAACACAGGAGTTTTCGATTATAAAGACATTATTATGCCAGGAATAATGAAAATATTCCATTCCCGATACTTTTAGTGCAGTATATAGTTTACATACATACATACATACTATCACGTCTTTATCCCTAATGGGGCAGACAGAGCATTTTTAAGTCTTGCGGCTCTAAGCAGATAGAGCCCAGGGCTGCAAGACTCAAAGGCCACTTTTAGCTTGATGTGGGCAAGAAGGTGGAAGTAGGAATCAAACTAGTGATGGGTTGCTAGCCGCATCGCCTATGAATGCGATTCGATTTTTTGCCCATTCCCTCGATCGGCTCTTACGATCTGCCCGGGAAGAGAAGCAGCTGATACATTCTAAGTTTTTTCTTTTCTCCCAGACCAGCATGGAAGAAAAGAGTATATAGTTTAGTTTGTAAAAAAGGGCTCTAAAGAACGGGTGAAGTTCACAAGTAGCCTAGCTGGATAATCTGGAGTTTGGCTGTTTGTTTGACGATAACTCGTATATTTTAAATAAAATTTAAAATATAACGAACATGTGCATCATTAGTTCATCATTAGTTATATGTGCTGTAAGAGTTCATATTTTGTGGCGAACTATATCATACATCTAGACACTAACACGTCTTAATCCCTAATGTTGTAGATAGAGCATTTTATGTCTTGCAGTTCTAAGAAGACAAAAACAAAGGCCGTAAGACCTAAAGACCACTTTTAGCATGTTGGTTGGATGAAGAAAAATCATTTAAAATAGTCATGGGTCGATGACACCATCTAGTGATGAGCGGCGGAATTATTGATCAATTATTCATATCCGTAGCGCCATCTATTATTTGCCCGGTAAAATAAAAAACCCCGACTTAAGCATTTCAAACGGCTGAACTGATTTTGATGAAGGATACTTGCTTTCACGTAAAAAACCAGCATCAAAATCGGTCCATCCGTTCGAGATCCAAGATGCAATAGAAAAACATAGACGGACAGACAGACAGACAAGCCGACAGACACACCGACATTAGCGTTAAACTTATAACACGCCTCTGTTTTGTCGGGGATTTATAAAAAAATGTATAGGTACCAGTTTTCATGCTGCCAAGTGTATTTTAAAATGACCGTCCAATCAAACGTAAACCGCACAATACACAGATACAATCTCTGACAATAAAATGAAATAAAATTACAAAACGTTTTAAAGTTAAATCATTTCATATTTCACGTCAGAAACGAGTCTGCTTCCAGAAGGGTTTCATTGCGAAGTGGATTTTGCTGTTTAAATTCAGGAACAGGAAACTTCCAATCGATGTGATTTCAGAGCATTGAGGTTAAAAATACACGTAAATAATAATATTAACAATACTTAGACGTAAAGTTTAAGTACTTTTAGTAATCAAGGAACCCTTATATATTCGCTATGTCTATCTGTCTGTCCTTCCGCGGTTTTACTTAGAGCCATTCTGTACTAGAAACCGCGGCGAAAAAGTGGTAAAATAAAATGTATTTCCTTTTAATGATTTTATTAAACCACGGAACTCAGTAATAATTGGCCAAGTGCGTGTCGGGCCACGCGCAGTGTAGGGTTCCGTAGTTGTAAATGCCAACTTTGAGTTAATGCCACTAAAAACGTCTAAGTATCTATTGAATTTGTATGAAATTTTCCTTTTCGAGTACATTTTATAAGTTGATCGCCTATAACTTTTTAATTTGTTAATCCTACTTAGCTCTGATAGTTTTCCTTTAATCTACATTATATATACTATAGCTGTGATTTTTTTCACGTGACCATATACAACCGTTTAGCAGATAGATGGGGGTCACTTGACTTTAACAAAAATTTAAATTTATTATAACCCTTCCATGCCGATCTGGGAGAAATGCTATTAGGTGTAGTTAAAAATTACTTAAATATTTTCTTTTGTTGTCGTTTTTGCGGTAAACTACGAGGAAAGCAACATTGTCTTGTTATAAATATTTTATTGACAGTACTAACTGCATAAAAAGTCAAGTGTCGTCAAAATTTGCATTGAATGGCTGGCGGCGCGGGCGCATCTCGTCACCTACTTTCCGCGTGATTGTGGACGCTGTTTCAATACATAGGCGTCGATTGCACAGTCATGCTACGAAATCAAAAGTCTAGTATTAATCAAATTTATGGTTTTGCGGAGTTCATTTACATATATCGCTTTTTGTTTAGGCAAAATCGTTTTTTTTTAATAATTACCATTTAATTTCTTAACCTAATATCGAATACTTATCATATCAGTCATTATAATATCCATTGAGTGTATTTTTATCTATGTGAGTGTATCATACAGTGTATTGAAAAGACATTGTCTTTCTTACTACGAGAAAAAAATATCAAGGACAATAAACCAAGGAGAAATTGGCCGAAGGTGGCTTTATTTATACTTACTCAATTTTTTTCTTTATTTGGCGTACCTAACTTAACATATAGATACCTAATGTTTTTTTTAGTTTTATATCTATTTATACATATATTCCTTTCCTTTTTCAAAAACGTCGTAATGTGTTTTGAGATATTCCACCGCATAACAAGAAGCACTTTTTAATTTCGTATCGCTAGCTTTAAACTTTAAAAAATCTATACGGAACACCTAATTTTCACTAGATTTTCGTCGCTAACAAAGTACCTATGTGTCAGCTACCTATTAAGTAGATTCCTATTAATGGTGAGGTGAATGTTCCCGACGCGAACCCGCTACTGTCTTGTATTTAATTTACACTACTCTGGCTATATTTAGAAAACTTTAATGACTGGCTGCTAGAAAAACTAGAGAATGCAATGTTGATATGCGGGCAAGGAATTTCAAAGTTAACTTTTTTCCATGTTGGTCTGGTGAAGATAATACTGTACCAGCTATTTCTCTAGTGACGCATTCTTTGATAAGGAAATGGCGGGTTACATGAAGTTTCCGGGGACCAGTGCTGCCGCCTTTTGAAATAAATTATTTGGAACAAAATGGAGATCAATTAAATCAATATATAATTTAATATAAATTATTTTAATTAGTTTTAGTTAGTTTTAATTTTAGGTTGTATTTATTTAGTTAATATTATATTGTTATATTATGTTTAAATTAATAAAATTATTTATTTAAACACAAAGTTAACTTATGTAAATTAAAATGTTGGTCTCTTAAAGCCCAAGATAATCTTTTAAACTATATCATGAACTACTGTTTACAGTTTAAAGTGAGAACATAAAGCTTTTCTTCGCACATTAGCCAACAGTGTCCTTTTTTCGTAAATGTGCGAAAAAATCTTCACTTTCTCACATTGAACTGTAAATAGTTGGAACTTTGTAGAGTTATCTAGAGCTTTATGAGACCCTTCCCTTTAACTCGGGAATTATTTTACATGGGTAGACAATTTTTTTCATATCAATTACCTGTCATAACGCATTTCCTATGAGTATCATTCTGATTATATTACCCTGAGAAATTATGATCATACTTGATGATCGCAGTAGGTACATTCTAGAACAAATGCATATCGTTGCATTTTGCGAAGTGAGCAAATGTGTACAAACTCTTTGTTCGCAAAATAATGTAGGGCGCAGTGGACGGATGACATATTTACGCAACCTTGGAGACAGGTGCACTGGCGTCTTCACTTTTGAAATGTACCTAGACATGCAATTTTAAGAGTGTATGGCGCGGGTCTAAGTCTTACATAGAGTTTTAGCAAATGAAAACTTATGCAAAACTGTTTACCCTAGAGTAGATTTTTGTAGTTTTAAGATTGTTCCTCCATAGCTAGGTATATGCATTTAGCTAGCCATAAGTGGCCATAACCATAAAGTAATTTATAAAGTTGTGATATGGGATAATATATATAGTTAAAACTGATTATAAAACACAGACTTTGTAGGTTAACACCATTTTCCGACCAAAATAAGTTGACAGTAATATGCCATTCCCTTATCTGAAATGGTCAACTTAGTTTAGTCGGATAATGGTTTAAACCTAGTAGCAAAGTTATTCTGCGTTTTATAATAAATCTGAAATGTGCCCTGCTTAAATGTTAATTTATGAAATATATCCTAAATTGATGTTTCTCCTTCCGACAGAATGGTCTCCTATCATCGCTCCCCTACCTGGGCAAGTACCTGTGCGCGTTGGCATCGTCAGTGCTGGCCGACCACCTCCGAAGGAGCGGGAGGCTGTCCACCACTGCCGCCAGGAAGCTGTTCACCGGCTTCGCTGTTGGACTACCAGGTAGCGACCTAGCGACACTGCGTCGTCCCGTCATCGAGATCGCTAAATGGTTCTCCCCTCCTTGAGACTTTAGTGGTGGATCTAGGATTTGAGTTTAGGAAGGGCTTGAAACCAATGAGGGTAGTTCTATAAAGATAACATCATCATTTCAGCCGTATAACGTCCACTGCTAATAACGGCCTCACCCAAAGATTTTCAAAATTACCGATCAAGAGTATCTTATCTATTATATCATATCTATAATATATCTGTATCCAGCGCTTTTTAGTTTCAGGGGCGTCAAAATCATTAATATTTGTTCCTAGTAGACCATTGCACCCTATTTGCACCCCATACCCTTCGGTCTTCGCTAAAATTAACTGTGGACACGGAAAGGCATGTTTCGATTTTCTATCTCCTAAAAAAAATCGAGATTCGGTATACGGAACACAAGGGGTATCAATCCGGTACTAAACAAATTGAGAACTATATAGTAATTATAATAATAATCATCATCATCAGGTCTTTTTGTCTCCACTGGAGTACGATCCTCTCTGTACTACCAGAGCCATACTTGGCCAGAGCAGCTAGTGGACTTGGCCTACACTCTCCTCGCTGGCCAGACGGGTTGGAGAGGTCTCATTGACGTTTGTAAGCTTTGTTTGGCTTGTATTCCCTAAGTCGCCTTTTACGACATCCACGGGAGGACTTGGAGCGGTCCTATTCTACTCTGCCAGAAACCACACGGCATCTTGAATGCCTAAACTTTATAAAAATAAAGTGTTAAACCTACCTACATACTTAGATGCAAAGCATATAGCTTACAGTCTCGTCCACAGTGGTCCTATTCTACTCTGCCGTAAACCACACTGTTTGAAATAGTAACAATATATGGATATTTCCAGGGTTCCTGATGCTGGCGGAGGCGTTCTTCGGCGAGGACCGCGTGTGGTCGATCGCCATCTTCACGATCGCGCTGACCATCAACGGCGCCGTCACCGCCGGCTACCTCGGCAACGGGCTGGACATCGCGCCCAACTTCAGTGGTCTGTACTCTACTCTAATCTTACTACATACATACATACTACATTTTCACGACTGTTTCCCATGAAAGTAAGCAGCGATTGTGGATCTCCACTTACTACGATCCTTGCAAACCTCTTTTGCTTCGTCAACACAATTCAAATTTCTTTTTAGATTGCATATAAAGGGAATGTTTTATTATTTGTTTATGTAATTGACTAGTTTGCATTGTCCACTATTATTTAATTAACATCTAAATTAAACTAAATTGCATTTCATAATGTACATCAGTTCTAACTACTAAAAGTCACTGTCTTAAATTAGGTACACTATGAACCCTGTCGGGTATCGCAACCAAAAAGTGGAACGGCAAGCGAGTTTTATGACATGCAGTTAATTTATAAATTTAATGTTAAAAAGTCGCAGGATTGATAGATTTTTAATATTTAAATTATTGTCAAGTTATAAGTGTAAAAGTAGTGTCAATGTTTATTTGGTATAGTAAACATATAGTGTCAGTTTTAATTAAACTTATTACTCTTGTTTTGTTATGCAATATTATGCATGCTCTCCAGTTATCATTATAAGTACTCCTTACATAACCTTTCTTCAGAACATCTGTTATTTTAACTATGTCACGATGTTTGTACAATTTTATTCAAAATTCTAACTTTTTGTTATTTCATTTCCCATGGTTTAGGCACGATCTTCGGCATGGCCAATACCCTGTCTTCGTTCGGTGGATGGCTGTCTACTTTCATGGTCGGAGAACTTACCAAAGATAATGTAAGTACCAAAACCAATATCTCACTAATATAGTAGAGGCGAAAGTTTGTGAGTGTATGTATATTTGTTACTTCTACACGCGCTGTTTTTTTTGTTTTTTTGATAAATGGTATGCAGAAAGCTGACACCGTGGATTATCATATAGGCCTTTATTTCGTACTATATAGGCCTTTTTTCATACTTGTTCCTAAGTACACTTAAATTTTTTTCTAATCAAAGATTTATTATAGTAGTACTGGCGCCACCATATCTATCTACTAATGTTGCAAAAAATCGAGTTTCAATCGAAAAATGCGAAACTTACTTTTGATAGTATCAATAGTTTTAGAGCAATATATACTATTGATAACGGAAATCGGTCCATCCGTTCAAGCGCTACGACAGACATTACCGTCAAACTTATAACACCCCTCTTTTTTGCCGGGGGTTAAAAAAGATGCCACAGACCGACAGACAATTGTGTCAAACTAACCTCTTTTTTGCCAGGAGCCGGGGTTTAAAAAAAATGTTTTTTTTCCAGAACACGTCAGCCCAATGGCAGATCGTGTTCTTCATCCTAGCGGGCACCTACATGTGCGGGGCGCTGTGCTTCGTGGTGTTCGGCTCCGGCGAGCTGCAGCCGTGGAACGCGAGGGTCCAGGAGTCGAAGCCGGAGGTGCAGCCGCTCAACGAGGAGAAAGCGGTTGCTTAAGCACTGAATTATTTAATTAATATGATACTACAGAATGGAATCTCCTAAGGTCCTGCGCAATATAAGAGGCGGCGAGAGGTGGCGAGACGAGGCGAGAACGGGGGAGAGGTGCGGGGACGGGGAACGAGACGCCCCACACCACACACAGATAGCAATACACATCTAATTCCATACAAATATCTCAAAGCGCCGACAGTGTTGATATCGCTTTTGACGCCGTCGGAGAAAATTACGGAGAAAAAAACGGACCTAGGAGATTCCGTTTTGTATGTAACGCTTGTTGGACCGCCAAAGTATACGGAAATATATAAATACACATTTTCCCGTCTTTATCCCTAACGAGCATGGACCAGCCCTGGGCCGTAAGACCCAAAGGCCATTACCAGCGTAATGAATTTAATTATCAAATTAAAAGATATTTTCTCCAAAAAATATATCTTTTATCTGTTATTTAGACGCCAAATTTCTTGTCTGTTTTCTTTTCCTAAAGTTTGAGAGAATGCTTTAGCATTAAGTCCACCTTTTGTAGCTTTTGGCTCAATAAAGTTTTAAAATATAAATAAAAAAAATTGGCGGTCCGATAAAGCATAGAATACAAATTCATTTGTATTAGCAGTTAAGGCCCATTTACACGGTGCAAGGTGCTTTCATCTTGCATACAATTAAATTGAAGCATAGATGACTTGCATGGTCTAAACTGAACGTCAACTAAATTGTATTGCTTCAATTATATTGAATGCAACAAGAAAGAAGATTCTACTGTGTAAATGGGAAGTTTTATTTCTCGATGAAGTATTTTTACATTTGTTATTTGCAGAGATTTTAATTAGTGTTTTAATTTATTTTTAAAATTCTGAATCAAACTCTGCACATATTTGAATTAACGAATATTATGCTTTTTTCTAATTTAGTTATCAAAGAAATAAAATTATTCTGCCGCCATTAGAAGAAAGACCATAACTCGGACTTGTGTGGACAGTAACGGCATTTCTTGTCATTGCAGCATTATTACTGGCAACCGCATTAATATTCGTTAAGTCAAATTAAAAAGAAAATAAAAAAAAAACTCAAAAAAAGGCTGTTATGATAATGATTGTGATGTATTTATAAACGCCGGCGCGCAATGGACTCACGATCGAGAGTCGGTGGAACCCGACTCGCTGTGTTAGTTTAGTTTCAAGAAGTATAGCGTTTAACTCTGGCTTTACCTGAAGATGCAAGAAGTGGGGAAGTGAAGAACACGAGTAAAAAGTGGACTGTAATTAGTAATCACTAATTTGTTCATTAAAAATTTAGTAATGAGTGTTTTATATTATTTTTAAAACTAATATTCTTGTCTAAATATAACCAATTACATAGTGCAAGTTTCTTACCTGTTGCGTGAGGAATGTGGATTGGGTAAAAAATATATTATTTTATTTTGTTCAGATAAATAGATTATCAAAAAATAAACGACCCATATTTTTCGTTTAGCAAAGTAGTAAAAAATCACATCGATACAGCTCTTCGAAGTCTCGGAATGGGGGTAGATTACGTTACCTTTGGTTAAAAATCGAAGCTGATTGTGACGTCACGCGAAATTTAAATTCGCTGTATCTCCGTCATTATTTGCTAAGGTTGGCAAGAAAAAATACGTATACCTTATACTTTTTAAGAACCTATCTAATTAGTCAAAAACTTTTTTGTCCACATCCCTATTCAACTTGCACTGTGTAAATGGGCCTTAATTTTGAATTATAAATTCAAGTTAATTGCTTGTTTTTTAAACAAAAAAAAACATATTACTATTTTTTTTAATGTAAAAATGGCTTCATTAAACACAATATCCCAGCTTCTCTCTCAGGTAAGGTCTGAGTTGACGTTGTAGGTTATAGTTTTGTTGCCCTAGCTTTTGGTGTGATATGTAGATACCACGCTTAGCATACGGGTGGTTTGTGGGCCAACACCTAAAGAGGTCCCTGTATGAGAGATTCTGCTCAAATTCTCACTAAGTGTCAGATTTCATACTTATAAGAAAAGGTTGGTATAATACGATTTAATACTTATTTATAAAAAAAAATGGTTTAATACGATTTTTTTAAAACATTTATGGCGTTATAAAAATCTGCCCTCTTACATCAGTCATATAGTAAAAAATTATCAGTAAGTAGCAGACATAAATGAATTTTACAAAATCAACACATCTGAGTCGGTAACATTGTACTATATAACTGATTTCAGGAGATCCGATTTTTTTAACAAGTCTTACTTCTGTTCGAAATGTTACGCGATTATGCGTGATGTAAAAAAATACTATAAAATTTTTAAATGTTGTATGAAATGGAAAAAATATCGTATCAATACATTAGAACATTTCGTACTTGTTCGAATATTAAAATTCTCGAATATACTAATATAATATTTGATAAAATAAAATTGTTCACTCTTTATATAATGGCCCAATATACTGCACAAAGTATGTGTTCCTATATGCTTAGCGAATCGAACTGATAGTTAAGATATAGTGTGATTTGATAGTTATTCCGGGACCAAACTTAAGGACAACAAAATAATGTTCGTATGTATAAGAAAAAACATTTATTTTCAAATTTACTGAACGACATACAATTTAAGTTAAATGTTTGTGCTTTATATTGTATGTTCTTAGTACCTATTTGTGTTAACAATAAGAGTAAAACATGTTAAGTTCTATTAAATTAGACAAAATAATTCATATCTCTATCTCTCTCTTATACATACGAACATCAACTATACTATCTTGATAATACAATAAGTATTTTATTAAGTATCAATTTATTTATTTTTCTACATCGTTGAGAGTTTAGGAAATTCAGAGCCTTTCTTTCCAGTGCATCCAAGGTAAAGTAGGACATAAGTTGACCGTGGCTTCAGCTAATTTCGTAAAATCAGTTAGCCAAGTCTGCCTTGAGGTGCTATTTTTGAAATGCAGAGTCACTAAACGAACGGTTTTTTGTATGGAAAAACCATTTGTTTAGTTGACTCCGCGTTTCAAAAATGGCACATTTGTTTAATTAGTACTACTTTTTGTCAACTTGATATAATTTTTATACTATATGACATCCCATAGTTAATAAACTCTTTTTTATCAGTTGATAATCAGTATAGATTCGTGCCAGGAGATCCATTTTTGAAAGCGAGAGTCATACACGAGTGATTCCCTCTGGAAATGCTTGCGTTACTAATTCTTGTAAGACTCCCGCGTTCAGAGATAGGTCATCAGGATCGAACAGTAAAAATCTTTGTACTGTACAAGCCCAAGTAAACTGTGTTAGTTTACTAACGTGACACGCCTACATTGGCAAAGACACATTGAATATTGAGCTGATCATGGTTGATCTAAGTACTTCTCAACAAGATGGCGCATGGGAGAACTGTCAGTGTCAATTTGACAGTGACAATGCGCCGGCGCTGACTTATTGTGGTTGAGTAGCCATAGAAAATTCCAGAAAGTTCGGCAGAACTCGACTTTTTGCAAAATTAAGCGATGCCACCTAGCTTATGTCCTACGGCTCGCCATAGACAAGACTCGATACTATACCGTAAGAAATAGATTTAAGATAAGCCATGTTTGCACTTAGCTTTATTACAAGGGACAATGCATTGTATTTTTGTGCATTTCGACAGCTGTGATAAAGAGGCTTGTCTATGGGCGATACTTTATAGCATTATTTGGTACTATGTACGATCTAAAGCTCTTTCGAATTGCTATTGACCGTCATGGCAGTAGTCTATATTTTAAAATACATTTCTATATTTCAAAAGATGATAAAATAGAAGATGTATTTTTAGATTTTACGTAGAACCTTAGGGTCCTTGCACAAATCTGAAAGCGTAGATACTTGTTGTATCATCGCATTCAAAATGAATCTTTATTGCAACATCATTAAGTTAATTTTAACTTGAAGCAAAATTATTCGAACCTTGCTTTGGTGACGAAAGATTTGTTTTCAATATGATCTAAAAAAACAAAAAAAAAATCTGCCGGATTGTGAATGGACCAGTAATGCTCTCGAATTTGTTAACAAATGAATCTGAAACGGCTACAGTAGTTCCTGAATTACAATCAGTATTTAGTAACGTTTTCCTTTATCGACGTTTATCCACAGACAATCCACGTCTTTTCCAACGATTGCAGGGTAAATAAATCCATAGAGTACATTTAACAACAAATAAATATGAATAAGTTGTGTCTGTGGAATAGTTTATAATAAACTGTATCTCACTTCTGATACCGCTCCCGCATAGCATAAAACTGATATGAACCTTATGTCATCAACCGTAGATACAGTTTACAGTGACTCGTTACAAGACCATTACTCCGACGCGATATACGTACAGCTCTTGAGACATAAGTTCAGATTTGAATTTGTGTGAGTGCACACAGATAGTGTAGATGAAACATCAACTTTAGGCACTTCATGGCCCGCACCGGTTTATACTGGTTTTTGAAACTCGGCCTGAGTCGCAGCACGACCCTCGTGCGCCATTTACCAGCCGCGCTCTTTGCGCCTTGACTTCCATCTTTGGCACCACTAGCAGCTTGACGTTCTAGTGTTTTTGTTTGAATTATTAATGAAATAAATTAACATATTATCGTCTTTTTAAAATAATCATAAATAATGGTTCATTTCTTTCTAATAAAACATTGATTTTATTTTATGTTATTTTTTGACTGACTAAGCGCTCACTCACTTATGCAGAGCTTATGTCTCGAAGACTATATATAGCTATTCGTACGTGCTAGCGTTATAGTGTCAAGCAAAATTACATGATGATAAAGTAATTTGTTTTGACATTGAATTAGGATGACAGTATCGGAGGAATGTAGTGTTAGTTTATAGAGTAAAGGTCCAGACTGCTGTTTTTATCTAGCTACTGCAAAGTGTACCTAGTGATTACTTTACACCTATTTTCGAATATAGATCATTTGTTTGTGTTGGAGTGATCTCATGTAAGTGAAATACGACAGGCGGGTTTTTCATTAAAGCTGTTAGAATGAGCAAAGGAAATAAACCAAAACTGCATCTTCATTGATATTTTTCATTCAAATTGATTATATGGACACCAGATGGCAGCACAGTGAAGTCAGGTTTAATAAGCTTATTGGATACATTTGACGGAGCAAAGAACCGGTCAACTAATCGTCTAATCAACAGTCGATTAGAGCTGACGTCACTGTGCTGCCATCTTGTGTCCATATTTTATAAAACCCTCATTGGTTGATGCTTCTGCACATTTTTATACATAGCTTTGACGAAAAACTAGCTTTAACGCATGGACACGAGCTTGCGTGGTAAGTGGATGCGGTTTGATTTTAATGCTCGTAAATATTATTCGATAAACTCTGTTTCACAATATGTGTAAAGGCACTGTGTAAATACACAGTGCAAGTATCTTGCTTGTTGCGTACACTCGGCTAACGAGATACCTGGACAGACTCTCTACTTATACCTTGTTTGTTTCTTAGCTCTAAATAATATTAATATGCAAAATATTCAGAAAGATATTAATGAATTCTTTCTAAGGGCCGCGCTACATTGAATTGGCATGGCATGGCATGGCAGAGACGCGCCTGTGCTCGCGGCGCCCCGCGAGTCGCCGCGAGTCCTCTAACTAAAACCAAAATTTGTGGTAAAACCTAACTTTGGTTAGCCAGATTTAGTGGAAATTCCACTGAGGTGGCAACACTGCAAGCATGGCGTGCGTCCGCCGCGAGTTGGCTCGCGACTGATCGAGGTGACGCGAGCACAGACGCGTCTCTGCCATGCCATGCCATGCCAATTCAGTGTAGCGCGGCCCTAAATATACATTTTCATGTTAATATTATTTTGAGTGTGGGAGAAAATTCAAGATATAGGTAGAGGGCCGGCCCAGGTATCTCGTTAGCCAACTGTACAATTAAATTGAAACAATCGATGACTTGCATGGTCTAAACTAAATGTGAAGCATACAAATTATTTGTATGCAACATGCAATAAACTTGCACTTATTATGTCCAAGACCCATTTATGTTGGTCATGAAGAATTCTAGATAAAGCATTATCTTTGTCTTTCGGATTTTGTCAAAGACATCGTCGAAGCAAAAAAACTACCACATCCATTATAGATTAGGAGGTCACGACAAATTTGGTAACGATAAGGGATATGGCTGACTCTGGTTTTATAGAATAAAGAGCACCTCTCCGATGCTAAATATGTTGGTCTGCCTGCGTGGAGTGGTTGCGTTACTTAGATATGGCGCCTGAAAAGTTGGTTATCGTGACCAAAAAAAAATGATAAGGGATATGGCTGACTCTTGTTTCACAGGATTAAGAGCATCTCTCTGATGCCAAATATGTCGGTCTGCCTGCGTGAAGTGGTTGCGTTACTTAGATATGGCGCCTGAAAAGTTGGTTATCGTGACCAAAAAAAAATGATAAGGGATATGGCAGACTCTTGTTTCACAGGATGAAGAGCACCTCTCTGATGCTAAATATGTTGGTCTGCCTGCGTGAAGTGGTTGCGTTACTTAGATATGGCGCCTGAAAAGTTGGTTAGCGTGACCAATAAATGATAAGGTAAATGGCTGATTCTGGTTTCACATAATGAAGAGAACCTCTCTGATGCTAAATATGTCGATCTGCCTCCGTGAAGTGGTTGCGTTACTTAGATAGGGCGCCTCAATTACGGTATAATTTTTTTATTCACGATAACCAACTTTTCAAGCGACATATCTAAGTTACGCAACCACTTCACGCAGGCAGACCAACATATTTAGCATCAGAGAGGTGCTCTTCATTCTGTGAAACCAGAATCAGCCATTTACCTTATAATTTTCTTTTTTTGTCCAGGTAACTAACTTTTCAGGCGCCCTATCTAAGTAACGCAACCACTTCACGCAGGCAGATTGACATATTTAGCATCAGAGAGGTGCTCTTCATTATGTGAAATCAGAATCAGCCATTTACCTTATCATTTATTGGTCACGCTAACCAACTTTTCAGGCGCCATATCTAAGTAACGCAACCACTTCACGCAGGCAGACCAACATATTTAGCATCAGAGAGGTGCTCTTCATCCTGTGAAACAAGAGTCAGCCATATCCCTTATCATTTTTTTTTGGTCACGATGACCAACTTTTCAGGCGCCATATCTAAGTAACGCAACCACTCCACGCAGGCAGACCAACATATTTAGCATCAGAGAGGTGCTCTTTATTCTATAAAACCAGAGTCAGCCATATCCCTTATCGTTACCAAATTTGTCGTGACCTCCCGTTCTATTAGCTATGCTACTTTTGTCCACGAGGGAGGGCGTTTCATTTATACTTTCCCACAATTTTGCTATCTCAAATTAAGCATATATAGCTCCATCACAGAGTCTGAAAGAAATTATACATGAAACGCTCTTTAATAGTATTTTTATGAAGAAGATTTGTGCCTTTGTAGTCAACACAAGTCTTTTTCATGCAATTCTGCTCGCAAAACAGATTTTAATATTAAAATCTCTTTTTTAGCAGTTTTATTTAATAATATTTAAGTAGGAAATGAATGTAATACTTATTAATGAAATTGGTTGTTTAGAAAAAATTATAATGTCATGTATGAATTGCTTTTTATTGGTTATTAATTTATGTATATGAAATAGGTTTGTTTTAAAGCAAAGCTAACGAGATTAAGGCCGATTTACACAGTGTAAGTGTCTTGCCTATTGCATACTTGCATGGTTTAAACAAAAGGTCGACCATACAAATCATCTATTGGTTCAATTGAATTGTATGCAAACAGCAACTTACACTGTGTAAATGGGGCTTCAAGCACTGTATGTAAAATGTTCTCCATCATTCCTTTGATAAATAAGTTTTTGCCAAAATGAAGTAGCAAAATGTTTAGGCTGTTTTCTTATCGTCAGATGCTCATGATTTTTATACGAAAATGATCATTCTTTATCTCGTGTTATTTTGTCTGGATAAGATAATTGATCTATGCACTCAATCAAATTAAGATCCATATTCAAACATACCAGTGTACTTGGCAATAAATTAAATTAATTTGACCCGTGACATGCCTACCCATCGCCTTATCAACATGATTATTTCCCTTCCTTGTCACTAGATGGCGCTATAGGTAATAATTAAAACATTAAAATCGTTTATTACTATTATTAAAGTAGTGCTCTAATTAATTTTATATTACCTACATTATAGTAATACCCTTATAGTAAATGCAATAAATATTTTTAAAACATATTCAAAACTTTTTTGCTAGTCGTGCTGCCATCTCTGTGCGGCTGCCCCGCATCTCCAGTTTTGCCTATTTACGGGCTTTCCAATAGTTTCTATGGCGTATGGGCGTATGGGTATCTGTTACGTTAGTAATTATATTATCTGTGCCGGTGACGAATACCGCAATGCGTGACTGCATGGAGTGTGCGTATGAAATGATGTATTTACCGTAATATTAATGCATGAAACAAGTAACAATTTGTTAGTGTCGCTACGACAGTTCTTTACTTTTGTGAGCCATTATTTTTTTGAAAATAAAATTTTTACGAAAAATATTTGTTGTTTTATTTTATTATACTCGTCGTAACGAAGATCTAGAAGTTTATTGTACTGTTAAATAATGATGGGTTTTAAAATAGGAGCGTATGTTTAAAAACCTCACCTGGGTATTCTAATAACCAGTTATGTGCAGTATCATACACTACTTTATTTAATCTCATAGATAGTAATATTTCTACGGTTTCATAGTTCAGTAAAGGAGACCAAGGTGCAGGATACGGACAAGTATTTATATTAAGTCAAAATAAAGAGGGAAATAAATCAATAATGAAAGTCTAGCTTCGTAACTTACAATAGTTTATTGAAGAATCGTTTAGACTTACCACAGCCTAGCTGTTGCTACAAACCCCGCCCGAGGCAGGGTGGCTTATTTGCTTTACATCGATTGCTTCACAAATGTACCATTTATATGAATAAGTGTTGTGATATCACTAAACAACCAGACATTAACCGACTTATTATAAAACGCAGATTAATGTTAGGACCTGGTATAAACCATTATTCACCCACATGAAGTTGACAGTAAAGAGAAGGTGACATTACGGGTGGGCTTCTTGTTTTGGGCGGATAGTTTCAAACCAAGTACTAAAGTTAAACAGCGTTTTTGAATAGGGTATGTGGGAGGAACATTACAAAATGTGGGTGGGTGAACGAAATAGGTAGATACAAGTAGCGGCATGTAAGTTTAGCACTGAGTGAAATGTAGAGGGGATACTGCGCATGAGTATAGTACTAATATTTGACTTCTGCGCAATAACGGTCAGCGTTAGAGTTTCATGCCGCTGCCTGTATTGGTCAAAAAATAGTTAGAAAAGAGCTTGGCTATTCAATTTACAAAAATCAAATGTCATGTTCCGCGCACTAAGTATAGTATAAGAAAACTGCTTAAAATATTTAGATATTAATGTGCAATTTTCATCAATTATTATGGTTAATTTCTGAAGCAATCGATACATGTTTGGTGACCTGACTACACTTGTCCTATCACAGGTTGTTTCTATTAGTAAATAACGTGAAACATAAGCATAGTTATTATATCGTTTCATATATTATGGCATTTACATACAACAAGTAAATGTCTATGTATATTCATTTATATTATTTTTATGCTCAAATTGTTTATGTGGTAGGTATAAATCAGTGAAAAGGGACAAGTTACTGATACTGTATTTACCCTTTGGATCAGTTAAACCATCGATTAATATAGTTCCATTGATGGTGACACAACTTAGTAATTTTAGTACCATCAATGGTACTAGTGACACAATTTTTTCGTCGTTTTTCCGTAAATGTCAAAATATATGAAACCGATTTAAAGTATGTACGTAAATATGAATCAGTGAAAGTTCGCATTGTTTTAAATATCACATGAATGAGTGCATTTTAAATTCTAGGAATTGTTTATTGAATGGCGGCGTTACTAGCTTTTGTGATAAATTAATAATAATAAAATACACGATTTTGTTAGCAGATATAATACATACTTATAAGTGCATTTGAATCTCATTAAACTTCCAACAATTTTTACAATTTGAAATATCAAGTAAATATAATAAAACAATTTAATTTTTAATGAAATTTAATTTTTATTTTATAATAAATATTAAAGTAGAGTAAATAAACCTATTTTGGAAGGTCGATTTTTGACATGTGATATGATCATATCATCACAAAATGCATCCTATACTTTACCTACTCATAAGGAAAAAGGCGACAATTGATAGATAGTGGCGCCCTTATTTCAGACCTACTAACTCATTTTCGTTTTCGTAAGGATTAAAACATTATTTTTATTACCTTTTTACAAACCTTCCTTCCTATTTTAGGCTAACTAAAAAAACCGATAATTTTTCTAAGAAAAATCGATTATTCTTTAATAGATTTTCGATTTCTCAAGAAAAGAAAACAATATATTCTTTTCAAAACCGTCTTTTTTATGTCGAATGTCGCATCCCTAGCTATTAATATGATTATTTTTGCCCATAAATAATTGAAATATGACAATATACATTTCTATATATCTTAGCGAGTAACGCCGCACCGCTAACTACGTATACCTATCAATACACACTAAATAATACCAACAAACGAACTGCCTTAAATATAGCGTTTGTACTAAGCGTGTTTTCCTTGCTGCCTCTTTGACGACCCAAACAATATTAACCATTTTCTTAATAAATCTGAAGTATTTAAATCAGTTATACAAGGTCTTCCTTCCGCTAAGTTTTTAACCTCTTTATATGTTTTCACGTTTAATTTTTCTTTTATTTGGTCTATAAATTTTCTTCTGGGTTTTCCTACTCCTCTCTGGAGAGACATGGAAAGCACTCCACCGACAAGAGCCCAACTCTTAAATATAAGAAGAAAAAGATACAAGGTCTAACAAAATATACTAAAGCTATTTTAAGGGTGAATTCACTCCACGATACTGAACAAATTTTTGGCCTGCACACAAGTTGATCAATCAGGTGATAAGTTTCTAAGATAAGCAAAAAAATTCAGGCCATGATACTGAACAACTTTCCCAAAAACAATATATTCTTTACTTAAAATAATATATTCAGTATTTTTTGTTAGATATTGTCTTGATATAGTTACTCAAAAACAGAATACTACTTTGTGGTCTATTATATCGGGCTCTAGAACCATACATTTTGCTTACACTTTCACATTTAATGCTTTAGGTTAATAAAATAACAAGGAAAATATTTCTGCGTAACAATAAAAATCACTTTTAAAATGATGTAACATAAGAGTATAATAATATGTTTTTTATAATTATGACTATGTCTGAGAATATATGTACTACTCGAGCGAGATACATGGCGTATGTCAAACTATCAATTTATATCGTCACATTTTTAACCGCCGACGCTAAAATAGGAGTATTATAGGTTTAGCATGTCTCTGTGTCTGGCATAATAGCTCCTAAACAAATGGGCCGATTTCATTTTTTAAGTGAAAAGCCTTGTCTGTGGAGATGATTTTTAGTTGTTTAATGAAATTGGCCCATTTGTGAACGCTTCAAAGTCGGGGTTTTTTAATTTGCCTTGAAAATAAGCTTATGTAAGACAAATAGTCGTTTGACACTCGCCATACTATCACTGCCAAGTAATATTTGATAATCTTTGACTAGAATTTCGTACTATTAATAAATTGTCAATCACAAGTTAAGATTAGGTTAAAACTGATATGAAAAGATGTTAACAATAAAACATTTAAAATTTTTAATCTAGTAATCACCTATATCTGTCCCGTCGATACTTTGATACCGACGTTCAGAACAAAAACAGCGATTTTTACACCAACACATTTACAATACACAATAGAACAATTTTAAATACTAACGCAGTTATTCACAAAAAAAAAAACTAAATCACATATTACATTTGATCATCCATTTCCAAGTGTTATAGACTTAATTGTAAAAGGATACCTAGAGGTACATACATGTGTTTATTATTAAAGAAAATTACAATTTCCAAGTTGATTTTAGATTTATTGATATTAGGAGCGCTATTTAACTAAAAAAAACTATGACGTCACGACATGCTATTTCATACAAATCCCAAAACAGACAATGTTTGTTTTGACGTTTAGAAAAAAGTATCTGATATGACTTGTTGGAAACTAGCGGATTCAAAATTCATAATTTAAAAGTTTATTCAGTAATGAGACCTTTACAGACACTTTTACACGTCAATAAGCATAATTTACATTACGTGTAGTGTATTAAATTTTTTTTTTAAAGAAAAGCTACCGATATCAGCGCTTCGCAATGACACACTGCTGAGAAACTTGAAACGATTAGATGAGATGTACACGCGTACAAGTGTTTACGTACAGCTCCGCTTGCTCTGGACTTGGGTAGCTGCCGAACCTGACATTATTACACGCTTATTGACAAGATAACGGACAACACGCCTCTGGCGCATGACTGCAACAACCTGGCGTGGACGGCGAGCACGAACACCGGCGTAAAGGCAGTACCCTACCCCTTGAGAGCCTCCCACAAATCCTCCGTAGTACACCGGCATACTGATAAATGGGATTTTCACAATACACGGGAAATTTTGAGTTTGGAGTTTTCTTGGTAATAGGCTACGTCTGCGTCAACTGCTGGTTCTTTACTGAAGAAGAAACGCCAGTTTATTTTTTGCACATCTTCCTTGTAAATACGATTACTAGGATGTACCAGGATCCAAATATCTATACTTTACATGGCATTTTTGTGAATAATTGCGTTTAACAACGATTGGTCAATTGACGATAGAAATACACAACAACGAATAAGAGAAAACATTGAAAATTTGTTACTTCATAATTGACACAATTAACAAGATTTGATAAAGTTCAGACTAAAAGCTAACAACATTAGGGGACTTTACTCAATAGATATTTTTTCGATACGTGATTTTCCGTTGAAGGTTTTTTAAAATATATATCTGGTGTCACATGTTTGAAGACCCTAATTTTTTGAAGACCCTAATTACAGGAATTTCAGTCCATGATAGCGAGATTATATTTTTTGTATTTTGATCTGTTTTTGCTCATATACGGTCATTTTCGTCTACCACCGCTTGCTCCCATCGGCAGACCAGTGTCACCCGTTTAGTTATCGAAAAAATATAGCTACATTATTACTATGTGCGCGGCGACCACTCCGAAGTGGTAAATTCAGTGATATGAATCGTATGTCTAGAGTAATAAGAATGAAATTGGCTTGCAATGCACTTCTAGGTATCTAAACAAAGAGGTGCCGAGTTCTGACGCGAGCTAAATTAAACCATATCGCTAACGACCTTGAGTAGATATTTCTGTGAATTCCTTTGCTGAGTGAGACTTCTGTACTTAAGAACTAGTACTTATTCAGTGACATTGTGAGGAAACCTGCAGACTAGTGTGAGCTATTAACACACTATAAGAGAAGAGAAACCACGTTATTTTAATACACTGAGAAGAGGCACCATGTAATTTTTACCCGACTTCAAAAAGGCGGTTGTCAATTCGAATGTTTTATGTTTTTTAGGGTTCCGTAGTAAACAAGGAACCCTTATAGTTTCGCCATGTCTGTCTGTCTGTCCATCCACGGTCCTACTTAGAAACTATAAGTACTAGAAAGTTGTAATTTGGCATGGATATGTATATCAATCATGGCGAAAAAGTCATAAAATAAAATATCGAAACAAATTTTTTATTAGGGTAGCTGCCATACATGTAAAGAGGAAGTAATTTTTTTTTTCTCTATAAACACATTGCGTGGGGTATCGTTGAATTGGTCTTTCAAAAATATTGTGAGCTTGGGAACACCATTTTACGATTTAGGGATTCGTGTCTGAAATATTTAGGTTTAAAGTGAATTTTTTTGTTAAAGTCACGTGTCCCCCCCATCTATCTGCTAAACGGTTATATATGGACACGTGAAAAAAATCACAGCTATAGTATACATAATGTAGTTCATAGAACTATCAGAGCTAAGTAGGGTTAACAAATTAAAACGTTATAGGCGATCAACTTATAAAATGTACTCGAAAAGGAAAATTTCATACAAATTCAATAGATACTTAGACTTTTTAGAGTTGGCATTTACAACTACGGAACCCTACACTGCACATGGCCCGACACGCACTTAGCAAATTATTATTACTCGAAAACGCCTGGACCAAATTGGATGTTTTTTGTTTGAAAGGGAATACATGTCACGTGGTCCAGTAGAAATTTTATTAAAATCGTGTTTTATTAATGTCGTTTGGTGTTGAAGTCCGTTTTTTTTAGTTTTGAATAATTATTAAGGAATTAATCAAATATCATGGACTAAAGTTTCCGTTAAACAAATGCGCATTGCAACAAAAAATGTATACTTTTATGTTTTTTAATGGTGTTAGTTTTTAATCTTCAAATATAAGCTCCGATCGACAGAATATAATAATATAACATTTATTAATAGAATTTAAAATTTAAATGCATTTCATGACAAAATTTTAACACACTAAGATGAATCGTCCTGCAACTTTTGTAACTTACAATTTTTTAAATTTAAAAGGCAAGAAAACAAAATATATTGAAACTATTTTAACGTATGGTGGCAAGAGAGGGGTGTAACTATTCGATTTTATCGCCCCTATCTAGCCCCCCCCCCCCATATGCGAAGGCTGAATTTACTATTAAAATAGTTCCAATACATCATACTAGACCTTATACTCTAAGCCAAAGTTACTACGAGTTTAGAATAAATATTTTTAGCGATCCGTTGCTTCTGAGAAGCAAGAAATAAAGGACAACACACATAAAGACATCCAAGACAATATTTTTCATACTTTTTAAAATACTTCCTCTCAGACTTACTATTCATTGTCAAGTTATGTGGTCGTTTTCATAAGAATTCGCTTGTGAGATCAGAACAAGTAAAAATTTATTGGCTTTAGAAAAAGAAGTTTTTTAAAATTCAACTAAATGATTAAATTTTATCGGAACGCGTTCCCGGTTGCATCATCAGCTATGCTGCTTTGAAGCCCGGATTTAACGACCATGCGAAATGTTTTTATATTAGCTGAACTTTATCGTTACCAAACGGGCAAAGAAAATGAAATCAGATACAGAATTTAAGACAGGAGACAAGATTTACCCCCATAATTATATAGGTAAATAAACGTTTGCTAAAGCTGTTTCAGTTAAATGTGTTTTGTCTCCTTTTTACTATGTCAAATATTGAAAAGAGGGAAAGGGACAAAAGTTGTTTTAACTAAAAGGTTTAGGAAACGATTTTTTATAAATTCGAGGGTATATCTTTACCTCCTTAATTGGAAAAAATATAACCGTTTGCTAAAAATGTTTTAGTTAAAAAAATTTTTGTCATTTACCTCTTTTCAATATTTGACATAGTAAGAAAGAGACAAAACACATTTTAACTAAAATAGGTTTAGCAAACAGTTCTTTATTTTTTTGAATATAAGGATAATTTTTTATCGCGTTGTCGTAAAGTTTCACTTGCTCTGAACTTTAAGGGAAAAAAACACAAAACAATAAGCACCTCTTTCCTACCCGTCATTCCGTTTCCTCCTACAATCCCTTTAGGAACTATCGTGTTCGTGCAAATCATTATTTTGTGATAAGCTTTGTAAATAACTGTAGTACGTTCGAAGGTCTAACTAGTTTGTGGTTAAGTATTGTGACATCTAAAAGAAAAATTCAGCTAGGTATACCAAACACCAATTCGCAGGTCAAAAGAGTACATTGACCTTTACACACTCTTATTTTTTGCATCGATCCTAATCTAACCAAATCAGGCATGTCAATGAATGAATTATTAATTTTATCAAGTAACATGACTAATTTTGTTAGTAATACTTATAAAACTAGGGATTAGTAACACGTAAGTTTCATTTTTATAGATGACAGTTCGTACCACCAATTCAATGTTAACAAGTTGACATCTGATAATAAGGTCAACGCTCTCTTTTGACTTGCTAAGTGACATCTAGTATAGTTAAAGCTCTATTTGTAACGAGTTACTATTTTCATACGCATAAGAACAAATAACTTTGTTTTTTTTTTTTCAGTAGCTGTCACAATACTCAGCCATCTTAACTTACAAGGCATGTCTTGAAGCAACTCTAACTATTCTAGTGATAACTATCTTTATTATGGTCTCATAACTCGGCGGGACTCTATAAAATCGGTTATAAACGATATTTAGGGATTTAAAAAATACGTGACCACAGATGGCAGCACTGTGAAGTCAGGCTCAGTAAGCTGCTGTTATTGGATACATTTGAGGGAGCAAAAGAACCTGTCAACTGATTGTCCAATCACAACAGTCGATTAGGCTTGACGTCACTGTGGTGCCATCTGGAGTTCCATATTTTTGAAAACTTTCATTGTACGTCTATCATGTTACATTCGATTTACGACAAGTAGAATTCTGTCGTAACTTTCTAATGTCGTAAGTCAAATGTATAAGCTAACTATAAATAATGACAGGTTCACGTTCTTTCATACAGACACAGAAATGCTTGAGACATTGTGATGCTTAAGGCGAATACGCAGAAGTGGCGCCCTCATTCGAAATCCCTAATTTATTTGACCGTAAATGTAGTGAAAATTAATATGTATGTTTGTATGCTAAAAGTGGCTACTTTTGACAGAAACTAGTTAGCAGTAAGTAGCACCTATGTACTATGTTTACATTTATATGATTTTATTTGTATTTTTTTAAGTACCAATAAAATAAATAAATAAAAATAAAGGTAGACGGACCGGCAATGATACTTTGATGCCTGGTTGTTCGTAAAATAATAATTATCACCATATTTACGATTAAACTATTGATTTATAAATGAGTGCGTCACTTTTGCGTGATATTCGCCTTAAAAATGTCTTTTACAGATTAGATTATTTTCAAATTAAAAAAGCCAAGATTATACTCAACAGCGTAATCAGTTTCTGTGACCGTCACCTATATAGTTGATGCATTTCTCGAATTAGGTATATTTCTAGTAATAATGTTAAACAGCAAATATCCCGGTCTATTTTGAATAAAATCAATAAATAATTTTATTATTTTTGATCTAACGCTCATCAAGGTCATTGTGAAAACCATCAAAAGTCAAACGGCCATGTTCTATCGCTATCTCATTTACTCTTTAGGTGTGACAAGGACGGCACTAGAAAATGGTCATTAAAGTTTGACAATACTTACTGACAGTGACGTTTCTTTTGCTAATTTTGCGCCAGAATAATACAGCCTTTTCAAATAGTATATATTAGAAAAGGACAGCGTATTTATTTACCACGATTAAAAATTCGATTGACAAAGTAACATACAATTTAGTAGTGTTGCCACTCGATCGTCCATTATCGATAGGCTATAGGTATTTTAAATAAAACCTATCGATATATTATCAATAGTATTGCGTTTCATAAACTATGGATATTGTCGACACTTTGTTTGTAGTTATCGATTGATACTATTAATAGTATTGTTGATAAATCAACAGTATTGCACGAAAACATTTATCGATAGGCCTATCGATAGCTTGGCATAATTTCTCGATTGAAACTATGGATTGTAAATCTATCAATATTTCGCCAACACTACTAGGTACACAGTAACATTACTACTTAGAAATATACGCAACTCAGAAGCGGAAAAGCATATGGCCTTGTGTACATTATATATTTTAATTTCGTCAGCAAATTGACCAAAATCGACAAATAATACAAGTGAGGTAGAAAAATTGATGAAGTAGGTATAATTTTCTATGATTAACACTATGCGATCGATACTGACTTTTTTATCACGTTTTTGTCAAAACTCTGGTCTGGGTAGGCATTTTTAAAACGTTGAGTGACTAAACGAACGGTTTTTGTTACAAAAACCGCGTTTCAAAAATGGGTCAGGACATTTGAGCCATCGGTATTTTTAAAAGATGTGTTAGATGTTTATGTTTTTACATTTTGTTTTTGTCAAAAATCTATGATATTGACAGTATCGATACGATAGTATACATGCTGACTTTTCAAACACTAGCTTACATTTTTAAAGCTTGTTCAGTCTATGATGGTTTAACTTTGCATTAAAACCTTAAGCGAAATATTTTGCAATCACGTCTTTATTCCTTTTGCGGGAAAGTCAGAGCCTCTTTTGTAGGGTGCTCTTACAAAATCCAATTTTCACCGATGAAATCAAAATATGTTGGTGAAAACTTTAGACCGAATTTAAAAAAAAAGGACGGGATCTCAATTCATCTCAAGCTTTTTTTTTACATATTTCGCTACAGCTTTGTTGCTGAAAGTTGTTCAATATCAAAGACTAAACATCTTAAAAAAACTGGTGTTTAAAAAGTCAACCTATATGTAAAGTAGACTATATTGAGCTTACATTATTATAACTATATGTATATGAATTCGTGTATATGCACTGTAGTTATATTTAAATGAAATTACGTAAGGCGATTTTACACTATCTAATTTTTTTTATCTTACTGTACCATTTTTCGTTGCATTATAGCAGAAATGATGATACTCTTGTCAAATGATAGTTGTACTTACATGTTAGGCTATACCATTACAATGTACGACAATGTTCGATATACATACAGAGTACTTTTTTTAAACATAGATATTTTTAGAGCACTTCAAGCCATATGATTCTGAACCACTTAATAAATGTACGCAGTAATAAAAAAAAATGACTCACCCTACAAATTGAGCACGTAATCACTGTGAAGAGTAAGTGATAAATAGGGTATGCTCCTGAATAAAAATAATAATATTAGGTACTGTTAAGAAAATAAGACGTCACAAAATAATCTCACTTGTCATAATCATACCAAAAAACTACGACGTCTTTCTTATTTCATACAAATCCCATAGGTAAAAGTATCTGAGTTGTTGGAAACTTCCTTAGTAGTTACCAAAACGAAGGCAATAGTGCGATCTGAGACTTTCTTTATCAATTTGGTGTGCATACACAATATATTTAATTACAGCAATTCAGTTTTTCATCCGCCTTATCTTAAATTTAGTTCTAATTCTTTTCGCAACATGGCGCGTTCCACTAACATTTGTTTACCTTTAATAATTTTTCTTCGACGTAAAATCTTAATTGCGGGTAAGTCGGACTGTATACCGTGTTATCGTACAATTCGTACATTATCGTACATTGTCGTACATTGTCGTACAGTGTCGTACAGTGTCGTACATTAGCGGGCGCAGCTCGTCACAGGCCTCTGCAGCCGCGCTCGTGAGGACGCTCCCGGCGCCACGTCTGCCGGTCCTATGGTATGCGGACGGACTGTAGCACTTTACTAGCCTGCAATTATTTAAAAAAGTTTAATTTTGTGATACATCAAAGTTTTTTTTATACTACATTCTCCAACGTTATCGGAATCTATATTTGCAGCTAACCCTTTCATGCTAGTTCTCACTTTTATGTCACACGTACTTTCATTTATCATACTAGCCAAGTTCATACTTCATCTTTTATGCTCTATACAGGTGGGACTCCCGTCTGCCTAGTATATAGCTCTAACTGTTCGTACTTCATTTTTCTTTATTTACGCAAGGTTGCAATACGGGAATAATACATCAAATATAATATAATAGAATCTGTCTGGGAGGAATAATAAATAAAATAATAATAAATAAATATATACGGACAAATTACACCGATTGAGCTAGCCCCAAAGTAAGTTCGAGACTTGTGTTATGGGATACTAACTCAACGATACTATATTTTATAACAAATACATATATAGATAAACATCCAAGACCCAGGACAATTTGAAAAAGGCTATTTTCCAACTTGCCCTGACCGGGAATCGAACCCGGGACCTCTGGATGGCGGACCAGCATGGTGACCACTACGCCACGGAGGTCGGAGGAAAAATGTTCAGAATATACCTGCTGCTTCTCTTCCCGCACAGATTGTTAATTAAACGAATAGGCGACAAGTTTATTAGCCAGGCAAATAATCGGCCAAACGGATTTTGTATGGGAGGACTAAATTTTTTTATCAATTTATAAAATCTTTTTTTTATAGAAAATAGGTCAGTGTCATGGACTGAACTTGCTTCAAAAATTTGGATGGTGAATGACCTTGTATACGGTGATTTTTCATTGGTTTTGGAGCCGAAGGCCACTTCATAAGGGTCGTTAGTAAGACCTAATTAGCTACTCAAAATAAAAATTCAGAAAGAATAAATGTTGACAAAAATTCGATAGTAAAATAGATGAATTAGTAGTACCGCTGCCGGGCGGCCGCAGTTTATCGAGGTCACACGGGGTCACGCGGCAGTTTTGTACGAGCGTAACTACGTGATATCGATCGAAAATCATTTTCACAACTTTTTTGTCATAAGTCATACACAAATTTGGATTACGTAATATGGATAGAGGAATTTATTTACTATATGACATTTTTTTTCAAAAAAGTCAGCGTGTATGGTTTTAACTAGAACTTTGAGATCGAGATGCAGGATACTGTCAGCGCCATCTCGTATGCTTCTTGTGAACAATGTTGTCGCTTCGTCGCGTCGTTTGGTTGAAGATCGTCAGACGAGTAATCATCATCATCAGGTCTTTTTGTCTCTACTGCAGGAGCACGACCCTCTCTGTACCACCAGAGCCATACTTAATGCAATCAAAATATATAATAAACTACCAAAATCACTACAATTAGAACATAATGACAAAACTTTTAATAAAAAACTAAAAACATTGTTATTGACAAAAGGTTATTATTCTGTCAAAGAGTACTTAGAAGACAAATTACACAACTAGTTTAAAGAATTCTCAAGCCACAGCCATTAATATACTGACATTTATATTTATCTTTTTTTTTCCTCTTTTAAATATTTTTTTTTTATTGCAATATTATTGTTAAGATATTTTAAATGTTCGGATTTACAAAAACTACATCTCATTAAAATTAAATTAAAATGTAATCAAACTTAACTGAAATGAACGGCAATTATTTATATATATTTATAACATAAAAGTTCTATGTATCTCTGCTGACATTCAATGTAATCACTAACAATTTTTGACATATCCTGAATCTAAAACCACTATTATTATATAAACTCAACTCAACATACTTTTAGTTCGCAACACCCTGTCAGGGTTCATGTACTTATTAACCTACTAACCATGTAATGTATGAGTGCATGTAAGCGAAAATAAAGAAATACTTGGCCAGAGCAGCCAGAGGACTTGGCCTACACTCCCCACGCCGGCCAGACGGGTTAGAGAGCTCATTGATCTTTATTAATTTTGTTCAGCTTGTATTTCCTAAGTCGTCTTCTACGACATCCACGGAGGACTTGGAGAGGCCCTATTCTACTCTGCCTTCTACTCTAACCTACGTATGTAGTCGTTTTTATGTGGGTTACATATATCTGTATACCAACAAAGTCTAGAGTACGTCAGTAAACTTCGATCGTTTCACTTGTCTCATACCTCCCACCTCAAACCAAACGGCTCATGAGCAAATCCGTCCTTTATTGGAAAGGTTTTCAGTTCAGCCGTGGACTAATATAGGCTGTAAAGAAGGGTCTGAACTCTTCTTTACAGCCTAGGTATCTTTTCTTCTTCTTATATTTAAGAGCTGGGTTTTTGTCGGTGGAGTGCTTTCCATTTCTCTCTTTCTTCCACTAAGTGCTTAACCTCCTTATATGTTTTCACGTTAATTTTTTCTTTAAATTGGTCGATACATTTGGAAGGAAAAATAGATAGAAAAAGAGGAGTAGGAAAACCTAGAACAAAATTTAACGACCTAATAAAAGGTATCCTTTGTGGGCAATAGGATACCCTCAAAGGTATATAGGATACCCTAAAAAGCTTATAAACATCAATGAGACCTCTCCAACCCGTCTAACCAGCGAGAAAGTGTAGGCCAAGTCCTCTGGCTGCTCTGGCCAAGTATGGCTCAAGTCGGAGAGGTCTCATTGTTACCCTAAAAGGATACCTTTTACTGGGGTATGGGTATGGGTACATACCTCGTACTCCTGGTCGGAGGAGATGACTCCAGTGACAGCCAAGAGCTGGTACTGCCGCGCCCTTAAGGCAGACGAGCCCCGTCTTAAGAGCCGTAGCGCTGTCATGCACGCTGACGTGTTCCCACAGAGGACTTGACGCACCTTTTGACGAAAAAAATCCTTTCAATATTTTTTTTGTTAATTTTTTTATTAGCCTTTTATATCTAATACTAATATTTAAGCAAAGGCCTCCCCTTGCTGTTTTCAGCTTTTTCGATGTTTAGCTACTTCTTTCCAATCCTTGTCAAACGCAAACAGGTCGTTACTCCATTATTACATGAAAAAATGTGTCGCTTTCGTTCATTTTGTGTCATGAGAACATAATATAGATATTAAAAAAAAAAACAGGAGTATATGGGACCAACTAGATACTTAGATAGTAAAAGCTTATATTAAAAAATTACCATCAAAATCGGTTCAAAATTGGCGTAACATATATAAAAAATACAAACAGTCGAAATAATAACTTGTCGTTTTTTGAAGTCGGGTAAAAGTTGTTTTAAAATAAAAGAAAAATCGGTAGATAGCCAGAATATTTTAAGGGAAAATGATCTGGAAAAAATTTTGGTGTACTTTTCTACAGCCCCAAATGAGTTTACCCAAAGCATGACCACCCTTCTCCATGTAAACAATTATTTCTCTTCCTTGTCTCTAGATGGCGCTATATAACATTAAAATATTTTATTTCTATTATTTACATAAAGTAGTACTTACGCTTACTTATTAAATACTAGCCGAAGCCCGCGACTTCGTTCGCGTGAATTTTATGTCTCTGGAAAATGCTCATCAGGCTGAACAACTTTTACTAAGGCGGCATTTTTATATCTCTTATAGTTTAGCTGGACCCTTATGGTTCTGCATCATGCGTTCCATTTTCCAAAATCATTTATACCCTATATGTTGCCCAGGCTTAATAGCTATATAACAAAAAAAGTTTCATTCGAATCCGTCCAGTATAATATTTCCGAAGATTTGCGTGTACAAACAGACAAACAGACATACAGACAAACAGACAGACATTTTTTTTAAATTTTTACTCTATTACTATGTCTCCATCGCCCCCAATATTTTTTTTGGAAATATATTTAATGTACAGACACACTTTTTTTACTGTTTTATTATATGTATAGATAGATATAGATGACTTATACATACATACTATCACGTCTTTATTCCTAATGGGGCAGACAGAGCATTTTGGGTCTTGCGGTTCTATGCAGAGCCCAGGGCCGCAAGACCCAAAAGCCACTTTTAGCGTCATGGTGGGCGAGAAGATGGAAAAGCAATCAATACAGTGATGGGTTGCTAGCCGCATCGCCTGTTAACATAATTTGCATTTTTGCCCATTCCCTCGATCGGCTTTTACGATCTGCATGGGAAGAGAAGCAGCTGGTACATTCTAAGTTTTTTTTATATTTCTCCCAGACCAGCATATGACTTATATAAACAATAAATATTTTTAAAGCATATTTGACACTTTTTTTGCCAGTCGTGTGTGCTGCCATCTCTTTGAGAGCAGCTTGTACTAATTTTGCCTACTTACGGTCTCTACAATAGTTTCTATGGCGTCGGGTATCTGTTACGTCAGTAATTATATATCTTTGGTATAACATAAAAGTAATTAACACTAGGTACCTGCGCTGGTGAGTGTGAAGGGTCGAGAACTAGCAACGTCGCCTTGCCATCTTTGTGTTTCTCGTAACCTATTATTGTTCTCGAGTGACCTGTTCAACCAAAATACATATTAATAAATAAATAAATAAATATATAGGGACAAATTACACTGATTGAACTAGCCCCAAAGTAAGTTCGAGACTTGTGTTATGGGATACTAACTAACCAATACTATATTTTATAACAAATACATGTGGGAATGGGATGTATCCGAATGTCTGATAGATTATAATGAATGAGTTTATTGTGTGTAACCGAACGCTGAGATTGAGAGGATGGATGTTAGAGCGAGAGAGGGGACGAATGGCAGATTGCACTAAAACGACGCACGGTGTACATACACGTTGTAGGATTTTTTCTAAGATTTATTAATTAGTGAATATCTCAATAAAAGTTGATTACTTGCTCGTGCTGTTTCGCTGCCTTTCCCCCATACCACAGTATTTATATAGATAAACATCCAAGACCCAGGACAATTTGAAAAAGGCCATTTCCCAACTTGCCCTGACTGGGAATCGAACCCGGGACCTCTGGGTGGCGGACTAGCAAGGTGACCACTACGCCACGGAGGTGTATAAACTCCTATTCTAGTACAACACAAAAAAAATATAACCCCTAAATTAAATCTAATTAAATTAATGGTTAACAAGTTAGGATTGGATCTCATTTGGCAGCTCGGAACAGCACTATTCTATCTCCATCATCATATCAGCTACAGGAAAGGTCTCCACTAAGAATTTCCAAAACGACCGATCGGAAGCGGCCTGCATCCAGCGCCTTCCTGCAACAGGGCCGGATTTAGAGGTCGAGAGGCTTCGGGGCAACAAAGGAGTGGAGGCCCCCTGGCCCCAAATTATTTTCCAAATAAAGTGGACAATTTTTTTCAGTTGAGTTTTTCAATAAATAATTTATTGTGGAACCAAGTATAGATTATTTTATTATTTAACAAACATATAAATATAATCGGAAACGAGAAATATCTGAAATTAAATTTTAGCGTTTTTTTTTTGTTGACGTCCCCATTGTGGGGACTCTTTCGTGGAGGCCCCGGGAAGAGTCCCCACAATGGGGACTTCAACAAAAAAAAAAAAAACGCTAAAATTTAATTTCAGATATTTATCGTTTCCGATTATATTTAAAAAAAAGCTGTAGCCCCGGTTGCCCCCCCCTAAATCCGGCCCTGTCCTGCAACCTTGCTCAGGTCGTCTGACCACCTAACAGGTGGGTGTCCTACGCTGCGCGCTCCGGTACGTGGCCGCCATTCAAGAACCTTTCTGCCCCATCAGCCATCGGTTCTTCGCACTATGTGCTAAATACATCATCTGTGAATATTTCAACTGTCTAGCTGTCACGGTTCATGAGATACAGCCTGGTGACGCACAGACACATGGACATTGGAGTCTTAGTAGTAGGGTCCCCTTTTTACCACACAGATTCAGTTAGATCCGAAGTAAGTTCGAGACTTGTGTCATGGGATACTAACTCAACAATATTATATTTTATAAGAAATACATTTACAACGGAAGGGACATGCTCGTAAGAAATTGAAACACGGGCTATACTAGATCACTATAGTATAATGAAAATAAGAGTAAAAAAAACAAAAACAAAAAAAATGTCATTTCTATACAAATTGCCAAAGCGGCTGGACACTTTTGTTATAGAAACGCCAATTTTATTTTTTTTTACTATAGAGGAATCTAGTTAGCCTGTGTTTTGATTTATTCCGAGTATGTCCCTTTCACGTTTTATAGATAAACCAAGACCCAGGTCAATCTGAAAAACATCATTTTCCATGACCTGACCGGGGTTCGAACCCGAGACCTCCGTTACCTCCGTTATGACAGCCATTCTGTACGGAACCCTGAAACTGAGTGAAATACCGCACTAACCCTGGTGCTGCAGATACAGCGGCGCCTTGAACTCGTTGGGGCTGTCGCTGAAGTAGCGCAGCACCCAGTCGAACAGCGCGGGGTGGCCGCCGTCCGCGCCCGTCGGCTTGTGGAAGTCGATCAGCTGGCATCTACCACAAAACCATATTTATATGTAATACTATTATTAATTCTGGGACAAAACTTTGTTGTGTAACCCCTTGTCACAGAATTAATAATAGTATTACATACAGAATGGAAACTCGCACAATCCCCCGCAATCTGGCGTCCCCGCAACCCCTCCCCGGCTTTTAGGCCTTGTAAGCGCCTGTAAAACAGGGTTGTTGGTAGTCGCACGTTGACGTTACGCGACTCACTTGGGATTATTGAATTGGCTTGTCAAGTAATTTTCAAAAAGATCTGATTCGCAGTCCATTTCGAGGAATAGCCTCTAGGAGAAGCTTTCTCAAAACAGATTTTAAAATAAGGTCTTACTTATTTAGATATTTGCAAAAAACCCATTGACCTTTATTTTCAAGCAAGGTCAACCTTATTTGAGGAAGTGATGTCACGATGAAAATTTTTTGAGTAAAGTTGGCAATTTCCACTTTCAGTACTGTACTGGAGTGCCATTTTTTAAACGCGATGTCACCTAAATTACTGGTTTTTCCATACAAAATCCGTTCGTTTAGCGACTTCACGTTTTAAAAATGGTACCACTGTATTATATGTCACTGTCACTGTCATCTACCAACACAACAACTTGACAACAACCAACATAACGGCGGTAATTTAAACAGTAGACATTGACAGTTGACAGATGTCATTGTTTTTTAGCGCTAAATTTGAACTTCGATTGCAGTGTATCGTCACTTCCGGTGTTTTGTTTAAAATTATATAAAAAAATCCTGATAACACGTAGATTTTTTTTATTCAAATTACTTTCTTAAAATTGTCTATATTTTCGATTAAAGGCACTTTTAATACTTTTATATTTTTTAGTTGACAAGCTAATTACAATGGTGAGAAACTGCGCATATTATCATTGTTTATCCACGGAAAACAATAAAGAACAAACATTTTATAGATTTCCGAGTGATGAAAAAAGGGAAGCAAAGCAACAAATTCTGTTGTGGCGACCCTGATTGTTTAACTCACACATTTGACGTGTGTCCAGATATATTGTTTCGTTTGTAGTAGTACTAGGTATATTTGTTACTCCGTTTATACGAAGTGCCATACCTGTGCCCTTATATCGCGAAACGACTACGTCACAGGTCAGCGGTCCTCGTCATCACTCGGCCAAATGACTGGCATTGCGCGCGCACATGTCGTAGATTTTTATTGCTTTACTTATATAAGGTCTAACAAAATATACTGAAACTATTTTGAGGGTGATTTCAGTATATTTGTTAGACCTTATATAACCTAAAATTACAGTCCATCTTTTATTTATCGCTCAAAGTCCCACAGAATTACCTAGTAGGATTAGGGCTCAGTCAGTTGTTTAACCTCTTGGAAAATCAGACTCAATAGTTAAACAATGCATTCTCGTGTAGATCTACGCAATGGTATACGAGATTTTAAACATTTTTTCAAGCGACTTCCAAAAAGGAGGTTATCAATTCGTCGCTATATTTTTTTATTCGATGACTATTCGAAGACGCTTCGACCGATTTTGTCTGAAAGGGTATACTGTCAGGTGGTCACATACATTTTTTATAAAAATCGATTGTGTGGTGAGGGGTGAAGTCGGTTTTTAGTTTTGAAAAAGTTGCCTAACCTATATCGTCCCACTGCTGGACAAGGGTCCCGGTGGGCGGGGTTTAAGAGAAAAACTTCATATAGATAGCGGCACGAAACTCGACGAGCGCTGACCTATGGGTCAGGGCAAAAGTCAAACGTTAACACTGTACCCGTGCGCAGTATCCCCTCTACATTTCACTCAGCACGCGTTTTATTTTCTTAGATAAAGACAGCATCTAGCGATGAGTAGCGAAACTACGTATTCCGTGGAATGGGACCCTTTTTTTTGCATAATTTTTTTGTCCTAATATGCTTTGGCATACTGGGTTTGGCATAAAATATTTTGTCATAATAGTTTTTTGGCATACTGGTAGTTGGGCATAATTATATTTTAGGCTAATTTGTTACGGCATAATGTTAATTGGCATAATCTCCATAGGCATAGTAACTATAAGTTTAATAATAAGGAAATGTATTTCTACGAATAAAATGAGTAAAACGGAAGCGAGCGACTTAAGCTTAGGGCGAAAATAACACAGACACAAAAAAATCTTTGCCACAGAGTATAGGTTAGGTTAGTTAGGTTATGTTTTTGCACAAAAAAAAAATCAATTTTTTTCAAGATTAGATATAAAACAATGGCAATACTTAAACATGCCAACCCATTGTCACTAGATGGCGCTAGGTGATAAATGATAATTAAAACATTAAAATCTTTTATTACTACTATTAAAATAAAGTAGTACTCTAATTACATAAACATGACTTATATGAAATGCAATAAATATTTTTAAAGCATATTCTACACTTTCATTGTCTCCTTTTTGCTAGTCGTGTGTGATGTAATCTCTCGTGTGCCTACCCGCAATTTAATTTGCCTACGTACGGGCCCTTTAATAGTTGATATAGCGTTGTGTATCTGTTACGTTAATAATTATATTATTTTTGGTTAAAGTAAAGAGAAATAGCAAAAGCACCTTATCCGCAGCGACGATAGCACCGTGACAACCTCGCAGGCGCCGATCCACTTCCTCGTGTTGTACAGTTTTGACCCCAGCTGTTCGGAGCCCTGGAAAACGGCAGTAGGGGAACGTGAATAGTATTAAATACTATTTTCGCTTGGCTTATTAGGTAGAACATTATCTATCTATACATATAATCCAACAGTAAAAAAAGTGTGTCTGTACATTAAATATATTTCCAAAAAAAATATTGGGGCGATGGAGACAAAGTAATAGAGTAAGAATAAAAAAAAAATGTCTGTCTGTTTGTCTGCTTGTACACGCTAATCTCCGGAAATACTGGACGGATTCGAATGAAACTTTTTTTGCCTGGGCAACATATAGGGTATAAATGATTTTGGAAAATGGAACGCCTGATGCAGAACCATAATGGTCATGGTTTTGAAAGTAAAAATGCCGCCTTAGTAAAAGTTGTTCAGCCTGATGAGCATTTTCCAGGGACATAAAGTCCACGCGAACAAAGTCGCGGGCTTAGGCTAGTAAATAAATAAAAATAAAACCAGCCAAGTGCTAGTCGGACTCGCGTACTGTTAGGACGGCGCTCCGAGGGTTTAAAAAAAAAAGCACTAAATCACTGCTAAAGAAATGCATCGAAACAACACATGTGAATCGGACAAAGGTGACTGCCTCGCGTAACTAATGTTAAACAGTTTTATAGAAAATGAAAATAAGGAGTCAGCATTTACTTACATACATACATACATACTATCACGTCTTTATCCCTAATGGGGCAGACAGAGCATTTTGGGTCTTGCGGTTCTATGCAGAGCCCAGGGCCGCAAGACCCAAAAGCCACTTTTAGCGTCATGGTGGGCGAGAAGATGGAAAAGCAATCAATACAGTGATGGGTTGCTAGCCGCATCGCCTGTGATTTGCATTTTTGCCCATTCCCTCGATCGGCTTTTACGATCTGCATGGGAAGAGAAGCAGCTGGTACATTCTAAGTTTTTTTTTTATTTCTCCCAGACCAGCATTTACTTAGTAATGAAATAATTCATAACAGTACGAAAGATTCCGTACCATCACACTAAGGTTTACTAAGGTTTAGTATCATGCACTGAAAAAATTTGACTGGTGGGTAAAAAAGTCACCATGTATGTACCTTCTTTTTTTTATCGTGTGTGTTAGTGACTAACACTAGTGTCAGAGTTTTTAAACCGCCTTAAAGGCCTCTGATATGGTTTTAGGTAACGACCAATGTCAAAGACAGTGACCGGGACCGACGGCTTAACGTGCCCTCCGAAGCACGGATCATCGTACATATCAGACAATCAGGTGATTAGCCTACAATGTCCTAACCAAACTAGGACAACAACACAAAGTCGTTGCCCCCGCCGGGAATCGAACCCGCGACCTCCGGGTATGAGCCGAACGCTCTAACCACTACACCACGGAGGCAGTTATGTACCACCTCGCTCCTACATTACCCGTAATAAAGCGAAGGGAACATATAACTTACCTGTGTATCGAATCCCTTTTCCCATGCGCTTTCCACCAGGGACTGTAACCTTGGGATCGAGGGAACACATTCACAGTCTGACGTCATGCAGCTGAGAAGGGCAGAGTACTGAGGGTTCTTCAACAGAGACGATAGCACCATTTGCATGTTCCTGAAATAAGCTCTAAGTTACAATATGTAACTACTTACATAATGGAAATTACCAAAAAAGTATACATACATACATACTATCACGTCTTTATCCCTAATCGGGCAGACAGAGCATTTTGGGTCTTGCGGCTCTATGCAGAGCCCAGGGCCGCAAGACTCAAAAGCCACTTTTAGCGTCATGGTGGGCGAGAAGATGGAAAACCAATCAATACAGTGACGGGTTGCTAGCCGCATCGCCTGTTAAAATGATTCGCATTTTTGCCCATTCCCTCGATCGGCTTTTACGATCTGCGCAGGAAGAGAAGCAGCTCGTACATTCTAAGTTTTTTGTTTCTCCCAGACCAGCATGGGAGTCTCCCAGACCAGCATGGGAGTCTCCCAGACCAGCATGGGAGTATAAATTCTCAAAAATACGGAATATCAAAGTTCCATAGAGGCTTGTGACGTTACCGCTATGTAAAAATCGTACCTAGCCAAATCGTGCAAAATTTAAATGCGCTGTACCTTTGTCATTTTTTGGTTGTCGGAGAAAAGTAAAAATACATTACGTATACTAACTTTTTAACAATACATCTAGTGGACCAAAAAAATGTTTTTAGTCTTCCTGTGGATGTCGTAAGAGGCAAAGTCAAAGTCAAAGTCAAAATTTTTTATTCAATGCAGGATAAATTTATCTCTTATTGAAGGTCATTTTTTTAAAATATTATTTTAGTGCAAAAGCTAAAAACTACTAGCGTTTCGGAACGACCACTGCTGGGAAGATTACGCTGAAAGAAACCCAGTTCAGTATTGGTCCCTACCCAGCCTGATGGGCTATGTTACAATTACAATACAGATTTACACTTAAGCTATACATTTAAATTATACAATTACAATTTGCAGACAACTATTTCCAAGATTTTTTCTCAGATGATGATAAGTAGTCATTTACATGATAATACGCATTTTGTAATAAATGATTTTTAACGGCTGTCTTAAACTTAGTTAATGGTAATGCTACTATATCATCTGGAATTTCATTATAGAGGCGCAAGCCGAGACCCACAAAAGTTTTTTTTGTTTTCTCTAACCGCAAAGCTGTGATGGCTAATTTATTTTTATTTCTCGTGTTAATACTATGAATGTCACAATTTCTCTTAAATGAGTGTATATTCTGACGCACGTACATAATGTTCGCATAGATGAATTGCGAAGGGAGGGTCAAAATATTTATGTCTTTAAATAGTTCCCTCAAAGACTCTCTAGCACCTAATTTATATATAAATCTGATAGCGCGTTTTTGTAAAACAAATATGGTATTTATATCTGCAGCGTTACCCCATAGCAATATTCCATAGGACATAACACTGTGGAAGTACCCAAAATATACCAAACGCGCTGTATCAACGTCAGTCATTTGCCTAATTCTTCTAACCGCATAGGCCGCAGAGCTAAGTTTTCCAGCTAATTTTTGAATATGGGCACCCCATTGCAACCCTGAATCAAGCGTTATTCCCAAAAATGTTGTGTTATCAACCATATCTACTGCTTCCTTATCAATAAATAATCGTGTTGGAACTTTTGTAACATTTGGTAAGCAGAACTTTACACATTTCGTTTTTTTTGCATTTAATACTAAATTATTTGCTGTAAACCAATCCAACACTTGCGACAATATATTATTCATCTCATCAGAGGTGTCAGTTTTCCTATCTACGCTGAAAACAAGGGAAGTGTCATCAGCAAAAAGTACAGCCTTACAATCTTTTACATAATATGGTAAATCATTAATTTACCATATTATGTAAAAGATCAACATTAAGGCGACTTAACGACTAAGCACAGACTAAGAGAGGACAAGAGGAGACTAAGAGAGAAATAAAGAATGGGCAGCAAAAAGCGCAATCTTGCGCTTAGTAAACTTAGCTGTTAGTAAATGATCGTTTGTTAAACATAACAAAACTAAAGAAAAAAAAAACGCAATCCCTACGCGGGCAACCCCGGGGAATAACTTCAAATAAATTCAAATTATTTTCCTTTGTTTATACATACACATCATTAACGGCTCCCTTGTAATCTTCCAATATACCAGTCCTATGATTACAGTTCCTTTCTTTTACTTCCCATTATAGTTAACGTATAAACAGTTAGCAGATAGGGAAGTCACTTTTTTTTACGTTAACAACTACCTACTACCTGTATCCGGCAGAGCCGGATTTCCGGCATTGCCGTGTGGTTTCCGGCAGAGTAGAATAGGACCACTCCAAATGTTCTCGTGGATGTCGTAGAAGGCGACTTAGGGAATTCAAGCTAAATAAAGCTTATAAACACCATGAGACCTCACCAACTCTTCTGGCCAGCGAGGAGAGTGTAGGCCAAGACCTCTGGCTGCTCTGGCCAAGTACGGCTCTGGTAGTACAGAGAGGGTCGTGCTCCTGCAGTGGAGACAAAAAGACTTGATGATGACGATGATGATAATGATTACCTGTATCCGCAGCCCCAGCCGCGGTCGCCGTAGGTGCTGGCGTAGTGGTCCACCGCACTGCACAAGTAGGTCTTCACTATGCTGGGGTTCTGCGCGTTCAGTTGCGATATCCGCTCCAATATTCCTGCAAATTAGAATGTTTACATCTTAAAACGTGGTCCCTTACTATGGGCACAGAATTAATAATAGTATCACATATGCTATATACATATGCTATGGGTCTCATAAGAAGGCTCAAGGTCGCTCTACCGGCTATGGAGAGGACTATGCTCGGTATATAAGGTCTAACAAAATATACTGAAACTATTTTAAGGATGAATTTATTGGAAGATACCGAACAACTTTCCCCATGGAACACATATTGACATATGAAAAGTAATTTTTGGCCTCCCATGCAAGTTGACTGATCAGCTGATCAGAGTTTGTATGAAAAGCCAAAAATGATTTTTTATATTTCGACATATGTTTTTTAGGGAAAGTTGTTCTTTATCACGGACTGAGTTCACTCTAAAAATAGTTAATATATGATATGTTACGATATTTTTGATATGATATGTTACGGACTATGTTTCTCCACGCGATCGAATCAGGAATGGGGAGATTCGTAGAAGAACGAAGCTAGGTCACTGACATAGTAAGCGGATTAGCTCATTAAAGTGGCAGTGGGCGGGGCACATAGCGCAAAGAACCCATGACCGATGGGGCAGAAAGGTTCTTGAATGGCAGCCACGAACCGGCAAGCCCGGTGTAGGACACCCACCCGCTAGGTGGTCAGACGACCTGTGCAAGGTCGCAGGAAGACGCTGGACGCAGGCCGCTTCCGATAATAAATTAATAATGTGTTCAAAGCGCGATACTTTGAAAAATAATATTTAACTACTTGCGTTTATAACGCACGCGTGTTTTGTGAGCTGCTTTATAGGTATAAAAAAATGTACTGAAACTATTTTAAGGGTGAATTCAGTCTGTGATACTAAACAACTTTCCCCAAGGAACACGTATCAAAATATATAAAAGCCAGAAAATATTTTTGATGTTTCAACATATGTTTCTTGGGGAAAGTTGTTCATTATCTAAGATTCATAATATTAATCATATATGTAAGAATTAGGTTATGCGAATCTTTAATCCTATCGCGGCTTAACTACGGAGATATAGTCTTTGGGCCTCGACTTTTAGAAAGAACACAACGTCTTATCCAACGTGTCCAAAACGCGTGTTGTAGATTTTGCTATAATATCCCGCCGCGAAGTCATATTACGCCATATCTGAACGACAATTCGATGCTGAATATGGTCTCCCGTAGACAACTACATCTGGCAACTCTGCTGTTTGGAGTAATAAAATATAGAATGCCAGAATATCTTTACACGAAGATTATGTTTAACCCCAACCGTAATGCAAGATCCTGTCGTCCACCACTTCTCGTGTATCGTCATAAAACAGCTTCTTTCAGGGGCAGCTTCCGATATCAGGCGACGAAATGTTGGAACAACATACCCCCTCCAATAAGACTCTATACGTCAATTTCATCTTTTAAAACAAGGTTTCGCACCTATTTATTAGATTTGCAAAAAATTCAAAATCCAACACGTCGCTGGTAGCGGAGGCTGTCAGCCGAAAGTTCTTCTAGGCCTATGTTACTGCTTACTGCTTATTATACCCACATCCCCTTCGTATATTCTTTTTAAACAACATATGTGATACGAGTAATGACAACGCCAAGACAATATTTACACAACAGCAATGCTATATATATGTATATGTATTTAAACTTTCGTATTCTATTACACTATTTACTTATCTATGTATTTATACATACACACAGCCTCATTTTTCTATTTGTCTATTTTCAAATCATGATTATCGCACCACGCATCTCTTCAGGTCACAGCTGAAAATCAGTGTATTGCTCCCGGGCAATATTACCACTGAGCTGTGGCCTATTTGTATTGCTGTAGCACACACATTGAAAATTGTGCAGGTAGGTAGAAGTTTATTTGATTTTTTGTGTCTGATTTGTGTATTTTTTTTTGTATGTGTGTTATAGCAGCAAATAAATGAGTTTATCTATCTATCTATCTATCTATTATCATGGACTGAACTCTGAAAAAATAGTTTCAGTATATTTTGTTACACCTAATATATCTAAAACCGATTAAATAAAAAAAAATGTTGAAATAGTAGATAGAGTAGTAGACAAGGGCTGGAAACATTTAGGCGCACGAGCGAGCGAAGCGAGCGAGTGCGCTTACAGTTCGAGGGTGAAATTGATACTTACACTCGAGTTGAACACTCTATTTTTCAACCGGACACTTGGACAAGCCCTAAGGTTGTAAATGAATCTTAAACCCGGATTTTGAGTTAAATACAACCTCCTTTCAAAAGTTGAATGATGAAAATAAATTAACGCACCGTTGGTCCGGGAGGAGCCGGCGTCCCGTCCGGCGGCGGAGGCCCGGCGCAGGCCCACGCTGCGCTCGTAGTAGCCCGCCACCGACAGCGCGCCGCTGTACACGGCGCGCTTCAGGCTGCTGGTCGCGCGGTTCGTGTAGCCTTCCTCGTCGCCCTCCTCCATGCCGTACTGTGCCTGGAAAAAGAAAAAAAAGAAAATTCACATTTTCATACAAAGATACGAAAAGCTACTTTATAAGAAGCTACAAAATTGAAACGATAACATTTAAAATTTTCTCTCGTCGGATATAATCATAGGTAACCATAGTAATTTTTCACTTGTACAAAACACTTTACACACTGACAAGAACCTGGCTCTCAAATGTAAAAGACCCTACCCTTAGCATCTGAAACTCGTGCTCTTCCCGGTTCCTCTGGGCTTCTCTTTCCGCTACAGACAGAGATGAGGCGCCATCTTCTCCTCGCTCAAAGTGTTCTTCAATATGTTGGATCTAAAAAAAACAAATGGTTTCCGATATAAATAAAATAAATATATATGGACAAATCACACAGATTGAGCTAGCCCCAAGGTAATTATTACATATATAACATCCAAGATCCAGGTCAATCTGAAAAAGATCATTTTCGATCTTGACCTGACCGGGGATCGAACCCGGGTCCTCCGGTGTGACATAGTGGCATGATAACCATTGGGCTACAGAGGTCATCATATTATTATTGCAGTTCGAAGAAGCGGTGATGGATAAGCAGAGTAGACTTATTCATAATGTGGCAGACAGAGTCCAGGGCGCGTATATAGAAATGCTACTTCAGTATGTCTCCGTCGGCTAAGACGAACTGAATTAGCATTTTCTAACTATAAATTATGCGTCTATGCTACTCCAATACGTCTCAGAGAGTGATGTACTGGACTAGGATTTCTAAGTGAATATGCATTTAGATGTACTATAAATCCTTATCTTAGAGCGGCCACATACATACGGAATTCCGTACGGAATCGACTCGGAATTCCGTTCGTCTACCACACACATACGGTTTTTTCCGTACGGAATGACGCGTCTCAGTCGAGAGCCGCCAGCTATCGAGCGCAGATGTTCTAGTAGCGTGCGGTAATATGACATTTGAATGAAATTTGACTATGATTTTTTAATAGCGATTGCATTTTTGCTAAATATTGTTTAAAAAAATATCCTTATCTTCGTATTGACGAGTTCTTCGAACCCCCATCAATTTATAATAACATTTCTCAGAAAATAGTATGCTGGGTATTTAATGTATGGGAAGATGGGAACACATGAATTGACAGGTCTAAATGTTTAATTTTTTAATGGCAAATATTTGGATACCTAATTATATGTCCTGCCACGGCCTGCAATGGCCTGCCACGCCATTTCCTTAAGGTCTCTGTCGTGGTAACCTTGATTATTAGTGTTCTATAAACATGTGTAAGCTTATACGGATATGATGAGATATTGTATGTCAGACATTGCGCGGGAAATTAAACGTACACGGAAGTTTCAAACTACAACACGTCTGCAAGCTACGGTCGTGCGGCGCACACTGAGCGCATTCCGTACGGAATTTCGGAATGTGTGGTGCGACCCAAACAAAATGTATGGAAGACGTGCATTCGGAACGGTTTTTTTCCGTGCGGGATTCCGAACGCACAGGCATTCGGAATTCCTGAGGGAAATAAAAACCGAACGGAATGCTACCGTATGTGTGTGGTACAGTCATTGATTTGTATGGAATTGCTGCGTTCGGAAACCTGATTCGGAATTCCGAATCAGGATTTAGAAACGGAATTCCGTATGTATGTGGCCGGCCTTATTCGTCAAGCTCGCGTGACGTTTTGGCGTAGGATTTCTTCCTAAATCATAAAATTGTCTTAGAAAAGCTAACGCGATACGTCTCTCTATGCCGATATTGCTATCACACGCACAGTGCAGCCAACTTCCATTGCGTGACGTAAAGACAGTGGTGACAGTCTTCTTAGCCGGTGGGGACGTATTGAAGAAGCTTTTCTATATATGTGTCCAGGACCCTTACTTACCCAAAGACCATGCCACATTTTGACATATGTTTTATGTATTTATTATATTTGGTGCAATAAATATTTTAACTATCTAAGTTGGCCTGCCATCTTGTCCTGGATCTATCCTTATCCCTACGTCCATCTGGAATCTAGGATTGGGTATTTTCCTAAGCCAAAAATAAATTATTTAGTACTGATTACAAAATATAATATCGCAAAATAATGTCACAAAATAATGTCACTTGTCTTTGAACAATTACATTTTAATGTGATTTTAAATTTATGATTGCAGAAAAACTGATAATAAGAGTGCTATTTGACTCCAAAAAACTATGACATCATATGCCTGTATTTCACACAAAATCCCATAGAAACTGTTTGTTTTGACATTTAGAAAAAAGTATCTAAATTGACTAGGTAGTTGGAAAATAGCATATTAGGCCCAACAATAAAAGAATATGTAAAGATGAAAACAATAAAAATCTTACGAGTTCATGTTGTGACAGTGGAAGTGGCTGACAGCAGACAGGGCAGCTGCTGACCGGACTTTCTTCCATCATCACCACATCCTCACAGGACGCATTGTCTATTTGGTCCTGTAAAAAAGGAAAAGCTTAATAATTCTCATACCAGGTTTTAAGAGGAAGGTAGGCTTGTAGCTGTTAAGTGCCTGGCCTAGTTTCTCAATATTACTTGATTCATTGTTCAAAATAAAAGAAAATAATCATCATCACCATCATCCGGTCTTTTGTATCCACTGCAGGAGCACAACCCTCTGTACTGCCAGAGCCAACTAGCAGAGAACTTTTTTTGAGGGCCCTAGGCCCAGCGCTAGCCCTAGTTTGGGTGGAGAGGAGAGAGAGAAGATAAACAGAATGCTAGGTTTTGGGCCCTTAACCTTTTAACCACGAGCGTCACATATATGTGACAAACATTGTCGGGCCCATTCCGCGAAGGTCGCATATTTGTGACAAAAAAAAATGCTTGTATGGCACATAACTTACGTATCCATATCCGTTTTTGGTTGTAGATAGGTATGTTAGATTTACCATGTCTCGCACTGGGGGCACGAGAACTGATATAAAGTCTCGCGGTGAAAGGGTTAACAAGCTGGAAACCCGCAAAAAAGAATCGGGGACCAAGGTTTGCCAAAAAATAACACTGGGATTAGCTTGAGCTGTTGGGCTGACTTGGGACCGTAGTCGACTTAGGACCCCTAGGCCTTCTCTGCCTAATGGTTAATCAGGCCCTGCTGGCTTCAGTCTGCTGACTGCCAAACTTACTAAAAATGTACTTCAATTATGAGTTCAGTAATGTAAAATTTATTTTAAATTATTGCTACAAATAGAAACTAAAGATATGTTTGAATGCTTACAGACTTCTGCGGACTCAAAATATCCCGATGTTCCACATTCACATGCACTTCCACTTCAGAACAGTTCGTAAACTCCCTCTCACAGATTGGACATTGGTACGACGAGCTGTGGGGCCCAGGAGACATCGCCATAGCGCTCAACGCCAGCGTGGGGTTGTCCAATGTGATTGTGGGATTCGTCAGCCCCAACGTGGGGTTGTTTTCGGTGTTAGCATTCGCGTTTCCCAACACAGAAGGCGATGTGAGGTCGAAGTGCGCGCGGTTTATATGTTCCTCCAGTTTTCGAGGACATGTCGACTTAAAATCACATAGAAGACACTGCAATTAAATCAGATTAAAATTTTTAATACTATTTTCACTAAGAATTTATTCAAAAATTTAAGTACTTAAACAAAAGTAGGTACCCTAATAAAATAAAAATATAAAAAAGTCTACATCATGTTTCAAACAAAACAAACATATGGCGGGTATTTACCCGTGACGTGATGAAATTGCATTTGACTTTGACATTGACAGTTTTCTTTTTTATGAGAGAAAAGAGAAGAAAAGCAGAAAATAGGCAAAGAACTTTTGATCCGAAAATCCGATATGCACAGATTTGCCATTTGATCAAAATTTCAATAAATCGATAATGGGAAAATATTAAGCAGGATTTTAAATCATAAGTAAGTAAACAAAATAAATTAATTCAAGAGCAATTTATTTTACCTGCACTGTAGGACTAGGTGTTGGCGCGGATTTCTTCGGAGTATTGGGTTTCAATTTCAATGCTAACTGTGATCGAAGTGGCGATCCTTGTCCTGCACTTGCCATTGCTAACTAAAAAAGAAAATAATTCAAATAATTGAACAAAAAATTTTTTTTGCATATGTTTCTTTCGGGATAAATCGAACGCGTGGTCTCCTCTACTTTTTAATTTACTTTTTGTGCTAGAAAAGAAAGAAACACAGCCCGGAGTCTTCTTTTTTACAGCCTATATGGTTGATGGACTAAATGCCTCTTTCGACAAAGGAAATTGCTCATATTCACCACGCTTTGCAGGTGGGCAGGGTCAGTGAAAGCAGTAGACCAAGCACTTAGTTAAAATAAGTATCAATTTGTATAGGGAATGATGCAGCCGCCTGCTACCCGTTCTCTTGTTATCTATACCACCTTTTGTCGCCTCTTACGGCAACAGTGGAAGAGGAAAGTGGTGGTGACACTTCGTCATCACCACTCTATCATCATCACATGGCGTTGAGTCTAGTAGGTACTTACATAATCACCCTCATATTATAGAGCTGAAAGTTTGTGTGTGAATGGTATGTTTGTTACTTCTTCCAATAACGCGCAAACGACTGAACCAATTTTGATAAATTTTGGTATGCAGGAAGCCAGGGACGTGCATTACCGATTATTGCAGGATAGAATAATTGTGGGGCCTTTGCCCAGCAGTAGGACAAAAAAAACTCTCTGACTGAACTGACCCTATTAGTGTGTTTACATCCCGAGAGCCACTTATACGCGTCATATTGTTTAATACCTACTATTAAATGTTCTTTTTAGCTAACCGCTTGTTTGAATAAAATCCAAAATAGGCTGGCATCATCGGCCATTTATGATTATTGCTCTTTTGTCCTCAAAATTTAGCAATCAAACACCTGGCGCACAACTTTTACATGAAAAACTTTCCATTACATTAAAGCGGTAATAAAGTTTTTCTCCTAATTTCATTTAATATCGCCTACAAAGTTCAGAGCAGATCGTAATCATTTGTAATGCAACAATGCAAATAATTATCATTGGACAAGAAAAAATATCAAATATATACGACTAACACAAAAGTTTACGTAATTTCATTTTATCCGCGAACATCTTCCGCGTATTTAAATTGGTAGCGTAACACAAGCGAGAACCAATAACTTTCTAGTTTTCTTCACGGAAAGCATTACGGAACAAATGAAAAGGCTCGAAATCGATATCATTCCTTATTGGTCAAAAGTGAAAAGAGATAAAAAACGTTGATTATTGAGATAGAACTAGCTTAAAGATAAGGGCCATTTTTGCAAATCAGCGTTTCACTAACCTAATGGTTTTTTCCATACAAAAATTAGCTTTGTTTATGACTGACGCATTTTAAAAATGGCATGCATCAGCTCTTGTCTTAGATATTGGTTAAGTGTGCGGATATTTCGCGTGTGTGTGCGTCAATGAAATACGTAGACGATCAGACTACAGATGCAAATTCCTATCCGTGCACTGTGAATGTGTGTAAATCGAGACACTATGGAGAATTGTCTTCTAGGTAGCTGCCTAGAGTACTGCGTATATATATACGTATACCTACCCTAAGTAAGCGAGTACGTAGCCAGCATATTGCGCGATGGACAGGAAAGCGCGCGTTTATTTGAAAATAGGGCCTATTATAATTATTTTTAAATAAAAAAATGCGCATATATTAGGGAACCTCCGGGTAGACAATGTCTTTGAGTCTCTATGGAAAGCACGTGCCTGCAGGAAGCTGACACTCTGGATTAACTCATAGGCTACTTTAGGCGCGGGTAACACCGCAGGGCGTAGCTTGTTTAAAATAAAATAACACAAATGTTAGATTAGGCTAGTATTTATTCTATGGATTAGGTAAAAATGTCGAGCTTACCTTATTTTTATTCGGTGAGCCTTCGTAGCTATTGTGGCTTGGACTGGAATGAGCTCCTGAAAATAAATGAATCTGGTTTACACTCTGCATATAATCAAGAGACTGAACTATTGTGAAACTAAGTACCGAAGCTGGTATCATAATCATTGTAGGAATTTCATAAAAGTGTTATTGTTACAATGAACAACAATGAATTCCATTCAAACCGAAACACAAGTTTCGTCAACTGACGAACTGTGTTGCTTAAGAACGATGTAAAAAAAAATACTATAAAATATGAAAGTTTGTAAAGATGAATAGATGTATTGTACGAGTATGGATGGTAGTTTATTAAATTCGGTTTCAAGCAAAAACAACTAAAATGATTTGAATAAAAGGCCATAAAGTTTAATGTCGCGAAGAGGCGAATATTCAACAAAAATGTTCGAAAACAGTCTTGCAGTAGCAAGTTGCAGAATAATATAGAATGTTTTAGAAGTTCGTAGAATAATCTGGAAGGATGAGGAATGTTCTAGAAATCTGAAAAGCCTGTGGAATGTTCAAGAATCATCCCCGGTTCACACGGGTCACACTCGAACATTCTAGGTCGGGGTCACGAAGGGTCAAGTACAAGAAATTTCTAGAAATATCTAGGCAAAGCAAACTCGGAAATAACTTCGAAGAGAATTATCCAGAGAATAATTATCATGGACTACGACTGCTTAGATCTTAGACAACACGTGTGTCAACCTTTGGTCAACCTTAGTAAATGAATTCCCTAAGAAGATTGTTGGCGTATAACTTCAAATCTCGAACCCCAATTTCATAACATTAGTTTAATTATCTTTCTTCATCATTGTCATCAGGCTTTTAAGTCTCCACCGGAGTCCACCGCTGGCCAAAGGTCTCATACATACATACGTACACTTATTTATCAACCTGTTTACCACAGTGATAGTCAGAGACTATATCCTGACAGACCTCTTTCGCTTCATCTACACTCATCACTCTTTTCATGAATGCCCACCAGTTACGGATACTTCTGATCTCTCCTTTTTTTAGGAACGTTTCTGGTCGTCGTTCGTTCGTCGAGGACGACCCTGATCTACTCTTCTACTCACATTTGGAGGTCTCATATTGATGTTTATAGCTTTTATTTAGCTTGCATATCCTAAGTCGCCTTTCTACGACATTCACGGAAAGATTTTGAGAATCTTACCTTTCTTATCATGGCCATTCACCACTTCTTCATGAGAGTTCTGCCTACTCTGAACTTTCTTTGGTATCACTCCATTACTAATATTAATATTTTTTAATCCATTAGCCAAGTTGATGTTCTTTGGCGACCGACTGCTTCTATCTTCTTCGTTCCTATACCCTTCCTTGTCGTACCCGTTGTGATATGAGTTCTTGGAGATAGCTCCGTTGTGGAAGGAGGAGGTGTCAGGGGAGTGCCAGCCGTTGATGGAGCCCGGGGTGTTGTAGCTGCAGCTGTCGGTTGTCGTCATCTTGTCTTCGTCAAAACTGAAATAAGAGGTGAAAGTAAGAAAAAAGAAATGAGTTTTGTTTCTATGTCCTTAGAGCTTCTATGCCACTTTCCATCAATGGCTTTGGACTTGGGGGAAGGGTTTTCCTTAGTCAAGGTAGGTATACTGTCTAATTCTGTATGCATTAATTTTCGTATTGTAAGTGGCTATAGTATATGTGTCTTCTCGTCCAAAATACCTCGATGCTTCAAGAGTGACTAAAGTCCTCAACCAATGTGTGTTACCAGCGATGGCTTATGGCTCTGAAACGTGGTCCTTTATACTATGGGTCTCATGAGAAGGCTCAAGGTGGCTCAACGCGCTATGAAGAGGGCTATGCTTGGTGTTTCACTACGTGATCGAATTAGAAATGGCTAAATCGTAGAAGAACAAATGTCACTGACATAGACCAGCGGATTAGATCGTTGAAGTGGCAGTGGACGAGACACATAGCGCCACGAACCGATGGCCGATGGGGCAAAAAGGTTCTCGAATGGCGACCGCGTACTGGCAAGCGAAGCGTAGGACTCTCACCCACAAGGTGGTCAGGCGACCCGACCAAGGTCGCTGAAAAGCGCTGCATGTAGGCCGCTCTTGATCGGTCATTTTGGAAATCTTTGGAAGAGGCTTGTTCAGCAGTGGACGTTATGCCGCTAAAATGATTATGGTGACGATGATGATGATGATGATGATGATGATGAGTTTATGTGTAATATGTTATGATTATAAAAATATTTCTAAAAAGAGGGAAAATACAGAAGTGCTTATACCTCAGTTTGTGTATAACTTACTTTTAGGTATATTTGTACAGAAGGATGAGGTCAAAAACGTCGCCAAAACGATCGCCAAAATATATACTTTTCTTGAAATTTCAAAGATAATCGTTGAAACTCCAACTACATTTAAATTTTGTTTTTTTAAACCACTATCTAATTAACACTGTGTCAAGATACCACGCACAAATCCAGCCATTAATTCGCTACGATCAATTCGTAGCTTATCGTCGTAGCACTTGTAGCAAAAGCACAAATCGTCCGATTATCCGTAGCACTATGTAGCACGTCACGTACAAGCTACGAGTTTGGTAGCAAATTCGTAGCCGATAGAAGTAAAGTTGTTTTTCACTTGTACGTGCGGGCAGACTGTACAGAAAATTAGAAAAATCCGCGCCCTTCGCTCGTAAGGTCAATATTACTTTGGGCAGACCGAAGGACGAATATCGAATAAGTCGTAAAGTATAGGTACCTACGTACTTGCATGAGTCATACGTGCGCAGACAGATGCATCTCAGTTTCTCAGTCTAGACGTAAAGGCTTTGTACGTACAGCGCAAGAAACTACGTTTTTTTTAGATTGAAAGTTTAATGTGTGCGAATTTAGTCTACAATACTGATTTAGAAGAGCTAGGTGGAACAACTATTTTATGTGATTTATAATTGTAAGTACTTTTAAGTACTACATGTATAAATTTGTATAAAAATACAGTAAATTATATCTCTTTCTATAGTTTTAGTCAAATAAACTACACAGTATTTCACTTCGACCTGTGAGTGAATGCCTGGCTGGACTATGTTCAATTGTTCTGCTGTGGACGATATGCGGCTGGAATGATGATGATGTAGACGTGGTTGTGGAAATAACCCTCAACAGGTTTGTCTCATGTTTAAAAAAAAATTACAACAACGAACGGTACTACAAGATAAATTAATCGTTGAACCAAAGTAAGTACCTAACTCGTTATCTATTGTTTGTTATTCGTTTATGTGACTAACAAGTGTATACATTTTTCTAGCTGCCTAAAGGCATCTGACATACATTTTCGACTGCCTCTAATGATGACAGTCGAGTCTAACTGCTTAACGTCCCTTCTAAGCACGGGGTCCAGATATTTTTCGTTACTTTTAATCATGTGTTTTAGTGTAATGTCAATTCAATTCAATGTCTCAATTGAATTCAATCATTTACAAATAATAAAACATTGCATTCAAATATTTCTTAAAAACTAAAATAAAGATTATAAAACTACTCACTACAATACACTACAAACTAATATTTACAAATAAAAAAGGCCCGGTAATTGTTTAAACAAAACACAAAAATAAAAACAACATTCCAAAACAAAATTAATTTTAAATACAGGCATATTTCAGATATTACTTAATTACTACATTAAAATTATACATTTGACTTTATATAATGTTCAGCAGTTCAGATATGCATCAATTTACTCGAAATTAAAAGTCATCAACATATCTATATGGCGGGTTGGAAAAGATGGATCGATTGGGCTAACACTAATAAGGTATCTGTTAACTCATTCACGGATACTAAGCCAGACACAATAGAAAAAACAATTGATGAATGCTATAGAAGTCCTACTGTCCGTTAACATGTTAATACGCCAAGTCCAGAACAAGTTGCTTTATTTTTAAGCTATTTGCATAGTCAGAAGAAATTATCCTATAGTACAATAATAGTAAATAAATCGGGTTTAACGTCTTTTGCTGATCCTACTACCCATATCCGACCAAATCAAGTTGACATTTTCAGATGCGACATATAGTATTCTTCATATTTTGGCACTCACCTTGGACTTTGATCATCTATGAAGGCCATAAGCTCCCGTTCAGGCGTCAAATAGTGCAAATGCGCTCTCTGGACATGGCCGACCAACTGCGTCTGCGGGACGGCACAGTCGCAGAAGGGGCACTCCGGCCGGCCCGCCACGTGGGCCTCCAGCGTGTGGGACCGCATGCCCTCGTCTGTGAGCCCCTCCGCCCCACAGAGCTCGCAAGTGTATGGGAATGGACTGGTCGACATTGTGACCGCTGGAAAAAGGTTAGTGTTAAGAAATAATAAAGTACCCGTAACCGAAGGTCTTTTTTAAAACAATAATGGAAGGAAAAATAGAAGGAAAGAGAGGAGTAGGAAAACCCAGAAGAAAATTTATAGACCAAATAAAAGAAAAATTAAACGTGAAAACATATAAAGAGGTTAAGAACTTAGCGGAAGGAAGAGAGACATGGAAAGCACTTCACCGACAAGAGCCCGGCTCTTAAATATAAGAAGAAGAACCAAAGGGCATGTATGTAGAGTATGTAGACATGTATGAAGAGATTGATGAGTTTAGATGAAGCAAAAGAGGTCTGTCAGAATCGTAGCAAGTGGAGGTCCATAGTCTCTGCCTACCTGTGCGAAACAGGCGTGATGTTATGTATGTATGTTAGAAAATAATGAGGAAAAGTTGAATTTTCCTGGGTCCAGCGCTGTCCCTATTTGAAAGGAAACGGAGATATCATTCAAAATTGTGTCTTGACCAAGCCCTACATAATCCTTTAACCTATTATATGGACTACTGTTTACAGTTTAAAGTGAGAATGTGAAACTTTTCTACTTCAATGCACATTTGCGAAAAAACCAAGCCCTAGATAAGCCTTCGAATTATTTTATGAACTACTGTGTACAGTTCAAAGTGAGAACGTGAAGCTTTTCTACGCATATTTGCGAAAAAGCTTCACGTTCTCACTTTAAACTGTAAACAGTAGTTCATAAAATAGTTTGAAGGGTTATCTAAGGCTTGGTCAAGACGAAGTTGTAAATTATATCTCCGTTTCCTTTCAAATAACACCGGGCTCCTAAAAAATTATACTATTCTATTAAAATGTTACTCTTACCAAAATATCTCTAAAGAAAAGAAGGAAAAGTCGAGAGTAGTTACTGAGTTATAGTTACCAAAGCATAAGAGAAATGGTAAAATAAAATATATAAGAAGTATTTAGGTACATAAAATAGTTCGATAAGGAAAATGAACAATTAAGAAAAGAATGGAATACTTATCAACTTGAATAAAATAATAATAAATATAGAAACAATCGTCAAGAAGGAGGATACTTATAGTAATTTCAAACCATGTAAACAGCCAATCAAAGTTCCTTATTGCTACTAACTACTGCTACCCTAAAATTAAGACGTTAACCTACTTACATAAATAGAAGGGGCGAAAATATTATGCAAAAGTCAAGCCTGATAAATTATGTAAGCAAATTATTATAACTAAAATGCTTTTTTATGTTTTCCTATCGATCGGAGCCTTGACCCTAATGATCCTCGTAATGACATAACCTCGAATTGATGCCAATCATTAGTAAGTACTTTATGTTCACATGGATACCATTCACAATATTACATTGGGGTGAAAGTGTCAAATCGATAAAATTACCGCAGTTTTGTCTTCAAGCAAATTACAGCATGTCTGTCCTCGAAACAAACATATTCCAGACATTTCTTATATTCATATCGATTTCTAATCCATTAATCGGAAGAATAAACATTATTTCTTTTGCTCTAATTAAGTTATATTCGAAAAACAAAATAAATACTTACGACTGTTTTGTTTTATTGTCAAAAATAGCGGGAAACCCACTGTTTTATAATCACAACACTACCTAATTGGTTCAACACTATTGTAAGTAATTACTAACATTTTCTAGCATTAATTTTAGAATTATATTTATTACTATAGGCGATTGGTTATGAACGAGCGCCATTCATGAATTTGGCGAGCATTGAAAAATAAAAGAAATTTGTACGCATGCGGATGTCCGCTGCGGGTACAGCGCTCCTGGCGGAATTTTCCGGAAGAAAATATAATGAAACTCAGCCTAGAACGATACCTTACTACCTATTGTCTTTTATTTCATTTTAACAAATACAAACATAGGTTCTATCTTTATTTTTTCATATGTCATATAATGTTGATAATAAACGTAAAACATAAATAAATAATACGAACTGAGCATAAAGTATACCTACGTATTTTAAAGCGCCACCTAGTTTATTATTTAGATAGGAAAACGTGAGAAAATCCCGCCGAGAAAATGGTTCTTCGTTGTATCTTTGATTTAAAAAGCTGTCGCTAGGTGGTACTAGAGGTTTCTCAACCATTTCTTGTTGTTAAACAAAGTAGAAAAATTTACAGCAACCAAAAAGAAAAACAGTGGAGATTTTTTTTGGAAACGATTCGAACTACGTTAAGTATTCTTTTTAGGGTTCCGTACAAAAAGGGTAAATACGGGACCCTATTATTGAAAACACCGCTATCCGTCTGTCTACTGACTGTAGACTGTATCTCGTGAACCGTGATAGCTAGACTGTTGATATTTTAACAGATGACGTATTTCTGTAGTCGCTGTGACAACAAATACTAAAACAGAATAAAATAATATTTAAGTGGGTCTCCCATACTACAAACGTGATTTTATATATAGATAATGGTTACACGCACTTCACCGGTTATTTAATTTTTAATAATAATATTTATTATTATTAAAAATTATAAACAAATGAATAAGTATATGTATATAATAATACTTATTCTTTTGTTTGAAATTCGCATTGTTGGGCTTACCGCACCTTATTTATTTCTCCATCTATTTTAATCCGAGCACAGTGAATTGCGTTGCGATACAGAATTAATTGACAACTAACAAGTTCAGTGAATCAGTTCACATCGGTCGAGTGTTGTTGCTTGAACATAGTGCTAGAGACAGAAATAAGTGGAGTGGCGACGCTAAAGGAGCCGGCGACGCGACCTCGTCCATTGTCAATTTATCATCAACATCCTCAGGTCTTTTTCAGTTTCCACTGCAGGAGCACGATCCTCTCTGTACAACTAGAGCCCTTTCAAGTTGCCCCTTGAAAAGAGCAAGATTTAGTTATTGCCTCGCTAGCCAGACGGGTTAAAGAGGTCTCATGATGTTTATATGCTTTGTTTAGCTTGTAATTCCTAAGTCGCCTTCTACGAAACAAAAACGAAACATCCACGGGAAGACTTGGACTGGTCAGCCAAACAACACGACCAGCAACAACAGTTTCTTGCTTGTTGCATACTATTTTATTGAAGCAATAAATGATTTAATGTCTAACGTTTAGTTGCACCGTCTAAATGGGATGTTAGGTAGTTAAAGTTAAAGTTTTTTTTTTTCTTGATTATGGCGATCAAACTTCGTTGAAGCTTATTTTGCCAGTGTCTAGTAATATCTCTTTTATATTCCTAATCCTAAATCCTTAACTATACAATCAAAGGTTGGTATATGTCCTTTGATTGCTTCACGGGAGCTTCTGGCGACAAATCTATACGAGTCCACTGGTTTTCATAGCCGATTGAGTGGCGGACGGCGCCCAAAGACGCCCACCGCAGTCCGCAAATAAATATCACTACAACCGCACTATGACTGTCCACTTTAAACATTTCACATATTGTCCATGAGAATGAGCATTTATAACACCAAACTCACCAATTTCATATTATAAAGTCTACTAGAATCAATTTGCAAAACAATTTAAAGCAAACTCCAACTGGACCCCTTGACTTCCCGCCAAAAACTCCTTCAAAGTTAAAGTTAGTGGCTCTGTGAGCTGTAGACTGTATAGAGCTCGCATGTCACTTCGATCCGTTAAAATTTATGGAATAAAAAAGTTATTCAGACAAAAAAGTTGCGTGTATATAATAATAAGGGTAACAAAAAAGTATTGTGAAATTTTTGAAAAAAAAAAAACGAAATAGCTGGAGTATACATATATATTTTTTGAAAGCTCACAAAAATTATAGGTTTCCTCTCAATTGTCGCCATTTTTAATTATTTCGAAAAACGGAATCAAAAAAGAAATTCTACATTAATTTTCGAACTGACTCACATTTTACGAGAATCGGTTGAGAAATGCGATCTGTAGGTATGCGAGACCAGTCGGACAGACAAACAAGCTGACATCTGGACAAAAGCATTTTTGGCCTATCTCGAAACTGAGACGCTTCGCCCGCTTGGTCAATAAGACGGTTAGGTATCGTTAGTAAGATGGTTATTAAACCAAACTGGTTAAAAATCTACTTGACTCCCCCATTTATTAGCACAGTGTGAATGAACTATTGTAACAAAAGCACGGACTGCTAGTGTTTCCAAGAATGTAAGATCGATATTAATTTAATACGAATTCAAAGCACAGATAACTCTTAGTTTAACTAAATTGCTACGACTAAGTGGATTACGCAGAAGCAGACAATAATTGCTTTTACTGAGTAAAGGAATTTCAAATGCAACACGAAATATAATTTAAGTACCCATACCTATAGGAAGGTTACACTCAGAAAGAAGGTAGATATTACGAATGACGAAATAAATTGCAGTTTATTTATATAGCTCCTACTTACACACGCCATGAATTAATCCTAGATTGTTTCATAATTTCACTCCCGACATATTCAACTTATTATGACACTTGAGATTGAAACCAACGCAGACGACAGATTAATCCGTGCCGCACTTTTTAGTCTGTGAACATAGAACCTATGCAGTCATATGCAGTAACGCGCATCGTGTGCGTTACTGCATAAGATTCCATGGGTTCTATTTTTACAGACTATCAGAGACTAAAAAGTGCGTCACGCATAGTCTGTCGTCTGTGTTGGGCCTAAAAATCGACATACCTAAGTAGGTACTTCTAGATTTTTTAAAAGACAACTCACCCTTCTATTTTAAAACCCTCGACAAAAAAGAGGGGTGTCAAAATTAAGTTTGATAATTCTGTCTGTGGCATCGTAGAGCTCAAACGGAGAGATCGATTTCGATGCGGTTTTTTTATGTGAAGCAAGTTCCCTTGTGGTAGTTGATAAAAGCGCTCTTTAGCAAAAACAGATGGCGTTACGGTTATCAAATCGTATCGGTCATTCGGTAGTTCAACAACTCATCACTAGATAACGTTTTTGACAGTCGGGTATTTTTTAATTTGCTAAGCAAATAAACATGATTTTAGTAGTAAATTCTTGCTTCTGTTTGTTTTGACGTGAAGCGCAAAGGAATTTTAGATCTTTCTTTATGGGCTTGAGTTGAGGGTGGCAATCATTTGAAGAGAAGAAAACGATGTAGATTTTACGTTCAAATAAAGATCTGCTTTGTTCTCTATGATAATCAGCATTCGCATGATTTTTCAATTTCCCGCCAAAAAGAAAACGAAGATGCTAGACAGGAGCTTAGAAGCGAATAGAATAAATTTACATAGTGAGTTCTTTAATGTGCGTATGTTTGTTCGACGTTAATTCGAGTATCGTTGCTCGGAACTTTACAAAACTTAGTAGACGTGTAGATATCGCTATTAGAAATTTTAAGTTTCAACATGATTCATATCTGTCAAAGGATGACCGAGATATGGGGTTTGCGAGTGCACACTTCAGGGCTACTTAGTGAACTACTAGTAATATAATCTTACTTTGAGTACCTACCCAGCTAGGTATGCTGATTTCATGCTAACTACGTTTCTTTCAAAGCTCTTTGGCTTTCTTGGGTACCAGATGTGTCATTTTTGAAATGCCGAGTTACCTAAACTTATGGTTTTTCTATACAAATAACCGTTTGTTTAGTGACTCCGCGTTTGAAAAATGGCACCGCAGAATGTGGGTACAGACTCCAAGACGTTCCCGCCATTGCATATAGAGTGCTTGTTTATGCTAATATCTGGTTGTCAGTCAAATAAAATAAATATTGTTGCATTTTTATTTCGTAAAACATAGCTCAAGTCGAAGGTACTGGCAGGGAGGGGCGTGAAAAGAAATAAGAAAAAAATGTTTTATAAAAGGAAGTAGGGGAGATGTGCTCAAAGCGGTTACCTTAACTTTGATAGTAAAAATTTCGAATAATACAATCGATATACTTTAGGAACTAGGCGCTACTTGCAATAAATTTAATATAGTTTTTGTTTATGTACTTCATCTTAATAAATTTTAACAAATTCATAGATTTGTAAAGCAAAATACGCAGTCGTAGGAAAAAACCGCTATGCCCCATGGGTGGTTTAAAGCGGTTACAGCATTGGGGCAAATCGGTTACTGGTGGGCAAAGAGGTTTTCAATGAGAAACAATGTATATTACTTTTAATGATTAAAACAAAATGTAATGAAATTAAAGATTTATTTTGTATCAAAATATCCTATAGTAACCAAACAAAACATTTTTCTAAAAATACACAACAAAAAGAAGTTTTAACAATTTTGAATCTACATATCAGTTATCAACTCGTATTTTAGGTATCTTTATAGAAATCAGCCGTCTTTAATAACAAAAATAGGAAGAAACATAATTAAATTATCAACAATACTATTTACTGACGATTCAAACAAAACAACACCTTTGATTAAAATACACAACTAAAATTTATAAAGGCATGACAATGTTAAATCTATTAACAGTAGGTAAAAGATCTCTAAACTCTTAATAGTCTTAAAATAGATATTTTAAAATTCTTAACTGAGGTATTATTTTTATATCAGTCTTTAATAAGAAAAAAAATTTTAATTAACAGACAAATTATTAAAATATTCAATAATAAAAATTGAATATTTTAATAATCAGTTTGTGGTCTATTTTAATGCCTAATTATAACCTAATTAGTTCGTTCAGTCAAAATTAATCTTTTAATATTGCCATCACATATAACATATGCACCACATGACACTAGCACATCTTTTTTATTTGACAGTAAGTAAAGTTGACAATATTAAATTGACACAAGTATTTTATAATCAACCTTATCAATAATCAATAAAAAAAAGTATGCTTGTAATACTCAACAAAAGCAAGACTTAAAAATGTTAATTTTCTTGACAATTGTCACAATAGTAAGATCCGAACCCGGTGTATGAGGTACAAGCCTCGTGTGCCCACTGCTTGCATTCATCACAGCAAATCCATGCAGCCTGTGAGGTTTTTCTTTTATAAGTTTTTACCATCTGGAATATAAATAACTTATTATAGTTGCGACTATTTTTCAGTAGGGCAAAGCGGTAAGGTGCCGCTTTGCCCGTGCCGCTTTGCCTTTTAGTAGTCATATTGTTAAAAATTAAAATTTATACTTTAAATCAATATATTTAAACACATAAAAAGAACAAAAACACTTAAAAGGAAACATTAAGTTCGATGAAAGTTAAGAAATTACCGAAACGTAGATAGTTTAAAGCAAACATGATTCGAAATACCTTGTAAGGTACTGCCGGGTGACAAGGCCCACTTTTTTACAAATTGAAATAAAACCTTTATATTACCACCCTAAAGGAATAAAAGGTTTACAATAAAAGCTAAGATTATTTCAAAATCCAAATAAATGTAGTTTTTAAAGCTATGATGACTATATGTTCGTTTTTTAAACATTTTTAAAAACCTCTATTTTGGGCTTTACTGAACATGGTCTGGTTAATAAGGCCCGTGGCGTTTTCAAGCCGTTTGGCGCAAAAGTAAGTATTAAAGACATCAAAAAAGTATAAATAATGAAGAATGTTATATTCATGAACTTGATAACAGCAAGCAGTTACTAAAATTATCAATTTTTTTTTAGAAAAATACTCTTTTACACTGTGTAAGAAAACAGCCCAGATATTTGATTTTTAGGTGTTAAGTGTATAAATGTTAGTATTTTACTTAAAAATATTGCTATTCCTGCTAGAATTAAGTAATTATTGTCAAAGATTTTTGGTTTATAATTTTCATAAATTGGGCCTTATCACACATATATGGTTAAGAAGGCCCCTATTGTGTGTAATAAGGCCCTTCAAATTAGTTTATTCTTTAATATTAATTAAGTTAGTCAGGATCGTAGCAAGAAGAGTTCCATTGTCTCTGCCTACCCCTGTGTGAAACAGGCGTGATATTATGTGTGTATGTATTATTAAGGGTAGTCTGTTTTCCTATTGCTTTTGAAATAACGCGTGATTTTAAATCATTTCTTAAAGTTCGTCTGGGAATGTGGTATTTTTCAGCTGCAGCGCGCTGAGTTAGACAATTTGTTTGAACTGCTTCAATAGCAGATTTTAAATTTCCTTCACACCAACTCCCCCGCTTCTTCTTCGGGGAAGACATATAATGATCTAAGAACAAATAAATAAAAAACATAAGTGTATCTATAAGTTGTGTGTATCTATAAGTAAGCATTGTACATCAATAAAAACATTTTTTTTAATTTATCACTCATATTATAATAACATTAAGGGGCCTTGTTAGACTGCAGTAGGGTTGGGAGGCCCAGTCGAGTTTTGTAAGGCCCCAAGCAACAATTTTGTTGGGCCTTCCTAAACGACGTGGGCCTCGCAACACAAATTGATCATTTTAGAAATAAATACATATATAATAGCACATGGCTATGTTAATATCAAAAGAATAATGATCAAATAAACGCACTTTACAAAAATTTACTTACAAATCGTAGTATAAACAAGTGAAAACTAACGTTTTGTGGGAGCAATAATTAGTTAAATGAGTGGCCGTGACCAAAGTCAGCGAACAACTGGCCGTCACTGGCGATATGGTGGCCACGCGCTGCCGGCCGCTGCATTCTTGCGTTCCTATTGGTCTGTTTCACACGTACCATGAAGTTGGCGCGAGTCAAATGTATTTTAAATGGTTTTCTGCGCTTGGGCCTTGCAAAACTGTGGGCCTTGTCAGCCGGTAGTACCTTATTATTTTATCGAAGATGGCGTCCGGCTGATTTTTGTCACGGGAAGCGCGCGCGTAACGTCACTGCTGCCGGAGCACTGCCTGGAGGGAGGCGTGGGGTGAACTATGCGACCAATTAAAAAATACCGCGCTGACATTTAAAATAGACGTATAATCAAACATAACCGCTTTGCCTTGTGTGGCCGCTTTGAGCACATCTCCCCTATCCTATCTATACGATACATCTGGTTCAGAATTCTGTTTACTTTTTTATGCTTAAACTTACCTATAGGAACAAGTTCAGTCAATGAAACTAAATAACTTTTCCGAACTAACTTATATTGAATACTATAGGCATATAAAAAACAGGATCCAAAACAAAAAAGACTAAAGCAGACCCCACACAGCACAGCTGAGGCTGCAACTGGGAAAGGAAACTAACCGAACATTCCTTTCCACACGTTTTAACCAATAAAACTCTAAATATTCCCCGAGACCCATAAAGGTTGGTAGAAATATTTCAAGCAAGTAAGTAGCGATACCGACTACTTTCAACGTTGCTGATATTTCCGTGAAATGTGTAGTGGAGCGAGTGACGCGACCGGCATTCCTCTTTGCCCTATCGATTTGTTCCCAAACTAAACAAAATTCCCGACTGCCTTTTTATGCACAGTGTTACTCTCAGAATTCGCTACTTTCCAACATGATAAATTAGAAACTTTTGTCTAAACGTCAAAACAAACATTTTTATGAGATTCGTTAATACAGACTAATGACGTCATTTCTTAAAGTCAAATAGCTCTCTAATACTAGTTTTTCTGCAATATTAAAATATAAAATTACGTTGAGAATGCATATGATCAGACAACTACATTATTTTGTGACATTTTATTTACATAAGATTACCAAGTAAGTAATTTAGTTTTGACCCTAGAAAATACCCAATTAGAAGAATCTAATGATACCTCTCAAACTCAAGATCCATCTAGCCGTTTAGGCTGCAGAGCGTCCAATAGACATATGCATACATAGGTACATTCGAAAAACATAACCTCCTTCTGATGCCGTCGGGTAAAAAAATAACCAGATCACACTTCGAGCTTTTATACGATTGTCCAATTACCCTGTTGCAGGGAGTTACGTAGGTGGCCAGGCTTCGGCAGACGTGATACAAGAAGTGCTTGCTTCGCTTGCGTAGACGTCGTCAAGGATGACTTGTATGCCAAAGCCAATGGTCTTACGAGCGAAAGGGGGAGTCAGAGCATTTTGAATCTTGCGGACTCTAAGCAGACAGAGCCAAATGCCACTTTCAGCGTGATGGTGGGCGAGAAGATCGAAAAGGGATCTAAATAGTGATGGATTGCTAGCAACATTGCCTATTAACCTGACTCGCTTTTCCACCCATAACCTCAATTGCCTTTAAGGCCATACCTGAATTTTCCTGGAAATAAATAATTTGAAAGAAAACAGAGATATCATTTAAAATTTTGTCTTGACCAAGCCTTAGATAACCCTTTTAACTATTATATGAACTACTGTTTATAGTTTAAAATGAGAACTTGAAGCTTTTCTACGCACACTTTAAGCTAATGTGCGTAGAAAAGAAGAGAAGCAGCTGGTACATTCTTGGGGGAGGCCTACGTCCGGCAGTGGACTTTCTGCTGCTATGGATATGATGATAATAATGGTACATTCCAATTTTTTTCTTTTTTCCCAGACCAGCATAGAATAAATTAGTAGTACTAATAAACTGTAGCAAGGTAGAATAAACCATGCGACTGCATTGCAGTGAACGTCACGAACACAGCTTATGAAATATTGAGCTGTTTCTTTAGATCCAGCATTAAAAGTTAAGCTATTCAGACATTTTGCTCGTTAAGCTTAAGAAACCCACTGAAATTGGATTTATTCTTGATGGATTTTCTTTTAAAGCGGTTTACTGGACGTTTCTTCGTTTCGTTTAAACGAAATTAGTTCTGGTGAGATTTTTGATATTATTCAGAGGAAATGAAGTTCCTTAGACCTAAGCAGTTATAATGATTTATTTGCTGAGATTTGGGGAAGAATAATGCTAATGGGAATATTCTACTATTATAAATGCGAAAGTGAGTTTGTATACTTGTTTGTTTGTACCTCACGCTTTAACCACTGAACCTATTTAGATGAAATTTGATATGGGTATAGTTTGATACCTAAAGAAGGACATAGGATAGTTTTTTTTCCAAAATTCCCACGAGGAGCGAAGCCCACGGGCACGAATAAGTTTTACTTATGCTATGTGCTGACTAATAGAACATTAAATAATATCTTATAATTTTGGAAGAAACGAAAAAAAATATAGAGTATTCTTCTGGATTTTTTTGTAATCTTAATAAATGTATTTTATGTTTTTAGTTGCTGTTGATATTATTTTTCCTTCTTAGTCAGTTGCAACACCGTCTTTAACTTTCTCAAATTCCTCTCCATCCACTGGTTGTTTCGAAGATCGTTTTAAGCTATAAGACCGCCCATTGTACCCATTTTATGTAAAATTTATTTGCTACATTTTTTTTCTTTTTTTGTATATTATAGAGTTATATCTATCTATTTTTAATCATGTTTTAGTCTTCCGTCATCATCATCATCATCATATTCACCCTACACCAACCCACTGCTGTGCATCTTCTTCTTATATTTAAGAGCTGGGCTCTTGTCGGTGGAGTGCTTTCCATGTCTCTCTTCCTTCCGCTCAGTTCTTAACCCCTTTGCATAGGCCTCCCTTTTTTGCGCCATCCTGTGCCATTCTCATCCACTGCTTACCCGTCAACCTTACAATATCATCTGACCGTAAAGTAAGAGAAATTAAAAATCACCCAAATTCACAAATTGCTTTAAGAAAATAACTCCGAAGAGCTTGGAACTTCATATTCCGTGTTGAATACCTATCATACCTTGCCTCTCGTCCCCAAGGTTTGCAAACTTGTCGTATGAAAAACTGACAAACTTACGATGAACAATCTTGTCGTATAACCGGTGCTCGCGTGACGTCGTGTGGCGGAAACTTGGAAAACTTTTTATTGCTCTGCGGTTCCTGCAAGAAATTCCTTATACCTACTTCTTCTTCTTTACCATTTGTTTATATGGGTTCGGCGCAAAATGTCTTTTCTTTCCAATTTCCTCTATTTTGAGGGTGTATAGAAAAAAAAATATTTCTATATTTTTTTATTATAAAAATAAACGATTCCCAAATAAATTATAACATATGATCGGTCAATTTGTATAGGAGGCAAAAAAATATTCTTTATATTTTGATATATTATGTTCTATTAGGAAAAATAAAACGCAACAAAATAGTGATACTTGTCATTATCATATCCATTTTTAATGTGATTTTAATATTTTAGATATATTATTGCAAAAAAACTAATATTCATTGGGTACTTTCATGTATCAAAAATCAATTATTAAAATAAAACGTCGCAAAATAATGTCACTTGTCTTTCAAAATATCCATTTTATCGTGATTTTAAATTTATTACTGCTGAAAAACTGATAATAAGAGGGCTATTTGAATGCATAAAACTGTGACGTCATCTGCCTGTATTTCATACAAAATCCCATAGAAACTGTTTGTTTTGACGTTTAGAAAAAAGTATCTGATTTGACTTGTAGGAAAATAGCGTATTAACAGCGCTCTTTGACTACAAGAAACTATATATGAACTATGACGTCGTAAGTCTATATTTCAATCTCATAATGAAAATGTTTGTTTTGACTTTTAGAAAAAGTATCTGACTAGAAGTGCTGTTTTTGAAATGCGGAGTCACCTTAACGAATGCTTTTTCCATACAAAAAACCGTTCATGTAGTGACTACGCGTTTGAAAAATATCACCTCTGACTAGAGTTGTTGGAAAGTAGCGAATAGCTGGCAACACTGTTTAATCCACATCAACGGCGAAAGCGAAACCCCTTTTTCAAAGAAGTTGTTCCAAGTTGATTTACATGGTTACTTGTGGGAACTTAAGTTAGTTTTAAACTTATGCTTGGGGTGAATCAACATTCATCAGTTTCTTGACTAATTAAAATTCTTAGTAAAAGACTTTATAAAAATTTACGAACATATTGTTTACAACGGAACTTTTAGAAGCGAGTGAATTCTTTGAGTTTAAAATATCGCTTGCTTCTATAAGATTATCTTATAAAAGGTAGTAGTAGTAATTAGAAAATATGAGCAATTGACTAATTTTTCTTTTTGAATTATGTTTGAAAACATTCCCGTTTTTATCTTAAAGAAACAGCCTAATACAGTCAAACCGGTTTCTTCAATATGAACTACAATGACACAAGACGTGCACATGTCAAATATAATTATGCAGGTACCTACCTCTTTTGGATACAGGTACATCGATGTTCAGTATGACGGTCCTCCTACCTACACCACTTTTATTTTTAGTGTCGAATGATCAGAATTTCAGAACAATAACTAAAGCCAGGGTATTTAACATTGTCAATTTCAACATCTCCACCTATTGTCTGAACACTCTGAACGAACAAACACTGACTAAAACTACTGGAGGTATTTGTCGAGCACACATTCATACATACATACAAACGTCGGAGTTTTAAAGCACTTATAAACTTAGCTTATCAATTCAGTAGCATGGCTTCAATATGACGTCACAGTCTAGTGAACATTATCGATATTTTACACCAATCCAACGCGCACTGCTGGTGTAGTGGTATCATGCAAGATTCCCATTCTTGCGACCCGGGTTCGATTCCCGGGCAGTGCAGTATTTTTGAAACAAGATTTTATATTTTTTTAATTTTGAATATTTTAATTATAATTTTATTTAGTTTAATAATAATAATCTAAGATCCGAATAAAGGTCGATCTTCAACCATCTGCATACCGGATGAAAATTATATTTTAACCGATCTAAAAAAAGAATGATGTTATCTAGTTATTCGAATTTATACCTAATTTTATATGTATGTTCCATAATGTACTTAGAATTTTGCGAGGGGTATGTGGGTATACTTGCATTGCAAGGTGATGCCATATAAATTTCATATCGAAACCGGTTGTGTAGTTGGGCGTTGAAGTCGTTTGTAGTTTTGAAAAATTACCTATATGAAATAAAATTATGTTCCTGAACATATACTAAAAGGATTGCCTTAAAAAACATATTTTTTTAACAAGTTTTTATCTAAAACAATGAAATTAAAAGTTAAAAGTGCTCTTCAAGTCGAATCAAACGAGCCACACTCGGTGGGGTTACGTTGTTTTTTACAAAATTCTTAAGGACATTGGCCGCCTTCTGTCACTATCATGGTACAATAAAACAACGTATTCTCTTCCCGTGACAGCTGATGACGTAGGTGGAACTTGACTACGTCATCAGTTTGATATGTTGCCACTGTGTGAAATTGAATTACCCAAGCGTAATGCATTTTTGAACTTTATATACCAATTTCAAATTAATAATCAATTATATCAATTTATAAAATATCGAATTGATGAATCACGCGAGAATCGCGAGATACTAAATAGCTTTACTTAATATTTTATTTGATATTCATGAACTAACTGAGAAAGTCCTTAAATTTACTGAAAAAAACAATCAGTGGCAACACTTTCATGACGTAGTCAAGTTCCATCTCGGGAAGAGAATACCTTGTTTTATTATACCATGGTCACTATCATCATATCAGATTCATGTAATCATAATAAAATTTCAGCTCAATCGGAAACCAGGAAGTTGGTCAGATTTAACTTGCAAGATTTGATGACAGACAGACAGACAAAAGCTTGTAAAAATATGTTCATGGATTTTTTCATTAGACTAATTCTTTTTTTTTAATTTCACTGACAAGCAAGTCAGTGAAATTAAAAAGTCAAAGTCGAAGGAACGAACTTCCAATGGAAATTATACAACATTTTTATTACATATAATATTTTTTATTTATTTCACTGACTTAATTGGTTGTCGAAGTATCTAAGTTATGAAAATCATACAACACAATGCATTAAAAATTTAGGTTGGTACTAAAATTAATTAAAACAATCCATACCTCCCATAAAAAATCCCAAATCTTGTATATTGAGCAAATCTGTGTCCAGTTAATGTCACAGCAAACGGGTATTTGCCCACTGCAGTGTTTCCCGACCTCCCAAATGGGGTCCGCGTTATTTGGGACACCCTGTATTATTAGCAGAACACCCTTGTAATGCCCTTAATATGTGCACGGTTAATCCCATGTCACATTGTTAGGGAGACAATGATTATATCTGCTTTTTAACCCCTGACTCCCATGCTGGTCTGGGAGAAATAAAAAAACTTAGAATGTACCAGCTGCTTCTCTTCCCGCGCAGATCGTAAAAGCCGATCGAGGGAATGGGCAAAAATGCGAATCATGTTAACAGGCGACGCGGCTAGCAACCCATCACTGTATTGATTGCTTTTCCATCTTCTCGCCCACCATAACGCTAAAAGTGGCTTTTGGGTCTTGCGGCCCTGGGCTCTGCATAGAACCGCAAGACCCAAAATGCTCTGTCTGCCCCATTAGGGATAAAGACGTGATAGTATGTATGTATGTTTAACCCCTGACAAAAAAGAGATGTAAGGGTCACGCTAGTGTCTGTCTGTCTGCGGCATCGATGGCATGAACGGATGGACTGATTTCGATGCGGTGTTCTTTTTGTGGAAGCAATTTTAACTGTACAGCTATCACGGTTCATGAGATACAGCCTGGTGACAGACAGGCTGACAGCGGAGTCTTAGTAATTGGGCCCCTTTTTACCCTTTGGCTACGAAACCCTAAAAGAGTCATCAAAGTAGTGATGGGTTGCTAGCCGCATTGTCTATTGATTGTTGCTCGCCTATTCCCTCGATCGGCTTTCACGATCTGGACAGGAAGAGAAGCAGTTCTCACAATTTAAAATGTTTAATATCTCTCAGACAAGCTTGGTAGTGATCCTATTATAGCCAGCTTAGTATTTTTAACCCCTACAAAAGAGGGATGTTATAAGTTTGTGTGTCTGTGTATTTGTCTGTGGCAGCGTAGCGCCTAGACGAATGGGCCGATTTTGAGCGTTTTTTTTTGTTTGATACCTGACTTGATCGAGATGGTTTTTAGCTATGTCTGAAGGAAGAAAATCAGTTCGGTAGTTCAAAGGTTATTGGCGTTACACGGTTGAAAGCCGGGGTTTTATTTTATTTTCCTGGCAAATTTACTTCAAAAATAAAACAACTGCTAGGACGTGTGGATACCCTCTCATTGAGAGTACCTACATCTACACAGGTCCCCCCGGCCCCGTGTGATAACCTGCTTCTGATTTCCCGGGAAAAATGCTTACTTATTTAAAACGTCATTTGTAAAGGGTTGGATCCGTATTAGAGATTCTTTTTTGGACGGTCAGCAGAATAAAGAAATAAAAATGTATACGGACAGATCACACAGATTGAGCTAGCCCCGAAGTAAGTTAGAGACTTCGTTATGGGATAGTAACTCCACAATACTATATTTTATAACAAATACAGAAACATCCAAGACCTCAATCTGAAAAATATTATTTTCGGAACCTCTGGGTGGCGGACTAGCATGGTGACCACTACGCCACGGAGGTCGTTAATAATAGGTTTGACAATGTAAAAATTTTTTTGGTCCATTGGTTAGATTATTAAAAAATATTGTACACGTATTTTTTCTTTTCTCTGAGAAACCAAAAATGACAAAGATACAGCGCATTAAAATTTCGCGTGACGTCACACTTAAGCACGATTTTTATTTAAGTGTGATGTCGCAAGCCCCCACTCCGGAACTTTGACGCTCCGTATCTTTGTGAATTTTTACTTTTTCGGATAACTGAAAAATAGGGGTCCTTTATTTTTGGATAATCTGAAAGACGGACTAATCACAATCATACTTTTCGGACCCTCTCGTCACCCCTTTAAAGGTGTAATGAAACTAAAACAGAGCAGTTAGTATAACTTAACTAAGCCAGTTATTTATAACTTTATCGTACTAAACTAATAGTAATAACCACTAGTATTTGAATGTACTTCTCAAAGCTCCGACGTAAAAGCTCCGGATCAGCCCAACTTCGGTCGGTTCATCCGTTTCGCATCGCTGGAACTTTGCGTGCTTTGGCTTTCAACCTCACTTCTAATGTCGGGATTAAATACATAAACATTAGTAGTTTAGTAGGGTCGGGAAAATTATCTGATCTGATACTAGCTGTGCTCGTAGGCTTCGCTCTCCGTGGGAATTTCGGGATAAAAACTATCCTATGTCCTTCCAGAGTATCAAATTTTATCTTAATAGGTTCCATTAACAAACAAACAAATATACAAACTCACTTTCGCATTTATTATTTTAGCAAGGATTGTAAGAATTTACATTACAGTTTCAGCTTAACTTTGGTAAAAGCACTTGTACAGTACAACCTCTTTTGTTGTCATTACCATCATCAGGTCTTTTAGTCTCCACTGCAGGAGCTCGACCTTCTCTGTACTACTAGAGACATACTTGGCCAGAGCAGCCAGAGGATTTGGCCAACACTTTCACGCTGCGCTGATAAGACGAGTTGAAGAGGTCACATTGATTTATACGCTTTGGTAAAACTGGTTGGATAAGTCACATTGATGTTTATAAGCTTTTACTTTTGGTTTGTCTAACAACTCTATGTAATTAAAGTCAAATATTTATTTTTATCTATACATATAATAATGTATAATATAATAAAACAGTAATATGGAAAAGTTCACATCGACGCGCAACGCTTGTAGCAGGAAAATTCGTTACAGATATGCATTAAAATATATCTTTTTTTAAAGTTTTTTTTAAATAAGTAGTTTCATATTACTATTGCATGACTCAAGTGGCCTTCACAGCAGTATATTCGCATCAAAAATATAAATAATAATAATAATACGAGCCATCACGTGTCCCACTGCTGGGCAAAGGCCTCCCTCCATCTTTTCCATTCAATTCTGCTCTGAGCTGTTTCTTTCCAATCATCTTTAAATTTATCCAATTCGTGACGCCATCGCATTCTTGGTCTGCCGGGTCTTCTGGTATTAGTAGGAGTCCAACAAGTGGTGACCTTTCAAAAATATATCTAATAATTAATAAAATATCTATGATGTAATACAAGTATGAAAACTTTTTACGTTTCACATTCTTTTTGACGGTACATATCCTTATTTTTGGCCCTACATTCCTAATTCGTGGCTATCCGGTCCCCGAGTCGGCCTAATGTAAAACCTGACTTGACAAAGCCTTTGCTTTCATAAGATAAATATTAGGTATTGTAAGAAAAATAGATTTACTTTTGTAAACACAACAAGATCTTTCTTTATTCTCAGGGGTATTTGCGAAGTTTTGTTATTTTTGCTGCTTTTTGGATAATAGGATTAGGTAAGTAGATAACAGTAGGTATATTACATATTTATGTCTATACATACACCATCATTTTGTCTCCAATGCAGGAGTACGACCCTTTCTGTACTACCAGAACCATACTTGGCTAGGGCAGCCCAGGACTTGGCCTACACTCTCCTTGCTGGCCAGACGGGTTGGAGAGGTCTCATGATGTTTATAAGCTTTGTTTAACTTGTCTAAGTCGTTGTCGTCGTCTTTGCTTAGTCGCCGTCTACGACATCCACGGGAGGATTGTGTCTGATTGATTTGTCACTTCAAGCATATCACGACTTTATCCCTAACTAGAGACTAGAGACAGCGCGCGGCTTGGCCCGCGTTACCACACGTGTGAAGTCGCGGGCGTGATGCAATATAGCCTATAGCCTTCCACGATAAAGGACCTATCTAATACCGAAAGAATTTTTCAAATCGGACCAGTGGTTCCTGAGATTAGCGCGTTCAAATAAACAAACAAACAAACTCTTCAGCTTTATATGTAAGTATGGATGGGGCAGACATAGCATTTTGGGCCTTGCGGCTCTAAGAAGAAAGAGCATTAGGTATATTAGCAGAAGAGAAAACCCCATTTTTTTTTTTCTAGACTTCGTCGCACCCTTACGGATGTGTGAGATAGGTATCATAACTAAGTAAGGGAACATACCTTTACTTCGTGATACATTTTTTCCATTTTTTACCTTTTCCCCCCTTCGGTGGTAATTTGAAGAGCTCCTGCAAAGGTTACATAATATGGGTATGTTTTTTATGGGGTCCATATTCCGAGCGAAATAGAAAAAAAGCCGGATAATGGACCCCATCAAATGGTTTCGAAGCACTACAAAAACTTATAGTTTATCGTTATTTTAGTCACTCCTTAGTAGGTTAGGTACCCTCCATAGCACCGCAAACCTTTACAGGAGTCATACTTATTATACAACAAGTTTATATATAAATCAAAAATCCCCGACTATCAAGAACGCCATCTAGTGATGAATAGCGGCACTACCGATGCGACTTGAAATCTGTAGCGCCATCTATTATTTGACGGCTGAATCGATTTTCATCAAACATAGCTTAGAAATTTGCTTTCACGTAAAAAAAACCGCATCGAAATCGTTCCTCGACCGACAGACATTAGAGTCAAACTTTTAACATCTCTCTTTTTTATCGGGGGTTAAAAAGACAGAAAGAATCAGAATGAATAACAAGTACCTAACTATTAAAAAATATTTTTAAATAAGCTTTATCTAAAACAATGAACTTAAAACTTTATAGTGCTTCTCAAGATAAATCAAACGAGTCCAAACTCGATGGGGTTGCTTCGTTTCATTACAGAGTTCCTATAGCCACCTGCTCCATCATCAGATCAGCTCTATGTCATCATAATATTGCATTGTCACGCGATATACGTACGAGTACGTGTGCCAAATTTCAGCTCAATCGGAAGCCGGGAAGTAGGTCAGACTTAACTTGCAAGATTTGGTTTCAGACAGACAGACAACGGGACAGGTAAAACTAAATAAAAGCTTGTAATAAAATGCAGGTCATCTGTATTTGTCACTTCATGCATAAAATAGGGAAACTCAAGAAAGCATTCAGTACAGCTTGATCAGTCTAAGTATGATACAGAATATTCGTAAATGATGCGCAACACATACACGTTGATTTTGGAATCCTTGGTTTTTGGAAAAAAAATGTCGTATAGTAAATAAATTCCTCTATCCATATACTTAATCCAAATTTCTGTATGTCATTCAAATGATTTTCGATCGAGACCACGTAGTTATGCCGCCGAAAACAGCTGCGTGGATGTCGATGACCTCCGCCGGCCGGCGGGCGGTGTATGGCGGCGGTACTACCAATTGATCTCACAATTGTGCTTTCGAGTTTTAGTCAATATTTTTTGTTTCTGAATTTTTATTATGACTTAAACGAAACCTGGTCGGTTTTCCGATTATATTAGGTCGTGTGCTAACCATTTTAGTAATAAGTATTACCAAAATCGAGACTATTCACTGACTCAAGAAAAAAGAATGGTTGCTACGTTGCTAGTAGCAAAAACGTTTGCTACACCTTACTAAAATCGAGTGACCGCTGAACTCGGGGCTAATAGTAGCTAAAATGTGTTTGAATTAATACTTGTAGTTTGGGACGTGCAACTTTATGGTTCTGCTTTAGAACAAAAGTTTGGCATGTACTAACCAAATCGCAAGGAGCAAAACTGGTTCAGCTATTTATTTTTTTGATGACCTCCGTGGCGTGGTCGCCATGCGGGTCCGCCAACAAGAGGTCCCGGGTTCGATCCCTGGTCAGGGCAAGTAGAAAAATGTCCTGGGTCTTGGATGTTTATCTATTTAAGTATATACAGATACAGATACATTTTCACGTCTATATCCCTGACGGGGTAGACAGAGCCCAGGGCCGTCAGGCCCAAAGGCCACGCTTAGCGTGGTGGTGGGCGTTAAGATGGAAAAGGAATCAAAATAATCTATTTAAGTATTTGTTTAAAAATATAGTGTCGTTGAGTTAGTATCCCACAACACAAGTCTCGAACTTACTTTGGGGCTAGCTCAATCAGTGCAATTATTCCCTTATATTTTGTTACAGTGTTGCCGTGTACCGTCTTAGGCGTTATTTCTATACACTCTCTATTTGGTACCTCAAGCACGCATCCCGATCCCGCACTTTATTTCACGGCGCATCGCACCCGATTACGAGTCTGTGAAATTAACGTCATTATGCGAGACACGTGACGTCATAACGGTGACGTATTGTACCACGTTATCTCGAGACAGCGCATCTCACGGTTAAAACCCTCGAGCAAGTGTTTCTTCTATTCTTGTAACTTGACACATTCCCCACATAGAAATCCTGAGTCCACAGTCTGAAGTGTCTCGGAATGTGTTAATAGGAAGGGAGTGCGGGGTTTCGGTAGATTCCTAATGGTTATATGCAGGTGCCTTTTTAACCGAACTACTATAAAAAAAATTGAAAGTCGATAATAAATGTACGTCCTCCCATACATAAATTCGTTTACATATGGGAAAGCGAAAAAAATTCGGTAATTGTTTTTATGGAAAGAAAATCAGTATTATGGAATGAACATGCTGGTAATTAAATTATGTTTAAAGGATAAATTCCCTTCTACGTAATTTGTAGTCATAACATGCTATGCAGGCGCCTGCAGCCGCTCGCTCAACACACTCCACAAGGCGAGAACGGGGGAGAGGTGCGAGGACGGGGAACGTGGGCGCATATTGCGCGGGACGTTAGATTTCGCTCTGTATGTAATACTTATATTAATTCAGTTGCATAGTTTAGGCAAATTCTAAAAAGCTAACTCACTAGGATGGTGCAGCAACCCAAAGTGAGTTTTGACCTCCGATAATATTTTTTTTCCACTCCGATCTATTCTGTGCCACCTGCCAGTCTTCGGCTTTTATTTCTAGCAGGTCCCTTTTGACTTGATCTATCCATCTGTATCGGGGCCGCCCAACAGGCCGTTTACCGCTTATCCTCCCAGCACACGCTCTCTTCACTGCACGGCCGTCTTCCATTCTTTCCAGGTGTCCCAGCCAGCGAAGTCTATGTGCTTTCGACTCGCCGATGATGTTAGGCTCCGCCACCATCTCCTCCAGCTCCCTATTTTAAGAAGAAAATCAGAAGAAGAAAAAATAGGCAGCTAAAAAGCTAAAATATAAGTATTTTATACAAAACAATACAGAGGATCGCACGCTTTGTCCGGTCATAAACTGCCTAAGCCAGGCACTGTGGACAGTCAACGAACTCCGAATTTTTTCATATTTTTCCACTTTTTGCACAATTTTTGGGTATTTTCGCACTGCCCGCTCCTAATTTATGTGACAACTTATTTTTGCGTACCGGAAACGGAAGGTCGCGTATGGAAATATTACCGTAGCTACATATTCGAATGTTTACCGTGTTGCCATGCCACAGACGATGTTTTGTTTTAAATACGGTCAATTGCTAACGCTTAAGCGTCCTGTTTGAAACAATTTAATTTTTATAGTTTACTTAAGTAATCTTAAAGGAAAAGGGGACATAATATACTTTATACATAAAATAGATGTTAAAGGAACAAATTTCAATGATTTCAATTACATTTTTGAACTTAGTTTAGTACTAAAAGTAAACAAGATATACGTTTAAAAACGAATACTTACCCGACTACGGAAAAAAGTTTACGGCTAACATGTATATATTTTTGAAATGTGTTAATTTATACATTTCGTTTGATATTCCACTCGATATGACACAAAAAAAATTGTATTAAACATTCATCGTTTACATTTTTTGCATACAACCCGTGGACTATGTCACCCAGACAGCAATGACGAATCGATTGACATCTCGTTTGTCAAAATTGGTTATGCAGTTTCGATGCTACAATGGAAAACACATAAATATCCACATACATACTTACAGCATAGACTGCTAGAATCATTACCCTTCTTTGGGCTTTGCCGTAGTCGGATAAAAAGGTATAACAAAAGGCATGAATTTATACAAATAAAGCAGGTTTTACACCTGTACACCAATATATCCGTAATAAATCGAAGCACGGGCTATACTAAATAATTATAGTAAAAACGTCAAATCCATTCGAAAGTGTGCAGACGCCCGGGCAATTTGTAATGGATTATGACTATTTTTTTGTTGTTTTTTGACTGTTTTTTTATTATCATTATACTATAATGATCTAGTATAGCCCGTGGTTCGATTTATTAAGGGTATGTCTCTCCCACGTTGTATAACATGTAAGATAAAGTAACCTACGTCTGTACGTATGTACGTAAACGATTTTGAAGCAATTTTTCATGAATTCATCCAATGATTCAAGAGAAAGGTTTATATTTATAATAAACACCCAAAAGTAGTCGAGGTGGGTCGCTATTTTAAAACTACTTCCTAAAAAGGAGAAGGTTAACCCTTTCACCGCGAGACTTTATATCAGTTGTCGTGCCCCCAGCGCGAGACATGGTAAATCTAACATACCTATCTACAACCAAAAACGGATATGGATACGTAAGTTATGTGCCATAAGAGCATTTTTTTTTGTCGCAAATATGCGACCTTCGCGGAATGGGCCCGACAATGTTTGTCGCATATATGCGACGCTCGCGGTGAAAGGGTTAAAGCTCAATTATGTATCTTTACCGATAATTCGAAGATGCCTGGACCGATTTGGTAAAATCTTTTTTTGTTTAAAAGGGTGTACTTGCGAGGTAGTCCCATGTGTAGTTTGAAGGTAAAGTAGGTTTTTAGTTTTATAAAATAATGATATTAATTAATGAATTTCCTAAATGAACATTTTTCAAAACTAAAAACCGACTTCACCCCACAACTACACAACCGATTTTAATAAAATTTATATGGAACTACCACGCAAGTATACCCATTCAAAAATATATTTTTTCAGATCGATCCAGGCGTCTTCGAATAGATAGTCGGTGAATATACATAAAAAAATAAAAGATCGCGAAGAATTGACAATCTCCTCCTTTTTTTGGAAGTCGGTTATAATGGCCCCATTTCGTTTCACCCACCATTCAGCCACCAACTGTCGGTGAAACGATATTACGAGTAGGTACCATACCAAGCAATCGCGTATGTGCGACCACGCAATCAGGCCGGGCGGCGGTTGTGGTGCGTGTTCGTCTTAAATACATTGCTCGGTAACCAAGGCGATTGTTTTCCAACTCAGGATTGGAGCTGTACGTATGTATTACAACTTGTAGTTACCCTTTAATTTTCTATTTTCACCTAGAATCGCTGACAAAGATAGAGCAACTTTCTCAGTGTGAGTAAGAGTTCGTTTAAAGGAAAGAATCCTTCCTGTATTGTATATATATATATTTTCCTAGCCGTTTACGTCTTATAGTTGGGCAAAGGTAACAATAAACAACAAGGGCAGGCCCTTGTTGTTTCTAGCTATCTTGATTTGATACTTTAGATCTATATAAAAACTAGCTGTGCCCGTGGGCTTCGCTCCCCGTGGGAATTTCAAGATAAAATCTCAAAAATCCTTTGTCCATCACTGGGTATTCAGCTATATCCATATTAAATTTCATTTAAATAGGTTCAGTGGTAGCGTGGAGTGGTAACAAACAAACAAAGAATTTTACAAACTTACATTCGCATTTATAGTACTAGTAGGACAGGATTAACTACGTATATCTACAAAAAAAAGAGTTTCTTTAAATAAATGCCTCTCGTATCGAAATGGTTTGTACACTCTGATACATACTTTGGGCTGTACTCGAAGAAGAGATTAGATCTGTGTGTTTAGTCCTTATCTTAAACAGACCATTGGGTTCTATGAAGAGCCTACTTACATGATCCTTCGCCTGCCACATATGGCAAAAGGACCACGCACGTCCCATTGATAAATTCATAGCGAAATTCTGAGGACACCCGATCTAACTCGAGTTGAGGCATCTCATTAATTTTGCAGGGGCATGGCGGCTGAATATTCATCTGACACAACCACTTGAGGGCACAGGAGGTAGTGTATAGTAGCTAGGTACTTATGTAGAATTTACAGGAATGGACGACCTATCTCTGTAATTTTAAACGACTTTGTAATAGAAAGAGCGTTTTAATGAGGTTGCAAATACTTAATATTTTTCCGAAAATTGAATCAAAAAAATCTTTTTGTTTAAAAAAATATACCTATTTACTTTCAGATTAGTCACTTTTAAAAGTATCTATTTAGGTACTTTCAAAATCGTTTCAAAACTAAAACAAATCTGGAACTGAAAAACCTAAAGTTTCGGTGTGGTTTTTGATGTAAACGCCACGGAAAATGCAGGTTTACAGTAAGTGATTACTAATAAATTTTCGGTAAATGATTTTGTTGAAAATATTTTGAAAGACGTCCTCTTTACGGGCGAATCTCTATAGGCCAAACGCAGACGACAGACTATCCGTGACGCACTTTTTAGTCTGTGAAAATAGAACCCATGCAATCATATGCGGTAAGGCACACGACGCGCGCCGGACTTTTTGCGCGTCGTGTGCGTTACTGCATATGTGAATATGAAAAATAAGCCGAATAAATTCATACATCTATACATTACGTTATCGCCTTGTTAGACATTAGAAAGTACCACAGTTACCAAACAATCTTTCTTTATCGTGTGTGTTAGTGACTAACACTAGTGTCAGAGTTTTTAAACCGCCTTAAAGGCCTCTGACATAGTTTTAGGTAACGACCAATGTCAAAGACAGTGACCGGGACCGACGGCTTAACGTGCCCTCTGAAGCACGGATCATCTTACTTAGACAATCAGGTGATCAGCCTACAATGTCCTAACCAAACTAGGACAACAACACAAAGTCGTTGCCCCCGCCGGGAATCGAACCCGCGACCTCCGGGTATGAGCCGAACGCTCTAACCACTACACCACGGAGGCAGTTTAACGTTTTTAAGTTTAACCGAGCAATGAACAGGAATATGTTGAGGGCACACGGGTGTAAAACCAAGTCGCTCATTAACCCACATGTCCTGGCTGAATATTCATATTATTCATCCGTACACCCCGCTTCTCTATTCAGTCGCGTCGCGTGCAAACTATGTCATATATAATTACGTTACATAATTAGTCTCATCTAGATTCTAGCAGTAGTGAAATTTATGCAAGCACGTAGATAGTGTCAAATAAAATGGCATATAAAAGAGGTTTGTTTTTAAGCTATTGCATAGCTTCTATCGCGGGCCTTGAGCGCGGGGAGCGAATCCAGAAATTCCGTAACGAAAAAACCTCACGCTCTCCCCACTCCGCCTACCATGTAGGTTGCCGCTTCGTCTCCGTCGTCCGTTTGCGACGTTGCCGTCCTTCCTTGTTTGCAATAGCTTTACCGCGGCAGTCCCCGAGTGCCACACGTCTTTTTTTTCTTTATGTGAAGATGTTCCCAAACGTCATCATCATCAGGTCTTTTGTCTCCACTGTAGGAGCACGACCCTCTCTGTACTACCAGAGCCGTACTTTACCAGAGCAGCCAGAGGACTTGGCCTACACTCTCCACGCTGGCCAGACAAGTTGGAGAGGTCTCATTGATGTTTATAAGCTTTGTTTAGTTTGTACTTCCTAAGTCGCCTGCTACGACATACACGGGAGGACTTGGAGTGGCCCTATTCTACTTTGCCGGATACCAAACGTCATACATTTCATGTTACGGGAAAGTTAGGCTTCAGGCTACTGTAGTCTAATGTAATTTCTTTTAAAATTTAAGAAAAAAGATGTTTAAAAGAAGTGTGTGTTTCAGAATATTATTGGTGATCTTTTAACAGCCGATGCATAACAAGGGATTGTATAGGTTTTGCTATGGAAACAAGGTACAGCTCTTAAGACATAAGCTTGACTTTGCATTTGCGTAAGTGCACCCATATAATGTAGGTGAGACATATGGCCCGCACCGATTTATACTGGTTTTATAATAAAACAAATTAACATAATATCAACCAAATGGTTCATATCTTTCTAGTAAAAAAATGATTTATTTTTACTGACTACTTTATGCGCTCAATCACACTAATGCAAAGGTGAGCTTATGTCTCGAGGACTGACATCTCTGGGAAGAGACATAAATAATACTCGTGTGTACTTAGTTATACAAGTAAAGTATTTTTATTACTTGTCCAGAACTGGCTTCAATCATACAGTTAAACTTACAAGTATTTATCTAGCTTATATTAACTAACTTTACGAAACAATAAAAAGGAAGGCACGTCAAGAATTCCACATCCAATCGCCACACTACGATACGAGCAATTTTATATGGCACTAATATATGTAGCCAGTAGATATAAGGTAATATCTACTCGGTATTTGTTAATCATAGAGATCGATTAAGTCCACGCTTCACTCAAGATGAACGAAAACCATAGATATAGAATTTTTGTGGCGAGAAACGCAGAAAAAAAAAAGTTCTAGATTTATTGTAACTAAAGAGACTCTTTTTTTCCGAACTAAATGATTTATTAATTCACAATTATCTAAAAAACAAAAGTAATATTCAGCAACATGCTTCGTCAAAAACTTTCTCTTTTAATAAACTATAGCCTGTTTTATCTTGAGTGAGCATTCGGAGCCCAGCAATGCGAGCTTATTTTTTAAAATTTTGGCTCGGAATTAAAGTTACTACCATAAAGCAACATTTGAATTCTACGCAACTCATTTTGAGCGACTTACTACTTAGGAGTACTTAGATACTCACAAGATTTAGCTCAATTTGCTTGGCTCTTTAGGAAAAAGAAGGTACGCAGGAAAGACACGTGGGATAGGAAGGTTACTCCAAAAGCGGTGTGCAAGACGGACGATATTGCGTACCCGCGTCTCAGTGTCAAGCAACGTTGAGCACTAACGTATGATGATAAAGTCTAATTTGGTTTGACACAGAAATAGGACGTCACTATTGAGTATTTTCCTAAACCATACATAAATTATTTTGTACTAGTAACAAAATAAAACGTCGCAAACAATGTCACTTTCTTGAACATATACATTTTAACGTGATGCAAAATTTATTATTGCAAAAAAACCGATAATAAGACTCCAAAAAATAAGACGTCATCTGTCTGTATTTGATACAAAATCCCATAGAAACTGTTTGTTTTGACGTTTAGAAAAAAGTATTTGATTTGACTTGTTGGAAATTGTACCACTAAAGTATTATTTTAAGGATTATGCCTATCTTTCGAGCGTACTTTTAAACATGTAGTAAAACTAAACTCGGCATTCACTATAGCGCTGCAACCATCTTTTCCCGTTCGCGGAGCGATTGAGGGGGTTAGAGCAGCCATATCCCCCATTGCCATTTATCATCATGTAGTCAAAGCAGTCCGTCACACCGTCGCCATTGCAGTCCTGGAATAATAAGTAAACAAATTAGGGTTTTCGAAACATGTAGAACACAAGGTAAATAATAAATAAATAAATAAATATATAGGGACAAATTACACTGATTGAGCTAGCCCCAAAGTAAGTTCGAGACTTGTGTTATGGGATACTAACTCAACGATACTATATTTTATAACAAATACATATATAGATAAACATCCAAGACCCAGGACATTTTGAAAAAGGCCTATTTCCAACTTGCTCTGACCGGGAATCGAACCCGGGACCTCTGGGTGGCGGACTAGCATGGTGACCACTACGCCACGGAGGTTGTCACGGTAGCACAGTGAAGTCAGGTCCAATAAGCTGCTTTTTAAATTTTTCAAATATATCTTCATTATATTCACAGGGGAATGCCGCCAGCCTCTTGGGCACCCTAACCTACGAGCGCAGTGATTTGGGGTCCATTTTTTATATTATTTAATTCTATTTTTAATTAAGTATTTAGATTTAGTTTAGTTTCATTAATAGTTATATTTAGTTTTATTTAGAATATTTGATTGTGTTTGTATATAGTGAAACGTGTCTTTATTATCATAGAATATTTATAATATTTTTTTATAATCGTCATTGTTTTGTTGCACACTTGTTGACGTCAAATGGTTACTTGCAGCTGAGTTTACTACCGCTTCCTAAACTCTAGTGCAGAAGAAGCGGTAACAAACTGCACTGCAGTATTTTCTCCCAAGTCGTCAACTCACAATTAAATTAATATTTAAAGTTAATGTGGACAGAGAATATACTATTAATACTGAGAATTATCCTCTCAACTGATAGTCCAATAGGTCTTTGGTCCAGTCACAACCATATCACAACAGTGGATTGAATCTAATGTCGCCACTGTGTAAATATGGTGATATTTCGGAAAATCCTTAATGATAGCGATTTGTTTTGAAAGATCGTTAGTGACATGTTAGTGATGTAGAAATCCATCATACCTTTCCGAACCTCTGTAGGTATCCTTCGATGATAGTCTTCGCGCAGTGATAACTTCTCGCGCAGTCTTCCCAAGCTAAAATATAATAAAATGTTAGTAGCATTTATATGTAGGTATTAGAATTGTCGTTGACTCATAGGATAACAACTTACAGTAACCTGCAGTGCAATCCTGGAATTGCTTAAGATCATATTTGCATTTAATTACCAGAATTACTTATTGTTTATAATGCTTCTAAATATTTCTAATATGATCCTATACTCGTAACATGATCAGTAAAGAGTATTGCTGGTTTCGGATCAGTAGACCTTGCAAATTTAGAAAACCCTGCTACTGTTAATGTCGAAGGAATAACTTATTCAGGCTTTGGACCTTTACGGGTCTTATGTGACTTATCATTTTAAATATAAACCTCTTTAGACTCGGATGGCATTAGCAAATATCTTAAAGGTCTTAGAGATTACTAAAACGCGAGTGTCGTGAGGTGCCTTTCAGTATAAAATTTTCCTTCTGTATTAATTTTTAGTTTATTAATGATTGACTTACTATGTATATTTTGCACGTCTGCTTGCAGGCTGAATACAGTGACCATAATTGTACTGAACACCTATTTTATAACATACTAGTTGTACCCGCGGGCTTCGCTTCCCGTGGCAATTTCGGGATAAAGAGTACCTTATGTCCTTCCGCGAGTCTCAAACCATATCCATACCAAATTTCATCCAATGAAGATATAACAAACAAACAAACAAATATACAAACTCTCTTTCGCATTTATAATATTGGTAGGATAGTAGGATAGGATTCTGGCAACTAAAGATTTCTGATAACATTAAGGAGCAATTACCATGATTTCTATCAGGATCGTCTTCAGGAAAGACGACTTTGCCGGCATCGACCCAGTAGACCCTGGAGATGTTGAAGGGTCCGCAGTAGCCGGCAGTACAGCCGTGGCTGGTGTCACACTTGGTGGAGACATAGCACAGACAGCTGTAGCAGGCGTCGTTCAAGTTTGGGATGAACAGGCCTGAAAACAGAACAAGGTAAATCAATATAAATATATACGGACAAATTACACTGATTGAGCAGCTCCGGCCAAGTATGGCTCTGGTAGTACAGAGAGGGTCGTGCTCCTGCAGTGGAGACCAAAAGACCTAATGATGATGATGATGAAACTGATTGAGTTAGCCCCAAAGCAAAGATAATATTATTACTAACGTTCCCAAAGTAAGTTCGAGATGTGTATTATGGGATACTAACTCAACGATGCCGTGTGGGTTCCGGCAGAGTAGAATAGGACCACTCCAAGTACTCCATTGGATGTCGTAGATGGCGACTTAGGAAATACAAGCTAATTAAAGCTTATAAATATTAATGATAACTCTCCAACCCGTCTGGCCAGCGAGGAGAGTGTAATAGGCCAAGTCCCCTGGCTGCTCGTATAGGGACTAGTTAGAAGCTATAAGAAATATATTTTTTTATAGCTTCTAACTAGTCACTGATCGTTTTCCTATAAAAGTACTTTATACAGTTATACCTATATAACATCAATCACCTTATTTATACTTTAGATGTAACGCTTATTGTTTCCTCATGGTTTCCTCTTGTGGAACTGGTTTCAAAGTCTCATATTATAGATTATGTGCATATTAAATGAGGTTCTTAGTTCGATCCCCAGACATGGCAAGTTGGAAAATGGTCTTGTTCAAATTGTCCTAGGTTTTGGATGTCTTACTGCTTAATGTCGAAACATACTATCACGTCTTTATCCCTTACGGGGCAGACAGCATTTTGGGTCTTACGTCTCTGAGCAGACAGAGCTTAGGGTAAAACTCAAAGGCCACTTTGGCGTGATGATGGGCGAGAAGGGAGAAAAAGGAAACAAATAGTGATGGGTTGCTAGCCACATCGCCTAATAATATGATTCGCGTTTTCGTCTATTTCCTCGATCGGTTTCTACAATCTGTGCGAGAAAACAAACAGCTGCTATATTCTAGGTTTTTTTTTTCTCTCAGACCAGCATGGAAGGTAAAAAAAAGGTTGAAAGTAAGTATAATCTTTATATTCATATATATATATATAATAATTTGCTATATATTTTTGTAACAAAAGTTTTTTTTCTATTTATTTTGTTTGCAACGTCTTTATTTATTTATTAGAGAGTGCCTCCGCTGCCGGCGCCGGCTCCTAAAAATATCCCTATTGGGAACCGGCGGTTATACTGCCGACAGCCGAGGTTTATATAAAGCTAATATAATTTTACTTAAGATTACTTACATCATAGACATTATGTATTTACGTACTTAATAAAATATCACAGACAGCGAGACTATACCATCATCATAAAATACGTAGATGTGGATCTGCATAATGTAATAAAAATTCCATAAATCCGCCAAGTTCGAGGTGAAATTCTGAATGCAGGGTTCCGTAACTAAAAATTATAATAATAATTATCGTCATTATATCATCATATGAGTTCAAAAGTATATGGATTCTTCCTCATCCCATTTCTGTCATGCTTATATTTTAACATTTTTAATGCTTTATGCCCTGTGGTTTCAGGTAGTAGAATAGGGCACTCCAAGTCTTCCCGTGGATGTCGTAGAAAGCAACTTAGGAAATATACAAGCTAAGTAAAGCTTATTAACATCAATGAGACCTCTCCAACCCGTCTGGCCAGCGAGGAGAGTGTAGGCTAAATCCTCTGGCTGCACTGGCCAAATAAGTCTCTGGTAGTACAGAGAGGGTCGTGCTCCTGCAGTGGAGACAAAAAAAGACCTAAGATGATGAATGCTTGTAGCAAGGTTAGGTTTCATCCTCCTAAGACGAACACGGAACCCTTAAAATTGAAGAAAAAAGCTCACCAGTGGACCCGGTTATTTACAGCACGGCAGCCACACAACAAAGAGGTAACACCCGGGTTAAGTTAAGGTAAGTAACACTTAACTTCATCATCATACCATTTAAGTAAACCAACCTCAACTTGTATCTTTCCCTTTGACATTATGATGGAAATGGCAAGGAGAAACAATCCAAGTTGAAGTTCATACATACATACTATCACGTCTTTATCCTTAATGGGGCAGACAGACCATTTTGTATCTCGCGGCTCTAAGCTGACAGAGCCCAGGGCCGCAAGACTCAAAAGTCACTTTTAGCGCGAGAAAAAGCAATCAATATAGTGATGGTTGCTAGCCGCATCGCCTATTTAACATGATTCACATTTTTAGCCAGTCCCTCGATCGGTTTCTACGATCTGCGCTGGTACATCATCATTATCACCAACAAACCTTTTTGTCTCCACTGCAGGACAACGACCTTCTCTGTACTACCAGAGCCGTACTTGGCAGGAGCAGCCATATGACTTTGCCTTACACTCTCCTCGCTGGCCAGACGGGTTGGACAGGTCTCATTGATCTTTGTTTCTCTCAAGCTTTCTCAAGCTCAAGCTTTGTTTAGCTTGTATTTCCTAAGTCGCCTTCTACGACATCCACGGGAGGACTCGGAGTGGCCCTATTCTACTCTACCGGTAACCACACGGCATAACAGCTGGTACATTCTAAGTTTTTTATTTTCTCCCAGACCAAGAAAGAGTTTAGGTCCATACATACCTAACACATTTTCACGACAGAGCCCAGGGCCGTAAGACCCAAGGCCACGTTTAGCGTGATGGATGGAAAAACTGGACAAGTAGATTTTATTGCAAAAAATTGTGTTTTTTCACTTTTTATGTTATTATACTGAGTTGAGATGAAGCAAAAGAGGTTTGTCAGGATCGTAGTAGGTGGTAATCCCATGCTGGTCTGGGAGAAATAAAAAAAATTAGAATGTACCAGCTGCTTCTCTTCCCACGCAGATCGTAAAAGCCGATCGAGGGAATGGGCAAAAATGCAAATCATGTTAACAGGCGATGCGGCTAGCAACCCATCACTGTATTGATTGCTTTTCCATCTTCTCGCCCACCATGAAGCTAAAAGTGGCTTTTGGGTCTTGCGGCCCTGGGCTCTGCATAGAACCGCAAGACCCAAAATGCTCTGTCTGCCCCATTAGGGATAAAGACGTGATAGTATGTATGTATGTAGTAGGTGGAGGTTCATAGTCTCTGCCTACCCCTATGGGTAACAGGCGTGATATTATGTATGTATTATGTATACTTTTATCTTACCAAGAACGACACGGAACCCTAAAAATCGAAGAAACAAGCTCACCCGTGGACCCGGTTATCCACAGCACGGCAGCCACGCAACAAACAGGTAGCGCCAGGGTCCACTTTGTCATCATCTTGTGTTCTTTGTGATAACTAAAAGGAAACAAATATCGTATTACTTAATTTAGACAAGAACAAAACCAGTCATTTATGCATATTACTACCGGATCAATATGCTACATTATAAATAAAGACGAAGTATATTTAATTTAGGATATTTGAATGTATTTTATTCAAGTTAAGATAATTAATACAAATACTATAAAAGAATGCGACGATTGTGTCTAGCATTTGTTGCGAAAAATCGAAAATCTAGTTAAGACTCATAAAAACGGAAGAATTTGTTTGAGACATTGAGAGAAAAATAAGTTTGATCCTAGAATTAAGGAAGGACCAAATTTACTGTAAGTATACTTAAATAGCGTGAATATCACACAGACACATAGTATTTTTCTACCCTGTACCACCCTAATATAAAATCGGATACTAGCGAAATATGTGTTTTACTCGATATGCAGCCACTCTCGTAATTTAGGTAAGACTAGTGCCTACCCTGTCAAAAATATGTGTGCACGTCACTGGTATACTTACTTCACTTAGGTACTACGGCCTTACTTCTATTATTTTTAAGTTGTTTCGTTTTTGATTTTAAATAAATTAATATAAATGCTTAGAACAATGAGAAGATTGTGATAGACTAGCATATATTGCGAGCATTCGAAAATCTAGTTGAACCTCATAAAATCTGAAGGACTTGTTTGAGAGATTGAGTGACGAAGAAAGGATAAATTTACTATAAGTACTTACATTACTTATACGCTACTGCCTCACTGCCTTACTTCTATTATTTTAAAGTTATTTTAGTTGTTGATTTCAAAAGTTAATGATTATCTGACATCTTTAAATCATGGATTGGTTTTTTAATTTTTTAAATACAAAAAAAAGAAATTAATTTCATAACATATTGACTAGATCATGTGACTAGGTAATTCTGACTATGTCGGCGACGGTCGTTGACCGTCGCCGACTGATGTCGCGGGCACACTACAAATTATATAGAGAATAGGGGTAGCCCCTTATAGCAGAACTTTTTGTGTTATAATATTGTTATGCATAATAGCACGAATACAGAAACGTCATTTCGTAGAAAATTGTTTGGCATCTACTCATTTATCGTAGATTCAAAACCAATAATTTAAATATAGAATCACTTAGAGCATACATTTTATAGCCAAACAATATAAAAGTAGAATCATTATATCGCAGAAGGTTCGCAGTCAGAATCGCCTTTTAGCATTTAATTCAAACGTATAGTCATTTATTGCTAATTATTTTGGCCCTAAGCTTGAGTCGCTCGCTCGCTCGTGTTTTGGTCACAGGAAACCTGACGAACCTAACCTATATTCGACGGCAAAGTCGTTTTTATGTCTGTGTTACTTTCCCTCTAAACTTGAGTGGCTCGCTCGCTCGCTCGTGTTTTGGTCACAATAAACCTAACAAACCTAGCTTACATCGTAGTCAAGTATTTATGTGGTCAAAAAAAAATCGTGAATATAATAGGTTACCCTAATTAAACATTATTCTAAAACAAATTATGCAAAACTTAATTTATGTAAAAGGTAATTGAACTAAATGAAATTCTGACACCTCAAAAGTATGCTACTGTACATTCGGACATACGAAAATTCGGCCAAACAATAATTATATAAAATATTTTTTATGCATTAAAATGTTCTTTTAAATAAGATTCTGCCAAGTGTGTTATGCCAAACGAAATTTGGAGCATCAAGATTCTGCCAGATAGAGGGAACCCAGAGAATAGAGATACTTAGCATACTGTCGCTGGTCTGTAAAAGCGTTAAATTAATATGTAATTGCATGGGTTGTATGTATGTAAATGGCAGTACAAGTTACTGCATGGTTCTATTATTTCCTCGATAAGCAACTGGCGATGCGTCGCGCCACAGAACATGGTTAATGCATGTGATCACAAATACTTAGAGTAACTTAAGTACTGTTTTGTAGGGATTTTAGGTGTAAATCTTAGCGAAGCGATTCAGTATCGAGATTGGCAAAAAAAGTTTTTGGTAAACCGAAAAATATGGGTCCATCATTTTTGGACGATAAAAGGACGGATATGAAAAACGGACAAATTGCAATCATTCTTTCTGACCCTGTCGTCACCCATACGGAAGAAAAATACAAAATTACAAAATATAAGAAAAAATCGCAATAGGAAACAAGTGGATTTTTGTATCTGTGTGCTACAAAAATCCCAAAAATCTGGTGTGCACTAACTATACGTAACTAAATGTACGTTTTATTATATATTTTTAACATATATTTATTTTTATATAGATTTGTTTGTAGATAATAATAATAGACTATTTTGCATGTACCTATTTCTAATTGTAATGTGTGATAAATGTAATTCGTGTAAATCGTTTTTATCACAATAAACAAATAATAATAAATAATAATAATGAGATACGGCCTGGTAACAGACAGACAGACCCGTTTATACCCTAAAAATAATTTTGCAAATTGGTCCAGGCGTTTTTGAGTAGTCGGGGAACATACATTACACACATTTGAATTGATAACAACCTCCTTTTTTGAAGTCGGTTAAGTAAGTGAAGTATGGTAGTCTTCTTCTTATCGTGTGTGTAAGTGACTAACACTAGTGTCAGAGTTTTTAAACCGCCTTAAAGGCCTCTGACATGGTTTTAGGTAACGACCAATGTCAAAGACAGCGACCGGTACCGACGGCTTAACGTGCCCTCCGAAGCACGGATCATCTTACTTATCAGACAATCAGGTGATCAGCCTGCAATGTCCTAACCAAACTAGAACAACAACACAAAGTCGTTGCCCCCGCTGGGAATCGAACCCGCGACCTCCGGGTATGAGCCAAACGCTCTAACCACTACACCACGGAGGCAGTTATGTAAGTATGGTAGTTATAATGATTGATGATGTAAGTACTTACCTACTCTACGTAGTGTTTATAATGTCGGTGGGTGTCTTAGATTAAGCCTTGAATGTTGGATACTTAGTAATTAATCTTTGTTATTAATCTCAAATTCATTAAAACAAGACGAAAACATTTTGATTTTGAGGAAAATACTTACCAGGGAATAACCTTGGTTAAGGCAAAAAACTTGTTTTAAATCTTAACATTATACATTTTATATAATGATTGCCTACTGGTATTTTTACTTTTGTTAAGAGCAACCACGGACATTTTTCTTAATACAATGGAACGTTTCGATGGCAATATAAACGTACTTATCACGTCCTTATCCCTACCAGGGTATCCCAGAGGCATGGTGATGGTGAATATTAGTTTTAATTTACGCAATTAACGAAATTTTTCAAAACTAATAACCGACTTCACTCCATAACTACACAAGCAATTTTGATAAAAGTCAAAGTCAAAGTCAAATTCATTTATTTATCTTTGGTTATTTGTATCACTTGATAGTTGTCACTTTTTGTCCTTTCAATTTCTTATAAGGTAAATGTTGACGTCAGATCAATTACTTATAGCTAAGTTTACTGCCGCTTCCAAAGCGCAAATAAAATTTTATTAAATCAAAATTTAAACCAAATCGGCCCAAGCGTCCTCTTCTTCTTCGTCTTCCTATAATCGGTGTGTTGTCAGGTGGTTCCATAGCAATTTTATCAAAATAGGTTGTGTAGTTTGGGAGTAAAATCGGTTTATAGTTTTGAAAAATTATGCATGATTTGTTTTGATTCCTTTGTTTTAATAACCCTGGACATTGACGTATATACTTCCTACATTTCGGTATTTAAAATTCATATAATTTTATTTTAGGTACCTAGTATTTTAATTTAAGTACATAGTATTTTAATTTAGAATTTTTCGAGTTTTAGTTTTTAGTTTTACGTAGGATAATTTACTTTTAATTAGTTACCATTTTAGTTTATGTTTTTCTTTCATTTGTAGTTAAATTTTAATTTAAATTGTACAGAAATGTCACATAAAAAATATACTCGTAAAGTGCGCCAATTGTCAGCAAATCATGAAACAAAAAAGTTTTAGTAAATAAATAATTTAAAGCTATCACCTTGAACTTTCAATCACAGTTCACTAATCACCAATCACTACACAGTCGATGACAGACAGACAGACAGCTGCCTCACATCACGCGAGAAACTACACTGTTTATGTAAAATCCTTATAATAGCTGCTGTGAATTCTGTTTATGTTGCAGATAGTATTTAATTGGGTAATTTGATTTATAACTAGACACTAAATAAATGTCATTTAATAAATACACTTTAGATGCAGGCCGCTCTTGATCGGTCATTTTGGAAATCTTTGGCTGAGGCCTATGTCCAGCAGTGGACGTTATGCGACTGAAATGATGATGATGATGATGAAATACACTTTAGAAGATGGTCAAGTATTTAGTGGAAAATAAGAAGATATGGCAAATACTACACCGACAAGAGCCTACTTCTTTTTTGATAAAAACTAACGTGAGATGCCATTATTCTTAAATTCAATAAACGGGTTACTCACGTATGTCGGCTGTAGCTGGCTCTATACGTGAGTAACCCGTTTATTGGATTTAAGAAAGCCTACTGTTTATGGATTATTGACGAATTACACTGAAGCTAAGCTCTAGATCATTTATTTTGGAAATTCTTGGGAGAGGCCTGCCCAGGCGACTGAAATGATGAAGTACACTTTGACTTATACGATTATTTTCATGAGGATTAATTTTGAGTAAAAAATTAAATAAACCCTAATGGGATAGCTCGAGACTTTTGTTATGGTATACTAACTCAAAGATACTATATTTTATAACAATACATAATAATGAATAGATAATGTCTAAGACCCAGGTCAATCTGAAAAAGATCATTTTCCATCTTGACCTGACCGGGGATCAAACCCGGGACCTCCGGTGTGACAGTCTGGCATAAACAATGACTTATTTTGACGACCTAGCTGTGGCCTAGTAGTTATCTCATCATGCCAGGCTCAGGCTAAGTTTGGCCGTCGAAATAAGTAATTGTTTACTAAACTGATAAATTTATAGAACTGATTAGTGCTTATGTACGTGGAATTCTTCTTTATTGATCCCTTTAGCACTATTGTTTCGTCACAGTCACAGCCCAGTGGTAGCTCTATATAGCTAAAAATTCCTTTTAGACCTACCGGTAGTACTACTGGGATTATAATTAAATAGATAGATACGCCAAAGGTAGCGCTAAAGTATGTTTAAACTTGTATAATGGGATTTTATTTATGGGACTCAACGATACTATTACATGTATTTGTTATAAAATATAGTATTTAGTATTCCATTTATTGAGTTAGTATTCCATAACACAAGTCTCGAACTTACTTTGAGGCTAGCTCAATCTGCGTAATTTGTTCCTATATATTTATTTGTTTTATTTTATATATTCTTTGTCTATTGCCCATATCGTCTATTAGTTCGAAAATAATGATTTATTCCATTAAATAGAAATAAAGTTAAATTCCCATTGACGCACGGCTCCCGTAACATTGATATCAGGTTTGTACAGCGCAGAACTTGCCCTGATGAGTGGAGCCTTGGCAATGACCGAGGGTCATTCCATGGAACTCGAACCTGCCTTAACAACAACAGGATTCTTTAATAAGGGTCCTGTTTCACGTTGAAGTTCTATAAACATCATTATTTATAGTTAGTGTACCTGGTACACATCTGGCATGTGGTTCAAAATTCAAAATTCTAATGTTTCGTCAGTCTTTACAGGCGCTTTTACACGTCAATAACAATAATTTACATTAATTACGTGTAGTGTAAAAAAATACTTAGACTCCGCTGTCCGCCCGTCTGTCTTTCCGTCTGTCACGAGGCTGTATCTCATGAACCGTAAGCTAGACAGTTAACATTTTCACAGATGATTTTATGTATTTCTGTTGCCGCTATAACAACAAACACTCAACAAACAATCAGAATAAAATAAATATTTAGGATACGGAACCCTTGGTCCGTGAGTCCGACTCGCACTTGGCCGTTTATTTCTCTTTATTGGCATACAGTAATTACAGAAAATATCTTACTAACAAAATTCATACATTATGCAGAAATTGAGTCTCGAAACTTAACTAAATTTTTTATATTTTATATTGCATACCAAAGTTTATCGAAATTGGTCCAGCCATTTGCGCGTGAAGAAGTAACAAACATAAACACACACTCACAAATTTTCACCTTTATAACATTAGTGTTATTGTTAGAGAAAAAATCTTCAAGCTTGATTCGATTCTATTCTTTTATTCCGCTCTCGTATTATTTGAATGTACTTAGTACTATATTATTGTGGTATAACTCCCCAGTATATCTAAAAACTCACTACCTACGTCAAAGCTCGTTTATGTAACTACTTCTAAAAAATAAAAAAAGTTTGAACCGACCAAAATTTTTTTCATTTTTCTCCATTGAAGCCGGTTTTCCATGTTTGATAGAATTTTCGAACGCAGCTCGAGTTTGTAGTTCCGAAAATTCGTGCTGTGTGTAGGATGAATTTTGACTGAAATTGTAGTCTTTTTTAGAAGGTATCTAAAACTATAACTAAAGCTTCGAACTTTGAGGTAAATTAGGCTGTTAAAGCAGTCACCACTTACACATTTGGGTAGTATTTTGGGTCAAAAATAGTCAAAATTAAATTAAAATGTCACAAAATAAAGTCAATTGTTTAATGTGGTTTCAGATGTGTTGATACATAAAAAATATGCCAAGATTTTTAGCATCTCACGCTTAAGTATAGTCTTTCAGGGACCGTATACATATAACATCTTAGTTGTTCTATAACAAGCTTAAGTCATCATCAACATCCGAGGGTATTCCGAGTTGCATCTTCAGCGGTATCGCTTCAGAGCCCGGGGTCCGCTACCTAACTTAGGCGATTTGACAAAGATTCTTTTCTTCGCAACCCAAAGGGTACATCAATCCTTAGACAGGTTTGAGCAAACGCTAGATGGCGTTCGAGACCCACAGGTTTTTCGAGCCTCCTAAACACGGAATGATCTTTCTTTACGGATAATCAAGTAATTCAGCCTGCAATATCCTAACCAGAGTGGAAAGAATGTTTCCCAGCGGGATTCGAACCCACGACCTCCGGATCAAGGCAGTAAGGCATTTTGGCCACTGGACCATGAAAGCAGTTTAGTTAACAAACTAAGTATACATTTTAATTGAAAAAGAGTTCAATTCTATCGTGTAAAACGAAGAATTCGTACATTCTCGTAGTCATCCCGGTTTCACGTAAGATATATTGTGGTCATAATTTACGAAATAAATCATACCCAGCTACAGCATCGCTTTTACAACGACAAATGAACGAGTAATTTTTATGTCTGTTCATATGAAATTTATTTATTCATATAATAAAACAGTAAAAAAAGGCGTCTGTACATTGAATATATTTCCAAAAAAATAATTTGGGGCGATGGAGATAGAGTAAGAATAAAAAAAATAGCTGTCTATTTGTGTGTACCTAAACGTTAAGCTTCGGAAATACAGGACGGATTCGAATGAAGGTTTTTTTGTTATATAATTGCTAAGCCTGTGCAACATGTAGATAGGTAAAGATTTTGGAAAATGGAACACATGATGCAGAACCATAATGGTCCAGCTAAACTATAAGAAATATCAAATGACGCCTTAGCAAAAGTTGTTCAACTTGATGAGCATTTTCCAAAGCCATAAAGATCTTCAGCTCGTCTTTCATAAAATACGAAACTGAGCAGGACATGCCTTCCGTATGTCCGACGAACACTGGGCGACGAAACCAGTGACACAAACACAACATATTATTCAAAACGGAAAACGGAAGCCCGGAAAGTGATTGAGGAAGACTTGACCCCTACTGCAGGGATTGGGTCTCGAAGGCCCTCGACTGAGAGAGTTAGAGTGTTGGAAAGGAGGCCTTTACCCTACAGTGGGGTACCTGCCGACCTGTCAGAAATAAAAATGAAGTTCTACGGCTACAGGCGCCTGCAGCCGCCTGCTGAACACCCTCCATAAGGCGAGGACGGGGGAGAGGCACGGGGATGGGAAACGCCGACACATATTCCGCGGGACCCTAGGTTAAAATAAATTCTGTGACATTACAGTAGTATTGCCAACCTAATTTTTATTTTATCCGTTAAGTGTCGTATAAAAATCATATATTTTCAAAAAGGGTGTCCATTCTGTGGGATCATACTAGCATAGGGTACGAAAGGTCGTAACGGTGGAAACATTAAGCGTCCGCAGTGGCGTATAGCCGCAAATTTATGGAGCCTACTTAGGTTGCCGGCACACGGGCGACTAGTCGCTGCGATTAGTAGTCCTATACTACTAATAAAATGCGAAAGCTGGTTTGTATACTTGTTTGTTTGCTTCACGCTTTAACCACTAGATGAAATTTGATATGGATATAGTTTGATACTCAGGGAAGGACATAGGATAGTTTTTATCCCGAAATTCCCATGGGAAGCAAAGCCCACAGGCCTGTGCCTAGTCTTTAATAATATTATAAATGCGAAAGTGGGTTTGTATGTTTGTAACTCTTCACGCTTAAACTACTGAACGGATTTGGATGAAATTTGATATGGATATAGTTTGATACCCAGGGAAGGACACAGGATAGTTTTTATCCCGAAATTCCCACGGGGAGCGAAGCCCACGGGCGCATCTAGTAAGTTATAATATAGCTAGCACTCTTTTCTTAGTTCTTCCTTGTGGTCTGGGAGAAAAGAAAAACTTAGAATGTTAAAGCTAATCGAGGGAATGGGCGATCATGCGAATTATGATTCGCATTTTGACCCATTATCTTGGCTTCTCCAATCTGCGCGGGAAGAAAAGCAGCTGTTACATTCTTAGTTTTTTCTTGTTTCTCAGACCAGCATTACAAGCGTAGAAGAACAACAGTTTTTATACTTATATATTAGACCGTGCGAGCGAAGCATCGAGTCGGTCGAGTTCGGTTGTCCGTCAGTTGTCTGTCCGGCTGTTCTCGCCTATAGCGGTCAGGTTTCTGGACGGATTCTCGTGAAATTTTGAAAGACGGTTTCGAAAATTATGTAGAATTTTGTGTCGATTCAGTTTTTCAAAATGGCGGAAATATAGAGGGCTGAAAACTTAAAAAAAATATCTAAGCCATTTCGAAAAAAAATAAAAACTTTTTTGCTATCCTTATCAAAACGCAACTTTTTTGGCTGATCAATTTCTTTTACCGATTAACTTCAACGGATCGGCTAGACTTGCGAGTTCTACCGTTCATATAGCCACTAGTTTAATTTAAGAAGCCAGTGTGTGTGGCCTCCATACTGCCTTAATATATAACAAGCTGTTCATAAGATATAATCTACCCGCCGTGTTTACTCATTCCAAAGTACCAGTTATTCAAGTTTTATTGTAAGGCTACTGTCGCTACTAACCACTTTTGTTTTTTTTTAAATCCAGTTCTGCATTTTTAAACATTGCTGTGAATAGAGAAGGCATGTTGTACCACCACTGAGATAATTTATCTATTTTTACATACATAATATCACGCCTGTTTCCCACAGGGGTAGGCAGAGACTAAGGACCTTCACTTGCTACGATCCTGACAAACCTCTTTTACTTCATCTAAACTCATCAATCTCTTCATACATGCCCTTCGGTTACGGGTAAATTTTACCTCTTCTTTTCTTAGAACATCTGCAATTTAGTCGCAGAATGTTAGCCGAGGTCGACCCTTTCCTACTGTTCCTTGCACGTTTGACATTGCAATATTTTTTGTCAATCTCTTGTGACGATAAGATTTATTTGAAAGAAACCATATTTAGAAAGACCAAACTCTATAATTCAATTTTTAACAATTTACACACTGAATACCAAAAGTAGTCACAGGTAAGGTTCGTAGGTTCACACCCACGAGATTCGTTGTTCCAGAAAAGATTTCCAAAACTACTCAGCTTTGAAATCGCAGCAGCCCGGCGTCCAGTAGTGGTCAAAAGAGAACAGGATCCTTCACGCCGTCCTTTTTATATGGGCCGCGCGGGGTGAGTGCGGTGAGGTGGGGAGCACTAGTGCGGGCCGTCGTCACACTCTTTTCATCCATCTTTATTGATCTTTTAATTGATATACTGCGTATATGGTTATCAGCGTGGTAAAATTTTTGACAATCCCAAGGGAACTTCACGATGTAAGGAGTTCGCGGATCGCCCCGCACTTTATCCCCCTCGGGCGTTGAAAAACCTCAACTTGCCTAAGTCTATGCAATAGATAATCATATTTCTGCTAACGATGTCGTCTCAGCAAAACCTTCTTTATTTGCTACTCGACCCGCCGCCGTTAATTGGACCTAAATAGATACGGCTTTTTGCGTTGGCTTTATTCTAAAGATATTTTATGACACTGAATCGTTATCTTAAAGTTTTACGACTGTTAAACTTTAAGATTATTACCTACTACATATATAAGGTATAACTAAATATTCTAACTATTTTGAGGGTAAATTCAGTTCATGCTGATCAACTTTCTCCAAGGAACAGGTATCGAAATATGAAACGTAATTTTTGGCCTCTCAAGTAGGATCAGCTAATCCGAGTTTGTATGCAAAGCCAAAAATTATTTTTCAGATTTCGACTTATGTCTCTTGGGGAAAGATGTTCACTAACAGACTGTATTCAAACTTAAAATTGTTTCAGTATATTTTTCTAGACTTTATATAGGCATACACACAATGCCTCATTCAATCACAAAATTTGATAAGTAAATATCCTAGATTTAAAACACTAGATTCAGTAAAGAAATCATTTAAAATCCAGGGTCAAAACCCCCATAAAGAATAATCTCGCATAACAGAGGAAAATTGCGCGGAAAAATCCGTCGGCCAGCGAAAAACAGTAGCGTTAATTACGCAAAACGCAATTTTCATCAGAATAGCACCGCGATATCTCAAAATCTCATTAGTAAGAATGAGAGAAAGACCACAAAAAATAATGAGTCACTTCACAAACACTGCTTTTGCACTTTGAAAACTTTAATTCGCTCTTAAATCAAGTAACTCAAGGCACATTTTGCAATGGAACTTTGTTACAAGTAACAGTGGTTCTTGTCAATAAAAAGTTAAGGAAGGGAACGAAATGACAAAAGTGTACATGGTAATGATGGGCCGGGCTGCGGCCCGAGAAAATGGTATTAGACATGGGTTATAAGTTCTTTGGATCTTATATCTTCCTTTGTTGGTGGAAAGAAGAAATCTCGACGGAATAGGGTTGCCGGATTTTTTTTAACAATTGTGCGTTTTTCAGCATATAAAGTCCTCAAAGCTAAGCTTAGTTTTGCATTAGTGTGAATAACCGCTAAAAGTAGTATCAATCAAAAAATTGCATAAAAGTAAAATTAATAACATTAAAAAGAAATTAACCTTGTCGATATTTAAAAAAGAACACGATTGAATTATGTTTATTATAAAAAAATTATAATTGATGTTAGTTTATTTATTTCACTTAGGTATAATTCAAACATGACACTGTAACAAGCTTCCAGCAGTACCAAAAGTTCGAAGGCGAAAAGTGCGTTGGCGATGAAAAAATGAAAAAAATGAAAAATGTTTATTCAGTCACTTACAAAGGTTACAATATGTGTCTGAAATCTCCATTTAAGTGTATAATACACTTGTGTTTGGACTTTCCGCTATTCCATATTTGACTTTATAAATTAATCATTTCAGCCGCACAACGTCCACTGCCGGACATAGGCCTCTCCCAAAGATTTCCAAAATGACCGATCAAGAGCGGCCTGCATCCAGCGCTTTCCAGCGACCCTGGTCAGGTCATCTGACCACCTTGTAGGTGGGTGCCCTACGCTTCGCTAGCCAGTACGCGGTCGCCATTCAAGAATTATAAATTAATGTAAGTAATTAAATTAAATTAAATTATGCTAAATTAAAAATTTTGACAAAATAAAATATGGATTATGGAGATGACGCGCGAGAGTCGTGCCGTGTCTAGGCCGAGTTTTGAAAACTAGTATAAGCAAGTTAAAACCATGCGCGGGCCGTGCCGTGCCTCAGACCGGTGTTTCACCTACACTCACTACCTGTATGCATTTACACAAATGCAAAGCTGAGCTTACGTCTCGAGAGTAAGGGTTGCTATAGCGTTCCTCTCGTCTCTCTCTCTCTCTCTCTCTCACTTTGGCAAATGACGGTTCTGAGCGACAGAAAAGGATAGCAGCATGCGAAAGCGCTGTTTTGTGCTGACAGGTGTAGTCCAACACTCAGTAGCCAGTGTAGCCAGCACAGACATTGATATAGACAGAATGTACCTATCTGTGTATTAGGAGAAGTAAAGTAATAGATAGAAGGACATTATATCGGCTTGGTTTTTGTTGTTTGTTCCTATTAGTGATGTGCCGCCATATTAAGAAATGATTTTACATAAGTTATAGATAATACATTCGCATTGATAAAAAAATTGTCTGATAAATAAATTTATAACTTTCCCAGACATTTCTAATTTTTGGGAACGTTCCCGGGAATGATTTTGGAAATCTGGGGAATTTGGGAACGTTCCCGGGAACGGCACATCACTAGTTCCTATACGTAAGTACATGTGGTTTGACAAATTAAAAAAGTGTGGTAAAATACCAAAAAATATTGTATGAACCATATAAGAACCTTATTTGACATAATTATATTTTATACAGGCAAGTAATAATAAAATTTGAGCTTAAACCGAAAAGAATTAAATCAAATGTAAGTTCTACGCAGAACACCAAGTCCAAGCAAAGGTATCGAAAATTCTGTAAAATACCGAACAGTAGCAACCCTGAGGCGGCCATTTTTATTAACCTTTTCTTTAGAGGCAAAGGAATCTATTTGCGTTTAATCTTACTCGCGGTCTATTAGAAAGAAATCTCTCATTTATGATAAGTACAGTGCACAGAGCATTATAACTGGTTTGGTATGATCTTTTCAAAGTCTTTTTAATCCTTAGCCACAGAATATATACTAGTATAGACTACTAGTAAATAACTGCCTGCGTGGTATAGTGGTTAGAGCGTTTGGCTCATACCCGGAGGTCGCGGGTTCGATTCCCGGCGGGAGCAACGACTTTGTGTTGTGGTCCTAGTAAGGTTAAGACATTGTAGGCTCACCTGATTGTCTGATAATTAAGATGATCCGTGCTTCGGAGGGCACGTTAAGCCGTCGGTCCCGGTCACTGTCTTTGACATTGGTCGTTACCTAAAAACCATGTCAGAGGCCTTTAAGGCGGTTTAAAAATTCGGACACTAGTGTTAGTTACTAACACACACGATAAGAAGAAGAATACTAGTACTTACGTACTTAGCTGTGCTGCATCGGAGCCAGGAACGCGCTTTTTTGCTTTTTTTTCTACAATGTATGCATACATGTCAATTGCTCACTTAACCACGTGAATTTTCCGGGGTCCAGTGCTGCCCCCATTTGAAGAAAACGAACATATAATATAAAATTGTGACCTGACCCAGTCTTAGATAACCCTTCAAACTATTTAATGAACTACTGTTTACAGTTTAAACTGATAACGAAATGTGTGACGAAAAGCTTCACCTTCTTAGCCAAAAGTGACAGTTTTTCATAAATGTGTGTAGAAAAGCTTCACGTTCTCAATCAAAACTGTAAACAGTAGCTCATAAAATAGTTTGAAGGGTTATGTAGGGCTTGGTCAAGACACAATTTTAAATGTTATCTCCGTTTCCTTTTAAATTGGGGTAGTATTGGACCCCAGAAAATTCATGTAGTCCTATGCAGAGTACCATACAAAAAAGAAGTTGCGGTTGAGTATATCAACAAATTTTCAAAACATTTGAAAATTTTTAAAATTCTAATGTCACTTAGCTTATTGTTTAAAAGTGTCACAGGGCTCTCGAGACCACAGCGTTATGGAAAAGTTTAAGTCAGTCAAGTTACAAGTCATGATTGTAGCTTTGTTATCAACCGGAGTTTTTGAGACAAACAGAATAAATATTTTATCTGGTTGGTTCTTCTTCTTCTACTCGTGTCGAAGGCTCAAATCAAATCAGATTTTCCCTCCAGAAGGTTGCCACTTTTACGGCGTTGTCTGAGGTGAAACGCTAGTCTAGGACTAGCGTTTGTAATACAACAAAATATACTATTTTAAGGGTGAATTCAGTCCGTGATACTGAACAACTTTCCCCAAGGAACAAATGTCGAATTATGAAAAATATTTCTGGCTTTCCATACCAACTCGGATCAGCTAATCGTTCGATACGTGTCCTTGGGGAAAGTTGTTCAGTACCATGGACTAAATTCGCCCTTAAAACAGTTCCAGTATATTTTGTTAGACCTTATATAAAAGACTTTTACTCAAAAAAGCGAATTTCCCGGAAAGGTGGGACGGAGCCATATTACTTCAAAGGTATAATGATAAGTACACGCCGTCATCGAGGAAATTTCCCCCATAATTTAGCAAACTTTTTATTAAAAATAAGGGGAGCATGAACATTCGCCGCACACCGTCAGCTGACAATATTAGGCGTCAGTTTAGTACGTGACAGTATTGCGCAAATGTTTGACCCGGATTATTAAAAATCCGGCGAAGTTTAAGATCCACTTGTTATACCAAATTAATGGCGGTTACTTCATAAAAAATACGTTAGACGTGTGATAGTGACGGTCTATTTTATGTCAAACTTCTTCTTCTTCCTTGCCTTTCCCTATTTGGGGCCGGCTCTGTATGTCAACTCCCTATGGCAAAGGATAGAAGGTTATGGAACCTTCTATCCTTTGCCATCGCTGTACTGACCCCCCGTTCCCACATGTCCAATCTTACGCATTCTTCCTACGTCTTTCTCGGCCTTCCTCTTCCTCTATACCCGTCTACTTTTAAGTCGACCATTTTTTTGCCAGTTGTTCGGCATCCCTTCTCATTACGTGGGCATACCAGGTCAGGCGATGGCTTTTTAATTTGTCGACTATTGGCGCCACTTTTAGACTCCCTCTAATATACTCATTCCGTATCTTATCCATTTAGTTTTATGTCAAACTAAATTAGATTAATCTCTGCCTACCCCCATGGGAAACAGGCGTGAAATAATGTATGTACGTAAACCAAATTAGACTTTATCATCATACGTTGCTCCCATGCTGGTCTGGGAGAAATAAAAAAAAAACTTAGAATGTACCAGCTGCTTCTCTTCCCACGTAGATCGTAAAAGCCGATCGAGGGAATGGGCAAAAATGCAAATCATGTTAACTCATTCACGGACACTAAGCCAGACACAATAGAAAAAACAATTGATGACTTCTATAGAAGTCCTACTGTCCATTAACATGTTAACAGGCGATGCGGCTAGCAACTCATCACTGTATTGATTGCTTTTCCATCTTCTCGCCCACCATGACGCTAAAAGTGCTTTTGGGTCTTGCGGCCCTGGGCTCTGCATAGAACTGCAAGACCCAAAATGCTCTGTCTGCCCCATTAGGGATAAAGACGTGATAGTATGTATGTATGTATCATACGTTGACACTGTAACGCGGATACTCAGTAACGTCCGTCTGGCGTACCACTTTTGGAGTAACCCCCGTGTAGCAGTCCGCGGTCTGTATTATGGTCTAAAAACTTTGGAAGGTAGATATTTATTAAGCCGCTGGTCCCGTTGTTCAAAACAATCATTCATTATGATCAATGTACATAAATAATAGTGTAAATTAGGTGATGAAAAAAGTTCACGCCCACCTCTTAAACTCCCTTCCTTCATAAAGTCATTATTATTTTTTTCTTCTCTTCTTAACTATTTATATGTTAGTATAAGTAAATGTATATGTGTGTATTGTAAGTAGATATTTATTGTGATATTTATATATCATAGGTATATAATGTAATTGTATATTATATACTATTATTTTATATGTGTAAGTATATTGTATTGCTTTTTGTGCCGCATAATTTTTTCTGGTTATCCCGCCATTTGTTATAAGTATATTTGTACTTTGGATCAATAAAGTTTGATAAAATAAAATAAAAATAAATGAAAAATGGTGAACGATGAATGAATGATGGTGAAAGGTAGGTAAATTATGACTGATTAATGAATGATGAAATAACGTAATAACGTAAAAGGGGGTAAACGGAATCAAAATAGTGATGGGTTGCGAGCCGCAACACGTTACCGATATTATTTATTTATGAATTGTAATGAAAGCTTCGGACTACCTATTTGCTGCTTATTTACAGAAGCAACCGGCGCCATTTGCAATTTACATGCGGTACACAAAACGTCCGTTTTAGTATTCCCATATAGTTTTCCCTACGTTCCACTCAATAAACTGGGAAAGGCATCGCCGTGCCCATATCTTTGCCAGAAGGGAAAATTAAAAAAAGAGTGCTCCTGAGTCGTAACTTTGAACGAGCGTGAGCGTTGTATGGACATTAATGTGGATGTCAGCATTTTTTATGCATGTTTACGGCTGGCATGTCAAGCTTTATGTACCCAACATTGTATACGATTCAAATATTTTTTCAGAATTTAATTCATCGTTTGAAACAGAGTTGCACTGTAGTTTTGAGATAAAACTAAAATGACTGAAAGTTGGTATCTACGCTAAATTTTAAACTTATTTTGACTATTATTTTTTGCGGTGCAATGGCGGTTTCAAAACACGAGCATCTACTTACTAAGGTTGTCAAGTATGATTTTCATTTATGAACCTAATACAAACTTGCATTCATGTAAGTAAATTGAGGAAAAGTGGTGCCTGGAAAGGCCTTGTTCCAGAATGTTAGATTAGTAAAAAATGTTCACAAATTCTGTGCGAAACGGAATGTTATCGCATTAACTAATGCGAGCGAGGTGCAAAACAAAATGTTTTTCAACAAACATTAAACATTCCGTAACTTGAAATATCTTCTCTTGAGCTGTGAATTTGGCAAATCCTACCAATTTGCGAGACGCTATCTCGTCGAGTTGGCACATGTTGCCTGTCAAAATTGAGCAGGCGCTTACGGCTGAGGACTGCTGGCTGTAGCTAGCCGGCAAATATACAGTTTGCATCTAAATTATAACTGTGACTCTGTGAATTTGAATTTCAACTGCAAACGTCTTGGGTGGCTTAATGAATGTACTGTATTTGGTTAAGTCCTCCCTTTAATTATGACATTTATTTAGGTAGTTATTAAGAAGATAGGACTCCGCGACTCACCGATACGATACCTAGTCAAAAACTTTAAAGACTTATGTGCTTGTCTACAAAAACCCAATGAAATAAAAACTTTACGCTGTATTAAAAAAATCTGCACTAGGTGCTACGTACCTACATAAATCAGATTTTTGAGTTAAATTGAAAGTCCGCATTTACTTCCTGGGTAAAATCAATGGTAAAATATTAAAAACACCTAGGTACCTACGAATCCTACGATGCGCTGAGTAGTGGGCGGTCTTATAAAAGAGAGTAGGTACCACAAAAGATCCGGTAACCGTAAACATGTTTGTTTCTTATTTTGGTAATGTAATGTCTGTTTATTTACCCAATCCCATCCTCTAAGCTTTTAGTTGGAGGGTTGAGCGGTGAGCTCAACAGAGAAACAATTTACCTAGAAATGTAAGTACCTAAATATCCACAAATTCGCATTGTTGCTTATCTGTATAGTTTTAAAATAATTAAATTATTTTTGTAAATAAGTATTGAATTAATAAGTTACAATTTTTTAAATAAAAATTGTAACTTGAAACTATGTAAAATTATATCCCACAGAAGAAGAATCTAACAATCTTTATCTGCTTATATTGTATAGTTTCAACACAATTAAATTATTTTTGTAAATAAATAAATATAATAATATTACGTTTATAAACTCAATGATCATAAAAAAATAACGATATCCCATAGATATTAACTAATTTGCTACCAAGTTTCTTTCCTTGGCACAAGGTTCCATACTACGGATTGAGCATCGCCCTGCAAGAATTGTTTAACTATTTTGACACCACCTGTGTATATCCAGTATATTTGTCATGTTAGGTATTTTTGACTGTATTTTTTATGAATGATGATAACGATGAATATGTTATAATGAATTAACGTTTAATGAACAACGAAGATGAATAAATGATGAGTGGGCGATTAATGAATGATGAATGCCCGAAGAATGAACAATAAATGAATGATTAATGATGAATGAATGATTAACCGACGACAAAATTATTTGAAAATGCATTTGTGTATACAGGCACTTTTTATGGATGGATTGTTATTATTGTATAAAGCTTGGGACCGTTTCCAAATGTTAAAGCAATATTGTTTCCGATAACCACAATGTCGCGGACCAGGAAATGCGCTATTCTCTCACAGAATAGTTTCCGATATCGCAGATCTAAAACTAGATATTATATTATGAAATCGTACAGTACACATAAGCTTTCTAGAGTAGAAGTAAGAAATAAAATGTCAGTATTTAAATAAACAAATATAGTTATTATTTAAAAAGGTTAATAAAACACTGACTTTGTATAAAAACCAGAAAAATTGATCAATATTTAGTTACTTACTTAATCATTTTAGCAATAATAAATACTATCTAAAATCCACATGCCTTTCCATTGTTTTCTGTTGCAATACCCTATCACGGTTCATATTGTACCAATAAATTTAAGGAGTGACTATTTAGTAAGGTGTAATAATATGCATAATGTGACAAGCAATAAATAAATTGTACTGAAATTGAGTAGAAACGTCATACAAATTGATAAAAAATACATTTTTGTACCAACCTGAGTTTCTTTACTCCATTATAACTTGGAAATGCCCTTACCCCTAAAAGATATTGATGTAAACGGGGTGTCGTTAGATCTTTACATTAACCCAAGAGACAAAGTCTATATATTTTTTGTAAATATTTTTTGATCAATATTTTTTCTTCCTTTTTTATTGGAATTAGTTGTATGACTTTTCAAATAACAAATGAGAGATTACTTGCACAGAGTTTACTGAAATCATGCCAATTCACTTTTTTACTTTCAAAAGTGAGTTTGAATAACGAGTGAACAATTAATTGCAAACTCGAATCAGACTCTCCGTCATCATTTACACAGCTCGACTGTGTACGGAACTCGTGAAAATTGATAATTAATTTCATTGTGCGCACTTTGAGTCAGACAGATGAAAGTAAATTTGACATACACAATCACGTTTTCAACCTTCGCGGTAGACAGAGCCATACACTTTTTTCAGTATTTGTTGCAATTGCGGCAACAGAAATATACTATCTGTGAAAATTTCAACTGTCTATTAGCTATCACGGTTCATGAGAGACAGCCTGGTGACAGACGGACAGACAGACAGTATGGACGGACAGCGGAGTCTTAGTAATAGGGTCCCGTTTTTACCCATTGGGGCGGAACCCAGAACCCTAAAAAGATAGTCAAAATAGTGATGGCCTAACCTCACTCAATTTTACCTTTTTTATTATGACCAACAATGTAAGATCTTAAAGAGATAAAAAAAAGTTAAATCTCAGAAAATCCCATTAAATTAAAATTTAAACCCCTAAATACGTAGTAAAAGCGTAACAACCACAGATTCGCAAAAAGTCACGTCCGCCGACCCTGTAATCGAGATTAATCGATTCACAAACAGCATCGATACCGCAATCGATTACGATTCGGTCACATGGACATGCGCTGCGGTATCGATAAAAACAGGTGAAAATAAGTTACTGGTAACCGCATCACATCGATTAAAGTAGGATTAAAGAACGAATAAATATTTGTGGAAAATTGCAATTTACTACGATTGTTTGAGTCGGAATCGCCTTAGTTTTAAAATCTTAGTTGCATTATAAACTGTACTACTTTGGAGCTCGGGATACGCGCACTGGCTTTTTCATCTTCAAAGGTAAGGGTCACCCAAGGATCCTTATCTTCGAAAAGTAAAATTATTTGTTTTTCGACCAGTCTCCGTCGAGAATGAATTTGTGCGATAAAATTCAACAGGCTATCGACCAATCTCAATACTCCTTGAAAATGCAGTTATTGCAAGAGATATTTTTGCTTAGACTTTTAGTGCAGGAAGTGATGAGTGATTTTATTCAAGGCCAGAAACTACACTGCACCTTTTGAGGAATTGGACTTATTTAATTATGAAACAATTTTCTGAGAAGTTTATTGAATGCTATATAACTTTCAATTTTGTCGGAACATCAGTCATTTCACGGAAATTTTCTTGAAAAATAAGTCCTTTTACTTTGTTTTTATTATCTAATTCCACCGCAAATAAGCAAGACCCAATTAAAACTTAGATAAAGAAATTCTTCGTGAAGTGTACAATATTTTATTTGTTTGGAGATAAAAGACGGTTTGTAATCCAGAGAGGTTTCTTGGGACAGGAAGTGGAAAAAGTTTTCTTTTTTATACATGCAGAAGCCTTAGTTATATATGTTGTTTTTTTTGGCTGTGGGTGTATTAAGCTTGTTTGCACAACTAACAGAGGTTTCAAAGGTTTAGCCAAGACAAATAAGGGGGATAGAAAGTTTCTTATTCGTATTTCGCCGTTGTATATATATTTATCGCGAAACATCGATGCGGCCTGGCTTTGCACAGCTATGCAGTATACCTAAATGGAAATAGTTTGAGAATTGCTCTACATATTGGTGAAAATCGTATAAAAACTAGTAGCTCTGTGAGCTTGTAGGCCTCGCGTCGCTGCGTGTGTCAGTCACCCCCATCTCGTTGACGTTTATCGGATTAAAAAGTTGTTCAGACAAATAAGGGTAGGTCCTACTTAATAAGGGTTACAAAAAGTTCTATAAAATCGTTGATTTTTTTTCGAAATAGCTAAAATAGATTTTGTCGAAATTATTATTCCCTATATTTCCGCAATTTTAAAAAATTTAAAAAAACTGGCTCGGTAAAAATTCTACATAATTATCGAACCCGGTCACAAAATTTAACCAGAATCGGTTGAGAAATGCGACCTGTAGCCGAGAACAGCCGGACAAACTGAGAAACTGTTTGGTCAATCTCGAAACGAAGACGCTTTGCTCCATTGAGATCTAGTAAAATGACACTATCTTGTCTGTTAATTTCAACTTGATTTAGGCGGCTAACGTGTTTTATAATAAGACAGTTAAAGTTTACAGAAAGACAGGTATATAATAATATGGGTAAGCCTAGATGTGATAAGTACTTTATATATATTTTGATCGTGAACTAGAAATCTTCCATTGCCCGATTCTATTACATTCCTAGTTCCCAGTAGAGCAGTAAATGTACCAAGCGCAGTGGAGAGTGGAAAACTTAGGAATTTTCCACTCAGTGAACGATTGGATTCTCATTCTAGAAATATCTACAGTAGTATATACTTCATATATACTACTGTAGATATTTCTAGAATGGTCGGTCTTCGTCCGAGTTGTTTAAAGGAGAACATCTTTTTGAAATTACTGCGCTTTGTTATTCGTAAAACCTTAGAAAAATCAGATATATAGTATTGGAGTAGTGAAATTCGCGAGTAGTGGATATTGGTAGACAAATTTGTGAAATAAAATTTTCAAAAAGTGATAGATTTTGGAAGATTACAGCAAAAACAGTTCAAAAAATTCAAGATTCCGTTGACGTCCCTGACCTACGGCAACCCGCGACGGCGTCGCTTGGTGAATCATCAGAGCGCAACACAGCGGCATCGAGCCTACGTACTACGACACCTTCATCCGGGGCGATAAGTATCGCTTAGCTATCGTTTAGTATACACGGCCGGTACCAAGAACAACGTAGCAGATTTGAAGATGGAGTTGGCGGGCAGAACCGAAAGTATGGCTGCTACAAGGGCGGTTAGCTGCGCGGGCTGCAGGGGAGCAATTGGCGACGACGACGAAGTTATGGGCTGCAACAAATGTAAGCAAACTTTCGATATTTTGTGTGCTAATTTTACACCTGAAGCTTTCACCACTTTATCAAAAGAGTACAAAACTTCATGGATATGCATCGAATGCCGCAGTAAAATACCCAAGGGCGATAACACGCGGACGCCAGTCAGGCAAGCGATATTAACGCATGACACGAGTATCACAAGTGATTGTCAAGAGCCCGATATATCTATAAGCAGCATCGATAACGTAACTGTGCGTACTGGAATGCGGTATGCAAAGGGAAGTTCACAGGCTGATGTCACTGAGACGGCACTTAACAAGATGCGCCTATCCATGATGCAGGAATTCAAGAGTTTACAAGCCGAATTTGAAAGTCGCCTAACATCTAAAATTAGTAGAATAGTGAAAGAATGCGTAATAGAGCTGAAATCCGAAATAGGCAGCAAAGGATGTAACAAATGCAGCGACTTGACAAAGAAAATTGAAGAGCTGGGTAATAAAGTAGACACTGTGGTACGCCTAGGATCTTGCAATGTGACAGAGGACCGCAGTAAAACTAGCAAGGTAACATTGACTGAGAATCAAGGCAATAATAGTGAGGTCATCTTGTCAGGGGCAAAAACAAGGTCAGCAAAACAAGGACCACCAAAACAAGTTCCACAAAAGGACGTGCCGCCAAAGCAAATGCATGTGGTATCAGAGGTCAAAAACACAAACTCCCTGTCCGGCAAAGTGCAGTCAAGTCTAAGCGTCATTGACATAACAGAAGAAAACCATGATGCAGAGGGAAAAGGAGCATGGATGACAGTGGACAGGAAACGACAAAGAGCGTCCAATACGTCGATATTGCGAGGTACGGCAGCCGCAGGGGTGACGACGCTAGAAGCATCAGAAAGATATAAATATCTACATTTATTCTATGTAAAACAAGGTACAACAACTGACCAGGTAGTAGGACATCTCAAAACCATCTGCAAGGAAGCAGTGTGGACGGTCGAGGCACTTAAATCGCGAGGCAATTATGCTTCATTCAAAATAGGAGCACCAACAAGATTGGCAGAAGCGATTCTAGAACCTGAAAACTGGGCGGCAGACATATGCATCAAGCCTTGGCGTCAGAACTTTCGGAGAGGCAAAGAAGAGAAACAAAACAAACGTAGCGACGTAATAACGAATGCTCAGGCAAATCTGAAGAAATCGGAAAAAATCACATTAATACACTATCAGAATGTACGAGGGTTACGGACAAAGACGACGAGACTGATGTGCTTCATCCAAGCACCAGAACACAATTTGTTTGCCGTCACAGAAACTGGATATAGTGAGTCGATCAATGATGCCGAGTTAGTCCCACCTGGATATCAAATAATAAGATGTGACCGAGCGGATGGGCGTAAACAAGGTGGTGCGTGCATAGTGGCCACCCCAAAGTATGAACTGCGACAGCTACCTATACCAAATAATGTCAATATAGACAAGCATTGCTTTGAAATGGTAGCAGTATCAGTGTATCATCGAAATAGATTCTTGTTTGTTTGTTGTGTGGTTTATATTCCACCGAATTCTTGTACTGATGAATATATGATCATGTTTAGCTTAATAGAAAATATTTGTGCAAAATACGAAAACAATGTAATTGTATTGGGGGATTTTAACTTGCATTCTGCAAGTGTAGAAGTCAATAACTATTATGAATATGTGTTAGCCTATTGTGAGTTCAGTCAATGCAACGATATTCCAAATTGTAATAATAGACAATTAGATCTGGTGTTAAAAGGGGGCGGGTTGAATGGTACAGTATCGGTTAGCGAAACAGAGGGATTGCAACCGGTTGACAAACTACATCCACCACTTGAGGTCTGGGTATCAGAACACGCAGTACGAACAGACGAAATAACAGAGGAGAGGGTTAAAAAGAACTACCAACAACCTTCGCTCCGTAGGCAATGGAACTTTCGGAAAGCAAATATGCATAAGTTGTACAGCTATATGGCTAATATAGACTGGAGTGAGCTTTATCAAATAGAAAATCCAGACGAAGCAGTGAACCATTTCTATCAGCAGATAAATAGCGTGATAGGACAATGTGCCCCACAGAAAAGACCCAAAACCGCTGAACCTACGCGTATATACCCACAATGGTACACAAGAGACATTATAGCTGACATACAACGGAAACATAAACTCCATAAGCGCTACAAAAAAAGCAAAGCAAGGAGCGACTATGACGAATTCTCCAGGTGCAGAACGAAAGTAAAAAAGGCGCTAGAAATTGCTCATAATAGTCATCGGGATTGGGTACAAAGTAATTTAGCGAAGGATCCTAAAGCGTTCTGGCATTATGTCAAAACAAAGAGAGGGAACGTGAATAAACCAAAAATAGTAAAAGACGACCGCGTTCTGACTGGAGTAGAAGCAGTTAATGAATTTGCGGATTATTTCTGCTCTGTGTATCACCAAGAGCCAGCGGATTTGGATGTAGATTCGGTGAACGCACAAGCGCAAGCCGGATCAGCGCGGGTGCAAGTACACGCTCTGCAATTGGCAGAAGTTGAACAGGCGTTGGCAAAGCCAAAACACTCCACGGGACCGGATGGAATTCCACCGTATATATTTAGAGACTGCCGTGAAGGATTAGCGGAGCCACTTTTGTATATATTTAACACATGTCTCGAAAAAGAAATATTCCCTGAGGAGTGGAAGCTGACAAGGGTGGTGCCTGTGCCTAAAGGTAGAGGAGGTACAAAAGCAAGTGACTTTAGACCGGCCGCAATACTGTCTACCCCGGCTAAGGTCTTTGAATCAGCGATAAACCACTCAGTGTATCCGCAAGTAAAGGCTCATCTGGCTGATGAACAGCATGGCTTTCGTCCAGAGCGGAGCACGGCAAGCAATCTGTTGCATTTGATGACGCATGTGGCGCCAGCGGTGGACTCAGGGATTCAAGTGGATGTAGCCTACTTCGATTACCAAAAGGCGTTCGATACAGTTGACAATGACGTCCTACTCATGAGCCTAGCAGAGGCGGGTTTTACACCGAAAACGCTCTCCTTCTTCGCTAGCTACTTGAAAGACAGATGTCAATATGTTGATTGGGACGGACAACAATCGAAGCAGTACTACACAAGATCAGGAGTGAACCAAGGCAGCAATTTAGGACCCCTAGAGTTCAATTTGGTAATAAATAACTTGCCAATGGTAGTGACCGAATCAACTTGCCTCCTGTTCGCGGATGACCTGAAACTATTCAGAGAAGTACGAGACCAATCGGACTGCGAAAAGCTACAAAGAGATATAGATAGAGTAGTCGAGTGGAGCAATAGGCATCATTTACACTTTAATGTTTCTAAGTGCTCGGTGATGTCTTTCACACGATCAAGGAACCCATACAACCATCAATACTGCATAGAAGGTGTCCCGATGCAGCGTGTTTCCGAAACAAGAGACTTAGGGGTACATTTCACTAGAGACCTTAACTTTCGGGAACACGTCATAAAAGTTTGCAAGAAAGCATATCGAAATCTAGGCTTCCTGTTGCGCCACTCGAAAGAATTCACGAATTTGAATGCAGTACGAGCATTATACGAAGGGCTAGTAAAGAGCCACTTGGAATGCAATGCAATGATTTGGTCACCCCATGAGACGAAATATAAGTTTATGGTGGAACGAATACAGAACAAATTCATAAGATTTCTGTACTTTAAACTATATGGTGTCTATCCGTTTTACCCACTGATGTACCCAACACTCTTCGTTCTCGGCATGGTGGGGTACAATACACTAGAAGTAAGACGAAGTCTGAGCTTAGCGACGTATGTGTTCAGAATACTAAGGGGCCAGATCTCTAACCAAGCTGTGTTGCAATGGGTGGCACTGCGCGTGCCCAACCGCTACGTGTGGCGAAGGCGACAGCCTCCTTTATTCGCGATACCACATGGGCGAACAAATGTCCTAAAAATGGCGCCACTCACCCAAACCCTGCACACGTTAAATAAGATAGCTGAAAATATCGACATGTTCGGTTGCTCATTGACGGAATTCACAAAGGCAGTATTAAATGTTTTGTGTAATAATAGATAAAATGTAAGTGACTATGCTATTGTATTAGGGAAACCTGTAATGATAGTGTAAGAAGTAATAAACAAATAAATAAATAAACAAATAAATAAACAAAATATAGTATGCTGTATAAAGTTTTTGTTTTTATTGTTGTAAATCAATAGGGATAAAGAACAGTATATGCTTATAAAAATAAAATTAAAACTACCGGAAATTACACCCTTGTGTCAGATAAATTAAAAGTAATAACATACGTCTATACCAGTAGAAAACTTAGTGAAATCCGCATCGAAACCAACAGTCAACAGTAGTCTTTACAAGCTTTTATTTAACTTGCAATGTATCTATGTGTGAATGTTGGTTTGGGTAAAATCTTGCAATCTAATTTTCAGCCAGTAATCCTCAACCGATTTAGGTGAAATTTTGCGTACTTGTGTAAGTATGACACTACAATATTATGAAGCTGTTCTGATGATGGAACCGGGAGATAATTTTGCCACCAACTGGTCTATTACAACATAATTAACAATTGAGTAGGACTCATTTGATTTGTGTTGACGAGCACTTTATGGTTTACGATGCCTATGGTTTGATCACGAAGACGAAAAGTGGTCGATAGAACTCAGTAATAAAACGACGCCACTCTATCGAGTTTGTACTTATTTCATTTGTCTTAATAAGTACTTTATCCTCACAATAAAAGCTTGTACAAAGAAAATAATATTTTTTTTCAAAAACTTAAATATCTTTTTCTAGATAACCCTACAGACAGACAGATCAGACAGTTATAACACTCGTAAAACATTGTCTAGCTAACATTTTATTGTCGGTATCAGATATACCCGACCCATCCTCCACCTACATCTTGAATTTTCTCATAAACTGAAAATAATATTATCATAAAAATTGTATTCAGAGATATTTTAATGAAGTCTTTTTGAATATACATTTTCATATTCATGATTATTTTCTGTTTAAGAGAAAATTCAAGATATAGATAGAGGAGGGGTCAGGCATCTCTGATGCTGACTGTACCTAGTCAAGTGTAAATCTTACCTACTGATCAAGCAGAAAAGAAAAACGTGAAATCATAACTGCCGACCGAAGGAATGCGCGATCATCTCTAGGCAATGTCAATAGGACATGCAGCTAGCAACCCATTTTGACAAAATAGAAAGAAAAATTACTGTAGCCGCCTCTCCATGAGGGGCCACTTCTTCACTCTCAGGTATGCTTGCAGTAGGACCTGGTGTAGCAAGGAATGGTGGTTTTCCAAGTGCTTGGGGATATTGGTCTCGTGACTTCTTTGTATTTACTGAATTAAACGCTGCTAAGATGTTAATTGAATTTAATTATTTCCCTTTTATTATTAAAGGTTCAATAGGTAAATAAGATAATAAAATATAGGTTTACGATATGATATGTCTCCTTTTCATCGGAGAAAAAAAGAGTAAGTAAAGTAAGTGTCAAAAAATAAAAGCGCGGCAAATATTACACACTGACATTGACATGACAGTTTACTTTTTTTAATAATACGAAACAGGGCGTAAACAATTACCATACAATAGATCAGTTGATGGCGAGAATTTGTGCTTTGTTTTTCACTGTATTACGCTGGAGGTCCGTACACCTAAAGGTTCCGAAATAGCTTTAGAATTTAAGTTAAATTTTAGTTAACTAGTACACACGTACGCCTGTACGTGACTGGTAATATAAAGTTTAATTTCAGTAACTGAAAACTACTGCAATAAAGTTGTACACTCGTATTGACAATAATGTTAAGGCTAAACTTTTGCATCTAACGTAATTCCAATGATATAACACACGGTCCGAATGATTGGCGATTGAATGAATGATGAACGAACGACAAATGAATTGTGAGTGATGAATGAACGATGATGAAATAATGATTTATGAATTAACGTTGAATGGATGTAGAATCAAATAATGAATGAACAATGTGTAAATGATGTCCGGTAAAGACCCGCACGACATTAATAAATGTCCACGTTCATTGTCTTACTATTGTGTCTGGTATTGGCGGTAAAGGAACGGACAATCAACGAATCATCATTTGTACACATTCTTATGCTTTTGGATTGTGTTAAGTTTTGTTTGAATACTAAACAATAGCATAAAATCGCTATTCCTCTGTCAGTTGCAAATTAACTTCCGCAGGCGAAGACTCTTTGCATTCAATTACTGGTTTCCGAGGCTCGGAGATATTGTTGCGAACAAATAATAGCACAAGAAATAGAATATTAGGATATACAATAGTGCAAACCATTTGTAATTTTGTTTTTTTTTGGTTATAAACTATATATATAGAGTACGTTCTTGCTGTCACAAAAAATTGCTATTAATTAGATTTTAGCTTCTTTAACAATGAAGTTATAGAAGTGTCAAAAGTGCCTCGAAATGTTTACTACGGCTGTGCCTTTGTTTGTTCTCAGCTCGACTTGGCGGGGGCACAGCAGTGCCCCCAAATTTATAGTAGAATTTAGTATCGAGGACTGAAAAATAGCCGGCCAAGTGCGAATCGAACTCGCGCACAAAGGATTCCGTACCATTATCTATAAAAAATCACGTTTGTTGTTTGGAGTCTAAGTGGGGACTTAGATATTTGTTTATTCTATTTTAAGTAAAAAAACATCATATGTGAAAATTTCAACTGTCTAGCTATCACGGTTCAAGAGATACAGCCTGGTGACAGACTGACGAACAGCGGAGTCTTAGGGTCCCGTTTTTACCCTTTGGGTAAGGAACTCTTAAAATAGTTATAGAAATACAAAAATATTAATTTCAAATTATTAATTCTGCCTGTCGATGACGAAGACGTGAATCTTCTATGTATAAGGTTTAACTAAATATACTGAAACTATTTTAAGAGTGATTTCAGTCCATGATACTGTACAACTTTCCCCAAGGAACATGTATCGACACATTAAATGTAATTTTTGGCTTCCCATACAAGTCGATCGATCACATGATCCGAGTTTGTATGGAAAGCCAGAAAATATTTTCATATTTCGAATAAGTTTCAGTATATTTTGTTAGACCTTATTTATGGTTTAACTAAATAGGTATACTGAAACTATTTTAAGAGTGAATTCAGTCCATGATACTGAACAACTTTCCCCAAGGATCATGTATCGAAACATGAAAAGTAATTTTTGGTTTCTATACAAGTCCCTATACAAGTCTCTATTTGGTTGGACCTTATATAAGTAGGTATGTACCTAACATTTTGGTGCAGTCTTCAGGTCGAGGCGATAGATTTCCCTTGTGGCTGTTTGGAACGCGCGGGAGTCGATAAGGGCTGTCAAGATGATTAGTTGTGTTGTTTGTCTGCACTTTTAACCGACTCCCCAAAAACAGGCTAGTGACATTTATGTTTTGTTTTTCAAAATACTAAACAGATAAATTTCACGACATACTTAATAGTTTAGTAAGTTATAATAGTATTTTATATTCATTTACTAATTTAGAAAGTTGAGTAAGAGTGTGTTGCGAGCCAGTGTAGTGGACGGGCCTTTAGTCACATTGGCCCTGATGAAGACCTCCGGATGAGGTCGATACATGTCGGCAGTAGCTGACTCTATACGTGAGTAACCCGATAACTCATTTTAATAATGTCTGTGTCTCACTCACGTTTGTTTTAATCAAAAAATTGAAAAACAACAATCAGTCAGAGGGTTAGGTACCTATCGTGACATTTAGGATGTAGGTAGTCTTAGGCAAAGTCAAAGTCAAAGTCAAAAATTTTTATTCAATGTAGGATAAATTTATCTCTTATTGAAGGTCATTTTTTAAAATATTATTTTAGTGCTAAAGCTAAAAACTATTAGCGTTTCGGAACGACCAATGCTGGGAAGATTACGCCGAAAGAAACCCAGTTCAGTATTGGTCCCTACCCAGCCTGATGCGCTATGTTACAATTACAATACAGATTTACACTTAAGCTATACATTTAAATTATACAATTACAATTTGCAGTCAACTATTTCCAAGATAATATAATTACAACATTTACAACGTAACAGATACCTAACGAAACTATTAGAGGGCCCATAAGAAGGCAAAGCTGGTAGTTGCGGGTTGCGGGTTGGCACACAGAGCACATACGACATGCAACAAAAAAAGTGACAAAGAAAGTGTTGAATATACATATAATTCTTCTAGTCTTTTTGTCTCCACTGCAGGAGCACGACCCTCTATGCTAATAGAGCCGTACTCGGCCAGAGCAGCCAGAGGACTTTGTCCTACACTCTCCTCGCTGGCCAGAGGGTTGGAGAGGTCTCTTTGATGTTTATAAGCTTTGCTTACCTTTGGGACGACTTGGATATTCATATTACTTTATTTAAATAATAGTAATAAAAGATTTTAATGTTTTAATTATTACCTACAGCGCAATCTAGTGACAAGATAGAGCAATAATTATGTTTATAAGGTGATGGGTAGGCGTCCATCTCCGGAAAAGAATACCTTGTTTTATTTAACCATGGATTTCCCTACGAAAAGTCATATCTCCCATGCTGGTCTGGGAGATACGAAAAAACTTAGAATGTACCAGCTGCCTTTTCCCGCGCAGATCGTAAAAGCCGATCGAGGGAATGGGCAAAAATGCGAATCATTTTAACAGGCGATGCGGCTAGCACCCCGTCACTGTATTGATTGCTTTTCCGTCTTCTTGCCCACCATGACGCTAAAAGTGGCTTTTGAGTCTTGTGGCCCTAGGCTCAGCATAGAGCCGCAAGACCCAAAATGCTCTGTCTGCCCCATTAGGGATAAAGACGTGATAGTATGTATGTATGTATAACTCCAAACAAGCATTATAAAGCCTTACTCCACTTCATATGGGATTAAAGTATTAAGTGCCTACTTTGATTTATTTAAGGGTGGCAATATGTTACCTGTGTAATGCAGGACTTGGGGCCTTAACATTATTTATTGGGTGAGCCAATAATCCCAGTAAATTCTGATTTATTGTAAAAGAAAATTATTTCTTTGTAATTTGTCTTGAAAACTTAATATATGGAATAGTCGCTAATTTAAGTATTCAAAAGGAATTGGAATGTAGTGTGTGTTTGGAAAGCATGGTTACATAAGATTGGTCACCTTTTCTATTGAAATGTCGGATTTTTAAATTTTAACTGTTATTTTAATTTCATTATACTAATAGTGGTCAATACTCCATTTGGTTAGGTATTTAAATAAATGTAAACAATTTTGACATGTCTTTTTATTGAAACATACACTTTATAAATCAATACCTTTGCAAGTTACAAAGTAATTATACCAGATATTAAAGCCGACACTTTAACTAAACTTTTAAATTTACCTATCCCTTCTTATACTCCATTTGAACTAAAGACTGTTTCCGAGGATGACGTGAAGAAATGGATTTTACACATTTCGTCCAATCCGTAACGATTTAATCTCCTCTATATTGATTACTCTTCTTCTTCCGGTTATTCTCCCTGTACTTACTCACATTTTCAACTTTTCTCTAACTTCAGGCACTTTTCCTTCGGCTTGGAAACTAGCCCAAGTTATTCCGCTACCTAAAGTCTCTTCTCCCTCCGTCGTTTCAGAACTTAGACCTATCTCTATTTTACCCTTCTTATCAAAAGTTCTTGAGCTAATAGTCCATAATCAATTTTCTACCTTTCTTTATGAAAATAACATCATCACTCAATTTCAATCGGGCTTTCGAGAGGGTCACAGTACAATGTCTGCCTTAATCAAGGTTACGGATGACATTCGCTGGGCGATTGATAACAAATGTCTTACCTTATTGGTTCTCCTTGATTTTAGTTGCGCTTTCAACTCTGTAGATTTTGATATTCTGCTTGGCATTCTTCGTTCTATAAATGTTTCTCCTTCTAGCTTATCCTGGTTTGATTCCTATCTTCACGGTCGCTCGCAGTGTGTTCGCGTCGATGAGTCTTACTCCGATTGGCGAGAGTTCAGTGGTGTTCTGTCTCCTCTTTTATTTTCTGTATTTATTAATACTGTTACCCAAATTATCTCTTCTAGCTTCCATCTCTACGCAGACGATTTGCAGCTTTACAGACATTGTCTACCTGTTGACATCGATACAGCCATTGATGCTATGAATTGTGATCTGCATAAATTAACTGTGTGGGCTAAATCGTTTGGTTTATTAGTAAACCCAAAAAAATCGCAAGCCATGCTTCTTGGAAGTCGGTATGCACGAAATTCCATTGACCATAGTACTGTTCCTTCTCTAATGCTAGATGGTTCCATCATTGCATTCTCTGAGACTGCCAAAAATTTGGGTGTGCTAATCGAATCGACGTTGGGTTGGACTGCGCATATAACTGAAATTAGTCGCAAAGTATATTTTTCCTTTCATAGTCTCAAAATACTCCAATATTTCTTACCTTTTAAAACTAAAGTCTCTTTATGCCAGTCCCTTATACTCCCACTTCTTGATTATGCACACTCCTGCTATTAAGATGCTACAGAGGAGTTACTGAATAAGCTGGAGAGATTGCAAAATTTATGCTTGAGGTTTATATTTGGGTTAAAAAAGTATGACCATGTGTCAGAATACCGCAAACAACTTCAGTGGCTCCCTATTCGTTTGCGTAGAAACCATAGAATCCTATGTCTTCTTTTCAAAATTTTGTACAACCCTTCCTATCCTACTTATCTACGTGATCGGTTTTCCTTTGCCCGTCCGTCGAATGTACTCTGTAGATCCCACCTTAGAACCTTACTCAGAATCCCTGACTATACTTCTGCGTGCTATTCCCACTCCTTCTCTGTTCAAGCGGTGAAATTATGGAATTCACTACCACACACTATACGAGACTCCAAATCATTTACTGTTTTTAGGAAGCGAGTAAAAGAGTATTATCTTTCCTTAACTTAATAAATAGTACCTATATGTATGCATATTTTTATATTATATATTTTTAGTTGCGTATATATTAGTCTATGTATATACATTATGTATTGTATAATAATGTATGTGTGTATATGTTTAAATTTTTAGATAAGTAGCTACATGTATTTGTATTTAAATTTAGTTTATTATGTACACGCCTACTACTACCTGTTTTCTTCACTTTTCCTCTCCTGGGTCTGCTGGAAGAGATTTCTTATGAAATAAGCAGTACCTATGTACTCAATTTTCTTACTTTGTTTGTTTCTGTGTTTGTATTTTGTGTACATGAATTTTGTAAATAAATAAATAAATAAGTAATTATGTAATTTATAATTTATGACATAGTTACATACTTTGTAATTAGCAAATTATAACATAAAAAGACATGTCAAGATTGTTTACATTTATTTAAATACCTATGTTTTCTTGTCTTTAATTTTATATAATACTAAGAATATAATATAATAATATATTCATTACAATAAAATTTTGTAACAATTACTTTATATGCTCTTGTTGTTGTTAAAGTATAGCCCGTGGTTCGATGTATTACGGGTATGTACCTTCCACGTTGTATAAGAGCGAGCTGCAAATAGACGTCAGTGAGATCTACTCACTGACGTCTATTTGCGAGATATCTATCTCGCAGGTTAACAAGATTACCCTCAGTTCGGCATCGGGACGGATTCCGGTGTAATCCCACAGCCAATCGGCCTCGTAGCACCTGCATGTGACATTTATTGAATTATTTCATCCTCCATTTCATCCCGTTGAGCTATCTGGAATAAAATGTATTCCTTTTTGAACCATTTCCAAGAACGGAAATTCTTAGTAACGAGAAAAAGCAATAGATTTTAAATTGGTAAAGGATTTCTGCCGTGTGGTGTTTGGCAGAGTAGAATAAGACCACTCCAAGTCTTCCCATGGATGACGTAAAAGGTGACTTAGGAAATACAAGCTAAACAAAGCTTGTGAACATAATGAGACCTCTTCAACCCGTCTGGCCAGTGTGAAGAATGAAGGCAAAATCCTCTGGCTGCTCTGGCCAAGTATGGCTCTAGTAGTACACAGGTCGTGCTCCTGAAGTGGAGACTAAAAAGACCTGATGATGATGATGAAAGGGTTTACCGAGCCGGAGGGTTGTAAAGGGGTTCGTTTTCAGCGATTAAGCGCTCTTACATATGAGCAACAGTATACCCGTGATACCTATCGGCGACGGTCACCGACTGTCGAAAACGGTCACGTGACACATGTCAATCTGTCAAAATTGACCCGCGACCGTCGCCGACGGTCGCCGATTATCGCCGACAGGTGTCGCGGGCATGCTGTCGATAGTCCTGGGTTCTCCTCATACCGAAATGAAGGTACTCCATTTCTTTTCCTAAAATTTTATGTATCTAATTTTATGAATATCAAAATCCATAACAAGTTTGCTATAATCTTCAGAATCCATAATGTTCAAATATCCGTAATTTTGATTTTCCTAATTATCTTGAATCATAACACTTTTTTTGCCATAATATGAATTGCTATAATCATTGAATTTTCTAATTTTGGATGCTATAAAGTCACATGTCCTAGGTGTTGTAATCTATAATGTATATTAGAATGTTAATTTGTAATAAGGTTATTAGCTTAAAACACTAGGTTAAAATTAGGAGTTTAGGTTAGGTTCGTTAGGTTGCCTGTGACCAAGATACGAACGGGCGAGCGAGCGACTCAAGCTTAGTTCGAAGGTAACACAGACACAAAAGCCACTTTGCCGTGGAGTGTAGGTTAGGTTCGCTAGGATTCCTGTGACCAAGACACGAGCGAAGCGAGCAAGCGACTCAAACTTAGGGCGAAAGTAAATAGACACAATGCCGTGAAGTGTAGGTTAGGTTCGTTAGGTTTCCTGTGACCAAGACACGAGCGAGCGACTCAAGCTTAGGGCAACAGTAACACAGACACAAAAACCACTTTGCGGTTGAGTGTAGGTTAGGTTCGTTAGGTTTTCTGTGACCAAGACACAAGCGAGCGAGCGAAGCGAGCAATCGACTCAAGCTTGGGCGAAAGTAACACAGACACAAAAACTAATTATAAAAAAAAATCATATTTAGATAATTTGGGGAAAAAATATAGACATTTTGAATATTATGGATCATAATATTTATAGCAAAAAAAGTTATAGCATGTTGTATTTCGGGATTACAACTTTCGGGCACGTGATATTATGCGCTATTATGTTAGGGCTAGGCATCATTCGGACATATGATTATTATGGAAAAAAAAAATTATGAGATCTTAAATTATGGATAAAAAAATTATGAGACAAAATAGAGAACCCGAAGTGAAGAGTAGTTGCATTGTCTAATCATATTCACCTTTATTTATATCGAAGAAATGCATGGAATGGCTTGAAAAAACTCTGCCGCTCGGTGCCACTGGCATTCGCGAAAAGTCGCGAGGCTTTTGTTTTGTTCAAGCTACATATATAGTTCTCCTATTCGTTTATTTACATGTTATATAGGTATATTTTTTTATTACTGTTTTCTTACGTATCTTTTTTCTACAACACTCATTATTTTTATGTCATTAAGTTTAAAAACAAAACTCTCTAAATACATTAACCTCTAAGCCGGCACTGGGAGGAATTCCTCCCGACTTCAATTGTTTAACTATTGTGTCTGTCTGTCAGAAGAAGATTGTGGCTTGTGATAAACTCCCCAGACGACTTTTCAAAGTCATAAAGTCGATTTAAAAATCTTTAACCAGCGTACAATATAAACTTTGGAAACTTCATAAATTACATTGCTAAAATTTTATCTTTGTCATCGCTTATGATGGTATGACATTCCCGCCAAATTTTTATAAAACTAGCCTGGACTTTATGACTCTGAAAAATGCTCATCAGGTTGAATACCTTTTGCTTAGGCGTCATTTTTATATTTCTTATAGTTTAGCTGGACCATTATAGTTTTGCATCAGGTGTTCCAATTCCTAAAATCATTTATATCCTATATGTTGCCCAGGCTTAACAGATAACAGATAACGATAAAAAAAGTTTTATTCGAATCCGTCCAATATTTCCGGAGATTAACGTGTCAGACAAGTTGTAGGGTGTCCAAATTTTCTGAAATGATAGTCCCTTGTTCGCAGCAGTAATTCTAACCGAATGTACGTTATTTTGATTCCCAGTTTAGAGCCCTGGAGAGTTAAATCTGTGTACTGATACTAAATTCACACTAGTCTGTGCTGGGATTAGGGCTGGCACTACTGTATTTGTTTAATCCGACATGTACCTACACTACAAATACATGTAACCTACTGAGGCAGCTGTCTAAGCAGACAGAGCACAGGGCATTATATTACATAATACTAGGCATTTTCTAAATAGACACAAACATTGAAAAAGCCATTCTTGTCACTGCTTTCTTTGCGAGTTGACTAGGTACTCGTCAGAATGGGATGCGCAGGACCTTAGGACTTTCTCTTCTGTATGTTATAGTTATATTCATTATGTGATCATACCGTCATTGCTCGCATCTTCTCGCCTACCATCACGCTATATGTGGCCTTTGAGTCTTGTAGCCCAGGGCTCCGGGCTCTGTCTGCTTATAGCCTTAAGACCGATAACGCTCTATCTGCCACGTTAGTGATAAAGACGTGATAATTTAGATGTAGATATGTATTATGAGAAGGACCAATTACTTACTTACCAATATGTGTTGTTTAACGAAATCCAATGGTACCAACCCTAATACCGCCGGGAGTGTGGCGGTGTGTATGTTATAGTAAACATTAAATAAAGGACCGTCTTCGCCTGAGTCCCAGTAGATATATACGTCGTTGCCAAGGACACAATCAGTTAAGACGAAAGGGCAGTGATTTATAAAGATATGAACTTAAGCCTATGCGTACCTACAGTACAGTAATGCCGTGTAGTTTCCGGCAGAGTAGAATAGGGCCACTCCAAGTCCTCCCGTGGATGTCGTAGAAGGCGACTTAGGAAATACAAGCTGAAAAAGCTTATAAACATCAATGAGTCCTCTCCAACCCGAGTGGCCAGCGAGGAGAGTGTAGGTCAAGTCCTCTCGCTGCTCTGGCCAAGTATGGCTCGGGTAGTACAGAGAGGGTCGTGCTCCTGCAGTGGAGACAAAAGTACCTGGTGATGATGATGAAGATGGACCTATAGTTCAGTTTAAACAAAGTTTGTAAGTATACACGGTTTTTCTAAGTATACAAGGCCAAGTCATTTCGATCGGTTTAGATGGTCATCCTCAGAGCGAAGTGTTAGGAGGAGCGGCGACCCGCCCGACTGTTTCGCTTTTCCCAACGCACTGTGCGTGAACGCTGAACCATTGGTCTTTATAACCCTGATGATGATCATCTAAACCGATTAAAACTAGCAGGCCTTTTCCGACTAAGTGAGAAAAACAGTCGAAAAATACCTAGTTTTGTCATCTACAAGTGTGATCTACCGGTTGATATTTCAATCTAACCCTAGCTTACATTCGGTCTCTTTCTACTATTATCGAGGGTATTATAGGTAACACGGAAGTTTGATTTTTTTGAGCTGCCTGAAGGCATCTGACGTATCACTGAATATCATTTATAGAAACCGATGGATCAACTTATTGAAGAACATACAAGTCGAAGAGGTTGATCGGTCAACTTGTATAGAAGCTAAATTGTTTCTGTTGTATTTTTAGGGTTCAGTACCCAAAGGGTAAAAATTAACCCTATTCCTAAGACTTCACTGTTTGTCAGTCTGTCTGTCACGCGGCTGTATCACATGAACCGTGATAGACAATTGAAATTTTCGCAGATGATGTATTTCTGTTGCTGCTGCAACAACAAATACTAATAACAGAATAAAATAATATTTGATATAGCTCTTATATATCAAAAGTGATTTTTTATAGATAATAAGTACGGAACCCTACGTGCGCGAGTCCGACTCGCAGTTGGCCGGTTTTATTTTGTTATGTCTTCATTGGGGAAAATTGCTGAGTTCCTGAATTCATCCAAAAAGTTTCAGTATATTTTGTTAGTTAAGTAAACGAATATAGTTGAATTCCTCGCCGTCCTTCTGTGCGGAAGTCAAGTGGTCAGTGGCGAACAGAAAATACCTACAATTTAATATAGGAAATTCAATTTTCTCCCGAATTGCTTGTGTGCAGGAAGCACCCAGCCATGCAGCCAATTCAGGAGAAAATTGAATGGAAACTTGAAACTCCTGAAGATTCTATACATTTTGTGTGTGGCGTGGAGGGTATATGTTTAAGGTCTAACAAAATATACTGACACTATTTCAAGGATGAATCCATTTTATGATGCTGAACCACTTTCCCCAAGGAACATAATATCCGCCAATTGTAAACAATTGTATATTGTGGATCAATAAAGTTTTTATAAATAAATAAATAATATGAAGAAATGAAAAAAAATCGGCTTTCCGTACAAACTCGTATCTACTGGTTGTTCAACTTGTATGAATGGCCAAAATTACTTTTCATATTTCGATACGTGTTCTTGGGAAAACTCGTTCAGTACCAAGAACTGAATTCATTCTTAAAATAGTTTCAGTATATTTTGCTAGACATTATATAAGCACGAATTTTTGAAATCCTTAGGCCCAACGCAGACGACAGTCTAAACCGTGCCGCACTTTTTAGTCTGTGAATATACTTAGAACCCGTGGAATCAAATGCAGTAACGCACACGACGCGCAAAAAGTCCGGCGCGCATCGTGTGCGTTACTGTGTATGATCTATTTTCACAGCCTATCACAGACTAATAAGTGCGTCATGGATAGTCTGTCGTCTGCGTTGGGCCTTAGTGATACGACCCCCATCACCTGAAGGTAAGGCTAATCCGCCCTTAATAGACGAGTAAGAATGGGCAGCAATTATTTCTCGGCGACAAGGACAAAATGTATTTTTTTGCCTTAAAAAAAAGGAATTACCTGCCAAGTGAGAGTCGAACTCGCACATGAAGGATTCTATTATTTATAAAAAATCACGTTTGTTGTATGGAAGCCCCATTTAAATATTTATTTTATTATGTTTTTTACTATTTGTTGTTATAACCATAGACCTAGAATTTTTATGGCTAAAACGGCAAAAGAAATAAATCGTCTGTAAAAATTTCAAGCTATCACGATTTTAGTTATGTAGAGGGTTGCGGGTAATGTGGTTCAATAAAAAAACAATATTCAAAAACACTGAACGCTATATTCAATAGTCTAGAAACAACATTCAAAGTGGCCTAGTGTTGAATTAACAATTCTTAAGTTAAAAACTTTGTTTATACATCGTTCATAAAAGAAATAGTTAAAGACAAAGTTAACTTAAAATAATTACAAATTATGAAACTTACTTTGATATGTGAAAGGTTTCCAATAAAGTAAAAAATAAAAATAATTCTAAGACTGAAGTAAAATATAGTTTCATTACAACTATAGTTGCATTTTAAATAGTTACATATAATAATAACTTTACTCGATAATTAAAGCTAACATTGAATTTAAAGCTTGATATCGACTTACAATAATATAAACAATTTAAACATTTACGAAACTAATATTTTAACGATGAATGTATCTATTTATCCATCCCATTTTATATATTTTATAGGATCAAAAATAAGCTGTTAAAATTATTTCAACAATTATTTTTATTAAACGCTGAAACAGCCGTGGTCAATTGATCCATTTATATGAAATTATCAAAAATATTAAAAATAATGATTTAAACTACGTATTTATTGATACTAAAATAATAACAATAAAAGAGGTACACAAATAAATATTTCTTATTTAAAACGGCAACTGTAAAGAAAATGTAAAACAGCTTATAAAACTACCAAGGAGTTAAGCAACATTTATTTCCACATTTTAATAGTAAAAAACCTAACTCTAACGTAGCAACATGGACGTGGAACTAACTAACCAATGGACCTCCGTAATTTAGTATTGTCCATAATTGTGCATTTATTTTATTACATTACGTATGTAACCATATCACAAAGGAAACTTGTAGCTTTGAACCACACAAACGATGCGTTAATTTTAATTTAATCTCCATTGCGAGATGACCTACAAAGCTTTCATATTTTTAATAAATTAAAACAAACATTGGTCCTACATAAAACATTGGAGCACGTTCAATATTTTATACATAAATCTGAAAACGCTACGCTTATAGAAAAACACCAAGTATTTTTTAAGTCATTATTTCAATGTATATGAAAACACTCATTTCTCTACTTATATGAATCTTTACAATTTAGCATATTACGCTGTAAATACCGATTATCCTATCCCATGTGAATGATATTTTTGTTTGTTTAATGGAATCTGAGCGTCTAATGGCCTTTTAAATCTCGATTATCTAAACGTCTCTACACCCTTTATTCTCATTTTTATATTTTTACATTATCACAGGCTTACGCTCTAACCCTCGGGGTTACTTACATTGCACCTTGGTTTCACTGATACCTTAGGAAGTCCATAATACGATTCAATCCAATTTCTCACGAACTCTGTTCCACTCCGATATTCGTTTACACTAACTCTTACGGTCCTTAACAGTTTTTAATAACACATTCGATATCATTAAATCACTTATAGTTCGAATATTTTAAATAATTATTTTGATTGTGAAATCACGTTTGCTTTATATATTTAAGAACACTGCTTCACCGCGATGTATATTCTTAAAATCTTCACGGAAGTAGCAGTAAAAGATTTTTTTACAGGGGTCTCGCAAGGCGCGATTCTAGGCCCAACTTTTTGGTGAGAATTCCATTCTTTTGGTTACTCGAGTTTGTTTTTGTAGAATCTTGTAGAAGGGCGGTGGTCGCCTAGCAGTCGTGCGGCCACCGCGACGGGTGGCCGGCTACGGATCACATGACGCAGCAACTCTTCGCCCGACCTTTCAGCTCGGCTTTCAGGTCGCGTTTGCTTTTGCTGCGTCCCACCTGCTGCTGTGGAATACGATATATGTCAGCTTATATATTACTTAGCTAAGACAATGTTACTAAAATTTAAAAAATGTGAGGTTTCTTAACACATTGCTGGACACTCAGCCAAACACAATATAAATAACAATTAACGTACGTCTATAGACGTAGTGTGTACAGAAACATGTTAAAACAATCATTTGATTTAAAATGTAGTTTAATTTTAATAGCCACGTAAAAGCAAACCCATACTACGCGTTATTTCCACTTTCTTATCCCCCTTCGGTGACCATCCGTATTACATGCCAATAAAGATAATCCCAGCATGCGGCTAAAATGAAGAAGATGAAAGTAATACCTGCTGCTTAATCTGCTGCTTGTTCAACTTCCCCAAAGCTGCTAGCGCAGCCACCTCGAAGGCATCTCGGACTCCTTTGCTGGATGCCCTGGCCGAGGTCTCCACGTACGTCGTAGCTCCAAGCTGTCTTGCTACTGATAAAGCCTGCAAAAATTAAGTTATTTAAATACTTGAACTCTATAAGCACTGAAAATAAATATGGGTGAGCAATCGTACTTTATTTATTATTATTTGTATCCCAATGATCATCATTGTTTGACCACAGTTGATAATTTTAATTCTTCCTATGCGATGGGAATATTAGGTCAATCAAAAGATGCATCCTTAGCTATGCTGCTCGATTTTGCATCATTATCATCAGGTCTTTTTTTGTCTCCACTACAGGAGCACGACCCTCTCTGTACTACTAGCTAGAGCCATATTTGGTCAGAGCAGCTAGAGGATGTAGCCTACACTCTCCACGCTGGCCAGCCGGGCTGGAGAGATCTGATAGATGTATATAAGTTTTGTTTAGCGTATTTCCTAAGTCGCCTTCTGCGACATCCACGGGAAGACTTCGAGTGGTCCTATTCTACTCTGCCGGAAACCACATAGCATGCCGGAAACCACACAGCATAGCCGGAAACTACACGGCATGCAACTTTGCATGGTCTTCGGCGTCTCTGGTTGCGAGATCATTGGCATATCACTCTTGGCAACATCAAGCTACTTTTTATTTTCATCTATTATATATTTAGTCATGTACGCCACAGCACAGCGACGTGGCTTGTCATAAATAGTACATATCTGTATCTGCATTACGACTAATCATCACAAATTGTTGCCAAATTTTGCTGTTATTGGATTCCATTTATGCATTTGATGCAGAAATTTAATCATCGTATTTTACTCTAATGACGTGATATTGCAAAAACTGTGCGATAAATTCAGAATAATCTACAACTTGAATACGAATTTATTTAAAATCAAAATGAAAGTCATTACGAAAACTATAACGGACTTATTGCAATTAATGGCAAAAGTACTCGATAGCTATTGAACGTTGCAATATTATATTATGCTAGCAAATTGAAAAGGTGGTCGGGCAGTCCCAAAACCTCCAATTAATTTAAGATGTTATTTATCTTGTTAAGAGCACTATCAAAGGAGGGAGTGAAAGGGACAGAATGAAATGTAGCTAGTAAATCGATGGAGATTGGTATATATTTACAAAACAAGGCTTATAGGTGTTATTTTTTTGGTAATAAATACATTGAATTAATTTTTCAAAAGCAAAGGCTATTTTTAGGGTACCGTACACTAAGGGTAAAAACGGGACCCTATTACTAAGACTCCGCTGTACATCAGTCCATCTGTCCATCTGTCGGTCACATTTTTTCAGTTACATTTTTTACAGATGCTGTATTTTTATTGCCGCTATAACAATAAATACTAAAAACGGAATAAAATAAATATTTATGTGGGGCTCCCATACAACAAATGTGATTTTATATATATAGTGGTACGGAACCCTTCGTGCGCGAGTCCGACTCGCACTACGCCGGTTATTTGAAATTTATCATCGGTTGTTAGATTATTTTTGTAATATGTCAAAGTTCTCTTTTATTAATTTTAAATGCCCACTGCAGATTCTTTGCTCTTCGTTATCAAACTAATTTCATACGGCAAATAAAAGGATGAGAGGACAAATGAAAATCGTCAGTCAGGGCCCTAAAGTCTCCAATTATCCTGAGATCTTATCCATCTCAAAGGAGCACTATCAAAGTACATACTCGTAATTGGTGTCCTTTGAACAATTTGACGTTTGATTGTAAACATAGTAAAACATAGTAATTTCAAAGGCCCTTGTGATTAAATGAGGCTTACGGAGAAATTTAATAAATTTAACAGTCTAAGGAAAATAAGTTTTTCCACGAATTGAAAATTTTAATCTAATACTTTTTTGTAGAAATTTACATTAATTACGCATTAGGGAAAACTTTTTATTAAAAATGTTTTTAACACCCAATTAGTTTATAGGAAAAACTTCAATTAAATTATTTTAGCGTTAAATGAAATTTCTATAAAAAACAAGGTCCGTTTGTTTAATATTATTTAATTTTAATATAACTAGGCCAAGTTTCATCTCTTGCGGTATAGACTGTCAAGTCGTTCTAAAGTCAAGGGGTCATAGAACCTTTAGGCGACTCTCTCTCTCTCTCTCTCTTATTGAGGACGTTCGCACCTTAGGTTCTAATCGGATTGGCTCTATAAGCCCTCATGCAGCAAATTTATGTTACTTAGGTACCTAGTAGTGTTGTAAGAAACAGTACAAAATATCGATAGTCTATCGATACTATAGTGACCTCGGTAAACAGTAACAATATCAATAGGACTATGAATAGTATCGATACTAGACTACTAGAGTCAAACTATCGATAGTTATGCAATGCTAGTACCTAAGCATCGAATTTGTAGCTCATATACACACACCTAAGCTAGAGCCTAAACAGGGCCGAAATTTTTTTGATCTAAAGATAGTGTTAAGTAGAAAAAAGACAAATTCTCGCCCACCGTTTTTTCCTGGAAAACTGAAGATCTTTAAACCGACTTCTAAGTCCTTTCAAGCGGGAATATAAATAGAAGGTAACATTGTATATTTTTTGCTCCCCAATAAGCACGAAAGGCAAAATTCCAGGAAAATCTCGACAAATATAAGTAAAATACAGTGTAAGAGCTCTTAAAGCGATAAGTAGATACTCTAACTTGAAACTATTTTAATGAATTTTGTTATAGAAATCACAATTTGGAATCAAAATTGTTCAATTTAGCGCGTAATAAATCTTGACTTACATTTTCAATTTATACTTCAGATTTACAACAAGTTTAGGAATAACTTCGACACAATACATTAGTTCTGTAATCTCGAATTAATGAGAAAGTCTAACAATTTGCATTTTGATGGATTAAATAATAACTTTCATGAATTTGAATACATTTTAAAATATAAGTTATTCAGACTTTTTCAAGTTTAAATCACAGAATAACCTCTAAAATTCAATGGAGTATTATATTATAATACTTAGTTTGATTTTCAGGTAATTAATGAAAAAGGAAAATAGTGACATACCGGGAGTGCCGACAAAAGTGAAAACTTGGTGTTGGTAACTCAAAAATGCTTTAAAAAATATATAGAGATTTCAAGACAAACTAGCATTTATTAATGTTGATTGGGCAATGAGATGAAATAATATAGTAACAATATTATGAATACTATCTATAGCAATGTCACAGGTATGGCACTTCATAGAAGCGGAATATCATTTATGCCTACTACTACAACAAACGAAACTATATATCCGTGCACACGTCAATGTGTGTGTTCGCACCTAACACACGCGACAAAGCGAGAACGGGGGAGAGGTGCGGGGGCGGGGTACGGGGACGCATACTGCGCGGGACCCTAGGAATTTCCTTCCTGTACATAATACATATATTAATTCAATGGTATTGTTTACCTCTCATTTGTTTGCCGCTCTAGATCGGTCATTTTGGAAATATTAAGGAGAGGCCCTTTGTCCAGCATTATGCGGCTGAAATGATGATATATTTATTTAAACTTTATTATAAAAAACGTACAAGTGGCGGCCCTAATGCCATATGGCATTCTCTGCCGGTCAACCATTGGACCAAGCGAAAAATATGTGTGGCTGGCGTGATTACTTATATTAATCCTATGGTCTATGGTATTGTTTATCTCTCATTTGTTTGCCGCTCTTGATCGGTCATTTAGGCGATTAACACACTGCACCGCGCCCCGCTGTGTAGTGCGGGGTAGCCATACAAAAACCACGCGCGTAGACGCGGTGTTAGTGTGTTGTACTATGCGTGTTTTCTATACAAATGGAGTTACTTGCGTAGAATACAGTGCGGCACCACGCAGCGGGATGCGTTGTAGTTTGTTAATCGCCTGAGGAAATCTTTGGGAGAGGCCTATGTCTAGCAGTGGACATTATGCGGCTGAAATGAAGATGATGATGATGTTTACTTCTTCGCTGGTGACGGGGTGGGCCTTCAGCTTGGACAGCATGGTGAGGGTCTCCTTATCGTGCCGAAGGTCTGCCTTGCAGCCGCACAGCAGGACGGGGACGGTGCCTCCGTGGGTGCGGACTTCTCTGTACCACTGAAATAAAAAATAAAAAACTTTTTATTAATTCTGTAGAAAACTTTTTTTTAAATTTCTGAACAAGCCATTGATAACTTACTGTCGTAGAGATCAAAGGTCTGATTATCGTTGTCACAAAAAAAACACACACATTTTTTCAATCTCCTATATTATGTATTTACGTAGCTGCTCCCATGCTGGTCTGGAAGAAATTAAAAAAAAACTTAGAATAGACCAGCTGCTTCTCTTCCCACGCAGATCGTAAAAGCCGATCGAGGGAATGGGCAAAAATGCAAATCATGTTAACAGGCGATGCGGCTAGCAACCCATCACTGTATTGATTGCTTTTCCATATTCTCGCCCACCATGACGCTAAAAGTGGCTTTTGGGTCTTGCGGCCCTGGGCTCTGCATAGAACCGCAAGACCCAAAATGCTCTGTCTGCCCCATTAGGGATAAAGACGTGATAGTATGTATGTATGTATGTATGTATGTATGTAGCTGCTCTGGCCAAGTATGGCTCTGGTAGAACAGAGAAGGTCGTGCTCCTGCAGTGAAGACAAACAGACCTGATGATGACGGTGATAATGATATTACGTATTTGTTATATAATATAGTATCGTCACAGAATTAAGTAAGTAGTATCGATACATGAATTTTCTGGGGTTCAGTAGTGCCATTTGTAATAAATCATTTGAAAAGAAATGGACATATAATTTAAAATTGTGTCTTGATCAAGCCCAAGATAACCCTTCAAACTATTTTATGAACTACTGTTTAAAGTTTAAAGTGAGAACGTTAAGCTTTTCTACGCACATTTGCGAAACACGCCCATACTTAGCTAACCGCTAAGGCCCAACGCAGACGACAGACTATCCGTGACGCACCGTATATCCGTTTCGCAAATGTGCGTAGAAAAGTATCACGGTCTCACTTTAAACTATAAACAGTAATTCATAAAATAGTTTGAAGGGTTATCTTGGGCTTGATCAAGACACAATTTTAAATTATATGTCCATTACTTTTCAATTGATTTATTACAAATAGCAGCAGGGCCTAAGTGTGGCCTTTAGGTCTTGCGGCTTGGGTCTTCTGTCTGCCCTCGGCCACAAGAACCATAGGGCTGTGTCTGTCCCATTAGGGGTCGTGATAGTGTATGTATTATCACGAACACTAGCTAGACTCAGTAGTTAGTGATAATAGACTTTCTGCTCTTGCGGCTAGAGTGCATTTTCCTGTACTTTCGATACAAAAGAAATGTATTCGATTTAAGTTTAAGGCCATACCCAAATTTTCCGGGGTCCAGTAGCGCCGCCATTTGAAATAAATCATTTAAAAGGAAACGGAGATATCATTCAAAATTGTGTCTTGGTCAAGCCCTAGATAACCCTTAAAACTATTTTATGAACTACTGTTTATAATTTAAAGTGCGAACGTGAAGCTTTTCTACGCACATTAGCTAAAAGTGGCCGTTTTTCGCAAATGTGCGTAGAAAAGCTTCACGTTCTCACTTAAAACTACAAAAAGTAGTTTAAAAAATACTTTGAATGGGTATCTAGAACTTGACTATGACACAATTTTAAATGATATCTCCGTTTCCTTTTAAATTATTTATTTTAAATGGCGGCGCCACTGGACCCCGGAAAATTTGGGTATGGCCTTAATGTCTCGTCTAGCGGTTGAACATGTAAATTTCCAAAAGGAAAGTGCAAATAAGTAAAGAAGGAAAAAACAGTATTATTTCGACATTTTTAGTGGGTTTTAGAAATTTCAGTCTGGCAGAGTCAAGTTTTTTTAGAATATATTTATTCTTTGATTGACTTGTAGAGATTTTATTTTGGTAAACAAAATCTTTTGGTAAACAAGATCTCATCTAGCGAGTACCTTTAGGTACTGTAGTTATGTATGAATGTTTTCTTAGTACGAAGACACTAAAGTTAGTACAAAGTAAAAATATTAGTCTGTAAAATATATTTCTGTTGCAGGAATCCCGCAGAATACAGTCTATTTCGTTTTTTTAATATTGATTAAACTAAAAAGCATTGAAGCTCTTCCAGTAAGAAGCTTTCGCCCGGAATGAAAATAAAATCAAGCTTCGGATTTTAAATATTAAAGAAATGGTTTTCATTTTCTATGCTGCTTTATAATAAGTTTGAAATAACAAATAATGAAAAGTATGGTTTTTTAGAAAGCTGTTCTGCACTTTCATGTCTTTACGGGGTAGACAGTGCTTAGAGGCATAAGTCACAAAACTTTAGAAATTTGTTTTTAGTTTTCGTGTGTAGACCACAATGATGTCAGATTTTTAAGCTGCCTAAACGCATCTGACATATGTGACATGAAATGACGATAGCCCCCATTTTAAAACAATTATTCTCCCATGGGGGCTCTATTATGTATACTATATATACAGCGATATCATTTAAAATTCTGTCTTGATCAAGCCCTAGCCCTTTTATCTATTTTATGAATTACTGACGTGAAGCTTTTCTACGCACATTCGCGAAAAACGGCAACTTTTGGCTAATGTGCGTAGAAAAGCTTCAACTTCTCACTTTAAACTGTAAACAGTAGTTTATAAAATAGTTTGAAGAGCTATCTGGGGCTTGATCAAGACATCATTTCTAATTATTTTCAAATGATTTATTTCAATTGGCGTTGGACCCTATAAAATTCAGGCCTTCCAGGACATAGCTGTTTAAATGACAGAATGTCCAAATAGTTTGATTGCCTTTTGGTAGCCATTCATTCCCTTAACGTGCCTTCCGAAGCGAAAGAAAATTCTTAGCCACTAAGTCACATGTGGATGCTTGTGGTCATCCATCCAAGTACAGACCACACCCAAGGTTGCTTTGTGAAAGCGCTAGCTAGCAATACGTACTCCCGGGTATTCTCTATGGGTCACAAAACTCCCAAGCATTTAAGTAAATGTTTAGAAGAAAGACTATATTTGTTAGATTACAGATGGAAACACGGAGGTCGTCAATTAGTATGGTCGTATAATCACCAGGTCGTTGGTTCAAGTTCCGCTAACCTGGTATTTTTTTACCATTATTTACCTACGGTTTGAGAGTGGTCAGGGATGTTACCTTGGCAGCTGCACTGTGCAGGGTCTCCGGTTCAGAGATGTTGAAGCACAGCATGAAGATCTTCGCGTCCTGATAGGCGAGTGGACGTACCGTGTCGTATGCCGTTGTACCTGGCGACAATATAAATACCTCATATTAATTTTATCATAAAATATACAATGTGGAATAATAAAATTAAAATAATAGTCAAAAAATCGGCATTTCTATACTAATGTGTACAGCCACCCGGGCAATTGGTTTGTTACTAAAGAATAAAAAAGCGGCCAAGTGCGAGTCGCACTCGCCCATAAAGGGTTCCGTAGTAGCAAATAACATAATATAAAAGTCTTGTAGTATGTTTTTTTAATTTTTATATTTGAGTTGATTGAATGAAAGGTAAATTGCAGTTTACGATTTATGACGTATTAAAAAAAAACTACTTACTAGATTTCGTTCAAACCAATTTTCGCTGGTAGTTTTCATGGTAATGAACAACATATATTTTATTTAGTTTTATCATTCTCTTATTTTAGAAGTTACGGGGGGGGGGACACACTTTTTTCCACTTTGAAAGTGTCTCTCGCGCAAAGTATTCGGTTAAGAAAAAAATACTATTAGAAACCTCAATATCATTTTTGAAGACCTATCCATAGATACCCCACACGAATGGGTTTGATGAAAAATAAATTTTTGAGTTTCAGTTCTAAGTATGGGGAACCCCCAAAATTAACTATTATTTTTCTATTTTTGTGTCAAAACCTTAATGCGGTTTACATAATACATCTACTTACCAAGTTTCAACAGTATAGGTCTTATAGTTTCGGAAAAAAGTGGCTGTGACATACGGACGGACAGACAGACAGACATGACGAATCTATAAGGGTTCCGTTTTTGCCATTTGGCTACGGAACCCTAAAAAGTGTTGTAGGTGCCTTTAATAGAAAATGAAAGTAATTTGAATAAAAGAATTCTACGTGTTATCAGGATTTTTATGTAATTGTAAACATTACACTAAAAACGACGACACACTGAAAATTTTACTTTGTACAATTTATTATAATTTAATTTAGAAAAAGAAAAAATAGTAGGATTTTTATAACGTGTTTCTAACATTTTTTTTCATATTGTTACAAATGTTTCGTAATATTGAGAAATAAAAATATTAAATGACGATGGAAAAAATCCATTAAAGAATAAAAAGGAACCTTGCCGAAACCCGGGATTGAACCGGGGACCTTTAGATCTTCAGTCTAACGCTCTCCCAACTGAGCTATTTCGGCGATGAGTGAAAAGGTGAAACAGCAGTCTGCACTACGTAGTACATTGGGTACAGTCAAGGTCAGAGTGATAATCGCAATGACTTTAAATTTTACAGTGATAAACAGATAACGTCAGTTAAAAATAGTCTAAATAAATAGTATATATGGTATGATTTTGCATATTATGTAGTTAGGTAGATTCGACTCATAAAAAAGAATATGGCACTGTTGGGACTCGATTTCATGCTATAAAACGCGTAAATAAACACTTAGTCTGACTACAGAAGTGTAAAAAACAATGGCTCCATTTATTGAGTGATAGAAAAAATACTGAAATGTAAATCAAAATAATCATAATCTTCCATGCTGGTTTGGGTGAACATAAAAAAACTTAGAATGTACTAGCTGCTTCTCTTTCCGCGAAAATCGTAAAAGCCGTTCGAGGAACGGGCGAAAATTCAAATGATGTTAATAGGCAATGCGGCTAGCAACCCATCACGACTTTGATTCCTTCATGCTCCTTCTTGCCGCTAAAAGTGGCCTTTGAGTCTTGCAGCTCGGCTGGCTAGTTCCTAGGCTCCAAAATGCCCTATTAGGAATAAAGTACGAAAGTATGTATAAATCTAAGGCCCAACGCAGACGACAGACTATCCGTGACGCACTTTTTAAATTTGTAATAGTCTGTGAAAAAAGGTACACAACTCATAAAAAATATGCTGCCAGAACGAAACAAAAAGACATTACTTATTATTTTTGTAATTATAATGAATCATTATGTTGAAACGCTACGCCTTAGGAAAATTTACTGGATAGTTCTCCCACGCCAACGTTTGACACATAAGTAGGAGTAGAGTATTAGGTACCGTGATTTACGAAGTAACAGGTATAAAAATGCCGTAAATAACAGGTATTGGAATAGTGTCTTGCTCACGGCAAGGCCGTAGGTGTAGTGCTTATAAAAATTATCGTAATTCATCGATTGGAGGCATTGGAGCTCTGTACTTTATGATTGACCATAAAGTTAAGGGCTGAGAGGTTGGTTTGAGTATGGATTATTTGTATTAGCGTTTCTAATAAGAATGTGGGTAGTTCAGCCTCCTTTCGAATAGACATATACAATGTCCTTTTTTATTAAGTAAGTAGGCACAAGTGTTTTAAGGGATGATTGAGTTCATCATTTTAAAACGACTTTTCCCAATAAAATTATACGGAAATAATTAATATTCCATACAGAAATAAGCAATTTTTCTAATCTTCCATAGTAACCATGTCACGTGCGTGACTAGGTGAACTCAATTTTTTTGTCGTATTTCGGAATACATTTACTAGGAAAAGTTGTTCAAAATTGTAGACTGAATATCACCCCTCAAAATATTTGTACTTCACGGACGGACTCTTCGACTGTGTATGAATAGACGAAGAGAACGGCCGACAAATGAAATAGAACAAAAGATGACACTCAGGTACATCGTACACCTGATAAACATTAAGACGAAAATGACAATGACTATTTTCTTATCTTGTAAGGTTAGATTTATTTAGACTCCACCCGTCTTATTATAAAACGCAGACTAACTTAGCTACTAGGTTTAAACCATTATCTGACCGAATCAAGTTGACATTTTCAGATGAGACACTAACATATTAATAGATGTCAACTTGATTTGGTCGGATAAGGGTTTAAACCTAGTAACAAAGACGGCACGAGCCTTGAACGGTGGCGGTGGTTGATTTAATTTGGACTCAATGTAGTCAAAAGAGGCCGTTTCTGCAAATGTGCGTAGATAAGCTTCACGTTCTCACTTTAAACTATAAATAGTGCTTCATAAAATAGTTTGAAGGGTTATCTAGGGCTCGGTCGAGACAAATAAATGATTATCTCTGTTTCCTCTTAAATAATTTATTTCAAACGGTGGTACGTTGGACCCTGGAAAATTCAGGTTCAGAGTTGATCGATGATTAATTCTATTTACTGTTTGCACAACAACATATCGCGATTACGTTTTAATAACATACCTACTGCAGAAAATTATTTATTAATTTAATAAATACATTGTATTGCACATAATTATGTAAGTATTTGTGTGATAATAATCCACTATATTATTTATTACTGGCTTAGTTACATATAATAACAAACTTAATTGAATTACGGGAACACGCGAGATTACCTGTGATGCCTTGATCCTTAATAATGTCACCTGGATTACAATGGATGCGTGTTAATCGTTGCCTGACATTATAGTGACAAAGATATCATTATATCACCATACTTTAAGTTTAATCTTGTTAGTCATGATTCATGTCTCATACCGTCTTAATAAAAAATAGGATTAACTTTGTTACTAGGTCCCTATACCTTCTTAAACTAGGTTTAAACCATTATCCACCCTAATCAATTGACATTGACAGTTTTACTTTAAATGTCAACTTGATTAGGGTGGATCATGGAATTGTATGTGGATAATATGGTTTAAATAAACCTAGTTTTACAATAAGACGGATATTGTAAAGTTGATTTTTTTTGCCTTCAGAAGATACGTCATGGACGAATTCAATTATGTAGTTGAATTCGTCTGTGACGTATCTTCTGAAGGCAAAAAAAATCAACTTGTTGACAATTTTATTTTATTTATATTTATATTTTTTAGTTATGTAAATAGTGTAGATCACTCCTAATTACATTTTATTTAAAAAAAAAAAACTTGATAGGTTTCAAGGGACACCCAGATGGAACGAAGAAGTTCGAAAGAGAGAGAGAGAGACAGATAGATAAACATACGCACGCCGCACGGCTTACATTACTACTATAGCAAAAAGTATTGTTACAACTTTTGGTCTTAATTTTTTCCAACTAGCCTCCTTTCGCAACGCGCGATAAGGAACTTCGTTTCAATAAATAAATGAAATGTAAACAACAATGTGCTCTAAAATTTGCGTGATCAGACATGGTGGTCAAAAATATTACAACCTAAAAGTATAAAATTCATACATAGGCATATACCTACTACTGTTGTACCTTTTCAGTTCTTTTGATAAGGTAAATGCCGCACAGCAGTTGCGCCCCATTTGAAATAAAACATATACAATGTCCTTTTTAATTAAGTACAAATATTTTAAGGGGTGATTCAGACCATCATTTTGAACAACTTTTCCCAATAAATGTATTTCGAAATACGATAAAAATATTTTAGGTTCTCATACAAATCGAAGTAGTCACGTGATATCATTACTATGGAAAATGAATTTTTTTTTTCGTGTTCGATATACATTTACTGGGAATAGTTGTTAGGAGTGATGGACTGAATCACCCCTTAAAATATTTGTACTTAATTAAAATGGACATTGTATATGGTGTAACAAAATAAACTAAAACTATTTTAAGGGTGAATTCAATCCGTGATAATGAACAACTTTCCCTAAGAAACACGTATTGAAATATGAAAAGTAATTGTTGACCTTCCATACAAGTTGACCAATCAGCTGATACAAGTTTGTATGGAAAGACAAAAATATTTTTAAGCTATTGCATAGCTTCTATCGCGGGCCTTGAGCGCGGGGACCGAATCCAGAAATTCCGTAACGAAAAAACCTCACGCTCCCCACTCCGCCTACCATGTAGGTTGCCGCTTCGTCTCCGTCGTCCGTTTGCGACGTTGCCGTCCTTCCTTGTATCGAACCACCTTAATGCAATAGCTTTACCGCGGCAGTCCCCGAGTGCCACACGTCTTTTTTAATATTTCGATATAATTATGTTTCTTGGGGAAAGTTGTCTCTATCACGGACTGAATTCACCCTTAAAATAGTTTCAGTATAGCTTTTAAGCCTTAATATGTTATTAAAATTTATATAACCAGATAAGATTATTTCATCAATAAAATATTACACGCCATCGGATATTTTTTTTGTAATTACTGTACTTGTTATGTCTTTTCATTAACTCTTCTTCTTCTTCTTATCGTGTGTGTTAGTAACTAACACTAGTGTCAGAGTTTTTAAACCGCCTTAAAGGCCTCTGACATGGTTTTAGGTAACGACCGATGTCAAAGACAGTGACCGGGACCGACGGCTTAACGTGCCCTCCGAAGCACGGATCATCTTACTTATCAGACAATCAGGTGATCAGCCTATAATGTCCTAACCAAACTAGGGCAACAACACAAAGTCGTTGCCCCCGCCGGGAATCGAACCCGGGACCTCAGGGTATGAGCCGAACGCTCCAACCACTACACCTCTGAGGCAGCATTCATGTCAAATGAGCGCTAACTTCAGGTTATTTCGGAGTAATTGTGTTTAATTAAGTACTTGTTAAAAACTTACCTTTACCTAATTTTGATTAGACTGTCAGCTCATATATAAATCAGAGAATCTGCAGTGATGTTCATTAATTACCGCGTATGTTTTTTAATCTGTGCTATAGCAAGAAATGTAATGAATGAATCATAAACCAATAAATTAGGGAGTGCCTCCGCTGCTGGCACTGGTTTCCGAATTGTCTGCCGGTCTGTATAACACGTAAAACAACAACAAAGATTCATAACATAGCGACTATTTTTTTATCCTTGCATCTGTGTCTGTGTTACTTTCGCCGCCATGTTACGGAAAATCTCCAAACTATTAAAGGAAATAAATTTTGCAAGGCTTCGCCCATAACATCTTAGGGCCTTATCACACTAGCGAGTTGCGAGCGAGTTGAAAGCGGGGCGAATGCGCAGCGAACTCGCTCGGAGACGTCGCAGGTGCGCAGCGAGCTCGGCGCGAAGACGCCGCCACGGGTGCGCAGCCAGGTGACGTATTTTTGTAATCACTTGTCACAATACGAAGGGTTTGCGCGAGCGTTTCCAAACGGGTACATTTTTGAATCGGTAGTTTGCGAAGGATTTGCAACGAGTGGTCTTGACCACTCGTAATTTTGACATTTGTAGCGTAGATGTGTCATCGAAACCAATCATGGGAAATCCGTTCCATATCACGTTGCTTTTTATTCATGTTCGATTTTTTAGAAAGGCATAGACAAATGATCGATGGTTTCTGCGTAAAACAATATTGTTTTTCGCTGACACGACGGTTTTAAAAATACGATCAATTTGTATTTTACGCGAGCGGTGAGTTGGAAAACTACACGTTTTGAGTTTCGCTGAGTCCCTCAATGAAAAATAGCACTCCAGTTCGCGTCGTGCGATCCGCGTTTTGTACAATGGCGTCGCGATAGCGCTGCTTGCCGCGAGCTCGCTGCGCTCCCGCGGCGTGTTCGCGGCGTGTTCGCCGCGCACACGTTGCCAACTTGCGGCGAACTCGCTGCGCACTTGCCCCGCTTTCAACTCGCTCGCAACTTGCTAGTGTGATAAGGCTCTAAAGGTTAACAAAAGTTACCTAACAGCTATTATACAGACACAGACATATCATTATATCAGTCATTATTTACAATCATGACGTGATAGTTCCCACAATTAATAGAAATTCACTCGTCTGTTAACTCCACCAACACATTAATGTTTAGTTCAACACGTCAGAGCACGAACTAGTGAACTAAGTAAATACTGTTCGGTTCGGTTAATATTAAACCACCTAATTCCATTAAGTCGAGTTTGCATTGTGGTTTTATCTGCTGTGTTTGTTCCTCAACTTTGAAAATTTAAATTTGTATACTTTTAGCATCGGCAATAGGCATGGTGACTTTAGATATTGAGCGTTTAAGACGAGTTGCTACATCGACTATTTGTTCTAAGACCATTCGAGACTAACACAATATTTTTTGTAAACAATATTATCCACGTATTTTTTATTTTCTTTGAGAAACAAAAAATTAAAGTACAGCGCATTGAAATTTCGCATGACGTCACGGTTGAGTACGATTTTTACATAGCGGTGACGTATTAGGCCCACTCTGAAACTTAGATGCTCCATATCTTCGCAAATTTTTACTTTTTTAATAAACTGAAAATTATGTGTCCATTAATTTTGGACAATCTAAAAGACGGACTACTAATTAGAAAAATATATTTTTCTGGATCTGGGCCCATATTAAATTGTTATTTTTACGTAGAGCGAGATGGTGATAGAAGATAACGTTCGATAAACGCTGTCGCCGGTACGCCGGCTGGTGCCATGCTACCGGGACTGGTGTGGGATTTACTGTAAAGTGGGACGACTGCCATATAAAGGCGACAGCAGTGACCTGAAGATGTTTTGTATGCTAACTGTAGTCACCCATCCAATCGCTTACCAGTTCTAGGGTAGCTTGCGACTTGGCATGCAAAAGTGCTAGTTCTAGGCACTCCCGTCGTAACCGAGCTTTCCACAAATCATCGTTATCATCACCAGGTCTATTTTTGTCTCCGTGCATGAGCAGAGCCCTCTCTGTAGGTCTCCACAGAGCCTTTGCCTGTATTGTAATTGTAACATAGCCCATCAGACTGAGTAGGGACCAATACTGAACTGGGTTTCTTTCAGCATAATCTTCCCAGCACGGGTCGTTTCAAAACGGGATAATATAAAAATACCTTTATTATGAGATAATTTTATCCGACATCGAATATTTTTTTTTGACTTTGACTTTACTTGGCCAGAGCAGCTAGAGGATTTAGCCTACACTCTCCTCGCTGGCCAGACGGGTTGGAGAGGTCTCATTGATGTTTATAATCTTTGTTTAGCTTGTGTATTTCACAAGTCGCCTTCTACGACATCCACGGGAAGACGTACGACGTAAAACGTACGATATATCGTTCTCCTATTCTACTCTTTTTTTGGTCCTGATGATGATCACCTAGAGTGGTCCTATTCTACTCTGCCTAAACCACACGGCTTCCCATAATTGAATTAAGTAAATAACTGTACGAACCCTTCAATATTAAAAGCTAATTCCATTTAGGCACGTTTGCACTGTGGTTTTATCAGCTCTGTTTGCTTTCTCAACTTTGTGATTTTAAATATGTGGTAGGTACCTACTCTGTGAATTAAACATTAGTTAATTAATTCTGAAGAAAAACAAACGCCACTGGAAAGAGCTAAACTCTTTGGTGTATGTTTATGTATAGCCGTAACGTGTGTGAAGGGTTGAATCACTTTATCTGAATAAATTTTGCTTTGGGTTCGTCCCTTACAAAAATTTTGTAGAAGTTTATTGGCCTGGCAATTTAACCGGTAAAGACCCGGACGACATTTATAAATGTCCACGTTCATTGTCTTACTATTGTGTCTGGTATTGGCGGTAACGGAACGGAAAGCTCCCGACAACACCATCTAGTGATGAGTGGCGGAACTACATATTTTAACCGATGTTAAATGGAATTTGCTTGGCAAATTAAATACCTTGACTTTCAAGCGTTTACCCTCGATATCTTTAAAACTACTGAACCGATTTTCATCAAGCAAAGATGAGAACAAACGCAAATGAACGGCTTTCACTTTTAAAAAAAACTAAATAGGTCCAACCGTTGGAAAGCTACGATTCCACAGACAGATTCTCTGACAAATATACAGACCGACAGATATACAAATAGACCAACAGACGTACATATCGAGATCGATACTAGCGTCAAACTTATAACACCCCTCTTTTTTGTCGCGGGGTTTATAAAAAAGCAACATTCTAGGCAATAAATACGACCCAAAATACCAAATTATATCTCCCATCTAAAGAAAGATATTCCGTATTATGGTCTATCTGGTCTAAACTAGTGTCAATATATTTGTTACATTATAATACAATTCGCAATAACGTACATCGTAGCGTGTTACTAAGAGGGTGTCGCATACATCAACTGTCCTAGTAATATTTTCCGGATTTTTACAGCGACCCCGTCAAACGACCGTAAAGAGTTGCTTTACGTATTGCGTCTGAATGCGAATGTGACTGAATTCAATTTAGAACGCGCATGATTTTATTATCTTCCACACTGAAGAAAACAAGTCGTTTATTCTTCTATGCTGGTCTGGGAAAACTCATACTATCACGTTTTTATCCCCAATGGAACAGACCGCCAGAACCCCAATGGGACAGACCAAGCCAGAGCCCAGGGCCGTAAGCCTCGAAGGCTTGTCGCCTGGGAGAAAAAAAATGTACCAAACAGTTGTTTTTCTCCCCTCGTGGATCGTTTGTACACGTTCGCACCCACCATAAGGCTATAATTTTTTAAAACTATAAATCGCCTTTAACCTCAAAGTGCACAACCGACTTTGATAAAATTTTACAGTCGATTAAAAGTGGTAGTTGGTTTTTGCTCTGTCTGCCCCATTTAATAGTGCTATGCTACGGGGATAGGTAAGCGGTCAGAGTCTGTAGCTATTCAGTTGTGCAACATATACCCAAACTTGGAACAACTACATGTGTGGAACAACTAAATTCCTCAGCGGAAGAGTTTCCACAACAATGTTTGTTTAATGAAGAATCCGCTGCAACTTGCGCGTGAATTTTCTCTAAACTCGTAAACTACACTGTTGGTGATGGTCCTTCGAGCCGGATCAAGCGCCACGTGTAGTGAAAACTAATTGGTAATCGCTTATTATAACGTACAACGCAAATGGAAGTGTTATAAATTTGAAATTTTTCCGGAGAGGAAAAAGCCGGAAAGCGGGCTTCGCAGAATTATAGTTGAAGATGCAACTGGGAATGCGCTGAGTGAGATGAGAGAGAGAAAGAGAGAGAGAGAAATTTAAGATTTCATCTAATGTATCTGTTAATCGTTGTGATTTCTCGCATTACCGAAAGGTTACGAAAAATCTAGAGCTGGTAATTGAATTTTTGGATCTCCACTTTTCTCATCGATTGTGTTAATGTCCCACTCGATTTAAATACACACTCAATGATTTTTAACAAAATAACAATTTATTTAAGAGGTTTTTTCCATACCTCTAAATTTCTTCATCATAATGTTCACCAAATTAATATGGGACCAATATGGGCTTTTTAATAAAAAAACACAATCATCAAATTATGTTATCAGGTGGCGAAGATATCGCGTAAAATACATACATACAAAACATACGGGTCAAATCGATACCTTCTCTGTTTTGTAAACGGGTAAAAAAAGGGTTTCGTGAAGTTATATGTTAGAAGTTCTACCAACCATAATAGTTCTGGCAGGGTTATAATTTTACATCGAACCTTAACCTAAAAGTCAACTGAATACCTAATTCAGTTAACTACATATCAATAAATCGTGCGATATCTGTGTCATTAGAAATTAAAGCGGAAATATTCGATGTCCTTTCGACAAGGGTAAGGGTTGTCAGATTACCGGTTAGCTTAAAAACGCCACAGAAACTTATCAGTACTATTTCCTTTGTTTAAAAAATAATAATTTAAAAAACAATACATCCGGCTACTCGTACAATACAGCAGTATGCCTTGAATGCAACCGAGAACACTTTCGGATGAGAGATGAGCGAAATTATAGTACTAAATAAATATATAAATAAATAAACAAATAAATAAACAGACAAAGAAACAAACAAGTAAACTAACAAACTAATCAATAAACTAAGCAATGAACTAATCAATAAAATACTTGATTTTGATAACCCAACGCTTTGAATGGAATATTTTTTAGACATATTTTATAAATTTTTTAATGTAGGTATCTATATCTATAAAATCACCCCAGAATAACCAAGACAAATAAATATTCAAGAGGCTTCGTAAGAAACTTATAGAAAACTACTTAGATGCCAATATTGCCAATTTTAAATAGTTTTATGTGAAAAACGTGATAAATAAATGTTCACTTAAGTCAGGGTGCGACAGCCCTACCTCCGGAAACTATCTAAAGTGTTTATGCAAATATTCCACACTGCCATTTGTCACCGCGTTAGAACACGCTGCGTACCCAATTGTGTCGGGTTACATGGAAATTGTATACAATGAAGGTACTTATACTACTACATATAGATCACGTCTTTTTCCCTAACGGGGCAGACAGAACAGTTTGGGTCTTGCGGCTCCAGAGCCTTGGGCAGCAATACCCACTTTTAGCGTGATTGTGCGTAAGAAGGTGGAAAAAGAAATCATGCCAATATTGCCAATTTTAAATAGTTTTATGTGAAAAACGTGATAAATAAATGTTCACTTAAGTCAGGGTGCGACAGCCCTACCTCCGGAAACTATCTAAAGTGTTTATGCAAATATTCCACACTGCCATTTGTCACCGCGTTAGAACACGCTGCGTACCCAATTGTGTCGGGTTACATGGAAATTGTATACAATGAAGGTACTTATACTACTACATATAGATCACGTCTTTTTCCCTAACGGGGCAGACAGAACAGTTTGGGTCTTGCGGCTCCAGAGCCTTGGGCAGCAATACCCACTTTTAGCGTGATTGTGCGTAAGAAGGTGGAAAAAGAAATCAAAATAAGGGTTGCATTCCGCATCCCCTATTCACATGATTCGCTCATTCCCAATCGAGATCGGCTTTTACAATCTGCTCGGGAATAGAAGTAGCTATGTAGTATATTCTAAGCTTTTTGCTTTCATAGACCAGCATGTTATCTATATACGTATTTGTTATAGAATGTAGTATCGTTTAGTTATCCTATAACTTGAGTCTAGAACTTACTTTGGGGCTAGCTTAATCAGTGTAATTAGACCCTATATGTTTATTATTTACACACACCAAAAGCCAACAAACCAATTTGCCTATTGAGATCTACTTAAAGTAAGTATTAAATCTCGACATCTGCTCGTCTCACAACCTCCGTAGTCACGTCCCCCCCATAAAGTCCGCGCAAATCAGGCATGGCAGACTTATCTCCAATCTGCTTGTTGAATTTGGATTTCACTGCATTTGCGACTTCAGACATTCTTTTGTCCCTTTTTCTTACTGTTTTGTTTACTATACTACATCTACGTTTTTTCTTTCATCTCAGACCAGAATTGAAGATAAATGAGGGTATATATGGTCTGAAAGCCTCGTTCGCTTAATCTGTATCTGTTCGTCCATTTTCCAGATTGAGGATTTCTTGGTTCATCCATGTTACGGGTTCGTCTATTTCCTATTACTTACCACTGTAAATTGTTTTGTAGATTTTTAAACAAATGAGTTTCGTAGAAAACAAATTAATTTTGGATCTTTGTAGTAGGTATAATTCGAAAATTTGCTTCGAAAATAAATATTTTTTCCAAACTAAAAACCGATTTCGCCCCCAAACTACACAATAAATTTTGGTAAAACTTCTATGGGACCACCTCGCAAGTAAGTACATATACCATTTTGAACAAAAAATCTTTCCAAATCTGTCTTTGAATAATCAGTTAACATACATTAAAAAAAGATTGCGACGAATTGATAACCTCGTCCTTTCATGAATGTCGGTTGAAACTGCAGGTAGGTCTTGTGTAATGGAAGTTATAGAAAGTATGAGCTATGACTGGCTTTGTTTATACCGGTCATATATATTCGTATATTAGAGGGTCACAACAGAAATGGTCAGCATTCAGTGACCTGTTTATGGACAATGCCACACAGTGTACGCGGTCTCGGCTGAATTTATTGTGCCTGTAAAATGTTCCATGCGCATTTTATGTGTTCACAGCGTTCTTATTGATATGTACGCTTTTACAAAGTTAAAATTAAAACATGTGTGAAAAAAACATGGTATTCTTCTTTTTATGGGCTCAAATTGTACGGGCCTATATAACCACTTTACAACAATGAAAACACACTGAAAGATAAACTGAATGAGAGCATTGGAGAGCAAAGAGCATCGAAATCCTTTTTTGATACAAATTTATATCGACATTGGAGTGGAAAAACACCAATGTTGATAAAAAAAAAGACGAGTAGAGAAGAGAAACTTAGAATGTACTAGCTGCTTCTTTTCCCGCGCAGATCGTAAAAGCTGATCGAGGGTAAGTATCACTATCACGCTACCAAAGCGTAGCGCCTTTGGGTCTTACAGCCGTATGATGTGGATATTAACATTTATTTCGAGCCGTCATGTGTCCCACTATTAGGCAAAGGCCTCCTGCCACATTTTCTATGAAGTCCTCTGAGTCATTTCCTTCAATTCACTTTTTAATTTCAGAGGTACATTTTACAATTTAAACAATGGACTACGTTTATATCTATCCTTTGTTTGTAACCAATATTATTATAAATGAATATCGGTTATATACAGCAATATGGCACATATAAATTCATTTTGATTCAATTTTAATATTTCCTACAGCGAGTGTTTTTGAACAATGCCATACATTATATATGTCGTAGCTATCTGGTTAAATCGGCCAAATAACTGAGCGCCTAGCTAGTTTTGTAAAAGTAAGCAATCCAATTAAATGACTGAAGGAAGACTAGTCAAGTCATTGAACGCAACGTTTAACTAGATGGCTGAACGTAGTAATTATATGTAGTCATATAGTTTAATTAATTGGCTATTGAACTTATTGATGATTTTGCGATTATGTAGTTAGATAGGGGCTTTTATTTACATATTACTGACAACTACTTTTTACTAAACCTACCACTAAGAAACTAGTAATATAAAAATATTAGAAAAAAGAGTTTTGATGAGATGTGTGAATAAACAAAAAAATCACAGTCATCATTAAAAGTTGTTTAAGTGCACTAAGCTACTACGCCCATGAAGTTAGAGTTACGCCACAGTGGAAATAAATAAATATAAATATATATAGGGACAAATTACACTGATTGAGCTAGCCCCAAAGTAAGTTCAAGGCTTGTGTTATGGGATACTAACTCAACGATACTATATTTTATAACAAATACATATATAGATAAACATCCAAGACCCGGGACAATTTGAAAAAGGCCATTTTCCAACTTGCCTTCACCGGGAATCGAACCCGGGATCTCTGGGTGGCGGACTAGCATGGTGACCCCTACGCCACGGAGGTCGTCAAAAAAACTGTACTGATTGATGATTTGTACATTTGAATCACTTGTCTGAGTCTTGGTCAGTCATATTCAAAGGACTGACTTTTAATACGCCTAGTTATTAAACGTTGAGTGATTCTAGCTAGACCAATGAACTATCGGACTAGGCATCCAATTGGATTCCGGCCTTCAAGGAACGGCCTAGGCATCCAGTTAACTGGCTGATTCAACCAGATGGCTGCGACATACATACCGGGGCGAGTTTATTGCACCCGTAAAATTTTCCATGTACATTTTACGTGTTCAAAACAGAATGAAATGGGTCAATTTCGAGGGTTTACAGTATGGGATGTTAAAAATAAACTTTTTAATGGATAATATTCGTACTAAGATTGTATTCTAGCGTTCATTCGCTAAAAATGTAGAAAAGTGTGGAAAACAATTGAATAGGTATAAAATAAAGTGAACAAATTTTGAAATTCCAGAAAAATCTTTTTGAATTCCCGGAAGCACGTCTATATTAATATGTAGCGGGAGCGAGGTGATATGCTCGACCGCCACAAAGGGAAGATCTTCCCGCCAGGCATGGTGTTGCGCCTGGGGAACCGCGGCTCCGATGGTGTATCGTCGGAGGTTGTATATATAGTCAGTTACAACTAGAACTCTGAGATCGAGATATAGAATCTGCTGGTGCCATCTCATATGATTCTTGTGAACTATGTATATATCTATGTCGTTGATTCAATGTTGTTGTTTGTGGTTTCTAGTTCCTCGTAGTGGAGTAGAGGTCGCCACAAATATATGCGTTTCAGATTATTGACTTGAAATCAATTTACCTACTCCGGATTTTATTATTATTATATAACCAAACCCGCGTGTAAATAATAATTCATTGTAATACTTCTGCTCTTAAAGGTACTTGAAATTTATGCAAGCAAATAATAAAACGGGGGCTTCGCGACCGCGGGCTTCGCGGACAAACAAATTTTAAAATTCGGGTGCTTCCCGGCCGGGTGCTTCGCGGACTGTGGGCTTAACGGCCGGACCACAGATATAGATGTAATAGATAACGCCCGTATCAAGTTTTGTATGGAAACCAAGCGTGCCAACTTTTTTAATGCCTACTGTGACGTCACAGGCAATTTTACTGACGGGAAATTCAAACCGATTCAAAGAAACCGCTCGCTATGATTTAAACGACGCACGCCGCCGCCCTGATCGTCTCGCTCATACTCATAGATTTTATATCTGTGGTCTCGCTCGTTCACTCCGCGCTCGCTAACCATACGATCGATTAACATTCAAGTTAATCGATTAGTGATAAAATCACAATCGATTTTCTGATTGACGAATGATATGAAATTGGATAAACAAATGATTCTAAACGGAAAATTGTTTGTTTGATAATAAAGAACAAATTTTTGTACTCAAATAATTTATTTCAATTTAACTTAAATTCAAACTATACAAACTTATTAAAATTTAAATTAAAACTAAAAATTACAAATTATGTAAATATTTTGATTGAATTTCAAAAATAAAACTATGATAATTATTAAATAATCGGCCAAGTGCGAATCGAATTCGCGAACTAAGGGTTCCGTACCATTATCTATAAAAAAAAACACGTTTGTTGTACGGGATGGTTTATTTTATTCTGTTTTTACCCCGACGAGAAAGAGTGGCATCGTAGCACTCGAACGGATGGACCGATTTCAATGCGTTTTTTTTAAACGTTAAAGCAACTTCCCTTGCGGTCGTTCTTAGCCATGTCAGGTATCGAAAATATACCTACGCATTGCGACCGCTTCAATGGGGGAAATTCAGTAACGACGACTCACTAACGAGCAATGATGAGCAGTGACGCATGCGCGGTTTTGTTCACCAACTTGTGACCAGTAGTATATATGTTCAAAGAGCGACCATATTACACACATGAACTCTGAAAATATTACCCTCGTTTTCTAAAGTGTAAATTAGGAAATGAGCTTGTTTATATCAATATCTATTAAATTGCCTCTTTAAAAATAGTTAATACCATTCGTCAGTCCGATATCGATTTAAATCGATTATTGGTATATGTTGTAGAACGAACAACACTAGTCGCTAAATTTTACTGACGAATGAGAAATTGCCGGTACCACGACGTCGTAGCGATGCGCGACAGTATCGCTTGTTTTGATATTCATTGCTTCTTAAGACACAACGTCGGATTAAACGCTCAATGCAAACGCGGCAATGTAATGTGAATGTAGTTTTTTAACCTTAATCTATACTTATTTAGGTATAATCTTGGAATCACAGCTTGGAATACTTAAAAAATTGTTTTAAAATGAATTTACGCATAAAATAATTTTAAAATAACTTAGCTGTGATAGGAAATATGTCCTTGACTTTGGGCGCTTGCAATTTTTGGGCTGTTGCAGTTTATTATCACGCAACGAGGCATTTTTTTATTTTTCGCTGCCGTCCGGCTGCAATCACAGACGCGCGCGGACTGTCAGTAGCGGCGGCCAACCTCGACGCTTTGTCTGAGAACTTACACGCGAAGTAGGTGCATTTACGTCGTCTATCTATATCTATGTCTGTGGGCCGGACCCATCCTTTTAGCCCCATCCTTTTCACCAAATGGTCAGTGGAATCAAAAAAGTCATGGGTTGCTTACTATATCGACTATAATTAATGTTCTCGCACATAATTTCGGTGGCTTTTGGTGATCTGCCCGGGAAGAGAAACTTTTATTTAGTTTCACCTGTCTGTCTGCCTGTCTGTAATAAAATCTTGCTAATTATATTTGATCCACTTCCCGGTTTCCAATTGACCTGAAATTTGGCACGCATACGTATATCGCGTGACGATGCATTATCATGATATGGAGCTGTTTTGATGATGGAGCTGGAACATGGTCATGGCATCTTTGTGATGAAGCAACATAACCCCACTGAGTTTGGGCTCGATTGATTCATCTTGAGAAGCACCTTTTTAGGACATTGTTACAGATAAAATATTGTTTAAAATAATTACTTATTACAGTTTTCTCTTTTCTTCTGAACCAATGTGGAAAAAAGTATCACGTCTCTTGTATAAGCTTGTAAAATCAACAAAACAGTAACCAAAAGGGACAAAAGCATGTCGTACGTCGGCAAATTCATTAAAATCAAAATTCAACAAGCAGATGGGAGATAAGTCTGCCATGCCTGATTTGCGCAGACTTTATGGGGGGGACGTGACTAAGGAGGTTGTGAGACGAGCAGATGTCGAGATTTAATACGTACTTTAAGTTGTTCTAAATAGGCAAATAGGTTAGTTGGCTTTTCATGTGCGTAAGAGGAGGAGTGGCCCGGCGGGAGTGCGTATTACTAGCTCTATCGCAAGTAAAGCGACACCGGGCGTGGTCCGTACTTGGATGTGACCATAAGTGGCATAAAAATTGGTTTCAGCTGTCACCATTATATCGCAGTCGTCAAGCTATGTCAGATGCCTTTAGGCAGTCTGAAATATCTGACAACAGTGTTGGCCACTTACACACACGAAAAACAACAAGAATTGCAGGCTTGAGTTACCTGATTATTCGAAAAGAAAGATGATTCCGGTCCGGAATGCACGTCTAAACTGTGGGTCCGTCATCCAAATAGCGTTTGCTTAAACCTATCCAAGGATTGGCTCTGGTCTACTCTTTGATTTGCGGAGGTCAGACGGCAGTCGCTCTGTGTAAAAACCAGTCAAAGTCAAAGTCAAATTCATTTATTTATCTTTGGATATTTGTATCACTTGATAATTATCACTTTTTTTTCCTTTCGATTTCTTATAAGGTAAATGTTGACGTCAGATCATTGATTTCTTATAAGATAAATGTTGACGTCAGATCATTTACTTATAGCTAAGTTTACTGCCGCTTCCAAAGCGCAAGTACAGAAGAAACGGTAACAAACTGTACTGCAGCATTTTCTCCAATAACGTCAACTTACAATTATACTGGTATTAAAATTAGATATGTGGACTGAGAATACATTGTTATGTCATAATGAGGTCTTTTCAGAATAGAAATTAAAAAAAATAAGTCTAGATGGCGTTGATAAAAAGGCATGTGTCAATGTCATAGATGGCAATATTTAATGTCCTGTCACTCTCTATAGGGGTGGGTCGTCAACGGTTTTGTCGTCGACGAAACGAGACCGTTTTCCGTCAACTTTAAACGAGTTCATAAAGGCGGGTCTCCTGCGCCAGAAATCTCGAAACATTACACAAAAAACATGAAACAAAAACAAAACAAAAATATTATTTTTCATACACAAACCGTCTCCTGCAAATAATTTCTGTTTTGAATGAAACATTTCTTTGTGGTTGACTTCATCATGAGGTGCTACTTTTCAAACGCGGAGTCACTAAACGAACGGTTTTTTGTATGGAAAAACCATTCGTTTAGGTGACTCCGTGTTTCAAAAATGACACTTAAGATACCTAATAATATTTATTTCTGATTACTGTTATCATCATTTTTGCCAGACAAAGAACTAGAAGATGTGTTCTGCGTTTTACCAATTGCAGATAATAGAGATAGGCTCCATAAAATAATTAAAAAAGAAACCCCCCCTCTCGCCCGCGCAGCGCATGTTTTCCATCTGCTTTGGAAAGCAGAAACATGTGTATGCCATAGACAATTGTGTATAGCCACGCCCCTTTGTTTGCATGTTTTTGTGTAATGTTTCGAAAATTTAGGTGCAGGAGACCCGGCTTAAAACAGTCTAATTTTCGTCTAGTTAGGAACCACATTGAGGAACTATGACAACGTAAACTAAACTTTTATGGCATGATTCAACGACAACGTCAACGTCGTGACGTGAACTAGACTAGAGTCAAATGAGACCTAAAAAATAACGTAAATCAAGTCTAATAACCTGTTTATAAACTAAAAATACAATCTATGCGTATGACAGTAGAATTGAACTGCGCCCACTCATAGCATGGATTTCGCGCATGCGCGCGGCAGAGACAGTCATATCGGGAAATATTAAAGTATGAATGAAGGGAACAGATTGCTAGCTTCGGTTGGCGTAGCGAAGCGACGAAGAGCCACGATCATTATCATTCGATCATTTCGGTTTATCATTCGACGGTAAACTAGTCGAATAGTTCATGCACTTCATGCCAGTTAACGGTTGAAATAAACCGTTCGTTCATTCAACGTCCATGTCTACTCTCTAGGTATCTATGTAGGTAATATAAACATAACTATTTACTGTTTCATTTATAATGTTTGCTTATTAATATTCTAACAAAAAAAATACATACATATACTACGTTATAATTATGGTTAGCCCATGTATTGTGAAAAACTGTCAAAATATTGGCACTTGTCGTTTTCCTTAAGACGAAATCACAATGAATACAAGCTATACGACATAATATCAAGTCTGGACTAACTTTTCATAAGAATTCTCTCATATATTTACTGAATTAAGGAAAAATTCTTAGTAGAATGTAAATTGCTTACATTTTACAAGTACAGCATTTTTGAAGTACTGGGCGTTTTTGTCTTTTTGAAACTGGTTTCTATGAGAGAAACGAACGAACGGTTTTCGATTCATATACATTTAGTTATACTGAGAACGGACGACCATACCGGGTGAAACGAAGAAACGAATAACGAAACGATCCCCGATATCCAAAACATGAACGAACATTTCTTCCGTTCCGCCCGTTTATTCGTTTTTTCTCCTACAAACACGTTTCTTTCGTAATGTTTATTTAACTAATTAATAATTATAGAAAATAATTTTATATCTTATTCAAAGGAGAGGGAAAGCAGTTTTTCGTGAAACTGGTTCTCAATCCAGTTCCTTTGCCAGATGAAACCAGTCCGTTCCGTTTTCTGCAAAACCCGTTACGACCCACCACTATTTGACACTTGACCAAGGCATCAAAGCCATCTGGTGTGAAAAAGAGTTACTTTTTTTTTTTTTTTAATGTCACTTTGAAAACCCCTCATTATAAATTAAGCATGATGTCAAGTTTAAAATTAATGCCAATTTGTAAATTTTGTACTAAAACATGTACAGAATGTTCTTAAATTATGACATTTGTGAATGTACAAATACAAACCTTTAAGAGGGACCCGCGCCAAGCTCAAGCCAGACATTTTTGTCTCTAAGGTAATCATCGGTTCCGTAATAAGCTTTATCACAGAGTACTTTCTTAACATAAACTTTAAATTTTCTATCTGGCATACTAAGAACCGATTCTGGCAATTTATTATAAAACTTTATAAAGTTTCCCATAAACGACTTACTAACTGTTTTCAGCCTATAGGACGGAGTAAATAAATCATTTATATTACGTAAGTTTCTATCCGTAAAATCACCCACTTTATTAAACAAGGCAATATTTTTCCTTACATACATTATATTTTCAAATATGTACTGGGATAGTACAGTAAGTATATCAATTTTCTTAAAAAAATCTCTTAGGGAGTCTCTTGATCCTAAACCGTAAATAAAACGAATTGCCCTTTTTTGCAAAATAAAAATAGTCTGTATATCAGCTGCACTCCCCCATAGAAGAATCCCATAAGACATCAGACTATGAAAGTAACTAAAGTAAACTAGTCTAGCAGTTGCCACATCTGTTAATTGTCTGATTCTCCTAATAGCGTAAGTCGCTGAGCTAAGCCTATTAGCGAGTTTAGAGATATGTGCACCCCATTGAAGTTTTGAATCTATTGTGATTCCCAAGAAAGTAGTATTTTCAACGAGATCTAATTTTTGACCGTTCAGTAGCACATCAACATTGGCTTGCCTCACGTTAGGAAGACTAAATCTAATGCATTGGGTCTTGTTTGCATTCAACATAAGGTTATTGGCTGAAAACCAGTTAGAAATGGCCGTCAAGGTGTTATTCACCGAAGTAGCATCTTCGCTATGACGGTCTATTTCAAAAATAAGAGACGTGTCATCGGCGAACAACACAATGCCAGCTTGTTTCTCAACCGCGTAAGGCAAATCATTGACGTACACTAAGAAGAGGAACGGTCCCAGGATAGAACCTTGAGGTACTCCCATTTTAACGAGAGATCCGTTTGACTTTATGCCATTTATGTCAACAGTCTGAAGCCTATCCGTTAAATATGATTGAATGAGGTTTATTGATTTATCGTCAAAACCGTACTGACGGAATTTGAGCAAAAGTGTTGGATGATCTACGCAGTCAAACGCTTTTGAGAGATCGCAAAAAGAACCGATTGCATCGTTCTTGTTTTCCCATGCGTTGTAAATTTGAGTAACGAGCGCTACCCCCGCATCAGTGGTCGATTTCCCTCCAGTAAAACCAAACTGCTGGCTATGAAAAAGGTTATGGGTGATAAAGTGATGTACCAGTGATGACCAGTAACCTCGTCAAACACCTAGGTTAGGTAGCGGACCCTGGGCTCTGAAGCGTTACCGCTGAGGATGCAATCGAATACTTGAGGATGATGAAGCAGTAGACTGCTTCATTTGGTTTGACATTGTCGGTATGTAATTGTCATTGTATGTACTAAGATAACAGTATCGGTTCTGATTATAGGCTGTAAAAAAGTAATTGTTTTTAACCCCCGACAAAAAAATAGTGTTACAAGTTTGGCGGTAATGTCTGGTCTGTGGCATTGTAGCGCTCGAATGGATAGACCTATTTCAATGCGGTTTTTTTACGTAAAAGCTACTTCCCTTGCCGTAGTTCTTAGCTATGTTTGATAAAAATCTGTTAAGTCGTTTACAAGTTATTAGGTGAAATGCTTCAATTAGGGAGTTTTGTAGTTTACCTGACTTAATCATAGGTAGCGCCATCTATTATTAGTCACTTAAAATCTTTTCGAATATTACGTAGTTCCGCTACTTCTTACTAGATGGTGTTGTCGGGGTTTTTTTAATTTTCCCGGCAAATAAACTTGTAGATTATTAAATAAAGTAATTGTTACGTACCTGATGTATCCCAAACAGAGAAGTTAACTCTGTAGTCAGCGACTGTGCACGTGTAGCCATACTTTTCAAAGCCGGTCGGGGTGTACGCCTGGAACAAGGAAAGATATATTGGTATTATGAAAAGTTATTAAAATTTTAGGATAAGTGGAATATCTTGTTAAAACTGATAAAAGAAATTGGTAATATTTGTTTTGAAAACATTGGGGAATAGTTAAGTTTTTTTGTTTTTTTTTTCGTGTGCAAGTGGCTAACACTGTTTTCAGATAGACCAGCTATCTTAGTTAAACTTCGGAATGAAACGGAGTCCTTATAAGTCGTGATTGCGTCCTTAGATAGGTACTCAGGTTTAAAGTGTATAAAAAATGATTTTGACTTATGGAGAGACTTTTTTTAGAGTGTCTATTTACTCTTTCACTTTTATACATGCAAATACGATTTGAGTTATAAAGGGAGGGAGATGTTTCAAGAAAGAACCGTCAAAAATCTAGAAAAAATTCAAATATCACAGAATTAATATAATTATTACACACAGAACGGAAACTTCTATTAGTGTCGCAAGGCGAGAACGGGGGAAAGGTGCAAGGAGGGAAAAAGGGGACGCATATTGCGCGGGACCCTAAGACTTTTCGTTCTGTATGTAATACTTAAATTAATTCCATTAAAAAAAAGAAATACTGCACTGATACCTAAGGTGAGACTACCTGAAGTGCCTTGACACAGGATAGAGGAAAATGGAAAAGACTCACATGCTGTCCCGACCGCACATAAAGTGGGATAAGGTGAGGAGAAAAAAAGAAAGAAACCTAATGTAAGCCTACATAAGGTGAGCTACCTAGCTTAGCAATATATATGAAAAGACTTTGAAATAATTTGTGGTGCGTAAAAAGGTCGGTAGGGCGATCATAAACATTAAGTTGTGAGAAAGCTTGCTCGATGTACCTGCTGTACAAGAGTAAATCAACTGTAACGAATAGGAGTGGGCCAAGGCATGAGCAGAAGCGATTATTTAAAAAAAAATTAGACATGAGTGTGAGAGTGAGGATCTCGGTTTCTTTGTTATTCGTGTGTGTAGTCGCACACTGGTGTCAGATTTCAGGAGCTCGGTAGCTCAGATAGAAGCCCTTTTGGCACGGGCATCTTCGTCTGCAGTTGGATGGGTGACCACACAAAAAATCATTAGCTATTTTTTTAAATTATGGCAGTCGTCAAGCTATGTCAGATGTCTTTAGGCAGCTTAGAATATCTGATATTAGCTTTGGCTACGCGAGATTACAAATGCCAAACAGGCTTTTGTAGTTGAAACTCACACTCTAAACCCGGGGCGACGTCGGGTGGCGGCGGTAGCGGTCGAGCCAGAACCACACAGACAGAAAGAATTAGCGTCATATTTATAACACCCTTTTTTTGTTGGGTATTAAAAATAGTTACACACATTTCCGCAGCCAGTTTCCCGTAACTTGGGCCTTCGCTAAAAGTGCAATGCTCCGCAAATATAACCCGGCTATATAGAAAGTGCTCTTAAGAAGACCCTTACAGCAAATGGGTATCGGAAAGAGATGACGACGAAAGTGGCTATTAAATTTTGTTGGGTTGTAATGGAAAGGCGCTTTCTGAATGTCAAATGAGGTGATTTCTTGGTGCAGCAATAGTTGTTTTGCTATTTTTAAAGTGCAACTTTTTTGCTTAGTTGTATTGCAGTGTATTGAACCGGGGACGTGTCTTTGCGGTAATGTTTTCTAAGGTAAAAGGAATTTTAAAGGATAGAGAGGATTTTATCTAGACTCGAAGGTCATCATCATCATCAGGTATTTTTGATGTGTCTACACCCAGCGGGATCACCTGTCTGGCAGACTGATGACTGATGCAGATAATTAGATCTGGATATGTTCTACTAAATTATGCTGAAAATAGAATTTGTCTCCACTAGGTACACGATACACTCCGTAGGAACACGACCCTCTTTGTACTAACAGAACCAGACTTGGCTAGAGCAGCCAGAGGACTTTGGCATACACTCTCTATGCTGGCCACATGGGTTGGAGAGATCTCATTGATGTTTATAAGCTTTGTTTAGCTTGTATTTCCAAAGTTGCCTTCTACGACAACGATAGTTTTGCTATCCCTTCCCCAGATGACGGCAACATTTTTCATTCTTGACCTGCTACAAAAATATTTAAATTCCAGAGCCCTGACGGATAAAGAGTGGTGTTTTAAGTTTGTCTGTGGCATCATAGCTCCTAAACGAATGGACCGATTTAAATGAAGTTTTTTTAAAATCAAAAGCCCTGTCTGTCGACATAGTTCTTAGCTGTGTTTGATCGAAACCGGTTAAGCCGTTTAAAAGTTATTGGGAGTGAACGCTGTAAGGCAGGGGTTTTTTTTAATTTGTCTGAAAAATAAACTTGTTAATTCTTTAATCAATCGGTTGTCATGGTTTGGACATGTAATGAAAAGAGAGGATCAACACGCAACAAAAAGAACTTTAAACATGAAGATTAGTGGAAATAGGGGAAGGGGAACACCAAAAAAGAGATGGATGGAATGCGTAAAGCAGGTAATGGGGTAATAGGAGTATATATTAGTATGACGGAAAACAGAGGACTGTGGAAGAAGACATACTGCGCCGACCCCAGATAATGGGATAAGGTAAGGCAGATGATGACATATAAATTTCTCCCCAAAGACTTTGCAGGTGACACAAACGTATCACAATAAAAGCAGGTAAACATGTCGCGAAAAAGACATTAATATCACCGGAGGGTCTCGCAATAATCTATTTACTGAAAAGGGTATCCTTGTATGTTCACTATAAATCCGCTTGCCCCTGAGTTAAAGGATAAGAAACGACAATTAGTACGGAACCCTTTGTGCGCCTTTGTTATCTATATCTATATACATATAATAAAACAGTAAAAAAAGTGTGTCTGTACATTAAATATATTTCCAAAAAAAATATTGGGGGCGATGGAGACATAGTAATAGAGTAAAAATTTAAAAAAAAATGTATGTCTGTTTGTCTGTATGTCTGTTTGTCTGTTTGTACACGCTAATCTCCGGAAATACTGGACGGATTCGAATGAAACTTTTTTTGTTATATAGCTATTAAACCTGGGCAATATATAGGGTATAAATGATTTTGGAAAATAGAACGCATGATGCAGAACCATAATGGTCCAGCTAAACTATAAGAAATATAAAAATGTCGCCTTAGTAAAAGTTGTTCAGCCTGATGAGCATTTTCCAAAGACATAAAGTCCACGCGAACGAAGTCGCGGGCTTCGGCTAGTTCTAAATAAATAATTATACGGCAGTTTGAGATTGTTTTTATTGTTAGTTCATATTATATATTCCAAAATGGTTCAGCGGGAGCGTTGTGGACTGTAATAGGGAATATTATGAAGTGATTAAATAAAGGCCTGCTTAACTAAAACGAAAAACACATATACTGTTCAGTTCAGGCTACAGCTCTACACTTTTACTGAATGATTATGGCGGTTACTGAATTATAATATGACGAATGGAAATATTTTTGGTCCATCGGTTACATTAAAAAATATTGTACACAATTTTTTATTTTTTCTGAGAAACCAAAAATGACAAGATACAGTGCATATAAATTTCGCATGACGTCACGGCTGGGTACGATTTTTACTTAGCGGTGACGTCGCAAGCCCCCACTCCGTATCTTTGTGAATTTATACTTTTTTGGTAAACTGAAAAATACGGGTCCTTTATTTTTTGATAATCTAAAAGACAGACTTATTACAATCATACTTTTCGGACCCTGTCGTCACGCCTATTGTTAAGTGGTGCGATGGGCTGATAGAGAAACCACACTGAAGTTTTCTTCTTTTCTTGACACTAAGCAGGCCATAGATGAAAAGTAAAATAAACGAAGTTAGTTCTAGTTTATTGAACTCAGTGGGTTTTCCAAGATGTTGCCATCCCTGAGGAGCAATCGTAGCATTCGGATGTACGAACACTGCGATCACAGAGGAGCCAAAGACTTTATACGGATGAGCTATAAACATATTATGTCGAGAAAACCGAGTTAGGGTTGGGCTACATCTGTTAGGAACAGCACTTTCGCATGCTGATATCCTTTTCTGTCACTTAGAATCGTCATTTGCTAGAGCGAGAGAATGGGCACGTGTGCACGGAAGCATGGGTGCTAGATGGAGCCCAACTATTAGGTGCCGACACCAGGGGCAGCTTTAGCTTAATTTTTAGGTGGTGCAAGATCTCATGGTGGAGTCCCTTCCCTCTTTAACAAAAAAATTGAGTTTTTTTTATGCAGTAACTTTGCTGTGTATGTTTGTGTGTGTGTTTGTAACCATATTCGGAGGAATAAATGACTATTCTATTCTATTATCAAAATTCTATTCTTGTGATTAGGTAAGTTTACATAGACATTAGTAAATTTTATGAAAAAAAAACTTTTTTTCGTACAATCTTGTACTGTGAGGCCCATGGGAAGGCCTCTTTGCTCACTAATGTCATGAGCCAAAAGATTTTTTTTGTTTCGACGTTTAGAAAATTTAACTGATTTACTTTCCAACAAGTAGCGATCGCATGGTATACATAACATCATCATCATCATCATCATTTCAGCCGCATAGCGTCCACTGCTGGACATAACATATGTTTAAGTTAAGCACATCTTCATCGCACTACATCGGTTGCACGCTGCTTCGGACCAACAATTACAATATGCATGTCAATGGTCCCCAAGAATGCCGAAGATCATATAAAATGGAAAAGAAATAGCAGAAAGGTTAAATTTGGCTATTCGCTAGAGCGCGATGGAAGCGCCAACTATACCGGTTACCGGTTACAATTACGGCGGTTTGAAATGTCAAATGGCTGACTGTCATTATCATTACAAAGAGTAAGTAAACAAACAGTTTGATTGAAATATCGTAAATTCGTAACTATTCGATCATGTAGCGTAAAACCGGGATAGTTGCCCCACTTTTTGAAATTACTTTATATCTCTTTGTCAAGAAACCAAGATTCTTTAAGGTACGATCTTCAAATTTATAAAAAAAATAATATCCTTGATATTTCCGAAGAATTTTGATTTTTGCGGGCCTCTAAATTTTAGGACAACCTCGGGGCATCTATCCGGCTTTTACCTAAATCTATAGTGTTGATAATAACGTTGACCTTTTTTACTATAAAGTGGCACAATCAATTATTTATAGGAAGTACCACGGAGTTTTCTATGATTGTACCGTGCTACTTCCTACAACCTACAACATACAAAATATAATATTAGCTTGTCTGATGTCAACTGTCTTAGGGGTTCTTCCTTATTACACTGGAATGGAATCCGATACAACAGCGCTTCTGTTCTGCGGTCAAACGTAGGTAGGTAAAATTCAGACCCAACTAGAGATGTGCCGTTGCCGGCAACATTGGCAACATTGGGAATATTGCCGGCAACGCTGCCGGCAAGATTGCCCGAAGTGGCAATTTTGGGGAATATTGCCTAAATATTGAGAATATTAGATATATTGATTTAAAAAACTCATTAAATAAATGTATCTAAGCATATTATATGAGACATCTCACAAAAATATAGATCCTACATACAAACTGCCAATGTTCCCGGCAAAATACTGGCAATATTGCCGGCAAAATTCCCTGTAAATTGCCGGTACATACAGATTTGTCAATATTACTTGTCTTAGGCGAGAAATAATTACTATTTTAAGTAGGTAATCTGAAAAATAAACCGGCCAAGTGTGAGTCGGTCGCCCATTGAGGGTTCCGTTACATAAAAAACTTGCAAACTTATATTTGCAGACAAGTTCATATACTTAGTATGAACTTGACTACATGTACCTTTGCTTTATGTTGTGTTGTGACTGCCGTACAATGTTGGTAGTCGGGACCAACGACTTAACGTGCCTTTTGAAGCACGGAGGGGCTCAAGAAATTTTATGCTACTTGTGGTGACCCATCCAAGTGCAGACCAGAGTTGTTGCGGATACAACAACTTCGACATCCGCGAATGCGGATGCGAATACGAAGTTTTTTTTACATATTTCAATTAGTACCTACATAAATAACGGTGACTTAAGTTTCTTTGACCGGAAATTTTAAAAAATTATTAGGCGTGTTGACTTGGCTAATAGAATTACGAACATGGGGTTAGAGAGTTCACAGTTCAGGGCGAAATACTTTTAATATGTTTAAAAAAGGAATATCATTCTAGTAGTTTTCCCCGATGTATATTATTCTAGTAGTTTGACCTAAACTGTAAACTAGTAAATCCCATATCTTGGCAACCCCTTGACTGATTTAGTTCATGTCCGAACTAAAATATTCTATTTAATACTTCTGCCTACTAAATTTTATTGTCGATTACACCTACTAAATTTAAAATAAACAAACATGTATTTTATTCATGTATGTTTGTTCGATAACTCGTACAAACGCCAGATTATTTATACAGACTCGGAGAACAGCTTCGCTCGCTTCACTCACTTCACTCGCTCGTTCTATTTTGGTCTTCACAACAGTATAGTACATGACTTTTAGCCGCTACAGGATCAGCTCTCTTCGCAGCGTTAAACGTTGAAAAAACAGCTTTTGGTGTTTTTACCGTGGTACTAGTGCAGGTAATCACAACACATGACTTTCTTGTAAGCAGATTAGCCATTTTATATCTAATGTGTGTAAAATATTCGTCCAAACGCAGAAATACGCACTGACCGGCCAGCCGGTACGAAACAAACGCAAGTTGTTTAATGACGTCATCGAAGCGTCACGTAGTAATAGGCCGTTTTTTAAACATGCCTCAGTTACGCGGCGTATGTCAGTCAGTATTAAAGATAAAAAAATAAAAAATACAGTATTATTCTAGATGTTTTACACAATTTTTAGAGATCAACCAAAAGAGAAGTGTTTTTCTTGTGAGCAAAGCTAGCGAAGGGTCTACTTGAACAATCCAACGTTTGTTTGTATTTATGTATGTTTATTTGACGATAACTTGAGCATCTTTTATCGGATCTTCAGGAAATTTGGTAGGTGCGTCTCAAAATAAGTTTTTTTTCGTTCGGACATAAGCCAAATCAGTCAAGGCGTTGCCAAAATATGGGGTTCGCGAGTTTACAGTTGTAATTAAACAAGCAAGTGAAGCGAGCCAAGTTCTTCGAGTCTACTTGAACAATCCGGCGTTTGTATGTATGTATGTATGTTTGTTCAACTATAACTCGATAAATTGTTAAGTTATAAAACATGAGCCGAAACTGTCAAAAGATTACTGAGATATGAGGTTCGCGGGTTCACAATTCGGGCAAACTAATAGTTAATTATCCACTTATTAAGTAGATTTTCATTGAAATCCAGCGGCTTTATTCTCTAAATACGCATCCGCATTCGCATCCGCATCAATCTATGCGAAGCTTTTGCGGATGCAGATGTATAAAGGAATGCAAATGTTCCGCATTTGCGGATGCGGATACGGCGAGTTCTTTAGGGTGGGTTCTATATCTAAAGGGTAAAACCGGGATCCTTACTTCCCTCGAGGACAAATTTTTCGCAACTAGGCCCGAAATTGCCGGTCCCGTTTTGCCGGGATCCTAATACTAAGACTCTGCTGTCCGTCGGTCTGTCTTTCCATGCGCCTGTCTGTCCGTCTGTCTGTAACCAGGCTGTATCTCATGAAGCGTGATAGCTAGACAGCTGACATTTTTACAAATGATGTATTTCTTTTGCTGCTATAACAAAAAAATACTGAAAACAGAATAAAATAAATATTTAAGGGGGGCTCCCACACAAAAAACGTGATTTTTTTACGTTTTTAGCTCAATATTAATAACAGCAAGAGTTAGAAGCTTGAAATATTCACAGAATATTTAGTTGTATATGCACTATAAATATACATAATTAAATTAAAATAAAATAAATATTTAAGGGGGGCTCCCATACAACAAATGTGATTTTTTATAGATAATGGTACGGAACCCTGCGTGCGCGAGTCCGACTTACACCTAGGCGGTTATTTCTTAAAAAATTTCAAGTTTATTTACAAAATAATCAGAATTTTGATATAATAAAGCAATTTAAGTGGATCGGCAATATTGCCAATGTTCCCGGCAAAATGGAAATTTACCGGCAATGGCAAGATTGGGAATATTGCCGGCAACGGGGAATTTGCCGCTCGGCACATCTCTAGACCCAACTTCCATGTCCCGAAATACAAAACAGTAGCATGTCCTACAAAAATCGACACAGATTCCCGCAGTTGGAAGCCTGACAACTATCCAGGATTAAAAAGAGTTGTTTGTTTGTGCCAGTGTGTACGTATTACATTCGTACTTCTTTTGGAAGTTTTTGGAGCTCGGAGTTTGTTGCCCACGTTACTTCTCTGCGTTTTGTAGTACATAAATTACTTTCTATGCCGTTTGTACAGAAAATGAATTTGACACAGGTCTTACTAAAAGTATAATAATTGCGGTTTACACGTTTCTTTTTAACTCCAGACACAAGTATGATGCGTGTGACTAGTAAATCTAAAATATAGTATTGAGTTAATGTCCAACTTAATCACAAGTCTCTAGCTTACTCAGGGGCTAGGTAAATCTGTGTGATTTGTCCGTATATACCTATTTATTTATTTATTATTAAATTAACTTAAAAACTTATTTAATTTTATTTCTCCAATACACAGTGAAAGATTTTTAGATAAGTTTATTGTTACGCGTGAAAAGCTACGCGTAACAATAAACTTATATAATAGACATAGTGATAGAGTTGTATGGCTTAGCGTTCCTAAGTAAAATGATGTTTAGTGTTAGATGGTTATAAAAATAACAGTGTTGGACACTCACACACTATCTATATCTATAAAACAGTAAAAAAGTGTCTGTACATTCATTAAATATATTTTGTTTTTTTTTTTCAAACTTGGGGGCGATGTAGACATAGTAATAGAGTAAGAATTTTAAAAAAATGTCTGTCTGTTGTAAACTATAAGAAATATAAAAATGACGCCTTATCAAAAGTTGTTTAGCCTGATGAGCATTTTCTAAAAACATAAAGTCCACACGAACGAAGTCGCGGGTTTTGCCTAGTAAAAATAAACGACGTGTGGGTTTAGACGAGTAGACGACACGCGCTCGTCAAGCCCACGTCTACCTCACGCTTAGCGAGCTTAGAAATTTGTTGCATATAATTTGAGTCCTCAAACATCAATACAACTCAAATTGGCGCTCAGCTTATTCTGTGCGAGGGCTCTCGCTCCGACTGGGCTTCGGTAAATGCGATTTGAGTTGTATTAATGTGTGATTTGAATTGGGTGATAGGACTAAAATTATATGCAATACATTCAAACCGAGCTTCGCTTGTCATGCGCTAGGCGTGCGCGTGTCGTCTTAACGTTAGGCAATATTTTCTATTATTACCTTATTTATTTCTGAAAGATAGGTTGACTATGTTTGTCCATGTGCAGACATAAACTCGTGAGAAATACTCCGAAAAGCCAACACAAAAACCCACAAGAAACACAAATTACGAAGGATTCATTAAGGTTTTTTGCGATATTATTTCAAGCCCAAAACCGACGACAAAATATGACAAAAAGTGTCGGAAAAAGTAAGCCATCCCGCGACTTGTCCTAACAAAACATAATCAGGTAGTGATGTATCTCTTTTTTGCGACAGCCCTCGGAAAATATGTGAGAAGTAATTTGGGTACTTTCGCTGAGTCTTGTTACTTGTTACAAAGTTTTATAACTGCTCGAGTGAGATTTGGGTTCCGTATATTTTCAACTTTTTTTACTGCGGTAATATTTTCACGTCATGGTAGAAAAACCCAACTGCTTAAAAATGTTTTGTTTTTAACCGACTACCAAAAAAAGGAGGATGTTAGATCAATTTGTCGCGTTTTTTTATGTATGTTCATCGATTATTCAAAGATGCCTGGACCGATTTGAATAATTCTTTTTTAGTTTGAATGGGCGTACTTGTCTAGTAGTCCTATAGAATTTTATCCATATCAGACAGAGCCCTGGGCCGCAAGACTGAAAGGCCACTTTTAGTGTGATGGTGGGCGAGAAGGTGGTAAAAAGAAACCAAATATTCATGGGTTATATAGGGCACATAGGGAAGAGAAACGGCTGGTGCATTGTAAGTCTTTTCTTGCCTCCTAGACTATGTCTGTAATAAGTACTTTCAAAAAATCCTTTATTTATACCCTACGTACGTTATAGAAAAAATCTAACGACTAAAATATATCATATCTAAACACACACTCAAATAACATAACCTAATAAAATCGCTCAGCGTACTTTATTTATTTTAAATTTAGACCTACCATTAAGCCCTAAATTACTGCCTTTATTCCATTTACGTAATAATAAATGTTAAACGTTAATTCGTACAAGGCTCGTATGAATATTCGGGAGTTTGGAAGCGGGAATGTTGCTCTAAGTGCGTCAAAGTTTGTTAAATTTGGGGTTCCGCGTACATTGCACAGCATAATGTATTCCATTTGGTTGGGGTTGTATCTTGAAAGTTATTAAAGTATCGAACTTAGTTTGAATGCGAACACATAAAAATTTGTAATATATATAAAATAAGTAAGCATGTTTCTCTTCCATGTGAATCTGCTTCATAAGTGTAGATCTGATTTGGTTACTGGGAAAATGAGTTTCTTTCGGCGTTTCGTCTCAGCAGTGGTCGTTGCGAAGCGCTAGTATCGGTAGCTTTCGCTTGATGACAACAAGTCAAATAAGACACTTTTTTATTCAAAAGTCAAAACAAACATTTTCTCTAAGATTTACTATGGAATACAAAAGCATGACGTCATGCTTTTTTCAAGTCGAATAGCTTTCTTAATATCAGTTTTTCTGCAATAATAAATCTAAAATCACGTTGAAAATGGGTATGATCATAACAAAAGACATCCTTTTGTGACATTTTTTTAAAAAACAGCACCAAATAATCAAATCAAATCAAATCAAATATATCTTTATTATTATAGGATATTTATAATATCTCTTAATAATCGTCATTATTTTGTTGCACAATTGTTGACGTCAAATATTGTTTTTGACGTCAATTTATTTTTGACTCAGGAAAGTACCCAATTCTCATAGACGATGCTAATTAGTTTTCTCAAACTACATCTGCTAGCTCTAACACAAACACACTTGTAAGTTTGCAGCTAGAAGTTGTTAGTTCTACCAGTTCTACCGTAGTTCTACTCTGTGTTCAAACTTGGGTTAGGATGCTCGTATTGCGGATGGCACTTCAATTAATTGAAAGAACTACTCTTAGTCTACCTACCTGCATAATCTGGCGTTATATTAATCTGTTCCGTAGACTTTATTTAAACTTATTACAATTTAAATTACAATTAAATAAAAAATAAAGCAAAAATATATAATTACAAATTATGTAGTCCCACTAAAATATTACCCCTCGGCAACGTGGGCAATAGGCTAACTGCATTGCCACGATGTATGGCAATGCTGATTCTTTGAGTCAGGTAGTTATCAGCTCTTTTTATAGATAAATGGTACTCTTCGTCCGCGAGTCCGACTCGCACTTGACCGGTTATCTAGTTAACTAACAAAACTTTGAAAATAAGTATACAAAAATGGGTTACTTTGGGTTTTTTAGGATTCCGTAGTAAACAAGGAACCTTTATAGTTTCGCCATGTCTGTCTGTCTGTCTGTTTGTCTGTCTGTCTGTCTGTCCGTCTACGGTCCTACTCAGAAACTATAAGCACTAGAAAGCTGTAATTTGGCATGGATATGTATATCAATCATGGCGAAAAAGTCGTAAAATAAAATATGGAAACAATTTTTTTTTTAGGGTAGCTGCCATACATGTAAAGAGGAAGTCAATATTTTTTTTCTCTACAAACACATTGTGTGGGGTATCGTTGAATTGGTCTTTCAAAAATATTGTGAGCTTGGGAACACCATTTTACGATTTAGGGATCCATGTCTGAAATATTTAGGTTTAAAGTGAAAATTTTTGTTAAAGTCACGTGTCCCCCCCATCTATCTGCTAAACGGTTATATATGGACACGTGAAAAAAATCACAGCTATAGTATACATAATGTAGTTCATAGGAAAACTATCAGAGCTAAAAAGGGTTGACAAAATAAAAAGTTATAGGCGATCAACTTATAAAATGTACTCGAAAAGGAAAATTTCATACAAATTCAATAGATACTTAGACTTTTTTGTGGTATGAAATCAAAGTTGGCATTTACAACTACGGAACCCTACGCTGCGCGTGGCCCGACACGCACTTGGCAAATTATTTATCGAGTGAAGTTTGTTAGATCATTTAAATAAATGTGAATTTGACTAGACTATTAGTATGTAACACTACATTATTAATTCTGCGTTATTAGGGTGTATCATCGTATAAGAAGACGCCATCGAGTATTTATAGACGTAGTTATACAAAATTGCATGTAAAACTTTATCTACGACCATTTTTACTAAATTAAATAAACAAAGAAAAATATGAAAATGTTTAACTTATGTTAGGTAGGTATCTACGGTAAAAAAATTTAAAACAACTACATAACACAGGTCTCGAACTTACTTTGGTAAGGTTTGGTACAGTGTAACCTTACCTTGACCTATATATTTTTTTTAAATTGACGACTTCCTGGTGATTATGTTAAGAAAAGATTTTTCTTTATGTTGGCAGTGTGGTATAGATCAAAAGTCAAAAGGTTCTAGGTATCTAGCGTATCTTTTTGGCGAAATAACGACACATGTGCTGTTAAGGGGAATAAACTATAGACTTTCCTGATATTAGTGTTCGTGACTATTTAAAAGACAACAGTACAGGAGTAGAAAAATAAACAAAGAAAATGTTGAATATTTGACATATTTTTTCAATATCCGCTGGTGTGTTCGAATTTCATCGCATCCGTTTTTGAATCATTGACCTACATAAAATAAAATTAATCAAGCTATTTTATGCCTTATGTCGTCGCTATAAATATTGATTTAGTATTTACAAAACGTCAGCTGGTAGGTAGGCGATCAACGATGGAGGTCCAAAGACCAGTTAAAAAGGCCTATAGAATAGTAGCTTCTGGTTATAATGCAAGTTCTATTCGTTGTGGTTTGTGTTTAAAAATGCATTTTTGTTGAAGAGACAGCGTGGGAGCTTCTCGGACTTGGAACATTATTGATTCTCTACGTTGCAATTTTTATTAAAAACTGCTTGCGAAATGCTGTTCTGTGCTATATCTTATCTTATACCTTTAAATGAGCAATTCTTGTATGTATATTTATATATTTCTGTGATCTCGAAAACGGCTCTAACGATTTCGCAGAAAATTTGTATATGGGGGTTTTCGGGGGTAAACAATCGATCTAGATTAGTTTTATGTTTGGGAAAACGCGTGTTTTCGAGTTTTCATGCGTTTTTCTTTCCACGCAGAATATGGTCGCTAATTTCGTCGCGCCGCGACCGCCTTGATTTAGCTCAGTGGTTAAGGATAGTGACCGCTAGAAAGAGTGTTACGGGTTCGAATCCCACTCGGTGACTTACTTTTGTTTTTATTTAATGTTTAAGTTTCTATATTATTTTTATTTTGCATTGTTTTTAGACAAGTTTAAAAAAAATTAGTTAATGTTTGAGATGTAACCGAGCAAAGCTCGGTCGCCCAGGAACTACGAACGTGTAAGAGACATATATAGGTATATATAAAGGTAAATCTAACCACGGTCTTCATTCCCGGCCCTCTTTATAAATGCGTTTTATTCAAGAATGGCATACTTTATACCATGACTTCGAGAAAAAGAAAGATTGAAGCAAAAACAGACATTTATTAAAGAAAAAGGAAGGTTAATTTAATGAAAATGCACATTAAAATTGGAAAAATTACTAAAATTAAGAGTAATAAAATTGTTCTAAATTCGAATCTGATTCACTGTTTTTAGGGAATAAAATAAACTTTTTAGATGTGGAATTTTATAAAATATGATATCCAGAGTACAGCCAAGACGCTTTCAGACAAAACAGGCCAAAATTAAAGCAACTCGTAGTAGAACTGAAATTCAGCTTTCATTAGCGAGTCGGCGGGGACATGATAATTGGCGGTAATGGCGGCCCGGTCCTTGTGGCGATGGAGATGAGTCAAGTTAGCAGGTACCTAACTCAATTACACTGTGTTCTCCTCTGTTCTTTCTGGAACGAAATTCCTTAAGGCGAAATGGTAGCAGAAGTGGCATTTGAAATAAATTGTTTAAAGGTAATAAAAATTTATAAATATGTTTAAAAATATAAAATACGTTTAAAAATAAAAATTTGACTGTTAAAAATCTGTAGAAAGATTATGGATAACCTTTGAAAGTATTATTGATAATCCGTCTACTTTTTAACCTAGATGGACCAACGCAATTGAAATTTTTTAAAGGTTATTCGAAAAAAAAAATACGAATGAACATAAAAACAAATAAAAAATCCTATTAGAACCAATTTCGACTTCTCCGCGAACGAAGTCGCGGCTTGAAGCTAGTCTACCTATATAAAAAATCACTTTGTATGGGAGCCATAATTAAATATTTATTTTATTCTGTTTTTAGTATTTGTACCTAGCTATAACTAGGTACAGCAGCATCGGCAACAGAAATGCATCAGTTGTAAAAATTCAACTGTCTAGCTATGGTCTGGGAGAAAAGAAACGTAGAATTTACCAGCTGCTGTAAAAGCCGACCGAAGGAATAGGCGAAAATCTGAGTTTGACTCAGACTTTACAAAGTGCATACGTTTCAAAACGAATACGTTTATCTATGTTGAATTAAAAGTTGAAACTCAAAGCATACAAAGTGAAAAGCTTATATCATTGAACTAAATTTAGTACCACTGAGTAGTAATACATATAGCTCAAAGGCGTACAACCACAAAGTAAACGCATCTCTCTATTCCTTTCATACATAACGAAAGCAGTTTTCAATAGCGAGCCATAGACAAAACGGCACAGATAAAAGTTTCCGGGAATTCAGTCTACTTTCCATTACTAGTTGCGGATCTGCCACGAGCAAAAAGGCTAATCACTAGCCCATACGGTAACAGGAACAAAACATTCTAGAAACTTCCATGCGGTCGTTTAAGAGTTTATTTCAAGGTATTAAGGTATATTTTTGCTTAGTTAGCGGGTTTTTAGGTTGTGGTGGTCTACTCTCGTGGATTCGGTTCGAAATAGTGTTTGTTAAGGCAATCAACACAGGCTGTAATTATGAAAAAGAGGAGAACTGGGATGTTGGATCTACAGCTTTGAAAGTGGTTGGATAACTGGAAAATTATCTGGTAATATTAATTAAATTTCGTCTTATTATAAAACTGTAATAATTAACTAATGTTAGAACGTCTGCAACTTGGTCGCAGAATGTTCTTGTCTTAAACTATATCCATACGAAATTCCATCCAAATCGCTTCTGTAGTTTAAGGTAACAGACAAACAAATATACAAACTCACTTTCGTATTTATAATATTAGTAGGATACGACCGGGAACTGAAAGCATTTTTGCATGTTTATACGACCGGGAACTGAAAGCATTTTTGCATGTTTTTTTACTGTATATTCAATGTCTATCCTCAAATGAAAACCAAAATGAAAATAGTTTTCCTCCACGAACTATATTTGGGGGTTATAATAACCTAATTATCGAACTATGCTGGGTTTTTCGAAGTTAAGTAACAATTCCAATATGTTGATATAACGTAGGTACATGATTTCGGAAACATAACTTAGTTCAATGTACCTGCTTGTAAACCTAGGTATATACATATAGGTACTGTTATTAGTATACGGGACTTACCGCGATTAAAATAGTTTTTTTTTGCGGCACTATTGATGAATATTTTTATTTATAAGTTGTTTTAACTTCAAAAATAGTATTAAGTTTTAGATAAAGTTTAGTTTTAGTTTCTTTATAATGTTTTTTTTTCTTTAATTAGTCAATACAGTTACAACTACTAAGTTACTCCATCATATATACGTATCCATCATATATATATATACATCATATATCTATAATACATAATAAATTATACAAAATTTGATTTAATTTAATTTTGTGATCCTATAACAGTCATCGCGAAGCTCTAAAATCATTAATATTATATACCTACTATACTCATATGTAGCAGTTGCATTGTATAATAGTACGTTATTTGATAAACCTCTAGCTGTTTGGCATAACAGTTGATTTTGTACTTATAACAGCTGAAAATCGATAAACAACGTGGAAGGGTCATACCCGTAATAAATCAAACCACGGGCTATACTAGATCACTATAGAATAATAAAATTAAAACAACAGTTAAAAAACGAAAAAAAAACGACTACGTATGGAAATGCCGAATTTTTTTTTTGACTTTGTGTATATCGTTGAATACATATTCAGTATAGTTTTAGGTTAGTGCCGTATTTCATGTCTACATATTATGTATACTCCATTTGGTTAGGTATTTAAATAAATGTAAACAATCTTGACACTTGACACTTGAAATATACACTTTATAAATCAATAACATTGCAAATTACAAAGTAATTATGTAATTTACAATTTATAACATAGTTAATTTGTAATTTGCAAAGGTATTGATTTATAAAGTGTATATTTCAATAAAAAGACATGTCAAGATTGTTTACATTTATTTAAATACCTAACCAAATGGAGCATAGACATAGAATTTTTTATGATAGATCTATGAAATGGAGTATAGGTAGCCTAGTAATCGAATACAAGTAAGTAATCATAAAGTACTATATGTAGCAAATATCAGGTACACAGAGTGGTTTAATTGGGCATACGAGCGTCCTTTGAGAGTTAGCTGCTTGTTTATTCATTGTGTACCTATATATGACGTATATATGATGGTCGATGACCTCATCAAAGAGAATCTGGTTGGTTAGATACGTTCGTCGAGTTTACTACTGCTTTGTGGAGAAAGGAAGATATATTGGAATTACTCATGTATACTTTCAAGTAGATATTTAAGCTATGAAAAGATAATATACCTACTAGTAGTTCGCCGCGAACTTAGACCTCGCGATTATTATTCGCTTTTCAGTTCCCTAAGTAACACCTAGATGGCGCTATCCAAAGTTAGAACGCGCAATGGTTTTATCGCGGACCTTATTATTAATATTTTAAAAACTACTGAACTGATTTCGATGCCCAACGAACTTAATAATTCTATTGATATTTCCTACATGCCTACCAAATTTCATCAAAATCGGACCATGGGTTCGGCAGTTATCGCGGTACAAACGTACATACGTACATACCTTTATGCAATGTGTTTACGCCCCAACTCGATTTAGAGACCTTGCTCGCTTCGCTCGCTCGGTCTTATGCAGCAGTGGATGTTATGCGACTGAAATGATGATGATGACCTATAAGTCCATTTAGGGCCAGATCAGAACTGGTCCGCGAGAAAAAAAAGTATACTAGTTGCTTTCTTCTCTTCCCGCGCAGATCGTAAATGCTGATTAAAGGAATTAACGAAAATGATAATCATTTTTAAAGATGATGCAGTTATAGCGATTCTTAGTATACAACATGGAATGGGTATCTAGTATAGCCCGTGTATGTCCCTTCTACGTTGTTTAACCTGTCCTATGTTCTTCTGCAGTCGAAGTCTGTCGAAGAGAAAGAGAAGACGTCCTTTCTAGGCCTAGATAAGTCTACCATCATTATCTTCCCCTCTCTCTCTCTCTCTCTCATCATTATCTTCCGTATTTTCCCAATTGTATCCTCAGCTGCTCGCCGTGTGGTTCCCGGCAGAGTAGAATAGGGCCACTCCAAGTCCTACCGTGGATGTCGTAGAAGGCGACTTAGGAATACAAGCTAAACAAAGCTTATAAACATTCATGAGACCTCTCCAACCCGTCTGGCCAGCGTGGAGAGTGTGGGCCAAGTCCTCTGGCTGCTCTGACCAAGTATGGCTCTAGTAGTACAGAGAGGGTTTTGCTCCTGCAGTGGAGACAAAAAGACTTGATGATGATCCTCAGCAGTAATGCTTCAGAGCCCGAGGTCCGCTACCTAACCAAGGAGCTATTAGATGAGGTTACTGGTTTGTGGTGAGTTACTAGGTTTGAGGGTGGATAAGTCTACCATTTGAACCAAAAAACTGTGTAAGTGTAAGTACCAACTGTGTTTAAAATTATGAATAATTAATATTTGTTATTATTAACTGTTATAAAGTTTTTAATAACAATAATCCCACTTTGGTTACTTATTCTACCTTGTCGCCCAATATCTGGCTAAAAGTGGCCTTCGAGTCTTATGTTCCTTTATAAGGTCTGGTCTATGTTTACCCGGATAGACGTATTTAAAGATGATACCGAACCTGTATCACTATTCACTACAGGATTATTTCGGGCAACTTGTTGTGGTGCTATCCACTGAAACCCTTTAACCCGTCGAGCGTGTAAGCATTTCTATACCAATTATTTAAAACAATAGCATTGCTCTCTAAGGCGTCGGTTTGGTGCTTTATAGTACGGAATATTATAATAGTACTGAAATGCAATTATACAAAAGACTTAATCTTCACGAAAAACAAGTAAGTATTTTTTTTTTAAATCGGGTACTTTCCTGTGTCAAAAAATAAAAAAAAAATCTTTAACTGTTAAAAAAATTAAAAGTCACAAAATGATGTGACCTGTCTTGATCATATCCATTTTTAACGTGATGTAAGATGTATAAACAAGAAACTATGACGTCATTAGCCTGTATTTCATACAAATCCCAAACAAAATGTTTGTTTTGACGTTTAGAATAAAGTGTCTGATTTGAGTTGTTGGAAAATAGCGAATTGTAATATCTTTTCTCTCCTGTCTGTTATGTTTGTAAAATCTGAATATGACATGAAACTCTTACTTAAATAAGTTACATTAATATTCAAAACTTTTAAGCTCATTTTCGGAGATTTGGCTTCGCCTTAGAAACAGAATGAGATAGAAATCATATGATAGAAAGGGATAGATAGTGTGTTGTGTTGGAAGTTCTGAAGGAAGTTGTTTTAATTCGTTTTAGACGATTTGTACTAAGGCAAACTCTGTTAGATTCAGCTTCAGATTTTCTCGAACTCTTATTGCATTGTCTTGGTTTAGTCTTTCGTTTTTGTCTACTATCTTAATTATCTTTAATTTTCTATTACATATATCCATATCCATACTTATATATAAAGCTGAAGAGTTTGTTTGTTTGTTTGTTTGAACGCGCTAATCTCAGGAACCACTAGTCCGATTTGAAAAATTCTTTCGGTATTAGATAGGTCGTATAACAAGGAAAGCTATAGGCTATATTGCATCACGCCCGCGACTTCACTCGACTGGTTAACGCGGGCGAAGCCGCGCGCTGCCTCTAGTTCATTATAATTTTCAACCTTGTCATGTCACCTAAATAAGGTAGCGGACTCCGGGTTTGGAAGTGTTAACGCTGATGATGATATGTTATGCATTATTATTCAATTTACGTACACTCAGCCGGTATGGTGCCTTACACGTATTTTATCAAATACAGGTACATTATCACGACAGAGCCCAGGGCTCCTAAAAGCCTCGTTTTGCACGATGGCTGGGTTCCCTCGATTGGTTTTTACGATCTGCGCGGGAAGAGAAACAGCTGGGAAATAAAGTTTTTGTTTCTTTAAGATCAACAAGGTAATGGAAAATTTATATTATGTATTTATATATATATATATATATGTATATATATGTATTCTTATATGTAAGTTTATCTTAGTTGTATTTGTGTAGTTTACATACCTGCATATTTTTTTTTTGTGCAGTACCTTTCTGTAAATTTAAATTGTACTACTTCTACCCCAAACGCTTAATAAGTAAACAAATGGTTAATGGAGGTGGCAATGTTGCAATGAATTTAGGTAACTTAAATTGGCACCGTAAGCCTACAGTTTGAGGTGAAAAAATTAAAAAGCAAAAATAATTAGCAATTTCTCAAAGGAAAATAATGAAGCTGAAATTGTTCATCCTCAATTCAAACCCCTTTCACATTAAAGTTACCGAAAAACGTGCTGAAATTATGAATCTAAATTAACATTTCAGCCATGATGCCAGTGAAATAATGCGAAATTCTAACCTGAATAACAAGCAATAATATAAATTTTTATGAGATCCGAATTCGCAACATATTTAGGACAAAACGCGCGTCGAATAAACAATAAACATTTGGAGGGTTAGCTTGCTAGGGCTGTGCCAAGACGTGACGGCAGACTGGAACCTGACTGGAAATATTTCTGAATATTGAATTTCTGGAATTGTAAGGTGCGGATGCTTGTGGATTTTCTACGTGTGGATCGGTTCGCGTACCGAACGTGAATATTTTTTCCTACTTTACGTTCGCTAGCTAGGTTTTATTAGAAGCATCGTTAGCGGTTGGATTAAATAGTTTTATTATTAAATTAATTAAACAAATTCACTACTAGAAATAAAATTATGTCTCCGAGTGTAGGTTTTGACTTTTAAAGCCGAAAAAGCTTAAAGATTAAGAGTTTATTGCTGGATAAAATAATTCTTAATTATAATTATACATGAAGCAGTAAAAAATTGTGTCAACTTAAAAAAAATGGGCTGTGGAGACATAGCAATAGAGTAATAAATAAAAAAGTCTGTCTATTTGTTTGCCTTTTCGTACACGCTAATCTCCGGAAATAGTAAACAGATTCGAATGTTTTTTTTTTAATAATATGTATATAGGTGTAGGTAGATGTTAAGCATGGGCAACATTGTAATATTGATTTTGGAAAATGGAACACCTGATGCTGAATCATAGGAGTCCGGCTAAACTATAAGAAATATAAAAATGACGCCTCAGCAAAAGATGTTCAGCTTAATGAGCATTTTTGTCCACGCGAATGAAGTTTTGCTGTTGTCACGAAAAGGAAGTTGCAGGCATCAGCTAGTATGAAATATTATTTGATGTATGTTCCACCGACAAGAACCTACTTCTTAAATTTATTGATGATGATTTATGTTTTTACTTATAATAAAAAATGGTTTATCTTTATAATTATGATTATCGTTGCTATTTTCTTTATCGATCTCATGCCAACCCTGAGTAAATCCCACCGAGCAAGCGTTAAGTTTGGAATTAATTAAATTTCACTTAGTTCGGATTCGATTAAATGAGCTAATTGGTTGCGTGAGGCTTTGCCTGAAATGCTGCATTGTTAGTGATTCCAATATTTCGGGCGAAGGTCATGCGTTGGTTAGTCAAGAAAACCCATTTTAGGCCGAGATTTTATAGAAAATAAGCGCGGTTGTGCTGCGTTTGACAACTATTATGATTCTAAATACTCTCTCGATGAGTCAACAATGAAATTTCATTTGATTTAAGAAAAAATAAATTAATAAGTAATATTATTAACCTTGAAAAAGCCGTGTGGGTTCCGGCAGAGTAGAGTAGGGTCACTCCAAGTCTTCGCGTGGATGTCGTAGAAGGCGACTTAGGAAATAAAAGCAAAGCTTATAAACATCAATGAGCGACCTCTCCAACACGTCTCTGGCCAGGGAGGAGAGTGTAAGCCAAGTCCTCTGACTGCTCTGACCAAGTATAGCTCTGGTAGTACTGAGAGGGTCGTGCTGATAATGATAATAGAAGAACATAAATTAATAACTATTATCATTGACCTTAGGGCCCTGGGGTGTGGAAGCCCGTCAATTGTTTAGAGAGGTCTCAACACGTTTGATCGACGTCTCTGGGGACCCAAGAGCTCGTGCGCATATGAGCCAAAGGCTTAGCCTTGCTATACAACGCGGAAATGCCGCCAGCCTCTTGGAGACTCTGCCTGTTGACGATGGCGACTTGGGAACGATTTTTCATCTATTTAAACAAATTTTTGGAATTTCCGCGCGCTTCAGCTATAAGCAGTTACCTCGACATACATCTATGGATGAAAATTTCCTTTATTTTCTCAGGCACCTATTTTACTGAACAAAAAAAGTAGAATCGATGGAATGCAGAACTAAGAGACACTAGAAATACCTATGTGCAAGTTTGAACTGAATAGAATAAAAGTTGGCATTCCCAGCTGTACAGCCCGAGTTCCTACATCTCGAGCTGTCTAAAAAGCCATTGCTGCTGGAATGTCGAAGTAAAAGTCACTTAAAAGTAAAGGACTTGGACAAAAAGCTAGCTTCTATTCGGAAAAGCATATCGCAGTATAAAATAGTTATGACGCCCATTTTATTTTAGCGTTATCTCCATCTATTCGCATAGAAGAAAATCTATAGGAATATTCATCATTTTTCTTCTCTTCCTTATCAGCAACAGATTACATATACCGAAATCTTTAAAAAAATTGTAGAATTATTATGCATCAAATAATATTACACACTAGCATAGACAGGTAAAATTATCATGGAGGAGAATGAAACTAAGTTAAAAATAATATTTTTATCGTGGAGGATTTTGGGAACTTTTTTTGGAGGACTCTGGGAATAACCTAATTTATGCCTACTACTACTACAAACGAAACTATACATCCGTGCACATGTCAATGTGTGTGTTTGCATGCTCTACACTCTCCACAAGCCGAGAACGGGGGTGCATGAGGTGCGAGTTCGGGGAACGGGAACGCATATTGCGTGGTACCTTAGGAGATTCCGTTCTGTATGTAATACTTACATTAAATCTGTGACACTAGTAAACTAGTGTGTAGACTGTAGGTTTCTAAATAATAATAAAAAATAATAAAATAAAAAATCATTTATTGCCAAAAAAAGGAGATACAGAGCAAACTTCATTAAAAACCTTATTCTACCTTTCTATACTACTCACTTATCCTAATTTAGGGCAAAGAAGTACCTCAGCTTGAGTTACCTCGAACCAAGGCTCGAGGACTTGTGTTACCTCGAACCGAGGCTTATCTCCCTGAGATCTTGTGCGGAACGCTATGTTGTAATATGGGGCTAAAGATTATATCTACGTTACAAAAAACTTATTAATATAAATTTGTTTCTAAAAACAAGTGCCAACAACTTATTTTTTAAGCTATGGTATGAACCACAGATATAGATGATGTCTGTGGTATGTATGAACAGTCTTTAAATAGGCAATACATTTAATTTATATATATTTGGGTATGTATGTGTGTGTGTGTGTGTGTGTGTGTGTGTGTGTGTATGTGTGTGTATATCATTGAAAGGGTAATTTTATATGGATGTTTAAAAGAAAACTTTTAATCTTAACTCCTTCCAGAAAGCACGTTTCTAATTCTCTGCAGCAAGTTGTCTTTTTAGCAAAGCAGTTTTATATTTAACCCTGAAACATTGAACACTGATTTTGTTTCTAAGTGGAGGGGGCAAGTCATTCCAAATTTTTGCTGTGTTTTGCAATGTTTTTCTTCGCGTTGTTTTTCTTTACACGAAAAAGTATTGCTAGTAAAAATGACAGAACATAAGCACAAACTCAGATTTGATATATCTCATAAGTTTGTACAATTTCTTTGTTATCTTTAGACTTCTTAATTTTGTCACGACATTGTTTACCAGAAAACCACTTGACTAGCAGAATACGATTCGATACGATATTCAGAATATTTTTACAATTTCAGGGCAACGATCTCCAACAACACTTGTTCAAATTTCAACCGTTTCACTAGCAAGTTAGAGTAGATTTTCCTGTAAATTAACTTTATCTGTCTGGATTGTATCATTGACATTAATGTAAGCAATATCTACGCAGATTCTCGTTAAGAAATAGTTAAGTATCACCATTATCCTTTATCTTTCCTTTGTATTACGAGTTTTGATATTCGCACAACCAATGAACTGATATATCTGTATCTAACGGTACTTTGTACATAGTAAAGATGGTATCATATACAACATCCTGTTTATGTCTACGTCTTTGTAGGGAGCGCCAATAACTTTTTGTCATTCAGTTTAAACTTTCCGCCAATAGATGGTGTTGTTAATTTTTGAAACAAGTTACATAAGATATCTTTAGAAGTAAATCTGAGACATCAATCCAAAATGAATTCATAAATATTGCCTTTAGTGGTTTTATTCAAGTACCTACTCTTCGGGATCTGTCCATGGAGAATTTTCTTGTGAATCTATCTACAGACCTTGGAACCAAAAAGTTCACGCATCTTTTCAGAGAATATATACTTTCACTTCTATTTAATTTGTCCCACGAATTGCGACGGTTTTCTCTTGAGAATACGATATGAGTTTCTTCAAAAAGTTTGTAAAATTATTTGTTCAAGGTAGCATGTTCACGCAAGGAACGCCGCGTGTAATATGTATAGATATGTGTTTCCAAGAATAAAGAGAGATTTTAGTTTTAGTAGTACTTTCATTGAACAAAAGAACAATTAAAATGAACACAGAACACGGAGTTCCCGCCACTTCGGAGTGACATGTGAAAAACGCGCCATTTTGCAGGCTGACTGACGTTAACAAATGGCCGACTTCCGAACTCCGATGCAATGTAACAAATTGGACGATGGACTGCCGATTTTTACGAGTTTTCAGGCGTAACCCGTGAAGTCAAAAGATATATTGCACTAATAATGTATCAGCTGCTTCTCTTTCTGCACAGAGTATGAACATGATCGAGGAAAAGGGCGAAAATTTTAATCATGTAAATAGGTGATGGCGGCTAGCAACTATCACTTTAAAAGTGTCCTTTTAGTCTACGGTCCTATTTGTCTTCCTCGTCATGTGTTATAAACCACGACTGTTTCTTCTATTACTTAAGTTATAGTATATTATTACTAATTATTTATTTGTGCACATAACACGAGTTTTTGCTCTATTTATCCCCAATGTTGACAGGTAGATAATGCTGTTAGCATTAAGTCTGCCTTTTGTACCATGATGGACAAATTACACTGATTGAGCTAGCCCTAAAGTAAGTTCGAATGTTAATGAAACAGCAGGAGAGTACTGAATAGGGGCAATTTCGGCGTTCGGCCTATAGATATTTCAGTTTTAGTACTTTAATTGAACAAAAGAACAATTAAAATGAACACAGAACACGGAGTTCCCGCCACTTCGGGGTGACATGTGAAAAAAGCGCCATTTTGCAGGCTGACTGACGTTAACTAATGGCTGACTTCCGAGTTCCGATGCAATCTAACAAATTGGACCATAGACTGCCGATTTTTACAAGTTTCAGGCTTCCACGTCGTTAGTGGTGCGCATTATTGACATACTGTTGACGACCTCTGTGGCTGTGGTTACCATGCTAGTCCGCGCCCTGAGGTTCCGGGTTTGATCCCTCAGGGCAAGTTGGAAAATGGCCTTTTTCAAATTGTCCTGGGTCTTGGATGTTTATGTATTTGTTATAAAATATAGTATCGTGAGTTAATATCCCATAATGCAAGTTATGAACTTCCTTTTGGGCTAGCTCAATCTATGTAATTTGTCCCTATATTTTTATATTTATTTATTATTAGCACCTTTGCATTTTAAGCAGATCCAGGTTCGCACCTTCATCCAGAATGACCAAATTATGGCATTAAATTTTCCCTGTCTCGGCTGTCATCATTCAATAGTAGCTGTCAAGCTATGTCAGATGCCTTTAGGCAAATAAAAAAACACTTGACACCATTGTTGACCACTTACACTCATACTAAGAATCGGTAAACATGGTCGAATAAATATTTCTAGAGCTTATTGTGCTAAGCATTTCAGGTTTACTCATATAGCGCTTAAAGCCATGCAACAGTGTAGTTTGCGGCCATTTTAAAACTTACCTACAACTCAAAATATCCAACATTCAAAGTTTTTCGTTTATCTGCTATGAAACAGCCGTTGTAGTACAACTTTGGTGATAAACCGAATTATTATGACGCCACTAAACACTACAGCTATCCTACTAAACTAAACGATAAAAGTTTCAAGTTTTCTACCGCTGTTTATGGATACAGTTTAATAGTAGGTATATTCACCTAAAACGTGACACGTGTATGTTCTAAGTCATTTATTATTTGATTTGTTGTCAATTTGGACTGTTGAAATTTTGAACTGTATGTGTTGTACATCAATGGTATTTTGATTCTTTGAAATATTAAATTGTTGATTATACGGTGTTGACATTTTTACTGTTGATGTTTTACATTTTGACATTAAGTATCCCACCCACGTGACACAGGCTAGTAAACACAAACCATCTTATTATAAAATCCAGACTAACTTTGTTACTAGGTTTAAACCATTATCCGCCCAATCAAGTAGACATTTAGCAAAGTGAAACTAACTCATCTCATCTGTCAATGTTAAATTGATTTGGGTGGATATTGGTTTAATCTTAGTAACAAAGTTAGTCTGGGTTTTATAATAAGAGATAAACTATTTGACTAAATATCTATAGATTTTGTGAGAAAAAGTATACCTGACATTATGAAACGCCGACTAACTTTATTACTAGGTTTAAACCATTATCCGACCAAATCAAGTTGACATTTACAGATAAGACAATGACATAATATTAGATGTTAACTTGATTTGGTCGGATAATGGTTTAAACCTAGTAACAAAGTTAGTCTGCGTTTTATAATAAGGCGAACATGTACTTAGTTACTAATAAAAACAAAATGTAAAAACAATGAATTTTTAACAGACTTCTAAAAATATTAGGAGGGGGTCAAATTCGTCGCAATCTTTTTTTTAAGAAGGTACACTGATTACTCGAAGACGCGTGGACAGATTTAGAAAATTATTAGGTATTTGTTTTTAAGGGTATACTTTCAAAGTGGTCCCATAGTTATCAAGTCAGGATCTGATGATGGAATCTTGGAGAAATCGAGGGAACTCTATTGAATTTTATAGGCACACATATAGCAATTCAGGTATTTTTTATTGTAACTAGAGCATTTGCTTTCAGAAAGCACAATATTGGAGTTTGGGAGTGAAGTCGGTTTTTACTTTGAAAAATTATCTTCCTTTCAAATGGGGACAGCATTGGACCCCGAAAAATTTATGTATCCCCTTAAATACTTATTTAACAGACTCCGGGCTGGTGTTGGGAGATGCCACGAGAACCGAGTCAAGTGGGGTTTCTCAGATAGCGGCCGCTGTAACTGTGGAAGTGTTCAAACAATGGCCCACCTACTCTCGTGCCCGAACTGCCTAACATCTTGTACAATAGAGGACTTAAACTCTGCTAATGACTGAGGAGTAAGTGTGGCCACACACTGGTCCAAAACTATATAAAATCGCCATTCCGACTCGCTAAGAAGGAGAAGAATACTTATTTTTTTTTTTTTTTAATATTTGTTGTTATTGTTATAGCGGCAACAGAAATACCTATACCATCTGAAAATGTCAACTGTTAAGCTATCACAGAACGCGGACGGACAGTGGGGTCTTAGTATAGGTACCGTTTTTATCCTTGGGTACGGAACCCTAAAAAGCTATGACGGAATTGACTTTTTGTCCGGGGGTTGAAATAATCCCACTAAGTGGTAAGTGTGACTTCGCCAGTACAACAGTCAATATTAGATTTGCCTTAGAATGTTATTTTAGGACAAAACAAACATGGCGTCGCTCTTTTTGTATTCGTTGGCGCAATTGTCCATTATGGTACCTAAATATTAAGCATGTTTGCGTTTTGTTTTCTTTGCGATTAGGGATTATTAGGTTAGAACTATATGTTTAGGTAGATGTAAAAGTTTATGCAGCTATGAACCGATTTATTGCTTTTTTATTTGAAAGCCTTATTTATACCTAATTGGTCCCATTTCATCTGGTCAAGATATGATGAAGACCTTTGGATATGGAAGAAACTTTGAAAAGAAAAAGAAGTCAGTTGTTTTTTTTCTTAACACTTTGAGTGCAACAGGAAAATTAATTGTTAGCCAAAAATACTTCGTGATAGTGCTATCTTAAATCATGATTGAAATTTTGATGAATGTTTGTTATCCATTACAACAGTAGCGATTGCGCGGGTTTGGGCCATGATTGACAGTTTGCCCGAGGATTAACCCAATTTCAGTCCTGTTTTGAATTCATACTAGTGTTAGTATTATAAATAACACTAGCTGTGTCCGTGGGCTTCGCTCCCCGTGGGAATTTGGGGATAAAAACTATCCTATGTCCTCCTCTTGGTATCGAACTATATCCATATCAAATTTCATCTAAATAGGTTCAGTGGTTGTAGCGTGAAGTGGTAACAAACAAATATACGAACTCACTTTTGCATTTATAACATTAAGTAGGAAGCAAAATTTTAATCACCCCTAGGAACATATATATCGAAATATGAAAAATATTTTTATGGTTTCCACACAAACTTGGATGGATGAGCTGATCGGTCAATTTGTATGGGAGGCCGAAATTACTTTTCATATTTCGATACGTGTTCTATAGGGAAAGTTATTCAGTCCATGGACTGAACTCACACTTAAAATAGTTTAAATATCTTTTGTTAGACACTATAAAATGTGTAAAGAAAACCCCGTCCGATACGTTAAGGGTCCTCCCCGCGCTAGCGACCTTGAAAACACAAAAAAATTAATTTCTCTTTCTGTAAGTGAGATTATCAGAAACCCTCGTACAACTTTTTAGCTAGTATCCTTAAGTTTCATTAGAACCTCGAAAATCATTAAAATAAAATACCCTGAATTTTCCTTTGCAAAAAATACTAAAAACGGCCATTTTTGACTCTTTTTGTAAAGGTTTCTAAACCAGATAGTATTTCAATGACTTTCGAGGTTCTACTGAAACTTCAGGATACTAGCTAAAAAGTTGTACGAGGGTTTCTAATAATCTCACTTACAGAAAGAGAATTTAATTTTTTTGTGTTTTCAAGGTCGCTAGCGCAGGGAGGAGCTTTAAGGTAATGTTGGGTAGCTTGTGCAGGTTCCATTTATCGGTTTCTACCATCTCTGAAATCGCAAAAAAAATCTGCATCTCCATACAAAATTGAATTCCTACCGTTCCAAAATGTACTGAATCGGACAGGGTTTTCTTTACATATTGTATAGGTACTTATATGAGCCAGCAAGATGAACGCTAGTAATCCTCACAGAATTTGACCTTCCTAATTTCACAGCCTCAATAGAACAATCTAGATTATATATCCTAGGCCGATACAAAATGTGTTAAATAAACTAGTGTTGCCGCTCGATAGTCCTCTATCGACAGTCTACTCGTATCGATAAACTATCGATAGTATCTAAGTACTATTATGTATCCTGTGATATTATCCATAGTATTGTTGGTTATCCAAAGTATTGCTCTAAAACAGCTATCGATATGTCTATCAATAGTTTAGCTTCGATTGAAACTATCAATTGTACAACACTAAAATAGATCATAAGAATTAAATATGTGTCTCGAGACTTTCTTCACCATATGCAGTCAGACGGAACGTAATTTCTTTTTAGGCATGCCGAGAGACGTTATTGTATTCATGGTGCCATTGTCTCCATGTCTATATTTAGTTACCGTTTCCACTAACAACACGTCTACCACACTCTCCCAACCACTTTCAATGCTGCCAACGTGCCAACATATCAAACCAAGACAATAGTAGTATCAGCAGCCGGGCGGCTACTAATCTTTGTATCAGGTAAGATACGGGAATATTGGTTTTACTTTCAGTAGTAAGGATCTTTGGGATAGTTTGTTATCATTATCGATGACTGAACTTGCCCTAAAAATAAACTTTGTACCGAGATTTAAGATCTTGCTTTTATATTTAAGAGCTGGGCTCTTTGTAGTGCTTTCCATGTCTCTCTTTCTTCCGCTAAGTTCTTAACCTCCTTATATGTTTTCACGTTTAATTTTTCTTCCTTTTGGTCGATAAATTTTCTTTCGGGTTTCCTACTCCTCTTTTTCCTTCTATTTTTCCTTCCATTATTGTTTTAAAGAATGCATCGTGACGGAGTAGATGACCGATTTTTCCTCTTCTAATTTCTATAATTTAAAGTATTTGTCTTTTCTCTCTCACATCCTCCAATACCTTTTCATTTGTAGTTTTTTCTGTCCAACTTATTTTTTTTTTCAAATGCTTCTAATCTATCTCTATTCTTTTTGGTCATCGTCCACGTTTCACATCCATACAATGCAGTGCTCCATATAAATGTAGTAAGATTTAAGAAAACAACGCATTAATTACAAGCCCTTATCACACAATCACACAAATATTATATAAGCGAAAGTTTGTGAGTGTGTTTGTTACTTAATCACGCGCTATTTTTGAAAAACTTATTATATCCTTTTGACGACCTCCGTGGTGTAGTGGTCACCTTGCTAGTCCGACACCCAGAGATTCCGGGTTCGAAACCCAGTCAGTGCAAGTTGGAAAATGACCTTTTTCAAATTGTCTTTGTTATAAAATATAGTATCATTGAGTTAGTATCCCATAACACAAGTCTCCAACTTAGGTACATTGGGGCTAACTCAATGTGTGGGATTTGTCCGTACTTATATGAAAAAAAACGACGGGTTGCACTCTGGGAGTGCCGGCAGAAGTGAAAACTTGAATATTAACGTTGTGCATTTTTGATATTTTGGAATGGTTAGGGAATAATTTTGCACGAATTGCTTTAATTATCAGTATAAAATATTTCAAATCTTTTCTGAACCACAGTCTGTCACAAATGTCGCAAGCATGACCAAATTCATTTTCAACAAAATCATTTTCAAATACACAGCAGTATGGCCACTACACAGACGGTCGAGCCATCAGCTGTCACCATCCATGGATGCGCGTAGCACGCTGTAACATAAACACACACGAACATTCGCGTAAGCGCCCTGCGCCGTCTTACGAATTTTCGATCAGGTCACGTGTCCTGACGCGAGTTTAACATTTTCTACCCATTCTAAAAAAAAGTGGACAACGCCGCTAAAGAAGTTTTCACTTCAAAAAAACCTCAAATTCGATATACTCTCTATAAACGTAGTTTTGGTTATTTTATTAAGAACTCGCACAAATTTTAAGCTTTAATTCTTGACAGTTGACGCCTAAAGTTAAGGAAAGTCGGGACACGTAAACATGTTTTTGATAAGGGACGTCGCGTCGGCCAAAAATAGGAATAATAGAAGTGTTATAAATTTTCTATAGTAGCAATTTTCCTTTATTCAAATTCCAATAGATTCAAGTTTATTTGCAATACAAAAAACAATTCCGACTGTCAAGAATCTGGTGATGAGTAGCGAGACTAACGATACGACTCGATTTCCGTAGAGCCATCTATTATTTGGCAGTAAAAGCCTGGCCTATAAGCGTTAATCCCCAATAACTTTTAAACCTTAACCAATTTTCATCGAACATAACTAAGAACCATCGTAAGGGAACTTGCTTTCACGTAACAAAACCGCATCGAATTCGCTCTATCCGTTCAAGCGCTACGATCCCACAGACAGACAGACCGATTTTAATGTCAAACTTAAAACACACCTCTTTTTGTCGAGTGTTTAAAATCGAGATTCAGCAATCAACAAAACCAACGAGGTACCTAAAGGTACGATCATCGATAAGAAAGGGCTTTCTCAAACAAGAAATAAATCGGCGGCCTATGCATACAAATACTGGTGACAAACTGGGCGCTTTGTGATACGGCAGGAAATATCGAGGGCACCTTTATAAATCATGAATGTTTGAGGAAATGACGTAAAATATTCGGAAGTCCTCGAATTTTGTGTCTATTTGATAAGGTAAAGATATAGATAATTTATTTACCAAACATGTTACAAGATATAACATTCAGTTTTGTCCAATCATGTTTACCATCATCGGTGTGAATATTTATTCAGAAAGACTATTATCTATCACAATACCTATATTGTAAAAATATACTGAATCTATAAACATTTTACAGTTTACTATAAAACAATGTCAATTTACAATTTATCAGACAAGAAATCCTACACTATAATAACATTTATCTATCATAAATGAAATTTGCCGTGTGGTTTCCGGCAGAGTAGATTATGACCACTCCAAGTCATCCCGTGGATGTCGTAGAAGGCGACTTAGGGAATACAAGCTAAACAAAGCTCATAAACGTCAATGACACCTCTCCAAGTCTCCAACCCGTCTGGCCAGCGCGGAGAGTGTAGGCCAAGACCTCTGGCAGCTCTGGACAAGTTTGGCTCGGGTAGCACAGAGAGGGTCGTGCTCCATATGATGACCATAAATGACTCAATTTTCTTTTCTTATAAAACAAAGTCAAATTTAATGCTTTATACTGTTCCAATAGTTTCTGTGGCGTTGGGTACCTATCTGTTTTTTGTGATTATGTTATCTTTAGTATTTCTAGATGTACAAGGTCCCGTAGCTGTGTGGATGTCAATTTCCTTCACAAATACACGCTCGGGACCTCATTTCATGCACATTAAACTGTTTGCCAAGGAATATTAGTCTACTATGTGCAAACAGGTGATGTAAAAAGCTTATCAACATGATGTCATATGAACAAGAGATTTTGATTAAGTAATGTTCTAAATGAAACTGATACTCAGGGCCAGTTTAACTATGTCTGTCATGCAAAAACAAAGAATAGAGGTAAATGGAGACTTACAGTATGCTGTCCCGTTCTCAAGCAAAGTATGATAAGGTAAAGAAGAAGAAGACTTATTGGCCCAATTCACAGACGATGGACGAGAAGTGGTAAGGGAATTAAAATATTGATGGTTAGCGGCATTGCCTACTCGGTTGTACTACTACACAAAACGCATAATACATATAAGACACAATAGTAAAACAATTTGCCGTGTGGTTTCCGGCAGAGTAGAATAGGACCACTTCAAGTCCTCCCATGGATGTCGTAAAAGATGACTTATGGAATACAAGCTAAACAAAGCTTATAAACATCAATGAGACTTCTCCAACCCGTCTGGTCAGACTTAAATTTTTTACACCCGGACAACAAATGAAGCCCGGACGATCCCCGGATGCCCTCTAAATTAGGACAAATCCGGGGAAACCCGGACGGATGGCAACCATAAGAAGCAGAATGTTTTGAAGCAATGTGTGGTGTACTCACGTCTATAAAAGTGTCGGACACAAATCTCTGCACTAGGGTGGTCTTTCCGCACTGAGTGTCCCCCACCAGCACTATTTTTATTTCCTCCTCCGCCGTCGGCGTCCCGGCGGTTGTCTCTGAGCCCTTTTTCCCGGACCACATTGTCACTGTCTTATCTGTGAAAGAAGAAAAAATAAGGTTAATCCAGGTTGGTTACCGGCAGAGCAGAATAGGACCACTCCAAGTCTTCTCGTGGATGTCGTAGAAGGCGACTTAGGAAATACAAGCTAAACAAAGCTTATAAACACCATGAGACATTTCCAAGCCGTCTGGCCAGCGTGGAGAGTGTAGGCCAACTCCTCCCACACATTTGCTAGTTAATGACGGCAACAGGTAGACGCTTGAAATATTCGCAGAATATTGTGTTGTACATTTACTTTACAATAATTAAGTAAATTAAAATAAAATAAATATTTAAAGGGGGCTCCTTTACAACAAACGTGATTTTATATAGATAGTACGGAAACCTTCGTGTGCGAGTCCGACTCGCACTTGGCCAGTTATTTAAAACATTATGTTATTACAATATAAAATAACTCAATATACTTCGCAAATAAATTCAATAAAAATATGAAAAAGCAAATTGAAGTTATCATAATTTTGTCAACACACAAGTCGCATGCAGACTTTTGCTTGTATATTCAAATGGATAGGACGAGATATGAATAAATGCAGAGTTTTATTTTCTCACATATAAAATTGGTTATATAAAGCTAGCGAAGAGTGTAGTAAATTTAAAACAGACATACATATATATACTACATAAAAAATATATTACTCATAATCTGGTCAAGCAGAAAAATGCAGCTTTTCTTCGTATTTCTCTATTTATGTAAATATACAGTTAAATAAATATACAGCTAAGATTCAAATAAGATTTATTCTGTTTTTAATATTTGTGGTTATAGCGGAAATAGAAATACAATACATCTGTGAAAATTTCAACTGTTTAGCTAAACAGTGCATGCGATACAGCTTTGTGACAGACAGATGGACAGCGGAATCTTAGTAATAGGGTTCCGTTTTTAACCTTTGGGTACGGAACCCTAAAAAGATCGCGACGATTTGATAACCTTCTCCTTTTCTGGAAATTGGTTAAAATACTTACACGCAGGCAATGCCATTGATAGCAGCTAGCGACGCAATAAAATGGCCTTTTTATATTGGAAAAATTCGAGAGTAAAATAAAACGAATGGGCTAATAAATCAATAGGTTCTCAAGTTTATCGGTGATTCGAAAATAATTTTATGGCTGTGGATTAGGGCCTCCAGGAGTGGAAAATCAATGAAAATAAAGATAATTTGTCTGTAAGGGGCATTGAACCGAAGATCAATCCTGCTAATCCTACTAATATTATAAACGCGAAAGTTTGTAAGAATGGATGGATGTTTATTACTCTTTCACGTAAAATGACTGAATGGATTATAATGAAACTTTACAATAATATAGCTTATACATCAGAATAACACATAAGCTACAATTTATAAAGATATTGCGCAGAAGATGTCGCGAGCACCAGCCACTATTGACGACCTCCGTGGCGTAGCGGTCACCATGCTAGTCCGCCACCCAGAGGTCCCGGGTTCGATTCCCGGTCAGGGCAAGTTGGAAAATGGCCTTTTTCAAATTGTCCTGGGTCTTGGATGTTTATCTATATATGTATTTGTTATAAAATATAGTATCGTTGAGTTAGTATCCCATAACACAAGTCTCGAACTTACTTTGGGGCTAGCTCAATCAGTGTTATTTGTCCCAATATATATTCATTTTATTTATTTACTATACAACAAGAAAAAAACATTTAAAGAATTCTCGAATGCTCTAAAATCCTACCTTATTTCAAAATGCTACTACACTGTCAAAGACTATTTAGATTTACAACACAGAATTTAATTTGGTTTTTGATTTATGCATGAAATTTAGTTCTGCGTAATATTATTTTAAATTACGAGTATGTTTAGTTTATTAATTTATTTGATTGACCTACCCACCCATTGTATTTGCAATACTCTCTGAGTTGTTTTTATACTTTGAATACGGACCCCTAAAAAGGAAGACAAAATTTGTAGGTACTTTACACGTCAATATATTTAGTAAACGTGTAATGTTTAAATTTTTTAAAATAATTATTTATTTAAAGAAAAGTTACCGATTCGCAACTCGCAACGTCCACTGCTAAAAAGAAACGCTGAAAATACTCATTCACACAGTAAAATAACTGATAACACTGTAAGAGAAAGAGAGACAGAATGAAGCATTTAAGAAGATCGATTCGAAACGTTTAAAAGAGGCATTTATTTGAAGCATAAAACTCCATGGAAATAAAACGGTAATCGTATTAAAATTCGTAAGCCAGCGTACTGTCTGAATAAAAAGCACCTATTACCGGGAATTGAGTTTTTATCCTACTTTTTTAGATGTCCTGCCGGCTAAGAGACCTGTGACTTCGTCCGATGGATAAAGTAATCTTCCTTTTGATTTGAAGTTTGTAAGTACACAAGTAAATTGATAAGATGTGTAACAAAAAAAGTATGTTAATGACATCGTAAAAGTCGATTGAAAGAACGGGCGAAAGTCCGAAAGTTATAAACCATTATTTTATTTTGATCCCTTTTTTCCATCTCCTAGCATAGCATTAACTATTATATTATCTTTGCGATATCTCTAAAAGTATACTTTACTGTGCCACGTTTTTAATGACTTCGTATATTTATAAATAATAATAATGATAATTAGTGGTTAAATAAGGTGTCCACTGGCAGTGTAGCCAATGAGCAGCAAGTCAACATCTACCAGGCTAAAATTGTTTTGAGAGATTTTAGGTAGATGTCCGTATTTCACTCCATAACTCAGTTATCCGGTCCACTAACATCCATCCACATAGCCCAAACCAAGTCAATCCCTCCCTGGAGGACTGTCCGTTATTGCATCTCCCCTATGGAGTATGGAGGACTGTCCGTTAGTCCCTCTCAATTTATGTTGGCTTTGGACCCATTATAGTTTTAAAGGACCGGGTCCCCATTAACCTGTGGCTGAAAAGCATACCTACAAATAATTATAGTAAAAGTCTTCTGGGTGCTCTGGCCAAGTATGGCTCTGGTAGTACAGAAAGGGTCGTGATCCTACAGTAGAGACAAAAAGACCTGATGATGATGATGAAATAATAAAAATTAATTAGTTTATTTCATAATATGTTCAGAAGAATTTAGGTACTTAGTAAGTACCAAGAGAAACAGCGTCCGAAAACAGTACCTTCATATATAACTCATGACATCTTCATTGGACCTTGGTGTCGCAACTAATTCGTTTTTAATTACTTAATAACGGTTGTCATGCTATAATTGATAAATTGTGACACACTTATAGCGTGATGTGGCCACCATTTCTCAGGACACGACCTAACCTCATTTTAAACCGTTCAAGTTTACTTGTAAGTACACATACATACATACATACATACATACTATCACGTCTTTATCTCTAATGGGGCAGACAGAGCATTTTGGGTCTTGCGGTTCTATGCAGAGCCCAGGGCCGCAAGACCCAAAAGCCACTTTTAGCGTCATGGTGGGCGAGAGGATGGAAAAGCAATCAATACAGTGATGGGTTGCTAGCCGCATCGCCTGTTAACATTATTTGCATTTTTGCCCATTCCCTCGATCGGCTTTTACGATCTGCGTGGGAAGAGAAGCAGCATGGGAGACACAATTATAATTATAATAATAATGTTAATTAATGTTAATTATAATGTAAGTACACAATTTATATAAATTCGTCACAAATAATTTATGACCAAGCAAAATTGATTTGCTGCGTGGAAAGTGATGACCATGGAATGTGCAACTTGAAGCTGAGCAAATAAGATAAAAAAGGTCGGGCGAGAGCAATTTAATTTTCCGTAATTTTATCCTAATTTCGACGTTGATTAATGGTGTCACTACTTCGTGGAACGATGCTCTTAGGTCGTTTTGTAAGTCATGATAATAAAGATGTTATGCTGGGCTAATATTAATATATTTTTTTGGTAAGTTTGTATAAATGTTTGTTTTGCTTTCACGCAAAAACACCTGAATTTTTGCGAGGATTGTAATGAAATTTGACATGAAGTTTTTAGTTATTATCTAGATTTACATATAGGATAGTTACTTTTGAGAGACTTACTAATTAAGAGAATGTAGACTTTTTTTTAAATGTAGAAGTTAATTATATGTAATTTACAATTACTTAATAGTTGATTCACTTAATATAGTCGAAAAAGGCCGAATATATAACGAAGGTCAACCATCTTGCATTATGTATGTAATTATTAATTTATCTTACGGTAATTCTAAATAAAATAGTAAAGTACATGTAAATTCTTTAAAATTACAAAACTTTGGTTTGGTTTGGTTTGGTTACATCACACTTGGACTGAATTAGGTACTTATCTGTGATATGTTTTCGTTTTCAATATGTATGTATAGTATATGTATGTATATATATATATATAGTCAGTATATGTGTATGTATTGATATATTAATTTATGTATGTTTATAATGTATATGTAGCAATGTAAGCATGGTCTTATAGTTAAATTTGTACGTACTTGCTTCTACCTTTTAATTGAGTAAATATCCTCTCAATCTATCGCAGGTTGACTGGAAGAGATCCCTACATGGGATAAGTCCGCCTTTGTATATTTGCTCTTTCGTAAGCTGTCTTTGTATATGTATTTGTTTTGGTACAATAAAGTTATTACAAACAAACAAACAAACAAACTTTGGCGAACGATATTTCGCTATAAAACTAAAGCTAGATAACGTTTGTATTGAAAAGTTCTTACCCTAGATATGTATTACGTTGTTATTTAAAAAAATATTTTTAAAACAATATTTTATCTATAACAAAGACTCAACATAAAAAGGTTAAAGTGCTCCTCAAGACGAATCAATCGAGTCCAAACTCGGTGGGGTTATGTTGTTTTATCAGAGAGATGCCATGACCACCTTCCAGCTCCATCATCAGATCAGCTCCATAATGTCATCATAATATTGCATTGTCACGCGATATACGTATGCGTGCAAAATTTCAGCTCAATCGGAAACTGGGAAGTGGGTTAAATTTAATTTGCCAGATTTGACAGACAGTCAGACCCAGTAAGCCGTGTGGTATCCGGCAGAGTAGAATAGGGCCACTCCAAGTCCTCCCGTGGATGTCGTAGAAGGCGACTTAGAGAATACAAGCTAAACAAAGCTTATAAACATCAACGAGACCTCTCCAACCCGTCTGGCCAGCGAGTAGAGTGTAGGCTAAGTCCTCTGGCTGCTCTGGCCAAGTATGGCTCTGGTAGTACAGAGAGGGTCGTGCTCCTGTAGTGGAGACAAAAAGACCTGGTGATGATGATGATGATGAGACAGACCCATAGAGAACGGGACAGAAATAAAAGGTTGTAATACATATCCGTGCCGTAGAGTAAGGGCGTTTTTCGGCAGCTTTTTTAAAGCGTTTATTTATCAATCCAAAAACCATAAATATTATGGTAAGGACTCAAGAGCTCAAATAAAATGGTTTGCCTTAAAAAACTGTAAAACAACAGAGTAAGCGGCTTTTGCAAAAATGAAAAAGCTCGGGCGGAGTAACTTTTAAGCTCGACTCGAAATTGATTTCTTGTACTTCATTTGAAGCATTTTATAGTTAAATCGAAACTGGGGGTTTACTCTAAAAGCGGTACGCAAGATAGACGTTACTGCGTATCCTTGTTTCAGTGTCAAGCATCATTGAGCGCTAAGATAAGATAAGATAAAATTTCTTTATTGCACTAACTAAGTATTACAGTAATCAAAAGTACCTTTTTAATATAGTAGGTACAAAGGCGGACTTATCACTAAAGTAATTTCTTCCAGCTAACCTGACAGCGCTAACGTATGATTATAAAGTTTAATTTGATTTGACATAGAAATAGGACGTCATTGTCTGAGCCAATGTTCTTGTCAGTGATATTGTGTAAGACTATTACTATTTCTACCCCCGACTTGAAAGAGATGTTTGTTTGACGCTAAAATGTCTATCTGTGTGTCTGTATGTGGCATCGTAGCTTTCGAACGGATGGACCGATTTCGATGCGGTATATTTACGTAAAAGCAAGTTCGCTTGCGGTGGCTCTTAGCTTTGTTTGATGAAAATCTGTTCGGTTTAAAAACATATTAACGCTTGACGACTTCTGTCTGACGACAGACACACTTTATTTACTGTTTTATTATATGTATAGGTTTTTTTAAACCAGTCTTTCCCCATTTCTTACGTTAAGTTTATACAATTTACTGAGCAAACGTCCCATTCATCTTCGGATATTGATACTCCTAAGGTAACAATAAATCTTCAGCACTTTTTAGTCTTACTCCTGCCAATACTGTAATCCGTTTTCATTTGTAAATTCTGGAATATCTATCTGAAACAGGTGGCAATTTGCTCTCTGGAAAGTATGAAATAGTGTCTTCATTTTTGCCGCATATACTAAATACATATATACATAATGGTTACTGGCAACTAACGCAAACTTCTCAACAGATTATATATCTGCAAGGAAAAAAACAAAAATTTAAAAATACAAATAGGGAATATGCATGAAAAAAATATGTGTTAACTAACCAGTTTATTCGTAAATATTCAAAAGTAAAGTACTAACAATGAAAACAGAATAATAATTGGTGGAAAAACAAGCGAGATATACCGATTTTACGAAAATATGTTTATCTCACTCGCAAAAACGCTATTTCTATAGCAAATACATACATACATACATAATATCACGCCTGTTTGCCGCAGGGGTAGGCAGAGACTATGGACCTCCACTTGCTACGATCCTGACAAACCTCTTTTGCTTCATCTAAACTCATCAATCTCTTCATACATGCCTATAGCAAATGTATTGATGATATGTAATTATGACGTCACCAGTCCATATCGGACTTCTCTCTCTAATTGAAACTTTAAAGTATCATAGGTTCGTCGCTGATTAAGATATATTATAAATTCTTTCATCTTTGTTTACTGTGGTTAATAAAGATTTTATTAAACAAATAAAAAAAAATCGTGCATATTCTCTATTGGACTCTCCATATAAACACGACCAGGTAATCAGTGAATTTGTATGGGATGCCCATTTTTTCTGCAATTTTTGTCTTTTTCTTGCAGATCTATATTTGTCGAGGAGTCTGATTCCCATGATAAGAGGTTTTGCGTTATTTACCAGTAACCCTGTATAAACGTCCATTGCTAGCCTTGAAGGAGACTGGAGGCTTGGAGGTGGTAAAGATCTGATAATAACTCATAACTCTTTAGGTATGGTAAGTAAACTAGGCGGAAATTCATTGCTTTTTAGGGTTCCGTAGTAAACAAAGAACCTTTCATAGTTTCGACATGTCTGTCTGTCTGTCCGCGGTCCTACTCAGAAAATTTAAGTACCTACAGGAAGCTATAACTTGGCACGTGTATGTATATTACCATAGATATTACTCATGCCAAAAAATTTGTAAAATCAAATCTTATTTTTTCTAGGGTTACTCCTATTCTATAAAGTCCATTCATATAAAATGAGAGTCACCTTTTTTTCACGGCTAACACATCGTGTGGGGTGTCATTGAATAGGTCTTTCATAAATATTGTGAGCTTTTGAACATAATTTTTCAATTTAGGGATCTGTTTCTGAAGTATTAGATTTTATGGTGCAAATTTTTGTTAGAGTTAAGTGGAAATATGGGTACGTGAAAAAAATCACGGCAGTAGTATATAGGTACATAGCGAAATTTAAAGAAAAGCTATCAGAGCTAAGTAGGGTTTACAAATGTATACAATATAATCGGAAAATCGAATCAAAATAAAAAAGATTGGATTCATAATACTCGTGTTATAATCGAATGATCATATATCGATACCACTGAAGTTTCATTGTTGAAACAATAGTTCTCGGGTCCCAATACATTTGGGTATGGATGCGATTCCGAAATGTAATTAACTTTATTCTGATTGGTTGACGTGTATTGGATACGGTGTGTGATTACCCGAGTATTTTAACCTACATCATAAAAGGAGGAGGTCATGTACATGTCGCAGCCATCTGGTTAAATTAGTCATCCAACTGGACGTAAAACCAGGCATCCAATTTAATGCCTAGGCCGTTTATCAAACTAGAATCACTCAACGTTTAATAACTTGGCGTATTGAAGTCAGCCCTTTGAATATGACTGACCTAGACTCAGCCAAGTGATTCAAATTTAGTTCAGATTGATGATGAAATTAACCGACTTCAAAAATAGTAATATTCGCAATTCGTCGGAGAAGCTCAGTGGTCTGGCGGGAGTGTCCATTACTAGCGCTCTTGCAAGTAAAGCGACACCGGGCGTGGTCCGCACTTAGATGTGTGACCAGAAGTGGTATAAAAAATCCCAAGCTCCTTCGTGCTTCGGAATGCATGGATTCGTTGGTTCCGGCTGTCATGATTGTATGGCAGTCGTCAAGCTATGTCAGATGTCTATAGGCAGCCTGAAAAATCTGACATTGACACAAAAAAAAGCAATTCATGGCAATCAAATAAATAGTGTCATCAAATTGGTTCAATTGCTATAAGTATGTTTTCTATAAGTGGAAACTTTTTATAGCTTAGTTTTATAAGTATTTATTGTTATTGTTAACATAGATATATAAGAAATGGCTGTAAGTTTTCCTACATAAACAAAATTAAATTAAAAATTAAAATTGTTTATTCATTAACCATATTTTTACAAGCTGTAGTTCGATCGAGGAATTCTTTTAAGTAAATAATACTTGTGTTAGAATTCCCCGCTCTCATAACAAGTTGACAGTTCGTAAGTATATATTAACTAATAGATAATTCTCAGTATTTACAAAAATATTTTAAATTAAAATTAAAGTAATGTAAATACAAGGTTTAAATTACAAATTAAAATTAAAATATTAAACAAATAAGTTATCAGTTAAGAAAAATTAAACAAAAACTATATTATACAATGGAAATGAAATATGTATTAATAATAATAAAAATAAAAACATTAAATTCGGATTTTTAAAATGCCACTTACATTATAAAAAATTAATTAAAATTGAATATATGTTTAGAATTGTAATTGTGATTGTGAATGTGTGTATGGTGTGTGTGTGTGTGTGTAGAAGATGAAAGGTATGTGTATGTATGGGCATAAGTGAGTGTGATTTTATTAAATGTCCCCAGTAGATAAATAACTTACTCCTTAAGAAATGTTTCGGTCTTTTCATAGCACCAAGTTTTAAGTAATTCTGTCAGCGCAGTTTTACAATCATACTTGTTCATAGGGTATATATTCAAAAGTTGGTTCAAATCATTGTATAACTTAGCTGACCTTCTTGTATACTGTCTCTTTGCGTATTCAGTTTTTAAGAAGGTGATTTGTGCCACGGTGTGGTTGGTGAGTGTCCGTCTTCTAGATAATTTAGTGGCGTCAAAGGGAAGGCTTTTATGAAGTCTCAATACAGTGTTCTGTATGTAGAGCTGTCTGACAGAGAGCGTATTGCCTAAATTGAGTAGTTCTTGAGTTGGGAATCTACGCGGTTTGAAGTTCATTACCTTTAAGATTGCTCTTTGTGCCCTTTCCAGTTCTAAAAACTTTGTTTTAGTAGCACCACCCCATACTGGTATACAATATACTAGGATCGATTGGGCTAGTGAAATATAAATTTGATTTAGTAATTTTAAGTTAGCAATATGTCTCAACTTTTTGAAAACCCATATTAATTTTCGAATCCTAGTCATTGTAAGTTCAATGTGTGCATGCCAGGATAATCTTTGATCCACTATGATTCCTAGGTATTTGGTGGTGCTAACCTTATCAATTTTCCTACAAGTACAAGTTTCATAAAGGCTTGTACAAGTATGAATTTTTATTTTGTAGTTGTGATCTGGCTGGGTTGAGTTATAATTAGTGAATGCTATAAAATTCGTTTTTTCGAGATTTAATGTCAGCAAATTGCTCTTTAACCAAGTAGAGATTCGAGCTAGGCCTACTTCAGTTACGCGACGTACGTTTTCCCAGTTGTTGCCTGAAAAAACAACAGCGGTGTCGTCTGCATATGAGAAAACTTGCCCCGACCCGATTCTCATGTTACAAAGGTTATTTATGTATATAAGAAACAAGGTAGGTCCAAGAACGCTTCCCTGTGGGACTCCATACGTTACATCTGTTTCCTCACTCACGTACTGACCTATTTTTACTGCCTGCTTACGTTGAGTAAGATAATCAGATAGCAGTTTTAAAGCAGTTCCACGTATACCTATGCGCTCTAGCCTTTGTATAAGAATAGTAACAGAGATCGTGTCAAAGGCTTTTTTTAGATCTAAAAATACTGTAATGCATTTCTTCCCTTTATCCACTTCATTCACTATGAAAGTTGTAAGTGCAGCTATGGCGTCTTCAGTACATAAGTTTTGTCTAAAACCGTATTGCGACTTAGAAAGTAACCCAAATTTATTTAAATAGTTAGTAAGCCTCTTGTTTATAAGTTTCTCTAAAATTTTTGATATTGCTGTTAAAACAGAAATAGGCCTATAATTTGAGACATCAGCTTTGTCACCATTCTTGTACACCGGTGTTATTACCGCCTTCTTTAGCGCCGTTGGAAAGATGCCTTCTTTAAAACATAGGTTAACAAAGTGTGTAATAATAGGTGCAATAATAATTCCTGTCAGTTTTAGAAATTGGGTAGATATGTTGTCCCAACCAGGCGCACTATCAGATTTGAGACTCATTATTGTTGCATATACTTCCTCGGGGTCCGTGTCAAAAAGGACAAATGAACAATCCGATGAATCTTGAAGATTATCTTGTGTTTGATTTGGGATAGAGTTTGTCAAAATTTCTTCGGCAAGATTTTTTCCAATATCAGAAAAGAAATTATTTATATTATTAACAGAAACTTGAGGAGAGTTATGTAAATCTAACAATTCAAGATTATTGGATCTATTTTTGTTTCGGCTCGTTATCTCGTTTATTGATTTCCATAATGTTTTTGGGTTTTTATTATTTTTAGTTAAGAGTTCTCTTTCGTGTTTTCTTTTCAATTTTTTTATAAGGGCATAACAATAATTACGATACCTTCTATATGTGATCTTAAGAGTTTCATTATGGGGGTCAGATCGCACCTTTAGTTGCATTTCATTTCTGTTTCGTATGCACCTTAAAATTCCAGGCGTGATCCATGGTTTTAAAATTCTGTCTTTAGAGGGAATACGTTTTTTTTATGGTATTATTTACTATACATTGTTGCAAAAGTTTTATAAGGTCATTAATTAAAGTTGTGGGATTATCATATGAATAGAAATTATCTAAGTTACTATTTTTTAAGGATAAAATTGCATTTTCATAGTTGATTATAGTTTTATATTGATATAATTTATTCGAAGTGTCTGATATATTATTTAATTGAATGAGTATCATGCTATGGTCAGTTATAGTTGAGTCAAAAACCACGACAGTTGCCATGTGTCTATTATTATCCAATTTTACCATAAAGTGATCTAAACAGCTGTCTTTTCTAGTGGGCAAGTTATGGCCAGAAAGAAATCCATGTGTTGCCAACATGTTCAAGTACAACAGTCTGTTTCTTTCTTCATGTGGTTTTTCTTTATCTGTATGGATAATATTGATGTTTATATCACCGGTAAGTATGACATTTTTTCGTGATTCAATGGTCAGTAGATGATCGTTTAATGAATTTATAAAGCTCTCTGCATTCGAGTTTGAAGGAGAGCGGTATATGCAAAGTATTATGTAAGATGGTAAAGTTATCTGCATACAAGAAGCATGGACTAACTTTACTTCCTTAGCAGAGCTTTTGTGTGTGTTTTTGACATATACGACTACTCCATCGCATTTATTCAAATGGTTTGTGGTAGAAAAAGAGCAGTAATTATCGAGGTGAGGCGTGGTTTTATTTGGATCGATTCCACATTCCGTCAAAGCTAAGATGTCAGGTCCAGGATTAAATTTGGAGAGGGAGGCACATAGACTGTCAAAGTTGTGATAAATACTTCGGATATTTTGTGATATTATTGTAATATCAGAGTTGTTCATGCAACGTGATTTCGAAAATTCGTCAATAGAACCCTTTTTTGCCTGTGCAGCTTGAATGTCATCTATTGCTTGTATATTTGAAAGAGAACTATCCATAGTAGTGTGCAAATAGATGGCTGATTTCATTTTGCATGCTGACAGTATAATTTAAAATACATATATAGTACCCAATAATGTTAGTACCCAAAGTTATAGAAAATATAGAGGTTTGTAGTAGTGTTAAACGTTTTGTGTATGTGTATGTGTATATGTGTTTAGTGTATACAATAATTGTGTATTTGTAGCATTTAATTAATTTAAATTGAATTGCAAATATAATAGATAATCTAAATGTAAGTGAACTATACAAAATATAGCAAGTCATAAAAGGGGAGCATTGAATGCCTGACAGGAGCCCATTTGGAGGCTCGGGGCCTAGTAGTCATGCTTTCTGTAGTAGACTGTTCACCTGGGCTTCAGTCTGGATAGTGATGATAGGCGATGTCTCATGTTCTCTAAGGTATACACGGCCATACGATGTCCAGCAAAACTTAAAAGATTTCTTTTTTGTTATTTCGCGCGCAAGGAAGAACAGGCGAGCGCCTTTGCTAGTAAGCTGCTCTGCAACGAAGATGGGAGTGTCCTCTTTTTTCTTAAAACCAAGATGCTTGGCACAGAGCTTTTGTTTTTGAGCTCTATTAAAAGCCTTACATTTCTGTAGGAGATCAGCCTTTAGTAGCGATGATGATGTTTCGATTATAATCGGGGAGTCACCCTTGGAGTCTTTTTTACTCTTAACTCGATAGATGTCTTTGATGTCCCTTTCCTCCATCCTGCAGCCTACAGTTTTTGATAAGTTAATCATCATTTCTTTTAACTTTTCGCCCGTTTCTTCAGGCAGTTTTGGTACATTCTTAATTTCAAGATTAGTTTTGCGGCCCTCCCGTTGTATATCTTCCAACTTTTGCTCCAATATAGTGATGTGCTCTTTATCCTTTTTACATTCACATTTCAAGTTTTCTATTTCTTTTTGTAGTTCTTCATTCTTAGCGATGAGAAAGGACAAGGTAGTTTCTATATTTGTGTTGGTGTTTTTTAATTCGATCAAGGTTGGGTTGATTTTCTGAATTTCATTTTTAATTTCACTTTCTTGTTTTTTAAACATTGATTCAATCATAATCTTCATTTCTTTTTGAAAACACTCAAATCTGTCTTCTAAAGTGACTTCTCTCTTGCGCTTACCAGATTGGGTAGAAAAGTTTGGTGGTGTTGAGAGTTCTGTGTGGTGTACCGGTTGGGAGATTGGTTTGTCAATTTTATCCATTATTATTGTAAGCAAATATTTTAATTGAAAATAGGTATCAATGAGCGATGTACCTTAATAGCTACAATGATGGCGGCACTCGATTCTCACAGCCTACACGGTGACGTCAATGGGCGGAGTTTAACATATAGGCATAAATGTCTTAGCTGCGCGCGCGCCTATTGGTTTGTGGGCGGGGCTAAGCTTTGCTGTAGTGGGGTTGTCAATCCTTGAGCGCAAAAAATCAAGATGTCCTCTAGTACGCAGTCGCTGATTTGTTGTTGTTGTTAAAGAGTGGTGGAAATCACAGTACCTTGTAGATTGCGGAATGTACCAGGGTCACAGCTATTATTTCTCAGCGCAGGAGTTCTGTTGAATCTTCTACGGCGTTATGCACTCCTATTATTTACTTTGAATTTATTTGTTACAAATTTAATTATAAAATTTTGGAAAAGTTTGATACACTCACTACACACGTCTACTCCTGGCGGAGGTCCGAGGGGAGAGGGCAAAAACAACAACAAATAAAAAAAAAAACTGTAGCTATCCCTAGACTCCTAATAAAAGTATCTGATTAGACTCAGCAGCCAGATTAGAAGCAAATAAGAGCTTTCTATTTGATTGCATTGCTTTTTATCTACAAAGAACGTAGATAAACCGATAAACCAAGGAGTTTTAGTTTTGCAAGTCAAAGGAATGAAAAAATACAAAAGAGGACCTTTTCTGATTGTGATCAGGGTATTTTATATGTAACGAAATACTTTTGAGACTAGCTGACAATTTGGTTGCATATTAGAAAATCTAAACTTCATCAAGCAAATTTTAAAAGAACAAATGAGAAAGGGACACAAAAGACCAAATTTTTTATTTAGCAAAATGTTATAAAATGGTCAGTTGAACTTTTGATCAAATGACCATTTAAAATTAGTTAGTTGTTTAATTCGTTGTTCTTTTGAAAATTGCTCGACGAAGTTTTATAATATGCCACCGATAATTTTTATATTGAAAAGAAATCGGCATTACCAAATTTATAAATATGTCGACTTTTTTTTTTTGTTTTTTACTGTAATTATAACATCATTAGGTGTTCACTTACTATTTAATATGTATATGAGTGATATAGTTCAGCCCGTGGTTGATTTATTACGCATATTATATCACTGTACATTACTGTACATGTTATATTATTATACTTATGCGAATTCTTCATTAAAAATACAATATCAAGAGTATCAACTAGTAAATAAGGGCAAATAAAACAAAGCGTCAAACTTTCCAGACTTTCTCGTAAACAACAAAAAGGTTACATTTAATATTTTATTTACCAAAATCAGTGCCAAAACATTGCTGGCAATAAAAGGCATAATGTTTGGAGTGTTCCTTTGAAACAAAGTAACGACTCCCATGGCGTTACAAACTGGCTATATTTTCCAATTTGTAATTTTAATGCTGAAAGTTACTTCGCCAAATTACAAATTAATGCGTACCAGAAGAATAACTTAACTTCTAATCCGAAGCACAACAACTAACGTTGTAAGAGATGAGGATTCCGTTGTCGTTAGTTGTTCTCCTTTGGAACCCGGGCTGCACGTTTCGGATTTGTGTTTTCCAAATATCCTATTAAACCAATGCTCACCCATACACGCCTTTCCGAAACGCTAGTAGTTTTAAGCTTATGCACTAAAATAATATTTAAAAGAAACGACCTTCAAAAATCCGAAGCACAACAACTAACGTTGTAAGAGATGAGGATTCCGTTGTCGTTAGTTGTTCTCCTTTGGAACCCGGGCTGCACTTTTCGGATTTGTGTTTTCCAAATATCCTATTAAACCAATGCTCACCCATATACGCCGTTTCGAAACGCTAGTAGTTTTTAGCTTTTGCACTAAAATAATATATAAAAAAAATTACCTTCAAAAAGAGATAAATCCTACTTAGAATAAAAAAAATTGACTTTGACTTTGACTAGATGGATATCCGTCGCACATCTATTATTTGCTAGAGAAAGAATTAACTTTCAAGCGTTAATCCCCAAAAACCTTTAAACGGCTCAACCAGTTTTCATCAAACACAGTTAAGAACCACGCTTCTTCGAGATTTTCGTCCATTCCTCCGGTCGGCTCTTACAACCTGCGTGAAGAAAAGCAGCTGCTATATTCTAACCATTCCTTCAATCGGCTCTTACAACCTGCGATAAGAGAAGCAGCTGGTACATTCTAAGTTTTTAATTTCTTCCACAAAAGCATGGAAATCATTTATTTTCTGAAATAAAGAACATCGCATCTGTGATTTCTTTAATTTGCTCATAGACGTCTGTTAAAACAATATTTATTCCTAATTATAAAATATTTTGTAGGCCAGCTGATGCCTTATTTTGTTAAACAAATTAATTTTTGTTTGACGAACGTCCCATTTAATTAGACGTTAATTTATCGTTTCTTTATTGGTTTCTGTTGACGATTGAATTAATGGGAGAAAAGAAGTCCTTAGGGACCTCCCCTATAATTAATTTATTCAAAATTTATTGCAGAAAAAAAGTGGCTGTGACATACGGACGGACAGACAGACAGACAGACATGACGAATCTATAAGGGTCCCGTTTTTCCCGGAACCCTAAAAAGTGCACAAATGGCGGACTTAACGCCATATGGCGTTCTCTGCCAACCATTGGACTAAGCAAAGATATAATTTTTGTGTTGCGACAGAATGTGTAAACTAAAAGAAAACTTTAAATTAAATGGTACCTAGCAGAATATAATAAGATTATATTATTAAATATACATACATACATACTATCACGTCTTTATCCCTAATGGGGCAGACAGAGCATTTTGGGTCTTGCGGTTCTATGCAGAGCCCAGGGCCGCAAGACCCAAAAGCCACTTTTAGCGTCATGGTAGGCGAGAAGATGGAAAAGCAATCAATACAGTGATGGGTTGCTAGCCGCATCGCCTGTTAACATGATTTGCATTTTTGCCCATTCCCTCGATCGGCTTTTACGATCTGCGTGGGAAGAGAAGCAGCTGGTACATTCTAAGGTTTTTTTTACTTCTCCCAGACCAGCATGGGAGATGGATTAAATATACAATAAAAGTATATTTTAATACGATTGCTATAGATAAAATAAATATACCTACAACGTGATAGGGACATCCCCGTGATAAATCAAACCACGATACATACAAAAGTATTAAACCACCCGGGCATTTTGAAAGGGAACCACGATTTTTTGGTATTCTGACCGTTATTTTAATTTTACCCTACTAGCTGTACCCGCGGGCTTCGCTCCATGTGGGAATTTCGGGATAAAGAGTACCCTATGTCCCTCCCCGAGTCTCAAACTATGTCCATACCAAATTTCATCCAAATCGGTTCAGTAGTTTAAGCTTGAAGAGGTCAAACAAACAAATATACAAACTCACTTCCGCATTTATAATATTAGTAGGATAGGATAGGATAGGCTAGTGCTCTAGTTTAGCCCGTGGTTTGACTTATTACGGGGATGTTCCTTCCACGTTGTATAATTCATTTATACAATACATAAATATCTAAAATAATATAAATATCATATTAACTCTTCCATGCTGGTCTGGGAGAAACGAAAAAACATAGAATGTATCAGCTGCTTCTCTTCCCGCGCAGATCGTAAAAGCCGATCAAGGGAATAGGCGAAAATGCGAATCATATTAACAGGCGATGCGGCTAGCAACCCATCACTGTATTGATTGCTTTTCCATCTTCTCGCCCACCATAACGCTAAAAGTGGCTTTTGGGTCTTGCGGCCCTGGGCTCTGCATAGAGCCGCAAGACTCAAAATACTCTGTCTGCCCCATTAGGGATAAAGACGTGATAGTATGTATGTATCATATTAACACTCGATACGAATGAATGACCTTCTAACAAAACCTTCTAACTGGCAAACTTAGGTTCCAATATTATCTACAGATAAAACAAACCCTAAACTAAATTCATTTGTTTTAGCCCGACATAGAGCTTCACAAGATGGATTGTATCTTTCTGTCTTTCTGTCCCACGGGTCTCCAATCTGTCTGCATTAGTATCTAAGTTTTTCTGTTAGACATGGGTAAAGCTAGCGTCTAAAACGTCTACACAATAAAATCTAGATACAGTTCGTTGTCTTCTGGGAAGGTTAGGGCGCGTTTAGAGACGACTGAATTTTTTGAAATTTGTTGCATATAATTTGAGTCTTATCACACGTCAATAGAACTCAAATTGCATTTACCGAACTACACACGTGCTCACCTTGCTTTCGCCATGCGTCCGCCTGGCGCTTGCCCCGGACTGGACTTTTTGTTTGTTTGTTTTTGTTTTTGTTGAGTCAATACACCCAAAATTGCATTTACCAAAATGCAATTTTGGGTGTGGGAGCTAAGTTCAAAATCCAACAAATCATTGAGATATAAATGCACGCCAAGATCTGCAGAGAATCCTAAAATTTATTTAAACATTTTTTTGTATTCTCTACAAAACTTGGCTAATAAAATCACTAGAAGTTTAAAACTAACGAGAGACACAGACATTAATAGCATGAATTAACGGTAGAGTGTGTCGCGAGGCGGTTTCGTGTACGGGCGTCCTCTTGTCACATTCCCAAGATAAAGACCTCCGAATGAGGTCTAAAACATGTCAGCCAGCAAATGACTCTATGCGTGAGTAACTCGTAGTCTTGTATTGGTGGATTTTGAAGTGTTAATTCTTGCTAACAAATAGTGATGGGTTGCTAGCCGCATCGCCGCATCGCATTGCTAGACCAAAATGACCAATTGAAAGCTTTAGACTGCCTCCTTGGTGTAGTGGATAGAGCTTTCGGCTCATACCCGGAGGTCGCGGGTTCGATTCCTGGCAAGGCCAACGACTTTGTGTTGTTGTCCTAGTTTGGTTAGGACATTGTAGGCTGATCACCTGATTGTCTGATAAATACGTCTGAAGGCACGTAAAGCCGTCGGTCCCGGTCACTGTTTTTGACATTGGTCGTTACCTAAAACCATGTCAGAGACCTTTAAGGCGGTTTAAAAACTCTGACACTAGTGTTAGTCACTAACACACACGATAAGAAGAAAGCTTTAGAACATTAACCTTTTAAATGACTTGCAAACGACATTTGGCGACATCGCAAACGGATTAGAATGTAGAAGTCTTCAAAATTTTACGAGCAATAAATAGGCTTGGAGAATGTTTGAGAGAATCGAAGGCGGGTCGTAAACACTGATGTCGTTTACGAAGGGTCCCTAGCTCCAGATGGCGATGGGGACTTTGGGTCTGAGGGACCCATTGAATACTTAATTGAAGTATCAATTGGTCATTAAAAAAAGCAACGGCCTTCTGGAGCAAATTTTGAAAATATTATTTAATGTACATGATATGGCTTTTTCGTTGCTTTAATTAATATCGATTCTTTATGAAATGTGGCAATCTATCAATCATACATTCGACTACATATATAAATATACTAGTATATTATTTAATGTACATGATATGGCTTTTTCGTTGCTTTAATTAATAACGATTCTTTAATAAATGTGGCAATCTATCGATCATACATTCGACTACATATATAAATATACTAGTATATTATTTAATGTACATGATATGGCTTTTTCGTTGCTTTAATTAATAACGATTCTTTAATAAATGTGGCAATCTATCGATCATGCATTCGACTACATATATAGATATAATAGTACATAATATACGTTGTGACCACGCCGAGGGTTGCTTAACTTGCGAAAGAGCTAGATGCGTACTCTCACCAGAAGTCAAAGTCAAAAATCATTCATTTATTTTTCGATATTTATATGAATGAACACATTTACACACAAGTTATTGATGATTTTTTAGTATAAACATAAGTAAAAGTTTTTAGTAGTGCTGATGTGGATGGGAGAACTGGACCGGGTCGACCGCGACCCGCATTCTGCGACCAAATAGCAGATGTTCTGCAGATAGGTGATGTAAGGAGAGATGAGAGGAGATCATGCATGAAAAGAGTTATGAGTGTTGACGCAAAAGAGGTTTGCACGGATCGTACTAAGTGGAAATCCATAGTCTCTGCCTACGTCCATGGGAAACATGCGTGAAAATATGTATGCATGTATGTATGTATGTAAGTTTTTAGCGATGTGATGTGTGTGCTGCAGCAGCACAAAAAGGTCGTAGGCTCAGCGACAATATTTCTCAAAGAGCAATACGCTGATTTTCAGCTAAAAACTATAGGTGTTTTAAAATAAGCCCGTGAAAAATATATAGCTATAAATAAACAAAATGTTGAGTGAAGCCCTTCACCAACTTGACCCAGATTCGATTCCGTTGTTTAGTATCGCGGGATAAAGCACGGCCCACTTGGGTACGAATTGGCTTTATGGCCGTTTGATTTTTATGGCCTCTTTTATTTTAGGCATTGATTGAAAGCGAACTCTTATTGATCATTTATGTAAGTAGCATTCTATTTTACAATATAAGTTCTACGACATACACGCTGACATATAATTAGTTACTATATGACATTCTTTTTGGAAAAAAGAATGTCGTATAGTAAACAAATTCCTTTATTTTTATCCTTATCCTCTTAAATTTGCATATGACAAAAGACAAAAAAGTTGCGAAAATGATTTTCTACCGAGACCACGTAGTTAGCACGAGACGCACGTGGAAAATTATTTTCAAAACTGCCGTGTGACCCCGATGAAGCGATCAACTCCGGCCGGCCGGCCGGCGGGCGGCGGCACCTTACGGCGTTGCAATTGATCTCACATTTTTTGTTTCTGAATTTTTATTTTCAATAGAGAATTAGGTCTTACTAACGTTCCTTACGAAGTGGCTTTCGGCTCCAAAATAAAATGAAAAATCACCGTGTATTCATAAGTCAACTCCTAAGTATAACCACAGAATTAATTTATGTATTACATACAGAACGGAATCTCGGGTCCTGCGCAATATGCGTCTCCGTTCCCCGTCCCCGACCTTAGGAGATACCGTTTTGTATATACATACATACATACTATCACGTCTTTATCCCTAATGGGGCAGACAGAGCGTTTTGGGTCTTGCGGCTCTATGCACAGCCCAGGGCCGCAAGACCAAAAAGCCACTTTTAGCGTCATGGTGGGCGAGAAGATGGAAAAGCAATCAATACAGTGATGGGTTGCTAGCCGCATCGCCTGTTAATATGATTCGCATTTTTGCCCATTCCCTCGATCGGCTTTTACGATCTGCGCGGGAAGAGAAGCAGCTGGTACATTCTAAATTTTTTCATTTCTCCCAGCATGGGATTTTGTATATAATACTTATATATTCAATCTGTGGTATAATCCTGATACACTACACTTTCTTTATGAAGGCAGTAATACTAGTGCGCCTCGAATTGTGAACGTGCGAACCCAATATCTTGGAAAAACCTGTTAGCTATATCTACAATCTACCAAATTTCATGAAGCTCTAAAAATACAGTTATTATAGAACAAACATTCTGCCATACATAAACCCCTTATTGTTGGAGAAGAGATATTCTTTCGCTTCGCTCGCTAACGTACATTGTTGAGTGGAGGCACTATTATGTTGCATAATGGAATTCCATTTGAATATAAAAGTTTTTATTTTATTATAAAGCAAAAACTAAAACATATGAACATTGCATATTATTTGAGGGCTGAAAATAACTTTTCTGTTAAAAAGATAAGTAAAGAAAAACATTTGAACAGAAAGAAACAAATGCAAATGAAGGTTTTCAATAGTTGCCTAATGGCGGGCGGAGTTGCATTGTCTCTGAAATACTGTGAATCTAGTGATGTCGCTTGAGCTGAAACGCCACTATCGATAATATTTCGATGATTTTTATTCATATTACGGGTCTTACCGTGATGGATTTTATTTTGGGCCAGATTATTCAGTGTCATTATTCTACCAGTGACCATGGCGGGGGTAAGATCGTTGAAATATCTGGCTTAAAATAAAATCAATCGTGGTAATTCCCGTTATGTGAATTATAGTCATTGTGAACTCAGGAACAAGAAAGTAGAGAATTTTTCGTTATGCTAACATTATGGCGGTAATGAAGTACATACAACAGTATGATTAAATATAAAATTACAATCTCACACGTTCACAATTTGAAGTTATCTTTACGGAGTTTTATAGATTGAAGCTATTATAATTTAATACTGTAGCAGTGTAGCTTAATGCAAAGACGTAAGCAGTAAATACTATAAATATACATGCATTTCATTTTAATTTTAAGTCTTCAACTCCAATTTCAGTCTGCAAGTACAATGTAACTTCTACTCACTGATGTCTCTGGACGTAAAATGTTTCCATCGATATCTTATTAGATTATCATGAACATCGATAACGAACTATCGATAGTTTCACATCACTATCCAAACCTCTGATTGCAAAGCCAAAGGAAGTCCAGTATTTCGTATTTTTAGCATTGTGTGGACTTGGCACCTAATGAATCCTGCAGAATCTAGTATTTTGATAAAAAAAAGTGGAGGTTTCAGAGTGCACATTGCTAGTGTTTTGGCAAGTAAAGCGACACCGAGCGTGGTCCGCACTAGGATAGGTCTCCACAAGTGGCATAAAAATTCTCGAGCCGCTCCGTGCTTCGGAAGGCACGTATAAGCGCTTGGTCCCGGCTGTCATCATTGCATGGCAGTCGTCAAGCTATGTCTATGATGTTTATCTATACATACGTATTTGTTATAAAATATAGTCAATCATTTTGTGGGTAGGCGCAACATAAACACGCAAAAGTTATTGCTCTGTATTTGTTATATTTAATTAAATAGTAATATATAACAATATTGGTAAATAACTAATTGGTGTGCCTGCCGGACTCACCTGTGCTCACTACAAAAGTCTCCTATCAAGATTCCTTTCACTAGTATCACGGTACACACACTTACTGTACAATGGACTCAAGCCTTGCCAATAATCTTGATGAGCTGCAAAAGGTATTCAACGCTCGAATGCAAGACTATGAAGACAAGCTGCAGAAGGTCTCTGAGGGCACTAAGACTGGACACCCTGACCTGTCATCACTCTCTCGTGAGTATAACGATTTCAAAACGTTTGTTTGGCAAGCTATGTCCTTAATGAAATCCCAAATAAATTTATTATCGCTTGGACAAGATCGACATGAGACTGCAATGAGGAGAAAGGTTCTTTTGCTGCATGGAGTCCCTGAGAAGTCTAATGAAAAGGTGCAAGATACTGTCCTCGAAGTGTTAACCAACCGATTGAAGTTGACTGATATCTCCCAAGAACACATTGCTGTTTGCCACAGATTGGGCTTCTCTCAGGGTACTAAGACCCGCCCTATTCTCGTACGGTTCACAGATATGGACCACAGAAACTTAGTATGGGATAACAAAACTTCCTTAAAGGGTAGCGGTATTACTGTCTCAGAGTTCCTCACTAAGACTCGTCATCGCGCTTTTATGGCTGCACGTCTTCATTTTGGCGTGAAGAACTGCTGGTCTGTGGAAGGCAAGATTGTTGTGATGCTCCCCGATAAGACCCGGCGCAAGATGGAATCATTATCCGAGGTGCAGGCGCTCATTGTGGCACACCCTTTGCCCGAAGAAGGAAAAGGTTCTGCTGCTGCAAGCAGCAATGTTGCTGCATCAACTACGTCTAAGGCCTCCGGCAAAGCCCCAGGGCCCGCAGGAATGACAGCGAGCAAAGCCTCTGGTCTTACGGCCTCGGGCAAATCCAATCGCCGAGCGTGAGCTACCACTCGACTTTACCGGGTTATATCTTATTTTTGTTGGCGGTATAAGCACACTGTGACACATTCTTAGCGGCAGGTAGATAAAACAAATTATTCGCTTCTTTTTATTCATATAATCACAGGTACAGACGTAATGTTTTTCTGTTGTGTCCAGTGTTGCCAACCTGTGTTGCCAGAATTACGTCAAATCTACCCTAAAATTACCGTACAAATTATCGTACACTACATTTTTGGGGATTTTAATTATGCAAACAAAAAAAATATTTCTTTGCAGTTTCTAGGTAAAAGCAGTATTACTTTTGAGATTTCAACATGTTGTAGGATTTTTAGTGCTTACCATTGGTTAAGGACAATTCAAAAATATTTTGATGCCTTAGCATCAGGTGATGTTTGGTACCTACAAAGATTGTTTACTCATTTTTGGGTGCATAGTTTCTGTCAGCTTAAAGTCAACGCAACCTTTTTTTTCCGCTCAGGCAACTTGAAGCGCTATTTTTGAAACGCGGAGTCACCTAAACTAATGGTTTTTCCATTAAAAATATCAATCGTTTAGTGACTCCGCTTTTGAAAAATAGCACTTCTGATTGCCATCGATCACACACATTCACACATCACAGCCAATCGACGAATACGCCTCTGCCGAGTCGTATTCGTCGATTGACATTGACAGCAGAAACGTATTCGGTTACATTTACAATGACATGCAATGATTGTCAATGATAATAGTGCGCAGTGTGCGTCACATCACAGGTCACAGCACAGCACAGCATATAAATATAGTGTGCGTGAACGGAACGGAAAGTCAAATATTTAAGACTGTTTCATATTACCGTATTTTTTGTAAGATTTTTAGTTCTGGTCTTAAAATTACCGTACATTTGTCACACGGTAATTATTACCGTACAGATCAAAAAATTACCGTACGAATACGGTAATTACCGTACGGTTGGCAACACTGGTTGTGTCACTTGTGTCTGTCAAATGTCAAAGACAATGCAACATACAAATGTCAGCTGTCACTTTCTTTTTTTTTTCCCCCCTCTGTTCAAGTAATTAAGTTCATGCAGCCAAAGCGTAGTTTGATTGCGATCCATTATTTTGTACTTATTTCTTTTTTGTATAACAATAATTAAAATAGACTAAGTGCTGTATTTAAAAGCACATGGTGTTTGCTATAAATATCTATTTATTTTCAACTTTTGATAAGTATTCTTTTCATTTCATAGGCTCTTGTGTATGGTGTTAAAGAAATCTTTTCTATCAATTATTCATACCAGTGAGTGAGTTTTCAGTGAGTTTGGCAAGCTAACTGTAAATCAAAAGGTTTAATTATTGGATATTTACCTTATTTTATATATACTTATATACTTGTATTTGTATTTATACTTAATTATATTACTTATATCATATTATATTACTATTCAATATGAATGATGATGTCTTTTTTGAACTAGACGATAGTTTCTACTCTTGCTCGTCTTCTTGCAGTTTTGGTAGTGCTGATAGTGACTCCTCTTCTTTTCGCGATTTAAATCTCCATGACCAACTTTCCTCTATATATTCTAAGTTTCCGCAAAATTTCAACATTGCTCATATTAATGCGCAAAGTGTCCCTTCCCACTACTCTGACTTATTAGCATCTATAGATTGTGCTCATCTCGATGCTTTACTGATTTCCGAGTCCTTTCTAAAACCTTCCCTTCCATCCTCCCATTTCGTAATACCAGGCTTTATTCTAGTACGCAACGATAGGGTTGGAGCACAATGTGGCGGTGTTGCTATGTATATTCGTGATACAATTCCATATACCGTAGTTAATGCCTCTCCTGCTAAATACTCAGCGTTTGCTGAACATCTTTTTGTTGAAGTTGTAGTTCACCACACCAAATTACTACTAGCTGTCTACTATAGTCCTGATCTCCGCGTGGATTACTTTAATTCCTTAGACTTGCTTCTTAGCGACTACTGTCCCATGTACGAGCATGTTATTCTGATGGGCGATTTTAATACATGCCTAATTAAAAATGATGAACGCACTCATAAGATTCAAAATCTCTTTTCTTCTTTTAATCTTCATATCTTACCTCTCTCTGCAACGCATCATGTACCTAATTGCACTCCATCTCTTCTTGATTTAATGATAGTCTCTTCCTGTAATCATGTTGCCACCCATGGACAACTTGCCGCTCCTTTTTCTCACCATGATCTAATTTATCTCTCATATTCTATTCGACCTCCGAAGCGAGAACCTCAATTTATTTTTCGTCGTAATTTTAAAAACATAGACATGGAGGCGTTCTTCTCCGATGCTAATGAAATTGACTGGTCAACCGTATACAATGCTAATAATATTGATGTCAAAGTTGAGCATTTTAACAGTAGCGTTCTGAACATTTTTAATAAACATGCCCCTCTAAAACGTATTAAAACAAAACGCAATCCCGCACCGTGGTTATCATCAGATATTAAGGAAGCTATGGCACGAAGGGATAGGGCTAAGCGTAGATATAAGCGTAGTCCTACCGAACGTAACCTAAATCTTTTCAAAGTCCTACGTAATCGCTGCAGTCGTATGTGTAGAGATGCTAAGAGACGCTATTTCCACGATTCTCTCACCTGTCGTAGTCCTGCGGAGGTCTGGAGATTTCTGAAGTCTGTCGGTATCGGTAAATCTCCTACTTTAAATCATACCAATATAGACCCATCCGAAATCAACCGTCACTTTTCTACTCCTCCGGTCACTATTCCACCAGATATTAAAGCCGACACTTTAACTAAACTTTTAAATTTACCTATCCCTTCTTATACTCCATTTAAACTAAAGACTGTTTCCGAGGATGACGTGAAGAAATGGATTTTACACATTTCGTCCAATGCTGCTGGTAACGATTTAATCTCCTCTATAATGATTACTCTTCTTCTTCCGGTTATTCTCCCTGTACTTACTCACATTTTCAACTTTTCTCTAACTTCAGGCACTTTTCCTTCGGCTTGGAAACTAGCCCAAGTTATTCCGCTATCTAAAGTCTCTTCTCCCTCCGTCGTTTCAGAACTTAGACCCATCTCTATTTTACCCTTTTTATCAAAAGTTCTTGAGCTAATAGTCCATAATCAATTTTCTACCTTTCTTTATGAAAATAACATCATCACTAAATTTCAATCGGGCTTTCGAGAGGGTCACAGTACAATGTCTGCCTTACTCAAGGTTACGGATGACATTCGCTGGGCGATTGATAACAAATGTCTTACCTTATTGGTTCTCCTTGATTTCAGTTGCGCTTTCAACTCTGTAGATTTTGATATTCTTCTCGGCATTCTTCGTTCTATAAATGTTTCTCCTTCTAGCTTATCCTGGTTTGATTCCTATCTTCGCGGTCGCTCGCAGTGTGTTCGCGTCGAAGAGTCTTACTCCGATTGGCGAGAGCTCAGTGCGGGTGTACCGCAAGGCGGTGTTCTGTCTCCTCTTTTATTTTCTGTATTTATTAATACTGTTACCCAAATTATCTCTTCTAGCTTCCATCTCTACGCAGACGATTTGCAGCTTTACAGGCATTGTCTACCTGTTGACATCGATACAGCCATTGATGCTATGAATTGTGATCTGCATAAGTTAACTGTGTGGGCCAAATCGTTTGGTTTATTAGTAAACCCAAAAAAATCGCAAGCCATGCTTCTTGGAAGTCGGTATGCACGAAATTCCATTGACCATAGTACTGTTCCTCCTCTAATGCTAGATGGTTCCATCATTGCATTCTCTGAGACTGCCAAAAATTTGGGTGTGCTAATCGAATCGACGTTGGGTTGGACTGCGCATATAACTGAAGTTAGTCGCAAAGTATATTTTTCCTTTCATAGTCTCAAAATACTCCAATATTTCTTACCTTTTAAAACTAAAGTCTCTTTATGCCAGTCCCTTATACTCCCACTTCTTGATTATGCAGACTCCTGCTATTTAGATGCTACAGAGGAGTTACTGAATAAGCTGGAGCGATTGCAAAATTTATGCTTGAGGTTTATATTTGGGTTAAAAAAGTATGACCATGTGTCAGAATACCGCAAACAACTTCAGTGGCTCCCTATTCGTTTGCGTAGAAACCATAGAATCCTATGTCTTCTTTTCAAAATTTTGTACAACCCTTCCTATCCTACTTATCTACGTGATCGGTTTTCCTTTGCCCGTCCGTCTAATGTACTCTGTAGATCCCACCTTAGAACCTTACTCAGAATCCCTGACTATACTTCTGCGTGCTATTCCCACTCCTTCTCTGTTCAAGCGGTGAAATTATGGAATTCACTACCACACACTATACGAGACTCCAAATCATTTACTGTTTTTAGGAAGCGAGTAAAAGAGTATTATCTTTCCTTAACATAATGAATAGTATCTATATGTATACATATTTTTATATTATATATTTATAATATATATTTTTTGTTGCGTATATATTAGTCTATGTATATACATTATGTATTGTATAATAATGTATGTGTGTATATGTTTAAATTTTTAGATAAGTAGCTACATGTATTTGTATTTAAATTTAGTTTATTATGTACACGCCTACTACTACCTGTTTTCTTCACTTTTCCTCTCCTGGGTCTGCTGGAAGAGATTTCTTATGAAATAAGCAGTACCTATGTACTCAATTTTCTTACTTTGTTTGTTTCTGTGTTTGTATTTTGTGTACATGAATTTTGTAAATAAATAAATAAATAAATAAATAGTATCGTTGAGTTAGTATCCCATAACACAAGTCTCGAACTTACTTTGGGGCTAGCTCAATCTGTGTAATTTGTCCCTATATATTTATTTATATTTATTTATTTATATTTATGTCAGATGCCTTAAGGAAAAATCTGACACCTGTGTAAGCCACTTTATATACACACACAAAAAACAAAAAAATATCTTGTCAAAGAGGTTTTTAAGAGTGACACCGTGCTAAAAGTAGGCTAAAAGCCTGCATAAGAATGAGTACATCACACCATTTAGACATTTTGCCGCAACCTCACTTGTTTATTATATAGGGATGTGGAGAAAAAACCGGCCAAGTGCGAGTCGGACTCGCGCACGAAGGGTTCCGTACCATTGTCTATGAAAATCACGTTTTTGTATGGGAGCCCACTTTAAATATTTAATTTACTTATTTTGTTTTTAGTATTTGTTGTTATAGCGGCAACAGAAATATATAATTTGTGGAAACAATTGTCTAGCTATCGCGGTTCTTGAGATACAGTCTGGTGACAGACAGACGGACAGACGTACAGACGGACAGACAGCGAAGTCTTAGTAATAGGGTCCCGTTTTTACCCTTTGGATACAGAACCCTAAAAATATATTTTTGGCTTATTATTAAAAAGTATGGTACTTACTAAAAAAATATTTTTGGTTCATTAGTTAAATTAATTAAAAAGTATGTTATAGGTATTTTTTTTCTCTAATTAGCAAATAATGACGAAGATACAGCGCATTCAAATTTCGAGTGCCATCATGATATTACCAATTATTTTTAACCAAAGGTGAAGTAAATTCACTTCGAAATTTCGAAGTGCTATTTTTTTGTGAATTTGTACCTACTACTTTCCACTTCGAAACTTTGAAGCGTTGTATCTTTGTGAACGTGTACTACTGTATGAAACAAAAAAATGGGTATTAATTTATTGTTGACGGACTAAATAAAATCTTACTCAATCAATACTCAATACTCAATACTCAATCATTTATTGCTTCCTTAATGTATATACAGGTCTTTGATTATATAATAGGATCTATTAAGGGCCCTGAAGGGCGCTGCAATGAGAGAGAGAGAGAGAGAGAGAATCTTATACCTTTAAACGAGCAATTCTTGTATATTTATTTATTTACATATTTATATGTGCATAAATTTCTGTGATCTCGAAAACAGCTTTAACGATTTCGCTGAAAATTGGTATACGGGGGTTTTCGGGGGTAAACAATCGATCTAGATTAGTCTTATGTTTGGGAAAACGTTTGTTTTCGAGTTTTCATGCGTTTTTTTTTTCACGCAAAATATGGTCGCTAATTTCGTCGCACCGGCCGCTATCCGTTAGGCTCAGCGGTTTATGATGCGGACCGCTAAATAGTGTTAAGGGTTCGAATCCCACTCGGTGACTTACTTTTGTTTTTTTATGTTCAAGTTTAAATATATTTTTTTATTTTGTGTTTTTAGACAAGTTTAAAAAAATGTAGTTAATGTTTGAGATGTAACCGAGCAAAGCTCAGTCGCCCAGGTACTTATATATTATTTTGCTCAGTCGACATTCCTATTCTTTGAACATTATATTGCGCAAAAAAGCTGCTGTTTTCTTTGACATACAGTGGAGATGCCTCATGTTCATAAAGAAAAGTATTCAATGCTACGAGTAATTTCAGTAAAAGCAAAAGTTAGTTTTATAAAAGTGCGTTTTCAAAATATTTATTTTGTTCATGAAGAAAAGTTTATTTTGTCTGATATTCCAGTATTAATGTTTTTTATTTTAAAGTGGCAGTCTCTAATTATATTATATTACAGTATTAATGATTTTTAAAGTGGCAGTCTCAAATAGTATCTAAGAGTTGTGCTACACATGTCAGCATGGAACAGCACTTTCGCATGCTGCTATCCTTTTCTGTCGCTAAGAACTGTCATTTGCCAGAGCGAGAGAGAGTGCCGGAACGCTATGGCACTCAGGGGTTTGTAGCGTTCTCTGTCCCTCTGGCAAATGCTATATACAGATACATTTTCACGTCTATATCCCTGACGGGGTAGACAGAGCCCAGGGCCGTTAGGCCCAAAGGCCACGCTTAGCGTGGTTGTGGGCGTGAAGATAGAAAAGGAATCAAAATAGTGATGGGTTGCTAGCCGCATCGCCTATTACCATGATTCAAATCTCGCCCATTCCCTCGATCGGCTCTTACGATCTGCGCGGAAAAAGAACCAGCTGGTACATTCTACGTTTTATCTTTTCTCCCAGAACATAAGAAGCAGCTAGAATAAGTATACATAACACTGTGACGAAACTTGGAGACGGAGGAAATTCAGCGATAGCCTAATAAAATATAACGAGTTGAGAACAATCGTTGGCGTGAGATATTGTCGGCGAATCGGGCTGGAATTAAATGGACTTTAAGCAACCAGCGGTTATAAAGCCGAGTTATTTATGGATTATATTGTGTTCTTGAGATTTAGGGTGGATACACTGCGCGTCTTTATCTTTACAGCTTTTTACACATTATCATAGAATTAATATAAGTTATAGAACGGAATCTCCTAGGTCCCGCGCAGTATGCGATGTCGGGGCCTAGGTCGGTGGTCGATGCCTAGGTCTGTGGTCGAGGCTTAGGTCTGTGGTCGAGGCTTAGGTCTGTTATCGAGGCCTAGGTCTGTGGTCGAGGCCTAGGTCTGTGGTCGAGGCCTAGGTCTGTGATCGATGCCTAGGTCTATGGTCGAGGCCTAGGTCTGTGGTCGAGGCCTAGTTCTATGGTCGAGGCCTAGGTCTGTGGTCGAGGCCTAGGTCTGTGGTCGAGGCTTAGGTTTGTGGTCGAGGCTTAGGTCTGTGGTCGGGGCCTAGGTCTGTGGTCAAGGCCTAGGTCTGTGGTCGAGGCCTAGGTCTATGGTCGAGGCCTAGGTCTGTGGTCGAGGCCTAGGTCTGTGGTCGAGGCTTAGGTCTGTGGTCGAGGCTTAGGTCTGTCGTCGAGGCCTAGGTCTGTGGTCGATGCCTAAGTCTGTGGTCGATGCCTAAGTCTGTGGTCGAGGCCTAGGTCTGTGGTCGAGGCTTAGGTCTGTGGTCGAGGCCTATGTCTGTTATCAAGGCCTAGGTCTGTGGTCGAGGCCTAGGTCTGTGGTCGAGGCCTCGGTCTGTGATCGATGCCTAGGTCTATGGTCGAGGCCTAGGTCTGTGGTCGAGGCTTAGGTCTGTGGTCGAGGCTTAGGTCTGTGGTCGAGGCCTAGGTCTGTGATCGATGCCTAGGTCTATGGTCAAGGCCTATGTCTGTGGTTGAGGCCTAGGTCTGTGGTCGAGGCTTAGGTCTATGGTCGAGGCCTAGGTCTGTGGTCGAGGCTTAGGTCTATGGTCGAGGCCTAGGTCTGTGGTCGAGGCCTAGGTCTATGGTCGAGGCTTAGGTCTATGGTCGAGGCCTAGGTCTGTGGTCGAGGCCTAGGTCTGTGATCGATGCCTAGGTCTATGGTCGAGGCCTATGTCTGTGGTCGAGGCGGTCGGGCGCCCACAGCAGACCGCTTAACACCCTCCAAAAGGCGAAAACGGGGGAGAGGTGCGGGGGCGGGGAACGGGGACGGATATTGCGCATGACCTTAGGAGATTCCGTAACACTTTCTTATATTAATTCTGTGAAATTAATATTAATTAAGGTTAATGCTTGAAAGCCGGAGTTTTTTCATTTGCCTAGCAAATATACTTGTTCGACTATCTTTTCTTCAGAGAAAGTAGTTCATGGGTGAAGTAAAAAAAAAGCAAAAGTTGTGTCGTGTGGAAAAACAAAATAGTTAGCCGATAAGTTTACTTGCGAGGCAAAAAAACCCTGTCTTTCAAGCATTCACCCCAAATAACTTTTAACGGTTGAACCGATTTTAATCAAACAGCTAAGAAAGCCGAAAAAACCGAAACTTAATCGGTCGATCCGTTCGAGAGCTACGATGCCACAGACAGACAGGCTACAGAATGACAGACAGACAGACATTGGCGTCAAACTTTGCATCGGGTATTAAAAATAGATAGAAATGGAAAATACACCACCAAAAAGACCCTTGTTCTTCAATTTACTGATGATAAATACGAATCCTCTGGCACCTGGACCTCGATTTAAATCCCGAGGGACTAACCCTTTTAACAAATTGCAATAAATATACGCGACGGATGGAACAAACAGAGGGATGAGGAATCCAATTTAGTATACTGATCGGTTGCCGGGAGATAATGTAATTTTCACTGACTAAATGGGTTTGTTTACACATATTTTTCTGCAAGCTCATTTAGTTAAAACATCATATTTTGTGCAAGCTCGTTTAGTTTAAACATCATCATGATCATATTTAGAATTAGGTATTATTATACTTTGTAAATGGGTAGAGTCAGCTACTGCCGACATGTTTCGACCTCATCCAGAGGTTTTCATCAGGGCGAATGAGACTACAGGCTCGTACACCGCACCGGCTCACGTTAGTTTTCTTCTTCTTCTTCTTTCAGTGTTATCTTGAATGAAGGTCGGCAATCATCATTGCGATCTGCACTTCTGAGACGGCCGGACGGACGGATCGAGTACTTTTCTTGTACCACTGGCGTAGATTTTTTAGTCACGATGTTTTCCTCCGTCCAGGCCTCCTTCTGCCTTGGATCTTGCCTTGTATGATAAGTTGAAGGAGTTCATTTGTCGCTACGCATTATGTGGCCTAGGTATTCAAGTTTCCTTATCTTTATACTTTTCAGGAAAGTTTTAATCAAGAAATATAATTAGGTACTTTGTGAAGTAAAATTGGAAAATGGTTCCATTTATGTAGGTGATATTTAAAGGGTTAGAATTCTGACGAGTTAACGTTTCGTGTGATAATTAAAGTGTAGATAGAATTGGGAATCTTACCGAAGCGAGAGCTTTCTGTATCAGTCGTGTGGAGAACGGAATTTTCCTTTTAAGCCCCTTAATTGAATTTTATTCAGAAACATTTCTAAATGAACAATTTTATTTAATTTTGGGCTCGAGCGATTCGGTGTTATTTTATGCCAATTAACGTAAGGCTTGGTGTCTTATGTTTGTTTGTATGAACACATGTTTAAGTGACATATTATGTGTAATAAATCAAACCACGAGCTATACTAGATTGCTCATTAAACATATAGTATAAAAATATTAAAATATCAGTCAAAAACAAAAACAAAACGAAATTTCCGTGTGCCTGTACAGTGTACACATTTGTTTGAATATTTGAATATTATTTTTTTGTTTTGTGACTTTTATTTTGATTTAATTTTATTTATATCACTTACACGTTGTTTATTTTAAGACAGTAGGTAAGACAGTTTATATACTGTGACAGACTATACAATTTATATAGGTACCTACTTACGACAAATCACTTGGCATTTATTTAGATGTGAAAGTATAAGCTGATGTTTAAAGAGTTTCTTTATTAGTTAGAGATGAAAACGGTATAAAAAATATTGTTTAGAGAAACTTTTATTAGTTTGATGAAAAATAATTACTCATGAAACTAATGTTTTTTGAAATAAAAGGTCTGCTAAATAAAAATACGCATTCTTTAACTTCGCATTGTAAAGAGAATATAAATCCCTGAGTTTAGGCGTTGTATTTCTTTTCACATGAATGAAATAATTCAAAATAGATCAACCTCCGCGGAGTCGATTCAGTAGACTCAAAATAAACAGACTCCTTGCAGTGCGTGACTGGCCGGAGACGTTACCGGTGGCAGTTTAAAAATAAAGACAGGCAGGTCAATGACGTCGGACAAGTGATCCAACAAATAAATTAACATATTTTACCTCAACATGGATTTAAACGAGGCTACAATCAAAGAGGAAGTCAACAACTTCGTATCAAGCTTCCAGCGGCTGCTTCCAAAAAAGAAAAACATCATAACCCTCGACACTCCCAAACTGAGACTGTTACGGCTCGCTGACATGCACGCTGAGGCGAAAAGTGTCTTCCCAATGTGTTTCACCGGTGCCAAAGTTGTCGTCTTGAGAGAAGTCATGAACAGAGTGAAGTTGGTACAACAGTATAACTACGGAAGGTCCAAAGAAACTTATAAAGCCTTTACTCACATGATATACAAAGAAATGGAGCCGAAGAATGTTGACGAAGGATTGCTGGTAGATTCAGCCGGATCAGCAACAGCCACGTACACTGAGGAACTCGAAGGAGGGTACACCATGCATCTTACATCTAAAATTCGTGATTTGATCTCTTCAGAAACAGAAGTAGTATTCGACAGGGAGAACCAGAAGTCACTAGCGACAATATCGTGTTCCTTGAGAGACGTCGATCCAAATACTTTGAAAATGGTGACACAGTGGGTGTACAAAGTAATTCCTGAGTTTTGCGTTGGATCAGAAGTAAGTTTTCGACCGATGATGTATCCCCCACTGCCGGACGTGTCACTGAGCGTGAGGTACGACCGTCAGTCCTTCACCCTATCTTCTACTATCAGCAGAGCTGGTTTCCAAATATGTCTTTACAAGCAGTTTGCACCTGACTTGCGAATATCGACAATCGTGAACGAAGGCTCCCAAGACGGTAGGACGACGATCGGAGTAGCGCTCCATAAAAAGTATCAGAATGGTTCAGAATTGAAAATGTTCGTGGATTCCCAGCGTTCGGGAGGTTTCACGTTCCAGAAGGACGTTCTATTTTATGAGCCCCATAATGAAATACGTGTTCTAAGGCTCCTCGGCAGCACTCTAATAGACAAACAGAAGAGGGTGCGGTTCGGTTTCGGCTTCGAACTAGACTTTTGACAGATAAGTCCACACTTCAGAATAAATTGGTCGTTGCGCACGTGTAGTTGTGCTTTTGTAGAATTATTTGTTTGTATATAAGTATACATAAGTTTTAGTTACTGTTTTATCTTGGTAATGTTTGTTCTGCTGACGTGTTTGTGATTAAATTACTTCTCTTATTTTAACTATTGGTTTTTACTTTTTTTTATTTTTTATGCAACTTAGATAGGTTTGTAGTATGCGGTTTTTCAAAACGTTTAAAATACTTCAAATAGTTGATTTGATTATACACCAAGGGCCGTAAAAGAAGTCTCAGATCAAGAAATCAACCGCCCGATTTGAATATGATGGTGCTTAATATGTGATCTAAGGTTTTCTTTATCATTGTCTTAAATGTATATACAATCTCCAGCTTTGCCTTGGCTTTTCACTCACTGCTAGCGGGTATCAACAAAACGCAACGTCTTGATAATCGGCGACCTCAAGGCGGCTTGTTTTTCAGTGTATACCTAGTATCGAAGTGGTCAAATGCAGAAATGGTTGTAACTAGAAGTGGTCAAACCCAGAATTAGACAAATCCCGAAATGGACACATAAGAAGTGCATACTGTTAGCGTTGTCACAGTTTTAATAGCTTTTATGCCATGATAACCAATTAGTTTTTTAGTAAACTCTTAAGAAATCTACAGGAGAGGCGCAGAGTGGTCCTATTCTAAGCAATTTGGAAAAAATATGAGTTTTGTCTACAATGAATAATTAAGTATTGCCGCTTGTGTCGCAGAGTATAACCATCACTGAACATTGTTCAGTAGACTGTACAGGGGTAGCCGACGGGCCTGCGGTTAGCGGGCAATGTGCGTGACAATATATGCGATGAATATGTACGAGTATAACTTAACTTGAATTCAAATCCGCTGTTTTCCAACAAGGCAAATCACACACTTTTCTCTAAACGTCAAAACAAACAATCTCTATGGGGTTTTGTATAAAATATGCAAGCAGATGACGTCATTGTTTCTTGGTTTTTCTGCAATTATATCTCTAAAATCACATTGAACATTAATAATGATCATGACAAGTGGCATTTTATTTCTTTTAACAGTATCAAATCATTTATTTTTGACCCAGGAAAATATCCAATTAAATAATAGAAGTCCCTAGAGTTTGAGAACATAGCAGTTCTATATCACATTAACTTTGAATAATGATTGCTTGGATAGTCCATATTATTAAAACTTGTAATGTTTCCCAAATCTTGCAACTCGATTTTCCACCAGTTGTCCTCAAGCGATTGAAATTTGCATACTTATAGACTTGTACAAAGTGGAAGGGACATATCCGATATAAATCGAACCACTGGCGATAATCAATCACCGTAGTATAAATGACATTAGAATAAAATTTAAAGAACAAATCAAACTTCGGCTCTTCCATACAAAAGTGTGCAGTCGCCCAGGCAATTTGTATGATAATGTCGAATATTTCTTTTGTTTGTTGACTGTAATTTAATTTGAATAAACTATAGTGATCTAGCATAGCCCGTGATTTATCATATACGTCACTTTCACGACTTACTTTCTTACTTTATGATCTAAATTCATTTTTTTCTTTTCAGAGAATTAAATAGGTACCTACTAGAAAACATGTTTTAAAAATATTTTTTGTTATTAATTTATTTTAACTTGAAACATACGAGCCCCTCCCTGGGTACGCCTACGGTACGGGTTGATGTCTAGTCTGCCTGCGGTCAGCTGTTAGCGGGCAATGTGCGCAAACCTAATTGTGATGAAACTACTATTATTTTGAATTAGGAGAATTTAGAAGTTAGATTTAATATTTAGGAGTCCCTTGAGTTTCTAAACAGAAATTCTGCACCACATCTACTTTTAGATTTATGGTTACACAGTTAATTAAATGAAAACTTAATCTTTTTGATCTTAAAGTTTGTAATATCTAAAAAAGTTTATTGGCTAGGCAAATTAAAAACCCTAACTGTCAAGAAAGTCATCTAGTGATAAGTAGCAAAACTACTTGATATCCGTAGCGCCATCTATTATTTGCTAGAGAAAGCACTAACTTTAAAGCGTTAACCCCTAATGACTTCGTTTCACGTAAAAATCCGTATCTTAATCGGTCCATGTTCGAGCGCTTCGATGCCACAGTCAAACAGACAGACAGGCCGACAGACATTAGTATGAAACTTACAAAACTGTAGCGGGAGCGAAGTGATATGCTCGACCGCCACAAAAGGAAGATCTTCCCGCCAGGCATGGTGTTGCGCCTGGGGAACCGCGGCTCCGATGGTGTATCGTCGGAAGTTGTACAAATAGTCAGTTGCAACCAGAACTCTGAGATCGAGATGTAGATTCTGCTGGCGCCATCTCGTATGATTCTTGGGAACTATGGTTCATCGTTGTTTGTTGTTTTTAGTTCCTCGTAGTGGCGTAGAGGTCGCCACAAAACCCCTCTTCTTTGACGAGCATTAAAAACATAAGCCCGAAAGAAAAGTACATTAATATAGGGTATAAAAACAAGAAAATATACGAGTTTCTTACCAAGAATAAATTAATGCAAGTAGTAAAGCTCTATCTTTGTTAGAAAAACAAGAGTTTAGTGAATTAAAATGTAGAGCTTTTGCTCAACAAATACCAGAAAATGTAGCTTGCAACTTCTTACTTGGGATTAGATCAAATATGTTCTCGCACAATGACTTTTTTAAATTCATAATAGACTAAAAATCTACCTAATACACCATCTGCACTGCACCATCATCATCAGGTCTTTTTAGTCTCCACTGCAGGAGCATGAACCTCTCTTTAATACTTGAGCCACAGTTGGCCAGAGTAGCCAGAGGGTTTGGCCTACACTGTCCGCGCTGGCTAGACATGTTGGAGAGGCCTTATTGATGTGTTTATATGCTTTGTTTAGCGTATTTCCCAAGTCGCCTTCTACGACATCCACGGGAAGACTTGGTGTGATCCTATTTTACTGTGCCTATAAGTACCTATACAGAAGTGCCTCTTATGCAGATGGTGTTACCATACATACATATACTTATACGTCATTTTTTTTAATAAGGCAGACTGAGCATTTTTGTTCTTGTTCGTTTCTTAAATGAAAAGTGGGTTTTAGCCTTCCATTAGCATCTATGTTCCATAGTTTTATATCTTGGACGATAAAATATCGTGTAATGAACCAACTCCAGTGAGCTGGCAAACAAAGGTTGAAATTGAAGAACGAAGATCTTTAAGACTGAAAATTAGAGTTGAGATAAGCAGGCTTAGCGAGTTTAAAAAGAAACGATGAGAGGTGTGAGGATATGCAAGTGTTATTATGTTACCATTTCATTCAACTCCATTAGTCTCGGTATCCTATCTAGAATATCACAGTGATATGCGGGCATATGATACGGATACTTGCATCTTGACTGTTCAACAATCCCTTTAAAGGTGCCAGTATTGACTTCTTACATTATTATTCGCCAGGTGCGTTTGATCACGTAACCCACATGTTAATGTTATTTGCTAAAAACGAATTATAGCTATAACGATATTTTTGTACATTGCAGACAGTTGATATAAAATAAATACCTATGACGGACTGCTATTGTTTTGCTTGAAATTACTACTAATTGACCTTTACTTAATTGGTTCGAAAACCAATGTTAAAACTTTTAATTGCATTTAGTTTAAACGAGCAGGTAAAGAAAAACAAGCAGATAGAAGAACTCAAAAAGTTACTATAATGTTAAATTATTTCTTTGTTACTTTTTTCTTTTGGTGTGAATCAAGAATTATCTATCTATCTAGGAGTATCAATATTTAATTTATTTTCACAGCAAAAGAAAAATACTAAGTTATTAAGTTACAACTTAGGCATATGTCTTAAAAATAGTGTATTAGTATTTATTTTTCATACAATATAGAAATTGTCGATTTTTCGTAAAAATAAGCAATCTAAGGACTTGTATGAAATTATGTCTAATCAACTTTTTACGTGTAGGTCAACGTACCACCTTCTGTTTGCTTTCAAGAACGTTTCGAACTCCTTTAGCCGACCTTCAAATGACAAATATGTTTTTGATATGCACAATACTTTGAAAAAGCTTTAATAAATCACTTGCTGGGCTAAATAAACGGTTAGAATGCCGTTGACAGTCGAATTATTAATATTTTGCACTTGAAATCGTCTAGACCTATTGTGAATTTATACATATAACAAGACCAAATAAATAACGGAACATGTATTCAGCGGTCCACATGAAGCTCTTAAATTGTCGAAAATTAATGATTAAACTGTGGTATCGTAGTTTCGGTCAGTACATTACCAATCTAATCTCGTTGGTCTGGTAGGAGCACATATTATTAGCGTTTTTGCAAGTTAAGGGACACTGGGCGTGGTCTGCACTTGGATGGGTAACCACAAGTGGCATATTTTTTTTCTCGAGCTCCTTCGTGTTGTTGAAGGCACGTCAAACCGTCGGTCCCAGTTGTTATTTTTATTTTATTTTATCAAACTTTATTGTTCCAAAGTACAAATATACTTTTAACAAATGGCGGACTTAATGCTAAGAGCATTTTCTCCCAGTCAACCATAGGGATAAACAGAAAAAACGATGCGGCACAAAAAGCAATACAATATACTTACACATATCAAATAATACTATATAACTACATTATATACCTATGATATATACCAATATATATCTTCTTACATATATACAATACATACATATACATTTACTTATAATAACATATACCTAAATAGTTGAGAAGTGAAGAAGTAAATAATAATGACTTTATGAAGAAAGGGAGTTCAAGAGGTGAGCGTAAACTTTTCTTTTAAACGAGAATTTGGTGGAAACTTCTCTTATGTCAACGGGTAAAGCATTCCAGAGCCGTGAGGCTTGAAGAGAAAAAGAGTTAGACATAAAATTTGTTCGGAAAAGGGGGATAAAGAGCTGACGTGTCTCATTAGAACGAAGTTGACGATCGTGTGTGTCTGACAGATAATTAAATTTACATTTTAGATATTCAGGGTAATCAGGATTTGAAAGAATTGAAAAAAGAGTACACAGTAATCGAAGTTCCCTGCGTTGGCGAATAGGAAGCCAATTAAGTTCAGAACGAAAGGATGTTATCATTGTATGGCAGTCGTCAAACAATGTCAGATGCCTTTAAACAGCTTGAAAAATCTTAAACCAATGTTGGCTTTTGCACATACAAAACACGAAGATTTAGAGTGAGAGAGCTGAGGTGAGAGCGAGTAGAAAGAGTGAAAACTAAAAATTTTACAAGTTTGCCAAAATGGAAGATTTCCATTTTTACCGCAACAAATCTATCTGTAAATTGCCATAGCAGGGAACCCATAGTCCTCCCGTCACAGATAAACAGTCACAAATGACAGCAGGAAAACTCGTTCACCGGACAGCTAAAAAAATTAGGCCAATATTTCAGGGAGTTGGGAGTTAGTGACGATATAAGTTTGGGAGTTGGAAGATTGTTGTCCCCGTAGAGAAAAATAAACAATTTGCTCTCGGAAAGTTTTTGTTAAAAAGGTGATTTGTAGGCGAAATTAGCGGGCTAACTGTTGTTTTGAACACGACGCGGTTAAAGGATATTAACGTTCATAAAAAATATCAACTTATTCTAGTTTTAACTTATTCTCTATCCTCTTTCATACTGGTGTAAGCAAAACACCGAAAAGAAAAACGAGATAAATATAAACAGATAAATATACAGGGTAACTTTTGTTGGTTAAAAGGGTTGTGCAGTTTAGGGATGAAGTCTGTTTTTAGTTTAAAAAAATATTACTGGACCTGTGAAAAGAAAGAAAGAAATAAAAATCTTTATTCGGCAAATAAAATCTTATGTAAGTACTAGATTAAATCTATTAAGAGTGCCGAAAAGGTGGCCAGCTCAGCTTTGTGCCGCGGTGTAAACTCTGTAAACCAGAGCGCTAATTTTCAGCTGGTAAGTAAAGTACTACTAGTAGTATTTCAGTGCACGCTGTTCTTTCCTCAATTCCCCACTAACCGCGGACGCGAACTCACAGGTGGGCGTGGCCAAAAAGCACGCTGTCTCACCTAACATTGTGGCGGGCGAAAGCTGTGAGGTGAAATGCACGACAATTTTGTGGTAAATCGAGCGCATAAAAAAAGGGTTTATATGGGAAAAGGATTTATATGCAAAAACTACTGCATTAATAATTATTATTTATTTCCCTATATATTTATTTATTTATTTAATTAATTACAAATAAAGATTAAGCTATGTCGATGCCGACTATGTTTTTGATATTTTACACTACTAATATTACTTAAATAAGTAGGTACGCCGACAGTTGTGTAAAAATGAGCAAGAAAAACGAATCTTATGGCTCATAACTTTTTAATGGCTTTTTATTTTACTATTCTGTATCCATACCGACAAAATGTATAATGAGACATAACGATATCATCCTTAATTTTGGATGTACAGTGCAGGAAATTACCTCCGAAATTTATATAGAAAAAGTATCGACTAGTCCTCAATTGTTAAACAAGACTATCAAGTCACCTCTGTTCAAGCGTAGCAGAATTAACACAGCGCTCGAATTGAACAAAAGCAATACATTAATGCAGATGCAAATCCTGACCCGGATAGTCCGGGTCTAGGCTGTTTAATATTAACACGTTGCCGGACAGAGCGGCCATAGCAGTCGCTTTTAGACTTATTGTAGGAACAGAGCTGTTATAGCCTTCCAAGTTCGCGGCTATTTTGTAGGCAGAGCTGTTGTAACAGTCGTTCGATTCATACAAAATAAGGAAGAGAATTCTTTTCTGTCACTATTCAACTTCTTCGAATCTCTTTAGTGTCGATTTGAAAACATTTTGCACTCATTTAAAAAGTACCTATCACATCTACCTCCCCCCGCACCCCACAACAGCAGAGCGGTTATACCAGTCGCGGTGCTCTAGAACGTTCTTCAGTCGGCCGGCGAGTGTCGCGTTGCACAGACGCGGCCATGTGACCATTTTTGCGCCAAATCTCAACTACTTGCGATCAATGTTAGTAGATTACTATTCATTTTAAAGTAAAGAAACAATTGCATAATTACTAGAAACTCAAGAGTCTGTATTTATTTTCAGTACTAATGTGTAAAACTTTAAAAAAAATGGAAAATAATATACTTAGTCGATGTAAAAATGAAAACTAAGTACTCTATAGTTTACAAATTATAGAAATTTTAATCGTAAAATATACCATATTCTTTATAGATGCCTAAAAGACTTCCTGAACGCAAAAAACAGCGGACCACTCGTAAGATTCCTGCCCCAAAAACCTCAACTTGCTGTAAATGTGGCAGCAAGTTGAAAAGTTGCAAAACCTTTTTGATTTACTATCTACGGAGGAGATTTCTCAAGACGAATGTTTTCCGGAAGCTGAAAGATCGTCAGGTAGTGAAAAAAGAGGCCCGCAAGGCGAGGACACATCTGACGATTCCATTCTGGATCCAGCTGTTATAGCAGTTGTGCCGCTCTTCATAGAACCACTTACTACGCAGAAGTGGCAAAACTGCTATAGCAGGCAATGGCTATAGCAGTTCGTGTCATATTTCATAATACATACATTTTTTTAATGTGACAGAACTGTCAGAACAGTCCATACAAAAAAGATGTGTCAAAGTAGTGTGACTTAGTGTCCGTCAACGTGTTAATATCGGTGCAAGAGTGAAATTATTTAAATTTTGAAATAAGAAATGGTGAAAATACCACGTGAGCGGCCCTTGAACCCAGAAAATTATTAAGTACGGGAGATACACAAAAACTGTTTAAAGTTTTTTTTTTCTACTTTATTACCATGACTAGCAGTCCATCCCGGCTTCGCCCGTGGTACATACATAGCCTATGTCACTCAGGGATAACATACCTATCCAACAGTAAAAGAATTTTTAAAATCGATCCAGTAGTTTCGGAGCCTATTCAATACAATCAAACAAACAAATCTTTCCTCTTTATAATATTAGTGTAGATAACACATACACTACCAACTCAGCTGACTAAATAGCATGGCTATGGGGTATGTTCAGAGCATTTTGAGCAACCTTGTCTCTGATGCAGCCCGGCACTTGTGTAGTTTAGTGGAGTACCGCTAGTAAAGTACACAAGTACTAGAGGTAAGGGTTGTTTAATTTATATAAGGTCGCTGTGTAAGCAAATTAAAGTTTTGTCTCGATGGAGCTAAAAGCTCCTAAATAAATAAAGATATAAAGAAAAAACTCAACTGGCCAGTTATACTGTAGATCTTGTAACCGAGTCTTTAAGACAAAGTTTGGTTTTGCTAGCCACATCAGAGTTCACCGGAATAAAGACGGAATTTAAATTAATTTAATCAAACAAACAGGACGCCACCGAATACGGTGTGGACGTCCGTCACTATAAGGTTTATGCCAAATTACAGCTTTCTAGTACCTAAGAATCCCCTTATTCTAGGATTTTTCTTATAAACGTAGTCTACGTTTTATTTTGAAACCACATGACAGATTTGGGTAAAAAATTATAATATTGAACTGGAAAGAAAAAAATAAGGATGTGAGTAGAAGTTTCCCATACTGATTGTCAAAACTAATATATTACACTATATTTTATTCTATATTTTTAATATCGGAAACCAATCATAACCATAATTTTATTTAGTAACCAAATTAGAAAATTGCAATATCTTTGAAATAACAAAATTTTGCCGAAATCGGGCATGACGTTTCGAAATAAAACGTAGACTACGTTTGTATGGAAAAGAGTAGTTTGGTCTAGGGGTTAGGGGACTCGAGTAAAGCCGCGGACGGACAGACAGACATAGCGAAACTACTACGGAACCCAAAAAAGTGTTATGCAGTAATATCCTTTTTTTTTATTCATCCCTTCCCCACTCGACAACACGATCTAGCTCCAATATAGAGCACTTACATCAGCTTAGTCTCATATGGCGCTCCGAGAGAGCTTAGCGCGAGCTGTCTTAATCCATCACTTTGCAGTTATTTATGAGGTATGGAGGCTGCAACCTGATATTTTCCATCGCAATTAATAACGGATATCTTTTCGATAATGTTTAAAAATTACAATTTTTTTGCTTTCTTGAAAAATAGGCTATGTTGAAACTTATATCATGAGTTTTGTACCTAAAGGAAGCAATGATCGTTTAGTGGTCAATCACGTTTAGTGGTTCACGTTAAGAGCATTTAGGTTACTACTGGAATAGACAGATAGAGCCAGATACAAAAGTCACTTTTAGCGTGATAATAAAAAAATAGGCATGACGAATGGAATATTTTTGGTCCATCGGTTAGATTATTAGAAAATATTGTACACGTATTTTTTCTTTTCTCTGATAGACCAAAAATGACAAAGATACAGCGCATATAAATTTCGCGTGACGTCAGGGCTGGGTACCATTTTTATTTAAGTGTGACGTCGCAAGCCCCCACTCCGGAACTTTGACGCTCCGTATCTTTGAGAATTTTTACTTTTTTGGTAAACTGAAAAATATGGGTCTATTATTTTTGGATAATCTAGAAGACGGACTAATTACAATCATACTTTTCGAACCCTGTCGTCACCCCTATTATGATGGGTTGCCGAATGTTATCATACGATTCGCATTTTTTCCACTCACTCGATGTATCGACGGGAATCTTGAATGGTGCTGGAGGTGCATAGCAAACGCAGCTTCACATCGAATGAATATGTCACTAGTCTAGTTTGCACCATTTACAGCTATAAGTGTGGACTAATCTGTGTGAACAAATTAAACAGTCTCATCTGACAAAAAAAGAAAACCTTTCAAACAAAACAAGAATTTTCCAAATCGGTCCAGGTGCCTTTGAATATTCGGAATACATACATAAAAAATAAAAATTAAAGATCGCGACGAATTGATAACCTCCTCCTTTCTCAGCAGTCGGTTGAAAAGTCTTTGTTGGTTTAAGGACGTTAATTATCAAGAGTACTATACTGCCGTTCTTATGAAAAACGCATCAACTTGACTTTTGGTGCAAATTGAGTTATATATATATCTGAAATCAGGAGAACGAGATCTACAACTTTCCCAAAGTAACCATTAGTGAAAAATAAAGGGAAAACAGTTTTTCAGATTTTATAAACGCATTATCTAGGACTTCCTTAGCACTTTTACTTATCTAGAACGCATTATCCTAAGTTAATGCAAAAAAATTTTTTTCTATTTAAAGAGTTACTATTTATAAACGCACTACGTTAGAGTTAGTGCGCTTTTTGCTAGTTATCTTATAATTCGTTATCGGTGATATGCTTAGATTGACAGGAACAACTGGAGATAATGCAGTTATAATTTGAACCATAGAATATTAATGTTATCGCCATACACATTTAATTGCACTAAATATACGAGATAGTGCGTTTATGCAAAGTAACGTCACGGGTGTCATAGGGCGAGCGGGGGTGGGAAAGGTTACCGGGAAGGAGCGTCCCGTCAGTCGCAGCGCAATACCGTCACCGTCGTATTTGATGCATTTATTTTGTTACTTGAGTATTATTTAAGTCATCGGTTAAGAACCCACAAAGTCTTCCCCGTCAGATTTGTTTCAAATAAATTTGTTTTATGAAAAAAAAAATACTTTCAATAAATAATAGTATTGAAGTAACCATTATAATTTTAGATAAATTTACTCGAAATACTCCAATAATTTTATACAAGCTTTTATCCGAAGTTAATGCAAACTTGCAATGAATTGCACCTGATTTGATTATCATCAGCTGGAAGGTGATCATAGAACTTTGTAATAATATGGCGGAACCGCTTTTGAATTTGGGTTTGTTGGGTTTGTCTTGACAATTATTTGACATTCTATATCTGATGATGGAACTGGAAGGAGGCCATAGAAGCTCCGACACAAAACGACGTTAACTCGAGTCGAGTTTGGACTGGTTGGCTTTGTGCTGAGACAACTTTTGGTCAGACAAAAAAAGCTTGTACAAAAAAAAATATTTTTTGTTTATAAAAACTAAGTAATTTAGGGAAACATGAACAGGACAAATAAGCGCTGGCTGTCAGCAAGAATGACTCTGCTAGTTTCAAAAAGTTAGTAACTTCGAAACTGAAAAGCCCGGCTACAACTACCACGCAAAGTACACCCATCCCTACAGATTTGAATAGACTATGGACCCGTCAACTCAATTTCCAAGATTTTCAGAATATGTTAAATTTCAAAAATGCAATTTCACCCAAGCTTTTCACTGCTGTCTATGAGAACGCTTAAATAGGATAGATTAGGGATCAACACCAATGGTGTCTGCTTGTCTCACTTGAGATTTGCAGACGACCTAGTAATATTCGCAACTAATACAGAAGATCTCCAAAAATGCTACAAAGCTTCCGTGAACGTAGGACTAAGGATGAATATGTCCAAGACAAAGGTTATGTCAAATATCCCCAGACTCCGAGTTTGGAGAAAGTAGACGAATATGTTTACCTTGGACATATTCTATCCTTAAAGAAGTTGGCAAGCAAGAAGAAAAAGAAAGGAAACAACAACTTTAAGAGAACAGAAAAAAACAAGTACAAGGTGATCGATAGGAATACAGCTTGGATGGGCGGCATTCAATAGACTGGATGACGTACTAAAATCAGCCGATGCTCCACAATGCCTGAAGATCCGCCTATACAACCAGTGTGTACTGCCCACCATGACGTACGGTGCTGAGACACGGACGCTTACGAAGGAGGCTGTGCACAAATGAGAGTCGCAAAGAGAGACATGGAGCGCGCCATGCTTGGTATCAGGTTACAGGATCACGTTCCCAACACCGTCATCCGACAACGTACGAAAGTAACGTAAGAAAGTACGATTTAAGATTTTGGTAGGACGGTCATGAACTCAAAGTGGAACTGGGCCGCCGCACCTGGCCCGACGGAGTGATGGCAAGTGGAGCAAGGCACTGACTTAATGGTGGCCCTGAACGGGTGATAGAGGCGTCGGGCGTCCGCCTATGCGATGGGTTGACGACGTAATCAAAGTCGCGGGTCACACCTGGATGAGAGCAGCACAGGACCGAGATGGGTGGCGTCGACGAAGAGAGGCCTATGCTCAGCAGTGGGCGAAAAAATGGTTTGGATGACGATGATGATAATTAACATTCTTAAAAAAATGGCTTTAATTTGCAATGATTTGTATTATTACCCTAACTTTACCAATTTCTCCTTGACATAAACTGAATAAGAGAGGAAGTTGATGCACTTATATTTAGTAGGTAGGTATTATTTACTGCATCATATTGATTTACTTAGTTTAAGTGCATTAACTAAGCTACTTGATGCGCTTATGACAAGTCATCATAAATGGACAATATTATAGGCTGCTAGTCATAAGTACCTTTTTCAAATTATATACTATATCTTATTATATTTAAATTATTGAATAGTATATTTGTATTTTAGACAATATTTTCTATTTATTGATATAAATTTCATGTTTGTATCCCAAGTAACTTCAGAGATATAAGCAAAAGAAAAATAAAAACTTTAACCGCGTTTTTCTCGGAATGTGTCAAAATGAAGTTAATGCGTTTATGATACGGACGGCAGTATACTTGGAAGGGCTTTGCTATGGCAACCAGTTCTCAGAACCGATATTATTTCTACAAAGGCAGACTTAGATCAATAAACATATGGATAGTTAGAAACAGAATATACACTTATGTTTATATAAAAATACACTTATCATTATCTTTGTGTGTTTCGACTGTATGTTTATGCTTCTCTTACTACGGAAGAGAAAATAGGGGAAGTGCTTCTTGACAAAATTAGTATCGGAACCTTTGTCGCCAAATAAACCACTAGTCACATTTGCATTACATGCTAATAATTCGTTTAATTGGTCGTTTTCATTTATAACAATAATTTAGGGCTTGAGTGCAGTAGTGCTTAATTATGACTCTCACGCAACGCCCACATTCTAATTGTTGTCCGTGTGGTTTCCGGCAGATTAGAATAGGGCCACTCCAAATCCTTCCGAAATTTAAGCAAAACCCGTCTCCTCTCCAACCCGTCTGGCCAGCGTGGAGAGTGTAGCCCGAATCCTCTGGCTGCTTTGGCTAAATATGGCTCTAGTAGTAGGGTCGTGCTCCTGCAGTGGAAACAAAAAGACCTGTCGATGATGATGATGGTTCTATTTTAAGCTAGAAATCACACAGCACTGTCATTTCATACAAGTAAATGAAATCTGGTCTTCTGAAATTCCATAGTTTAGTCTGTACATTCACAGCGATGTTCTGAGAAGTGATATTGACTCTTAAACTAAGTCAAAACTTAGTCGTTTCAGCTAGAAGGAAATTGAATACATACCAATCACAACTACCTACCCGTTGAAATCTAGTTTCAGCAGTTATTGGCGTAGGAAAACTGTTTATTTTTTAACTCCCGACAAAAAGAGGGACATTATAAGTAGTGTCTGTCTTTGGCATCGTAGTTCTCGAACTGATGGATCGATTTCGATGCGGTTCTCTACGCGAAAATGATTTTCAACATCCACGGTTGACCATTGACAGGATTGATATAATGTATTTAAAACAAAATTAAGAATTTTAAAACACAGTCGCTTCTAAATTAAATATTTTTTTCAACGCACTACATCGAGGCAACGTAACAAATGTGCAAGCAGCATTCCCTCGCTGGATAGCGAGACTTATTCTCTTAAAAAAGCCCTTGGGCCACCAGTTGTCTCGATGAGACGCGTTGTGATGTCCTTCTTCTTAAATTTAAGAGCTGGGCTCTTGTCGGTGGAGTGCTTTCCATGTCTCTCTTCCTTCCGCTGATGTCCTTATAAAACCATAATTCATGTCCATTGAAATGCATTGTAGCGGGAGCGAGTTGATATGCTCGACCGCCAAAAAGAGAAGATCTTCCCACCAGGCATCGTGTTGCGCTTGGGGCACTATGGCTCCGACGGTGTATCGTCAGAAGTTGTATACATAGCCAGTTGCAACCAGAACTCTGATATCGAGATGTAGGATCCTGCTAGCGCCATCTCGTATGATTCTTGTGAACTATGGTATCGCTTCGTTCATTGTTGTTTTTGGTTTTTAGTTTTAGTGGCGTAGAGCCACTACGAGGAACTAAAAACCAAAAACACCACATGCATCCTATGCTTGGAGCGGATAAACTGCAGCACAGCTGATTATTTAACCAGGAACGAGCTGTGGCGAACATCTTCAGTTTTAGTTTCTTGTTTCCAAGACACAAGTCCTTTGAGTTTAGATTTTATCATTCTAAGCAGCAATGTCTCGTGACACTCAAAGTTATATTACACCGTCTTTAAAGTTTAGTATCGCAATGAAAACCACCGCGGAGAAATTATTCATAAATTTTGAGGGGAGACAGGGGAGTAAAGTTATTTACGTTTATGTTATGTTCAAGATTATTTGCCAGGCAAATTTAAAAAAAAACCCCCTAGGCAAATTTAAAAAAAAACCCTAACTTTCTTGAGTTAACCCCTTTAACTTTTAAACCGTAAACCGATTTCCGTCAAACATAGATATAAAACATTTCGATCGAGTCAGTTTTCAATCAACAAAAAAACCGCATCAAAATCGCGCAAGTTAAGGCTCTATGATGACATAGATAGACACACATATACAATTAACAAACAGATACGTCAAACTTATAACACCCCTCTTTCTCGTCGGGGTTAAAATATAACTTCTTTACTGCCGCGATAAACTCCATCGAATTAATGCCATCCCGCTCGTTATTATTACTTAGAGCGAGAGAGTGCGAGACGTCACCACTCGATAAAAGCTGTCGCCGTAGTTGCCGGTGCCATGCTATAGGGCTGAACTAAAAGGCCATTCTCAATAGAATTTCGCGTTTGATGAAAACCTGGATTTACGTTGTCACGTTGTTTGATATGGCTTGCATTGCATTATGTACCTAGTTCTATCATACTTGTTGCTATAAGCATCAAGATTCGATTAGCCGCCACCAGATGTCATATTATTTCCGTCCTATGTATCAACGCGCTTTATCTGTAAGTAAGTAGTTACCTCGAAATAAATCGATAATTTCCAATGTCCTTCACGGTTGTAAAATAGATGCCTGAGAGAAAGCTCTCAGGCATCTATTTTACAACCGTGAAGGACAAACAGATTTGTCAAACAAGATTGATCATTTACCGGGCACTTTGTATTTTTTCGTGTAGGTATATAAGTGGCCAACACTGTTGTCAGATTTTTTAGCTGCCTAAAGATATTGACATAGCTTGACGACTGCCGTGCAATGATGACAGCCGGGATCAACTGCTCAACGTGCTTTCTGAAGCACGAAGGAGCTCTAGGTATTTTTATGCCCCTTATGGTCACCCGTCCAAGTGAGAACCACGCCTGGTGTCGCTTAACTTGCGAAAGCGATAATAATGAACTGAGCTCCTTACAGAGCACATAAAAGTTGCCCATAATAATGAAATGATCAAGTACCTATACATACCTATACCTAGACGGTCTGAAAATAGGACCTGCCGCCTTCAAAACGACATCACAATGAAAAGATACTGAAATAAATCACAAATGGAATTGAATAGACTCTTCTCGAATTTATTCACAGCGAAATGGAATGGAAGGCGGCCATTAGACGAAAATATACGCATATAATCAATCTAGAATATTTCTTAGAATGAAGATTTGTTTGTGTATTTTATTTAAATTATCATTGTATAGACCTAATAAATGGTATTAACAGAAGATTGGCGACAGAGTAATCTTAGGGTACGTTCGGACGATACGCGCACGCCTGAACACGCCCTTATTTTTAGGAGAATTTTGGAGCCAGCTCTGTCTATATACAAAACACTATTAATAAAAAAAAAATGGCTTCGGAAATCAAATCACGGATTTGGCAAGAGCGGACGAATTTTTTTTTATAAGATTTTTAAAAACTTATTTATAAAAATACAGTTCTTGCTCCAAAAAATTTGGCTAGGGGGTAATAAGGAGCATCATTACCGGCTTTGCGACCAACTCGAGGGCGGCAAGACTCAAAGGCCACGGCATGATGGTGAGCGAGAAGGTGGAAAACTAATGCAAATAAAGATTGTTTGCCGCTGCATCGCCTATTAACATTATCCGCTATTTCACCTATTGCCTCGAGCTGTATTGTCTGATAAGTAAGATGATCCGTGCTTCGGGGGGCACGTTAAGCCGTCGGTCCCGGTCACTGTCTTTGACATTGGTCGTTACCTAAAACCATGTCAGAGGCCTTTAAGGCGGTTCAAAAACTCTGACACTAGTGTTAGTCACTAACACACACGATAAGAAGAAGAAGCCTCGAGCGGCTTTTATGATCTGCGCGGGAAGAGAAACATCTGGTAAATTACCCTCTTACCCTTACCCTTACCCGCTTACCCTCATATACATAAAAATTAAAATTTGTTTGCTAAGCCTATTTTATTTAAAACAGTTTTGTCCCTTTAACTCTTCAATATTTTAATCCCCGAGAAACAAGAGCGGTGCTGTATGTCTGTCTGGGGCATCGTAGGGCTCGAACGGGCGGACCGATTTTGATGTGGTTTTTTAACGTGAAAGCAAGTTTAATTGTTTATTGTGATAAAAACGACTTATATCTATTACATTTATCACACATGCATTTTAACAAAAATAAAATAATAATGGCAGAATTAGTAACACTGGTCAAGAAATAATTATAAATACAAAAAAAAATTATAGCTAAATATTTTCATGTCAATATTATACATATTTATTACTATTCATTATCGTCACTATCGTAGTTGCGAGTGTTAAAACATTGGTCATTCAGATTTTCAGAGTACTTTAGTAATGACTTTATAATGGCAGACCAGTTGTCAAAGAAAAAATCTAAATCAGTGTTGGTGCTACGAAGTGCATTGAGATGGCTCAGAGGTCGTACCAAAGGTGACATCGCGCGCGCTATGGTGTGGCCGCGGTCCACGTGGAAAAGGTTAGGCTGTTGACTGCGACCACGTCTGTCTACTCGTCTTTCTCCATGTCTGTCTACCGGGAATTCGAGTTCTCCAGGAACAAATAACACGCACAAAAGATTGTGTAGCTCTAAACAGTCTACCGACCCCTTCAGCACCCTCAAGCAGATGTTGAGTTGAATAACCATGCGTCTCACTTCCAGCGAATTGAAGCCAAGATGACCGAGTAGGAATTTTGTCAGATACAAATACGGGTAGTAATCGTAAAATTTTTCATATAAAGCCCTAAAGAAAGCTTTCTGAACTTTTTCGAGCATAAGGTCATATTTGGCATGATGTGGATTCCACACACATGCACTAGTTTCTAGCTTGCTTCTAACTAGTAAGTTATACAAAGTTTTGATAACTTGAGGGTTCTGGAAATCCCTGGCAATTCGTAATACAAAACCCAGTCTACGATATGCCTCCTCGGCCAAGTTACCTAGTGGGGTCTATTAGCTATGTTTTATGGAAATCAGTTTAGCCGTTTAAAAGTTATTGGGGGTTAACGCTTTAAAGTCAGTGTTTTTTTTTATTTGCTTCATAATAGATGGCACTACGTATATAATTCCACGAAATATAACGTATAACTAGCAAATGAACTAAAAACTAAAAGAGGTTGAGTAAACGCTTACGTATATTTTATGAATACGTGGGTTAGTTTTTTCTTTTCTCTCAAACCAGAGTAGGAGAATTTATATTATTGTGTATTCGAATATGAAAACTGCACTTTAGTGTATCACATATCTGTGTCGCATATGATGTAACACGGATCCGTGAAAACTGGGCATCGAGCCAACACTTCAAGCGGAATACTCCTGTTGGAAAAATGATTCCAAAAAGTAAGAACTACTGCGTGTATGTTCTATTAATTTATATGAAACATCAAACATTTATTGTATTGTTTCGCTAATACTTGGTTAACTGGAAGAGATCCCTTTGTAGAATAAGTCCGCCATCGAACCTACATATGTAAAATATGATTTGTAAATTGTTTATGTTCAATGAAGATAAATAAAAACAAACTATTGATGCTTAAGAACTGTTCTTGTTGGTAGTGTATTTTCTGTCTTTCGATCTTTAGGTGTTCATCTTCCACTTCCAACCTATGCTTTTCTTGTCCTAGCTTATTTTGTTCATGCCACAGACAGACAGACATACAAACAGACAGACAGGCATTATCGTCAAACTTATACCTAACACGTTAAATAGTACTTATAATTTTGTGGTTACACATGGTTTAAAAAAAAATCTATTTGGCTATAGCTTTACAACCGACCGCCTGATTAACGTCAATTCTCTTTTGGTATTTTGGATGCAAGCCTAGATCGGTCATTTTGGAAATCTTTGGGAGAGGCCTATGTCCAGCAGTGGACGTTGTGCGGCTGAAATGATGATGATGATTAAATTGGGTATAATATCGGCTACAAAGGGCACAGGCGATACCTGTGCAAAATCTGTGCCATTAATTAACATAATCCCAATATCTATCAAATACTAAACGACACCCCATTATAAGAAACGCGACGCACAGTGGGCAGAGCGCCAAATCATGCAGACATAATAAATGAATCCATGAATAGCATTAACGCATTATTCAGGACTTCCTACCATCTGGACTGAATTTCAGACATTTGGGCCAGCTTTCTAAAGTTTTAACTTTTTTCAAATAATTTTCAATTGGTAAAATATTTTCTGATTTCTTTTTCAAAATCCCTGTTTTTACTATAGTGCAATATTTTTCAGCGAGCTAATGTTTGATTATTATTTTATTATTGTATTTTATTATCTTCAAAATTAAGAATCCCCTTACTCTAGACTTCTCATCTAAACGTAGTCTACGTTTTATTTTGAAAGCACATGTCAGATTTCGGTAAAAATTTGTAATTTTAAGGAAATTGCAATCTAGGGTAATAATTGGATTTCGACGGTAAAATTATGAACTGGAAAGAAAATATAAGGATGTACAAGTTTTCCATACTGATGGTCAAAATGATATAACACACTATATTCAAGTTCATATTTTTAATGTCGGAAGCCAATTATAACCATATATAATTCCCATATTTTTGAAATTACAAAATTTTGCCCAAATCAGGCATGTCGTTTCGAAATAAAACGTAGACTACGTTTGTATGAAAACGTATAGTTTGGTTTAGGGTAAGGGGACTCTCGGAAGTCAATTTTTTATGAAATTTATTTAAGAGTAAATTGTAAAACACTATAAAATATATAAACATAATTATCATTACAGGTAGGTAGTTATAATGTTTTGCAAGCTTGCTAATTAGAGTTTCACATTTTAATTTGTGAAACAACTTACGTAATTTGTGAAACAAAGTATTTTTCATCATAATAAATTGTAACATAAAGGATCAAACCGGATTAATCACTTTCATTAAATTGTTCAATACACCTTAGGACCTTACTTATTACTCGTACAAGGATCGCGACGCACAGTGGGCAACGTGCCAAATTATCCAGACAATAAATGGATCCCCGAATAGAATTAACGCCTGATCCAGGACTTCCTGCCATCTGGTCTGGATGCCAGCTGGGTTCTTACCTGAAACAAAAAGAAATGCTTTTACTATTTACAAGAAACGGTAAGTGGTGGCCTAGCCGTTTAAGCTTCATTTCTACAATGATTTCTTTTATTTATATATAAACACATTGGAGAACACTTACGGCTTATTGTGTCTGGCCGAGTGTCCTGCAATGTGTTAAAAACAAGTAATAATTTATTGAACTGGAACCTTATATACAAACTAAATAAAATCTTAACTTAAAACTAAATTAAATTAAAAATCTAAATGTCGTTCATGTGGCATGGTGCCAAGAACATTGGCTGCACTCCCGCGCTAAATAGCCTCTGCAATTATTTTCAAGTATTTAGCAAATAATCAACATTACTGTAATACACAATCATTAAGATTTATAATAATTAATGAGTAATTAAAGAGTTGAAACGAATCAATCAAAACGAAGCAACTAGCGAGCATTGGAGACAATTAAAAATACATTACGTTGCGAGCTAGAGTGAAAAAGACGAGACAAAGCCACCTAATGACCCAACTTGGAATATATTGTCCTCGTTACTGACTCAAAATAGAGGAAGTTCAAAACTTACACCTCGTTTTTGAAATGAAAAATGAAACATTTATGTGATACTAGCCGAAGCCCGCGACTTCGTTCGCGTGGACTTTATATCTCTGGAAAATGCTCATCAGGCTGAACAACTTTTACTAAGGCGGCATTTTTATATCTTTTATAGTTTAGCTGGACCATTATGGTTCTGCATCAGGTGTTCCATTTTCCAAAATCATTTATACCCTATATGTTGCCCAGGCTTAATAGCTATATAACAAAAAAAAATTCATTCGAATCCGTCCAGTATTTCCGGAGATTAGCGTGTACAAACAGACAAACAGACAAACAGACAAACAGACAAACAGACAAACAGACATACATTTTTTGTAAAATTCTTACTCTATTACTACGTCTCCATCGCCCCCAATATTTTTTTTGGAAATATATTTAATGTACAGACACACTTTTTTTACTGTTTTATTATATGTATAGATATATTACTTTAAATACTATAGAATTCTCATAGGTTTTATTGTTTCCATTAGAAATATTATCACAATCTAAAAATTAAATACATATATCCAGAAGATTCCTATTTTTTTCTGTCTTGACAGTACAATAGATCAGGAAAAAAAAAACATTTTATTAGCTCATATCCATCTGTGAATATTGTATTTTCTTCACGGGGTTCAAAGACAGTAGTGCGTTTGTTAAGTCATTTTAATTAAATCGGCTGGCAAATGGGCGAGTTAATAAACTGTGTGACTTTTTGAGCACAGTATGCAAAATCCTAAGTAAATACTTTGGCATTTACTTCGGATTTTGATTACATTTACTTCGGATTTTGATTATAAAGGCTGAGACCACGTTCGGTGTAATCCGGACGAAAAACGTCAGCAAAAGTTACCCTTCCGTTTGGCTTTTCCGTATTTGGGTTATAAATAAATAACCAGCCAAGTGCGTGTCGGGCCAGGCATAGCGTAGGGTTCCGAAGTTGCGAATGTCGTCTTTGAGTACACTGGACCAAAAAACTATTCTTTTAATTGAATTTGTGTAAAATTTTACTGTTCCGAGTACATTTTATAACCCTCTTTAACTGTTTAATTTGAAAACTCTAATTAGTTGTTAGTTTTCCTTTGAAATTGATTATCATATTTATACTACTGCCGTAAATTTCTTTACTTTCCCAATTAAACCGTTTAGTGGTTAGAGGGGGAGACGCTTGACTCTAACAATATATTGCACTATGAAACCAAATATTTCTTGTTAACAAGCTCACAATATTTTAAAATGACTGATTATCATTCAACGAATCAAGATAGGAAAAATTGACTTCAATTTTATATGTATGGGAGCTACCGCGAAAAAAATTGTGTTTTAGTTTTTGAGATTTTACTACTTTGTTGGCATGATTATTAAACCTAGCCATGCCAAATTACAGAGACATAGAACCGGGGACTGACAGACAGACATACAGACATGGCGGAACTATAATGGGTTCCTTGTTTAGTTTGGAAACCTAAGAATAGGTATGTTTTGCGTTAATTCTAGTAATTATTCAGATTCAGATTATTTATTTCCATACAAAATACATTGTGTTGAAGTGTTGTTACTTATATACTAAGTTAAGACTATTGGTTTTTACAATATTATCTGCTTGTCAAATTACATAACAATAATAATTACGTCAAATATACATTATTTTAAATACTCCTCTACTGAATAATAACATTTTTGTAATAAGAATGATTTTAATTTAATTTTAAATTATTTAATGTAACGTATTATGTCTCTCTATACTTTGCTATGTAGACAATCAATAAAACACGTTTTTTTATTATTTTGCACAGCTCAGTGCTCAAACAAAAGAACTAAACACTGTTTTAAAATTTCACTGGTTCGGAAAATTGTTAGGTCGTCTATCTCCTTTATTTAGTGCTAACTACTCAGGGTATGCATTACTAGTGCTTTCGCTAGTTAAGCTACAACAGACGTGATCCGCACTTAGATGGGGGACCACAAGTGGCATCAAGCTTTTTCCGTACTTCAGAAGGCGTGTAAAGCTTTATTATTGTATGGCAGTTGTCACTCACAAATGTCATAGTTTGAGTACATTGACATTCATTTCTTTGACATTATTCTTAATGGCAATATTGTACCCAGTCTACATACATATCTAATTTTAATATTCAGTATAAGTTGACGTTTTAAGAGAAAATGCTGCAGTACAGGTTGTTGTCGCTTCTTCTGTACTTGCGCTTAGGAAGCGGCAATAAACTTTTAGCTGTAAGTAAATGATCTGACGTCAACAACTATTATAAAATCAAAACGAAGATTTGAAAATTATGAAGTGATAGAAATATTCAAAGATAAATAAATGATTTGTTACTTTGACTTTGACTTCAAGTAATGCCCGATGCCTTTAGACAGAAAAATCTGACATGTTTTAGCCATTTACATATATGAAAAACAGAACCTTTTAATAGTCCCAACTTAGTCCAAAGTTATCGATAGTACTTACCTACATATAGTAAAACCTCCTTTCTGAGAAAGCACCGAACTTATACGCTGAAAATATCCGTCATGTTAACCTCCATAAATCATCGGGAAGGGGACTTTTTGCTCCGTCCGGCAACTGTCCTCCACTGTAGGTTTTATTTTCAACTTATTTTCCCTTTTTACGGCTGTTGGAAAGTAGGAGCTAAGGGCTAGATTTATTACGAAGGGAATAAGTCTTAAAACTAGTAGGTAGTACGCTCCGACGCTAAACAAAGCTTATAAGCGTCAATGATACCTCTCCAACCCGTCTGGCCAGTAAGGACAGTGTAGGCTAAATCCTCTGGCTGCTCTAGTCGTGTATGGCTCTGGTAGTACAGTGAGGGTCGTGCTCCTGCAGTGAAGACTAAAAGACCTGATGATGATGATGATGAGTTCCCTCCGAACTGTAAACTCGCGAACCCCATAACTCGGCAACCCCTTGACTGGTTTTGGATTCACACGTGCAGATCTACTCAATTTTACGAAGGTCCGATCAAAGATACTCGAGTAATCAGTAAACAAACATACATAAGTACAATGCCGGATTCCTAGCCGGATTGTTCAAGTAGGCTCGCTTTGCTCGCTTGTTCAGATATGAAATAAGTATACATATAATTTATCAACTATAAAAAAAAAAAAACTCCCGAAAAGAAAGATAATTCCGTTTTTCGGATGGCACTGTAAACTGTGACCCTAATGCCATCTAGCGTTTGGTCAAACCTATCCCAAGGATTGGTTCCGGTCTACTCTTTGGGTTGCGGAGGTCAGACGGCAGTCGCTCTGTTTAAAAACCATTACTTGTCAAATCACCTAAGCTAGGTAGCGGACCTCGGGCTCTGAAGCGTTACCGCTGATGCAAAATAAGCTCAGATGATTACTATGATCCATGGGACAGGAAAAATGATACACAAAAATATTCAAATCAATAAATAAGATGAACCAACAGCACAAGCTGTGTTTCTAGTATTATAAATAACTACAAACGAGATGATTAGAGTTAGCTCAAAGGAAATCCTTCGAGTTATTGTATCCAAAGACAACGAAACCAACAATTAGGGAGTAACAAACTTTGTACAGTCGTCCACGAATATAGGTACCTACAGTATCTTCGTCTTTAACGCATACCGTGAATCCTCAGCTGTGCTACTTCAGACCCAGGGTACATTTTCCTTTTCTTAACACGTACCATTCTTAGCTGAGTTACTTCGGACCCAGGGTACATTTTCCGGTTTTTTCTTAATGTGTACCCGTTTGCATTTTCCTGCTTTTTCTTAACGCGTAACCGGTTGCATCCTCAGCTGTGCTAGTTCGGACCGGGGGAGTATGTCCCTGCTTTACTTTATGCGTACTCGGTTGAATCCTCAGCTGTGTTACTTCAGACCCGGGGTACATTATCCCGCTTTTTCTTAACGCGTACCCGGTTGCATCCTCAGCTGTGTTACTTCAGACCCGGGGTACATTTTCTAGCTTTTTCTTAACACATACCCCGTGCTACGGTTAGTTAAACAATTTGGTATATTTTTACGTTGTATGTATTTTTTATGTGTATATTATTTATATACTATAGTTTTACGACCTGCAGTCTGCCTGATGTCAACTTTCTTTGTTCTGGTGTTAAAATATTTTGCTCAAATACATTCCATTTGAGCAGCGCATTTCAATTTCACATGACGTCACGGCTAAGTACGATTCTAACATAGCGGTGACGTCACAACTCGCAATTGCAAGTCCCTTCTCTGAAACTTGTGAATTTTAAATTTTTTGTTAACTGAAAAATATAGCTTCATTATTTTTGGATTCTAAGACGGACTTATTTGAGTAATACTTTTCTGACCTTGTCGTCACCCCTCTTAGTTTTATAAAATAAATTTTAAGTTATTTTCAGAAAAAATATTACCTATACATACAATCACGTCTTTATCCCTAACAGGTTTGCTAGCTGCATCGCCTTATGATTGGCATTTCCGTCCATTCCCTCGATCGGCTTTTACGATCTGCGCGGGAAGAGAAGCAGCTGGTACATTCTAAGTTTTGTCTTTTCTCCCAGACCAGCATGGAAGAGACAAATGATAATGTAAACAGGAAAGTTCGCTGTTAAAGTTATAGATGGCCGGCTGTACAATGATTTCCCTGGCGTGAAATACACAATACTTTCTTGTTAATAGTTATGTAAGACAGCGATATACAAGGAAAGCCTTCAGCAGTTGCCGAGTCGCAACTTTAATTGTTTAGGGAAAACTTTCTTCGGTTAGTTTGTAGCTTTTGCTAAAGTGATCGGTTGACCTATTTATTTTTTAACTAGCTGCGCCGCGCGGTGTTACCCTTGGTATATATATATATAAAGTCGCCCTATGTATTAGTCCAGGTTGTCAGCTTCCTGCACACAAAATTTTAGCAAAATTGGTAAAGCCGTTTGCGCGTGAAGAAGTTACAAACATGCACACACAATCATAAACTTTAGCTTTTATAATATTAGTATGATTAAGTATACTATGAAATGAGACATAATAATAGGTAGGAAAAAAGTCTTTTCGCAGTTTATATGAAAATTCAAAACATTTTTTAATATAGTTTATTTACATTTAACCGTCAATTACCGGAATCGCAGACACAATAGATTTTCTATTGTTTAGCGGTTCACATGTGAACCGTCGGGGTTTGATAGTTTAACTAAAGTATGTAGGTACCATTTTGTTCGATAACTTTTTGCCATCTTATAGGTAGGGACATGATCCCATTGCTATAGAAATTTTGGGGCTTCTTGATCAAAAAACTGCGTCAAGTAGTTTTGGCAGTCCTCTCGTGATGTTAACCTGACACTGCCTAAAGAATTCTGAAGAGACCGAAACAGGTGGAAATCTGAAGGTGCGGATGCATTAACACCTCCCAGCCAAACTCTCTTAATTATTGCTGAGTGGTTAAAGATGTGTGAGGTCTAGCGTTATCATGATAAAAAACCACACCCCTTCTGTTGATTAATTCCGGCCGCTTTCTCTCAACTTCTTGCTTTAATCTTATCAGTTGTTCGCAGTAGAGTTCTGAATCGATGGTCCTGCCTGGTGGTAACAGCTCATAATGAATAATGCCCTTCCAATCCCACCACACACACAGCATCACCTTGTTGCGAGTTAACCCCGGTTGCGCCACAGTCTGTGAAGCCTGACCGGCCTTTGACCATGACCTTTTTTGCACGTTCTTGTCGCACATGATCCAATTTTCATCACCAGTTATCAATTTCTTTAAAAATGGTTCGGTCTCATTACGTCGTAATAAAGAATCACAAATGATTACACGGTTCATTAGGTTTCTTTCAGAGAGCTCGTGAGGTACCCAAACATCGAGCTTTTTTGTGTACCCATTTTTTTTTTCAAATGCGCCTAAACTGTATTGTGGTCAATTCCCAGTTCTTCAGCTACGTCGTAACTACTGATATGCCGATCTTGCTCCACTTTTTCAAAAATAGCATCCATTTTTTCCGTAACAGGGCGACCAGAGCAACGTGCATCTTTGACATCAAAATTTCCGGATTGAAAACGCTTAAACCAAATTTGTGCTACTCTCACAGACACTGCACTGTAGTAACTTATTAGTAATCTGTGACTAGGTCCATAAACATCGCAAATTTTTTTCGCGGCTTGCCTTGCATTTTTACCTTTTTGGTAGTAAAATTTTAAAATGTATCTAATTTCTTCATTAGATTCACTCATCTTGACGGTAAGAAAAACAAATGAAAATCACGCATTTTCCTAAGATGAATTTGGAATTATCTTCTTTAAAATTTAAACTTTTAAATGATACCAAAACCAGCCAGGTACAAATAGTATAGCCAAAGTGGTTTTATTACAAGTTCATACATACTAAAGTCTGTGCGGAAAGAGAACCGTCGTGGCGTAAAATCAAACTAACAAAATCTTTTTTATATGACAACCCAAGACCCATCTGTTAAATGACAAACTTTACGTCATCTTTGTTTACCGTGTTGTTTTAACGTGATTTTTATTTTAAATCATTTCAAAAAGGGGAAATTCTTTACCTAGTTCTACAAGGGAAATAATATTTAATATTACTATAGGTTTTGCCAAAAAGAAAAAGCGGCCAAACACAATTATTGACTTAAACAAAGTCATGGAACGTGTGGCGGCGATGTGCGGTATGTAGAAAGTTATTTTAAATGCTTTAGATTTCCTAGGTAACCCCCAGACACCGACATTTTATATTATGTATAAATTAAAGAGAATTCGCATAAATATATAAAAATATTTGTTTATTTTGTTTCAATCAAAGTTTTTGATAGCAGGTATAAAGAGTGTTGATACTTTTAATTTATTATGCGTTTAGATAAACTTGCCCTATTTTTTTCAGGTTTGAGTAAAAATACAGTACCATAATAAAAAAGAAGGTTCCTTAAATAACGGCGTGTGGTGCAAGAATTTATTATAAATAACTGTAACAGATTCGAGCAAATCAAGTTCAGAAGAAGAAAATTCTTTGGATCTCTATAGTCTATCCGATGATAGTTCAAACGTGTCAGGCATTGAATATTTAGAATAAGACTTTGATTATGGTTCTGTGGTTCTGATCAATAAATTAATAAATATATTATTGTTTTAAATTTATTTTTTATGCCTACCTAACCTAAAGGCTAACGATGAAGATAGCATCTGAAAACATATAAAAATATATTTTCATTTACAGCCATTACATGTAATGTAAATAATATATAAAAATATAATTTATCCATTAGCATCCAATAGCCGTCATAGTTTCAAAATATCAAGAACTTTATAGTCGCACTATAAGACAACATCAGTGTTGTAAACATAACAAATACGGATATTAAACACAACTGCGCCCTCAAATCCTACGACGGTTCTCTTTCCGTACAGACTCTATATGCGAAAAGACTTTTTCCCCAACCTAATATAAGCAAATAACTAAACTTACTTAATTTTAACTGTACTATACATAACTTTTTAAAACCGCCTTCTCCCGCAAACTATTTTGATAAAATTTATATGAGACCACCTGACAAGTATGCCTTTTCAAACAAAAAGAATTTTCCAAATCATGGCACCTCGGAATATACAAAATCAGTTGTGTAGTTTGGTATTGAATTGTTTAGCTTTTAAAAAAGTTGCGACACAGTGGGAGATTTGAAATCTGAATTTTCTAGAGATTTTTCTTTCTGTAACCTAATTACATATCTTGCTTATTCAATAACTGGATTAATATTGAAGTATATCAAGACGCGTGAAGCAATTACTAGAGCTATTACGGTGCCTGTATCATAAGAGCGAGCTATCCTCAGGGAAATTTAATCGATTCTCCTGAAGGCTTTTAGTTTGGCGTTGTTCTAGCTAAAACCATTTGACACACGAGAAACTTGTTAAAAAGATTCATAGATTTTTGGAAATCTGGTGTGCTTCATTTGAAAAAAAAAAAACCACGGGTTGCACTCTGGGAGTGCCGGCAGAAGTGAAAACTTGAATATTAACGTTGTGCATTTTTGATATTTTGGAATGGTTAGGGAATAATTTTGCATGAATTGCTTTAATTATCAGTCTGTCACAAATGTCACAAGCATGACACATTACACACACGAACGTAACGTAACATAAACACACACGAACATTCGCGCAAGCGCCCTGCGCCGTCTTACGAATTTTCGATCAGGACACGTGGTCCTGACGCGAGTTTAAGATTTTTTACCCATTCCAAAAAAGTGCACAACGCCGCTAAAGAAGTTTTCACTTCAAAAATTGAAAGAAGTGTAAGAGTACATGAAGCTGTTTTTCGCACATTAGCAAAAAGCGGCCGTTTTTCGCAAATGTTCGTAGAAAAGCATTACGGCTGGGAATAGATTTGTCTCGCAGGTAGCCCGGAACTATTGAAAAGCACATGAGCTATATATTTGTAAAACCTTATATATTAGTTTATGCATTAGTTTATAATCAGTTCGCCGTGTGCGGTCCCCGAAAGAATAAAACTGGACCACTCCAAGTCTTCCCGTAAATGTCGTTAAACTTTCAATGAAGCAGATATATTATAATACCTGTATATAGGTACTACGAAATATTTCTTGTCTCCAAGAGGATTGACAATACGGATTGTATTTTAATGTTAAGACGTGTAAAACTCTTTCGGCAAATAAAGATTTTATTTGATTTGATAAGGCAACATAGGAAATACAAGCTAAAAAAGCTTATAAACATCAATGAGACTGTTACTTATATTTTACTAACTAGTGGCAGCACATAAAGTAGTAGTTAAGATCAAAGAACAGTCTCAATTTGTTAATCTACTATGATTGTAGGTACATTGCAAATACTAGAATGATCTCAGCACAGGACTAATTTATAACCGGATTCGGTCCTTGGATGTTTGGAACTGGGACAAAACTAAAATAAAAATTTTTTTAGAGAACCTTAAGAATCGGGATTCTTTATTGCAGAACCGATTTTGTTTTAAAACCCAAAGACCGGAATATCCCAGGAAATTAAGAACCGGAAATTCCCGGGCGCTAGCTCTACTCAGCACCATCCTCAACTCGTCTTTGCCAGCAAAGTATTCAAATTGGCATTAGGCGGCAGCAGCAGAGTTGCCAAACTTCGCACGTGCCCGGGAATATGCACAAATGATGCACGAGAGGCAAATGTTGTTTAGCTTTGTTTCATGCAATTTAGAATGTAACAACCTGCTTTCAAAGACGGATTTTGTTCTTAAGGCGCGTTCAGAATTCACGCACCATGCTAAGCGCATGCCTAGCCCACGCCTAGCGCGCTTTGAAATTTGTTGCATATAATTTGAATCCTATATCACACATTAATACAACTCAAATTGCATTAACCGAAGTTCAGTCGAGGCGAGCGCCGGGTGAGTGAGACGGAAGCAAGGCGAGCGCGATCTCTACAAATCATAATAGTAGAATAAATTGGCAAATTATAGAATTAAATTCACTACCAATTAATCCAGTGATAGTATTTTAAAACTAGGTATTTTATGTTACGTGTTTTTCATTTATTCGGCAGGTCCTATATAGTTTATTGGGAATGAAATTACAGGTATTGTAAACGTGTTCCTTGTGGAAAATTGTTCAGTATCATGGACTGAATTCACCCGAAAACAGTTTCAGTATATTTAGTCCTTATAAATACAAGAATTGCTCGTTTAAAGTATAGGATATAGATGCACAACTTCACTACACAACATCCAACAAAGACGTGTAATATCCGGCTCGAAGGACCAACTCGCAAGGCACATGTGACTAGGCAGAATTTATAATACGTTGCATATAACACAATATGTCGCACACGACAGCCGTCGGCTGACATTGTTTGTTACTTAGGAATAGTTAAGAACTTAGTGCTGCCTTTTTATATATTCTCATAAGTTGCTGAGCTAAGTGAGGCTTTAAGTAAGAACATTAGCTCTTCCTTGCTGATCTGGGAGAAAAGATACGATTTGTAATTAAATTATTAACAAAAAAAAACAACTGACTTCAATTTTTTTCAGGAGTTTCTTCCATATCTTCAAAGTTCTTCATTGTATCTTAACCAAATTAATATGGGACAAATTTGGGAGTAAGGGCTTTCAAATACAAAAAGAATCATCAAAATCGGTCCATGGTTGCCGAAGATTTCGCGTCAAATACATACAAAAAAAAACATACAATCGAATTGATAACCTCCTCCTTTTTTGTAGCTGGTTAAAAATGAGGAACACTAGGCCACAGATGTCGTCAAAATTAATAAATCTTAAACAACGTTATAATTAATGTATATGATCAACAAGTGACATTGTTTTCTCACTTTTCCATTTATAATAATTATTTTTTTTACTCAGAAACTACTCTAGTTATTTCCTACAAAAATAGGTACTCCCATCAGTGAGGAATGCAAAAAATCCCGTCAGCGATTTCTAGGATCTCCCCACATCTGTCAACTGGTTCGTTAGGTAACTGGTTCTGCCTACCAATTTATTCTAGGCACGTCCTATAATCTTTCCTTTGACTTGGTCATTGAGATTTCAATCTTGGTAATAGTGTGGATAGAGTTCGAAAAATTATTATTTTATTAGCCGTAGCCCGCGACTTCGTTCGCGTGGACTTTATGTCTCTAGAAAATGCTCATCAGACTGAACAACTTTTGCTAAGGCGTCATTTTTATATTTCTTATAGTTAAGCTGGACCATTATAGTTCTGCATCAGGTGTTCCATTTCCCAAAATAATTTATACCCTATATGTTGCCCGGGCCTAAAAGCTATATAACAAAAAAGTTTTATTTGAATCCGTCCAGTATTTCTGGAGATTAGCGTGTACATACAGACCAACAGACAAAGAGACACACAGACAAACAGACAGACATTTTTTTTAATTCTTACTCTATAACTATGTCTCCATCACCCCCAATTTTTTTTTTAGGAAATGTATATATAATGTACAGACACACTTTTTTTACTGTTTTATTATATGTATAGATATAGTGCGTTAGTAAGATAATCCAAAACGAATGGAATCATATTTCACGGTTTTTCAGAGTTGTAACATTTCACAAATAGACAGCGTTTCGAAGTTTCGGAGTGAATAAAAGTAATAAAACGTCACTAGTGAAAAACGTAGTTCGTGACGTCACGCTAAATTCAAATGCGCTGTATCTTCGTCATTTTAAAATAGGTAAGATTTAGTAAAATACGTACCTATATAATATTTTTTAATATATAATCTTTCTGAGGCAAAAAGATTTTTTTTTTATCTACAAATATGTGCTAATGTTTTTATTTTTTATTAACGATTATTTTAATAGATTGCGTCCCTAGAGATAGGATTTAAGAGTTCGTAGAATCTATTACATTACCGTGTAATGAAAGTAACACTTTCCTAGAAAATCTTTTAGGCGAAGTAAATTAAGTATCACGCGTGTATTAAGATGTTATAGTACAAATTGCAATATTTTTTTTTAATCTTCATATCTAGTCACGCTACATTCAAGAAGTAAAACGAGTAATAAATTCAAAGTCAAAGTCAAAATATTCTTTGGGGTTGATACTCCATTTTAGTTACACATTGTATACAAACACTTAGAATTTGTCTACCCTGTGCTACACTTATAATTATATCGGATAGCGAAAAATATATTTTGCTTAATATGCAGCTAATGCAACCGTTCTCGTCATTGGGTACTTTCCTAAGTCCAAAATAAATTATTTTGTACTAATCTTCTTCTTATCGTATGTGTTAGTGACTAACTTGAATAATGTCACTTGTTTTTGAACATATCCATTTTAACGTTATTTTGAATTTATTATTGTAGAAAAACTAATAATAAGAGCGCTATTTGACTCCAAAAATCTATGACGTCACCTGCCTGTATTTCATACAAAATCCCATAGAAACTGTTTGTTTTGACGTTTAGAAAAAAGTTGCTGATTTGACTTGTTGGAAAATAGCGTATTAGTATGTTTAGTGCCCACTCCCTCAATACAATACAAATACTCCTTATTGCACCAAAAGGCAATATAATAAAACAGAAAAAAAGTATAGAATTATGATACAAAGGCGGACTTATCGCATAGCAATCTCTTTGTCAACCTTTGGGTAGAGGGAGCAGTGAATATTTGACATAGGTGTAATATGTCAGATTTACTGTAAATAGAATACAAAATAGAACCTCCCACAATATGTATAAATATTTTTGCACGTCACTGAAATGAATGTATATTATAACACGATGCAATAAAAACCTTTTTCTGTCACCGTCTGACTTCACCACGATTCAAATACCTGAAAAAAAGAAAAAGTTTGTTTTAGATTTTACATAAATAAGTAAATAAATGCTGGTCCCATGCTGGTCTGGGAGAAACGAAAAAACTTAGAATGTACCAGCTGCTTCTCTTCCCGCGCAGATCATAAAAGCCGATCGAGGGAATGGGCAAAAATGCGAATCATTTTAACAGGCGATGCGGCTAGCAACCTGTCACTGAATTGATTGCTTTTCCATCTTCTCGCCCACCATGACGCTAAAAGTGGCTTTTGAGTCTTGCGGCCCTAGGCTCTCCATAGAGCCGCAAGACCCAAAATGCTCTGTCTGCCCCATTAGGGATAAAGACGTGATAGTATGTATGTATGTAAGTAAATAAAACGGGAGTCCCACTATTATTCGTAGAAAACCCGAAATAATATCAACTTAGAATTGAAATGAAATTAAAACCCAGAAATGCGCTATTCTTGAGCTGTATCCGATGAGCGATACGATAACATTTCTGCCAGCAAAACAATACCATAGCGAAAGTACGGATAAAAAGCAAATATACCTAAATGAATTTTTCGGGGTCCAGTGCTGCCTCCATTTTAAATTAATTATTTGAAAGGAAACGGAAATATCATTTAAAATTTTGTCTTCAGTATGCCTAACCCTTTTATTTTAATCAAGTTCAAAAATAATTTAATATCCGAATATCAAATGGTGTTCGTACCCCAGAATTAGGTATAAACAAGTGAATACGAACCACAGTTTAAAAAAAATTAGTCTACCTATGTCTGCTTAAAGCCGCGAGACCCAAAATGCCCTGTCTGCCCCATTAGGGATAAAGACGTGATAGTGTAAAATGTATCCCATCAAAAACAATACTTGTCAAAAAAACCAAGTCTCGCAACTCAGTTGTTCTGCGGTAAAAAGTTGTGAGATCCATGTAATACCAAGTCGGTTATTAATTTATTCAGTCTCTACTTAAGCGACTTTCTGTCTTAATACGTCCAGTCTCTAAGACCACGACCGTGGTCCATAACAATTGAAAATCAATTGTGTCTGGAATCTCCGTACTCGAAGCATTAAGTTGTTTCGTAATAATTAACAGCATCTTATAGTGACGCATATCAATATTACAATTCTTTAATGTTTTATATAAATATATCGAGACTTGGCCATCGCACTAAATAATTGAATTTACATGTGTTTTCAGGCGATTGAATTTAAACGTGTTTTCAGGCGATGGCCAAGTCTCAATATATTTATATAAAACATTAAAGAATTTTAATTAATTTATTTAATTTAACTGAAGACTTGGCTGTATGGGCTTAATTTTCTTTGCGGTCTTTTCTAGATTTTTTAGTTTTTCCTTGATTCATACACCAAACACTACTTATATTCCAAATTTGAAGCTTCTAGGTCTGCTAGAAGTGCCTTAGAATTTTGATGATCGGTGAGTCAGTGAGTGACAAAATTAAGAAATTTGACCCGTTATAATTCTTAAAATACTGGTTCAAATTGAATGAAATTTGAAATATATCGTGTCTTTACAATGCCTGCATGGTTACTGAAAATTTCAGTCTTCTAGTTTTATCAACAACGAAGTTACAGGGGGTCGAAAATGGCCTGAATTGCTTCGAGAAAAGGATGGTACGGCCGTGACGCTTTTTTGCTCGACTTGGTGGGGGCACTGCCGTGCCCCCAGATGTACGTAGAAATGAGACTGTTGTTCAATCAAGATTCAATTAAATAACAAATAAAGTTAGGAGAAAACAATTGAAATGTAATTGTCCTCATTGTCTATGGTTCAGGGGACCATAGACTATTAATTGGCTGCACAGCTGTTATACAGATCCAATTACCTTTTATTGACTACTAGTTGGTGGCCACGACTTCGTTCGTGAAATTTGACGACAACTTAAATAATCTTTTTTTCGAAAAAAGCGTAAATATCCGTCTAATAGTTTCGTAGATAAGCTTGAACAATACAATAAGGGTTTATGGCAAGAAAAGGGCGTTACAACCCTGAAAATTAGCAACAACTTTCAAGGGACATAATCAAAGCAATTCAACTCAAAACTAATTGTTATTGAAACCAGTAGATGGCGTCACTTAGTGAAAGCCGGCTGTTGTAGAGCCATCAAACTTCAAGTTGGATCATTTTAAGCCGTTCATGTAAAGGACTTCTATCTGTGTATACTTTATCCCGCGAGTCATCTAAAATTGCGATGAGGCAGTTTATCACGTCTTTTTCCCTGATTTTTTATCTTCCGGCTTTAAGAGTCCCCCGACCCAAGACCAAAATACAACTTTCCATACAAACGTAGTCTACGTTTTATTTCAAAACTACATGTCCGATTTCGACAAAATTTTGTAATTTTAAAGATATTGCAATTATCTAGGTTTATAACTGGTTTCCAACGGTAAAAATATGAACTTGAAATAGAATATAGTGTTATTTATCATTTTTGACCATCAGTATGGGAAACTTCTAAATCGTTATATTTTCTTTCCAGTTCATAATTTTACTGTGTAATTGCAATTTCTTTACAATTACCAATTTTTAGCGGAATCTGACATGTGGTTTCAAAATTAAACGTAGACTACGTTTGTATGGAGAAGTCTAGGTTCGGGGGACTCTTAAGCCGACAAAGCCCAGAGCCGCAAGACACAAGGGCCACTTTTTGGGTGATGGTGGGCGAGAAGCTAAAAAAGCAACCAACAGGCCCAACGCAGACGACAGACTAATCCTTGCCGCACTTTTTAGTCTGTGATAATAGAACCCATGCAGTAACAATAATAAATAATAATAATAATAAATTCCTTTATTTCAGGCAATAGCATTGTACTTACAAATTTTGTACAATGCCAGAGACCCATATTATAAATACCTTATAACTAACATACATAATAATTATATATAATTTCTAATTTACACGTAGTGTCGGCGACGTGTGATGTGACGCACAGTATCGTCGGGTAGCCGACCTCGGAACCTCCGAAATACGACACCCTGCGGCCAGAAGTCCTCCTTCATGAAGGTGCGTCGGCACTCTCACCACATATGAATTAAAATTCGCTTTGTGGCGAGACTGCAGCCGTTCAACCCTCAAGGTGAAGTTAGATTTCTTTCGGACGTAGTCCACGACCTCCAAGCTCCAAGCAAGCTGCGTCGATGGTACGGCAGGACGCAGCGGAGAGTCTGCTCCGGGCGGCGCGGTTCCGCAGTTGTTGCGGCTCACGGGCTTTCTCCTCTTCCTTTCCACCTTCACGAAACCCTCTTCATCGCGCTGGTTCCTCTCGGGACCCGGTGGTGGCAACAGCTTGGTAGAAGCTGGCTTACGCCGTCTCCCTGTTGGCCCCTGTGCCAAAGGCCGCGTTGTGGTCGCGGCGGGTGTGGTGGTAGTTGTGACGGTCGGTACCCACATTAGATTTATATTTTCTGTCATACTGTATGTCACTTGTTCTTATAGCCAATAAACCAGTCTACCGCTAGCTCCCGTGTTTCCTTGACGTTGCACTGGCGACGAGGTTTACGAAATTTGGCCACGCGTGGATTAGAAAGTTTAAAAATCTCAAGTTATAATGCCGATCGGGAAGCTAGAACCGTTCAACGCGAGTTCGCAACAATGGCCAGCGTACATACGTCGCGTAAATCAATATATTTTGCTAAACGAAGTAAAAGACGAATTAAAAGTGCCATTGTTAATTACGGTTGTAGGGGAATCCACGTACGCGTTAATGTGTGATCTGTGTTCGCCCGAATTACCGGAAAAGAAATCGTACGATGCGTTAGTGGCCCTGGTCGAGGAGCATTTGGAGCCTCAGAGGTCAGAAATTGCGGAACGCCATGTGTTTAGATTGAGGCGCCAACGCCCCGGAGAATCCATGATGGAATATTTGCAGGCATTGAAACACCTTGCGTCTACGTGCAATTTTGGCAGATGTAAAACATGCTCGACCTTAGAAGAAAACCTTCGGGACCAGTTTGTCTCTGGTTTGGCTAACGACGCCATGCGATCGAGAATATTCGCTGAAAAGAAAATTCAATATAAGGAAGCAGTGGAGCTGGCTTTGGCCTCTTGAAGCCGCGGAGAAACACGCGGAAGTCAGTGGTTCCAAGGTGAATGTGGACACCCCGGGAACGAGCGGCGCGGATGTGGGGGAGGGCCTGCATTACGCGCGCGGAGGCCGCGGAAGGGCGGCATTGGGGCAACGGGCGAGCGGTGCGGGGCGCGGCAGCGGCGCCGGCGCCGGCTCGCGGGCAGCCAGCGCGGCGGCGACCTGCTGGAGATGCGGCAAGGCGCATCGTGCGGATCGATGTCGTTACGCACAGTATAATTGTGACGAGTGTAATCAGCGAGGTCATTTGAAAGTTATGTGTAAGAATGTGCGCGGTAATCGATCGCGAGTGAGTGAGTATAACTACGTAAGTGATGACGCTGAGTCGGACGAAATGTTCGATATCGAAGTGGCGGCTCAAGGTAACAAACCATATTTTATTAACGTTACAATCGAGGGGAACACTGTCGAGTGTGAAATAGACACTGGTAGCAGGATTTCCGCAATAAGCGAAGAGATGTATAGACAATTATTTGCACATAAATCGATTGTAACAGATAATTTAATACTTCGTGCATATTCAGGCTCACAAATTCAATCGCTCGGTTATATCAATGTTAACGTCTGTTTAGCAAATGTATCGGCAACTTTGCCCCTATATGTGATTAAAAACGGCGCGCGTCCCCTTTTGGGACGTGATTGGTTCAGAAGTTTGAAAATAAATAACATAAATTTGCATGAAATTATCGAGGATCGATTCGTGAGTCAAATGTGCGCAGAGTTTCCACAGGTGTTTACAGATAAGTTGGGTACGTGCAAGCGTACTATTGAATTAAAGCTCACAGATAACTCGCCGGTGTATGTCCGGGCGCGGCCGGTGCCGCTGGCACTCCGCGCGCGCGTCGAGCGTGAGCTGGCGCGGCTTGAGGCCGACGGAACTATTTGCCGCGTTGATTATTCCGATTATGGTACGCCCATTGTTCCAGTCGTAAAACAGAATGGCGATATAAGAATTTGCGGCGACTACAAAATAACGATTAATCCAAAATTAAAAAGGGAGCACTATCCTTTGCCTCGCATTGAGGAATTATTTGCGAATCTTAGTGGGGGGGATAGCTATACTAAAATAGATCTTAAGCACGCGTACGAACAATGTTTACTTTCTATCGAATCACAGGCGTACACGGCGATAACAACGCACATGGGAACTTATGTATATCGGCGAACACCTTATGGTCTTTCATGTATACCAGAAAAATTTCAGAAAATCATGGAAGAGACGCTGCGCGGGGTGCCAGGTTGTGTCGTATTTTTGGACGATATCTGCGTTACCGGTAGGAATACTTTGGAACACATGCGAAATCTGCGAGCTACATTTGAAAGGCTTAAAGAAATGGGACTTACGATTAAATTAAGTAAATGTAAGTTTTTACAGAAACAAGTTAAATATCTTGGTTTTATTATTGACAAAGAGGGGTTACGGCCCGATCCCGAAAAACTTAAAGCCATTTCTAGCGCACCAGTCCCAGAAAACATTACGCAGTTAAAAAGCTTTTTAGGTATGCTTAATTATTATGGTCGATTTATCCCTAACTTAAGTGATTTATTACACCCCTTGTACAATTTATTTAAAAAAAATGTTAACTGGAATTGGAACTCGGAATGTGAACGCGCTTTTGGCGAGGCGAAGCGCGCCCTCCTGAGCTCGCGCGTGCTGGCGCACTACGAGGAGGGGCGGCCGCTGGTGCTGTCCGTGGACAGCAGCGCGTACGGACTGGGCGCGGTGCTCGCGCACCGTTACGCGGACGGCAGCGAGCGCCCCGTCTCGTGTGTGTCACGCACACTGAACGCGGCTGAACAAAATTATAGTCAGCTGGATAAAGAGGCTCTCGCTATATTTTTTGGTGTCACTAAACACCATCAATTTTTGTTCGGCAGACATTTCACATTACGAACGGACCACCAACCATTAACATACATATTTGGAGATAAGGGCGGAATACCTCAAACCGCAGCGAGCAGATTGCAAAGGTGGGCAGCGCGTTTAGCTGCGTACGATTTTAAGATCGAGTTTGTTAGGTCGGCTGATAACGGGCCTGCTGATGCATTATCACGACTACCGCTCGCTCAGGAGGGGCGTTTGAGGGATAGTATTGATTATATTCATTTAATTGAGGAATGTTTACCGGTTAATTTTAAAGAAATTGCTAAAAAAACTGAACGTGATAAATTATTATGTAAGATAAAAGGGTACATAAAATTTGGTTGGCCATCAAATACAACATGGGAGGAAGAAAAACCTTATTTTGCTAGAAAACAAGAGCTAATAACTGAGCTAGGATGTATAATATACAAATACCGCATTGTGGTCCCTACTAACCTTAGGAAACGTATCCTAGATTTGATCCATGAAGGTCATTTAGGGGTCAATAAAATGAAAACAATCTCACGTAACTACGTAAATTGGCCTAGCCTTGATCGGGATTTGGAAGAGCTCTGTCGTTCTTGTGAAGCATGTAAGATTGTCCGCGATGCTCCCCCTCACTCTCCCCTACATCCATGGGAATTTCCGCAACACCCGTGGTACCGTTTACATGCCGACTTTGCGGAATGTGGAGGTAGACGATACCTGATAATTGTAGATGCGCATTCTAAATGGATCGAAGTAGTGCATATGCGAAACACTGATGCAAAGGCCACAATAGCAGCGTTTAGAGGTATTTTTTCACGTTTTGGCTTGCCGTCCCAGCTTGTAACTGATAATGGCCCACCATTTTTCTCGCATAATTTTAAGGAATATTGTAAAAGTAATAATGTACAGCATGTAACTTCGGCACCATTTCGGCCACAAGGGAACGGTGCAGCAGAAAATGTTGTCAAAACCGTTAAAAAAGCTATAAAGCGGGCACTATACGAGAACGAGGACGTACCTACAGCAATAAATAGATTTTTGTTCCAATATAGAAACTGTGAGCACTCAACGACGGGTGTTTCACCCGCGGTGGCTTTATTGGGGCGGCGTCTGCGCGGCCGGTTAGATGCACTACGGCCTGATGTGGCAGCCGTGGTCCGCGGTAACCAAGAACGGCAGACGCGCGCCTCTGGTGGAATTTCGCGTGATTTAGCTGTTGGCGATCGTGTGCTAGCCCGCGATTATACCACACGGGGGGAAAAGTGGGCCGAAGGAGTAGTGGTCAAGCAGACAGGACCGCTGTCTTATAAGGTAAATGTCGGTCAGGATACTTGTTGGCGGAGACATGCGGATCAGATAATTAAAAATAAAAACAAATTCTCGCTGACTCGTACAAGTGTAGTGCCCGAATTAGACGAAAGTATTGAAGTTGATGATAGAAAAGATGAGGGTAAGAACGATGAAGAGGCCTTTGAAGATGCATTCGACGGACCGCAGGAAGTTAGAGTTGAAAGTCCAAGAAGTATAAATAAAAATGATAAATCTGACCCACTGCGCGATCCATCTCCGCCTCCGCCGAGTGCGTCCGACAGGTCGCTACGCGCATACAACCGCCAGCTGATGAAATGTAAAAATACTACCTAAATAAAAGTGATTTTTAAGTTAATGTTATGAAACTTAAAAGGGGGAAATGTGACGGTCGGTACCCACATTAGATTTATATTTTCTGTCATACTGTATGTCACTTGTTCTTATAGCCAATAAACCAGTCTACCGCTAGCTCCCGTGTTTCCTTGACGTTGCAGTAGTAACGCACACGACGCGCAAAAAGACCGGCGCGCGTTGTGTGTGTGTGCGTGTTACTGCAAAAAGTGCGTCACGGATAGTCTGGGGTATATGGTGATGGGTTGCTGGCCGCATCTCCTATTAACATGATTGTCATTTTTCGCCCATACCCTCGATCGGCTTCTAAGATCTGCACGGGAAGAAAAGCACATTCTACGATTTTTCTTTTACCCCAGGCATAGCATGAAAGAGCAGATTTTAAAATGGTCACGATCGCGTTGTGGAATCTCAGAGCAACGACGAGAATTGCATAGATGAAAAGAGGAAGACATAGAGAATATGCATTTTTTTATTTGCTTAATAAAATCCTTATTAAACATAGTAAACAAATATGAAAGAATTTATCAAATATCTTAATCAGCGACGAACCAGTTTAAATTAGAGAGAGAAGTCCGATATGGACAGGTGACGTCATAATTACATGCCATCAATACATTTGCTATAGAAAACAGCGTTTTTGCGAGTGAGATAGACATATTTCGTAAAATCACTATATCTCGTTCGTTTTTCCACCAATTTTTATTCTGTTTTCACTGTTAGTACTTTACTTTTGAATATTTACAAATAAACTAGTTAGATAACACATTTTTTTTTCATGCATATTCTCTATTATATTTTATTATTAAAAAAGTATATTAGAAGTAGACTCATAAAACGAGCATATCCAAGTATTTCATAACTCCTTAACCGCACAGTGGGGCGTTGTTCTGTTGTGGACAAAGTAGTTAAAATTAATGATGTTTTGGGCTCCGCGAGCTTGGCTAAGCTCTTGATAGCTTTGGCACTTAGGACTAGATTCAGTTAAGATAAAGGGCAGCTTTTTTGCCACTTTATTGTCATTTAAATTTAGGACACATTATTTCGAAGTTGGTTTATGATTTATTGTAAGCTTTTATTATAACCTAGCCGAAGCCTGCGACTGTTTGCATGGACTTTACGACTCCGAAAAATGCTCACCAGGCTGAAATTTTTTTGCTAAGGTGTCAATTTTATATTTCTTATAGTTATGCTAGACCATTATGGTTCTGCATCAGGTGTTCCATTACTTAATCCAAAATCAATTATACCCTATATGTTGCCCAGGCTTAACAGCTATATAACAAAAAAAGTTTCATTCGAATCCGTCCATTATTTCCGGAGATTAGCGTGTACAAACAGACAGACATTTTTTTAAAATTCTTACTCTTACTATGTCTCCATCGCCCCAATATTTTTTTTGGAAATGTATTTAATGTACAGACACACTTTTTTACTGTTTTATTATGTATAGAATAGATTTTTCAGACTACATTTTACCCGAGTGCTAAGAATGGTTGTTTAGCGCGTACCTATGTCATATGTTTTTTTGTAAGTTTTTTCTTTTTTAAATAGCTGGAAGGATTGCGACAATACAGGCATCGTTAGATTTGTCTCAAAAACTCAAGTGTCCTTAGATAGATGTGGTTTTTCTGACAGCCTGTTTTTTTAAAATAATTACTAGTTGGTTTTTCTTTACATTTACACTTGTAATATATTTTTTTAAACTTAATGAAATTAATACTTTGTTTCTATTTTCTTGCTATTTTTCAGATAATTTCTTTAATAATTTTAAATCATGACAACATTTTTTATTATAAAGTATTGTGCCTTTTTATTTGACGTCATCATTATCATCATCATCATATCAGCCGCAGGAAGTCCACTGCTGGACATATGCTTCCAAAACTATTTATTTAATTATTTCTATTTGACATCGGTATGACCTCAGGGTATGACCTTAATTTTTACTTTGATAAAAGTTTAAGCTATGTTCTACTTTCTCACTTTATCCCACATTACGTGGGTTCAGGGCAGCATCTCCTTGTTTCCATTTCCCTCTAATCTTTGTCATGGTACTTGTAATCCATATCACACTTATTCACCTATTCTTTCTCTGTAGCCCCCTTTTACTAATGTGTCTTTCTCCTCCCCCCTCATTATATGTCAATATATATATACCTTTCAAACAAATTTTACTGTAGGTATATTAGTAGGAAGTAGGTTGATAGTCAAAATGCTAAAAACGATTCTTCATTAATCTATCTCAAAGATTTCCTAGAGAATAAATAAGAAATTATTATTTCTCACGTTTAATCTATTTGGACAGGTACGCAAGGGATAAAATATTAAAATATTCCTCCCTCATGAATAAGTTACATTCCGCGTTATTAAATGATAGAAATATGTGCCTAAATAGTTCTTTTCCACCATTCTCTATTATGGCAATGACGTAAATGACGTATAAATATCTTATTGTGACAGCAAGTACATACAATTCCATGGTGACAATAGAGGACTTCTATTTTTCCTCGACGATAGCAACGACTTATATTGCCCTGATAAAGTAGACCAGCTGCTTAGCATAATATTAAAAATGCTTATCTTATAATATAATACTTTTATTTATTTACATATTATGAAAAAACTCACTTTCTCTCTCAATTAGTAGGATGTGAAAGAAAAAACAGGAAAGGGTCGGACTTGACGAACATACTGCGACCAAATTGCAGATTTTCTAAAAAAAGGAGAGGTAAAAAGTACCCGTAACCGAAGGTCATGTATGAAGAGATTGATGAGTTTAGATGAAGCGAAAGAGGTTTATCAGGATTGTAGTAAGTGGAGGTCCGTAATCTCTGCCTATCCTTGTGGGAAATAGGCGTGATAATATGTACATAATATGTATGTACATATATCCTATTAGGTTGAACGTTCATTCATAAAAGATCAAAAATGCACTGGGTTACAGTTAAATTTACTAAAGATCAAAACTGTTGACAATATCAATACAAAAAAGATAAAATAGCGTGTATTTAATCTTTTTTTAATCGTCTATACATTTAATAAATTTATGTAAAAATTTGTGTGGACGATGAAAAAAGTAACTGAACACAAAAAAGAGAAAAAAATTGTGTGCCTCTATGTATGTTCATGCTAGTCTTCGAAAATACTAGACGGATATTAATGCGGTTTTTATTAATAGATTGATAGTTTAGCTCAGAGCATCATATACGAGTAGGCATTTATTAAAATCAAGACTAAGTAAAATAGTTGTCGTTTTTTTAAGTGCCAGCCAGCTAGTATATAATATATTGTATAGTTTTTTTGCACATAAAGAAAATATCCCCATTTTTATCAATAGTCCCTTGGAACCCGAGAAAATCCGTCGTAATAGAGGACAAAGGCGTGACGTAAAGGCTGGTCACGGTAATTCATCATTTTCATACGTTTCCGGGAGAGTGGGCCTGACTCCTGACGTGACGTTTTGACCTCGTTGATGTATAGTGGGCTATACATCAAACGTGGTATTGCATTTATATTTTTCATAACTAAAAACGGACTTCAACACGTAACTAAACAAGCGACTTTGATAAAATTTCTATGGGATGACCTCGCAAAGTGTGCCCTTTCAAAAAAAAGTCTCTGAGTAATCGGGGAACTTGGTCTAGGCATTTCTGAATTATCGGTGAAAATACTTAAAAAAAATTAAGTATACATTCGAACTTCCTTCTTTTTTGAAGTCAGTTAAAACCGTCTTTATTTTAGCGAAACGAGTTTTCTGTATAGAAGTGTCACGCTTGTTTGGTGGCCCACTGTAGTATTCGGTAAATAAGTAGCCGGATTAGACTAAATTACTAGTGAATAATTATGGTAAGGTTATCAATGTATCATTCAGTATTTTACATTTACTATAAACAAAATAAATTAAACTAAGCAATAAATATTTTTGAAGTTTGAAGTTTTCGAGAGTTCAACGATATTTATACTTGATGGATCTAAATAAATAATAAATAAATAAATATATAAAATAAATAAATATATAGGGACATATCACACTGATTGAGCTAGCCCCAAAGTAAGTTCGAAACTTGTGTTATGGGATACTAACTCAACGATACTATGTTTTATAACAAATACATATATAGATAAACATCCAAGACCCAAGGCAATTTTTCCAACTTGCCCTGACCGGGGATCGAACCTGGGACCTCTGGGTGGCGGACTAGCATGGTGACCACTACGCCACGGAAGTCAAATTCATCTGCAGAAAATTCCTTTTTTATTTACACAGACTATGTACTAATAACTGTAAAAATAAAAACTGTAAAAAATAATAGTGATAAAGTATGTCCAATTAAACTTTATTAACACTAAACAACAGCGGTAAATATTCTTCTTTAGCAATTTCCCGAAGCTCATAAAGCGGTATTTTTCCAGTGTCAGATAGGAAAGACCATTATTAATATTGCCGCTATCCCTGGCCGTGGCAGATCGCCAAACTTGCTTGAAAAAGTGTTTACTGGCGAAAAATATTGGCCCATCTTTTAACTATAGTAATAAAACGGCTATATTAATTAATTTTTTCAAGTTTAGGTACTTTTAATACAAGTATTACATACAGAACGGAATCTCCTGAGATTAACTTTGTTACTAGGTTTAAACCATTATCCGACCAAATTAAGTTTACATTTTCAGATAACGTAACGGCATATTACTAGCTGTCAACTTGATTTGGTCGGATTATGGTTTAAACCTAGTAACAAAGTTAGTCTGCGTTTTATAATAAGACGGTAGGAGTCTCCGTTCTGTAAATACTTATAATTAAATCTGTGCCTCTAGTAGAATTTAAATTATTATAAAAAAGCAAACGTTATTGCACTCCTCATAAGCGGAGCGTTAAGGTAGTCCTCTACTCTCAAGTGTCAGGGCCTTTCATATTATTTAACCCTTTATTTTTGTGAAAGGAAAGTAATTTTTGTAATTTCTGGAGAATATACATACATGAATAGCGTAGATAGAGCATTTTGGGTTATAACGACCACCAAGGTTAGTGGTTGTTGGAACCCAAAACTGGATAGTGGATAATTTATTTGAATACGCTATTTTCCAACTAGTCAAATTAGATACTTTTTTCTAAACTTCAAAACAAACAGTTTCTATTTGATTTTGTATAAAATACAGGCAGATGACGTCATAGTTTTTTGGAGTCAAATAGCGCTCTTATGATCAGTTTTTCTGCAATAATAAATTTAAAATAAAGTAAAAATGAATATGTTAAAGGACAAGTGTTTTTTATTTTGTTATCAGTACAATATAATTTATTTTTGGCTTAGGAAAATACCCAATTGTGCAGATTCACGCCTGACTTATAGACGGTGATGGATCAAACAAGATCCAGAGGGTCCATCATTAGTGCCTTAGTGGTCGTTATATGGGTCTTGCAACTCGCACAGAACCGCGTTTAGCGCGATGGTAGGCGAGAAGGTGAATCAAAGTAGTGATGGATTGCTAGTCACATTTTCGCCCATTCAGCTTCTACAATCTGCGTGGAAAGAGGACAAGTTGGTGTATTTTAAGTTTTTTTTTCTCCCATACCAGTATGGAAGGTTAAATACTTAAATAAAGGGTTAAATAACCATTACATAAAGCGTACCAAAATAAACTCTCCGCACATTAAACTAAACCTAACTCGGCTCAGCCAAGCAGTTACCACGAAATGAATACTACAAAATGTTGTTCGTAAACTGCGAAACTTTGCTCATGACATCCTCCGATAGTTTAAAACAAAATGACCTGTCTACACTTTTATATCTCTCTGGCTTTCCTCCAAGCTGGAAGAGGTAAATGCATGAAAGTATGTATACTTTTAAGCCATGCTTAGCGATTATGTAACGGTATTTTTAAAGATATTGATGCATTTTTCTTATTTTTTTTTAATATATGTACGTACGTACGTAAATATATGTACTTACTTAACTCATTTATTTCTACAAATATTAACTGTATAAATCAGAAAACAACATGCAAACACCCAAACGACTCAATTTATGGCCGCCGCATCCACTCGCCAGTTTGGGCCACGGCACGCAAACGGCGAAATAAAAGTGGGAGACAAGCGACAGCCACCATACAGTTTGAAATACTTAGCATGGATTAAACTAAACTTTTAAGAATATAGCTTACTCTCAAATACATAGATGTCTTTTGGTGCAATAAAGATTTTTGTATTGTATTGTATTGTAATGTCAAACTTGTATGGAGTTTTGACATTACTATCGGAGAGTAGGAGTTATTCTTGGATTAAAAGTTTGATCGAATCCGACAGTCGCTAGTCGAGGAATTAATATTTATCACCTTTCGGCGAACAGAGTAATGGAGTACAAACGGAGCTTTTTGGGTCGTACGGCAGACTGATCAAAGGACCGCAAGACAAAGGCCACTTTAGTGTGTTTGTGAGCGAAAATGTGGAAAAAGAAATCAAAATAGTGATGCGTTGCTAACCGCATCTCCTATTACCACGATTTGCACTTTCGCCCATTCCGTCGATCTGATTTTACGATCTGCACAGGAAAAAGCAGCTGGTACATTCGAAGTTTTTTCTTTTCTCCTAGACCAACATGGAAGCGGAAGGTGCTTACTCACTATAAGTGCTTGTAAAATATATGTCGGCGAGTTCAAGATAATCCCATTTATTATTGTTTTCGATGTGCAAACAGAAAGTTGTTTACTACAAAACATAACTGCTACATTTTCAAATATTTCAACAAGTATAAAAGCGGTCGCCCTAGCGACGAGCGGCTCAGTCTTGTGCGGACCGCCGTACTGTGAACATCTCCTTTGCGTAGTGTGCTGTGGGCTTGGCCATTACTTCTTTAATTATGAATTGTTGTAATAGATGAGTATTTGGTAAACCGATTTTTTACAATGATAGTTGTTTCAGCTAGACGATAAGCCCAGGTGGACACAGATTCAATAACTGTGTGGGCCAGGGGTATTCAGACACATATGGTTGGAATCCATGATACAGCGCGAGGCGGAGCGCTGTATTTATCGTCACATTTTTAGTAAGTTCGGCGTAGGTCATCTCCTGCTCCGTCATCAGAAGTTGGATCTGAATCTTTTGCCCACTTGAGTGAATCCATGGGAGAATAGGGGTGAAGAGTCCGACAGGGGCCTAAAAGTGTGATTATAATTGGACCGTCTTTTGAATTGTCCAGAGATAAGGGACCCGTATTTTTAGTTTGCCAGAGGGGTAAAAATTCACAAGGATACGGAGCGTCAAGGTTCCGGAGTGGGGGCTTGCGGAGTCACACTTAGGTAAAAATCGTGCTTGAGTGTGACGTCACGCAAAATTTCAATGCGCTGTATCTTTGTAATTTTTGGTTTCTCAGATGAAGAAAAGAGTGTGTTTAATTATATTTAAGAAACTACAATGTTGTTTGATGGTCTAACCGAATGATCAAAAGTGTTTTTCCATTCATCATGCCTATTCTGAAAAACAGGAACCTGTCCATTTATTTAATAATCATATGGCTATTATTACAGTCGTTATTCTGTATCTATTGTATTGCGTCTTTTTGCAGGGTGAACCAGTCTTCCGGCAGTCTCGAATAATGTGGTCCATGTCCTATTCAGGAGCGCCACATCCGCAAGCTGGGGAGTCAATCCAGTCGCACCGGAATTCAAACGATCTAGTTCGTCCCCATCCAGTTCTCAGTCTGTGGAGCTGGCACAATTCTCTGCGTGAGAGAGAGAACCCTGATAGTTTTTCAGTGGGGTTGATGGTTATATCCACATAGGTGGATTCAAATTCTATTCTTTTTGATGGTAAAGTGGTTTTTCAACAGTCAATCTTATAGAGCTGGTGTCGAGACTTCAGTCTTAGCCTTTTTAATAGTTTGTGGATGGAGTTTAGCAGTGCAATGTGTCGATAACTTTTGGGGTCATTGACAGGCTCTGGTTTTAGTATCGCAATCCATCCTGTGTTGCGTATGGTCTGTGTGACCACCGTCTGTGTGACAACCGTCTGTTCTACAAGCGTCTGTGTGACAAGCGTCTGTGTGACAAGCGTCTGTGTGACAAGCGTCTGTGTGACAAGCGTCTGTGTGACAAGCGTCTGTGTGACAAGCGTCTGTGTGACAAGCGTCTGTGTGACAAGCGTCTGTGTGACAAGCGTCTGTGTGACAAGCGTTTGTGTGACAAGCGTCTGTGTGACAAGCGTCTGTGTGACAAGCGTCTATGTGACAAAGCGTCTGTGTGACAAGCGTCTGTGTGACAAGCGTCTGTGTGACAAGCGTCTGTGTGACCAGCGTCTGTGTGACAAGCGTCTGTGTGACAAGCGTCTGTGTGACAAGCGTCTGTGTGAAAAGCGTCTGTGTGACAAGCGTCTGTGTGACAAACGTCTGTGTGACAAGCGGCTGTCTGCCAACCGTCTGTCTGTCAACCGTCTGTGTGACAAGTCTGTCTGAATGGCAGCCGGCCTGTGTGACAACCTTTAGCGCCAGTAATGGTGCTAACGAGAGTGAAGCGATCAGTGCAAAGATACTTAACGTGTGTTTAGTTTCAGCTACTTCTGCAAAGGTGCTAAAGTGCTAACAAGTGAACCATAACTGCTGGCCACGTATTGCGGCCGAGTTGGAGTCAGCGGCAGTGCCGCAGGCGCTGGAGATTCCTGGTGAAGTGAAAAAGCGAGTTGATATCGTGTGTATTTCTGTGTCGTAACCTTATCTGCTGAATCGCAAAGATAACCTGGTGAGTTTTTATATTTTTTTCGATTTAAGAGTAGAGCAGAAAGCAATTTATTTCGAAACCTTTAGTTTTAAAACATAAAGTAGAATAATGTCTAGTCTTTTGACCACTATGCAAGCAGAAAATAATTATGATTTCGCTATTTTAAATAAACGTGTATTATCTGCTAAGCTTAGTGAGTTAATCTTATCGTCATGAGTTGATAGATGAGCTTAACATCACTTGAGGTGGCATAAGTCACTGTTAGTCGGAGCTGGCAGAGGCGCCAGTTAGTATCCTAGCAAATAGTCTAGTTTAAGTATTTTAAATTATAATTTTTAGCGTCTTATAAGCTTACGTGTGAATACTGGTGTAAAATGATAGTTATTAGGTGCGTTACGTACTTCATTATTCGTAAAGTTGGAGAGATAAGTTCTCCTAGCCTTTGCCTCATATTGGACTTAAGATAGCTAAATATGATGATGACTTTTATAAAGATTATAATGAGATAATGACCAGGGTGATGATGATGATATTGATAATGAAGAGACAGTGATGACGATGAAGATATTATTGATGAAGAGGTAGTGATGATGAAGAGGTGATTAATAGGACGGCGAGCCTACCATGATGATGATCATGGTGATGACTTTATTTAAAGGACCCTTCACCGTTTACTATGTGAGTAATAACATTTTACCATTAATTTATTATTTACTGTGTTTTAGGTTAACTGAAGTCAAGTCCCGTTACTTGAGTAAATTTTAATCTGGATAATTAAAGTCGAGTAAATATTGTGATATTATAGCCAAATTCAAGAATATCGTACTGATAAGCAATGTTATTTTTATTGTTAGGAAGTCCGTAGAAAAAAGATTAAGTTGCAAACGCTTTAACTGTATTCTAGCCACGCTTTAATGTAACAAAAGTACTGTAAACGTTTGTTTTTGTTGACATTTGGGTGTTTTTCTGAGCCAGGGATGAATTATTTTGAGCTGTTGGCGGGGTTAAGCGTCGCAAAGTGGTGTCGTTTGTTTTTGAACTTATCCATTTTAGCGTATTTTTGGATTTATTATTGCGGAAGGGCTGATAGTGAAAGCGTTGTTTGGCTCCGGGGATCTGTGTAGTCATCTGTCTGTATTTCATACAAAGTCTCAGTGCAGTCGAAGTGCAAACAGTGGAAACTGTTTGTTTTGATGTTTGGAGGAAGGTGTCTGATTTGACTTGTTGGAAAATAGCGTATATTATCTACCCAGTTGACATTTATTTTCACTTCTTATTCTTATCGTGTGGTTTTCTTGAATTTTAAATTTTGTTCTTCGAGAACGTTGCCACTTTTACGCTTCCCTCCAAGGCAGAGTATAGGTCAAGCATGGTACAGCTGGTAGGGCATAGAGGTGATCTAATGATCTAATCGTCATGACCACAATCGAAGTAGCCCATGGCAGTTTATGACCTGGCGGTAGCGCCTCTGATGGTTGGATGTAATCGGGGGGTGGAGCATACTGTTCGCACCACATTCTAAACCTAGATGATTCCGGTTGTTCTTACGTATAACTACTTGAGTCATTATGACGATTTTTCACCTGTTCAATTAGTTGAAAAATCGAGATGCTTTCCGAGCATGAAACTCAAAGCAAATACACAAGTGTTTTCATTATAGGTTGACCAGTATGAGGGAGCCAGAGAAGCTCATTAGGAAGACCGATAGCATAGCCGTAGGCTTTATTGCCATAGGTAGAGTGATGAATTGCTTTGTTTATTTTGTTGTGACCGTGCTAGAGTTGACCCGTAGTCCGTGAGTGGGCAGTATGCGGTCGGCTCTTGTGGAGGTCGAGTTTCTGGAGGAAATCATAAGGTCAAGTGGACCTGGTGATCACAGGTGGTAATACGCGTATTAGTGTGAGGCTAACGATGGCAATTTTGTTACTGATATGTCTTGGTGATCTCTTCTAACTGAATTAATAATTCGTTAAAATTTAGAAGTTCTATTCGTTTTGATTCAATTTAACTTTTAATAACTGGTAAAGAGAACATATGATTAATAACAACTTTGAACTAGCAGGAAGGCTGGCTGCGTTCGTTAACATGTGATCGCTGCACATAGACATGAAGTTATTACTATCCAATTCGATTTTAAAGATTTATTGATGTAAATTTTTTTGTTTTGAGTTTATTATATTTTAGATCATTTAATCCAATTAAGTAAATCATCTAATAAAGATGGTTATTTAAAGCAAATATATATATATATATATATATATATATATATATATATATATATATATATATATATATATAGTACACAATAATTAATTTAACTAAAAACGAAATAACCTACCTAAATTAAAATGTTAAAAGAACGAACTGAAATATAACTAACCAAAAAAATATAAAAATAAAACATATACCTAAGAGACTGGCGGCATTGCCTCGTAGTAAAGCAAGACTTCTAAAAAAAAAATTACTAAAGCTTTGTTTTGATCAGGTTTGGCCGAACGGTGTACCGTTTGTGCTTTGTGTTGATCTTAAATATGAAACCTGAGGACGGGTGTTACTGTCAAGATGGCAGTGTCGGCGAGTTAAAAATTGATTCCTTTAAATTGATCCACGAATTTTGTTGATTCGAATGATTGAATACGTAAGCATTGTGCGAAAAATCCTTTAGTCATGATTTCTTTATAATTATTCCTGTATAGATCTTAGCTGAAGGACAAATAAAAGACCGGTTCAGAAAAGTAGTTTTGCAAGGCACTCTTCTGGAGTAGAATTTTTGTGAGTTGAAATTTTGTTATAGTTTTGTGGGACGCTTATTGCCGAGCTAGATCAGAATCATTTTATGGTTATTTCTAACCATGCTACCATAGACTACATAATAGTACAAGTACAGAAGATTCACTCTGAAAAATCAAAAAAAGGAATAGAGACTCTCGCTACGATACAATTAAGTTCAATTAAGATCGCACAATGCTAATAACTTACAGTTATATTCACCTAGACAATCCATCTCGTTCTATCGCGTAACGCTTACCTTTTCTGGCGCACTGATTAGCCACGCAGGCATGGCCGCCGTAAGTACTTGCGTTTTTAATACATACCGCGGAGTGAGGCAAGCCTGATGCTACTTACTAGTTTAAATTACTATTGAGAGCGCGTACGAGGACGTACGCATGTCAGGTTGGCCGTGTCGGCGAGTTCAAGATAATCCCATTTATTATTGTTTTCGATGTGCAAACAGAAAGTTGTTTACTACAAAACATAACTGCTACATTTTCAAATATTTCAACAAGTATAAAAGCGGTCGCCCTAGCGACGAGCGGCTCAGTCTTGTGCGGACCGCCGTACTGTGAACATCTCCTTTGCGTAGTGTGCTGTGGGCTTGGCTATAACTTCTTTAATTATGAATTGTTGTAATAGATGAGTATTTGGTAAACCGATTTTTTACAATGATAGTTGTTTCAGCTAGACGATAAGCCCAGGTGGACACAGATTCAATAACTGTGTGGGCCAGGGGTATTCAGACACATATGGTTGGAATCCATGATACAGCGCGAGGCGGAGCGCTGTATTTATCGTCACATTTTTAGTAAGTTCGGCGTAGGTCATCTCCTGCTCCGTCATATATATTTGATTATTTAATTAATGAACAAGTAATTAATTATTTAAAAAGACATGAGAGGTGTCAAGAGACACCCGGATGGAACGAAGTTCCTTTCGATTAATTAGGAGAGAGAGAGAGAGACAGACAGAGAAACACGCGCACGCCGCACGACTTACAACTATAGCAAAAGTGTCGTTACAACTTTTGGTCTTAATTTTTTCCGTCTAGCCTCCTTTCGCAATGCGCAATAAGGAACTTCGTTCCAAAAAAACAAGCATTTAACTAAAACAATGAACTCAAAAGATTAAAGTGCCGTGTGGTTTCCGGCAGAGTAGAATAGGGCCACTCCAAGTGTTCTTGTGGATGTCGTAGAAGACGACTTAGGAAATACAAGCTAAACAAGCTTTTATAAACATCAATGAGACTTCTCCGACCCGTCTGGCCAGCGAGGAGAGTGTAGGCTAAATCCTCTGGCTGCTTTAGCCAAGTATGGCTCTAACTAATAGTACAGAGAGGATCGTACTCCTTCAGTGGAGACTAAAAAGACCTGATGATGATGATGATGAATAAAAATGCAGGATCTTTGATTTATCTATATATCTATATCTATATAAGTACATATAATAAATCAGTAAAAAAAGTGTGTCTGTACATAAAACATATTTCCAAAAAAAATATTGGGGGCGATGGATACGTAGTAATAGAGTAAGAATTTAAAAACATTGTCTGTCTGTTTGTCTGTTTGTACACGCTAATCTCCGGAAATACTGGACGGATTCGAATAAAACTTTTTTTGTTATATAGCTATTAAGCCTGGGCAACATATAGGGTACTTATAAATGATTTTGGAAAATGGAACGCCTGATGCAGAACCATAATGGTCAAGCTAAACTATAAGAGACATAAAAATGCCGCCTTAGTAAAAGTTGTTCAGTCTGATGAGCATTTCCCAGAAACATAAAGTCCACGCGAACGAAGTCGCGGGCTTCAGCTAGTATAAAATAAATTCAAACAAAGACAAAAAGGACGGCTCAGGCAGGAATTTGCGTGACTTTCGTCAAGTTTCCCAAGCAGGAAGTCAGGATTAATGATTTTGTGTCAGTGGCCTGGGTCAGTCGATTCACGATTTGTCATGGAACGACCATGATTTATGTGCAATACTCATTTTCATCATATTTCAACGACTTTTACCAACCGCTACCCGTTGTTAATAAAAGGCATCAATATTTTATGTACTATACGTAATTACTTTGTGCTTTGTTATAGCTAAATCCGTTTTTTATGCTTCTGGCTACTTATTTTCCTATTTGTACAGTTTTCGACATATTTGGGTGACAACTGACAGGCATATTATTTATTATAATACTTTTATTTTATTTTTTACTAGCCTGTGCTAGGTGTCCCACTGCTGGGCAAAGGCCTCCCCCTGTTCTTTCCACATGTCCCTATTCTGAACATTATGCTGCCATCCACACATGAAAGAGTCTATGTCGTCCCGCCATCTCTTTCGTGGTCTACCCCTGTGTCAGCGTCCTTCTGGCACCCATAAGGTGACTTTTCGGGCCCATCTGTCCGGCTGCATACGGCACGCATGCCCAGCCCAGTCCCACTTTAGTTTTGCCGTCTTAACTCCTACATCTACAATCCTAGTTTGAGTACGCAGGTCCGTTATATATATGATTATGTATATAACGGACTCCATATTATAATATATGGAGAGTAAATTGGAACGCTGTCAACGGGCTCCGAAGCGCGCAGCTGAGAGACCAAATTGGAAGAATTTGCAGTTTCTATATATCCTGTACTTTCAGTCACCACCTTTATAGACCTTTCCAACAAAAAATTTCAACTCTACGATCAACTGGTTAAAAGAGGGAGTGCATTATTTACCCCGTTTCAATGTTAATTTCGTTTGACAAATACCCATAAGTATACATATAAACTACACGAGTAGGTCCACGCTATTAGATAGTTACAGGTATCACTACTATTACTAAATAGACTAAAACGAAAACTATGGTTGACTGGGAGAAAACGCTCTTAGCGTTAAGTCCGCCAATTGTAAACAATTTTTAATTGTGGATCAATAAAGTTTTAATAAGTAAATAAATAAAACGCTACGCAGGAAGGTAATATCACAGTTATGGCACTTTATAGAAGCGGAATATCAATCATGCCTACTACTAATACAAACGAAAGTATACATTCGTGCATACGGCAATGTGTGTGTGTTCGCCCGCTCTACACCTTCGATAAGATGAGAGCGGGGGGAGGGTGTGACGTCGGAAGGAAGGGAACGGGGATGTATATTGCGCGGGACCTAAGGAGATTTGGCCGTGCGGTTTCCGGCAGAGTAGAATAGAACCACTCCAAGTCCTCCAGTGGATGTTGTAGAAGGCGACTTAGGAAATACAAGCTAAACAAAGCATATGTATAAACATCAATGAGGCCTCTCCAACACGTTTGGCCAGCGAGGAGAGTGTAGGCCAAGTCCTCTTGCTGCTCTGGCCAAGTATGGCTCTGGTAGTATAGAGAGGGTCGTGCTCCTGCAGTGGAGACAAAAAGACCTGATGATGATTAAGAGATTTCGTTCTGTATGTAGAGGTAATACTTATTATTACCTAATTCTGTGGTAATATGTAAAAGGGAATGGTAGGTAATTGGTTTAGGATTTGTCTGTACCTAGATTTTATGCAAATAAAGAAATTGATTGATTAACTTGCTCTCATCTCTTTTTAAGTATCAATAAAGAAATGCTATTGGTTGTTGAAAAACAGCAAAGCATCGCTTAGCTTCAATGGACCCGCTGCCGAAAGCTTGTAAAAATAAATGTACTTAGATATTTTCCTTACACCTGTTCTTTTGTATAAATGATTCATAAATCTCATAGATATAGGATTCCGCATGATAAAACGATAAAGAATGTTAAGCACATAATAAAATATCTCAGTTATTTAATAACGGGGAGCTAGCGTCTGAAATCCCTCTGCAAGCAATATTATAAGACAAACACATCTCTATAAAGAGGAGTCTATTACTTGGAACTTAGGATTTCGTTGAGAATATCTACAAGAATTCAATTAGGAGGAAAAATAAGTCCTACTTTTTAATGGAATTTGTTTACTTACTTCGCTGGCCCAGCGACCCGAAGTAGATCTTAGAAAGAGTCACAATTTTCTGTTCTGGATGAAATCTTACCAGCTGACAACTTCCCTCTCCCGCAGATCAACCTGTTCCGTGTCGCTCTAGCGATATCTGGGTCAACCTACTGGTCTTCGGCCTGATACCTTTTCCATATAGGTATGCTGGTAGGGTCACACACGTAATAAACGAACTACGGGCTATACAAGATCACTAAAGTTAAAGCATAATGATAATAAAATTACAGTCAAAAAGCGGCCAAGTGCGAGTCGGACTCGCCCATGAAGGTTCAGTAGCAGCAAGTAACAATAATATAAAAGTCTTATAGTATGTTTTTTTATTTTTATATTTGAGTTGATTAAATGAAAATAAAACTGCGGTTAACGATTTATGACCTATTAAAAAAAAAAAAAACTACTTGCTAGATCTCGTTCAAACCAATTTTCGCCGGTAGTTTGCGAACATAGTTTGCATGGTTATGAACATCCTATATTTTTTTTAGTTTGATTATTATCCTCTTTAGAAGTTACAGGGGGGCACACATTTTTCCACTTTGTAAGTGTCTGTCGCGCAAACTATTCAGTTTAGAAAAAAATGATAAAAGAAACCTCAATATCATTTTTGAAGACCTATCCATAGATATCCCACACGTATGGGTTTGATGAAAAATACATTTTTGAGTTTCAGTTCTAAGTAGGTATGGGGGACCCCCAAAATTGATGTCTTATTTCTATTTTTGTGTGAAAACCTTAATGCGGTTCACAGAATACATCTACTTACCAAGCTTCAACAGTATAGTTCTTATTTTCGGAAAAAAGTGGCTGTAACATATGGCTACGGAACCCTAAAAACAAAACAGGATTCGACGAAAGAGCGCCTCAATTTGTGTTCTGAGCGATATCTTAACGTCAACTGGCAAGACTTCCATCTCCTGCAGATCAGCCTGTTTCGTGTCGCTCCAGTGATATCTGGGTCGACCAGTGGTCTTCGGCCTGATACCTTTCTCAGAAATATATGCCTTGGCTTGGCGCCACGATCCTTCTTCAATGGAATTTGTGTACAACATTTTTCAACTTGATAATAACTACAAGAGTTTTTTTAAAGTATACTGCTATAGTACTCATATTGATTCTGTGGCTGTAAAGCAGTCTTTGATAACGCCCCTTTGTGGGCGCTGCAGGTCTCAAGGGGGGCGGTAAGAGACCCAGAAAGAAAATGTTTTTTTTTTTTTTGCTAGGAGCTTTATTTAGCTAGGAGGCCTCTTAAACAACGACTGCAAGAGCTCTCGACTCTCAACAACAACCACATAAATATCATCCTCCACTTTGAGAATAAATATTTACATAATATACATATATAATATACGTATATATCTTAAGATTTTAAGTGCAATAAATTAAATAAATAAATAAATAGGTCACAATAATTAATTAATTTAATTTGAAGTTATAGTGGTTTTTAAATAGGTGAAAAAATGGGGGCGCTAAAAAAATATTTATTCTCAAAGTGGGCAGTAGACAAAATAAGTTTGGGAACCACTGCTGTAAAGGGTCATTTTCATTGGCCGTTCTGGCATGTATTTGGGGTGTGGGAGATTTCTGAAACGCATGCCGTAGAATACACAAGCGGAAAACCGTTTTCCCTTGTTGACAGAGCTCGAATTCGTGGTTCGAGCGATTCCACTAGTTCTGTGGTTCCCAAACTTATTTTGTCTACTGCCCACTTTGAGAATAAATATTTTTTTAGCGCCCCCATTTTTTCACCTATTTAAAAACCACTATAACTTCAAATTAAATTAATTAATTATTGTGACCTATATATGTATATTATGTAAATATTTATTCTCAAAGTGGAGGATGATATTTATGTGGTTGTTGTTGAGAGTCGAGAGCTCTTGCAGTCGTTGTTTAAGAGGCCTCCTAGCTAAATAAAGCTCCTAGCAAAAAAAAAAATTTTCTTTCTGGGTCTCTTACCGCCCCCCATGAGACCTGCAGCGCCCACAAGGGGGCGTTATCGCCCACTTTGGGAAAGACTGCACTAGTTGATAGATAATGTACAGTTTAGTAATTATATCATCTTTGGTACAGTCGATATACAGCATGTGGGGTATAACCGCAGTCGGCGTACATACATACATACATAATATCACGCCTGTTTCCCACAGGGGTAGGCAGAGACTACGGACCTCCACTTGCTACGATCCTGACAAACCTCTTTTGCAGTCGGCGTAACCACAGGCGTAACGACCACAGTATTGGCCATAGAGTACTATAATATAACTGAAATAGAGAGCCATCTCGCGTAATATGTCTGCCAACACTTTAAACTGCAAACGTAGTGTCATCTATTAATGTTATTCCAAAACAAAATAAATAACCAATATAAAATATTTATTCTTGCATAATGAAGTGGGATTTGAACCTGTGATTTCTGAGTGAGATCTCAGTTGAATTTTTTCCAATGCGTTAACCGCTTCGCCAATCAGGCTTGGTATACTGTGCGCGAAATTTTGCTTATTCTTTAACATAAAACTTATAGTAAAACTTAGAAAAGATTTTCTTATTTTTAGCACTTGAGGGGATTTGATCCCAAGGATTCATGATTAGTTTCGAACACGTAAACCATTGCACCACGAAGACTTAGTACTGAGCAAGCGAAATAATTGGTTATACTATACTTTGACACCGTGAAATTAGGACTGAGAAAGCACGTAGTGCGCCATCTCTACAAATTCTAATAAACTAATAACTTAAAGTGGTTTTGATATAAAATTCGGAATAAGATTTATAAATGACGTCGTTCAAAACGAAAAATTCGCAATGTATGGCACTTTCACCCCCTGCTGGCTTTCATTGGTCGTTAGCCCGCGTACGGGGTGTCCCCGCATGCTGTATATCGACTGAGTTATCGAACAATGAAAATGAGCCTTTATAGTTCTCTTCAGAAATTAGACTGGTTATTAAATGCCAGTCTCGCCAAATCGCAAAGCAATTATTCCACCGTACTCACATAAAAAAACCCAAGTCGTTAAAAATAAAATTACTTGGCAATGCCAAGGCAATATAAGTTTCCCAACATTGTTGAATTTTCTCGCATAAAGTGATTAGGTTGCTTGTTGGTTCAACGAACTACGCAATAAGGAGTTTCCAACAACTCAAATCAGATAGGTACTTCTTTCTTAACGTCAACACAAACATTTTCTACGGGATTTGTATGAAATGAAGACTAAGGACGTCATAGTTTCTTGGAATCAAATAAGTAGCTCTCTCAATATCAGTTTTTCACGAATAGTAATTTTGATATTACGTTAAAAATGGATATGATCATGACAAGTGACATTATTTTATTTATTTATTTATTTATTTACAAAATTCATGTACACAAAATACAAACACAGAAACAAACAAAGTAAGAAAATTGAGTACATAGGTACTGCTTATTTCATAAGAAATCTCTTCCAGCAGACCCAGGAGAGGAAAAGTGAAGAAAACAGGTAGTAGTAGGCGTGTACATAATAAACTAAATTTAAATACAAATACATGTAGCTACTTATCTAAAAATTTAAACATATACACACATACATTATTATACAATACATAATGTATATACATAGACTAATATATACGCAACTAAAAATATATATTATAAATATATAATATAAAAATATGTATACATATAGATACTATTCATTATGTTAAGGAAAGATAATACTCTTTTACTCGCTTCCTAAAAACAGTAAATGATTTGGAGTCTCGTATAGTGTGTGGTAGTGAATTCCATAATTTCACCGCTTGAACAGAGAAGGAGTGGGAATAGCACGCAGAAGTATAGTCAGGGATTCTGAGTAAGGTTCTAAGGTGGGATCTACAGAGTACATTAGACGGACGGGCAAAGGAAAACCGATCACGTAGATAAGTAGGATAGGAAGGGTTGTACAAAATTTTGAAAAGAAAACATAGGATTCTATGGTTTCTACGCAAACGAATAGGGAGCCACTGAAGTTGTTTGCGGTATTCTGACACATGGTCATACTTTTTTAACCCAAATATAAACCTCAAGCATAAATTTTGCAATCGCTCCAGCTTATTCAGTAACTCCTCTGTAGCATCTAAATAGCAGGAGTCTGCATAATCAAGAAGTAGGAGTATAAGGGACTGGCATAAAGAGACTTTAGTTTTAAAAGGTAAGAAATATTGGAGTATTTTGAGACTATGAAAGGAAAAATATACTTTGCGACTAACTTCAGTTATATGCGCAGTCCAACCCAACGTCGATTCGATTAGCACACCCAAATTTTTGGCAGTCTCAGAGAATGCAATGATGGAACCATCTAGCATTAGAGGAGGAACAGTACTATGATCAATGGAATTTCGTGCATACCGACTTCCAAGAAGCATGGCTTGCGATTTTTTTGGGTTTACTAATAAACCAAACGATTTAGCCCACACAGTTAACTTATGCAGATCACAATTCATAGCATCAATGGCTGTATCGATGTCAACAGGTAGACAATGTCTGTAAAGCTGCAAATCGTCTGCGTAGAGATGGAAGCTAGAAGAGATAATTTGGGTAACAGTATTAATAAATACAGAAAATAAAAGAGGAGACAGAACACCGCCTTGTGGTACACCCGCACTGAGCTCTCGCCAATCGGAGTAAGACTCTTCGACGCGAACACACTGCGAGCGACCGTGAAGATAGGAATCAAACCAGGATAAGCTAGAAGGAGAAACATTTATAGAACTAGATATTTTCTTACGTTTTTACCAAATAATTTATTTCTGACTCAGAAAACTTCCTTATTGAATGAAGTTCCTTTATCTGTGTACCTAGCTAAGTTTATTTAAAGATATAATTAACATACAAATCTAGAAATTAAAATAAACACATAACTGCACAAAAAATTTAAAATCGTATATTTAGATATCTTACACTGTCAATAATTTAAAACAATACATAACTTGTTCTATTTTATGTTGACGGAAAAATTACAAAACTCCTCACGTACTTTCACGAAACTAAATCCGGATATTGGAAAAACTATTAACCAATATCTGGGAAATATCCCGAATTTGATACGTTACCGTGGTCACCCACTGTTAACCCTCCACCGACGAAGTTCCCAAGATATCAAAATAAAAGAAATCCCGAAGATTATCTCTGTTTCAAAGAGAATTGACTACTTATCTGTTTAGATAAAATATACCCCTACAAGTTTGTTACTTTATTTTTCGTGTGTGTTTTTGTAGACATTCTTTTTAGGCATTTTGCTTTGTAGAAACAATAAGACAAGTAGTTTTCTTCGTAGACAAGTTGGGCCCTCTGATTATAAGTAAGCCTCAAATCACATAGTGCGAGCTTATCCGGCTTTCTGTTACACACTTCCCTATTTTATGAAATCACTCCCACATTTTACAGATTACAGGAAAGCGAGAGGAAAGTTACACATCCAAAAGAGCTGGTAACTTGGGTGTGTATCTATATGTGTATTTGTTATGAACTGTAGGTACTTAGTAGATATCGTTGAGTTAGTATGCCATAACACAAGTCTCGAACTTACTTTGGGGCTAGCTCAATCTGTGTGATTTTTCCTATATATTTATTTATAACTTATTTGTTTGAAGAGCTCAGTGCTCGGCTCATTACTAGTGCATTCGCAAGTTAAGCGACACCGGGCGTGGTCTGCACTTGGATGTGTGACTACAAGTGCCATACAAATTTCTCGAGCTCATCTTCAGAAGGCACGTAAAGCCTTCGGTAGCGGTTGTCATTGATGTATGCTAGTCTGGCTATGTCGGATGCCTATAAGCAGCTTGAAAAATTTGAAATCAGTGTCGGCCACTGAAAGAAAGATTGAGAAACTTTTGTTATCTATTAATTTTAATGTCAGCGATATGACAAAGATAAGGCTAGTTACACACCTGTGCGTAAGACCTGTGCGATTCGGCCATACCATGGACGACCCGTACGGGAACGGGAAGGAGTGCTCTGAAACGAGAGTCCAGTACGGTTGAGCGGACGTTGTACGGGTTCAAGTGTCATTTTTCTAAAGGACGGATAGAAAACCATTCGTATAGGTTACCCCGTGTTTCAAAAATAGCACTTATGGAGCGTGTTCCGTACAGAACGATCCGCGGCGCTGTAACTGTGAAATGATTTTCGAGCTCCTCACGTGTCTCCGCTTCGCGGGAGCTCGTACAGGCGACCCGTACGTATCTCCCGCATAGCTGTAAATCCAACCTAAATAATGTAGTGTAGTATTCCCATAGCGTTTATTTTAGACTAGCCGAAGCCCGCGTCTTCGATCGCGTGGACTTTATGTATACGGAAAATGCTCATCAGGTTTAACAACTTTTTCTAAGGCGTCATTTTTATATTTCTTACAGTTTAGCTGGACTATTTGTTTCTGCATCAGGTGTTCTATTTTCCAAAATCAGCCAAATCATTATGTTGCCTAGGCTTAATAGCAACAAAACAAAAAAGTTTCAGACGAATCCGTCCAGTATTTCCGGAGATTAGCGTGTACAAACAGACAAACAGATTTTTTTTTTAAATTCTTACTGTATTACAATGTCGTCATCGCCCCTAATATTTCTTTTGGAAATAAATTTAATGTACATATACTTTTTTTACTGTTTTATTATATGTATAGATAAAGATTGGTCACACTCCTAAGGTTTACGTTACCCTCTATAAAACTCACAAAACATCAGCCTTATAGCCGAAGCAACCTTTTTGCAGATTTACTCTCGTACAAACTATAAGTAGTGATACAATACAGTGTGGGTTTAACCACGGTTTAACCATATCATTGAGTTTTAGGGGCTACCTACTGACATAAAAACTTGTTGTTGCTTTAACGATAAGTATTTAGAGTTAACGAGTTTGTCGTGTTTAAACTAGACTATAATTTAGGCAAACATGCGAATCATGTTAACAGGCGATGCGGCTAGCAACCCATCACTGTACTGATTGCTTTTCCATCTTCTCGCCCACCATGACGCTAAAAGTGGCTTTTGGGTCTTGCGGCCCTGGGCTCTGCATAGAGCCGCAAGACCCAAAATGCTCTGTCTGCCCCATTAGGGATAAAGACGTGATAGTATGTATGTATGTATGTATAATTTAGGTAATGTTCGTTATTTGATACGACTTCTATGTCTAGTTAGGCTGGGTTCATTTTATTTAAGATATAAAATTTTAAATATTTTATCATTACAAGACAGACCGAAGTCACGGAATATTACAAAAATAACGGAAACTCCCACCGTCTTATTATAAAACGCAGACTAAGTATGTTACTAGGTTTAAACCATTATCCGAACAAATCCGACGGCTAAGGTCCTGCGCAATATGTACCACCACTTGCTTCCAGTGAAGAAAAGCATTGTCATAGAGGAGCTCAGTAGCTCGGCGGGATTACGCATCACTTTCGCAAGTTAAGCGACACTGGGCGTAGTCCGCACTTTGATGGATGACCACAAATGGCATAAACATGTCTCGAGCCCCTTCGTGCTTGGGAAGGCACATAAAGCTGTTAGTCCCTTCCGTCATCACTAAGGTATATGGCAGTGGTGAAACCATGTTGAATGCCTTTAGATAGCTTAACAACCTGACACCAGTGTTGGTCACTTTATCATAGGCCTCTCATAAGGATTTTCACAGGTTGGCAGTCATCGTTGTCCACTTGTATACACGAAAAACCACAAATATTTCAAATGAGGGCGCCATTTCTGTCCTATCGTCGCCTTAGGTAAGTACCAATGGCAAAGCAAAATAAACGAACCAGGCTACTTTCTAGTTACGCTACGGGAAGTGAAATTACTGGAATACAGGAACCGATTACCGGTAATCGATCGATTACCGGTTTTTTCTTGACATTTAATTTTCCACCTTCGTGGATTCTGATACCGTTCACTTTGCTGTAAAGACATCTGTAGATTTATGGTTGAAGATTATGGCTTTTATGATATTATTATAAGTTTATTGTTATGGTCTTGTATGATACTATAACTAAACTAGATAAATGATATCAGGAGCTTGACTTTCATTGACATCTACTTATTGTATTGTACAGGTAAACCCATTAATAAATAGACAGTCAGACGACGTAAAAGTTTATTTGTCAGGCAAATTAAAAGCTTTGGCTTTGAATAGTTTCATATGTAAACACCATCTAGTGATGAGCGGAGGAACTAAACAGTAGAACTTGTATCCATAGCGCCATCTTTTATTTGCCAGACAACTACAAAAACCTCGACTTTCAAGCTTTACCCCCAATTACTTTTAAAGAGTTGGACCGATTTTCATCAAACATAGCTAAGAACTACTGCAAGGAAACTTTCTTTCACGTACAAAAACTGCAACGAAATCGGTCCAATCCGTTCGAGCGTTACGATGCCACATACAGACAGACATACCGACAGACTTTCTTCTTTCATCTTTTTGGTCGGGAGTTTAATCTGTTGTCCCTCTCTTAGATAATTGAAACAATAAGAAAGGTCAGGCAGACCTAAGGGTTATCGTCGAAACTAATGTAATATTTCATCCGGCGACAACCCTATCCGTCTCCGGGGACAAAGAAAATGTACCGGAAAACTAACCGGTATTTACTGTAACGTACCGGTTATATTGCCCATACCAAATGTAGACGTATAGTGTACATTTAAAGGTTTTGATAAAACTTTCCCTGGATTTGTATGGGTGTATAAGGTCTAACAAAATATACTGCTATTTTAAGGGTAAATTCAGTCCATTATAATGAATAACTTTCCCTAAGAAACACGTATCGAAATATGAAAAGTAATTTTTGGCCTGCCATACAAGTTGACTGATCAGTGCATCCGAGATTGTATAGAATGCCAAAAAAGATTCATATTACGACAAATTTTCCATGGGGAAAGTTGTTTACTATCACAGACTAAATCGAGCTTTAAAATAATTGAAGTATATTTTATAAGATCTTATATAGTTAGAAGCGAGCAAAATAACAAAACTCTACCAATACAGCGTGAGGCGTTTTTTTATGGTTGACGATAAGGGCTATTATTTATTTCAGATATTTATTATAGACGAGCGACAGTATGTCCGCGAAACATGGCGTCGCAATCGCAAACGGTCGCAGGGCGTAACTAATGTCAATCAGTCACAAACAAATCTGTCAAAAAATGCCGCACGACCGTCGGCGACAGTCGCCGATTATCGGTAATATTACCGATAATCGGCGACTGTCGCCGACGATTAGACTAGCTGCGCCCCGCGGTGTTACCCGCGCCTAAAGTAGCCTATGTGTTCCAGGGTGTCTGCTTCCTGCATACCAAATTTTATCAAAACAAATAGAAAAGAAAGAAACAAACACACACATAGAGACTTTCGCACTTATGATATTAATGTGATTGACGCGACCGTTTCGACAGTCGGCAAACATCACGCGACACAGACGGCGCAAGCCGCCGAGGGTTGCCCACCATCGCCTGTGTCGCGGGCGTATTGTCGCTGATCTGTATGTTTGTTGGTCGTGTGTAAGTGGCCAACACAGGTGTCAGATTTTTCAAGCTGCCTAAAGGCATCTGACATAGCTTGATGACTTTCATACAATAATTACAGCCTGGTCCAACGGCTTCACTGTGCTCCAGAAGGCACGTATACATAGCACGTATACAATTTTTTTAATGCTACTTGTGGTCACCCATCCAAGTGCAGACCACGCCCGGTGTCGCTTTACTTGCGAAAGCGCTAGTAATGCGCACAGCCAGGCAATCGAGCTACTCTGGTCTGTAAGATCAGAATTAAAGCTGCAAAAATTAAAATGAATCTGTCCAAAAAAAAAATACTCCATAGTTTAAAAATATTCCTGACCTACTATTTCATCAAGTTAACTATCCCACCCGGGAACAAAGAAAATGTACCGGAAAACTACCGGCTTAACCGGTATCCGGGTATTATGCCGTTATCAAACAAAGCCCTGTAATAGGTAAGGGTTTTCATAGAATTTGGTTGATGAGTATAAGGATTTCTAAACAGTCTTTGTTTCATATAGACCAGGTACACCTTTTCCCACGTAGGTCGTTAAAGCCGATTACGAAAATGGGCAGAAATACGAACAGGCATACAAAACTCTGCCGTGTGGTTTCCGGCAGAGTAGAATAGGGCCACTCCAAGTCTTAGGAAATACAAGCTAAACAAAGCTTATAAACCATCAATGAGACCTCTCCAACCCGTCGGGCCAGCGAGGAGAGTGTAGGCCAAGACCTCTGGCTGCTATGTCCAAGTATGGCTCTGGTAGTACAGAGAGGATCGGCTCCTGCAGTGGAGACAAAAAGACCTGATGATGATGATGATACATACATAACCCATCATTATTTTTATTTCACACCTTCATCACGGGTATACATACATACAAAGTGGAGGGGACATACCCGTTATAAATGAAACTATGGGCTATACACGGTGATTTTTAATTGGTTTTGGAGCCGAAGGCCACTTCATAGGCATCGTTAGTGAGACCTAATTAGCTAGTCAAAATAAAAATTCAAAAACAGAAAATGTTGACTAAAACTCGAAAGCAAAATTGTGAGATCAATTAGTAGTACCGCCGCCATACACCGCCCGCCGGCCGGCCGGGGTCATCGACATCCACGCAGCTGTTTTGGCCGCCATAACTACGTGGTCTCGATCGAAAATCATTTACGCAACTTTTTTATCTTATGACATACAGAAATTTGGATTACGTATATGGATAGAGGAATTTATTTACTATGCGACATTTTTTTTCCGAAACCAAAGAAAAGTCAGCGTGTATACTACATCACTATAGTATAATGAAACGGCACTTCCATACAAAAGTGTGCCGCCGCCCGGGCAATTTTTATGGGAATATCAATTTCTTTTTGGTGTTTTGATTGTTATTTCAATTTTATTATACTTTAGTATTCTGGTATAGCCCGTGGTATAATTTGCTACGGGTATGTCCCTTCCACGTTGTATATGGCACTTCATAGAAGCGGTGTATAATTTATGCCTACTACTACTACAAACAAAACTATACATCCGGGCAAACGTCAATGTGTGTGTGCTCGCCCCTCAACACACTCGACAAAGCGAGAACGTGGGAGAGGTGCGGGGACGGGGCGCATATTGCGAAGTAAAAAAAGAAAGAAAAATACTTTATATAATTAATTAATAAAAAGAAGAATGTAATTCTTATATTAATTCTGTGCTTACGTGTTATTAAGTTACACTACTCAGCACCTCAGGTTGTGGTCACGTAACAAATACCAAAAGGTTGTGGTTCCAAGCATCAATAACCACAATCACGATAAAAATAAATAAAATTAACAATACATACTATAATGCAAAGTGAATAAAACTTACTTACAACAAAAAAGAGTTTCAAAATTGGCAAACAAATAATTGTGCAGCAATTTTGTCCGCCGAACCATTCATCGACAACATTTGTCCTTTCTACAATTCGCCGACAGTATGCTTCGCCTCTATACGTACGCTCAGGCTTCAAAAATAGAGTAGTAATTTTAGTATGACTTTATTATTTATTACTTATTATGACTCCATTTTAGAAGCGTACCGCATTGTATTGTAATAAAAACAATTTTCACTCATAACTCGTAATATGTCGTAAAGTAGATTTCATTGTGAAACTACCTCGAAGATGGCTTTAAAATTGTTTACTATAAAACTACTTTGTTACCCGTAACAACCTCTATATTGTGAGAATAGGGTTGTATACCTAAGGATATAACTATTAATAATAACCACTACTATAAAAATGTAAAAAAAAACATAGGTTTACATCAAAATCAATTTCTCAAAAGTTATTTTATTATTGCAAAGCCTCAACCGAACAATAGGTAAACATAAAATAATAATTTTTTAAACTATAAACCGACTATAAACTATGAGACCCCCACACTACACAACCGATTTTGATAGAAAAATATATGGGATCATCTTGCAAGTATACCCTTTCAAACAAAAGAGTTTTACAAATCGGTCTAGGTGTCTTCAAAAATAAAAAAAAACGACGGGTTGCACTCTGGGAGTGCCGGCAGAAGTGAAAACACAGTAGTATGGCCACTACACAGACGGTCGAGCCATCAGCTGTCACCATCCATGGATGCGCGTAGCACGCTGTAACATAAACACACACGAACATTAGCGCAAGCGCCCTGCGCCGCCTAAACGAAACAGCAGGCGCAGGCATACATTTTCGCCGCGCCGTAGAAAGAGAGGGGGATACTCCCTCTCCTACGCCGCGCCAGCTGTCTACTCTCCATCCGTCTTACGAATTTTCGATCAGGTCACGTGTCCTGACGCGAGTTTAACATTTTTTACCCATTCCAAAAAAAGTGCACAACGCCGCTAAAGAAGTTTTCACTTCAAAAAAGATTCTACTTAGTAAACTAACAGAACAATAAGTAACAAGAAGATCAATCCACGGTCGCTTGACAACAATATAAACAAACCAATCTTTGTTTTAAACATTATATTACTTAAAACTATTATCTAAATCGTAATAGTAAAAATCATTTTCATATTTCAACGTAACATTCGAAAATAAATATCAAACAACCTTTCGGAATAGAAAAACAGTTTTCCATTAGTGAACTAACCCTACAACAAACAACAAACACGAAGGTAAAGCTTAGTCTACAATCTCCGAACGACAATGTAAACGACGTGCTACTAGTTGTCTAGGTATACCCAAAAATTACTGCGAAACAATGTCGTCCTTTTATTGTAATTTAAATGTAGCGTAGGTAATAAATTAAATAAAACCTCTAAATCAAACTTATGCAGTTAAGCGACACTGGACCTGGTCCGCATTTGGATGGGTGGCCACAAGTGGCATAAAATTTTCTCGGGCTCTTCCGTGCTTCAGAAGGCACGGATAAGCCGTTGACCCCGGCTAATATCACAATATGGCAGTGGTCAAGAGTCAAGCTATGTCAGATGCCTTAAGGCAGCCTGAAACATCAGACCTGGTTCAGATGTTTCTTATTTATATTATGTTGTTCATTACACAAAATATAACAAAACACGTGGTAAGCTCCCAGGAACACCTTGGTGAATAATCACTCATTTTACCTTTTGCAACTAATTTACACCATAAAGGTAGATGATTTTCAAATACCGTTTGCTGTTGTGAACTATACGGTTAGTTCACTAATGGAAAAGAAACATGAAAGAAAAGCTCAGCCCAATGACTGTAGCTTATGTTTCTCTCATAATTTTTCAAAACTAAAAACCGATTTCACCCCCAAACTACAAAACCGAATTTGATAAAATTTCTATGGGACCACCTCGCAAGTATACCCTTTCAAATAAAAAAAGTATTTTCCAAATCCATCCAGGCGCGTCTTCGAATAATCGGTGAACATCCACAAAAAAGATGGCGACGAATCGATAACCTCCTCCTTTTTAAGAAATCTGCTTAAAACAGACAAAAAATACGAAAACGAAATAGAAAATCAGTTTCCCATTAGTGAACTAACCCTACAACAAACAATAAACATGAAGGTAAAACCTAGTCTACAATCGCAAGAAGGTAAAACCTAGTCTACAATCGCAAGACGACAAATTGATAACCTCCTCCTTTTTGGAAGTCAGATAAAAATAGGAAAAACAGAAAACGAAATAGAAAAACAGTTTCCCATTAGTGAACTAACCCTACAACAAACAATAAACATGAAGGTAAAGCTCAGTCCACAATCGCCGGACGACAATGTAATCGTTACGTGCCACTAGTTGTCGACCCAAATTTTACGACCAGTTTAAGTGGGGAGCGTTTTCGTACTTTCCTTGTAATTAAAATGTAGCTTTATGGGACAAAAACATTACACAATTTGCTATTTTCTACAGCTACTACACAAATCAGATACTTTTTCTAAACGCCAAAATAAACATTTTTATGGGATTTGTATGAAATATAGACTAATGGCGTTTTAGCTTTCTGGAGCTAAATCAGTTTAATATCAGTTTTTCTACAATAATAAATCAAAATTACATTGAAAATAGATGTGATCATATCATGACGTAATAAAAAAAAAACTTGACGGAAGCGGCACATAACATCAATTCTCCTTCTCTTCTACGTGTTGGATCTGAAAAGACCCGTGATTCCAAAAGGAGATACAATAATAATATTCTCTGGATGAGGCCCATGTGCAGCAGTGGACAGCTGAAATGATGATGATTATGATACCATGACCAGTGACATTATTTTGTGACGTTACCAAATAATTTATTTTTTACCAATGAAATACCTAATTATTATGGGCAACTAGAGAGGGGGTTGTAGGGGACAGGTCACGCGCGGCTCTAGTCTAGATAGATACGTTATAACGGGCACGGGTTAGAACGTGTGATATTGGAGATTGCAAATCAAAATTCAGCTCCATCTCTCGATCTAAAATAATGAAGCATTATTAACTGACTCCAAAAAGGAGGAGATTATCAATTCTACCCTTATTTTTGTTTTGTATTTATTTTACGCGATATCTTCGCCATTTGTTAACCGATTTTGATGATATTTTTTTATTTGACCGCCTTTAGTACCACGCTATTGTTCGTCCCTTATTATTCGTAGGCTTTCAAAAAGATATTCCGAATCGATTTAACATACAAAAAAACATAAAGGTCGAATTTCTAACCTCATTTTTTAAAGTTAGTTTGAAAGGAAAAATATTTTTGTAATTAAATGCATCTATTAAGATTTAGAATGCAAGCTTCAAAAGCTTTCACAAGTTTCAAGCATTTTATGGCCTTGTAAACAGAGAATTACATTTTAGTCGCTTCGTTGTAATTAAATTGTTGTTTTAAGACGCTATTAATGTTTCAACGTAAATAATTTTTGATAACTTTTGTTATGAATTGACTTTATAACTAAGTAGTAGATATTACAAATAATAATAATATTTGTTTTGTAAGTACCCAAATAAATTTACAGGAATTTTACTGATCTGGTTCAAATTTCGTATAGAAAAATAATGAATAAATATATAGGGACAAATTACACTGATTGAGCTAGCCCCAAAGTAAGTTCGAAACTTGTGTTATGGGATACTAACTCAACGATCTACAATAGGTATTTCATAACAAATACATATATAGATAACATCCAAGACCCAGGACAATTTGAAAAAGGCCACTTTCCAACTTTCCCTGACCGGGGATCGAACCCGGGACCTCTGGGTGGCGGACTAGCATGGTGACCACTACGCCGCGGAGGTCGTCAAAGGAATGTGTGTGTATGTGTGTGTGCAGAATAAATCTATAAGAGGCCATCCACATAGCGAAGGGGGGAGGGAGGGTTAAAAAAGAAAGACAAGTGTGGAGAAGGGCTTCAGAAACTCATAATTCTGCGTTACATATTATGAGGACGGCTCTTAAACATTTCTCAAATATCGTTACAAATTTCTATGATAGCGAAAGTAATAGTCTTCTTTACAATATATAACAAAAACCCTGTCTGATCCGTGAAGGTAATGTTGGGTAGCTTGAGTATGTTGCATTTATTGGTTTCTCTCTTTCCTGAAATCACAAAAAAAATCGGTAGCTCCATACAAAATTAAATACCTACCGTTCCAAAATGTATTTTTATTTATCAGCTTTCATTATGTAGTAGAACCAAATTTCGTATAACGCATCGTTTTCTAGATGTAAGCGAAAAATCAAAAAATAGGACCTTCTTTGTGCCCTCCCCCCGCGGGCTCACCTCGGAGAGGTAAGGACTTTTAGTATGTTTATGTCCTAACTAGTCTATACAAAGTATCCGAGTCAAAATTTCTGCTTTCAATCAATCAATCAATCAATCAATCAATCTTTATTTGCATAAATGTAGGTAAATACATAGGATGTTAAAAAATATACATGTTCCCAATACATTTTACCTTGGAAAGGTGTGCAAAATGGTTTGATGCAATTCAATTATTACAATTAATTATTTTATCATGCAATCTCAAAATATTATTATTCTATTCAATGTCAAGGAACTATACATGTCAATAATATTAATTATAAAAGGTCAAGATACATAGTTTACATTCAATAAAACTTAAAAAACAAAATATGATATAAATATGCAAGTTACATTATTACAACTTTATTTTATCTGCTAAATATTCTTCAATGCTATAATAACACTTCTCCAGTAATATTGATTTAAGTTTATTTTTAAATTGGTTTTTGTTAAGATCTTTTAATTTGTCTGGTAAATGACTATATAGTTTTGGGCCTGTAATGTACACTGTTCTATCATATAAATTTAGGTTAGAAACCTGTTCAGGCAGAATATGTACATTGGTTTTTACAGCTCTGGGATGTTGACTTATTTGTTGTTTGAATTTATCTATATTGTTTTTAACATAAAAACATGTCTCTAATATATATAATGAATGAATAGTTAATATATTGAGTTTTTTAAAATAAGGAACACAGCTATCTGTTTGTGACCCACCAAACATTGCTCGAATACATTTTTTTTGTATTCTAAAAAGTGGCATTAGGTGCACATTTGCAGCATGTCCCCAATGTAATATGCCATAATTTAGATTTGATGCCACATAGGCATGATAAGCACAAATAGCTGCCTTTTGAGATACAGTTTTAGTTATTTTCCTCAGTACATATACATATTTACTCAATTTACTAATTAAATTTTCTATATGTGGCTTCCATCGTAAATTATTATCTAGAGTTACACCCAAAAACTTGATTTCCTTAACAAATTCAATATTTTTATTATTACACTCAACTGAAATTGTTTTTGGCTTAACTTGTTGAACATGAAACTGCATGCATTTTGTTTTGTCAACATTTACTACTAATTTATTTGCATGTAGCCAATTTATTGTATCACTAAGTGCTTTATTACAATTTATTTGAAAGTTATTTATATTTTTATCAGTAATAAGTACAGAGGCGTCATCAGCAAATAATACCATTTTTTGATTAATGTGCTTAGGCAAGTCATTTATGTAAATAATGAAAAGTAAAGGTCCCAATATGCTGCCTTGTGGTACCCCATATTTAACCGTTCTTAGGTGTGATTTTGCTATTGACTCATTATTTTCTTTATCTATATATGTAATATGGGTTTGCTGTTGTCGATTTAGTAGGTACGATTTAATGAGATCATATGCAGGACCCCTTATACCATATAAATATAATTTTCTTAACAGAATATTATGACATACGAAGTCAAATGCTTTTGTCATGTCCATAAATAGTGCGGCAATTGGTCGTTTGTTATTGATGCATTCTGTTATTGTAGTAAGTAAGTCATCAATAGCATTGTTTGTGGACTTATTTTTTTGAAAACCATATTGTTCTTTACTAATTAAATTATATTTACACAAGAATAGATAAATATTGTCATAAATAACTCTTTCAAATATTTTAGAAAGGACTGGAATTAGAGCTATTGGACGATAGTTCTCACATATATCTCTGTTGCCTTTTTTATGCAATGGTTTTATAATTGTAATTTTTAAATTGTCAGGGTATATTCCTTTGAAAAGGCATTGATTAATGATGTAACTTAGAGGAGTCGCTAATTCCTCATTGCAATATTTTATTACCTTAGTACAAATTTCATCATGTCCAACACTATTTGTATTTTTTAAATTTTTAATAATTTTTTGAATTGTTATAGGATCAGTAGGTGTCATAAAAATTGAATTTTTTTGTGATTGAATGTCATAAGAAAATGCAACATTATTTTGTTTGGCATTGTCAACAAAATTTATATATGTGTCATTACAAGCATTCGCTATGTCTTGTGGTTTTGTCAAATTTTCGTTATTATATTTTATTTTGTCAATATTTTGTTTTGGTTGCTGATATTTTGTCTTATTGATTATTTTCCATGTAGCTTTTGTTACATTTTTCGCATTCTTTATGTATTTCTTGCTTTGAATTTTTTGTGATATACATACAGCTTTTTTAAATGTTTTGTTATAGTAATCTTTGTCTTTAGTTTGAATGCTCTGCCAGTATAGTTTTCTTTTAATTAAACTTGACTTTTTTAATCCTGGTGTTAACCATTTATTTTTTTGTTTATAATTTATTCGTTTGCGAACAACAGGGAAACATAGGTCATAAAATAATTTTAACATGTCATAGAAAGTATCATAAGCCAGATTCGGATCTTCAATAGAGTATATTTCGTCAAAAGTTAAGCTTTTTAAACATTCTTTAAATTTTCTCATATTGTCTAACGAGTAATCACGAGTCTTTATATAGTAATATTTCTTACTAAAATCTGCTTTTATAGGATACTTAAATATTAAAGCCGAGTGGTCCGATATCCCTAGATGAAGAACTTTACCTGTACAACCACGACAATTGTGGGCCACGTTATCGGGACAAGATTTACTTATTGGTCTAGTGATTTCCTTGAATTGTAGTTTAAAGTTGAAGTTTTTTAATAAACTTTGAAATTCTATAGTAATTGGATTATTTTTCAATACATTTACATTAAAATCTCCACATATAATCATTTTTTTGCTTCTTATAGTGCTTAATTTTTGCAAAAGCAATTCTAGTTGTTTAAAAAATGTAGGGAGATATTGTTTTTTTGGTACTCTATAAATACTTATGACAATTAGGTCATGAGCAGATATTTCTATGGCACAGCATTCAAAAGCATAGTTAACTGCCAATTTATTTATTTCCGGTATTTCTTTATAGTCAATTCCTTTACGTGTGAGAATAACTGAACCGCCTCGTTTTTTGTTGCTACGAGAGTAGCATGTCGCTAGTTTATAGTTATTAAGATAGAGGTTATTTTCATGTCCTTTTAGTATAAAATGCTCTGTCAAACAAATTACATCTACTTCACCATGTTTTGAAGATATGTCATGTAAATGTATTTCAATATCATCTACTTTATTCAGCAAGCCACATACATTTTGACTTAGTATAACCAATTCTTTCTTTTGTTGAATATTTTCATTGTTCTCGAAAAAAATCATTGCATGAATTGTCATTACAATTATTTTTAATGTCATTTATTAGTTCTACTAGGTTTTCGACTTTTCCATCCACTTGCCCCTTTTGAACACTCAGGCTCTGTCTGCCCCGTCAGGGATATAGACGTAAAAATATCTATATATAATAGACGTAAAAGTATCTGTATCTGTATTGACCGAACTAAAAAGCAATGTATGCAAGGAAACAAGAGTGAACGGGCTATCACTCTTGTTTCCTCGTCTAGATTATGCTGATATCGCGTATTTGGATCCTACCGAGGAATTATTGGATTATTGGATAAATGGAACGCCTGCAAACGTCTGCATTAGGTATGTGTATGGTTTACGAAAATACGACCATATATAGGAAATCTTTGGGAGAGGCATAGGCCTCTCCCAAAGATTTCCTATATATATATATATATATATATATATCCGCATAACGTCCACTGCTGGACATAGGTCCAGCAGTGGACGTTATGCGGCTGAAATGATGATGATGATGATGATCGGAATATCGTTGTATGTTTTACTTTTCTGATTTGTATCTGTGTACTTTTTATGTACGTAATAAGCTTTATAAACAAACAAACAAGAAAAGACTACTTAATTCAGTACCTAAACTTTCAAATAAGATAATTAATTACGTAGTCTCAGTGCTCTCACAAACAAGCAACAGTATGTCGGCGAAAGTCACCGATAATCGGCGACTCTCGCCGATGATCGTCTTTCACTGTCGCTCGTCTGTAAGAGACCTAAAATATAAAAGCAAAAAGTAAAAGCAAATGCGTGTTATTTATCACTTAAAACATTCCCAGCGAAATTCACCCTAAAAAAGGTGTCTAAGCGAATAAATTTCTTGATAACGACCCCCATTACACGATATTTGACGCCGAAAACTGAGCGATAGACCGTAAATTAAGCGCGCCGAATAACCCCAAATGCTCACAAATGGTCCTGTAATAACGGAAAAAAAGTCTTTAAATTGTCCGCGCGTAAATTACGGCGCCGAATTAAGCCCCAATGCAAATCGAGTTAAATAAAGGTTTTTTCGGAACGCCTATCTGTTATACTGTAATCAGCTGTTACCTACTGACTGAGTTGGATAAAGAACGTGCCAGGGTGCTACTATAGGAAAGGTTATTGTTATTGCGTCCGCAATATCGATGTCGAAGAGCCAATATGTCCCGAGACCCGATGGTAATGAAAGAAAAGAAAACGAAATAAGTAAGTATTATTATTGTTTTATTGTAGTTGATAAGTAAGTATGTCTGTGAATGGGAATATAAGAGGTGATTTCGTTTGTTTAAAAAAACCTTTAGGACCTATTCACAGGCAGGTATTTGCTTCTCTTTTTCCCGACTGTCAAGGAAGGGTTATGTTTCTCCGAAAATATCCAGACTTTTCTTTCTCAGTGGCCTATTTATGACGGGTGCGTATTGCTTGATATAATTACATTTTATATATTTACATTTTAATAACGTTCATAAGATATAATGTTAATTTGACATAATCATTAAGGTATATATTTTTAATAGCTATAATATTCATTACATTTTCATTTTAAAAAGCATAAAATCATTTATATAACGTTTATGTACACTAAACATCACCTGTTATACAACTTGTGCGGTATACAGGACAAAAAGTATATCATTCAAAAAGTATATTGTTGAAAAGACATATCATTCAAAACATATAACTATCAAAATCATATTGTTTAGAAGATATATGACTTAAAAACCATACCATCTAAAAAGTATAGACAGGCAGACGAAAATAATTCAAATTTGGGAAATCTCATAAACTTTAATTTTATTATAAAAAAAAACTCAAGGTATAGGATAGGTTTATAAAGGTGCAAAGTTTAAACAAAGAAGTAGGCAATGTCCATTAAGATATTTTATAACATAAAAGAAACTGTGAATAAGATATCCAAAAGTGGGGGCAAACATAAAAATAAAATATCTAAATTTGTCAGTAAACGATTAGATTAGTAAAAAATCTGACTAGAAAATAGTAAAAAAAGAAGTCATAACATAAAGGCTACAAAAACTAACCAATTTTTTTATTAACAAAAAAATCTTGCCAATACCCAAGCTATGAAAACAAATTTTTCACTCAAGCCTCAAGGTATGAAAAATTTGGTTACACATACTAAATGCGCGCGCATTTTGTATGTGTAACCAAAATTTTCCGCCCGAGCCCCAAGGTATAAAAATTTGGTTACACGTACAAAATGCGCGCGCATTTTGTACGTGTAACCAAATTTTCCGCCCAAGCCCCAAGGTATTAAAAATTTGGTAACACGTACAAAATGCGCGCGCATTTTGTACGTGTTACAAAATTTTCCGCCCAAGCCCCAAGGTATTAAAAGTTTGGTTACACATACAAAATGCGCGCGCATTTTGAATGTGTAACCAAATTTTTCGCCCCAGGCCCAAGGTATGAAAGAAATAAAAATATAACTAACTTATTTTTTACGAACCGAAGCCCGCGACTTCGCTCGCGTGGACTTTATGTCTCTTGAAAATGCTCATCAGGCTGAACAACTTTTACTAAGGCACCATTTTTATATCTCTTATAGTTTAGCTAGACCAGTATAGTTCTGCATCAGGTGTTCTTCCAAAATTATTTATACCCTGTATGTTGCCCAGGCTTACAGCTATATAACTAAAAAAGTTTAATTTGAATCCGTCCAGCATTTCCGGAGATTAGCGTGTAATAACAGACAAACAGACACATAGACAAACAGACAGACTTTTTTTTAAATTCTTACTCCATTACTATATCTCCTTCGACCTAATATTTTTTTTGAAATATATCTAATGTACAGACAATTTTTTACTGTTTTATTATATGTATGATATAGATTTAATTTCACTTATTATTGTTTTGTCTTTTTTCATTGTAAGAGTATCACATTATAAGAGTTCACAAATAACACTATTTCGTACTTTTAAACGTTTTGCACTTATTTTTTATTTATGGCTAACAAACGAAATATTTGAGGAAGAAAATTATCTATTAATGTTAATACGTTATCAGTAATTAAAATATGTTATTGCGACATATTAATATATTATTTTTAACCCACCTGCATTGGCTTGTCTTAATAAAATTATCCGCAACATACTGCCAGGCGCTATATCAAAAGTTTGTTATATCTAATGATGATTATATATAAAGAATCTTCTACTAATCGATTTATATACGCAATGATTATTATGCTTAATAATATATCTATAGAAAGTTTATTATACGTAACGTAAATAGATTTCAAGAATTTTATACGACCTTAAATGTATACGAAAGGTTTGTTAGGTTAAATAATTATTATTCAAACGATTTTATGGGTTAGAAAAGTATGATTTATGATTTTTATCTTTCTTGATAATTATACCGACCAAAATTATACATTTCGTTGGTATTTATTCAAAATAATATATATATTGTTGTTCTGTCTTATATTACTTACCCGTAACCGAACACAACCATGTTAATTTTAGATAAAATTGAATAATTTTACCTAAATTTATTCAACATATTAAGTATTTTATTTAAAAATCCCACAGGTTACCTTGTGGCGAGTTGTTAGCGAGTATCGACACCACTGACCAGAAGTTGGTCAGACTCTGAAGTTCGCTTTTTAAAGAAGGTAGGTACTATCGATGCTTTTCATAGTAGACCCCCGAGTCATTTGTTCGGATCAAGCAAATGAGACCAGAATTCAAATGAAAGAATCATGTCTTCGGAGAGTTTTGTCATTTATGGCGGGAATTCCGGAGGTGGGTTCATCCAAGTTTTCTTAAATGGATAACTTTGCACGGTTTACGTGACGTGCGACGATTATTGAGAGCCGAACAATTGTAATTTTCTTCATACTGTTATTAAGTTTTGGGTATATTTTTTATGATCGTCGTACTTTATTGCTTTCTTGAGAATGCTTCTGTAAAAGTAGCATACTGTGAATAGCAACCTAAATTTTTTTTTCCTTTACCTTATATTGGTATGTTACCATTAAAAGAGACTTACTAATTTGCTTCTGGAATCACGAGTCTTTTTACTCCGGTTCTTTGGGATACAGATCTAACACGTAGAGCTTAGATCTTTATTTATATACAGGGCTTAGCTCGAACCATCATCATTAAAAATCATGTCATATGTATGATTGTTGACAACATTTTGACAACTATGAAAGTTAAATTACAAAAAATCTGTCAAATGTCATATGATATTATTTTCTTGATTCGTCAGCAGACAGAGGAGGAAAAGTGGCTACGTTCTAGATAGTCAACATTTTAAAGACAACGCGACACAATACCTAAGAAGAAGATGTAAAGAGGAATGTTATTTTAGCAAAACAATATTCAAGCGTTCCCACAATTTTCATCCCTTTCTCATTGTATACAACAGGCATGGATTTTATACTGTTGATGGGCCTTAAAACTGAAAGAGTCTCATGCTGAGTTTCAATAGTTAATTATTTCGACACGGTCCCTATTTCAAAAACAATAGTTTGCCTACTCATTGATTCGACAGAACATATATTCGACTAGTATTAGTCCGACAAAACACACCTACCAAAAACAGTACTACTGTAAACGAGCAAAAATCAGAACGTTGAAAAAGAAGATGGCCCCCAACGATACTAAAAATCTTTTAGCAGCTCTGTTCTCATGCATCAACTCGTAAAGATGAATGCAAATGCAATAACATTTATCGGCTTTTATGACGCTCAAGATGCTCGTTTCACTATAAAATACGAAATATATGAAGTGCAAAAACGAGTGAGAACTTGGCGAGATAACTTGTGAAGTTAGTGTAAAGTAAACTTACTAAAGTAATTTCAACGTGATATTTTTTAAATCTAATACTGTGTCTAACGCTGTAGGTGAACCTTTGATTGAACCTTTGGAAATACATAATTTGTACCATCTGACTACCAAAACATTATATTACGAGTTTTAAATATGTCTCTTGTAGATTTTTCCGCTTATAACTTCTTCTCGAGTGGAATTTTATTTTCATTTGCTTGTTTGTTGTGCCTATCTACATATACTATGCTGTCAAACAGAGCCCAGGGTTTGTTTTCTTTCATTTTATTTGTTTTTATTTTATACACTTAACATATTCAAAAATTAAATTCTGATGGTTTTGTGCATTTCCATGCTAAATGTAGATTAATTTCTTCGAGACAAATAACGCACTTGGCGATTCTCACATTGCCCCGCACTACGCAGCGTAGCGCGTGAATGCGTGTTCTAACGTTGCTTGTGCGTGTTTTCTATAGAAACGGAGATACCGTTTGTATAGAAAACACGCACAGTCCAACACACTGACACCGCGTCTACGTCGCGTGGACGCTTGTCGTTTTTGTTTGGCGGCTCCGCGCTACGCAGCGGGGCGCGGTGCAGTGTGTTAATCGCCTTAATATCAGTTTTTCTGAAATTACAAATCTAAAATCACGTTGAAAATGGATATATTCATGACAAGTGACATTATTTTGTGACGTTTTATTTTCTAAATAGTACCAAATCATTTCTTTTGACCTAGGCAAGTACCCAAATCTACATAACAGCATGGCTGCATGCCAAGCACACCTAAGAATACTAGAAAATAATGCACATTATCTAACTGGGTCACATTATTAAGAGATTATGGCATGTAATTACCTTTATAAGCCATTACGCAGGGAAAAGTAGGGAAGCGTAAATGGGGAGGGGAAAGACGGGAAAGTTATGGGATAAGCGGAAATCTGCGGACGCGTTACCTGCCAGTGTAAGCGGATATCCGCACAATGTTTGCTGGCGTCCTTACTTCACTGTCTTCAGAAATAAAATAACGTTATTTGATTTACATTTTACAAGATCCTCTCTGATCAGAGTGTTGAGATTCTTATAAATATATTTTAGAACTAGCTGTGCCTGTGGGCTTCTCTCCCTGTGGGAACTTATGTCCTACTCTGGATATTAATCTATATCCATATCAAATTTCATATAAACATGTTCAGTGGTTGAAGCGTGAAGTGGTCATTAACAAATATACAAACTTTTTTTCGCATTAATAATATTAGTAGGATTCTTTACATAACTTGGTAGCCACTTATATCTCAATTCTTTTCGAATATTGAACTTGGCTTCCATTTTTACATTTAAGTTTTTGGAGAAATCATGTTACGGGACACTTAAATTTTTCGGGGTCCAGTAGGGCTGCGCCCATTTGAAACATTTTTTAGGCACATTTGCGAAAAACGGCCACTTTTGGCTAATGTACAAAGAAAACGACCTCCGTGGCATAATGGTCAACACGCTAGACCACCAATCCGGAGGTCCTGGGTTCGATCCCCAGCCAAGGCAAGTTGGAAAATGGCCTTTTTCAAATCGTCCTGGGTCTTGAATGTTTATCTATACATGTATTTGTTATAAAATGTAGTATCTGTTTAAAGTTATTGGAAACTTTCTTACTGTACAAAAAACTCTAATAGATATACAACGTGAAAGGGTCATAGCCGTAATAAATCGAACCACAGGGTATAATAGATCCCTACATTATAATAAAAATAAAAAAAACAGTCAAAAAAACAAAAAAAAAAACCACATTCCTATACAAATTGCCCGGGCGGCAGCACACTTTCGTATGTCGTACTTTTTTTAAAGTGTTTATTTTCAATTTCAATTCATTTATTGCTTTTCATATTGTACATATATAACACTTTACTACATAGTCACTTCTTAAATTAGTAGGTACAACATGAGCCCTGATAGAGCATTGCAAAAGAAAAAAAATGGAACGGCATGCGGTTTTATTTTTCGTTAGTATTTATCTAATATAAAATTAGTTAGTAATTATTTAAATAAAGATTGATTTGTTTAGTAGTTTTTTGATACGAGTAGGTAATGTCAGTTTGTATAGTTTGTATTGTATAGTTTTAATTTCATCATACTATAGACCCGTGGTTCGATTTATTACGGGTTTGACCCTTCACTCTGTATAAATATTAAAACATTTATATTATCTCCACGGGAATAAATCTGCAAAGCATTAGCTTACACGTGTATCGTAATCCGCTACCCTGATGTGTGGGATATGTTTGGGAACGGTGTGTACGGGTATTCATATCAAGTGGCTCGCAAAGCTGTCAAGGGAATAAAAACAGGTAGACATACAAGAGGGAAAGAGGGCCGCAGGATTTTGTTTATCCCCTTATCCCTTACTTTCATCATTTTTGTTTTGTTTTTATGGTGTAGGTATGAATTCAACTTTATCAGTTTGTTATAGAACTAATAATAAAAAAACTGACTGCCTTTTTTTTAGGTTTCCGTAGTAAACAAGGAACCCTTATAGTTTCGCCATGTCTGTCTAGTGGTCTGGCCGCGGTTTTTCATCAGGAACTACAAGTACTAGGAAGCTGTAATTTGGCATGGATAGGGTGGCTAGGTATATTAATCATGCCGATAAAGTGGTGAAATAAAATCTTGATCTTTTTCAAAGTAGCGTTCATGTAAAGTCACGCCTTAGCAACCTACAGATACCGACCGCAATATATAAGTCGAAAATAACGTTACCGCTCCAATAAATCACGTTATCAAGAACAGGTGAGTACATACGTAAGAAGAACTGAAAAAGGGGCCTATTCTGCTAGGGCGGATCGAGAAGTGCCATTTTCGAAACGCGGAGTCATCTAAATGAATATTATTCGTTCGTTTAGTGACTTAGCGTTTTAAAAATGGCACCATAGGAGTTTCTTCCATGCTGGTCTGGGAGAAAAGAAAAAACTTAGAATGTATCAGCTGCTTCTCTTCCCGGGCAGATCGTAAGAGCCGATCGAGGGAATGGGTAAAAAATCGAATTGCATTCATAGGCGATGCGGCTAGCAACCCATCACTAGTTTGATTCCTACTTCCACCTTCTTGCCCACATCAAGCTAAAAGTGGCCTTTGAGTCTTACAGCCCTGGGCTCTATCTGCTTACAGCCGCAAGACTTAAAAATGCTCTGTCTGCCCCATTAGGGATAAAGACGTGATAGTATGTATGTACCATAGGAGTAAACTGGTGAAAACTATAAGAAACATACAGAAAGTCGTAAAAATCGAGTCGTAAACATACCGAACGGATGTCGACTCTCGTAACTCTGCAGCTAATGCAACCTAAATAAAATGGTGATTTACTTTGTTGTACACGTTTCGTTGGCAACGAATTGACTAAAAGCGCACTACTAGTTTATTCTCCAGGCAAATTAAAAAACTTAAAATCCACTTTCAAGGGTTCAACAGTGTTATCGATTGTTAGATAATTTTCAAAAGTTAGGCGCCGTTACTAACATGGCAACATATGCTAACAATAAGAAACTGTTTGATATCGGAACTTGGAGACGTTGTTCTACAATAACCGGCCAAGCGCGATTTGGACCTATAAAAAATCACGTTTGTTGTAGGGAGCCCTCGTTAAATATTTATTTTATCTTGTCTTATAGCGGCAACAGAAATACATCATCTGTAAAAAAATTAACTGTCTAGCTATCACGGATCATGAAATACAGCCTGAATACAGGCGGATGGACAGACAGATAGACGGACAACGGAGTTTTAATAATAGGTCCCGTTTTTACCCATGGGGTGCGGAACTCTAAAAAGTAACTGCGGTGTGGATGCACCATATGAACCCCTTCACAAACAACGCAGTGCAATCCAGAACCCGACTTAGAAAGATAAAATCCATCCAAAGCTTTCGTACACGAGTCATTATCTCCTCGCCTTATCCCTATTTGGGGTCGGCTCTGTATGTCAACTTCTCCACAGTTTTCTATCATTTACCATATTTGTACTAACCCTCCCTCTCCTCCATATCCCGCCTTACACATTCCCCCCACGTCTTTTTAGGTCGTCCTCTATCTTTGTGGCCATCTACCTTTAAGCTAACCATTTTATGCCAGATGCCAGATGTTCGGCATCTGCTTCTTGACATAGCCGTACCAAGTAAAACAGTGGCTTTTTAAATTTTCTACAATCGGTGCGACCTTCAAACTCCCTCTTATATATTCATTCCTGATCTTATCCAACTTCGTCACCCCACACATCCACCTAAGCATAAGCAAGCAGAGATGCGAATCTCTGCTCGTACATGTAATCTATGTTCTTCTCTCTTCTTCGTAGCCCAACACTCGCCTCCATACAACAAAGCAGGTCTGATTCCCGTCTTATATGTCTTTCCCTTTAATTTCATTGGGAGCCGCTTATCGCAAGTTGTTGCAGTAACTTGTTTCCACTAAAGTCGTACACGAGTATATCTTGAAAAGCATTAAAAGCTTAGCTATATATACTTGCCAGTTTTATAGAACGAATAACAAGTTTGGAAGTTACTTCAAGGAAATTGCCGATATTCCCTCATTTCATTAAGGAAAATTGAAAGACTTTCTTGCCTTGAAAATTTACATTGTTCCCGGGTTTTATTTAAATTAAAATATTAATCAGGCTGTATTGGAATAAACAATGTCTGTCTTTTGCAATATTATTTGAAGGATCACTCAAGTAAATAGTCACTTGAATGAACAGTTTTTCATTATACTTGAACAATCCTACTTTGTACGTATGTATGCTCAACATTTCTTTTACTATATATTTGTTACCTAACTAAGGCTGTTCGAGCAATGCTCGCACATTTCGGCTGCACGCGGCCACATACTATGTAGGTCGCGTGTCAGCTGTTTTAACTTAACATTTTACATCTATTTAACACTACAATTTGAAATACTATCGAGCAGCGATCGAGAAAGGACCCGTCACACCCAACTACAACATGTAACATAACAACAAATAAACAGTTCCTACGTGACGTGGTCTTGTGTCTCCACTCTAACATCTTACAACCTTAACATCATCATCTCTTCATGTATGGCGCGGGCCTAGGTGACAACCGAAGCCTGCGCCGTACATAATTTTGGTCCTTCGAGCCGGATGGATTTCGGGCCCCTTTGCGATACCTAACGGATCGGTTCACTGGCCTCCCACAAGCGGGTCTCACCAGTTGAATTGAGAAGACACATATATCGCACGGGCGCGAATACTCCGAACAACAACCAGCGCAAACATGGAACTAAACGAAGCTGTTCACCAAAAAGCTATCAGGAACAAGAACATCAGTTAAACCACAGTGTTATTTGCAACATCTACCATCATCATCAAGTAAGTTCCGGCGCTACCTTACAATCATCTACAAACATTGGAGCTTCCCCGCCAACAGTGGGAAGTCTTCGCGTCGTCCGGTTGGACGGTCACACATTGGAGCTTCGCCGCACACAGTGGGAAGTCTTCGCCGTTCAACTGGACATACATTAGGAGCATCACCACAAACAGTGGGTTGTCTTCGTCGTACAGCTGGACGTCAACATACATACAAAGGAGCTTCGCCGCACACAGTGGGAAGTCTCAGGCGTTCAGCTGGACAAACATACATGGGGCTTCACCGCACACAGTGGGAAGTCTTCGTTCGGCTGGACACACATTGGAGCTTCGCCGACTACAGAGGGAAGTCTTCGCCATTCAGCTGGACACCAACAGTCAACTAACATACATTGAAGGTACGCCGTGAACAAGGTCGAGGAGTCTTCGCCTTTTCGAGATGGATAGAATACCTTAACATCGAGATTTTATAATAAACAGCAAGATTAATTCAGAAAACTACGAATGCTGTGGTGACTGAATGTGGAACATAAATCTCCATTGAAAATATAGATACTCAGGAAGAGTAGTTAACATAAGTACTTCGAAAATCGAGAGTCACGAGTAAAAAGATATCATCATACAATTCACAGTCAAAAACATTTGCGAGAAATCTACAGGCAAACATACATACAACTTATATAGATGTTCATTTAAATCAATAACATACGATGCCTACTTGCATAAGAAATGTAACATCGGAAGTTCAATGACATGGATATTGAACAAGGCCAGTCACAACAATTTGCAAGCTTGCAAAACCGCGCGCCTACTGACTTCACCGGACACCGGAGACTTGGAATAATAAAATACGTCACATTGGACAATAACAATTATCAACAAGCCATCTCATCAATTTCGAGTGGATCGGGCCGGGAGGATGCGCAGCAGCAGCAGCGGTCAGACAACGCCGGGACGAATCGAGGCATCGTAGACGTCGCGAGCAGTACATAACAGCACAACATTCAATTACTTGTCTACAACATACAACTATCTTGTCAAGTGGCGGCTTCTTTCTCGATCTATATTTCATCTTTCGGGTTTGGGAGTATGTTCGAGCAATGCTCGCACATTTCGGCTGCACGCGGCCACATACTATGTAGGTCGCGTGTCAGCTGTTTTAACTTAACATTTTACATCTATTTAACACTACAATTTGAGATACTATCGAACAGCGATCGAGAAAGGACCCGTCACACCCAACTTCAACATGTAACATAACAACAATAAACAGTTTCTACGTGACGTGGTCTTGTGTCTCCATAACATCATCAAACAACAACATCAAAACTTCGTGTATGGCGCGGGCCTAGGTGACAATCGAAGCCTGCGCCGTACAAAGGCACTATTTTTTCAGTATAAATATATTTTCATATGTTCCTTCATATCTTCCATGATATCAATGGTATATAGACGAGTATTTTTTTTTATAATTGTTACGGCTATCTTTTTCTTTATCCCTAACTATACAATTAAAGGTTTGTGTAGGTCCTTTGATTACTTCAAGGGAGCTTCTGGGGACAAATCTATACAAGTCCACTGGTTTTCATAGATTGAGTGGCGGGTGGCGCCTAAACACCGTCTGCAAATAAATATCTCTACAGGTGCACTATGACTGACTGTCCTATTATCCTTATAACACCTAACTACTCCAATTTCATAATATAAAGTCCACTAGAATCAATTTGCTAAACAATTTAAAGCAAACTCCAACTGAACTTGACTTGATATAGGAGGTACAAATTGTTTTTTTTCTTTGGTCTTGGCTCTTCGCTGGTTGTCACAAATTCTCTTAGGTCATCAAGTAATGAAATCGAAAATAAAATAAAATAACTCATACCGTTTGTTCTAGTGTTTTAAAACATTTCTTTTGCCAACCTATCTTGCTTTCATTACATGTGTGGCTAACAAATATGTGCCATGTGCTATTTATGTGCGACTTTGACAGACGAGGAGATATCGCTACACTGTAGATTTATGTTGTACCATCGAACCAACCAGGTTAAAGAAAGTGGTAAAAACGAAGGGGTATTTTGTAGGCTTTATTTCCAACTAGCCGAAGACCGCGACTTCGTTTACGTGGGACTTTATGACTCCGGAAAATGCTCATCAGGCTTAACAACTTTTGCTAAGGCGTCATTTTTATATTTTATATAGGTAGTTTAGCTAGACCATTATGGTTCTGCATCAGGTGTTAAATTTTCCAAAATGTATACCCTTTATGTTGCCCAGGCTTAACAGCTATATAGCAAAAAAAGTTTCATTCGAATCCGTCCAGTATTTTCGGTCAGGTTAGCGTGTACAAACAAAATAACAGACAGATTGTTTTTAATTCTTACACTGTTATTATCTCTACATAGCCACAATTTTTTTTTTGGAAATATATTCAATGTCAGAAACATTTTTTTACTGTTGTATTAAATTTATAGATAAATAAATAAATAGGGACAAATTACACTGATTGAGCAACCCAAAGTAAGTTCGAGACACATTATTTTATTGTTTTATTATATGTATAGATACAGATTTCCAAAGCATCAATACTCACGCAGACTGGTACAATTTTATCGGGCACTTCTCTTTGACTGATTTGTTCGTACCTGCAACAGAAAACATTGTCGGTTAGGATTTTATTGATTTATCGGAAATTTGGATGGTTGACAGTGGCTTTGTAGTTGAATTTCAGGCAAAAAAATGCATGGGACGGGAATATTTCATGTTTCGTTTTCTTTTTTATTTACTTCAATAAATGAGGTTATCAATTGGGTAGTATCCAGAGTCGAAAATAAATTATTTTGTACTGATAATAGAACCAATCACAAAATAATGTCAGTGATTACATGATTATTATACAACGTGGAAGGGTGCCCGTAATAAATCCAACCACAGGCTTAGTATAGCGTGTGGTATGAGTTATAAAAAAATTGGCATTTCCATACAAATTGCCCGGGCCGCTGCAAATTTTCGTATGGAAATGCAATTTTTGTTTTAAATTTTTATCTGTTATTTTAATTTTATTAAACAACTGTGGTCTAGCATAGCCCGTAGTTGAAGTGATTCCTGGAGATTTTTTCTCATTCCCCTAGATATTTACAATATTGTGTCATTTTTTTACTTTCTTTCGTTCTTCCCATATCAAAATTCAAACACAGATGAATCCTGAAGCTTTTGTCAACGAAATAAGAATAAACTGCTGAATATTTCATCAAACATGTACAAATCTACAAGATTATTGATTTGTCTGTACACTGAAGATAAGGTACCCTGCGACATTGACCGATTATGGAAATAGAAGGGATAAGGTTTAGACGCGTAAGCCCTTCATAAGTCTTCATTGTTCGATTGTTGCTGGAATAAGGCGAAATTGATTTGGTTTGTTCCAAGTTCGATTTAATGAAAATAATTGATTTGCTTTAATTGAAACAAGTTGAAGAGTAAGTGAAAAACAAAGATTTGCCTAAAATTAAGAAAGTTAAGTGATTTTAACCCGCAACAAAAAGAAGAGAACGCTCCTCTTCAGTGTATGTCCCGTCCCTTCCACGTTGTTTAAGATGGCACTTCAAATTCTTTGAACACTTATCTTTAATATCTATACAAACAGTAAAAAAGTGTGACAGTACATATTAAAAATATTTCCAAAAAAATATTGGGGGCGAAGGAGACAAAGTAATAAAGTAAGAATTTAAAAAAAATGTCTGTCTGTTTGTCTGTGTATCTGTTTGTACACGCTAATCTCCGGAAATACTGGACGGACTCGAATGAAACTTTTTTTGTTATATAGCTGTTAATCCTGGGCAACATATAGGGAAAAAATTATTTTGGAAAATGGAACACCTGATGCAGAACTCAAATGGTCCAGATAAACTATAAGAAATATAAAAATGACGCCTCGGCAAAAATTGTAGCCTGATGAGCATTTTCCAGAGACAGAGTCCACGCGAACGAAGTCGCGGGCTTCGGCTAGTATTATAATATAACACAAGGAACATCTAAATCCGTGAGTCACGTGGGAGCTGCCTAAAGAAATATCTCCTACGACTTACAGCTATAAATAAGTCACATTACGATCTATTCACAGCTATATTGAAGCATTTGATCTAATTGACAGCCGCGTTCCGGATGGAAGCGATATAACAATATGGGAGATGTGCGGACGTCTCCTTGTAGGAGCTATCTTGGGCACAAATGAAGGTACAAATGGTTTCTTTGTTGGTGGTAATGTAGAGGAAATAGTTTTTAGGCGTATAGCAGGATAGGGTTTGGTAACCACCAAAGTTTAGTAAATACAACTATGCTTATATAATCATCATTATCATTTCAGCCGCATAACGTCCACTGCTGGACATAAGCTTCCAAAGATGTTCAAAATTATACGTATAAAGAATAGCAACCAAAATATAATTCATCGTCATCATCATTATTATCGTCAGCTTTCAGGGCATTGCTGGGCACAATCATTATAATTTTAGTTTTATAGTTTAACCGGTCAAGAACCGCACGACATTAATGAATGTCCACGTCCATTATCTTACTATTGTGTCTGGTATTGGCGGTAAAGGAACTGTAGTGTAATTTATAATGTGTTAGTCTCGAATGGTCTTAAACGCAAACCGCCTTATTCATAAAACGCAGATTAACTTTGTTACTAGTTTTAATTAAACCATTACCCGACCAAATCAATTTGACATTTTCAGATGAGACAATCTAGATGTCAACTTGATTTGGTCGGATAATGGTCTAAATTAAAGTCTGTGTTTTATAATTAAGGCGTTTTATATTTAGTACTTAGTTATGTCATAAATGCAAATAGTACGCGAATTTAAAGGAAAAGAATAAACCAAGACGGAATATCTGAAAATACTTAGTATAACGTTAGTACAAGTTTTTCCTTATTTTTCTTCAATTGGGATCGGATTACGTAGGTAGCCGTAAAGTAGCTTATTGAAAATTCTTCATCAAAACAATTTTCAATTTCAATTTCAATTTATTTATTGCTTTTCACATTATACATATAATAGATTACACTACACAGTCACTTCTTAGGTTAGTAGGTACAACATGAACCCTGTTAGGGCATTGCAACAGAAAATAACGGAACGGCATGCGGATTATTTCTTAGTATGTATCAAATTCAATGTTAAAATTATTATGAATAAAAATTTAATTTCTTTTTATTGATATTTTTTATTTTATTTAATGAGGCGATACTATACTATAATATTTAATAACGTCCAAATGTTGTTTTAAGTAGTACTACAAGGTAGTTACTTCAATATTTTGGTATGTACTAATCTATGGTTTAACTGGTAAAAATAAAAAAGCTAACCCAAGAAAAGTAAGAAGTCAAAAGAGCGTTAAACGAAATTAAAAACAAATAAAGGTGAATAACCTGCGGATTTCTATTACTTACTTCTAAGATTAACTTTGTTGTTCCAGAAAATAAACCCTAGAATCAACAGAACAAACAAAACCGATCACTTTATCCGATTTGGAGGGGTCAGTGAACTTTTGACAGTGGCCCGCCATATTGGAATTTTCTAGGAATTTCGTTTGTAAACATTGTTTAGTAAAAATACTGACTGGCGCTAGCAACAAAGAAAGACATAAATAACTTTAATTTTGTAAAGTAAACTAAACTGCCTCCGTGGTGTAATGGTTGGAGCGTTTGGCTCATACCCGGAGGTCGCGGGTTTGATTCCCAGCGGGGGCAACGACTTTGTGTTGTTGTCCTAGTTTGGTTAGGACATTACAGGCTGATCACCTGATTGTCTGATAAGTAAGATGATCCGTGCTTCGGAGGGCACGTTAAGCCGTCGGTCCCGGTCACTGTCTTTGACATTGGTCGTTACCTAAAACCATGTCAGAGGCCTTTAAGGCGGTTTAAAAACTCTGACACTAGTGTTAGTCACTAACACACACGACAAGAAGAAGAAGAAGTAAAGTAAAATATTGATTTCCTATCAATGTTACCTTTTGACATCTGTTTTATGTATATATTACTCTATTACTTTATGTTTTGGTGCAGTAAAGATTTTAACTAACTAACAATGTTACATAACTTACATATAATATGTAGGAAAAGTATGATTTATTCTGGCGGTTTTTTTTTGTTGTATAATTGACTGAACTTGGTAACAAGGTGGTTTAGAAAACATTGGAGAATATAGAGACTTATAAGAGAATGAACGTCCCTGTCATAACATAGCGCAACAGCTTATTGAAGTGGCAGTGGGCGGGGCAAAAGCGCGAAAAACCGATGGCCGTTGGAGCAGAAGGATTCTCGAATGGCGGCCACGTACCAGCAAGTGCAGCGTAGGACACCCACTGACTAGGTGGAACAACGACCTGAGGAAGATTGCAGGAAAATACTGAAAGCAGGCTGCTTCCAATCAGTCCTTTTAAATATCCTTGGAGGAGGCCCTTGTCCAGCGGTGGACTTCCTGTAACTGATAAGATGATCTATTCTGCTGATTACGACCTAAACATTTTATATAAGTTGTTAGTTGATTTTCGGTGTTGTTTGCACGTCTCGTGTTATTATACAAAACAGCGAAACCCTTTGAAGTCCAACACACACTTTGGTGGTTTCATAAGAGAAGAATAGAAACCTCATGTAGTATCACTTTAAAATTGGGTAGATGACCGAGTCAAAAATGAATTATTGAGGTACAACTCATAAAATTAAACGCCACAAAATTGTATCACTTTTCATTCATCGACTCCGTTTTACAAGCTTTTGTATATGCTAGTATTTTACACTACATACATACATACATACTATCACGTCTTTATCCCTAATGGGGCAGACAGAGCATTTTGGGTCTTGCGGTTCTATGCAGAGCCCAGGGCCGCAAGACCCAAAAGCCACTTTTAGCGTCATGGTGGGCGAGAAGATGGAAAAGCAATCAATACAGTGATGGGTTGCTAGCCGCATCGCCTGTTAACATGATTTGCATTTTTGCCCATTCCCTCGACCGGCTTTTACGATCTGCGTGGGAAGAGAAGCAGCTGGTACATTCTAAGTTTTTTTATTTCTCCCAGACCAGCATGGGAACTATTTACACTACATGCTATTCCAAAATGAATGTTTGTTAATGTCAAATCTTGAAACTCAATTTTCAACCAGTTATCTTCAACCGATTTATCTAGCTGAAATTTTGCATATACTTGTATATGTCGGATGATAGAGCCGGGAGATATTCGACGGAACTCAGTTACAAAACAATATAACCTCATTACCTATATCAGGACTCATTTTGACGACCTCCGTGGCGTAGTGGTCACCATGCTAGTCCGCCACACAGAGGTCCCGGGTTCGATTCTCGGTCAGGACAAGTTGGAAAATAGCCTTTTTCAAATTGTCCTGGGTCTTGGATGTTTATCTATATATGTATTTGTTATAAAATAAAGTATCGTTGAGTTAGTATCCTATAACACAAGTCTCGAACTTACTTTTGGACTGGCTCGATCAGTGTAATTTGTCCCTATATATTTATTTATTTATTTGATTTGTATTGACAAGCATTTTATGATAGACGATGTTCAAGGTCTGATCATGGAGACGGAAGGTAGTCGATGGAACTCAGTAATAAAACGAAGCAACTTAATCGAGTTTGGACTTATTTCATTTGTCTTATTATGTACTATGGCCTTATAATAAAAGCTTAGCAGAAAGAGGGCTATTTGACTCCAAAAATCCTACAAAAATCACACTTGTGTATTTCATTCAAATCCCATAGAAAATGTTTATTTTGACGTTTAGAAAAAAGTGTCTGATTTGATTCGCTCATCTAGCGAATTCCAATAGCACTACCAAACAAACTTTTACTCTCATCAAACTGTCATTAGTTCACGATGAGCCTATGACATAAGGCCAAGTTCATAGAGCGAGCTGACCGCAGCCATTGAACCCAGGAGAAAGTGATCCGTCAGCCATTGTGATTCGCAATCTTGCGCAACCAGCACCAATGTAGGCGTTTTCGCTCGAGAAATCTAAACAGCATCAACAGCATGCAAAGTGTGATGTTCGGTACATACCAAAAAGGGGAGGTAACACTCAGGCACTCAATACTATCCTACTAATATTATATAAGCGAAAGTTTGTTAGTATGGATGGATGTTTGTTACCCTTTCACGTAAAAACTACTAAATGGATTTAAAAAAAACTACACTAATATAATTTTGTACCAAAAAAAAAAAGAACATATTTTTTTGGTACAAAATAGTAAGTATTTTATATTTGGCTGATTAGATTACACATAGATTTTTATTAAAAGCTTTTATTAAGTTTCACCTGTCCCGTTGTCCGTCTATATGTCTGTCGGTCTGTTTGACTGTCATTCGACCCATTTCCCGGGTTACGATTGAGCTGAAATTTTGCACACATACGTATATCAAGTGACAATGAATTAATGTTTGATAGAACTCAAATTATATGCAGCAATTTTTAGAAATTCCAAAGCGCGCTAGTTGTGGGCTAGGCGTGCGCATGTCGTCCGAACGCACCCTATTTATTATATTACCGTATTATGCACTCCATAAATATGAGTTCACAAGTGCTATTTTTGAAACGCGGAGTCACCTAAACGAATGGTTTTTCCATACAAAAGACCGTTCATTTAGTGAGTCCGCATTTGAAAAATGGCACCACAGTACCAAATCACATTTTAATCATTTTAATGCACGGTACACTCGCGCACAAAAATGTCAGATTGCGAAACCGTTTTAAATTGAAAGCGATTGTGGCTCCGCTTTTTCAACCGTAATTACGACAACGGCATACCGGCGACAGTTGTAACTGTGAGTGGAAAAGTGATTTAAACTGTTGCAGTGCCAGCAGGCCCAGGCTCCATTTAAGATGAGTGTATTTGAACAAACAATGACATGTCGTTATTGATAGGTACATTGAAGAAATAGAGTATCTATCTTGATTGTCAATACCCAGCAAAGCTCAGCTTATCTGAGATATCCGATCCTGGGCCAAAGCAAAGCCTAAGTTTTCACCTGGCGAATACTATATAGGCCAAAGTTTGACATAAAACCCCAGACCTAGCGAAATTGAGATAGGCACGTAAGTAAGAGCACAGAATACAAAATAGTGTAAGAGTATGAAGTGTGTTTGTGCATATCTGTCTGTAACTTTGTTGTGTATTTTGTTTTAGAATCAAGTGGTCCCTACAATCCAAACTGTTGATCTAAAAGGTATCCTGTTCTATACACGAACCGACTTCCATAAACGTTTTAATTGCACAAAATACATAAATATATCACTAGATAGAAATAAGATAAAAATACAACTTTATTTATGACTTCCATTATAAATTAGTATTTCCAGCACATAACTTACAAGAAACAAAACGCAACGAGTTAAGAGTTTGCAGGAACAAGACGCAGAAAATTACTGCATTGCAATTTGTTGCGCTCCGAATAAGAAGCAATTCTGTTAGACATATTATCTTATTGCGAGAGATTCCGTTATTTACTGCAGTTTATAATATAATTGCAGTGAGCTTTTCTCCTTTCTAAAGCAGGAACTGCAGGATTTAGTATTTTCATATTTTAACGTCGTGAAAGAATGTTTATCGCGATTAAGGAATAACTTGATATTTTATGTACTTCTTAGCATTTCAGTTGTATTATTAGCTGCTTAGAAGCCCAGTGTATGCTTTCCAGTTTTTTCTTTTTCAAAGATGATATTGTCTATTCATCATCATCAGGTCTTTCTGTCTCCACTGCAGGAGAACGACCCTCTCTATACTACCAGAGCCATACTTGGCCTACACTCTCTTCGCTGGCCAGACGAGTTGAAGAGATCTCATTGATGTTTCAAAGCTTTGTTTAGCTTGTATTTCCTAAGTCGCCTGTAACGACATCCACGGGAGGACTTGGAGTGGTCCTATTCTACTCTGCCGGAAACCACACGGCATATATTGTCAATTGTCACCTAATAATTCCAAAGACCATGCTTAGTAGAAAGAAAGAGGAATGCCTGAAAAGGAGAATTTAACGATTTGGCTATGATTACAAGTATATCTAATCACAAATCCCTATCACAGTTCAGTGCAATGCAATTTTTTATAGAAGAAAGAAAAAAAGAAGAGATAAAATAGGTATTTGGTGCATTTAACAATAATTCCTTAATAATTATAAGTACCTGGGCGACCGAGCTTTGCTCGGTTACATCTCAAACATTAACTATTTTTTTTTAAACTTGTCTAAAAACAATGCAAAATAAAAAATGAAATATAAACTTAAACATAAAATAAAAAAAAAAGTAAGTCACCGAGTGGGATTCGAACCCGTAACACTTTTTCTAGCGATCGGTATTCTTAACCACTGAGCTAAAATCTAGGCAGTTGGCGCGACGAAATTAGCGACCATATTCTGCGTGGAAAGAAAAACGCATGAAAACTCGAAAACACGCCTTTTCCCAAACATAAAACTAATCTAGATCGATTATTTACCCCCGAAAACCCCCATATACAAATTTTCAGCGAAATCGTTAGAGCCGTTTTCGAGATCACAGAAATTTATAAATATATATATATATACATACATACAAGAATTGCTCGTTTAAAGGTATTAGATTAGATAGATAATGAGTTCATCGCATTTTTTTAAATTTATTAAAAATAGTGCAGAACCTACTTTATTATTAATACACTATGAATTGATTTACTTCACTTTGGTTTACAAATTCGTGAAACCTTAAAAGTAGGTACATTAACCCTGGACAACTCTTAGCCCAACTTTCATACAAAAACTGCCATCGTCTTTTGCCATCGTTTCCACCAAATTAATTTTCAATTCATGTCGAAACTTCATTAATTTGAACCGAAAACTTAACTGTCCAACTGTACTTTCAAACTATAGCTTTCAATTACTCATTGTGTTTGAAAACTGGAAAAGTATTATGAAAGTTAGTTCATTCATTGTATTGTTTCAATAGCGAAGTAGTTTTCTTTAGACTGTGTTTGCTGTTTTTAGGGTCTCGTCACACCGAGTGATCGACGTCAACGTTTTTCTTTTACCAACTAGAAATAACCGGCCAAACGTCTAAAAAACGTATTTTTTTATTGAATTTGTATGAAATGTTATACTTTCTAATACTTTTTAAAGTCGGTTACCTTTAAGTCCTATGACTCTGTGACTAATAAAAATAAAAAACTAATAAAAATTTTGAATCCCGTATTCTCTTGGAAGAAAAATTCTATTTGTTCTCTAAGTCATAGGTTGCGTAAAGATGATGAGGTGCACAGAACAAAGCAAAGTTTGTTCACATATAAAATATCGTAAACCAGTACCAGACTTTAAAAATGAGTTGTCTTATTCATATCACTGTTTATTCCCAGAGTAATAAAATGCCTTATATAATAGTTTCCGACTGCACTCAACCCATCCATTAGCACTCTTGTCTTTGAAACTGGAAAACATTGTGATTTTAATAAAAGCAGCTCTTTGTTAGTGTTGCTTTGTTTTTAATATTGTATGAAGTTTGATAATTACCTTTTCAGTTAGTATTTTTGTTTTAAAATCTAGTTCTGACATGACTGAATGTTCTGACATTAGATTATAAAAAAGTATGGTACACGTATTTTCCCTTTTCTTTGATTAGCAAGAAAAAAACGACGGGTTGCACTCTGGGAGTGCGAACGAATTTTTGATCAGGTCACGTGTCCTGACGCGAGTTTAACATTTTTTACCCATTCCAAAAAAAGTGCACAACGCCGCTAAAGAAGTTTTCACTTCAATAATATTTTTTTACTCAGTCCACATCTTCTAAAAACTGACTGATCGGTGACTGACTGACATATCAACGCACAGCCTGAACCGCTAGGTCGAGACTCCAAAGGCAAAAAGGTACCTTATGAGGTCTAGAGGTGCACTAAGAAGGATTTTTGAAAACTCACCCTCTTAAAACGGGGGGATAATTTTTTTATGGAGAAACAAGACTAATTAGATCGTTTTATTCGAACCTTTGCATCAGAAGCATTTCTGACATGTGCAAACATATGTTTCAAGATTTTTCAAAATTTAACTCGTAGAGGTATGAAATGGGAACGGGAATTGGAACGAGAACGAGAATAGGTATTATATGTTATAACAAAATAAATAACGTAAAAATTTAATTAAAATTCTTAATCCTATTAGAAGTCGCGGGTTCAAGCTAGTCCCTACTTAATAAGATAGTTATGCCATGTGCCCTAATGTAGGTAGGTACCTATTACGTAGCTTAAAATCGCAATTATAATTGAATATTCATATGATTCATCGGAATAGGTTCAATCAGTGTGCAAAATTGGATGAAATGAACCGTTCTCCCATTTTATACGAATGAATTCACTATTTTGTTTCCTCAAAATTTAATTCAATAATTAAATCTAATTTCATTATGTGCCAGTACTTCGTAACATAATTTTAGTTGGTTCTAATTAAAACAGACAAGCTTAAGGTGAAGCCTAAGTAATAAACTCTAGCAATATTGTTGATTTTCATCGTGTCCTAAAAGATCTTGGCCTATATTTTTTTGACGCCATTGTAGCCAACACTATAAAAAATAGAAAAATACACACACGAATACTTAGATAGATTTATTGTTAATCCTGATTAATGAAGATATTTGTAGGTACAAATATGAATACAAATACAAGTTCTTACGCAAGCCAGGTGTTACTTATTGCATAAGTCTTTTTCAGATTCAGGTTTTTTGCGAAAAAATATAAGTAACTATGTACAAAATTTCAACAAAATTTTGCTTATAAATTGACTTAGGTACTGGTGATGTTATTAAGAATTATTTTCAGATATAAGTACCTACCTGCAATTTGGAAATGTCAGTTGTTTAATTAATATAAGGAGGAAATCGGTGGTCCGGTTGAGTACGCATTACTAGCGCTTTCGTAAGTTAAGCAACACTTTCCATAGTATCTGCCTACCCCTGAGGGAAACAGGCGTGATATTATGTATGTATGTAAGCAAAACTGGACATGATTTCACAAACACGCGCGGATGGGTGACCAAAAAAATTCTAGAGCTTCGTGCTTTAGAAGGCACGTCAACATTGGTCCCGGCTGTCATCATTGCATGGCAGTCGTCAAACTATTTCAGCCTTCTAAATCTGACATTATTGTTGGCCCATTTATACGGTGCAAGTTTCTTGTTTGTTTCATACAATTAAATTGAAACAATAGATAACTTGCATGGTCGAAACAAAACGTCAGCCGTACAAATCATTTATTCCTTCAAAAAAATGGTATGCAACAGGCAAGAAACTTGCATCATCTAAGTAAGCATCTATACACACTCAAAAATCAAAACAAACAATTAATTCATACGTAAAATAAACTTAATTAGTTTTTTATAAGATTTTTTTATCTTTTGCGATTTGCCAATACCAAACACAATAGTAAAACAATGGAAGCCGCATTATAAATATAAGCCATGCGGGTCTTAACCGGTTAAGTATAAGGTCTAACAAAACATACTAAAACTATTTTTAAAGCGAATTTAGTTCATGATACTGAATAATTTTCCCTAAGTAACACGTATCGAAATTTGAAAAGTAATTTTTGGCCTCCCGTACAAGTTGACCGATCAGCTGATCCGAGTTTGTACGGAAAGTCAAGAATAAAATTGATCATATTCCGCTATACGTTTCTTGGGGAAAATTGTTCACTATCACGGACTGAATTCACTCTTAAAATAGTTTCAGTAAATTTTTTAACCTTATATAGAATTACGTGACCCAAAGTGGGACAAGATGACTATTTCAAACCTTAAAGGCCAAGATGCAAATAAGCAAACATTATTAGGGTCCAATTAAGCCCGGGTAAGTTATGTTCCCATAAATAACACCATTTGTTTAAATAGCTCGGAATATTTTCGGCGAGTATCAGGTGATTGTTATTGGAGAAATGGGTTGATACACAGATATACAATAGCTTCTTAGATGGGTGTTGAGATAACTAATGAGTTTTGCTTTAGAGTTTATTGCGTAAATTTAGTACTTAGTTAGTACCTACCTAATAAAGTATTTTTAGAGGTTATCCATTCGTCGATATTTTTTTTTAATGTATGTTCACTAATTATTTGACTAAGACGAAGAAGAAGACGCCTGAACTGATTTAGAAAATGTCCCTCCGGTCTCAAACAATATCTATTAAAAATTACATCAAAATCGGTTCAGTGGGGTTGTAGAGGTACAGACAGACGGAGCTACTTTCGCATTTATATATTGGCACAGAATTAATAATAGCATTACATAATATTGGTCAGTAAGGAAGTAAGGATCAAAATTACAAAGGAAAAAATAGATATAACTTTATTGAAGCATGTAGGTAGTTAATTTCTTAATCATATCAGCTTCTTGTTGAGCATTTTGTTTCTTAGTTGTTGTTCACCGCATTCAACTTTGTTACACTCAAATTAATCTAAATGAGGTTAACGTCGTTGGTGTAGCTATAAGTAATATTTAAAATTTTGTACTTAATTACGAAATTTGTATAGTGACACTGTTTGTTAATCCTATGTACAATAAAAAAAAGAAGGAGCATTAGCATAAGGATGCGCGTTCTTCACTGGAGATAGGAAAGTATACGTTATATTACTTCCATGCTGGTCTGGGAGAAAATAAGACACTTAATGTACCAGCTGCTTCTCTTCCTGATCATTAAAGTCGAAAATTGGTATAAAGGGTTTTGGGGTTCAAATAAAAATTCGAGCTAGGGAGGTTTCATTTTTATGAAATCTCTTTCTACGTGTTTTTCACCCGAAACCCGGTCACCCAGATATAGATGTAAATAGGCGAGGATGAAAAATGAAAAAAAAAAGTGATGGTTTGCTAGGCGGGCCATCATTTTTTTATTTATGTTATACAAGGTGAAAGAGACATATCTGTAATAAATCAAACCACGGGTTTTACTAGGTCACTATAGTATAAAGAAATTAAATGAAGCCAAAAATTAAAAAAAAAATCCCGTACGAAACTATGCAGCCGTACAATTTGTACGGGAATGATTTTTTTACGTATTTTGACTATTATTTTATCTTATACTATAGTGATCTAGTGTAACCTATGGTTCAATTCATTATGGGTATGTTCCTTTCATGTATAATTTATTAACAAGAGCGTGATTTTTTTTCTGTTTTTAAAAATTACTAAGCTATAACTTATTATTAGCTAACTTTTACTTTCCTTTGAAGTATACCTACTGAGCTATTATTAGCATTGTAGAGGTAGAATAAATAATAGGTAATTTAAATAATAGGAAATGTCATTATTGTAAAATTTGTTGTAAAAATTGTTTTCATTTTACCGAGAGGGAGAAGCGGGGGCACCTAACACAGGTATCTAATACTTACAAGGTGCTCCCATCCATGTATACATTACAATAAGTGTTTTGAAACTGAAATAAATATTTTTGTTTTTTTATTTTTATTTTTTAATAATATAAACTGAACTATACAATCAGCTGGTCCAGTGTACCCTTATGTACCTGTTCTGTTAATTAATATTCTGGAAAATAACGCCACCCATCGCAATTACAAGAGGCAACACCCGACGAAAATATTTACACTATGGAATGAAGCAAGGGTTGCCTTATATAAAAAAAACTGTGTGTTTTCCTAGAGTGAAACAATTTAGTCGCCCAGGTAATGGAAAATCAAATTAAATGAACAAAAAGGATATATTTAGTTGGTTCCCTTAATCGACATTCGATATCTGCTAACTTCTAAATCCTTTTTTTCATATCAGCAAAGCGAAAACACTGTTTATGAAAAATAGTCAAAGAAAAAAGGCGTAGAAAACCCAACAACTGTTTACTTTTTTGCTTTCCACCGGTTTGTCAGATTAAAGCCACGCGTGTATTTAAAAATTCTCTTTAAAATGTATTTTTAGGAAAAATAAGCTAGCTGAAAGCTCGTAGTTAGTAATACTATTCGTATTTTTTTTTTATAATAAAAGTCAAGTAATAAAAAACACATTATCCTGATTTTAATAATGAAATAAGAGTAATTAACTAAAGTGTGTCTTCTTATCGTGTGTGTTAGTGACTAACACTAGTGTCAGAGTTTTTAAACCGCCTTAAAGGCCTCTGACATGGTTTTGGGTAACGACCAATGTCAAAGACAGTGACCGGGACCGACGGCTTAACGTGCCCTCCGAAGCACGGATCATTTTACTTATCGGACAATCAGGTGATCAGCCTGCAATGACCTAACCAAACTAGGACAACAACACAAAGTCGTTGCCCCCGCCGGGAATCGAACCCGCGACCTCCGGGTATGAGCCGAACGCTCTAACCACTACACCACGGAGGCAGTTCAAACTAAAGTGTTAGAGCTCTTGAACTGATAAGTTTTTAATATCCATACGTTTAATAACTGAAAGTGAAACTAAATTCTTGCATTATATTTTAAGAATCCCCTTACCCTAGACTTTCCCATACAATTCGGTTAGGTTATAATTGGTTCTCGAGGGTAAAATTATAAACTGGAAAGAAAATAAGGATGTAGAAGTTTCCCATTCTGATGGTCAAAAATGACATAACACTATCTCCGCATGGCGTAATATGGTGCGGCTTCCATTGTTATACTATTGTGTCTGGTATTGTCGGATCTCAAACACATGCAAATAGTCTATTTAAAAGTAGAAACTCGTCTTAAACGCACCTTCAACTCGTCCCGTCTTATTATAAAACGCAGACTAACTTTGTTACTAGGTTTAAACCATTATCCGACCAAATCAAGTTGACATTTTCAGATGAGACACTGGCATATTATTAGATGTCAACTTAATTTGGTCGGATAATGGTTTAAACCTAGTAACAAAGTTAGTCTGCGTTTTGTAATAAGACGGGTCAAGTTTAATCTCAAATGTTATTTTGTCTAAATTGCGGCTCGTCCCCTATGTTATTGTATGCCATTATTGAAACACTAGACGGGTAAGCTTTGTTCACTGCATTAATTAAACTAATGACTTTGCTCATGATAAAGTTACATTAATTAATACAAAAACATTTCGAACTATTAATTGTTCAAAATGTTTTCGTTCGTTAATGTTTTTACTTGTTATTGTAATGTTGTAAGTTGAAACAACTTTAATTGGTAGGCAAATTAAAAAACTCGACTGTCAAGAACGCCATCTAATGATTAGTAGCAGAACTAACGATACGACTTGATATCTGTGCCATCTATTTGCTAGGGAAAGCCCTGACTTAGAAGCGTTAACCCTAAATAATTTTAGAAGAAACCATAAGAGAACTTGATTTCACGCAAATAACCGCATTAAAGTCGGTTCATCCGTTCGAGCGCTACGATGGCACAGACCGACAGACGTTAACGTCCAACTTATAAAACCCTCTTTCATATCGAGGTTAACAAAAAAAATAGTAAAAATAATTGATACTGATTTTTTTTACTGTTTAATAAAAATGTTACCAAGAAATAGACAGTTTTTTTATCAAATATCGTACCCTTTATTAAATATAATAATATCTATTGCTAGAGCGAAAGAGGAAATGTAATTTAGCGTGTGTCCCAGTTCTGTGTCCATGCACAACTATTGCAATTATATGCATCACTCGTTTATCATTGTCCACATCCGACGTGACCAGACCATGTGACCTGCGGCTGCCCCTATGCGCCCGCGCACGTGCCGACAAACACAGTTTTAGGACATTTATTATATACAGACAGGAAAACATGTAAACATACATCTTATACCTTTAAACGAGCAATTCTTGTATGTATGTATATATATATATTTATTTATAAATTTGTGTGATCTTGAAAACGGCTCTAACGATTTCGCTGAAAATTTGTATATGGGGGTTCTCGGGGGTAAACAATCGATCTAGATTAGTTTTATGTTTGGGAAAACGCGTGTTTTCGAGTTTTCATGCGTTTTTCTTTCCACGCAGAATATGGTCGGTAATTTCGTCGCGCCGCGACCGCCTTGATTTAGGTCAGTGGTTAAGGATAGCGACCGCTAGAAAGAGTGTTACGGGTTCGAATCCCACTCGGTGACTTACTTTTGTTTTTTTTTATGTTTAAGTTTATATATTTTATTTTTATTTTGCATTGTTTTTAGACAAGTTTAAAAAAAATTGTTTATGTTTGAGATGTAACCGAGCAAAGCTCGGTCGCCCAGGTACTATACATAAAAGGGGGACAGGTCTGGGAAAAAAAATTGAATGTACCAGCTTTTTTACGTGAAAGATTATAAATCGGTTTAGATAATAACCGGTTGAACCGGGGATGAACGTTTGAAAGACAGGGCTTTGTCTAGCAAATAATAGATGGCGTTACGAATATAAAGTCGAATTAGTAGTTCCGCTATTTATTATTAGATGGCGTTTTTGACAGTTTTTAATTTGCTAAGTAAAAAAACTTGTTATAGTGTAAAAAAGTCAACATCAAAACCTCCTTTGTTCCGCTATTTAAAAGTTACACATTGATACAATCATAGCTATAAAAATGTTTCAACTAGAATACTTGTAATTGTTCGATAAAAGGCGTGAAGTACGTCTTTGAAGAATGAATGGCGTCCATTCATTAAACATATCAGTTTCTTAACTCCATTTGTTCGTAAACCTTGATGGGTAATTGAACTGAATGAGATGAGAACTAGATGCGTTTGCTCATCACGGTAGGCACTTTAAAAGTGTGAAATAATTTCAATATGTGCCTACAGTCCTCGAGCCGTAAGCTTAGCAGACTGTACTGACTTGGAAAGTAGAAATTATGTCAAAAAGCAGACTAATTGGATTAATAGATAATTACGTGATTTTTTTAGCTAAATTCAATATTTTACCAAAAATTTTCAGTAAACAAAAGTATTATAAGCTAGTAATCACCTACCATGATTTTTTGTATTGAACTTGTATGTTCTACCTATAGTATTATTTAGTTTTTTTTTTCGTAAATTAAACAAAATTAAGTGACGGGTGTAGATAAAGCCAAAGAGGTCTGTCAGCGTAGCAATAGCGATAAGTGGAGGTAAATGTATAGCTTACCCTTTATTTTTTATTTTATTTTATTTGTAAGGAAGATTATCGACTACAACAACAGTATAACATTACATTTTAAAAAACATGAAGTCATTTACAAATCTCCACTTATAGCAGTTACATAAGCAATAAAGGAACCGACATATTAGCGATAGTCTAAAAAATTATTAATGCGAAAATACAATATATTAACTTATTAAGTACCATAACACAGTACGTAACTTATTAGTAATCTGTGACAGTACATAATAAGTTGCATTTAATGCGTACCCTTGTGGGAAACAGGGGTGATAATATGTATTCATACTTGTATATGTAAACAAGAGCATTTAGCATTGAGTAGACAGACACTTCCTCAAAATACAACATATAGAGTAGTCTTTTTAAAAGTAATTAAAAGTGAGGTCGACTTTCCAGACCTAAATTTGTACACCTGTGACAAATGTCAGGGTTTCAATTATCAAAAGGTGTATGTGGCTAAGTAGACAGTTGTTTTCTGTTGCGTAAATGATGGACGTTACATATTCCAACCGGTCGGTGACCTTTGTGAAAGGGCAAAAACGTTTCACTTCAATTTGTCCGACCCTTGATGCTTTTATACTTTATTTTTCTAAGTATTAGCAAAGGTAATATAATTACTAACGTAAGTATTAGACACTTATATACTTATGGGCTTATTCTTCACCTGTCGATTATAGAAATAAAAGATATAAGTAAAATGCACTTAGTAGGTATATGAATGAATATTCTCCCTTAGACATGAAGGGATAAGTCTATACAAATTGCTCTGTGAGCTGTAGACCTCGCGAGTAAAACCCGACTCGTTAAAGTTTATCGAATAAAAAAGTTGTTCAGACAAAAAGTTGCGTTTTATAAGGGTAACAAAAAAGATTCATGACATTTTTTTCGAAATAGCTGATGTATGATTTTCAATAAGTTTCCAAACGCCATATTTTCGCTATTTTGAAAAATTTCGTAAAACTATGTTACTTATCTAAAACATTGTACTTATTTCATTTTCAAACCTCATGAATTTCACACAAATCTATTGAGAAATGCGACCTGTAGGGGCTGTAGGCGAAAACAGCCAGACAAAAGCATTTTTGGCCAATCTGGAAACTGACACACTTCGCTCGCTCATCGACAATGTATAAGCAACCCCTTAGCCAGTGGTTCCCAAACTTATTTTGTCTACTGCCCACTTTGAGAATAAATATTTTTTTAGCGCCCCCATTTTTTCACCTATTTAAAAACCACTATAACTTCAAATTAAATTAATTAATTATTGTGACCTATATATGTATATTATGTAAATATTTATTCTCAAAGTGGAGGATGATATTTATGTGGTTGTTGTTGAGAGTCGAGAGCTCTTGCAGTCGTTGTTTAAGAGGCCTCCTAGCTAAATAAAGCTCCTAGCAAAAAAAAAAACATTTTCTTTCTGGGTCTTCTACCGCCCCCCTTGAGACCTGCAGCGCCCACAAGGGGGCGTTATCGCCCACTTTGGGAAAGACTGCCTTAGACCATTTAACCAACCGAAGACAAACAACCTCTATGGCGTTGGCGTACTAGTTAACACGTCCGCCTCTACGGAGGTTTTTTGTGTGATCTCCAGCCAGGTCAAGTAGGAGAATGGCCTTTTTCAAATTGTTATGGGCCTTGGGCGCTTTTTGATAAGGAACAAAAATAAAGACAATAAATAAAACTAATAAAATGAAATAAATGTATTATCTTCAAATATACATACATACATAATATCACGTCTTTATCCCTAATGGGGCAGACAGAGCATTTTGGGTCTTGCGGCTCTATGTAGACCTAGGGCCGCAAGACTCAAAAGCCACTTTTAGCGTCATGGTGGGCGAGAAGATGGAAAAGCAATCAATACAGTGATGGGTTGCTAGCCGCATCACCTGTTAAGGCTCCTCCTTGCGCTAGCGACCTTGAAAACACAAAAAAATTAATTTCTCTTTCTGTAAGTGAGATTATTAGAAACCCTCGTACAACTTTTTAGCTAGTATCCTGAAGTTTCATTAGAACCTCGAAAGTCATTGAAATACTATCCGGTTTAGAAACCTTTACAAAAAGAGTCAAAAATGGCCGTTTTTAGTATTTTTTGCAAAGGAAAATTCAGGGTATTTTATTTCAATGATTTTCGAGGTTCTAATGAAACTTAAGGATACTAGCTAAAAAGTTGTACGAGGGTTTGTGATAATCTCACTTACAGAAAGAGAAATTAATTTTTTTGTGTTTTCAAGGTCGTTAGCGCTGGGAGGACCCTTAACATGGTTTGCATTTTTGCCCATTCCCTCGATCGGCTTTTACGATCTGCGTGGAAAGAGAAGCAGCTGGTACATTCTAAGTTTTTTTTTATTTCTCCCAGACCAGCATGGGAGCTGTTTAAATAACAAAACAAATATATTTTGCTTTGAGTTTCCAATTCCAATTAATTCTTTGATATTTTATATAAGTTCGCTCACTTATAATTGTATGATTGCCACCATTATTACTTTCTTTTACAAAAATATGAAGTAAAAAATTATAGGTTAAAGTCTAGGTCATAATTATTTGCAGAGGTATAGTTACAATTTAAAAACACAACGAATTGCTATTTTTATAGAAATCTTGTTGTTCCTTGTTAAATTGCTGTTTTTACAGCAATTCCTTAAAATCTTTGTGTGTAATTGTTACGAAAGACATGAATGGCTCTAGCTATATCATTATTGCAAATGCCAAGCATCAAATATTATGATTCCTGCGCGTGGGCGGGCCTTTGATAACTATATTTGGAACGGAGCTCGGCAAAGAATGTGAATTGTCAACATCTGATAACGTAACCTTAGCCTTGGTACGCCGAGTACTACTTGAAAGCCTACGCCTCATTACGACACGAAAAAATAGAATTACTTGGATGTTTTTGGCAAAAAGAGAAAAATTATTCTTTGCGACGATTTATATTGATAAATTTTTATTTTGTTGCTCGTAATCATTACCATCATATCAGCCACAGAAAGTCCACTGCTGACATAGACCTCCCCCAAGGATTTCCAAAACGACTGCCAAATCTGATTTCCAAAACGGTAATTACCACAATTATCTAAATTATCTGCTAATCGCCATTAGTCTACCACACTGATTTATGGCAGTTGTTTGACGTAAAAGTAGGACTATTGGCGTGACAATTATAAACAAATAATTATTTTCGAACACTTTGACTTTGCTTAATTTGATGAAGTTATCCAACGATTTTATTATATCGTCAGACGACATGCTAGGTTTTACTGCTGGTAAAACTATATTAAATTAAGAATAACTACTAGTACTATTATTCATCATCATCATCATCATTAGGTCTTTTTGTCTCCACTGCAGGAGCACGATCCTCTCTGTACTATCAAAGTCATATTTGGCCAGAGCAGACAGAGGACTTGGCCCACACTTTCCTCGCCAGACGAGTTGGACGATTTTCTGCAACCTTGCACAGGTCGTCTGACCATCTAGCTGGTAGGTGTCCTACGCTGTGCTTAGGACAGCTATATATTACCATACTTATTTATTTTAGTTTACGTAGGTACGTTAAGAAAGGGAAAAACCTGAGAAAAAGACGTTCTAAGCTGTGCAAAGACCGACTCGCGAGGTCGGTGGAATTAACTAAGTAATTTTTAAGGGGTTGTCTAAAAGTTCATGTTTTGTCTAAAAATGTTATGGACTAGATACTATTAGATGAAAAATTAATTTTATTTAAATATAACGTTTACTTCAGATTAAAATAATTCAAATGGTATTACAATTCGTATGGTTGAAATAAAAATGTTATTTTCAAAAATAGTTCAATAAAATGTAATGAAGTGAAAACAAATAAAAAATATTGGATCCGTTTGAATAATTTCGCGAGAGTCCTTGAGCCCAAGAGTTTCTAGAATGAGCTTTATCATAACGTGTAGGAAGCTTTTGTGTTGATCCTCCCACACAATACAAGTGCACGAGCGAGAAAATTTATTATTTTTATTTTTCTTAAAAGCAACGTTGATTTAAAAAAGATGGATATCACCCAGACTTTCCTGCCTCGTGGAAACACAATAAGAACGGGAGTTGTTAAATTGATAACTTTGAATGATTCCCTTTGTGAGAAACATGAAAAATATATTGATATTTAAAAGATTCAGCCAGGTGAATTGTTTGGGGATGTGATTTTTTAACACAGTTGCGATTGGAGTTGTGATTTTATTAAGACTTTTTTTTTGGTAATTACTTTTCAATGGAAGATGATTCCGTGTTTCGGAAGGCACGTATAAACTGTGGGTCCCGAACGCGATTTAGCGTTTGCTTAAATCTATCCAAGGATTGGTTCTGGTCTACCCTTTGGGTCGCGGAGGTCAGACGGCAGTCGCTGTGTGTAAAAACCAGTAACATTGACGAATCACCTAGGTTAGGTAACAGACCCCGGGCTCTGAAGCGTTTACCGCTGATTATGTAACCGGGAATGCACTCGGATGATAATGATGACTTTTTAATTCAAAGAACTTGCTCAATATAAAAATCTTTGCACTTTATTAAAGAGACCTTATATCTGGTTTATGACAAAATTGTATATTCCAACATGATTCCAATAATATGTACTATACGAATAAGAAAACGAAATAGATATATAGATCCTCCGACCTTGAGATTGGGACCAACAATCTCTGTTTCCGGCTCTACACCGAGTACAAATTAATCGATAAGTAGATTTAAATGTATCTAGCGATATGTGGTTATAATATATAACTGACTACAAGGACGTTTCAACGTTTCGACATCCGTTCTCGTGCACTTATGAGGTTTATATTCACAATTATACCAATTGTAAGGTTTATTTTTTAATATTTTTTTGTTAAAACTAACGGGAGGCACAGAAGCACAAAGTCGGGCTTTTGGACCTGATGAAGACCTCCGAATGAGGGTGAAACAGGTAGACCAGTACCTGACTTTCTACGTAAGTAATCCGTACAATAGTTTTTTCGTCAGAAAAGTATTATTCTAAGCAGTCCGTCTGTTAGATTATCCGAAAATAATGGACCTATTTTTTAGGAAGACCACTGCAGGACATGACAGTGGGCTTCCTGTGGCTGATATGATGATAATGATGACTTACCTTACTCTAATAAAACAGTAGGTACCTATGTAGTTACTTCACAACCTACGTGTAGGCATGTGTCATTGAAGATCAACGGACAAATAAACACAATTTACATTCGCTCAGATACCGCCAGCCCGTGGGTCGAAGTGATTTATTTATAAAACTGGTTCCAAGTTGTCAATGTATAATTATATTTATTTCTTATCGTATGGTTAGGTATGTTTCTCCGTCACTTAACACGTTGTTTGGCATCCTTGGGTGAACGTAGCATCTTGCTTAGTAGGAATCAGTTCTGAAGGTCATTTCAAACATAGAGAAAAACGCCTTAGCAGTTTATTAACTGAATTGAAAATAAGTCTGTATTTCATATAGCCTAAAGCGTATAAACGTATAAACATGACGAAATGCTCGCTCACGTTATACTAAGCCAATAATTTAAAGTTTATTTTCGAGACTCATAAAAATTTTTTCTCCAGTCTCCGGTGTTTCTGAATTGATCCTAAGACGAGCTGTCTGTAACCTACTTACCTATGATTAAGTTACTTGTTATGTGTATCTATGTAACAAATAAAACAATATCCAATAATAGTTTCTTCAACGCGTTTTACGTCTTTGAGAAAACGCCATACAAGCGCTGCCGGCTATTCAAGTGGACTTAAAACTTCGCTCACATGTTCAACAATACTGTGATCACGATACCGCAGGACTCTAACCCGTAAAATCCTCTTCAAGTAGTTCTAAGGTTCCGTACACAATGCAACTCCGCATAAATCAATGCAGAGTGCGAGCGCTATGTAGCGACGAATGAAATAAACATGCTGCCTTATTATTGCGAAGCTGACTATTGCACCGACGTTAGATTTGTTAAAACTTCTTCTAAACTGTGAATTCGTCACTTAACTTATAAAACCAACCTTCAAAACCCGTCGGTTTGGTGGTGTTAAAATTAAACTTAATACTATAAAGGTCTATCCCATTTTACGAATTAAGAAAAGTCCAAAAAAATAAAATATTTAGTTCATCCCCCAAAATGGTCTCCAACTCAGCATATGCTAGGGTTTGCATTAGCAAAGCCCCAGCGGTTATCTTTCCGTTGGAGCCATTTGGCTTCACGGACATTCGCACAATCCGCAATTTGAATATAAACTAACCTAACAAACACATCTACTGATGACACCTCGAAGACCTAGAATTAACGGCTTGATGATATTTGTCTTATTTAACTAAAATACTTTGTTACATTACTGTGTGAATGCAGTCCTTTTCCCGGTAATGTAGCCTGCACTTTATCGCGATTGTTGCTCTGGTTTCTACTTCATTAACATAGAGCTGAGAGCTGTCTGTGCGGTTAGTCTATGGGTGTTAGGTCTCCTAAAGTAACGAGAATATGTCTTCTATACACGTCTTTTTCACCTAAAATATGTTGAATATTTGCTGAACTTTCTTCTTTATGAACTTAATCATTATTTTTGCTCTGGATTCTTCTATAATTACTTCTTTTTCTTCTTATCGTATCGTTGGCTCAAATATAAAATTTTGTTCTTCCAATATTTGACCACTTTTATGCCCTTCTCCGAGGCAGAGTTTAAATCAAGTATGATTGACAGAACTTCATTAACATCTCAGTGAGAATTTCTTCTATGCCAGTCTTATTTACCTTAAATACGTTGAGTAAGAATTTGCTGAATTCAATAGCCTTTAGTAATTTATTATGTTTCAGTCGTCTACTATGCAGTTAGTCTACGGGTGTTAAATCACCTACACTTGAAGCAACGAGAATGTCTTCTATACCTACTTGTCTTATTTCTCTAAAATACGTTGAATATACGTACATAACATACATAATGTACGTTTTTATCCCTATTGAGGCAGAGAGAGCATTTTGCGTCTTGAATAATTGCTAGATTTTATAGTAGTCGATAATAATTATAAATTATAACCTAAAGTACTAGTAGACTGTAATGGGTTCTGGATATAAATAGGTCAGGCAGTTAGGCCCCATTGTGGGACAGCTAAGACAGCTCCCATTTTTATTTAAATTTATTTTCTTGCTCTTGTTTTTCGGGAAGTTTAGAACTGTTGAGAGAAATTGTTAAGAAGATAGAATAAAAACTATTGTTACAATAGTTATCATTTTACTAACAAAGATTATTGTTTATAATCTGTCCATCGTCATTGTGTGTCAGGGTTATCAACAATTGTTACAATTGCTCATAATTGTAAGTCGACCAACGCACTAAGATAAACGAAAATAAACATGTTTGTTAATACATACATCCTATGTTTTAAATTTTCGTCCAGTGCACCATGGAAAGCAGTAAACAGAACTAAATCGTTTAATCTTAGGGGCTACCTGAATTTTGGGGGTCCAGTGCTACCCACCCCCCCCCCCCCCCCCATTTGGAATAAATTATTTGAAAGAAAACGGAGATTTAATTAAACAAATTGTCTGGATCAAGCCCTAAAAACCCTTCAAAGTATTTTATGTACTACTGTTTATAGTTATAACTGAGAACATTTTTATAGCACATTAGCCAAAAGTGGCCGGTTTTCGCAAATATGCTATAAAAAGGCTTTATCAAGACAACAATTTAAATGATATCTCCGTTTTCTTTCAAATAATTTATTTCAAATTAGGGCAGCACTGGTCCCTTAAAAATGGACTTGACTTATTGTCCTATGTCCCCTGGGTGGGGCAGAGGGCCGCTACAGTACTTCTTCATCTCGTTCTGTCTTTAGCAACGCGCTTCACTTCAGGCCAGGTTAGCCCAATTGTCTTCATTTCCGCTGTTATCGACCGTCGCCAGGTCTGCTTTGGCCGACCACGCTTCCTCTTGCCTTGAGGAGTCCATTCCAGGGCCTGCCTTGGAATGTGAGTGGGATCCCCTTAAAAATGGAAGCCCCTTAAAAATAACTACATTGTAAATTCTTCAAAAGTTAATAAAGTCAGAAATTCATAATCCAATTATTTTTCAACTTCAATAACTTACCTTACTGACAAAATAAGTTAAGCACACGCCATGAAATTTAAACTGTTTGTCCCCGAAGAGCGTCCCAAACATAAATTACTTAATCTCCAGTTAGAACTTAATGTACCCGGCTCCCACTCCCACGGGCGACTTTTAAGTTGCGAAACTATCTTGTACTTTCACAATCACAAAAGTTAGTTTTCAAGTTAACGATAACAGAATGCAAATGTATTCACGTCTATATCGGTTACGGGGCAGTCAAAGTCTCGAATTCCTCGAAAAGCAGCTGGTAGATTCTTAGTTTTTTTTTAGGAGCCTTTCCAGCTTTTTCTTCTTTTTAGCGACTAAACTTTTGAAAATGTCGAAATACAAAAAAAAATTTTTAGATTCCCATACAAATCGAAGTAGTCACGTAATATCATTACTATGGAAAATGAAATATTTATTTCGTATTTCGATATACATTAATTGGGTATAGTTGTTAGGAATGATGGACTGAATCACCTCTTAAAATATTTGTACTTAATTAAAAAGGTCGTTTAAACTTATAATTTTTATGAATTTTCTGTAATATTTTTTTTAATGCATACTTGTCAGGTGGTCCCATGTCATGAGTAGTATCGTGTTTAAGTCGGTTTTTAGTCTTTAAAAAATATAAAATATAAAGCCTTACGTGACCAGAGCAGTCAGAGGATTAGGCCTATACTCTCCACGCTGACCAGACGGATTGGAGAGGCCTCATTGATGTTTATAAGCTTTATTTAGCTTGTAATTCCTAAGTCGAATTCCTTCTACGACAACCACGGGAAGACTTGGAGTGGTTCTATTCTACTCTGCTTGATACCAAACGGCCGGAAACCTTAATACATAAGAATTACATAAGAAATTCGCTTCTGATTAGCAATCTATTAATGGACACCATTTTCCAATGAATGTTTGTCCACACTATTAGCTAATTCTGCCTCACTCCCGCTGAGTGACGAAAAGGGTGTCGTAACGAAGTGACATCTAGGACAATAGTTGTCACATGTTCTAATAGCTTCTGCGTATCGGGTTCAAGGCGAATATGTCAAATTTGTTTTGATTTGTGTACAGCATCGATGATTGATTGTACGAGTGTATATTCATTAACAAATACTCTATCAAATTTTTATCATCATCTGGCCTCTCTAGAAATCTGATTCATTGATTTATAAGCTTTGTTATAAATTTACTGAACTAAATATAAAAACTTATTTCAAAATCTAAATTAAAATCTAAATTAAAAAACTAAATTAAAAATAAGTTGAAGCTTTGTTTAGCTTGTTTTATTTCCTAAGTCGCCTTCTACGACATCCACGGGAGGACTTGGAGTGACCCTATTCTACTCTGCCGGTAACCACACGGCAAACAATATGCGCAAAAGGCAGCTTACGACCAAATATTTCGGAAACGTATCCCTAAATCAAAAAATGGTGTTCACAACCTTACAATGTTTTTAAAAGACCTATTCAACGACAGCCCACATGATGGGATAACGAAAAAAAAATAACTTATACACTACATTATATCATGATTTTGTTTTACCACTATTTTGACATGGATTAAATACTACCCATGCCAAATTACAGATTTATAGTACATACTTATAGTGTCGGAGTAAAACTGAGGACAGATAGACAGACGTGGCGAAACTAAATATAAAAGATCTTTGTTTACTACGGAACCCTAAAAAAGTGCAAGTAAATGTAATCAACTCGACCTTTTATAGAAACCATTACTCTATATTATTTATAACTCATCATAATCCACCAAATTAACATCATTAGGGGAACCCGCGGCATTTATTGCGAAAAGGTCGCAACTTTATTACATAATGTTACGGCCTGTAACTTTGCCCAAATAACCTGTTTTATGTTAGAGCTCTATGTAATTATTTCTTGACGTGACCGTTTTTGCAGTCAGCTCACGTATGTCATCTGGCTAATTAAGGATTTTTTGCCGTAAAACTAAACGGCCGGGAGGTTAATTATTTTCTTTAGGGTTCGTTAATGAAGATAACGGAGCGTAATGGGGTGACTTTGTCTCACTACTTTTTTTGTGCAATTTTTAGGATGACAACATTTTGTACTTGGTAAAATGATATGGTATTATTTAAATACCCCGAAGGTGGGTAAGAAGAAGTCGTGATTGAAAAAAGTGAGGGTGCAAAATATGCGACTATACTGTGTGGCTTAGGGCTGTGGTAAAACCTGCCTTAAATATCACCGTCCGAGTGTTGCCCGCATCTATAAATTACGTAACGCGTTTTTAGAAATTATCTGAATTACGTGTTATTTGTTAAAACCCCTGTCCCCAAAGTAACATTAGATGAGATTTGGCTCGACTCATCCCCCCTTGAACATCTCACGTAATTTATAGACGCTCCCTAAGCCCAAAGTAAGTTCGAAACTTGGGTTATGGGATACCAATTCAACGACACTATATTATAATAACAAACACAGATCTACAAGCTGTATTGATTACAATACGGAGTTGAGACTGGTGACCTTGGTACATGTATCATTTAGCAGACCGGCTTGGTTTTCAAGCTCTCACATATCGCGAAGGGACTGGGTTGCTAGTTCCGTTCCACTAATCTTTACTGCTTGTAGATCTGTCATTAGAAACTTCATTTGCCAAACGTTCAAAACGTTATTGGAGTTACTACTGCAGTTCAGACTAAAAAGACCTGATGAGGTACATACAGAGATACTTATGTACAATACTCTGGCCCTTTGAGAGAATTTAAGAAGCGCATGGTTCATATGACATTAATATAATATCTACCTAACCTAAAATATACCCACTACAGGCTTTCTCACGTTTTTAACCTGCCTACTGGCGGATTTTAGGAGACAGAGCATTTGTGGTCTAGCAGCTCTGAGCAGACAAAATAATTTATAGCAAAATGTTTGAAACTGTCTAGAAACATTATTTGTTCTAGATTTAACGTTTAAGTAGACAGACGGACGCCCGGGACTCCATTCTATGATAACAACTAAATATAACCGTTCCACGATATCGTACATGCAAATACACATACACTCGACGACGCTAATGCTCCGAATCTGAAGAACAATACCGTAAAATGGTTTTGGGAACAACATAATACAGGGCGACTGGTAAATAACGTTTCATAGGTACTTAAAGAGGTGACTCAACCCGCCAATATGAACAACTTTTCCTAAGGGACGATGGGAACTAAAAAAAAAAACATTACATCTCCATACAATTTGGGCGGCCGGCTGAGCACTTTTGTATGAAAAAGTAAAAAAATTAATCGAGTTCCCAGCGTTGGACCCATAGGAAAAGTTGTTAATATTGGCGGGCTGAGTCACCTCTTTATGTATAAAACGTGATTTACCAGTCGCCCTGTATAAGAAAATTTAACTACTAGTAAAACGTATAAATTTTTTAATATCATATTAAGAAAGTGTCAACAAAATTAAAAAGTCTGGGAAACGTTCTGATTTGTTAGATGATTTCATCACAGTATCCGTAAAAATAGCTTCACATTCCCTAGGGAGAAAAAGTGGCGCTTTACACTTACTCCACGCCCAAAAAAATTAAAGCAGTCTAAAATTGACTAATTATTTTATCGATCTCTGAAGCCACTGATGCTAAAATTTAAAAGTTATCCAAATACCTTGTTTTTTAGAAAAAATCCGCATCATCATAATTTTAGCCGCATAACGTCTACTGCTGGACAGAAGCCTCTCCCAAGGATTTCTAAAATGATCGATCTAGAGCCGCTTGCGTCCAATAAAATAAAATTGGTTTAAATATTGGGTCACAATTAGGTAGGTATCTAATTGCGAAAGTATTTTTAGATCCTATTTAATATAATAATCATAAGTAGCGAAGTATTTATTAAAAGTTAACTAGGTACTGTCATGTAGCGACTTCTGTTTTGAATAGAAGTCACTACACGGTAGTAGTAACCTACTTATATTCGGATAAACATTGTTCATCCGATCAAATTGAGCGAGATGAAATTGATTCAGCTCCGAATATTGTGCAACCGAGTGTACCTACGCCACAATCACTATCTACAAACACACAAACAGCGTAAACGTTGGATACAGACACGAGAAAAGTAAACATTGGTCTGGAAGTAATTCTCCCGGGCAGCTCTTGTGAGCGTCGCTTTACTGTGAACGTTGCTTTAGTGGATCTACTTACGCTTATAGTGACCAGCAATAGTATTCTATTTATGAGAATTGGTAACAGAGGTGATATTCATTATTTTATACTGATAAAAAAGCCGTGTGGTTTCTGACAGAGTAGAATAGGGCCACTCCAAGTCCTCCCGTGGATGTCGTAGAATGCGACTTAGGAGATACAAGCTAAACAAAGCTTATATACATCAATGAGACCTCTCCAATCCGTTTGGCCAGCGAAGTGAATGTTAGCCAAGTACTCTGACTGCTCAGGCACAATATTGCTCGGGTACAAAGAGGGTCGTACTCCTGTAAAGGAGACAAAAAGACCTGATGATAATGATGATGAAGAAAAAAAAGCTCAGATATAAATGTGCGATAACGCCGCTTTTCTATACACCTGTCTTTTTTATATAAGTTTATTTTTTGTTAAACTGTGTGTTTTTTGTAAAGAGTTAAAACAACATCTTAAAAAATAATAAAATAAATAAATAAATAAATAGGGAACAAATTACACTAATAATGACACTTATCATTATCTTACACATCCAATTTAAAAGTGATGACAAACTCTGATTTTAGATTTATTATGCGGAAAAATTTGAATAGCTTGGGGTGAAACAGTGGCATAAAAAAGTTGTCCAGACAAAAGGTTGCGTCGTATTAAGCTAACGTAGTAAAAATTTTTTTTTTTTTTCAAAATTTCTGATATATGATATTTTTAAAGATTTCAACCCCCTCATTATATCCCTAGGAAAAAGTTTTATATCATTTTCAAACTTTCTTACAAAATTTCGATATTTGTTTTAGTTTCGAGATTGGCCAAAAATGCTTCAAAACGCTTGGTATAACATGCATATTATTGCATATTTCAGACACCAGACTAAATTGAATAGACTACGACTACGACTGAATGATACGCAGGATCCAATCGTAAAGAATAGAACATTCCGTCACTAGCCACCAACTGTTTGTTTCAGACATCCTGCTTCCTTTCATTGTAAAGATTGCTCTAAATTGAACGTAATGACAGTTGACATAACGACTATTTTTGAAGCATGACGAATTGTTGTCTTTTTAATGGTTTTTTCAACAATAGAGACGTCATGCATCATCATTAAAAATTACTTGGCGACCTCTGCGGTCTAGTAATCATTATGCCAGGCTGTCATACCGGAGGTCCCGGGTTTGATCCCCGGTCAGGTCAAGATAGAAAATGATCTTTTTCAGATTGACCTGGGTCTTGGGTGTTTATAGATGTAGGTGTTTGTTATAAAATATAGTATCGTTGAGTAAGTATTTCCCTAACACAAGTCTCGAACTTACTTTGAAGCTCAATCTATGTGATTTGTCCATATGTATTCAAACCAGGAGTTACAAATACAGATCTAAACCGATCTATTTGTAACTTCTGAATCTAAAATAAAACGTCATAAAATAGTGCCACTTTTCATTAATCAACATTAACAAGATTTTAGATTTATTAATGCAGAAAAACTGATATTAAGAGCGCAATTTAACTCCAGAAAAGCATGACATCAGCATCACCCTTTTGTATTTCATACAAACCCCATAGGAAATGTTTGTTTTAACACTTTTGACGTTTAGAGAAAAGTGTTTGATGTGGCTAGTTGTCTTCTAGCAGATTGTAAGTGAATCATGTAGAGATAATTATATATGTATAATCACAACTGTCAATATGATCACTGTTTTGTTTGTTTTTCGTGTGTGTAAGTGGCTAACACTGGGGTCAGATTATTCAAACTCTACATACCTATCTAGCACCTACCTACCTAGCTACCTTGACTACTGCTATGAAATAATGGCAGCCGGTACCAACGGCTTCCAAAGTATTGAGGAGTGCCAGAATTTTTATGTCACTCTCATCCAAGTGCGGACCAACACCAGTGTCACTTAACTTACGAAAGCTTTAGTAATGCGTACTCCCGTCGGGCCACTAAGCTTCGAAATGTGTTTAATAATATTAATGAAACAGTAATTATTCTGAAGTCCTCATCACTAAAAGTGGCCTTTGGGTCTTGCGGCCCTGGTCTCTATCTGCTTAGCAAGACCCTGTCTGCCCCATTAGGGACAAATTTAAATACGTAACTAGCTTTTCGGAAGCAGCCACGGTTTTTCGTGCAGCTGTTGAAGTTGACCGAGGTATATATTCCCTGTTAAGAAAATGGGTAAAAATTACAGTCAATTGAAGAAACTTAAAGCCCTTACTCCCAAGTTAGTCCCATATTAATTTGGTGAAGACGTGATGAAGAACTTCGGAGATATGGAAGAAATTCCTAAAATAAATTGAAGTTGGTTGTTGTTTTTGTTAAAAATTTAATTATTTATGGGTGAATTCAGTCCGTAATACAGAACAACTTTTCCCAAGAAACATATATTAAAATATGAAAAATAATTTACAGCTTTCCATATAAACACTAAACACGCATGAACTGATCGGTCAACTTGTAAGGTAAGCAAAAAAAAATATATTTCGATATAAATGTTCCTTGGGAAAAGGTGTTCAGAACTAAATCTTTACATAAAACAGTTTCAGTATATTTTGTTAGACTCTGTATAATATGTAATAATTGCACGATGCCTCAATTCAACATCAGCTATCTAACAAAAATGAGGTTATCTTGTATTCGATTAAGACTACTTAATTTCCGATATCTACTTGTAGCTAAATAGACATAATGATCCTTGATAAGCCCCGATAAGCTTATCTAAGTATATTTGTAATATTGGACCAAGCAAGATAATTAAATATTTGTTGATACAATAATTGTGTTTATTAGTGGTAGTTGTATTTATTCCTTTCAATAATAAAAGTAGGTTTATTACGCCTAACTAGCTACTTTTTTTAAAGATACTAACTCGACGTTCTCATTGTTTTTTACTTTATTTTCTAATAATGATTGAAATTTTATGACAGTATTAGATGTTTATTTTATTTTTATTTATTTATAATATCTAACACATTGTACATTGTTTAAGAAAGAAAGAAATTCAATTGAATTGTAGCAGATTATTACCTTTTAATTCCTACTTTTACATAACTTAAGAAACTAGGTATGACTTGAGCAATATGAATTTTAAATCTAGGTAAAATTTCGATTATACATATGTGTAGGTATAGTTTATGTAATAATTTGGATTTTTTTAGTTGGTTGAAGTACCTAAAGTCTAATTTTTTATTCCGTAGAATTCTGACATTTCATAAGTGTTGCTACTAAAAAAGTTCTCCATGTAAAAAGGGAACGCGTTTAAGGGCGATAAAAAATTAAATTCTTGACTAATTTTAATGTTTTACCAAGATAATGATAAACTTTAAACTTTCTGGTATATTTAAAATGTTATAACATTTTTAAATACCGAATTGTCAAAGTTATATTTTTATGTAATTTTTTGTCAGCAGGTTATTTTTCTTTCCCTGGCATCACTCCCTACGAATTCATGTATCATCAACCTTTTTAGTCAAAAACTTATTAAATATTTTTTTTCGTAATCCATCAAGCACAAAAGTTAAAAAATAGAGTATGCGGCAATTAGCTGTCACCTCGCGACTGTCACATTGATTGTTATATATGTGACGTTTCTGATAAGTTTTTTCCTGTCGAAAAATCTTTTTTCTGAACTGATTTAGATTTAAATTTCATATGGAGATAGTTTAAGAACCTGGAAAGGACTCATAAGCCATTCACCCACAAATTGTTGAAAGGAGTCTCTAGAAAAAATAGAATCAAAAATATATTTTTTTTGTTTGTCTGTAGACAGACTCTGTCTATCTGTATGTTTGTTAAATCAAATAGTTTTCACAGTTGTTCGTATTTTGTGTCGGTTATTCAACTGTTCGTGATGAAAATATCACTCGCTGTAAATCCCCTTTTGATTTGGAGCACCACACTTAATTAAATGGTTACATTCTCTAACAAATAAAATGTGTAGACTCAGATGTTCACACACACTCTTATTGAAATCTGGAATTTAATAAAAAATGTGCCCGGCCAAAAAGGTTTATTATCTCTGATATGTCAAAAAATGACAGCTGTCAGAATTCTACTAAATTAAAAATCAGACTTTAATGAATGATTCATTAGAATTTGGATCATGTTGTCGGCTTAGTCATAGTTTGTGATAAGAAACGTTTTGTTTTTTTATGTGGGTAATGATTTTAACCGACTTCAAAAAAGGAGGAGGTGTATAATATTAGAATACGTCGCGATCTTTTTTTACGTATGTTTATCAATTATTCGAAGTCGTCTAAACCGATTTGGAAAATTATTTTTTTGTTTGATACATATCAAGGTGGTCTCATAGAAATTTTATTAAAATTTGTTGTGTAGTTTGGGGGTGAAGTCAGTTGTTAGTTTAGAAAAATTATTTATTATGGTGGATAACTTAGGTCTAACTACCCTTACCTAAAAAAATATTATGATTAAATTATTTATAAATTTTAAACTAAACAAATAATTATGATAGGTAGAAAACTAAAACAAAAACTTATTATGAGGGTATGTAACTATGTAGGTACACTTACAAAATTGAAGTTTAAAATCTAAATTACAAATTCACAATGAATTAAGTGTATTGCAAAACAAAGATAGGACGGGAGCTAACGTCAAATAAAGTCTAACAAATTACAATACATTCCACCGACGGCGACGTCACAAGGGACAGCGTAAATGGAGTGTAAAATAAAAAGGCAGGACAACAAAAATACATGCAATAGGACGCAATACATGGCAATACTATTCCCACGGTCTACCGAGCGAAAAACTGGTTCCAAGTTGCATACCAAAAGCAAATCGTTCATATCCTTTCGTAAATCATAAAAAAGTTTAACTTACCTTTCGAATCCAAAATAAAAGAAAAAATCAGCACACCACTTCGAAATTACAAGCACATGTTTTTAACTTCACTCAGTAAGGTTAAATATGTGGCACTTTCGCTACGCACTCGCGAATGCCGGTTCGCGCGAAACGCGAAAACACTACCTTCTCTCTCCGAGTCTACAACGACACTGACTTTGCCCCGTTGAATGTGAGCTGCCTCCATTCTCGAATACTACAAACTACGGCCATTCAGGTATGTGAACAACCTCGGAGACGAGATAACTGCACTCTAAAATCATTTGTATCATAAAAAGCATAACGCTTATTATTCTTTAGAGACTTGCTACTGATAAGGCTGCGTCGATATCAGCGCTGCGTCTAGGATTCCACACTGAAAGAGATAGTAAGTGAACAGTATGGAGAATGAAAGGGAGAGGTATACTTCGACATTAAGATGATTGGACCGTGAAATTTTTATATTCAGTTTGCAGCAAAAGCACAGTTTCTGAACAATAGTGCATAGTAAAAGAGGTGGTTCTGTCTCGCTGTTAATAGAATATTAGACAAGGATAGGATGATACTACAAGTCATTGCTTTAAAAAAGTCTATAAGCCTTTGTTGCCATGTTCATTAGGAGTATTCCCGTGGGATTCTGCGGGAAAATATGAGGTTTCTTATTAATTATGAGTCTACAAGGCTTATTGTCGTTGGGAAATGGCTGCATACTATAGCATATATGTGTATAAAGCTTCGAAAATGTTCCTGGTTCAAATTTATTCAAAGCTCTGAATGATTAATACTTTTAAATCTTTGAGCCTTTTTACTAAGTAGATTGTAATAAGCACCCAGTCTAAAAAACAAATCTAATAACACTTTAATATCTTAAAACCCACACAGCATCTTTAAGATGCTACTTCCATTGTTTTGTTGTGTCTGGTATTGGTGGGTTTCAAAAGGAGGTTTTTCAACCTATTCTCCCCTCCTTATTTTGGTTTCCAACCATCCCTCCCCACTTTATCCGCATTTTGCGAGTTGCCGATAGCATCCTCAACATGCTGCTTTGCAACCTGGAGTACGCTTTTCCGCATTTTCGTCTTCAAATACCATTTAAAATCGAAAAGAAATAGTCGTTTTTACGATTTGGCTATATTTAACAATCGTCTGCCTCCCTGACGTCAACCCTCCTCGGGAATGCATTTATTGGGAATTAGTTGTAGCAGATGTGTCTGCTTAGCCCTTACGACATCTACAAGAAGAAATGGAGTGGTCCCAAACCCCCCAAACAGTCCTCCCCTCCTTATATGCGCCTACTAATGCTGGGAGCCTATTATGAAATAATTATCAGGTTACCGGTCCGTGGTAACATTCGCACAAGAGCAAAGAGGTGTTATGTCAATTATATACATTGTATAAGTATAAACAATGGGTGGGAAAGATAGTTATTACCAAATAATTGTATGTACTTCGTTATTACACTTCCGTGGGATGACCGTCAATGACGAATATGACAACATCCTCATTGACATTGACTTAAATTTATTTATACTTGACTTGACCTGATGACTCCAATAATACTGGTTGCTGATGGGCTACAAACGCCCTGATGGTCTCCGACTATCGGTGACGATGTAAGCAGTCAAGGTTAAGTATACAATTCACATCTCTGGTATACCGACTGTATCAGTAAAAAATCTATATGTAATTAGACTAATATGCTCGTAGAACAATCTTGGGCTCCTTCGTGAATCATGAGAGGAGATAAGAGGGAAGCATAGCACGCACTCCGCTCAAGCAGTGCCGTGTGGTTTCCGACAGAGTAGGATAGGGCCACTCCAAGTCCTCCCGTGGATGTCGTAGAAGGCGTCTTAGGGAATACAAGCTAAACAAAGCTTATAAACATCAGTGAGACTTCTTCAACCCGTCTGACCAGCGAGGAAGTGTAAGCCAAGCTGTGGTAGTAAAGAGAGGGTCATGCTCCTGCAGTGGAGACAATAAGACTTGATGATGATGAGTACGTGTTATACTTCCCTCTTTAGCCGTAGGTCTTAGCTGTCGTTCTTCAAGCTTTATTAGATGCCTTATAGGAGTTAGAAAAATCAAACAGCAGCGTCGGCCACTATCACTCAAAAACAATGCTTTTTCTTTGCTTCCAGACTAAAACTGCAGTCTTTCACGTCTGGGAGAACTTTTAAACATATTAAATTAATTTAAACAAAGCGCAACTTCATCAAAAAATATTTAACATACCAACACCTCCCGCCAACTTTAACACAAATTAAATGCACTTTTTGCGCACGTCGGTTCAAAAGACGCAGACAAGCAATTAAGGCACATAATAGTTTTTTGCCCACCCCTATTTGGAGGGTGGTAGAACTACCTGCCAGTACAAAAGATTGAGAGTGCAGAGAAAAGGCTTTTGTTCACATTAGGCTATCATAAAAAAAAATGTCTATCAATTTTAGAGGCTTAAAATGAAATGTAATTTACAAAATCGGCGATCTTATCGCTTAGAGCGATTTCTTCCAGATAGAGGCCTTCTGTTGTTCAAGCAAGATGAAATGGTGAAGCACTGTAGTAACTCTCTGTTCCATAGAGGACATACGGAAATAATTTTGAATGTGATAAAAAAATTACATCGTTTTTGTCAGTATTTTAGTAACCAATAGTTTCGTTACTGTATTTTTTTAAAATTAAACTAATTTACCCCCACTGCTGGGCAAAGGTATATCATTTCTCTGTAAAAAAAAAGACGTGTGGCACTCGGGGACTGCCGCGGTAAAGCTATTGCAAACAAGGAAGGACGGCAACGTCGCAAACGGACGACGGAGACGAAGCGGCAACCTACATGGTAGGCGGAGTGGAGAGCGTGAGGTTTTTTCGTTACGGAATTTATGGATTCGATCCCCGCGCTCAAGGCCCGCGATAGAAGCTATGCAATAGCTTAAAAATTGAAACATTTTATTTTATACAAACATTTCAGTACCTAGTGAGTAAAGTAGTTGCCACTTAACCAATAACTTAATACTATACCTCAAGTATCTGCAATAGTTCCACTATTAAGATATTATAATTATTAACTAAGCGCGTGCGATAGAGATAGGAAATGGCATGTTAATGTACAAAATTCCTCGTGCTTAGCGTCTTTACTTTAAATTTGATTTCTGTACCCTCGATATGTTGCACTACCTGCTACATCGGCGTAGGTCGGCGGCTTCGGCTAGTTGATGCATACAAAATGCAGTGGGATGAGACTTCCAAGGAATGCTCCACGTGGGAACACTTATTGTAAGATGACTACCTAGTTAATCACGTTTTTTTCTATTTTGTTCCTATAGCCTTCGATGTAAGGATGTTTATAGAACTTTGTATTTTTTTTATTTCACTTTCGAATAAATTTCATAAAAGCTAAATTAAATAAGTAGGTTATCCATTATAGGTATGTAATGTTGATTAAAATGATAAGCTTTGAAAATGAAAGATAGCTATGCTGATCTGGAAGGAAACAAAAGACTTACAATGTATTCTTGAAAATGCGAATAATACGCGATGCGACTCTAATAGTAATCCATCACTATGTTTATTCCTTTCTCCACCTTCTAACACTAAAAGTGACCTTTGGCTCTTGCAGCCCTGGAGTCTGTCTGCTTAGAGCCTTCAGACCTAAAATGCTCTGTCTGCCTCATTTAATTCATAAATTTGTATTTATGTATGAATAAAATATGGCGACTTAGGAAATACAAGCTAAACCAAGCTTATAAACATTAATGACCTCTTCAACCGTAGAGTTGGAGAGTGTAGAGTGAGCCAAAGACCTCTGGCTACTCTGGCCAAGTATGTCTCTGGCAGTACACAGAGAGACGTGCTCCTGCAGAGGAGACAAAAAGACCTGGTGAGGTAAAAAACTTGAATGCATGCCAACGTGATTGACCAAAAATGCTTTTGTTCAGCTTTCCGTTCAGCAGGCTTGTCTGTCTATCTATCTGTTCTCGCATACAAGCCGCATTTTTCAACCGATTCTCGTGAATTTTTGTGAGATGATTCGAAAATGATATAAATTATTTTTTGGTTCACTCTTTCGAAATTTTTCAAAATGGTGGAAGTATGGGGTTTTATATCTATTACGCTATTTTGCAACAAGTCAAATCAGATACTTTTCTAAACGTCAAAACAAAGAGGTGACGTCACAGTTATTTGGAGTCAAATAGCGCTCTTATTATCAGTTTTTCTGCAATAATAAATTTAAAATCTGTTGGATAAGAACTCTTTATTAAGGTATCAAGGTAAATTGTACCTGGCATATAAAAAGAGTGTTTGACAAGACGTTGTATGTGCCATCTAAAATAATAAATGTCTAATCCCGTTCTGGATATTTTAATTCCTCGAATCCACAGCAACCTACGCTCTGCTACAATGGTTATGGGCTAAATGCGTACCGTAATACAGTTACAATAAAAGAGGAATAAGATATCACGTAAGTACGACAAAAGTAAAAGTTGTTTTGATTGCCCATATCTACAGCCGTTTTGTGGAATGTCTACGGTAAGGATCGAAAACCTCGGTAGAGAAAATTATGATTCCTGGCGAATTCAGATACAGGCAATATTAATAAAAAATGACTTATGGGATTACGTGAATGGAAAAATTCCAAGGTCACTAGAAGTCGCCGAGGAAGCGACATGGTTATCGAAAGATGCAAAAGCGAGGGCTGATTTAATATTGGCGATGAACCCAAGCGAATTGAGGCATATTCGAGACTGCAAGACTTCTAGAGAATTATGGCTGAAATTGGAAGCGATATATGCATCAAAAGGACCAGCTAGGAAAGCATCCTTGTTGAAGCAGCTTACCTTGTGTAAAATGAATGAAGGTGATGATATTCATATGCATTTAGCAAATTTTTTCGATGCGAAAAATAAACTTCATGATATGGATATCGATATTCATAACGATTTAGCGTCGATTATGTTATTATACAGTTTACCACCGAGTTTTGAGAGTTTTCGTTGTGCGATAGAGTCGAGAGATAATTTTCCGGACCCTGAGATTTTAAAAATTAAAATTATCGAAGAGAGCAATGCAAGGAATAATGCTGGAACTGATAATAAAGTCTTTATAGCAAAAGGAAAGGGTCGAAATAATAAAGGGAAGATAAAAGTCGACGAAAAAGAATTTGAATCGAATCGAAAATTCGTAATGAAATGTTTTAAATGTCATAAAACTGGTCACAAAGCCTCGGAATGCAAATTCAAGAAAGAGAAACAAGATAGTGTAAAGTATGTTTCAAAATGTGATGTAGTTACTAAGAGTGATGACGAGTTTGTAACTTTTAACTGTTTTTCAGATAACTGTTATGCTGCAAACTGCGAGTATGGAAACTGGATCTTAGACAGCGGCTGTACAAGTCATTTGTGCGGTGAAAAATCACGTTTTGAAAATGATTTACAACTTTCTTTTGGAAAATTGAATTTAGCTACAAATCAGAGTGCTCTCGTACAAGGTAAAGGTACGATAAGATTATTTGCATGTAATGATGACTCTAAGCGTGTAGTTGAACTACCAAATACGTTGTTTGTTCCTGATTTGAGAACTAATTTAATTTCGGTTGCTAAGATCACTGACAAGGGTTTCAATGTAACATTTAAAAACGACAGTGCTATAGTAACTGATTCCAATGGGAACATTAAGCTAGTTGCAAATCGACAGGGTAATTTATATTACGTAAAGGAACGACGTGCTCAAGCTTTAGTGATTTCAAATGATAAAGTTGATATTCAAGTATGGCATGAGCGTCTAGGTCATCTTAATGTAAAAGATTTATTAAAACTTATCAGTCATTGCGACTTAGAAGTGAAAACTGATATGACAAATGTCAATAAGTTGCGTGATTGCGAAACATGTATTCGTGGTAAGATGAGTGCGATACCTTTTACTAGTTCTAGTGGACCTTGTGATGAGATACTAAAAATTGTTTACTCTGACGTAGTAGGGCCGATGAGAAATACAGCTCTAGGGGGTGCAAAATATTTTGTGACATTTATAGATGATTCTACAAGATGGTGTGAAGTATATTTATTGAGTAAAAAGAGTTCAGTTTTTACGGTTTTTAAAATATACAAACAATACGTAGAAAATATTACTGGTAAAAGAATAAAATATTTTCAAACTGATAATGGCGGTGAATATTGTAGTAAGGAATTTGATAACTTCTTAGAAAAGGAAGGAATACAAAGAAGGCTTTCAATTAGTGGAACTCCACAACAGAATGGAATAGCGGAAAGGATGAATAGAACGATTGTCGAGATGGCAAGGTGTATTTTATTGTCATCAGGACTTCCACCAGGTTTTTGGGCAGATGCAGTGGTTACTGCATGTTATATTAGAAATAGATGTCCAACTAGCGCGTTAAACGGCAGAATACCATATGAAAAATTCTTTGATAGACCTGTACAAATTCATTATTTACAATCTTTTGGAGCGAAAGTTTTTGTTTTAGATAAGGATTTAAATAAAGATAAGTTTGCAGCTCGTAGTAAACAGGGAATTTTTATAGGTTACCCTAGGAACCAAAAAGGTTACAGAGTATGGTTGCCGAAAGATCGAAAATTAATTATAGCTAGGGATGTTAGGTTTTTAGATGTTGAAAAATCTGAGACCGATGGGCCTGGTGATCCTTTTCAGTTGGAAATACCTATTGCATCGGAACCGACGCGGTTTATAGAAATTGAGATAAATTCACAATCCAATACACCGCAAGTTGAACAAATAGTTGAGAATCCTGCTGAAGAACCAGCTCAACCTCCTTCTAGTGAACCGACTCAAACTCCGTCTCCATCCGAGAGCGTAAGGAGAGCTCCAGGCAGGCCGAAAATCCAAAGAGGTCAAATAGGTAGACCGAAGAAAATATATAGGATGGTCTCCGTATCAAGAGAGCGAGAGTTAGAAGAAATAGATTCTGCACCTTTGCATTTGCAAGAGCAAGAAGCTGAAGGGGAAAGATATAACACTGGTGAAAATAGACAAGCTGAAAACGATGACGACTTACAAACACCACCTGATCGATTCGATGATTGTGAGGATTTTGCAGGTACCGCAGGAGAAGTGACTTTAAAAGAAGCACTCACCAGTAACGAGAAAGATCTGTGGAAAGATGCAATTATGTCAGAAATCCGAAGTCTAGTGAAAAATGAAACTTGGAAAATTGTTAAGAAACCTCCAAATAGAGATGTGGTGGGATGTCGTTATGTACTTACCACAAAGCTCAATGTGGATAAAACTGAAAAGAAGAAAGCAAGATTGGTAGCGAGAGGCTTTAGTCAGCGTTACGGTATTGATTATCGCGAAACTTTTGCTCCGGTCATGAGGCTTGGTACAGTCAGATTACTTGCCGCATTAGCTATGGAGCTAGATATGGAAATTCATCAGATAGATATCAATACGGCTTATCTAAATGGATATCTAGAAGAGGAGGTGTACATGAAAATTCCAGAGCTTCTAGAAGAGAGTTTAAACGAACTATTGAAAACTAAAGAGGATAGTTTGATTAGAGAACGAGCTAGACGGATGCTTAATGATATAGCGTTGGGTGGTAACGTCTGTAAACTACGTAAGTCGTTATATGGTCTAAAACAATCTGGGAGACAGTGGAACATAAGGTTGGACGAGAAATTGAAAAAAATGGAATTGAAACAAACCTTGAATGAACCTTGTCTATACTACAAGGATCTTGAGGATGGAAACAAGTTTTTTGTTTGTGTTTATACGGATGACATTCTGATCGCGTGTAAGGAAAAAGTTTGCATTGAAAACTTTAAATCGGAATTGGCCAAAGAGTTTGAATTAAAGGATTATGGAGTTGCAAAATTTATTCTAGGCATAGATATTGTCAGAAGTGACAACAGCTTGAAATTGTCACAAACGCAATATATTGATAAAATTGTTGCAAAATTTGGACAAAAACATTGCAAAGAAATTCATACTACGCCAATGGAGGTTGGTTTAAAATTACAACCCACGCAACAGAATATTGATTTGAATGTTCCGTATAGGGAATTAATAGGATGTCTTATTTATTTATCCATAGGTACTAGACCTGATATAGCTAATGCAGTAGCCAAAATGGGACAGTACGTGGATAATGCCGATAGAAGCTGTTGGAAAGCAGCTATACGGATTTTAAGATATCTAAAAAGAACTAGAGAATACGGTCTTGTTTATAAAAAGACAGGTAAGTCTGTAATAGGGTATTCAGATAGCGATTTTGGAAACTGTCATATAGATCGAAAGAGTTTTTCGGGAAATATTTTTATACTGGCAGGAGCAGCGATTTCTTGGAAATCACAAAAGCAAAAGTGCGTCGCTACCTCAACGTGCGAGGCTGAGTACGTGAGCTTAGCTTTAAGCATGAAAGAAGCTCTGTACCTTCACAGCTTATTAGGTGAGATAGGTTTACACAACTTTAGCAGAGTGACATTACATGCGGACAATCAAGGAGCAATTGCACTTGCGAAAGATCCTGTTTTTCATGCACGTAGTAAGCACATTGACATTAAGCATCATTTCTTGAGAGATACTTTAAAAAGTAATAAAAATATAGCTTTGAAATTTATATCTACTGATTTGATGCTTGCAGATATTTTAACTAAACCGTTGCCAAAACAGAAATTTTATTTGTGCATTCGTGGTTTAGGTATTACTTAGTTATTTACTTATTTTTTTGTGCTTATTTTAGTCACGTTTATGTTGTGTATCTTATTACTTTTAGAGCATGTGTTAGAACTTCTGGGGTACAATTTAAGGGGGTGTGTTGGATAAGAACTCTTTATTAAGGTATCAAGGTAAATTGTACCTGGCATATAAAAAGAGTGTTTGACAAGACGTTGTATGTGCCATCTAAAATAATAAATGTCTAATCCCGTTCTGGATATTTTAATTCCTCGAATCCACAGCAACCTACGCTCTGCTACAAAATCACGTTATAATAGATATTTTCTAAGACAAGTGACATTATTTTGCGACGTTTTATTTTGTTATGAGTTCAAAATAGTTTATTTTTGGCTTAAGAAAAAACCGAATTATTAGATATATTTCAGCCATTTCGATAAAACTTTTTTGTCTGTAAAACTGTTTTTATCTGATAAACTTGAACGGATCGGGGTGACTGGCGAGGTCTACAACTCACACTATTGTGTCACAGTATAGTATAAACATAAGTCTGTTTTACTGCCTCCGTGGTGTAGTGGTTAGAGCGTTCGGCTCATACCCGGAGGTCGCGGGTTCGATTCCCGGCGGGGGCAACGACTTTGTGTTGTTGCCCTAGTTTGGTTAGGACATTGCAGGCTGATCATCTGATTGTCTGATAAGTAAGATGATCCGTGTTTCGGAGGGCACGTTAAGCCGTCGGTCCCGGTCACTGTCTTTGACATTGGTCGTTACCCTAAAACCATGTCAGAGGCCTTTAAGGCGGTTTAAAAACTCTGACACTAGTGTTAGTCACTAACACACTCGATAAGAAGAAGAAGTCTGTTTTCGTATTGTAAGTAACCAAATAGCTAGTTTACGTCACCCAAGATGTCAGATGCCGATCTCGCTCATACTGCTCAGGCCTCCTGCACATCCCTACCCGCGACATATATGTATACTTACTAGTTTATCAACATGGCCTGTTAATTAAACATACGCTAGTTGGAATAATGTTCTCGAAAATTTAAATTTTACCAAAATGCCGTAATATTTTGTTATTTTCGATAACAGTCTATTAATCGATAAAACGTATCGTCATTTCAAAGGACAGTTAATTGCTTTACTAACCGATTTAAAGCAGAAATAAATTATTGAATTATTTTATTCGCACTTTAGACCGTTTTTAATTTTGCATTGGATAAAACGAAAAAGCTTTTTTACAAATTTTGCGTTATTTAAAGTGAATGTTCTGTAAGTATATAAGGTCTAACAAAATACACTGAAATTATTTTAAGGGTAAATTCAGTCCGTAATACTGAACAACCTTTCCCTAGGAAAACGTAGGTATCGAAATATGAAAAATAATTTTTGGCCTCCCATACAAGTTGACCGATCAGCTGATGCGAGTGGGGGCGCATTGTCTTACATAACTTTTTAACTCATATTATCGGAAGTCCAAAAATGTTTCTCATACCATTTTAACCCTTAGCCAGGCTTGGCGATTATTTCATCTTTATATACAGATAATGGTAGATTGGATGATAATAAAGAAACTAATTTCTTAATTTTTTTTTATTCCTATGTTTTCCTAAAAAAAAACCCTCTGGTCTGGATATGACCACTGCCCATTTAAATATACATGATGTGGATTATATCTGACCACTGCCCAGTTAGGTCACAACATGTAAGTATGGAAAAAATAAAGGTGAATCCACATATAAGCCTAATATTAATAAAAAGAGGAAAGATTTGTGTGTTTCTATGTATAAAACCTTATTTAAACATCAATGTAACCCCGAGGTATCAAAATTTTGGATATAAACGGCATTGCCGTATCCTTACTAATATTATAAATGCCAAAGTGTGTATGTATGTAATTTTGTATGTATGTATGTATGATCCATTTTCACGCTAAAACGGCTGAACCAATTTTCATGAAATTTAACGTAGAGTTATATTGGACCATGGAGAAGGACATAGGCTGGGTATCGGTTATTTTTCGATCCAAGAACCTATCTATCTACCATACAAAATATTTGATGTGTAAATATGGTTTTGCCTTTACATTTATGGATAAACGCTTGTAGGACAGTGGTTACATGATAACCACAAAAAGTTTTTCCAGACAGGCAGAAGTCACATCTTGAACACAAACTTTCGGCGTAAATATTTCAAAGAAAAACAAATATCATGTAAAACCGAAACATATAACATATAATTCAATCTATCTGCTATCATAAAAACACAAATAGTATCACTTACCGGGATTTTTCCCGCCATAATCCAAAAAAAACACTTCCACTTTGCTCCAAATTTTGCCGGTTGACCATTATTTTCACTTTGACAAGCGAAATGTCAAGTTTTTTCTTCTAGAGGCGTTTTTTTTTTTCGTTCAGAAATCAACTGTATCATAGACAATAGACGGATGACATTTTGCGGTTTCTAGCTAGCATCTGCTCGTCAAAAAAAAAAATATTTCTGAGGTGGTTCGCTATGTGTACCCTGCCTGGCTAAGGGTTAAATCATAATGATCATTCTTCATAAAAAATTGAAATACTAATGATTTTAAACTATAATCATTGGAATTCAAAATATCACTAATCATACACTTCGTTTTTAATAATATTTGTTTTCATATATTTGTTTATACTAATGATCTAAACTCCTAATCATTCGAATTAATAACTATTATATTCATACATTTGTTTTTTCTAATATACTTTTTTTATAAATTTCTTAATCATAAGTATTTTATTCATATTATTGAAAATGATAATATCTATAATCAAACATTTGTTTTATACTAATATATTCACTTTCATACAGTTATCTAAATTAAAATAATTCTAAGTGTAAATGAAATGGAATAGGTAACAATTATTAATTAAATGAAAGTAGACAGACGCACTGACAGATAAGTCAAACTTATAAAACCCCTATCATTTTTGGTCGAGGATTAAAAGTAGTGGATTTACTTTTATTGTTTAATAAAACGAATTGCTGCCAGAAAAGAAGGTTAGGTTAGGATAGAACTGTGACCCCCCCGATGTGACTCCCATCTTGTCGCGATGGGGGGGCTCAGTACCTGCGGTTGCCTCGGCCGCAGGGAAGCTAAGAGGAACCCATTACCCGGGTTGAGGCTTAGGCCTCCCCGGACCCGGCGGAGGCCATTCCTGGCAGGAATGGCCTGGCTGTAAGGGGAGGGGGTGACAACGACCCCCCTTCCATCACAGCCGTAGTAGGGGTCGCGGAGGAAGAGGTGTGTCGTTGCCGCTCGCCCTATCCTCCGCGACCAAGCGCGGCCGTGGCGCTTGGCACGGCATCGGTGGGGCCGCAGGGGAAGAGGAGTGTCGGTGTTACGTTGCCGCTCTCCCTATCTCCTGCGGCCAGCTGTGTGGGCCCCGGTCGCCGACAGGTTGACTGGGGCAGGGCCTGCTTTCGCAAGCCCCAAATTATGAGGGCTGGTTGGACGGTGGAAATTAGGTATAGGTTAGGTTAGGTTCGGTAGGTTCGTTAGGTTTTTTTTTTTTGACCCTCGGTTTAAGAGTTAAGCCCCTGGGGCTGCCCCCCGGAGCGGCCGAGGGCCGCCATATTTAATGTGGACATAGAGGAGGAGCAACTGTATACGAATCCGCAAAAAAAAAATTTTGGGTTCCGGTGTCATGTTACACTGGTGGCGACCGTTATACGGTTCCTGGACATGGGAAGGGATAACCCTTATACTGTCTGACCAATCAGAGACCAGTCAGCTGGACACCAACGGTTTTTTTTGAAATTTTGGCGGGAAACCGCCTGTAGCTTTGAAAAATCCGACTTGGAGTGTTCGGAATAGACCAAATAGACTCCTAGAGCTTGTCTAGGACAAAAAAATGAAAGTTGGTGTACGTGTAGAGACCGATGAGGTGGATCACATGACAGGTGTTTTTTTTTTTTTTTCATACATTTGCGAAAAAAAAATTAAAAAAAATTTCACACTGACAAATACGTCAAACTTATAAAACCCATCTTATTTTTGGTCGAAGTCATCCATTTTTATGCGTTACAAAGACAAATCTACGTTAAAATATTTTTTTAGTATTGCTTTTATTAATACAAAAATTATGATACTTGTCCTTTATAAAGTAAACTATTCTGAACAACGACGTTATGAGTTGTAGTATGTTATTAGTAATAAGCGGCCAAGTGCGAGTCGGACTCGCCCATGAAGGGTTCCGTGGTAGTTTTTTTTTTTAATTTTTATATTTGAGTTGATTGAATGAAAGGTAAATTGCAGTTTATGACATATTAAAAAAAAACTTCTTACTAGATCTTGTTCAAACCAATTTTCGCTGGTAGTTTTCATGGTAATGAACATCATATATTTTTTTTAGTTTTATCATTCTCTTATTTTAGAAGTTACGGGGGGGGGGACACACTTTTTTCCACTTTGGAAGTGTCTCTCGCGCAAAGTATTCGGTTTAGAATAAAATGATATTATAAACCTCAATATAATTTTTGAAGACCTATCCATAGATACCCTACACGTATAGGTTTGATGAAAAATAAACTTTTGAGTTTCAGTTCTAAGTATGGGGAACCCCCAAAATTTATTGTTTTTTTTCTATTTTTGTGTCAAAACCTTAATGCGGTTCACATAATACATCTACTTACCAAGTTTCAACAGTATAGGTCTTATAGTTTCGGAAAAAAGTGGCTGTGACATACGGACGAACAGACAGACAGACAGACATGACGAATCTATAAGGGTTCCGTTTTTGCCATTTGGCTACGGAACCCTAACAACATTATTAATAAAAACAGTGACGCTTTTTTGCTCGACTTGGTGGGGGCACTGCCGTGCCCCCAGATGATAATTGAAAGTTATGAAGAGAAAAATTATGAATTTAAACTTGTTCTTGGTAGCAACAGTATTAATAAAAAAAAATATGATCACTAAATGTTATGAGCTCCGATGATAGTAATAAAAATGTATGAATAAAAAAAGTATGAAGAATAAAATTATGAAGAGTGATGATTATGAACACAAATCGGTAGTAAGATAAAGAATATGATTTAGAATTTTATGAGAGCCAATATGGACCCGATGCAAGTATGGATGGAAAGCTAAAAATAACTTTTCATATTCCGATTTGTGTTTCTTGGGAAAAGTTATTCAGTATCACGGACTGAATTCACCCTTAAAATAGTTTCAGTATATTTTGTTAGACCTTATATAATAACATAGTCAGTCAGTCAAAGAATCTGCTTTCCTAAATCAGTCATATAGTAAGCACCAATGTAGGGAATGTTTTGTTTTGTATCTTGTTTATTTATTGTTATTATTTGTGTGTATAAGTGGCCAACACAGGTGTCAGATTTGTCAAGCTGCCTAAAGGTATCAGGGGTAGCTTGGCGACTGCTATACAACATGGCAACTGGAACAAAATGAATGCACTGGTAATGTTTGACTGGTCATTTGTATACTTATGCCTATCGCCTGGTAACATGATTTGCATTTTTGCCCATTTCCTCGATCGGCTTTTACGATCTGCGTGGGAAGAGAAGCAGCTGGTACTTTCAAAGTTTTTTTATTTCTCCCAAACCAGCATTTGTGCAATTAAGTTTAAATAAAAAAATAATAATACATGCCATTCAGAATTTACTACTTTCCAACAAGGATACTTTTTGTCTTAACGACAAAACAAACATTTTCTATGGGATTTGTATGAAATATAGACTATAATGACGTTATAGTTTCTTGGAGTCAAATAGCGCTCTTTTCTGAAATAATAAATCTAAAATCAGATTAAAAATGGATACGATCATGACGAGTGACATTATTTTGTTACCTTTTTTAACAGTATCAAATAATTTACTTTTGACCCAGGAAAGAACCCAATACGCTATTTTCCAACAAGTCAAATCAGCAACTTTTTTCTAAACGTCAAAACAAACAGTTTCTATGGGATTTTGTATGAAATACAGGCAGATGACGTCATAGATTTTTGGAGTCAAATAGCGTTCTTATTATCAGTTTTTCTGCAATAATAAATTTAAAATAACGTTAAAATGGATATGTTTAAAGACAAGTGACATTATTTTGCGACGCTTTATTTTTTTATTAGTACAATATAATTTATTTTTGACTTAGGAAAGTACCCAATTATAAAACTAGTTACGACTATAACAGGCTGAGCCTCCAGCCGGCGATGTTTATGTTCTGCCAACTGCCAGCTAGCCAGAACCCAGATGAATGGGGTTGCTGAAATTTATGTGCAGTCTGGCTATACGTCTCAATTCAAGCCCACTAAATGCTTTAATGGCTTATATGTGTATACGATGGTATTGCGACATTTATAGAACGTTGTGACTTCAAACTCAACAAGATATAGTTGAAATAACCGCCCAAGTGCGGTTATTGACGACCTCCGTCGCGTATGGTCACCATGCTAGTCCGCCACCCAGAGGTGCCGGGTTCGATTCCCGGTCAGGGCAAGTTGGAAAATGGCCTTTTTCAAATTGTCCTGGGTCTTGGATGTTTATCTATATATGTATTTGTTATAAAATATAGTATCGTTGAGTTAGTATCCCATAACACAAGTCTCGAACTTACTTTGGGGGAGCCGCGACCCGTTCACCCACCAGCTTAACCCACCAGTGGGTCCACGGGGAATTTCTGTTTACCCGTGCACCCACTGCATTATAGCGGGAAAATATCGATATTTATACTTATAAATGTGATACTTCAAAGTTTCAATTAGAAAGAGAAATCCGATATGGACTGTGACGTCAAAGTCTACATCATCATTGGCTAGCTCAATCAGTGTAATTTGTCCCTATATATTTATTTATTTATTTATATTTAAGTGCGAGTCGGACTCGCGCACGAATGGTTCCGTACCTATATCCGTACCTATATAGGCCCCCTTCAATATTTATTTTGTTCTGTATTTAGTTTTAGTGTCAACAGTAATGCGTCATCTGTAAAAAAAATCAACTGTTTAGCTATCATGGTTCATAAGATACAGCCGTCTGACTATCCGCTATAACAAAAAATACTAAAAACAGAACAAAATAAATATTCATTTATTTATTCTCCCATGCTGGTCTGGGAGAAATAAAAAAAAACTTAGAATGTACCAGCTGCTTCTCTTCCCATGCAGATCGTAAAAGCCGATCGAGGGAATGGGCAAAAATGCAAATCATGTTAACAGGCGATGCGGCTAGCAACCCATCACTGTATTGATTGCTTTTCCATCTTCTCGCCCACCATGACGCTAAAAGTGGGTTTTGGGTCTTGCGGCCCTGGGCTCTGCATAGAACCGCAAGACCCAAAATGCTCTGTCTGCCCCATTAGGGATAAAGACGTGATAGCTCCCATACAACAAACGTGATTTTAAATAGAAATGATACTGCACGCCCTTTATGCGCGAGTCCGACTCGCACTTAGCCGGTTATTTACATTTCTAACTTCAAAATTGATCGAGTTTCACACAAACTTTCAACCCTGTAGGAAATAAATTTCATGATTCTAGACCTAGCGGTTTTAGTGCGTTGATCGATCAGTCAATATGTCAGCCAGTCTTTTTCTTCTTTTATTATTAAGATAGATATATTAAAAAAAAAAAACTCCATTTCTTATACAACAACAAATAATACAGAACATAAAGCATTTACGATTAAAAAATATGCCACCAATATGGTTTCTCTCAGCTTTTGTGTCTAGGCTTTTTGGAGCCAAGACGCTGGTTTTCAGAGAAACCTTATCTTAATTAACTATAATGCGCTAAGTTAGATATTTATTAACAAACATAAAAACAAGTAAGTATATTTAGTAATCTAATATATAAAAACATATTACTAAACAAGAAGCCGATGCGGGCTCTAAAAACAGATATAGAGACACTATCACATCTTTACCTAACGGGGTGAACATAACCTAGGCAGTTGCCTACTAATCCAGCACTGACCCAGCCTAGATCTTCGCGACGTTTGCCTTTCGTCTTTGCTGGGATAGGCTGAGATCGATTTATTGGCCGGTTATTTGTTTGCACTAGATAAGTATTGGTTCGGCAGTTCGCTTCTGCATCAATATGCACTTTGACAATAATCTATCTAAACTGAAAGAGCCATAAAAATAAAAAGAACTGAGCAAAGACCTCTCTCCATCTATCTCTATCCCGAGCAATTTGCTGGTTGGAACTAAGTTACAAAAATTGAAGTAGGTACCTAATTAAAAACCTCCAACAAATTCCAGACCCTAAAAAAGTTCGTAAAGGAAAAATCAATCCGCCAAGACCGCATCGTTCAAAAAGGAACTTCGTTAAAAAAAGCATAGGCAACAAAACTGAGGATTTATGCATATTACATGTAATATATCGACCGTTCAAAGCGGCATATTATATTTTATAGCAAATGTTTTATTTGTAATTAAAGTAAAAACTTCTTTTTAGGCGCGTTGGGCATGCACGGAGAGCACTTTTTGAGATAGGAAAAAAAAACCATTGAACTCGCGACACCGTTACCGACACCACTTTTACACTTCTGTCGGCACTCCCGGAGCTACTGTTTTTTCTAAGAATACAAGGTCTCATGTACTTAAATTTTGAAATTTCTTCCTGTATTTCCTGAGTAAGTTTTCTAGAGCGAGCGTCGGAATCCTGCGATGGCTCGCGCCTTTCATTTCGTTGTAATTGCCGCCCGAGGGAGGCTGGACTGCAAATATAAATTCTTACACTTCTTTTTACCCGTCTACGACAAAGCAAAAAGAAGGGTTATGTTTTTCGCAGCTGTGTCTGTATGATTGTTAATATCTTTAATAATATCCATGATCCTTGGCAAATGAGCTGCCGTTGGAAGCATCTTGGCTGTCTGCTGATTACGAGTAACTTTATGAAGAGAACCACAGAATCCGCTAAATGAAAACAAGTCAAATCAGATTTTTTTCCAAACGTCAAGACTATCATTTTTTATGGGTTTTGTATAAAAAACAAAGGTGTCACACTTTTGTATTTTATTCTTTTTTGGAGTCTCTTAATGTCGATCTTGTTAAAAATGTATACGATCAATGAAAAGTAACACTATTTTATGACGTTTTATTGTATGAACTGTACCGAATGCCATATACTCTATATGTTTAAGTAGTTAGGTTATATCTGTTTGTACAAGGCTATTGTTTGTTTCCCAAATAAATAAAAATAAAATAAAATACACCCAAGTGAAACCCCAAAAATACAATTAGTTATAGAAAAAGATTAAAGTGCAGTTATAATGCGTATTTAAAATTTTATTGCTCAACCGAAACGATTGCAAATTCGAATCAAGCATTTTCATCAGACGCGTAATTACAAAATGTGGTTGGCGATCGATTAGTTCGATGTTGGTGTCGCGTATTTGCAATAGCGATTACGCCGTGGTTGGCCATTGTGTTGTTTTGTTTAGAATACAGCATAATAAAGCAGATTAAATCACGTAAATAATTAATTAGTTTGTAATGTAATTAGCCTATTCTAATTACCCTTGTCTTCCTTTGGATGTCGTAGAAGGCGACTAAGGAATTACAAGCTAAACAAAGCTTATAAACATCAATGAGACCTCTCCAACCTGTCTGGCCAGCGTGGAGAATGTAGGCCAAGTCCTCTGACTGCGCTGGCGCTCTAAATCTTCCAGTGGATGTCGTAGGCGACTTAGGAATTACAAGCTAAATAAAGCTTATATACATCAATGAGACCTCTCCAACCCGTCTGACCAGCGAGGAGAGTGTAGGCCAAAGTCCTCTGGCTGCTCTGGCCAAGTATGGCTCTAGTTGTACAGAGAGGGTCGTGCTCCTGTTAGAGTAGAGACTAAAAATGACCTGATGGTGATAGAATACAAGGAAAAGGTTATTAAGGGGCTACAACTCCGGTGTCGTCCTCGTTTGAAATATTATTTTATCTTAACTTCGTTCATTTTCAAGGGTTCCTTACGCAAAGGTACATAAGGCCTTAAGCTTTAAATCCGCCATTACATTTGTATTTGTGTATAAAATAAATAAATAAAAGGATAAAAATGGGACACTCTATTACGTACTAAAACTCCGCTGTTTGTCTGTCTGTCTGTCTCTCTCTCTCTGTCACCAGGCTGATCGCAATTTTTTACAGATGATGTGTTTCTGTTGCTGCTATCACAAAAAATACTAAAAACAGAATAAAATAAATGTTTAAGTCCGGCTTCCTTACAAGAAACGTGATTTTTTATTGCTGTGCCTGTGGGCTTCGCTCCCCGCGGGAAGTTCGGGATAAAAACTATCCTATGTCCTTTCCTAGGTATCTAACTATATTATATCCATAAAAAAATCACGATAAATTGATGACCTCCTCCTTTTTTTAAGTCGGTTAAAAACTGCACTAAGAGTAAATGTATTTATTACTAGTATTTACTAGTGTCGCATGTGTGTTTTAATTAAATTCCATTGTTTATGGCGCAGCCGCGGCCGTTGATTGGAAACTCACATAAGTATATTTTGTCAATAAAGAATTGTTTGCATTTTGTTTGGTAAAATGTTTTTCATTGAGATTGTATTTTTCGAATAATACGAATATGACTGAATAAAATTGGACGGGACAAAGTAAAATAGATTTTTTTATATTTATTAGTAAAAATATAGTTATACGTAAAAGCAAAATTTGAAACTTTTTATCGATAGGTATATAATTAAAACTAGCTTTCGGGCGCTGCGCGGGCTGCAAGCAGCCCGCGGTTTTTCGTGCGGCTGTTGAGGTGGGCTAAAGAACATGTCCAGTTGAGAAACTGGGTAAAAACTGCAGTCAGTAAAAGAAACATCAAAATATGTGTGGGGGCGGCCATCTTGGATCGAAAATCTGATTCCAGTTCCGAGTTCCGCGGGGCGCTTTACCCCCACATGCAAAATTACAGACCCCTACGAAGTCCCAGTGAGACGTTATAAACAAAATGAGTTTAATTTTCTAAAATCCAGACGCCATCTTGGATTCCAAAAAATCTGTCAAATTTGGATTTTTCGGCTCAAAATACATATAGATATCGATTTTCAGCCCAATCGCAAGCAGTTGACTTTCGGCGGCCATCTTAGATTTCCAAAATTAAAAAAAAAAGCGGCGCTTGTGGGAGTGGCTCGGGCTTCGCCCTCGCCCGCAGCTCGCCCAACGGGCTCGCATCACTCGGCCTGCGGCCTCGTGAAAATTACTTGGAGGGGGGGGGGGTCAAGGGGGGGGGGAGTGGCTCGGGCTTTGCCCTCGCCCGCAGCTCGGCCTGCGGCCTCGCGGTGGAGGGCTTCCCTTTTGGTCTTTGGCCTCTGGCTGCGCCAAGTTACTTGGGGGGCCGTTTGTATGAATTTTGTATGGAGGGGAATTGTCCATGTATGGCGGCCATCTTGGATTTTGAAAAAAATCAAAAAACAAATGACGCTCGTCAAATTGCTCACAACCCCCTACATTTTGGAAAAAAATCACGCCCCTAACCCCAACCGTTTTCGCAGGCCGTACCCCTTCCACATCAGGTTTCTGCAGATCCTCAAATGTCAGATTTTTCTGGTACTCACTGGAGCACCCTCTATACGTTCACACATCACCCTAAACCCCTACCACCCGGCAATAGGGCAAACAACTCTGTCAGTGAGTGAGTCAGTCAGTGGTAATGTAGGTTTATATATTATAACTAGCTTTTCGGGCGCTGCGCGGGCTGCGAGCAGCCCGCGTTCTTTCGTGCGGCTGTTGAGGTAGGGTAAGACATGTTTCCAGTTCAGAAAATGGGTAAAAACTGCAGTCAGTAAAAGAAACATCAAAATATGTATGGGGGCGGCCATCTTGGATCCAAAAACTGATTGCAGTTTTGAGTTCCGCGGGGTGCTTTACCCCCATGTACAAAATTTCAGACCCCGACGAAGTCCCAGTGAGACGTTATAAGCGAAATAAGTTTAATTTTCTAAAACCCAGACGCCATCTTGGATTCCAAAAAAAAGTTGAATTTGGATTTTTGGGGTCAAAACACATATAAATATCGATTTTCAGCCAAATCAGAGGCAGTTGACATTTGGCGGCCATCTTGGATTTCCAAAAAAAAAAAAAATAACTACGCAACACTTGGTGATGGTGGCTCGGGCTTCGCCCTCGCCCGCAGCTCGCCCTTCGGGCTCGCATCACTCGGCCTGCGACCTCGTGAAAATAACTTGTAAGGGGGGGGGGGGGGTGTCTAAGGGGGGGGGGGAGCTCGGGCTTTGCCCTCGCTCCACAGCTCGGCCTGCGGCCTCGCGGGGCCGCTTCGCCTTCGGCCTTCGGCCTCAGGCTGCGCCAAGTTACTTGGGAGGCCGTTTGTACGAAATTTGTATGGAGGGGAATTGTCCATGTATGGCGGCCATCTTGGATTTAGAAAAAAATCAAAAAACAAATGACGCTCGTCAAATTGCTTATAATCTTCTACATTATGGAAAAAAAATCACGCCCCTAACCTTAATAGTTTTTGCAGGCCGTACCCCTTCCACATCAGGTTTCTGCAAATCCTCAAATGTCAGATTTTTCTGGTACTCACTGGAGCACCCTCTATACGACCACACATCAACCTAAACCCCTCCCACCCGGCAACAGGGCAAACAACTCTGTCAGTGAGTGAGTCAGTCAGTGGTAATGTAGGTTTATATATTATAATATAACTAGCTTTTCGGGCGCTGCGCGGGCTGCAAGCAGCCCGCGGTTTTTCGTGCGACTTTTGAGATAGGCTAAATAATATGTCCAGTTGAGAAAATGGGTAAAAACTGCAGTCAGTAAAGAAAACATCATAATATGTGTGGGGGCGGCCATCTTGGATCAAAAATCTGATTCCAGTTTCGAGTTCCGCGGGGTGCTTTACCCGATGTACAAAATTTCAGACCCCTACGAAGTCCCAGAGAGACGTTATAAACGAAATAAGTGAAATTTTCTAAAATCCAGACGCCATCTTGAATTCCAAAAAAATTATGAAATTTGGATTTTTGGGCTCAAACTACATATACATATCGATTTTCAGCCAAATCGTAAGCAGTTGACATTCGGCGGCCATCTTGGATTTTCAAGAATAAAAAAAATTGAACTGCGCTTGGGGAAGTGGCTCAGGCTTTGCCCTCGCCCGCAGCTCGCCCTACGGGCTCGCGGCATTCGGCCTCCGGCCTCGTGAAAATTACTTACAGGGAGGGGGAGAACGGGGGGGGGGGAGTGGCTCGGGCTTCGCCCTCGCCCGCAGCTCGGCCTGCGGCCTCGCGGGGGTGGCCTTTGCTTTTGGCTTTTGGCCTCTGGCTGCGCCTAGTTACTTGGGGTGGCCGTTTGTATGAAATTTGTATGGAGGAAAATTGTCCTTGTATGGCGGCCATCTTGAATTTTAAAAAAAATAAAAAAACAAAAGACGGTCGTCAAATTGCTTGCAACCCCCTACATATTGGAAAAAAAATCACACCCCTAACCCCAACCGTCTTCGCAGGCCGTACCCCTTCCACATCAGATTTCCGCAGATCCTCAAATGTCAGATTTTTCTGGTACTCACTGGAGCACCCTCTATACGACCGCACATCAACCTAAACCCCACCAACCCCGCAACAGGGCAAACAACTCTGTCAGTGAGTGAGTCAGTCAGTGGTAATGTAGGTTTATATATTATAACTAGCTTTTCGGGCGCTGCGCGGGCTGCAAGCAGCCCGCGGTCTTTCGTGCGCCTGTTGAGGTAGGGTAAGACATGTTTCCAGTTCAGAAAATGGGTAAAAATTGCAGTCAGTAAAGGAAACATCATAATATGTGTGGGGGCGGCCATCTTGTATCCAAAATCGGAATGCAGTTTCGAGTTTCGCGGGGTGCTATACCCCCACATGCAAAATTTCAGACCCTTACGAAGTCCCAGTGAGACGTTATAAACGAAATAAGTTTAATTTTCTAAAATCCAGACGCCATCCTGGATTAAAAAAAAAATATTGAATTTTGGTTTTTGGGGTCAAATTACATACAAATATCGATTTTCAGCCAAATCGCAAGCAGTTGACTTACGGCGGCCATCTTGGATTTCCAAAAAAAAAAAAAAAGACGCTGCGCTTTGTGATAGTGGCTCGGGCTTCGCCCTCGCCCGCAGCTCGCCCTTCGGGCTCGCATCACTCGGCCTGCGGCCTCGTGAAAATTACTTGTAGGGGGGGGGGGGGTCAAAGTGGGTGGGGGGAGCTCGGGCTTCGCCCTCGCTCCACAGCTCGGCCTGCGGCCTCGCGGGGGCGCTTCGCCTTCGGCCTTCGGCCTCAGGCTGCGCCAAGTTACTTGGGGGGCCGTTTGTATGAAATTTGTATGGAGGGGCATTGTCCATGTATGGCGGCCATCTTGAATTTTGAAAGAAATCAAAAAACAAATGACGCTCGTCAAATTGCTTGCAACCCCCTACATTTTGGAAAAAAAATCACGCCCCAAACCCCAACCGTCTTTGCAGGCCGTACCCCTTCCACATCAGGATTCCGCAGATCCTCAAATGTCAGATTTTTCTGGTACTCACTGGAGCACCCTCTATACGACCACACATCAACCTTAACCCCACCAACCCCGCAACAGAGCAAACAACTATGTCAATCAGTCAGTCAGTCAGTGGTAATGTAGGTTTATATATTATAACTAGTGTTTCGGGTGCTGCGCGTGCTGCACGCAGCACGCGGTTTTTCGTGCGGCTGTTGTTGGCTAAGAAATGTTTCCAGTTCAAAAAGTGGGTAAAAACTGCAATCAGTAGAGGAAACATGAAAAAATGTGTGGGCGGCCATCTTGGATCCAAGATCTGAATGCAGTTTCGAGTTCCTCGAGGTGCTTTACCCCCACATGCAAAATTTCAGACCCCCACGAAGTCCCAGTGAGACGTTATGAACGAAATAAATTTCATTTTCTAAAATTCAGACGCCATCTTGGATTCCAAAAAAAATGACAAATTTGGATTTTTCTGCTCAAAAACCATATAGATATTGATTTTCAGCCAAATCGCAAGCATTTGACTTTCGGCGGCCATCTTGGATTTCCAAAAATAAAAAAAAAACCCGGCTCTTACGAGTGTGGCTCGGGCTTCGCCCTCGCCCGCAGCTCGCCCTTCGGGCTCGCGTCACTCGCCCTGCGGCCTCGTAATGGGGGGAAATTACTTGAGGGAGGGGAAGGGGGAGGAGGGGGGGGGTGAAGGGGGGGCTCGGCCTTCGGCCTCGCCACGGAGCTCGCCCTCCGGGCTCGCGAGCCGGCTTCGCCCTCGGCCTTCGGCCTCGGGCTGCGCCAAGTTACTTGGGGGGCCGTTTCTATGAATTTTGTATGGGGGGGAATTTTTTTTTAGCAAATTAAAAAAAATTACCGGCTCTGGTAATTGATCAGGTAGCCCTTTCATTTTGTCTATGGGGTCAAATCTCCAGGTCCAACCGTTTAGCCAGGCCGTACCCCTTCCACATCAGGTTTTTGCAAATCCTCAAATGTCAGATTTTTCTGGTACTCGACCCCCTCACCCCTATACGTTCCACCATAAACCTTCACCCCTACTATTTGGCAACCGGTCAAACAACTATGTCAATCAGTGAGTGAGTCAGTGGTAAGTGTAGCTATATATAATATAACTAGCTTAACGGGCGCTGCGCGGGCTGCAAGCAGCCCGCGGTTTTTCGTGCGGCTGTTGAGGTGGGCTAAAGAACATGTCCAGTTGAGAAACTGGGTAAAAACTGCAGTCAGTAAAGGAAACATCAAAATATGTGTGGGGGCGGCCATCTTGGATCGAAAATCTGATTCCAGTTCCGAGTTCCGCGGGGCGCTTTACCCCCACATGCAAAATTACAGACCCCTACGAAGTCCCAGTGAGACGTTATAAACAAAATAAGTTTAATTTTCTAAAATCCAGACGCCATCTTGGATCCCAAAAAATCTGTCAAATTTGGATTTTTGGGCTCAAAATACATATAGATATCGATTTTCAGCCCAATCGCAAGCAGTTGACTTTCGGCGGCCATCTTGGATTTCCAAAATTAAAATAAAAGCGGCGCTTGTGGGAGTGGCTCGGGCTTCGCCCTCGCCCGCAGCTCGCCCTGCGGGCTCGCATCACTCGGCCTGCGGCCTCGTGAAAATTACTTGGAGGGGGGGGGTCAAAGGTGGGGGGGGGGAGTGGCTCGGGCTTCGCCCTCGCCCGCAGCTCGGCCTGCGGCCTCGCGGTGGAGGGCTTTCCTTTTGGTCTCTGGCCTCTGGCTGCGCCAAGTTACTTGGGGGGCCGTTTGTATGAATTTTGTATGGAGGGGAATTGTCCATGTATGGCGGCCATCTTGGATTTTGAAAAAAATCAAAAAACAAATGACGCTCGTCAAATTGCTCACAACCCCCTACATTTTCGAAAAAAAATCACGCCCCTAACCCCAACCGTTTTCGCAGGCCATACCCCTTCCACATCAGGTTTCCGCAAAACCTCAAATGTCAGATTTTTCTGGTACTCACTGGAGCACCCTCTGTACGACCGCACATCAACCTAAACCCCACCAACCCCGCAACAGGGCAAACAACTCTGTCAGTGAGTGAGTGAGTCAGTGGTAATGTAGGTTTATATATTATAACTAGCTTTTCGGGCGCTGCGCGGGCTGCAAGCAGCCCGCGGTCTTTCGTGCGGCTGTTGAGGTAGGGTAAAACATGTTTCCAGTTCAGAAAATGGGTAAATTTGTATGGAGGAAAATTGTCCTTGTATGGCGGCCATCTTGGATTTTGAAAAAAATCAAAAAACAAATGACGCTCGTCAAATTGCTCACAATTCCCTACATTTCTGAAAAAAAATCACGCCCCTAACCCTAACAGTTTTCGCAGGCCGTACCGCTTCCACATCAGCTTTCTGCAAATCCTCAAATGTCAGATTTTTCTGGTACTCACTGGAGCACCCTCTGTACGACCACACATCAACCTAAACCCCACCAACCCCGCAACAGGGCAAACAACTATGTCAATCAGTGAGTGAGTCAGTCAGTGGTAATGTAGGTTTATATATTATAATTATAACTAGCTTTTCGGGCGCGGCGCGGGCTGCAAGCAGCCCGCGGTTTTTCGTGCGGCTGTTGAGGTAGGCTTAATAACATGTCCAGTTGAGAAAATGGGTAAAAACTGAAGTCAGTAAAGGAAACATCATAATATGTGTGGGGGCGGCCATCTTGGATCCAAAATCTGATTCGAGTTCCGAGTTCCACGGGGTGCTTTACCCCCATGTACAAATTTGCAGACCCCTACAAAGTCCCAGTAAGACGTTATGAACGAAATAAGTTAAATTTTCTGAAATCCAGACGCCATCTTGGATTCCAAAAAAAATATTAAATTTGGATTTTTGGGCTCAAACTACATATAGATATCGATTTTCAGCCAAATCGCAAGCAGTTGACTTTTGGCGGCCATCTTGGATTTTCAAAAATTAAAAAAATTTGACTGCGCTTGGGGAAGTGGCTCGGGCTTCGCCCTCGCCCACAGCTCGCCCTTCGGGCTCGCGTCACTCGGCCTCCGGCCTCGTGAAAATTACTTCCGGGGGAGGGAGGGGGAAGGGGGGGGGCTGTGATAGTGGCTCGGGCTTCGCCCTCGCCCGTAGCTCGCCCTGCGGGCTCGCATCACTCGGCCTCCGGCCTCGTGAAAATTACTTATGGGGGGATCCAAGAGGAAGGGGGGAGTGGCTCGGGCTTCGCCCTCGCCCGCAGCTCGGCCTGCGGCCTCGCGGGGGTGGCCTTTGCTTTTGGCCTCTGGCTGCGCCTAGTTACTTGGAGTGGCCGTTTGTATGAAATTTGTATAGAGAAAAATTGTGCATGTATGGCGGCCATCTTGGATTTTGATAAAAATAAAAAAACAAATGACTCTCTTGCTTACAACCCCCTACATTTTGGAAAAAAAATCACGCCCCCAACCCCATCCATCTTCGCAGGCCGTACCCCTTCCACATCAGGTTTCCGCAAATCCTCAAATGTCAGATTTTTCTGGTACTCACTGGAGCACCCTCTATACGACCGCACATCAACCCAAACCCCACCAACCCCGCAACAGGGCAAACAACTCTGTCAGTGAGTGAGTGAGTCAGTGGTAATGTAGGTTTATATATTATTACTAGTGTTTTGGGTGCTGCGCGTGCTGCAAGCAGCACGCGGTTTTTTGTGCGGCGGTTGTTGGCTAAGAAATGTTTCCAGTTAAAAAAATGGGTCAAAACTGCAGTCAGTGGAGAAAACATGAAAAAAAATTTGTGGGCGGCCATCTTGGATCCAAAATCTGAATGCAGTTTCGAGTTCCTTGAGGTGCTTTACCCCCACATGCAAAGGGAGGGGCACGGCCTTCGGCCTCACCACGGAGCTCGCCTTTCGGGCTCGCAAGCCGGCTTCGCCCTCGGCCTTCGGCCTCGGGCTGCGCCAAGTTACTTGAGGGGACCATTTGTATGAAATTTGTATGGGGGGGAATTTTTTTTTTCGCAAATTAAAAAAACATTACCGGCTCTAGTAATTGATCAGGTACCCCTTTCATTTTGTCTATGGGGGCAAATCTCCAGGTCCAACCGTTTAGCCAGGCCGTACCCCTTCCACATCAGGTTTCCGCAAATCCTCAAATGTTAGATTTTTCTGGTACTCGACCCCCTCGCCTCTGTACGTTCCACCATAAACCATCACCCCTACTATTTGGCAACCGGTCAAACAACTATGTCAATCAGTGAGTCAGTCAGTGGTAAGTGTAGCTATATATAATATAATATAACTAGCTTTTCGGGCGCTGCGCGGGCTGCAAGCAGCCCGCGGTTCATCGTGGGGCTGTTGAGCTAGGCTAAGATATGTTTCCAGTTCAGAAAATGGGTAAGTTTGTATGGAGGAAAATTGTCCTTGTATGGCGGCCATCTCTGATTTTGAAAAAAAATAAAAAACAAATGACGATCGTCAAATTGCTTACAACCCCCTACATTTTGAAAAAAAAAACACACCCCTAACCCTAACCGTTTTTGCAGGCCGTACCCCTTCCACATCAGGTTTCTGCAGATCTTCAAATGTCAGATTTTTCTGGTACTCACTGGAGCACCCTCTATACGACCACACATCAACCTAAACCCCACCAACCCTGCAACAGGGCAAACAACTATGTCAATCAGTGAGTGAGTGGTATTGTAGGTTTATATATTATAATATAACTAGCTTTTCGGGCGCTGCGCGGGCTGCAAGCAGCCCGCGGTCTTTCGTGCGGCTGTTGAGGTAGGGTAAGACATGTTTCCAGTTCAGAAAATGGGTAAAAATTGCAGTCAGTAAAGGAAACATCATAAAATGTGTGGGGGCGGCCATCTTGGATCCAAAATCTGATTGCAGTTTCGAATTCCGCGGGGTGCTTTACTGCCTTATACAAAATTTCAGACCCCTACGAAGACCCAGTGAGACGTTTTAAACAAAATAAGTTTAATTTTCTAAAATCCAGACGCCATCTTGGATTCCAAAAAAACTGTTAAATTTGGATTTTTTGGCTCAAAATACATGTAGATATCGATTTTCAGCCCAATCGCAAGCAGTTGACTTTTGGCGGCCATTTTGGATTTCCAAAAAAAAAAAAAAGACGCTGCGCTTTGTGATAGTGGCTCAGGCTTCGCCCTCGCCCGCAGCTCGCCCTTCGGGCTCGCATCACTCGGCCTGCGGCCTCGTGAAGATTACTTGTAGGGGGGGGGGGGGGGGGGGGGGGGGGGGTCAAAGGGGGGTGGGGAGCTCGGGCTTCGCCCTCGCTCCACAGCTCGGCCTGCGGCCTCGCGGGGGCGCTTCGCCTTCGGCCTTCGGCCTCAGGCTGCGCCAAGTTACTTGGGGGGCCGTTTGTATGAAATTTGTATGGAGGGGAATTGTCCATGTATGGCGGCCATCTTGAATTTTGAAAAAAATAAAAAAACAAATGACGCTCGTCAAATTGCTCACAACCCTCTACATTTTGGAAAAAAAATCACGCCCCCAACCCCAACCGTCTTTGCAGGCCGTACCCCTTCCACATCAGGTTTCCGCAGATCCTCAAATGTCAGATTTTTCTGGTACTCACTGGAGCACCCTCTATACGATTGCACATCAACCTAAACCCCACCAACCCCGCAACAGGGCAAACAACTATGTCAATCAGTCAGTCAGTCAGTGGTAAGTGTAGCTATATATAATATAATATAACTAGCTTTTCGGGCGCTGCGCGGGCTGCAAGCAGCCCGCGGTTCATCGTGGGGCTGTTGAGGTAGGCCAAGATATGTTTCCAGTTCAGAAAATGGGTAAGTTTGTATGGATGAAAATTGTCCTTGTATAGCGGCCATCTTGGATTTCGAAAAAAAATAAAAAACAAATGACGATCGTTAAATTGCTTACAACCCCCTACATTTTGGAAAAAAAAACACACCCCTAACCCTAACCGTTTTCGCAGGCCGTACCCCTTCCACATCAGGTTTCTGCAGGCTGCAAGCAGCCCGCGGTCTTTCGTGCGGCTGTTGAGGTCGGGTAAGACATGTTTCCAGTTCAGAAAATGGGTAAAAACTGCAGTCAGTATGGGAAACATAAAAATATGTGTGGGGGCGGCCATCTTGGATCTAAAATTTGATTCCAGTTCCGAGTACCGCGGGGTGCTTTACCCCCACATGCAAAATTTCAGACCCCTACGAAGTCCCAGTGAGACGTTTTGAACGAAATAAATTTCATTTTTAAAAATTCAGACGCCATCTTGGATTCCGAAAAAAAATTCAAATTTGGATTTTTCTGCTCAAAAAACATATAGATATTGATTTTCAGCCAAATCGCAAGCATTTGACTTTCGGCGGCCATCTTGGATTTCCAAAAATTAAAAAAAACCCGGCGCTTACTGGAGTGGCTCGGGCTTCGCCCTCGCCCGCAGCTCGCCCTTCGGGCTCGCGTCACTCGGCCTGCGGCCTCGTGATGGGGGGAAATTACTTGGGGGAGGGGGAGGGGGGGTGAAGAAGGGGGGGCTCGGCCTTCGGCCTCGCCACGGAGCTCGCCCTCCGGGCTCGCGAGCCGGCTTCGCCCTCGGCCTTCGGCCTCGGGCTGCGCCAAGTTACTTGGGGGGGCCGTTTGTATGAAATTTGTATGAGGGGAATTTTTTTTTATGAAAATTAAAAAAAAAATACTGGCTCTGGTAATTGATCAGATACCCCTTTCATTTTGTCTATGGAGTAAAATCTCCAGGTCCAACCGTTTAGCCAGGCCGTACCCCTTCCACATCAGGTTTCTGCAAATCCTCAAATGTCAGATTTTTCTGGTACTCACTGGAGCACCCTCTATACGACCTCACATCAACCTAAACCCCACCAACCCCGCAACAGGTCAAACAACTATGTCAATCAGTCAGTCAGTGGTAAGTGTAGCTATATATAATATAACTAGTGTTTCGGGTGCTGCGCGTGCTGCACGCAGCACGCGGTTTTTCGTGCAGCTGTTGAGGAAGGCTACAGAACATGTCCAGTTGAGAAAATGGTTAAGACTTGCAGTCTGTTGAGGAAACATGAAAAAATGTGTGGGTGGCCATCTTGGATCCAAAATCTGATTGCAGTTTCGAGTTCCACGGGGTGCTTTACTCTAGTAAAGCAAATTTCAGACCCCTAGGAAGTCCCAGTGAGACGATACTAACGAAATAATTTTAATTTTCTAAAATCCAGACGCCATCTTGGATTCCAAAAAAAAATTTAAATTTGGATTTTTCGGCTCAAAATACATATAGATATTGATTTTCAGCCAAATCGCAAGCATTTGACTTTCGGCGGCCATCTTGGATTTCCAAAAATTAAAAAAATTTGACTGCGCTTGGGGAAGTGGCTCGGGCTTCGCCCTCGCCCGCAGCTCGCCCTTCGGGCTCGCATCACTCGGCCTACGGCCTCGTGAAAGTTACTTGGGGGGGGGGGGATGTCAAAAAGGGGGGGAGGGGAGCTCGGCCTTTGGCCTCGCTCCGCAGCTCGGCCTGCGGCCTCGCAAGGGGGCTCCGCCTTCGGCCTTCGGCCTCAGGCTACGCCTAGTTGCTTTAGGGGTGCCATTTGTATGAAATTTATATGGAGGGGAATTGCCCTTGTATGGCGGCCATCTTGGATTTTGGAAAAAATCAAAAAACAAATGGCAGTCGTCAAATTGCTTACAACCCCCTACATTTTGGAAAAAAAATCACACCCCTAACCCCAACCGTTTTCGCAGGCCGTACCCCTTCCACATCAGGATCTGGTGATCTTCAACTTTTCGGATTTTTCTGGTTGGTTTCAAAACACCCTGTACACGATGGTATAACATTTGTGACACCTGTCAGTCGGGAACAGGTCAAACAATTATGTCAATCAGTCAGTCAGTGGTAAGTGTAGCTATATATAATATAACTAGCTTTTCGGGCGCTGCGCGGGCTGCAAGCAGCCCGCGGTCTTTCGTGCGGCTGTTGAGGTAGGCTAAAATATGTTTCCAGTTCAGAAAATGGGTAAGTTTGTATGGGGAGAAATTGTCCTTGTATGGCGGCCATCTTGAATTTTGAAAAAAATAAAAAAACAAATGACGGTCGTCAAATTGCTTATAACCCCCTACATTTTGGAAAAAAAATCACGCCCCCAACCCCAACCGTCTTTGCAGGCCGCACCTCTTCCACATCAGGTTTCCGCAAATCTTCAAATGTCAGATTTTTCTGGTACTCACTGGAGCACCCTCTGTACGACCACACATCAACCTAAACCCCACCAACCCCGCAACAGGGCAAACAACTATGTCAATCAGTGAGTGAGTCAGTCAGTGGTATTGTAGGTTTATATATTATAACTAGCTTTTCGGGCGCTGCGCGGGCTGCAAGCAGCCCGCGGTTTTTCGTGCGGCTGTTGAGGTGGGCTAAAAAACATGTCCAGTTGAGAAAATGGGTAAAAACTGCAGTCAGTAAAGGAAACATCAAAATATGTGTGGGGGCGGCCATCTTGGATCGAAAATCTGAATCCAGTTCCGAGTTCCGCGGGGCGCTTTACCTCCACATGCAAAATTTCAGACCCCTACGAAGTCTTGGTCTTGGATTCCAAAAAAACTGTCAAATTTGGATTTTTCGGCTCAAAATACATATAGATATCGATTTTCAGCCCAATCGCAAGCAGTTGACTTTCGGAGGCCATCTTGGATTTCCAAAAAAAAAACAAGAAACGCTGCGCTTTGTGATAGTGACTCGGGCTTCGCCCTCGCCCGCAGCTCGCCCTTCGGGTTCGCATCACTCGGCCTGCGGCCTCGTGAAAATTACTTGTAGGGGGAGGGGGGGGGTTCAAAGGGAGGGGGGAGCTCGGCCTGCGGCCTCGCGGGGTCGCTTCGCCTTCGGCCTTCGGCCTCAGGCTGCGCCAAGTTACTTGGGGGGCCGTTTGTATGAAATTTGTATGGTGGGGAATTGTCCATGTATCGCGGCCATATTGAATTTTCAAAAATTAAAAAAATTGGACTGCGCGTGGGGATGTGGCTCGGGCTTCGCCCTAGCCCGCAGCTCGCCCTTCGGGCTGGCGTCACTCGGCCTCCGGCCTCGTGAAAATTACTTCCGGGGGGGTAAAGGGGGGGGGGCTGTGGGAGTGGCTCGGGCTTTGCCCTCGCCCGAAGCTCGCCCTACGGGCTCGCATCACTCGGCCTCCGGCCTCGTGAAGATTACTTAGGGGGGGATCCAAGGGGAAGGAGGGAGTGGCTCGGGCTTCGCCCTCGCCCGCAGCTCGGCCTGCGGCCTCGCGGTGGAGGGCTTTGCTTTTGGTCTTTGGCCTCTGGCTGCGCCAAGTTACTTGGGGGGCCGTTTGTATGAATTTTGTATGGAGAGGAATTGTCCATGTATGGCGGCCATCTTGGATTTTGTAAAAAATCAAGAAACAAATGACGCTCGTGAAATTGCTTACAACCCCCCACATTCTGGAAAAAAAATCACGCCCCTAACCCCAACCGTTTTTGCAGGCCGTACCCCTTCCACATCAGGTTTTTGCAAATCCTCAAATGTCAGATTTTTCTGGTACTCCATTTAGCACCCTCTATACAACCGCACATCAAACTAAACCCCACCACCCTCGCAACAGTGCAAACAACTATGTCAATGAGTCAGTCAGTGAGTGAGTGGTAATGTAGGTTTATATATATATAACTAGCTTTTCGGGCGCTGCGCGGGCTGCAAGCAGCCCGCGGTTCATCGTGGGGCTGTTGAGGTAGGCTAAGATATGTTTCCAGTTCAGAAAATGGGTTAGTTTGTATGGAGGAAAATTGTCCTTGTATGGCGGCCATCTTGGATTTTGAAAAAAATAAAAAAACAAATGACGGTCGTCAAATTGCTTCTAATCTTCTACATTATGGAAAAAAAATCACACCCCTAACCCCAACCGTCTTCGCAGGCCGTACCCCTTCCACATCAGGTTTCAGCAAATCCTCAAATGTCAGATTTTTCTGGTACTCCATTTAGCACCCTCTATACAACCGCACATCAACCTAAACCCCACCAACCCCGCAACAGGGCAAACAACTATGTCAATGAGTCAGTCAGTCAGTCAGTGGTAATGTAGGTTTATATATTATAATATAACTAGCTTTTCGGGCGTTGCGCGGGCTGCAAGCAGCCCGCGGTTTTTCGTGCGGCTGTTGAGGTAGGCTAAAAAATGTTTCCAGTTTAGAAAATGGGTAAATACTGCAGTCAGTAAAGGAAACATCAAAATATGTGTGGGGCCGGCCATCTTGGATCGAAAATCTGATTCCAGTTCCGAGTTCCGCTGGGTGCTATACCCCCACATGCAAAATTTCAGACCCCTACGAAGTCCCATTGAGACGTTATAAACGAAATAAATTTAATTTTCTAAAATCCAGACGCCATCTTGGATTCCAAAAAAAACATTGAATTTGGGATTTTGGGGTCAAATTACATATAGATATCGATTTTCAGCCAAATCGCAAGCAGTTGACTTTTGGCGGCCATCTTGGATTTCCAAAAAAAAAAAGACCCTGTGCTTTGTGATAGTGGCTCGGGCTTCGCCCTCGCTCGCAGCTCGCCCTTCGGGCTCGCATCACTCGGCCTACAGCCTCGTGAAAATTACTTATAGTGGGGGGTTTCATAGGGGGGGGGGGGGGGGGAGCTCGGCCTGCGGCCTCGCGGGGGCGCTTCGCCTTCGGCCTTCGGCCTCAGGCTTCGCCGAGTTACTTGGGGGGCCGTTTGTATGAAATTTGTATGGAAGGGAATTGTCCATGTATGGCGGCCATCTTGAATTTTGAAAAAAATAAAAAAACAAATGACGCTCGTCAAATTGCTTGCAACCCTCTACATTTTGGAAAAAAAATCACGCCCCCCACCCTAACCGTCTTCGCAGGCCGTACCCCTTCCACATCAGGTTTCTGCAAATCCTCAAATGTCAGATTTTTCTGGTACTCACTGGACCACCCTCTATACAACCATACATCAACCTAAACCCCACCCACCCGGCAACAGGGCAAACAACTATGTCAGTGAGTCAGTGAGTGGTAATGTAGGTTTATATATTATAACTAGCTTTTCGGGCGCTGCGCGGGCTGCAAGCAGCCCGCGGTTTTTCGTGCGGCTGTTGAGGTGGGCTAATGAACATGTCCAGTTGAAAAAATAGGTAAAAACTGCAGTCAGGAAAGGAAACATCGAAATATGTGTGGGGGCGGCCATCTTGGATCCAAAATGTGATTCCAGTTCCGAGTTCCGCGGGGCGCTTTACCCCCACATGCAAAATTACAGACCCCTACGAAGTCCCAGTGAGACGTTATAAACAAAATAAGTTTAATTTTCTAAAATCCAGACGCCATCTTGGATTCCAAAAAAACTGTCAAATTTGGATTTTTTGGCTCAAAATACATATAGATATCGATTTTCAGCCCAATCGCAAGCAGTCGACTTTCGACGGCCATCTTGGATTTAGAAAATTAAAAAAAAAAAGCGGCGCTTGTGGGAGTGGCTCGGGCTTTGCCCTCGCCCGCAACTCGCCCTGCGGGCTCGCATCACTCGGCCTGCGGCCTCGTGAAAATTACTTGGAGGGGGGGTCAAGGGGGGGGGGGGGGGGAGTGGCTCGGGCTTCGCCCTCGCCCGCAGCTCGGCCTGCGGCCTCGCGGTGGAGGGCTTTCCTTTTGGTCTTTGGCCTCTGGCTGCGCCAAGTTACTTGGGGGGCCGTTTGTATGAATTTTGTATGGAGGGGAATTGTCCATGTATGGCGGCCATCTTGGATATTGAAAAAAATTAAAAAACAAATGACGGTCGTCAAATTGCTTACAACCCCCCACATTTTGAAAAAAAAATCACACCCCTAACCCCAACCGTTATCGCAGGCCGTAACCCTTCCACATCAGGTTTCTGCAGATCTTCAAATGTCAGATTTTTCTCGTACTCACTGGAGCACCCTCTATACGACCGCACATCAACCCAAACCCCACCAACCCCGCAACAGGGCAAACAACTCTGTCAGTGAGTCAGTCAGTGGTAATGTAGGTTTATATATTATAATATAACTAGCTTTTCGGGCGCTGCGCGGGCTGCAAGCAGCCCGCGGTTTTTCGTGCGGCTGTTGAGGTGGGCTAAAGAACATGTCCAGTTGAGAAACTGGGTAAAAACTGCAGTCAGTAAAGGAAACATCAAAATATGTGTGGGGGCGGCCATCTTGGATCGAAAATCTGATTCCAGTTCCGAGTTCCGCGGGGCGCTTTACCCCCACATGCAAAATTACAGACCCCTACGAAGTCCCAGTGAGACGTTATAAACAAAATGAGTTTAATTTTCTAAAATACAGACGCCATCTTGGATTCCAAAAAAACTGTCAAATTTGGTTTTTTCGGCTCAAAATACATATAGATATCGATTGTCAGCCCAATCGCAAGCAGTTGACTTTCGGCGGCCATCTTGGATTTCCGAAATTAAAAAAAAAGCGGCGCTTGTGGGAGTGGCTAGGGCTTCGCCCTCGCCCGCAGCTCGCCCTCCGGGCTCGCATCACTCGGCCTGCGGCCTCGTGAAAATTACTTGGAGGGGGGGGGGGGGGTCAAGGGGGGGGGGGGAGTGGCTCGGGCTTCGCCCTCGCCCGCAGCTCGGCCTGCGGCCTCGCGGTGGAGGGCTTTCCTTTTGGTCTTTGGCCTCTGGCTGCGCCAAGTTACTTGGGGGGCCGTTTGTATGAATTTTGTATGCAGGGGAATTGTCCATGTATGGCGGCCATCTTGAATTTCGAAAAAAAGAAAAAACAAATGACGGTCGTCAAATTGCTTATAATCTTCTACATTATGGAAAAAAAATCACGCCCCTAACCCCAACCGTTTTCGCAGGCCGTACCCCTTCCACATCAGGTTTCCGCAAATCCTCAAATGTCAGATTTTTCTGGTACTCCATTTAGCACCCTCTATACAACCGCACATCAAACTAAACCCCACCACCCTCGCAACAGTGCAAACAACTATGTCAATGAGTCAGTCAGTGAGTGAGTGGTAATGTAGGTTTATATATATATAACTAGCTTTTCGGGCGCTGCGCGGGCTGCAAGCAGCCCGCGGTTCATCGTGGGGCTGTTGAGGTAGGCTAAGATATGTTTCCAGTTCAGAAAATGGGTAAGTTTGTATGGAGGAAAATTGTCCTTGTATGGCGGCCATCTTGGATTTTGTAAAAAATCAAAAAACAAATGACGCTCGTCAAATTGCTTATAACCCCCTACATTTTGAAAAAAAAATCACGCCCCTAACCCTAACCGTTTTCGCAGGCCGTACCCCTTCCACATCAGGTTTCAGCAAATCCTCAAATGTCAGATTTTTCTGGTACTCCATTTAGCACCCTCTATACAACCGCACATCAACCTAAACCCCACCAACCCCGCAACAGGGCAAACAACTATGTCAATGAGTCAGTCAGTGAGTGAGTGGTAATGTAGGTTTATATTTATATATATATATAATATAGACAATTTTAAGACAGTAATTTGAAAAAAGAATTCTACGTGTTATCAGGATTTTTAATGTAATTTTAAACATTACACTAGAAGTGACGACCGTGTGATGACACACAGCAATCGAAGTTTACATTATTCCTATGCCTGCACTAAAAAAAAACAATAACAGCTGTCAACTGTCAATGTCTTCTGTTTAAATTACCAACGTTATGTTGGTTGTTGTCAAGTTGTCGTGTTGAATAAGGAAATGTTGAAACTTTCGGGGTACAGTGCTGCCCTATTTGAAATAAATTACACATAAAAATTTTAAGCATTTAAAATTTTGTCTTGACCAAGCCCTTTAAACTATTTTATGAAGTACTGTTTACAGCTTAAAGTGAGAACGTAAAGCTTTTCTAAGCACAAAGTTTGCGAAAAACGGCCACTTTTGGCTGAATGACATCTCCGTTTCCTTTCAAATGATTTAAGTTTAGGTTTAAAGACTTTTATTCTCATAAAGACATATTTTACATCACTTACATGAGAACATAAATACAAGACATAAATATACTTATTCGTTGTCACACTGATAAACAGAATAAAACATACAAGTTCAGTAAATTGAGATTATGTGCTTGGCTAATCGTTTCTTAAATACATCGAACGAGTTAAAATTTTTGATATCCGAGGGTATCTTGTTAAAAAGGCGCGCACCTTCGTATGTTATCGTCGATTGACCGTAATGTTCTGTCCGTGATTTATTTCAAAATAGCCGATGCCTGCGACTTCGTTCGCATGGACTTTATGACTCAGTCTAAACAGCTTTTGCTACTGGAGATTAGCGTGTATAAACAGACAAACAGATATTCTATGTCTCCATCACCCTAATTTTTTTTTTGGAAATATACTCAATGTGCAGGCACATTTTTTTACTGTTTTATTAGTGTTTATGTATAGACGGGGGAGCACTAGGCCCCGGAAATTTCAGGTAGCCACTTATATTAGTAATAATTATTATCGTAGCAACACTGCGTAGACGCGTAGTAACTCGTCGTAGCACTCGTAGCATCTAATTATCCTGCGCTACGAGAAACATACTTATCGCAGATAAAAACGAGTTGTGTTATTATAACTATATGTTAATTTGACGTGTCAGCTGTGTGTCTGTCTGTGGTATAACAAAACCTAAACCAATCTGATTTCATTTTTTTTTACTAACGCTATTTTTTTGTCTGAGAACTGACTTAATTGAGATATATCTTAGCTATGTTTGATGAAAACTGATCCAGCGGTTGAGAAGTTATTAGGAGTGAACGCAAAGAAGTCGGGTTTTTTTTCACTAACCTGACACTGAGAGATAAACTTGGTATGGTGCATTTTTTACTAGCTTATGGCCGTCCCCATAACTGGGCAAAGGCTTCCCCCTTCTTCTTCCACTCGTCCCTGTTCATTGCTACTTCCTTCCTGCCATGTATGAGACATGTATGATACATAATACGAAAAAAAAATTCATGTCTATAGATTTGAAACTTGGTATAAAGATAAATCCATGTGATAAATGTATATTTATCTTTATTTTTTAATTATAACTACAGATTTTTCTTATCTTTTGATGTCACTCGACAATCATTGGAATATAGAAAGCACTACAGGTATCTATAGAAAACTTAACGATTCATGAAATAACTGCACACACATGGACTGAATAGCTGTTTAAAATATACATATTATAAATAAATAATAAAAACATATAGGGACGGGACAAAGTAAGTTCTAGACTTGTGTTATGGGATACTAACTCAATGATACTATATTTTATAATTAATACATAAATATAGATAAACGTCTTACAACCAAGGATGCCCAAGACCGTGCGAAGTGGAAAAGAAAAAGTCGGAAAGCGGACCCCGGGCTTCTCAGCATTGCAACTGAGGATGCAACTGGGAAAACGCTCAGATGAGAGAGAGAGAGAGAGAGACATAAATATAGATAAACATCCAAGACCCAGGACAATTTGTTAAATATTTATATAGATTATATATCGCTAGATCTAATTATATAGTCTATATAGTCCGCTCTTGAAAATAAAATAGCACGTATCTCTCTCATCTCCTCTACACATGTTTCACAAAGTTGTTCAAAGTTATTTACATTCTAATTCAAACATAACATCACTCGGGTTATCGTTCGAACAACTTGGTATTCAGTTCAATTTTAGCCGTAAGAGCACAGACCAAGTATCAGAATAGACATGAAATTCTGTCCGTCCGTGGCCTACCTTAGAAACTGTTCGAAAGCTATAATTTTGCATGGGTTTATAATCATATGTATATATAAGTTATGCCGCAAAGTGGTTAATAAAACTCTACCTATTATTTAAAACATACATACATACATACTATCACGTCTTTATCCCTAATGGGGCAGACAGAGCATTTTGGGTCTTGCGGCTCTATGCAGAGCCCAGGGCCGCAAGACCCAAAAGCCACTTTTAGCGTCATGGTGGGCGAGAAGATGGAAAAGCAATCAATACAGTGATGGGTTGCTAGCCGTATCGCCTGTTAACATGATTTGCATTTTTGCCCAATTCCTCGATCGGCTTTTACGATCTGCGTGGGAAGAGAAGCAGCTGGTACATTCTAAGTTTTTTTTTTATTTCTCCCAGACCAGCATGGGAGAAATAAAATATTATTTAAAAAGGAAAAAAAAAATAGGGTACTTCCTCTAAATACACTTACTTGGGGATGATATTTGTTTCTCATACCATAGTCTGGGGTATCGTTAGACACGTCTTATAATAACCTTGAGAGGTTATTAACTTTTACATTAAGTTACTGTTATTTTAATTGTATTATGCTAAAGTGATCTAGTATAGTCCATGGTTTAATTTATTACGAGAATGTCCCTTCCACGTTGTATATACGGATGATTATAATATGACGGATTATCATGATCTATTTGTTACAATATCAACGGTCAAATTGGTATGCATTACCTGCTCAAAGTTGCCCAAACTTGATGCTTGATGAGTACTAATGACTATCGCGTTTGCACTTTGGCTGTTGACTCGAGCCAAATAAATTGTAACTCCGTTATAGTAATAACAAGAAGGAAAAGTTAATTAAATTTTTGATTAATTTTTTCCCTGATCCATCATGTTTTAATTTGATGTTATTAACTACTGTTTGAACCGCATAACCTAAAAAACTGTAAAGGATATTTAATAGCACTTATTTATAAGTATATATCAGTCAACATTCACAGAATGAATATCTTCTTCTTATCTTGTGTGTTAGTGACTAACACTAGTGTCAGAGTTTTTAAACCGCCTTAAAAGCCTCTGACATGGTTTTAGGTAACGACCAATGTCAAAGACAGTGACCGGGACCGACGGCTTAACGTGCCCTCCGAAGCACGGATCATCTTACTTATCAGACAATCAGATGATCAGCCTGCAATGTCCTAACCAAACCAGGACAACAACACAAAGTCGCTGCCACCGCCGGGAATCGAACCCGCGACCTCCGGGTATGAGCCGAACGCTCTAACCACTACACCACGGAGGCAGTTATTACGGAACTAATAGCACTCTTTATAGTCATCCATAGTTACATAATTAATATAAATATAATTATTACATACAGAACGGAATTTCCTAAGGTCCCGTGCAATATACGTCCCCGTTCTCCGTACCTGTACCTTTTCCCCGTTCTCGTCTTATAGAGGCGACCAGGCGCGCACAGTCAACCCCTCAACACCCTCCACAAGGCGACAACGGGGGAGAGATGCGAGGACGAGGGACGGGGGCGCATATTGCGCGGGACCTTTTCCGTTCTGTATGTACTCTTATTATTTCTGTGCCACAGTTCATTTCAGAAATTCCGCCACAATCGCCTCAATTGAGTAGTCTTACCAATTATACTTAATAGGCATGATGACTGAAAAATATATTTTAACATAACGATTAATTGTTAGTATTTTATACTATAATACACTGGATAACAAATACTGTAGATCAACACTTTGGTAACAAGTAATAACTTTCGTCGGAGCATATCGTGTAAATGGATGTTTACATTCGTTCAATACATAAAGGAAATGAAACCTGCTGATAAGAAGCGTTTCAATTTCAGTCCCAATTTATATTTAGCGAGTAAAATGGCGGGCGTTTGCGGAAAATCCAGAAAGTTTTACTCGAAACGCGTTGCGTTGTATTTTGTGTGCGGTGTGATATGTGAGTAAAATGTTTAAGCAGTTATAAATCGAGCATACGCAATTATCAATGCGCATGTGGACTAAAACTATATAAAATGAACTATCAAATCGCTTCAAATGCCTACAGGATTGCGTTACAGTGGACGAAATAAACCAAGGGTTTATAGAAGCTGTCCAAGCATATTAGATCGAGGATGTTTAGGTCCCTAAAAAAATCTTTACTCATTACCTAGACTTAATGGCAGAGCAACGATCAAGGCCGCTAAAGACTTCCGAAGATGCTGAATCATATTGGTAGCGCACCAGATATATACAAAATTCCTTATCACGATTATTTACGATAGATGATATTAAATTATTTACGACATCCGCTCCTATAATACTAAATGTGTTAATGGACAATAGAACAGAACAAAGGTTCCAAAGTGTTCGCAAGAGCTATGTCCGTTGGGCAAAGCCGTTTGATGAAGCTGTAGCTGAAGCTGAAGCTGAAGACAGTGGAAATCGAGAAGTTTTACGGATAGCTTTATAAGTACCTCAGTTTCACAACCCATCGAACAAATGGTTGGACCCAAGAGCCAAGCTGACCCGACGCTATACCGAAGATATCCCGGATATAAGCCTGTACGAGATAAGGATGGCCCTCAAATATCCTAAAAACAATGAAACGCCGGGAGGGGATGGAATCATAAAAAAGCTTCTGAAAGTGGGCGGAACACCGCTACTGGAAGTTCTTCAGAGGCTCTTTAATTCCGTTCTGCTCGAGGGCATAACGTCAGAAGCGTGGAATAGGGGCGTGGTGGTCCTGTTCCTCAAAACAGGAGATAAAACTCTATTGAAGAACTATAGTCCTATCATGCTTCTGAGTTATTTAAATAAGTTGTTTCCGAGGGTATTCACGAATCAACCAGGTTTAAAAAGCAAACAGGTTTAATGCCTTCCAGCCTCCCGAACAAGGCGATTTTTGTAAAGGCTTGATTACCATGGAACACATTCACATGCTACGGCAGGTTGTAGAGAAGACGAGGGAGAATAACCGGCCGTTATACTTAGGGTTCGTGGACTATGAAAAAGCCTTCGATTTGATCGAAACATGGGCCGTCAGTCTCTCCAGCAATGCCGTATTGACCATCGGTATATCGAAGTGTTGAAATGCTTATACAGTAAGGCTACTATTATTCCACTGCAAAGAGGTATAAAACAGGGAGACGTTATATCTCCGAAACTGTTTACCGTTGCACTGGAAGATGCCTTCAAGCTTCTGGAATGGCAAGGATTTGGCATCAACATCAATGGCGAGTACGTCACTCACTTTCGATTAGCCGACGATACCGTTGTCATGGCAGAATCGATAGAAGACTTAAATAGAGCTCCATCCTCAAAGTGTTACACCAGTATAACCTATACCTGGTAGTAGTACCACCTGGGTCAATTGATCCAGGCAGGAAATTACAGCTTCGAGGAAGAGGTCTTTCGACGAATCCGACTCGGCTGGGCAGCATTCGGGAAGCTACGCAGTGTCTTCTCATCCAAAATACCTCAGTGTCAGACTAAAGTTCACAACCAATGTGTGTTACATACCAGTGTTGACTTATGGCTTTGAAATTTGGTCCCTTTCTATAGGTCTCATAAGAAGGCTCAAAGGTCGTGCAACGCGCTATGGAGATAGCTATGCTCAGTGTATTTCTAAGTGATCGAATCGGAAATGAGGGAATTCGTAGAAGAACTAAAGTCACGAACATAGCCCAGTGGATTAGCGCGTGAAATAGCAGTGGGCGGGACACAAAGCGCGACGAACCGATGACCGTAGTACACTCACCCACAAGGTGTTCACCCAGCCAAGCTGGTCTGACGACCTTGGTCAGGTCGTCAGACCAGCTTGGCTGGAAGGCTCTGAATGGACGCTTTAGTTCGGTAATTTTGGGAAGGCATATGAGAAACACCGATTTTTATTCATGACAAAATATTTTTTTACCTTTTAGTGTCAACAATACTCACAGTTGTTGAAAGTGCGGTGCCTATCGACATAGTGACGGAAAAGGAGAAAGTGGATAAGCTACCGGCAACCCACCCCACCATCCTGTATATCATCCCGGAGAAAGAGCCCATTTTCAGAAACAGTATGGGGAGCGTATAGCAGACCAAATATTTTTTTAAAATACTCATTTTTGTTTTAATTTAGATATTTGTAAGAATAAATTATGATATATTTGCTCGTTTAAGATTTTTTAACCTACTTTATTTAAACTTTTGAAAATAACAGTCATGCTTTTCGTCTGGTTTTATTAAAGTTCGATTTACTTTATTTTTTTTTTCGATTTAATGCAAGTTTCTTGCACGTTGCATGTTCATTCTTTCATGTAAAAACTATTGAATGGATTTTAATTAAATATTACAATGATATGGGTTATATAACATCAGAATAACATAGGTTACAATTTGTAACTTTTAGATATAGTGTGATCCTGCACAGTCGAAGTCGCGGGCACCAGCTAGTAAAATATATCTGCAAATATTGAAAAGAGGTAAATCTATAAAGTCTTAAAAACATACTAAACGATTGGAGATCAGATAATGATAAGAGTGGAATAACGTTGCCCCTTTTTGTATGGACGCTAGACATAATGACAAAACATTCGATCTTAGTATCATCGAACTTGCTCACAAAATTTCACGAGAACCAGTTTAAGAGAACAGCTTGATAGCTTGCTTTAACTTTACACTCGAACTGTAGAAGCCTGTAAACATTATTATAAGGCTGATGATTTTACAGCTTTTGCTAGACCCATCATCATCAACATCATCAGGTCTTTTTAGTCTCCACTGCAGGAGCACGACCCTCTCTGTACTTCTAGAGTCATATTTTGCTAGAGCAGCTAGAGGATTTAGCCTACACTCTCCACGCTTGCCAGACGGGTTCAAGAGGTCTAATGATGTTCATAAGCTTTGTTTAGTTGTATTTCCTAAGTCGCGTTCTACGACATCTACGGGAAGATTTGGAGTAGTCCTATTCTACTCTGCCGGAAACCACACGGTAAGCTAGACCCGTACAGTCGTAATACGGGTGACCCGTACGGGAAGTTTTGAAACAACAGTTTAATTATTAAGCGAGTGGCGTTGTAAGGGCTCACGGGATCTACCCGGAGTTTTAGCGGGCACGGGCTCTAAACGATGTTCTAGCGCCTCACATGTGTCTTCGCTACGGGAGCCCGTACGGGCGACCCGTACGGATCCCTCACAGAGTTTCGAAATAAGTCTAAATTCTGACTAAAAAAATATGTTCACTAATACGTAGGCGTGGAAAAAACATGAAATTTGAAGGAAAAACTTTGAAGCAAATATAGCAAATTAAAAAACTTAAATTAAAATCTATGTCGCTGATATCTTTTGAGCTCAGATTGAAGTCGCCAACTTCTAAATTAAAACTGTTTTCAAATGAAGTGAATGCGCGCAGTCTACTGGAAGATAGACTTGATAAACTAATGGAGAGAGTGACGCTTTTTCTTTAAATTAATAAATATAGTAACATTATATTTCTTAATACGTGAAATATATGAAAAAAGTTCGTACGAATGGAATGGATGTGTATGATAGTGTATGACTATAAAGGGAAAAAATATTTTTTTTTTAGAATAAAATTATTTCTTTCGAGTGGTTACATAAGTGTGGCAGTATTTTTTATAGAGTTTGTTATTAGTTAACATTTCTTTTCTTTTTTTAGATTTTACGAAGTGCCTATAGGCATCTGTCGCGCGGCTCTATGTTCTGGTAGAAATTTACATCATCATATCAGCCACAGGAAGTCCACTCTGCTGGACAGGCCTCCCCCAAGGATTTCTAAAACGACTGATCGGAAGCGAAATTTACAATACAATAATAACTTTTCAAAACAAAAAAGCTACTTTAACACTAAATCACCCATCGATTTAAAAAAAAATCTGTAAAACCACCTGGAAATAATACCGGGAAACAACTTTCATCTTTTATGAAATCGGTTAAAAAAGATGTTTTTTATAGAATGGATTTGTATTTAAGTTATTGATTTACGCCGCTAGCTCAATTTTGTTCGTAGCTCTTTGGATCAAAACTTCCAAAGTTAGTTCTTGTTCGCCGGACAGTAGGTAGATATGCCATGTTATTAAGACTAAGAGTTTTAATAAGTTCGCCGTACTTACCAATCTCCAGGTATAAACTACGAAGAAACTGTTTACACATCGCCAGATAAAATTGATTTGACTTAAGAGGGAAGTCTTAGAGCGCTCTCGTCCATACAAAAAGAGATAATGTTTTTCCGCTCCTAAATATTATCTGAACTCAATTATTTTTTAGTATGTTATTTACACAATAAAAGTCTAGGTTTATAGTACACCCTTTTTCCCAAATTAGCTATAAAAAAAGGAAAAAATATATTTGCTATTTAAAAAAGGAAACCATACCTAGTTTTTTATAGTGTCAACAATATACTTAAAAACTTAAAAAAATACTGAGATCAATCAAATAACATTTAGAAGTGGAAAAACGTTTTCTTCATCTGCTTGCTTGTATGGACGAAGCGCGTGCTATACTTACCTCTAATTTGTTTTATTTTAATTAAGGTAATAACTAATAAACTTTTTGCTCCTACCCTCATGCAGATAGACCTTTAACTTGTATGAAAAATCGTTGAAAGTTATTGCGTTAGTTCATCTAGAACGAGTTTTAAAACGAGTTTTCGCCAAAAGTGACTACTTTTAGCTTAGATGCGTTTTAAATCTAGACGAATAGCAGTGATACATTTAAAGGTTTAATTCATGAAATAAATGACCTTTATATTATTTCATGAGGGCTTGATGGTTTTCGCTGTACTTGACTTAGCGCTCCAGACGAGTTACAGTGTGCCTTTGCCGACCTACGTCGCCGATTATCGACTAATGTCACCGATTATCGGCAACCGTCTGCGACTGTCGTCGATAATTGGTAACTGACTCCGGCAGTCGTGCGGCAGTTTTTGACAGATTGACATGTGTCACGCGACCGTTTGCGACAGGCGGCGACCGTCGCCGACTGGTGTCGCGGGCATACTGTCGCTCGTCTGTAACATGGTATAATAAAACAGGTATTCTCTTTCCGAGATGGAACTTGACTACGTCACAAAGTGTTGCCACTGATTGTTCTTTTCGGTAAATTTAAGGACTTTTTCAATAAGTTCATGAATATTTAAAAAAATATTAAGTAACTTAGCTATTTAGTATCTCGCGATTCTCGCGTGATTTATCAATTCAATATTTTATAAATTGATATAATGGATTATTAATTCGAAATTAGTATATAAAGTTCAAAAATGCATCACGCTCAGGTAATTCAATTTCACACAGTGGCAACATATCAAACTGATGACGTAGTCAAGTTCCACCTACGTCAACAGCTGTCACGGGAAGAGAATACCTTATTTTATTGTACCATGGTCTGTAAGAGCCCTATTTGCCTATGTCCTCTGGATCAGGGCAGGGCTGCTACCTCAGATTAATGCTTTAACTGAGGCTGCTACTGATTTTCATCCTTAGATACATACAAATGAGCGCATAGTCAATGGTATTTCCTATGGAAGGATAAATATTTTTTATAAGTATTATGAGAATTTGTTTTTTTTTTCAAATCAGATACATAGTATATTTAGCGACTGAGGCATATTTACACCGTGTTAAACTCATTATTTTGCTTTTGTTAATATTGTATACCACACACAACATTAAACTTGTCCAATAAATTATTTGAAATTCAATATTATGCCGACTGAAACATTTTGGTTCAGTTAATTCAGTGGTGAATTCGACTATTAATCAATTCGGTGACAAAATATATAGCGATACAGAAGTGGCTCTTCATAGAATACGTGTTTTACAACTTTTACCGCTATATATTTAGCAAAAATATAGTGTAGTGTATTACCTCAATGCTAGATAAGTAATAATAAATATTCTCCACGACATGACACAAACGTACATATTATCACGCCTGTTTGACTAAGGGCCTCTACTTGCTACGATCCTGATATTCCTCTTTCGCTTCATCTACACTCATCACTCTCTTCATCTTCTGCTTCTGCTATCTACTCGCGGTTTGTTTGTCGGGGACGACCCTGCTCTTTTTCTTCCACTCACATTTGCTTTATATACACTTTTAGTAAATCTCCTTTTATCCATCCTTTCTAATGTCCGAACCATCTTAAAATTCTCAATTTTTTTTCAACATTATGAAACAATCAGTGTTTCTTATTTTATTTTATTTATTTTAATATCTTACAAGCACTTATTATACAATTTTACTAGACCTAAACAATTATCCGCCCAAATCAAGTTGTCATGTACCGAATTGACACCATCTCATCTTTATCATTATCAAAATCAACTTGGTTTGAGCGGTTTTATAATAAGACAAAATATGTCAAAATATCATTTTAAGTTAGGTTTAACGCTAAGAGTACGGTTTAGTTAATTCTTATTTTTAATAAATTACAAATTAGCGTACATTTCTAAAACCAAAGTGATAAATGTATAATTCTTCTAACCAAAATAAATTATATAACCCTCCAAATTATTTTTGAGCGTGTCGCGAGCCGGTGCGGTTTACGGGCCTGTTGTCACATTCGCCCTGATGAAGACCTCCGGATGAGGTCAAAACATGTCGGCAATAGCTGACTCTATACGTGAGTAACCCGTTCACTAAATACAACAATGATTGTATCTCACGTTAGTTTTATAAATAACCGTTGAAAATATTATTTATAGTCCGTCGCTATTTTGAATATTGTTCCTACACGTACGTAAGGTTAACATTCTACAACTTACTGTATTCTGCGTGCCAACATTTTGATAAAATATTTGGGGTCGCCCGCGGATCATGGACTGGACATATACCGGGTTACCTACTCCCATCGCCCGTTATGCTGTATTTTAAGGTATATAATAAATTGAGACATTTTTCAGACCCATTGTGTAGACTTTGCAATTTCAAATGGTATAGAAAAAACATATTGCTCTTATTTGTGTGGCAATCTCTCGCTCGAAACTGGAATATTAACAGAGAAGACAATCGACAAAAAAAAAACATCTATCATGAGCACGTAACAACACTTTTCTATGCTGTTCCGTTCTCATAGATGTAGAGGGGCTAAAAGTGACGGGATCCCTCTCTTAAAGATGCCTCGCCACTTTTAGCCCCGTAGATCTTTAGATTTATTTCAATAATATTTTTAACATATTCGGGAAGAGTCCTTTCCTCCTGAACCCTCCCTCTAGATACGTCTTTGTTGGAAGCGGCATATACTTTAAGAGTCCCTCCCTTACCATAGACATTTTCATATAAACGTAGTCTAGCTTTTATTCCGAAATTAGGTACATGTCAGATTTCGGTAAAATTTTGTTATTTCAAAGAAATTGCATATCTAGTTATTAAATTGAAAATATAAGAAAACCTTGAAAGAAAATATAAGGATGCAAAAGTTTCCCATACTTATAGTAAAAAATTAAATAGGTAAGTATAAACTTTATTCTCTCTCAAGTCTCTATTTTGATTGTAAAAACCCGTTTTATGCATATGTGCAATTTCTTTAAAATTACAAAATTTTACCGAAATCCCACACGTCGTTTCAAAATAAAAGCTAGACTAAGTTTGTATGGAAAAGTCTGATTCTGTCTAGGGTAAGGAGGTTTTTAAAGCGATCTCGGTCATGATAAAAGGTGGGACATCGTTTGTGGACACAAGCCGCACTCGCACTGTTTTTCATCAAAATTATACTCCAAATTATACGTAGTCGCTGTGTTTACGTCACGTCTATAAAAATATTTTACAACTCAAACAAAATACGACCTATTCCACGCGATAGCCAAAAACATAAACCAAAAAAGCAAAGTTTGAACAACCATTTCACGGAATTAGTTTGTCTAGGGTTGCCAAAAAATACAGGCAAATATTGAGAGCGTGTACTGGAATACATTCCGGAATAGATTCGGCTCTGATTCATAAACGTTTGTGTAGAGATTGGTAAATATATACACACAAAATCCATCGAGGCAGTCATAAAGGCGGAGAGTTTTTCTAGCATAAAAATTTCATCGCTGTATGTAAGTTTATTTTAGATCTCAGATTCGTGTGTTATTATTTTTTATTATAAACTGTGAGGAGATAAAACGTACCTGTGACTTTGTATCTAAGTATAAAAATAAGGCGATCGACGGCAGAAGCCAAAAAGTAAGTATACGGCTTTGAGAGGGCCGTATAATTTTGCTCCTTTTGCCGTGGAGTCCTTGGGGCCTTGGGGTGCGGAAGCTCGTCAGTTATATAAAGAGATTTCCGCACGCCTTATCGATGTCTCAAGGGATCCAAGGGCTGGCGCACATTTTGGCCAAAGGCTGAGCTTGGCCATTCAGCGCGGTCATGCCGCCAGCCTCTTAGGCACCCTCGATTTAAGCTCATTTTTTATATAATTTGATGTTATTTATAGTATTTATACCTTGTTAAAGGCGACACTAAATAAAAGCTTGTAAAAATGAGATTTTTTTATATAATAGTATAATACCGTACACCACTATATATTGGACGCTTTGTGCTTGGACGCTCATATATTTTATTTACATCTATAAAACTCAAGAATATAGGTTAGGTAGATTTATTTTGGTAGAACACATTTTTTACTAATTCAGGGTAAAATATAACGAATAATATTTCTTACTTACATATAAGTACGTAACATCAATGTTACTTAAGAGGGTGCGTGCAGTATAAATCATACGCTTTTAAAAACGACAAGGAAAGCCCATTAGCGGCTGGAGATGTTTCCTCAATAAGTACCAGAAATCGACGTATTTTATAATTCTTCGAATACATAATACACATGAATATAAATAGGTTCTTGAGACAGCTCTTCGGCTACAAAACGGCGGTCTTTGAAGAACATGCACGCACAGCTCTTATTTCCTAGGTACCTATGAAATTTCTTTACTAGGAAATTAGAAGAAGTCTGAATAGCATATTTTGTGCGTATTTAAAATCGTCTCAAGGTTTAACAATACCTCAGTCTGAGACTTCAGTAATTCTGGAGTTTTTTTCGATACCTTATAAAACGCATCGCTTTTTTAAAGTAAAAAATAATGAGAGAAAAAACTGGGGAATGATCGGCCTGCCCTAAAAGGTTTATTATTACACTTTCTTGACGATCATGCTTGATTACTTCTGTAGCCTTGTCTAGTGGTCATCGTGACACTGGAGGTCCCGGGTTCGAGCCCCGGTCATGTCAAGATGGAAAATGATCTTTTTCAGATTGACCTGGGACTTGCATATTTATTTAAATATGTATTTGTTATAAAATATAGTTGAGTATTTCATAACACAAGTCTCGAACTTACCTTGGGGCTAGCTCATTCTATGTGATTTGTGCGTATATATTTCTATTTATTAACCCTTAGCCAGGTAGTGATCTCATAGCGAACCACCTCAGAAATATTTTTTTTCTGACGAGCAGATGCTAGCTAGAAACCGCAAAATGTCATCCGTCTATTGTCTATGATACAGTTGATTTCTGAACGAAAAAAAAAATACGCCTCTAGAAAAAAAAACTTGACATTTCGCTTGTCAAAGTCAAAATATTGGTCGAACAGCGAATTTTTGTGCAAATTGAAAGTGTTTTTTAGTATTATAGCGGAAAAAATCCCGGTAAGTGATATTATTTGTGTTTTTATAATAGCAGATAGGTTGAATTATATGTAATATGTTTCGGTTTTACATGATATTTGTTTTTCTTTGAAATATTTACGCCGAAAGTTTGTGGTCACCATATGACCTCTGCCTATCTGAAAAAACTTATTGTGGTTATTATGTAACCACTGTCCTACAAGCGTTTATCCATATAAATAAAGGCAAAACCATATTTACACATCAAATAGTTTGTATGGTAGATAGATAGGTTTTTGGATCGAAGAATAACCGATACCCTGGTGTCAGAGTCTTTTAACCACTACATCACAGAGACTATTCAATATTCTGATAAATCTGTTATTAATAAACTGCCTTCTGAACATTCGGGTGTATATGTAGCTTATGTCAATGAGTCCAAAAGCAAATCCAGTATTTTGAACAAAGATAAAACTTTTTGTAGGCCCGTTACTTCTAAAAATATACGAAAACTTAAAAATAATTTAGATAACAAATTGTTATCAGTAGTTTACTCAGGAAAAAATCCGGACGCCCATTACAATAAACTATTTAACTGTATTACTTCAGAATATTCAAAAACATTGAAACGAAAACAAGTTGTAGTGCATAGGAAATCACAGTTTAGTGAGTGGGCTACTACTGGCATCTACATAAGTAGGAACAAGCTTTACGACTTATATGCCCAAAAACAATATAATTTTGATCCTCCCTTTGTAGAATATGTTAAAAATTATTCCAAAATATTTAAAAAAGTTTGTAGACAAGCCAAGGCAAATCGTATTAGTAGAAAAATAAATAATGCTCCTAACAAAATAAAAGAAACTTGGAATGTTATAAATAAAGAAACAGGTAAAAATAAAGCCAAAGAAAATATCTGTCAAATTAAATCTAATGGTGTGATTATTACAAAAACTGAAGAAATAGTAAATGTTTTTGATGATTTCTTTACTAACATTCCTTTGGAACTTACTTCTAATGTGAATTCTAACCCCCAGCGTGCTGAAGCCTTGCTTAAGAATAATGTTAGGCCTTGTAATTCTCAATTTAAATTTAAGCATATTGGCCCCAAAGATATAATAGATGCATATAAACAGCTAAATTTAAAAAAATCTGAAGATCATTGGGGCATGTCAGTTGCTGTAGTAAGCCATATCATAAATATCATAGCTGCTGATTTAGCTTTTATATTTAACGAATGTATTGATGAAGGCATATTTCCTAACCTAATGAAATGTAGTAAATTAATCCCCTTATTTAAAAAAGGAGAAAAAACAGACCCTGGCAACTACAGACCTATATCTATCCTGCCAGTTTTGAGTAAGGTGTTCGAAAAGATAATGCTCAATCAAATGCTGCTTCACTTCAAGACCTACCAACTTTTCCATAGCCAACAATTCGGCTTTACTGGCGGGAAATCGACCACCGATGCGGGAGTAGCACTCGTTACTCATATATATGACGCATGGGAGAACAAAAATGATGGAATTGGATCATTTTGTGATCTCTCCAAAGCATTTGATTGCGTAGATCATCCGACACTTTTGCTCAAATTTCGTCAATACGGTTTTGATGATAATTCAATTAAACTGATAGAATCTTATTTAACAGATAGGCATCAGACTGTTGATTTAAATGGCATAAAATCTCACGGATCTAATGTTAAAATAGGCGTACCGCAAGGTTCAATTCTTGGACCTTTCCTTTTCTTAGTTTATGTTAATGACTTGCCTTACATGGTTGAGAAGCAGGCTGGCATAGTGCTGTTTGCTGATGACACCTCGCTAATATTCAAAATAGATCGACATAGCACAAACGCTAGCGCGGTGAACAGCACCTTGTCTTCTATTTCTGATTGGTTTTCTGCCAATAACCTCATGTTAAATGCGAAAAAGACCCAATGCATTCGATTTTCTCTTCCTAATGTGAGACAGGCCTGCGTTGACATAATGATAGATGGTGAAAAACTCGATCTTGTTGAAAGTACTACCTTCTTAGGAATTACAATAGACTCAAAACTTCAATGGGGTGCTCATATAACTAAACTTTCTAATAGGCTTAGCTCTGCGGCTTATGCTGTTAGGAGAATAAGACAATTGACAGATGTAGCAACTGCTAGACTAGTTTATTTTAGTTACTTTCATAGTGTTATGTCTTACGGCATACTCCTGTGGGGGAGTGCAGCCGATATTCAGACTATTTTCATTTTACAAAAACGGGCAATTCGTGCTATTTACGGGTTAGGATCTAGAGACTCACTCAGAGAATTATTCAAGAAAATAGATATACTTACCTTATCATCACAGTATATATTTGAAAACATAATGCATGTAAGGAAAAATATTTCCTCATACAGTAAAGTAAGCGATTTGACCGATAGAAACCTACGTAATAAGAATGACTTAGTTGCCCCATTTTCTAGGCTCAAAACAGTTAGTAAGACGTTTATGGGGAACTGTATACTTTTTTATAATAAATTGCCAAAATCGGTCCTTGATATGCCGGATAATAAATTCAAAACGTATGTAAAGAAAGTACTTTGTGAGAAGGCTTATTATAGTACCGATGACTACCTTAAGGACAAAAAAGTCTGGCTTGAGCTTGGCGCGGGTCCCTCTTAAAGTTTGTAATATAGGTACTCGCAAATGACATGTACATTTTGTACAAACTAAATCTACAACTTGACATTATTTAAAAATTTTGACATTTAAAAATTCAATTAAAATCATGATATTACATAACAAAACAATGTATTCTCAGTCCACATTAACTTTAAGTATTAATTTAATTGTGAGTTGACGTCCTTGGAGAAAAGGTGCAGTGCAGTTTGTTACCGCTTCTTCTGCACTAGCGCTTTGGAAGCGGTAGTAAACTTAGCTGTAAGTAACTATTTGACGTCAACAATTGTAAACAAAACAATGACGATTATTAAGAGATATTATAAATATCCTATGATAATAAAGATATATTTGAATTTGAATTTGAATTTGACATTAATATTTATTAATATTTTTATACAAAGAAACACACAAATCTTTCCTCTTTTTAATATTAGGCTTATATGTAGATTCACCTTTATTTTTTCAATACTTACATGTTGTGACCTAAGTGGGCAGTGGTCAGATCTAATTCACATCATGTATATTTAAATGGGCAGTGGTCATATCCAGACCAGAGGTTTTTTTATAGGAAATTGTGGGAATAAAAAAAAATTAAGAAATTAGTTTTTTTATTATCATCCAATCTACCATTATCTGTATATAAAGATAAAATAATCGCCAGGCCTGGCTAAGGGTTAATTCCTGTTGTATTTCTTTGGGCTCAATAATAAGTGGAATTTCTGCTATGCTGATCCCGAAAAAAAAACCTTAGAATGTTTAGATATTTATGTCAATAAGCCATTAAAAACACGTACAAAAAATAATGTGTCGCAGTGGTACTAAGTAGACAGTACCCCAATGCTTTCCAATAATTTTCCATGACTAGAGATTGGAGAGCAATGAACTGGCAGTTTGCCTCTCAGAAACACACTCTAGGTATACCTATCCTTACAAGCCACAAAGTACAAATTTGAGAATGTGGAAAATAGCGATTCCATAATATGAAATAACACAGCAATCTGCCAGTTGGTTTTGGTATTGGCAACCTTTATAAATGGAACACCATATAACATGATACTATACTTTTAGATATGTATTTCTTTCACTCATGTCTGTTGATATTTCACAGCAATAACTTCTACAACTAACACCAAACACGCCAAACCACTCCCTAAGAACAATAAGTAGAAAGCAGCAGAGAAATCTTGCAAAGTGATCCTACAACCTTTTTGGCAGTAGTAACTATTAGTCAAAGTATTCTTCGTAAATATTTCAGATTTAGACACGTTTAGAATCCCTAAAGCCTCGTTATACAGCTTGTCCAAAATACCAGCTTCTTTTAATCTCAACATTATGTTCTGTAGATTTTCCAAAACGAGGCTGTGTTTCCCTATAGACATTTCATGGTAAACAGTCAGAATATTGTCAGCCGTCCTCAGAAACTTAGCTTCGTCGTTCTCAGCAGTCATCGCTTGAAATTCTATAAACTGGCCGTCAAGAAGCATAGTCATGCTTTTAGTTGCTATCGCTTTTCTCTCACAGTCCATAAAATCTTCGCAGTTTTCCGTCTTGTTCATAAAATTTATGAATTTGGGATCATCCACAAAGTTTTTAGCGTAAGGGTTTATGTAAACTCTTTTTCCTGAATTCATAATATCGTCGTTCGTTTCGTATGTTGTAGGGGGATCATTTATCGTTAGGAATGAATAGAGCTGTATGTTTATATACGCCACTGTATATATACATAGTATTAAATATAGTCCATTGACTATCTTTTGCTTTGTGGTTCCCGCACGTTGAAGATTAGCAGCTCCAATCATAGTGCCAAAGCTGTACAATAGTGTTAGGTGTATTGAGACCCTTTGATTTTCAATCCAGCAAAGAAAATACCAAACCAAAGAATAGTATATGTAAAAAAGAAAGAATATGTAAAGCCCATCAATTCTTTCAACTAGATTTCTCAAAGATCTCTGGTCTCTTTCCACTGCATACGTCCAAATAATTACTTGCCTCGCATAAATTCCAGAATATTTCACTGTATCACCATAAATTCTGTATAAACCACCTGCGCATACGTCTAAAGTTCCATTTTCTAGATACTTGATAAACCCTGATTCTGAAAAAGCATTATTAGCTCTGGTTTTTATTTTATAAACATTCAAAGAGGCATTAAATTTAGCAGCTACGATTTTTAAAATTTCATAGTCACATCCTTTAACATCATAGATCGGCTCCAAGTCGTTTAGTTCTTCATAAGATTGTATAACAGCAAAAGGATGTAAATTACCCATCCCAACACGTAGTGGACAATTGTGTAAGTTCCAAGGAGATTTAAGAGGATAGAACTGACCATTTATTAGTTCATTATTGATGCAAGAATTGATATGTGTAGGTTTCATGTTGAGTTCCAGTTCACAGGTAATGTTGTTCAATTCTGGTAAGAACGACAATATTTTGATTTCTTTCCCAGTAGGATCAATTGTATAATATGTAACATGGTATTCACTTGTCATAACTCCAAGTTTTGAATAAAGGCCTTTGCAAGCTTTGTCAGAAAAATTGTTGATTACGACGAAATACTTGATGCTTTCATCTATTCTTATTTCCAGAAAATTAGATAGTTGTTCGCAATTATTATAGTAAATTAAACACCCAATATTGTTGTCGTCAATATAGCGTGTTTCAATCAAATCGCTAATATTTTGTGTGACTATTCTAGGAATGTTTTCTTCTATGAGTTTATTAGTCATTTCTGCAGTGAATGTCGATGCTTCTTTAGACATATCTTCGTACTCAAGAATCATCATAGTGACTTTTGCAATGATTTCTTTTCTTACAGCTTTTACTATGCAATTCATTAATGAATCATACGTTTCCTGAGATTTATTTAGATTCATTGTTAAAAAAGTATTATTAATTGAATCAACACATGATAAAGAAATAAGGATTAATAAAAAGAAATTCAATAATGTTCTTGAATTGGTCATATTTGATGTTTTTTTAATTTTATGTAAAGCACTAAAATAACATTTATTATAGTATTTTTCTTCAATATTTTCGTGTGGCTTCTATCGCAAGTAAAAATGTACTGATTAGAAAAAAAGGAAACAGAAAGTAATAATACAAAAATGTAAGTAATTACGAGTATTTAAAGACATTAACGCGTAATGTTCGCTTGTTTTTATTTTAAATGGCTTTTTCATGTATATGTCAGTTATAAAACCCAAAAGGAAAAATAATAATTGTACAACTTAAAGTTTTATAAATCGATTAAGGTACATAAAAATACAACCGTCAAAGGAACTCTAAACGCTGATTCATACTGGAATGGCAGTGCCCGGCTGCACGCTTACACTGTAAAACCATATTCACCTTTATTTCTATCAACAAAATGCATTTACTAAACTGAAAAAAAAGCAAATTTTTTGGGCAACGGCGCCTCCCAGCCCAGCTACAAGAGCTCAAGTCTTTCTTAAGCTATACTATGCATTTCGCAAATAGAAATAAAAGTAAATATGGCATAAAACAAATCTACTCTGTTAGCCGCTTACATTGCAATGTAAATCGGCGCTTTAATAAATTTAACTGGGATTTAACTCAGAACCTCGAACAACGGAGGTAGTCATCATCATGGAGAGATATGACTGCATTGTCACGAAGAGATATGACTGCACGGCGGAATTATTAAAAAGTATAAGTACTTAACTAGCTGTGCCCGTGGGCTTCGCTCCCTGCGGAAATTTTGGGATAAAAACTATCCAATGTCCTTCCCTGGGTATCTATCTATATCCATATCAAATGTCATCTAAATAGGTCAGTAGTTGAAGCGTTAAGTGGTAACAAATAAACAAACTCACTTTAAACAATAGTATCGTAACGATTTAAAAAACCTAAAATCCCAATAATTTAAGCCGTTAAGCAGGATTCAAGAAATAGAAATAAAAAGCAACGCAACGCGGACTGTTCCACCGGCAACTTTTTAATGAAGCGCAGATCTGCTGCTGAATGGAATCTTTTATTAACTCCGTAATTAATCCGCTTCTTAATTGACCTCTTTTTATTCTATCGGATAGCGATTTGTTGTAAAGTTGTAATGGTTTGTTTTAAATATAAAATGTAGTTTAATCGAGTACCAAAATCATTTATTTTGTTAATTGGAGAGAAAAAAAACTAATGCACCAGGATTTTCTATTCCATCGCTGTTCGTAAAAAAATATCAAATAAATGGGCAAAATTGATTACATATCACAAATAAGCATTTGTAAGTAATCGTGTTTTATAAAAAAAATGTTTTTGTATCCGAAATTATATAAATTCAATATAAATGTTGATAAGTAACTACCTATCGACGACGTATCGACGTGTGTTAAGTATCTGCTCAGAACACAGTCCAAAGTCAGTGTATGAATATTAATACTGAGCCAAGTATTTACTCTGTGACTGAGTCTATTAATATTGCTTTTTAATTCTATTTTTTTGTATATTTGTTATAGGTGTGTTACAGTAACAAATATATGAATTAATTTATCATCGTGGTAATCAAAGGTCTTAAAATAATGAAAAAACAAGTAATAAATTAACCATTTTATTTACAACGGGTATACGTAGCACTTATTATATTTTTGGAAGACATTTTTAGATTCAAAGTGGAGTCAAAGGAGGATTGTACAAAGAATCGTTAGGGCCCTCCTAAGACATCACTGGGTTGCTTACATAAGCACATAAAAGGTTATTTCGTAAGAAAATCAGTAAAAAAGTCTACGATTTTCTACTTTCAGTTACAAAATTATTTGAAGCATAATTTTAACTTAACATAATTTAAATTCTTGAGAAAAAATATTACTTAATTTTCAAGATGGCAGTGATTATATTTATAGAAACAATTTGAACAATTTGATTAAAAAAACTAAAATAAAAATGTATAACAAAAATTGACTAGATAGATCTGCTTCAAGATTTTTACTCTATGAAACAAGGCAGGTACCTACTTTGTTTGTAGAAGTTAATTTAGCACTTTGTAATAATTCGATGTTAATGAACTTTAGATAATAATTATTAAAAAAGTTTGCATCGAACCAGTCCTTTTGTAAACACAAAATACTTTATGTACCTACTTTTTGATAATACGCTCATAATGAAAACCTATATCTCTGTGTACAAGATTTGATATTTAAGATTCTTCTTTTGTACCTTTTAGATCTGCAGTTACATGCGCAATCACGCCACAATTATAAAAAAAAAAACTTTTTTAAATTAAATTATTAAGTGCCACGAAATTATTCAGTGCTAAAACAACTCCTAGAAACAAAAAAAATTGAGGACTTGTAAAAAAGATTATCCATAATTAAAAAAAAAAGAAAATATCTTTTAGTCTTCCTTGTCAGCCCAGATGCTGTCTCCATTGACCTCGGTGGTTCCTCTGACGAATTTTTGGATGGTAGGCAGCTTGTAAATGTAGACGGATAGGACAGACCCGGCACAGGCTCCTATCCAGTAGACTACAGCGTGTTCCAGGAGGGTATGCCCTTCGCAGCCAGCTTTAAGGGACGTCGCCAGGACAGGGTTGAAGTAACCACCGGAGTAGTCAAAAGCTGGAATGAAACGTGAACATTATACTGAGTTCCATTAGCTATAGACAAACCTACGTTACGTCAAGCCATAGGAACTTGTGAAAATATTTTTTCTGAAGAATATTAATATTTTTATGAGAAAGGTTTGATGTATATATTATTAATATTATATTTGTAGATACATTATTAAATTAATAACTTAATTTATAATTATAGAGCATAATAATTATAAATTAAGTTATTAATGCAAATTTTATTGCTAAAATATATAAAAATATGTATATTATATAACTTTATATAGTATAAATACTTTAATGTATTGATTTTCACTTTTTTATAAATAAAAAACATTATTTAAATCTCGACATTTTTTCCCTCAAACCTTTCTCCAATCTAGAAATAAATATAAGTAGAAATAAAATAGACAATATAAATAATAATTGAAAAGCTGATGATGATCTATGTGAAATGTATGTTTAAAATCATGATACTAATGACAATAATGCTAATGCAGATGCGATACACGAATATGTACATCTAATTATAGATCCTGATAATGTTCATGCTTTTAATACAAATGAATATACTGGTGGCGAGATTGTCGATAAGAAAATGCAAACGATGTTGAAATCAGAACTGGCCGTTGAGAGAATGGAATTTTATTTGAAAATTTAAACTAGAGTAAACCTACAAAAAGTAGAATTAGGTTCTTTCCTGGGTCAGAAATTTATTATTAGGTACTGTTAAAAAAATAAAACTTCACAAAATAATATCACTTGTCGTGATCATATCCATTTTTCAAATTCAATGCGATTTTAGATTTGTTATTGCAGAAACTGATTAGAGAGCTATTTGTCTCCAAGAAACTAATATCTATTAGTACCATTATACCATTATAATAAAAAATTGGTCTGGCCGTTTAAGGCCCAACGCAGACGACAGACTAAAACGTGCCGCACTTTTTAGTCTGTGAAAATAGAACCCATGGAATCACATGCAGTAACGTACACGACACGCAAAAAGTCCGGCGCGCATCGTGTGCGTTACTGCGTATGATTCCATTGGTTCTATTTTCACAGACTATCACAGACTAACAAGTGCGTCACGGATAGTCTGTCATCTGCGTTGAGCCTAAAAGTTATTAAGTTATCGCTTGACAGTTGGGGTTCTTGTAGTTTGCCGGTTAAAGAATAATTATACTATTTAGTTCCTCCGCCCATCACTAGATGGCGTATACTTATAAAATTATTTTAAACTCAGTTTTTTTTTATTAAACGCCATAATGTACTTTGTATATTGTTTAAGTTATTAATATTTTCTTGTCGCTTCACCCACCACCAGTATAGAGTTAGTCGAACACCGATGTACCTTTTCCTAAATGGACTTTGCAAAAGATGGACACGCTTAGGTCCGCATTGGCACTATTGTCCTGATAGCGGTACACGAATACCGTGTGCCTAGTGAGGACCCCTGCAACAGTGAAGTGTGATAGTGAGGCGATGATGCGAATATGTATATCATCTAATAAAATATACTGAAACTATTTGAAGGGAAGGGACGATAGCGGTACACGAATACCGTGTGCCTAGTGAGGACCCCTGCAACAGTGAAGTGTGATAGTGAGGCGATGATGCGAATATGTATATCATCTAATAAAATATACTGAAACTATTTGAAGGGAAGGGACGATAGCGGTACACGAATACCGTGTGCCTAGTGAGGACCCCTGCAACAGTGAAGTGTGATAGTGAGGCGATGATGCGAATATGTATATCATCTAATAAAATATACTAAAACTATTTGAAGGGAAGGGACGATAGCGGTACACGAATACCGAGTTAAGTGAGGACCCCTGCAACAGTGAAGTGTGATAGTGAAGCGATGACGCGAATATGTCGTCTAATAAAATACACAGAAACTATTTGAAAGGAAGGGACGATAGCGGTACAAGAATACCGAGTTAAGTGAGGACCACTGCAACAGTGAAGTGTGATAGTGAGGCGATGATACGACTATATCGTCTAACAAAATATACTGAAACTATTTGAAGGGAAGGGACGATAGCGGTACATGAATACCGTGTGCCTAGTGAGGACCCCTGCAATAGTGAAGTGTGATAGTGAGGCGATAATGCTAAAAGATAAGTATTATGTAATATAGACTACTATATTACATAATACTTATCTTTTAGCATCATAACTGAATAATAGAACTTATATTATTGTTTACGACTCTTTTGAATCTAATTGGGTTCTCAAGACGTACTTTGAAACAGCGGGTACAAATATACAGCTAAGCGTTATAAACTTACTTTTAACGAATAAAATTAATGTACATAACAAAATTTCTAGAAATTAATAATATTAGTCGAAGCAATTAATTTAACTTTTTCTTGGGAAAGAACTCGTGTATTTTTTACCTCATTTGCTCTGTAATGAAAAGTTATATTCTCTTTGATGAGAAATAAATTTGTATAAGTATGTGAAGTAAATTTAAGACATGATGAAAATTTAATGTCAAATACAATGTATACAATGTCCTTTTTAATTAAGTACAAATATTTTAAGGGGTGGTTCAGTCCATCATTTTGAACAACTTTTCCCAATTAATGTATATGGAAATACGAAAAAAAATTTTTAGGTTTTCATACAAATCGAAGTAGTCACGTGATATAATTACTATCGAAAATGAAATTTTTATTTTCGTATTTCGATATACATTTATTGGGAATAGTTGTTCGAAATGATGGACTGAATCACCCCTTAAAATATTTGTACTTAATTAAAAAGGGTATTGTATATTCATTAAACATCACATCGGTATTTTTGATATGTGATTGCTTAAAGCTATGTTTGATGTAAAATGACGTGTGTTTATATGTTTGTTCTATCCAAACTGTGAGAAATAATTTTTCAAAACTAAAAACCGACTTCACTTCCAAACTTCACAACCGATTTTGATAAAATTCCGTGGGTAGTCCTACAGAAATTTTATGTTCTCTTTAATGAAAAATAAATTTGTATCATGGTACAATAAAATAAGGTATTCTTTTCCCGTGACAGCTGATGACGTAGGTGGAACTTGACTACGTCATCAGTTTGATATGTTGCCACTGTGTGAAATTGAATTACCTGAGCGGAATGCATTTTTGAATTTTATATACCAATTTCGAATTAATAATCCATTATATCAATTTATAAAATATTGAATTGATAAATCACGCGAGAATCGCGAGATACTAAATAGCTAAGTTACTTAATATTTTTTTAAATATTCATGAACTAATTGAGAAAGTCCTTAAATTTACCGAAAAGAACAATCAGTGGCAACACTTTGTGACGTAGTCAAGTTCCATCTCGGGAAGAAAATACCTTATTTTATTGTACCATGATTTGTATAAGCATGTGAAGTAAATTCAAGACATGATGAATATTTAATGTCAAATACAATGAATAGGTATATTTTTTGAGCATCGGTATTTTTGATATGTGACTGCTCAAAGCTATGTTTGATGTAAAATGACGTGAGTTTATAAGTTTGTTTTCTATCCAAACTGTGAAGAAATAATTTTTCTAAACTAAAAACCGACTTCACCCCCAAAGTACACAACCGATTTTGATAAAATTTCTGTGGGACCACCTCGCACGGTGCATCGCAAGTGTATCTTTTTAAACAAAAAATAATTTTCAAATAGGTCCAGGCGTTTTCGAATAATCGATGAACATGTATAAAAAAGATCGGAACGGATTGATAAACTCCTTCTTTTTTGGAAATTGGTTAAAAAGACTGATATAAAGTACTTGCACAAGTTTGATAGAAGACAAACGTTACGATGTTTTAGCTTTTAAAAGCATTATAGTAGAGAATTTAAGGCGTAAGCCACATAAAACAATGTGCGAGACATCATGGCACGGACTGCTTTCCATTTCATTTAATTCATACAATAAGCAAGGAAATAAATATAGTAAGATAAAATGTCTTTATTGCGCCAACTAAGTATGATAATAATCAAAAGTACATTTTAAATATTATAGGTTTAAAGGCGGGCTTACCACTAAAGCGATTTCTTCAAGCCAACCTCTGGGTAAAGAAGACTATTAAAGATGTAGGGGAGTTGGCGCAGTTAGAGTATTACAGTGTAGAAGAATATAAGTAAACTATTAAATAATAGCAGTAATACGCAATTTTGAAAGGAAGCCTGTGTCACGTCAGTGCTCAGTCAATTTTACCTCTGTGGCTTGCGCTAAATAATTCTAATGAAAATTTTATAAAATCTTACCAGCAACAACAAGGGATGTGCCGATGAAGGAGTCAATAGCGGTTGCGAATCTTGGATTCAGATCTCCCAGCGATTTGGAGGCGAGTCTGCAGAGACATGTCGCGATGCCTTCCACCACTGCGCCGTAAATCACTGGCACCTGGAATAATTATACATGCATATATATACTACACCATATTTGCGCGAGCAAAGAAACAGCTAGCAAACTTTGTTTTTTTACGGGCAGATATATTTGGCATAACGCGCTTGTTCAAACCTATCCAAGGATTGGTTCTGGACTGAAAAAAACTTGACCGAATAACTTCAAATACTCTGTCCAAAAAATTACATTTTGGCGAGCATAGGCCGATTTCTATTAACGACCGTAAAAAAATTTCGTCACCGAGTAACTGTTAAGCAAAAAGAATGTTGATGCCTTGACGGTTAAAAAAAATTATTTCGCTGACCAATAAGCTTGCAATCACATTACCTTTCTTATTACTGAATACTGAATATTCTAACTAGCCGTAAATATTTTTTGTTACTTTATTATTGGATTAAAAATGTTCCCAAAATCCATGCAAAGCTTGTACCCTGGACAACTCTAGTGCTTGCATCTAAAGAGAATGCAGACCTGTCTGGACAGGGCCTTCATGTGGCACCCCATTGTTCAAACCGGAGACCATGGCTAGCTCGATTTGTTTGAGAGTGCAATTGCCAAAAAAGGTTAAAAAAAGTGAGTTAGCATACACAAACTAGGATAAAATCACACTCTTTCATACCGGCCATTATTCTTTTGGATTTAGTTTCTTACTCTCATAATTATAATAATAAATTTTAACAAAAAAAAAAACAACCGTCTCCATATTATCTCCAAAGTTCTTCATCATGTCTTCACCAAATGAATATATTCATTTGGTGAAGACATGATGAAGAACATGATGGAAACCAAGTTTCAAATAAAAAAAGAATCATCAAAATCGGTCCACGGTTGATGAATTGTAAACCTTCTCCTTTTTTGAAGTCGGTTAAAAATTAACTAACGTTTGTTAAACCTGTTTTAGTTAAAATATGTTTTGTCTCGTTCTTTCAATGAGAACCATTGAAAAGAGGGAAAGGGACAAAACAAGTTTTGACTAAAATAGGTTTAGGAAACATTTGTTAATTTTTATGAATATAATGGTAAATCTGTATTAAAATTTTACAATCAAGATAGTAGTTTCTATTTTACGTTAGTCAAAGTTACATGCTTAAATACATGGTCGCTGGAAGGCGCTGGATGCAAGCCGCTCTAGATCGGTCATTTTGGAAATCTTTGGGAGAGGCCTATGTCCAGCATTGGACGTTGTGCGGCTAAAATGATGACATGCTCAAATATATTTTTAATTTACAATACCATGTAATAAGATTCTGCTTTGTTAAATAAGATGCTCTTTAGCATAAATTACTTTATATGGAATTAAAAGACTATTGTAAACTATGTTAACTATAGACCGCCCGCTTTAATGAGTTTTCGCCTGCGCGGTAAAAGGGCGGGGGGGTATAACGACTGAGGGGACCGAGGGAGGTGAGAATGGTATATTATAACACGCTATATTATCCTTCGAAAACGTTTATCAAATGCAAAACTTTACAAGTTACAACGTTTACAAGTTTAGCAAATGTTATCATCTATCACTATCTCGCTCGTCTCAGTTTTCAGATTGGCCATAAATGCTTTTTTTTAAATGTCAGTTTATCCGGCTGTTCTCACCTACCTTTTCTCAACTAATTCTCGTGAAATTTTGTGAGCATTTTTTGAATTCTTTTGTAATGCCAGATTTTTTCAAACATTTTTAAAATAGTGGAATAATGGGATTTTAAAACTTAAATGAAAAAATCTATTTCAGCTATTTCGAACAACAGAATATTTTTGTGACGCAACTTTTTTGTCTGTACAACTTTATGTCCGAAAAACTTCAACCATTATACGTGGTACTAGTCTAGTACTCCGTCGCGGGATATAGTCTTTAATTGGGTTTATCAATGATCCAATCTTCTTCTTCTTATATTTAAGAGCTGGGCTCTTGTCGGTGGAGTGCTTTCCATGTCTCTCTTCCTTCCGCTAAGTTCTTAACCTCTTTATATGTTTTCACGTTTAATTTTTCTTTTATTTGGTCTATAAATTTTCTTCTAGGTTTTCCTACTCCTCTCTTTCCTTCTATCCAATTTTAGGGCTGGGCAATTCCTAGATACTCAGAGCTGTCAGGTATCACAAAAGCAATATTCCCGGTATCCGACACGCAATACCTCTCAACAGTGTCGACAATCGAGGTGTCCGCTACGCTATTTGTTACGAGCATCAGTGGCTATCAGACACAGTTGTTTGACATAGGATATCCTTTGCACAGAACCAGATAATATTGGTTTATAGGCCATAAACAATGTGTTGTATCGCTGAACTAGCAATATCTACTGCTGCTAAAGAATGATAATATTTACATAGTAATCTAGTTTTGATTTTGAGCTACTTTTAAATAATGTACCTCTAATAAAATACATTTATAATTTGACAAATGGTAATGCAGGGATCGGATATTCCAGTACATATTTACCTAAACTTCGAGGAGCTACATAACATCAGTGGATAATACCACCTCGAATATTTAAATCATATTTATAATACAGGGATTTCTTAGTCATGAGTTGTTATTTTATTGCATAAAAATAATAAAACTTTAGGCAAAAGTTTTTGATTGAAGGATATTAGTCCATTTTCTAGAGTTTCTTGTAAAAATTATGTCAAATAACTCAACTCTAAAAATATAATAAATTATGCTTCAATCAATAAGTTGTATCCGATTTCTTTTATTATTTTAATGCAATAAAGTAACAACTCATGATTTTGAAATCCCTATATTATAATTAATATTTAATATTTTCGAGGTGGTATTATCCACTGATGTTATGTAGTTCCTCGAAGTTTAGGTAAGTATGCACTGGAATATCCGATCCCAATAACAAATAATAAATTGTAATTACCCGACTACGACAAGGCCAAGAGGAAGAATAATGATTTTAGCAGTCTATTTATGTAAGAAAGTATGTATGTATGTGGATATCTATGTATGATGCACCGTAGCATCCGAACCGCTTATCGAATTTTCACAAATAAGATGTCAATCGATTCATCCTCGGGTGAAATAGGCTACAATTTGTATGCAATAAATGTATTATATTATAACGAATGTTACATATAAAATACTCTTATATAACGCTTATAACTATTTTTGAATTATAATTAATAACTATTTTAGAAGAACAGATTTTTTTTATGTATGTCTGGGTAAGTAAGTACTGTCAAAAACAAATCGAGCACACACGAAAGGTAAAAATTATGCGTGTCGTTATATATGTCACTTATGAGGAGAACACACTCACATACATGCTATGAATGCTTGAAAACGAAGCTACCCCCTTATTAGGCGTGCGCCTTCCTCGAGCGACGCGAACGCCGCGTGCGCACCTCTTTTTACCAGCAGCGCCTGGCGTTCACATGCTCGAGGAAAACGCACGCCCTGTGTGGGGTCAGCCTAAATAACCCTCATCTGGCGCAGATGGGTGAATACCTGCAAATCTCACCTGCGGTTTTCATCAGCTCACACACGCATGCTATAAAGGCTTGCAAACAAAGCTTCTAAAAAACCCTTCTTCTGACGTAGTTAAGTAAATACCTGCAAATCAGCTCGACAGTCCTCATAGGCCTTGTCCTTGTGCGTCTCAGAGATCTCCAATGCCCAGTACATCTGGACATACTTGAACACCATCACGCCACCGATCAGCTCGGCTGCGGTCTTCATCAGCGCTTTTCGGACGTCTCCTTTGCCTGAACGACAAAAATACTTCTTTACTAGCTGTGCCGAAATTTCCACGGGAAGCGAAACTCACAGGGGCTTCGCTCCCCGCTCCCGAATTTCGGGATAAAATCTATCCTATGTCCTTTCTTGGGTATTAAACGATATCAATGTCTAATTTCATTTAAATAGGTTCAGTGGTCGAAGCGAGAAGTGGTAACAAATATACAAACTCATTTTCGTATTTATAATATTAGTAAAGATAAGGATTAATCACCTATTCATAAAATCAATCTGCGTTTTCAATGTCATTGTTGTTCGCCTCCTTTTACCCGACTGCGCCAGGAGGTTATGTTTTTCGTTTTAGGATGTATGTATATTTATTCTCTGTAGCCTAAACGGCTCAATGGAAATAAGCTTGAGGGTGTCGTCAGATTCGTCTTAATTCTGAAGTGACATTGATATATGCCCATTTTCTACGCGACCAATCACCTAGTCTCGGGTCTGAAACCTCTTTTAGGACTTTCACTACGTTCAAATGCACATAAATTATTGTGAAATAACTCTATCACTGCTATCTGTAATCTAACCGACACAAAATCGTGTGAAAAATCCCAGAATTAAAAATATTAATAAAAGTTTGATCTAAATCGTGGCCGCCTTTTGGCTGGCAATTGGGCTGCGACTGGGCTGGCAGTCAAAATATGAATTTTCTCCTATCTGCGCTAGTTTATGTTATCAATTTCAGAAAATGCACGCACAGAGTTTTATGTGAAAATGCATTAGGGCGCTTCATACGAGACCCGCACGCCAAGCCCACGCCTAGCGCATGACAAACGCGGCAAGCGCGGTTTGAATTTGTTGCATATAATTTGAGTCCTATCAACAACACATCAATACAACTCAAACTGCATTTACCGAAGTCCAGTCGGGACGAGCCCCGGGCGGGCGCAAGGCGGAAGCAAGGCGAGCGCGTGGCGTAGGCGAAGCGTGCGCTTGTTGACTTCGATTAATGCAATTTGAGTTGTATTGATGTGTGACAAGTCTCAAATTAAATGCATTTCAAAAATTTCAAAGCGCGCTATTTATGCGCTAGGCTTGCTTTGGGTTGTGGTCTTCGCATAATGTGTCGTCCGGACACACCCTTACATATGTTTACATACATTTCTTTTTAGGCGTGTAGGAAAGTTTTTTCAATAAGTATGTTGTTGCATTTTTACCCATTGAATGAAAGAAAAGAAAAAGAAACATAATTAGGGCGGAGATTAAGAAAGGAAGAGAAAGAAGTAGGTTTAGTACCTTCAATGACATCCTCGATGTGTGTGTACGGGCAGGCGGTGGCGTCCCCCCAATTCATGGACCACCAGATGGTGAGGGCGAACAGGAATATCGCGTACGTCGATACTCCGAAGTTGTCCGCAACTGAAAATAAAAATTCATATAAACATACGTCCTTATTTACATAAACAGTTTCCTTCTTCAAGTACATAGTATTTTTTTGGAACGAAGTACACTACGTACGTAAGTACAGTCACGAACTTCTTTAGACGCTAGAATTTTTAGGGCTTCAATTTTTGTAACTTCGTTCTAACCAAGTGTTTCACAAGACTCGTATAAATCGCTAATTGGTAATATTTGAAGCAACACGTACTTGACGGTATGTAGTTAAGGCAGCCTATGGACTCCTATTATACGTACTACATGCATATGTATTTTGCATTCATACCCAGGCGTATATAGGTATTTTGCCAGGCGTAAAACGTCACTCTCTGATTCGTGGGACATAAAATGAACCTATCATAAAACCATGCACATATATAAAAACTATCTTATGTATTAAAAATAAATGTCACTGGCAGGATTCAAAACCATGACGAGGAAACGTCATGATCCAGAGCTGGTCAGTGATACTGTCGGCTTCCACTGATAGCACCAAACGTTTGTGTTCCATCTGATGCTTGTCCGAGAAGCCATGGTGTAAATACATGCACAATTATTTTAAACAACTTCAATTTCTGGCATTCTTCACCAAAACACACTTTCGGAATGGACTGAAATCCTGCTTAATTTATTGTCTAGAACATCAAAATTACTAGTGCTTAAAATATTTAAGGTTTTACCTCGTTTTTTTTTTTTGCAGATCAATAAGCTATTGAGAATGCATAATACATTAAAAAAATAAAATAGGTATACATTCGGCGCTCATTCGTTTTTGAAGTCGCTTAAAAATATAACATTTCACAATATTTATTTTATAAAAGAAAAAACTATGAATATAAAAACCGATCGAGGGAATGGGCGAAAATGATACTTAATCATGTCAATAGGCGATGCGGCTAGCAACCCATCACTAACCTGGGCTTTGTCTGTCAAAACCCAAAAAGTTTGCCCTATTAGGATTAAGACGTAATATAGTATATGCAAAAAAAAAATATGCTAACCTAGTGGTTTAAACAAGTTTGAACCTATTGGTTTTTAAACTATCGCGCTTTGAACACATTATTAATTTATTTTTATGACAAATGTGCAAGGAACAGTAGGAAAGGGTCGGCCTCGGCGAACATTCTGCGACCAAGTTGCAGACGTTCTAAAAAAGGGAGAGGTAAAAAGTACCCGCAACCGAAGGGCATGTATGAAAAGATTGATGAGTTTATATGAAGCAAAAGAGGTTTGTCAGGGTCGTAGCAAGTGGAGGTCCATAGTCCCTGCCTATCCCTGTGGGAAACAGGCGTGATATTAAGTATGTATGTATTAATTTATTATATAAACGGGGTTTAGCAGACAGTGTCTGCGACCAGGAAGGATGTAACCCCTATTCGGAACATAAACGAAACCAAATAAAGGTTCGTGCTAACTTATTTAGCATGGGATCGAAAAACATTATCATATGAAATAGCTTATTTCACAGGTAATACTTGTGTCATAAGCTATTCAGATAGTTTTACAACAAGAAACACAAGGCTGCACGTTCTTATGAAAATCCTTTGAAACCGTATATTCTTGGAAAATTGCGGAAAATTCTAAAGCACGACTAAAATGCATGCTTTACGGCGAGTTCGAAGCCACATGGCTTGAGGTTTCTAAGGAAATGATAAAAAATATACGATAACTTGGTATTTTTATCGTCTACACCTTTCTTGGGAAGTAGTTGCTTGAAGTTTGAAGGCTACAGTTGGTGCAATAGCGTATTTCTTTGTTTAAGCTTTATCAGAATTTCTGCTGAACTGAGTTTGCCGTGGTGGTTTCCGGCAGAGTAGAATAGGGCCACCTCCAAGTCCTCCCGTAAATGTCGTATAATGCGACTGAGAAATACAAGCTAAATAAAGCTTATAAACATCATTGAGACCTCTCAAACCCGTCTGACCAGCGAGGAGAGCGTAGGCCTGTAGGTCAAGTCTTCTGGCTGCTCTGGCCAAGTATCGCTCAGGTAGAACAGAGAGGGTAGTGCTCCTGCAGTGGAGACTAAAGGCCTGATGATGATGAGATTTTCTGCTCACCAACTGCTTACTTTCCTAAGAATATAAACGATCACGTCTTTTTCGCTTGTGGAATAGATAGAATACCCAGACCCAAAGTCCAATTACAGCGTATTGGCTTAGGTACATTAAAATCGTGAGATTACTACCACCGCCAGGCGCCGGCGGTCGGCCGGCCGAAGTTCATCGAGTTCACGCGGCAGTTTTGGACGGCCGTAACTACATGGTCTTGATCGGAAATCATTTTCGCAACTTTTTATCTATTTCATACACAAATTTGGATTACTTATATGGACAGAGGAATTTATTTACTATACGACACTTTTCTAAAACCAATGAAAAGTCAGCGTGTATACTTTTGATATCTACTCTCTATTCTCGCGTAGATCATATAGAAACCGGTCGAGAAAATTTCAATTCTCTTTTTCACCTTTACGCTTTCCCACTATTACGCTAAACACTTCGGGTCTTGTAGAATATTTGAAGAATTTTTTTTCACCCAGACCAACAAGGAGTAAATACCTAATCTAAATACAGACATACATAATATCAGGCCTGTTTCCCACAGGGGTAGGCAGAGACTATGGACCTCTACTTGCCTAACAAACCTCTTTGCTTCATCTAAACTCATCAATCTCTTCATACATGCCCTTCCGTTACGGGTACTTTTTACCTCTCCTTTTCTTAGTTTACATGTGAAAACACAAATCTCTTACCAACTATAAGTTCGAAGCAGCATCCACATAGCTCCGCAGCCGCAATGGCTTCTTCTAAGAGTAATCTGACGGTTGGCTCTGATACTACTCGCTGGACGAGCCTCCGTGCACAGTGGGCCAGCAGTGAAGTCAGGAGGATGAAGAGTGTGGACACCACCAGTGGCGCGAACGTTACCTTGTTTACCTGGAAAAGTGAGATAAGTTCAACTTTTTCTATAGGATTTTGAGGTATTCAAGATGCAGTATAAGTCTAAATATACGTCACTTTGTTTTTCTGAAACGGTGAAGTAGTTCAAATTTTTCGATGGGTTTTTTAGGTATTCAAGATGCGCAAGTGCTATTCTGAATATGAAGTAATGAAATATTCGACATGAGGTTGATCTTACGTGCCATTTTTAACCACCGATAAAAAAGATTGATGTTAAAAGTTTGACGGTAATGTCTATCTGTGGCATCGTAGCGCTCGAACGGATGGACTAATTTTGATGCGTTTTTTTACGTGAAAGCAAGATCCCTTACGGTAGTTCTTAGTTATATTTGATGAAAGTTTGGAGATTTGGGGGATACCTGAATTTTCCGGTGTGCAGAGCTGCCTCCATTTGAAATAAATAATTTGAAAGAAAATATTTAAAATTGTGTCATGACCAAGCCCTAGATTACCTTTCAAACTATTATTTATATAGTTAATTGTGAGAACGAAGTTTTTTTACGCACATTTGCGAAATGCGGCCACTTTTGGCTAATATGCGGAGAGAAGCTTCACGCTCTTACTTTAAACCATAAAAATAGTAGTATGTTTGCGAGCATAAATATTTATGCTCGCAAACATATATTAATATAATATATTATATAAAAGTATCTGATTTCAGTCATTTTAAACTTCCTTATTATATATACTGCATAATATATGAACCTCGAGGAAAGAGATTTCATGTACATACTTGAATTTAAAAAACGTTGTTAGGGTTAGTTAAGTTTAAAACAGCGGAACGGCGATAAAAGCCCAAGCGAGAACGTGTAAAGTGCATTTTAAATGCACTTCACTAAATTAAAACTTAGTACTTGGGAGCCGAAACAGACAACCTGCTTTATTTAATCGGCCACCTTATTTAGTTGGAAATTTCATTAAGTGTTGTAGACAGTAAATTAAAACTAACGAGCCAAGTGCGACTTGGATACTCGCGCTCGAGAGTTCCTTACCATTATTTATAAAAATTCATGTTTGTTGTATAGCTTTGACTTTATGGTCCTATGTCCCCCATGGCCTAGGAATTGAATAAAAGGTCTTAGTTAGTACATTTCAAAAATATATAAATTGTTTCTCTCGCATGAGGGAAGTGCCTAAATGATACTTATCAGAAATGGCTTCACAGACATTATTGTGGGCAAATTTTCCGTTTATTGAGAGACCTTTAGTTCATCAGATACTGCTCAGTTTTTTTTTGCTAAAATAAAACGTCGGAGTAGCGTGTGAGTAGTCATATTCGCAGTAACGACACAACACTAATCTCAATATTCAAAATAAAAACAAAAGAAAATTCCGAAGTACTTTAATATTAGATTTGCATGAATCGGTAGAAATAGGGACGTTTGTAGAATAACAAGTTCATAACTTAGTCGACTTGGTAAACATTGTCTGCAGTTGAAATAAATATATTGGGTGGTACATTTCAAATGAATTCAAATCGTTTGCAAGGCGATGACACGCACGATTTTGAAAGGTAAAGAGGACTAAATCAAGTTAGTCCTTGTATATTAGAACAGAGGCCCGCTCTACTCTAACTTTGCACGGGTATGTATTATACATTACATAATATACAACGTAGAGGGAACATACAATCGAATCACGTGCTATACTAGATCAACCTATGTATAATGAAATTATAATAACAGTATAAAAAATGGCATTCCCTTACGAAAGTGTGCGGTTGCCCAGGCAATTTATATAAAAATGTAGATTTTTTTTGGTTTTTGGCTGTTATTTTATTATTATTATACTATCGTCATCATCAGGTGTTTTGTCTCCACTGCAGGACCCTCTTTGTACTACCAGAGCCATACTTGGCCAGAGCAGCCAGAGAATTTGGCCTACACTCTCCACGCCGGCCAGACGGGTTGGAGAGGTCTCATTGATGTTTATAAGCTTTGTTTAGCTTGTATTTCCCAAGTCGCTTTTTACGACATCACAGGACTTGGAGTAGTACCTACTCGGCCGAAAACCACACGGCGAATGTGGTCTAAATGTTAGCATTTAAAGTGGGTAGAACTAATAAGTAAACGTAAAACTATAACAAGGAACCCCAACCTAAACTTGGTGCTTAGCTGCGGTATTGAATAATTTTCCGAAGTCTGCATCAGGAAAGCTAGTTCAAGTTATTGAGTAGTTGTTTGAGATAATTATATTGAGGTGTTTAATAAGAAGAATAATATACGTATAATCAGAATCATGTCAATAGACGATGCGGCTAGCAAATCACTAATCTGATTCCCTTTTTTCTTCTCCATGCCCACCACCGCCTAATTAGGCTTTTGGGTCTTACGACTTCAGGCTCTGTCTACTCCGTTTAGAATAAAGACGAGATAATGTAGATAATTAATTATTTATTAAGGTACTAAATAAATGGGTAAGTACATAGATATATACTTACCTATTTTTAAGTCTTTTTATCATTATTTTAGAATACAAGAAAATATTTTTTTAACTTCACTCTCAAACTACTTAACCAATATTGATATAGTTTCTATGTGACCACTTCGGGTGTATACCCTTTCAAACAAAAAAAGAATTTTCCAAATCGGTCCACGCGTCTTCGAATAATCGGTGAACAGACATAAAAATAAGATCGCGTCGAATTGATAACCTCCTCCTTTTTTGCAAGCAAATATATGTCTCAGTTGGATATATAATCCACTGTTTGACAAAACCTCTGGCTGTTTGGCATTACAAGTGTTCGGTTTTGTTAAACAGTTATAATCGTTCAGCTGAATTGTTAATGTACGACAAACAACGTCAAAACAGTTTACCACACGTTCGGACCAAGTGTAGGGTTACCATGAATTAAGAAAACTGTATAGTATTCAACATTAAATGAAGGAGCAGTAGTGTAGATCTTATTTATTTAATCGTGCCAATAATAAATTATAATCAACTTGGCACAATTATATATCGAAATTATGTCTAGTAGCAGAATTCCGAACTAAAATCTGCAATTAACCATTTGCGCTGCGACATTAATGATACATGATATAAACGTTAGCTGTTCAACTGAACTTTTTTCAATTGTTTTTACAAAACTGAGCGAGCTGTAATTCGAAATAGCTAGAGAACAACCATTTCAATTCAATCATCATCAAAATCAAACAGCGGATTATACAATCCAACTGCAACATATATATAAATTATACGTAACTACCCTTTTTTCCTGATTTTTAACTGAGGAAAAAATGGATGATGAGAATTTGTTCATTCCTAAGCTGATTTCTGAGTAGACTGTACAGAGTCAAGCAACTTTATGGAGATACGTGGGAGTGGTGAAACGAGCAGTCTCGTCTTTAATGTTATTTTCAAAGCAAGCAACTGCCGACATTGAGACTCATGGAAAATTCAGGACGGTTCACCAATGAATCTTAAATAGAATTGTGTAAACATTGGAGTAAGACTCTCGTTTCTATAAATAGTACAGTGAAAGTTATAAATGTTAAATTTTTCATTAGGTATAGATGTGTACCTATACCACAGAATTAATAACTGCCTCCGTGGTGTAGTGGTTAGAGCGTTCGGCTCATACCCGGAGGTCGCGGGTTCGATTCCCGGCGGGGGCAACGACTTTGTGTTGTTGTCCTGGTTTGGCTAGGACATTGCAGGCTGATCACCTGATTGTTCGATAAGTAAAATGATCCGTGCTTCGGAGGGCACGTTAAGCCGTCGGTCACGGTCACTGTCTTTGACATTGGTCGTTACCTAAAACCATGTCAGAGGCCTTTAAGGCGGTTTAAAAACTCTGACAGTAGTGTTAGTCACTAACACACACGATAAGAAGAATAAGAGCCTATACTAGACCACAATACTAGACACAAGTCTTTATCCCTATTTAGAGCATGCAGCTCTAAGCAGGCCGACTTGATATTATTATTGAAAACTACTCATCCGGCAATACTCTACTTCAAGACCTCTGCAGTAATGTAATTCATATTCTATACGTGTTCCTTGGGGAAAGTTATTCGGTATCAAGAACTGAATTCACCCTTAAAATAGTTTCAGTATATTTTGTGAGACCTTATATAATTCTCAGTGAAAGTAATATTAATTGAATCTACCCATGGAACAGTATATACTGTTTCCCACAGGGGCAGGCAGAGACTATGGACCTCTACTTGCTACGATCCTGAAAAACCTCTTTCGCTTCATCTACACTCATCAATCTCTTCATACATGCCCTTCGGTTACGGGTACTTTTTGCCTCTTTTTTTTTAATATCTGCAATTTGGTCATAGAATGTTCCCCAAGGCCCTTTCTTGATTTTTGTTACAACGTCCTCTTTTACTTCACACCGCTCACTTATTATTAGTTATTACCGTCATAAACTAAGCATGAAGCGACTACATTTCTTTATGAGCGTAAACAAAAATATCCAAAGTCGAACTATTTGCGTCTGATACTGCAAGTAACGAGCGATAGCTCTAAATAAAATGTATTCGTCTGATAGTCGTAATCACGGGATACATCAGATACCTTTGCTGAGTGCACTCGCGCGGAGCTACTGACGAAATACGGTTACTGAGGTGACGCACGGGACCAAAACCCGTACGTCTACGCTTGCTGCGGCTCTGTTGAAGATGAGCGACGCTATGCTATCTTTTAACAACTTTCTCACACAAAATTCCGTAACCTTTCATGTTTAACGGACTTCAAAAGGTAGGGGAGGTAATCCATTCAACCTGTAACTTTTTTTTTGTGTGTATTATAACCGATTTTGATTTGAAAGCCTTTAAAAGTTGCTACGGCTATTTTTCATATCATCATAAGGTCTTTTAAGTCTCCACTGCAGGAGCACGACCCTCTCTGTACTACTAGAGCCATACTTGGACACAGTCTAAGAACAGAGGACTTGGCCTACACTCTCCACTAGTCTCCACGCTGGTCAGACGTGTTGGAGAGGTCTCATTGATGTTTATAAGCTTTGTAAAGCTTGTATTTCCAAAGTCGCCTTCTACGATATCCACGGCAGACTTGGAGTGGGCCTATTCTACTTTGCCGCAAACCACATGGCGTTGTTTAATACAATTATTAGTTATTACTCATAATTACTAAGCATGAAGCGACTACATTTCTTTATGAGCGTAAACAAAAATATCCAAAGTCGAACTATTTGCGTCTGATACTGCAAGTAACGAGCGATAGCTCTAAATAAAATGTATTCGTCTGATAGTCGTAATCACGGGATACATCAGATACCTTTGCTGAGTGCACTCGCGCGGAGCTACTGACGAAATACGGTTACTGAGGTGACTCGCGGGACCAAAACCCATGCGTCAACGCCTGCTGCGGCTCTGTTGAAGATGAGCGACGTTATGCTATCTTTTAACTAGCTTCTCACACAAGATTCCGTAACCTTTCATGTTTAACGGACTTCAAAAGGTAGGGGAGGTAATTCATTCAACCTGTAAGTTTTTTTTTGTATGTATTATAACCGATTTTGATTTTAAAAGTTGCTACAGATATTAGTTCTACTTTAGTTAGGTGTTTTGGAATAATCGGTGAACGTACACAAAAACATGATTTCAACAAATTAATAACATTCTCCTTTTTGGAAGTCGATTTAAACCATATAAAAATGATCCAAAATTTTTGTTTATTGATTTTTTCTTGAATTCATGACCCCGTACCGTGTGAAATATCCAGCCGTACGTCCGACATTTGCGTTCCGTCAACGGTTAGACTGGCGAACAGATACGTGTATGCAGCGGACAAACTACGAGTGAAACATGTTATTCCAACTTAATGTTCGTTGACACACCACTGTGCTGTACCTCTGTGATTTGCAGACTCCGTGTACAGACTGACTGCTAAATAAGGTGACATAATTACGAACCAAAGGCAATAAACGTTTAACCGTATTTTATTAATCCACTTCCCGGTTTTGGAAAGATGGCATAATTACGTACCTTAGGCAATGAACTGTTGACCGTAAGTATGATGTAAATTTATGAACCAACTTTTAGGTTTTTGATGAAATTTTGTATGGAAATGTAAATGACAATGCAAAATTATTTTGACTTTGTAATAAAAGAGTTGGCCGTTTGGTTGCCGGCAGAGTAGAATAAGACCACTCCAAACCTTCCCGTGGATGTCGTCGAAGGCGACTAAGGGAATGCAAGCCAAACAAAGCTTGTAGACCTTTTCAACCCGTCTGGCCAACGAGGAGAGTGTAGGCCGAAGTCCTGACTACTCTGGCCAAGTATGGCTCTGGTAGTACAGAGAGGGTCATGCTCCTATAGCGGAGACGAAAAGACCTGATGATGATGATGAAGTACTATAAGACGCAACCTAAAGACTACTTGCAAATTAGACGAGTTGCTATTTAAACGAGTTCCAATTGCATTTAGACAAGTTTCTACGTAGACTATTTGCATTTACGGCCATTCGAGACTAACTTCCCGTAGATTCTTCCGTGGACTTCCAAGTCTTCCTGTGGATGTCGTAGAAGGCGACTTAGAAATCCCCGTCTGGCCAGCGAGGAGAGTGTAGGCCAAGTCCTCTGGCTGCTCTGGGCAGGTAATAAAGAGTTAAGTTAGTCTTGAATGTGAAACGTTGAAATATTCAACCGTACGTCCGACGTTTGCGTTCTGTCAACTGTTGAACCCCAGTGTTGAACTGGCGAACAAATACGTGGATGCAGCGGACGAACTACGAGTGGAAATGGAGTTCAGATTCGAACTTGATGTTGGTTGACACACCCCTGTATTGTTCCCTGTACCTGACCTGTTCCTATTTGTTTTGTGAGTTTGCAAATCCACAGGCTAAGAACTCAGACAATGCACCGCTAGTTAGCGATTCTAGTCGGTGGCGATCGGCGACCACAGTGTTGCGAACTGCCGCGCGACGGTCCCCGTCTGTCGCTGACTGTCGCCAACAGTAGCCGACTGTCGTCGCCTGTTACCGACTCTCGCTTACTATTGTCGCGAACTGTCTTTCTTCATCATGGACTACTTCATCTTAGAGCGTTCCAAGTTGAATCCTCGGCTGTACTGCTTCGGAGCCTGTAATGCTTTTTCCCGTTTTTTCTTCTCCAAATATACTTAAAAACGCATGTCAAACATCAAACAGTTGTCACCCAAGGATGCAAAAACTATATGAAATTAAGAAGAAATATGCGGAACAGTATAAACATTGTTTTAACGACCATCTGCCTGCCTGACGTCAACACTAAACAGTATAGTCATAAAGCTTGCAGAAAAACAACAACAAGATTTTTCTTCTGCAAATATCCTATCATCTTATTAACCGACTTCAAAAAAGGAGGAGGTAATCGTCAATTCATTTGAATCTTTTATGTTTTTTTTTTTATGTATGTTCACCGATTACTCGTAGACACCTTAAACAATTTGAAAATTTTGCGTTGGAAACTTACTTGTCAGGTGGTCCCTTTAAAATTTTATCAACACCTTTTAATCGATTTTAATAAAATTTCAGTCGGTTTTTAATTTTGTAAAATGATTTATCTCATTCGATTATTCCTAACGTTCTTCAAATTCAAGCAGTATAGGTATTCGTAAACTACAATTATTCTAAAGCTAAAGTGGAAGTTGTTAACGGAACACAAATCGGCAAGTTCCGGAAAGTTTGTAAACGCGTTAAAATCGCACCAACTCGGTCCGGAACTCGGGACAAGCTGCTAATGACGGTTACGGGTGTAAGTGGTGCTTTCGTAGTGTGTGTTATGATTATCACATACACTAACATACACAAGTTTAATTGCAAGGCAAATTAAAAAAGCCCCGACTTACCCCAGCCCCGACTTTAAAAAAGTTTTTAAAGAAATAACATTGTTCCTCCTCTTAGTAATTTAATAAGTAAAATATTTTCTTTTCTTCTTATATGTTTTTTTTTTCTTTTCTTCCATGAAAAGATGATGATGTTGATAATAATAATAAAAAACCCTTTTCTTTCTAATTAAAAAATAGCAAGAGAGAGCCTCCCTTTATCGGGAGAGCCTTTAATTTTGTGGAACAGAGATAAAGGTTGAAAATCAAATCTTAAAAAATTGTCCCCTTCTTCCTCTTTTTCTCTGTCCTATAATTGGTTATTCACGTATAGAGGCAGTAGCTGACTCTATACGTGAGTAACCTGTTCTCTAAATAAAACAATGATTGTATCTCACGTTAGTTTTAATCAAAAAATGTCCTATAATTATTTATTTTTGTAATTTTATTGATAGTTTCATGTGTAAACGCTATCTAGTGATAGGTGGAGGAACTATAATTAGTAGAATTAATCCGTATTGCCAACGTTACGTATACGAAGCGCCATCTATTATTTGACAGGCAAACTACCCCGACTTTCAAGCGATGATATCTTTTAAACGGCAAACCGATTTTCACATAGCTAAAAATCACAGCAAGAGAACTTGGTTTCACTTTATGAAAAAGGCGCATCGAAATTAGTCCATGTTCGAGCGCTAAATGCTACAGACAGACAGACATTAACGTCAAACTTATAAGACCCCAATTTTTTGTCGGGGGTTACGTTAGAAATTATATTTTATTATCTTTGTCGGGGGTTCCTTCACCGAAAGCAAGCGTTTGTAGTAGAAAATGACCGTACATGATAACCAGAGATCGGAATCCGGGTGCTATTGCTATCAAAAGTATGGATATGACTAAATTTCCCAGGATATCTCGAGAATCGGTACCTTAGTAACTGATGTGAATACATTACTAGGATTTCGAATGAAGATTATTCTACTGTTTGTAGTATACTAAAATTAATTATTTATATATATTTATAGCATAAAAGTTCTATGTATCTCTGCTGACATTCAATGTAATCACTAACAATTTTTGACATATCCTGAATCTAAAACCACTATTATTATATAAACTCAACGCAACATACTTTTAGTTCGCAACACCCTGTCAGGGTTCATGTACTTATTAACCTACTAACCATGTAATGTATGAGTGCATGTAAGCGAAAATAAAGAAATAAAGTATACACAATCTTTCTCTTTAACCTTTTCACCGCGAGACTTTATATCAGTTGTCGTGCCCCCAGCGCGAGACATGGTAAATCTAACATACCTATCTACAACCAAAAACGGATATGGATACGTAAGTTATGTGCCATACGAGCATTTTTTGTTTGTCACAAATATGTGACCTTCGCGGAATGGGCCCGACAATGTTTTTCACATATATGCGACGCTCGCGGTTAAAGGGTTAAATGAATAATGTTATGAACTTTTAGTCATATCACATCCATACTTTTGATAGCAATAGCACCCGGATTCCGATTTCTGATAATAACAGGGGGGTTACTCCAAAAGCGATACGCAAGATGGATATCCGCGTTTCAGTGTCTAGCAACATTGAACATTAATGTACCTATATACTAATACATAAAGATTAATTTGGTTTGAAACAGAAATAGGACCAATGGACGACTGCCATATATATTAATAAATAAATGAATGTAAGTACATAACAACAGGAACATATTGGTAAATATAAAATAATATTTTCAATTGGTCTGTACAGAAATAATCTAAATTTAAAATTTTGAACAGAATGTTAATTTTAAATAAATAATGGTTAATAAATAAATGAATGTAAGTACATAGCAACAGGAACATATTGGTAAATATAATTTAATATTTTTAATTGGTCTGTACAGAAATAATCTAAAGTTTAAAATTTTGAAAAGATTGTCAATTAAATTAAAAATTAAATTTAAGTTTATGTTAAGTGTGTTAAACGTTTTATGGAGGGGAATCTGCAATAAAGAAATTAAATATTATCTTACTGAGTAAAGAAATCCCCCAGAATCAAAGCGGATGGTGCATATTGGCGAGTTGGTTCTTTATTTTCGTGTGTGACAATAGGGACCGGATGACAATTTTAAATAACTAAAAAATAAAATGTATATTTTTCTGCTTTTAGGAATACAATCCTCTTTATCATATAAAATATCAGACTTTTCTGTGTAGTTAATTCAATGTAAAAAATATTAATTTTGAATCACGTAAAATGGACCCCAAAACTAAATTTTTTAGATTGAATATTTAGGTACTTATTTATAGTGAAGTTATGTATTCTTTTAGACTAAACATGACTACTAGAAAAAACATAAATAATATATATTTTTAAAGGCAATCGTACGCCTTTAAAAATATATATTATTTATGTTTATAATTTAATGATTTGATACGACAACATACTGTTTGGCTCTTCGTAATTCTAATTCTAAATTATAAATAGTTAAATTCAAGTAACACAGATTCGGCTAAGTAGTCCAAAAGGGATATTGAAAAATAGGTTTATTTAAATAAGAAAGACAGAATAATTGACATATTTGCTACAAATTAAAAAAATTAAATACTTGCTACAATTTTTTTTTTTTAGAATAATTTTACTGTTATATAAACGTAATCGTGCATAGGTAGATTTTATTCTTATACTTGAGTTCCAAATAAAAGCGTAAAAAAATTAAAAGAAGAAATTTGGCTCTCTGCCAGTCGGGAACACAAAGTTTAGACAAAACATAATAGCTGTTATGTAATTTTTACGTCGATGTAATATCTTTTTAATAGAGCAGTAGGATAAAATGAACAAATTAAAAAGAAATAAAACTTTTTTTTGATAGAAGAGCAATATTCTTATACTCATTCAATTAAATTTAATCGTTTACTGACTGATTAAACTTTGAAAAAAACAGCACTTGATTAAAAAGTTCCCCCATAAAATAATTGATACTCTTAAAAAAAATTGATTTGAGTTGTTAGAACGTAGCGAATTTGAATATTTATGACTTACCTATCCATAAAGTATTACTGAAATTTAACGATATCATATATATGACGTTTATTATGCCGGGTGGTTTCCAGCAGAGTAGAATATGGCCACTCCAAGACCTCCCGTGAATGTCTTAGAAGGCGACTTAGGGAATACAAGCTAAACAAAGCTTATAAACATCAATAAGACCTCTCCAACCCATCTGGCCAGCGTGGAGAGTGTAGGCCAAGACCTCTGGCAGCTCTGGCCAAGTTTGACTCGGCTAGTACAGAGAGGGTCGTGCTCCTGCAGTGGAGACAAAAAGACCTGAAGATGATGATATATGACGTATCCATGAAGTATGTACTTAAATGAAACTAAATAGTAATTTAAAGTTTAGTTTTAGTTTTAGTTATAGTTTACTTGTGTCTATTTAGATATTTATTTGACTCATTTATAATCAATCAATTTAAGTTTATTGTTTATATAAATATCTAGTTATTATTTTATGTTTCAAGTATACTTAGTTAAAGTTATATAAATAAAATACAAATAAGTAAATATTTTATAACCTATTTCCTCAAACACGCTCTCCTTTTTAAGTACCTATAGTAAATGTCTGTTTGAGCCTGACCAAAAAGCGAAGCAAATGTTCGTGAATATGTATTGGCATTATTAAAAACGTTCTGCCTGATATTCTTTTTTTGAAGTATATAAACAAATACCAGCTATCGTCAGAGAAAGTTAATTATTACTCAAATACTTGGGAGTATAATCTAATAGACGTATAAAATATCAAAAAGATACCGAATACACTTTGAATTTGTCATGAAAAATACAATTTATCAAAATATTATAAGTGATATTTCTATTCATTCACATCAGTTTGTCCCAAATTGAAATTAAGTTTCTTAAATAAATAAGGAAATACCTACTTTAAGCAACAATAAGTGCCTTAGCTTTGAATTAAAAGAGATGAGTACACATATCTTCAGAAAACGACAAAATGCACTGATTTCAAAACAATCGAGGGCACAAAAAGTTATCAAAATAATCATACTAATATTTCATAAAATATTTCAAATTGTCCTGGGTCTTGGATGTTTATCTATATATGTATTTGTTATAAAATATAGCATCGTTGAGTTAGTATCCCATAACACAAGTCTCGAACTTACTTTGGGGCTAGCTCAATCAGTGTAATTTGTCCCTATATATTATTTATTTATTTATACTCACCTGTTCGTCAACCATCACTTAATTCACTATGAAATCAATGTCTTATCTCTGAGATATAAACCTCGTATATCATCGATTATCGACCTTGTTTCAAACCAAAACATTGGTTGACATAAGGCGTATGATTGCGTGGCATTTACATAATTAGTATGGAGGACGCACAGACCGACACACGCATCGCGGAAGTTTATAGTTACCTTGATTTGCAAATTTTGCTTTGAAATTGGTAAATATCCAAAGTTTTTTATATAAATATTTGTAAATTTGCTCTAGATTATAGAGCTAATTCAAAAATTGCATTAATTTGAATTTTATTTTGTAAATTAGCTTATGGAGAGCATTTATTTTTTTAGAATTTTGTATGATATCAATCTGATAAAATAGTATATTTATATACTTTGTTAAGGTTTATTTACCTAGATTCAATTTTTTATGCTCCCTTACTATGGGTCTCATAAGAAAGCTCAAGGTCGCTCAACGGGCTATGGAGAGGACTATGCTCGGTGTTTCCCTACGTGATCGAATCAGAAATGAGGAGATTCGTAGAAGAACGAAGGTCACTGACATAGCCAAGCGGATTAGCTCATTAAAGTGGCAGTGGGCGGGGCACATAGCGCGAAGATCCGATGGCCGATGGGGCAGAAAGGTTCTCGAATGGCGGCCACGTACCGGCAAGCGCAGTGTAGGACACCCACCTGCTAGATGGTCAGACGACCTACGTAATGTTGCAGGAAGGCGCTGGATACAGGCCGCTTCCGATCGGTCGTTTTGGAAATCCTTGGGGGAGGCCTATGTCCAGCAGTGGACTTCCTGTGGCTGATATGATGATGATGATGAATTTTTTATGCAAGGATGTTTTTTAAATATAGGTACATATTTATATTTTTACACGTGAAATTTGTTAATGAATGACTTAAAACGAATAACACATATTTTAATGAATGGAATGATAGATTCAAAATATATAATGATTGTTAAAATGATTTATACCACATCAAAAAGTGTGACTTTACAATCTAACGCACACACCAAAACGTACCTTAACGACTACTTTTAGAAAAATCCCGAGCACGTCTATTGTGAACTTCATCTTGTCAAGTTACGCGATCCACTTTCGAATTTCACTTCGATTCACTTCACAAACTGGAAATTAAAATAGCCAATTATTCCACGGCAACACTATCGAGCATTTTGCAACAAAATATCCAACTAAGCTTCGACGAGCCAAAAATTCAAGATCATATTCTATTTTCGTCACTCGATGACTTACCATGTTCTAAACGCGAAACTCAAAAACAGTAATCTTTTCACAAGTCACCTATTTTTGAATTGTGCCCTGGAAAAGTCGGATTCGTGAAAAATATAATATGTACTACGTTTGTTTTTTGATGTGAGAGCGAACGGTCTGCGCGCCCGCATCTTGAGCCGAGGTCGACCGGCGGAGGCGGTCTTAATATAGACCCGAACGAAACAGAACTACGGATCGTATCTCCCAGGGATTCGTTTTATACCAGAATGGAGGGAAAAAATAGGAAAATGCGGCAGCTGGTGGCAAACATGTGTCGCCGGATATCATTGTCGTAAAAAGTACTGCAAAAATTTCAGTTTCCACGGTCTGGGTACATGTGGGGGGCATAGATTGTGGAATTATACGCAGATAGGACAGTCACTACTCATGGTGATGAATACCTACATCCCAGAAACTTTTATGCTATATTGAAAAAACATTTTCTATGGGATTTGTATGAAATATAGACTAATGACGTCATAGTTTCGTGGAGTTAAATAGGGCTCTTAATATCAGTTTTTCTGCAATAATAAAACTAAAATAAATTTTTATTAACACTACCAAATAATTTATTTATGACTTAGAAAACTACCCAATTATAAGTTGAATGTTATTTTTCCCTCCAAAATATTTTTAAAATGTGTAAAGATAATAGAGATGCGATGTCACAAGCTGTATTTACGTCGCATGGTTTCATAAGGCACGTGATGTTTGTATAAAAGTAATTACATTACATGAAAAAATTCAAAATTTTAAAGGTTAAATTTCAAGGTTCAAAGGTTCCATTGAAATTTTATCAAAATCGGTTTTATAATTAGGCGGTGAAGTTAATTTTTAGTTTTGAAAAATTATTACCTATTTGCTTTTCTTTCTCTCTCAACCAACGACAAGTGAATTCTAAATCCACCTTTACGAAAAGACCAAATAAATATACTTGTATTTCTTAGATAAGATCCGTTTACAGTACAACTTAAGACAACCCATGAAATTAAAGCAGTTGGCGTTAAACTCCCATTAATCTGGTGGCTCCATTTGTGTCCGAACTCGCAATAGTCTGAACTGAGTGTGGCAGCTGTATTAAACTGAAACCGACTTTGTTATTTATACGATGTTCAGTGTACAAACTAAGTTGAATAACATACTGAGTTTATTTTCTTCCACACTGGATCTACGATAGTAAAAAAAAACACTGGAGAGTCAGAATTTGATTTTATTTTGAGTTTTCGATACGAGAAAAAGAAGAACTAAGATGAAGTAAGAAAAGTTGGCACAAGAATCAAAAGATCAAAAATAAAGACATTACATTATTATATATCATCATCATCATCATCATTAGGTCTTTAATCTCCACTGCGAAGCACGATCCTCTCTGTATTACCAGAACCATACTTGGCCAGAGCAGCCAGAGGACTTTGACACGCTGGCGAGATAGGTTGGAGAGGTCTCATTAATGTTTATATTATAGCTTTTTTAGCTTGTATTTCCTAAGTCGCCTTCATCAACATCCACGGGAGGACTTGGAGGGCCCTATTCTACTCTGCTGGAAACCAATAAATATAATGTATAATATAATGTCTTTATTTGCTATGTCATGTCACTATTTTTAACTCTCATTTTCTATCATATACTCGCCTCTTTCCAGCTTCCGTAGGTATTTCGTGATTGTGACGATAAGACATTAATGTTAATTTTAACATTATTACATCTCAGTAGATTCAATTTAAAAATCCAAAACGACTCATCGGAAGCAGCATGCTTGATTTTGTAATATTTACTCGTGCATTTGCACAGTTTTTCGTAACTGCAGTTTTTCAAATTCTTTTAAATGTTATTCCAGTGAAGTTGTATCATCTCATTTCGATTTGCATTTAACATTTTTTTATTGAAATTAGTTCGATGCCTACGAGTTATATGAAGACATTAGTAGTAGCACAGTAAGCACGGACATTTACATCTCGAGTCTACTCTATCTCGGTATATGATCTATGGCCCTGTACGTGGGATCAGCAGATACAATAATATCAATTACACTCTCAATGCTGCACATGTGTGAACAACTCTGCTGGAGTCATGTTTTAATATCTTTACACGACTACATATATAGGTAGTGTGCAGTGCACTGCACATTATATAGGAATCATCACCATCAGGTCTTTTTTTCTCCACTGCAGGAGTACGACATGACCCTCTCTGTACTACCAGAGCCATACTTGGCCATAGCAGTCAGAGGACTTGGACAGATGATGTACAGGGTGGCCAAATAACAGGTATACACTTTAGTTTTGTATTTTTATTCTATGAAATATAAAATATATCAAGTATTCCTTGTTAAATATAATATTTAGGGCCGGCAGTTAAACATGGAAAATAATGTCAGACATGTCCACCTCTAGCAGCATCACAGATGTGAACCCTTTTCATCGCGTTTTTCATCACATTTTCATACATTTCCTACGTTATCTCAGTGACTGTGTCTCGAATATTTTGATTTAATTGCTGAAGGTTCATTGGCCTGTTAGCATAGACACGTCCCTTTAGATAGCCCCACAGAAAAAAGTCAGGAGCTGTTAAATCAAACGATTTTGGGGACCAATCAATGTCACCGTTTCTCGAAATTAATCGACCGGGAAACATTCTTTTTAATGTTTCGTTAAACGTTTTAATAATTAAAACACGTTGTTCCGTCGTAAAACGCTCCATAATAAATTTGCCGTATCTACACAAAGTAATATTCATGCAACAACTGTCATATTTACCGCCAAAACAAAATGGCGGCAAAAAAAAGTTGTATACCTCCAAGTTGGCCACCCTGTATTTCTGTTGCCGCTATAACAATACTAAAAACAGAATAAAATAAATATTTATGTGGGGCTCCCATACAACAAACGTAATTTTTTATAGATTCGGAACCCTTCTTGCGCGAGTCCAACTCGCACTTAGCCGGTTGTTTTAATGATTACTTGTTTCCTGTAATACTTACTTTATACTAGAGAGTTTCAGGTCACAGCTGCAAGACAGTAGCTTATCGCATTTCCCTCCACAAAATCCACAATTCCTTAGCCACCTTATCTGATTAACTTTCATTTTATCTCGGCTCCGTGTTCCAGAAACTTCATTTTCCGTAAGAAAATGCTTCAATAGTTTTAAAATCTTTCGTATCTGGTAACTTTGTGATAAAGTGTACCCGTATTTTGTTAGATTACCTATAGACAAGATGCACATGCCAAGCGCACGCCTAGAATTTTTCCTAATTTGTTGCATATAATTTGAGTCCTATCACACATCAATACAACTGAAATTGCATTTACCGAAGTCCACACGCGCACAGCTTGCCTACTCCACGCGCCGCCTTGCTTCCGCCTTGCGCCCGCCCTTAGCTCGCCTCATAGACATAGAAAGGGAAGGGCATTTTACTCAAAATAATATTAATATGGAAATGTATATTATTTAGAAGGGCTTCATTAAAATCTTTTTGAATATACATTTTCATGTTAATATTAGTTTGAGTTTAAGATATATAGAGATTCAAGATAGAACTGTAAGGGCCAACGCAGGTATTTCATTTGCCCACTGTAGGTACATACTATCACGTCTTTATCCTAATCCTATCTAAGCTGACAGAGCCCAGGGCCGCCAGACTCAAAAGCCACTTTTAGCGTCAGGGTGGGCGCTAAGATGGAAAAGCAATCAAAACAGTGATGGGATGCTAGCCGCATCGCCTGTTAACATAATTCATATTTTCGATCTCTTGATCAGCTTTTACGATCTGCGCAGGAAGATAAGCAGCTGGTACATTCTAAGTTTTTTTTTCTCCCAGACCAGCATGAAATAATATAATACTAGTGTGTAAAAATGACATTCACTTCTTCTTCTTAGCGAGTCGGAATGGCGATTTTATATAGTTGTGGACCAGTGTTTGGCGACACTTACTCCCCTGTCATTTGCAGAGTTTAAGTCCTCTATTGTACAGGATATTGACACTTATTGACAGTTATTAAAAAACGTTTCGTCGGATGCATTTAGACAGCTCGAAAAGTCTGACAACTCTCAAGAAGTACAGATACCTACCTAAAGGTAGCAGAGAAATACAGAAACCATCTAATGACTAATAAATTGATTAATATAAAGGGACGAACCTCACAGATAAGTGACGATAATATACTGTTAGGCAAATAAAGACCTCTGCACAAAAAGACAGCTTCTAAAAGCAATAAAATAAAACGTAACATGCAAGCTTTTCTTCCCACAAAAATGGTGAAAGTTTCAGAATGAGTCTTCTAAAATATTAAGTTATTTTTGAATCGAGTTAAATAATTTCCTCTCTATTTTTACCGTATTTTTAGCGTAATTACCGAATGTTCCTAAAATAAAATGCTTAGTAGCACTTAGCATTGTTTTAAACATTCCTTTTCTAACAGAAGTTTGGCCCGCCTATCTAAGAGTAAGTAAATATAGAGCAAGGAGTTTCTAAACTCGAAATGGTGTTTGCATTTGCACTAAAACGGTTATAATACTTATAATAGTTAAAAAAGTACCTACTTAAAAGTTAATCGTTCCAAAATAACGAATTTAACGTTGCTATGGTGCGGCACACGCAAAAATTATAAAGAACAAAGAAAATGATACTCTCTGACAGAAAATGGCCGACACGACACCGTTCTTACGTCGCGGGCAAAGAGAATATCCAGGGCCGCACTATACGCAGAGCAGGACTCTACGTTACACGAAGAGTATACCAGTTGCTTCTTTTACCTACTACCGCAGAATAAATACTAGTACTTACGTACTTCTACCGTAAAATACGATTCAAGGAAAGGAAAAATCAAAAATTTATATAATATATGTTTATTATGTTATAAGATAATTATATGTCCTGTATTAATTAATTTTGTGCAATAAAGGGTATTTTTATTGTAATATCTGTAATTAAAGGGAGGATTTTCTAATAATGATCGCAGTGGATTGTATAAAGTCAAGGCATAGAAAATGCTGTTATTCTTTCAGGTATTTACTTACCTACATACTCGTAATATAACAGGGCAAATGATGTTAAAACAAAATATTAGATACCTACTCAGCATCACCATTGGTTGACTGGTAAAAAAAAATTAAAAATCTTTTCGCCAAATAAGTCCGCCATTTTCATGTACCTATTTTGATTAAGTCAAATAAAAAAATGACATCATCATCAGGTCTTTTTGTCTCCATCACAGAAGCATGACTCTCCCTGTACCACCAGAGCCATACTTGGCCAGAGCAGCCAGAGGACTTGGCCTACACTCTCCTCGCTGGCCACGGGTTGGAGAGGTCTCATTGATGTTTATAAGCTTGTTTAGCTTGTATTTCCTAAGTTACTCCCATGCTGGTCTGGGAGAAATAAAAAAACTTAGAATGTACCAGCTGCTTCTCTTCCCACGCAGATCGTAAAAGCCGATCAAGGGAATGGGCAAAAATGCAAATCATGTTAACAGGCGATGCGGCTAGCAACCCATCACTGTATTGATTGCTTTTCCATCTTCTCGCCCACCATGACGCTAAAAGTGGCTTTTGGGTCTTGCGGCCCTGGGCTCTGCATAGAACCGCAAGACCCAAAATGCTCTGTCTGCCCCATTAGGGATAAAGACGTGATACTATGTATGTATGTATGTTCCTAAGTCGCCTTCTACGACATCCTCGGGAGCACTTGGAGTGGTTCTATTGTGCTCTGCCGGAAACCACTCGATATAAATAAATATACATACTTCTTATTGTGCAGTAGTTTATAACAAGTAATTACCCTAATGAACTCCAGGTGAAATTGAAGCTCCTTGGCAGACATTACCCATATTGCACGAATATAATTGAGGAAGGAATGCAAATTTTCTCCTGAATATTTATCCTGTATTTTTTTTTATTTAAATTCATTTTACTACCCACGAAAATTGCTTACATTTTTCTTTGTCTTTTCTCTTTCAAGCTGCCTTCTGGGAAATTTATTTTGATTAACCGGAACGGCCTATTTTTTAACCCCTGACACAAATAAAGATGTTGTAAGTATTAATGTCTGTTTGTCTTTGACATCGTAACGCTCGAACGGATGGACCAATTTCGACGCGTTTTTTTAGGTAAAGCAAGTTTCCTTTCGGTGGTTCTTAGCTATATTCAATAAAAACCGGTTCAGCCGATGAAGTTATTGGGAGTTAACGCTTGAAAATCGATGTGCGTTAAGACCACGGGTGTACACCACGGGATTGAACTGCTTTTATACATAAAGGTAGTACCTGCAGTGTACCTCAGTGTACCCTTAATGAAATCCGGTGTACTTCTTTTGATAAAAAGATATAAAGTAAAATATGTACACCCGCCATTCTAAAGTTAGGACTGCGGGTGTGCATTTTTTTTCGATTAGGAGATGCATATTTCACATGATTGTTTTTGTATGTATGTGTACCTGCAGTGTACCTTACTATACCTTTAATGAAATTCAGTATACCTTTACTGATAAAAAGATATATAATTAATTATATACACCCGCCATTCTAAGGTTAGAACTGCGGGTGTACATTTTTTTTTCGGCAAGGTGACGCTTGTTAATTATTATTTTTCTTGTTTTTATGTGTACCTACTGTGTACCTGCATATAAAAATAAAAGATATAAACAATGTTGACAAATACGAGTAAAAAACGTCAAGACAACCTCTCACTTCTAGAAGATAAATTTTGTTGTAGATGTAAAGTCCTTAAAGACTTCCATGCTGTCTGCGAGAAAAGAAAAAACTAAGACAGCTGGTACATCAGCTGCTTTTCTTCCCGCGCATATCGTAAGAGCCGATCCAGGGAATGGGCGAAAATGCGAATCATGTTAACAGGCGATGCGGCTAGCAACCCACACTGTATTGATTGCTTTCCCATCTTCTCGCCCACCATGACGCTAAAAGTGGCTTTTGGGTCTTGCGGCCCTGGGCTCTGCATAGAGTCGCAAGACCCCGTCTCCCCGTAAGGGATAAAGACGTGATAGTATGTATGTTTGTATGTATGTAAAGTAAATACGGTAAATTTGTTCTGTAATATTACTTATGTAATCAATCAGTCGTGTATGTATTATATACTTCACATGTTTTAATAAAAATAATTGGGCAAGTGCGTGTCGGGCCACGCGCAGTGTAGGGTTCCGCAGTTGCGAATGCCAACTTTGAGTTCTTGCCACTAAAAACGTCTAAAAACTAATATCTATTGAATTTGTATGAAAATGTCTTTTTTCAAGTACATTTTATAAGTTGATCGCCTATAACTTTTTAATTTGTATACCCTACTTGGCTCTGATAGTTTTCCTTCAAACAACATTATATATGCTATAATTGTGATTTTTTTCACGTGGTCATATATAACCGTTTAGCAGATAGAGGGGGGGGGGACACTTGACTCGAACAAAAATTTGAACTTTAAACCCAAATATTTCAGAAACGGATCCCAAAATCGAAAAATGGTGTTCACAAGCTAACAATATTTTTGAAAGATCTATTTAACGTACCCCACTTAAAGTGTTTGTCGAGAAAAAAAATATTGACTACGTCTTTACTTGTATGGCAGCTACACTGAAAAATTTTTTTTCCATTTTTTATTTTACGACTTTTTCGCCATAATTAATACACATATCCATGCCAAATTACAGCTTTCTAGTACTTATAGTTTCTCTGTAGGACCGTGGACAGACAGACAGACAGACAGACATGGCGAAACTATAAGAGTTCCTTGTTTACTACGGAACCCTAAAAACAGTAATGTCGCTTACATTCCCATGGAATCTATATGTTTACTTCTTATCTTGTTCTAAATTTAAATGTAGCTCATAACACTACATCATTTCTTTTTTATTTGAACTTCTTCCTTATCATTACCTACTACTACAAAAAAAAATTAATATTCTGTTTGGTTTACGGGATATTTAAAAAAAAATAACAAAGTTCAATATATTTCATTGGTGCATATATTTGAAGTACCTATTTAACCGTGTTTGGGGAAATTTGCACTGACGATGGGATTAGAAGATTTACACAACCAACAAAGAAAATGCAATCGGTTCAGTAGTTACCGAGTTTTGATCTAAGACACAAATATGGGTCGGTCTTACGTAAAAAACAGATTTTGGTAATTTGCTTATTTCTAGTAGACAAACATAATATCTGTTTTTTTACTTCGTAAATATTATATACGTAGTTAAAATCTTAATTTACTTGAAATCGGTTAACAACACTTTTGCCATAATATTTAGTACCTGGGTGACCGAGCTTTGCTCGGTCGGTTACATCTCGAACATTAACTATTTTTTTTAAACTTGTCTAAAAACAGTACAAAATAAAAAATTATATATAAATTTGAACATAAAAAAAAACAAAAGTAAGTCACCGAGTGGGATTCGAACCCGTAACACTCTTTCTAGCGGTCAGCATCCTTAACTACTGAGCTAAGCCGATGGCGGCCCGCGCGCCGAAATTAGCGACCATATTTTGCGTGGAAAGAAAAACGCATGAAAACTCGAAAACACGCGTTTTCCCAAACATAAAACTAATATAGATCGATAGTTTACCCCCGAAAACCCCCATATACAAATTTTCTGCGAAATCGTTAGAGCCGTTTTCGAGATCACAGAAATTTATAAATAAATATATATATACATTGTCCTTTTTTATTAAGTACAAATATTTTAAGGGGTGATTCAGTCCATCATATCGAACAACTTTTCCCAATAAATGTATATCGAAATACGAAAAGAAAATTTTCATTTTCCATAGTAATGATATCACGTGACTACTTCGATTTCTATGAAAACCAAAAAATATTTTTCGTATTTCAATATACATTTATTGGGAAAAGTTGTTCAAAATGATGGACTGAATCACCCCTTAAAATATTTGTACTTAATAAAAAAGGATATTGTATACATACATACATACATACAAGAATTGCTCGTTTAAAGGTATAAGATGGGTAAACTGAATTACTAGCATGATAATCATAGTAGATTCCATGGAAATGTAAGCGACATTACTGTTTTTTTATTTAAGCATGTGAAGTATATATTACATACATGACTGATTGATTACATATACATTAATATTACATGTACATTTATGTTACAGAACATATTTACCGTATTTACTTTACATCTTACGGCTAAATTTATCTTCTAAAAGTGAGAGGTTGTCTTGACGATTTTTACTCGTATTTGTCAACATTGTTTATATCTTTTATTTTTATATGCAGGTACACAGTAGGTACACATAAAAACAAGAAAAAAAATAATTAACAAGCGTCACCTTGCCGAAAAAAATATGTACACCCGCAGTTCTAACCTTAGAATGGCGGGTGTATATACTTAATTATATATCTTTTTATCAGAAAAGGTATACTGAATTTCATTAAAGGTATAGTAAGGTACACTGCAGGTACACATACAAACAAAAACAATCATGTGAAATATGCATCTCCTAATCGAAAAAAAAATGCACACCCGCAGTCCTAACTTTAGAATGGCGGGTGTACATATTTTACTTTATATCTTTTTATCAAAAGAAGTACACCGGATTTCATTAAGGGTACACAGAGGTACACTGCAGGTACTACCTTTATGTATAAAAGCAGTTCAATCCCGTGGTGTACACCCGTGGTCTTAACGCACATGAAAATCGGGGCTTTTGTAGTTTATCTGGCAAATAATAGATGTCGATATTTAGTTTCTTCACTCATCTGTCATCACTTAATGGCGTTTAGATATGATACTATTGTAAGTAGGGAATTTTTTGCCTAGCAAATAAAATTGATGAGTTTTGTGGTTACTTACTTTCACGGTGGTCTGGGAGAGAAGAAAAAACTAAAATGTTTCAGCTGCTTCTCTTCTCACGAGCTACTTAAAATTCGATCGAATGAACTTACATTATACTATATTTTAACCCATCATTATTTTGATTTATTTTTCCACCTTCTCGCCCACCACTAAGCTAAAAGTGGCCTTTGTGTCTTACGGCCCTGGACTTTTCTACTTAAAGCCGTAATATGACTCTTATACCCGTAAATGTTTAGATTCATTTTTAATAAGTAATTACCTGCTAGAAATAAGTTTTTTGAAAAAAAAATACATTTATGTCTTAAATGTATTTATGTCTAAGTTACATTTATGTCTTGCTTGGCCTACAATTATTCTTCATTGAAACTAAATGCTAGAATTAACTTTTAGGAATATCTATAAGAGTATGCGACGTGGTCGTCCCAAAATTATGTTTGTTAAAACACACAATAACGTTAATAATAAACTAAATCTTCGTTTATACTTTTAGTGATAAGTACTTCTTTTTACAAGCTTTTATTTAGCTTGCAATGTAGGTAAGTATCTTGTATGTATGTATAAATGTATTTAGGTCAAATCTAGCAACTTAATTTTCGACCAGTTGATAACACACATACATACATATACTATACATACATACATACGTAAAAAGTTCGAAAAACAATTGTAAATACAATTTTCAATGAGCGCTTCGCCTACATAACTTGTATAATCAATGTGATTTGTCTTTATTTATATATATTTTTTATTAATTACCTAAATTATTAACATTCAAAACCCGCCCCTTAACTTTTCTCGTTCGCTATCTATCTATTTTGACTTAGGCTTAGGCTTAGCCTTAGGTGTTGCTTTAGGTTTATTCTTCTTCTTCATATCTTCTTTCTTCTTCTTCAGTGCTAGTAGGTACTTCAGACGGCTCTGGAAGAAGCCTTTAGGGTAAGTCTCTATCCACGACTTGAAGACCCCCGGACCTTCCTCCACATTGGCAAAGTTTCGACGGCAGTTCAAAGAAGGTGTCTGTTTTGAGAAGAAAAAGATATACTTACTTAACCATTATTTAAGTACAAGTACTTAAATGTGAACCTATTAGGTAAAACCATCAAATATTTTAAAAATCTTTCGTCCTCCCCTACAAAATTTGGCTGTGCAATGATTTGTATGGAAAGGAACTTTTTGTTTACGTTTTTCGTTAAAATTGTTTCCTTGCTTCAATTTGGCTGGTGGGTAAAATCTTCATCATCATATGAGGCATAGGAAGTCCACTGCTGGATAAAGGCCTCTCCCAAGGATTTCCAAGGTGTTAGGCTGGCATAGGGTAAACTAATTCATGTTATAATCATATCGAAAATCTAATGCAGGCTAGTGCTAAAATGAGTATGAGAAGTAGGTAGAAGTCATGTGGAGATAATAGAAAAAAATCTCCCGACTAGAACCTAGTTTTTGATTAAAACTAACGTGAGGTACACTCATTGTTTTATTTAGAGAACGGGTTACTCACGTTATACGTGAGTAACCCGTTCTCTAAATAAAACAATAGAACCTAGTTCTTAAATTTATTGATGATGAAGAGGAAGTTAGCGGGAAAACAGGCACACTACTGACGGGTAAGTAGTTTGCCTGTTATATACATATGCACCACAGGTAAGTACTTACTTTTGGTACAATATCCAACATTGTAAATATTTTATTTTGAGCTTTACTACACTTGGCCAACATGAAACATAGTGTCAAAATTATGGCGATGACTGAAAATAAAATTTTTGTTGGTACATTATAGATCCACTTATTTTGTGCTTTTTAGTATGGCAACAAAATAAATTATGCCGACGACTCTCTCTTTTTGTATGTATCATTCTATACAACGTGGAAGTAGTATAACCCGTGGTTCGATTTTTTACGAGCATATCCCTTCTACGTTATATAATGCTTAATAAAAATAAACTATTTTAGGGGTTCTTGTTTCTTTTCAGTACATTTCTTGCGTACAAATTGTAGCCAATGCCACTAGTTCCAGAACTTTAGTTCTTTTTTTGTTTAAGTTTAGAAAGAGTAAGCGGACACCCACTTGCACGTCCGATGAAATGGCTACAAACACAAAGAAACTTTACACCTACTTACAGACTCACCTAGCCCATCCTTTCCAGCCATTTACTTACTGATATCTATAGTGTTTAAACAAGCAAGTTAATCAACTGATGCGCTAGCAATTTTAATTAAAATCCTGATTGACCGCGATGGTCGCGAACGCAACGTTTTTCAATTTTCCGTTTTCGATCATATTTCATGCGTGGCATGACACATTGGCAAAGTTTTTAGGGTTTCGCAGCCAAATATCGAAATCGATACAGTAAGATAACATGTCCAATTTTATGGAATTTTTTTACACAATAGGGATGTGACCTCAGTAAAAAATATATTAATTTATTTAGTAAAATAAAGAACCAATATTTTTCGTGGTAGAAGAACGTAGTAGTGACGTTATGCAAAATTTAATCTTTCTTCTTCGTCGTTATTTGCTAATCAGATAAAAGAAAAAAATAATTATAGGTACCTATCATACTTTTGTATATTAATTTCCATCTGAGGAGCCAAAACTTTTTTTTGTCCGCATCCGTAATGCTAAATGATGGTATCAGTTAAATATTATTTTTCTTCTTAACAGATACCCAAGGCCATAGAAACTATTGGAGGGCCCATAAGAAGGCAAAATTGGAGTTGCGAGGTAGGCACACATAGATGGCAGCACACACGACTAGGAAAAAGTGACAAAGGAAGTGTTGAATATGCTTTAAAAATATTTATTGCATTTCATATAAGTCATATTTCTTTAATTAGAGTACTACATACTTTATTTAAACTATACGAATAAAAGATTTTAAAATTTTAATTATTACCATAAGCGCCATCTAGTGACAAGGAAGAGAAATAATTATGTTTATATGGCGATGGGTAGGCAATGTAGGCATGGTCATAATAACTACCTACAAATGATGACGTTGCAGGTACTACCTGTAGCACAGAATAAATACTAGCCTGTGGGCACATTAGGTGGGTAAGTACGTAGGATAGGAATATTATTTTTCCGGCTGAGCAATTCTTCTCAGTCCAAATCTACACAGCAGACTTCTGAAAAATGGTTTGGTCGTCACAGCATAATAAATCGAGAACTAACTTTACTTGGTTTAAACCATTATTCACCCTAATTAAGTTGACAGTGACTTAAGAGAAGTTGACATATTGCGGAAGGATATCGTGTTTAGGGCGAATTATGGTTTAAATTAGACCAAGTACTTGTACTAAAAACAAAAGAAAATTGACCAATTCCCATACAATTTTTTGTATGGCTTGCCGAATTTTTGTTATTGACTGTTATTATAATTAATAAAACAGTGATAGGTATAACACATAAGTACTACCTATAGCTCGTGGTTTTTTTTGGGATAAGTACATTTTCAAGAAGTCTACGACCACTCAGATAAAAGATCTCGGGTCGTTTTCAGCGTATTAAGGAACGTATTTTCAGTGAATTTACTGCGGCAGTGTCGAGATAATTGATTCTTTCTGATGTAAAGGCAAGTACCTACAGTTGGTATCTACTGTTGAGATATTATTGCACAGTTGATTTTCTTTGGATTAAACGCAAATAGAAAGCTCTTCGTTTGAATTTCGTTTTTTTTTTTCTATATAGTACGTAAGTATTACGCCCATTAAATACTTCGCGAAGCGTGGCAATGCTGATGTACCATTTTTGAAACGCAGAGTCACCTAAACTAATGGTTTATCCATACAAAAAACCATAGACCTAGAATTTTTTAAATGCAAAAAACCGTTCGTTTAGTGACTCGGCGACCCTTGGCTCGCGTCTATATTCCAGGACCTCAGAGGACAAACAATTCTAGGTCTATGTAGGTACCTACATGGCCTACATCCATCAACATTCAGGATGGATGTCATGTTGTGGACCGAACATTATTTGGACGTGGCGTGGGAATCTAATGTCTTAAACAACTGTCGAAACATGTGCAACAAATGACACAAATGTAATCTAACTCCCGGAATCAAGGATCTAACCTGCATTTTCGACCAGTTAATAACACACGTACATACATACGTAAAAAGCTTGAAAAACAATTGTAAATACAAGCTTCAATGAGCTCGTCACTTACATAACTTGTATAATCAATGTGATTTGTCCATATCTATATATATTTCTTTTTAGTTTAATTTTATCTATAATTTTTTTTCTAAATTATTATCATTCAAAACCCGCCCCTTAACGTTTTCGTTACAAATGTTACAATCTCTCGTTCTCTATCTATCATTTTGACTTAGGCTTAAGCTTAGCCTTAGGTGTTGCTTTAGGTTTATTCTTCTTCTTCATATCTTCTTTCTTCTTCTTCAGTGCTAGTAGGTACTTCAGACGGCTCTGGAAGAATCCTTTAGGGTAAGTCTCTATCCACGACTTGAAGACCCCCGGTCCTAACTCCACATTGGCAAAATTTCGACGGCAGTTCAAAGAAGGTGTCTGTTTTGAGAAGAAAAAGATATACTTACTTAACCATTATTTAAGTACAAGTACTTAAATGTGAACCTATTAGGTAAAACCATTAAATATATTTAAAATCTTTCGTCCTTCCCTCCAAAATTCGTTTGGCCATGCGCTGATTTGTATAGAAAGCCAAATTTTTGTTTACGTTTTTCGTTAAAATTGTTTCCTTACTTCAATTTGGCTGGTGGGTAAAATCTTCATCATCATATGAGGCATAGGAAGTCCACTGCTGGATATAGGCCTCCCCCAAGGATTTCCAAGGTGTTAGGGTGGCACAAGGTAGACAAATTCTGTATGTCATATCAAATGCAGGCTAGTGCTAAAATGAGTATGAGAAGTAGGTAGAAGTCATGTGGAGATAATAGAAAAAAATCTCCCGACTAGAACCTAGTTCTTAAATTTATTGATGATGAAGAGGAAGTTAGCGGGAAAACAGGCACACTACTGACGGGTAAGTAGTGTGCCTGTTACTATACATATGCACCACAGGTAAGTACTTACTTTTGGCACAATATCCAACATCGTAAATATTTTATTTTGAGCTTTACTACACTTGGCCAACATGAAACATAGTGTCAAAATTATGGCGATGACTGAAAATAAACATTTTGTTGGTAGTACATTAAAGATCCACTTATTTTGTGCTTTTTAGTATGATAACAAAATAAATTATGCCGACGACTCTCACTTTTTGTATGTAGCATTCTATACAACGTGTTTCGATTTTTTACGAGCATATCTCTTCTACGTTATATAATGCCTAATAAAAATAAACTACTTTAGGGATGTTTGTATATGTTCAGTATATTTTGTTCTTGTTTCTTTTCAGTACATTTTTGCGTACAAATTGTAGCCAATGCCACTAGTTCCAGAACTTTAGTTCTTTTTTTGTTTAAGTTTAGAAAGAGTAAGCGGACACCCACTTGCACGTCCGATGAAATGGCTACAAACACAAAGAAATTTTACACCTACTTAGACTTACCTAGCCCATCCTTTCCAGCCATTTACTTACTGATATCTATAGTGTTTAAACAAGCAAGTTAATCAACAGATGCGCTAGCAATTTTAATTAAAATCCTGATTGACCGCGATGGTCGCGAACGCAACGTTTTTCAATTTTCCGTTTTCGATCATATTTCATGCGTGGCATGACACATTGGCAAAGTTTTTAGGGTTTCGGAGCCAAATATCGAAATCGATACACTAAGATAACATGTCCAATTTTATGATTTTTTTTTTCACAATGGGGATGTCACCTCGGTAAAAAATATATTAATTTATTTAGTAAAATAAAGAACCCATATTTTTCGTAGTAGTAGAACGTAGTAGTGACGTCATGCGAAATTTAATCTTTCTTCTTCGTCGTTATTTGCTAATCAGATAAAATAAAAAATAAGTATACGTACCATACTTTTTTTATATTAATTTCCAAGTGAAGAGCCAAAAATTTTTTTGTCCGCATCCGTAATGCTAAATGTGGTATCAGTTCAATATCAACGCAATAGAAACTATTGGAGGCAAAATTGGAGTTGCCATAAGTAGGCAAAATTGGAGTTGCGGGGAACACAGAGATGGCAGCACGCACACACGATGCTTGCTTGTGCTCGATATGCTTAAAAAATATTTATTGAATTTTATTTTAGACATATTTAATTAATTAGAGTACTACTTATTTAAATAATAGGAATAAAAGATCTTAATGTTTTATTTATTACCACAAGCGCCATCTAGTGACAAGGAAAAGAAATAATTCTGTTTATATGGCGATGGGTAGGCATGGTAATAATAAATAATATATAATAAATATTTGAATATAAAAAAATATATATTTAATTTTAATAATATAAATAAAAAAAATAATAGTCTAAAAAAATTATTTAAAATTTATTTTTAACTACCTGCCTACAAATGATGACGTTGCAGGTACTACCTGTAGCACAGAATAAATACTAGCCTGTAGGCACATTAGGTGGGTAAGATAAGAATATTATTTTTCCTGATGAGCAATTCTTCTCAGTCCAAATCTACACAGCAGACTTCTAAAAAATGGTTTGGTCGTCACAGCATAATAAAACGAGAACTATACTTGGTTTAAACCATTATTCACCCTTATTAAGTTGACAGTGACATAAGAGAAGTTGACATATTGCGGAAGGATATCGTGTTTTGGGCGAATTATGGTTTAAATTAGACCAAGTACTTACTGAAGTTAGTCCACGTTTTATAATAAAACAGAAATAAAACTGTGCCCTAGCACGAATATTTGCGTCTTCCTTCATTTTTGAATTTAGTTAAAATACATAAATACATAGTGACAAATTACACTGATGAGCTAGCCGCAAAGTAAGTTCGAGACTCCAGATACTAACATAACGACACTATTTTATAGATAAGCATTCAAGACCCAGTTAAAAACATAGACAAAGGCGATATGAATACTTGGACGCAAATAAACTGTGAACTCGCGGACGAATACATACCAGGGTGAGTATTAGTTCGAACCTAAGGATGTAGGTACATACTTCCATATTGTACCTACGGTGAACTTCATTATACAACGTAATAAATTGAACCACGGGCTGTACTGATGTAGTGATCAGTACAGCGCGTGATAGTTCACGCGCGCTGTTAGTAAATGCCGATCGAGGGAATGGGCCCCGCGCTTTTGGTCTACCGGCCCTGGCTCTGTTAGATAAAAATGCGGTAATGTATCTGTAGATATGTCACCGATAAATAGCAAGAATCGTAAGTTGATCAATTTTCTAGTTAGTTGATTAACTGACGAAAAATAACAAACGTTAGTAGAAATGTATTATTTAACGCAGTGCATTTTAGCTAATTGGTCAACTTACAGTACCTGGCAGTAATTTAATAATTTACGATTGTGCTACAAGTAAAATCATCCACTGACGGGCCAATTGTTGCTCAGTGTACTATTAAACGGTATACTATTACCCGTAACATAATACACTGTTCTCTGATTGGTCGAGGGCATTTTATAAGCATTTGGCTAGTGTTTATTCATAGAGTTAACAAACACTTAGATATGTTATTTTAATACCGATGATGAGATGTGAAAGATCATGTAATTTTTTTTTTATATTTTATATTTATTCTTATTTAGCTTTATGACTTATTATTACTTATTTAGCTTTATGACTATTTTAGTTTTATGACTTAGTATAATAAAAGGAAAAATATTTTAAATAACAAAAGATACTTGAGCTCAGATATTAATTATCACTTATTAACCTAATAAGTATTATAGTTAGTTTAATCAGTAAGTACTTACAATCAGTCTGAATATCTATAATTTGTACTTATTCGTATTTCACTTATTTATTACTACATGTTTATGATTTATGGCATCTAGAGTTACACAAAACTTTGGCTTTTTTGTAATTACACCTGTTAGTTACACACTGTTTATTTTTAAAGTCTTTGCAATTGCATTGATTTATTCCTTGCACACCGAATGACGAACATTTAGCCGCTATGGTTCTCAATGGCAATGTTATCTGTAAAAAAGAAAATTATTTCAAATGAAAGAATAAACTCAAAAGGCTCTGGATTGAATTTCTGGAATTAAAAATAACAACTACACAATATTCTTACCACTGGAATATCACCAGATATGATCGCATTTGGTGTGAGTCGTCGTGAGTCGTTTAACCAATCAACGTACACCTCGCCTTCGTCGGATGATCTTACGACAAGGCGCCGTAAATTAATCAATTTACTAAAATACATACGTTAAATAATACATTTTAACTGCTGTTTATTATTTTCCGGGAGTTGATCAACTACCTTGAAAATTGATCAACTTACGAGTCTTGTTATTTTCCGGTGACAGATACATATTAAGGCTAGAAGAGAACCGGGCTCCGATGCAGCAAAGCTTGTATGAAATCGGGTGTGTGCTAAGATGAACGTGGCTTGTAGGGAACCTCGAAAACAATCTCCCTCCAACATCACGATAATGTAATTTGTTGTAACCTCCTATTTTTTACTCTAAATTTTTCTTTTTTTTTTGATCGAATTTTTTTTCTAGGTTTTCCTCCCACTCTTTTTCCTTCTATTCTCCCTTCAACCGTGACGTAGTAGATGACCAAATATCATTTTTTATCTTCTATTTTATATAATTTGTATTAATACAACTTGTCCGTTTTAGACGAGTTTCCCTATAGACTATTTGCATTTAAGATCATTCGAGACTAACTCTATAAGAATACAAAAAGTGGTAGTGGTAGGATACGAAAACCTAAAAGAAATTTTAGAAAAAAAAAGAAAAATGGCGTAACTACATATGTCTGGGTATCTATCTAATAAATCAAACCCCGAGCTATAAGATAAATAAATATCTATAAAATTATATTTCTTGAAAAATAACAGTAAAAAATAAAAGAAAATTGACATTCTCATACAAATTGCCCGAGCTTTTTTATGGCATGCCGAATTTTTGACTGACTGTTATTATAATTTATATTACAGTGATAGGTATTAAAGGTAGGTACTAACTAGTTCGTGTTTTTTTTAATGGAATAAGTCCATTTTCAAGAAGTCTACGACCACTCAGATAAAGGATCCCGGGTCGTTTTCAGCGTATTAAAGGAACGTATTTTCAGTGAATTTACTGCGGCAGTGTCGAGATTTATGTAAAACGGCACGTCTTCGAGGTGACAGGCGGATAATTGATTCTTTCTGATGTAAACGCAAGTACAGTAGGAATCTACTGTTAAGAAATTATTGCACAGTTGATTTTCTTTGGATTGAACGCAAATAGAAAGCTCTTCGTTTGAATTCCGATTTTTTTTTCTATTTATTAGTACGTAAGTATTATGCCCACAGCATACTTCGCGAAGCGTGGCAATGCTGAAGCATTGTGTGAAGAAGTGGCAACCATTTTTGAAACGCGGAGTCACTTAAACGAATGGTTTATCTATACAAAAAAACATTTAACTAAAATTTTTTTTTCTTGCAAAAAACCGTTCGTTTAATGCCTCCGCGACTCTTGACTCGCGTCTATACTTCAGCACAAAAATTCCAGGTCTTTGTACCTACATGGCCTACATCCGAACTGAACATTATCTGGACGTGACGTGGGAATCTAGTATCTAAAAACAGCTGTCCAAAACATGTGAAACAAATTACACAAATGTAATCTAACTCCCGGAATCAAGGATCTAACCTGCATTTTGTGATGCATCTTGCAATGCGACATGACAAGTTATGAAGGTATACTTATACATTTTTCCCCTTTATTTTTAAACCCCGAGAAAAAACAGGGTGTTATAAGTTTAACGCTAAGTCTGTCTGTCTGTCTGTATGGCTGCGTGTGTCTGCCTGTGACATTATAGTTCTCAAAAAAAAGAAAGCAAGTTTCCTTGACTTGGTTCTTGGCTATGTTTGATAAAAATCGGTTCAGCCGTTGAAAAGTTATTGGGAGTTATCGTTTGAAAATTGAGTTTTTCTTTGTCTGGCAAATAGTAGGTGGACCTACGGATATCAATTTTATTCGACTTAACATTGCGATTGGATTGGAATACACAAGTTGACCAAACTGATTCTTGAAGTCATTTCATAAATTGGTTTAGCGGATATGGGGGTGAACTCTTGAAAGTCAGTGTTATTCTTAACACGCCTTGCAAAAAAAGTATTTTAAAAGTTGTACATGCGAAATATCTAGGTCAGAGAAAAAAATACTTCTTTCACTTTGCCATGACATTGACAGTTTTGACATTGACACTGACACATCAAATTTTAAAATTCTGTTGTGGCGCCGTTTGTTGTTTGTTACAAGTTTTTAATAAAATTTAAAGAAAATGTCTGCTTTCCACGGTTTTCCCGCATTACCAGGCCCTGAAGAAACAGCATTTTGCAAAATAAATGAAGTTTACTGCTGCGGGAACGTTCGATATGGGAATATTACAACATTTACAAATACTGTAAGGTTATCTCCCTTATTTCTTTTATTTGTTGTAAATTAAGCAATTAAATTAATATTTGACTTATGTTTTATATGTAATACTGTTGCAGACAAAATCCCATCCTGTTATAAATGTGGCAAGAGACATACATCATCATAGAACATCTGACGAATACGTCAACATGTACATTGATGTTGAAGACAATTTATTGAAGAAAATCACTAGTGTGCTATACAAGCAAGGGTTTTTGGAAGCTCTTAGTGTAGCCGCAGACCCTAATGTCAACAGGGACCATCCTTTTCTCTCCATGACAGCATCATATGCACTAAAAGTGGCAAATGTTTTTACTGCATTCCGGTACTTTTTGCAGCCACATTTGAAAGATATCGGACCAAAAATCGTTGCTAACTATTCTAGAACAAGAAACTGGGGTAGTGCGCCTGTGAAATGTATGGCTTGGCATCCTCATGCAACAAAAATAGCTGTAGCAACTAGTGATGATAATGTCAGAATATATTGTTCGGAAGTTTCATTCGTGTCTACATTGAAGTGTAAAGCCCAAGGGCATGTGTCTTCGATGAGTTGGAGACCATTCTCAGCATCGGAGATTGCAGTGGGGTGTGACCAGGGTGTGATTGTGTGGACTGTTGACCCTAATTCTATGTTTACAAAGCCATCGTCCAGTAATGCTGTTGTTTTGAAGAGGTATTTATTATATCTACAAATATTAGGGAAGTTAATAATTGTGTAAAACATGAAATAAATTTATTTTGCCTCTTTCTTCAATAAGCGAAATCTGTATAGCTTGATGGTTAACAAGCCCAGGTTTACAACCATTTCCTTTTTTAGCTGACTTTAAAAAAAGAAGGTTATCAATTCATCAGAATCTTTTATTTTGTTTTTTTTTATGTATGTTTACACCGCTTATGTGAAGACTCCTGGGATGGTTAGGAAATTATTTTTTTGATGAAAAAGCATACTTGTCAGTTGGTCCCATAGAAATTTTATTAAAATCAGTTGTGTAGTTTGGAGGTACAGTCTTAGTTTAGAGACATGATGTTTTAAATTTTCCAAAAATGATTGACTTCTACAACCTTTGTGGCAGGAAAAGCAACTAAATCTAAGTTATTCCTTTTCTTCTGGCCCAGCAAGGAAGCTTTGAAACAGTTATTATTTATTCATTAGCCTTTAGCTGCCAACTGTAGTCAGCAAGCCTTGGGCCACAAAGGCCTCATACAACTTCTTTTCTAAATTTTGCTATTCTCTGCTATAATGGGCCCCTAATCCTTGCCTTTTGCCTTTTGCCTTCCCTTCTGAAACACCTACAAGTAATCAAACAACGAGGCTTTAAATTCAGTTATTTACTTTGCAGATCTGGCCACAGTCCAGTCACAGACGTGAGCTGGTCACCAAACGGAGACCTCTTAATAAGTTGCAGTGGAGCTGATACCTCCATGCTTGTTTGGGACGTTTCCATGGAAACCGTTGTGCCATTGAGGAGAGTAGCGGGAGGGGGGGTCGTGTTTGCGAGGTGGTCGTTTGACGCCTACAAGGTTTTTGCTGCTACATCTTCTCTTATTTTCAGGTTAGTTTTGTGATAAATTTACTTTTTAACTGATTTTAAAATGGAGGAGGTTATCAATTTGTTGCGATATTTTTAGGGTTCCGTAGCCAAATGGCAAAAACGGAACCCTTATAGATTCCTCATGTCTGTCTGTCTGTCTGTCCGTCCGTATGTCACAGCCACTTTTTTCCGAAACTATAAGACTTATACTGTTGAAACTAAGTAAGTAGATGTATTATGTGAACGGCATTAAGGTTTTGACACAAAAATAGAAAAAAAACAATAAATTTTGGGGGTTCCCCATACTTAGAACTGAAACTCAAAAAAATATTTTTCATCAAACCCATACATGTGGGGTATCTATGGATAGGTCTTCAGAAATGATATTGAGGTTTCTAATATCATTTTATTCTAAACCAAATACTTTGCGCGAGAGACACTTCCAAAGTGGAAAAAAGTGTGTGTCCCCCCTCGTAACTTCTAAAATAAGAGAATGATAAAACTTAAAAAAATATATGATGTTCATTACCATAAAATCTACCAGCGAAAATTGGTTTGAACAAGATCTAGTAAGAAGTTTTTTTTTAATATGTCATAAACTGCAATTTACCTTCCATTCAATCAACTCAAATATAAAAATTAAAAAAAATACTACTACGGAACCCTTCATGGGCGAGTCCGACTCGCACTAAGCCGCTTATTTTTATGTATGTTCACAAATTATTCAAAGGCACCTGGACCGATTTGGAAAATTCTTTTTTTGTTTGAAAGGGTATACTTTCAAGTGGTCCTATAATTTTTTTATCAAAATCAGTTGTCATGTTAGGGAAGTCAGATTTCAATTTAAAAAAAAAAAAAAACGTCACCTTGCATAAAACATAAAGATGATAGATGATAGGTTTATTGAGAAAAATTAAATAGGTATTTTCTGCTTGGCAGGTATGCTAAAAAATTATTTGGTGTTTCGGAAGGCAAGTATAAACTGTGGGTCCCAAACGCCATCTAGTGTTTGATCATCAAAACTACCTGAGGAATTGATTCTGATTTACCCTTTGGGTTGCAGAGGTCAGACAGCAGTCGCTCTGTGTAAAACCAGTAACTTAGTCAAATCTCCTTGTTTAGGTAGTGGACCCCAGGCTCTGAAGCATCACTGCTAAGGATTCAACTGGGAAAATACGCTCTGATGATGATGAAGTATGTTAAAACTAGCCAAGTCAAATGTTGAGATTCTTATTCTCTTCACTACTGCGTGTCTAGATAGATGTGAGATCCGAAACATTGAACAACCAACACAGGAAAGGAAAAAACACAGTAACACTGCAACTTATAAAGTATCATGTTTTAGGGTATGGGACACCAAGAACTGGACCCCAGAGCGATGGTGTGCGCGCGGTTGTCGGGTGGTTGCGGCGTGCTGGGGGCCCAAGAATATGCTGTTGTTTGCCGCTAAGGGAGAGCCGATGGTGTATGCTCTCACTAATACTGGACTTATGAATGGTAAATCAATTAATATATATTTTACTTGCTGTGCCCGTCAGCTTCGCTTCCCGTGGGAATTTTGGGATAAAAACTATCCTACGTCCTTCCCTAAGAATCAAACTATATCCTACTGTTTTCTAAATTTTGATTTTTTAATTTCAATTCTTTTTTTTTCAGTACTTATATTTATAGTTTATTTTATTTATTTTTTATTTATTTAACTTTATTACAAAAATTGTAACAGGCGGACTTAAGGCCCAGGGCCTTTTCTACCAGTCAACCTACAGGTGATGCCGAAAAAAGCTAATTTTGGACGACAAGACACATTCTAATTAAATCTATTTAACTAAGTATAATTTTATATATATATCTATAAGTATTTATAAACATACATATAAATAATACACAAATTTGGCATAAAACATAAAACCTACATAAAGTACATAAATATTTATAATACTTTATGACAGTTGGTGAAGATAATGAGCGCGCACAGCACTCTTAAACGCTTGGCGACTAGGGGCTTTCAGGATATCAACGGGAAGGGCGTTCCATAGCATCACGGCTTGTTTGGTGAATGAATGATCGAAGAACCCACTCCGGCTGCGAGGTACATCAAGAAGAAGATTGTTGGAAGAACGAAGAACTCTGAGATGGGTATCAGCCAGAAAAGTGAACTTGTTTTTAAGATACATCGGAGTTTTTGGCTCGAAGAGTATAGAGAATAGAGTCGTGAGAACATGCAAATTGCGACGTTGACGGATAGGTAACCATTTGAGTTTAGACCGGTAAGCAGACACATGGTCATACTTACGTAGTCCGAATATAAATCTCAGACAATTATTCTGGAGTCTATCTAGTTTGTTAAGGAAGTTACAATTCAGATCCGAGTAACATACATCCGCGTAATCTATAATAGGAAAAATAAAAGAGTACACTAACATAGTCTTAATATTAATAGGGAGAAAGTTCTTTAATCTGTACAAGGAGCGGAGAGCCCCCGTTACCTTTCCAGCTACCTCTGCAATGTGAACATCCCAACGGAGGTTTGTGTCAATGTGGAGCCCGAGGTCTTTGACGCTGGAGCAAAATTGTATTGGGATATTATTAAATCGAACTGGAGGAAGTGAATTTCTGTCAAGCCGGCCTGTGAGATGTGAACTACCTACTATGATAGCTTGACATTTATTAGGGTTGACAGTGACTCCGAAACGTTGTGACCAGTCAGCAATTGCCGCTAAATCCGTATTAATTAGGTCGATAGCGTTATCAACATTATCAATATCAGTTTGTACATAAAGTTGCAAGTCATCAGCATAAAGGTGATACGTGCACTGAAGTTCTTTGGTGATAAAATCAATGAAAATGGAAAATAGTAAGGGAGAGAGGATGCCGCCCTGCGGAACGCCAGTGTCTAGTTCACACCAACTCGATGATGAATCATCGATGCGGACTGACTGCTGACGACCACGAAGATATGAGGAAAACCAATCCACAGCCGAGGGAGAAACCAAATGGTGGGAAAGGATCGCGAGGAGGATGTCATGATCGACGGTATTAAATGCATTAGAAAAGTCTACTAAACCCAACACAGTGACTTTAGTATTATCCATACCTGCTCTAATATCATCGATCACTTTAAGAAGAGCTGAAACAGTGCTATGTCCAGGTCTAAAACCGGACTGTAAGGGGTTTAATAGCCCATTACGAATGAAATATGAGGTGAGTTGCTTATGTGCACAAGCCTCAAGAACCTTTGACAATAGCGGGAGAATAGAGATGGGACGGAAATGATTTGGTAGAGAGGGGTTGGGAACTTTGGGTAAGGGGCATATGAAGGCTTTCCGCCAAAGTGAAGGAAATTGGCCTGAAGTGAGGGAAAAATTTATGATATGGGTAATGATAGGAATAATAATGTCCAGTATGCATTCAATCATACGTCGATTTAATTGATCAACACCCACAGCTCTGGTTTTGATGGCTAGAAAAATCTTTTAGACTTCTTCCTGGCTAACCGGAGAAAAATTAACTTTAATGTTGACACGAGAAGGAAAAGCAGCAATGCCCGAAATAGTATTTAATTTCGTTAAGTCATCTAACTGAGAAGAAGTGGTGAAATGTTTATTGATGTCGTTTAACGAAATTGAAGAAGGAATATTAGAATTGACTGATTTACCAATGCCTAAAGATCGAAGGAACTTCCAGGTATCAGCTGAAGATGAAGAGGAGACAGTATCGAGAATTAAGCGGCGTTTGGCGTCACGCATCATTCTGTTACACCGATTTCTTGCAACCTTAAACAAAGTCCAGTTTTCCTCCGAGCGATCCCTCCTAAACTGACGAAATGCTCGGTCCCTACGTCTCATATACATTCGGACCCCAGGAGTAATCCAATGCGCAGGGGGACGCTTAACTTTGACCTTCCGTATAGGAGCGTGTTTATCATACAACTTAGTAAGGGCTTCGTTGAGAAAAGCTACTTTTTCGTCCACTTTGTTTGCAGACAATAGTTTCTCCCAATTTATATTAGCAGCGTCGGAAGCCAGTTCCTCAGAATTTATTCGAGCAAAACTGCGCCGGAAAACTGTTTTTGGGACAATTTTTGATGGTGATTGAGATTATAGGAGCAGTGGATCAAGTCATGCCGGGAGAAAGCAGGAGCCGGATACTGGCCATGTGCGGAAATAAGATCAGTCGATGAGGTTATAATTAGATCCAACCAAGTATCTTCGGTGTCTATATTGTGGTGAGTAGCGTTGAGAGGAAGCACTTGAAGACTGGCAGCCTCAAGGATGCGGCCTAAGCTAAGCGCTCGTGTCGACTGACTGTTTAGAAGGTTCGTGTTGAGGTCGCCGAGAATAATATTGTTACGAAACTGGGTTCGAGATTTGGAGAAAAATGCCAAAGTTCGTATGAGAGTTTTTATTCACTACGGAACCCAAAGGTTGACACGTGAAGATGGTCTTCCTGATGTCCAAGTCCAAGTCGCGTAGCAGCTGAGGTCCAGGTATATCGCCAAAGTTGTCGCAGGTACTTCCACTTGTAGCACTTAGGTAGGTTTCCTTCGCTTCGGTTCGCTTCGAAGTTATCGCTTTCGTAGCTCGTACTGAACTGGCGGGACGCGCACTCGGTCGCCTTTTTATATGCGCCGATACAGAGGTCTACACTTTTCTCGAATATTCTCTTTACTTGACGAATGTATTTCGATTGACGGGAAACATCGAGACGCCGGTATGTATGTGTGAGTGCGACTAAGCCGACGACCATTCAAAGAACTCTAGCCTTTATGCTGTAAGAATATAAGGCCTAGTTTCGCTTGCATGATTCCACTCGCGAACATTCCAAGTCTATCTCGCCAGCAGAGTTCTTACTCGCGAATATTCTACATCTATCTCGTTCGCGACAATATGATGTACGTACTCAGAGCTAAAGGAATCCAGAGCTATCTCAAGATGAGAAAAGTAATTTGTAGAAGGTGGACAATAAACCACGCCAAGAGCAGCCTTGGAACCCCCCACCATGATCTCCAGAAATATAAATACCGCAGATGCAGAATATAAGGCCGGAGATACTGATAGCACTTTATACGCTATTTCGCACCGAAGATAGATTGCCACGCCTCCACAACCTTTGCCTAGACGGTCATTTCGGATGAGAACAAAACCGGGCAATGGGTAAGAAGGGGATGCAAGTCCAGGTTTTAAACAAGTCTCTGAAATGAGAACTGCATGTACGTTAACGTTTGAGAATGTTTCTACAAATTCAGAGTAATGACCGGGCAGGCTTTGGGCATTGATGTGGCAAACGTTGAAGTGATTAGAATGTTCAAATGCACTGAAAACGTATTCGCCAAGAGAGACAAAACAGGTGTCCGCACTTCCAATACAAGAGTGAAATTCGTCGCTAGAATCACTATCAGTCATTGAGATTATTTATGAGTATAGATATATGAATAGATAATAATAATACAATAAATAAAATAAAATAATAATATTGCAAATGAAAAAAGATTCTAAGAATAATAATTAATTTTAAATACAAATTTATGTAGAGAGATATTCTTACTTTTTTGCACCTACCGCCCAAAAAAAACACAACAAAAAAAGTTTAGTTACTACTTTTAGTTTTAAAATCATTTGTGTAATAGTCTGTTAATGTCTGTTTAGTAGGAGCTACGATGCCACAGACGATACGTCACCCCTCTTTTTTAAATTTCACCATTTAATTTCCAAGGTAAAAAGTTACCTGATAAACTGAAACTTTATTTCAATGCAATAAGGTTGAGGTTCGTCTGCTTTGACTGGACCCATGGAACCGGTTGGATGGACCCATGTTGAAAATGTGAGGTTCATCATCATCATCATCAGGTCTTCTTGTCTCCACTGCAGGAGCACGACCCACTCTGTGCCTCTCTGTGAGCAGCCAGAAGACTTGGCCTACACTCTCCTTGCTGCCCAGATGGGTTGGAGAGGTCTTGTTGATGTTTATAAGATTGTTTAGCTTGTATTTCCTAAGTCGCCTTCTACGACATCCACGGTAGGACTTGGAGTGGCCCCATTCTACTCTGCAGGAAACCACACGGCTAAAAGTGCTAAAATTGAAACTTTATGTCAATGCAATAAGTTTGAGGTTTGCCTGCTTCGACTGGACCCATGTTGGAGAATGTGAGGTTAACCTTAACTTTTTATTTTACCTATTTTTCTTTTTTTATATTCCAGGTACTCAAACCAGTAAAGCAGTGGCAGTACTTGACACGTCCAAGGTGGAACTGCCCTCGAGTGACATCGTCGGTGGGCCACTCCTGGACATGTGCTGGGATCCCTCTGGCCGATACTTAGCGTTGCTGTTTGAAGAGTCCCCCCTCATTGCTATATTCTGTACGACTCAACTCACGATGCAACTCAAGGTCACGCCATGGTATGTTCATCATCATCACCATCATTTCAGCCGCGTAACGTCCTTTGCACCTCACCTATTCGTCAAACATCTCCAAGTACCTCGGTTGCCTGGAAGAGATTGCAGTTGCGATAAGACCGCCTTTTGACATCTGTTTTATATATCTATTACTCTGTTACTCTATGTTTTGGTGCAATAAAGATTTTAACTAACTAACGTCCACTGCTGGACATAGGCCTGTCCGAAGGATTTCCAAAATGACTGATCTAGAGCGGTTTGCATCCAGGGCCTTCCAACGACCTTGGTCAGGTCGTCAGACCATCTTGTAGGTGGGTGTCCTACGTATGTTATTCATTTTCATTATAATTAAGAACGCTTTCATCCATCCAAGTGCGGACCACTTGTACCTTAACCTCTATGGGCCCGCAATGTCACATGTGACATCACTTTTACGACCATTTTATATGCACTAAGGGGCCCCTAGGGGTTAACTTGCTAAAGCGCTAGTAATTGATGAACTTGTATGGGAGGCAAAATAATTTTATACATCTACTTGAAAAACGATGTTTTCATCCCAGAACATTTGGAGCTAAAGTTACGGCTGATTCTCGGGATTGAAAAGTAAAAAAGAAAATCTCTCCGGATTAAAAAACAAATTAAAAACTCAACACACTGATGAAATCGATCAGTCTAGCTAAAAAAGAAGAATTTAGTTTTAAAACATTAAATAAAGGGGCACAGGCATCGCAATTTTTCAAATTTGGAATTCATTTCTTCTTCAACATGGATAAGTAAAAAAATAAGTAAATTTAAAAATCACAATTGTTGTCTTTGATTCAAAGACAAAAATTACACCTCAAAAGGAAGTAACAGATAAAACTGTTTATGCAAGAACAGTCTGTTCATTCACTTGTCTCACATCATCAACTAAGAAATGTTCTTTCTTTAAAATATTTAATTTTTTCTAACCGGAAAATATTCATTTTTTTCTTGCCATGCAAACTCAGATCAGCTGATCGGTTAACTTTTGTGGGAGCCGAAAAATATTTTTTTATATTTTGATACGTGTCCCGGAAAGTTGTTAAGTGTCATAAATTTAATTAACCCGTACTTATATATTTTGTTACACCCTGTATACAGTGAAGAGATTCATATAGAATATAGAATTTCGGGAAAGTAGACCGATTGTACTCGAGGGAGAAAGCAGACTGATTAGGAAAAGTACATTTACTATTTAGGGAAACAGACTGTTTGTGAAAGTTGACCGATCGGGAAAGTAGACCGATTGTACGCTGGGCTTTTTTTTAACCTTTGTCTATTCTCTTTCCAGCTGTTTCGTCTGCGGCATAGACAACGAAGTGCCCTTGACGATGGCTTTCCAGCAGAACTTCACCGAAGGCGCGTGTCTGACCATAGCCTGGTCCAGCGGTAGGGTGCAACACTTCCCTATACTGTACACTGACGGGTACTGACCTTTGGAAACATCACGTTAAGGGGATACAAGAATTTTTGGGGGTCCAGTTCAGCCCCCATTTGAAATAAATAATTATAAAAAAAACGGAGACATCATTTAAAATGTTGTCTTAAAGATTTAAATTGCCGTGTGGTTTTCGGCAGAGAAGAATAGGGTCACTGCAAATCTTCCCGTGGATGTCGTAGAAGGCGGGATATACAAGCTAAACAAAGCTTATAAACATCAATGAGACCTCTCGAACCCGTCTCTCCAAAGTCCTCTGGCCGCTTTGGCCAAGTATGGCTCCGGTAGTACAGAGAGGGTCGTGCTCCTGCATTGGAGACAAAAAGACCTGGTGATGAATTTATTTCAAATGGAGTCTGCACTGGACCGCGGTAAATAATGAATGCGACTTAAGAAGTGTCTAAAAATAAAAGGTTAACAAATGAGTTGGCGAGTGGGCGTCGCCATTTTGCGGAAAATATTACCGGAACTAAATTTAACATGGGACACAGATTAAAAAACAACTGGTGGCGCCATCTTTTAACGCCCCTAACTTAGTTGTTGACCTTTAAATCTTTGTAAATAGAATTTTATACATCTAAGACTCCAATTGCATTGTAATTTAAATAAGGAGGTAAATAAAACATATTTTCAAATTATAATTTCTATTATACAATCTCTGAGCTTAGTTCACTCGAGTCTGTACCTACACGCGTCATCTTCATCTTTGTTTTCGTAGTCTTTGATACTGTAGTCTCCACTGATGGAGACTCCGATGACGTGGTATCCGATACTGTAGTCACCGATAGTGTAGTCGCGGAAAATGTAGACTTCTCGCTCTGAGGAGTTGTTCGTGTAACATTCACTACTTTGCTTACGTTTGACCTCATGGTCAAAGCGCGTTGTTTAGGCACAAAAGCATACTCCATAAAGTCTAATCTCCCTTGTGCTATATCTTTCTTCAATTGTTTATCGAGATTCATCTGTAGCTTCACATACACCTTATTTTTGTCTATAGGTCTGTGGCGCGATCTAAACATTATGTCATTGTATCTACGTCCATTATTAATTATGTCATTGTATCTACGTCCACTATTCATTATGTTATTGTATCTACGTCCAGTATTCATTATGTCATTGTATCTGCGTCTTGTATTCATTATCATCTGCCCATTACAAGTAGAGAAATCTCTGCAAATAGATGATCTTAAATCTGCTTCTATGTTTCCTAAATCTACATCGATGTTAGAACTTAAGTCTTGCTTTATACTCGCAATCAGTCTAAGTCTTAGAGATGCCATTCCGCTGTCCAAACTATTTTTGATACTAGTTACACTTTTATCTACAACCTCATGTATGTAACTTCGCAATCGGTTGAAGTTTTCATCTATGTTTTTGTTAGGGTCTAATTCAAGTTGTGTTGTTTCTTTTTTGAATACTTTATTGATTCTCTGATCGGCTGTACTACCCAATTTATTGATTACTGTCACAACAGTTTCTTTCTCACCGCTGCCGTCAGAGTTGATGTCACTCATGTACATCGCTGCATAATTACGAAACGTATAAACAGCAGTCTCATTCAAAGTGTTAAAAAGGCGACTCAAAAATTGCCTCAACTCTTGGGAGCATACTCTGAATAATGGACATTTATACTTTGTACTATCATCACCAGTCCTAAAATGAATTAAATCTTCATTATTGAAACTAACCTTTTCCTGTTGATTATTGTTTTTGACAAGTTTACACACGACTTTATAGTTATTCGATATGTGATCAGTGTCATTCACGATGTGAGTTAGGAATTCTTGTATCTGTTCAAAGAACATGAACAGCTTTCTTGCTGGATTAGGTTGGTGGGAGAAGTGGTCGAACCATATCTTGTTGTATTTTAATTTTATTGCATTCCATTGTTGCGTCCAGTTTTTCGCTAGGTCTTTAGTTGTTTCTGCCATAGTCCTAGGGCGTAGTTTTTCTCTAAACTCGTTGGGGCTTAGGTCATCGTTCTGAGGGCATTTGCTGCGCACCATGATTGCCAGCATATCGTCCAAAGTATGCGTAACAAGTTTCTGTGTTTTCAGAGAAACTGATTCTTCTATAAGTGCTTGTTTTATTTGGTCTCTTATTATCTTGTACTTTTTAACGTTGTCTTTGAATTCTGGTTTGTTTTCTTTTATTCTTAGAGCTTCTTTGTTGGATTCGGTTTCCGGTAGAAATTCTATTATTGTAGTTTCTTCTTCACCTTCGAGCGTGACATTGTCATCTAACTTATTTAAATCCTTATTTTTGTCATCATCTATATTATTTTGATTTTTGTCAACTAATGCTTTATCATTATCATAGTCTTGCAGATATGGTATAAGTTCAGCTACCTTCTTATTTATAAAGTCTTCTATCGTGGATTCAGTTAGTGGCGGTTTCTCCGTCAGTATAACGAAGTTCCGTGACTCCCGCAGCGATTGGGTGTAGGTCTTGAACAGCGTTTGTAGAATGTTTGCTACTTGGGAGAAGTCTGGTAATTTATTCTGATCTATCCCTTGCGTCACACCCAGCAGGAATACCAATACTGAAAATATATGAGTAAACTTTTACGATAAAATTAAAATCAATTAGAAAAGAGGTCTCATATTGGACTTCCTAATACTGAAATTGATGATCAATTTCATATAAAAAACTACTACCAAATGTTATAATGGTTTCAACCATTTGGTTCCAAGAAAAATCAAATAAGGTGAACTATTTTTCAGCCATGTTCTGGTGTCCCATAAGCTGAATATTGCATACTAATATTAAAATCTGATGACAGTGCTATATAATGATGTCATAGAGCTAAAGTGCTATTTTTGAAACGCATAGTCACCTTAACGAATGTTTTTCCATACAATAAATCGTTCGTGTAGTGATTTCGCGTTTATAAAATAGCACCTCTAGTCTGATGTCGGACTCGGAAGATGCGAGTGTCTGTAGTAAACGCAAACTTACGAGTTTCAGAATTTTTTGTTTGTCTTAGAAATATTTAGATACTTACTATAAAATCATGAACAGTATTATAGTCTTAGAAAAAAAAAAACACTGACTTCAAAACATGCGGCGCATGTAACCCGATTACTCGAAGACGCCTAGACCGATTTTGTTATTTTCTCCTTTTGAAAGTCCGTACTTTTCAAGTGGTCCAAAAGAATATTTAACGAAATCGGTTGTGTAGTTTGGTGTTAGAGTCTGTTAGTTTTCAAAAATTATTTTTTGATATTACCTTTTAGGCCGGTCACCGTAAAATACGCCATTCCAGAGCCTTGTTAACTTTGTCCATTTTACGATGGCGTTTACTGCATTTCCGGCGACGAATGCTTTACGATACGTTTTATGGCAAATTCTGCATATTTGAATTACAGTTTACGCCGATTAGAAAGCAACGGTATGTGGCAGTTTACATTTAGCATTCTTGTTTATGTGAAACATTATTTTCGTTTGGTTGTTAAATATAACTTGGCGTAGTGGTCACCATGCTATTCCGCCGCCCAGAGGTTCCGGGTGCGATCCCCGGTCAGGGCAAGATGAAAAATGGCCTTTTTTCAAATTGTCCTGGGTCTTGGATGTTTAGCTATATATGTATTTGTAATAAATAGTATCGTTGAGTTAGTATCCCATAACACAAGTCTCGTACTTACTTTAAGGCTAGCTCAATCAGTGTAATTTGTCCCTATATATTTATTTATTTAACGTCTAACAAGATTTACTGAAACTACCTATTTTAGGTAAAACATCTTTTGACTCTTCATCTTTCCAATATTTGACGTAGTAAAAACGAGACGAAACGTATTTTAACTAAAAATAGGATTAGCGCAAGTAGGTATATTAATTTTTATGAATAGGGGGTGTAATGTAACTATCGAATGACAGGATTTTTGTTTTTATAGAATCGTCACATAATGTGGTTAAGACTAGATATTATTGACGTCGTCAAGGATGATATGCGTGCCAAAGCCTTACGACCAACGATGCTCAAGTCAAGACCGTGCAAAGTAAAGAAGAAAAAGGCGGAAAGCGGACCCCGGGCTTCGCAGCATTACAGCTGAGGATGCAACTGGGAATACGCTGAGATAAGAGAAAGAGAGAGATATTATACTTCTACCACTATTAATAGGGCTGCCGTTGACAATAGAAGGAGAAATAGTTATGCCGGTGAAAACATCCCAATATCATACAACTAAAGGCTCTGACACCGATGATGGAACACACGTAGAGAAACCTTCTTAGCGAGAATGCACTAATAAGTAGATACATTAGACCAATGTATGGCCAAAGTAAAAGATTATTTATTTATCTTTGGATATCACTTTGTACCTGACCAAGGTCGCTAGAAGGCGCTTGATGCAAGCCGCTCTTGACCGGTCATTTTGGAAATCCTTGGGAGAGGCCATTGTCCAGCGTTAGACGTTATATGGTTAAAATGATAATGATTATTATTTTTATGACTTGATAATAGTCAATTTTTCTTTCGATTTCATAATAGGTAGTTATTGACGTCACATTGCCTTACAGCCTGAGCTTACTAAGCTTGAGTTTATTGCCGCTTCCCAAGCAAGTACAGAAGAAGCAGCAACATACTGTACTGCAGTATTTTCTTCAAAAACATCAATTAACAACACTTATACATCTTCTATTGTACAAGGGGTAGTTATTTTGACAGTGAATCTATTGAGGTAGAAAAAACATATACAATTCGTAATATAAAAATGGATACTAATTAGACTAAATGGGTCTTAATTCAATCAAGCATAGGGTCCCGCTGGGTTTACAGACATGGGCAATTGGGACATGACAGTAGACGGGCACAGGTTTGAACAGCTCATCAGTCACAATGATTGTTGTTTGAGAACCCCACTTTGCTCGATTTCGTGACATATCCCAACACCAGTCCGGACTTCCAGACTGCCCAGGGAAACGCCACCTAGTGAAAATAAATGAAACAAACGTATAAAGCAACAGCATTTTATTAACAACATATATATTCCGATGTCGTATATAACTCACACGTCAAAATATAATATAAGTAGGACTTGCAGAAGCCCACTGACAAGCTTACGAACTAGTATTGCAACAACGGCATCACTTCATAAAAAACTTAAATATATTTTTTAAGAGCCAAAATGATTTTTTAAGAGAATATATTTTCTCTTAAAAAATCATTTTGGCTCTTCCATAAATTCACAAAAATTAAAGCCGATTTTGGAGTGTATTTTTTATATGTAAATAGATGTCAAAAATATAACAAAAATATTAGTTACTCTAATAAGTACATTTACATTTTTACATGTTCACTCTTGACTTAAATTGTAAAGTAAAAATGAATATAAAAGTACAAAATCTTTGTATATTAACAATCTAAGTGTATAAATCTCGAAATAGTTTCAGGATGTGTTAAATATGAATATTTTAATTGGATACATAGGGAAATGTACCAAAAAAATATTAAAATATCTCTCAGGAATCGCACAAACATTCATTCAATAATTCTCATTCGTATTTATATATCATATGATAACATATCTACCTATCTAAATTAGCCACATCACTACTTTTGAGTGTGAAAACTTGCTCTTTAAAAACAAATCGGATTTTCACGACAGACCAAATTTTTGATTCTGATTAACGCCATCTATTGATGATTTGGGAAACACCGTAAAAATCCATAATTTCTAACTTGAATGCAAAGAAATGTATTTCATACAGCCTATGGCTTTGTCACTCGAGTTAGGTCGACGCTGCGTAGCGAAAAAACGCCCAAATGATGCGTGTCTGTTTTATTTTTTGAGTCAAACAGATTCTATTTATTTATTTAACTATTTGGTATAGCCTAAACTGGCTCGTTACATACATTTGTGTCTAGTGTGTGTTATAGGACCACGAAAAGTCACTCGACAACAAATATTAGCCCAACTTTTTCTAATTTTCAAAGATTTTCTCTATAAGAAGCTTTTTTCTTCATTTGATGTGCCTATTTATGAAAATATGCTTTTTTAAATTAACAATTTCAATTGCAGCTTTTGTCAGTCACACACGTATTGTACGTTCGACACAAACTAATCACCTGACACGTTCCGTGCCACGCAGTGTCGTCCTTTAGAATCTTAGCCTAGCGTCTTACAACTATTCGAGCAGATTGAGTTTACTATTCGTTTTGCGTAGTTGGGCTCGCCACGGTATTATCTTTGTGCTGTCCTCTTCGTCCTCGTGTTTCCCGTTCGAGTGACCTGCGGATGGAATTGAGATATATGTTTAATAAAAAAAAAGTATTTTTTTAATTCCAAAGATCAACAAAAAAAATTAGGCAATAAATTAAATAGAAACAAAAAATCTAATGTAACTTTTATTTTATATTTGAAATCTTAATTAGTTTCAATTAAATTAAAATATATTTTCTACAAAACCTGTGTATCTGTAAGTATTTATTCGAAATAAATCATAAATAATAAAGTAACTCATAATTCATAATATTTAAGTAATTAGATAATTAAAACCAAGCAAACATTAGATATTGCATATTACTTAGGTATAAATACCAAAAATTTGACTAATTTACAGTTCAAAGTTAGTAAAAAACTTAAGTATTAAAGTACAGGATTTTAGAAAATCGTAGCAAAATTGCACTGGCATGATGATGAAAGAAATACGCTGCAGCTGAAAGATTTCCAAAAAAGTTATCAGAAAATTAAAAGAAAGAGACAAGAAATATTTTAATGAAAGATCAGAACAGAGGAAGTAATTACGCAATAAGCTACAGAATTTGTATTATGATGCTGATTTTCTAAGCAAAATAACAAATGAGAAATGGGGAAGGCTTATATCCAGCATCGGGTAGTTAATAGCTGGTTATGAATGGACTATGCATCTGTTAAAGGAGGCAAGTGGAAATGAATTTGCCCAAGCGGAGGCTTATGGGGCAGTCCTGGCGACAACTGAGACAAAAAATGTTTGTTGTCCCACTCGTCATTCCTGAGTCTTAGTACAGAATGTTTGAAAAGACGCAAAAATCATGACTTCTAATAAAACTAAGGTCTAATAGATGTTCCCTTTTCACCTTTTCTAATCTTTATTAATATTTACTATTCATACATTGTGTTCGAGATTTGCAGAAAAACGCCAAACTTCGTATGGGGGGGGGGGGTCTTTATTGTCTACAGAACCCAGTACGAAGTTTGCGCTTTTCTCCAAAGTTCGTACCCCAGTTTCGTAACAGTACCTGCACAATGTAGGTAGTACCTAAATAAATAATAAACAGTACACTAACAACAATATATGTACTCTTTCTGAGTCTCCAACATTGCAAGTTGAATCGACTTCTTAATTAGGTGCCTAATTGATGTAACTTCAATTAAAGTATATGCTACAAGCAAGAAACTAGCACTTTGTAAATGAGCTTTTAACTAGCGTAAATTCTCTCGCTCGAGGTAACACCTACATTACAAACATAACTTTCAGCTGACAGGAAGGAAAGCCACGTAGACGTTACATAACATAATGCTTTTGAGGTAATTGAATAACCATTTTGTCATAAGTAATTCGGAAGTAGATGATAAATAAGAAACCAATTTTCCAAATTTCTTCCTTCTTGGCAATTTTTAAGCCCGTATTTTTTTCTAGTGCACAAATTTTTCAACAACTGACCCCAACAACAAATCTATGATTCTATTCTTCAAAAAACATGACGAATCAAAGCAGCCATACTAAATTTTATGTTCATTTATTGGAACTGACTTTAAATATACTACTCTCAAAATGTGTGCACTAGAAAAAATCGAATGTAGGTATATTCGCAATTAAAATGGATTGAATATGCTTACGGCATGATAGCGTCGATGAGCCCCCTCCAGGCGCCTGTACAAAGCAGGGCTAAGCTGAAACTCAACACAACCAACCTTCATCCTTGGGAACTAACCGTTACAGTGGTCAGTGGGCAGCTTGGCCTCCGAGGGCGCGCGAGCGGGCGGCGCGGGCGCGTCGTAGCACAGGCTGATGTTGTCGATGGAAACCGCGCGCTGCGCGCCGCCGGGGTAGGCGCGCCACTCCCCGTGCGTTGAGCCATTCGTCTCTTCTACTTTCGGGGTGTACATTGATTGTCTGGAATTGAGAAGGTGGGGTTTAGTCTTCTTTTGTGGTCCATAGTTTCAAATTTGACAATTTAAATATAATCGAAACGTAGAAAGATGGATTTAAAAAATTCTCAATTTAATATTCTAATCCATGGCTAAAATTGTAAAAATTTAAAACAACACCAGAGGCAAATTCTAAAATATACATTTCCAAATAATACAAGGAAAAAAACAGAACTAAGTACCAAATTGTTAAATGTAGGTATATACCTAGTCTATTTTCTGCCTTTTCCCTCTGCAGCAATTGCCCCTCTCTTTCCAAGCCCCTCCTGGCCTTCTCTGTCGCTCACCACCCCATCTTCTGCTTCCACGTCAAGACTTCATATACTTATTGATTGTATATATACTTATTTCTCACCTGAGCCTATTCTCTGCCTCTTCCCTCCTCTGCAGCAGCTGCCTCTTCCACGCCGGTACGGCAGCAGCTCTTCTCCTTTCCGCTTCACCAGCCAGCTCCCTTTCCAAGTCCCTCCTGGCTTTCTCTGCCGCTCGCCGCGCCAGCATCTGCCGTTTCCACGCCGGGATGACGTTGCCGGATGCGTCACGCTCAGGCACCTGGGGACAACCCTACCGTCGACCAGCCGCCCAGTGTTGAAGGAGACAGTGACATCAGCCACGACAGTGGAGGGTTAAAGCCCACTCACGATATTTTTGAGAGCCCTTTTTGTGGGGATATTTTTTTAGATTAGATGTTTTTTTGTCAGATTTAGATTTTATTGCAAGTTAAATTACATTTTAATGTGGTTTGGGGGTATCTTTTAAGTTTTCGTAGTATACTTATCGTGAATGTTCTTATTGACCTGAATGCACTGTCTCGTTACTTATAAAAAACTTAAAAGTAAGTACACGCATAATCTTTAAAAGAAAAATGTGTAGTGTGATTTTTTCTAATACATACATATTAATTATGAAATATTAGAAAAATGTTTAGTGTAACTACTATTTTCAAAGGAGTCGAACCTACAATCTTATCTATAGAATTAGAATGAAACTACAATAACATGTCTAACCGTTTAAAAATTTTGTATATGGCAAGAAGCCGCTTGCTGTCTCATTGGTATACAATTTATATGATGATCGTCAAGCCTTTATTGATTTCAACATTATTTAATTTAGTTGATGTCTCACATCACAGGCGACTAACATCAACTCGTAAATAGATAAAATTCATCACTAAAATACTTAGTAATAAATAGTAAGTGCATCTGCGCTCATTTCGAGGACACGCTAGGAGGACCACAAGAGTATTCCAGCCATATACATTTCTGTGCTTTTAACTTAACTAGGTACATAATTAGGGAGTTTCCAGGGTCAAAATTAAATTATTTGATAGTTAAAATGGAATAAAACGTCACAAAATAATGTCACTTATCTTCCATTTTCAAGGTGATTATAGATTAACTATTGCGGGAAAACTGATATTAGGAGCGCTATTTGTAATTTGACCCTTAAGAATGTAAAACTATGACTTCATTTGTCGTCATTTAATACAAATCCCATGGAAAATGTTCGTTTTGACGTTTAGAAAAATGTACTTAACTGATTTGAGTTGTTGGAAACTTCCTCATTGTTGTACATTTTTTTTCCACTTTTATAAGTAACTAGCTGTACCCACGGGCTTCGCTCCCCGTGGGAATTCCGGGATAAAGAGTACCCTATGTCCTTCCCCGAGTCTCAAACTATATCCATACCAAATTTTATCGAAATCGATTCATTAGTTTAAGCGTGAAGAGGTAACAAACAAACAAATATACAAACTCACTTTCACATTTATAATATTAGGGTTTATTAGCCGAACTAAAACTTCACTCGGGTAAAAAGCAGTATATAAAGAACCTAAAAGAAGAAAACTAACTCCACTGATCCAATTACCCCGCAGAACATAAGCACCGTTGTTGTGTTTAACACTAAAGTGTACTACTATTTATAGTAGTTAGTGCATCTTGCACATCTTATGCCGCACGCGACGACCACGACCGTGAAACTACATAACGGAAACCAATTGATTTACCACTTAAAGGCGTTATTTCAATACTTTTTTATCAGCGTACCGTCCTCGCTCACGTATGTAATAAGTGAGTAATAAACAACATAACGTAGGTACAAAAACTATTTGAGAAAAAATATAACTTAGAATTTGCGCAACATATTTTTTCTTTTGCACCAGTAACTTAGAAATGTTTAATTCCTTCAGGGATTTTTTTGCTCTTTTTTTTTGTTTCTGGCTATAACTGACGTGATCGAAATCTTAGCTTCATTTCCCGTTAAATTTTATTTCTTGTTTACTTGTCTAAAAAGACATTTGATTGCGTAATGTTTAGACAAAAATCACAATAACAATGAAAATCAATTGAGTTGTTCGCGATCACGAATGCTTAATTAAGTAATAGAAAAACGCTGCATCCATTGTCCAAAGCGAAAGTAGGTACCTTTATGACTATTTAGAAGTTTTGTATGAAAATATTTATTTGAAGAGGCAGTCGCTTCACGCTTTCGCTGGTAGGAATAACTTAAGTGTTTTTATAATCTGCACAATGAAGATAATGACTTCATCTTTCTTATCAATTAGTTGGGCTTTCAATAACATCCAATTTAGTCATTTTAGTTAATTATTTTTATTACTTTTGTTGTTATTGCTCATTGTTTTGAGTTGCCCTAAAAATCTTAGCGAGAAGCTCTTGGATTCTATTTTAAACCACTGACAAAAAAGAAGGGTGTTATAATCGCACCTTCCGGTAAACGATGGAATCCGTGACATAACCAGTAGTAAGTAATATACCTATTATAAGCTTTATATATGTTCTCAATAGAGTTGGAGTCGACACCATGTAAGGAGTAAGTAGTTATAAGATGGGATCACTTCGAACCACAACCGCTATCCAATATACCAAAACATAACAACAACAGACACCAAGATAAACTCAAGAGCGGTGCTCATATCATTCGTTAATGCATAATATTAATTAACAGGGTTCTGATCTCAAATGTTTATTTTTCTTTTTCTCCCCAAAAAAACAACTATTCATTCAAATTTCGTCTAATAAAAAGCCCCAAAACCACCAACCAACCAACTACCAAGCTTTTATAGGTATTGTTTATCAAACATACTCATGAGCAAGACATCGATTATGCAAAAATGATAATGCATATAAAACTTTTGTCTGAGTAAACAACTCTCGATTTCGAGTGCCCTTGTCTTCACTTTCGACTTATGAGAGTACTTTCAAAATTACGACATTTTGCATTAATTAGCCCGAGTCTGTTTATGGTAATTTTCGGAAAATATTCTTGCATTGCAATTATAATTGTTCAGCACAGCTGTTTTAGGCAGATATGTTTTAAAACTGTAAAAATACTTATTTAAGATTTGGTTTAATGGGAATGTTTTCTAATCCTGTACTACTAACCAAAATCAATAGTAGTATACTTAATAAATAAAGCAGCTAGGCTTGACTTTTCGCCACAAAAATACGTTATAGACATTAAAGCCAAGCTCCAATTTATAATTGAAATTATAACTGAGCACTTTTAATGTGGTACTGTAAAAAAACCGTCACAAAATAAAATCACTTGTCATGATCAAATCTATTTTCAACGTGATTATGTACATTTATTACAAATAAAACTGATATTAAGAGCGCTATTTGACTCCAAAAAACTATTAAGTCATTAGTCTATATCAAATGGAATGGATTACAAATTCCATAGAAAAGGTTTGTTTTAACGTTTAGAAAAAAAATATTGGAAAGTCGCAAATTGTAGAAGATTAGACATTTTGAAGACTATTACAGTGTGATAGTGACTTAATAAATCATAACGTAGAACGGAAATCGTGATCAGTACGTTGAACTGGCGTCCAGCTACAAATTACTACGCGCGTATCACGATGTAGACATTATCCATTATTGTATGGTTTGAATTAGATTAAACAATCTATACTTCCGCGATTTAATGATGCAATGTTTATGTAACGATATTATTCATTTTGTTACGCTTTTTTTCTTGAACATAATCGTTTAAGGCAATGAAGAAGAAGAAGATGTATGAATTTACTCGCGAGCAGCTCTTGTTATAGACATAACTAGCTGAAGCCTACAGAGCCTTGCCCGCGTGGGCAAATTTTCGATAATCCTTAAATTTTCCCGCTATTTAGCCATGTTTATCTGAATTCCATGCAAACTTTCACCCCCTACTTTACCCCCTTAGAGACTATTTAAAAAAATACTTAGTGATACAGTAATGTTTTTGCTCATATGTAATTTTTGACATTTCTAACTTTGAAATTGACTAAGTTTCATACAAACTTTGAACACTCATTTCAATTCCTTATGGGATGAATTTCCAAAAATCCCTTAGTGCACACTTACGATATACAAGGATCGACTGTGCAAAATTTCATGTTTCTAGACCCAGCGGTTTTAGCTGTGCGTTGATCGATCAGTCAATATAATATCCATCCAACTATGTCAGCCAGTCAGTTAATTTTTATCTTTATAAATAGTTTCTCTGAGAGACATATTAATTAGAAAAAACATTACCTACTTGTACATAATACTTTCTTCAATTACCCATATCAGATGATTTTAAATGTTTTATTGCGCTATTCTTATTTCATTGTTTCTACTCAGGTAACTATAAATCATTTGTGCTTATGACAATTAGATTATTAATGTATTATTAATGTGTGATAGTGAAGATTGAAACGAATAAATACGTCATCTTCGTCGATAATTGGACCTAAGATATTTTACGTTGACATAAACTACGGACGATAAATTATACTCGCTAGCGCTTGTGTGTTATAAAGTTTTCGTATCATGATTAGCGAGTTTCTTGCGCAGTAGCATGAAAATTACTGCAAAAACGCTCATAATTTTGTAATTCCATTTTGCCATAGCATAAAAACTATCAACGCGAATTCATAGCGCGACGGTATCGTCAAAAATGCTAGTCATGATGCATTTCACGGCCATTAGAGAGATCGGACAGAAGTGGATCAGTGGGTTAGCTGCACGGATGCAACTGCGCTTCGAGGAAATGCGTACGAACCCTGCCGTGCTGCGCGCGCGCCTCGCGAGTGGACGCGCACCCGTTAATAAAACCCTCTTTTTACGCTCAGTTACCATGAATATGCAATGCGTAATTGCTAAGAATTTGTGTTTCTCTTGTGTGCATAAATGTGATAAAATTACAATAGACACTGACCTGATCAACAAAGTTTTCCGCAGTAAATCTCTTGGTGAACTCCGTGAAAGTCTCCTTGTCCTGAAGACTCTCCCGTCTCGCTCGTTCAACTTTCATTTTCTTGATTCCAGTGATATCCTTGGACATTTTCAGTTCTTCGATTAGGTCTGTCTTTGCACTTCTGAAGTCTGCAGCACTGGATAGGCATTGTAAACTGACGGATCGGGCCGGGGGCGGTGCTGACATTGTTTTGGTGGCTGGGGTGCGGAGTCGTACGGCGGAGAGTTCGGCGCTGCTGATGGCAGCGAGGGGTTGAGAGGGGGCTGAGATGGGGGGTTGCGGGGGTGGCGGCGGGACGTTGTCCGGGACGGGCGGCGGCGGAGGCGGGCGCGCCTCCGCCGGCCCGTCGTCTCGCTTGCACGGCGCCGTGATGGTCTTGAGATACTCCGAGGGTTTGATGAGCCGGTCGGGAGCGTTGTGCGGGAACGCGGGAGGCACGAACGGGAGCGCGGGCTGCTTGTTGACGAGGTTGGGCCCGCGTGGTCGGTCGTCATCTGCGGAGGCCGCCGAGCCGCGTCGCCCCGCTGCAAGATGGCGGCGTTAGGGGGGAGAGAAAGTCCGCGCATCGGCGCGCACGCACCCTGCATCGGATGCACTGTACAATCGCTGGCGGAATATTTTTGTTTTATTTTTTGATGTCTGCTAATTCTGCCGGAGATTGTACACTTTTGTATCTGATAGATTTACATTATATTTAACAAAAAAATATGATCATGGTTCTCCTGTATTTTATGGAAGGTGTGAATTTATATGTCAAAATTATGGTTTTATCGACTTTTTCTCGAATTCTATATACTCGAAGATTTATATAGAAGGTGATCATAATATAGATTTACTATGTAGCATAGTAGATACTCTGTAGTTTTGGAAATTCTTGGGAATGGCCTATGTCCAGCAGTGGACTTTCTGTGGCTGATATGATGCTGATGATGATGATGATAATGATGTTAGATTTGTTTGTTGTTTCTGTAGTAGCCAATTAGGCAAGAATCTCTCATGCCATGTGTATCTTTGGTTCACACCGAAGGTTCACACATAGACTAACGATGTAAAAAGATAAATCAGGGAAGACAAAACGTAAATCTATTCCCTCGATCTCCTTTTATGATCTGGTTAATTATATGTTTTTTCTCCCAGACCAACAGGGATGTCTTTAGACAAAAGTTGTTAAGTTGTTACTAATACTAATAGTACCTAATGTAGAAATGCACTCGTAATAACTGTTACCTATCCGTTACAAACAGCCGTATGTTCGCGGAATGGCACTTAGCTAAGATCTCCACGCACATAATACTATAATTAATAGTGTTACACTACACCATAATTTGCTGTTACGCTGTCTACTTTCTCAAATTTGGATTTGGTGAAGGTCACATAGCACGAAGAACCGATGGCGGATGGGACAAAAAGGTTCTTGAATGGCGACCACGTACTGCCAAGCGAAACGTTGAACCGTTTGACCACCTTGTGGGTACAAGGTAGTCAAACGACCTGACCAAGGCATAGGGTCCCGCTGGATCTACGGACATTCGCCGGAAAGCGCTAGATGCAGGTCGCTCTAGATCGGTCATGTTGGAAATCTATCGCAGAGGTCTCTGTCCAGCAGTGGACGTTATGCAGCTAATTGACGAAGATGATGAAAGTGTCACATCAGGTTTTTTTGCAAACTCTGTACAATTTTTTGTGAATGACTTTAACTGCGTTGTAACTGTTAATAGAAAGTTACGTCTTTATCGCTTATAACTATAAGCTCAAATAGAGCCTCGCATGATAATTATAATGATTCTTGTTAATAAAGGATAGGACAAAGTATATTTAGCTAGCCCGAAAGTATAAACTTGTATTATGAATTACTAAATTCTATATTTTATAATAGATACATAATAATATACAAAGTGAAAGGGACATACCCGTAATAAATCGAACCACGGGACGGGCTATACCTACTAGACCGCAATATAGTATAATGAAATTAAAATAACAAAATCTAAAAAAAACAGTTCGGCTTTCCATACATACGTGTGCAGCCGTCCGGGCAATTTGTATGGGAATGTCGAATATTTTTTGGTTTTTGACTGTTATTTTATAATTTTTAGGTATAGTGATCTAGTATAGCCTGTGGTTCGATTAATTACGGGTATATCTCTTCCACGTTGTAAAGACAAGATAAACACCTAATATCCTGTCTATTTTCCAACTTTCCGAGCTGGGGATCAAACTCAAACCTTCTAGAGTGACGAACTAGCGTATCGACGACTCCACCGAAGTCGTCTTACAATAGATGCCTTGGCAGATTTTCACTATATTTTATGTATTCTTTAGAAATATGTAATACTTTCTTTTAAAGTTACCTAAATGCCATTATAGACAACCAGCTGCTTTACATGTTTTTTGAAGCACAAAGCAACTAATAAAATGACAATCAGGCGCACTCATTCATGTTGATAGTTTTTCAGCAATCCTTAGTACCTCTGACTCTGAGCCATCGGCGTTGTATAAATTATTAATGCTGTACTGTAATTAAAAGTAATTAATTTAAATTTTTAATTCAGTTTTTATATTTAGTTCAATAACTATTACTAGTTTTTAATACATAAACTAGCTTTTAGGGCGCTGCGCGGGCTACAAGCAGCCCGCGGTTTTTTGTCCGGCTGTTGACGTAGGCTAAGATATGTTTCCAGTTCAGAAAATGGGTAAAAACTGCAGTCAGTCAGTGCGAGTAATATAAAAATATGTGTGGGCCATCTTGGATCCAAAATGTGAATGCAGTTTCGAGTTCCGCGGGTTGCTTTACCCTAACATGCAAAATTTCAGACCCCTACAAAGTCCAAATAAGACGTTATAAACGAAATATTTAATACATAAATAAAGAGAGGATCTAGCTGTTTTTTTATTTTATTTCGCGCACTATTTCAAAATCATCATAGCACGAAACTTGTTGTTCGGTCCAAATTTTAATATTTCGAATCCTTCGTTGCGACCACAAAGGGTTTTACTTCTATTCGAAACGTTAGATCCAACAAAAGTTTGAGCCCGTTTATAAGTACAAGTGGACTAGGTATGTCCTATTTCTAGCAAACAACGTTATGCGGCTGAAATGATGATGATAATTATGAATATATAATAAGTACATAAATCAAAAACGCGATAGTTTCATAATTTTTTTAAAACTAAATACCGACTTCACCGCCAAACTACACAACCGGTTTTGATAAAATTTCTCATTAACCACCACCTCGTTAGTATTTTCTTTCTAACAAAAAAAGAATTTTCCAAATCGGTTTTGGCGTCTGCTAACAATCGGACGGTGGACATACATAAAAGATCACGATGAATTGATAACCTCCTCCTTATTTGTAAATCTGTTAAAAATCCGAATAGTCATCTTTCGGGAACGCTCAAAAACGCGTGAATGTGAAAAGATTTCTTTCACTCTTACTTAACCAAAAGCCACATTTTACCACATTCCTCGTCCACGATATCGATGACTGGCTCATACATAAACAATAAAGAAACGCTATGAACGACGCAAGCGCAGCACGCAGTAAAAACGATGTCGCTTTGTACGAGCCATTGTTTCTCATGGTATTTCCAATTAACTTTAAATTAAGATAGGTTACATTTCATAGTTTAATTGACTTGCTGGTAATGGTGAAACTTTCGTACTACTTAACTACTAGTAAGTTACATATAAGAGAAGCTCAATGGTCTCGGGCGTGTTCGATCCCCGGTTAGGTCAAGATGGAAATCTTTTTCAGATTGACCTGAGTCTTGTCTATATTTCTTATAAAATATGGTATCGTTCATTGAGATTCCCATAACACAAGTCTCGAACTTTGGCACTAGTTCAACTGTGAGATTTGTCCATATATATTTATTTATTAACTGGACCTTAAGCTGGCTTAAAGTTACCTTAAGGTTAAGATAATAAATTCACTTATCAAGCAACGTTTCGAAACGTTACGCCTGAATTCACAGTGTGTAGAAACGCCTATTTACGTAAAACTTCATGGAAAATATTGATTTCAACAACGTTATTTGCTTTTTTTGCGGCTTTTGTAACGTTATAATTGTTCGGTAAGCTGTGATGGACATAGTATAATGATTAACAAATGAAGTGTCAAAGTAAATATGAAAGACTGTCGAAATTTTAATCAGTGCGTTCAGCTGTTACGTTTGTAGTAAAAATCTTGTAACTTAATAAAGTTTTGTAAGTTTTTTACTTTAAGTTTGTTTATTTACATTTTTTTTAAATTAATATTGCTTGCTATATGTACCTGAGCGAATTATTTCTTCATATTCAATGTGTGAAAGTATTTAGGTGCCCATTGATATGAGATTGTCCAGTGAGATTGCTTTGAAATTTTGGAAACGAAGGTTAATTAAGTAGGTACATACATAAACTTATTTTAAAAATTATGTCATGACTTTTATGCAAGTATTCCAATATTATATAAGAATTACTTACTGGGGGAAACTGACATTTTAACCCATTCCGGGAAGGTAATTCGCCAGGCACAAATGAAATAACAATAAATTTATCGTATAATGGTATAATGTTTATATTGACCACCTCGCATATCCCATTACATTTTTCTATATAGCGAGGTTGCCTAGAAGAAATTGTTTAGCGATAAGGCCGCGTTTTGCTCATTTGGTAGTTTTTAAGATAGTTATGTCCTAAATTTATTTAATTTTGTGCAATAAAGGGAACTGTATTATAATGGCAAGCGTTTTTGAAATTTGTTATGGGTTGTTATTGATTAGTAGCTAATGTAAGTCCACATATATAATATATATTACATAAGTATGTATACAAAAATAAACGTTGATGAACATTTAAATACATTAAATTCATACTAAAATAAAATTGGTTATAGAAATTAAAGAAAGTATTCGAAGGCAGTAGCACAATTGCTCGAGAAGCCATAAAAAATTCAGACGTCTAAAATTGTCTCACTCTGTTTACTTAGACTGTTGAGTTAATTAGCAAATTAAGGTCACATTCACTATCAACAGCGAGAAATTGGTCAAAAAGTTCTAACCGGTAGCAGCGGCCATACCCAAATTTTCCGGGGTCCAGTAGCGCCCTCATTTGAAATAAATCATTTGAAAGGAAACGGAGATATCATTTAAAATTGTGCCTTGATCAAACCCTAGATAACCCTTCAAACTATTTTATGAACTACAGTTCATAGTCTAAAGTGAGAACATGAAGCTTTTCTACGCACACTAGCCAAAAGTGGCCCTTTTTCGCAAAATTGCGTAGAAAAGCTTCACGTTCGCACTTTAAATTATAAACAGTAGTTCATAAAATAGTTAAAAGGGTTATCTAGGGTTTGGTCAAGACGAAATTTTAAATAATATCACCGTTTCCTTTCAAATGATTTATTTTGAATGAGGGCGCCACTCGACCCCGGAAAATTTAGGTAGCCCCTTAACAATTGATGAAGGAAAACACTACAGTGATTAAGTTTAAGTGTGTGAGTGTGAAGTTATTATCTTTGCCAAATAATAGTATATAACGACACCGACAATGGTCTGGCTCTACAAGTTAACAATACGCAACATTCCTTAATAGCCTTTGGGCGTTGAAGTGTTGAGCAGCCTGCTGCAGCCGCCTGCAGCCTCCTCCACAAGTCGAGAACGGGGGAGAGGTGCGAGAACGGGGTAAAGGGAACGCATTATGCGCGGGACCTTAGGAGATTCCGTTCTGTATTAAATACTTATACTAATTCTGTTCTTTGGGTACTTAGATTTTAGGTATGATGGTTACGGACACAAGTATAATACTTGCACAGAACAGGAAATCGCTGACAACTTTTAGAACGAAAAACAAGATCTTTATAGTAGGTATCCATCATAATCCTATTTTGAACATAGTAGGCTAAAACATGGAGTGGACTTCTAAATATTTAATTGCACCAGTAAATCATGCACAAATGTACAACAGTAATGAAAAATAGATTTTTCTAACCATTTTCAAGACTTTTGCCTACTTTCTATCTAGAAAAGTGGTAATATTCCGCAATAAATCCATCTAGAAAGGATGGTACAACATATAAAACATAGCTTACACGAATTTGAGCTCAAGTACTCTAATTTAAAGACGTGAATTGCAAATTAGACAAATATTTTGGCAGATACGTTGTGTATGGAAGGCTTAACTAAAATGTAGTTAATTTTGTTTAGGAGATAACATCGTACTTTCGATTTCATGACGCACACACGTGTACTTTCTCGCTGTTTAATGAATTTTCATTAAACTTCTTCTGTCTTGCTTTAATTAACTAACAGTCAAGGACACTAAATCAATCTACTATTATGTAAAGTAATGCATCCTCTACTTTCTGACTTTTATTTAGGTACAGCCATTGTTTTTTTGTCTACATACCCTTCGACCCTCGGAAAAAGATTCAGAACATGATAGATCTGTGTTTAGCGAATTTTGTGTAGGTAAACACCAGATAACTACTGCCTCTGTGGTTCAATGGTCAAGGCCTTGCGATCCGGAGGTCGTGGGATCGATTCCCACAGGGTAGCATACTTTGTGAAAAGCTGCTTTCAGTTTGGTTAGGATATTGCAGGCTTGACACCTGATTATCCGAAAAGAAAGATAATTTCGTGCTTCAGAAGGTACGTAGGTACTAACTGTGGGTCCCGAACGTCATCTAGCATTTACTTAAACCTATCCAAGTTCCAGGAAACTCGTAGTAAGTACCTACCTACAAAATAATATATGGAAAATGAAACCTAAAACTTTCTGGTATGTAACAATTTCAATTTACTAACATAGTAATTCTCCCAGCTGATTTTCAGCCCATCCAAGAGACTTTATCAAGCGTGTCGTTTTTATTTTTATAAAAGTAAAGTAACATATCGTATCATGATTATCATTTAGCCGCATAACGTCCACTGCTGGAAATTGACCTCTTCGCATAACTAACAAATTCTAAGTAGTTTCCTAGTAAGACAGCAAGGTCATAGTTTTGAAGTCTGTCTTATGTTTAGAAGATTCTTCATGCAAATATCTTTATGATGGCTATTAAATATTTTGTTGTTTTAAGAGAAACTTCAAGCGTAGGAAAGTCAAGCATAGTCATACGCAGCATGTATCCAGTTAATTTTTTAAGTATTAGCGATAATTTGTTAGAAAAGTCTTAGAAATGGAAAGTAAAATGTAGCGAATTTAAACAAATTTGAGTATTTACATAAATTGTATGTTGTTTTGAGTGTGACTGCAATCAGAACGCGACTAAGAGGCTATTATTGCTGTGAAAGTGACGTCTTTAATTGTTGCTACTTATTGCTTTATACATATTAAAGAGCTTTAATTAAGCAATTAATAGTGTAGACAATCTTCTCATCGGGTACCCGGTCGTTGACACTGGTATCAGATTTTTCGAGCTGCCTAAAAGCATCTGAATCTGACGTAGCTCAATAACTGTTATCTAGTGATACACACTACTAAACTAGTGGCAGGCACGGAATTGTTATAAGTTAATTCCACTCACTCTCGCACACTTCGCTCCTCTAGCACTCTTATCCTTGATATCCCTCCGCATCGCACATCATTCATGGGTAAGTATTTTCAAGTCAAAGCTATGCTATGGAAGCTTGGAATGCCCCTCCGGAGAGTACCTATATGTATCTTTGAGTATGTCATATGACATTAGGTCCGCTACTTGTACGTTTTTTCCTAGGCAATAAAGTTTAAATAAATAAGTATAACACACACAACGGAATCTCCTAAGGTATTGTGGGGGGTGTTAAGTGGTTGACTGCGGGTGTCTGGTAGCCTCGACAAGGCGAGAAAGGAGGAGGTGCGGGGACGGGGAAAGGGCACGCATATTGCGCGGGAGATTCCGTTTTGTCTACACTAATATTATAAAGAGGAAAGATTTGTTTGTTTGATTGTATTGAATAGGCTCCGAAACTACTGGATCGATTTTAAAAATTCTTTCACTGTTGGATAGCTATGTTATCCCTGAGTGACATAGGCTATGTATGTACCACGGGCGAAGCCGGGATGGAGTGCTAGTATGTAATACTCATATAATTTCTTTTCTGTAGTGCAGGTTTCCTAACCATGTTTTACCTTCCCCGGACGATATACATGATATGCGTCGAAGATAAATGTTTATTACATTTATTGTTTAGAGATCTCATATAATTTAAAACATAAGGAAGGATTTCATCAGAAAAGTGACAAATTAATAGGTATCTAAGCCATTATGGTCAAATTTATGACCATAAAAAACCATGATGAACTTACGAAGATCTTATATTTCATCTCTTGAGCAACCATACGCCTCTATTCTGAAAGTATAAATGTTGCAGTGGCACTAGGTACTTAGAGAGTTCTTTAAAGTTTCATCCCCTACACATCATCATCATCATCATTTCAGCCACATAACATCTCTCTCCAAAGGATTTCCAAAATTACCGATCTAGAGCGGCCTGCATCCAGCGCTTTCCAGCGACATTGGTCAGGTCGTCTAACTACCTTGTAGATATTTGTCCTATGCTTCGCTTGCCAATGCGTGGTCGCCATTCGATAACCTTTTTGCTTCATTGCCCATCAGCCATCGCTTTATCGCACACAACAAACCGACAAACTGCTGTGCAATTTGGCAGATCTTGTATGTTGAACTTGTACTGTTTTTATAAATGAATAGGTAAAAGTTATAAAAAAAAAATACTAAAAACATCTCATACATAATTTACTGAAAACAATAAAATAAAGGTTGCCAAAAATCGTTTCCACTTACCTAATCTACCCCTCAGCTCCGAAGGCCTCAACGCTGGTTCTTCCAAGACTTTCGGTGGAGGAACGGGCGGGGCGGGGGGTGCCGGCGGCGGCGGGGGCGGGGGCGGAGCTTCATCCCCGGAACTTCCCCCGGACGAAACCCCGGAAGACGCTGAAGCGGCCTTCTGGACGACCACCTCTTCGGACATGGAGGGGCGACGGCTGCCGGCCGCCGAAGACAGGCGGCTAGCCTGTGGGAGAGAACGGTCCTGGGTATGGGAGAGTTTGGCCGGGTTAGTAAGGTTTAGTAGTACTTATAGGTAGGTTAAATAGGTTAAAAACTTATTATAACATTTACTAAACTACTATATTGAACGAGTTAGTTGCGAATGGTCTTTCTTAAACGCAAGTAGTCTATGTAGCAATTGGTTCCAGCAGATTTTCTTAAATTGTTTTATTTTATATTATGTATTTATGTATGTATGTGTATGTTTATAATATAGTGTATCTTTAAGCGCCAATCGCTAATAAATTTATTTCTGTTTTCCCAGGCTGACTGGTAGAGAATACATTGGCATTAAGCCCACCTTTTATACCATTCATGTCAAAAATCAAGACTTAATAAACATGTAAATAAAATTGAAAATGTGAATTTAATGTATGGTACTTACGAAGTTCTGAGCTTTGTGGGTAAGAGCGGCTAATTTGGTGGCGATGGAGGATTTGGTCTGCGTTTCCGACACCGGCGACACTTCTTCATACGCTTTGTTGTTGCTGAAAATAAAAAATAAGTTTAATGCAGTCCAGTCTAATCATCTTCACTTAAGCGTATTCTCGGTTGCATCCTCAGCAGTAACGCTTAAGAGCCCGGGCTCCGCTACCTAACCTAGGTGATTTGACAAGGTTACTGGTTTTACACAGAGCGACTGCCGTTTGACCTCCGCAACCCAAGTGGTAGACCAGATCCAATCCTAGAATAGGTTTGAACAAACGCTAGATGGCTTTTAGAATCTTCCTGTTCGTGCCTTCCGAAGCACGGAGTCATCTTTATTTTCAAGCAAACAGGTAATTCAAGTTTACAATCATAATATCCTAGCCAGACTAGTAACAAATATTTACATAGTAATACTTCCTAGTGAGATTTAAACCCACGACATCACAAGACGCCCTGACCACTAGACCACGAAGGCAGTCTCTCTAATCTGACCTTTTTCCTGGTTGTACCCTCATCGTTCTAAATTTTAAACGTAGTTTTTATTTAGGAGATGCATGAAAGATGGAAAGATAATAAGTAATAAATGCTTGGGAACGGGAGTTCGTACAGAGTTAGTAGGAAAAAAGAAGGCCTTTGCCCAGCCATTCTTTATCATTGCTCGCGATAGAGGCATTTGCCTAGGAGTCTTTGTGAATCTCATTTGCTCTTTTCAGATCTGTCTTTCCCAAATTGCACAGTAGAATGAGGAACTCGGTGACCATACGTTTAAAAATGAATGTTAAAAAACCTCGAGCGTGGTTCACATTTAGATTGCTGACCAGAAATGACGTAAAATATCTCAGAATAAATACAAAAGTAGAAGCGGAATCGCGCTAAGGTGAATTTGAGAGACCAAGATCCAAGAGTTGGATGAAATCGAGAGAGAGAGAAAGAAAGGAAAGAGGGTTCGTACAGAGTTAGAAACAACGGCGAGCAACAAAGAAAAACAGCGTTAGAAATGGTATTATGCAAGGAGTAGACGTACAGAGCCAACCCCAAATAGGGAAAAGGCGAGAAAGAAGGAGAGAAAGATGAACAACTTACATTTCGCAGTTGTCTTTGGTGGTGTAGTCGACTATGAGAGCTGCGCTGCCGGGCCGGCTGTGACTGCCCGAGTCGCGGGAACTGCTCCTGTACGTACAATACCGATATACTCATCATCATCATCATCATCAGGTCTTTTTAGTCTCCAGTGTAGGAGCACGACCTCTGTACTACCAGAGCCATACTTGGTCAGAGCAGCTAGAGGATTTGGCCTACACTCTCCACGCTGGCCAGACGGGTTGGAGAGGCCTCTTTAATGTTTATAAGCTTTGTTTAGCTTGTAATTCCTAAGTCGCCCTCTACGACATCCATGGGAAGACTTGGAGTGGTCCTATATCATCCCATTGTAATTACTACTCTACCTACCTACCATCTTACATCATTTTAGATACATAGGTGATGCGGCTAGCAACCCATCAGTATATTGATTGCTTTTCCATCTTCTCGCCCACCTTCACGCTAAAAGTGGCTTTTGAGTCTTACGACCCTGGGCTCTGTCTACTTAGAGCCCAAGATACCAAATGCTCTATCTGCTCTAGGGAGTAGAATATCGGATACTAGCGAAAACTGTATTTTCGTCGTCGTAATTTAGGTAAGACCTGTAGGTTATGGGTCACCACTGTAGCTTAGGCGGCTAACATATGGTGCTTATAGGTACCTACGGGTGATAAATGATAAGGCGTGTTCGATGCTCCAAAGTAAAATGTCGAATGAATAATTTATTTACAAAGTTCGGGTTTATATACAAGCGTTAGCGACAAACAAATAGCCTAATACGGTTGTGTTCTCGTTCCTGCGTTGTGATTGGCTGGCGCGGCGCGCGACGCTTCCTGTGTCCCGATTTATTCCCATATTTGGTTATGGCTGACGGCGCGTGCAAATGCTGGCGTTGTATGGCCAAAAATGGAGATGTTTTGTAGGTACTCGATGTATGCTGTAGTGTGGCTACAGGACTCCCTCCTTAGCGAAAGCGTACCGGTGGCTTGATAACCCTTCCAGAGCGAGTTTGAATCGCAGCGGGAAGTGGCGCTGCAGGAGGTGCGGCCGGGATACGTAAACAGGATCGCGCGGGCGGCTGTGCGCTCGGCGCAGGCGAGTCGGCGCGCGGCGGCGCGGGCAGTGACCCGTTGGCGTTATCGGTGCGCGTGAAGGCGATCGCGGCTGGATTGCAGTGCTGTGTGATGATGACTTGTGATGATGAATCCGGGAGTGCAGTGTCTTGAAGTGAACTATCTTGAAAGTCTTCTAAAATGTAGGCGGGCTTCAGTCGGTCGATCGAAATAGTTGATTGCCGGTTCGGTAGTTGCAGTTTGAATAGCTTGTCGGTTCGTGAAAGTACTTTGTATGGGCCTTCGTATGGAGTTTGGAGTGGTTTTCGTACTGCATCTGTCCTGATGAAGACGTGACTACATGTTTTCAAGTCGTTGTGAACGAAAATCTGCCTGTTATTTCGATGTGACGTCGTTGCGGTTCGCGGCTTGTTGTCGTCTATTATTTTGCGTAGTTTTTCGACGAAGTTGTAGTCGAGATTGTTTTCTGGTGATGGCGAAGTGGTGAAGAAGTCTCCAGGAAGTCGTAGATTGCAGCCATAGGTTAATTGCGCGGGCGTAACTCCATTTTCGCGTAGGGCGGTTCTTAGTCCCAGTAGTACTGTTCCGAGTTCGTTGACCCAATTGGTACTTGAGCTGGTGAGCTTGGCACGGAGCGCAGCCTTCAGGCAACGATGGAAACGCTCCAGGATCCCATTTGACTGAGCATGGTAGCTGGAGGTTCGATTGCGTTGGCAGCCCATGAGGTTCATAAGTTTGGTGAAAAGTTCACTTTCGAATTGACGGCCTTGATCGGTGGTGACGGTGATAGGACATCCAAATCGTGTGATCCAGTGGTCGTACACTGCTCTTGCGACGTTTTCGGCTGATATGTGGTCTGTCGGTACACATTCTATCCATTTCGTAGTTCGGTCGATCATGGTGATGAGATAGCGGTATCCTTGGGCGGTGGTTTCGAGTGCTCCTACTATATCGACGTGTAAATGTTCAAATCTGTCCGTAGGCGGGAATTCGGCTAGCTTGCTCTGAGTGTGTCGATGTATCTTGCTTTTCTGGCAGGGAATACATGTTTTCGCCCATAATCCAATGTCCTTGTTCATCGACGGCCAAAAGTACTTCTGAGCTATTATTTTTCTCGTGCTGCGTATTCCGGGGTGGCTAACGTTGTGTATTATGTCGAATACGTTTCGGCGAAAATTCGGTGGTACATAAGGGCGAATTTGCGATGTCGACGTTTCGCAGTAGGTAGCGATGTTCGTACCGGGAATCGTGAGTTTCTTGATAGCGAGATTTGGCTGTATCAATAATGATGGAATTGTGCTATCTTGATCTTGGGCTCGTGACAGTTCTTCGAAGTTGATGGTAGTCGGACAAGTGATAGTTTCGATGCGGCTGAGTGCGTCGGCGACGGTATTTTCTTCTCCATGGATATGTCGTATGTCGGAAGTGAATTCGCTGATAAAGGATAATTGTCGCGTTCGCCGTGGTGTCTCTGTAGCGGATTGTGTCTTGCTCATAGCGAAAGTTAGCGGTTTATGGTCGGTGTAAATAATAAGTTTTCGTCCTTCGAATGTTTTTCGGAAATGTTTCATAGACATGTAGATGGCGAGTAGTTCTCGGTCGTATGTCGAATATTTCTTCTGTGCGTCGCTGAATTTTTTCGAAAAATAGCCTAGCGGTTGCCAGCTGTTGTTGATGTTTTGTTGAAGTACGGCGCCGGCGGCGGTGTCCGACGCGTCGGTGAAGATAGCGAGAGTGGCTTCGTGCGACGGGTGAGCGAGCAGAGCTGCGTTGGTGATGCTTGCTTTGCATGCCTCGAATGCTTTCGTTGCTTCGTCGTTCCATGTTATCGGTGTTTTATCGCGTTTCTTCGTGTTGTGCAAAAATGAATTTAGCGGTGCTTGTATGACGGCGGCATTCGGTATGTGTTCACGGTAGAAGTTAACCATACCGAGAAATCTTCGTAGTTCTTCTATTGTTTTTGGACGTGGATATTCTGTGATGACCTTGACCTTTTCTTCGGGTGGTTTGATGCCATGTTGTGAGACTGTGTAGCCGAGAAATTTGACTTCTGTTTTGCCGAGGTTGCATTTGGCGGGATTTATTGTTAGGCCGTTTTCTTCGAGTCGACGGAGTACTTGACGTAGATGTTCACGGTGCTGGGTTTCTGATGAGGAAGCTACCAGTAAGTCGTCGAGGAATGGGAAGACGAAATCGAGTCCTCTGAGTACTTCGTGGATATACCGTTGGAAAGTTTGACCAGCGTTCTTCAAACCTGGAACCATTTTCGGAAATTCCCATAGCCCCATCGGTGATATTATGGCAGTTTTTTGAACATCTTCTTCACGAACTGATAATTGATGGTAAGCACGATTTAAATCGATGGTGGAGAATATTTTCTTGCCGGCGAGTTGGTAGGTGAAATCTTTGACACGTGGTACGGGATATCGATCTGGTTTCGTGATGGCGTTTAGTCGTCGGTAGTCGCCACAGATGCGGATGTCGCCATTCTTCTTCGGTACGATGTGAAGTGGTGATGACCAAGGGCTTTTGCTTGGGCGGCATATACCTTGCTGCATCATATCTTCGAAGAGTTTTCGTACTTGTTCGTAGCGGTGAGGTGGGATCGGGCGAGCGCGGCAGAAGACTGGTGGGCCTTGAGTTTCGATGTAGTGTTCAACAGCTGTTTTAGGGTTAACTTTCATCGGAGTTAGGCGAGTGATGCCGGGAAATTCAGCGAGTATGTCGTGGTACGATTGTTGAACGTCGATGCTTCGAATGGTCGGAGTGCTTGAGGCGCAGACTGGGGCGTGGATCTGGAGATTGGTGATTCCATCAACAAGTCTTCGATTTGTGAGGTCTACGACGAGCTGATGATGTTTGAGGAAGTCGGCTCCGATGATTGGTTTCGAGACGTCGGCAACTATGAATTTCCACTTGTACGGGCGGCGTAGGCTGAGGTCGAGTTCGAGCGTTTTTTCCCCGTAGGTATTTATCGTAGTGTTGTTCGCGGCGTACAGCTTGAAAGGTAGAGGGGTCGATTGTTGGCCTGCTCTGCGTGGTAGGACGGAAATGTTGGCACCGGTGTCGACGAGAAATGATAAGCCAGTTTTCTTATCAGTGACGAATAGGCGATATGTTCCGGCGGCGTCGCTGTTGTCTGTCGATGCGAGCGTTCTATCTTCCTTGTGGCAGGTCGTCGTAGAACGGGCAGGAGACGTGGGACGTGGTGGTGGGCTTCGTGAGCGGTGATGAACATGGGCCGGACGGTGATGAGTCGAGTGACGGTGGTGATGACGGCTGTACCCGGTGCGTGATGATGTGCCGGATCTGACTTGCTTGAGGTGCGCAATTTCTTGTGATAGTTTTCGAAGACTTTGGACGAGCTCTTGATATTCTTGAACGGTCGTGGACATCGTAGTGCTTGGCAGTGAAGTGCGTGAAGTGAACGTTGACGCAGGTTGCGTGGAGACGATCCTGGTGCACGGCGAGCAGCTGGGCAGAATTTTCTTCCGGTGGCAGCTGAACGAGGGTGCGGAGGAAGTAGCGTAGATTCGGTAAGTGCTTCTACATCAGTTGCACGTAGGACGTCGGTTGACGCTGGAGCGCTGGAGCTGGTGGTCCACGTGTCGCGGGACACGCGGAGTCGTCGGCGGTCACCACTGTAGGTTATGGGTCACCACTGTAGCTTAGGCGGCTAACATATGGTGCTTATAGGTACCTACGGGTGATAAATGATAAGGCGTGTTCGATGCTCCAAAGTAAAATGTCGAATGAATAATTTATTTACAAAGTTCGGGTTTATATACAAGCGTTAGCGACAAACAAATAGCCTAATACGGTTGTGTTCTCGTTCCTGCGTTGTGATTGGCTGGCGCGGCGCGCGACGCTTCCTGTGTCCCGATTTATTCCCATATTTGGTTATGGCTGACGGCGCGTGCAAATGCTGGCGTTGTATGGCCAAAAATGGAGATGTTTTGTAGGTACTCGATGTATGCTGTAGTGTGGCTACAGACCCTTTAACCGCAAACGTCGGATATTTCCGACAAAAAAAATGCTTGTTTGGCACATAACTTACATCCATTTCCGTTTTTGGTAGAAGGTATTTATTTTAGATTTACCATGCTTCGCGCTGATGGGGGCACGACAAATGATATAAAGTCTCGCGGTGAAAGGGTATTAACCTCTCGTATTCCGTTGCGTAGATCTACGCGAAATGCATTGTCAACTATTGTGTCTGGTATTTCGGCATACAAGGGGTTAATGCCTACCCTGTCAAAAATATTTGTGCACCTCACTGGATAGTATGTATAAAGAATGAGGAATATACCTGCGTCTGGGCTGATGGTCGTCTCTGGGCATGTAAATGTCCTCATAGTGGTGGTCGCGTCGAGTTGCTTCTGCGCCGCTGTCGCTGTCCGACTGCTCAGGGACCGTCGTCACCTCTGTAGACCCGTGTACTTCTGCTTTTACTGGAAAAAGTAGGGATTTATTTATAAAACCATAAACTTCAGGCTACTTAACTTTTTCCGGACTAGAAGTAAGTTATGATTTTAGTAGTCTATGCGTACCTATGACTAAACATTTATAAAAACTAATAATCTGATTTATAAAGCCTCAGTGCAACTGCAGTTCTTTTGATGACTAACCTGCTGAAACTAATGTTTAAAAACGTAACAAACGAAAGCAATAAATATGCTAAGAAACGCCAACTCGCAACAGGCAAGACACAGTTTATTCCGCCGCAAAATTTTGTAAACAACATACCTACGCGAAAATCTAAGTCACCAAAAAAAACATACCTACGCGAAAATCTAAGTCAACAAAAGTCTTGTAATAATTAAAGATTCTTAAAATTTCTCACTTACTTAGCTAATAGATGTGATTATTTTTACTACTTTAGAAAATCTTTAGATTTTTTAAGTCCATAGTTAATATAGTCAGCAGTAAAAAAAACTGGGTGTATGGTTAAGTGTAAAATCTTACCAGTCATAGTGGGGGCTTCCTGTCCCTCAGCTGGGGCTCGCGGCCCCGGTGAGCGAGTGTGAAACAGGTCTCGAACGCGCTGGTATAGAGCTGCCGGGGCTCCAGAGCTGTTGGTGTTCCCGTGGAGGAACCACCCTCCTGTGTTGCTTGTGTCCGCGTCTGATACTGTTGCTGTTGACAAAAAGTTATTATTAATAAACTATCCTACTCCCTACTAATATTATAAATGCAAAAGTGAGTTTGTTTATTTGTTTCTTACCACTTCACGCTTCAACCACTGAACCTATTTAGGTGAATTCTGATGTGGATATAGTTTGATACCAAGGGAATGTTTAGATGAGCTATGAAGGAAATAAAATAAACGCGAAAATTGGATTTATCCGTAATCTAAGTATTACGCGAAAATGTAGCCGGTAAACTATATAACTATTAGTCGTATTAATGTTCCAGAGTTAATATAGTCAGCAGTAAAAAAAACTAGTTATTTATTTATAAAAACTAATAATCTGATTTATAAAGCCTCAGTATAAATCTTTGGGAGAGGCCTATGTCTAGAAGTGGACGTTGTGCGGCTGATGATGTTCCAGAGTAATCCACGCATGTAAATACCTACTACTATATACCTATATGTATAAGTATCGGATTTTACTTTTACAAATTGTTGCCTAGACTAACAAAACGTCTCGCTGCGAAATGAGTATCCCAACTCTTTTCCTAAGAACGTCTTTGGTATTGGTGCAAGTTGAGAAAAAATTCTGGTCAATCAACTAGGTCGTCATATTTTGGAATCAGCAATTTGGGGTTATGGAGCGAATAATTTATAAAATAAAAGCTGTTTTCACAACAATCTGTTCCACTCAATCAATCAACTGATAAAACAAAATGGAGAGTCATGGTATTACACAGGGGACTGATCAGAGGCCTTTATCAATTTCAACTTTAATCTAAAGGTAAGTAAGTAGGTACTAGGTACCTACTTACTTACGTACACCGTATTTCAGAGGTTGTTCCCGTTACCTAATGTAGGTACTTATCTCTATTTCGAGCAACACACTGCGTACCACTTAAGCCTACAGTAATCTAATAAGTAACAATTGTTTACAATAAAATATTAAACTAAATGGAACAAATTGTAACGTTGTTGTAAAAGTAAGTGACAAAATTCTCCAGTTGGTCTCTCTAATTTGGTCTCTCTAGCCTCTCTAATTCTCTAAAGTTACCTAAAGTGACAAAATTCAAAAAATTCACATTCACTTACGTGTGAATGCGTTGTGTTATGTTTTGCGTACCTACCTTATCTCATAACTAATGCGTAACCAAAATAAATCTTCATGAAAAAAGATTTATGCCGAATGAAAAACATTACTTACGTCGAATTAAGTACGGAAAGAATTATGCGTTACGTTTCGAGTTACAAAATATTACACAAAATTGTAGATCGATGTTAAACCCGCCTAACAGTTTCTTTTGTTGGAATAACAGGCTATTCGCGACTTTGCCTGCATGCATACCATGTGAGCCTTCAATTGAACTTTGACCTTAAACTTCTGTTTGAATAGGGCCCAACATTTACTTATTCTAGGTTAATTTCTATTTAGTTAATTGATATCTTTTAGTGAGGATTCATATTTTTGCTGCAAATTTTTGTAAATGCTTAGGTATATCTACTTATTTAAATTAGAAAACTGAAAAATGAAAATAAATATGGTACATAAAAATCAACCAAATATTTTTACCATACAGACTAAAGGCAAGAATTAATCATAACTAATATTAATATACTATACTCCATTTGGTTAGGTATTTAAATTAATGTAAACAATCTTGGCATGTCTTTTTATTGAAATATACACTTTATAAATCAATAATTTTGCTAATCACAAAGTAATTATGTTATAAATTATTAATTACATAATTAATTTGTAATTTGCAAAGGTATTGATTTCTAAAGTGTATATTTCAATAAAACGACATGTCAAGATTGTTTACATTTATTTAAATACCTAACCAAATGGAGTATAGGCATCGAAAGAAATAGTCGTAACTTGAAAGATATCTAGATTCAGCACCAAATAATAATAAGTTACAAAATGCCCTAAATTCAAACCCAAAATCATTACCGTATATTGCTTTTAGAACGTTATTGCTTCAAATTAACACAAAAAAACGTACCATAATTATCAAGCGACACAAAATCTTCCACAGTCCACACTTGGAACCGCCTCTTCTCCACCAAACTCATATCCAGACATAAACACACCTATAGTCACAAATATTCTGTAGATATACAATATATATCTTTACGTTCACTTGAACTTTTCTATGGAAGAGACTTTACTGTATTGTCTAAGGATACTACGATTCCCAAACAGTTTTATCTCACTGTTCTTCAGAAAAGGTCCTCAAAAGAAATATTAAGTTTAAATGGTCTCAAAACTTAGAGCCATTGGACTGCCACAAATTTTTTTTTTTATGTTTAATTCTATAAATAAACCATTTTCTCGCTCTACAGGAATAAAAACAATTTTACAGAAGAAACTGTTTTCTCATCGAAAAATCAGTATTCCAAAACCCTACATAAAGATATTCTACAGAAACGACCATCCACGTCGACCAAGCCCACCCTCCATTGCCCACGCGTGCGCCCGCCGCGGCCGGAGGAAAATAACTGCCCACTGAACTGAAACTGTGTTACATGAAGCTGCGCGCTTCCTGAATCATCATTTCCGTCGTACGATGACCACAACTGTAGCAAATTCGAGGAAAATGGACTACGGATTATTCGGAGTTCGGACACTATCTGTGTTGTAAACAGTTTTGGTTGTACCTCATAAATGTTTGACGAGCCTTCAAGAAAGGGTTGGATTGGATCTCATCTGTTAGCACCGAACGGAACTTTATCGATATCGGATAGCTGCTTAGGTAATGAGTCCTCGTAAATCTATTACGCAAAAATATAGCACCTCGGTAAAATATATGGTTATATATTAGTCATATTTAATCTGCATGACGATAAACAAACTTTTTTACTGAAATGAGGATACCTACTATATCAGATTTCACTTTTAAAAATGTGTACCTACCTATCTATGCTAATAGTGCCAACAATCTCACACAAAAGTTGTGTACCTTTACGCAAAAAAAAAAAGGTACATAAGGCAGAAACGTCTCGCTGCGAAATGAGTATCCAAACACTTTTCTGACCAGTTGCGTTTCTGACGAAAAGCGACGATTTCCTAAGAACGTCTGCAATCTAGTTACATTATATTTTTGGGGCTCACTCTCCAAAAATCCCTCCTGTCAATTTCAGTTGAAATATCGGCTATGAAAGCCGGTAATTCTTACAAATCAACAGCTGTATCGTAACTCCTCAAGCTCATACTAATTCCATTACTACGCTTCATGAATTCCCGCAGACTGTAGAGTAAATTCTCGTTTTTCTGTTGTTTGCATTAGTTTCCGCATAGCTGGGCCGCAGAGCCGCATCGAATGCGATCATACTTAACTCGAGCAATCAATCATTAATTACCAAGATATTTTGTTACAAGTTTATTTTTACTTAGCTCCTGACATGCTGGTACAGAGAAAATAATGCCCGGCCAAGTGCGTGTCGGGCCACGCGTAATGTAGGGTTCCGTAATTGCGAATGCCGATTTCGAGTTCACGGGACTAAACTAAACACGTCTAAAAACTATTGAATTTGTATGAAATTTTACTTTTGTGATCTAAAAGTTGGACGCTGAAAATTCTTTAATTTGTACACTCTACTTAGCTCTGATAAGGTTTTCTTTAAACTTCGTTAATATAAAATTAAATAAAAAAATCCATTTATATACAACTGTTTAATAGACTAAACTTGATGTTTAATGCCTTGACTCTATCAAAAAATTGCACTATAAAACTAAATATTTTAGGAAAAAAAATGATTTTATTTTACCACTTTGTCAGCATAAGTAATATACATACCTAGGCCAAATTTACAGACAGCCAGACAACCATGGTGAACAATAAGGGTTCCTTGTTTACCACGGAACTCTAAAACCGTTAATTGTTAGTACCCATTGCATTGAAAAAAGATAGGTACTTACTGACTTCAGAATTAATAACTCTCCTTTTTTTAAGTCAGCTCAGACTAAAATAAAATCTGATCTGAGTAACTTAAGTAGGTAAGATGGAAAATAAAAATATTCCTACTTTGTCATTTTTAGTTTGACTCCTATGTTTATTTGATTTGTTATAATTAGGTAAATAGGTATGTCTAAAGTGTAGTTTTTGTTACCAACATTCCTCATGGCTAAGTCCAATCGATGCGTTTACAAACAAATAGACACATTTTTTTTAAATTTTTACTCTATTAAGAACTATGTCTCCAACGCCCCAAATATATTTAATGTACAGACACATTTTTTTACTGTCTTATTATATGTATAGATACCGATTTAATATCCCATGATAATAAAGATATATTTGAATAGAGTTGATATAAATACAAGCCAGCAATTTACACTTTTATTTATTTTTCTTGTGATAATTGGTAATAATTCTGTGGAAATAAAATCTTTTCACCTAGTTTCCGCATCGCTGGCCGCAGCTTTGGATCATAACTATGATCAGAATCAGCTACCTAATTAGCGTGGTACTTTATTACTAGGAAATTTATATGTAATTAACCATTACTAGGACCCCACTTTCGTAGTTGATACTTATGAGGTCCAAATTTTTTTAGACAGTAAAAAACTCAATTGTCTATCAATCTATCTGGAAGGTATACTTAGATTATTTTTTTTTTCTATATCAAGTCGATGAATCACCCGAGTTCGTTAAAACCTAAAGTAGATTGCAACCCGTCTTGTCTTTTATATCACTAACTTTAATTGGAGCACTACGAAACGTTTAAATCATGATAGTTTATGACACTTTCTTGCATGCTTTATCGAAGATCTTTATCCCTAATGGGGCAGACAGAGCCTTCTGTGTCGTACGACTCTTAACAGACAGAGCAGCGCCGCAAAAGCCAAATGCCACTTTTAACATGATGGTGGGCGAGAAGGTATAAAAATCAAAATAGTGATAGTTTGCTAACCGCAATAAAGCAAGCACTCGTCTATACAAGAAGAGAAAACGTTTTTCCACTCCTAAATGTAATCTGATTCCAATGATTTCGACAAAGGTTTAACCTTTTTTAAAATTAATTTAAAAAAAAATTGCGAGTTGCTATTCTTCTCGAATTGCCCATTCTCTCAACCAGCATTAACGTTCTGCACGGGAGGCGAAGCAGCTGATACATTCAAAATTTTTCTTTTCTTCCAGACCGGCTTGAAAGAATGGAACAAAATGTCCCAAACAAATTCAAAAAGCGGCCACAGCCGTTGCTTCTCGCTTCGCTTCGTGTCCTATTCGTTGCGCTCAAGCTTCACGCCCACAATTATCGGACAAGCATGGAAGCAACGTAACTCTGGCGATGCATAATCACTAATTACTTATTTTAGAACCACAAGCGACTGGTTTCATGTATGCTACATGCTCAGATTAAAGAACATCCTCTGAGGCTACGTGGTTGAGTTCACTTGCCAACTTTATTTATTTATTTATTAATACACTTACAAAAAGGAGAAGGTTATACCAATTCTCTCTTTTTTATGTTTGTTCAACGATAAATTGAAGACGCGTGGACCGATTTGAAAAATTCTTTTTTTGTTTGAACGGGATAGGTTGGGATACTTGTCAGGTAGTCCCGTAGAAATGTTATCAAAATCGGTCGAAGTTTGGGGACGAAGTCGGTTTTTCGTAAAAAATTATAGCTACATGCACTCATACAAAAAATGAACCCTGGCAGGGTGTTACGAAGCCACAGGTTCTTACATAAAGGTACCTTAGCGCATACCTACTTGATTGTTTCGTTGCCCGCGTTGTCATATTTTTGACAACCCCATTGGAATATCACATATTCCCGGGATTATAACTATCTTCAATACTACTTGACAGCCACTTTATTGTAGGTTCCCTTTAAAGAAATTTACTGGAATGGAACTTACCTGAAGAACCTGAAGAACCTTCGTCTCCTGAAGAACTATTATACAATATTATCCGTAGCACTAGTAGAAATTCGTCTCTGCATTGGATTCACATACAACCCGTCATTCGGTTCTAATCTGAACTCTCCTTCACTGAAGTGCTACTGTATGTGTAGCACTTGTAATTCCTCTCTGCATGGGGTTCACATACCCATCAGCCGGTCCTAATCTGGTGGAACTGATGGATTAGCTAGGATTTACGCTCCCTAACTAACAGCCATTATATATATGTCAGGCTTCTTTTAAAGAAACTAACCTGAACTTTTCTCCTCTGCCGAACTAATGGACCCAATAGTTAAAAGCGAGGGTTTTTGACACTCCTTAACTGACAATCATACTCATTATACAACTTGGAATGAACATACCCTTAATGAATCAAACCTCCACGGGCTTTAGATCACTATAGTATAACAAAATTAAAATAACAGTCGAAACTTTTTATAAAAATCGGCATTTCCTTACGGAATCGTGCAGCTGCGGGCTATTAGCATAATCATTACATTATAGTGATCTAATAGCCCGTGGTTAGATTTTTAACGTGTATGTCCCTTCCACGTCATTTAATGTATTTCAGGGCTCCTTTAAAGAAAATACTGGAACTAACCTGAACTTTCCTCCCCTGAAGAGCTGTTATGCGTAGCACTAGTAGATGTTCCTCTCTGCATGGGATTCACGTACAGCCCGTCAGCAGGCCCTGATCTGGTGGAGCTGATGGAGCCGATGGTGGAGGGCAGAGACCCCCGGCGCTCAGCGGCTGATCGTCGCTCCTTCTCCGGGGCGTGGAGGTAGAAGGGGGAGCGAGTGCTGCTTGCGTTGATGCAGTTTGGGAGAGCGCACTGGAATAGATAGGAGACGATTTTTCAGTTTTATAGAAAAGTTAATTATAATATACCTGCTAAGTGCGAGTCGGACTCGCGCATGAAGGTTTCCGTACCATTATCTATAAAAAATAGCGTTTGTTGTAGCTGTCTCTAGTATTTGATTTGTAGCGGCAATTGAAATACATCATCTGTTTATGCGATTCAGCCTGGCAGACAGATAGGTCAGATGGACGGACAGCACGGCCCCGTTGTCACCCTTTTGGTACGGAACCCTAAAATCTTTCACTGGTTTGATGTAAATATATTAATATTCTAGATAAGCGGCCACACGATCCTTTGGATTAGATTCATACGAGCGTACAATACAAGTGATGAGAAGTAGCACATAAGACGCACTTTGCTATACCACGTTTTTTGAATAGGAGTTTACCCGTCGTGAGCAAACCTTTATATATGCTTATCATACAGGATGACTTTTTAATCACCAGCCCAAATTTTGGAGCAGGTTCTGTCCATACTAAAAGACTTTCGATAAAAACAATTAACATAAAACGATAAACAAAATTGGGCTTTCCATACAAATTAGCGCTCGGGCAAACGAATTTTGTATAGGAATTAGAATTTTTTTATCGATTTTAATAACTTTTTTATTGAAATTAGTTTAGTTTCATGGGCTGGCCTTGCTCCAAAAATTTGGCTGGTGAATAAAAAGTCACCTGTATACCTAACCATCCAGCTCTGAATTTAAATAAGTTGTCTTGCCACTAAAGATTACATTCATACATACATACTATCACGTCTTTATCCCTAATAAGGCAGACAGAGCATTTCGGATCTTGAGGCTATAAGAAGATAGAGCCTAGGGCTCCTCGTCTAAAAGGCCACTTTTAGCTTGATGTGGGCAAGAAAGTAGATGAAAGAATCAAAATAGTGATAGGTTGCTAGCCACATTGCCTAACATGATTCGAATTTTCGCCCATTCCCCCGATCGGCTCTTACGATCTGCGCGGGAAGAGAACCAGCTGGTACATTCTCAGTTTTTTTTTTTAGTCCCCTATACTATAGAAGCGCAAATAAAGGTAACAAATAGTACAAAATACGAAGAATACCCACTGATTAAGTTTTTTTAATAGACAATGGCACAAGCATACTCACCCTGGCTTCCCCTGGAGTGCATGCGCATGCGTGAACAGCTTTGTATGAAGCCAGCTGCTTGCTGTCCGCGCCCGCCGCGCCCGCTGCCACCAACACGTTCAGACACTGAGGACGAACAAACAAACATGCAGAACAATCGAATATTTCTGGAACTTTTTAAACACATGAATCGAGAATATATACAATACTATAGCTGAGCCCGTTGGCTCCCCGTGGGAATTTCGGGACAAAAACTATTATATGTGCTACCCTGGGTATCAAATGCGGTTGAAGCGTGAAGTGGTAACAAACAAATATACAAACTCACTTTCGCATTTTTAATATTAGGGATAAGGATTACAGGTAAGTTTCACTCAAGAATCTCGAAAGAAATGGAAACGTTCCGATTTCAATAAAGAGGGATTTCAATAAAGTTTGACGCGGATGGACCTATTTCGATGCGGTTTTTTTAACGTGAAAGCAAGTTCCCTTGCGGTGGTTCTTAGGGTGTATGATTTTATTTTTTGAGGAAAATTGGTTCGAAATTAGTTCTGTTTAAAACGCTTAACGCTTAGCCTAGCTAATAAACTTGTTTGACGTCACTTTGCAGGCTTTTGGAGTAAATCAATATATGACACATACTTAATTACCTGGTTAGATCTGTCAATACTCCTAAGAACCTTCAAGACCACTAGGTACTGATCTTGGTGGGTCTTAGACCTAATCTATACATATAATAAAACAGTAAAAAAAGTGTGTCTGTACATTAAATATATTTCCAAAAAAAATATTGGGGGCGATGGAGACGTAGTAATAGAGTAAGAATTTAAAAAAAAATGGCTGTCTGTTTGTCTGTTTGTCTGTTTGTCTGTTTGTCTGTTTGTCTGTTTGTCTGTTTGTACACGCTAATCTCCGGAAATACTGGACGGATTCGAATGAAACTTTTTTTGTTATATAGCTATTAAGCCTGGGCAACATATAGGGTATAAATGATTTTGGAAAATGGAACGCCTGATGCAGAACCATAATGGTCCAGCTAAACTATAACAGGTATAAAAATGCCGCCTTAGTAAAAGTTGTTCAGCCTGATGAGCATTTTCCAGAGACATAAAGTCCACGCGAACGAAGTCGCGGGCTTCGGCTAGTCGGTAATAAGATCTTAAAAAATAATGTGTTTTCAAACATCCGTTATCATATTAGGTATCATCATCATTTCAGCCGCATAACGTCCACTGCTGGACATAGGCCTCTCCCAAAGATTTCCAAGATATTAGGTATGTACTTATATTATTATAGATGTTAGACGGAAAATAGTCGAGCTCCACCTCCGGGGTTCATTGCTCCTGCAGAGTCACTGCCCTCAGGCCACGACCAGCCATGGTCAGTCTGGAAGTCACTTAACAGACCGAGGACCCAAGTGGGACGATGCAGGAGTAATTAATATATAAAAATGGGGTTTTACCAACAGAGCAAACTACAACCCACAGTGTCAGTGCGGCCAACCGAGGCAGACAATGCCGCATCTTCTCCGTTGTCCCTCATGTCCTGCTTCATGTTCAATGGCCGACTTGGTGCAGTGCACAGACAATGCTGTTGCTGTGGCCTCCTACTGGTCGAGAATAATTTGATATAGAGTCGTCAAAGAGTAGTCTATTCTTTGATATAGAGTATTCAGTCATCGACACGATGAAGAAGAAGTATATGGAATATGACATTATTTGTTGTCTTTCCATAAACTCGCAACCTTCAGCTTTGATCACCTCTATATCAACATCAAAAGGTCACACCAGGTCGAACTACGGCTCATCCGATCGCTTTGCTACTTATAAACAATGGTATTGATTCACTCTGCCTATAACCCATGGCGAAAGCCGTATCTAAATCAATTTAGCCGATTTTAATCCATTGTTAGAAGGACATTGACGGCTTCCCAGGTCAAACCAAAGTATTAGAGGTCGAAAGATGTAATCATTTTGTAATAAAAGTATTATTAATTCATCGTTCGTACCGATTGTACCTTATTGTACATTGTGGTAATACTTATGTAACCTATGGGTTTAAAATAGTAAAACAAAGAGATACCTACTTACCTAAGTAATTAAAATGGTTTCTTTTGTAACATGAATTGTTACATTACATCACAAACATTTTCAATTGTATAAAAAAATTTAAAATGACATTTAGATGATGAAATGTTTATGATAACCAATTTATAATAACCAATAATTTTATGTAATTAATTGAGACAGAGGTTAAGACATAATTTCGAATTGTTTCAACTGTCTTCCATGCAAATCTGGGACCAGAGGTAAATGTAGATTGTCCCAGTTGCTTTTCCTCCCTCACGCGTTAAGGGAGCGATGTGATATGCTCGACCGCCACAAATGGAAGATCTTCCCGTCAGGCATGGCGTTAAGTCTGGGAAACCGCAGCACCGATGTATCGTTGTAAATTGTATACAGGTTGGAAGAGAGAGAAGAGAAGAGAATAAATCGAAGTGAGGGAAACCAAAAAAACTCGTAATTTCCGGACAAACCCGTACGGTTGCAGAGATTTATATGAAAATGCCGTTGTTTAATTTTGACTGTTTTTTTTAAATATTATTACAATATAGTAATCTAGTATAGCCCGTGGTTCGATTTATTATGGATTTGTCCCTTCCACGTTCTATATAGATAGGTAGTCAGTTGCAACCAGAACTCTTGAGATCGAGATATAGGATACTACTGGCGCCATCTCAAAGGTTTCTTGTGAACCATTTGGCTCAATTTACACTGCGGCAGAATGAAAACGATTGATATAAATTTAATTATGCCATACGTATGGTTTCGTCGCTTCGCTTCGATTCCGCCGCAGTGTAAATTAAGCCCTTGAGTCAGTAGTTCTTGTATTAGTGGCGTAGAGGTCACCACACTATTAAGGCTGTGAGCTCTCTACTATATCGACTAGCATTTTTATTTTATTGCAACACGTGCCTACTTTTTTATATTTTTGTTCCCAAACTATCACAGAAGAGTCAGCACACATGGTACTTCATTAAAATATCACTTCTTTATCCCTGACAGCGTAGACACGTACAAGCCTTTAATCTTCACTGTCATCATTACATGGCAGTCGTCAAGCTATGTCAGATGCCTTCAAGCAGCTTGAACAATCTGATATTAGTTTCGGCCACTTACACTACCCACGAAAAGCAAGCAAACGGGAAAGATAGAACCCAGGGCCATAAGACCCAAAAGCCACGCTTAACGTGGTGATGGGAAGCAGATTTGAATAGCATACCTATGTATATTATGTTTGATATATCTTTGAGTATATATCCCTTCAAATGTCGGCATAGCAGACACAATAGTAAAACAATACATCAGACGCCCGCTCGGGGCGTCCGACATTTGAAGGGATATATTTATGTAGATATTTATATTTAGTATACTTATTCACGAATTTTATTACGCCAGCCACACATATTTTCCGCTTGGTCCATTGGTTGACCGGGAGAGAATGCCATATGGCATTAGGTCCGCCTCTTCTACGTATTTCCAAAATGTGCATAAATAAATAACAAGTAAATAAATAAATGTGAACATTTTTCCCCAAAAACATTTTTGCCAACTTTTGCCAAAATACTCCAACCACATCCGCAATCTTGGCTAATTAAATCGCATAACTAAATTCAAATCGCACCAAAGACACCCAACAGACTGTGACCGGTGAAAACTGATACTTTCCAACGCGAGCTTTACATATTGTCTATGCTGCATTGGTAGTGTTGTTACTTGTTAGAAATTCGATTACGTCTTGAGTTATCTTTGAAAACTCAGTTTTTTTTAAAGAGTTGAATCTAATCAGTGTCTCAGTGCACGAGTTCTGCTGAAAACACTAAGTTTTGACACTCGTTCTTTACAATTGAGTCTTTGGACTTAAGAGAAATTTTAAGATTCCTAGGAGGAGTTAGTAGTTTTTTTTATGTTACTACAAATACTCGTACGACGTACTTAAGAATCAAAAAAGTCATAGGTCTCAAAAACATTTGACTCCAAAGACAAAGACGTTACACGAGTTAAATTTTGAATTATTGAAGACTAGGAGTTTATTAAATATTTGTATAAGACTAATATTAGATATGTAGACTAATAAATATTTAAAATTTTACTTAAGTGCAAGTATTAGGTACCTATATTATCGTTTATCTGATTTTAGCTGTCCATATTGCTTTAGGTTTAGTTTCAAAAAGGTTGTCAGGAAGAGAATGCTTTAACATTAAGTCTACCTAATGTAGCTTTGACTCAATAAAGTTTTAAATAAAAATAAATAAATAAAAGACTCGAGTTTTTACAACACTAGCGATTAACCGGACCACAGACAACGTAGAAAGCGATATGGGGTAATTACGTCGTCAGCAGGTGGAAACTATTTCAATTATGTGTGTATGTGCAGCGTTCATTGTTCGCTTGTTTCCTATTTGACGACATAATGTGCTGTTTATTGTTTTGCGCCTACACTGAGAAAAAAATAAGCTGGCAAAGCGTCAATAAAAGCGTTGTTAAATATTTATAATTACTGCAACTAAACACTTGACATACACTAACAAAGGGTAAATTATGCCCAAGGCAATATTTTTATGGTCAGATATTTATTGTACCTGCGGCTTCGGAAATTTTAACCATGTAACAATGTTGAATAACGTTGTTAAGGTAACAACCGCTACTGTTGCTCGAATATTAATATAGGTGTTTATAGTATAACAAAATAACTTCTAACAAAACTGAAGTTGCTGTCATGTTTAATTGATGCATCGCTGGGTCAACAATACTCAAAAGTAACAAAATATTAGGGTGTTCGTTTAACAAGTGAACTAGTGTATCGTGACAAAATACTAGTGCCGTTTTGCCGTGGTTTAAACTCAGGCGCTTAGTTTGTTCGCGAGTGTTCGACCGCGTGGCTGCGTTTACTGCAGTCGTAACTGTTTGTGTAGTTTTACATTCTATGTATCTAAATTTCATCATGGAGGACAGTAATGTAATCAAATCGTTTTGTGAATCCAACGGTGTGCGGTGTCGTACCATGTTCGAGCGTGTGGTGCACTTTACGGCGAACAATATCGGTGCGGTTGGTTCGATGTGTCTATCTGTGCAGTGAACAGTAAACAATTGGGATAAACGTAACTTGTGATGAAAAATCAGACACAAAAGCATGAGGTGTAAGTACCTGTCAGTAGTGGGAGATATAAACATTTTTTATAATTATTATTGTACCTAATACTTTGATATTGCAGTAAAAATAAAAATAGATTGTCAAAATAATTTTGTTTCAATCAGCAGCTGTCCTAACGTTGTTTGGTAATAAGTTGCCCCAAATAAATTAATTGTAAGGTTTACAAGGATGGCGATAAAGGTAAACAAAATGCAAGTTAAAATATTTTATATAGTTATATAATTGTCTTGCGACCCTTTTTGAACATAATACCCTTTTTTTGCTACAAAATGTAAGTTTTGAGATTTTAACTTTACCTGTTCCGGCACCCATAATTAGGCAGAGTAGATATACATAATATTAGCCTATTTTATTTTTAAGCTCTTCCTATTTTTCTTTTGCTATTTTGTAAATGTGATTTACCCAACCGTTTTCATGTCCGTTCTTGAATCTGGTCACTAGTTGTAAATTATCTTTTCTTTCTTTTACATTTGTTGACATAAATAAGTACTACAAAAATATGATGTGTAATACTACCGCAATTAATATAAAAGGTGAATTGGTGCCTTTTACATTCCTTAAAAATGCTCAAAGGATTGTTAAAGGTACCAATGAAAACCCTTACCCATGATATTGATTACGGCAGAAAACACAACTTTCTTTTGTATTGCTCATGTCAACGAATTCAAAAGAAAGAAAAGATAATTTACAAATGTGGCCAGATTTAAGAACGGTCATAAAAGGGGTTGGTTAAATTGCTGAAGCAGCAAAAAGAAGACAGCTGCAGGCACAAAGTTACATTTTTAGGGAGGCAAAATGGGGAATAGATAAGGTAACAAAGTCAGATTGCTGGGGAAACAAAGCCGGAATGGGTATGGGAACAAAATGATATAGGTATTGGAACAAACGGGAATATGTATGGGAACAAAGTTCAATTGTTAGGGAAACAAATAGGAGTATTTGATATGACAAGAACACCTTGCTTCTTCAGCGATGTATTATTGTTGCCGAATCAACCCAATTCTCGATTTCATTTGGCAATAAAAACTTTTATATGGTAACAATTCACTATGGACGGCTCTCAGGGATTAAAGTTTTATTGTTAATTCAACAGTATTTTTTTCTCAGTGTAATTATGTGTAAAATATACCGCTCGGGAATGTAATGAGGTGTGAATCGTCCTCTCTTATTGTGTGTTAATAGACTACAATGACACATGAATGAGTTTTTGGCAAAGATTTAGAATATACAAGTAGTGGTTTTTGGTGCATCGTTGTCTTACTCTAAACGTTTTAACAGACAGTAACAAGCGTGAGTTTAAATTACCAGCTGTAATTGTTGCTGATACATTGTCGCTCTTCTGACTGAGCCTTAATGGCGATTTTTGACTAAAAATTGCTGAATATCGGCAACATAAGAATGTGTTAGTAGCTAACATTACAGATTATTACTCGCCTTCGGGGTATTTGGGTGTCCGCTCTGTATGTCAACTCCCTCCATAGTTTTCTATCATTAACTTTATTTGTCTTGCCCATATCCCACTACACATTTTACAGATATTCTAGTCTTATATTTAAGAAAAAAAAATATTTCTTCTTTCTTAAAAAAATCAATAAACTTACCTATTATAAGTTGAATTGTATATCTCACAAAAACAAATTTGTAATACATAAAAACTACTAAATCAAAAATTCGAGAATAGGTTAAAAGTACCAACCTAAATTAAATAAGTATATTGACGCCGTATGCGTCAATGCAGAGCCTTAAGTCTAATGGCAAAAGCAGTTAAAGTTCCTAGTACTTAAAACAATAAAAACTGTAGAATAATGAATATTTAGTATGAAAAGGCTTTTGTTTTTGTAAACAATAAAGAATTAAGATCACGAACATGATACCAAAAGTTAAATGACTTTCATACATCGTTACCTTCAAAGTACGGAAGATGAGTAGTAAGCCATGTTTTTTACTGTTGTTGCTTGTATAGTTCTAAATAACAATAATGACTGTTGCTTACGTAGTTCTAAATAACAATACTAATATTATAACAAACTATTACATAAACTTCTCCAAAGGGCCTCTACGTGTTGGATCTGTATTCCCACGCAAGCCTCTCAAAGGACCGGGGTGAAAAGGTCCGTGATTCAAAAAGGAGATAGAATATTTATTAAGCGTATCTTCTTTGTGAATCACGGGTCTTTTCACCCCAGTCGGTCTTTTGGGTTAGGAGACTTGCTTTGAAGAAGTTGATTATTATTAATAACTGTGTAAGCATAGATGGTCCCACAAAAATACACAGGATACACAGCTATCGATAAATGAACTCAACCATAAATAAATAAATATATAGGGATAAATTACACTGATTGAGCTAGCCCCAAAGAAAGTTCGAGACTTGTGTTATGGGATACTAACATGTATGTAGAATTAAGATAGCAGACTTATCAGATCTAGGTTATGTCGATGGTAAATTTATATTCTGTGTAAAACCACAAAATCGGCAATTTTGCGTGACGTGTCTCATCTAATCAGAACAGGCATGACGACTGGAAAAATTTTACAAAGATACTGCACATTTAAATTTTGCATGACGTCACGGCTTGGCGGCTAAGTATCGTTGTGAATTTCAACTTTGTTGATAAACTGAAAAATATGGTTCATTATATTTGGATAATCTAAAAAGACGGACTAGTTAGGAAGGTTTCCTGGGTCAAAAATAAATTATTTGGTAATAGAATAAAACGTCACAAAATAATGTCACTTGTCATTGATCATATCAACTTTCAACGTGACTTTAGATTTATTTTCGCGGAAAAAGTGATATCAAGAGCGCTATTTGACTCCAATAAACTACTTACGACGTAATTAGTCTTTATTTCATATCTCAAAGAAAATGTTTGTTATGAAGTTAGTAGAAGTAGAAGAAGTTAGTAGAAAAAGGAAAAATTATCTGATTTGAGTTGTTGGGAACTTCCTTATTAGAATACTTTTCTGATCCTGACACTACCCCTATTGGTGAGACTGAATAAAAACTACAACAGATATCGTACCTCCAAATGATGGTTTTCAGCAGCATCATTGATTGGGCTCTTCCCATGCCTGTCCAGGTGCAGTCTCGCCCCATGTCTCAGCAGCCAGCGGACTGTGCTGAGGTGCCCTCGTGATGCTGCGAAGTGGAGAGGAGTGGCGCCGTCTCCATCTCTAGCGTTAGGGTCTACGCTGCGCTCCACGATCTAGAAATAAGTTTTTGTGATGGGTCAGAGATTTTGGACAAATTAGAGGTGAGTTATTGAAGAAATTAAAGGGTAAGTTAGTAGTAAGTAATCTTTGTTTTTCACCAACATTCTTGGGCCGGTGGAAAACAAACTTTATAAACAGACTTTAGTTTTACAAATAGTAAATTAGATGTAAGTAACCATTTGACGTCAACAATTGTGCAACAAAACAAAGTGACGATTATTAAGATATTATAATTTTCCGATATTTTGATTCAGATCAGATATAAGATTCCGAATATTATGATAATAGATATATTTGAGTAGAAACTGAATTGAATATATCAAAGTAAAATAGTCCTTATTACTATAAAAAAATTGTAAAGAGAGGTTTTCCTGACAGCTAAAAAATATCCAAGTTTTTTGACTTTATGTGCAAAATATGATTGGAAGCTTTTTCTGTATTTAACTTTTTTTCGAGTAAATTGGTATCTATACTAAGCAAAGTAAATATTTATTAAGAACATACGAAAAAAAACTGTTACTAACTAAACTGACTAAAACTTAACTATTATTGAACTTAAAACTAATCTTACAATTTAAAAACCTTTCAAGTAAGTATTTTTATGTAACACCTACCTGCGTCACTATACTCTGCATTTTGCGTGGGTAATCTTTAGTTTAAAATCTGCCAGACGAGATTAACAAAGATGGATTTCTCCTAGTAAGATAATAAACCGCCCAGTTTCTAGTAGTTAACTGTTCTCAGTAAACAAGTTAAGTTATGGATGTGTAACGAACGCGTAAACTGCTACTCGGTTTCTACGGAAGTTAATGAGTTGCAAGTTGCAAGGTGACAGAAAGTTACAGTTAATAGGCATAATGTATAAATTGAATAGATAATTCAATCCCAGCGGTAAGGGGGAAGGACATATTTTAAGGCCAATTTACAAACTGCAAGTTCCTGGTGGACAAAATTGAAGCAATAGATGACTTTCCGGCAGAGTAGATTAACCCCACTCCAAGTCTTCTCGTGGACGTCGTAGAAGGCGACTTAGGGAAACTAGCTAAACAAAGCTTATAAACATCAATAGGACCTCTCCAACCCGTCTGGCCAACGTGGAGAGTGTAGGCCAAATCCTCTGGCTGCTCTGGCCAAGTATGGCTCTAGTAGTACAGAGAGGATCGTGCTCCTGCAGTGGAGACTAAAAAGACCTGATGATGATGTAGAAACTTGCACTGTGTACATGAATCTTTATATAAGTGCATCTTCCATCAGCAATTTGCGATAATTTCCCTCCCAATAAAGTTACAATTACAGTAACAATACAAACAACAAATACCGCATGTAACAACCAATTCATTACAACCGACAGAGAATGCAAACAAAAAATGCCAGATTACAGAATTACCGCGCAAAAATTTAATACGCCACATAATGATGAACTAATACGTCAAAAACAAATGTAAGAAAATATAACAATCAGTTGCATAAGATATAATGGCAGTTCGATAACTTCGGAAGGGGAGACAGTTCCGTGCGTTATTAAAATCGTGATTTGATACGTTTCCGTGATGTATATAATGACAATCGTTGTTGATTGGAAATTGATCTGCGTTGATTGCAACATCATCACGATTGTTTGCGCAATTGCGCATTTCACTGGTCAAAGACCTGTGTTTCAAAGTTTGTATGTTTTTGTTTTTCGTGTGTGTCAGTTTTGATCGGAGCTTCTTGAAATTTGGTAGGCGTGTAGAAGTAGCCAATAGAAATTTTAAATTCGAACATGAGCCAAATCAATGAAGGGGTTGCCGAGATATTGGGTTCGCGAGTTCGACAAAATACTTGTTACCGATTCATCATTTCATATTGATAGGTGTCATAAATAGTGTCACGAGAGTGGGTTGGGGATAGGAAAGGAAACACCAATCCTATGGAATAGTGCCTTTATTTACAACTCTAGGGTACTCACAGTTGTCACAGGTACGTACGCGGGAATGTCACTGTACTGTCACACACACAGAAACGTCACTGCACTGTCTTGCGCGTGGAAACGACTCTCGCGCGTATTTACTGCACTGAACACTTCACTTCACTCACTATTTCACTTTACTTTTTCCTCACTACTTCCACTTTTACTTTTTTTCCTTTTTCTTCTTCCTTCTTCCTTCTTCGGATTTTACCTTCAAACTAAAACTGGCGTAGGCCGCGCCTTGTTCTGCTTATATACCCCCCGGATGCGAACAATATCGCATCAAAGTTCTAAACTTAAGTCATAAATTTTCTTTTGTCTTCTTTTATTTCTGGCCCGTATTTTCATTCTAATTTAATCTAGAGTTATCTAGAAACTTCTTACAAAACTTCAAAAACACTATACGTGACTGTGATTTGAACCTGGGGTCTATGGATTCACAGTCCAACACCAAGACCGCTAGGCCAATCGTGTGCTGACGTGAGTGACGAAATTTCCCTTTAGATGAATTCTCCTAGTTTGAATTTGTGACGTTGACATTGTCATTATCACTTATCGTCCTACGCGACACTGCCCCCTCTCGAGACATGATCGTCCCGATCATTATTGCTTCCATGATAACGTGCCAATCGATCCACATGAACTATTTTGAGAGGACTGCGAGGATTACGCTGAATCCGGTAAGTCACGTCGTTAATTCTGGTGACAATTTTGTAAGGTCCTTCCCAACTTGGTTGTAGCTTTGGAGATTTTCCTTTTCTCCTCACCGGATTATGAAGCCAAACTAGTGTTCCTTCCTCGAAGCTGAGGCCATTAGCTCTTCGATCGTAACGAGTCTTCATCCGTTCACTAGCTTTAAGCCCAGCCTCTCTAATCTGCTCATAGACGTCAACCATCTTAATCCGAAGGTCATTAGCGTAATCGGTTATTCCTTTTGGGGTATCTGGTGGACAACTTGATAACAAATCAGCTGGCAATTTCAATTCTCTTCCAAAATTGGCATATGCTGGAGTAACTGTAGTGGTCTCATGCACCGCAGTCCTATAAGATAAGAGGAATAGCGCAATATACTCGTCCCAGTTTTTCTGATGGCTTTCTACTACTTTTGCCAGATGCCGTTCCAATGTTTGGTTAAACCTCTCAACCATTCCATCTGACTGCGGGTGATACGGCGTCGTTCGAGTCTTATGGATTCCCATGATTTCACAGACTTCTCGGAATACTTGTGATTCAAAGTTTCGACCCTGATCACTGTGCATCTCCAATGGCACACCAAATCTACAGAATACTTCGTTCACAAGCTTTGTCGCTACGGTGGTAGCCTCCTGATTAGGTAGTGCGAATGCTTCAGGCCATTTCGTAAAGTAGTCCATAACTACCAAAATGTACCGGTTGCCAGCATTCGTAATCGGAAACGGTCCGGCTATGTCAAGAGCTACTCGTTCCCAAGGAGCTCCGACATTATACAACCTCATAGCTCCTCTGCTTCTAGTCTGTGGTCCCTTAACTGCCGCACAACTCTGACATTTACGGCACCAGTCTTCTACATCATCTCGGCAGTGTAACCAGTAGAAACGTTCTTTAATTTTTGTGAGGGTTCTTCTTATCCCCAGGTGTCCGCCGGAAGTACCATCATGAAAAGTTTTTAAAATCTCCCTTATCTTCTCTCTGGGGACGACCAATTGTAGATGGCAATCTTTACCTTGAGTACTTTCCCATTTTCGGTAGAGTAATCCATCATGTAACACCAGGCTGTCCCATTGCGCCCAAAGACTCTTTGTAGCCGTACTGTATTTGGCCACTTCTGACCATTTTGGTTTAGTTCCACTTCTTAGCCAGTTCAATAGTGGTTGAAAATCTTTATCATCTTCCTGAGCCTTTTTCATGGCGTCGTCAGTCCAATTTTCATCTATGGAATCAGTACGGATTAACCGGATGTTTACTTTTTCCTTCTCTTCCTGCCGATTGCAATGTTTGCAGTCCTCCAGGCAAGGTCTTCGAGACAGAGCATCCGCATTGCCATGATTCTTCCCTCCTCGATGTTCAATTTCAAACTCATACTCTTGGAGTAGCTCAATCCACCTGGCTACCTGCCCTTCAGGATTTCTGAATTCCAATAACCATTTCAATGCAGCGTGATCAGTCCTTACCAGAAATTTGCGGCCAAGCAAATATTTCTTAAAATGTTGCAATGTCTTTACCACAGCCAACAATTCTCTGCGAGTTACGCAGTAATTTCTCTCTGGCCTTGAAAGAGATTTGCTGAAGTAAGCGATTACTACTTCCTGATCTCCTCTTTGCTGAGATAGAACACCTCCAATACCGGTGTTACTTGCATCAGCGTCCACAATAAACTTGCCTTCTATGTCAGGATATCCAAGGATAGGGGTTTCACATAGACGCATTTTAAGGTCTTGAAAAGCTTGCTCACAATCTTCATCCCAAGAAAATGCTCGTTTCTCTTCTGTCAACCGATGTAATGGCTTCGCGATGTCGGAAAATCCTCTTACGAATCTTCGATAGTAAGAGCATAGACCCAAAAATGCTCGCACCTGTGTCTTATCTGTTGGTGTTGGCCAATCTTTTACTGCACTTATTTTAGTCGGGTCAGTGGCAATACCTTGTTCCGAAATAACGTGACCCAAGTAGTTGACCTGACGTTGAAAAAATGAACATTTCTTTGGACTTAGCTTCAAATTTGCACTCTGTAGTTTTGAAAACACGCTTTCAAGCTTCTTGAGATGATCATCAAAATCTCTTCCCATTATAATGATGTCATCTAAATAGACCAAACAGGTTTCTCCCAGCATACCTGCCAGCACATGTTCCATCAACCTTTCAAATGTTGCTGGAGCGTTACATAGTCCAAATGGCATAGTTTTGAACTGCCATAAACCCTTGCCGGTTGAAAACGCAGTCTTCTCTTTATCCTTAGGATCCAAATCTACTTGCCAATACCCACTTTTTAAATCAAGAGTAGAGAACCAAGTCATGCCACAAAGTGAATCCAAAGTGTCATTAATTCTAGGAAGTGGGTAACTGTCCTTTTTAGTTACATCATTTAATCGCCGATAGTCTACACAGAACCTAGTTGATCCATCCTTTTTTTTAACTAATACAATCGGAGAGCACCATGGGCTTGATGAAGATTCTATCACGCCGTTCTTCTCCATCTCTTGGATCATGTCCTCAACTTCCTGCTCACGGGCAAAAGGAACAGGTCTTGGTCTCTGCCGAATGGGTGCTGTATCTCCGGTATCAATTTTATGTCTTACCAAATCGGTTCTGCCAATATCTCCATCATTTTTAGAGAATAAATTGCTATATTTCAACAAGAAATTTCTTGCTTTTAATAGTTGCAATTTAGTAAGATTGCCCTTACAACCCTCCAGCAGCTTTGCTACACTTTCTTCCTGATTCGTTATTTTTCGCTGTTGTCCTTCTTCACACTTCCTCAACCAGACTACTTCATCACAGTTTCCGATAACTGTTCCCTTTCGCAGTGTTTGCACTACATCATGAGGATTGAGAACAGGTACCAACGCAACTTGGCCACTTCCCACTAAGGTTCGGGCCGGAATCCATGGTGCGTCTGAGATTTCTCCATCTATAATGGCACATCTCCGCGGTACGCTACCATTATTAGGCGGTAGTATAACAGGGACCGTCGTCTGGGATCTTGGGTTAAGGATAGTGTCCCTCAAACATAACACCTTACCAAAATTTCCTCCTTTCATAGGAATTTCATCATTGCCATGTTTTAGAACACCATTTTTCAAGTCAATATTGCACTGATGATTTTGTAGAAAGTCTAAACCAATAATGCAATCGTCGGAGATGCCTGCGATAATCACTCTTTGCCAATAAAGTGTTGCCCCGATCTTAATGGCTACGATCTTTTCTCCTTGAGATGATATCCGTTGGCCGGTAGCAGTTGTTAACGTGACATTATTATTCGTTTGAATATACCGACCTCCAATGTCCCTAAGTCTGTGGCTGCTGATGACCGTCCGTGAAGCTCCGGTATCTAACGTCAACTGGCAAGGTTTCCCATTGACTAAACCATCTATCACTAGAGTATTTCCGTCGCTAGTCTGCTTCACAAGAATTTCTGGGGCTCTAATACTACCGGCCAGCGCCGAACCCGCCGCCCTGTCTAGTTTTTCCTGTGGCTGCTCCGACGTCGAAACCGTCTCATCCACCTGACGTAGGAAAGCTGTACGTTCACGTTTCGGGCAAGTGCTTCGAATATTCCGCTCTCCAAATTCATAGCACATCGGATTATAGGGTCGTCGTTCACTGTTTTCTGTGACTACAACTTCCCGTAGCCTCTGAGCTCGTGAGTCATGTCGCACCGCTTCTACTTCCAAAGCGTGAGCCACTGCTTTTTTCATAGTGGTGTGATGACCTAGTCGCACAGCCGCCCTGACTTCAGAATCCCGTATTCCATCAATGAAAACCTGTAAGAGCATCTCCTCCACGACAGATGGTGATGAATGATATGCCTTGCGGACCAGTCTTTCTACTTCCACGGACCACTGTTGTAAGGTCTCGCTAGCCCGCTGACAACGATCTTTGAGTTGCGCCCTGTATACATGCTCCAGGTGGCTGTCACCGTATCTGGCTTCCAGAGCGCCTATGAGTTCGTCGTAGGTGACCTCTTTCTTCCCAGCACCGAGTGCTTCCAATACGGACAGAGCGTCATCTCGAAGTGCCAGGGTCAATGCAGACTGCGCCTCCTGCTCATCCCAATGGCTGGCTTTTTTAACTGTCTCCAACTGCAATTTAAAAGCAGCCCAAGAGGATTTGCCGTCGTAGGGTGGCACCTTTAAATTTTTGGTAAAAGGAGCGACCACAGAGCTAGTGACAGGGCCAGACTCTTTGAGAAGTTTAACTTCCTTACCAAGCTGTTGAAGCGTCCCTTTTACTTCAGCAACTTCCTCTTTTACTTCTGTAACTTCCTCCTTTACTTCTGCAACTTCCTTCTCGAAGTCATCCATCCGGGCTGTGTTGGCCCGAACCGCGGCCAAAACATCTTTGGAAAAGGACTGAAGTTGCTCCTCCTGACGGCGTGCTTGCTCTTCCTGCAGCGCCCGTATTTGCTCCTCCTGGCGGCGTGCTTGCTCCTCCTGCAGCGCCCGTATTTGCTCCTCCTGGCGGCGTGCTTGCTCCTCCTGGCGGCGTGCTTGCTCCTCCTGCAGCGCCCGTATTTGCTCCTCCTGGCGGCGTGCTTGCTCCTCCTGGCGGCGTGCTTGCTCTTGCATCATGACAGTAATCTGCTGCAGGAACGCGTTCATTTCCAATGGAGCGGCTGGTGGGACGGCCGCTGATGTTGTCGCGGCTCCGCCAGAGTTGGACTCCTCGAGCGATTGTTCCTCTGCCGCTGCAGCTCCCGCTCGCGTGGTTACCCCTCTCTCATTTCTAGGCACGATCAGCATCTTTCCTATCCCACTTCTGACACCAATTGTCACGAGAGTGGGTTGGGGATAGGAAAGGAAACACCAATCCTATGGAATAGTGCCTTTATTTACAACTCTAGGGTACTCACAGTTGTCACAGGTACGTACGCGGGAATGTCACTGTACTGTCACACACACAGAAACGTCACTGCACTGTCTTGCGCGTGGAAACGACTCTCGCGCGTATTTACTGCACTGAACACTTCACTTCACTCACTATTTCACTTTACTTTTTCCTCACTACTTCCACTTTTACTTTTTTTCCTTTTTCTTCTTCCTTCTTCCTTCTTCGGATTTTACCTTCAAACTAAAACTGGCGTAGGCCGCGCCTTATTCTGCTTATATACCCCCCGGATGCGAACAATATCGCATCAAAGTTCTAAACTTAAGTCATAAATTTTCTTTTGTCTTCTTTTATTTCTGGCCCGTATTTTCATTCTAATTTAATCTAGAGTTATCTAGAAACTTCTTACAAAACTTCAAAAACACTATACGTGACTGTGATTTGAACCTGGGGTCTATGGATTCACAGTCCAACACCAAGACCGCTAGGCCAATCGTGTGCTGACGTGAGTGACGAAATTTCCCTTTAGATGAATTCTCCTAGTTTGAATTTGTGACGTTGACATTGTCATTATCACTTATCGTCCTACGCGACAATAGTAAATAAAGGAGGAACAAAATTCTCGTGCTTATTCATGCTAAAGGAATCTGACATAGTTTGAAGACTACCATTCAATGATGGATGGATGAATTTTGGTTTTTGACCGTTATTTTAATTTCATTATACTATAGCGTTCTAGTATATCCCGTGATTCGATTGATTACGGGTATGTCCCTTCATTTTGTATATGCTTATGCTTACCATCCACTTCACGCAATCCAGGCACCCGGTCTGCGCTGCAGCGTGAATAGGCAGCATGCCATCTCTAGCTCTTGCATCCAGCCTTCCTCCAGCCTCTAAGACCAGGTATTTGAGGACCGCCAGGTGTCCCTCCTGAGCTGCTAGGTAGACCGGCGTCACGTCATTGTCCATCGCTGTGTTGGCACTGGGAAAGAGAAATTGAATATTATTAGAATGCGTTAACGAGTTACTCACGTACTCACGTTGTATGACACAACACAATTACCAATGGAGATCCGTAACTCTAAAACCTCATTACACTATCAAACGATAAAAAATTACTTCGATTTGGCCAGTAACAACACTTTGTAAAGATTTGTTTAAAGTAAATTTATTGGCTGTACATCTCAGAAACCATCTGGAATCCCACGATGTAACTCGATTTGGAAACTATTACAAAATTGTTTTATTCAGTCATTAACAGCATAACGTTATGTAACTGTTATTTTTGGATCTCTTCTTGTTCTGTGGTATTACATTATAATAAAAGTATAGACGATTAAAGTCTATAGCGGCTGATTACAATATTAGATCTTGGTTCCACTGCGTTGCGAATATAGATGTGATTACATCTGTGATGAACTCTGTGTTATGTTTTATTATTGGTTATTTTAGTACAGATTAACATGTCTAGTTCGTTTTATTAAAACGTCTAAAGCCTGGCTGAAGAAAGATAAGATTTGAAGGCACTCCACCGACAAGAGCGTAGGTCTTAGAGATTCAATAAAGATTAAAGGAAGTTCGTTTTGAAATACAAGTCAACTGCAAATAAAGACCCATTGTGAATTACACAGTGCAAGTTTCTTTCCTGCATATAAATAAATTGAAGCAATTGATGATTTACATTATTACCAAGATGGCCGCCAATAGTCAAGTGTGTGCGATTTTGCTCAAATTCAATATTGGCGGAATTCAAGGTGGCGGAATCCAAATCTAAACTTTATTTTGAAAATCAAGATGGCGTCTGGATTTTAGAATTTTAGCTTAACTGGAATCAGATTTTTGATGCATGATTACCGCCCACATCTTTTTTGATGTTTCCTTTATCGAGAGCAGTCTTTCACACAACAACAACAACTGCACGAAAAACCAAACGCAACGGCCGAAAAGCTAGTTGTCTAAACTAAGCGTGAACCATACAAATTATTTATTATATTAATCATATTATATACAACAGGCATGAAACTCGCAGTGTGCAAATAGGGTTGTTAATACTCCATTTGGTAAGGTATTTAAATAAATGTAAACAATCTTGACATGTCTTTTTATTGAAATATACACTTTATAAATCAATAATTTTGCTAATTACAAAGTAATTATGTTATAAATAAATTACATAATTACTGTGTAATTTGCAAAGGTAGTGATTTATAAAGTGTATATTTAAATAAAAAGACATGTCAAGATTGCTTACATTTATTTAAATACCTAACCAAATGGAGCATAGGTCTGTTCATGGTAGCACCCACCTTTGATGCAATAGTAACTTTTTTTTCGAACGGCCCTAGGCGTTGTTTACCCGTTGAGGTCAAAGACGTGAAAGTGTATGTAGTGTATCATGGTTACGATACAATTTAAAACACAACAATTCACTTTCCATCAATAAATATTTAAAATGTGGGATGCACTTTCTTTCGTGTCCATCCTAAATTCAGACGTAGAATTTATGTATATTATATGATTTATTGTAATTAAATTCATGGTATTCTAAGTTAGGTTATATAATAGCAATTAAGATGGATATAGCGGATGTGATGAAACAGTACCCATGTCGTTAGGTAGGTATTTATATAAAAATAAACAAATAAAGTTTATAATATATGATAGACAAACGTACATACGATCAACTAGCTTGTTGCATGTTTAAATAAACTCAATTAGAATTATTTCTATAATTTATAACACTTATTGATGAAATAAAAGAATTCACGCTCGCCATTTTTAATTTGATAAGTATGATTTATTTTCCTACTCCTAACATTTTTCTGAATCAATCGAAGAATCCGAATGTGAATTATAAAATACAACAATGTAGAAACTTTATTTACTTACGTTAGCAGTAAATAGTGAAACCGAACGTTCTGTGGATTGCATAGCTCCATTTAAAATGCTAATATCAGACCGCGTGTGGTCTTTGCTCGGCATTTCCTCTATTTAGCAATTCTTTGTTTCTTTTTTTTTAATACTGCCTAAATAACTCACTACCTATATGAAAATTTAATTGGGAAAATAATAAAGTTAACTAGTATATAAAATGAAGAAGGCAATGGCCTTGTGATCCGAAGGTCGTGGGTTCGATCAGACTAGGAAGCTTACTTTGAAAAAGTTGTTTCTAATCTGATTAGGATATAGCAGGCAGGTGATTCACACCTGATTATCCGAAAAGAAAGATAATTTCGTGTTTCGGAAGGCACATATAAACTGTGCGTCTCGTACGCCATCTAGCGTTTGCTCAAACCTATCCAAGGATTAGTTCTGGTCTACCCTTTTGGTTGCAAAAGTTAGACGACAGTCGCTGTCGTCTTTTTTCATACAATTACATAGAAAAGATTAAAGTCAATGTCAAAAATATTTGTATCACTTGACGATAGTCAATTTTCCTTCCGATTTCATAATAATAATAGGTTTACGTTTATAGAGCCTGTAAATGTAGACATTTAATTAGTAGAATTCACACAATCTCAACGAAATGCGTTTTCTGTCTGTATATAGCAACATTAAATTTAATTGATTCACTAAGAAAGTTAAACGAATTATCACAAAATCTGAGAGCCATGTCGGATCGTTTATATTAAAATGACGTGGTTTTAATTTGGTGTTTAAACAAAAGTGATTTTCTTTGTTTATTTTGATATTGAAAACAAATGTTGGTCATGGGAAAAAAATATTCTTAAAAGAAAAACTATGTTGGATAAAGACATATTAAACACCAATATATATTAAAATTATATGTGAGCTCCACCTAAATATTCACTTTATTCAGTTTTTTATTAAAATTCATAATGTATACTATTAAAAATAAAAATCGTTATACTATTAAAAATATATATGTGTTAACAAGGTATTTAACAAAATTAAATCTCTTTAATATTTAGCATGCGTTTGATTGTATTTCGTGTTACTTATTTAAAAAGTTGCAACATTGCTACAGGTTTTTTTTTTTTCAATTTTTAATGTAATAGACTTAAATATTATTTCTGGAGAACCTTTTTATATCCATCTCCAAGCGGGATAAGAAATTAACATATCTCACCATAACGACCCGGCGAGGTAAATGCACTTTACAAATCTATGAAAGTTTTATGACTCGAAACTAATATAACAAGTTCTCAAGCATACAGTCTAGACTTAAAGTCATAACATAACTCAATATAACCCATTCAATTTCAAAACCTATCGCTATCATCTTAAAACTCTAAATCGTTCAATTTCCATGTATCATTACACCTATCGATAGAAAGAGCAGGTTTCACTTTTCACCACGTTTTCACCCGAGGGTCACTAGCATTAGATAACTTGACTTTGACTCCATTACGTAGTTTGTATAGTATTTTGGTCAAACGTTATGTTATGTCACACTGTGACGTAATGTAGGTTTTAAATTTAGTTTTTATGTTTTTAGGTCTTTTGAGAGATCGTGACCTGGCCGTATAATGTCGCATTTTACATCCTTGTCAATCAATTTCGTTATAATAAATTCATATATTATTGGCAAATACAGGAAAAATCTCGTTCTTGAGCGTAAACTTCAACAAAAAGTTCTGTCTATTTTTAAATATATAAGGACTCACTAATTACACAGATTGAGTTAGCCCTAAAGAGTTATGGGTGGGATACTAACTCAACGATACTATATTTTATAAAAAATACATACATATATATATAGATAAACATCGAAATCCGAAGACAATCAGAAAAAAAACATTTTGCATCTTGACCTGACCGGGGATCGAACTCTTCCTCATGAGCAGCGGATATGCATGTTAACCATTACACCACGGATTTTTGGGAAAAACGGCCACTTATGGCAAAAATGCTAATAAAAGCTTCACGTTCTCTCTTTAAACTGTGTAGTTCATAAAACAGTTTGAAGGGATATCTAGAGACGCATGAGACAACATTTTTAATAATATCTCCATTTCTTTTCAAATAATTTATTTCAAATAGCATTCCCGAAAATTCATGTATCCTCTTAACTTTACATCTATAATTATCGTGACATATTTTTTTAAATAAATCAATTTACAATGATAATGATTTAATTTTAGTATAAAAGAAACCTAAATAAGCTATAAAGTGTCAGGAAGTTCCAGTTCCTACGTACTATCTCCATCATCAGATCAATTGGATACTATTCATAGGTTACACAAAACTTACATACATATATGTTTGTATGCCAAACAGTTCAATCGGTCTCAAATCAAATCAACAAACAATCGGATATCAGCAAAGAGATGATTGCAAAAGATGGTTTGCAGGATTGAAACGGACAAATTAGATTTATACCTAGGTATACACTTAATCATATAGTTACATTATATCTAGATTTAAAGATTTAAATGTTTATTCAGTAATTACTTAGACCTTTACAGGTACTTTTACACGTCAATAAGTATAGTTTACGTACGTGTTTATGTATATTCAAATTTAATTAATTTTTTAAGAAAAGCTACGAGCACTGCTGGGAAGATAGTGAAGATACGCAAGAAATTCATTTTCACAATATTGTACTATGACTGTATATTATTAGTGATATGATTGTATGTATCTTACTTATGAATATCTGTTAAATTTTCAAATATTTCTTTATAAAACGAATAAGCACCTATGACATACACATACACACACACCCTCATTCACATACATATACATACACTAATGCACTCTTACCCACATGCACACGCCGTGCTTATTTATAGTATACAATATATTATTTGTTTACACGATCTTAAAGTAAATTGTAAATAAAGAAGAGCGGAGCCTCCTGGCACAGGCATCTTTGATAGCTTAAAAGGAGACTCCAACACCTAGTTATGTAAGATCATTACTGTTTACGTAAATAAAACATTTTTCATTTTCATTTTTATTTTTCTTTTCATGTATGTTCTACAGATTATGTGATAATAACTGATAAGTACTACTTGCACGAACGGCTACACACTTTCTTATGGAAATGTCATTTTTTTTTCGCGGTTTTATTTATTACGAGTATGTCCTTTACACTTTGTATGATAATGAAAAAAAAAATTTAAAAAAAAAATTACTTTCTCAAAATGTATTCCTAATATTTACCGTTCCCTCCCAGCATACGTGCCAGCCTTCATCTTGTGATACTTCTTGTTCTTCTTATTCTTCTTCCCGAAGAACTTGCTCGTCACGCGGCTGTACGGCGGGTGCGTGTTTAACGTCATTTCCGTAGCTTATTGTTCCAACGATTCCCTTACTCTGATCCACTTAAAAATTCTCAACATTGTCCGCTATTGCGTAAATTACGTTCGCTCTCATTTTTAACACTGGGCAAAATTTTTTGAAGACAAATATTTGGAATTTGAATTAAGAACGCAATAAAAATAAACACAGTGCACCAAAGAGTTCACGTTTCTCTTTTTTCAAATACAGAATTTGAGGCGTGAAGATTTAAATGCGCGATTTTATGTCGAATTCTGTCGCGGAGGTGACATGCACCCGCGATACCAGACGACGTCTCACTGTCGAGCTTACGACTGCGCCCACACGATTTCCACAAGAAAATAGCGAAAGTGCTTTTGTCTGTCTGTACGTTTTCCCATAAGTATAGACGGTTTAATGACTCGATCGTGTATTACAAAGTTTATTGATCTCGTATCGATATAGTTTTGAAAGTTGTTCTTTTGTATAATAGGCCTTGATTTGTATAGCTATTTTGTGCATTGCGCACTAATTAGAATACCAATTAGGGCTTAATTATACTTAAATAAAATCAGTAGATTATAGACATACGTAATGCTTAAGAAGTTAATAAACTTACTTACTTAATTTTTATGCATTGTGTGGTTTATAATGTGTTTATTAACAAAATGTTTTAAACCCAACTCATACATGTAAATTAACATAGTCCCCTAAATAATATAGATATCAATATTAATAACCTAATAACGTTGTTTTTTTTTAAGATAAAAATAAAACAATATACGTTATACCTCTTAATAATCTAAAGAGATGATTGATTCATTTCACAAAAATAGTTGAAATTTATCTCCGACAAAAATGGATTTTGTTTTCAATCATTTCGTCTCATAGTTTCGTCTGAATGGTTTTGTAACATCTTGCCAATGGTCCAAGCATAGAGCGGATGTACTAGATTAGATATTTAACCCGAAATTTTAAATTTTATCAGTCTCTATACGTTTTGTTTGTTTGTTATGACATCTAAATAAAATAACGAAAATAAATATTTGTTTCTTCTCTCTTATATTAAATATAAATAATTACAGTTTTGTGCTACATACATATTTAAGCCGCATGACTACCATCGATCGACACAAACATCGTTAGGGGTTTCTTTATTTGCTAATCGGAATTTTCATTTTTATCAATTTCCTTTTTCCACACTCTCGCCCTGCTCTCCCTGAGCTCTACCATTTTCCACGACATTTTCAGATGAAACAATGGCATATTACTAGACGTCTACTTGATTTAGTTTAAACCTTAGACAAAGTTAGTCTGCGATTTATAATAAGACGTTACTTAACTGTTTAGAGCAGCAAGACCCGAAATGCTCTGTCTGCAAGGATAAAGACATGACAGTGTATATGTATCCTACTTTCTACTATTCTACTATCCTATCCTACTTCCTACTAATATTATAAATGTGAAAGTGAGTTTGTATGTTCGTTTGTTAGTTACCTCTTCACGCTTAAACTACTGAACCGATTTGGATGAAATTTGGTATGGATATAGTTTGAGACCCGGGGAAGGACTTAAGGTACTTTTTATCCCGAAAGCGAAGCCCGCGGGTTCAGCTAGTATGACCGCCAGATATTGTGTCTAATATTTCATGAGATCTTAGACTTCTTATACCAGATGGTCAACACCAAACACTATACCTCTCTTAACTTAATCAGTCTCCATTTCACTAAGTCATAGCATGGACCACTACGGCACATGACGAGGCGTTTCGATGCAACACTTTAACACTTTCGCTTTTTTAAATATCAGATTTTTGATCAACTTTACGCCTTTTATCTGTTAAACGTGTATTTGGAATTGATATGAACCTCATTTCAGTTTTATTAGCTTTTTAATGACTTCTTTTTCGCCTCTTTCTTTGATCACAAAATATGCTGTGTACCTTTTTAGTTCTCATACTAATTATTTACTTACAGTTGTTACCCAAAATCATTAATTTACTATTGATGTTACGAACAAATTAAAAAATCGTATCTTTGTCATGGTAGATAAAAAGATAACTAGTTATGTAATTTGTTACATTGCTATTTTCTCTTTTTGTCGAATATCTACTTTTAAGCAGTTAAGGTACGTATACTGTTTTTATGGAAAGAACTTGCTACAAAATCGGGTTTTACATGTATGAAACTCGCAGATAATATACTAATACCTAAGATTACTCGCAAGATATAGAGATATAACGCATTTTATACAGATATTGTCAGTCAAACATTCATCATGCTGGTCTCGGTCGTTCTTCCATGCTCGTCTGGAATTTAAAAAAAACGTAGAATGTGCCACCTGCTTCTCTTCCCGTGCAGATCGTAAGAGCCGATCGAGGGAATAGGCGAGATTTGAATTTATGGTAATAGGCGATGCGGCTAGCAACCCATTACTATTTTGATTCCTTTTCCATGTTCCACGCCCACCACCACGCTAAGCGTGGCCTTTGGGCCTAACGGCCCTGGGCTCTGTCTACCCCGTCAGGGATATAGACGTGAAAATGTATCTGTATGTATGTAAACATTCATCATCATCATCATCATTTTTAGCCGCATAACGTCCACTGCTGGACATAGGTTAGCTAGTGTATAGGATATAATAGCTCCCAAGGATTTCCAAAATGACCGATGCAAAACGGACTGCATGCAGCGCCTTCCAGCGACCGTACGAAGTCGCCATTTGAGAACCTTTTTGCCCCATCTGCCACTGACACTTCAACGCGCTAATCCGCTTAGCTATGTCAGTGACCTTCGTTCTTCTACAAATGTTTTCATTTCTGTTTCGATCGTGTAGAGAAATACCGAACATAGTCCTCTCCATAGCGCGTATCACGACCTTGAGCCTTCTTATGAGACCCATAGTAAGAGACCACGTTTCAGAGCCATAAGTCATCATTGATAACACAAATTAGTTGTAGACTTTACTCTTAAGGCACTGAGGTATTTTGAACAAGAAGTTGCATAGCTTCCTTCGTAGTCAAACATTAATTGAACAAAAGTGATGTCGAGCAATACAGTAGTACCGATCAAACGTTATGTCGGTCACAGGTCTGCCGGGCAACGGTTTGTCGAACAATTGGGGTAGGATCCAAACACTTGCGTCGTTGATTTCACTGACTTCAGTGCCTTTCAAACCGGAACACAGAAACATGTGCACTTGTGCATTACTGTGTATAGCTTCACAACTGGTGTTGCGGTGACCCGCCCCTAGGAATTGCATACATACTATCACTAGTGTTGCAAGCAATAGTATAACGTAAAATATCGACAGTCTATCGATAGTTTCGATACTATCGATAGTCAAACTATAGATAGTTATGTAACGCTATTAAATTAATATATATAGTCTATCACAGCTCTATATATAGTCTATCTCTAATGGGCCAGAGCATTTTGTGTCAGACATAACTTACAAATACACACTATAAAATTTACAGTATGGTAATATATATGTTCCATAGAAAATAAATGAAAAATTATTTTATTAAGAGAAAACGGCACGTCTGAATATAGATGGCGCTGTGCGTTGGATAAACATTATTTACAAGTATACACTATAAAATTAGCAGCTCTACAGCTGCTATAAATACCAAGAAAAGCTAGGAAATGTGTCCAAAAAAAAAATTTATTTTATAGCGGGCAAAGCGGTAGGTCTCGGCATAGATGGCGCTATACGTTGAATAGACGATGTACCTATAAGTATACACCATGAAAGTTGCAGCTCTATGGCTGCTGTAAATACCGAGGAAAACAAGGCAATGTGTCGGGTTCTATGCAAAAAAAAATAGAAAATATCTTTTCTCCTAAATTTTTGATTTTAATATATTCAATTGACAACAGCATTATTATTATAGTTAATTTCTGTCTAAATTTATTGTAAAAATAATAAAAACATATTAAAAAATGCTACTGAACATACTAAAACTAAAAACGTTGTAACGGTCAAAGCGGCTGGCCTCGCCATAAATGGTGCTGTGGAGCAGATTAACAAGGTGCAAGTATATTACACTATATAAGTTGCAGCTCTACAGCTCCCGTAAGTACCGAGAAAAACAAGATAATATATTGGGCAAAAAACAAAAAATCCTCGTTAGTTTTAGGCTTTATGTGAGTCAAACTTACTGAAATACATAATTTGTAAAAATTCCAATTGTCTAGCTATCGCGGTTCTTGAGATACATAGAAAAAAGATATAGAAATAAATAATTTGAAAGGAAACGGAGATATCATTTAAAATTGTGACTTGATCAAGCCCTAAATAACCCTTCAAACTATTTTATGAACTACTGTTTATAGTTTAAAGTGAGAACATGAAGCTTTTCTTTGCTCATTAGCCGTGGCCGTTTTTCGCAAACGTGCGTATGTAATGATTTATTTCAAATAGGGACAGCACTGGACCCTGGGAAATTCAGATATGGCCTTAAGGAAACCAATGCAAAAGAAATGAATGTTCGCACGTGTCAAATCCAAGAAGCTGTTAACACAATGTACAAGGTCACAAAGAGCCGATCGAATAAATAATACCAATGAGGAGAAATCCGAGACAATGCGGTTTTGAATAGTTCCCAGCATTTCTCCAATAAGCTGGCGCAAAAACTCGCGATCAATGATGCGGGGAAAAACTCTATTAAGACGTGTTTCCCGAATAATAAATATTGAATGCACTTTCAAGGTCTATTATTTATAAAACCTTCATACTTACTATCGTTATAAAGTATTGGTATATTAAAGAAATTCTCAGATAACAGGAATTACTTAACCGAGTTTTTGCTTGGGCAAGTATCATATTGCAATAGCTCTCATATTTTTTATTAATTTTGCACTCCTGCTAGACCTTAAGTCAATACCTACCTATATAGTACAATGCTACAGATTTTAAGAGCGCTTATTTTCCTTTCAAATTCATTATACTTACGTTAGCTCTTCTGAAATTTATCACTATGTGACTAATTTAAAAAGCCAGATTTTTTATGAAATATCAGTAAGGCTTTTAACATTCCCCAGAAAGTTTATTTTTATATTATTAAAATTTTCGTGAGATGACATTACTAAAAAAACTTAACATTATTTTAACACTTGCCCTGTGGATGATCTTCTAAGCCAATTAAAACTAGTCGGCCATTTCCGACTACACTAAGTGAGTAAAGTTTCTTTTGTTTATTATTTATTGTTTCTTTGTTTTTGTTTATTTATTTATCCATCCCGCGAAAGTTAATCTACCAGTGTTTTAGATCCCAAATATTTTGGAATTAAAACATCATCATTTTTCGTATTCCTACCTACTGACATGAGATAAAATTTTCTCCATCTATCGTATCCATAGAAAAGATGTCATCGTAAAATACTTTATTTTTATTTGTTCCTATCCTAAATATACTAAGGCACAGAATTTTAAAAAAAGTATTACATGACTGAGGAGAAGTTAGAATAATTTCAGTTCCATTTCTGCTTCATTAAAGTACCATTTCAAAACTTAAGTATATGTATAAAAATAATTACACGTGGAAAGTAACCGTTCCGTTTTAGTAAGGAACTGGTTATAGTTGCAGTTAGCCGTAATAATGGCATGAATACATGTGATGTGCACATCAGTAATCGACTGTAAATGTTTGACACAGTAATCCAAATACTTTGTAATTAACAAATAAGTAAGTAAGTATGAAATGTATTATCTATCTATTGTTTATTTATAGTTTAATATAGTATATATTTAATTGTAAAATCGACTGTATATATATTTTTTAATTTTTAACATGAATAAAAACTATGAAATGTGTCAAAACTTGACATAAGGGAGATTACTGAAGAAATGAACTACTAGTCATCATCAGGTCTTTTCTTCTACAGGAAAGCCTATAAGAAATGCCTACAAACTGCAGTGCAGTTTGGCAGACTTTGTATAATGAACTTGTACTGTTTTTATAAATGAATAAACGTTATAAAAACTAATGCACGTAACGGTATTTTAAGTGTAAATGCAATCCTGCGAGTTTAACCTGTCAACGTCCGACGGTTCACATGTGAACCCGTTAACAATAGAAATCTATTGTGTCTGCGATTCCGGACGTTGACAGGTTAACTTGCGTGAAGATCACGCAAGTTAGTGCGAACGTGAAGCTTTTCTACGCACATTTGCGAAAAACGGCCACTTATAGCTAATGTGCGTAGAAAAGCTTCACGTTCGCACTTTAAATTATAAATAGTAGTTCATAAAATATTCAAAAGGGTTATCTAGGGTTTGGTTAAGACGAAATTTTAAATGATATCAGCGTTTCCTTTCAAATGATTTATTTTAAATGAGGGCGCCACTGGACCCCGGAAAATTCAGGTAGCCCCTTAAGCTGAGCTCGCAGGTAATCCCATTTTTAAACCCCCGATTTGACGCTAATGTCTATCTGTTTGTCTGTGACTTCGTAACGGATGGACCAATTTTGATGCGGTTATTTTCATGTGGAAGCAAGTTCCCTTGCGGTGGTTCTTAGCTGTGTTTCTTAGATGTTTGATGGGAATCAGTTCAGCCATTTTAAAGTTATTGCGAGTTAACGCTTAAAACTCAGGGCTATGTCAAATAATAGATAACGGTACGGATTTATCAGGTTGTACAACATAGATAGTTTGGCTACTCATCACTAGATGGCGTCTTGACAGTGGGGGGCGTTTTTAATTTGCCTAGCAAATAAACCTATCAAGAGTGCACCCTATGAACACCTGTAGATAAATCAAAGAAGTCTTAGTTGGATAATTGATAGGAAAAATAAATACTCAAATAAACACGCGATGCAAGATCCAAAGATAAAAAACACAGGTACAGCATGCGTTTCAGATCGGAACCACCGCTAGTCAATCGCCACTTAAATATTGCTCTTAATGCATTCTAATTAGGCTCATAATGTAGCCAGTGGGCTGGATCATGCTGTGTGGTTTCATAATTGCCATTAGTCTTCTACTTTTGCAAAGAAGCACTCGATTATGAAATTAGAAGTTTTTAAAATCATTACGGGATATCATAACGTTAGAAGAGCTGTTTTTGGGTCATACTGATTAATATTCCATGCTGGTCTGAAAAAAAAAACGTAGAATGTACCAGCTGCTTCTCTTCCCGCGCAGATCGTAAGAGCCGATCGAGGGAATGGGCGAGATTTAAATCATGGTAATAGGTGATGCGGCTAGCAACCCATCAATATTTTGATTCCTTTTCCATCTTAACGCCCACCACCACGCTAAGCGTGGCCTTTGGGCCTAACGGCCCTTGGCTCTGTCCCCCCGTCAGGGATATAGACGTGAAAATGTATCTGTATCTGTAATTAATCCTTGTATTGCACTGCATTGGGGTTACGTTAGTAATTATATTATCTTTGATTGGGGTAAATTGAGTGAATGATTCCGAAAATATTTTTCCAATAGAATGTAAGACTATCGAATTAATCAAAGGGACCATCTATAACTTACGTCACACATTAAGGGGGAGGAAGGGGGTCAATAAAGTGTGACGTTGTGTGACAAGGGGTGGGAGGGGTCATAAGGTTCGTGACGTCACAATACAATATCTGTATCGAAGCAATAACACACAAAACTTCAACGAATAATAAATACCTAAACATGGCCATACCCAAATTTTCCGGGATCCAGTGGCGCCATTTGAAATAAATCATTTGAAGGAAACGGTGATATCATTTAAAATTTCGTCTTGACCAAATGTGCATGAAAAACCTTCACGTTCGCACTTTAAATTATAAACAGTAGTTCATAAAATAGTTAAAAGGATTATCTAGGGTTTGGTCAAGATGAAATTTTAAATAATAGTACCGTTTCCTTTCCAAAAATGAGGACGCCACTGGACCCCGGAAAATTCAGGTAGCCCCTTAATATTTCTTATTAAATAAATAATCGGTAACACTAAGGGGGTGGGGTCTCAAAATTGTAACCAACTGTGACCACGAGGAGGGGGGAGTAAAAAAAGTCATAAAATTAATGGATTGTCCCAAATCAAGCTGCTCTGGCCAAGTATGGCTCTGGTAGTACAGAGAGGGTCGTGCTCCTGCAGTGGAGACAGAATGACCTGTTGATGCTGATGATGATAATGAAGTGTTCGCTTAGTTCATAAATAATAATTTAAAAAGTTTTTATAAAACAAATATTCAGAAAGATTTCATCATACATCTTTATCTACTTAAAATTCCATTATATAGACTGCTACAAGTAATTTCCCATTCCTATTGTAGACCTAAACTGAAGTGGCCTTTAGACGTCACAATCTTGGTCTACCATTATGTTATAATCATCATTATCAGGTCTTTTAGTCTCTACTGCAGGAGCACGACCTTCTCTGTACTACCAAAGCCATACTTGGCCTACACTCTCCTCGCTGTTCAGATGGGTTGGAGAGGTCTCATTGATGTTTTTAAGCTTTGTTTAAATAGTATTTCCTAAGTCGCCTTCTACGATATCCACGGGAGGACTTAGAGTGGCCCTATTCTACTCTGCCGATAACCACACGGCTTGTGGCACACAAGGCATTATGTTATTAGTACCTGGGTGACCGAGCTTTACTCGGTCGGTTACATATCAATCATTAGCTATATTTTTTTAAACTTGTCTAAAAACAGTACAAAATAAAAAAATATATATAAACTTGAACATAAAAAAACAAAAGTAAGTCACCGAGTGGGAATCGAACCCATAACACTCTTTCTAGCGGTCAGCATCCTTAACCGCTGAGCTAAATCAAGGCGGTATATATATATATATATATATATATATATATATATATATACAAGAATTGCTCGTTCAAAGGTATAAGATATATGTGCAATATATTAAACGCATGTCAATAATAAGTAAATTGTATGTAATGTAAAATTACTCACGAAATGTTGTTACCCACTCCTTTCATTGCTCTATGCGTTTATTTGTTGCAAGATGAAGTACCTAGGCATAAAGGCCTGTTTAACATTTTCAGTAAGCACCACAGCTTTCCTCACACTTTCGACGCAACTTGTTAATATGAATAATCCGCTATTCATATTGACCAATATTATATAGGCTTTGCTGTCGTTTACAAATGTTAATCGAAACGATTTGTGACTGATGAAATAGTAGTCAGAATGACAATCTCGGTACTTTTATAAGGGTAAATGTGTAAAATATTATATGAATACTTATACAGGCAATAACTTAGCATTTATTAAATATCATGTCTCAACAGAATAGGTGAAGGATGATCTTTTTTAATCTCTTTACCCCTCACCAAAAAACCTGAACAAAGGTCCTGGGCGCGTCATAAAAAATTTACTTTGGTGTGGTTAAGTACCAATGCGAATTCATTTTGCCCTTTTACTTCTATTTTACTGTCTACTTTTGTCATATCGATGATTATAAAATTACGAGATATTCTGGGATAAGTCCACCATTTATACCACTGTGTTTAATGTCAATACAATAAAGTTTTTAAATAATAAAAATAATGCGTCAATCGATTTTTATTATGATAGACAAAGTAGTGATAATAATTTACAAACGAAATTTAAATTTTTTTCACGCAATTTGCGACCGTGCGGTATATGATATAGGCAACGTACGTCATGGAATCAATAAGGCTTTAACGTGGCCACAGATATAATTTCCAGACTAAAAACTCACCTGATAAGACTCGCCGGGACAGTCTTGGAATACTTCAGCCTAGCTGAAGCGGAGCGGGCGGGCCGAGGCCGCGGGCATGTCGCCATTTTGAAAAATATACCTACTAATGTCACAAAACGGTCTTTTGTCACACTCGTATCGTCTCTTGTCACACTCGAATTGTCTTTTGTCACACTTGTGTTCTCATAGCCACTCTTGTTATGTCTCGTTATCTTTCTATTGCTTTTTGGTTGTAAATAGCTGGTGCAGAAAATAAATGAATACAATTTTTCAAGTAATAAAGATGTAAGTAGTTTTTTCTTAATCTTAATCTTAAATCGGTAAAAATAGATGTTCATTACTGACATAGCGTTTGGTATAAATAATTGGTTCATAATTTTTTTATTTTTAATATACTGAATACGATTGTTAGACATAAATCATCAAAATCTAATTTTGGACATTATAGAACCACACTACACTTAGTTTTTTTAATAATGTATTGTTTTGTATAGCATTTGTTGTGTTATATCATTATATAGTACCAATCTACCAAGGTTTTTCATCTCACAGAAATTAGTAAATGACTGATGTTCACTTATAAAAAAAAACTGTAACACCTATCACAAAAAAATCTTTCAAGCAAATTACCTAGTAGCAGAATCTTAATTAACGACAGAAACCGTTTTGCAGCTCAAAGAGTTTTCCAAATATCTCTCATAATGCTGCAATTTTACACAGATGGACGGATAATCCGCACAGATAGTTGCTTGTCGATAAATAGTTCGGAGGAAGCCGAGCGGGGCGAAGCGGCACGCGGGTGGCCCGCCTTAATTTGACAGCCGATTTTCACATCAAAATACATTGTCATATCAACCACACCTCAATGGTATGTCTGAGCGCAACCTTTAAACAAAAAGTCTTGTTCGATCCCCACCCGGTCCTACTAGGACTTTTGAATTTGTAACTCAATCGTATTATGTAGGGTTATGTTTAACCCCTGACAAAAAGTGGTATTATATTATATCCGATATACACACACACTCACAAATTTTCGCTTTTATAATATTGGTTTGATAATAAACAATGCAAGGTCCAGTTACTGAAGTAGAATAATAAAGTATAAAAGAATTTAAAATTATATTCACTTGACCTAGAAAATGCCTAGAATATTCCATGCAAAGTTATTAATAACCGAATATCCTCAGATTGTAATCACGATAGACCGACAGTTAAAAAAGGAAGTTATGATATGAAGTAAGACCAGAATGTGGGTCAAGTTTGGAAAACAATACGTTACCATGGCAACAATGGACAATATGTGATGGTCCTGAACGTATGAACCGTGAATTTTTATTAATAACAATAGGCATTGTATAATGTGATAAATGGAGGTCGGGTCAACTGATCGATTGGTTTCAATAAGGTATGTATAGTGAGCCAACGAGATACCTGGGCCGGCCCTGTACCTATGTCTTGAATTTTCTTCTAAACTCAATATAATATTAACATTTATATAGATAGATAGATAGATAAATGATTTATTTGCTCTCTGTAACACACAATATACATAATTAATGTATTTTTGTATGTCATTTTGCATATTTTATATTCTGAAGTCTGAACCGATGTTATTTATTAAGTAAAAGAATTTGTTAACGGAAACATAATGGATCTCTGCGATACAAGCTACGCTTAGTGCAGGGTCCTAAAGAAATAATACCTGTTTTTAAGTTTAATTAGCTTTAAGTTATAACGAATTGTAACACTATAATTCTAATTTTGGCAAAAAAAATTTATTATTATTACATATTTATTATTATTATTAATTATTATGAGGTAAGGTTTTAATACAAATTTTAATACTTACAGCCGAGCATGCATTTGTGTGGCACAGTGCACAAAAGGACTACAGCTCAGCTAAACGCTACCCCCTAGGAGTAACAGCTGATTTTCAGCTGACGCCCTTGAGAATGCGCGAACAAGATTCCAATCACAAACAATAAATTTACAATTCTAACGCATTATAAAAATTTAACATACATGTAAATGTATATGTTACGGCTAAAACCCGAAATCGGGCTACGCCTAGGTTTAGCCGGCTAGAACTAGGTGCAGCCGGTCTCAGATGGCTACACTTAGGTGTACTTATCTTCGGATAGAAGTACGTTTAGCCTTTATCGTTCCGGCTAGAACTAGGTGCAGCCGATCGCTGGTGAAAATTAGGTCTTTCTAAATAAGTAAGTAAAAACACTTTATTGCACCAAAACGCATGAAAATAACATTTAAATATAAGGTCTAACAAAATATACTGAAACTATTTTAAGGGTGAATTCATGAGTATATTACCAACTGAAATAAACATTATTTTGAGTTTAGGAGAAAATTCAAAATGTAGGTAGAGGGCCGGTCCAGGTATCTCGTTGGCTCACTGTGCTGACGTAGTAAATATTCCACGGTCTGGGAAAAAGAAAAAAATGTACCAGCTGCTTCTCTTTCCGCGCAGATCGAAAGAAAGGGGGAAAATGTGGATCATGCTCCATGCGGCTAACAACACATCGCTATTTTTAACCGCCTCCAAAAAAAAAGGTTTGTTATAAGTTTAACGCTAATGATTGTCTGTCTGTCTGTGTCTGTAACATCGTAGCGCTCGAACGGATTTACTAATTTCGATGCGGTTTTTATATGTGAAAGCAAGGTCCCTTGCGGTAGCTCTTAGCTATGTAAGTTATTGAGGGTTAACACTGTAAGTCAGTCATTACAAGTCAGGGTTTTCTAATTTTAAGTTGTATCGATAGTTCTGCTACTCATCACTAGATGGCGTTCTTGGCAGTCGAAGTTTCTTTTTAATTTGCTTAGCAAATAAACTCGTGGTTCCTTTTTTCATCTTCTCTCCCTACATCGCGTAAAAAGTGGCCTTTGAGACTTGCGGCTCTGGGCTCTGTCTATAGTACTATATGTACTGTGTTACTGTATAATGTATGAATACTTCAAGCAATTAATATCTTGAAGTATTCAATCGAAATAAGAGATATTTGAGAGAGAGTTCTGTTACCTGCCTACTTAATAATCCATTAAGTCTAGATCACTTCATCATGTATTTAGAAACATTCAAATTGCTAATGAAAATATGTAAAAATATAGCAATTCTCATGTGTTAATCTGAATAATTGTTATTTTTTTACCGATCTCTAATTGTCTGTATGTATACGAGCGTTAAAAATACTACTGTCTGAATATCAATGAGATATTAATGTCACATTATAATAAAAAATTCTTCTTATTAAATGTTTAGTTTACTTACTGAAACTATTTAAAAAACAGGTTCAGTCCATTACACTGACCAATTTCTAATATTCATAAACTACTTCGCGATTAAAAAATGTTAATAAAAAATTACCAAGGATTATACAATTACACTTTTCATTTTTATTCCGTGTAAAATTTTGTTAGTAAGTAATTAAATCTGCCTTTTTTCAGTAGGTAGTATTGTGAATCAAATTCTTTATCACCCATCACAAAATGATAAGCGGTCATAGGCTTCTTCTTCTTCTTCTTATCGTGTGTGTTAGTGACTAACACTAGTGTCAGAGTTTTTTTTAAACCGCCTTAAAGGCCTCTGACATGGTTTTTAGGTAACGATAAGAAAGCGGTCATAGGCTGCCATAGAGGATGCTCGACGAGTTTATAAAAAGTACAAATTTTTAACACAGATATTTTTGTCATATACATAATCATAAAAAGATAATAAGGTCTATAAAAATATACTAAAACTATTTTAAGGGTGATTTCAGTATGTTATACTGAACATGTGTCCCCTAGAAACATATGTATGTCGAACTATGAAAAATACGTACGTTATACGTTATAGTATACGTTATAGTTACGTTATAGTAGGCATTAAGGTCTAACAAAATATACTGAAACCATTTTAAGGGTGAATTCAGTCCGTGATACTGAACCGCTTTCCTTAGAAACATATGTAATATCAAACATACAAAAATATTTTTTGCTTTAATTACTTTTCGTATTTTAATACGCGTTCCTTGGGGAAAGTTTTTTAGTGTTATGAACTTAAATCACCCTTAAAATACTTTCAGTATATTTTGTTAGACCTTATATGTATAGTAATGCTACCAATATAAGTCACGCAAACTTTTGTCTTTGACAGAAAAACATCGACAGAATCGTACTACGAGTATATACAACTATTTAAAGTATTTCATTTTTTTTTTAAATACGGCAATAAAATCTGCCATAATAGAAGTCTATAATAACACAATGCAAGTAATGCAACACTATGAACCCAATTTTTATGAATACGACGGTTAAAAATGCCAAAATAGGAGGCTATGATAACACAATGCAACACTAGAACCCACAAGAAACTGATGCACTAAAGGTACTGGTCCACTACACCGCGCGGGCTCCGCGCCGCATGCCCATGCGCATACATCTCCTGCGTGCGATACTATGACTGAGTAAATCGCAGCATTTGCAGCTCTACTTCTGAGGAGGGAGCGGGCTTGGTGATGGGCGGAGCGGGCGCGGTAGCGGATGTCGTTGTGTGCAACTAACGGTCGTATGACAGTGACTGATTGAATATCTAGAAATAGATTATGAGAACGAACAGTTCCCTACAGCGGATAGATTCACATGACACGTACATAGAACACGTGGTACCTACGTTTCATGACACACATTTTTTCTTATAAAATAATCTGGTGTGTTATATATATCGACAGAAACGGTAGCAATTATCACTTTTGCAATCAAAAAAGGCACCTTTATTTTTTCTAACTAGATGGCAAACAAGCATTCGCGGCTATTGGGAGGCATACAGGATTAATGGATAAGTGAAACAAGCGCTGTAGCGATTTTGGTCGCATCTAATGTACAATTCAATACTGTGACTGTATGTGTACTAAACTTCTGCGGGAGAGGATTGGGAGTCGAGCGGAGCGGATGTGGAAAAAGGTTTAAACCTGACAGATACTAAGTTTATCAGCATACCTAAATATTGGTTTATAGCTGTAGTTTTGAGAAGAGAGATGTTTGGGTGACAAGCAGAGCGAGTGAGGTAGCGATTTTTCATTGATTTTTTTGATCAAAAAATTTTCTATTCACATATTATTATAATAAAATACGAAGTTTTTACAGTCCTTAGTGTTACACGCTTCAGCAAACACACTAATAAACATGTTACTATTTAACGAGTCCATAAAACATGTCAACGTTCCATTCCACACGCTTTGTTGGTTTTTCTTGATAAAGATTGCTTTTACGCCATTCATCATCCTGACGTGAAATTAGAGATTACGAATACGTACAATCGTCATGCAATTGAATTTTATTGGTTAGTTATTTAGTTTTTAATAGATTACAAACACGTTGAGTGGCCTAAAATATTATTGTTATTTTACGCAGACTTTAGGTAACAATAACTATATATAACTATAAAAGACTAGAAGCATCGCGCGGCTTCGCCCGCGTTAACCACTCGAGTGAAGTCGCGGGCGTGATGCAATATAGCCTATAGCCTTCCTCGTTATACGACCTATCTAATACCGAAAAAAATTTTCAAATCGGACCAGTGGTTCCTGAGATTTTGCGTTCAAACAAACAAACAAACTCTTCAGCTTTATATATATATATAAGTAAATGGATTGCAACAAATTAATAACCTCCTCCTTTTTCGAAGTCGGTTAAAAATAAACGTAATTAAAAACGTTAAAGCCATGAATCAAGTCCCGTTGCAAAGGAGGAGTCACTGTAAACACAGCCTTACTTACACAGTAACAACATTAGTTTAGTTACCCAGTACCTCGCTTTCTTTGAGTTTATCATTATATTATTAATTACAGTGACCATTATAAATTAATCATTGTCAAATCAAGTTGAGTCAACTGACCGGATTAGAAATTATTTTTCATGTTTGATCTGTAAACTATAATTTTAATTCCGTTTTTATATTTGGTCCAATTTTATCTATAATATTATAGTAATACAACTTACACAAATTACACTGATTGAGCCAGGCCCAAAGTAAGTTTGAGACTTGTGTTATGAGATACTTACTTACTCAATGATACTATATTTTATTACATACATACATAAATAAACATCCAAGTACCAGGACGGGATCGAACCCGCAACCTCTCTTTATTTATTATTCTATGCCCTAGTGTACTTACACCCGATTACTATTGTTTAAATATGTTCTTACTTGACCATAATCATACGCACCTACACCTACAAAGGCTAAAATGTGTAATCCATGGTCAAAAATAAATTATTTTGTAATGATGAATAAAAGAAACATAGAAAAAGAAGTAACAAAAAATATTTTGTGGCTTTTTTTTCTAATATGAATATGACGATCAATGACTGGCTAATGTCAGATTTTGAAACTAATTCTAGATTTATTAATGCAGAAAAACTGATATGAAGATATTTGATTCTAACAATATGACGTCACGGCATGGTATTTATTACAAAACCCATAGAAAATGATTGTTTCGACGTTTAGAAAAAAGTATCTTTTTAGAAATAGACTAAGAGGGTCGTTTGCTACCCTACCTCATTGAGTAACAAAATGAGCCATATGTAGGGTGTTGCATATTAAAAAGATATGTCTTAATGTACAGGGTTGCCTGGGCATAACCTGGAGCATTTTGTACAATCAGCAAAAAAGTGATAAACCTACTCTTAGTCTAAAACTAGCGGATTGATTTTAGTTAAAAACGAAAAAGCTATTTTTAAATACTTGTTATAAGAACAATGTCTACTGTTGTTTATTAATCATGTAAAATCCAACCAAAACTATTCAGTGAGGCCATCCTTTCATATCCAGTGCAAAGTGCGCTTTCCGCGCGTTATCGCAAGGCAACTGTCCAGCGTGTGTCGAAACACAACGCTCCGTTTGTTTTGGAGAATTCGTTGCACAGCCACACACACATACAATTTAATGTCTTAATTATGCGGCATGGTGTGATTCGGATCAACCCATTTTAAATCGGTTTTAGTATAACACGATTAGCAATTCAAAGCACTTGTACGTAAGTAAAAGTACCTTAGAAGGTACTATGCACTTAATTGTGTACTTTTCTGGGGCAAAAATAAATTATATGGAGATGTTTAGAAAATAAAATGTCGCAAAATTATGTCACTTGTCATAATCATATCCAGTTTCAATGTGATTACATACATACATACATACTATCACGTCTTTATCCCTAATGGGGCAGACAGAGCAATTTGGGTCTTGCGGCTCTCAGCAGATAGAGCCCAGGGCTGCAAGACTCAAAGGCCACTTTTAGCTTGATGTGGGCAAGAAGGTGTATGAAGAAATCAAAATAGTGATGGGTTGCTAGCCTCATCGCCTATTAACACGATTCTAATTTTCAATGTGATTAACATTTATTATTGCAGAACAACTGATTTAAAGGACCTCTATTTGATTCCAAGGAACTAAAGAGTATATATTATTACTCTGTGGTCTATATTTCATACAAATCCATAGTTTTTTTTTGCCCAATTTGACTTGTTCGTTAGTAGAAGTACATACAATGCCATGGTAGCGAATAAAGTAGACAACGACTAAATTCTTGGAGTGTGAAGTTGGCATTGCATGCATCTGATAAGAACAATGTATTCTAATTAAAACCAGCAATTCGGTATTCGGTGGACAAACACATAAGGAAAAAAACACGCAACGACAAAATTAAGACCACTTAGTGCAGAGTAGAATAGGACCACTCCAAATATTTCTGTGGATGTCGTGGAAGGCGATTAAGGAATTACAAGCTAAACAAAGTTTATAAACATCACTGAGAACTCTCCAATCCGTTTGGCTAGCGTGGAGAGTTTAAGCCAAATCCTCTGGCTTCTCTGACCAAGTATAGCTCTGGTAGTACAAAGAGGGTCATGCTTCTGCAGTGGAGACTAAAAGACCTGAAGATGATGACTTATATAATACAAAAATTAAGATAAGTTCAACACATAGAAAATTATAAAATAGGTTTAACACATCACCGACAAGAATTGAGATTTATTTAGAGAACGAGTATTTCTGAATGGCCACCTGATTCTTGGAGTGTGAAGATGTGCGATGCGCGCGCGCACCCGATAAGAACAATTAATTTCGCAACGCTTTCTCTGACCAACCGAGCTTCTAGCATTCAATTTTTATACACACCTCTAAAAACGGGTATAATTATAGTGTTTGTTTTGATTGAATCGTGAATATATGGTAAAATTATGATTGTGTTCTATTGATGAATCATTGCTGTATGATTGTATATATTTTCTATCTGATTGATGGAGTTGCTATGTTTGATTCCTATCAATATTTGCTATTGAGTCGATGGTAGTAAGATGCGTAAGGTCGTAGCTGTAGGAAAAGAAAAATAGATAATGGTATACTAAGCAGGCTACAAAAGAGATATTGCTGATTTCTTTTCGATCTATAGTGTTCCAAGTTTAAGTTTGATTAAAATAATTTACGCAAAACAATCAATGCAAAATGCAAAATGGTGAGACCACTTTCGGTGTAACCCGAGTGAAACGTCAGCAGAAATAAATAAATAACCGGCCAAGTGCAAGTCAGACTATACAAAATCACGTTTGTTGTATGTAAGCCCCACTTATTATACATATATATACACAATATTTATTTTATTCTGTTTTTAGTATTTGTTGTTAAAGCGGCAACAGAAATACATCATCTTCGATTTCAGCTGTCCAGTGACAGACGGACGCATAGCAGGGTCTTAGTAATAAAGTTCCGTTTTTACCCTGGGGAACAGGAGTCTAAAAAGGTATGTTTCTAGTTAATGATGCAACGCGATATTTTAAAAATACCAGTTAAGTATATTATTTTGCCTTTACGTCCTTGATTTAGACATCCAGACGATCATTTAGTTAAGTTTGCTCTAAATTTGACATCGATGAAGCAGGGACTTGGAAGACCACCTTCCACCTGGATGACGATGGAAACCAGCACAGTTGGATGCCACCACAACTCAAAGTCAAAATCAATTTTTTAATTTTCAATGTAGGATAAATTTATCTCTTAATAAAGTTCATTTTTTTAAATGTTATTTTAGTGCAAAAGCTAAAAGCTACTATCGTTTCAGAACGACCACTGCTGGGAAGATTACGCGGAAAGAAACCCAGTTCAGTATTGGTCCCTACCCAGCCTGATGCTAGGGGCTATGTTACAATTACAATACAGATTTACACTTTAGCTATACTTTTAAATTATACAATTACAATTTGCAGTCAACTATTTCCAAGAATTTTGCCCAGATGATGGCCAGATCAAGGCCGTGTAAAGTGGAAAAGAAAGACAAGGAAGGCCTACCCCAAGTAAATGAGATAAGGTCTAAAGAGAGAAGGAGAAGAAGATATTATTTTGCCTTTCTGAAAAACGGTAAAGTAAAATCATCGTCTTTAGAAGTGCTATTTTTGAAACGCGGAGTCACCTAAACGAATGGTTTTTCCATACAAAAAATCGTTTGCTTAGTGACTCCGCGTTTCAAAAATAGCACCTCAGATCGATCATTCTAGTTCCTATTACAAGAATGCGTGTAACAAATCGATTGACCGTTTTACCGCCAGCTTCCCTATTATAACATTTACCTTGTCAGCGTCTAGATTATCATCATATATATGAGAAAATATGTGGAATTAGGGGTAAGTGTTTGACAACATTGGCACAGTTTATAGATTGATTGACTGTTAGAGCGATGACAGATATATATGTATAGGTATATAAAAAAATGTAGGTATTGGCAAAAAGACTTAGAGCGAACGATTTATTTGAGATTTAGGAATCTAACAGCGAAAGAAAGACGGAACGGACGGAAGATCAGCGGCATGATGTAAAGAAACATCATTGCCACATGCTGAGTGGTGCCATTTTGGTGTAAAAATAGTTTAAATTAATATGGGTATTGTAACTCCTGTTTTGCACCAAATAAAGTATTTTTCTTTCTTTTTTCTTTCTTTCTTTCAAAGAATCTTTCGTTCCGCCCCGTGTGTTTAAAACCACCATAACGCACTTATATCGTACATTTTTATGATTATATTTAATCATTTTAATTAGTACGAAGAATAATAAAGAAAACATGACTACAGCGATTAAAAACCTGTAGACGGAATACGAAATCTAGCGCCAGAATGAAGAGAAAGCTAAGTCATACGAGGTGGTATGGACTTCTGGTGTAAAATTGTAAATCGCATTAGAGGAACCGCTATAACTGCACAGTTGCATAGCTTTGCCCAAGTAGGGTTGTCAATGCAACTGCTACATTTTAGTCTATTTTAACCCCTGACAAAAAAGAGGAGTGCTATAAGTTTAACGATAATGTCTGTCTGTCTGTTTGTAGCATCGTAGCGCTCGAACGGATGGACCAATTTAGATGCGGCTTTTTTTACGTGGAAGCTACTTCCCTTGCGGTAGTTCTTAGCCATGTTTGATGAAAATCGATTGAGTCGTTTAAAAATTATTGGGTGATAATGATAACGCTTCAAATTCGGGGATATGAAATTTACCTGACAAATAATAGATGGCGCTACAATATCAATATACTATGTAGTTCTGCCACTTAACACTAGATGGTGTCGTCGCAGTTCTTTAATTTGCCTATATAAAATAAACTTTATTTTACGAGGATAACACCTACTAACGCATTTTAATCTATGAAAACCTTAATTGATTATTAAAAACCGACTTGATCTACAAAATACTTAACCGATTTTGATGAAATTTCTATGAGACCACCTTACAAGTATGCCCTTTTAAACAAAAAAAAGAATATCTCAAATTGGTCCAGGTGTCTTCGAATAATTGGTGAACATAAATAAAAAAAAATCGCGACATATTATAAATAACCTCCTCCTTTTTTTTGGTGAAGAATGATGGTGAACATATGTGAGTCAACCCTACGTATGGATAGCATACATGGATCATTTCATCCGCGGTTTACGAGCTGTTATAAATAAAACATGTCCAACGGAATACCTGCTACTCATTGTCATATTAACAACTGAACAACACTAGACTGACAAATACACTTCTTTCTTATGATACAGATACAGATACATTTTCACGTCTATATCCCTGACGGGGTAGACAGAGCCCATGGCCGTTAAGCTCAAAGGCCAAGCTTAGCGTGGTGGCGGGCGTTAAGATGGACAAGGAATCAAAATAGTGATGGGTAGCTAGCCGCATCGCCTATTAACATAATTCAAATCTCGCCCATTCCCTCGATCGGCTCTTATGATCTGCGCGGGAAGAGAAGCAGCTGGTACATTCTACGTTTTTTCTTTTCTCCCAGCATACTTTCTTATGAGTAGGCATTTATTCTATTAACTCTTCCCCACTCCTCAATTGTAGTATTTATACAAGTATACAAATAATATACTAACATCAATATCTACTAACCCTATGTGTTGTGTTAGGTTCCACACTGCTCTTTTTCAACCGGTCAAAAGTTATTAAATTTACTTCTATCTACATAATCGTGTCATTCTCATCCTTGACATTGGCAAAATCATCGTTTTGGCTAAACGATGGAGCCAAAAACTTTAAAAGGAAAAAGAAGATAAATTTCTTGCTAGCTTTAAATTTTGTATTGTCATAGCATTGTACTAATACAATTATTAAAATACGAAGGGTTTACAAAAATACAAAGATACATACATACATACATACTATCACGTCTTCATCCCTAATGGGGCAGACAGAGCGTTTTGGGTCTTGCGGCTCTATGCACAGCCCAGGGCCGCAAGACCCAAAAGCCACTTTTAGCGTCATGGTGGGCGAGAAGATGGAAAAGCAATCAATACAGTGATGGGTTGCTAGCCGCATCGCCCGTTAATATGATTCGTATTTTTGCCCATTCCCTCGACCGGCTTTTACGATCTGCGCGGGAAGAGAAGCAGCTGGTACATTCTAAATTTTTTCATTTCTCCCAGACCAGCATGGGAGTGTAATAGGGATACAAAGATAGTAGGTATCTAAGTATAATCATAAGTATGTTAGTATATCTAAGTAGGTATAGTGTCTTTGTAAACTGACGAAGCCCTTAGGGATGCGCGTAGAAGATCATAACTGTCTTAAGGGGTTACCAGAAATTTCTCGCCTGCCCTCATTTGAAATAAATCATTTGCAAGGAAACGTAGATATCATTTAAAATTGTGTCTTAAACAAACCCCAGTTAGCTATTTAAATTATTTTATGAACTACTGTTTATAGTCTAAAGTGACTGATAACACGAAGCTTTTCTACGCACATTAGCCAAAAGTGGCCTTTTTTCTCAAATGTGCATAGAAAAGCTTTCGCCGTTTCTTCTCAGCCATGGTCGTTCGAAAATTCTTGTATATTTATTTATTTATTTATATGTATATAAATATTCACTGATCTCGGAAACGGCTCCAACGATTTCGCTGAAATTTGGTATATGGGGGTTTTCGGGGGTAAACAATCGATCTAGATTAGTCTTGTGTTTGGGAAAACGCGTGTTTTCGAGTTTTCGTGAGTTTTTCTTTACATGGTCGCTAATTTGGACGTGCCGGCCACTGTTGATCTGGTCCAGCGGGTTAAGACGCGGACGGCAAGAAAAAGTGTTACGGGTTTGAATCCCACTCGGTGACTTATTTTTGTTATTTTTATGTTCAAGTTTATATTTTTATTTTTATTGTTTTTAGACAAGTTTAAAAAATTTAATCATTTTTTGAGATATAACCGAGCAAAACTCGGTCGCCTAGGTACTATATTATTATATGATACCAAATGAAACCTAGTTGCATCTTGCATCCACCTCGCTGACCGCATCTCGCTGCAGCCGTTAGCTGCCGTGAGCGGACAGTTATTGCACCCACGTAAAAACTCTTCCGCGATCGCCCGCGCTCGTGTGTGACGGGATATAGGTGTAATTGTATGGCTTTTTAGGGTTCCGTAGCCATAGGGTAAAAACGGGACCCTATAAGACTATATTGTCCGTTCGTCTGTCTGTCACTTTAGACTGTTTCTCATAAAACGTGCTGGCTAGTTAGTAGAAATTTTCACAGATGATGTATTTCTGTTGCCGCAATAATAACAAATAGTAAAATCAGTATAAAATAAATATTGAAATGGGGCTCCTATACAACAAACTTGATTTTTTTATAGACAATAGTACGCATTCCTTCGTGCGCGAGTCTGACTCGTTCTTAGCCGGTTTTTTTATAACTTAATGAGTACTGCTTATGGTTCTGTGAGCTGTAGACTTCATGAGTCTCTGCATAACTATATGATTTCTTAACGTTTGAAATGGCTACACGATTTTGAAAATTTCCAAAAACTGATCGAATGCTCAGTCCTGCTCAAAAACAATTTACGTGAATCGGTTGAGAAATGCGAACTTTAGGAGTAAGGAGTTGCCGAGACAATTATTACACTAAAGTATGGTAAAGTACATTTTCTATGTAGCTACCTGCAAGCATCTTTAAAAATATGTAATTATAACGCGTTGCCCTTGCACCCGAGCCCTAGTATTGTGTAAATCCAAAAACTGACCGAATGCGCAGTCCTGCTCAAAAACAATTTACGTGAATCGGTTGAGAAATGCGAACTTTAAGGAGTAATAAGGAGTTGCCGAGACAATTATTACACTACAGTATGGTAAAGTACATTTTCTATGTAGCTACCTTCAAGCATCTTTAAAAATATGTAATTACTAGCAGTCCATCCCGGCTTCGCCCGTGGTACATACATAGCCTATGTCACTCAGGGATAACATAACTATCCAACAGTGAAAGAATTTTTAAAATCAATCCAGTAGTTTCGGAGCCTATTCAATACAATCAAACAAACAAACAAACAAATCTTTCCTCTTTATAATATTAGTGTAGATAACGCGTTGCCCTTGCACCCGAGCCCTAGTATTGTGTAAGTTGGTTGTTGGCAACCCAACATTAATATTTATTTTTTATTTTTTTGTATGGCAACTTTGTAATTTCCCGCTCTCTCCCTTTTGCTGTGCCAATAAAGCAGCACGTTTAATTCAGCTCGTGGATTTTATTTTAATTACCAGTAACCTTACAACAGTCCATTCAGTTCTTACATTCAACATACAAATTACAATTTCCTTCATTGGTAATTATTAAAAATCAAGTTTTGATAACTATATCGTATGATATATCAAATGAAAGGGCTCCAAAAAGCGGGTTACTCACGACACATCAGGCGTGGTGTTGGTCAGCAGCCGCACGCAGTCCAGGCACCCCCTGGCGGCCGCGTAGTGCAGCGCGAGCGCGCCGTTGTTCGCGCGCCCCGCCGCGGGCATGGCGCGCCCGCACCACCAGCCCTCGACAGCTAACCGACCGCTCCTGCGACAAAGATAACACAACATTAGATATTAATACCACATTTCAGCCGCATATGGAGAGTTTGTTTATGTCCACCAGATGAATTTACGCTGCTGAAATACACATATACATATTATCACGCCTGTTTCCCACAGGGGTAGGCAGAGACGGACCTCCACTTGCTACGATCCTGACATACCTCTTTCGCTTCATCTACACTCATCACTCTCTATAAACATGCCCGCCGGCAAAGAATCTAGACCGATTGTCTACCCCCAAAAACCCCCATATACCAAATTTCAGTGAAATCGTTATAGAGCTGTTTCCGAGATCACAGAAATAAATTTATATAAATATACAAGAATTGCTTGTTTATAAGATATGATATTATCTTTGCCGGCATGAAGAGAGTGATAAGTGGAGATGAAGCGAAAGAGGTCTGTCAGGATCGTAGCAAGTAGAGGTCCACAGTCTCTGTCTATCCTTGTGGGAAACAGACGATAAAATATGTATGTATGTATTTTAACAGCATAAATCCTGCGGGTGGACTTAAACAAACTTTTTGAAATTCCAAAAAATGGAAGCGTCGTTTAAGGTACATGAGATGGCTCGAGAAGAACGCATTATACTGACCCAGGTACCTATGGTCCGCACTTGGATAGCTTAATCACAAATGGCTTTAATTACTCAAACTCCTTAGTGTTTCGGAAGGCACGTAAAAGCATATTATATAGACGTAGATTTTTTTACTGCGTAAAGTCGTTGGTTCTGGCCATGGAATTGTATGTACTTGGTTCTGGCTCATTGTATGACTGTCGTTAAGCTACTCGTATGTCAAATGCCTTTAACAGTTTAAAAAATCTGACAACAGTTTTGGTCACACACACACGTAAAACTAACAAACAATTAGGTACAATTATAGACTTTTTGACATTATGAATGAGTTGAAAGGAGAGTACATATACATTAGGGTCACACACGACAGATGGTGAACGAGGTTGTCTTGAAATTAAACGATGTACAAGATTTTTTTCTACCTTTTTGATTCACTATTTGCGTGCAATGAAAATGCAATTTCCATTTCCATATAAAAGACATCAACGCGTTAGTCATCGATTACAACGCCATCTAGCAACGAATAGATACTCTACAACGTACTCGGGAAGCAAAAGCAAGCATGTCCGTATTGTCCGTCACTGTTCCGCAATGTTGAGCACGGGCTAAAGCATGCTTTTAGTATGGCTACTCGTCCATAGATGGCGCTACTTTTCAGTTTGATTCTAAAAGAAAACGTTTGTAGGTAGAAGCACTTGCTCGTAAATGGCAATTTTTGTAAAAACATCAAAACCAGAGATCAAAACCTATCTACTTTGAAAAAAACTGTCAGTAAAAAAACATTTTGCATTGCTCTAAAAACAACGCCTACTTGTTTAGGATAGTCTAACTCAGTCTAAGTCAAATAAGCGGCCAAGTGCGAGTCGGACTCGCCCATAAAGGGTTCCGTAGTAGTAAATAACATAATATAAAAGTCTTGTAGTATGTTTTTTTTTTTAATTTTTATATTTGAGTTGATTGAATGATAGGTAAATTGCCGTTTATAATTTATGACATATTAAAAAAAAACTACTTACTAGATCTCGTTCAAACCAATTTTCACTGGTAGTTCTCATAGTAGTGAACATTATATATTTTTTTTAGTTTTATCATTATTATATTTTAGAAGTTACGGGGGGGGGGACACACTTTTTTCCACTTTGGAAGTGTCTCTCGCGCAAAGTATTCGGTTAAGAAAAAAATGCTATTAGAAACCTAATTATCATTTTTGAAGACCTATCCATAGATACCCCACACGTATGGGTTTGATGAAAAATTAATTTTTAAGTTTTAGTTCTAAGTATAGGGAACCCCCAAAATTTACTGTTTTTTTCTATTTTTGTGTCAAAACCTTAATGCGGTTTACACAATTCATCTACTTACCAAGTTTCAACAGTATAGGTCTTATAGTTTCGGAAAAAAGTGGATGTGACATACGGACGGACAGACAGACAGACAGACATGACGAATCTATAAGGGTTCCGTTTTTGCCATTTGGCTACGGAACCCTAAAAAGAATCTCAAGATTGCAACTTAGATTTTTCCACCGTAAAAAGTTTTGAGATTATAATTCACATGAAATACTCAGTTATTAACCGACTTCGAAAGGAAAGGTTATCAATTGGTCGCGATCTTTTGTTCTAAGGTTGAAGTTGAACGCCTGAACAGATGTGGAAAATTCTTTTTTGTTTGTGAGGTGGTCATATACAATCTGGAAGGGACATACCCGTAATAAATCGAACAATATAGGTACTATACTAGATCACTATAGTATAATGATAATAATAATAAAAAACAGTCAAAAGGCAAAAACAACCGACATTTTCAATACAAATTGCCCGGGCGGTTGCACACTTTTGTATGGAAATGACGATTTTTTTTAGTATTTCACTCTTATTTTAATTTCATTATAGTACAGTGATGGTCGAGTACAGGCCGTGGGTCGATTTGTAAAAATCTTATCAAAATTGGTTCTGTAGTTTAGGTTGAAGTCAGTTTTATTTTTAACCGACTTCAAAATAGGAGGAGTTTATCAATTCCATTGTATGTTTTTTTTTGTATGTATGTGACGCGATATCTTCGGCAACCGTGGACCGATTTTGATGATTCTTTTTTTATTTGAAAGCCCTTACTCCCAAGTTGGTCCCATATTAATTTGGTGAAGACATGATGAAGAACTTTGGAGATATGGAAGAAACTCCTGAAAAAAATGGAAGTCGGTTGTTATTTTTTGTTAAAAATGTAATTATTGAAAAAATATTTAAAAAGTACAACGTCGCATAGATCTGCCGAATTTCTTTAGAAAGAGTGCTTAAAAAATAAATACTTTCTTTTAATTAAATCGTTATTAAACTCATAAACAATACACAACAGGCAGGTTTTCACGAACTTGTACAGACTTATTACCACGCAAACTAACCGTGTCATTAAACCAAATTTAAACAATTATCCGCCCAAATCAAGTTGACATATTTTATAGGATAATTCTACTAGATGTCGATTTGTTTAGGGTGGATATTGTTTTAAACCATATTTTTAACCAAGACATAAAGTTATTTTGTGTTTTATGATCAGTCGGACTTTTAAAACAATGCTTAGTTATATGTATAGTACCTGGGCGACCGAGCTTTGCTCGGTTACATCTCAAACATTAACTAATTTTTTTAAACTTGTAAAACAATGCAAAATAAAAAATTATATATAAACTTAAACATAAAAATAAAAAAAGCTTCACCGAGTGGGATTCGAACCCGTAACATTTTTTCTAGCGGTCGGTATCCTTAACCACTGAGCTAAAATCAAGGCGGTCGGCGCGTCGAAATTAGCGACCATATTCTGCGTGGAAAGAAAAACGCATGAAAACTCGAAAACACGCGTTTTCCCAAACATAAAACTAATCTAGATCGATTGTTTACCCCCGAAAACCCCCATATACAAATTTTCAGCGAAATCGTTAGAGCCGTTTTCGAGATCATAGAAATTTATAAATATATATATATATACATACAAGAATTGCTCGTTTAAAGGTATAAGATATGACGCACGCAACACAATCAATATAAATAGGTATAATAGAAGACGTATAATAAATTGGAGAATTAGCCAAACAAAATCAGACATTTTTATTCTAAATAACCTAAAGAAATAACTAGTTGATCTTTATCATGACATTTAACTCAAATTCGTGGGAATCACTTAATTATTTATATCGAATAGATTATGCCTACATAATCTTTCCTTATCTATACAAAAAATTATGAATAATCCATTATTTTTTGCAACATGTAATGAAAGTGAGTTTGTATATTTGTTTGTTTGTTTTCTCTTCACGCTTAATGCTGAACCGATTTGGATAAAATTTGGTATGGATATAGTTTGAGACTCGGAAAGGACATAGGGTACTCTTTATCCCGAATTCCCACGGGGAGCGAAGCCCGCGGGTACAGCTAGTATAATATATTTCTTCCATACTCCAGAAGAAAAGAAAAGACTTAGAATGTACCAACTGCTTCTCTTCCCGCGCAGATCGTAGAAGCCAATCCAGGGAATGGGTGAAAATGCGAATCATGTTAATAGGCCATGCGGATAGCAACCCATCACTATGTTAATTCCTTTCTCCACCCTATCCCACTATCACGCTAAAAGTGGCCTTTGATTCTTGTGGCCCTGGCCACTGTCTGCTTGGAGTTGCATGACTCAAAATGCTCTGGGAAAACCACTTTATCCTTTCCGCTGTCACTGGGTGGAATTCCACCCGGCTTCCATTGTTTTACTATTGTGTCTGGGTTTTGTCGCATCTTAAAATTGATTAAGTCTATCGATGGAATAACTTCATCATAGGCTTACCCTTTGTTAGAGTTAGCATATCGATTGACTTACCCTAACGTTATGGTAACTCCTTTGAGTCTGTTAACTACTAGTAACTCGACTTACTAGTAACCTTAAAGTTTCGATTATACCTGTTAGCATTAGGTTGGTTACCTTTTCTCTCTTTGTTCTACAGTCTTGTCTACTACTTCCAAACTCATAGAAACGACTGTACACAATGTAATATAAGTCTTATGTGAATGCAATTGTAACATTCTTCGTCTACCTATAATTTTCCTAGCCCTCTCTATTCCATCTACCCTAAAGAAAATCTAAAGTTACCGTTTAAATCAAACGCAATCATCCGTATGGCCAGAAAATGTGATCGTCTATTATTATTTAAAGGACCCGTTGTGTAACGCAAATAACTAACGTAAAATAAAACATTCAAAATATTTACGTCAGAAAGAAAAGTAATGGGTTTAAGTTAAATAAAGAAAATTATCACTTAGCTTTGGATCTGATCGAAGACCACAGTGAAGGAGGACCCGTTAGTACGACACCGCGAAGTTCCGCGACGATGCACCGTCGTCGACGTTTATCCATCTCGTAACTCCGAACGCTCGCGCCTCCGACGTTTCGACATCCCGCCGATCTCGCTTGCGCATGAAAACAGTTTTTCCGCAGAGTTTACATTTGTACAGGACATATCCGAATGTATTAAATATAAAATAACATACAATATAACATAAGATATAATATAAAATATGAGCTTTAAATTAGACAAACAACCAATTAATCTCCGGAGCTCTGGTTTGTAGAAGGCTGTATAGGAGGAGGACTATAAAAGTCTAGAATTCCTATAAAAAGGGGTTAGATACGGGTCTCCCAACACACCTTATAACCCGTCCACGCATTAGTCAGTTCCAAGGCAGAATTGGATGGTACGATGGTCACGAGTACCTGACTAAGCGTCCTGCGACCAGACTAGTCGACCTTGTGACCTACAGACTAGACCCTAGAACCTATCATCCTATCCTATTCGTCTGCAGACGTTTTGTTTTCTATCTTTAGGGGCGGTTGATTTCCCTACTAATTTACCTACGTAATTATTTACAAATTATATCCTCCAAAATACAGTCAACTTTTATTTGCCCTAAAGCCAGCTTTCTGTGTGTGGCATTGTACCCACGTCGCGGCTACTGCCGATCGAATGTCAATAGTATTATGCAGAATCTAAACTGTAAATGATTACAGCTATCATTCCCTTAAGATGTTTTGTTCCCAAACTTTCGCGCGATTGATTTCCTAGGTCATCTAACTAAGTACTAATGTAATTATTCGCAGGTTACCATTCTTCAGAATACAGTCGACTTTAATTTTCCCTAAAGCCAGCTTTCTGTGTGTGGCATTGTACCCACGTCGCGGCTACTGCCGATCTATGTCAATAGTATTTTAAGAATTCAAACTGTTAATAATTACAGCTACCCCCATAATAAAACTATAAAACTTCGACATTTATCCCTAGGTCTGCGGTTATTACAAACAGCTTTCAATCGCCCCTATGAATTAGTGTTGGTGGAGTTCATTTGTATGTCCTAGGCGTTAAACACAAAACGTCAAGAATATTAATATAAAATATTAATTAATTTCAGTTGAGATAATGAGATTTAAAGTACGTCCCTATCAAATTCCTAAATTATATTATCACAGCACTATCGACAAAACAGCAGACATCTCACATACATTTGGATTCTGGTGACAAGCTAGATTAACAAAGGACAATACATTTCTGCGACATTATTACCTCTGCAAGACGAAGTCTCGACTTTACGACCTCTCTTACAATACAGTTAGTAAATAATAAATATAGATAAAATATATGAGTAAGGTAAAGTTCATACGACCTCATGTCCTTGTTACCGGTACGATCTTTTTAGCGTACTGCGCAGTCGCCACGGTGGCATCTTCACCACACTATCACCTCGAGCACCCTTTAGTCGGATTAAAGTCTTGGTAATGAGTAATGAAAGTCGGAAATATGAATGGCACGAGAATGCCATTAATCTCGTATTTTATAAGTAAGAAAATATTTAAATGACGCATACGATCAAAATTAACCCTTGAACGTGTATTCTTTATTCCTCAACCCGAAAACTTTCACTTTTCACTCTTTCGTTAGTCGCGTCTTGCGCCCGCGCCGGTTCCCGAACTTCCCCCGATCTCTCTTTTCTCCCTCCCCTCCTTTGCTCCTACCCCTGAATCTCCTTGCTCCGCCCCTTTATACCCTTTTACCAATCCCATGCGTCAAACTAATCCGCCCTAAAACCTTTGAAAATTAATTAACCACAAATATATAGCTGATATTGCCCTCCCATATTATATAATATTAGTCATGCCTAGGAATAGTTGAACATGTAGAAGACCACGTCTGCTACAGAGCGCCCCTTGATGAAAGAAAACTTTTTCTTTACGAAGAATTCGTGAAGAAAATTTGAATGAATCACCAATTAAAATAACTTGAGGCTATTAAATGAAAACAGTTTACCTCCATTTTTTTCAAAATTTATTAAGCACAGTTTTTATTAAAATATGTTACGTGTATATAATAATTCCTTAGTTTACTTATCTTAGCAAGGTTGCATTTATTTATCAAAATAATATTATCTAAAGTACACACAAAATACATTTTAATATATATATATATATTTTTTTTTTTTTTTTTTTTGCTGGATAACTGGGGATGACCTTTACAATTTATTATAAGAATAATATTGTTCTAGATTAAAAGCGTTATAGTTACCTACACTTTTATTTGTTTTTGGGTCAACCAGACTATATGTATTTGCATATGGAGATGCGGCCACAACATATGGTCCCTCATACTTCGGAAAAAGTTTGGCTGCCTCATGTTTGTCTGCATCAGATTTAGGAAAAGTTCTTAATTTTACGTATTGACCTATTTTATACTCTTTAATTCTGTGATTTTTGTTAAAATACTTGCATCTCTTTGCCGCACTTATGCTTAAATTTTCAAATGCCTTTACCCTAGCTTCATTTATATTTGTTGAGTGTTCGTTATTCTTTACAAGAGTAGTTTCTATACTCGAAGAATAATTTTCACCCTTTAATAAATACAGTGGGCTATAGCCATGACTAGCGTGTACTGTATTATTGTGGCAGTCTTCGACATCCTTTAATATATTTGTCCATCTAGAATGAGAATTTGAGCAATATATCCTCAGCATATTACCTAATTCTCTATGGAACCTTTCAGTGCTATTTGGCCTTGGGTTATAGACTGAGGTAAATGTAGCTCTAGCTCCCAATAATTCTAGACCATTTTTCCACACCTTTGATCGAAATTGTGTACCATGATCGGTGACCACGCATTTCGGTTTAATGATTTCGGAGAACTTCTGTAAACAATGCAATACGGCTGTGGCGGTGGCCCTTTTTATAGCATAAAGCTTTACATATTTAGTGAAAACGTCTTGTATCACAAATATATAACGACACCCAGATCTCCCCATGGGTAAGGGTCCATAAATGTCAGCCATTACCTTGTCTCCTATGTGTTTAGCCAAAACCGGCTTACTAGGTCCAACAGTATTGCAGTTATTTATTTTGGCTAGTTGACATTCATGACAAGTTTTTAAAAGGGCCTTAGTTTTAGTCTTCAAGCAAGGCCAGTAATATTTAGAGTTCAATAATTTAATGATCTTATAGCTACCCGAATGGCCAAGCTCTTTATGATAGTGCCACACAATATCATCAGTTTTATTTTCAGGTATCACCAGTTTTTTTATCTTATTTGCTCTAACATATAAAGTCTCTTCTTCAAGTTCATATTCACCATCTCCATTTCTTACTTTTATAATATCACGCTCTCCTTTCTTCAATGAGCTTATTACTTTGAATATCATTGGATCATCGTTTTGGTATTTCGTTATGTTTCTAAAATAGTTTTTTAAATTTATTTTCCCTTCTGACTCAAAGACAGCTATTTCAAGAAAATTTTGTTTTTCTTCCTGTATAAGATCAGCATCGTAAGAATAGCGCGAAAGTATATCAGGTACAGTATTGCTTCGTCCCGTTATATATTCTACCGTATAATCGAACTGGTTTAGATATACTAACCATCTTATCACCCTGTTAGTGTGCATTTTCCACGTTCGCAGAAATGTAAGAGAATGGTGATCGGTTTTAATGACGACCTTGGCGCCCCTTAGATAGGTTTCAAATTTTTTCAAACAATATATTATAGCCCACATTTCTTGTTCAGACACTGTCCAACGTTTTTCAGTTTCTGTAAATCCCTTGCTGCAAAACCCTATGACATGATGGTTGTCATCGTCGTCCAATTGATACAAGCAACCACCCAAAGCATACCCCGAACTATCGGTTTGCAAGTAATATGTCTTGTTAGGATCTGGATACTTTAGTATAACTGACGCCAAAAATAATCTTTTCACCTTTTCAAAAGTGACTTGTTGTTCTGATCCCCAATGCCACTTTACTCCCTTTTTGAGCAATTCGCAAAGTGGTTTAGTTTCATGACCATATTTATTTATAAAGCGCCTGTAGTAATTACAAAGTCCTAAGAATGCTCTGACATGTTTCACTTTCTTTGGGATAGGAAAATCTTTAATAGATTGGATCTTGGATTCGTCCATCTCTATCCCGTTTGGCGAAATGATATGTCCTAGCATTTTTACTCTATTTCTTAAAAATTGACATTTTGTTAGATTACACGTTAAACCCGCTAATTCAAATTTTTCTAGTACTAGATCGAGGTGTGTCAAGTGGGTTTCTAAACTCCCATTAGTAAAAATGCAGATATCATCTAAGTAGTTAACGCAAAACGATTTTACTTCATTTCCTAAGATTTTATCCATGGCTCGAGTAAATCCCGATACTGCCGTTTTTAATCCTTGCGGTAAGCGAAGATATACATATGACTTATTGTTAAATACAAACCCAGTATATTTAACACTCCCTTCCTCTAACGGTATTTGAAAGTATGCATTTTCTAAATCCAGCGTAGAAATATACTTAACTCTATAAAACTGCTGTAATATTTCAGAAATAATTGGAGGTTTTTCTGTTTCACCTTCCATACGGGTATTAAGTTCTCTGGCGTCTAATAAAATACGAACCGAACCATCCTTTTTAACAGTATATGTTAAAGGGCTAGCATAAGGCGTCGCTGATCTTTGTATAATTCCTAAACTTTCCATTTCTCTTAATTTGTTTTCAACCTTTTCCCTATACGCAAACGGCACTGGGTAAGGGTATTTGACGAAAGGAGTCTCGTCAATCATCTTGATTTGATGTTTATATAGTTTGGTACATCCCAATTTCTGTGCAAACACCTTTCGTCTTTTATATAAGACATCATACAAAGCGTTATTTTCATTGTTCTCAAGACTTAAAGTTTCTAGATAACCATTTAGCCTCTGTTCAAAATTGTCATCTTTGTTTCCGAATTTTTCCAATTTCCCTTCTCCTTGATTAGTTTCAATTGCACACTGCACTCCATTCTTAATTGAAGAATTTGTAGTGGATACATCCATGAAGCCTGCCGCGCCTACAGTAATATGAGGGTCGCTCCCGCAATGTATAGTAACGTTATTATCTTCTAACCAGTTATAACCTAAAATTATAGGTCGTAATAAATTCTGAACCACTAAACAAGGCGTCGTAATTAACTTTCCTCCAAGTTTTAAAGGCACCAATACTAATTTATTAATACGTACCGATTTCTGTCCTACAGCACCCTTTAATTGTATATTCGCTATGGGCATGGTGGGTAATAGATTCATTTTATTTTGTAAGCAATTATACGTATCAGATGAAATAGCCGTCACTTGTGATCCGGAATCAATAAGACACCTTAATTCTTGATCTCCCACTACTGCTTTTACTTCAGGCAAACACGGTAATTTGACATCATTTTCACTTCTCTCAGAATAATCCTCATCCTCTAATATAGACGCAAATCCAGCATCACGTACATGAAAATATTGAGTTTCAGACGTTCTCCTCAAAAAGGCTCTATGCCGCAATTTGTCAACTATCATACCAACAATTTTCTCGGCAATAGATTGCTCCTCTTTTTCCACGACCTCAACACACCCTATGCCGCACCTATTTGTTTTCATTACAATATTCTGTGAAATGGGACTTTTCCTTCCGTTTTTTTTCTTTCCTAGGCCATTCCCAGGTATCCAACCCATTTTTAACATTAAAACTAATGCAATATTATTCTTAACCTCCCTTTTAACTTTCTCCTTTGGTTTATTGGAAGTCGTATCCTCGGTCGGAAATCTGCAAAGTTCAAGCTCAAGTTATAAAATATATATATATAATACGTCTAAACCACAGTTACTAATTCGCATAAACTAACTCTCACAATATCATCAGAACAAAACAGGACCGAACTATAATATAATATATATATATATATTTTTTAATTATTCTTCACTTGGTATAATAAAAATAAAAATAGAACAAAAGAGCGTAAATATGCGCGAAATTAATTACCCTTCATTGGATTGGAAGGTTTCTTGTAATTCGTCATTCGCATCTGATGTTATCGGGCCCCACTCTATTTCATCTTCCGCCTCCAAAGCAGACGTATGTGCTGTTTTTTCTGTGCTATTTTCGGCGTACCGCTTTTTTTTATCCCCGTCATAATTCCGGTCTGCGTTTGAATTATAATTCATACGTGGTCCATTCGATGAATCTGATGCTCCTTCGACATCTCTAAGGAACTTTGAAGCGGAAATAGCTCCTTTAGCACCTGTCGCTAGCCATAACCTCCGTATCTCCTGAGGAAAATGCTGCATAATCTCTTCCGTTAACCCTTCGTCAGTATTGTGATAACACGTTAACCTTTTCGAGTCGTAATATAAGTCGGCAAAATATTCAGACATTGTCATTCTTCCCTTAGAATGCCAATGTCCTCCCCCTAGTCGTCTCTTTAATCGGTTTTGCGCCTCTTTACCCCAATATTGATCTAAGAAGTCGCGCTTCAGGTCTTCCAGATTATGCCACTTGTCTTGGTAAATCCTCGCCCAGTTTTTAGCGTTCCCTGCCAAACAATCTAAAGCGGTGTCTAGCTCCTTGTTTTTTAAATTCATCCTTACTATATATTTTTCCAATTCTTCCAAAAAAACCATGGGGTGTTTGTTTGTATTTCCGTTGAATGTAGGCTTAGTTGGCGTCGTTACCATGATAACACCTTGAGTTATTGGTGTTTGCTGAATAATTGCCCCTACATCACTTACTGATTCTGTTGTCGATCCTCCCGGCGTTGAGAGCCTCTCGATTCCATCCATCCGTTGTGTCAAGGGTGTGATGGCGTTTAAAATCATTTTATTGATTTTTAAAAGCATACTATTTTCCCTTGCGTTCGTCCGGGATATCCTCGGTGACGCAGTCCTTTGAGTCGATCTTGACTTCCTTCCTTGCACATTCGTTTTGCGGGATTCCTTATTCATTTTCCTCCCTTTTAGTTTTTTTTCTTTTCTATACAATTTAATATATGTGAGGAATATAGAATACACGTACCCTTTCCCATCCCACACGTAATTTACGAAACCTTTGCTACAATTACCGCAATAAAGAATAGCCCTCGATTTATTTATTTTTTAGTTATTATTTTTATTTAAGGACCTTAGTTCGCATGTAAATATAGGCGGTGGCACGCAATCACATAGACTGGAACATACGGAAGATCGAGTGTACTGTTTTATTTTTCCTTCTTTTTTTTTATGTCTAATTTTAAAGGTAAACGTTAAAAAGGATTACTTAGCTTGATCTACCAGTTTAGAGTTCATGCTGAACCATTACGAAACGGCAGCTCTCCTACTCTCTTTTGCTGGTCATCATCCGCGGCGCAGGATGAATATCGGCCTACTCCATTCCTGGAATTATTTATATTGACAAATTTAACACTTATAATTTAAAATTGCATGAGTCGTATGTCAAAGAACAAAATTATATTTAAACTATTATTTATAATAGTCGCCAAATATCCTTACTTTTTCATTATGTCAATGGAAATAATTTCATACCCCTCAATAATATCCAGATGATAAAATAATGTGTGATTTATTAATACGAGTTCATGTTCACCATTTAGTGTCAAGTGTCACATTGAGATGTTAATCTTTCTCACAGCAATAAATTTCCATAACTTCCCATTAAGAGCTGTCATTCCAACATCAACTTAGTGAAATATTTATTAACATGTGTTATTTATCTAAAATGTTCAAGTGGATATTTCAACACTCAACCAATTCGTAAGTGGACACATTCCCATTTATTTATGTGTATTGGTTCTAAGTTTAGTTTTTGCAAGGTATAATAAATAACTAGAAGTTATAGAGAGCCAGTTTTTTTTTTTTTTTTAAACAACAGTCCCTACACATGTGTAGCCCATTTAACTTTCTAAAAGCAGTTTATCTTTACTTAAATTTGTATCCCATGGAGTTTCGAGAAGGATCCCTGCCTTTGTTTTCACAAGACAAAGAACCCTGCCACACGTGCATTGCAGAAGGCAATTTGACGGTTCTTCAGTGCATCCGTCGTAAACTCAATTACTAGTTGTTGCAATAACTATTCAAAAACCCCTTGTTGTGACCTTCAACAATACTAATGTTAGTTACTTTTTACGTCACCTCATTTCTCTGGACATAAAAAAGCAAAGCTCCCCGTTTTAGTGTTTGATTATTTTGGGCTAAAGAAAGAGAGTAATGATAAAGAAATGTTTAGTGTAAGGCTAACCTATTATGCTGTATAAAGTAATAAAATGCATAATCTATTTTATGATCACAACAAAATAACCTTATCTTAAATTTCATTAAGAAATACACGGCACTTGTGGTATTTTGCAAATATTTCTAGTATTTTTTATATTGAAATAATAGGATTCTAGATTTAATAGAGTATTCAATATACGTATAGGTATTTGTCAGGCGTTGACATCCAAACCTTATTTTGTTGTTTATTTATTTCATATGATATGTATCAAATAATGACCCAAATAGCTAAACCAAAGTTTCTGTACGAGTGATTGAATAAAATAATACAAACGTATATGAGCACAGAATTTTTCATCATCAATACCTATTAAAAAATACCCCGGTCACTAAATGATCTATATGTGAATCACATATCAAAATCTTTTGAATGTTAACTTAAACAACAAACAACAAACTTACATTCCTCGTCACTAATTTGATTTGATTATGAAAATAGTGATGTATGTGTCTTTATAATTAATCAAGACACTAACATTATAATTATAATGCGGTAATCAAACTCGCCAAAGAATGTAATACCAACTTATAACAACTTCTCAAGTCTGTGGACCACCTAACCAAGTACAAACGCACTGCAGGTAAGCACATCCTCTACAAAATAAAACTTCCAGTTTGTATACGGGAATCGAACCCATAGTAATAATTAATTAACTTACACTTATTTTTGCTTTAATATCTATTTATAATACCCTTACATAAAGGCATGTTTTTGTTTTAAACGCCACATTTTTCTTTACACGGGAATCGAATCCATGAAAAATCATCATCAACATCATCATTTCACCTGCATAACGTCCACTGCTGGAATAATAATAATATTAACACCTAAATATGGTCAAGCATGTTTTTATATCTAACTAACACATGTGTTATACATATACGGGAGTCGAACCCGAATTAATAATTCCCGGCTATTTCAACATACTCATATAAATTAACTTTCATACATTTAATACAACATACATTTACATACACACAGGAGTTGTAAACAACTTCGTAAGTTCTTGAATTTAATGTTATACCTATTTATCTACTAACTATACCTAAATATAAGTTAAAATTTTTGTTCAACCACCTAGAAGTTGAATCTGCTTTTGACTAACCAAGTTATGGACCCATTATGTTTTTACACATAAGCTTTTAATAATACCAATTCAACATTTCATTCAGGAATCGAACCTGAACTAAAAGAACTAATTTCACATGTATTTCATTCAGGGATCGAACCTGAAGTAGTTAGTATTACCATTTAATTTGTCTTATTTAGCAAATGAGCTGCTACAAGTAATGTCACGTCACTGCTTAAGCATTAACAATAAAATTATTTAAAATGGCGTAAGATTTACGCCCCTAAGAATGTTAATAATATTTCTAAATATCTAAACTATAATAAGTCCTAAATAAAATATAACGCTTCTATTCTTAATATTTAAATATACCTATAAACTCTTAACCTACCATAGTAAATCAGGTTCTTTTACATGCGTTCTTGGACTTATAAAGAAGTTCAAGATTTAATGACGCATATCCTGGTCACGGCACCACTCTGTAACATTCTTCGTCTACCTATAATTTTCCTAGCCCTCTCTATTCCATCTACCCTAAAGAAAATCTAAAGTTACCGTTTAAATCAAACGCAATCATCCGTATGGCCAGAAAATGTGATCGTCTATTATTATTTAAAGGACCCGTTGTGTAACGCAAATAACTAACGTAAAATAAAACATTCAAAATATTTACGTCAGAAAGAAAAGTAATGGGTTTAAGTTAAATAAAGAAAATTATCACTTAGCTTTGGATCTGATCGAAGACCACAGTGAAGGAGGACCCGTTAGTACGACACCGCGAAGTTCCGCGACGATGCACCGTCGTCGACGTTTATCCATCTCGTAACTCCGAACGCTCGCGCCTCCGACGTTTCGACATCCCGCCGATCTCGCTTGCGCATGAAAACAGTTTTTCCGCAGAGTTTACATTTGTACAGGACATATCCGAATGTATTAAATATAAAATAACATACAATATAACATAAGATATAATATAAAATATGAGCTTTAAATTAGACAAACAACCAATTAATCTCCGGAGCTCTGGTTTGTAGAAGGCTGTATAGGAGGAGGACTATAAAAGTCTAGAATTCCTATAAAAAGGGGTTAGATACGGGTCTCCCAACACACCTTATAACCCGTCCACGCATTAGTCAGTTCCAAGGCAGAATTGGATGGTACGATGGTCACGAGTACCTGACTAAGCGTCCTGCGACCAGACTAGTCGACCTTGTGACCTACAGACTAGACCCTAGAACCTATCATCCTATCCTATTCGTCTGCAGACGTTTTGTTTTCTATCTTTAGGGGCGGTTGATTTCCCTACTAATTTACCTACGTAATTATTTACAAATTATATCCTCCAAAATACAGTCAACTTTTATTTGCCCTAAAGCCAGCTTTCTGTGTGTGGCATTGTACCCACGTCGCGGCTACTGCCGATCGAATGTCAATAGTATTATGCAGAATCTAAACTGTAAATGATTACAGCTATCATTCCCTTAAGATGTTTTGTTCCCAAACTTTCGCGCGATTGATTTCCTAGGTCATCTAACTAAGTACTAATGTAATTATTCGCAGGTTACCATTCTTCAGAATACAGTCGACTTTAATTTTCCCTAAAGCCAGCTTTCTGTGTGTGGCATTGTACCCACGTCGCGGCTACTGCCGATCTATGTCAATAGTATTTTAAGAATTCAAACTGTTAATAATTACAGCTACCCCCATAATAAAACTATAAAACTTCGACATTTATCCCTAGGTCTGCGGTTATTACAAACAGCTTTCAATCGCCCCTATGAATTAGTGTTGGTGGAGTTCATTTGTATGTCCTAGGCGTTAAACACAAAACGTCAAGAATATTAATATAAAATATTAATTAATTTCAGTTGAGATAATGAGATTTAAAGTACGTCCCTATCAAATTCCTAAATTATATTATCACAGCACTATCGACAAAACAGCAGACATCTCACATACATTTGGATTCTGGTGACAAGCTAGATTAACAAAGGACAATACATTTCTGCGACATTATTACCTCTGCAAGACGAAGTCTCGACTTTACGACCTCTCTTACAATACAGTTAGTAAATAATAAATATAGATAAAATATATGAGTAAGGTAAAGTTCATACGACCTCATGTCCTTGTTACCGGTACGATCTTTTTAGCGTACTGCGCAGTCGCCACGGTGGCATCTTCACCACACTATCACCTCGAGCACCCTTTAGTCGGATTAAAGTCTTGGTAATGAGTAATGAAAGTCGGAAATATGAATGGCACGAGAATGCCATTAATCTCGTATTTTATAAGTAAGAAAATATTTAAATGACGCATACGATCAAAATTAACCCTTGAACGTGTATTCTTTATTCCTCAACCCGAAAACTTTCACTTTTCACTCTTTCGTTAGTCGCGTCTTGCGCCCGCGCCGGTTCCCGAACTTCCCCCGATCTCTCTTTTCTCCCTCCCCTCCTTTGCTCCTACCCCTGAATCTCCTTGCTCCGCCCCTTTATACCCTTTTACCAATCCCATGCGTCAAACTAATCCGCCCTAAAACCTTTGAAAATTAATTAACCACAAATATATAGCTGATATTGCCCTCCCATATTATATAATATTAGTCATGCCTAGGAATAGTTGAACATGTAGAAGACCACGTCTGCTACACAATTAGTATAATTATTGAATGGCTGTTTGGATGTGCCACGAAGCCTGTTTCTTTTTCTAGCCCGATGCGTCGTCTCGCTAACCCTATAAACTGTATGCATAAGCAGTTATGTGTTGTATGCCATTGTAATAAAGATTAAATTGCTTAAGGCCGTTTATATAATATTGATAGGGTAAGCCTATCATAGGGTTATTAGTAAGTGCTTTGTTGAATTAACTGTATCGTATTAGTAAGCCTTTTGTCAGGGTAAGCAAATGATATGGTTACCAAATCATTAGGGATTATGAAAACCAGTCGATCAAAAACCCGAACGAAAATCCTTTAAAAGATAAGCGGTTCCGGTCCCTGGCTCTGAGTGCTCCACCAGGGATAGTACCTGGGCGACCGAGCTTTGCTCGGTTATATCTCAAACATTAACTATTAGTCCGCCTGTTAAAATTTTTGTAATAAAGTTAAATTATTTAAATAAATAACTACATTTTTTAAATTTTTATAAAAACAATAAAAATTAAAAAATTATATGTAAACTTGAATATTTTAAAAAAGAAAAGTAAGTCACCGAGTGGGATTCGAACCCGTAGCACTCTAACGTACGATTGTTTACCCCCGAAAACCCCCATATACCAAATTTCAGCGAATTCGTTAGAGCCGTTTCATACAAGAATTGGTCGTTTGAAAGTATAAGATATACGTAATAGTATGTATGTATGTAAATATAAGAGACCAAGTTTACGAGATATCTTTATTACAAGATACGAGAATCTTCTCGTAAACATCACAAAACAACCAAGTGATACGCTATACTACCTACCCCATCCATTAGCGGACTTAACCAACTCACCTATTTACACCGAAACTGGTCCAAAATACGGGACCGCATACTGAGCCCCGTTCAATCCGATTTCAACCCAATAAGCAAGTAAATAAAGTCTAAAATAGCTTTCGTCTAAGCTCATTAGCATGCCAACATTGACCTTTATTTATACTGTCAACTGTAAACGGTGCGATTAAGGATAATTGCGTCATTTGTGGTCATCTTTTTGCGATATTGTTGGATTGTTCAGTTGTAGGATTCGTGGTCTAGCTATTAAGGTAACAAAATTATATTGGTATTTCGGTTTTGTTACTTCTGCCACAGATCAACCATGATATTATTATATTTAGTGAACGGGTTACTCACGTATGAAGTCAGCTACTGCCGAAATGTTTCTATTTTTTATCCCACGTTAGTTTTAATAAAAAAAACATGATATTATTATATAGATATATACTAACCCCCAGCCAAGTGTTTGGGGCAAATTTAGTCCATGATACAGAACTTTCCATAAAAACAAATGACGAACATCGAAAAAAAATTGACTTCCCATACAAATCCGCGCTCAGCCCAGACAGATTTTTATGGGAGGACGAAAAAGTTTATCAATTTTTTAATACCTTTTTATACAAAGTAGTTCAGCACTCGAATCATGGGACTGAACTTGCTTCAATTGGCCTGGTGGTTTAAAACTCACTTTGTATAAAGTATTTTATTTTAGATATCTATACATATAATAAAACAGTAAAAAAAGTGTGTCTGTACATTAAATATATTTCCAAAAATAATATGGGTCATGGAGATACAATAATGGAGTAAGAATTTAAAAACAAATGTCTGTCTGTTTGTACACAATAATAATCCGGAAATACTGGACGGATTCGAATGAAACTTTTTATGTTATTAAGCCTGGGCAACATATAGGATATAAATGATTTTGAAAAATGGAACACCTGATGCAGAACTATAATGGTCCAGCTGAACTATAAGAGATATAAAAATGGCGCCTTAGTAAAATTTGATCAGCCTGATGAGCATTTTCCAGAAACATAAAGTCCACACTAACGAAGTCGCGGGCTTCGGCTAGTAAAATATATAGAGTGAAAAACATATTTATTAGTAAGTATTAATAGGCCCATAGAAGTAGAATATTTTTACTGCGTAAAAAGGCCACACTAGCCGAGTGCGACAGATACTATGATAAGTGTCATCTTCATAAGAGCAAAAGAGATAGCATCAATTTGACAATGAGACAAGTTTTCATACAAAACATGTCACCCATTGTCACCCTGGCTCGAACATCGTTACACGAAAATTAGATTATCCAAATTGTAAACTGTGTTAATTTATAAGTTATCTTACACTGGAAATATGGTATCGTACTGCTTTACCTATAGTTTGTGTAGTAGGTACAACTACAACCCATAAAAAGTTACACAGAAATATTTCGTTTCTGGTCACATTTTATAATACTCTATATCCATCTTACACCTTCTAAATCTATGAATAGGTCCGCCCAATAAGAGCCGGATTATATTCATAATTTATGTATAATAAGCCAGAGATATTAATAATTTTTCAAAACTAAAAACCGACTCACCCCCAAACTCAACTGATTTCATAAAATTTCTACAAGATGCCCTTTCAAACGAAAAAAGAATTTAATAAATCAGTCCAACAGTCTAAATAATCGGTGAACATACATAAATTTAAACACAATATAAAACTAGCTATCGGTGTTGTCTTTATTTAGGTAATTTTGCGCCGCTACCAAATCTCTGTTTATCCTTATGGTTGACTGGGAGAGAACGCTTTTAGCGTTAAGTTCGCCAGTTGTATAAAATTTTATATTGTGGAACAATAAAGTTTTTATAAATAAATAAATAAAAGAATAAAAGATCGCGACGAATTGACAACCTCTTTCTTTTTGGAATTCGGTTAAAAATTCTTAAAAGAATCACACACTAACACTACTTAATCCCACACAAATAAATGAAACAAACAAACCCGGGAGGCCGGCCGCCTACATCTATAAAGTACTAGCTGTGCCCTTGGGCTTCGCTCCCCGTGGAAATTAATCCCCGTAAAATTTTACCCCCGGGATAAAAACTATCCAATGTCCTTCCCTGGGTATCAAACCATATCCATATCAAATTTCATCTAAATAGGTTCAGTGGTTGAAACGTGAAGTGGTAACAAACAAAAAAACAAATATTATACAAACTCACTTTCGCATTCATAATATTAAGTAGGATGTTTTGATAACGTTTGCACGATCACCGTAATTTTTTATGTTACACTTATTTTATTAGAAAAGCATGAAAATCATTTTATAAATTTATTTGTTTTCATAAATCTAGTAGTCACGTCTATAAGAACTAATAAAATGTATTAATGGGTTTCATAAGTATAAATATGGAACAAAATATTGTAGTAGCATCAGTTCAGGACAATTTGTCGAGACTATAACATGAAGTTCTTTAAAATCTCCTTCATATTCACCGTAGCAGCGATGTTACTTGCACCAGCGTACGCCACTATTCCTGGCAGTGATATTGGAGGGGTCTGTGCGGGTGTGAGTATTAACTTTTACCTTTTTATACAACGTGGAAGGTACCCGTAATAAATCGAATCGAACCACGGGCTATCTAGATAAATCGTGCGTGATATCTCGATCTAGATCTCTATGCAATGATCATAAAATATAAAATATAAACAGGCGTCTTCGAATAACGGTGAATGGCTTTTTACCTCTCCTATAATCAAGCATATTTTAATAAGTACTAATCTCTTTTTCAGATTTCAAAGGCGATCCCGACTTTTGATCCGGCTGGTTCAAATTAAATGAAAACAAAGTATTGGCATTATGTCTGCGCATGATCATTCCACAACATGTACTTTCATCTCATCGCTATTCGACCTACTTCAAAGAACCAGAAAGGACCATCTCTCCTTATTAAAAATATGTAACCTATTATGGAATCCACTTGCCTAATTTTCATGGAAAGGACCTTCTTGGACAACTGCAGTCTGCGGCCATGAGGGCCCGCCCAGCGCTACATCAGTATGAAAATGGAAAAAAAATCAACCAGATAGATTGGACACAAAACTCACAAATTTACTGAGAAACATGATGAGAGAGTGGTCTGAGTTGCATCTGTTAAATATTTTTTTAAATTCAAATTATGCCTGGTTTAGTGAATATCTAAACCAGGCATAATTTGAATTTGAAAAAACCTTAAATAAAAAAAAATAATAAACATTTCATCAGCACATGTGTTTTTTTTTTTTCGTAAATGCTAGTCTAGGAAAAAACAAAAACTAAGAATGGACATCTGCTTCTCTTCCAGCGCAGGTTATAAAAGCTGATCGAGGGATTTGATGCAAATGAAAAATATTTCATCAAATTTTTCTATACCTCGCCAAGTGACCTGTGAGTTAGTTCATTTCATTCCGTTCATAAAAAATTTAAACTTCTTTAGTTTAATTTTTTTTTTTGAAGTAGAACAGGCATATAATTTTAAGTCGAATTTACCACAAAACATTAGTGAAAAGCGCACCCTAATCGGTTAAGCCTGTGTGGCTTAACCGATTAGGGTGCGTGCGATTAGGGTTCGTTGTTTTGTATGTATTTTTCTAAAAAATATTAAATCGGATTTGTAGTTTTTAAAATAATTAAATTAAATTGGTTTAATCATTTAAAATATACATAGGTCTATTTGATTGAGATAGTGTGATTTACAGTGTGATTTGTCCGTATATGTTTATTTATATATATTTTTTAGGTGCTACTTATTTCTAAAGCAATTTCTTTCAGCAGAAATGGCAAGAAAAAGGTAATTGGCGTGTATAATACTAAAATAAATAATTTGACGAGAAACACTAATAATTTCATAAACATACTAAATAAACGTACGTAAATAGAGTAAGAAAAAAAGAAAATCTTTATTCGGCAGTTAAGATCTTATATTCTAGAGTACTCTAGACTTATATTTATTAAGAGTGCAGCTCAGCTTTTTACTGCGGTGTGAACTACAGCGCTTAAATACATAAGATAATATTTCTAAGTATAACAAACACTGAAACTTTTCCTCTTTAGGTATAAGATTATAACTTATTATCTTTTTTTTTCTTTAAATTAACGGGTCTTTTTACCGAGCGGCTTGCGTGGGGGGGAGATACAGATTTGAAACCTAGACGCACTTAGGAGAAGTTGATGTTATGTGAACTTAGGCCCAACACAGACGACAGACTTTTTGTCCGATCGAGTCTGCGGCGCACAAAAAGTCTTTCGCGGATTGTTCACGGACTCAACACACACGACGCACATTTTGAATCATTCTGTCGGCAGAACTGTAGGGACGGACACGTACAGTTGTACACGCCATGGAAGTGCAAAGATTGCGATGTATTATTTTATACTTGAAGTACAGAAAATGAATAAGAAATAGAAAATTTTGGACTTTACTTTCGGAGAGATTACTAAATGGACAATTCCATATTAAACATGCAATTCTAAAACAATAACCGGACAAATTTTTCAAATTTTATAAAATGTCTATTATTACCTACTTTTAATGAGTTGCTATTCATTTTAAGACCGGCTTTGACACATTTGGAAACAATAATGAGAAAGTGCATTGGTCCAGAAGAAAGGCTATACTATGCATGATACTCGGATTTTGAAGTATCATAAATTGCAGGTCTGTTTTGTATTTCATGAATTAACATCGGTACATCTATCTCTAGCGCCATGCTATAATACCGCGCACGTCACGTCCACCACTAGCCGAGTGCAGGTCACAGACTAAAGTGCGCGACGTCTGTGTTAGCGCGGGTTGAAGCATACGTTGTATTTTTTTCGCACACTTTTAGTGCGGTGTGGCGCGGCGCGGTCTGCCAAAATTACACGGATTTTTTGTGCGCCGCACTTTTTGTGCGTCGTGTGTTTTACTGCATGTGATTCCATAGGTTCTATTTTCACAGACTAAAAAGTGCGTCACGGATAGTCTATCGTTTGCGTTGGGCCTTATGTGGCGCTTCTGCCAAAACCCATTCCTGGAAGTGAAAGGAACATAAGTACCTAGATAGAGTTCACTATAGCATAATAAAATTTAAATAACAGTCAAGAAACAAAATAAAATTCGACATTCCCATTCAAATTTAGTATAGAAGATGGCACACTTTAGTATGGAAATGCCAAAATATTTTTTTTGTTCTTTTACTGATATTTTAATTCCATTCTTCTTCTTCTTATTGTGTGTGTTAGTGACTAACACTAGTGTCAGAGTTTTTAAACCGCCTTGAAGGCCTCTGACATGGTTTTAGGTAACGACCAATGTCAAAGACAGTGACCGGGACCGACGGCTTAACGTGCCCTCCGAAGCACGGATCATCTTACTTATCAGACAATCAGGTGATCAGCCTGCAATGTCCTAACCAAACTAGGACCACAACACAAAGTCGTTGCCCCCGCTGGGAATCGAACCCGCGACCTCCGGGTATGAGTACGGTACGCTCTAACCACTACACCACGGAGGCAGTTTAATTCTATTTATTATTATACTATAGTGATCTAGTAGAGCCCGTGGTTCGATTAATTACGCGTATGTCACTTCCATTTGTATGAATACCTATGAATATAGTTTCATAATTTATAACTTATGTATAGAAAGAATTTGTTTATTTTGTTTCACAATCTTAGTTGGTAGGATATACCTACATAATGTCGAATTAAATAGGACTTGGTAATGTGCATTGAATGTCATGCGTGTATTTAGTAAGTGACCTTCGTGATTCTCGATTTAGAAATCGACTGCAAAACTTCTATTCATGCAACTAAAATACTTTGACAGAGCTACTTTGAACATTATCATCGCGCAAAATGGTATGTATACAACGTGGAAGGGATACCCGCAATTAATCAATGCTCCGCCTATACTAGATCTCTATAGCATAATAAAATTAAAACAACCGTCAAGAAACCAAAAAATAATTCGACATTCCCAAACAAATGGAAGTAATAATTTTTTTATCATTATACTGTGGTCATCTAGTACAGCCCATGGTTGGATAAGCTTTTACCCCCTATAACTTTTTGACCGCTGAACCAATTTCAAACAAGCATAACTGCGAACCACCGCAAGAAAACTTACTTTCAAGCAAAAAAAAATACATCGATATCGGTCCATCCGTTTGAGACCTACGATCCGACAGACAGACGGACATTGGCGTCAAACTTATAAAACCCCTCTTTTTTCGTCGCGAATTAAAAAGGAGTAAAATAACGCCAGTAAAGGTATTAGCAGAAAAAGATTTTTGATGAAGTCATTTTCGGCGTTGGCATACTCAATATTAAGTACAGTATGCTGAATGTATGCCTGAACATAACCACAGATAACTAATAATCTATTATGTATAGTCGTGTGGTTTCCGGCAGAGTAAAATAGGACCACTCCGAGTTTCCCCGTGGATATCGTAAAAGGCGACTTAGGAAATACAAGCTAAACAAAGCTTATAAACATCAGAGAAACCTGGAGCCAGCGTGGAGAGTATAGGCCAAATCCTCTGGCTGCTCTCACGAAGTATGGCTCTAGTAGTACAGAGAGGGTCTTGCTCCTGCAGTGGAGACTAAAAAGACCTGATGATGTAAGAGAATGCCTGTAATGTATATATCTTGCCCCAGATTTAATAAGTATACCTCCTAAGGTCCCGCATTATATGCGTCTCCCTGTTCACTACCTTCCACAAGGAGAGGCTTCCACACGTCACATGTGTGAGTTAAACAATCAGGGTAGCTACCACAGCTTGCTTTGCATACCTGTTTTCATCACTCGGAAATCTATAAAATCTACGTTATTTATTGTTATCCGTGGATAAACAATGATAATGTGCGCAGTTTCTCACCATTATAATTCAATAATCCTTATGTGACTCGCGTAATGTCAACGTGCGACTACCAATAACCCTGTTTTACTGGCGCTTACACCTCACAATAACGGGGAAGGGTTGCGGGGACACCAGATTGCGGGGGACGGTGTGAGTTTCCGTTCTGTATGTAATACTATTATTAATTCTGTGACGGGAACGTATACCTACTGCGCGGAACCTTAGGATATTCCGTTCTGTATGTTATACTTATATTATGTATGGTCTTGCGGAAATCAGCAAGTTAGATACACTCCATCAATCACAATTTCCTCTACTCTTTGTGCGTAAGCATAATAGACAAAATCTTTATACTTTAATAACATATTTCTGAGAAAACGTTAATAAACGACCTATTATGTTATCCGCATTATGACTTCAACAAATTAACAAAACTTATGCAACAATGGGTGCGAACAGCTTTTGAAAGTTTGTGGGAGCTTAAATTATAGAAATGTCAAATTCAAGACAGATGTAGGAATAAAAAAGATAAACCATTCACCAGTAAGTTTATCTTAATAACGTATTCATAGCTTCTACGATATTTACTTTATTACAAGCTTTTATTTTTTAGTTCTTGCCTTGTGAAGGGTGTTGAGGCTGCAGGCGCCTGCAGCCTGCGCCCAGGAAAGCTACGCATATTGCGCGGGACTTTAGAAGATTCCGTTCTGTATGTAACATTTATATTAAGTCTATGAAAATACTCGACTTATTACTTACTAGCCGAAGCCCGCGACTTCGTTCGCGTGGACTTTATGTCTCTGGAAAATGCTCATCAGGCCGAACAACTTTTACTAAGGCGACATTTTTATATCTCTTATAGTTTAGCTGGACCATTACGGTTCTGCATCAGGCGTTCTATTTTCCAAAATCATTTATACCCCTATATGTTGCCCAGGCTTGATAGCTATAGAACAAAAAAAGTTTCATTCGAATCCGTCCAGTATTTCCGGAGATTAGCGTGTACAAACAGACAAACAGACAAACAGACAAACAGACAAACAGACAAACAGACAAACAGACAAACAGACAAACAGACAGACATTTTTTTTTTAAATTCTTACTCTATTATTATGTCTCCATCGCCCCCAATATTTTTTTTGGAAATATATTGAATGTACAGACACACTTTTTTTACTGTTTTATTATATGTATAGATAACGAAACAAACTTATCTACATTTCTTAAAGTATTTTTAAATCATTTTTAAATCAATCATCATGGATTTAGTCTTTTATTTAGTCATGAGTACATTATACTGTGCTAAAACACAGAGTGCATTTCACGGACAGACAAACAAACATTAATATGTAGGGTGTAGGACAATGCGCCACGCTACGGTGACCACGCATCCGGACGGTCGCGTCGCGTTTCCTAATTGGTGATGGTGACCTTTATAACGTGCACTGACGGATTTTTGTTTTGGTTTTTTTTTAATTTAAATACAATTTTGAACCGACTTCCAAAATAGGAGGAGATTATTAAATCGTTGCGATTTTTTTTTTTTAAGTATGCGTTTACTGATTATTGAAAGATGCTTGGACCGATTTGGAAATTTTCATTCTTGTTCGTTTCAAAGGGCCTTGCGAGGTGGTCCCATAGAAATTTCATCTAAATCCGTTGTACAGTTCGAGGGTTAAGACCAGTATTTAGTTTTGAAAAATTATATTATTAGTGCTATACGGAATAGCGTACTTACCCCCAAAAGATCGCTTTCTCAACATCACCTGTTGCCTGACTGGTAGAAAAGGCCTCAGGTCTTAAGTCCACCATTTACATGTATTGTTAAGTTAAATAAATGTATAAAAAAAACATAGTTTTCTATGAGAAAACAGAAAACGTATAATGTACCAGATTCTGTGTGAATCCTGTACACCTTCATCATATCTTTAGATCTTTTAAGTCTCCATTGCAGGAGCACAACCCTCTCTGTGCTACTAGAGCCATACTTGGCCAGAGCAGCCAGAGGAATAGCCTGTACACCTTACTATCTATTTATTTAAGCACATGACATCACGCGTGACGCACTAGCTCAAATCAAACTTTGATTGAGCTAGCCCCCAAAATAGTTAACTTTTGCTTCTTCTTCTTATAGTGTGTGTTAGTGACTAACACTAGTGTCAGAGTTTTTAAACCGCCTTAAAGGCCTCTGACATAGTTTTAGGTAACGACCAATGTCAAAGACAGTGACCGGGACCGACGGCTTAACGTGCCCTCCGAAGCACGGATCATCTTACTTATCAGACAATCAGGAGATCAGCCTGCAATGTCCTAACCAAACTAGAACAACACAAAGTCGTTGTCCCCGCCGGGAATCGAACCCGCGACCTCCGGGTCTGAGCCGAACGCTCTAACCACTACACCACGGAAGCAGTTAAACTTTTGCTATGTGATACTAACACAGCATACTAACTACATTTAATAGTAAATATCCACATCTGTAGCGTTAGTACTTATAACTCTGTGGAATGTGCCTATAGAAAAACATAAATCGCTCTTGGCCCACAGGGTACTTATCAAAAAATTAAAATATAAGTTTTATGTAAAAAAGAATAAGAAAATTTCGTGTTATGCTTATTTGTGAATTCGTGTTTTCCTTTCACTAATTAACTAAACATAAATATACTGATCGTTAAAAAAAACGGAATGTTACCTAAAATTACCGGCGCGTAAAGCAATCTCCAACGTGTCGAGGTCCTCTTCGTATTCGTGGCACAGCTCCATGGTGGAGTTCCTGGCTTCATGGATGTCGAACAACACAGCCCCGTCCCCCAATTTATCCGTCATCACACTCCTGTAAGACCTGGTCCCAAAGCTAGAGTTCACCGAACTTCCCCTAGGAAACCTCCTCGGAGGAACATTCACATTCTGAGGCTGCATATGAGGCTTTCTTAACCTTCTCTTCATATACCTTCTCATCCTTAGAGATAACATCACCCTTATCCTTATATGACGCTTAATATTTCTATCGTATCTTAACTGCTCCTTTTGTTTCTTTTCTCGTCTCTTCCGTCGGGGTATCTCGTCTATTCGCTCCAAGTAACTAGAGTTTCTGTCGACTAATCTTCGAGAATCGAGAGTAGGGGAGCGATGGAAGAAATCAGCATTGTTGTTCTTCCAAGCTTTACTTAGCGACCAGTTTTCACCGCACGACGAGTTTTTAATTGTACATATTGGCTTTTCATAAATATCTTCTTCTAGTGCAAACATGCGTCTCGATTGTAGAAAATTGTCTATGTTCCGGCGTATAGTGCTGTCTTGAGAGCTGATTGTAGCATTGATGAGGTTTGAAGTGAGTGTTTCGTTCTTTTTGTCATCGAAATTAAGTTTAGGTGGCTCGGGAATGACGTCCCGGTTTTTTCTTTTGGCGATGGTCATTATCCTTCTGCGCATTGCTGACATGTTCGTCAGCTCGCTCTTCAAGAGAGGGTCTCGCCTTTTGTCTGTGGTCATGTCGGGCGACCACGCGCCGTTCTCCGAGCAACTGCACAAGTCTTTGATGAGTCTCGCTATAGCATTGCAGTTGTCGTCTTTAGGTCGTTCCTTAGGCATTGTTCCCTTCGCGCATTTTCGCATGAAAGCTAGTTTCGTTATTTAACTGTCACTACTAAGAAAGAGCACAGAAAATCACAGGAATCTAGAGAATTTACGAGTTAATAGGTTAACGTAATTAGAAACGGAATCACAGTTGTTCCGTCTTAGCTTGTTGTTGCGTAAGAGTCGGGTTAAGCGTGTGTTGCGCTGAGTTATGGCTTGTTCCGAATTGTGAATGAATCATTGCAAGTAATTTGATTACTTCATCGATGTGCGGAGTTAAACTTTTATAGATCATTATATAAATAAGTTTTATTATTATACAGTGCGTTTTTTTTACAAAAAGCGATAATGTCCCCAAGAAATATATTTCGGTACCTGTAACATAAAAATCTGCAAAACTATGTATTTCGTTATAGATTTGTTACAAATACTAAGTACTTATCTACGAGTTAAATATTTATACTACTAAAGTAGTATAAAAGACATGCATTGCGAACTTTTTTAACAGGTTTTTAATTAGGAGGGCGTTTATAATTTATGTCATTAATAGTGTAATTTCTTAAATTTTATTAATTTCAATAAGTATTTTTTTATTTTATTAATTTAGGTAGGCAATGTCTTTACCCAGCTATAGGACTTACAAAGCTAATCAAAAAAACAAATGACCTTATATAATAGTAAGTGACATGGTAAATTGGTACATGAACTAGTGCACCTCAATAAGATGTTAACGGGGACACTGTTTATAGGTGTTACGTAACTTTATAACGTGCATTAGATCACTTTAACACTTGTTGACATGGATTACTTACGACTTTAAGATATCTATAAGGGGGCACTGTATTAAGAGGGGATTACGTAAAATTATAACGTATATTAGATCACTTTTACATAGACGTAAGTGTCACTTACGACTTTCTATCGTATCGTGACAAATCGAACATTGTTCCTAAATGCTTTTACTAATTTTAGTTGGGTACATTTTGACGTAAAAAATCGTATACGATTTTCTTACGGAGGCGAGATGAAAATCTTTTAATTCAAGAATTTAAAACTATTCTACAAACGTATCTAAATATAATTTAAGTTAAAAGATTTAGGTGTTACTTTGCGGAAGTCAAAGACTAGTGACTATGTTAAAAAAGTAAAGTTTACCATAGATACCTAATATCTACCAAATATATGTACAAAAAATCATATTTTTCTTTGATTATTATTGTATTTTATGTAGTAAATATAGCCGTAGAAAAAGTATTGTATGCAACGTTGTATAAGTAAGTCAAAAATGTTCAATGGCGTCTTCTTACCATACTCATTTTTTTATTTTGTCTAAGGCTCACTAAAGCTCGCATCGTAACCTGCGCCACTCGCATATCTGACCCTCCCTTTAAACAACTCTTGTATAAAAAATTGGTTGTTTGTAAAGTAGGTTTACGATCGAGATGTTTACGTGATAACGTCGTTTCACGGAATGACTGGCAGCGCTCGAGATGAGACGGGAGATCGGTCCGTCTCTCTCTCGTTATACCTGCGATCGCGCTCGTGAGGTTTTGGTGTGACACAAGTTTCTGAACATGTCACCCGACTAAAACGATTTTAAAGACGTTATCACGTCAAAAACTTTGTTACGCCTTAAATCATAGAACATATCAAACAACTTTTAGGACATACCCTCCATCAGTTGCAAATATAAAGTACTGTCACCATATCATGTAATTGGCCGTTCGCATGACTTGGTAACTGACAAAAAAGGAGGCTTCCTCTACTCGAACCACGTCCAATAATTAATTTAATTAGGAATGCGAGGGTAATTGGCTAGGAACGCGATGATTCGACGCCTATTATTTGTGAAAACTAATCAGTTACATACATGAAAAGTTGTGATAGAGTCGATTTATAGGAGTATGAAAGAAATTAATTATAGAGCTATCAGTGTGATGCATCATCGTCAAAAATGTTGGTACATAGGAATTAAAGCGAAACATACTAGGTAGTAACTGTTAGATCCTTATCTATTTTTGCTAATAGGTAATAAAATAAGAAATTATGTAAAAAAAACGACGGGTTGCACTCTGGGAGTGCCGGCAGAAGTGAAAACTTGAATATTAACGTTGTGCATTTTTGATATTTTGGAATGGTTAGGGAATAATTTTGCACGAATTGCTCTAATTATCAGTATAAAATATTTCAAATCTTTTCTAAACCACAGTCTGTCACAAATGTCACAAGCATGACCAAATTCATTTTCAACAAAATCATTTTCAAATACACAGCAGTATGGCCACTACACAGACGGTCGAGCCATCAGCTGTCACCATCCATGGATGCGCGTAGCACGCTGTAACATAAACACACATGAACATTCGCGCAAGCGCCCTGCGCCGTCTTACGAATTTTCGATCAGGCCACGTGTCCTGACGCGAGTTTAACATTTTTTACCCATTCCAAAAAAAGTGCACAACGCCGCTAAAGAAGTTTTCACTTCAAAAAGCGTACCTCGCGCGGACATGCGGGGTTGAACAAGGGCAAAGATAATAAACACGGAATAACTCAGAAGAATATTTTTTTACCATTTTTTATTAAATCTATTACTAAAGTGCTTTAGTGCACATCTTGCATGCCTAAAATAAAAATTTACCCTTTTCCGCGCTATAAGCAAACTTTTTTGTACAAATAAACAGATCAAGACCAAACAAGATCAAATTCAGTGTCCAAATCAGTGTACCTAATGCTTAAATTAACAAAGTCGCGATATGACTAGTCATAATGCGAAGTAGACACATAATTACTTGGACCTACTGCGATATAGATCAGAAGAGAGGTAGGCAAATGGTTTTATAGACAGTATAACAACATAGACCTACTGCGATATAGGTTAGAAAAGAGGTAGGCAATTTTTTGACGAGTCGACAGTAAGACAAGTTAGACCTACCGCGATATAGGTTAGAAGAAAGGTAGGCGGACCTACGTATTTTCTCAAAAATAATGTGGGAATAAGTTACTGGCTGGTAAAGGTAAACAACTTAGTTAGTGGACCAGAAATATGACGCGGTCTACTAATTTCTTTGTTAACATTTATAATTGACACGTATACAGTGTTCGACACTTTTCAACTTCATTATCTAAACACACGATTGCAATATTTCGCTGACTAAATGCACCAACGTGCTTCGAAAGACACCTTAAACCATTGTATGACAGTCGTCAAGCTATGTCAGTTGCCTTTAGGCAGCTTGAAAAATCTAACATCAGTGTTGGCCACTTACACATACGAAAAACAAACAAACCAAAAGACGTGACATTTAGGCAGCTTGAATAATCTGTCAAAACTTTTATCCATAAACAAATTCGAAGTGATTTAATTCACGTTTGAAAAAGTTTTTATTCGGCATTTCCAACTAAAGATATAATTAATATTCGTACAGGTATTTTTATTAAGATAAAAAATGTGTTTTACTAAAAAAACTCAGTTTACGTTATCTGTCTGCAATCAAGGCGTAATATGCAAGCAGCGTTAAATTGCATGTCGACGACACATGCACTTTCTCAACATGCAAATTGTATGAATACCATCGACTATCACTTAAGGGTGATGAAAGCATCTTGTGAGTGATGAAACGGACGTTTTAAATAGTACATAATGACGTCAGCACAGCAAAAACGAATGACAAGTCAAGTTAAGGACTGATGAGCCAGGACCCGCGACTTAACGCGCCTTCCGAAGCCTAAGTATCTTATAAGTAGGCTTGGAAAAGCTCGTTAAGTAGTTGTCTTATCAAGTTAAAGACAGATGCCTTTGGGTAACTTAAAAAATAAATAAACGAAAACTAAAAAGGGAGTACTGATCAACATCACACAAGGAAAATACGTTTATCGTTAGAAGACTTTTGCTATCCATATAAAATTTTTTCAGCTGTTTAGTAAACATAAATAAATAAATATGTGCATGTATACATGTGCAGAGACTTTTGCCCGTACTAAGTTACTATCATTATTGTAACTCTATTTAAAACGAATAATAAAATTACTTAAGTATCGACATATCCGAGTATTAAAAAGTTCTTAGCACAAACTCAGAACTAAAATCAGCATAAAATAGTCATATCTTACAAGGTCCGGATCAAAACTAGGTAATTAATTAGGCATTTATCTTACTGAATTCATTGGCATTTGTATAATGAATCTGTTTCATTTATGGCTGTTTCTATGCCAAGTTTTAACAAAATCTTTTATTTTAAAGTAAATTAAGCCATATTTTCAACCTACTTCCGAAAAGGAATCTTTTATTTTTTTATTCATCGATTTTTGAAGACCCCGACGGTATAAAAAAAATCTTTTCTTTTGAAATATTTATCAGATGGTCCCATAGAAATTTTATCAAAATCAGTTGACTAATTCTAGTCAGTTTTTAGTTTTGAGAAATTATTTTGGTAAAAACGCCTACCACAGTCGGCATATAAATATCACTACAGCTGCATTATGCCTGTACACTTTAAACATTTTACATATTGTTTATGAGCATGAGCATTTATAAGACCTAAGACCAAACTACACCAATTGTATATTATAAAGGTTACTAGAATAAATTTAAGTAGTTACAGAACAATTTAAAGCAAACTCCAACTGACCCCTTGACTTTCCGCCAAGAACTCCAGCTCTTTTTAATAAACAAATAGGTACCTATCTATTCATAATAATTTTTCCAGATTTTTTCTAAACTAAAAACTGACTTCTCCCCCAAACTACAGATAAAACATTTATGGGACCACCTCGGAGTGCACTATTTCAAATGAAAAAGTAATTTAAAAATCGAAATCTATGAACATATTCTAAAGAGGATTTAAATTAAGGTACTTTCTTGGTTCTAAAGTACTTACTAAAAGCCCCATTAGATTACTTTGATAGCTTGTACACCGAGTAGAGTATATTGCCATTTTACATACCCATTAACGATTAACGTATATCTTTATCGCGCAGTAAAAGTCAACAAACTAAGCGGCATATACATAATTGTAGCTCGAAATGAAAGGTAATCATTATGTACGTATGTAGTGTGCGTTTCGATCGCGCATAGATAAGGTTCCCAACTTTTTCTGGGTGTTTTCTAAGCTATTACTGCGAATACAAACCGTTTTCCCGCGAACGAACTACTATTGTCGTGAACCATTCCATTTCCTACAAGTTGACAATGCTACAAATAAGAAAAGTTTGGGAAACAAGCCATAACTCATCGATAATTTAAACGATTTATCTGCGTCATCAATAACTTCGTTCTTAAAACAAGTTTCAGATGCGTCGTAAATTATCACACAGTATTTATCGAAATTACAAAAAAACCAACAAAATCACCGGTACGCTTACGCAATAACAGTTTCACATTCACTCTCGCACGACACGTTACAAAATTAATTCACTTTCTTACACGAAACTTGTTCCGATAACTCATTTGGATTCCATAGTCTATGGTCTGAAAAATAAAACTGTCAAATCGCGCGCCAAAAGTTTGACGTTTGCTTTTTTTTAGCGCGCCGTTTTCTGAAAAGCGCGGTAACAATGCGCGGTACTGCCCGTAATTATGTACAGTTGACCATGTCGAATTGCGCGCGTTGAGCGACTGCGCTCGGGCACCGGCCTCGCTCTTTCTCCCATTCCACATAAGTGATATGATGATACACTTTGTTGATGGAAATTAAACATTCGCACCGGCGTATGCATTGTTACAGTTGACAGCTGTTGACTGTTCATTGCACCATAGGCTTTACGCTCACGTGTTTCCGAGCCGGTTTCCTGTTTGATTCACCACTTTTTACTGATTTATCGTATTTAAATATACGAGTGAAAATTGGTAGAAACCTGCAAGAGATGTTAGATGTTGCGTAATTATGTTAATTTTTACGTTATCTTCGAAAAAACTTGATGGGTGTAGGTGCGAACAATGCTTAACTTTTGCGGATGTTGTTCGGTGTTAAGATAACTGATTATATTATTATGAGAGCAGTCGGTACAATGTACTTACTTGTGTGAATGCAAAAATAGACGAACTGTAGATTTATCTTTTTGTTTTATGGTTCTGCTGGCACTTATTTATTTTTTTCGCAAAAAGTACCGACTTAGACAGAGCTTAGACAGTGATCAACTGTCATAGAGACTCCTAGACTTTCTTGTTCATGCTTTTGAACACAAATATTTTGTAAATAAGTTTATTTGCCAGGCAAATTATAAAACTCTGACTTTTAAGAACGCCGTCTAGTGATGAGTAGTGGAACTACATATTCGAATTGATATCTATTATTTGCTAGCCAAACTAAAACACTTTGACTTTCAAGGGTACTTTTAACCCTCAATAAGTTTGAATGACTAAACCGATTGAATAATCATCAAATATAACTAAGAACCATCGCAATGGAAATTCAAGACAATTAGAGGGCAAGCAGCGGTAATTAAGAAGAATCAGTCTTATAATAAAACGCGGTTAAACTTAGTTTAACCATTATCATTATCCGCCCAAAACAAAAAACCGTCTTCACGTGGGTGAGTAATGGTTTAAACCAGGTCCTAAAATTTTTCTGCGTTTCTATAATAAGACGAAATAAGTTAAGAATGTTTTTGTGACATCATATTATTGCCTGCTGCATTATTCAAACCCAGTTTTCTCGTTTGCGGAATAATGCTAATTCCGATGTTGCGATGCAAATCAATACGTTTCAATCACATTTACGATTGACAGATTGCACGATATATATATCTACATTTCCATTACGTTAAATATATTACTCGAGTATTCCTTTAAGAGCCTATACAATTGCATGCACTGCGTGATAGACTGAAATCATAAGCTAGCCATATTTCACCACTATTACCGCTAAATAGAGTTGCTGGTAGGGTAACTACCCTAAATTTGATGTACCTACAGTTAATTCTGCTTAGAGCTATAAAAACCTTTTTTGATATAATTTATTAGATAGCTAATCAATAACGGATGAATACTTGCATCGAAGCTCTTCATAATCCTCATCAGGTCTTTTAGTCTCCACTGTAGGAACACGAACCTCTCTGTACTACCAGAGCCGTACTTGGCCAGAAGCTCTTCATTAAGCATGATGAGACTTAAAGATATTTTTGAAGATAGGTAGAACCTATTTGAAGATATAATCAAAAGGGTACTGGAATATTTTCCAGAGGTACCTTAGTCATATGAAACAAAGATGTTTTAACTAAACGCAACGCCAGAGACAAACAACTTGGTATTGAAAACCTAGGAAGATCATAAATATCCAAAGGATGATCACCAGAAATTCCGTAAATCTACAAATGATCCCGAAAATATGTGTGGAAAGGCGAATATAAATAGATATTAGCCAACGGCAGAAGACTAGAGAGAATATTGATGAAAATCAGATTTTCACGTCTCAAAACATTATGATTCGTTGGTTTTTCACTTATGTGTCAGATTTTTCAAGTGGCCGAGTTATCGGATATTTAAAACCATTAATAATTATATCAAATCATTATTTATAAAAGGGTCATACTATCTCACGTTGCTTTGAATTATTGTCTGTAATATCAATATTAATGATATACTCAATTTGAAATAAAAATTCAGCAAAGTTAAGGCTCTAATGACTAAGTTACTCAAAAACAAGATTGCATAAAATTTACTCAATAGAAATAAATTGCTAAGTTGCCTCCGAATCACGTCTTATCTACTCGGTAAACAGCTGTACTCCATTTGGTCAGGTATTTAAATAAATGTAATTTTGCTAATTACAAAGTTATATTATAAATATGTTATAAATTATAAATTACATAATTACTTTGTAATTTGCAAAGGTATTGATTTATAAAATGTATATTGCAATAAAAAGACATGTCAAGATTGTTTACATTTATTTTAAATACCTAACCAAATGGAGTATAGTATTCACAAAATATATCAAAATAAACCTTGAAAGATTCAGATTATAATCACATTACAGATAAGGCACTGATGATATTACTTTTTTTTTATTAATTCTGGAATATTCTGAAAATATCCAAAGAAGCCAACGCGCTTGGACCGTCCCCCTATGGGCCGTCACACCGCCCGCTTAGATTCGATTTTTGCTAGCTCAACTTAGATTTTTACTAGCCTAGAACATTGTATAAAAACAACATAACAGTTAAATGAGCAGGCAATAGAATTCATAACCCCACAGTAACCTTAACAATTAAATCATTTGTAAGCAAAACGTATGCAAAGATGTTATTGATAAATTGAAAGAAAACGTGTACAAGGCAATCTTTACATGAATATCTTCAAAGATAAATCGCAAATTACATACTTCTTGTAAGCACACCAATAATTACGATAAAAATCATTATTGCACATGTCTTACGAATTAATTCCTTTTTTTAATTACTCTCTTTCAAAATATTTATCTTGAATACAATGCGGAACCCCAAAATAATTGAAAGTTAACACGTAACTTCTGTCGCAATTATGTCGTAAGTTTTAACTTGCCATCTAATTGTTACTTTATGCAAAAAAGTCATATACGTTTCAGAGCAGAAACATCACAAACATAGAAATAGTCGGAATTTTACATTAATTCAAATTTAGTGGGTTGTATAACAAAGTATAGTACGTAGTTAGTAAAGTACATAAAGTTAAGATCGCTACGAGGAAAGACGTTATTTACGAACGACGTTTCAACTTAATATTTGTTTTACAGGTGAATTTTTACATGTTTACAACGCATAATTTTAAATAATACTATGTTATTTAATCCGTTAGATGAATATAAAAAGCATTTTATATAGGTAGGATTTGTATGAAATACAAAAGCGTGACGTCATACTTTTTAAATGTCAAACGAAACTCTTAATATTACCAGTTTTACTGCAATAATAATAAGGCCCAACGCACACGAGGCCTAAATCTAAAATCACGTTAAAAATGGAAATGGATATGAAAAGTGACACTATTTTGTCACGTTTTATTTTATAAACTGTACAGAATTATTTATTTTTGACCCACACACGATTGATTTACCGACAAATAAATAAATGGATGCCAAACGTCAAATACACTTCGAGCTAGCCCAAAGTTAAACAAATTCTATTTCGACGTAGATCCTTAGATTGTTTCTTTCGTAGAATGACGATTCGTAGACGTCTACGACTCGATCGTGTCCTAAATTTCGTAGACACTTCGTAGCAAGCGAAGGGCTGGCAGAAATTATATTTTCTTGATACCTATTTATGACCAATGTCACCAACGTTCATAAATTTATGTATTTATTTGCAATAATAAAAGTGTTAAAATGTTTTTGTAACATTACAAGATCTACAAGTTTTTTACTAGGTATAAATTAACCCAAAAGTAGCATAATATTAAAATGGAAGAAATTTCAATTAATTTTTTTTACCAGTTATAACTACCTATTTGTATTTTTCTCTTGAAATATGCATTTCAAGTAGATTATTTGTTGTTGTAAGTAACATCAAATATCACTAATAAATTAATTAACCTTTGACTGACCCAAACAGCAAATACAAATAAATATACACCCTAATTTATTTTTTCTTTCGATATACTTTGGTATCTAAATAAATTTTCACCCCATCTATCATCTTTTCTGCTACACCCCAAAGGTAAACTGGAAGACAATGCTAAGCATTAAGTTGTAGTTACCTTTTTTTTATACTATAATCTTAATATTATAGGTGCATAAAATTAAGTAAAAAAGACATGCAGTTATTTTTTTGAAATAATTTTATGTAAAAATCCTACTAAATACTCGTACAACTGCATTCGATGGTTATAGTAATTGGTTTCATGACCTGTTTGCTATGTGTGTTAGATTTTCACCGGATAACTAAATTTACCATCAGTCATTGTCAGAATGACCACGCTGTTCTGTACAGCTTAATGAGGGCCCGATATCGACTAAAACCATAGTTTTAGCGCTTTTACTTGAGACTTTCTATCTTAGTTTATCTCTTTTGTGAGTATAATAGATTAAGTTCAGTTTCATACTGGTCAGAAAGAAAAAATATTCCGCTCAAAACTTTTATAGTAATATTTTGGTTATGATAATACTCTGTTGACTTATGTATTATTAATGTGTCAACACTACCGTATTAATTACAAAAAATATTTTTGACAATCTTTATATATAAAAATTACGTGTCACGTTGTTTGTCCGCGATAGACTCCTAAAGTACTGAACCAATTTTAAAATTGATTTGCACACTGTGTGCAATTTGATCCAACTTGAAAGATAGGATAGCTTTAAAGTCCACGCGAACGAAGTCGCGGGCATCACCTAGTATAATATAAATACGTTGTAGGTACACTTATTTTTTCTTTTTTCTGTTACACTAAATTTTCTTCAAGAATTAAATATCGGATGACGTCACGGATTCGCACTATTTTCACAAGGTCGTAACCTCACAAGCCTTCACTCCACAACATAGATGCTCTGTACCTGTGGTTTTACATAAAATACATATAATACGCTTTGAAAGTTGCATATAATTTGTGTAACATACTATAATTTAATTAATTATAATTTGTCTTACTTTTTTTCCATTATGTAAATGTTTTATGTTATTTGTAAAGTATTCATAATCTGTACATTGACGTGAAATATCGTAACGTCATATTTCCCTAGTAGCGCTATTAATATCACGTTAAAAATGGATGTAAATATTGACAAGGGACATTATTTCGTGACTTATTTCCTTATCAGTAAAATAATTCATTTTTAACCCAATCCACATTCCTATTGCCAAGAATGGGCGCGCGCGTTGCGTGCAAGGACTTGCGCGTGATGAGCGCAAGTGCAAGGCGAGCAACGCGTGTGCGGGTCCTATGCGTGTTCAGCGCAAGTCGTCAAAACAGGCTCTCACTCGCCCCACGGACCACAGATTACTAAATAGACTTAGAACCCACGACCCGTTCACACCCATCGCTAACTCCACTTACTCGTTTAACAGTTTATAGCATCAACCTATACATAACAGCCTGGTTTCATGACTGCCCCTGACTGATACCCACTTCCTGACAGGCCGAGATCACATCAGTTCCTAGAGCGATGGCGATCATACCGTGAAGCTGATCATTGCGTTGATCAAGTACGTACTTCCGTATTTTATTACATGAATAAATGTACTAGTAGTTCACCTCGAACTGTGAACTCGCAGGCGAAAAACAGGATCCCATTCACAGGATTACATATGCATTGGGAATTACGTTTATAAGTATGTTTTCTAACAAAATATACCAAAACTATTTATAAGACGGGATTCTGTGAATGATATGAGCAACTTTCTCTAAGGAACAAATATATAAAAATATTTTTTTGGTCTTTCATCCAAATTTAACCGATCAGCTGATCCGAGTCTCTATGGTTTTTATTTTTTAATTCTTATGAAAAATACAGGTACTTACACAAATGATAGTCATAAGTCATAATCATAACGCATAAAAAAATTAAAGAAATATGTCTGGTGCATTCTATATTTTTTCTGTTCTCCCAGACCCAAAGACAAAACAAATAAATAGGTTTAAGAGGTACAAACCTTTATCGCTTTTTGTGTGAATAATGTAAGGTACACAAATAACGCATTAAAAAACCGTGTAACACACAAATAATAGTTCTAATGTATGAAAAAGTACATTCTGTATTTTTTCTGTTCTCCCGGAAAAGTAAGAATGTAATTTGTACTTGTACCTTATCAAACTCAAATAAAATGAATAGGTTTAAGAGGTAAACCTGTTTTCTGATTTTGTATGAAAAATGTCTAGTACACAAATATCAGGTAACGCATAAAAAAATTAATTATTTTAAACTTTCAGTCCGTGTAATAATAAATCCTGTCCAGAATAAATATCAATCAGTACAAGCTATGTTAATGCCGCGGCTCCGCTCGCCCACGCCGCAATATGTCACGCTTTGCTTGCTTTCCGAGAACACGACATCTTATTGGTAAAGCACACGTATGCCATGTGTTTTCGCTCTCTATTTAGGCAGTACCTTTGAAATAAATTATTTGAAAGGAAACAGAGATATCATAAAAAAATGTCTTTATCAAGTCCTAGATAACCCTAACCTATTTTTGGGTAAGGGTTATTTAACTAAACTAAAATAACCCCGAAAAATTCTGGTAGCCCCTAATTAATGCATAGGCTATTTTACTATTTATATTTTTGGTCAATATTTTATATAGGTAATTAAAAAATACCACATTATACAATTTTTTAAACGACATGAAAATTAGTTAATTAATAAAGCACCAATTAGCACTTGAATTATTGCTATGCAGAAAAGTGGGAGCGTGGTGTTAGCTAATAGCGGGTGACGTCAAAAGCGTTGTACGTGCATCCTTTTTCTGTTACTTGACGGTTTCCCTTTCCATCAGATTTTAAAAACTTAAATCTTGCGTATTTTTAGGAAGAACAAAAAAAATTTTTTTTGGTTTTGGTTGGTGATACTTATTGATATGAATAAAAAAACAATTATCTAATATATTGAGTAAATTCCACGTTCAAATTGTACTTGTTTTTAGATAAAACAATTCTCACTGACAGTACTGGCGCGGCCCGCCCTTTGACTTATCTTTATTCTTTGATGTATTCTAACATCCAGAAATGCAACAAAAAATACATTATTAAGTATCATCTATATTATTTTTAGGTACCGCTATAAATGTCACTATCAAGTATTAATAGCCAAAAAGATTTAAGTTGACGGCACCAGTTGGCAGCACCTTCGTTGTGCACGTTCTCTATAGAAATTATTTTTTAAACTAATTGGCAGTCATGTTAACGCTGTCAGGTGCAAAACTCGACGGTTAAACGGGTGCGAGACCTCTACCCGTACGACAAATTAATTTACATTGCCAGCAAAAACGGGTAATTACTTGTAATAGGCGCGATTTGGTATGAGCAAATCGTGAAAGCGAAACGAGTAGGGGCGACCTTAAATTCATGTGATTCTATAATTGTTTTTACTGGTCAAATTCCAACGGAACACTTGATCAAATTCAGACGCCCCTTTGACATGATTAGTTGTTTGTTTTAGTTCGTAATTTTTAAAAAATGTTGCAATAATAATACTGATTATTTTCAGCAAAAATATAAAGCGATATACAAAAGAAAATAGGTTCCTAACTTGATCGGGAAGCGGAATTGTTTAAATAGGTGTATTTTTTTTCACCTAACCCATCGTGTTGGTATCTTTGAATAGGTCTGACAAAAATATTTGTGAACTTGGAAAAACCATTGGATTAAGGGATCCATTTCTGAAATTTTTAGTTTTATAGTGCAAATTTTTGTTAAGAGTCAAGTTCCCCTCTATTTACCAAACGGTTATATACGAATACGTAAAAATTCACACCGGTTGTGTATATAAAAAAGTTTAAATAAAAACTATAAGTAGAGGTTACAAATAAAAAAGTTATAGGGAACCGAATTATAAAATGTACTCGGAACAGGAAAATTTCATTCATTTTCAATAGAAAATTAGTTTTAGACGTTTCTTTTTTGTGGCATGAACTCTCAAAGTCGGTCATTCACAACTAAGGAACCCTACACTGTGCGCGGCCCGACATGCACTTGGCCAGTTATTTTTTATTTACCTCGAAAATAAACTTGTAAAAGAGGGGTTTTATAAGTATGACGTTTCTGTACATCGGTCTGTGTTTGATGCGGTTTTTATGTTTGAAAAGCTGACTTGATCGAGATGGTTCTTAGCTATGTTTGACGGAAAGTTCAGCGGTTTAAAAGTTATGGGCGATGAAACCATTAAAAATTGGATTTTTTTTTAATTTGTCTAGCAAATTCACTTGTTTTACTGGGTTCATTGACAAAGTAGAACCATGTAACAGTTAATTTCTTCGACGATTCCGTCTTGCCTAATGAAGTGTGGAAGTATTAGATATGCAGTAGCGATGTAGCGATGGCACCGCCCGCGCTTGATGCCGAGCTTTGGCACACGCGGGCCACATTCACCTTGCCACTACTATCTTGATGTGTGTAATCTGGGTCCATGCTATCTATTGAATTATAATAAGGCTCCGATGAATTGAGAACCTCCTTCTTATTAAGTCGGGTAAACTCGCTGGAAGTCGCTGGATGCAGGCCACTTCAGATCGGTCATTTTGGAAATCCTTCGGATCAATCTGTACTCGATGAACTTGGAAACTAGTTGGCCTGTTAGGATTATTTGTCGACCATCCAGGAAGTATACAAACAAACACAGATACAGATAGCTATATATGTATATTATTCCCTATTACTGCCTATTTAATAAACGTGCCTATCCGACAATTTTGTCTGTTTGTGACAAATACGTCAAATTGTCGCGACAAGTGTTGTTTAATAAAAGTGACAATTTAGTCCACATGTGACAGGCAAATACAGACTAAATTCTGTCAAATTTTACTTGTCAAGTCTCTAAGCAACTATTCTCTGACTTATTTGTCATGGTAATTTACAAATTGTCGCTTTTAACATCAGTTGTCATAACATTATACATAACAGAACATGAGGGTAACTAAGAACAATTTTACTTCTGTTGTGGTTCTATTTATGTTTGCTACCATGAACGCAAAAATAAAAATTTTGGGCCTGCTACGAAAACGAGTCTCAAATATCAGTTCTTGATTCTACTCAACAAAATACTCATCCTCACTACTACTGCTACTACTAAAGCTATCCGTCGACGACATTAAAACGGTTTATTTTAATTATTATGTAACTGTTGTATTGCCTTGACATTTGGCAACGACGCTTGTCGCAAATCTCTGCCAAATCGACAAATATGTCCACGTGTCCTGACAATTTAGAGCTTTATAATAAAAATTTGACAAGATTTTCCGGACAAATTAAACAGGAATATGACAATTCGACATATTTGTAGATCTTCTTGAGTCGAAAGGCTGCAGTGTATCTTAAATAATAGTAATTTTGACCAGTGTTTGGACAAGGCGGCTCCCCGGTCATTTGCCTTATTAAAGTCCTGCAATGTGCAAAAAATGGAGCTTTTTGGACATTTGTAGATTTTCCACCATGACAAATTTGTCAGTGATAATCTTTATTAAACAATGATTATTTGTCAAATTGTCGAATTGTCACCTGTCAGTGTCACGTTTATTGAATAGGCCCTAGATCAATCTAGAAAAGGGAATACTTGCGAGGTGGGACTTCAAAAAAGCAACTGGAAATACGCTTAGATGGGAGAGATATTAAAGGCTATGTTTCATACCTCGTCATTATCAAGTTAACATAATGTGAGATAAAGACAGCGATAGAGAAAGGCACAGAAAAGCCTATAAACTAGAAATCTATTAGAACATTACCAACATTTTCACACACACGTGCGACATCGCATGCGGCGTCTCTTTCTGGCGACTGCTCCACAGCCACAACAACAAAATAGTCACTGCTATCCACCACATCTCAAAAATCCACTGGTTACCTCACGCGCAAAACGCTCATTATTCTAAATGTCTAATTTAGAACTTGTCTAATTCACTCTTTGTCACTTGAACTCAGAACTTATCAAATTCTACAAATCGTATTTTCAAAATTTGAATTTAGAATTCTAACTCACAGTTATTTACCACATATCAAAATCCATAGACTACCTCATGTCCGCAACCATCATTATTCTAAACGTTTAAATTTGGAACTTATCAAATTCACCCATTGTTATTTCGAAAGTCACTTATTTGAATTTAGAATTTATCAATCTTACTAAATGTCGATTTAAATATGGAATTTAGAACTCGTCTATGCAGATGCACCACTGAGATTAGAATACAATAATACCGTTGACATTTACACAGATGCTGAATGCGTGTTCGTGAAAGCACAAGACGCATATAAGTAATGCTCGTGCATTAATATTGGACCGAGTGGCGCTGTTGTCTGATGGAAAATGTAACAGTGAAATGGCAGTGAGAATTTTCATATAGTTTTTGTGTGGAAACGGTTGGGAATGCAGCTATAAAGAGCTATCTTGTAATGGTGATATCGGTTATGAAAAACATTATGAATATAATACATCAAATCAGGACTACATAAGTAAAAAGCAACATTTAATTACCTGTACCTAATATACACATTTCTTCTGTCCCTTTATTCCTAACAATTTTTTCATCATCATAATTTCAGCTAACGTCCACTGCTGGACATAGGTCTCACCCAAAGATATTATAACTATCCTTTATACGTTGTAATTGTTTTATTTAAATAAATATTCTGTATTTTGTATATATCTCTGCTATGAAGGCTTCATAAAATCCAAGTATTCGCCCTTGGAGGAGGCACCATTTTGAAAATAAGTAATCGAAATTTGATTTATAAAAAAAACGTTTCAACGGTTGACTATGTGACAAAAGTGACTATAAAAATAATGAAAAAGATTTAATTCCTTACAATTTTTGCTTAACATTATTAACCGACTTTCAAAAAGGAGGTTATTCATTCGTCGAGATCTTTATTTTTATGTATGATTTAGTTTTTTTTTTTTAATGGTGTACGTGTCAGGACCCCAGGTCTCATAGAAATTTAATAACATACAGTCGATATATGGCATAGGGTGAAACCGCAGTCAGCGTAACGAGCGAGCACTGTATCGACGTATGACTTTCATTGGTCGCTGGTCGCATCGAGTTATCGACCAATGAAAATGAGCTATAACAGACGAGCGACAATATGCCCATATATCAATACTCACCTGTCAGTGAGTCGCCAAATGTCACGAACTGTCAGAAACCGACGCGGGCATACTGTCGCTCAAGAGCACTTAAGCGTCAATAGACCACTAACGTTTTCGACGTAAGAAACACCAAGCAAAACATCTACACAGCCCGTTGTTACCGACGACCTTACCGTATGTTACCGTTAACTAGTTTACCTTACCAAACCGCGTAACTGTTAGATAATAACGTCGGACGGGTCGGCGCGGGCGCAGGCATCTCGCTTTCACGCCACTTTTACTTTTTGGCGATGAGTTTGTTTATTTTTGTAACATTGAGATGTCACGGAGTGCATGATAGGTCGGATCGGTATAATTGGTTGGTGCAGCTTATTCATTGGAGATATTTTTTTTTTATAGAGTGAGATTTTGATATAGATATAGAGTGAGTCAGATCAGTATTTTGTTCACATTTATTTATAAAATTAGTTTAAGTATTACGTTGTAACTTCGGAATAGTATTAATTCATTCTTATATTACAAGCTTTTTTTAACTTTCAATGTATCTTGTATGTATGTATATCATCATCTTTAGTCTTTATAGTCTCCACTGCAGGAGCACGACCCTGTCTGTACTGCCAGAGCCATACTTGGCCAGAGCAGCGAGAGGATTTGGCCTACACTGTCCTCGCTAGCCAGACGGGTTGGAAAGGTCTCATTGATGTTTATAAGCTTTGTTTAGCTTGTTTCCTAAGTCGCCTTCTACAACACCCACGGGAGGACTTGGAGTTGCTCTATTCCACTCTGTCGGAAACCACAAGGCAAAGTTTACATTTTTTTTTTTAATTTGTACCAGTATTACGATGTAGTTTCTTATAAGCACACTCCATGCTCATATTACAAGCTTTTATGTAACTTGCAATGTATCTTGTATGTATGTATGAATGTTTGTATAGGTCAAATCTTGCAACTCAATTTTCAACAAGTTATCCTAAACTATATAAAAATCCTTCACTTCACGCACAATGTAAATTATCTATTACAATGTATCTCATATCTTGCTCCATATACCTAAACGTAAAACATGAAACAAAACATGAACAAAGTCATATTGTAAATGTCAAATATAACATGCATAGTCATCATAATATCATGAAATAAAACATATAAAATACGGCACAATCATATTAAACCATTCCACGCACTTTGCGTCCGATGTACAGTCGTCAACAAATGCAGTGTTTACAATTACACTTGATGTTTTACCACTGTACAAGCAAAAAGCACGAGCATCCACACGCTACTTCCAACAAGCGATGCATGAACACTATACCCCTCTAGCGTGGTCGGTCAACAATGCAAGAGTACTTTCATAGTAACTTGCTATTGTTCTGTACACGCTCGAGTTAAAGTTGCCGGTAGTTGCCGCTTGGCGGCTCTGTGTTGCGTAGAAATTTTATCAAGCTTACGTTGGTGGCGCTAGTAGCAGAATAAAAATTGATAAACCTATTTAGACTAAGAGGGGGCCGTATGCAACCCTACCTCATCGAGTAGCAAAGTGTGACATATCTAGGGTGGTGCATATTAAAAAAATATGTTAATGTACAGGGTTGCCTGGGCATAACCTGGAGCATTTTGTACCGTCAGCTAAAAAATGATAATTTTTTTGGGTGTGAATTACCTCATCGAGTAGCAATTAGATTCTATGGAATCGGGTACCAATTAGATATTTTTCATATTTCGATATATGATTTTTGGGGAAAGTTCTTCAGTATCATGGAATAAATCTACCCTTAAAATAGTTTCAGTATAGTTTGTACGTTATATATAAAATACTAAACTTAGTAACACAAGAAACTTTCAGGTTTCGTGACAAATAATATTAATTTCGTTTTCATTTTCCGTCAGATGTCTTTAGGCAGCCCGAAAAAATCTCACTCCATGTTAGTTATAAATTATAGTATAACACTTGTAATACTCGATAAGAGATACCTCCCGATAGTGAGACAAAAATGTACGTAATCAGGTGCCATTGCCACCCTAAGTTGTTTAATTTCTAATTGAATAGATACAAAAAATTACGCTTACGATCCTCAAAAAGAATTAAGTCATACCACAGGTTGCTAAACCTACACATACATACATACATACATACTATCACGTCTTTATCCCTAATGGGGCAGACAGAGCATTTTGGGTCTTGTGGCTCTATGCAGAGCCTAAGGCCGCAAGACTCAAAAGCCACTTTTAGCGTCATGGTGGGCGAGAAGATGGAAAAGCAATCAATACAGTGATGGGTTGCTAGCCGCATCGCCTGTTAACATGATTCATATTTTTGCCCATTCCCTCGATCAGCTTTTACGATCTGCGCGGAAAGAGAAGCAGCTGGTACATTCTAAGTTTTTTCATTTCTCCCAGACCAGCATGGGAGAAATAACCTAAACCTACAGACCCTTATAAACGCCTGACTTACAAGGAAAAAGAAAGGCGACAGCTCTCATGCAGCTCCCAACTAACCAGTAACTCATTCACGAAACATGTACATGACACCAGTCCACGCTCGAAAGCGCACTTTCGATGTCCTGCCACTTTTTACCACACGCAGAGCTTTCTGTAAGAGCGTTTACACATTCGTGCGAATCGCGAGGCGAATGACGAGGCGAATAACGAACACGCATATATAAACACTAAACAGTGCAGTAAGCGAATGTGTCGTCGAATGACGAGGCGAATAGCGAATGAGGTAAATGCGGGATAATACCGCATTTACACTTGCGTTCGACGAAACATTCGTATACAAGTGCCGTCGCGAATACTGTTTAAACCGCATTTACACATTCGTGTTCGCCATTCGCCTCGTCATTCGACGAAACATTCGTCTACTGTACTGTCTTCATATGCGTATTCGTTTTTCGCCTCGCGATTCGCGCGTATGTGTAAATGCGGCATAAAGAGTGCAGTAAACGAATGTTTCGTAGAATGTTTCGTCGAATGACGAATTGCGAATGCGAATGGCGAATGCGAATGTGTAGGTGCGATATAAACAGTAGTTCGCGACGGCACTCGTATACGAATGTGTCGTCGAATGAATGGCGAACACGAATGTGTAAATGCGGTATAAGAGAGTTCACACATGTCGCCGCCACGACAGCGGGTTTCGCCACAGCCGCAGCGGTGTTTGTAAGAGCGGTCAGAAGTTCAGAACCGTGCATACTAAATCCAATGCGCGTAACGCATTGCTGTAGTGGCAAAAACTTTGCGGGCTTCAAAAACGTAAAGATCGCTATCGATATTATCTTCGGTCTTTTTGATTACATTTATTTATTGCCTGTAATGTAATGATCATTCTGAATTTTGGAAATGTGTGAATCAGATCAATCAGGAACTGTCATTAGTAATACGGGATATCCCGCGATTCCTTAACTCTGTAAAGTGCATAACTTTGTTCATCCTGCTGATTACCCGGAATACAAGCTTGTGTCTAGTGCGGGAATCTTCGTTAATCGTACAGCGTATTGGTTCTCTCGTTAACCTGTTGTCGACGGCGACAGGTTAAATAAATGATTTTGTATTTGTATTTAATATCGTATTTGGCAGATATTTCGACGACCATTCTGCTGTCATGTTCGCTGGCGAACGGTCTACCCTCTTTCTTCGTCGTTTGTAGCAAAAGTCCTTACACACAACACTGACGGTGTCCGTTCGGGAATGGTTTTTTGTTGTTTGCACACACTTTTTACAAAGCACAATCACTGGATTCTACGTCCCACATAACTTTAAGTCTCGATTGAAATTGGGATGCTTCTTAATTTCAATCACCTGTCTAACTAATACCTACAGTCATTGTGACTGCTAACTCTTAAATCATATTATCATCATCAGGACTTTTTGTTTCCACTGCAGGAGCACGACCCTCTCTGTACTACCAGAGCCATACTACATACAGCAGCCAGAAGACTTCACCTACACTCTCCTCGCTGGCCAGACGGGTTGGAGAGGTCTCATTAATATTTATAAGCTTTGTTTAGCTTGTATTTCCTTAGTCGCCTTCTACGATGTCAACGGCAGGACTTGGAGTGGCCCTATTCTACTCTGCTGGAAACCACACGGCTTATATACGGTAAGTACTAAGTCATATTTTAATTTTTTTCAGATAGTCTTGTTAACGAGTATTTTATTTATTACATTTTGTCGAACCCTTTTGGGGAATGTTTAATACCTAAGCTTCCATGGAAAAAGCTTTCTATACCTGCCCATACGTGATGTCAGTAGCTGAAAGGTTACATACTTGGAGGGAAAACTCAGCTTGTAGGCCAATCAAAATCGACATAAATAATTTGCCAATTACGTGTCGGGCCACGCGCAGTGTAGGGTTCCGTAGTTCCCTAATGCCAACTTTGAGTTTATGCCACTAAAAACGTTTAAAAACTAATTATCTATTGAATTTGTATGAAATTTCTTTTTCCGAGTACATGTTATAAGTTGATCGCCTATAACTTTTTAATTGGTATACCCTACTTAGCTCTGATAGTTTTCCTTTAAACTACATTATATATACTATAGAGGGGGGGGACACTTGCCTCCAACAAAAATTTTCACTTTAAACCCAAATATTTCGGAAACGGATCCCTAAATCCAAAAATGGTGTTAACAAGCTCACAATGTTTTTGAAAGACCTATTCAACGACATCAAACAATGTGTTTGTCGAGAAAAAAAATATTGACTACCTCTTTACTTGTATAGCAGCTAACCTAAAAAAAATATTTTTCCAGATTTTATTTTACGACTTTTTCGCCATGATTAATATATGTACATATCCATGCCAAATTACAGCTTTCTAGTACTTGTAGTTTCTGAGTAGGACCGCGGACAGACAGACAGATAGACAGACAGACATGGCGAAACTATAAGGGTTCCTTGTTTACTACGGAACCCTAAAAAGAGCAAACATTGCAAACGCGCATGTAACTACGATTTATATATATATATATATATATATATATATATATATATATATATGTTGTTAGGTCCATTTAAGAGTACTTAGTTAACACCCAAGTTTGCAACGCTGAAAACCGTGTGCTTGTCTATACGATCGTTTTTGACCCCAGATAAAAAAGAGGGGTGTTATATGTTTGACGTTAATGTCTGTCTGTCTGTCTGACTGTCCGACGGTCTGACTGTCTGTCTGTCTGTCTGTCTGTGTCATCGTAGCTCTCGAACGGCTGGACCGATTTTAATCGGTTGTGTAGTTCGGCGGTAAAGTCGGATTTCAATTTGAGGCCGGTTGTATATATGCAACTGTGGCGGTTAATAGTAAGGGCAGTTAAATATTTGAGTACCTGTAATATAGCCTATATTACATGTTGATATCATGTGTAGGAGACTTTCTTAACACGTTCGATTGAAAGTTCGCTTGTCAGGGAAAGACGAGAGTTTACGACCAGTTTCTTGGCAATCACTGTGGAGATGTAATGTAATCATATAATTCATTACTAGCTGTGCCCGCGGGCTTCGCTCTCCGTGGGAATTTCGGACTAAATAGTACCCTATGTCCTTCTCCAAGTCTCAAACTATATCCATACCAAATTTCATCCAAATCGGTTCAGTAGTTGAAGCGTGAAGTACCAAACAAACAAATATACAAACGGACTTTCGCATTTATAATATTAGTAGGATAGAAAGTAGGATAGCAGGATTTACAATATGAGATTTCTCATAAGTTCGTCAGAACATACTTACGAACTCTACTTACCAACTTATAAGCGTTTGGTAATTGGTAATAAATCCCAAAGTTTTATATAGAAATATAACGTGGAAGGGACATACCCGTAATAAATATGTGGGAGCCCCACTTAAATATTAATTGTATTCTGTTTTTATTTTTATGTATTTGTTGTCATAGCGGCAACAGAAATACATCGTCTGTGAAAATTTCAACTGTCGGTTCACGGTTCATGAGATACACCCTGGTGGCAGACAGAAGGACGAACAGACAGACGGACAGCGGAGTCTTAGTAAAAGAGTTCCGTTTTTACCCTTCGGATACAGTACCCTAAAAAAATTATCATTAATCGGTTTATTCGTTTAGGAACTACTATGCCACAGTCAGGTATAGACACGTCACACTAATAACACCCCTTTTTTGCGTCAGGGGTTAAACATCAACGACAACATGCCATAAAACGGCTGGCACAAAGTGGGTCAAATCACGAGACAAGAAAGCAGTTTTTTGCGGTAATCACAGTAATTATCTGCTGTCTCCGCTGACACATAAACTTGCCAATTATAATTCCATCCGACGTACCATTATTGGATAATTATATATCGCTCAAAGTATATCAATCACATGTGTTTTTACTATGTCTACCGTCGCCAGAAGTTAGATTCGTCATCATTTCAGCCGCATAACGTCCACTGCTGCACAGGCCTCTCCCAAAGATTTCCAAAATGACCGATCAAGAGCGGCCTGTATCCAGCGCTTTCCAGCGACCCTGGTCAGGTTATCCGATCACCTTGGAGGGTGCCCTACGCTTTGCTTGCCAGTACGCGGTTGCCAAAAATTGATTAATTTATGGCAATTTCAAATCGAATAAAATACTGAATTTTACTAGAGCAGATTCGGTATAAAATATTAATGAACCAAATCTTCCCTTAAAATATAAAGAAACCTCTTACCCGTGACCCATTATATAGAATTCTGTTAGATTATGAATAAGACTTTTAAATATTGAAAAAATAATTTAAGATTAACTTATTAAAATTTAAAATACAAATAATGAAGTCTCACTATCAATATTAATTATCTAGTTCGATTTTATAATAGAAAATATGTAAATATATATATATATTATAGAAGTTAAAAAGTTAAAAGTTATTCCATTTTTTTATATTCTGTGAAATCACCAGAATATAAAAAAATACAAGCAAAATGATACGCTAGATATTTTTGATATGTTGTATCACGAAATTATGTGCAGTTACTGGATTTTTCATAAAGAAATTCGTTTCTTACGCTGTTTTCTTTATTTCATAAAGCTGACAGTGCATTTACGAGCAAGTGAAAGGACAATGACAATATAATGATTTAGACTGTACAAGTACGTCAATAAAAATGTAAATCAGTCAAACATTGCACGTTTTCGTCCATTGACGGTTGCACAAAACTTGGCCATTGGGCTCCACGCTCTGTAACTTTATTACGCTAATAACGTTAAAGTGAGTTAATTAACATAATAACCTTTCTTTGTGTATTTAAGGTGCGACTTTACCTCTCACGTATGTAAAGAGTGTATAGGACGTGAAATAAATCGTCAGGACTTGGGAAGCAGGCTATGTAGGATAGTATAGGTTCCCTCATATGAATGTATGGTATTTCCAGACTTGGGATCCCATTGATTCCCCCAAAATTTAATCCATAATATAGTTTGTCACGTCCATAGTTTGACCTTATGTGTTTTCGCATAATGATTTTGTACCTAATTTTTTTGACATAAAATATTTTAAAAATTAGGAATGATTAATAAATAAAACTTATGAGAAATAAAAATTTGGTTTAAAGGTCATCACAAAATATATTTTGTGAAGTTTTATTAGGCTTATAATTGTGAGAATAAATAAAGCTCATTCAAATGCTTTGTTTCCTTTCACATGCTTTTACATTATGTAGGTACATTATCTAAAGAAAGACTAAATATTGTCTCGGACAATGGTACGGTGACCAATCGTTCTGTCGTCAAGCGGACGGAAGGCGAAATGTCTTGTCGGACAATCGTACGGAAATGAATAGTCCGGTCGGCGATTCATCGAAAGGACAAATGTTATGTCGTTGAATGATAACCCAGAGAAAGGTACATCGGAATTTTGTTCTACAATCATTATTAATGGGCTAAATAATGCTTTGCACTTAGTAAGAGCGTACCTTTATTCAAATAAGTTGTAAAATCCAACAGTTTGGCAATAAAAAAATAATTGTTTTAGATAAGTAAGGCCTTTACACACGCGCTTGGGAAGTAGGTATATTTCGAAGTTTATATGAGTAACATATTAATTTAATGTGTATTAATCTATGTATATAAAAGCGAAAATCACTCTCTCACTCATCACGAAATCTCGAAAATTACTTAGCCAATGAAGATGAAATTTGGTAGGAAGGAAGATTGTGACTAGAAGAATGTCCGCTAAGAAAGGATTTTTGGAAATTCCATCCCTAAGGGAGTGAAATAGGGGGTGCTAGTTTGGATAAAACTTCGGAATTTTTAAAGTGAGAAACATGAAATTTTTGATTTATTTTAGTCATCATCATCATCATCATTTCAGCCGCATAACGTCTACTGCTGGACATAGGCCTCTCACAAAAATTTCCAAAATGACCGATCCAGAGCGGAATCCCTATAGGGGTGAAATAGGGGTGGCAAGTTTGTATGACACATGACATTATTTTAAACTGTAGAACAACTGTTCAGGCTTGCCATGGACAAACCAAGATTTAAAGAGCTGACTGCCAATCTTCAGGAATGAAGCGGCACCTAAAGAAGAAGAAGATGACATTATTTTAGTGATTATTAAAAATAATAAATTACACAAATAGGTTTTTTTTTAACATCTAGAGTTGCACTAAAGAAGGATTTTCAAAACTCACCTCCTATAGGGATAAAAAACGGGGGTTTTAAGTTTGTATGGAGAAACAATTTATTCGGAACTTCGCAGGAGTACTCCTCTCGGTAAATAAGTAAGTACGTGTTTCTGGATTTTTCAAAATTCAACTTTAATATCAGGACTTTTCGAAATTTTATCAAAATCGGTTGTGTGGTTTGGTGGTGAAGTCGGTTTTTAGTTTATTCTTTTTTTTCCTTGCCATATCCCTTTACGGGGTCGCCCCCTAATACTTTGCACCATTCTTGGCGGTTTTTAGTTTAATTATATGTATTTTACAAATACGAGTAGTTGGTGTATGATCCGAATAATCTCTCCAAAGCTGTAATTAAAATATAAATTATTTCTTACCAGATTACTTCCTTCACAAGTTCATAGTTCAGGTTTTCTCCGCTCTGATTGCCGTATCATCCATCTTGTTTAATGTTGCTGCAGTTTCTAATGTGTTACTTAACGATCGCGGTAAATTGTGAACATTATCGGTGCGTTGTGAACATTGTCGGTAAGTGGACACGATTAGATAATTATCAATTCCTACTATGACATCACGTTATGAGAGTTTTTCATTAATGGTTATGTGTTAGAGAAAGCTCTTCGTCATTGTTGTTTTACACTAGAAGTCATATTATACAAGTAATATTATGTGATTCCGGCAGAGTAGATAAGGGTTTGATTAGGATCACTCCAAGTCCTGCCATGGATGTCGCAGAGGGCGACTAAAGAAATACAAGCTAAACAAAGCTAATAAACATCAATGACACCTCTCCGACCCGTCTGGCCAGCGTAGAGAGTGTAGGCCAAGCCGATTTTGACTGCTCTGACCAAGTGTGTCTCGGGTGGTACAGAGAGGGTCATGCTCCTGCAGTGAAGACCGAATGACCTACTGATGATGATGATGATGATGATGATGATTTTGACAAATATTATGGATAATCAAACAATAACGGTCAAGTTAGTTGTTATAGCGGCAAAGAAATACATCATCTGTGAAATTTTTAACTGTCTAGCTATAATGGTTAATGAGATACAGCCTGGTAACACAGGCAGACAGACAGACAGACATGTGTTTATCGTATTTGAATATACATTGATTGGGAAAAGTTGTTCAAATTGATGGACCGAATCAAAGACTTGTGTTATGAGTTATGACTTGGATACTAACTAAACGATACATACATACATACATACTATCACGTCTCTATCCCTAATGGGGCAGACAGAGCATTTTGGGTCTTGCGGTTCTATGCAGAGCCCAGGGCCGCAAGACCCAAAAGCCACTTTTAGTGGCTTTTGGGTCTTGCGGCCATACAGTGATGGGTTGCTAGCCGCATCGCCTGTTAACATGATTTGCATTTTTGCCCATTCCCTCGATCGGCTTTTACGATCTGCGTGGGAAGAGAAGGTTGGTACATTATAAGTTTTTTTTTATTTCTCCCAGACCAGCATGGGAGTCATCATAACTAAACGATACTATATGTTATAACAAATACATATATAGATAGAGTGGTCTTATTTTAGGCCGAAGGAAAAGAAAAAGCTTTATAATAAGTATTTTGTTCGACCTTACATAAAACACTCGCCTGTTGTGAAGTATGGAGCGAATCACATACCGATCGCACCGCTCGTTAAGATCAGCCACCGGTGATTGATATCGAGATCTTATCGAGAATAGGGTTAGCATATATGCTACAAATGTAGAATAGGTGAGAGTCAGAAATCAATACCCATAGACATTGCATGATAGGAGATGCAGCTGATCTGATAGTAGTAAACCGAATATCTATTAAAAAGGTAAATTCAAAAATATTAACAAAACATTTCACCCAATGGTTTTTTATTTCTCTTGTCTTTTTTGTAACATGAATCCAACCGAGTGTTCCACGTTTTTTTCGACACAATCCCATTTCCGAAAAACAATAGTAGCTGAGACTAAGAATTTCAAGAACTAAAAAGTCTGTCCAACCACGGTTTATAACATTTATTTATTCATATGTTTTTAGATTCGGAGCTATTTACCGACAGAGCACAGTCAGTGATTTAAATCTATAGGTATTATAAAATTTGGCTACGCCTATAGCTTCCCAATAAATAAATAGCTGGAACATTGGCCTTCATTAGGTCTTCTTTAATGCAGGTGGTGGGGTGCCTAAGCCAGATTATAAGATTTTTAGTTAAAAACCCCATTTTATAATTTGTACTGACATCCCTAGGCTTTTAAAATGTTCCTAGTGTCCACGATTACGTGGTGGTTAGGTAATAGACGCAATTTAGCCGACACGTGCCGAGGTGGGCATATCCGCCTGTGGAGCACTTTTTATGGCCCGCGAAGGCCTGATTGCTGCACGCGACGCCGGGATACCTACGCTATAAGATGTGTGGCCATTTTGATTGCTAAGTTTGGAAAATTACCGTGAAAGATGTGATTATGTTGGTGCTCCAAGTCTTCCCGTGTGTGTCATAGAAGGAAGGCGACTAACGAAATAAAAGCTAAACTAAGCTTATAAAAATCAATGAGACCTCTCCAACCCGTCTGGCCAGCGAGGAGAATGTAGGCCAAGTCCTCTAGCTGCTCTGGCTAAGTATGGCTCTGGTAGTACATAGAGAGGGTCGTGCTACAGCAGTGGAGACAAAAAGACCTGATAATGATGAATGATGTTGGTGATGTTAGCAAAGTTTTATTTATTTGGTAAGCACAAGATATGACCGAACTGGGAGAAGTGGGATGTTCTTATAAGAAAAGATGGTTAAAAAAATATTCCTGAAAAAAATGCTCGAATGTCTTCAAAGAACACAAGTCAAGGATTATTTATATTCAACTGCAAAATTATATACCTATGCATCAGCTAAAAATTTTAGTAGAGAGATTTAGGACTTATCAATCTTATCCCATCAAAAACAATACTTGTCAAAAAAACCAAGTCTCGCAACTCAGTTGTTCTGCGGTAAAAAGTTGTGAGATCCATGTAATACCAAGTCGGTTATTAATTTATTCAGTCTCTACTTAAGCGACTTTCTGTCTTAATACGTCCAGTCTCTAAGACCACGATCGTGGTCCATAACAATTGAAAATTAATTGTGTCTGGAATCTCCGTACTCGAAGCATTAAGTTGTTACGTAATAATTAACAGCATCTTATAGTGACGCATATCAATATTAAAATTCTTTAATGTTTTATATAGATATATCGAGACTTGGCCATCGCCTGAAAACACGTGTAAATTCAATCGCCTGAATACACATGTAAATTCAATTATTTAGTGCGATGGCCAAGTCTCGATATATCTATATAAAACATTAAAGAATTTTAATATTGATATGCGTCACTATAAGATGCTGTTAATTATTACGTAACAACTTAATGCTTCGAGTACGGAGATTCCAGACACAATTAATTTTCAATTGTTATGGACCACGATCGTGGTCTTAGAGACTGGACGTATTAAGACAGAAAGTCGCTTAAGTAGAGACTGAATAAATTAATAACCGACTTGGTATTACATGGATCTCACAACTTTTTACCGCAGAACAACTGAGTTGCGAGACTTGGTTTTTTTGACAAGTATTGTTTTTGATGGGATCTCATTTCTTTTTGTATTTTGTAGACAGTTCTACTTTTTCCCTTTTCGGTACCTTCTACTTATTGTATATATGTATATCTACCAGCAAGGAATTTTCTTAAAGCCCTCTCTCTGACTTATGAACTTTTCTTATTTTTGTAGGTAGCCTTCCGTTTTCTCTTTTCCGGTACTACTTCTTGAGCTTCTCTCAGCGCCCTCGCGCTAGCACCGCGCAGCGCGTAGTAATGGCCCGCGCTCACTCGCTAGCATCGCAGCGCGTGGTATAATAATTAATTTACAACCTTACGCACTCGTAATAAGTACGAATACGCACGTAGGTACGTTTTTTGCATTAAATAATTTAATTTACACGTGTTTTCATGACGGGAATACCCATTTTTTGCTCGATTTGGCAGGGGCACTACCATGCGCCTATATTTATATGGGACTAGCTTAAACCCGCGGCTTCGCACGCAATAATAATAACTGCCGTAAAACATCGTTACGAATAAAGCCAATATTAAAAAATTTAACTGAAGACTTAGCTGTATGGGCTTAATTTTCTTTGCGGTCTTTTCTAGATTTTTTAGTTTTTCCTTGATTCATACACCAAACACTACTTATATTCCAAATTTGAAGCTTCTAGGTCTGCTAGAAGTGCCTTAGAATTTTGATGATCGGTGAGTCAGTGAGTGACAAAATTAAGAAATTTGACCCGTTATAATTCTTAAAATACTGGTTCAAATTTAATGAAATTTGAAATATACCGTGTCTTTACAATGCCTGCATGGTTACTGAAAATTTCAGTCTTCTAGTTTTATCCACAACGAAGTTACAGGGGGGCGAAAATGGTCTGAATTGCTTCGAGAAAAGGATGGTACGGCCGTGCACTTTTTTGCTCGACTTGGTGGGGGCACTGCCGTGCCCCCAGATCATACACAAATAAAAATTGAACATGTTCTTTGTGTTACATAGATGGTGACAGCGAAAATATTTCTTTGATTAAAAAAAATGTGGAGTAAAATTTCTTCTCGACTGAGAGAAAAGAAAAAACTTAGAATACGCCGCAATACCCGAATTGCTTTGTCTGCCCCAATAGAGATTAAGACGTGATAGTATGTATATAACATAATTTTCCTTAAATTATTATAAAAAAATTACGCGCCCCTTGAGCTTGCCATTCATTTATATAATTTGTAAATTATTAAAGATACATATAAGTCACAAATGGCAATAACGATGAGCTGAGAAAGAATAGTGGTCATTAACCAAATTACTCTTGAAAATTATTTTACGTACGTGTCTACTCGCAATAAGTTCCAGAGCTCACTACCACGTTGACATTTGCATGAGCTTTCTATCTTAAAGAGATAACAAAGAGTCTCGTTTAACAAAGGCGCACTCTGTCAAATTAATTAATGTTTACGACTTTTCATTCTTATGATACCTATTTTATTTTGTTCACATTGGAAAAGTTGGCACTTAATAATTTAGTCAAATAATGAGAAAAGCTTCGAGTGTGATGATATATGACGTATGACGAAATATAATGAAACTATTATAAGGGTGAATTCGGTCCATGATACTGAACAACTTTTCCCAATCTATCGAAATAAGAAATATATTTCTTGCATCAGCTGATCGGTCAACTAGTATGGGAGGCCTAAAATTACTTTTCATATTTTTATACATGTTCCTTAGGAAAAGTTGTTCAGTATCATGGAGTGTATTTTATTCAGTATATTTTGTTAGACCTTAAATAACAAAATATATTGAAACTATTGTAAGGGTGAATATTCAGTCTATAATTCTGAACAACTTTCCCCAGGGAAATACATCGGAATAAGAAAAATATTTTTTTGCTTTCATACAAACTCGGGTCACCTGATCGGTTAACTTGTATGGTAGGCCAAAATTGCCAAAAAATATTTTTCATTATTCGATATATTTTCCTTGGGGATAATTGTTCAGTATCATGGACTGAATTCGCCTTTAAAATAATTTAAGTACATTTTGTTACACCCTGTATATTTTTGATGTAAAAGAAAAACATATAACAGCAACTTTTCCTCTTGCGCAAATCGTAGAGGTCAATCAAAACAGAAGATGGGTTAGTGAACTATTACTACATACCATTCCGACTTTTTTTTTCAGAACGTGCGGCCTTTGGGTTTTGCTACCCTTAGGTCTTTCTAAACCGTAAACGTCAACTACATTTTTTTTGCTGCAGCCACAGCGGATGCAGCAGCATAGGAGGGATCATGCATTGACTGTTGGTGGCGGGTGCACACGGGCTGCTGGTGGCAGGTATGCTGGGACTAACAGTAGTGGGTGGGCGCCGACAGGCAATAGTTTGCATGAACTAACTGGTGGCGGAATCACACAAAGTAATTCAAATCACATAGTATGTATTTTTTATTCAATAAAAGTTAACTTGTTGTCTGTACAAAACACCAGACACAATAGTAAAACAATGCATGTCGACCGGATTCCGGTCTGCTCACAGATGACAGGATAAGTTTATGTATCTTACTCGCCCACTCGAAAAATGTGAACTAAACCATAGATTTTACTTTGTATTATGCCATTAAAGACCAGCAAAAGTGCAATATAGTGTGTCTTATGTGAAAATATGACACTTTTTAACCATACAATTGCTGATATGAGCACAATGTATGACACTTATACGACCCGTACAAAAAGTGCTAAGTTGGATAAGCAATTCAGTTTTTTGTAAAGCTTCTCGTTCTCACTTTGAACTAAACAGTAGATCATAAAATAGATTGAAGAGGCTGGATCAAGACACAATTTTATTCAATGATACATATCTCCGTTTCCTTTCAAATGATTTAATTCAAATAGTTTTGGACCCCGGAAAATTCAGGTAGCCCCTTAATTTAACCGCCTCCATCATTCATTCATCCTATCACGTCTTTATCCCTAATGAGGCAGACAGAGCATTTTGGGTCTTCCAGCTCTATGCAGAGCCCAGGGCCGCAAGACCCAAAAGCCACATTTAGCGTCATGGTGGGCAAAAAGATGGAAAAGCAATCAATGCAGTGATGGATTGCTAGCCGGATCGCCTGTTAACATGATTCGCATTTTTGCCCACTCCCTCGATAGGCTTTTACGATCTGCGCGGGTAGAGAAGCAGCTGATACATTCTAAGTTTTTCATTTCTCCCAGACTAGCATGGGAGTACCCGCCTCCATCCCACACTAATATACGGACATAGGTGATCCCTTTCGTTTTAGAAAGCAAGACGTAGATATCTTCGAAAATATTTTTACATATCAGATACTTGCATTATTTATCATACATCCGCCGCATGTAAGTATGATATATTATAGATTGCTACCTGACATCATATCCTACAATATACATATAATGTTGGGTATCAGCCCATAATATCATATACAGGTGTTTCATTGCTATGCCACCCACTACTTACAAAAGAAAGCTTATTTGCCGCATAGTATGCAAAATATTACAAGATATAATGTGTTATTTCTACTTTAATTTATTTTAAACATACATACATAATATCATGCCTGTTTCCCGTAGGGGTAGGCAGAGACTATGGACCTCCACTTGCTACGATCCTGACAAACCTCTTTCGCTTCATCTAAACTCATCAATCTCTTCATTCATGCCCTTCGGTTACGGGTACTTTAAAAGTTAAATAAAATATCACTACACGCATATTGTTTTTAAAATCCTCCTGTACAATAGACTGAATGTCATAGTAGCGGTTAGTGTGCTATGACTATACAAATTAAAGCATTGGTATAGAAGAGTATAGTGTTCAACCGGTAGAGCCACGTAAGAGAAAAAAATAGTAGAAGTACCATGTTATTTGACAAAATTAGTATCGGACTAATAATAATTTCTACGTAAAATGTACTTTTACGTAGGTAATGAAAATGAAAAAATGAAAATGTATTTAGGAATATAAATAATAAAAAGTCTGGTGACCAAACGAATAAGTCTTGCCATCCAGCGTGGCAATGCTGCCAGCCGTTTCCGCACTTTACGGCAGGGCAATGATCTGCACGACATTTTTTATATGTAAGATTTTTTTAAATTTATATTGTTTAATTAAGAAAAAAATTTGGGTATTTTTAGTTTAGTTTTTGGTTTAATTGTTAAAATGTGCTCTATTAATAAATACATTAAATGTTGGTTATTTAAAAAAAATATCAAATGCATATCGTTGCAAACGTAAATACACGAAAAAATATATGAGAATAGATGCTACTTTATAAAGATGTTATCTGACTTACTTTATGCGATTCCCACCACCAAATCGCATATAAAGTAATTCAAATCACATAGTATGTAACTTTGACTTCCGCAAAGTAACACCTGAATATATTTATAACAAAACAACGCTACTAAATTGAGATATATTATGGTATGCCCGGAGGACTTAATTATCTGAAATTGGTCAGACATAATTGCAGATTACTTATAGACAGACGTCTGGCACTGTTTGAAAACATAATCGGGTTTAAACTAGATCATTGCAGTGAAACTTGCTTGATCTTTATCAACAAAATCAATGTGATTAGATACATCGGTCATTTGTTTTTCTCTGATGTTCACCTGTCTTGCTCCCAAAATGTATTTACTGTCTTCATCTAGCCCCGTCCTGTCGTATGGCATTGATAAACCCAGATAAAGTTTATATCGCTAGTGCTGGTGCCATGCTACTCGTCATTATTACGTAGAGTGAGATATTGATTAAAAATCGGCAAAGTGCAAGTCGCTATAAAGTTGCGTTTGTTTTATGAGAGCTCTACTTTAATATTTATTTTATCGTATTTTTAGTATTTGTTGTTATAATGGCAACAGAAATACATAATTTGTGAAAAATTCAGCTGTCATGGTTCATGTGATACAGCCTGATGACAGATAGACGGACAGCGAAGTATTAGTTATAGGATCCTGTTTTTACCCTTTGGGTACGGAACCCTAAAACTATCAAGTATAATACACATCAAAAAAGACGCTACATACAAAATAATATGTAAGTAAATTCGTGCCCTAAAAATCTAATTTCTAATACGTATCATCTAATATGTATGTATGTATGTAAATTATTTAATGTTTAAGGTACACAAAAAATACAATAGATAATAATACAAAGGCGGCCTTATTTTTTAAGGATCTCTTCCAGTCAACCCAACGCCAGAGGATAGAAATGCCGGATGGTAGCCAGTGTTATGGTTTTAGTAAATGTTTTAATACATGAGTTAATTTAAGTTCTAAATAGTGTTGCAGTGAACATAGACTCCCGTTAATATATTATTTATAACATTTAAAGCGGTTCTAACAATTACCGCGCGCAGTAACACCGCACGCTCCAAATACCAACTGATACGGGCTCGTACTGCTCATGCGCCAGCGCCGAACTACATTTGTTTAGATCGTAAATTAGCACGTCTTTTTCATTAACGGGGTAGACGTAGCCTAGGGCCATAAGACCCAAAAGCGACTTAAGTAACGGTAGGAGTGAAGGTGAAAAAGAGAAACAAAATCATAGACAGGTATGTTCGTCCATTCCCTCGATCGGCTTTTATGATCAGCGGGAAGAATTGTTGTATGTTTATATGTTTACCATATAGGTTACGCGTAAAAAATGATATGAAAGCCTTGGGAGTAGATGAAGGTATAATATGACTCGCCATAGAGAAATTGGAGAGATTTTGTGCTGGAGTCGGCACAAAATGTATTTTCTTTCCAATTTTTTATAAACAAATGGGAAATGTTAAGGAAGAAAATAAACATACTTCTTTCCAATATTCAGGGCCTAGCAAAATACATGGGGAATTCAGTGCATGATACTTAACAACTTTTCCAAACGAAAATACCTATAGGGAAAAATGCGAAACAAGCCGAACTAAGCCGAATTTTAATATAAAAACCGTATTTTTTTATGCAGACAACTATGAAAAAGCAGCGTGCACAGACCGGATTCTCCATAAAAGGTTTCCTTGGCATATCTCTACGCTCCAAATGTCAAAATTACGTGTGGTCAAGACCACTCGTTGCAAATCTTTCGCATACGAGTTCATACGACCGATTCGAAAATTCTCCCGTTTGGAAACGTTAGCGCAAACCATTCGTAAGAGCCCTTAGCGCTCTTAGAGATTCGCTAATTGTCGCTGACAGGTGTCGCGGGAATACTGTCGCTAGTCTGTAAGAGCGCTTATACGTCAGTGACAGATTTTTTAATGAGTATCTTTTCATTTTGGAACATACGAGTATGAACCAGTATTTGTTTACAGTCTTTACAGACTCAAATATACTTTACAATACAACGTTTCGAAAAGGATATACATAATTAACACCCAATTAAATCAAATAAATTCGAATAAATTAACCAATTTCGAGGAAAAATGTAACAATTATAAAAGTTCTCCGCACATCACAACACAACGCTCACTAGCCTTGGTCGAGTTTCCGTTAAAGTTAACCTCGATTTAGTTAGTCCACTCGGCCCATCATACGCGAATTAGCAAGTGTTACGGAGGAACTATATTGCAGAGGTAATCGTCATTGAGGTAATGAGAAGATTCGTAGAATAACCACATTCCGGCGCGGTAGTTAGACTTGCTCGAGTTTCTATTTTTGCAACAATTAGTAATTCATTATAATTGTATTATATTATATTATATTTGTATCATATTATAGGTATTTATTAAAGGACATAATAAATATATGCAATTACAGCGTCCAAAACTGTGAAAATGAGTTTCTTTTAATGGCTGGTATTAAATTTAATTATACGTGACACATAATTTAAACTATACTTATTGACGTGTAAAAGTGCCTGTAAAGGACTAATTACTAAATAAACATTAGAATTTTGGCTTTCATAAAGGCTGGTCGTAAAACCTCAGAAAAACTGTTTGAGCAGTTTAAGAAAGAAGCTTATTAAAAATAATTGGGCAAGTGCGTGTCGGGCCACGCGCAGTGTAAGGTTCCGTAGTTGCGAATGCCAACTTTGAGTTTATGCCACTAAAAACGTTTAAAAACTAATTATCTATTGAATTTGTATGAAATTTATTTTTCCAAGTACATTTTATAAGTTTATCGCCTATAACTTTTTAATATGTATACCCTACTTAGCTCTGATAGTTTTCCTTTAAACTAAATTTTATATACTATAGCTGTGAATTTTTTCACGTGGCCACATATAACCGTTTAGCAGATAGAGGGGGGGGGCACTTGCCTCCAACAAAAATTTTCACTTTAAACCCAAATATTTCAGAAACGGATCCCTAAATCCAAAAATGGTGTTAACAAGCTCACAATGTTTTTGAAAGACCTATTCAACGATATCCCACACAATGTGTTTGTAGAGAAAAATAATTGACTTCCTCTTTACATGTATGGCAGCTACCCTAAAAAAAAATTTGTTTCCATATTTTATTTTACGACTTTTTCGCCATGATTGATATTCATATCCATGCCAAATCACAGCTTTTTAGTACTTTTAGTTTCTGAGTAGGACCGTGGACGGACAGACAGATAGACAGACATGGCGAAACTATAAGGGTTCCTTGTTTACTACGGAACCCTAAAAATTCGCTACGCTATTGGACAAGTTAACCTATCTCTCCCTTTGCTAAATCGTGTTTAGCGTTTTTTAACTTTGTACCGTTTGCTAAACCTATTTTAGTTCAAATATGTTTTGTCTCGTTCTTTCAATGTCAAATATTCAAAAGAGGGAAAGGGACAAAACACGTTTTAAATAAAATAGCAAACGGTAGTAAATTTGATTGAATATGAGGTTTAGGCGCTGGATGCAAGCCGCTCTAGATCGGTCATTTTGGAAATCTTTGGGAGAGGCCTATGTCCAGCAGTGGACGTTATGCGGCTGAAATGATGATGAGGATTAGTCTCTACATTCTTCATAATGTGATTCATCTGAGCACGTACAATTATTGCCACTTGCCCAACTGACCGAAGAAAGTGGTGTGCAATTTGCATCTTAATGTACTTGGGACGTTTTAATCTTGAGATTGAGCGAGCAGTTCAATTGCTTTTTGTTCCATTTATGGTCAAGTGGTGATAATGGCTTATCACAAGTTTTAATAATATTATTTTTGTATCTCCTTCAGATTCACGGGTCTTTTCACTCCGGTTATTGGGAGGCTTGCGTGGGGATAGAGTCCGACACGTAGAGGCCTTTTGGAGAAGTTGATGTTAGGTGTCGCTCCCGCCAAAACCCATTCCTGGATATACCTATGTAAGGTGTACTCTTGAATATGTTTCGGCAGGCGCAAAATGTATTGCAAGACAAATGGAAAGGTCTATGGGTTATGGAATGAGATTGGGGTGGAATAATATTACTATTCGTAAAATAACTACTTAGTAGAATTTATACATATCTGGTTTAGAAATTATTTAAAAAAAAACATTGTTACAAAAAAAAACTTGCAATAGTTTATTATATCTTATCTATCTATCAAGTTAAAAAGTTTATTTATTTTTTAAAGTTCCGTGCTCTGCTGTAACTCTAAAAATGTAATCTTAACGTGGCTAACGTTAAGATTACATTTTTAGGGTTACATATTGTTTTGTTAAACGTAATTACGTAACACATTGACAATCCAGCTGAACGATTTTCAGCAGTTTCACAAAACCGAGCTAAAATGCCAAACAGCTAGAGGTTTTGTCAAACAGCGGTCAATTATACAATCCAACTGCGACATTCACATAACTTTCGCTATCCTAATAACCATCCTAAATGATTAATTGTGCGTTATACAACTGCGGATCAATTAACTTGCTATTTCTTACGTCGCCGCACATTGCGTGGTAGATGTAACATTCGCACGTTATAATTAAAAAAAAAAATACCATGCTACACTCTTCCTACTCTCCGAAACTTGAATCAAGGGCTGGCTCAGCATCTATGAAGGAACTTCATACTTTTTAATGTGTAATCAAATCTTGCAAGTTAAAGACTCACTTCCCGGTTTCCGATTGAGCTGAAATTTTGCACGCATACGTATGTCGCATGACAATGCAATGTTATGACATGGAGCTCATCTGATGGAGAATGAGGAAGGCCATTGGAACTCTGTAATGAAACGACGCAATTCCATGGGGTTTGGTCTCGGTTGATTCGTTTTGAGGAGAGTATTTAGATAAAAGCTTGTTTTACAAAATATTTTTTAAATAATTAGTTAATCATTGGTTGTTTTGGCACGCGTTCCGGGTGCAGGAGATTTCCGAAACGCATGCCATAGGGCACGCATGCGGGTAACCGCTTAAATAGGATTACAAAGTTGTTTTTGCAGTTAGTGTATCTAGAAAACTAGAAAAAAAAGACAAAAAGAAAACTAGAAAAATGGAATAAATCCGAAATGGCAAAATATTTGGGTTTTTCTTTAATTTATACACTAAACACTAATTGTATTCTGAAGCTTCTGCATGCTGTCTGTTGGAAGTGCTTTAGACTTTTAATGATCGGTCAGTCAGTCAGTGACAAGATTAGAAACTATGAATAGTTATATTTTCTGGTTTAAATTAAATTAAATTCACTTTGTTTATACAATGCATGCTTGGTTACTGAAAATTCAGGCTTCTAGTTTTATCCACAAGAAAGGTACAGGGGGTCGAAAATGGATTGAACTGCTTCGAAAAAAGGACGGTACGGTCGTACCGCTTTTTTTGCTCGACTTAGAGATTACATAGTAAATAAGTTTTATACATACATACATACATACTATCACGTCTCTATCCCTAATGGGGCAGACAGAGCATTTTGGGTCTTGCGGTTCTATGCAGAGCCCAGGGCCGCAAGACCCAAAAGCCACTTTTAGCGTCATGGTGGGCGAGAAGATGGAAAAGCAATAAATACAGTAATGGGTTGCTAGCCGCATCGCCTGTTAACATGATTTGCATTTTTGCCCATTCCCTCGATCGGCTTTTACGATCTGCGTGGGAAGAGAAGCAGCTGGTACATTCTAAGTTTTTTTTATTTCTCCCAGACCAGCATGGGAGATATAATAAGTTTTATGAAAAAAAAAATTTGTACGAGCTTTTATTGTGAGGCCAAAGTACTTATTAAGACAAATGAAATAAGTCTATACTCGAAGGAGTTGCGTCCTTTTATTACTGAGTTCCATCGACCACCTTCCGTCTCCGTAATCAGACCCTAGATATCGTCTACCATAAAGTGCTCGTGAAGACAATTCAAACGAGTCAACTCAATGAGGTTATGTTGTTTTATAACTGAGTTCTGTCGAATATCTCCTGGCTCTATCATCAGAACAGCTTATTTTTCATAATATTGTATTGTCATCCGACTTACACAAGAATGCAAAATTTCAGCTAAATCGGTTGAGGGTAACTGTTTGAAAATTGAGTTGCAAGATTTGCCCTAAACAAACATTCATACATATAAGATACATTCCTAAATATTAGCTTGTAAAAAAAGTCACTAACTTAGATCTCGGAGTTTAAGAAAGATAGATTGATATGATTCCAGAGCATCTGGTATCCTTTGTATTCTAATAAAAATGAACTAACTGGCAACAAAACGCATATTTTAAGTCTCACTTTCAAAAACAGTACGTACCGAGTAGAGTAACTAGAAAGTTTATAATTCTTACAGGCAAACACATCCGCTTACGGACTAACCCAATTACCATCTCGCTTTGTAGATAAACAGTGTCAATAATTACATACTTGGATATTTATCTATACATGTGACGATATGGCGTAGTTGTCTCCTTGCTAGTCCGCCACCCAGAGGTTCCGGGTTCGAACCCCGGTCAAAAAAAGTTGGGAAAATGGCCTTTTTTAGATTGTCCTGGGTCTTGGATGTTTACCTATATATTCATTTGTTATAAAATATAGTAGCGTTGAGTTAGTATTCCATAAGTCTAGAACTTATTTTAGGGCTAGCTCAATCTGAGTGATTTGTTCGTTTATATTTATTTTTATTAAATTTGAATGTTAATAATCATACAGATTTTTAATCACTTTTAGAATTTTTCTTTTATCAATGCTTTTGAAACAAAGGAACTATAAAATCCTCTGATCTGATAAGTTCGTCTCGCTCAAAGTTGGGTGTAATGGCCCTAGGTCCCCTCAGCCCCGTTAGGGATGTAGACGTGATAATGTAATGTTCAAGATTGATTATAAAAGACAAATGCTGTCTCGGCCCTAAGGCCTGCAGATAAAGACTTATGTCACATAAAGTCCACTGCTGGAGATAGGCCTCTCTAAGGATTTAAAAAAGAACTAATCTTCTTAAGAAAATAATTAAATACAAGAAAAAGTTGAACAACAAGTTTTTACAACAACAAACAACTACAAAATTTGATTCAAACGATTTGTTTTACTGTTCCAAAACAATAAGGTACTTTCCTGAGTCAAGCAAGACTAAATTATTTGTACAAAATAATGTCACTTGTCATGATCGTATCCAGTTTCAATCTGATTTTAGATTTATTATTGCGGAAAAGCGCCATTTGACTCAAGAAACTGTGACGTCAGTATTTAAGTATTTTATACAAATCTTAAATAAATGTTTGTCTTGACGTTCAGAAAAAAGTATCTGAAATAAGTTATTGGAAAGTAGCGAATTGTGAGTTAACTTACGTAAACGAAGAAATTTAACGTGGATAAATCAATTCAGAATAAAGCTCGTTTACAAATACTATCGAAAACTTGTCAGAAAGACCGACTTGACAACAAGTATTTGTCTTTTATTAGAACTACTGCCTAATAATCCTAACATTCATAACAGTACGCATGAAATTAAGGTTAAAACTGCCTAAATTGATCACATTTAACATTAACCTTTCCATATCACAACAATGTACAGTCAAGGTAGACACTCAAAAGTGTGTCACATTCTTACAATAAGATTTCGCTATAATAACATAAATAAAGAGAAAAGCCGATCACATGTAGTTACACTTAACTCGAGATGTACGCGATGTTCAACCGTATAGCGAAGGCAGCATGTCATCCGCGCACGCGCCGGTTCACAACAAAAGAGAAAAATACTCTATTTTGGGTCATTGTCCTTTCTGATGATCTCACTAAACTTTAGCAATTAGAGGAATGTATGAACCTTTTTTAATCGATTAACTCAAAACCTATTCGATTTTTAAATAATAGAACTTACCGATTTTCCAAAACACAATCCAGGATTCAGCACAAGTTCACAACACTTTCAACACTGGCCACCATAATTGCACTATTATAAATAAAAAGTTTGCAAAATATAAATTTGAATTTGGAATGTATGAACATACCGTTGACCCAGAATGGGAGACGCGCGCGACGGTACCGTCAGTTCGCGATCGAATGCGTGCGTGCGCAGATGGAATCGCGGCCGCTTGATACAGCCGCTATTAAAAATGTGACAGATGCGACACTACGTAAAAATATAGCACCCAGCCCCCCAATAGTAAAAAAAAAACTAGACTTCTTCCCCTTCCTTTACAGCCATCTCAGTCTACTACTGGACTAAAGGCATCTTACATACAAAAAGAGAGTTCGAAGTAGACAGAACCCAGGGTTAAAGACTCAAAGGCCACTATTAACCTGCTGGTTAATAGTGGCCTTTGAGTCACCTGCTGGTGGGCAAGACAAGAAGGTCGAAAAAGCAATCACAATAGTGGTCCTTAGTCTATGTTACCCATGTGGGAAACAGGCGCGTTATTATGTAAATAGCAATGGGTTGTCGATCGAGATAGTCGTACTATCAGCTTGAAAAGAGAAGAAGCTTGTACGTACATTCTAATTTTTTTCTTTTCTCCGAGAGATATAGTCATATCTGCTATAGTCACTCGGAATCAGTCATGCATGATGTCTGGTCAGATAATCAGGTGCTTATTTGCCTAAACTTCACGCGGGTCCATAACACAGCGTTGTTACAACCACCAGTTAAATAAATATAAAATATCAATCCCTTTGCTAAGCGCCCGATTATCCGACCTCTATCAGGATAACCTACATAGTATCAAAGAAAACAGCATATCAGCTATCCTTCTACCACTCTATTTATTTCAGGCTACAGGTATATTACGTATATCAGATGGATTACAGATTACGGTAATATTTGTCTTTGGTAACGCGATTTTTGGTGCGTTTTGTAATACGTATCGATTATACTGCGTTCTAGATTACGTTCATTTTTAGCATTCATTATGCCTAAAATGGAGTTGCCACAGAGGGGTTTGGTTCGTTAAAAAAAAAACTAAATAATTGCCATTCTCTCTGAAAAGATACCAAAAGAGCATTGATAAATTATAGTTACTAAACCAAGTATATTATTTACGAGCTATGCTCTTGTTGAACTTTCTTCCATTTTCAAAGGATAGTTGTCAAACTATAGACCTAGATTTTTTTTACTGCGTGTCAAACAAACTATATAGCCAATTAAAATAATGGTGTCAAAATCATAATTTTCTATATGTGTTTGTTTGTGATAGATGACTATCTTATTTTTTTGGAGATTAAGTACAATGAATAAAAAAGCTTCGCTTGCTTTATGAGATCATTTTAGTACAAATTCGATGCTTAACTTCTTAGTTTAGTATGGGGTCTTCTGTCATGTTTACCTAGGGCATTCCAGTTACCACCATTTATAGCTGAGAAATATCCACAAAAACCAGAAACAAAATTCTCGCAAAATTCAAGATCGAAAAAAATTTTTTCTTCTTCCTCAAAATTGTCCGCCATAAAATCTTTTTTCATTTACATCCTTATTGCCCGGTGTTATTCCTTTAGAAATAACAACGTACCGTTGAATAGTTAATGTTGTTATGGTCTAATGGTTGTGATGTGAGCTTAAGTTATTTGACCAAAATACGTGATCATCCATGGAAGCGATTTATGAGGTTGATCTTCGTTCGTGTAGGTTTTTATATAACACATCGGATATATGCTTTAAGATCAGAGAGGCAGCGGTTTACGCACTGGCACAGGTATGGCACTGCGTAGAAGTGGAGTATATTGTATGCCTGCTACTAAAACAAACGAAACAATACATGCGTGCACACGGCTATGCGTGTGTGGTTGCTCGATCAACACCTTCGACAACGAGAATGGGGGAAAAGTGGGGGAACTGTGCCGTGTGGTTTCCGGTAAAGTAGAATAGGACCCATCCAAGACCTGCCGTGGATGTCGTAGAAGGCGACTTAGGAGATACAAGCTAAACAACTTCTACGACATCCACGCGAAGACCTAAAGTGATCTTCTACTCTGCCGGAAACCACACGACTACTGAAAACCACACATAATTATAAAGCATCGAGCATTTAAGTCCAATGATTATTATTCCAATGACTACAATTATCCACATACGATAATTTGATCGCACAAAAAGCTCTGAGCTTTCCCGCATGGAGGCCGCGACGTAACCGCAGCCGCATCAAACGGGGCCGACAAGCACTGCTTTAAGCCCGACGGTTTGGCTAACTACACACAGTAAGTAGCATATGTTAATAATATCACGTCTTAATCCCTAATGGACTTCTTCTTATTATAACATAGCTCTTGTCTGTGGAGCAACTAATGCCTTCCATCTCTTTCTGTCCAAAGTCAACTCCTTTACATCCTTGTATGTTGAAACATTGATTAGATACTCTATGTCTGCCTTTGCCTCTTCTTCCTTCTATTTTCCCTCTAATGTAATACTGGATTTTGAAGTTTTGAAAATTCATCATGTCTAATTAGGTGTCCTAACATTTTCCCTCTCCTAGAATTAATAGTTTGTAGTATTTTTCATTTCTCTCCAACAAGTGCCAATACCTCTCATTAGTTTTCTTTTCTGTCTCTAATATGATAGACAGAGCATTTTGGATCTTGCGGCTCTATTAGACAGAGCCCAGGGCCGTAAGATCTAAAGCTCATTAAAGCGTCATGGACCATCAATAAATGAAGTAAACAAACGGAATACTTCCAAAAATATCCTCATGACTTTGAACCAATATAGTGGCAACGAAGTAAAACAGCAGTATTTATCATCTTTAACCACGGGAGGTCTTCAAAATCCGTTAGCCTACATTATTATAATTTACCTACATAAAGTATTACATACGTACGTTGATTAATTTTACCGAACAAAAGCTTTGAGCTTTCCCGCTTGGTCGGCACCGTTTGATGCGACAAACCGCTCAAAGGCTTAGCTACCTATTTGTTGTTGTTGTTGTAAATTCTTTATTGTACATAAAAAGTCACAATTGAAATACATATGAAACACACTAGTAAAAAGGCGGACTTATCCCTGTCAGGGATCTCTTCCAGTCTACAAGCAGAGGAGATGATGACCAAAAGTGGGGTGGAACGTTCTTCAATACTAAAACTTACAGCTAAAACACTAAATTCTACACATAATACTAAATTCTACCTATTTACACATAGCTTATTTACTACGTACAATACCTACGTACTACTACACTCCTACAATACTCCTACATACACACAAAAGCCCGTTTAGAAATAACATTTCATGATGACATTTCGAAAGAGATAGAGAAGATTGAGCGTCACTCTATCAAAAGCGTGTCAGGCCCTTGATAGAGATAATATATCTGTCTCGGGCAGTGCCTTCAATGATGTCTTGACTCAAGGCGTAGCTGCCTGTACTCAAACACTAACATACTAACCAACAAACATACAATATATACAAGAATTTTCAATTATTTACACTTCAATATGAGTTTTGTTTAAGGCCACTTAAAATTTCAATTTTGCTTTATGTCGGTGAAGCCGACAGAAATCAATACTCTAGAACTAAACCTGGCTAGATCGTTTATTAAGTGCCGACACTCAAACATTTTCACCGATTTTGATGTTGTAAAGTATGTTTTGTAGCGTGAGGATCTCTGAAACCCGAGATTTTCAGGATCTACAAGATATACTGGAACTATTTTAAGGCTATTTTAAGACTGTTACCTTAACTTATGTTAGCAACTTTCCCCAAGGAACATACTTCAATCGGAACATGAAAAATAAATTTTAGTCTCCCATCAACTCCCATATAACAAGTTCACAGATCATCTGATCCAAGTTTCTACGAAAAGCAATTTTACATTTTAATACATCCTTTGGGAAAGTTGTTCAGTAAAAGGAACAACTCGCCGCCAAGTCCGCCAATTGTTACAATTATTGTTATTGAGGAATGATAAAGCTTTTATAAATTAAATAAATAAACTGATTCTACCAATAAAAACTTCACATCCAAACTAGTTGCATAACTAATTTTAATAAAATTTCTATGAGACAACAAAAAAAGAATTTTCCAAATCGGTCTAGGCATCTTGGACTAATCGGTGAACATACCAAAAAGTTCGCGTCCAATTGATAACCTCCTCTTTTTGAAAATCGGTTAAAGACACGATAAATGGAAGCGACGGAGATTGTCAAGAGCATGGCCTCGGCAGAATGTCTGACGTTACTACTGTTACCTAACACATTCTAGAATCGAGTGAAGTAAAGTTTCTTTAGATCTGCTTTCGAAATTGAAATATATATTTTAATACATACCTATCACTTCTTTATCCTGCGGCAGAGAGAATATAATATACATATAAGGTAACAACGAGTTCGCAACGTGGAGATCCGACGTCGAACGAAAGTTCAAGGCGTACTTTCTAGGGTTGCGACTCTAAAATGGAACTGGGCGGGACACCTGGCTCGAAGGAACGATGGTAGGTGGAGTAAGGCCGTCACCGAGTGGTATCCTAGAAATGGGAAACATAGCGTGGGACGTCCGCGGCTAGGTAGGTTGACGATGTCAGACAGGTTGCTGGAAAGAACTGGATCGCGATTGCAAGGGATAGAACAAGATGGCGCAAACAGAGGGAGGCTTATGCCCAGCAGTGGGCCCTGATAGCTGACGATGATGATGATAATGACAAGGTAACAAAATATACTGAAACTATTTTAAAGGTGCATTTAGACCATGATACTAAACAACTTTCCCCAAAGAACACGTGTCGAAATATGAAAAGTAATTTTGGCCTCCCGTACAAGTTGACCGTTCGGCTTATCAGAGTTTGTATGGAAAGCAAAAAAAAAATATTTTCAAGTTTCGACATAAGTTCCTTGGGGAAATTTGTTTAGTTGGACTCTCCGGACTAAATTCACCCTTAAAATAGTTTCAGTATATTTTGTTAGACCTTACATAGAGAGCATTTTGGGTCAAAGCAGTAAATGAGTAAATATTTTAATGTGTAATCTACTTTCTAGCTGGTCAGAAAAATCTTAGAATGTACCAGCTGCTTCTCTCTCCACGTAAAAGCCGATCGAGGAAATGGGCTAAAATTCCAATCATGTAATAGGCGATGCGGCTGGCTCACTGGCATCGCACTAAACGTGGCCTGAGTCTTGCGGCTCTAGGCTCTTCTACTTAAGGCTTTAGACCTAAAATACTTTGTCTGCAATACAGGGATTAAAGACGTGATAGAGCAAACCTATCCAAGGATTGGTTCTGGTCTACTCTTTGGGTTGCAGGGGTCAGACGGCAGTCGCTCTGTGTAAAAACCAGTAACCTAAGTTACGTAGCGGACCCCGGACTCTAAAACGTTACCGCTGAGGATGTAACCGGGTATACGCTCAGATGATGATGATGATGATGAGTGTAATGTATGTACGCTATATATTTTTTCAGGAATGAAGCCCTTGCAAAATTGGGTACTTTCCTAAGTCCAAAATAAATTATTTTGTACTAATAGAAAAATAAAGCGTCGCAAAATAATGTCACTTGTCTTTGAACATATCCATTTTAACGTTATTTTAAATTTATTATTGCAGAAAAACTAATAATAAGAGCGCTATTTGACTCCAAAAATCTATGACGTCACCTGCCTGTATTTCATACAAAATCCCATAGAAACTGTTTGTTTTGACGTTTAGAAAAAAGTTGCTGATTTGACTTGTTGGAAAATAGCGTATTGGTTATGCAATATTTTTTTAAAACTACCCGACTTCGCTCCCAAACCCCAAACTACACAACCGATTTTGATAAAATTTATATAAAACCACTTGACAAGTATGCACTGTTAAACAAAAAAAGAATTTTCCAAATCAGTCCAGGCGTCTTCGAATATTCGGTGACATACATATAAAAAAAGATCGCGTCGAGTTTATCTTCTCCTTTTTGGAAGTCGGATTAAAATGTGACATACATACATACTATCACGTCTTTATCCCTAATGGGGCAGACAGAGCATTTTGAGTCTTACGACTTTAAGCAGATAGAACTCAGGGCTGCAAGACTCAAAGGCCACTTTTAGCTTAATGTAGGCAAAAAGGTGGATAAAGTAATCAAAATAGTGATGGGTTGCTAGCCGCATCGCCTATTAATAAGATTCGATTTTTGCCCGTTCCCTCGATCGGCTCTTACGATCTGCCCGGGCAGAGAAGCAGCTGGTACATTCTAAGCTTTTTCTTTTCTCCCAGACCAGCATGGAAGCAATTAAAATGTAAGTGAATGCTAAATTATATCTTTAAAATTTAATAACCCTTCACTAGATCTAAAAGATAATGTCTGGAACCTGTTGCCTTGACCAACTGGACCATTATGTCACAAGAGCCTGACATAACCAAAATGAGATCAAAACCTCATGAAATGTATTTATAAACAAACAAACTCACATCGTCCCAGAAACGAACAATGGCGATTGTTGCTTTCATGACATTGTGACAAGTAAGCACTATTCAAACAAAATTTAACTTCTAGGAAGTGACAAGGGGGCTGGCTGCTCTTTGGCCGACTACGCCAGAACCCAGATTAATATAAGGTCTAATATGTGTAATGCTGTAAGAATTAATAAATAAAAAACAATGTTGAAACTTTAAAAAAAAGGTCTAACAAAATATACTGAAGCTATTTTAAGGATGAATTCAGTTCATTTTTGGCCCATACGAGTTGACCGACCAGCTGATCCGAGTATGTATTGAAAGTCAAAAAATATTTTTCATATTTCAACATATGTTTCTTGGGGAAAGTTGTTCACTGTCACGGAATGAATTCACCCTTAAAATAGTTTCAGTATATTTTGTTAGACCTTATATCTTATACCTTTAAACGAGCAATTCTTGTATGTATGTATATATATATATGTATATTTATTTATAAATTTCTGTGTTTTCGAAAACGACTCTAACGATTTCGCTGAAAATTTGTATATGGTGTTTTTCGGGGGTAAACAATCGATCTAGATTAGTTTTATGTTTGGGAAAACGCGCGTTTTCGAGTTTTCATGCGTTTTTCTTTCCACGCAGAATATGGTCGCTAATTTCGTTGCGCCGCGACCGCCTTGATTTAGCTCAGCGGTTAAGGATAGCGACCGGTAGAAAGAGTGTTACGGGTTCGAATCCCACTCGGTGACTTACTTTTGTTTTTTTTTATGTTTAAGTTTATATTTTTTTATTATTTTGCATTGTTTTTAGATAAGTTTAAAAAAAAATTATTAATGTTTGAGATGTAACCGAGCAAAGCTCGGTCGCCCAGGTACTTATATAAGAATTACATACAGAACTGAATCTTCTAAAGTCCCGGGCAATATGCGCCCCCGTTCCCCACCCTCTTGTTGAGCATGCGAACACTCACACATTGACGTGTGCACGGATGTATAGTTTTGTTTGTAGTAGTAGCAGGCATAAACGATACTCGCGAAGTGCCGTACCTGTGACCAGAATTAGGGTTATGTTTTTCAAATATGTAAGAATGTATATTTCTTTGGCATGTTTTGCAGCCCAAACGGTTTAAAGGATTTTAGCTTGAGGGTGTCGTAGATTCGTATTGATTGTAAAAGTGATTACTGAGTATATATTTTGTGAATTTAAGCGCCAAATTATAAGTCTTAATTTTTTTTTTCAAACCTTTATCTGGATATTATTTCATGTCATGTTATGATGATTTAAGAGTTTCGCACACACAATTACTGTTTAGTCGGCCTGCGACCATGACGGCAGAAGGGTCGTCGAAATATCTGACAAATAACGATATAAAACGTGGTAAATCCCGTAATACTAATAACATGATTACAAAAAAAAACAACCTGAATGATTAAATGTAATTTGGGATAAAAAATGCTATAAAACTACATACAACCTCGCTCACCCGAGCGTGTTCCCGGTTACATCCTAGGCGTACTGTTGTTGTATCATGCAGTCGAGTTATTTGTTTTGGGGTTCCGTAGTAATCAAGGAACCCTGTGTCGCCATGTTTATCTGTCTGTCCATCTGCGGGTGAAAGCCGGAATTAGGTATGAGTATAATCAATCACGCTGGATTCACAGATTGCGTGCATGTAAAGTGAGAATCGATTTGGTGTCGTTGAATAGGTCTTTCAAAAATATAGTGAGTTTGTAAACATCATTTTCTTACAAAATTATCCGTTAGGGAATTATTTGATTCAATTTTATTATTTTTTCTTTAGAGGCTTTTATTATCTGCACGGATAGAAAAGCAGCTGGTACATTCTTTCAGTTACACATAAGCGATAAGTTTAAGAGATTTTTCAAGATGCCTTACTTCAAAGTCAAAGTCAATACGTCAAATTTTTTATTAAATGTTGGATAATGTCTTATTGAAGGGTATTTTTAGGGTTCCGTACCCAAAGGGTAAAAAGGGGACCCTATTACTAAGACTTCGCTGTCTGTCTGTCTGTCCGTCTATCTGTCACCAGGCTGTATCTCGAGAACCGCGATAGCTAGACAGTTGAAATTTTTACAAATTATGTATTTCCGTTGCCGCTATAACATCAAATACTAAAAAGAAAATAAAATAAATACAAGAAACGCGATTTTTTGCCCTTTTTTGCACGGCATCAATAATGGCAACCGGTAAACACTTGAAATATTCACAAAATACTCAGTTTTTTTTTTATAATAAATAATAAAAAAAACTATTTAAAGGGGGCTCTCATACAAAAAACTTGATTTTTAAAGATACGGAAACCTTCGTACGCGAGTCCGACTTGCACTTGGCCGGTTATTTTAATATTTTTGTGTACTAAAATAAACAACCACTGCTGGGAAGATTACGTCGAAAGAAACCCAGTTCAGTAACCCAGTAAAGGCATCTGACATATGGCTTGATAATTGCCCTACAATGATGACAGACGAGACCAACGGCCTATACGTGCCTTAAAAAGCTCGGAAAACAATCTAACTTTATACAACGCCAATAAATCTATGGTGACAGTACATAATGAAAGTCACTTTCAAGCAAGCCTATAACTACAAGTATTTGCTGATGAGAAACCAAATTTAAAGTTATTATTGAGATATTCAAATCAGTTATTACGACATTATACGAAAGCGATTGACTCGAGTTGTTTTCTAATATTTCTCCAATTTGGTATTCATGTTTGTAATAATTGTACAATCGGTGTGAAAAGATATATTTGGTTTTTATTTCTAACTTCATATGTTTTTTTACCCTTAAGTGTGTCACTTTTCACTAGGAAAATCCTCAAAGCTTATACGTAACGTGGAAGGGACATAACCGCAATAAAACAATCGAATTTAAAAAACAAAAAAAAATTGCATTTCCGTACTAAAGTGTGCAACCGCCCGGGCAATTTGTACGGGAATGTCAATTTTTTTTTAATTCTTGGCCGTTATTTTAATTTTATTATATAATAGTGATCTAGTATAGCCCGTGGTTTTATTTATTACGGGTATGTCCCTTCTACGTTGTATAAATGTATTGCATACTGTCTATGCGGACCATAATCAAGGCTCATATAACATCTGATAAAGCCCAAGTCATCGCCTCACCTCTCCGCAGTGTAAAGGCATATAGAGCACCCAACAACGCGCAATGGACTAGCAAGGTGGACTTAAGGTCTATACTTGATAAAACGAAGGCGAGGCCTTTCAAACATCCTGGCTAACTAAAAAACCATACCTTAAAAAAACAACATATAGCTCGCTAAAAAATGATATAACACTTTTGCACCCGACTGTACTTACGGTAGTCGTGGAAAGCGACCTTGCCATCTCACACCTCGTCGGTCAGGTACAGTCGGGCACCATGACCCGTCACCATGAGTGATATAATCGCTAACAGTACTACAAGCGGAAATTCAAGCGACAAATTAAGTTGACATATAGTAATATGCCATTGCCTCATCTACAAATGTAGTCAGACAAAGTTTGTCTGCGTTTTATAATAAGACGGAATATGTTTTAACTGCTTCTTCTTTCCGTCTGGATCGTAAAAGTCAATGCAAAGTTTCAAATGTTTATTCAGTAATTCGTTTACACGTCAATAAGTATAATTAACATTACGTGTAGTTTATATTAAAATTGAATTTATTTTTTTAAAGGAAAGCTACCGATACCGACCAAACTTCATAGATTTAGGGAATGAGCAAATGCGGCAACCCATCACTAATTTCGATTAATTTTTCCACTTCATGGCTACGAAATTCTCCTGGATTGGCTCCTGGATAAGAAAATAAATTGTTAAATGGTAATTGTTTGTTTTTGTTTTTCGTATAAGTAGCCTAAACTTGTGGCAGATTTTTCAAGCAGCTTTAAGGCATCTGACATGACTTGACAACTGATATACAATGATGACAGCCGGGACCAACAGTGCTTTCAGAAGCACGGAGGAGCTCAAGAAATTTTTATACCACTTGTAGTCACCCATCCAAGTGAGGACCACAAGCGAAAGCGCTAGTAATGCGCACACCCGCTGGGCCACCGAGCTCCTATGGCAATTAATAAATCATCATCATCAGTTCTGTTTTGTCTCCACTGTAGGAGCACGACCCTCTCTGTACTACCAGAGCCATACTTGGCCAGAGCAGCTATAGGTCTCATTGATGTTTATAAGCTTTGTTTAGCTTATTTCCTAAGTCGCCTTCTACGACTTCAACGGGAGGACTTGGAGTGGCCCTTTTCTACTCTGCCGTAAACCACACGGCAAGTAATTAAAGATAATCCTTTTGTACTTAACATAAATACTTATAAGTACTTTGAAGAATGTCACAGTCGTAACTTAAAAGAAGACATGATGCTGATCTCGACTAACCGTACCAGTAACCAGTTTATTTTTACGCGACCAATTTACGTAATGAACAACTTTTCACCGCAACTTGCTACTCTTATAGGCTTACTGGTTGATATGTGGAAGTTGCATGTACTACTTCCTAACTAGCACTCGGTTATGTTGTGTGTTTCGGATCTTGCTCAATACTTGGCTATAAATAAAATTATAGTTTTAAAATTAAGCTATGTATGAATAGTAAGGTACTAAAAAGGTAGTAAATATTTATAAAGAGAAACATAAATAATGTTGTCTCAAACTAGGAAAAAAAAGGTGGTCCAGACATCCTGACGTCAGAATCTCTGGCCATTTTCTTATTTATTATTTTTTTGCAGTTAATCGAAGTACCAAAAATTTGAAATTAGGCATCAAATAGTAGCGTAAAGGTAGTGTAATTTGGTATTGTACAAACGTCAATATCGCTATTGGTCTAGGGGTCCTAACGTTTACCCTTCAGTGCTTATATAATAGTAAACATTCAATCTGTATCACTGGTGTTAAGCCACATAAAAGCAGGACAAAATTCGAGTACGCGCGCCACATTCACTTCCGTACCAGTTCTTTTAATATATAATGTCCTTTTTAATTAAGTACAAATATTTTAAGGGGTGATTCAGTCCATCATTTCGAACAACTATTCCCAATAAATGTATATCGAAATACGAGAAAAAAAATTCATTTTCGATAGTAATGATATCACGTGACTACTTCGATTTGTATGAAAACCTAAAATTTTTTTTTCGTATTTCGATATACATTCATTGGGAAAAGTTGTTCAAAATGATGGACTGAACCACCCCTTAAAATATTTATACTTAATTAAAAAGATGCCGATGGTCGCGCGACAGTTTTTGTCTATTTGTGAGTGTGACAGATTGAAATGTGTCAGCGACCGTTTGCGTCAGTCGGCGACCGTTGCGCAACGTCGCGCGACACATACGCTCGTCTGTAAGAGCACTTACTTTGTTGCTAGCTCTTATTATTTAGAAAGGTACATCAATGAAATAATTAGGTATACAGAGCATTATAAATATCGCAACCATAATTCGAAGGCAAATAGTATTCGTTCATAACTTCATTTCGATTTCGTATCGCCTTTGATGAATCTAGCATTCAATAACATACATATTATTTCATAATGATTGATTGATTGACTGATTTATGCCAACAATGATTGATTTTAATATCAATTTGATCACCGCAATCGAGTCATATATACGCTGCCTCTATGATCCCGAGGTCGTGGGTTTGAATCCTACTGGGTGGGAATGGGAAGCATACTTTATGAAAAGTTATATCCAGTCTGGTTTGGATATTACAGAATTTGCAGACTAAAATCACCTAATTGTCCGAAAAGAATGATTCCGTGTTTCGTAGAGCAAGTATAAACTGTACGCCATCTTGCGATTGCTGAAACCTTTCCAAGTTTTGGTTCTGGTATACCCTTTAGGTTGCTGAGGACAGACAGCAGTCGCTCTGTGTACAAAGCAGTAACCCCATCAAATCACCTAGGTTAGGTAGCGGACCCGGGCTCTGAAGCGTTACCGCTGAGGATGCAACCGGGAAAACGTGAAAATGTTGATCAAATCAAAGTTTATTTTATTTGTTAGAAAAATAAGAACAAGGGTAATCTTACAATCCAAACGTTTTTATACATATACATGTTATGTCAATATATGTGTATATGAAACCCACATTTACTTACATTATTATTGTATCTCGAGCAGGAATAGGCCTAGTTTCGAGTAGTGTGCAATTAGTTGTCATGATCATCATCATTTTGGCCACATAACGTCCACTGCTGGGCATAGGCCTCACCCAAAGTATTTGTTGTAAAACAAATCAAGTGTACGGGTGAAGGGAGCACTGGAGTACTGAGACACAGGCTCTGCGTGCTTCAGGCACAGTCTCCTTTAATCTATAGCATAACTTAACATACATACATACTATCTCGTCTTTATCCCTAATGGGGCAGACAGAGCATTTTGGGTCTTGCGGTTCTATGCAGAGCTCAGGGCCGCAAGACCCAAAAGCCACTTTTAGTGTCATGGTGGGCGAGAAGATGGAAGCATAACTTAAATCAGCTTGTATTCTACAATTACTCTTTATTTCCTTTTAAGATAAATAGAGAAAATAAAAATACTTTAAAAAAATAAGAGTAATAAGATAAGATGAATCGAGTCATCTTCCAACAACATTCGAATGAAACTAAAACTTTTCTCCAAAACAATCAATATAAGTGCGATGACCCGTAAAGTGAACGAAAGTGAAACGGCTAGTTGGGTTGTAATATATTCATAATAAGCGGATCTTTTACATAACCCGGGCCTTGGAATGACCGTGATTATGAGATGGAGCCCTAACGTATGCTTGTTAATTAGTTTTCACTCACTTTTCTTTATAATGACGAAATAAGTAGTTAAGGTTTGAGACACACTTGTCAGCACGGAATAGCGCATGCGGCTATCCTTTTCTGACGCTCAGAACCGTCATTAGCTAGGGTGAGCATAGATCTAAGGGTTAAAAAAAAATGACCTAGATTTTTTTTATTAAAAATTCTAGGTCAATTTTTGTATGTAAAAAGATCCGCTTATTATGAATAAGCTCAACTAGGAGTTTCACTGTACACTATAGTGTTCAGTGAAATGGCTAGTTGAGCTGTAATATAATAGCATACCTAGAATTTTAGAATTTTTAAACTCTTAAGGCCCAACGCAGACGACAGACTAGACCGCGCCGCACTTTTTAGTTTGTGAAAATAGAACCCATGAAATCACATGCAGTAACGCACACGACGCGCAAAAAGTCCGGCGTGCGGTGACAGTGCGTCGTGTGCGTTACTGCGTATGATTTAATAGGTTCTATTTTCACAGACTATCACAGACTAAAAAGTGCGTCACGGATAGTCTGTCGTCTGCGTTGGGTCTAAATCTACCCTCATAGGTGGGTGAGAGAGCGATGGCACGCTATAGCGTTCCGTCGTTCTTCTCGTCTCTTCTCGTCTCGTCGTCGTTCTTCATCGAAGGTTCTCTCTCGCTTTGGCAAATAGGATAGGAAAAGGATAGCGGCATCCGAAAGTGATATTCCGTGCTGACAGGTGTAGCCCAGCCTTCCATGCTGAAAGAATGTACCAGCTGCTTCTCTTCCCGCGCAGATCGTAGAAGCCGATCGAGGGACTGGGCGAAAACAGGTACGATTCATATAATTGGTGTCGGCTAGCAACCCATCACTATACCCTATAACCGCAAGCGTCGGATATATGTATGTCACATTGTCTGGCCCATTCCCCGATGGTCGAAAACGTGCGACAAAAAATGCTCGTATGGCACATAATTTACGTATCCATATCCGTTTTTGGTTGTAGATAGGTATGTTAGATTTACCATGTCTCGCGCTCGCGCTGGGGGTACGACAACTGATATAAACTCTCGCGGTGAAAGGGTTCTTTATCCACCTTCTCGCCCACATCACGCTAAAAGTGGCCTTTGAATCTTGCGGCCCTGGGCTCTGACTACTTAGAGCCGCAAGACCCAAAATGCTCTGTCTGACCCATTCGGCATAAAGACATGATAGTATGTATGTACGTATCTTCTCCACATTTAAAGGTACAGTCGCAGTACTAGTCGCTACTATATAAAAAAACTATACTTTACTCCTGTTTTGCACCAAATAAAGTATTTATCTTTATTTCTTTCTTTCTTTCTTCTTCAAAAACTACAATAATTTCAAAACCCCGAAATTTCATAAAATAATGAGAAGTTTTTTTAAAATTACCTATAGTTTTCAATAATTTACTTACATAATCGATGCATTCATATCTAGTAAAAATTTAAACAGATATTTATTGTTGCCATAAAAACGTAAAAATTCAGTCAAGTCCACCAATAAGATAAATAATTCAAAATTTCAAACGAGCGGTCTGTAAACGACCTTGCGCAACTAAGAGGATGGCTACCAATCTATATTTAACTTAGATAAATATTCTGTCAAAGGCACGGTAATTAATTTTCCATAATGTTTATCTTATTCAATATTAACATGGTAATTATCTCCGAAATAAAATTTCCGCATTAGTGAAACCTTTTTATCATTTTCCAAAACTAAAAACCGACTTCTACACCTAACTACTCAACCGATTTTGATAAAATTTCTATGGTCTTACAAGTCTGCCCTTACAAACAATATTTCAAAATAAGATAAGAATTTTCAAATTTGGTCCAGGCGTCTTCGCGTTCTTCGAGAAATCTGAAAACAGTCATAAAAAACATATAGGTAACCTTTAATATAGGTATACATTCGAATTAATAAACTCCTTTTTAGGGTTCCGTAGCCAAATGGCAAAAACGGAACCCTTATAGATTCGTCATGTCTGTCTGTCTGTCTTTTTTCCGTGTCACTTTTTTCCGAAACTATAAGACCTATACTGTTGAAACTTGGTAAGTAGATGTATTATGTGAACCGCATTAAGGTTTTGACACAAAAATAGAAAAAAAACAGTAAATTTTGGGGGTTCCCCATACTTAGAACTGAAACTCAAAAATTTATTTTTCATCAATCCCATACGTGTGGGGTATCTATGGATAGGTCTTCAAAAATGATATTGAGGTTTCTAATAGCATTTTTTTCTAAACCGAATACTTTGCGCGAGAGACACTTCCAAAGTGGAAAAAAGTGTGTCCCCCCCCCCCCCCCGTAACTTCTAAAATAAGAGAATGATAAAACTAAATAAAATATATGTTGTTCATTACCATGAAAACTACCAGCGAAAATTGGTTTGAACGAGATCTAGTAAGTAGTTTTTTTTTAATACGTCATAAATCGTAAACGGCAATTTACCTTTCATTCGATTAACTCAAATATAAAAATTAAAAAAACATACTACAAGACTTTTATATTGTTATTTGCATCTACGGAACCCTTCATGGGCGAGTCCGACTCGCACTTGGCCGCTTATTTGAAGTTGGTTTAAAATCACCGAGATGCTTGTTGTTCCTTCTTTTGAAAGATATACAAAATACACGCAAGTTTTTTAGAATAATATAATCATCACGTCTCCATCCCTACTTTACGAGGTACCTAGCCAGAAACATGTAACCAAAAGTCTAAGGGCCACGCTTAGAATATTGCTGGGCAAAATAAATATTTAAAAGGGTATTTGAAATAATTTCTCCTTGTTGAAGGGATATAAACCAAATGGTTTTTTTTAAAAGATTCCAAGGCTACCCTTAGAGCTTAGGAAACATTCAGTTCGTACTATTGCTTTTTATTTGATCCCAGAGCAGCATCGAAGATACCTATATGATATCAAGTGTGACTATTCAAGTTACATAAAAAGAAGAAACACGATTCTGGAGAGCAAGATATCGTGTATATGTAAGTATGTAAAGAGAATTCAGAGGCAATATCGAGAGTTATCATTTATTCTCTGGTGTAAGTGTCTCACAACGCCATCTATATTATGTTTCTGTGACTAATAACTACGAGAAAGAGCCATCTATTGGTGAATAGCCGCATTATTACGAATCGAGAAAACTTCTTTTTATTTTGGCTGCTCAACAATAGAGGGCGCTTTAATTTTACCGACTTCACAAAAAGATGGTAATTATTGCGTACAAATAATTAAGAAAATTTAAAATCCTCAGTATATAGCCTAATTATACGTAAAAATGTTATAATACTAATGAAGTATTAGTTACCACTAAACACAAAGACATTATTTTTTTGATTATATACGAAATCTTTCCAAAATGTTCTTAATAAAGTGTAAAAAACATTATTTTATAACTGTTTTACTAGAACATTTAGATAAATCCGTCGTAGGAGTCGTTTACAATCTTTCGTAATTTCTTACGTCTTTGATAATATTTATTCCATAACTTCCCGGAGGCAATTTCTTTACGGAAGGAACCTATATACAACTGCAATTAAATCACTGGATTTCTACCTCGACAGGTGTTAAAGTAAATTGAAAACGAGTGAAATGTTCCGGCCTATGGCTGTACAAACGAGCACTTTCTTCGAGCAACCGCCCTTAACTTTATGGACCATTACCCGACCATTAGCTTGTAAAATAATCAATGAAATCAAGCCTCGCTATAGCGTTTTATGTACTTACGATAAGCCTTCGTCAATAAACAAGTATTCAAACTATTTTGCCCATAAAAATAGAAGTGTGTATAGAGAACAGACGGACAGCCAGACGTACAAACGATTTTTTCAATTTATCACTATTTGACAGAAAGAAATTCCCATATGGAGTAAGTCCGCTATTGTATACTTAGAACTTTTGAAACGAAGTTGTTATTCGAACGGTATACGGACTTAATGGATGGGGTTAGGCGAAAAAACGTGTATGATTTTCCGTCACAAACTTTTATAGGCGCTGGAATTTTTTGGAGTATTTATAGAGGCTTTAATTTTATTCCAACAGAGTGTGCGACTACGCTCAGTTTGCTTTTGCTTTTTGGTACAATAAAGTTATTACAAACAAAAAACAAATTCTTGACGAAACTGAAACGGAGTTAAATTCAAGCTATTAAGTCCGCGTCCACAGATAAGTAAATCACTTCTCGGCACGAATCACTTCTCTATTGTATAATCTGTGATAATCAATCTAAGTCTGAACAACTGGGGCAGCTTTTTATTTCTGATTCTTTACGGCACATTTGACTACTTCTATTTTCTTTATTACACGTACCGACAAGAAGCGTAAGCTAGGTATAGGTACATTAAATCCACATGCGCTTCGCACGAAAGAGTGTTTTTTTTTCGATTTTCTCTAAATATTTTTAGGAAAAGTATTACAAACTAAACCTGGCGCAAAAATTTGGCTGATGGTTAAAAAGTCGCCCTGTATCATGTTACCTACAAAAATTTGTTTTGACGAGGTTGACTACTGAGGTATTTTACCAGCTTTTATTTACCTTGCAATGTATCTTGTAGGTTTGTATGTATGTTCATTTGGTTCAAATCTTGCAACTCAATTTTCAACTAGTTATCCCCAAACGATTGTGTCAATGAGCTGTTCTGATGATGGAGCCGGGAGATATTCGACAGAACTCAGTTATAAAACAACCTCATTAAGTAGGCAAGACTCGTTTGATTTGACTTGACAAGCATCATCATCGACATCATCAGATCTTTTTAGTCTCCACTGCAAGAGCACGACCCTCTCTGTACTACCAAAGCAATACTTGGCCAGAGCAGGCAGAGGATTTGATCTACTCTCCTCGCTGGCCAGACGGGTTGGAGAGGCCTCACTTATGTTTATAAGCTTTGTGTAGCTTGTAATTCCTAAGTCGTCTTCTACGACATTCACGGAAAGACTTGGAGTGCTCCTATACTACTCTGCCTGATACCACACGACAAGCACTTTATGGTAAACAATATCTAGGGTCTGACCATAGAGACGACAGGTCTAAGATATATGAGGTCTTTGTGAAAGGTGGTCGATGGAACTCATTAATAAAACGACGCAACTCCATCTAGTATGGGCTTATTTCAGTAATCGTAATTTTTTTAAACTTGTTTTAGATATGCTGTTAAATTCATAAAACGCCGCGACTTCATAGGTAGGTACCTACATCTCTCGCTTCTAAATAAAATATAGCACAAACGCTTTAAACGTAACCAATATATAAGGTCTAATAAAATATGATGAAACCATTTTCAATCCACGATACTGAACAATTTTCTCTAAGGAACACGTATTGAAATACGAAAAATATTTTTAACCTTCTATACAAGTTGACTTTAGTTGACCAATCAGCTGATCCGAGTTTGTATGGCAAGCCAAAAATAACTGTTCATATTTCGCTACACGTTTCTTGGGGAAAGTTGTTCACTATCACGGAATTAATTCACTCTTAAAAATAGTTTCAGTATATTTTGTTAGACCTTATATAAGTAACTCACCGGAAAATACCTATAATTTCCGCAATGTCCAATACCAATCAGACAATCAATATCGGCTTACTTTCTTTTTCGCCGCCGCTGACCGCAAGATTGATTATTCAGGTTGCAAAACCGCGTGCACAAAACTGTCGCCTGTTTGTTTATGGGGTCTTCCATTAATCAAGTGATGTTTTAGTAACCTTTTAAGAGTCCCTTACCCTAAACCAAAATACAATTTTCCATACAAACGTAGTCTACGTTTTATTTCGAAACGACATGCCCAATTTCGGTAAAATTTTATAATTTCAAAAATATTGCAATTATGTAGGGTAATAACTGGCTTCAGTAAAAATATGAACTTGAATTAGAATATAGTGTGTTATATCATTTTTGACCGTCAGTATGGAAAACTTCTAAATCGTTATATTTTCTTTCCAGTTCATAATTTTACTGTAGGAAACCAGTTATTACCTTAGATAATTGCAATTTCTTTACAATTACCATTTTTTACCGAAATCTAATATGTGGTTTCGAAATTAAACGTAGACTACGATTGTTTGGAGAAGTCTAGGGTACGGGGATTGTTAACCCCTCTGGTAATAAGTGTGTACGTAACATAAGTTTTGAATTAGGTACCCCTCTGCCCTTATTAGGGTTTTGTACCCAAAAGGTAAAAAACCCGTGATAGCTAGACAGTTAAAATTTTCACATATGATGTATTTCTGTTGCCGCTATAACATAAAATCTAATAACAGAATAAAATAAATATTTAAGTGGGGCTCCCATACAACAAACGTGATTTTTTATAAATAATGGTACGGAACCCTCCGTGCGCGAGTCTGTCTCACACTCGGCCGGTTATATTAAATATATATTTCAATCAAACAACCAATATTTATTATGCTGCCTAAATGTATGATGTTTCTTTCTTGCTCGACTGGAAAAAAATAAAAAACATGTACCTAGTAAAATTTTAGAATGTACCAGCTGCTTCTCTTCCCGCATCCTCCATCCATCTTTTATATCTTAGGAGGACAGGAGACAAGTAGAATGGGTAGCTAGAACTAGAAGCTACTTATCAAAAGGTAGATCCCGTAGTAAACCGCTTTCCAACTGGGATAATTTACAGTTTAAGTAGAAACTGATAAGTTATATCTCACTTATTAACTACGATCGCCTACCATTACGCATGTGCGTCACAATTTCCCCATAAAAAAATCGAATACTTGTGTACGGTTAGAAAAAAATATTAAATGAAAAGAACATGCTTTTAAAACTTAATGCAAGATGACTTTTCAACCGCTAAGAAATTGAGATTGATTCAATTCAATTCAAATATATCTTTATTATCATAGGATATTTATAATATCTCTTAACAAGCGTCAATTAAGAAAGTGTTAAAAAAAACATAATACGAGTATAATTTACTAAAAAACTTAATTTTTGACCCCTGTCGAAAAAGAGGGATGTTATTTGTTTGACGCTAATTTCTGTCTGTCAGTGTCATCGTAGCGCTCAAACGGATGGACCATTTTCGATGCGGTTTTTTTACTTAAAAGCAAGTTCCCTTACAGTGGTTCTTAACTAAGTTTTGGCTGATTTTCATCAAACATAGTTAAAAACTTAAGAACTTTCTCCATCCGATAACTGATACCGCAAGGAACTGAAATTCGGAGTTTTGTAGTTTGCCTGTCAAATAATAGATGGAGCTACGGATACTTATTCTACTATTAAGTACCTCGGCCCATCACAAGACGGCGTTTACATATAAAACTATTAAAGGTCGAGGTTTTTTAAATTTGCCTGGCAAATAAAAATAATAATAAAGAAGTTAGTATTGGATGATCGCAAACTTAAATAGTCTTAGGAGCAACTTGTCTAAAAAGCTTAGATAGGATAAAGTCTAAAGATTAATCTTGTCTAAAATTGAGATGGTCTAATATGTCGTCAAAATTGTGAGACGATTTAATTAAAAAATTGTCTAATTATCGATATTTAAAAATAGTCCATAAGCAAAAGACATCAACGGGCACACTCGTTCCTAAGTTTTTCTACTCCTGTACTGTTATCTGTCTTTTTAATGGTTCTGAACGTGTTCTGAACACATTGCAGAAAAAAGTCTATACTCTATGCCTCATAATAGCACATGTGTCGTTATTTCACTAAAACGATACGCCTAGCCATAAACCTAGAACTTTCTATAGATTTACCATATTGCCAACATAAGAAAAAATGTTTTTTCACATAGTCACTAAAAAGACGTCAATTAAAAAAAAGTTTACCATAGATATCATACCATATAGATCAGTACTTGCCACGAGTACTTGCCATGAGTACTTGTATATTCTAAATCTGATTTACCAAACATACGTCAAACATTTTCATACTTTCTTTGTTTGTTTTTGTATTTTATTTAGTAAATATAGTCGTAGAAAAAGTATTGTATGCAACGTTGTATAAGTGCGTCAAAAAATGCTCGATGGCATCTAATTACGATGCTCGCGTCCTGTAACCTGCGCCACTCGCATTTTTTGACGCCAAGGCTAGCGTCCTGTAACCTGCGCCACTCGCATTTTTTGACCGTTCTTATACAATTGTTGCATAAAATACTATTTCTACACCTTCCTTTTTTATTATTTTTGTACTGTTATCTTATCTGTCTTTTAAATAGTCTTTTTCTTACTTTTCTTTTTTAAAAGGCTCCATCGTTTAGCCAAAACGATGATTTTGCCACGAACACTAATAAAAGAACATTGATAATTTATGATGTCAGGAAAGTCTATCTATAGTCTATACCATGTTCGCCTAGCCAACTTGATCTGCCATACTGCCAACATAAGAAAACGTATTACAAAGAAGACGTCATTTTTTTTTTAAAGTTTACCATAGATACCTAGTATTTTTAGTATCTAAAAAATATATGTGGACGTTGAGCGGCTAAAATGATGATCATAATGATGAATTATATGTCAAACATTTTTTCTTGGTTATTTTTGTATTTTACTTAGTGAATATAGACGTAGAAAAAGTATTGTATGCAACGTTGTATACGAACGTAAAAAATGCTCGAATGGCGTCATCTTACTATGCGAGAATTGGCGAGCCACTCGCATTTTTTTACCCTCCTTATACAACTGTTGCTTAAAATACTATAAAATAAGTATATCGACACCTTTTTTGACAATTTATGCCATCTGCAAACGCGAAAAGAATCTTACTAATATTATAAATGCGAGAGTAAGTTTGTATATTTGTTTGTTACCAGTTCACGCTTCAACCACTGAACCGATTTAGATAAAATTTGATATGGATATAGTATGATACTTAGGAAAAGACATAGGATAGTTTTTATCCCGAAATTCCCTCGGGGAGCGAAGCCCGCGGGCACAGCTAGTAATTCATAAATTTGTAATACTGCATTAGCATGTAAGGTTTTTCAAACAATCTTTTAAAGCATCTTTCATTTTAGAACACAGTAGTAATATTGGTCACTTGCGAAGACTAAACTTGTTGCATATAGTGTATAAGGTTTTAAAGTTTTTGGTGCAATAAAGTTATAACAAACAAAAAAAACGAACCTACGTATGTCGCTATCTGCTGACCATACAAATACATATCTAAACAGCATTTGCGCGCACGCAATGTCACGGATGTTGGCAATCCGTGTCTCCACCATAATCTGTGATTCATACTTATCTCCCTCCTTATTACCTACACAACAAGGTCTATAATTGCAGGCTACTTTACGCACAAATCGACAAGTAAAGGCATTTCTAAATGTTATGTTACTCTATGTATTTATTTAAATTACCGGGGTGAATAACTTTCATTCAAATTGATATAAGTTACGTATATAACATATGCATTTTTTTTGCTGAGTAATTGTTGTATAAGATTATACTTTCTATTCCACAATTATAATAGATACATATTAAATATAAATAAATAAGGACAAGAGAAACAACTCAATGATACTAATAATATATCTTATATAACATATAACGTATAGGCACAGAATTAATAATTGACCGAGCGAGCGAAGCGAGCGAAGCGTCTCAGTTTCTAGATTAGCCAAAAATTCTTTTGTCCGTCTGTCTGTCTGTCTGTGTGTCTGTCTGTTCTCGCCTACAGGTCGCATTTCTTAGCCGATTCTCATGAAATTCTGTAAGCAGATTCAGCAACTAAATAGAATTTTTTTGTCGAGCCAGTTTCTCGAAATTTTTCAAAATGGCGGAAATATGGGGGTTTAAAATTTTAAAAGTGTTATATATTCGCCATTTCCAAATATTTTTAAAAATGTCATTAGGCTTTTTTGTTGCCATTATAAAAACGTTTTTTTTTTATTTGAACAACTTTTTTGTCTGAGCAACTTTTTAATACGTTATACTTGAACGGGTTTAGGATGACTCGCGAAGTCTATCTGACTGAGCCGTGACGGATATACAATACAAATCTTCTTACAAAATATACTGAAACTATTTAAGGGTGAATTCAGTCCGGGTTACTGAACAACTTTCTTAAAAATGCATATCTTACTACGGACACAGATCGTGTTATACCTGCGCCGGCAGCCAATTCGCCAACCAGCGCCGGCAGCGGAGGCACTCCCTTTGGAACAATATTCGCGAGGTCTAAGTTCGTGGTGAACTACTAGTAATATATAAGTACAGATGATCACGAAGAGCTAACTTTCAAGTAATAAATAATATAAATACTATGTACGTAAATCGCTTTTCTCAGATACCTACGTCATACTATTTTGTATATGTACTACTCTGGTTGGTCCCGATCCAAACCCGACCATAATCAAAAAGACTACAGACCATAGACAGAGGAAATTAAAAAAATATATATATCTAGTGATGTCAAAATCATGGTTATTATCGATAGTCGATAGTCAAAATCCTCATAAAAAATTTACAGGTTCAAAAAGTTATGACTGAGTCTGGGAAAATGTAAATAGACCAAAACCTCGCTGATCAGAATATATATTTAATTGACAGCCTTCAATTAAATGAAAGTTGATTAAAACTAATAAAATGGCGCGAAGAAATAAAATTATATGTATTGTATATACAGATAAAGATATTATTTATAATGATGATCAATCAGTTATATATTTTATAAAGGCCTGGCGGGAGGGCGCATAGCGCTTTCGCAAGCAAAGCGATACCGGGCGTGGTCCGCACTTTGATGGGTGACCACAGGCGGTATTAAAATTTCTCGAGCTCCTCCTTGTTTCGGAATACACGTAGCTGTCATCATTATATGGCAGTCATAAAGTTACGTCAGATGCTTTTAAAAATCTGACACCGAAAAACAAAAACAAATATTGAAACATAGTATTGTAATGTACAATAAACAAACAACATTCATGCACGGCATGATGTATGTACAGTCCTGCAGTAAGGAATCACCTAAATCAATATCGCAGTTTTATGACAGTGTTACGTGTTAGGGGAAAACTAAACGCATGTTTATTTCAAAAGACCGTAGGATATTAACCTTTTGTGGCAATAAATGCCCGTGCGATGCATTTGTGCGCATCGGTGCGTGAATGTTGCACTGCATATTAATCGAGACGCGTAAACATAGAGTTGCTTGATCCGCTGAGTGTTGGTGAGAATGCAACGACAAGAAAATTGATACGATTTTTCTTGTTACTGCTATTTATCTTGTTAATGCTGACAGGGAAAAGAAATACAATAATTTTTCAAAACTAAAAACCTACTTCACCCCCAAACTACACAATCGATTTCTATGGGACCTCCTTGCAAGTATACAAAGAAAAAAGAATTTTCCAAATCGGTCCAGGCGTCTTCGAATAATCGGTGAACATAAAAAAAAAGATTCTTCTTTTTAAAATCGTTTAAAAATGGAACTTTTAAACGGGATGATCTCAAAATCAGTTGGAGAGGTCTCATTGATTACAAGCTTTGTTTAGCTTGTATTTCCTAAGTCGCCTTCTACGACATCCACTGGAGGACTTGGAGTGGTCCTATTCTACTCTGCCGGAAGTGCCGGAAACCACACGGCAGTAAGTAGTTTATGTACATTTTTTACGAACTATATTTTTATTTCCTTAAAAATTACACTACGTACCTACAAACAGTAAAGCAATATATGCCACAAAACATACATAATAATAACACGTGTCTTACAACCAATATGTTAAATTGTGTAGGGTTCCCATAGATATACCGTACCATTGAGTGGCATAGTTTTTGTGCTGTAATAAGAAAAAATGTGTGCAATCTAGATAATTATTCATTCTCTAGGCCCCAGTCGTGACGCGGTACATATTTTCTTTGCTCTATTTAAAGTGGAAATAAAACGATTATAAGATATGAAGAAAGTTTTTTTCTCTAAGTAATTATTTATGTAAATTAGAAAATTGTTATCGGTTGGTTTATGTATTTTGGATTTAAATTGACAGCGTAACGTTGAAAAACTCTTTCGGGTTGCTTATTCTTGTATAAGATAGCATCTATGTCGTCTACGTATCACAATCCCTAGCCTGGGGGTTTACTCTATATAATAATACGTTAAACGTACGAAAGTGACGTCCTATTTATATGTCAAACCAAATTAGACTTTTCATCGTACGTTAGTGCTCAGTATTGTAACTGGAACACGGATAAGAAGATAGATAGATATATAGATAAATTCATTTATTTGCAGCTATAACACTCAGTAACGTCCGCCTTGCGTACTGCTTTTGGAGTAACCCCCCTGGTGCTGTCTCCATCTGTTGGGCAAAGGCTTCCCCCTGTTTTTTCCATACTTCCATATATTAAGCAGTCTGCTTGCCACTTATGAAGGAGTCTATGTTATCCTAATTATATGTCATCTTAACAATCATTATTTTTATTTTATTCAATCAAGTACTTACCCGAAATTGCCGGGATAACACACAGGGAACCGTCTGCAAACGTGACCACTATTCACCCTCTTTCCACTGAAGTGCTGTCCACCATTAAAGATCACCTCCGAGCAACATGGTGACGAGCATCTCCCACTGTCCGAGCACTCAGTTCCACAGCAGGACCTGGATCCGTCAGAGTACCAGTACTCATCACACGGTACAGAATACCGCCATTCTGGACTGGGACTATAAGTGTACCGGTGGTCCCATCGGATGGTATTTAAGTCCGTACACCGCTCAACATACGCCCCAGCTAACTGCTCCATGTACTGCTTGTACAGCCTCTTCTGTCGCTGGTTTTGCGACACGTGGAGGCGGAGAACGTTTAGGAAACACATCTTCAACCCTCGCAGGATCCGGCTAAGTGTGCCGCCACTCTCCACCAGCCTGTACGTAGGCATGTGCTCGACTACCCGAAACGCCGGACGCGACGCTTGCGGAATCTTAGAGAAAACTAAGACATTTTATTGTCGCTATTAGGCAGCGATGCGAACACTTCGTTAAGAAGCATTCCGATATGATTTAAGCGATTTCCCGTACAATGGACTCCTGATTAATTTATCAATAAGTGCGTTTTTATGAGCATTTTACGTTCATTTGTAAAACTTTCTTTAAAAAGTTAACAATGAAGTGAGTAATAAATATTTAAAGTTAGTTTTCGATTTTACATTTTGGAAAAACGCGCCAAAAATGACGATGGCTTTGAAATTGGAATGCAGTGCGCGGGAGCCCGCGTCGCGTCGTGTCTGCCGCCGCACTGCGCACTCGCGCCGGCGCCGGCAGCGCAACCGTAATCATAATCGTTTTACGTCAAATTATCTTGCATTTCCAGAGACTTAAAAAAGCGGAAACCGCTTACGGAGAAAATGCGCCGCGACTGAAAATAATTAGGGTCATAAGCCGTAACTAGCGCTCTATTTTTTTATCACGCTTCGGCACTGCTTGATGACCATTGTAAATGACACAAAATGAAGGCGGACGAGTGAAAAATCGTTTTTGCCGGCGTGATCGTGTTTTGTAAATATCAAACTGCATATAGCATGCAAAACAAACATAACATTTATTTAAAATTCATAATGTAAACTTAATAAGTAACTAGGTTATTTTTTTCTGAAAAATAGATACATTGAACACACGCATTCATCTTATACTATTTATATTCTATGAATAACATTAAATATATGTACTTAAATGTAATGAATTTATATAAGTTACACGAATATTTTTTACAAAGCTTTATTAAAGGTGTTACAGTGAAACTCGACGCTTATCATTTACCTAACACCTATTCTACCTACTTTGTAAATAAATCGATATCCATGCGCGCGGTTTGTTGTGGTTTTACCACATCCTTAGTTACGTCAACGTCATTTTATTTTTATTTTGAAATTGCTCGACTCCGCCAAATTTAAATTTAAAATATTTAAATGTTACAAAGAAAAATGCAAATAAGTTGGAAATAATCGTGCTATCCCCATTTATTAAATCGTGCCAAACAAATGGAACAAGTTAAGTTTTTAGAAGGGGAACACTTGGAAAAATTCAATATCAAATTGAAGTCGAGGCCGAAGGATGGAGTCATACTTCAGCTGCATCACACGGTGCGGGGGTCCAAGGGCGAGAACCGCAGGATCCGCTTCTCTTCAGGTATCTTCGACGATGCTCACGAGAAGCTAGCGTGCGTTGATAATTTAGGAAACATATTTATTTTAGACTTCACTGATCTAAAATTCTGGAAATTAAACAGCTTGGGAACATGCACTGCGCTTCATTTCGTTCCTCATAACGAGGACAGCCTGATAATTGCAAATGCGGAAAAGCATAACATCATCTTCGTTGATATAGAAACTGGAAAAGTAACGCTAACATTAGACGGCCACACAGCACCCATAAAACACATTTCGTTCTCTAACAATAAAACGAACAACCTCCTCACGGCGAGCCCTGTGGAAGCCATACTGTGGGAGCTTCGAAATTATTCGAAATATTTTACATTGAACACGTACTTAGGGGCGCAAATCCAACAAATCCTGTTCACGCCGGGCGGAGACTACCTAGTGGCTTGCTTTCAAAACGACACGATACAGATATGGAAGAATGAAACCATGAAGTCAGTGAAGCAGATCATACCCAGTGAGTTAAAGCATATGAAAAGTATTGCTTTCACTATGAACGGGCGAGCTATGGCTATGGCGGGACTCACGCCCACTCTCATATTGTTTAGCATGGACACTTGGAAAGCACTGAAGTCTATTGATTTGTCTAAATACGGCATCTCAGGCGCGCAGCAGGTAGCCTTCATACCGCAAGTGTTCGATGGAGGAGCTAATAAGATACTAGCTATTCTAAGCAGTGACTGCACACTTCGCTTGTTAGATGTAGACTCCCTAGTTTTAGTACACAGTATTAGCCCTCCATCTTCTGGTATCAAAAAATTCGTTGTAAGCCCTACCGGCAAATACTTCCTGTGCATCCTGCAGTTGGGTGAAGTAAATATCTACAACTCATCATACGTCATGGAATCAGCCAGTTCTTTCATCGAAATAAAGAAAGACAGTCCAAGCACGTCTGTCCAGAAGTACGTCCTTGAAGAGACGCCTTCAAAGGATGAAGTGGAGCAGAAAATGAGGATATGCATGGACAGCGCTAGGTTGAGGAGGATACTGGTGCAGTATGGCGAATATCCAGATAAGTTCAGAGCAACCATCTGGAGATCTCTCCTAAATACGCCTAGAAATAAGCAAGCTTACGCTTCTTTGATCGATAAAGGGGTTCACCCAGCTTTCAAGGACATTGAAAAACAGTTTACCATACACAGTTCAGTGACGTTGAAGAATTTGAAAAGGCTGTTGTCGTGTCTCGCGCATTGGTGTCCGTTGTTTGGAGTGATGAAATTTCTTCCTGGTTTTGTGTTCCCGTTTGTGAAAGTCCTTCAGAAAGATCCTCTTTTACTATTCGAGTGTGTAGCAACAGTATTGATCAATTACTGTCAGCTTTGGTTTGAATACGCGCCTTTCCCGCCCATCAGCATTCTAGCCATGGTCGAGAATATTTTGGGAGAGCATGACTCTCACCTGTTGAATCATTTTTGTGACTATGGGATCACTAGTCAGACTTATGCTCTAAAAATGTTAGAAACTGCATTCAGCGAAGTGTTAAATTGTACCGAATGGTTGATCCTTTGGGACCATATCATCAGCAATGAACCAGCTTTTATTCTGATGGCTGTAGTGGCATATAACATCGTAGAGAGAAACGCTATTAAAAGACTAAAATCACACGAACAGTTCGAGAATTTCTATCACATGCAAAACCCTATCGATAAAAAAACTTTTTTGAAAAAAGCGTATATTCTACTCAGTGAAACAACTGAAGAAATTCACCCAAAAAAGTTTTTCACTAGTTTCACTTCGCTAGAGAAAGGAGATTGCTACCAGCAATTCACTGGCTATCCAAAAGCGACTATTTGTATGAAAATTGCTACAAAAAATAGAAATAAGGTGATACCGAGTGAGACTTGCACGTTGCGTCATCTCACTGTAAAAAGTCAAGAGAAAATTATAAAGGAAAGGCTAAACAGTTATGAGAGAACCGATAAAGAAACAAATAGCGATGACCGCAGTTCCGAAGACTCTGGTGTGAAGTGTCACGAAAAACGACGAGAGCAGATTATTGAGGACATCTTAAGAAAAAAGCGTACGGAAACAATATTCCCGGTTTCTGGTCATAAGAATAGGAAACACCAAAAGTCAAGGTGTAGTGTGAAAGAAGGTGAGCACGCGCATAACAAGCATTCGCGACCAAAAACAAAGAAAAAGCCGGACAAAAAGAACAAGACTTTAGAAAAAGAAATTGAGAAATTGCTCGAGAATTACACCAATTCTGAACTGTCAGATAATTGAATATTTTTATTTGTATGTTTTTTATCGAGATAAGTATTATCACAATAAAATGTTGAAAAAGTCTGTGGCTATGTTTTTTGTTCTCGTTCATACTTTTTTCTTTTAAACTTAAAATACCTGTTGTTTTTACGTAAGTAATGAAAAGTTTATTAGGTACCTATAACATTCTTATGGAAGTTTTTTTGAATATCCCAATTTTTTAAAAACCCTAACTGCTTGATGTTAAACCTGCAAATATTTGAGATTTGGGAGTGCATGTCGTTCGATCGGATACAAAAATAAATTTAGTCTACTAATTTTAACCAAAACATTAGGGCACGGTAATATTATTACCGTGGTTAGAACAACCCGGAATAAATGTAATCAACTAAATTTTACATTAACATCACATTCAGAGGCAAAACATTAGATCACAGAAGCGACAGATGATATCAAAAAATTCAATTCAATTCAAATTAAAACCAAGAGTCTAGTAAAATACGTTTATTTGTTTTAAAAATCTGAGTGACATCAGAATATCATCAGTTGAACTAAAACCAGGATCAACTATTTTGATTAAAACTTATTAGGTAGATGATTTTAAAACGGGTAAGTACCTAACTCACATAGGGTATTTAGACTCTCAGGTACTGGGTGGGGACCCAGTACAGACGACTCCTCACAAGCATCTATGCTAATCTCTAATGTATAACTCTCGGTATTACACCTTTCGAAGGGTACTAAAGTGGTTGAGAAAAAAGGGTCATTTTTCAAACTGAGACTAAACGAACGCTTTTTTGTACGGAAAAAGCATTCGTTTAGATAAGTCTACGTTTTAAAAATGGCACTTCAGGGTCGTATTGCCATTACTCCACAAAATAACACGATAGGCGTCCGGATAGTACCTTCCTATTTCTATGTCAAACCAAATTAGAGTTTATCATCATTTCGAACTGCTTAATGTTGCTTGACACTGAAACGCGGACACGTAGCTACGTACATCAGTCGAGTCGCTTTTGGAGTAAGGGCCCAAGTCGCCGGTTTGAGTCATTTTCTTTTACCATTTCCTACGTGTTGTTCACATTTTAAAAGTGCTTTTAATAAATTTTATAGACGTTAAATTCCATGACAATATAAAAAAAGCTTATAAAAAACATAAGTACCTTCCCGTTTTCATAAAGGTTCAAAATATAAACCTATTCTTTCTTCATAGGCCTGGGGATGGTAGACTTGACGTGGCTGAATTTCCTCTTAGAAGCGCTGAGGTTGGGGCTGGCATCTACAGGCCGGACAGGTGTCACTATCTTCGGCTTGAACATACCTGTGAAACAATCTAATATCATTAACCTCTCGTATACCGTTGCATAGATCTACGCGAGAATGCATTGTTTAACTATTGTATCTGATATACCGGCATACAAGGGGCTAAACTAGTTGTTTGTTTATGAGCAGGGGATTACTCCAAAAGCAGTACGCAAGATGACTGTTACTGCGTGTCCGCGTTACAGTGTCAAGCAATGAGCACTAACGTATGATCACAGAATTAATAATAGTATTACATTCAGAACGGAAACTCGCACCGTCCCCCGCAATCTGGCGTCCCCGCAACACCTCCCTCGCTTTTGAGCCTTATTGGCCAGTCCTGTCGCCTATAAAACAGGGTTGTTACTAGTCGCACGTTAACGTTACGCGAGTCACTTAGGATTATTGAATCATAATGGTGAGAAACTGCGCATATTATCATTAGTACCTGGGCGACCGAGCTTTGCTCGGTTACATCTCAAACATTAACTAATTTTTTTTAAAATTGTCTAAAAACAATGCAAAATAAAAAAAATATATAAACTTAAACATAAAAAAAAACAAAAGTAAGTCACCAAGTGGGATTCGAACCCGTAACACTCTTTCTAGCGGTCGCTATCCTTAACCACTGAGCTAAATCAAGGCGGTCGCGGCGCGACGAAATTAGCGACCATATTCTGCGTGGAAAGAAAAACGCATGAAAACTCGAAAACACGCGTTTTCCCAAACATAAAACTAATCTAGATCGATTATTTACCCCCGAAAACCCCCACATACAAATTTTCAGCGAAATCGTTAGAGCCGTTTTCAAGATCACAGAAATTTATAAATAAATATATATATATATATACATACATACATACAAGAATTGCTCGTTTAAAGGTATAAGATTTATCCAGGGAAAACAATAAAGAACGAACATTTTATAGATTTCCGAGTGATGAAAACAGGTAAGCAAAGCAACATATTCTGTGGTGACGACCCTGATTGTCTAACTTACACATTTGACGTGTGCACGGTTATATTGTTTCGTTTGTAGTAGTACTTGGTATATTTGTTGCTCCGTTTGTATGAAGTGCCATACCTGTGGTATGATGATAAAGTCTTATTTGGTTTGACATAGAAATAGGACGTCACTTTCGTACGATTAACGTATTGTTTTATGGAGTAACCCCCCTGATCCCAAGATTCACAGCATTACAGCTGAGGACGCAAGCGCAACAGGGAATACGCTGAGATATGAGATAGTCCGCACCATAAAAGTAGATGGTCCGCCCCGAACCTGACGTGTGTCACTCCCCGTTTAGTTATCGAAAATATACAACGTGTAATGGACATCCCCGTTTTAAATCGAACCACAGGCTATACTATCTATCTATCATGATCATCATGATGATGCAACAGTCGATGATGATGATGAGGGAGGGATCATGCATCGACTGTTGGTGGCGGGTGCACACGAGCCGCTGCTGGCAGGTATGCTGGCACTAACAGTAGTGGGTGGGCGCCGGCCGGCAATAGTTCGCATGAACTAACTAGTGGCGGAATCACACAAAGTAATTCAAATCACATGGTATGTAACATAAAAAATGAATACTTACTATTCAATTTACTCTTGTTGTCTGGCCCCTTAGCTCCTGCTTTGACTCCCGGGCTATCTTTCTTGAGCTTGAAGATGTTGGGCGACAACCGACGCAATTTCGACTTGTTGTCTTGATTCGGGGTAACTTTCGGCGCTAAGTTTGACGTAGAAGCGCTTTCGAAGCGCTTTAAGCGGCTTTTTGGGAATTCTTCCTTTATGGCCCCCATTGCAGACAGGTTAGGACTGGAGGCAAACTGAGCCTTAGAGTTTTCTGCCTAAAATAAAAATTATTGATTTTTAATAGCATCGAATTATTATCCAACATGTAATGAAAAATTTCGCGACGAGTGGGATTCGAGCCCACGGCGTGAGGATAAAGGGTTCGAAGAAATGAAAATGTTTATGAAATGAAATGAAATAAAGATATAATCTTTGAAACCAGTTCAAGATCATGGCAGTAGACCCTACCTGGTAGCCCTAGTGTATAAATTCCTATTAGACCGAATTATCGGCAAAGATAATTACTACTTAGGGCGTCCGCTAAATGACGCGGGCGCACACGGCGGATTTCAGTATATCTCTGTCACAAGCTCTAAGTGCGAAAGAGTTAGACTGAACTTAGTATAGAACTTATAGTCACTTAGGATTGGACTACACCTGTCAGCACAAAACAGCACTTTCCCATGCACCTATCCTTTTCTGTTGCTCAGAACCGTCATTATAAGATAGGGCGAGAGAGAGAGAGAGAGTTCCGTCGCGCTCCGGCAAATGACGGTTCTGAGTGACAGAAAAGGATAACAGCATGCGAAAGTGCTGTTCCGCACCCAACGCAAACCCGTGGACGGCCTTATTATAAAACGCAGACTAACTTTAGGAGTTAGTTATGTAATACTAATCAAAGGTAATACTACTATTATTAATTCTGTGACTTGGTTTAAGTTTAAACCAATATTCGCCTAAATAAAGATGACTGTGATAGATAGAGAAGAGGTGACATATTTCAGGGCGTGCATATATACCTTCATGACAGATATCTTAGAGACGTCCAACACTAAAGAGGAAATCGACGAGTCATTCCTCTCTTCCACAAACTCCCGGATCACGAAAGATATCTTGTTCTTGAGGTCCTCCGCGGCTTTTTCTGCCGCTATCAAACTGTCTAGCATGCTTTGTTGAGATTTAATGGGACTGAAATAAAAAATATATATTTTAACCAACTTCCAAAAAGGAGGAAATTACCAATTAGTCGCGATCTTTTTTTATGTATGTTTACCGATTATTCAAAGATGCCTGGATCGATTTGGAAAATTCTTTATGTAAACAAATACCTTGATGTCTTGTTCCGTGTCCTCTTTATGCTGCCGGGAGGAGAAGATAAAGTGTATGTGCTCTGTCTCCCGCACATTGTCTAAAAAAACATAATTAAAAAAATCAAGAAAAAAGAATCTCTAGTAGATACGAGAATAGAAAAATCAAAAACTTCATGTGCTAGGCAAATTAAAAAAAACCCCTGACTGTCAAAAACGCCATCTAGTGATAAGTGGCGGAGTAAAGCCCTGACTTTCAAGCGTTAAACCCCAATAACTTTTAAACAGCTGAACCGAATTTCATCAAACATAGCTAAGAACTACCGCAAGAGAACTTGCTTTCACGTGAAAACAGTCACTGTTCGAGCGCTACGCTGCCACAGACAGCGAGACAGACCGACAAAATTTAGCGTCAAACTTACAAATAAAATAGAAATACAAAAAGTTTTTATTTCACTTCACAAGTTATGCTAATCATTGGGTAGGTACAACATAAAAATACAAAATCAACTTAAATTTAAAACTTGTGGGAGCACTGGAGACACCAAACTAAACCGAAGCCTGTATCTTGGGTCACCAGGTCTTATAAATAAACATGAATAAATATATACAGACATATCACACTGGTTGAATTATCCCCAAAGTAAGTTTAAACTTGTATTATGGGATACTAACTCAACGTAATTTTATAATAGATAAGTACATATATACATAAACACCCAAGACCCAGGACAATGCCAGGTTATGCCTGGGTTCGATCCCCAGGCTGGGGATCGAACCCAGGACCTCCAGATTGGCAGTCTAGCGTGTTGACCATTACGCCACAGAGGTCGCATAATATATAAAAATAACTCAAAGGTCTTATAACACTCTTGTATTGTACCTGTTTTATACCCAGCTTGTCGTCATCGGCGTATGCGTTGCAGATCCGTCTCTGCAGGGGCCTTGGCGCAGGGAGCGACTGTTCCACGTTATTACTGGTGGTCAGAGTGTCCAGCGAACGGTATCGAGTGGGAGTGTCCACTTTTGCTTGAAACAATCTGAGGGAAATGCATCTTATGATAAGCTTTTATTCATCAACACCGAGGAGCTTGGTGACCCGGCAGGAGTGCGCGTTACTAACACTTTCGCAAGTAAAACGACACCGGTCGTGGTCAGCACTTGGATCGGTGACCGCAAGTGGCATAAAAAGTTCTCGAGCTCCTGTGCTTCGGAAGGCACGTATAAGCCGTAGGTCACGATTGTCATCATTGTAGGGGCAGTCGTGAAGCTACAAGCTTTAGGCAGCCTGAAAAATCTGACTCCTGTGTTGGCCACTTACACACACGATAAACAAACAACATTCATCATCAATTTATTTAAGAACTATGTTCTTGTTGGTGGAGTATTTTTCCATATTCCCGATCTTTAAGTCACTATACGACACAACTTCTTTTTTTTATTTCATCCATTAACATTCTTCTTGCCCTTCCTTCCTGTTATGTATGCAAGCGGTAGCTATACGTTTGTGACCATATATAGGACGAGGCGCGGTACCCGCAGTCTCGCAATAAACGTGTTTCATAACAGACGTTGTTTTATGCCGTGCCAATATCTACTACTTCCCTACGATAATTTCATTAAAAACATCATTGAAGGAAAGATAGAGGCAATTAGAGGAAAAGGAAGCTTTTAATACAATGCTTTAATATTTCAAATGTCCCGTTGTTTGTGTGTACTTATGTGAAGGGTGTAGAGCGGCCGGCTGCGGTCGCCTGCAGCCGCCTCGACAAGGCTAGAACAGGGGAGAGGTGCGGGCACGCATATTACGCGGGACCTTAAGAGATTCCGTTGTGTATTTAATACTCGTTTCGTATTAGTTCTGTGGTTATGGGTGATTTTCTCTCGACAATTTATATCTAACTAAACCTGTATATTGCAGTCTGCATTACAGCGCCACATAGTCATTGCGGACTGTAGGTATACCTAATAAATTGTAACTTGTCGCATAGCTACTAAACGCGTCGCATGCATTCGCGTAACACTAAGGGTGTCCACTATCCACTATCTCTGTTACAAACTCTACGTGCGACCGAGACAAGCGACGCGCTAATCAGCTATCTCTTTCGCACGTAAAGTTTGTGACAGAGATAGACTGAACACAGGACGCCCTAAATATTGGAAAATAGGTACTAACAGTTTCTCCGGAGTGCTCAGCTCGACCATGCTGGCAGACTTGTTTAGCTCTCTCGGCTTGTCGTCCTCGCTGAACTGCTTGATTCATAGGACCATATCCTGCAGTGTCCACTAAGTGACGCGAGCGCACACGATGATTTCAGTCTCTCTCCGTTACAAACTCTACGTGCGACAGGGAAGGGTGACCCGCGGCGGATTCTGCTATCTCATTCACACGTAAAGTTTGTGACAGAGATAGACTGAACACGCGGACGCCCTAAATATTGGAAAGCAGGTACTAACAGTTTCTCCGGAGTGCTCAGCTCGACCATGCTGGCAGACTTGTTTAGCCCTCGCGGCTTGTCGTCCTCGCTGAACTGCTTGATGCAGCGGATCATTTCCTGCAGTGTCCACGAAGTGACGCGGGCACAGTGCACACACGGCGGGTTCAGTCTATCTCTGTCACAAACTTCACGTGCGACAGAGACACGTGACACGCGGCGGATTCTGCTATCTCTTTCGCACGTAAAGTTTGTGACAGAGATAGACTGAACACTTAGCGGACGCTCTAAATATTGGAATGAAGATACTAACAGTTTCTCCGGAGTGCTCAGCTCCACCATGCTGGCAGACTTGTTCAGCTCTCTTGGCTTGTCTTCTTCACTGAACTGCTTGATGCAGCGGATCATTTCCTGCAGCTCGGCCGAGAGGCGCTCCCGGTGCGTCTTAGGTAGGGAGCCGAGGAGGGTGCAGCCGAACTCCTGTCAAGTGATTAATTACAAATTACGACAAATTTACACGATTTCACGTTGCCAACCGTCAAAATGTTTATACTTACTTTGACCTTTCAAAACCATGCTCGCAGGGGCATGGGAGTTATGCATGATATGTTTTATGAATGAAAGTTATACTGTCGCTCAATTTTGCTTTTGTTTGTTGGGGTGCGAAATGCGAAAAATTGTAGTGGTTGGTTGGTGGTGGTCCTGGTTGTTATTGCTAAGTGACAGTCGTTAACCTACATCAGATGCCTAGGCAGCTTGAACCATAATCATGTGGCACTTAGCATATTTTTTTTTCGATCGAATCATCAAATTTACCTCTCAACTTACAAAGAGATAAGGGAATTGGCTTTAAATAAGTAGAAAGAGTGGAAGGGATTGGTTGCTCCATGAACCAAGCGAAGCAAATCAAACACAAGATATTTTTTCAACAAGTTAAGTTATAAATTATCAATAATACCATCTAGTGATGAGAAACAGAACTACCAAAGTCGTATCGGTAGTTCCGCTACTCATCTCTAGATGAATATCTGTAGCGCAAACTGTTATTTGCTAGAGAAAGCCCTGACTTTTATGCGTTATAACTTTTTAACGGCTCAATTGATTTTCATTAAACACTAGATGGAGCCCCGCGGGAAAAGTAGCCTATGTGTTATTCCAGGGTCAGCTCCCTGCATACGAATTTATCAAAATTGGTACGGCCGTTTGCGCGTGAAAAACTAACAAACATTTTCACACACACACACAAACACACACACGCGCATAGATAGATAAACACGTATATAGATAAACCTCCAAGACCCAGGTCAATCTGAAAAAGATAAATTTCCACCTTGATCTGACCGGAGATCGAACCCAGGACCTCCAGTGTGACATAAAGTTTACCTTATCCAGCTGCTTCCCTCCCGCCACTCCCGAAACCTGCCAAAGGCCACTGTTCTGCTTGTTGGTGTCCGGGCAGGAACACATTGGACCAGCGCTCTCCAGCACCACGTTCAGGCCTGAGGACTGAGGACCAATTTATAAAGTGGTAAATGAATCAAAAACAAAAATATATTTTTGACTGTTTTTTGTTAGGAGAAATGTGTCAGTGTACCCCATCACATCACTATTTTGATTTCGTTTTTCACTTTTACTCCCGCCGCCACCACGCTTAGGGTCAGTTCAGACAGAGGAGCGCAGCGGAGATTTTTTTATGGAACTCGGAAATAAACTTTTCAACACACTTGCTCGTAAAGTGGATCTAATTTCACCGGTTTTAGATATATAAATCAGCTCATAAAACAAACGTGCGTTATAAATGCAAATAGTAAAGTTATATTCTATAACCGCACTTTTTGCTTTTTTTTGTAGTATATGTAACGGTGTTTAAAGGAATATTATCAGAGCTGAGTAGGGTTTACAAATCAAAAAGTTATAGACGATCAACTTAGGAAAAGTAAAATATCATACAAATTCAATAGAAAATCTTTTTTAGTGGCATGAACTCAAAAGTTGGCATTCGCAACTTGGGAACCCTACACTGCGCGTGGCCCGACACGCACTTGGCCAATTATTGCTTTTTTGGGCACAATTTTTTTAGTAGTAGTAGTATTTATTTATTTTATAAACAGCTGTCTTTACAGGTTTTTAACCTAATGCGACATGCTTGCCTTACAGTTAATTATATAATGACTCGTCTACTTACCTGACAGTTGATCACCACAGTCCTGACCCCGCCTTCCTGGCTGAGGTTGACGTCAGATGTCTCCAGAGACTTGACGCTGAAGCCCAGGCACTGCAGCAACGCGCATAGTTCCACCACGTCCGTATATGCGTCCTACAACAACATAATATCACGCCTGTTTCCCACAGGGGTAGGCAGAGACTATGGAACTTCACTTGCTACGATCCTGACAGACCTCTTTTGCTTCATCTAAAGTCATCTTTCTCTTCATACAACAACATCTCTTTAAAAAACCCTACAAAGACTAATACTAGCCTAAACTAACCGACGAACCGATGGCCGGGGCAAAAAGGTTCTCGAATGGCGACCACGTACTGGCAAGCGAAACATAGGACACCCACCCACAAGGTGGTCTGACGACCTGATCAAGGTCGCTGGAAGGCGCTGGATGCAAGCTGCTCTAGATCGGTCATTTTGTAAATCCTTGGGAGAGGCCTATATCCAGCAGTAGACGTTATGCGGCTGAAATGATGATGATGACTAAACTATGGACTAAAACTGTTGTCAGATTTCTCAAGCTGCTTAAAGGCATCTGACATAGTCTGACGACTGCCATACCATGATGACAGCCGGGACCGCGCCTTCCGCAGCAAAGAGCTAGAGAAATTTCTTCGCCTCTTCAACCATGTGTGAAGCACGTAAAGCGCTGGCAGTGCGTCAGCATTGGATTTTGTAGGATTTGTTCTGAACTTGTGACCCATTCGCACGATGCCGCGAACTAATATACCTATGCTGGACTGTCCAGTCTTAGAGCGTTTACACCGGTTTCCGTACGCCATTCAGAAACACTGTTTATGGATTTATGTTTCCTCGATGATGTTCAACCGATAATATAATTAAAAGAATTTTTGTTTTCTTGACTTTTACCAACCCGATACCAATGACTTAAAAATATATGTCAATCGTTAAACTTCGCTCGCCCGTACTAGGATCCCAACAAGGTATTGGTGGCATTATCTAACCCCAAAAATTCACATAGAATTTTAAAAGAATAGCCAGCAATCCATTAGAAATGAATATATTGACAAAGAGGATATAACCACTACGTTATATTGATTGCAATGTGAAAAATACTTACATTCGGTGGCATGGTGTCCCGCACTTTCCACACACAATAACAATTACAGTAATTAACAATAAATCAACAGTGAGATGGGATAACAGGATTTATTAGATGGTTTTGTAAAATTAACGAGTTCTATACTTAGATTTGATTGAAACTACAAACCTACAAACAAAAAATAAACGCACTGATGTCTGTGCTATTGTTTTATTAACTTTTGTCAGAGTACCCCCAATTATTCTTGCATAAATCTGATTGTCATTTAAACTTGTTAGAAAGGAGGGTAGTCGGTTAGAGGCCTAGACACAGATTTTTTACAAGGTTAGAGGTACTTATCGGTCACTTCAGACAGACGAGCGCAGCGGAAAGCATTTTTAATGACACTTAAAAATAATAGACGCGAGTCGTTTTGTCATGTTTAAAAGTTTATAAGCTGTTTTCAATTGTTTTACTCTGCCTGAACTGCCCCATATTCCATCTGGGAACCTCTTTTTTTGCATAATTTTTTTGTCCTAATATGCTTTGGCATACTGGGTTTGGCATAAAATATTTTGTCATAATAGTTTTTAGGCATAAGTTGTTTTTTGGCATACTGGTAAGTTGGGCATAATTATATTTTAGGCTAATTTGTTACGGCATAATGTTAATTCGCATAATCTCTTTAGGCGTAATAACTATAAGACTAATAGTATTTAGGCATAATATTTTTTAAAATAACAGAAACAAAATTAATTTATTTAAGCTTGCTATGCTTATTTTTAATTATCATGCAAAAAAAAAATATGACCACCCAGAACAAATGTGAGGGCAAAAGGGAAGTTAGGTTTAAGTTTTTTTTTTATGATCACCTGGAACAACTGTGAGACCAGAAAGGAAGTTAGATTCAACTTATTAGCAATTAATAAACAATTTATATACAATGAATAAAAATGTTATGCTTAATCATTTTTATGCTTAAAGTAATGTTATGTCTTGATAAATTATGGTTTGATGACATTATACTTACATTCTTTTATGCTTTAAAATGTTAGGGCTCAATAATGATTATGCTTAGGTACATTATGCTTAAAATTATTATGCATACTCCATTATGCGAAAGGACGTTATGCTTAAAAACGATTGTGCATTAAACCAGTATGCTATGTGATATTATAGCTTAAATTTGTATGCATATAGATAGTGATCCATTCCATCTACACTTTGTTGTCTTTGTAGGAAGTAGAAGTACATCGGAATGGGTATATGATGCAAATGTTTGTGTGTTTACGTAAAGTTTGTTTTCAACTACAGAACACAAAAAGAAGACAAAAAAAACTTCTTTTTGTGTTCCGAGTTTCCAATCAGAATGAATTATAATAAAAATCAGTTATTAATAATAATTTTATTTTAAGAAAATCATATTAGGTAGATAATTTATTACAACTTGCTTTATCTGTAGTACCTAACCTGCTTTGTTATTGAAACTTTTTAATTGATATCAGCCAGTGACACCGCGAATAATTTATAAAAAGAAAAATAATATTCCTTTTTTTTCCTAACCAGCCAGTACTGTAAATAAAGCAAGCTACACTCGAGCCGACTTAGTTGTACGTCATATAGCGCGGCGTGGCGGAGAACTTGGCGTAGGACTTGATGACTTTGTTGACGGCCTCTAGGAAGTCCTTCTCAGTGGCGACCTTGCGGCGAGCGCGGATCGCGAACATGCCCGCTTCTGTGCATACGGACCTGGAGAAAATTATTAAAACACTTAGTTTATACCACAATGTGTAACGAAAAGCGGTTAAGGGCGTAAGTAAATGTAATCGATGCGAACAACTTTTACTACAGAACCAATCCTGAAATCGCAGACAAAAAATCGGCCGTACATTTTGACAAGGTATGTATTTAATTTTGTATGGAGCTGCATTTTTTTTGCGTGAAAGTTGTTTACATTGATTAATAAGTTTATTTCCTTTCGGGTTAATACTACCTTTTTGTTTCCTCACGGTACATTAATTTCCAAAACGAAAACATTTTTGTTTGGTAAAACTTTTTTGATGTCTCATCTTTTTTATAACACCTCCTTTGTGAGAAGATGCAGATCACATATTGGTAATTACCTACGCAACAACAAAATTTAGATATTTTTGTCTTATCTCTTTATCACGGCATCCCCCCACCCCCCTGCCCTATCCTTATAATATACATTACGTAAAGGCAGATTATTTTTATACAACTAACGTAAACAAACATACTATCACGACTTTATCCCTAATGGGGCAGAGTATTTAGTGTCTTGCAGCTCTAAACAGACAGAGCCCAGAACCCACGACCTCCGGATCACAAGTCGTACGCCTTGACCACTGGACCACGGAAGCGTCATGATTCGCATTAAGGCGATTAACTCACTGCACCGCGTTGGACTGTGCGTGTTTTCTATAAAAACGGAGATACTTACATGCAACGTTAGAACACGCATAAATAACGTAAATGCATCCAAAACCTACCTGATCTCAGCACCAGTGGAGTTCGGACACAGCCTAGCCAGCAGATCGAACCGGATGTCCCGCTCGACGCTCATGGAGCGCGCGTGGATGCGGAAGATGTGCGCGCGGCCCTCCAGGTCGGGCAGCCCGAACTCCACCTTCCGGTCCAGACGGCCCGGCCGCATCAGCGCCGGGTCCAGGGTGTCCGGCCTGTTTGTGGCCATCAGTACCTGGACACAGAATTCATCTTTATAAATAAAAAAGAATTACATGTCACGTTGTTTGTCCGCTATGGACTCCTAACTACTGAACAGATTTTAAATTTGATTTGCACACTGTGTGCAATTTGATCAGTTGGATCACACGCGCATCAGCGCCGGGTCCAGGGTGTCTGGCCTGTTTGTAGCCAGTACCTGGCCACAGAATTAATGAAAGTATAACCAAAGATTTCATATTTATTTATACATAAAAATTACATGTCACGTTGTTTGTCCACCATGGACTCCTGGACCAAACTACTGAACCGATTTTAGATTTGATTTGCACACCGTGTGCAATTTGATCCAACTTGAAAGATAGGATAGCTTACATCTCAAAAGTCCACGCGAACGAAGTCGCGGGCATCAGATAGAATAAGTATTACCACGCCTACCCATCGCCATATAAACGTAATTATTACCCTTCCGTCCTCACTAGATGGCGCAGTAGGTATCGATTAAAACCACGGAAAACATTAAAATCTTTTATTACCATTATTTGAACAAAGTAATACTCGAACTTATTAAATATGATTTTTATGAGCTGCAATAGATATTTTTAAAGCAATTTCTTTGTCTATTTCACGAAATTCAGAAATATTTGTCTAAAAGCACAATTTTTGGTTTTTAATTATGTCACTAGATGGCACTTTGTGTGCTTTAAGGTTTTATGTGGGATTATATTGATGGCAGCACCGTCTTTACTATAAAGCGTAGGTACTAACTCGTCCGTAAGAATAGATTATACAAATGATACCTACCTATTATAATATCTTGTAATAATGTACCTCAGAGTAAAATATACTACGTACACTGTGTACAAACAAATTCGTATTCGTATCATTTTGCGCTGCATTTTGTTTCTAGAACAAAGTACCTGGGCGACCGAGCTTTGCTCGGTTACATCTCAAACATTAACTATTTTTTTTTAAATTTGTCTAAAAACAATGCAAAATAAAAAAAAAACATATAAACTTAAACATAAAAAAAAAACAAAAGTAAGTCACCGAGTGGGATTCGAACCCGTAACACTCTATCTAGCGGTCGCTATCCCTAACCGCTGAGCTAAATCAAAGCGATCGCAGCGCGACGAAATTAGCGGCCATATTCTGCGTGGAAAGAAAAACGCATGAAAACTCGAAAACACGCGTTTTCCCAAACATAAAACTAATCTAGATCGATTGTTTGCCCCCGAAAACCCCCATATACAAATTTTCAGCGAAATCGTTAGAGCCGTTTTCGAGATCACAGAAATTTATAACTTACTTTTGTTTTTTTTTATGTTTTAGTTTATATATAATTTTTTATTTTGCATTGTTTTTAGACAAATTTAAAAAAAATTAGTTAATGTTTGAGATGTAACCGAGCAAAGCTCGGTCGCCCAGGTACTATATATATATACATACATACATACAAGAATTGCTCGTTTAAAGGTATAAGATATATACAAGAATTGCTCGTTTAAAGGTATAAGATAAGATAAGATATCATTGAAAAAGGCACACGCCGTACGAACTAAAGGTACTTAGTATCTTATCATGCATGTCATAAAAACATCGAAATATGGTTTATATTGTAATACCTAACTACTTATCCAAAATACTAAGTGACGATTATAATAGCTGGAGATGTTAGGTAAATCGTAACGTCCGCAACCGTAACACCCTAACACCTGATATACGAGCACAGGTCTCAACATGTTGCGGGTCAACACGTACTTACCTACCCCGTGTACCTACCTAAAGCAGAAGTTTGGATATAAGTAGTGCCACAGTACATAGTGCCGCGCCGCGAGGTCGCGCCCGGAACGACCGGCGGCGAACACATTCACACACCTGAGTAAGTCAGTGGCATCATCGTACGACTACGTTACGTACCTATCGAACTTTATCAAATTCCAAAGAACTTTGAATATGATACGGAAATATGGTGAATAAATTAAAAAAAAGGAGATAGGTATCATTTTAGTTGTATTGTGTTCTACAACGTGAAAGGGACATACCTACCCGTAATAAATCGAACCACAGGCTATACTAGATCACTAGTATATATATGTATAATGTCCTTTTTAATTAAGTACAAATATTTTAAGGGGTGATTCAGTCCATCATTTCGAACAACTTTTCCTAATAAATGTATATCAAAATAAAGAAATAAAAATTTTCATTTTCTTTTGTAATGAATGATATCACGTGACTAAGGTGATATGTACGAGAACCTACAATTTTTTTTCGTATTTCGATATACATTTATTGGGAAATCTTGTTCGAAATGATGGACTGAATTACACCTTAAAATATTTGTACTTAATTAAAAAGGACATTGTATATATATACATTGTCCTTTTTTATTAAGTACAAATATTTTAAGTGGTGATTCAGTCCATCATATGGAACAACTTTTCCCAATAAATGTATATCGAAATACGAAAAGAAAATTTTCATTTTTCATAGTAATGATATCACGTGACTACTTCGATTTGTATGAAAATCGAAAAAATATTTTTCGTATTTCGATATACATTTATTGGGAAAAGTTGTTCAAAATGATGGACTGAATCACCCCTTAAAATATTTGTACTTAATAAAAAAGGATATTGTATATATATATATATTATATTTTAAATTAACCTTAGGTACCTACTGTCCCACTGATGAGCAAAGGTCTGCATTTTTATTTATTTTTATTTTTATTTATATTACGATGATCTATACATATAATAAAACAGTAAAAAAAGTGTGTCTGTACATTAAATATATTTCCAAAAAAAATATTGGGGGCGATGGAGACGTAGTAATAGAGTAAGAATTTTAAAAAAATGTCTGTCTGTTTGTCTGTTTGTACACGCTAATCTCCGGAAATACTGGACGGATTCGAATGAAACTTTTTTTGTTATATAGCTATTAAGCCTGGGTAACATATAGGGTATAAATGATTTTGGCAAATGGAACGCCTGATGCAGAACCATAATGGTCCAGCTAAACTATAAGAGATATAAAAATGCCGCCTTAGTAAAAGTTGTTCAGCCTGATGAGCATTTTCCAGAGACATAAAGTCCACGCGAACGAAGTCGCGGGCTTCGGCTAGTATTATATAAAAGTAAAAACGATATTTCCATTGGCTGCACACAGCACACAGTTCTTTGAAGATTACATGCATCGAACTAAAAATAATTCAAATCAAGTGAAGCTAATCTCGATATACCTATAAGTCGAACTAAGTACCTACCTATTAGATTTCCATACTCTTTTTCACTTTCCCCGAAAAAGATAAACCGCCTGGTAAATAAAGTTATACGTATTCAGATTTCTTATGAGTACATACCTATCACATTGCAAGAGGTTCTTTTTTTTGTAAGAAGGTACCTACCTTCTACAAAAGTACTTAATATAATTTTGCAATTTTTTACGCAGTACGATTCATTAATTATCATAATGTGCATAAAAGAAATGAGAAATGCTTACTTACCTACCTAGATATTTCTGAAGTTATATATTATGAATGGTTAGTGGTGTCATTTTTTGAAATGCGAAGTCACTAAACACACGGTTTTTTGTATGGAAAAAACATTCGTTATTGTGACTCTGCGTTTCATAAATGGCACTTACTTCAAACACGTTTTTAAATTTGATATTTTATAACATAAATGATCGACGCGTCGCTGTCCTGCATCCGAATCTGTTAATTTGAACACCCCTCGTGCGGCGCGCGCGGCTGCCTACCCCTTGTAGGTATGGCGCGATTACGCGTTACGTACGTAGGACAGCATTAACAATGGCCAAAATGTGTATTATCATAGATACTCAGGATCTTATGCCTAAACATTTATTTTCTCGCTAACGCCATCTAGTGACGAACTCTTAAACACTTACGATATGCTTTCGCGGCTTTGGCTAGTCCTGTGTGCTGCCATCTCTGCGAGTTGCTGGAACTAGAAACGCCTACTCAATTTGCCTACTTAAGGCCGGTCCAAAAGTTTCTATGGCGTTGGGTATCTGTTACGTTAGTAATTATATTATCTTTGGTATTACCAAAGATAATATAATTACTAACGTAACAGATATCCAACGCCTAAGGAACTATTGGAGGGCCCGTAAGTAAGCAAAACTGGAGTTGCAGGTAAGCACACAGAGATGGCAGCATACACGACTAGCAAAAAAGTGACAAGTCGCACCGCCCGCGCGACACCGCTAACATCAGTGTCCCAAGAGACGTCATCGTGTGCGCGTGTCCTCTAGTCACATTCGCCCTGATGAAGACTCAGAGAGGTTGAAACATGTCGGCCAGTAGCTGATTCTCTACGCGAGCAACCCGTTTATTCATGAAAATCTGAACTAACTTTGATGTTACCGCGAGGGTCGAACCCGTCCAGCTGGTTGATCAACTCCAGCATAGTCCTCTGAACCTCATTGTCACCGCCGGCGCCGTCGTCAAACCTATACATATAATTATAAATTAATAATAAAATAAAACACGACTGTAGAAATTTCGTACCCAAAATTCATTTATGCATTGTAATCAAAGATATAAAAACAACGTTACAATATATACGCGAATAGATTCCTACGGCTGCGTTCTGGCCTTGTAAAGAATGGAAAAACGCGGTCCCGGCAGTCATCATTGTATAGCCGAAAGGCTGCCTAACTTAACTATGGCAGATGCTTTTCGGCAGCTTGAAAAATCCGACAACAGTGTTGACCACTTACACACGAAAATCAAACATTCCGTTAGATGACAACTAGCCAAATCAGACACTTCTTTACTAAACGTCAAAACAAACATTCTCTATGGGATTTGTATGAAATACTTTTTGAAATCTTAAAATGTCCTGCATCATGTAGCTCTGCCATAAATCTCAAAGTGGCAGAGATGTTCATCGCAGTATTTTGCTGTAGGGGAGTTGTATCAGAAGACTTTCGAAACTAAAGAAAAGCCTTCTTTCTTTACTCCCCATAGATTGTATTGCTTTCAAAATTCAAATACTTATTTGTTTGTAAACTTAATTGTACCAAAAAAAAAGTAAAAATAAATAAATATATAATTTACACGTGAATAAGTATAATTGGTGAATTGGTGAATTTTAATTTACTTTTTTAATGTATATTAAAATTCACCTCAAATAGCGGTCAAACTACACGTATTGCTATACAAATTTCAACTTTATACCAATATTCATAAGGTACAAATTACAGACCTAGCTCCACCGGTTACGTCAATTTCATAAAATAATATAATGCACGCCTTCTTGCTGCGTGCCACAGGCCACCTTAAATAGCTGCCACTACACGTATTGCTATACAAATTTCAACTCTATGCCAATATACATAAGGTACAAACTACAAACCTAGCTCCACAGATGGCTTCAATTTCATCAAAGAATATAAGGCATGCCTTCTTCTTGCGAGCCACGGGCCACCTCAAAAAGGTGTACTGCTTTACAAATTTCAACTTTAGTTCAATGTATATGAGGTACAAATTACGGACCTAGCTCCACCGATGGCGTCAATTTCATCAAAGAAAATAAGGCACGCTTTCTTGCTGCGCGCCATCTCGAACAGCTCTCGCACCATACGCGCACCTTCACCCACGTACTTCTGCACCAATTCCGAACCTGTGAAGAGAGATGTGGTCAAAAGAAGATCTGTGTTTCCTTGTTTCTTTACTCTCTACTCTTTTATCAAAAACAAAGTGTAAAGAAGAAAAGAACTTCAAAAATTCACAATTTTCTTTTCTAAGAAAACAACTCATTGTCAAACAGCTACATTTTTCTGTTACCATTTTTGAAATATTAAACCAAGTAAAACCGTAAAATATGGACACGTGAAAATAATCATAGCAGTAGTGTAAAGGTATATAAAACGAAGCAAAACTATCAAAGATAAGAAGGCTTTGCAGGTAAATTAAAAAGTTATTGGCGACCAACTTATAAAATGTCTGTATGTATGAAAAAGGGAAGTTTCATACAAATTCAATTAAAAAATTGTTTTTATAGACGTTTAGGTTGCCGGTGGCATTCAAATTAAACCCAAAAAAAAATTAAAACATAACTATATTAAGTAACACTAACTATAACAAGGAGGCCAATAGAGGACAGCTATGGCCAATAGATGTTGACAATACGCCAAGTTATCGTGGTCGAGTAGTGTTGAGATTGTTCATGATGAAATAAATGTCCTGCAATTAGCAACTGTGATAAACCCATTGAATTTATGGATAAATCTCTCAAACTGACACAGATTTTACCTGCAGTATCAAAATACTATAGGGGAGTCGTACCAAAGAGCTTTATAAATAAATAAAAAAGCCCTCTTTCTATACTCCCCACTATTTTAATCAAAATAATACAGTAAGGAAATTAAAATAGTAAAATGTCCTGCAACATGTAGCTCTGCCATAAACCTCAAACTGGCAGAGATGTTCATCGCAGTATTTTGCTGTAGGGGAGTTGTATCAGAAGACTTTCGAAACTTAAGAAAAGCCTTCTTTCTTTACTCCCCATAGATTGTATTGCTTTCATGTATTCATGTCATTATAACTTTGCATTTTCACTTGATATACATATGCTTAAAGAATTTCAGCTCGCTTGCAAGATTTGTTAGACAGATCGACAGACAACAGGACAGGTGAAACTTAATCATTATCAAGTCTTTCCTTCTCCACTGCAGGACGACCTTCTCTGTACTACCAGAGCCATACTTGGCCAAAGCAGCCAGAGTATTTGGCTTACACTCTCCATGCTGTCCAGACAGGTTGGAGAGGTCTCATAGATGTTTATAAGCTTTATTTAGCTTGTATTAACTAAGTCGCCTTCTACGACATCCACGGGAGCACTTGAAATGGCCCTATTCTACTCTGCCGGAAACCACACGAGAACTAAACAAAAGCTTGTATCAAGGCTGGTCGAAAGTATGTTCTTACCAATAACCCTGATGAAGCAGGCATCCGTCCTGTTGGCGACTGCTCTGGCGCACAACGTCTTGCCAGTACCGGGGGGACCGAAGAGGAGTACGCCCTTAGGCGGTTCGATGCCGAGCTTCACGAACTTTTCCGGCTGTAAAAAAGTTAGAGCTCAATATTTGTACTGTAATGATTTGTATGATATATATAATAGGACTTGGTGACGTCATAGGTTCATCTAATCAAATAACGCACCTATTATTCGTTTTTCTACATTAATAAACCTAAAATATAAAATCACGTTGAAAATGAATATGATCAAAGACAAGTCATATTATTTTCTGACGTTTTATTCTCGGCTTTGTGACATTTAAATTTATTTTACACCCTGGATACTAGTGTCGCCGCTCGAAAGTAAACTATCAATAGCCTATCGACAAACTATCAATAATTTAAACCGATCTTCTTCCAATAAATTCTATCGCTTTCATGCGCTCGCGCTGTGTCATCTCGACTGAAGAGCCAAACGAGTGATATTTTGCCTACTCTAAGTCATTACAAATAATATCAATTTCTTGGTTTTTTGACTGTAAAAGTTTGACTGTATTTTAATACTATTTAATCGTAAATTTGTTTAATTATTTCTTGGTTTTTATTGTCAATTTATTAGTCTTAATCTAACGATGTTTTGAATGTATATACTCATCATCATCATCATCGTCAGCTATCAGGGCATCGCTGGGCCTAAGCCTCCTTCTGTCTGCGCCATCTTGTTCTATCTTTTGTATACTCAAACTAGAGGTAGCGCGCGGCTTCGCCCGCGTTTACCACACGAGGGGAGTCGCGGGCGTGATGCAATATAGCCTATAGCCTTCCTCGATAAACGACCTATCTAACACCGAAAGAATTTTTCAAATCGGACCAGTGGTTCCTGAGATTAGCGCGTTCGAACAAACAAACAAATAAACAAACAAACAAACTCTTCAGCTTTATATATAAGTATGGAAGTATGGATGTAGCTATTTAAACGAAAAAGTAAATAAACGTTTTGCTTATATTTTTGCCCGGGCAATGGACATTTATTCGGCTTATACGGACATTTATGCGACCAATGCGGGCAACCAATAAACCCATTTTCACTCACATGCAACAACGGCGTCTCGACAACTTCCCTAAGCTTCTCGATCTGCTCTTTGCAACCTCCGACGTCACTGTACGTCACATCCGGCTTCTCTTCCACCTGCATCATAGTCACCGTCGGGTCGATCTTGGGCGGCAGCGGAATGTGGATCTGGTACTTGTTGCGGTCCACTCTGTAATGATATTGAGTATCAGATTTTGTGTTGTGTTAAGTTAGTAATTATATTATCTTAGTCTAAACAAACTTTATAGTTTATCTTCTGACTCAACAAACATTTAAAATGTATTACGTCTCATTATAAAATGTATAACTCTTCCATGCTGGTTTGAGAGAAAGGAAAAACTTAGAATTTCCCAGCTGCTTCTCTTTCCACGCAAATCGTAAAAGCCGATCGACGGAATGGGCGAGGTTTGAATCATGTTAATAGGCGATACGGCTAGCAACCTATCACTATTTTGATTCCTTTTTATATCTTAACAACCACCATGGCCTTTGTCTACCGCTTCAGGAAAAAAGACGTGGAAATGTATTATAAAATGTTGGCTATCATTTGGATGAATACTAGTTCAAACCAAGTCCCAATGGTTTAACTATTATTCAACAAAATAAAGTTGACAGTGACAAAAGACAAGGTAACATATTACAGACGTCTTCATGTTTTAGGCGAATAATAGTTTAAACCAAGTACTAAAGTTTTATAATAAGACTGAATGTCGTTCAAGGTAATAACTCAAAGTAATTTCTGACTTACTTGAGCTAGAAAGGCAATGACCGTGATAATCTAGGGTAGCGTTTCAAACTTGCTAACTTTTAAAGCAAGTCTTACTGTAACCACCCCTAATATGCAAACAAAGCATGCAACTATTCTTTAATCAGCAAATAATAATGGTCAACAATTTTTTTTAAATAAAAACCGACTTCAGCCCCGATCAACACAACTAATATTAATAAAATTTCTATAGGACCACCTCGCAAGTACTTGCAAGGAGGTCCAATAGAAATTCAAACAAAAAAAAAATTTCATAAGAAAAAGATCGCGACGATATGACAACCTCCTCTTTTTTGGAAGCGGGTTACAAAAGCAAGACCAAAGCAGTCTTATTTTTATTATAAACTTTAATACACTTAAAATCTAAAAAAAATATGTAAGACAAGTATTTTTTGATTAAAACCAACGTAGAGCGCCGTATTCATTATCCAGCCTGCTATACAGCCGTTCAAGGTCACTGTGCTGGATGTAGCCTATTCACGCATCCAGCAAGGCATCCAGCAAGCCAGTGTTGCCTTCACTAACACATTTTGCGAGGCAGTGTTGCCCTCTTTTGTTGTTGTCTATTGACAGTTCTAACCTGATGCTATGAAACCCAGTGGACTCGCTTAGATAGATTTTCCGCTAGAAGCTCCTAGCAATCAAAGGATGCCTACACCAACTTTGGTTGAAACTAGAGGATCAGGAATAGAGAAACGAACAAATAAAAATAGGCTTAAAAAGACTAGTATCCAGAGCCTCTATCATTTAAAAAAAGTCTGCTCGTTTCCTTGAGGCGACATCGTGTACGCGCATCCTCTAGTCACATTCACCCTGATGTAGACTTCGGAAAGAGGTTGAAACATGTCGGCCAGTAGCTGACTCTCTACGTGAGTAACCCATTTAATTCATGCTAAATAATAAAACAGGTATATTTTAACGGCAAGCGCTGTCTACCACAACTTACTAACTGCATGTCTACTTACATATCATGTCTTTATCTCTCAATTTTCTTCACCCTTTTCTCTTGTCAATCAAGTGAAGAATCCCTTGATTGACAAGAGAAAAGGGTTGCAAATCAAAAACAACATTTATTTTTACCATGCAGAAGTGACACCATCATTTGAAATTTTGTTAAATTGGTAATATTTACCATTTTGGTTTTGCATTACTTCCCTAAAATATTTTCTGAACATGAACTTACCCCACTCTCATGCCCTCCTCAATGTCTGTGGGTGCGACAGAGTCTGCCAGATCTACCACGAACTTCGCAAACTGCTTCACGTTGATTATGTATTTGGGGTCATTCGAGTCTGCATTGATGATTTTTGTGCATCTGGCCACCTAAAAATATGTAAGTAATTACATAAGTAGTTGATTTTACACTGACGAAAGTAAAAGAAATTTACCCCCTTATTCATAAAAAAAATACTAACGTTGACTAAACCTTTTTAGTTAAAATATGTACTGTAACTAGTATTTTTATTGAAAATATGTTTTGTCTCGTTCGTTCAATGTCAAATATTGAAAAGAGGAAAAGGAACAAAACATGATTTAACTAAAATAGGTTTAGCAAATGGTTGTTAATTTTATGAATAATAAGGTCAGAAATTACACTTTACAACTTGAATTGACAATTATTTTTACTTCTCCTATTAAGGGGTTGCAATCATAGTGTTGATATGACGAATAAAGAAACAATATAAGTTTCATGTAAGTGACCTAGTTACGGTATAGCATTTACAAAAAAATACAGCAGCAAATTTATAAGGTTTCTTATCCAGACAATTTTTCTATAAGTGACAATGTTTTATGATTTACTTATATGTATATGTCGCAGTTGAATTGTATAATCTGTTGTTATTCAAAAACTCTAGCTGTTTGGCAATACAGCTCGGTTTTGTAAAACAGCTGAAAATAGTTCAGCTCGATTGTCAATGAGTTACGTAATTACGTTTATCAAAACAGCTAGCGTTGAGCTGGCATACCGGGTTACCATATTGAATAAAACTGCGTTACCAAACGAAATAATATATGAGGAGACAATAGTTGTTCTTTATTAATTTTATATTACTCGTGGGATGGAAATAAAACCTCAATTCAACTCCTTACTAAATGATTTACTTTCCAACATCATAAAACGCCAATGAAAAATGATAATCAGCTCGATGCAATTGGATTAGAAATGTAGAAATGTTGTAAACCTGACACTCAATGGCGCAGCGATTTCTTACGGCCAATTGATCCAGGTGAATTTTCCATCTTGCCGGAAGGCAGGCGTGAAAATAACAATGTGGGATCCAAGCTAAAGGTCTGCTTTATTCTTTTCAATCGTTTGCACTCTGAAATTACAAACGATGCCCCAGATGTCTCTCAATAATAACAGCTTAGTCCTGGATCGCGGCGAAAAATTTACTTTATGGGCGGCCATATTTGTTTTTATGACACTGACACTTCACAAGCCACAAGACCCACAAGTGGCAGAATTCCGAACTAATCGTTCTACAATCTTACGTTAGCTAGTTTGTTAAACGTAACATTGGACGATCTAGCTGAATGATTTTCAGCTTTATTACAAAACCCGAGTTGTAATGCCAAACAGCTAGATTTTTTTAATAACAGCGGATTATACAATCCAACTGCGACATATACATTATGGATTAAAACATGATATCTATAATTTATGTTTACAGATATCACATAAAATGCAGACAAATCACACTGATTGAGGGTCTATAAATACACATATATGTACAATGTTACTACCTGCAAGGGCTGTTCATTTTGTAAAGTCTGTTTGTCAGCAGCAAGATCCCACAAAGCTGGCGGCGCCAGCCCTGTGTCCGATTCTTTGATGCCAGTGAGTTCATTCACCCTCTTCATCACAGTCTGTATGCCATCTTCTACTTCCTTGATGATTTTTGTGTATTGGCCTTGTCCCTAAACAAAAAAAATTTACAAAAGTGAAAAATGCCAGTCATTTTTATAATCAGTCAAATAAAAATATTAAGAAACTGTGACTTACGTAGGACTTTAAAAGAGCTATATCTCCCTCATCAAGTGCTGAAAATTAGAAAACAATGTATAAAAATCTCATTCAGACGAATTTTGTGAACTATATTTACAAAGGTTAGTTAGATCTCAGACAAGCAGTAAAGACTCACATTTTATTTCTTTTTCGGGCTCTTCTTTATCATCTTTAATTTTTCGCATATCATCTCCTAAATGATCAGGCATCTTGAAATATTCAGTTTATTTTATCAAAAATAATTACACGAATTCACAAACCAACTCAAACTCACTCACTTACTACCGTTCCTTTTTACCTAACTAACGTCATCAATCTCAAATAAAATCTTTAAGTATAATTTTTTTATTATCTCTACTTCATAAATTGTTTCCTGCGTAAAATGGAATATTCATAAAGATTAAACGTTATACGCAAAAAAGTTTGCAAAATAGACAATCCTATTATTATTATTTAAGCAAAAGATGAATTAAAATAAGGCCGGTTCAATCAAAATCATAATTTTTATAATAATACTGTGGACAATTGATAAGATGTTGAATAAATTTGCAAATAAAATATTTGTCAAAGAATTATTAGATTGGACAATGCAAAACCTTTTTGTAAAATTAAACGTAATTTTAAAATGACATGATGACAAGCAAAAGTTTACGATGCATTCAAACGTTTTTTTATATACATTTGTCTCTATATAAATTTGGAATAAATGAGAATAATTAAATTACATAGAAATAAGTGGCAAAACAGTGTCTGTTGACTATGTTTACATTACTTTGTGCAATAAACTTAATTGCTTTCTTTCCTCAATATTATTTCTAAAAGTGAAATTATTCAGAAACTCAGAATGCATCGCAAACAAAGCTGAACATACGCCACCTGGCGTAAAATTTTAGTACTAAAATTTTGTATTCGTAGTGCTGAATGGAGAATCACATTTTTTCGTGTTTTTCATGAACTTATTCTTCTAAAGTCGCGAATATTTTGTTTTAGGTAAGTCCAGAAATCCGTATCTAAATCCATACTTCCGAATACTGCATACCTAACAAAAGAGATAGCAATGGCCACTGCAAAACTGTGACTGTGGTTATGACCCAGAAACTAATGTCAAAGCCCGGTTTTGTTCATCATTATCATTGAATTACACGCAGTTTTTACCGCAACTAATCTTCACTGTGGTCAAATGTTAATTTGGTAAAATGTATACAACACGCGCCTCCTATTAGAGCCGTAAGTATGTGTGCAAATGCGGAGTCACCCGGTTTGCGGTTTGCTACTGCTGTCCACTAAGCAATGCTGAGTTTTATCTCGATGTTATCAATTTTTTTATCATTGGATCTCGATCATCTTATTTCTTAATAATGTACGTCTTCCCCTGCCAGTGTAAATATTCAAACCATGTTTTGCATTCTCAGAAAGGTATGTAAAGTTTCCTTTGTTATAAATTGAAAGATTGGTGCTTTGTTTTCATGAGAATTGTTTTTTTGCATGGTCAACTCAATATTACATCATTAGCAACATATTAGAGGTCTTACATGATGCTGATAACAATGTTGGAATGATAACCTTATTATTGTAACCTTACCAAAACATTGTATTGGATGCAGATCCTTTAAGTGATTTGTAGTGATAAGTAGTCTGTGAGGCTTACCACTGTATTCTGCTATTAAGTTAAGGTAACAAGACATAGTTTTAAAAACTAAACCTGACTATGAGAAGATTCTTGCTTAAAATTACTTTTATCCAATGCAAGCACAGCCGGAAGAAACAGCTAGTAATGTATATATTTTTTAAATGTGCTAATTGAGCCCTTTCATTTGATAGCAAAGACAGTATGATTTTATTTATTTAAATTTTTTGTCACTTACTTATAGCCTAGATAGTGTGCAATAATTAATTTATTGTGACATCACATAGATTAGCCAAGTAACTTCCTAAAATGTAAGAATCCCAAAACTCTATGATACATATTTAGGGACACTCATTATTGAATTATGTTAAAGAATAGAATATTCTAATACAATATTAGGTAACCAATACTAATATTACTAATATTCCAGTGCACATTTACCTAAACTTTGAGGTAGTATGTAACAAAAAGTGGATAATACAACCTCTACTTACTACTACGGACTACCTCAAAATTAAGGTAAATATCCACTGGAATATCCTATGTCTGGTAATAACTCTAATTTATGTTAAATATCTTCCTTAGTTATACTTAGGATTGTAGCTAGTTGAATTTGGTTATAAATACTGGTCAAGTGTGAGTCGGACTAGTACATGAGGGTTTCCATACCTCAATGCAATGTGTTTCAAGTATCTAGTTAATAGTATTATCCCTTATGCTGTCACTGGGAGGAATTCCTCCTAACTTCCATTGTTTTACTATTGTGTCTGGTATTGGCGGATCTCAAAGTGTTATGTAGACTGAGTTAAAATGTGGAAAAAGAAACATGTTTTTTGTTTGATGACCACTTTAATTTTATAAGCTTTTATCTTGCAATGTATCTTGTATGTATGTTTGTTTAGATCAAATCTCAATTTTCAGTCAGTTATCCTCATCCAATTGAGCTGATGAAATGTTGCATACTTTTGAAAGTTAGATGACAATACAATATTACGGAGTCAATAAGCTGTTTGGATAATGGAGCTGGGAGATATTTTGCAGAACTCAGTTATAAAACAACTTAACCCTTTCCCAGCGAAGCACGTATCCCACGTGTAAGAGCACGTAATGATATAAAGTCTCGCGGTAAAAGGGTTAAACAAACATAACCTCATTGAGTAGGACTTGTTTGATTTGTCTTGACAAGCACTTTATGGTAAACATGGGAGACGATAGGTGGTCCATAGATCTCGGTAATAAAACTATGCAACTCCATAGAAGTTCAGCTTATTTAATTTGTATTAATAATACTTTCTGCCTTACAATTAAAGCTTGTAGGTGCAGAAAATTTAATTTTTTAAAACTTATTTAATATTATCTTATTTTTAGTATTTGTTGTTATAGCGGCCACAGTACTTAATACATAATCAGTGAAAATTTCACGTGTCTAATAATTATGGTTTAAGAGATAGAGACCTGTAACAGACAGACAGTGGAGTCTCAATAATAGGGTCCTGTTAGCGTCCTTTAGGTACAGAACTCTTACGAAGAATTAGATTTGCATGCCTATACTATGTTAATATTTAAATACTGGGTGTAACTCTAGTATTATAGGACTCTACCAAATACATACCTTCTAATCTTTAACTGACTTAGAAATGAAGAAGGATGTTATCAATTTGACTGTATTTTTTGTATGATGTTTGTATGTTTGTAATGAGATATCTTTGCCAAATTATAAACTTATTTTTTATTTGAAAACCTTCACTAAAGTCTGTTTGTAGAGAGTTCATTAATTTAGGGCCTTTTCTACCTCATTGCAAATTGCTTCCCCTCTAATTATAAAAACAATATTAAACAATTATTAATTGAATTAAACAGAAAACAACATACAAACACCCATACGACTCACTCGAAGCACATTCGAGAACAGAATGGAAATATAAGGTAGCCACCTCCGCTTGCCCATTCGGGCCGCGGTTGACAACAACACAACAACTGCGTGCCTCGTACCACGAAGACTGCGAAAGCGGGGAACAAGCAACGGCCGCCATACAGTTTGCGATAATTAAGCGACAGTCGCAATTTGAAGACAATTTATAATATTAATTAACTCGGTGAACAGACTTTATGTACTTAGTTAGTATTAATTTGATCAACAACTTTGGAGACGTGGAAGGAACTCCTCAAAAACCTGTTATATTATAACGATTTGATGATGATGATTATGTGATATCTTCATTTTTGTAAAAGCACTGTTTTGAAATTGTTTTTAGAGTTCCATACCATAGGATAAAAACGGGATCCTATTACTAAGACTACTGTCCGTCTGTCTGTCACCAACCTGTAATAAGAATTTCCCTTCAGTAAGTACTAATATTTTTACAAATGTTAAAATAGCAAATTAAAATTATTGTCATAAGCAGTAAAAAAATGAATCAAATTTAACATCAGTCAACTATGCTTAAACTATTTTGCTACAGCTTGGTGACAGACAGATGGATAGGCAGACTGTATCTATGTCTCTTCTCACATTCATATAACAAAGATCTCTCTCTGTCTCACATGCTTAGTTAAATATAAGGAAGGCCTATTCCGTTTAATTCTAAGTTTGATTCCTTATTTTAGCTTTAATGTCTGGACTATATACATATATATGTATGTATAAAAGCTCGGCGTCCGCTTTCTGGCTTTTCCCTGTATTATCCTAGATCGTGTTAGACCATCGGCGTTTCTTACCGACTCTAAATAAGTAATAAATCTCTATTTCCTTCCATGCTGGTCTGGGAGAAAAGAAAAACTACTTCTCTTAAGCTACTTACTTCTCTTCCCGCGCAGATCGTAAGAGCTGATCGAGGGAATGGACGAGATTTGAATCATGGTAATAGCGATGCGGCTAGCAACCCATTACTATTTTGATTCCTTTTCCGTCTTAACGCCCACCACCACGCTAAGCGTGGCCTTTGGGCCTAGCGGCCCTAGGCTCTGTCTGCCCCGTCAGGGATATAGACGTGAAAATGTATCTGTATCTAAATAAGTGTGTCAATAAAATAAAAAAATCACCTTCCCAAAAAACCAACACTCAATCAAAGGGATTTTGTATGAGAAGACGAAACGTTTTTATCGATTTTCAATAATTTTTTTATTGGTAATAAGTTCAACATGAACCATATATGAACACACCACACTAGCACCAGCCAAAAATTTGGCTGGTGGTTAAAAAGTCACTCTGTATGTCTATCTGTATGTAGCTATGTGACTACAAGATCATTTCACGAAATAAATTCAACCCAATCAAGGATTACAGAAATAAATTCTCAACAAAGGCACACATGTAAACATCCACGGCCACGGTCATTGTTATCGTTAACACTGATGACATTACCCTCCTTTACGACTGTCGGCGAAAGATATTGGAACGTATTTGACATTTGGAAAGCGGAGTTTGTGTATTTATATTTGTTCATCATGTGGGATGCTTTCTAAAAATACCGCGACACCTCGCGCGTACACCGCCGATTCGGATAAGACAAGATTGTATAGGTACAATTAATACAAGACTGGAGTTTGCGTGTACTGTTTTGAATAATACTTTTTTATTCGCATCATTAGTGTTCTGTCTTTGTCACACTCGCACTTTATTTGTGTGTGTAAATGGGTACTTAATATGAAAGAAAGAGACAGGATGAAGAAGTCCCGTGATTCAAGATAACTTGCAAAGTCCTGTGTTGTATCTAAGATTCCTGTGACAGATGATTATGTAGTTTTCATGCGTGACGTGTGATCGGGAATCCAGCAGGGACCTTTGTTTTGCGATAAACGGACTTGGGGTGTTGTGTAGTGTATTTTTTTCGTGAAAATGTGTTTTCGATGTGACTGTTTGTTATGGTGTGATGTTCGGTATTAGGAATTTTCTTTTTAAGGTTTGTATTTTTTTTACCGGCGCAATGATTAGATTTATCGATGATATTTTTATGTTGTAAGCTAAATCTATTAGATAAATTAAGTACGTGTAATTAAATGTATGCCAGGCTGTTCTGGAACATAAGAAAAATCTTATGTACCAGGTACCATACCAGATGCTTCTCTTCTGCGCAGATTTTAAAACCCGATTGAGGGAAAATATGAAAATGCGAATCATGTATCATAGGATTCATAGGCGATGCGGCTAGCAACCTATCACTATTTTGTCTTGCTTTTTGAACCTTCTTGCCCACTATCACGCTACAAGTGGTCTTTGAGTCTTGCGGCCCTGGACTCTGTCTGCATAGACCTGCAATACCTAAAATGCTCTGTCTGCCCCCTTGGGATGAAGACGTGATAGCGTATGTGTAAAGCGCAATTTGACAAAGAATAGAATGAGATGGAAAAAGCTGACATTATGCACTCACCCTAACTCACGTATGTGAGTTAAAATGTGTTAAATGCAAGAATGTTCCCAGTAGGGTCGGCACAGCACAAAAAGCAAGACAAAATAGTAAAGGGTTGCTAGCCGCATCGCCTATTAAAATCATTAGCATTTTCTCCCAGTCCCTCGATTGCCTTCTATGATCTGCGCGGGAAGAGAAGCAGCATTGAAAATAACAGGTATTGACATCTGATTCTGTTCCAGTGCTGCTGGCGAGTTGGCGAGATGCACACAGCCACTGCAGACGGGCAGTACCGCGGTACCAACGGCTCATCGCTCGGCCGGGACAAAGTCGCCATCTTGGACGCTGGCTCCCAGTATGGAAAGGTAAACTTCTATGTTTTTACATCATCATACAAACGGTTTTTGAAGTGAAAACTTCTTTAGCGGCGTTGTGCACTTTTTTTGGAATGGGTAAAAATTTTTAAACTCATAATGTTTAAGCGCCATCTAGTGACAAGAAAGACAAATAATTATGTTAATAAGCCGATGGGTAGGCATGGCCTGACCAAATATGGCTATTATAAATTTTAAAATGATCTCTAGGTGATAGACCGTCGCGTGCGAGAACTATGCGTGGAGTCGGACATCCTGCCGCTCGACACGCCGGCCTACCACCTGAAGGAGGCAGGCTACAGGGCCATCATCATCTCCGGCGGGCCTAACTCCGTCTACGCCGAGGACGCGCCGAGATACGACGCGGATATATTTAAAATTGGACTGCCAGTGCTCGGTAAGGAGTAGTTTTCAAAAAGAATTTTCATCATTATTATATCAGCCGCAGAAAGTCCGCTTTTGGACATAGGCATCCTTAAACTTTTCTAAAACGACCGGTTGGAAGCGGCCTGCATCAATAGTAGACTCTCAAAACTTGTCTAAGAATAGTGGATTATAAACTGTAGTATTTTGCTACTTTCAAACAACTCAAATAAGATATTTTTTTCTAAACTTCTAAACAAACATTTCCTATGGGATTTGTATGAAATACAGGCTGATGACGTCATTGTTTTTTGCAGTCAAATAGCGCTCTTTATATCAGTTTTTCTGCAATAACAAATCTAAAATCACCTTGAAAATGGATAAGACCATATCAAGAATCAAGTGACATTACTTTGAGAAGTTTTATTTTCTTAACACGTTAATGGACAGTAGGACTTCTATAGAAGTCATCAATTGTTTTTTCTATTGTGTCTGGCTTAGTGTCCGTGAATGAGTTAACAGTACCCAAGTACCCAAATATAAGCCTTCAATAGATGGTTCAGGCAACTCCGGCATGGTCCGATTGTTTACCACAAGAGTCATAAAATATCTTAAACACAATAAGACAGAAAGCAAAGTCTTTACTAAGCTACTAGGTGGGAATTTCGGGATAAAAACTATCCTATGACCTTCCCTGGGTATCAAACTATATCTATATCAAATTTCATCTAAATAGGTTCAGTGGTAGAAGCATGAAGTGGTAACAAACAAAAAAAATATATACAACTCACTTTCGCATTTATAATATTAGGAGGATTGTTCAAGTAGACAGTGACAACTTCGTTTGGTTGTTAAAATATATCTTCCATAAATATAGTTTGAAATAATAATTTGTGTTGTTTTAGGAATATGCTACGGCATGCAGATGCTGAACAAGGAGTTCGGCGGATCCGTGCTGAGAAAGGAAGCCCGCGAGGACGGCCAGTACGAAGTCGAGGTGGAGACCACATGTCCGCTTTTCAAGTAAGATTTTGTTTTTTGATTAAAACTAATGTGAGACACAGTCCGTCTATCTCTCCGTCTGTCTGTCATCAGGCTGTATCTCATGAACCTTGATATCTACACAGTTCTTTTTTTTTACAAATGATGTATTTCTGTTGTCGCTGTAACAAAAATACTATAAACAGAATAAAATAAATGTTTAAGTGATTCCCACACAATAAACATGATTTTTATAGATAACTAGCTGCGACCCGCAGAAAAAGTAGTCTATTGTTAATCCAGGGTGTCAGCTTCCCGCATGCCAATTTTATCAAAATTTCTCCAGCTGTTTGCGCATTAAACAGTAAAAAAACCTACACATACACTAACAAACTTTCGCCTTTATAATATTAGTCACACACTCAGCTACGGAACCTTTCGTGCGCAAGTCCGACTCGCACTTGGCCGATTATTAATTATTTTGTTTCATCCTACCAGCCGCTTGGAGAAGCTGCAGCCGGTGCTGCTGACGCACGGCGACAGCGTGCAGAAGGTGGGCGAGCGGTTCCGCGTGGGCGCGCAGTCTTCTAACCACCTCATCGCCGCCATCTACAACGAGCAGATGCGGCTCTATGGCGTGCAGTTCCATCCAGAGGTATTTATATTTATTATCACAACATATTTTTTATTTTAGATGAAGCAAAAGAGGTTTGTCATGATCGTAGCAAGTGGAAGTCCATAATCTTTACCAACCCCTGTGGAAAACATACGTGATATTATGTATGTATGTACGTATTATCACAACATAGACGTTTAAAAACTGATATCCCACTACGCTGCTTAAAATGTATACAACATGGAAGGGCCGAAATAATTTCTACATTCCCATAAAAATTGCACACTTTCGTCAATTCGGAAATGTCAATTTTTTTTAAATTCATATTTCGACATATGTTTCTTGGGGAAAGTTGTCCACTATCACGGACTGAATTCTACCTTAAAATAGTTTCAGTATATTTAGTTAAACCTTATATTTTTTTAATTTGCTAATTAAGACCTTTCATCTGAGTCCCCACTCGACATGGAAACAAAAGAAAAACTCTTTATTGTTTTTGTACTAATTCGTCATACACATTTTTTGCATGATTAATCGATTACTAAGTCTATCGGATATTATTACGATTTCATTTACGTAGACAACTCTTTTATCGTCATACATTTCTATGTCAAATTTCTGCCTCCGTGGTGTAGTGGTTAGAGCGTTCGGCTCATACCCGGAGGTCGCGGGTTCGATTCCCAGCGGGGGCAACGACTTTGTGTTGTTGTCCTGGTTTGGTTAGGACATTGCAGGCTGATCACCTGATTGTCTGATAAGTAAGATGATCCGTGCTTCGGAGGGCACGTTAAGCCGTCGGTCCCGGTCACTGTCTTTGACATTGATCGTTACCTAAAACCATGTCAGAGGCCTTTAAGGCGGTTTAAAAACTCTGACACTAGTGTTAGTCACTAACACACTCGATAAGAAGATGTCAAAGTGACTTACTACTGGCCTGGAAAAAAAAGCATCGACACAAAGAATATACACTCCCGACGAAAAAGTAGGTGTTATAAGTTTGACGCTAATGTCTGTGGATCTGTCTGTGCGTCTGTCTGCATGTGTCATCGTAGCGCTCGAACGGATGGACCGATTTCGATGCGGTTCTTTTTACGTCAAAGCAAGTTCCCTTATGGTGATTCTTAGGTATGTTTGATGAAAATCGGTTCAGCCGTTTTGAGGATTAACGCTTGAAAGTCGGTGATTTTTTAATTTATGAAAAATTATTTCTTTGTAAAAATATTACTTTTTTCTTTTGGCGTACAATAAAGAGTTGTCTATCTAGCAAATAATATATAGCGCTAAGGATATCAATTGTTATTTGTAGTTCCGTTACTCATCACTATGTTCTTGACAGTCGGAGGGTTTTTAATTTGCCAGACAAATAAACTTGTTCTGTCAATAAAACCAAAGAAAAAAAATAAAGGATCTCTAAATCTTTTTTTTTGCAGGTGGACCTAACCCCCAAAGGCAAGCAGATGCTGTCAAACTTCCTCTTCGACATCGCTGGCCTGTCGCGGTCATTCACCCTGCGCTCGCGGCGGGAGGCCTGCATACAGTTCATAAAAGACACCGTGGGGGAAAACAAAGTACTCGTAAGTAACACTTTACACAATTTTTAGGGTTCCGTTCAAAAAAATTTAAAAAACGGAACCCTTATAGGATCAATCGTGCGTCTGTCACAGCCAATTTGCTCCAAATCTACTGGACCAAATCAGGTGACATTTAGTATGGTGTAATCCTATGACCATAACATAGATGTACAATTTTTTTTTCTGATAAATGTTTACAAATCATTTTCAGTGGAGAAATAAATTTAAAAGTTTTGCAAACCTTACTGTGTAATGTATCAAATAAAAGGGTTTGTTATGATCGAGGATCTCAAATATATTTTTGTTATATTATTCGTGAAAGAAGACGAAAATTGACCAGTAAGTCCTTCGAAACTACTGAACCTAAATTTTTGAAAAGAATACAAAATATAGTTTATTGCTTGTAGATTACAAGAAAACCTATAACAGTTCTATCACTTGAAAAAAGTGGTAAACGTTCACTAAAACACCACTAGATAGCGCTAGTAGTAGTTAACTCACATCTTACTGTGAGGATTTCAAATGTGATTTACTGTGGCATTGTACCAAACCCATTCCACGCGAGTTCAACTTGCATTTAACCGGTTATTAATCTCATGAAATCCTATAAAAAGAATATGTTTGTACCCTCTCAGGTGCTTGTAAGCGGCGGCGTAGACTCCACAGTGTGCGCGGCGCTGTTGCGGACCGCTCTCCGCGAGGACCAAGTCATCGCTCTACACATCGACAACGGTATGAAATTATAGGAATCCCTCTCATTGAGGAGAAAATAATTTTAGTTCTCGGTTTCAACCATCATTCAATGAATAGATGACTGGCTCAAAAATATTTTTTTTTTTGGTAGGTACAGTTCATACAAATCCCATAAAAAATGTTGTCATTTGACCTCTTTGGTCACTGTCAACTTCATTTGATTCTATAATGGTTCAGACTAAGTCCGCGTAAAGTTATTCTGCGTTTTATAAAAAGACTGAACAACATTGAAAAAATATAATAATATATTCTCTTATAATTTGCTTTGTTAACAGCATTTTGTAGCAGTCAATATATTTCTTCTTTTTACTGAAGAGCTAAGCTCTTGTCTGTGGAGCAACCAATGTATTTATTTAAATAATATTTCTTTTTGCAGGATTCATGCGTAAAAATGAAAGCGCAAAAGTGGAAAGGTGCCTCAGAGAGTTGGGTGTTCGTCTCCACGTGATCAATGCAGCTCATCAAGTAGGTTTTAAATATCAAATATCATCTACTCTGGTCCAATATGTTTTAAGTATAGTTACGTATTAGTAATTCGTAGAGTTCCCTTTGTCGCGTGTTCGCGCGTTCGCGTGGACTTTGTCTCTAAAAAATGCTCATTAGGTTGAACAACTTTTGCTAAGGCGTCATTTTTATATTTCTTATAGTTTAGCTGGATCATTATAGATCTGCATCAGGTGTTCCATGTTCCAAGATCATTTATACAATTATAAAAAAAGTTTCATTCGAATCCGTCCAGTGTCATCGGAGATTATCGTGTACAAACAGACAGACATTTATTTTTTATTTTTACTCTATTACTATGTCTCCATCGCCCCCAATATTTTTTTTTGGAAATATATTAAATGTACAGACACACTTTTTTTACTTTTTTATTATATTTATAGATGTAGCAAAGGCATGGTCAGGTAAAAAGTTTAAAAGCTTTATGTTTGCGCAGTTCCGGCAGGGCAGCACGGTGGTGCGCGAGGGCGGCGCGGGCGCGGGCGCGCGCGTGCGCCACACGCCGCTGCTGTGCCACACCGCCGCGCCGGAGGACAAGCGCCGCATCATCGGGGACGTCTTCATCCGGCTCGCCGAGCAGGCCGTGCGCGACCTCAACCTGCAGTCAGTACCACCTCACATTATCATCATCATCGTCAGGTCTTTCTTGTCTTCACTGCAGGAGCACGACCCTCTTTGTACTACATACTTGACCAGAGCAGCCAGAGGACTTGGCCTACACTCTCCACGCTGGCCAGACGGATTGGAGAGATCTCATTGATGTTTATAAGATTTGTTAAGCTTGTATTTCCTAAGTCGCTTTCTACGACATCCACGGGAAGAATTGAAGTGGTTCTATTGTACTCTGCCGGAAACCACACGGCGTCCGAGAGTACTTAGTGACATAATTTCCGGTGGTTCCCTAGACGTAGTCTTGTTTTTATTTTAAAACGACGGGTCAGATTTCGAAAATAAAATTATAATTTCAAAGAAATTACTCGTTTGTAGGCATGTAACTGGTTATTAATAATTTTTGACTATCAGTATGGGAAACTCCTACACCCATTTTCTTTCAAGTTCATGATTTGAATTTGAAAACTAGTTATAAACATAGATGTATGCAATTTCTTTGATATAATAAAATTTTATATAGAAAAGCCAATATTTATCTCTGGGCGGAATATTAGGCCACACCACGTGACGTCACAAAATTCGTGAGGGATCCTCATTGTATATACTCATATTTAAATTTAATAGTATGTCCAACAATGTATTAAATGTGACTTGACACGAGCATAATAACTTACCGAAAATGTGACATGTTTATTTCCAGAGAGGACCAAGTCCTTCTCGGGCAGGGCACGCTGCGGCCGGACCTGATCGAGTCGGCCTCCTCGATGTGCTCCAACAACGCGGCCACCATCAAGACGCACCACAACGACACCGAGCTGGTGCGGCTGCTGCGGCAGCGCGGGCGGGTCGTGGAGCCGCTCAAAGACTTCCACAAGGATGAGGTGACACCGCTATACAGTCCACAGATAGTGTTACCTTGATATCTGATGTGAGGTCCACCATCAAGACGCTTTCTCCGTCAATTGTTTACTGATTTCCAAATTTCTTCGGTTGTATAGTTCTTTTTGTAGGGTTTTTAAAAATTATTAAGTAGCGAAGAGAGACATATAACAAAGCGTATCTCCGCAGGTCCGCGCCCTGGGCTTGGAGCTGGGACTGCCGCCGGCGCTGGTGGAGCGCCACCCGTTCCCGGGCCCCGGGCTGGCTGTGCGCGTGCTGTGCCAGGACGAGCCGCACGCCGACAGGGACTTCGCCGAGACACAGGTATGCCTATCTTACTTCTTATTTAGACAATAGGCATAACAAATGGAAAAATATTTTTGGTCCAACGGTCAGATTATAAAAAAATATTGTACACGTATTTTTTCTTTTCTCTGTTAAACCAAAAGTGACAAAGATACAGCGCATATAAATTTCGCATGACGTCACGGCTACGATTTTTACTTAGCGGTGACGTAGCCGTATGTTTGTAAATTTTTGCTTTATTGGTAAACTGAAAAAAACGGGTCCATTATTTTTGGATAATCTAAAAGGCGGACTAATTACATTCGTACTTTTCGGACCCTGTCGTCGCCCCCTATTTTCCGCATTTAGACCCGAATTTGCAGGTCCCGGTTTACGGGGGGAGCTGACTCCTCAGTTCTCAAACCAGCTCGGCTCCTACAGGAAGCTTAGAACGCCTGCTGATGCCCTGCACGCTTCCGCCATGGTTCCCGTATGTTCTAGAAACTTTTTTCGAAATATACCTATCTTTTAGGGAGCCATACACAAAGGGTCCATGGATGTCGTAGAAGGCGACTTAGGAAATACAAGCTAAGCAAAGCTTATAAACATGAGACCCAAGGCAAGAAAGCAACTGTTTGCATCACAGTTTAATGGTTAAGTTATTTAAAATAAATTTAAAAAAGCGTTTATTAAGTATTGTCCTTTTAAGCGTGTTAAAAAATGTCGTAAGATATACGTGAGTATATAGGTAAAACGGAACACACTGCTCTATTACGCCCTCGCCTTGGGCTCGAGCTCAAATTCCGCCTCGTGTTATAACCACAATAACGCACTTATATTGTAATGTGCTATCCCATTACAGGTGATAGTGAAAATAATGGTGGAGTACGCGTCGATGTGCGTGAAGTCGCACGCGCTGCTGGGCCGCGTGGCCAACGCGAGCAGCGCGGCCGACCAGGCCGAGCTCAAGCGCATCTCCTCGCAGGGCGCCGTCGCCGCCGCGCTGCTGCCGCTGCGGACCGTGGGGGTACAAGGTACCAGTTTTTACAAGCTTTTATTTAACTTGCAATGTATATATTTTTTTGTGTCTTGTTTGTACGTATGAATCTTTATTCATGTCATATCTTCAACCAGTTATCCTCAACTGATTTCCAGCAAATTATATAATAATCTACACTAATATTATAAAGAGGAAATATTTGTATTTTTGTGGGTGTGTATAAGTTTGTAATGAATAAACTCAAAAACAACTGTGCCGATTTCAAAAATTCTTATACAATTAGAAAGCTTTATTCACCCTTAGTAACATAGAATATATTTATTTCTAGAAAAGATTAGGGATCCTTACTAAAACTTTACTAACGTAACTCAAGGTATAAAAAATATGCCACCACTATGTCCACCCGTGCGAAGCCGGGACGGACCGCTAATTATGTTATAAATTGCATTATTACTTTGTAAATATTTTAACACGGTTCTTTACTCACATAGTATAATCTGAAAGGCCGACTTATTTCGATCGACTTAGACGATAATTACGTAGTGTAGTCGGAAAAGATCAACGGTTTAGACGATCATCCCCCGGGCGTGTGTTAGGAGGAGCGCTCCTGAGGATGATCGTCTAAACCGATGATCTTTTCCGACTACACTACGTAATTAAATCCGTGCTAAAGTAAACTTTGTTTTAAATAGGTGACGGGCGGACGTACAGCTACGCCGTGGCGTTATCCACGGAGCGCTACCCGCCGGACTGGAAAGACATGGCCTACCTCGCTAAGATGATCCCGCGCGTCTGCCACAATGTCAACAGGTAAACTATACTTCATCATCCGAGCGTATTCCCGGATGCATGTGACGATAAGATTTATTAAAAGAAACAATATTAAGAATAACAAATTTTTTCATTCAAATTTTAACAATTTAGGTAATTTACACTGAAAATAGTCACAGATAGGGGTCGTGGGTTAGCAGTCACGAGATTTGTTGATCCAGACTGATAGGAAGTACTCAGCTTTGGTGTACAGCTGCCTGGCTTCACGAGTAGTTGAAAAAAAGGACGAGGTCCAGCTCGCTACCGCTTTTATATGGGAAGCGCGGGGTGTGGTGCGGTGAAGTGCGGTGCGAAGCAAGAGGGCATCGTCACATGCATCCTCAGCGGTAACGCTTTAGAGCCCGGGGTCCGCTACCTAACCTAGGTGTTTGACAAGGTTACTGGTATTTAACCCCTGACAAAAGGGGAGTTAAGGAGAGGTAATAGGGTTGGGAGGGAGAGAGAGTGAGAGTGACGATGGAACGCTATAGCATAGTGAAATAGCGTTCCGTCGCTCTCTCTCGCTTTGGCAAATGACGGTTCTGAGCGACAGAAAAGGATAGCAGCATGCGAAAGTACTGTTCTGTGCTGTCAGGTGTAGCCCAACCCTTGTAAGTTTGACGCTAATGTCTGTTGGTCTGTCTGTCTGTACCATTGTAGCGCTCGAACGGATGGACCGATTTCGAGGCGGTTTTTTTTTACGAGAAAGCCAAGTTCCTGTTTCATGAAAATTGGTTAGCTGTTTAAAAGTTATCGGGTGTTAACGCTTGAAAGTCAAGTCTTTCTCTATCAAATAAGAGATGGCGCTAGAGATATGAAGTCGTCGGATTTTTAATTTGCCTAGTTAATAAACTTGTTTCACAAAACGACTGCCGTATTACCTCTGCAACCTACAGGTATCAAGAAAATAAATATTAGACACAGTTATACATAATACATATTTATTTTTGCTAAATAGACCGTTATGCTCAATACAATGATCACTAGTACTTTATGGAATATCTAATTATTACTTCAATTACTTTAAACAATCATAATCTATAATCTATGTTCTATAAATTTAGTACTAATAAGTTACAATATATGGACCGACACAACCATACGCGGCGAGCGTTGAGCCAAGAAGAAGATGACCGGGCGTGTGCCACATCACCCGCGCTCCTCATCTGATAGGGTTGCCAGCTACGTCTCGATGTTGCCGTCCGCCGCATGGTGTTGCAAGTGTTAGCGCCAGTAAGGCGCTAACACAGGGTAGACCAAAACCAAACCTTAGGTTTGAGCAAACGCTAGATAGCGTTTAGGACCTGTTGTATTTAATGAAACCTCTTATTTAACTCCAATTTTATTAATTTATTTAAAGAAACGCTACGTGCGTTTCTTTAAATAAATTAATAAAATTGGAAGAATTTAAAGAAACGCACGTAACCGCCATTACAGAAACACCAAGAGAGAGAGAGAGAGAGCTATATGTGCGAAAAAGATGTGTTACAGAACGATAGTAATGTGACAACGATATCTCACAGAACCCACAGTTTTGTGCCTTCCGAAATGGAATCATCTATTTTTCGGCAAAACTGCTGCCATCTAGTGTCCCTTATTTTTAAAAACCCATAACTTGTATCAGATAGTCTACAAGTTACTGAACCATGTCTTACTTAACTTGCTCGTTTTTTACTCCAGGGTGTGCTACGCGTTCGGCGGCCTCATCAAGGAGCAAGTGACAGACATCACACCGACGTTCCTCACACAGCAAGTGGTTTCCACTCTCCGCCAGGCTGATGATCTTGCCACACAGGTAATGAAACCTTAATCCCTTCTTTGAACAGCTTGGTGGGCCGGCGGATGTATGCATTACAAACGCTTTCGCAAATTACGCGACAACACCGGGCGTGGTCCGCACTTGGATGGGTCACCATCACCACAAGTGGCATAAAATTTTTCGCCCTCCTTGCTTCGGAAGGCACGTAAATGGTATCGTCATTATGTGGCAGTCGTGAAGCTATGTCAGATACCTTCAGGCAGCTTGAAAAAATCTGAACTAGTGTTGGCCACTTACACACACGAAAAATAAACAATCCCTTTTTAATTTTTTTGTAATGTACAAAATTATGTCGCAGTAGATTGTATAATCCGCTGTTTAACAAACACCTCTCTAGTAGCTGTTTCGTTCGTTCGTTCATCTGGATTTTCAATGTGTTACTTTTAACAAAACCACATTTAGACTTAATGCAGAATATGTTACTGTCATCATGGTTACCCTACACTAAATCTAAGGATTTGGTAAAAATATAAGGATTTGGTGTAGGGAACCTGGGTAAAGCTGGGCGACCGAGCTTTGCTCGGTTACATCACAAACATTAACTAATTTTTTTTAAACTTGTCTAAAAACAATGCAAAATAAAAAATTGTGTGGGATTCGAACCCGTAACACTCTTTCTAGCGGTCGGTATCCTTAACCACTGAGCTAAAATCAAGGCGGTCGGCGCGACGAAATTAGCGACCATATTCTGCGTGGAAAGAAAAACGCATGAAAACTCGAAAACACGCGTTTTCCCAAACAAAACTAATCTAGATCGATTGTTTACCCCCGAAAACCCCTATATACAAATTTTTTAGCGACATCGTTAGAGCCGTTTAGAGATCACAGAAATTTATAAATATATAGGTACATACAAGAATTGCTCGTTTAAAGGTATAAGATTAACTCTACTAGCTTTTACACGCGAATTCGTCTGTGTTTGGATCGAACCAGATCTAATCGGTATGAAACCCACTGGATCTAGTTTGATCCCTCACAGAGTACCAAAGTGGTCGCTATAGTATGTTTCTTAAATTTATTTTTCCCCAGGTGTTGATCACAAGTGGCATTATGAACCGCATCGCGCAGATGCCGGTGGTGCTGATCCCGATCCACTTCGACCGCGACGCGGCGGTGCGCGCGCCCAGCTGCCAGCGCTCGCTGGTGCTGCGGCCCTTCATCACGTCGGACTTCATGACCGGCGTGCCCGCCATACCCGGCTCCGACGCCATGCCTCAGGACGTGAGTACATACTGCTCTCCATGCTGGCCAGGGTTGGATAGGTCTTATCGATGTTTATAAGCTTTGTTTAGCTTGCATCTAAGCCTTCTACGAACTCTACGGAAAGACCGTGGTCCTATTCTACTCTGCCAGACACCACACAGCGAATTACTAGTTGGAAATCATTTCTAGGATTTTAAAATTGCAATTTGATCGCAGAATGTTCGCCGAGGCTGACCCTTAAATATTAATTTCTAGGATTTTATAATTGCAATTTGGTCGCAGAATGTTCGCCGAGGCCGACCCGAATATTGTTTCTTTCCCATTTGTCATATAAATATTGTTTGTCCACAGGTACTAGACAGAATGCGCCAGGACCTGATGACCGTACCGGGCATCTCGCGCGTGCTGTACGACCTGACGCCCAAGCCGCCCGCCACCACGGAGTGGGAATGATCGCCCAACCTGTTTTATATATTTTTTACTCAACGGACGCACCCCAGGGCAGTGGTTCTGGTTTCTTTCGACCCCATTCGGCTATGGACACGCCGTGCTTTCTCCTAGATGTGATGTAAATTGTGATCCTCATAAAGGAAATAACAATGGTTCAAAATTATCATACTGGTATATAGGATTGCCTAGATACTGGAGCGCGTGAATATCATAAATATATATAAACCGTTGCGTTGTACCTTGTTGTTGTTGTATGTTGCTGTCTTGCTCTAGCCAATGAGATATCATAGAAAAAAAATCTAAAGGCAAGCGCAACATCAGGTTTGTACAATAAAGTCGAGAAATAATAATACAATAGAGATAAAGGATGCACTTGAAACCTTTTCCCTTCATCCTTGACTGAAAAATCTTTTCTGTCATCACAATTTGAGGTCAGTAATGACTTTCTAAATCGGATATTACTCTTAGCTTTTTCTAGCTATTCCTCTGATTAGACTTATTACTATTGCGGTGTCTAAATAAATACATGCTATTAAGTGCCTAATCGCGCCCGGTCGATGCGCTGTCGTTATACTATTTCACTATTTTAAAATTTTAATTAGCACCCGTGTGTTGAAGGCACAGCACATTATATTTGTTTATATTTGAATGGCCAGATACAATCTGCCACAAAAGACGCAGGCCGGACATGGCACGAACATTTCAATATTTATTTAGAATTTCGAATTCGAAGTCACTATTTGAACATTTCGCTATCGTAACACCATGCCATTACAAAATTTTAATATAATGGAAACCCGTGCCATGTCGACGCTCACGCCAGATTCAATGTGGCTTGCGCCTGAACTCATACGTACGGCACGATATATATTTTGTCAAGCTTCGTCAATATTAATTTCAAATCAATTCGTTTTTATTAGTACATAGGTAATATAGCTAATAGAGATGATGTAAAAATAAATAATGTGAATGAACAGTATTTTGTACCTGTTGTCCGAACGAGGTTATGATTATGTTATTTGCAATGATTTTGTTGAATAAAATATTGGTTTTGTTTGTTAAACAAGTTTTTATTGTTCCCCACGTAGGTGTAACATTTCATTGGTAGGATTTTACGAGTTCTGACTTTATTTTTACAAATCAGAACTTTTTGTTCCATGACTGAAACCACTGCCCAGTATGTTTGTAAATACATATGTGTAACACATACATTGGTGTCACATGTTATTGTTAGCTCCACTGATCAGTTTTGTAACATGTAGTAATTTATTGTAAAAGGCTGTGTAAAGAATATAAAGCCGGCAAATATTCCGCTCCACAAGGTTATTGTATGGATCTTGTATTTAAATCGAAAACACGTTGTGTTTTATGGAATGGTTCAGTGTTATTGACTGGAAGTTTCATAATAAAATTATATTATGCTTTATTTTTATAAGGATTTTTATTGTAAACCTTCATGCATGTTTTAAATCAAGTATAAATTATCAGCTAAAGAATATCAGTCACAACTAAAATATAAAAATACTTAGAAAATGAATACACAATCACATATAAACCCTTACAGGTAGTATACAGAGCCTCAGGCCAAGTAAATATCATCAAAATTTGTCAAATCTTTAACTATCAGGAACTAATAAGTTAATATTTTTCCCTTTGCTGATTTGACCTCCAATGTAGCTTTCTTCTTCACCTCTGATAGAAAGACCTTCAGATAATGTCTCAAGTTTCTTCTCCCTAAGCATTGGGGCTTTGACCCATCGCGAGCCACTGCAGTTGCTACATGAATGCAGAGGAATCACCTCTAGTGAAACAGTTCTATTGCTGCAATCAGCACATTTGAAGAACCTCTTGAATGTGTCCAAAACTTTTAGAGGATGCCTCTCGTCTTTACACAACTGCGCAGCAGAAAATGCAGTATACTTGCATTTGGCACATCTGACGGCTTTGCACGCCAGCTTGAAAGTATTCAGCATTTTCTCCTCCATAGCTTCCTTCTTTTCTAACTTATTGAAATATTTTTCTTGCTCATCATCATCATGCTGTTGGATCAAGTTTTGATGTACTGATGTTGCCTCCAATATCTTCTTAAATCTTTCAGACATAACAGCCCTAGGTTTCTTACTATTTTCTTCATCGTTAGGCTTAGCTTTCTTGCTATCATTCTCTTCGCTGCCAGAATTATTTAATTTCTCTAAAGCTCTTTTCTTTCCCAACTCTGTACCTTTGATATTATTTGGATCAATCTTTTTGATGCCTCCACTTTGTTGAATAAGTTTTATGGCATTCTCTTTAGCCTTAGCAGCAGATTTTTGTCCATAAGATATACTCAAGTCAATATCTCCGCTACCTGACAGACCTCTGCCAAGTTTAGGAGAACTAGCAACCTTTTCAGCTAAACTTTGGCTAAATGATGACTTAGAACTTTGTGGGCTGGAATTCAAACCGGTCAGTTTGTTCAGTCTCTCGGAATCACTTGTTCTTTGTGTAGTAGGACTATGCAAGATATCTGATTTCTTGAAGGGTCCTGCCCCATATGGTGCTTTGTTAGTCATCAAACTATCACCTTCAGCTTTATAGTAATCACTCAATGACATGAGTCTATTTTGATCCCGCTCTTTGACTTTCTTTTGATTTCCTGATGGTAATGCGGAGTATGCTTTTCCTCCATATATAACTGTACTCTTTCCCAATACCTTGTTTTGCAAATTGACAAGTCCTTTCCCCATTGTAGATGATTGGAGCTCCTGACGTTTTGAGAATTTTTGGTACTCTTGTTTCACATGATAAATGCAGTGCTCACACTTGCTCAAATTGACGAAAGCTGTGCATGGGTCTCCATTCTTTTTCTTGCTCTTGCAAGTACCCAAATCCTTTGACTGCCCTAAAATCATTACTCTGTCAGGATTTTCAACACTGAGACAAGCTTGGTCCTGGCTATTCTGTGACCGGTCAAGGACATTGGGATTCAGAACAGCAACAACAGTGCCTTCCATGGTTTTCCATAATTCATTGTAAGCTTTTCTGAATAGAAACATTGATATAGTCTTCATGTCATCTTTTAGATCACTCAAGGTCCATATTAGAAACTGATTGCCTTTTTGAGACTTCTTGGCTGCACTTTTCTTCACAATAACTCCAGCGATCACCCAGTCTTTAGTTAAATCTTCATTCTCCACATGTCTCTTTACTCTTAGCATATTTACTGCTTCTCTGCCTTGCATGCGGTCTAAAAGAGCTGAACTTGATATGAGGGGCTTTAAAATCCTCAGCCCAAATATAGGGTCAGTATAAACATCAGTTACCTGCTTCGTCCTTATATCAGGAACACAAAAAGTATTTTTCTTTTGATCAGGAGATTTTAGCTTTTTGAGGAAAGAACTATTGCGCTCTACCTTAACATCTATATTAGTCTGGCGCAACCTGGTCTCAAAATCTACTTGTTTTTCTTTCTGCTCATGTTCCCTGTTATCCAATACTTTCTTGATTTCGGAGCCACAATTGTTGTATTTTCTTTCTGTATAGTTACGCCTCTCCTCGTCGTCGGAAGAGTCCGTGTCACCATTGTGGACTGCAGAAGATTTTGGAGGAGCGCTCTCCACTTGTGAAGGACCGTCTTCACTGTCTATTTTATCGAAAATATCTACTTCTTGCACAATGCCACCTATATTCGTTTTCTCAACACAATTCTCGTTTAAATCTGCACAAAGCAGCTCCTCCAACTGGGACAACTCGTCGGTCTCTTCCATTTTAAAATTTAGGGCACATAACATTCATTTAATTAAAAGTTTTTATCACAAATCACAAGTTCTGTACCATTTCTACATAAAAAAAATAGAGAATATGGCGCGAAAACGAAAACTATCTCAATGAAATTGTCAATGTCAAAAACAGCTGGCTTGGCAGTTTTAGTGTTACCTTATCAAGGCCTACGCAGAAAAATGAGTCTGTGGTTTCCTTCCATATTCCATAGACTAAAGAAAAACGTAATGTCATATTTTTCTGACATTTAATTGTTTGACTTTGACAACTACGCATTGAATGCAAAAATTAATTTTATTTTGGAATTAAATTTCCATTACCTACTTTGAGATAATTATTATATGCCAAGAATCTCTATTGAATTATAACTTAAATTCGAGTTAATTTACTTTTATTAGAGATATAAATCATAAAACATAAAAGGAAAATGGCAGGTACGTAAACTTTACACTCTTTCCTAAACATTATTTTATAAATTCTTGCCAGAATACATCTAAATTTTAATTTTAGATAAAAACCCAGCGCCTATGGAAACCGACGAGACAGACCGAGCAACTAAAGCAGAGCCGTCCACTGAAAATAGGGCTGAACAGAATGGGACGCCGCCTCCGCCTGCGACCCCGCCACCGGTCGAAGAAGACACTCAAGAGATCATAGTGGTGAACGAGCATACTGAGGAACTCGACTTGAACCACGGGAGGATAGGAAAGATCGAAAAACTTGAGCAACTAAAAAAATTACAAAGGTAATGTGGATGTGTAAACTAGGTGGCTGAATTTCACCATGTATATTAGTGAGTCATCAGTGAAATTCTTGCTTATAGGTATAGATTTGTTGTATTTTTAATATTGACCACCTAACTTACCTAACATAGGTTTTTTCAAATGACTGGTAGCATTGTTATGTTGTATTACAAATTTTGTTATTTCTTTAAATCTTTGTATAAAATAGAGAATTCTTCACATTTCTTCACATTTTAATCTTTAAGTTGATAGTTTGAGTAATAATCATCCAATAATCTCAAAACAAGGCGTTCAATAAACTCTAAAACTTATGTGCCATCTAAAGTTATTCAATTGACAGAATGCAGAAGCAACATTGATTCATAGGATTTCATATTTATTCATGTCCCTTTTACTTTTAGTCGTATTATTGTTTTTTTATTTAATAAGAAAGGAAAAAATTGCTTGTGTCCGCTGTTGCGGTCTAAATTTGCACAGTTAGTAATCCGCAACACGCTTCTTGTGTTCCTAACTGGCTGCATTGCGGCGTTGTATGGCAATAGAAATTCTATGAGCCAGATATATCTAGGCTATCTAGTCTATCATTCGCCCGCTCAGATATTCTATGTCCAAACTCATTTATAAATGTCCTTGTCTCAGTTCCCCAAACACCCGCGGTCTCAAAGGCCTCAGGCACAAACATATAAGTTTTCTTGAACACTAAATTTAATAATAATTAATAATTTTAGATAAAAAAAATATATACAAGTATGGTTTTATTGAAAAAAAGGAACTAAGAACAAATAAAACTAAACTAAGCTCATAAAATAAACTTTTACTAAATTATGCTAAATTATCACAAGTTTAATATCCTGTAATATTTGATAAAAATATTTGTCAGAGGTGTTTTTATTTTATTAAATAAAATATTAAATACAATAAATTTTATTAATACATATACAGTAAGTTAGGAACAGGAAATGATAAACTATATAGGAATAAGAAATAAATCTAAATACCCTAACTATTCAATTATACATATAAGTTAATAACATGTCTAATATAGTATAGCACAAAACAAGTTATGAAACAAATTTACCAGTAAAAAAAAAGAAAATGGAAAGAATGTTAGACTGCAAATAAAATAGATCAATATGAACCATCACTACTACCAATTTATGAGTTAATTTATGATTGTCATGAGTCACATGATACTGATGTCGGTGAATCCAGATAAAACCCAGTTCATCAATTGAAAGTGCCAATTAGACAATGTAAATGTTTGGCCGGCTAGCCAGCGTTAACTTTGTCTAATTGGCTAAACTGTCAATGTACAAACTCATAAATTCACGCTACACTTACACTGTCCTTGAATCAAATGCTGATTAATTTACATTGCTTGTTTTGATACAATTTAATTATGATTGATCTTTATAAAACCAGTTATCTAGCTAAATGGAATGAATAACTGAATTTGAGACAGAATTCAGCCTTTATCTTAATCAATTATCTGTTTTATTCATCAATTAGTCAATTAGTCGTTTTAATAATACAAGTTAGCAAACTGCTGAAGTTTGTTGTAGTTTGAAAGCAATGGAACATACAAATACACAGTCATCCAAAAACAAAATTTTGTGTGTCACTCCTGTCTAGATGATATTTATTATAGGAATGGACCCAAAATTGAGCTCAAAATTCAAACAACTATATCGGCCTTATTATAAAACGCAGACTAACTTTTTTACTAGGTTTAACCATTATCCAACCAAATCAAGTTGACATCTAGTAATATGTAATTGTCTCGTATGAAACTGTCAACTTGATTTGGTTAGATAATGGTAGGAATATGACCTTTGAGAGTTTATATTCCGGCACAAGAAGGTCACACATTAAGTAGCTAGACTATATAGGCCAAAGTCCTCTGGCTGCTTTGGCCAAGTATGGCTCTGGTAGAACAGAGAGGGTTGTGCTCCTGCAGTAGAGTCAAAAAGACCTTATAAATAATTAATCAGTATGATTTGTCCCTATATATTCATTGGGATTATGTGAACCTAAGGTACCTGTGTATCCCTCAGGTGATAAAATGTGAATGTATATTTCTTCTATGCATTTCATCTTACAGAAGATTTTCGACAATTTCAAACATTCTTCCCATATGATTGACAGATTATACCTGAGATGGAACCTCATCAAGAAGATTGAAGGCCTCGACACATTGACTACCCTGGTCGAACTGGAGTTGTACGACAACCAAATTGTAGTCATTGAGAACCTGGACAACCTTGTCAATTTGGAGTAAGTTATTTTCTTTTAATCCATGATGCCAAAAGACAGGGTGTCATAAGTTTGACGTGTCCGTCTGCGGCATTGTAGCTGCTAAAAAAATTTACCTATTATGATGCAATTTTTTTGTTTGTAAGCTGTGATCAAGATGATTTGAATAAAAATTATGAATATTTCAAATATAAAATCCCCAAAATTTTATGGAAATATAAAGTGTATGTACTTCATTTTTGCCACGAATCGAACCTTCAATTATTTAGACATTGCACCTTAAGACTAATAGCGTAAAGTTCAATTTGACTTTGAGTTGAGTCAGTCAGGGTGCCATCAATGTAGAGTTGGTTTAATAGATGTAGAATTGTGATTTCTAAGTCGCCTTCTACGACATTCACGGGAAGCTTTGGAGTAGTCATTTTCTACTCTGCCAGATACCACTCAGCTAATTGATGAATTCCTTTTCACTGTCAACACTGTCGATTTCGATATCCTGCTTATGGTATTGCAGTCTCTTAACATATCTCCGACAGTAATCGACTGGTTTCGTACTTACCTGTTTGGGCGCCGACAGTGTGTACGTGTTGAGGATTCTTTCTCCTCATGGTGTTACACATCGGCCGGTGTACCGCAGGGTGGCGTATTATCTCCTATTTTATTTGCACTTTTTATCAACTCTATAACTCTATCACTTCACTCCTCCTATCACCTTTATGCAGACGATCTTCAAATTTACTCGCAGTCGACCATTGATGACCTCCCACAAGCCATTCAAACAGTTAATGATGATTTGCAACGCATATCTGTCTGGAGTAAAACCCATGGTCTTATTGTAAATCCAAACAAAACGCAAACCATAATTATTGGTAGCATATATTATATCTCCAGAATAAAAATTTCTGATCTTCCTCGTATCATTTTCGATGGAACAATCATTGAATATAGTGATTGCGTTAAAAATCTTGGTGTTTTCATGGATCAAACTCTCTCCTGGTCTGTTCAACTTTCCGAGGTTAGTAAAAAATTGTTTGCCGCTTCTGCGTCCCTACGCAGACTGCGTAACTTCCTGCCGATGGATACCAAAATTGCGTTTTCACATAGTTTAATGCTCCCCATTTTGGATTATGCCGATTCTTGTTACCTAGACATATACGCAGGAGCAATTAACCAAGCTTGAGCGTCTCCAAAACCTTTGCATCCGATTTATCTTCGGTTTGAGGAAGTATGATCACGTCTCTCAATTTCGCACGCAACTCAAGTGGCTATTCTATCACTTCTTTACTCCATCCTCTTTAATCCTTCTTATCCCAACTACCTTAAGGAGCGCTTCGTTTTCCTTAAAGATGCCCATGAACGCATTTTACGCCGTTCAGAAAATCTTAGGCTTGACATTCCTCCTCACTCCACTGCAATGTATTCTAATTCTTTCACTGTACATTCTGCCCTTCTTTGGAATGCCCTTCCGTCCCGCATCCACTTTGCTCAGACATTGGCAAGTTTCAAGAACCAGGTAAAGTCGCATTTTCTTTCAACTACACAGTAGCTTATTTTCTATACTTTTTAATATGATCATAATCTTCGTTCTTATTTCCGTTGTGTATGACATGTATTTTTATTGTTAGTATCCTAATGTATATATATATATTTATGTATGTATATGTATGTTTATGATTGTATATATATATATATATACTTACTATATATACTTATATTTGATATTATATATTTATAATTAATATTTATTTATTACCGTATTACCTTATATGTATTCTAGTTTATCTTACTTATATATTTTTATTTTTGCTGTCATATCACGATATAAAATTAAGTTAGTACTATGCTCACTATCGTACCACTCATTTACTATTATTTCTATTTGCCAATCCTGTCACCCAAAGGTAGCCTGTAAGAGATTGCCTTGGCGATAAGGCCGCCTATTGTACATCTGAATTTATATTTAAATGTTTTTTTCATGTGTTTTGGTGCAATAAAGTGTTTTTACTTACTTACTTACTTCCTTTTCCAGGATCCTAGACTTGTCATTCAACAGGATCAAAGAGATAGCCGGTCTGCAGAAGTTGCTGAACCTCAGGAAACTGTTCCTCAGCTCCAACAAGATTGCGGAAATCAAAAATGTCAACCATCTGCCCAAGCTGGAGATGCTAGAGCTTGGTGACAATCGTATTAGGGTGAGTTACAATCCGTCTTGAAAACGCGGACTTGATTTAGGTGGATACACCATTATCCACCCAAATCAAGTTGACATTGGGTGGATTTTGGATCACCGACAAAAAAGAGGCTGTTATAAGTTTGATGACGCGAATGTCTATCTGTGGCATCGTAGCGCTCGAACGGATGGACCGATTTCGATGTGATTTTTTTCAAGTAAAAGCAAGTTCTCTTGCGGTGGTTCTTAGCTATGTTAAATGAAAATCTGTTTAGCCGGCGGGTTTTAAATGAAAATCTGTTTAGCCGGCGGGTTGACGCTTGAAAGTCGGGGTAATCTTATACCTTTAAACGAACAATTCTTGTATGTATGTATGTATATATATATATTTATTTATAAATTTCTGTGATCTCGAAAACGGCTCTAACGATTTCGCTGAAAATTTGTATATGGGGGTTTTCGGGGGTAAACAATCGATCTAGATTAGTTTTATGTTTAAGAAAACGCGTGTGTTCGAGTTTTCATGCGTTTTTCTTTCCACGCAGAATATGGTCGCTAATTTCGTCGCGCCGCGACCGCCTTGATTTAGCTTAGCGGTTAAGGATAGCGACCGCTAGAAAGAGTGTTACGGGTTCGAATCCCACTCAGTGACTTTCTTTTGTTTTTTTTTTATGTTTAAGTTTATATTTTTTCATTATTTTGCATTGTTTTTAGACAAGTTTAAAAAAAAATTGTTAATGTTTGAGATGTAAACGAGCAAAGCTCGGTCGCCCAGGTACTTTTTATTTACGTGACAAATAATAGATGGCGCTACGGATATCAATCCGCGAAATCGCTGCTGCAGATACGTCCCGTCGCTCCCTCTTACTCTAGCGAATGACAGTTCGAAGCGACAGAAAAGGATAGCAACGTAGAAAAGTGCTGTCCCGTGCTGCCACATGTAGCCCAACACTAACTATATATTTTTTAGGAAATCAAAAATCTCGACGGCTTGGGCCAGACCCTCAAACAACTGTATTTGGGGAAGAACAAGATAACAAAAATACAAAACTTGGATGACCTGATAAACCTTGAAATATTAGTTCTTCAAAGCAACAGGTAAATATAACTTATATTCTCTTCATTTATTTAATTACATATATTAGTTTTTTTTATATCTATAAAAATAGGAGTAAAATTTAAAAAAAAAGGAACGATGGTAGGTGGAGTAAGGCCGCCACCGAGTGGTATCCCAGAAATGGTAAACGCAGTGTGGCTCGGTGGGTCGACGATATCAGGCAAGTCGCTGGCAGGAACTGGATAGCAGCGGCCGCGGACAGAACGGGATGGCGCAGACAAAGGGAGGCTTATGCCCAGCAGTGGGTTTTTGAAAACTGATGATGATGATGATGATAAAAATTAAAATACATTAAAAAAATGTTCAAAATATAAACATACTATAAAAAAACATATTATTTATATTACTAATTATGTTATTCTCATTCTACTGCTGGCTTTTCTCACTCTCTCTGTACAGAACGGGTGCTGCGGGTGATTTGAGTTTTTGAAAAGAAGCTAATTTCAGGATAAATATTTTAATTTTGTATTGAGATCGATTATTATTTCTCTGATTTTAGGGTTCCATACCCAACGGGTAAAAACGGGTCCCTATTACATAGACTTCGCTGTCTGTCAGTCTGCCTGTCCGTCTGCCTGTCCGTCTGTCTGTCTGTCTGTCACCAGGCTGCATCTCAAGAACCGCGATAGCTAGACAGTTGAAATTTTCACAAATTATGTATTTCTGTTGCCGCTATAACAACAAATACTAAAAACAAAATAAAATAAATATTTAGGGGGGGCTCCCATACAACAAACACGATTTTTTATAGATAAAGGTACGGAACCCTTAGTGCACGAATGCGATTCGCATTTGGCCGGTTATTTAAATATTCAAAATGGTTTTTTTCTTTCTAATAAAACATTTGATTTTATTTTTATGTAATCTTTTGGCGCTCACTTACACTAATGCAAAGCTGAGCTTATGTCTCGAAGACCGTACCTAATAATTTATTTTTATAGGTTAACCAAAATCGAAAACTTACAAAACCTGACCAAGCTAGAACAGCTGTACATATCTGAAAACGGCATAACTGTCATGGAGAACATGGACAACCAAGTGAAACTACAGACATTGGACCTCGCGAACAATAGGATCACAGCCATAGAAAATGTTAGGCATATGAGCGATCTCGAAGAGCTATGGGTAAGTTGTTTTCTGAGTCGTTATCGTCATTTCAGCCACATAACGTCCACTCCTATGCTGGTCTGGGAGAAATAAAAAAACTTAGAATGTACCAGCTGCTTCTCCTCCTACGCAGATCGTAAAAGATCGAGGGAATGGGCAAAAATGCAAATCATGTTAACAGGCGATGCGGCTAGCAACCCATCACTGTATTGATTGCTTTTTCATCTTCTCGCCCACCATGACGCTAAAAGTGGCTTTTGGGTCTTGCGGCCCTGGGCTCTGCATAGAACCGCAAGACCCAAAATGCTCTGTCTGCCCCATTAGGGATAAAGACGTGATAGTATGTATGTATGTATGTATAACGTCCACGGTGGAGATAGGCCTTTCCCAAGGACCCCGCGCTTTCCAGGGACCTTGGTCAGGTTGCCAGTGCCGTTGCTGCTTATCATCATTGTATGGCAGTCGTTAATCTATGTCAGATGCCTTGAGGCAGCCTGAAAAATCTGACACATTAGTATTGGCCACTTACACACACGAAAAACAAAGCCGCATAACGTCCACTGCTGGACATAGGCTTCTCCCAAGCATTTCCAAAATGACCGATCTAGAGCGGCCTGCGTCCAGCGCTTTCCACCGGTCAGGTCGTCTGACGCCTGGCTCGTCTGGTTGCTATTAAAGCGTCAGGCAATCGTTAACCTATGTCAGATGCCTTTAGGCAGCCTGAAAAATCTGACACCCGTAATAAAAAAGGACATTGCATAAACGAACAACGTTCACAAAATACTAAATGACAGAAACGACACCTTTCGAGTCTTCAACATAAAATATCGTTAAAAGTATCACTACAATATCAATTTTATTTGTTCCCAGCTAAACGACAACCAGATATCCGACTGGTCGTCCATCGACTACCTGAAGCAGAACAAGAAGATCCAGACCATCTACCTGGAGAGGAACCCCCTGGCCACCGACCCCGCGTACCGGAGGAAACTGAAGCTGACCCTACCATCACTGACGCAGATCGACGCCACCTTGTGTAGATAATTCACTGTTTTATGTTGGTAGTCTTGTAGTTTGGTCGGGTTTCGTATCTGAACGTAGCTGTAGAAAATCCTATCCTATCCTACTATCCTATCCTATCCTACTATCCTACTAATATTATAAATGCGAAATGAGTTTGTATATTTGTTTGTTTGTTTGTTACCTCGTCACGCTTAATCTGCTGAACCGAATTGGATGAAATTTGGTATGGATATAGTTAGAGACTTGGGGAGGGGCATAGGGTACTCTTGATCCCGAAATTCCCACGGGGAGCGAAGCCCGCGGGTACAGCTAGTAATAAATAAATATATAGGGACAAATCACACTAATTGAGCTAACCCCAAAGTAAGTTTAAACTTGTATTATGAGATACTAACTCAACGATACCATATTATAATATATATTTTATTATAAATACATATATAAATAAACACCCAAGACCCATGACAATTTGTAAAAGGCCATTTTCCAACTTGCCCTGGCTGGGGATCGAACCCAGGACCTCCGGATTGGTGGTCTAGCGTGTTGAACAACGCCAAGGAGGTCATCAAAACCATTATTAGGTTTTTTTAGCCTCCACTGCAGGAGCACGACCCTCTCTGTACTACCTGAGCCGTACTTGGCCAGAGCAGCCAGAGGATGGCCTACACTCTCCACGCTGGCCAGACGGGTTGGAGAAGTCTCATTGAAGCTTACAAACTTTGTTTAGCTTTTATCTAAGTCGCATTCTACTACATCCACGGAAAGACTTGCAGTGGTCCTATTTTACTCTGCCGGAAACCACACGGCAAGTAAACTTTCTAAACACCGGCAACATTTTTGGAGCAATTTCAGTTCATGATACTCAACGATTTTCTCTAAAAATCTATAGAAAAAATTCGTCCTCCCATACAATTTCCATTTGGCTAAACGCTAATTTGTATAGGAAGCCGATTTTTTTTCTCAATAATTCTTTTTATGGAGAGTAGTTCAGTATCACGGACTGAATTTGCTCCAAAAGTGTTGCCAGTGTTTAAAAAGTAACCCTGTTTAATTATTAATAATTTTTAGTACAAGTTTTTCTGTATTTCGGGGCAATTTATCCACTTGATTTATGTATAGCTTTTTTTAATGATGTACATCATCTGAGGGCTTGTTGAAATTGTGGTTGAATAAGCTTCCACTGTTTTTGCTGTAAATGTATCAAAAAAGAAATACACGTGTTTTTTTATTTATAATATTGTTACGAAACTGGGGTTCAATATTTTGAGTAAAATACCAACAATTTACATTGTTCTGGAACATTCTACACTGTACTAAAACGTTCTACACTGTTCTTCAGGAATGTTCTGCGCAATTCTCGAATGTTCTACGTCTAGCAGCTTCGCGACAATATAATCTTAAAATCCAACACCAATCGGAAATTCCAGTTTTGTTCAGATACGAAAACTTGGCTCATATTATTGTAGAGTAGATGTTGTTCAAAAATGTACTTTAGTCGTAGACACTCGTATTAAACTGTTGAAATCTTCGGTGAGTATTAATAAAACTAGTATTAAAAGTAGGTATTTAAAAAGGTCTTTTTTATGATATTTGGCACAATAAAATGTGGTACAAAGTAAATCTAAAATTTAAACTAAAGTTCATTTTTGACTAACATTAGTCCAAATTTTATATTGTCGGTTACAAATTAGATAATTCATTTCATAAGCCAAACATTTTTTTAAAAAAAGGCAAATTGTAAACTCGAAAAATAATTTTACTATTAAAATTTTATATATAATGATAATAATTTATGTAATGTGTATGTTAGTATATGTGAATGTTAGAAAACCAGTGATATTCTTTATTATTATCGTATGTATGTTTATTGTCTATGTTGATTCGTTATTATAATTAACGCTATGGTTTTGTATCGTATGATATACATATCTTTACGAGAATATTCGCATTTCTTAATGATAAAATTATGTATTTTTAATCACTTTTATTTAATTTCAGTCTACATTTACAATCTCTACATTTCAAATGGACATCATTACTTTAGGTCAAAAATATAATAAAATCATTGAATATTAAAATATATAAATGTCTTCCCGGGCTAAGGCTGCGTTTCCACTGAAGCGGAGCAGAGCTCACAACGCTTGAAATGTCCGCTCCGCTTCAATTCAAACAGCGGAGCGGAGATTTCGAGCATTGTGATTGGTCAATTTCTTTCCTCTCCGCTCTGCTCTGCTTCAGTGGAAACGCAGCCTCAAACGTTCCTATTTGCGTTTGCTACGCGACTACTATAAAGCATAAATTGTATACGTATACAAGTCGCGCAACAAATCATTCTTTAGATCGCATATCATTTGTTAAATTCCTACGATACTGTGATTTTTGTTCGTTAAACACTCACCCCAGGCGCATTCCTACACACCGGACGTGTTTAAAAAATTCGATCATGTATACCCTATACATGATTTTTTCGGGGTCCCCCTGAAAAACTGTGGTGATAATGTAGGTAAGTACATTTGTAGAGTGACACATGCCTGCTACTGTTAACATTTCAAAGTGAGAACGTGTAGCTTTATTCGCTCATTTAATGTGTTATCTGGCGCATACTGAATACTACTTCTCTGTTTCCTTTCAATTAATTTATTTCAAATGAGGACAGCAGAGGACCCCGAAAAATTCGTATATTCCTATACAAACATGTCTAAAATATTTTATCGACAGGTTAAGTAGTGGTTCTACAATATTAAAATATTAAAATCTTTAAAAATGGAATCAACAGGGATATTCAGTCATAAAATGCATTTACCCAATGGCTTTTCGAATAGAGCTAGATATAAAATATCTGCTCCTCAATCGTCAGAGGACTTATAATTAAAGTGCCTAATCAAAATGTCCAACAAATACAGTGTACTCCAAATGAATTTGATAGATTTTGTACCGATGTAGATAGATTTCCCAATGTAGTAGATGAAAAAGCTAATTTAAATCTGATAGTACAATCTGAATAAGCCTCGCCATCGCCATTAGGGCCCGTCCACATATAGAGTCACGCAGACACATTTTTTTCTTTACGTTTAACACGTCCCATTAGGCATGACCTCTCCACTCCCCACATTGTTGCGACTTTATATGTGGACGATCCCTTACACCATCTCGATGCTGACTACGTCTCGAGTCACAGACATGCCTTCCGATTAGTAGAGATTCATGGGTCAGTAAAATCGTTTTCAAGCACGTAACGTCATAAAAAAGCTCTTCCGTCCCTTGGCGCTATTTTTGAAACGGTGAGTCACTAAACAGTTTTCTTTATGGTAAAAACTCTTCCATTCCAAAAGTGACTCCGCGTTTTAAAAATAGCACTTCGTAACCCAAGTCGCTTGCGCCTAATTCTGCCTTTGCATCCGGTGGAATTCCCAAATGCAACAAAGTTTATACAACATGCTGCTTTTAGAAATTCTACCTTAAGGCAGATGATATTAAAGCTCACATTGAAATGTTTTATTATAAGTTGATCGGAGTGAAGTCTGCATCGAGTTGGTGTAATAAAAGATGAGCTCTAGATAGTAAGTACATACTCGCTGGTAGCTATGCAGTTATTTTTTTATTTTACTAGCGTAAGAATAGCATAGATTTAACACGTGGCAGTCATCGTATCTAGTAACTACAAAAAATAAAATAAAAATAATAATTAGTTTGTATTATTCGTATTCCCTTTATATAATAATTAGTTGGTATTATTCATATTCCCTTTATATGTATATATAGATAGTTCATAAACATAATAAAGTCCTCCAGTCACAGTGGGAATGTTCCCGAAAATATTCCAATTTACAGGAACATTCACACCGTAAATTTACAGGAATATTCCCGTTTCCGAAAATATTCCTCAAAATTTTCATTTTTAGGAATATTGCCGGGAATGTTTACGGGAATATTGCCCCAAGTTTTTCATAATTCTCGGGAACGGCACATCACTAATTACACAGATACCGGCAAGCGCAGCGCAGGACCCACCTGTCAGACGACCTGTGCAGGAAGGCGCTGGATGCAGTCCGCTTCCATTCAGTCGTTTTGGAAATCATTGGGGGGGGGGGGGGTCTGGCTATGTCCAGCAGTGGATTTCCTGTGGCTGATATGCCATTTGTAATTTGGCTATAAATGCAAAATGTCTCAGCCAAGCCTGAGCCGATAAAACAATATTGATTTATGACTTTGCTAACGCAGCGTCATGCGACAGTCACTATAGATTTCGTGGGACCGTTTTGCACGGTGATCAGCGCTCAAGCCACAGGTGTGTCACTTCATAAAAGCGAATTATCATTTATGCCTACTACTACAAACGAAACTTTTATCCGTGCACACGGCTATGTGTGTGTGTTCGCCCACACAACGCACTCGACAAGGCGAGAACGGGTGAGAGGTGCGGGGACGGTGACCCATATTGCGTTGGACCCTAAAGAGTTTCCATTCTGTATTTAATACTTATATAGATATACTCATTTGCTGCTATAACACACATACAAAAAAATACACAAATCAAACACAAAAAGAAAATAAACTTCTACCTACCTGTACAATGTTCAATGTGTGTGCTACAGCAATACAGATAGGCCACAGCTCAGTGGTAATATTGCCTGGTTACCATACACTGATTTTTAGCTGTGACCTGAAGAGATGCGTGGTGCGGATCCAATCATCATCAGTTTTTTTGTCTCCACTGCAGGAGCACGACCCTCTCTGTACTACCAGAGCCATATTTGGTCAAAGCAGTCAGAGGACTTGGCCTACGCTCTCCTCACTGGCCAGACAGGTTGGAGACGTGTCATTGATGTTTTTAAGCTTTGTTTAGCTTGTATTCCCTAAGTCGCCTTCTTTGACATCCACAGGAGGACTTGGAGTGGTTCTATTCTATTCTGCCGGAAACCACACGGCAATATCCATGCGGATCTAATTATATATTATATTCTGTGCTCAAGCTCAAAACGAGCCATTTCAGCATTTAGCAGTAAGTTTTCTTTCCAGGCAGTCAAGGAGGAGAGCGAAGACGTAGCGTCGCTTCGCAGGGCTGCTCCCGGCGGCCCACGTAGGGACGGCCTGCACACCAAGCTGCACGTGCAGATTGGCTGAACAGTGTAGAGGGCGCCACTGTCTAACGTAAAAACAGTCTTACTATGAAACGTAAACTATAAGCCGCCGAGCGGTGCCGTTAAATTTTAATTTCTACTAAAAGTATTATAATAGTAGTTTATGATACAAGTGTGGTAAATTGTTCATTACAGTCGAGGCGAGTTGACAAACAAGCGGGCGAAGCGTGCGCGTTTGTTTATCGAGCCGAGACTTGTGATGAACAATACACACGTGTGCCATACTAGGTTTTTCAACACATTAGTGAGGAAAAAAAACTTAATTACTCGAGATTTCAGCAAGTGAATCATTATCCTTAAATAGGCACCGTAATATATTTCAGACGTCTCTTTTACGAACGAATTAAAGATATTTTCAATTTTATATATGAAGTAAAAATATTTTTGTTCAATTTCTGTACTGTTTAGTCAACCTGTTACATTTGTAAATAATTATAAATATTGTAATAATAATAAAGAAATGTATGGATTTATTTTTGTATGTATAAATAACTAGAATTTTTCTACTCAAAATGTACAAAGTAGTCGTTTAGGTAAAAGATTAATCTGGAAAATATCGTCAGTATTAGGAGAAACAGTTCCAGTAACTGTTAATCTGTGGTTATTTTCCCATCCAGTAACGTTAGGTGCATGGCATGGCAGTAGCAATGGGACCAACTTGAAGTTTGCTATAAATACTTAAATACACAACGAACATCGCAACTAAGAGCTAGAAATAAATAAAGAATGCATCTTATCACTTTCTAGATATAATCATAGATGTTATATTTTTAAAGATACTTCATAATTACTTGTTTTAAGTATCACACAAATTCTAACTCAAGTAACAGTACTCGACTTATTTCTCTTACTATATATTATTCCGCCGCCCATCACTAGATTGCGTTTACATAAGAAACTATTGGAAGTAGGGGTTTTCTCATCATATATATCATACATAATTACATATACAAGTTAAATTTCCAGGCAAATTTAACTTGTATATGTATAGTATAACGTCTAACAAAATACCTATACTGAAACTTATTTTAAGAGTAAATTCAGTCCGTAACACTGAACAACTTCCCCCACGGAACATACTTATTTACTTCGAAACATAAAAAAATATTGTTATACTTACCATACAAACTGATCAGCTGATCGGTCAACTTGTATGGGAGGCCGAAAATTACTTTTCATATTTTGATAGGTGTTCCTTAGGGAAAGTGGTTCAGTATCAAGGACTGAATTCATCCTTAAAATAGTTTCAGCATTTTTGTGAGACCTTATATAAAATAGCATCTGAATTTAAAAAGATGCATTTAACGCGAGCTCTACAGTTTAATATATCAATGGAGATAACAACATACAAAACAGCTCGCCCTTGACATTCACACGCCGGCAACCGGCGCGGCTTGTTATGTACCCATATTCAATCCATTTCCATAACAAGTTTTTTCCCACTCGGTTTTACTCGTAAACACCACATTCTTAGTCAGAATCACGTCACGAACACACCTCTAAAAGTGTTAAAATCGTCAAGTATGAAGTGTTTCATCGAATATGATTCTAGTACGGATTTCCCGATTCAGAATCTGCCGTATGGAGTGTTTACCTCGCCGAAGAATGTAAGATAACCTTATTGTATTATTTGTTTTTAGTCTTCGCGTCTGTGTTGTATAGTTTACTACTTGATATTATTTTTATCAAACCGGTAGTACTTTTGATGTAAGTTACTCTTTACATTTTTACCTTTCTGTGACTTTATGCAGTGGTAATAGTGGCCAATTTGCAATGAATTTGGGTAGCGTATAGTGCTGTTAACTGTACCTTAGCTGTGTACTTACAAATATAAATAAAATTTCAATTGTAGGTTCATATGTAGTGTATTGATTCTGTCGGTTGCTCAGTACTTATTTTGTTTATTAGTTTATACTTATAGCTCGCAGGTAACATAGATTGTCATTTTCATTGCAGTAGTTAAAATACTCTTAAGCATATTAGCATGTACAAATAATGCTATTTTATGTTCTCACAGTTAAACAAGATAACATACACGTACTAATCCCATTAGATCATACATAATTACATTTATGTAGCTATAATAGACCGGGGCTCGAATCCGAAACCTCTGGGTGGCGGACTAGCATGGTGACCATTACCCATCTGAGGTCGTCAAATTATTAAATTAAATATTATTATTTAATAATTATTAATGAATTAGATGGTAACTACTTGCTAGGAGGTTCATATCCTGTAATCCTTATTAAATGTTCCAGGATGTGAAACACATTGGTGTGGCGATTGGCGACTGGATTCTGGACCTGCACGTCATCTCACACCTGTTCAGCGGACCGCTGCTTAAAGACAAGCAACATGTGTTCAAGGTAATCTCATTTCTGGAACGAATTAACACCAGTGTTGGCCACTTACACACGAAAAACAAACAAATGGTTTAAATCAGGCTCCAAATTTAGTGTGCGTTTTGAAATAAAACTGAATAGGCCACATATTGGTGTGGCGATAGGCGACTGGATTCTAAATCTGCATGTCATCTCGCGACTGTTTAAAGATAAGCAGAAAGTTTTCAAGGTAACCATTTTTTTCATAAAAATACATGAATAATTATAAAGTATGATACGTCAGTGCATCGACTGTAACTTCTACAGTCGATGCACTGACTAGCAGAAAAAAAGTATAAATAATTATGAGTCAAATATGTGAGTATCTATAAATTAAGGGTGTTTTAATGCTTTCTCTTTCTCACTTCATCGTATCGGTACTTAGTGAGTAGAAATACTTATAAGTACTCTTTGTAGTTCTATAATTATTCTGTGTAGACAGGTATATACTTACCTAAGCCACTTGATTATTCAACTTATGCAAATAAGTTGTTTATGAATAAAATCCAGTTTTATTAAAATAGAATATGCAATGTTACAATCTTGCTACCAGTACATGTCGGCATTGGTAAGGATGGTAATTGAATCATCACTATCCGAGCTCGAGCATATTCCCGGTTTCATCCTCGGCGTTACCTAACGCTTCAGAGCCCGGGGTCTGCTACCTAACCTAAGTGATTTGACGGGTCTGCTCTGCTACTTAACCTAGGTGATTTGATGAGGTTACTGGTTTTTACACAGAGCGACTGCCGTCTGACTCCGCAACCCAAGACCAGAACCAATCCATAAATAGGTTTGATCGGGAGATTCAATACTGCTTTATCCTAAACAGACTAGAAACAAGTTTTCACAAAGTATGTTTACCAGTGGAATTCGAACCAACGACCTCTGGATTACAAAGCGAACGCCTTAAACACTGGACCACGGACTCCACGAAGGCAGTCCAGGATATATAGTAATTGAATATACTGCATAACTAAACTATTTGTATATCTTACGGGGTTATGTAAATATCATCATCATGAGTTTTCAGTCTCCACTGCAGTAGCACTATCACCCTCTCTGTACTACCAGAGCCAAACTTAACCAGAGCAACTAAAGGGCTTTGGCCTACACTCTCACGCTGGCCACACGGGCTGGAGAGGTTTTATTTATATTTATAAGCTTTGCTTAGCGTGTATTTCCTAATTCGCCTTCTACGACATCCACTTGGAGTGGTCCTTTTCCACTCTGCCGCAAACCACACGGATCATATAGAAATATGTTTATACACTATAAATCATACCGTAATATTTCCAGGAAGAGAAACTCAACGCCTTCATGGGCCTCACAAGGCCTCACTGGATTGAAGCTCGGACGACCCTTCAGAGTTTGCTAGACGTTTCTAATACGACACTGCAAAATGACGGAGATCTCAGACAAAGGTAACAGCTTTTCTACTATCATGTTTGACAGAGACAGTATAAGGGCTCAAGACAGGCTTTGCTTATTAAGTTGATTGGCTGCGACTGAAAACGGTAATCGGAAAGTGTGAATTTGCTAACGCATCGACTACTCCAAAGTATACCACCATTATCTTGGTTGATTTCTACCTACGGTCTTCACGGCATAGATAACCAAACTATACAAGATATAGTTTTCGCATTTCGTCATATTTTTAGAGATCTATACAATGGTTTTTAGGGTTCCGTACCCAAAGGGTAAAACGGCACCCTATTACTAAGACTACGCTGTCCGTTTGTCTGTCACCAGGCTGTATCTCATGAATCGTGATATCTAGACAGTTGAAATTTTCACAGATGATGTATTTGTGGTGCCAAAAACAATAAAATAAATATACAAGAGGGTTACCCCTTATAAGAATCGTGATTTTTTAAGGATAATGGTGCGGAAACCTTTCTGCGCGAGTCCAACTCTCACTTGGCCGGTTATTTATAATTATGAAAATGTTAAGAACTGCATGTATTATTAAAACTGCAAATAGTTGTATGCTTCATGGCGCAAACTGCGATCTTAAATTATTCGCCTATAACACCCACTTTATCTGTGATTAACAAAATAAAGATTATAATAGCTCAATGTCTTAGTTTGCCTGTCTGATTAAAAATTTATTGAAATATTTCTTTGTATTTCGTCATATTTTCTTGTAACACAAAAAGTTAAGTGAGAAGGCAAATACTTCCAGGTTGTTTTTTTAACCATCAGCCAATTTTTTGCAGTATGTTCAAGTACATCATACTATATTGAAAATTTAAAAAAGAATTTATATCTCGTATTATATAGAAATATAGTATTTTATTGAAATAAGTAGGATAAGTTAAATTTACATACATACATACATACTCGTATTTTCACGTCTGTTTCCCATGGGGGTAGGCAGAGACTAAATTTACATAATTTCAAATATACAGAAAGAAAAAGTTATAGAATAGTGCCAAAAATGCTGGCCGCATTTCCGCATAGAAATTATTCTATTATTTAAATTAATTCTGTGTTATTGAGATATTAGCTCAGAAAAATTTAGCTGATGTTCAAAAGTCATCTTATATATGGCAAAATGGTATATGTAGTGTATTATGGTCGTGCTCCTACAGTGGAGACAAAAAGACCTGATGATGATGATGATATGGCAAAATATACTTATTTAAGTATACATAATTTCAGAGCGTTCGTCAAACAGAGCGAGGCTAAAATGCACGTGCCGGCAGACATCGGCGACTACACCGACTTCTACTCGTCGATCCACCACGCCACCAACGTGGGTATCATGTTCAGGAGCAAGGAGAACGCGCTTATGCCCAACTGGTAACAGAAACATTCTTCCTTATTTTATTTCTCCGCATCCGGATCTTGATCTTGTCGAGTGTCTTGAAAGTCGAAGCACACGCAGCGCAAAATCCGCGACGCAATTTGCGCGCGGCGTGAACGGTGGGTAAAGTTTGTATGACCCGCCATGTGGGCGCGTAACGCGACGCAAGTTGCGTCGCGCTTTACTTATTTATTTAACTTTATTACAAAAAATCTAACAGATGCGTTGCATGTGATGTAACAGATAAGATAGCTGATATTTTATTTATTTTTTTTTTTTTTTTTTTTATTTAATACAAATTTTACAATTATATATACATAAGATTATCTGCTAGCAGTGAAACAAAAACCTTAAATTAGGTTTGAACGTACACTGGCATTCCCATCGAGCATCCATTATTGTAGGTTAGCGCTCGCAATAATTTAAAAACATTGGCAGGTAGTGAGTGAAGAATGACAATCCTCTGTGCGAAACGTTCCGCTAACTCACGGGGTGATTTTTATGTGTTCATAATTTTGTTAAGTAAAAAAGATTTTAATTTAACCTTAATATTTTTGATCGTAATTTCTTGTTTTAGTGAAGCTGGTAAGTTATTTAATAATTTAGGTATTTGGTATTGCAATTGCTGCTTTCCATATAAATTGTTGTAATTTGGAATTTGATAGATGACTTTTGATGCACTTCGTGTTTGTTTATTTTTAATTATTACATTTTGATAAATTGGGTTAAAGTAGTTTTCATAAAGGATCATATACGTGAGTTGTTCGTGTATTGGTAATATTTTGCAATAATTAAATAGTTGGTCAAGGTTGTTTAAGTGTTGTTGTTTAATTTTAATGGGTACTATAGTTTTTAAAATTCTAAGTTGCAGTTGATATACGGCATCAAGGTGCGATTTGCTGGTTCTGCCGTAACTGCTCAAGCCATAGTGGATTATTGTTTCTCCTAATGCCTTATAAAGATTTAGAAGCGTCAAGTAGGGAATTTTATTTTTTATAAGTGTCATTTTAGCTAAAATAGCTCGCAACTTATCACATACGTTTTGAATGTGTTCAGTCCATTTTAATCTATCGTCAATTATTAAACCGAGATATTTATGTTTTTGTACTACTTCAACATGGGCGCAAGAACAGTCCTGAACTGGATTGTGTAGGCATGTGTGTGTATGAGCTACTAGTTTTAGGTTGTGATTCAGTCTATTTTGGCTTGAACTTATGTACATTAATTTTGTTTTATCCGGATTGAGAACTAAGCCTTTGTCATGTGACCATTTCATCAGTAATGTAAAATCGTCTTGCAGGTCTTTTAAAGCTGTTTCTATGTTCTTATTTGCAGTTATGAGACACGTGTCGTCTGCAAACTGATAAATTTGACTTTTTGTTAACAGTTTGGTCATATCATTGACATACGTGATGTAGTGTAAGGGCCCTAAAACCGATCCTTGAGCCGTGCCACTAGATACCATTATCTTTTGACTAAGCTCTTCATCAATCTTTACCACGTAAGATCTGTGTTTTAAATAATCTTTACACCACTCATTAAGGGGGCCTCGTATACCACAGTCATTAAGCGTTTCTAATAGTGTATCGTGTTTTAAGGTATCGAAAGCTTTGCTATAGTCAATGAATACTACTAGCACGTGTTTCCTATTATTAAGATGTTCGTATATTGTATCAGTAAATTTTGAAAGAAGCTGAGTTGTATTTTTGTTGGTTTGGAATCCAAATTGTGTATTTGTAATAATATTATTATTTCTGTAAAATTTATTTATTTGTTTTGAAATGCATTTTTCTATTATTTTGTCTATGGCCGACAATATAGTTATAGGGCGAAAATTATCATATTCACTTTTATTGCCTTTTTTATGTATTGGTCTAACAATTCCCATTTTAAGTTGGTCAGGATATTTTCCCTGTTTAATAGACGTATTAATCAATTGTGCAATAACTTCACTTATTTCTTTTTCAATATATTTTAGGTCAATAGCTCTTACTTTATCTATACCTGGTGCTTTAAAAGAATGTATAGCTTTGATTTCCTTACTAACGTCATTGGAGGTAATTTTTTGAAATCTACACGATACATTCGCAGGAGACCTATACTGACTTTGGTCGAGTAGTTTTTTATCGCATTTTGGTATAATATTCTTAACACTATTATCAAACTCTATAGCAAAGTTGTCAGCTATTTCCTTTGTAGTAATGTTATTTTTTGAGAACGCGTTCAGTATTATGGTATCTGTTACCGTTTTTGTTCTACCGGTAATTTGATTTAGAAGTTGCCATAACATTCTAGGGTTATTTTTATTTTTATTTATTTCACTACGTAGTTTTTCGTTTTTATATTTATTAATTATTTTATTAGCGTAGTTCCTAGCAGAGTTATATTTTTGTTTTAAAATTAAGTTTGTAGTATCCGAAGTCCATTCAACAAATAGTTTATCCCTATATTCACATACTTTTTTTATTTTAGTGTTCATCCAATTATTATTTATTCGAGTATTATTAAGAGGCTTTTTAATTTTTATTGTTGCTGTATCGTAGCATCTTTGTACATTTTGTATTATTAAATTATATATTTTTTGTGGGCATATTATCATTTTAATTGGTTGCCAGTCTATTTGCTTTAAACTATTTAATAGGGTTTTAGTATCATACTGGGTTACGTATTTAAAATCCACCCGTGTGTTTCGATCCGGTAATCTCTCGTCTTTGGCCGCGAGTGCTACTATGCGATGGTCGGCCAGTGTAGTTCCGAGCGCCGCTGTGTACAAAGTTAGTGAGCGGGATCGTGCATAAATATGATCGATACAAGATTTTGTGATTTTACCATTCACTATTTCTATACGTGTGTATTCATTGATCCCGCAAGCTAAGCCGTGACTGTACATAGTGTTGTTGTAAATATGTTTTACAGGATAGTTAGCACGCAAATTTATGTTGATGTCTCCTAGCAGATATAGGTCACAATCCTTGCCCACTTTATGCAGTAGTGAGTTGAGTTCTGTTACAAATAAGTGTTTACTGTTGTCGGGAGGACGATACATACAGCATAGGGATGCGGAATAACCGAAAAATTAAAGAAAAATAATGGAAAGAAAATTAATGATGTATATATTTTTTTCGATTTGTTTAAATGACAGACAGATTTGCCTATAAATATTATATATCTCATAGGAAATACATCCCAGTGGGCTATCATGGACGGTCGAGCTCCATCGTGGTATCTGGGACACCAATTCGTAGACCATACGGACAAACACAGCCTGTGGACGGTATGAATGCACATTTTATTAAGTATTTTCAATAGTATTTCTTAGTTTTTTTTAAAGATAACATCCTAAGATAAATTATGGCAGAATTTACAACATGGAACTCTTATAGCAATAGTAAACAAGGAACCCTTATAGTTTCGCCATGTCTGTCTGTCTGCCCGCGGTTTTACTGAGAGATTATAAATACTAAAAAAATGTAATTTGGCATGGATGTATATTAATCATGCCGAAAAGTGGTAAAACAAAGTAATTTTTTTTTAAATTATCTCCCTTTTAGGACGGGGAAGAGGTGCGCATATTGCGAGATTCCGTTTAGTTAGTGCAATACAGATTGATTCTGTGTCTAGGCTGGCATGCACTGGTCCACAACCCACAACCCTACCAAAAAGCCATTGTTGTTCAATTAGCGGCACGCAAATTTAGCGCTGAGTAAAGTGTAGAGGGGATACTGCGCACGGGTACAGTACTAATTTTTGACTTCTGCGCAAGCAAGGTCAGCGCTAGTGTTTCGAGCCTGTATTTATCTGTATCTCTTGCATCTTCCTTTTCCCTACAATGTTACAATGGGTGAAATACCCTTTCAGGAGCGGACCCCACATTCGGCCCCTGCCGTCTGATGGACTTCGAGCTAGAGATGGCTGCGTTCGTGGGCGGGCCGCCCACACGGCTGGGGGAGCGGGTCACGGCCAGAGACGCGGGGGACAGACTGTTCGGACTGGTGCTCATGAACGACTGGAGCGGTAATTTATTTATCAAAACTTTATTGATCCACAATTAAAATTGTTTACAATTAGCTTGTCAACTAAGAAATATGAAAGTGTTAAAAGAGCCTTTAATCGAAAATATAGACAATTTTAAGAAAGTAATTTGATTATAAAAATTCTACGTTTTATCAGGATTTTTTTATATAATTTTAAACAAAACACCGGAAGTGACGACACACTGCAATCGAAGTTTAAATTTAGCGCTAATAAAACAATGACATCTGTCAACTGTCAATGTCTACTGTTTAAATTACCGTCTGTATGTTGGTTGTTGTCAAATTGTTGTGTTGGTAGATGACAGTGACAGTGACATATAATACAGGGGTGCCATTTTTGAAACGTGGAGTCACTAAACGAACGGTTTTTGTATGGAAAAACCAGTAATTTAGGTGACATCGCGTTTCAAAAATGGCACTTCAGTACAGTACTGAAAGTGGAAATTGCCAACTTTACTCAAAAAATCTTCATCGTGACATCACTTCCTCAAATAAGGTTGACCTTGCTTGAAAATAAAGGTCAATGGGTTTTTTGCAAATATCTAAATAAGTAAGACCTTATTTTAAAATCTGATTTGAGAAAGCTTCTCCTAGAGGCTATTCCTCGAAACGGACTGCGAATCAGATCTTTTTGAAAATTACTTGACAAGCCAATTGGCGGTAATCTTCTCTTCGCTTTTCTTACCTTCTCTTTCGCTTCTCTTCTATTTTTCTTCTCTACTCTTCTCTTTTTTTCTGTTCTATTCTCATTTATTTTCTTCTTTTTAAGTTCTTGCCCTTTCTTTTTTTTCTTCGGTCGGTTATTGTATAAGAAGTTTTATAAAATAGTACCAGAAAGAACTCTGGATGGATGAATAAAATAAAAAAGCTTAAGAATCCCTGTACCCTAGACTTTTCCGTACAAACGTAGTCTACGTTTCATTTCGAAACAACATGCCCGATAGCGGTAAAAAGAAATAATTTTAAAGAAATTGCTATTATCTAGGGTTATTATAATTGGTTTGCGACATTATGAACTGGAAAAAAAATACTGATGGTCAAAAATAATACGAGCCGTGTGGTTTCCGGCAGAGTAGAATAGTCACTATAAGTCCTCCCGTGGATGTCGTAGCAGGCGACTTAGGGAATACAAGCTAAACAAAGCTTATAAACATCATGAGACCTCTCCAACCCGTCTGGCCAGCAAAGAGAGTGTAGGCCAAGTCCTCTGGCTGCTCTGGCCAAGTATGGCTCTGGTAGAACAAAAAGCGTCGTGCTTCTGCAGTGGAGACAAAAAGACCTGATGACGATGAAGGGGATTCTTAAATTTAAAATATTATTTTCAGCCCGAGACATCCAAAAATGGGAGTACGTCCCCCTCGGCCCATTCACGGCCAAGAACCTGGGCACCACGGTGTCCCCGTGGGTGGTCACCGTGGAAGCCCTGCGGCCCTACGTCGTGGACAACTACCCGCAGGACCCCGCGCCCTTCCCGTACCTGAAACACGATGATAATTTCAATTTTGATATCAAATTGGAGGTGGATCTTATATGTTAGTACTAATTCATTAAATTTAACCTACCTGGTTTATTTTTAAGTAGATTTTCCTTGAGAGTAGTTTTTGAACTCGATCGAAATCGTTTACAAAAATGACATATCTGCACACAAATTCTTGGTCCGTCTTCATCATTTCAGTTGCAAAAAATCACTGCTAGATATACTACTCGAATCGTTTTCTATTAAATTATGACCAAGTATCAAGAAAACGAAATCGATATCATAATTTACCTCCCGAACTGTCAGAACCGAAAGCATCTCCCTAAATTAATTATTACCCCCGACAAAAAAAAAGAGGGGTGTTACAACTTTGACGCTAATGTCTGTCGGTCTGTCTGTCTGTCTGTGACCTCTCAGCGCTCGATGGACCGATTTCGCTGTTTGCGTTAAAGCAAGTTTCTAGCTATGTCTGATAAAAATCCGTTCAGCTTTTTAAAAGTTACCGCCTGTAAGTCAGGACTTTAATAGATTACGTTACGGACATCAATTCGTATCAGTAATTCCACTACTCATCGCTAGATGGCGTTTCTTTGAATTTGCTTAGCAAATAAACTTGTTCATCATCAGCCGACAAATCCCCCGTGGTGACGACCATCAGCCGCAGCAACTACCGCCACATGTACTGGACGGCCAAGCAGCAGTTAGCGCAGCAGACCGTCACCGGCTGCAACCTGCGACCTGGCGACCTGCTGGGCACCGGCACTATCAGCGGAGAGGTGATGCAATATTACTTTTTACTCAACAGCCTTTTTGCAGCAAGTTCTGTTCGTGATATTGAACTACATTTCATAAATACAGGAAAGTGGACAAAAAAAAGTTTTTGGCTCATTAGAACCTGCTGGGCACCGGCACCATCAGCAGAGAGGTGATGTCATGTGACTTCACCCACCAGTCTTTTTGGAGCAAGTTCCGTTCGTGGTACTGAACATGTTTTCTAAAAACAACAGGAAAGTGAACAAAAAATTTTTTTTGGCTTATTAGAACCTGCTTGGTACCGGCACCATCAGCGGAGAGGTTATGAATGTAATTTTTACACACTAGCCTTTTTGGAGCAAGTTCTGTTGGTGGTACTGAACTACTTTTCATAAAAACAACAGGGAACAAAAAAATTTTTTGGCTTATTAGATAGATTTAGTATGGTATACATATTTTTTCTTTTCTCTCATTAGCTAATAATGACGAAGATACGATTTTTACACGTCATCAGGTCTTTTTGTCTCCACTGCAGGAGCACGACCCTCTCTGTACTACCACAGCCATACTTGGTCAGAGCAGCCAGTGAATTTGGCCTACACTCTTCTCGCTGGCCAGACGAGTTGGAGAGGTCTCATTGATGTTTATAAGCTTTGTTTAGCTTGTATTTCCTAAGTCGCTTCTACGACATCCACGGGAGGACTTGGAGTGGCCCTATTCTACTCTGCCGGAAACCACACGGCATATCATCACTCACACTTGTCAATGTGTAAACCAGGCTTTTGTCATTCCTATACCTAGTCATATGCCATTCACAGTTCCTTTAATCTCCCTGATTTATTATTCTCCTACCTAAATCCATGTACAACTTCAACATGATTGACTGCCTCCGTGGTGTAGTGGTTAGAGCGTTCGGCTCATACCCGGAGGGCGGGTTCGATTCCCGGCAGGGGCAACGACTTTGTGTTGTTGTCCTAGTTTGGTTAGGACATTGTAGGCTGATCACCTGATTGTCTAATAAGTAAGATGATCCGTGCTTCGGAGGGCACGTTAAGCCGTCGGTCCCGGTCACTGTCTTTGACATTGGTCGTTACCTAAAACCATGTCAGAGGCCTTTAAGGCGGTTTAAAAACTCTGACACTAGTGTTAGTCACTAACACACATGATAAGAAGAACATGATCTGATAAAACCAAATCCAGATAAACACTGCGAGGTTTTCGTGGTTCAGTATATTTCGATGTACCTATATTATCTTTACAACTTTAAATAAATGATTTAAAAAAAATAGGCTTATACAAGTTCTTATTGATTGTTCATAGACTCCAGACTCCTACGGAAGCATGTTGGAACTGTCCTGGAGAGGTACAAAGCCCCTCCGTCTGCTAAACGGAGAAGAACGGAAGTTCCTTCAAGATGGCGACACGGTGATATTGCGCGGGTTCTGCCTCAACGAAGAGGGGGTGAGGATAGGGTTCGGCTCGTGCGAAGGGAAACTACTGCCTGCCACTCCTTTCGAAGAATGAAGAGACCTCGATTCCTGGTTTCACTTCTTTTTACTGCCATATTTTTAGATATTGTTTACTGAGATATTGGAAATAAAGTTTTATGAAATATATGGGTATTTTATGACCTACTAGTTTCGGTTTGTTCCCGTTGAGTCACACCAAGATTAGTAACACTACTAAACCCTAGTTTCCTGAAGTTTGATAGGCATGACGACTGAAAAAATACTTTTGGCCAATCGGTTGGATTTATTAAAAAATATTTATTTATAAATACGCGTATTTTTAGGGTTCCGTAGTAAACAAGGAACCCTTATAGTTTCGCCATGTCTGTCTGTCTGTCCACGGTCCTATAGAGAAACCATAAGTACTAGAAAGCTGTAATTTGGCATGGATATGTATATTAATTATGGCGAAAAAGTCGTAAAATAAAATATGGAAAAAAAATTTTTTTAGTGTAGCTGCCATACAAGTAAAGACGTAGTAAATTTTTTTTTCTTGACAAACACATTAAATGAGGTATCGTTGAATAGGTCTTTTAAAAATATTGTTAGCTCGTGAACACCATTTTTCGATTTAGGGATCCGTTTCTGAAATATTTGGGTTTAAAGTTCAAATTTTTGTTCGAGTCAAGTGTCCCCCCCCTCTATCTGCTAAACGGTTATATATGGCCACGTGAAAAAAATCACAATTATAGTATATATAATGTAATTTGAAGGAAAACTATCAGAGCCAAGTAGGGTATAGAAATTTAAAAGTTATAGGCGATCAACTTATAAAATGTACTTGAAAAAAGAAATTTTTATACAAATTCAATAGATATTAGTTTTTAGACGTTTTTAGTGGCAAGAACTCAAAGTTGGCATTCGCAACTACGGAACACTACACTGCGCGTGGCCCGACACGCACTTGGCCAATTATTTCTTTTCTCTGAGAACTAAGATACATTTAAAGTTCCCATTGTCACGAGAGTGGGTTGGGGATAGGAAAGGAAACACCAATCCTATGGAATAGTGCCTTTATTTGCAACTCTAGGGTACTCACAGTTGTCACAGGTACGTACGCGGCGACGTCACTGTACTGTCACTCGCACGGAAACGTCACTGCACTGTCTTGCGCGTGGAAACGTCACTGCACTGTCACGCGCGGAAATGTCACTGCACTGTCACACGCGTAAACGTCACTGTACTGTCACGCGCGGTAACGTCACTTGCGCGTATTTACCGCACTGAACACTTTACTTCACTTACTATTACACTTCACTTTTTACTCACTACTTCCACTTTTACTTTTCTTCCTTTTCTTCTTCCTTCTTCGGATTTTACTTCCAAACTAAACTGGCGTAGTCCGCGCCTTGTTCCGCTTATATACCCCCCGGGTGCGAACAATATCGCATCAAAGTTCTAAACTCAAGTCATAAATTTTCTTTTGTCTTCTTTTATATCTGGCCCGTATTTTCATTCCAATTTAATCTAGAGTTATCTAGAAACTTCTAACAAAACTTCAAAAACACTATACATGACTGTGATTTGAACCTGGGGTCTATGGATTCACAGTCCAACACCAAGACCGCTAGGCCAATCGTGTGCTGACGTGAGTGATGAAATTTCCCTTTAGATGAATTCTCCTATTTTGAATTTGTGACGTTGACATTGTCATTATCACTTATCATTCTACGCGACACTGCCCCCTCTCGAGACATGATCGTCCCGATCATTGTTGCTTCCATGATAACGTGCTAATCGATCCACATGAACTATTTTGAGAGGACTGCGAGGATTACGCTGAATTCGGTAGGTCACGTCGTTAATTCTGGTGACAATTTTGTAAGGCCCTTCCCAACTTGGTTGTAGCTTTGGAGATTTCCCTTTTCGCCTCACCGGATTATGAAGCCAGACCAGTGTTCCTTCCTCAAAGCTGAGCCCATTAGCTCTTCGATCGTAACGAGTCTTCATCCGTTCGCTAGCTTTAAGCCCAGCCTCTCTAATCTGCTCATAGACGTCAACCATCTTAATCCGAAGGTCATTAGCGTAGTCGGTTATTCCTTTTGGGGTATCTGGTGGACAACTTGATAACAACCAATTGTAGATGATAATCTTTACCTTGAGTACTTTCCCATTTTCGGTAGAGTAATCCATCGTGTAGCACCAGGCTGTCCCATTGCGCCCAAAGACTCTTTGTAGCCGTACTGTATTTGGCCACTTCTGACCATTTTGGTTTAGTTCCACTTCTTAGCCAGTTCAATAGTGGTTGAAAGTCTTTATCATCTTCCTGAGCCTTTTTCATTGCGTCGTTTGTCCAATTTTCATCTATGGAATCAGTACGGATTAGCCGAATGTTTACTTTTTCCTTCTCTTCCTGCCGATTGCAATGCTTGCAGTCCTCCAAGCAAGGTCTTCGAGACAGAGCATCCGCATTGCCGTGACTCTTCCCTCCTCTATGTTCAATTTCAAACTCATACTCTTGGAGAAGCTCAATCCACCTGGCTACCTGCCCTTCAGGATTTCTGAATTCTAATAACCATTTCAATGCAGCGTGATCAGTCCTTATCAGAAATTTGCGGCCAAGCAAATATTTCTTGAAATGTTGCAATGTCTTTACCACAGCTAATAATTCTCTGCGAGTTACGCAGTAGTTTCTCTCCGGCCTTGAAAGAGATTTGCTGAAGTAGGCGATTACTACTTCCTGATTCCCTCTCTGTTGAGATAGAACACCTCCAATACCGGTGTTACTTGCGTCAGCGTCCACAATAAACTTGCCTTCTATGTCAGGATATCCGAGGATAGGGGTTTCACATAGACGCATTTTGAGGTCCTGAAAAGCTTGCTCACAATCTTCATCCCAAGAAAATGCTCGTTTCTCTTCCGTCAACCGATGTAATGGCTTAGCGATGTCGGAAAACCCTCTTACGAATCTTCTATAGTAAGAGCATAGACCCAAAAATGCTTGCACCTGTGTCTTATCTGTTGGCGTTGGCCAATCTTTAACTGCACTTATTTTAGACGGGTCAGTGGCAATACCTTGTTCCGAAATAACGTGACCCAAGTAGTTGACCTGACGTTGAAAAAATGAACATTTCTTTGGACTGAGCTTCAAATTTGCACTCTGTAGTTTTGAAAACACGCTTTCAAGCTTCTTGAGATGATCATCAAAATTTCTCCCCATTATAATGATGTCATCTAAATAGACCAAACAGGTTTCTCCTAGCATACCTGCCAGCACATGTTCCATCAACCTTTCAAATGTTGCTGGCGCGTTACATAGTCCAAATGGCATAGTTTTGAACTGCCATAAACCCTTGCCGGTTGAAAATGCCGTCTTCTCTTTATCCTTAGGATCCAAATCTACTTGCCAATACCCACTTTTTAAATCAAGAGTAGAGAACCAAGTCATGCCACAAAGTGAATCCAAAGTGTCATTGATTCTAGGAAGTGGGTAACTGTCCTTTTTAGTTACATCGTTCAATCGCCGATAGTCTACACAGAACCTAGTCGATCGATCCTTTTTTTTTACTAATACAATCGGAGAGCACCATGGGCTTGATGAAGGTTCTATCACGCCGTTCTTCTTCATCTCTTGGATCATGTCCTCAACTTCTTGCTCACGGGCAAAAGGAACAGGTCTTGGTCTTTGCCGAATGGGTGCTGTGTCCCCGGTATCAATTTTATGTTTTACTAAATCGGTTCTGCCAATATCTCCATCATTTTTAGAGAATAAATTGCTATATTTCAACAAGAAATTTCTTGCTTTTATTAATTGCAATTTAGTGAGATTGCCCTTGCAACCCTCCAGGAGCTTTGCCACATTTTCTTCCTGATTCGTTATTTTCCGCTGTTGTCTCTCTTCACACTTCCTCAACCAGACTACTTCATCACAGTTTCCGATAACTGTTCCCTTTCGCAGTGTTTGCACTACGTCATGAGGGTTGAGAACAGGTACCAACGCAACTTGGCCACTTCCCACTATGGTTCTGGCTGGAATCCATGATACGTCTGAGATTTCTCCATCTATAATGGCACATCTCCGTGGTGCGCTACAATTATTAGGCGGTAGTATAACAGGGACCGTAGTCTGGGATCTTGGGTTAAGGATAGTGTCCCTCAAACATAACACCTTACCAAAATTCCCTCCTTTCATCGGGATTTCTTCATTGCCATGTTTTACAACACCGTTTTTCAAATCAATACTGCACTGATGATTTTGAAGAAAGTCCAAACCAATAATGCAATCGTCGGTGATGCCTGCGATAATCACTCTTTGCCAATAAAGTGTTGCCCCAATCTTAATGGCTACAATTTTTTCTCCTTCAGATGGGATTCGTTGGCCGGTAGCAGTTGTTAACGTGAGATTTTTATTCACTTGAATATACCGACCTCCAATGTCCTTAAGTCTATGGTTACTGATGACTGTCCGTGACGCTCCAGTGTCTAACGTCAACTGGCAAGGTTTCCCATTGATTAAACCGTCTATCACTAAAATATTCCCGTCGCTTGTCTGCTTCACAAGAATTTCTGGGGCTTTACTACTACCGGCCAGCGCCCACCCCGCAGCCCTGGCCTTCTTTAGTTTTCCTGTGGCTGCTCCGACGTCGAAACCGCTGCATCCACTTGACGTTGTACGTTCACGCTTCGGGCAAGTGCTTCGAATATGGCCCCGCTCTCCACACTCATAGCACATCGGGTTGTAGGGTCTTCGTCTACTGTTTTCTGTAACTACAACCTCTCGTAGCCTTAGAGCTCTTGAGTTATGACGAACCGCTTCTACTTCCAAAGCGTGAGCCACTGCTTCTTTCAAGGTGGTGTGGTGATCCAGTCGTACAGCCGCCCTGACTTCGGGATCCCGTATCCCATCAATAAAAACCTGCAAGAGCATCTCCTCTACGACAGAGGGTGATGAATGATATGCCTTGCGGACCAGTCTTTCCACTTCCACGGACCACTGTTGTAAGGTCTCGCTAGCCCGCTGACAACGATCTTTGAGTTGCGCCCTGAATACATGCTCCAGGTGACTGTCACCGTATCTGGCTTCCAAAGCGCCTATGAGTTCGTCGTAGGTGACCTCTTTCTTGCCAGCGCCGAGTGCTTCCAATACGGACAGAGCGTCATCTCGAAGTGCCAGGGTCAATGCAGACTGCGCCTCCTGCTCATCCCAATGGCTGGCTTTTTTAATTGTCTCCAACTGCAGTTTAAAAGCAGCCCAAGATGATTTGCCGTCGTAGGGTGGCACCTTTAAATTTTTCGTAAAGGAAGCGACTACAGAGCTAGTGACAGGGCCAGACTCTTTGAGAAGTTTAACTTCCTTACCAAGCTGTTGAAGCGTCCCTTTTACTTCCGCAACTTCCTCCTTTACTTCTGTAACTTCCTCCTTTACTTCTGCAACTTCCTTCTCGAAGTCATCCATCCGGGCTGTGTTGGCCCGAACCGCAGCCAAAACATCTTTGGAAAAGGACTGAAGCTGCTCCTCCTGGCGGCGTGCTTGCTCCTCCTGACGGCGTGCTTGCTCTTCCTGCAGCGCCCGTATTTGTTCCTCCTGGCGGCGTGCTTGCTCCTCCTGGCGGCGTGCTTGCTCCTCCTGGCGGCGTGCTTGCTCCTCCTGGCGGCGTGCTTGCTCCTCCTGGCGGCGTGCTTGCTCCTCCTGGCCGCGTGCTTGCTCCTCCTGCAGCGCCCGTATTTGCTCCTCCTGGCGGCGTGCTTGCTCCTCCTGACGGCGTGCTTGCTCCTCCTGACGGCGTGCTTGCTCTTGCATCATTACAGTAATCTGCTGCAGGAACGCGTTCATCTCCAACGGAGCGGCTGGTGGGACGGCCGCTGATGTTGTCGCGGCTCCGCCAGAGTTGGACTCCTCGAGCGATTGTTCCTCTGCCGCTGCAGCTCCCGCTCGAGTGGTTACCCCTCTCTCATTTCTAGGCACGATTGGCATCTTTCCTATCCCACTTCTGACACCAATTGTCACGAGAGTGGGTTGGGGATAGGAAAGGAAACACCAATCCTATGGAATAGTGCCTTTATTTGCAACTCTAGGGTACTCACAGTTGTCACAGGTACGTACGCGGCGACGTCACTGTACTGTCACTCGCACGGAAACGTCACTGCACTGTCTTGCGCGTGGAAACGTCACTGCACTGTCACGCGCGGAAATGTCACTGCACTGTCACACGCGTAAACGTCACTGTACTGTCACGCGCGGTAACGTCACTTGCGCGTATTTACCGCACTGAACACTTTACTTCACTTACTATTACACTTCACTTTTTACTCACTACTTCCACTTTTACTTTTCTTCCTTTTCTTCTTCCTTCTTCGGATTTTACTTCCAAACTAAACTGGCGTAGTCCGCGCCTTGTTCCGCTTATATACCCCCCGGGTGCGAACAATATCGCATCAAAGTTCTAAACTCAAGTCATAAATTTTCTTTTGTCTTCTTTTATATCTGGCCCGTATTTTCATTCCAATTTAATCTAGAGTTATCTAGAAACTTCTAACAAAACTTCAAAAACACTATACATGACTGTGATTTGAACCTGGGGTCTATGGATTCACAGTCCAACACCAAGACCGCTAGGCCAATCGTGTGCTGACGTGAGTGATGAAATTTCCCTTTAGATGAATTCTCCTATTTTGAATTTGTGACGTTGACATTGTCATTATCACTTATAATTCTACGCGACACCATGAAGTCACTTCTAAGTACGACTTTTACATAGCGGTGACGTCGCAAGCCCCCCCTCTGGAACTTAGATGCTCCGTATCTTTATATAACATAATATGGGTTCATTGTTTAAATATAGGTAATAAAATGTTTAAGCTTTCCACTTTCGTATATTTGTGAGCATACATAGTGTGGGCATTGGCTATTTTTACCTACATCAGTTTGATTTTGATAAAAATAAGCAAGTAGCTCGGTCAGTACAAGAATCCATCAGAAATTAAAGAAAACGAAAAACATTTTTATACAATAAATTAAAAGTTTTATTGCAACTTCATTTTACATCACAATATCATTGTTCATGTTTTCATTATCCATAGTCCATATCAACAATCACTGTCAGATAGCATAATTTACGTAAAACAACCATTGATCTATGCAAAGTTAGTATTCACATTATATTTTAACTAGTTGAATGAAAAAGCACCATCACGCTAAGGGCTGAATCTCATGTCAGCACAGAACGGAACATTTGCATGCTACTATCCCTTTCTGTCACTTAGAACCGTCATTAGCTAGAGCGACAGAGCTACAAAACGCTCAGCACCGGCCATGCTGAAGCGACAGAAAACGATAGCAGCATAGAAAAGTGCTGTTCCTTGCTGCCAAATGAGTCCTAAAAGTGGCCTTTGAACTTTTGCAGCCTTGGGTTCTGTCTGATTAGAGCCGCTCTAATGCTCTGTCTGCCCCATTACTGAATGAAGACGTGATAGTATGTACATAAATGGATATAAAAAAAGGACGGAAGAGAAAAACTAGTGGAAGAGCTATTTGATAAAAATTAGTATTGGGACCGTTGATGCCAAACTCATACAAATAAACCACTAATCACATTTACTTACATACTCGTACACAATTAGTTTTGGTGGTTTTTATTTATATCAATAATGGCCTTTATAATTCATTAATAAGGTTTATTTTACTACGGTTCAAAAAGTACTTACGATGTTGTGCAATCTGTAGTATTACTTTACGAAAAAAAATTGGTACTTTAGATGGCGTTATATTCAAAAGGAACAATAATAAACCTAAGTGCAATTAACATGAGGTCTTAAGTTGTGTCAAACTATATTAACGGGATTGAGTGCAGTTGTGCTTAATAATGACACGCGCGCAACGTCCACTTGGCACTTACACCTTTTTTTCTCTTCCGCGAATAAAAGAGTAGAAAACCTACGTAGATACAGTAAATTTTTATTGCCACTTTCACTACACTATCACACGTTGTGTTTAACGTCCATGTCTCTGTTTATAGATCGCCGCGACCTCCTCTTCTTTTTGGTAAAAACGACAGTTTGTTTGCGAGCGAACGTGCACAGTCAGACACTTGTCACACATTTGAACTTTTTACATAATAAGACAACATAAAAACTATGTTGGTATAATAAATTTACACTTTTATTGCCAGTTTTTCTAAACCATCCTACCCATCGCCTTATAAACATGATTATTTCTTTTCCTTGTCACTAGATGGCGCTATAGGTAATAATTATTACTATTATTAAAATAAATAGTATTCTAATTCATTAAATATGACTTACATGAAATACAATAAATATACTTAAAGTCTATTCAACACTTTGTTTGTCACTTTTTGCTAGTCGTGTGTGCTGCGATCTCTGTGAGCCTACCCCGCAACTCCACTTTGCCTACTTACAGGCCCTCCAATAGTTTCTATGCCGTTGGGTATCTGTTATGTTAGTATTATAATTATCTTTGACTCCACCAACACTATCCGACACTGTGTTCAACGTCCGCGTCTCTGTTCCTGGGTCGCCGCGGCCCCCTCTTCTTCCTGGGAGGGGGCGGCAGCTTGTAGTGGACAGTGCGCACATGCACGGTCAGACTAGTCGCATGCTTGAACTTCTTGACCATCGAAAAACTATGTTGATACAATAAATTGACACTTTTATTGCCAGTTTCACTCCACTAACACTATCCCACACTGTGTTCAACATCCGCGTCTCTGTTCCTGGGTCGCCGCGGCCCCCTCTTCTTTCTGGGAGGGGGCGGCAGCTTGTAGTGGACAGTGCGAACGTGCACGGTCAGACTAGTCGCATGCTTGAACTTCTTGACCATCGAAAAACTATGTTGATACAATAAATTGACACTTTTATTGCCAGTTTCACTCCACTAACACTATCCCACACTGTGTTCAACATCCGCGTCTCTGCTCCTGGGTCGCCGCGGCCCCCTCTTCTTTCTGGGAGGGGGCGGCAGCTTGTAGTGGACAGTGCGAACGTGCACGGTCAGACTAGTCGCATGCTTGAACTTCTTGACTACGGAAAAACTATGTTGATACAATAATTGACACTTTTATTGCCAGTTTCACTCCACTAACACTATCCCACACTGTGTTCAACGTCCGCGTCTCTGTTCCTGGGTCGCCGCGGCCCCCTCTTCTTTCTGGGAGGGGGCGGCAGCTTGTAGTGGACAGTGCGCACATGCACGGTCAGACTAGTCGCATGCTTGAACTTTTTGTCGCACATCGTGCATTCGAATGGAGTAGCTCCTGTGTGCACCTGCAAAGGAATATTGTTATTGTTACTCTTTATTTTTTTTACCTATGTCACAAATAATAGTTCATTATCAGGTATTTTTGTCTCCACTGCAGGAGCACGACACTCTGTACTACCAGAGCCATACTTGGCCAGAGCAGCCAGACTTGGCCAATACTCTCCTCGCTGGCCAGAGGGGTTGGAGAGGAGGAAATAACATAGTAATCAACTAAAATATCGCTTTTTGACAAACTTTGTCGTATTACAGAAGAACACTTTCATAGGTATTAGTGGGTCTAATAAGGGTTGAGCTACGTATCTGGCAGCACAGAACAGCACTGTTCCATACGTTCCGTCGTTTTTTTTCGCTTTAGCGAATGACGGTTTTGAGCGACAGAAAAGGGTAGCAGCATAGAAAAGTGTCTAATTTAATTTTAAAAAAAATTGTGTACTTAATTTTTATTTTATTTTAAAATCTTACGTTAAGAGTAAGAGCCAAAAAAATTATTACTTACAACAGAATGCCGCTGCAGATTCCCCTTGACCTTGAAGGCCTGCGGGCAGTGCGGGCAGGCGTACGGGCGCTCGGCGTTGTGCGTGGCGGCGTGGCGCAGCATGGCGTACTTGTCGTAGAACAGCCGCCCGCACGTCTCGCACGACACGCTCGGGCTCTTGTGCCGCAGCTCGTGCAGCCGCAGCTTTGTAGGGCTCTGGATACACATGTCATTAATTTAAAAAAAAAAGTACAAAAAGATTTTTTTTAAAAATTGAATAAAAAACTAGACTGCGCGATACAACAGCAGTGTGCCTAAGATGCCACCGGAAAGACGATTCCATGAGCGGGGATAGTGTTTTTTTTTGCAATTTTCATTACAAATTACAAGTTGTACTTAAATATTTTTGTAATCTTTTTGAAAAATTACTCAATTTGATCAATATATACATTTAGAATAAAAAAATAAAGATAATGAGGGTGTTCTAGACACTAGGTGGCAACACAGTGACGTCTGGTCCAAATCAACTGTTGTCAATATTGGACCATCAGACGACAGGTTGTTTTGCTTCTTTTCGTGTCGATGGCTCAGTCAAACGTATCCAATGCGGCCCTCTGATGTCCCATATTTCTTAAACCGTCACTTGGATTGAATGACCTACTGCGAAAAAGAATGGAGAGTAATATCTAAAGACCGAGCTCCTTGGAAAAAGAGAGGGGATTCTTTTGCCCATCATTGGAGCCATGAATGTCAATCATCAAAAATCTCACCTGAAAGCCCTTCCCGCAGGTTTCGCAGATGGCAGTGTACACTCGCCGATAGGAGTCCCTTTCTTTGGGATGCTCCCTCCGAACATGCCACCAGTGGTCCCAGCGGGATTTCACTGTTATGCCACACTGCGTTGTCAAAGAAAAAGAAAACAGTATTTTTAATACACTATTATTAAGGCCATACATGAATTTTCCAGGGTCCAGTACTGCCCCCATTTGAAATAAATCATTTGGAAAGAAACCTGATTTAACTTTCTTGAAGTTCCTTTTAGGGGATTACAATTTTATTTGGCAGACAAATGAGGATTCACTGACAAACTGCTATTGAATCCAGCCAGGTTTCCATTGAGTCTTGCGGCTCTAAGCAGGCAGAGCTCAGGGTCGCAAGACTCAAAGGCTACTTTTAGCGTTATGTTATCTCCATATTTTTAGTAAACAATTTATATCAAATGAGGGCGCCACGTCTGCAAGGTATTCGGCATCAAAGATATTACGAGTGTAAAGGTTAATAAAATACAAAGATATACACTGTCTTCTTTTCAAAACAAAAGGAGAGGTCAGAAGTTCCCGTAACCGGCGGGCATGCATGAAGAGAGTGATGAGGTCACAAATCAGGTGAAATTTGGTAAGATGGTGTAATCCTATTGCCTCAAAACAGATGTGCAAAGTAAATAAATATTATTTTTTTAAATAAGGGTCATTTTCGGGGGGCAAATAAAAAATTTAAAAATAAAGTTTTGCAAACCTTACTGTGTGTCTTATATAAATATTTTTTGTTATTATTTTAAAATACGAAGGAGACGAAAATTAATATCCGAAACTACTGGGCCTAAAATTTTTTAAAAAATGTACTTATATATTGTTGATTAACCCGTAAAGACCCGGACGGCATTTATAAATGCCCACGTTAATTGTCTTTCTATTGTGTCTGGTATTGGCGGTTGCGAATACCCATTCGCAACTAAGGGTAAAATAAAGCGGTAAACTCAATATAATACGGTTGCTTACGGAAAATAGTTCACTAAAACACCACTGGGTAGCGCTAGTAGTAGTTGACTCGCGTCCTACTGTGAGGATTTCAAATTTGACTTTGGCATGGTACGGAACCCTCTCCACGCGAATCCAACTCCCACTTGGCCGATTTATCTACACAAATATTATAAAGAGGAAAGATTTGTATTTTTGTGTGTGTTTTTGTCTATGTTTGTACCGATTTATCTACACAAATATTATAAAGAGGAAAGATTTGTATTTTTGTGTGTATTTTTGTCTATGTTTGTAATAAATAAACTCAAAACTGTGCCGATTTCAAAAATCCTTACACTACATTCACCCTGATTAACATAGGCTATATTAATTTCTAGAAAAGATTAGGGATCCTTACTAAAACTTTAGTAACATAACCCAAGGTGTTAAAAAACAGTGCCACCACTATGTCCACCCGTGCGAAGCCGGGACGGGCCGCTTGTTTATGAATAAGGAGGCAAGACTCACAAACTCGCAGGTGGTGGGGTAGCAGTCCCCGGGCTGCCGCCACGTCTTCTTGTACTTGTGCCGCGGGTGCTGCGCGCGGCAGTGCGCCCACAGCTCCGGCGCCGACGGGAACTCCAGCCCGCAGGACTTGCAGGTGTTCTTCAGAGAGGGGTCTGGTGGGACTGTTGAACTGTCACAGAATAAATTGTATTTTATGCAACGGTTGTATAAGAGGGATTGTAGGCGACGCACAAAGGTGTAATTTTGTATATATATTATCTGTACATAGTGCGTAAGTAATTTGTTACAAATAAGTTTTAAGTTGCTGGCCACTAAGAATTTTGTATTATTCCTTTTTTAGTCAGCACCAAAATTTTAAATATTTTTCGTGAGTTCCTTTTTACAATGGTTTTTGTTCATTTATGTTTTCATTTATCGTCTTGTTAAATAAAATATTCCGCAGTTATAGTATTTCCCAGTTTTATTTGCGTCGTCAACAGGGATCAAAAAATGCGATCGGCGAGCATCGTAAGAAGACGTCATCGAGCGTTTTTGAGCAACATAGTTAGACAACGTTGCATTTAATACTTTTTTCTACTATGTTTACTTAATAAAATAAAAAAATAAACCAAATAAACAAAATTTTAAATGTTGTTTGACTATGTTTGGCAGATACTTTTAGTTGTAAAATTTGTGTTAATCGAACAAAACGTTATCTTAAGTGTACCCTTATTTTAATATATAGTTTTTTTAACTATCGTGCTTTGAACAACATATTATTAATTTATTACAAAAACACAGATATACATGACTTTAGAAAAATCTATGCTCATAAACTCTCTTGTATTGTATTGTATTGTGGCCAAGATACGCCTAGCTGTCACTGATGTACTATAATAAATCCGACCAAGTGCGAATCGTATTCGCGAACTAAGGGTTCCGTACCATTATCTATAAAAAATCGCGTTTGTTGTATGGGAAAACAAAATTAAATATTTATATTATTTTATTTGTTGTTATAGCGGCAACAGAAATACATAATTTGTAAAAATTTCAACTGTCTGGCTATCGCGAGTCTTGAGATACAGACAGACGGACAGACAGCGACGTCTTAGTAATAGGGTCTCGTTTTTACCCTTTGGGTTAGAAACCGTAAAAAGTAGTTTATTATATAAAATCATAGAATGTACGTGTCAATATTTTTCTGATGAAGACGCTGCGATAAACGTGACCACGCGACGTAGTCTGCTATCTCTTTCGCACGTAGAGTTTGTGACAGAGATGGACCGAACACGTTACGTGGGGACCACGTAACGTGTTAGCGCCCTCACAAGAAGACAACTCACCCCGAGTCAGTCTTTTTCCGATGTTGTACTGAAGTTAGGAGATGCACGCGGCGAGCGCCCTCTGTGCTGAAACTCAAGTCGCATTCCTCGCAGCGGTACTTCGCGTTTGTATCGCTCACTTCCGGCTCCTGCGTATAATATTAATTAACATCATTTTATTTTGCATGAATTCGATATTTAAGTCCATATGAGAAAAATCAAAAAATATATTCTTGAGATAGCTGAGATAGGATAGATAGGCTAAACTAAGTCGGAAAATGTTAGTTTTAGTTTATAAAATACAAAATTTAAAACTAAATTTAAAGTTTTCAGTTTTTATAATCCGTTTTAAGCACAAAATAGTAGCCGCTATGTTATTACGTCATACGCCTGTGTAAACTAAAAACTTTCAACTGTCAAAATACATAACCTTGTTTACAAGCATATATATGACGTCATGGCTATATAGCATTACGGCATTCAGTGATTCAACGTTTTCGGCAATGTACGGGTGAAATTCGAAAATGTAAAATTTTAATGCATTTTTGTGGCATTTAGGTCCAACGCAGACGACAGACTAATCCGTGCCGCACTTTTCACTCTTCCCGTGGATGTTGTAGAAGGCGACTTAGGAAATACAAGTGAAACAAAGCAATTAAACATCAATACACCTGTCTAACCCGTCGATGTGGGGAATGTAGGCCAAGTCTTCTGGCTGCTTTGGCCAAGTATGGCAGCCAGAGAACATGTTGCACTTACGGGCAAGTCCCCGTGCGCGACGGCCCAGTGCTGGCGCAGCGAGCGGCGGCTGACGCAGGCGCGGCCGCAGCGCGCGCAGGCGAGCGCGTGCGCGTGCGCGCGCTGCACGTGCGCGCTCACGCACGACTCGTGCGCCGAGCTGAACGCGCAGCGCCCGCAGCGGTACACGTGCCCCGAGTGCCGCCGCTGGTGCTTCTTCGCCATGTTGCTGGGGTAACAAATATACAACGGGGTGGTTAAGGTGAATGCAAAGGGCTCTTCATTAAACTTTTTCCGATAGATGGCGTTGATTTCAAAATTTTAAGTTTTTTTTTAATTCTTGCGTAATGGATTACTGATAGGCAAACATTTTTGATCGGCGAGCCTGTAACATACTCTTTTATTTATGTTATGGCATGCTATTATTCTTCAGTTAATGTATTCAGAAAAATGCTCCAAAATAAAATCTGTCATTTTGTCTCATATCTTTACACTCACTCACACTACGACAGGAGCTTCAAAAAGCATGAAGATGGCGTATAGCATTGTTATAGATTTGAGTATCGCCACTAGATGGCACTTTTAAAAAATAACTGGATAGCGCTTATTTTCAGTTATTATTTCAAACAGCCGAAAATCATTTTAAACACGGCCGGCGATATAAAAATGATCTCAGATTGCATATATTTGTCAACCACAGCTTTGACTCGGATAGCTAATCAAGCCTTGTGTCGTGGCACTGGTTTAGAGTTTAGACCATTTAGTGGAAGGAAAAACCACCGCGCAACAAACGTCGTCATTGTACATGCATTGTATTTTTTAATAAAACCAAATCGTAGACATTGTTGAATTTTCTTTTTATTGAAGTTTAATTTTTATTACTGAAAAAAAAAGCAATTCATACAGAAAGAACGATACATAATGATGGTGATTTCTTGCCGATATAAACTGTTATATATTGTAGTCATTATTCTGTGCACGGTGACTAAAAAACAACTTAATAGTTTATTGCATGTTTAAACTTGAAATGATGGAGACGGCAAACCTCTGTTAGAGTTTATGTAATAGAAGTGAAACAAAAAAAGAAACACTTCTGCATTTTCCTGACACGTATTTTCCCATGGACCTGAAATAGATTTTAAATATAAATATAAGTATCTAAACAAAAATATATACGGACAAATCACACAGATTTTTAAATCAATCAAACCCAAAACAAGTTCAAGACTTGTGTTTCAAAAGTAAGTGTCAAACATGGCGGCAATTTGCAACTTGGGAAACATTTTGAAACAGATTTCAATATGAAATGTTGAATCACGTATATTATCGTACAATAACATTATTACAAAATATCACGAGTCCGTTCGACCACGCAGACAAGAAGCCTGGCAAAAACGTCATCCGTGACATCCATACTTTTCTTGCACCGCCGTGGATGAAGGCATTTTTGCTCGCCGCCTAATGTCATTTTGAATAAACAGCCGGTTTTATATTGCGGCGACCACTAAAATGTGTATACATGTAGCGTGTCACTACTAGTATCAGACACCCAGGCGACGTAAACAAATCTCAACTAGATACAACTTACCTATAATAAATTATAATAAATATTCAAATGATTTCAACTTATGTCAAATCGGTATATCGTTTCAAACCTGCAAGCACTCGCTTCCTCGACTTAGGCGGTCCCGAATACACGTAACGTTGATATTTCTTCCTATCCGATCTAGTAGCCATTATTCTCCGAAATTATAATATAGCACGACAAAATTGTAACACATAATCTAGAGATGTGCCGTTGCCGGCAACATCTGGTACATATAAATGTTACAATGGGGGCCAAGTTCCAATCGGCTAATTGTTCGCCTAAAACAGAGTCCAGTCCAAACCAAGTTTAGAAGTGAAGTTTAGAATAATAATTCTAAATTTTAATCAAGTGTTACGTACTGCACGAAAACCTGCCAAGTTCAAATTTTGAATTATTTAATTACTTCATAACTTGGCATTGGACTGGATTTGAACTCTTTTTTAGGCGAACAATTATTAGTGGATAGGATCTTGGCCCCCTTTTTGACAGATATGGTTTTAGTGGGATTTCAATACTTTTTAAAAAAATCGTACCTTTTTTTTCTTTTTGTACCACGCCTGCTATACAATGTGCATTATACATGACAATATTTTATTTCCCCTCCCCCCTATCCTCCTCCCCCCTCCTCATCGTATTCTCATTGTATCACTGGTTCATAAATATTTTTATTAAAATTCGATATTAGATTGAGCCAACTCACGCTTGACCGATTTCTTAAATTTCTACCTGTGTGCCAAATTTCATAACGCTATTACAATTGGAAGTGGCCTAAAGGTTTTGATTACCGGTCAGTGAGTCAGTCAGTGCCAAAATTAGCTATTTTCACAGGGTCATATTTCAGGATCTACTGAAGCCATATCTATGAAATTTGGCATACTGCTTTTGTACTAGTATATAATTACGTAGGTACAATTTTATCTCTGTCCTTGCAATAGGCACTTAGCTACAGGGGGTCAAAAGTAAATAGTGTAGGTTCGTCTAAATAGTGCACGGCATAGGCGCGGCCTGTTGCTGGAACTTGGCCTGCGCACTACAGTGCGCTTAGAAATAAAAAAAAACGGGGCCCGGCGGGAGTGCACATTACTAGTGATTGCGCAAGTAAAGCCACACTGGGAGTGGTCCGCACTTAGATGGGTGACCACAAATGGCATAATAATGTTTTAAGCTTCTCGGTTCTTTGGAAGGCAGTTATAAGCCGTTGGATCCAGCTGACATTATTAAATGAAAGTCGTTTAGCTTTGTCAGATTCCACTAGGTAGCTTAAAAAATCTGACACCAGTGTAGGCCATTTACACATATGAACAAACAAAAAAACTGGCCAAGTGCGAATCGGATTAGCGCACTAACACTAACGCGGGTTCCGTACCATTATCAATAAAAAATCGCGTTTGTTGTATGCCCCCCTTAAATATTTATTTTATTTTGTTTTTAGTCTTTGTTTTTATGGCAGAACCTCTTCTTCTTCAGATTTCTGTTGCCATCCGCAACAGAAATACATAATAAGTGAAAATTTTAACTATCTAGCTATCGCGGTTCTTGCGATACAGCTTGGTGACAGACAGACGGACAGACGGACATGCAGCGAAGTCTTAGTAATAGGGTCCTGTTTTTACCCTTTGAGTACCCTAAATAAAGAGTGTGTGTACTCGATGGCGTGTACTTATGTACCTACACGCGTTAGTTAAAAGTTATACTTCTTTTGCGTGAACATAAATACAGAGAAGATAAGTACGATCGCAGACTTTTTTTATAAAATCCAATGAATAATATCCGATAAAATAATTAACAACTAATTTATGAACTATGTCCACGTGAAGGTTTTGCTAAATTGCTAATTCGATTGTTCATATAGATTAGATAAGTCACGTTCAGAAGTTCGTAGGTTTATTGTGAAATTCTAAATAAAAAGTAAAGAATAATTTTTCGGTAGTATTCATAGTAATCAATAGGTACATACATTAATAATTACTTATGTTTTGTTTATGAATAGGTACATGTTTACCTACTAAGCTAATACCTATCATTATTTCTTTTAATTTAATATATGTTTTGAAAAAATATTTGTTTCAGTTTCAGAACGAACTCATATCGTAGAACTAAATTAGAAATATTGTGGAGACTTGGAGAGAAATGCATTCGGTTTCAAAAGCAAAAAGCGTTGCCGTTTCGTGCCGCTGTGTACCTACTACACTTTGCGCGTTGCCCGCTGCTAGCGGAACGGCAACGTAGCATCCTTAGTAGACTTATTACATATTACATTTAGATATTTTTATTACAGCGCCATCTAAATGATGTCCAAGTATGTCGTTGCAAGCATTGAGCTGTCAAATTAGACACATTCAGTAGTTTGTAATAAATCTGCCAGATGTCACTCCAAAATGAATTCTATTTATTACACACACATTGATAGAAATGTTAATTTTTGTCTGGTTTTAAATATCGTTTTTCTTGTAAAGTACTGTAAATTATTGTGAAAGATTGTAAAGGCGAGCACTACAACTTCATGAAAATTGGAAAATCGATTGTAATATGAGAAACACTATCCACATTAAGAGAATTGATGTAAAACAAAATGTATGGACGACCAAGGTTCGCAATCACCTTAAGCGAACCACGGGCTATACTAGATCACTAAAGTATAATGAAATTAAAATAACAACCAAAACACAATAAAAATAGGCATTTCTATACCAAAGTGCCTCCCGGGCAATTTGTTGTCTGTCTACCACATCAAGGACAAAAACGTGATCATGTATCCGTATCTTATGATGATGATAAATAGCCGACCAACTGCGAGTCGGAATCGCACACAAAGGGTTCCGTACCATTATCTATAAAAAATCACGTTTGTTGCATGGGAGCCACCCTTAAATATTTTAATGTAATTATTTATTTTTTTAAATGAATATACAACTAAATATTCTGTGAATATTTTAAACGTCTACTTGTTGTCAAAAAACAGCAAAAAAGTCGCGTTTGTTGTATGGGAGTTCCCATTTAATATTTATTTCATTGTATTTTTATTATTTGTTGTTATAGCGGCAACAGAAATACACCACCTGTGAAAATTTCAACTGTCTAGTTATCACAGTTCATGAGATACAGACTGGTGACTTTTTTACCCTTTGGGTCCTTAGAACCCTTAAAACTAAACAAGTGCGATACTTACATGTTGTTGAAGATTTTGGGACAGGTCTTGCAGTAGAATTTCTTCCCGTGCGTCCGTTTCGCGTGCGTGCGCATCAGAGTCTCATTCTTAAACCGTAGTTTACACACTGCGCATTCTGCGTTGCCTCGACTCTGTAAAACGTGCATATTATCACGGGCCTACCCTTCCATGCTGGTCTGGGAAAGCTTACAATATACCAGCTGCTTGTTTTCCCGCGCCAAATGTCAAAGTTTGAAAAGGCAAATTCTGCGTGACGTTAAACAGGTTTGACTTTTTTGAAGCAAGTTCTATCCTTGATATTAAGTTATTTTCCACTAAAAAAATCAGCTCTTGGGCAAACGGATTTTGTATAAAAGGACATTTTTTTCTATCAATTTTTAACGACTGAACTTGCTCCAAGAATTTTTCTGTTGGGTAAAAATTCACCCTGAATGTGGCCAGCATCTGCGTTCCTTTTCGTCTACTACCAAAAGACCAGGCGTGGTCTGCACTTGGGATGGGTGACCACAAGTGGCATAAACATATCTTGAGCTCCCCCGTGCTTCGGAAGGCACGTAGAAGCCGTTGGTCCCAGCTGTCATTATTGTATGGCAGTCGTCAAGCTATGTCAGATGCATTTAGGCAGCCTGGAAAATCTGACACCAGTGATGGCCACTTACAAACACTTTCTCTCAGCAGTGGTTGTTGCGAACCGCTGCTATCGGTAGCTTTTCTTCAAAAATAAACAAAATTTTAATACACAATACACGTAATGTAAATTATACTTATTGACGTGTAAGAATGCCTGCTAAGGTCTAATTACTGAATAAACCTTTGAATCTTTGAATCTGTGAATCTGTCTTTGACACTTTCTTCCAAGCTGGTCTGGGAGAAAAGAAAAAACTTTGAATGTACCAGCTGCTTCTCTTCCCGGGCAGATCGTACAAGCCGATCGAAGGAATGGGCGAGATTTAAATCATGATAATAGGCGATGCGGCTAGCAACCCATCACAATTTTGATTCCTTTTCCATCTGAACGCCCACCATCACGTTAAGCGTGGCCTTTGGGTCTTACGGCCCCGGGCTCTGTCTGCCCCGTCAGGGATATAGACGTGAAAATGTGTCTGTATCTGTCTTTGACACGAAAACAAACAAACTACCAAATGCAGGCAAAACTTACCGGATCGTGGCACTTCAAGTGAGTCTGGTAGGTGGTGACGTGCGCGAATATCTTCAGGCAGGTGTCGCACCTGTACACCGGGCCCTTGGTGACCGCCTTCCATGGACGGTCCTCCACGGACTTCTTCCAGTCCTCGATTTGTTCCTGGAGCTGGTGAAATGTGTCCAAAGTTACTCCATTTCCATTAAAGACTCCTTAAATGAAATGTACTTAAATCTACACTTAATTTATCACACCAAAAGTTTGTGAGTGAGTGTATGTTTGCTACTTTCGCGCAAACAGCATTAGACCAGTAAATAGAGCTGTACCTGGACATAATGCTATAACCGTAAGTTTCTTTTTGTATGATATAAAGCAATGTTAGTTATAGTTAAAATAAACCGAATTAAACAATTTAGGGCTCTGCGTCAGTGTAAAAAAACCAAAAAACTGAAAATTGAACAAATTTTGATTTTATAAGTACAGCATAATTAATAACTTTGGAAAACTACCTCTACCATATTATAACGTGTGCATTCCAGTTGAATTAATCTAAATTAAACAAATTAATCAATTAGCACTATCGTTAATAAAGAAGGTTCGGTATGTTACAAATTTTCAAGCTTATCTCACCAGAAATTATAGATTACTGTATTTCAACAATTTATTCTAAATATTATATTATGTGTGTTGATAAATTATTAAAAATTAAACAAATTCATTTTATGCATTTCTACATTTACAAATTTTTGTATTTTTTGTAAAGCCAAAATACATAACTATTTTGAAAGTGTTTAACTTATGCCGTCAACTTATTTTTGATACTATAAGGAACAAATCAAACAAAAAATATCTACGATTATAATTTATTTCTATTTTTTTCTTACTTACGTTTTAATATGAACGTTATTTCTTGCACAATAAGGTCGTCATTGGTTTGTGCCTCAACTCCCGACCGTGCTGTAGCGAGTCGCGAGTGATTCTCGTGTACAGTAGTTTCGTCGCATGCATTTATTTGTAGTCAATGATTGTCAAACTTTTATAAGCACGTGGGAACTTTTACCACAGTACAGACAGTATTGCAACTCGGCGCTGTCCTTGAAAAATATACCTACGCCACGCGTGCGCTAGGGCTGCCCGTCTACAGTATTTTAACCAGTCAAGACCCGCACGACATTAATAAATGTCCACGTTCATTGTCTTACTATTGTGTCTGGTATTGACGGCATGGTAAAGGAACGGTTAATTTCATATACCTACTTGAGTAACTAATTTTGTGATTGTAAGGTAAATGAAAAAGATAGCGTTAAATAAAAATACATGTTATGTTTTTGATTATTATCATATTTAATATCCCTTTAATATTTATTTTGTTTTGTTTTTTGTATTTGTTGTTATGGCGGCAACAGGAATACATAATTTGTGAAAATTTCAACTGTCTAGCTAGCGCGGTTCTAGAGATACAGCCTGGTGACAGACAGACGGACAGACAGTGAAGTGTTAGTAATAGGGTCCCGTTTTTACCCTTTGGGTACGGAACCCTAAACAGATCGCGACGAATTGATTGCCTCCTTTTTAGAAGTCGGTTAAAAAGGAACGGTAAGTTATTCTGGTTTGTTCAGTCCGGTTGGATTACAATCCCTACATACAGCACGAAGCAACTCGAAACAATTTTTTTTTGTTTACCACCCCATATGAAACGCTGCGAACGTAACTTAACATTAACCATATCATCGCGTACGCTTCCTACAGCAATCAAAACCCTACTACAAAATCTCACTTAAAAATTATAGGTAGTTCTACTTAGCGTAAATCTTACTAGGTAGGTAACTAAAAGGTAGGTAATAATTGTTATAATAACATTATAATCATTTGTAATGATATTTTATTTCAATAATATATGTAAGTAGCTAAGTACCCACATCAGTAAGTAGATATGTAGCCTAGCCTAGGAAACCACTACTTAGCTAGTTTTTTTTATCGCGAGCATAGGTAAGATAGCTTACTCGTGTTATTTATTAAGTCTTTCAACATTATGACTTATTTATTTTTTAATCTAGGTATTTGTGGAAAAACGGAAATACTTACCTATTTAAAAAAATAAACAACATACTAGTAGGTACATATATAAAAACTATTTCTATTAGTCTTACTTACCTTTCGGAGTTTTGAGGTAACCTAAAAAATGTTATCTCTGTGTGCTTAACCGACGAGTTTAAACAACCAAAAACAGCACAATATTGTCTGTGTTTCGCTATATTATTAACGCACGACTACTGCTTGCATCAAAACACCGTTCGCCACAGCGACGCATTCTCGGCTGTTTGTATACCGAGTCACGGAACAAGTGTATACCGACCTTCGAGGCGCGTAGGTATAACTTGCGTTCCGACCGTTTGTATGAAGATACAATACTGTATGATATCTATATTGTGCTTTTACTAACCATGGATCGGCTAGGGTGGAGATTTATTGAAATATTGTGTTTATTAGATTGATAATAACTACATTGTTGAGCTTTTATTGTTTGTTTATAAAGCTTTTTATGGTACATAATAAAGAACACAGACACAAATCAGAAAAGTAAACGTACAACGGCGGACTTATCCCCAGGGTTTGTTACTGGTACCAAATTCACATTTTAAGTACCAGTAACAGAATTTTCATTATGTTAAAATTTTAAGGGTAATACTCGTATAGTACGGGTATCGTTTATGTAGTAATAGTAACGTTATAGGTATTGTTAAAATTTAAAGGTAATTTTACCGGTACGAACCTACGCGTTGTTACCGTTCCGCATGAAACTCGACTGCGAAGAGCCACATTCCCGTACCTAACGAGTCGCGATCGCGACGCACAACACTGCGATGACCAGTGTTGCCTCTCGATAATACACTATCGCTAGTCTATCGATAGACTATCTGTATTTTGAATAAAACCAATATTATCGATAGTATTGATTCTGACGACGAACAAACTATCGATAGTATTGCTTTTCTAATAAATAAATAATCGATACTATCGATAGTTTATGAAACGCAATACTATAGATAGTTTATTCGTCATCAGGATCGATACTATCGATAGTATTGTTGGTTATCCATATTGTTGCCCTAAAACAGGAATTACTATCAATAGTACACAAACTATCGATAGTATTGTTGGTTATTAGAGATGTGTTGTTCCTTTAATCTTTAAGGTCTAAACCAATACTGAACTGTTGTGAGTAGTCGATCCGGTTCTTTTAACCCATTCAATTAATTGATGGGTTTTCTCATGAAAGTTCACGAAAAAATCGTTAAAGCCGGGTATTCCTACAAATGTAGATATTTAATGTTGCCCCGGCCGCAATTTGCATCGTGTGGGTGGACGCTGCGTCGGTGAGCTCACATGTGACCCCGCCAGCGACACAGTATAGAAATAAGCAGTAGAATAGTTTTATTTTGATTAAACTTTGTTTAAAGTAGTGTTCGATACAGCTACATTATCTTATATTAATGCTGACGGGGTAGACAGAGTCCAGGGCCGTAAGACCCAAAGGCTTAGCGTGATCAAAAAATAAATCAATAGTGATGGGTTGCTAGCCGCATCGCCTATTAACATAATTTGACAGTAGCGATTTATTAATAAACAATTAATAGAAACAAATAACCCTGTAAAGTCGTTATTTAGTGTCTTTGTTTATTTTCAACCCCCGACAAAATGAGGAGTGTTATAAGGTTGACGTGTCGGTATGTCTGTGTATCTAGGTGTCTGTTAATGGCATCGTAAGGCCTGAACGAAGATTTAATTTTTTTGTTTGAAAACTGACTTTTCGTCATAGTTCTTAGCTATATTTATTAGAAATTGGTTCAGCCGTTCAAAATTTATTAGGAGTAAACACCTCAAAGTCGGTTTTTATTATTTTTCTTGAATATAAACTTAGGGGTATTATGTTGTTTTGTTATTTACTATCTATGATACAACACTGAACCTAAAAAACATGGGTCTCACCTAGATCCCAGTATTTTTCACACGACTTGCAAATAAGGAGATTACGAATATATAGTCTATAGGGTGCAATTGAAATCATTAGCATTGATTTAACTTATCATCATACTCACCTAAAGGATATTTTGTATGGTAACAATACTGCAATTAATGCAGTAATTAAAAAGTATCAAAAAGTAAGAAAAATGAATAAAGTATCAAAACACTTCGAGTCGTGCGCGCGTACTGATACCTACGTGCCGCAAGGTCAAAGACCTTGGACGGATACAGCCAAACGGCGCGACCGACCGGCATACAAAAGTAGACCTTAAGTTACGTGAATAAGGTTTGAAGTCGAATGGGGACGGGTCGACACGAAAGCTTGAGGACAATAGGTACGTTTGAAGTAGGAACGAATGTTAGGGTACTATTATAATTAATTTATTTTTCGTATTAGTTTTTTTTTAATAATTGCAGTAGAGGTATCTATCAAAGAGTCTGACGCATGTTTAGAGGTTTTCTGGAATATGAAAATGACGACTTTTGATTGAAGTTTTATTAGTCTTAAATTACTTTGTATCATGGGTATAGTAGATACTTAAAATATTGCCAACGAATTCAATTCCACCCTGTATATGCATGTATGTATGTTGAATGTATTTGATTTTCTTTATTCCTTAATGTCGCCACGGATTTGAATGTATGGCCACAGAGCAGATAATAGTATAACAAACAGAACGGAACCTCGCACGTTTTTGGACCTTGTAAGCGCCTTTAAAATAAGGTTGTTGCTAGTCGCACGTTGACGTTCCCCGAGTCATTTAGGGTAATTGAAATAATATTGGTGAGAAACTGCACATATTATTATTGCTTATCCACAAAAAACAACAAAGAACGAAAATTTTATAGATTTCAGAGTGATGAAAACAGGTAAGCAAAGCAACAAATTCTGTGGTGGCGACCCTGATTGTTTAACTCACACATTTGACGTATGCACAGATATATTATTTCGTTTGTAGTAGTACTAGGTATATTTGTTACTTCGTTTCTATGAAGTGCCATACCTGTGGAATGGCGTTTGGTTAGAATCCTTACATTTCAAAGTGACATGACCTAAAAAGTCTTTTTATTGTTTCGTACCTAAAGGTTCGAAATTAGCCCAAACTCGATTGTGTTAAGTTGTTATATAACTGAGTTCTATTGACCACCATCCGTCTGCGTAATCAGATCCTAGATAAGCATCGTCTTCCAAAAAGTACTCGTCAAGACAAATCAAACGAGACCTACTCGATGAGGTTCTAACTGAGTTCCGTCGAATATCTCCCTCCCGGTTCCATTATAAGAACAGCCCATTGACATCATAATATTGTAGTACCTGGGTGACCGAGCTTTGCTCGGTCGGTTACATCTCAAACATTAACTATTTTTTTTAAACTTGTCTAAAAACAATGCAAAATAAAAAATTATATATAAACTTGAACATAAAAAAAACAAAAGTAAGTCACCGAGTGGGATTCGAACCCGTAACACTCTTTCTAGCGGTCAGCATCCTTAACCACTGAGCTAAGCCGATGGCGGCCCGCGCGCCGAAATTAGCGACCATATTCTGCGTGGAAAGGAAAACGCATGAAAACTCGAAAACACGCGTTTTCTCAAACATAAAACTAATCTAGATCGATAGTTTACCCCCGAAAACCCCCATATACAAATTTTCAGCGAAATCGTTAGAGCCGTTTTCGAGATCACAGAAATTTATAAATAAATATATATATATATACAAACATACATACATACATACAAGAATTGCTCGTTTTAAGGTGTAAGATTATCATCCGAATTACAAAAGTATACAAAATTGGTTGATGATAACTGGTTGAAAATTGAGTTCGAAGATTCCACCCGAACAAACATACTTACATTTATACATACATTGCAAGTTAAATAAAAGCTTGTAAAAACATGTAGCGATCTTTAGTTGTTTTATTGGTCCAATGTTAGTAAGCGCTAGCACGCGTCTAATCGGACCTGCCGAGTTCAAGTCGTCGCGCTCGCGAATTTCATATAATTATTAAGAAAATAATTATATCAAGTCAAACTCAGCGAATTTATTTGTAAATAATAAGTGGCTTTAATTAAGTACAATTTTTTTATGTAAAATATCAGTATTTTACTCGTAGTTTTGAAAATCACAAAAAAGGGTTACTTTGGGATTTTTTCCAACCGAATGAAGTTTATAGGATCTTGTAACTGAATGCGAATTTGACGAGCCTGGATACTTAACTTATATATACCTTTTTTTAAGAGTTTAATAGTAGATTGTGCTACAAGGCGTAAAGGTAATACTTTTAAGTCGAGTACGCTACTTTGAATCCAGAGCAAAACGAAGGATTCCTCAGTTGAATTTTACGATGGAATCTTGAGTGAAGCGAGGGATACGTGTATAACGCCCGAGACAAAAATATTACCGTACGCAAGTAGCACACATTACATCGCCATCCATGAGAAAAACTAGCAAAAAGATACAAAACAGAATATGGAGAAAGTAGAACAACTACAATACCTAATCAAAGCTCCGACAAGTACTAACCTTTATTTAGTGTCGTTTTCATTCAATAAATACTAAGAAATAATTTTTAAGAACCAACTTCTAAAAAAAATGTTTGTTCACGCATAAACTCGTAACTTTGTTTGCGTGGACCTACATATTTTAAGATTTTTATAATAACAATAAATTTAATGTGCACTATCGGCTTAAACTTACGAAAAAAGATTTAAATTTACACAAAATAATTAATTTTAACACAATATAACCTAAAACATCTGTAATTTCTTTGAATCGAAGACAAACATTGCGCTAATTATTCTTTTTTCCTTTTTCGAAGCAAAGACCATAAACATTTTTACCTACATTCACGATGATATGTATTCCAAATTTTAAAAAAATACGAAGTCTGTTCCAGTTATTTATTGTATTAAAACGAGAGAACTAGCAGTAACTTTAACTCCAAATGTTTTGAGATGAATCCATCGTTTTTTGAGTAGATGGGATGAAAAAAACACTTTTGTCTATGCCTCAAATGGTTTTCAAAAACTCTAAAGCACGGCCTCTGCGGGAATACCTAGCCTTAAATGTGTCCAATCGCTCTCGTCATTTTTGGTCCAAACCCAATAATTATTTTACTGAAATAATTAATTTTTATGTGACTGTAATTCTACTTTTTTTAACTAAAAAACTTATTGAACCTCATTACATGATACCTAGATGAACCACGCTAGGAATTAATTGGCCATGTGATGAAGTCATACTGAACAAGCTGACCAGTCGATACTTAGTGACTAGTGTCGTGTAGTGGTTTGAAAATAGTATTTAATACACATAAAAATTAAAGCGTGGTTTTCGTTTTGGTTTTTACTGATTATATTTATGCATTAAAAAGAAACAACTGAGTTTAACTTCCATAGCGCTTATTATAATACGATACAGCTGATGTAGAGAAGTGAAATGCTGCCATTTCCCATAGAAGTCTGATAGACAAGGTGTATGTTAAAAATAAGTCTATCTATGTCAAACATTTTAGTCCTGCTCTCTAACACTACACGGCCTCTGTGCGGGCACTTGCGAGCACGTGTGCAGTGCGAATTGCGTTGAGACGTAACTTGGGCGTCGCATCGTGTGAACGGTGGGTAGAAATTTTGTAAAATGCTATTGTTACGAAACTGGGTTCGAGATTTGGAGAAAAACGCCAAAGTTCGTATGAGGGTTTTTATTCACAACGGAACCCAAAGGTTGACACGTGAAGATGGTCTTCCTGATGTCCAAGTCCAAGTCGCGTAGCATCTGAGGTCCAGGTATCTCGCCAAATTAGTCGCAGGTACTTCCACTTGTCGCACTGAGGTAGGTTTCCTTCGCTTCGGTTCGCTTCGAAGTTATCGCTTTCCTTGCTCATACTGAACTGGCGGGACGTGCACTCGATCGCCTTTTTATAAGCGCCGATACAGCGGTCTACATTGTTCTCGAATATTCTCATATCTTGACGAATGTATTTCGATTGACGGGAAACATCGAGACGCCGGTATGTGTGTGTGAGTGCAACTAAGCCGACGACCATTCAAAGAACTCTAGCCTTTATGCTATAAAAATATAAGGCCTAGTTTCGCTTGCATTATCCTGACGTCTTTTTTATACCATTCCGCTCGCGAACATTCCGAGTCTATCTCGCCAGCAGAGTTCTTGTTCGTGAATATTCTACATTTATCTCGTTCGCGACACTATGTAAGCGCATAACATAATGAAACTTAAGTTGCACGGCGCAACTTGCACTCTGTAAATACCCAACTACATTTTAGTACGACAGCATAAAAACTTCGTTATATATTTATGTATTTAATTTTTTCTCATGTTACATCTCATTAATATGTAATGTCATGGGAAACGGAATATTTCAGCAGGGGCCCATTTTTGGAACGGCATTAAAATGCCCACGTTCATCGTCTTTCTATTGTGTCTGGTATTGGCGGTTGCGAATGGGTTAAAGTTCAAGGCACAATCAAAACAATCCTACAATTAGCAAAACTCCATATTTTCGAGTTATATGTTTTGTAAGCACACGGCGCGATCGGTTGAAAACACGTATAAACTCGTTCGCAGCCGCGCGCTCACCCGGCTGGTGCCTCGCTCTCTCTCCCCGCACCGCACCGCAATCACCGCAAGCATCCCGCTTCACGACATGTTTTCGCGTATTTTCAATCAAATATTTTTAGTTTTAAGTAAGACGTTTATGTGTTTAATTTTGATGAAAATGTGATTATAGTACACAAAAAGCTATAATTAAACAAAAATAACACAGTTACTATTTCTGGCTGCTGAGAAAAACATTAATTTTAAAACATTAAAAAATGATGTTTTATTTTGGTCTTTAATGTCTAAAAAGACACAAAATAGCTTATAAAGATATAAACATTATGGTTATCATTTTGGCTTAACTAGATATCGAGATCAGGTGAAAACTGTGAAAAAAAATGTATAAACAAAAATGGGGTCAGTTTAATTTTGCTATTAAGTGATCGCATTTGAATGCACCTAAAAATTAAACTAACAAGGTCTTTGGTTACCTATTATGCCTTTAGGGAAAAGTTGAGTAGTGTACAAAATCTCACGATTTTTATATAATACGGTTGCGACCGCGGATTTTTTACTTAATATATCTCATTAATATTTGATACACAATATTGATATCCGATAAAATAATAAAAACAACGAGTTTATGATTTATGTCCAGGTAATGCTATTTTTATTGGTCTACATTGGTATGCAAGAAGCTGACACCTTGGATTAACACATAGGCTACTTTAGGCGCGCACTAACACCGCGGGGCGCTGATAGTAATTTAATATATTTTTTTTAAATAAAACAGACTTTACCCCCAAAATACACAACCGACTTAGATAAAATTCCTATGGGACCACCTGACAAGTATGCCCTTTCAAACAAAAAAAAAGAAGTGTCCAAATCGGTCCAGGCGTCTTCGAATAATCGGTGAACACATCATAAAAAATGGATTTTGACGAATTGATAACTTCCTCCTTTTTGAAAGACGAAAATTCCGTTTTTTATTAAGTTAAAGGTTAGAAAATGAGGTAGTGGACCTGGCCATATTTTGGAAACAGCGGAACTAAATTTAACACGAAAACGTCTTAAATTTAGTTCCGTTAACACATGTTCAAAAACATTCAATTGCACCATCATTTCAGGTCCATTTGGTTACAAATTTTCCTAATTTGCGTTAAAAAAGAAATGTAGTAGTTAAGTTTGGTATTTAAGATATGGAATGGAATGAATAAAATTTCAGATTGACTCACCGATAATTTTACAATATTAAAATGTTTCTGCATACTAAGTTCATCCGGGGTGAAGCCATCAATTGATTTTCTTTTTGACTTCTTTTCACTTTTATCCGCTTTTCTACTATCCTACAACATATAAGAAACTTCAAAACTAGTAACTAGTAGTAGTAACAAGTAAATTATAAATAGTGTCTTCTAATCGAAGATTGCCACCTTGTTTTACTGAAATTTCCAGTTTTTTATCAGCAATATTTTTAAGGTGGCAGCAAACTGCCCAAGATCTGTGGAAGCAGAGGAGGGAGAGCTTTGCTAAACTACAAAAAACATAACAGGCAACAAAAAAGTGATTATAAAAAGTTACTTACCTTATCAATACAATTTTCTTCGACAAACACCTCGCAGCCTCTATTATTCTTATACTTCCTATCACTAAGCTTCGCTAACGATATATCACTGATTGAGTCATCACTGTCTTCCCCATCATCATCATCTTTTACATAGTCTTCATCATTATCATCACCACTATCCGAATACTCATCTTTCACTTCACATTTCAGACTTTCGTCTTTTACTTCTGAAGTTACTTCAACAAAATCTCTGAACTCGCCAGCGATATCAAATTCAGAGTCTCTGTTTTTAATTTCAGTCTTTTTCTCAAAAGGTGTAGTGAGGAATTCGCTATTGGTAAGGCAGGAATAGTTTTCTTCTTCGTCATATTTGAATTCGAATAGATAGGTAGGTGTGCTTGTATGGAATACCAATGCCGATTTCAGGTTTAGTTGATCTCTGTCTTGTTTTCTTATTAGGGATTTGGTTATCTAGAAAAGAAGTCGATTCGCATGTTAACATTTTTTTATTTAATTTTATGGAAAAATGTCTTAGAGTAGTAGTTTTTGTGATTGTTGCATAATGCAATAAAACTCAAGTGTGTATTTAAATACCGTGCCGCAGGTAAGGTTCTCAATATCACACAAGTGTTTTTAAAGTTTTGTGCAGTGCACTACTTTATTTAACCTCATATCTTATCACATCACCATTGGGGTCTCACCTGGCCATTCTGGGCGAATATATCTAGCATCGTGGCCTGCGCGGTCAAGCTGCGTTGTATCAGCCGATAGCATTTCAACAGGTGGCCCGCGCACTCGTAACACACAAACTGGGGTAGGCCTTCTATGTTGTATTTATCCTAAAACATAGAAAACAGTTCAAAACCTGGCTTAAAAACGACGTTTTAAGAATGTCTAGTGGTGTTGGTCAGGACACCTGGCAAGATGAGTGATCAGAGGCGGTGTAAGGCGCGAGCGGTGTGAGCCACCGCCCACGGCCTCGCGCCTCACAGCCGAAAATAAATTTCAAAAAGTAGGCAAAATCCAAAAGTACACGCCACAAGGTTTTTCTTACAATAAATACATTACAATATCATGCTACGCCAGTTTTTTTCTGTGTGATGAGTCAGTATAATGAATGAACGAACCTCATAGAACTGAGAAACGAAAGTATGTTTGTTCGTACGAACGTGTGTTGTTATTTTAATGAGCAAGCCTCCTATTTGCAACCCCCAGGCAACAAAAACAAACACTGAACAGAGGGCCTTGCGAAATGTACCTTGCCTACTTTAAGCCTTGCGCCGGAGTAGAGTGGTGGCCGCTATAAGGGGCAAGCATATTGTGGGTATGGTAATGCACGTAAGACCGAAACTGCCACCGTGGTGTAGTGTTTAGAGCGTTCGGCTCATACCCGGAGGTCGCGGGTTCGATTCCCAGCGGGGGCAACGACTTTGTGTTGTTGTCCTAGTTTGGTTAGGACATTGCAGGCTGATCACGGTAAGATGATACGTGCTTCGGAGGGCACGTTAAGCCGTCGGTCCTGGTCACTGTCTTTGACATTGGTCGTTACCTAAAACCATGTCAGAGGCCTTTAAGGCGGTTTAAAAACTCTGACACTAGTGTTAGTCACTAACACACACGATAAGAAGAAGAACCGAGATGGCGTGCATTTGCCGCCTCTATATCTCACTGTTGGTAATAGGCCTCTCTCAGTGCATACCTATGATATTATTGATCGTTGATCCTCTTCTATATGAGAAGAATACGAAGAAAAAGCATACTCACATTGAATCCTGTAATGGACTCCATGCAGTCCTTAAGCAAGCCATGCTGGAGACTGTACTGTTTGGAGTCCGTGTCCAGGCATATCCTACAAACCTCCATATCCGACGCCTCGAAATTGGAGTTCGGCTGAAAATTGCAAAAGATTTATTCTCGTCCGCTTCTCAGTTTTACTCCCAGTAAGCTATAAGGCATAGGATAGGCACGTATTCAATACGGGACACGTACTTTTTTTTAATTGTATATATTTACTGTAAATCAGACATACTGCACTGCCTATCTCTTAAATATTTACTTCTCTCCAAAGATTTAGAATATACAAGTAGTGCTTCTCTCTCTACCCAAAGGTTGACTGGAAGAGATTGCTATGCGATAAGTCCGTGTCCTTAATTTTGTATCATATGTGTTTTTTTGTGTGTTTGTTTTGATGTTTCCTGTTTTGGTGCAATGAAGAGTATTTTTATTGTTTTTCACGCTACGTGTTCGATGAAGGAAAAAATCGTGAGGAAGTCTGCACATAAGTTACTAATACACTATTAGGTCTACTGATGTGAAAATTGGAGAAAGCAATGGCAAATCGCTCTATTATATCTTCCAAAAATTGTGTGCGTCCATTTTCAATGACATCGAGAGAAGAGCCAGTCTCTTACATATTGCTTTTTGAGAGCCGGTAATTGGAGGTGCGGAGAAATTTGGACTGTATCGCCAGAGCACAAAGTAGTTAATTGTAAGACTGCGTTTCCACTGAAGCAGAGCATAGCGGAAAAGAGCTTAGTGGTGCATGAATTGACCAATCACAATGCTCGAAATCTCTGCTCCGCTGTTTCAATTGAAGCGAAGCGGAGATTTCGAGCATTGTGATTGGTCGATTCATGCACCGCTAAGCTCTTCTCCGCTATGCTCCGCTTCAGTGAAAACGCAGCTTAAAACTTTATAGTAGCTAATGAGCGTATTGTATGATAGTATTTTATCATTATTCTTTGGCATCACTTCCATTGTTTGATTAAATCCCCTAATGAATACGCGCCTTTAAGGGCTGATAAAGCGTGCAGGCGACAGCAAAGCGAGCTATTCAATAATGCCAAGACTAGGTAGCTATAGGTATTATAGGAACGCAGCGTGAGAGCGACTAGCCACTGAGAGCTGTCAATTAGAAAAAAATATACATTTATTAATCTCCTTTTTGTAATCTCAAAAAAAAAGACCGTGATTTCCGACCTAGTAGGTCCTTTTTCATGAGTCATGCTATAAAAGCATTTCTAAAGAAGGTTGACGTCAGGCAAGCAAGCAGGAGACAAGTAGAATGAACATTGTACTGGTTTCTTTTGTGATTTTGTTTTATTAATTCACTAGCTGGTGCCCGCGACTTCGTCTGCGCAGGATTATCACACAATATCTTTATAAATTGTAGCCTATGTGTTATTCTGATGTATATGTATAAGCTATATTATTGTAGTTTCATTAAAATCCATTCAGTAGTTTTAACGTGAAAGAGTAACAAACATTCATCCATACTTACAAATTTTCGCGTTTATAATATTAGTAGGAATAACCGTACTCTTAGATAATAAACAATTGTTTTACAAGTGCGACTTCACGCCAATCTCTCCCAGTCAACCGTAAGCTCGCGAATAGTCGCCCGCACGCTACGAGAGCCCTTAACATGTTCAATGCCTATTTATACTTATTTTGTTAATTAAAACTTTAAATGCTTATATATTATTATATTTATATGCGTGCTCCAGCACTGAATGGGTTAACAATGAGGCTTCAGGATTCCGTGAAATCTCCGAACGAGCAAATGTTAAAAGAAAATTATACAATAAAGAGCATGCTCTCTGAGAATTACTACTATTATATGCAAATATAAGAGGAATATTTAAAAGTTCCAATATTTTATAGTCAGGCACAAAATCATAAGGATAAAAAATTAAACCTGCGGGTTATAAGTCATCATCTGAATCAGAAACTTCAATAGCTATGTCTCTTTCTTCTTCAATTCCTATTAATTTATTGGAAATTTCTAAATCTATGTTAGTTTTGCAAATTTCGTTCTCAGTCTCTTCTAGCTCATCACCAGAGTCGAAAACGGTAATAGCTTCGTCCCTTTTTTCTAAATTATCACTAGCAATTATTTGTGTTACTACATTTGTTTCTACTTCCAAAATATCGGAAGATTCTAAAGTTTCGCTAGTTTTTTCTTTGACAGTCTGTTCTTCTAATTCATCGTCAGATTCTATAACTTCAACCAGATCATATCTTGGTTCCAAAACTTCTACATCTGAGTGTACAGACTTATCATCAGATATTAATTTTTCACTAGTGTCGTCCTTATCTTCTAAAGCCTCTTTTGTTATTTTATCACCCAAATCTAAAACTTTAATAGATTTATCTGTTTCTTCTAAAGTTTCTTCATCTAAAACTACAATGACTTCCTTTTCTTTAGCAGTGTTCACTTTAAACTTTTTACCAACATCTAAAACTTCATTAGATTTGTTGTTTTCTTCGACAGTGTCTAGGTGTAATTTACCAGCCGGCGTTAAAATTTCAACAACATCATCTGTTTCATCAATAGTTTCTGCTACATGCTTGCCACCATAGTCTAAAACATTGTTTCTATCTTTTCCAATGTCTTCTTTTGACTTAACACCAGACTGTATAACTTCAGTGCATTTTTCTCTATTTTCCTCAATTATTATTTCTTTAGTATCAGCAGTTGCCAAAGTTTTCTTATCTTTTGCTTCTTCTTCTACAGATTCTGTATCTTGCTCATCGCTAGATTCTAAAAGTTCAACAATGTCAAGTCTTGTATCCAAAATTTCCACGTCTGACTGTCCTAAGTTCCCATTAGCTACTAAATCATCAGATTCTTTTGCTTTCTCTTCTACAATCCCTTCTATTTCATCACCGGAATCCAAAATTTCAATATTTGAAATTTTACTAATTGTATTACTTTCCTCCAAAGTATCTTTGTCTAATTCGTCGTCAGATACTATAATCTCAATAGCATTTAATTTTATAGTTTTCACTTTTGAATCATCACTAGTATACATAACATTAGTTTCATATCTTTTCAGCGTCGTGCCTAATTCTAATTTATCACTAGATTCATAAACTTTAATAGGTTCCTCCTTGTTTTCAACACCATTTTCATCTAATTTAACATCAGATTTAAAAACTGTGTCTTTTTTTCTTTTCACAAACTTAATTATTATTTCAACACCCTTTGAAATAAAAATTCTATCATACTCTGCCAAAGATTCTGTTCCTAAATCTTCGTCATTTTCTAAAACATCAACAAATTCATGTCTTTTTTCAATAATTTCTATTTCATTTTTATTAATACATTCGGATTCAATGTATTTGATTTGTTCTTTTACGATATCTACATCAAAATGATTATTAGATTCTAAAATAACCTCATCCTTTTCAATGGTATTTAATTTATTAACATATTTTAAAACTTCTATAGTTTGGTCTCTTTCTACATCACATTTATTATTAAGTATTTCATCCCGTCCTTCCAAAATGCTTAACAGTTCTTCTGTTGTCATTATACTTGTCTCCCGCACCTACCTGAGGGAGACTTTTGCAAAAGTAATTTGCCTCTCTTTCAGCTAAATCTAAGTTTAGTTAGTTGTGCTTAGATTTGAAAGGTGAAAGTAGGCAATAAACTTCTCAAACATTGTGACATACATAAAAGAAAGTTGTGTTAGTTACATCATTTACAGCTCAAGAAAGGCTTGACTGATTTAGATGAAATTTGGTATAAATATAGTTTAAGACCCTGGTTAGGATATAGGGTAGTTTTGGGGGCATAGCTAGTACTTTATATTACACAACAGATAAATTGAATACAGATACATTATTGCGTCTTAATTGGAGCTTTTCCCCGCTAGAGCTTTAACTCCCCAAGGGCTTGTTAAGCGACAAGGTGTGCATGAACGATGACAACAAAATACCAGAATGTGTATCAGTGATTATATCACTGAAACAAATTCTGATATTTTGTTGTATCTGATATATTAAAATTTTATTATGTCAGACAAATGCCTGTAGCAAGCTTAAAAAATCTAATACCAGTTTGGACCTATCTTTGGTGGATGATCATCTTATGTTTATCATCAGGTATATGCTTATGAAAACTTGCTCGGCAGCACATGTTTAAAAACTTAAGGGATTTCATATTAGAATCAGGTTTTAAAATTTTGTGAAATAGTGCATGGTAATCCAGCATACTTACAGGCAAGTTGTAGATAGGGCAGGCATCGTCCTTAAGCCTCGCTCGGTGGCTTTCATGGTTGACGAGTTGTGGGTCAAAGTGCACACTGCAGATGCGGGTGTAGCTGGGGGGCTCCCACGCAGGCCGGCCGATTGCTCGCAGCCACTTCTGTTTCACCTCCGGATTAGAGGGAAACCTTTAAGGAAGTTCAAAGTTTTTTATTCACAGCTAAAGTTCACAGAATAAGCCGGTGACGATGCTAATAACTATATGGTCTGGTGCTCTTTGTTTCACTGCTCATGATGTAAAAAGGTAACAATGCACTGTCATAATCTAGGATATTTATCAGATTATTTAAAATTATAAAGCTTGCCGGTAAGTACATCTACCGTCCTTTATGATCAGATTAAGAAACAGATGGGATTATGATTAGTTTATTTCAAGAAATAAAAAAAAGTAAACAATAACAGCAGATAGGTACTTGGCGATCGATATTACCGCTATAAATGTTGCAATAGGAACTTACGTGTGGTATGATATGATGTTATTTGGATCTCTCTTTTTACTATTATTATTGCATCCATTTACACAGCAATAATAGACCATTATTCATGATATTATAGATTTAAACTTACAACAAATTATACAATCATACACTCAAATCAGAAAGATACATGGTAAAGATAAGTACTTAAATGGGTACAGGTCTGTATGTCAAAGTCAACGTCATATTCGTCGTATCAGTCGATCGTATGTCAGTGGTACACTTTTTTTCATGGAATCATGGCAAAGTTACAAAAGGGTTATTTTGAAAGGCGGAGTCACCTAAATGAATGGTTTTTCCCAAGTTTTTCCATACAAAAACATTTCGTTTAGTGACTTGACTACGCGTTTGAATAATGACAATGAATGACACACACTACAGGAGTGCTATTTTTCATTTAAGGACTCATCGAAACACAAAACGTGTAGTTTTCCAACTCACCGCTCGCGTAAAATACAAATTGATCGTATTTTTGAAACCGTCGTGTCAGCGAAAAACAATATTGTTTTACGCAGAAAATATCCATAATTTGTCTATGCTTTTTCTAAAAATTCGAACATTAATAAAAAAGCAACGTGAAATGGAACGGATTTCCCATGATTGGTTTCGATGACATATCTACGCTGCAAATGTCAAAATTACGAGTGGTCAAGACCACTCGTGCAAATCCTTCGCAAACTAACTACCGATTCAAAAATGCGCCCGTTTGGAAACGCTCGCGCAAACCCTTCGTAATGTGACAAGTGATTTCAAAAATACGTCTCCTGATCCCAAGCTGACGCGGATTTATTTTCCATATTATTTTATTTTCTACATTCGTAAGCCTGGCAACACAGTAAATTGGCTTGTCAAGCTGTCATCCTGTCAGTGTTGCAGTAACTTAAATTTTGTACGCTTTTTAAAACTTTTAACATACATAAAGCATATCACGAGTTGGATCCTTTTTAGGGTCCTGTAGTTTTTAGCATATTTATTTTTTGTCCTAATATTTCTTGGGCATGCAGTTTGGCATTAAATATTTTGGCTTAATAGTTTTTATGCATAATTGTTTTTAGGCATACAGGTAATTTTGGCATAAATAGCTTTTTGGCAAATTAGTTTTGTATCTCCTTTGGGGGGGTTTTGCCATACTCGCCACGCTTGACAGGCGGGTTGGCGAGCGCAGTGTTGTGTCACTATCGAGCTTCCGACGCTGCTGCCCGTCGGAAGCTTCTTTTACGCGAATCGTCTCGCAGCCTTCCGAACAAGCCGGTTTCCGTAAAGGTTTTAAGTACTATGGACCACATTCATACGCTGTGGCAGGTTATAGAAAAGTATAACCGGCTGTTATGCTTGGGGTTCGTGGATTAAGAAAAAGCCTTCGATTCGATCGAAACATGGGCCGTGCTTCAGTCACTCCAGCGATGCCGTATTGACTATCGATATATCGAAGTGTTGAAGCGCTTATACAGTAACGCCACTATGTCAGTCCGAGTACAGGAGCAGAGCACGAGGGCAATTCCACTGCATAGAGGTGTAAGACAGGGAGACGTTATATCTCCGAAACTGTTCACCGTTGCACTGTAAGATGCCTTTAAGCTTCTGGAATGGGAAGGATTTGGCATCAACATCTATGGCGAGAATATAACTCACCTTCGATTTACCGACGATATCGTTGTCATGGCAGAGTCGATGGAAGACTTAAGTACTATGCTCGGAGTCTCGGAGATCTAAACCGAGTTTCCTAACAGGTGGGTCTTAAAATAAACATGGACAAAACTAAAGTAATGTCGAATGTCCATGTTGCACCCCTACCTGTTTGTGATGGGAGCTCCACCCTCAAAGTTGGAGACCAGTATATCTACCTGGGTCAATTGATCCAGGCAGGAAGTTCTAGCTTCGAGGAAGAGGTCTTTAGACGAATCCGACTCGGCTGGGCTGCGTTCGGGAAGCTACGCAGTTTCTTCTCGTCAAAAATACCTCAGTGTCTTAAGACTAAAGTTTAGAACCAATGTGTATTACCAGTGATGACTTATGGCTCTGAAACATGGTCCCTCACTATGGTTCTCTTAAGAAGGCTCAAGGTCGTGCAACGCGCTATGGAAAGGGCTATGCTCGATGTTTCTCTACGTGATCGACTCAGAAATGAGGAGATTCGTAGGAGAACTAAAGTCACTGACATAGCCCAGCGGATTAGCTCGTTGAAATGGAAGTGCGCGGGACACATAGCGCGACGAACCGATGGCGATGGGGCAAAAAGGTTCTCGAATGGCGACCACGTACAGGCAAGTGAAGCGTAGGATATACCCACAAGGTGGTCTGACGACCTAACCAATGACACTGGAAGGCGCTGGATGCAAACCGCTCTAGATCGTTCATATTGGAAATCTTTGGGAGAGGCCTATGTCCAGCAGTGGACATTATGCGGCTGAAATGAGAATAATTTGTTTTGGCATAATTTTAATTCCCATAATCTCCGTAGGCGTAATAATTAAACGACAAATAGTACTTAGGCACAATATTTTTAGGAATAACAAAAACAACATTAAGTTATATTTAAGAGTTAAAAAAAAGGTAGGTTCAAGTGATTTTTTATGCCTACCAGGAACAATTAGCGGGCAGAAGGGAAGATTGATTCAAGTTAATTTTTATGGCTACCTGAAGCAATTGTAAGGGCCAAAGGAAGTTAGGCCCTAGTTAATTTTTCAAATTTTACTACAATATTGTAATAAAGTGTGTATGAATGATTAACATTGTAGGAGCTTTTTGTTTTGCGTATTTGTCTGTTAAAATTTAGGTTTTATTTAATTATGCTTTAATAAATATACGATTAAGAATATTTATGCATAAAAAAATGTTTTGGTTTGATATTATTATGTTTTATGCTTCATAATGTTATGCCTAAACATGATTATGCTTAAATACATGTATAAGAATGTTATGCTTAAAATGTAATATGCCAAATAATAGTAGGCTATACAATATGGCTTAATTTTTTAAGTTTATGGAAAGGGTATCACGAGCACGAGTATCACCTACCTTATTTAATCGCAAAATTACTGCTCAAAAATTAAATGCGTCCCTTAAATAACGCCTAAGGCGCGTGCCGCGGATGGGATGCTTGACACCTAGCCTTGTACTGTACTGTAGCTACAGAGACAGACAGATTGACACTTGACAGTTATGCTTAATATTCTAGTTCGAAAGAGAGTAACAGTCTTTGAGTCTTGGCTTGACACAGAAGATCTTCCATTCACAAAAATAGATCAATCGTCAAAATAGTTTATTTGAAAAATAAAACCTTATGCCTGCAGTGGCATGTCAAATATTAATATTTATGGTTTACAATAACAATATCTCGTTATTTTGAGAATTTATTCAGATTAGAAATAATTTAAGTATATTAAAAATCGTTATCGTGTTCGTCTGTTAAATTTATTAACCTTGTTAAATATAGATGGATATAGAAAACATTTTTCCACCCCTAAATGTTATAATTTGAATTTAGATTTTTATTAACCTTTATTCAGAATTTGTAAACATATTTTTTTTATCATAGTTTGAAAAAGGAAACTTGAAAAACTTTAGGAACTCAAAAGACATACAAAAAAACAATACATACACCAAGGCAAATAAAATATTTATATTGGCTAAATTGGCTGAAACTTTAATAAAACTACCTGGCAACATTGCTGTCATTGCATGGACAGCAGCGATTCGGAATTTTGTAATTTTATTTATCATTTCGCTGTGCCTGTGATCGTCCTTCCATTCTTCGCTTCTATCCTTGTTGTTTTTCTTGTCCCTCGTGAGTTAATACAGTTTTTGTTAATGTTTCGATGTTAGTTAGCTAGTGGTAAACTTAGAAACAGCTAATTAGAAAATTTGTCGATCATATAGCACGCGGTTCACGCATCGCTCGGTACAATGGAAAACCTTGATGAAAGCAATAATAAAAACGTGTCGCTTAGTTTAATTGCCGAATACGGCGCATCAGATTCTGATTCCGACGATACGGAGTCGCGATCTAACACGGGAAATGAGGATTCGGACGCCGCGGAGATAAGTGAGATGGTGTTGAAAAATAACATTATAAATGCTTGTGCTCACGGACCGTTGGCAAGAAATAGTGCGCATGATGATGATCAGACTACCAGGCATATGATAATAGACTCTTCGGAGAGTGGAGTGGTTGAGTATGAGGTGACCGAGTACAGAGACGACACGGATTCCGACAGTAGTTCTTCTAGTGACTGCAGTGACAGTGAAGTGGACTCTGTGAAGGATATCGAGGAGATATCCAGCGGGTGAGTTCCGTTTTTACTCTGATAACTTCTTGAAACAAGAGACAATTAACTGATATAACTTTATTGTCTTTGTTTTTTTTTGCATTTGAATTTTTTACTCAATTATTTATTATGATTCAATTGCTTCTTGTTTTTAATAATCATTGTAATCCTTGACCTCTAGGAAAGGACAGAACCGTAGATGTTACAAAATTATGCTACACATGTTAATAATAAGTAAATTCATAACCTGCTTATTTTTTATTATTAATTCTAATCCATTGTTTATGACTGTTGTATAAAAAATGTATTATAATATCATAGGAATATGCAGAAGTTTTGCATTTGTCATTGTTTCCTAATAACAGAAACTCAGACCAAAAAACTTGTCTTGACTAAAAGCTTATCCTTTAATAAAAAAGTGTACCGTATACTACGAGGAGCTCAGTGGCTAGGCGGGATATATTATTTATAATTTTTGAATATAGGGCGGGCGGTATTTGTTGCTAGCGCTTTCAAAAGTTAAGCAACACCAGGCATGGTCCACACTTTCGCAGGTCACCACTTTTTCTCTGTGCTTCAGAAAGCATGTAAAGCCACTCGTCCTGGCTGTCATCATTGTATGTCTCATCATTCTATGTCAGATGTCTTAAGGCAGCTTGAAAAATCTGACACCAGTGTTGGCCACTTACCCACATGAAAAACAACAACAGTATACTGCAAAGACAGTGAAGGGCCATTAAGGGGCTGAGTAATAATCTGTGCTGCTTTAATCCAACTTACCTTAGGATATTTTTATCACTTGATAATTGTAAATTTGTATATTGTCATGATTCAGATCATTCAACATGAATCTGATCATTTACAGCTAAGTTTGGTGCTGCTTCTGAAGCGCAGACTGTTATAAATGTGTATGTTTCTTTCTCAATCAAGCAAAACTGGCTGAACAACTTGGATTGGAATTTAGTATGTAGTTAAGGGCCTAAGGCCGCTAGGTGGGGAAGCGGACTTCAACAGTTGTTCCATTTTATCCTATTTGGTCACATAAGAACATACTATTTGAGCACATAGTTAATGCTATGGTTATTAGCTAGTTTGAATGAGATTATTGTCTTGAAAATGAAGATTTGATGTAAATATTTAGATAACCGTTCCAACCTTTCCAACCTTAAATCATTTACAAAGTACTAACTGGTGACTTTGTCTGCACAGGATTATCACACAATATCTTAATAAATCGTAACCTATGTGTTACCGATGTATAAGCTATATAAAGTTTTATTAAAATCCATTCAGTAGTTTTTATGCAAAAGAGTTACAAATATACATCCATCCATACTTACAAACTTTTGCATTTATAATATTAGTCGAACAATGCTACGAATTTGTGGAATGCTAATTTTCTAATTAATTCTTTAAAAGACTACCAATACACTCCTCAACTTGGAAGATTACTCACTATGTTAATAATTCAAGAGAGATTTTTAGGTATTACAGAAAAGACTACATTTCATAGTTTTCTGTTTAACAACTTTTGCATTGTGCAGAGTTTTACATAGTAGCGATATTTCAGGGACGAAGACACACCCGGCCGACCAGAGAAGGTGGAGATTCCCAAGGTCAAAGGAGAGCTAGAGCTTGATGACCTACCACCTATAGAGGACCTCGCCATCAGCTTGCCAGCACAGGAGACTACGAAGATTGGGACTATAGCCAGCATTGTGGATAGATTAGGTTTGTATTTATAGTTAAGATGATGAAGAGATTATTTTTTTATTTGATAGATAAATAAATATTTATTCAAAATAAAAACAGAGATGTACACAAAACTACACAACCAATTTTGAAAAAAATTCTATGGGACTACCTGACTGAAGTATCAAACAATAACAATTGCGAGTCAGATTCACACACAAAGGATTCCATACCATTATCTATAAGAAAATCACATTCGTTGTATGGGAGAATTTTTGTTTTATTTATGTATAGAAATACATCATCTGTGAAAATTTTAACTGTCTTGCTATCATGCACGGTTCATAAAATACAGCCTGGTAACAGACAGACAGACTGTCGGTGAAGTCTTAGTAATAGAGTTTTATGATTTGGGTATGGTACAGATTAATTACAAATAATAATAATAAAACATATATTTAAATTTATCCCCTTTTTTGAAGTCAGTTAAAAAGATGATTAACCAGACAGCCTAGACCAACCAGTCAACATGCCTTCCACTATGGAGAAGCTTAAGAATTTTTTGTCACTTGTGGTCTTCCATCCAAGTACGAACCATGCCCAGAATCACTTAACTTGCGAAAGCACATGTAAAGCATACTCCCATCAAGCTCCTGCATTAACAGTAATATTATTTAACAATAGCTATGTCTGAGAATAGTCACGAAACATAAGCCGTGTAAAGATTAAGCTACAAAAATTGTGAAATGTAGCATTGGGAAACTTGGCAGATAGTGTCAGGAAATAAAGGCAAAATTTAGACTATCAAGTCCTTTGATTCTCTCTTTTAGAAGACTTAAAACGCAGTATATGATTTTACTGTTATTAGTATTACGGGACTTAAAAACGCAGTACTACTACAACTCAAACTTCACAATATTAAAAAAACAGCATGGGTGCTAATGCTAATGCTAAGCTAAGCAGTCAAGTTTAGAGGCCAAAAAGTTGTTACATATCAAGGATTGAATCTGCCCCCTTTAAGTAATCATAAAGGCGAAAGTTTGTGAGTGTGTGTGTGTGTGTATATGTTTATTACATTATGCGCAAAGTCGCAAACGGCTGGACCCGATTTTGAAAAAATGGTAGTGGTATGCAGGAAGCTGACACCCTGGATTAAGACGTAGGCTACATTAGGCGCGGGTACCAACGCGGGGCGCAGCTAGTAATAAATAAATTTACAGAGATAAATGACATTGAGTTGACCCCAAAATAAGTTTTTTTTTTTTTACTTATGCGAGATATTGACTTAACGGTCATTTTGGAAATCTTTGGGAGAGGCCTATGTCCAGCAGTGGACGTTGTGCGGCTGAATTGATGATGATGATGATACTAACTTAAAAAAGTATTAGATATATATTATTTTGTTAGGACCTTATATTATATGAGCTTTATTTACATCTTCTGAACTGTCTAAATTCTGTCTTCGCTAGTCGTAGTATTGTTTAATTTACGGCAGGTGCAATTCAGGTGCAACATCCGTCGTCCGCTCTTGAATGACATTGTGTAATGTGCCTAGGTGTTTACAGTAACACAGGTCAATCGCCACATCGCCGCGCGATTGTGTACGTACAACAGCGGAACTTTTTACTCGACTGCCCGAAAGGAGTGTTATGCTTTCAGGGTTCATATACATATTCGTGTTCAGGGTTCGTATGTATGTTAGGTATGTGTGTGAGTTTCTATATTCCCACATAACTTGGAAATACGTGACAAGATTTAGGGTGTATATAATTTATAATTCTGACTTTCTGAATGACATAGTCTATTAATATGTATAAGGACATAGAAACAAATGTTCGCCGTAAGAATTTCCAAAATTATCGCTTTGAGTTCGTGGTAACTAGATCCTATCTCCTATTTCAAGCAATTAGGAAGTTTCCTGGGTCAAAAATAAATTATTTGGTCCTGTGCATAGACTGAAACACCACAAAATAATGTTAATTGTCATTGATCATTTCCATTGTCAACGTGAGATTTATTATTGCGGAAAACTGATATTAAAGAGCGCTATTTGACTCCAAGAAACTATGCCGTCCTAAGTCTTTTTTCATACAAATTCCATAGAAAATTTTTGTTTTGACCATTAGAAAAAATTGTGTGACTTGAGTTGTTGGAAACTTCCTTACTAACTTTTATGATGATAGACAAATAGCCGATTTTATCTATGTTTCTTTAATCTATAAATTGAAAATGAGTTTCGTAGAAACGTACAAAGATTAATGTCAGTGTCATCATGCATCCTGACCTTCGACCGGAAGGTCTATCAAATAAAAATGGTGATTCACCACTCCTACTCCTATGATTCGTCGAATTCACAATTTGGAGATAAACATCGGACGCGTGACAAAAGATAACTCAAGTTTTTAGGCAATGGTGTTGACTTATTTAGCAGTATGCGGTGTGCCTAAAGCAAACCGAGAACACGCTTGGGTGAGCGAGATTATAATATTATGTTTAAGTACTCGAAAAATTTAGAATAAAAAAAATATTTGAAAACACTATACTTATGATAAAAACTCCACCGTGTCGGATTTTTTTAATTTTAACAGGTCACATAATCATATGTGCAGTCATCCCTGCCTATCGCGGTGTAAACATAATTATTTCTCTTTCTTGTCACTAGATGGCGTTATAAGGTAATAATTAACATATTAAAATCTTTTATTACTATTATTTAAATAAAGTATCTAGTATTGTAATTAATTAAATATGACTTATAGGAAATGCAATAAATATTTTAAAAGTATATTCGTCACTTTTTTGCTAGTCGCGTGTGCTACCCCGCAACTATAGTTTTGCCTACTTACGAGCTTTCCAATAGTTTCTATGGAGTCGGGTTCTGTTACGTTAGTAATTATTAGTCAAAATAACATCAAATCGATCGACTTGCGGACTGTAGCCATAGAATTAATAGTAAGTTTTACATACTGTAGCTCTAGAAAGGAACCACTCCTCCATTGTACTGAAAATGATATGAAATTCAATAAATTTATTGACATTACATATTCTTCAGAATTCTCTTACCCACCAAACTCTTAACCACCAAACCAAAAAAAGCGTGTATGTTACCGTGCATATAAGCAAAGATCAAAAACAAATTCTCTCATAATTATTAGTCTTTGTATTGTATTCTCATTAAATAATTAATATTTATGATTATTCATAATAAGTCATAGTTAAATTACCACTTCGCGAAGGATACTTTGTTATTGTAAAACAAAGAAGCAATCGCCAAGTAATAATGTAGAATAATTTATTTTTAATTTGATAAACTGTAGTTGCGTCAAGAGATAAAGTACATAGCAACGCGTCCTTCAAACGAGAAGCTATACTGAATCAGTTTTTAAAAATCAAATTTTAATAATAATGCATTACACGTAATGTAAACTATACGAGTATTTATTGACGTGTAAAATTGTAGCTCTACAGAATAAACATTTGAATTTTGAAGGATAGGTTCAGCTCACGACATTAAACAACTTTCTGTGGAACATTGAAAAATTCAGCCTCTCATATAAGCTGAACAAAGCTGATGGAAGTTTCTATAACTAACCGGCCAAGTGCGGTCTCGCGCACGAAGTGTTTGTTGTACGGGAGCCCCACTTAAATATTTATTTTATTCAGTATTTTTGATATAGCTGAAACAGAAATAAATCATCTGTGAAAATTTCAACTGTCTAGCTATCACGGTTCATAAGATACAGCCTGATGTCAGACAGACGAACGAACAGCGGAGTCTTAGTAATAGGGCCCCGGTTTTACCCTTTAGGTACGGAACCCTAAAAATATGATTTGATTTATGTGCTTTCACTATTACAAATTTATTATACATTAATCTTAATTGGCTATATTGGACCACTTCTAGGCCGATTCCGATGTATCACCACGGTGAGCAGATGTGATCGATGTAGATGGTAAAACGCTTTGCCCGTTCTCTGTTACCTATATTACTTTAATTACTTTCAACAATGGCGTTAATTTCACTCAAGCATTCCGTAAATTCCACTGAGACTATCAAGAACTAACGCTCACCCTGTGTGATTTTAATAGCCGCAAGGCGCACACTCCTGCATGATAACACCGATATATGCCTCTTAGTCGCCTCTTACGACACCTATGTGAGAAAAAGGGCTGGTGACAAATCGTATTCGACTCGGACTACATTGTTGTTACGTCGTTGCCGTGTGGTTTCCGGCAGAGTAGAATAGGGCAATTCCAAGGCGACTTAGGAAATATTAGCTAAACAAAGCTTATAAACATCAATGAGACCTCTCCAACCTGTCTGGCCTGCGAGGAGTGTAAGTCAAATCCTCTGACTGCTCTGACCAAATATGGCTCTGGTAGTACAGAGAGGGTCCTGCTCCTGCAGTGGACACACAAAGACCTGATGATTATGATGATGAGGACAGTTTATAAAATAAACCGTCCCTAAATAGTGTCACTTTTTTGACCATATCCATTTTCAACATGATTTTAGATTTATTAATACAGAACAACTTAACGCGTCACGCTTTTGCATTTTATCATACCAATATTTTGACGTTTAGAAAAAAGTGTCTGATTCAACTTGTCTTTTTTGATTTGACTTGATCTAGCGGTTTGTATAATGTAACTTAAGGACGTGTTTACAAAAATTAATAAAATTCGTCGTTTGTCGGAACATTTTCTGATAAATTCATTGTACTTCATAAAGTATTGCGGATACTAAACGGTACAGTAAACCTTTAACTATAATTCGGTGTATTTGATTTTGTGTAAAAAGTCGTTTTTAATGCTATAAAATTAGTTTTTCCTAGCCTCTTCTCGCGAAAACTACAAAAACAGGGTAAGGTTTCGGTACAAAAAACCTAAGGAATTTGAGGATTATTCTTTAAAAGAAAAATACAAGCATGTAAATCAGATAATCATCAATTGATTGCTTTAAAAAAATTATAAAGTTTCGGCAAAAATTATACAAAATAAAAATTATGAGTTTCAGTCTTTCGTTTTTCTATACTATAAAGAGACGGACATTTCAAACGGAACGTCAGACAGCGCCTGTGCGCCATTGTGAAAAGACGCCTCTGTGTCGCTCGGGAGCAAAATTCCGCAGACGAATACATCGCTGTGCAGATAGGAAGACTTAGTTAGATCAACTGGTTTTGATACGCAAAACTAAGTATCTATTTATTTTTACTTCGTTTAGTACTCTAGTCCTAGATGAATTCCAGAGTCCTGATGATGGAGCCGGCAGATTACTATAGGAACTCTGTAACGAAACCATGTAACCCGGTCGAGTTTGGGCTTGTTTGGTTTGCCTTCACTAGTACTCTAGTCCTAGATGAAGTCCAGAGTCCTGATGATGGAGCCGGTAGATTGCTATAGGAACTCTGTAACTAAACCATGTAACCCGGTCGAGTTTGGGCTTGTTTGGTTTGCCTTCAGTAGTACTCTAGTCCTAGATGAAGTCCAGAGTCTTGATGATGGAATGGATGGAAACGACGTAACCCCATCGTAACTCGATGGGATTTACGTCATTTTATTACAGATGATGATTTAATGTAAGAATGGTGTTTGATGCCTGTCAGCTTTATTTTTACACGATGAACAATTTTTCTTCATACTTAATTATTTTTTTAGATGCCACGGTCTAAGGCATTCGGAATGAATCGCAAAAACCTTCGTGCAATTAGAAGTAACTTAGAAAAGGCAAGAATGTATGTATGATTCTTACTCGTTATTTTCAATTAGCTATCAATTATAGGTCTAATTTAAACTTTAATTGTTACTTGATTCCGGTACTCTTATTTCAGGAGTAAGCTTACCAGTCATAGTAATTTGAACACTTTGGTAGAGTCCAGTAAAAGTGTAGATCAAAATCAGTTTAATACTTAAACTTAATTAGTTTAACTGTAACTGCGAATCCTATATCTCGGCAACCCCTTGACAGATTTGTGTTCGGTATTTAGACCAAAAAATTCTTTTGGCTGCTTCTACATGCCTACCAAATTGTATGAAACACCGATAACTACTAGAGTTATCGTCGAATAAACATATATGTGTCGCAGTTGGATTGTATAATCCGCTGTTATTCAAAAACTCTAGCTGTTTGGCATTACAGCTCGGTTTTGTAATATAGCTGAAAATCATTCAGCTAGAACGTCCAATATGTTACGTTTAACAAAATAGCTAACGTAAGATTGTAGAACGATTATTTCGGAATTCTGCCACTTGTGGGTCTTGTGGCTTGTGAAGTGTCAGTGTCATAACAACAAATATGGCCTCCTATAAAGTAAATTCTTCGCCGCGTTCCGGGACTAAGCTGTTTTTATCGAGAGACATCGGGGGCATCGTTTGTGATTTCAGAGTGCAAAAGATTGTAAAAAATAAAGCAAACCTTTAGCTTGGATCCCATATTGTTATTTCGACGCCCGCCTTCCGGCAAGATGGAAAATTCACGTGGATCAATTGGCCGTAAGAAATCGCTGCGCCATTGAGTTGTCGGGTTTACAAAATTTCTATATTTCTTATCCAATTGCATCGAGCTGATTATCATTCTTCATAGGTGTTTTATGATGTTGGAGACTGAATTATTTAGTAAGGAGTTGAATTGAGGTTTTATTTCAATCCCACGAGTAATATAAAAATAATAAAGAACAACTATTGTCTCCTCATATATTATTTCGTTTGGTAACACAGTTTTATTTAACCCTTAATTAGGCGCGCCTTAAAAGTTGCATAAGAGGTCGCGTGGGGTGTGTAACACCCCAATTCAAAAAAATTAAATAAAATTCGGAAAAACTTGCCATATCTGACTTTTATCAATAGGAACATTTGAACTTACATATTAATCAACTTTTAAACTTCTTTTTAATATAATCAACAATTTTTTTACAGTGAAAATTAACTTTCTATGGGTACTAGTTTTCTTCATAACATTTTTGGCAGTCTAAAATCATATGGTCATTGCTCACATTTTTATGGCATTTAGAGCATCCCGTCTTTGTATTTCTATCCTTCGTTCTTGAACAAATATGACACCTTTTGTATGACTGCGATTTTCCTGATTCAGAAACAGATTTTTGGACCTCAATATCATGACGCCTTTTTAGTAGTTTTTGCAGCGGTCGTGGTAATTTGGGTATACCTGCTCTTGTTATTTGGTAAGGTTTCACTAAATCGACTGCCAGTCGCTTCAAACATACTCTTTGGGGTCAATTAGAGTCAATTTTAGACTTATTAATGACACACGAATTGACACCTGTGATATTGAAAAGATGAAAATATATCACCATTGGCCATCTTTTGGTATATCTTCCTACATTAGAATTGGCGCACATTTTGTCATTTGTATCGACTTCTTTAGTTTTATTATAATAATGAATAATTTCAGGCTTCTTTTTATCACCCTAATGATCTCATCATCATGATGCATTGTCATTGTTGTCAATAAAAGCAGAACTGCTTTTCTTGGCTTCGATACATATAAGCACAAAGTCGTATCTTTTTTATAAATAAATAAAAGTAACTTTCCGTATTTTTTCCGGGAGTAAACACTTTTGTATTTCAGCAGTGTGCCCACCATAGGAAGCTTATGTTTATCCAAAGGCGATTTTGCCAATGGAACAAAGTAAACCAGTTGTCCTCACACATACGTAATAACTCACATACATAAATACTTATATTAATACATGCACACATGCACTCTTAACATAAAACACCTGTTTTTGGCAGTGGTGTAATAACATTAAACCTCTTTTTGTAAAAATAAAGTTTTGTAAAAAAAAAGAACAAGCAATTTGAACTACGCAAACAGTCACCTGGGGTGTCGAGCACCCCAAACGCGCTCTCTGAGCCTAAACAACCACAACTGAGCGCCGTTCGCAACTGAATCATGTGCATTACACTTATTTACGAAGCTACAAAAAAAAACTAGCGACCTAAATTCAAATTTTAAAATGATATGAGCCTGGAAACCTGCTTTGGGGTGTATGACACCCCACGCGACCTAATAAGGGTTAATAATGGTAACCTTGTATGCTATCTCAACGCTAGCTGTTTTGTTAAACGTCATTACGTAACTCATTGACAATCGCGCTGAAATATTTTCAGCTGTTTTACAAAACCGAGCTGTATTGCCAAACAGCTAGAGTTTTTGAATAACAACGGATTATACAATTCAACTGCGACATATGCATACATACAAATGTATATAGGTACATATATACATACAAACAAACGCCGGATTGTTCAAGTAGACTGTGAGAACATCGCTTGTTCAAAAATCTCATCTCATCTAACCTATTTTGAGGTATATACCTATTCGAATAATCCGGCATTACGCTTTTAGTTCTAGTTTTAGTAGTTTTTAAATTACTACTCGTATAATAATTACTAGGTATGCCAATTAAAAATAACCGTCCAAGTGCAATTCGGACTCGCGCACTAAGGGTACCGTGACCCCCCCACTTAAATATTTATTTTATTCTGTTTTTAATATTTGTTGTTATAGCGGCAACAGAAATACATCATCTGCTAAAAATACAACTGTCTAGCTATCACAGTTCATGAAATACGGCCTGGTGACAGACAGACGGACATCGGAGTCTTAGTAATAGGGTCCCGCTTTTAACCTTTGGGTACGGAAACTTAATAAATATCGATGTTACAAAAATATTTACTATAAATTAATATAACCTCTATACTGAAATCAGTTACGCGAACGAAGTCGCAGGCATGAGCTAGTACAGAATAAAAAAACTAATGTAAAATAAATATTTTATACAAAAATAAATTAAACTTCAATGAATTTAAATTATTATACAAAAAATATTAAAGTATCAAGATGTGTTAGTCCTGTAGATTTCAGCTAAGCGGGCGTCGCTGTGTGCGTATGCCCTGCGCATGTAGTAGTACAGTTAAATACCTAAAATAAAAGCGCGTCTCTTTGTAAATGCGTCCTTAATAACTTACACTAGATTTTATTGTATAAATATGACTGTAAATTTTTGCTGAACATTTGTCCTAATTGAATTAACATTATTGTACGTCCATCAAGGGTAGGTCAGAGTGGTACCTTGTAGAGATATTTTAAGATCTTTTTTTCACAATAAAGATTTGATTTGAAAAGTTTGAAATTGTTGCAGAGAAAGCAGGGTCATCGGACTATCAAAATGGCATGAGTCGCATAAAATATGGTTATTGTCCATATTGTTGGCATCGCAGTACGTTTTTATTACAGCCTTACATCCCAACCCATAAAAATTGGCAGTCATAAATATGAATAAATTTCCAAATTGCATATCTGTCCCATTTATCTAAAATCTTTTAACGTTTATTTATCATTAAAACGGTTACTTTTTAGGGTTCCAAAGGGAAAATACGGAATCCTATTACTATGACTCCGCTGTCCGTCCGTCTGACTGTCTGTCCCCAGGCTGTATCTCATAAACTGTGATAGCTAGACAGTTGAAATTTTTCCCTAATGGTGGATTTTTGTTGCCGCTTTAACAAGAAATACTAAAACAATAAAAATATTTAAGTGGGCTCCCATACAAAAAACGTTATTTTTTATAGATTAATGGTCGGAACCCTTCGTGCGCGAGTTCGACTCTTACTTGACTGGTTATTTAAATAATATTTATTTTTATAAAGGTCGATTTATAGACGAATATTACACTATAAATTGCGATAGGTATTATTGAAATAAACAAAAGTATATAAACGACATTCAAACTAACTTTTAACCTTATCAAGTCAATTTATTTCTTTTAAATTTCATAATTAACTAAGTTATAATTTCTTGTTATAAGTTCAGTAGTTACTGCAAGTTTAATCGAGTGAAACGAGCTAAGTTTTTCGAGTTAACTTGGATAACTGGACTTTGTATGTACTTATGTATTTTCAATAAGTAAATATACACTGTGTGCCGTCATCAGTGTCATTCTTATCAATGTAACATAAACCGGAACGTTTTTTTTTAATTTGTCCAAGAATAAGTAAGTTATAAGCTTTTAAAATCTGATGAAAGGGTAAACTGTCAAATAAAAGAAAAATGATGCACGTACAATGCTCTTGATGTCACTGTATTAGGTCTCGCGCGTACGAAAGAGATAGTCAGATGACCCTGCTACGCTCCCACTCTTATATTTTAAATGCTAATTAGTACTTTATTCATTAACCAATTTTCTTGCTGTTTTCTAAAAAATATATTCAGTGGTACTTTTTGGTTTTATATACAATATTAACCAAAAACAGACAGCAAAAAAGCCTATTTCTAGTGACTTTAAATTCACATTAAACCCAGCATTAAATTCAGTTTTATTGGACAACATAATGACACTAAACAAAATATAGGCTGCGGTGAAGTTAAAAAATCATATATTTTTATAGTGTAGGCAGTTGCCAGGGAGGCCTTACTGGCAGGGTGCCAGGTTTTAAAGTGCCTACGCTTTTATAGCCTTTATTAACGCTAGGCTAACTTATTGACACATTGTTTGTAACAATGTAGAATATATTTTTAACACGATAACTTTCGTAATATTTTTTTTTTATGAGCTGATGACAAATTTTTTAAGATTAATATTGTCAGCCGAGACAGCTTTAATACTATTTCGGTCTCACTGGTTTTCTCTTCAAAGTCTAAGCTTTGGTCGTTCCGAAACGCTGGTACAGAGTCATATTTCGTAATTCTATTATCCTATTAGAAATGCGAAAGTTTGTATAGATGTTTGTTCCGCTTTCACGCCAAAACGGCTTAACTGATTGGAATGAAATTTAGCATGTATATAATTTATTACTTGGATTAACACATAGGGTACTTTTAATCCACATCCAAACTTTTACCACGCGGGCAACGTTGCGAGCTTTGTGATTACTCGTGAAATTGAAAGAGTAAATTGGTTTTTAACCCTCGACAAAAAAGTTGTCGCCAATATCTGTCTGTCTGTGGCATCGACGCCCTCGAACGGATAGACTGATTTCGCTGCGGTCTTTTTACGTGAAAGCATGTTTCCTTGCGATGGTTCTTAGAATGTTTGATAAAAATCGGTTCAGCGGTTCTAAAGTTATATTAAGTTAACATTTGAAAGTCTGGTTATTTTTATTTGCCTGCCAAATAAACTTGTTTGTTTTGGTTACAGTGATAGTCCGCGCGTTTCCCGGCACCCCAGCAGTGGACCTGGACAGCGTCCTTTTTCTGGAGAACGGCGCCAAAGCCCTAGGAAAGGTCTTCGATGTCTTCGGACCGGTAAGTAGTTGGTTCTTTAATTTGATAGCGTGCGTGGAGCTTAACAAGAAATAAGAAACCCTGAGAAACTCTGGCCTCTCTCTCCCCAAAGTTTTACTGCCTCCAGGCCCCGTCCCCGAGTATCTACAGTCCACTGCTCGATACAGGACATCAGACTTACGTGTGCGAGGCGGTTTATAGTGTCACATCGTAGGCCGTCCCGCACAATTTAGGCTTATGCCTAAAAGTGTATTTTCTACGGCTCACTTTCTTCATACTTCCCTCGAGGAATTTTTTCGAAAATTTGGTCCTTATTGACCGGACCTATTTTGAGTGGGGAGATCTTCCTGCGGCTAAAATGATAATGAATAGAGGTTAATAAAGGGGAGTAATAAATGAATCAAATATTCGTAAAGGGTGGCTTCTGATTTTTTTTTAAATCTTTGGTCAGAACACGATCAAATGACCATAATATATAAATGTTTGCCGGAGATAATTTCAGTAAAAAGGCTTTGAAAGAAAGGGTATATTGTTGGACAGCATTGAGACAATACATTACTTTTTTTTTAAATATTCTGTTCGTATCCCTTACCAAACTTTACAAATAGTTAAATTTAAGTAGTTTTTTATTGATTTGTTTTATAATTTATGTAGTTGAACGAGCAATCGAAGTTCTCTAAGTCTATTTGAACTATCCGGCGTTTGCTTTTTTAGGTAGGCACCCGCCTACCCACCCTATTTCCAAATTGCAAGATGCAACCTATAGTCGTCGTCAACCAAACAAAATGACGACTATTAAGAGATATTATAAATATCCTATGATAATAAAGATATATTTGAATTAAATTGAACTGATAAAATTTTTAAGTTTGAACATGTACCTTTCACAGTCACTGTTCGGGGTGAACAACTAGTTAATTGGTTTTCAGATCAAATCAAACTTTAACAAGATTAAAGAATGTCAGCCAAGTTTAGTGTGAAATAACCTTACATGGTACAGGGTCGTATAGAGATAACAACACAACTAAGTATACTAATTTAAGTAATCGATGCGCGCGAAAACGCCTTGAACGCCCTTCAATAGAATATTCAATGCCGCCCTTGAAGCGTTTGCAGTGTGGCTCATCCTTTATTAAGGTCGATTAACGTCGAGGTTGCCCATTTACAACCTGCTTGTTAAAAGGTTTAACGCGAGTTGAACTTTTTATTCGACTTCGTCAGGAGGATTATGTTTTTTGGATGTATTGTATATTTCTATGGAATGCTCTGCAGCCTGAGAGGTGTCGTTAGTGATATTAGGTACTTAAACTCTCGTATGCCGTTGCGTAGATCTACGCGAGAATGCTTTGTTTTACTATTGTCTGGTATTCCGGCATACAAGGGTTATATAAAATTTAAACAAAAGCAAAAAATGGATTTTCGCAAATTTTTCAATCCGGCTGGTTTTTTGTTTCTCTAATATTACTAATCTTATACCTTTAAACGAGCAATTCTTGTATGTATGTATGTATATATATATATTTATTTATAAATTTCTGTGATCTCAAAAACGGCTCTAACGATTTCGCTGAAAATTTGTATATGGGGGTTTTCGGGGGTAAATAATCGATCTAGATTAGTTTTATGTTTGGGAAAACGCGTGTTTTCGAGTTTTCATGCGTTTTTCTTTCCACGCAGCATATGGTCGCTAATTTCGTCGCGCCGCGACCGCCTTAATTTAGCTCAGTGGTTAAGGATAGCGACCGCTAGAAAGAGTGTTACGGGTTCGAATCCCACTCGGTGACTTACTTTTGTTTTTTTTTATGTTTAAGTTTATATATTTTTTTTTATTTTGCATTGTTTTTAGACAAGTTTAAAAAAAATTAGTTAATGTTTGAGATGTAACCGAGCAAAGCTCGGTCGCCCAGGTACTTTTTAATTAATAACATCTTTACGTCGTCATTTGTCTGTCTAATATATTTGTAATGTACTAGATTACATGCTTACTGGTAAACTAAATCTGACATATCATATCTCTTTCTGTCGATGTCGTAAGAGACGACTGAAGGACCAATCAGAAACATCTTGTGCTACAACTGCATTCCTTGATAGATTGACGTCAGACAGCGGCTGGTTTTTTCTTCTCTACGTATCCTTGTAAAAGATAGAACCGGAATACGACCCATAGGCTCCTAAAAACACAAAGAGACTAATTCCATACCATTAACACGAGGAAGAGCTTGGGAACCGGCTATCTGATGATGCAACTGGAATTACGCTTAAATGTGGGGGGGGGGGGGGGGGGTCACACGAGCCGCTGGGGTCAAGTTTTGGGGTTATTCCAAATAAACTTGTTGCCTGAAAGTATGGGGTAGTAGTATGCGTTGAATCCGGTAGTTTATAGCAAATTTATTCTACTTTAAAAATGTCCTGAGAAGGTATATAATAAATAACAACCAAAAACTAGTCCAAAATCTTAAAAAAAAAAAAAATCGATTTTTGACACAATTGCGTTCGCTGCTCGAGGTCACAAACTTGGATCATGCATTGATCCAACATCATGAACAAGTTTGCAAAAAATCAGAACTACTGGATTTGACGCAAGCTCTTAAACAGAGTCCAGTAACTTTATACATCAGAGCCTCTAATGTATAAAATTACTAGACTAACGTGGTTTATACTTACTGTAACGGGCTGCATCCACCAGTTCCCTCTTCAGTCTATTCAAGGAATCACGAGTCACATTGCGTTCCCCAGGTGACGGAGCCGCACTACTGCGTGCGCTTCAACTCGGCGGAGCACGTGTGCGCGCGCGGCGTGCGCGCCGGCGCGGACGTGTTCTTCGCGCCGCGCACGCCGCACACCAACTACGTGTTCCTCAGCGAGCTCATGAAGTACGTCAACGTTTTTGTCACTTGTTAAAAAAGCTTATCTCCAGCTACGCGTATACCAAAAAAACTACTTCCTTCCAAAGGGAAGAAAACCTCTTGATTACTGAGATTCTTGCACTCAATTATACAAATCTACATTATAGGTTCCCGGGTAAAAAAGTACTACTAATTGTATGCTCGCTCAGTGTGCGAAAAGAGCCACTTTTGCAAAGATACATTTCTGAAAAATATATAAAACCGCTTCAGCGCTTCAATCACACCCCATACGTGCGACAGGGACGGACGGTCCGCGAGGATCATCCGTCGTCGCGGGGTACTGCACTTTCTTCCGATATAAGAGCGGGCTAACTTTTATGTTACCTAGCTTCGCCTTCGATTCCTACAGAATAGAATATCTCTTTTGAAACTTACTAAGTAGGGTGAAATGTGGAAGCATAATAATTAGAAGATCCTCTGCGTATAATTTTATCTAATGTCTTTTTTTCAGAGTAAAAGGATCAGATGCATCATGGCAACACGATGTAGAGCCGCCGCCCAGTCAAATCGAATACTCCGACGATGAAGAGGAGCGAAGAGCGAACAAAGCGAGAAAAGAGCAAAGAAAGAATCAACAGAACCAGCAAGAGGAAGAGAGCGGGGGCGAAACGTCCAAAAACAAGCGCGCCGAAACCAGAAGAAACCAAAGACCTTCCGAGTCCAGCAGTAGATTCGGCAGTGGACCGAGCAGAGGTCGCAACCCGTTCTCAGCGGGATCTAGAAGAAACAATTTAAATGCATTCCCACGGTTCGCGCGGCCCCCGCCTCACCCCGCCGACCCCGGCGGCCCCTTCAGCGCGCCCCCCTACGGCGCCCCCCCTATGTTCCCTCCCCCCTTCAACCTTTCCACTCCCCCGCCGTTCATGGGCAATTCATTCCAGTTCGGAGGCAACCCCCGAATGCCCGGCAACTACATGGGCATGCCCCCCTTCAGACATTCTGTCCCCGTGTTCGGCGCGAACTTCTGCAACGCGGCGGGCCCGCACCCCCAATGGGTCAATAACGGCCCCCCACCCCCGCCAGGGACCTAATTAAACGCACATATTTATATTTCGTAAGATTATCTCATAATAAACTAGTTTTAATTAGCGTCGTAAATGTTTAACAATACTAAAGTGTGGTCACCCAAAAATAAATCTATATTTATATGAAATAAATAATGATTGCAAATTCCGTAGTTTTAATAATACTTACCGCACCTTTATGCAACTGTGAGAGGATCGTAGTAAAACATTTTAGGAAGGTTGGTTGCTGTATAGTAATGAAGTAGTTTCAATTTGCATAGAATGAATCTCGAGGATGGCTTGGCTATTAAAATGATAATAGGTTTGTTTACTTTAAATTACCTGGAAATTACTATCTAAAGGCAACGCAATATGTCAAGGGCATGTTGATAAAACACGGTCATAAACAACGTGGAAGGGACATATTCGTAATAAATTGAACCTCACTATAGTACAATGACATTAAAATAACAGTCAAAAAAACAAAATTCATTCGTGGGCGGCTAAACACTTTTGTATGGAAGTGCCGAATTTTATTGTTGTTTTTTGACTTATTCTAATTTCATTGTACTATAGTGATCTAGTATAGTCCGTGTATAGTCCCTTTTACGTTGTATTTCATTTGGTATTATATCTCTTTATCGAGGGACGTGACTAATTGTAATAAACATTAATATCTATTAGAACTTCGTACATTTGATAATCAAAAGTTTATGGATGTAAAGGAATTCCAATCATAAAAAAAAACATGATAAATGCATATAATTTCGAGGAGGAAACTATTTACAAATTAAACTCTAATAATTTTGTGATTTCTTTATTAAATATTTCATTGTTAGAAATTAACTAACGATCGAATTTGATAAATGTTAAAATAATAAAAAAGGTTCATAATAATAAAGATTAAATCTACAAAATACTGCTCTTGGACTATGCAGAACGAAACGGTTCGGTATATCTGCTGCCCTTATTGACATCATCTGTCAAACTGGATAAATAATAAAAAAAAAATTTTGCACTCACATGATCACAACGTAAAATGATGAACATTTCACAATACAGGAATATAAAAAATCGTTCGTTTGCTACAACTAAAAATAAATTTATCGCCAAATATGAATAAACTAACAACTATCCGACGGCGAGAGACGCCCACAAATTCTATTGAGGCGGGTTATTTTAAACGTTACATGGAAGAATAAAAGCACCCTTTTATTGCTCTTATCATTATAAAGCCGTTTTACTACACATTAGTATTTTATAGTCATATCATAAGATATTTTATGCCTGGTAACATGTCAAAAGAAGACGTTGATCCATCAATGATCTATATTATAAAAGTTTGACAATACAAAATGGTTGCTTTCTTGCATCTTATTTTATTGTGATATCTGTAACTCGAATCATTGATTTCAGGCCTGTGTAAACAGAATGGCACTGAATATGTGCGCGAGCGATAAAGATGAGTAGCCTTAAGCCTGGTTTACACATTAACAAACGACAAGTGAGCGTGTGAACAGGCACTGACAAATGATAGATATGACTTGTCACTTGTGTTAAACCAGGCTTCTTATTGACACACTATCTGACTGTGTATATAGTGGTTTTTGACATTGCAAAAATTATTTTTAAAAATTGCATTAATGCAAAATATTGAAACGAATTTTTTTCAAAAGAACTCTGCAAATAATTTGTGGACTCTCTCAAAAAATACTCAACTACAAACGTTACATAACATAATATTAAATAATATACGCCACAAAACTAAAGTTAAGCCAAGGCTAGGGGTATTCGAGAAGATACGGGATATAAATAATTTTGATATTAAATGTGTTACACTGAAAAAAGTGCCTTGGGTTAAATTTTGTTTTTGCACAACTCACTGGCACATTGAGAGATTATAGTTTACGTTTAGAATAAATGACATGACCCTAATTTATCGGCAATGGGGAGGATTTTGCCCAACTATGGGACCTAAGTGGTTAATAAAAAAAAATACTAACCGACATGAATAACGCGCACAATGCACGTGTCGCACTGTCAGTCGCTTTCTATCACCATCTTTGTCATACTTAATAAATGAAGAGGGTAATAAAAATGGCTAATTGACAGTGATAATGGAACCTGTTATCGCTACCAGGTATTAGTATCAAAACTTATTAAAAAAACTATCGAATAATATTAATAAGTATGAAACAGATTTAAAAATTATAAAAACGTAAAATGGGTACTTTACTGTGAAGTTACCATCTCTCAATATGCCGTTACGATCGCGATGCACACCAATAAAATTTAAATAAATGCAATCGTCCGATTTATCCAACATCCCATAAATAAATCAACTTTCAAATTGCAATAACGCCGGTGGCTCAACACGCTCAGTAGTATAACCTTTGGATTATTTTTGAACATAATTTCAAGACCTAAACTATGATGAATTTGGGCATGATTCCATTGACTAAAGCCAAACTACAAAAAATGATTTGAAGGGATCTCCTTAAATGAGACCCTGGATTCGACGTTCGTTTTTGAATACCTTTGATATACTTTCCATAAAAACAATCTTATACAAATTCGGATCAACTGTTCGCGTAAAAGACAAAACTTTTATTCGTATTTTTATTTTTTTATAGCCTCTTTGGGGCAAATTGTCCAATATCATAAGATTTCCAAAAATTTGCAGGTGTTTATTAAGTCAGCATGTACAAAATTTCTTGTAAAATCCTTAGCTACAAAAAATTTTTTCGTCTTATATCAAAATGCGAAATTTAGTACTTGGTTTAAACTATTATCCACCCAATGATGGTTTAAACTTTAAACTTATATTTAGTTCTGGTAATAGATTAAAATGTCAGAAAATAATGTTACTTGTCATTCACCATATCCATTTTCAACGTGATTTTAGATTTTGTTATTGCGAAAAAACTGATATTCAGATCGCAAATTTCAATAAAACTATGACGCCAAAGTCTTTATTTCATACAAATCCCATAGAGAATGTTTGGTTTGACGTTAAGAAAAAACTATCTGATGTGATTGTACATTTTTAGTTCAATGGTAATTGCCCGAGACCGCGCGAGTTGACCCACCGGCGGAGAAACCAAGGGACACACATAAACTTAACGACAACACAGAGCCAATAGAGCTTAAAACGTAACTAAGAAGCTAACACTACGCCACGTAGGATACACGATTACTGTATGGGAGTAACTGATCACTGTGAACGTGGATTTTGTTATCTTGTGACAGGGTATTTTTCCGTTTGTTCCCGATAAGTAATACCCTCTTTAGTACAACTGTTACTCAAGGGGAAAAAACTTCCCGATGATTTCTAGTGTTACTTATTACAAATAACATTCTTTCACCATTGTGTCTTAAAGGCTCTTTAACGGCCGCTCCGTATTCCCGTTTAGTAACAGTGGAGAAAGAAGTTTTTCCCCTGAAGTAACAGTGGTACTCATCAGAAACAAACGTATTTTTAAGGACCACTTATACCATAGATCTGTATTTAATTTTCAAAGCTTCACGTTTTTAATAGACTGTTTGTATCTGGCGCAGCGATGGTTTTAACCGCCCGCTCCCCTGTAGCGTCGCAGGCGAATTTTAACATTTATCTTTTACTGTAGAAGAAAGCGCTTAAAATAATAAAAATAATGATTTTATAATGATGGAAACGCTTCAACACGAAGCGCCGCAATATAACAAAATCCACTTCAATATGTAGTAAACTTATCTTAGTTTAATTATAAAAATACAGATTCCTATATTAAATAATTCTCAATAAGCTTTAGCTTGCCGTGAGACTCGCGACCTGCCTCTCAGGGCTCCCCGACTCGAAACTCAAATCACGATAACGAATCCGAGCAGTCTTCAAAATAATCGAACAATTCATCGTTACAAAGTTTAAACGTATCACTAATAGCGAACTTAAATGTAATTTGATCGAACGTAAATAACTTAAACTATCGATTAAAGAAATTAATTTACTTCCGCTACTCTAGTCAAGGGTTATAATTTTGTATCGATTACAAGTTAGGAACTATACTACTGTACAGATTATATAAAGTAAAGGAGTCAGTAGCGTGTTTAATACTTTCAAATCGACGACATTCACAAACCAAAGTCGGTACGGGACGTACTTGAGAAAGTAAGGAACTAAAGTGCTTTCATCTATAAAAATATAATCGAAAACCTGCCGCGTTCGGCTGTCTTACAGCCTCATCGAATGGCTAGCTGTCAAGTGGGGTTTACTATATATATTGCATAATATTATATCATTATTATATAAGTCTACGATACGTTAATCATTGCTTTTACAGGCAAAACGATTAAAGAAATATATGTTATTAGTACATGTCCATACAATCGTATGTTCTGCTAAAAATAAGTAGCTTACGTCGTATCACTTGTTCGTGTGGTGTTGCCGAGTTAATATTTAGAATATTAAGTTTATCTAAGACACTACGTACTACGATCTAGTATTCACAGAGATTGATACAGGTAGAATATGGAAAGGCGAAACAGCGTGCGCGACTACACGACGTTAAAATAACCTTACGAACGAATTACAGTATATAGACAGCCAATCAGATGCTACGTTATACACCGCTCAAAATAGCCGAGTCTCTCGATAAATACTCGTACTCAAATCAGATCCATAGACAACGAAGAGAGAAACTGCAATAAAGGCCGTAGCAGACGTGGTCATTTTGGCATCGGCGACTGGCGATTTTGCCACTTGACGGAGGCAAAGGCATACCGTAACTTGCTACTGAATCATCGAACGCATATTTATGCATATACATTATCACGCCTGTTTTCCACAGGGGTAAGGCAGACTTGAGAGAAAATCCACGTTATCTTCTACGTTAAAGCTTCTGAAATGACTTTGTTAATGCATTGCTATTTAGGTATATGTTGTAAAGGTAAAATTGTCGACACAGTCGCAAAATCGCCTTCGATGCCAAAACTATCGCGTTCGCTAAGGCGCAAGCCATGTTGAATCTGACGTCTTTCGATTCCATTCACATTTCGAACACAAAGCACGGACATAAAGATGTCTGAACACGCGCAATCGACATACCAAAAATGTGTGTTTAAATTTCGAATTAATTTCCTTGCTCTTTGTATGAAATTTGAATGGAATGTAAAAACGTCGAACTAAATCGTGGCTTGAGCCTAAGGCCCTCCCTCACACATTTGAGAAGCGTATCATTAAAAATAATTACAAACACTGAAGGCAACCTCAAAGTGCACATTATATCATAAACATTGCGTATCTAAATAGTTTCACCGTTTAACATCGTCGTAAATATGCTGCCTCTATGTAGATATTCGCAAAATATTACATCTATGTAAATCACGATGTTCCACATGAAACGGATACATATGGCCATCGCGCTCGACTTATATTGTACAATCACTCGATTGTATATTATTATAGACAAAAAACAGTCTTATTTATTCATAATTGCATTATAAATGCTGTTTATAAGACATTTACACGGATAATTGTGATGCGTTTAATATATGTATGTAAAATGATATCCATTTATCTAAAATATATATTATTGACATTTGCTTTCATGTGGAGCATCATAGAAATTGTGACAATACTATTTGTTCTGTATGGTTACTGAGTATCACTTAAAGTTATGTAAAGCTTATGGCATGTGGGACATAAGTTCACCAATATAATTCACATCCAATCTAAATGCATATTTCGACAGTCACTTGAAATATTCCAATTATTTAAAGCGATTGAAGTTTTTAAATTTTACATCATTGTAGTAGCAATCACGCTTAACCTTACAAGAGTATTTTAAAATTTAGGACACCATAGTAAATGTTGATATACATCTAACAAAATTTACTGAAAGTACATAATAAGGCAATTATTCAGTATTATATCATTCACTGTATTTTTCTTTAGTTTTAAAACCACGGGTTGAATCTGTCATGAGTTGCCCATCTCTTCCGCACGTATTGTGTGAATGAGACAGTCTGAATATAAGCGTTTGGTTTTAAAACTATGAACAAGTTCAGTGCATGATGCGATAATAAACTTAGGCTAGGTAGAACATCTGAATGATGATCATCCTCACGTATTCCCGGTTGCATCCTCAGCGGTAACGCTTCAGAGCCCGGGTCCGCTACATAACCTAAGTGATTTGACGAGGTTACTAGTTTTTACACAGAGCGACTGCCGTCTGACCTCCGCAACCCAATGGGTCGACCAGAACCAAAGAATGTAAGACTGTCTTAACATCAATTTCGATATACAATTCTCAATTGACGAAGAAGAAGAGCATATTTGACCTTTTCAATCTTTTTAAATAGTTTCAGTAAATCTTGTTACATATTTAATTAATACAAAGTACATATATCCATACCATACATTAGAGTGTAAACACACTGGAAGATACGTTTTATTGCAAGCGATGGTTTCTACAGGGCATCGCGTGCGAGTGAAAGCTACCACAATAATATTATATCTACTACGTGTATTGTCTACCCCACTTCGTTACTCGATTCCTTGCTTTTACCGACACCTTTCAATTTTACTTTTTGTCTCTTTCACGCTGCGTGCGTCATCTGAATGATATAGATTTTAAGTTCATACTGAAGGCGTCTTATTATAATATAATGTTACCAAAACGCCTGTTTTAATTCATTAAAGTGTCAGAATATTTTTTTTCGCCACTCAGAGATCTTACGAACTTCTATTGTATTGGAACAGATCTCGAAAACGATCAGACATGACACTTCTGTTTTTTTTTGTAGTATACATACAAGGCTACAATATGCACCACAGAATCTACACACTTATACCTGTATATGTTAAGTGCCTTTCCTATGGCTACGTTTAAATATGACCTTTAAATCCGGCAGCGCTATATGATATCTCTAGTGAATAAACTATTTCCTTTAAAGCTATTTGAAACGCACGCAGCTCATTGTTAGCCCAATCGAACACCTACAGCGGGTATATTAAAAAGTGGCTTACTCACATGGGGTAGACGACACGGCGCGCATATTATGTGTTTTCCACCGGCCTTATGGTGCAGTCTCCGACCGTGGTGATCGGCGTTATAGTGACGGATCCAGGCGTCGACGATGTCGGCACTGTATTATTCTCCACCACTTGCTCTTGCTTGTCTTCCTTTTCTTCATTACTTGGCGGGAGTTTGACGATCTGGCAGTCTCCAACGGTCATGATCTGAGTCTCCATGGCAACAGGGGGCACGTTCTCTTCGGGCTCCACTCGGGAATCTTCGTCGTCGGACGAGGAGTCTGATACGTCGATGGTCCGGTCGTGGGATGTCTCTGTGGTCATGCTGTGATCGGCGTCCACATTTCTAATAAGTAAAAAATAAAATAATTTACCAATCGGCAGCTAGTTGTGGATTAGAAAGTCCTTATGTTAACTTGTGCAAATCAAAAAAGTTTTTTTTGTTTGTTTTTGTATTGAGTGGGGTATCAAATGAAAGGTCTTGATTATCACATTTTAAAATTATATACACCTGGATGTAATTCTTTATCAATTTATATGTGTTTATGGGGCAGTTGATTATTCTTAGTCTCTCAAAAATGGCCGGCCACCATTGTTTAATGTAGATTTGATATCCAGGCTGATAGTTACTACAAGCTGTTTGTTACTTTTACGTTATAGCAGTGTATGGCTCCCGTAGTCGGGATCTATATATCTCGTTTTATTTTTCAGGGCGGTGGTGTCTGGTTTGTTTATATGTCTATGTCCGACTAATCATGCCAAAATAAAATCATAAGTTATAAAGACTTACATGAGATAAAATGTTCTTATTGACAGCAGCCCTTTTCAATAATACTATAAGACAGATCAAGAACCTCCCTGACTGCTGTAAACCTACACAGTAAACGTAGTTTATTCATCTTGTACGGTTAATATATATTTTTTGTTCTGTGTAAGTTTTATGTATTTAAGTAAGATGTATATGTATGTTAATTATAATTATTGCATATAAGTATGTTTATTATATTGCCCCCGCACTACCTAATTTCCCATCACTATTTTTTCTATATAGGTTGCCTGGATAGATGGAGAGGAGAAGGGGAGGCCTTTGCCCAGCAGTGGGAGAAAACGTCAGGCTATAAAAAAAAGAAGGAAGCCTGGAAAAATTTTCTGGATGAAAAGTTTTTTTTATTTTGTGCAATAAAGGGTATTGTGTTGTAAACGTACCTGTCAGGATCTACGCTGGTGACGCCGTATCCGAAAGCGAGTGGGTTGTAAATCATCTCGGTCAAGTACGAGAAGTCGCCGAAAGGTAGGTTCGTCGCATTATAGTTCTCGTTGGGTCGTCCGTCTGAAATTAAACAATTACCCTTGTATTCAGAAAAAATTGCGACTGTTTGCTAAACCCATTTTACTTAAAACATGTTTTGTCCTTCTTTTCAATATTTGACATTGAAAGAACGAGACAAATATTGTAACTAAAATAGGTTTAGCAAACTATGTTCATTTTTTGAATATGCAAAAATATTACTTTAGTACCTAGCTACTTTGGATACCCTTAATCCACAAAAACATGTACTTATACAAAATATAAGTCGGTACATATGTTATTAGCGTGCGCTACGTCACTGTTTCTGCGTATCTCAGTCACAGACAATGCGTACGACACAGATGGAAAACCGTCAGTCTCCATCTCTGTCATATGCATGGAATATGACTGAGACAGAACTACGTCGCGTACATACGACTAACGTGGCGCACACTCTAAATCTATGTTAGAGGTAGATGTTACTTGCGAAACGATAGTTAGTAGGATTATAGCATAGCAAGCATGTTAGTACAAATACATACTGTCTTATTTTAAAACGCAGACTTACTTTGTTACTAGGTTTAAACTATTATCTGACAAATCAAGTTGACCTTTTTAGATGAGACATAGGCATATTACTAGATGTCAACTTGATTTGGTCGGATAATGGTTTAAACGTAGTAACAAAGTTAGTCTGCGTTTTATAATAAGACGGAAAGAGTTACAGTTGATTCATACTGAGACGGCTGCGGCAGGCAGCGATTTTCAATGTCAAAACTAAACGAAAAAAAGTTCTAGTCCTTGTCAAGCTTATTACACTATGCATTTTGCAGAAAGAAATGAAGGTAATATATCGTCATATTCATATAAATTAACAAACGTTCGATAAACTTATTTTAGTCAAAAAATGTTTTGTCTCGTTCTTTTACTTTCAAGCATTGAAATGAGGGAAAGGGACAAAACATGTTTAAAGTAATATGAGGGATAGTGTGAAAGTGCGCTACCGGTCGCTGCTGTCTCAGTATGAATCAATTTTGAGAGTCAATAGTTTCTTCATACCTTTCATATTTAGTTAAATAACTGTGTGCAGCTAACTACAGTTGTGTGTGCAATAAGTTAACATATTTACCGGTTTAGCTACATGTTATAGTTTGTCCAGTCTCAAAGAAAAGGCTACTCTAAACTCATAATTCCTATGTTATAATGTATTAATCAATTCTATACAATATTTTAAAGAAAACCCTATCCCATCCGTTAAGGTTATGTTGGGCTTTTACGTTCTATTTATCGGTTTTCCCATCCCTGATATCGCAAAAAAAATTGCAGCTTCATACATTTTGGAACGGTAGGTATTAAATTTTGTATGGAGTTGCAGATTTTTTTGAGATGTCAGGGATGGGAGAAACCGATAAATACAACTTACACAAGCTTCAAGCTACCCAACATTACCTTAACGGATCGGACAGGATTTTCTTTACATATTGTATAAAAAATCACACCTCGCGCATGAGCTTTATTATATTTTCAACAATAATCAAGACAATAGACGTACTCAAGGAATTCCGATGTCGTGAGACAGTATATGTGTTGCGCAGCTAACTATAAATATGTACTATGGAATAGTAACTTCAAACATTATTATGGCGCCAACATTAATTTCGCATGACGATGCACGGCGTCATACAGAAGCTAGTTAACTTTACGCAGTACAAAAATTCTGTGTCTATGGCCCAACGGAGACTACAGACTAGACCGCGCCGCACTTTTTAGTCTGTGAAAATAGAACCCATGGAATCACATGCAGTAACGCACACGACGCGCAAAAAGTCCGGCGCGCGCCGTGTGCGTTACTGCGTATGATTCCATAAGTGTAGTCCCATAAGTGCTATTTTCACAGACTATCACAGACTAAAAAGTGCGTCACGGATAGTCTGTCGTCTGCGTTAAGCCTTATGGTGGTTGGTTATAACCGTATTGGCGGAAAACAAGATCTATAGGGGAAGGAATGAACGTTTCCAAAGGAAACGTTATAATATTTTTCTGCTGTTAAGAATAACATTCCTTTTTACCATTAAAGTATCAGATTTTTCTGTTCAGTCAATTCAATGTATAAAAGAAATGGCGACTACACGTTGTGTTAAGTACATTTTAATTTAAGTGATTTAAAATAAATATTTTTATATTGAATTGACTAAACAGAAGAATCAGAATTTTTTTTTTTGGTCAAGAGGATTGTAATTCCTAACAGCAGTAATATATTCAAGCGATTTAAAAATCGCTTCCCTATTTTAAGTACCATCTACTAGAATGTACTTTGAATGTGGTATTTAAAAAAATACCTTCCTTAGTATTAGTGATCGCTGGCGTTCCGAAAAATTATACATATAAACACAATATATATATCAAAGCACGCCAGGGGACGAAATCCATGTGACAGAACTAAAAAATATATTTTTTTCCGTCGAACATTCAAAGGGCAAGCCAGGTTTTGGATGACAACTAGCGCTAGATTATAATGAATCTTTTGAGAGCGGACAAAATACCAATTAGTACCGACGTTTTCCCCAATTTTGATCCCACATGCTTATTGGTTCGTTTGTATACTAACAAAGAGACGACAATTCGGCGAGCCCGTACTGCATCGGTACTGACATATCCATACCTAGAGAAAGACTGGCGGTTAGCTGAGCGAACTCGGGACCTGGTACGCACGGTATGCGAGTAGCAAAGTAAAAATAGTTTAAAATTAAAAACCTATGAAAGTGGCAACATATTGGAAAGAAAAAAAATATTTTAAGCTATTAATACGCTCATTTAAATTAATCTTAGTTTATTTTTAAATAAGGCCATGGATCTGTACACACGGATGTAGTATTTTTAATAAGATGTACATTGCTACTCGCATCGCCGTGTAAATCAGGCTAAAGCGTCCGAGCCAAGCACGGCCAGGGACGCGAGAAGAGGGGGGGTGGAGGGGGTACATGAAGCGGTGTGGTATTATTTTGCTGTAATTATTAAAAGATATGCAACATGAAGGAGGCTACACATGTCACAATTGGGAACTTTCCTGGATCAATTATCTAGTAATTAAGAGTACCAAATAATTTATTTTGGACCGAGGAAAATACCTATTTTGCGTAGACGTATTGTGACATTTTCCCCCGCAGCGGTTGAGCTGACGGTCAAAAGTATTTACAAAAGCTTTATAACATTGAGTAAGGAAACTTATTTTATGATTTGTCATACCAACAATCATACATAAAATCTTTCTCATTGTTTCATTTTATAATTTTTCAAGACTAAAAACTGATTTCATTCCCTCATTTTTTGGAAATCTGTTAAAAATAAGTTTTTATACTCAAAGCCTTTCTGAACTGAAAAATTACTGAGACTGATGAATCAGCCAACCAAATCTATATATTTTTTATACACATCACGTGCAGAAATAAGCAAGACAATACCACAACACAAGCAATAAGACGCAAAAAAAACGCACACAAATAAAAAAGGAAACAAAAACAATGTGAGTCAATCATACCTAGTAAAATAAAAACTGAGTCATTGACTTGGAGAAATAATGACCGTAATTACAGTGTTTTTTGTAGCGCATAATAAGTTTCTGGGTACAAATTCAGAAAAATACTATCACGTCTTTATCGTTTAGACGGTCTGTGACTTCTCGTGACGTCCTCTTCTGGACATGACCCTAACGGGGCAGACAGAACACTTTGGGTCTTGCGGCTCTAAGCAGACAGAGCCCAGGGCCGCAAGACCCAAAGCGTTTAGGCGGTCTGTGACAACTTCTCGTGACGTCCTCTTCTGGACATGACCCTAACGGGGCAGACAGAACACTTTGGGTCTTGCGGCTCTAAGCAGACAGAGCCCAGGGCCGCAAGACCCAAAGCGTTTAGGCGGTCTGTGACAACTTCTCGTGACGTCCTCTTCTGGACATGACCCTAACGGGGCAGACAGAACACTTTGGGTCTTGCGGCTCTAAGCAGACAGAGCCCAGGGCCGCAAGACCCAAAGCGTTTAGGCGGTCTGTGACAACTTCTCGTGACGTCCTCTTCTGGACATGACTAATTCTGTTTTTGACCACTTCTTGTTACGTCCGTTTCTACCAGAAATGCCCGCTTCTGTTTATGGCCATTTCGTGTTATGACTACAAGTACAGAAGGCCTTTAGCGTGATGGTTCCGGAATAACTTTCCATGGGCTCCCTAACAAATCCTGGGTACATACCTGGCCTGGGCAGCAGGTAGTTCTTCGGCGGCCGCCCCCGCTTCCTTTTCAACAGCAGCTGCTGGCCGGCGGGGGAGGTGAGGTGCTGAATCTGCGCGGGGCTCGGGCCCATCACTGTGCCGCTCGTCAGCACGCAGCCTTCCATGTCTGCAATTTTATCATCTATTTATTGGAATGCAGTTCCTTTTTGGACGGGGGCTAAGCGAAAAAAGTACAAGATTTTTTCGTAACGAACTTTTAACGAACGGGCTGGATTTTTTTTGGTTTGTTTTAGGAGCTTTAAATGTAACCTCGTTCCAACCGCTTGTTCAGCTAAAATCTAACCAATAGGCCAAAAATGTTTTTCCAGTCGTCATGCCTATTTCATGCTTATAAAAGAGAGAGATGCAATTGCTGGAAGGCGCTGGATGCAAGCCGCTCTAGATCGGTCGTTTTGGAAATCCTTGGGAGAGGCCTACGTCCGGCATTGGATGATATGCGGCTTGATGAAATAATAATAACGATCATGATAATGCAATTGCTAATGAGAGAGAGAGAGAGTTAGAAGTAGAGCTAGTAGTTTTAAGCTCTTGCATTAAAATAATATTTTAAAAAATGTCCTTTAATAAGAGATAAATTTATCCTACATTGAATTAAAAAATTGACTCTTTAACTTTAACTTTGAGAGAGAGAGAGAAAGATGCAATTGGTGATACTGCACTAACCGAGCGAAGTCTTGGGCGGCCGTCCGCGCTTCTTCTTGATCTTAGGCGTCAGCGGCAGCGGCGTCTTGCGCGGCCGCCCGCGCCCGCGCCTCGGCGGGTCCAGCATGTCGCCCGACAAATCGCTCCTGTTCGGAACCAAAAATATTTATAAAACCTTATAAAAGTAAACATAGTATGTTCGGAACCAAATATATTTATTTATTTTATTGGTTTATGTACCTACACTTGAAAAATTTGCAAATAAAACCTTATCTTAGTACATAGGTGCTACTTATTTCAAAGTCCAAGTTAAAGTTCATCACCACCACTGGCGTGGTCCTAGGCGGCAGCATGACGTCACCGCTGGGTGTGAAGACCAGGTGACAGTATTCACAGTGAGTGGTCCGTACATGCCCGACATGCCTTCGGAACTGTTGTGCCGAATGTTGACTCACCTGACTGAGTCCATATTGGAGTTCATCACCACTGGCGTGGTCCTAGGCGGCAGCATGACGTCACCGCTGGGTGTGAAGACCAGGTGACCGGACTCCCGGTGAGTGGTACGGACCATGCCAGACATGACTTCAGAACTGTTCTCGCGTTTTGTGCCGGATGTTTCGTTCGCCATATCCACTGTCGGGTCCTCCTGAAAAAAACGAACGAGTAAATTGTTAAAAAAAACAGGAACAAAATTATTGAAGTGGGAGTTTTGTACATAAGAAAGAAATAAAAAAACAAATTAATAATCGTAAATTCAAATCGTATGTCCAGATATTTCTAAGAATGTTTGTTTCAGCGTTCAAAAACAACAAAACAATTTTTTGGATATTTTGGAAAGTAAATAAATAAATAAATATAAAGGGACAAATTACACTGATTGAGCTTAGCCCCAAAGTAAGTTCGAGACTTGTGTTATGGGATACTAACTCAACGATACTATATTTTATAACAAATACATATATAGATAAACATCCAAGACCCAGGACAATTTGAAAAAGGCCATTTTCCAACTTGCCCTGACCGGGAATCTAACCCGGAACCTCTGGGTGGCGGACTAGCATGGTGACCACTACGCCACGGAGGTCGTCAAAAGGACACGGATCTTCGTTTAGTCTTGTGTGCAACGGATTTTATTACGGAAATGACAACAATTTCATTCATGCGGACGAATTCTCAAGAAAAGCTAACAGTCATCGTATACATACATACATACAGCTGATACAGCTTATCAATTATTCTCGACGTCATGAATATCGTAAGATTTTTCTGAAACCCTAACACTGTTAAGGAGAACAAGAAATATACATTTTCAAAACTAAAAACAGACTTCATCCCCTAACTACACAACCGATTTTGATAAAATTTATATAGGACTACCTCATCAGTATGCCCTTTCAAACAAAAAAAGAATTTGCCAAATCGGTCCGGGCGTCTTCGAATAATTGGTGAACATATATAAAAAAAAAGATCGCGACTATATTATAACCTCCTCCTTTTTTGGAAGTCGGTTAAAATTGAAAGTAAAGAAACAATTGATGTATCTAAGAACCATATCGATCGAGTCGGCTTTAAAAAAAACCGCATCAAAATAGGGCCCATTCGTTTAGGAGCTCAATGCAACAAGACAGACACACAGTTCAAATTTTAACACCGCTGGTAAAAACACATCTAGAGATACAAGACAATAATATTAGTAATATACACGCTGACTTTTCATTGGTTTTGGAAAAAAAAAGTATAGTAAATAAATTCCTCTATCCATATACGTAATCCAAATTTCTGTATGTTATAAAATTAAAAAGTTGCGTAAATGATTTTCGATCGAGACCACGTAGTTATGCCGGCCGAAATAGCTGCGTGGATGTCGATGACCTCCGCCGGCCGGCGGGCGGTATATGGCGGCGGTACTACTTATTGATCTCACAATTTTAAGTTGTACAAAGTTGTACAAATTTTGCTTTCGAGTTTTAGTAAACATTTTTTGTTTCTGAATTTTCATTTTGACTAGCTAATTAGGTCTTACTAACAACTAACAATGCCTATGATTTTCGATCGAGACCACGTAGTTATGCCGGCCAAAACAGCTGCGTAGATATCGATGACCTCCGCCGGCCGGCGGGCGGTATATGGCGGCGGTACTACTTATTGATCTCACGTAAACATTTTTGTTTCTGAATTTTCATTTTGACTAGCTAATTAGGTCTTACTAACGATGCCTACGAAGTGGCCTTCGGCTCCAAAACCAATAAAAAATCACCGTGTATAAGTTTTAGCACGAATAAATATTACATTCAGTGGATATTTCATAGATGAGCTGCCTGATGTACACAATCAACTTCATGCACCTTATGCAGCGGTAATAATGGCGAAATTGCAATGAACTTGGGTAGCTTTATGCGCTTTTCATAGTACCAGTGGGCAGTTTTTATAGCCCGTATAATTATTTGATAAATATATAACTTTAACATTTCATCGTGAATTATTTATTTACGAATCTAATTTTATCCTAGCTGCTACGTCATACGTGAGACATTGATATTTTATTGACGCCTGTTAGAATTAGGTGACGTCAATAACAACTAAATATTCAATCATGTTAATTTAATTTATCTATTTGAAAATTCAACTTTGAAAGTCAAAATGTCACATAAAAATATATTTATTTCAAATTGTAAAATGCACTATATGTCGGCACACGACAATTTGTTGTCTTTTAGATCTTTTCCTGTAAAAACTTCAAGATTTAGTAAGGATTAGAGAATCACAAATAAAACTTCATGCATTTTAAATGTAGGAAAAATCCTGTCTAATATTATTCTTATCCTGATATAAAGCTTAGTGTTTGAATGAACGTGTTAGTCACGAATAATGGTCCTTTAACTGCCGATGGTGTAGTGGTTACAGCGTTCGGCTCATACCCGGAGGTAGCGGGTTTGGTTAGGACATTGTAGGCTGATCACCTAATTGTCTGATAAGTAAGATGATCCGTGCTTCGGAGGTCACGTTAAGCCGTCGGTCGCGGTCCCTGTCTTTGACATTGGTCGTTACCTAAAACCATGTCAGAGGTTTAAAAACTCTGACACTAGTGTTAGTCACTAACACACACGATAAGAAGAAGTCTTAAATGTAAATAGTCTATGTAGAAACTCGTTTAAAACGGAACTCGAAACTCGTTTAAATAGCAATTTGTCGAAACGAGAACAACTATTATGAAATCGAAAGAAAAATTGTCAATTATCAAGTGTTATATGTATATCCTAAGATAAAACAATGATTTCTGACTTTTTTGCATAATGAAAATAAAATATTTTACTATGTCAGTAAAACAGTGTTTAAAATATTGAATAAAAATAAACTTTCTTTTAGAAAGTACGTACATCCTTATCCTTACTACTATAATATTATAAATGCGAAAGTGAGTTTGTATGTTTGTTTGTTTGTTACCACTTTACGCTTCAAACAAACGCTTGATCACGCTTGAACCTATTTCGATGAAATTTGTAACGGATATAGTTTGATACCCAGGAAAGGACATAGGATGGTTTTTTATCCCGGAATTCCTACGGGGAGCGAAGCCCACGGGCACAACTAGTAATAAATAATGATCACACAAAAAGCGAGATGCATTCAAAATAAATAAAAAGGGTTATGTAGTGCACAAAAGAAGGTAAGGGTGAGGGACAGAGATATGTAGAAGGAGGTTGAGATGAAAAGGCAGAGGGACAGGGATAATTAGAGGGAGAGGGATTGACAGGGATATGTAGAGGGAGAGTGAGATGGAGAGGGACTGACAGGAATATGTAGAGGGGGAGTGACATAGATAGGGAAAAATGGACAGGTAAAGAGAGAGGGAGAGAGCATAGTGACGGGTAAAGGAGAAGGTGAGCGAGAGGCTGAGACGAGGCTTATGGCGAGCAACACACAAAAAGCAAGGATGAATTGCAATTCAAATAATTGGCCAAGAGCGTGTCAGGCCACGCGCAGTGTAGGGTTCCGTAGTTGCGAATGCCAACTTTGAGTTCTTGCCACTAAAAACGTCTAAAAACTAATATCTATTGAATTTGTATGAAAATGTCTTTTTTCAAGTACATTTTATAAGTTGATCGCCTATAACTTTTTAATTTGTATACCCTACTTGGCTCTGATAGTTTTCCTTCAAACTACATTATATATACTATAATTGTGATTTTTTGACGTGACAACGTCTTATAAATTGGTTTGCCGGGTGACACTTCAAGAAACTGCGTTACGCTCCGCTCACGTTATGCGCTCACAATGAGAGCGAGTGAGAGGCACGCGTCCCTTCCACTCGGGCATGGTTAGCCCGCCTAAGAGCGAGAAAGGCAGACATAAAAAGTCGTTGTCACGTAAAACTTTTGCCCGTATACCGACTTTACAGGCAACCAATTTTTTCACGTGGCCAGATTTATCCGCTTAGCAGATAGAGGGGGGGGGGGACACTTGACTCGAACAAAAATTTGAACTTTAAACCCAAATATTTCAGAAACGCATCCCTAAATCGAAAAATGGTGTTCACAAGCTAACAATATTTTTGAAAGATCTATTCAACGATACCCCACTCAATGTGTTTGTCGAGAAAAAATATATTGACTACGTCTTTACTTGTATGGCAGCTACATTGAAAAAAATTTTTTTTCCATATTTTATTTTACGACTTTTTTGCCATAATTAATATTCATATCCATGCCAAATTACAGTTTTCTATCTCTCTCGTCTCTGTAGGACTGTGGACAGACAGAAAGACAGACAGACATGGCGAAACTATAAGGGTTCCTTGTTTACTACGGAACCCTAATAAAAAGGACTATGTAGTACACAGAGAGAGGAGCGAGTGGGAGAGAGACAGGGATGGGCAGAGGCAAAGTGAGACACACAAAAATCGAGAATGAATTGCAATTTAAATGAAAGGAAGAATTATGTAATACACAGAGAAGCGAGTGGGAGAGGGACAGGGATGGGCGGAAGGAGTATGAGATCTCAGATTAGACACACAAGAAGCAAGGATGCGTTGCAAATAAAATAAAAAAGGCACAAGTACTTTGTCTGAGAGCCTCACCCGCTCGCAGATCTTGGTGTGCACGCGCAGCTTGTCGGAGCGCGCGAACGAGCGGCCGCAGCCGCCGCACGTGAACGGCCGCTCGCCCGTGTGCGTCAGCCGGTGCCGGGACAGGTGCGACGAGCGCTGAAACCTGCGGGACACCACACCATACACCTTAGGGTTGCAAACATCTGTCAGCACAGAACAGCTATTATATGCTGCTATCCTTTTCTCTGGTTTAGAACCGTCATATGCTAGTAGTGAGAGAGACGGAACGCTTCGGCATGCATGGCTGGAAGGCAAGTGCTCGGTCTGATTGAAGTAAAACCTTGCACTATAGTACTTGTATCGTACCTGAGATCGCAAACGTCACAAACGTGCGGCCTGCCCTCTAAGGAGTCATTGTTGGCTGAATCAGACATGGAGCCGCTGGAGTCTGTTTCCTCGTCATCATCCATGTTGGATTTGTTACCAGCTTTCTCTGTAATAAATTACATTTTACTTATTACCTTTTTTATCTAATACATTATTTATTACAATACAAAACATAGTAACTTAATACACTTAGAAGAACGTTAGAATTTACTCTGCGTGTTTGAAAAGGAAGGTTATTATTGTTAATTTTTTTGTAAAGATTATTATCACTCAGTCGTAGAGTACCTCGCTCGGCACATGAATGCTTGACACCTAACCTTTCTGTGTTAAATTTTAAGACGAAAACAAAATTCAGTAGCTATTTTGATGTCCATAGTTTTTGATACATGAATTAAATCTGAATAGTGATTTAAACATTCACCAGACAATTTCTATAAATTTTTAATTTTTTACTTTATCGACACAGAAAAAAACGCAGATGTAGGTAGCTTTTTTTACATTTCTAAATTAATAGTTTAGCCTAAGCTCTGTTGCAAAGGTTTTTAGGTTCACTTCAATTGTATTTATAAAGTATAATATAAATTGAAAAGCATTTCCTATATAAATGCAAAATGTAACTCTGTCAAAGTCAAAGTCAAAAATTTTTATTCAATGTAGGATAAATTTATCTCTTATTGAAGGTCATTTTTTTTAAATATTTTTTTTTTTAGTGCAGAAGCTAAAAACTACTAGCGTTTCGGAACGACCACTGCTGGGAAGACTACGCCGAAAGAAACCCAGTTCAGTATTGGTCCCTACCCAGCCTGATGGGCTATGTTACAATTACAATACAGATTTACACTTAAGCTATACATTTAAATTATACAATAACAATTTGCAGACAACTATTTCCAAGAATTTTTCTCAGATGATGATAAGTAGTCATTTACATGATAATACGCATTTTGTAATAAATGATTTTTAACGGCTGTCTTAAACTTAGATAATGGTAATGCTACTATATCATCTGGAATTTTATTATAGAGGCGCAAGCCGAGACCCACAAAAGATTTTTTTGTTTTCTCTAACCGCAAAGCTGTGATGGCTAATTTATTTTTATTTCTCGTGTTAATACTATGAATATCACAATTTCTCTTAAATGAGTGTATATTCTGACGCACGTACATAATGTTCGCATAGATGAATTGCGAAGGGAGGGTCAAAATATTTATGTCTTTAAATAGTTCCCTCAAAGACTCTCTAGCACCTAATTTATATATAAATCTGATAGCGCGTTTTTGTTAAACAAATATGGTATTTATATCTGCAGCGTTACCCCATAGCAATATTCCATAGGACATAACACTGTGGAAGTACCCAAAATATACCAAACGCGCTGTATCAACGTCAGTCATTTGCCTAATTCTTCTAACCGCATAGGCCGCAGAGCTAAGTTTTCCAGCTAATTTTTGAATATGGGCACCCCATTGCAACCCTGAATCAAGCGTTATTCCCAAAAATGTTGTGTTATCAACCATATCTACTGCTTCCTTATCAATAAATAATCGTGTTGGAACTTTTGTAACATTTGGTAAGCAGAACTTTACACATTTCGTTTTTTTTGCATTTAATACTAAATTATTTGCTGTAAACCAATCCAACACTTGCGACAATATATTATTCATCTCATCAGAGGTGTCAGTTTTCCTATCTACGCTGAAAACAAGGGAAGTGTCATCAGCAAAAAGTACAGCCTTACAATCTTTAACATAATATGGTAAATCATTAATATAGATCAGGAACAACAAAGGACCCAAGATAGAACCCTGGGGCACACCCATCACTACGGTTGATCCTTCAGATTTTACTTGATTTACACTAACTTTTTGAATTCGTCTGTCTTTCTGTTACTTCTTTACGCTTCAATTATTAAACCGATTTAGATGAAATTTGGTAAGGATTTACTTTAAGACCAGAGGAAGGACCTAGAATAGTTTTTATCCCTAATTCACACGGGGCTCAAGAATAAAAGTAAAAAATACTAACCATCGGAGTCGTCATTGTCATTATTGGAAGGCTTTTGGAGTACGGCGAGTTGCACCACCTTGATGCCGCCGGGGCCGGCTTTGTTGTCAGAACTCTTGTCGTGGTTTGGGGGTGCTACAATGAACAAAAAAACACATTTTACATAAAGTCTTGAAAGAAAATGGAATAAAATTTGGAATTACTTACATTATACATAGTAGCTATTAATAGGTTTGATGCCATAAATGTAGAAAGTCATCGATAAAAAATCAAAGAGATAAAATACAAAAAAAATTAAGATTCTTACAAAAATTACGGCAAATAGTTTGCATAATTTGTATTAAATCGTATTTTTGTATTAAATCGTATTTTTGTATTAAACCGTGAGGGAAATATTTTTAAAACAATGTACTGAAGTTTTCCTTAAAATTATTCATTGAAAAGGCCCCTAGTATTATTCACTCATTCACGAATACACCTAGTACAAGAACTACGAGGAAGGAAAACACTACCCACAATTGATACATAATGTGTATACAAACGTCATACTTATAAAAATATTTTTAAGTATTTTATCACTACAATCCTCACGAGTCATTTTGGACTATGTTCCATTAAAGTACAAACTAAAAAAAAAAACGAAACAATCTCATGGAGATCTTAATAGTATTTTTAACGGCAGGGTCAACGACCGATATACGATAAAGATACGACACACCAAATCTATGCGCAACTAGGCCAGTGAAAGGGTTATGTTATGAGAAACAAACTAGACAATTGGATTTTATTATCGTCTAAACATTAATCACACTTGATTCAAAGTAAATCAGATAACCTTTTTTGTCTTTACGGTAATTTACAACAAAAACGTTTAGTCTATTGTTTTTTTTTTATTAACAGTCCAGTGGGTTTTTACACTATATCTTTATACAATGACTATGTTTTATGATGTGTCATGTAATATGAACGGAATACACGTTTACAACATAATATCAATGTCACGTCTTTATCTCTGACGGCGCAGACAATACCAAGGGACGTAAGACCCAAAGGTTACACAAAACGTTCAGCTTGATAGTAAGTGTTATAGAAATGTAAGGAAGGCTGTGACGTAACCATGAAAATATGTATAGTACAGCCCGCACACGATGAAAGCTACTTACATAAAACCTTAAACCTTTTTAGTAAAACGTTTTTATTATTGAACGCCATTAAAATTGTATTGTCATGCAAAATAAATACGTCTGTGAAGTTTCATGAGTCTGTTGTGAGATTTTAACAAAATAACATTCAAACTGAGAAACAAGTAATCTAAACTGGATTTTTTTCTCATTTAGATTATAATCTACAGTACAATCGTGATTCTATGTCCATACACATAATAATATTCTCCTAACATAATATAAACCAGCCTACAATTTATAAAGTCAATAGCAAAACCGAACACATAAGAACACTTCCATTTAGACAATTTTTAAACAAAAGAAAAAAATACTATTTTTATTAAAAATAAAATATTAAAAAAAAAAATTGTTTATCTGTTTAGGAGTTAGGATGCCACAGACAGGCACAGAAACATACGTCGAACTTATAATTATAACACACCAATTTTACTCTTGCAGGTTAAAATATATTTATTCACGCATCATAAAGCTGTATACGAATCATGTTATTAGATGAGATTAGCAACGCATCACTATTTTGATTCCTTTTTCTACGTTCTCGCCCACCGTCACGCTTAAGTGGCCTTTGGGAAATTCGACTCTGGACTATGTCTACTTAGAACAGCAAGTCCCAAAATGCTCTGTCTGCCCCATTAGGGATAAAGACGTGATAGTAGTGAATCAGAAATGAGGAAATTCGTAGGAGAACAAAAATCACTGACATAGCTCAGCGGATTAACTCGTTTAAGTGGCAGTGGGCGGGACACAGCGCGATAAACCAATGGCCGATGGCGCAAAAAGGTTCTCGAATGGCGACCACCTAGAAGTTGGTCTGAAAAGCGATGAATGCAGGCCGCTCTAGATCGGTGATTTTGGAAATACATGGGAGAGGTCTATGTCCAGCAGTGGAAGTTATTTTATGCGGCTGAAATGATGATAATGACAAGATAGTATGTATGTATCACAAAAATGTTTTAAAATTAAATAAAGTTGTACTGTCTTTAACAATATCGGTCCATTATTAAAATGTATGACCTTTCTCTGTGCAACATGATATTGTATAAAACTGGTCTTTGTACTCATATGAATTATATCCTGCGGCGTCTCGATAATGAGCAATTACAGAACCAGCGAATAACTTAAGAAAACATTGATATATAAACCTTACGCAATCACTTAAAACAATCGCATTTTTATATCAATCGGAAAGAAAAGAAAGAAAAATTCCCTTTGTTCGCGCGTATTTACAAAAACCTCTTGTTTTTTTTTGTGTAGTAATAATAAATGTGGAGGTGAAACAATGATCGCTGGCGAGTTAAATAAACCGACCGACGCTGTTGTTTTGTATAGTCCCGGCAAGTAATTTACAGCAAAGTTAGCCACAACATAAATATTCAGTTTTGAAATTTATTTTGTTTTAAAACATTTCCTCTTTTACATAGAAATTGCTTAAAAACATTAAATACCTACAACTATACTATACTACTGTACTGTAAATTTGTATTTTTCAAACATTTATTATTAGGTTGGTTATAATTTATGTTACATATATATTTATTCACGCATCATAAAGCTGTATACGAATCATGTATAGTCAAAATGGAGAAAAGTATAAAATAAAGAGGTTAAGAACTTAGCGGAAGGAAGAGAGACATGGAAAGCACTCCACCGACAAGAGCCCAGCTCTTAAATATAAGAAAAAGATAAATTGTGGGGAAATTACAAATAAAAATAACATTTTTTTTGGAAAGGTACCTCAAGTATGTAACCTAAGAACGACTATTAGGAAGCTCTATCTACGTTGGAGATTTCCATCAAATAGCCAGTGGTAACAGAGAATTAAGGCTTTATTAACCCATTCGCAACCGCCAATACCATTCACAATAGAAAACAATGAACGTGGGCATTTATAAATGCCGTCCGGGTCTTTACGGGTTTAATTTAAAATCTACTGGAAAGATTCGGATGCTTCCTATCACAATCATTTTGGAAAGTATTTATAAAATACTTTCGGAATTTTCAGATAGTCTAGATGTTTAGATGAGAAATCACTAATACGTCGAAGATATATTTGATTTGAACAGACGACTAATACCGGGATTCGGGCTATAAAATTATTGATTAACTACAAAGTAACAGTATTGAATATAGTATAATGCATATGTGTATGTAATACGTAGGCGTATTATGTATATCATATATTTATTACATTCAAATATAAAGTTACTTATTTCTAGATCATCCATTTTGCCGTTTAAAGTTTGTACTTTATAAACGACCTTGTATATTCGGCGCGCACTGTACCTTAGATATGGTGATGCGATTGCCGAGAAAGGAAATTATGGTAAATTATCTCCGTCTTGAGCGTCTATTGTATAGTAAATAGGTGTTTCGCCTGTAATATTTTATTCGCGTGGCGTTTGATGTGTTTTCTTGCGTAATAATCTTGTACCATTTCGTTTTGTTGGATACAGTTAATACAATTTATCATTTGAATTTTGAAAAGGTATATAAAGGTGTAACAAAATATACTGAAACTATTTTATGGGGGAATTCGACCCGTGAAAGTGAACAACTTTCGTTATTCAGACCAAAGTTCAGTATTAAGGACTGTATTTTTACCTTTAAAATAGATTCAGCATATTTTGTTAGACCTTTATATACCTTTTCAAAATTCAAATGATAAGTTGTATTTACTGTATCCAACTGTATATATAAGTAAATATAATCACTATCGCGTCGCAAACAGAGCATTTATTTTATTTTGGCACAAACAGTCACAAGTCACTTTAGAGAGATGATGTGCGACGGGCTGGACGAGGTCTCATTGATGTATAAAAACGTTTTGCTGAGCCACAAGCCACAACCGTTGGTTTTATTTTGTTTTTGTCATATTATTAATGTAATTTAAATTTTATTACCAATAATCTATCATGTAGGTATATGTCAAACTTTTTAAGCCTCCAGCCAATCATTCTGTTATTCAGTTATATAAAAATCCGAATAAAAAACAAATCTTTCATATAAAACATTTGATAAAAAAGGACATAAGCCTCTTAAATAAGTCTTTCCGAGTTAAAAGGTATTCGAACGTACATTCATGACTTCTCATAAATAGATTGCTTCAGCAAAATAAAAATAAATCGTTTATGTCGCCAAGCCCGCTTACAATGAAAACCAGTAATTGGAATTGTATGAAGAATATAACATTTTACATTTAAGTCTCGCATATACAATGGCGCTCAACATTTTAATATATGAATATATATGAATAATTTATAGTCTTGTTCGTTCGTACTGAACAGATATAAATGGAGCACTTAAGATTTTTGGGTTTTCCTCGAATTTGATATTCAAGAAAGGCAGAAAAACTAAATGGAAGGTCTTTTTTATGAGTCAAAGTAACGACGTCGCTAATCTTGTACAAAAAAGATGATATTATTTTTTGTCTCAAAGTATATATTTACTAATAAAAACAACACTTTATAAATATTTTTTGTAATTTGTTTCTAAGGCCTGTATATTCATATTCAATTGTATATGTAAGAAACACTATCACATCTTTATCCCGATTGGGGCTGACAATGCCCAGGTCCGTAAATCCCAAGTTCTACATTCTTTATTTGCTCCAAACCAACTTTTATTACAAAGTTCAATAGACATTTCATTTATACATAATTACAAGTGCCTTCCTCAGCCTTAAGTAATTAACAGAGATGCAATTTATTTGAAATACCTATTTAAAATGCAAATATAAAATACCTTTTTTGCATTTAAAATAGTTAATCTGAAAAGTATTTTCCATTTTGTATTTAAATGCTTTTTTAAACCCATTTTGTACATCTCTGGCAATGAATGCACTAATTTAAAGTTTTAATCGTAGTACTATCTAAATAATAAGTTGTGTATTTAATTATCAAGTTTCAGCAATAACACAGGCAATAAATTTATATAAGTACCTATGCATTTTATTGCTACTAGGATTAAGTATTAATTAACTGCGTAAAAAGTTGATTTTCAGTATCATCAGAATGTTATGCTACATCTTGTGCAAATATAAATTGATTATTAATACAAAACCAAAAAAAAATCTTTATTTAATAATCCACGTCCGCCATTTTGAAGATGAATGATATATTGATTAGAAATATGTTTAGCAATAAACGAATCGTATTTACATATCTCATTAGCATGTTAAGTATAACAAATTCTCGCATTTTTATATCATTTTATTCGTCTAAATAAACGTATAATTTGATGTATTCGTAACAAAACATGGACATAAAGAGCCATATTTAATCTATCGCGCTCAATGATATCAGAAATAAATAATACGTTTAAAATGATAATGATTGGTTGACTGGTAAAAACTCTGACATTTACCTACTAAATATTTATTTATTCTGAGTAGGTACCTATTTATTACATGTAATGAATATAATCGTGATTATATTCTAAATTATCAGTATAATATAACTTTTTCTTGTTGCTGTCGGATCTCTAGTATTACTTTCTTATATGTTTTCGTGTTTTATTAGTATTAGTTTATTATTGTGTTAGTATTATTTTCCCAGCAGTGGGACACTATACCTACAGGCTCGTAATAAAAAATGCTTTTGTGTTATATATTTTTCAGTAACGGTCATATTATTATATCAGGTATATTAACTTAGATGTCAAATATATAAAATATACTTAGCATAAAAAAATGTTTAACATTTAGAAAAAACACAATATGGCTCGGCAGTTTTAACCGGTGTTTTTTTTTTACTAATTATATAATTAAACACGAACTTGCGATAAAATAACAAATCAATATTAGTCATAGAAATTAAATGATGACTAAGAATGTACTTTCTAATATTATTCATACTTCCTAACATTAACGCGATATAATCGAAAGATATATGTAACAATTTATTTTTCAAAAATTTGTTACAAATTGTACACTTGTTGAGATTAATTTTAATTTCAAATATAAATATATGATTCAATATCGAAAAAAATATTACTGGTACAAAAGGTTTAGTTCGGTGTTTTAAAACCGGTCCATTTTATATAATTATACCTTAACCTGAAAATGACACAAATTAATTACGACAAAGTAGAGTGGGTATACAATATAGGTAATTAAAATTTCGAATATAAAAAAGATTATCCACTCGTCGATAAATAAAAAAAAATATCGAAATACAGGTTTACTAATTTTAATAAAACTCAAATGCCTTGTGAATATTTATGACTTAAGGTATATTTAAATATATTTTATTACATACGTAACAATTTTGGGGTTTTATGGAGAATACTGTACTTTGGGACGAATGCTTTTGAATCATTTTTGAAGTACCCCATTTAAAATATTCAAGCAATAAAATTCTAAAAATATATCAGTTATTATTATGTAGTCACTAAAAATATATAAGACTTAAATCAATGTTATTTTTCCGTTCTCTTGTTAAGAGAAGTTATGACCGGGGAATCACCGTAGCCAAACACTGGTCAAGTTTATTACTTATCATCATCATTAGGTATTTTAGTCAGGTCTTCTGCAGGGCGACCCTCTCTGTACTACTAGAGCCGTACTTGGCCACAGCAGGCAGTGAATTTGGCTTTCACTCTCCACCATGCTCGCCAGACGGGTTGGAGAGGTCTCATTGATGTTTATAAGCTTTGTTTAGCTTATATTTCCTAAGTCTTCTTCTACGACATCCACGTGAAGACTTGGGGGTTGTCCTATTTTAGTTTGTTATAACTATATTAAACAGTGTTAAGCTCGAGAAGAAGTGGTGCGGATTGGCCATTTCTCCGTCATCATCATCTCATCATCCCTTTTTAAGTACTGAATATACAAAAATTCGACATTTACATACAAATTGCCCGGGCGGCTGCACACTTTCGTAGGGAATTGTCGTTTTTTTTTTTAATTTTTACTATTATTTTAATTTCATCATACAAAAGTGATCTAGTATATAGCCTGTGGTTCGATTTATTACTGGTATGTCCTTACCACGTTCTTAAAAAAATGAAGGCGTCCAAAAGACTTACCCGGCGAAGTGATCTTGTTAGGGCGCTCGCGCTCGTCAGTCTTATTATCGTCTTGGAAGCGTACGGTCATGGGTTTCTTCTTCACGCGCAGTTTCTCGTCTTCCGGGGACAGGATGGACACGCGTTTCTTGGGGCGATCTTCATCCGGATCCCTTTTCACGTCTGGTGTTGTTGACGTGGCCGTGGCAGCTGCTATAAGATATACTTTACTTTAGCAAAACTGCTGACATATATCATCATCATCATTTCAGCCGCATAACGTCCACTGCTGGGCATAGCGTCTCTTAATGATTTCTAAAATGACCGACGACCTAACCAAGGTTGCTGGAAGGCGCGGGATGCAAGCCGCTCTAGATCGGTGACATATATGTGACTCTTCCTAGGTTAGGTAGCGGACCCAGGGCTCTGAAGCGTTATCGCTGAGGATGCAACCGGTAATACGTGAGGATGATGATGATGGTTACATATTTGTGACTGTCATTACTATTTCTGATTTACATTTTCTATCTTGAGTGCACTATCTCTAAGTATTTATACGAAAATTTGGTGTTTTGCAGTTCCTATCTATAACGTAGAAATGTCGTTGCCTCCTTAACCTAACGAAAACTAATTAATCGATATTTACTACATATTCGGAATTAAATGTTTAAGAAGATACCAAAAAGTTCTGAATTAGCTATCTACCTATACTTTATTATAACATAATTTAATTATATACGAGTACTAGGTACATCAAGCAATTCTTTCTAATATTATGTATTTTTCTCACAATCAGGGCGTACCTAATTACTAATTTATACAGTTACTGGAAAAGAAAAAAAAAGGACGTAGAATGTTCTTGATGGTTATAAAATTCAAAAATAAATTCGAAAGTATTCAAATAACAGCCAGACATTTCACATTCAAATATTTAACAACGAAACAAAACGAAAGACGAAAAAAAAAATACATAACGTGCTAATGGAACAAATTCTGAGAAACACAAAAACGTAAAAAAATAAATAAAAAAGCGCTCTCGTAATGATTGGGTTACGCTCTACCGGTGTGGTCAAAGCAGGTAGAAAAGGTGCATTAATAAATAAAAAATAATATTTCTTGAAGGCTTGTCGTCGTAAAATATTGAGGTAAAATATAGCCGTACCAAAAAGGATTTTAAATATTTTACGCAATATAAAAAATGCGTTACTGGACATCGTAGCTAGTAATTAGTGTTTTATTGGCAAAGGAATTTTTTTATTCATTATTATAACAAAAACAAACGGTTTCTAAAATTCTAAGAACCACTAATGACGGGCATTAATAAATATTAGAGTTATCTACTCTAATATTTATTAATGCCCGTATACTTTGGTAAAATAATAAAAAAGGTAATTAAATATTACATAAACAATTTTGATTGTATTTTGTCGCTATAATACCTGGTACAGAAATAAATAATAAAGATGGCATGGGAAGTAACTATGCTGTAACCTTGATTAAAATTATAATTAAAAAGAAATTACTTATAATAAAAGAAAAACACTCTTACTTAATTTACCATGCACAGCATCATTTGAGCAACTACCTGGTAATAAAGATGGCGGAAAATGATTTCAAAAGCTGATATAGTAGTTAGGCACTGTTGTATTCAGCGTACAGCCGAACCTCTTCCATCTCCCTGGCAAACCCCGCCAGGAAACGTTATTGCGAGGCTGGTGATACACACTACCACTTACCCTGGTCGTGTTCAGTCTGTATGCCGGTGACCACTCGGTCCCCTGCCCTGTTGGCCGCGTGCCGAGCTTCTTCCATCCCTGGCAGCCTCCGCCAGGATATTGTTACTGCGAGGATGGTGGTACACACTACCACTTACCCTGGTCGTGTTCAGTCTGTATGCCGGCGACCACTCGGTCCCCTGCCCTGTTGGCCGCGTGCCGAGCTTCTTCCATCCCTGGCAGCCTCCGCCAGGATATTGTTACTGCGAGGATGGTGGTACACACTACCACTTACCCTGGTCGTGTTCAGTCTGTATGCTGGCGACCACTCGGTCCCCTGCCCTGTTGGCCGCGTGCCGAGCCTCTTCCATCTCCCTGGCAGCCGCCGCCAGGATATTGTTGACGGCTGTGTGGGTACCTGGAGCGTCCTCGCGCCGCCGGCGCCGGATCTCTTCGGCGCGCATCATTGACTGTTGGTACATGTGGATCTGAGGAAGACATTTTTGATTTACCACCGTATTTAAGTAAGTACAATTTGAGAAATTCTATCAGAATTAAAAGCAAAAGTTAAAAAAAACTTGTGCTATGAAATATGCCAAAGTAATGCGCACAAAACACGCGATAAACAGAAAGAAGATCAACCATTGCTAATGAAAAGTGTGGCCGCCGTAATTAAATTAAAAGATACATTTGAATTAAATTTACATTACTATTATTAACTGTTACCACCCGAGGGCAAAGCCCCTCCCTTCCCTGCGTTCAGATTTTACGATCTAATGCGGCCATGTGTGGATGACTTTTATTTATTAAAACCACATTAAAATCATTTTAAAACCTATTGTTTCTTTGGTCAGTAAATGTTACGAGTTCATAAAAACTCAAGGTCTAAATTTGTAACAGTCTCGACTAGACTCGTATTTTTAAATGTCTTATATGTTTTATATTTTTGTCTAGTGCGATTCTGGCAGAAATAATGGACTAAATAAGAATAAAGCGGGTAACGAAGCAAATACTTCGATTTAAAATGTTTTAGTTAGCATAGTTTTTTTTAAACTGCCCGTCACATCCATGTCTCATCATAGTCATCATTGCCTTATGACAAGAGGTGAGGTGGTGGTTTTAATTATTTCATGATTTTACATTAACTTTTTTCTAATGAAATAAATAATAAGCATATACTCAAGAGAAAGGCTAACGTAACAGAAATAAAATACTTTACGGCTAGGTAAATCTGAGTGATTTGTCAAAAAATACCTTCATATAAGTAAATGAGACCATATAGTTATTAGTCAGGTACACAAAAATGTAAAACTTATGCAACGAACTCGTGAGTTTGTTTGGAAAGGGCGTAGGGAGCGTATACGATAATAACAAAGATGCACACAATGTTTACATTACCATCGACTTATACGAGAGTCTTAGCGGGAGACGATATGGATTTAGAACACATTTCGAAATTAAAACAGCTACATAATATCCTTGGGCATAATATTTTCATAAACCTATAAATGTTAAATTATACACTATCACGTCTTCATCCCTAACGGGGTGAACAGAGCGCAGACCAATATATAAATTTAAAAAAGTTTTTTTTTAACCAAGTGTTGTATTTTACTATTGTAAAATAAAGTTACATTACGTATTTTATTTTTGGCGTAATTTCTGAAAAGGTCGGACGGAAAGGATAGTTATTTTACTTAAAAAAGAAGTGCACATATTTAGTGAAGAATTTATCTACATTGCATTCCCAAACTTTTAAAATTCCCAACAAGCATGAGTTATGCAATAAATAAAATACAGTGAGGCGAAGTAGCAGGAGAAAGCAAGTGTTTGTAAAAGGTGGACAAATACGTACTAACAGTTATTCTAAAGAGATTGTTAATCATTTGTTAACAGTAAATTTTACATAACAATGTAGATACGGCGATAATATTTAAAAAATATGTGACGTACGTCACGAGAAATAAACTTATCATAATTATTATATTTTTTTATTTTTATAGCCAAAGTTATCTCAATTCAATATTTATCTTGTATTTTCGGTTTGTTAATATACCTATCCATGATAATATTTAATTACCTGCATGAACTATTATTTATAGGTTGCTGTGGTTACAAATTTTTATTATTTAAATTAAAAAAAATCTCACTAAAACATTAACCAACATGATAATGAAAATTGTATCAAAACCTAACTTTTACAAATTACTCCTAAGAATAGATGACGCTTTTGGAAAGTATTTTGAAAGGATTCCATTGGTTGAGACTTCAGAGAGGTCATATTTTATGCACCTTGCTAATACCCCATCCATAGAAATCAATAACCCCATTAGTTTATATCACATAATATGAAGAAACCACTTTGAAACAGGTTTTAACTGATTTTCCAGCAACTTAAGAAAATTATTGCTTCATATTATTTTTTAAAACAAAAATTTACAAATTTATAATTTGTAATTACAATTACCGAATCGTAATAAATGCATAGATTTGTATTAATCAACATGTGCGTAACGTCACCCTGTACATACACGTAACTACGTATATTTAGCTCAAAATTAATGTCACCTTTGTTTTATCACAAGCAAATACCAAACAAAAGATTTTAAAACCTTTACAAAAATAAACGTGCGATATTTCACATATACGCGATTAAAAGTAAACATAAAAATATTTAAGTGCCATTGCTGTAATTTTATGTGTGCTATTTCTCGCTTTGAGTACGTAAAGGGCTAAGGGATTGGCATCCTTGAAGTTTTTACTATTTAGTTTTTTTATTATTATCTTTTTAAGTGTACTTACAGTTGGCATCATTCTAGCAGCAAATCTAATAGGTTAAGTACGGTTTTCCGGTTACGTAATTCAAATAAGATGCTATTAGTGAAGGAAGGCCATTGCGCATGAGTTTACGACAAATTGTTCCCAAAGACCCAAATAATATATGTAATGTATACTACAAAGAAGAAGATCATTGTGTTGATAATTAAATAAATATTTTAAAAAATAACAAAGTAATTGTAATTTTAACCTTTATAAATTTTTGGACTTAAAAATATATTTTTTTATAAAGCAAAAAAAAAATTATTCTCATTGTAAAATAAATTGCAAAATATAAAAAAAAAATGGAAACTTAGACTAGTTATCATTGCTTTGTTTTTTTAGAATTAGGCTAGGAAAAATTCAAATGGAAAATAATAGATGAAAGAGGGTTAATGAATCGTTTTTGTTTCCAGTCAGTTTTCATTAAAACTTAGTGTGTTTTATTTCCTTTCTTTATCCAATTTTTTTTACAAAACTTAAGCTAATAATATTATTTATTAAACATATTGTCATTTAGCGCGGTGGTACCGTTCTACTCGGTTCCGGGTTCAATTACCGACGTTGAGACAAATATTTGTGAACGTCAGATGTGTATTTGTTTCTAGTACATCGTATCATGATACCCAAATAGAAATAAAATTAATACTAAAAATACTACTCTACTATCTCTAAAATAGTTTCAGTATATTTTGGTAGACCTCATAAATAAAAATTTCCTCTTGTATAAAACTACTTGTATTTCTCGATCTTTAAAGCTTCGTTCCTTGTTAGGGGATAGGATAGGACATAGTGTACTATTGCGCTAACATTTTCACTCATTATTTAATTTATTAATTTATTTATATTAAAATAACGGGATTTAAAAAATCGGTCATTTTTGAGGTTGGGCTGTTGCCTCAATTAGATTTTCCCTCGTGCAGGTGGTAGGGCTCAGAGGGCAGACTAGCAGGTGAGCCATTATCTGCTCAGAAGCCTCACGGTCGATAAAGCTTTACCCCATTTATGTAGGTTGAATTTTACAATGCAAAATATAAATTAATCTACCTTCTTTCTTGAGGCAAACTACAAAACTCGATTTGCACTATTTTTTTTTTTACTTATTAAATATTAATTCTTGTATGTTGCCCGTCTGATAATAATGAACGTGCCCTTTAAAACTTTAAATACTTCATTACTGTTAATATGTTGCAACTTATAGTGCAGCTTTTTAATGTTCACTAGTTTATTCATGTTCATGAATGTAGTTAATTTCGTTAATAACACATAATTTAGGCGTAATAATTAAAGTTCTGACAGATTATTTTTAGGTGACGGTTTCTTGGCAAAGTTTTGACAGCAGATGGGTTAGATCAGATATGAAAGGTAGTGGTGGAAGAGTGAAGATAAAGAAATTTGGAAAATAATGAAAAGTAATTTCATGGTGTGTAATGCCCAATCAAAACTGAGTGTAAGGGATAGTTTTTCTCAAATCAATTCGAAGATCAGGCTCAAGGATCACAAAAATACATACACTACATTCACTATCACATCTTTATCCCTTACGAGTAAGATGGACTACCCCGTTGGGGGTAAAAGACACTCTGATGGTGATGCTAGGCGTGAAGTTCAGAAAAAGGCTTCTATATCATAGTTTTCAGTATGACTTAATACGAAACAAATTCAGAAACACATGAGTTTTATATGCGGCTGACAGGAATAGTAGATAGAAATTCCAGAACTGAACCAAAATACTATGATAAAATAAAAATACACAGAATACGAGAATAACCGTTGTTGAATTAAAAAACCCAAAGCATTTGTAATCCTTGCCAGTAAGAATACAACAATAGTTGAAACAATTAGAGTGGCCTTAGAGAAAGTGCACGGAGATCGTCTCTCAATGAGTCATGCTCATGTCATGTCGAAGTTTACTTGTTAGGGTCACTGTACACGGCGGGTTCAGTATCTTTTAGAATTAATATTACATTTAATTTTGCTAAAACATCTTTATTTAATTTAAATTATGACCTAACAATGTAAACGTACGTCTAAATAGCTAAGTTAAATATTTATTAAATTGACGTCACTGGAGAAGATGCTGAAGTGCAGTTTGATGCCACTTCTTCTGCACTTGCGTTCAGGAAGCGGCATCAAACTACGTCCGTCGGGACTTTGACATCAATAACAAAATAGACAAATATTAAGAGATCGAAGTTTTAGAAGAAATAAACTATTCATTTAATATATAAGGATTAACCTTTACATATGTACACATCTGGCTTTCAATAATTATTTATTTTAGTATGCTTCTAGTGTCCCAATTGTTGGGCAAAGGCCTCCGTTCTGGAGGCTTATAAAAAAATACGCTTCACTAAAAACAAGGAAAGCAAAAAAAATGCAAAAACGTCAAATGTTAAAGATGTTGATGAAATGAGTGCTTTTAATATTCATCAAAAGTTTCTAGGAAGAAACATAATTTGGCTTATAGAGTTACCTACCTATTCAAAATGCTTATAGTCGATAAAATCTTTGGATGCTATTGTAAAAACACAAGATAGAAGTATTCTATATAAGTAGGTTAGATACCTAAATAAGATTCTTATACCTTTAAACGAGCAATTCTTGTATGTATGTATGTATATAATATATATATATATATATTTATTTATAAATTTCTGTGATCTCGAAAATGGCTCTTATTCTCTGAAATTCGCTGAAAATTAGTATATGGGGGTTTTCGGGGGTAAACAATCGATCTAGATTAGTTTTGTTTGGGAAAACGCGTGTTTTCGAGTTGTCATGCGTTTTTCTTTCCACGCAGAATATAATCGCTAATTTCATCGCGCCGCGACCGCCTTGATTTAGCTCAGCGGTTAAGGATAGCGACCGCTAGAAAGAGTGTTACGGGTTCGAATCCCACTCGGTGACTTACTTTTTTTTATGTTTAAGTTTATATTTTTTTATTATTTTGCATTGTTTTTAGACAAGTTTAAAAAAAAATTGTTAATGTTTGAGATGTAACCGAGCAAAGCTCGGTCGCCCAGGTACTGAATACAAATTGCAGTTTTATCGATTTCTTATACAACAGCTAAAGATTTGGGATGGGCGTAAACGAAAAAGCGAGCTGGAATCTCGACTATAATATGTTGGCTATCGATGTATCACACTAACATTATAAAAGCGAAAGTTTGTGTGTATGTTTGTTTCTTAGTTACGCGCAAACGGGTGAACCAATTTTGATAAAATTTTGTATGCAGGAAGCTGACACCCTGGATTAACACAAAGGCAACTTTAAGCGCGAGTAACTCCGCGGAGCGCAACTAGTATTAGATAAAGACACAAAAATCATATCATAGCCCTCTCTAGAAAAGACAATCTTTTGGAAAACATATGCTAAGGATATACTTCCTTCATTTTTATGACTTTCATAATCATTTCATAAATGACGTGAGGAAGAAATTCGTAGAATTCATTATGAATCACTAAGGTTCTTAACGCATAAAACATGTGACACAAAACACGGTCAAATCAAATTCGAAGTGACTAGATTTTTATTTTTTTTATTAAATATTGAACATAGAATCTTCCATGAGTATTTATGATGACTGGGCAATATTTCGGTTCCAAAGCCGGTTTCGTGTTGCTCGAAAAATAATGAGACACGCTATATAATCTCAAAAAAAGATTAACAATAAAACAAGTAACCAGAAGAAACAGGGAGGAAGTTACTACATTCATAGCTGCGGTAGGTAGTAAAAAGGTTAGTATCTAAAATTCTTCACGTTTAAAGCGATCACATACGTCTTAATTAATGTAGAAACCATGTTATTTCTGTAACTTGTGGAGCAATCAAAAACTATTTGTTAGTTTCTTTACATACGTATATATTTTCACGCCTGTTTCCCAAAGGGGTAGGCAGAGAATATGGACCTCTACTTGTTACGATCCTGACTGACCTAATTCGCTTCATCTGCCTACACTTACTTTAGTTTCTTTATTACTCCATAGGTTTAAACTTTTTCGTGTCTGTAGGTTTTTCTCTCGCTACTCACTTAATACTTAGGTATTGATTCTAGTTTCCAACTTAGGGTATCATAATTGAGTTATCTTACATATCAGGTCCATCAGTTTCCTTTTAGGTCCTCAACATGTCCTCAACATGAAAACGCGAAAGATTATAGTTTCCCTGGACAGCATTCAGTACCAAGTACGAACAAATGATACTGCAAGAACAAAACATAAAAACTAAATCTTTGACATATGTCTAAGTAGAATCCGCGAATTATTCAGTCTATTACTATAAAATAAAGTCGAAACCCACTAGTTTCATCCCCACACGTAGCAGAAGCTGCGATGAGCCTAAAATGATTGGATCGGATCAAATATACCCACTAACAAGACCAAACAATGCAATCCACACGGCCAAGATTAGGCGAAATATCGTTACAACTTCAGAAAACGGGAGTCAGAGAGGATTTGTTCAAGTCTGAGTACTATTCAAACCTGTACCTTGAGTTTGTTCATTTGCTTTACGACTGTAAAACATTATTATAATAAATACTATTATGTACAACGTATTTTACTGCATGTCGATGGCTAGTTGAATTTGGAACAAAAAAATGAACCTATAACAAAACAATGTCGTACTAACTGTTCCGCCGCACGTCATTTCCTGTAAAGGAAATGTGTAGAAAACCGCTCTAGTTAGTTGTTTATATGTGTGTGAGAAATGGAGAAGGCAAACCACTTCACGATTGACACTCCTATTTCATTAATATTTACACCAAGCAGGTACAGGAGCGGTTTCATTTTTTAAACGAATAATTTATGAATTCCTATTAATATAAATATTAGCAACAAGGCCTTACGTGTCAACTTCCCTTTTATGAAGATTTTATAACATTTATAACAGTCAACAGTGCTATTTTACACAAATATTTCTACAAGGTAGATAGGTATTTTTCCAAGATTTTTATGAGTCACCATTATACGACGTGGAAGGGATATACCCGTAATAAATCGAACCATGGACTAGATAACTACGGTATAATGATATACGGGACTAAAAAAATCAAGATTCCCATACAAATTGCCTAGGTGACTGCACATTTTCGTATGGAAAAGCCGATTTTTATAAAAATAATTTAATGTTATGAATAATGACATAATTACAGAAACAGAAATTCTTCCTCTATTGAATGTTCTTTTAACTTCATTATACTATAGTAATCTTGTATAGCCCGTGGTTTGTTGCGGGTATGTCCCTTCCACGTTGTATTTAATAACTAAATTAAAATATTTCAGTGTTATTTCAGGTACTACATTTAATTAAGAGGCGGTCGGAAAGCGGACCTCGAGTTTCGAAATACTATAACCATGAGAGATACTTCAATTAAAAATAATTCAATAAAAGTGATACAAAAATACGTCACATACATTTCACTGCATGAATCACAGAAAATACCTAGGTACTTAGGTACATTAATACTACCTATATTATTGTGTGAAATTGAAGTTTTTGATTTTAAAGTAGTTTTCTGCAATGAATCCTTGAAAAAGAGGTGACTCAAAAATTTACACACATGTTTATAGTTTACACAGTGATAAATTGTGTTTTGAGAAACACATATTCCATATAACTCATAAATCTTTTAACTCAATCAGGAAGTACATCTACGGCATTTTATGAAAAAAAAAAAATATTTTGGCAAAAAACTAAAATAAAAATAAAAGTACATTTGACCAAAGAATTAGTACAACAACTTAATAGACATCTGTTTAGCAACCTACACAACCACATCCTCTTATTAATTTTGTTTTTCCACCTGCCACCTAGCTGGGAAGTAGGTATTTGGGACTGATTGTCTTACTTCTCAATCAAATTTTGTGAGAAAGACTTCAGCTTATAGATATATCTATAAAAATCGCCTTTTATACAAAAATTATCTGTTCTAATACTTATAAGTGCCTGGTTACTACTTTTTTTTTTAAATGGTGTCTAATAGATATGATATGAATATTGAATAACAATGACTACAATTTTAATGATAAGGAACTGCATCAACTGCAAAAAGGGACTCACCCTGTGACAGTAAACCTCCATAACTACTAAGTTTTGGTTGCAAAAGTATTTCGGACAGATAGAAATACTATGACAATAATTAGGTATGTATAAATAATGAAAACTAATAAAAATATCTATTGGGAAAACTATGGTAAAGGATATTAAAAATATTAACAATAAGTATATGATTTAAAATTATAAGAAAATAAAAACCTAGACAGTAAAACAACAAAGAATATGAAATGTATTGCAGCTACTGCAAATAAAAAAAATATCAATCCATTAAAAATAGGATTTATGTACTAGAAAAAATTGTAAGAAATGCCAAGATTTTATTACTTCAAATTGTATACCTATTTTAAAATTTGTTTCATTTAAATTTAAAGTTGATGAACTAAAAAACACAAAAATAATTAAATAAAATATATTTATTATTAAAAGTAAGTTTTTTTCTAAATTTGAATAATTTAGAAAAAAACTTACTTTTAATAATAAATATAAAAAGTATCTCAAAATACTATATTCGCAGAAGATATAGGTTGCTACGGCAAAGTCATCCCTGATCCTACATTGTAATTAATATTACTGCAGTTTAAGATTTTACATGTGACTTAAACCATTTTCTGACACATCTAAAAAGGCTCTTTTTACTCCCAAAAAACACCATAATGTTAATATGAAAAGGTAGAAGACTCACCTGTTTTAGTCTTTCAACATCTGTGCGAGCTGGGGGATATGATGTCTGTGGTGTAGCCACTTGTGTCTGACTGTACGATGGGTACTCCAAGTTGACATTCAACATCTGAGCTGCATTATCCCGGGCCTCGTATGCCAGTCCCCGGATCTCCAGTTCTGACGCTGTATGCATGAGCGACTGCAAATCCAGTTCTTGGACATCTACAGAACCCTTGTACATGAACTCTACAAGGAGGTTGATTTCTGAGAATGGGATCCCTTTCAGGATCACAACTGGATGCTGGCATGGGTTGTCCCTATTGGAAAAGAAATTGTTTTTACAGATGCTTGGTAAATTATTGTTTATACTTTAAAAATTCTAGAGAGAATTTAATTCAGCCAGCGAAACAGAACTAAATATATGAAACGAGTGTAAAACTTGGTAAAGAGATAAATAAGTCACCCAATTCATAATATGAGCTGAACAATGCAAGGTTTTGCAGTGTTATTTGTTTGGCAGGTACCTAGGTATATGTAGGTAATAGGTCACTAATTATGTATCATTAAATTTAATTCACATAAAATGTCAAATCAGACAGGTACATATTGATGTTTTAATTTATTGCCTTGAAAAGCCTACATTGAAAAAATTAGATAACTAATAGGTATTTTTAGAATTTACAATTATTAAAATATGTCATTTCACAAGAGGCAAAATATATTTAGGTAATATGGAGTTACAGTTTGGAGTAGCACCATATACAAATTTAATGCTGTTGGCTGTTTACAATAGTACTTACACAGAATTATAAATAACTCCACACGAAAAAATAATGATGTCATATTGAACAAATGGTGCAGATTTGTATTAGGTAATATGAGCAAAAAATTTAAGAAGGCTAAAAAGGAATGAAGTTTATTATTTTAAAATATTTTAAATTAGGAACACCAGGATTGGATCCAGACTCACCTGAATATTTGTTCGAAGTAGGGGCTGCATGCTGACAGCACTAACTTGTGCGCCTTGAGGGTACCGTCCCGGCAGGAGAGCGTCACGTCTGCCAGAGCCGACGACGAATAGATGGTCGTGAACAACTGGCTCAAGTTCTGCAGGTGGTTATTCCACTTCAAGTGGAACGTCTTATCGCTCGCCATCCCCTGCATCTGCACCACCACACACACTTATCAAACACAAATCACAGTTCTTCACGAATGATGAATAAACGACAGAAAACCACAATATTCATCTATGCAGAAAACCGTCTCTGCTGCGACCGCTACATAAAATTATAATTATTACAACTTATTTTTAGAACGATGCCCGTAAAAAACACTATACGTACGCGGTATGACAGTGTAATATACTATAGGTACGTGCCGCCGACAGATTTTAAAACGAATTTATATAATAATATTCTGTTCGTCACTACTGTATTTTTATAAATACCGGCGCGAAATCCTTACCTCGTTTTCGCGTTTCCGACTTCCCAATTTTTCACAAATAACACCGAAACATTTCACAAAATTAAATACAATAATTATGTTACACAGAAAGCCGTGTCGTAAAAAACAGAGTGGGGCACGCCGTGGCCCCCTCCTTGCCCCGGCCCCCTCGCACACAATCAATATACGGAATATGAGAGCGCGGCGCGCCCCCTCGCCCCCCGCATGCTTTATTATACCGTAATTAATATACAACTTTATTGTATTATAGACAGCGCACACACATTCCAAGCAAGAATGTATCTACCCAATATTAATTATTAAACCTAATGTATCTTTCTTTTACTTGCATTAATTGCTAAGTTTTATTAATTCTACTGATTTTGAATATACTTAAATCATAAAATATTTTAGTATGTAGGTACAACTTCCTTTGTAAGAGTTCATTGAATTTCTTTCTGTCTACACTTCCTTACTTTTATTTTTTGTTTAGTTAATAAGCCTAAAATTACATTAACTTTGTTTAAATGAGTACATAATTAAAATAATATTCTTAAACAAATGCATATTGCAATACTGTGCACATTTTTGAACCTAAAATCTCTGCAATATGCATTCGAATATGATTGGGATAGTGGTGCGAGTTCAAATATCTTTTCATCTCTTCTCTACAATACGCACACACACATTCAAACCAGAGAAATGTAAGTACCCCTGCATTGTATACTTTGTAGAAATACCTACATGTACACTACATTGTACATTACACTACCGTCAGGCGTCAATAGTTGTAGTTGTACGTATAGTAGTCAAGTCACTAAACCTAACTAGTGTATGTAATAACGACGTAACGAAAATAGTATCACGTTAAAACCGCTTTTATTCCTGGGCAAAATGGTTGATTCGTGAGTCGTACATACGGCTATGTTAATTTGAGATCGACTGCACTATACAAAGAGAATGAAATGGATTGAATTTGTGTAGCGAGATGGAAGGTTGTTTTATGTTTATTAGATTCTTCTAGATATACCATTTTTTCATGTTTGTGTAAAGTTGTGTTGCTGACCCTTATAAATTTAAAATATGACTTTATTTTACTAGTATTTCCCATACTTACACGATTTTAGTAAGTAAATAAATAATAAAAAGATAAATTAAAATTAGTTTAACTTAGTAGTTTTAAAAACTGCATTCATGATCACGTTAAGATCAGGGAAACATTTCACTTATTTTGTGATTAAAATTAGAAAAAAAAATCCGCACCGAAATATAACTATTCTTTCATATAGTAACACTGTTATGACACTGAAGTGGGCCTGCATTGGAGGGTTAAGTGTCAACAGCTGATTTTCATTCAATTGAAGTTGTCGTGGGCACGTGTCAAAAGTATTTCATTCAATCAGCTGTCAACAAGATTTCTGTCAGTTGAATTGTTGTCTTGGTGTGTGGTAGTGCCGGTATTTTTTGAAATAAAATATAAATTTTACCGCACGCTCTAAAATACAAAGATTTTTGGAAAAAGCATTAGTAGTTAAATAAGATTGAATTATTTCTCTAGAATTCTTAAAAAGATCTGAAAGTCTTTTTAATTGTTGTGGAAATGGAGAATAACATGAGTTTAGTGGTTTCGAGCCCCAACACAAAATACACTGAAGAATATATTTTCTCGGACTACGAATATGAAGAGACTCTGGTTACTAAAAACGGAAATGAGCTGGTGGTAAGTAAGCCTTCTCGATATTTCTATATAGCCCCGACCGGCGCCGCTGCCAGCCGTATTGATTTTGGATTCTCGAGGTTTCTTTCGTATTCAAGACCGCTGCAAACTCCACGATTTACGAATTATTTCTGTTATTTATGACACGTTGTACTAAGTAATAAATGTTCTGTTTAAATCGTTACTCATTTCCTTCTTGTATTTAGTTGCGTTTTGTTTTCCTTGGATTTTCCTCTTACCTTTCTACATTACAGGATTCCTTTATTGTAGGGTCACATGAGTAGGGGGTTGGGTATGGTAGTAATTTAGAAGATATATTTTTTTCAATTCTAACCTAAAAATGTAAGAAGTTTGATAATTAAAAATCATAGAACTTCGCTTCCACAGTTGTTCCGGGCGATCATAAAAAAATTACTAAACTAATCCCTTCTGCCCTCAAATGTCCCAGGTGGTCATTTAAATAAATAAAATGAACCTAACTTTCCTTCTGCTGTTGTTCCGGATGGTTTGCAGGTGGTAAAAAAATATCTATTTATTTAGTCAATTAACACACAATAAATATAGTACTAATATCCGCATCCCCCACTTAAAGGAGGACTCACTGATATGATATTAAATCAATTAAGAATAAAAGAAGCTTCTAAAACAGATTCTGTAACTTAGCCTACTTATGATGTAGGGAATTTTAACACATTCTGGGACACTTACGGCTGTGGACATAATTAAATTGTTATTTTTATTGTATCTGATCTGGCTGAGTTTGCCGGAATGTGTTAAAGGTTTGACTTTTTGTCTACAGGCAAAGCCATACCGCAAAGCTTTGAGTCTACGTACAGGGAGGAAGGTGGGCAAAGTGGGGGTGATGCTGGTGGGCTGGGGCGGAAACAACGGCTCCACCTTCACAGCTGCGGTGCTCGCTAACCGACACCAACTGTCTTGGACTACTAAAAACGGAAAGATGGATTCTAACTGGTAAGATTTATTTTCATTTTGGCATATCCTTAGCATAGCTGCTGCTTTGGACTATGAGATGCTCTTTCCAACTAGAATGATGTGACATTGTCACGCACAGGCATCAAAAATAAAGTCAAGTTGAAGAAGCTTAAATTATACATGTTCCCAAAATCAAAATCTTTGAATGCACGTAACTGCACAACTAAACTAGCAAAAGCATTTGTTTTTGAAGTTTCATATATCTTACAATGAGTGAAGATGAAGCCACAGAGGTCTGTCAGGATTATAGCAAGTGGAGTTCCATAATTTCTGCCTATCCCTGTGGGAAACAGGTGTGATAATAAATATGTATGTAATACGGTATTTTACTCAATTATTTTTATTATAGGTACATATAAAAAAAAAAAATATTATCTACCCTAAAGTAAATAATTTATAAGCTTTTAAAATCTGACAGAAGGGAAAACTGTCAAGTAACAGAAAAAGGATGCACATACAGCGCTCTTGACGTCACTGCCAGTTCTCGAGCGTACGAAAAAAATTGTAAAATGTCCCCGCCACTCTACCACGCTTATATTTGAATTGCTAATGAGGCGTTTTCCAGTGAAAAAAAAAATGACGTTAAAAACATTGTCAAAAGATGGCGCTTAAGAGTTTGAAATCGTTCTGTCAAAAATGAAAGAGGCCGTTTGGTTCAATACTTGTAGTAAATTTGTAATTAATTAACCAATATTGTATTATGGTATTATTTAAGTCAAAAAATACATATTTACAAACAATAATATATTTTTAACAAAATTTAGTAAAATAAAAATATTAAATATTCCAAAACGTACTGATTATATTCTCTTTGATTTCAAAGACAAACTCTCACTATGAACATTTTATATGAATTAGACATTGACAGATCTATTAATGTGATTGCTGGCGGCATCTATGTCACGTGAAGGAACTATTTTTTTTTTAAAGAAAACGCCTCGTTACTACTTCAATGATTAACCGATTTTCTTGCTGTTTGGAAAAATATTTCGATTTAGTCTATTTTTTGTGTTATAAACTAAAAACATACACAGTTAAATTATTGTGCAAATTGCAAATTACTTATATTTATTATCATGCTTAATATTTGAATATTAAGCATGATAATAGATCTAGATAGAATCTCTTCAGATTTTTATTTTATATTTTTTTCTTAGGTTTGGATCAATAACACAAGCGTCCACGGTCAAACTGGGCATAGACGAGAAAGGGCAAGACGTCTATGTACCCATGTGTCAACTGCTGCCCATGGTGCACCCTGATGACCTAGGTAATATTTTTTCTTTGTAAGGCTTTTCTTTCCAAAATTGATTTTCTTCACATGATGCGAAAACGATAATGTAGAAATATTTTTTATTAATAGTGGGATAGCAAGTAAAATAAATAAAAATAAATAAGTTATTAAGGGTGGCGATAAGGTCAGAAAAGTGTAATTGTAATTAGTTAGTCCTTCATTTAAATTATCTAAAAATAATGGACCCATATTTTTCAGTTTACTACAAAAGTAAAGATTCACAAAGATACGAAGCATCAAAGTTCCGGAGTCACTGTTAAGTAAAAATAGTACCTAGCCGTAACGTCATACAGAATTTAAATGCGCTGTATCTTTGTCATTTTTCGTTTCTCAGAAAAAAGAAAAAATACGTGTACATTATTTTTAATAATCTAACCGATGAGCCACAAATATTTTTCCATTTATCATGCCTATTCATGAGACAACATCAAAAGTGGGATCTGAACAGACATTTCAGCTTTTCTTCTGTCATTTTTAATCACGATCCAACTTTCTTAAGCGTAGTGAATAGATTTAGGTGTTACGTTACGGAAGTCAAAGTTACATACTACCTAATTGATTTGAATTGCTTTGTGTGTTTCGCCTCTCCACGAGGCATCCTCAGGCACCAAACAAGTTGTCGATAGGTCTAATGGCGAATGAATTCTGTTTAAAAAAAATAACCTTTACTGTCCCACTGCTGGGCAAATGCCTATAAAAGAATATTTGAATGAGATGGGGGCATTTCCTTCCAAATATTTTGTTCGTGTGCCACTAAAAATTATCATTTCTGTTTTATATTTTTTTATTTCCTGTAGAGATTGATGGTTGGAATATTATCAATTTTGTTTTTTTTTTTGTTTCCTGTAGAGATTGACGGTTGGGACATCAGCCCACTGAACCTGGCGGACTCTATGGCTCGGGCCAAGGTCATAGACTACGACCTGCAGCAGAAGCTGAAGAAGGAGATGGCGGCCATGAAGCCGCGACCTTCTATATACGACCCTGACTTTATCGCTGCTAATCAGGTTGGTTTTCTTATTTCGAATTTCCAAATTGTCAACTCTTTCGAATCATGTTTTAAGCAGCTCAACCATGTCACTATTTAACAGCATCTAGAGAGGCAGACCCTTTCCACAGATTAAAAAAAATATAATTATTAACATAAAGACCAGAAACTCGCAGCGTTCACCGCTATACGGCATCCCCGCACCTTCCCCGGTCTCGGCGGCGTTAGGTATCTTTGAACATTGAAACTCACACATTGACGTGTGTACGGATGTATAGTTTCGCTTGTAGTAGTAGTACGCATAAATGTTCCTCCGCTTGTATGAAGCGCCATACTTGTACTCTTGCCTCGAGCGGCAAAGTTAGGGGGCGTCATAAACAATTATAAAATATATACTATTCATCGTCCTTGAAGAAGTAAAAGCCGGAAAGTGCACCTTCGACTCTGAAACAGCGCAAATGAGAAAGCAATCGGTAATGCGTCGATGAGGAAGCAGAAAATATGAATAAATAATATATTCACGTATTTTTCCCATCGATTATATTTATTAGGAATGCCCGAATGTGTTGTTTCCTGTTAATCTTATTAATAATAACCTGTTTGTTAGTCTGGTTCCCGAGACGTAAGCTCATCTTTACATTTGTGTGAGTGCACACAGACAGTGTAGGTGAAACACCGGCCCGAGGCAGGAAACGTATTATTGGTTTTTGAAACTCGGCCTGAGACACGGCACAACCCTCGCAATTTTTATAGTCTACGTCTGCTTGTCATGTCATATCATATTAGATGTAAAATGATAAAATCATCTTGTCTCCCTTATTTTTTTTTTCATAGGAATGCATATAAGCCATACGTATATTAGTTCTGTGTTTAAGCGAAGAGTTAGGTAGTATCGGCAGTGTACATTTCCAAGTCATCAATTAACCTACTTAACACAGAAACTTGCAAACTCAGCCGTTCATAATAGCCAAGTTGACTGACAACACTATTTAAAAGTTCTTCCATTCTGACCTTTATTCTTTAGGGAGTAAGGACGGAAGTATCCCATGTGCAGTTTAATTATAGCTTTTGCACGTCACGGAGTCACGTTTTAGTTCACGCGCCGTTCTTACGTAGAGCAATATATACTGTTAGGGTAATAATCATTGCCAGTGCCAATAACGTGGATTGGATTAATTTATGCGATTGGAAAATATCCACTCGCATTTACATAAGCTTTGCTTTTGATGGTAAATACCACTTCTATACTTAGTTATGTGCCGCTGGAAATGATCCAGATTTACGGGAGTTTTCCAATTGCACATTTACGAGAATTTTCCCAATATTTTCCATAGGCCGTAAATGTTTCCCAAAATTTCCATTCTTAGGAATGTTGCAGGTATTCCCTTCTACATCTCTTAAGTTTTTTAAAATCCCCTGGGACGGCACAGAATTACCTTACCCAACTCCACGATGAAGTTCATGTGAAAACTAAAAGTAAATTTAAGGTCGAACCTACATGCATACAAACCGAGCCGTGTGATTTCCGACAGAGTATAATAAGGCCACTCCTAGTCCTCCCGTGGACGTCGTAGAAGGTGACTTAGGAAATACAAGCTAAACAAAGCTTATAAAACATCAACGAGACCTCTCCAACCCGTCGGGCCAGTGAGGAGAGCGTAGGCCAAGCTCTCGCTGCTCTGGCCAAGTATGGCTCAGGTAGTACAGAGAGGGTCGTGCTCCTGCGGTGGAGACAAACAGACCTGATGATGAATAGGACAGACAAACTCTATCTCTTCCTCTGGTGTCGCAAAGGCGGCTAAGGGTCGGTTTAGACAGAGAGGAGGGCAGCGGAGAGGATTTTTTTATGACACTCGAAAATAAACTTAACTATTGGCATAAAGTGCTGGACGCGAGCGAGTTCTTTGTCATGTTAAAACGTTTATACACTTTAGGCCTTTAATACGGCCATATTTTCAATTGAGTTGATGAATTGTTCGGGCATTTTTCCTCTGAACTCTCTCCTCTCGTCAGAACTGAACCTAAAGTACCAAGCGTATATGTCGTTATGCAACTGCATTTACAACGAGCGGATTTATAGGTTTCATCCATAATCTTCTCCATTGCCGAAAACCGTAGTAGACCTTCAGTCACCATGGACCACTGGACCAGTATGTTTTTTCTTGCATGCGTTCTACAACTGAGCTGGGCATTGCCTTAAAACCTTCAGCCTGATCTTTTCGAGCAATATCGGTAAAAATGCTTACTCCATCCCCTTACAAATAGTCTAAACAATCGTCAAACCATAAACACGCACTCGCCACGTGTAAGAATGTTTATAAAATTCGCCAATTGTCTATGATTGGTGGAAGGACAGAATTTTCCAGTGCAGCTCAATGCGTTGTTTATAAAACATGGCTGGACATCGTGTTATGTCTATGTGCAGCTTTTAACTTCAATTGAGGCGGAAGATTTTTCCCCACACGTAAACAGACTAGTGCCTGACACCAGCCCTGGGCGGCAGTGTAAAGGGGCGCAAAATAACATTTTATTTCTAGCTCATCCTCCACCCCCGTCTTCTATACATACATGTAATAAAACAGTAAAAAAAAATGAGTCTGTACATTGAATATATTTCCAAAAAAACTATTTGGGGCGATGGAGAAATAGTAATAGAGTAAGAATTAAAAAAGTCTGTCCGATTGTCTGTTTGTACACGTCAATCTCCGGAAATACTGGACTGATTCGAATAAACCTTTTTTGTTATATAGCTGTTAAGCCTAGGAAACATACAGGGTATAATTGATTTTGGAAAATAGAACACCTGAGGCTGCAGCAGAACCATAATGGTCCAATTAAATTATGAGTTTCTTTTTTCCTTTTCGCGTAGATTCAGATATTTTTTCATTGCCAGTCACATTGTTATATGTACGGCATAAGGAGGCTTTATACTTGCACCCAATAGTTTCCACGTGCAGGAAAAGCCAGAATTTTCCACCACATTGTTTATTAAACATGGTCGGATGTCGGTATTGTACTACTATGTACTATGGAGGCAGATCGTTGCGTGCGCTAAATGATTATCCTATATGGCTTGCTACACAGATAAGCGGGCCGGCACGCACTGTCGGTTCGGCAGTATTTATTTATTTGTCGAACAACAAAGCCCACCCGAAGTAACCACTACGTTATGTTCGGATTCATTGTGAATTGTGACATTGACAGTTACTGTTGTGCCGATCGAGTAGTTTCTTTGAGTCTAATCGGCTTGATTCGGTTTTCAATACATACAAGAAATCTTTATTGCCAAAAACCGACGGGCATAATCCGCTAGTTTCTAACAAGCCAAATTAGATACTTTTTTCTAAACATCTAAACGAACATTGTCAGAGATTTGTATGAGAAAGCACGTCGTGACGTCATACTTTCTTGAAGTCAAATACCGCTCCAATTATCATCATCATCATCAGGCATTTTTGTTTCCACTACAGGAGCACGATCCTCTCTGTACTACCAGAGTTATACTTGGCCAGAGTAGGCACAGAGGACTTGGCCTATACTCTCCTCGCTGGCCAGACGGGTCGGAGAGGTCTCCAATTATCAGTTTCTGTGCAATAATAAATAGACATTCTGATGACAACCTTCTTTCTTGACATTTTTTATAAATTGTGACTAACCATTATTATTTTGATTCTTATTAATTTTATATTGTTTTTTTCTTATTTCTATTTTATTTTGATATGTTTTAATTTTATTTGGTTTTAATTGACTATATATATATATATTGTAATGCCCTTGCAGGGTTCCATGTTGTACTTCCAACTATTTATAGTGATTTTGTAAACTTTTACCACACGTGGAAACAATAAATAAATTGAATTGAATTGAATTGACAGTCACGTTGAAAATGGATGTGATCAATGACAAATAACATTATCTTGTGACGTTCTATTCCCTTGTCAGATGCTTGTCTTAATTTGGAATGAATGTTCGCGACTTTACCGCCCAGTGGTGCCGATTAATGTCGGCCCGAATACGTGTGTAGCAAGTCTAACTCCTCAATGACTCATATAATGAATTAATGACAAACGATTTATCGATATTAGAATAGTAGTCTTGGGTTCAACAAGTACTTGTATTTAAAAAATATATTTTTAAAACAAGCTTTTATCTATAACAATGACCTAAACTGGAAGCGACGTCAAAACGAATCAATCGAGGCCCAAACTCAGTGAAGTTATGTTGTTTTATCACAGAGATGCCATGACCATCTTCCAGCTCCATCATCAGATCAGTTCCATCTCATCATAATATTAATGCGTGCAGAATTTCAGCTTAATCGGAAACCGGGAAGTGGGTCAAATTTAACTTGCAAATTTGATTACAGACAGACAGACAACGGGACATGTGAAACTAAATAAAAATAAATAAATATAAATATATAGGGACAAATTACACTGATTGAGCTAGCCCCAAAGTAAGTTCGAGACTTGTGTTATGGGATACTAACTCAACGATACTATATTTTATAACAAATACATATATAGATAAACATCCAAGACCCAGGACAATTTGAAAAAGGCCATTTTCCAACTTTTATTTATTTTTATTTTTTTTAAATAAAAGTTTCTTAAGTAAGTTATTTTGTACTGATAAGATTATAAAAATGTCACAAAATAATGTCACTTGTTATTTATCATTTTAAACGTAATTTTAGGTTTCAAGAAAAACTGATATTAAAAAGTTATTTGATTCCAAGAAACTATGATATCGCGGTTTGGTGGTTTATACAAATTTCATACATACATACATACATACTATCACGTCTTTATCCCTAATGGGGCAGACAGAGCATTTTGGGTCTTGCGGTCATTTTTTTACAAATTTCATAGAAAACGTTAAGGAAAAAGTACATTCCTATCTGATTTGACATGGATTTAACTTGTTGGAAACTAGAGTACGATCAGACATTCTGACCTCCATATACGACACGACGTCTACTTTTTCTCAAATCATAGTTAAAGATATGAAGTTCGATTTATTTTGCATTAAAACACCATTTCAATTTAGGTACTTTTTCCTAGTACGTAATTTTTATAGCGTATTTTATTTAGTCCATATACTGACGACATTCCGTATAAATTATTAAAATTTACCTACAATAATAATTAGCTAACCGCGCATTTATGTTGCATATCTTTACATAGTATAAAAAATAAAACGAATGTTATAAGTACCTAAATATCTCCTAACACATGTGACTATTTACTTAAATGGAGATCCCGATCATAAATACAACTACTCGTAAGATATGTCATAACATTGTACAGAAATAAAGATTAAAAAATATATATATCTTGTTTAAAAACTCATTTTATTTTATTTAAACAAAGTTAAGAGTGTTACTAAGGCTTAATTACTTTATTTATAAACGCCTTGCGAGGTCCCGTCTAAAAAAAATGCACCTTAAGTACCTAGTTATAAATGTTCAAATAGGGCATAACATTTTATTTCACCATAAGAAATAATATTATATGTTTTAATATCATTAAAGTATAAAATCGTAGTAATAAAAGTCCTATTCAAAATATATATGGTGTGCGAAAAACCATAATCGTAATTAGATTACGGTTTTACCACCGTTTTATTAATCTAGTACAGGCAGCGGTCATAAATAAATATTAATAAGGAATACGCCTATAATTACAATCCGGTTCATATATATTTTTTAATTTTATTAAATACTCTCTATCTAATAAAAATAACCGGCCAAATGAGGGTCGGACTCGCGCACGACGGGTTCCGTACCATCCTATCCTATCCTACTTCCTACTAATATTATAAATACGAAAGTGAGTTTGTATATTTGTTAGTTTGTTACCACTTCACGCTTCAACCACTGAAACTATTTAGATGAAATTTGATATTTTATATAGTTTGAGACTCGGATAAGGACATAGGGTACTTTTTATCCCGAAATTCCCCCGGGGAGTAGAGCCCGCGAGTACAGCTAGTTATCTATAAAAAAAAAACACGTTTGTTGTATGAGACTTAGTATTTGTTGTTAAAGAGGCGTCAGAAATACATCTTCTGTAAAAATTTCAACTGTCTAGCTATCGCTTTTCTCATGAATTGTGATAGCTTTTTCTCGAGTTCACCAGGCTGTAGCCTGGTGACAGACAGACGGACAGTGGAGTCTTAAGTAATATAGGCTGTTTTTACCCTTTTGGTACCAACGGAACCAACGGAAAATACCCAATTGCTTTTAACATCCACTTGGTTGAATATCTATGACGCCATGGCATGATTGCGTTTTTTTGACATAATATTCTATCTTTCATTTAGTTAGTCCCAAAGTATATAAGTTTTAAACTTATCTTATGAGATACTAACTCAACGATACTATACAACGTGGGAGGGACATACATACATACATAATATCACGCCTGTTTCCCGCAGGGGTAGGAGGGACACACCCGTAATAAATCAAACCACGGGCTATAGTATAATAAAATTAAAATAACCAACAAAGATTTAAATAACCGGCCAAGTGCGAGTCGGACTCGCGCATGAAGGGTTCCGTACCATTATCTATAAAAATCAAGTTTTTTTATGGGAGCCCCCCTTAATTTTTTTTTTATTTATTATAGAAATAAAAATACAACTAAGTATTTTGTGAATATTTCAAGTGCCTACCGGTTGCCATTATTTATATCGAGCAAAAAAGGGCAAAAAAGTCGCGTTGGTTGTATGGGAGTCCCTTAAATATTTATTTTATTTTGTTTTTAGTATTTGTTGTTATAGCGGCAACAGAAATACATAATTTGTGAAATTTTCAACTGCCTAGCTATCGCGGTTCTTGAGATACAGCCTGGTGACAGACAGACGGACAGATGGACAGACAACGAAGTCTTAGTAATAGGGTCCCGTTTTTACCCTTTGGGTACGGAACCCTAAAAAGGCCATTAACCAACTTGCCCTGGCCGGGGATCGAACCCGGAACCTCCGAGTGGCGGACTAGCGTGGTTACCATTAGAGCGGTTTCGCACTACGTCCGATACGAATTCAACCCGTATACGTCAAAATTTGGTCCGGCATGGCCGTAGTACTATTTCAATGGTAGCAGACGCACTAGAATCACCGGAGTGGGTTCTTTACACATTCTTTTATCGTCCAAGCTATAAAACTATGGAACGAATTACCAGTTGATGTCCGGAAGGCTAAAACAGGTAAAGGCACATTTTCTTCAAAAACTGTCAGTTATATCATAGTGTATTTATGTAGTGTATGTAGTATATGTAGGTATTGTTTATTTTAGCATATACTTTATAGTGTGTATTATTTGCATGTAGTTTATTGTTTTGATTATTTTTTGATTATTATTTTTACATATAGTCTTTTTTTTTTTCACCATATACCTGTCAAGTTGTGCACTACCCCTATCATTCTCCACATCACCCGTTTGGTAGACTGGTAGATAAGGCCTTAGGCTTTAAGTCCGCCATTACACTTGTATTTGTGTATGAAGTTAAATAAATAAATAAATAAAATAAATCACGGATGACGGACAGAATTCGTATGTATGTTATGTTATGTAAATTCTTTATTGTACAAAAAGGACACTACAAAAATATGTAGTTCGTAAACTACCATAAAAATAGTACAATGGCCTTGCAGCATCGAATTTTGACGGATACGGAGTGAATTCAGATCGGGCGTAGTGCGTAACCATGGTAGAATAAAACAGGTATTCTCTTCCCGAGATGGAACTTGACTACGTCACAAAGTGTTGCCACTGATTGTTCTTTTCGGTAAATTTAAGGACTTTCTCAATTAGTTCATGAATATTTAAAAAAAATATTAAGTAACTTAGCTATTTAGTATCTCGCGATTTTCGCGTGATTTATCAAGTCAATATTTTATAAATTGATATAATGGATTATTAATTCGAAATTGGTATATAAAGTTGAAAAATGCATTACGCTCAGGTAATTCAATTTCACACAGTGGCAGCATATCAAACTGATGACGTAGTCAAGTTCCACCTACGTCATCAGCTGTCACGGGAAGAGAATACCTTATTTTATTGTACCATGTGCGTAACCGCTCTGACGCCACGGAGGACGTGATTCTAGTCGTTTATGTTATTTATGTTTTTATGACATACTAGCTGTGACCGTGGGATTCGCTCCCCGTGGGAGTTTCGGGATAAAAACTATCCTATGTCCTTCCTTGGGTATCAAACTATATCCATATCAAATTTCATCTAAATAGTTTCAGTGGTTGAAGCGTGACGTGGTAACAAACAAAGAAACTGACAAACAAATACTTATACAAACTCATTTTCGCATTTATAATATTAGTAGGATTAGTAGGATAGTACGACTATTGATGACTCACGTTGTTTCTGCTTAAGTACGCTATTTCTATTGTATTTGCATTATTGGTACCTGGATGACGTCATAAAACAGTCATACGATATTACTGATCCGTGTATAGGTGTGTTGGTAATTTATATTCATATCTTAAGTATTTAATTGTTGCTATTGATTCTTATATAAGCCGGTTTTGAGCTATTGTCAACGGACGGAAAAAGCCTTATAATAGCAATTTTGATATTGTTAAATCAAATATTTGAAAGCTAGACAGCTTTTAATATTTTTACGAGTTCTAAAGAATATCTTATGTTGAATTTGCACTACAAAATTTTATACGGGAAAACTATCTTTATTACCAGTTTTTATTTTACCTTTAGTTTTACCTGTCCGTTGTCTGTCTGTATGAAATCTTGTCAGTTAAATTTGACCTACTTCCCGGTTTCCGATTAAGCTGAAATTTTGCACGCATACGTATACCGCGTGACTATGCAATTGTATGATGACATGGAGCTGATATGATGATGGAGCCGGAAGGTGGCCATAGGAACTCTGTAATGAATGACGCAACCCCATTGAGTTTGGGCTCGTTTCATTCGTAGTGAGGAGCACTTTTAAGCTTATAAGTTCATTGTTTTAGATAAAAGCTTATTTGAAAAAATATTTTTTAAAACGAATTCTTTTTTTTTCTGTAAGTATATTTAAATATTAGTATTAAAAGACATGACGTACTGAAATTGCATGATGTGACCTTATTTAAAAGTATAAAGTGAAATGTCTTCATGCAGCAGTTCCTATGTACTATAATGTTTGTTTTTTGTGCGTAAGTGGCCAACAATGTTTTCAGATTTTTCAAGCTGCCGAAAGGCATCTGGCATAGTTGACGACTGCCATAAAATCATGACCGAGACTAATTTACGTGCCTCCCGAAGCACGGTGGAGCTCGAGATCTTTTTATTCCACTTGTGCTCACCCATCCAAGAGCTTACCACGCCCGGTATCGCTTAACTTGCGAAAGCGGTAATAACTCTTACTTCCGCCGGGCTATCGAGCTCGTCTAAAGTGCTAAAGTGTTTGTAATCAGATTTAAGTACCAATTGCTGCCTTTTTCCGCCTATTAGATACAAATTGTACATTCATAACAAAACAACACTTGTGACGTCACACGCGTGTTGTGTACGTATACGGCCAACCTTGGCTGCAGGCGTCCCGGATCTGTCTTGGGATCGATACGGCGCACCCTTGAACACTTGCCGAGAGAGAGGTTTGGAAAAGTAGTAATGTTGCTGAGAATCGATATTTTCAATCGAATAATGCCAAACTATATCGATAGCTATTTTAGAGCAATAATATTGACAACCAATAATACTATCAATAGTATCGATCGATGACGACGAACAACCTATCGATAGTATTGCGTTTCATAAACTATCAATTGTATCGATATTTCGTTCGTCGTCAGGATCGATACTATCTATAGTATCGGTTTTATTTAAAATAGTTAATAAGATGGTGTACTATCGAGCGACAACAGTAGTATCTGGGATCTGGGCAACCGAGCATCGCTTGGAGACACGGAGAACAAGAGGTTCTATCTATATCTAGTAGCCGAGGGCGAGTAGGTGTAATAAGGAGTCAAAATAGTGACGGGTAGATGCACATGATTCCCGGGAATTTTCACACAACAGTACACAACACACACAGTAGTACAGCCAAGTTCCGGAAATCAGCAATTTTCATGGAAAACAAATGTATGGCCATGCTGCCTCCATCGGGGCCTGGCAGGCGTGGTGGATCCAAGAAGTGCTGGCTTGTTGTCAAGGATAATTTGCGTACCAATCGTCTTACAACCAAGGATGCTCAAAAAGAAAAAGTCGGAAAGTGGACCGCGGGCTTGGCAGCATTACAGCTGAGGATGAGGATGCAGCTGGGAATATGCTGAGATGAGAGTGTGTCAGCCAAGCGTGATCGTGACGCAACGGGAAAGGAAGTTCAAGGGTGGCTGTATCGATTTACCCCAGATGTCGGCCGTTTGCAGTCAAAGCTAAATTTGTACTCATACGTCTACCACAGATTATAGTCCATATATGGTTAGTTTACAACTTGCCGTAGGTCCAACAAACTGTTTCTAGAACAAGACAGTTGGCATTTAAAATCTCTGCATAACAAGGAAGTTTCCTGTGGCAAAAATAAATTATTTTATACTGTTAATATAAGAAAACGTCACAAAATAATGTCATTCATTAGTCATTTAATAGTGTACCCATTTTCAACGTGATTTTAGATTTATTTTATTATTGCTAAAAAACAGATATTAAGAGCGCTACCCAAGAAACTATGACCTCTTTAGTTTTATTTAATACAAGTCCCATAAAAAAAATTTAGTTTGGCTTTTAGAAAAAAAAAACTGATTTGAGTTGTTAGAAACTTCCTTATTAATAATCACATTGGTCACATAATCGGGGAACACGGCTCAATTAAATTCCCGACGACGTTTCCTCTTCTAAAGGTGACGCAACAGGACAGCAAGTTCAAGGGCGGCTGAATCGATTCACCCCAGATGTCGGCCGCTTGCAGTCAAGGCTACATCTATACGCCGGAAATAGACACACTTCTATGGATCGGTGTTTAGGTTACACTTAGCGTATCATTTCTCACGTACGTTGTCTCGCATTGGATCGGACATACACATTGGGAATCATTAAATAAAACAGGGCAAGTGCGTGTCGGGTAACGCACAATGTAGCCACGCACAGTGTAGGGTTCCTTAGTTGCGAATGCTGACTTTGAGTTTACTGGTCTAAAAAAGCGTCTAAAAACCATGTTATGATTAATATTCATACCCATGCAAAATTACAGCTTTCTAGTACTTATAGTATCTGAATAGAACCGCGGACAGACAGAAAGACAGACAGACAGACATGGCGAAACTATAAGAGTTCCTTGTTTTTTACGGAACCCTAAAAATTGCTTTTAGCAGACATTTTAATAATATTTTTTTATAAAACTTTTTATTAACTGTCCACTATTTGACCCTTAAAATTATATTGGTCTTATCTACACGCTTACAAATTTCATATAGTTCTGATCAAAACCATTTGCGTTATCGTCGAACAAAAAATATGATTGTTCAAGTATGCCGTATGGTACATTGTAACAGATTAGGGAAAGCGCTCGCTGGTTTGATAAGGTAATATTAATATCCTTGTAATATCTATAAGGGCTTGCAAAAAACTACCACTTTTGACTAAAGTGTAAACTAAAAAAGTTAAAAAATGTAAACAGTAGTTCATAAAATAGTTTAAAGGTTATCTAGGGCTTGGTTAAGACAAAATTTTAAATCATCATCATCATCGTCAGGCCTTTTTAATCTCCACTGCAGGAGCACGACACCTTCTGTACCACTAGAGCCAAACTTGGCCAGAGCAGCCAGAGGACTTGGCCTACACTCTCCACGCTGGCCAGACGGAGGGGGATCATTGATGTTAAAGCTAAGCTTTGTTAAGCTTGTATTTCCTAAGTTCCCTTCTACGACATCCACGGGAAGACTTGGAGTGGCCCTATTCTACTCTGCGCCGGAAACCACACGGCAAATCTAGGGTTTCGTCAAGACAAAATTTTAGATGATATCTCCTTTTCCTTTCAAGACATGTTTGTCGCATGGGCAGTACTGGACCATGGGGAATTCATGTATCCCTATATAATATTTTTGTTTTTGTACCAGGCGGACCGCGCTACCTTCCTGATCCGCGGCACCAAGCAGGAGCAATACCTGCAGATCCGCGCCGACATCAAGGACTTCCGGGATAAGAAGAAGCTGGACAAAGTCATCGTGCTCTGGACCGCCAACACTGAGAGGTGAGCGAAATGTTTGTTTGAAGATATTGACTGACTAAGGGTGAGTTCAGACCGAGACGTGACGCGACGCGACGCACTTTTCAGTGAGAACCAGATGTGCGGGTTAAGTTAAAGTTAAGTCCGCCAATTGTAAACAATTGCAAATTGTGGATCAATAAAGTTTTTATAAATAAATAATAGTACGGAATCCATTCGTGCGGGAGCCCGACTCGTACTTAGCCGGTTATTTCGTTAATGATTTTTATGAAAAATAATTCAATATCATAGACTTACTTAAAAAAAATTTCTGGTAAATAAGAAGTCGGCCTGCCATTAGTCTTTGCTTTAGTTTGTTACAAAATAAACTGGCACATATTATCAGGTTTTATAAAGTAAAATTCATCTATTTTAAAATACCGTCAGTGGAATCAACTGTTACTAACATAATCATCGTCAAAACTACATCGTGACCATGTTGACAAGAAGCAAACACAATGTTTGCTCGTAGCGATAAAGTTCTTATGTATCATGCACATATAGTGGAACTGACACACCCGTATTAAATCGAAATATGGGCCATACCAAGGTCGCTGGGAGGCGCTGGATGGAAGCCGCTTTAGATCGGTCATTTTGGAAATCCTTGGAAGAGGCCTATGTCCAGCAGTGGACGTTATGCGTCTGAAATGATGATGATGATAAGTACTTGTATTAATAAAATCAATCATAGGTAACTAATAATCATGTCATCATCATCATCATCAGGTTTATTTGTCTTCACTGCAGGAGCACGACCCTTTCTGTACTACCAGAGCTGAACTTGGCCAGAGCAGCCCCAGGGACTTGGCCTACACTTTCCTCGCTGGCCAGACGGGCTGGAGAGGTCTCATTGATGTTTATAAGCTTTGTTTAGCTTGTATTCCTAAGTCGCCTTCTACGACATCCACGGGAGGACTTGGGGTGGCCCTATTCTGTCGAAATCCACACGGCAAAAAAAACATGTCTAGAATCCAAACTACGACTAAGTACGTCGCGACCACGTGGACATGGCCCGAACAGTTTTTTGCACGTAGCGATAAAGGTCATTGCTCTGTGACGTAGCATGGTGTGATGTCAAAACTGATGACTGACGCGTAATGCGACGACTAAACCTGTTGTGATGTAAGCGAGGTTGGGAAGTGAGCAGATTTGATGTAAAACGATATTTTTCTGAAAGGAATGGATTACAATATATGTATTGTTATTTTGTTATCAATACACAATTGCAATTACCAAAAGTATATGTAGTTAATTGCAATAGGCATGATGTCTGAAAAATATTTCCGACATATCAGATTTTTTTTTGAAAAAAAAATGCACCCTTTTTTTCTGACTAGCAAAAAATTACGAATATGCAGCGCATTTAGGTTTCGCATTAAATCACGGCTACGTAATTTTTTACAGGGCCGTGATATTCACAGCCCCTACCGTTATCTCAATCCATTTGTGCATAGATAACAAAAATAATATAGGTACTCAATGCCTAGTCAGCCAATTTTTAAGCAAGTTCAGTCCACAATACTGAACTTTCCATAAATGCAATACTTTAATACAAATGAGCGCTCAATCGGGTAGTTTGTTATAGTTAAGAGTCCCCTTACCCTAGCCTTCTCCATACAAACGTAGTCTACGTTTAATTTTGAAACCACATAACAGATTCCGGTAAAAATTGGTAATTGTAAAGAAATTGCAATTATCTAGGGTTATAACTGGTTTCCTATGTAAAATTATGAACTGGAAAGAAAATATAACGATTTAGAAGTTTCCCATACTAATGGTCAAAAATGATATAAAACACTATATTCTATTTCAAGTTCATATTTTTACCGTCGGAAACCAGTTATAAACCTAGATAATTGCAATATCTTTGAAATTACAAAATTTTGCCCAAATCGGACATGTCGTTTTGAAATAAAACGTAGACTACGTTTGTATCGAAAGTTGTATTTTGGTCTAGGGTCGGGGGACTCTTAAGGGGTCGTGAAATAAATAAATAAATCCTAAACACGATATAAATACGAGTTTATTTGCTAGGCAAATAAAAAACCCCGACTGTCAAGAATCCATTGAAGACAGAATGAAGCCAACTAGTGAAGAATAGCTGTACTACATATCCGTAGCTCTATCTATTATTTGCTACGGAAAACCCTGACTTTCAAGCGTAAAGCCCCAATAACTTGTAAACGGCTCAACTGATTTTTATCAAACCTAGCTGAGAACGACCGCAACGGAACTTGCTTTAACTTAAAAAACCGTATCAAAATCTGTCCATCCGTTCGAGCGCTTCTATGATACAGATAGACCGACAGACAGCGTTAAACTTATACAGTCTTATTATAAAACGCAGACTAGCTTTGTTACTAGGTTTAAACCATTAATCGACCAAATCAAGTTGACATTTCCAGATGAGACAGCGGCATATTACTAGATAACAACTTGATTTGGTCGGATAATGGTTTAAACCTAGAAACAAAGTTTGTCTGCGTTTTATAATAAGACGGATAATATCCCTCTTTTTGTCGGGTAAAAAACCGGTCTATAATATCGTTTACTTAGTAGCAAGTTAAAAATAACTCCGACTATACACTCGACTTTACAATAGAACGTGGGGTCATTAACTCGGTGCAGTGGCCGAAACTAAGCCATAGTGGAAGAAATATATCATGTGGTGCGTGATCTGTATCTAATTATTTTTTTAACCGACTGCGAAAAGAGGAGGTGGTTATTGGTGCCATCTTTTTACGTATATGTTCACTGATTATTCGAAGGACCGATTTGGAAAATTCTTTTTTTCTTTGAAAGAGTATACTTGTCAGACCATAGAATTTTTATCAAAATCGTTTGTGTACTCTAGGGGTTAAGCCGGTTTTCAGTTTTGAAAAATATTTTATTATTGTAGAGTGTATTTATTAAAGATCGATTAGGTTGGAATTGCAATTCAATTCTCGAAATTCAACATTTTTGGAATTCAACCTAATGAGCCGGAAGGAAAGAATCGTATAATGTTTTCGTTTGTAGAAAAATAAAAAAAATAGACGGACTGCAACAGGGATGTAGACTAAATTTTTTTTGCTCATTAGATAGATTATAAAAGAACTGTATACTTACTTAACTTTTTCTTTTCTCTGATTAGCAACTAATGACGAAGATACAGCGCATTTAAATTTCGCGTGACGTCACGATCAGTTACGATTTTTAACCAAAGGTGATAGATAGTTCCTAGTATCGCCAGTTACTACATCGATGGTCGCCGTATCGCCCCACTCCCTTCAAAGCGCCGTATCTATATGATTTATTTATTTATTATGGGTCCTTAATTTTGGATAATCTAGTTGGCAGGCTAAATAAAATCATATATTTTTTACCCAGTCCACATCCCTATTGTTCACAATTTTTTTAAATCAAATTCTTTATCGAGAGGAAAGTTGTTGATCTTGACGGGCATAGTTTTCTTTTATAGTTTGTGTCGACCATATATACATACATATACATTTATATATGTACGTACAGTTTACTTTACACCGGGTGTATCGTTATCTTATCATACAGAGTAAATCGGAGGTTCCGCGCGCGTATTCACTGTAAAGTATCGATTTTCCGCCTACCTGCGTGGTTAGACTGGTTAGTGATCGTGACGTCACGCATTCAAGGGTCCCTTTAAAGTTTTGAAGGAGAGATAAGAGCTCTTCGACATACCCGAGGGAGTAAATCAAAGTTTTTCAGGTAGATCACATTCGAACATATTTCGACCACACATATCCTGCTGCAGTACAGTTTGTTGCCGTTTTTTCTGTACTTCCGCTTAGGAGGCGGCAAAAAACATACATAACTTTTTAAGATGAGTTTTTAAAAAGAAGCAAGCAGCGATCTAAATTTTAAACTGTGATCATCGCGCATTATTATGCTTCAATCACACAAATTAAAAAGGCAAAGTTTGGGAGTGTGTGTGGTGTATGTTTGTTATTTCTTTACGCACAAACGGCTGTACCAATTTTGATAAAATTTGGTATGCGGCTGACAGTATTATACCGCGGGGCGCAGCTGGCAGTATTATATGTAGTTTGTTAGGCCAGGTTTGGTTGAAGACCTAAATATTTTGCAATTACAGCGATTCGGTTCTCTTTATCACCCCACTCCACTTTAATATCGCAAAATATTGTACAACGTATTGGCGCCAAAATAAGAAAAGACAATGAAAAATCATATAAAAATAACGGATTCCAAATTCAAATGTAATATTTTGTTTATTTTCAATTGTAACAGTGTTTATGGCCAGCCGGTTATTTTTACGTGAAAGCAGGTTAAATTGCCTCGATTTTCAGCTATGTTAGATTAAAATCGGTTCAGTCGTTTAAAAGTTATCAGGTGTTAACGCTTTCAGCCAGTTTAGTAATTTACCTTGCAAATAATAGATGGCGCAAATATCAATTCCACTTAACATCGGTGAGAATATTAAGTAGTTCCGTCACTTATCAATAGATGGTGTCAGTTTTTTTTTAATTTGCCTATAAAATAGTCTTGTTGTATGTATTTCGATGACCTCCGTGGCGTAGTGATCACCATGCTAGTCCGCCACCCAGAGGTTCCTGGTTCGATCCCCGGTCAGGGCAAGTTGGAAATGGCCTTTTTCAATTGTCCTGGATCTTGGATGTTTATCTATATATGTATCTTATACCTTTAAACGAGCAATTCTTGTATATTAATATGTTTTCAACACACTTGCTCATAAAGTGGCTCTATGGTCACCGCAATTAGGCACATAATGACACCCATAATCAAACTGTGACTTTTTCATTGCTATAACTCACTAGTGAGTTATAGTTTTATTTTTTTATTTTATTGGTTGAGTTGCTTTGTTCTTATTGAATAAGTTTTTATTCAAAAAAAGATCGTGTTCAATAGAACAAACAAATTAATGTTCCTTTTGCTTGCTCATTTCATGCAACTTCTTATTTAAATAGATATTTTAACTCGTACGTGTTTAATAAGTAAAACTTTCACTCAAATATAACTTTTGTTTTCTCTGTAATAAAAGAAAACTTTAAATTCCCCATTTTGTACTTGGCACAAATCCTATGCGCGGAAAATAAAAATAAAAACCTCATCTGTTTAGTCTGTGGCCGATCGCAATGCGCGCGCATACGAAAACTGATTAATTTTTACCGCCATAGCGAAACATTTTTCACAACTCGTTTTCACTGTTGAAATTATAGTTATTTATTAATTAAAATGTCTACAAGTACTAGTTACGAAGAAAATGATTTATGTTGTACACCGCCCGATATAAGATGTGAAGCCCTTAACGTTATAGAAAGTTTGCTACCTGAAAACTCCAAGGAAAAATATCTATTAGCGTACCAAAATTTCATAAAATGGCAAAACAGCAAGAATACGCATTCTTTTTCATAAAAAAGTGTTCATGGCGTACTTTAAATAATTATCTTCTGAGTACAAACCTAGCTCTTTGTGGTGTTTATACTCAATGTTAAAAAGTACAGTCCGAACAAACAATGGAGTGGACTTAAAAACATACTTTCATTTGTCAGCTTATCTAAAGAGACTATTCGAATTAACCGATGGATTTAGAAGCAAGAAATCAAAGGTTTTATCGTCTGACGATGTTAAAAAATTTATAAAAGATTCCTACTGACGAAACACCAAGTACATCCAATGATTGGATTTCACCTATATACACGAATAATGAGCCACCTCAAATTACAATAGAACATGAAAGTATTTCAATAAATAATCTATCGATGAGACCGCTATGCCACCAAAAACAGTTACTTATAATTTTACTAACTGCACATTTACTAATTGTTTCCCTAAATAAACTTTTTATCTACTAAATAAAATGAGTTTTTATTGTTATTTTATTCACAAGTGTGTTGAAAAACGTCGTATGATACACGTGTGTATTGATGATTACCGTCCTTGGCTCTCTTAAGACCCTCGCCTACGGCTCGGGTCTCAATGGCGCCACGGCGGTAATCACCAATGTTACACACTAGTACCATAATGTACTATTTTTTGTTTATTCCACAGATTCTGCGAGATCCGCCCGAACGTTCATGACACCTCCGAAAACTTGGAACGCGCGCTTCGCAACAACGACTCTGAGATTTCGCCGTCTACCATTTTCGCCCTTGCGGCTATCGACGAAGGGGTAAGTTGTTTTGTTTGTCAGGGTTCCGTACTCAAAGAGTGCCAACATGACCCTATTACTGAGACTTAGCTGTCTGTCCGCCCGTCCGTATGTCATAGGGCTCTATCTCTTAAACCGTAATAGATAGAGACTTAAAATTTTCACCGATTATGTATTACTTTGGCTGCTATAACAACAAATACCAAAAATAAGATAAAGTTAAAAATAAATGGGGTCGTCATACAAGAAAAGTTTTTTTTTTGTCACCGCTTTTCATCATGATAATCATCACCATCATCATTAGGTCTTTTTAGTCTCTACTGCAGGAGCACGACTTTGCATACATGGCTCTGGTAGTTCAGAAAGGGTCGTGCTCCTGCAGTAGAGACTAAACAGACATGATGATGATGATGATGATCATAAAGCGCCATCTAGTGACAAGGAAGAGAAATAATTATGTTTTCTCTCATCTACTCGAAAAACTGTGTTTTCATCCCAAAACATTTGGAGCTAAAGTTACTTTAAATATTTTTATCTCGGGCGTTATACATGAATCCCTCGCTTCACTTAGGATTCAAAGTAGCACCCTCGACCTTAAAGTATTACCTTTACGCCTTGTAGCACAATCTACTATTATATGGCGATGGGTAGGCATGGTATGAATTATAAAATTCGTATTATCTTTCCCCAGTGTTGCTACATCAACGGCTCCCCGCAAAATACCCTGGTGCCCGGGGTGGTGGAGCGCGCTGAAAAGGCGGGCGTGTTCGTGGCAGGCGACGACTTCAAGTCCGGACAGACCAAGCTGAAGTCGGTGCTGGTCGACTTTTTGGTTTCAGCAGGTAGGCACTAACAGTTAACTGGCCTTACTCAAACAACATAATATACAAAGTTCTAACAAAATATACTATTTACTACTATTTTGTTAGAACTACTATTTTAAGGGTGAATTTAGTCCATGATACTTAACAACTTTCCCCAAGGAAAACGTATCGAAATATGAAAAGTAAATTTTGGCCTGCCATACAGGTTGACCGATCAGCTGATCCAAATTTGTATGGAAAGCCAATTTTTTTTTCATATTTCGACATAATATGCTCCTTGGGGAAAGTTGTTCAGTATCACGGACTGAATTTACCCTTAAAATAGTTTTAGTATATTGTGTTTGGCTCTGAAAACTGCCGTTTTCGTTGGTTTGACTAATGACAGGGGAGTAAGTGTGGCCACACACTGGTCCACTCATAAAATCGTCATTCCGACTCGTTAAGAAGAAGTATATTTTGTTAGACCTTATATAAGGAAATTTATTTCGCACATAAATCTATTTCTAAACCCTGTGAAAACGTTTTCAGGTTTGAAGCCGGTTTCCATCGTAAGCTACAACCATCTTGGAAACAATGATGGCAAGAACCTGTCGGCGCCCAAGCAGTTCCGATCTAAAGAAGTAAGTATAAACAGAATAGGGAATATGCATGACAAAAAATACGTGTTATCTAATCAGTTTGTCCATAAATATTCAAAAGTAAAGCACTAACAGTGAAAACAGAATAAAATTGATTGAAAAACGAATGAGATGTAACGATTTTGCGAAAATATGTCTATCTCACTTGCAAAATCGCTTTTTACTATGACAAATGTGTAGATGACATGGACGTTGAAGTCACCAGTCCATATCGGACTTCTCTTTCTAATTGAAACTTTGAAGCATCTTTGTTTACTGTGGTTTACAAGGATTTATTTAAGCAAATAAAAAAATATGCGCATTTTATCTATTGAATGTTCAGGAGTACGAGTATATATGTAGAATATTCAATCAGGTGACATTTCTGTACATTTTGATGAACAATTCCCTACTTTCCAACAACTCAAATCAGAAACGTTTTTCTAAACGTCAAAACAAACACTTTCTATGGGATTTGTATGAAATACAGGCTGATGACGTGATAGTTCCTTGGAGTCAAATAGCGCTCTTAAGGGTCCGGCGACCCTAGACCAAAATACAACTTTCCATACAAACGTAGTCTACGTTTTATTTCAAAACGACATGTCCGATTTGGGCAAAATTTTGTAATTTCAAAGATATTGCAATTATCTAGGTTTATATTAAGTTTCCGACAATAAAAATATGAACTTGAAATAGAATATAGTGTTTTATATCATTTTTGACCATTAGTATGGGAAACTTCTAAATCGTTATATTTTCTTTCCAGTTCATAATTTTACTATAGGAAACTTAATATAACCCTAGATAATTGCAATTTCTTTACAATTACCAATTTTTACCGGAATCTGACATGTGGTTTCAAAATTAAACGTGTACTACGTTTGTATGGAGAAGTCTAGGGTCGCCGGACTCTTAATATCAGTTTTTCTGAAATAATAAATCTAAAATCACGTTGGAAATGGATATGATCATGACAAATGACAAATTACATTATTTTGTGACGTTTTATTTTCTTTACACTACAAAATAATTTATTTTTGACCTAGAAAATTACCAAATTTTAAATATTTTCTTTCTTTGGCAATATCATATAAGTCAATAATTCTTTGGCAATATTTCTTTGTTTTTCTTCTTGCTCTAGTGGTTTGTTTTTAAATATTTATCCCCATCTTACGACATTTATTTGTTTTATAAAATATGGAGTAGTCCTACCATAAAATTTAAATATATTTTAAAATTTTAACGAAAATTTTTTTTACAAAAAAATGATTTGAATCGTTTTCCAGATCTCTAAGAGTAACGTAGTCGATGACATGGTGGAGTCCAACTCCATCCTCTACAAGCCGGGGGAGAAGCCCGACCACGTGGTCGTCATCAAGTACGTGCCCTATGTCGGTACGTATGAAAAATATACATATTGTAACTAAAAGAAATTCGTCTTAGGGTTGGGCTACATCTGTCAGCACTTTTCTATGCTGCTATCCTTTTCTGTCGCTCAGAACCGTCATTAGCTAGAGCGAGAGAGCCCAACCCTTCGGTGTAACTTCTTTTTTATGTTAGCGCGCGTTCCCGGTGTATCCTCAGCTCTGCTGCGTCGGCGTCCGGGGTGCGCTTTTCTGCTTTTTCTCAAAATATGCATGTCAATGGACATCCAAAGATGGTGAAAACCTTTCAAAGAGAAAAAAAATATTACCAATATAAATTGGCTGTGGTTTTACTACCGGTTGCCTGTCTGACGTCCACCCTCCATATTTTATGGCGTGTTCATGTCAGGCAGGCTGTCGATCTACTACTGTGTGTAAATTTATGAGCTTGGCTCCATTTCCAACATATAATTAAAAGGAAATCTCCCAATTCACAGGCGATTCGAAGCGAGCGATGGACGAGTACACCTCGGAGATCCTTCTTCACGGCACTAACACCATCGTGGTGCACAACACATGCGAAGACTCGTTGCTGGCCGTACCGCTCATACTAGATCTGGTGCTGCTGGCTGAGCTGTTCTCCAGGGTGTCTTTCCGAGCTGACGATAAACAAGGTGAGGAATATCCTGGTCACGGCACCAAGCACCATCGTGGTGCACAACACCTGCGAGGACTTGCTGCTTGCTGTACCGCTTATATTAAACCTGGTGCTGTTCTCCTGGGTGTCTTTTCGAGCAAACAAAGTGAGTGATCCTTCAAGCTGGTCAACTTAGAATGCACTAGCTGCTCCTCTGTTGGCTGAGCTGTTCTCCAGGGTGTCTTTCCGAGCTGACGATAAGCAAGGTGAGTGATCCTCCATGCTCTTTAACTTACCAGCTACGGCTTTTTTCGAGATTCTGGTCACGGCACCAACACCTTCGTGGTCCACAAAACTTGCTAGGACTCCCTGTTTGCTGTGCCGCTTATACTGGACCTGGTGATGTTGGCGGAGCTGTCCTCCAGGGTGACTTTCCGAGCTAAGGATAAGCTAGGTAAGTTGGCTGAGTCGCTTCCGGCCTAGAAAAGGACCACTTCATTTCTTCCTGTGGATGTTGTCAAGGCGACTAAGGGCACTAAGGCGATTAACACACTGCAACGCGCTGCTGCATGGTGCGGGGCCGCACTGTATGCAAGTAACTCCATTTGTATAGAAAACACGCATAGTACACACACTAACACCGCGTCTACGCGCGTCGTTTTTGTATGGCGGCTCCGCACTAGAAGCGGGGCGCGGTGCAGTGTGTTAATCGCCTAACAGATAGAGCGACAGTATGAGGCATACCGTGGACCGTATTGAGGTAAATATCCAAATCATATTAAAAGACGATGCGTTTGGCAAGCCATTACTTATTCGATTCCCTCTTTTCACCTTCTCGCCGAACATCACGCTACAAGTATGAATCTTACGTCTCTAGCTTATGTCTACCCCGTGACGCAGTGGCGGATTTACACATTTGCAGTAGGCTATTCGTATATTGTATGCTTCGTCTCTGAAATATCATTACAAAAGCGCCCTTCAACCTTCTCGATTGCAATGCACAAAAAAGTAGGGCGAGGGGTAAAATTGGCCTAAACTCTGTCGCCCCCTAAAATGTGCCGCTCTAGGCTTTACCTATGGGTAAATCTGCCATTGCCGTGACGTGAGTACTCTAAGTACCTGTGACTTACCACCTTCGTTAAAATGTACCATTATCAAAAAAACTACTACGCGGGCAACTGCTAGTTATTCAGATTTTGAGTGATAAGCCTATTTTTAAATCCGCCATTGCCGTGACGTGAATCACCACTTACCACCTTCATTAAAATGTACCATTTTCCATCCTGCAGAATGGAGCAGCATGCATAGCGTGCTGTCCCCTCTATCGTACCTGCTGAAGGCCCCCATGGTGCCCGCGGGCGCGCCGGTCGTCAACGCACTGTTCAAACAACGCGCTTGCATCGACAACCTTCTGCGAGCCTGTCTTGGGTTGCCGCCGCAGAATCACACACAGCTCGAGCATAAGGTAAATCACAGTAATATTGTAAAGGCGAAAGTTTGTGTGTTTGTTACTTGTTTACGCGCAAACGGCTGGATCAATTTTGATTAAAATTTGGTATGTAGGATGCTGACGCCCTAGATTATAAGCGCCCTGAGCGGAGCGTGAATGTGGAGTCTATTATAAGAAGGCATGTACGCGCTTCGCGTCTCCTTTGATGCGGACTAATAAACAAAAATCTGGGAACAAAGTGTGGAGCCGCGATGAATATGTAAAAGGTCTCCTGATTCGTGGATCGTAGGTGGTTCGCGACATGGCGTGGGATTCGCGCGCGAGTGTGGATACGCCTTTACATTGGCTTACTGGGTATAATAGATACCACTTTAAATTGGACCTTATGGCTTTGAAATAAAGTAGAATCAACGAAGCACCATGAACATCGAGCCCGCTATCTCATCTGCTGAAGGTAACCATGAAACCTGCGGGCGACCTTAGCCCTGAACGCTTTCTTCAAACAACCCGTTTGTACTGATAACTTACTTCGTGCCTGCCTTGGATTGCCTCGCAGTTTTACATTCAAAGTATATCATCAAAAAAACACAAATCGGTGTATCAATGACATAGCTTTGAATAAACAAACATTAAAAAAAAAAATTAATTTAAGAATCTTTTTTTTTTAGGTAAGTTAATAATAAAAATTATAATCCACAGGTGCCGTTCTTGATGTCGGAGTTGCATTCAGGGCGCATGTTCTCGGGCGCTCCGCCCTCCAAGAAGCAGAAGATCTCGCACGCCAACGGCGAGCAGTAAACGGTAGGACTTCGCCCCTACAACTTTCTATTGTAACTTCTTTTAGCTCTTCTATTGTATAACTTAATAGCTAAGATTGGCACAGACCAGATTTTATTCCGAGAAACGTCTCGAGAAACAGTTCAAAGAAAAATTATATAGAGAAACATACTTCGAGAAAAATAACTTCTCAAAGGCAAGTATGACTTCCCATTGAAAATTTATTTTCCGATAAATTAATATATTTTTTTATATATTTGTAAGTCTACGGATGATTCTCACGTTTCTAAAGATGCTTCGAAATGGGGCGAAGCCTACTTTTGAAGGTTACAGTGTATTCATATGGCTATTTTTTATTACACAAATTATTTTGTGTCCTTATTTAGAAAAGCGAAAATGCGTTCCTCCTGAAACATATTTATTTTCTCAATGCGTATTTATGTTATATTCATTTCCTCTGTGTTTTATTACCAAAATGAAAAGTATTTCGCAATATCCTACGTTTTCTGTGATATGGATTCGTGTTATAATTTAAAAAATATATGAACATTTTTTATCTCATTAGTTGATACCGTAGAATTATTTATTTTGTGATTATTTAAAGACGCCACTGCGTCTATAAATCCTTTACTTAATATAGTTTCTTTCAGTGACGTGTTTAGATTTTTGTTTAGGTAGACTTAAACTTGAGAAAGTCTAGGCTACAACGCGGTTCCACGTTCTCCAAAATCAGTAGTCATTTGTGATGATTACTTTATGGGTTTAATAATAAACAATCAGTATTCAGTTTAAACAAGTAATCACTTTGTTACATAACATTCACAAGGAAAACTTTCTTACCTACGTTTGTAAACAAACTCAGTGACTAATTAAATATGGCTGAAATAACAAAAATATGGCTAAAAAATGTGTAACATATAGAACATAAACACCCGTATTAGCCCATATGGTATTTCCTTGACATCCTTGTCCTTCATGACAGCACAGGAACATAGGAAAAGATTGATGCATTCTAAGCCGGATTAAAAGAGGTAGACCTATAAGACTCTGTCTCAATTTAATTTGTGTGCGCATTTGTTACGTTTGTGACAGTGAAAAATGTTCAAGTACACAAACAGGCGCAAATGCCTATTCATGCACATTAGCTTTTCATGCATGTGTGAAAAGAAGTGTAGCGCATGATCGATTTATAATTAAAAAATGCGCATAAACTTTCGATTGACAGGGTAGACAAAGTCTTTATGTCTCTATGTATAAACGGGTCTAATCGTTAATATTTAACTTAATCAGCGTTTAGTAATCCCAAAATAGTGCTTAAAAATAGTACTCGTATTATTTATTTTTGTCATTTGAAAATACACTCCTTTGTTTGTAGCTTCGGTTTAGGTTATGTTTGAGTTTCTCATAGTTTATTTTACGTGTACTCCAATGTATTATTAAATTAGTTTGTTAGCTGACAAATAATAGGTGAAATGATTATTTGTCTTACAAGTATTAAATTTTAGTTCAAAGTGTTGCCAGTTTACTCATTCAACCTTCCAGGAAATTGGTATGTTTATTATAAATAGATGCAAAATGTGTAATGGTACGAGTAAGATCGGTGCATTGAATATCAAAGTAGTAAGTAGGTATTTACTACATCTATTTGTCTTAGAAGTATTAAATTTTAGTTCAAAGTGTTGCCATTTTACTGATTCTCCAAAATTGGTATGTTTATTATAAATAGATGCAAAATTTGTAATGGTACGAGTAAGATCGGTATATTGAATATCAAACTAGTAACTAGGTATTTACTACATCTATTCTTACTTAAAAACGCGCAATCAATGTAATCTACGTGTAGAGTGTATGCTCACTTTTAAGTAGTTTTTTCATTATACAGTGTGCGTAGTAAGCCTTGAGTGGTTTGATATATGGCAATTTTTATCTGCAAATTAAAAGTAGTTTAACGAGCCTGTTTACCTAGAGAATAATATAAAAGAAAAATTTAAAAAAAAATCTATTTCAGATTGGTTTTTCTTTGTTTTTTTTTTTAATTAACCTATACTATCCCACTAATGGGCAAAGATTAGAAGTAGACCACAATCGAGATATTTGAAAGGAGTGGACGAGAAAGAAACCTTTCTTTGTTTTACTTAGTGAAAATTGTAACAGGTTTCCTATTAGATAATTGTAGTTTAGCTATCAAAACCTAGGCTTTTTGTATTTATAGGATCGTTATGTACATATGTAGTTACAGGTAACAACATTAGTACTTGCTCAGCTTAGGTATTATTATAAACAAACTGGCCGCTAATTTATTATGGAAGGACAACATTTTATTATGTAGGTTGAAAAAATAAAAAATGCCGATTAAAATGTCGTATATCATACCACATGAGCTCCGGCTCCGATGACGGGACACACTGTATTTTCAAAGACCGCCACCTATGCTGACAGAATACGTTTAGTTATTAGACATATTTGCAGCTAGCTCAGTTTTGATTTATGCATTCATTTATTCTAAACGCCTTTTTCTAGTGCTATTACCAAATAAATAATATTATAGAAAATCACAATCACAGTATCCTTTACAAAAAACATTTTGCTAAAAAAGAGGAAAAGTTTCTTATGTCAAAAAGAATCCTGCCGTCCTACCTCCCCAATTGATATTTGTTTGTGATGTTGGTCTATTACTTGAGATACACAGACTTATGCTACTGGCAGAGGTGGCAAATTGTCTTTGGATGTACCATTCTCACGTGTCAATGTTCTAAAAAATGTATTTTGGAGTATATTTACAATTTATCTAAATGATGGACCAGGGCTTCTACGAATGTGATTCTTCCTGAATTTAAAGGGATGACTAGGCGGAGGTTAGACATAAAAGTATGGGAATATTTTAAGAAAAGTGTTACTTATATCATTAATTACATAAGTCCAATCTTACATGTTTAGATATTTTCATAGTTTTAATGTTGGTGGTATAGAGATTTCATAAAAAAATAAAGACATCGTCGAACCGTGTTTGAAAATTGGATGGTTTATTTACTGTATTTATTTATTATTTTACAAGATTAAACTTTATTTTTAGTCCTTGTACATTTATTCCGTTATGTTATCATTCGTCAATTCCATTTAAGCTTAGTTAATAGCCTGTATAAGTAATCATTTAACTATCTAACGAATGATCTGTATTATGTACCAACAATACAGTATTTACGTAGTATTATGGTATAACAATAGGTAAGGTAAAAACATGCATTTATTAGTTACTCTACTGGACGTTCGCTTGTGCACAATTTTCTTTTACCCATCGTCTAGCAGATTCATAATCGAAATTTGTAATTCTCACTGCTGTTAATTCTGAGTTAAGGTTTATATAATTTTGTCGTTGTATACCGTATATCTCTACTTGGATCAGCTTTGAAAGTGTATAATTCAGTGTCACCGTAGGTGCAGATGGGTGACCACAAGTGGCATAAAATTTCTCAAACTCCTCTGTGCTTCAGAAGGCACTTATAAGCCGTTGGTTTAAGCTGTCATCATCGTACGGCAGTCGTTACATTAGGCGACGTCAGATGCTTTTAGGCAGATTATAAAATCTGACACCAGTGTTGGCCACTTACACACACGAAAAACAAATATTGTCCATCGTCGTAATATGTTTTATAAACACAACCTGGACTTTATTAAAGAAACTCGCCCATAGAAATCAGTTTTTAAGTAAAGATCCATATTTAGATATATTTTATGATGTCATGTCTAAATGTTTATAAGAGTCCTGATATTTACAACGGGTTATATTGTATTTGTGTTTAATAAAATGCTGTCACATTGCAAAGTAGATTTTACGGTTCGCTTTCTTATTTGAATGTACTTTCAATGGGAAAACTATCCAAATCGCATGTATTAGATGTAGACACTATGTCCTAATGTACTACGTGCATTTAAGTCGAAATAAACTTTGTAATTGGATTATGTTTTTTATTTCTTAAATCATACCTTTAGGGATAGCCTAAAACCTTTTCACCACGAGACTTTAAAGCAGTTGTCGTGCCTCCAGCGGGCAATAGCAAAGACAATATAATTACATGGCCATAGTCAATGTAAAATAAATACCTAGTACCAAAAAGAATGTGGAATTGTGGATACTTAAGTTATGTGCATAACGAACAGTGGTTTTTTTGTCGGAAATATCCGACGCTCGACCGGCGAACTCGGCGAAATGGAGACTACAAAGTATGTCGGATAAATCCGCCGTTCAGATGACACAAAGCCACGTGAGAAATAAAAAGTCAGTTGCTAGACACCTGCCTGACGTCAACCCCTATTGGGAATACACGCTGACTTTTCATTGGTTTTGGAAATAAAAAAGTCGTATAGTAAATAAATTCCTCTATCCATATACTTAATCCAAATTTCTGTATGTCATAAGATAAAAAAGTTGCGTACATGATTTCCGGTCGACACCACGTAGTTATACGCCGGCCAAACAGTCGATGACCCCGGCCGGCCGACGGGCGATGTATGGCGGCGGTACTACTAATTGATCTCACAATTTTACTTTCGAGTTTTAGACAACATTTTTTGTTTCTGAATTGTTATTTTGATTGGCTAATTAGGTCTTACTAACGATGCCTATGAAGTGACCTTCGGCTTCAAAACCAATAAAAAATCACTGTGTATAGTTAATTTTTTCACTAGCCTGTTAGGGTGACACACTTTTTTGGGCAAAGGCCTCCCCTTCTTTCTTGCACAGATTTTAACAGTTAAAAATATGTTAAAAAAAAATTCGTAACTTTATCGACGTCCTCGTGCTTTATAATTGCCTTTGACGCCTGAATTTGCCAAATAGATGTTTGGTGCAACGCTCGTGTCAGCCGCGAAAACTGTTCGCCCCGCCGATCACACGCACGGTAAGTATCACATGAGCAATCTCCTATATGTCGCATGCTTACGGACCCTAAAGCCTCGTGTCCACGTATCCGGTTTGCCCCGTGACGGCGCGCCTGACCGCCGTCCGTTCAATCAGATATGAAGCCTCTGGAGGTGGTTCCATGTCACCGGCGACGGCGCCGCGCCGCGTCACGGCGCAAGCCGGATACGTGGACAAGAGCCCTTACGCATTCCTAAATCAGCAACCTGAATGTGATGTGTTTGCTGATGGAGCTAGTATGATGTTAAGGAACCTGCTAATATATAGCGAGTATGACGAAAGTGAGTCGACTTGCATGTAATAAATAAGTTTTACTGTAAGTACATTCATACCAGCAGTTATTTATGACACCTGTTGTACCAAAACGATAAAAAAGCATTTAAGTTATAAATTCCTACAATTCTCTAAATACTGTAATTGATTAAACCGTTGTATTTAGTTTTACAATAAATATATAGTTGCACGAAATGATGGTACTTTAGTCGCGTCTTACGACTTTCCAAGAGATGAAGGGGCCACGTTATTTACGGCCTGCAATAGGACCCCTTCCTATTGCAGGCCGTAAATAACGTGGCTTAGGTAGGTACTCTCTTAGGGTCAGTTCAGATGGAGAGGAGCGCAGCGAAGATTTATTATGACACTCGAAAACAAACTTTAAAATAGTAGCATAAACTGCAAAACGCAGCATTTTGTCACTTTAGGCAATGGTAATACGGCCTTATTTTTAATCGAGTTAGTAAATAGCTCGAGCATTTTTCCTTGCTCTCAGAACGGACCTTTATGTTTCTTTGGTATAATAAAAAAACACAGCATCGGAATAATCTTTCTTTATTTTCAGTTAAGCATAGAATAGTACAGTATCCCAAGATCTCCCAGTCTAATTTGACAGTAAGTCGCCAACGCGCCAAGCCGTCTCGGTGATTTAGTAATATTGGTGTTAACATACACAAATGTACACAAAAATAATCAAAAACCAAACATACATTATGTAAAAATACATACATTGGTTCATACGGGTGTGAGTGACTAACGTAATTAAAGTACTTAAAACTAATATACATGATTTGTTCTAAGTGGCGTCTCAACAATTCCTCTTATAATAACGATTAATGTTATGTCACTTTGTCATGCAGTTAATGGACTTTACATACAATTTTTGGTAAACTCGAACGTCGACTCAAACTTAACGGCTCAACGTGCCTTTGCATGGTTAAAAATGCAATAAATAGTACATTCGAGAGCTAATTAAATACCCACAATAATCAGTTAAGCCCGGTTTACATTTTCACAAGTGACAAGTGCAAGTAAAAAATGACAAGTGCTTAGTGCGCTTGAACAGGTAGTGACAAATGTCACCTTTGTTCACTCGCACTAAGCATTTGTCATTTGTCACTTGCATTTGTCAAAATTTAAACCGAGCTTTAAACTCTGTACGGACATATTTCTCGCTAACATTGTAAAATAAAGACCACAATAGATGTGAGCGACAAGTAAATGTTAGCCAATTCAATTTACTGAACAACTCATCTGGTAGACGAGTTAATACAGCATTTTTAACCAGTACACTTACAATAAAATATTTAGAATAAACGCATATAACGATGCAACATGTGATGCCGCGCAGTGTAAAATAAACACCACGATACTCAGATACATTGGAATGTTAACTAAATACACCTAAAGCGATAATAGTACCAAATACTGTTACTTACAAGTAATTAAATACTTAAATTTAACATAATACAAATCCTATACACGCAGGACATAGCCTGATGCTGCAACAGACAACGGAATAGCAATATTTAGGGTCCTTTAATATATTTTAAATACTTTCACAAATAATAACTTTACAAAGTTAAGATAAACACTTGGACCTCACAATAAACAACTTTTAACCGGCAACACATCCATAAAATACAATAAAATGGAACCACAACACGAATATACCGAGTATAAATTCAGGCCTAACACCTTATCAAGTATTTAAGTAATTACTTTAGTAATCCAAAATGTACTTTCCGTATAGAAATTGCGGAAACGCGGACTTTGGCCTTAATTTTGTAACACCCAAGTCCAACTGCAAAGAAAGAAACGTCGCTGGAAGTACAGGCGTTGCTCTACAAACGAATGGAGAATTTCTTCCTCATTATATAGATGTTTATTTTTTATTTTTAGACATTGGTTTGCAGACCAACGTCTAGCGGAGGTATTTGCGTCGCGCGTGAACACTAACACCGGTGCAAAATGTCTAAGATAGGTACTACACACTATTTAGAATAGATCGTGGACACTTGAGCTCAATCGGCGCCCGCGCACTTCGCCGATTACCTTTATCATATTTTATATAATAAGTCTTTTCTTCTACATTTAACAATAATTTGTTATAATATTTTATAACCGATGTAGTTTACGAGTTATTTGTTTATAATGTACACGATTTTAAATTTGTTTCAGTGCTCAATATTATATATTTTTTATAAAATTCGTTGGCTACCTAAACGCGTGGTGTACCTAATTGAAGGACAACAGGATCTACAATAGGGAATGGAATATAATATACACTCAGTGGCATGGAAGCTGTCCACTATCATAGAATTTGCCGAATAAAATATATTTATATATAATAATACTGTGCATTATAAAATTTTGGCTAAAGTATTGATTTATACTGTGGGCCATTTCGTATGCCATTAAGTGTATTACAATAGCATTTAATATCGTGCACCATTTATTTTTATTGTTATTTGAGATGCCAAAAATGTGTAAATACATGTTCTATTTAAAAAATAAATGAAGAAAATACTGCGAATAAGTGGTGCGCGATGTTCTGCCAAGAATCGTAGCTACGAAACTAGCTTAAATCTAGGCGTCTAGGGAATATACTAATTTTGGATAAGGGCTATAATACGCTCCTCAGGCCTCCGGGGCCCCAAAATGTCTACGTTTAATTCCTTACGTGCCTTTCATTGAGCAGATCACCTGTCTCTGTATACACATATATACTACAATAATAATTTATTGCTCAAAATTATAATAGATATAACGTGATTGGAGGAGGCGTCCTCCGCTTCGAATTCTAACTTCGAAACCTTTCTCTCAGAAAGGATAGATAGACACTACAATAGTTTCAAAAATATTAAGTCTTATATTATTTCTCGTATGATTAATCGTTATGTACAGAAGCGTTTTAGCCCCGAATCGATCGGGTTGTGATCGAGTTGGGAAGAGTGACGATTGCTGCTCCCTTTTCCACGTCCAAGCGTTTTGCCAGCAATGAGCACCAAACTTGGCTTAAATAACAGGAATCAATTCCTTTATCATTACAACTCAAATATTTATACTATTTAAAAGCTGTGTTGTTACAGCATTAAGTGCAATATTAATGTGTATTTAATTACAATATCTTCCTATTCTGTAGATATATCCACGCATCCATAAAAATTAACAACCGTTTGCTAAACCTATGTTAGTTAAAAACTTGTTTTGTCCCTTTCCCTCTTCTCAATATTAAATATTGAAAGAACGAGAAAAAACATATTTTAACGAAAAAAGGTTTAGCAAACTTTTGTTAATTTTTATAAATACGAGCGATGGATTTCATATTTAAAATCTTGCATTAAGTAATTTCAGTAGACACTTTGTGTTCCATTTTCCTTGCCATAAAGTACATCCTTAGACTGATTAATTGTAAGAACAGAAACACTCCTCACAAGCTATAAGTACATAGATTAGGTGCTAAAATAAAAGAGTAAGCACCATACATACATTAATTTTGTATACAATATTATTTGGAAGCCAATAAGTTTATGGAATGTTTCGTGTGTTACGAAAATTGTGTTTCAAGTTTCAATTGACCTACCAACTTCAACATTCAAGGCGAACCAAGGACACTTTGAATTTCAAATTCAAGAAAAAGTTTTGGGAATACACATGCTGAAATTCAAATGATGAATCAACATTTGAAATTCAGGTCTGTGTATAGCCAGCTATATGACGTGTAACAAAACATATTAATACTATTAAAAGTATATTAAGTTGAGTTGTTGATTACCTGTTTCTAAATGAATCGATCAAGATACTGATATAGCAAGAAAAATATTAATTTTTACAAAAATATCTTACATTTAATTTGAAATACATAGTGTCCAAGATATAGTAGAATACGTGAACAGGGTACGGGGTATTTAGACATGTGCGATGAGATTTTCTAAACATTTCTCTACTTGGCGGTTTACTAATAAACAATTAGGTACAAATAAGGATTATAAAGTAAATATTATAACATCACTTTTTGTCCTCACTTCATTTTTTCGTAAATTTAACATGCAATGTGGATGAGACACGTTTTGACAATGATTTTGGTATCGTTTATAACATTTAAGTTTGGGACAGTAATCTTTTAAATGGTTTTCTTTAGATATTTATTTATATATATATGTAACGGCTAACTTCACAGATCGCTTAAAATTATAGAAGGTTATGAGGCCCGTGCTATTTCATGCCTGGGCCCACCGCGGCTTCTATATACCTGGTAGGCAACGGGGTGCTATCTTGCGTCATTCGGGTGTTAGGAGGTGGCAGAATAAAGTATTGTTGCATACTCCCTGTTATTATATTCAGAATTTGTTTCCAAATTCATACTATTTTTCCAAACTGCACTAAAGTTTAAATAAATAAAAATATAGGGACAAATTACACTGATTGAGCTAGTCCCAAAGTAAGTTCGGAGACTTGTGTTATGGGATACTAACTCAACGATACTATATTTTATAACAAACACATATATAAATATAAATATCCAAGACCCAGAACAGTTTGAAAAAGGCCATTTTCCAACTTGCCCGCACCAGGGATCGAACGCGGAACCTCTGTAGCACGGTGACCACTACGCCACAGAGGTCGTCAAGTATATGTGTAAACGTTACCAAAATGGCATGTGTTGCGGCGATGAAGTGAGCTTAATGCTTCTGTCAGTTGAGCGGCAGGCAGAACATGTGCTGCAGCAGCGTGGGCTTGCGCGCCGGCAGCTCGGAGCACACCGAGTCGTAGTCCGACGACGACGACTCCGCGCCGTACGCGTACGCCTGCGCACACGGCACAATAAGCCACTGTGACTTTTTGGCGGGAAGTCAATAAATAAATATAGGGACAAATTACACTGATTGAGCTAGCCCCAAAGACTTGTGTTTATGGGATACTAACTCGACGATACTATATTTTATAACAAATACATATTTACATAAACATCCAAGAAGTCAAGGGATTCAGTTGGAGTTTGCTTAAGATTAAACAGCGACAGTTTAAAAACCTATTTGACAAGTGACAAGTGCGAGTGGGAAGTGACAAATAAACACTGACACGTGACAAGTATGTGTTCACAGGTCCATGGCAAGTGGATATGCAGCAAGCTTATTATACGCGTATATGTCGTGCATGTCGTGTTGGCTACAGCAGAGGCGGTGGGCGAGTAAGGGGAAAGCGAAGTAGCGCGGGGAGTTATTTGTCAAATAGAATAGTCTACTAACTAGTTCATATGTGTCGCCAGTACAATGATATTTTTGCCAATCACAGAAGTGTCAAAGAGAACAGAGGTCAAAGTCTCTACTTAGATATCTTTAGTTTGAATTTGTTCCAATTTCGCAAAACCATTATGAATGCACTGGGGTCGGAAGACCCTTAGGTAGTTTCTACTTTTTCAGAAAATGTAACTTACTCGAATAATAAAAACAGTGATGATTGTTGTGGGTACTGCGGTTTTTCCTCTAGTGCCGTTTTACTTGTTGTCGATTGATTTTTTTCTGATCAGACTCAATTTTACCTTATTTTATCTTATAAGACCGTCATTGCTCTCAACAATTTATTTATTTGTTATTTATTTATGTATGTACATTTTTATTAACTCTTATTGTTTATGTACTGGGTATTCAATGCACTTATTATTTAGTGTATTCAATGTTTATATAAAGTAGGTACATTTAAAAATTAAACTAAGCAACTATGTATAAACGTGATGTAAACACATAGTTTTGGAGTACAGTCTAGAATAAATATGTAGAATTTAGATATTTTGGTCTTGATATGATTGTATCCTGTTTGTGTTTCTAATAAAGTAAAATAAAAATAAAGTAACTTGCCACTTGTCACTGCCTATTACTACTTTATTGCCTATTACGCACTAAGCAATAGTAACTGTCACTGTCACTTGTTTAAACTTTAAACAAGCAGATAATCTCGAAAACAGCACTTTTAACAAATTTTAACAAAAGTCAGTATTTAAGGAGTGGGGCTAAAAAATCGATCTAGCGAATAATTTATCGACCAAGTCATCTACCCAATCTATCATTGTATTGTTATTAGTATTAGGGGACTTACCGCGATTAAGAGTCCCCTTACCCTAGACTTCTCCATACAAACGTAGTCTACGTTTAATTTTGAAACCACATGTCAGATTCCGGTAAAAATTGGTAATTGTAAAGAAATTGCAATTATCTAGGGTTATAACTGGTTTCCTATGATAAAATTATGAACTGGAAAGAAAATATAACGATTTAGAAGTTTCCCATACTAATGGTCAAAAATGATATAAAACACTATATTCTATTTCAAGTTCATATTTTTAGTGTCGGAAACTAGTTATAAACCTAGATAATTGCAATATCTTTGAAATTACAAAATTTTGCCCAAATCGGACATGTCGTTTTGAAATAAAACGTAGACTACGTTTGTATGGAAAGTTGTATTTTGGTCTAGGGTCGGGGGACCCTTAATATCGTTATTTGCTAGATATTTTAACGGCCCTTCTGCCATCATGGTCGCTGGCGGACTCATTTTATGTAAAAAAATCTTTCTTATAAGTACCTGCGTGGGATCATGGTAGGGATGCAGCAAGCAGGCGTGTTGTCACACGCAGTCTTCCAGAGACATCAGGAGCGGGTTCACGTACTCGAAACCTTCGAACTCCGATTGGTCAATGTCTGCGATCACAGTGCTGAAATAAAAAACATATATTTAAAATACGAAGTATGGAATGGAAGTGGTCGGGGGATCCCCGTTACACCTTTTCTATTCATTATAATTTAATATTAAACTGTTTATTCTATTGGCAAAGGTATGGCGCTTCATAGAAGCGGAGTAACATTTTTGCCTACTACTACTACAAACGAAACTGCACATTCATGCACACGTCAATGTGTGAGTTTCAGTGTTCAAAGCCACCTAACGCCGCGGAGAACGGGGGAGGTGCGGGGACGACATATTGCGGGGACAAATGCCATATTACATTAATTCTGTGGCATTGGTACACTCCATCGATGTACCATCCATCCAGTACCTTCTTTAACATGGGAATCCTTAGGAGGCACAGATAATATCACAAATTCCGGACATAAAAACCTCCGCCATCATGTTTTCAATGAAAACGCAAAAAAATCTTTAAACATGATACATATATCGAAATTATATATATGAATTTGGCCCTCCATCGTTGATTTGAAAGTTGACCCTATTTTTGAGATAAACGCCAGCAGAATTTTTTAACATGATACCCATATTGAAAACCATGACTTTTTGTGAAAATGTTTGTCCATCATCGATTTGAAATTGGATTGTAAAAGGGTCACAATTAGTATACGTACTCATTGTCAGGCGTGAGGTGAACAGGCTCGTCGGTGAACTCTGGCGGGAAGTTGGCCAGGTCTCGCTCGCCCTCCAGACGAGGCTTGAACGGAGGCACCACTTGTTTCTGCTCCAGCTGGAAATTAAAGAATATTATATTAAAGGCAGGTACAGAAATCTAATGCAATACCTAATATAAATCCATCAAAACTTTATAACTCTCCTTTTTATGGCAAAAAATGGTCGACTTAAAAGTAGACGGGTATAGAGGAAGAGGAAGGCCGAGAAAGACGTGGGAAGAATGCATGAGATCGGATATGGGGGAACGGGGGGTCAGTACAGAGATGGCAAAGGATAGAAGGTTATGGAGGGAGTTGATATACAGAGCCGACCCCAAATAGGGAAAAGGCAAGGAAGAAGAAGTAGATCCTCCCCTAATGCCAACACCTCAAGGGTATGCCTTTGATTGCTATATCCAAAAATATTATATTGGCATTCCCTTCCATAACACCTGAACGTGATAACATGTAGGGGAGCGCCAAAATCCATTCTTACCATCCTCTTAGGGATTTTTTTTCCCACGGGAACCTCCCAAAGGATGAATGATGCAATCTGGAACGCGCTACTATGAGTCCTCATCCTCATTTCAGTCGCATGACGTCCACTGCCGGACATAGGCCTCACCAAAACTATGAGACAAAGAGGTATGTTTCTTCACTACCCCAGGGCATTGGGTTGCTTACCATCTCCCACTCGATGCTCCTGAAGAAGGGATGGCTGACGATGTCCATGAACCCGTTCTCTCCACAGCCGAGCCTCTCCACGGGGTTCTTGTTAAGGAAGCCCTTCAGCACTGACGCCGCTTTCACTGACAGCGAACGGGGGATACGGATCGTCTTCTCTAGAATAACCTGTAATTTAAAAAGTACGGTTAATTGTCTATGGTCGTAAAAGACGAGTGCAAGCTGCAAGAAAATAGCTATGAACATAGTGGTCTATTGATATTGTTACGAAACTGGGTTCGAGATTTGGAGAAAAACGCCAAAGTTCGTATCAGGGTTTTTATTCACTACGGAACCCAAAGGTTAACACGTGAAGATGGTCTTCCTGATGTTCAAGTCCAAGTCGCGTAACAGCTGAGGTCCAGGTATCTCGCCAAAGTAGTCGCAGTTACTTCCACTTGTCGCACTTAGGTAGGTTTCCTTCGCTTCGGTTCGCTTCGAAGTTATCGCTTTCGTAGCTCGTACTGAACTGGCGGCACACGCACTCGATCGCCTTTTTATATGCGCCGATACAGAGGTCCTCACTTTTCTCGAATATTCGCATCACTTGACGAATGTATTTCGATTGACGGGAAACATCGAGACGCCGGTATGTATGTGTGAGTGCGACTAAGTCGACGACCATTCAAAGAACTCTACTCCTTTATGCTGTAAGAAAATAAGGCCCAGTTTCGCTTGCATTATCCTGACGTCTTTCTATACGATTCCACTCGCGAACATTCCGAGTCTACGAGTATCTCGCCAGCAGAGTTCTTACTCGCGAATATTATACATTTGTCTCGTTCGCGACAATATATTCATTAAACTACTAGCTGCGCCCCACGGTGTTATCCGCGGTATATATACAAAAAGTAGTGTGTTAATCTAGGGTGTCACAGTCCCCCCCCGATGTGGTTCCCATCTTGTCGCGATGGGGGGGCTCAGTACCTGCGGTTGCCTCGGCCGCAGGGAAGCTAAGAGGAACCCATTGCCCGGGTTGAGGCTTAGGCCTCCCCGGGCCCGGCGGAGGCCATTCCTGGCAGGAATGGCCTGGCTGTGAGGGAAGGGGGTGACAACGACCCCCCTTCCATCACAGCCGTAGTAGGGGTCGCGGGGGAAGAGGTGTGTCGTTGCCGCTCGCCCTATCCTCCGCGACCAAGCGCGGCCGTGGCGCTTGGCACGGCATCGGTGGGGCCGCAGGGGAAGAGGAGTGTCGGTGTTACGTTGCCGCTCTCCCTATCCCCTGCGGCCGGCTGTGTGGGCCCCGGTCGCCGACAGGTTGACTGGGGCAGGGCCTGCTTTCGCAGGCCCCAAATTATGAGGGCTGGTTGGACGGTGGAAACGGGATTCCATCGTCCAACGGACAGCCCTCCGGAGTGGAAGGCAGGCGCGTGTACGTGTCAGCGCGCCTGTACTTGGGCCAAGAGGCCAAGGCGGCGGTTGCTCCGGCCCCTCTGATTCAACAGAGGGTGCCGTGAGGCCGTTGGCGAGCCGGGGCCGCTTAAGTAGCGGCCGGCCGCGCCGGGGCTGTGGAGCATGAAGAAGCACACGGTCCCGGCCGAATGCGGCTGAGAGGTGACACCGCGGAGTTTTTAGTGGTAACACCACATAACCTTACCGGTGTCCCGTAACCGGTAAGGTATCCGAAGGGATTTTCTCCGCGTCAAAAAAAAAAGGGTGTCACCGTCCGTAATTTTATCAAAGTGGTCCAGCCGTTTGCGCGTGAAGATGTATCAAACATACACTCACAGAAACTTTCGCCTTAATAATATTAGTGTGATCTACTTGTTCCCTTCTTGCACTGATAGACTCGAGCCTGCTCTCCCCCATCGCTGTGACGTATCTATATCACCTAGAAGAGATATCATAGTCCTCCGTATTCTGGTCATGGTTATCTTGCGCGTGCGTCTAATGGCGACCTTCCTGCGAGCATTTCATACGTCAGCACGCCCAGCGCCCACCAGTCCACAAAGAATCCCTACTCCTTTCCGCAGAATCTATGGCGGGATGTAGTTGGGCCTGCAACCCCTCCCCCCTCCTACACTGACGTAATACCTATATTACCTGGAAGAGATAGTCCTCCGTGTTCTGGTCAGGGTTGTCATGCGCGTGCGTGATGTCAAATGGCGACCGTCCCGCCAGCATCTCGTACGTGAGCACGCCCAGCGCCCACCAGTCCACGGAGAAGCCGTACTCCTCCCCGCGTAAGATCTCGGGCGCGATGTAGTTGGGCGTCCCGCAGAATGTTGAAGTCGTGTCGCCGGGCCGGACGCCCTCCTGGAAACAGGGAAATTAAGGTTTCATCATTAACATATCAGCTACAGGAAGTCCACTACTAGACATAGGCCTCCCCCAAGGATTTCCAAAACGAAAGTTTGACACAAAGTATTTAAAACCCCGGTATACATTTGTTACTTGCACTTGTCAAAATATTAACCAGGCTTAAGTCAAGAAACCTCAATTAAAGTAAGATATAAATTGACATTTGATAAGTATTATTTTTTTAAATTTAATATAGCTAGGTTTTTAGAGAACCTCAAAATCAAATCAAATCAAATCAAATCAAATTCGTTGTTTTTATGAACCGAAGCTCTGTCGCCCAGGTCCTAATAGATTATATACATCGATAGTATATAATATACATATACTGAAACTATTTTTTATTGAAGAATGATTACCACTTGTGATCCAAGCACCAATATACCTTGCACATCCCGTAGTCGGTGAGCTTGATGTGCCCCTCGTGGTCCAGCAGCACGTTGTCCAGCTTCAGGTCGCGGTAGATGACGCCGCGCTCGTGCAGGAAGTGCAGCGCCAGCGAGATCTCCGCCGCGTAGAAGCGCGCGTGCTCCTCCGGCAGCCGCCGCTGCCGCTGCATGTGGAACCTGCAATGGCAACGCTTAGTGTCAGAATGAGTGGACGATTTGAATCAAGAATTAAGAATTAAGAATTATGAATCATGAATCAAGAATCATGAATCATGAATAAAGAATCATGAATCATGAAGCATGAATCAAGAACTAAGATTTCTACGGACAACTCACACAGATTGAGCTAGCCCCTAAAGTAAGTTCGAGTTGTGTTATGGAATATTTACTCAACGATACTACATTTTATAACAAATACATATAAAGATAAGCATCCAAGACCCAGGTCAAAGATAATATAATTACTAACGTAACAGTTACTCAACGCCATAGAAACTATTGGAATGATCGTAAGTATTCAAAATTAGTTACAGCTTTTCGTTTTTCGTTCCCCATCTCTGCGACAAGGCGAGAACGGGGAACAGGGACGCATATTGCGCGGTATCTTAGCAGATTCCGTTCTGTATATAATACCCCTTTGTAGCGTCGTGTTGCATATATGCAACGTACTGGATTTTTTTATTTTATTAATAATTTTTATTACTTTTAATATTTTTAAATGTTTTAAATTCAGTTGTAATATCCTTTTGGTATTTAATAAAAGAAATTAACTGTTCAATAAATCTTTAAATTTTTTTCTTTTTTTGTCTATGCCAAGTGAACTTTCTTGCCACAACGAACCACAGAGCCAAAATCCATTTTTATTTAAAAAATATATTTTATATACTTAATATGTATTGTCAAATTGACACAAAATAAACTGCATAAAAAATAGGAAATTAAACATATTTTTATAATTCATATATAAAAATAACGACAGTGAAAGATTATTTTATTTTATAAAGGGGAGCTTTTTTTCGAAATCTAAACTTTTTAAAATTTGGCCGTTAAATAAAGCAAAAAAAAAAAAAATTTATTTTTTCCCGTGTTATTTGGATAATTATTGACCAATGATGTAAGTTTTATGAAAATCGAAAAATTTGCGCTACAAAGGGTTAAATCTATTCTGTCGGACACTGGCAAAATAGTTTAAACTTACATGAGATCGCCGCCCCTCACGAACTCGATGACGAAGAACAGCCGACTGGGCGTTTGGAAGCACGAATGCAGCCCCACCAGGAACGGGTGGTTGGACGCCGTCTCGAACACGTGTTTCTCCGTCTGCACCCAGTCGATGTCCTCGTCGTCCGTCACTAACGCCTTCTTGATCACTTTCATGGCGTACACGCGTTTCGTCCGCTTCAGTTCTACCATCAGCACCTGGGGATTTAAATAGGACTTGAGGTGTATCGACCACGAATCTATATCTATACATATAACAAAACAGTAAAAAAGTGTGTCTTTACATTAAATATATTTCCAAAAAAAAAATATTGGTGCGATGGACACATAGTAATGGAGTAAGAATTAAAAAAAAGTCTATCTGTTTGTACACGTGATCTCCGGGAATACTGGGCTGATTCTAATGAAACTTTTTTTGTTATATAGCTGTTAAGCCTGGGCAAGATAGACTATACTTAATAAATTTTGGAAAATGGAACTCCTGATGCAGAACTTTAATGGTCCAGCTAACCTATAAGAAATATAAAAATGACGTCTTAGTAAAAGTTGTTCAGCCAGCTAAAGTCCACGCGAACGAGGTCACGGGCTTCGACTAGTCAACTAATAAAAATAAGCCAAGCCTTTTTGCCTTGGCGCTTATTTTGAATTGCGCACAATAACCAATCACACGTCATTCGAACTCAAATTTTTTTCGTATATGCCAGTTACACATTTGTAAAGTACTGGAATATATTTTAACCTTTTTTTTGACGTTTATGTCGTGTATGGTTTGATGAAAATAAAGAGTTCATAAGTGATTTTCTACTTATGAATCAGTTAAACAGTACCTTCATCAATTTTTATATTGTCCAAGTGTAGTATTTATGTATGTATGTATTTACCAAAATAAAGAGTGCAGACTTTTAATCGAATTGACAGACTAATGTTACCGCATGCTCACACATTGATTTAGTATGAGATTTTATAAACATGGGGTAGTGTCACAATCCTCGTTGTTACCTTAGCGTAGGAGCCCCGGCCGATGACCCTGATGAGCTCGAAGTCCTCCAGCGAGTACTGTCGCTGGCTGCCGGGCTCCAGGTCCTCAGCGCGCGGAGCGGGCGGCGCGGGCGCAGGCGGCGTCTCCGCCAGCGCAGGCTCGGGCTCCGCTCGCGACCTAAAAAAAAAATATAGATAGATAGATATAGACTTTATTTATACAAATAGGCAGAAACTCAGCGGGTATCACTACAAGAGCGAGGAACTGATTTTCAGCTGCTTTGTACTGAGAATTGAATAGAAATATTCAATTCTCAGTATTCTATTCTATTCTATGTCCTTTCCTGGGTATCAAACTATATCCATATAAACTTTCATCTAAAAAGGTTAAGTGGTTGAAGCGTAAAGTGGTAACAAACAAACAAAAATACAAACTCACTTTCGCATTTATAACATTCAGTAGGAAGTAGGATAGGATAGATAAAGACACGTACGTACATACACAAATAAGTTTTATTTCATCACTCTTATCTGTTACGAAGTAAACAGAACAGAAGTAAAAGGCATTAACTCCCCTAAGGCCAAGCCTAAGTGAAGAGGGAAAAGATAATCAAATAGGGATTGCTATCTGCATCGCCTATTGATAAAATTCAAATACTCTGCTTGGGAAAATAAGCAGTTGGTACAATCTACTTTTTTACAAGCTTTTATTTAGTTTCACCTGTCTCTTTGTCTGTCTGTCTGTAATCAAATCTTGCAAGTTAAATTTGACCCTCTTTCCGTTTTCCGATTGAGGTGGCAATGCAATATGATGATAACATGGAGCTGATCTGATGATGATGGAGCCGGGAAGTGGCCATAGGAATTCTGTTATGAAAGGATGCAACCCCATCGAGTTTGGGCTCGTTTGCTTCGTCTGCAAGAGCACTTTCTAACTTTTCAGTTCATTGTTTCAGACATAAGCATGTTTAAAAAAATATTCAAAATACCTATATATTTTTAAATAGTTACTTCTTTCAACCCGACCAGCAAAAAAAGAAGAATGACTGGCCAAGTGCGAGTTAAACTCGCGTGGAGAGGGTTCCGTACAATGCCAAAGTCAATTTCATTGTAAATCCTCACAGTCCGTGTCCTCATAGATGCCAGTTAGCGCCGTCTAGTGGTATTTTAGTGAAGTATTATATTGAGTTTACCACTTTATTTTCGATTGATAGAATTCTTGTACGTTTTCCTGTAATCTAAAAGCAATGAACCTCCTCTCCTCGATCCTCATAACGATCCCTGTCATTTGATATATGACACAGCAAGGATTGCATTTTTTTTTTAATTTCTTAATTTGCTCCCCGAAAATTATCCATTGAACATATTTATTTACTTTGCACATTCGTGTTTGGGTTATAGGATTTAGTCCAGTAGAATCGGAGCAAATTGTCTGAGACTGACGGATGGACAAACAGACGAACGAGTGATCCTATAAGGGTTCCATTTTTTCATTTTTTGTACAAAACAATAAAAATGTAAAGACTGACGAGTAAAACAACTAATACCTGACAGAAGAGGCCCGTCCCAGCGTGCTCTCTCCATTGGCGTCGTCCTTGACTTCCACGGGGTCCACATGCTCGTTGGAGCAGGGCTTCTGCACCAGCTTGTGGCACTTTTTATGCACCAGCAGCTTGCACTGGATGCACTTGAAGCCCTGCCGCCCGAGCCCCCATATGCGGTCTTGGCAGAAGGCACAGAAGGCGCGCTGGAACAAAACGTAGTCATTAGGTACCGCAGAATTAATATAAGTTTTATAGTACCTGGGCGACCGAGCTTTGCTCGGTTATATCTCAAACATTAACTATTTTTTTTTAACTTGTCTAAAAATCAATAAAAATTAAAAAAATATATATCAACTAGCACTTAAAAAAAAAAACAAAAGTAAGTTACCGAGTGGGATTCGATCCCCTAACACTCTTTCTAGCGCTCCGCGTAACCGCTGGGCCAGACGGATAGCGCCCGATAGGACGAAATTAGCGACCATATTCTGCGTGGTAAGAAAAACGCATGAAAACTGAAAAACATGCGTTTTTCCAAACATAAGACTAATCTAGATCGATTGTTAACCCCCGAAAACCCCCATATACCAAATTTCAGCCAAATCGTTAAAGCCGTTTCCGAGATCACAGAAATTTATATATAAATAAATATATATACAAGAATTGCTCGTTTAAAGGTATAAGATAAGATATGTACAGAAAGGAATATCCTGAGGTCCCGCGCAATATGCGTCCTGGTTCCCCGGCCCGCACCTCTCCCCCGTTCTCGCCTTGTAGAGGGTAATGAGCGGGCTGGCGGCGAGAGGTGCGAGGACAGCCAAAGACCATGTTCTTTATGTAATCCTTATATTCATCATCAACAGGTCTTTTTGTCTCCACTGCAGAAGCACGACCCTCTATGTACTACCAGAGCCATACCATTCTAATATTCATTCTGTGCCATTACTTCAGTCAACATTTATGTATCATGGTAGTAAGATAACAATAAACTACAAAGAAACAAAGAGACTATAAAAAAAAATTGCGTCGCTCGGTTGGAACGAAGTTACAAAAATTTTACCCTCTGAAAATCCTCAACACTTTCATTTCGCCAAGCCCCGCCAACTCCGTACCGGTCGAAAAGGAACTTCGTTCCAAAAAAAAAGGTTAGTGTACCACCCCAAATATATAATTTCACGTGCCACGTTGACATTATATATTTTTTCATTATGAAAACCTGACTATAACAACTATGAAATATTAAAGAAGAAATAAAAAGAGAACTTTAATGAAAAAAAACATATAAACTCACTCTATTGAACCGTTTGGCCTGGAATATGTGTCCGTTCACCCGGTACAGCTTCCGCCACCGCCGCGCGCCGCGCCTGTATATGCTTCCTGGAATAAACAACGTTGTATATTAGCTCACAGTCAGAAAACTGTTTGTTATAGGGTCGAACTATAATGCGCGAGTGAGGGTTGCCATCTCCTAAAATAAATAATTGGCCAAGTCGGACTCGCCTTAACGGAATCTATAAAAAAACACGTTTTTGGTATGTGAGCCCCCCGTGAATATTTATTTTATTTTATTGTTAATTTTTAAAGCGAATATACAGCAAAATATTCTGTGAATATTTCAAGCGTCTAGTCTACCTGTTGCCGTTATTTATTTAAATCGAGCAGAAACGGAAAAAAAATCCCGTTTCTTGTATAAGAGCCCCCTTAAATACTTATTTTATCCTATTTTTAGTATTTGTTGTTGGTGACACGTAGACAGACGAACGGACGGATGGACAGCGGAGTCATATTAAGGATCCCTTTTTTACCCTTTAGGTACGGAACCCTAAAAATACAAACTCTGCGCTGAATAAAGGCCGGACATTTAGCTCCAATAGCCCGACGGGATACAGTGACGGGGCAAGATCAAAGTTTTGTGTAAGTTAAATGTGGTGTGGCCTAACAAAAGCCGGATAGGCCGCACACATAAATATTTGGCCGGACGCGAACCGAAAAAGGCAAACTTGTCCGGCTAAAGCTGGACAGATGGCAACCCTCTGCGCGACGTATCTTGCGTCGTTCATAGCATGGTATAATAAAATAAGGTATTCTCTTCCCGTGACAGCTGATGACGTAGGTGAAACTTGACTACGTCATCAGTTAATATGTTGCCACTGTGTGAAATTGAATTACCCGAGCGTAATGCATTTATGAACTTTATATGCCAATTTCGAATTAATAATCCATTATATCAATTTATAAAATTTTGAATTGATGAATCACGCGAGAATCGCGAGATACTAAATAGCTAAGTTACTTAATATTTAATTTAATATTCATGAACTAATTGAGAAAGTCCTTTAATTTACTGAAAAGAACAGTCAGTGGCAACACTTTGTGACGTAGTCAAGTTCCATCTCGGGAAGAGAATACCTGTTTTATTATACCATGGTTCATAGCATAGAAGTAGAATTTTTTTAGTTCATAGAATTTCTACCCGCATAAGTTGCGCGCGGTGTCAAAAGTGGGCAGAAATTCTTTGAAATGCAATATAGGTACTCGTATAGGCATGCACTGAGGGCACGTAAGGGCTAGTTATATCAGAGAGGAACACAGCGGACAGTGTTTTTTTATGACACTCGAAAAAAAACTTTAAACTATTAGCATAAACTGCAAAACTCGGTCTCGAGAACGCGCGAGCCTGTCATGTTTAAACGTGATTTTAGACCTCTATGCTAATATTCGCTGAAAGTACTATTTAAGCGAATTAAAAAATACATATGTATGACATTAAACATAAAATACGTTTCATCAAATAAACATCTCGGTGAAGGTCGTTCTATATCGGGATCTTAGACCAATATTCTGTGGTATGTATGACTTCTAAAAATACAACTTTACAGCCTATATATCAGTCCATTGTTGGCTAAAGGCCTTTAAGAATAAAAGTTGATCGCATTAGATGCTTATACTTAGAGTATGGATAATAATATAGTGAGGACACTGCCCTTTTCTAGCTGTTACATACTTATTACTTTAGTCGCCTTTTACGACACCCTTGGGGATGCCGACAAATCTATATTTTCATTTTTATTTCTTCTTCTTTTCTTGGTTATGGCGGTCAAACTTCGTTGAAGCTTATTTTGCCAGTGTCTAGTAATACATTTTTATTTCAGTTGAAAGTCAAAGTGAAAAACCGCAGAGTAGTAAAAATAAAGACCACAGATTCAATAACCTCCTGCCAAGAGCACGGTATTCTTTCCGGCCAGTGTTTTCGTACGACGTCCCACAGATTAAGCACACGCTACGCTATCGGCGTTCGAATGTAGTTATCGGATGGACACTCCTATTGACCGAATTCATCGATGGTAGCATGCGAGTTATTATTATTGTAAATTTATATATATTTTTTAAATCGTAATCTGAAATCGCGTGCTTAAAAATACACATCATAACATCTAAATAGGTCCGCCTATCAAATTTTATAAAACTCTAATTAAACAAAATCGAGTTATCTTTAAAGTAAACTGAGAATTTCGCTTGCTTCGCTCACTCGTTCGAAATAATTTAATATCATTGTTAATTCTACGTCTAAGTCACTCTCACGTCTAGGTATTGCTATATTTTTGAATTATTTTAACAACGAAAATAAACAGGAAAAAATGAGGGTAAATCTGCATACCTACTTTTGCAAAAATAGTTATCCTCGTATCCATAAGTAAAGTATACGAAAAGGTTTGTATATAAACGATTTATGAAATGTTTGTTATGTAACATAAAGAGTGCAAAACCTAGCAGAAAAGAACAGACAACTTTTGGATCCATTTTGACAGATTTTTAATAACAAAAACACAGACGCGCCTTAATGGAGCTGTAACTACAACTTTATGAATGAAATGAATTAACCCTTTACACGAATAAAAAGTAAAAGATAATATTGTTATTTAATTCTTCCCCAATTATGTGTTAAGTGAATTTCGACGTAGGCGCAAATAATAATAAAAATCACCTGTAAAATACTTGGCTAGGCCCACGGCGCAAGACATCTGTCCTCATGGCTGCACGAGCGATACTGCGCTGTTTATCGATATTATCTTATCGATTAAGAGAATTTCGTGAATCAATCGTTTTTACGGATTAAAACGATTTCGATGTGGAGCGCGTGTGTTACTGGCCGGTTGTAATCTTTTTTTTTATTGAAAAGATGAAAGATATATGGCACGGTCAACAAAACGCAACTCGATAAAATCGGTACCAAGTCATAACAAGTGAACTTCAATACACTAAATTCTTAGTAACAACAACTTACCTACAGATAGGAAACTACGGAAATCTACGCAACCTAGTACCTAACATCTGCGCCGCTGATGACAAGAGGGCTGGCTGTTTTTTCGCACAACGAATCAGTATTACGATACAACGCGGAAATGCGGCCAGCGTTGTTGGCACTATGCCACATGGTCACGATTTTTTAGACTAAATTCGTAGCTAACTTTTTCTCTAAATGTATTTGTAAATATGTAAGTTATTTAATCTTACTTATTTCAATAAACTACTATATTATTCCTAACATCTTACATCTTATCTATCATATATTATCATTTCCATTTCCTAATTCTATTTATATTTTCAGCCTGTATTGTCCCACGGGCAAAGGCCTAAAAGGCACTTATAATTTGGAGGAGGGAATTACCGTCTCAGTCTTTTGTATCAGGAAATATATTATTTCTATTTATAGTATAACTCTTAGTAATGTTGAAATGAAAAGAGGGCTTAGGGTACTACGAGTAAGATATAATACAGTTGGAAATTCTGTTAAATGTGTAGGTACCTACTTTAGGAGGGCTCTGCTAGATAAGGTTTCAATACAGTAATACATACATACATACTATCACGTCTTTATCCCTAATGGGGCAGACAGAGCATTTTGGGTCTTGCGGTTCTATGCAGAGCCCAGGGCCGCAAGACCCAAAAGCCACTTTTAGCGTTATGGTGGGCGAGAAGACGGAAAAGCAATCAATACAGTGATGGGTTGCTAGCCGCATCGCCTGTTAACATGATTCGCATTTTTGCCCATTCCCTCGATCGGTTTTTACGATCTGCGCGGGAAGAGAAGCAGCTGGTACATTCTAAGTTTTTTTTATTTCTCCCAGACCAGCATGGGAATACAGTAATGTTTCGACATATTTAATAAAAGTCCTAACGATGTACGATGATATTTGCCTAGGATAAAGGAATAACTCTCTGGAATTTTCGTAACTAGCCGCTATCCTCGGTGACGTCCCTTCACAATATTGTCTCTCAAACTTGGCCACTTGAGGCGGAACTCCTAAACTAGAATTTTTCCCAGCCGTCGCCGAGTCCGGACCACTCCGGACCAAGTTTGGAGTGTGGTCTTAAGACTTAACCGTCGGATCGTAATGCTTAGTGGCAAACTTTGCCGGCTTAGACACCTCCTTGCTGTTTTTAGACGACTTATATTAGCTATTTCTAGATTTTCTAAAGCTATAAAACCTCGCTATGAAACTGGAAATAGGTTTTTTAGTTTGAGATTCTGTCAAGATGATCTTTTCAGAGGTAAATAGATGGTAGAATAGAATATCTTTAACTTACAGGTTATAAACAAATACATTAACACTTTCCGAGACACTTTTATGGCTTTAAACCTAAATTAAAATTTCAGCTACATGTTTTTAATACGCTTAAAATTTAACATATGAAAAAGAAAGATCACTTGGCTTAAGAAAATAATACAGTCACGGAAAAGAGCGATTAAACCTCAACTACAAAAGAGTCCCGATTTCACCATCAGGACCGAAAACTTGGTGAGTTCGTATAAGATCTTAAAAAGTTGTTATTATAAAAAAAACGACGGGTTGCACTCTGGGAGTGCCGGCAGAAGTGAAAACTTGAATATTAACGTTGTGCATTTGTTACACACACGAACATACGCGCAAGCGCCCTGCGCCGCCTAAACGAAACAGCAGGCGCAGGCATACATTTTCGCCGCGCCGTAGAAAGAGAGGGGGATACTCCCTCTCCTACGCCGCGCCAGCTGTCTACTCTCCATCCGTCTTACGAATTTTCGATCAGGTCACGTGTCCTGACGCGAGTTTAAAATTTTTTACCCATTCCAAAAAAAGTGCAAAACGCCGCTAAAGAAGTTTTCACTTCAAAAAGTACAAAGATCGGTACTTACTGTCCTCGCCCGCGCAGGGCATCCCGGGCGCCGCGGGCACATTCGGGAATACTGCAACAAAAGAAAAAAACAGATTAGCATCGAATAAAATAATCTATTACACGCTGTTGGTGGCAGGCTAGCTGCTTCTTTAATCATTGCTATTCAGCGAGCCAGCGTTTTTGGAACTCACGGGTAAATTAATAGTTTAACATAATTGTTTTAAATTAAAATGTAACATTATGTTTCCAAATTTAGTTAAGATTAATATTTTATACAATGTTAATTAAATAAAATATAGCCTAAAATTTAACTAACTGAACCACACATAATTAAATTAATATACATTTTAAACAATAAAGTCCACTAAAATTAAATAAAATTAAAAAAAAAATAACTAAAAAGAACATAAATAAAAAAAATAATATTTAATTGCATTTTATCTTTTGTTCTTAAATAAGTGAACAACTTTATTTTTATAAGGTTTTATTTGAACATTATTTATTGTCAATAAGACAATGCCGGACGGGATTCGAAGACTCGGCTGTTTTGTTAGTTGCTAAAAGAAATCGACGCGAACTGCGGAAATTAAAATCGAAAGGCGAACGTTGTTATGATTACTAAAATAGAATAAGGGCGAGCTGAATTTATACAAAGAATTCCCTTTGTGACTTATGAAACACCGCAATTTCTTTATTCATTGTTTAAAAAAATAATGGATGTGATGATTTGAAACAAGAATTTATTCCCATTACCTCTTGCGGGTCTGCTGGAATAAATTTCTTTAGAAATAAGTAGCACCTATATATGTTTACTTATATAAGGTTTTATTTGTAAATTTTTGAAGTGTACAATGTACATGAACCAATAAAATAAATAAACAAATTAAAGTCTTATTTGTTTTTTAAATAATACTTATAATGACACGAGTTGACTTACATTTGTTTCCAAACTGGCAAAACCAAAAATTAATATTGTTCCTTAGACAAACGGTGCACGTACTTGGAAACAACAATGGTGAAAATAACAGATACGTGGTCCAATCAAAACCACAACCCAATATCCTCCGCCATTCATCTCGAGATTCTCGAAAACCAATACCCGCGTTTATTAAAAGTCTACAATACAATCTCAACGAACGCGATGGTCAGAACCAAACAGTGCTTATTCGCTACCCAAACATAAAGTAAAATATATAAAGAGGCTAAGATTCGTAAAAGCTTCAGTCAGTAACCAAAAGGCCACTGTAAATAAATAAATATATAGGGACAAATTACACTGATTGAGCTAGCAAAAGTAAGTTCGAGACTTGTGTTACATGTATAGATAAACATCCAAGACCCAGGACAAATTGAAAAAGCCATTTTCTAACTTGCCCGGACTGGGGATCGAACCCGGTAAATCTAGGTGGCGGACTAGCATGGTGAACAAGCTTCGCCACGGAGGTATTTGTAGATTTACACATACACTCTAGTCATCATTTCGTATTTGTCTCCTATACTAAGGTGTAGACGCATACAGTACTCTATGGGTTGACGATATCTCTACGACATCTAGTCTATCAAATGTCTTTAAAAATGGAATTTTTATCTAATAAAAATGGTTTGTGTTTTAGGTTAGTTTTGCGTATCTGTATTAAAAATTTGCAATGTGAAATATAAAGTTTAATTATACTCATAGTTCAAACCAACATCGGCTGGATTTTAATTTCTATTTATATATTACATTTGTTGTCGGCCGAAAAAATATTTCAAACGAGACAACAGGATTGGGTTGTAGAACTTGCTCTCCGTATCACGACTACTTTGTGCTCTAGGCAAGCGAATAAAAAATGGCGAAACATACTCGATGCGGGCTCGATGGTCGTCGAATGAAAAAGCGGGGTTCGACAGAAACGCTCCCTATTCACGCTATCCAACATTTGGAAGACCAAATAGCATGCACCATACTGGCGTGTGCAAACGTTGAAAACTTCCACACCGATTGTTTTGGGTTCTATTGGGCTTGGCTCGAGCCTAGCTTTTGTTTATCGTGTTAATTGGATTGCTGAGCATTTAGCATTCGGTTTAGATTTTATATGGTTGTTATGAGCTGTAGATTATTCTCAAAGAGCTACCGGTTTTCGGACAAAAGGCAGTGATATACTAGATATAAAATTATGATTTTGGATTCGTATAAAGGTTCATTCGGTTTCGGTTAAATTGAGGTAATCTATGTTTATTCTCTTTCGCAGAATTACATGTTATAATATATATATCGACAATGTATTATATTATAAGCATTTATTTATTAATAATTGGCCAAGGGTTCCGTTCCATTATTTATAATAATCAAGTTTTTTGTATGGGAATAAAAAAAAATTTTTTTGTTTGAATTATTAAAATAAAAATACAACTGAGTATTTTGTGAATATTACAAGTGCCTACCTGTTGCCATTATTGATATCGAGCAAAAAAGGGCAAAAATATTGCGTTTGTTATATGGGAGCCCCTTAAATATTTATTTTATTTTGTGTTTAGTATTCTTTGCTACAGCGGCAACAGAAATACATAATTTGTAAAAATATCAACTATCTAGCTATCGCGGTTCTTGAGATACAGCCTGGTGACAGACAGATAGACAGACAGACAGACGGACAGACAGCGAAGTCTTAGTAATAGTGTCCCGTTTTTAGGGTTCCGTAGTAAACAAGGAACCCTTATAGTTTCGCCATGTCTGTCTGTCTGTCTGTCTGTCTGTCTGTCCACGGTCCTACAGAGAAACTATAAGTACTAGAAAGCTGTAATTTTGCATGGATATCTATATTAATTATGGCGAAATAGTCGTAAAATAAAATATGGAAAAAAAATTTTTTCAGGGTAGCTGCGATACACGTAAAGACGTAGTCAATATTTTTTTTTTTCTGAAATATTTGGGTTTAAAGTTCAAATTTATGTTCGAGCCAAGTGTCCCCCTCTATCTGCTAAACGGTTATATATGGCCACGTGAAAAAAATCATAATTATAGTATATATAATGTTATTTGAAGGAAAACTATCAGAGCCAAGTAGGATATACAAATTAAAAAGTTATAGGCGATCAACTTATAAAATGTACTTGAAAAAAGACATTTTCATACAAATTCAATAGATATTAGTTTTAAGACGTTTTTAGTGGCAAGAACTCAAAGTTGGCATTCGCAACTACGGAACCCTACACTGCGCGTGGCCCGACACGCACTTGGCCAATTATTACCCTTTTGGTACACCCTAAAAAAGACATAATAATAATATGACAAAGACCTTCTGGCGAGTAGGCGACTAATACTGTGAAAATGAGTTTCTTCTCAGCAGTGGTCGTTGCGAGGCGCTGGTATCGATAGCTTTTCTTTAAAAAATAAATTATATTTAATACTAGCCGAAGCCCGCGACTTCGTTCGCGGGGACTTTATGTCCCTGGAAAATGCTCATCAGGCTGAACAACTTTTACTAAGGCGGCATTTTTATATCTCTTATAGTTTAGCTGGACCATTATGGTTCTGCATCAGGCGTTCCATTTTCCAAAATCATTTATCCCCTATATGTTGCCCAGGCTTAATAGCTATATAACAAAAAAAGTTTCATTCGAATCCGTCCTGTATTTCCGGAGATTAGCGTGTACAAACAGACAAACAGACATACAGACAAACAGACAGACATTTTTTTAAAAATTCTTACTCTATTACTACGTCTTCATCGCCCCCAATATTTTTTTTAGAAATATTAAATATATTTATATATATATATATATATATGTACAGACACTTTTTTTACTGTTTTATTATATGTATAGATATAGATATGTTTACTCCACGTAATGTAAATTATACTTATTGACCTGTAAAAGTGCATGTAAAGTTCTAATTTCTGAAAAAACATTTGCATTTAGATTTTTTTGAATTTTAATGAAGAAACCCTACAAATACCATTAAAATATTTAAACTCATTAAAACTAGGTAAGTGTAACTCTAAACGGGTTACAATGCCGGGTGGCCGGACGTATTAACTGCACAGGAAGTGACGTCACTGCGGGTTACAGCTTAACTTTAATACAGGAATTTCCGGAGACTGCGTAGTTTCGTAGACCCTCTACGAAATTTCGTAGCGCTAGCTACAAAATTTGTAGATAGTGGAATAATGAAATTATATGGGTTTAAACTAGGTTTATTAGTTTATTTTCTTGGATAACTTTTCATTGTCAATTGTACTTATTCTGGGAAATGTGGTAGGTTTCTTTTCTTCGAGGCGCCGCTCCTAACACTCGCCCTGATGATGATCGCGATTGAAAACCAGGTCGGCCTTGTCGACACATATTACGGGAGGAAACTGTTTACAAATTTATCATATTACTTTTTTAATTTCTCTTTTTGACGGCAATTGCCAGCCATTTTTATTTTTACTGATTGAGCCAGCCCCAAAGTAAGTTCGAGACTTGTGTTATAGGATACTAACTTAACGTTATTTTATAACAAATACATAAATAGATAAACATCAAGTCCCAGGACAATTTCAAAAAGGCCATTTTCCAACTTGCTATGACTGGCGATCGATCCAAGAATCTTTGGGTGGTGGACTAGCATGGTGACCACTACGCCACGTAGGTCGTTTTAGAGAAGATACCTATATCTATATATCCAAGTTATAAATCAAGAGTTTACTTGGATATCCAAAATGGAGTTGGCATAGTTTTAGAAAATGAAAAGTTTCTGGAAGCTCAATGCACGAGACAGGACTGCACGAGAAAAATATATGTGCATAGTATTGTTTAAATTTACTGCGTATGCAGATGGTTTTGCCGGTGCAGACGGTAAAAGTTTTAAAGTTTAAACAGAATAATTTATGACCACAAGAACAGTCCACGATTTAAGCTGGATTCAACCAAACTTTTGTTTTAAACAAGAAAAAAATGCAAACTTCTTTGCCGTGGTTCTTAGCTATGTTTGATAAAAATCGGTTCAAATCGGTAGTTTCGCTACTTATAACTAGATGGCGTTCTTGACAGTCGGGATTTTTTTAATTTGCTTAGCAAATAAACTAGTAACTATATGAAATATTGAAAAAAGAGAAGGACAAACCATATGTTTTTTTAGCAAACGTTTGCCACCAAAAAAAGTAAATGTCAAAATGGGAGCCAAGTTCAAAATTCAACGAAAGAAGTTCTGTAGAGAATTATACTTACTTACACATTTACTGCTATTTATATGGCAGGCAGTGAGGCCATTTTCAAACTTCCATTAACATTCATAAAACCGCTCGTAAAAACTAAATCCATTAAAAATTAACACTGAACACCTTTTTTATTAAAATTCGTGGCGTGTTCGGCTGCAAGTTGGCAGTTATAAAACGGTTACACAGCGTGTCCCGCAGACGACAAACTTTGTCGTTCGGCCGCCGTATGGATACGGTGCACATTGTAAACACGCTCAGCCACTTTGCGAGGCTTTCTGCTGAATTAGCTTCTTTAATCTAAAATAAAATCTTTACTTATATTTTAAATGCGAAAGTGAGTTTGTATATTTGTTTGTTTGTAACCATTTTACGCTTAAACCACTGAACCTATTTAGATGTTTCATATGGATATAGTTTGATACCCAGGCAAGGACATAGGATAGTTTTTTTTCCTTTGGGGAGCGAACCCCACAGGCACAGCTATTTGGTTTTGATTTTAAATAAAATCTTCCTTTTGTTTTTTTTATCAGCCTATAGTGTCCCACTGCTGGGCAAAGGCCTCCTCTCTAGACTTTCATTTGTCTATATCCAAAGGGGTAGTTTGCCATTCTTTAATTTTTACTTTGCCACAGACCGACATTAGCGATGAACTTGGTCTCCACTGCAGAAGCACGACCCTCTCTGTACTACCAGAGCCATACTTAGCCAGAGCAGCCAGAACTTGGCCTACACTCTCCTCTCGGGCTAGACGGGTTAGAGAGGTCTCATTGATGTTTAAAAGCTTTGTTTAGCTTGTATGTCCTAAGTCGCCTTCTACGACATCCACAAGAGGACTTGCAGTGGTCCTATTCTACTCTGCCGGAAACCACACGTCACATTCAAAATCAAACTTATAACACCCTCTTTTTTGTCGTGAGTAAAAAAGTGAACCAAAATATTTTCGAACTAAAAATCTCAGTGTTTTTAATATCAAAGTTAGCTCGTACACATAAACATACGTAAATGTCGGTTGTTTGCGATTGAGTGTGGAAGTTTTGCGAGTCATCTACTAAGTATATAAACAAAGTTGCTGGTTCAATAAGGGGAGGGCGACTTTCCAATTTATTTATCCCAATCAAGTGATGCGTCAGCAATGGGGATAAAAGAGGAAGAGAAGTGACGTCACACTTTATCAACCTTGATTTTTGCAAGAGGTTTAAGTAATTTTACGTTTCTGTACTTAGTTTATATTAGTTTTTTTTTCTTTATGTATTATAGGGTGCTATAATTATAATCATTATCAGGCCTTTTGTCTCCACTGCAGAAGCGTGACCCTCTCTGTACTACCAGAGCTATACTTGGTCAGAGCAGCCAGGGGATTTGGCCTATACTTTCCTCGCTGGCCAGACGGATTGGAGAGGCCTCATTGATGTTTATAAGTTTTGTTTAGCTTGTTATCCCTAAGTCGCCTTCTACGACATCCACGGGAAGATTTTGAGTGGTGCTTTTCTATTCTGCAGGTAAACACACTGCTCAAACGATATTAAAACAAGGCAATTAGTGCGTCTTTTGTAATACGGTTTTAGCCAATGGTCCGGAACCTTAAAACGCAAAAACCAGAGGTAGTTTTGCAAAAAAAGGGAAAATAATCAAGGCTTATAACTGAAATAAACAGTTTTTAAAATATTAAAAAAATAACAAATTATTTATCTGGTTACAATAATCCTTTTATAAACTTGTAGTCACAAAATTACACAAAAATCTAGCAAAGAAAATTACTACTAAAATGTGTACTTTAAGCCATCCTTTTCCCGAGAATTCTTAGAAAAGCGATAGAAAATGAATGAAAGGTGAGAGTAGTTGTATAAAAACAATAGGCTTCAAAGTAGGGCTTCCCGGGGGAAATCTCGGCGCCACAGTCAGCTATTACAGCAAAATTGACCTAAGTAATTTTCCAAGTCGTAACCTTTTACTTACGATGTTATTTAATTTCGTAATTTGTTGGCCACTTACACACACGAAAACAAACAAACGATTGATTTCGTATTATTGTGTTTCTAAATTTAATGATTTAATATACTAAAAATAGTAGGTACATATAATAAAATTAATAATTTAATTTTAGCTAATATTTTCCCAAAGGTTGACAGGCAGAGAATGCTTTAGCATTAGGCCCACCTATTGTAGCTTTTGGCTCAAAAAAGGTTTTAAATTAAAAAAAAATACAATGGGGAAGTTCCCGTAAATTTTGCATATTTCACCAGCACATCTCTAGTTGTATCCGAGGACTGATCACAATTATTCCCAGCCGACTGAGCAACTCTCGAAACGTCCTCACATATTACACTCACGTTCAGAACAGGATGATAATTTATGTGAAGTGGCGCCATTCGTTTCGCCACGTCCCGGCAGGTGGCGCCTTATTTAATGCCCTTGTTGAGAACTCTGACCCCGATATGGGCACAAAGTTGACAGTACAGAAATGTCACGCAATATAAATCTGACTATTGACTATTGACGACCTCCGTGGCTTTGTGGTCACCGTGCTAGTCCGCCACCCAGAGGTTCCGGGTTCGATCCCCGGTCAGGGCAAGTTGGAAATGGCTATATAGTATCGTTGAGTTAGTATCCCATAAAACAAATCTCGAACTTACTTAAGGCTAGCTCAATCTGTGTAATTTATCGCTAGATATTTATTTATATATATAAAAATCATTATTTGTTTACTTTGATATTTTTAAAATTTATAACTTAAAATATAAGTAATTGTAGTCGACATCGCTTGTGTAATATAATAACTAAAATACATACCGATCGCGGCTTTATTCTGTACAGGGTAGACAGAGCCTATGACCAAAAGAGATAAAGGCCAAATTCAACGCGGTGGGAAATGGAAATACCTGTATGAAACATTTTTTCTAAACTAAAAACCGACGACACCCCCAAACTACACAACCGATTTTAATAAAATTTCTATGGGACCACCTGACAAGTATGCCTTTCAAACAAAAAATAATTTCCCTAATCGGTTTAGGCGTCTTCGAATAATCGGTGGATATACAAAAAGAAAACTCCTCTCCTATTTGGAAGTCGATTAAATAGTGATAAGAACGGCTTTCCCGCCGAACTACTTGTCGGTCTGAGCTTCTACCATTCAATAGTACCATATAATATAATCTTTTATAATATAATCTTTTATTCAGTAAAAACACATTTTACAACCATTGGCATCGATTTATAGTACCATTAAAAAAATATAAGTGTGGTACTTGGCGTCACTTCCATACCATACATACTATTTCGGGCGGTTGCGCGTCGGCGTTCGCCTTGTGATCCGGAGGTTGTGAGTTCGAATCTCATGGGAAGCATTTTTTTATAAGAAGTTGTTTCCCTCTGGTTAGGATATTTGAACCACCTGATTATCCGAAAAGATGATTCGTGTTTCTGAAGGCGTGTATAAACTATGGGTCCCAAACGCCATCTAGCGTTTGGTCATATTTATCCAAGGATTGGTTCTGGTCTACGGAGGTCCGGTTTTTATCAAAAAATATCAATTAATTTATTTTTTATCCAGGAAAGTGCTTATTTGGGCATTTGCACTCCAGCAATTCCTAGTCGTAAAAGTACACGAGCACTGTCACATTGTGGCGCAAAAGGTGCCCTATTTGTACTGTTTCTAATTTCCGATATGGGGAAACTTGCCAAAATGAGACTTTATGTGACAGGTTGTGTCGGCGAAATGTCTTGGAATTCGACTCCAAACTTATTTCATTTTAACAAACCCCATTCCGTTTCCATCAAGTTGGTATAGATCCATACATATACGCATACATACGGTACCTATTTGGCATGAGTGGGAAAGGTATTTCTGAGAGTTAATCTCATATAGAGGAGCCTCTGAATCTTGTTAGCGTTAGGTGTTGTTGTATGGCAAGAAATGAACACAGTGACGCGATTGATAATGGAGTGGTTTGTTACGGCATTTCCAAGTTAAAATACTTACTCAAAATTAGGATATACCAACTCTTTTTACGTGTGGTTACAGATTACGATTGCGATTGTACTAAAACCTACAAAAACGACGAATAATTACCAAATTGTCTAACAAACGGGTGTAAGTTAGGCGCCCGAGAGAAAAAAGGAAATTTAGATTTATCAAATAATTTGAGGTAACTGCTTTATAGCTAAAGCGCTTTGAAACCGAGGGCGAAAATTCCATAAAAATGTTTAGTGTGCTTAGAATATGACGTCTCGCTAATTGAATCACATAATGAAAGGGATGCTTATATAATACATGGTAATATTACATTACTTACTAGGTATACAAACCATATAGATGGCGCTTATGTGTAACAATGGGTAAAGTATTATGGACCACGGTGATCATAGATCAGAATCAAAAATGGCAATTTAAATGCATCGCTATTTCGGATTTTTAACAGACTTTAAAAAAAGGAGGAGGTAATCAATTAGAATGTATTATATATTTTTTTATGTATGTTCCCCGATTATTCGAAGACAACTAGACCACTTTGGAAAATTCTTTTGTCTGTAAGGAGATACTTGTCAGGTGGTCCCATATAAAATTTATCAAAATCGGTTTTTACTTATGAAAAATTATGTTTCTTTGCTTAGACAGTTGTAGCGAATGTACATAGCTAACATTCTCTTGTATATAACACGGAGTGGGATAAATATACAGCATGTACACGAGCAAAACCATGGCTGTAACTAAGTTATAAAGTTTACGAGAAGGCGAGCGCCAGGAAATCGTTAAAGCGAGCATTCGCTTTGAAATCAATACAGATCTCCACACGCAATGAGTCGGAACTCGGAACGTTCGATAACCTATAAATACATTGTACGTACTTTGTACAGACGGCTACAAAGGGAACACTGCAGTTCTAAAAACATGCCCTACTACAAAGGCTTAAAGTAACATAAAATGTCAAACTGTAACGCTTTAGATCAAAAGCCCTGGGCCGCCAGATTTTAATTGATTTTGTTATAGTATAGGTATGTACTTTCGGTTTTTGAAAACAGGGCCAATCTACTGGTACAAGGGCCTAAAGGCGGGTCTATAGTCTAAAAGTAATTAGGGGTTAAGGCTTGAAAAGCTCCAGTCCTTCCGCGGATGTCGTAAAAGGTGACTTAGGAAATACAAGCTAAACAAAACTTATAAACACCAATTAAACCTCTCCAACCTGTCTGGCTAGCGAGGAGAGAGTATGTCAAAGTCATCTGGTTACTCTGGCCAAGTATGGCTCTGGTATTACAGAAAGGGTCGTGCTCCTACAGTGGAGACTAAAAGACCTGATGATGATGAACGCTTGAAAGTCGGGGATTTTTAATTTACCTGGCAAATAAGAGATGACGCTGTAGATATCAATTCCACTTCACATCGGTTGGAATATGCAGTTCCGGCACTCATCACTAGATGGTGTTTACAAATACACTTGTTACTGACTTCAAATTCTAATTCTGACCAATTAGACGGGCCAAACATTCGGCCAGATACGTATCACTATGAGGTTAAAGGTCTCTTCTTTTTTTCTTCTTTTTTTATTATATATTTTTATATCCTACCACACACAACCTGCAAAACTGTGTGACGGGATGTTTGGCCAGTCCGATTGGTCTGGCTGCTTACAGATAATATTAAAATAGTTGCCAGAGTAATTTTTATATATAAAAATTACGTGTCATGTTGTTTGAATCATGGACTTCTCAACTTCTGTATCGATTTTAAATTTGATTTTCACACCGTGTCCAATTTGATCCAACTTGAAAGATAGGATAGCTGGGTAACGCGAAAGAAGTCGCGGGCATCAGCTACTATTATATTAAAATCAGTACCTATACCTACGAGTTAACGTTACAGGAGTAATAGAGACCATGCGATAGCCATAACCGTGACCATACATAGTTTCCCTTTTTATTTGGCCGACGTTCCGGCGGTACTTACTGTAATATGTGTTACTGCGGTCCGGTAATATACCGGATCAGATATCGGTCCGATGAGGTCCGATTACCGCTTATTTTCTGCAGAATCGCACACAAACATCTTTCGTAATAGCTTTTGCTAGATTGGAACGTCTAGCGAAAGCGGTTCAGAACGATAATTTTACTATTTTTACGAGATGTCCTATTATAAATTAACGTCCCCGGGCGTGTATATCTATCTTTCTGTGTTTAATAAAATCTTAGTCGAATTCATAAAAATCTACCTTACATAAATCAGTTGTACATAACGCAACTAATTTTTGATATGAATTATTCAGAAGAGATAATTCTCCAAAAATATGGCTGGTGGATATAGTGACTTTATATTTTGGTAGGTACCTAATTACAGCTTTTAAGTACTCTAAACTAATTCCTGATGGACGGACGTGGCGAGACTACTTAACTTATAATAAAAATTTTAACATAAACAAAACAACCGACTAAATTTTCTTTTAGGAGTTTCTTCCATATCCTCAAACCCTCTTGAAAAATCCGGAATCGGAATCCTTACGAATAACAAAATGCTGGCCAAAAATTGTAATAGGTATATAAAAACAAAATGCCATCGCAGCTTCACTTTCGAAAAATTCGAAATTGGTATTACATAACATTTAAAACTTCCACGGCCAATGCGTCCGAGCTGGAACGCCAAAGCCGATGTCTGTTATTTTCACACAAAGCTAACAGACAAATGAATTACAGTCGGCGTCCGATGAAAATTGCTTTTATTCTTTGTTTTCGCCACAATGGGCTAAATTAGATTTGCGGAACAAGCGGACTGTCCGCTACGACTTCTAATACCGACTGTCCGGTGTGCTGGAACGATCAAACTTTGCGGGTGAGCATACAGCTTTGTTCTTTTTAATTATATATTATATATGATTAGTCTTTTAATATACCAATATTGTTTATGTAGGTACGTTTTTGTTCTGTTTACCGTGTGGCGTCGGCTCAAGATGTCGTAGAAGGCGACTTAGGAAATACAATCTAAACAAAGCTTATAAACATCAATGATACCTTTCCAACCCGTCTCGCCAGTTTATTTTTATTTTATTTTATTTGGAAAACCATACTACATAGTTCTAATATCTACTTAATAACTCTTAACTATCTAGGAACACAATTAACAGGTTTTCGCATAATTATAACAAAACTTGCTTACTATATCATACTAAATATTTAAACAATAATAAAAGTAATAACACACAATACTGTCTGGGTAAGTTTGAAGGAACCTGATCGAACCACTTTTTAATTAAAAAGTTCTTAAATTTGGAGAGTGTAAGCCAAGTCCTCTGGCTGCTCTGGCCAAGTATGGCTCTCTTAGTACAGAGAGAGGGTCGTGCTCCTGCAGTGGAGACAAAAGACCTGATGATGATGATCTACCCAATTCAACTTGGGAATGCATTTGTGAGAAAAAAATTACACGTGGCTGTCGCCCTTCCACCCCCTTTGGAAAGCCGTTTAGTCGCCTGTTACGTCATTCAGATGAGCAAACCTCTTCTAGCCCAAAAAATACACGGGACATAAACTAAACGAGAAACACAATCTCGTTTATTTGTGAAATGAAGCAGATTTGGCAGTCCGAAAACGAAGATTGCAATGGCCGACCTCGAAAAGAGACAAACCAATCTGCTTTCCAACTCCGCCTGTCGTTTGGTAATGTTTTATCCGAATGAGGGTAGTACAGTCAACAAAGAAAATGTATTAACAAAATATCTTTCATTAACAATTGTGAGGCCAAAACGATTATTTTAAGACAAATGAAATAAGCTCAAACTCGATGGAGCTGCGTCGTTTTATTACTGAGTTCCATTGACCACATTCCGTCACTGAGATCAGACCCTAGGCATCGCCTAGCATAAAGTGCTTTTAAAGACAAATCAAACGAGTTCTTCTCTATGAGGTTACGTCGAATATCTCTCGACTACATGGTCAGAAGCTAATTGACTTAAAAATAATGTATTGTTAGCCGACTTACATAAGTATGCAATACTGTAGCTAAACCTGTTTGAAAATTGAGTTACATACATACAAGATAAATAAAAGCTTGTAAAAAAAACATAGCTACAATGTTAAGGCCAATCGATACTAATAATAATTTAAAAATTCAATAAAAAACATAAACGCGTGTATCTGTCTGTTTTGAAACTTGTAACTCAGACAAAATCTTTATGCTAACTGTACCAAAATGTGTTTAAATAACTGCAACAAAGTCGGCGCAGAACATTGAAAGGTTTTCTTGTAAATACGAGTACAGTTCGCGAGACATAGGCTCAGTATTGTATTTGTGTGAGTGCACACCGATAGTGTAGGTGAGACGGCGGCCTGAAGTAGGGCACGGCCCACACCGGTTTATACTGGTTTTTGAAACTCAGCTAGAGTCGCCGCACGACCCTCGCGCATTTATCTACCGTGAATTTCCGCCTCCACAATAATACTGGAACGTCCAGCTGCTAGCTTGATGTTCCAGTATTATTGTTTGAATTATTAGTGCAATAAACTAACATTAATGATAAATAATATATTTCTCTCTCACTAGATGGCTGGGTCAAGGGTCAGATTCAGAAAACAGTACTCTTGGACACGGGACGCATTATCAGGAAGTTTCTCTGCGACCCTAAACGTCGCGTCTTGGTAGCTTGGGTCTTGCCCCGTTGCCAGGGGGCGGCTAGATTACGTTTTTTATAATATGTGTATATTTTGTATTTCATTTTACTTTTTATAGATTATATTGTAAATAACCTAATCTAAGAATCTAAAAAAAATATAATCAATGAACATAATAGTTATCGTGTTTTTAAAATAATCAAAATGGTTCATTTCTTTCCAAAAAACATTTAATTTATTTTTTATTTTTTTGACTGACTTCTTTTAGCTCTCTCACATTAATTCAAAGACGAGCTTATGCCTAAAGGACTGTACCATGTGCATGTGCAAAGACTTTATACCATCATTACAGTGATCACCACCCCAGTGATGATTATGAGCAAATTTCCCTTTTTTCACAAAGTCTAAAGTCAGTGAAGAAATCCAATGTACTTAATTAAAAAGTTAAAGCGGCATGGCAGCACTTTTTGCTGTAAAGCTGTCCAGCAGTGTGAGGGTAATTATAAGAGACAGCAGTTTTATTTCAAGCTATTTGTAGTCACGACAGCTCTGTTTGCAAAACAGACGCTGTTTTAAAGCTTTTATTTAACTCTGTATTCGTACGACGAGCTGTTCTTTTAAATATAAGTTACATTGAATTATTTCATTCAAACGTTTCTTTTCGGTGGTAGAGTAAATATGTTGGAAACATATTTTTTTATGTATTTTTTTACTGTGGCCACATTTACCCTTTGTCTTTCATACTTTGAACAATAGTAAGTATATAATGTCCTTACTAGTAATACATTCCAATTAAATGTTTATATAGTTTAATTTAAAATTATATTAAATAGGGAAATGGCGAGGGCAATGATGATAGTTTAATTTTAAAGTAATTCCCCTACAGTGACATCTACAAATGGTACGCTCGCGCGTTGCACATAATTGATTCTAATACCGTATTGTCTCTGCCAAAATAGCGTCTCTTCTAACAAGAGTTTGGCTTTTAAATATTCCAGAGAGACCTACGTACATATTCCTCATAATCTAATACAGATGAAACACTATCTGCGTCGACAGTCGACATTCGCCGGACATCCGGCGTTCCGGACGAGTATCGCCGGCTGTCCGGTGTCCGGAAACGCCACACGCCGGACGCGCCCCACTTTGAACACCGTTTGTTTTCGCTCTCTATTGCTCCCTACTCCCTATTGATCACACTTGCCCTATGTCCGATCTCAATAGGCAAATTTTAGGATGATTTAGTCACCGCAGCTTCGTAAATGCGAAGCGCAATTGTTTTCTGTCTCATTCTTGAACATCTGCTTATTATGACTCGTATCCTTTGTGTGTGCAGGCTACGCGGCAAAAATAGGTAGTTTCTGAGAGCTTGACGTTTTATATGTTTGTGTTGTGACTTCCGGACACAGGCGTATTATATTTTTCGTGAAATAATTGTCTCGAGCGATAACGTAGTTTTCGTTTTCGGCTAAGGTGATTGACTCAGTTTAGATAAGATTATAAAAAAAAGTATAATTCAATTACAAATAACACCACAATTTGTCACATTATGTCCACACGATCAAATTCAATTAAAATTCATTCCATAAAATTTGTTGTGTAGTTTCTGGCAGTGGAAAATAGGTAGGTAACACCTGGTCTTAACGTGGATGTCGTAGACGGCAACTTAAGAAATACAAGGGTAAACAAAGCAAAACATAGTATAATTAATTACTAACGTAACAGATACCCAACACCATAGAAACTATTGAAGGGTTTCCGTCCCCGTTTCCGTTTTCGGTCTCGTTCTCGTTCCCGTTTTCGTTCACGTTCTCGTTCTCGTTCTCGTTCCTGTTCCCGTTCCCGTTCCCGTTCCCGTTCCCGTTCCCGTTCCCGTTCCCGTTCCCGTTCCCGTTCCCGTTCCCGTTCCCGTTCCCGTTCCCGTTCCCGTTCCCGTTCCCGTTCCCGTTCCCGTTCCCGTTCCCGTTCCCGTTTTCATTTTTCTTCTACCGTTTCCCTTCCAACGTTGCCGTTAATTTTATATTCTCTTTTTTATTTTTAAAACCTTCCGTGGAACTTAAGGATAATCTTAAAATAAAAAAAAAAAACAGCTAAATCATTTCAGCCGTTCTCGAGTTTTGCGATTAGCGACATTCATTTTCATTTATAGATATAGATAGATAATAGTATCGGCTCTTACAGATCAGCGACAGTATTCCAAAATACAAGTTTAAACTTATTTTGGGACTAGCTCAAGCAGTGTAACTTGTCCTTATCTATTTGAAGTGGCAGACGGCACTCATGAAATTCACCCATACTATAGAATGGCTCAAGAAAGCCACCCCAAATAATATGGGGTTGCCCTGCGGTTTTAAGTCGCACGAAAAAACATTACAATCACCATCCTCAAACCAAGTCAACACACGCAATATGGGCGTTACTTTCCGAACGACTCTTAACTAATAGATAGAGTTTTAACAAGTTTTTCGAGTTCCTGAACTTAGTACCAATTACTTTGTTTACGAACGTGGCCGCTGGGTTGCTACTTCTTATCTACCTCATAAACTTGGTTTTAGTCGCAGAATGTCTAATGCGCGAAAAGTCCTATTTAATATGACCTTGAGATTAATTGAATCTCAAAGTAACAAAAAATAAACACATGAGTAAGTCTAATAAGTTAAGCCCCTGTAATATACCAAATTCAAAATACATTTGATTATAGGATACTCGATACTGCTCGCTTTGTCCTTGTATGTGATTTTTCGGATACTTATATACTTCTACATTCAGACGTGTTTTTGTAAATACAAACAGACAGACAAATATATTGAATGTCAGTGTGTCTTTTTGGTATCAATAAAAATGATTTTATGAGAGGCCATTGATATCGTTACGAATTAATGCAATTGAACAAAAAGACATTTTATGTCACGCTACTTCACTGCTAAATTGGTAAAAGTAACTGCAGACAATTTAAGCACGAGTATGAAGTATCACTCTAATGAAAGACACTTCTATCCATTTTTCTAGGTTTGGGCAATCCTATAGGTTAAGTTATGTTAGAACTGCGACCAACACACTCCGAAAGACGCTTCTATCCATTTTCCTAGGTTAGGGCAATCCTATAGGTTAGGTTATGTTAGAACTGCGACCAACACATGCACGAGCCCAGCGAGCGAAGTGAGCGTGCCGCGGCAGCGGCCGGCGAGTGCTAAGACACTTCTATCCATTTTCCTAGGTTAGGGCAATCCTATAGTTTAGGTTATGTTAGAACTGCGACCAACACACGCACGAGCCGAGCGAGCGAAGCGAGTTATTATGTGTACCGTTACATATTAAAACATGTTTTTATGAACAGTTTTATCGATAACTTAATATTTTATATGAAATGTTAGTTCGATATACCGTTTTTCTATAAAAGAAAACCATTTTAAAATGTTGTTATTATAATATGAAACTGCGAAGATAAACTATTCGTTTTATTAAGAAAAAAATGTATTAAAAATAGTGGAATAGTTTTCTGGGAAATGAAATTCGATGTCAAAAAAATCTGTATTCTAATAGACACCCGTTATTTTATAGAGCAAAATGACTGTTGGTTTTCACCTGACGTTTTGCGAATCCGACATTCTGCTTCTGCACTTTCTCTCCTACCTTGCAAACTTGGTAACATAGTTCACAAATAGTTTATGGTCAATCTCTCTGAGCGTTTGTTTGTTGAAACTCTCCTTGATTGGACTGTTATCGGAGGATAGCATCCATTCCGGAATTCAATATAGGTACACTTCAACACAGTTCACAAGTTGCTACTTAGGGTGAGGCCAAACAAGCGTAATTTTTTGAGTTGTGAGTCGCGTAATTTCGGTCGTGTAATTTCTGCTACATTCGGTTTCATACAAAAAGACAGTGTCGGCAGATAACTCATTTTGCGTCGTCGTTTGGCACAAACTGCCTTTTTGTATGAAACCGAATCTAGCAGAAATTTCGCAACTTATTTTCTGCGACTCACAACTCACAAAATTACGCTCGTTTGGCTTCACCCTAATAACTAAGGATGTTTTACATTTTTTGTACATACTCGTACGTAGGTATGTGACAAACTAACGTTATTTTTATTATATACTTATGAAATGAATATAAGGCCAGATTCAGTAGTAGTAAGGTGCCTCATCCACCTTATAAATAAAAAAAAAACAAAAACAACAATCAAAAGGATAAAGAATGATTTTGTACATAAATTTCCTTTTTTTTAACAAACTCAAACGATTCTTAATTTTTCTTTTAATGTCAACATGATTTTAATGTTCATCGTACATTTTATTGTTTACGCAGCAATAAAATGAAAGTGTATATCTAGCAAATAATACATATATGTATAACGCGCACTCAAAAATAAATTAACAAAGTAGACTATGGCATAAACAAAACCTGCCTAAACCTGTTTTGATACAAATATTTTCAATTTTTCCGCGCGTTTGAATACAGCGGCGAAAACAATGAACATAGTTCCAGAGTGCCGATATTACTGATATCTAGGGCTGCCGACCGTCCAGAAGTGAAGAAGAAAAAAAAACTTCCAATCTAGAGTGAGAAAAAAAATGTTGAGAGAATGAACAGAAGCAGCAAATTGCTTGTCCCACGCTTGTTCTAGAAATCGGCCAAGAAAACAGAGGTAAACATGAGGATAGCAACTCTAAGAAACTTACATATAAAAAACTTACTATAGAAATGGTGTTGGTGTTGGTGTTTTTTAGGACGCAGAACAAATTTAACTTTAAAACTAATCAATTTGACACAGACCTCAGGATGACGTCAAAACAAGTCGGCCAGTACTCTCTAGATGAGTAACCCATTTACTTTATACTACAGTAATAATACATGACATTTTGCTTTTTGTTCTGTTTTCAAAAGGAGAATATTTATAAATATCTCAGGGATGGTAACCCTAGTGATCGAATGCGGGCGCTTCATGAAATATTTTTAGAAAACATTCACACAACATAACAGGCGAAACTTTTTCCATTTTTCAAAATAAAATAGAGTTCTATTCTATTTAAGTTTTCGTTAGTAATGGATTTAGTTAGAAGAGTAAGAATATGTCAAATGGAATAATACTAGACGCCACTTTGATTTTTGTTCGTTTGTGATAATTGAGATTATAAGTTGGTATAATTTTATTACCTTATATTCTTAGTTTTTTCATCACAACGCACGAATTAAACAATCTTGTTTTCAAGTTTATGGCGCGATTTAAACTGAAACAAAACTAGGTCCGTTTTTTTAACTTATAAAGAAACATCATGGTTTTGTTAAGGTTGCGGTTAAGGCTCCTATTTTTGTTAAATGTAACACATTGACTATCCAGCTTAACGATGTTCAGGTGTTTAACAAAACCAAGCTTTTTTGGCCAAACAGCTGATCTAAAACAGCGAATTATGCAATCCAACCGCGACATAATATATACCTTAAGTATACAAAGGTTAGGTTTTTTTAAAATTAATAAGGAAGCTTTTAAACAATATTAAAGACAAAGACAAATAAACAAACCGTATGATATCAGCTTACATTTTTTCTAATTGTTTCTTTGCGTGTTTCAAAAATGTGTAAAAAAAGATAATTGTTCTCGAATTTCACGAACAAAACCATTTTTTTAATATAGAGGTATAAAAAACACTACTTTTACTAAATATAATAGCGACTTGTTCCTAAGTGTAGTGTAGAGTTGCCACCTTAAATACACTATACATTGATTGACGACCTCCGTGGCGTAATGGTCAACACGCTAGACCGCCAATCCGGAGGTCCTGGGTTCGATCCCCAGCCAGGGCAATGTCTTGGATGTTTATCTATATATGTATTTGTTATAAAATATAGTATCGTTGAGTTAGTATCCCATAACACAAGTCTCAAACTTACTTTGGGGTTAGCTCAATCTGTGTAATTTGTCCCTATATATTTATTTATTATTATTATTGATGATATAATTTGTTAAAACTAAAAACTGACTTAACACCAAACGGAACCTGACGTGTATGCCCGTTCAAACAAAAAAATAAATAACAAAATTGGTCCAAGCGTCTTCGAGTAATCGGGGAACATACATAAAGAAGAAAAAATATATTCATTCAAATTGATAACCTCCTCCTTTTTGCAGCATTTAATAAAATTTAAAAGCAATCAACTAAATTCCATTGTTCGTATCCAAATATTATTTATTGATGACGACAGTAAAACACAATAGGCTTGGGTATGGCGATTGTTCCCCTAATTAAGTAGTTCCAATTATAGCAATTGGAACGAGTGACAGTCGATATTCAAATTAATTTGTTTACAATTTGAGAATTTTTGCCTGTTCACACCCACTAAGCACTTGTCATTTGTCACTTCGTTTCGTTCCGTCAATGTGATTCAAACAAAGCATAACATTGCAGCGTTTATTATAATCATAGATATACAGATAGATCATTTGTTTATTTGATGCTACGTAGCAGTGTGTTTATTTATTATACCAACACACTCCGTTCAACTATTAAAATTTAAAGTGCACTGTATTTTCCACAAAGGCTTTATCATCATTTTTTTTGCCTTTATTCTCCACCGCAGGAGCCTCTCTGTACTACTAGAGCCATACTTGGCCAGAGCAGCCAGAGGACATGGCCTACACTCTCCTCGCTGGCAGACGGGTTGGAGAGGTCTCATTGACGTTTGTAAGCTTTGTTCAGCTTGTATTCCCTAAGTCGCCATCTACGACATTCACGTGAGGACTTGGAGTGGCCCTATACTTCTCTGCCGGAAACCACACGGCTTCAGAATCAGAAATAATAACCAATTGAAATCGGCCTGTGTCAAGTGACTGTTTTTTTGCAACCTTGCTCAGGTCGTCTAAATTAGGTCATTAAAATTTTACCTAAAACTGACATTAAATACGCATATGATAAAATTCCCGCCGCCAAATATTCAAAAATAGAACAGAGGCCAATGTTTGATATGCTGGTCTATAATCTACGTCAATGGGAATTATTGATTATATTTGAAATTATTTTTTTATAATAAATATGTACTCAGAAAGTACATGTCCCATATTTCTGGTAAATACATTCTCTCTGCTGACGAGGTGTAAAAAAAGTTGGATCATTTAAATTCAACTTTTCTAATTACGCCACGCGACAGATCTAAAACAAAACAACTTTTAAACTTATAATTGGTCCGGTACGCTCTTTTCTTTTTTCAAATCCAATTTAATCGTTACTACGTTATATAAAAACAACTTAAAGCTAAATGGCATACTCATTTTAAAAAAAAAATTAATAAACTTTAATACATAAGTGAAATAAAAATAAATTAAAAATACAATTTATTCATTGTACACTATTTTATCAAAGTTGTTTAGGTACTAACAAAGAAGTAGCTTTTTAGGGTTCCGTACCCAAAGGGTAAAAACGGGTCCCTATTACTAAAACTCCGCTATCTCTCCGTCTGTCCGTCTGTCTGTCACCAGGCTATATCTCATGAACCTTGATAGCTAGACAGTAGAAATTTTCACAAATTATGTATTTCTGTTACCGCTATAACAATAAATACTAAAAACAAAATAAGATATAATATTTAAGGGGGGCTCCCATACAACAAACGCGATTTTTTATAGATAGTGATACGGAACTCTTGGGCGCGAATCCGATTCGCACTTGGCCGGTTATTTCCTGATTATTGTAACTATTCAGAAAAGTAATGCTTGACTGTCGACGGTGACCTTTATTTTTAACTGACTTATCTTTGAACTCGATTGTCGTATTTTTACATTGTAACATGTTGTATGATTGTGGTTTTAAAACCGTGGTGTCCCATTAACTTTGCGCCAAATACTAATTTGATTTATTTGACAGATATATTTTGCGAAGCCGCAGACACGTGTCAATAATACTTAACGTATTCTCGTTACTAAAACATGTCATTCAAAATATTTGAATATTGAAAAGATGAATATCGATAATTTTGCGTAAACCACTACATATTCAACAACCATTATAATCCCAACTTTATTCTAAAGGCTGAAATTGTATTTTGCTTTGTCTGCTTCGTCAGTGCGAACTATAAATCTAGATGGGGTCGTTATTCTAAATTGTGTTCTATTACTCTGACATAAAGTTTGTTATACATTTCCGAGTATGCGTAGTGTGTGGCACATGTACGTCGAATATGTCGATATAAAGCATTAATATTCAGTGTTTTGCGGCAAGCTGTTGTTTGTCACAAAACACTTGTGTACGTAGGTTTCATCCATACGGGAAAGCCAATATTTGATTATACGTATTGTCAGGTATTGATTAGCGTTTTATGTGTTTGTGGTTAGAGGGCGCCACCATTAACATGCTCACATCATTGGTGTTATAGGCACGTATTTGACTAGATTAAAACGTGAGAAGGAGAGCAAGCTACAGTTAGACATCTTTAATATTTTAGAAATACACTAGCTTGGGTGTATATTCTTAGGTTGAGTAGAGTAAATACGCTGGAGTTAAGAGTAAACAGAATTTCTATAACGTTAAGTTTACGTAGTAACTTATTAGTAATCTGTGGTTAAGTAGTGTTTTTCTTTTAACAATGTCGTCATATTAATATTTATTAAAATAAGTGAAACCTCACAATAAAATTAAATACATATATCATAATTAAGTTAAATATTGCGATATATTAATAGTAAGTCGTGATTCATGAACATGGGCGATGCAAATGACAATGCCTTTTGTGATATTAATTAAACGCGTATTTTGTCATCATGATCGTGATAAAATGTCCGTTTTTCATTTAAACAATGGTGGCTCGTAATTTATTCAAGCAAAATTATACAATTGTAAAATATTTATCGGATTTTTGCGAGTTCCTCTTTCCTTCATTCGCAAAAATATCGACGGTCGCATATAAATATGTACTTATATTACAATACTTAAATATTCAAAAGTAGGTCGTAAAATTGTTGTGACACAATGGATACGTATTTTTTTTAAATAGTAAAAGATACTTTTGACTCAACTAGTTACAGAATAGTGATGAGACACACAACAATCGATAAAAATGAAAATCAGTATACTAACATCTCCTCGCGTAAGACGGAGCAGCAATGACGACATCCAGATTAGGATAAGGCTGCGCCAATAAGTGATGAGCATATGCCAACTGTCCACATGCATTCAATCCACAATAGAACGTATGAAAAGCACAAAAACGCATGCACTCAACAGTTTTCGATAGCACCGAAGACACCCGCATATCTGCTTCACTGTCCACTTGATGACTCAAAGTCACATTCTCACAAATTAATAATAATTACAGAGAAACACACGCTCTATTCACGATCACATTCGTTTGACTGTGGAAAGATAAGATATTCTGTTCCAATGAAATCGAATTGGCCGTCGCGCGTGATTTCAACCAACAATAATATCGATATTATTGAAATCGATAAGATAAATATGATTCATGGACGAGATAGTTCATCTGTGCGGAGCTGTGCACCGATAGATTTAGGGTTTTGTGAATGTCAGCTCATTGTGTAGGCGGCAGAAGGTCCATTATCTCGTCCGCCTGAAGATAACATGTGATAAAATGGAGTTTGCGCAACGATGAGTTTATCGTATGCCATGAAAGCTAAAGTTAAAAAAAACATAATATCTTTTTAAGTAACAGAAAACAGCGAAATTATATTTATCCAATATTTAGAAATTACTTTTGTTAATAAAAGGCTTTTGCCGGAATAGAGCAAACAATTTGCGATTAGATTATAACCTTATCAATTTAATTGCAAACACTGGTCTGCACAATAAAATTATTTATTCTGTCCGTGTGTTAAGTCCTTTTAAATCACGGACGATGATATATACTTATTGATGCAGTTCTTTTAGTATGAATATGACGTTTTAATACAAATATCACAGACACAAAATTCAAATAAACAACAATATACGACAACAATACAACCTACGGAAAACATGTTTACATTACTACTATATTAAAAAACGCACAAGACAAAATTAAAAAGGGTGCTATATAAATATATTTATAAAGGTAGGGGGATGTGTGTCTTGCAAATGAAAGGCTTAAACCTTTTCTTGGCAAGTCGATTGTTTGTTTAGGACTTTGTTTTCTTATTGTTCAGTTTTGTATGAAGTGGTTGCGCGGATATATGAAGGAGATTTGGAAAACTTTATAAAAGTCCTTCCCTTCTTTGGCTTGTTCATATTAAAATATTACTATTAATTATCAATTATCTTATAAGTAAGTTACATATAAAAAACTATGCAGGATAAAGATTGCGTATTAAACCTAAGTAAGTAAAAATCTATTGTTTTCACTAACTTACGAAAAATAATTGTGATTATACATGAATTTTTCGGGGTCCAATCCTGCATCCATTTAAAATAAATTATGTAAAAGGAAACGAAAATATCATTTAAATTTTAAGTTCAGTATAAATAACCCCTCAAGTTATTTGTGAACTATTATTTACAGTTTAAAGTGAAAACGTAAAGCTTCTCTTCGCACATTTGCCAAAAGATATCTGCTACATAATACACTGAATAATATGAGTATGTACCAATACCAATTCATTACTTAAACACGAATTGCAAACTACCGTTAAACCTAAATGAACGGATGTACTCGCATTTAATATAATTAATCTGCAGCCTACACTCCCGCTCTTGTGACGTTCGGAAGATACATTAAGTGATTATCGCTTGGAAACAGTTTACACGAATACAACACCGGCGTAAGAGGATTACTCGCACAATAATCAAAATCGATTCGGTTTCGGCTTAATTAGGACTTGTATTATATTAACAAACTTGCAAACGACTCGTTCCCAATGATTAATACGCGCTGGAATCAGAAACTGAAGCTATTAATGCAAATATTTATCAGGTGTTTATTTGCAAGCAAGTAAGAGCTTTATTCGAAAATGATAGAGGCGATAGTCTCTTGAAGGTTTTGCTTCAATGTATTGTTGATATTTGTCATAAAAACAGCACAATATTGGTAAACACAATTATCAATCAGTATTTCGCTAATGAAGCATGTAAATGAATTCACCAAATACGAGTACATTTATAATATTATCTTTCAAATTCAATTCGGGAAAATGTTGTGATTTTTAAAATATCTGCAGTCAGAAACTATCTGGATACTAACTTAACTCATTTGAACCGAGATCGAGCGGCGAAAACAAATCACCCGGCACTGCCACGAATGGATGATTGGCGGCGACGTTTAAAAACTCGGTCCAGAAACTCATTTTGCACTCGCGTCAACAGTGCATCGATAAATCATTTCACCACGGTCACATCACTATTCGGGGCTCCATTTTCAAAAATAGAATGTTAGTCTATGAGTTTTCTTTTTTTTTAAATTGGGTTTTTTATGGGTCAAGTCTTCGCCGGTAAATGGCCTGGCGTTCGCGTACATACTGTCTCATTGTTATCATTGTATAAGCGCTCGTATCGTAGTGATAAGCCTCGCCCACAATTAGGTAGAACAGCTGATAGTGTCTTTTGTACCACAGGTACAGTAAAAGATATACGTTTTTTTTTATTCATATCGGTTAATTTGTTTGCCAGACTATAAAGGGAAGTGTCATTTGATTCTTGAACCTTAACTTTAAATCCATTTTGAAAGATAAAATTGTTGTAACAGCGGTGATGAAAATAGGAACTATGGATGTACTTTTCTAATCTATCTATAAATAAAAATGAATGAAGCAATGAATATTGCAAAACTCGAGAACGGCTGAACCGATTTGGCTGTTTTATTTTAGTATTAAGGTTCTTATTATGGGAACGAGAACAGGACCGAGACCGGAAGCGGGAGCGGGAGCGGGAATAGGAACGGGCGGAATAAAGTTCGCCGAGGCAGCTAGTAGTAAATAATAATATGTCGATTCGAAGAACGACGTTAATACTTTTAAAATATTCTAACTTACTGTACATATGTTTAGCGATATTTTAAAAAATCGGTCACATATACATCTTTATATAATAGGTACGAACAAAAGAGTAGGTATCGTATTTAATTTTGTTTGAACATATGTACATGTTTTAGATTAGGTATGTATGTGTTATATACTAGCACAGAGTATTATATACTAGCGTGTTGTAACAATGTAATGTTAACAATATCACTCACCAATTGCTCATTTTTTGTTTTCTATAGATATTGCTAAATTCTTTTTCAAAAGTATGTATTCCATCACATTTTAAATAAAAAGTAATTATAATTTTCAGAAATAAACTCATACAAATAGGTTGGTTCTGTACATTGTTTGTTTTTGGTAGTTTATTCTAACTGAATGACTTAAGATGACATTGACAGGTGGTTAACGTCATAGTCATTCCCAGTTTTAAAAAATAACTCAATATAATGTTGATTATTTAAAATCATTCATTTTATTTATAAAGAATCCATAATAAACTAATAAACTCTTATAAACATTTTTATTTTTATATTATCTCCCATTTTCTAGAACCTTCGATAATAGACAAAAGTTAATTATTGAGTGGGTTTCGGGTATCACAGAGTTGATATTTTTATCGATCTACCTACATCTTGTTGGATGTAGATCGATAAAAATATCAACTCTGTGATCCCCTAGTTTATCAGAAAAAATCGGGTCATTGTCACTATTTTACGACTTTATATTTTGGGTTAAGATTAAAGTCATATACTAATCTATACTAATATTGTAAAATACTAGCTGTGCCCGTGGGCTTCGCTCCCCGTGGGAATTTCATGATAAAAACTATCCTATGTCCTTCCCTGGGTATCAAACTATATCAATATCAAATTTCATCTAAATAGGTTCAGTGGTTGAAGCGTGAAGTAGTTATAAGCAAAAAAACTAATATACAAACTCATTTTTGCATTTATAATATTAGGAAGGATAAAGTGTGTTGGTTAAACCGTCTCATACTCTGTCGATTTCTAAATCCTCAGGAGAGGCATAGGGATATGTTCAGCAGTGGACTTCCTGTGGCTGACATGATGATGATGACACTATAGACACTCAGATCATATAAATACATTAATATCTCTATTCCTACGTCAATAAATTTCATGTCATCATCATCCTCACGTATTCCCGGTTGCATCCTCAGCGGCAACGCTTCAGAGCCCCGGGGTCGCTACCTAACCTAGGTGATTTGACGAGGTGACTGGTTTTAACACAGAGAGACTGCCGTCTGACCGCCGCAACCCAAAGGGCAGACCAGAACCAATCCAAGGATTCACGTCACATTTAAAAATCGTAGTTGATCGTGATGATATACCGTACACGCGTACGCGTCTCAGTATAACTATACCTACTATACTTTTAAATAAATTAGATAATGAGCTAAGAAAAATTTAGACCACATCCGTATTATTTGGAGAAGAAAAAGTGAGAAATCGCACCCTTGGCTCCGAAGCAGCACAGCTGAGGATGCAACCGATGAAGAAGACACTTACTCGTACAGCAATCGGCCTTCCCCGGCTTGATCTTCTTCTTCCTAACGGGTTTCTGAGCACACAACACGGCGAACAGTTCTAGCAAACAGTCACTGTCTCTGTTCTTGCGATGCACCATTGTCTTCAACTTTATTTACTATTGACTGACACCATAGACACCAGACACTAGTAAACTTTGGCTGTCTGTGCATTTCTCTATCACGTTTTTTTAAATCGGTTTTTGAAGCGTTTTATTGAAAATCTATCTACTACCTTATTCATATAAGTATAGGTATAATTCTCAATCTCGGAAAGAATTCATTTTAAGTACTTACTATGACACCTGCAAGGCTTCAATTAAATGACTCTAAACATTTCTTTCTCTTATCGAGTGTGTTAACTCGATAAGAGAAAGAAAGTAACTAACTAACTAAACGTAATTTACATAAATAGCTCAGCGACTGTCACCTAGTGACAAGTCATTATTACACAATAGTGAACTAGTGCGCATGATTCCTCACAATATTTTTGAGGTAGTTGAAAATGACCGTACGTGGGTACAAACTCAGAGGTACAAGGCACACTTAGTAAGGTTTGACAGACCTTACAGACAAACAGCCAGCATCGCTTCAAGGCATTTAAAATCTAGGCTGTAATTAACATTACACGTGTCGCACTCCCCTCCGGGCAACTCGTGTGGCCCGGCACGGAGTCCGGGATAAACTTGTATAATCCAGGTCAGTTTCATATAGTGCCCAAATCCCCAGATGATATCGCCGTTAGTTATTACGGTTAGTGAATTTAAACTTAGGTATTAATATGGGAATTTAGTGTCATCCCTTATTTTTTTATGATAAAAAGGCTACTAAGCCTTTTTAGGATTCATAAATGTCTGATTAGTGTCTCAATTTTTTGCAACTTTTAACTGTACTTGTTTTATTTAAAAATATATAGATAGGTATAGGCATTAAGAATTATATATTTCATTAGAATTATAGCTACCAATACAAATCCATAAACACTGTGAATTTGTTCCAGTTGTCATAGTAACTGGTAAGTACCGTAACCGATAGGTAGGTATTAATATTATTTTTACCTTGTTAATAGGTAGATACTTATTAAATGATAATAATAATTTTTAAAATAAAAACTACGCACACCGATCTTCAACTTCCAAATGACGCACAGCACTATCCACGAACCACAGACTTACAACAAAACAGATTCGCACTAGCGAAATAGCCGCTACCGACTGCGCCACTACCATGTGCAGATTCGAGTACGGCGTGTATCAAGATATCATGTCCCAGATTTGCCGATATCTGAAGGCCGGCTCAAATGGGACTAGTGTCCTTGGTCTAGTATTGGTTATCAAGGTACCAAATCTACGTTCGTTGACGTTTGATTTTTGCAGATATTGCCAAATAATTAGTTTTTTTCGAAGAAGCAGTTTCATTTGTTCGCTTATTATTATAATATGAAACTGAAAGATGTTTAGATGTTTTATTAAAACTTGATTTATTCCATAATAAACAATTAATCAATTTGTAGACCTGTGAAATGTTTCTGTCTTTATTAGGTCAATTTAATATTCGTTAGTACTTATGTGCGTAATTATGTACATGGTATTTGGATCACTTATTTTAAAGTGATGTAAAAAGTTAGTAACTGATATAATAGAATTTTCAACACACTTGCTCATAAAGTGGCTCTATGGTCACCGCAATTAGGCACATAATGACACCCATAATCAAACTGTGACTTTTTCATTGCTATAACTCACTAGTGAGTTATAGATTTTTTTTTAAATTTTATTGGTTGAGTTGCTTAGTTCTTATTAAAAAAGTTTTTATTCAAAAAAAAGATCGTGTTCAATAGAACAAAAAAAATTATGTTCCTTTTGCTGGCTCATTTCATGCAACTTCTTATTTGAATAGATAATTTTAACTCGTACGTGTTTAATAAGTAAAACTTTCACTCAAATATAACTTTTGTTTTCTCTGTAATAAACGAAAACTTTAAATTCCCCATTTTGTACTTGGCAGAATAGGCGCAAATCCTATGCGCGGAAAATAAAAAAAAAACCTCATCTCATTAGTCTGTGTCCGATCGCAATGCGCGCGCATACGAAAACTGATTAATTTTACCGCCATAGCGAAACATTTTTCACAACTCGTTTTCACTGTTGAAATTATAGTTATTTATTAATTAAAATGTCTACAAGTACTAGTTACGAAGAAAATGATTTATGTTGTACACCGCCCGATATATGATGTGAAGCCCTTAACGTTATAGAAAGTTTACTACCTAAAAACTCCAAGGAAAAATATCTATTAGCGTACCAAAATTTCATTAAATGGCAAAACAGCAAGAATACGCATTCTTTTTCATAAAAAAGTGTTCATGGCGTACTTTAAATAATTATCTTTTAAGTGCAAACCTAGCTCTTTGTGGTGTTTATACTCAATGTTAAAAAGTACAGTCCGAACAAAGAATGGAGTGGACTTAAAAACATACTTTCATTTGTCAGCTTATCTAAAGAGACTATCCGAATTAACCGATGGATTTAGAAGCAAGAAATCAAAGGTTTTATCGTCTGACGATATTGAAAATTTATAAAAGATTCCTACTGACGAAACACCAAGTACATCCAATGATTGGATTTCACCTACCTACATCAATAATGAGCCACCTCAAATTACAATAGAATATGAAAGTATTTCAATAAATAATCTATCGATGAGACCGCTATGCCATCAAAAACAGTTAATTATAATTTTACTAACTGCACATTTACTAATTGTTTCTCTAAATAAACTTTTTATTTACTAAATAAAATGAGTTTTTATTGTTATTTTATTCACAAGTGTGTTGAAAAACGTCGTATGATACACGTGTGTATTGATGATTACCGTCCTTGGCTCTCTTAAGACCCTCGCCTACGGCTCGGGTCTCAATGGCGCCACGGCGGTAATCACCAATGTTACACACTAGTACCATAATGTACTATTAATTTTTTATAATACTTTAACCCAAAAATTGCCTTCGATGTCCGTTTTTTATATTATAAATTTTTAAAAATAATCAAATTATTTAGCTGAAAATATCATAGATTTCACACATGTAAACGGTAATAAATACTTACTGCGGTGCTATAGTATGCTATGGTACTGGTGATGCTTACCTGCAACAAAAAAAGAAATAAAACTGGGGAGCCTAAACAGGTGTGTCATACACAAAAACATACAGTAAAAGAGTCTCATTAAATTTACGGATATCAATCGATAAGTATCAATGCTAATGCTATAACAAAAATGCTACCAGAAAAAAGTTGAGGCATAAAGAATAACCAGACTCAAAAAAGAACAAAAATCAAAACCTAAAAAAAGTCTTATCACTAAGGTAACAACTCAAGTCCAACTCCTGGTATCTAGTATTTTATTCCCAGGCCCCAGGTCTGGAATCCGCCGGTTAAACACCTCGGGCCTCGCTTTATCTCTCTTGGCACAGGTGGGGTGGCCCAGTTACCTCGCTGTGTGTAGGGTTAGCAATGTTGGCATCTGCTGTAATACACTGAGTTTAAGTAGTATGTAAAAACTAAAATGCAATCCAGTTCTATTACGTAACTAGCGACCCGACCCAGCTCTACACTTGTATGTCTTGTACACATAAACCTTCCTCCTGAATCACTTTCAAATGAGTACACAATACACATACAAACAGAGGGAACAGACGGTGGTAAGCGACTTTGTTTTATACTATGTGTTGATTCTAATCAGTCATTTCGGAAAACCTTGGTAGAAGGTCTATGTCCACCTGTGAGGCTGTGACTGATATTTAAACTTTCTGTGGCTGATATACATTTTATTAACCCTTTAACCGCGAGCGTCGGATATATGCGACAAACATTGACGGGCCCATTCCGCGAAGGTCGCATATTTGTGACAAAAAAAATGCTCGTATGGCACATAACCACAGTACAGACAGTATTGCAACTCGGCGCTGTCCTTGAAAAATATACCTACGCCACGCGTGCGCTAGGGCTGCCCGTCTACAGTATTTTAACCAGTCAAGACCCGCACGACATTAATAAATGTCCACGTTCATTGTCTTACTATTGTGTCTGGTATTGACGGCACGGTAAAGGAACGGTTAATTTCATGTACCTACTAGAGTAACTAGTTTTGTGATTGTAAGGTAAATGAAAAAGATAGCGTTAAATAAAAATACATGTTATGTTTTTGATTATTATCATATTTAATATCCCTTAAATATTTATTTTGTTTTGTTTTTAGTATTTGTTGTTATGGCGGCAACAGGAATACATAATTTGTGAAAATTTCAACAGTCTTAGCTATCGCGGTTGAGATACAGCCTGGTGACAGACAGACGGACAGACAGTGAAGTCTTAGTAATAGGGTCCCGTTTTTACCCTTTGGGTACGGAACCCTAAAAAGATCGCGACGAATTGATTGCCTCCTTTTTAGAAGTCGGTTAAAAAGGAACGGTAAGTTATTCTGGTTTGTTCAGTCCGGTCGGATTACAATCCCTACATACAGCACGAAGCAACTCGAAACAATTTTTTTTTTGTTTACCATCCCTCATCCCATATTGAAACGCTGCGAACGTAACTTAACATTAACCATATCATCGCATACGCTTCCTACAGCAATCAAAACCCTACTACAAAATCTCTATATCTCTAAATACTTAGCGTAAATCTTACTAGGTAGGTAACTAAAAGGTAGGTAATAATTGTTATAATAACAATATAATCATTTGTAATGATATTTTATTTCAATAATATATGTAAGTACCCACATCAGTAAGTAGATATGTAGCCTAGGAAACAACTACTTAGCTAGTTTTTTTTATCGTGAGCATAGGTAAGATAGCTTACTCGTGTTATGTATTAAGTCTTTCAAAATTATCACTTATTTATTTTTTAATCTAGGTATTTTTGGAAAAACGGAAATACTTACCTATTTAAAAAAATAAACAACATACTAGTAGGTACATATATAAAAACTATTTTTATTCGTCTTACTTACCTTTCGGAGTTTTGAGGTAACCTAAAAAATGTTATCTCTGTGTGCTTAACCGACGAGTTTAAACAACCAAAACAGCACAATATTGTCTGTGTTTCGCTATGTTATTAACGCACGACTACTGCTTGCATCAAAACACCGTTCGCCACAGCGACGCATTCTCGGCTGTTTGTATACCGAGTCACGGAACAAGTGTATACCGACCTTCGAGGCGCGTAGGTATAACTTGCGTTCCGACCGTTTGTATGAAGATACAATACTGTATGATATCTATATTGTGACATAACTTACGTATCCATATCCGTTTTTGGTTGTAGATAGGTATGTTAGATTTACCATGTCTCGCGCTGGGGGCACGACAACTGATATAAAGTCTCGCGGTAAAAGGGTAATATTTGTTGGCGTCTAATCAATGAATTCTCTTTCTAAGCAAAGGTGTTGTACTGAAAGTTAGGTATGAGGTCAAGCTTGACTGTTTACTGCATCTTTGAAATGATCGAATTCCTTGGCCTGGCTTTTCTTTTACACCTTTATTTTTTCTTATTTCACCTGAATTCTCAGTGAAACGCGAGCCAGCCCTGCCTCCCTGTCTACCTATAACGTCTACAGACTTTTTATTGTGGTCGGATTCCTCCGAAATTCCGCGCGACGATTTGTGGCGGCGCGAGCCGACTCGCGCGGAATCGATGCGATTGCCGATGAATCGCTGCGGTGACTTCGAGTTTCAGCTTCTGGATGTTTTATTACAAGCTTAAGTTGAAGAGCGCGCCTTGAAATGAATTTCTTCAGAACGACGCCATAGGAATAATTCAAGAGTACATATAATACATTTATTTAGTAGTAACTGGGTTTCAAAAAAATCTCATTTCAAGACATGCTAGATAGACCAAGGTATCCTTATTATACCTAGTCATTTCGATAGTTATTGTTATCATGCGACTTACAATGTCCTAAATATAGAAGCTGACTTAAATTCGCCAGTTTTGTAATGATAATCAAAATAGAATTGTAACAAAACAGACAAGTACATAAATCAGCACCTAAAGTTAAGATTGTGTGCTAAAGAAGAAGTGCCATATTCTTTGCAGGATCAATTTACGTCCAATTGTATTGGAAAACTTAGCAGTCAAAGAATGAGAATTAGGTAGATTATTCAAGCAAAATGTCTAACCTTAAGCTTTATATTATCAGCCCGTTTTATCAATAAACAAATAATAATCAGGTCGTCCACGTATGAACAGCTTTTATGAATTTAATTCACTCGCGCCAAGGGAATTATGTAAATGCGCCGACGGGGGACATGCGCTTTTCATTAGACAACGCTGTGAGATTGCTTCATCTGATACGACGGGGGATTTTTTAATTAATTACATCATGAAATCAGAATTAAAAGTAAAAGATTATTAACATGCACTTTTTGCAGACTTCTATCTAGCGGTTATTCTACAGTTTTTTTTTTTCTGTAAGTATTGAATGCATCATTTATTAATTTTTTACTTAAAAAAAAGCGATGCTTTAAATATTTATAGAACAAGTGAGACATTGTCTATAGTTAATTTGTTTCTTTTTTTTATTTTTATTTTTTATTAGCCTGTTTTGTCCCATTGTTGGGCAAAGGTCTCTCCCATCGTCTTCCACATTAGTTAATTTGTTAACATTAATAAAAAAAAAATCATAATGAAAATAATTTTGCCGTCTGTAAAAATTACAACTCTATGAAAAAATACATTATTATAAGTATCAGGATATGGATGTCTAGTTTACCTCTATATCTATAAAAAGAACATTCTTTGATATCAAATAATATGTCATAAACTTAGAACCAGAATATCGACTCTATGAAAAGAAAACTCTTTGACATCAAAATAAATAAACTTACTTTAATGAACTACCTATTTAAATTTATGTATACAACTTTGATTAGCAGGGATTGCTTTTTACAACCTAAGGAAAAGGAATATTAGTTTGATAAAAAAATATAAAATGAAAAAAAAAGGAAAAATTATTTAAAATGAACTATACCTCCAAGTTTCGAATGTTTGTAGACTATTTATTAAAACTTAACAAAAGGTTTTAAATACAACGTAATAAGAAGCGTTTAGATAAACAAACAGTATTAACATTTAAACTAAACATTTTACAGGGCAATGGATTACAAATTCAAAGTATAAACAAACTGTTGTGTTGTCTAAACACCATAATATTACTTAAAATCTCCAAAGTTAAATTAAATTAAACTGCTATGGTTATGTAAATGCGCCGTCGGCTGGCTTGCTTTTCATAAGTATACGTCAAATAACACTTTTGCTGCAAAATGGATGCTGTTCCTACGTAATAAAGGCAGTGGTTACTCTTGATGTGCGGTTTACTGTACAGAGTTGGTAATATGAGTTTGAAATGTGTTGTCATTTTCTTCGTTTTGGCGTTTTAATTTGCAAGTAGAGTAGACACCTTATACATATGTTTCTTATTATGAATAACATTTATTTTCTTTATGTAGGTAAATAAATAAGAAATGCATTGAATTGGCAATTTATCTGGATGTATTTCAGTATGTACATATAAATTTTATTGACAGAGTTTTTTAATTCATAATTTTGCCGATTACATTTTTTTAAACAGCAGCAAATACCAGATTATAACTACCTTTTTTAAAACAATATTAAAAACCAATAGTTAAGTGTTCCGTTTTCCTCTTATTAGGGGTACCCTAAAACGATTTCTCTTAAAATGCTTGTTGGACACTAGATTTTCACTTTACACTTACCTACCTACTGGTAAATAGGTACTAGCTATACTCATATACTACCAATGCAGACTTTTTAAGCAAATTTCAGAAAAAACAATGCTTCTTAAATTAATAGCGTTATTTATTATGTGACGGTTACAGGAAGTAAGTTATAAGATACATATATGTATACTTGAGCTCATTCGGGAAAAACCAAAGTACAATCCCTCAAGCCCCCAACCCGGCCGTTGACCCCTCGTCCCCAAATTCCCTATTCTAATCTCCTCGGTCCAGGACTCCACTCATTTTTCAAACGAAATGTCATATCTGCCGTCCGTCACGGCCCGATTGCCATTTGCATACGAAAAGTCCTTTGTTATAGTTTCACGTTTTTCCATATTCAGATTATCCTACAGGAGAGACGAATATATATGACAATCGATAAAGAAAAAAAAAATTAATTCTCATGGTTTTTATAAAGGGCGTGGAAAGTTTATTTTAGAGTCGTCAACAACATGCGTGTCGCATTTCTGGCGTTACAGGCCCTAAGGCATAGTTGTTAGAGTTCTAGCAGACAAGCGACAGTTTGCACACACAAATGCACCCTCACACACAAACACACACACTATATAGTTAGCGATTACAGATGTGATTGGACAAGTATCAGTAAATAATAGAGACACAAAATTAAATCGCAGTAATGAACAAACGTGTCCCGCATCAAAACATTATTGTTTGGCACAAAAACAAAGGGTTGCAGGTGGCCGTTCCCGTCCGCCGGGCCGCCCTTGGGGCCCATACGTCATTATTACGGCCTGTACGTAATGAACCAGGGACAATAGTGCAATGTAATTTCCATATTACCAAAATAGCCAATATGTATTCCGCTTTGCTGCATTCAAAATATTATGTACCCGTTAGTGCTTGATATAATTGTTTAATCAAGTTACATTGTTCTCATAATCCACCAATTAAGTTTTTGATTTACTGAGTTTTTTGAGTTACTTGCGTATAGAGTCAGCTACTGCCGACATGTTTCGACCTTATCCGGAGGTCTTCATCAGGGCGAATGTGACTATAAAGGCCCGTACACCACACCCGGACCCGGGCACCCACATCTTTGTTTGGAAGGATATACTTGCGAAAAGGTCCCATAGAAATTTTATTAAAATCGGTTGTGTAATTTGGGGGTGAAGTCAGTTTTTAGTTTTGAAAAATTATCTCTCCTCATCTCCTAGGGAAGAAAAGCAGCTGCTACATTTGATTTTCTTTTCTCTTAGACTAGCATGAAAGAAGTGTTTAACCTAGAAAATATTGCGAAATAATATTTTCCAATACACGTCGTAACTTCAGCCAAGAGCAAGTTTGCGAGCGCAGTAAAAGAGAAGTTTTGAAGTTTGTTGTGGCTTCGGAAAGTCAACTTATTAATCTTACGGTGAACGCTGACCAGCTACAATGCGGGGTATGGATCACAAGATATAAATATTATCTCAGTAACATGCTTCTTACATAAAACATGGCTAGCATTTTTTTCAAAGGGAAATAAAACGTAAGCATTTTGGACATCCTTAGAAGAGGCCTATGTCCAGCAGTGGACGTTATGTTGAAATGATGATGATGATGATGATATGAAATGATGATAGTGTCTCTGTGAGGTGTAGACCTCGCGAGTTATCCCCAACCCGTTGAAGATTTTCGGATAAAAGAGATTTTCTTTATATAAGGATAGTAAAAAAAGTTTTATGACATTTATAACATTTTTCGAAATTGCTATTATAAGATTATTTTAATTTGGATAACTGAGTCGACATAATTCTATATAATTATCGAAACTGTTTAAAAAACTTCACGAGAATCAGTTGAGAAATGCAACCTGTAGGAGAGAATAGTTGATAATATTTACATAGCTCTCTTGCTCGTTATATGTAGCTTCGTAATGTACGTACGTACGTACGTAAATAAAAGAAATGGCGACATTTCGATTTACTCATAAAACGAGATGGCGACAGGCGATAGCGTTGGATAAGCGCTATTTTTGGTGCAAAACATGCTAGCTATAAAAAAAGAAATAGGTATTTTTCATTTGCCCGCCATATACAGCATATAATATAATGTTTGTCTACCCCAAATGGGGTATTCATATGGTCATTTTCCACGCTTTTTTATATTAGAATAAAAATGTTTTAAGTCACCCGAGTCTTACAACTCTTATAGACCAAAAACATCTTGTAAAATGCAAAATGAATAGTTTACTGTATAATAAATATTGTCATTTGATATTTCTTTTGCGAGAAAATAAAACAAAATACATTTATTAAGTCTTTGATTTCTGTCTGTAGTTTCTCTATCGGTAAATACTCATCACATAGAGTAAGGTCCTCATATATTGGTCCCCCGTGTGTCTACTTATGAGATTAAGTTTGCTTCCTAATGGATTAGTTACCTGACTTCGGCGCTAGTCGGCCGTGGCAAACTTAACTGGTAAGTAAAGAGAAGGTGGTTGGTCTTAATACATGAACTACGTGTTAATATTACGCGACCCGAAGGTCGCGGGTTCGATTCCCGGCGGGAGCGACGACTTTGTGTTGTTGTCCTAGTTATTGTCCTGAACATTGTAGGCTGTTCACCTGATTGTCTGATAAGTAAGATGATCCGTGCTTCGGAGGGCACGTTAAGCCGTCGGTCCCGGTTACTGTCTTTGACATTGATCGTTACCTAAAACCATGTCAGAGGCCTTTAAGGCGGTTTAAAACTCTGACACTAGTGTTAGACACTAACACACACGATAAGAAGAATAATATATATATACTCCACTGGCAAGCAGAGACAAAGTTTTTGACAAGGTAGGCAATAATCTTACCTAAATTACGAGAACAGCTGCATATCAAGCAAAATAGATTTTTCTATGTGTGTATAAATTCTATGTGCCAAAAGCATAGCTCTTAAATAATATAGATATAGTGTATGTATGTAAAAAGTACGAAAATTTCTGTCAAAATGCATGCACCCAATTTAGCTTTTTTTTTTACCAGAGCGTTCGAGAGAGGACCTTTGGAAGCTTTTGATCTATGGCCGAAGTTTGAAACGCTGTGTTTTCAGCGGCAACACTTTGTGTACACGTGCGGAAATTGAATCGTGACAAGCGTTGGCCAAATTGATGGATGAAAAGTTGTTCAGGTTTTTAACCGATTTCAAAATTAAAAAGGAGGAGGTTATACATTTGAATGTATATACAGGTGTCCACTAGCGATGTGCCGAGTAGTCGGCGACTAGTCGGTAAAGCCGACTGTCCGGACGGAACGCTTCAGCACCGGCCGTGTTGTGCTGGCAAAAGGGATCCAACCCTTTTACGTGCCTTCTGAAGCACGGAGGGCCTCATAATTTTTTTGAAAAAGCCGGTTTACTGTTACATTGGAACAAAGGTTGATTCAAACTGTACTTGCTTTTTCTTATATAATTAGTCTTGATATTTATATAATAATATGATACTAAGACAACTATTTCAATACCTTCTGCAAGTACCTATTTAGATCAATCAGATGGGCTAAACATCCGAACCTTTGTTCGGGTTTGAAGCTTTGATCCAATTTGCGCAGAAAAAACCAACTGGAACAATCTATTTTTTCCTTGACGGAAGGATTATCTTTATAATCTCTTCTGACATCTCAGCGTACCTATACTCAGTTATATCAGGGAATCTACTATCCGGCATTTAAGTTTCAAGTAACACGTACAATAGACATGATAAATGGAAAAATGAATTTATTAATTAGATTATTAAAAAATATTGTACAAGTATTTTTTCTTTTCTTTTTTAGAAAAAAAAAATACGAAGATACAGCGCATTTAAATTTCGAATGACGTCACGGCTAGGTACGATTTTTACTTAGCGGTGCCCCGATCCAGAACTGATGCTCCTTTTGTAAATTTTGACTTTTTTGGTAAACTGAAAAATATGGGTATATTATCACACACACACACACTTTCTTGGTTTGTAACTACAGTCTTTTTATTTTTATTTTCTGTTTTTTGTTTCGTTTTATTTTTGTTCTTGTTCAGCTAGGTAGATTAAAAATTTGAATAGATACGGAAGAACGGAGCTTACTGGCACAAGTATTTTTTTTACTTAAAAGTAGGCTCCAACACCTGTATATTATAACGCAAACATAATTTACCTAAATAAATTATTTTATTTTTTATTATTTTATTATATTGGGATAATCTAAAAGACGGACTAATAAAATCATACTTTTCTTTGGCACAAAATAAGTACTAGTAGGTACTCACGTACAGAAGTCTTACTCAGCAAAGTATATTCAAAGAAATATCTACTCAATGTGGTTAACGATATGATTTAATTTAGCTCGCTTCAGAACTCAGCACCTGTTAGATAACTAGAAGTCCATTGCAAATTAGTTTTATTCTTTTTACTCTGTACAAACGATTCATGCCACTGAACTTCCCACTCTGGAGTGGTCGCCTGGTAATAATGTAGGTATATTTTCGATACCTAAACGGGCAGTGTCAGGCCTGCTATTGGCACAAATATTATCCTTGACGAAGCAGCTAGCATTTTTAGTGTCATGTCTACTAGGATCCGGCTGAGGTGCGGGCGGCGGTCTTAATAAACCAATATTTCCTGATCAAATACCCCATAACAAAGTTCACCACGACCAGCTGAATGTACAAAAAACAAGCGTTATTTACTTTACACAATGTACAGGGGCGAGACAAACCCAATTCGCTAATGAGCAAATAAACTCGGACCCCGGTGATTAGTACAGTCAGCGACGTAAAAACGAGGCTTTTTCTTTTACCTACGTGACCCAGAATTCAGGCACTTTTGTTTTTTGTTTTTGTTGTTTTTACCTGCTCTTCCTTATCCTTTTTAGTAAATTTACATTCAAGCCTTACTTACACATTAGGTTACTGTAAAATTGTGCGGAGAGTATCGTGGTACATACATGCAATGTATTCCTTTGAGCAAACTGAGAAAAAAGAATGGTTGCTAATAGCAAACATTTTTGCTACACGTTATCAAATCTAGTGTTTTAATTAATAGTTGTAATTTGGGACATGCAACTATATGGTTTTGCTAATTAGAACAGAAGTTTTCTATCTACTAATCAACTCACAAGTAGCAAAACTGGTTCAGCTATATCTATTTCTCAGTGCATGGTAGGAATAAATGTGGTAGGTGAAATATTTTTTTTTTTTTTTTTTTTTATGTTATAGATCGGCAAACGAGCAAGCGAGCCTCCTGATGGTAAAAGGTCATCGCTGCCCATGGACACATACAACACCGGAGGTGCCGTCTATGCGTTGCCGGCCTTTTAGAGTCCTATTAACACACCTTTTGAAGAACCCCATGTTGTAGCGCAAAGGAAACACCTCAGCTGGAAGCTTATTCCACATCTGACACGTCCTAGGGAAAAATGAACGTGATGCCCTAGTGGTTTTTGGATACCAGGCGTCTAAGATATGGGGGTGAGCTCTCTCTCTGTGACGCGAGGTGCGGTGGTAAAATCGTGACGGTGGCACCAAATTGAAAAGTTCCTCAGAACACTCCCCGTTGTAGAGACGATAGAACATACATAAAGAGCCCACGTCTCTCCGGTGTCTTAGTGTTTCTAATCTGTCTGTAAGTTTGGGATCGTCGACAATACGTACAGCCCGACGTTGGATCGAGTCAAGTGGAAGGAGTTGGTATTCTGGTGCTCCAGCCCAGAGAAACGAGCAGTACTCCATGTGTGGTCGGACTTGGGCTTTGTAAAGTAAAAGCCTGTGACCCGGTGTAAAGTACTTCTTCGCTCTGTTGAGCACACCAAGTTTTTTAGACGCCAGTTTGGCTTTATTCTCCAAATGACCCCGGTATTGGACTTCGCTCGATATTTCGACACCTAGGATCCCAATACTTTTAGAGATCGTTAGGGGAGTGTTCTGAAATTGAGGCGCTACAGTAAAAGGGGTTTTCTTGGCAGAAAATTAGGTACTAAGGTGCAGTTTACAGAGGCTAACAAAATATACTTACTAAAACTATTATAAAACTGTAGTCCATGATTCTGATCAATTTTCCCATATGAACATTTAAGTGAAATACGAATTTTTTTTTATGGCTCCCCAATTAAGTTGACCAATCAGCTGATCTGAGCTACTTGGAAAGAAAAAATGCGCAAAAAATATATTTTTATATTTTGATATACAATGTTTTGTGGATAAAGTTGGTCAAAATCATGGATTGAATCTACCCTTTAAATCGTCTTCAGTATTTGTTAGACGTAATACGTATATAAATAAAGAACACATTTCTAAAGTATTTACCTAATGTTGCAAAGTCTTGCCTGGCGATAGTCGTATTGTTTTTAAATGTTGTTCGTACCAAACCAACATTATCTGACCAACAAATCAAGTTGCATGAACACTTGCCCAAAGGCTTCAGTGCCCCATTTACATAACGTCCGAGAAATGTGCGGCCGAGTGTACCCGCCGCTGATGGATGGGGCGATCGAGATGTTCTTCGAATATAATTTGTTGTCCTAATTTGGCCCAATTTGTAAAAAATATAAGTATAGTGTAAACAGTATCAATTTTATTGCTTCAAACAGAAATGTTTAATGTTAGATTGAAATTTTTTTACTCTGTGTTTCGTTGATATAATGTGTCTGTGATAAGTATAAAAGTATAAAGTGTCTGTGATGTGACTGCTACACATATCAATTTAAAAATAGACTCCTAATTTATATTGAGAGAAAAAAAATATGTAAAAATACATTCGTTAAAAAGTGACATTATTTTTACTATTTCTGTAATTAAGCTAATAAATTATAAAGTAAACTTAAAAATAAAACTTAGTCTAAATCATTAATAAAAAATTTAAAAGGTTCCAAAAACGTATGCTGCGTTTCTCTCTGTATAGCTATACTAATTTGTTGAGCCAAGAAGCAGCCAGCCCCTTTGTCACCAGCGGCGGCGGGCAGGCCCGGAGTTATCTCTTAGGCCCTCACGTCATGTACAATAATCCAAACGATACATATACCTCACTGACACATATTTGCGTCGCTTGTCAAGTATTTATCTCGGTTTATTGAAGTGATATTCAGGTAGTACGGTGATCGTTTTAATTTATAACAAGCTCAATTCGTTCCATAAGTTACTTAGCTACAAAGTTCTCAAAGGAAGCATTTAAATTTGATATATCTAGCATCATTATTACTTACTTGTTTGTTCAAAGTGCGCAAAAACTTTCTGCTATAAGATGGGCCATTCAAATACACGAGAAGGTACCTGCCTAATCTTCTCGTTATGAAAATTTTTACATTCTTATTTGCATTTTGTTTAGGCCAGTTTTTAATTGGGCAGTTCTACTTATAATAACATCTATTAATATTTATTTCTCTGATTGTATTGACATGTAAATTTTTTTTGTGTTAATTTGAATACTTTTTCGTAAGTATAAGGCGATAACGAATAGGTAATAGGAATCCATTGCTTAACTCAGGATTCAACGTAGCATCATTCGCTACGCTCGTGATTCAACTGTGGTATCCTTCGTTTCGCTCTGGATTTAAAGTGACCTCACTTTAAAATATTTCCTTTACTCCTTGTAGTACAATCTTTTATTTATACACTATCACGTCATTATCTCTGATGGGGCAGACTGAGACCGATGGGTCAAGACACTGTCGCAAGACCCAAAGCCCACTTTTAGCGTGATGATGGAAAAAGGAATCAAAATAGTAATGTTGTTAGCCGCATCGCCTTCGATCGACTTATACAATCTGCACGGGAAGAAAAGGAGCTGATACAGTCTATTTTTTCTTTTTTACTAGGCCAGCATAAACAAGCAAAATGTTAATAAAAGCATAGGTCCAAGATTTGTCAAGACGAGTGTACTGTAGCTATTTATTCCCCACCCGCGGCCGACGGCAGTGACTGATTACCGAACTTGTGACCGATCTGCGTCCGCGCCCAGCCTCGGATGTTACGTAATGGGCTGCATTGACGAGCCGGGAACAGTGAGTAGGATCCGATTATTCAAGATATCCCACAGAAACTCGACTAATTGAAGAGGGAGATTTTAAGTATCTTGTCACTTTCTTTGTACTTACATAATTAAATTATTTACGATGATCAAGAAAACACGCGCTAACCTGATAATCTTTCGAAATAGACTAGGCTAATAAAGTGTCTTTTAAAAAAATATTTTATTTAGTTTCATCTGTCCCGTCGTCTGTTTGTCTGTCTGTCGTATCAAATCTTGCAAGTTAAATTTCACCCACTTCCCGGTTTTCGATTAAGTTAAGGCTCGATTGATTTATAAGGAGCATTTTTCTCCTTCTAAGGTATATAAAAGCTATAGTTAAAAAAAATGTACTCGTTTTCAAAACCGTCTTGCTGGAAGCAAAAGTGGTTTGCAAGGTACGTAGTGGAGATACAAAATCTCTGGTAATCTCGTACATACGTATCTGTGATGATACGTATGTACGAGTATGAATATAAAAAACAGATATCCATTTGCATTACAGACAGCAAGGATGGATACAGGTTATAAATATCTGCGTCAATTTGTGATGACCAGCGTCGAATTTTCAACTCGTGGGCGGTTGGCGGTTTTCGGCGTCAATTAAAAACGGCACTGCAATGAGCATAGACTTATAACGCATTGGAAATGACTAAAAGTGAAGGGTCATGTCCTGTGGCCATATACGGACGTGTAGGCTAAGTAACCGCCTTAAATAAGTGAGGTTTTTACAATGTTTTCACATCATTTTGCTTTTTTTACGCAAGCGTAGCTTTAAATATACCTATCTATTGCCTTATACCGAATGGTTCTAGGTTCAAGCCCGATTATTATGGCTGAATATGAATATAAATCAGGCGTATGTGCCAGTCATTTTATGGAAATAAATCTAAAAAAAGCGGACGTACTGTGACGTGCACAAATATTTTTGACAGCGTAGGCACTAATCTAACCTAAATTACGAGAACGGCTGCATATCAAGCAAAATAAATTTTTCACTAATATCAGATATTAAACAACCTAGCACATACCCGTAATAATTCGAACCACAGGCTATGTATTAGAACACTTTTGTATAATTAAATTATTTTAGTTTTCTGACTGTTCTTTTATTATCATTGTAGCCCGTGGTTCGATTAATCACGGGTATGTCCCTTTAACGTTGTATTAGGGTTGCACAGGGTAGACAAATTCTGTGTATCTGTTTGAAATGCACCCCAAGGGTGCTTTGTCCGTTCAAGAACAGGATCACTCCATCTCTTCCTGTGGATGTTGTAAAACAAAAGAAGCCACTAAAGGAAATAAATGTCTCGTGCAACAACTGCCTTCCTTAGAAGAGTTGACGTCGGGTAGGCGTCGTAAAAACACAGCCAAATCTTTTTAACAGTCAGGCATTGCTTTTCTTCTCCATCCAGCACATTGTAGGTAGACAGTTTAATAATTTGTATAAAATAGAGGAGGCCATTTATGTAAAATATGCATTACGCTTATATTCTTGGCATGGCGTTTAACATTTGTTTCAAAATACTGTTACAAGAGACCCTCAAATTTCAGAGTGTCAGGTTCAATCATTCTGAACTCTATGGATGCGCTACGGTAATGGTAATAGTCTAATGCGGTCACAGTTAATTGTCTTTGACTGTACCGTGACGTTATAATTACCCTTTTAACTCACTAATTGTCCTTTTGTATTGAATTTTGAATAATACTGACTGGTCAATTAGAGCTTGATCTTAATGTGTCTGATAGTCAAGTGGCGTACGTGCTTTGATTGATACTAGTATTGTTCTTAATACATAAAATGAATTATTTGAAAGGAAACGCTTTTTTTTTGTACATTAGCCTAAACAGGCTGTTTTTTACAAATGTGCATGGAAAAGTTCACGTTTTCACTTTAAACTGTAAACGGTAGTTAATAAAATAGTTTGAAGGGCTTGATCAAGACAACATTTTAAATTATACTTACCTCCGTTTCCTCTAGTAAGCCGAAAGCCTCCCAAAATTTGTAAGGAAAACTATCGACTAGTTCCATCTTAAGTGCACCTATTACAATTTTGCTCCAGTGCTGTAATTTTTTGAAACGCGGTGTCACTAAATGAACGATTTTTTGTATGTCTATTTGTATGGAAAAACCATTTATTTAGGTGACTCCGCGTTTCAAAATGGCACTTCAGAATAGTAGCAGTATCTGCAGGATGTGGTAACTGCTGGCTTGCAAACTGGTTAACAACGATTACTCTCGCGTAAAAATCATCTAATACTTACAAAGAAAACTTTAAAATTAATTACGTATTGTAGAAAATATTTGTAAAAATAACCTAAACCCTTTCCTGAACCCCCTCTTTTCCGAACTCAGATCACCCAAACCCAGTCAATTTGTCAATCGCCGGCGAAATTGTTTTCGTGTCGCATGTCGCTCGCGACGTCACGCGTCAATTATAAAACGTGCCAAATTACCGACGCCATGTTTGTTTGCGCTGTGTGTTCGAATTTCGAATATTTGGCCATTTGGGAAATATGTTTGAATTATTGGACGCATTTGACAGCTGTCATTGGATTCAAATTTCATTTTACGAAGTCGACCAAATCTGGTCACTTTTACAAAATCAAATGTTTTATAATGATTACCTATATAGTATTTATTTACATACACGTAAATATACATGTAAATGGCGGACTTAATGTCAGGGGCCTTTTCTACCAGTCAACCAACAGGTAATGCTGGTGTAGTGAGACCGGCTCATTTTGTTGTATTTCTTTTGTTTTGCGACATTGATTTGTTTTTTCCACTCGCTGATAATTCGGAAACCATATTAGAGCGGCCGCACATTATCAAAAATTCCTGTTAGAAAATTTTTAACGCTCGCCGGATGCATACCGGACGCACCACGCATACTGTCAGAAATTTCGATCAGGCAGCTTTTTAGCCCAGTCGTGTTGCAGCGTTTGCGAAGACACGACCTAGCCCAGTCGTGTATCATCTGTACCTCTTTATGTACATTAATTATATTACCAATATGGATAAAGATACGTTATTGCTCTTATCACTTTTTTTTTAAATAAAAAAAGAAAGCTAAACCGTCGATATTGGGTTCACCGTCTTAATACGACAAGATTACAAGATAGCAATTATTAATTATTATTAAGATACCAAAACAAGCTGACACTAAAAATGATGTCTTTTATTTTATCAGTTAACATTTAGTTTCAGGTGGAGAAGTGTTTAAACCAACTAACATACGTCCGTGTTTTACAATAAGTCTATCGTCATTTGGGCACTAACTGCTATACAGCAATATGTAAGCCTTTAGTGAGTGGCCATACTGGAGTGCGGTAATCCTCGCGAGTGGCTTGTGGCTTAGTGTGCGGCGGCCTTTGTGCGGGCTTGGCTTAATGCCCCGATAAACGGGCCGTAGCGCCACGACTTCTGGAATTGGAACAGTGTAAGTAGCTGTAGGTAATAGCTATAGGTTTCTCTTAAATTCAAAAAAATATTAACATGAAAATGTATATCAGAAAGTTTTGTATGAAGTTTTACTAAACATATACATTTTCGTGTTAATAAAAAAGATATAGGTAGAAGACCGGTCCAGGTATCTCGTTGGCCTATTATACATACCATAGTACGTGGGCAACGAAGCTTCGCTCGATAAAAAACACGTAGAAGAAGAGGTTCTATAAACATGAAACCTAGCAATCAAACTTGATAGATTTTTCATCTCTAATCTTCATTTTTCATTTCTAAGTAATAGGTGATAGGTACGTCTATATCGCGGAGTTGATAGGATCGTCTGTAAGAGCCCTTAAATTTACGTAAATTACGAGAATAAAATCTAAAACTTAGGTTTTAGACCTTATGACTAACATAACTTTTGATCGGCACTACTATTGCTCGACATCAATTTTGTAAGAATAATGTTTGACCGACATAATATTTGGTCGACACTACTATTGCTCGACATCAATTTTGTAAGAATAATGTTTGACCGACATAATATTTGGTCGACACTACTATTGCTCGACATCAATTTTGTAAGAATAATGTTTGACCGACATAATATTTGGTCGACACTATACTATTGCTCGACATCAATTTTGTAAGAATAATGTTTGACCGACATAATATTTGGTCGACACTACTATTGCTCGACATCAATTTTGTAAGAATAATGTTTGACCGACATAATATTTGATCGACACTACTATTGCTCGACATCAATTTTGTTCGACCAATGTTTAACCAACTTGATTTGAAAATTTGATCGGGACTACTATAGAAACGAGTATGTAAATCACTGTTACACCCTGATCTTTCTTCGATCTCCGCCACACAACTTAGCGCTTACTTAGTCTCAACTTGAACTAAGACAACAGCGGTTAGTCTCAGACGGCCAGCTTTAGTTCAATTTTACTTGATTGAAAAAGTTAACACTTAAATTACTTACATTAGACGCTCGGGGATCTATAAAAGATGAAAATTGACAATTGACCATGAATAAGACAGAATTATGATACCTACAAAGGCGGACTTATCGCATAGCAATTTCTTCCAGTCAACCTTTGGGTAAAGGGGAAGTGAATATTGAGGAGATAGCGGTGAAGTATGTCAGATATAAATAGAATATAAAATATAACCTGCCGCAATATATATAAATACATACAGATACTTACACTACATACATACCTATGAATTGATAGACATACATCTATAAATATAAGAATGGATCCCTATTACCCTTGGCAACGCCATCACGCGTGAACGGCTGGACCGATTTAAATGAAATTTGGTATGGATATGGTTTAAGAGCCGGGGAAGGACATAGGATAATTTTTATCTCGAAATTCCAACGGGGAGCCCGCGGACACAGCTAGTATATAATATATTCTAAGGGCTTGGCATGAAGTTGATGACACTTTGAGAATTTTAAGGCTTATTTAACATGGCCAGTCCCAAAGTTTACGGTAATATAGATTGTGGGGGGTTGCGGGGGTGGGGGGTGCGGGGCGGTCGCGTGTGCTACTGAATGCTTTGATCTCAGGACTGAAACATAAATTAATAAGTCGCCGGAAAGTACCCGTACCAAGCTGGAGCGTAAACTTGCGACTTTTCTTGCGATTTTAAGAAGAAATTGAACATTGATATACATCTTATCAATAAATATTTTTTTCCATCCCACTATTATGAAGCGTCGGTATAAATATAACGACGCTACATAAAAGTAGGACGGCATAAAGCAAAAAAGGACATAGCAAAAGCACAAAACAAGTCATATAGCGTAAGTCATATAAGTCCCCTATTTGTACACGTTTTATATGTGCAGTAGTGCAATAAGATTCAAATGAGGATGCAACGGAGAACGCGGTAACATGAAGAAGAATACAATAACATTTATCTATGCAGACATAGTAATAGAGTAAGAATTTGAAAAAATGCCTTTCTGTTTGTCTGTTTGTACACGCTAATTTCCAGAAATACTGCCCGGATTCGAATAAAACCTTTTTTGTTATATAGCTGTTAAGCCTAAGCAACATATAGGGTATAACTATAGGAAATATAAAAATGACGCTTTAGCAAAAGTTGTTCAGTCTCATAAGCATTTTCCGGAGATAAAAAGTCCACGCGAACGAAGTCGCGGGCTTCGGCTATTAAGAAATATAATTCAAAACTAAATTCCACATTTTAAAATTTTAAACTAAAGTTGTTGCACAAAAATCGCAAATTTCCCCTCTCCCCGTCGCCGTCGGAAGTGTGAAGCAAAATAACTCAGTTGGCAACTCTCGGACGGCGCCTTTGAGTTCTCCACCAACTTCTTGCCAACTTTTAAATACGAATTGAACTGAATTTCAGAATTCCTCCAGGGCTGAGACGGGGGTTTCACATAAATATTTCGAAATAAGGACAAGAATTAACTGTTCGTGGATGAAGCGAAGGATAATGCAGTAGTGTATTGAAAGTCAACTTTGACTGAGGATCGGGAGATACAGATTTAACTGAAAACTGGTAAAAAAAAAGGATATTAAACAAATAAGACATAGAAGGTACTCCGCCGACGGGAACGATTGGGATTAAAACAGGTCTTGAAAAAATGAAAAAAAAGAAACATGGGGAAAGTTAATAACAAGGTAGGTAGCATTTTGTTATCTTATTTTTACATATATATTCATTGTACTAGTCTAAAAAAGCTCAAATCCTACGCATAACGCATAGTCTGCTTGAGTACCTATTTATTTATTTGAAAGGTTTATCGATGTCATCAAAAGTGGTTAATTGAATAAAGCATTTTTTATATATTTTAAAACGTGAAGGCAAGTTATAAAACATTTCATTTTGGAGAAAATGTTGAGAACCTGGGAAACTTTAGAAACTCACTCTACCAACCCTGAATTCCACAACTTCTAGTATGAATTTTCTGCCGCAGACTTATTTGTGTCAATATTTAAGTAAAATTGTTCCGTTGTAAGATGATTGTAGGATCGAGCTCCAATTTTCGATTTATCTTTGTTGTTTGTGTTTTAAAATGAAGCAGGCGACGGCGTGATCTGTTTCAGTTCAGATGGTTTAGATGTGGAGCTGTGTTGAATGCTTTTGTGTTTGACAAACCCGGCAGTACCTAGAGCACAGAATAAATACTAGCCAAGAGTAAGTATAGTAGTATACTTATTAAAATACGATATATGTTTACTTATATCTTATTTTATTGTGTTTTCGTCTTTATGACGCTCAGATGAACTTTGATTTTAGACTTATTCGGACCGAAGTCAAAGAATAATAAGTTAAGAATTCGTTATTTACCGGGTTAAAGTTAATGTATTGCTGTAAAAATTTGCGTACTGTGCGAGAGGCGATTGCTGCTTTCTGAAGAGTAAGGTAAGTAAATTATTATATTATATATTTCGCACTTCGTTCTAAAGTCTCCTTTTTCTCGACATCACCAGAGGGTTTACTGGTAGATAAAGCATTACATTTGTAATAGACTGAATAAATAAATAATATAAATGCATTTTTTACTATGCTATAGCTGTTGTGTACCATAACTGGACAAAGACCTTGCTCTTATTCAAAAAGCAAATAAAACTTATCTAATAATCTTTTTAAACAGTCTTTTACAATAAATTATTGAAAAATTCAAGTACCATTATTCATATAACAATTGGCAAATCAAAAACGTCACGTTTGCAGGGCCAAAAATAGCGCGGTGAGAGGTCATTGTCATCGAACGCAAGTGGAGCCGGGGGCAATTATATGGCGAAATACGACTGCCGGTAATTTGGACCCTCATGGCTGACACTTGAGTTTAATTGATGAGCTGCTCATTCCAGGGTTTAGTATTCGGGTGTCAGAGTTAGGCTGCGTTTCCACTGCCTTAGGCGATAGGCACACTGCTTGGCAACCCGCTGCGATGCGCGGGGCCGCCGGTGCCGTTCAAAAACGACGTGTTGTCGTATTAGTGTTTTTTTTTTACAAATTGTGATACTTGCATACAATCCGTCCCTCGCTACGTAGCGGGGTGCAGACCAATTTGCGAATCGTCTTACGCACTATGTCATTTCGAATGTTAATAGACACACCGTAAGTGCTCAAACTAAATAATGAAAAAAAAATGGTGAAACAATACCACGTGAGCGGGATTTATTTCATTAGTACTGCATCTTAAATGCCTGAAAATCTCTATAAAAATACCACGTATATGTTTATATATTTACAAAACACACATGGCTTTTTAGCAGTCGAAGTAAAAAAATATCGATGGAATTCCACCCTGTTAGATGATTGGAATATAATAAACTCCTCAGTATAGATCTTAAAACATTTACAGGTGGACCAAACGAATTAATTTTTTCGAGTTAGCGCACTTACTTACAGATCAGCGACAGTATGCCCGCGACACAGCACGCCGATCTGTGTCACACACGTAACGTCGCGCGATGCAACGGTCGCGGCTTTACTGTCGCTGGTCTGTAAGAGCCCTTAGTCGCAACAATGAGTTGCTCAATTTCTACAGAAATTCACAACTCATTTTTCAGGATTTTCGTATAAAATTGTTCAAAACTTAAAAGCGGCTTCACTCCCAAACTACAAAACCGTTAAACCATCTGATAAATATACCCTTTAAAAAAAGAATTTTCTAAATCGGTTCACTCGTCTTTGAATAATCGGTGAACATAAATAAAAAAATAATAAAACATCGCGACAAATTAATAACCTCATTTTTAGGGTTCCGTAGCCAAATGGCAAAAACGGAACCCTTATAGATTCGTCATGTCTGTCTGTCTGTCTGTCCGTCCGTATGTCACAGCCACTTTTTTCCGAAACTATAAGACCTATACTGTTGAAACTTGGTAAGTAGATGTATTATGTAAACTGCATTAAGGTTTTGACACATAAATAGAAAAAAAAACAATAAATTTTGGGGGTTCCCCATACTTACAACTGAAACTATAAAATTTATTTTTCATCAAACCCATACGTGTGGGGTATCTATGGAAAGGTCTTCAAAAATGATATTGAAGTTTCTAATATCATTTTTTTCTAAACTGAATACTTTGCGCGAGAGACAATTCCAAAGTGGAAAAAAGTGTCGTCCCCCCCCCGTAACTTCTAAAATATGAGAATGATAAAACTAAAAAAAATATATGATGTTCATTACCATGAAAACTACCAGCGAAAATTGGTTTAAACGACATCTAGTAAGTAGTTTTTTTAATACGTTATAAATCATAAACGGCAATTTACCTTTCATTCAATCAACTCAAATATAAAAATTTAAAAAAACATACTACAATACTTTTATATTATGTTATATGCTATTACGGAACCCTAAATGGGCGAGTCCGACTCGCACTTGGCCGTTTATTTCTGCTACCCACAGCTTAGAATTAACCTTTTTTACATTGGTTTAAACTTATACTAGTTTTTTGTGGAATTTGAACTTAAGTTTGTGAGATGATTAGTCAATCGCTTAGGTCCATGGCATTAACCACTGACCCAAAGAATAAGAACAAAAATATAACGAGATCAGAAAAATGATTTATTCAATTTGTTTAAAAATAAACTTTTCATTTAGATCCTAATAACCAACATTGATATAATTTAGATTTGCCTTTAGTAAAGAGGCCATTATTATTTATCAGTCAAAAGCACATGAACAGAAGAAACCTCTACACTTGAGAGTTTAAACGCACTTTATCTAAAAGATAAAACACCTCGCTTTTTAACGTAAATGCACTATAACCATAAAAGAGAAGTGGACTGCATCATGAAACTCAGAGCAATATTGAAAGGTGAAGTTTTAGTCTGGATAAGTAATGATAAGTAATGGAGTAAGGTTGAATAATAAAGTATAGTTCACTTCGTAAAATATTTATATTGATATTTTCATGGACTTGTATTTTTTTTCGTAGCATTGTGCTACGATTTGTTGTCGTAGCGCAGATCGTAAAAGCCGATCGAGTATTTTGCGAAAATAAGAATTGTGTTAATAGGCGAGGTGGCTAGCAACTTATTTGATTCCTTTTCTAGAGTTCCGTACCCAAAGGATAAAAACGGGACCCTATAACTAAGACTTTGCTGTCGTCCGTCTGTCTGTCACCAGGCTGTATTTCAAGAACCGCGATAGCTAGACAGTTGAAATTCTCACAAATTATGCATTTCTGTTGCCGGTATTACAACAAATACTAAAAACAAAATAAAATAAATATTTAAGCGGGGCTCCCATACAACAAACGGCAATTTTTTATAGATAATGGTCTTCTTCTTCTTATCGAGTGTGTTAGTGACTAACACTAGTGTCAGAGTTTTTAAACCACCTTAAAGGCCTCTGACATGGTTTTAGGTAACGACCAATGTCAAAGACAGTGACCGGGACCGACGGCTCAACGTGCCCTCCGAAGCACGGATTATCTTACTTATCAGACAATCAGATAATGGTACGGAACCCTTAATGCGCGAATCCGATTCACACTTGACCGGTTATTCCGTCTTTCGCCCACCATCACGCTAAAAGGGATGTTGTTAGTATTTTTTTTCGTACAAAGAATAAGGTCAGGCTACAAAATATTAAAAGATTTCGTATTTTTCGTCGTCATATTGCAATCGTATAAAAACGCAACATTTTTAACTGACTTCCAAAAAGGAGGACGTTATAAATTCGTCGAAATTATTTTCTTTATGTTCACCGATTATTCGAAGATGCCTGGACCGATTTGGAAAACTCTCTTTTGTTTGAAAGGGTATACCTATTTGTCAGGTGGTCCCATTTTATCAAAATCAGTTGTGTAGCTTGAGGAGAAGTCGGTTATAAGTTTTAAAAAATTAGTACCTGGGCGACCGAGCTTTGCTCGGTTACATCTCAAACATAAACAATTTTTTTTAAAACTTGTCTAAAAACAATATAAAATAAAAAATTATATACAAACTTAAACATAAAAAAAACAAAAGTAAGTCACCAAGTAAGATTCGAACCCGTAACACTCTTTGTAGCGGTCCGCATCTTTAACCGCTGAGCCAACAGATAGAGGCCGGAGCGCGACGAAATTAGCGATCATATTCTGCGTGGAAAGAAAAACGCATGAAAACTCGAAAACACGCGTTTTCCTAAACATAAGACTAATCTAGATCGATTGTTTACCCCCGAAAACCCCCATATACCAATTTTCAGCGAAATCGTTAGAGCCATTTTCAAGATCACAGAAATTTATAAATATATAAATATACAAGAATTGCTCGTTTAAAAGTATAAGATATAGTTTAGTTTGGCACTATTTGTTGAAGAAAAACCCGGAAAGCATTGTTATTTAATAAAACAAAGAAACTGTAGCAGTTATACGGAACAAATCCTTACTTATAGCAATTCCATCGCGAGGTACCGCCTAATTAGATCTAGGAAGTCCTTTGTTTCAGACAGACAGACAGAAAACTTCGAAACGTGCTAGATTTCTCCTCGCAACGAAACAAACCGGAGCCGAGGCTTCCTTGCGAAATAACGCTTAATATTTATAGCGAAATATTAAAATGCAAGAATGCGCTTTTGGAAAGAAAGCGTTTAAAAGGTCAGTTAAATTTAGCGACGCGAAAGAGGGATCTTTATAAATAGACCAACGTTTTTATTAAATTGAGCGTGAGAGGATTTTATAATAAGCGGCCAAGTGCGAGTGTCGGACTCGCCCATGAAGGGTTCCGTAGTAGCAAATAACATAATATAAAAGTCTTGCAGTATGTTTTTTTTTAAATTTTTATGTTTGAATTGATTGAATGAAAGGTAAATTACCGTTTATGATTTATGACGTATTAAAAAAAAACTACTTACTAGATATCGTTCAAACCAATTTTCGCTGGTAGTTTTTATGGTAATGAACATCATATATTTTTTTTTAGTTTTATAAAGCCCTTATTTTAGAAGTTACGGGGGGGACACACACTTTTTTCCACTTTGGAAGTGTCTCCCGCGCAAAGTATTCGGTTTAGAAAAAAATGATACTAGAAACCTCAATATCATTTTTGAAGACCTATCCATAGATACCCCACACGTATGGGTTTGATGAAAAATAAATTTTTGAGTTTCAGTTCTAAGTATGGGGAACCCCCAAATTTTTTTGTTTTTTTTTTAGTTTTCTGTCAAAACCTTAATGCGGTTTACATAATACATCTTCTTACCAAGTTTCAACAGTATAGGTCTTATAGTTTCGGAAAAAAGTGGCTGTGACATACGGACGGACAGACAGACAGACATGACGAATCTATAAGGGTCCCGTTTTTGCCATTTGGCTACGGAACCCTAAAAATGGTGGTGTAGGTAAATAATTTTTCAAAAATAAAGACAAACTTCACACTGAACAACCGATTTTGATAAATATATGATTTTAGAGTTTTACGGTCACAATGACTGTTATTAGTATTACGGGACTTACCGCGATTAACATCGGCCGACTTCGGCCAGCGACCATGATGGCAGAAGGGCCGTCGAAATATCTGGCAAAAAACGATATTAATCGCGGTAAGTCCCGTAATACTAATTTGATAAAATTTTTAAAGGACCACTTTACAAGTAAATATTCCTTTTGAAACAAATTGGTGAACATTGGAAGACCTTGTGTTATGGAGAAGACATAGCGGAAATAGTTTACACAAGTGTAGTAATTCACCCCGAACTGTGAACTCACCTTCTCCCAACCTCATATCTCGGCAACCCCTTGACCGATTTGGCTCATGATCGAACTTAAAAATTCTATTGGCTACTTCCACACGCCTACCAAATTTGATAAATAAATAAAAATAAATAAATAATAATGTATCGTTAAAGTGTCCATAATAAATAAGTATATAGGTACAAATAACACTGATTGAGCTAGCCCCAAAGTAAGTTCGAGACTTGTGTTATGGGATACTAACTCAAAGATACTATATTTTTATAATAAATACATATATAGATAAACATCCAAGACCCAGGACAATTTGAAAAAGGCCATTTTCTAACTTGCCCTGACCGGGGATCGAACCCGGGACCTCTGGGTGACGGACTAGCATGGTGACCACTGCGCCACGGAGGTCGTCAAAGGTTGATGAAGCTCCGATAAAAACTAGTCGAGTAGTCGAACAAACATACATCCATATAAACGCCGGATTGTTCAAGAAGACTCTTAGATATTCGGTCGCTTCGCTCGCTTGCTCTTTGAATTGCGTAGAGAAAACTGTTACGTTTTATCGTTAGTACATAGTGAGCTGGACGGGGGCTAACATTACGAGCTCATTATATCGAGTCCCCAGCACCTGTGACCGGCAGAGTAAATGCCGTCGAATTTAAAATGTACCTACCGTCTTATTATAACACGCAGACTCACTTTGTCACTAGGTTTAAACCATTATCCGACCAAATCAAGTTGATTTAGTCGGATAGTGGTTAAAACCTAAAGGGAACATGCTTTTTCCCCGCGGCGTTCAATGTGTTAAATTAAGTCAGTAGTTTTTGCGTTTATCCATTACAATCAAACAAATTTCTACGGCACCACCTGACAAGTATATCCTTTCAAACAAAAAAGATTATTTTAAATCAGTCCAGGCGTCTTCGAATAATCGGTTAATATACAGAAAAAAAGATCGCGACGAACTGACAACCTCCTTTTTGGAAGCCGGTCTAAAATGGTCAGCCTATCTGACCGAAATCGTTGGATAACGTGTCGCAGTCTTTGTGCTACGAGACTGGTATCAATATGCTGAGGATCGTAGCATTGAGCTACGAGACTGGTATGAATATGCAGAGAATCGTAGCGTTGTGCTACGAGACCGGTAGCAATATGCAGAGAATCGTAGCGTCGTGCTACGAGACTGGTAGCAATATGCAGAGAATCATAGCGTCGTGCTACGAGACTGGTAGCAATATGCAGAGAATCGTAGCGTAGTGCTACGAGACTGGTAGCAATATGCCGAGAATCATAGCCTCGTGCTACGAGGCTGGTAGCAATATGCAAAGAATCGTAGCGTGGTGCTACGAGACTGGTAGCAATATGCAGAGAATCGTAGCGTCGTGCTACGAGACTGGTAGCAATATGCTGAGAATCATAGCGTCGTGCTACGAGACTGGTAGCAATATGCAGAGAATCGTAGCGTCGTGCTACGAGACTGGTAGCAATATGCCGAGAATCATAGCCTCGTGCTACGAGGCTGGTAGCAATATGCAAAGAATCGTAGCGTGGTGCTACGAGACTGGTAGCAATATGCAGAGAATCGTAGCGTGGTGCTACGAGACTGGTAGCAATATGCAGAGAATCGTAGCGTCGTGCTACGAGACTGGTAGCAATATGCTGAGAATCATAGCCTCGTGCTACGAGACTGGTAGCAATATGCAGAGAATCGTAGCGTCGTGCTACGAGACTGGTAGCCATATGCCGAGAATCATAGCCTCGTGCTACGAGACTGGTAGCAATATGCAGAGAATCGTAGCGACGTGCTACGAGACTCGTAGCAATATGCAGAGAATTGTAGCATTGTGCTACGATTCGTAGCTGCGCAGATCGCGAAAGCCGATGGAGTATTGGGCGAAAATAAGAATTATGTTAATAGGCGAGGCGGCCAGCAACTTATCACTATTTTGATTCCTTTTTTCCGTCGTTTCGCCCACTATCGCTCTAAGAGTGGCTATTGGGTCATGGCTCTTGGCTCTGCTACTGCTTCGAGCTCACAACAATAGACCGAAATAACCTTGGCCGAATAACTGTTCAACACATTGAACACAAAACCTTTCTTCACTGCTCTAAAATTACACTTTGACGAGTAACGGTTGGCCGAGAGCACCGTTTTTCTTTCAGCGGCCTTTTGTATGTATGACATTACTTACATACAGTTGTAAGTGTCAAAACATTTATTGCCAGTGAAATACCAATCGTTAACCGCGCAAAATCGTGACCAAGTCAGAGGTGAATTAAATAACCGGCCAAGCGCGAGTCAGACTCGCGTACGAAGGGTTCTGTACCATTATCTATAAAAAATCACGTTTGTTGAGTGGAAGCCCTACTAAAATATTTATTTAATTCTGTTTTTAGTATTTGTTATTATGGCGGCAACGGTTCATAATATACAGCCTGGTGACACACGAACAGACAGACAGACAGACAAGAGAATCGTAGAAATAAGGTCTCGTTTTTACCCTTTGTGAACGGAGCCCGACAAACGTATTCAGCAAACATAGAATTGTCGGTCGGTAACATATAATTACTAGCAAACGACCAAACACCTATACTAAAGAAAATAAGGCTGTGTTTATTCATACTGTAGGCTATATTTACGCGTACATGAAGCGAAGCCTTAACAAAAGCTTGAAACTTATTTTTTCGCTGTTTAATTTTGAAGTTTTTCTTCTTATTTCATGTAGAAAAGTTTGCCGAATTTATGCATTACTTGAGCTTCAAATAAATACGTTATTTTGGACTCAGATTTTATGTATATGCGAGGGTTTTGAAGACTCTTGATTACATTAATATCTACGTAAACAAGAACTTTTATTTGGAATGTTACCCGCGGCGTTGTCCGTGGATAATTCATTGTCTACTATAGGTTTACGTATTGACAAGAGACAAGAGCGAGTAATAAGTGATATATTTTAAAAAAAGTGATATATATGCACTTGTCACTTGTCAGTGACTGTTCACACGCTCACTTGTTTTTCACTCGCACTTGTCACTTGTCAATGTGTAAACCACGCTTATGGCACTCTTGTCGGCTATTGTAAATTGTAAGGTTACATACATCGACAACAGAAGACGCATATGGACCTTAAGAGATTCCATTCTGTATAAAACTCTTGAGCAATCAAACAAACAAACGATAAGGAGTAACCTAAGCCCATTAAAAGCATCTGACATCACCTACTTACGAGACATTGCAGCAACTTTCGCGAAATTGCTCGCTGCAGCTGCATTGCTTTAATCAACTTTAAAGAAAACAATCACTAAGTATTTAAGAGCCTCTGACGATCTCTACTTAAGTTAAACACTGCCAAGTGGGCTTTGCAACCATCCGCAGTGGCTTGAGTTGCTTGGCATACAATATCGTCTTATGCCTACGTGACTGTAGTGATTTTCATTAAACTACTGGGTGCAGTTGCATTAGTATGCAAATGCCGGCCGTCGGCGTGAATCGATTGTTTCTTAACTTCTCAATGGTAGTTTTCGTATAGCAAAGTTATTTTTACTCGACTAGGACAACCAAGAGGAAGGATGACGATCGGTTGTCTGGAAGAAATCGCTTTTAGCGATAAGACCGCCCATTGTACATTGGAATGTTTTTCTGTGTGTAGGTATATTTGGTATTACTTAACATAACTTAATGATTTTAGCAGTCTATGTAAGTATGTATGTATATATGTAGATATCCATGTATGTTCCACCATAGTCATTATTGTCCGAGTGACATAGGCTACAATTTGGCAGTAAAAAACTCTATGTCTATGACAATTTGTATGCAATAAATGTATATAACGAATATTACTGTTAATGGTTCTCGTAGTCTGGTATTCGTTTTTTAACCATAAATCTTGTTTAAAGCATATTTCATGCTAAGGAGCCATAAAAACACAAAAAGTTGCTTCTTTCCCCACATGTAGATATCGATTAAGGGAAGGGTATTCCTTCGATCGGCGAATCTTACTAAATCGATAGTAAATGTAGATGGAGAATGGAAATAAATAGAGGAAGGGAAAGTCCGAGAGAAAAACGAGAAGGAAACGTTGTTTCTTCAATTCTGATCTCACCCATTATTGGCTAGTTAGGAGACATAATTATGAAGTAAAATTATTATGATTATAAGGCGACGGGTAGGCACATAGATTTGCAGTAAAAAATACTAGGTCTATGCATATAACCAACTACATTCATGTTAATTAGACATTTCATTTGCTCTCTTAAATTATACAATCCGAAAACCACATGAAGGATATAACAAAAATTAATGTAATGGCAAATACGTTCAACTTTATTTGATACTCTTCCGTAAATGAAACAAATTGAGAGGGCTATTCTTAAAGGGTCGCAATTAGAGAGGTTTTATTTTCAAATAAAGAAAATTGCCGTTTTAGGATGTATGAGAATACACACATTGGTCTTTGCTTCATTTATCTTTCGTTTATTAGATTTACTCTGTATTGTTTACTCTCAAATTTAAAAGTATTTGTTACGTTAATCAGTCTAAAAATCTATTGTTATTGTTTAAAATCGCGTCAACTGTATGTCTTATTACAAAACTTGGGATACCTTTGTTGTTTGGTTTAATTATTATTCACCCAAAATAAGTTGACACTGATGTATGTAGCAAACACATATCATTTTTGAATGGATAATGGTTTAAACCAAGCAGGTAATAAAGTATGCTTTTTATAAGGCAGATATTAAGAAGAGGGTTAGAGAAACATAATATGATTTAAAAAAAGTTTGTTAGATAATTAATGGAACAGACTTTAAACAAATCTTAATTAACGTCACAAAATATACAACTAAAACTATACTCAAAAGCAAAACTTTAGTATCAAATTAAAAAGACTCTAGAGCATACTTATTGTCGTTTCATCAAAAAGTAATTTAACAGTAATCACAGCCACGATAAAATAAAGTAAAAATATGGAAGCACCCCCAATTCAGAAGTTGATAAAAATTTGTAAGGTAATTTAGGAATATAAATTAAAAGTGCATTAAAACTTCACAAGCCAAGATTCCTCGAAAAAATAATGGTGTACAATTGTTTCCAGGAACGGGCGCCGGTTTGCGTTGAGTTAAATTTGTGCCTTTTGTTATTAGTTTTCAGTGGAAGTGAGTGTAATTCCGAAGCGGCGCATGCTGTAATTTTGGACAGCACTACTACAACGAATGGTCTCGTGTAGCTTGTAATTTTGTTTCGCTTTATATCATTTTCTTTGTGATGATATTACAGTTGTTGTTGTTACCCGAACTGCGTAACTTCTTGTACAAAAGAGACTTAAACTCGGCTAATGACTAGGTAGTAAGTGTGGCCACACACTGGTCCACAACTATATAATATCGCCATTTAGACTCCCTAAATTTGGTTGCAAATATGCTTGCTCATCTCTAAGTGCGTCTAATCAGCACAAAATCGTACTCAATGAAAAATGCCGATTACCCTAATCGGCATTTTTTACGGCGGCCCAGCATATACTAGGTTAAGGAGTAACATTGTTAAAAACTGATCACACTAATGTTATAAAGGCGAAAGTTTGTGAGTGTGTATGTGTGTTTATTACTTTTGAACGCGCAAACAACTTGATCAATTCTGATAAAATTTGGTTTTCAGGAAGCTGTAACCCTGGATTAACACATAGGCTAGTTTGAGATAAATTCATCATGAATATTTTGTTTTAGTCGGAAAATAACGAATAGTTTCTATCGATTTAGACGAAAAGGTAAAAAAGTTTTACACAAATGAACGTAGTCAAAAAAAATTAATCTCGCATGATTTTACACTTGTTCGACAAGACTTTTTCAGAGAAAGAAATGCTTGTAGTAAATGGTTCTCATAATTGAAACCAAATGGTCGGACTTCCAACTGCGTATGTAAATGGAGCATTGGACCTAGGTTGGACCCTTGCGGACCCACAGCCCTCGCATCAATCAAATTCGACATTCGTTGCTAAGGCGCGTTTACACGGATCGTCGTGAATCGTTTCTCATCGCGTCTTAACTATCTTTACTTGTGAACGTTTTTTTTCTAGCATGTTTGTAATATTTTTGCAAAAAATATACCAAGGCATTTTTTAAAAACTAAAACTATTTTACAATATGTATGATTAGTAAATTACGTGAAAATCTCCGATTGTAAAATCAATCGGAAATTGGGCTTTTCCCAGCGGACACTGAATTAGGCTAGTAAAAAATCTCCAATTGTAAAAACCTCTCATCATTTCAGGATTTCAGCAAAATGAGATTTACATCATAGATAACCTTTTGGACGAATCTCCATAATAACATGATATAACGGTAAATATTGATAAATATACAAATTAAACAATAAATACTAATCGTTTAACGGCTTACTAGCGTAGGCCTATCTCCGACTAGGCTTAGCGACTAGATTATTTATCTGACAAATTATTAGACACTAAAATATAATATTCAAAAATATCTACAAATACGCAAAGCAAAAATTGTAAGTGTATAAATGCTTTACATTTCCTTTTGACAAGGTACTATTTATTTTGTGCAAAGGGCACGTAAATGACCCCTAACGTTGGTTTGTCCCGGACAATGAGTATGACTTGCAACTTCAGAAGTTTTCCTTTAGGATCGAGTGAAAGTGATAGTTAAGAAATTGATGGAGTGTCCATGATAATAACCGATATAAATTTTGTACCTTTACACCAGCATCGGGTATAAAGTTTTAGTAAAGAGCACGACCCTCTTTGTACTACTAGAGGCCTATTTTGCCACAGCCTCCAGAGGATTTGGTCTACACTCTCCTCGCTGACCAGACTGGTTGGAGAGGTTCAATACACATACAATACAAACTCACTTTATTGCACCATGGTAAACGAAAAAATTACAACAACGACAAGAAACAATACAGGCACAAAGGCGGACTTATCGCTATAAATGCAATCTCGTCCAGTCAACCTTTGGGTGGAGGAAAAAAATAATTTGAAATAAGGAGGTTAACGATGTTTATAATATTTGTTTAGCTTGTATTTCTCAAGTCGCCTTCTACGACATCCACGAAAGACTCGGAGTGATCCATTCTATTCTGCCAGAAACCACACGGCAAACCGGCTAAACCTATACAAAACTAACTTAAATATACGTCCCTGGTATAAGCTAGATAGGTATAAACAAGGTAAAAAACAAAAACTTTCTTTATTTAAAGCTTTGGTTTTATTTGCATTGCCTTGGCTTAATTCTGTACTTGCCGAATTTTGGCCCGATTCGGAATTCCGAATGCAATAAATCGTCTTTTCCGTACGGAATATTCGATTCCCAACGGAATTGTAACCTTACCTGTGACCGCAGCGCTTTGGGCTCAATGGTATTTTAATGTATTCCTAATTTATTTAATAAGTTCTTTATTTTATATTTTCAGTTTTACTTTTTTCCTTCCGTGTTTTAGTGTGAAGCAGTTGTTTTTGTTTTTAATAAAGATTTTTGTCGTAGGTCTATCATAAAGTATCAAACTTTTTCTAGGTGTCAAACACAAACCACCGTTCCACCGCTCTGCTACTGTAGCTCCGCTTCAATGAACAGGCAACCTAGAGTACAAAAGTGTACCTAGTGAAAAAATGATAATTTGACTGATTACGTCTGTACTAATGTTGCCTATAAGAGAAATTGCTATTCAGAGAGTTTACCATTTAGAGAGATTGTCGTTTAGCGAAGTTGCCCTTTAGCGAACAAGACAAATAACAGCCAGGTACAACCTGCCTTCCGGAGGACAAAAAAATTGTATGCCACCCAATCAAGTGTGGACCAAACCCTGGTTGACTTGTGAAAGCGCTAGTAAATGCGTACTCCAATCTGGCCACACAGTAGTGGACGGATTTACGTATTCATTTAGTATTCATAGTCGGGCTACTGCAACAACATACCTATAGAATCAATTTACCTGTCCCAATATGTACACATATTGTAGTAAAACGTCGTCAAAGAGCGGGCCGAAGCCTGAAGGCAGTGGAGGCTTAGTTCTTGGAACTTTAATATCGTTTGCGAGACTGCGAAAGCTTGGGAGAATAATGTGTTTACTGCTTTAATATAGAGGGGTTTCTAGTTTGCCGGAGAGGCTTTTGCATATCCAAATGGTATAAGTAGGGTTTAAATAAATTACCCTAAATATTTATGTTTAGTTTATCAATTTTATTATGGCTTGGGTATGGCATTCCGTGTTTTACTATATCGTAATAAATATAAGCAGCCTGGATCTGGAGGGACAGGGGGCTTGTTTCAACTTATTTGACTTCATGTGGCTGAAATAGTGACTTGATGAAAACTATTATTTTTATAGAGTTTATTACGTTTTTAATTGCAATTCTGAAAAATCTAGTACTTGAACCAGGTCGCAGATTGAGGTCCTACGAACGCTCGCGTGGTTTATTTATCTTATTTCAATTATTTGGAGTACTTAATTATTTTTACGTTTTTCCGTTTGTCGCTCTTCTTTCAAATTTATCTTGTTTACAAAAATAAGAGTAATTTATCACAGAAAAATTCGACAGCACAATCAATCAAACTATCTGATACATTAATAATCACAAGAAAAGTGAACTAGATGTTACATTACGTTGTAGAAATGTATTGAAGTGAAAATTCAATCGCGAAAACCATTTGGAAGGTGGAGTGCGCCATTTATCATAAATAATGTTGTTACTCACTCAACATCGTAAATATGAAAGTTAAAATTGATGTTTGGTGTCCAATCAGATTATTTAGAATTGATCACAGATTCACTGATAGGTATGCTCCTGACTGCAATGGGCTTTATGACTGTTAAAATCTGGTTCTAAAATTACTAGATAAGTTCCACGACAATCTGAGAGAAAGAATAAAGGTAGAATTTAAACGTCGCTTCTCTTCCTGCTCAGATCGTAAAAGCTGATCGAAGAAATGGGCAAGCATCATGCTATGTAACAGTTTTTAATGTCTCAATTTGTCATACCTTATTAGACACTAGAAGGTCCAGGACCACTGCGCAATAGGAAATTCAGGGATATGAATCGTTTGTCGAGACTAATAGGAATGAAATTGGCTTACAATGAATTTCTTGGTATCTAATAGTAACGAAAAGGTGCCGAGTTCTGACGCGAGCTAAATTAAACCATATCGCTAACTACATTGAGTAGATATTTCTTTACATTTCTTTGCTGAGTAAGACTTCTGTTCGTGAGTACTAGTACTTATTCTTAGGCTAAACTGAGTTTTCTTCAAAGAGAAAAGTCCAGAAATAAAATCATCGAAATACGGTTGATGATTAAGAGAGAGCAACAATCTTTATGTTAGAAGTTATTCATTGTCAAATTTTCCTACAAAAATCCTCTTTTCAAACTTTTATCTCTCGGAAAGAAGGGCATTGTAACATTTGAAAGATATCGAATGCGCGGAAACGACAACCGCCGGCCAAACATCATGAATCAAACGTGTCCGGACAAGACAACCGGACACCGGCGCCGGACGTCGCCCGTACGGTACTCTCAAACGCATACCTTGGTTATAGCTGCGTACGTGTATCGAATTAGGTTTTGTTTGCGTGTAGAGGTTGCAAAAAGGGACTTCTACGACTTAGAGTTGTTGTGGTTATAGTTGAAACAATGAATTATTTGATCATCATCTTTAACGTCCACTGCTGGACATAGGCCTCTCCCAAGTATTTTCAAAATGACCGATCTAGAGCGCCCTGCATCCAGCGCTTTCCAGTGACTTTGGTTGGGTCGTCTGACCACCTGGTGAGTGGGTATCCTACGCTATGCTTGCAAGTATGTGGTCGCCATTCAAGAACCATAGACCATGTATCTTATCGTCAGACTATGTCAGTAACTTTTGTTCTCCAACGAATTTTCTCATTTCTAATTCGATCACGTATAGAAACACCTATCATAGTCCTCCCCATAGCAAGGTGAGCGACCTTGAGCCTTATTATGAGACTCCTAGTAAGGGACCACGTTTCTGAGCTATAAGTCATCACTGGTCACACATATTCTTGAGGCAGAGGTATTTTAGATTTGGAAACAATTTGATATTTTGTTATTATACATATATTACATAAATATTATATTACATCTGTTTCCCATGGGGGTCGGCAAGGCAGAGACTATGAACTTCCACTTGTCACGATCCTGACATACCTCTTTCGCTGTAAAGTTCGTTACACAATTTATTTTTGAGTTCTGACATCCCGAATAAAATACTATGTGTGTGTAATTTTATACCAGACTGTAACAAGCTCTAAAGATATATGTAGCCTACGTCTAATAGCGGAGTAGGTGCTAGAGTGCTGTCGATTATGATTGATGCGAAGGCTCAGGAAAGGTCCGATTTACATACTAACATCACTCGGGCTGGCCGTATGGATTCAATTATGTGAGCGATTTATTTTGTGTTCCTCAGTTACTGAGGAGTGAGTTTTTGGGTTCAGGATGGATGGATGTATATATTCAGTTAAAATCTCTATTGGGTCTATCTATACCTAACATAATAATTTAGAATAATTATTCTGTATCGCGGTAATGCCGCCTTTTGACATTTGTTGTAATAATAGAATAAAACTCTACTTTGAAATTACTCTTATAAAGTAACTTTTTTTTATTAAGACAACAATAAATAACAACTCGCGCAAAGTCGCGTTACACAAAAAAGTAACAAAAACAATCCCACAAACACTATGCACATAATTTACACTTGCAAAAAACAAAGGAACCACCATATCGATAAACCAAGACGTAAGTTACTATTACGACCCGCGGAAGTACAACCAACCAACACCGAAAATTCTTGTTTATACGACGGCCGACCCCTTGGGAGCACGCAAATGCTATCCACTAGCTTACAAAAACATCGACAGTCGATATCGAGATCTATCGAAATGGGGACATCCCTAGAGTGGCTAAAAGCATGCACGGGTAGAGTACTATTATTTTTGTGTCAGTTTTTAGGCGGCAAAAGTGTGGTGATGGAACAGTGTACGTAAATGTGATAGGTGTAGAACCATAGACATAGAATATGTTTGTAGAACACTTGGATGGATGCGGAAAAGCATTTTTTTTCATACTTCGGGTTGCATCGCTAAGTAGAGCACAATTTAGCATACAATTTTTATATGACAATTTAGGTTCCTTTATGATGATACCTAGTATATTTAGAAAGATTTGGTTGGTTGGTATACTCCACTTTCGTGGTTGGTATATTATTATATACCAAATATTGAGTGACGTCGTTGTCGATGCCCGAAACAGATTTATTTGATGGTGGCGTCGGATTTCACCTCTTTTAATTAAGAAAAAACGTAGAACGTTATGATGTATGAGTAAGTGCCTAACCTAAGATTACTCGGGCCTACTGGAAGTAGTGCCTTTGTTCAATTATTATTTTATATATTCTTTGTATACATTTTCGTGTACATGAATTAATAAATAAATAAAAAATAATTTAAAAATATTACCCTACTTTGTAAAATGAGAGTTCCTGCATAGACCGAGTTAACATTACACAAACATTAAACATTTTCCTAAGCACACTCACCATATTTCCTCTCGTCTCAGAAAAGCCTTTTTCCCAGTAGATATTACTCAAAATAAGCATTTATACATGGAAACCACTATAGTTTCTGATTGAAAACGAGTTGTTAGAGCGTCTGGCTTTCCCGATACGGAATAGAACATTCGATATAAATTTACTTATGAACATTGATGTTGGTATGGTACAAATTTATTTAAATATTGTAAGTAGCTATTATAGGTTTCAGATTTTTTGAGCTGCCTGTTAAGAAGCTCAGATGTTAATCTGAGCTTGACGACTGCTACCGAATGATGACTGGGACCAACAGTAAATTTTTATGCCACCCATCCAAGTGCCGACCACGGCCGACATTACTTACTTGTGAAAGCGCTTGTAATGCGTACTCTAATTGGGCCACACAGGTATGGTAGGTTTACGTGTTCATGTGGATATATTTTATGATCACTGTTACAATCCGTACGTAAGACCATTCACACACTCCGCTACCGCTGCAGCGGTTTTCGCGACCGTGGCACCGCGCGCAATTTGATTTTGTATGCATTTGTTCTGACCCCTTCACGTGGCCAGGCCTGTGTCACTCACCGTTTAGGTATCGAAAATATAACTACATAATTACTATGCGCGCGGTTACCATTCCGGAGTGGTAGGTTCAGAGCAAAGAGAATGAAATTGGCTTGCAATGCAGTTCTAGGTATCTAAACGAAAAGGTGCCGAGTTCTTCTTTAAATTCCTTTGCTGGGAAAGACTTGTATGTGAGTACTAGTATTTATTCTGTAACCTGGCAGTGGCGTAATCAGAGATTTGGGCGCGCTTCACACTTGCCTAAGCTTGATAATGATAACCATCACCTGTAGGTAAGGAGTTTTGTCTTTACCTCTTTGAATTATGACATAAAAATGTGACAAATAGTCATAACAGCTGCCATTTCAAACGTACAAAGTGATTCTCATTTACTAAAATTTAGCTAAAACACAATGAATTACATGGCAAACGGCGGACTTCTCTACAAGTCGTGCACGGCTTTCTTCCAGGCGACTCCAATGGGCATCGGGATATCATTCGTGCCACGTTCGTACCCGAAACCTGTCCATGTAGATACGCGACCCCCTGTTACCACGTTAGACGCCCAGTTCGAGCGACTTTGCACGGGAAACATCCGTGCGGAGTGTGGTATCACCAAACCTGGGGGTTGCTATTCATCCACATCGTTTTGAAGAGACGAAAAACTATGTAAATGTGACAGGAAATTTCATTGATAAATATTATTGTTGGATCATTCTGTAGTTTTTTTTTACAGACTATCTCTTGCAAGGTAGTCAGAGCCAAAATCACTCTGCTCCCTCAGCAAGTTTTAGGCCCATCAAACAGAGTTCAACTGTAAGGAGGGCTGTTTAATAAACATGGAAATCAACAATCAAGATATCCTTTACGAAGTAGACAGAGCTAAAAGTCAAATTAAAAGACACAATGGCTTTCGTAGACTTTACGGGGGTTCTACTGTGTGCTATAACTTTAGACGAAAAACGGAAATCAAAACCTGGCTGCTTATTTCATCGCCTAGAACAGATTCCTAGGCTTTGGTCAGCTTCCATAATCTAGCTCATACTTTATGTGACTCTTATTAACGTCGATAATAAGAATACCACGACCATATGTATAAATTTCCGACCATCATCTCTTGAGTTTCTCTCAACAACACGAGACTGATATAATACAAAACGGTACAAATCAAACACGCCGTTATTATATTTTACAGACAGACAGGCTTATCAAACAACATCTGTATGCATGAAAGGAGTAAAACAATAATGAAGACGCAGCCATTACAGTGAAAGAAATAATAGATGCTCCGCGAGCGTGGTTCACAAACAAAATTTACATTTCATCAAAAAAGGGACAATGCTGAACATAAATTTTGCCCACCGCCTGAATACCTGAGCCGCTGATTTAGATTTAATGGGAAACGATCTTTTGTACCGGGTGTACCCCTCCCCCTCGCCCGCACCCCGCGGCAGAGACTTAGATAGGGTTGGCTTTTTTTGGAAATTAAGGTGCTATAAACAACTTACCAAGGGCCGCTGGATTAGAATTTTTCGAGAACATTTCGTTCCGGTAGCCATATGTTACCGGCAATGTGTTGAATGCATGCATTGCTACAATCCCCGTGGGAATTTCGGGATAAAAACTATCCTATGTCCTTCCCTGGGTATCAAACTATATCCATATCAAATTTAATTTAAATAGGTTCAGTGGTTGAAGCGTGAAGTGGTCACAAACAAACAAATATACAAACTAACTTACGCATTTATAATATTAGTAAGATAGGATGGTACAGAACCCTTTGTGCGCGAGTCCGACTCGCACTTGGCCGGTTATTAAGTAATCTAGTCGTGGTCATAGCCGCTAGTGCGCGAGGTGCTAAGTATGTTCGGCAGAAAAGGACCAACGAAAAAATTATTAAATTTATGAAGACTACAATTCGTTTTTAAAATTAAAACTCCAAGACGCACCCCTATTCTAAGACATAGTGTTGTGGAGCGCTAGGGAAGAGCTTGTTTCTTGTCGAGAATTTGTGGCCGGCAAGAGACCGGGGGTCGCTGCGTTATTTCTTTGAAGACGGCCACTGCTGGGAGTTCCGACTTTATATTTACTTGTCTAACTTTTAAGTTGCGCGTCCTCTAATTAGTATGCGCCTCTAGGTTAGTTAGGCATAGCTTTGTTTTGTTTATTCAGGTTTAGGCAGCAGTTCTGAATGTTACTTGCTTACCTTTGCCTTTAATACTATACGTTCTGCCAAAACGTAAAGCCCATCTTTATTACACAAAAAGGCCTTTTCCACTTCCATTAAAATTTTATAAAAATGTTAGCATAATCTAGCTTTTGAAACACAAAATCTCTTTTTTATTTCAAGCAAATTTCATCAAAACGTTAGTGTGATCTAGCTTATATCATTGTACTAACAACCGAAAGTTAAAAGTGTCACATTAAGTACTTCAGCACAGTTAGTCCTACACATAAAACTTTGAAACTTCGGCACTAACGTACGACGTCGCGGGCAACGTCCGGGACGCCCCAAGAGAGCAATACCACGGAAGTGCAAGTTTCAGAGCCCTGGTTGGTCCTTTAAAGCTTTTACATAAACTATTAAGCTACAACCATTTGGAGTTCTATTAATAACATTTACATTTTAAAACTTGTCTTTAGTTCCTAGGATTACAAGTCCTGTAGATATTTGGTTTTTACTTTTTATTGTAATTTAGTGCGGTTACGTGGAGATGCCTGGATTCCTCTTTTCTCTCTGTCTTTATATCTTGGTAGGACCTAAACCCTAACTTTGGAAAAACTTCATCGTCGCTCATACTTTTCCTTGTCTCCCTTCTATTTTTAACCGACTCCTAAAAATGCAGGTTATCAATTCGTCGCGATCTTTTTTAAATGCATTTCAAATATGCCTGGACAGAAAAATTCTTTTTTTGTTTGAAAGTGCATACTCGTTAATGGTGCCATAGAAATTTTATCTAAATCGGTTATGTAGTTTGTGTGTGAAGTCTGTTTTTAGTTTTGAAAAAAAAAGATCCTTCTACTATTATTCTAGTGATTGCCATTTGTTTTATCTTAAGGCTACAGAAAGGGATATGGCCTAAAAGTGCTTCTGATGGTGTGGTTACTGTAGCCAACATACTTGCTGTTGTGTGAATTAGTGTAATTAATGAAAAAAGTTTATTTTGTGTGTCATTTTTCATAAAGGGGCGAAAGGTATTTTACTAATAACGTCAGTTAATTTAGCACGCCACACCAAGCAATGAGGCACATATGAGGCACTAAAAGCCTCATGACGGTGTGGTAACTGCGGCCAACACTGCCATGTCCCGTACGTACGAGCACATTAGGAACATGCGCCAGTTTACCCGTGTGACACTAAAGTTCACATTTTATTCTGTTTATTAATATCGTCAGTACTCGTAAACTGCGCCTCCATACGAGGCTCAGATGAGGCATTTAAACCTTATGACTGTGTGGCAACTAGAAAAACCTTATTTATAACGTTTCACACTTAGCATATACACAAATATTTTTGAAAAAGTCCCTGCAAAAGTTTACTGAAAAGCCAAAGAAAACCGTAAACGACTGTGACTGAACACACATAATTTTAAAGAAACCAAATATATACTCGCAAAACCTTTTTATTATCAAAAGTCACAACTACTCGTAAGATTCAATAAAAGTTTTTCTTCGTTTTCATCAACAATTCAAGTAGTACATGACTTCAAGGAATTGATAGGAAGGAAATTCGGGATCTTGGGTTCAGGGAACATCTGAAAAGTGAAAAGGCAAAGTTAATGTCGATAAAAAAAGCAAGATAATGTTCCTTTCGAATGTGTTGCCAACACTGAGAAGAACAACAACAACTGTCATCTAGCGATACTAGTCTCAGTGACTTTCTTTCATATCGTAATAGTATTTGTAATAATAGTTCCACATTTTGTTAACTTCTTATGTTTTTCAGATTCTGACATGTTACAAAGTTTACTTAATAAACTATCGTTACACATAAACCGTCTTATTACAAAACATGGACTAACTCAGGAAGTTAGAGGGGACTAACTTTATCAACAGGTAAACCTATCCGCTCAAATCAAGTTGAAATTGATAGATGAGATAGTGTCACTAGACTTATTAGATGTCAACTCTTTTTTTTATAATTATTTTACGGCTCTGGATCCTTTAGACCTTTTTTTTATTTTTCACTTCTTTATTCCTAACCCTAATTCTAATTACTATACAATCAAAGGTTGGTGCAGGTCCTTTGATTGCTTCAAGGGAGATTCTGGCGACAAATCTATACGAGTCCACTGGTTTTCATAGCCGATTGAGTGGCGGACGGCGCCTACGGACGATGACTGTCCACTTTAAAACTTTCACATATTGACCATGAGCATTAGCATTTATAACACCAAACTACACCAATTTATTATAAAGTCACTAGAATCAATTTGCAAAACAATTTCAAGTAAACTCCACCTGAACCCCTTGACTTCCCGACAAAAACCATCACATGTTTATAGACTTAGTGCCGATTTCATCGTTGCAGTAAAACGCGATCAATTGAAGCTAAACTTGTTTACGCACGTAAACTGGTTCTTTTAGATTTCATCGACAAAAACTGATCGCGTTTAAGGCTAAACGCGTTCAACAATCTGAACGTCCGATATTGGCCGTTTAACGCTTCTAAACGCGTTCAATCAAACAAATGTCAAGTCAATGCCGAGATTTGACAACTTTGATTGACAATATTGACATAGGTAGGTAAATACTTTTTAATTTACGTTCCGTTCCTTCGCAATTCTTTACCGGTTTTAAATCAATGAGTTTTGCTTATCTGTTATTCATATTTTCTGCGTGAAATGAAAACTATCACATGATTTTTACTGTAATCTGTGCTTTTTTGTCTATGAGTTTAGGTGAACTTAGTTTTCGTAAACGCGATCAAAAATTTGCTCCGAATTGACGGTGAAATTCATTTGAAGTTGATCGAGATCAAATCAAACATTTGAACTCAGTTATGTTAAACTCAGTTTTGCTAAACTCGAAAACGATGTATACAACCTTTTTTGCTGACTGTACAAAATACTCCAGGTTAGGCCCAGGCAACCCTGTACATTAAGACATATCTTTTTAATATGCAATACCCTACATATACATATGTCACATTTTGCTACTCGATGAGGTAGGGTTGCATATGGCCCCCTCTTAGGCTATTACTCTTCAGAGTAGTGTCAGTGACATTAAACCAAGTACAAAAGTGAGTCCGAATTTTTTAATAAGACGAAATATAAACAGCTCATAAAGCAGCTACAATATTTCTATCATACTTCTACTTGCCAAAAAACTATATGTTGGCTTCAAAACGAATAAGTTATCCCGCACACATAACCATATTCCAACCTCCCCCGTCGTATACCTTAATACTAAGATTATCCGACGAGATTTGATGTCCTACTTACATTGAGATTTACTTGACGTGACGTCTCATACGAATATCGTATTAGTGGTTGTAAAAAAGGGCGAGTCGTCGGAAGAGATGAGGGCAAAAAATACAATCAGTATAGAACTTAGACAAGTGCTATTCTCTTGCAAAGCTGGTTATCCTTAATAAATAGATAAGGATAAATAACAATACTAATATGCGAAGTTAAGTTATAAGTTTTCTCAATAAAATTTGTTAGGTGTTAAAAATTCGTCAAGGAATCCCGAGAGGAATCACCTTAAAAAGAGGTTTCGCTACGAAATTCTAAAACGCTTCCTTAATAGGTACTTCTTACTTCCACAAGGGTACACTCCTCACAAGATGTGCAGTCTTGCAGAAGTAAGAAAAAATTGCTTTTGCAAAACATGACGTCACTTGCTTTTACCCAGCAGTATAGTTAGGTTGGCAGGCCTGTGTAGGTATCGATGCGCTATGCGCGCGGCGATTACTCCGGAGTGGGAAATTCAGTGACACGAATTATATAATAAGAATTAAATTGGCTTGCAATGCATTTCTAGGTATCTAAACGAAAACGCGCCGAGATCTAACGCGAGCTTAACCATATCGCCAACGACAATGAGCAGATATTTCTTTGAATTCCTTTGCTGAGTAAGACTTCTGAAAGTACTTATTCTATGGTAATGGTTGCATAAGTCTTCTGAACTCTTTTCATTTTACAACTAAGTCGTGGAAAGAGATGAGGCCTAAAAGGGTTGTATAGTTTCGTGTTACGTTTTGTAGGTGTTTTACCCTAGTAAAACCGTTTATTTCCTGGAGCTCTTTAAGCAGCAGCGAAAAGGTGGCGGCCTGAATATCAAGTGGGAGCTCCGTCATTAAGTTTACGATTTACTCTTATTTACTTTCTTCCATGCCTGTCTGCGAGAAAAGAAAAACTTAGAATGTATCAGCGATATCTTTTCTGCGTAAAGCCGATCGAGGATGTGCAAAGATTTTGAATCATGTTAACAGGCTATGTTAGCAACTTATTGCTATTTTAATTCTTTTTTCCTTTACGCCAGCCATCATGCAAAACGAGCCCTTTGGGTCTAACGGTACCAGGCTCTGTTTACCCGGTTAGGGTTTAATCACGTGATGATGTATCAAGTTCCACCATCAAATTTTAAGCTGTGCTCTTAAATTCCCTTTCTTCGTTTACAGCCTATATATCAGTTCAATGTTGGCAGGGAGGATACATGGAGAATTTGCCCACAATCACCAAGCTGGGCATCTGGGTAGATAATCGTAGTAGATGGCGGATATCTTTGCCTAGATTTCGCTTTTTTCGTCGCTTTTTTGCCGAAGTGGATGTCGCGGAGCGACTACGTCATCGCGGGAGGCGCGGGGCGCGGGGTGATTGACAGGACCGCCGGTCAGCGGTCATCGTCATCACTCGGCCAAAGGACTGGCATTGCGCGCGCACGTGTAGATATTTTATTTCGCTTGTAAACCAATAATAACCTATTACAGTCCACCTTTTATTTCTCGCCTTAAAATCCCACAGGATTACCTTGTAGGGTTAGGCGCATTCACTCCTTTGAGTCTTAAAATATTTACAAAGCATCGCGAGGCAACGGTCGGCGGACTTCATGTAAATTTTGAAGCATAAAAAATCGTCGCCGTGCTGAATATCTACGGGTTGCTGCTGCAGCCAAGTCAAGATCAAGAGGAAGCCGAAGTCACGTCACACAGGGAGTAGAGCAGTGTTTGAGTGCGATTGTTCCAATCAGATTTTCACTTTTCATTTGCCGAAAAGTCATTTTTCCCAATAATTTCTATCCATCACAAAATGGCCGACAGTCTCAAAATTTTAATTAAAAAACGTAGTTCTTTGAAATCAAAGACTACATAAATTAGGATAAAAAAAACTGGAAAGCGGACCCTGGGCTTCGCAGCAGCAGCAGCTGCGGATGCAACTGGGAATATACTGAGATGAGAGAGAGTAAGATTTCGCTTTTGTCCGTTTACTTTTATTCCTCCCGCTTCTTACGACCCGTGGGAGCAAAAAGGCGCAGTACGTCTTCTTTATATAACTTGGCTTATTTCAACCCTTTTCGGCTTTTAATAAAAGCCTCAAGGCAATCGATGTTTGCTGTTCAACGGTAAATGCATTTTATCAACAAACTTCCCCGTGCTCGCCGGAACTACATGGTGTTCGAAGATACCGGCAGCGGACCGGTAATTACCGCCAATCGGGACTTTGCGAGTCGTACGGAGTTTTGGGATAAAATACCGAGAGGACGTATATTAACCCTCATCTCACTACAGTTTATTAGGCGCGAGTGGCGCGACAGATGATTATAGTATGATTTTCGTTAGCATCCTTGTTTAAACCATAGGGATAAGGTTGTCATAAAACTATACCTTGAGGTATAAAAACTAAACCTACTACATAATACAAATACGGCCAGTGGCATTAAATTTGCGTACAAAAAATACACTTCTTGGTCAGAGCAAGACGTTTAATTCCTGTTATCACATATTTTAATTTTGTATAATTTTGCTATTTATTATTTTATATTGACACGGCGAAACTGAGATGCTGAGTTTCGGCCTACTTTGCGCTACTGCAGCACATATATGAATATAGTAATAGTATCACTGTTGTCTATTGTGATTGTTGCATGTTAATTGTTAAGCATTATGTATTGTTCTGTTCTTGTGTGTGTGTATGTGATGCAGTTTTTGAATTATCATCTATTTATATTATTGTAATAGGTACTACCCTCGAGGACAATATACGCAAGAAATTGTTGATATTTGATTTTGAAATACATAAAAGTTGTTAAATACGTGTAAGATACATTTTAGTAAAACAAAGGTTTTTCAGCATTAGCTATATCTAAATTCTCTTTATTTTGATAGTAGTTTCGGAGCTATTACCCAAGTTCCGAACACTGCTGATGCGATGCAATGCACGTCATAATTGCATGTAGTACTGCTAATTCAAAAAGTTCAGTAATAGCTAGCCGTTTGGGTGTTAACACGAAATTGATTTAATGGATAGACTTCGGTAGAATAATTTTAGCTATAAAATGTTGAGTTGTAACAAGATTTAAGGAAAAAAAATATTTAAACGGAACATTAGATTGATAAATGAGAGCAAACGAAAGTTACAAATTAGTCGGGACTAAGCTGATTAAATAATTTAAAATTGAGTTATCTATTTTATCATACTTTCGTTTCTAAATATTTTAACGAAATTAAGATTCAAAAAAATATTTGCCTATTTTTCAGGATTAAGAAGGCTGAAAGATATGCGACCAAAAGCTTTTATTTTATAAAATTTAGTCGAGGATCAGGTGTAATATCTTAAAATTAAGTTATCTATTTATCATACCTTTGTTTCTAATAATCAAGCAATGCATGGATGATTTTTTCAGTAATTGAAAAACAATAATATTTGCTTGTTTTTAAATTACTGAAAAAAAGGAATAGCTACGTTTTTACACTATTTTATAACTCACTTTACACAAATACTGCTACGGCGAAACATGCTGTTTATCATTAGGGTGCTTACCTGAAACAGAAGAAAAAATAACAATTAATATTTGATTTTTAGTTAATTAATTTTCTACTGGCCACCGAGCCCTTTTATACTCTACAATTTTTTTCACTGAAAAAATGTTAAAATTCATAAAACTATCAATAAATACCGGTAAATAAAATAGAACAAAACCGATAACACGGTAAAACTGAACGGCCGACATATTCGACGCCGATGTAATAAACGGTAACATTGTTTAATCCCACCGGGGGGCGGGGCGGAGCTAAATTTAATTTTTAAAGCCGGCGGAGGGTTAATGAAAAACACGAACGGCATGGGGTCCATTCGTACCAGAGTAGTGGGGTTTGTTATTGTACAGGTTACTATGTACTTTACGTGCAGTACTGGTTGGCTGTGCGATAAAACAATTGGGATGATTTAATTACAGAATTAATATAAGTATTGCATATGCCGCCCGCTCAACACCCTACACAAGGCGAAAACGGGGGAGAGGTGCGAGGACGGGGGCGGGGACGCATATTGTGCGGAACCTTAGGAGATTTCGTTCTGTATGTAATACTCGTATTAATTCTATGGCTTAAGAGTCCCCTTACCCTAGACTACTCCATCCAAACGTAGTCTACGTTTAATTTTGAAACCGTAATGTCAAATTATGCGTTGTAAAGAAGTTGCAATAAAACACTATATTCTATTTCAAGTTCATATTTTTACCGTCGGAAACCAGTTATTACCCTAGATAATTGCAATATCTTTGAAATAACAAAATTTGGCCGAAATCGGACATGTCGTTTCGAAATAAAACGTAGACTACGTTTGTATGAAAAGTTGTATTTTGATCTAGGGTAAGGGGACTCTTAATAGTACAAAAAATGTAACATATGCAGTAAAAAAAACATTGTAAAAGACACGTTTTATGTGAAAGTTCCCTGATATTAATAACACAACATTAGTGCAAAACCGTGCATGTTCTGCCTATAAATGTTATTATATGTAAAAATAATCATAATTACAGTCCATCAATCAGCGTCATTCGACAGCAGACTGAACTCACAATGTTTCACACGTTATTTTCTAGCTTCATTAGTAAAACTTTTTAATTTATTTTTAAACATACCCAGAAAAATGCTTTTATACTTTTATTTCATACGTCAGCTGAACGCAAAAAAACTTAGTGCTTCAATATAAACATTTAAGTTCCAAGTAACAAATATCTGGGTCGCTCGTACGTAAATTCTACTATCCCCAAAACTTCGAGAAAAATGTAAAGACAGAGCGCAAACTACGTGTACACAAAGTCCCATATTTAATCATCATCATCTTCATTATTCCTGGGCCGTTTTCGGCTATGATGACTGTATTTGTTTGATACAAAATTTAAAATAAATTCACTAAAACGGTCTCAAATATACTACGTAGAAGGGACATGCCCGTAATAATTCAAACCATGGGCTATACTAGATCATTATAGTTAGGGGTGACGACAGGGTCCGAAGAGTTTGATTGTAATTAGTCTGTCTTTTAGATTATCCAAAAAAATGGACCCGTATTTTTCAATTAACAAAAAAGTAAAAATTCACAAAGATACGAAGCGTCAAAGTTCCGGAGTCGGGGCTTGCGACGTCACACTTTAAAAAAAGTGTAAGATTTTATTCTATGTCTATGGATTTTTCCGTCACAATCTTTTTAGGCGCTGAAATATGTGAGGGTTTTTAAGGCGTGTTTACTTTTTTTATTTTATCCGATCAGCATGAAAGAAAAGTACAACGTAAAGATAAAGAAAAATATTCCAAAGTAAATCGGTGTACACTGGCGTATGCGGCGTCTTTATTTTTCTGAGTCCACGACAACGACTCAGATTTTACGAGAGCGGTTTACGACCACGAGTGTTGCTGTTTTGCCGACCGTATTGTTTGCTATCTCTCGAAATATGTTTGTTCGCGTGCTTGCAATTTGCCCGATCTCCTTTCATTAGCATAGATAATATTGTCACAATAGGACCAACAAACAGATGAGTGAAATCACAAGTTTGTAGGAGAATAAATAGATAAGGTATATATTAAATATTTATATATTATAGACTTTATGTCTCCGGAAAATGCTCATCAGGCTGAACAACTTTTTCTACGGCGTCATTTTTATGTTTCGTATAGTTTAGGCTGGACCATTATCGTTCTGCATCAGGTTTTCCATTCAAAATAATCTTATACCCTATATGTTTCTTAGGCTTAACAGCTATATAACAAAAAAAGTTTCATTCGAATCCGGCCAGTATTTCCGGAGATTAGCGTGTACAAACAGACAAACATTTTTTTAAAATTCTTACTCTATTACTAAGACTGCGTTGCACCATTCTTTTGGAAATATGTTCAATGTACAGACACATTTTTTTTACTGTTTTATAATATGTATAGATATATATGTGTATGTTTATCTATTTACTTTACATTTTCCAACTTACCCTGGCAGGACACTGAACCCCAAACCTCTGGAATGGCGACCAAGCGTAGATCATAATGGCGCATTTGTTCAAGTCTCTTGCATATTCAATATAATATACTGGTGGTAATATTCCTCCAAAACTTATTTCCTCATTTACAACCAATACCAGGCGACCAATCCTGTGAAAATGAGATTCTTTCGGCGTTTCTTCTCAGCAGCGGTCAAACGGGTATCAGTAGCTTTTCATAAAAAAATAAATTTTAATATACACTACACGTAACGTTAATTATACTTATTGACATGTAAAAGTGTCTGTGAAGGTCTAGTTACGAAATAAACATTTAATTTTTTTTTTTTTAATTTTGTGTTTAGTTTTTCACCCCTAGGGTAAATTCCCCTGTGAATGTTGTGACGTCTCGATCCCTAGTTACGACAAGCAGCCAAGTTTCGCGTCGCCTCTGCAAATATGCGCCGCGACTTGACGTAACGTTATTTCGGGAGTTCTCTGTAAATATTTTTGCTTATTGCGGTAACTCGTTTGCGTTTCCTTGTCTGATATTGAAGTTTGTGTTTACTTTTCTTTTTGACCGACTTCCAAAAAGGAGGATGTTATCAATTCGTCGGATTCGTCTTATTTTATATTGGTCTGTTGGCCTATTATTCGAAGACGCCTGGACTGAAACTCTTGTTTGTTTGAAAGGGGATACTTATCGGGTGGTCAAATTTTATAAAAATCGGCTGTGTAGTTTGTTAATAATTTTTCAAAACTAAAAACCGAGATTATTAGTCGGTTTTTAGTTTTGAAAAGCATGTTTGATAAAAGACTGAACAGTCTTTCGCCGTTCAAAAGTCACTGGAGGTTAATGCTTTAAAGCTGGAATTTTTTAATTTGCCTAGCAAATTATAGATGGCGCAAGTGATATTAATGAAGTGTAAACGCTTGAAAGTCGGGGTTTTTAAATTTGCCTGGCAATATACTTGTTTCTAAATATTATACAAAACAAAATGAATGTTCATATTTCACTGTATATCATTTGCTTGTTGGTATACGTGCGATGTTCCGAGTGACGACAAGTGGCCAAGTTTGGCGGCGCCTCTGCAAATATGACCCGCGACTTGACGAACGTTATTTGCGGACTTCTTATTAAATAAATGTTTTTGCATACTTCGTATCTCGTCTGTTTCCTTGTTTGACTTCGGATATTAAAGTTTTTATTTCCTTCTTTGCGTGATTTTTGCTATTTGGTTGTACGCTGACCGAATATCTGAAAGGATGGTACACGTCCTCTATATACCCTATCTTAGCCATTGAATAAATAAATAGGGACACCAAATTACACTGATTGAGCTAGCACCAAAGTAAGTTCAGACTTGTGTTATGGGATACTAACTCAACGATACTATAACTACTTGGCCATTTTCCAACTTGCCCTGACCGGGGATCGAACCCGGAACCTCTGGGTACGACCTCCGTGGCGTAGTGGTCAACGTGCTAGTACTGGCGTGACCACTACGTCACGAAGGTCGTCATTACCTTGTTGATCTCTGTTTTCGTAATTTTCTTATTTAAATTTAGCTATCGGAAGTTTCACATCATACCCGCGACATCAATACTCACTTGGGAAGAAAAGCAGAGCTGATACATTCTGAATGCTTTCTTGGCTCCAGTGACGAGCACAAATATTTTTGACAACGTAGGCACTAATCTTACATCAATTACTAGAATGCTTGCATATCAAACAAAATATTTTTTTCGCTAGTATCCGATATTATATTAGGCTGGCACAGAGTAGACAAAGTCTATTCGTCTGTATAAATTGCAAGCTACTGCTTGGATCATACCAGTATAAAAGACTTCAACAATCCCAACCGGTGTACAATCCACTACAATAGTCTTCACAATAAACCTAACATCGTAAAACAAAACGCTTTAGAGCTCGAAGAATATAAAACGGACAATGCAAGTATCCGCAGAAGTACATGTATGTTCGCTTCCGAAGTAAACGAATAGCCAAGAGCCTTAATATTACATGAACGCTAAGCGCATCTCTTGCCCGGTTGAGTGCTATTTAATGTTGTATTGCAGCAAAAATATAGTTCCCAGTTGCGAAAGCTAAAAATGGACTGTAAGTTTTGGAAAAGCCATTATTTTTCTCACAGGCATGACGACTGGAAAATCATTATCGGCCCATCGGAAGATTATAAAAAAATATCGTACACGTATTTTTTATTTTCTCTATAAAACAAAAATTAAGATGCAGCGCATATTTCGCATGACGTCACAGCTTAATACAATTTTTAATTTAGTGGTGTCGTCACAAGCCCCCTCTCCGGAACTTAAATGCTCGGTATCTTTATGAATTTTTACTTTTTTTTTTAAATGAAAAATATATTATTTTTGAATACCTATAATAAAAGACGGACTAATTAGATTAATGCTTTTCATTCCTAAGAACCTGTCATCATAATCACCCAATCATTCAAACTCAATTTCTCTCAGATTCAAAATCATTCAACAAGCGAGAATCTAAAATCTCAATTTACTTTGTCGATTTTATATAAAACTAGCTGTTCCCGTGGGTTTCGCTCCCGTGGGAATTTTGGGATGAAAACTATCCTTTGTCCTCCCCTGGGAATCGTACTATCTTATACCTTTAAACGAGCAATTCTTGTATGTATGTATGTATATATATATATTTATTTATAAATTTCTGTGATCTCGAAAACGGCTCTAACGATTTCGCTGAAAATTTGTATATGGGGGTTTTCGGGGGTAAATTATCGATCTAGATTAGTTTTATGTTTGGGAAAACGCGTGTTTTCGAGTTTTCATGCGTTTTTCTTTCCACGCAGAATATTGTCGCTAATTTCGGCGCGCGGGCCGCCATTGGCTTAGCTCAGTAGTTAAGGATGCTAACCGCTAGAAAGAGTGTTACGGGTTCGAATCCCACTCGGTGACTTACATTTGTTTTTTTTTATGTTCATGTTTATATACAATTTTTTATTTTGTACTGTTTTTAGACAGGTTTAAAAAAAATAGTTAATGTTTGAGATGTAACCGACCGAGCAAAGCTCGGTCACCCAGGTACTATCCATATTAAATTTCATCTAAATAGGTACAGTGGTTAAAGCGCGAAGTGGTAACAAACAAACAAATATACAAGCTCACTTTCGCATTTATAATATTTAGTAGTACTAGTGAAACACATACATGTTTTGCATAATGAAAGGTATGCATACATACATAGGTGGACAAACCCGAGGGTAGCGAGATAAAAAGGCCAAACTACGATAAAATATCCCTAATGAGGGTTTTAGCCACTGAACGGACAATTTGTTTTTCCCGAATATGCGTCGTGGTTCCCGTAAAAGAACAGCTTTTTTACATAAATCGGTTTTAATGACCGAGCGAGCGAAGCGTCTCGGTTTTATGATTGTTCAAAAATGCTTTAGTCCGTCTGTCACTCTTTTCTCGCCTAGGTACAGGTCGCATTTCTGAACCGATCCTCGTAAAATTTTGTGAGCAGGTTAGATAATTATATTTTTTTTTGTCACCGACTCCGTTTATTAATTTTAAAATGGCAGAAAGTTGGGGTTTTAAAATTTTAAAAAAACATACTTCATGCATCGGAACATTAACATACCCAAGAGGAATAAAGGCGGATTGATAAATATCAATAAAGCTTATAATATTATGTGGGAGATAAATGTTTATTTACCTACAAAAATATATTTGTGTTGATATTTTATTATTTTACATAGCAAAATGGCACCTGCATATCGTAAACAACAGCTGCGGCACAATATAGATATCATACAGTATTGTATCTTCATACAAACGGTCGGAACGCAAGTTATACCTACGCGCCTCGAAGGTCAGTATACACTTGTTCCGTGACTCGGTATACAAACAGCCGAGAATGCGTCGCTGTGTTGCGAACGGTGTTTTGATGCAAGCAGTAGTCGTGCGTTAATAATATAGCGAAACACAGACAATATTGTGCTGTTTTTGGTTGTTTAAACTCGTCGGTTAAGCACACAGAGATAACATTTTTTAGGTTAGGTACTTCAAAACTTCGAAAGGTAAGTAAGACTAATAAAAATAGTTTTTATATATGTACCTACTAGTATGTTGTTTATTTTTTCAAATAGGTAAGTATTTCCCTTTTTCCACAAATACCTAGATTAAAAAATAAATAAGTAATAATGTTGAAAGACTTAATACATAACACGAGAAAGCTATCTTACCTATGCTCGCGATAAAAAAAACTAGCTAGGTTAGGTAGTGGTTTCCTAGGCTACATATCTACTTACTGATGTGGGTACTTAGCTACTTACATATATAATTGAAATAAAATATCATTACAAATGATTATAATGTTATTATAACAATTATTACCTACCTTTTAGTTGCCTACCTAGTAAAATTTACGCTAAGTAGACCTACCTATAATTTTTAAGTGAGATTTTGTAGTAGGGTTTTGATTGCTGTAGGAAGCGTACGCGATGATATTGTTAATGTTAAGTTACGTTCGCAGCGTTTCAATATGGGAAGGTAAACAAAAAAAAATTGTTTCGAGTTGCTTCGTGCTGTATGTAGGGATTGTAATCCGACCGGACTGAACAAACCAGAATAACTTACCGTTCCTTTTTAACCGACTTCTAAAAAGGAGGCAATCAATTCGTCGCGATCTTTTTAGGGTTCCGTACCCAAAGGGTAAAAACGGGACCCTATTACTATGACTTTACTGTCTGTCCGTCTGTCTGTCACCAGGCTGTATCTCAAGAACCGCGATAGCTAGACAGTTGAAATTTTCACAAATTATGTATTCCTGTTGCCGCTATAACAACAAATACTAAAAACAAAACAAAATAAATATTTAAGGGATATTAAATTTGATATAATCAAAAACATAACATGTATTTTTATTTAACGCTATCTTTTTCATTTACCTTACAATCACAAAACTAGTTACTCAAGTAGGAACATGAAATTAACCGTTCCTTTACCGTACCGTCAATACCAAACACAATAGTAAGACAATGAACGTGGACATTTATTAATGTCGTGCGGGTCTTGACTGGTTAAAATACTGTATACTGGCGTAGGTATATTTTTCAAGGACAGCGCCGAGTTGCAATACTGTCTGTACTGTGGCTGCGGTTAATATCCCCACTATTGCCTTGTTTTGAACGGCGTATAAAAGCGTCGCTCAGTCGATAAAATACTCAGTCTTGTTCGAGCCGCCGTACTGTGCACAACTCGTTTGTGTACTTTGCTGTGGCTTGGCATGACTCGTTTCATTGTGATTATTGTAATAGATTGGTGATCTGATTTATTACAATGACTGTTTGTTTCAGCCTGACGATAAGCCCAGGTGGACACAGAACATCTGTGTGGGCCAGAGTATTTCATTTTACACGTGTGGTTGTAATGCATGGATCAGCGCGAGGAGGGGCGCTCATCTTATCGTCACGCTCTTAATTTTTTTTAGGTACCGCGTAAAAGCCACCCTGGCTCCCACATATATTTCAAGAAACAAAGTTCAAACCGATAAAAATATAAAATTAAGTTTACGCTGTAAACATTTGTTGCTGTAATTCATCAATCGAATGCAAAGTTGGAAGTGGTATCGATAAATTACTCGCTGCCGATTCTACGCAAACAGTCGGAGCGAATTAGTAATCGATATGGAGGTTATTTACTCGATTCAATGAGGCGTGCAGTCCCATCTCCCGGCACTATTGTCGGTACTGATGCTATCTATTCATGGAGAGAAACAGCTATTGGTTTTGGGAAGGTTTGGATTTTGTAATTAAATCTACTTTTACCTTTTATTTCTCAAAGAGATTTACAAAACACTCCGTATACAACGTGGAAGGGACATACCTGTAATAAATCGAACCACGGGCTATACTAGAATACGATAGTATAATGGAATTAAAATAAAAAAAAACAATTTTTGGCATTCCCATATCAAAGTGTGCAGCCGCCCGGGCAATTTGTATGGGAATGTCGTTTTTTTTTTTGTTATTTGACTGCTTTATTATGCTATGTGATCGAGAATTTAATTTATATTATTTAGTATTATTATACGGGATTTCATTTATTACGGGTATGTCCATTTCACGTTGTATAGCCACCATAATAATTCTTCCCCTTTTATAGTCCATTATTAACCGAGTTCCAAAAAAGGTTGTTATCAAGTCGTCGTGATCTTTTTTATCTATGTTCACCGATAAAACGCCTGGACCGATTTAAAAAATGTTTTTTTGTTTGAAAGGATATACTTCCGAGATGATCCCATAGAAATTTTATCATAATCGGTTGTGTTGTGTATCTTGGAGGTGAAGTCAGACTTTTCCCAGACTGACCATAATGATCTGGCAGAAAAAAAAAGATAGAGAATACCAGCTGCTGCTCTTTCCGCGCAGATATTAACAGCTGCTCAAGGAAATGCATATACCAGTAAGTACATCTAAATCGGTTCAGACTTCTGAAATAACTTTTAAATGCCCGAACAGATTTGGATGCATGCGATATCGTTAGAATCCTTACAACATCTAGTGACAAAGGCTATTTTTTTATTGAAAAAACGGAGGAGTTTATATTTTTTTTCTACGTGTACACTATGAGACCTACGGTTCTTATGGTATGTCAATAATGTAAAATAATAAAGATCAGCTTCACAATCACCTCACAACTCCCCAGGAGCATGTATTGTATTAAACTATTCAAAATACAGTAAAGAGTAATTTTGTGTTCGACATGATATCAGCCAATCCCTTCCAACTTCATGATATCAATAGGAACCAAGAATGACAAAAAGTCAAAAGTCAAAACAAGACACATCACATTGCTTAAAAAAAAACCTATAATCGCCAGCGTTACATAATACTCCAACAACTGATGTAGTTGAATGAACGATGTGAAATATTTCTCGTTAGTAGATAAACCTCGTCCATAATTGCTAGTCGGAACTTCGATTTACTAAATCGAATAATCGATTCGCGCATACTAGAGGCCCCTAATCGAGGCGGACACGACCGCAGAGCGATGCAACGCACTGCGGCACCGAACACTGCATTACCGATACCGCGCCAATATTTTGCTAAAGCTCACAGGCTATGGCTTGGTTATACTAAAACTAGTAGTTAGCTCCAAACTCCGTACGGCAACCACCAGATTCGGCTCATGTTTGAACTTAAAAATCTATTCGCTAAATCTACACGCCAACCAAGTTTCATAAAGCTACCAACATAATTACTCGAATATTCGCGGACGTACACATACCAAATTTTATCGAAATTGGCCCAGCCGTTTGCGCGTGAAGAAGTAACAAACATACCACTCACACTCACAAACTTTCATACAGTTTATAATATTAGTGTAATGGGGCAAACAGACAATTTAAGGTGTTGAGACTCTAAGCACTGAGCCCAGGGCCGCAAGACTCAAATGCTGCTTAGAGCATGATAGTCGGCGATTTAAAGTCGGCGATAAGACATTGACAAGGAAAAAGGAATTAAAATAGTGATATGTAAAAGCTAGCCGCATCGCCTTTTAACATAATTCGCATTTTCGCCCATTCCCTCGATCGGCTTTTACTATCTATTCCCGGACCCTACCGGAATATCAAATCAAACAAATGCCTCAGAGTCGGCAAGGCGCGTGTAGCACTCCTGATGATGTTATACATCAGCAGTGCCATACGCATATTTCCTAAGTCGCCTTCTACGACATCCATGGGAGTGATCCTATTCCACTCTGCCGAAAACCACACGGCGAGCGAGGAAATAGAAGCTAAGCAAATCTAATAAACATCAATGAGTCTGGCCAGCATGGAGAGTGTAGGCCAAATCCTCTGGCTGCTCTAGTCAAATATGGCTCTATTAGTACAGAGAGGGTCGTGCTCCTGCATTGGAGACAAAAAAGACTTGATGACGATACGCATGTAAAATTGTTTCGCATTTAGTAAACAGTAGGCATCCGTTCTATCCTTTCCATTAGTATCCGATTACCAGTTAACGTGCTCTTGTAGAACCCCAAGGGAGCCAGCCCTAACAGCTAACCGATGGTTAGTGGCGATATTCATAATCGAGTTCCGGCTATCCGATTTGTGGATTATCTAATTTCGACCGCCGCTGCGGACAATTCGTCAAAACTCGGTTTTCTACGAGTGCCAGCCTAAACATCGCTTCGAATGAAGCCTTATACTGTTACTTACGGCACTATTTTTTTTCGTTCGTTTGATCTACAAGTACCTACGAACACGTACACCTTAGCAAATCTTTTTAAATATTTCAAAGTTATTTTGGAGTAAAAGAACTCACTTACATACCTATATGACCTACATGAGATCTGAAAATATTGCGCTCATATGACCTTCGCTAAGTTACGCAGGCGCACGCGGCGGGTTTCGGTCTATCCCTGTTACAAACTCTAAATGCGAAAGAGATAGCAGAATCCGTCGCGGGTCACCTGTCTCTGTCGCATGTAGCGTTTGTGACAGAGACAGCCGCGTGCGTCCGCGTAATTTAGCGAAGGCCCTTAAAATAAAATAAAAATATTTATTCATTGTGGCACAGGTCGTAGGGGCTTTTATAAACCTGTATCTAGTCTTGCTCTGAAAGTGATTACTGATTATACAGCATTTTACAAGATGCCACTTTATCATCAAAATCACCTCCAAAAACCATTAAAACTAACATAAAACTTTACAACTGCTTCTTCCAAGTTTATACTCTTTAGATTAAAATATTCTAATGTCCTCAAGTCTGAAGTTCCTCGCAAGCGTTACACAAGAGCTCTCATGCCACTTAAATTATGAAGTTGCTAAGTTCTGAGAGGAATCTTATCTCTTATTTTTATGCGACCGTTCTGTAAGTTCGCTTCCTCTTTCTTGAAAACGTAGTGCCATTTTTGAAACGAGAACCGTTCGTTTAGTTTAGTGACTCTGCGTTTTAAAAATAGCACCACGGATATGGATACTCGGCGTTACCAAGTGCATTCGATTTCTTTATATCTTGCTTTTCCATTTTTATTAATTTTATAGAAGCAGGTTTGGCAATTTTCAATTTAGACGAATTGCTATTTAATTTATATAAATTCAGAGTTGCATTTTAAACAAGTTGCTAATGTAGAACATTAACGCTTTTTTATTTGTTTTGTATTTTTTTCGATATCTGTATGCATTATGTGTAGCTTAGAATACAACCACTCTAACTTTCTCCTTCCGGGACATACTTACTACCGGGACGTTCACGTGACTAAACGTCCAAAGGTTCGATTGCTTTTGTGCTCGTTAATGCGAGAGCCAAAATGCATAAGAGACTTATAATACCAATGTTAGAAAGTAAAAGCTCTTAAATGCATCAAAATCTAATGGATGCCGCAAAAGTTAACTCCAAAAATCTAGTAAGTTCATTTTCAATGGTGGTTGATATTTTTCATGCAAAGCAGCCGGTTGTTAATCTACAGTAAAATCGTTTGATTATAAATATTTCTATTTATCCCTAGAGAAAAAAATTTTGAAAGTCCATACGCACAGCTAGGCGCCGTTTCAATAGTTATTCATAAAATTAATGAAAGGCTAAATGACTGCAAGATTTTTGAAGTGAAAACTTCTTTAGCGGCGTTGTGCACTTTTTTTGGAATGGGTAAAAAATGTTAAACTCGCGTCAGGACACGTGACCTGATCAAAAATTCGTAAGACGGATGGAGAGTAGACAGCTGGCGCGGCGTAGGAGAGGGAGTATCCCCCTCTCTTTCTACGGCGCGGCGAAAATGTATGCCTGCGCCTGCTGTTTCGTTTAGGCGGCGCAGGGCGCTTGCGCGAATGTTCGTGTGTGTTTATGTTACAGCGTGCTACGCGCATCCATGGATGGGGACAGCTGATGGCTCGACCGTCTGTGTAATGGCCATATTGCTGTGTATACAACGTTAATATTCAAGTTTTCACTTCTGCCGGCACTCCCAGAGTGCAACCCGTCGTTTTTTTTTATTAACCCCTTGTATGTCGGAATATTAAGACACAGCATTCTTGCGTACATCTACGCAACGGTATACCAGAGGTATAACACTATCAAATGATGACGGCACGGTGTTCGCTTTAAGTATCGATTCGGTCATGTAAAAAGGCGGTATGTTCAACATGAAATGAGGCAGTTGAAAAAATCAATTAAGGACATTTCAATCAAAATTAATACACAGGATTTCAATTCGCAGAGGAACAACTGCAATGATCATACAAATCTCAGCCGGGTTATCCGTCCGCCAGATGTCGCGGAAGCCGCAATATCTGAAACTTGTCTAATATGGAGTAGCTCTGTTGTAATAATATGGAACCCCGCACCCCGCACCCCGCACCCCGTCACACGCTGATATGAAAAACGCAGCCTTTGTTCCCGCTGAGCGATATCAGCAGTTATCGTTTGCGATTCCCGCTCACACTTCCGTCATTCGTGGATTAGTTTTTATTTGCGAACTGCGAAAATTGTTATTGTATACGCTCTGTAAGGTTGCATGGTTTTGTTTAGTTTGTCTGTGGTGGCCTACACTGGTGTCTTATATTTCAAACTGCTGAAAAGCACCTGACGTCATAAATAAAATATACAACGTGGAAGGGATATACCTACCCGTAATAAATCGAATCACGGTCTCTACTAGACCACTATAGTATAACGAAATTAAAATAACAGACAAAAAACCAAAAATAAATTCGACATTCCCATACGAATTGTCCGGGCGGCTGCATACTTTAGTATGGAAATGTTATGAAATAGTTTGAAGGTCTTTTTAGACATTAATACAAATAATTTTTTTAATTATCACCATATTTAGTTTTTAACAAGTTATTTCAAATGTGGGCGCCACTTCTGTTACGACTTCGTCTTAAGGCCATACCCAAATTTTCCGGGGTCCAGTGGCGCCGCCATTTAAAATAAATCATTTGAAACGAAACGGAGATATCATTTAAAATTGTGTCTTGATCAAGCCCTAGATAACCCTTAAAACTATTTTATGAACTACTGTTTATAGTTTAAAGTGAGAACGTGAAGCTTTTCTACGCACATTAGCCAAAAGTGGCCGTTTTTCGCAAATGTGCGTAGAAAAGCTGCACGTTCTCACTTTAAACTACAAAAAGTAGTTTAAAAAATACTTTGAATAGGTATCTAGAACTTGATCAAGACACAATTTTAAATGATATCTCCGTTTTCTTTTAAATGATTTATTTCAAATGGCGGCGCCACTGGACCCCGGAAAATTTGGGTATGGCCTTAAGTAAGATTCCGACGAATCAAATACCTCAATTTTAAGTTGGGCAAAAAAAAGTATATAGATTAAAAACTCAACTTCCAACATTGAAATCCCGTGTCTTTTGTATGTAGACGTTCATATAAGGCATAATATACTCATACTCATTGTATGACGTCATAGGCCTCTGAGCACCGCCTGGGGAGCGCTCGGTTCAAGTTAACATGTAAACGCCATCACACGGTAATGTGCAGCTATCGGATGCCGCTTACGGGATTAGAATAGTATAGGACAGTTTTCAACATAATAGATCAACAAGTAATTATTGAAAAAAAAAACCGACAACAATGTAACAGCAGTATGTCTCAGATGATACCGGGATTGCGCTCGGATAACCGAGATTATGTTGATTTTTAACTTTATTTGTCATTCCATATGAAATTTTAACACATATGTCGTATATATTTTTGTTACCGCTTCTTCTGCACTAGCGTTTTGGAAGCGTTAGTAGACTTAGCTATAAGTAACCATTTGACGTCAACAATTGCGCAACAAAACAATGACGAATATAAATTTATTAAGAGATATTATAATATAGATATATTTAAATTGAATTGAATTGTCTTCTTATAAAATCCTTCATTATGATTGCCGTGTACTCTCCGGCAGAGTAGAATAGGGCCACTCCAAGTCCTCCCGTGGATGTCGTAGAAGGCATCTTAGGAAATACAAGCTAAACAAAACTTATAAACATTAATGAGACCACTCCAAGCGTGGAAAGTGTAGGCCAAATCTTCTGGCTGCTCTGGCCAAGTATGGCTCTGGTAGTATAGAGAGGGTCGTGCTCCTGCAGTGGAGACAATGAGACCTGGTGATAATAATAATAATGATATCCCACTGATCAGTTCAGTTCAGTTCTGTGCTCACCCAGCCAGCTTTCGCAGCAAGAGCGTTGGAGCTAGGTCCACTTTGGAATGAACATGACAGCACTTACAACTACGTGCCGATATGGGTACTTACTTATTGTCTCCGTTTTACTAGCGCAGCCACGTCAGATCTCTTTGAACCAGTACCAGGCTCGAGAAACCAAGTGAGCACGTATATAGGGTATTATGGAGCGTGTGGGGGATTGCAGTCTGGGGGATGGGAGAGACATGGGAATTTAGAGTCTAATAATGATAATGATATCCCACTGATAGGTTTTAAATAAAAACAAGAGGATAGGTATCGTGATATAGCCGATAAGAACGAAGTTCCTTACTACCAAGGGGAATGTTTTGCGGTATGCGGTTAAGTTACCTTTCTCTTTCAATACTTTCATCATCATCATCATTTCAGCCGCATAACGTCCATTGCTGGTAATGGCGTTTCCCATGTATTTTCAAAGTGACCGGTCTTTCAGAGTTTTGTAAATCATCAATTCACGAAATGTCAATTTGTTTTCGTTGCGTTCATAATGTGTAAATGCTGTAACGCGAAATCCATATTCGTTTTCTCTTGCATAACTTACGATAAAGAACTTCGTTCTAAAAAGTGAACAAATGCTGCGTTTTTGTGATCGCGGGGTGCGGGGCGTTTCATATTGCTACGGATAACACATCAGTGGAACTCCAACTGCATATTAGACAAGTTTCAGATATTGCGGCTTCCGCGACATCTGGCGGGCGGATTTGTAAGATAATAGTAGTTGTTCTAATGTTATTCGTTGTTCTGAATTAGAGTGACAGTGGATGAAATTAGTTTGTGTTGGAATTAGGTTTGGTAAATACGTTTAGACGATGGGCTTTGAGTGGAAAAAGTAACTTGTGATCTTCAATTTCAAGTCTGACACACGCGATGGCTCACTTAACTGAAAGTTATTTTGAAAAAAAAAAAGCAAAGCACTAATAATGCCCACTTGGTGGTAAGTGGTTTCCGTATCCTAAGTATGCAGAACAAGGGTGCCACGCCACACGATGTTGATCTAGAAGAAACCTGTTTGTGTGCGATGTTCGATTGAGGATTTTCGTCAATAACATTACAGTAGCTTCATGGACCACGTGGTTACCATATACTACTGTAAAGATGCTGCTAACCACACTCGAAATATCACACGCGCTATGCTAGTCAAAACATGACCACGAAACTCCTCACAACCTATATAAACCTACAAAAAATAAAATTTCCATTATGTCACATTGCCAGAATTTTTGCTTCTCATTCGCAGCTCATGTGATGATCGATCGAGGATTTGAGGCATTACTGACGTGCCCGTCTGTCGGTGTTTCGTTTCACCAAGGGCTTTGCTATATCCGCCAGGTGACGTATAACGTGCCTTCAGAAGCAAGCAGGAGCTCGAGATATTTTAATTCTGTTATGATCCAAGTGTATAAACCATACCACTCCCGGTGTTATGCTATCTCCTTCGAGAACATACCCTACATCTACTTACTATTGTTAAAAGCAACTCCCACCGGTGGTGATCTCCCAGGGCAGTTTGAAAGTCTTAAAATAGGCTCCGGGCTGGTGTTGGAAGGTGCCATGAAAACTGAGTCAAGTGGGGTTTCTCAAAAAGCGCCCGTTGTAACTGTAGAAGCTATTTAAACCATGGCCTACTTACTCTCATGCCCGAACTGACCAACACCTTGTACAATAGACGACTTCAACTCAGCTAATGACACGGAGTAAGCGTAGCCACACAATGGTACACAATCATATAAAAGCAACTACTTCTAGCTAGATGAAATATATAGTGTGTAACCTATGTACTCCTGTAGCACCAGAGATGTCACACGCGCAACAGGACTTTTAAGACTTCAAAACCAATACCTAAATACAATTTCCGTCCGCATTTACCGACATCGGCTCCGCATTTTCAAGGGTTCAAACCACGGTTTGGGTGTTTCTCGTTCGCAGCTTGTGCGATGATCGATCGAGGATTTGCTGGCATTACTGACGTGCTGCCTGTCGACGTTTCGTTTCACCATTCCGGTCTCGGTAATTGGGACGCGTTCTGTTTTCGACGATTTCAAGTTTCAAAGAGGCTTACAAACTGTTGCTTTTCATTTGGGTTTCTAAAGGATTCTGCTATGTTAGTGATGATATTTTTTTCGAACATTGTTATTTATGTGTTAAGGCAGTTGAGTATTACAGTTACCACGTCTGATCAGCTTCGGTTTTGTATTCATTAATTTTTGAATTGTTTATTACCAATTTTTCCTTCATGGTTAAGTCGCTTTGTTTTCTTATAAAGTTAAATGATAATGAGTGCACTAATTGCAAGTTAGCTTAAGCTCCTCCTTGTTAAGAACATAGGTTGATGTCGGATAATCAAGCAGTTTTTATGAGATTCCAGGTGCCTTTCAGTAGTTTGGATTAATATAATACTGTTATTGACTGCTTACACCATTACCATGCTCGGATTATAATGCAAATTAAAAGGTCTGATAAAAAATTTCGCCACGAGTGAAAACTAAAGTGAGTGCACTAAAAATTGTGCTACCGTGACTCTGAATCACCCTGACGAATTTTCTCATCACATACTCGTAGTACACAAGCATTTCGTACTCGTGTCGAAATTTTTCATCACACGTTTTAGTTTGGATGATATAATACAGCTTTTACTAATTTACACGTATGCCTTCTTCTTTGTAACAAAAGCCTACTAGTTGTAATTAAAAGATGTATAAATGTTTAACCTGGGCTCAGTTCGTGCTATATAAAGGCATTGATCCATCGACATTACGCGTGTTAGCCCCGGCCCCGCCTCTTCGCTGTCGGCCGTCGGGGCTCGACAAAAACAGCCGATGAAAAGCCGCCGTGCTTTTTACTGTATCCGTCGACACATAAGGGATTACGCTCGATTATTGCAGAGTGGATAGTGAATAAAAATAACCGGCCAAGTGCGAGTCGGACTCGCGCAAGTAGGGTTCCGTACCTACGTTACGTTACCTTTAAAAAATCACATGAGTTTACTGTGTCCCTCGACATATATTGTTACATGGGAGCTTTAATATTTCTTTTATTCTGTTTTTAGTATTTGTTTTAGAAGCAGCAAAAAGCCCTTTAAATTTTAATTTTTTTTTGGGACAAATCACACAGATTGAGCTAGCCCCAAAGTAAGTTCGAGACTTGTGTTATGGGATACTAACTCAACGATACTATATTTTTATAATAAATACATATATAGATAAACATCCAAGACCCAGGACAATTTGAAAAAGGCCATTTTCCAACTTGCTCTGACCGGGGATCGAACCCGGGACCTCTGGGTGACAGACTAGCATGGTGACCACTGCGCCACGGAGGTCGTCAAATTTTATTGAAAAACCATTGAAAGTATTATAGTCCGTCTAAGTTAAAGACATACGAGACGTAATAACGCCAAAAGCAAGCCTGGCTAGTTTCTCATAATATATCCTAATACACGATTTGATCCCACAGTGACCGAGATTTGGCACGCTCAGTTGTCATGACGTATGTGCCGGATGAGTGTAATCCGGCCCGGATCAACGAAGGCCTAATGATCCAGCCCAATGAATGACAATATAGATGCGGCTGTGGGAATTATGCGGTAACTCAGTCAAATGGTCGAACTATGATAACAATATTAATTTGCAGCTCGGTGGAGCGGAGGGAGTGCGCTTTACTAGCGCTTTTGCAAGTAAAGCGATAGAAGTAAGCTCTTGGATGGGGGACCAAAAGTGGCATAAACATTTCTCGAGCTCCCCCGTGTTTCGGAAGGCATGTATAAGCGGTTGGTCTCGGCTGTCGTTATTGTATGGCAGTCGTTATGCAATGTCAGATTCCTTTAGGCAACCTGAAAAATCTTACACCAGAATTGGCCACTTACACACACGAAAAACAAACATTCCCAAGGAAGGTTGACTCCTTGGAAATGGGGTATTCCTCGAAGCACACCCATTTTGAGGCGCACCTTAAATATTCTTCGGAACATACCTTTTTAAACGTGGGTGCGCTTCGAGGAATAAAATTTTAATATTTTTCGATTAAAACTAACGTGAGAGTAACCCTTTAACTAAGTTAACGGGTTACTCACTCTCTGTATCGTGAGCCGGTGCGGTGTACAGTCACATTCGCCCTGACAGTAACCCGTTAACTAATTTTAATAACCTCAAAAATATTAAAATTTTGTTCCTCGAAGCGCACCCACGTTTTAAAAGGTGCTTTACGAGGAATAATTAAGGTGCGCCTCAAAATGGATGCGCTTCGAGGAATACCCCTACAAACGGTATCCGACAAAAACATCCACAACAATGGTATAAAAACACAAAAACGGCAGATTTCTTTCGGCCATCCACACCGTTTTATAGGTGCTATCTCGGATCCACAACGCAATGAAACCTGGTACAAATACTCGTCTTCACAAATATTTGCGTCCAGCCGCCGCGATAAGCTACCTTCGACATAAAAACGTGGTCACAAAATAATGAAACTACAGAAAAATGTTCACCGAGCTGTTTGATCGTCATGCAGGCAGCAAGACAAGTTAACTGTAAAAAAAAAACGACGGGTTGCACTCTGGGAGTGCCGACAGAAGTGAAAACTTGAATATTAACGTTGTGCATTTTTGATATTTTGGAATGGTTAGGGAATAATTTTGCACGAATTGCTTTAATTATCAGTATAAAATATTTCAAATCTTTTCTGAACCACAGTCTGTCACAAATGTCACAAGCATGACCAAATTCATTTTCAACAAAATCATTTTCAAATACACAGCAGTATGGCCACTACACAGACGGTCGAGCCATCAGCTGTCACCATCCATGGATGCGCTTAGCACGCTGTAACATAAACACACACGAACATTCGCGCAAGCGCCCTGCGCCGTCTTACGAATTTTCGATCAGGCCACGTGTCCTGACGCGAGTTTATAATTTTTTACCCATTCCAAAAAAAGTGCACAACGCCACTAAAGATGTTTTCACTTCAAAAAAAATGCCGCAAAAATGTATGAAAGAGCTAAAGAAATTTCTTAACGTTTTTTTAATAATGTCTGTGTCTCACGTTAGTTTTAATCAAAGAATTTTCTTCTTTATTTCAATGTTGGTTTGGGAAAAATAGATGTCAGAGTAAGCTTGACTCCTATTCGGTTACTTCTATGTAGTTCATTTTATGGCGTTCCTAGTCGCATCTTCAGCTGTGCTTGAAGCCCGGGTTAAGATTTACCGCTCTATCTTCTCTATTATATTACACATTTAAAGAGTAGTAACAGGGGTAAAATTGCCCGTAGTACTAGACACATCAGTAGTACCACTTCTTCCTAAGAAGAAGTACCACTGGCCAAAAATAATCCCATGGTATCAGCCACGGCAATGGAATAGAACGTACAAAAAATGTTATCGATCTAATTGATCTCATTTTGTTGCCTTCCTCATATTAAAGCTGAATAAATGTTAACGGATACATCATACAACTTTATCACACTTATATTAGAAAAACAAAAGTTTGTGAATGTGTGTGTGCGTATGTTTGTTCTTCATGCGCAAACGGCTGTATCAATTTTGATAAAATTTGTCATGCAGAAAGTTGACACCCAGGATTAACACATAGGCTACTTTTTTCGCTGGTAATACCGCGGGGCGCAGCTAGTATAAAATAAATACAAATTTTAGCGTTGGTATAAATTCTGTACCTTCTACAATCTGTGATTTGGTTGACCTCCTCAGGGATTACCATTACTCGTGTTTTGACCAGATTTTTCCTTATTTTCGTGTGATGTGTATCTTTCTTCTCAGTAACATCTCAAATAAATGGTGTGAGTTTGACCACAGAGATATCTGTCGGAAGAGGTGACCATTTCACATTAAAATATCTATACATGAGTGCCCACTTTATGCTTAGCGCGTTCACAATCTATGGCACTTTTATTTCAAACCTAGACAAAATATTTTACATAGTCATATACAAAAACATTAAGACTTCTCATTATTCAAATGAAATTATTCCTAAAATTCTGACTTAATCAGTTTTTAATGTACCTAATTTAACCCATTAAATTGAGTATCAAATACATCAATTAAATTAAAATCAACCACTAAAAATATAAGACCAGAAAAAATTGCAACATTACGTCCAGTCAACGTAACATTAACCAGCCATCAATCTATTATGATTACCCAATTACCGTTACCTTTTACCCAACTTACCTACCATCACGTCGATTACTGGTAATTACCCACCCCGCAACCTCCGGGAACCCCCTCCATCGCCAAACAATTTCTTCACAATTTCAGATAACATTTTACGAGCCTGCCATTCCTGTCCCTCCCGGGCCCCTAATAATTTCTTGCTTAATTTTATTTTATTTTAATTGTTTCAATCAAACATTAAGCAAGTTTTTATTATTTTCAAAGTGAGCTCCGCGTTGATGAAGTTCAGTTAAGAATATAATAATAAAACGAAATTATTTCGCGAAATTACTCGGTCACTAGATTATACTAGGAGAGCGTAAAATATTTTTTACTGCACAATTTTTTTACGCTAGTTTTTTATTTAATCTTTTTATTATAAAAGTATCATAACATTCATAACTCTGTGATGTCTACGAACGACAAAGAAAAAGCTACAAATTTGCTGCTACGGAGTTCTTCGGCTATTACCGCAGTTGCTACGCCGTAGTACCTTGCTACGCCGTAGTCCGGGCACATCACACACATCGCGTAGTTTCATAGCATATCGGTAACTTGTGATAAGCGCCGATTCACACTTAACTTCCTTTCAAGTATTAGTGAATAATAAACCTAATAAACCTGACATGTTTTTAGAACAAAATGTGTTTCTCAGCAGTTCAATCTCGCGTATAATAATAATCTGATGCCTCGGAGAGGAGCTCGGTGGTACGCATTACTAGCGCAAGTTAAGTGACACCGGGCGTGGTCTGCACAAGTGGCATAGTAGGTTGTCATCATTGATTGCCGTACGTAAAGCTATGTCAGATGCATTTAATCAACTTGAAAAATCTGACACCAGACAATCTGATACCAGTGTACGAGTAGATCTTAATTAGTAAGGTATTTGTATTAATTGGAGAGAATACGCATGTGAACTTTTTTCTTGAACAGATATCTGTTCGAAATGGTTTTAAGGTCCTCAGGCAGAGCATTCCAGAGTCGTATAACTTGAAGAGTGAAAGACGAGGACATGAAGTTAGAACAAAACAAAGGAATTTCTAAACGAAGTGTATGACTAGAGCGAAGCCCCTAGCTTGCTTTTTCTTGTCGCCTATGTAAGTGGCTACCAAAACTAGTGTTAGATTTTTTACGCCGCCTAAAGCCTCTCACACACACGAAAACCAAACAATCCGATGCCGCTTTGACATGTACTGACTACTTGAACAAAGCAAAGCAACGTCTTATTCCCGTGGAAAACCTCGACTCGAATAACAAAGTTGTCGAGTGATAACTCTGGACAAGGGTTCAAAGAGTACGAGAACTGTCTAAATAAGAAAAAGCAAAGCACCGTTAACAGATTGGTAGATCGTAAACTGATGTAATGTGGGCAGCAGGAACTGGCAAGTTTGTTGCCAACTTTCAGTCGAGCGGGATCGCAGTGATGCCGCGGTATCGATTGTTCAACTATCGATAAGATTGAATTTTTCGGGGTAAAGTGTTGCTCTAATTTGAAATAAATTATTATAAAGTAAACAGAGATATCATTAAAAATTTTATTTGGATTAAGCCCTCGGTAAGCTTTTAAACTAATTTCATTTGCAGTAAAGATTTGCTACTCTCATTTGCGAAAATCGGCCACTTTTGGCTAGTGTTCGAAGAAAAGCTTTACCTTCTAAATTTAAACTATAAACAGTAGTTTATAAAAGAGCGAAGGTTATCTAAGACTAGATCAAGACAAAATTTTAAATTGTATCTCCTGTTTTCTTTCAAATAATTCATTTCAAATGGGGGCAGCACTGGTCATTGGAGCCCGAAAATTCAAGTGTTCCTTTAACAAATAAGCGGCCAAGTGCGAGTCGGACTCGCCCATGAAGGGTTCCGTAGTAGCAAATAACATAATATAAAAGTCTTGTAGTACGTTTTTTTTAATTTTTATATTTGAGTTGATTGAATGAAAGGTAAATTGCCGTTTATGATTTATGACGTGATTTTGAGTTTCAGTTCTAAGTATGGGGAACCCCTAAAAATTATTGTGTTTTTTCTATTTTTGTGTCAAAACCTTAATGCGGTTCACATAATACATCTATTTACCAAGTTTCAACAGTATAGGTCTTGTAGTTTCGGAAAAAAGTGGCTGTGACATACGGACGGACAGACAGACAGACAGACAGACATGACGAATCCATAAGGGTTCCGTTTTTGCCATTTGGCTACGGAACCCTAAAAACACTATTGATGACTAGGCTGACACAATATTTACGCTATCGATAGGATCTTTAAGCCCCTATGGCATATTCCGATAGGGATTCCATCTAAATGTGGCCTTATAGTTCAAAACTCTATTTACAATATCAGGAATAAAGTGATTAATTAATTAATTTATTACATTTTGGAAGACTTACAGCTGTAAATACAGATTATATTGAAACAATAAGAAAAAGAAATAGAATAAGAGGTACCAACGCTGTGTCTATGGTGTTTTGACAATTTTCACAGCTGTGGCGTTACCTAACCATTCATGCAATTGTTTCATAAAAACATAAAGTTTATACTTACACGTACATGGAACATATAGTGATGTGAAACTTACCTGAAACGATAAAAAATATATACTTAGTAAGAACAGGAATAGGCATGTCATATCTCATACAAAACAATATTTACCTATACAAAAACAATTGGTAAGTATAATAAACTAAAGCAATTTAAACCACGATTTTGCATTTTTTGCGCTCCAAACCCTAATCAAGGAATAACTTTACTTCGTTGCTGTAAGTGTGTATAAGCATGACGAATGGAAAAAAAATTGTAGCCCGTCGGTTAGATTAAAAAATATTGTACACGTGTTTTTTTTTCTCTGAGAACCATTAAATGAGAACGATACTGAAAAATATGGGTGGATTATTTTTGGATAATCTAAAAGACGTATTAACAATTAAACTTTTTTGACCCTGTCGTCAACCCTATTTGAGAAACATGCCGCTGCTCTGCTTCTCATTTGTTAGTAACAGCGAGTACCTACCAGATACTGAAGAGTCCCTGAGAATAGAATAAGATTTGAACTTAAAAAGATATTTCAATCTAGAGAAGAATAATAAGGATAATAAAACTTAGTTAAAAAACATGCAAATTGCATCCTTTTAACTAAATATCCCACGCAAAATTATGTCGTAATAGGGGCATAATTTTTTAAAAATGCCGCTGCTTCCTCTCATTTTTTAGTAACAGCGATTACCAGATTCTGAAAAGCCCGATTTAAATTTTAAAAGATATTTCATTCTAGACAAGAAACTAATTAGGATATTAAAATATATAGTTATAAAGATTTTAGCAAATTTCATTATTTTAACTCAAAATCCCACGCAATAATAACTATCTCATAATAGCGGCATAATTTGTAAAAAATGCCGCTACCTCCGTCTCTCTTTTATTAGTAACAGCAATTACCAGATACTGAAAAGCCCGTTTCAAACTTTAAAATATATTTCATTCTAGACAAGAAATTAATTAGGATATTAAGATATATAGAAAAAAAGCTTTTAGCAAATTGCATCCTTTTAACTCAAAATCCCACGCAAGAATAACTATCTCATAATAGCGGCATAATTTGTAATAAATGCCGCAGCCCGCTGCTCTTATTTATTATCAACAGCGATTACCAGTTACTGGCGAGCCCCGATTGAGTCTTATATATAAGAGACTTGCATTCTTTCATCTCAAAATTCCACGCAAGAATAACTATTTCAAGGAAAGTTGCTTTCATGCATCAAAATTGGTCAGTTCAAGCGCTACGACGCCACAGACAGACAGATTGACAAACCCTACCACTATAAATTGCATATTATCCTCAAAACCACAACCAAGCAAGACTAACAAGCTCGGTACTATCTCTAAATAGCGGCATAATTTGAGAAAAATGCATTTGTCAGTAGCAGCGATTATTAACAGACACTGAAGACGGGCGTTTTACATTTTAAACTGGGTTTTAAAATACATAAATTGAGATTAAAATGTTCACAGGACGACCACTTAATATGATTGAACATAAGATAGCTATTAAAACACTGGTAAATTGCCTCTTTAACTCAAACTCCTTAGGCAAGTCTAACTAGCTCGGTACTATCTCTTAATAGCGGCATAATTTGAGAAAAATGCCGCTGGCCGCTGCTTTTCATTTGTCAGTAGCAGCGATTATTACCAGACACTGAAGACGGGCGCTTTACATTTTAAACTGGGTTTTTAAATACATTAATTGAGATAAAAATGTTCACAGGACTGTCAATGAATAGGGTTGAACATAAGATAGCTATTAAAACACTGGTAAATTGCCTCTTTCACTCAAACTCCTTGGGCAAGACTAACTATCTCGTTTCTATCGCTTCATAGCAGCATAATTTGAGAAAAACGCCGCTGGCCACTGCCGCTCATTTGTCAGTAGCAGCTGTTATTACCAAAAACTAAATAACTTAAACTTAAACTGGGTTTTAAAATACATAGAGATTAAAATGTTCACAGGACGATCAATTAATAGGGTTGAACATAAGATGGCTATTAAAACACTGGTAATTTGAGAAAAATGCCGCTGGCCGCTACTGCTCATTTGTCAGTAGCAGCAGTTATTCCCAGACACCGAAGACTGGGTTTTGAAATACGTAAGTTGAGATTAAAATGTTCACAGGACGATTAATTGATAGGGTTGAACATAAGATAGCTATTAAAACATGGTGAATTGCCTTTTTCACCCAAACTTCTTGGGCAAGACTAACTAGCTCGGTTCTATCTCTTAAATGCGGCATTATTAAGGAAAATGCTGCTGGCTAGCCCCTGCTTCTCATTTGTCAGTAGCAGCGATTATTAACAGAGAGAAGAAGGGCGTATCAATAAATAGGTTAAACATAAGATAGCTATTAAAACACTGGTATATTGCCTCTTTCACTCAAACTCCTTGGGCAAGACTAACTAGCTCGGTTCTATCTCTTGCGGTATAATTTGAGAAAAATGCCGCTGGCTGGCCGCTGCTGCTTCTCATTTTGTCAGTAGCAGCGATTATTTCTAGATACTGCAGACGGACGATTTACGAGAACACTTCAAACAGAATTTGAAATACATTTCGTTTTTGTCATGACTTGCTCGGTTAGTTTTACAGTACCTGGGTGACCGAGCTTTGCTCGGTTATTACTATTTATTGTAATAGGTGGTGTTTAGGTGATAATCTACATAAACTTTTTGAAACTTGTCTAAAAACAATAAAAATTTAAAAATGATATATAAACTATAACATATAAAAAAAACAAAAGTAAGCCACAGAGCGGGATTCGAACCTGTAACACTCGTTTCTTGCCGTCCGCGTCTAACCGCTGGACCAGACGGCCAGTGGGATTAGTAGCAAGTCGTCATAAACGCAAACTCGTCACGCTGGCGCAACTCGTCATAATCGCTACTTGTCATTTTTGCAACTCATCATTTTCGCATCTGGTCATTTTCGCTACTCGTCATTTTCGCAAGTCGTCACACAAACCTTAGATCTTGCCGGCAGGCCGAACTTACCGACCACATTCTGCGTGAAAAGAAAAACGCATGAAAACTCAACAACACGTGTTTTCCCAAACATAAGACTAATCTAGAGTATAATAATCAATAAACTGAGATGGCGACAGCCAACAGTCCTGGTCATGGAAAAATATCATACTGCCAGGTCTAGAGCGTATACTCTAGCCCTGGTAGCATGACATTGGCATTTATCGGCATAATCACTAAGAAACGGAATATAATATGTCAGGTTTTCAGAGACACAATTTGTAATTATTTTTTTTTGCATCCCGTCTTTCGACAACTACTTATAATTGACCCATAAAATAATATAACTAGGTCGCATCGCCCCATTAACTTGTGCGACATATTTATCCCGTAGGTACTAAAATATAGAATACAATGCTCATACAATACTACATTTAAAGATACCAGTTTTAACTACCCTGTGTTAATCTACCCTAAATGATGTCTCTCGCTTGAAACGAAACAAAAAGAAAACTTGTAGAAAACCTCGCTGCAGCACGGCGAACAAGTCATTTGTCAGGATGTAACCGAGATGTTATCGCAGTTGATATCTTACTTTAACATTATCACTACTCTATCCACTAGCTTTCTTTGCTATGTTTGTGATTATCCTTCAGGAACCAGTAAAATATGTTACCGATTTTTTTTTAAATATATTTTTGCAGACATGTTATTTAGTGATGCAGCTACTATATCCTTTTTCACATACTCGCCCACCATCTCGCTAAAAGCGGCCTATGTAGCTTGCAGCCAGGGACTCTGTCTGCTTAGAGCCGCAAGATCCAAAATGGTCTGTCTTCCCCATTAGGGTATATGAGCACAACCTTCATAGGTTTGTAAATCTTTTCATTCCTCAATCAATATACCCAGGGCGGCGCTATCAAATTTAAATTTTACAGCGTTTAATAAAACGCCATTTTACGAACATTTCTTTCATTTTGCAAATTCGGGAATGTTTTATGGGTCAATTTGGATCATAACGTTGTCAATAAGGCTTAGACTATTTCTCGTTCGCGGCACGGTATTTTATACTTTATTCGGTGGAGTTTAAGGGGGAAATGGTTTGTGGGGTGTTGGTTAGCAAATTGATTCGCGTCGTTGGTACGAGGCGAGAAATTCCCGGGCAGTGGCGCCAGCTCACCGGACTTATTCAGTCTCCGGTAAAATAGAATATTTCGCGGCAACGTTGCTCAAACTGACGCTGGCTTTAATATCTAAGTCCGGGTTTAAAAGGGGAAAACAAGAAACTAGTGAAGTTAGACTGAAACAGTGGTATTAATATTGTTGTACTGTGAAGCTCTCCTGAGAGCATTGCGCTATTTGCGCTTTATGTGTAGTTCTGTAAACTAGAGATCCCTTTACAAACTCATATCCCGACGACTGTTGCAATCACACCTTGTCACCATTAGATTCATCTTTCTACCTACCCGGTAAACGTAGACTTTTAGACTTTTAATGGCTCTGCCTTTCGGATGTCATAGCATATGGTATGTATCAAACTACATCACTATTTATGCAGAGATTGAGAATTATGTGTTGGCAATTGTTATTGCGAGAGCTTTGGTTACTTGCACATTTATAATTTTATTCATATAGGTAAGAAATTCAGTGGGATTAAAGCATTTGAGTATCACGGGTCTTTTCACCCCGGTCCTTTGAGAGGCTTGCGTGGGGATACAGATCCAACACGTAGATTCCTACTTACAATTTTTATTATTAAACATTAGGCAAAAAAACTAATATCAATACTCAAACAATATCGACTTAATTATGGATGGGTCGTGGCATGGAAGGATTGAGAACGTGTTGGTATTAGGAGAGCGTTCGTAACTTGCTAATGCCACTAACTCTGTCTCGGCTCTCAAGTGCCGCGCACATTTTGTAATCTTATTTATCGGTATTTTGATGAAACTCATATCGCTTTGCCGCGCATTTGAAAATTCAGCTTGAAAGTTTGCGTGAAAAGTTTTACGTCGTATATACGATGAGAAAAGGGAATGAATCTAAATGGGGGTGAAAATTCTCATCTACGAGTATATTAGGCACTCTCTACGAGGACAGCCCCAAAATAAAAATAAAACATTTGGTTGGTTAATTATAAAAAAAAATTGAGAAAAAAATCTAACGTTTTGATTAAACTACTTATGCAAAAGTAAGCACATATTTAATATGTAAATAACAAGTTAATCATATTATAGCTCTGCATATCAGCTCACCATAGCTCAGATTCAGATGTTAATAGCATGGTCATATCAAGCCCAAGATCGCTGTTCAAGTCCCGCTAACGTGGTATTTTTATATCATATCTTATTATCACCATCATCATCCTCTGTACTTCCGGAGTCATACTTGGCCAGAGCAGCCAGAGGACTTGGCCTACACTCTTCTCGCTAGCCAGACGGGTTGGAGAGGTCTCGTGACGTTTATAAGCTTTGTTTAGCTTGTACACCTTAAATCTCCCGACATCCACGGAAGAACTTGGGAGTGGCCCTATTCTACTCTGCCGGAAACCACAGGCTTTCCTATTAGTCAGAAACTTATTAATAGCGCAAATGAGTTTGCAAATTGGCCGTATCCATCGTCCTAATTGTCGTACTCCCGGCGGCGTCTTTGTCTTGCGGTCTCGTTTTGTTTTTTCATTTTCCCTTCACCATGATAGCTCTTCATTATTTGCCGAAAGAGAATTAATTTCGAAATTAATAATGGCTGGTATTTATAACTTTATTTATTAAGTTTGTGCCCTCATCTTTGTCCGCGGGATATTTATGTTCAAATGACCCTAACTTCTTTTACTGTGATACGGAGTACATAGTACACTGAGATCAGATTTCAATGAGACAAAGCCTAAATGTTGCTCAAAGCTGATCTTCATCTATATGTAATAATTTTTTCTAAAAACCGTTTTCACCCCCAAACTACACAACCGATTTTGATAAAATTTCTATGACAAGTATACCCTTTTAAAGAATTTTTTAAATCGATCGAGGTGTCTTCAAATAATCATACATACATATAAAATGCGACGAATTGATAACCTCCTCCTTTTTGTAAGTCGGTTAAAAACGGCGAGCAATCTGTCTTTACACACTACACAGTATCTGTTTTCATACACATCACGTGTTTTGTAAAAAATAAACCTCCCTCGTGAATCATATCTCCTTAATAATCTATATTGATAAAATCCGCATTAAAATTAGTAGTTTAAAAGGTTTTTTTTTTCACAGACCAAATCGTGAGTCAATTACAAGCTTAAAAAATTTAACGGATGAAAATGAATAAATAACAAATATATACATACATACATACATACTATCACGTCTTTATCCCTAATGGGGCAGACAGAGCATTTTGGGTCTTGCGGTTCTATGCAGAGCCCAGGGCCGCAAGACCCAAAAGCCACTTTTAGCGTCATGGTGGGCGAGAAGATGGAAAAGCAGTCAATACAGTGATGGGTTGCTAGCCGCATCGCCTGTTAACATGATTTGCATTTTGCCCATTCCCTCTATCGGCTTTTACGATCTGCGTGGGAAGAGAAGCAGCTGATACATTCTAAGTTTTTTTTTTATTTCTCCTAGACCAGCATGGGAACAAATATATATTTAAGAAAAATACTTAAGTCGTTTCAGTTCTTTGTACATTCGAAACAAAGCCCTCATAATAAGTTTTTGAGACGAATCGACACAAAATTCAACCATTGTTTGTTAAGAGAAAATGTAATTTATATTGTCTATTGTTTCACGCCTCAGCGGTTTTCACCAAATATCAGAAAACCATTTATCTTAACGAGGCTCGAGGTGAGAGCCCTCGGTTCGAGTGTCGCTCCTTACTTCCGGGTTTAATAATACGTCAGAAAAAAGGAGGCGATACGCGCCGGCCGCAGTCGGGTCCTGCCGGGGAGTCAGCGGTTTTTTAATGACTCCCCAAAAAAGGTCGTTGATCTAACTCGTTAGTAGGTACTAGTAGTTTTGTATTTTCATGTGTTATGTCAGTTAATCGAATTACAAAAACGAAGGAGGTTATCAATACGCTATTTTCCAACAAGTCAAATCAGCAACTTTTTTCTAAACGTCAAAACAAACAGTTTCTATGGGATTTTGTATGAAATACAGGCAGGTGAAGTCATAGATTTTTGGAGTCAAATAGCGCTCTTAATATTAGTTTTTCTACAATAATAAATTTAAAATAACGTTAAAATGGATATGTTCAAAGACAAGTGACATTATTTTGCGACGCTTCATTTTTCTATTAGTACAAAATAATTTATTTTGGACTTAGGAAAGTACCCAATTCGTCACGATCTTTTTTTAATGTATGTTCATTGATTATTCGAAAACGCCTGAACCAGATTGGGGGAGTGAGTTTTTAGTTTTGAACAATTATATTTAAAAAAAATACGAAGTATGTAAGTATTTTAAGTTAATTTATCGGACTGTGTTCTTTAAACAAAGAAGAAGAATATAACTAAAGCTTTTTCTTTTTTCCTTCAGTCGTTTGCGTTCTGAGCTGTGCTGCTGCGAAATTCCTGCGGGCTCCGCTCCCAGAGGGAATTTCGGGTAAAAACTATCGGATGTCCTTTCCCGGGTCTCAAACTATATTCATACCACATTTTATCTAAATCGGTATCGTAGTTGAAGCGTGAAGAGGTGATATACAGACAGAGTTACTTTCGCATTAAGAATATTAGTTTTATAGTATTAAGTCCGCCATTTGCTAAAAATATATTTGTACATTGGAACAATAAATTTTAATAAAGAATAATAAAATAAATATTAGTATGGATGTTTTAATAGTCCGACCAAGAATATGAATTTAAAAGTATAAATTATGTCAATCGCCGTTCGCTTCCTCGCTTCCACCGGCGAAGCTTAAAGCCTGACGTTTTCATTCAAAGAGGCACTCGCCATTTAGTCCAAGCGCTGACATTATTCAACCGACAAAGGGAACGTTTTGCGAAATATTAAGGACACGGAAAAGCTCTAAAGAGCTGTCCTTGTTTGCTTTAAGAATTGCTGTGAAAGGGACTTTATCTCTCGGCCCCACAATGGCCCGATAGCGGCAACCTGGCCCGGCAACTATTCAGGCCGTATCACGGCCAGCGACACCTGTTAGCGCAAACAAAACGCATCTTATCTGTCGTTCAAAAACGCCATTAGCGTTTGACGTGCCCCCGCACACTTTAAAGCGCTTTTAGCGCAGTTTTAGGGTGACGCTTTACAATAGGGATGTGAAATGGGTCAAAAATATACTATTTTATTTAGTCCGTCAACTAGATTATCCAAAAATAAAGGACCCATATTTTTTTGTTTAGCAAATTAGTCAAAATTCACGAAGATACAGCGCTTCGAAGTTTTGGAGACGGGAAGATTTACGTAACTTTAAAAATCGTAACCTGCTGATGTATCTTCTTCATTACTTGCTAATGAGAGAAAAGAAAAAATACGTTTACCATATTTTTTGATAATTTATCCAATGAGCCAAAAAAATTTTTTAGTCCACTTCCCTATTCTAAGCCTTAGTTCAGCTCCGTGTGTTTTTTGTAGGTAATTTATCGACGATGATTTAATTCTTGAAAGGCAAACTCCTCAGTCCTACAGTTTTTGAAGAAAATACAGAAAATCAGAATGAGGGAGATAAAAGGGGGCGGGAGGGGGAAAAAAGATCTTGACACGTGTTTCCATATCGTCAGTGAAGCACACATATACATAGATTTTTTTTACTTCTTAAATCTATGGAAGCACATATATGATAGTTATATGCAAAGTATGTATATGCAAAGTTTCATTTTTTTTTCCGGATGGGACCGTATTTCAAAAAAAGAACCCGTTCTATTTTACCCGACTTCCAAAATAAAGAGGAGGTCATCAATTCGACTGTTAATCTAATCTGTTAATCTTTCCAAAATCAAAGCCTTTGCAATATAATAAAAGCATTTGTTGTCAACAAAAATATGATACATGCGTGTTGAGCGTTCCGCTACACCCACTCAGAAGGAACTTGGCAACTGTACACGATTTATTGAGCGTGTAACGTACACTTTACGTATTCTCCGCGACCTGTTTCCGCACAAGTGGAGTACTTTGCCCCAAATAACTTGACAGTTGGTATAGAAATTACTAATGGCATTCAACAATCTCAGAGAAATTCTCTACATGTTATTAAAAACTGCAATGAAATCGCCCTAGTAATTTCAGAGTTAATTGGGTACAGTTAAAAATCAACAAGAATAAGCACCACAGTATAAAATTTAAATTTTTTCAGGAATTGTATACTGATACAGTACAAATCTCGCATGCATTTATTGTTAACTTCAATGTAATCTTCCTAAAATCAAAGCCGCCCTTTGCAATATAAAAGCATTTGTTGTCAACAAAAATGATACATGCGTGTTGAGCGTTCCGCTACACCCACTCAGAAGGAACTTGGCAACTGTACACGATTTATTGAGCGTGTAACGTACACTTTACGTATTCTCCGCGACCTGTTTCCGCACAAGTGGAGTACTTTGCCCCAAATAACTTGACAGTTGGTATAGAAATTACTAATGGCATTCAACAATCTCAGAGAAATTCTCTACATGTTATTAAAAACTGCAATGAAATCGCTCTAGTAATTTCAGAGTTAATTGGGTACAGTTAAAAATCAACAAGAATAAGCACCACAGTATAAAATTTAAATTTTTTCAGGAATTGTATACTGATACAGTACAAATCTCGCATGCAATTTATTGTTAACTTCAATGTAATCTTCCCAAAATCAAAGCCGCCCTTTGAAATATAATAAAAGCATTTGTTGTCAACAAAAATGATACATGCGTGTTGAGCGTTCCGCTACACCCACTCAGAAGGAACTTGGCAACTGTACACGATTTATTGAGCGTGTAACGTACACTTTACGTATTCTCCGCGACCTGTTTCCGCACAAGTGGAGTACTTTGCCCCAAATAACTTGACAGTTGATATAGAAATTACTAATGGCATTCAACAATCTCTAGAGAAATTCTCTACATGTTATTAAAAACTGCAATGAAATCGCCCTAGTAATTTCAGAGTTAATTGGGTACAGTTAAAAATCAACAAGAATAAGCACCACAGTATAAAATTTAATTTTTTTCAGGAATTGTACTGATACAGTACAAATCTCGCATGCATTTATTGTTAACTTCAATATAATCCTCCCAAAATCAAAGCCGCTCTTTGCAATATAAAAGCATTTGTTGTCAACAAAAATGATAGAGCGTTCCGCTACACCCACTCAGAAGGAACTTGGCAACTGTACACGATTTATTGAGCGTGTAACGTACACTTTACGTATTCTCCGCGACCTGTTTCCGCACAAGTGGAGTACTTTGCCCCAAATAATTTGACAGTTGATATAGAAATTACTAATAGCATTAAACCATTTTGGAGAAATTCTCTACATGTTGCTAAAAACTGCAATGAAATCGCCCTAGTAATTTCAGAGTTAATCGGGTACAGTTAAAAATCAACAAGAATAAGCACCACGTATAAAATTTAATTTTTTACTATTTTATGTAACAAGTATAAAATTTAATTTTTTTCAGGAATTGTATACTGATACAGTACAAATCTCGCATGCAATTTATTGTTAACTTCAATGTAATCTTTCCAAAATCAAAGCCGCCCTTTGCAATATAAAAACATTTGTTGTCAACAAAAATGATAGAGCGTTCCGCTACACCCACTCAGAAGGAACTTGGCAACTGTACACGATTTATTGAGCGTGTAACGTACACTTTACGTATTCTCCGCGACCTGTTTCCGCACAAGTGGAGTACTTTGCCCCAAATAATTTGACAGTTGATATAGAAATTACTAATAGCATTAAACCATTTTGGAGAAATTCTCTACATGTTGCTAAAAACTGCAATGAAATCGCCCTAGTAATTTCAGAGTTAATCGGGTACAGTTAAAAATCAACAAGAATAAGCACCACGTATAAAATTTAATTTTTTACTATTTTATGTAACAAGTATAAAATTTAATTTTTTTCAGGAATTGTATACTGATACAGTACAAATCTCGCATGCAATTTATTGTTAACTTCAATGTAATCTTCCCAAAATCAAAGCCGCCCTTTGAAATATAATAAAAGCATTTGTTGTCAACAAAAATGATACATGCGTGTTGAGCGTTCCGCTACACCCACTCAGAAGGAACTTGGCAACTGTACACGATTTATTGAGCGTGTAACGTACACTTTACGTATTCTCCGCGACCTGTTTCCGCACAAGTGGAGTACTTTGCCCCAAATAACTTGACAGTTGATATAGAAATTACTAATGGCATTCAACAATCTCTAGAGAAATTCTCTACATGTTATTAAAAACTGCAATGAAATCGCCCTAGTAATTTCAGAGTTAATTGGGTACAGTTAAAAATCAACAAGAATAAGCACCACAGTATAAAATTTAATTTTTTTCAGGAATTGTACTGATACAGTACAAATCTCGCATGCATTTATTGTTAACTTCAATATAATCCTCCCAAAATCAAAGCCGCTCTTTGCAATATAAAAGCATTTGTTGTCAACAAAAATGATAGAGCGTTCCGCTACACCCACTCAGAAGGAACTTGGCAACTGTACACGATTTATTGAGCGTGTAACGTACACTTTACGTATTCTCCGCTACCTGTTTCCGCACAAGTGGAGTACTTTGCCCCAAATAATTTGACAGTTGATATAGAAATTACTAATAGCATTAAACCATTTTGGAGAAATTCTCTACATGTTGCTAAAAACTGCAATGAAATCGCCCTAGTAATTTCAGAGTTAATCGGGTACAGTTAAAAATCAACAAGAATAAGCACCACGTATAAAATTTAATTTTTTACTATTTTATGTAACAAGTATAAAATTTAATTTTTTTCAGGAATTGTATACTGATACAGTACAAATCTCGCATGCAATTTATTGTTAACTTCAATGTAATCTTTCCAAAATCAAAGCCGCCCTTTGCAATATAAAAACATTTGTTGTCAACAAAAATGATAGAGCGTTCCGCTACACCCACTCAGAAGGAACTTGGCAACTGTACACGATTTATTGAGCGTGTAACGTACACTTTACGTATTCTCCGCGACCTGTTTCCGCACAAGTGGAGTACTTTGCCCCAAATAACTTGACAGTTGATATAGAAATTACTAACGACCCGCCCTGTCTTAGCACGCAATCATTAAACCATCTCGGAGAAATTCTCTTAATGTTACAAAAGCTGCATTGAAATCGGCCTAGTAATTTCGGAGTTAATCGGTTACAGGTAGGAATATATGCCCAGAAACTTCATTTTATATACCTAGTAGTATGGCTGGATCATGTATGGATGGTAGTCTCATTACAAATATCTTCGGCCTTTTGCAACCGAAAGCAACCTTTTTCATCTTAGCACGTTTTTAGTTGCACCCATAGATAGCAGTGGTGTTTTAGAGCTCGGGATGCGCTTTTCTGGCATTTTAGTCTCCAATGATAAGTACAAAACATTTTTTTATTATACCGGACGGTTTAGATTTGAGACCTTGACCTTCATTGTTAAACGAAATATCCCATTTGTGCGAGTGTGATTCCTCCCCCCAAAATATGACTCGGCTGCCCTTTGTCTGGGGTACCACCTACACATTAAATATTTACTTGCTATTACTTATAACGGTGTCGAAGTAGGCAGCGTCACTATCGTGCTGACAAGACAAAGTGATAAAAACATGAGAACGGCTGTCGGATGAGGTGCAGGGCTATCCGCGTGGCACCCCGCAGACTTTTACATATTTCGACTGATTGGGGAACGGAGGCGGGAAATGAATGCGGAATGTAGATTTTATCGGATTTGATTTAAAAAAAAAAGGATAAAAGGGATCTCTGCGATTTTGTCTATAAATATTTAGTGGCTTTAATTCTTGAAGTAAATAGAGTCTTGAAAAAAATTACAAAAATTATTTTTTATCGAGTGAAATTTGTTAGATCATAACTGAATGCGACTTTGACCAGTCTTCAACTAAGATATATCTTTTACAGATTTGTAACACTATTTTCTATGTCTCAGACAGATGTTTTTAAAAACTCAAAATCTCGGCTTACCTACCCTTAAAGTATGTAATTCATCCACGGGAATATCTCATAAACTCCCCTCAACCTGGGAGGGGGAGTTTATGAGATATCTCAATCAAAGAAGCGGATCCACAAGTCACTCTGTAACAATCTTAACAAAGTACGGTCTCTATTGTTGCCTCCATCCCTCAACCTCACACAGTATAATGAAAACGTACGCAGAAGCAATAAAAACTCGATGGAAAGTTGTATACTAGCACTTAACTAAAGTCGTAACCATAAATTAATGAGAGACAGATGCGACACTTTCTTTCTTTACAGACTACAACAATCCTCTGCTGGCCTCTAGAAATAACAAGTTTTTTTGCTAAGCAAATAAAAATACTCCGACTGCCAAGAACGCCATCTAGTCATGAGTAGCGGAACTACTGATGCGACTTGATTTCTGTAGAGCTATCTATTTTTTGCTAAGGAAAGCTCTAAATTTCAACCGTAACCGAAGGGCATGTATGATAAGATTGATGAGTGTAGATAGCAAAAGAGGTTTGTCAGGATCATAGCAAGTGGAGGTCCATAGTCTCTGCCTACCCCTGTGGGAAACAGGCGTGATATTATGTATGTATGTAAGTATATATGTACTGAGTTAAATCAAGCATAGCTAAGAACCACCGCAAAGAAACTTGCTTTGAAACAGACGAATATTAGCGTCAATTTATAACACCCCTCTTTTTTGTCGGGTTTAAACTTATATAATTTAATAATTTGCTAAGAATCACCCCTCTGGGTCCCCGCCACGATTTGGTAAACGCAGTAGGTGGTATAAAGTCTGCACAGAGGATGCCGCTGCCCGTTTTATGTTACCTTTACTTTCCTCTGGCGATCAAGGAAGCCTTTTTACGACCCGTAGAAGAGGAAGGGGGATACGACAAATCAAAGTTTTCTCGGCCGTCACCGTCAAATACAACACAAAAATAACTTTTTAAACATCTAACCGACTACAAGAATATAACATTGAAATGTAATTTTGCTGCTTCAGTCATCGAAACAAGCTGAGTTGATAACATATTATTATTGTTCAAGTTTCGATTTAGGCCGAAGCTCTGTCACCCACATGCTTTTTCTTCCTTCCTTATCCCACTCTAAGTGGGGTCAGCACAGCATGTAAGTCGATTTCATTTATCCCTATTCTTCGTCATTTCTTCTGTTGTGACAGTATCTGAGTAGGACCGGGGACATACCTTTGCTCTCCATGTGATTCTTAAACATTCCAGCAACCTTTTCCTTGACCCTCTATGCTTCATATTAAGTATAATTTCTTCGACAATTAGACATTTGTTCATTACGTTACAGGCTTCGGTTTGCCCTACCGACTTCCATTAGTGACTCGTTCTATCACAACTTTAATTTAGTGTCGTAACTATCCTTCTTTTATGAACCATACTTCTGTATCGACGGTTAAGATGTATTATGTATTTATCATTCAGCTTGATGGATTAAAGTGCTTGAGTGTGTGACGTCGTAAATGGCTTTATGAGAGACTCCGGAGTTCCGATACATGGGATGCAAGGCGAGGGCGTTATGCGTAACCTAATTTCTCTGCGAAGGTGCCTTTTGATGTCCCCTTCGAATCGATTAATTATTTTATAGGTACAGGTTTAATTAAGTACAAATATTTAAATGGGTGATTTAGTACGTCATTTTGAACAAATTATATTATGATTGTCCTTATATATTTATGTGTTTGCTTACACTTTTTGTTTTTGGCATCATAGCTCTCGAACGGATTTTTTTATATGAAAACAAGTTTTCTAATGGTTTTCAGCTAACTAAAATTTGCAACTTGCAGCTAAAACAAATTGGGCACTTGATTCCTAACTAAAATTTGCAGTATAAAACCAAATATTTCAGAAACGGATCCCTAAATCGAAAAATATTGTTTCCAAGCTCACAATATTTTTCAAAGATCTACATACCCAAAAGATGGGTTAGTTGGGAAAAACATTACTCTCACTTTACTTTCAACTTAATTTTTTTTCTAGATTTTATTATTCCACTTTTTTGGCATGATTAATATACATACAAGCCAAATTACAGCTTTCTAGTACTTATAGTAAAACCGCGGAAGAACAGACAGCCAAGGCGAAACTATAAGGGTTCCTTGTTAACTACGGAACCCTAAAACAGGAGAGATTCCCAAAATTTATTCCAATAAAAGCTACCAGCCAAAGACAAACAACGCGACTTAATTAACAAAACAGTATTAAGCGAAGCAAGCGCGCGTGTAATTTGGCAAGAGCCCGGCACACTGCAAGTATTGCTTTAAGTGCATTCCGGAGAGCTAGTTTTTTGGCCTGAAATGTATTGCATTGAATGTATTGTACTAGTTTTCTTACAACCTACGAAGACGAAGCCAGATAGATAGATAACTATTTATCGTACACCAAAAGAAAAAGTAACAATGAAATAATTTTACATTAAATTAGTGCAATGAGCGGTCTTATCACTTAAAGTGATCTCTTCCAGACAACCAGTGTATGGAGAGAAATATAAAGACGGTGGTGCAACTAGCCAAGAAGGAAAAATAATATCAAATGTAATTAAAAAATAAATTTGCCAACAATCTGTCACTGTTTTGGTTCCCTTTACCGATTTAATTACACGCTCAACATCATTTCATCAGCATACCACTGCCGGACATACACCTTTCCCACTTACAAGTTGAACCTTTAGACATTGTCTATATACCCAGTAAGGGATCAGGATCTGATTAGTATCTATGTATTTTCAAGGAAACGCTTAGATGCTTTTAAATAGCTCATAAGCTTTTAAGACTCACTTTGAATAGATACTAAGACATAAAACATACCGACGTAGGAAATACACTTGCATTCAAATATCGGTTTTCATTCAAAGATAAACAACGCGACTTAATTAACGTAACGATATCAAACGAAGCAAGCGCGCGTGTAATTTGGCAAAAGCTCAGCACTCTGCAAGTATTGTGCATTCCGGAGAGCTTGCAGTTTTTTGGCCTGCAGTATACAGTACATAAAGTGTATTGTACAAGAAAAGTGTGTTGCATAAGTATTGAGCTAATAAGCTTGTACCGTCTTATTCTAAAACGCAGACTAACTTTGTTACTAGGCTTAAACCATTATCCGACCAAATCAAATTGACATCTAGTAATATGCCAGTGTCTTATCTGTAAATGTCAACTTGATTTGGTCGGATGATGGTTTAAACCTAGTAACAAAGTTAGTCTGCGTTTTATAATAAGAAGGGTAAAGTTTATGGTGTACTTTTTTTTAAAGTAAAACAGAATAAAACAACATCTAAAAACTCAAAACAAAGATATCCTACAAAATACACTTGCTATAGTAAATACAATAATCCATTACGGCCTTAAATACACGAGCACTCAAATATCAGTTGCTATCCAAATACAAACGAAGCTATTTAATTAACGAAACAGTATCAAACGAAGCAAGCGCGCGTGTAATTTGGCAAAATCTCGGAACTCTGCAAGTATTGTGCATTCCAGGGAGCTTGCAGTTTTTTTACCTGAAGTTTACTGTATATACAGTGTATTGTACAAGAAAAGTATATTTCATAAGTGTTAAGCTTGTAAAGTTTATGGTGTACGTTTTAAAGTAAAACAGAATAAAACAACATCTCATACAAAAACAAAGATATCCTACAAAATACACTTGCTATAGTAAATACAATATCCATTACGGCCTTAAATACACGAGCACTCAAATATCAGTTGCTATCCAAAAACAAACGAAGCGATTTAATTAACAAAACAGTATCAAACGAAGCAACGCATGTAATTTGGCAAAAGCTCGGCACTCTGCAAGTATTGTGCATTCCAGAGAGCTTGCAGTTCTTTCACCTAAAGTTTACTTTATATAAAGTGTATTTATTGTACAAGAAAAGTGTGTTGCATAAGTGTTAAGCTAGTGTGACGACCTCTGTGGCTTAGTGGTCATCATGCCATGCTGTCACGCCGGATGTCCCGGGTTCAATCCCCGGTTAGGTCAAGATGGAAAATGCTCTTTTTCAGATTGACCTAGGTCTTGGAAGTTTATCTATGTATGTATCTCTCATAAAATATAGTATCGTGGAGTTGGCGTCCCATAACACAAGTCTCGAACTTACTTTGGGGCTAGCTAGCTCAATCTGTATGATTTGTCCCTGTATATTTTTAAATTGATTAATTTAAAAAACTTTTAAAGTTTATGTTGTAAGTTATAAAGTAAAACAGAATAAAACAAAATTTGCATACAAGATATCTTACAAAATATACTTGCTATAGTTAAACACAATAATTCATTTCGGCCTAAAATACACGAGCACTCAAATATCAGTTGCTATCCAAAAACAAACGAAGCGATTTAATTAACAAAACAGTATCAAACGAAGCAACGCATGTAATTTGGCAAAAGCTCGGCACTCTGCAAGTATTGTGCATTCCAGAGAGCTTGCAGTTTTTTGACCTAAAGTTTACTTTATATAAACTGTATTTTTTGTACAAGAAAAGTGTGTTGCATAAGTGTTAAGCTAGTGTTACGACCTCTGTGGCGTAGTGGTCATCATGCCATGCTGTCACGCCGGATGTCCCGGGTTCAATCCCCGGTTAGGTCAAGATGGAAAATGCTCTTTTTCAGATTGACCTAGGTCTTGGAAGTTTATCTATGTATGTATCTCTCATAAAATATAGTATCGTGGAGTTGGCGTCCCATAACACAAGTCTCGAACTTACTTTGGGGCTAGCTAGCTCAATCTGTATGATTTGTCCCTGTATATTTTTAAATTGATTAATTTAAAAAACTTTTAAAGTTTATGTTGTAAGTTATAAAGTAAAACAGAATAAAACAAAATTTGCATACAAGATATCTTACAAAATATACTTGCTATAGTTAAACACAATAATTCATTTCGGCCTAAAATACACGAGCACTCAAATATCAGTTGCTATCCAAAAACAAACGAAGCGATTTAATTAACAAAACAGTATCAAACGAAGCAACGCATGTAATTTGGCAAAAGCTCGGCACTCTGCAAGTATTGTGCATTCCAGAGAGCTTGCAGTTTTTTGACCTAAAGTTTACTTTATATAAACTGTATTTTTTGTACAAGAAAAGTGTGTTGCATAAGTGTTAAGCTAGTGTTACGACCTCTGTGGCGTAGTGGTCATCATGCCATGCTGTCACACCGGATGTCCCGGGTTCAATCCCCGGTTAGGTCAAGATGGAAAATGATCGTTTACATATTGACCTGGGTCTTGCATGTTTTTCTACATTAAGTATTTCTCATAAAATATATCGTTAAGTTTGTGTTCCATAACACAGGTCTCGTCTTACTTTGGGGCCTCAATCTGTGTGATTTGTCCCTATATATTTTTAAATTGATTAATTTAAAAAACTTTTAAAGTTTATGTTGTAAGTTATAAAGTAAAACAGAATAAAACAAAATTTGCATACAAGATATCTTACAAAATATACTTGCTATAGTTAAACACAATAATTCATTTCGGCCTAAAATACACGAGCACTCAAATATCAGTTGCTATCCAAAAACAAACGAAGCGATTTAATTAACAAAACAGTATCAAACGAAGCAACGCATGTAATTTGGCAAAAGCTCGGCACTCTGCAAGTATTGTGCATTCCAGAGAGCTTGCAGTTTTTTGACCTAAAGTTTACTTTATATAAACTGTATTTTTTGTACAAGAAAAGTGTGTTGCATAAGTGTTAAGCTAGTGTTACGACCTCTGTGGCGTAGTGGTCATCATGCCATGCTGTCACACCGGATGTCCCGGGTTCAATCCCCGGTTAGGTCAAGATGGAAAATGATCGTTTACATATTGACCTGGGTCTTGCATGTTTTTCTACATTAAGTATTTCTCATAAAATATATCGTTAAGTTTGTGTTCCATAACACAAGTCTCGTCTTACTTTGGGGCCTCAATCTGTGTGATTTGTCCCTATATATTTTCAAATTTAATTTATTTAAAAGCTTGTAAAGTTTCTGGTGTACGTTAAAAAGTAAAACAGAATAAAAAAACATCTGCATATACGATATCCTACAAAATGCACTTGCTATAGTTAAACACAATAATTCATTTCGGCCTAAAATACAGTAGCACTCAAATATCATTTGCTATCCAAATACAAACGAAGCGATTTAATTAACGAAACAGTATCAAACAAAGCAAGCGCGTGTTATTTGGCAAGAGCCCTGCATGCTGAAAACACTGTTTAAGTGCATTCCCGAGAGCTTGTTCAAATGTTAACCTCAAAGTGTACGAGAGAAAGTTGTCTTTCTACAAATACCTGATGATGTTAAAAAAGTCTTGCATTGTAATATACAACACCATAAATACCCATCTAGGTTAAGGCAGACACAGAAAGCTCTGGGACCCTGGGTTTGTCTGCCCAGGGCCGCATGACCATTAGTGCTCTATCTGCCCTAAATATAAATTTTCAAAACTAAAAACTGATATGAAACAATTCTCATGGGACCACCTGATAATATATCCTTTCAAACAAAAAAGAACTTTCCAAATCATCAAGTGAATCATAAAGTAAAAGAATAAGGTGAACATACATTAAAAACAATAAAGTTTCTGACGAATTGATAATAACCTCTTTTCGGTTAAAAAAAAACTATTAAGGCTATTAACTGCCTCCGTGGTGTAGTGGTTAGAGCGTTCGGCTCATACCCGGAGGTCGCGGGTTCGATTCCCGGCGGGGGCAACGACTTTGTGTTGTTGTCCTAGTTTGGTTAGGACATTGTAGGCTGATCACCTGATTGTCTGATAAGTAAGATGATCCGTGCTTTGGAGGGCACGTTAAGCCGTCGGTCCCGGTCACTGTCTTTGACATTGGTCGTTACCTAAAACCATGTCAGAGGCCTTTAAGGCGGTTTAAAAACTCTGACACAAGTGTTAGTCACTAACACACACGATAAGAAGAAGAAGAAGGGCAGACAAAGCCCTAACCCCATCGGGTAAAATACGTGACAGTGTACATATTTTAATACAAGCGTAAATAATAAACTTTACAATTTCACGTAAAAAATATTAAAATAAAATAAAAAGTTTTTTAAGAATATTAATTTAAATTTTAAAATTGCGGTATTTCAGAGTAATTTAAGCAAAAAATAAAATAAACACTACTCATAAGTGCGAGCTGCGCTAGTCCCATTTTAATATGTTCAGAGCACAGAAATCGCCATATTATGTTCATTACTCAGATGTTTTATTTGAAAATGTGCTTCTTGGCGAGTACTACTTGCCAAGTTTTTCAATGTACATTACTAAATATTAAAAAAGAATGCATAGCCGAATTCGGGCCGCTGTGTTATCTTTTACCACAACCATGTTATTTTTCACTTGTATAATTTGTATAAGTGCTTGTGCAATACATAATATATAAATTAAAATGAATTCTTGATTCAATCCTATCGCATGATAATAGCGTAAATGTATGAATGCAGTTTACGGATGAGCGCATCCGACTGACCTATATTCTGCACGATAGCTTTAACCAACTACACTGAAAGAATTTTTCTCCATAGCGCAAAGTTTTAAGAGTAGCATTCCAAGAAACATACATACGTTTCAATAATAAATATCGCAAAACAAACGCGCAATGAAATGTAGTACTTATTAAAGATTGAGATAGTATACATGACACCTAGGGTGATAAAAGTCTTAGGGCTTCTACAGAAGAACGACTGTATGCCAGCGGCAGTTCGCGACCCTAATCGGCGACTAGGCAACGAATCCACAAACTGTCATCTGAGCCCTCAGATCGCAAGAATGAGCCTTTTAAAAAGAAATAAAAGCCTCAGTATTACGACCCAATTTCGCTAAAAAAATACGCATTGGAAAAAATATCCCTTTGTGTAACAAAAAACGTTAGTATATTTACTGATTCCCTATTAAAATGCTCCTTACTACGTACCTAGCTCAAATTTATTACACATTATTCATAACCTTAGCAATAACAATCAATTACAGACCTTATCTCCCTGCAAACAAGGTCTACACTCCAATAACATAACTCAGCCAAGTTCCGCTCGAGCCAAGAGCTGGGCTGGGCCCTCGAGAAATGAAATCTGTACCTAGTTCGAATGTGATCTGATACCAGTGCTGGCAACCCGCCAATAGGTATGTTACACCGCGTAAAAATAATAACTAACGTATTTTATTCTTATAGAAACGTTCGACGTGGAATTGTACAGTCAGCAACAGAGTTGTTTGTAATATTTTTTCTTCGTTGTCTTCTTATAACTGAGGTAGCGACATCATAAGTGACATTACCATATACAAGTTTAGTGACAACGCGATTGCGAGATACCTAATAGATAGGGATGGGCCGAATGTGACTTGAACCGAATACGAACTTCGGTGGTTTTTACCGCGCTTTCTCTAGCGTTCACGTCGTGACATGATCCCTACGCAACCCGCCCGCGCCCTCCGCGCGATTCCCAAACTTACCGCCGGCCTCTGATTTGTCATAATTCATTACTGTTGTAGAAGAAACCAAAAGCCCAATTGCATCTGAACTCGACCGATATTTAAAGGATGTTTTGCTGCCTAAACAGCAATGTCCATACAGCTGGTGGGCTAAAAACAAGGACAAGTTTCCTAATATGAGTTCTTTGGCGCGAATATTTTTATCGTCTCCTGGAAGCTCGGTATATTCTGAACGACTATTGTCAGAGGCAGGGAATGTTTACGAAAATAAAACGTAACAGACTCGGGCCAGATACTGCCGAATCTTTAGTATTTCTGCACCACAACTTACCCTTGGTAAATTATAAATACAAGTAGATTAGGTTTTAGGTTCTTAATAAGAAAACTAGAAATTGACAAAAAAACAAGAAATTATATTATTACAAGATTTAATTAGTCTGATTAGACTTGAACTTTTATATGTATCTGATTTTTTAACAATAAACGAACATGATCACATGACAAATTGTTTTATTAAGTACTTAGTTATTTCTATACTTGAGTATTCTTTGTTTTCTACTAAACAGTCGGCTTTTCATCCAAATTTCAGCCGAATGCCGAAGTTCGGTTCAACCGAATATGAAACGAAGTTCGGCCCAACATTCGGCATTTGAACCGAAGTTCGGCCGAATACCGAAGTTCTGTTCAATTCACCGAAGTTCGGTTTAACCGAATATGAAACGAATTTCGGCCCATCCCTACTAATAGAACAACTATTCTTTGAAAAGTTTTACATGAATAAAGCCAGGGCGAGCCGCTATTTTAAGAATCCTTGTCTTGTTGGAATCCAGTCCTTGTTAGGATGGCACCGACAACATCATGTATCGAGCGCTATCATACATCACTAGGCAGGGCCGGATTTAGGGGACGGCAATCGAAGCATCAGCCCCGGTGTCTCGAAAAAGAAGGAGCCCCCGGAACAGACTTCGAAAAAAAAATCTCAAATTCCAACTAGTAAACACTAGTAAGCAACTTTTCATTTGATTTTTTTTTCGCTGTTTTACCTTTAGTTTCACAATAAATTATTTACTGAAAAACTCGACTGAAAAATATTGTTTATTTATTTGGAAAATAATTTGTTGCCCCGAGTCCTCCAGACCTCTAAATCCAGCCCTGTCACCTAGGTCACTCGCAATAATCACGAGCGGGGTGGCACTACCTCAGCGGGCAAAAGAAACTTTATCTGCGTTTATCGACGGTGCCATGCTAAGGGGGTAAGACAGTTTACTTACCCCGTTGAATATTTTGCTCCAACAATAACATCGTCAGAGCTTCCTCAGCATTGTGCAAGTCTTTGTGAATGCACAATAGGACTCGAGACCGTGTATCAATTAGTTCGAACTGTTTCGATCCGGGCCGCATTAACTGGGATACTGTATTGTATTGTCATGAATAATACAGTTATAATTATTATAATACGCGCACTATAGCAGATTGTTGTGATTTGACCCGCATTGTTAACATTATGCTTAAAATACGCACCGATTGCAAACCATCGTATGCCAGAAATGACAATATTTAAAATATTTTTATTTAAAAAAAATATTTTAAATGAGGGATGAAAAAAACCTTATTGGAATTATAAACCTACGTTTTAATTTATAAAAAAAACTGGTTCTTGAAGCTCCTCCTCCTCCCTATCCCTCTCGCACACTTTATATTACACCTCTCTCTCTATCCACTACGTTCCATTTCCCACATAAATATAAGAATTTTATCTTTTCTATGTATAATTAGCTTAAATTATGTAACTGATTTACATCGCAATGCTCGCATTATTATTATTATTATAACATTTCACACTTCCATGCTGGTCTGGGAGAAAGGAAAGAACTTAGAGCGTACCGGCTGCTGTTCTTTCCACGCAGATGGAATGTGCGAGATTTGAATCGTAGGCGATGCGGCATACATTCCATCACTATTTTGATTCATTTTTCTATCTCCTCTTCCACCATCACGCTAAGCGTGGCCTTTGTATCTTACAGCTCTGACTACCTCGTCAAATACAAAGACGTGAAAATGTATCTGTATAACATTTCATCAAATGTTGGAAATTAATAATAATATTTTTTGCACCAAGCCACAACCCTATTTTGTGAAATTCCCTAATAGGGCAGACAAGAGTATTTTGATTCATGCGGTTTCCACCTATAACGTCCCGCATCACGCCGAACGTGGTTTTTGGATTTGAAAATCTATTGCATTTTATATCCCGATTGTAAAGCCTTACAGAAAGAATAAGAAGCAATTCATGACAAATCAGAAACGAAATCGAAAAACGATATACGAGCATAAATCCTCATTTCCGAGCAAATAACACGGGATGAGAAACTCCTCTATCTCCACAAAATATGCTCCAATTGCGCGGGGACGTGTGCGTGATTTATGGAAATCAGATAGCGGCGGCTAATGCAGACCTGCATCCGGCTTAGCAGAAGAACAATCATTTATTTGCCTCAATAAATGTTGGTGATATAAACTTAGAATTTACACGTTTTACCGTCAAGTATGCAACATCAGAATATAGTCAGCAGAACGATACAGTATATCGTTATGCTGACATACGGCTGAATCAAAATTAGGTATCCTAAAGTAGGTTAATCAACACAATTAAAAATTCAGTATTACGATTTTACATGCACTTCTACACGTCAATATATATAATTTTTCGTTTTTTGTATGTCCAATAGCTGCGCTTAAGCTTGCTTTATCAGTTATCATTATCACAGATTGAAATTAATATATAAAGTATTCGACATACTGTTGCCCTCTGTAATTATAATCGTATATGATATATTTAAAAATATAGAATCGTAAAAACTTACTTCAATCCCATAACGAGTCCTTTTAAAAACAAACTTCATTTATTACTTCCGAGGGACGTTTTTCATAATTCACTTTTGATGTCGCCCGTACGTTTTTCCGTCTCTGTTTTGACGATTATCCAAATTAAGCGGTGTTTTTTAGGGATCTGACACTCAAGAGGAAAAACGACACGCATTTAACATCCCGTATCACGGGAATCTTTGAGAATGCCGGGGCGGAGTAAAGAAAAACGCAGTCGAATATCGCCTGTCCGAATCGCGATTTATATTTTCACTTTACATCAATGAAGTGTCAGTTTATAGTTGGCGCCATCTATCGGTTCAAGCAGGAATCCTATCCTACTTCCTACTAATCCTACTAATATTATAAATGCGAAAGTGAGTTTGTATATTTGTTTGTTTGTTTGTTACCTCTTCACGCTTAAACTACTGAACCGATTTGAATGAAATTTGGTAGGGATATAGTTTGAGACTCGGGGAAGGACATAGGGTACCCTTTATCCCGAAATTCCCACGGGGAGCGAAGCCCGCGGGTACAGCTAGTCAAATATAAAGCAAACTAAGAGCATAGGTACTTGTGTGTGGTAGCTGGCAGTGGCAGATGGCGCTAACACTGTGACGGAAAAAATCTTACATTTTTACCCCGTCCATACCGTCCGAAAAGGAACGTCGTACCAAAATTTTATGTTCCGTGACTCTTCCTCATGTAACTAGGTACGACAAATGATTGAACATTCGCGAAAATCTCTGTTATGGTTGACATGTAAAATATATTTTTAAATAAAAAATACTCGGGACCCTCTCGTTGCGCGTTAGACACGCACTTGGCGACAAAAAATTTCGCACGGTATTTTACACGGAACGCTTTTGAGTGTACCTTGAAAAATTCACTTCCCGTAATAACAAACTTCAGTTGAATTTAGGTCCGCTCTTCGAAATATTCGCCAAAGCATATTTGTGACGAATAAAAGGTATTTTTACATGCACGTTTCGCTTAAAACATTTTTCGCGTAAAATTTTATTAGTGGATAAAAGCGCTTTTGCTTTACGCTCTGTGATAACGTATGAAAAACGACGTTTTAAATCGCAATATGATTCGGAATAACGCCCGGCGGACAGTTTTTACTTTAATGGATTGGGCTGCTTTTTTGTTTTTGTGTAAATTGTCTTGTGTGCAAGAATTTCTATTTAACATTTTCGAAATCGGTCTTGACTTTTGACTGCAGTGATTGTCTAATTTTAATTGGATTTAATATTCTTTTTTACAGCTGGAATAAAATTTTGTGATAACTTTCTATGGGTAATGTTTTTTACAGTTATTTTTGCCTCAAAGTATTGGAAGTGCATTCTACCTTTTAATTTTTAAAATTGTAATATTCAATAAGGTGCAGCGGGGCAATTTAATCTTCGGTTTTATTGATAAGTTATAATAAAATCTTTTACTAAAAAAATATTGAGTTTATGCTAAGGAGTAACAATCTAGCTTTATATTGTCACACTTAAATCGATAAATATTGATATATGCGTCTGTTACAAAAAAAAGCATAAAGAGTAAAATTCCCCCTCCGAGAGACAATTGCAACTAATATTGATTACACACAAGCACCGATTAACTTACACTGCTAAAAGTGAGCTCTTCAGCTTCGTGATGGTATCTGGAATCTAAATTAAATCCTATTTTTTATATTGTAAAGGTAGTTTTTGCAAAAAACACTGATAATTTTGTCGGAGTAATTTAAACTGTTCTCCATAGTAAATAGTGATGGGACTTATGATCATAAACGAAAGTCGAAAGTCGACGAGTCAACACAACATTTTCGCCTTTATAAATTGAATTATTTTAATTACATAATAATATTCTAGCTAAAATAGCCGCCTAAAACACCGATGAATGTTCTATTAACGTAATTTCGGCGGCGTAATGTTTTATCATTGCACCATGTTTATAAAACTAAAACATGGGATCGAAATAAATAACAAAGAAGAGGATGGGTTAATAGATTTATATAATGCCACTCTGTTTCTACAAGATAATAGATCTCTTTTGTTACGGTAATGGATAAATATCATATTCCTAGACAGGGTATTTCTGTGCGAAATATTACCTTGTAACAATACAACGTTTATTCTTAAGAAGCTGTATGGAGACGCTTGTAAGGCATCCTACTTGCGTCACTACTGTAGATGCATTTTAGTTCATGAAGCATATTATTCTTATGATTTTTGCAGTGTATATCAAGATACTATCAATTTCAACACATTAATAGTACAATAACAATTAACATAAAAATTAAGCACTGAAAACTTTTAATAATTTGAAAAAATGATATACCTACAAAAAATATGAAATAAATTATTAAATAATTATACATATAAAACGAAAAATAGTATTAATTTCATTAATTACAGGATCTTTTTGTGTGAATGGTGTTTTCGCCATTGTAAGAACGACTACTTTTGATTCCTTTAAATAAATAAATATTTAGGGACAAATCACACAGATTGAGCTAGTAACTGAAATGAATTTGAAATGAGTAACTGTCATACTTGCGTGTGATGGAGGGGTGATGCAGCAGAACTATGACATACATATTGAATATAGTTTATGTATGAAACTATATTCGGTGATTTTCTTTCTAAGAGCCATCATGAGCTAACTCTAGTTGGTTAGCAAAAATAACAAAAGATGGGTTATTTCCTCACTCATCCATCACACAAGGAGCACTCAAAAATAAACAAGTGCAAAAATGTATCACCAGCACAAAACGTTACAAGCAATAAAACGCCTTAATCAATAAGAGTGCCACTCAAGTCCGGTCCAATTTGCGTTGTAAAAAGGACTAATAAATTGTCGCTTAATCCACTCAAGTCCAGAAGATAATCTTTGCCAAGTAGTGTAATATTTTGGTGGATGCGGATAATGGAGGGGCAATGCGGAACAAAATAAAGAAAAAAAAACGCCCATTATTTTCCCTTTGAGGTCTCGTGAAATTCTGGCGGATAGTATATCACAAAGGAAATGGGAACTTTTCGAGTGTAAGTTAAAAATGAGCGGGCGAAATAATAAAGTGAATATCGAGACAATATTTTTGGGCGGATGTACACATACTGTGCACGCAATTTGAGGGATGCTTGGGAGAAAATATGAGAGAAAATATAGCAAACTTCTATTCGTTTGTATTAGGATATATTGCTCACTACCGCTACTATGATTGTTAAGTAGTTGGACGTTTCGATTCTAGAGCATGGTTTATATAGCAACTCATGTTGCCTTGAAGAAATTGTAATCTATTAAAATGCCGCTCTTTTACTCGTGCTTCAGCGCTTATTATGTTTTTAACAGACTTTAAAAAATGAGGAGATTATCGATTCGTCGCCATCTTTTTTAACTTATACCTTTAAACGAGCAATTCTTGTATATTTGTACATTTCTGTGATCTCGTAAACGGCTCTAACGATTTCGCTGAAAATGTGGGGGGTTTTCGGGGGTAAACAAGAATTAACTAGATTAGTCTTATGTTTGGGAAAACGCGTGTTTTCGAGTTTTAATGCATTTTTCTTTCCACACAGAATATGGTCGATAATTTCGTCGCGCCGGCCGCTATCCGTTTTGGCTCAGCAGTTTAGGATGCGGACCGCTAGAAAGAGTGTTACGGGTTTGAATCCCACTCGGTGACTTACTTTTTTTTTTTTTATGTTCAAGTTTATATATAATTTTTTATTTTGTATTGTAATTAGACAAGTTTAAAAAAATTTAGTTAATGTTTGAGATGTAACCGAGCAAAGCTCGGTTGCCCAGGTACTGTATGTTAACCGATTATTCGAAGACGCCTGGACCGATTTGGATTTTTTTATCGGCTTACTTGTGAGATGCTAGTTCCTATGGAAATTTTATCAAAATCGGTTGTTGATTGGGGTTGAAGTCGGTTTTTAGTTTCGAAAAATTATCATGAGTACTAAACAATGAAGCCTGATTTTGCTGCCTAAAATTGCAAGTCATTCAGAATTAAACGTTTGAATCCTTTGAATATTGAATCCCGCTGGCGCTCGGCACAAAAAGAGCCAAGCCTCAAACCGTGAGATCTAGAGACAGCGTTTAACTTATTTAAATCCGATTGCAGCTGCATTGAACATGAAAGGAGGTAAATTTTACACTTCTCGCTGCTTGAAGGTTTTAAATAAAAAAGCTAAATGTTTAATGCGACGGAGCAGGGAGTTCCGACTTCCATTAGGATGATTTTAAAAAAGGCTGATTCCTTGGCATCTTCTTTTTGTCGAGTCGAAAATTTTTTAATATAGTTTTTACTTCAGATTAAATTTGAACAGTATGTGGCCACGGCGATGGCACTTAACTTTATTAAGTTAGCGATGGTACATGACGTAAGATACCTTAAATACGACAAAAGGTGGTCTATCCACTGAATGGCATCGCAGTCGCAAAGATTGTTTTCATCGTGACGCCTAGGAAAAAAAAAGATCGTGACGAATTGATAACCTCCTTTTTTGGAAGTCGGTTAGAAATAAGAAAACGTAAAATTGAAATAATTTGCTTTATTCGGTAGTAGTAATACTTTTTAACATTAACCAATCATGATTGTTTTGTAACATTTTAAACTTGAGAGCTAAGATTCATTCTGTTTTTTTCTTCTTATTAAATAGGTATTCTATTATATTGTATTCATATCCCATCATATAGTGTTCTTGGCCCCTTTTGTAATGCCCACCTGGATGCCACTAAGTGGCCATATGTCCAATATTTTCGGTGCATACGGCAAACGTGACTTGCCTATTTGAGTTTGGCATCTTTGCATTCCACATCGACAATACCAGAGCGCATTTATGGAATATCATCATCATCTTTTGGGTTCGATCCCCGGTCAGGACAAGTTGGAAAATGGCCTTTTTAAATTGTCCCGGGTCTTGGATGTTTATCTACATATGAATTTGTTATAAAATAAAGTATCGTTGAGTTAGTATCCCACAACACAAGTCTCGAACTTACTTTGGGGTTGGCTTTATCAGTGTCATTTGTCCCTAAATATTAATTTATTTATCCTTATTTAAAAACTAAGCTCTTGTCGGTTTATCCCTTCTATCTTTTCTTCGAAGTATTCTTAATGAAATCATCGTGTCGTACCAGATGACCTAACGTCTTTTCCTCGTCTATTCTATGGAATATCAATACAAAATGATTTATGGGCCCCTAGAGTACCCGCTCGCCATTGCGGATTACTCAATTATATAAATTTCCATAATTATTTGTGTTATTTGAATTCAGGTCAGTGGGGCTGTGTTCTGGGATTGAAGATCGGACCCCGTGGCGTGGAACTATAACAGAGGCTTGCCCGGCAAATGCAAGTGTGGTTCGACCTTGAATACTTGACAGTCATGCCCCACCACCTGTACCATGCTTTGACCACGCTATATTATGCCTCGGAGGAAGGCGTAAAACTACGTTCCTCAACGTTTTAAAAGAAAAAATTAAAAATTTGAGCTAATGACTTTGGCAATGTTCTGAAAGAACAAAATTCGAGCCAACGACACGATAAGAAGAAGAAGAAGTCTTGAGCGGGAGTGCGCCTGACTAGCTCGCAAGTAAAGCGACACCGTCGTGGTTCACACTTGGATCGGTGACCACAAGTGGCATAAGAATTTGTCTAGCTCCTCCTTGCTTCCGAAGGCACGTATAAGCCATTGGTCCCGGCTGTCATCACTATACAATGATACTGCTATACAGCAGCAGTCAAGATATGTCAGATGCCTTTAGGCAGCTTGAAAAATCTCCACTCTCTCCTTGACTCCAGTGTTGGCCACTTACATACACTCAAAATATCAACAAATACTTGAAACATTTTATTCGCAAACCCGCCATTTCCCTGTCCATAAACAAACAATATTTTTCATATACAAGTTTATTTGCCTGGCAAATAAACCCCCGAATATTAATAGTGTTATATGCAACCTAGACAAACTAAAAAAAGCCCGATTTTCAAGCCCTAATAAATTCAAATGTCTAAACAGATTTTCATGAAAACCAGCTGAGAACCACCGCAAAGCTTTCGCGTAAAAACAGCATCGAAATCGGTCCATTCGTTCGATCGCTGCGATGCCACAGACAGATCAACCGACGTCAGCATCAAACTTAGAACACCCCTAAAAATATGAGTAAACGTAAAGTTGCTCAAACAGCTCGCAACATATATCACACGTAAGCGCGCATATTTTTCACCGGCTAGATTAACCACGCAGCTGTGTATGAAATGGCTTAATGACCTAGGAGCGACTAACCAACCTATTTTTACAAGATTTTATTTTATTTTTTGCAATGTATGTATGTATGAATGTTTGTTTATGTCAAATCTTGCAACCCAATTTTCAACCAGTTATCTTCAATCAATTTACGTGTAGCTAAACTTTTGAATACTTGTGTAAGTATAATACGCTAACATAACCTCACTCAGTAGGACTCGTTTGATTTGTCTTGACGAGCACTTTATGGTAGACGATGCCTATGGTCTGATCAGGAAGACGGAAGGTGGTCGATGGAACTCAGTAATATTACGACGCAACTCTATCGAGTTTAGGCTTATTTCCTTTGTCTTAACAAATACTTTGGCCTCATAATAATTACTTGTACGAGAAAATATATTTTTGGAACGAAGTTCCTTATTGCGCTATGCGAAAGGAGGCTAGACGGAAAAAATTAAGACCAAAAGTTGTAACGACACTTTTTGCTATAGTTGTAAGCCGTGCGGCGTGCGCGTTTCTCCGTCTGTCTGTCTCTCTCCTAATTAATCGAAAGGAACTTCGTTCCATGCGGGTGTCCCTTGACACCTCTCAAGTTTTTTCCCACAAGCTTATTTAACTGAGACTTCCAAAAAAGGAGCAGATTATCCATTCGTCGTCATCTTATCCTTATATTCACTTTTTTTATGTATGTTCACCGATTATTCGAAGACGCCTGGACCTATTCGGAAAACTTTTTTTTGTTTGAAGGTCATATTTGTCAGGTCCAATAGAAATTTTATTATAATCGGTAGTTAGGGGGTGAAGTCGGTTTTTAGTTTTGAAAAATCTGGTAATTTTCTTTGTAGTAAAGTAGTTTTTGAGTTTTAAAAGTTATTTATTGCAAAATTTGATATTATTTCTAGTTAGTGATTGCGTGAACAACCAAAACTGTGCTTATAACACGTTTTCCTTAATGCTTTTTGGCTAAGCAAGACCTTGAGCCAAGGTTCGAGGTAACGCTGTTTTTCAGCCACTAGCTTTTTAATGGTGCCTGAAAATCATACTGTCTATTACATTAGGGCATTAGGGCTACACTTTTTATCAATTACTGTTTGATTTCGTTGTTGAGCTTTGACTTATAAGTGTTAAACCACACGTAGCGCAACATGCTCGACGCAACTTGCGTTAGGGTCAGCTAAGACTGAAACGCAAAGAGGTGCGACGTAGCGCGCACTTTTGGAGAAAAATAGAACCTGTATACTACACAAAACGATACAAATCCTATCGAGATCCCGCTGCGCAGCGCGACGTTGTGCGTAACACTAAAATTTGTATCTTTCTGAATAGTACATAAGTTCTATATTTCTTCAAAGTGTGCGCTACGTCACTTCGCGTCGCGTCGTAGTCGAGCTGACCCTTACGAGCCTACATAACGTTTTATACAATATATACCCACGAGCACACCACGCTCAAGTTCAGGGGTAGAAATTGTATGAACGACGCAAGTTGTGTCGAGTTGCGTGTGTCATACCCTAAATAAGCATGGATATGGAGTACATCGCCCCCATTTCAGCCTACACCCTTAAATAACATCCAAGGTCACGTGCCGCCTCGCAACAAAACATCGAATTTAAATATTTGTTGTTGGCGAATTTATAAATCCCCTCTCGATACTGCGAAGGCTTTTCCATTAATATTTAAAAAGCCGCCTTACGGAGCAACACCCAAATCACGCGGTATTTTTACGCCATTGACATTTTCATTCTAAATTTAACAGTGGGACGGCTTTTATAAGACTTGTAAAAAATTAAAAGCCGTATTACCTATTGAATTTCTGTATGATTTGGGGAAACTTTTCCTTTGATGAGACATGGGCAGAATTCGTGAGATAATTTTTTAGTCGTTAATGTGCTGAAAATAAACATTTTACGAATTGGAATATGTTTGACCTTTAAATTATTTTTAGAATAACCTTTCAAAATGGATTCCTCTACATACACAATTACACAAGCTAAGATCAACGTGTTTCGGCGTATGATATACTTATAATGTTTCGTTAGGTTATACATCGTTTTCTTAGTATAGTTTCTATCACTAAATGTGTCCGTTACTCCACTGAAACAAGTTTATTTAGATCAACGTTTTTCGCCAGTTTCGGCTAATGATGACGAAAACAAACTGTTGCACCTTGAGTGTTGCCAGAGTTCACAAGGAACACACTTTACGTTTTCGACACTAATATTATAAAGAGAAAGATTTGTATTTTTGTATGTGTGTGTATGTTTGTAATGAATAAACTCAAAAACAAATGTGTCGATTTCAAAAATTATTTTACCATTAGAAAGCTTCACTCTGAGTAACATAGGCTATATTTATTGCTAAAAAAGATTAGAGATTCTTACTAAATCTTTAGTAACGTAACCCAAGGTGTAAAAAAATGCCATCACTATGTCCACCCGAACAAAGCAGGGACGTGCCGCTAGCCTGTTATTAGACGAGAGAGATGTACAATACAATACAATACAATACAAAAAACTTTATTGCACCAAAAGAAATTTACAATTTTGGAACACTTATTAAATAGCAACATGTAGTGGGGTACAAGAGGCGGCCTTTTCGCCGAAGCAATCTCTTACAGGCAGCCCAAAAAGTGAAGGAATGTGAAAATACATATATATAAGATACATACATACATACATACTATCACGTCTTTATCCCTAATGGGGCAGACAGAGCATTTTGAGTCTTGCGGTTCTATGCAGAGCCCAGGGCCGCAAGACCCAAAAGCCACTTTTAGCGTCATTGTGGGCGAGAAGATGGAAAAGCAATCAATACAGTGATGGGTTGCTAGCCGCATCGCCTGTTAACATGATTCGCATTTTTGCCCATTCCCTCGATCGGCTTTTACGATCTGCGTGGGAAGAGAAGCAGCTGGTATATATAAGATGTAATCAATGATATGATGTAAACATAAAGTGTATGCTATTGCATTAGGTTAAGCCTGTAATAATAGTGTATATGTCGAAGCCAGCTGGTTAAATGAGTCAGTTAACTGAACGCCTAGCCCATTCTGTTAAAGAGGCATCCAATTGAATGGCTGAAGAAAGACTAGCCAAGTGACTGAACGCAACGTTTAACAAGATGGCTGAACGTAGTTTTTAGTTAAATTCATAAGATATTGATGAATTTTTGATATATTTGTTATTAGGGTCTACAATTAAATATTAGGTATGGACAAATACTTTTTACTAATGAGTTTTGATGGATGTGTGAATGAAAAATAACAGTCACAGCTGTTTGCGTTGTTGACGCCATGTTTGTTTTGGTGTGCTACTCAGGTGTGCTACTACGCCGCAGTGGAAAAAGAACTGAACTAAATTTGAATCACTTGGCCGAGTCTTGGTCAGTCAAAAAGGCTTTTCAATACGCTAAGTTGTAAAACGTTAAGTGATTCTAGACCATTGAACGAATGGCCAAGGCATCCAACTAAATACCGGCCTTCAAAGAACGGCCTTGGCGTCTAGTTAACTGGCAAATGCTGCGACATATGGGTACATATGTATAGAACTATAAACAATAACAATGATATACGTAAAATTAATGTAACGTTACCCTATTCTCGCAATCCGTTCCAACATAGAAGTAATTACTGGTTTCTATTACTAACCACCGTGTGTTCCCCCACTTATGCGTAAAGATAAGACGCGTTTCGGATATACATGCAAAGTTACAGTTCGGTTAAATATAATTACTGGTTTCAATCTCCTACCTCCCCTCTAAAGCATTTAGATATACGCGTTTCGGTGTATGGTTAGAATGTAATGTTAAATACATATACCTTAACCGATTGCCGATGGGACAAAAAGGTTCTCGAATGGTGATCACGTGACACGTAAGTATATACATACATACATACTATCACGTCTTTATCCCTAATACGCAGCACAGAGCATTTTTGGTCTTGCAGTTCTATGCAGAGCCCAGGGCCGCAAGACCCAAAAGCCACTTTTAGCGTCATGGTGGGCGAGAAGATGGAAAAGCAATCAATACAGTGATGGGTTGCTAGCCGCATCGCCTGTTAACATGATTTGCATTTTCGCCCATTCCCTCGATCGGCTTTTACGATCTGCGTGGGAAGAGAAGCAGCTGGTACATTCTAAGTTTTTTTATTTTTCCCAGACCAGCTTGGGAGAGGTAAATTATACTTATTGACGTATAAAAGCCTGTAAAGGTCTTACTGAATAAACATTTGAATCTTTGATATCCACAAGGTGGTCCGACGATCTGACCAAGGTCGCTGGAAATCGCTGGATGCAGGCCGCTCTTGATCGGTCATGTTGGAAATCTTTGGGAGAGGCCTATTTCCAGCAGAGGACGTTATGCGGCTGAAATGATGAATAATGTTTCCTTAATTCCTTAACTCGACAACTCGAAAGAAAAGCAAGATTCTTTCGAATTGTCGAGTTACCTACCTACCCTACTTGTCTAGAAAAGAAAAAAAACTTCGTATGTACTGTACATGCTGCATCGTAAAAGCCGATCAAGGAATGGGTGAACCCATCACTATTTTAATTCTTATTTTTCATCACGCTAAGCGTGGCCTTTGTCCCTAGGCTCTGTCTACCTCGTTGGGATAAAGACGTGATAATGTATCTGTACAAAAACTTTTTTAGTGTATGTATTTATAAGTATGTGACACGTCTGTGACGTTTGTAATAGGCTATTACATATAATTGCTGTAAGGGCTGGTAATACTTGTGGTTAGATATAGTTATTGTTGAAATGACAAAGATGCAATATGTTACATTTGAAATGACGATAAAAGTGGTTAAGCAGTGTTTGTTCGACATTTGCGGCTGTTGTTTTTATTTTTTGGCTCGTTATGATACATTACGGATAAATAATTTGAATGTAGTGGAAAGTATTACTTCAGTTATTTTTGTAAATAATTCTTGTTTTAAGTAGTATTAACAAAGTTTGTAATTTATAAGAAAGACAGAGCAATTTTTATTCCTAATAAATAGGTTTATATAAATTACTCACTTCGATGCATAACATAACAAAAAAAATTGTCAAGAAAACTTGCCGATGATACTTTACGGATAAAAAATGAATGTAGTGGAAGTATTACTTCAGTTATTTTTGTAAATAATCTTGTTTTAAGTAGTATTAACAAAGTTTGACAGAGATTTTTTTTATTTCTAATGTATAGGTTTTTATATGTTACTCACGTCGATTTATAACATAACAAAAAAACATGTCGATGAAAAGCCGCTACAAATTGTTCGTAGCTTGTCTTCGTAACTCGTAGACTATTTTGTAGCACTACTACAAATTTGTAGAAGAGCTACGAGCCGTAGCTACTCTACGAAATTTTTAAAATGCTATCATATAAATACTTTTTTTCTACTCCTCTACTGTTATTTGCCTTTTACATAGTCACGAACACTATTATAAGAACATTGATTATTTATGACTTCAGGAAAGTCTATAGTCTATTCCCCATAACAGCACTTGTATCGTTATTTCGCCAAAACGATACTCCTAGCCATAGACTTAGAACCTTTTTTTTTCTTTGAATCTTTCATACTGCTAACATAAGAAAAACGTTTTATTAACATTTTCGTGATATATTTACTAGGGAGACGTCAATTTTAAAAAAATAAAGTTTACCATAGATGCCTATTATCTACCAAACATAAATGATGTCATACATTTTCATATTTTTCTTTGTTTATTTTTGTATTTTATTTAGTAAATATAGTCGTAGAAAAAGTATTGTATGCAACGTTGTATAAGTACGTCAAAAAATGCTCGATGGCGTCTTCTTACGATGCTCGCTAAAGCTCGCATCGTAACCTGCGCCACTCGCATATTTTGAACCCTCTTATACAACTGTTGCATAAAATACTATTATGACACTTGTTTTGTAATTAACAAAGTAATAACTGAGTCAAAAAGGTCGAATGAAACCGGACTCCTTTGCCGGAAGTCCATTTTAACAATTCTCAGCTCGGGATCGTTTCGAAATTTTAGCTGTTACTTTAATTTGTTTTACTGTTTATTTATAACTTTTGAAAGTTATTTATCAAGAATTTATGTTAGGCACGTTCGTATCAATTACATTATTTTTCTGTCATATTTACACAATTGGGTACTTCTTAGGTCAAAAAGAAATTGTTTGGTACTTTTAAGAAAATAAAACATCGCAAAATAATGTCACTTGTCAAATGGCCTTTTTCAAATTGTCCTGGGTCTAGGATGTATCTATATATGTATTTGTTATAAAATATAGTATCGTTGAGTTAGTAACTTACTTTGGGGCTAGCTCAATCAGTGTAATATGTCTCTATTTATTTATTTATAATGATATCTATTTTCAACGTGATTTTAGATTTATTATAGAAGAAAAACTGATATTAAGATCGCTATTTGACTCCAAGAAACTAGGAGTCTATATTTCATACATATCTAAAAAAAAAAAATGTTTGTTTCGACGTTTAGAAAAAGTAACTGACTTGAGTTGTTGGAAACTAGCGGATTTACCTTTCCGGCGATTTCGCTTTTATGCTGGACGAAGAAACTTACCTGTAAACAAGAGAAAAATATATCATTAACTTAAGGTTTAATATCTAAAACATTCATATTATATAAAATTAAAGTAACTAATTTAAAAAGCACTTTTTTGTTATGATATAAAAAAGTTTTTACTACTTTAATTGGTAGACATATTTTTTTAATAAACCCCAATGCAAAAGATGATGTTATAAGTTAGACGCCTGTGTTTGTCTGTCTTTGAAATCGTAGCGCTCGAAAGGATGGACCAATTTTGATGCGGTTTCACGTAAAAGCAACTTCCCTTACGGTGCTTCTTATCCATGCTTGATGAAAACCAGTTCAGTCGGTTATTGGGTGATTGGATTTATATTTTGTACAACTGACAAATAAAATATAAATATCAATATATTATGTAGTTCCGACAAGCAACTTAACTTAGAAATAATAGATGGCGCTACAATGTCAATATATTATGTAGTTCCGCCTCTTATCATTAGATGGTGACGGGGTTTTTTTAATTTTCCTGTAGCAAATAAACTTCTGAATATGAAGATTACTCTTTGACGACACTACCTACGATTCTATTGCTATTAGTCTTATCCATACCTTTGGCCTTTGGGTTTTACGGCTCTGGGCGCTATCTACTTTGTCAGGCATATAAATGTATACTCCCATGCTGGTCTGGGAGAAATAAAAAAACTTAGAATGTAGCTGCTTCTCTTCCCACGCAGATCGTAAAAGCCGATCGAGGGAATGGGCAAAAATGCAAATCATGTTAACAGGCGATGCGGCTAGCAACCTATCACTGTATTGATTGCTTTTCCATCTTCTCGCCCACCATGACGCTAAAAGTGGCTTTTGGGTCTTGCGGCCTTGGGCTCTGCATAGAACCGCAAGACCCAAAATGCTCTGTCTGCCCCATTAGAGATAAAGACGTGATAGTATGTATGTATGTATGTATAAATGTGATAATGTATCTGTAACTATCAATACTACCAGAATGTCCTCAACAAAGTCACAGAATTAATAATAGTATTACATAGTATATAATAGTATGACAAAGTCACTGTAAGCCTACATTAAACAACGCGATACTTCCACCTTTGGGTCTTACGTACGGACCTGAGGCCTGTCCACCCCGTCAGGGATATAAACGTGTTAATGTACCCGTGTCTATCAATACTACCAAAATGTCCTCAAAAAAGTCACTGCAAGCCTACATTAAACAACGCGATACTTCCACCTTTGGGTCTTACGTACGGACCTGAGGCCTGTCCACCCCGTCAGGGATATAAACGTGTTAATGTACCCGTGTCTATCAATACTACCAAAATGTCGTCAAAAAAGTCACTGCAAGCCTACATTAAACAACGCGACACTTCCATCTTTGTGTCTTACAGCCTTGGGCTCTGTCTACCCCGTCAGGGATATAAACGTAATAATATATCTATATCTATCAATACTACCAGAATGTCCTCAACAAAGTCACTGCAAGCCTACATTAAACAACGCGACACTCCCGCCCCGGCCGGAACCGTTTTGTTTCCAAATAAACCCGAATAAAGCCGCCGAGTGACGGCTAATTTCACCTTTTTCCATCGATTGACTTTTGTTTTATTATGATTCTTTGTTGCTGTGTTTTTTGTTGTTTCCCGAACAAAAAGGACACTTATGAAATAGGAGAAAAATGGTTGTCTATTAACAGAATTTTTACATGTTTACTGATTCGCTCGCCTTATTATAAAGACTATATTAATCCTCCTCGACTGTCATCAGAGCGAATATTACTAAAGGCCCGTACACGACACCAACTCGCGGATGGGGTACATCAACTAGTGAAAACGGTTATCCGCATGCGTGCCCTATGGCATGGGTTACCGATACATTCTACAACCCGAATGCGTACCAGACTGACCAATCATAATTAGCCTAAAAGAAATGAACGCTGACCGCCTGTACGATTGCCACCTTAGAGAACCACCTTGACAACTTTAATTCTGATTAGAATATCAATTAATATACATCAGTTCCAGTGCGTCCGGTGCCGCTATCGGCCTATCTAAATTGTTAGCTATTATGGCACGTGTGTGGTGTTGGGGCACACGCGATAAATCCAGAGATTAGGGACCCTTGTACGTTGCTTCATATCCGTCAATCGTTAATAAAGGCTAGACTGGGGTACAGATAACTTGAGCGGTGGAGCGAGTTTATAAGAGGCAGCGGTCACTACCATCGCACCTAACAAAGAAACTTCGTTAATCTTTTCCATACTGGCCTGGAAGAAAACAAAAAAAAAGAATGTCCCAGTTGATTCTCTTCCAACGCATGTAGTAAAGGCTGATCTAGGAAAGGGGCTAGGGTATGAATCACGTCGTCATCAATTTGTACACCTCAGTTCCATTAGCCTCCGTGTTATCAGCTCATCTAAATTATGAGCTGTTATGGTATATTAGTGGTGTACGGGGGCATACGCCATAAATCCAGAGATTAGGGACCCTTGTACGTTGCTTCATATCCGTCAATCGTTAGTAAAGGCTAAACTGAAGTTCAGATAACTTGAGCGCTGGAGGAGCGAAAGCTAGTGATCGCTCCTATAAAGGAGCGATCACTAGCGGTCACTACCTCGCACTAGATGCCGTAAAAAGCTGGTAAAAAAAAAATGTTTTTCTCTTTTGGTGTTAGATTCTTCAAGCTGCCTTAAGGCATCTGACATAGCTTGACAACCGCTTGATGACATCCAAGACAACAGGCAAGTAAGCCTTACAAAGAACTGAAGAGCACGAGAAATTTTTATGCCATTTGTGACCACGACCGGTCGGTTAACTTGCGAAAGCGCCACTGAGCTGAGCAGATTTTTGACACGCAACGCAACGCGTATTCTCTGCACGTCCACTGCAGAAAAACGCACGGCATTTTCCTTAAATGAAACCACGCACGGAGCGTTTTTCGGCAGAGAAAATCCAAGTGGACATCGGGCAAACATTCAAAATCGCTACATCGTGTAACTTGTGGCGGTGCACGCATCGTTTACATATTGCTAATAGCTGCGTAATTTGTTGCCGACCACCGACCAACGATGTGGCGGTGGTTTCTGACACTTTGCAAAACCAGATGTTTTCTTCTTTTACAAAAATGGCATGGACTGGACCATTATGACTTGGATTAGAAAAAGTTTTCGACTGGCAAGCGTCATATACATTAGTATTAAAGTTTGCCGGCGCGTTACTCGATAAACACTACTGAGCTAATTTTAATATGTGTTTCCAATGGGTCATTGTGAATTTCACTAACATGTATAACATTTCTATCCGAGAAGGCTGTATTAGGCCACATTCAGACGACTCGCGCATGCTATAACCCGCTTTAAAATAGCAGATAATTGGAGTCCTATAACACATCAATACAACTAAAATTGCATTTATCGAAGTCCACACGCCCACGCCTCACATAGTCCTCGCACTCGTTTCGCACACACCTCATACGCGTTGCGCTCGCGCTTTGACTAGTCGTATAAAATAAGTGCGCAATGCGTGCACGGACATTGCGCGTGGCGAGCGCGGATGTAAGGCGAGCATAATGCGTGTCCTATGCGTGGTAAACGCGAGTCATCTGTACTGTACCCGCCCTTTATTAACTCTGTGCGGAGGTTTATACTAGAAATCCATGGCAGCAAATAACTCAATGCCCAAACAATCACTAATGATCGTGCAAATTACTGTCAAAGTCAGGGCTTGACCTCTCTTTCTTCCTCCCTCGTAATGTCCTCTGTCCCGCTCGCACCGAGCCCCGCTTTATATTATCCGTTTGGCGGGTGGCCAAGCATTTGTAATATAAGCGGAATGTCCGGGACAATGCGTCGGCACAATGGTGACCGTTGCATGGCCGTGCGTCTTAGCGTTCGTCCCATTTCACGGTAATCTCTGCGAGGCCAAGGGATTGTGTGGAGCATGTTCTGATTGTCTTGACTACTTAGCTCTAATAGTTTTACTTTAAACTTCGTTATACATATTGCTGCCGTGAATTATCACGGCCATGCAACGGTCACCATTGTGCCGACGCATTGTTGTTGCTCTATCTAATGATAGAGCAATACTTAACTTTAACCAAAAATATCATATTCTAGAAATGGTCTTTACACGCTCACAATTAAAAGACCTACTTTTTCTACGACACCCCACACGATGGTTAATAGAGAGAAGAAAAAAATCATTTTGCTCGACTAAGTATCAAACCTAGAACCCTCGGAATGAAGAAATAAGGTAGGCCTATCCGAGAACCACAGTTACATTTGACGACCTCCGTGGCGTAATGGTCAACACGCTAGACCGCCAATCTGGAGGTCTTGGGTTCGATCCCCAGCCAAGGCAAGTTGGAAAATGGCCTTTTTCAAATTGTCCTGGGTCTTGGATGTTGGACGTTGAGTTAGTATCCCATAACACAAGTCTCGAACTTACTTTGGGGCTAGCTCAATCAGTGTGATTTGTCCCTATATATTTATATTTATTTATTTACATTCCACATTAGTATTCCCATTTCTTCTGTATTTGTATTTGTAACAGCGCGATACCGTATCAAGATAACGTCGACTATCTAAATTGGAGTGGGATGTTTCCGAGCGTATGTGGGTCATGAGTTCCAATCTGCAAGGCTGATGACTATATTTTAATTAACTGTTGTTTTAGCTTCCGTATTTAGTCACACAAATCAATCAAGCTTTATACTTATTTTAGGCGAGTCTGGTCTGGAGCAAAAAAGTAGAATGTAACAGTTGTCCTGCCTGGCACATCTTAGTAATCGATCAAGGGGTAATGTCTATGTGACAAAAATACCCGAGCTTCTTCAAGTTTCAGAAGGCACGTTAAGCCGTAATGGCAGTCCTAAAGCTATGTGACGTGCCTTGAAATACCTAATTGGAAATATTTGTCAATAATGTTGATGTAATATAGAACTCTGAGGAATAAACCAATGACTTCTCCCCAAACTCTGACTAGGTGTTCTATACAAATTTGTTTATTTAATAAAAATCACGAATACAAATATTTACAGCAAAAAAAAAATATCAAACACGAAACCACATAATAACAATTTAAATAAACATCGCCATAACCAACTGTGAAACTTAAAAAGAATTTTTCAGTGTCAATATTTTCTTCACGAAAGTAGCTTTCTGAGTGCATTCGACTTTACACCTTACTGCATCGAGTTAAGAACTAAGTCGCGAGGTGCACATCGAGCCCTCCCGTAGAGTACCTTACAATTTGCATATTCAAAGGCTCTCGATACGGTAGTGTCGTAAATTTGTGTCTACACCTCTAGAGCGGTGTCGCGAATAGATTTTTCTGGAGATCGTGACAGGAGGAATTTCTTTTGGGCGTTGAAAAAGTGATAGGTTAAGGGTAAAGTTTTATTTACAAGTCACGGATCGAATAGAGTGCTGGCATATTTTTTAAAGTATAAAAAAAAAGTATAACATACAGCGTACAGATCTCAGAATTCAAAAGACTCCCATTTCAAAAATCACAGACATTTGAGTGAAGTAAAGAATTTTACCCAGATGCCCGGATGCACTTAAATAGGGTAGGGGTTACACCCGGACGCTCCCCGGACGCCCTATAAAAACTAGGACAAATTCGGGGAAACCCAGGGGTAGCCCCAGGCGGATCTCAAGTCTCAATTCTGTCTTAGCTCTACACATTCTCGTGATTTTAACGAACAGTAGGAATGAACAGTACGAATTAATTTGGATGGGTTTAGCGTATTGTAAAATGTGTGATTATGTGAGAATATTTTTTTGTATGGTAAAGCAGTGCGGTAATATCTTTCCACACTTACAATTTGAAAATTATAATTTTCGTGTGACGATGTTCGTGCCAAGGTGATAATGTCTTATATTTGTATGAAAACTTGACTCATTGTCAAATTGATCGCTATCTATTCTGTTCTTGTGCTGTTCTTGTGAGGATGACAGTTATCGTATTATCTGTCGCACGTGGTCTTTTACGCAGTAAAACAAATTCTAGATCTATGCGTTCAAATTAGACATTTAATTTCGGAATTGTGAGAACATAGGGTGATTTACTAGTTCTTATTTATATAAATGGAATATTTCTAAACTTACGATACATTCTACGCAAATTCCTGTCATCCCAAACCCGAGAGAAATCCCTCTGACAGGAAAGATATCAGAAATATGACGTCCATCCCCAGATTTATTCTATATACATATCTGTATGTACATTGATGAAAAATGATAGATGCGACGTCGTGAGGGGGCCACGCTGAAATAAAACATTGAAATGTTCGCCTTTGTCACGTGGCTGTATTGATCAGACAGATACAACATATAAAAAGTGCAGAAGCTTTGTCTTCGTTTCAGCAGTATCTTTATCAAGCTCCCAATCTGGAACTTTGACGCTTCGTATCTTTGTGAATTTTTACTTTTTTGGTAAGCTGAAAAATTGGATAATCTAAAAGACGGACTAATTACAATCATACTTTTCGGACCCTGTCGTAATGATAGTGCTACTTTTCGACTAACTGATGATAAACAATTCGTAGAAGTCCATAAAAAGGAAGTGATTTTTATGCGATTTTTTTTATACAGCCTAAAAAGCGTAATCTGGACGTGACACTTTTGTACTCCTATTTATTTACATAAAGGGTGTTATCCTTTGAAGGTGTAGCGTCTATTTTTGTAAGGTAATAATACCATTACTCTTTGAGTGGGCCTTTGATGTTCGAGTATCAGGGTTTTCTGTTAGTCTGCAATTCGGGTTAAATGTCAAAGTTTGAACTTTTATGTTGTCTAGGTGAGTGTAATGTTGTGTAGGTGTAGAAAATCGTATGAATTTATGAGTATAAATAAATGATATGCCGACCTAATACCTTTTCTACTACTACAAGCGAAAGTCAAACCATCGCATTTACAAAATAGTCAGCACTTCAGTCCTTACATGTTAGTAGCATACTTACTACTATAAAAGTTAATTTTGAACCCCTTAACTATATTGAAATCTTGAAATAAGAACCAAAGACTTATTTTTTATAAATTTACTCCCGTCTAATAATGGTTAACCTGACCTGACTAACTTTCCTACACGTGTGGCTCCCCGCGCTTATAAAATTAATATGAGTATTACAAACAGAACAGAATTTCCTAAGATCGCGCGCATTATGCGTCCCCGTTTCCCGTTCTCACTTTGTCGAGGCAGCCAGGCGCCCGCAGCTGCCCACTCTAAAGTCTAATTTTTTATTCCGTAGAATTCTGACATTTCATGAGTGTTGCTACTAAAAAAGCTTTCCAAGTAAAAAGGGAACCCTTATAAGTACGATAAAAAATTACATTCTTGATTAATAGTTATATTTTATCAAGATAATGATAAAGTTTAATCTTTCTGGTATATTTAATATGTTATAACATTTTTTAATTCCGAATTATTAAAGTTATATTTTTATGTAATTTTAAGTCAGCAGGTTATTTTTCTTTCCCTGGCATCACTCCCTACTAATTCATGTATCATCAACCTTTTTAGTCAAAGCTTATTACATTATTTTTTTCGTAATTCATCAAGAAGAAAAATTAAAAAATAAAGTATGCGGCTATCAGCTGTCACGTCGCGGCTGTCACATTGATTGTTATTATGTTTCTGTTAAGTTTCCTTGTTGAAAAATACTTTTTTCTGAACTGATTTAGATTAAATTTGATATAGAGATAGTTTAAGAACCTGGAAGGGACGTATAAGAGGGGTTTTTATAAAAAATAGAATCAAAAATATTTTTTTCCTTTGTTTGTCTGTCTATCTGTATGTTTGTTAAGTTTGTACGTTATTTAACTGTTAGTGATGAAAATGGACGTAATATCGTTCGCTGTACGTCCCTATACAATAGTTGCATTCACTAACAAATAAAATAAGTGGTCACAGATTTTCACACACTTATTGAAATCTGGAATTTAATAAAAATTGTGCCCGGCCAAAAAGGTTTATGATCTCTGACATGTCAAAAAATGACAGCTGTCAGAATTCTACGGAATAAAAAATCAGACTTTACATCATCCACAAGGCGAGAACGAGGAAAAACGGGGACGCTTGCGCGAGACCTTAGGAGATTCCTTTCTGTATGTTTACTGATCCTGTGCCCCGCCACGAACCCGGTAGCGGTAGGCTTGTGACAATACTAAAACTGCCTATTTAGGTATCGAAAATATACCAACCGCACAGCAACCACTGAACAATGGGCAATTCAGTAGAGAGAGACTCGCTAGCGAGCAGTAACGAAACAATCTTTATTATCTTGACAACAACTCTAGCGCGCCGCTCACTGAATCTGTATTTTGAAGGTATATTGTAAGGCGCAGGCTTCGATTGTCACCTAGACCCGCATCATAGGTACATGAAGCGACGTGGACTTATAAATTGATCAGAGTTCAGAGTAATAGGAATGAAATTGGCTTGCAATGGATTTCCAAATAACTTAACGAAAAGGTGTTAAGTTCTGACGCGAGCTAAATTAAACCATATCCCTAACCACATTGAGTAGATATTTCTTTGAATGTCTTTTTTGAGTAAGACTTCTGTACGTGAGTTTAAGTAACATTTCAACGTAATATCGACGTGAACGTCACATAAGTTAGCCGTAACTTAATTTAGTAAACGTCTGTTGCGGGACTTGCGGGAACTAGAATGTAATAAAAGTTGCTCGGCACTTGTTCAAGCTAAGCAATGCGAGTTGGGAATAAGTGGGTGTGATGAGTTTCGATATATCAAGTGAATAACTTTCCAATATATGTCAGAACTAGCTGATGTCCGCGACTTCGTCTGCGCAGGATCACACAATGTCTTTATAAATTGTAGCATATGTGTTATTCTGATGTATGAGCTATATTATTTTAAAGATTCATTAAAATCCATTCAGTAGTTTTTACGTTAAAGAGTAACAAACATCCATCCATCCATACTTACAAACTTTCGCGTTTATAATATTAGTAGGAAGTAGGATAAGATTCTTAACATTGCAGTTATGTTTTAATGACAGTTTAATTTATATCCTCTCTAATTTGTAAATCAACCGGCGATTAATAAAGTAACCGACTTTCAGTTTTAATATTTTAGATAGAAATGTACCAGTGGTAAGATTACCTTCTGATTTATTTTTACTTTTCTGCGACGCAAGTAAGCAACTGATGAATTGAATTATGGACTTTCAATTAAAGCGCAGATATGTCTCGACAGGTGTCCGCGAATCGCTGATGAGATTACTGCAGCCTTTGTGCGGCTTTTAGGAGAGCGACAGACCGAAATTTGACGTAAAAGCCAGTCTCTGTCTCAAGATATTTCGGTTAAATTAATGAACTCTCACTTACTTTGACAATTCTAACAATATTTCAATGTTCTACCTAGCTTCTATGCCATTTTAATGCCATATTAACCCGCTATTTTTTAACCCCTGATAAGAAGAGGGTGTTATAAGTTTAACGCTATAATATCTGTCTGTGGCATCGTAGCTCTCGAAAGGATGGGCCGATTTCGATGTACCTCTTTAAAGTGAAATCAAGTTCCTTGGCGGTTTTTCTTAGCTACTTTGATGAAAATTGGTTAGGTCGTTTAAAAGTTATGGGGGGTGAACGCTTAAAAGTCAAGGGTATTTTTTAATCTAGGCCTCGCTAAAACTATCTCGCCCACACAAATAACTTTGATATTGATCTGTCACTGTATCCATGACCGGCTTTTAGGGCTAAATTACTTATTCAGCGCAAAGTCAGGCTTATTTATTTTAGAAGATGGCAACCCTATATCCAATGTCGAACAAATTCTATTAGTAATTACTAAGCTGCCATTAGCCTAACTACTGCATAAAAGAAACTCGGCCGAAACAAATGACCCTATCCTCAGTGGACACCCGCAGCCGAGTGGTGATTGTTCACAATTAACGGATTATAATTAGAGAGGCGGCCACGTCGCGTCTTTACGGCGCAATCCCGTCGCTGGCGGGGAGGACGCGCGCTGAATCTTAACTGCGCCCTGATTGCGGATTCGAATGCTGTACCTGGAATTAATGCTTGGTATTGGGCCGGGTCAATTCTTAGGGTTCCGTACCCATAAAGTATAAATAGGACCCTATTACTAAGACTCCGATGTCCGCCTGTCTTTCACCAGGCTGTATCTTATAAACCGTGATAGCTAGACAGTTGAAATTTTCACAAATGGTGTATTTCTGTTGCTGCTAAAACAAATAATACTAAAAACAATAAATAGTAATGATTTTTTATAGATGGTACGGAGCCCGACTGGTCAGTTATTAACTTTTATCAAAGGTATGGATGGCGCTTCATTCAAGCGGAATCACAATTATGCCTACTCCAAACGTAATTGTACATCCGGGCACACGTCAATGTGTGAGTTTTAGTGTTCAAAGTAGGGATGTTACGAATATTACGAATATTTGTATTCGCATTCGCATAAGCGAATAATTCGCATCATTTTAAAAATTCGCATCAACATTTGCATTCGCATCGAACGATGCGAATGTTTTGCGAATGCGAATCTATGCAAGTCAATGCATGCTAGAAGTGGGCGGGGTCTCCCGAGTGAGCAATTATTTAGTGCAGCCGGGCTCATCTATGAGCCACCCAGAAATCGCCTCAATCGAGAAAAGGCTGCCAAATTACTTTTCATTAAATATAATTTGCCTGTGTTAAAATTTGAATACTAAAGATTGTTATAATTTCATATGTTAACCTACCTACTAACTGTACCTTTAATACTAATAATATTTATAATTAATTATAAATATTGTGATTACGTACTTATCTTTTGTATTATTTGTTATTTTAATTATTTACCGGAATATTCGCATTCGCATTCGCACATTCGCATGACCAATATTCGCATTCGCGAATGTCGAAAATATGATATTCGTAACATCCCTGGTTCAAAGCTACCTAACGCCGCGCCGTCAAGACCGGGGGATAGGTGCGGGTAAACTTCGAGTTACCGCTTTGTCTGTTAATACTTACATATATTAAAATCTGTGCTTTCTTGTTAGATTATCAAAATTCTTATTTCATAAGCAATATAATGATTACCGAACCCTTCTTTTGTCTGTAGCATTATAATACCCAAAGCTGTTTTAGTTTTTTTTTTTTTTAAACGGACTTACATGAGCACAGTTTATCGAAATCCGTCCAGCTTACAAAGTCAAAGTCAAGTCAAAGTCAAAAAAAATTTATTCAATGTAGGATAAATTTATCCCTTATTGAAGGTCATTTTTTATATTATTTTAGTGCAAAAGCTAAAAACTACTAGCGTTTCGGAACGACCACTGCTGGGAAGATTACGCCGAAAGAAACCCAGTTCAGGATTGGTCCTTACCCAGCCTGATGGGCTATGTTACAATTACAATACAGATTTACGCTTAAGCTATACAAGTTTACAGTTACAGTACAGTTTACAAGAAAACGGAAGTAAAAGTCAGGGAATTTTGACAAAGTTTTTCTAAAATACTGTCATGATATACAACCTCCTTCTTAATCCAACTAATATTATAAATGCGAAAGTGAGCTTGTATTTTTTTTGTTTGTTTGTTTGTATCCACTTCACGCTTCAACCACTAAACCTTTTTAGATAAAATTTGATATGGATATAGTTAAATACCCAGGGAGGGACATAGAATAGTCTTTATCCCGAAATTCCCACGGGGAGCGAAGCCTACGGGCACAGCTAGTCTACAATAAAATATAACCAGGCAAGACAAAGTCTATTTAGAGCCCTCTAGTCTCCAGGTAATACGGGATAATTTCCGAACTTTATTTGGTATTCAGACTGTAGAGCGCCATTCGTTAGGAGACCCTACGGCATTGAATGATGCTCCTCTCACCACGAATAGGGTTGCCATTTAATACTAGTATTTCGTACATTTTAAAGGTCAACAACTAAATTGGTGGACTTGAAATATGGCGCCACTTTGTGTTTTGTAATCTGTGTTATGTCATATAAAATTTTGTATCAGAATGTGGCGCGATCCACGATCGTATTTGTTAACCTTTAACCTTTATGTGCGTACAAATTGATAAACATTTTCTAAACATATGTACTTTTTTAAGTTAAAATGTGCGTGTAGCGAAGAATAAGACAAAACATATTTCAATTTAAATAGTCTTAGCAAATGTTCGTCAAACTTTATTCATACGAGTATAAGTGTAATTTATTGACTAGATTTTTTAGTTTGTTTGCCTGTCCCACTGCTAAGCAAACGCCTCCCCTTTTTGCTTACAAAAGTTTCTGATAGCAGCAGCAGTTTTAAACATTGACTTGATTTAAGGAAAAATGTCGTATTGTTTTGTATTTTACTGTATTTGTGATTTTAAATTCAAGATTCCAAAAAAGCCACAGGGTACAAAATGAATATGTATAAAAAAATCATAAGTCGTCAATATTAAGTAAACAGCGAGCTGGCAGCCCTACCGCCCCCGGAGGGTCAGCCGGCCTGCGCAATGAGAATTTTTAATTTGCTGAAAGTATCCCAAGGTCGAAAGTATTAGGGTTGAGTTAACCCTATTTGGAATAATTGTTTCTTTTATGGACGAAAATCTAATTATAATTTGGTGTTTCAGTTGATGTAATGTGATATTTTGGGTCTTGTTTATTGGCTTGCTTTTTGCATTCACTTTGCGTAATTAATTTTCTTACTCGCGAATTTGTTTATGTTCAGTGAAATTTGAAAGGAATGTTTGCAGTAAATCTTAGATATACGGCATAATTTGTTAACTGCTATTTAAATTTTCATAGAGTATTATTCTTATGAAGGTTCGTTTTGCATAATTAATTTCCTTATTCACGCATTGCTTTATGTTCAGTGAAATTTGAAGGGAAAGTTTGTAGTAAATTTTACATTAACGGATTAAATAATTTGTTGACTTAAATTTTCATAGAGGATCATACTTCTGAAGATTGTCCATGAGAAACCATTCATTTTACGTAATTAACTTTCTTGCTGACGGATTTGTTTCATCATATTAGCCACAGGTAGTCCACTGCTGGACATAGGCCTCTCCCAAGGATTTACAAAACGACCAATCGGAAGCGGCCACGGATTTGTTTATGTTTAGGACGGAATGAAGAATTGTTTGCAGTAAATCTTAGATAACAGACTTAAATATTTTTTTTACTGCGATTTATAATTTCACAGAGGATCATACTTCTAAAGATTGTTCATAAGAAAAAAGATAGTACGAAAAGAAAAGCGAAAGCTTAGGTTTCCGTGTTATTGTCCTTTTGAAGTATGAATTAATAAAAACCTCTCTATTGTACGAATACAAAAAACATGAAAAGATTTATAATTGATAAAAATATAGATAAAAAGGTACAATGGCGGTCTTATACCTTAGAGCGATCTCTTCCAGACAACCGGTGGATGTTTGAAGAGTTTAGAAAAAATAATTCTATCTAAGTTCCAGTTATATCAAAATTAGTTTCACAGTTCTACGTAGGTTAAAAGTAAATACTAAAATATTCCTATTCTGGTTTGAACGGTTGTTTATAAAATAATTTAGGTCAAACTCGTTTTTATATATATATACATGTTATCACGCCTCATTCCCATAGGGGTAGGCAGACTATGGACCTCCCTCTTTTGCTTCATCTACTACACTCATCACTCTCTTCATGCATGAAAATGTTTAGGTTCCATTTTTTATACCTAGTCATTTTTCAATTATACATTAGTCGCATAAATCTATCTAAAGCCTGACGGTAAGCAAATGTTGATATTTAGTTCGAACTAGCTGTGCCCCGTGGTATTACCCGTTACACACACACATACACACATACATACATACACACACACCTTTATAATATTAGTGTGATGAGAGCCCCACTTTTGCACGGTGATCAAATTACCATTCCAAAATTTTATGGCTATAAGCTATAACAACTCCGTAAGGGACTTTAAAAAAAAATAAAAAAGGGACACGTGACTTTCCTATAAAAAAGCTTCTTTACCACACTCCAGAATTTTCTATTCCATGTTTTTTCAACGGCTTATCTTTTTGGCGAGCGGAGTCCCGCGTTTCAGACTCCATAAATATTTGTATGGAAAAGACAAACATTTGCCGGGAATATTATGGCCCTCGACGATATTCCCTATTGGGATGTCAGCGTAAAATTAGTGTGGGTCCTTGGAAGGCGCGTCAACATCTGAGGACGTGTGTTTGAAGAGCTAAACAATTTTTTTTTTCAAATTCAAATATATCTTTATTATCATAGGATATTTATAATATCTCTTAATAATCGTCATTATTTTGTTGCACAATTGTTGACGTCAAATGGTTACTTACAGCTAAGTTTACTACCGCTTCCAAAGCGCTAGTGCAGAAGAAGCGGTAACAAACTGCACTGCACCTTTTCTCCAAGGACGTCAACTCACATTAATACTTAAAGTTAATGTGGACAGAGAATACATTGTTTGTTATGTCATATCATAATTTAAATTTAATTTTTAGAATGTCAATATTTTAAAATAATGTCATGTTGTAGATTCAGTTTGTACAAAATGAATCTACAACTTGACATTATTTTAAAATTTTTACATTCTTGAATGACAATACTTGAAATATTTTATAGGGTTTTTAGGTATTTACGATCCAGTTCTGAAGTATTCAAACTAAAATAATCAAATAATAGTAAAAAAAAAACCAAATTGTCCATACCAAATTTCATCTAAATCAGTTCAGTGGTTAGGGCGTGAAGAAGTAACAGGCAGATAGACATAGTTACTTTGACATTTATAATGGAAGTATATACATCGCTATTACACATATATTTGTTATGTTTCTAAATCCTTTAAATGTGAGCCTATATCTACATATAGAGGTTTACATGATGTAGTGTACTTTAAAAACACTCTGAAAAACCCATGGGTAACGGCAGAACACCTGTGCTATATGTTATTAATTAATAAGTACATATCGTAAGCATAAAATCAAAAGAAGAGTTGCCTGTGTGCTAATTTATACTATTTCATGATAAAGTAAATTAAAAACAGAGTTTTGCTTATAGTAAAAATTAAAATCCGACTTGCAACGATGAATTAAATAAGAATAATCATGCATTTTATCGCAGTCAAACCCGAAAACCGCTTCAAAGACTTCCATTCCAAGTAAAATCACGATAACAAAATGGATTCCTCATTCGCTCGGATATTTAAAAAGATAAAATACAAAGATACTGACAATAATCTGTTCTGCAATCGATAGCATCGGGTAGCAACAAGTGCCTACACAACCCGCTGAAAAATGCACTTTAACACCCCAAATTTAAAGGTCTAAATCGCAAAAAAAGCTAATCAACATCAAGCAATTTTCAACTCAATGAGAGTCGTCTTAAGGTCGAATTTGAGAAATATTTCGTGTACAATCAATGAGGACGTTTGCTGACGGAAACTGTAATTACCGTCAACTCGTTATTACCATTACGAATTGGTTTTATTCGGTTCAATCCAGATATTTCCTGTTGCCGAAGTCCGTTTGCGACTTTTATAATGTGCCGGGGCTAATTGGTCTTTAATTTCATATCGATAAGTATTTTTTCAAGTGAAGTGTATTATTTTAATTAACTAATAAAAAATGTGATTGCAATTGATCAAAATACGAACTAATTTAGCGAAGCTACCTTTGTTTACTTATGTTTTAGACTTTCAATAGATAAAAGAAAGCTATACCTTTTATTGTATATGTGTTTTGTCGTTTCTTGATGTGTTTCTACAAGTACCTACAAGTTATGAAACATTTGTATTATATCATCATCATTATCATCCTACTCCTTCCGCTCACTGCTGAGCATGGTTCTCTTCATCTGTGCTGTTCTTATCCAGATGCGACCAAAATATAACATCAAATTAAAGTACATGAATCATAATAAAATTACTCAAAATCTGCCCTGCCATCGCATCAAGCCCACGGAACAAACTAGGAAATGTTCAAAAACGATTTCACAAATTATGTGGCGATACCATTTATGTTAATTAAACACATAAAGATCGCCCTGCAAATGAGTCCAAACATGCTACTGGTACGCCATAGTAAATTTGCAGTAGGTCAACTCTAGGCAGCTAGGTGAATCGACGATATCAAGCAAGTTGGTGCGAACTGGATCGCGACTGAGACTGAACAGGATGGCACAGACAAAAGGAGGCTTTGTTTTGTTTTTTCGTGTAAGTGGCCAACACTGGTGTCAGATTTTTTAGTTAAAAAAACATGAGGACCTACCTTACTAATACGAGGCAAAATACAAACTGACAAATAGATAAAAAATATTTAGCTAGGTTATGACCTGTAGCGATAAGTGTTTCGCGCATTTAAAGTTCGTTTGTCACTCTTAATGTAGCTAAAATATCGTCACTATTTATTTCTTAGTCTACGCCAAAAACTAAAAAAAGGACCGACACGACCGTGCTGCAAAAAATGCGTTGACTTACTGATTATTTACTATGCCAGTCTTTTATAGCTTTGTCGCTGTACATTTTTAATTTCAACGCTGTAAATGTACAGGCGATTGATTTAAGACTTATCAGATACAGGGTTGGAATTATAAAATTCCCTTTAAATCCGATTTTCCATACAAACACGCGACCAACATAATAAAATTTAGTCCTCAGGTGCAAAATATTACACCATACGAATATCCTTGTAAAATGCTACTGACGACGGACTGTAGAAAATCTGGACGAAATACCCAGTATTTTTACTTAATAAAATAAATTAAAAGCGTTTTAGTTCTTTCAGTATTTTACAAATTTAACAAAATAACATACATACATACATACTATCACGTCTTTATCCCTAATGGGGCAGACAGAGCATTTTGGGTCTTGCGGTTCTATGCAGAGCCCAGGGCCGCAAGACCCAAAAGCCACTTTTAGCGTCATGGTGGGCGAGAAGATGGAAAAGCAATCAATACAGTGATGGGTTGCTAGCCGCATCGCCTGTTAACATGATTTGCATTTTTGCCCATTCCCTCGATCGGCTTTTTCGATCTGCATGGGAAGAGAAGCAGCTGGTACATTCTAATTTTTTTTTATTTCTCCCAGACCAGCATGGGAGACAAAACAAAATAAAGCAAAAAAATTACAATAGACAGGAGTTAAGTAATATTTTAACGTGGAGAATATATAACACTTTCACCCGAAAATTGATTGAAATCATGCGTGACCAAGGCTGGCCTTTCACTGGTTCAAAGAATAGGTATTGCCATACAACGTGGCAAAGCTGCCAGCCTTTTTGGCACGTTACCCCGGGGCAGCGATTACACGAAGCCTTTTATTTACAAGTAATTTAAATTATTAGTTAAGTTTTCTTGTTTGTTTTATAAATGTATTTGTTAAAATTTTATAATAAAATTCACTTTAAAAGACAGAAAAAATTATACGAATACTCTAAAAATGTCCACCCATTGCCATACAACTTGGCAAAGCTGCCAGCCTTCTGGACACGTTATCACGGGGCAGCGATTACACTAAGCTTTTTATTTACAAGTAATTTAAATTATTAGTTAAGTTTTCTTGTTTGTTTTTTAAATGTGTTAAAAATTGACAAATAAAATTCACTTAAAAAGACAGAAAAAATTATACAAATACTCTAAAAATGTCCACCCATTTACTTGCATTTAATACTGTGCCATTCTGTGCAAACTAGGGCAGGCCACGGCGACGCGCGTCTATGCACGGCTACTTTCAACACAATTATCTACACAGTACACATGTTTTAAGTATAGCACTGTTCTACTGACGCATTTTTAAGTGATTTTTGTTATTATAAATATAATAATATAATATATGACGACCTCCGTGGCTTAGTGGTCAACACACTAGTCCGCCACCCAGAGGTCCCGGGTTCGGTCAGGGCAAGTTGGAAAATGGCCTTTTTCAAATTGTCCTGGGTCTTGGATGTTTATCTATATATGTATTTGCTATAAAATATAGTATCGTTGAGTTAGTATCCCATAACACAAGTCTCGAACTTACTTTGGGGCTAGCTCAATCAGTTTAATTTGTCCCTATGTATTTATTTATTTATAGACAAATTACACGGATTGTGCTAGCTCCAAAGTAACTTGTGTTATGGGATACTAACCTAACGATACTACATATATTTTACGAGTATGATAAATACAAGTATGGAGGGTCGTTCTCCTGCAGTGGAGACTAAAAAGACCTGATAATGATGACGATGATGATAAATACAAATATAGATAAACACACAAGGCCCAGAACAATCTGAAAAAGGCCATTTTCCAACTTGTTCTTGCCCGGGGTCGAACCCGGAAACTCCTAACAGCGGACTAGCGTGTACAACAATTAGTGGATAATAGTTTTTTCACTTTCAACTACTGCGATATATTTAAATATATTTATACATCTATACAAATAATAAAACAGGCAAAAAGTGTGTCTGTACATTAAATATATTTCCAAAAAATAAACTGGGGGCGATGGAGACTTAGTAATAGAGTAAGAATTAAAAAAAAATGTCTGTCTGTTTGTCTGTTTGTACACGTTAATCTCCGGAAATACTAGACGGATTCGAATGCATGCAGCCTGATGAGCATTTTCCAGAGACGTAAAGTGCACGCGAACGAAGTCGCGGGCTTCGGCTAGTATAATATATAATATACTTTGGGGCAAGCTCAATCTGTGTGATTTGTCTATATATATTTATTTATTACAAAGATCGACAATAATGTTAATTTGCATGCAAAAACACATTGTCTCAAGTACCTATATTTTGAGCTCGGTTTTTTATCACCATGTAAATCGTTAGCTTTTCATGTAAATACACAATTTAGTTAACCTTAACATAAACAGTTCACTCAACCAACGTCTATTCATGAATTCATGTCGCCGCTCGCTGCTACAGCTTTTTTGAACTTTTCAAAGCACATAAAGTGAATAGAGATGTCTATTCAGATACGGCTTTAAATAAAAATTTGTGAAGCTACAAATAACGATTCAGTTACCTAGGCATAAATTCTCTATAAAAAATAAACTTCTTTCTTATTTTATTTTACAAACTTTTATACAACGTGGAAGGGACATACCCGTATACCACGGGCTGTACTAATTACAGTATATTAATAATAATAAAATAACAGTAAAACAAAAACAAAACAAAATCGATATACAAATTGCCCGGGCAGCTGCATACTTATATGGAAATGCCGATTTTTTTTAGTTTTGTTTTTATTTTATTGTCATTACTGTATGGCTGTGTGTCTACCCGCACCGCACATACTAGTTTTGCCTACTTACGACGCCTTCTCCAATAGTTTCTATGGTGTATTATATTATCGGAAACCGGAATAATAAAGATGATACGTATAAACACTAGCTCTCTACTCAATTTACCTATCAGAAGCCTTTCTTCTTCTTCTTATATTTAAGAGCTGGGCTCTTGTCAGTGGAGTGCTTTCCATGTCCTCTTCCTTCCGCTAAGTTCTTAACCTCTTTATATGTTTTCAGAAGCCTTTAGGCAGCTCGAAAAACACGTTAATAATTTTTAAACTGTTCAATGCAAAGTTTATCATTTAATCATCGTGATTAATCCTCAACGTCGTTATGAATGTATTATGAATGCGCGTGGCTTGATAAACGTAATTATTCGTCCCATTCACCTGGTGTCGCGTGGGCTGTGGCCAGTCAACTGCGACTGATAACCCGCCTCGTTTATACGAGCTTTATTATTAAACTTAAACAACATGGTCCATGCAAACATTCTTACAGCTTGAAATTTTTTTCGCGAAATAACAATCTGTGGGAGGAGGTGAATAATTCTTTACAAAATAAAGCCAAAGTTATATAGCTGTTAAGCCTGGGCAACATGTAAGGTATAATTGATTTTGGAAAATGGAACACCTGATGCAAAACCTAATGATCCAGCTAAACTATAAGAAATATAAAAATGACGGCAGGCAATTAGCAAAAGTTGATCAGCCTGATGAGCATTTTGCGGAGTCATATAAAGACCACGGGAACAAAGTCGCGGGCTTCGGCTAGTTTCTTTATATGCAAATAATTTTTACTAAAATTCCGTTTTCTATTCTTTACAGTCTTAACTTTTTTATTCGTACAACCGACTAGACCAGTGAGCATAGCTAGCTAATACATGCAATCAACTTAATACATTTATCCTGCTCATTACTTTCATTAAGAGTCCGCGTCAGAGTTGAGAGATTCGCTCACGCTGCATTAGGCGGCAAATGAAAAGACTTAGCCTTAAATAGGCAAAGCGAATACATTTAGGAAACAGGAAAAGGAACTTTCGAGATTTCCAAGAACTTGAATATTACTTCTGATTAAACCAGGGAATGTTATTTAGTTCGAGAACGTCCGTAATTTTGATCCACATTCATTCCGTAGTGTCAAAGTTGAGAGACGCTCCCGCCGAATTAGACGGCAAATCAAAACGCAGTCCTAAGTAGGCCAATGCGAATACATTAACAGAATAAAACGGCAACTTTCCTAATTAATGTAATACAATACTCGCAAAGTCTACTAATGGCCAACAGCCAGAGGACTGCGAGATTGAAAATGTTCTCGCTCTCAGTTGATAAACAGACTCCGATTTCTGTAATTTCACTTTTTTAATTGTTACATTTTGAAACATCTGACGTCTCGAGTTTCAAGCGCAATTATTTTTGACGTTAATCAAAATTGGACAAAGTTTCGGAGTTTCCTTCTTCGTAGCTTGGCAATCAATTGACAGGGAGTGGTGCCACTAAGCTATACGTTACGGTAAATTCTACTACCTTTCTATCACACTACGTATAAAGGACAAAGATGAGAGGTTTTCATTACAAGTATCAATAGCATGCTTAAGAAACCAAACGCTGATCTTAAACATGGAGATAAAGAGAATTCTCCAATCAACATGATTACTTCATTGCAAAAGCAAAGAAATTAATAAAAACATTAGATAGATTGACACTAAACAAAATGTGCTAATCAGCTTTACCTCCTAAAGAACTTCTGTGAAAACCCCTCAAATAAATCGTGACATGTTTACAAAACAAACACATACCTGTAGCGTAAGCTGGTTCAAGGTCGTCCTCGTCGTCCGTCTGATGTCTGCTGGAGGCGTGCGAGTGCGAGTGGTGCGCCACGCCCACGTGCACCGGCTGTATCGGCTGCTCGTAGTGTTTGTGGTGGTCCACGTACACCCGGTGGTGGTGAGGACACGGCGTCGGCGGGAGGTAGTCCGCCAGCGTACCACCACGCGTCAAAGTCGATCCCGCACTTAACGTTCCACCACCAGAACACGAGGCTAACGCACTCCGCACTGACCCAAGATCTAATGACGGTCTTCTCGATAACTCTCCATAACTTTCCCCGAACAACGCGCTGGCTGGGACCGCGTGACGCACTTCGTGATGATGAGAATGCCCACCGTTCGATGAGGAGTGGGGAGATGCAGAGTGATCTCTGCTATCTCTAGATGTCGAAGCTGTATGGATTATACTCTCATCGTGTGTCTCCATTACTTCTCTTGCCGTCGGAGGGTTAGGGTGCTGATGTACAGCCGACGTCCCGGCTCGGCGGGGACTGCGACCGCGGTCTGGCAGCACCGAAGACGCCGACCAGTATCCCCACGCCATTGTTATAGTTATCTATATCACTGTTCTGTCCATACGCACGAGGAAGACTGAGTTAAAATAGATCCTGCGGAAGTATCAGTTCAAAGATTGAGAGTTGACACGCCACTGGTTGAAGTGGGTTTAGCTAGTGTGTCGGGGTCGGGTAATCCGAGCGTGTGGCGGGCGAGGTCGAGAGCGAGGGGGGGAGGGGGGGGGGGGGTGACAATTGTGTAAACGAACCTAATCTCCTTTGACGTCGCCGCGGGCGGGCGGAGACAAAGCTTCGTAACCGCACCGCGCACACACGTGCTGCTAAAATGTTTTGATAAGTGTACGCTTGCTATCATTTCATCGCCCGAAACTGAAAGCCCGTTTGAGGTTGAATCCGACGATGAAGGATTATGGGGTAACGTTTTGGAATTCATTTTGAAATGAAATTGTTTTTCAGAGTTACTTTGTTTACATTTTTTTTTAAACTTTAAAGCTTTCGACGTTTACCTGTGGTTGGTGTAACTTTATACTGATTCATGTGACAATTAAAAACCTTGTAAAATGACCTTATATCAATGGAATGATATAAATGAATATAAACGATGCCAGAGTAAAAAGCATATCGTGTTATCAGAAATAAAGATGATGACATTTACCTACAATGTTTGCTGAACATTGAGGATGATTCTCATAATTTCCATTTGTATTGAGATGAGATAAAGCTTAGATCTCACAGTGAGTTTGATTTTATATCTCATTGCGTCGATAAAATCGCGCGTTGACGGGCCGCTGGTTCGTGGAGCCGCTCGCTAAATGAGATGGAAACGCAGATTGCAGATATGTATATGGATATACAACGCATTTGGCTTAATTGATGATACAAACCGTTTCAAATTACAGTCGTATTTATGTTGATACTAAACACGGGTCAAACGGGTTTTAGGTAATTCAGTAAATACTCCTACTATACTATTCTTTTACTGACAGAGCCCAGGGCCGCGAACCCCGAAGGCCACTTTTAGCGTGACGTTTGGCGAGAAAATGGAAAACAAAAAAGAGTTGGTAGCTGCATCGATTGATTCATTTTTTGGCCATTTCCTCGATCTGCGCGGGAAGAGAAGCAGTTGCTACATTCAAAGATTTTTATTTTCTCCCAGACCAGCATGGACTGAGAGACTGATGCATTTCTCATTGATTTGGAATAATCTTTGGAGGAGAAATTGGAATTTATGGAATTTGTATGAAATAAAGACTAATGACATAGTTTTTTGGAGATATATAGCGCTCTTAATATCAGTTTTCCCGCAATAATAAATCAATCAATCAAATGGGTAAAATATGTAACATTACTTTGTGACGTTTTATTCTATTAACAGTACCAAATAATTTATATTTGAACTAACCTATGGGAAAAGCTCTAAGATGAAAAGCAATCGACATGAAAAAAACCAGAGTAAAATCCAAGAGACATATTGCATTATTCTCTTAATAGAGAAAGAAATAATAGATCAAGCCACAGGGTAAACTAGAACAAAATACTCGTCATTTTGTATTTGCTACAGTTAAGCTAGTAACTCTCTTCGACGGTAGAGCGATCCGATTGTTCTATGGACCGGAAACGATGGCGATACAAAGTGACGTACCTACTTTAGGATTCTTGCACACCGATATTACTTATAATATTATATTAAATTGTGTTTTATACACCGCCGTGGCGTTTCCGGCCGAGTATCTATTAAAAATCACATTTGTTATATGGAAGCCCCACTTAAATATTTATTTTATTCTGTTTTTAATATTCGATGTTATAGCGGCAACAGAAACAAATCATCAGTGAAAATTTTATCTGTCTACCTATCACGGTATGTGATACAGCCTGGTGACAGACAGACGGACAGCGGCGTTTTAGTAATAAGGTCCCGTTTGTACCCTTTTGGTACGGAAACCTTAAAACGAGTCAGTACACTTCACCATATAGCGTAAAAGAATCTAAATCAATTTTGACATAGCATAATCCACAATATTAAATGATTAAATTTTTAACAAAAAAAAAGCCGACTTTAATTTTTTTTAGGAGTTTCCTCCATATCTCCAAAGTTTTTCATGGTGTCTTCACCAAATTAATATGGGACCAACTTGGAAGTAAGGGCTTTCAAATAAAAAAAGAATCATCAAAATCGGTCCACGGTTGCCGAAGATATAGCGTCACATACATACAAAAAAAAACATACAATCGAATTGATGACCTCCTCCTTTTTTGAAGTCAGTTAAAAATATTCGTCATCATTTCAGTTACACTAACCTAACTTACTAGTAATTGTTTAGTTCTTTAACGAAAATAGTTACAATGACCCGTTAAGAATACAGTGTGCATCATCATCATGTGCATGTCACCTAATTGCAGCCAGGTTAAGAATAACAAAGCGATCGATGGCCGATGCAACTTGAATTCACTGAGCGCTGTTGAAATGAAAACCTTTTACCGCGAACGACGGATTTATCCGACAAACATTGTCGTGCCCATGGTATAATAAAACAAGGTATTCTCTTCCCGCGACAGCTGATGACGTAGGTGGAACTTGACTACGTCATCAGTTTGATGTGTTGCCACTGTGTGAAATTGAATTACCCGAGCGTAATGCATTTTTGAACTTTATATACCAATTTCGAATTAATAATCCATTATATCTGTTTATAAATTATTGAATTGACGAATCGACAATCGCTATATACAAAATAGCTAAGTTACTTATTATTTTATTTAATATTCATGAACTAATTGAGAAAGTCCTTAAATTTACTGCAAAGAACAATCAGTGGCAACATTTTCGTGACGTAGTCAAGTTCCATCTCGGGAAGAGAATACCTTGTTTTATTATACCATGGTCGTGCCCATTTCGCGAGCGTCGGATATTTCCGACAAAAAACCACTGCTTGTATTGCACATAATTTAAGTATCCACATCCTTTTTTGGTTGTAGGTATTTATTTTAGATTTACTATGCCTCGCGCTGGGGGCACGACAACTGATATAAGGTCTCGCGGTAAAAGGGTTAAAATGGTTTTCGTGTTAATAGCAAAGGGTCACTGATCATACTCAATAAGGAAGTTTTCACACGAAATAATTTTTCTTTCCAAAAAAGCCTAGTTATTGAACATCTTTACTATCATGCATAAAGTTCACAGTGACTAAATAGATGGAAAACAATCAGATTTCGCTCATATTGTGAAGATGTCGCGTAATATCGTCAAATTCTATAGGGCGTTAAAGAGTTTCTTTTATACTTCCAAAAGTCTTTCTCATGTCTTTACCATGTTAGAGGATGGACATTTTAGTAAAGGCTTTCAAGTTACATGTACGGGAGCTACCCCCAAAAAATTAGTTTCCCCTGATTTTATTTTACCATTTTGCTGGCATGATTAATATACATATCCTATCCAAATTACAGCTTTCTTGTACTAGCCTCTGAATAGAACCGTAGACAGAAAGTCATGGCGAAACTATACTAGTTCCTAGTTTACTACGGAACCCTAAAATGGTTTACAATTCGCGAAGATATACCGTAAGCACTGTAAGTGCTAAACGCATCATCTATTGAAAATATTGTCTAGATTAACAGATTTTGGCCCATTCCTTTGACTGACCTTTACGAGCTATGTAAGAAGAGCATCAGGACTTCAGGAGGTATTTAAAGTTCTTGTACATTTGCAAACCAGTGTAAAAGGTTACTGATGCAAAAATTTAAAAAAATTTAAACTTCAAAACGAAACATTACGATTTCAAAAAAATTGTAACAGAAATAAAACTGATTCCGAACCGCAAAGTTATTGATAAAATAACAGATGAACAAATTCAATATTCCCATTTTACTTTTCCAAGAGTCTCTGGTCTAGTTTGAACGAAAAAGGACGGTTTAAAATATAAAATGCTGCAAAGCACAGAGTACTAGAGAATAAGTAAGAATTTATAGATTCCTATTCGAGCTCTGTGTTTTATTTTCTTTTTCCTTTCATTGCATACGAGCAGGAACGAAGCAAAGGAATGTTTAATTTTTGTTTTTGACAGCTGCGGTAGTTTGAGATACAGTGGACTCGCTGGAAACATATGCAATGTTTAATCTGAAAGTAAATATAAATATTGGGAATCGTTTGACAAAGACTGGAAAGTGAAGACCATGGATACGGAATCGTGAAAGGAAAGAGGGGAGACCTTTTCCCAGCAGTGGATACATGGATGGCTGATAAAAAAGTACTTAAATAGAAAGGAGATAGGATAGAGCGCAGTGGAGACCTGGAGAAAGTCTATGCTAAAAGGCACGACTAGATCATGCCTATCCATCGCATTATAAACATAATAAAATAATTTCTTTTTCTTGTCACAAAAAATTAAAATATTAAATCTTTAATTACTATTATTTAAAAAATATTACTCATTTTTTTTTAAATATGACTTATATGAAATGCAATAAATATTTTTAAAGCATATTCAACATTTTCTTTGTCACTTTTTTGCTAGTCGTGTGTGCTGCCATCTCTGTGTGCCTACCCGCATCTACTAGTTTTGCCTAATTACGGGCTCTCCAACAGTTTCTATGGCGTTGGTAATTTTTACGTTAGTAATAATGTTGTTTGCCTAGATGTAGGGCATTCCAAGTTTTAATTCTCAAATAAATTGCAAAGGTAACTCATAGTTGTCAGATATAAATGGCTTTAAGGTTTAGAAATAAAACCGGCTTTATTCTCTTTATTCATTTATAAAAACCGGCTAGGTTATTTATTATAACCGGCTTTATTATAATTAATATCACAAATAGAAAAAAAAAGTAGAACGTACGTAAGGACTTAAAAAAGGAGAGGGTTGTAATTTTTTTTATGTATTTTCAGCGATTATTCGAAGACGCCTAGACCGGTATGAAAAATTCGTACGTAAATTTTTGTTTGAAAGGGTATATACCTGTTAGGTAGTCCCATAGAAAATTTATCAAAATCGGTTGTGTAGTTTGGGGAAGTAAGTCGGCTTTTAGTTTTGAAAAATTATTACTGAAAAGAAAAATCGCGAAACAAAACCTCTTTTTGAAGTAGGCTAAAAACATTCCTAAGAGTATCATCAAGCCTGATTCCATTTACGGCCGTAAACAGAGCCTTTGTAGGCGCGTGAAAGAAGCCCCGGCGCGTTTTCAAGTAAACTTATTTCATTACTCGCACTCTTTCAAAGCATTGTCGGCCTGGTGCAGCGTGGGGCGCATTCACAGAGGCGGCAACAAATAAAGTATTTTTTTTTTAAATAAAGCTGATACCTATACATACTATCACGTCTTTATCCGTACTATAATAAGGTCTTGCTGCCCAATTACTAAAAACAAAATAATTTATGCAGCAAATATAATTTTTCCTGTCAAATAATAGATGGCGTTACGTTAGCGATTCGGATTAATTCTACTTTAGTTCCTCCGCCCATTACTAGATGGCGTTTACATATGAAACTAAAAGTCAGGGTTTTTATTAATTTGACTGAAATAAATTTGCGAAAGAGCGAGCAAAGCGACCGAAGTTCTCAGAGTCCATTTGAAGAATCCGGCGTTTATACGTATGTATGTTTGTTCAATGATAACTCGAGTTGTTTTAATCGGAGCGTTATGAAATTTGGTAGCCGAGTACAAGTGGCCAATAGAATTTTTACATGAGCCAAATCGGCCAAGGGATTGCCGAGATATGGGGTTCGCAAGTTCACAGTTCGGAGCAAACAACTAGAAAATAGAAGAAACAGTTTATAAAATTTCCTCAAAACTACACACGTACAGTTTTTTTTATGTCTGTTGCAGACAGATATCCATATTTACAAAAATTAACAACCGCTTGCTAAACCTATTTAAGTAAAAACATGTTTTGTCCCTTTCCGTCATTTCAATATTTGCAATAAAAGAACAAGATTAGAACAATTTTTTTGAATTAATCTGTAACTCGGCGAAGGAAGAGTGACGACTTGCGACAGATATTTGGAAGGAGATGGGGAGACATTGGCCCAGCAGTGAGACAATACATATTTTAACTAAAATAGGTTTAACAAAAGAGTTAATTTTTATGAATATGATTATAAAATAATTTTGATGTTATGAAAATGCAAATCTATAAAAACGCTCTCTCGACAGACATTGTGCACATAACTTTACTCGCTTTTACGAACGCTGAGTACATAAAAGCTGATAACGTGACGCGAGTTTTACGATGAACATTATTTTCACGGCTTAATTTTAAACAATGGATTTTGATATTTAATTAAAGCCAATAATTTGTTATTTTCGTGTACCGTGCATGTGCAATTTGGGAAATTTACATCTTTCATAATAATATTGTAATATATGTCATGCTTTTTAGGGTTTCGTACCTAAAGGGTAAAAAGGGAGCCTAATACTATGACTCTATTGTCTGTCCGTCTGTCTATCTGTCTCATGTACCATGATAGCTAGACAGTTGAAATTTTCACAGATGATGTATTTCTATTGCCGCTATAACAATAAATACTAAAAACAAAATAACATTTATATTTCAGTGGGGCTCCTATACAACAAGCGTTATTTTTTATTAACACATCAGCGCCATGTGTATAACTTTTGATACACTTTGATTGTTCTACTATTGTGTCTGGAATCCACGCGGTCAATGGGTTAATAATGGTACAGAACCCTTGTTGAGCGAGTCCGACTCCCATTTTATTTTATACGACGTTTTAACCGCCTTCAACCCCCATTTTCAAAATTGATTCTTTTTCAAACAAAAAATCTATTTTCTAAATCGGTCCAGCCTACGAATAATCGGTGAACATACATTAAAAAAAAGGTCGCGACGAATTCATAACATCCTTTTTTCGAAGTCGGTTAGTTACCAACTTAAATATAAATAAACATTGGACTCAAAACGTCTTCAGGTCAAGTAAGTCCAAAACTAATTACTACGAAGCAGGTGCTCCTTCGAGAAATGTACTAATATCCTAAATAAACAGCTTGTACCAAAGAGCTATTATTACTAAAGTACTAGAGAAGGCATCACATATCCCTGTTTTGTCCCGTTCAGTTGTAGCATACGTACGTCGTACATACATTATATCTCGCCTGTTTCCCACAGGGGTAGGCAGAGAATATGTACCTCCACTTGCTATGATCCTGACAGACCTCTTTTGCTTCATCTACACTCATCCATCTCTTAATACATACCCTACGGTTACGGGTACTTTTTTGCCTCTTCTTTTTTTAGAACGTTTGCAATTTGGTCTGAGAATGTTCGCAGAGGCCGACCCTTTCCTGCTGTTCCTTTCAAATTTGTATTTCACCTTTCCATACAAAAGTGTGCGGCAGCTCAATTTGTATAGGAATGACGATTTTTTTTGTTTTTTATTTTTAAATATGTATATAGGGACAAATTACACTGATTGAGCTAGCCCCAAAGCAAGTTCGAGACTTGTGTTATGGGATACTAACTCAACGATACTATATTTTATAACCAATACATATATAGATAAACATCCAAGACCCAGGACAATTTGAAAAAGGCCATTTTCCCAGTTGCCCTGGCTAGGGATCGAACCCAGGACCTCCGGATTGGCGGTCTAGCGTGTTGACTATTACGCCACGGAGGTCGTACTTTTATTTTATAATCACTGTAATATGTGTGATTTAGTATAGCCTGTGGTTTGATTTATTAGAGTATATAGAAAAGGGGCCAATGTTTAAGATATCTGGTCTATATAATACATGTCAATGGCTTGTACCAACAGAATTTCCATTCCGCAATATCCCCACGGCATCAATTAACGCATCTTACGCAAATTACTTCCTATACATCTCAGTGACTGTCACAAACGCTTAAGAAACAACTGTATTATATCCCGACATGAATATAGATCATATTATGACGATGCTCCACTGAACTGATAGCGAGTCATAATATATGCCAAACGATTTACGTGTAAATGACTTGTATTTTGTAAATTATATGATTTTTAAAACTAAAAACAGACTTCACCCCCAAATCACACAACCGATTTTGATTTTAAAAAAATGGGACTATCACCTTGTATGCCCTTTCAAACAAAAAAAGAATTTTCCAAAATGGTCTAGGCGTCTTTGAATAATTGATGAACATACATAAAAAGAAGATCGCGATAAATTGATAACCTCCTCCTTTTTCGGAAGTCGGTTAATTAAAGTCTTATTTGTTACGCGTCCTTATTAAATGAGTAATATCCGCATCAATACTTGAATGATAAATCAGAACACGATCTACATGCCAGATTTAGATCATTGGAGCCGTCAATCTAGGCATTTATAGATCGGAAAACCATAATCAAGATATCCATTTTAGAATTACGCTTAACACATCTTACGCAAATTACTACCTATAGATCTCCGTGTGTCACAAACGCTTAAGAAACACCTGTATTGTATCGCGACATGAATATAGAACATCATTAGGATAATGCTCCACTAGAAGCGATTCATATTCCAGATGTATGGCAGGCGACTTATGTGTAAACTAAATTAAAGTCATATTTTTTAGGCGTACATATTCATGTAATAAATTCATACTGTAGATTATCTTTAAACTCTTCCGCGTGACTTCCTGAAGAATCTCTAAAAAACCAGGAATGTAGCACCTTGGTTGATATATCAGGACTAACATTTCAGTTCTAGATCATTGGGAGCCGTTCATCTAGAAATTTATTTATCTTAATACAAAAAACAAAGTCTTGTTTGTTAACAACAGCATTCATAACTCAAGAAAGCTGGATCTATTAAGATGAAATTTGGTATGGATATAATTTAAGACCCGGGTAAGAATATAGGATAGGTTTTATTTCTAAATTCCTACGGGGAGCGGAGCTCGCGGAAACATCTAGTCGGTAATACATGATATTAATTTTTTAATCACACTAATACACATCTTACCCAAGTTACTTCTTATAACAGTACATCGGTATGACTGTCGCAAACGCTTAAGAAACAACAGTATTATATTGCAACATGAATAAAGAACATATTAGGATGATGCTCCAATGAAAGCGAGTCATATTTCATTAATACCTACGCGTAGCAGGCGATGAATATGCAAATGACTTGTTTTATTTAAACACTCGCGTACGATGTGTCATTGTAATTGAAATTAAAGTCATATTTTAGAAGCTCTTACGTGCTAATTTGTGAAATATTGGATAGAATTTAGTGAAGAAACGGTAGGCTTTGACCAAAAGTAAAACAAATCGACGAGCTAAATAGAAAACCTGCAGAAATCCACATTTGTATTGGAAGTCTAAAAACCATGTTTTAATCTATGTAGTTTTTATTTGTAAATCATATCTGCCATTGGAAAGCCACCTTTACGCCTATATGATAACATAACTAATGTTTTATATTCACGACCGACACAATAAGAGAAACGACATCCGTATGTTGCAGATGTACATACATGTTATATGTAACGTTTACCCGTTTGTTCGGAAAGAAGGCGAGTGTTGGCTCGATTGTGGAAATGGGGGAAAGGTGGCGTACTAAATTTAATATCAAAATGACATTATACATACATAATATCACGCCTGTTTCCCACAGGGATAGGCAGAGACTATGGACCTCCACTTGCTACGATCCTGACCGACCTCCTTCGCTTCATCTACACTCATCTATCTCTTTAGCCCTTCAGTTACGGTTAATTTTTACCTATCCTTTTTTAGAACGTCTGCAATGTCGCAGAATGTTCGCTGAGGCCGACCCTTTTCTACTGTCCCTTTCACATAATCATCATATTCGTAAAAATAAGTACGGTCAACATAAACTAACTTCGCAGTTATGTAGACAAGTGTGAAAAATTAACTCCCTATTAATCCAGCCTACTGAGGCGATACCGTCAGGATATAAACTAGGGGCCACATCACATGACGGTGCTTAAATCGCCTCCAAACTGAAGTAGATCGATGTAGGTGGAATATGGGACGCTGACGCTATATTGACCAAGCAGAAACACAGTGAGCATCAGACCATGCAGCAATTCCTCTCTTTGAGCCCCAGTAGTCCGTTTTAAGGACAACATAAAGCTTTTTCAGGAATAAAAAAGGGTAAATTCTCAGACACATTTAATAAACATCTGCTTGTAAAAATCGTTATTTTGTAAAAGTGGACACTAACATTGACCTACGATATAATAACGAATAGGGAAATTTTACCAAAACATAATGATGGGTAAGTTGCCAGAAAGCGCAAGGTGGGACGTCGCAAAATGTCATGACTGAGGAACATCCGACAATGGACTGGTATCAAAACTGTAGAACAGTCTTTCCCAAAGTGGGCGATAACGCCCCCTTGTGGGCGCTGCAGGTCTCAAGGGGGGCGGTAAGAGACCCAGAAAGAAAATGTTTTTTTTTTTTGCTAGGAGCTTTATTTAGCTAGGAGGCCTCTTAAACAACGACTGCAAGAGCTCTCGACTCTCAACAACAACCACATAAATATCATCCTCCACTTTGAGAATAAATATTTACATAATATACATATATAGGTCACAATAATTAATTAATTTAATTTGAAGTTATAGTGGTTTTTAAATAGGTGAAAAAATGGCGGCGCTAAAAAAATATTTATTCTCAAAGTGGGCAGTAGACAAAATGAGTTTGGGAACCACTGCTGTAGAACAACTGTTCAGGCTTGCCATGGAGAAATCAAGATTTAAACAGCTGACTGCCAATCTTCAGGAACGAAGCAGCACCTTAAGAAGAAGAATCAAAACATAAGTGCCACTTTGCAATATTCTTGAACTTGAATGAGAACGTGAAGAATGCAAGAGCAAGACATAACACTTCAATCTTTTCGTTCGTTTCGTTTTGAACTTATTCCAAAAGACGTATTGTGCTAAAGATTCGAAATAAAATAGTTCCAAGTGTATTCCCTGCTTTTACATTCGACTCTCCGATCCTACATAAGTAATAAATGTTTTAATCTTCTACAGAGACGTAAGAGTAAAACGTGTGACTGTAGTTACCGAGGCAAACGTTCAGATAGTTTACGACGGCGGCGGCGTCATAAAACGTGAATTTGTGACCCGCGGCGGCAGTAACGCAGTAACCGTGTTTCGCTGCTACCTATAGATATGATTGGACCTTTTTATGTCAAGACCGGCGACAATACATTAAACTCTGGTATATTGGACATGAAATTTATTAAATATAAATTTATTAAGTCAGCTGTGTAAACAACAGATAAGAATACAAAACAAAACTTACCATTCCCCTTTCACGGTTGCCGTAAAAGGCCACTTCTTAAAAAGAACATAACAACATTATACCATCTATTGCGATCATCAACCCGCCAGTTCGGCATGATGGGTTAGGCTGCGTTTCCACTGAAGCGGAGCAGAGCGGAGAAGAGAGAAATTGACCAATCACAACGCTCGAAATCTCCAAAAGCCGGTACGCAAGACGGACGTTACTGTATATCCGCGTTTCAGTGTCAAGCAACATTGAGCACTTTTAACTTATGATGAACAAGTCTAATTTGGTTTGACTTAGTAATAGAACGTCACTATCGTACGACTATTTTTTATGGAGTAACCCCCCTGCTTTTAGGAAAAGTCTTTTTTTATCCAACAGTGGACTGGTGTATAAGTAAAGTATAGCAAATAGCACATGGAATTCACACAAAATAGCAATGGCACTTCCATGTAAATATATAGCCCCTTTATTAAAAAATAAATAGATAATTATTTTTTTTACTTCAGCGTGCCTCTTGGCATAGGTCTAGCTTTGTTCCCATTTTGTGATTTCTCCGTCTCTTTTCCTATTTCCATATCTTTGGTACCTGTCACTGCTCTCTCCCTTACCCCTCATATCGCGCATTATGTGCTGATCGCAAATATCGTCGTTTACATTTGTAGCCGGAATAAGGAGATATGCTCAACCCACAAAGGGAAGATCTTTCTGCCAACCATATAGTGCTGCGCCTAGGGAACCGAGGCTCCGACGGTGGGATGTCTTACCGAATTGTTGGAGTTCATGTAAGTGGTAAGTTGCAATCATATCGACATGTAGGATACTATCAGCGCCTTGTAGGCTTCTTGTAGACTATTTCAGTCTTTATTATTAAGTTGTTATTTAATAGCGTACAGGTCGCCACACATTTGAATTCTATCAAACGATCGAGTTGATTGAGCTTATTGAAGCTCAATCATTTGAAAACGCTATAAACTCTAAATTACCAGTCGACCTATCAGCATTAAATCCGCTACAAAAATACAGAACAATCGGAAAAGAGGTCGACAAATAACCGAAGTCTGTAACGTTGTGTGCAAATTGAATTCTCAACTACCAACTATTTTAATTCCGGACAATGTTTGACGTGTACGTACGGTTCACCATTTTGTTATTCATCAGCCCGGACCTATTTTTTGTTATTTCATGAAACGGGTTATTTTTAGTCATACTTAATTGTTTAATTTATGTAAACTATATTTTCCAAATGAACCGGTTAAGACCCGCATGGTGTATAATGCGGCTTCCATTGTTTTACTATTGTCTGGTATTGACAGATCTCAAAATGAAACAAGCTACTACTTTTTTCTGAGATTTCTCATCTCTTCACTGTAGCTGATGGTAAGCTAAAATCACAGGCAAAAGTCACGTAATGTAACTGTAATAGTTGACTAATTATAATTAGTTAACCAGGAAATTTATGCATGCAATATACTTATGCTGATGGACTCATCAGCATAAGTAAATAAGAATTGTTATTTTATGGTTAAGTACCAAGATATAATTATAATTCTGGACTTGAACTATGACAGGTCACGATTTCCTCGAAGAGAAATTTCATTTTCAATTTCTCGTCCCATTACAGAATCTCAAATTTCGCCAATCCCGTAAACCGTCAATTAAATACGCTGGCCAATTTAGCCCCAAACCGGTTTTAATTTCTCGCGGGTTAATCTATCCACTTCAATCCCACGTCTTGGCACACATCCCTTGTATTAGGGGGAATATTATCTTGCAGTCTTTTTTCTTTCATTTAGACTTTTCCGTACAAACGCAGTCTAGCTTATTCTAATTAAGGCAAAATGTTGTAATTTCAAATAAATTGCATATATCTAAGCATATAATTAGTTTTTACAGTCAAAATATGAACTCAAAATTGTATCATAATAGGGTTACATCCATCATCTGAATTAGATTCCATGGTGCTAATAAACCACTAAAAATTACCGAAAATTTTCATTTAATCGATAAGTGCCATAAAACGTATTTCAATTTAACATTTTCAAATTTCGCGAGTAAAACTTTGAATTAGTGGACGCCATATTTTTCGATCTCTCTCGTATATATGTCGTACACCGCCAATTAAATTTGAATTTCGTACTTGAATGAGGAGACAGTTTCTTCAAAAAGATATTTCATTTGCAATTTTTGTCCCATTACAGAATTCAACTCTTGCCAATCTTGTAAACCGCCAATTAAATGTATTGGCCAATTTAGCCCCCAACCGGATTTAATTCCTTGCGGGTTAATCCATCCACTTCGACGCCGTGACTTAGCACGCATCCCTTATACAGGCAGAATGTAATCTTACCTTTTGTTCCAGTCTTTTTGACGGTTTGCCCTATTTAGAAAATTAATTACGTTAAAGGGAACATTCTGTTGTAAAACGAAACTACTTCGCGTTTCCATGAACATTTTTTATCCGCTACATTTAGCTGATCGCTCGAATGAATTGAAAAATGTTATTCCAGTTTTTTATTTGCAAAAACAAATACCTAATAGAAAAATTACCAAACTATCCAATTGCAATTTTGTAAATTTTTCTAGCTCGAAAAGAAACGATTTCCTTTTGACTATATAATACAAAGGTCAACGTGTAATAAAATATACTGACACTATTTTCAATGGTAGATTCAATCTACGATACTAAACGCTCTTTGTGAGTGGAAAGCAAAGCCATTTCCAAAAAAGCCAAAATCATGCTCTTTTTTATGCTCTCAAAAAGTCGTTCCTTACCAAAGCGTAACAAAAAGAGACTGAGGGCTCAGTCAGTTAAATTCAGTCTAAATATATAAGTCCCGTACTCTACATAGAATCGTTTTAGTACATTCTGTTAGATTCATATATCTACGTCAACGTGTATACATTTTCCTTTCCTGGCTGTGATTCGGTCGCGTCACGTGCCGAAGACATTTTTAACGTCGCACTAGATGACTTTGTAAAATCCTCGGTGACGTTGTGTCGACTCATCTCGTGTCATGAATATCTGAAAAAGCTATATAGCCTCTCAAGTAATGGGTTTCTCTTTTGGAAATTAAATGAAAATGAAATTAATTTGATGAAATGGAATCATCATCATCAGGTCTTTTTGTCTTCACAGCAGGAGCACGACCGTCTCTGTACTACCAAAGTCCTACTTGGCCAGCCAGAGGACTTGGCCTACACTCTCCTCGCTGGCCAGACAAGTTGGAGAGGTCTCGTTACTGTTTATAAGCTTTGTTTAGCTTGTATTTCCTAAGTCGCCTTCCAATGTCGTAAGAACTTGGAGCGGCCCTATTCTACTCTGCCGGAAACCACACGGCTTTTAAATGGAATCATAGAAGACAAATCCTTTGCGTATTTTAGAAATGGTTAATGAACAATTTAGAAAGCGAGAAATACAATTTTAATTAAAAAAATGTCACTGTTGTTATATTATATGTAGGTAAGTAAGTTTTTTAAAATCAATATTGGACAATTGGTGTGAGCTAGCGCAGAAACGAGATCGCTGGCGAGCTCTTGTGCAGGAGTCCAGACTCACTCTGGGTCGCTGAGATAGGTATAATATACTAGTACAAATATTGCAATAAGTATGAATGTCAGTACAATGAATTTCCAACATTCTGAAAATATTTTCTCTTGAAATCAAAAAGTTTCAAATATAATAAAAAAACAGAAAAAAAGAAACTAATAACTCAATTGTCGCTGTACACTTTCGAACCTATGAAATAAATACCTAAATCTTCATTACGCCAGTACCCTAACCTGTAATTTACTTCAAACCATGGGTGTAAAAGTTAATTCACCTAATAAGCCACATGGAAGTGACCGATTCCGCAAACTAGAGTGCTCGGAACCGGGAAGTAACCACGAATATGGGCTTCGGTCACGAAACTTTAGCGATCAAATTATTTCAGGTTACGTATCTTTTGATGGCTCGTGAAATAGCGACAGTTCCTAACGTGTTCCGTGAGCTCTCAAGTGTTTTATGACAGGTTTTAGATTTGAATGTCTGGGCTTTATGCCATTCGAAAATCAAATTAGGCATACAGGTTACCTGACACCAGAAAACAGTGCAATGCGTCATAAAAACAATTATAAGTTAATTTTTATTATATAATAGCTGTGGCCGTGGGCTTCGCTCCACGAGGAATTTCGGGATAAAAACTATCCTATGTCCTTTCCTGGGTATCAAACTATATCCATATCAAATTACATCTAAATACATTTATAATATTAGTAGGAATAGTAGGATTTTAGGCTAAGGTATATATTATATAATTATATTTATGCTATAGTCGGTAAGGTATTTTGTTCTATGGGCCTTTAATATTAAGTTCGTTGCCTGAAATAATGATTTGATTTGATACTACTGCTACATTTAAGAGTCAGGCTTATTTCTGTGTCATTGTATGAAATACATACGTACATACATGTACTACCACGTTTTTTCCCCTAATAGGGCGTAGCGTGATATGAGCGCAGAATTTCACGTGAATTATGATGGGCGAGGTGACATAATAATTAAGAAAACCATAGGCTTACCACCTCAAATGCCCATTCCATGTGAAAAAATATAAGTCGGATTTTATAGTTCAGATTGAAGACGGACATAAAAGCTTTTGAATTTAAAATCATCTATTGATTCAATTTCAATTATATGTTAATATTTATTTCGTGAAGCACTTGACTTGATTAGACTATAGTTTCATCAACGTGTTTCTGTTTGACGTAATTTTCTGAAAAGAGTTAAGATAACCCCACCATAAAGACTAGGACAAAAGGCAAACATTCCGCCCCTAAAGTGTATGTGTGCTAATTTGTGGCATCGAAGTGGATGGATTAACCCGCAAGGAATTAAATCCGGGTGAGGGCTAAATTGGCCAACGTATTAATAAGCGGTTTACGAGATTGGTAAAAACGACTTTGGAACTACAATTATCATGGTAATTATAAAATTAACCGGCCAATGCGAGTCAGACTCCCGCACAAAGAATTTCGTACCACTGTCTATATAAAATCACGTTTGTTGTGTATGGGAGCCCCACTTAAATATGGATTTTATTCTGTTTTTAGTATTTGTTGTCATAGCGGCAACGGTTCATGAGATACAGCCTGGTGACAGACAGACTGACAGCGGAGTCTTAGTAATAGGGGTCCCGTTTTTGCCCTTTAGGTACGGAACCCTAAAAACTGAAACCATAAAGGTTGGCAATTTAGAGCCTAAATACGACGAATACTCAAGGCTTTGTTTATTTTACCTACACATTTCATTTCATTCAAATAGAATACGCAAGAAAAGTGACATTTTCTTACATATTGTGACAAAACACGGTATAAACCCACATCCATATTACCATCTGCCTTAATTACGTATTTACTTATATTCGTCCATCTCTTATGAGGCTTTTAACTTTGATCTCCAAACGGACGGTCCTCAAAAAATACATTGTAACAGCTAATTCCAAATATTCCGGAAAATTCTCATTCTTAACTGTCAAGAGCCATTAATTAGGGGAAGAAGTCATTAGAGACGATTAAAAAAGTTAAGTGGCCGCCTCGAATATAAATACGACGAAACCAAGTTTTAGCAAGAATCGTTCGGAAGCGTTTTAAATAATTACTGTTTGTTTTAAAGTGTATGTATTTGTATGTATATAAGTATTAAGTTCGATATAATACAAATGTGTTTAATACCTGTTTCAGGCGGATTAGTATTAGAATATGGACCTACCTAATACGGTCCTGCTGACCGAATATTCATCACTCTCTTCATACGCACCTATTTATACCCGATTATGGCAAAGAAGAGGTTGTGGCAAACTTAAAACAGGCAAATATAAATGTATACATTCGAGTTGCTTTTTTCTAGTCACCGTAAAAACTTGAATATCAAATAAAAATATAAAATATTTTGATCCACTGAAAATAAATAGTATTGTGTTTTTTTTAAATTATTATTCTTGAAATTAATTTCCACGTAAAAAAAGACTTACGGTACGGTATCTACAAACCAAATCTAAACATAGAGACATTAACAAATTTTGCACGTAAACTTGTACAATAACGATATCGAGTGCGTGCGTTTCTCCTAAACATATAAATTATATGCCTCGGCAGCATTACCGCTTCGTGTGAATATTAATGTAAAGATTACATACATAAGCCATTTCGGATGGATATTAGGACCGCTCCTAAATAAACCGAGCTCGCGCTCCCCGATGATGCTTTCAGACAAAACATAAATATAACAGCTAGATAAACAAACAAGCTGCTGAGAAAGTTTCTCGGGCCGGGTTTTAAGGTCAACTAGCACTTGCGTACTACAGGGTTAAAAGACCGCGGGCGCGGTCCGGATTACCCCATTAAAAAAGAAAGCCACTTCTAACCACGCCGGTGCTGGCTTCGATACACTATTTACCTCGGCCGCAACACACATGGCGCATAGTTCTCAGCACGCCATGGTAATGATAAACACGGTGTGATCGATATCGAAGTACGTTTGTTTTTCTTGCGTGTCAAAGGAGAAGAGGTTCGCTTTCGGCGAGTTTTCGCTTTCGTCTTACGCAACGGGTCGTGCACGTGGTGTTTGGGGGTCGCCGGGAGCGGGCGCGCGGGTCCCGCGGCGGGCACTCGACTTGTTTAGCGGTGTGGAGAGTCGTATTTACAGGGGTCGGCGGCAAGGCTGCGGGCGAGTCGCCGCCAGGTCGGGGGCCCGCGGGAGCGACGTGCGGCGGGCTTCGCGGCCGGAGCGGGACTGGGCTTCCAGTGGTCGCGCCTGCGCCCTGCCCACGTCTCCTCCCCCGATTGATGTAATATTTATCTTGGATTAAGAAATAGATAAGGAGCCGTGGCTAGACACGCTGGAGATCGGCTGCCGCTGCTGTACTGCCACTTACTTTTAATTACAGAACTAAGTGAGCTTGTAAGAAAATGTTCTGTTTTGCTTCAAACAGTATTTTATAGAGACGTCTTCTAAGATTATGAGGAATGTTCTCAGATTCGCAGTTATCACTATCAGCGATTGGCTCATTTGATTAGCGCGGAGGTTCGCCGGATCAATCGTGTGCGGCCGCGGGCCGCGGCTTTCGCTCGTGGGGCTCCGGCACACGTCGGGCGCGCTCGGGGCGCGCTGACGTCACGCGGGACGCAAGCGCGGCGACAGGTGGGCGCAATGCGCCGCGCCTATCATATGATTATGACATTTCCTATTGGATTTGGTGGCGGGACGTTCGTTCCGATTGCTTGCGGTAAGTTTGCTCACAGCGATCTCTGCCGGCGCACAATTGATTCGATGCTAGTTTTCGATTACGTGTGTATTGCTGGGGGAAAGTTTTGGAGCGCATGTGTTAACTGGGGACTGCCGTCGAAATGGCTGAGAAAGTTGGGAATATGATCTTGAAACTTTGTTAAGGACAAAATCCGATATGGCTACAGAATAGTAGAGATACGAGTAGACATGTGCTAGCTATAGGTTCTACAGTTTAAATAAACTACACTTGGGAATAGGATTACATTAACAGTTGTTCTAAAGTGCAGATACAAAAAGAATCATGTAAAAAGTCCGCCAACTCTCAAGAGACATCGAGGATCAGGTTATGTCCTGTGTATATATATATATATATATATATATATATATAAAATCCTGGGTTTTGATGTCATCTTCTAGAACCAGTTAGATATTCTTCTTCTAACTACCATCTACTAATTATCATCTCAAGTATCGAATTGCAAAAGCAAAAATATATAGGGCTCCTAATTCTTGGAATTAGGCTACACGGCCAAGAATTATAAGACTATTTCTCGAGCGTTTAGAGCGAATTTTATTGCTACAGAAGCTTTTAGTGAGATGAGAAGATATGATTATGTGATTGTCTGTTCAAACAACATACTATTATTGCTATTGTTCTCAAAACATTTAGAATTCCAATTAAAACTCTCATTTAAGCGCAGCTGTAAAAGTCCACGGGATAATGGCGGCCGACCTAGCGAAACTTTTAAGCGTCAACCCCTCGATCAGCTTTCACTATCTGCGCGGGAAGACAAGCAGCTGGTACGCTCTAAGTTTTTTTTCTCCCGCACTATCATTGAAGTTTTTTTATTGCTTAAAGTGAGTATACTTAGTGGTTGCATATCGCATTTCCAAACAACATGCCATCATTTCCCGGCTATTGTTCTCAAAACACCCAGAATTCCAATTAAAACTCTCATTTAAGCGCAGCTGTAACAGTCCACGGGATAATGGCGGCCGGCCTAGCGAAATTTCTAAGCGTCATTCCCTCGATCAGCTTTCACTATCTGCGCGGGAAAAGACGCAGCTGGTACGCTCTTAGTTTTTCTTTTCTCCCGCACCAGAATTGAAGCTTTTTAATTTCTTGAAGTGAATATAATTAGTGGTTGTATATCGTATATCCAAACAACATGCCATCATTTCTATGCTATTGTTCTCAAAACACCCAGAATTCCAATTAAAACTCTCATTTAAGCGCAGCTGTGAAAGTCCACGGGATAATGGCGGCCGGCCTAGCGAAATTTCTAAGCGTCAACAACAACAAATATTAATGTCATCTGCGGGGATCACACAGTTTAAAATTAACACGGTGACGCTTTGGGTTTACCCACGTCAGGGACGGTAAAAGACATACAAACTTATATGTTAGATGATAACAATTTTTCCTCTGAGCTTTACCTTATTTGTCTTGCTGCAGCACCCACATGCTAATTTATTGTTGTGTCAAAAGTCAAAAATCATTTATCTTTGGGTATTTGTATCACATCACTTGGTTATTGTAATTTTTTCTTTCGATTGCATTATAGTTGTTGACGTCAGCGCAAGTGCAGAAGAAGCGGTAACAAACTGCACTGCAGCATTTCTCCAAAAACGTCAACTTACAATTACACTGATGTTAAAATTAGAGATCTCTTTTGAGATAAGTAGTGCCTTTGTACAACTTTTATTTTATGAATTCTCTGTATACATTTTCCGTTTGCATAAATTGGTAAATAAATAAATATATACATGTACCGACCACTCTCTACACGTATACTCAAATTATGACATTACTGAGTGTACAAATACAAACATTTAAGAATGACCTGTCATTCTTATTAAAGCTGAGAATTGTATCTAATATATGTATAATTTAATTATCTGTGTGTGAGTGTGTTGGTAGTGACAAATTAACAATTTATCTATCTATTTAATCTACATAAACGGTAGATATACATATCCACTTTTCATTATAACTAATCATCATCAATAAATTTAAGAACTAGGTTCTTGTCGGTGGAGTATTTTCCATGTATATTTTCCATATTTTCTGCTAAATGCTTGACCTCCCTATACGACACAACTTTTGCCTTTTCTTTTACTTCATCCATGAACGACCTTCTTGGTCTTCCTTTTCCTCTCTTGGCTTCCACTTTCCCTTCCATTATGTTTTTTATGAAGTTGTCATGCCGCATAAGGTGGCCAAACATTCTTCCTCGTCTTATCTATGCATAATCGTTCTGTTCTCATTGACCATTTCCAGTACTTCTTTGTTGATTTTTCTCTCTGTCCAGCTTATCCTTTCCAGGCGTCTCCAACACCACATCTCAAAGGCTTCTAGTCGTTCCCGATCCTTTTGGTTCATTGTCCATGTTTCACAACCGTACAATGCAATGCTCCAATGAAAAGTAAATGTTATCTACGAGATAGAAATATACTTTATTTGTCATACCATAGAAAAACCAAATGTCACAAAATTCCATGATAAATAGGCCAAAGCTGTTAGCCTATGTCAGTAACCATGGAATTCGTTACTTTCCAACAACACAAATGTGGTACTTTTTTCAAAACTTCAAAACAAACATTTTTTATGGGATTTTTATGACGTCATAGTTTAGTTGGAGTAAAATAGCGCTCTTAATATTAGTTTTTTGCAATGATAAAACTATAATCGCGTTGAAAATGGATATGATCATGACAAGTACCATTATTTAGTGACGTATTTAATTTTCTTAACAGTATCAAATCATTTATTTTTGACCCAGGGAAGTATCCAATTTAAACATTACACAACCCATGAGAAACTTAAGCTTTATCAACAAAACAACTCCAAAAAATTAATATAATTTGTGGGGATTACAGTTTAAAATTAACACAAACCCACGTCATCACGTCACAGGGCATTCAGAAAGGGCTACACCCTTTCTTCACAAGGACGTAATACACCCTAGACAGATGTAGGTAATATATGTAAACATAAGAGGAGCTTAAGAGTCCCCTTACCCTAGACCAAAATACAACTTTCCATACAAACGTAGTCTACGTTTTATTTCAAAACGACATGTCCGATTTGGGCAAAATTTTGTAATTTCAAAGATATTGCAATTATCTAGGTTTATAACTGGTTTCCGACGGTAAAAATATAAACTTGAAATAGAATATAGTGTTTTACATCATTTTTGACCATTAGTATGGGAAACTTCTAAATCGTTATATTTTCTTTCCAGTTCATAATTTTACTATAGGAAACCAGTTATAACCCTAGATAATTGCAATTTCTTTACAATCACCAATTTTTACCGGAATCTGACATGTGGTTTCAAAATTAAACGTAGACTACATTTGTATGGAGAAGTCTAGGGTAAGGGGACTCTTAACAGAGTTCATTATTGGTTCCGCTAGCGTGATCGTGGGCGTGAAGGTGGAAAAAAACTGCCAAGTGATTCGATGATGACAGCCAAGCGGCTTTACGTGCCTTCCGAAGCACGGAGAAGCTAGAGAAATTTATATGCCACTTGTGGTCCAAGTGATTTGACGATGACAGCCGGGACCAACGGCTTTACGTGCCTTCCGAAGCACAGAGAAGCTAGAGAAATTTTTATGCCACTTGTGGTCCAAGTGATTTGATGATGGCAGCCGGGACCAACGGCTTTACGTGCCTCCCGAAGCACGGAGAAGCTAGAAAAATGTTTATGCCACTCGTGGTCCAAGTGATTTGATGATGGCAGCCGGGACCACCGGCTTAACCTACCTTCCGAAGCACAGAGAAGCTAGAGAAACGTTTATGCCATTTACACCCTAGACAGATGTAGGTAATATATGTAAACATAAGAGAGCTTAACAGAGTTCATCATTGGTTCCGCTAGCGTGATCGTGGGCGTGAAGGTGGAAAAAACTACCAAGTGATTCGATGATGACAGCCAAGCGGCTTTACGTGCCTTCCGAAGCACGGAGAAGCTAGAAAAATGTTTATGCCACTCGTGGTCCAAGTGATTTGATGATGGCAGCCGGGACCACCGGCTTAACCTACCTTCCGAAGCACGGAGAAGCTAGAGAAATGTTTATGCCATTTGTGGTCCAAGTGATTTGATGATGACAGCCCAACGACTTTACGTGCCTTCCAAAGCACGGAGAAGCTAGAGAAAATTTTATGCTACTTGTGGTCCAAGTGATTCGATAATGACAGCCGGACTAACAGCTTTACGTGCCTTCCGAAGCACAGAAAAGCTAATCATTTTTTATGCTGTTTTTGATAAAAGTGGTTCGATGATGACAGCCGGGGCCAACGGCTTTACGTGTCACTTGTGGTCACCTATCTAAGTGCGGACCACGACCGGTGTCGCTTAACTGGCGAAAGCGTTTATTTGTCATTAATAGTCATTACGCCAGTCCGATTAAACCTATCGCCCAGGGCTAGGATTAAAATGATAGCATTCCCAAATACAATAAAACTGATATTAATTTCTGCTATCTGCATGGAAACTGTTCGGAATTAATTTGATGGATTATCCTTTTAATGATAGTCCGATTGTGCTCGTTGTTCAATTGTTCGTTTGCAATATATTAACAAAGTTTCCAACAAATCAGATACTTTTTCTTAACGTCAAAACGACTATGGAATTTGCATGAAAAAAAGACTAATAACGTCATAGTTTCTTGGAGTCCAATAGCGCTCTTTATATCAGTTTTGCCGCAATAATAAATCTAAAATCACGTCAAAAATGGATATGACAAGTCACTTGTCAGAAGTGACATTATTTTGTGACGTTTCGATCTATCAACAGTACCTTATAATCTTTTTTTTTTCCTTATTAACTTTCTTATTGGTTTAAACGACCTAGGTGGCGTGACCATAGAAGTAGAATTTTTTACTGCGTAAAAAGACCACACTAGCCGAGTGCGACAGATAATATGATAAGTGTCATCTTCATAAGAGCAAAAGAGATAGCATCAATTTGACAATGAGACAAGTTTTCATACAAAACATGTCACCCATTGTCACCCTGGCTCGAACACGAAAATTTGATTTTCCAAATTGTAAACTGTGTTAATTTATAAGTTATCTTATACTGGAAAGATGGTAGCGTACTGCTTTACCCATAGTTTGTGTAGTAGGTACAAATACAACCCATAAAAAGTTACACAGACATTTTTCGTTTCTGGTCACATTTTACAATACTCTACATATATCCATCTTATACCTTCTAAATCTATGGGCGTGACGGTTAGCATGCTAGACTGCCACTATGGAAGTTCCAGGTTGACTCCTCGGCCAGAGTAATATGGAAAATGGCATTTTTGAAATTGACCTGCTTGGGTGTCTTCGTATGTCTGTCTGGTTGTCCGGTTGTTCTACTATACAGATTTCAATTTTGGTGTTATCAGTTTTATTAAATGTATTCTCGGACTATTCGGGCTCAACCAATTGTCGTAAAATATAGAATTCGTGCCCAGTTTCTATAATAGTACGCAATTTTTGCCCAAATAAATTTTTGGACTTTTTTAAAAATGGCGATCAGTTTTTGGGACCTTTCAAAAATGGCTTTCAGTTTTTGGAAACTTGAAAATTGCAGTGACGAGAGCGGATTAAAAATATCGCTATCCAGAATATCTTCACAGTATTGTTGGCTACTTAACCCGTTTCTGACTGACAAGGGTCTAATAGACCCAGATGCATAACTACGGAGGTAAAATTATATGGTTTCATTTACCCTTCTCAATTGACACGTGTCTCGTAAATATTTCACGTTGGATTCAATAAATACATATAGGTTTATGTCTTATACAACGTGCAAACCACGGGCTATACTAGATCACTATCATCATCATCATCGTCAGCTATCAGGGACCCACTGCTGGGCATAAGCCTCAACCTCAGGATCACTATAGCAAAATAAAAGTAAAATCAACATCAACAATCAAAACAGTCAGAAACTAAATCAAATTTCGACATTCCCATACAAACTGCCCGGGAGTCTGCACACTTTAGTATAGAAATGCCTTTTTTTTTTTACTGTTATTTTCATTCTATTATACATGGTGATCTAGTATAACCCGTGGTTTGACTTATTACGGGTATGTCCCTTCCACGTTGTATATGATCTGAGCTTCATGAAATTTGATAGAATTTGTAAGTCCGATTCTCTTAAGCAAAATCAGTTTCAGATTTATTTTTTATTTTAATTAATAAAAACAAATTATTAGAAACATCACTATATTACTTCTTCCATAACAAAACTATGAAAGTTATCTCAAAATAAATAACCATCAAACGGAATCTATCTTACTGATCGACCGCTTTAAGCGTTCGTAGACGTGCTACGAATAATCGTAGCGGTCTACGTGCTACAGCGCAGCAGCTACGAAGTGCTACGCTTTACGATATACTATTTCTCAAGCGTTTTAGATCAGCAATACCGTCAAGAGAAAACCAACTAGATCTCATAGAATAGAGGCCATAAAAACATACTTAGATGCTTAGGGACGTAAAATCGATTTTATTTCCATGCATTCGTCAAGGTGTGTTTATGTATTCTCAAACCACATCTAATTTTATAATTGTAAGTTAACTTTTTTAGAGAAAAGCTGCAGTACAGTTTGTTGCCGCTTTTTTGTACCTTGCGCTTAGGAATCGGCAATAAACTAAGCTTTAAGTAAATGATCTGACGTCAACAACTATTATGAAATCAAAAGAAAAATTGACAATTATCAAATGATACAAATTTCCGATAAATATATGATTTCTGACTTTGTGTCAGTCAGTGTCAGATGTCTTTACGCAGTTTGAAAAATCTATCTCCAATGTTGGCTACTAACACATGAAAAATCAAGCAAAATCTACAATCTATCTCATCGATCTACCGCTGTGAGCGCTCGTAGACGTGCTACGCATACTCGTAGCTGTCTACGTGAGCGGCGTAGCGGCTACGAAGTGCTGCTTTGTTTGTAGCGCCAACTGACTTTTACGTATAGCCTAGCCCTAAGGGCCGCGCTACGCTGAATTGGCATGCCATGGCAAGGCAGCGACGCAACTGTGCTCGCGTCGCCGCGCGTCACCTCGCGTCACCTCGATCAGTCATACAACCGTGGTCCAGTGGGCATAGCGTCCGCCTTGTGATCTGGAGGTCACGGGTTCGATTCTCACTGGGAGGTATACTTTGTGAAAAGTTGTTTCTAGTTATATTTCAGGCTTGAATCACCTGATTATCCCAAAAGATAATTTCGTGTTTCAGAAGGCACGTATAAACTGTGGGTGCTTAAACCTATCCAAGGAATAGAACTAGGCTACCATTTGGTCCCATACAAATTGACATCAGCAGTCTATGAAAAGCAAAAAACTATATTTCCATATATGTTCCTCGGAAAAAGTTGTTCAGTATTGTGGACTGAATTCAGTCTTAAACCAGTTTCAGTACAATTGTACATCACATTTAGTACATTAGTACATTTTGTTGTCTGGTTCTTATTTTCGGACAACTTCATTTTTAGGCCTTTTTTGATATTTATATTTACATTTTTTAATTAACTTGAAATCTCTACTTGATACAGGTAAATTCATAAGAGCTTGTAAAGGGCCATTTTTAATATAAAACAGCTAAAGGAAAAGGCAGGAAAAAAATCTAAAAGTTTCCTCAACTTATATTCTTTTATCTTTTGTCCACTTTAATACAAAACATAAAGGATACAGAATTCAGACTTGACGCAGTACCATTATCTATAAAAAAAATGTACGGGAGCCCCAATTAAATATTTATTTTATTAAATTTTAAGTATTTTAATGCGGCAACAGAATTACATCAAAAACAGAAATTTTCAGCTGTTTAGCTATCACGGTTCATGACATGAGATACAGCCTGGAGGCAGAAAGACAAATGGACGGATGGAAAGCGGAGTCTTAATTAGGATCCCGTTTTTACCTTTTAGATACGAAACCGCTAGAAAAACTTAGAACAGGTACATTCTAAGGTTTTCTGCTTCTCTTGGTGCAAATCGTAAAAGCCGATCGAAGGAATGGGCAAAAATAATGCGGCCAGCAACGCCCACTTCTTCTTTCTTACGTGTTTTCTTTCAATTTCTCTTTATGGCAACGCCCACTATCACGCTACATGGCCTTTGAGTCTCACGGTCTTAGTGCCTGTCTACCCCGTTAGGGATAAAAACTGATAGTGTAAATATGTACATCTTAAGTTTCAAATATTTCTAAGTTTACTATTATTTCAGTTGAAATTCGCCAATTCAAGTATACTTTTCATGCTTTAAAAAAAAATATTTTTAGTGATTTTTTGTTTGTTTACCAAAACAGTAAAATAGCTTATTATATGTACATCTTAAGTTCCAAACATTTGTACGTAAATACTATATAATGTATTATTTAGTTCCACATCTCCACACTATCTCCAATAACGTTTTCAATTCCTTCGCTGTAGCCATACGCTTAACTTGAGGTCATCAGACAGTCTTAAGCTCAGTATGCCGATGCATCGGTCATCCTTTTACGACAATTTGTTCACAGTTCAAGCTGTGCGCTTATGGAACTAATTGCCTAAGTCTATTATACGTGCAGAATCTGTCTCTATTTTTAAAAACAGGCTTACAGAATTTTATCTAGGTGAGTAATCGTACCTTTTTTCTTTTCCATATAAAATGATATATATTATGTATATGTATGACATATTTATTATACTTATTTATGTAAATATATTGTATTGTATATATGTAGCTTTTTTGTAAGTATGTTATATAATATACGTGTAGTATATTATGTAAATTATAGGTATCCTTAACTATCTATTTAACTTTTAGTTTTCTTTGCACCACCGTTATTTCTGACGTGCCTACATTTCCTCTCCTTCCATCGGTTGTCTGGAAGAGATCGCTCTAAGCGATAAGACCGCCCATTGTAGCTAATTTATTTTTTGTATTTTTTTTTCTCTTGTGTATTGGTGCAATAAAGAGTTTTCATTCATTCATTCATACGTTTCGTTCAAAATATCAGTCCTCGACAAATTCGAAATTTGCCAGCTTAGTATCCTTTTGTAGATTAATTAGTTTGTATTTTAAAGCACTCGGGCGGCTCACTGAATCCGCTTCGGAAGAAGTGCGCGACTCGGGCAAGTTTCGATGGCGGCCTTTCGTTCCTTTTTCAGCTCCCACTCTCAAGTAATTAGCATTAGCTTCCCGACTACTTTTGAATTGCACCGTGTTGTTGAATTCTAGGGATTCTTTCATTCGTGTCAGTCGCTACACTATGTTTCTTGTTGAATAGTTTTTTTTATTATTATTTTACGGCTCTGGATACTAGTCCATTAGAGAGCATCTTTCCTTTTTCACTTCTTTATGCCTAACTCTAACTATACAATCAAAGTTTGGTGTACATCCTTTGATTGCTTCAAGGGAGTTTCTGGCGACAAATCTATACGAGTCCACTGGTTTTCATAGCCTATTGAGTGGCGGACGGTGCCTAAAGTAAAGACTTCCACCTTGTGCGCAATAAATGTCACTAAAGCCGCACTATGACTGTCGTTTTTAAACATTTCACATATTGTCTATGAGAATGAGCATTTAACACCAAACTACACCAATTTCATATAATAATGTCCACTAGAATCAATTTGCAAAACAATGTAAAGCAAACTCCAACTGAACTCCTTGACTTCCCACCCAAACCTCTTGTTGGGCTCTCTCTGGCCCGTAAAGGATGAAGTTGTAATTTTTTTATGAAGCTACCTAGCAAGTCTTCTCAGACAATCACACGTTTGTTTCTTTAACGTGGAAGGGACATAGCCATAATAAATCGAACCACGGGTTATACTAGAACACTATAGTATAATGAAATTATAGGAACAGTACAAAATAAGAAAGAAAAAATCGTGCAGCCGTCCGGGATATATGTATTGGAATAGAAGACTCGGTTTTGCGGTATGGAAAGCTTTTGTTTAATATCACTCTTTAGTCAGAAAAAATGTAGGCTGCCAGCTTCTGCCACAAGGAAGTTACAGGGGTGTCAAAGTCTTGAATGGCTGGAGAAATTAGTTCAACGGTACCTTTTATACCCGACTTAGCCGGGGCACTACCGTATTACCTGATATTATCGTATTTCATTACAAAAGTAAAGAATCTCGCATACAAGTTTCAAGTACACAAGATATCACCTGTTACTAAATATTTTACCAACGTACTAGCTTCCAAAATAGATTTTAATACCTGGTCTTATGGTTTACTATCGCCTGAACATGTATAATGAAGAAGTTTTAATGAGCGCCCCGGCCTTTAATTGCAAACGATGCCGATGTTTTTACAATTAAATATTTATTTTATTAAATTTTAAGTATTTTAATGCGGCAACAGAATTACATCAAAAGCAGAAATTTTCAGCTGTTTAGCTATCACGGTTCATGACATGAGATACAGCCTGGAGGCAGAAAGACAAATGGACGGATGGAAAGCGGAGTCTTAATTAGGATCCCGTTTTTACCTTTTAGATACGAAACCGCTAGAAAAACTTAGAACAGGTACATTCTAAGGTTTTCTGCTTCTCTTGGTGCAAATCGTAAAAGCCGATCGAAGGAATGGGCAAAAATAATGCGGCCAGCAACGCCCACTTCTTCTTTCTTACGTGTTTTCTTTCAATTTCTCTTTATGGCAACGCCCACTATCACGCTACATGGCCTTTGAGTCTCACGGTCTTAGTGCCTGTCTACCCCGTTAGGGATAAAAACTGATAGTGTAAATATGTACATCTTAAGTTTCAAATATTTCTAAGTTTACTATTATTTCAGTTGAAATTCGCCAATTCAAGTATACTTTTCATGCTTAAATGCTTAATTGCAAACGATGCCGATGTTTTTACACAACAACCTGCACAGAAAAGGAGTGTTCTGTATTGAAGATAATGTACATACCTGAATTATTCATCATCATCATCATCAGGTCTTTGTCTCTACAGCAGGAGCACGACCCTCTATGTACTACCAGAGCCAAACTTGGCCAAAGCAGCCAGAGGATTTGGCCTACACTCCCCACGCTTTCCAGACGGGTTGGAGAGGTCTCATGATTATAAGCTTTATTTACCTTGTAATCCCTCGGTCGGACACTTACAGCGTATGGACATGGCGATGAATAAAGTAAATTATAATTTTATAAAACTTAAAACCGACTTCATCATCAGACTACATACCGATTTTGATAAAATTGATATAGGACAACATTACAAGGATAATTTCCCAAATCGGTCCAGGCTTCTTCGAATAATCGGTGAACCTACATAAAAATACAATCGCGACAAATTGACAATCTCCTCCTTTTTGGAAGTCTGTTTAAAATAGTGACACGATTCTAACAACAAAGTCGAACTAGAGGATGAACTAGAACTAAATAGGCTGAACTAGAACTAACTAAGCTGAACTAATAGTTAACCTCTTTATAACGATCGATCGCTGTAAATGGGTTAATTAATTTTCCCTCACTGGTACCCAAATAAAATTAAGTAATAAACAAATAAATGCATGAATGAATATTGCAAATGAAACATGAATATTGGCAAACAAAACAAAGCAGCAGTTACATCTTCGCCGCGAACAATTGGTCTGATAAACATTTCACCGTTTCCGCAGACATGAGCAAAATAAATCATAATGCATTAATCATCAATCAATCAATCAAATATATCTTTATTATCATAGGATATTTAAAATATCTCTTAATAATCGTCATTATTTTGTTGCACTATTGTTGACGTCAAATAGTTACTTACAGCTAAGTTTACTACCGCTTCCAAAGCGCTAGTGCAGAAGAAGCGGTAACAAACTGCACTGCACCTCTTCTCCAAGGACGTCAACTCACAATTAAATTAATACTTAAAGTTAATGTGGACAGAGAATACATTGTTTTGTTTTTTATGTCATATCATAATTTAAATTTAATTTTTAGAATGTCAAAAATTTTAAAGTAATGTCAAGTTGTAGATTCAGTTTGTACAAAATGTACCAAATTATGACATTTTCGAGTACCTATATTACAAACTGTTAGAGGGACCCGCGTCAAGCTCAAGCCAGACATTTTTGTCTTTAAGGTAGTCATCGGTCCTATAATAAGCCTTCTCACAAAGTACTTTCTTTACATAAGTTTTGAATCTTTTGTCTGGCATATCAAGGATCGATTTTGGCAATTTATTATAAAAAAGTATACAGTTCCCCATAAACGTCTTATTAATTGTTTTAAGCCTATAAAACGGGGCAACTAAGTCATTCTTATTACGTAAGTTTCTATCGGTAAAATCGCTTACTTTATTGTATGAGGAAATATTTTTCCTTACATACATTATGTTTTCAAATATATACTGTGATGCTAAGGTAAGTATATCTATTTCCTTGAATAATTCTCTGAGTGAGTCTCTAGATCGTAACCCGTAAATAGCACGAATTGCCCGTTTTTGTAAAATAAAAATAGTCTGAATATCGGCTGCATTCCCCCACAGGAGTATGCCGTAAGACATTACACTATGAAAGTAACTAAAGTACACTAGTCTAGCAGTTGCTACATCTGTCAATTGTCTTATTCTCCTAACAGCATAAGCCGCAGAACTAAGCCTATTTGAAAGTTTAGTTATATGAGCACCCCATTGAAGTTTCGAGTCTATTGTAATTCCTAAGAAGGTAGTACTTTCAACAAGATCGAGTTTTTGACCATCTATCATTATGTCAACGCAGCCCTGTCTCACATTCGGAAGAGAAAATCGAACGCATTGAGTCTTTTTCGCATTTAACATGAGATTATTGGCAGAAAACCAATCAGAAATGGAAGACAAGGTGCTGTTCACCGCGCTAGCGTTTGTGCTATGTCGATCAAGTTTGAATATAAGCGAGGTGTCATCAGCAAACAGCACTATGCCAGCCTGCTTCTCAACCATGTAAGGCAAGTCATTGACATAAACCAAGAAAAGGAAAGGTCCAAGAATTGAACCTTGCGGTACGCCTATCTTAACATTAGATCCGTGCGATTTTATGCCATTTAAATCAATAGTCTGATGCCTATCTGTTAAATAAGATTCTATAAGTTTTATTGAATTATCATCAAAACCGTATTGACGAAATTTAAGCAAAAGTGTCGGATGATCTACGCAATCAAATGCTTTGGAGAGATCACAAAATGATCCAATTCCATCATTTTTGTTCTCCCATGCGTCGTATATATGAGTAACAAGTGCTACTCCCGCATCGGTGGTCGATTTCCCGCCAGTAAAGCCGAATTGTTGGCTATGGAAAAGGTTGTAGGTCTTAAAATGAAGAAGCATTTGATTGAGCATTATCTTTTCGAACACCTTACTCAAAACTGGCAGGATAGATATAGGTCTGTAGTTGCCAGGATCTGTTTTTTCTCCTTTTTTAAATAAGGGGATTAGTTTACTACATTTCATTAGGTTAGGAAATATGCCTTCATCAATACATTCGTTAAATATAAAAGCTAAATCAGCAGCTATGATATTTATGATATGGCTTACTACAGCAACTGACATGCCCCAATGGTCTTCAGATTTTTTTAAATTTAACTGTTTAAATGCATCTATTATATCTTTGGGGCCAATATGCTTAAATTTAAATTTAGAATCACAAGGCCTAACATTATTCTTAAGCAAGGCTTCAGCACGCTGGGGGCTAGAATTCACATTAGAAGTAAGTTCCAAAGGAATGTTAGTAAAGAAATCATCAAAAATATTTACTATTTCTTCAGTTTTAGTAATAGTCTTACCACAAGATTTGATTTGACAGATATTTTCTTTGGCTTTATTTTTACCCGTTTCTTTATTTATAACATTCCAAGTTTCTTTTATTTTGTTAGGAGCATTATTTATTTTTCTACTTATACGATTTGCCTTGGCTTGTCTACAAACTTTTTTAAATATTTTGGAATAATTTTTAACATATTCTAGAAAGGAAAGACTAAAATTATATTGTTTTTGGGAATATAAGTCATAAAGCCTGCTCCTACTTATGTAGATGCCGGTAGTAGCCCACTCACTAAACTGTAATTTTCTATGCACTACAACTTGTTTTTGTTTCAAAGTTTTTGAATATTCTGAGGTAATAACGTTAAATAGTTTATTGTAATGGTCGTCAGGATTTTTTCCTGTGTAAACGACCGACAACAATTTGTTATCTAAATTATTTTTTAGTTTTTGTATATTTTTAGAAGTAATCGGCCTACAAAAAGTCTTATCTTTGTTCAAAATGCTGGACTTGCCTTTGGACTCCTTGACATAAACTACATATACACCTGAATGATCAGAAGGCAGTTTATTAATAACTGATTTAACAGAATATTTAATATTACTAAAAAAATTGTCTAGACAAGTAGCAGATGTAGCAGTGATTCGTGTTGGCTCAAAGAATACGTTTACTAATTCATAACATTTAAAAAGATTTAGAAATTGTGTACTTTTTGGATTATCTACTAAGATATCAACATTAAAATCTCCGCAAACAATTAAATTCTTTTTACTAGATGAACAGGACTTAAGTACCTGGTCCATTGTTTTAAGAAAACTTTTAAAATCACTATTAGGAGGACTGTATACACAAATAATTATATGATGATCTAGCTCGGCACAGGTCACCTCACAAACGCGCTCAACAGAAAGTCTGACAATATCCGTCCGCTCTTTGCTACGGAAAGAATCTTTTACAAAAATTATGGAACCCCCTCGCTGAGCAGACTTCCTGTTAAAGCAGCTAACAATATTATAGTTGTTTAGGCTGAACATCATCTGACTCTCATACAGCCAATGTTCAGTCAAACATAAAATGTCAACATCCAATTCTTCAAGAAATAATTCAACTAATAATTCTTTGCCGGAAAAACCTTCTAAATTTTGATGTACTATTCTTAGTTCATGAGGCCTTTCCGTTGTCTTAATGTTCAGTTTAAAACTGCCGTCAAGTCTACAGATTTACCATCACATATTCCTGGTAAATCGGTAGGCGTCTTAAAACTAGGTTTTCGTTTACAATGTAAACTCGTCCAAAAATTAATATTATTTGCTACTAACGTAGCAATCTTACGTCTAGAATATTTTGAAAGATAAATATTATCTTTTGTCAGATCACATTCACCTATGAAATTATTGGTGTCAAAAAACACTAATTTATCACTATAACGACATGTTATATTATGTATCAAAGTATTGAGATAGTGAATGTTTCTATTATTTGTTGGAGACTGGCAACGTATATATGGAAATGCACATAAAATTATTTTGCCTACTTCTAGTTTAGTTAAATAATCCATACAGCTGATTATTTCTTTTTTTCCTATTCTATTACTATTGCCTATCAGTAATACAACAGTAGATTTACTATTTAGTTTGGTTAATTTAATTTTATGTAAAATTTGGGTATAGGTTGCATTCGGGAAGCAGTGATTAACACAATTGTTATCAAGAAGTGTGTTAAGCATGCAACCCATATTGCGTCCCATACTATCAGAAAAAACTATTGTATTACATGGAGGTTCCATGAGGTCAACGCAATCAGACACATTATTGCACAAATTACTGTCACAAGGAGAGAGCTCTGGTGTGGGGACACTGATGGTGGGCTGGTTGAGCTGCCCGCAAGTACATTGCTTAGCTAATAAATCAAGGGTTTCTTGATTGTACCTGCTGTCGCTAATCAATTTCTCCACAGTCAGCATGTGCTCAGTATTTTGTTTTTGTTGATTATTATACTTAGAAAATAATGAGGAGTAGTCCTCCTGCAATTTAATAATATGAGACTCAAGTCTAATCCTGTTGACCTCATACAACTCTTGACTTTCCGCCAATTTTTCATTACATAAGTCTAGCTCTGTTTGTAATTTACAATTTAATGAACTGGATTTTAATAAACATGATTTCCTGAGATTTATCTTTAATTTATTATTGGTTTTCTTGATTTTTTTACAAATTTTTAAATGTTTTTTAACTTTGTTGTGACTTCTCATGGCATTTGAATTATCTAAGTAATTATTATTGCATGATGTCTCACTAGTGAGATCAATTACTGAGGAATTTGTTGAGGGAGGCACAGGGACACTATCAATGAGCTCGTCAAAGAGGCTGGACACCTCCGCTGACTGACGCGACTGGGCATCTTGCTCGTAACTACTTATGAGTCTATATGCCTCTCCCAGCTCTTTTTCTAACTCGGAGGTACGTCTGAGTGTTTGCTCATACGTATCACCGTAGCATTGGAAACAAAGAAACAGATGTTGAAATGAGTAGCTATAGTTCCATGGACGAAATATACAATGTGGAAGGGACTTACCCGTGATAAATCGAACTACGGGCTATACTAGATCATTTTAGTATACTGATCATAAAATAACAGACAAAGAACAAAAAAAATGACATTCCCATACTAATTGCCTGGGCGGCTGCACACGTTTGCATGAGCCGATTATTTTTTGTTTTTTGAAAGTTATTTTATTATTATTATACTATAGTTTTAATTATCATTATGCTATAGTGATCTAGTATAGCCCGTGGTTCGATTAATTACCGGTATGTCCATTCCGGTCCAGTAGACAGAGCTCAAGGCCGTAAGGCCCAAAACCACGCTTAGCGTAATGGTGGGCGTTAAGATGGAAAAAGGAATCAAAATAGTGATGTGTTGCTAACCGCATCGCATATTAAATGATCCAAATCTCGCCCATTTCCTCGATCCGTTTTTACTATCTGGAAGAGAAGCAGCTGGTTCATTCTATTTAAGTTTGTGTTGTTTACATAATGACAGTTCACATCAAAAATCTCATATCATACTTGAATGTGCTCGACCAAAGAGTATCGCAGTAAATATAAAGGAGGTATTGCTCCTTAACACATTCTAACCTTTTTCTTTTCTCCCAGACCAGAATTGAATAAATGTTTAAAGTATTTTACGCGGTACATTATTTTAACTGCCAAAACCTCTTACGATTCGAGCAACGAGCACATTAGCCCAGCATTATGTATTTTCTAAATAAGAGCTTAATCTAACAAGCGATTATGTCGCCCCGTAAAGGACTTATGGACTTAGTAAAATAAATTATACCTTTCGTCTTAATGCTTTAATATTAAAACCCTAATGGCCTAAAATGTTTTCGGCACAAAATTTCATTTTTAAAGCTTTAGTCGACTATAAGTTATTAATAATGTACAGTACACGTATTTTAGAGTTTGGGTTTTAAAATATGTACTAAACTCTTTAAATATAATATTGGGCATTATTTAAAAAAAAACTACGTTTAATAGTAAGACCGTGGTCAGACTTCGCATTATCGTATATTTTATAATTTAACAAGTTTATTCGCTAAGCAAATTAAAAAAACCCTGTCTGAACGCCATCTAGCTATGAGTAGCAGAACTACCGATATGACGTGATATCCATAGTGCCATCTATTTTTTTGTCACACGTAAATCCTCCAATAACATTAAAACGGCCGAATAGATTTTCATCAAACATAACAAACTACCGCAAGGGAACTTGCTTTCACGTAAACAAAAACCGCATCGAAATCAGTCCATCCGTTCCGTTCGAGCGCTACGATCCCACAGACAGACAGACCGAGAGATGTTAGCGTCAATCATCTTACACCCCTCTTTTTGTCGAAGGTTTAAAATAAATTAATTTTGTTTAAAAAAATATTCTTAGATACATTATAGTATTCTTTATTTATAATTTATAATCCGTACGTACTTACCTGACTTTATCCTAGTCGGCAACCAAAATCAAATAGACTTACCTGTAAAGAAAAAAAATACTTTCATTAAAAAAGAATGTGAAACGAAACATGTTATATTTCTATAACGATATTCATAAAGACAGACATGAATCTCACCTGTTCTCTCTCTCACGTTTCGTTTTTTGCTTAAATTAGGACCATATACGTAATCATCATTTGTCTCCACTGCAGGAGCACGACCTTCTCTGTACTAAGTGAGCCATAATTGGCGACAGCAGCCATAGGATTTGGCCTACACTCTCCTCGCTGGCCAGACGGGTTGGAGAGGGCTTGTTGATGTTTATAAGCTTTGTTTAGCTCGTATTTCCTAAGTCGCCTTCTACGACATCCACGGGAAGACTTGGAGTGGCCCTATTCTACTCTGCCGGAAACCACACGGTTTATAATGAGTATGTAATACTTATATTAATTCTGTGCTCACATGTCATTTATTAGGTGATGCACGAGGATTGTTGGTTAGCATTTAAAGAGAGCTGGCGACATAGAAATTTGATGTTGAATACACTTTGTCATTTCATAAGATATAAATTTTTTGGATAAAACGGAACAGTACTTTTCAACGCTGCTGTCCTTTCTGTCACTCAAAACCGTCATTTGCGAGAGCGAGGGAACGCTTCAGCACGGCCGGTGCTATAGCAGCACAGAAAAGTGCTGTTCCATTCTGGCAAATGAGTCCCAACCCAACCCTAATTTAGTTGGCAGACGACGTCCGTCCGTAGTCAAAGAATTAATGTAAGTATTACATACACAGAAACTTTTTATTTATTTTTATTTTTTTATTTAATATAGGGACAAATTACACTGATTGAGCTAGCCCTAAAGTAAGTTCCAGACTTGTGTTATAGGATACTAACTCAACGATACTATATTTTATAACAAATACATATATAGATAAACATCCAAGACCCAGGAAAAATTGAAAAAGGCCATTTTCCAACTTGCCCTGGCTGGGGATCGAACCCAGGACCTCCGGGTTGGCGGTCTAGCGTGTTGACCACTACGCCATGGAGGTCGTCGGGTCAAACGGCTGCAGGCACCTACAGCCGACTGCTCAACACCCTCTACAAGGCGAAAACGAAGGAGAGGTGCGAGAACGGGGAACGGGACGCATATTGCGCGGGACCTTATTAGATTCCATTCTGTATGTAATACTTATATTGATTCTGAGGTAATGTGTTATATAGTATATATGTAATAGATACTTGTATGCGCAGGTATTTACCGTAGACGGCATGTAAGTCAGCCAGATGAAGGATGTTGTGCCTCATTCCTGCTAATTAGTGCATTGTAACTGTTTTAGATATGTTGACTGAGTCGAACAGTTGCCTAGAAATTTGAGGAAGATTGTTTATTGTTTGTTTGTAATCTCTTTATTATAGGAACAAACTTACATACACTAGCTTTTACCCGCGACTTCGTCTGCTTAAATTAATTACTTGGTAATAAAGTCTACTTTTGTGTAGCAAAATAGAAAACTCTATACAAATTTCAAAGAGCTAATATACATTGGCGGACTTATCCTATATAGGGATCTCTATATTATAAAAGTTTGTAAATTGGAGTTTAATTTGTCAACTTGTTTTTGACAGGTGATGGTTTTAACCAAATGTCAAAGATAGTATGTGTTTTATAATAAGACAATTACAGATAAGAAAGCCTAGGGCAGCAAGGTCGCTCTTAGTGTGAACGTGGAAAAAGTGAATCAAAACAGAGATGGGTTCAAAATAACTGAGACGTGTACACCTACTTTTTACAGGGTAGGCATAAATCTTACTTAAATTACGAGAAAGGTTACATATTGAACATAATACATTTCTCGCTACTATTAGGGTGGCACAGGGTAGACAAATTCGATATGTCTATGAAATGCATGCTACTGCAAAATGGCTTTTCGTCTCAGATTTTTGCCCATCTCCTCGAGCGGCTTTACTTATTTACGTTAAGTTATTTTGTTACGTCAGATAGAAGATAATAATCGTCATTCTCTGCCATTAACTTACTCCATCAAATTGACAATTAACTTGAACTATTAAACGGTAGCTACACCGAGAGACTTAGTCCACGCTGGCCTAGATTCAAGTAATCCCTATAATTAAACCGACTGTTCTATTCGTCATCCAGCGTCCAGGGCTGAAGAGATCCTATTGAAACTAGTGTTGTAGCATAGTCTTGACTATCGATAGTATTGTCAATAACAATTGTGTCCTTGAACAAAATATAAAAAATACTATAACAGACTTCAACGCAAAATTACACAACCGAATTTTATAAGATTTATATGGTACTTTCTCGCAAGTATGCCCTTATAAACAAAAGAATTGGTCCAGGCATCTTCGAGTGATCGCGGAACAAACGTAAAATAATATGTATATATAATTGATAAACTCCTTCTTTTTTGAAGTCTATTAAAAATAGTCACAATTATATTAGTAATACTTATATTGTAGGATAGATAATCTCGATAGCAAATAGTTTGCAATGCACGTAATAAATATTACATCTGTGGCAATACAATTGATGACAAAAAAACTATCGATTGTAGCTTTTACTTTCGATCGATAGTATCGATAGTTTTAGAACTGATACTATCGCAAACTTTGGCTATCGATACTATCGAACTATCGATAGGCCTATCGATATTATGACTATTTTTAAAGATGAACTATCGACAGTCAAACTATCGATAGTCCTACAACGCTAATTGAAATGAATTCATTAATCCAGGAGACGATCTGTAATATTTTATCGGATGAATAGAAGAAATCATTCTGCATTGGGACCGAGGCAAGCATTCATCAAATTCAATTGCCATGCTTTTCACCAGATCGAAAAACAAATTTTAGCTAAAACACAACCTTATCGACTTAGAAATAAGGGCGTGGTTAAAAAAATGGTATGTGTGGTAAAGATTGCTTTGCAAAGAGAATTGGCGCCAATGTTTGTACGTGTTTTGTTTGTGTTGTGAGCTCCTAATGAATGGCAATCCATAGTTATATGTACGCGGATATAATGTTTTTTGTCCATTTTTCGCAGATATTAGATCTAATGCTCCGAAGTTATTAACATTTATTTCGGCTTGCATCATTGTTTATGATTTTTTGATGTCAGTATGAAGTAAACGGGTTACTCACGTAGAGAATCAACTACGCATCTTTAGTCTTCAGTCATATTCGCCCTTGTAAAGACCTCCGGATGAGGACCAGACATGTCGGCCCTTTACTTTAAACTAATAATTGATTGATTACATTGGGTCAAAGTTAATGCTAATGCATTATCTACCAGTTTGCCTTTGGGACATGTTGAGAAATTTGAATAAGGGTGCAAGCGTAATAATATCTGTGTTTCACGATCGTTTTAACCAGAAACATCCTCTCTTCTTATCATTTAACGACCTTGCTGCTATTCAATCAGCGTGTTGTAGACATCATAGAGTTATATCTGTGGTTAAGGAGTTTAAAAATCCTTGGGAAATTATGAAAAAATTGTGGGGCACTGTAGTGGCAGAATCTCTTTCATGATCGACACTCCGTTTTGGTCCCTTTTGACTTAATCTTGTCAAAGAAAATCTTTAAAAAAAGCTTTAAATTCGAATCACGCCTTTAAGTCCTGCGGCATGTACTCTGTGTGCTTAGAGCCGCAAGACTCCAAATGCACTTTCTGTCCCATTAGAGATTAAGACGTGACAGGGTATGCTTGTTAAATCTTTTTCGTAAGTATTCAAAACTGAGATCCGTCTAAAATTAAGTATACTAGCTATTTACGTACACCTAATTAATAAAGAAGGAAAGATAGAAGGGAGACGAGAAAGAGAAAGACCGAAGATGAAGTTTTTTCAACAAAAGAAAAGTTATGACTGGCAGAGAAGAGAGGAATAGAAGCAGCTCCACTTAGCTCCACCAAAAAGAGCAAGTTCTTAAATTACAAGAAGATTATCTATCAGTTTGTCATATACCTAGTTTGCGCTGCATCGCCCGCTAAACTATTAGTTCTAAGTGAATAACCAGGTCACCACGCCATAGCCAAGAATGGAAACACGGTAAAGAACAACTACAAAATTAACATCCATCATAATTTTAACCCAACGCAATCATTAGTTATCGTCGAAAGCTTTCAAATTTAAATAAACATTAACGAAATTTCCAAAATTATGCTTTGTCATCTGTACAGTACTCTATGCTTTGTCGTTTCTATAGTAATTTGTACAGTCATCCCTTTTCTAACTATACATTTTCGCATGGCAACCCGACATTAAAGGAATAATTATTTTCCGGGCATTTGCTACAGTTCGGTTTCCGATTGCTTTTTTTCTCATTCCCGTTGTTCTGCGTATTGATTGTCGTTAAATTTAGAATTTATCGGTAAGTCACGTAGCGATAAAATCTTCTATTTAATCGGTATTCCTTTGCCTCGGTCTGGAGCTGCGGGGAATAGAGAGTGGTGTTTTTAAGGTGAGTTTACATTGCAGTAAGTACTCAGTTGTTAAAATATTGACAGTGGCCTACGGATTTGTACTGTACGGGGAAAATATCAGTCGGTGAATACAAATGAGTTAGAGAACAGATTTCACACTCAGAACACTTTTCGTTGCTCCTCATGTATCATGGGTCCAATATAGAGGTAGTACACTTTAGAGTATACACTTTTTTGTCTAGCCAATTGGTGTTATGTCCCAGTTAGTGTTCCTGTTCCTCCACCCATCTCTGTCTTCAGACAAAAACTTATCTAGATTATCTCGCCACCTAGTTGTGGGTCTACCTCTACCCCAACGGCCTTCTGGTGACCAAAATGTTATCAAGTATATACATAGTAAATTAATATTCAGATATTATATTCTTCGTCTTAGACAACGCGTGCCAATAGACGGCAACACTGCTTGCGGCTCTAGGCTCTATGCTTAGAACCGCAAGACCCAAAATGATTTATTTGTCCCTAGGTAGGTATAAATAGCGTATAGTTACGTAGAGTATCAAAATTAAATGTTCCCTCAACTGGAACCGCGGAAGTGCATCCACGCGACCGCCTGCTGAAGTGATAATTGTGCCGGCGGCGTCGTCACGTCAGTTTTCGATTTAATGGCTCGACTAATACGTCGATACGATATGATCCGATTAACGCCATGCTATTTCTAGTTCCGGATATATTTAGCTTGAACAGTACGATTTTCAGAAAGTCAAAATCGACAATTTTGTCCTACAGGCAGAGCATTGTAATTTTTTTGGAAGTATGAACCGCGGATTATCCCACTAAATCGGAAAATTCCGCTCGCTAAGCTCTTGGTCAGTAAATATGACTAGCAGTTCGCCCCGAACAGGGTGACGACAGGGTCCGAAAAGTATGATTGCAATTAGTCCGTCTTTTAGATTATCCAAAAATAATGGACTCGTATTTTTCAGTTTACCAAAAAAGTAAAAATTTACAAAGATACGGAGCGTCAAACTTCCGGAGTGGAACTTTGACGCTCCGTATGGAGTGAATGTAGTGGAGTTCCGAATTTATATGCGTTGTATCTTTGTTATTTTTGGTTTCTCAGAGAAAAGAAAAAATACGTGTACAATATTTTTTAATAATCTAGCCGATGGACCAATAATATTTTTCCATGCGTCATGCCTTTTCTAAGCCCTTCTTCAATAAATTCGAAGTTTATATGTCTGATAAATAGAGTATCTTTGACCACATCTTACAAAATTTACATATAAACTTTGATAGAAGAAGACGCGGAAAACTTCGCTCTCTCTAAAACCAACGGCTTTATGACCAAAGTGTGCTTAGCCAGTAGAAAAAGCAATCCACATTTTGCCTGCATTTGTCGGTACTTAACACGGGTTAATGCAACAAATGGAGCTTGGCAACCACTGCTTCAATACTAAGCTACACAGCTTAGTATTTAGTTTTAGTTAGGTGGTTTAGGCTACGTTTAGGCACTTGATTAAAATACTGCAAATTTCAAGCCAGTTGGTTAACTCAATCAAGTTTAGCGCAAAATTATTGACACAATAAAATAAAGCAACGAATATAGATAAGTATAACATTCCCCAAAACAAAAATAAATACACAAAGAAATATAACAATAACCCTTAGTTGCCTAACATTTTTTCCAACAATATTTCCTTTATGATTAACTACACGGCGATATATCTGCAGGAAACAAGTAGCCTCCATTGATAGAAGAATCTGTAGATCCATCAGCACTCTAAATCACGTCGGAAAATGAGTGCTCTTTCTATGCGAAGGAACTTCCGTTAGTTTGTTTATATTTTGATCAAAACTAGTAATTAGTCGTCATTGTGAATCGTGACTCTATATCGTCAATCTAAGGTCCAGCAATATAAGAGGTTAAAACTAAGTACATATGTAGATAAGCCACAACTGCGCTCGTTTTATTGATCTATTTTGTCAATCCTCTCTTTTGATCTTCTAAAACTAATTTTTCTACTATTAAGATCATAGTTGGGCAAGCGTTTCTCCGTACTGTTTTTGGGAGGAAATACCTACTATTGAACTATGTTATAATTCCATCTTTAGCTTCTTTCTAATATAAGTCTCAAGGTCACCGATCCATTTCATTTCAGATTTTATCCTCGATCGTTCTCCGTCACTTGGAATTCACATTGTATGTGTTAAGCTCATCTTTCTGGCATCACGGTGCAAACGAAACAGTATCTTTACAAAATATACATCATTGGTAATCGCCTAAAATGTACGATGCTTGCAGACAAATTTATTTATACCGTTTTTCCGCTCACTACAATTTAGTGGGCAGTTGGCGCCGGTGTGTGCTGACACCAATTCACCTTCATCACTGTTTTGCACCAAAAGCTAATCTAAATCCATGCATATTGTTGCGTTACACACACTGTTACAATTGCTTATTTTAAAACAAAATTTGAACTAAATTCAACAGTTTCTAAGTTTGCAAATTATTTTAATTGTGAGGGTTAAGTTCTTAACAAGACAAATGTAATAAGCCCAAACTCGATAGTATTGCGTCGTGTCATTAGTCATTATATCCTTCCTAAGTCCGTCCACCTTCCAGCTCCATCATCAGATCAGATCCATGTCATCATAATATTGCATTGTTAGGCGATATACATATGCGTGCAAAATTTCAGCTCAATCGAAAACCGGGAAATGGGACATAATTAACTTGCAAGATTTTATTTACGAGTATTTACCAAATAAGGAATCGACGAAAAGGGAAATACCTCCATCTTTAAAAATATTTATAGTTGCGTCTAAGAGCTTAACGCTGTACAAAATTAAAGTATCTTAATTCCCGAAACTCGGCAAATACTGCATTTTGATGCGCCACAGTGATTTGTTAACGGCAATTAAGTTCTTACTCTTAAACCGAATGGCCCCGGTAATTACCTCGCCAGCAATATTTATGGGTTATCCAATGGCGAAGCCGAAAATATTCTTCGCTCCAGTCACAAATTAAATAAACTAGAGATATAACTTTTCATACAATGTACGCACTATTTAACAACCTTTATATTTTTACGCCTCTCGCGATCGCGATATACACTTTTGTTATATTTAATACTCAATTAGATGTTTGTGAGACCAGAGTTTAAGCTAAAGACACTAGTGTCAACGTTCAGCGATGTCTATATATAGTTCTCTTCAATTTCTTTACACCAATACTTTTATTTATTTGCTGTCATATCGGATTGGACCGACCGTGGTCCCAGACTGACTGATAAGGTACGTTTCGCGTAATTCCCGTGTGCAAAAATTTTATGATTATGCAACACGGTATTTTAAATGCAGTTATTTATGTCTCGTACGAAATAATAAAAAGGAAGATGGTGATATGGTAGGTGATCGATAGCTCTAAAAAATACTTTTCAGACAACATATTTGTTGCCTTTGTTTGTCACCTACGCCTGTCTACAATTCCATGCCGCAAACACCAAGTAATATAACGAACTCAAGAATTTCAAACAATTCTGTAAGCGATAACATTATAAAAACTACGTGAGATGTCATACGAAATATTTTAACACGGTTTGTGTTACGTGTACGCCTTTTCCGACTACACTACGTGAGTGAACCATGTCACAATATTGAATTCTGTAAGCAGTCTGAAACAAGCGCAAGAGTTACATTTCCGTACTCTTCTGCTTTGTACTTAGCTCCTGAACCTGTTTAATACAGCTGAAATATTGTCTTCCCCAAGACGTATAACATACGTTAGGAGTTAAGAGGTGTTATTTATTATTAGCAGGCCTTGCTTGCTTTTTTGTATTAGAAGATAAAGGTACTCTCGGAGCCATTAGTGGTCTTAGCTTGTCTGTATTTTGATGATCTTTTGCGCTGAAGTGGTATTTTTTTTTTAAACTACACTTGTAGATGCGTTGCTCGAGCGAATCAGGTTTTAATTTCATGAAAAGATTATCTTCGAGATAAATAGCAGGATACGTCACGTTACTTTTAATCAAATGCCTGGTTAAATTGATTATTCAAACAAAGCTATTGACAAGAAAATCTGTAGCCAAAGTGTGGTAAATATTCAATTTTAACTGCAAGTACACCACACACATCTGAAGACCATCTGAACAAACTAGACAGACTTCATAACAATTGTTTAAGGTTTATATTTTGTCTTCGTAAATATGATCGTGTTTCCGAATACCATTCTAAGCTTAAATGGCTTTCCATCCGCCAACGCAGGAATCTTCATATTCTATGTCAGCTATACAATGTGCTAAATAATCCCCTTGCCCCTGAATATCTCAAGTTAAGTTTTCAACTTCTATCTTCCACTCACGAAAGAAGCCTTCGTTCTTCTATTAGTTTGACTCTTTCCATTCCTTCTCACCGTATTGGTTTCCTTTCCAACTCTTTCGCCATTACGGCAGTAAGACTCTGGAACGCGCTTCCTGAGACCATTCGAACCGCTCCTAGTCACGCTAGCTTTAAGACACGGGTGTTTAAACACTTCTTGGCCGATCTATAACAGTAGATTTAAAAATTGCTGCACTTATTTAATTATTTATTTATATATGTGTGTGTGTATATAACGTCCCTTTTAATTAACTACAAATACTTTAACTGCTGCTTTATTCAAGGCGGAGCAACAGATTTGGCGCATAAAATAAAAAATCCGCAGGTTAGTTTTCGAGATAACTTCCCTTACAAATTTTCCTTAAAGAGACGCATACAACATCCTGTAGACGACATTGCGTATTGCGTACTATTTGTTTACTATACTATTACGTTGTACACGCCCCTTTTACGCAAATATTCATTCATTAATTTAAAATATCACCTTCCAAAACCCATTCAATACCTACGGTCATCGAACTTTCAGCTGTCCGAAGTTACTGCCATAGAAAAGTTGAAATACAGATGGTTCGTTCCATAGCTTTGCTATTGTAGTACACACTCACAATATCATTCCGACTAGACACCTTAGTTAGTTTAGGTCAGTGCAATTAGACCTATTGTAAGATATATCACACTCTTAGCGATTAAGCACATAAGCTAGCTAAACCGGCTAAGTAAAATTTTAAATCTTAGCAAAAAATAAACTCTTGATTGAGTCACCTTTCAAACAATAAATAAATTAAAATCGGTGTATCCATTACCATACCAATTACCAATCCGTTTTATAAAAAAATTAAGTCATGAGATATTTACTATTCTTCATTATGGAAATTTAAAACTACCAAATGCCAGGTCAAAATCCTCTTCCCAATAATAGGTCCCAAAATAGGAGGTTGTGGCTTTAATGTACTGTGTAGTTCATCACATACTTAAAGACTAATACCATCGTATAAACTAAAAAACGTACTTCAAAGGTAAGTATGCCTAAGTAGATCTTAAATCGGAAACATGTTTTACAAGTTAAAATAAAAGATAAAAATATGTAAGTATTCATTACAATATTCTCATTGAGGATGTTAAAAAACAATTGTCACATCTGTACTGTAAGAACTCTTTGCTACTGCGGCACTTCTTTGTACTTTTCTAATAGCCGTTTGCGGCAATCGTAAACAAAAGCGGTATCTTTTTAATTCTTTTACCATTCGCCGACACAGTGCCGACAAACACGTGCTCGACAGTTTTGTTTCGCTCTTCCCTTGTGTCGCATCTCACTCTAGCCTCGTGTCGCCAAGACACTATGTACCTACCTAGCCTTGACTAGCCGGCTTTCCATTTGTTTCGTTCAGTCTGTTTGAGTCCATAGGCCTATCTAGGTGGCATGTGATGTGATTAATTAATTACTAACAAAAGCGTTTTAACCATTTTTAATTGGAAATTAACGGCAATTTCCGTCATGAAAATAGGTAAAATTTCTATTCGCGGCTTTGCAGAAGTTGATCGTAGTGTCACGGTAAAGATATCATACAGTAGAACAACTGGGCGCTGTCCTTGAAAAACATACCTACGCCACGCGTGCGCTAGGGCTGCCCGTATTTTAATTTCATCTACCTACTTAAGTGACTAGTTTTGTGATTGTAAGGTGAATGAAAAAGAAAGCGTGTTATTTTTTTTTTTATTAGCATATTTAATAAACATAAATTGCATATTTCAATAATAGTTATATGTAAGTAGCTAAGTTCCCACAGTAGTAAGTAGACATGTAGCCTAGGAAACCACTACCTACTTACCTACTAGATTTTTTTATCGCGAGCGTAGGTAAAATAGCTCACTCCTGGTCGTGGGTTAAGTCTGTCTTCAATTCAACCTTATCACTTATTTATTTTTAATTCAGGTAATTTACTCAGTGGAGAAACTGAAATACTTAATAAACGACGTAGGTACTACCTAGTAGGTACTCCTATAAAAACTACTTTACTGACGAGTTCAAACAACCAAAAACAGCACAATATTGTCTGTGTTTTGCCATATTATTATCCCACAAGAAAAAGAATAATATACCTTCTTAATAAGTGTTCACAAATAGCACGCCGCTTACAACAAAACACCGTTCGCCACTGCGGCGCAATCCCGACTGTTTGTATACCGAGTCACGGAACAAATGTATACCGACCTTCGAGGCGCGTAGGTATAACTTGCGTTCCGACCGTTTGTATGAAGATACAATACTGTATGTACTGTGGTAGTGTCGCCGATAAGTGCTAAGTATTTACCTATTTAGGATAATAGTACCTAACTATCTAAACTGTTTCAAAAGTACTGCATTCACCAGAGTGCAGGGGATTCTAAATATTCGTAGATAATGTACGAATTTGTACCTACTACAGTGCAGTGTGTTAGTTAAATTTCGTCGTTTGAAGTATTTTTGAGTGCTTGAATGCCAACTCGTTTGGTCTTAAAGTGTCAGTGTGAATGTTTGTGTAAGCCCGGGTGGAAAGCGCAGTCGCATAAGACCTCATGGTCCATTTGGAGATTGACGGAATACTCTCCATGAGGCCATGACTCATGCACCTGCTTGAGGTTTTCTGATTTGTAACAGGTATGTACCTTTGCTTATTTCATATTGATTTACTATTACTTACAAAGATGTATGTGTACTGTACGTAGGATTAATGATAATGACTGACATTAATGACTCTGTCTATCACACACAATCTGCTACAGTAAGAGGGAGATAGATGGCGATGGGCGGTGCCTATAAGTGTTGAGAAGTATGAATGAATTTTAGTAGATCACATACAGGAGGATGGCGAAAATAATTTAATATTTTTGTTAGAAGAAGTGAAAAAAAAAACTAACCTGCGGATTTTTTATTTTATGCGACTAAACTGTTTTTCCACCCTAAATGAAGCAGCAGTTAAAGTATTTGTAGTTAATTAAAAGGGACGTTGTATATGTATATGGAAAATATATATCATTATATGTATCGTTTACTTCTTTATTTTTTATGTACTATTTTTATCTTGCAAAGCTAACCCACATTTAGACTATCTGCATAACCCAAAGGTTTACTGGTAGACAACGCTTCTAGCGTTAAGTTCGCCTATTGTTCTGTACAATTTGTATTTGATGAACAATAAAGGTTAAATAAATAAATACACAGGTACATCTGGATGCTCCTATAGTCAATATGTCTTGAACTTACTTTAGGGCTAGCTCAATCAGTGTAATTTGTCTCTATATATTTATTTATTTATTGTATTGATTCTTGTTTGTGATTTCTACACCCTAACTATATGTGACTTTTGGGTGGTCTAAATTTTAAGAATCATACAGATACTTTAGACTTCTCTACAGTCTGTAATAAAAATATATATAAATCAATAGTAATAACGCTTTAACGGGGTAGACAGAAGCTAAATTCAATAGCCACTTATAAAGAAAATGAGATACAAAATATTTACTTTAATAGTCTACTTCTGGCGGACATATTCCGACTTCATCCGAAGGTTTTTACTAGGGTGAATGTGACAAGAGGACGCCAGTACACGAAGACATCTCGCGACATTGATATTAGCGATGCGTCATGCGTTAACTCATGCTAATAAAGTCTGTAACTCACGCTAGTTTTAATGAAAAAATATACATTTTACATTTCACCTACATATAAAAGCCATCATGAATAATATAAACAGTATCCCTATAAGTACGACTTGAGTAACATTACCAAACGCGACACATAAATCTAACATTACTACCACTACCATTTTCGGTAATCGTAATAAAACCGAAAAATGACGAAAATACCCCGAACACGGAATTGTTAGAACAGTTACGAGGTTCAATATAAGCCAATAACGGGCGAGAGCCGATCGCATAAAGAATAATGGCTTTTGAATATTAAACTAGTATCCGCGGTAAGTACATGTTGGGATGCTACCAACGGATGTTACATTTTTCTTCCCGGGAGATAAGTTCGGAAATGTAGATACTAAACGAATTGCTTTAAAGTTCAACCGTCTTATTACGTCCTTAAACATCTAGTAAAATGAGCCGATTGCATAAAGAATAATGGCTTTTGAATATGAAACTAGTATCCGGGGTAAGTACATGTTGGGATGCTACCAACGGATGTTACATTTTTCTTCCCGGGAGATAAGTTCGGAAATGTAGGTACTAAACGAATTGCTTTAAAGTTTAACCGTCTTATTACGACCTCAAACATCTAGTCAAATGAGCCGATTGCAAAAAGAATAATTGCTTTTGAATATGAAACTAGTATCCGCAGTAAGTACATGTTGGGATGCTACCAACAGATGTTACATTTTTCTTCCCGGGAGATAAGTTCGGAAATGTAGATACTAAACGAATTGCTTTAAAGTTTAACCGTCTTATTACGACCTTTTTAAACATCTAGTAAAATGAGCCGATCGCATAAAGAATAATTGCTTTTGAATATGAAACTAGTATTGGCGGTAAGTACATGTTGGGATGTTACCAACGGATGTTACATTTTTCTTTCCGGGAGATAAGTTCGGAAATGTAGATACTAAACAAATTGCTTTAAAGTTTAACCGTATTATTACGACCTTAAACAGCTAGTCAAATGAGCCGATCGCATAAAGAGTAATGGCTTATGAATATGAAACTAGTATCCGCGGTAAGTACATGTTGGGATGCTACCAACGATGTTACATTTTTCTTCCCGGGAGATAAGTTCGGAAATGTAGATACTAAACGAATTGCTTTAAAGTTTAACCGTCTTATTACGACCTCAAACATTTAGTCAAATGAGCCGATCGCATAAAGAATAATGGCTTTTGAATATGAAATAGTATCCGCGGTAAGTACATGTTGGAATGCTACAAACGGATGTTACATTTTTCTTCCCAGGAGATAAGTTCGGAAATATAGATACTAAACGAATTGCTTTAAAGTTTAACCGTCTTATTACGACCTTAAACATCTAGTAAAATGAGCCGATTGCATAAAGAATAATTGCTTTTGAATATGAAACTAGTATCCGCGGTAAGTACATGTTGGGATGCTACCAACGGATGTTACATTTTTCTTCCCGGGAGATAAGTTCGGAAATGTAGATACTAAACGAATTGCTTTAAAGTTTAACCGTCTTACTACGACCTTAAACATCTAGTAAAATGCACATTTTTTATCTATCAGTTTGTAATAGTAGGTATATTAAAGATGTTTGATTATCACGCTTGTAAATTATATGATTGAGGGATATAGTTTATGGCAATTTCAACGTTTGGAAAATATCTAGTGAGATTATATAGCATTGTTTGTGCATATATTTGATTGTATATTATTGTTTGAAAAAAATATATATGACAATTTGATTTGGGCGGATAATGGTTTTAACCAAAAGTGAAGTTAGTTCGTGTTTCATAAATTACAATGACGTTAAATGTATTTAACTAACTAAGTATTATCTCTTGGTTTTGCGTTTCGAATCGAGTTATTCGGCGATAAGGCCGCCTCTTGTAAGTATAAAAAATTAAAATGTTTTTTGGTACAATTAACTTTTAATTTAAAGTTTTATTGTATTATTTCCTTTCCGCTATTTCTATTACTAGTGTAGATAGACAACCATTGAAGGACGAAGGAAATATTTGTAACACGACTCTCCAAAAAACTACTCAAATGATTTCATCAGATTGACTTCAGTGCATGAGCTTCTACTTAATACATTTATTTTATGTAAGAAGATAAACATATTCAGCTTCAAGTAAAATTCTTTAGAATTCTGTGAAAGCTAAGGTTCAGAGATTATCATGATAAATGTGGCACAGCGGGGTCGCTGGCCTCGTGGAGATGTTCACAAAGGACGCCTGGATGACCGTTAACACCTTTTGAATCTAATTTAATTGATTCTTCTTGTAAAAAAATTTTAAAACCTACATTGAGGGTTCTAAAACGATGTGAGACACCAGATGGCACCAGTGTCAGGTTCAATCATGAAGTTAGTTTACCCTCTAACTTCGTGGGTCCAATCGACTGTTGTCATTAGACCATCAGTTTACAGGTTCTTTTGCTCCGTCAAATGTAACCAATAACAGCAGCTTATTGGACCTGACGTCATTGAGCTACCATTTGGTGTTCCATATCTTTGAAAATTCTAAACGAACGCAGATTTTAGTGTCTAATTTTTCTAATATAATTCAAGTCATTTTGATCGAAGCTTTATAAAATTTTGGTAGGCTTGTAGATGTAGTTAGTACAATTTTTAAGATCGAACATGAGCCAAATTTAATAACCGAGATATATACTACTATATGGCAAACTACTACTATATGTAATTTTAAATGATCTTTGACCAGTATGTGACCACGACGAACCCCTTCTCGTAAGCCTCATTAAGATCTACGATCTGCATAAATAGGCTTACAAATTTCCGAAGCGTGGACCATTGGATCTTGCGATCTTTGTCAATCTACACCGTGAGATAAATCTCTGTTAGTATAGAATTTAGCCTTAATCCAGTCAAATAGACAAAGAATAGACCTAGAAGGCCCATCACGTGGTCATTTCCACCACCCGAATTGATCGAATTCATTAATTATTACCTGCTCAGCTGATCTTGAAAATAACAAATTAGCTACCGATTTCCTCAACCCCTCGACTGGGTCTCGTGAATTAAGAAAATTTGCCGAATTAGCAAATCAATGCTAATCAAATGAGAAATTAACCTCTAGGAAAATTATAATCTAATCTAAAGGAGAAAATGAGTATTCAGAGAGTTTTATCGTGATTTTATGATATTCAAATAACGTAAAGAATTTGTTATTTTGCTACTCCCAATATTATAATTAGGTTCTTTTTAGTACTGCAGAACAGGAATCTCTCTGTACTACGAGAGCCATACTTGGCCAAAGCAACCTGGGGCCTTCGCCTATACTCTCCGTTTTGACCAGACAGGTTGGAGAGAAATCTTAAAGGATAAGCTTTGCTTAGCTTGCATATCCTAAGTCATCTTCCACCACATCCATGAGTAGAATACTTCGGAGTGTCTTTGAAGAGTCCTTTCCACTTATTGTATTCAACTGGCCTATAACTTTCTATCTGTGTTTATGTTTTCACTAATTTCAGGTGGAAGTAACATATTCAGTATACGTACGCCTACATGACGGTCTGACCGAGTAAAAGATCACATACACTCTAAAATGGGGCAATGAGGCAGGAAAAAGATTGTCAAAAATGGAGAGACATCGCGAAAACTTTTGTCGAGCACATGACATCGGTCAGCAGTGAGCAGAAGATTGAAGGAGGATCAGTTAAAGAAACTTTCATTACTTAGGCTTTATGACCAGTATCCTAATCATTAAAAGCCGCATAACGTCCACTGCTGGACATAGGCCTCCCAAGAATTTCTCAAATGACGATTCCATATTTCATGATAAATACATATATGTATAGACAAAAAATCAGGAAATTTTGAAAAAGGCTATTTTCCAACTTACCCTACCCGGGGATCGAACCATAAACTTCCGAATAGCGGACTAGCGTGATTACTAATACGCAACGGAGGTCGTCTAAAGCAAATAATCAAATTTACATAGAAACTTAAAATACATCTTTGTTTTGAAATTCCTATTTTATTCTACCAGAATATTGTGTTGTAGCAACTTTCAGACACATTACATATTACGTCGCGCCCAGACGCAAAACAAATGTTCCCAGTTCATGCAACTAATAGCATGTTTTATTCGCATAAAACACCGACTATGGTTAAACTTACATTTTGTATAATCACTTTTACGTTATAACGGTTATTTGAAAGTTAAATTAATTAATAAATCACGGGCTGAAAGTTATAATGATAAGTGGATTTTATCGTACTTAAATAATGTTTGAAAATGAATTGAAATATGTATTGTATTCTGACGAAAAAAAACTTACAAGCTTTTTATTGACAGATAAATGACTTATTGGTGAATTTACAACAACACACTTGCATTATACTCTTTCTACAACCCCGTATCTCGGCAACCCATGTACAAATTTGCCTCATGTTAGTCAGGTAATTCATTTGACTGAAATGTTTTTTTCGCTTCATTCAACAAACATACACTGATACTTAAGAGGAAAGTATAGCACGCGCTCTTCTTCTTATTATTAAAGAGCTAAGCTCTTGTCTGTGGAGCAACCAATGCCTTCCATCTCTCTCTGTCTAAAATCAACTCTTTAAAATCCTTTAAAAAAAACCGATTGCGAATTTTACTCACTCTTTGAAACTCCTAATTGAAAACATGAAGACCTATAAACCTGGTTTTAAATTGCGTAAATAACATACTAAAAATCATTGAGTTCAGACAACATTTCATAGTAGAAAAACTTTTTCGCTTCTTGTATGCTTCTTCTCAGACTCCTGAAAGTACCCAGTGAAGGAAACTACAATTATTCGGCTAACCGGCGGCAATCACGTGAACGCCTAATCGTTCCGCTAAATGGCGAATTTTCCAAATTGCTGCGACATATTTAGGTAATGTCGTAAACTTAAATTGAGAGCTTAAAAGTGTACAGAAAATGTGCCTGCGTTCTTTAAAAAAAATTAAAAATAAGTTTTTGGATGATGATAGTGATGATTTCAGCATAACGATGTATATTGACAAGACTAAAATCGTAACTAATATTTTACATGAACAACATCTAAATTGTTATATAAATGCTAATAAATATCGTCACCAATTTCCAAACAGACCAAATGAAATAAGCCGCGAAAAATTCTTGGAAAATTCCATCAAGAAAGGAAAACCTATTTGCTCCAACTCAGCGGGGACGGAACCAAGCACTTGTGCAAATAAACATAAACAATTGGTATCCACAGAGCGGATCGCGGAACCCCTTAGACGTTGCCAACGTACAAAAAAGGTAACAGGGCAAGTTTGGCATACAAAAACGGGTAAGCGGCGCGGGGCGTCCGCACACTGCCCAGTTGGTTTCAGAGTTCCGTTAGTTGTTAGTCCCTATACAAAAAGTCCTTCCAGACTGGTCTAAAGAAACAAGTTTATTTGCCAGGCAAATTAAAAAAAACCGACTTGATAGTTTTATATGTAAACGCCAACTAGTGATGGGTGGAGGATCTAAATGGTAAAATTTATCCGTATACGTAACGTATCCGTAGCGGCGTCTATTATTTGACAGGCAAACTACAAATACCCGACTTTAAAGCGATAACTTAATCATTTTTGAACGGCCGACCCGATTTTCATGAAACATAGCTACGAGCACTTGCTATTTGGGTTTTAGTTCCGCAAGGGTACTAGCTATTTGGCTTGCTCGCGGTCGGAGAGGTCTCATTGATGTTTATAAGCTTTGTTTAGCTTGCATTTCCTAAGTCGCCTTTTACGACATCCAAGGGAGGACTTTGAGTTTCCGGCAGAGTAGAATAGGGCCCCTATTCTACTCTGCCAGAAACCACACGGCAACACATACTTATTTTGTTTTTTTTTTCTATCACCTCGCCTACAGTCACGCTAAAGGTAACCTTTGGGTCTTGCGGCTCTGGGCTCTGTCTGTTTAATTTTGCAAGACTCAAAATGTCGCACAGCACCATTAGGGACGAAGACTTGGTAGTGATACACATTTGAAAATTTTGTTTACACAACGCTTCATTCAGTTTTACATGTAGATCTATATACGGAACCGGGCTTTTCCTCAATAGTCTCACTAGTTCATTTTTCAGCGGATCTTTTTGCGACGCGTTGGTACGGCTCCAAATAGGTCGGACACGCTTTGTGCGGAGCTTGCGCCATGGATCGGCCACCACCATTCGGACATCATTTTGATTTATACTCTATCGAACCGAATAACAATATTTTCAACAGATGCGCTTGGTTGCCTCCTCAAAAAACCAGTATCTAAGAACACTACAACTACACTACTAAAAGCGATAAGCAGGAATAGGTTCCAATCAAAACTTATTTATTATTTTTCTTTGGATACATCACTTGATAAAATTGACAATTTTTATTTTCTTTTGATTTCTTAAAAGGTCAATGTTGACGTCAGATCATTTACTTACAGCTAAGTTTAATGCTGCTTTCTAAGCGCAAGTACAGAAGAAGCGGTAACAAACTGTACTGCAGCATTTTCTCCAAAGTAAGTATATATTATAGTCGCATTTTGACGTAACATACATAAAATTAATAAAACCCCTCATAAATACTTCTACATCTATTTGCTAAAACAATGCCATAAAATATTATAGTTCGACATTAACATTTGACTATGTAATGCGAGAAAACAGAAATGGTTTCGCAACGCATCCCAAATCAGTCCGACTATAATAAAACTTTACGACTTATTTTAACAATTCCACAGAAAATATCATATTTTACGGCCATTCCGATTCTTTTATGACATATTACGAAAAGCTATTGATGTGAGAATGGTGTTTATGCGTGCGTTATGCAACTGACGAACTGATTATATCAGAGCAACGAAAATAAAACATTTATTGAAGAAACTCAGCTAGCTTGTCGCTTTTATGTCCCATGCCCCAAACATAACATAACATGGTAAATGTCTTGCTGTTCCCCATTATGTATTGAAGTTCAGATAAATGTGTTAATTAAACGTTGGTGTCAGGTTTTCAAGTTTCTTGTTCCTTGTTGTTTTATTTTTCGTGTGTGTAAGTGGCCAGCACTGGTGTCAGATTATTCAGGCTGCTGATAAATGTGTTAATTAAACGTTGGTGTCCGATTTTTCAAGTTTCTTGTTCCTTGTTGTTTTGTTTTTCATGTGTGTAAGTGGCCAACACTGGTGTCAGATTATTCAGGCTGTCTAAACTTTAGACAGCCTGAAGACTGAACTACCAGTCGTCAAGCTATGCCAGATGCCTTTAGACTCCAAAGGCATCTGGCATAGCTTGACGACCGCCATACAATAATCATAGACGGGGTCTACAGCTTGTACGTGCCTATCGAAGCACGGAAGAGCTCGAGTATCGTGCCACTTGTGGTTATCCATCCAGGTGCGGACCACGCTCAGTGTCGCTTTACTTGCGAAAGGGCTAGAAAAGCGCACTTTCCATCGAGCTCCTCAAAGAGCGCCTGAAGACGCCTCCTGAATTGCCTAAAGATATCTAACGAGCTCAATGACTGACAACAGTCATTATTGCACTCTAGTGTGAAGGTACTCTTATTGTCTTCAGCGGATGAAAGCAGATGAAAATGACCATACATGAATACAAACTCATAGATACATACAAGTCGCACCTATTACTACATTTTTTTTTATGTAGGGCGGCAAACGAAAAACGTTTTACCTGAAGGTAAGTGATCACCGCTGCCCATGGACAACTGCAATAGTATGGGGGGATCGATGACGTGCCTTATAGACATACATCTAGTGCCTAAATCGCTTAGTAATCGCTTCATAAATGTTTGTAACAAGTTTATTTGTCAGGCAAATTAAGAAAAACCCACGGCAACCACTCATAACTATCAAGTTATGAGTAGCTAAACCACAGAATTAATAATAGTATTACATACAGAACGGAAACTCGCACCGGCCCCCGCAATCTGGTGTCCCCGCAACCCTTCCCCCGTTATTGTGAGGTGTAAGCGGCAGTAAAACAGGGTTATTGGTAGTCGCACGTTGACATTACGCGATTCACTTAGGATTATTGAATTATAATGGTGAGAAACTGCGCACATTATCATTGTTTATCGACGGAAAACAATAAATAACGAAAATTTTATAGATTTCCGAGTGATAAAAACAGGTAAGCAAAGCAACAGATTCTGTGGTGGCGACCCTGATTGTTTAACTCACACATTTGACGTGTGCACGGACGGATTGTTTCGTTTGTAGTAGTACTAGGTATATATGCTGCTTCATTTGTATGAAGTGCCATACCTGTGGCTAAACTACATATTGCAACCGATGTTAAGTGGAATTGATATCCATAGCACCATTTGAAAGGATAATTAAATAATTAAAAAACTCCCGACTTTCAAGCGTCAACCCCTAATAACTAAACGGCTGAACCGCTTTTCATCAAACGTAGCTAAGAACCAAAGTTGTTTTAACGAAAAAAAACCACACCGATATCAGTTCATCCCTTCGAGCTACGATGACACAGACTCTATTTGTGTCCGTCAAATTTATAACACCCTCCTTTTTGTCGGGGAGTTAAATATGAATTAAGCTGGGTCTTAAATAGCTAAACCTATGTGAGCATCCCAAGAAATTACTTCAACTGGTAAAGAAAAAAGCTATGATTTAAAGAAGTTACTTCAACTGGTAAAGAAAAAAGCTATGATTTAAAGAAGTTAAATTATCTGTGTAAGTATATGGCTGTTTGAGTTTAGTTCCTAACTTTAGTCCGACCGCTTAGTGTAGCCGCCACTTGCAAGCCAGCAAAAGCAGGAACCAGCTGTAACTTTTATCTAAACATATTACTCAGGCAAGTTTAAAAGCGAAACATATTCGATACAAATCCCTGCGGTAAATCGCTAAACTGAATTTATTCGCCCGCAATGCTGAACTGTCAGTTGACATGCAGTGACATAAAATGCAGTATTTTTAACCGACTTCCCAAAAACGGAGGGTTATCAACGCGTTGCGATCTTTTTAGAGTTTTATATCCAAAAGGTAAAAACGGGACAATATTACTAAGACTCCGCTGTCCGTCTGTTTGTCATCAGGCTGTAAATCATGAACCGTGGTAATTAGACAGTTGAAATTTTTATACAGATGATGTATTTCTGGCCGCTATCACAACAAATATTAGAAACAGAATGAAATAAATATTTAAGTGGTGTTTCCATAAAATTAACGTGATTTTATATAGATAGTGGTACGCAACCCTTAGTGCGCGAGTCCGACTCGCACTTGACCGGTTTTGTATGTATGTTGACCGATTATTCGAAGACGCCAGGACTGACTTGAAACATTATTTTTCTGTTGGAAAGTGTACGCTTGTCAGGTGGTCAATCAGAACCAAATTTCTTTCGCATCTGTATAATATACTTACATTCTATAATTTTCTATGCCCAAAGATCAACGAGAAAGTCAGAATTTTGATTCACGATTAAATGATGAAAATAGTCAAAGCTTTACTGCACTTGGCCCAAAAAACATTTTGTTTTGGTATATCATTATAGAGTGAAGTGTAGGCCAAGTCCTCTTGCTTTTGCCAAGTATGGCTCCAAGTACAGAGTGGTTGTGCTTCTGCAGTGGAGACAAAAAGACCTGATGATGATGATGATATAGACATTATAGATTAATTTTTGTTTTTAACAGCATTACAATGGACGGCTTATCATCCAATATTATATAATGGTCGCCTTATTATCCAAATTAAAACATGTGATAAAAAATTTAAGTGGGATTCAAACCCACGACAGCCCATTAACGTGAGGGTGTTAACGTCCGTGTTCAAATTCCGAAATTTTTCATCACGTTTTTATTTGAATAATTTAAGATTACAGAACACAGCACAGTTATCAAAAGGCCTTATCACAACTGCAATCTGTTCCAGGCAAAGAGGTACTAAAGATGTTTGACGAAAACAGTGAGGTTGTTATGTTCTTTATGGCTGTATTTATCATCAGATGAGCTGCAGAGTATATCTTGTTTACGTCTGAGTGTTGTCTAAAACAAGTTATGTTGATAATCTCTGCCATTATAAGGCATTGTATTTACCTTGTGTTTCCTGTGCGTTTGTCCTGTGGTCAATCTTGATGTTGCACGCTTCGGCGACGTCTTAATTGCAGTCGTTTCGACACAACAGCCGGAAAGACAGCCCCATTCAGACCATGGTACTCTCGAAACTATGTCAGTGTTATTATATTTTGACTCATATACCAAATGAGCCTAACATGTTCGGCGCGCTTCAAAAATGGAGTCATAATCTCTTTTACTAATTGTATGAGGAATTATGACTCCATTTTTGAAGCCTGACGTACCTTTTCGAGCTTTAGAATAGAGCGATTAACAGAGTGAATGAGTCTGATCTGAATAGACCATAAGTGGCATAAAATTTCTCAAGCTCCTCCGGAAGGCACGTATAAGCCGTTGGACTCGGTTAAGCTATGTCAGATGCCTTTAGAGAGCCTGAAAAAATCTGCCACCAGTGTTGGCCACTTATCTTATACCTTTAAACGAGCAATTCTTGTATGTATATATGTATGTATATATATTTATTTATAAATTTCTGTGATCTCGAAAACGGCTCTAACGATTTTGCTGAAAATTTGTATATGGGGGTTTTCGGGGGTAAACAATCGATCTAGATTAGTTTTATGTTTGGGAAAACGCGTGTTTTCGAGTTTTCATGCGTTTTTCTTTCCACGCAGAATATGGTCGCTAATTTCGTCGCGCCGCGACCGTCTTGATTTAGCTCAGTGGTTAAGGATAGCGACCGCTAGAAAGAGTGTTACGGGTTCGAATCCCACTCGGTGACTTACTTTTGTTTTTTTTTATGTTTAAGTTTATATATTTTTTTTTATTTTGCATTGTTTTTAGACAAGTTTAAAAAAAATAGTTAATGTTTGAGATGTAACCGAGCAAAGCTCGGTCGCCCAGGTACTACACACTAAAAACAACAACAAAACAACAACAGTCTGAATTGCCATCGGCATATCTAGTAAGGTATTGAATAAAATTATTTAAGTTTTGGCTGTCACCGTGTGAATCGCGCCTAAAACCACATGACGCGTTGCATCAGCGTTGTGTCGACGTAGCGCTGGCGCTGCGTCGTTTTACATAGAATTACCATAATGTTCACACGATGCACTGCGTCGACACGACTGACTGCAGCCCCGATATGAAGTAGAAGGGTCTGGATGTACGAGTGTTTACACATTCCGCTGCCAAATGTGTAAACGCTTTACCTTATTGTGATTACGATGTCGCAACGCTGCGATGACGGCAATGCGTCAACATTTTTGAGTTGCAACGACGCAACGACGAACGATGAACGACGACGGGCCAGAAAACGCGACGAGCTGACATAACACCACCACTACCACTACCATCAGGTCTTTTTTGGTCTCCACTGCAGGAGCACGACCCTCTCTGTACTAGCAAAGCCATACTTGGCTAGAGCAGCCGAAGGACTTGGCCTTCACTTTCCACGCTGGCCAGATGGGTCGGAGAGGTCTCATTGATGTTTATAAGCTTTGTTTAGCTTGTAATTCCCAAGTCGCCTTCTACGACATCCATGGGAAGACTTAGAGTGGTCCTATTCTACTCTGCTAGATACCACACGGCAAGAGTTCCAGTACAGAATTAGGTGAAACGAAGTATTTATATCGTCGGAATTCTCTCGCCCGTAGAGGCATCGCTTTACCATTAGTTTCACAAAATAGGTCAGTTCCAGTTGCATTCGTGACCAAACTTGGCGGTGTAAAGTTAAAAGTTATCGGGCTTCAACAAAAACTGGACCGATGTTGAGTAACGTAAGGTTAAACTACGGAATTGAGTTTTGACTTTAAGCTGTGATAGTTACGAATAGCACTGCTACTGACTAAATACTAGCTGCTGCTCTATTTTGTTTTTGTTTTCCATTTTCATTTTTATCGTCATGACAAATTATCTCGCTAAATATGGTTCTAGCTCTAGGTCAAGCCTGGTGCACTGCGCAGTTTAGGTTGTACCGATGTTGCAATAAGCTCCATCCTTCATATTTCTTATACATTGCTTCCTCATGATCCTGAGGCATTCCTCTTCCACCTCTCATACTAATAACATATACTAATATAATTCTAAATAAATTTATTAATTCTCGATCTCTTGCTCCAAGACGTCTACTGTACACATTTCATGTAGAAACACTCCTACACTGAGCTGGGACAGGTGGAGTTCTTATATTGGCGCCCACAGTGAGGCGCCAAGGTGAATCTCCCGTAATTTAGTACTGTTAAGTACTTTGTGTCTAGATATTTTTTTTATCAGTCGACACATTCTGGCCAGGGTGAAAAGAAATAACTTAAAATGTTACTACAAACTAGCTTCCTTTTTTTCCGCGCTTAGGATAGCAACCCATCATTATTTTGATTCCCTTTTTCCATCTCCACGCCCTCCAATATGCTTAACTTAGCCTTTAGGTTTTACGGCTCGTCCACCCCGTTAGGAACAAAGATATGATAGTGTTCTTATACTAAGACTAACACATACCAAAGATTAATAAAAATAAGCAGGCAGTTTATCAATGAAGTGTAAATGATCGCCCCAACATGAAAACAGGTGGAATGGATAACGCTCTTACAGACGAGCAACAGTATGCCCGTGACACCTGTCGGCGACAGTCGCCGATAGTCGCCGACGATCGTGCGGTAGTTTGTGACTAATTGTGACAGATTGACATGTGTCACGCGACCGTTTGCGACAGTCGGCGACCGCGACGAGCGACACAGGTCGCCAACAGTCACCGACGGATGTCGCGGGCATAATGACTCTCGTCTGTAAGAGCGCTAACACACACCGGTACGGCAGCGGTGGGCAGCGCCCTTCATCGTCAAACCATATTCACCTTTATTTCTACTGGCGCAATGCATAGAATGGCTTGAAAGACGCTCGGTCGCTTGGCGCCACAGTCGCGAGGCTTTTATTTTGTTCAATTCAAACTGTGCATTGCGCTAATAGAAATAAAAGTAAATATGGTTTGACAATAAAGTAGGCTGCCCGCCGGTGTAAGTTAAGCCTAACGCCACCAATAATAAATGAAACGCGCCATAATTCCGCTGTCTATTATACCAAGATACTGGCTGATGGTTTTATTCATTCATGACTTTATCTATTTCGTAAATGAACGTGTATATTTGTTTATTGCACACAATCTTTAATAACTTTTACACTTCATAGACTGTCATCTCGTCTGTGGGCACGGCGGTGCCCCAGCCAAGTCGAACCAAAGCAATTAACAAAAAAAATTTTTATTTTCAATATTTTTCAATTAACAACGGCCGTAAGTAATTCGAGGTACTTATGCCTTATTTCGAAAGTAGTTGGTAATTAATTTTCCAAAAAATGCGGAGGTTGTTTTACGCAGATTTTGATGATTTTTTTATTTGAAAGTCTTTAGTACCAAGTTGGTCTTATATTAATTTGGAGACATGATGAAGAACTTAACTTTGGAGATATGGCAGAAACTCATGAAAGAAAATAAAGTCTGTTCTTTTTGTTATTAAAATGTAATTATTAAATATAAAGTTTAACCTCTTGTATGCCGGAATACCAGACCCAATAGTTAAAAAATGCATTTTTGCGTAGATCTACGCAACGGCGTATGTTAATAAACTATTTTACGTATATTGTACCTTTTAGGTATCTTCATACTTTTCAAATAATTTCATACAAAAACAAGTATACGTGTATTGAGATAGATTACGAACTGTGACGTCAGCGTCGATCTGAAGATAAATAAGATGGTTTCACGGAATCACATTCACGTGATGAGAAAGAACCAAGATGGATGACGTAGACGAAAACACATCAAGATCAGTAGAGCGGAGTATAAGGATAAGGAAATTAATTAGAATGATGACCAACATTGTTGTTTGTTTTTCGTATGTGGCCAACTGGCCAATACTGATGTCAGATTTTTAAGCGGCCTGAAAGCATTAGACATGGCTTGTCGACTAACATACAAAGGTGCCAGCCAGGACCATCGGCATAAAGTGACTTCCTTAAAAAAAAAATTAAGACTTGTGATCCAAATTGAATATCATTAATTGACTTGTGAACTAAAGAATATAAAAGTGTAGTAGGTGCCTTTAATCGAAAATTTAGACCATTTTAAGAAAGTAATATGAATAAAAAAAAACTACGTACGGACTTTTGCAAATATCTAAATAAGCAATACCTTCATTTACAATCTGATTAGAGAAATCTTCTCCTAGAGGCTATTCCTCGAAATCATAAGGCATTAAATGTAGATGGAATGTCTAGAGCAAAAGCTGCTTTAATAACTTCCATCAAAACTTGGAAGATACGGAAGTTCCCAATCGGATTGAAAAGAACGAAGACAAAAAAGTTGAAGAAATATCGCTTCGACGTCTAAATGTCGTTTGGAGTTTTAAAATATTGGCGATGAAACTTCTGGAAGACTTAAAATTTGTTATAGTTGGGAAAATCGTAAAGAATTTTTATTTTTGGATTGTATCATGGTAGACAATAAATCGATGTCAATTGACAGAGTTGAGTCATTCAGTGCTAACTTAGTCAAATTTAAAGTTAGAAATGTAAAAATATTACATATGACCTTATGATTCAAAAGAAAAGTTTAATGTATCACTGTTGTTGTAAAATAGGAGATGAAAGTATCTATGAAATTCAGCTGAAAACGGCTGAACAGCAGAAAATTGTGCGGTTTCCTTGGAATTATCAAAAATATGAACATGCGGGCAAGGCCGTGGGCTTCAGCTAGTCATCCCATATATTTATCCAGTATGCCAGTCCAGGCGTCTTCGAATAATCGGTGAACATATAAAAAAAAGATCGCGACAAATTGATACCTCCTCCTTTTTTGAAAGTCAGTTAAAAACTATTTAATTCAGTTAACCCTACAATGGGCGCGTCTTACCGAGAAACGTAAGTGGGCGCGTGGGGAGTATTTTGCCGCCTTTTTTCTTTGACCATTTTGAGTAGGAATACTGCAATTGAATAAATTGTTTATCTCAGGATTTCAGTAATACACCCATAAGTAACGATAAATTAACATATTTATTAAACTTTGTTTTAAGAACTTTGGTTTACAAAAGATTTAGGCATTCGTAATATTTCAATTGAATTTTTTAACTTATCCTATATAATACTCTAGAATACTGAAAAACATGGATAAAAATAAGATAAATTTAATGTTTTCTAAACCTTCAGAATATGCTTTATCCGAGCAGTCTTCATAAAAGTATGTGCAATGTTCACTGCACAGTAACTTAGGGCATCTTGAACACCCTTTTTTCGTGCGCCTATTTTTCTTACTTGAACATATACTGCATTTGTTTTCCTTCTTTGAACATGATACTTGTTCTGCTGGTACAAAGCGAGTAATGTGGTTCCTCAAAGGAATATTTAATGTGTCGATAAAAGCTCTTATGGTCATATGTTGCTAGATAAGGACCATGGCAATTTCTTTCAAATATTGTCGGCGTAGCATCAAGTGTTTGGTATTATCGAACTAGCTTTGCTAATGGTTCATCATCATCACTAGACTTCCATGCTAGAGATTTATCACCTGGTTGTATTGTACGTTTGCGACAAGATCGAGGCTGATGACATATTATGGTAGCTGGTGAACGTCTACGGCTTCTCTCTGAAGTAAATGTCCTCTGAAGGGGCGTCGAATAGGTGGTAGGTACTTTAAAGGGCACAGCAACTGGAGACTGTTCTGTGTCCGTGTTATGCTCACTATGATGACTAGATCGATCACTGTCTGACACATTCTCGTCTACATACTGTGGACTGGCATCTTCCAAATCAGACATTGCCTCTAGCCAAGACACAATTTGTACGTACACTTAAGCATACATTTTGTTACTATCACTTGATACTCATGAAATTAAAGTTTTTTTTTTAGTTTTCACAACAATGCACCATCGTATATTAATAATAACCTTAATATATAATCTACATTTCGACTTCGCAAATAAAAAATGAACCAATTTTTACTTACATGAGTGGGCGCGCGGTTAGCAATTTGCCGCTTGGCGACACCTGGTGGTAAAAATCTTCTCCTCAAGCGGTCCCCTGCGCACTCATGGTGTCCTGCCTTTCGGCACGCATTGCGAATGAGAGTGGGGGCAGCTACTAAAAAGCGCAAGCTTAACGGGTAATTGTTTTTCGAATTATTAACGTTTTTTTAGCGCGGGCGGCAAAATGCTCATAGCGCGCCCACTCTAGGGTTAAGTGTCTCAATATCATACTAAAATTGTCAGTAGTGTGTACAAAATGCACAATGTCGTTTCCCGACTTCCATTATTGAGAAGTTCGCACCGTGAGGGAAATGACTAAGTTACGTACACGGGTGTTAATCAAAACTTGCTCTGCGTCTCGTGCACTACCTACTGTATAATTATGCTGTGAATACCGCCTTTAGGCATGTACTACATGTACTAGTATGTCGATAAATGTCTATTTTAAATCAGCATCATCTTAAAAGTGGTGCTCTTGTCGGTGGAGTTTCTTCCATTCTATTCTGCTTTCCGCCAAACTCTTGACATCTTAATACGAAACTGCCTGTCACCTTTTCCTTGACTTGCTTCATATAGCTGTGCTGTGCCTGGGCTTTCCTCTTTTTCCTCTTCTTTCTATTTTGTCTTCTATTATAATGCGCATAAAATTGACATGCCGTATCAAGTGTTCCAGCATATTACCTCGCCTATTTCCGATTACCTCTTGTATGTTTTTTTTTTTCACCTACTCTGTTTAGCACTACTAACATAGGGGATGTTGGTTACTTTGTCCTTCCAATTAGTTTTCTCTTTTTAGGGTTCCGTAGTAAACAAGGAACCCTTATAGTTTCGCCATGTCTGTCTGTCTGTCTGTCTGTCTGTCTGTCCGCGGTCCTACTCAGAAACTTCAAGTACTAGAAAGCTGTAATTTGGCATGGATATGTATATTAATCATGGCGAAAAAGTCGTAAAATAAAATCTGGAAAAATATTTTTTTTTAGGTTAGCTGGGATACAAGTAAAGAGGTAGTCAATATTTTTTTCTCGACAAACACATTGTATGGGGTATCGTTGAATAGGTCTTTCAAAAACATTGTGAGCTTGTTAAAACCATTTTTGGATTTAGGGATCCGTTTCTGAAAAATTTGGGTTTAAAGTGAAAATTTTTGTTGGAGGCAAGTGTCCCCCCCCTCTATCTGCTAAACGGTTATATATGGCCACGTGAAAAAAATCACAGCTATAGTATATATAATGTAGTTTAAAGGAAAAATATCAGAGCTAAGTAGGGTATACAAGTTAAAAAGTTATAGGCGATCAACTTATAAAATGTACTCGGAAAAAGAAATTTCACACAAATTCAATAGATAATTAGTTTCTAAACGTTTTTAATGGCATAAACTCAAAGTTGGCATTCGGAACTATGGAACCCTACACTGCGCGTGGCCCGACACGCACTTGGCCAATTATTTTGATAAAACGCATCAAATCATAAAATTGTGAACATTATCACAATCAGACTTTTACCATTGTGACAACATGTGGTATATAGTTTAAGAGTCGGTTTAGTAACTATTGTTCAAAATGGTTTAATCAAAATGCATGTCAATATCGATATGTATAACCGAGACATAAGGACTCCTTATACTATACCTAGACTTTTCTATTTATACTTACACTAGCTTTTATTTTGAAACCCATATGTCAAATTATGAAAAAATATTGTACATACATACATACTATCACGTCTTTATCTTAGTCTTTAAAAATATCGTAATTTCAAAGAAATAGAAAACTTAATCTAGAATTTTAACTAGTTTACCACAATAAATATATGAACTCGAAAAAAACCCTCCCTTTATCCGTAGAGGCCTTTAGTCCAGCAATGGACTGTATATTGATGGACTGTATAGAAAGTAACATTCACATAGGCTGTAAAAAAACTAATATTTATCGATAGAACCACAACTCCCTCAACATCACTACAATATTTATGCGGCATGCATTAGTCGCATTACACTATAAATTTATAGGCAATGACCCAAAAATTTACGCCTAGAATTTGCCAAATAACTGCAGCCGAGGCGAGAATGGGCGGCGTGTGGCGAGCTGGCGAGCCGGCGACACTTCATAGCGAATATGGGCTTAACAGGGTTATAAATAAAGCGGAAATACAGTCCGCCACTAAGATAAATAAACCTGTTAATGGACTGTTTGCTGAGGAGGGGTTTAGCTGCGGTCTTTTAATGAGTGAAGTGTTTTCGAGCGTGTTTGCTTTGTAACACCTTCCATGCTGGTCTGGAAGGAAGGTAAAACGAAGAATGTGCCGGTCTCCTCGCGCAGATCGTAAAAGCCGTTCGACGGTATGGGCAAGAATCTGAATCATGTTCAGTGGCGACGCAGCTTGTCGTTGTTTTATTGCAAACTTAGTCTTGTTTTATTTTTCGTAAGTGTAAAAGTGGCCATTACTGGTGTCATATTTTTGAAACTGCCTAAAAAGTCATATGACATTGCTTGACGACTGCAATACAATGACGACAGCCTAGGGACTAACAGCTTATACGTGCCTTTCGAAGCACAGAAATTTGTATGCCACTTGTGGTTACTGTCACTATCTATGTGCGGACCACGCCCAGTGTCGCTTAACTTGCTAAAGCTGAGTTTAGTATGATGTCCCAACTTGAACATACATATGCCTAAACATCCAGCAGCAACAAAATCTCTTGTAAACTATTGTTTATTGTGGAAACTTTTTATGAAGAAATAAATACATACACCAATTATTATCATTTCGGCTGGAAAAGAAACAAGAAAGTACTGGACCTATGCCTCAAAGATTTCCAAAAAGACCGATTGGAAGCGGCCTGCAACCAGCGTTTACCTACAAATTTACTTGGCAAGATGTCATACAGCTTTTACAGTTAATCAGCAAGATGTGATTAGTTTTAAAAAATAAAACACAAATGGTCAATAATTTGATGCAACAGGTAATTAGAAAGTCCACATAAATGGAGACAATTGTCATTGCAAGTTTCATAACGCTGTCCTTAATCATCAAAACCATTTCACGCCCTCTTCGTCTCTAATGTCCAAGCATTACACAACTTTATGTTAAAAATTTTGCTCAAATAACCTTAGCTGTTGTTGGAAACCCGACATCGGCTTTTACTTTAAAAATGACTGCTGAATCTGCCCCATGGGATAAAGAAGGGACGGTGTGTGTATGTCTGTGCTAGGAAAAGAAATATCTGGAACCAATAAAACAATTTGACTGAAAATTTACGACAGGCCCCCGACCCCTTTACAATCCTTGGGAATGCAGTAGTACGAGATGATTGTGTGTGCTTGATCTCCTAGTCGCCTCTTACGACTTCCAAACGACATGGACTCCTATTCTTGGCCCTTAACTACAGATTAGCCGAAAACCACACTGCACGGCAAAAATATTGCACACTCATGCATGATTATGCATATTTCCATTACCGAAAAATGTGAGAAAGAACCTTGTCTATGTCCCAACGTGTCACCAAAATACATGTGCCTTCTTTCTTTTATCATAAGGTTGAAATTGCAATGGTCTGTCAATCTTAGAGGTTATAATAGCCCATAGACTAACGCGGTGAAGCCAAAGATTTAGAATATACCAAGAATATACAAGGTGAAGCAGTGACATAAACATGCTTTATGCCTTTTCCTTGAACGAACACCATTAGTCTAGGCAGGGTTGTCACATATTATGTTTTTTTAGTTAACGTTAAAAGTCTTAAGTTTTTAGAAACTGATTAAACTAAATTAAATTAGAGTTAAATAAACCTAAAGCATTCTAATTTCAGGCGTTAGCTACATAATGTAAGACAGGATTGAGGACTTCTGTCTGATGCTATAAGCAATGCATTGTAATGCTATCAATGAATTGAACACATTATTTATACTATGCAATGAAAAACAATCTTTACAAACCGTTATATTAAGTAAAAGGTCAGGATCTCGAAAAAATATTTGCGTGATACGTTGCAAAAAATTTCATACACAACTTGAGATTATGTATCGGTACATGTTTGTAAAGCCCGTCTTACATTATATTCGGTATGTCAACATCCGATCAAACTTAGTAAGCACACATGATTAAGAATTATACATAATGAAAGTAGCCGAAAAGCTGAAAGCCTTCACTTCACTTCACTTCACCTTTCTCTCCGCTACTGCATCTACTCTGGTTCAACGTTTATCTAGGTCACGTTTTGACAGCCCTATTTGGAACACGAAAACACTAGATGCCTACTCGTTGTACAAGTTGAAAGAACCAATGGCTTGATCTGAAATCCGTCATATACAGCAATGGTTTTCAACCTTCCGGCGTATTTTTTTTTTTTACCCTTAAATAAAAATTTAATTAATTTAAATGTCATAATTAGCTGTTGTAATTTTTAATTCATTCAATCGGGCACGCGTGTAAATTTGCTTCGAAACCAACAGTTTCAAGAAATGTAGGAAGACATCACTACACTATACTTTTCATAGTAGCTGCATCTACATTATAAACTGTTTCAACGTTCAATTAGGTCACGTTTTGTTTTGACAGCCTTATTTGAAAAACAAAAACACTAACCTACTCATCGTACGTAGTAGTTGAAAGGAACAAAGGCTGATCTGAAAACCGTCATATGGCTACAGTACAGCAATGGCTCTCAACCTTCTGGAATCAATCACTTTGTACTTGAAAGCTAGCCCTAACCCTGAGCCCTAGCCCATGCTTATAGAGGCGGAAGAATCACGAGTTGACGTAAGTCAATACATCAAATCGCCGTGATGACATCGCCGATTGGAGACACGTTCATAGAGTAAGAATAGAATAATCTTTCTCTAAACTCAGTTTTAGATATCTGTGCCTCCTTCAGCAGTAAACATAATAAATTCTAATAGAAACTATATTTAATTGTATTAAAATAATGCAGTAGTCCCAGTTTAAGAACACATCGAATATGCGGCACGGATATCTGTCGTCGATTGTCGGCGCATAAAGGCATTTTACGACAAAAGTGCGGTTCTATTCAGACCGAGCTTTCATCAGTGGATTTCGGATCGTAAAATTTTAATCGAGAGATTTTGGCGACGGCTGCTATATTAAGTTCTACGCTGGGTTCGTGGTTCGAAGGATTAAGTGTTGTGATTGCAATGTTGGGTATTGTGGAAATCTGCACTGTTTTTATCGAAAAGCGGTTTTATTATTTCTACTTTCTTCTTTACTTTCAAATTGTTAAAGTAGGCAATGCATTTGCAAACAAAACAATTACAACTCCTAATAGGGCAGCCAGAGGATTTTATCCATTTCTTGTCCCTAACGATTTTCTACAATACCTTTTGTCATATTCAGGTAAGATTCATATGAGTCAAACGAAATTTACGAAAACAAACCATGTAAGCTAAATAAAACATACAACTATTTCAAATCTAGCAATTATATACCTTCTACTCTAACAAATAATTTTCTCCACTTAAATTGCAAAAATCAAGTCAAATAAGACTTCACAGCGTTGAGAAACCAATACCAATTTAAAATTGAATAGCAACTGAGAACGCCTCGACAATAGTGCAAACTTACCGTGAAAACGTCAAATAAATAAGTTAAATAAAACGTATTCCATTGAAAGTCGAGCAAAGCGAGTGAGGCTTCATTAGTAAGGCGATTCACTGTGAATGCATCTACGTTCGCAAGCTCTGTTTACACACTCAGATACGATCATGCGAAAATAAGCAACTATATTTCTGGTCCTCTTTATTAATTCGAGGTCACTCAGACGTACGAGCGACAGTGTGCCAGTGTCAACTTGCGGCCCTGGTCGGCGACCAGTATCGCGAATTGTCGCGCGATGGTCGCGCAACTGATACAAACACAAGACACAATTTAAAAAAGTGACCGTTTAACACGGTACGGCCGTATCCAGAGGCGGGATGGCGAACAATTCTCAAATAAAATGGTTAGCTTAAAGGCTGATTTACATATTGACAAGTGATGTCAGTGCAGTGTGCACTTGTCAGTGCCTGTTAATTCACACGCTCACTTGTCACTTGCAATTGTGTAAACCAGGCTTTAAAGGTGGCCACAGATATAGAGGACGGAATTAGTAAGACGTGAGGGGAATGTGTGAAGCGGGATATGGAGGAGATGGGGTATAGTACAAATATGGTATATGTTGGAAAACTTTGGTAGAAATTGACATACAGAGCCGCCCCTAAATGCGGAGAAGGAAATGAGGAAGATGATTTTCCCGTGACAGATTGCGATACCTTTCTGTGATCGCGACACTAGTCAATTCGTTGCGAACTGTCGCCGACTAAAAGCCCTTAGTATAAAGTGCACTAAGAATCACGTGTAGAAAACTCTTTATATTCCTCGAGATAATAGTAGTGTCAGACAGAAGAATCGTATATTACGAATGGGACTCTAAAATCAGCATCCGTGCTCTGGGGAAATTCCGGCACACTGACACGGACGGAAAAAATCCGCCAAATATTCATAGAATAGCTAAAATAATAGGCGCGTTTGGGTCCGCGCCCGGCGTTATGAATTTTGACTATGCGCGACCCAATTTTGAAAATGTCTTAGCGATAAGAGGACTTTCTGTTGGTATTTTATAGTATTTTAAAATGACTTTATTTCTTTTTTCAATATTACACATTATAGGTTTAGCAAATGTTTCACACACATAAATACATATTATCACGCCTGTCTCCCACAGGCAGAGAGTATGGACCTCTACTTGCTACGATCCTGACAGACCTCTTTCGCTTCATCTACACTCATCATTCTCTTCATGCATCTACGCCGGTTACGGATACTTCTGACCTCTCCTTTTTTAAGAACGTCTACCTACAATCTGTTCACGGTACAATCGTCAAGGACGACTCTGCCTGACCCACTCTTCTATTCACGTTCGCTTTGTAGACCTTTTAAGTAAATTTCATTTCATACATCCTTTCATGGTTTAAAGACGTTGCAAATAATAATCCTTTGCCTTTTACAAAACCCGTGGAAGAGAAAAGGATGTTTTACTCTGACGTCACCACGTGGCAATCTCTAGGTAATCCTACTTATAATTTATACCTAGACCAAGTCTAGTATAATCTAGTGCAGAGCAGTAAACACAGCTATGATCCCATCAATTACCGTGCACTATATCTTCATTACTTGCCCTAATTAATCAATTGTCCTATATATCTCACGCTGCATTGCTCAATTCTCAATTTATTACGATTACACTGTAATTACGTTTAGGCAACTGTGTGTTGCAGAGGTTAAGATAAACACACACACGAATGATATGATCATCTTGATTCTTCACTATGTATAGCAATTTTTGTCAAAAGCTAAGTTAAAAAAAATATCTCCTACTTACTTTAAACATTTCTTTAATCAAAGCGAAAAATACTTTACTTATAAAATCCTTCTTTTAGCATTGGAAGGGAGAAGAAAAAAGTAAGATAATTATAGTACGGGATAATAACGTAATATGTATGTAATTATGTAGTAGTATGTAATTTAATTACCTTTAAATGAGAGTTATAATAGCAGACAAAAGGTATCTACTTAAATACGACGAAACTTTTCGAGAAACGATGGGTGCCCTTCGCTCTCGTTGTCTCGTCGTGGCAGAGCACTCCTTTGGCCCCAGATAAACGAAAGCATCATGTGATACATTTTCGCCATTTGGCACAAAATCCAAAAAATGGGTGGCTGAAGATACGTACTGCGCATATCTCACCAAAAGAGCAGCCGGTCTCCACCTACAGTGACATGTATTATTAAACTCACGTAGGCCCACTGCGGGTACACACGTGAATAAATTGTAGTCATAACCAGCAGTTAGCGGCGGCTGTTTATAGCACTGCAGCTCTGGCAGGCAACGCCTATGTATATAGAGAGAGTAGAACGATGACTAGACCCCGTCTTGTCACACAGACGTCACATTTTTGTAGGGATTGAAACTTTCAATTCATCGATTTATTGATATCAACTAGTATAAGAATATATTTACACATATATTATTAAACTCACGTAGGCACACTGCGGGTACACACGTGAATAAATTGTAGTCATAACCAGCAGTTAGCGGCTGTTTATAGTACTGCAGCTCTGGCAGGCAACGCCTATGTATATAGAGAGAGTAGAACGATGACTAGACCCCGTCTTGTAACACAGACGTCACATTTTTGTAGGGATTGAAACTTTTAATTCATCGACTTATTGATATCAACTAGTATATGAATATATTTAAACATATATTATTAAACTCACGTAGGCACACTGCGGGTACGCACGTGAATAAATTTTAGTCATAACCAGCAGTTAGCGGCGGCTGTTTATAGCACTGCAGCTCTGGCAGCCGACGCTAATATAGAGAGGGTAGAACGATGACTACAACCCGTCTTGTCACACAGACGTCACATTTTTTAGGTATTGAAACATTTAATATACACTTCTTTTACTCACCAAAACCCTTACAAACATCATTTGGTTTCGGTTTCACAAAGATGACGATGTAAAATTGTGTATAGTTTTTTGTAATTATAATGGGAAAATTATGTTAAGTCTTAATCATAACATAATTAACGTTTTACCCCCGTATTTATATTATTATTTGACCCGTGACTTTTATTTATACTTTTTTTAATCTTTGACTCATTGTCAGTAACAAATAGTTCGTTTTTCTCAACACTTTTCACGACCTTAGCCATTATTAGCTAACCATGACAATCGAATTGACAACGAATGCACACACCTATAGATGCAACCGGAAAAACTCTAAGATGAGTAGAACTGATGGCCTCACTGTACTATATACTAATAATAGGTATGTGGTAATAGATAAAGCAAAATAAACGTGACCACCACAAGCCACAAGTCGATCTGATGATACTTTTTCACCATTTGAGACAGAATAGTAAACGTTTGACATCATTTCATACTAACAAATGTATCATTTACATAATTTACATCCCATGAAGTGTGTGACACTTTCTGAAGAGAAAGATTTACTCACTTCATGGGGTGTCAATTCTACTCACTCCTTATTTAGAGCAGTAGCGCAGCCGAGGAATTAATAACAATATAATGGCTTACTAGCCGATATTACTTCAGGTGGCTGTTTTTAACCCCCTGACCTCCACTGCCCCGAAATCAGAGGCTTGAGTTAAAATGGACATACTCTAGGATGTTATATACGTATGAGTATCTTGCATTCAATACAAGGTAAGGCTGTTCAATGGAGGGCTGGTATAAACCTAATCACAGGTTTCTCAGGTATTTTCGCTGCTGCCAACTGGGTGACTGGGTGAGAGGGGGGGGGGAGAGTAGTTATGAGAGCAAGACGTTTGGAGAGTCACGCAATGACACGTTTCGTAAAAAAATAGATTTCAGAATAATATTTTTTTTTAATTATTAAATAAGAGATAAATTTATCCTACATAAAAAAAAACTTTGACTTTGGATAAACATAAATATAAGTTTTGTTTATGGATTGTCACATAACCTTTGTGAAGTGCAGGAATTAGTTCTTTGAAGTGACAGTAGGCGGGACAGACAGCGACGAACCGATAGGCCGATGGGGCAAAAAGGTTCTCGAATGGCGACCACGTTCCTGCAAGCGAAGCGTAGACAAGATGCAGGCCGCGCTAGATGGGTTGTTTTAGCAATCCTTAGGAGAGGCCAATATCCAGCAGTGGACACGCAGTCATAGAATGAATGGAAGTATTACGTACAGAACGGAGTTTCCGTCCTAGCGTCCCACGCAATATGCCTCCGTGGTGTAATGGTTGGAGCGTTTGGCTCATACCCGGAGGTCGCGGGTTCGATTCCCAGCGGGGGCAACGACTTTGTGTTGTTGTCCTAGTTTGGTTAGCACATTGCAGGCTGATCACCTGATTGTCTGATAAGTAAGATGATCCGTGCTTTGGAGGGCACTGTCTTTGACATTGGTCGTTACCTAAAACCATGTCAGAGGCCTTTAAGGCGGTTTAAAAACTCTGACACTAGTGTTAGTCACTAACACACACGATAAGAAGAAGAAGACGCAATGTGCGTTCCCATTCCCTGTCCCCGCACCTCTCCATCCAAACAAACAGCAGCATTCCGAACAATGATGGAAGAGCTAAAGATTCTAAGTAAAGTTTATGGAATGAACTACAAAAAAGAGTATGTCACGTCATGAATGATGAAGCAAAATTAACTTCTGTGTAAGAAGTAATACGAAACAAGACAACAATAATAAGATTACGGCGGATAACCAGGATTTGTTGGAACTAGATCGTACGTACCTACACGCACGTACTTATTGTAAAGCTTAGGACACAGGATTTTTTTAATACCTATCATAATGTAGTAACAAAAAATGAGAAAGAAATGTTGGTTCGGACATGTAGAAATTATTATGAAAGGAGATTTAGTAAAAGGGTATACGTATAATGTTCGTCGAAGTTTTTTTTAAATATTTACTTGTTTTAGTCATGTTTTTCATGTTTAAAAATTAAATTAGTTTCATAAAAATAGAAAAAATAAAAGAAATCCATCTCACAGACTGAAATTGATAAAGTTTCCTTTCCGTTGCCCTTGCATATTAATTTTAGTCACTGCACTTTCGGAATCAGTTCATGCATTTGTTATGAAATTAGTACCTTAGTGCTGCATAGTACTTAAAAGTCAGGTAAACAAAACGAATAAACTACAGTTGTGCATATTGTAATTCTAACTTATCGTGCTTATCGTCTATATTTAATTTAGTCCTATCGTTATACATAGATACATAGACATGTCAAACTTATAACAGTCCTCTTTTTCGTCGGGGGTTAAAAAAAATAGGTCCAAGTTGTATCAAAAACGAGCGTTCGGATATCTCATTTATTCACCAGCGTAACGGAGGGCGGTGCTGCCGTCTTTTAAATATTCAGTCCGGTATACAAACGGCAACCCCGAATGAATTATGGAACCGAGAACTGTGGCCCGGGAGATTTTAGGAGCGCTAATTTTTGTCTCAAATTCATTAAAAATCTGAGTTTCTTAAATTGGTAGCTTACTCATTATATATGACAAATTTTAAGAGGGCAGATTTTTTATAAATGTGGACTTGAACTCGCAGTCAAACGCAGGTCAGTGCATGATACCTACCGATACTTTCTTAAAGAAATATATATGGTTAAATGTGATAGACAGTTTTCAATTCCTATACTAATTTGATTGTCAGATTTTGTTATATTTATGACCTGTTTTTCTATTTATTCTTTGTCTGAGTTTTACACATATATATACTTTTTTTGAGGACCCCCGTGGCGTAGTGGTCCTCTAATTCGGAGGTTCAGTGTTTGATCCAGCCAGGGCAATTTGGAAAATGCCCTTTTTAAAATTGACCAGGGTCTTGGGTGTTGTATATCGGGTAACACCACGGGGCGCAGCTAGTATGTATTAATTTTAAAAATATAGAATTTATGAGTTAGTATCCCGTAGCACAAATTTAAAACTTACTTGGGCGTAGCCCCAAATTGAGCTAGGTCAATCAGTGTTATTTGTACTTTAATAATAAAGGTTTTAGTGATAAAACAATTACTTACATCATAAAAAGGAGGAAGTACTTAAAGTTTTTTTAGAAGAAATTTTATAGTTAGTAGATATGATTCCCATAGCGTCCACCGTAAAATCCCCGGTCTTCACACAGCGATATACCCCATGATACTGTCATACTTGAGATAATTCTATAAAAATCCGACCCGTGCTCATAGTTCTTTTTTTACGACGAAAAACTTATGATGAGAATGGGGCGATAGGGCTACATTACATAGACACCTACTACTATTACAAAGGCAAAGTTTTGTAAAGAAGGCTGGAACGGGTGAATGTTTGCGCCGCATTCTAGACCAAATGGTTGACCTGATGGAAATAAAAGGAATATATATTACCAAGAACACTCACATTTTGTATTTTTAGAAGATGCCGCATGTTGCCCGAAAGTCGGCCCACGCAACAACAACATGGGTTCCAATCGACGGAATGAGGTCCAGAGGAAGAGGTAGGATGAGATGGAGGGACGAGTTGTCCGCTTTTGACAAAGAATGGAATGAAACGGCTAAAGATAGAAGTAATTAGAAACAATAATTAACTTTTTTACAAAAAAAAAAACAACAGACTTCAATTTTTTTCAGGAGTTCCTTCCATATCTCCAAAGTTCTTCAAGGTGTCTTTACCAAATTAATATGGGACCAACTTAGGAGTAAGGGCTTTCAAATAAAAAAAGAATTATCAAAATCGGTCCACGGTTACCGAAGATATCGCGTCACAAAAAAAACATACAATCGAATTGATAATCTCCTCCTTTTTTGAAGTCGGTTAAAAATGGGAGGATTTTGCCCGATTATGGGACCAAAATGGCAAAAAAAAAGTTATGCATTGCATTTGTAAAAACATACTCTGACCAGGCGAGTAACGACACCAATAGCAAGTATATACTAAATGTTTGTGTCGTGTGGTATCCGGCTGAGTAGAATAGGGCCACTGAAAAGCCTCCCGTGGATGTCGTAGAAGGCGACTTGGGAAATACAAGCTAAACAAAGCTTATAAACATCAATGTGACCTCTCCAATCTGGCCAGCGAAGAGAGTGTAGGCCAAGTCCTCCGCCTGCTCTGGCCAAGTATAGCCCTAGCAGTATGGAGGGTCGTGCTCCTGCAGTGGAGACAATAAAACCTGATGATGATGAACTAAATATTTGTTTCGACAGCAAAGATGATATCTGAACTCTTCGTGAGTGTTTAGATCATCATATTACATGACTCCTTGACAGACGGGCTTAGCGCGCTCGTTTAAATATCAGAATTCAAAATGTTTGTTTGTTTTGTTTTTCGTGTGTGTATATGGCCAACACTTGTGTCAGATTTTTAAAGGTCTAAAGGCATCTGACATAGCTTAACGGTTGCCATACAATGATGACAGCCGGGACCAGTGGCTTATACGTGCCTTCCGAAGCAAGGAGGAGCTCAAAAAAAGTTCTATGTGGTTATCCATCCGAATGAGGACCACACCCGCACTTGCCTTCCTCCCTCACCCCCGCCGGGCTACCGAGCTCCTCCATTCAAAATTAGTCTCAAAATATATTTAACGAATGTATTGAACTCATTTGACATAGCAAATTGAGTTGTATTCATTAAAAATACATAATTATCCAAGTCGTTCGCCCCAAGCGAATTAGTGAAGGGCGAAATTCGGAAAAGGTGGTAATTGACCGGAAGCATTTTCGTGTAACGAACAATTCGGAGAAGATTCAATTATAAAGTTATGAAAATGTCTTCAAATTCGCTTTGGTACCGGTGAATTGGCCAAGTGCGTGTAGGGTTCAGATATCCAAAGTTACACGTTACATGGTTTTTTTAATCATAATTTTGAATGTTTCTTCTTCTTCTTATATTTAAGAGCTGGGCTCTTGTCGGTGGAGTGCTTTCCATGTCTCTCTTCCTTCCGCTAAGTTCTTAACCTCTTTATATTAATTTTATATGATTACTTACCTAATTTAAATGATTACTTAAGATAATTCTGCCAATATATTTTTGAAAGCTAAGCTAAGCGTGGCCTTTGGGTCTTACGGCCCTGGACTCTGTCTCTGTCTGGACTACCCTGTCAGAGATAAAGACGAGAAAATGTATCTGTATTCTTGAAAAAATAAGATTATTACTACCGCTGTATTAATGTGTGTAAAGGTTAATTTACTGTGCTTTGATGGTACAAGTCAGATGGAAAGTAAAATATTGCGAAGACGGTAGTCCTTTGCTGGCTGTTACGGGATTTTCCCGTGTTTTATAGACGTAAATTGTGTTACATAACGTGACGCTTACTCATTCGTGTTATGCTGGAATTGCAACTTATAAAACGAATGTTTCAAATGAATGAAGGACTACCTTAACGAATGACGAAAATATAAGAACGAATACCTTCTTGTCCGGGGTCGTCGGTTCGGCACTTACCTGAAAAGAATAAAGTTACATCTTTTAATTTATGCAAATAAATTGAGAATTCTTTAATGGCGCTCCCGCTTTGGATTGTTTTGAACAAAAAATAAAATTAAAAAGTATAATTCGTGTTTTTATTTTAATAAAAGAAACGGTAAATTGATACCGACACTTCAAAAGAAGCTTTTTTACGATTTTATTTTTAAGATTCGAAAGAAACATTTTCGTATTTCAACTAGGCATTTTAAGATGGGATCGCTCGATCACTTTTTATTATTCTGTAAATCTTTCCTTCCATTCCTTCGTCTGAAAGAAAGAAATAATTCAGAGATTGCATCTTTCTCTTTTCTCTTTCTACTTTACCATTGTTGACAACTTATTGTTTGTTTTTCGAGTAAGTGGCCAACACCGGTGTTAGATTTTTCATTCAAAAGCATCTGATTTAGCTTGACGGCTGCTTTACATAACTCACTGCTTACTCAAGTACGGGAGAACTCGAGATATTGAGATATTATCGGTGGTTTGAAAGGCTATTTAGTTCCTGAATCAGGATCTATGCTGAATCAACATATGACTTGTAAAGATGCGTTTGAGATGTCTAAGGATCGAGTAAAATGGAAAGACTGTGCCGAGCTGCCGACAAACACAAACTATAGCGCACCTGCTTTCTTGCCCCGGGTACTACCTACACCTTGGACAACTTATATGAAGCTACTGACGACGTCGTCAGAGAAGCTCAATATTGGGCTGATAGAGTATAGAAAACAAATAAACCATCGACACGCAAAGAAGAAGACAGTGCCGTCCCCACCTATAGTGGAATAAGGAAAGAAAGAAAGAAGGCTATTTTTAAACGACTTCTAAAAATGGAGGAGGTTATCGATTTGTCGGAATCCTTTTTGTATGTTCACCGATTATTCGAAAACGCCTTGACCGATTTGGAATTATTATTATTTTTGTTTGAAAGGGCATACTTGGCAGGTCCCATAGAAATTTTATTAAAATCTGTTGCGTAGTTTGAGGTGAAGTCTGTTTTTTATCTAGTCGTTATATTATCCACAGGAAGATTTTGTTCTATCCAGATCCGAAACACACGGCATATTTAAATAATTGATTACAATCACAATTATACGGTGAATTAATTTATCTAGAATTAACATATAGACACCTAGTTTTTCTTTTCGTTTGCTGAGTGCCTACGTCGAATAGTCGTATTCTTTATACATACATACTATCACTTCTTTATCCTTAATGCAGCAGCCAGAGCATTTTGGCTCTTAGCAGACAAAACCTAGGGCCGCAAAACTCAAAGGCCACATATAGCGTCACGGAAAATCCTACTCTACTAATATTATAAATGCGAAAGTGAGTTTGTATATTTGTTTCTTTGTTACCACTTCACGCTTCAACCACTTACCTATTTCGTTGAAATTTGATATGGATATAGTTTGATACGCAGGGAAGGACATAGGATAGTTTTTATCCCGGAATTCCCACGGGGAGCGAAGCCCACGGGCACAGCTAGTTCTTTATAAGTACAAAAAACTAACAACAATTAATAAATAGTACTCGTAAGATTGCATAACTGAGTATAAATCCGTGGTTAATTGCGATCGCTTTCACCATTGTCGCCGCAGAACAATACGGTTTCAATCGTCTGCTGGCGCTAACTTTCCTTAATTGCAATAACTGGTGGAAGTGTTATGCTCTAATGACAGAGTGGGCGCTAAATAATGTACTGATCGTTACTGTTGCAACTTTCCACGGAAATCTGGTTTAAACATATTGCTACTCCTTAAATGGAAGATAGGAGAAATTAATAACTGCCCAAAGTTGACTGAAATCAATTTCAAAACTTTTTGTGTTATTCTGTGGTTCCAATCGTCTGCTGGCGCTAACTTTCCTTAATTGCAATAACTGGTGGAAGTGTTATGCTCTAATGACAGAGTGGGCGCTGAATAATGTTCTGATCGTTACTGTTGCAACTTTCCACAATCTGGTTTAAACATATTGCTTCTCTTTAAACGAAAGGCAGAATAAATGAATAACTGCCCAAATTTGACTAAAATCAATTTTAAAACTTATTCTGTGTGTTTTTCTGTAGTTCCAATTGTTTGCTGGTGCTAACTTTCCTTAATTGCATTAACTGGAGGAAGTGTTATGCAGGATGCTCTAATGACAGAGTGGGCACTAAATTATGTACTGATCGTTACTGTTGCAACTTTCCACGGAAATTGGGTTCTAACATATTCATATTGATATTTTGGTTTAAACATGCTACTTTTAAATGAATAAATGTTATACTCTTTAAATTTAAAACTTTTGTGTTATTCTATGGTTAGAGTATAGTTATGTTAGTCTGTTAGCGCTAAGTGGGCGCTTAATTTGTACTGGTTGTTACTGTAGCAACTTTCAAGAAAATTGGGTTTAAATATATTGCTATTCCTTTTACTTTAGGGTTACTTTCTAAACACCGGCGATACTTTTGGAGCAAGTTTAGTGAGTGACAATTATCGAAAAACGATATCGAGTCGATATAAGAATAATCGAAATTGTATTGGAAGACAAATTTTTATCGATTTGTAATAAAAAATATAATTTAAATAAAACGAATAATAAATAAAAAAAAAAAAATTGTAATACATATTTTATACAATATACTTTAGTATTATGGATTGAACTTGCTCCAAAAATGTTGCCGGTGTTTAAAAAAATAACCCTTTATAGAAGAGACTAAGTTGACTAAAATCAATTTAAGAACAAATAATATTTTAATATTATTGTGATTCTAATCGTGTGCTGGCGCTAACTTCCTTAATTGAATAACTGTGGAAGTGTTGTTCTAATGACCAAGTGGGCGCTAAATATTGTACTGATTGTTACTCTTGCAACTTTCCATAAAATTGGGGTCACAAAAACTAAATGCTGCAGGCTGCAGTGCAGTTTATTGTCGCTTCTTCACAGCCTAGGAAGCTCCATAAAACTTAGCTTTAGATAAAAATATTTTACGTCAACAACTGTTGTGTATAATCTGCTACATTTTAGACAGCTAAAACTGCTATCCGGGAGTTGTTGCCTTATCACATCAGAAACGTGTGTTTAGAATATCAATTTTATTAAAAGCAAAATACTAGGTAAATTAGCGAATAAGTAATAAGAATCACGTACTTAAAATGATTATAGAGATTATGTTTTTCTTCTTATCTTCCTTAAGAGTGATTTAAGGCTAGGTAAGCCGAGTTTTAAAGTTTTTTAAACTACCTGAGACATAGAAAATAGTGTTTAAAAAAAGATTTGTCTTAGTTAAGGCTCTAGTTTAGTCAAAGTCGCATTCAGTTACATGATTTAACAAACTTTACTCTATAAAAAAACCTCAAATGGTTACACAATGACGTCGAAGAACGTGCTATGTGGAGAAGAATAAGCCAGATTCATTCAAACGATTATTAGCCGTGGTTCATTTATTAAATCATAAAGAATAATAAAGCAAATTAAGTCAAGAAAAATCTACACTTAGCCACAATTTGTTGTAAGGCCATCAAAAATGGTCACTAAATTGCGGAGGGACTTGACAAAGGCCGCCACACCCGCGTAGTACGGGAGTGACAGTCGATTTGCCTGATGGACCATATCGGTGGCAGGCGTGGCTATAAAGGAACATTTAGTGACTGTTTACACTGAATGGAGACCGAGGGAGCGATTCCCCAAAGTGTCAACAAAGAGACAGTTTTTTGTAGTTCGAATAAAATTTTATTTTTCATCAAGCTTCTATCGGCGTCTTCGGTGTGACAAGTAAATATAGCCTAAGCTAAATGCAGACTAACGTTAATGTACTTGGTTTAAACCATTATTCACCCAAAACAAAAAATCGACCCGAAATATGGCACCTTCTCTTTTATCACTTTCAACTTAATTTGAATCTTCTTCTTATCGTGTGTGTCAGTGACTAACACTAGTGTCAGAGTTTTTAAACCGCCTTAAAGACCTCTGACATGGTTTTAGGTAACGACCAATGTCAAAGACAGTGACCGGGACCGACGGCTTAACGTGCCCTCCGAAGCACGGATCATCTTACTTCTCAGACAATCAGGTGATCAGCCTGCAATGTCCTAACCAAACTAGGACAACAACACAAAGTTATTGCCCCCGCCGGTAATCGAACCCGCGACCTCCGTGTATGAGCCGAACGCTCTAACCACTACACCACGGAGGCAGTTTTAATGAATAATGGTTTAAACCAAGTTTTAAAGTCTGCATTCTATAATAAGACGGTAAGAATTTATTACATGACATTAGTAAAAATGTCGCTAAAATGACACAGTTATGGCACAAGAGAGTGACAGTCGATTTACTGATGGATAACAATCATATGAAGGCGACAACAGTAGCTACAAATAAACCTCTGGTGGTCAGTAACCGTCACTAAATTACTGAAAGCGAGGACATCACACGCTTCCGCGTCCGCTACTGCTTATTGTTATTAACAAGAAATTCCATACACACAGTCATGCCTGACGTGAAGTGCCAGATTTATTTTAAAACGCCAACATCGTCATTAAATATTATCTTATGCCACTTTTTTGCACATCAACCATCTTATTATAAAACGCAGACCCGCCGTGTTACTAGGTTTAAACCATTATCCGACTAAATCAAGTTAACATTTTTAGTTGAGACAATGGGATATTACTAAATGTCAACTTAATTTGGTCAGATAATGGTTTTAATCTAGTAACACGGTGAGTGAGTAAACCTAGAACAAAGTTAGTTTGCGTTTAATAATAAGATGGCAAATGTCAAACAGTAGCCTTTTTTGTGTCGTGAATTAGATTACCGCAGAGTACCTACATTATTCATAATCAAAACTTTTTTATTAAACGCTCTGTCGCTCGCTTCCGCTTGTGCTGTGCAAAAGCACTTACGCTTTCATACGGTCACGCCTGACGTGAAAAACCAGTGAAATGCCTGATTTATTTGACAAAGCCATTGTTGTCGTGGATTAATGTAACGCACGACATTTCTTACTCATAAACTTTGCTTATGGCACTTTCTTGCACGTCAATCTTGTAATTGTAGCCTTTTCTTGCAAATCACGTAGATTGATTTTTTTTAAAGTTAAATGGTAATGAAAGTATAGATACTTTATTCGCTACCTCCTCTCCACTTTACTATCCGTCTTTATAGCTCTTTTCTGTTACTTTTTTATCACATATATTTCAAGCTGTTAAGTATACTTCAGAGCCAGGTATCAGCATGAAACGGCATAAACCCCTATTTTTACTTTTAAACCCCTACAAAAAAGTTTAAAGTTTGACACTAATGTCTGTAAGTGTGTCGGACCAATTTCGATGCGGTTTCTTTAACGTGATAGCAAGTTTTCTTTGTGGTACCTAGCTATGTTTTATGAAAATCGGTTCAAATGGAAAGTCGGAGTTTTTTGATTTTCCTGGCAAATAAAAGATGGCGCTACGGATATCAATACCACCGAACATTGATTGGAATAATGTAGTTCCGTCACTCATCACTAGATGGTTTTTACATCAACTATTGACAGTCGGGGTTTTTTTTATTTTCCTGGCAAATAAACTTGTTTATTTAGTAACTGTGGTTTTACGCAGCGCCACTTGATTACATGTTGCTTACGACATGCGTAAGAGATTAGATTCCTGGCCTTAATCATACCTTTATCAAACCGTCTTATTATAAAACGCAAACTGACTTTGTTACTAGGTTTAAACCATTATCGGACCAAATCAAGTAAACATCTAGCAATATGTCATTGTCTCATCTAAAAATGTCAACTTGATTTAGTCGAATAATGGTTTAAACCTAGTAACAAAGTTGGTCTTCATTTTATAAAAAAACGAATAAAATTTACACCGTTGCCTTTTCGTATGAAATAGTTACCATCCAAATACTTATAGTATTACTCCAAGGCCAAGGCATGTAAATTAATTCTACTAAGTCATAAAACAGAGCCGTCTAAACAAATCAAGTTAGTAATCATTTCAGAATGCCAAAGCCAAATTATCGCTATTTACGATCAAAGGCACCTTTACCTTATACAGTGGTTTTAAAGTGACCCCTTTTCTAACGCAATAAGAACTGTAGAATAGGCAAAATGTCGCGTTTGTTCTTCGGTTTGTTGTACATGTAAACGGTTATAAGTTTAATGGTTATGGGCTATTAGAATTAGGGCTCACGCTTGCAGTTGGATTACCACACTTATAAACGTATACTGATGGAAGTAGAACGAACAACCTACATTACAATGCATTAAAATAGAATGAGAAAAAAGGAAAATGTAAGAATTACTAAACTTCATTACCATTTTAGGGTTCCGTACCAATGGATAAAAACGGGACCCTATTACTAAGACTCCGTGTCTGTCAGTCATGTCCGTCAGTCATGAACCGTGATAGCTAGAAATTTAAAATTTTCACAGATAATGTATTTTTTGTTGCCACTATAACAACTAAAACAGAATAAAATAAATATTTAAGTTCTCCCATACAACAAACGTGATTTTTTATAGATAATAAAGTACGGAATCCTTCATACACAAGTCCGACTCGCACTTAGCTGGTTATTCTTAGTTCAAAAGGGTAGATTAAATTATTGTGCAAAATTCCAAAACATTCGCTATTTCGCCTATAATAACGCAACACGCTAAATTTGACGGAACCCGCGGGTTTCAATTAACGCATTAACATACATGGTTGGCTCTTTTGATATTATATCAGCCGGGCGTCGGTGTTTTATACTTAGCCACATTAAGGCTCAACTCACACCGGAACGACAGCGGCTGGCAGTAACAGCCTAATTTGGTGTCAATCAAAAGTCAACTTTATTTCTTTTTAATAAATGCATAAAAAAGCTTGAAAAAAACTGCCGCTTTAGGAAGTGCAGCGTCGCTGGCAGCCGGTTTTTGTTTTGTTTAAGCTATAGCTTGGATATGAAGCTATAGATGAATTTCATTCTTAAACAACGCAGAAAAATCTCGGAATTGCTATAACAACAAATACAAAAAAAAAACAGAATAAAATAAATATTTAAGTTCTCCCATACAACAAACGTGATTTTTTATAGATAATAAAGTACGGAATCCTTCATACGCAAGTCCGACTCGCACTTGGCCGGTTATTCTTAGTTCAAAAGGGTATATTAAATTATTGTGCAAAATTCCAAAACATTCGCTATTTCGCCTATAATAACGCAACACGCTAAATTTGACGGAACCCGCGGGTTTCAATTAACGCATTAACATACATGGTTGGCTCTTTTGATATTATATCAGCCGGGCGTCGGTGTGTTTATACTTAGCCACATTAAGGCTCAACTCACACCGGAACGGCAGCGGCTGGCAGTAACAGCCTAATTTAGTGTCAATCAAAAGTCACCTTTATTTCTTTTTATGAAATGCATAAAAAGCTTGAAAAAAACTACCGCTTTAGGAAGTGCAGCGTCGCTGGCAGCCAGTTTTTGTTTTGTTTAAGCTATAGCTTGGATATGAAGATATAGATGAATTTCATTCTTAAACAACGCAGGAAAATCTCGGAATTGCTATAACAACAAATACTAAAAATCAGAATAAAATGAATATTTAAGTTGTTCCATTTCCATACAACAAACGTGATTCTTTATAGATAATGGTACAAAACCCTTCGTGCGCGAGTCCGACTCGCACTTGGCCGTTTATTTTTAGTTCAAAAGGGTATATTAAATTATTGTGCAAAATTAAAAAACATTCGCTATTTCGCCTATAATAACGCAACACGCTAAATTTGACGGAACCCGCGGGTTACAATTAACGCATTAACATACATGGTTGGCTCTTTTGATATTATATCAGCCGGGCGTCGGTGTGTTTATACATAGCCACATTAAGGCTTAAATCACACCGGAACGACAGCTGCTGGCAGTAACAGCCTAATTTAGTGTCAAAAGTCACCTTTATTTCTTTTTATTAAATGCATAAAAAGCTTGAAAAAAACTACCGCTTTAGGAAGTGCAGCGTCGCTGGCAGCCGGTTTTTGTTTTGTTTAAGCTATAGCTTGGATATGAAGCTATAGATGAATTTCATTCTTAAACAACGCAGGAAAATCTCGGAATTGCTATCACATCAAATACTAAAAAACAGAATAAAATGAATATTTAAGTTGTTCCATACAACAAACGCGATTCTTTATAGATAATGGTACAAAACCCTTCATGCGCGAGTCCGACTCGCACTTGGCCGGTTATTCTTAGTTCAAAAGGGTATATTAAATTATTGCAAAATTCCAAAACATTCGCTATTTCGTCTATAATAACGCAACACGCTAACTCTGACGGAACCCGCGGGTTTCAATTAACGCATTAACATACATGGTTGGCTCTTTTGATATTATATCAGCCGGGCGTCGGTGTGTTTATACTTAGCCATATTAAGGCTTAACTCACACCGGGACAGCAGCGGCTGGCAGTAACAGCCTAATTTAGTGTCAAAAGTCACCTTTATTTCTTTTTAATAAATGCATAAAAAAGCTTGAAAAAAACTGCCGCTTTAGGAAGTGCAGAGTCGCTGGCAGCCGGTTTTTGTTTTGTTTAAGCTAAAGCTTGGATATGAAGCTATAGATGAATTTCATTCTCAAACAACGCAGGAAAATTTAGGAATTGCTATAACAACAAATACTAAAAAACAGAATAAAATGAATATTTAAGTTGTTCCATTTAACAAACGTGATTTTTTATAGATAATGGTACGAAACCCTTCGTGTGCGAGTCCGACTCCGACTTGGCCTGTTATTCTTAGTTCAAAAGGGTAGATTAAATTATTGTGCAAAATTCCAAAACATTCGCTATATCGTATGTAATAACGCAACACGCTAAATTTGACGGAACCCGCTGGTTTCAATTAACGCATTAACATACATGGTTGGCTCTTTTGATATTATATCAGCCGGGCGTCGGTGTGTTTATACTCGTACTTAGCCATATTAAGGCTTAACTCACACCGGGACGGCAGCGGCTGGCAGTCACAGCCTAATTTAGTGTCAAACCAAAGTCACTTCTATTTGTATTTATGAAATGCGTAAAATAGCGTTGTTTAAAATTTATTTAGGAAACAGTTTTCATTCTCAAACAACCGACGAAATTGGAATAATTACAAGCCTTTGTGTTCCAAAGAACTGGCAGTCGTAATTAGCTCTATTTGCTCATTGCGTTATTTAAGTCCAGGAACCACTTGGCTTACAGATTTCCTTCCCCTATTGCTCTATTTCAGGCCAGGAACCATTTGGCTTACAGATTTCCCTACCTTGTCGCTCTATTTTAGGCCAGGAATCCTTTGGCTCACAGATTTCTCTCCCTCATTGCTCTATATTTGATGGCAGGAACCATTTGGCTCACTGATTTCCCTACCTCGTTGCTCTATTTTAGGCCAGGAACCATTTGGCTCACTGATTTCCCTACCTCGTTGCTCTATTTTAGGCCAGGAACCATTTGGCTCACTGATTTCCCTACCTCATTGCTCTATTTTAGGGCAATGAGGTAGGGACCATTTGGCTCACTGATTTCCCTACCTCGTTGCTCTATTTTAGGGCAAGAACCATTTGGCTCACAGATTTCCCTATCTCATTGCTCTATTTCAGGCCAGGAACCATTTGGCTCACATATTTCCCTCCCTCATTGCTCTATTTTAGGTCAGAAACCATTTAGCTCTCAGATTTCCCTCTCTCATTGCTCTATTTTAGGCCAGGAACCATTTGGCTTACAGATTTCCCTACCTCGTTGCTCTATTTTAGGCCAGGAACCCTTTGGCTCACAGATTTCTCTCCCTCATTGCTCAATATTTGATGGCAGGAACCATTTGGCTCACAGATTTCCCTACCTCATTGCTCTACTTTAGGGCAGGAACCATTTGGCTCACAGATATCCCTATTTCATTGCTCTATTTCAGGCCAGGAACCATTTGGCTCACAGATTTCCCTATCTCATTGCTCTATTTTAGGTCAGGAACCATTTGGCTCACAGATTTCCCTACCTCGTTGCTCTATTTTAGGGCAGGAACCATTTGGCTCACAGATTTCCCTACCTCGTTGCTCTATTTTAGGTCAGGAACCATTTGGCTCACAGATTTCTCTACCTCGTTGCTCTATTTTAGGGCAGGAACCATTTGGCTCACAGATTTCCCTACCTCGTTGCTCTATTTTAGGTCAGGAACCATTTGGCTCACAGATTTCTCTACCTCGTTGCTCTATTTCAGGGCAGGAACCATTTGGCTCACAGATTTCCCTACCTCGTTGCTCTATTTTAGGTCAGGAACCATTTGGCTCACAGATTTCTCTACCTCGTTGCTCTATTTTAGGTCAGGAACCATTTGGCTCACAGATTTCCCTACCTCGTTGCTCTATTTTAGGGCAGGAACCATTTGGCTCACAGATTTCCCTACCTCGTTGCTCTATTTTAGGTCAGGAACCATTTGGCTCACAGATTTCTCTACCTCGTTGCTCTATTTTAGGGCAGGAACCATTTGGCTCACAGATTTCCCTACCTCGTTGCTCTATTTTAGGTCAGGAACCATTTGGCTCACAGATTTCTCTACCTCGTTGCTCTATTTCAGGGCAGGAACCATTTGGCTCACAGATTTCCCTACCTCGTTGCTCTATTTTAGGTCAGGAACCATTTGGCTCACAGATTTCCCTACCTCGTTGCTCTATTTTAGGTCAGGAACCATTTGGCTCACAGATTTCCCTATCTCATTGCTCTATTTTACGCCAGGAACCATTTAGCTCTCAGAGTTCCCTCCCTCATTGCTCTATTTCAGACCAGGAACCATTTGGCTCATAGATTTCCCTATATCATTGCTAATTTCCCAAGTAAACCTTCAGTGCAGACTCAATCCCATGCTAAAGCGGGCTGCCGCCGGGCGGAACTAACGAGTTTTTAACTTTTACGATAATTAACAAAATAACCGCTCGAAACACGTTACGCCGTTCGAAAGTTAAATAAGTTAAGCCAAGTTATGGCTTATTTAAAAACTACTTCGGGGTTACCGGGGAATTACATTGTAACGTACGCTGCTTACAATTATAAATTTATTTTATCTTGTAGAAGACATCCCTCTTATTAATATTTTTTCAAAAGTTAAAACCGACTTTAACACCAAACTACTTATGATAAACTTTTGATAAATTATGGGGCACCCTGAAAATTATGCCCTTTTAAACAAATAAAGAATTTTACTTATTAGTCGTAAAATTAATAAAAAAGGAAAATAAATAAAAAAGAAATACATGTACACATTCGAATTGATAACCTCCTTCGTTTTTGTCAGTTAAAAAGGTAATCTTACTTCATTATTTCAAGACTTAAGATATATAATTCGAATTCTTTGGACAAAGAATTTTTTTTTATTGTCAAAAACGATTCCAAAGAAATGAAAAGCAGCGAACAAGCCTTACTTACGCTAGTTTTCAGTCTTACTATATGTACGTACAATGATTGATTGGTTGAAATTTAAATATTAATTGATCCCTGTCAGCAAAAAGCTTAATAAACCGCAAATTTCACCGACACGGGGCCTGCTTAATCCAAGTAAATGACGCGATTAATGACTTTCGGAGGCCTGAAGCCGCCTCATAAGGTAGGTTTGGCTCACTAGCCAAAGCCGAAATCTAGGCCACTGAATGACTTATTAAATTCGTCTTACTTAATATTCAGAAACTGTTATAAACCTTTGTATGTTGGAATATCAGACACAACAGTTAAACAATACCACAGAATTAATAATAGTATTACATACAGAACGGAAACTCGCACCGTCCCCCGCAATCTGGTGTCCCCGCAACCCCTCCCCCGTTATTGTGAGGTGTAAGCGGCAGTAAAACAGGGTTATTGGTAGTCACACGTTGACATTACGCGGGTCACTTAGGATTATTGAATTATAATGGTGAGAAACTGCGCACATTATCATTGTTTATCCACGGAAAACAATAAATAACGAAAATTTTATTAATTTCCGAGTGATAAAAACAGGTAAGCAAAGCAACAAATTCTGTGGTGGCGACCCTGATTGTTTAAGTCACACACTTGACGTGTGCACGGACGGATTGTTTCGTTTGTAGTAGTACTAGGTATATATGCTGCTCCGTTTGTATGAAGTGCCATACCTGTGACAATACATTCTCGGGTAGATCTACACAACGGCATACCAGGCGTTAAGGGTTGATTCAAACATAATAATGTACAACTTTCTCTAAGTGACATAATACACGCTGACTTTCCATTGGGTTTGGAAAAAAAAAGTCGTATAGTAAATACATTGTGCCGTGTGGTTTATAAATTACAGACATCTTAGAAATATTGGTGAACAAACATAAATAAAATAACCGGCCAAGTGCGAGTCGGACTCGCGCACGAAGGGTTCCGTACCACTATCTATAAAAATCATTTTTGCCCCCTCTAAATATTTATTTTGTTTTAGTATTTGTTGTTATAGCAGAAACTGAAATACATAATTTGTGAAAATTTCAATTGTCTAGCCATCGCGGTTCTTGAGATACAGCCTGGTGACAGACAGACGGACAGACGGACAGACAGCGAAGTCTTAGTAATAGGGTCCCGTTTTTACACTTTGGGTACGGAACCCTAAAAAAAGATCGCGACGAATTGACAACTCCCAATTTTTGGAAGTCGGTTAGTAAATATTTCTCCGTTCGTCATGCCTATTACCAAACAACAATTAATTCAGTGACGAAACCACAAAGTTGTAGTAACAAATATCTTATTTAAAACAAAAGCTATCAAAAACAATAAAGTAAATAAATTGGTTTCGGCGATAATCAGTTTAAAAGAATTTCGCTCATTAACACAGCAAGTTTGATGTGAGTGGATAAGTTGTAATTAATGACAAATATCTGTACTTATTAAAAACAATACCTAGCAATCGAAAACAATAAATTAAATAAATTGGTTTCGGCGATAATCAGTTTAATAGAATTTCGCTCATTAATACCGCAAGTTTGATGTAAGCGGATAAGTTGTAATGAATGACAAATATTTGTACTTATTAAAAACAATACCTAGCAATCAAAAACAATAATTAAATAAATTGGTTTCGGCGATAATCAGTTTAATAGAATTTCGCTCATTAATACCGCAAGTTTGATGTAAGCGGATAAGTTGTAATGAATGACAAATATTTGTACTTATTAAAAACAATACCTAGCAATCGAAAACAATAATTAAATAAATTGGTTTCGGCGATCAGTTTAATAGAATTTCGCTCATTAACACAGCAAGCTTGATGTGAGCGGATACGAGTAATTAAGGGATTATTAATTTCGGCGGTGGCGGCACTACCGGCGCATATGTATTTGTACTGTAAAGCATCGTCTTAGGTGAACATACCTTAAGGCGTTTATTTAAGGACCCTTATACTCTATAGCCAGCGAGGAGAGTGTAGGCCAAGTCCTCTGGCTGCTCTAGCCAAGTAAGGCTTTTGTAATACAGAGAGGGTCGTGCTCCTGCAGTGGAGACAAAAAGACCTGATGATGATGACTACACATTACCACAAAAGTAATGTAGCTTTTATTTTCGACAAAAAATTGTAATTCTAAAGATATTGAATATATAGGCATATCCGGAATTTTAGCTGGTTTTCTATAGTCAAAATATGGACTTGACGGAAATGTAGTGAGTAGAACTTTTCAATTTTGATGGTCAAAAATTGTGGTACGTTTACGTATCTGCCTGAATAAGTGGTTTGATCTAGTGTGAACTTCAAAGCTCTGCGCTGGATGTAGGCCACTCAGATCAGTAATTTTGGAAATCCTTGAGCGAAGACTATGTCCAGCAATGGACACTATTCGGCTAAAATGATGATGATAAAAGTATACATACCTATACATACGTAGATATTTATTGTATAATTATGTGTTGTATATAAGACATTTGCAAGGATACAATCATACATAATCATAGCACTTATTTACCTGAGGACTCATATACGAGTATAAGAATTTCCATACATTATAAACTAGCTGTGCCCGTGGGCTTCGCTTCCCGTGGGAATTTCGGGATAAAATCTATCCTATATCCTTCCCTGGGTATCAAACTATATCAAATTTATCTCAATAGGTTCAGTGGTTCAAGCGTGAAGTGGTAAAAACCAATATACAAACGCACTTTTGCATTTATAATATTAGTAGGATTAGTAGAATAGAGAATCTTAATTATTAGAAGTTACCTCGTCTACAACATTTAAAGCTGATTAGTCAATTATGCACGAATAAAGTTTAGCTAATATCGTTATCGGATAACGGTTGATTGAAACCGATGAAGCGCCGATACCGAACTTGTTCCCGATTTGTCACAGTTCCGATTCAAGATGGTAAATAAAACACTTTTTAATTTTGAACAAATATTAAGGTCAGTTGAAACTAATCTAAAACTACTATCCGATTACAGTTGATTTAGATGAACAAGCAACCAGACCTAAAAAACTACTCTATGCGTGGTAAGGTAGGGCTGAATCAAACGTTTAGTAAATCGGTGCAAATAGAAATAATTACAAATAGTATTGCCTAGTTATTGGCGTTAAAAAATTTATCGCAGAATAAACAATTAAACTTTTTTTAAACCACAAAAGATTTGTATAGTGGCTATAATAAGCTTCTGTGAAAATTTTAATAAATTAAAGCAGCTTTTCTTTAGCTCGGCGAATCAAAACTGTAGCGAATGGAAGCAACAATTCGATATCGTTTCGGATATTGTCTTCCTCTATCAAATTCATCGCGGCATTATGATTTATTATACCTTGGATTAAAGGGTTCCGTTCCGTCCAGAGCCTACGCGTTCGTTTTCTTAATTTTACTCTTTGATTTATTGTTCTCAAACTTTTGCTTTTGATTAGACATCGCGTCGATCGGCTTTGTGATGGCGATATTGTTTGGATTTTAATTAAATATTTGTCAATCATATAACTTTTAACGATGAAGTGCCTGGCAACCTACTTGTCGTTTATTTATCACTTACTTTCGACACTTTCTCATCACTTCAAGACTTTATCATCACATAACTCTTTCAGTCGCTTTATACAAACATTTTATGGATTTGATGTTTATCTTTATAAGTATTTGGTTATAAAATAAAGTATCATGGACTTGGTATCCCATAACACAAGTCTCGAACTTTCTTTGGGTCTAGCTCTGGATTTGTTCATATATATTTATTTAATTTCATCATATTCCTGATAAAATGTAGACAAAGTACTTGACGTCTTGACATTACATTTACTTAGAAGTTAGACTGCACTTAGCCACCACGGTGCTGATTATAGCTTTCTATTCTCAGTAGTAGTAAAATTTAATTGACTTTTCGGGCATATTTGTACTATAAAATTATACATACCTCTTTAAGATGCGACAAAACCCAGACACAATAGTAAGACAATGGAAGCCGGGTGGAATTCCACCCGGCGACAGCGGAAAGGTTAAGAGTTGTGTTCATGTATTAAGTTATACTAGTAGTTCGCCACGAACTTAGACCTCGCGATTATATATTCTACTACCAAGCAAAGCAAGCAAGCAATCCAATACACGACAATTGAACACAATTAACCGACTAAACAAATTAAACAAAACTTTAAACAAGCAAGACAACAATAAGTCATACGATTCTAGAAAATATCAAGTCACTCTTGTAAACTTATGAAAAATAACCATAGCGAGTTCTAAGAGTTTTAAAATTTTTGTTGGACATCTAGTTTGCTTTTTGTGAACATATAAAATGTACGCAACAAATATTTGTCAATTTTCTTCTTTTCTTAAAAATAGTGGTCAAGACATTGGCCTTGTAACTCGGAAGTCGCGGGTTTAATTCCCACGGGAGACATGTATTTTTAAGAAAGTTGTTCAGTAACCTGGACCGAATTCAATACTTTGTAGTCACGGCTCAGTCAGCTAGACTTCGCGAGTCACCCTAAACCCGTTCAAGTATAACGTATAAAAAAGTTGTCCAGACAAAAAAGTTGTTCATTTAAAAAAATGCGTTTTTATAATGGCAACAAAAATGTCTAATGACATTTTTGAAAATATTTTGAAATGGCGGATATATGACAGTTTTAAAATTTTAAACCCCCATATTTCCGCCATTTTGAAAAATTTCGAAAAATTGGCTCGACAAAAAAATTCTATTTAGTTGCTGTGCCTCCTTACAAAATTTTATGAGAATCGGTTAAGAAATGCGACCTGTAGGCAGCCAGACAGACAGACAGACAGACAGACGGACAAAAGAATTTTTGGCTAATCTCGAAACTGAGACGCTTCGCTCGCTTCGCTCGCTCGGTCAATTACGTAAGGTGTGGTTTTTGCTCGACAAAGCAGCTTAGCAGCTTTTCATGCATCCACACCACAATTCCACATGTGTGTAGATATCCTAAAACTTTTTGAAAAAATAAATCTTATAAATGCATTTCTACATAATCTCTCGTCCTATTATTTCAATTCATACCACCGACTGGAAGATGAGTCTTCATTTCTATCCGAGATTTGAATACCGTGGTCCGCCATTGTGGTCAGAGATGACTAGGCCTGGGAAATAAAATTAGAAAAAAAAGCTATTATGAAGATCTGTTCTTGACGTTTCCGGTGTTATTTTGAAATAATATTTTAGCAATTTAAGTGGCTTATTATCTACGTTTCGAAAACGCATAATGTCTGTACATATAAATCTGATAAATATAGTCAAGCTGGCTTAAAGTAAAAACTGTTGGTAAGTAAAAAGGTGAAGAATGGGGTAGCATCCTGGGTAAAAAGTTTGGTATTTGAACGGTCTTAAAGAGGGATTTTTGTATAGGTCAAAATAAAAACCCTCGCATTTAAGGAAAAATTCAGTCACTTTTTCGTCGTCTTTTTTTCTTCTACTGTCATGTGTCGTCCGAGTCTATGTCTATATTCAGTCAATCAGCAAAGGGGCTGGATGCCCGGACAGTATTATTAAGAGAAAACGTCATAAAAAAGTAATTGATCATATTCAACGTAATTCGACATTTATGAATATGTAGAGAAACTGATATTTAGAAAAGAAAAAGGCAACAGAATTGTTTCCATTGTTAAAAAATTGTTTATATTACATGAGGGCTATCAACTACTTCCATTGAACAAAACAAACACATTTCGCAACGTGATTTCAGATATAATTGCAATATCGCTTTCTCCCATTGTTATTGTACCGGTAGTTATCTTATGGTGCTTGAGTCACTATGATATTTATTTATTTATTAATCTACTTCCAAAAAGGAGGTTATCAATGTAAATGTATTTTTTTATATATGTTTCCCGATAGCTTGATGGTGCCTGAAATAATTTGGAAATTACTGGTTTTTTTTTTAATTTAATTAAAATCGGTGTTTTAGTTTTGAGATGAAGTCGGTTTATACTCGTAGTTATAAAATATTTATATTTAAAACCCGTTAATTAATATTTTCAATTCCTCTTTCACCTTGTCGCCCGCTATCACGGTAAAAGTGGCCTTCGGGTATTGCGGCGCTAGTCTCTATTTGCTTAACACAACCAAAAATGCTCCGTATAATGAGAAATTAGGTCATCCAAAACTTTCACGACCGAGAGAAATGATAAGAAAACTATATTAGCTGTTTCACGACACGGGAACCAGAATCCGCAATGCAGGTATGACAAAGTTGCTAAGTGTATGAGCAGAAAGCGAGAGACAGAAGGCGCAATAAACAAGATAAGATAAAAAAAAATCTTTCAAAATATTGTGTCTATTGCAATAAGAGTAGGTAAAAAATAAATATAAAATCTCTTAGGATCATAAATACATCTCAAACAAATTCTATTAAGACACCCGATAAACTAACTAGGTGAAATGAAAAACTGAGTTCGAAATCGATTAGATTAATCGCAAAAAAAATTATAGGTCTATGGCTTTTATACAATTTTTTTTTATAAAAATATTCCTAGCTTATTTACTTACTTGCTTCTACCTTTTAATTGAGTAAATATCCTCTCAATCTATCGCAGGTTGACTGGAAGAGATCCCTACATGGGATAAGTCCGCCTTTGTATATTTGCTCTTTTGTAAGCTGTCTTTGTATATGTATTTGTTTTGGTACAATAAAGTTATTACAAACAAACAAACAAACTAATATCATATACTTAAATGATCTGTCCTCTATAAAAGAATGATACAACTGTTAAATCGTTTATTTTCGTACTCATATAGAATTTAAGTGTATTCCCAACAGCGCACCGCATTGCAGGTAATGACAAAGTCGCAAGATTTACGAGTACCTACCTACTAGCTACTTCAGCGACGGGAGGATGGATGGATAACGTAAAACCTAATCTAGGAGTCTAGGAATTTACCTTAGGTTGACTGAGGATTGCTTAGCGGTAAGGACTGTTCTGTACAAATGTATAACACCTTACCTAGCTTTATATTGCTGCTAACCCGTCTTATAATAAAACTAGAACTAACTTTGTTACTAGGTTTCAACCATTATCTACCCAAATCAAGTTGACATTTTCAGATGACCTAATTGCATATTACTAGATGTCAACTTGATTTGGTCGGATATTGGTTTAAACCTAGTAACAAAGTTGGTCTTTGTTTTATAATAAGACGGAATTTGTTTATAAAAAAAATGATTTTTTTTTACACTGAACGTAGATAGCTGTATCCAACCAATTAAGTTTTTATAAACTGTAGCTAGGGAGTCGCTCTTTTATGTACTTATTTATTTATTTATTAAAACCTTATTTATTCACAATTAACAAGTGGAAACAGTTGACATACAGTGGTGCTATTTTTCAAACGCGGAGTCACTAAACGAACGATTTTTTGTATGAAAAAATCATTCGTTTAGGTGACTCCGCGTTTCAAAAATAGCACTTCAGAGCCAACCCCAAATAGGGAAATAGCGAAAAGAATAATGATGATGATGATGAACGCTAAAAGCCTAAAGCATATACCTCCATAAACGTTTTACATCATTAAAATAATTTCAAAGTAGAATAATTTGTTTTGTGTGTTTTTGTGAATAGTTAATGCATTAATGAATGTTGCAATGTGTATAAATAATCAGGATTATTAGACATGCAGGTGCAGAAAAAATATAAATGCTATTATGGAAAATAAACCTTACTTATTTTCCAAATCGATCATGGTGTCTTGGAATAATCGATGATCATAAAAAAACTAATTGACAACCTCCTCCCTTTTGGATGTCGGTTGAAAACAAGACAAGAGCAGGCCATCTCAATCAGTGCGGGAAGCAATTTACCGCAATTGAAAACAAATAGACAGACGCCATTTCAATTCGCCTCGGTATATCTATACTATGAACGTAAAATAAAGTATTTTTCTTTCTTTCAATACAAAGTCTCATACTTTGTATTAAAAGAAAGAAAAATACTTTATTGCCTATTGGAGTGACAAAATGTCGCATCGTACACGTTCATGATTTGATGATATAAATTTATTATCAACAAGAGTTTCAAATCTGTGATATAGACCATCAAATAGATTGTATAAAAATATTTTAAACGTATTTTAGGGTTCCGTACCCGAAGTTTAAAAACGGGACCCTATTACTCCGCTGTCCGTCCATCCATCTGTATGACACTGGATCTCATGAACTATTACATCACAGATGATGTTTTTTTGTCGCCGCTATATCAACAAATACTTAAAACAGAATAAAATAAATATTTCAGTGGGGCACCCATGCAACATGCAATGAACGTGATTTTTTATAGGTAACGGTACAGAACTCTTCGTGCGCGAGTCCGACTCGCACTTGGCCGGTTATTGAAGTGAAAACTTCTTTAGCGGCGTTGTGCACTTTTTTTGGAATGGGTAAAAAATGTTAAACTCGCGTCAGGACACGCTCGCGTCAGGACACGTGACCTGATCGAAAATTCGTAAGACGGATGGAGAGTAGACAGCTGGCGCGTAGGAGAGGAAGTATCCCCCTCTCTTTCTACGGCGCGGCGAAAATGTATGCCTGCGCCTGCTGTTTCGTATATCAAAAATGCACAACGTTAATATTCAAGTTTTCACTTCTGCCGGCACTCCCAGAGTGCAACCCGTCGTATTTTTTTTTCTCTGATCAGCAAACAAAGTCAATGATACAGCGATAAATTTCGCATGACGTAATAATACCATTTTCATTATACGGTAACGTAATTCGCCCCCGCTTCAAACTTCAATCCGCGGAATCTTTGTAAATTTTTAATACTATTACTTTGATAAAACAAAAAATTATGGGTTCTATATTTTTGTATAATCTAACTGACGGACTAAATACAATAATATTTTTCGGACCAAGTTCACTTCCCGTGAGAGACTTGCAAGACCTAAATAATCATTTTAATAAGAGCATGTTGTTCTTTTTATTATCTTTTATTTTATTTTAACTAGTGAATTTTATATAGAATAACGTAACCTTTGGGGGAGGCTTCTACAGGCCTTTAGTCCGGCAGTCGACTAATATAGGCTGTAAAGAAGGATAAATGAAAAAGGGTTCTTAAAACTTTTGAAGGTAAGAGTTGCCTACCAGCCATATATTTTCCTACGAACAAAGATGTTTATATTGACATGATACTCGTAAGCTCCAAGTATGTATCGACTATATATATAGATCACATTCGCCCTGATGAAGACCTCTGGATCTTCTTATCGTGTGTGTTAGTGACTAACACTAGTGTCAGAGTTTTTAAACCGCCTTAAAGGCCTCTGACGTGGTTTTAGGTAACGACCAATGTCAAAGACAGTGACCGGGACCGACGGCTTAACGTGCCCTCCGAAGCACGGATCATCTTATTTATCAGACAATCAGGTGATCAGCCTGCAATGTCCTAACCAAACTAGGACAACAACACAAAGTTGTCCCCGCTGGGAATCGAACCCGCGACCTCCGGGTATGAGCCAAACGCTCCAACCATTACACCACGGAGGCAGTTAACCTCTGGATGAGATCGAAAGATGTCGGCCATGTCGGCCAGAAGCTGACTCTATACGTGAATTACATGAGTAATCCGGTAACTCACTCTAACTAGATATGTATTGGTCTGAGGTATGGACTGTTCGATGTGTTGACACACGATAGTTAAACAACGTGTAAGGGACCTGACCGGGGATCGAACCCGAGACTTCCTGAGTAGCGGACAGGCATGTTAACCATTATACTACAGAGGTCGACAATTTCATTACACTATAGTGATCTAGTATAGCCCGTGGTTTGATTTATTACGGGTTATGTCCCTTCTACGTTGTACATAGCTACGTATATGTGAGAACGATAAAAGCTTCTGAATTTTCTTCCTTTAAATCATCAAGTATTACATAAACATTATACAATTTAGCTCCAACCTTGAGAACTCACTTAATACTAATAAAAATGCGATGTTATGAACACGGAGTTCCACTTTGGGTGACTTCTTTTTCACGCCAGAGCGCGCTACTGTGACGTGAGCAAGGTCGACGTACATTCACTGTTTATACCATTTTACGTTGCTTGTTTTCTTCGTAAGAGTTATTTTCTAAGGCATTTTAGAGAACTGTTTGCCTTAGATATGCTAACCTAAAGATATGCCTTCAGACATTTGGTTATAGCTCCTCCGTGCTTCCCGTGCTTCAGAAGGCACGTATAAGCTGTTGGACCCAACTGTCATTTTATGTCAGATGCCTTTAGGCAGCCTGAATAATCTAACACCAGTGTTCGACACTTTACATACATGTAAAACAAAATATTAGAGTTAACAAAGAACGTACGTTTATTATTCCACTGTAGGGAACAGGAGCTTCCTTATCTACTTTCCATCTAAAGAGGGAATTGGCAGCTTAAAATTGGTTTAGAATTAAATATTTTTTATCAACTTACCATTGCGAGAAATGACTCTGCGAAGCATGTGTCCAAAACGCCTTGCTCCCAGGCATATCCTCTGTTCCCGAACCACTTCATCCATACAATCACTGTCCGTAGCTGTATCATCATCACTGTCATCATCTGACATGAGGGATTCACGCTTACTCGCACTGTTATAGTTCTCCTCATTAAAATTTAACGTAGGCTCACTGGCACCTAAACTTTTCGCCTCAACTGTCCAATCACTTTGTACATCATTGAATAAATCGTCTAAATTAGTTTCTAATAAACCTTTGGCACTGGATATCACTTTAGATTTGGCTTCATTGTGTGTAACTATTGCGTCTACACTATTGGAAAGACATTTATTTCTTCTCACACTTTTCGTCGTTTCATCGCTGTTGTGAACTTCGCTGATGTTGTCATGAGTTTTTGTCCTTTGCTTTACACGCAAAGAACTTTGTGACGTCAGTTGTCTTTCTTTCTCTGTTATTGTGTTTTCTTCGCGCGGAGACAGTTGATTCGGATGTGTCGGTCGAAACATGTTCGATAACACTAGCATTTTCACTGTTTTCAAAGCACCGAGACTCGTTAAACATTCCATCACTGCATTCCTCATTCATGTCACTGTCGTCTCACACTGAACAAAAGAGGCGGTTTTGTGTTTGTTCAAGACTCGCGAAATTGTATTTTAGGAGGGAAACTGCCTGTTGCAGTTGAGCAATGTATGCAAATGCATTCTTTATGGAAAACTGGGCATTATTCAGGCGTATAGAATATTCTGTAGTGGCCGGGGTTTAGGTGATATTTTGCTGGGAGCGACGGCGGTCGCCGCGACGGCACTGAATAAATAAAATATCATCGTACGTACCTACAAAGGTTACCTTTGCGAAACACTATTTTCCGTGTAACCTTTTATATTATATGTAGTAGCACGATGAGTAACTTTAAGTTAACGAGTTTGAGTTTAAAATATACGGAAACTAACCGAAGTTAAAATGGATTAAGCAACCGTGTCTATTTTTTTTTATAAATACAAAGGCAAACAGCCTTGCTGCCCGCGTAATAGTAAATCTAAAAATAACAATCTTAAAACAAATGTTATATAAGTCAAATACCACCAGGAAATATGTGGTAAATAGCCAAATCTTGATCTAATAAATTCAAAGAAGATATATTAACGACCTCCGGCCAGGTCAAGATGGAAAATGAGCTTTTACTGATTGATCTGGGTCTTAGATGATCATCTATACATGTTTTTTTTTTATAAACTATAGTATCTCTGAGTTAGTATCCCATAACACAAATCTCGAACTTACTTTGGGGCTAGCTCAATCTGTGTGATTAGTCCGTACTCCGTATATACCTATAACTATTTATATTTATTTTTTAAAAATGCCCATTAATTTCCACACACACATTTGATTAAGACTCCGAGCGTTGTCCTCGCCAATTATCGAAAAGACCTTGAAAATAATCATAAGCGAGCGAACTATATTAAGAATGACAATGACCATCATTATAAAGATGATACATACTATTGTGAGAACTCTGAATCAGTACCACGAAATAGTGTAGGAAATATACACAAAAAAATTGATCACATTATAATATAGATAAAGGTACATTATTACGTCTTTATACTTAACGGGGCAGACAGAGCCTAGGGCCATAAGACCCGAAAGCTACGTTTAGCGAGATGGCAAACGTGAAAACGATAAAAACGTTATTTAAAAAAAAGGAAAAAGAAATAGTGATAGATTGCTAGTCGCATCTTTAATTAAATTAACACATTTTAAATTAAATTTTCTCCATTCCAACGATCGGCTTTTACAAAGAGAAGCAGTTGGTATATTCTACATGTTTTCCCTTCTACCAGACCAACATAAAATGAAGTAGAGCAGGCAAATTATGGACATTGTTAGACATACACCGAAGACCCAGGACAATTTGAAAACGATCGTGTTCCATCTTGACCTAGTTGAGGATCGAACCCGACACCCTGTGGTTACGATGCGAGAGCGTCACATGTAGTCCTATTTTTGAAAGATGTCATTGTTTTTGAAAGTTGTAATTGTTTTTGAAAGGTGTCTGTGGAGATTAGGCTTCTTAATATTTCTGTTGTAGAATAAGAACTAATTCCAGTAAAGTCAAATATTACGCGCGAGCCAGGTTGGGGTCTAAAATATTGCATAGCTATTGGATATGAAACCGAAATTTAATATTAAATAAATTATAATAAGAATGTTAAGTATACTAATGACGATACATCAAACTAATTGTACGTATATACTTTTTCTTTGGTAGAATAAGAAAATATACCAGTAGATAATTTTAGAATAAGGAGGCACACGAACTAAGTTGGGGTCTAAAAATCGCAATTCATATTCAATGATGAAACCGAAATTTGAAAGCAATGTTGGTAAGAAATTCAAGTATACTAATGATACCTAATACGACTTCTAGGCGTATACATTTTCTGTGGTATGGTTAGAACCTGCAGTAAAGAATTTAAGAATCCGGAATAAGGAGGCATCGAGGTGTGAATACTGCACGCGAGCCAAGTTGGGGTGCATCCAAAAGATCGCGCAGCTATTGGACATCAAACCGAAATTTGATATGAAATCAAATGATGATAAGAAAGAATGGATTTTGATTTATAGATCAATCTAATTGAAAGTAGTATATTTTTAACCTACCAAAAAGGAGGCGGTTTTCAATTCGTCTCGATCTTTTAAGTTTTTTTACGTGTATGTTCACCGATTTATTCGAAGACGCCTAGACCGATTTGGAAAATTCTTTTTATTTGTTTCATAGGGTATACCTGTGAGGCGGTCTCATAGAAATTTTATCAAAATCGTTTGAGTAGTTAGGTGGTAAAGTCAGTTTTTTAGTTTTGAAAATTTTAAAATTATATAATTTCTTTTATGGTAATGTGTTTCTAGCTACTTCTATGTTAAGCTTAGGCGTGGTCAACTGTTTTAAGTATGACCACAAATAGCATAAGCTCATCCACGTTGGGAAGGCATATTTTGAGCCGCCAGTCCTGACTTTCATGCTACGATAACAGTAGTCAAACTATGTCAGCTGCCTCCGTGGTGTAGTGGTTAGAGCGTTTGGCTCATGCCCGGAGGTCGCGGGTTCGATTCCCAGCGGGGGCAACGACTTTGTGTTGTTGTCCTAGTTTGGGTAGGACATTGCAGGCTGCACCTGATTGTCTGATAAGTAAGATGATCCGTGCTTCGGAGGGCGCGTTAAGCCGTCGGTCCCGGTCACTGTCTTTGACGTTGGTCGTTACCTAAAACCATGTCAGAGGCCTTTAAGGCGGTTTAAAAAACTCTGACACTAGTTTTAGTCACTAACACACGATAAGAAGAAGCTGCCTGGTAGCTTGATACTAGAGTAAATAGCCAATATAGACACGAGTGTCGTCTACTTACACGATAAACAAACAGTTCTTTAGCATTAAGCTCTTACAAAACACGTTTAAAAGAAAATCCTAATAGAAACAAACTACACCACACATGTGGAGGCGTGTACTCGTAATTTACTATCAGGGATTCCTGGATATCGCCTCCATTATGCAGTGGCTTAGTGGCCGCCGGTTTTACTTAGTCTTGTTCAACGGAGCGCCGGCTGAATTTTAAGCTGTTGCAAAGAGTAACACCGCCTTTATTTCTGTACGAAAATGGTCATATAATAATAATGCCGAAATTTCTTTGTAGACTCCAAGACTCTACACTATTCACACCATCATCATCGTCATCCTCCCGTATTCCCGGTTGCATCCTCAGCGGTAACAGAGCCCGGGGACTACCAAACCTAGGTGATTTGACAAGGTTTTTACACAGACCTAAAAATCAAAACCAAACCTATAAATCAAAATTGGTCCAGCAGTTTGCGCGTGAAGAAGTAACAAACATACACTCACGAACTTTCGCGTTTATAATATTAGTGTGATGTGTTTTGCATTCAATCCAAGAATTAATTAAGACCCCTATTACTACCAAACGGTGGGAATTTCCTCGAATTCCGTCCACGTACGGAGCTGATAAGAGTCCTAGAGGCACTCGGGACCCGGCGTCGACTCCGGCACCGGCCGACTTACGGCATATGCCGTGTGAATTATTTAGGGAACGCTTGTGTGTGAATTATTACCGGACTGTTTTTTGTTTCGTTCAGAATTTATTATACGGACTGTTTCGTACAAAGATATGAAATGGTATTCGAAATTTGAATATTAATTTATATTTACTGCATACTAATTCTCATAGAGTTGTCTACAAACTATGTAAGAATGAATAAATCCTAACAAGAAATACAAGTGAAGACTGGAATTAGCAGGATTTCTCTAAATAGCAGCATCGAATTCAGTATGAAAGATACAGATACATTTTCACGTCTCCCTGACGGGGTAGACAGAGCCCAGGGCCGTTAGGCCCAAAGGCTACGCTTAGCGTGGTGGTGGGCGTTAAGATGGAAAAGGAATCAAAATAGTGATGGGTTGCTAGCCGCATCGCCTATTACCATAATTCAAATCTCGCCCATTCCCTCGATCGGCTCTTATCTGCGCGGGAAGCGAAGCAGCTGGCACATTCTACGTTTTTTCTTTTCTCCCAGACCAGCATGGAAGATTTCAGTATAAAACTCAACTCAAAATAGCATTTCCTTCTGCTTCCATACAAAAACTGGGTAAATAGATATTTGCCACACCACTTATTAGGTGAGAAGAGGCTAAGACATTATTTATGTACATTACTTAATCTAATTTTATTAACATTATACCATATGACACAACAATCTTAGTCATGATTAAACTGATATTTGACGTGTTTGGAAAAAAATCTGCAAAGAATTTTGTTTCGACTTCTGCGTTGGCGCTAAAGCAGCAATAAAGTTATCTATATGATATGACTCTAACAACTATTATGACATCGATGGCATTATTAACAATATAATTAAGTGATGTTAAATATCCAAAGACTAAATCCTACTAATATTAAAAATGCAAAAGTGACCTTGTATATTTGTTTGCTTGTTTTTTATACCACTTCACGCTTTAACCACTAAACCTATTTAGGTACTACTTGGTATGGATATAGTTTAAGACTCAGGGAAGAACATTGGATAGTTTTTATCCCAAAATTCCTATGTAGAGCGAAGCCCGCGGGCACAGCTAGTAATAAAATAAAACACGAAGTGAAATAATTTTTCTCGTGTTATATTTTTTAACGAAGCAACAATTTTCTTATCTAATTTGAGCACTGCATCTCATGCTAACAAATTGTAAAGTATGGTTGGAAGTGCGCTTCTCGACAAGCTTGAGGTTATTCAAATAAACGGAAGACATTAACCAGACTAAACCTATATGAACCGAACTCCGTAACAATTAGAAACAGAAGTTCACACACTCGTACGCTAATCGTCCCAGCAATCAAGATAAAATGGTTCCTTCAAAAAAAACCAAGGCCTTCGCAAGGTGAACGTCGAAATACTTGAATGTAGAAACAAACGGAGTTTGCGTTATGGAAACAAAACTAACAAGGGTATTAAAAAATATCAAACAGCGAATTGCAGCATAACCAAATAGTTTCAATATTAGTAAAATAAACTATTAAATTAAAAGCTGTTGTGTTCTGAGTTATGACTCACAAAGATTTTCGGAAGAAGATTAAAGAAGAGATTGAAAGAAATTATTTTCTCGAGATCGAGGGGAAGTTTAAGCGCTTTTCATAAAAGAGTTTAAATGTGCCCAAATTTCGATTGCTTTATTATTTTGATAGTAATTCATTTCAGCATGTTAAATGTACACCTGCGGTCAGTTTTGCATGGATATTTCCATAACAAATTCGATTGCGCCGATTTGCGCCACGCCCTCTTTAAAAACTTATGTATTGGTTTGGTTTAGATACCATAGATGGCGCTAGTTGGATTGGAAATAAGATAATAAATAATTTACATGGCTCATTCAAGTCTCGTTCTTTGCTAGTTATTATATTATCACAAATTCTCCTATTACAATCAAAAACCTTATTGCAGAGAAACGACAGCTAGCTAGGATTCGAACTCGGTAGCATAAAATTTGTCTTATGTTTCATTACCACTAACCATTAGACCAATGCGTATCTATGCAGAGGGTTAAAATTACCCTACTGTTTATTCTGTTGTAGTTATTTATGAAGGTTGATATTGTAAGCGACTAAAATAAAAACTCAAAAGAATTGAAGGTAGTTTACCATTGATTTATAAAAATGATATCTTTGTTAAATCATAACGTTCTATACTTTCTTTGAGTAAGTTCAGTTACGATTGCGTTAAACGAGTTTTAATTATTTATTTTAATATGAGTTAGTGTTTGAATATTGATATGGCTACGAGGCGAGGGCCCAAATGATAGCTTTGCATAAGCAAGGCCTTAATTATTCTGAAATTTCTAGAGAAACTGGCTTAAACGTAAGTATAAAAAAATGATTGAATTCACTTTCTGTTATTTACTTTACTACGCATGGCCATTGAAACATAAAAATAAAACATATATTCCTTTTTCAGATAAAGACTGTCACTTTATGGGTAAAACGGTTTCAAGAGGAGGGTTCGTTGGAACACTGCAGTAGATCCGGCAGAAGACCCCATATTAGCTCAGACCAGCGTGAACTTATGGTGCAAGGTTATGAGGAAAATGGCTTTATCCCAACCAGATATTACGCAGGATTGTTTGACACATCTTTACGAACGGTGCGTCGTGCTCTCCATAGTGAAGGTCTGCATTATCGGCGACATGCTATTAGGCTAACGGAAACCCATAAAAGAGCGCGATTAGAGTTCGCTTTGGAATATAGAAATTTCGACTGGAGTAACGTCATATTCAGTGATGAGAAGACTTAAATCTAGCCAACACGGGCGAGTTACGTTGTGGCGTAGGAATAATACGCGTTATAATAGTGATCACGTTGTGCTTAACTGTGAATCTGGTCGTATAACAGTAAACATGTGGGGGATGTGGGGGGTATGGATGAGTGCCGCAGGCCCAGGAGAACTAACTTTAGTACCCAGTCGAGCAAATAGTGTAAATTATTTAGACGTGCTAAAAGAATCGATCAAAATGGCGGTTATACAGGTTATTAGCTGAGACCGGTATAGCTATATATTGTGTTTAAAATGAGCGTAAGTAGGATATTTTTTTTTTGTAATAGCAAAATGTTATTATACTAAGTGATTTTTATTATTTTCTGCATTTTTACAAATGTTTATATTGTCTTTTATTCTTTATGGTAGCTACAACCCGGTCTCAAAATTGTTATTGATTTGAGGTTTAGCTTCAATCTCTTCCTCGATTGGGAACGAATACTTAAGCTATAAACCTTAAAATCATATTATATCAATTAATCATTTAGTCAATATATATATATATATATATATATATCTGCAAAACGAATTTTTGTAATAAACTATACTACACTAACTCTATATATAAGTAGGCAAAACATTTAAAAAACTTATGTTGTGTATTTAGCGAAAGGTTATAAGTTAAGGTGTATTCATTATAAGACTAAAATATTACTAATGTTGTTTTATTTCTTATCTACCTACACGAAAGTTGCAATTGTAAACGTTAATCAGTAAGAAAAATATTTGTTGATGTTTCCATTTTACCAAATAAAAAATATTACCATATTTTTTATATTATAAAAAATTATATAAAATAAAAAACAATTAATTATTATAATATTTTTTTTTTTAAATTAAGCCTGACTTGGGATTCGAACCGCTGCCAATCGGCTCATACGTCAACAATGCGCCACTAGCTTATCTATCTGTTTTCAACTTTAGTGAAAATAAGATCTACTAGTAAATGAAAGGATAACTTGTTATTTTTTTTTTTTGTGAACAGTGCCATCTAGTTTTATTCTGAGGCTCCTAATGCAAAACCTCACAGAAAAGTAAACCTTATGCTTTCCATGCAGAACTGATCAGAAGAAAAATTTCCATAGCAGCAAAATCGTTTGAGCAGGGTTTCAACGCCAACTGAGTGGATTATATATTAAGATGGCGCTAGTATTTCTTAAAAAAAAATCAATAAGCTATGGTTTATCGAAAATATATTGTTTTTTGCAATAGTTACTATTTTATTTCATGTCATCACAAATTATCTTAAGCCAATTAAAAATCATATTTTGCAGATGCACGTTGCTGAGCTTTTGTTATTTTTAATTTGTGAATACGCCATCTAGTTTAAATTCTGTGAGTCCAGGTGCAAACCCTCACAGAAATATCGACTTTATGGTATCCATGCAAAAAAGACCGTGATAATACAAAGTTATATCATCTGTTTTCCCGTCCCAGCGATTCAAACTCCACTTGATTCTAAGCTACTCGGTCAGACCCTAAGGCAGTATTACACGGGCAGCTACACAATTATGATGCAATTGCACTATCCATGAATAGGCTCCGATACTATGTAACAACTACTCATTATTTTACAATAGTGTATTTGTATATCATACGTCGTTTTGACTTGCACGAGTCGACTGGGAATCAAATAGTTTTTACATAGTTGTATATCTTACGTCGTTCTTCTACGTTTCGCAGGAGTCGACTGGGAATCAAATAGTTTTAATTTGATTAACAGTACGTTATTGTATGTACATGAAGATCACTTGTGCTGAAATATTTTTTACAACAACAAAGTTTCAAAATGAATGTATATTGAAGATTGTACAGCCACTTTTTTCCGAAACTATAAGACCTATACTGTTGAAACTTGGTAAGTAGATGTATTCTGTGAACCGCATTAAGGTTTCGACACAAAAATAGAAAAAAAAAACAATAAATTTTGGGGGTCCCCATACTTAGAACTGAAACTAAAAAAAATATTTTTCATCTAACCCATACGTGTGGGGTATCTTTGGATAGGTCTTCAAAAATAATATTGAGGTTTCTAATATCATTTTTTTCTAAACTAAATACTATGCGCGAGAGACACTTTTAAAGTGGTAAAAAGTGTGTCCCCCCCCCCCCCCGTAACTTCTAAAATAAGAGAATGATATAACTTAAAAAATATATATGATGTTCATTACCATGAAAACTACCAGCGAAAATTGGTTTGAACGAGATCTAGCAAACCGCAATTTACCTTTCATTTAATCAAATCAAACATAAAAAAAAACATACTACAAGACTTTTATATTATGTTACTTGCTGCTACGGAACCCTTCATGGGCGAGTCCGACTCGCACTTGGCCGCTTTTTTTAGTTTTTGACTGTTATTTTACTATCATTATACTGTATGAATCTAATCTAGTACAGCCCGTGGTACGATAAATTACGGGTATGTCCTTTCCACATTGTATACAAAGTTAAAAGCTCAACAAAAATCATGATATTCTTTGAAAAAGCGGTGCAAGATTACGGCTAGTAATTAAACTATTTTTGGACATGTCCGTCACATGAAATGAGATGCTAGCTCTACATCAGAAACGTGAAGAAAGCCCTCACCATTTCTCTGAAAGCTGTGTTAAGGGGATAGACGAACGCCGGTGGCGCTTTTATCAGAAATAAATAATTACACACTTTAAACTATAACATGTGATGATAAATACATACCTTAACGAAAAAGACTCTAATCCCTTTTCGTTAATAATATGTATTTAGATATTTACCCACTCGTGGCTGAAAGTTTTTTCACCACATTGCCAATTTGGATATTATTATGCCCATTAAATCAATAATTATTAAGTTAATTATGAAATTATGAACTATCACAATTCCGTCAAGTTGTTAGTAATTGAAATCATCTAACTAAATTATAAAATCATCTTAAGAATTCACATTTTTACGTACACTTTCCGCCAAAATTTAAGCTTAACGAAGACAAACTTTCCAACAAAAATATTTAGATATTTTGACGAGTTTATTTACATGCCAAACTCAAATTAGATTTTTATCTTGCTTTCGAGTCCAGAATTTATTTTTAAATGATGGTGCCACTCTGACGTGCATAGCCCCTTAAATAAATCGTAATAAATTACTGAAAGGTCTTTAGTAATTCCCGGAATGTTGTTCTGTAAACAAGGTTAGGGGATTAGTCGTAAGCTGAAAAATATGGTTTTCCGATAAATCTTAATGTTTTTAAGAGAAAATACTTAATTACCTAAATTATTTTTGTGGAATTATGTTAAGTTTAGTATTATCTGTCTTAAAAATGTTTTCTAATCTTAATGTATGGTATGTATGTATTATTGTATTATTTTATATTTTTGAATATGTAAGTATCTTACATATTCAAAAATATAAAATAATATATATAAAAGAGCCACGCAGCTCATTAATATAAGCAGGTTTTTCCAGGGACTAATGCTCTCAAAAAAAACTCATATACAATATTTTTCAGACATTTTGTGAGGGTGAATTTAAATTGCCAGCGTAGGGAGTGTAGACCAAATCATCTGGCTGCTCTGGTCAAGTATGGCTTTAGTAGTGCAGAGGGTCGTGCTCCTACAGTGGAGACTAAAAAGACCTGATGATTATGAGTTTAAATTCTTCGCCAAATCTCTAAAAAAAAAAATAGATCTGCGTCTTTAAAATTTAGTAATCGAGAAGCTTTAAGAGATAATATTATATACGTACGATTTTAAAGCTCAAATGAAAGAGCTTATAAATAAATAGGCATAACACCTAGTAAAATATTTGTGGCCCATCGGTTAGATTATTAAAAATATTGTACACGTATTTTTTATTTTCTCTGAAAAACAAAAATGACAAAGATACAGAGCATGACGTCACGGCTAGGTACGATTTTTACTTAGCAGTGACGTCGCAAGCCCCTACTCCAGAATTTTGATGATCCGCATCTTTCGTATTTTTTACTTTTTTGGTAAACTAAACAATACGAGTCCATTATTTTTGGATAATTTATAAAACAAACCAATTTCAATCATAATTTTCTGACCCTGCTGTCGTCACCCTTATTGATAAAAAAACCAATGGCACAGGTCAATCGCAAAGTTGAAAACTGACATAACTGTCAGTAAAACTGACAGTTATGTCAGTTTTCAACTTTGCGTCTTAAATAACGAAAATCCCGCCACACCTAACCAAATACTCATTAAAAAATGTCTAGTATAAATCTTTATTTAGACTAGTCTAAACTTTTGGAAAGAAGTACCTTTGAATAACATTTGATTTCAATTACGATAACATCTAATGCAAACATTAAACATTCTAATTAAGACAGTATGAAGCAGGTCTTCCTGTTTACAGAAGTTTATTCCCGTATGCATCTTACGCAATAGCCTATCGCTATGAAGCGCTACATACATATCTTATACCTTTAAACGAGCAATTCTTGTATATTTATTTATATATTTATAAATTTCTGTGATCTCGAAAACGGCTCTAACGATTTCGCTGAAAATTGGTATATGGGGATTTTCGGGGATAAACAATCGATCTAGATTAGTCTTATGTTTGGGAAAACGCGTGTTTTCGAGTTTTCATGCGTTTTTCTTTCCATATAGTCGTTAATTTCTTTGCACCGGCCGCCATCCGTTTGGCTCAGCGGTTAAGGATACGGACCGCTAGAAAGAGTGTTACGGGTTCAAATCCTTCTCGGTGACTTGTTTTTGTTTTTTTTTATGTTGAAGTTTATATAAAAAAAAATATTTTGTATTGTTTTTAGACAAGTTTAAAAAATGTAGTTAATGTTTGAGATGTAACCGAGCAAAGCTCGGTCACCCAGGTACTATTGTTTTAAATGTATATTTTTACGCGTTTCTTACGGGGGTACTAAAATTGTTACTTAGATCCCTTTTTACATGCATAGTAGTGTTATCATATTTTTTTATAAAATTAGCACAGTGTTACATAAAATATTATTAATTTGACGAGTTGATTAATTGTTATCTCCACTTTTCTTACAATAAACAATGGTTGACAGCTAATCAGATTCGGGCATTCGTGGACGCGCATCGGCGACGATTATATGTACATACATACAGTGCTCTTTCTTGAACTGTCTTTAAAAGTCGTAAATAAGTGGGAAAGTCGTATATTATAAGCAATTGTAGAAGTCAGTTAGACAATGCAAATAAATAATTCATAAGGAATATTACCAAATTTTTGTTTAATTTAGAAAATCTCCACATACATGTTCAAAAATTCGCTGCATTTGCACTTTTATAACATTTTAATGGAAAGAAGTTACATTGCAATTTCCTGCCAACATTTATTTTGCATATAAACACAAGTTTGTTTGCTAAGCAAATTTAAAAAACCCACCTGTCAAGAACGTCATCTGGTGATGAGTAACGGAACTACCGATACGATTTGATATCCGTAGCGCAATCTTTTTGCTAGGAAAAGCCCTGACTTTCAAATGTTTACCCTAATAACTTTAAAACGGCTGAATCGATTTTCATCAAACATAGCCAGGAACTACCGCAAGGGAACTTGCTTTCAAGTACGTGTAAAAACAAACACTTGAAGAATTCGACTAATCTAACTTTTTTTTTGAAGTGAAAACTTCTTTAGCGGCGTTGTGCACTTTTTTTGGAATGGTTAAAAAATCTTAAACTCGCGTCAGGACACGTGACCTGATCGAAAATTCGTAAGACGGCGCAGGGCGCTTGTGCGAATGTTCGTGTGTGTTTATGTTACAGCGTGCTACGCGCATCCATGGATGGTGACAGCTGATGGCTCGACCGTCTGTGTAGTGGCCATACTGCTGTGTATTTGAAAATAATTTTGTTGAAAATGAATTTGGTCATGCTTGTGACATTTGTGACAGACTGTGGTTCAGAAAAGATTTGAAATATTTTATACTGATAATTAAAGCAATTCGTGCAAAGTTATTCCCTAACCATTCCAAAATATCAAAAATGCACAACGTTAATATTCAAGTTTTCACTTCTGCCGGCACTCCCAGAGTGCAACCCGTCGTTTTTTTTTTGCTTCATCTGCTCGTCTATCTAAGTATGTTTATTTACTAGCATATATAAACACCGTTAACAAAACCGCGTACGAACGTCCTAAATCGCGTACGTCTTTTGATTTTCGCCAATTTCCTGACGTCGGAATATTCCCGAGGGACTTTCGGAGGCATCGTCGGTTTACGATTCCCTCCACTCGATCAGTACCCGATTCTCGATTCTGATTTGTGATTGAACGAGCGTATGAGCAATGGATTATTTTTTATTGAATCAAATTTGCAAGAATTTGTGGCATGATTTGATTTAAAATATTTTTAGAACGAAGTTTATTTTCGGACTGTAAGTACGGACTTGGCGGATGGGGGCTAGGAGAAAAAATAGTAAGATTTTTCCGTCAAGAACTTTTTTAGGGGCTGTTATTTTTTGGGGGTTATTTACGGGCTTCAAGCTTTGTAACTTCGTTCCAACCGAATGTTCCAAGACACTTAGTTTTTTTACATAGAACTGTGATTTTGCAACGAAATATAAAAGACTATTTTTGTTGATGTTAGAGGATGTTATTGGTGTAGTAGGGGTACACCAATAACATCCTCTAGCAAAAAGGAAGGAAAGCGTAAAGTCGGTCGCCCCTAACAGACCTGGCGACGTGCCGTGCTCGATGAAATTATGAAAATCGGCAAGACCTGGAGGCTAAGTGCGTAGCTCAAGACAGATCGAGATGGAAAGTCTTTATAGACGCCCTCTGCCCCAGACAAGGCACAAAGGACCATGAGTAAAGTAAGTCAGCCCAAAGGGTAAGGGTATAGTAGTAGAAACGAGGTTATCTTGTCTACCAAATGCCTTAAAAAATCATCAGTATGCCTTCGGCATATTATTATGCCTACGCCAGTTAATTAATGTTTGTACAAGACAACGCAAAAAAACAGTAGAATATTTCAAAACAAAATAAACAAAATCGATTTTGATAAAATTTATTTGGAACCACCTTGCAAGTATACTCTTTCAAATATAAAAAAAAAAAAATCGGTCCGTATAAGACTAATCGGTGAACATAAATAAATAAAAAAGATCGCGAAAAATTGATAACCTCCCCTTTTTTGAAAGTCAGTTAAAATAAATATGCAGTAACATAACCTATATGATCGCCAGCCCTACTATTTGCCCGCCCCTACATCAAACGCGCAGTTTTTCAATCCTCGCGAGGAAATCATAGGTGTCAATACGAGATGTTTGCTCGGAGGAAACCGGGAGCAATTGCCGTGAGGGTTACGTTGAGGTTGCACTTATTCGCAAAATGACTTACCATCAAAGTACCTTTCATAGGTCGGTCAAAATTTGCAAAAAAAGAGAAGTCTGACTATTTTGCACTTTTTCTTTTTACTTGCAAATTGTACTTTCACCTCATTTCCAGTTGAAAAACATACTAAAATTAAAGATATACATCGCCCTTTTTCTGGTCTTTAGAAGTATTTGTAAAATGTGTAATTTTGAAAAAGGCATCAAGGTACCTATATTTTGAAATCACATTCACGATACCTATTTTGAAATCCCTGATAAATCATTTTTTTAATTTTTTATACCTGTTGGCTAGATTCTTTTGTAATTTTGTCTATCTGTCCATCGTTCAGTGCAAAAAAGTACTAATCGATACTTATACGGAAAAGAGATAATAACAGTAAAATCCGTACTTTTCACATATTATTTTAGTAGGCCGTTTCACGAACAAGTCTGTCCCTATCCCGCGATCTCAACGCGCGTATCGCTTTGATGTAGCGCAGCAACGCGTGGTGTGTGCGCGCTTTAATATCGTATCTTTTTTAATTCACCCTATTAATTCTGCGCGTCAAAGGAAATGCTCTCGGAACGTACTTAATGCGAAAATAAGATACATATAGGTAGGTCGCTAGGAGACGCTTAATATTTTTTAATAACGTTAAAGATCGAGGGTACGCACCTTTATTTGAGGAACCAAGTCAAAAGGGGATTGATTCGGGTAGCAAGTAATATTTTGATTTTGTTTTTCATCTACACTGTCATCATTACGATATACTTTTGATAATAAAGACGTGGTGGTATGCGTGTGTATTAAAAATATATTAATGCTATAAATATATAGGTAAATATGTGTTCTAGGTTTCAAATAAATTAATTAAATCACGCAATATATAAACTAATAAATAAATATATAAGGGCAAATCTCACTTAAAATTGGTTATGTATGGTATGGGTACACTCAACAATAATTCGAAGACCCCTGGACCGATTTGGAAAATTCTTTTTTGTTTGAAAGAGGATAATTCCGAGGTCTCAAAGGAATTATCAAAATATGTTGGGTTTGGGGGTAAAGACGGGTTTCAGGTTTGAAAAATTATATGATAAGAAATAAGAAAAATTATAACATAAATAATCACGTAATTAATAAAAAGAGATCCCATTATTGATTGTAAATTTTCGTTCAAGCAATGCTCTACTTACCTATGCCCTCTTTTAAACCATTTAACACCATCATAATTAGTACGATTAAACAACTTGTACTACGTTACACAACCAATAGGTTAACAAATATTAAACAAGTAGCAACTTTATTGCTATGAGATAAGAACATACAATGCAGTCACCGATGTTTAGACGTGATCTTCTAATTAGTGTAGAAGATACATTACATCAGCATAATATGAACCTTATTATTTCAGAGCTAAGAGCGTTCATGTTGCGGATCGTATCTAAAAATTTGCATGGATTTTGGCACGTGCTTAAGGTTTTAGACGTTGCAGCTTAGCTAGCTAGTTTTGTGAGACAGATGTTATAAAGTCTCAGGGGAAAACCATTAGGTGAAATTAAATTATGCAATATTGTATGATGTTAATTTAACTATTTTATCAAAATGTAATATGTCATGAATAAATAATGTAATAACATTAACTCGTTATATACTTAATGACTATAAAATCAATGATTCAGAGACTAAATACAGGAGCATAATGTGCGCGCAATAGAAAATACACATTTATTATTAAAGAACTCCGCGTCAACTCCATCAGGGTGACAGCTGAAAATCAGAGCTTGTTAAACACGAGCAACATTTCGTTGAGCTGTAAGCCCTTTTGCGCTTGTGTCACACATGATGCATGTTAGGTTAAGTTAGTGTTAAGATTTTAATGTAATAAGTAACTGCCTCCGTGGTGTAGTGGTTAGAGTGTTCGACTCATACCCGGAGGTCGCGGCGGTCCCGGCGGGGGCAACGACTTTGTGTTGTTGTCCTAGTTTGGTCATGACATTGCAGGCTGATCACCTGATTGTCTGATAAATAAGATGATCCGTGCTTCGGAGGACACGTTAAGCCGTCGGTCCCGGTCACTGTCTTTGACATTGGTCGTTACCTAAAACCATGTCAGAGGCCTTTAAGGCGGTTTAAAACTCTGACACCAGTGTTTGTCACTAACACACACGATAAGAAGAAGAATGTAATAAGTAATTTTTCACTTATATAATGTTACGTTAGTAATTATACTTTCTTTGTCTAACGCCATAGAAACTATTGGAGGGCCTGTAAGTACGCAACTTGAGTTGCAGGGTAGCCTCACAGAGATGGCAGCACACACGACTAGTAAAAAAGTGACAAAGAAAATGTTGAATATACTTTTAAAATATTTGTTGAATTTCATATAAGTCATATTTAATTAATTAGAATACTGATTTATTTAAATAATAGTAGATAAAGATTTTAATGTTTTAATTATTGCCTTATAGCGCCATCTAGTGACGAGGAAGAGAAATAATTATGTTTAAAAGGCGATGGGTAGGCATGGCTCAGTGTAGTCCTCTTTGTTTTAAGCTCAATAACTAAGTCTCACTCTTGCTGTCCCGTTCCACACTCGGATGTTTTTAATCTAAACCATAATTTCTCTCTCGTTCTAACTTTTTTGAATGCAATTTATGAATGCGAACATTCAAATGATTGCAGTTTGGAAGGAAGTTGGTAGTGATCTAAATCAGCACAACTCGAGTTCAATTGTGGCCAATTATATCAAACGCGGTAAGGGCGGGCACATACTTAGAGATGTACGAACTAAATATGCAAATCCTGCTAATATTATAAACACGAAAGTTTGTAAGTATGGATGGACGTGTTTCTCTTTCACGTAAAAACTACTGAATGGATTTTAATGAAACTTTACAATTATATAGGTTGTACATCAGAATAACCCATAGGCTACAATTTATAAAGATCCTGCGCAGACAAAGTCGCGGGCACCTGCTAGTATCTAATCTTCTTCTTTTCGTGTCGTAGGCTCAAACAATCAAATTTTTTCCCTCAAGAAAGATGCCACTTTTACACCGCTGTCCGAGGCCTCATAAAGGTCACGTTTAGTGCAGCTGGTGGGGCACGATGTGCATTAAAGAAGTATCTAATATAATTACATGTTTTACTTGCGGCCCGCAATGGCTTGGCTGGTATGTATTACAGTGGCGTTGGGTGAGAATTTGGGCTAGTACAGCTATAAAACTATGAAATAGATGAAATATGTACCAAATTAGGTTCTATAAAAGTTAATGAGCCGTTTAATGTCCGGCGTATAATTCGCATATTTTTATTGACTAAGTATTAGTAATATGTGTTTGAGCGTGTTTATACAAAATTTTATAATTTTGAGTGCATTTGAATAACCAGCGAAAATTTTTGTATTTTGAATATGTAGGTGGGTGCAGTTGTGCTGCTAATTAACGGCTTATGAAAATAGTAAATGAAAATTTTTATGCGCGGTGCGCCGATATGCATAGGTATCGTTGTTAGTATTAAATGTGTATATATTAGAAAACCCTAATGGAACTCAATGGGAATCTGCTTCTAAGGAGGCCTTGCGACTGATGTATTGTAAACGTTCTTTTTCAATCACTATATATATATATATATTATTTCTTTTATAAAATCCGCATAACAATCTGTTGCGTGGTTTTAAATAAATACGTACAATACTTGTACATACAGAGGGACAGATAACAGGCGACATTGTTTCTAATAAGACTAAAATAACATGAGATATGCTGGATAATAACAAGAACGACAACATACAGACCAATAAGTTTTAGAATAAGTCGTTATGTGCCGACCTAAATTAAAAGAATCCTCTAACATCCACTAACAAAGACAATATTATATTTATAAACATGACAATACTAACATAAAGCCGCCATCTTTATTATCCACATTTCGTGTCTCATTTCCAAAGGACGTATAAATTCTGCTTCAATTGCGGCCAATTATCTCGGCTGCGGTAAGGCCGGCCGCACACTTGGCTGCAGCGATTCTACAGGGTACTATAAAGATGGAATATGGAGTGTTTTGCAGCATTTGGAGCAACAAATTGTAAATTTCAAGTGGATGCTGATCTTTAACCGCGAGAATTAATTAAATAAATGAGATTAAAGAGAAATTGTTTTTAAATAAACTAAGCTCGGAATTTTGAAGGCATGTACATACGATTGATAAATAAATACTACATACATATGTACCAAGCAGAAGTGCCATTTTTGAAACGCGGGGTCATCTATACGAATGATTTTTACATACAACGTGACGTGACTCTACGTACATACTATCACATCATTAATGAAGCAGATAGTGCATTTTGGGTCTTGCCACAATAAGACAGAGCCCAGGGTCGCTCGCTAGGCCCAAAGACCATTTTCAGCGAGAAAGTAAAAAAGGAATCAAAATAGTTACCACGTACCTGAATTTGAATTCAAGAAAGCCTGTTTCTGCTTTTAAAAGTCAGCTCACTAAGATTGAAGTGTTTAGAAATTGAATTTATGATCTAGTTAGGCTCGCAATTTAAAATTACATAAAGTACATGCTCTGCAACGTCTCGTCAATCCAGTTATAATGATTATGCGCATCGATGTCGTACAGACGCGATCTGCACATAGTATATAAGTATATGTAATGCAAATTAAAAAAAATGCGTTAGTCAAACTTTTTTCTATCGCTTAGTTTAAATAATTAAAAAGTAACAAATATAAATACACCAAAAACTAAGTTTCAGTAATATCTAGTAATGATTTTAGTTGTAGTAGTAGTAATATCTGGTTGACAAGTTAGCGAAGAAATAAGTTAAAGTTTAGAAGAAAATTAAAAGTTTTATAACTGTCAGTGCTATTCTTTTACGTAAAACCGATATATAATTTTGGATCAAATCCAAAGACAAATAAAGATATAGTCGACTTCGACTTTGACCTGAAATTACTATAGGTGTGAAGTACCTAGGTCCACTACTCTCGAGAAAGATTTATCTAAAGAATCTTTGTACCTGTAGAATCCTAACTCCCGTTATGACGGAGATAGAAACTAACTGTAAGTAATTAAATCAAGCTTTTACACGTTAATTATACCCTGCCACACAGCCAACGTGTCACAAGAAAAAAATCCTTCCAGCGTCACTATCAATTTCACTTAAATGCGCAGCTTCCTCTGAAATGTCAAGCATTTTCCGCCCCCACTGTACTATGAGAAAGCCCGTCTTTTTGTACAGTCAACTAGATTAATAAATATCGAAAACGCGTCGTCCAGAGGGGTTACTCCATAAAACAATACGTTAGTCGTACGATAGTGATGCCCTATTTCTATATCAAATCAAATTAGACTTTATCATCATACATTAGGGCTCAATATTGCTTGACACTGAAACAGGGATACGTAGTAACGTCCGTCTTGCGTAATGCTTTTGGAGTAACCTCCCAGCTATCTGTACATCGTACTTTTATTAGCTGTTAATAGCATTCATCCTTCAGGTCAAATCTATCAGAATGACAGATGTATTTGCATAAAACTGGTAGTTAATGCTTAGCATTAAGTTTAGCGTACTTTTTGTTCTATAATCTTTAAGATTTTTAATAAATAAATAAATAATAAATATATAGAGACAAATTACACTGATTTTAAGTGCAATAATGTCTACATTTGTACAACATGACAGGGTATTAAAATGTAGAATTGTACATGAACTCATAGATAGAATAGGACCACTCCCAGTCCTTCAGTGGATGTCATAGAAGGCGACTTAGGAAATGCAAGCTAAGTTGTCAACTGTCATATTATGACGTTCTTTTTTTTACAAGTCAGGCGAGACCGGCACAAGAAATGGCGTCGTCAAAAATAATTGACTGGACCTAAATACCTATCTGATATTTATTTACGATAAAAATGAATGTTATTCCTAAAACTAGAAAAAAATCTGGTATTTTTAAAATTTTCACCCTTTCCCTATTGGCCATGTGAACCTTAATCTTAACCTCACTGTACCAACCAGTTCGCAGGCAGGAACACACGACAGGCATCATTAATGATTAACTTGTTTACGAGTTGCGAGCTCATCTACTTCCACATAAGTTATTTACTCGTGGGTGGGCATATTTTGACATTTGCAAATTACAACGAATTAACTTCAAGTATGGATATTAAGGTTGGTTTTACAAGCAACGTCCAGTGTGGTCCTAGTCTTTCTAACTTAAATAAACTAAATAAATATATACAGACAAATCGCACAGATTGAGCTAGACAGATTGATTTGAGATACTAACTCAACGATACTATATTTTATAACAAATTCATAAAAATTCAATAAATAAAAATAGGTAGATTAACATCCGACCCAGGTCAATCTGAAAACGATCATTTTCCGTCTTGACCTGACTGGGGATCGACCCCGGGACTTCAGGTGTGATGACGTGGCATGATGACGACTAGCCACAGAGGTCATCAACTTAGGAAACATTAAAAGTATTTTTTCGTAAGCACTAGTCAAAACGAGATATTATTAAATTACTGTAAGTGACTTCTGCTTGACTCTCCTTCAAAAGCAGTCTACATTTATCTAATATCTAAGAAGAAGCTACTTTATCCTGAGTCAAAATTATTTTTTTTGGTGCTGTTAAGAATATAAAATATTTTAACGTGATTTTAGATTTATGAACGCAGATATAAGGAGCGCTATTTGATTCCAAAAAAACATGACGTCACGGTTGAGTACTTTATACAAATTCCATGGAAAATTTTTGTTTCGTTGTTAAGAAACCTCGTTGAAATCTAGCGGATTCTATAACAACCTAAAACATAATTTACTCAGATTCTTCAGCCAAGGCGTCATTACTAAGATCAGCATTATCGAATACATTAGCCTAAATGACGTCAGCGATAGGCAATCGGGTAAAACTTCTCACGCGGCCACATTTTTCATCTCGGAGTGGCCTACTTAAAATACAGGCCAGGTGTTCGCCGAAAAATGCAGATGTACCGTTATATTTTACATCAGAGTAGGTACTGCGGGTGAGCTCAAATTTTGAAGATACAGTAGTTCTTTAACTTGAAAAAAAAAATTACGCGGTAGTTCTTTAACAAAAAATTTTACAAAAATACATATATGGATAAACATGCAAGACTCGGGTCAATCTGAAAAATACCATTTTGTTACTTGCACGTTATACATTACGCGCGTTGCATATCCTAAAGAAATAATTTCTACAAGAATTTTTAAGAATATCTTGTTTTTTTTTTTAATTAATTAGTAATTTAATCAAATACAGCGTGGACGATTCTCGTTAAAATCTACACCGTACAGTATCATACTGCTTTTATTAATATTAAAATCTGACTGAAATATAAAATACACGTAAGAAAGATGGTGTAACTTTGAGAAGTTCACGTTACCCCAGTTCAAGGACTCTGCTAATTAAAATTTCAAGCATTTGAACTCGATAATTAGTTGGGCTTCAATCTTTTTAATTTACTCCAGAGCATCCATAGAATACTAAAAATCTAATGAGATCTATTTGATTGAACTACTTTTTTAAAGTTCACCTATGCATAACGTTCTTTTTTGTAGGAGCCGTTCAAGAGAATGGGCGAAAATTTGAGGAATTATTCAATAAGCAATGAGGCATGAAACTTGCACTATTTGATTCTTTTTTTACATACATCTCTAGGCACTGTCTACGTGATTGATCTATAATTACGTATGTTCGAAATATATTTTTTCGGTTTAGGTTCCGGGGAGTAGACGCAAGATTTAGTGTTAGTAATATAGATGCATAAAAATAATTTCACTGTCTTGTCATTATCATTCTGAAGTTCTGAATACACTTTCTTTCTTAATTAAATCTAAAATATAGAATTATTGGTAAAATGTTTTTGGTTTAGGAGCTATATTTTATTACTTTTTCTAGCATACTCTCTAACATAAGAGTACAATAAAAAATTCTTTTCTCTAAACAAATTCAATTCGAATGTTATTTCCATAATTATATATTTAACACACGTACGAGTATTTATTTTAATTTGACACAACATTACCGTAACGATTCGTGCTAAAACAAATTCCAAAACTTAGCAAACGACATACTTATATTTTTGAACAATGGATGAGATCAGCGCTGCAGGAGGATATTTACAAGATCATGAGGAAACAAAAAAAAATGTGTTGGCAAATTATGAATACGTTAATTAAGGTATGCTAATTCTGTTGTTTTTACACAAATGTGGCGATTTTAAGTAATGGCTGTAAAGCAATCGTTTTTTCTTTTCTTCATTTAATTTTTCCAGTTTAGCCCCATTGAAAAAGTTGTCATTGACGGGCTTAGTCGTCCCTTTAATTAAGTATCGGTCGACCAACTATTTGAAAATGTTTTCTTATAGGCTAGGTGAAATGACAGCTCTTTACCTTCCTACAGCTTAGGCAGCAAGAGTTATCTCGTTCAAAATCTTCACTATCCCCAGGTTGGATATATCGGATGCTTAAAGTAAAATGCACTATTAGTTTTGGTACCCGGCAAAAGTAAGCCTAAGCCTGTGTTTATTTCAAAGAGGACCTTTCCTTTTGTTTCACGTCTTTACGTCAGTAAGAAAAGTCAATTCCCATGAAAATAGTCAACAAATCGGTCTATAGGATTACACAATTTGTCCAGTACAGACCGTGAGCAGAGGATATCAAAACACATTGTGTCCATTTCTATTGTTCGCAACTGGCTATCGGTTACCGGAGCAATCGTATCGTGTGTTTGAACGTTTATAGGCCAGGTGAAACGATCGCTCTTCACTTTTGTACGTATAAGTACAGTTTCGTCGAGCAATAGTTGCGCCATTTAAAATCTTCGCTATAACCAGGTTGGATATGCAAGCTGCTCACTTGTCTTGTATTGATTTTATTGTGCAATAAAGGATATTGTAAAGAAAAGAAAATCGAGTACATTTTTAGTCTACAATAAGATTTTTTTTTAATAATTAGGAAATAATATTCCCTATTTGGATCTAATAATAAAACATAAACCTAATTCGAAAAATTGACAGTTAAATTCCTCAGTGTTGTTATGAAGGTAATATTTTAAAAAAATACTTTTAAGATGAAAGGTTTAAGTGCATTTTATTGCAGTTCAGTTTATAAAGACTATTTTAAAATACAAGAAAAGAAGACCCGTCTATATCCAAGAATATCTTAACATTATTCCGAACCTTATAAGGCCTCGTCCTGCATCGCCAACTTCGCGACAAATACTTTCTCTCAATCACGCTAGCATTCGCATTTACAAAACTATACCTATCTCGCTCTAACGTTACTAAAAAATGTGCGTGGGAGAGTGACACACCTATTGCCACGAATGCAGTGGTGCAGAACCTATCGGCGTTTTCGGCCTTGGGTGAAAGTTCTCCGTTGCAAAATGTTGCAATTGATACAGAGATTCGATTTGGTAATATTGATACGTAAGATATAATGATAGCATTGCCATCCCGGTACTTGCGTAAGCAAAACAAATAAAAACAAAAGTGGACTGCGGCATTTGTGGCTTGTTTTACATTTCCGGTAGCATTCTTGTTTCTGAAGACCCGAAATAAACATCACATGTTTATTTGGAAATATATTAGATATTTGCAACATTTTACTTTACGGTTTGCTTGTAAAATGATTTTCAGAATATAAATTAAACTTATTTATAACTAAAAATCGACTCCACCCCCAAACTATTCCACCGACAAATATATATGACCCCTGACAAGTATGGCCTACAAACTCTATTATTAGTACAACTTATATTGAGAAGACGACCTTGCCACTATAAATTTTACGCACGTCTAAAATCTGCATACAAAAAACAGCAGCGCGAATTCTACATAAACAAGCTGAAGTATATTCTAAACTATACGTGATTGAGATTAATTTCCAGTAGCATGGTTATTGTATTGTTACATAAACATTCTACCATGCAGATATTAATTACTTACTTTAAATATTTACACATATTGCATGAAGATGAATGCGAAACTAAAAATATGTTGATTATATAATTTCGGTAAGAAATTTATTATTTCATGAATTTTCTTTCGTTTTCATAAGAAAAGTCTAAACTATGAAATTACGGGGGGAAGAATACAATACTAAAGGAAGACTGACAAAAGATGCTTGGCTTAGAATTAAGTTTAAGCGTACTTGCATAGTTTAAAAGAGATATTTAAAGAAAAACGAGCAACTGTTTTAAAAAAAATAGATATCATCTTCATCATCATCAGGTATTTTTATCTCCACTGCAGGAGGACGACCCTCTCTTTACTACCAGAGCCATATTTCGCCCAGAGTAGAAAGAGGTCTTGGCCTACACTCTCCACGCTGGCCACACGGGTTAGAGAGTATACCTGAATACGTGTACTTACTTCTGCACAGAAACTGTATTATACATACATATATAGTTAGATATATTGCAGAACAGGGTAGATTATGTATTTAAATGAGCCGCAAGTAGGTTCGTCGGCGTGAGTCACTGCGAATTCTGAGATCAAGGCTGCGAGGCTATTGGCCTATCAAAATATATAATTTTGTACTTTATATGTATGTTAGTTACTTGGGTACTTATGTCAGTATGTATTTACTTACATACAGTATTATTCCTTTCTACAACAGTACTATTATTACCTGAGAAGGTATAATTTAGTGTTATATATATAAACATATTGCAAATGATGTTATAGTATATGTAAAGAATGTCACCATATATAGGTACATATATACAGATTTCCGTAGGTAGACATAAAAAAAATATAATTAAAAAAAAACAAAATGTTTTAACTCTTAAATGTGTTAAGTATATTTCGTCAAAGCTTCATAAAGACTTCCTATAAATATTTTTTCAAGATTATCTATACAACTTGGCACCAATTAGATCTTAATTCTTTGTTGAAGTCGGAAACCACACTACGTCATGATATTCAACTTGGCTTCAATTTTCACAATTATGTTTTTGATGGGATAGAGCTCACAAACTACATTTGAATGTAATGGTCCCAACACAACTAGGTATGTCCCATTTTGTTGACATTATCCGTCCGTTATTTTAGGTGTCTCTATATGTACAATTAATATTACAACATTTATAAATACATATAAAAAACATTATACACAATAGTAAAACAATGCATGTCGACCGGATTCCGGTCTGCTCACAGATGACAGGATAAATTTTCCGTGACCAAAGAACACCAAACGCAAAATCTAGGTATTTTGCGTTTTGTTGTTTCAACATATTTTTTAAACAATTTAAGCATACATACAATAAGTAAGCAATATTTCAAACCCAATATTTTATAGTAACTTCTACGGTAGCTCTGGCTTTAGCAGCAATCCCCTACTCTGGACTCCGGAACCTTGATGCTGTATCTTTGTAAATTCATACTTTTTTGGTAAACTGAAAAATATGGGTCCATTCGTTTTGGATAATCTAAAAGACGGACTAATTACATTCATACTTTTTGACCTTGTTGTCACCCCTTTTTAGTAAATAATGTAAAGTTGATATGACATTTGACTATTATGTAAGTTATGACTTGACCGTTCAACCCATATAATTTTAACTGTTAAAATAGAGACCTATGTAAATAGGTATATGATTAAAAACTTGCTACTATTCAATAGAGCTTCAGGCAATGACCGATGAGGTGATTATCACTCGTTTAACACAATTACGGCGCCGACTGTACCTTCAAGGAAAATGCCTTCCATAACACCCGCGCCCATACTACAGCCTCATCTCTTTGTATACAAACAAAAAACATGCGCAAACAGTTTTGTTTTCTGCCGCATAAGGTCGCAATTCGGTATTGTATTATGCAAATTTCGTATCGTACAGTACATTTGTACGAAAATGTGACAAACCTCAAACGACAAAACCCCAGACTGTGTCTAATAAGTCGCTGACCGCTAACGTGCTCTTTTTGGTCCAAACCGGCGAGTTTTTTGCGCTTTTTGCTGACCGTACTCGATATAACTGTTATATCTCGGGACTGAATGCACCGAGAGCATCTGTAGATAACGCAGACAGAAACCTTTGTGCTAACGAGATAGCTCACGTATGAGTCCAATATCGATGGAATTCAATACATATACAATTGAACGGCGATGATTGTAATCCGGAAACATGCCGGGCATAACAACCAAGACACGTGCGCGATACGAACGTCTCAATCCTCTTATCGGTGGACGGAACCGTCGGCAAATTCGCTGGCGAAATTTCGAAACGCCTCGAGTCCTGATGTGGGTCAACATTATCGCGATAAACAAGAAAAACGGAGTCGAAAACAAACACAAACATGCACCTTAGACGCTTTTACGGCGCCGGTTAACACTGTACACCATTCCATTTTTTTATTAATCCAAAGCGATCCAACTAAGGTATAAAGAACACTAAAACTGGCACAAAATAAAACTTTAAAGCCGGGACATTTCAAAATTCGAACGTAGCCGGCGGCGCGGCGATCAGCTGCGCGAAAAACACGCGTACGCGCACTGATTTTCACAATGCCACTGTTTCCTATGCGCGCGCGGCCGGCGCACTCTCAATTAGCCGTCACGGCCCCGCCGCTCGATCATCGAAATGACAATAATCTACAGACATTCGACGAACAATGAACCAAATCCACGGTCAAAAATTTACATAAAGCTGGCCTCATAAGACAATCTTGTTTCCGTGATACTTGCATGCGCATGCGCAAGTAAGACGCTTGCGCCAAATTTTTGCTTGGAGAGCGTCTCCCTATATTTATTTATCTTCCTTCAAAGATCTTTAAGGAAGGAAACATATTCGAGTTTTCTTAGATAGGTTTCTTTAATTAACCAGAAAAATGGAAAATAATGTTGTTGATTGTTTTCTGGAAAATTATTTTGTTAATAATTTTAACTCTCTTAATGTCTCTCAGTAAATATATGACATTAAATAAAAGAGGAAAAATCATCTATCTACATGATGCAAAATGGCTTTTTTAGTCTCTTTGTACTACCAGAGGCATACTTAGCCAGAGCAGCCAAAGGATTTGGCCTACGCTCTCCACGCTGGACTAACAGTAGTGGGTGGGTGTAAGCCGGCAATAGTTTGTCTGATCTGACTGGTAGCAGAACGACTTAAAGTCTTGTCTACTAGTCTAGTGGGGGGTCAAATAGCATGAAAAAAAGGGACGGAGTTGCGAGCTAGTACATTTATAAATATTGCGATAGTCTAGTGAGCTGAGCTAACGGGTTGCGACCGGATCATAATTTTTATGATGAGCGCAAATTGACGGTGACGTCACAGAACCGGGACAGAGGACGTTGCCCGACATAACAATATCGTCGTGTCACGTTTCTATATTGAGATTTATACTTTTCTGGAAACTTTTATTTCAGCCTAGTTTTGAGTTGACGCATCACGACAATGTTAAAAAATATATTTTTAGTTTTTTTCTACTGTTTCACATTTAATAAGTGATTACAGCTCTTGATCAGTCTTAATATAATACATTTGCGAACTTTATTACTTGGTTTAAACGATTTTTTTTAAACCGAGTTCTTGTCTTATCCGATTTTGAAAAAAAAAACAAACAAAAAAAGAATTTTCCAAATCGGTCCAGGCTCTTCGAATAATCGATGAACATACATGAAAAAAATGATAACTTCCTTCTTACTGGAAGTTCATTAAAAATGTTTGTTGTACAACAACTTCAACTTTATTATCAAAGTTCCTGCTAATGTTTAGTTATATCACTTTCATTTGAAACACGTTCGCAATAGAAAGTAAAAGTAAAATTGTAATATGAAGTTTAAGGTCGATAGGTAACTACTTAAGAGCCCGCTGTAATCTTTTTGCACGCTGGCAGCGGGCGCACGCACACAACGACATGCCGCTCACACACACAGAGCTACGTAGGCGACGTAAAGCGCGGTGTAGCGCGCTCGGCGATCGTTGATGTTTTTTGGTTAAATATACTGGTGGTACATTATGTTTTGGTGCAATAAAGATTTTCTAACTTACTAACTGGTATAAACTAACAGATATTATTAAAATTTTGGTAAAAGTTTTATTACATAGTAAATGCCATCCTAATTTAAATGCGAGTAATAATATATGAATATTAAATCCTTGAGTGCTTTGGATTACGGGTACTAAAAAAATATTATGATAAAATAATATGATAAATCGTGAAGGTGATAATAATGGAGACTTCTATTCTTTAACTTATACCTTTAAACGAGCAACTCTTGTAGGTATATTTATTTATTTATATAATTATAAATTTCGATGATCTCGAAAACGGCTCTAACGATTTTGCTGAAAATTGGTATATGGGGGTTTTCGGCGGTAAATAATCGATCTAGATTAGTCTTATATTTGGGAAAACGCGTGTTTTCGAGTTTTCATGCGTTTTTCTTTTCACGCAGAATATAGTCGCTAATTTCTCCGCACCGGCCGCCATCCGTTTGGCTCAGCGGTTAAGGATGCGGACCGTTAGAAAGAGTGTTACGAGTTCGAATCCCACTCGGTGACTGTTAATGAGTACTTTTGTTTTTTTATGTTCAAGTTTATATATATTTTTTTACTTTGTATTGTTTTTAGACAAGTTTAAAATGTAGTTAATGTTTGATATGTAACCGAGCAAAGCTCGGTCACCCAGGTACTTTAGCAGAGTTGAGCACGCACATTATTTAATTTGTATAGAAACTTAAATAAGGCAAGTTTTAGTAAATTAGGTAGTGCAAAGTATTACTTATCATTGATTGTAAGCCATATTACTCCGTATTACTCTCTACATGGTGATTTTTCAATGGTTTTAGTGCCGAAAGCCACTTCATAAGGATCGTTATTAATACCTAAATAGCTAGTTAAAATAAAAATTCAGAAACAAAAAATCGTGAGATCAATTTGTAGTACCACCACCTGGCCGGCCCGACAGAGTTCATCGAGCTCACGCGGCAGTTTTGGTCAGGCGTAACTACTATTAAGTATTACTTTTATTTAAAACTTTAATGATAAAAAATACGCAATTGGTTTATTATTAGACATGACCAAGGCATATGATAAAGTCTCCCATGAAATACTTTTAGCCCGACTTTATGACTGTGGAATACGGGGACAGGCACATCAATGGGTAAAATCATATTTAAGCAACCGCCAACAGTACGTAGAACTAGAACACTACTGTAATGATTCTGGTGAGGTGAAACACATCACATCAGATCTTAGGAACATAAATTGTTCCATCCCCCAGGGAAGTGTGATCGGGTGCGTATTGTTTTTAGTGTATATAAATGACTTACCCAAACTCTTTGACGACAAACTGTGTGTTATATTCGCTGATGACATTTCCCTATTATTTAAATCTGACAACTCAAATGAAGCTAATAATACATTATTGTCTACTTTAAATACACTTGACATATGGTTGCAAAGACAAAATTTAGAAATTAATTTGAAAAAGACAAAAATAATACAATTTAGACCTTATCAAAAAGAAGCTATACATCTATCCTTGAAAACCAAAAATCAAATAATAGAAGAGGTGCTACACTTTAAACTACTAGGCATAACCATTGATTCCCATTTCACATGGAAAAATCATGTATTAGTCACAAACGCCAAACTGTCAAAATTTATCTATGCATTAAAAGTCATTAAAGTCAACACAAACTTTGAAACGGCAATTTCTGCCTATTACGCCTATGCATATGCGTGGCTTAAATATGGAGTCGTTCTGTGGGGCAACAGTGTTGAATCGGAGAGCAGCTTCATATTACAAAAAAAGTGTATTCGTGTCTTGGCAAATATAAAAAGTCGAGATAGTGCCAAACCTTACTTTATAAAATACAATATTTTGACCCAGCCATGTATCTATATTTTAGAAGTAGCCTTGTTTGTAAGGAAGCATTACACTCTTTTTGAAGAAATTAGAGAAACTCATAATAGAAATACTCGCCATAAAAATAGATTAAATGTTCCCAGATCAAATTTAGAATTATTTAAAAAAGGGCCATATTTTACATTTATACAAATTTATAATAAAATACCGAAGAAAATTAAAGAAGTTGACAGTGACAATAATTTTATAAAACAATTTAAATTAATTTTATTAAAAAAATGTTATTATTCCGTTAAAGAATTTATGGAGGACAAAAAATTGTAATTTATATGCATTTAATTTTATGGAATATTAGTTTGTAATTGTAATTTTTAAATAATAATAGTTTGTTATTGTATTATTAACTGAGTCTTAAATTTTTATAATATGTTACGTTGTTGTTTATAAGTACTTACATGTAAATAATTGTTATTTGAATATTCATATTAACTGCATGTCATAAATTTTGCTTGACACTTTTAAATTGCGATACCCAACAGGGTTCAAAGTGTACCTAGTATATAAGACAGTGACTTTTTATAGTTAGAACTGACGATGTACATTTTGATGCAATAAATCATTGAATTGAAAATTGAATTGAAAACTCTTAGATCTGTTGTAGCTAATAAGTATCACGATTTGTAAACAGTATTGGCAGTTGTCATAAGTGTTGCTAAATTAATAAAACCTAAGTGGAAGTCGATTGATACAGTTGGTACGTTCGTACGGTCGGGTATCTGTGGCAAGTTGTAACGAACAGATGGATATTTTAAAAATTGGCAGCACTAATTGACCGGTTGGTGAGAATTCATTCTGAATAAATAATGAAGGTAGAAATTAAATGTCTTTGGTGAAAATTTTTTTACAAGCTTTCTGGGGCATTGACGGTGGAGATAAACACGTGTCATGGAATCTATGCGAATCTTTTATTTAACACTACGTGGTCTCGATCAGGAGTCATTTTCGCAACATTTTTGTCTTGTCATACACAAATATGGATAGAAGAATTTTTTTACACGATCACATTTTTTTCCAAAACCAATGAAAAGTCAGCGTGTATATCGAATGAAAAGGAGTTTAGGGAGGTAGCACACGGTGAATTCTTTGGTGGCTATGCAGTCGCTGGTCATAAACCGATGGAGAATGTTGCGCATGCAGTAGCGCGTTCATGAAACACACGACTGCATCGCTAGAGTAGAAGTTGCCTTCCTTATTATCGAATAAAATAAATAAAACTTTAGAATTAAGAAAATTGGTATAATTTGTCTGAGTATACATTTAAAAAGTACACATACAAATCTGCTTGACAGGAAACGCTACTTTTGCTTCTGATTTTCGATTAAAATTATTGCAGAAAAGCCTCATGTTAGCACGCAAATCTGACTACCGTTTTAAACCTTGCGTGCTCAAAACAATTATTTATAACATATAAACGGATTTCGATGAAATTTAGCACAATGATGAGAAATAGTGTCGCAAAGCTACTAGAAGTAGAGAATTCCAGAAGAATTAGCAAGTTCTAAAATAATGTGGAATGTTCTAGAAGTTTATAGAATAATCCAGAATGATGAAGAATTAAAAAGAAGGTTGTGGAATGTTTGAGAATAATCCCGAGTTCACATCAGTCAACCAATACTAACATTCTAAGTCGGGGTGACGGAGGGTCAAGCACATGAATTTTCTAGAAATATCTATTCTCGTACCTTGGCAGGCGTATATAAAAGTGGTGAGATAACTTCAAAGAGATTTAACAAATATTATCGGCGCGTAACCTATACGACTTCAGCGACGAATTTTGGACTATGACTGCATGAAGACTTGGACAATGGACGTTTCGAAGACCATATTAGTGTGTCAATCTTTGGTTGCATAGTGAATAAATTCCCTAAGAAGAGTGTTGGCATTTTTTTCCAAATCTCAAACCCCACTTTCGTAACAATAGCTAGGATACTTATTGAAGGTACAAGCACGTATTAATTATAATATAGGGCTAATAGCTGCAGGAGTTTCATTGAACGACATTTAGGCGGATCGATGATTTCCAGTAGTAATAATTTATGATAAAAATTTATCAACCGGTCTTACATTTTATTTTCCCAAATCTCATCGTCTCGCCTGATAATTTCAGTTTTAATTAACAAATCAGGTCCAGTCTAGAGACCAAACTGACAAACGTCTTGTATAGTGACTTACTTAAGCTTACTTTTTGCCTTTTGCAGAATTAGTGGCACCATAGTATTTATTTTTCCGATTCACATTATCAACGTTCTATTTTTAGATCGTTTGCCCATTCTATTTTTTTTTTTAGTCTGCATCCTCCAACATAGTCGGAGACTGTATTCTCCAAATTAAAGTTTTTACTAACAAGTTTTTGGAATAAAAATTAATTTAACTATTTTTTATTGATTTTTCAAAATTTGTTTCATCTTAAATTTGGGGTGTGGAGGACGGCATCCGGTGCCAGCACTCAGCTGCCGTGCTACACTCTTCAAATGAGTACGGCAAATTAAATATAAAAAATCTTTCAATAATTATGTTTGGTTACTTAGACGATATTAGTGAAATCGCATTTTCATGTAAACTGAATTTCTTAAAATGGCCGCTACATCGCGTCCCTTTCCACCGCGGAGCAGACAGTGCCTACGCATATGGCTTAAGCCACACCAGCGCTGAACACCACCGCCCAGCGATGGAATGGGAGCAACATCTTCATTTTAGAAATACGTGGCAATTAGGGAGAACTTGATAAATTTTCTATTTCTTTTCAAGTTTGAAAAATTTATCCGATAGCCCATTATATTTACGACAGTACGTTCAACGACATAAATAAATTACTATAAGTAATCAAGTTTTCCAATGATCAAATCCTATCAGTCACTCTATGGTTTGCGCACGTCATCGCACAGTGACTACGAGGTCGGCGTTGGCGCAAAGAAATACGTCCTCTCGCTGTAAGCGCTGCGCGCGGACTGCCGTCGGAGAGTAAACCGCATCCTATTTAAATAAATTTTTATGCGATATGATTTTATTTTTTTACATTATTTAAAAAAATATAATTATAATGTGTTTGGCATATTTAAAAAGGGCATGAAATGGCGTTTGTAACGTTATTTTTATTTTTCTAAAATAGGAGCTCAAAACACAAATACAAGCGACTTTATTTACATCGATTTCGGCGAAAATTACGCGACTTGTTGATTTTTTTTCCTTGTGAATTTAAATAAAACAATGAAAAAAGCTTCACTCATGTCATAAATTACTTATTCAGCTATATTTGTGTATTTTTTTTACCGGGTGTTAATGATTAAATCATTTGAAAATCTCGAAAGCCCCGCCACGCGTCTTGCGAAATTTGGCAAAACGCACGTTGGATTCCAGTGAATTATACTAAAACAAGCAAGTTCATAGGCAAAATGGTTCACTCATGCTAAATAATATGATATTATCTTTCATAATATATAAATAAATTTAATGATAATCCTGTAGTTTTCTCAAAAACACGACGCAAAGTTGAGTGAAATTTGTCAAATTTAATAGACGGCCTCTTAACAGTCCAATCCAAGTCCAATATTTTAGTGGTGCCATACAACAAACGTGATTTTTTTATAGATAAATAAATAAATATATAGGGACAAATTACTCTGATTGAGTTAGCCCCAAAGTAAGTTCGAGACTTGTGTTATGGGATACTAACTCAACGATACTATATTTTATAACAAATACATATATAGATAAACATCCAAGACCCAGGACAATTTGAAAAAGGCCATTTTCCAACTTGCCCTGACCAGGAATCGAACCCGGGACCTCTGGGTGGCGGACTAGCATGGTGACCACTACGCCACGGAGGTCGTCATTAAATAATAAGATAAACGTACGGAACCCTTAGTGCGCGAGTCATTGTGTCATACTACTCTGAATCTACTTCTCCCAGCTTGACGGAAACCTCCAACCTTCTCCAAATTAATGGACAACATATTGTGTTCTCACGTCACGTATTAGACGACACCGAGGCATATAAATTTCCCCAAACAAATATGGATACGTTTTTCGGCATCACAGAGTCATGAATATCATTTACATGAATAGATATGTCACAGTTATCTTGACATGTGTTGTTTTGGCACAGTCCTGTTATTTCTTTGTGGGCAGTACACAACACAAAGTATAAATGAATGTTTTTATTGTAATTAGTATTTATTCGAATTACAAACTATGATTAAAAAGAATTAACTTGATAAGTTGATATAAAGCATAAATGAATGTTTTTGTTGTAATTGGTATCTACACCAATTAAAAACTCTGATTAAAAAAATTAATTGCCAAAAAAATAAAGTACGGTATCTAGATACTTGCCGCCGTATTAATAAAAATCTGCCCTCTTATGTCAGTCGTATAGGTAATCGACCTAAATAAAGAGTACAGATTTTTGAATTCATTCTGAATTGGACATATAAATCAGCGCTCTTAAAATTGGTAGCATGATTTAGGGAGATTGCATGATGCATTTTTTTTTTATAAACACAAAGGTAAACAGCAACGTTTGCAACAATATGTAATTCTAGGTAATCCCGCCAAAAACATTTTCATGTAAAAATGTTGCCAAGACGAGTCTACATACCCTTTGAAAAAGTGGTCAAGATCTCATGTCTGAAGATTGTTGATCTTTGCGCCCTTATTTTACCAGGCCTAACTTCACATTCATCGTGTGTGAAATAAAACGGCGAAGCCACACGTTTTGACTAAAATCGGATCGGACAGGATTTTCTTTACATATTGTATATATTTTAGATAAACGGCAAAGACTTGCATTCTGCCCTTAAGAAGGCCCTTCCCGGTCCGTCTATCGTCAACGCGAGCATGGTTGGAAATGCTTGTTGTTTCATCCAGCGCAATGATAGAAAAAAAGCAAAGTGAAAAGAGAGATATAGCACCTGAGCGCTCAGTTTGCATTCTATTGTACGAAATTAGTATTATTATTAACTATTCATTGAACGAATATTAACTTTTCATAGCGTGCGGAAGTTTTATAAAACTTATTCCAGGTGACACATGTTTTTCAGTAAGCCTTATGAGTTTGTGAAATAAATGTTTTTCATTTAGAATCTTCATTACATTTGCAAGGTTTATATGCAAATATTTTCTTTACTTTTACAATTCATGAGTACTATATGATTGGCCGAAGTTCAGGTAAAATTTGTACAAAAAAGCAGATTTTTGGAGACCGAATTTGTTTTTCCAAATTTTTGAAGTGAAAACTTCTTTAGCGGCGTTGTGCATTTTTTTTGGAATGGGTAAAAAATCTTAAACTCGCGTGAGGACCACGTGTCCTGATCGAAAATTCGTAAGACGGCGCAGGGCGCTTGCGCGAATGTTCGTGTGTGTTTATGTTACGTTACGTTCGTGTGTGTAATGTGTCATGCTTGTGACATTTGTGACAGACTGTGGTTCAGAAAAGATTTGAAATATTTTATACTGATAATTAAAGCATTTCGTGCAAAATTATTCCCTAACCATTCCAAAATATCAAAAATGCACAACGTTAATATTCAAGTTTTCACTTCTGCCGGCACTCCCAGAGTGCAACCCGTCGTTTTTTTTTATTTTTAGTTTCGATGGAAACTTAGAAATAGCGCACAAGATTCATGTTTGCATGCATTTCAAAAGTTTCTAAGAAAGTTCTGTTACAACGCCATAATCACGTACGAGCGTTTATATGAAAAGTAAGGCGGGTCTTAACTCTACATAGAGTGAGGTAAGGTGAGGAAGAAGAGCAACTGTGACATACTTATCGAAAAGTTAAACTGACATACAATAAGGAACCGACATTATAATTAAATAATAGTATAATTAGAAAAAGATATGTAAATTTTATCTAGAGTAGCTGCGCTCCGCGATGTTTATCGTGTTTAAAGTAACCTATCTTTTCAACCAGGGAGCTTTATGCATATCAAATTTTATCAAAATTGTTCCAGCGGTTTGCGCGTGAAGAAGTACTAACAAAATACACACACACACACTCACAAACTTTCGCCTTTATAATATTAGTGTGATTAAAATGCATGTATAAAAATCCCGTAATGTCATGTATTGATGGCAAAACTATAAATGCAATATGATAGAATAGTAATAAATAAATGAAAATAAAATACAAAATAATTATTTTTTTGCCTGATATTTACGAGTAATCACCGACTTTGCTATCTATTTAAATTTCTTAAACGCCGACGAGAAGAGAAATTTTACAAAATTACTTATCATCGAAATTCCTGCAACTACCAACTACACCTAAAACTATCAAGTGACAACACGATATTTATTACAGCTTTAGATCTAAAACGTTACCTACTCGGTAATATCTCGTTGAACAAAGTTTAGAACTGTAACAATCCCTACATAAGTAATTCCGACCGGGCCGAGTATGAATTTAATATAGAGGCAGCGAACGAGCAACGCACAGAGGGCTAGGGCACGATATGCAGACAAAATTGTTTTCCAGTCTAAAATTATGTTAAACAAAACAAAGTTACATGTTATATTTATGCGGCTGAAATTATGATGATGATGATGAATATATATAGATATATTAATAGAATTATACTAAAAATTGTTTTCATTACAATTTTAAAGATTAAATTAGAATGTGTCTTGTCGTCCTAAATTAGCTTTTTTCGGCATCACCTGCAGGTTGACTGGTAGAAAAGACCCTGGGCCTATAAAGTTAAATCAATAAATAAATAAATACGTATGTAGTTCTATTGATTGATTTTACAGCTATATACGCGTGTATAAGTACATAAGCGTTTTTCGAAGGATAAATATATCACTCATAACAAGTCTTGTTAATAACTATGAGACAAAAAACCTGAATCAATTTTGATAACTTTAAAGGAACGCCTTTTTTTAACAAATAGTATTTGTTAGTCCTCTTCTAGCTCTAGAATAATATCCCTTTGACAAATGTAAGTTTAATATTTGGCCACTTAAATAGGTCAATTACCCCAATGTGCAACGTCTAGCGTACAGGATAGATTAATTACTAGGAACCACACGACGCGCTCTTGCATCTTGAGCTTTCATACCTGATGCAGACTTCCATTAGGCAGGAAGCAATATTGAAACAACCGTGTTTACATAATATTGTAACAATTTTTTGTACTAAGATACAGAATAATGTCAAGTTTTGCAAAAGTCAAAACTTGGATGTATATGTAGATTACATGCATGTAATGCATGCATGTAAGGAAAAATATTTCCTCATACAGTAAAGTAAGCGATTTGACCGATAGAAACCTACGTAATAAGAATGACTTAGTTGCCCCATTTTCTAGGCTCAAAACAGTTAGTAAGACGTTTATGGGGAACTGTATACTTTTTTATAATAAATTGCCAAAATCGGTCCTTGATATGCCGGATAATAAATTCAAAACGTATGTAAAGAAAGTACTTTGTGAGAAGGCTTATTATAGTACCAATGACTACCTTAAGGACAAAAAAGTCTGGCTTGAGCTTGGCGCGGGTCCCTCTTAAAGTTTGTAATATAGGTACTCGCAAATGACATGTACATTTTGTACAAACTAAATCTACAACTTGACATTATTTAAAAATTTTGACATTTAAAAATTCAATTAAAATCATGATATCACATAACAAAACAATGTATTCTCAGTCCACATTCACTTTAAATATTAATTCAATTGTGAGTTGATGTCTTTGGAGAAAATGCTGCAGTGCAGTTTGTTACCGCTTCTTCTGCACTAGCGCTTTGGAAGCGGTAGTAAACTTAGCTGTAAGTAAACTTTTGCCGTCAACAATTGTACAACAAAACAATGACGATTATTAAGAGATATTATAAATATCCTATGATAATAAAGATATATTTGAATTGAATTGAATTGAATTGAATTATAATAAGTATTAAATACGAAAAAAGACAATTGATAAAATTAACTATAAAATCTACCGATCTTGTTACCAGAGAGAAATGACAAACAATATTGCATTGCATGCTGTGTTCGCTCCAAGTAGGTTGGCAACTTGTATGCTCTTATTTGTATTTGTATAATCTTGTGTGTTGTTCAGCCAGTTAGCGAACCAAATAAATAAATAAAATTTTAAAAAGTAAATCTTTTTTCAGAACTAAAAACCGACTTCATCCCCAAACTACACAACCGATTTTGATATAATTTATATGGGACCAACGGACAAGTATACACATTCAAACAAAAAAAGAAATTTTCCAAATCGAATAATCGGTGAACATACATAAAAAGAGATAGCGGCAAATTGATAACCTCCTTCTTTTTTGAAAATCGGTTAAAAATACAGAATAGTGTCAAGTTTTGTATAGAGAAAAGTCAAAACTTTGATTTAAATTATAATAAGTATAATAGAAAAGAGCACAATTGATAAATTACTCATAAAAATCTACCGATATTATCATTCCATACCAAACCAAAATGACCAATTTATGACCGTAAATATATTTTGTCTTTAGAAGCCGTTCACAGAATTCTGACTTTTCGAACACACAAACCCCTCCCTCTTTTTCACGCTTTTTTTCTTATTCCTTTAACATTACTATTAGGCATGGAATTTTCAATATTTGACGTATATAAAACATATTTTAAGTATTTTTGCTTTCAGAATAACGGATAGTTCGTAGTCGATTAGCGTAGGCGTAGGCTTGTATTACCGAACGATCCAAAATTTCAGTAATCTTGTAGGTCGACAAAAAACGCTCATCAATCTCTCTCAATACGGTGTCGTCGACCGAAAACGCTAAGAAAACTCTATATAAAGAGGTCGCACCGCATTAACATAGATGAATAATTTATTGGCAAATAAATTATTTATTCGCAAGTGTCGCCGCAGTTTGGAGCGCTGATTACAAACAAAACGTTAAATGTTAAAGCTCCGGATACTACGGCCTTATCTTACTTAGTTGGTTTGTTCCTTTTGGTACCAGTGTTGGGTTTAATAGGAAAAGTTAAGGAGCTCGGTAGCTCGGTGGGAATACGCATTACTATCGCTTTCGCAAGTTAAGCAACCATGGTCCGCGCTTGGATTGGTGAGCACCGGATGTGACATATAAAATTCTTGTGTTCAAGGTCTTTTGTGCTACAGAAGGCACGTTTAGTCGTCTGTCCCGGCTGTCATCATTAGACAGCGTGCTATGTAAAATGCTTTTAGGCTGCTTGAAAAATCTGACAACATACGTGGGCTAGCGTAGAGAGTGTAGGCCAAGACCTCTGGCAGCTCTGGCCAAGTTTTGCTCGGGTAGTACAGAGAGGGTCGTGCTCCTGCAATGCAGACAAAAAGACCTAATGATGATGATACGTGGGCTATTCCGAAAAAAGTTACTGAAATGAAAAATAGTTAGAAAAAATATGTTTGTGTTTGTGATGGTTTATTTGTTTTAGTTTATATTCTGTCAGCCCAATATTGAGCTACTCTGATGGCGTCGTCAGTGGCCACATATAAGTCGTCTAGGGTGCACCCGGGGTAAGAAAGCAGGTGCGTCATAGTTTGTGGGGAGAAGCCACACTCGCACACGTTTTAAGATCTATTAGTCATCTTCCACCTGGACAAAAGCTCTCCACAGCTACATACTTGGGTACGTAGCCTATTGAGCGATTTCGAAGCAAGCTAGGGCAAATCATGTCCAGGTGGCAGTAAATCATATATTGTAATGTATGATGATGATGGGACAAGATCGAAGCAAAAGGACTAAAGGGGAATGGAGCTGTTCAGTTCCGCCGCCGCCTGTGCCCCGAACATTCGGCACACTTATCGGCCGCATTCTGCATATTACGCTCTCCCAGTGTTTACGCCCGCCGCTCCTGGATTCCCGCTATAAAAACCTTATCTGCCGCATTCCGAATCCGGTCGCTGCCATTTCCATACAAACAACGGCGTTTCGGCGGTATTTCGTTTTGTCTACATACATTTGATACTATTATAATCAGGGCTCTTTGTCCTGTAAAGTAAAGCTCCAAGCCTACCTTTCGCCTTGTAAACATAATTATTTCTCGTCCTTGTTACAAGATGGCGCTATAGGTATTATAAAAACATAAAATCTTTTAGTACTATTATTTAATAAAGTAGTACTATAATTAATCTATTTTTAAAACTGCCGGACCCACAGACAGAAAAAAACTACATGTTTATTTGCTAGGTAATTTAAGAAAAACCACAGATCTCCATCTAGTGATAAACAGCGGAACTACCGAAACGAATTAATATCCATAGCGCCATCTATTTTTTGCTTGCAAAATCCCTATCTTTCAACCGTTGACCCCGATAACTTAGTTTTAATAAATCTTAAGTTGTCAAAGGTTATTCCAATGAGTTCATACATAAGCCTAGTATAATTCGAAAGCACGTTCTAGTGCTACACATACAATAATAGTGCGAGCTAGCACGTTCGCAACCGAAGGTAAACAGCCGAAGTGGCCCAAACTTGTGTGCAAACAAGGCGTAGGAACTCGCTCTAATAAAGAACATACAATGGCGCCCAACGCAGCAAGTTTGTCACATTGTTGATTCCCGGTTAAGGTAGTTGTAATTCGTGTTAAAAGGATTGCTCGTCAGATGACAATAAGTACATTTTGTTGTCTGTACAATGTCCGTTTTTATTAAGGACAAATATTTTAAGAGTTTCAGTTCATCATTTTCAGTCCATCATTTCATAAAACAATCCCAATAAATGTCGAAATATAAAAAAAAAAAATTTAATTCTCATACAAATCGAAGTAGTCATATCATTACTACGGAAAATGTTTTTATTTTATTTTTTTTCGTTTTTAACCTTAATAAAAGTGGCATTGTATTTTAGTAAAGTGTGTTTTAAACCTTGCCGAGCACTCAAGCAGACAATTGAAATAACAATTAATTTACGTCTATAGATGCAAGTGTCCGAAAAAGTGTTCAGAAATGTTAACGGTTATCATATTCAAAAAGTCCAGAAGTGGCCTAATATAGTCTCAAGAGAGAGTAAACCTTAACCATAAATCATGATCTTGATTAGTTTTTGAAACTGCATTCTAGTATTTAGGCAGTATCGGGCAAGTTAGTACGCATTCTAGTAGGCAGTACCGGGAAAGTTAGTACGTTCGACACCAAAGGTGAACTGAAGTGGCCCAAACTTGTGTGCTTATATGAGCGAAGGAACACGCTCCACTAAGGAACAAACAATGGCGCCCAACCTCGCAGTCGCGGTCGCAATTATGACTAATTTTGGGAGTTTACGCCAAAATCAAAGGTCACTCCATTATCTCAATGACTACAGCTCTTAAATTGCATTAGTCTCGTTTGTCGTATGTTTAAGTGGACAATGCTCGTGTCAGTTATTTAGAGTCCATGAAAAGGTATTTGACATGGCTAGGAATGCTATCTGCTAGTGATAGAATAAAGACTAAACGTGCCTCGCACGGACGGGCTCCTGTATGGATAACAAAACAGTATCGCAGTACAGACATGAATAACAAGTTATTTGATAAGATTACAAGATACATTGTAATCTTATCAAATGACTAATAAATCTATTTTTGGGAGCATTAAGGCGAAATGGTAGCAAAATTAAAAATTTGATTGCCAACAATCTGTAGAAAGACCTTTAAATTATTTTATGAATCACTGTTAAAATTATTATTGATAATCCGTCTAGTTTTAAAACGAGTTTTCGCCAAAGTGGCCGCTTTTGGCGAAAACTCGTTTTAAAACTAGATGAACTAACGCAATTACTTACAAAGGTTATTCATAAAATAATTAGAAGGTCTTTCTACAAATTTTTGACAGCCAAATTTATTATTATTACCATATTTACTTTTAAACAATTTATTTCAAATGGCGCCCTCATTTGACTACTTTACTTTTGCTACCTTTTCGACTTAATCGGCTGATCTCGATCATTGCAAATATTGAGTAAGTAATATTTTAATCTTTACTATTAGAGATTATTCTTACCGTATACCCAACGAAAACGAGACCCAGTAAACTAATTTATATTTGTTCATGACTGCTTAATTCATCGGCGCAACATCATTTATATTCGACGCAACGTGGACGAAGTTAACCCATAACTAAATGTTGCTCCCGATTTGCTTGCACGTCGGATAAAATAAACCGTATAATTCCAAAGCGCATCCCCGAATCCCCAAACTTGTGTGCAAACATAAACGGGGAAACTTGCTCTAATAAAGAACAAACAGTGGCGCCCAACGTGGTAGTCGTGGCACTCGCTTGTCGCCTCGCAATTAGGGATATTTTAATTAACTTTGCAAATGTTATGAACGCCAATTCTGAATCCTATTTTGTTAATTGAATACGTGGCTCGCTCCCGAATGGTATTGTCGTTGTTTGCTTAATGCCAGCCGTTTAATACGCCCTTTTGCTTGTATGGTTCTCGATTACCGGCATTCGAAGTGTGCTGTTTAGCTCTCGAGGTAATAGAATATGGAAATTGGAGATATGGGTTAGGTCAGACACGAGTCATCACGATTTTATTACCATTTTTAGTAATGTAGGTCGTTTTGCTCTGTTAGTATTGCATGCGACAATATTGGGGGATTATTGGTTAATGTTATTAGGGCCGCAAAATACGGAAACAAGGAAAAACGGGATCCTATTACTAAGACTCCGCTGTCTGTCTGGCCGTCGGTCTGTCTGTCACCAGGCTGTATCTTATGAACCGCGATAGTTAGACAATTGAAATTTTCACAGATGATGTATTTCTGTTGCCACTATAACAAGAAATACTAAAAACAGAATAAAATAAATATTGAAGGGGGCTCTCCTCTCATACAACAAACGTAAATTTTTGCCCGTTTTTTGCTCGATATTAATAACGGCGACATGTAGACGCTTGAAATATTCACAGAATATTAAGTTGTATTTAACTTTAAAAATAAATTATTAACTTAAAATAAAATAAACTTTTAAGAAGGGCTCCCATACAACTGATAAGATTGTTTTTTTTTTACAGATAATGGTACGGAACCCTTGGTGCACGAGTCCGACTCACACGAGTGTTGTTATTTTTGCCAATTTTAAAAAGTTTTTTAACTTGCCGTCTCGAGTTCGTAACTAAAAATGGAGTCGCGAACTAACTTTTTCACCATTGCTGCGGAGGTCGTCATATTATAGTACTTTACATAATATTACAGTACTGTGAATTACCATTTACTATTAGTACCTTGGCTTGTACGTAAGTAGTGTCATAATCGTAAATGTTGATGTTATATTCATGTTGTGGTACTAGTACTAAGCTGGTCAATGATCCATAATTATCATAGAACTAGCTTTACAGGTAGATATCGATGGATTATGGCCACGGACACACATTGACATGTGAAAGGATTCCCACAGCCTTTTTGAAGTGAAAACTTCTTTAGCGGCGTTGTGCACTTTTTTGGAATGGGTAAAAAATGTTAAACTCGCGTCAGGACACGCTCGCGTCAGGACACGTGACCTGATCGAAAATTCGTAAGACGGATGGAGAGTAGACAGCTGGCGCGGCGTAGGAGAGGGAGTATCCCCCTCTCTTTCTACGGCGCGGCGAAAATGTATGCCTGCGCCTGCTGTTTCGTATATCAAAAATGCACAACGTTAATATTCAAGTTTTCACTTCTGCCGGCACTCCCAGAGTGCAACCCGTCGTTTTTTTTAGACCTAGCGATGTCTTGAGAATCCCCGTACCCTAGACTTTTCCATACAAAGTCTAGTCTTAGTCTACGTTTTATTTTGATACCACATGTCAGTTTTCGGTAAAAAAATCTAAATTTTTAAGAAATTGTAATTATATAAGTATATATTTTTATTGTGAAACCAGTTATATGCCAAAATATGTGCAATATCTTTGAAATTACAAAATTTTGCCGAACTCGGGCATGTCGTTTCGACATAAAACGTAGACTACGTTTGTATGGAAACTTGTAGTTTGGTCTAGAGCAAGAGGACTCTTAAATCGTACATATCAAATCTATGTATTTATTAAATAATTAAAAAAATAACTTTAATAAAATATATCTCCCCCGTCTCTAACTTGGCTAAGAATAATAGATAGTTAGATACATACTATTACGTCTTTATACCTAATGGGGCAGGCAGAGGATTTTGGGTCTAGCGGCTATAAGCAGATAAGGCCATGAGCTGCAAGACTCAAAGGCTACTTTTAGCGTGATGGTTGATGAGGAGGTAGAAAAAGGAATCAAAATAGTGATGGGTTGCTTGCGGCATTGCCTATTAACACGATTCGAATTTTCACCCATTCCCTCGACTTTTACAATCTGTGCGGGAAGAGAATCAGCTGGTACATTCCAAGTTTTCTCTTTTCTCTCAGACCATAATAGAAGAATCATTCACGTAAAGTTAATCAAAATCTATCCATTTCGGTTTTTCATTCAGTTATAGCTATAGCCTCCATGCCACCTGTGGAAATTAATAATATCCCTTTTTTACGCCGAGGTTTATAAAGCTGTAGATAACCCTTTGAAAGGGAAGATGTTGAATTTGAAAATTTATAAAAAAACACACGTGTTGATGACTAAATCATCAACAAACGCAAAACAATGTAATCATCACACAACAAAACAAACTAATAGTCTGCTCAGATGAGGTAAAAAATACTCGTATGCAGTTATTGCCAATGGTTTACAATATTGTCCCATTGTCTGAACGAAACAGAACTGCGTGGGATTGGTTAGATTGCTTTATTACTGTATACATACGACTGCTCCCTTCCATCCCCTCCCATGCTGGTCTGGGAGAAATAAAAAAAAACTTAGAATGTACCAGCTGCTTCTCTTCCCACGCAGATCGTAAAAGCCGATCGAGGGAATGGGCAAAAATGCAAATCATGTTAACAGGCGATGCGGCTAGCAACCCATCACTGTATTGATTGCTTTTCCATCTTCTCGCCCACCATGACGCTAAAAGTGGCTTTTGGGTATTGAGGCCCTGGGCTCTGCATAGAACCGCAAGACCCAAAATGCTCTGTCTGCCCCATTAGGGATAAAGACGTGATAGTATGTATGTATGTACATACGACTGTGAAACTGAAAAGTATGTTTTACCTATGGAGAAAAAAAAACTACTGAGAGTCCCCATAGCACGGCATCGGCGACAGCGTTTATCGAGCTCTATCATCTATCACTTTGTCACATAGTTAATACTTATAAATAAGTATTACACAAAAAAGGAATCTTCTTAGGTCCTGCGCAATTTGCGTCCCCGTTCCCGTCCTAGCACCTCTTCTCCGTTCTCGACTTGCGGAAGCGGCTGCAGGCGCCTCCAGCCGCCCGCTCAACACCCGCCACAAGGCGAGAACGGGGGAGAGGTGCGAGTTCGGGGAACGGGGACTCACATTGCGCGGGAACATAGGAGTTTCCGTTATATTCTAATATTAGTTCTGTGACTATGTCTTTAATTTGTTCTAAGGTCGCTCTACGAAATAATAACAAGGGATGGCACAAGTCCATCACGCAATATAATTAAGGCGGTTCTCATATTGCCCCGCACTACACAACATAGCGTAGCGCGTGAATGCGTGTTCTAACGTTGCGTAGAAAACACGCACAGTCCAACACACTGACACCGCGTCCACGTGCGTCGTTTTTGTTTGGCGGCCCGCACTACACAGCGGGGCGCGGTGCAGTGTGTTAATCGCCTTAAACTTTATCTGTGTATATCAATGGTGCCGTGCTACCGTGCGGCTTAACGCCATTGACGCAATCCATAGATCTGATCTAGTTAATTGCTTTCCTGGTTTCAATCTTTGCAGTCTTCTTACTATACGACATATTTTTTTCCATAACCAATGAAAAGTCAGCGTGTATAATGTAAGTACTTACCGTGAACAGTCAGCTCAGAGTCCCGGTTCAGCTCGTACAGCCGCAGCGCTTCATCCAGCTCCAGCTGGGTGGAGATGGTGCACGGATCGCCTTCCTCGTCCACCCATTTCATAGTGAACACCTGGAAAACAAGTTTACAGGGTTACTTTATAAATACGGACAACACTTTGGAAGCAAGTCCAGTCAAGTACTTTCTGGGTACTGAGGGCATGCCCACAACCCTAATTTCGTAATATCTTGGTAGGGCATTTCATAATATCTTGGTGTATAAAAGTGTTTAATTTAGTAAAATCGTTCAAAACGTAGATAGGTAAGTCCATGATTGTTCATGACTAAGTTCTTTGTTTTGTACACCAACTTGCTCTAGGCCGATTTTTGGATGGCTGTGCCTACAAACTTTTTTGAGGACTGGATCCGTGTCTGTCAGGTAGACTGTCCTACTGAACATAGAAGTTCAAAACGACAATGTACATACTGATGCTTGCGCACGAGTTCTTTGTGTTCATTGAACTTGCGTGCTAGTTTCCTCAGGACGTTAGCCTTTATCTAATTGACGTTAATTGTTTTTGTATACTTTTTGGATACAGTACGTATATCGTCGTATTGAACTTCGATGTTCAGTACGACAGTCCACCAGACAGGCGCGGATCCAGTTGTGGGCACAGCTACCCAAAAATGGGCCAAGAGCGAGTTGGTGTACGAAACTACGAACTTACTCATGAACAGTCATGGACTTACCTATCTACGTATTAAACGATTTTACTAAATTAAATACCATAAGCAGCCTTAAAAATGGTACACTTGTGTTGCCCACTTACACACATGAAAAACAAACTAACAAACCCACATTTAACAGTCTACATTTGATAGTCAGTCTAACAGTTCCTAACCCATCAGCAATTTGGAGTTTACTTTAGTCATATTCTATTGAATTAATAATTTACCTGATCGGCTGAAAAGCGACATATCGCAACCATCTCCTGAGTAAACTCCTCTAAAGTGATGTTATGTTTGATGTACGTAATCATCACATCCCCATTGAACACCGTCTTTACCCGCACATCGTTAGTATGGTTGTCTTGGCTTACTGGCATCATGACACCGTTTTGATGATTATATGAGAAGACCTGGAATATAAGATGTTATGTAATTAATAACATTATTTAATACAGTTACTTAAATAAATTTAGTGAACATTCTGTGACCAGGTTGCAGACATTCTATAAAAAAGGAGAGGTAAAAAGTACCCGTAACTGAATGGCATGTATGAAGAGATTGGTGAGTATAAATGAAGCGAAACAGGTTTGTCAGGATTGTAGCAAAAGACCTCTTTGCCTACTCCTGTGGGAAATAAGCATGATATTATGTATGCAGAGGAAAATAGAATATTAACACTTCATGAAACTGTTTCATACATACATACTATCACAATCCTTATCCCTAAGAGGCAAGACGGAGCATTTTGAGTCTTGCAGCTTTAAGCAGGGGGACCTTGGAAGAGGAATTCCTTGAGGAATTTCCTTGACGGGTTGCTAGCCTCAATGTCTATTTATTAATTCGCATTTTCTTTCATCCCAATCAGCTTTTACGATCTGCATGAAATGTTTATTGTATATTATCTGCTTGACCAGCGTGGAAGAATACTAGGTTGTGTACTTTCTTAGGCTATTAACTAATGATAATCATGTTAGCAACTACGGATTAACATCTCACCAAGGCCAATGATTATCTCAACCATCCTAATCTATGCAGTGATCCGATGAAGAATATCTTGAATTATGGTTTATGAGACCCCAGAAATCCGAAAGAGGATATCATAAGTAATTATTGTGAAACTTCTTTGCAATAAACAGAAAAATTCTTACTGGAAATTACTAAACATCACTTTTAAAGTGCACATACATTTCCGTATTTGATGTTTTGGAGCAAACTATGAATGAAAATATACTTGTTTTAATTCTCTCGTCCCTTTACATACCTTGTCTCGATAATAAACTTCAATATGAAATCAATAACTGCAGATTGCATACAATATGCACTTTCTATGGTTTCCTCTACTTATAATTTATCATAACCTATGTTACACTAAAATTTCTCTACCATGACCACTCAGTGGCTGGGATAACTATTGTGATTATCACAATTAGCCGTTTACTTCCTGTTTAGTCTTCGTATATAGGTGCTTCGGTATATAATTACGAATAACATTCCCATATAATGAATCATTACAATGTTTAACTAGACACAACAATACTAACCTTTCTGGATATTTACTTGGCACACAATGAAAGCACGTATCTAAACAGCAAGATTAGGTTAGAATGCCATTGATAAAAGTGTAAAAGCAAATAATTCACAAGAGTTTTCGTAATAAAAGTAATATCAACAAAAGTTTGACAAAACATAAGATGATAAACTGACGTTTGGTAGGAAGTGGCAGTGACAACAACGGTATAAAAATGCTAATAAGTGTACTGTCCTACTCCATTCCTTAAAAATATATATAAGAGCAACAGAGAAAGAACTACCGGCGTCTCATGTTAGGCAACGTAACGATATTAATAACAAATGACGTCGCCAGCTGTTTCCGTTCTGTCCGTTCCGTTTAAAGTTCTTTTAATATAATTTTGGTATGTATGTATAGTTTTGATTATTATTTGTTGTAAATAATTATTTATTTACAAATAGTTATTTTGCAATATTAATACAACGATAACAATCTCTATCTACCATTATATTACCAAGTGCAAGTCGGATTCGCACGAAGGGTTCCGTATCATTATCTAAAAAAACCCGCTCCTATCCCCAACCATTTTTGCAAACCGTATTCCCGTACATATATATAGTATTAGAGGAAGTGGACAGGACAGTCATAGTGTGGCTGTAGTGTAATGAAAACTAGTGGATTCCTATAGATTTGTTGCCAAAAGTTTCCTTGAAGAATCAAAGGACCTTTTTTTTTTTTTTTTTTTTTTGACGCGGAGAAAATCCCTTCGGATACCTTACCGGTTACGGGACACCGGTAAGGTTATGTGGTGTTACCACTAAAAACTCCGCGGTGTCACCTCTCAGCCGCTATCGGCCGGGACCGTGTGCTTCTTCATGCTCCACAGCCCCGGCGCAGCCGGCCGCTCCTTAAGCGGCTCCTCAACAGCCTCACGGCACCCTCTGCTGAATCAGAGGGGCCGGAGCAACCGCCGCCTTGGCCTCTTGGCCCAAGGACAGGCGCGCTGACACGCACACGCGCCTGCCTTCCACTCCGGAGGGCTGTCCGTTGGACGATGGAATCCCGTTTCCACCGTCCAACCAGTCCTCATAATTTGGGGCCTGCTAAAGCAGGCCCTGCCCCGGTCAACCTGACGGTGACCGGGGCCCACACAGCCGGCCGCAGGGGATAGGGAGAGCGGCAACGTAACACCGACACTCCTCCTCCCCTGCGGCCCCACCGATGCCGTGCCAAGCGCCACGGCCGCGCTTGGTCGCGGAGGATAGGGCGAGCGGCAACGACACACCGACACTCCTCCTCCCCCGCGACCCCTACCACGGCTGTGATGGAAGGGGGGTCGTCGTCACCCCCTTCCCTCACAGCCAGGCCATTCCAGCCAGGAATGGCCTCCGCCGGGCCCGGGGAGGCCTAAGCCTCAACCCGGGCAATGGGTTCCTCTTAGCTTCCCTGCGGCCGAGGCAACCGCAGGTACTAAGCCCCCCCATCGCGACAAGATGGGAACCACATCGGGGGGGAGAATCAAAGGACCTGCACCAACCTTTGATTGACGATTGTACCAGTTAGGGTTAAGCAGGGAGATGGCAGGGAAACACATCATGCTTGTCTCGCTCAAAAGCATGCTAGTAACTAGTAAAAACGAGCTACTGGCACCGCATGTGTATCTGGCTTCTGCCCGTAGGTCGCATGCGGCATGCCAGTACAAAGCATATCAGATCGCAGCTCTTGATTTGACTTTTTGTTTTGACTTCAGCAGCTGGAACAAAGTTCCTTATCGCGCGTTGCGAAAGGAGGCTAGACGAAAAAAATTAAAACCAAAAGTTGTACCGACACTTTTTGCTATAGTTGTAAGCCGTGCGGCGAGCGCGCGTTTCTCTGTCTGTCTCTCTCTCTCTCTTAATTAATCGAAAGGAACTTCGTTCCATCCTGGTGGCCTTTGACACCTCTCAAGTTTTTTTGTTGAATTTTTAGAATATTTAAAAAATGGCACGTCATGCCGCATTTACACATTCGTGAGAATCGCGAGGCGAATAACGAACACGTATTACACGTATATGTAAACAGTGAGGTCGCTATTCGCCTCGCGGTTCGCGTCTTCGTGCCGCATTTAAACATTCTTGCGAATCGCGAGGCGAATGACGAGGCGAATAACGAACTCGCATATGTAAATGCGGTATCACACTATATCGTGGACACACGAAGAAGCCTGATTCTAGAAACACAGGCAGCGATGGGCAAAATAGTTTGTAAGAAGTATTTAAATGCAAAATACTAATACTTTTCATATTATGTATTTTAAATGCAAAACACAGAATAGTGTTTCATTTTGCATTTAGAAATAGAAATAGAAAAATCTTTATTTGGAGCCTATAAAATACTTAATGCAAAGCTCGTATTTTCGAAATACTTTATTACTGAAAAAAAAATACTTTCGTAGTTTTTAACTTAATTTTATTTGCTTTCTATTTTAAAAGTTAGCTCTAGTTGATAACACACTTCTATTTAAGGCGATCACACTGCACCGCGCCCCGCTGCGTAGTGCGGAGTCGCCATACAAAAATGACGCGCGTAGACGCAGTGCCAGTGTGTTGGACTGTGCGTGTTTTCGTGTGTGCGGCTCGCACCACGCAGCGGGGCACGTTGCAATGTGTTGATCGCCTAAAACTTTAGAACATTATTGATTTAGATGCAATGCAACGCTGCTGTGATTAAAAACTTTAATCGACTTTTAAATTGATCTGAATTCAGTTAAATACCACAAATAGTAATACTAATGAATGAAGAATTAGGTATATTCAGGGTGATTCGAAGTCACGGCAGCATAGTGCTATCGTGAGATTCTAACTTCCTAGTCACTAGGACCTAATGTTACTTTAAGTACGGAACCCCAATGAAAAGTATTTTGCATTTTGAATGAATTTGAAAATACAAAATGTTTCCTAAAAGGTATTTCAAATAAAATGCAAAAGGCTTTTCAAACAAAATGTATTTAAATACTAAATAGAAATTGGTATTGTATTTTGTATTTTGTATTTTGCATTTCAAATACTAATATTTTCAAAATGTCACATGATCACATCACATCACATCACATCACATCATGTATATTGTGTATCGCTAGTATCGCTACTTCACGGAATGCCAGTGCAGAAACCGATATCCTGGTTAACCAGCACCTAGCATGTTGCCATTTACAGGCATGTGTATTACTAATACACATGCATTAAGGGCTTTAAGGTTAGGATTTAGGAATAAAGAAGTGAAAAAATAAATATAGGCTTTAAAAGACTAGTATCCAGAGCCGTAAATTAATTTGAAAAAGTCAAGCAGTCAAACTTGATTGACTTGACGTGAATAATTAGTTTGACAATTCAAAAATTGGCATATAATCTGAGGATATCTGTTTTGTTGTAAAAATTAATAAATATTAAAATAAACCTTAATTATTACCGTTATATTATTATAACTGACAAAAACAAAAGATGGTAAGACAGTTTTGCATATTTTACCATAGAAGGAAAATCGGTGCCACTATTTGTTGTGATGACTAATAATTAGGACTTTCGCATAATCCGCGTTATCCTACGTGTTTCAGACTGAACAGCAGATGGATTGTGCTTTGGATTTAATGCGGAGGCTGCCGCCCCAGCAGATCGAGAAGAATTTAACAGATTTGATCGATTTAGTGCCAAGTCTATGCGAGGACTTATTGTCGTCTGTCGACCAGCCATTAAAGATCGCCCAAGATCGTAGCACAGGGAAAGATTACTTGTTATGTGACTACAATCGCGACGGAGACTCTTACAGGTCGCCGTGGTCAAATACTTATGACCCGCCGTTGGAAGATGGGTCAATGCCATCAGAGAAATTGAGGAAGCTTGAGGTGGAAGCGAATTACGCCTTCGATCAGTACAGAGAGATGTACTTCGAGGGTGGCGTAAGCTCTGTGTACTTGTGGGATATGGACCATGGATTTGCAGGTTTGTCGGCTGATGTACAATGTCTGGCATTGTTTTAAGAGTTAATAGAAGGCTCCTTACAGAATTTAAAGTTGCGGAATATATTTTTTTAAGACCACCCAAACCGCTATAGTATTTCTTTCTTACTTCACTAACATGACTTTGGGTCGTCATAACTTTTCCCCGTATTTCAGATTGAAAATCTGCCTTGCAAGATATTGTACAGAGTTCTTCATGTTTGTCTAACCTTATCATTTCTTGTGGTATCAAATGTTGTTTATTTTTTTCTCAGCACTCATTGATAAGATAGGATGGCATTTATTTTTGTCAAATCTCTTCCAAGGGGGTCTGGGCGGAAACTAAAAACTTAGAATGTACCAGCTGCTTCTCTTCTAGTGCAGATTGTTAACTTTTGAGCTGCACGTTGGCCGTTTCCAGCCGAAAGTACTTAGTGACATATCATTTTCGGCAGTTAAAAGGTTAAAGCTGATTGAGGGAATGGGTGAAAATGCGAATCATGTTAATAGGTGATGCACCTAGCAACCCATCACTTTATTGAATGCTTTTCCAACTTTTCACCCACCATCATGCTAAATGATCTTTGAATCTTGCGGCCCCGGGCTCTGTCTGCTTAGTGACATATATAACGAAAGAAAAAGAAGGATAAAGATGTGATATTATGAATCTTTACATTTTTAGGGTGTAGACCAAAGGCCTATAAGGCCTAGCAATAGAATGTTGAAAGCAAATAATGATGATGGAAACAATTATACAACACATAATTCTTTCAGGTGTGATATTGATAAAGAAAGCGGGAGATGGTTCTCAGAAGATCAAAGGCTGCTGGGACTCCATCCACGTGGTGGAAGTCGTTGAGAAGAGTTCCGGCCGCAACGCTCATTACAAGTTGACCTCAACGGCCATGCTGTGGCTGCAGACTAACAAAGAAGGAAGCGGTACTATGAACTTAGGTGGCAGTTTGACAAGACAGGTATTTTTTCCTTATCTTACTTACTATCTTTAGTTGTTTACATAAAAGAAAAGATTTCATATAACTATTACACACAAAAACTTCTAGGGTCCAGTCCCATCCCCACATTTCTCCCCCTTTTTGCCCGTTATGGGTGTGTTAGGAGGAGAAACTCACACATTGACGTGTGCATTGATGTATAGTTTCATTTGTAGTAGTAGGCATAAATTATACTCAGCTTCTGTGAAGTGCCATACCTGTATCAGAAAAAGAAAACGTGTTTTCACTTCTAAATGTTATCTGATCTCAATGATTTTTCAGTAATGTGACACAATAAAAGGCAGGTTTTCCTTTCTTCAAAATTGGATATTATCCTGGGTCAAAAATAAATTATTTGGTACATACTGTTAAGGAAATAAAATGTTCCAAAATATTGTCACTTGTCAAGATCATATCTAGATTTAGATTTATTATTACATGAAAATTTGACTCCAAAAAAACTATGACGTCATCTGCCTGAATTTTATACAAATCCCATAGAAAATGTAAATAACCGGCCAAGTGCGAATCGGATTCGCGTACTAAGGGTTCTGTACCATTATCTTTAAAAAATTGCGTTTGTTGTATGGATTTGTTGTTATAGCGGCAACAGAAATACATAATTTGTGAAAATTTCAATTGTCTGACTATCGCGGTTCATAAGATACAGCCTGGTGACAGACAGACGGACAGACAGCGAAATATTAGTAATAGGGTCCCGTTTTTACCCTTTGGGTACGGATCCCTAAAAAGTGTCTGATTTGACTTTTTGGAAAATAGCAGATTTAGTTTTTTTTTTAAATATAGCAAATAAAAAAAAAACAGGTACCTATAACATACTAAAAAATCATTGGTATCAGATAACATTTAGTGTTATTAAGTTAAAAACATTTTCTCTTTTTTAATGGACCAGTGTGCGCTATACTTCCCTTTTAACTATATTTGTAATAAGTTATTTATAGTATGGGAAGAAATGAATTATGCATTCTAGTAAACTTAATTGAAAAAGTGGTCATAAATAAGTGAATTCCATTATTTTGTAAGTAATTAATTATGAATTTAACTTAATTTAAGTTGCAAATGATGCCCGCTAGTTACTTTCCTTAAAATGTTTGAATATTTTATGAGTACATATGTAAACAATATTATTGTGTAACTTGTATGAGTAATTTAACTGTCTGTCTGTCAATAACCTTTATCTCGGGGCCGCGTGGAGGTATTGAGTTGCAATTAAAACCATTTAAGTACTTAGGTCTACAGTACCTGAAAGCTGAAGTTTAAATAAAATACAACAGCTTATTCAAAAAACGTATATTTCAACACTTAACTATCAAGGAACAAGGAACACTGAAACCATTTCGACTCGATAAGAAGAAGGGAATCAAAATTCATAGGGTACTTTCTGTAACATCCTTTTATACTACAAGTACAGGAAAAAATAAGAATTTGTAATTAAATAAAAACAAAAGCAGGATCTTTATGCAAGGAACGGGGGCCAAATTTTGAAGTGAGTTTACCAAATCATGTGGGGTTTCGTATAAAAGAGCTTTATTCTCACAAGCTTAAACAGAGTACAGAACCCTCGGTGGGCGAGACCGACTTGTCCTGTATTTTTTTGATTCTTGTTGATTATGGAAAACGGCTCAAAATATTGGATTCCTTTTAACCTGGAGACATATGAGGTTTCGTGGAATGGCGACCGCGTGCCGGCAAGCTAAGCTTAGGACACCCACCTGCAATGTGGTCAGATGACCAGGGCCGCTGGAAAGCGCTGGACGCAGGCCCCCCTTGATCGGTCATTTTGGAAATTCAGCAATGGACGTTATGCGGCTGAATGATGATGATGATGATTTGTTGACTTGCAGGCGGAGCAGGACTCGTCTGTGAGCGACGTGACTCCGCACATCATCAACATCGGCCGCATGGTTGAAGACATGGAGAACAAGATTAGAAACACCCTCAACGACATCTACTTTGGTGAGTATTGATATACTTACATACATGTACATCTTTATCTCTAACTGACGACCTCCTTGGCGTAGTGGTCACCATGCTAGTCCGCCACCCAGAGGTCCCGGGTTCGATTCCCGGTCAGGGCAAGTTGGAAAATGGCCTTTTTCAAATTGTTCTGGGTCTTGGATGTTTATCTATAAATGTATTTGTTCTAAAATATAGTATCGTTGAGTTAGTATCCCATAACACAAGTCTCCAACTTACTTTGGGGATAACTTAATCTGTGTAGTTTGTGCCTATATATTTATTTATTTATTAACTAGATGCACCCCGCGGTATTACTATTATTATACAATTTTCTGTAATCTAATCAAAATAATGTCATGAATTATATTATTATTATACTAATATAATAATCAAATTATTATTGTGCCTATTATCTATGTACTGCGGGGCACACCCTCGACTATTCCAAGTACAGACTGTATCAAAAGCAGTATGACTCGTTCTTCATAAAAGGTAGATTATTTGCAGATAAATCAACAAGTTATTGAGATATAATCCACTGCACACCTTATCTTTATTATCTATGTCCCTTGTGAAGAGATAAAAAAATGCAATAACCGTACGCGATATAACTGGCCAAAGCCTTAAAAGGCAGTCTGACTTCCTTTAAATCTTGTATAATGGATAATGCAAAACTTGTTTTTATCATCGTCATTTCAACCGTCCGTATAACGTCCACTGACCACTGCTGGACATAGGCCTCTTGTTTTACTTTCTGCAATAAAACATTTTTTCCTATACTTTTCCGATTTAAGAAAATACAACACTTTATTCATAGTTTCTGCCTGCCCTCATGGGAAACAGGCTCGAAAATATGTATGTATGTAAAACATTTTATTCCTCCTTATCCACTTGTCTGTTTTTAAATGCATTTATGGAAGGTGCAGTGACCACTTCTTCTGGTAATCTGTCCAGTTATTAACCACTCTGTTACTGAGAAGGTGATGTGCAGCTTTGGTTTTGGTCGCTGCTCATGATAACTGGTAGGTGTGTCCTCGTGGTTTTTATGGTTTGCCTCATGTTGAAGATGGTACGCGAGTCAGGTCTTAGCTGAGAGTCAGGATCTTAAACGTCTCAATTAAATCACCACGAAGGCGTTCTCTCAGGGCTGGGTTTCGAGCAGGGAGCCGGGGCTACAGCCCCAAGGCCTCCGCAAAAGAAGGGCCCCTACAATAGTCTTCGAAAAAAATCTTTTAAATTCCGACTAGTAAATAACTTTTTCTTTAATTTTTTTCGCTGTTTTATCTTTGGTTTCACAATAAAAAAAAGTCAACTGAAAATCATTTTATTCGTAAAATAATTTAGGGCCTGGAGCCTCTACTCCTTACTTACTGCCCCGAAGCTTTTAGACCTCTTAATCCGGCCCTGTCTTTCTTCTATGGTAGTTAGCTTTAATAACACGAAAGAAGACTCATATCATACAATCTACTCCCTTTATGTTTCCAGGCAAGACCAAGGACATAGTGAATGGTCTCCGATCCGTGGTGTCTGCTGACGTCACCCAACGAACTGCAGCGCTGCAGCACGACCTAGCCATCGCATTACAGAGACGTCACGTCGCGCGCGCTGACTGAGCGCACGACAGCGGTGGAGGTAAGTCCTATCTATTTCTAAGGTCAATTGTTTGAAAGGGTGTACCATGGTATAATAATATAAGGTATTCTCTTTCCGTGACAGCTGATGACGTTGGTGGAACTTAACTACGTCGTCAGTTTGATATGTTGCCACTGTGTGAAATTGAATTACCCGAGCGTAATGCATTTTTGAACTTTATATACCATTTTCGAATTAATAATACATTATATAAATTTATAAAATATTGAATTGATGAATCACGCGAGAATCGTGAGATACTAAATAGCTAAGTTACTTAATATTTTATTTAATATTCATGAACTAATTGAGAAAGTCCTTAAATTTACTGAAAAGAACAATCAGTGGCAACACTTTGTGACGTAGTCAAGTTCCATCTCAGGAAGAGAATACCTGTTTTATTGTACCATGGGGTGTACTTGTCAGGTGGTCCCATATAAATGTTATCAAATTCGATTTTGTTGTTTGGGGGTGAAGTCGGTTTTTAGTTCTGAAAAATTAATTACTTTTCAACTATTGTTAGTCATTTCGGTTGCGATGTAATACAGATGTGGACTGGGTAAAAAATATTTTATAAAGTCCGTCAATTAGATTATCCAAAAATAAACGACCCATATTTTTTTCGTTTAGCAAAGTAGTAAAAATTCTCAAAGAGATTAAGATACGGAGCATCAAAGTTGTGGAGTACCTGGCAAATAATAGATGGCGCTACGAATATCAATTCTACTTAACATCGGTTGGAATATATAGTTCCGCCACTCTACTAGATGGGCGTCAGGGGATTTTTTAACTTGCTTGGCAAATATCATCATCATCATCTTTAGGTTTTTAAGTCTCCACTGCAGGAGTACGACCCTGTCTGTACTACCAGAGCCATACTTGGCCACAGCAGCTAGAGGATTGCCTACACTTTCTACGCTGGCCAGACGGGTATGGAGAGGTCTCATTTTTAGTCATTTAGCTTGTATTCTCTAAGTCGCCTTCTACGACATCCACGGAAGACTTGGACTGGCCCTATCCTACTCTGCCAAAAACCACCTGGCAAATAAACCTTAATTGTGATTGTTTCTTTCACAGATGAGGTGGAGATTTGGGGTACGTAGATCGAGCTCAAGACTTAGCCACCGTAAGCAACCTTTAACATAATGTTGGAAATTTATTTCGGGCATATTCAATCCATCAAAACGTAAAGAAATTGTATATCTTTAAATAGAATTTAAGCTAATTAAAGTAGTAGTTGTAAGGATTACGAAACTTATGAAAGTATATTTTTTCGATGTAAGTACCGATGTAAAAATTATTATTCTCTTTGAGATACCGTTTTAGTGTTAGAGACGAGAAGCTTGAGCTAGAAATGGAAGCTACGCTTATATAGCCGTAATAAATCGAACCACGTGCTATACTAGACCACTACAGCACAGGAGTAACAAATATACCTATGTACTACTACAAACGAAACAATATAACTGTGGACACGTCAAACGCGTGCTTACCTGTTTTCATCGCTCGAAAATAATAAACAATGATAATATGCGCAGTTTCTCACCATTATGATCCAATAATCCTAAGTGACTCGCGTAACGTCAACGTACGACTGCAAAAACCCTGTTTTACAGGCGCTTACAAGGCCCAAAAGCGGAGGAGGGGTTGTGGGGACGACAAATTGCGGGGGACGGTGCGAGTTTCCGTTCTATATGTAATACTGTTATTAATTCTGTGCTATAGTATAATTAAATTAAATTAACAGTCAAAAATTCAAGAAAAATTTCGGCATTTCCTTACAAAAGTGTGCAGCCGCCCGGGCAATTTGAATGGGAATGTCGAATTCTTTTGATTTTTGACTGTTATTTTATCATTGTAATGTAATGATTTAGTGTAGTCTGTGGTTCGATTTATTACGGGTATGTCCCTTTCACGTTGTATCCTGTAGCTTCCATTTGTAGATTATTAGCTCTTTAGTTTTAAAGTTAGGACGCTAAGCACGAAAAATTTTGTACATTGACACGTCATTTCCTATCTCTATCGCACGAACAAAATTACTACTGGCTCTCTCGCACAGCGGCGGTCAATGCCACAGTGCGAGTGGGTCAGCAATACAATAATGCGCGTGCGATAGAGATAGGAATTGATGTGTCAATGTACGAAATTCTTTGTGCTTAGCGTCCTTACTTTAGAAATCAATGCGACCTCCTTGGTGCTTTGAGAAAATAGTCCATATATTTCTGTAATTTACCGACTTCATAGAGAATATTCGAGAAAATCTATTGTAAAACCTACTTTAAGAATTGAATTGGTATTGTAAGCTTACACCGTGTTGATTTATTACCCTGATTATCCATCTCACTGTTAAAAGTGCATTTTTATTGCTTAGTATTTTTTATTGTAAATTAGAGAAAAAGTGTATTTTTAATTAAGGTATGATAAGAGCGGTTTGCCCTATATTCGGTTCGGATCCGTAAAAAATACAGATCTTAGATACAAAACTTAGATCGAATTTGCTGTTCGCATAAATAAGTGAAAACACGAATCTGGGTAGAATTAAATATTGCTGGCGTACTACAAGAGAGAACTCTAACCCGTCTGCCAAGCTTGGAGAATGTATGCCAAATCTTCTGGCTACTCTGGCCAAGTGGTATGGGTCTGGTAGTACAGAAAAGGTCGTGTTTCTGGTTAGAAACAAAAGGAAGATCTGAGTCCAATTTTTGACCAAATAAGTTAAAATCGAGGACCACCTTTCGGCACGTCATTCATTCAAATAATACAATGGCTACTTGCTTCGGTCTGTCAATGATTTAAGGTGCGATTTTTGAAATGCGGATTCACCTGAACAACTGGTTTTTCCATACAAAATACCGTTCGTTTTGTGACTCCGCGTTTGAAAAATAGCACCTCTTGTCCGATTTTGAGTCACGGTCGGATGACTGAGAGAAATCATATCTAGACAACTATGTTTGAATGCGGGAGTCATACAACAAATAGTATCCAAAGTGAATCGTTCGTTGTAAATTGTAAGACGTATTTTCACGGATTCAAAGCAGATGTAATGCAAAAACGCTGTAAGAGATTCAGTACTAGCGATAACGCCGATTATATTGCGATTTTATTTTGATTTAACAGTTAAATTCAACTGGCCTCTCTAATAAAGAATATTTATCAGTGAAAGTCTTTTCTTTTCCAAAATGGGCAAGTATTTACCTAAGAAGAAGAAGAACCCTGAAAACCCACTGTCTTTTTGAGGCATTTGTAAAAAAAATAGGTCAGCATATCAACTAAGTCAGTGGGCCAGAGATATGGGACCAGTGGGCCTAAATGATTGCGTCACCAAATCTTATACCTTTAAACGAGCAATTCTTGTATGTATGTATATATATATATTTATAAATTTCTGTGATCTCGAAAACGGCTCTAACGATTTCGCTGAAAATTTGTATATGGGGGTTTTCGGGGGTAAATAATCGATCCAGATTAGTTTTATGTTTGGGAAAACGCGTGTTTTCGAGTTTTCATGCGTTTTTCTTTTCACGCAGAATATGGTCGCTAATTTCGTCGCGCCGACCGCCTTGATTTTAGCTCAGTGGTTAAGGATACCGACCGCTAGAAAAAGTGTTACGGGTACGAATCCCACTCGGTGACTTACTTTTAATTTTATTTTATGTTTAAGTTTATATATAATTTTTTATTTTGCATTGTTTTTAGACCAGTTTAAAAAAAAATAGTTAATGTTTGAGATGTAACCGAGCAAAGCTCGGTCGCCCACGTACTGTTTTTTATCTGTGTTATGGGTGGATGCATGATTAGATGCATGGTGAATGCAATGATTACATAGATTATATGATATAGGCAAACATACAACTGAGTGTTTGGCTATAGGTGGGCTAAAGGCGTGTATTCTGTGCGTATTAGATATAATATAATAGAAAACACAAAACAAACATCACTGTTCATACACGCCCTAAAGCAGGCCTGTGTCACTCCCCGTTTAGGTATCAAAAATATACCTACGCATTGCGGCCTCTATATGGAGGCTAATCCAGCAAGGACGACTCGCTAGAGTCGCTAGCGAGCAGTGAGCAGTGAGTGCAGTGACACAAGCGCGGTTTGTTCACAAGAAAAAGAAATAACCGGCCAAGTGCGAATCGGATTCGCGCACTAAGGGTTCCGTACCATTATCTATAAAAAATCGCGTTTGTTGTATAGGAGCCCCTATTAAATATTAATTTTATTTTGTTTTTAGTATTTGTTGTTATAGTTCCTACAGAAATACATAATTTGTGGAAATTTCAACTGTCTAGCTATCGCGGTTCTTGAGATACAGCCTGGTGACAGACAGACAGATACCGGAGTCTTATATAGGGTCCCGTTTTTATCCTTTGGGTACGGAACCCTAAAAAGGCAAAAAAATACTGTGCAGTGTATAATTGCTTAAACACAGACAATGATCCAGATTTAATTATTTTTACGCTTCCTAAAGACGCTGAAAGGTAAGGTACCTATTTAGTATATCATGAATTATCATATGATAGGTATATTAAGATATATTGGTAACATATATATGGTTATATATGTTACCAATATATATACCCATCACTGTATTGATTGCTTTTGAGTCTTCTCGCCCACCATGACGCTAAAAGGGGCTTCAAAATGCTCTGTCTGCCCCATTAGGGATAGAGACGTGATAGTATGTATGTATGTATATATATGGTTATTATTACGAAAAAAGAATTATATACGATATAATATATTACCTATGTATGTGTCGCAGTTGGATTGTATAATCCGCTGTTATTCAAAAACTCTAGCTGTTTGGCATTACAGCTCGGTTTTGTAAAACAGCTGAAAATAGTTCAGTTCGATTGTCAATGAGTTACGTAATTACGTTTAACAAAACAGCTAGCGTTAAGATGACATTTACCTTAGTTACCAGGTGTAATTTTTTTAATGGCAAATATTTGGATACCTAATTATATGTCCTGCCACGCCATTTCCTTAAGGTCTCTGTCGTGGTAACCTTGATTATTAGTGTTCTATAAACATGTGTAAGCTTATACGGATATGATGAGATATTGTATGTCAGACATTGCGCGGGAAATTAAACGTACACGGAAGTTTCAAACTACAACACGTCTGCTCGCTACGGTCGTGCGGCGCACACTGAGCGCATTCCGTACGGAATTTCCGAATGTGTGGTGCGACCCAAACAAAATGTATGGAAGACGTGCATTCGGAACGGTTTTTTTCCGTGCGGGATTCCGAACGCAGAGGCCTTCATTCGGAATTCCTGACGGATATAAAAACCGAACGGAATGCTACCGTATGTGTGTGGTACAGTCATTGATTTGTATGGATTTGCTGCGTTCGGAATCCTGATTCGGAATTCCGAATCAGGATTTAGAAACGGAATTCCGTATGTATGGGGCTGGCCTAAGGAGTTGAATTGAGGTTTTATTTCCATCCCACGAGTAATATAAAAATAATAAAGAATATTATTAACTATTGTCCCCTCATATTTTATATTATTTTGTGTGGTAACACAGTTTTATTCAATAATGGTAACCCTTAATGTCATCTTAACGCTAGCTGTTTTGTTAAACGTAATTACGTAACTCATTGACAATCGAACTGAACTATTTTCAGCTGTTTTACAAAACCGAGCTGTAACGCGAAACAGCTAGAGTTTTTGAATAACAACGGATTATACAATTCAACTGCGACATATGTACAGTTAACAAGGTAGGTGAATATATGCGCAGCCAACGCCTGTTTGAAATTGGCTGCGCTAGATGGCGATGTTAGTATTTTGACAACCCTAGGCGAACTGCTCACTCAATGGGTTTTGTGTAGATACCTACGTATGATGAACCGTTTGTCTAGCGTAATAAGAATTAAATTGGCTTGCAACTGAAATTCTAGGTATCTAAACGAGTAGGTGTCGACTTCTGACGCGAGCTAAATTAGACCATATCGCTAACAATATTGAGTAGATATTTCTTTGAATTTCTTTTTAGAGTAAGACTTCTGTACGTAAGTACTAGTATGTATTCTGTGCCCAAAGTTCGGATGATATTGGTACCTATCTTTCGAAAAAATCTGCGCAGGAAACTTATAAACTTATGCACTGAAGAAATGTTTATTGAGAAAAAAGTAATAACAACAAAAAAAACTAAACTAAACTATAATAAACTAAGCTATAAAATAAACTTATACTAAATTATGCTAAAATAAAAAAATCTCATCTTGTCCATGCGGCATGGTTGCAAGAACGCTGGCTGCGTTTCCTCGCTGGATAGCAATGCTGATCCGTTGAGCGAAAAAACAGCCAGCCCTCTTGTCACCTGCAGCGGCTATCAGTCGCGGGGAGATTTCCTTAAAAAGTCTCCTCGCGCCTGGGCCCCAAAATGTTTCAACACCAAACGGCACAAATATATAATCTCCACTGAGAGATGAATATTTGCGCCGCTTGGCAGCCTCAGCACCTTCAGCAGCCGCCCCGGCCCTCAGGGCTGACTCCCTGAGATGGGAAGGCGCCAGTGTGTCCACACATGTTGCGTCCCACACTAGAGCTCTTCCGCGTTCCCAGGGAATCAGCGACATCCCATCTGGCCTCTTGCCATCATTTCGTGATACACCCCGGGGTTCCAGGGTGCAGGGAACGTTTATGGTAGCAAGAGCCCTTTTGATGATGTCATTTAAAGAGCCGTGGCGAGAAAGTCTTATGCACTTGAGAAATTAAAAAAATGAATCTGCAAACTGAATGTCAATGTCTGGATTGACACACTTGACAGTGACGTTTTATTATAACGACATGACATAACTCCGTATGACAACATTCACAACAAGTCACGTAAACTCTCGAAAAATATTTTTGATTTTGTTTAGAATGTGTATGTATTAAAAGTATTAAGTAATTTATTACTAAAAATGAGTTCAGACGACGTAGTAATAATTCAAGATGATATTCAAAGGGATTCGGTACGTGTCCTATTTAGTAATAACTAGTCTACGTGCGTGGTCCTGCAGACTTTAGTTATATTATTATAAAAAACTCGCTATTAGTTACTACCTAACAAGGATTAGTACTTACCTTAATAACAGTAAAGATATCTACAATAACATTTGCTATGACTAATATTATTAACTAAGCCATAATCATCAAAAGTCAGCCAGAAAAATTATGGCTCGTAAGAATATCTATGCGGTTGTTCAGGTAAAAATAAAATAAACGGTCTTTACCACTACATCTACCACAAAAAGATATCTCTCATCAACTCATCATACATTCGTATCGCTATGGTTCCTTGTGAAAACTAACACCAAACCAAAACCTGAGTTAAAACAGGTGTAATTCAAGAAAAGGTAAAGTCGACTTACAACTACATGTATTGTAAGATTTTCAAGTATGGAAACTATAGGCATTATTAGTGATTGTTTTCAAAGTTTAATATTAAATAAAATGCCTAATTTTACTTAATGCCATCGGCCACCACAGTTATATTATTGTTATAACAAGAATAAAATAGTTTAAGGTACACTGACTTGCAAACAATAAAGATTTAAAAATATTAACATTACCATCAATCTATATACTAGAAGCCTGCAAATTTAGTTGGAAGTTCCCTCAGCATACTACTACTCAGTTCTATACTAAAAAAGACGACCTACCACAATGATATCCCACACAAATGACACTATGACAATGACAATATACTTTTAACAAATAATTCTACAGTACCTGGGCGACCGAGCTTTGCTCGGTTACATCTCAAACATTAACTACATTTTTTTAAACTTGTCTAAAAATAATACAAAATAAAAAATTATATATAATCTTGAACATAAAAAAGAATAAAAGTAAGTCACCAAGTGGGATTCGAACCCGTTATACTCTTTCTAGTGGTCCGCATCCTAAACTGCTGAGCCAAAACGGATAGCGACCAGTGCGACGAAATTAGCGATTATATTCTGCGTGGAAAGAAAAACGCATGAAAACTCGTAAACACGCGTTTTCCCAAACATAAGACTAATCTAGATCGATTGTTTAGCCCCGAAAACCCCCATATACCAATTTTCTGTGAAATCGTTAGAGCCGTTTTCGAGATCACAGAAATGTTATACAAGAATTGCTTGTTTAAAGGTACAAGATAATAGCAATTATTTGTTAAAAGTATATTTGCGCTTTAGAACAATAAAGTTTGATAAAATAAAATAAACAGCGAGAGGGTTCTTTATTAATCTTCTAGAATTCATTCTTATGCATTGATCTCATTTTCAGGATATAGAAGTGGTTGATCTTTCAAAAGAAAACAGTACAGGGATGACATCACAAAATTCTAATAACATAATCGATTTAGACGATGATGTCGTCGAAATTGTCAACATTGACACAAACACAGTAAATAAAGAAATAAAAGACTATTTAACAAAAGTTTGCTCGGAAAACAGACTTATAGGGGAATTCATTGAAAAGTGTCTGGATTTGGAGAATTCCAGTGGAATGCTCAGAGCCATTTACAGAATCTTTTTACCTGCCTATTTTAAAATGGAAGATAGTTACAGAGAATCTGATGATTTTAAAAAACTTATTGACACAAAGACGAGAGCTTTGGACGTGTATCCCAATCGCAAGTTTTCAAATCTGAAGTCTGTGTGCGATATAATGAAGACCAAAGATAAAGATAGAAAAAAAGTAGAATTTACTACAATATCATCGGAAGTCAAAGGTAATTCTTTTTTACTATTAAATTTATCTTCAATTCTTCCATGCTGCTCGAGTAGAAAAGAAAAAACACGATGCACCAGCAGTTCTTTCTGCGCAGATGGTAAAAGCCAGTCAAGGGAATGGGCGAGAATCTTAATCACCGATAGACGATATGGTTGGCAATCCATCGCCTTTTTACGCCCACCAACGTGTTAACACACAAGCATAGCATAGTGTATAATATAAAGTTTATATTTTCTAAATGCTTATGCTTAAATACCTAACATTCTCAAAAATTTACGTACCTCAACTGCCAGTGCAATAAGATAGAAAAAAACACCCATATAAATTTAAGTATTGAGATTCTATATAATTTCTTTGATTTAGGCCAACTCATGATTATTTTATTTTACTTATTCAGCAAAGCCAGCTAAGCCTCCTATTCAACGGAAGCGAAGAAAACGTCGTGCTCATGTCAGTGCTGTCAAAAAGTCAAAACAAAAACTAGATCATGTAATCATACTTGATGACGATATAGGAGAGCCATCTGCGGAAACTGAACTTGGTGACTCACCAAAAGAAAACCTTGACCTAACCTTAGGAACATCTGTTGATGTTGATGATCTTGGAGAAACTTTGGCTACAGTTGATGATGTTGAAGAAACAGGGTCTGTCCCAGGTGACCTGGTTGCAGTACTAGTTGAAGGAGATAACCCTGAAATGTCAGCTAAAAACGTTGCAATAGAATCACTAAAATGCAATGAAGTTCTAATTTTAGATGACAATAACGATGTTTCAAATGTTAGCAATAAAGAAAATAACACTAATCGTGAAAACCGTGCCAATTTAGCAACAAACTCTGTCCCACACAGCCCTAATTATGCTTTAATCGGAATGACAAAGGAACATCAAATTAAAACTCTTGAAAAGCAGATAGAGTATTATAAGAAAAAGATTGATGAACTGGAGCAAGAAGAAGTGGCGTTTGATAGTGAATACTCTCCATATGTGCAGTGTGAAAAGTAAGGTCACAGTATTTTGCTAGCTTTGCCTGTGATTTCGTTTGCATGCTACTCTTAGATTCAGTTCAGGTTTCGTGCTTCATTCAAGTGGAGTAAAATTTATGCATACTACTTCTACAAATGAAACGTATATCCGTGCACACATCAATGTGTGATTTTTAGTGTTCAAAGCCACCTTACGCGTGTGTATGTCCCCCGCGGAAAAGTATCGAATAATAATTGTTGAATATACTAGATCTTTAGTTTATAGCTGCCTTCAAATGTTTATCGATAAATGATATTTGTGTATTCAGTAATTTTTGAGAAATTCGTCAAAAACATATTCCGCCAGGGAAATGTTTCTCTGGCGGAATTTTGTCTGGAATCCAGAATTCAATTAGTAGAGCAATTAATGTATCATAAGAGGCAAATGTTTATGTACAAATGGATTTTGTATGTCATAGGCCTCCGAAGTTATTCAAAATTCCGCTGGGGAAATGTTTGGCCTTTTGCTAGATCTCCCAAACGGTTTGGAATATAGTCCTGATCTTTTTTACACATATTGCTATTAATTTGTTTATAACAACTGTAAAAACAGAATCCAAGAAAACACAACCATTTACGAATAATAAATATAAACATAAAAGTAGGTATTTTGGTTCTAGTGGCTTAACTAAGGGACTTTCTTTATTGATGATTGGATTACGCTTATTATTGGAATATGAATAGTTGAATTAATACATTAAATATTGGAATTAGTTAAAACTTGTCACATAATATAAAACTCTTCCAACAGATCGATTTAAAATCAAAATGTCAGTTAGACATTATTTTTTGTTGTATCTTTTTTAATACTAACTCTATTACAAACGTACTTTCCCAGATATTGGAGGCAGTTTTAATACATAAATCGACACTTAATTTTTTTCCCTATGTCCCTTAGTTAAGCCACTAGAACCAAAATACCTACTTTTATGTTTATATTTATTATTCGAAAGTGGTTGTGTTTTTTTGGATTCTGTTTTTACAGATGTTATAAACAAATTAATAGCAATATGTGTAAAAAAGATCAGGACTATATTCCAAACCGTTTGGGAGATCTAGCAAAAGGCCAAACATTTCCCCAGCGGAACTTTGAATAACTTCGGAGGCCTATGACATACAAAGTCCATTTGTACATAAACATTTGCCTCTTGCGATACATTAATTGCTCTACTAATTGAATTCTGGATTTCAGACAAAATTCCGCCAGAGAAACATTTCCCTGGCGGAATATGTTTTTGACGAATTTCTCAAAAATTACTGAATACACAAATTTCATTTATCGATAAACATTTGAAGGCAGCTATAAACTAAAGATCTAGTATATTCAACAATTATTATTCGATACTTTTCCGCGGGGGACATACACACAACTTACGCCGCCGAGAACGGGGACACTGCGAGTTTCTGTTCTGTATGTTAATCATCATCATCAGGTTTTTTGTCTGCACTGCAGGAGCACGACCCTCTCTGTACTACCAGAGCAATACTTGGCCAAACACCCAAAGGACTTGGCCTACACTCTCCTTGCTGGCCAGATGGGTTGGTGTTTATAAGCTTTGTTTAGCTTGTATTTCCTCAGTCGCCTTCTACGACATCCACGGGAGGACTTAGAGAGGCCCTATTCTACTCTGCCGGAAACCACACGGCAATCTGTATGTTAATACTCACATATTCATTCTGTGCCTTAGATTTCAGATTTTCTCTAAAGATTCTGTGAGTGTGAGAATTAAGTAGCTTATAAAATTAAATTGTCATGAGAGGTCGACTTAGTGTGAATCTTTTCACATCCATACTCTATTTAGCATAGTCTATTCATCTCATCTTGGGTCCCTCTTCCTTTCATCACACTTAGTGTGTGGGCGCGTACTGGTAACTTTTGTCACCACGACAGTACATCTCTCTATTTCTTATTCTAAAGTGCAAAAGAGACAGAAATATGTCACGGTGACAAAGTCACACACGGCCTAGCCTAAATATTAAAACCTTCTTGTAATATCAGTTTTATTTAAGCAAGTACTAAAATTAAAATTATAAACGTTTGCAGAATGAAGATTCAAATCGTTGCCATATACAAGGAACTTTGTAAATTAACCGGCGACGTACCGGTCAAGAAACGCGAGGTCAGGTTCACCGCTACCGACGGCTACCCTCAGCTCCCCGTGAAGATTTTGGAGAAGTTCATAAATGACAACATTGGCAGCGACGGAAGCCCGAGCTTGCCAGATTTTTTGGATGTCGTGAAGTGCGTCACTTTGGCTAATGAAACCGGTCAATTTGGCTGGCAAAAGCAACGGATTTCGCAAGAAGGTAAATGGGGGAAAGCTGATTGGGATGAAATGACGACCTTGGTGGCGTAGTGCTCCCGGAAACCGTTGGCGGACTGGCAGTCCGCCACCCAGAGGTTCCGGGTTCGATCCCCGGTCAGGGCAAGCTGGAAAGTGGCATTTTTAGGGTTCCGTAGCCAAATGGCAAAAACAGAACCCTTATAGATTCGTCATGTCTGTCCGTCCGTATGTCATAGCCCCTTTTATCCGAAACTATAAGAACTATGATGTTGTAACTTGGTAAGTAGGTAGATGTATTCTGTGAACCGCGTTAAGATTTTCACACAAAAATAGAAGAAGAAACAATACATTTTGGGGGTTCCCCGTACTTAGAACAGAAAATTAAAATTTTTTATGTTATGTTATCAGTTATTACAAAAAGATTTTTTTTTGTGTAATTAGTTGTTTCGTACAAAAATATTGTCAAAAATTAAACTCAATTTTCTTTTTAATTAGTCGGATACTTAGTGAAACTTAATGTCTGAAATTACAGCACAAGCGTTATTCTTATTCTGCGGCCAGGCCCTACAGCAGAATCGTAAGAAGCGCGACTGGCGATACATGCTCGGCCGAGTAACCTCGCGGCTTGATGACGATCCCGCTGAAAAGGATGCAGAGCTGATGGAGCGCTTGGAGGTGAACCGACGCATCGCAGTGAAGAATGAATCAGACCTACTGGAGCAGTAAGTATCATCGTCAGGTCTTTTTATTCTCCGCTTTTTCTTCTTTTTCTTATCGTGTGTGTTAGTGACTAACACTAGTGTCAGAGTTTTAAACCGCCTTAAAGGCCTCTGACGTGGTTTTAGGTAACGACCAATGTCATAGACAGTGACCGGGACCGACGACTTAACGTCCGAAGCACGGATCATCTTACTTATCAGACAATCAGGTGATCAGCCTACAGTCTCCACTGCAAGAGCACGACCCTCTCCAAACTACTAGAGCCATACTTGGCCAGAGCAGACAGAGGGATTGGCCTGCTCTCTTTACGCTGGCCAGACGTGTTGGACAGGTCCTATTGATGTTTATAAGCTTGTATTTCCTAAGTCGCATTCTACGACATCCATAGGAGGACTTGAAGTGGTCCTATTCTACTCTGCCAGAAAACATACAGCAGTGACGGAAACCACACAGCAACAAGTATCGGATATGGCTATGCCGCTGGAAATGTTACAAATTTATTGAAATTTTCCCATTGTTTTAAGGGAAAATCCTTACTTTCTTTGGCAATACATGAATTTTTGGATTCGTCGCTTTTCGTCAGAAACGCAACTGGTCAGATAAGCATCTCGTCATCTCTCATGATAGACTCGCATCTTGTCAGAAACGCAACTCGACAGATACGTATTAAATAAGAAATAGTAAATTATTTCATTTTACTAGTTGCATTTATGCATAATGACTACAAGGTTTTAAATGCTATTAATTAATTTAATTTACTGTCGAGCCGAGATGCATCTGTTGTGACTGGCATCTGTCAAGTTGCGTTTTTGACGAGTTTCAAATCTGACGAAATGCGTTTCTGTCAACATGCGTTTTCTGTCGAAATGAGTAGTATCTGACCAGTTGCGTTTCTGACGAAAAGCGACTAATCCGGATTTTCCGGGGTCCAGTGCTGCCTTCATTTGAAATAAATAAATCATTTGAAAGTAAACTAGAGATAAAATTTAAAATTGTGTCTTGACCAAGCCCTAGATAACCCTACAAACTTGTTTATGAACTACTGTTTTTAGTTTAAAGATCTCATTTTAAACTAAAAACAGTACGTGTAACATTTCTACACACATTGGCTAAAAGTGGCCGTTTTTCGCAAATGTGCTAGAAAAGCTTCACGTTCTTACTTTAAACTAGGTATATAACTTCTAGGAATTTTGCAAGTTTGCAAAATTCTTGACAACGACACATCTAATATGGCTAACCTTTATTAGGGAATCGAAGGTGTAATTTTTTCATTGGTTTGAACTTTATGTCAAAGGCATCAAATTTAATGTGGTAACTATTTTATCATTGCCGTAAGAGATAACCCTTTACCAGTATATATCAGTCTACAGCTGGACTAAAGCCAATGAAAAGGAGTTCTTGCACTATGGCCACAAAAGTGCCATTTTTGAAACGCGGAATCATACTTACAATATATATTTTCCATACAAAAACCCTTGGTTTAGTGACCATGCGTTTAAAAATGGCACCTCAGGTTGGTGTTCGCAGTAGATGGTAACCGTTGCACTAAAAACGCTGATGCCCGTACTCTGTTATCTCAATCTCCTTTATTCGCCACTTACCCTTAGCCACCCGAGAGGAAACAACTAATAGTTTCCTACCTAATGTTACGGACATTAAAAATTCAAGGTTTATGGTTACGGAAAAAAATTGAACTAAATTTGACATGACAGCAGCCTTGGCATAGATAAGAAAACATTCTGTGGTGCCATAATTTATTCAGGTCCAATAACTTGATTGCTGACCTTTACTTACATACATACATACATAATATCACGTCTTTATCCCTAATGGGGCAGACAGCATTTTGGGTCTTGCGGCTCTATGCAGAGCCTAGGGCCGCAAGACTCAAAAGCCACTTTTAGCGTCATGGTGGGCGAGAAGATGGAAAAGCAATCAATACAGTGATGGGTTGCTAGCCGCATCGCCTGTTAACACGTTGACGGACACTAGGTCACACCACTTTGACACACTTTTTTAGTATGGAAGTTTTGAGGCTGTTATGACAGTTCTGTTGCAGTTGTAAAAAAAAATGTCATGACATAGGACATGAACTGCTATAGCCGTTGCCTGCTATAGACGTTCTGTCACCCCTGCACAGTAAGTGGTTGTTATAAGGAGCAACACAACTGCTATGACAGCTTGGCCGCTGAACTATTATCATTTAAATCATGTACGGGTCCAGAATAGACTCGTCAGATGTGTCCGTTCATGTTTTGCGTGCCTCTCTTTTCACTCTCTGACGATCTTTTAAAAGATTCGTTTTGAGAAACCTCCAGATTTTGCAATTTTTAAATTGCTGCACATTAACTGAAAGTTGAGGATTTTTACGGCAGAAATCTTAAAATTTGTTGAGTTTTTTTTCGTGAAAAACTTTCTTAGACATCTGTGAAGTATAAAGTATAATTCAACATTAAAACTACTATAATTATTTGTAGACTAACTCCCAGTTTTACTTTTAACGTCGACTATATTTTTTTCATTTTAAACGTTTATACCGAAAAATTGATACAGATCATTGAGTTTCGCATGATATCTGAATGTTATTTTAAATTTTGTATGAATCAAACGACTGTTACAACAGCTCTGCCTTGAACATGGCCGCGAACTTGGAAGGCTATAACAGCTCTGTTACTACAATATGTCTAAAAGGGACTGCTATGCCCGCTCTGTCCGTCAACGTGTTAACATGATTTGCATTTTTGCCCATTCCCTCGATCGGCTTTTACGATCTGCGTGGGAAGAGAAGCAGCTGGTACATTCTAAGTTTTTTTATTTCTCCCAGACCAGCATGGGAGCTGACCTTTACTTACCGCGTAGTATTCGCTATCAAAGGTTTTCTTAGTGTACTCCAAAGAGTACAACGTGGAAGACATACCTGTAATAAATCTAACCAACGGGCTATACATACTCTACTCCATTTGGTTAGGTATTTAAATAAATGTAAACAATCTTGACATGTCTTTTTATTGAAATATACACTTTATAAATCAATAATTTTGCTAATTACAAAGTAATTATGTTATAAATTACATAGTTACTTTGTAATTTGCAAAGGTATCGATTTATACAGCGTATATTTCAATAAAAAGACATGTCATGATTGTTTACATTTATTTAAATACCTAACTAAATGGAGTATAGGTTTATTTATGGTAACGGAATAAAAATTAACTAAATTTGACATGACAGCAACCTTGATACAGATTAGAAAACATTCGGTGGCGCCATCATTTATTCAGGTCCACTAACTTGATTGCCGACCTTTACTTACTGTGTAGTAGTGTAGTATTCGCTATTAAAGGTTTTCTTAGTGTACTCCAAAGGTTGGATTACATTAAGGCTCAACACAGACGACAGACCAATCCGTGCCGCACTTTTTAGTCTGTGAAAATAGAACTAATGGAATCACATGCAGCAACGCACACGACGCGCAAAATGTCCGTTAGTGCGTATGATTCCATAGGTTCTATTTTCACAGACTAAAAAGTGCGTCACGCAGTCTGTCGTCTGCGTTGGGCCTAAAAGGTGAAGTTTTAACACATTCACGGACACAAGACCGTCCCCAAAATTTGTGATATGGCACAAAAAAAATCCATACATTTTTTAGTACCGCTCCAGGACGTATTGCCATAACTAAAATTATTTTTGGATTATGATCCGACAACAACGCCCACAGACGTTTCCGACGCCAGGCGGTTTGTCACATTAAACACTGTTGAACTTGCGTATTATGCCAGATACGCCTATAGGCGTTATCGGCGTGGGGCGGTATGTCATAACTTAAGTATAAATAACTACATATAATGACTACAACGGTCACAGCCGCTACCGCCTGCAAACGTATTGTCACTTTAAGTCAGGTTAAAAATAAATTTTGTGACCGCTACGTTCACAGGCGGTATAGGCTGCGGACGATTTGTTCTAGGAATTATAGCTAAGTTAGTTTAGGAAGGAAGAATGTTAGAGGGAAGAATGAAATAAGTTTTTTAGGATTTGAACATCAGTTGCACATTTTATTACATGTAATAGTTAAACAAACGTAACATTTAACACTAATCAATCACAGTTTAGAGATCAATCTTCTGAATATTCAATAATAGGACATTAATAATATTAGGAACATAGTGGTGGGCATATCTCGTGTGGGGTTTATTTTGACTTGCTAAAGATTTTCCGTAGGCATGAGTACGCTCGACTAAATATTTGACAATGTTAGGTGTAAATACCATATCAAAAATATCTCGTTCTGTTGCAGTTTCATCTATGGGGATACGTGGGCCAGTTAAACAGGGATCAAAATTAAAATCAGGTATAGGGCAAAGTGATTCTTCCCAGTCTGCATCTAATGCAGGTGGTGTAGTTTGCTGAGCTGGATAATTAATTTGCTGCTGCTGAGTTGACAGTTGTAGAGACATACCTTGGCTTTGCTCGAGAAGTACCGGGCTTCTATTTGCCTCTCGGGTGATGGGTTCACTTGACGAATACTCTGCATTCGTATTTGTTTCAAGCAGCGAAGGGGATGCACTTGCGGGTCGCTGAGTATTTTGATGATTATTCAAAGAGTTAGAGGTACCTGGAGAGCCATCGCGGAGAGGAAGAGGTAACCCAAGGGTCTTATGGAGTGAGTGGCCCGAATCGAATATATATTCATCGTCATCACTATTCTCGATAACAGACTCATCTTCTATATATCACTAGAATTATTACTTTGTATAGTGACAGCCTTCACTTTAATTCGGGGAAATATTTCCAATTCGGAGTCACTGCTACTATCTTCCTTTCTTGGTTCATAGTTTTCTTCCGAACCGTACTCGCCTTCCTCATCAGTGAATGGGTCGTGGTAGCTTTCTCCTTCTTCAAACTCATCAAAAAGATGTGGACGTGACGCAGCTTCAAGCTTATTACGCTTTGGTGGCATCTGCAATAATAAATAGTAAAATTATATTTACAGTAACAAAATAGATCCATCCATCAAAATATTTCACATACCTACATAAAGCAATAAAACCGTTAGTATTCTGAAGTACTTAATGTAAATAATTATAACATAAATACATGTTTTCCGTCATATTTACCTTATTAGAGAGCACTCCCGCAACCCGCAACACACACCTACGCGAAGCGCGCGCGCCGTGACACTGACCTTGGGACGCCAAATAACAATAATGTATCGGTCACGCCCACAGGCGGGATGTCCTGTGCGTAAGTGTGAGTAAACTCATAAACGCATTGTATTAAATGTTGCCTAGCAGATGTGATATGGCACGTATTCGTTAAAAAGCAAGCGCGTTGTGACACCTGATCACGTGACTTCTTACATTGCTATGCAATTCGGACCGGCTACAGGCGGGAAGGTTAGTTTTTATGATTTGAAATTCATCGGCCACAGACGTGTTGTCATTTTACTTAGGACTAAAATTACGGTTGTGGACGGGATGTCCGTGAACGTGTTAAGTACAATATACTAACCTTTTCTACGCCATTCCCCCGACGCCAAGCCTAGTAAAAATAGTAATATTTAGACAACTTTACTATGTCCACGCCACTAATTATTTGTCAAGGGCGCTCTAAATGGAGCGGGGTCTGGGACAGATAGATTTTGCAAAGTCGTTTGTTCCCGTTGAGTCACACCAAGATTAGTAACACTGCTACTCATTGGGAAAATACGCTATTTTCCAACAAGTAGTCAAATCAGATACTTTTTTCTAAACGTCAAAACAAACAGTTTCTATGGGATTTTGTATGAAATACAGGCAGATGACGTCACAGTTTTTTGGAGTCAAATAGCGCTCTTGTTATCACTTTTTCTGCAATAATAAATTTAAAATCACGTTAAAATGGATATGTTCAAAGACAAGTGACATTATTTTGCGACGTTTTATTTTGTTATCAGAACAAAATAATTTATTTTTGGTTTAGGAAAATATCCAATTACAGTTGCAATGAGTAACACTGTTACTCTATTTATTTTTTAAATGACTGTAATTCAACGGGAATACAGAGTAGCGATTAGTAACATTGTGACTCATTGGGAAAAATAACAGTCAACACAACTTTTTTTCCCAATGAGTAGCAGTGTTACTTATCTTGGTGTGACTCAAAGGGAACAAACTCCTAAAGTTGGTACTCGATGGTGATGGATGGTATTTGAATTATAATAACTTTTTAAATATGGTTTTTATTTATTTTCAGATTTGTTAAAATGGAAGAAGGCCGTGACGATGGATCAATATCAAGTTTTCGAATTGAACAAGATGCTAGTGACGAAGAAAATGAAAGCAATGTCACTACACAGACCATCCAGCCAAATAATAAAAACCAAGATCTTTCGAATATCGTAAATAATAATAGTTTAACATCTAAAGAATTGGTTTCAAATTGTGCGTTGCCTAATATAAGTCTTCCTCCGGTAAATGGAATTGTAAATAATCAAGTGCGCGAAATGACAGTTAGACCCCATGGTTTTAATAGTTTTGCAACTAGAACGCTTGAAGTTAATAGTGGGTATAATGGAAGCCTAGAAATCAGACTAGTCAGCGCTACTGATACCACACAAATACTTGAAAAACCATTGAACGCAGTATCTTCACAAGAAACCCATCTAATTGAAAAAGAAGATAACATACAGACTAATAAAACAGTAGCCAATGTTCCTAACCAAGAGCACGTAGAAAAAGTAAGTAAAACTCATACAAGAACAGAAGATGTTGAAATCGATCTATTATCAGGAGTTGTAATATTTCATGAATCTGGCATCATAAGCAGTAAACGTCTAGAATCATATGCAGATACATATATGGATTTCGTTGCAAACAATAGTGAAAGAGTAAAAGTACCAGGAAAATCGATCAACACGCCTCGATCAAGAATGCATTCAGTGATCAAAGAAATGAATTTAGCTGCGGCGAAACAGAATCTGACTAAAACAAGTAGTAATGGGAATAAAGATAATTTTTCTTTGGCTCCTGAAAATATGCCTCTTATGATCAAAGATGTATTTTCGGTTGCAAGCAAACATAATGGCACGTGTATAGCCAATAAACCGCCTGGTACCGATATCATGAATAATGCCTGTGAAAATATGAATCTAATGATAACAGACGTTTATTCTATAGCAGACAAAGATCACGATACTAGCATACCAACTCATACTAAAAATATCGACGATTGTGCTGCGACTTCCCCGATGATCAAAGAAGTATATTCAACCAAACCTAATGAAATAAGCAGTCAAGTAACAGATAATTTTAACCATAATAATAAAAACTATTCGCCTATATTACATACAAACACATCTGCTGTTAGAGAGAGTAATTTACTAGTCACTGATAATACTTCAGATAAATTGCCAGATGTCCTTCTATCTCACGAAGACGTAACAAACCAAACAAATGTATTTGTAGAAACGACAACGGTTGTAGATGCTCTTTCTGTTGAAACAGAACAAAGCAGTAGCAAGATGGCTGACAACTTAGATCCAGAAAACATAAGTGATGTAGAAAATTTGATAAAGGATATCAAGCCTGAAGTATCTGAGCTTGTGCAACAAATGAAAGCTTTTGGCAATTCGTTTACGGCAACGGTTTTTGATATAGAAGATCCTTTTCTAATTATTGAGATTTCAGATACTTCTGATGAATCCGATGATGATACGGCTTAGCATTTTTTAAGGAAATTATCAGTGATATTTGTGGAGTTAGGTGCCTTACGTGTACGGGCTCTGGGCGAGCGACATGCGCTCGCGACCGTCGCGCGACTCTTCGTGCCAGCAATGAGTTCTGCAACTGTTGCCTACGGTCAGTTGTCTGGAGCCCTTAGTGTACTTTGAATTATTTTATATTGTAAATATGGAGTTCAAACTAGCTTGTTGCAAGTGCAATAAAATCCTATATAAATTCATAAGCTGTTGTTACGAAGGAGTCACGTTAAAATTATAAAGGCAAAAGTTTGTGTGTGTGTTGTTACTTTATCACGCGCAAACGGCTGTACAAATGTTGATAAAATTTGGTATGATGCAGGATTATCATTTTGGTATGCAGGAAGCTGACACTTGGATTAACATATAGGCTACTTTTTACGCAGGGCGCAGCAAGTTCTTTTTTAAATGGTTTATTTTCCAGTACGCAGAACCTTTACTGCAAGTTTGTTACTCGCTGGTCTGATATATTTTTTACATTACACTTACGAAATATTACACGTATTTTCAGCTTTCAGCTATTTACTTTTTATACGCGGGAATTAACGAGAAACTTTACGTACCGCGTTAATTCCTGTACTTATCCAAATATAGTAATAATTTTTCAACGCGACAATTTATAATTTAGCTCTAAATACAATATCGATCTCCATTTGGAAATGAGACCGCGCGTTGTTTTTTTTCTAATTTTATATAGTTTTTAACTGTTTTTTAAGAAAATAGTATCATGGACTGATGCGCACTGTAGTCTGGCTCAAAACCGGGTTAACAGCCTTGCGTCGAAGCGCAGTACAAACTAACTCATTCTACGCGTATTTTGATATATTATGCACCCAAGGTGCTCTTAGGATGTAAGTATATTGTTATCTAGTTAAAGTCTGAATTATTCATAACATAAACTATATTTGAATATATTGAGTTTTTGTTTGTGTGTACTCCTAAGCTATTTCAAAGGGAAAAGGATGTGGGCTATAAAAAATATAAATTCTACAAAACAAAAAATCTACAAAATACGAAATCACAAGTCACGATCCTTTTGTACAGATTTAATTCGACAGACTGTTAAATACTTATTACTGCATGTACATTTATTTATTGGCAATCCTCGCTATTAATTCGGTAGAAATATATGCACATTGACAATATATTGGAGGCAACTCTGCATGAATGTATAGGATTTTATTTCTAGATCCGTCGTATGTCCCATTCTTACGTATATACAGAAGTTTAGCACTAAAATCGTCGCATAGTTATTTCCTGACTTGCGTACTCGCCCCAATATAAAAAAATAATTTAAGTTTCCTAAATAAATCCGCACATTTTAGAGTCAATAATGCCCCATCTCTTAACCACAAGGTCTTGTACACAAAGCATCAATGAAATTCACAATACATATACACTACGAGCTATATCTGAACCGACACAAATCAAACACTTTTGGAAAGAACGCTGATAGTATGTGTTAGGGCTACAAGAACGCTGCGATAGGATAGAGCTTTGTTTACTACCCAAAACGGTAGATTAAAACGTAGCGCATCACAACGCTGGTCATTGATAGTACTGTTTAATTGTGGTAAATTAAATTCTTTATTGAATTGTATAGCGTCAATTGCCCTTACGGTACGGTGTGGTATAGCTCGTTTCACAGTGGTCGTCGAGACTAGTAAGCGGAACAGACCATGTGTGCAAGAGAGCAATCAATTCCTAATGATAACTTAAGGGTGCACCAATAAATCTAACGAGTACGATAAAACTTACTTCACATTTAATGCGCACATTACACTATGTCTTGGATATTACAAAGATCCAACAAGGTAGGACTACATCAATGGTCTCGTCAGGCTCGCCCAACATGACCGAAAGAAAAGTTAATATTTTTACTAAAGTATTTTATTTTACACCTCCCGATGTCTTTACATATACCTTAGGTTTCTTTTTTTATAAAATAAAAACCTGATTACAAGCTGCTAAGTATAAAAACTTGTCCAACAATAACGATTATGCAATTTCGAGAAAAAAATGTACAGTCAGAGACAACGCAATGTTATCTACAAAAACAGCCTAAATTTTAGTCTACAACCTGCGATGTACGAATTTTGAATGCATAAAAAAATATCTCTCAATATAGGGCCTTACCTTACATTCTTACATTAATTTCGTATATCATATCGTCTTTGACAATTTGATGTTAAAAATGATAAGTCCACGGGCACCACGGGGATGGTGCCCAATCTAGCCCTATTTGCAACACTTGCGTTACAGCGCCAGCAACAATCTATACTTACAAACATGCATTAGGCAATCTTAAGCCACTCGGTACGTGTAACATTTCATGTGTTCAAATATCCGGTAAAGAGAGCAAGGAAAGGCCGAGAAAAGCCAAGGTTAGTATAAAATGTACTATTTCTTCTACAAAATGCATTTTCAGTCTTCACTGAAGATATTCGTTCTCAAGTGACATGTCATCAGTCTTGGTTTAGCACGGTAAGCGGCGGGGCCGGCCCACCACGGCCGTCTCGAGGCGACCAGTCTTTCTCACTGTTTGCTCTACTATAAACGATTGATTAATAGTGATAAGCCAGCAGTGAAAATGTGAAGCTGTGGTCGCCGCCGTAAGACGGCAGTTTGCGCCGGCGCCGGTTCTGACGTGTCTATTTGAACAGATGGCAAGTGTTACACTCGGAGGGAGAGCGCCGGCGAGACGTCGCGAAGCGCGCCCACGCGTGACGCGTCTCCAAACAGGACTAATCAATCACACACCACATTCAAGAATTTTCCTTTATTTCTATTTTTTTGTTTGTTTTCTTGATTTTTATATGTATTAATTAATTTAGCATTAAAATATGGTAATAACTTCAAGTTTGCGTCCATCTTTTCGTCAGATTATAAACCACTATAAAACATTTAATATCCACCACACGGAATTTAGCCCGCCGATGTCGATCAACAACTGTCGGCGGCTCGCGGAGCGCAACGTAACGTTAACGTAAGTAGACGTTATGTAAGCGAAAAGAGAACAAACAAAACAAAACAAACGTGAAGTTCTGGTCAGCGTGACGCGGCGCCCGCGGGTCTGAGCCGATGCCTCGAGGCGTCCCTGAGCGGGCACACGTGGAGCCCCGCAATCAGTGACGTCCCCGAATGGGTACACTATTACACTTATCAAAATAAATTAATGTAGTAAATTGCTTATGAGCAAACTATTTCATACAGATACTTATTTCATTGTATGCAATAACCATACTTCTGAGTTCACTCGAACGGCGGTTCCTTTTACTAAAAATCTAGAATTTGGCACTCGGCCGTGGATCGATCACCACCCGATCAAATTTTTAGTACTAGGACTAGAGACCCTTACTCCTACATAAATCTTACACGTCTCTAGCTCGATCCTTAACACATCCCGCCTCAGTTATTGCTATCGTTACCCACATCGAGAGATCGCGAGCTCCGCGCCAAACCACAATATTTTACGTTAAATTAGACATAATATTATGTTTTACATTTATGTAAGAGTTGTTGATTGTAAAAAAATTATATGTTTGTTATAATCCCTATAAATGCTGAGTTGGTTTATTTGTCGAGAGCTGTATTTGCCTTCACCGCGATTACACACTCCTCACCGCAGGATTTCAGCACAGTGCACTGGAACAACAAAGCAATGTGTTAGTCAAACTATTAAATCATTATCATCATTTCAGCCGCATAAAGTCCACTGCTGGACATAGGCTTCTTCCCAAGGATTTCCAAATCCAATGAGTCTCAGTCTTTGATTTGTTGGACTTAGAAATTTGATTAAATTCATCATTAAACTATTATATTACAAATATAAATCGCAAACTAAGCTTATTTAAACTATTACATAACAAATATAAAAATAAGCTTATTTTTACGCCATTTTGCCGACTCAGTGGTGCGTCAAGGTGTCTGGATGCGGTCTATTGGTTCAATAACCAAGTCATTATATATTAATTATTATCAGCGGAAGGGATTTCTATTATTTGTCACGTAAATTAAAAAAAAAACCCGAATTTTAAGCCATAACCCCCAATAACTTTCCAGACATAAGCTTTGAATCTTTTTTGTCGGGGGTTTAAAAAGATAGGTAGGTCAAGCCAGAACGGTAGTAGGTAAAAAAAAAACAAATGCGCGTTTGTATAACATTTAGACATACAATCACTTGATGGTATGTGTAAAAGTGAGTGTGTTTGGCTATCATTCATGTCAAAGTGACGATTTAGATTGGCGTGATTTTAACAGGCTTCAAATAGGAGGAGTTTATCAATTCGAATGTATGTATTTTTTTTATGTATGTATGTTCCCCAATTACTCGAAGACGTATATAACAAAAAAGTTTCATTCGAGACTGACATTATCGAGTTAGAGAGATGAGCACGCTTTAAACAGCCTATACTATATCTTTTACGATGGACTTCCAGGTCGTGACGAAAAGTAATTAATATCCGGGAAACGTTATAGACGAATGAGGCCTGTTTTCTACCACACCGCAACGCGGCAAGGGCGTGCCTTTACCTTCCCAAGGCCGAAAGAGGGATTTTTAGGACGACGTCCAGTTCTTAAAAAAATGTTGAATATATTAACTAATTTGAATCCAAGCCTTATTACCACAAACGAAGTTTGTACAAGAGGGCAAAAAATTAATTGCCGCAAGGTTATTTACGTCATGTAAAAAACTTATTATACCTGACATGTATAACTTAATATATACGGACAAATCACACAGATTGAGCTAGAATTTCAATGGAAACAGCGGAGCGGAGATTTCGAGCATTGTGATTGGTCAATTCATGCACCACTAAGCTCCTCTCCGCTCTGCTCCGTTTCAGTGGAAACGCAGCCTTATGGGATGCTAAATCAACGATACTACATTTTATAACAAATACATATAGTACAGATAAAAGTGTAAGACCCAGGTCAATCTAAAAACGATCATTTTCTATCTTGACCTGACCAGGTATCGAATCTGGGACCTGCAGTGTGACAGCGTGGTACTATGACCACTAGGCTACACAGGTCGACATGTAAAATGATAAGTAAATAAACCTTGTTGCTAAGTCATAGTTGGTAATACAAGGTCTAAACCAGGTGTTCAAGAATTTATCATTCCTTAAATGTAGGCAAAGATAGTAATAATTAATCAGCAAGAAATCGATACCAAGACGTCGTCGACTTGAGGTCGTGTAATGGCTATGTTATAAAAGACAAATACATCATTCTTATCAGGTATCTTCATGTGATAAGAGATTGTAATTCGTCATGATTAAGTATAACTGAAAATCTAAAATCAATTGTAAATAAACATATAACTGATACATGGCACTGTCATTTGTTTCTCACACCTCTCATGTCCTTTGTGGCCTAGTGGTCATGCCACGCTGTCACACTAAAGGTCCCGAATTTGATCCCCAGTTAGGTCAAAATAAAAAATTATTTTTTCAGATTGATCTGGATCTAGGATGTTCAGTTCATCTATAAGTATATGTATTTGTTATAAAATATAGTATCGTTGAGTTAGCATTCCATAGCACAAGTCTAGAACTTCTGCAGTATCACCACTGCGTAACCAAAACTAAATGGGCAATATTGCAATAAAAACTGATAAAAAATGACGCATTTCGTTCGGCACCTGCCTCAACATCAAATGATACGAAGCAAGACTCCTTGACCCATATTGTTTTACTCTTTCTTATCATGTTGTGAAGGATTAAACACCTAGGGCGGTGACATAATATCTTAAACTGCAAGAACTGATAAAACATTGATATGAGCTATGGCCACTGGCAACATTACGGTGCGATGGGAGCGAAACCGAATTCATTCATTCATCACAACTACAACCGTCTTGCGCGAACACGGATCATTGTTATACACGCTTTTCATTGGTTTTGGAAATAATTAATTTTTTTATAAAAAAAAAAAGCAACCGACTTCAATTTTTTCAGGAGTTTCTTCCATATCTCCAAAGTTTTTCAAGGTGTCTTTACCAAATTAATATGGGACCAACTTGGGAGTAAGGGCTTTCAAATAAAAAAAGAATCATCAAAATCGGTCCACGGTTGCCGAAGATATCGCGTCACATACATACAAAAAAAAACATACAATCGAATTGATAACCTCCTCCTTTTTTTCGGTTAAAAAAATGTCGTATGGTAAATAAATTCCTCTATCCATATACGTAATCCAAATTTGTGCATGACTTATGATCCTGTTAAATGTATGGAATCAGGCTATCTTTATCAGTGACTATGGTCACAGAATTAATGTAAGTACTACATACAGAACGGAATCTCATAAGGTCCTGCACAATATGCGTACCCATTTTCGCACCTCGTCCCAGTTCTCGCCTTGTGGAGGGTGTTGAGCTGTATGCGCCTGCATCCGTCATTATGTATCTAATACTTATATTAACTCTGTGCAATGGTGACACAGTTTTACATCACCCCTAGGCAAAAAGTGACATTTCCAGTAAAATCCCACTTGCAGCCCATAAAGATAAACCAGGGATGTAAGAAATATTAACACGCTGCACCGCGACCCGCTGCGTAGTGCGGGGCCGCCACACAAAAACGATGCGCGGGGACGCGGCGTCAGTGTGTTGTACTATGCTTGTTTTTTATATAAATTGAGTTACTTGCATACAGTGCGGGTGTGTTAATAGTCTAAGATATCTTAAAGTGTTTTGTACTCGAGACTGGAGTCCATATAGCTAGTGATAGCACTAACCCAGGGCAATAGGCTGAGATTTGATCTTCGAGTAAATTTAGCACCAGCACACCACAGAAATGTGCCAGAGACTCTATACTCGATCCTAAACTAATATACAAGAAACAGGAGGTGTTAACGCAAATCTTGTCAATCATCAGTTCAAAGCAAGAAGCATATTTATTCAAAAGTATTTTCAATGGTAAGTTTATATCTTTTTATCCCTACGGTTGACAGGGAGGAAACATTTTTTAAAAGAATTTTAGATAGTGTGGTTGATAAAAAAAATCACTTACTCCTTAGGATAGTTAGGGTTGTCGCCTTTTCTCTAGCAAATAACAGTTCTGAGAAACAAATAGCAACATAGGAAAGTACTGTTTCGTGCTGACAGATGAGTCCCAGCCCTTAATGGATTCAGGTGTAACTTTATGGAAGTAGCTGGTAGCCAAAGTAGTTTAGACCAAAGAGCATGTAACTTCAGCAAATCCATACTTTATTACAAACATTTGGCTGTTTAACAGGATCACAATAAAATCATTGATATGCCTCTTAAGGCTCCAGAGGATGATGACAATATTAGCGTTAGCAATGCCCTTTATACATATAGACTGTCAAATGGATTGACCAAACGAAACTCACCAACAACTCCTTGCCACTGTCAAAGTCAGAACGCAACTGGGTGCCGAGGTCACCGTCTGGGATCTTCAGGTCTTCGCGGAGGTCGCCATTGTCAGCCATGAGGGTCAGGTAGCCGTCGTCAGAGATGTCCGTGAGCTGGTAGTCCTCGCGCTTCACGTGAGGAACGTCCATGTTGTGGGTGGAGGGGCAGATATCTTCATATCTGGAAAATGATATTGCTCATGAGATTGTTTTCCTAGAATGTTTTACATCAGATGACTAACACGACAAACAAGAACAGGCAATATTTGAATTTCAAATTGTTTTACCAAGTCTTTGAAATGCCCTTACTGAATATGATACTATCTGTGTAAAACTTTTTTATTGTTTTCATTCATAAAAACTCTCAAATGAATTTCATAACTAAAATTTAAAAGAGATAAATAACTGCCCATCATTTCACTGTCAGAAGAGTAGCCAGATGAGTTTTCTAGTTTCAGTTATTTATTGAATTGCTGACATTTAGCCGGACTCAACAGCAATAACAAGCGAATTACGTCCACAGCCGAAAGTGTCCTGCAATGTGTTAAATCTGTGCCCCTGGACGGTGATCCCAAACAGCAGTTGCGGAATGAGACGCATAGTCGGGCCTGGTGTATAATTTTCGAGTACCCTCAGCACGAGAACGGTATAGACCGACCACGCGACTCTATGGGCTCGCAATTCAGACATAGGTATGGCACTTCATAGAAGCGGAGTATCATTTATGCCTTTTATTACTACAAACGAAACTATAAATCCGTGCACATGGCAATGTGTGTGTTTTTACGCGACCAACACCCTTGACAAGTCAAAGATGAGAGGACGAGGAACTAGGACGCAAATTGCGCAGCATCTTAGGACATTCCGTTCTGTATGTATTTATATTAATTCTGTGATTTAGATGAAATGGGGAGCAAGTGGGTGGCGGGGCTATGGTAACCCGCTCACCATCCGCAATAGGTACAAGCAGCGGCAGATTTACAAATAGGTTAAATAGGGCGGCACAATCGAGAAGGTAGAAGGGAGCTTAGGCTGCAAAATATGTATAATATACTAGAGGCAGCGCGCGGCTTCGCCCGCGTTAATCAAACGAGTGAAGTCGCGGGCGCGATGCAATATAGCCTATAGCCTTCCTCGATAAACGACCTATCTAATACCGAAAGAAATTTTTAAATCGGACCAGTGGTTCCTGAGATTAGCGCGTTCAAACAAACAAACTCTTCAGCTTGTACATATAAGTATGGATTAGCGGCACGTGTAAATCCACAACTGAGTACAAACTTATTACAGTTATTACTAGTTTCTAGACAATGTAATACAGTATAGCACACTAATTAAGTTCCTAATTAACATTGGAAGAGATGAGTAGTGACACCATGTAAAAAAAAGTTATCATTATAAAGAGAAAAGAGTATGTTTGTTTGTAATAGATAAACTCAAAAATTACTGATCAAACTTAAAATAAGTTTAAAAAAAAACCTTTTTACATACAAGCTTATATTGTGATATGAGGCCTAAGAACTTAGCTACTATAATAGTGTGTAACGTAGTAACTTATTAGTAATCTGTAGTGTAACATAGGTTAGTGTTGAGTAATTATTTACTTTGTATTCAATACCCATAAATTTTCATGTCGAAATAATATAAAGAAATTAGTGTTAACATTTTGTACATAAACTGAGTAAGCAACATTGCAAAAGGTTGACCTACAAAGCTGACGTCACTTCATAGTAAAAAATGCAAAGCAAATCAATAACAGTTTAAACACCTACAAGAAAAATAGTTCTATTTGGCCTCCAAAGAGTAACTTTTTGAGCAAAGGTGAGTTACGATGCTTGTTGATCTGAATGTGTTCTAATTATCAAACAATTGAAATTAAGAATTATGGGGAACAATTATTACATCTTAAAAGTGAAAGGCAAGACACCATATGTTGCTTTCCACTGTCGGTACATATCACATACTTTTCATTCTTTTATTAAGGGGATACATGAATTTTTCAGGGTCCAGATATGCCAAAAGTGGACGTTTTTAGCAAATATGCAAAGATAAGCTTTACATTCACACTTTTAACTGTAAAACAGTACTTAATTAAATAGTTATCTAGGGCAAGACAAAATTTTAAATGACGTCTCCATATCCTTACTTTTTTCGCGTAGTGCCAAGTGCGTACTGCCCGAAAAGGAACTTCGTTTCAAAACTTAACCTAATATAAATCAAGTGCAGGCACACTTTCATGCTCCAGTATTTTAAAAGGCTGTAGCAGTGTGGGGAATTGAACTCATAGTTGTCTTTTACGCTCTCAGTAATTCAGAATCTGAAATATATAAAAATAAAAAACAGAAAATCCACTAAGTACTCACTTCTTGCCATTGAATATGTCAATTCCGACCAAGTGAACCTTAGCGTGACCGTGCTTGCCAGTCTTAGAGGTGGACATCTCGACGATCTTGCAGGGACGGCCCTTGAGCATGACGAATCCGTTTTTGCGCAGGGCCGAGCACTGCATGGGGAAGGTGGCCGAAGCCCCGGAGTCCCCGGTCTCGAAATGTGTGTCTTCAATGTCGCCCATTTTGTTGTTTACCGGCTAACTTCGGTCAGGAGTGATCTGTCAAAAAAAGATATTACTTTTTACTTGTGGGCGAGAATCTGAATCATGTGATGTGGCCAGCAACCCAACACTATTGTGATACCCTTTTCCAAAGTAAGAGTGACATTGGTTTTTACCATAAGTTGTTGCGTTCTTCACAAGATGTCCCACACAAGCAAAAATAAGCCAGTATCACTTAAAACCCTGAACAACTTTATAATTCTGCTTTGTTTTACCAACTGATAAGACTGATATCAATTACCAACAGGTGACAGTTCACCAAAACACGTGTAGCACCCTCTAACCAATAAAACCTTGGCATTACAGTTACGTTTTCATGCTGATTCATTGTCAAAAAAATTAGCACAGGTTATTGACTCCAGGTCAATGACCTTTGTCAGTCACATGAAAGTAAGTTTTTTTCTAACTTTCGTACTGCACGTCATTACATACTCAATCTTCATGTACCTTATCATTTCAGATGTATAACGACCACAGCTGGACATAGGCCGCCCCAAGAATTTCCAAAGTGACTGATCTAAAGCAGCTTGCATTGAGCATTTTCAAGTGACCTTGGTTAGGTCGCCTAACTTGCAGGTTGTAAAGTAATAATTAGGTAGGCACCTAAGCACCTACCTGAGTTTTACCTAGACCGTACATAAAACTTAAATTGAAACTTAATGTATAATCAATAAAGCAGGTAATGAGAAAATCCATTCTTCTAAGCAGCAAGCTATTTGCCTAGAGTAGACAATAGCGTAGCTACAAAAAAATATTATTTAGGACTCTGGGAATAGGAATGTACCCCTGGACGGTGATCCCAAACCGCAGTTGCGGAATGAGACGCATAGTCGGGCCTGGTGTATAATTTTCGAGTACCCTCAGCACGAGAACGGTATAGACCGACCACGCGACTCTATGGGCTCGCAACTTAGATTATACTTGAAGAATTCAAGACAACTGTCATGATAATTATGATTTCATTATTTGGGACTCTAGGTTAGAAGTTCAGTCCACTATCTTGTCAACGACACAATATTTTGAGACAACGGTCCATAAATTCAAAGAGGTTGTGGGGCTGGCAACCAATGACATGACTCGGTAAGGGCAAACCTGAATGGGTGTTTGCTCCTGCTCGAAAGTGCAGAGGAGCTGACCGGGATCAATGTAAGTATGGAAATTTATATTTAAATGGTCAGAATCATATAACTAAGTGAGAAAAGAGAAGTGGTAAACATAATTTTAGTGTGCGAAGTGTATCAACAGTGAAGTCCTAATTTTAAGGCACAGTTACCTAAACAAATGGTTTTTCATATAAAAACCCCCTGCTTTAGAAAAATAACACCACTGATTTTCATGTGAGTGGCCAACATTGGCGTCAAATTTCTAAGCCACCTTAGAGTTGCTAACATGTAAATTTTTCTTACTCTGTGGACATGCTGTAACTACCATGACAAGATGACCACCCTATTTTTATAACCTAAAAACCTTCAGAGGCATGAAACATTGCTAGGATTTGATTCATACATTCATGACTAAGATAAAAAGAGAATTGAAATTGTATGCATGACAGCTCATTTAAAATGTAAATAATTAGTTTTTTATAAATTTTAGCTACAGTGTATGGCACTTGAATTATTAAATTTGTTACTTCTACACCATAAAAAGTAATGTGCCTATTTTGACATTTCAAGTGATGTTAGCAAATTGATTCCAAAAAATTTCACAAATCATCACAGAAATCTTACATGGAGAAATAATCACTCTCAAATATGTTAAGTCATACTCACATGTAAATAAAATGGCAAAAGAGACGCGACTGTGACAAATATTGCTATACATATGTTTATGAAAAATTTCACGACCTAACCCCACCTACCGACAGCAGACGGATTCAGCCCTCGTATGGAATGAAAGCACAAAGAAAGTGCACTGAACTGATGGCATAAAATATTATCAATATCAGAGAAAAATAACAAGATATTGAACTCGGGCTTTGACACGAGGAGACAGTGACCACTCGGGCGATCGTGTGGCTACCCGGACATGTGGCTTCAAGGGACATCTTGGACATGTCTTCGAGCCCAAGCACTTCAAAAACAAAGTCACAAAATATGTTTTACACCTACACAGAGTACACTGGATAAATATTACAATAGAAAATGTAAACTTGATCTCAATTCCGCCTTGAAAAGATAACGATAGGAAAATAGCAATTTGTCAAACGTGCCGGCGCCGCGGTACAAATTATTTGCATTATTTACACAAGATCCACACAACGGTATCGCCGTACTTTCACGAAATATAGTTCACCATTGAAAATACTTACGAAAACTGTAATTATAACTATTTAAAAGGGATTCACAATAAAACTAAGATATTTATCGACACTCACATGTGACCGACGGGTTCTTCAACCGAAAGGTCAATTTGCGCCTGCGTAGCACCTACAACACTCACTTCCTGTTGCGGGGTTCGCAAAATAGATAAAACGCCGCCCGATCATACCGCCAATTATAAACTATTTTATTGAATATAAAAATTGGGGCTGATTAGCATATTAATAGTAAGCTTAAATATTGTTTTTATTTAAAAATAATTATTTATTAAAGAAATTAATATTTATTATTTTACTTTTAATAAATAATACGTCAAAGATTGCTTTTTTAGTACTGTTTTACCGACGAATACGATGTTCAGAAGAAACGTCACTAGATGGCAGCATAAATTCGACGCTGCCACAGATAAGCAAGAATAGTGAAATAAAAATATTAAATTAACATCTTTTAAATTAAATCTAATTTTACAATTTAAAATAATTGTAATTATTATGTTCCTATTTAGGAAAATAATTTTCAATAATTTAACATTTTTCAATTTTTTCCGATTTGCAGAGTGATGTCATTATGGTTTTTGAGTTCGTTTAATAGATGGCGTTATGGCACTCAATTCCTCTCCCGTGGTCATCGTAAGAGGCGATCAAGGGAAGAAATAAGATAACACTATGAAATAGTTAAACACAATAAAAACATCTACGTCTCTGGTAATAATACACTACAGTACCCTCTGATGATGATGACCCAGTCATCGTAAACAAACACTGGTCAAATTTATAAACCTTTCGACTACAGAAGAAACTATTTTAATTAAACCTACGATTTCTATCAAGTTATCAAAACATTGTTTATCTCACTAGTGTTCGCTGGAAGTGAAGTGCAGTTGATGAACTCACCATCTGCCTGAGGACGTTAAAGGGGTCTGTAGACTGCCTAGAGATGCACAATCTTTTTTGCGTATTATTCGTTCCTGGCAAACAATAAACCATTGAATATCACAGGTTATCACGCGCGCCAGGCATGGTATTATGAGCAAAAACTAGTTTGCTCCCCTTAATTTTTTTTTGCCAGCAAAAAAGACTGAATCTGTTGATTCGACGTGATGATGTGATGTTCTTCTTGACTAGAAGCAAATTTGATGTTTCAGTACCTTGATTAATAAATCATTTGAATCAATAATGACAACCGAAACCAACCGGGTCAAAAATAACTTATTCGGTACCTATAGTTCATAAAATAAAACGTCACAAAAGTATCACTTTTCATTGATCAGAACCTGGGTGACCGACCTTTGCTCGGTTACATCTCAAACATTAACTACATTTTTTTAAACTTGTCTAAAAACAATACAATATTATACAATGTCCTTTTTTATTAAGTACAAATATTTTAAGGGGTGAATCAGACCATCATTTTGAACAACTTTTCCCAATAAATGTATATCGAAATAGGAAAAAAAAAATTTGGGTTTTCATAGAAATCGAAGTAGTCACGTGATATCTTTACTATGGAAAATAAAAATTATTTTTTCGTATTTCGATAAAAATTTACTGGGAAAAGTTGTTCAAAATTATAGACTGAATCACCCCTTAAAATATTTGTACTTAATAAAAAAGGACATTGTATATAAACCTGAACATAAAAAAATACAAAAGTACGTCACCAAGTGGGATTCGCACCCGTACCACTCTTTCTAGCGGTCCGCATCCTTAACCACTGAGCTAAACGGATGGCGGCCGTCGCGACGAAATTAGCGACCATATTCTGCGACGAAAAAAAAATGCATGAAAACTCGAATACACGCGTTTTTCCAAACATAAGTAAGACTAATCTAGATCAATTGTTTACCCCCGAAAACCCCCATATACGAATTTTCAGCGAAATCGTTAGAGCCGTTTTCGAGATCACAGAAATTTATAAATATATAAATAAATAATTATACATGAATTGCTCGTTTAAAGGTATACGAATAAGATATCATTGTTCAACATAAACTTTTTTATTCGTGTAAATTAATAAAATAAACAAGAAAATTAACCAAAACTAAACTAATAACTTAAATTACTTATAAATAAAATGCCCTGGCAAATCGCTCCCCGCGATTACGTGCCCAAAAGGCTGGCAGCATTGCCACGGTAAATAGCAATGCTTATCTTTTATGGCAGATAAAGACCAGCCCTGTGGTCACGCGTGGTATTATATATTTTATGCGCAGATGGTCCCTACGGCCCCAAAGTTTCAACCCCAAACGGCTCAAACAAGTAATTATGGCCAATAAGGCTATTATCTATTACTAGCCGAAGCCCGCGATTTCGTTCGCGTGGACTTTATGTCTCTGGAAAATGCTCATCAGGCTGAACAACTTTTACTAAGGCGGCATTTTTATATCTCTTATAGTTTAGCGAGACCATTATGGTTCTGCATCAGGCGTTTCATTTTCCAAAATCATTTATACCCTATATGCTGCCCAGGCTTAATAGCTATATAACAAAAAAAGTTGCATTCGAATCCGTCCAGTATTTCCGGAGATAAGCGTGTACAAACAGACAAACAGACATACAGACAAACAGACAGACATTTTATTTTAAATTCTTACTCTATTACTATGTCTCCATCGCCCCCAATATTTTTTTTGGAAATATATTTAATGTACAGACACACTTTTTTTACTGTTTTATTATATGTATAGATAGATATATGTATAGATAGATATATTTGTGTCGTTTCTGCAGCAGCTGCGGCTGTCCCTGTTTTAGACCCTGTGACAGAGAGATGAGACGGCGCCAGTGTCAACACATGTAGCGTCCCACACAAGGGGCCGTCCCAATTTCCAAGGCTCAGGGTCATCCCATCAGGTATCTTGCCTTCATCCCTAACCAGGTGGCTAGGTTCTAGAACGGCTGGCATTTGCTAGCAAAAGCTCGGTGGATCAAATTGTTTAGGGCAGCATGACGCCCTAAACGCCTAGCGCTTTTACGTCAAGAAAGGCCGTGGTGGCCTAAGTCATTATCACTGTCACCGCAGTCATCAACATTAATTTTTTCAACATGATATAAGATTCATTACTGAAGAAAAATTGTTATTAGGAGCGCTATTTGACTCCAAAAAAGCATGACGTCACACTTTTGTATGTCATACTACATCCCATAGAAAGTTGCATTTATACCACCAAGTCACTGAAATCCTTAGAAATGACGAAGTCATCGGACACATAGTCTATTCTTTCAATTGGCTAGCATGTCGACAAAATCGCATCGGCTTTCTCAAAGGCGCGGCTTTTGTGGGTCTTTGGCGCGTCGACAATTTCAACAAATGAACTATACAACTCGGTCGAGCTAACTGCGCACCTCGTTTGTATGCGATGCCATGGCCGCCAGGTACGCAGTTAACTCGACCGGGATATACTTTTCTCCGTCTCAAGCTCAAATCGTGGAATGAACTTTCTACAACCGAGGTTCTGCGAAAGGGGCGTCAAAAGATTTCTTTAGGGACGGCACTAGGTGATGCAGCCTAACAGATAACCATTGATATAAACTTAACTATGCCTAAATTTTGTCTACTAAGTTGTATGTAGAATAAAAAGTTTGATGTTCCCTAGATGCCCTCTACGCTATTTATGTAAATCTATTAGCCTAGGAATCATGACACTATATAATATGTTTTTTTTAAACTTAATAATAGTAGAAATTCTAAAAACTTATAAACACGAGACTCATAAAAATCTGAATTCTGGCACTGCTGGCGATCTGTATAGCTATAGGTACTAGTACTATCATTAGTTTTAAGTTACTGTGTACTAACAAATGGATCTTAGATATCTGAAATAAAGAATTGAATTGAAAACTGTATGTGACAACGGCGTTAATCCTGTCATCCTGTAAAAAAAATCCTCCGATAAAAGTGTAGTAACGTGGTAGTAGCCATAGATTTAGAAGTAAATATTCTATTAGATGTCTATGGTTGTAGCACTCGTAGCACATCGTAGCACATTGTAGCACATCAAAGCACAAATCGTAGCGCGTTAGACATGCGTTAGGCTTAACGGGACGTCGTTTTGTATACATTCATCTGTGTTATTAATGTTATTATATTAGTTGTCCTACAAATTATATAGGTACCACGTAAATGTATAAAACGTCTAAAAATATACACTTACTAAAACTAAATGGTTATTATTCATCTCATCTACTCGAAAAACTATGTTTTCATGTAAAAAAGAAAATCTTCAGAAAACGAATGTAATCTACGTAGCATAAAAATAATGTTGGCAGTTCAGCATACATTAAAACAGAATTTGATTTTAATCATGTTTTAATTAAGTTTAAATTTGGAATACATATCGTCACCATAACTTTTATGTTCGAATTTTTATGTTCTTTGCTTCATAAAAAAAAATATGCATAATTTAAAATGCGCAATTTTTGTCTTTGACTCAGTGAAATTGTATTGACATACTTGTACATAATTATTTAAGTACCTTTTGAATACTTAGGTAAGTTTAAGCCGACAGTTAATATAAATTTTACAAGGGAACCCATCACTTTATCGCAATTAACTTCAACGAATTTTATTCCCCATAAAACTATTCGCAAATCTTTAATACAATATTTAACAAATCCTAAAATCTGTTGACATCGAAATTTCATTTACTCGATTATTCGTTATTTACAAACTCAGTCTATCGTTATTTCTTTTTATATTTTATCGAAATAACGTATCATCAAAGTTTTGTTACCCATAATTTTGTTTCCACGTAAGTTTCAGTTTGCAAAATAGTTGAAACATTTGAAACGAGTGCTAGGAAACTTCTATCCATTTTCCTAGGTCAGGGTAAACCTATAGGTTAGGTTATGTTAGAACTGCGACCAACACACGCACGAGCTGAGCGAGCGAAGCGAGCGTGCCGCGGCAGCGGCCGGCGAGTGCAAAGAAACTTCTATCCATTTTCCTAGGTCAGGGCAAACCTATAGTCAGGTTATGTTAGAACTGCGACCAACACACGCATGAGCCGAGCGAGCGAAGCGAGCGTGCCACGGCAGCGGCCGGCGAGTGCTAGGAAACTTCTATACATTTTTTTAGGTTAGGGCAAACCTTTAGGTTAGGTTATGTTAGAACTGCGACCAACAATATCAGGACATATGTTAGTTATTATGTGTACCGTTACATATTGAAACATGTTTTTATGAACAGTTTTATCGATAACTTAATACTTTATATGAAATGTTAGTTCGTTATACCGTTTTTCTATAAAGGAAAACCATTTAGAAATATTATTTTTTTAATTTTGTCGTTATAATATGAAACTGCGATAATAATCTATTCTATTATTAAGAAAAAAATGTATTAAAATCGTGGAATAGTTTTCTGGAAAATGAAATACGATGTCAAAAAAATCTGTATTCTAATAATAATAAAAAATATAGGTATGAATGACAAAAAAAAAGTATGTACTTAAGAAGTGAAAATGTAATCGCAAGTTTTTTTATTATTTGATTGATTAATTATTTCTTTTATGTCTATCGGTCTCTGTCTTTCTGTCGGTCTGTCTGTGTGCCTGTTTGAGGCATCGTACCGCTCGAACGGATGAAACATTTTTACTGAAGTTTTTTTTTAAGTGAAAACCAGTTCCTTTGCGGTGGTTGTTTGATGAAGCGGGGCGGGGGAGGACATTATCGCTTTATGGAAATTTAAAGTTGCACAATCCTCTTACAAAGTCATTAATAGTATAGTTACGCATTTAGACTTATTTTTTTCACAATAAAACTTTTTTAACATCTAAAACTAAATAAATGACTATTTATAAATTTAAAAAAAAAACACTTAAATCCTTCCCCTGCGGAAGAATGCCCAGAACGCTGGCAGCATAAGTTTATCTTAACATGTGTTTCAAATTTTGCCATACAATTTGCCAAGAATATAAAAACAAATACGAAAATAATTAATTACACGACAGACAGCATCTCCTAGCCATTGAATTATTAGAGCAAATCCGAGTAATGATCCCTGCCTCGCACAATGGCCGCCGCAAGGGTTTAAAAGCTTTCTTCAATAAATCACCGAGGGGTCGAAAAAACCCCTCTTCGAGATACAATTACGCAACCATTGATAGTTATTATGGGTCTATTAGAGAACTGACGAGTCACTTTTTCTTGGTACTGCTGCGATGAGTAAGTTTTTTGTCATTGCTTAATATTTTAACATGGTTCTACTTTAGTTGTGTGGTCGGAAAAGACCAAAGCTATACAACGTGTTAATAAAATGACGCAAAACCTCTCAGGTTGTAATTGTAACTGAGTCCATGAAACTGAACAACTTTTGTTCTACAATATTCCCAAAATGCCAGAAATAAAATTAAGATTTTCATACAAATTGACTCGATTAGCTGATCAGTTTGTATGAAAATTTAAATATTTTTTTTGGTTTTGTGAAAGTTGTAGAACAAACCATGAAACTAAACAACTTTTGTTCTACAACTTTCTTCAATGGGTCTTTTCCGACCACACTACGTATGTAAAACCTTATTAAAATATTTAGTAATGTCATGTCACGTTTGTTTTTGTCATTAATTTTTTTCAATATCGGAAAATTTAATTGACATGACATATTATAAGGAAATGAAAATAATAGTAGGATTAAAAAATTAAAGTGGCAAAACTAAATGTAATATGATATAATGATAAATAAATGAAATAATAAATAAAAAATACATAAAGTTTCCTCTTTTAGAGTTCCGAAGCCAAATGGCGAAAAACGGAACCCTTATGGATTCTTCATGTCTGTCTGTCTGTCCATCCGTATGTCGCAGCCACTTTTTTCCGAAACTATAAAAACTATGCTGTTGAAATTCGGCACGATGTATTCTGTGAATAGCATTTAGATTTTCACACAAAAATAGAGGCCTAAGGCTGTTTAAAAATTCTGACACTAGTGTTAGTCACTAACACACACGATAAGAAGAAGAAGAATAAAAATAGACAAAAAAAAACAATAAATTTTGGGGGTTTACCATTAATTCCCATTCTTAGAACTAAAACTCAAAATTTTTGTTTTTCATTAAACTCATACGTATCTATGGATGGGGTATCTATGGATAGGCCTTCAAAAATGATATTGAGGTTTCTAATATTCCTTTCTAAACTGAATAGTTTATGCGAGAGACACTTCCACGCTTCCAAAGTGGTAAAATGTGTGTCCCCCTCCCTAAAACTTCTAAAATAAGAGAGAAAATTAGTTTGAACGAGATCTAGTAAGTAGTTTTATTTAATACGTCATAAATCGTAAACCGCAATTTTCCTTTCATTCAATCAACTCAAATATGAGGATCTTATATAACAAACGTGATTTTTATAGATAATAAGCTGTACACGTGGGTTTTGCTCCCCGTGGGAATTTCGGGATAAATACTATCCTATGTTTAAAAAAAAAACGCAATACAGTAAAATATCCACCTTATAAGTAAATGTTAGTAAATAAATTAAATAGGGGTAAGACTGTCTACTGATCTTGGATTTTAAAAAATGTTAAAGCTTACAGTGACTCTTTTGTAATAGTGTTTGTATTCATGTTTAGAGGAATAAATCATTCATTCAAAAAATCATTCATTCATTCATTCATTATGTTCTTCCCAGGGTATCAAACTATATCCATATCAAATTTCGTCTTAATAGGTGCAATGGTTGAGGCGTGAAGTGGTAACAAACAAACAAATATACAAACTCACTTTCGCATTTATTATATTAGTAGGATGGTACGGAACCCTTCGTGCGCGAGTCCGACTCGCACTTGGCTGGTTATTGTAAATTTTACATTGGATCCACAAGTTCAATTAAAAATATCTTGAGCTCTTCCATGCTTTGGAAGGTACATTATAATACATATATTATAAGCCATTGGTTCCAGCAGTCATCATTATGTCAGTCGTTAAGCTATGTCAGACTCCATAACTCATGTTGAAATATCTGACATCAGTGAACCACACACACGAAATCCAAAAACAAACCGCTTGGAATATCCGGGTTCATAAGCATAAGTGGGTTCGATCCCCAGCCAGGGCAAGTTGGAAAATGGCCTTTTTCAAATTGTCCTGGGTCTTGGACGTTTTTCTATATAATGTATGTATGTACTCCCATGCTGGTCTGGGAGAAATGAAAAAACTTAGAATGTACCAGCTGCTTCTCTTCCCGCGCAGATCGTAAAAGCCAATCGAGGGAATGGGCAAAAATGCGAATCATGTTAACAGGCGATGCCGCTAGCAACCCATCACTGTATTGATTGCTTTTCCATCTTCTCGCCCACCATGATGCTAAAAGTGGCTTTTGGGTCTTGCGGCTCTGAAAATGCTCTGTCTGCCCCATTAGGGATAAAGACGTGATAGTATGTATGTATGTATGTATTTGTTATAAAATATAGTATCGTTGAGTTAGTATCCCATAACACAAGTCTCGAACTTACTTTGGGGCTAGCTCAATCTGTGTAATTTGTCCCTATTTATTTATTTTATTATATTACAAGTCACTACGACGTGCTACAAACCGCTACAACTTTTGCTACGAAGTAACTACGATTTGGCTACGATTTTTCTTTGTGTGGTGTGGATTGGATAAGCAGCTGCTACGAAGTGCTACCGCTTTTGATACCTTCGATATGGCGGTGTGGTTTCCGGCAGAGTTAAATAGGGCCACTCCAATTCCTCCCGTGGATGTCGTAGAAGGCCACTTAGGAAATACGAGCCAAACAAAGCTTATACATATCAGTGAGACCTCTCCAACCCGTCTGGACAACAGCGAGGAGAGTGTAAGCCAAAGCCTCTGGCTGCTCTGGCCAAATTTAGCTCTAATAGTACAGAGAGGACCGTGCTCCTGCAGTGGAGACAAAAAGACCTGATGATAAGCATAAATAATAATTCTTTATTCACTTAAATAATTGTACAGTAATTTTATAACGTAGTTATAATACAAAAAGATTGTTATAGGTTAGTACAAATTAATTTTAAACCCTGATTTCCAAACTAGGCAGGCGCCTGTATTTTGGAATCCAGTGTTCGACCGTATTTATAAATGAGAACCTATTTTTTAAATGTATAAAAATGTGGATGCTTAGGCTAAAACAATAACTAGAAATAATACAAAATAAAAGATTTAAATACATAACCATTTTACAGGCATGAGGCGTGTGTATGTATAGGAGTGTGTGTGACTGTAAGTGAGGTGATGAAAGTAGTATTGAGTGTAACAGGGGGTAGACAGACTGCTACCCAGCAATATTTAACATTTTGCTAGGTAGCAGTTTCTCTGTGTCATCATAGTCTAGTTGTAACAAGCAGTTGGTTAATTTTGTTTTGACCTCGTACTTATTTAATTTATAAATGTTTAGAGTTTCGTTAATTGTTCTGTAGATAATCAAACTAGACACATGAAACTGCCGAGACGCGAATGCAGTTCTATGAGGGGGTACAGGACATATTCTATGGTGAGTTATCCTTTTCGATGGGTCTGGCAGTGAAAGTTTAGATTGTTTGCGAAGGATAGTTCTGAACATGTAGAGCTGTCTCACAGTCAGCACAGATGCAAGAGTATAAAGTTGACGGGTGGGAAATCATCACAATGTGCTACGATGCGCTACGGCTTTTGCTACGAAGTACTAAGTACGATCACCGGCTTAGATTTGGCTATGATTTTTGATTGTAAGCAGCTGCTACCAAGTGCTTCAGCCTCTGATACCAACGATGTGCCACGACTTTTGCTACTAAGTACTAAAATTATGACTAGTGTACGATTTTTCTAAGTGTGGTCATGCCTGTGTCACTCCCCGTTTAGGTATCGAAAATATACCTACATTATTACTATGCGCGCGGCGACTACTCCGTAGTGGCAAATTCAGAGACATAAATCGTTTGTCTAGAGTAATAAGAATGAAATTGGCTTGCAATGGGTTTCTAGGTATGTAAACGAAAAGGTGCTGAGTTCTGACGCGAGCTAAAGTAAACCATATTGCTAACTACATTGAGTATATATTTCTTTGAATTTCTTTGTTGAGCGAGACTTCTGTATGTGCGGGAGTATTAATACTTTCTGTTGTGTGGTGTGGATAAGTAGCTGCTACGAAATGCTACAGCTTTTGATTTGTACGATTGCTACGATTTCAACGTATATTGCACGCCTCATAAGCGGAGCGTTGAGGTGCTAGTGCTCTACTCTCAACAGGACAGGGTCAAGCGTTTTTCTGGTCTTAAATTTTGTTTTTATCTCATTTCGTCAAGTGATTTTAGATTTAATTGTTTGTTTTTGGATTCACAAGTCGCGTACAGCAGCTTTCCAAATTTTTATTTTGCTTTTTTGGCAATTTTTCTCGGTATAGCGTAGTATTTGGCAACCTAGAGTGATATGCATATTATAAAACAGGAAAATTAAAAAGCTTTTTATTAGATTGGGTCGACTAAGCCTTATATTATCCAACTTAACCTTTGATATACATTTAAGTTTTTAATCAAAATTTACACAGATGCCATTGCATATTTAGATGTGAATAGGACTTAGAATTATGTTTATGAATTAGAAGTTCTATATCCTAAAAGTGTTAATCAATGAAAACCAGCTTTTCAAATCGATGTTGATTTATTTTTCAGAACGCCCGAGCTAGATCAAAAAGCAAAATTCATATTGCGCCAACAAACGGCACATAGAATAAATTGGAAATATTATTATTGACTTTTTAACCTTTGTACCGAAGCATCTCCATCACGCGCCGTCAATAAAGTCTGTCACAAACACTGTATCAAATAGTTTGCGAATACCAGACAGGATGTTGCGAGCGACATTGAATATGTATGGGGCTGTATAAAGGGCAATAAAAGTCAAGTGTGGCGATAAAAGCAAATAAATTCGGTGTGTAAATGAAAAGCGCGGACAATAGGAGACTTTCCACGGCCCATTACCCGCCCCGACGATTACGCGAAACGGCATTTCAAATGAAATCATTTACCATATTATTTTCATTTGGAGAGCCCCCCGCGCCCGCAAACTCCATTTCGACGGGTAACGTACGCGGTACAGCCAATTTTTTAAATGTACCCGCTCAAAATGAATTATGTAGAGGATAGGGAAGAACTGCGGACAAACAAGAAATAAAACGGTTGAGCGCGAGTCGGTGAGCGAGACAGCGTGTTCGCTCCTCCCTTTCCCCCCCTCCCGCGCCCCGCCGTTCCACTTGAAGACGGCCTCGAGAGCTAAGCTGCGTTTTATTGTCACTTACACCTCCACAAAGATTTGTTTACCACTAAACCCGTCTTATTTCGAATCTTCGTCAAACTTTTCATAAAAGGAACAAGGTCTGAAATCCTTTGCTTTTTTTTTCGCAACAGCTGCATAAGAAATATTATGATGGAGTATACAAGACAAGTAAATTTTGAATCAACGCTCTGATTAAAGAATCAGACGTTGAAACGATTGCTTATAAAGTATTAAGATGCTTATTTTGGATTGTCCGAAAATATTTGATAATAACATCGTATTATTGTTTCGTTATAAACTTTGTAGGATTTATGTAAATGCCTCTTCTAAAGATAATTACAAATGTACTGTATTAATAATTTAAATGTTCTTTCGCAATTGTGATAAAGAATCTTAAGTCTAGACGCACTGAAATCGTTAGGAGATTCCGAGCTTGATAGCTGAGCAGCCCGCATCTTTTATCCTAAACGATAGTCATTAAGTGTGGGCTGAATGTTGTAGATTAATGATAAAAAGATGTAATTTCTCAGAAAATAAACGTATATCTGCAGAAACGTCGATAACGAGGTTTTCTCGTAACGAATATCGGAGCAAATTAGTGGATTAAGTAATAAGTGAGTTAAAGGAAAACATCCCCTACTACTGGAATACGATGTTTAGTCACTCTGATGAACTCACTAAAAGTAAAGACCGGATTAGTCTACCAAATTTAATTAGCTCTACAACGACTACAACATCATCACCTTTTGCCCCATTTTCTACGGCCCCGTGCCGTTCTCATCCACTGCATAAATATGAGGAATCCTTCTTGGCCACCACTTGGTTACTGCTTCGGTTGATCGGCTGTCTTCTCTTCTAGCCAAGACAAAATTCTGATAAAGTGTTCAAAAACAAAAACTTTATACTTAGAAGTTGCTTTCTCTTCTGTTAAACCATTGTAGTGTGACGTGGATCAAATAAAGGGAGAATTATTCTTTTGTTACGTGTATTCAGTAACCAGATGGCCCGAGATTTATTTATAAGGAGCTCGGTGGCCAAGCAGGAAGGCCCCAGTTAAGCGACACCGAGCGTGGTCCGCACTTGGATGACTTACCACAAGTGGCATAAAAAATTCTCGTGCTACTCTGTGCTTCGGAAGAGATAACAAACCGTTGGCCCCCGCTGAAATTATTGTCAAATCAGGCAGCTTGAAAAATCTGACACCAGTGTTGGTCACTTACACAAATTCTCTCCGCGATTTTGATATTAGGCAGAAAGCGAGCAAGAGTAGGTAAATTATACTTTGCTTTTTAATATGGCCCGGGATTCTGACTACCCCGTCAGGGATAAAGAGAAAATGTTAAAATAACGCGGAGGATGATGTGGATAATGCAAAAGGAGGAGTTCATTAATTCGTCGGAAACTTTTTTATCTTCGTAGTTGTAGTACCTAAGCACGTTACCCGATAACTCACAGACGCCTAGACCTGGCATTCTATAGAAATTTTATTAAAATCGGTTATGCAGCTTGGTGTTGAAATCGGGCATTAGTTTTGAAAAATTATTGGCAGACCAAATAATATCTACTTATAAGAAATATTAAATGAGTACTCGTAGTAGGGGTCTCGACATCGGTAACGAAGCTTCGGAAACTAGAGTTGGTAAAGGGGTCACGCGTCGCAAGTTAGTTTATTCTCTGCTTAATACGATGACCACTAAATACTCTCTCAGTATCTTTGGAAATGAAATATTTATTACACTAGTATAAACTATAAAATTTACTATACTATAAAATGAAGTGCGATAATTCGATTGCTAGACGTCGTCAAGGATGATACCTATGCTATGCGTGTCAATCGCTTTACAACCAAGGATGGTCAAGACCGTGAGGATAACTGGCAATTCGCTGAGCTGACCAATCCTTGGGTAGTTTGATGATCAAACGCTAGATGGCGTTCGGGGGGACCCACAGTTTATTTAGGAATCATCTATCTTTCCGGATAATCAGGTGATTCAAGTCTGCAATATCCTAACCAGACTGGAAACAACTTTTTACAAAGTATACTTCGTCTAATTATATTGATCCGAACCCATGACCTTAGGGTCACAACAAGGCGAACGCCTCGACTTGAATATAAAGATAAAGTTCCTAAGATAAATTTAACTCATTATAGATGGTATAATATAGCTAATCACTAAATCCATATTTTATCTTCGTGTTACAGTCAAAGTGCTTTACCTACATACATTAGGCCTTACATACCTACATTAGAGCTTGACTCTAGATAGAGTAAGCCAGAATGGAAATCAATATGTGAGTTGTTCTGTGGTCAATGGTCATGTAATCTAATAAACGTAACAGTTTGACACTTCCAGATATTATATAGTATTTTTCAGTATATTTTAATTAGATAGAGCCTTTACGTGTGGTAGAGCTTCTAAAGTTACTCTAAATGTATGTAAATTATTCAAAAAACTTGTTTTTATTAGAAAATCGTAACAAAGAAAAGAATATAAACGGTATATATATTTGTAAGGTCTACTATAGTAGAGCCACTGTAAATTATCATAAAGAATCTGTAGTATTTAACAATTGTTTAGCATTATTAGCTAGGTAATAATTAAACTTGTTTTTCTTGCAAAATTGTCGTAGTGAGATAGAAATATAAAAAACTACATACCTAAGTACTTAATTGTCAGTGGCTCAACTACTGACAATTAAGTACTTAGGTATACAGTAGGTAGCTAGAGCTGGGTATCTTAAAAAAATTAAAAAGTAAAAAAAATAGGATAATTAAGTGATTTACTTTTAAAGTCGTAATAAATTAAAACAGGTCCACAGATATTTGTCCGTCATCCAAATCCAATTAGCTGTGTCGCGTCGCGCCGTAATCTGCCGGCCAGTCACTTAATTCAGCCATTTTAAAGCAATCTTTTTCAGCTACCGCCAAAAGTATTTCCAAACGAATAAATAATTTACGAAACGAGGACATAAAGTTTGGGAGCGACCCCGCTCGCATGCAAATCGAGTAAAGGAAAGAAGTGTTTTATCTCTTTCTATCGCCAGTTTTTCCGAAGCGAGAAAGCAAGTGCGACGCGCGATTCTCGGTACGTTAGAGTGAGAGAGGAACAATCGGTAGTTGCGTTCAGCTAAGTGAATCAGTGCCCGCGCTCGCTATTAAATCAAGGCGCGGAGGGGGGAGGCGCGTGCTAAAATGCTCTTTACGGGTGGGGTTTTGTTTGTTGAGGGCGGTTTCTGAGTTTCTGAACGATTACTCGCGGTACTCGGTTCGTGCTCACGTCAGTCGTGTTGCCGCGGTCGGAGTGCGCGTTTCCGGCGGATATGACAGTGACAGCGCGGTGACCGCGCTCTTGACACGCGGAGTTGGCGGGAAAAGTTCCCGCCCGGAATCTGGCAAAATATTTTCGGACGCTAATAAGGTGAGTTATTCTGTAGTGATGGAATTAATTGAAGTTTTGGGAAACTTTTTGCGACGGAAAAGTTTTTTTGAACAACGGATGTTTTCTAACTTTGTATATAAATACTCGTTTAATATAAGTGAATATTACGAAGAAGGGTTTTGATAAATGTTTTTAAAGTTGAAAGTGTCGAAGGCCGTCATATACTTACGTGTCAAAAATAGCAGCCATTAACGTGAAGTTATTATACAATTTACCGATTTTTAAAAAGAAATAATACAAACTATTTTTTGTCATGTTTTATGAAAATTTTACAGAAACTTCTTCAATTAATGTTTGTATAAAATGTATGGTCAAAATTTGTGCTTTATATTTCGTTCTGTCCAAAATGTGTTTGGTGTAGGTATAAAAAGCCTGTTCGTATAATTATACTGTAAACCTATAACTTTAAATCAATTTCTTGGAACCACCTACAAAATGTTAGAAGAATCGCAGAAGGATATAATATATGAGACTTTTTTTGTGAATCATATTTGAGAATTTTTTAAAAAACTATATCGACTAAAAAGTATAGATTCGTTATTTTAACAACTCAAATCAGACATATTATTCTAAAGGTCAAAAGCAACATTTTTTAAAGATTTGTATAGAACACAGGCTAATGGCGTCTTAGTTTCAAGTCAAATAGCGCTCTTGATATCAATTTTCTGCAATAATACTTACTTACCTAAATATAAAATCGCGTTAAAAATGTATTTGATCAATTGACATATTAAATAAATTATAGGTATATTAAAAATAATTGATATATTCAAAATAATTGATATATTAAAAAATAATTAATATATGTAATCAAAATCATTGATATATTAAAAAATAATTAACATATTAAAAAATAATTGATATATTAAAAATAATTGATATATTAAAAAATAATTATTATATTCAAAATAATTGATATATTAAAAAATAATTGATATATTTAAAAAAAGTATTTTGAGACGTTTTATTTTCTTTATTATTTATTTTTGACCAAGAATGTACCGAATTATAGAACTTGCTCGCAAAATTTCACGAGAATCAGTTGAGAAATATGAAGAAGATGCCGCAAGATGAAGCCCAAAATGCTGTGTCTGACCCATTAGGGCTAAAGACGTGATAGAAAAGAAGTCTCAGCTCACAGATTAGCCTGTACTGAAGTATATACCTAACTTTTGTATTATTACTATTTATTACCCGTGATGAGTATTAATTTGAGGCATTCCCTTGGGCAGAAACAGATTTTTCTATGAACGCGTAGTATAATGTTTAATTACTTATACTTTACACTACGAAGTAGGTAGGTAGTAAAATAGTTTTATAAGCCCATTTCTTTATATTATTTTCGAGGTATCTTTATTTTGCTAACAATAGTCGCTTTCATTTAAAATAATTTCAAGACATTTAATTGAAATCCTTTAAAAAACAATGTTGTTAAGGAATGGCAGTCTTACAAGAGTCACAATTCACAAAGCAGTCCTTTTCACTGAAGTGTTTAGATCACAATCAGAATGAATCAAAGACCAAATTATGAAACTTTAGCTGCCGATTGTTCGCAAACTAATTGTAAAAAAATGTGTGATTTTAAAGTATAACTAATTATAATACTTTCTTTTGGTCACGTTCTAGGAGTGTCAAAAGTGCTTCGAATGGCTTCGAGAAAAGTATGTTCACTTTTTCTCGATTTGACATCTTATTAGTACAGATACAAAGAATACAAGATCAATTAGAACTAATGTGCCAGCAACTTACCGCTTTGACTGTGAAATATATAGTAGCTCATTTGCCTGCTGGCCAAATGCGGCGAGGAATCCGTACATATCCAACTGGCTGATTACTAGCGGCACTGCTGCACGAAGTCTAAATCTCTAACGCAATAAAGGCCAATACGAATGACCAATAATAATAAGCTAAATTATGTATAATAAGCATATTGAGTTGTATCGAAATGCGATTAATAAGGCGTCAGGCGCTTTATAAAATATGGACTAACTCTACAACTTAAGATAAAACTACTAATAAAGTTAGTCCATTGCCATAGGCTTGAGTTTCTACTCGTTCATATAATATACCATACCCGTCCATTCTATTGGCTGATTACTAACGTCACCACTGCACGAAGTCTCAATATCTAACGCAATAAAGGCTAATAACAATAAGTTCAATTATGGGTGATAAACATATTTAATTGTATCAATATGCGATTGCAGTTGACATCAGGTGCCTTATAAAATACGGTCTCACTTTACAACTTGGAATAAAGTTAGTCCATGGCTCCAATCTTGAGTTTCTACTCCTACATATAATATAATACAATACCCGTCCATTCAATTGGCTGATTACTAACGTCACCGCTGCACGTCGTCTCAATCTCTAACGCAATAAAGGCCAATACATACGGTCAATAACAATAAGCTCAATTATGGGCAATACGCATATTGAATTGTATCGATATGCGATTGCAGTTGACGCCAGGCGCCGTTGCCAATTGATAGCTGATGGCACAAATATGTATCGAAGTTTTGTATGTATCCATGTCACTATACGGGGTGTTTTAGAATGGTGGAATAATATTTTAAGGGCAAATAAATATAGGTAGTCCGTTTGAACAGCTTACGCAGAAAAGTAATTTAGTTTTTTTTTTTACTTTTATTTTTGAAAATGGCTTGGTTGATTGCTCGATAGGCTATTTTACTGTGTATGTTTTTGTTTAACATTTTTATACCTAAATAAAAAAATAATATTTTCATATTTTCATTAATCACTAAAAAGAAATAATATTTTTATTGAATAGAGCAAACAATTGCTTTTTAAAACTAAAGGTGGTGGGGGCATCTCACTATCTCTTTCGTATGCCTGAGACTAAAAAGCAGTGACGTCAAGAGCGCTGTACGTGCATCCTTATTCTGTTACTTGTCAGTTTCCCCTTTCATCAGATTTTAAAAGCCTATATAACTTACTTATTTTTGGGCAGATTTAAAGAATCATTTTGTTTTTGGTTTCGGGTTATGTTACTAATTGATATAAATATTAAAAATAATGGATCGCGCTAGATGCAAGCCGCTCTAGATCGGTCATTTTGGAAATCTTTGGGAGAGGCCTATGTCCAGCAGTGGACGTTGTGCGGCTGAAATGATGATAATGATGATTAAAAATAATTGATTAAAATACCATATTCCTACCGGGAATATTTAATTTATTCGCTTTTAAGTTTTTTTGGAAACCCTTAAGTGAGGCCTATTACCAGCAGTGGACTTCCTGTGGATTATCAGCCATTTATAAATTTCATAAAAGAAGACATAAAATAATATCGTTGTCCGTAGTTAAACAATTTCATTACTGCCTAAATTCAATGCGCAACTTTGCCAGAATCCGCTGTACATTAACTCGTACGCAAACAAAGTTAAAGTTAGAATTAAAAGCCTTTCGTGTCTAAACTCTAACTGAATCCGACTAACCCACTAGTTAGTTATACACGGATTAAGAACTATACAATACAGTCTAGTAAGTAGCTTTATACAATATGTATAGAGACGAAACTAATTTTTAAATAATTGGCCAAGTACTTGTCGGGCCACGCGCAGTGTACTGTTCCGTAGTTGCAAATGTCGACTTTGAGTTCACGCCACTAAAAATGTCTAAAAACTAATTTTCTATTGAATTTGAATGAAATTTCCTTTACCTACCAAGTCTTTATCCGTAATGGGGAAGACATTATTTTGGCATCTTGAGGCTCTAAGCAGAGCCCAGGGCCGCAAGACTCAAAGACTACTTTTAGTGTGTTGTTGGGTGACAAGGTTGAAAAAGAAAACCAAAATAATGATGGGTATTTTCACTCATTCTGAATTCAAAATTTACGCCCATTTTCTTCTGCGTCCAAAACCATCAGTGTCTTCTCTTCTTATTATTAAAACGATATATCAACTTAATGCCTCTTGTCGATGGAGTGTCTGTTACCCATCTAAAAATGCCTCTATAGTGCTAGCGTAACTAGCACTACGCAAACAACTCAATTTCCCCACTATACTATTCACAAAAGCTCCCCTAGTTAGGCGTGCATATAATTTTACTAATGCCACTGACTTAGAAAGGATAGATGCCGCGTGCTATTATCTAGGACAGTGCTTAGTGGTTTTGTTTTGTGTGTGTGTGTGTGTGTGTGCAAGAGGTCTACATTGGTACCATTTTTCAAGTTGCTGAAAGGCATCTTACATATCTTGACGACTGCCTATACAATTAAAAAAGCCGGGAACGGCTTTAGGTGCCTTCTGAAACATGGAGGAGCTTGAAAAATTATGCCACTTCTGGTCACCCATCTAAGCGCGGGCTACGCCAGAAGCTGCTTAGCTTGCGAAAGCGTTAGGAAATACTCGTAAGCATGTGAATTGTGCTAGCTGAACGATGTCCATAGGGTAGCGTTTTTTCAGGGCTTTTTTATTTATAACTAGGTAAAGTAATAAAAAAAATTAGTTTTAATTACATAATTTACTTCTTGTTTTATCAAAGTGAATAAATTAAACATGCCATTTAAAATATACTAGTAGTTCGCCACGAACTTAGACCTCACGATTATATCTTCTACTATCAAGCAAAGCAAGCAAGCAATCCAATACACGACAATTGAACACAATTAACTGACTAAATAAATTAAACAAAACTTTAAACTAGCAAGACAACAAAAAGTCATATGATTCTAGAAAAAATCAAGTCAATCTTGTAAACTTATGAAAAAATAACCATAGCGAGTTGAGATTTTATTGGACATCTACCTACATAGTTATTGCTTTTTGTGAACTATATGGTATTGAATGTACTTACGCAACGCAACAAATATTTGTCAATTTTCTTCTTTTCTTAAAAATAGTGGTCAAGACATTGGTCTTGTAACTCGGTTTAATTCCCACGGGAGACATGTATTTTTAAGAAAGTTGTTCAGTAACCTGGACTGAATTCAATATTTTGTAAGAAGATTTTGTATTGTATATCCGTCACGGCTCAGTCAGCTAGACTTCGCGAGTCACCCTAAACCCGTTTAAGTATAACGTATAAAAAAGTTGTCCAGACAAAAAAGTTGTTCAATTAAAAAAAATGCGTTTTTATAATGGCAACAAAAAAGTCTAATGAAATTTTTGAAAATATTTTGAAGTGGCGGATATATGACAGTTTTAAAATTTTAAACCCCCATATTTCCGCCATTTTGAAAAATTTTGGAAAACTGGCTCGACAAAAAAATTCTATTTAGTTGCTGAGCCTGCTTACAAAATTTTATGAGAATCGGTTAAGAAATGCGACCTGTAGGCGAGAACAGCCAGACAGACAGACAGACAGACAGACAGACGGACAAAAGAATTTTTGGCTAATCTCGAAACTGAGACGCTTCGCTCGCTCGGTCAATTAAATAAGGACTTTCCATTCATACGTCCACAAATAGCTTTATTAAACTAATAAAAATGTGAATTAAACCTTTTTAGTATTATTGAACTTGAAAGGATTACGAGATTAGATCAATTCCCATGGTGAACACTCCTGCCATGCCGGCTGTATACAAAAGATTCTTTTGCCTTCGAGATAACACGGTGACGAGTATCTCGCCTTTAGTGCCATGCAAAAAAGATATGGCTGTCAAAACGAAGTGCCAGTGCCTTGTTTTAAAAATATATTAGCCGCGAATAAAATAATTTGAATTTAGAATGCCAATTCTATTGTTTGAAATTGAATAACGCCTATCTTCATCAGTTTATACAAAGAGAACGAAGTGCATGAGAATTCTCTATCTATAGAGGGTGTTCCAGAAACGTGAAATACAACGAGCTATTATTTTCTATGGTGAAATACTAATCTCTGAAAGGCATGCTCAGTCTGTAGTATACAGACAGTTAACCCAAGAAACAAATTATACCATTTTATATTGTTCTGATCAAAATGTTAGGTACTTGCTTTAGAAAAGTACGCAATGGAGACTGACCTCCATGCTGGTCTGAGAAAAAAAAACATAGAATGTATCACCTGCTACTCTTCCCGATTGAGAGCAAAGGCCAAAATCTGAATCATGTTATAGGCGATATGGTCAGCAACCCTTCACTATTTTGATTTCCTTCATGCATCACCATGTTAAAAGGCCTGTGGCGAACTCTACGCCACTACGAGGAACTAAACACCACAAACAACAATGAACGCAGCAATACATAGTTCACAAGAATCATACGAGATAGCGCCAGCAGATTCTACATCTCGATCTCAGAGTTCTGGTTGCAACTGACCATATATACAACCTCGACAATACACCGTCAGAGCCGCGGTTCCCCAGGCGCAACACCATGCCTGGCGGGAAGATCTTCCCTTTGTGGCGGTCGAGCATATCACCTCGCTCCCGCTACAGTGGAGACCCCGACCTATGGGTCTTACGGCTATAGGTTCTGTCTATCCCGTCAAGAAAAAGTCGTGGTAGTGTATATTAAACTGAATCGCCATGCGCGACCCTCCTGTTACTACCCGAGCCAAACTTGGCCAGACCTGCCAGAGGTCTTGGCCAACACTCTCCTTGCTGGCCAGACGTTTCATTCCATTATCATTCCGTTATTTAATGCAATAAATTTATTAGCATGGCAATGAAAGCGACGTTAATGAGTGAATTATCGTTATTACCGTTAAATGCGCGTCGTACTCAAAGTTGCATATTGGATTTGCTGAAATGCATTCCGTTAGGGTTGCACTAGCGTTTAATAATAGTATTTAAACTGGCCATTGGCTAAATTGCGCCGTGTGGTTTCCGGCAGAGTAGAACAGGACCACTCCAAGTCTTTTCGTGGATGTCGTAGAAGGCGACTTAGGGAATACAAGCTAAACAAAGCTTATAAACACCATGAGACCTCTCCAACCCGTCTGGCCAGCGTGGAGAGTGTAGGCCAATTCCTCTGGCTGCTCTGTAGTACAGAGAGGGTCGTGCTTCTGTAGTGGAGACTGGAAAGACCTGGAGATGAGATAATTGGCTAAATAATGTGATTTGATATATACACTTTTTTTAAGGCCATATCTAGCCTACCGTATTGATACCTATGGCCACATCTAGACGGTGACTAATAATGTTTTTAAACTAAAAACCGATTTCACTCTCAAACTACACAACTGATTTTGTGTTTTCTGTGGAACCACCTGACAAGTATACATAAGACAAAAAAAAAGAATTTTCCAAATGGGACCAGGCGTCTTCGATAATCGGTGACCGTACATAAAAACTTAAAAGATCGAGACGAATTGAAAACCTTCTCCTTTTTTGGAAATCGGTTAAATATGACCATATTTATATTCTATCTATATGAAGAGAACTTTATGTTTTTACCTAACTACGACAAAATCAAGAGGAACAGGGTAAATCCGCAAGACCCAAAATGCTCTGTCTGCCCCATTAGGGATGGAGACGTGATGTATACGGTAAATTGAGCAGTCCTATGAATGTATGTGGGTATTTACGTCTGTTCCATCGTAGCACCCAAACCGCCGCTTATACAATTTTCACAGATGAGGTGACATAGGCTATAATTTGTAATACGAATGTTACATACAAAAAACGCGAGTAAAAAAATGATATTTTTATGTTTAGATATCGAGTAGGGTATCAAATGGAAGGTCTTAATCCGCTAGATGACAACTAGTCAAATCAGACACCTTTTTCCTAAATGTCAAAACAAAATTTACCTATGGGACTTTTACCAAATTATCAACGATGACGTCATCCGGTTTTTGGAGTCAAATAACGCGCTTAGTGTTAGTTTTTTGTATTAATAAATCTAAAATCTGGTTGGAAATAGATATGATCAATGTAATTGACACTATTTTGTGACGTTTCATTTAATTTGATGACCTCCATGGCGTAATGGTCAACACGCTAGACCGCCAACCCGAAGGTCCTGGGTTCGATCCCCAGCCAGGGCAAGTTGGAAAATGGCCTTTTTCAATTTATCCTGGGTCTTGGATGTTTATCTATATATGTATTTGTTATAAAATATAGTATCGTTGAGTTAGTATCCTATAACACAAGTCTCGAACTTACCTTAGGGCTAGCTCAATCAGTGTAATTTGTCCCTATATATTTATTTATTTATTTAATAAACTGTACCGAATACTTTGGCCCAGTCCACATCCCTATTAGCACATTTAAAAAATATGAGGTCTAATGAAATATACTGAAACTATTTTAAGGATGAATTCAGTTCGTGATACTGAACACCTTTCCCCCAGGAACATACCTATGCCGATTTACGAAAAATAAATTTTGGGCTTTTCATATAAACTTGGATCAGCTGATCAGTCAAGTTAAATGGGAGGCAAAAAATTTCTTTTTTGCAAAACTTTTTTTTTAATTTTTATAATTTATCCCCCGAAAATGAGCTTACCATTCTAATCCATTTTTACTTACCAAATTTCACTCCTGATTTGGTCCAGTATAATCGGAGCGAATTGGCTGTGACAGACGGACAGACAGACGCATAACTGTGGGACTTTCTATAAGGGTTTCGTTCCGTCTGTAAAATATTTTTGTTTTCGGTTTAAAAGTATGTTACTTATTGATATGAATAATAAACATAATTGATTAAAATACTGTCAAATTTTTACCATTCTTATAGAGGTATAGAAATGTGTCGTAAGCATCAGCCCTAGACGCTGTCAATCATCATTGGTGTCCCGCCGACACAAATAAACAGTGTAGAGAAGAGAAACTTCTTCAGTGCTACTGTATAGTCGGCCAATGAGATACCTGGGAAATCTTTCCAAATATACATCTTAATCATCATCGTCATTATCAGGCCCTTCCGTCTCCACTGCAGGAGCATCACCCTCTCCGTACTACCAGAGCCACACATGGCCAGGGCAGCTAAAGGACTCTGCCTACACTCTCCACCCTGACCAGACTCATTTCTCTCAGGGTTGGAGAGGTCTCATTGAAATTTATAAGCTTTGTTTAACTTGTATTTCCTAAGTCGCCTTATTCTACGATATCCACGGAGTGGTCCTGCCGGAAACCACACGGCATTTCCAAATATACATTTTCATGTTATTATTATTTTGACTTTAGAGATATTCAAAATATAGGTAGAGGGCCGGCCCAGCTATCACGTTAGCCGACTGCACAAAGAGGGTCATGCTCCTGCAGTATAGAGAAAAAAGACCTGATGATTATGATGAATCCCGCTAGCCGACTGTACTACTCGAGCCATACTTGACCAAAGCAGCCTGAGGATTTGACCTACACTCTCCTGGCCAGACGAGTTGAAGAGCTCTCAATCATGTTTATAAGCTTTGTTTAATTTGTATTTACTAAGTCGCCTTCGACATCCACGGGAACACTTGGAGTGGTCCCATTCTACTCTGCCAGAAACCACACGGCTTGGCTTGTATCTATTATGAAAATAATTATTTCACTTTTCTTTAAGACCCTGTATAGAGAGAGTAGACTAGATTCTAGTATACACACGTGCTGTTGCAGCATGATATTGAAGAGTGATTTTACTTTTCCATAAGCCCATGTACAGCGTCATTTCTAGTACGATACGTACGCGCATGTTTCTGCCCTGTCTTTAATTTACAAGCCGGCGATCTGCCATAATCGGTTTAGCGTCTGCTGCAACTTCCAATTTGTATTTTAGTGACGCTCCTCTACTCTATTTCAATCAGAACTACTTAGTCAGGTCACGCAGGCGTCAAGTATACTTTATAAAACTACATCGATTGCTCATAATAATACTAACTGGTCACTGAGTTGGTAATATTAACTATGAGTATTATTAACTCGGTGACCACTTAGTGTGTAGGCAGACTATCAAAATCATATTACCCATAGGAAGTCCACTGCTGGACACAGACCTCCCCGAGGATTTTTAAAATGACCCCTCTAAAGCGGCTACCATCCAGTGTTTTCCAGCGGCCCTGAGGTGCTATTTTTCAAACGCGGAGTCACTACACGAACGGTTTTTTGTATGGAAAAACCATTCGTTTAGATGACTCCGCGTTTCAAAAATGATACTTTTGGTCCGGTTATCTGACCACCTTGTGGATGTCGTACGCAGGCAGATAACATATAGTTATTGCACTGCTAGAGTCGAAATAATACTAATCATCTTCGTTCACTATTGGATAAAAACCTCTCTTAAGGATTTTTAAAATGACCTCTCTAAAGCAGTTATCATCCAGTTTTTTTCAGAGGCCTTGGTCACCTTGTGGATATCGTACTGTTCGCTTCCCAGCACATGGTCTCCATTCGAGAACCTTTATGCTCGTCCCGCTCACTGCCACTTCAATGAGCTAATCTTAGAGATGCAGAAGAATAATTCATTAGTCAGATTATTGATATTTCACTATGTGTATCCGCAATCTAAATTTTAAAGGAATCTCTTACCTACATAGCAAGTTGTGTAGTGTCAGTATCGATCCATCGCTGTCTCGATTGAACCATAATAATAGTTAATTTAAATCGATCAATAAAATTGATCTCCATTACAGTTATAAAACTTGTACATTAAAGCATCTAGCGACTTGATCAAATATCATTGCCTGTTTAGACGAGTGAATCGTAAAATAATTTGTTTCAATTGAATTGAATGAATTTACATGATGATGTTTATTGTGTTTTTATTAAGGCCTGATTCGCGTCGGATTGTGAAATGAGCGAGTTTAATGCTTATTAATATAAATAAAATGCACTGGATATTTCGATAATGTTCAATTGAAAACGATATTTTGGATTAATGCTCGGCGCTCGAATAAACAACGTTGCTGGAGTTATTTTGATCGTCAAAATGAATTTTTCGATATTATGACATAATATGACACTTATTTTTTTTACATTTTGTCGGCTATCAGAATAATATAATACTAGTCACCTAAATAAAAATATTCAATGGTTAAAAATACTTTGAAATATGTTTTCTACAACTAGGTAGACAACCTGAATCACCTGATGGTAAGTCGTGCATTTTAATAATGCCTATTTTGAAGGAATTTTTACAGGACAACGTATAGAATTATTTTGGTCTAGAACTGTCTTACAACCAAGATATGTAAAAATATAAGGTTTAACTAGGTGGGAAAGAGAATCAAAATAGAGACATGAAAGAGAATAAAAAGTAAAAACCATTTTTATTTTCTCCACAAAACTTAAAATAAAGAAAGAGAGAGATTCTTAGAGAGAAACAGAGGTTTTCGTTGTTTTTAGCAGCTTTTATGATATGACTTAGAATAGAGCAGCTGGTACATCAGCGACCTGAAGTGGATCTTTGCCTCCGAGACAAAAGAGCGCCACTATTTGTATTCTGAGCGATATCTTGCCAGCTGACAACTTCCATCTCCCGCAGACCAGCTTGCACAGTATCGGTTCAGCGATATCTGGGTCGACCTTCTGGTCTTCAGTCTGATACCTTTCTCATATATCTGCCTTAATGCCACGATCCTCCTTTTTGGTCATGTTTGTTATAGCCACTTCACCGATCTAATCCGCTGGGCTATGGCAGTGACCTTCGTTCTTCTACGAATCTCCTTATTTCTGATTCCGTCGTGTAGAGAAACACCGAGCATAACCTACTCCATAGCGCGTTGGGTGACCTTAAGCCTTCTTATCTTCTTATCGTGTGTGTTAGTGACTAACACTAGTGTCAGAGATTTTAAACCGCCTTAAAGGCCTCTGACATGGTTTTAGGTAACGACCAATGTCAAAGACAATGACCGGGACCGACGGCTTAAGGTGCCCTCCGAAGCACGGATCATCTTACTTATCAGACAATCAGGTGATCAGCCTGCAATGTCCTAACCAAACTAGGACAACAACACAAAGTCTTTGTCCCCGCCGGGAATCGAACCCGCGACCTCCGGGTATGAGCCGAACGCTCTAAACACTACACCACGGAGGCAGAGAGAGCCTTCTTATGAGACCCATAGAAAGGGATTTTCAGAGCCATAAGTCATCACTGGTAACACACATTGATTAAACACTTTCACGCAATAGCACGAAGAACCGTTGATGGCCGATGGAGCAGAAAGGTTCTCGAATGGCGGCCACGTACCTGCAAGCGCAGCGTAGTATACCCACCAACTAGGTGGTCGCACGACCTTAGCAGCTTGCAGGAAAACGCTGGAAGCAGGCCGCTTCTAATCGGTCGTTTTGGAAAAGTTTGGGGGAGACCTAAGTCCAGCAGTGGACTTCTTGCGGCTGATGATGATGATGAACGGGTTACCCACGTAGAGAGTCAGCTACTGGCCGACATGGACCTCGTCCGGAGGTCTACATCAGGGCGAATGTGACAAGAGGACGCCAGTACACGACAACGTCTCGCGACATTTGATATTTGTTATAATGTAAAAATAAATCGACTATACCACGTAGATATCATATCAATACAGATCAAACTAATTATATTTAACTGCGCGAGTAATATCAAATTTAATCGACAATTTACAGCATTACCCCAGCAAGTAGCTAATTACTCGATTTGACTCGAATTAATCGGATTGATTAATCGAAGTAGACTCGAAATTAAGCGATACAAATATAATTTCGGGGCAAATTGTGTTTGCATTCGGTATTGAGCGATTCGATGTTGACTCGACAAACATCGAGATGAAAGAGAAGTCGACTGTTATTTTATTTTATTTCGCTGGGAATACAGCTTATGAATTAACTGGATTCGTTAAAAATATATTTAAATTTTGACGGGGTCCTTCTTTTGGTACGAAATTTGATGCTTATTAAAGTATCTGTTTAACATGAACTTTTTAATAAATACAGTTATTATATTAGGGATAATGCATAGACTCTACACTTAACAGAGGAAAGGTGTCTCCGGTGGAAGCACTGAGGGTTCTTACGACTCAGTCCATCTGCTTGGAGGATTCGCTAAGTAGAATAGGCGGAAAAACATCTTGTAAAAGGGAGAATAGGACAGAGGGAAATGGAAGAAGATAGAGGAGGCCATAACATGAAAAGAGTTATGAGTGTTGACGAAGCAAAAGAGGTTTGCAAGGATCGTAGTAAGTATAAACCATAGTCTTTGTCTACCCCCACGAGAAAAAAGCGTGAAAATATGTATGTATGTATAGAGGAGGCCAAGACCCAAAATTTCCATAAAAATTACTTACCTACAATCCTACATATATGTTCTTACTACTTTGACGACTTCCTTAGCGTTGAGTCACCATGTAATTCGCCACGCAGACGTTCCGGGTTCAATTCCCGGTCAGTTCAAGTTGGAAAATGGCCTTTTTCAAATTTTCCCGGGTCTTGGATGTTTATCTATATTTGTATTTGTTATAAAATATAGTATCAATGTTTCACATAACACAAGTCTTACTTTGGGGCTTGCTCAATCAGTGTAATTTATTAACATAAGTCAAATCTTGTCAGTGATAAAATCATCCACGAAAGTGTTGAAACGCCATTCCGTGACTGTAAATGTAGATACCTACAAACATAGTCAAGTATAGGTGAAGCGGCTCCCTCTGGCAGCAAAGGACACGGCTCACATAAATCAATTAATTTCGATCAGTAAATTGCAGTGCAGTGTGCGACGTGATGCGGCTATGCGAAAGATATTGCACGTCGCAGACGTATACGTATATTTTTTGTTAAATCATTTTATTAAACAAGGGTGGGTCAAAAATAAATAAATTAAACATCATAAAATATTGTCACTAATTGATCATATCTATTTTAAAATATGTGATATTTAACCGACTTCCAAAAAAGGAGAAGGTTATCAATTCGTCGCGATCTCACCGATTATTTGAAGACGCCGTAATTTTGATAAAAGTGTATAATTTCGTGGTAGTCCTATGGGACTACCTCGAAATTATACACTTTTATCAAAATTAGTTGTATATTTTGGGGGTTAAGCAGGTCTTTAGTTTAGAAAAATTCTAGATTTAATGCAAAAGAACTGATGCGGTATGTATATAATTTTCTAAATAAGGGTCTGTTTTATCGCAGTCCACTGTAGGGCATAGGTTTGAGGTCCATGACAGGTGCTTCTGTAGCCACTGTCAGGGGAACGCAGTCAGATTCTAACCTAATTTCCCTATTTTCTTCTAAAACTAACTCATATTTTTTGTGAGTTTTTTTACGGAAGCCTACGATGTTGAGATTTGTGACTCTAGTTCAAACATCAGTGTCATATATGCGACAAGCCATATTAAGGTTTTTTTTAAACTACAGTTAAGTTCCTTGATCAAAGACAATTTTCTTTCCTTAATCAATTAACACTTCTCTTATTTTTATTCCTAGAGAGCATTTTCTGACTGCGTTTTATCATTTTGTTAATGTTTATATATTTTTAAATTTTAATATTAATACTGTGACTGCGGCGTACATGCAGGTATTTCCACGGCCGGACTCGCATATATTCATTTTATTACACACTAGCCAAAGCCCGCGACTTCGTTCGCGTGGACTTTATGTCTCTGGAAAATGCTCATCAGGCTGAACAACTTTTACTAAGGCGGCATTTTTATATCTCTTATAGTTTAGCTGGACCATTATGGTTCTGCATCAGGCGTTCCATTCCCCAAAATCATTTATACCCTATATGTTGCCCAGGCTTAATAGCTATATAACAAAAAAAGTTTCGTTCGAATCCGTCCAGTATTTCCGGAGATTAGCGTGTACAAACAGACAAACAGACATACAGACAAACAGACAGACATTTTTTTTTAAATTCTTACTCTATTACAACGTCTCCATCGCCCCCAATATTTTTTTTGGAAATATATTTAATGTACAGACACACTTTTTTTACTGTTTTATTATATGTATAGATATATGTATAGATTACTTTTGTGTTTCAAGAGCAGATTGTTGTACTTAACATAAGCTATGTAGAATATACTTAGCTTATCACTCAGAGATGCGACTTAGAGCCTGTTCAAGTACAATACTGCATTGCATAGATTATTCCAACTGTTCTTTGAATATTTAATCGAATAAATGAGAGTAGGTATAGTTAGTGCAATAGTTTTTCAGCAGAGAGCTTTTATAATTTGAGGTTACAAAATCTTCTTCCGTTGCCCCCTGTTCATGAAGAATCTGTGAGTTTTCTTTCTAACGCTCAGCGACACTTACGGCCGCTACTTGCACTTAAGCCACGCTCTCTAATCTCAGCGTCCGAGATGCATCCTCAAAAGTAATCTTGTGAAGCCTGGGGCCACTTCACACGGTCTTGAACATCCTTGGTTATAAGATCCTATCCTTCATGGCACCCATATCATCCTTGATGACGTCAAGCCGTATGTAACTTCACGCGTAAACGGCTGGACCAATGTTGATAAAATTTGGTATGCAGAAAGCTGACACCCTCGATTACCACATAGGTTATTTTTACTGCGGGTAACACCGCTGGGCGCAGCTAGTATTAAAATAAACCCCGAAATCACCCAGAACATTCTAGTCCAATTAGGTAATCTGGCATATAATAGAATTTCGCCGGCAAGGTTGCAGCCGCGGATGCGCGGTGGGTGTCGTAATGCGGTAATGACACAATAATATAAATAGGATTATAGGGCCCCACGCGCGCAGACAGGACGCGCCAATGCGAGAGACCACAGTGGGCTGCCTGGTAGAGAAGGATGGACAAAAAACTATATTTGAGTGTAGAAAATATGGCAAAGAAATTCAAGCTTGTGGATTACACAATGTCGGCGATTTATTCAATGAATTAAGTAAAAATTTATTATATATACTTAGAATATTTTAAGAAAACATAAACACCACACATTTCGTTTATAGACTAAGGTATTTTTAAATTAATAAATAAATAAAAACAGGCAAATCATACAGATTTAGCTAGGCTAAAAATAAGTTCGTGACTTGTGTTAAGGGATACTAACTCGACGATACTATGTTTCATAATAAATATATAAATATAGATAAACATCCCAGACCCAGGCCAATTTAAATAAAAACGGCCAAGTGCGAGTCAGACTCGCCCATGAAGGGTTCCGTAGCAGCAAGTAACATAATATAAAAGTCTTTTAGTATCTTTTTTTTAATATTTGAGTTGATTATATGAAAATTAGCGGAAGGAAGAGAGACATGGAAAGCACTCTACTGACAAGAGCCCAGCTCTTAAATGTAAGAAGAATGAGAAGAAGAAATGAAAATTAAATTGCGGTTTACGATATATGACCTATTAAAAAAAAAACTACTTGCTAGATCTCTTTCAAATCAATTTTCGCTGGTAGTTTGCATGTTTATGAACATCATATATTTTTTTAGTTGGAATATTCTCTTATTTTATAAGTTACAGGGGGGAGGGGGGGGGGGACACATTTCACTCATTTTTTCCACTTTGGAAGTGTCTCTCGTGCAAACTATTCAGTTTAGAAAAAAATGATAAAAGAAACCTCAATATCATTTTTGAGGACTATACTATAGACTATAGACTGATGAAAAATAAATTTTTAAGTTTCAGTTCTAATTATGGGGACCCCAAAAATTTATGTATTTTTTCCTATTTTTGTGTAAAAATCCTAATGCGGTTCACAGAATACATCTACTGGCGGCTGTGACATACGGACGGACAGACAGACAGACATGACGAATCTATAAGGGTCCCGTTTTTGCCATTTGGCTACGGAACCCTAAAAAGATAATTTTCCTTTTGACCTGACCGGAGATCGAACCCTTCAAAGTGACAGCGTGGCATGATGACCACAGTGGTCGTCATTTTTGTATTTTTCAACATTCCACGTACGACATTTATTGAAAAATATTAAATGAATTTTGATGGGTTAACGAATGGAACAGCGTTTCTCGGTCTTCTATCTTTATCAATTAAAAAAAAATATATCCATTTGTATGTTCCGTATTTTTTTTACCTGATATTTAAACTTAATTTCTTGATCATTGAACAACCATAAAGACGAAAATAGTTAGTATTTGCAGATTTTTCGTCGACTATGTCTTTTGACCTCCACGTACGCATCCTATCTGTTTTATATTCCTTGAGTCCCAAATGTCATGTATGCATCTTTATTTTCGTAATAAATTTTTGTCCCATCCTGGCCGTACTCCAGCCCACTGTGTCTGACGTCACGCTGCGCGGCATCGAATGCGCCCGCGCATCGTTTAGTCCATTCATTGGGCCATTAATGTCATTTATGCGACGCTCGCAATTCCACACGTGGGTCTCTGTTAATACGTGCAATTGAATTTCATTGCCATTTTCCTCTCGCAAATAAAGTTATGTCGGTTTGCAATGTTTTATTTTGTGACTGTTTTGCTTTTAGTTTTGTGATTTTTAGCTTTGAATAATTATAGTATGATAAAAAAAGATTTAGGTTTCAAAATTAATGGCTTATTTAACGATTGTAATTGCATTGATGAGAGGTTCTTAAATGGCGGCCACGTACCGGCAAGCGTAGCGTAGAACACCCACCTGCTATGTGGTCAGACGATCTGAGCAAGGTTTCAGGACGGCGCTGGATGCTGGCCGCGTCCGATAGGTCGTTTTGGAAATCCTTGGTGAGGCCTATGTCCAACAGTGGACGTCCTGTGGCTGATACGATGATGATGATAAGATGCGTTAACAGAACACAGGAGACAATTGTTCTAGACTTGAAGAAAGCAGAGATTTCTTTAAATAGTTTTTATTAGGTTCTAGAGGGATTTGTTTTTGTGAAAATCCTTTTTTGACGATTTTGGATACACACAGATAAGTGTCACAAAACACCTTTGTGTTTTTGTCACGCTTAAGTAAATAGAAATAGGTTGCTAGACTTTCCCATGGCCTCCTTATAAGATCTAAGCGAGAGCTGGTGCTTTTATTTTCTGTGCTTTTCTGAGTCTGCCCAACCAGCCGACACTGCAAGAGGTATGAATGAGGTCTATCATGCTTACAGATCAAAGCCGGTAGGTGTGAAGTCCTCGGTTCTTCGAGGTTGGCGATGCCAAACCTCGCTATACCAGTAGAATTTAAGCGGGAGCTGGTGTGTTCTGTGTTTTTGGTTTACTCAACCAGCCTGAAAAAGAGATGAAAATTACATACATTTTTGTTTATTTAATTAGGACCCAAAGCAATAATAAATTGTAATAATATATGATATTATAATTAAACTAAAAAGTAAGTTAAAATCTAAATTGACAAGTACATTTCAATCTAAATTAAAATAAATAAATAAAAAACTTACAAATAAAAACGTCGTACAGATTATTGCCCTGCGGTAGAGTGTCCAAGAGGTTGGTAGCATTGCGCCACGCTGGATGGGAATGTTTATTCGTTGGGCGCCAGTCTTTTGGTCACCCGACACCTCGACTAACTTTTGATTAAAAAAATTAAAAAGAATAAACACTAACATTAAATATTTATATGATTTGTGATAATTACTATTCTGTACATAAATACATTATAAAGATTAACTTCTTATTGAAAATTACGCGCGTCTAACAGTCGAAGCAAGTAGGCGCTAAAATCCTTTGCGCATATAGCGTCAGGAATGCCATCAAATTATATAACTCACGTCTAAAACTCAACAGGTATGAACCCTAAATCTGAGGTATTAAGGTCCTTACTAAAATGTTTTTCGACGTGCCGATCACCGAGGTATTCGAAGCACAAGAGCGGACGCCTTATGATTAGGCGGTGTCGTTTCTATGTTAATTGAGAAGGAATTAGATCGATGTTGAAATGGCGATACAAAATAAAGAGCAGAGGGATAACGCTTATGATATTTCTCAAAAATGAGATTTGCACTGATGGTTCATGAACGATAAAAGTTGCAATTTACAAAGGAATTTTTACATTAACTCTAAAAGCAATAATGCGATATTGTTTATGAGAAAACTAAGGCATTTTCGAATTAAGTACAGCCTACTTGCTAAGAAAAGTAAGCGTATTATCACTGCGTCGTAGGTCGCGATGCAGGTCGGCGACGGTCGGTGATCGTCGCCGACCTGCATCGCGGGCATACTATCGCTCGTCTGTAAGAGCCCTTATGGAGTTCAAACACCTAATCCAATAACATTACTTGCCCCTCATACTTATAACAATAATGTGCAGTGTCGCATTTGTAAAATCTTTCTGCGCTTATTTTTTCATGAAAAAGGTAAATCATAACTTCGATACGAAGTTAAGTTTGTCAATGAATTTTAGAATGGGTTATAGTTCTGTTCCTCTCTAATTTGTCGATGTTATTGTCGGCTTTCTATAATGTCACGATTGACTGTAATTAGTTTGTGATCGGGCGGCGTGGTGATTGTAGGACGACTGCGATGGTGGTTAGTGTGCAAATGACCTCTGAGGTGATAGATCAAATGCTAAAACGATGTTATTATTCTTATTAGTCGGTCGAAAATACGAAGATGCAAAGGGACTTTGCCTCTCTCAGCATAAGACAATTAGATCGTTCTTATACAAGTTGTAAATCCATAACCTTGCCATATTCTCAGACGTACCAATACCGATCATACTGCACAACTTTCCCAAAGAGCAGAGGTGGAATCATGAAAAAAAAATGTTCCTACTTAAAAAGTTGCTAATCAGCTGATCGATTTAGTATGGGAAGTCCAATTTTTTTTTATATTTCGACCTATGTTTCTTGAGAAAAGTTGTTCAGTATGATCGGTATAGGTACGCCTGAGAATATGGCAAGGTTTACACTTACAGATTTACACCCAGTATATTCAAAGCAGCGGTATATTACCGATATTGTATGTACGCACGAAAGATAAAGAACTGTGCCACTACAGGACTTCTGTTCCTTTTTCAATTTGTCGGCGTCATTGTCATCTTTCTAATGTCGTATCGCGATTGACTGTAATTAGTTTGTGATCGGGCGGCGTGGTGATTGTAAGACGACTGTGATGATGTTTAGTGTGCAAATGGCCTCTGAGTTGATATATCAAATGCTAAGACGGAAAAGTAAAATTGGAAGAACAGTGTTGCGAAAATACGGAGATGCAAAGAGACAGCCTCTCTCAGCATAAGACGATTAGATAGTTATAATTCAAAGCAGCGGTACATTACCGATGAAAGATAAGATAACTTCCACTGCGGGACATGGCAGAGGTATAATCGAGCGTACAAAAGTTACAGTTCTGTTCCTTTTTCAATTTGTCGGCGTCATTGTCATCTTTCTAATGTCGTATCGCGATTGACTGTAATTAGTTTGTGATCGGGCGGCGTGGTGATTGTAGTACGGCTACGATGATACACGACACCAATATGGAGTTCTTTAACCGACTTCTGAAAAAGGAGGAGGTTATTTCGTCGCGACCGTTTATTTAGACGCCTGAACTGATTTAGAAAATTTTGTTTAAAAGGGTTTTGCCAGGTGGTCCCATAGAAATTTCATCAAAATTGGTTGAATCAAAATTTCATCAAAATAGAAATATCATCAAGTCAGATTTTAGTTTTAACAAAAAATATTATTATTACAATAGAGTATTTAGTTACATAGTAGGTATGTGTGTCAACTATACGACTCGTTTACTAGTCAAAGTTTCTCGGCCAACATCAAAAAAGGAAACTATGTAGGGCTATATTATTTGGAAAAAGTTGTTCAGTAGTTATACGTACGAGTAGGTATCAATGTGTAGTTGTATGGGTTACATTACATAGGTCAAATTAGTTTAAGTATATTTTTACATCAACACATCAACAAAACCCTCCAACTAGGTGGTCGGAGGACCTTAGCAAGGTTGCAGGAATACGCTGGGTGCAGGCCGCTCCCAATAGGTCGTTTTGGAAAACCTATTTTCAGAGAGGCCTATTTCCAGCAGTAGACTTCCAGCGGGTGATATTATAATGAGGATGATTGTAGTAACGTGATAATATGCATATACATGCTTATTATAAGTTACGTGCTTTGTAAGATAGATTTTAATAAGATAACTTGTTTACGTCAGTAATGGTTACTCTAATTTAGTATATAAGCTGTAGTTGTAATCAATAGAGTGAGAGTCGTCACTATGTAAGGAGTAGGTTTAAGAAGATGGAATAAATACAATCAACGGCTCTCGTGTTTCCATCACCACTCCCAACCACAACGCTACCTACTGGACACCTACATCAACCCAACGACATGGCACATATCATTTGTTATTGCATGATATTTTTACATTCATCCCTAAAAATATGTATAGATAAAGTGTTTTGATTGTTGCACACAATAAGGAAGTTTCCTGGGTCAAAAATAAATTACTACTGGGTCTGCTTCTTCTTATATTTAAGAGCTGGGCTCTTGTCGGTGGAGTGCTTTCCATGTCTCTCTTCCTTCCGCTAAGTTCTTAACCTCTTTATATGTTTTCACGTTTAATTTTTCTTTTATTTGGTCTATAAATTTTCTTAATTGTTTATAAATTGTCTATAAATTACTGGGTACTGTTATGAAGATAAAAAATTTCACAAAATATTGTCACTTGTCATCTCCATTTTCCACCTGATTTATTTATTTATTTATTTTATTTTATTTATTAGTACATATACAGTGAGTTAGGTACATAAAATGACAAACTATATAAGAATAAGAAATACAAATAGATAGCCTAACTAACCAATTATATAAGTACATAACATGTCTAATATAGCACAAAACAAGTTATAAAACCAATTTACTAGTAAAGGAAAAGAGAAAATTTTAAGAATGATTAGACTACAAATAAAATACAACGACATTAACATTACACTACCAATTTATGAGTTATCCGTAATGACAATTAGGCATTTCCTTTTGAATGCCGCGAGCGAAGTGCAGAAGATGTCGGGGAACCCAGGTGATGAACACAGGCAATTATGAATTCGACACATTCGGTACATTGGATTGTTTCGGCCAATGTTATTCGCACTAGTAGGTATGGAAAACAGTTGAGGAATTCTTTGACTGCGCGAAGGTGCTTTTAAGTTAATTTCGGCTAAAGAACAAGTTGATAATTTAGAATTTATAATTTTAAATAAGTGTGTCAGGTCGGTTAGGGAACGTCTACAGCTAAGAGATAAGAAATTAAAGTGTTCCAGGCGCTGTTCATATGTGACTAAGCTGCGTCTTAGGCCCAGTCTTGCGGCCAATATTCTCAAGAAGCATTTTTGTATAGATTCAATTTGCTCTACATGCGTTATATAATGAGGGGACCAAATGATTGAGGCATATTCTAGTTTGGGAAGAACGAATGTTTTGTACAACGTTATAAGAGTTTTGATATTTTTGAAATCCTTGGAGATTCTGCATATTAATCCGAGCAACTGTTTACATTTAGATGTTACATTATCAAGATGTTGAGAGATTTAGATTTGTTATTGTGGAAAAACTGATATTAAGAGCGATATTTGACTCCAAGAAACTATGACGTCATTAGTCTTTATTTCATACAAATCCCATATAAAATGTTTTTTTGAAGTTTAAAAAAAGTATATTATTTGAGTTGTTGGAAAGTTCTTTATTTTGAAAATCCTTGGAGAAGGCCTATGACCAGCAGTGGACTTCAATCTTGTCATGGCAAGCTACTTATGTACTTACTTTCTAAGTTTAACTGGTAAGTTATACACCTGAGGACTTAATAAACAAATATGTTATTCAAATATTACATGCAATACCTTTTGGCCAATTCACAATTCTAATAACTGTATTTTAGTATTGGTATTTGGCATACTTATGAAACTATTTAGTATCATTATCTTTAACACCTAACGGTATAATAAAGATATAACGTTTCAAAGCACGTGTCGAATCCATGTAATTATATGTGTAGGTTAATAAGTAGCTTGTATCTTTTGTAACTAATTTTATGGATAAGTTTTCCTTCGTAAAAAGAAATAGCCAAATCGCAAGCTAAAAGCCATTTGAGTTATGGTAGAGAAAGTGAAAATGCTAGAAGGTGAAAATGCAATAAAAAATGTAACAGGTTGCTAACCACATCTCCTTTTAACATGATTATCATTTTTGCAAATTCCCTCTATCGGCTTCTTGTACCTATAAAAAGAGAAGCAATAAAAATTGTAACGGGTTGCTAGCCGCATCTCCTTTTAATATGATTCTTATTTTCGCCTATTCCCTCTATCGACTTCTTATAAGAAAAAAAGCACTAAAAATTGTGACGGGTTGCTAGCCGCATCTCCTTTTAATATGATTCTCTTTTTCGCCCATTCTCTCTATCGGCTTCTTATGTATTTAAGAAGAGAAGCAAGAAAAATTGTGACGATTTGCTAGCCGCATCTCCTTTTATCATGATTCTCATTTTCACCTATTCCCTCTATAGACTTCTTATATCTATAAGAAGAGAAGCAATAAAAATTGTGACGGGTTGCTAGCCGCATCTCCTTTTTACATGATTCTCTTTTTTTCTATATCGGAGAAGATAAGCAGCTGGTATATATTTATTTAATTATTTTTTTCTCCCAACTGCATGGAAATAAGCATAGACATAGATTTTTTTTAACTACGTGGAAATAAGTGTAGTATTCACGAAGTACATACAATTACATGGTAGTATCGTGGTAGTATCGGTACATACGTCAATGTCACGGCCTTTGCCGACAGTTCTCTAAGTAATCTGTGCAGGATACAAATCCTCCCTCGGCCAGGGCCGGATTTAGGGGGGGGCAACCGGGGCTACAGCCCCGGGGCCTCCACGAAAGAGGGGCCCCCACAATGGAGACTTCAAAAAACGATTTTTCGACGAAAAAAGCTCGGAAGATTCCATTCGTTACCGCTAAAATTTAATTTCAGATATTTCTCGTTTCCGATTATATTTATATGTTGTTAAATAATAAAATAATCTATACTTACGAAATACATACGAAAAACTCAACTGAAAAAAATTGTCCACTTTATTTGGAAAATAATTTGGGGCCAGGGGGCCTCCACTCCTTTGTTGCCCCGAAGCCTCTCGACCTCTAAATCCGGCCCTGCCCTCGGCTCTGATGTACCCTTAACGCAGTAAAAAAAATTCTATGTCTATGGACGTGTGAAAAACAATTAATAAAAGTGTTCGTCGTGTCATCACTTGTTTTTAAAATAAAACTATTACCTTACAATAAGATGATGAAGAAGTAAGATGAGAAGAAGATAAAAAATCTATAATGATTGTTTCAGCTGGCGAGCAGCGGCGGCGGCGGGCGCGGCTTGTTCTGCTACCACTGCCCGCCCAGCCTGCCTCCCCACCAGCACCGGCTGCCCACCCTGGAGTACCCCTTCACAGCGTCTCACCCATGTAAGTATCCTCTACCAGATCTGTTGCAGCTTTTGCAGCTGGGAAGCAGCAGCGATGGGCGCGGCTTGTTTTGTTACCACTGCCCTGCCTGCCCCCCCACCAGCACCGGCTGCCCACCCTGGTGTACCCCTTCACAGCGTCTCACCCATGTAAGTATCCTCTACCAGATCTGTTGCAGCTTTTGCAGCTGGGAAGCAGCAGCGATGGGCGCGGTTTGTTTTGTTACCACTGCCCTGCCTGCCCCCCCACCAGCACCGGCTGCCCACCCTGGAGTACCCCTTCACAGCGTCTCACCCATGTAAGTATCCTCTACCAGATCTGTTGCAGCTTTTGCAGCTGGGAAGCAGCAGCGATGGGCGCGGCTTGTTTTGTTACCACTGCCCTGCCTGCCCCCCCACCAGCACCGGCTGCCCACCCTGGTGTACCTCTTCACAGCGTCTCACCTATGTGAGTATCCTATACCAGATCTGTTACAGCACTTGTAGTTGGTCAGCAGCGGTAACGGGCGCGGCTTGTTCTGCTATCACTGTCCGCCTAAACTGCCCCCACTTCCACCGGCTGCCCCTCTAACTAGATCACCTTTACAACACACTACTTAAACGCATTATAGTGGTTTGTTCCCTTGCCTCAACTACTATTGGCTACTTAATTGGCAGATGCTTTAACTCCTGCCGTGGACTAATAAGTACTTATACTGGGCGACTTTTTGTCCCCCAGCCAAATTTTGCAAATTCTGGCTTACTTTCCATAAAAGAAATTAACGAAAAACCAAACAAAAAAATATCGGCGAAAATATTTTTTATAGAAAATTGTTTGGAATGAAATACACTGTATTTACTCCAAAAATTTGGCTGGTGGGTAAAAAGTCACCTGTATAGGCTGGTAAAAAATACGAGCATCCATTCTTGAGAGCTCTTGGCAGAACGACATGTGTCACGCGACCGTCTGTGACGGTCACCGACCCTCGCCGACAGTCGCGGGCATACTGTCGGTCGTCTGTAAGAGAGCTTAGATGTCCTTTATTGTCCAAACTACTACTTCTCCCCCATTTGAATCGTTTAAAAAACGGGTCGAGTTTTCTAAACTACTTAATATTGGTAGAATTCAAATCCAGCTGAACATAGACAATAACATTAGTTCATTTAGATCGGGAGCTAGTTAACTCAAACACAGTTAGTGAAGTTTCTACGCTAAGTGAACCTAATCGCTCTCCACACAGTTACGAGCTTGCGAGCCAAATGAATATGGGTTTCATTAACCGATAATACTGGATGTGACCGGTCTGAATCAGTTTCAGGCGGTTTTCGGGTAAAATTTGCATTAAAAATAGTTGATGTCAAATAGTACTTATAAATTCTTTGTAGGTATTTAATATGTGTCATATTTTATGTTGTAATTATGTTGGTAATACTTAAATTTGTTAATACACTCACACACACCACTCACCCTCTAAATAATTCAAATATCAATTAAATCAAGGACATGAAATAAGTATCAGTATTTATGAACGATATCGCGAGACAAACGAATTGGATTTACCGTTCTCAAAAAGGAAGAAATCAGTTTCTTCGCCGCGTGAGGGGTGGTAATGTGCTAATGAATAGAGAAGGCAGGCCAGGGGTGCTCCGGGGTGCGGGACGGGGCCGGGGGCGCCACGAGGGTAGGTGGGCGGGGCTCCCCAGGGATTGGTCGCAGCCGACGGCATCTATTATTCATAAAATAGTTTTTGAGTCGCGCCGCCGGCCGAATTAACTCGGTTACACTAATTCAATAAGCATCATGTCACTTTTGATTAGTCCCGAGCGCAGCCGTTTTTTACGAAACAAGCGATCAAAGGAACGTAACGACATTATCCCGACTTCGAAATGACAGCTGGCTGTCGGGTAATTGCGTAAATGTTTTAATTTTTAAAATCTTTTAACGAATTGGAGGGTGGTTGGGTGGGACGAAGTTTTAAAAAGCCCGGCGTGGCGCGGCTAGTGGATAAAAAAGCGGCTTAAACGAATCTATTAAAAATGTATAAGGCAATTTTCAGCGCTGCGCTGCTGTGCTGGAACGCTGTGGCTCATTAGTGCGCAATCACACCCCCTCCGACAACTCTAGCTACAGTCTTTATTGCATACCGACTGTACTTACACACTATACAGAGGTATTTAAAATAATGGTAGATTAGTAGCGGTCATTTAAAATAAATTGAGGGAATTTTAAATCCATGGGAGAGGCCATTGTCCAGCAGTTGACGTTAAACGGCTGAAATGATGATGATGATGATGATTTTCAATTCATTATATTATAAATATTTTTCTATGGTACCAATTCTATGAAATCAATATTAATATAATACAATCTGCTGCTCATTTAATTTTGTAAGACCTTTTTTTAATGTTGTTGGACTAGGTGATCTTTGTTTGGCTATTTCAGATTTGGGCCTTTAGAGAAAGTTGTTCATTTTGATTCACAGAAAGTGCTTTTAAGGTGTTAAAAACCTTGAACCAATTATATGTACCCTGTATGTTAAACTCTGTGTTCTATATCAGTAATCTAATTTTCTTTTTAACTTTTGTAACTCAATCATTTTTTGTGTCTTTTAGCCCGAAAACTAATTTATTGTTTCCAGGCTAAAATACAACCCTTATATTCATAAAAATTAACAAATAAGTATTTGCTAAACCTATTTTAGTTGAAATATGGTTTGTCAAATATTGAAATGAGGTAAAGGGACAAAACATGTTCTAACCAAAGGTTTAGCAAATTGTTGTTAACTTTTATGAAAGAATATGAGGGCAAGCATTTCAGAGTAAAATATTAGCCACAGAATATCTAACAGAGCTCTATCCACAATAGACAGAGCTATTATAGTCTAGATATAGATAATCCGCCAACTTTTTCACTGCGCGCTTCCACCCAATACTTTTTAATTTCCGCTGTGGAATTTTTCCGCGGAGCCGGCTCAATTATTAACATTCAATTAATGAAAATATTTATAATCCGAAGTAATCTGGACTGGAGATCGGACCTCTGCTGGTATTTCATTCGCCGCCATTTTTAATTCACGTCTAATTAAAAGAAGACTTAAAAACGGGTCCGTTTTAATTTAACGGGTTAATTTAAATTTTCGAGATTTGTTTTTCATTTTCATGCTTTTATGAATGCGAGGTAGCTAAAACAATGAAATTACATGTTGTTTAAGTTAAAGTACCTGGGCGACCGAGCTTTGCTCGGTTACATCTCAAACATGAACTATTTTTTTTTAAACTTGTCTAAAAACAATGCAAAATAAAATAAAAAATATATAAACTTAAACATAAAAAAAAACAAAAGTAAATCACCGAGTGGGATTCGAACCCGTAACACTCTTTCTAGCGGTCGCTATCCTTAACCACTGAGCTAAATCAAGGCGGTCGCGGCGCGACGAAATTAGCGACCATATTCTGCGTGGAAAGAAAAACGCATGAAAACTCGAAAACACGCGTTTTCCCAAACATAAAACTAATCTAGATCGATTATTTACCCCCGAAAACCCCCATATACAAATTTTCAGCGAAATCGTTAGAGCCGTTTTCGAGATCACAGAAATTTATAAATAAATATATATATATACATACATACATACAAGAATTGCTCGTTTAAAGGTATAAGATACCTGGGCGACCGAGCTTTGCTCGGTTACATCTCAAACATTAACTATTTTTTTTTAAACTTGTCTAAAAACAATGCAAAATAAAATAAAAAATATATGAACTTAAACATAAAAAAAAACAAAAGTAAATCACCGAGTGGGATTCGAACCCGTAACACTCTTTCTAGCGGTCGCTATCCTTAACCACTGAGCTAAATCAAGGCGGTCGCGGCGCGACGAAATTAGCGACCATATTCTGCGTGGAAAGAAAAACGCATGAAAACTCGAAAACACGCGTTTTCCCAAACATAAAACTAATCTAGATCGATTATTTACCCCCGAAAACCCCCATATACAAATTTTCAGCGAAATCGTTAGAGCCGTTTTCGAGATCACAGAAATTTATAAATAAATATATATATATACATACATACATACATACAAGAATTGCTCGTTTAAAGGTATAAGATAAGAATTAAACATTCTTTGTACTTATAATTTTATGATAGCATTATTTATTGACAATTGTGTTTTTACTAACACTATTAGAATTTGCGAGCTGTTTTAATAAAAAATCTATACCGTCATATTATAAAACGGAGTTACTAGCTTTAAACCACTATCCGACCAAATCTAGTTGACCTCTAATAATATGCCATTGTATTATCTGAAAATGTCAACTTGATTTAGTCGATTATTGGTTTAAACCTAGTGTTACTAGGTTTAAGTTTAAGTTAGTCTCCGTTTTATAATAAGACGGATAGTGTCTGCAATGATGTCAGTGTAGGTGTTGTTTTTATTGGTTTGAACCGATACTTGAAAATTTACAAATAAAACCTTATAAAAGTAAACTTAGTATATAGGTGCTACTTATTTCTAAATATATAAAAAGTGGCAGTATGGACTTTTCAAACTATCGCTCTTTGAATAGGAGTATCACTAATAGGAGTCAACATCCTTCTCGATCGCAGACAGACAGTATACTCCAAAACTAAAAGGAAAGAAAATTTACCCATAAACACCAAGCTGGACTGGCATCCTGCTGCCTAAATAAAAGAAAACGTTTCACAAAACAGCATCAACTGAAGCACAGACAGACAAACAGAATTAAAGCGAAGTGAATCGTCCATTAATTGAGCAATTACTGTCGCCATTAGTGCCCGCTTTGATGAAAATACTGGAAATGCCATTACCGATAACTGTGAAACAACTGCTCGATTGAAAGGAAATAAAAATTCTTTTTGGGCAGAAAAAATGACAACTGTTGACTTAGTGCAGCGTATGGACACGTACTTAGTTACTAAAATAGTCAAAAGTAGAGTATAAGGTCACTGGGTATCATTGGAAGCAGGACTTAAAATTTTTCAAAACTAAAACCCGATTTTTTTTTGTTAGAAAGGTCAAATAACAAGAACTATTGATGCGGTTTTTTTTAACGTGAAAGCAACTGCCTTTGCGATGGTTATTAGACATGTTTGATGAAAATCGGTTGGGTCATTTAAAAATATTAGGCATATATTATGATAAGTAGTTCCGCTACTAAACACTAGTAAATAATAGATGGCACTACGATATCAATATGTTATGTAGTTCCGCCACTTTTCACTAGATGGCATTTTTTAACTAGCCTATAGTCAATAAACTTATTTCAAGTTTCCTTTTCAGATGTTGACACTTCATCGCGATCGAGGATTACTCTTCTAGTATCTAACCCTTATATTTCTTTCAATGTCAAACATTGAAAGAGGGAAAGGGACAAAATATGTTTTAACTGTAAGTGATGTGTATCCGTTGTTTCAGACACGAGCTACTCGTACCACCCCGCGATACACGATGACACGTTCGTGCGCAGGAAGCAGCGGAGGAACAGGACTACCTTCACGCTGCAGCAGGTTGGTATTCGCCACTTTCAATATATTTCATTTTTTTTAATACAAAAATCGCATTTGATTGTTTAAGTGACTAAACAATACGAAAGTTTCGAAGAACCTAAATCAGATACTTTTTTCTAAGCGTCAAAACAATTTCAAACTCCCATTTTCAAACAAAGATTGAAAATGTATATGATCAACGACAAGTGACAATATTTTGCGACGTTTTATTCTATTACTATTTCATATTATTTATTTTTGATGCAGGAAAGTTGTTTTTACGAGTTCCTGTTAGAAAAATGGTTAATGATAATCGTCCCTGTCAACGCCACTGGTAGCGCCATCTATTGAGGAGTAGCAGCCGGGCGATCGATGTACTCCACCCCCTCCACTCTCTCTCTCTGGAATCTTCTACACACGCAAGCACGTCTCATACATAGTCGCATATAATTCTATATTGTAAATTTTAAGAAATAAAATATTTTAATTAAATCAATAAAGGAAGGATCATTGAAGACCCCCAATACTGCACATAATCTGATCCTGCGGCCGGATGACGAAGAGGATTCTTCGGTTGAGAGAAGATCACGTCGATGCGAATCATATATACGTCGTGAGCCTCCAAGTCAAGCTTCTACGCGTGAACCACATCTCAGCAGTTAACGGTCAGGTCTTCCTTCCCGTATATCCTTCCCCTCCAAAACGAATTGTGTTAAAACTGTGTTATTTTGTGCAAATTCCAGGGTCGTGTTAGTGACGTGTCTGGTTGCCGTTCTAGTCCCGCGAAACCGTGAGTACTTTACACTTTCTTCTCATAGCCCTTCGAAATGACTGGTGATAACTTATTAGCAAAGCCTTCATCTCGATCAGTTTCTCCGCAGAGAATGTCCGTTTCTGATCTCAAAAAACAAAGAGGTACTTTGCGAGGTAGATTGACTCAATTTCAGAAATATCTTGATTCTTTCAAAAATACTAGCCCCTCTAAATTAGAAATAATTCAATTAAAGTTTAGAATGCAAGCGGCACAAGATATTTTTCAAAATTTTAATAAGATTCAAAGTGAGATTGAAGTTCAGTCTAGTGAGTTAGATCAAACGTCTAACCTCGAGTATGTCGAGTCATTTGAATCATTATATTTTACTGCTTTGGCTACTGCTGAAAGTTTAGTCGAAAGTGATGAGACTGGGGACAGTTCTAAATCTAAATCTAGTTCTTGTAGCTCTGACAAACAACGCGCATCTCTTCGTCTTCCAGAATTGAAACTTATAGTTTTTGATGGTCAATACGATAATTGGTTAGAGTATAAAAATTCGTATTTTACGATGATTCATAAACGTACAGATCTCGATGCGATTCAAAAGTTTCATTATTTGCGTTCCTCGCTCAGTGGAAGCGCGTTGCAAGTTATAAGTGCATTGGAATTCACCGCGGCTAACTACCTCCACGCATGGGAGTTACTCGAAAATAGATACCATAATACGAGACTTCTTATTCATAATCATATTAAATCATTATTTTCGATCCCAGCCATCAAACAGGAATCTGCCGTACAAATAAGAAAACTTATTGATACCATGTTACGTAACATTCGCGCCTTGAAGACGTTAGAGGAGCCTGTGGAAACATGGGACACCTTGTTAATTTATTTGATTGCGTCTAAACTCGATCTAGCTACCGAGCGTGACTGGGAAAAGCATAAGGGCACTCTTGTTTCGGATTCTTGTCAAAAATTGAAATTGGAAGATTTGCTAGTATTCCTTAGGAATAAAGCCGATATGTTGGACATGATTAGTGCGAATCATAATAAATTGCAAACTAAATCAGTATCAAATGATAAAGTTGCTAACAGTATAAGTAAAACACCAGTACATAGTTTTGTCTCAACTAACAGCGGCTCTAAACCTAAGTCTAATAATAATAAGCGTTTTAACTGTCCCTCTTGTAACGGTTACCATGCCCTCTATATGTGTTATAACTTTCTAAATTTATCTGTTCAGGATAGGTCCCTATTTGTCGATAAAAATAATTTATGTCGTAACTGTTTACGATCGGGACATGTACTTGCAGATTGTACGTTTGGTCCTTGCAAGCAATGCCAGGGCAAACATAATAGTTTACTCCACTTATCTAGTTCTGCAAACAATAACAGTTATCGTGAATGCAAGTCAGATTCTCCCCGTGTCACCCCTACGCCGACCGCTGCGCTTCACTCGTTATCAGTAGGTAGTGATCCCTTCTACTCGCAGACATTGGCATGCGCAAGCGGTGACGAAGGCACTGGCACGTTGGACCATGTACCTTTGCAATCTGTTTTGTTGTGCACGGCGTTAGTGGACGTATTCGATAATAATAATCGAGTGCACACAGCCCGAGCGCTGTTAGATTCTGGTAGTCAACATAGTTTTATTACGGAGAAATTAAGAAAACGAATTAATGCGCCTCTTTTACAGTCCACCATACGAATTTCGGGTGTCGCACAATCAGTGACGCACTCAAATCACTTATGCGAATTAACTTTTAAATCGAAAACATGCGAATTTTCTGCAAATGTTCGATGCATTGTCCTGCAGCGCATAACAAACAGTTTGCCCACGACTTGCATTGACGATGCACTTATACGTATACCTACTAATATTCAACTGGCTGATCCGAGCTTTTGCGTTCCGTCAGAGGTTGATTTATTAATTGGTGCAGACTTGTTTTGGGATTTGTTACACGAAAATAGGTTTCGGTTAGCGAATGGTCCCTACTTACAAAACTCTAAGTTAGGTTGGCTTATCTCTGGACCTATAAATAACAAAAATCTTCCCACCAAACAAGTCCAGTGTAATTTATCTCAAGCTCTCAATGAGCAACTCATGCGATTTTGGGAAATCGAAGAGGTACTTCCGTCAGGTGCTCCTCTCACTAACGATGAACGTTTGTGTGAGGAACTATTTATTAAAACGACAAAGCGATTGTCTGATGGTAGATTTTCTGTTCGTATCCCGCTTAAAGAATCAGCTGACGTGTTAGGCGATTCTTATACGTTAGCTAAAAATAGATTTTTGTCTTTGGAACGCAGATTAGAGCGTAATCCCGATTATAAACATATGTATGTTGAGTTTATGCGTGAATACGAGGCTTTAGGTCATATGGAGCGTCTAGATAGTCCGCCAAAGCCTAACTTTTTTCTACCACACCACGGTGTGTTTAGAGAGAGTAGTTCTACTACTAAATTACGTGTAGTTTTTAATGGTAGTGCTGTGACAACGTCAAATAAATCTTTAAATTGCATTCAATTACCTGGTCCAGCACTACAAAATGATATATTTTCTATTCTTTTAAGATTTCGGCAATACAAGTATGTGGCATGTGCTGATGTTTGTAAAATGTTTAGGCAGGTCATGGTTCAGCAAGACCAAAGGTCATTGCAATTGATTGTATGGCGTGAAAAACCTACAGATCCTCTGCAAGTTTATCAGCTGACCTGTGTAACTTACGGTACAGCATCAGCCCCGTATCTCAGTATGCGCTGTATACGCCAGCTAGCTTTAGAGTGCACGGATGATGTCATAGCTCGCGTTATCACCGAAGATTTCTTCGTAGACGATTTGATAACCGGCGATGATGATTACCAAACCTTGCTAGATATTTGTGAGAAGACACGACAGGTCTTACAGTCTGGATGCTTTCCACTTCGTAAATGGACATTCAATTCCGATGTCACGCGTTGTGCTTCTACAAAAACTTTTGAGGGCGAGCATACTCAAAATAATACCTTTAGGCATAGGTTGGAATAGCGATACTGATGAGCTGCACTTTACAACTAAAATAGATTTTAATTTGGATGCATCTACATTAAATAAGCGAAAGATGTTATCTATAATTGCACAAATTTATGACCCATTAGGTCTTTTGTCTCCCTCAATTATTATCGCAAAAATATTGTTACAAAGATTGTGGTTAGATAAGCTAGGTTGGGATGACGTTGTCCCTCAGGATGTTGCGGATGCCTGGAATAATTTTATCGGTACCTTGAGGTGCTTAGGCGAATTGAAAATTCCACGTCATGCTTTATCTGAAAATAGGGAATACAGAGAACTACATATTTTTTGCGATTCATCTTCAAAGGCCTATGGTGCTTGTGCATATATACGTACCTATAGTAATGAGTCATCAGTCGTCACTGTTAAATTACTTTGCTCGAAAACAAAATTAGCTTCCATTTCTCCAACTCTGTCTATACCTAGACTAGAACTTTCGGCTACGTATATAGGTACTAAGCTATATAAAAAGATTGTAGAATCATTACGTCTAACTTTTACCAAAACATATTTCTGGACAGACTCGACCATTGTCTTAGGTTGGCTCCGAATGTCTCTACATCTACTTAAAACCTTCGTGCAAACTCGTGTGTCAAAAATAAAAAGTACCACGAAGGAATTTGAATGGTTACACGTACCTACTAAAGATAACCCGGCAGATTTGTTGTCCAGAGGTGTTTATTTAAATTCATTAATTAATCATAACTTATGGTGGAACGGACCATTATTTCTACAATCTCGTGATTTTAATAGTTCAGATTACAAACAATACGACGATAAAATTGAATTAATTTCTTTGCCCGAATTAAAACCTCCTTCAAAGGTTAGTTTTGTTTGCACTCCAGCCGAGAATGCCCTATTTGACTTTGAGAGGTACTCGTCGTACTCTAAACTTATACGCATAGGCGCATATGTATTGCGATTTATAGGTAACATTCGCAATAGGCTGCAGCGGGATACAAAACAACAAACCGGTTTCCTATCGACGGATGAGCTGCGCGCATCACAGTTATTGCTAGTGAGGTGTGCGCAGCGTGAATCCTTTCCGGACGTTTATGATAATTTGTTACGTAATAACATTTCTCCTATAAAAACGCGTAATTTATCTGGACTAAATTTATTTTTGGATAGTGAAAAAGTGATTAGAGTCGGTGGTAGACTTTCTAACTCTTCCAGTTTTAATTATAATAAGAAACATCCGATGTTACTTTGCAATAAACATTATTTTACAATGCTGGTGGTTAGATACGAACATAGACGCTTACTTCATGCCAGTCCCCAGCTACTCTTGTCTTCCATGCGCGAGTGTTGGTGGCCATTGGGTGCTAGGAACTTAGTGAGAAAAGTAGTTCGTGATTGTGTTACCTGTGCGCGTTTTAGTGGTAAACCTTTAACGCCGATCATGGGAAATCTTCCCGCAGAGCGTCTGGATACTGGGTTTCCCTTCATCAGGACGGGCTGTGATTTCTGTGGCCCAGTGTACATCTTGAATCGAAAAGGCAGAGGAGCACAACTAATGAAAGCGTATGTCTGTTTATTCGTTTGTTTTATTACTCGAGCTGTACATTTAGAACTCGTTACCAGTCTCTCCACTGACGATTTTCTTTTAGCTTTAAAACGTTTTATTAGCCGAAGAGGTAAACCTAATGTAATTTTTTCTGATAACGGAAAAAACTTTGTTGGTGCGGAGAAAGAATTTTCCAAATTTTTATCCGATAATTCAGATAAAATTAAGAATGTTGCCGCAAATGATGGGCTAAAATTCTCATTTATCCCTTTTTATTCCCCTAGTTTCGGAGGCTTATGGGAGAAAAGTGTAAAGTCGTGTAAATATCACCTTAAACGTATTGTGGGTAACGCTAGGTTAACATATGAAGAATTTAGCACAGTTTTGACACAAATCGAAGCTGTCCTCAATTCCCGACCTATGTCCCCACTTTCCTCAGATCCAAACGATTTTTCTCCCCTTACACCTGGTCATTTCCTTATAGGCCGGCCGTTGACTTCGCCTGCGAGCGCCGACGATGGCTTAAACGTGACAAATACGAATATAACCTCTCTCAACCGCTACGAGCGCATCGAGCTACTTCGTCGCCACTTCTGGCAGCGGTGGTCCAAAGAGTACGTGGCTGAATTGCAGACGAGGACCAAATGGAAATACAACAAAGGCGACATCACCATGGACAGCTTGGTTCTTATAAAAGACGACAACTTGCCGCCGCTCAAATGGAAATTAGGTCGCATCGTGAGAACCTTTCCTGGTACAGACGGAATATCTCGAGTTGCCGACATCCGTACAGCGACAGGGATCATCAGAAGATCGTGTTCCAAGATCTGCCCATTACCGATGCAGCCAAAGGACAATCCGAAAGAAGACGTACATTTGGAAGAGTCTTCCAAGGCCGGGGGCATGTCAACGCCACTGGTAGCGCCATCTATTGAGGAGTAGCAGCCGGGCGATCGATGTACTCCACCCCCTCCACTCTCTCTCTCTGGAATCTTCTACACACGCAAGCACGTCTCATACATAGTCGCATATAATTCTATATTGTAAATTTTAAGAAATAAAATATTTTAATTAAATCAATAAAGGAAGGATCATTGAAGACCCCCAATACTGCACACTTAAAAAATGTGTCGACCGAACACACACCCACTATCCAACATGAGATTCTTCAAGAAGCATGAAAAGAATTCTTTGGTTTGGTCGGCAACACGCGTTTTCGCAGGCATCCATAGCTTACCTTCGGTAACCACTTACTATCACGTGGTCCCTATGCTACTTGCCTCCTTAGGTATATAATATTTTTTCATAAAATGGACTTCTCCCGCAAACTACACAACCGAGTTTGATAAAATTTCTATGGAACCACCCGGCAAGTATATTTCAAAAGAATTTACCAAATCGGTCTAGGCATCTTCGAATAATTGGTGAACGTACCTACATAAAAAAAGATCGCGACGAATTGATAACCTCCTCCTTTTTTGAAGTCGGTTAAAAATACATATTTGTATAAACCATAAAGTTTGCACGTTTATTAAAAAGTTTTCAGAATATATGTAAGTTAATTAACATGACTCTGGTCTTACTGAAATATAATAAGTCTTTAGCTATTAAACTGCACTGTATTTACTGCAACAAACTTACAAGTTAAACAAAGCTTATATCAGTGAGCAAAAAGGATGTAGGTCAAAGTCCTCTGACTGCTCTGGCCAAGTATGGCTCTGGTAGTACAGAGAGGGTCGTGCTCCTGCAGTGGATGAAATTTATTTTATTTTATTTTATTTATTTATTTAACTTCATACACAAATACAAGTGTAATGGCGGACTTAAAGCCTAAGGCCTTATCTACCAGTCAACCAAACGAGTGATGTGGAGAATGATAGGGGTAGTGCACAACTTGACAGGAATATGGTGAAAAAGGAAGAAAAGACAATATAAAAAATTGTTTCTTTGGTAATAAATAATTGGTAAATTAATCATATTAGCCACAGGACACTGCTGGACATAGGTCTCTCCCAAGGATTTCCAAAACGATCGATCGGAACCGGCCTGCATCCAGCGCCTTCCTGCAACATTGCGCAGGTCGTCTGACCATCTAGCAGGTGGGTGTCTTACGCTGCGCTTGCATTGCTTGTAACTACATTGTTACATAAAAATAGACCTGATGATTATGGTGATGATGATGACTTTATTTACTGAACTATAAACATATTTCCAGCTGGAGGAGCTGGAGACGGCGTTTGCTCAGACGCACTATCCTGACGTGTTCACGAGAGAGGACCTCGCTCTGAAGATCAACCTGACCGAGGCCAGAGTACAGGTTAGTCACTATCTTTATTTACCGCTGTATGGTTTCCGACAGAGTAGAATAGGACCATCGTGGATGTCGTAGAAGGCAACTTAGGAAATATTACGTTAAACAAAGCTTATAAACATCATCATGATCAGACCTCTCTAACCCGTATGACGCGCGTAGAGAGTGTATAGAACAAAATTAAACCGTATGGCTCTAGTAGTACAAAGAGGGTCGTGCTTCTGCAGTGGAGACTAAAAAGGCCTGATAATGATGATATGCACCTATTACTCGTATTGGATCACTTCAAACTGTTGCACACGGGTAGAGTAATTTTGAGCGAGTAGCGTTACTTTGGGTTGCGGATTTGTGCACGTTAGTAGCAATGAATGCAGCAATGTAACGCTATACGCGTCCAAAATTGCCCTACCCATGTACAGCAGGCATTTGTGAAGTTTCTATTTCACCCGGTTTTCTGCCCAGTCGTGCCCTAAAAGTTGGGAAAAACTTTCCTCCAACTAGGCCTATGTCTTCATTAAATCGTCTTTGTATGGTAGCTGGATTAAGTTCAGGAATAGCCACCGATAATATGATTACCTATCTAATTAACTAACAACTAGGCAATTAAAAACATATCACTTTATATCAGAAACGCTCAACAAACAAAACAGTCCATCCTAACCCTAAAATCTTCGTTTAAATTCTACAACACTTAAAATTCCCGCCGCGTCTGCTCGACGGCTCTTGCAAACAAGATCACAGCATACACTCGCGGCACTAAAGTTGACAATTTACAAGCAGCGCGGACCGCACGCCACCTTCAATAACTTCTGGCTCCATTACCGCGCCACGAGACGCCGTAAAACATATTTTTATGGCCGCACATCAAATATACAACACTCTGTTAAAGTTCGAGGCGCAATGTTTATGACTGAAATTGATAATAACTGATAACTTGAGATTTTATGGCGTAATGGGAGAGATTGAGTCCGTAACACGGAGCTCGGTGGCCCAACGAGAGTATGTATTATTGGTGTTTTTAAATGCTAAGCAACCACGGATGTGGTCGATAATTTGGAGTGGTGACCAAAAGTGGCATAAAAATGAAATTATCTTGCTATTTACGGTAGCTATATCTCATTTTATTGCTATTTCAAGCTTCATACATAGGGCATTGTCACTAATTGTCACCATTAGATAGCAGTCGTCAAGTTACGTCATATGCCTTAGGTTGCCCTGGCCAAGGATCGAACCCGAAACATCCAAGTTGCGGACTAGCGGGTTACCTCGGTTGTATTAGCAGTGACATCATAGTCGCAATGTAGATATCGTTCTATGACAGTTTTACGTATTCAACGAGTACTATACATCAATGCAAATTACCCTCAGCGAGAAATAACCAGATATACCCTTCGAGGCGTGTAGCAGCCATCATGGTTTTAGGCAAATTGCCTGCGCTACCGCCGTGTTTTATTTATGTCCAAATAAAAATTGCCCAATTCCGCCTTGGAGCGGCACGCCACCAAAATTTAGCGAGGATGTCGCTCGTACGTGGGCAGGTTACGGTATTTGATTATAAATATTTGTAGTTTTTGAGATCTTGGAAATGTTTTGGACTTAACTTGCAATGTATCCTGTGTGTATGAATGTTTGTTTAGGTCAAATCTTGCAAATCAATTTTCAACCAGTTATCCTAAACCGATTTAGCTGAAATTTTGCATACAATATTATAAAGTCAATGAGCTGTTCTGATGATGGAGCCAGGAGATATTCGACGGAACTCACTTATAAAACAACATATCCTCATTCAGTAGGACTCGTTAGATTTGTCCTGACAAGCACTTTATGGTAGACGATGCCTAGACTCTGATCACGGAGACTGATCGAGTTTGGGCTTTTTTCATTTGTCTTAATAAGTTCTTTGGCCTCACTATAAAAGCTTATACAAAAAAACCGGCCAAGTGCGAGTCGGACTCGCGCACCGAGGGTTCCGTACAAACGAGAATTTGGTATGAATTTCAATTTAATACCTCTACGCGTTTATGAGGAAATGGGTAGTAAGTTTAAAATTATTAAAAAAATATATATTATGTGATGTAACTAAAAATTTATGGTTTTCGTAATTTTTCCTTTATCTATGCTATAAGACGTTGCTTCGTACCAAATTTCAAGATTCTGAGTTCACGGGAAGCACCCTGTAGGTTTTGATTCCCTTGCAAGTGTCGAAAATTTGCGGCATAAACGGCTGTATCTTTTGATTGCGTTGGCTTAGAAGTTTGATTTTTTCACAGCTTCAAGGGACAGTAGACCTGAGTAATTGATATAAATTTCAGCTTCATACCTCCACGCGTTCCTGAGAAAAAGGGTCTTGACAGACGGACGGACGGACGGACAGACGGACAACAAAGTGATCCTATAAGGGTTCCGTTTTTTCCTTTTGAGGTACGGAACCCTAAATATGATTTTTTTTCAAAAAACTTATTTATATAAAAAGTCATTCATATAGACCGCCTTACAAAGGTACCCAACCCACTGGTAGCATTGCCACGCTGGATCGCATTGGCCATCCTTCGCACGAGAAACGAACCTAAGCGAGAGTCACCAGTCTTGTCTGAATTTCTGTGCCCTATCTCGCCCGTCAGGCGCTTGGCATCAGCACCCCGGTAGCCCATCGTTTCTACCGCCACTGGGCTGTGGCAATAATGCGGCTCCAAAGCCGCATACTTCACACGCTTTCTGTGTGCTGCGTCTTCGGCAGCTCCAGCTTTAGTTAATAAATAAAATAAAAAAATGGCATTTGTACATTTTTTAACTGTGCAATAAACTTAATAAACAAATAAAAACACAAAGGTGATCGGCGATTTTTTTAGTCGACATTTTTAATATAAATTGGCTTTATTTACTTTCAACCTAAAAAAAACTTAACTCCAATAATTCTGAATTGCTCTATTTCAGAAATAAGAAGTTTGAGATAAGAGTCGACCTTATACTATTTTCATTTAAAGAACTGTCTAACCAAAAACGGAAACACTAATCAATAAAACCCACACATGTACGTACAGTACGAAGTTAATCCATCACATAAGCGGATCGGGATAACTCCAGACAAGTTAGACAATATCAAATTTCGTTCGGCCGTCGATCCCCAGAAATCCACTTCCATTAGGTAACTACAGGCCATTGTCAAAATCCACTCTAGTTCGTTGGCAAAACCACCAAAACAGTTGAGAATTGAATGTCTACGTGTCCATTTAAGTGTGGCCTGTGAAAGTTTATAGGTTAGTCCCGATATCGTTCGATTTCGTGAGGTTGCGCGGGGTAGGGTAGGCCGTGTTACTCTGGCTGTCTGTAACGTGTTTAAGTCGCTCATCTCGGAATGGTATTACAGTATGAGGCTGTTACCCCTCCCCTCTCGCGGACCGCACACCCCTCTCACACCTTAGGGCACGTGCGATCGAGATTAAGGGCTGTCTCCTATCCGTAACTTATAAGTTATAACGTACTAGCCTTCCAAGGGAATTAACCTAAATTAATGTAATACATGTAAATATTTAATGCTAATAGCTATAGTTACTGGCTCAAATTAACTTAATGCCTCCTTTGTAATCCTCGAAGGACCGTTTTGAAGTTAAGATTTATTGGTATTAGAGTATTTCGTCGGTAATAATATTTAAGCCTTGATTAGTATCTAAGCTTTTGTTCCTAGTAACAACATCATTATAAGTTCATACGTGATTTAAAGATTTTAATGCGGAAATTGGAATAACATTCTATTTTTTTACTAAGCACTAAACACGCAAAGAAGGAAGCTTTGTTATTAAAAATCCGTTTAGTTCTTCTAAGAATTAGCGTGTACATACAGACAAATAAAAAAGTACAGGCATGAGGTTTCTACTGCTTTATTAATGTTGATTGACATACATGTAAGAAGATAGAAGTAATATTTTTTTCACAGCCGGTCAACCCTACGTGGGCTTGCTAATATAATTGAGTCGGCTTTCAATTTGATTCGCATCCTCGTCCAGCCGGAGAGTGTCGGTGATAATTCGCCCGCGAAATATAAAAAGGCTCGGAACAACTGTCAGCCATATTGGATTACGGTGGGCGCGAACCGTGCTCCATCGGAACGGATCTTTTTACCCACATTATCGAGTTTTTGAGTGATTTCAGGCTGTTTTGGCGATGGACAGCTAGAATTAGATAGTTTTTTTAAAATAAATTTATGTTTGACAAACCTGTAAGTGAAAACTGTTTATGATTACTCGCTCGCAAAATATAAAATGGCTCGGAACAAATGTCAGCCTTATCGGATTATGGTGAGCGCAAGCCGTGCTCCATCGGAACTACCTAATCTTTTTAACTAAAATTTGCTTTAAACCCAAATATTTCAGAAACTAATACCTAAACCAAAAGATGGTGGTCACACAAGCTTACAAATAAGTTAAGTTAAATCCAAAGTTTACTGTTTTCAAAACATCTCCAAAACATCACGCAACTAAATCTATAATTGCTATTATTTAAATAAAGTAGTAAATCTAGTTAATGTTTTATTTTATTTAAATAAAATAGTACTCTAGTTAATTTTTAAGGCATATTCAAAACTTTCTTTATTACTTTTTGTCAGTCGTATATGCTACCATCTTTGTGGGAGCAGCTGGTACTAATTTCACCTACAAGTTTTGCCTACTTACCCTCCAATAGTGTCTGCATCGTTGGGTATCTATGCTTTATTTTTGCCTCTACCTAATGTTTGTTTTTTTTTTGTTTTTCGTGTGTGTAAGTGGCCAACACTGGTGTCAGATTTTTCAGGCTGCCTAAAGGCATCTGACATAGCTTGTCGACTGTCATACTATGATGACAGTCGGGACCAACGGCTTATACTTAAATGATAATAAAAATTCACGATCATTAAAATTTCTCTTAACAAAAATCAAATTTACATTGACGTTGACATAGCACCATAGAGTATAAAACAATGGCAGACAAACAAGTACTACAGGCACTTGTCGTGAGGGCGTCGCAAATTGGGGGTCGAGCAGGGCTGCTAATAATGTTTAGTTAATTTTTGTAGGGCTATATTTTATTCATTGAGTGGACTCGAGTGGACGTCCCTTTGAGCGTTGTGTTGTTAGTGTTTTGAAGTTTGATTAATGTTTGACTATTAATACATTCACAACGTTCAAGGTTCCGTTGGAGTTGATAGGTTTTATGATGCAAAGGGAATAGTAAACGCATTACCTTATATAGAAGTTTTTTTTTAACAGACAAATTACGCTGTGAGCTAGCCCCAAAGTAAGTTCGAGACTTGTGTTATGGGATACTAACTCTACGATACTATATTTTATAAAAATAACATTCATGCTAATATGCTAATACCATGCCTTATAAACATAATTATTTCTCTTTCTTGTCACTAGATGGCGCTGTAAGGTAATAATTAAAGCATTCAAATATTTTATTAAGTACTATTATTTAAACAAAGTAGTACTCTAATTAATATATGACTTATATAAAATGCAATAAATTTTTAAAAAGTATATTCAACACTTTCTTTGTCACTTTTTTGCTAGTCGTTTGTGCTGCCATCTCTGTGTGCCTACCCCGCAACTCCAGTTTTGCCCCTACATCCAATAGTTTCTGTGGCCTTGGGTATCTGTTAAGATAATAAAATATTATCTTTGCTAATACTAATCACGTCTTAATCACTTCCGCCACAGATAGAACCTCAAAACCAACCAATTTCATAACCATATTATTTCAATTCTCTGTGTGACGTCAGGGCAACCCTATATCCGTGCGACAACCGCTAATGACGCGCCGTATCGAATCTACTCGCGATTGAGGACTCACGGCACTTTATCTCGTAATAAAACGTACCGGACGTAATGTAAATTATACTGACATGTAAAAGTACCTGTAAAGGTCTAATTATTGAATAAACATTTGAATGGAGGGCGTTTGCACTTGTTTTTGTCTAAAATCAATTTTTATTTTAAAAATATATTTTATTTACTTATAATGGTCAAATTGACACAAAATATATTGCATTAAATAGAAAATTAAACATATTTTTATTAATTCATAAATAAAAGTGACGAAATTGATAAAAATATATTATATGTTATTAATTCTTTTCGTAAATTCTAGATTTTTTTAAAATTTTAGTCGTAAAACAAAGCACATAATTTTTATTATTTTTTTCATCTTATTTGGAGTATTATTGACCAATGATGAGTAAGTTTTATGAAAATCGGAAAATTCATGCATTTAAGAGTTAATATTTTTTTTATGATAACTGAAATAGAATTATTTTTGATCGGTCCTATTTACGGCTGAAAACCACACGGCATACTACACCTAGGCCAGCCCTCTTCCTTTGGCTTAAGTTTTCTGTTAAACTCAAAATAATATTAACGTGAAAATGTATATTTAGAAAGACTTTATTAAAATCTTGCTGAATATATATTTTTTAATTCATCTTAATATTATTCAAAATATAGGTAAAAGGCCGGCCCACGTATCTCGTTAGCCGACTGTACTAAACTACTAACATAAGGAAAACAAAATCGCGTTATGTGCGCTCGTGATATTCTCCCGTATGTTTCGCTATTCGCGTGTGAGTGTGTCGCACTCCGGCGCCTCTTTATCAATCACACATTGAAATCAAATCGGGGAGAAAATGCAATGAAAGCGATGCTTCGTGTGCGTGCTAAGGACCCTTAACAAGTGTCTGGGGTAAATAAACTTAAAATCTTTTGATTTTTTTAAATACGCTATTTTCCTACAAGTCAAATTAGATACTTTTTTCTAAACGTCAAAACAAACAGTTTCTATGAGATTTTGTATGAAATACAGGTAGATGACGTCACAGATTTTTGGAGTCAAATAGCGCTCTGATTGACAGACTTTCTGCAAAAAAATAAAATAAAATCACGATAAACTTGATATGTTCTAATCTAAGACAATAGACATTATTTTGCGACGTTTTATTTTGTTATCAGTACAAAATAATTTATTTTTGGTTTATGAAAATACCCAATTGTGCCACAGAGTGACAGATTTCTCAAGCTACGGAAGGCATCTAATGACTGCAATACATTGATGAGGACCAACGGCTTTACTTACGTGCCCTTCAAAGCATAGAGGAGCTCGAAACATGTTTTATTCCTATAATATTTTATTATTTTTCTTTAATCAGAGTTAATTATAATATAATTTTTCAAAACGACAAACAGACTTCACCCCCAAACTACAACCGGTTTTGATAAAATTTCTATGGGACCATTAGAAAAATATTGCCCTTTTAAACAAAAAAAAGAATTTTCCAAATCGATCCAGGCGACTTCGAATAATCAGTAAACATACGTTATATTGATCGTCATAACGTTTATGATTGATGAACATTTTGTTTGACGACCGCCGTGGCAGAGTGGTCACCATGCTATACCGCCACCCGGAGGTCCCGGGTTCGATCCCCAGTCAGGGCAAGTTGGAAAATGGCCTTTGTCAAATTATCCTGGGTCTTGGATGTTTATCTATATACGTATTTGTTATAAAATATAGTATCGTTGAGTTAGTATCCCATAACACAAGCCTCTATTTATTTATTTATAACCTTCTCCTTTTTAGAACCTAGAAAGCTAGTCCACCCGCTACCCAGAGGTTCCGGGTTCGATACCCGGTCCGACCAAGTTAGAAATTGGCCTTTTTCAAGTTGTCCTGGTTCTTGGATGTTTATCTGAGGTATATTTATCTATACATAACACGAGTCTCGAACTTACTTTGGGGCTAGCACAATCTGTGTGGTTCTCCGTATACATACATACATACTATCACCTGTTTATCCCTAATGGGGCAGATAGAGCATTTTGGGTCTTGCGGTTCTATGCATAGCCCAGGGCCGCAAGACTCAAAAGCCACTTTTAGCGTCATGGTGGGCGAGAAGATGGAAAAGCAATCAATACAGTGATGGGTTGCTAGCCGCATCGCCTGTAAACATGATTCGCATTTTTGCCCATTCCCTCGATCGGCTTTTACGATCTGCGCGGGAAGAGAAGCAGCTGGTACATTGTAAGTTTTTTTATTTCTCCCAGACCAGCATGGGTTTTTTGGTTCTCCGTATATATTTATTTATACCGTCGTGTACATACATACAAAAGCCTATTCAAAAAGATTCAGAGAACATCGCTCGCAAGTTCAAACAAAGTAAAATAAAGACAAATTGCCAGGCTTAATAAAACCATCACAATACTCAGTGGAAGGGCACCGCGGTGGTCGCGGGTTCGCTCCCGTCCCACGCGGATACTGTTGCGACAGACGATCGGCTAATTTCGTTAAATTCAGTTATGACACTAATCGCTTTAAGCCCACTCACAGTTCAATCCAATTATCTTTACGATAGATTATTATCATTTTTAAAGCATAGCTTTTTATTCATTAAATGTTTTTTTTTAAATTAAATTTATTGAAAAAAAACAGGAACAGTTAAAACTATAAAAAAAACCTACGCATAATTAAAAAAAAACATCTTGCCCATGCGGCATGGTAGCAAGAACGCTGGTTGCGTTCCCTCGCTGGATAGCATTGCTGATTCGTTGTCTTTCTTTTCTTTTTTGAGTTTCAAAATGTAATTCATAATGTATATTCTTGAGTATTCAGAGTTTTTAAGCTGTCACAGTTTTTAAGTTATATGACTGAAATCCAATGAAAGCTGGGACACTGTTTAACGTGCCTTACAAAGCACGTAGGAGTTCGATTTTGTGCATGCTACTCACTGAACTCACCAATCCAAGTGTGAACCATGCCCGAGGTTGCTTAACTTATGGAAGCAGAAATAAGGCTTTTGTAATAACTAAATTTTTGAAGTAAAAACTTCTTTAGCGGCGTTGTGCACTTTTTTTGGAATGGGTAAAAAATCTAAAACTCGCGTCAGGACACGTGACCCTGATCGAAAATTCGTAAGACGGCGCAGGGCGCTTGCGCGAATGTTCGTGTGTGTTTATGTTACAGCGTGCTAATAAAATGTCATGTTTGTGTACGATAGCCCAATAAATAAATATTGTATTCTACCACATAAATGAGAGTACTTTTATACTGATAATTAAAGCAATTCGTGCAAAATTATTCCCTAACCATTCCAAAATATCAAAAATGCACAACGTTAATATTCAAGTTTTTACTTCTGCCGGCACTCCCAGAGTGCAACCCGTCGTTTTTTTAACACGGTTTTGCTCAGGTAGTGTGGTCGGAAAAGGTCGACCAGTTTCAAATGATTTAGACGCTCATCCTTAGAGCGAGTATTAGGAGGAGCGGCGACCTGACTTTATCGCTGTCCTTAACGCACTACATATCTCATGTTAGTTTTAATAATATTAAGGGTTTTGTAACAAAAATGGGTGTACAGGTGTGTTTATGTCTTTTGAAGACATGCTACGAAATGCTACAAACTGCTACGATGTGCTACGAGCTACGATAAGGGCTACGAAATAAATTGCAGATACAAAATTTGAAATTATTATTTACTAATCTACAATTACTTTAATAAAGCTTCTTATATTTAATTTATATAAATATTATTAATAATAATTCACTTAATTATTATTTTTTAAAAGAAATCGGCTAAAAGTTATTCTTGTATCTCCCTATTAAGGCTAGGAAGGCCGAGTTTTTGACTTTTTAAAACTACCTGAGACATAGAAAATAATAATTTATAATCTAAAAAAAGATATGCCTTAGTTAAAGATCTAGTCTGGTCAAAGTCGCATAAAGTTACATTATCTAACAAATTTACTTCGATAAAAAGTACCAAAGTACCCTTTTGGTAATATTTTTTTCAAGACTGTGACTAAACTACTGATTTCTTAAATTTAATTATGTGCTCAATTAAAGCCACTAAATAATTATAGACGAATTTGCATTTCATCTTTTTTTATTGTTATAATTAAAAATCGACAAAATCTACAGTCTGCTTTCATTTCTTTTAAATAGGCATGGGCGTGCATTAGGCGTGCACGTGTCGTCTAAACGCGCCCTTACTAAAAATAGTTTGTTTGTTTTTTGACTGTTATTTTGGTATCATTATACTATAGTGATCTAGTACAGCGAGTGGTATGATTTATTACGGGTATGTCTCTTTCACGTTGTATAAATAAATAGATCCTTTATATTTTATTTATATAAAAGACTGAATGCTGGTCTGGGGGAAAAAAAAAAACTTAGATTGTACCAGCTGCTTCTCTTTCCACGCAGATCGTAAAAGCCGATCGAGGGAATGGGCAAAAATGCGAATCATGTTAACAGGCGATGCGGCTAGCAACCCATCACTGTATTGATTGCTTTTCCATCTTCTCGCCCACCACGACGCTAAAAGTGGCTTTTTGGTCTTGCGGCCCCGGGCTTTGCATAGAACCGCAAGACCTAAAATGCTCTGTCTGCCCCATTAGGGATAAAGACGTGATAGTATGTATGTATGTAAAAGACTGAATCTATCCTCAAAATCCCGTGATATCCACCAAACTCATTACGCGATAACACACTAAGTTGCGTTAAGTTTTTCATCACGTGATTAGCAATTTGCGCCCCCCCCCCCTACTCCCGGGGGCAAATCTCCCGTTATCTCGAACATTCGAAGAGCTTTCTTAGCTTATGACGTTTACGTGGAAACATGATTTGACGTGGATACGGCGGGTTGAAAGTTCTAAGCTTTTATCTAATGATAATAAATCTTTATTTATCTCCACACATTTCTATTTTAATAATTTTAAATAATAGAAACACGTTAGCAAAAAGTTTTTAAGCTAAAACCTTTTTTAACTTTATAAAAATAATAATAAAATGAGTTTCTAACTTCGTTTCTAAAATCGTTTCTTCCTGTGGGAGCAAAATAATTATAACTATATTATCCATCCTTTTAGTTTCTTCTCTAAGAATGGCCTGTTTTGTAGGTTAATTTGAAAAATGTCCTTTGTTTTAAAAATGTTACAGGACTATTAAACAGGAAATAAATTGAAATTACAAGGGGATGAGTGACGTGGTACAAAGTTTCTCACTGCAAAGTCGAGTTTTTGTAAAAAAAAGTATTAATAAAAAGTTTGAATTCTGATTGCATGAACCAAAAAAACGAGGTTTAGTCAAATCACAGGCATTTGAGAATTGGCCATATTAAACTAATAAAAAAAAATAACTCAGCCTTTGGTGAGAGGCGGGTCGACCTACGAACCCGCGGGGTGACAAACTCGACATGTATTAAATATAAAAATCTCGAGACTTATAGGTTCACCGTATCCACCTAATTTTTGATCGTTCTCACATCACAACCATAAGTCCTCAAGTAGATTCCTGTCGGGAGTGGTGTAATTTGCGCAAAATTAATGACGTATCATAGACCATAGTTATCTTTTTAATTCCCATAGAGAGTGGTGTAATTCGCGCAAAATGGACTACGTATCATAGACCATAGCTACCTTTTTTAAAACCGACATAAGTCAGCTTGAAAAAACCGGACAAAGAAACTACCGCATCCAGCTAATCCTTGGTCGTTTCCCTCATCATAACCACAAGTAATCAGATTCCCGTCGAGAGTGGTGTAATTCGCGCAAAATGAACGACGTATCATAGATCATATTTAGCTTTTTAAAACAAACATAAGACAGCTTGTAAAAAACCGGATAAAAAAACTACCGCATCCAGCTAATCCTTGGTCGTTTCCCTCATCATAACCACAAGTAATTAGATTCTCGTCGAGAGTGGTGTAATTCGCGCAAAATGAACGACGTATCATAGACCATAGTTAGCTTTTTAATTCCCGTTGAGAGTAGTGTAATTCGCGCACTATAAACGACGTATCATAGACCATAGTTAGCTTTTAAAAAACAGACAGCTGGTAAAAAACCGGATAAAGAAACTACCGCATCCAGCTAATCCTTGGTCGTTTCCCTCATCATAACCAGAAGCAATTAGATTCCCGTCGAGAGTGGTGTAATTCGCGCAAAATGAACGACGTATCATAGATCATATTTACCTTTTTAAAACAAACATAAGACAGCTGGTAAAAAACCGGATAAAGAAACTACCGCATCCAGCTAATCCTTGGTCGTTTCCCTCATCATAACTACAAGTAATCAGATTCCCGTCGAGAGTGGTGTAATTCGCGCACAATGAACGACATATCATAGACCATAGTTAGCTTTTTAAAAACAGACATAAGACAGGTGGTAAAAAACCGAATAAAGACACTACCGCATCCACCTAATCCTTGGTCGTTTCCCTCATCATAACCAGAAGTAATTAGATTCCCGTCGAGAGTGGTGTAATTCGCGCAAAATGGACGACGTATCATAGATCATATTTACCTTTTTTAAAACAGATAGCTGATAAAAAACCGGATAAAGAAACTACCGCATCCATCTAATCCTTGGTCGTTTCCCTCATCATAACCACAAGTAATTAGATTCCAGTCGAGAGTGGTGTAATTCGCGCAAAATGGACGACGTATCATAGATCATATTTACCTTTTTAAAAACAGATAGCTGATAAAAAACCGGATAAAGAAACTACCGCATCCAGCTAATTCTTGGTCGTTTCCCTCATCATAACCAGAAGTAATTAGATTCCCGTCGAGAGTGGTGTAATTCGCGCACAATGAACGACGTATCATAGACCATAGTTAGCTTTTTAAAAACAGACATAAGACAGGTGGTAAAAATCCGGATCATATTTACCTTTTTGATAAAAACATAAGACAGCTGTTAAAAAACCGGACAAAGAAACTACCGCATCCAGCTAATCCTTGGTCGTTTCCCTCATCATAACCACAAGTAATTAGATTCCCGTCGAGAGTGGTGTAATTCGCGCAAAATGGACGACGTATCGGTAACTTGTTTACTGAAATTATACCGGATCTTATCGACTGCGATCGGTTTCAGGGAGTTTGGAATTTATTTTGATGGAGCATTAGCACATAATTAATGTACATCGTACAGAATGGATCCTCCGAGTGTTCCCGCACCTCTACACCTTTCTCGGATGCGATTGATGGCTGAAACTTTACTCACACATTGATATGTGCACGGATGTACATTTTCGTTTGTAGTAGTAGGCATAAATGTACTCCGCTTCTAAAAAGTGCTATATCTGTGACATTCGGCTATTTTAATTTTACGTTTGTAGTTATCTTCACATGGTGTTCCTGATCATCAAACTTTACGGACTCCGTATTAAGCTTCTATACTATAGAGGCTTAATACGGAGCCCGTAAAGTTTATATACGTCATCTAAGGTGCAACTTTACCATATGAACTGTCCAGTATTTTCCACCTAAAAAGATGTATTTGTTGCGACCTAACTTTTGATAAACCTTTATTCACAATCACAATCACCATCATTAGTCTCTGCAGGAGCCCGACCATCTATGAACTAAAGCCATACAATAAAAAAAAAAACATCTATTTTGAGTAAAGCATCAAAGTTCTTTCCGAGTCTCACATAAATGAAAACACGTTTTCTTCCTTCAAACACCAATACTGATACATTACCCTCTCAAAACACATTAAAGCAAGCCAAAACAAAACGCCGGCATGCCTCCACATAACCTCGTTAAGCCCCTTTCCAATAATGCATTAAAAATCCGCGAAGCCCCTGTGACGAGCAATTTCGGAATTTCAATACATTAGCGCACACATAAGCTGTCACTTAGAGAGACTCTAGAGTTCCCCACACTTTCTTAACATATTTTCAGCGGCTATTAAGGCTCCGTTCACATAGGTATACTTAACGTACTCTAATTTTTTACTTAATAAAGTAGTGGCTCTGTAAGCTGTAGACCTCGCGAGTCTCCTCCCCCCACCCATTGAAGTGTACCGAATCAAAAAGTTGTTTAGACAAAAAAGTTAAACGTTTTAATAAGGGCAACAAAATTTTTTGTAACATTTTTTTTTTGGTATGGCTGGTGTATGATGTTTTTTAAGTTTCCAACCCCCGTACTTTTAGCCATTTAAAAGATTTTAAAAAAACTGATTCTCCAGTAAAATTTAATATAATTTTCGATCTTCTCAGAAAATTTTACAAGAATCTGTTAAGAAATGCGACTTGTAGGCGAGAACAGCCGGACAGCAGGACAAAAGCATGGCAAAGCCGGACAGCAGAAAAAAAAGTATGGCATCCGCGGAAGACCAGCGTCATGGTAACACCATGACATAATGCTGAGCGGAGACCAATTTGGTACCTAATGATTATTGTGTGATTATAAATGTTTTTTTCTTTTTAATTCATGTGTACCATATAAACAATTTTTCTTTCTTTCTTTCTTTCAAAGCATTTTTGACCAATCTCGAAACTAAGACGCTTCCTTTGCTGCCCACATCCAATGAAAATAATACTTAATATCAAAACTTGTGTGAGCGGACCCTTATCCTTAACTTCACGTTACCGTACCGTAAGAAGTGTTTTAAAACATTACTGCTCTGTGACGTAATTACCCGGCAAATAACTTTTTAAGTAGGTGACGGTTTTTACTTAAGAGCCAGAGTTGCCTTAAGTTTATAGGTTAAGTAAGCGTGTAATGAGTATGTGATGAGAGTTAATTGGTTAAGCTTTGAAGCTAAGAATCACTTAGTTAAGCTTCTTAAACTTTTGCGGGTTTAGCATGAAAATGTTATGATGATGCAATTGATTTTGAATTTTCTTGAGGGTTTATAGCTTTCTACTTTCATAATAATGTTAAGAAAGGTTAAGAACTTAGCGGAAGGAAGAGAGACATGGAAAGCACTCCACCGACAAGAGCCCAGCTCTTAAATAAATGAAGAATAATGTAAAAAAGATAAATTTCTATTTTAGAAGAGATGCAAGTAACTGCTTTCTCGTATTTAGGGACAAATGTAATGTAATGTTGAAACCTGAATACGTTTTCACCTTGCTATCCCTAACGTGGTAGACAAATCCTATGGCCCGTGGCCGCAAGAAACAAAGGCAGCTTTTAGCGGACGTGAAGATAGTAAAAAAAGTATCAAAATAGTGATGGGTTGCTAGTTTTATCACCTATTGACATGCTTTATATTCTCGTCCATATACAGATCAAACTAAGCAGATATCTATTTACATTTTTGACTTCTGAGGCCTAGTGGTCACTGTGCTAGGCTGCCACGCTGCAGGTCTCGGGTTTGATCCCCGGTCAGTTCAAGATGAAAAATGATCTTTTTCAGATTGACCTGGGTCTAGGATTTTTGTTTATTTATGTATTTGTTATAAAATATAGTATCGTTGATATAGTTTCCCATAACACTAGTCTCGAACTTACTTTGGGTCTAGCTCAATGTGTGTTCTGTCTGTATATACCTATACTTATTTATTATCACATCGCTAAAGTTTATGAGTATATGTATGTTTGTTACTTCTTCACGCGCAAACGGCTGTACCAATTTGCAAGTATGCAGGAAGTTGACACCCGGGATTAACACATAGGCTACTTTAGACTTTGTGGATGCTGCCATAAGTAACACAGCGGACGCAGCTTATTTATCATATGTTAGACTTCTGACGTTAGGTATCATTATAAAAACAAAATACCCCAAAATCGTTGAACCATCGTTAAACTGAACCAACAAAAAGCAATTAGCGACCACCCGCTAAACTGCTATTATGGTTCACGCCAAACATTTAGTTATTGTCTAAACCAAGCAGTGACGCTTACACAGTAGGTAATTACCAACCCCTACTTTAAAACACCCCTTACAATCACCACCAATCTATTCTGACCCCTCGAGTTACAACTCCCCTTATTTTCTTTACAACATTAAAGTCCATTCTATAAAATACACAGCTCTATGTATACTGGTCTTAACAAAGTAAAGTGACAGGGTCGTATGTTAACATGTGTTTTCGTTAAGATACAACCTTGTCAGTGTGGGGTGAATATGTTATCGTTTTGTGAGCGTCGCACGAACAATGTAAGTGGCGATGTAAGTGTTTGTGTTTTGTTTTATTAAATGGACCTGAATTGATTTTGTTTTGTTGTCATATAAGGATTGTCGCCATGAATTTTGATGAACGTTTAACAGGGAAATAACAGAATTTCTCTAGTCTTTCTAGTACATACATACTATTACGTCTTTATCCCTAATAGGGCAGACAGAGCATTTTGGGTCTTGCGGTTCTATGCCGAGCCCAGGGCCGCAAGACCCAAAAGCCACTTTTAGCGTCATGGTGGGCGAGAAGATGGAAAAGCAATCAATACAGTGATGGGTTGCTAGCCGCATCGCCTGTTAACATGATTTGCATTTTTGCCCATTCCCTCGATCGGCTTTTACGATCTGCGTGGAAAGAGAAGCAGCTGGTACATTCTAAGTTTTTTTTTATTTCTCCCAGTCCAGCATGGGAGTCTTTCTAGTGTACATTAACATTATACTTACAGCAATGTCAGCTCTTGATAATAATAAAAAAATATCTTGTATAGATAAGTAAGTACTCAAACATACTATGTCATACTATTGTCTGCTTTCTTGGCTGTTATACGGTAACCTTTTTACTTGGCTAATACTGGTATGGAATCTCTCCCATGTCTCTGAAGAAATAGTTCCGTTAAGATAATCAATTCAGACAGTTCTAAAAAATATTGCGCTGAAATTTATGGAAATGCAAATTTTTCTTAGATTTCAGACTTTGTTTCCATCGATTATCTCTATGGCGTAGTCGTTAACACGCCAGTCTGAAATTCCGGAGGTTCTGGATTCGATAAGTGGCCGAAATAGCCTTTTTTAAAATTGTCTTCGGTTTTGGCGACCTCCGTGGCGTAGTGGTCACCATGCTAGTCCGCCACCCAGAAGTTACGGGTTCAATCCTCGGTCAGGGCAAGTTGAAAAATGGCCTTTTTGAAATTGTCCTGGATCTTGGATGTTTATCTATATACGTATTTGTTATAAAATATAGAATCGTTAAGTTAGTATCCCCAAAAGTCTCGAAACTTGTAATTTGTCCTTAAATATTTATTTATTATTTATTTGGGTGTTTATCTATAGTTACATGCACTTGTTATATAAAATACAGTATTGTTGAGTAAGTATCCCATTATATAAGTTTACTTTTAAATTATTTGGGCTAGCTCAATCAGTGTGATTTGTACTTATCTAGGTCCTATATATATGTTTTATATTTATTGTAAGTGCTGGTCTCGGAGAAAAAAAAACTTAACCCTTCAAACATCGTCATAGCAGACACAATAGTAAAACAATACATCAGACGCCCGCTCCGGGCGTCCGACATTTAAAGGGTTAGAGTGTATCAGCCGTTTCTCTTCCCACGCATATATATCGTAAAAGCCAATCGAGTGAATGGGCGAAAATATGAATCATGTTAATAAGCGATGCGGCTAGCAACCCATCACTGTATGCCATTTTCCATCTTCTTGCCAACTTTATAGTTGGCAAGAAGATGGAAAATGGCAACGCTAAAAGTGGCTTTTGAGTCATGTGGCCCTGGGCTCTATCTGCTTAAAGCCGCAAGCCGAATGCTGTGTCTGCCCCATTAGGGATAAAGTCGTGATAGTACGTACATATATATCTATTTATTGTAAAAATTTGTATTGGATAAAACTTTGCTCCCCGAGCTAATTTCAGGATAAAAACTATCTTATGTCCTTCCCTGAGTATCAAACTATATCCATATCAAATTCCATCTAAATAGGTTCAGAGGTTGAAGCGTGAAGTGGTAACAAATAACCTCAAACGTTGTCAGTGCAGACACAATAGTAAAACAATACATCAGACCGCTCCGGGCGTCCGACGTTTGAAGAGATAAACAAATATACAAACTCACTTTTGCATTTATAATATTAGTACGATAGGATATTGGTGGAGTGCTTTTTTATATTTAAGAGCCCAGCTCTTAAATATAAGAAGAAGAAGAGGATATTGGTAGCATTTGCATTTAAGATTCGAGACTAACTCGAATTATCAATCGGTCAATATTTTACCCTCGTTTATATTTTGAACATCATTGCAAACCATACAAGACCCTCAAGTGGAAGATCGACACCACAAGGGCGGCGGGGTTGCCCTGAAATATTAATTTTACCCTAGTAAGAGATAAAAACTATTAGGGCCCGTCGGATTATGGTAGGATTATTATTTTAACGAAATTAGCTTACGGACTCTATGGCAGGGTGCCATAGAGTGTTAAAGTTACAGAATAGGATTTTTTTTAAATCGTCAGTGGTTACTGGTAGAATGCAGTATGGTTTTCAGCAGAGTAGAAACAGTATAAGGCGACTTAGGATATATATACAAGTCAAACAAATCATATAAACAACCTCTCCAACCCCAAGAAGTGGAGGGTGTAAGAATAATTAGATTAAAAGTAAATCTTAAAATCTTAAAAACTTAAAATCTTATTCCTATCAAATTACTCATGTAAAAAACTTTTGTTTAAATATCTCCTTACACTCAACTACACTGAAACCGAAAATAATATCTGGGCACATCTAGAATAACTACTAACAATATTTTATATTAAGTTAAATTTTCTTATTTATGTTTTTTGTATTCACATAGCAATGTAAGTCATAACCAAAGGTGAGAGCACTGGAGAACTGTGACACAGGCCTTGCCTTCATCAGTCTCCAGTCTCCATAAATCGGTGCTGGCAACATTCATACATGTTCTTATTTTTTGTACATACCCTGTGCGATTTTTTGGAGAAAATAAATGATTTTTTTACCTTTTACCTTAATTATCTGGCTGCTTTGGTCAATTATGGCTCTGGTAGTACACATAGAGTCGTGTTCCTGACGATGATGATAAAGTATCGTCAGGTATTGTGAGTTTGACTGGAAAACAGTGAACCACAGAAACGTAGAAAATACCAACCCTAGCTGAGCCATATTGACCTGAGCCGCCAGAGGATTTTGGTCTCCCTTTCCACGCTGAGCCATACGGGTTGAAGAGATCTCATTGATGTTTATAAGCTTTGTTTAGCTTGTATTCCTGAGTCGCTTTCTACGACATCCACGTAAGGACTTGGAAAATTATGTAATTAACATAAATGAATTTAATGGTCGTATTTTTATCATTAATGGATCCATTTATTGTTTAATTTTTTCCTTCCTACTGAACCTTCTAAACATTACCTGATCTACACAAGATTTCACAGCACTCACCCACCAGAGAGCTTATTAAAAGTAAATTGCGAAAATTGCTCAGCAAATGTGGCCCTGTCGTGTCTGGCTAACCAGCTTACAAGGTCCAACATAACCTGACTCCTCATAGCGATCACTTAACACCGAATTACAGCTCTTAAATACTGGCCAACATTATACTTCGACCAAATAAAATTGATACCCGGTCTTAAACATTTTATATGAGTTTGGAGGTATTTTTGTATGGTCTACGTCACCCTCGGCTGTTGTGGCGAATGATCTGTAATCTTTGAGTTATAACAAGCAACGAAATAGGGTAGTAATGACGTGATATAAAAGACTGTAGTGTTGACAGCGCCAGAAGGGGCCATAGAGTTGCCCATTATTTATGGATGTGTTCGATAATACTTTTTGTTGTGGGATAATTTTTATTATGGATATTGTTTATGGCTGGCCATGTGCTTACGAAAAAGAGATGTTTAAATTTTTATTAGTAACAAATAAGCAGAAAGTCCTCCTGGATGTCGTAGAAGGCGACTTGGGAAATACAAGCTAAACAAAGCTTATAAACATCAATGAGACCTCTCCAACCCATCTGGCCAGCGAGGAGAGTGTATGCCAAATCCTCTGGCTACTCTGGCCAGACGGTACAGAGAGGGTCGTGCTCCTGCATTGGAGACGAAAAGACCTAATGATGAAATAAACAGATCGTTCGAGCCGATTGAGGGAATTGGCGAAAATGTCTTACATCTAGGTCTGTGATATTAATCATGTTAATAGGCAATGCGATTAGCAACCCATCACTATTTTGATTCCTTTTTCCATGCACATTCTCGCTCACCATCACACTAAAAGTGGGCTTGGACTCTGTCTGCTTAGGTTCGCAAGAACAAAAATCCTCGTGTCTACTGCCCCATTAGGGTTAAAGATGTGGTAGTTTATATGTTACAAACTAGCTTTTCGGGCGCTGCGCGGGCTGCAAGCAGCCCGCGATTCATCGTGGGGCTGTTGAGGTAGGCTAAGATATGTTTCCAGTTCAGAAAATGGGTAAGTTTGTATGGAGGAAAATTGTCCTTGTATGGCGGCCATCTTGGATTTTGAAAAAAATCAAAAAACAAATGACGGTCGTCAAATTGCTTATAATCTTCTACATTATGGAAAAAAAATCACGCCCCTAACCTTAACCGTTTTTGCAGGCCGTACCCCTTCCACATCAGGTTCCCGCAGATCCTCAAATGTCAGATTTTTCTGGTACTCCATTTAGCACCCTCTATACAACCGCACATCAACCTAAACCCCACCAACCCCGCAACAGGGCAAACAACTATGTCAATGAGTCAGTCAGTCAGTGAGTGGTAATGTAGGTTTATATATTATAACTAGCTTTTCGGGCGCTGCGCGGGCTGCAAGCAGCCCGCGGTTCATCGTGGGGCTATTGAGATAGGCTAAGATATGTTTCCAGTTCAGAAAATGGGAAAGTTTGTATGGAGGACAATTGTCGTTGTATGGCGGCCATCTTGAATTTTGAAAAAAATAAAAAAACAAATGACAGTCGTCAAATTGCTTACAACCCCCTATATTTTGGAAAAAAATTCACGCCCCTAACTTCAACCGTTTTTGCAGGCCGTACCCCTTCCACATCAGGTTTCCGCAAATCCTCAAATGTCAGATTTTTCTGGTACTCCATTTAGCACCCTCTATGCAACCGCATATCAACCTAAACCCCACCAACCCCGCAACAGGGCAAACAACTATGTCAATGAGTCAGTGAGTGAGTCAGTGGTATTGTAGGTTTATATATTATAACTAGCTTTTCGGGCGCTGCGCGGGCTGCAAGCAGCCCGCGGTTTATCGTGGGGCTGTTGAGTTAGGCTAAGATATGTTTCCAGTTCAGAAAATGGGTAAGTTTGTATGGAGGAAAATTGTCCTTGTATGGCGGCCATCTTGGATTTTGAAAAAAATAAAAAAACAAATGACGCCCGTCAAATTGCTTACAACCCCCTACATTTTGAAAAAAAATCACTCCCCTAACCCCAACCGTTTTCGCAGGCTGTACCCCTTCCACATCAGGTTTCTGCAGATCTTCAAATGTCAGATTTTTCTGGTACTCACTGGAGCACCCTCTACACGACCACACATCAACCTTAACCCCACCTACCCCGCAACAGGGCAAACAACTATGTCAATCAGTCAGTGAGTGAGTCAGTGGTATTGTAGGTTTATATATTATAACTAGCTTTTCGGGCGCTGCGCGGGCTGCAAGCAGCCCGCGGTCTTTCGTGCGGCTGTTGAGGTAGGCTTAATAACATGTCCAGTTGAGAAAATGGGTAAAAACTGCAGTCAGTAAAGGAAACATCAAAATATGTGTGGGGGCGGCCATCTTGGATCGAAAATCTGATTCCAGTTCAGAGTTCCGCGGGGTGCTTTACCCCCACATGAACATTTCAGACCCGTACGAAGTCCCAGTGAGACGTTATAAACGAAATAAGTTTAATTTTCTAAAATCCAGACGCCATCTTGGATTCCAAAAAAAATATTGAATTTAGGTTTTTGGGGTCAAATTACATATAGATATCGATTTTCAGCCAAATCGCAAGCAGTTGACTATCGGCGGCCATCTTGGATTTCCAAAAAAAAAAAAAAAAAAGACGCTGCGCTTTGTGATATTGGCTCGGGCTTCGCCCTCGCCCGCAGCTCGCCCTTCGGGCTCGCATCACTCGGCCTCTGGCCTCGTGAAAATTGCTTGAGGGGGGGGGTCAGGGGGGGGGGGAGCTCGGGCTTCGCCCTCGCTCCACAGCTCGGCCTACGGCCTCGCGTGTGGGCTTCGCCTTCGGCCTTCGGCCTCAGGCTGCGCCGAGTTTCCGTTTGTATGAAATTTGTATGGAGGGGAATTGTCCATGTATGGCGGCCATCTTGGATTTTGAAAAAAATAAAAAAACAAATGACGCTCGTCAAATTGCTTACAACCCCCTACATTTTGGAAAAAAAATGACGCCCCTAACCCCAACCGTTTTTGCAGGCCGTACCCCTTCCACATCAGGTTTCTGCAAATCCTCAAATGTCAGATTTTTCTGGTACTCACTGGAGCACCCTCTATACGACCACACATCAACCTAAACCCCACCAACCCCGCAACAGGGCAAACAACTATGTCAATCAGTCAGTGAGTCAGTGGTATTGTAGGTTTATATATTATAACTAGCTTTTCGGGCGCTGCGCGGGCTGCAAGCAGCCCGCGGTTTTTCGTGGAGCTGTTGAGGTAGGCTTAAATATGTTTCCAGTTCAGAAAATGGGTAAGTTTGTATGGGGAGAAATTGTCCATGTATGGCGGCCATCTTGGATTTTGAAAAAAATCAAAAAACAAATGATGGTCGTCAAATTGCTTATAATCTTCTACATTATGGAAAAAAAATCACGCCCCCAACACTAACCGTTTTTACAGGCCGTACCCCTTCCACATCAGGTTTCAGCAGATCCTCAAATGTCAGATTTTTCTGGTACTCCATTTGGCACCCTCTATACAACCGCACATCAATCTAAACCCCACCAACCCCGCAACAGGGCAAACAACTATGTCAATGAGTCAGTCAGTGAGTGGTAATGTAGGTTTATATATTATAATATTATATAACTAGCTTTTCGGGCGCTGCGCGGGCTGCAAGCAGCCCGCGGTTTATCGTGGGGCTGTTGAGTTAGGCTAAGATATGTTTCCAGTTCAGAAAATGGGTAAGTTTGTATGGAGGAAAATTGTCCTTGTATGGCGGCCATCTTGGATTTTGAAAAAAATAAAAAAACAAATGACGCCCGTCAAATTGCTTACAACCCCCTACATTTTGAAAAAAAATCACTCCCCTAACCCCAACCGTTTTCGCAGGCTGTACCCCTTCCACATCAGGTTTCTGCAGATCTTCAAATGTCAGATTTTTCTGGTACTCACTGGAGCACCCTCTACACGACCACACATCAACCCATACCCCACCAACCCCGCAACAGGGCAAACAACTATGTCAATCAGTCAGTCAGTGAGTGGTATTGTAGGTTTATATATTATAACTAGCTTTTCGGGCGCTGCGCGGGCTGCAAGCAGCCCGCGGTCTTTCGTGCGGCTGTTGAGGTAGGCTAAGATATGTTTCCAGTTCAAAAAATGGGTAAGTTTGTATCGATGAAAATTGTCTATGTATGGCGGCCATCTTGGATTTTGAAAAAAATAAAAAAACAAATGACGGTCGTCAAATTGCTTATAATCTTCTACATTATGGAAAAAAAATCACACCCCTAACCCCAACCGTTTTTGCAGGCCGTAACCCTTCCACATCAGGTTTCTGCAAATCCTCAAATGTCAGATTTTTCTGGTACTCCATTTAGCACCCTCTATACGACCACACATCAACCTAAACCCCACCAACCCCGCAACAGGGCAAACAACTATGTCAATGAGTCAGTCAGTGAGTGGTAATGTAGGTTTATATATTATAACTAGCTTTTCGGGCGCTGCGCGGGCTGCAAGCAGCCCGCGGTTCATCGTGGGGCTGTTGAGGTAGGCTAAGATATGTTTCCAGTTCAGAAAATGGGTAAGTTTGTATGGAGGAAAATTGTCCTTGTATGGCGGCCGTCTTGGATTTTGAAAAAAGTCAAAAAACAAATGACGCTCGTCAAATTGCTTACAACCCCCTACATTTTTAAAAAAAAATCACGCCCCTTACCCCAACCGTTTTCGCAGGCCGTACCCCTTCCACATCAGGTTTCTGCAAATCCTCAAATGTCAGATTTTTCTGGTACTCACTGGAGCACTCTCTATACGACCACACATCAACCTAAACCCCACCAACCCCGCAACAGGGCAAACAACTATGTCAATCAGTGAGTGAGTCAGTCAGTGGTAATGTAGGTTTATATATAATAACTAGCTTTTCGGGCGCTGCGCGGGCTGCAAGCAGCCCGCGGTTTTTCGTGCGGCTGTTGAGGTAGGCTAAAAATTTTTTCCAGTTTAGAAAATGGGTAAACACTGCAGTCAGTAAAGGAAACATCAAAATATGTGTGGAGGCGGCCATCTTGGATCCAAAATTTGAATCCAGTTTCGAGTTCCGCGGGGTGCTTTACCCCCGTGTACAAAATTTCAGACGCCGAAGAAGTCCCAGTGAGACGTTATAAACGAAAAAAGTTTAATTTTCTAAAACCCAGACGCCATCTTGGATTCCGAAAAAACAGTTGAATTTGGATTTTTGGGGTCAAAACACATATAAATATCGATTTTCAGCCAAATCAGAGGCAGTTGACTTTCGGCGGCCATCTTGGATTTCCAAAAAAAAAAACACGCTGCGCTTTGTGATAGTGGCTCGGGCTTCGCCCTCGCCCGCAGCTCGCCCTTCGGGCTCGCATCACTCGGCCTACGGCCTCGTGAAAATTACTTGTAGGGGGGATTGTCAAAGGGGGGGGGGGAGGGGGAGCTCGGGCTTCGCCCTCGCTCCGCGGCTCGGCCTTCGGCCTGGCGGGGGCGCTTCGCCTTCGGCCTTCGGCCTCAGGCTGCGCCAAGTTACTTGGGGGGCCGTTTGTATGAATTTTGAATGGAGAAGAATTGTCCATGTATGGCAGCCATCTTGGATTTTGAAAAAAATAAAAAAACAAATGACGCTCGTCAAATTGCTTACAACCCCCTACATTTTGGAAAAAAAATCACGCCCCCAACCCCAACCGTATTTGCAGGCCGTACCCCTTCCACATCAGGTTTTCAAAGATCCTCAAATGTCAGATTTTTCTGGTACTCACTGGAGCACCCTCTTTACGACCGCACATCAACCTAAACCCCACCAACCCTGCAACAGGGCAAACAACTATGTCAATCAGTGAGTGAGTCAGTGGTATTGTAGGTTTATATATTATAATATAACTAGCTTTTCGGGCGCTGCGCGGGCTGCAAGCAGCCCGCGGTCTTTTGTGCGGCTGTTGAGGTAGGCTAAAATATGTTTCCAGTTCAGAAAATGAGTAAGTTTGTACGGAGGAAAATTGTCCTTGTATGGCGGCCATCTTGAATTTCGAAAAAAAACAAAAAACAAATGACGGTCGTCAAATTGCTTATAATCTTCTACATTATGGAAAAAAAATCACACCCCTAACCCAAACCGTTTTAGCAGGCCGTACCCCTTGCACATCAGGTTTGTGCAGATCTTCAAATGTCAGATTTTTCTGGTACTCACTGGAGCACCCTCTATACGATAACACATCAACCTAAACCCCACCAACCCCGCAACAGGGCAAACAACTCTGTCAGTCAGTGAGTGGTAATGTAGGTTTATATATTATAACTAGTGTTTCGGGTGCTGCGCGTGCTGCACGCAGCACGCGGTTCTTCGTGCAGTTGAGGTGGGCTAACAAATGTTTCCAGTTCAGAAAATGGGTAAGAATTGCAGTCAGAAGAGGAAAGATAAAAAAATGTGTGGGCGGCCATCTTGGATCCAAAATCTGAACGCAGTTTCGAGATTTGCGGGGTGCTTTACCCTAGTGTAGAAAATTTCAGACCCCTATAAAGTCGCAGTGAGACGTAACGAACAAAATAAGTTTAATTTTCTAAATTCCAGACGCCATCTTGGATTCCAAAAAAAATTTTAAATTTGGATTTTTTGGCTCAAAATACATATAGATATCGATTTTCAGTCAAATTGGAAGCAGTTGACTTTTGGCGGCCATCTTGGATTTCCAAAAATTAAAAAAAAAACTACCTAGCGTTTGGTGGAAGTGGCTCGGGCTACGCCCTCGCCCGCAGCTCGCCCTTCGGGCTCGCATCACTCGACCTGCGGCCTCGTGAAAATTACTTGGGGGGAGGGGGGGGGGGCATCAAGGGGGGGACGGGGGGGAGCTCGGCCTTTGGCCTCGCTCCGCAGCTCGGCCTGCGGCCTCGCGAAGGGGGCTCCGCCTTCGGCCTTCGGCCTCAGGCTGCGCCAAATTGCTTTGGGGGTGCCATTTGTATGAAATTTGTATGGAGGGGAATTGCCCTTGTATGGCGGCCATCTTGAATTTTGAAAAAAATCAAAAAACAAAAGACAGTCGTCAAATTGCTTACAACCCCCTACATTTTGGAAAAAAAATCACGCCCCTAACCCCAACCGTTTTCGCAGGCCGTACCCCTTCCACATCAGGATCTGGTGATCTTCAAGTTTTCGGATTTTTCTGGTTGGTTTCAAAACACCCTGTACACGATGGTATAACATTTGTCACACCTGTCAGTCGGGAACAGGTCAAACAATTATGTCAATCAGTGAGTCAGTGGTAAGTGCAGCTATATATAATATAATAATAATATAATATAATAATAAGTCAACATAAATTACTCGTACTAACATACACTATCGACGTCGCGTGCTTTGTGCAAAATAAAAGACGAAAAAATTGGAAAGATCTAGTCTATTAAAGAGACGTTCTGCGAAAGAGACATTATGAGAAATAGACGTTTTACGACTACGGGACATTTTGCGAAAGAGAATAAGCCTATCATGGGTAGGTACAGGTACCAATCTGGTCTCTACTAAGTACAAACGTCAAAGTTTTCTTTTCCGGAAAAGAAAATGCAATGGAAAACAATAATTTAAATTAAAATTAAAACCTTTAAAGAAAAGTTAAGAAAAATAATATAATTAAAAAAAATGCATAAACATGTATTTAATTTTTTTTGTACAGGTTTGGTTTCAAAATCGAAGAGCAAAATGGCGGAAGGCGGAGAGACTAAAAGAGGAGCAGCGAAAGAGGGAAGGAGCCGATATCCTCACGAAGAGGGACCCCTCGGACGATAAGGTACTATCTAATTCTGTACGCCACTTATTTTTTTAATCATTTTTTTATATATAAAAATGAAAAAAAAATAATAATTATTTTAATCCGCTGAAAAATAATCAAGTTGTAAGTCTTTAACATCGGATAGAAGGGGAAACCGTCAAGTAACAGAATAAGGATGCACATAAACCCGCGTGACGTAATTGCCTTGCGCGTGCAAAAGTGGTATTGCAAGCAGAGGAAGCAGGAGGGCGCATACGAGTATAACGGTTGACAATCACTGTGATTTCTCACTTTTTTAAAATGTTTTTAAATGAAGTATTTATATTTTCTGCGTATTTCCAGGGTTCGTCAGAATGCGGCATGTCCCGCGGTTCGGCCGAAGCGTCCCCTGTGTCCGGAGCAGCTTCACCACGAGGCTCCCCACCAGTCACGCCCGGCTCACCACGAAGGTCTCCACTCCGCTCGCCCAGAAGGTCACCAAACCGGTCACCTAGGCCAGACAGGTACTTACAAACTTCTATTAAGCCGTTCCACTTTTTGGCTGCGATACGCGACAGGGTTCATAGTGTTCCTATTATAAGACAGTGACTTTAGTAGTTAGAACTGTCGTACATTATTAAATGTAATAAGTTTTTTGAATGGAATTGAAAAGTCCTTTAGAAAATCTTGCATTAGTGTTAATATTATTAATACACTCAATAAAAAAAAGAACCAGAAGTAAAGTAAGATGTATTTTTTTATGTCATGTGGTTTTCGGCAGAGTAGAATATTTCCATTTTCGACTTAGGAATACAAGTTAAACATAGCTTATGAACATCAATGAGACCTCTCCAACCCGTCTGGCCAGCGAGGAGAGTGTAGGTCAAGTCCTTTGGCTGCTTTGGCCTAACATGGCTCTGGTAGTACAGAGAGGGTCGTGCCGAAAAAGTATTTTCGTGACAAAAATACCTGATGATGATGTGTTTTTTTTTGTTTTAGATCCGAGAATGAGTCCCCAGCCCCATCCGTGGGCAGCGCCGGCTCGAGGGACGCGCCCACGGAGCACCGGCCTGCACACCACTTGTTTTCACCGTTTGACCAGTAAGTACCATACTTTTGACTCGTTTCTACAAAATATCGCCAAAACATCAAGAACTTTAACTTATGTTTTATGTTTTTAGGTGCTACAAGTAATTTAATTTTTGAAAAATGTTTGATTGACAAAATTATATTTGATTTCTACAATACATTACGAAAACTTTAAACCAATAGGGATGTGGACTGAAAAAATATTTTTGGCTCATTAGATAGATAAAAATTATGGTATTTTGGTAAAATATACTTATTTACTTATGACGAAGGCACAACGCACTAAAATTTCGTGTGACGTCACGATCAGCAACGATTTTTAACCAAAAGTGACGTAAATCACCACTTCGAAACTTGAATTGTGAATTGTCACTACGAAAAAATATGGGTCCTTTATTTTCGGATAATCTAGTTGACGGATTAAATAAAATAATATATTTTTTACCCCGTCTACATCCCCATTTTAACTTATTCTTTTTGGGTACTACGAGTAATTTTAATTTTTAAACAAATCTTTGATCGCCTTAATTGTATTTAATTATAAGTCTTAATTAAGTAAATTATTAGGTAAGGTTAGTATCTTCTTAGAAGTTAGTATTTTCTACCACAGTTTTATTGATCTCATACATGTTACCTTAGATGCTACCCTCTTAAGGGCTGTAGAGTTCTTTGAAATAGATTTGACCCTATTTATTGATTTATACAAAAGTTAACCCTTTCGGAATAAATTGCACTTCAAAAGTTCAAAATGTTGACGTTACAATCATGGCGAGTTAACCGCGCGCTCGCTTCATTTGTTTACTAAACTTCGCAGCAATTTAATTACAACTGAATCATACTCAATTCTGCGGATGTCGTCATGGCGGTGCTCAAGAATTTGTAGGGTTGTCTCTCAACAGCTTTCCTTACTGAATTTGATATTAAAACTGAGTATGACGCGAAGAAATTCGGCTAGGGGTGGTCTGGCACACGCCAATGGTCACTATCAAAATAGCTATGATGTTACTTCTGTTACAAATAAAAACTAGTAGTTCGCCACGAACTTAGACCTCGCGATTATTATTTCAGAATAGTGTACCTGATTTGGATGAATTATCGGTGCAGGTTTACCGATATGCGGATTCATGGTTGTGACTAAATTTCCAAAATAGTTGCCAATCTATTAATGGCAACTATTTTGGAAATTTAGTCACAACCATGAATATATAATAATAAAAACCAGAAAACTATTAATGGGTTTTCGTTTATATGTTTATTTGTATTGCCATGGCTCTATGCCGCTGCTCATTTCTTACTCTCTTCGTTAAGCTACTTCGCGTGCTTTGATTGCTAGTTCTCTCTTTGTTGATCTCTTGTTAGTTCGAAGCATAATTACTAATACTACTACAGAAGCACAGACAAGCAGCGATAGCGATTGAACGAAAGTTCGCTCAATGAAATTGCTAAATTTAATAAACAAGCCAACAATCAATCAAAATAGGCAAAAACTGAAAAAAAACTAATCGTAAAGTAAGCAAAACCCTTTTTTTAAGTCGGTTAAATATTCTAAAATTTATAGAACTACTTATGAAACTCAAAATAATAACCATAATAGTTATTCAGAGAAATTACTTCGTTCGAAAGTTGTTCAGTAACCCGGACTGAATTCACCCTTAAATAGTTTTAGTATAATTTGTCAGAAGATTTGTATTGTATATACGTCACGGCTGAGCCGTGACGCAGCTAGACTTTGCGAGTCACCCTAAACCCGTTTAAGTATAACGTATAAAAAAGTTGTTCAAATTAAAAATCCTTTTTATAATGGCAATAAAAAACTCTAATGACATTTTTGAAAATATTTTGAAATGGCGGATATATGACAGTTTAAAAAAATTGGTTGCCTGTAAAGTCGGTATACGGGCGAAAGTTTTACGTGATAACGACTTTTTATGTCTGTCTCTCTCGCTCTTAGGCGGGCTAACCATGCCCGAGTGGAAGGGACGCGTGCCTCTCACTCGCTCTCATTGTGAGCGCATAACGTGAGCGGAGCGTAACGCAGTTTCTTGAAGTGTCACCCGGCAAACCAATTTATAAGACGTTGTCACGTCAAAATTTTAAACCCCCATATTTCCGCCATTTTGAAAAATTTCGAAAAACTGGCTCGACAAAAAAATTCTATGTTGTTGCTGAACCTGCTTACAAAATTTCATAAGAATCGGTTAAGAAATGCGACCTGTAGGCGAGAACAGCCAGACAGACAGACAGACAGACAGACGGACAAAAGAATTTTTGGCTAATCTCGAAACTGAGACGCTTCGCTCGCTTCGCTCGCTCGGTCAATAAATGACAATAACATTTCAAGTTTTAAATACGTTTAATATTATTCAAAATCTATGCTTCTAAATCAGTCATTTAGTAGGTATGTATCTAAATACAAGAAATTAGCAAAATACATTAATTTCCATCACACAAATAATAATAAAAAGTTGAGAACTTGCTACATATTTAATATAAAAAATCGTGCCTATGTGGAATAGTGCCCAAAATGCTTGCTGCATTTGCCTGTTGGATTTCAATACTGATTCGTTTCGTTGTGCGACAAAGCCAGCCCTCTTATCTCGTAAGTATGTAATAGAAAGAAGTGCAGACTTTTATGCAGTTGACAGAAAAGAACAACGCGTTTAAGGTACCTACTATTTAAGTGATCTACGAAGTACAATTTTTATGAGCACAGCGAGTCTGTTTCAAGTTATGGCTTATAGATTTTACTTTTCATTTTGTTCTCTGGCAACCCTAGAGCGCAGTGAATATGGCAATTAATCAATTAAGGCTACAGCCGGGCGTAATGAAGCGTAATTATATTGCGACGCGGGCAAGATGGCCGCATTAAAGGGAATTAACATCGCGTATAAGCGTATAAATAAAAGCCGTTTTAGCTACACTGATGACGTGGGATGGGTTTGGTTGAATTTGATTTTTATCACTGATTTTTAAACAAAACTCAACAGATTTTCCGACTAAAGAAGATTGTGTAGAAGGTTGGATTAACAGATTATTGCATCTGATTTCTGAACAAAAGATAGTCGCATTAATGGGTTAACTTCGCATATTTCTTCCATGCTGGTCTGGGAGAAAAGAAAAATACGTAAAGAGTAAACGTAAAAGAATCACACGTTTCTTGCTTTTTGGGTCTCAGTCTAGAGCAAAGTGCCTGTAAATAATGATCTGTTGTGATGCCACATAAACAATTTCGTATATAATATAAAATGAATCAAAATAATTCTTAGAATAGAAAAGAAGAATGCTTGCTACAACAAAATTACTCAATCACGCACACAATTAGAATCAATTCAAACGACCTTTGAACAATTGGATTGTGGCCGATCGACACTAACGATATCTATTGATTCGGAACGTTCGGATTCTTATAGACATGTTCATTTTCAGGTTGAGTAGCTACGTGATTCAATTCACTTGCGGATCCGTTATTAGTATTCTAATTCTGGGTCGTTCAGCCTACTTTCAGACAGACATATACGACCTCCTTCCTTCAACTTTAGTTGGTCTTCATCATAACATCTAGAAGACCACACTAATCTTTTGAATCATTTTTTGTTTGTAGGTACAAGATTTTATTGTGAGGCCTAAGTTTTTATTAAGACGAATGTAAAAAGCCCAAACTCGATGGGGTTACGTATTTTCATTCAGAATTCTTATGGCCACCTTACACCTCCATCATCAGATCAGCTCCATGTCATCTGTACGGGGTAGGGGTTCGTATTCGATGAAAAGTCCGCTTGGAATGGTACTTAAAACGTATATTATCCTATAAACACCGTTAGACACTATTACATAAGTATTTAAAATAAAATCGGTGTGCAACGCAGCACTTTCTAAGAGGTTAAGAGGATAGCGCCGCGATAGTAGCGACCTCAATGAAAATAAATTATTTTTGGGAAAACGGAGATGTTATTTCAAATTCTGTCAAGTAAAAATCTAGATAATCTTTTAAAGCATTTATTGCAATATAATATATTGTCTAAGCAGCAACCGTCAAGCCTTAGTTAGCGTTTATGCCAAAAGTGGCCGTTTTTAACATTAATGAATTTTAGAGCAAGACGGTTTCCGCTTATATGATATATTATATTGCAATAAATACTTTAAAGGAGTATTTAGATTTTTACTTGACAGAATTTGAAATAACATCTCCGTTTTCCCAAAAATAATTTATTTTCATTGAGGTCGCTACTATCGCGGCGGTATCCTCTTAACGGCAGACTAGTTAGGCGCGGCCAATGGAGCTCGCGCGGCGGGTGGTCAGTGATATCACACTACCTTACATTTTGAGCAAAAGTAAAAATTATAAAATTTGAAGGACATCTAAAGGTGAATGAGCGCTTCGCCTACATCATCAAAATATTGCAGTATAACGCGATAAACGTAGGCGTACAAAATTTCAGCTCATCCGGAAGTGGTTTAAATTGAACACTTGCAAGATTTGATTTTAGACGGGGCAGGTGAAACTGAATAAAAAAAATTGTAAAAATAAAGATGAATGTCATACACAGAAAAAAGCAAAGCCATCATTCTGACATCATATTTTAAGGCCAAAACTGCTTTTAAAGCCTAAGTATACATTATGAAACTACGAAATTTATTTCATTTGTCCGCATCAGTGCTTCATTTATTCACAATGACGGTTTCATTTATGAATACTGATACCGTTAACTGCCGAACTCTAAGAAGATTCAGTTTAATCGAATCGAGGGTTAATTGTCAATAATGATCCCGAGCAACTCGCTCGCTCCAAACTCAGTTTTAAAGTTAGGCTCAATTCGTTAGGAGTTGAGCAATATCGGCGAATTACGGGAACAATCTGGAGGAAGTTGAGCCGATTGAGTTAGCTTGCATAGTTTATGACGTCTAAATTTTGCCCTTCAAAGCCTTGTCGGTGTCAATTTGTGGAAAAAATTACGCCAGCTACGCGCATATAGGGTTCCGTACCGTTATCTTGTTTATTTTTATTTAATTATTTAGATACAGATTGTAGATAGATAAAGACTTCATTTGTACCAACAAAGACACAATACAATACAATACAATAATTAAAATAACGAAATTAACACAAACACACCAGTTAGGCCGTGATCATGTGTCGCAGTGATATAAATAGGCAGAAGCTCAGCGCTTATCTAACTACAAGAGTAGAGCACTGTTTTTTTTAAAGTGAATACACAACTAAATATCCTGTGAATATTTTAAGCATCTACCTGTTGCCATTATTAAATTGCAAAAAAAAAACGGTAAAAAGAAACACGTTAATTGTATGGAAGCCCCAACTAAATATTTATTTTATTATGTTTTTCGTATTTGTTGTTATAGCGGAAAGAGAAATAGATTGATTGTGACTAAATTTGTACTGTCTAGCTACCGCGGTTCTTGAGATACAGCCTCGTGACAGACAGACAGACAGACGAGATGTAGATGTAGATGTAGATGTTGCCGCTATAACAACAAATATTAAAAACAGAATAAAATAAATATTTTAGTCCCATACAACTTGATTTTTATAGATAATGGCACGGAACCTTTAGTGTGCGAGTCAGACTCGCACTTGGCCGGTTATTGCTAATTTTCAGCCTAATTTATCAGAAATATGCACACAACATATAACGGACCGTAATTAATTTATGCCCGTGGCGCTATAAGTCCGGCTTGGGCCGCATTAGCCGCTTCCGGTCAGACGGATTTGTCTGACGGAGTCTGCCTGAATCTATCCGTACCTAACTTATGCATTTTTCTTTGGTTTTTGCCAGTTAGCTATACAACTATACATTTAGGTAGGTGATATCTAATTAAAAGACGGATGCCAGTTACCCGTAATTTATATGTCTTCCAAAGCATGAGAAATCTCAAGCTTCAGCATCTTTATCATTTATTTATTTATAAATCACATACAGATTAACAGAATCATCATCAACAGGACCAGTATGATATACTTAGGTAGGCATAAGAAACGGTTAAAGAAAACAAAAACGAATCTCAGAAATCACAGGGATATACCTACTTGTGTTGTAATACATACATACATACATACATACTATCACGTCTTTATCCCTAATGGGGCAGACAGAGCATTTAATAATAATATACACCTTTTAAATCCCTTTCTTCATAAAGTCACCATCATCAATGGTTCTCTTCTGAGCTATGTATTTGTGTATATATTTATATATTATGTAGTATAAGTAGATGTGTATGTATATGTAAGGAAATATTCATTCTGATATGTTTGTATAATAGGTTCTTAAATAATGTAATTTTATATTATATATTAATATTTTATAATGTAGGTATATTGTATTGCTTTTTTGTGCCGCACAATTTTCTCTGTTTATCCCTATGGTTGACTGGGAGAAAATGCTCTTGGCATTGAGTCCGTCATTTGTTAAAAGTATATTTGTATTTTGGAACAATAAAGTTTGATAAATAAATACATAAATATATATAAGTATACAAATTTTACTAGTTTTATCATTCGATACAAAATAGCAGCGTGCATTCCTATTCAATCCATCCAATTTGACAAATCATCTTTTGATCAATTCAACGTTATTTGTCCTTCATAACCCGTTTAACGTACGAGAAAGTAATTTGTATCACTTTCGTGATATAGGGCTCTATTATACTGTTCTGCTATTCTATTTGTAGGCCAGTGACCTTTGATGCATAACCCTAATAACAATATGTTCTTGCGTCTATTTGAATTTTGAAGGCGACGTCGCGTGCGCATACCTATCAATTGTGGGGAACTTTGACCGCCAAATGAATGGAGAAGGCACTTTTGTATGCCTTTGTTTTTTAAACCTTCACTTAAGGAGATTCATTAATTTTTCGGGGTCTCGTGCTGCTCCAATTTGAAATAAATTATTTGAAAAGAAACGGAGATATCATTTAAAACATTTTCAAATCAAATTAAATCAATTTATTTGCATTTCATGTAAGTACAGTACATTTCATTGGTCTTATATGACCCTGGATAACTATTTTATTTTTTTATTTATTTAGTACCGCACCCCGAAATTTTTGTTTTTTGTTGCAAGGAACAGTAACACATATAAAACAGGAACTTAATATTCAGAAATTAAATTTAAAAAAAATATTCTCATAATTTTATTCAAAATAAGCACAAATAATCGTGAAAAACGTATTATCTATCTATCTATGAAATACTAATGTCTACGAGATGCTACGAGTAAGCTACGAAGGATTTGAGAAATTATCTTTTCCATATTACACAAACTTTTAAACATTAATTCGACGCACACCAAATTATAAATATTGCGCAAATAAAATTACATGTAATTACTCTAAATAAAGTAATTACATTTTTTATAATAAAAAATATAACCATCAAATTACTGAAAATACCGACGCCTACGAGACGCTACGAAGGCTCTACGAAGGCCCTACGAAATTACCTTCTCAGTAACATAACCGTGTTAAACATTAATTCGCAGTAACTCGAGTAGCGTGCGGAGTATTAAGAGGAATTTACCGTTCTACTTAATTAGCCAACTCAAATATTATAAAGTGGATATGCAAAATGCAAATATGAAGAACTTCGCCCATCAGGGAAATAGAGAAGGCATTACAATTTTTTCTAAAATTTTTTTTTAATTTTTACAATCTTTTATTGTAAGGCCTAAGTATTCATCAAGACAAATGTAATAAGCCCAGAGTCGATGGTTGTGTCGCTTTATTACTAAACTAGCTGGTGCCCGCGACTTCGTCTGCGCAGTATCTTTATAAATTGTAGCCTATGTGTTATTCTGATGTATTAGCTAGCTATATTATGGTAAAGTTTCATTAAAATCCATTCAGTAGTTTTTATGTAAACGAGTAACAAACATCCATTCATCCATCCATACTTACAAACTTTCGCGTTTATAATATTGGTAGGATTCCATGAAACACCTTCCGTCTACGTGATCAGACCCTAGACATTGACTAGACATAAATAATTAAAGTGTTTAAGTAACATAAAGTGTCTGTCAAGACATATTAAACGAGTTCGACTCAATGAGGTTATATCGTTCTAGAGTTCCGTCGAATATCTCCTGGCTTCATCATCTAAACAGCTCATTGTCTTCAAAATATTGTTCATAAGTTTTTTATTTATTATTAAATTTTTAACATTTATTATTAAAATACCGTATCCACCGCTTCGCAAAAGATGGCACGTCTTCAATTACACAGTTTTCGTTCCGCGATGTATTATCATAATAAATGAATTACAGTCTTCATCCATTGCGTCCAATTGTACCCTTTATCATACTCTCTCATTTATTTTATTCGTGTCTAGGCATTTTAGTGTCTTTGAGGTTCATGATTTTAGTACCTGTATACAGAATTTATACCAAATAAATTCTGTGGCTATTTTGAAAACGATATAAAGAGATGGCAAGAGAAATTCACACAAAACCAGGCTATATAAAGAAATTGAATTCTTTAAGGCCCATTTGGCGGTGCAAGTTGCCTGTGCCTTTATTCGTGCATATCATTTTATCGAAGCAATTAATGACTTGTATGACTGACGTTTCGTCACAGAATTAATATAGGTTTCGTTTAGACCATGCAAGTTATCTTTAGTAAGTAGTTATGTCCGAGCTGCCCTACGACATGTACTATATAACCCCTTAACGAAACTAATGACAGAGGAATCGCCGTGGCCACATACGGTCAAAGATAATTTGAAACTGAAGCTAATCTGAAACCATTTCGACTCGATAAGAAGCAGTAATATGCGAAAAATCATACTTACGTAGAGAGCACGCTAACTCTCTACGTCTAGTGTCTAGTATCCTTTTTTTTTGCATATTCTAATGTCTGTGTCTCGCGTTAGTCAATGTAATTCCTTTTTAAATTTAATATTTCTATGTATTTAGTATACTTCAGACGTTTGCGATCACAATAGACTATTATTATTTTACTACGGGATCTCCCATGTTGGTCTGGAAGAAAAGAAAAATCTTAGAATGTACCAGATGCTTCAGATTGTGAAAGCCGAAGGGGTAGGCAAAAATGCGAATCATGTTAATAGCGATGCAGCAACCCATCACTATTTTGATTGCTTTTCTATCCATCTTTTCGCTCACCATGACGCTAAAGTGGCTTTTGAGTCTTGCTGCGCTCTGTCTGCTCAAAGCCGCAAGATACAAAATGCTCTGTCTGCCCCATTAGGTATAAACACGTGATAGTATGTATGTATGTATGTACAGAACTTACCGTTACCGTAATTGATATAATTTGAGCCATATATTTCGACGATCCTACTGCCGTCGCATGGTAGCTTGCGCTTGCAGCATTGCAGACTGAGGATCTGTGGTGGGAGTTGGGCGCAACTCTGAAACCATACTAGGTTTTATGTGTTCTTTTAGTTAAGTAATTTTGCGCCGCTAACAAATCTCTGTTTATCCATATGGGAGAGATCTCTTTTAGCGTTAAGTCCGCCAATTGTAAACGATTGTGTTTTGTGAAACAATAAAGTTTTTATAAATAAATAAATAGATTTCTTTACGAGCTGAAATTAGCAAATATAGAATTTTATAAACGGACGAGTGTTAATTTAATTGAATCTAGTTAAATTTTATTTCACTGTGTGAACTCGTATTACTCATCACAATTACTGACCACTCATTTAGTTAACGCTTAAAGCATTGCAATGGAATCTAATTAATTGCGTCAATTTGTCTGACTGACTGGGTAACTGACTGACTAACCCTTGCCCGCATATAATTGTGAATTTTAATAAGCTTTTGTAATTTGAGTGTTATCTGATCTCTGAGATGTTAAATACTCCTGTTTTAATGATACACTGTTGATTATAAACTAGGCAGCCCGACGTGGCTTCAGTTGTTTATTGTGAGACGGTAAACCATTCTTAAGTTGTTGACCAGTAAGGGTATTAAAGGACACGCATATCCAAGTCATACAGTATTTTAAACAATTATTTTTATTATTCATATCAATGAGTAACATTATCCGAAACCGAAAACACGATGTTTTTTTTTTAATCCGCCCAAAAATAAGTAAGCTTTGAAAATCTGATGGAAAGGGAGACTGTCAAGTAAGAGAAAAAGGATGCACGTACAGCGCTCTGACCAATTTTTGTCATCACATAGTACACACGCATTTGATGCATTCGTTATCTTTCATTACCACCCACTATATAATCCGGGCTACGTTTGGCCGTGTGGTTTCTGGAATAGAATCGAACCACTCCAAATCTTCCCGTGGATGTCGTAGAAGACGACTTAGGAAATATAAGCTAAACAATGCTTATAAAAATCAATGAGACCTCTCCAACCCGTCTGGCCAGCAAGGAGAGTGTAGGCCCAATCCTCTGGCTGTTTTGGCCAAATATGGCTCTAGTAGTACAGAGAGGATCGTGCTCTTGCCGTGGAGATTAAAACTACCTGATGATGATTTAACCCGGGCATTGTAATGCTGTTAAAAATCATTAATATTTGAGTCAGATTTTTTTAAAGTACGTTTTAGCAGACCATTCCTTCAAATCCATCATTGGAGCATTTTGTACCAATCCTAACCCGTTGACAGTTGTTTCGCATCAACCCTTCGGCGCCCGCATGTGCGTAATTGCCCACATTAATATGACAAATAAATTTACATCGGGCGCTTACACACGACACTACGAGTGCCGGGGCAGGTTCGTATTGTAGACAATGTATTCAAACCTTTAGACCCACAATGTTTTAGTTTAGTTATGAATGAGCACAAGTAGGTAAATTAATAAGATCTTAATTCAATGGTATCAGAAATCTAACACTGGTGTCTGACTTTTCAAGCTGTTGAAAGGTGTCGAAATAGCTATCAATGGTAACAGAAATCTCACTTACATACCACCATACTACAAACACTTAGAAAGACGTTAATTATAAGTTTAGCATAGTATCTACTAATACATGTCAAACATTTTCATATTTTTCTTTATTTAGTAAATATAGTTGCAATAAAGTATTATATGCAACTTTGTACAGTTAAGTCGAAATATGCTCGATGGCTTCTTCTTATAATGCTTGCTAAAGCTTGCATTACCGCAACCTGCTCTACCCGCATTTTTTACCCTTCTTATACAACTGTTGCATACACACAATAATTTTCTTACTTTTGCACAGATAAAAAAAAAGATCAAGAACACTATAATGTATTTAATACAAGATATACACACATATGGTAGGCAGAGATTATGGATCTTCACTTGTTACGGTTCTTGCAAACCTAATAAAAGACATACCTACACTTAAAAAACTAATAGCCGACTACGGGAGTCATATACGGCTAACAATGTATATATTTTTGAAATGTGTTCATCAAGTCCTTTCATTTGATACCCCACTCGACACCGAAATATTTTTTTTTCTCTTTCTTTTTTTATGTAACATATGTTATATACAATTTTTTTGCATACATACATACATACTATCACGTCTTTATCCCTAATGGGGCAGACAGAGCATTTTGGGTCTTGCGGTTCTATGCAGAGCCCAGGGCCGCAAGACCCAAAAGCCACTTTTAGCATACAATTTTTTTGCATACAAATTGCTAATGTCACCCAGACAATAAAATTGGACAAGCGATCAGGATGCTACGGTGGAACATACATACTATACACACATATATAGATACACTGCAAAAATCATTACCTTTCCCATTGGCTTAGCCGTAATCGGGTAAAAAGAGATTTGCTCTCAGCGGAGCGCTCTCATGCCGTTTGAATATAATAGAATCGAACCACTCCAAATCTTCCCGTGGATGTCGTAGAAGGCGACTTAGGAAATACAAGCTAAACAAAGCTTATAAATATCAATGAGACCTCTTCAACCCGTCTGACCAGCGAGGAGAGTGTAGGCCAAGTCCTCTGGCTGCTCTGGCCGTGTATGGCTCTGTAAGTACAGAGAGGGTCGTGCTCCTGCAGTGGAGACAAAAAGACCTGATGATGATGATTCCAAAGTCGAAAAATTACGTCTCCTTTGTCAATATTTTAGTAATTTCAAAACTTTCAAAAAGTTCATAGTTTAGACTATCTGTGGGACTGTTTGTATTTTTGTTAAGTAACCAAATATAAGAGACCAGACAGAAAGATTAATATATTTTTTATATTCAAACGAAAAATATGTTTAACTAAGAGCATTCCACCCAGTATGGCTGGATTCAACGAGATCAATTTCCATTTACTAAATGGATACTCTGCCGAATGAGATCCAATTCGGCTGCGAATGCAGTGGATACATGCACTATTCGACTATTCGGTTTCGATCTAATTCATTGCAGTTAAATTACTTTTTAAACGTTTTCAGTTGGCTTTGGGTTCTGTTTGGGTTAGTAAAATATAGAAGCTGTTTATTTTTAGTCGACTTCAAAACAGAGGAAGTTATCTATTCGTCGCCATCTTTTTTTTACGTATGTTCACTGATTATTCAAATATGCCTGAACCGATATGGATTTTTTTATGTTTTGTTTGAAACATACAATAATACTTGTCATGTGGTCCCATTTTATCAAAATTGGTTGTGCAGTTTGAGGGTGAAATCAGTTTTTAGTTTTAATTTTTTTTTGTGTCTTGTCAACCCTAAAATGCTGGTAGTTCGCGTTAGAACGCAATTCAACTGTACGGGCCGCATGATCCAATTGCGTCGCTAAATTGATACTCTATTTGGCTCAATTAAACATTAATTAGAGCCACTAATGAACGGAACCGCCGTCGCATTGTTCTGAACAACGCTAAACATGTTAACTGCTGCAAGCGATGATGTTGTATTTTCTTAAGATATGTAGCTTGGCCGTGTGGTGACGACGGAGAACAAAACAAAAAAATAAGACTTGTGACCACCTCTTGCATATCCCGCGGATGTCGTAAGAGGCGACTAAAGGACCGGTATACAGAGAACGAGCAGCAGCGTCCAAAAACAACAAAAACTTCATATAATCTCCTGCGATCATGAACACATCTGCCAGCGTGGTGATTATAGGCAATTATCACTACGCTGGGAGATTTTTTGGAACAGATGTTAAGTCCAGTAATGGAATAATCTAGACCGTAAAGAATAAGTATATACTATAGCTACAAATGTATCTACAGTTTGATCAGCGTGGTACCTACAAAAAAGATCTCAAGGATCTCTGGTCTCAAGATGTTAATCGAAACGGAACCAAACTGTTAGCAATTGCAGCAACTTAAACTATTAAAAGTTCATTTTTATGAGTATTTTACCTCTTGATAAAGAAAAAAAAAACGAATTATTATCACCCATATTATATTTAATTAAGTAATATTGTTATTATTTGTTGGTATTCCACATGGACCGAACATTTTGGATTATTAATTATTCCGATCACACCATGCAGACTGCAATTCATATGATTTACATTCCTAATAGACTGATGTCGCGAATGAAATATAGCCTCAAGAAAGTAAATGAAAAAAAATATTCGTTAGTCTTTAAATCGTCACGACATACGTACGTATACTGCGTGTCCGCATTCCACTCTCCAGTGTTGAGTAAAAATGATTGCTACGAAATGATGATAAAGTCTTATTTCGTTTGACATCGTATTAGGACAAACTATTGGACGACTGTCGTGTCCTTTTTTTTTGTAGTTGAGGCCTTGATAGTGAATCTACAGCTAATCTACATTTACATCATTGGTAGCAAGATGATTCGACGGTTTGCGAACAAATTGTTGAGAGTTTTTATTAATGATCTAATAGACGTTATTGATGCCAAAATTTATGTGTTTCATTAATTTGTTAAAATTAATTTTATGACAATTAGTATTGGTGTTGTATATTTTGTGTTTTTAAATGTAAGTATATATACTTAAATCATTTTACAATATCTTCAACACAAAACGTCAACATATTTTACTAACAGTGTGCTTACAAATTATTAACAATTAAGTAGGTAAGTATGATTAGATATTCAAATTATTATTATGGAGTCAATTAAAGGTATTTTATTTATTCTACTAAAATATTATAGGATTCTCCTCTCTTTTTAAGATAGTACCTTCGTAAAAAGTAAAGGCCTAGAATAAATGACTCGAAGGAGTGATTCATTTTCGAATCGCTTACCACTGCGATAAGGTTCATTCTTCATTTTGCTAGCTCTTGGAACTGAAATAAATACCTAATATATCAAATCAGAAAATTAAAACTAGCTAAACATTTACTCAATCATAGGGATAAACGTAATGTCACAGACGAACAAACAATGTTTTCAAAGTTGACCCTCCTCCCAGTAGAGGGTCAATCAAAGGCCATTGACAGACCGAGTCGTATCATCCTCAAGTTCATAAAAATAAAGCGTCATACAGACAGCAGAAATAGCGGACTGATCGCAATCGACATCCGAGGAAAGGACAATAGGGCTCATCTATACTGCCCTTAACCCAGATCATAGATATCAGGAGATATGGTGAATTAAAAAAAACACCACAAAAATATGTCAAGTAGGTAGGATATAGGGTTATCTTGAAATGTTTTATCAACAAACAAAACTTAGAATACGTTTAAAATACTTGTTTTCAAAATTCTAAATCACATTTAAATTGTAATTAAGTAAAGCTAGCGGATGATAAGCATTAATATTTTCCGGGACACTTATGACTAAGTATATAGATAGATTAAATTTAGTCTGATTGGGAGTCCTACAAAGTGAACGTCGTTTACAAGCGATTATTTAAAAACCTGTCGCACAGACCACATCTTCTTTCTGAGATATACGAATGAACAAAAGGCTACGTACACACTATCCGTAAATAATCGCCCGCCGCGCGACTAAAAAAGCGGAAAGTCATTAAGGGCCGCAGGGGTGTCGCCCCAGTCGCAATCACTTAACGCTAAATTAAGTCGAAACTGGTGGATAAACAAAACGCGAGCGACATGCGACTGCAACGATCGAGTGCATTCGTGCTAAATGTGCCGTGTGCGACGTGATTTCTTTGACAAAATAATCTATGAGCCAGTCAAATTGTTTTTAGATCTGCATATAAGTCTGCCAAAATAAAATAAAAACTTGTAGCTGATAACCCATTTGGTATATTTTTGAGTCAGCATAGGTAATTTTCTCTTACTTTTCTGCAAAAAAAAAATACAATGAAGCATGAATAGGTGAACCATACTTTACTAGACTAATGTAGATACTTTTGCCTAAAAACAACAACTGTTGTACAAAATAAGCTTGTCAGTTTAAGAAATATACCTGCAAAAAATATATTTAGTCAGGATCTGCTGGTAATGTACAGTAACAAGCGGGTTTACCTTAATCTATTGAGTATATTTAGATATGCGAAAACATGTTTTTATTTTACGCGACATTTATAAAACTTATAAAGCATCAGAAGTAACAAAGTACTTAATACTACTACAGTTCATCAGAAATAGATTTTTTCTACATTTAGTAATTGATGAAGCATCATTAACTCATGATCCGTATCAAATTTCAAGTACCAAATATTGTGTTCAATTGCTAACTAAAGCCCCTATACGTGATTTTCACACTGGTCAAGTAGCCGAATGATCGCCCGCTGTGCCGCCGCGGGCGCCGACAATATTGAGCGTCTGGCGCGTGCCGCACGCACCGCGGGTAGCGGGCTTTATTTGCATGATATGGCGCGAAGTGATGAAGAGGCGATAGAATTGTTGTTGTGTGATTTTTAACTGAGTTTTAAATGACGTTGTTAAAACTATCGTGATTGAAATTTATTTTGAAAATGTACTCACATGTCCAAGACCCTAACAAGTCATTTATAATTAAGTGTTGGTACTCAACTGGTACCAATGATGAATGAAACTTATGTATTTTATAATATCGTAAATATGTCTTAGTAAAATCACAATCAAGAATAAAAATATACTTACTCTCTTTTTCCTGAAATTCAACGATGTCCCAACGATGGCGCGATAAAAGTTTCAAAGTGTTTTTTTTTCAAATTTCGAACTGGCCCGACCGCGCCGCATACCCAGCCAGTACATAGGCAGCGCAACGCGCTAATTTTAAAACGAAAAACGGCGGCGGTAATTCTTCAGTGTGCATCACAATTTTATTGTTGAGTTTATTTTAAAATCAATAAATTGAATTGTCAGGTATTTTTCTTAGGAAGTGTGTTGAAAATCGTCGTACGATATACCTACGTGCGTATAATGGTTAAACTCACTCGGTTCTATTACGCCTTCGCTTTCGGCTCGGACTGAAATTACGCCTAGTGTGTTACAACCACCATAACGCACTTGTATCGTAATGTACTATTAAAAAACCTAAAAATCTAACCAATTTACTACACAACTAAGGTCAAAGTTAAATGTTACGCAACCACAGTTTCCAATCAATTGTAATGTGACTTATTTAACCCTCCACAGATTAGCAACGCCTGCATCGCGCCGAATAGAGTCGTTTAAGCGATCATAAAAAATAAATCACATGAATCGCCGACGCGTAAAGATCGAGTGGTGCTGGTGTGTTCGACCTTTATTGTAACCCTTTTGACCGCCATTATGCGGGTGGCGCGCGCCAAAATGCTTTAATAGAATGAATTTGAAATTCGAAGCGTTTTGTTTTCTTTGTGACTTATTTTTCTTAATATGATAGCCAGCATTAAATATTGAAAGTTTTAAGCCGTATAAGTAGTACGAGGATGCAAAGCAGGTTGTCCTACACATACTCGCATGCGGAAATACGAGCAAACAAAGAAAAACATTAATAATTATCTCAAGAAAAAGACAAGACAAATATTTTTTATGGAAAAGTCAAACGGTGGTACCTACTTATGCAGCAGTAACTTCTATGAGCGACATTACTTGCAGCAAGGCTTCAAAACTGCCAGTTATGTATGTACCTATCTACATACAAACCTACATCAGTAGAAATATTTAGGTGCATATATATACCTTTGAGAAGTGTACGGTTCAACAACCGCACATAGATGATGCAGCATTATCCCCCTAATGGTTATTTCGTCACTTAGGTAAAATCATTTCACGAATCACGCTTGCACATCATCGCCATGTATCGAGTTCTCATGTCATCAGCCTTAGCATTAACATCAGTTTACTATATCTTTTAATATCTCAGCAGCAACTTTCATTTAACATCATTTTACCAGCATCAATTTGTTAACGTTTATATTTTTTGGTCCTTCGAGCCGGATATCTTAATTATCTATATTATTAAGACGCATTATTTTAAAGTCAATAAAGCAAATTACACACTTTGAAAGTCATTAATAAGTAAAAATAATTGTTATTTTGTCTTTAATTTTTTATATCTAATGTAACTGGTATATATTAACTTTATAAACAAGATTCAACAAACCAATAACAAACATACACTGATCGAAATCAACACATTACTTACATTATTTCATTACCTCATTGAAACTCGATACTCACACGAAGCTCGTTAATATAACGAGTCTAACGATAACGAAACTAACGGGTAGTAACGGACGTAACGATGTTACAGCCTTCGTTTGTTGGGTCCGAAACTCTTTCGACTAGCTCCAATCCAATTTGCACCTTAACTGTTAGGCGCAAGATGTAATTTGGTTCAATGAAACTCGTTTGGGGAGGTAATGTGAGATAGGGTTGCTTGGCAACAAGCCAGATGTTGCCATGGCAACGAGGGCAGTGCCTATTTTTGGCTCCCTTTCAGGACTCTTTTGTAGACTAAAATCGAAGACTTGGAGTTATAAAATAGTGGATACACCAGGGGCGGCGAAGGAAGGTATCGGTTATTTTTTTTAAATATATTTATGATCCTTTAAAGGAATCATAACCTTTTTGTTAGTCTATAAGTAATTCTAAAGAATTAAAACAACACATTTATGTGTATTTTGTGTTAATGGTAAAATATACTTATGTTAACTCGTAGATACAAACAAAAAAGACTTATGTTTATGTACAAAGTATATAATAATATACAATCGAAATATTATACTTTTTAAAAAGTTTATTCATATAAGCCGCGCCGAAAGGAGGCGGTGGTGGGCGGACTTTAATTGCAAGGAATTTAAATAACAAACCATTTCCACATACGAGTATCTGGTATATGTTTACACACCTACTTTATTGAGATAAAATCTAAATATCATATCAAGTTTATACGCACTCACACAAACCAATCGCAGTTGGGCGGGCGGGAGTAATTGCAACTAATTCAAATAACAAATTAAAATACTCCTTACCATTTTTACAAAGTATGTGTTTACATACTACCTTTAATTATCTATGATCTAAAATCTAAATACCATATTGAACGAGTTTATATGCACTCATTCAAACAAAGACTGAGGCGTGTGTTGGGCGGGCGGGAGTAATTGCAATGAATTCAAATAACAAATTAAAAATAAAATACACATTACCGTTTCCATAAAATATATGTTTACACTTACTTTATATGTACGATATAAAATCTAAATATCATATTTAACAAGTTCATTCGCACTTATGCTGTCTCGCTCTTATATGCTGCTAGTATCGGAGAAAATAAAAAACTTAGAATTTAGCTGCTTCTCTTCCTACGCAGATTGTAAATGCCGATCGAGGGAATGGACGAGATTTGAATCATGTTAATATGCGATGCGGCTAGCAACCCATCGCTATTTTGATACCTTTCTCATTCTGACTCCCACCACCTCGCTAAATGTGGCCTTTGGGTCTTTCTTACTACCCCGTCAGGAATAACAACGTCATAATATATCTGTATATTTGCTCTCATAAAACATAGACGGAGGCGGACGGTGGGCGGGCGGGAGTAATTGCAACGAATTCAAATAACAAATTAAAATTCCGCAAAGTAATTTGTGAGAGTTGCTCTATCATTCCTACAATTTGCATTGCAATGCGGTCTCCACACGTTCCACTTCTGCATGGGATTTTTTATTTTTATTTAATACCCCATATTTTTCATTCATCATCATCATCAGGTCTCCACGGCTGAAGCACGACCAGAGCCGTACTCGGCCAGAGCAGTCAGAGGACTTGGGCTATACTCTCCCCGCTGGCCAGACGGGTTGGAGAGGTCTCATTGATGTTTATAAGCTTTGTTTAGCTTGTATTTCCTAAGTCGCCTTCTGCGGCATCCGTGCGAGGACTTGGAGTGGTTTTATTCTACTCTGCCGGAAACCACACGGCACCCCTTCTTACCTATCTTCTCACTTTCTTCACCTCTCTTAAGAAATACCTAAATGAACGAACGCTTGATGGATGAAATCCCTACATATTTGGACACCCTACTCCGAGCGACGGCAGTACCTCGCTCGCCACTTTTCCAAACTTGCCGCGCTGAATAATTCCCCGGAATGATTTACCTAATAAAAATTATGCTGATCTACTTACAACTTTTTTCATTGGCAGATCCACCCGCCTCGCTTTCATTCAATCAATTATGTAAGTATTTTTTTGCTGACGTTTTTCTTCGCGGCCTATCAAGGACATACCGGTAAAACGCGGATTAAGTACTTGTTTAAACCATTTCACGCCCAAAACTAAAGACCCTTCGCAACATGTCACCTTTGTAGTCACAGTCAACTTTATTTGGGTGAATAAAATGTGAGCCTACGTTTTATAATGAGACGGATTAGGTTTTATAATCGACACTATGTAGGTATAATCAACGGCCTGATACGCTTTTGATAGAGCAAGATAGTCTTATTTTAAAAAAGAGAAGAAAAGAGTGCCGTGTAGTGTCTTTATCACCACTTGTGACTTCAAATTGCGACGACTTCCCTGACTATGAAAAAAATATACCTACGTAGTCATTAATATGTCTTTCTTATACTCCAGTTCGATCGGTGGCAAGTCTATTCTACTTGTATAAATTAAATCTTTGAGGTATGATACGTACATACCGTAGATCTACCTATACACTGCAAAGGACTAAACACCGCAAATACATACAGTTCCATGGGACTAAAGAATCCACCAAAATACCGCGATGTCAACTTGTTCAAGATACACAACGTTTTAAAACTAGTTATAAGGTTAGTCCGTATTTTATATCACACGGAATGAGTGTTTCTACTGAACCTGATTCCTGAATATTTCAATCTCTCACTCGCAACCTCTTCTATCGACAAACAAGTATCGAAAACCAAATTCCGAGTACGTTTTAGTTCCTCGCCCGTCGTACAAACAAGCAAATGTTCAAACGACTCCTCAAAGGCTGTCTCTATTGCATTTACGCGTCCCACGGCGCCCCTGATCGAGTTTGCTATCAAAGAGCCGCCATTTTAAAAAGTTCCATCGACTCAGGTAGATCGGCCAATTGTGGTTCCGCTTTGTTCTTTACCTCCTTTATAGGGTTGACGAAGTTACCGAGTTTCGACGCACGAATAATTTGTGGCAAGGGCGTAGATACTGATAGCTTATAAGGGAGGGCGCTTAATTTATTTTTATTTAAAAGAAAAACAATTTGTGGATTTTTTTTTGCGGAAAACGTGCGAACAATTAATAAAACAAGTGATTATTTACTTTTTTGGCTTTTTTGTTTTATGGGAGAAATAAAAAACTTAGAATGTACCAGCTGCTTCTCTTCCCGCGCAGATCGTAAGAGCCGATCGAGGGAATGGGCGAGATTTGAATCATGGTAATAGGCGATGCGGCTAGCAACCCATCACTATTTTGATTCCTTTTCCATCTTAACGCCCACCACCACGCTAAGCGTGGCCTTTGGGCCTACCGCCCTGGGCTCTGTCTACCCCGTCAGGGATATAGACGTGAAAATGTATTGTTTGCATGCTTATAAACTTCAGCTCTAATGAACCTACGCAATAAATTGAACACGAATGTCGTGAGAGCGAAGGTAAAAGAGTATGCAAGAAACTAATTGTTGGGTCGTTTAGCCTCCTTTCAGACAGACATATACATATATACGACCTCTCGGCATAGAGAAAGCCTCTGTTGCCTAGAATACTGACCGACAATACAACAAAACACTTTTTTTTATAGTATGGCTCTGGTAGTACAGAGAGGGTAGTGCTTCTGCAGTGGAGACAAAAAGACCTGATTGACGACTTTATATTAGAACACTCGACGACTCCTGGTTCGTTTTTGTTTTGTTCGACCACCAGCCGTTGAAATAGCATCAAGACCGACTCGACGATGTCCTGCTTATAGTAATATTTCTTATTCGACCGCTCACTATTTGCGGTACATTTTTGTTTTTTTGACCAAGTTGTTCAATATACTTAATAACAGAGTGAGCACGATATACAATAGGAAAAAACAATTATTTATTGCGCTAAGGAGCGTTTGAATCTTGGAGATGGGGGAGGGTATCCCTGCTCCTTATCTACGCCCATGATTTGTGTTCCCGGCCGCGGGATGCGATTACGAGTTGCGCTAGAATCGGATCTGTTCCGGAATCGAATTCCGGCGAACTTGCGGCGCGATCGAGTTGGCAACTTCGTTTGTTTATGATATTGTCGTCAACTGTCGTCAAAGGCGAGTGGATTAGATTAGGTTGTGATTATGCTGATTGGATTGCCGATTCCATTACTCAAATGTAAAGGCTGTACAAATCTAGCTGTGTGAGATGTAATAGGATGACAGAATTGATTTTACGCGCATATTGTGCCTGTGAATGAAAAATATATTTGAAGCTGAACGTGGCCACCGTCTAAAACAGCTTTGCCACCACCGTTTCACTGTATCGGTATACTTAATGCTGTATCGGTCCAACTAACAGTCAGGATAGACTTCAGTCGGGATTAACTATTTCGATTTCGTCTTCTGTCGGTTTAACGGCAAGAAAAGTTAATGAACTGTCGGTATAGCGTTCACCGAGATTTCGTCTGTCGGCATTACAATACATGAACATTCCTATTATATAACGACTAGCAGTCCATCCCGGCTTCGCCCGTGGTACATACATAGCCTATGTCACTCAGGGATAACATACCTATCCAACAGTGAAAGAATTTTTAAAATCGATCCAGTAGTTTCGGAGCCTATTCAATACAATCAAACAAACAAACAAACAAACAAATCTTTCCTCTTTATAATATTAGTGTAGATAACGACTAGCAGTCCATCCCGGCTTCGCCCGTGGTACATACATAGCCTATGTCACTCAGGGATAACATACCTATCCAACAGTGAAAGAATTTTTAAAATCGATCCAGTAGTTTCGGAGCCTATTCAATACAATCAAACAAACAAACAAACAAACAAACAAATCTTTCCTCTTTATAATATTAGTGTAGATGTAGATGTAGATAAATATCTCCTTCGAGGATAACTTACACGTTTGTCAAGTCAAATAACGTGTATAGAGCTATAATACTTGGCTGGTTCAGAAAACTATAAACTTACCTTAGTAAAACATTAAGTATAACCACCTATGCACGCACAATACGAATTCATCATCATCATTTCAGCCGCATAATGTCCAGTACAGTGGACATAGGCCTCTCACAAAGATTTCATTCATATTTATTGATTATTTATTTAGATCACTATTACGCCACAACTATACTTCAAAGTATTTCAACAGTATCATCACTAATCAAAACCCATATTCCCCAAAACAAAATAGCTCATAATTAAATTTATCCTTACAAACATTTATAATGCAATGCATCGCGAGCGGCGCAAGCAGAAACCAAATTATCATATTTTATACCTCATAATACCTACAAGGAAGATATTCAATTATATAATATCTGTGAAAAGAGAATCCCTCTTCATTTCTCATTTGGATTTTTCTCTTAAGCAATTACTCGAGCGCCGCGGGGCTAGAGAGATTGGCTCGAATACATTTCCACGTTGTAATACATTGTAATTTATATTTTAACAAGCTCGGAATGTAATGTTAACTTACGCCGCTGCTGTTTTCGCTTAATAAAGTGTTTCGTATCATTTTGTCTCGAGTTTGGGAGAATAGAAATGAGCTCATTTCTCGCTCGATTGTTTATTTGATTTTTTTTATGATGTGTCCTGTTTTGGCCAGTATATAAGTAAGTAGGTATTGTTAGGGTCAGAAATGAAATGAGTCACGTTTATAAACACGTTCATATTTCTGTTTTTCGTCGTATGTCAGTGTAAACAGCAGAGAATGCTTTGCACTCTATTCTCTATAGTAAAAATGCTTTTCTCTCTCGAGCACTTGAAGAATAAATTTCAGTATTAGCCTATGAGTCCCACAGCCGAGAGCTTCGATCTAATACACTTCGATTAGAAATTCCTTTGTTTCGATCCAATTTTATGTCTTCGTCTTTCACTCTTTATAATATACCACTCTGGAACGCCCTGCCTGGATACCTTAAAATTATTTCGAGCAGGTATTTGTTTAAGAAAAATGTCCACACGCGTTTACTCTCAAATTGAATGTAGAGCAGCAGAAATTATCATACTGGTATCCTATAAGAATTTATTCTATGTATGGTAATATATATAATATATACATATATCGTATGCAAATTTTATGTGTATTGAATGTGTTTTGTTATGTTTATTACTCATGTCACTTGAGTACTACACTGTTTAAGTTACTTATTTTACGCCTACTATGTTAAAGACCTTTATATTTTAAAGTAACCACTGAACCCCAAATCCCATGTGATTACGCGCCAAACTCCATTTTCGTCTTCAAAGATCATCCACACACGTTCGACACAAAAACTGAATGCGATTTCCTCCGATCGTTAGCAATCAGGCTATTGGGTAACGTTGTTAGGCCGGCGACACTCGCGCGACTCGTGACTCGAATTCATTGTCGCTTCTTTGTAGACGTCTTTATTGCAGTGATTTTGGGGAACTTCGTCGGGCGTGATTAAATGTTTTATTTCTGATTTGATTCACTTTGTTTATGAGTGTTTCAGATTATCGAACGAAAAATAATTGTTTTTCTTTTGGAGTCAATGCCTTAATGACTGTATTGACTGTCATCATTTTGGGCATTGAAAAAAAATAATCTTCATTTTCAATCCATTACCAGTCCACTGAGCTCTTACAGTCTTGTTGTAAAACGCGGTTTAGCTTCAGTACTTGGTTTAAACCATTATCCGCCCAAAAAGAGGAGCACGCCTGTATTATGTCACTTTCTTTTATGTTACTGTCAATTTTATGTGGGTAAGTAATGGCTTAAACTAGGTCCTAAAGTTTGTCTGCGATTTATAATAAGACGGTTACTGTCGAGCGACAGTATGTCAGCGAAAGTTCGCGACACTTGTCGCTCGTCGATCAAAGCCGATCAAAGAAATGGGCAAAAATACAAACCAAGTTAATAGTCGGGACGATGCGGCTAACAACCCATCACTATTTTGATTCTCTTTTCCACTTTCTCACCCACCATCAAGCCTAAAGTGGCCTTTGAGTCTTGCGGCCCTGGGCTCTCTCTGCTTAGAGCCGCAAGACCCAAAACACTCAATCTGCCCCATTATGGAAAGACGTGTTGAATTTATGTGTGTATGTAAACGTGAGACGTCCCACGAATTAAAAGTAAATAATAAAAGTGATACATTTCCACATTTACATATCCTCATCGTCACTAAGTAGGTATTACCCTGTAGGTATTTCAGCAGTACAAAGCCCTAAATCAACTTTAATCGCATGCCCGATAGGGCGGGGCACCACACCCCCGTAACTGTTATTGCGGAACGCGTATAAATAATAGGTACGGAACGGAACAGGTATCTGAAGGAACAATTTCACTCATGAATAATGGAACGGAGTCCGCCCAGTAAATGCGTTACGATTTTTCATAATAGGCCTCCTTTGATGTTTCTTACCTTTTTTATTATGCAGTTAGTCGTTTTGAGATATGTGTTGGGAGTGACGGAACACTTTATTTCGGTAAGATATTCATAGTTTAAGTGGGCTGTTTGGATGAATCATAGACTTTATGATTGGGTTGGGTTGGGAAGGGACGAATAAGTATGTAAAATTATTCTTCTTATTTTTCTTTCTGACTACTTCCGTGGCGTAATGGTTAACATGCCTGTTACCGCTACTCAGGAGGTCCCGGTTTCGATCCCCGGTCAGGTCAAGATGGAAAATGATCTTTTCCGATTGGCCTGACACTTGGTAGTTTATCTTTATACACGCTGAATTTTCACTGGTTTTGGACAAAGAAATGATGTATAGTAAATAAATTCCTCTATCCATATACGTAATCCAAATTTGTGTATGACTTATAATAAAAAAGTTACGAAAATTATTTTCGATCGAGACTACGTAGTTATGCCCGTCCAAACTGTCGCGGGCGGCCGATGACCCCGGCCGTTCGGCCGGCGGCGCCTAAATAGTGACGGCACTACTAATTGATCTCACGATTTTACTTTCGAGTTTTAGTTTAAAAAAATTGTTACTGAATTTTTATTTTGACTAGCAAATTAGGTCTTACTAACGATCCTTATGAAGTGACCTTCGGCTCCAAAACCAATAAAGAATCACCGTGTATTTATACATAAATATATCGTTGATTTAGTATCCACAACACAAGTCTCGGACTTACTTTGGGGCTAGCTCAACGTGACGTGGACGTGGTGGGAAGTCCAGTAGGGCGGGCTTACCTAAAAAATGCCACTTAGGTCCAATGACGGCTCTGTGTCATGGCGATTCAATGCCGCCAGTAAATAGGCATTCCTCTGTCACTAGGCAGCAGTAGTGACAGTATTGGCAGAAGGCCGAAGATGCGGAATTTGGAAGGGTTTCTGTCGAATCAAATACTGCGGTACGGAAGGCAAATGGGGAAACCACCGTACTATATCCCTAAAATGGAGAGAAGAGAGAGAGAAGTACTTTATGTGTGCATTATAGATCGTAGTAGATATACAAATAATATCTTACGTTATAAAAAACGCATTTATCTTTATTGATCCGTGTTAAAGATAAGTCATAACAATATTTGCTTAAAGTACACAGTATAACGCCTTTTAATGAAAATAAGACAAATGTCCATTACCTAATTAGAATAGACGGGTAAAGTACGAGTATCATAAGCAATCATAAAAATTAATTAAAGCTATTAATGTTAATCACCCTTATACAGCGAGACAATGGGAACCGCGGACAGAGTAAACAGATGTAGATACGAAGCTTCGTAAACTAAAGTAATATATTTGCTTTTTTATCGCAATATTTTCGTTAGAAAATTGTGAGTAACGGCTTAATTCCAGTACTGGCTGAGTTATAATGCATGATAAATTGAAATCAAATGTTCACAGTATTATTTATCGATAGATTATTTAAACCTGTACCCAGGAGTGAGACTGCTAGCCTATGTTAGGTTAAAGAAAAGATATATCGGTATCTCACCAAACCTTACGCTGTTAAATGTATTCGGAAGATAAACGTTACAACAATGTCTACTTAAATAATAAAATAAATCAAAAGATCCATCAAAAAATTTACTAAGTAATACTCAATTGACAAACATTTGAGTTCATTAATTTATTCGACATACTAGCTGCGCCTAGCGATGTTACCCGCGCCTAAAGTACCCTATGTGTTGATCCAGAGCAAAGCTTCCTGCATATCAAATTTTATTAAAATTGGTCCAACTGTTTGCGCGTGAAGAAGTAGTAAATATATAAACACACACAAACTTTTGCCTTTATAAATTAGTGTGATTATATTATGCTGTTGTTGATTTTATTAAGTTATACATCTTCTATCCGTGCGTATTGTTCTCTTTATATAGCTCCTCTGTGCGGCAGCTAAAATGCCGCTTCGGTCGGAACCCTTTGCTCGCGTTTTAATTAATACAATTTAAGCGCGTAATGAGAGGACACGTGTGACGTCAGGTAGTGATGGGAAACGTGTAACGTCGATGTGGCTTGTTGAAAAATTTTTTCAAGCTTTTGTATAGTTTTACCTTCTTCCAATAGTGCAAGTTAAATTTGACCTACTTCCCGGTTTTGGATTAAGCTGAAATTTTCCATACGTAAGTATATCGCGTGACAATTTAATGCAATACTATGATTACATGGAGTTGATCTCTACTCGATATAATAGAAATGCGGACTGGGTAAAAAATATATTTCATTTAGTCCGTCAACTAGATTATCTAAAAATAATACCCCATACTTATTCGTTTTGCAAAGTAGTAAACATTCACAAAGCTACAGCGTGTCAAAGTTTTGGAATAAGCAATTTACGTCCTTTTTTTGTAAAAAAAAGTCGAATTTTTAATTGCTCTGTATCTTTGTCATTACTCGGTAATCAGAGGAAAGAAAAACCGGTATAAAATCAAGAACATACAGAAAATCAATATATAATGTGCCAAAAATTTTTTTTTATTTATAACCGATCCATTTCTATCGATACCTCGCACCCCTACGCCACTTGACAATGACACGATTTGACGCGCTCCCAACACCGCTCAACCGTCGCATGCGTTAATTTATGCCTTTTTTACGCAATAACGCTTAATAGACCTTTATTTATCACTTTTAATTTTTCTAATTCGATAACTGGCGGGCTTTATTAGAATTTATGAGTAAAGTGTCGTCTCAATTTATTTGAATAATTCGAACAAATGTGATTCGATTACATGACTCGTCTCGATTTCAATCTATAGTCGACGTCTGGAACTGGAAGGTTACAGTCGGCCACAAGGTTTGTTAGTCTTGCATTTGGCACTTACATTGCTTTTTTTACTGTTATTTAACTTACCCCGTATAACCCCGTTACCTGCATGTGTAAGTGATATCTGCGTAATAAATCGAACTATGTATGAAGTGTTTAAATAAATAAATATAGGTATAGCGACAAATTACACTGATTGAGCTAGCCCCAAAGTAAGTTCGAGACTTGTGTTATGGGATACTAACTCAACGATACTAAGTATATTTTTTAACAAATACATATATAGATAAACATCCAAGACCCAGGACAATTTGAAAAAGGCCATTTTCTCTCTCTAACTTCATGGAACTACGGGTTATACTTGATTACTATTTGTTATTAAAATTAAAATAACAGTCTTAAGACAAAACAAAATTCGGCATTGGCATACAAAAGTGTACAGCCGTGTGGTTTCCGTAGCAGAGTAGAATAGGGCCACTCCGAGTCTTCCGTTGATGTGTAGAAGGTAACTGAGGAAATACAAGCTAAACAAAGCTTATAAATATCAATGAGACTCTCTAACCAACACTCTAACCCATCTGGCCAGCGTGGAATGTGTAGGCCAAGACCTCTGGCTGCTCAGGCCAAGTGTGGCTCTATTAGCACAGAGAGGGTCGTGCTCCTGCAGTGGAGACTAAAAAGCCCTATAATAAGAAAGATGAGATGACGTATTTTTCTTTTATTTGATTAGCAAATAATGACGAAGATACAGCGCATTGAAATTTCGCGTGACGTCACGATCTGGTACGATTTTCACCAGAAGGTGACGTAAATAGCCACCGCTCCGAAATTTTGATGCGATCTTCGTGAATTTTTACTTCTTTGCTAAACGAAAAATATGGATCCATTATTTTTGGATAATCTAGTTGACAGACGAAATAAATTAAACAATATTTTTTTTTTTACTCAGACCACATCTATTCCTATATATTATGGTAAAAGGTTATTAAAAAAACATCTACCAAAATACTTATGATGAGTAAAAATGCGAAATAAAATCTAAATTTATTAAAATCTAAATTACCTTCCGACGAGTATTGTAAAATATATTTTTAAAAGTCTATAAAAATATGTTACACATAACCAACCACAATAAAAAATCACAACGAAAAATAATACTCTTTGGTATTAATAATGCTAAAACTATAATATATGCTTACATTACTAACTAAATCCGCCCAAATATGCATATGGGTTACACCTACAGGGCGATCGTAATGACTTTATCAATTATGCATGCAATTAACTGATTATAGCAACCCTTTGGACACCCTACAGAGTGCTACCTACGCTAAGTACCTGCTAATAACATCAGGACAGAGAGAATAGACTATCTACGAGTGGCAACCAATTCATAGTTTATGAATTTATTTAGGAATGATTTTTCTCTGTTCGCGTAGATCGTATAAGACTTGTGTATTTTTTGACAACCTATTCATAGTGTATTAATAAATTTAGGGATGATTTTTCTCTGTTCGCGTAGATCGTATAAGACTTGGGTATTTTTTGACACCCTATTCATAGTGTATTAATTTATTTAGGGATGATTTTTCTCTATTCGCGTAGATCGTATAAGACTTGGGTATTTTTTGGCAACCTATTCATAGTGTATTAATTTATTTAGGGATGATTTTTCCCTATTCGCGTAGATCGTATAAGACTTGGGTATTTTTTGACAACCTATTCATAGTGTATTAATTTATTTAGGGATGATTTTTCTCTGTTCGCGTAGATCGTATTAGACTTGGGTATTTTTTGACAACCTGTTCATAGTGTATTAATTTATTTAAGGATGATTTTTCTCTGTTCGCGTAGACCGTATAAGACTTGGGTATTTTGCTGGGTCAACTATATATTATTTGGTACTGTTAAGGAAGTAAAATGTCACAAAATAATGTCACTTGTCATATCCATTTTTAAAGAGAGTTTAGATTTATTATTGTAGAATGTAGATATTCAGAACGTTATTTGACTCCAAGAAACTGTGACATCATCAGCTTGTATTTCATACACATTTCATAAAAAAAATAAGTTTAAAAAAAAGTATCTGATTTGAGATGTTGGAAAGTATAGCGAATAATAATAGTCCACAGCCTCAGTGAGGGTCTACGATCATCTACGCCGCGTCGTAGTGGCTCTACGAGATCGCTACGTAGACGTATCGGTGTCTCTTGCGCATTATGCTGGTTTATACTGTGAGGATTTAAATATTTTTAAGATATATCTTCATATATATATCTTCATTTTTAAGATTTATCTTATATTTAAGAGCTGGGTTCTTGTCGGTGGAGTGCTTTCCATGTCTCTCTTTCTTCCGCTAAGTTCTTAACCTCCTTATATGTTTTACGTTTTAATATGCATAGAGCCTGTAAATTGAACTGAACAAATTTAAAGAACCAGCATCGTCGTATAATAACATACATGTTGGTCTAGATTGATCGAAACTAGTCGGCGATTCCAACTATATTAAATGAATAAGTTCGTTTAAAGAACATAAACTAATTTATACTTATAATCTTCAGTTTAATTAAGTAGGAACAAAATTAAGTAAAGAGTCAAATTCGTTTAAAAAAACATAGGTAAATTAATTTATTTCATCTTGGATTTATTTAAGTAGGAAAAAAAGAAAGTTTTATTCTATATCAGAGTCTAATTTTTTTACACGTCTAATGCTAACTATATATGTATATCTGTAGATACAATATGTATACAATTGCATGTATATGCATCTTATTTTTAGCCCTCGTATAAGAACCAATTCATATCCAGCAAGTCACCTAACACATATAATATGTAACCCATACCATTATGTATGTAAACGGGCGTGTGTCACGTAATTAGTGTCAATTTATCAGTATGCATAATTAATTTTCATTTGGCGCACAAGTGTGTATTCGGTTAGTCACAACTATATTTTGATCATTTATTCATGGGCCACGTCAGGCGTTTCACGACGCCGAATATCAAAGGGAAGACAATCAAATAACTGAGATGGCTGTGTAGGTTCAGAACTGGGTATCTGACATTCATTTGCTGTAAATAGTGGAGTCACAGAATTAATATTACTATCACATTCACAACGCCGTGTGGTTTCCGGCAGAGGAATACAGCCACTCCAAGTCCTCCCGTGGATGTCGTAGTAGGAAATAAAAGCTAAACAAAGCTTTTAAACATAAATGAGACTGTCTGGCCAGCGAGGAGAGGATTTTCTCTGGCAAAGTATGGCTCTGGTAATACAGAGAGGGTCGTGCTCCTGCAATGGACACAAAAAGACCTGATGATGATGATATAGAATGGTTTCCCGTCCCCACATTTCTCCCCCGTTCTCGCCTTGTCGAAGCGGCCAGGCGCCTGCAGCCCCGCTCAATACCCTCCACAAAGCGAGAACAGGGAAAGGGTAAACAAGGCAACAAAAAAGGACGGGTAACGTAACCTTAGGGTATTTCGTACTATATATTATGTAACACTTATATTAATTTTGTGGTGGCGCAAACAAAAATGACGTGAAAATTTAAATCTCGTCGTATTTTTTACCTAATTGGTTTTGTTTGGATATGGCTTTGGTTTCTAGTTAGATACCTACATGCACATTTTTCTCGTAATTATTTTTGTGATAACTCGTAATCCCTAAAATTTCTCGTTAAACCTATCATTTACACCTCTGACATTTCACGAAAATAACATCTTCCCCAAGATTCCAACAAAGTTAGCTACCCATTTCTGAATTTGAGCAGCCACACAAACCGGTATACATTTAAATTAGGTAATTTACAGCCTTATTCGCAAAAGGAAAATATTAAAACGTCCTAACACCCACTTTGTGTATATCTTTAAAGGCAAATTTAATTTGTACCGAAAGGTAGGCACCGCGCCGAGCCACTCTAATTGCCAATTTTCTCTTTACGCCATTTTTTTCAGCTTTTAAGGAGAAAAATTCGTTAATGCATATTTAATAGCAGTAATCGTCCCCCCCAAAATTAGGAGCCGACGCCCACCCATTCTGGTCTGCGTTTTATATTCTTTTGGAAGGCGAGTTTATAGAAAAATTGTTATTTTTTACCTATACATCATAGAATTAAAATAATTATTAACGTCTTTGTTGCTGGGCAAAGGTCTTGTAATTTTTTTCGATGATTTTGATGTCACAGCGACGCTTTGCCATAAAACAATTTCGGGCGATTTATACTATGATATAAGTAACCACAAGTTACTTGGAAATATCTCGAAATATTTTACTTAGGAAATACAAGTTAAACAAAGCTTATGAACATCATGAGACCTCTCCAACCCGTCTGGCCAGAGTAGAGAGATCAGGCCAAACTCTCCGGCTGCTCTGACCAAATGTGGTTCTAGTACGGAGAGGGTCGTGCTCCTGCAGTGGAGACTAAAAAAAGACCTGATGATGATTTCGAGCTCCTCCGTACTTCGAAGCTGTTTTTCCATAATATTTTTCTTCCATTGCACCGTCACATTACGTTTTCTCAATATGTCCCGTGGTAGCAAAACATCATTTTCTCGAACCATGAAGAGTTAAATAATCTAAATAGTTTATGGCAGAACTACATACAAGTTACATTACGCGATTGGGCCGGCGCGGGTACGCGGGCCGCTGGGCCCCCGTAATTCTGCAAATGGCTGTAACTTGAGAAGCGGGTTTAAAATTGAAATTTATATGCGCGCATTATATATGAGCCCGGGGATTATGGCCCGAGAAACTGATCTCTAGTCCCGTTTTTATGGATAGTGCAGGTTTAGGCGAAATATGTAGTCACGTGGACAATATTTGTAGGTAGGTAAGTCTTTATTATGTTATAAAAGTCACTGAAGCATTTATAACTGTATAAAAATAACTCGAGAAGACTTTCGTAGCCACAACATGTGACATCATGTGAAAAACAATTGAAAATCTGTGTGATGAACAGTAATAAAAATCCCATCCAAAACATTAACATGTAAAAAATGCACAGGCCTTCGGCACCAAAAATTCGGAATGTCAGAGTTTTGCCTTGCTTTATAGGATAAAACGATAACGGTGTTCTAATTTTCAGCTTGTAGGTCTGCTAGAAGTAACTTATGTAGTTTTAATGATCGCAGTGAGTCAATAAGTCAGTGACAAAATAAGAAGCATTTTCCAGAGACAAAGTCCAACGAAGTTGCGGGCTTCGGCTAGTCGTTAATGTAAATATGAATACACTTACCAAACCTGATTCCCCATAACCCGCAGCCTTATCGACCGGCTCAAGCCGGGCTTTTAAAGCACGGTAAGCAGTTTAAAGTCCGCGGGGAGGCGCAGCATTAGCGGCGGATTCCGCAAATGTTATTATTTGCTGCGGTAATCCGCGGGACGACGAGGTTTTCCAACCCTCTTTGTCTTATCGATGTTTTGATGTTACTAAAGGTCTTTAGAAGTAAATCAAAATTTGATAAAAGTCGCGGATCATTGCTTAGTGGGACACCCTAAGCCTTTAAATAAAAAAAAGACGTGTGGCACTCGGGGACTGCCGCGGTAAAGCTATTGCATTAAGGTGGTTCGATTCGGTCCGCTAGGAGCCTCACCGTCTTAGTCATCTATATACGACCTCCATGGCGTAATGGTCAACACGCTAGACCGCCAACCCGGAGGTCCTGGGTTCGATCCCCAGCCAGGGCAAGTTGGAAAATGGCCTTTTTCAATTTTTCCTGGGTCTTGGATGTTTATCTATATATGTATTTGTTATAAAATATAGTATCGTTGAGTTAGTATCCTATAACACAAGTCTCGAACTTACCTTAGGGCTAGCTCAATCAGTGTAATTTGTCCCTATATATTTATTTATTTATTATTTATATCTCACTCATCATAATAGATGGCGTTAATGTTTTATTTTTTACGAATGAAACGTGCATTAATGTTTACAACAAATTCTATTCACGAAAACAACGCAATATTTGTCATATATCCAACTACATATCATACAAGCACATTTTAATTTCTAAAGTATTAAAAATGTGAATGCTAATGTCGGATGGAATTTTTACGCACACATTCAAAGGGATTTTAAGTAAAAAATAGAATGTTAAATTCGTCTCTTACGTCATACGCTCACTGGACCAGCGGATAAGGTAACTAGGTTAGCAAACGCTTGGTGTCGAGTTCGATTCTCAACTGAGGTGAATTTTTACAAAGAAGGACGGCAACGTCGCCAACGGACGACGGAGACGAAGCCGCAACCGCGCGAGCGTGAGGTTTTTTCGTTACGGAATTTTTGGATTCGGTCCCCGCGCTCAAGGCCCGCGATAGAAGCTATGCAATAGCTTAATAAATACATTGGGACAAATTACACAGATTGAGCTAGCCCCAAAGTACGTTCGATACTTATGTTTTAGGATACTAACTACTACCCGATACTATATTTTACAACAAAAACATATATAAATAAACATCCAAGAACCAGGACAATTAGACAAAGGCCAGTTTCCATTTTGCCCTGGCCGGGGATCATACCCGGGACTTCTGGGTGGCGGACTAGCATGATGACCACTATGCTAAGGAGGTCGTCAAAACTTTACTTCTTGACACAGTTTTTTGGTTATTACCTATTGAGATCCGCCAATACCAGACACAATAGTAAAACAATAGAAGCGGCATCACATGATGACTAAAAAAGTTTTTAAACAATGTTTCAAATTATTTCTACTGATTTCAATTTTTAGTAGAAATAATTTAATAATGGTAACGCATAGTCAACTACGCGTTATCGTTGTCCTTATTTAGGTCTACGTTTGTACAAAGATTCGCAATTAATTATATTTATAATTTTAGATAAATGATACAACATAAAGTCAAAATTCATATTAATTATATTCTCCCAATCACTTTCACTCACACAATCACACGTGGAGATTAATGTTTATAACGAATATAAATTATCGGCGCAACGCACCAATGTTTTCTGCGAGTGTTCAGTCCGGGCGGCGTCTTTGAACGAGCCGCCGCCGTCTTTGTCGGATCTCCGATAAAGCATGCTCACCATTTGGGCAAATGGAATAAACAGTAGGGACCTACTAGGACCTACTAAATAATAAATGTAAAGGGGCAGCAACACGATTCTAAAACACAAACCGAATAACAAAGTCTCAAATTGGAGTCTCAATGCTCGTCGTAATGAAAACAATAATTAACACCATTAAGTGTATATTAATTCTCTTTGTCATCTTGTATTCAATTCGCTATAGTTGAATATTCATATTAGGTGGAACCTCAAGGAGGACACTGGGTTTAGCTCAAAATACAAAAACTACGGAACAGTAGCACATACTCGTAGTTCATGTACGAGTATTTGTGAAAGAAATACGACCGTGTTTTCTCAGCGACGAACAAGTGATAAAATTTCACTTTGATCTGAAAAAACTTTCAAAACATGAAAGTTTTGATGTATATCATTTTAAGCAGGACTAGTTCCACATTCGAATGTTTGCTAGATTATCACAAAACTATGAAAAATACCTGAGCTTCTTAAATAGCTGCAAAACATACCCACTAAAACCATCTATTGCACTCATGAGATTTTATAAAAGAGCATAATTTTGGTCTTTCTAGTAAAAACTATCCTTTCTGGAACAGTTTCTTGAAAGCTAACAAAACTGAGTAAGTCCTATTTATTTAATACATATTGTGTTACATCTGTAGTATCCTTGTTTTGCGGTCTCTCCCTCCCAAATCAATTAATACAAGCTTCGTTAGGCACACCCAAACTTTGGATTGGCCGATGTAACGAGATTTTTGATGCAAGATTACAAATTGATAAAGTGACGAAAAAGGATTTTCTCCTGAATAAAGTAGGCACACTTTTATAGGGGTCTGAATAAGTAAGGTAACTTAAGAGTCCCCTTACCTTAGACTTCTCTATACAAACGTAGTCTACGTTTAATTTTGAAACCATATGTCAGGTTTCGGTAAAAATTGGTAATTTTATAAAAATTGCAGTTATCTAGGGTAATAACTAGTTTTCTACAGTGAAATTATGGACTGGAATGAAAATATAACGATTTAGAAGTTTCCCATACTGATGGTCAAAATTGATATACTTAACACACTATACCTATTCTATTTCAAGTTCATATTTTACCGTCGGAAACCAGTTATTACCCTAGATACCCTTTAAAATTACAAAATTTTGCCGAAATCGGGCATGTCGTTTCGAAATAAAACGTAGACTACGTTTGTATGGAAAATTTTATTTTAGTCTAGGTTGGGACTCTTAAGTTAACGGAAATATATCAGATTCTATCTTATGTTATTTCCGCTGAGTTGAAATCAAATTACGATTTTATCAAACTAAGTTGTTTGACGTACCTACATTGGATAATTTGACCGAAAGAATTACTAATATATGTGTAGTACAATGCTACCGATTTTAGGAGCGATAATTTTTCTGTTATATCATTGTAATATTCGTGACAAAGCGGAAAATATGTACTTAAGAGAGGAACAAAGACTGATTTTGAGTTTTATATTGACTTTTTCGAATGCTGCAAAAACTTTATAGAGATGCTACAAAATTTCGTAGAGGAGTTACTACACTGTAGTAGCTCAGACACATTATCGAGTTTTCTTTGTTCTCGCAAAATATTTATTGTTCTTTACGTTTAAGACCAGGGACAGGGAGTTATGGAGGGAAAAAGGGGAGGCCTTTGGCCAGCAGTGGGAAATGAACTGCTAATAAAAAAATACACTTTTAAATCTACGTACTATTTCATACATCTTATTACAGTAGCCTTATACAACGTGGAAGGGACACACCCGTAATAAATCGAACCACGGGCTTTATTAAACCACTATAGTACCTCTATAATATAATTTAAAAAAGTAAAAAAAAAAATTTTTTTTCCATAGTAAATGTATAGCTGTCCGGGCAATTTGTATGGGAAAGTTTTTTTTTTGTTTTTTGACTGTTATTTTATTATCATTGTACTTTAGTCATCTGCAAAATATAACCCATGTTTCAATTTATTACAGGAATGTCACTTCCACGTTATATGTAAGAACTTATGTTGTACATTGTGTACATATGTTCTAGTTTATAAATAACTGCAACCACACGAACTGTTAGTTTAAAAGATTACATAAATCTTCTTACACCCGCTGTGAAGGGAGCCAAAATTGATTATGACAGCAGTATAGCATTTCGCAACTAAACGACTGGGGATTTCACGTCTCCTGCGAGGAAATAGGAAAGACTGCTGCTTACTAGGAAACTTAGCTTATTCCTAGATAAAACTGGATTTTCGCTTTGCCACGAGCTCAAATAAAATTTGTTGAAAATAATGGCGTGAGACATTTTTCAACATTTTTAACTTTAGAATGTCACTTCTGATTTGTTTTAAAGTTTATAAATTTTATTAGTTTCTTTGAGCTTTACACACTCATAATCAATAATTTTGGGATAATAATTCTATACTTAGATAACTTACTTGTAAGCTTACTTAAAATCTAGCATTTTCTCTCAAATCAAAATTTATTACATTTTGTGGAAGTAATCGTTATTAAAACTCATGTGTAACTATCACATGAGCTATTGGTATTAAAAGTGCTTAAACTTATAGGTATGTGTGTCAATTAATAACATAAAATATAGACAATTAAAGCCTTTAATCCAATCTAGCACCTAGGTTTCCACCAAAACTTTTCAATTTTGAGGGATTCATAGCCATTTTATGTTTACCCGGTAAAGTTAAGCACAAAATAACGTATCTTGTTCAGCGTTAGACACAGAATTTAGAAAAAAAAACTCCCTTTTTTTACAAAATTAAACAATTTCGAGGTACAAGTCACTATTTTATCGTCTAAGTGTTAAACCCAGCTGTGACCTAGGTCCTAACATCAAAAGTTGAGCTCTAAAAGCGTTGTAGCATCTGCGGTGACCCGGCGCTCGGCGCGACCCATCAATTATTAGGGTGTGTAATGAACGCAAATCCTTTGATTCCATTGAACGAGTGCCACTGGGAATTTGTGGCTCGATTTGTGAGCGCTAGCGGTTTTAATAAGGTTTAGAAATGATATGTGGTTTCCGGCAGAGTAGAATAGGGCCACTCCAAGACCTCCCGTGGATGTCGTAGAAAGCGACTTAGGGAATACAAGCTACCCGTCTGGACAGCATGCAGAGTGTAGGCCAAGACCTCTGGCAGCTCTGGCCAAGTTTGACTCGGGTAGTACAGAGAGGGTCGTGCTCCTGCAGTGGAGACAAAAAGACCTGATGATGATGATAAGAAATGATGTCTTTATCTTCTTTTATCATTCACAGGCCGGATTCGATCAAACTTTTATCCCAAGAATAACTCCTACTCTCGGATAGTAATGTCAAAACTTCATACACGTTTGACATTACTATCTGAGAGTAAACGTTATTCATAGAATAAACGTTTGGTTAAATCCATTTTATTTGATCTTTATACGCTTGCGTCTTGTACCGTTTTTCATTATATCTACTTGCCAAATTGTTTCGCATGTCCACTATAATATCTTTAAATATCGCCACGTTAAGGAAAAGATAGTAGTAATGTCAAATCAAAGTATTGGTGGCTTTAGGTAATTAGGGTATATTGAATATCAAATATTCTTTCTTACACATTTCATATCTGAACAGAATTTTCAGTTTCCCGTGCTAGAGCGGAAAATCAGGGTGTAAAATTTTAAAGCGCGCTAATATAAGTACTCCAGAAGTGCCCACAGAAGTGAAAACTTTATCTCTGCAATAGTGTCGCAAGTTCTTTCCCATCGCAAAAACGTTCCTAAAGAAGTTTTCACTTCAAAAACTCTTAATTCAGAGCTATCTATTTACTGCCCGGGTATATAATGTACGTTCCCGCTCCCGTCTATCGCCCGGCCCATCCTCCGTCGCGGCACATCAAGTATGCACTGAGGGAATGTCGGATCGCGCGACACCTAGCGCGCAGTTCATTTCATTGTCTGCCATCTCGGCTCTTACGGCAGTGACGGCGCACTTTTGAATTTTACACTAGTTCAGTTAGTGCCGCCTAAATGTGTAACGTGGTACTGCTACAATGCGAATACTGCCGTAGCTTAATGTAGATGAACGAACCAGCGGTGTTTGACTGTGTTTTGCCTAACATTTGTGATTTTACACACTTGTTATGCATATTGTTGAGTTTTTTTATGCCCCAACACACTTGTATCCATAGACTTAGAATTTTGTTGTGAAACTGTGTCTTGTGTCAGAATTTTAAGTTGAAACTGCTTTTTTATGATCCTGCAGTTTTTTTCGGGGATAATCTTAAAAACAGAGTCACTAAATAAACCCATAACATGGCACTTTTTAAATCTGATCTTAAATTTTATTATAGGTAAGTACATCAGACAATACTAATACACTGTCTGTCCCATTAGGGATATCGTTATCCCTTTATCAAGAATTGACGGTTACGCCATTGCCACATAAATAACATTAAAAAAGTAATTTTATAAAGTTCAAAATGTAGCTGTAAGTTTTGCAAATGAGATAGACGAGAGCCGGCGCCGCTCGCCGGTTGGTTGGTCGCAAACCGAGTTAGGGCGGATCAAAGGCGTCTCGATATGCAGACGACAACTCCAAATACACTTAATAAAACATTTTTACTTAGATTCGCTCACATGAGGATTGTGGATACGTTCGCTGTGATTTTTAGGGTTTGAGAAGCAAATGTAATTATTTCTGCTATTTGACAAGGCACGCAATAGATCATGTCAGATTTGGATTTTAAATATACATAATTAATCTTTTGAGACTGATAGAGCTAATACAATATTTAGTATACGTCAACGAAAGATAGGTTGAAAACTTACCTAATCAATGTTGCGGGTCACACCTGGTGGAGAGTAGCACAGGACCGAGATGAGTGGCATCGACGAAGGGAGGCCTATGCTCAGCAGTCGGCGGAAGAAGGCTAGAATGATGATGATGATAAACGAAATATAGGATATAGGAGTAAATAAATAATCGTATGCAGGCAGGTTTTAAAAAAGTAAACGGGTAGCATAGTAGGAAGCATGGTAGTGTACTATACTACTCTACTAACTAATTTACATAGCACATCAGTAGAGTTTGTGCTTAAACTACTATTTACATTGACTTTAACTATTATAAATGTGATATAAAATGTTCTTCGAACTGAAGTATAGCAGTCTTCATTGACCAATGATTTACTATGATGATCTCCTCGCTGTAAAATGTTAACATGCTCCTTTTCTTTGTCACAGTTCTGGCGCGTTCCGCTCGTCGCCGGGCGGCGCCACCGAGCCTGCGCCCGCGCCGCCCCCGCCGCTGTTCCTGCCCCCGCACCTGTCCCACTTGTCACAACACCTCAACCATTTGTCGCAGCCGTTCTTCCCCTTAAAAGGTACATACGATAAGCTTGTCCGCCCGCCACGCACTGCGGGAGGTGCGGCACAGTTATCATAACTTTCGTGCGTAGATTATTTACTTCTTTACCTGGCTATATTAGTCTATTACCAGAATATGGGTGTTGCCCAAGAAAGAGAGGATTCGCTCATGCCATAGCCACCACGCTGGGGTGGGTTGGTGACCCCAGTACTTAGTTGATATAAAGTAGTAAGCACAGTAGACTTCCCAGTATATGTATGAGTAGTTTGTAAATTTTTAAAGTTTACTTAGATATTAGTAGTTTTTATATTAGTGCAATAGAAAGTTTGATGTTATCCTGGTAGACTGCATTTTTCTAAACTTAATAAAATTATTATTGAAATTATCAACATTTGTGAGCAAAATATAGTAGTCAGTTTTCTCTTTAACTCAAAATAATGTTAACATGAAAATGTAGGTATATTTACACAGACTTCATTAAAATTCACAATATAAGCAGAGGGCCGACCCAGGTATAATGTTGGCTGACTGTACCTAAAGAAAGTTTTATAGTCGATAATAGGATCTTGTTATTCTCATTTACTTACCTGAGATCAAGGAATAATGAATCCCAGTTCTCAAAATACCTTGTCCTCTGCAGGTTGGGGCGCCCCCTGTCCTTGCTGTCCCAAGGAAGAAGCAAGGTCGTCCAGTGTGGCCGAACTCAGACGCAAGGCGCATGAGCACTCTGCCGCGTTGCTACACTCTCTCGCCAGCTTCCAGTCGCGGGCGCTGCTTCCCCTGCCGCTGCATCTGCCGCCGCTACCGCTGTCCTTACTACCGCCGGATACACAGCAGCAAGCACCACCAGATCCGCCGAAGCATCTCGAATAAACAGCAATTCGGTAGCAGCAGTTCTTTTAAAACGACAACAAGTTCTTTGAAAAAATGTGTCTACATCATGGCTAAATTTTCTGGCTGCTCTGACCAAATATCGCTCTAGTAGTACGAGAGTCGTGCTCCTGCAGTGAAGACTAAAAAGACCTGATGATAATGATGATGTCTACATATATCTCAGTCGCAACAAATATTCACTTCAACTTTGCCAAAATTTGACTCATATTGCGATATTTTTGACTGCACATGAGCAGTTTGTCGCACTACCTTGCCAGTTTGAAAAGCGCTGCCGCTTCTGCCGCTGTGTAGTATAGCTTGTTGTCCAAAACGGAACAATAATCAAAATATCTGAATAAACTTAACTTTTACCGATTTTTTTTCATCATCAATAATTTATCAATAAAGCTCGCCACGACGATGACGCCAGTCAGAGTTGAATTGTTCTTTGATGTCCTAGGTATCGACTTTATTTTTAAGTGAATTCATATGTGCCATATTTGAATTCTTGTGCCAATGCATTGTGCCATAAAACTTATTAGTATTGTATTTTTGTAAATATTTTTATCTTAGTTCTTACATACATACTTATATAACGTCTAACAATATATATTGAAACTATTTTAAATGTAAATTCTTTTCACGGTACTGACCAACTTTCCCCAAGTCACTTAATTCGAAATAAGAAAAATATTTTTTGCTTTCCATACTTACTAACTTGGATCAGTTGACGGTAAAATTGTACGGGAGGCCAAAAAATATTTTTTATGTTTCGACATATGTTTTTTGGGGAAAGTTGTTCAGTATCACGAATTGAATTCACCCTTAAAATAGTTTCATTATATTCGGTTAGAACCTGTATATCAATCAAGTGATTTTATTTTCATTCCTTACTGAAGCTCTAAGCGTCAAACAATTTCTATTATAGAAATAAGTATACAATTAATATATTAATGTTATAATCAACATACAAAGGTTTAAACGTTTTATTTCGATGAAAATAAAAAAGCATAGATTAAGTACCTACAAAGCTATGTTACGTTTTATTTATTTGTTCTTTTAAAATGACCAAAATAATATATTTTGTAAATACATCTAACCCATTTCAGTATTCGACCAAAACTGTTGTGAATATTTTGTTTATTATATAGCAATAAGCTTGTATATAGATATATAGACAATTATGAAGTACATAGTGTTTCGATGTTCGTATGTTGTCTTAGAATATTTTGTAAATAGTTAAGTATTTTAATAATACTGGAAATTTTAGTGATTTAAAAAATACACTTCTGCGAAATTTAATTTCTCTACTCAAGGTACTCGTATTTTTTATGATATAATTTTTGAGGAAACCTTTCTAATACTTATAATTTGTATCGAAAAGTGAAACAGTTCTAAAGTTAAAAGAATCTAAAGTTAAACCACTAAAATACCTAGTGTATAATGTAATGTAGACAATTTTAATAAGAGATCTAAAAGTGAAACGAAGTTGTTTTGTTTTTAAGTGAAAATCCATTCAAAAGATTACATAAAATAGGGATGATGACAGAGTCATAAAAGTAACTTATCTAATTAATCAGTCAATTCATCCAAAAATAATGGACCCATATTTTTCACATTATTGAATTAGAGTTTGTGATATCACGCTGTATATTTGGTATATCTTCGTCATTTCTGTTAGCGACAAAAGAAAAAAATGATGTTTCTGATGGGTCAAATTTTTTTTCTGTCATCATACCTATGGTCAAAGAAAATTCTTTTTTGACATAAAACTACCTATCTTTTTCAGAATGAATTGCATATTTTACTTAAATTGGAGTTAAAATTGAGATCTCAAAATTCGCTAATATATAAAATATTGCCCGCGCCATGTCTGTATATAGGTGTGACAGAGAGAGGTATATACTGCATCATGCACGAACCTTGGAATTGGTGGCCGGGCGTTGTAACATAGTTAGTGCATATAGTATCTTAGTTACGTGATTAGTTGTTTTAATTATTACAAAATATACCATTATGTAACAAACTGCATTTTTTTATTTCATTCCACTACCTACTCCTAAAAAAGCCTATGAAAAAGTACGCCGATTTCAATCGATTTTTTAGTAAGCCTTTCTCCTAGGAATGTTAGGCCTTTGTCCAGCAGTGGACTCCCTGCGATTGAAATTATTGACCGAGTGAGAGCTAAGCGTGAGCGAAGCGTCTCCGTTTTAGAGTGTACACATTTTTTTTTCATGTCTATCCGGCTGCCCTGATGCTTTCTTCTACAGGTGGCATTACTCAACCGATTCACGTGAAATTTTGCGAACAGGCTCGATAATTATATTTGCCTACTTTCTGTCGATTCAGTGTGAGGATATTTATCGAAATAGTACTAGCAAAAAGCAAAGCTTTGGGACGGCTCGCGTAGTTTTGCTACCTGGCAATCATTTTAAAGCAGTTTTCTAAATTCTTGTTACGTCATCACCATATGATTTGTGTACATTTTGACAAATATACTAATCTTCAAATAAAAGGTACGGTTCCCATTCAACCCATGATGCGGTCGATCGCAAGGACTCACTTTGGATAAAATAATCGTGGACATTGGCGTAAAAGTTGGCGACCATATAAAAGTATGGTTGCCTATGGGTAAGTCTACAAAAAGATATCAACGCGTAAGGAAAGCTAAAGGCTATGGATGGTGATGAATATAACAATCACTGCTCTTGTCAATCGCTAGAACATCATAAAAATCAACTACGAGTACAGGATGACAAGACAATTAAATAGCCATTATTATTTTAAGAACTTTCTCACGTGGCATAGCTATACATATAATTAAACAGTAAAAATAAAATTGACTGTACTATTGTACATATAATTAAACAGTAAAAATAAAATCTACTGTAATGAATATACTTCAAAAAATGTAGTACTATGGAGACATAGTAATAGAGTAAGAATTTCGACAGGCTAATCTCCGGAAATACTGGACGGATTCAAATGAAACTTTATAAGAGTATAATTGATTTTGGAAAATGGAACACCTGAGAACCATAATGGTCCAGCTAAACTATAAGAAATATTAAAATGACGTCTTAGCAAAAGCTGTCCTGATAAGCATTTTCCGAAGTCATAATGTCCACACGAACGAAGTCGCGGGCTTCGGCTAGTAATAACTTGATATCCTTTGTGCTTCAGAACAGACTAAGTAGTTATGTCCGGGATTCCTATTGAAAATGGTATAGACGTACGCATACACGAAAAACAAGTGGGTGTGTAAAATAAGAAACATTGATATAAAAAGTAAAGTTTATTTACATTAAAGTAGTTACATAAAATGCTAAGTTAAATATAAAACAAGGCCATAATTTCAGTCCACTTTTCCTTATACTTTGTACACTGACAAAAGTTTAAATATAAATCATAATTTTGACAATCGCCACGGCACAATAAACTTTATAATAAATTGCACTTCCTTATTTACTGTTTGCTTTTAAGTGTATGAGAGAGAATAAATCATTTAATACATAAGAGTTACGAATCTTGAAGTTTAGAAATTAATCATAAATTAGACGCTCACTGGTATTTATGACGAAACTTTATATTTGCCGTGTGGTTGCCGGCAGAGTAGAATATAGGGCTATTTCAAGTCTTTCCGTGAATGTCGTAGAAGGCGACTTAGGGATTACAAGCTAAATAAAGCATATAAACATCATAAGACCTCTCCCACCCGTCTGGCTAGCTTGTATAGCCCAAATCCTCTGGCTGCTTTGGCTAAGTATGGTTCTGGTAGTACAGAGGGTGGTGCTACTGCAGTGGAGGCAGAAAGACCTGTTGATGATGATGGTTTATGATATAGGGCGTTAAAAGAAACGCCCTATGTTATAAATCATCATCATCATCAATATAGAATAAAGTAATCGGTTGTGTACAATATAAGTAAAGTCATAACTATAAAGTTTATGTATTACTTATTGATTAATTGTAAAGAATCCGCTTCTATTTTGCAGTAAGCGTTTTGGAAGAACTGTGTGGTAAAGTAGCATTCATTTATTGTAATTAATTTCGATTGCTACCAGACTCTCTGTACTACCAGAGCCATACTTGGTCAAAGCAGCCAGAGGACATGGCCTACACTCTCCTCGCTGTCCAGACGAGTTGGAGAGGTCTCATGATGTTTATAAGCTTTGTTTAGCTTGTATTTCCTTCACGTTTAACTTGTCTTTTATTTGATCGAAATTTTTTCTTCCAGGTAAATAAATGCATAAAATCCGGGATACTCCATTTCGCTTAACTTTCGTCGTAAATACGTCAGCGTGTTACTTAGAGCGCGTGGATTGTCTTCTAACGTTGATTAATACCTAAACTTGAAATGTACGGCCGTTTCTTAAGTTTGCACAATTTATATCAGCAATACACTTACGAGAAATGATTATAAATGCAAAGTTGTTTTGGAATCCAAGATGAAGCGAAAGTTTTCAACATACACACTTTGAAAACGGTAATTATTCTCATTATTTTCAACGCTTGACATATTGTAGTCAATGCTGTGTGGTTCTTCTCCATTTTTTTTCGGGGTAGAAAAATACTATCAAAAGTTTAGTAAAATTATAACATTTAAAAATACTTTTAACAATACTTCTTTCGTGTGTTATTTTATATGATTTACGACTCATTTTTTTATTAAAATAGTTTTAATAAATTTTGTAAGACCTTATATATATATATATATATATATATATATAAGGTCTTACAATATATATATATATATATATATATATATATATAGATATACCCGTGGGCACTTTGCAGATCCATCGTGCCGTACGACTAGTATTTGTTGGTTCCGTTTACACAGTTGGCTCCGGGTGCCTTTTCTAGATCCAATGCTAGTCAACCATGCGCATGTTGTTCCAACTGGAGCCAAAAGTGTCAACTAGAGTAATAATAATAATTACGAGATTTTTATACAAATCCACCTTTTTGGCATTCAACACTGTTACATCCGATTCAAATCAACCAATCAGAGAGCACCGTTGACCTCATTGGCTACAATCTGCTAGTAATAATATAATTACAAGCTTCTGTTGAATTTGCAATGTTTATGCAATCAATGTAGTGTTGCCAAATAATAGATATCATTTTCAATTGAAAAATGCCAAACTATCGACAGTGGTTTATCAGTATGGATATCTGTTTAAGAGCAATACTATTGATAACCAACAATACCATAATTGGTATTTATAGTATCGATCCGACGAAAATCAAACTATCATGAGTATCGATAGTATGCGTTTCATAAAATATCGACACTATCGATATATTTTGTAATATCGATAGTGTCGATAGTTTATGTATTATTAAAAGCAATACTATCGATAGTTTGTTCGTCATCAGAATCGATACTATCGATACTATCAGCAGTATCGATAAATAATCAAAAGTATCTCAAGACTCACTGTCGGTTTTGTTAAAAATACCGATAGTGAGTCAATTGACTGTCAATAGTGGACTATCGAACGGCAACACTTATTCAATGCTTATGGAGTAAATGAGCCGTTCTGATGATGGAACCGGAACGAATTCAACAACCCTCAGTAAATAAAATAACATAGCCCTTAGATCATTTATTACAGGATAAGCCTTACCTGCGTGTTTCCCTCTGCCAAGGTATAAAATCAACTAATCTAATACATTTATAATGTAAGTTGCGTAATCGATTATGATCATTACGTAAATCTGTAAAGTATCGAAAGGACGGTGCAAGTGCTCCGTTAGAATTGCTATGTTAAACAGTTTCCTTGTGTGATAAGTTTTTTATTCTGAGGCCAAACTACTTATTGAAACGAATGAAATAAGCCCAAACTCGATGGAGTTGCGTCGTTTAATTACTGAATTGCATCGACCACCTTCCGACCTCCGAGATCAGACCCTTGGCATCGTCTGCACTAATGTGCTCATTAAGACAATTCAAACGAGTCCTGCTCCATTAGGTTATGTTGTTTTATAACTCAGTCCTAGTGAATACCTCCCGGTTGCATCATCAGACCAGCTCATTAACTTCATAATATTGTATTGACAAGTATGCAAAATTTCAGCGAAATCGATTGAGAATAGCTGGTTGGAAATTGAGCTACAAGATTTGACCCAAACCAATATTCGTACGTAGATATCTGATACATTGCAAGTTAGTAACTAAAAACAAAAAATACATATAACCTTCTTAAAGATTGCATAACCTTTCACGGGCAATGTTTTTTATTTTACTAACGTTATTTTGTATTTAGAAGTAATTCTGAAAAATGGTATCAATGAATTTATCTTCTAGTATCGATTACGGTAAAAATAATCCAGTCTAGTTTGCGACTAATTTCCATGCCAAACGATTTTCTCGCTTGTTTACTGCCAAACTACAGTAAAAATATTAATAATGGCATAACACAAACTTGCCAAACCCATTTAATTTTTTGATATTATTTTTTCACTATCCTTCGAGCCGAGACCAAATGTATCAATAACATTAGCCAGGTTCGATAATTAAGTTCAAATTTGAAATACAATTAGTCGATGACGAAGGCGCACACGCTACGAAACTGCGCACTTCCCGCGAGACTACCATTTTATGATTTACAACCTTCCTATTTAATTCCTGTGCTTTAGATTTGAATATAGATTAGCCACTCAACTGTCCTAAGAAGTGCTTACATTTTTTGAAAGACGTGTTAATTTGTGACTATCTGATGCCTTTGACCTCGTTTTCGTGGACAAAAAAGCTCGTCACCATTAAAAATAAAAAAATATTACATTTGAATTTGGAATCCGTTACTTTTATGTGATTTTTCATTGTCTTTTCTTATTTTGGCGCTAATATATTGAACAATATTTTGCGATATTAAAATGGAGTGGGGTGATATAGAGAACCGAATCGCTGTGATTGCATTACACAAAGTAGGTTTGAGCCAAATGCAGTTTTTAAAATTCTTTATACGCTTGGTATTAGTCAAATGTTTGTGTACCGACACAGGTATGACACTTCATAGAAACGGAGCAGCATAAATACCTAGTACTACTACAAACGAAACAATCCGTCCGTGCACACGTCAAATGTTTGAGTTGAACAATCAGGGTCGCTACCACAGAATTTGTTGCTTTGCTTACCTGTTTTCACCACTCGGAAAACTATACGATTATCTGTTGCTATACAAGGAACAACTATTGAACAGGTGGATGACATTACCTTCTTGGGAATACAACTGGATAGTGCCCTTACCTGGGAAACACAGGTTGATAAAGTGTGCGGTAAATTGGCAAGCACTAGCTTCGCGCTTAGACGACTATCGGATGTGGTACCTAGAGAGGTGGTGAGGTCTACCTACTTTGCGATAGTGCAGTCTGTCCTGCAGTATGGCCTTGAGGTCTGGGGGTGCGCCGCGGAATGGCAACGAGCGTTTCGTATGCAAAAGCGAGCAGTCCGCGCGATAGTCCACGTATCAGGGCGAACAACCGTCAGACCATACTTTGAAACCCTTGGAATCCTCACGCTGCCATCCCTTTTCATCTTACAGGTAGCCACATATGTCTTTAGTAACCAAGACGTGTACCAAAGACCGAGAGATGTGCACGACATTGAGCTTTGCGATGTTGACCGACTGCACCTGATACCACACAGACTAGCTAAGACTGACAGATTGACTCATGTAATGTGGCCGTCTGTCTTTAATAAGTTGCCACCTGATATAAAACAGGCGACTACATTGACAAGCTTTAAAGTCAAGCTAAAAAAGTGGCTTCTTGAGCGTACATTCTACAGTATAGAAGAATTTTATAAATGTCGCTTATAATTCCAATTTAATGTGTTAATTTTCATTCGATTATTTTGTAATTACATGATTATAATTAGTTATGTATGTGTATGCGTAATATATTTATTTGTATGTTTAATTTATTTTATTTTATTATTCAATTTTATTTTTGTATGACGTGTAAATACTTTTTATGAATAAATATGATTATGATTTTAAAATTTACGTTTTTATTGTTATCCGTGGATAAACAATGATAATGTGCGCAGTTTCTCACCATTATAATTCAATAATCCTAAGTGACTCGCGTAATGTCAACGTGCGACTACCAATAACCCTGTTTTTCTGGCGCTTACACGTCCCAATAACAGGGGAAAGGTTGCGGGGACACCAGATTGCGGGGGACGGTGCGAGTTTCCGTTCTGTATGTAACACTATTATTAATTTTGTGGTACCGGACTATAATAGGTACAATGAGACCTCCTCTTTGTGACAGTAAAAGATCTGGCCGTCCACGTAGTGTTCATACGAAAAAGGTGGTCAAAGCAGTAAGGGAAAGAATTCGAAGAAATCCTGTCCGAAAGCAAAAGATTTTATCACAGGAGATGAAAATAGCACCTAGAACCATGTCGCTTATTTTAAAAGATGACTTAGGACTTGCTGCCTATAAAAGACGTACTGGTAATTTTACAACTGATAATTTAAAAAAGACCAAATAAAAGAAAAATTAAAAGTGAAAACATATAAAGAGGTTAAGAACTTAGCGGAAGGAAGAGAGACATGGAAAGCACTCCACCGACAAGAGCCCAGCTCTTAAATATAAGAAGAAGAAGAATTTAAAAAAGAATAGAATAGTAAAATCGAAAAATCTACTGAAGCGGTACGCAATGGGTGGTCGCAGAGAAAAATTGTTTATGGATGACCATTTTTTTACCATTGAGCAACATTTTAACAAATAAAATGACTGTAGGTATTTATGCCCCAAGCTCTAAGAAAGCTTCCCAATAAGTCGACAGAGTGCAGCGTGGCATTAGCCGACTTTAGTGATGGTTTGGTGGGGTGTTAGCTATGAAGGAGTGACTGAGCCATACTTTTGTGAAAAAGGTATCGAAACATCGGCATAAGTGTATCAAGATACCATTCTTGAGAAGGTACTTAACTCCCTTAACAACACTATGTTCAATAATCAAGAATGGTTCTTCCAGCAAGACTCGGCACTGGGTCACAAAGCTCGGTCAACACAGTCTTAGTTGGAATCGAACATTTCCGACTTCATCAGAGCTGAAAACTGGCCGTCGTCTAATCCCAATCTTAATCCGCTGGATTATGTTTTATGGTCAGTTTTAGAGAGTACGGCTTGCTCTAAACGCCATGATAATTTGGAGTCCCTAGAACAATCCATACGATTGGCAGTGAAGAATTTTCCCATGGAAAGAGTGCATGCTTCTATTGATAACTGACCTCAACGTGTAAAGGGCTGTATTGCAGCCAATGGAAACCACTTCGAATAAGCTTTTTATATTTTAAATTGTTTTATATTTATGTATTAAAAGCGAACAATTTAAGCTTAAGCCGAAAGTAACACAGACACAAAAACAACTTTGTTGTGGATTGTAGGTTAGGTTCATTAGGTTTCCTGTGACCAACACACGAGCGAGCGACTGAAGCTTAGGGCGAAAGTAACATAAACACAAACAACTTTGTCGTGGGTTGTGGGTTAAGTTTGTTAGGATTCTTGTGACTAACACACGAGCGAGCGAACGACTCAAGCTTAGGACGAAATTAACACAGACACAAAATCAACTTTGTCGTGGAGTGTAGGTTAAGTTATATAACATCCACCCATCCATCCATCCATTTCAGCCGCACAACGTCTACTGCTGGACATAGGCCTCTCCCAAAGATTTTCAAAATGACCGATCTAGAGCGAAGTTATATGACAATATAAGTATAAAAGAAGACTAAATATATTGAGAATTGAAAAAAAAATGATTTGATATTATTATATCATTAACATCGAAAAAATTAATGTTATTTGTAAGAAAATTTGTTTTGTTACTATAAAATTCTTCATAATAAATATTGTGAGTATGGAATAAATATTCCGTATAACGAAAATCTATAAAACTTTGTCTGTAAAAGAATGCACACCCAAACTATGCACACTTCCCACAAGACTACCATTTTATGATTTACAACCTTCGTCCTAATTCCCTATGCATTAGATTTTAACATAGATTAGTCACTCAACTGTCCTAAGAATTTTTAATTCTTTTAATGATGTATTTATACTAACTAAAGTCTAATTTTTTATTCCGTAGATTTCTGACATTTCATAAGTGTTGCTACTAAAAAAGTTCTCCAACTAAAAAGGGAACGCGTATAAGGGCGATAAAAAATTTAATTCTTGATTAATTTTAATGTTTTACCAAGATAATGATACACTTTAAACTTTCTGCTATATTTAAAATGTTATAACATTGTTAATACCGAATTATCAAAGTTATATTTTTAAGTAATTTTAAGTCAGCAGGTTATATATCTTTCCCTGGCATCACTCCCTACTAACTCATGTATGATCAACCTTTTCAGCCAAAAGCTTAATAAATATTTATTTTCGTAATCCATGAAGCACAAAAATTAAAAAATAAAGTATGCGGCCATCAGCTTTCACGTCACGACTGTCACATTGATTGTTATATTTGTTATCTCTCTGTTAAGTTTTTTCTTGTTGAAAAAAACTTTTTTCTTAACTGATTTAGATTAAATTTGATATGGAGATAGTTTAAGAACCTGGAAAGGACGTATAAGCCATTCACCCACAAATTGACCGCGGTGGAAAGCTAATTGGATTTATTTGTATGTATGTTTGTTGAATCAAATAGTTTTCACAGTTGTTCGTATTTTATGTCGTTTATTCAAATGTTCCTGATAAAAATATTACTCGCTGTAAATCCCCTTTTGATTTGGAGCACCGCACTAAATTAAATGGTTACATTCACTAACAAATAAAATGTGTAGACTCAGATGTTCACACTCTTATTGAAATCTGGAATTTTATAAAATAATGTTCCCGGCCAAAAAGGTTTATGATTTCTGATTACAAAAAATGACAGCTGTCAGAATTCTACGGAATTAAAAATCAGACTTTAATGCCTATGACTTCGTTCGCGTGCACAAAAATGCTTATCAGACTAAACAACTTTTGCTGTGGCGTCATTTTATTATTTCTCATAGTTTAGCTGAAAATGTATAGTTCTGCATCAGGTGTTCCATTTACCGAAATCAATTATACCCTGTATGTTGCCCAGATTTATACCAATAAAGTTTCATTCAAATCTATCCAGAATTTCCAGAGATTAGTGTGTACAAAAAGACAAACAAACAGAGAGAACTTTAAAATTTTACTCTTTCACTGTGTATCTATCTGCTTGTTGTTTCTTTTTGGAAATTTAGTCAATAAAGAGTCATTTTTTTACTATTATATGAATTGCATAATTTAAATATCATTTAGTGCGTTTGTTTTTCATATTCATAATAGAATTAGAGCTCCATATCTAAATGATGTCAATCTCATCAGAGCCGGTATTTTCTTTTCAAGTTTCGAAAAAATATTCATCCTCCATACAAATGCCACCACCAAGCAACTCGACGTAGCCATGTCGTACTAAAGGCCAAGCCATTCCCCTTCTTCTACTGTTTGTTACCGCTCCCCCTAAGCAATTTTCACGAGGCCACATCACAGGTCAAGTGATGTAAGCCCACAGGGCGAACTGCGTGGCGAAGGCAAACCCCAAGTCATCCACACCAAGTGTTTCTTTTTAATTTTTAGAAATCAAAGATTGCTGCCGAAAGTTACTAACTGCTTGCGATTTGGCTGTAAATCTATATCCAGGGGTTTTTTGGGCGTAATCCGAATTTGATTTTTTTAATGTCCAAAATCTGGATCTGGCATCTGGATGAAAAAAAATCATAGTCAATCATTACGTCTCGCTGGCACTTCGTAGAGATCTGAAATTTTGTATGTGGAGGTGAAGCACTCCGCTAAACTCGAAATGCAATTATATTTCGTAAACAAAGCGTATGGACTTCTGAATTTTGAATTTACTGACTCTAAAGAAATTGGTAGGCTTGTATGTTGTGTTCAAAATTATTTTCATAATTGCTTTTGTTGAAAAGTACTTTTTCAATCGTACTATATACCATTAGTACCATTACGCAAGAGCGTAAGGCAAGATAGCAAGTTTCTTTGTGTGCATTAAGTCATAAACATGTTTAGATGTATAAATAATGCGAAACTATAAGGTTATCATATTCAGTATAAAAATATGAGTTTTTATTATTGTTATGACTTTTTAGACTTATTACTTGCATTAAAAAGCAAGGTAATTCTAAAATATTTCATAAAAATTTTTAGAAAAAAATTACTGTAGTTTTTTAACAATCACCCAATAGATTTCGAAGTTGGCAACACTTTTGGAGCTTACAAGGCATAAGATTTAAAAATATATATTGCCATGCCTAAGCTAACCGTTATATTAAATATATACGAAATGGAACCACACAAGCATTGGTTTTACATAAAATTCGGAGCTAGAAAGTATCGATGAGTTCATAAAAGTATATAGGAGCTTAAAACGCACAAGTTTAGTGAATATAAAATCTGCTGGATCAAACCAAGCATTCAAATTTCAGCTATGGCTTAACTCACCGTCAATCACTATATATATAAAATGGAACAACATACGTATTGGTTTTGAGTAAAATCGGAGGCAGAAAGAACCAAAGAGTTCATACAAAAACATATGATATATATATAAAACGGAACAACACAAGCATGGGTTTTGAATAAAATGTGGACGCAGCAAGTGCGAATTAGTTCGCAAATAATAACCGTTACGGATCCAAGTTTTCTCGGAGGTTGAATACAAAAAATGACGAGTAGAACTTTATTTCTACGAATATGTTGGACAGAATCCATTACTAGAATGCGACGTTGCCACACCGCTCGAAGAATATGCGAAGGGAGCCAAGTTATCGGCCGCCAAAGGTGGAGTCTACTAAGTTCAGGCTCACTGCTGGATCTACGTAGTGCCCAAACGTCTGTTTATATATATATATATATATATATATATATATATATATATATGTATATATTTATTTTTAACTTATTAAACAATCAAATCACACAGATTGAGCTATGCTATAATATTTATATAATTAAGGTTTTGGAAACAGCTCTAACGATTTCGGTGAAATTCAGTATGTAGGTTTCGAGGCTGAAAAATCGATCTAGTATAAAGTATAACATACATTTTTAGAGAACCTCGCTTCCTTGGTATCTTCAAAAAAACCTTAACTAACCCGATATTCAAGTTAGAAAAAGTACCCAATTTTAGCATCCAAAAGCATCAAATTCTATATTTTATACAGCATTTCCACGACCATAACAGCTCGTTAGGTTGTGTAGAGTACGTCACAATTTATGCTTAAAGTTACCTACTTAGGTGCACAGCTGCAATGCTAACCACGCATCGCAAGTCGTTTACTGTAGCGATGATATTAATATGTGTCTGCCAAGTATTGTGAGCGAAAATATGGAAACAAGAGATATATTTCATAAACATACATCATAAACATACTTCTAGTTTTTATATTTTCGCTATTTTATACCGTACTATCCGCTAGTTTTCAACAACTCAAATCATATCCTTTTTTCTAAGTCATTCTCTATGGCATTTGTATGACTTAATGAACAGTGACGTCATCGTTTCTTTGAGTCAAATAACGCTCTCAATTACAGTTTTTCTCCCTACTTTGAAAATGGATAAAATCAATGACAAGTGACATTATATTGTTACGTTTTATTCACATAACTGTACGTAATAAGTTATTTTTGACCTAGGATACACAATTTTCTTCTTATTATTTATTTATAGGTATCTTTATTTATCAAAATCTTCTGTTTATGTCTATCAACCAAACCAGTATGACTTAGAAAATATACTGTGATTAAATTTAAAATAATGTACAATAGTTACAGCATACAGCAAGTGTTTCTTACTTCTACACTTCGGCGTCGACTCGCACATCATCTTTGGAGAAGAAAACATCGTGAAGCGCACCCAGGAAACAAAGCAGTTAACAACAGTTAACGATGCACCGGGACTGCACTAAGAATGAACTGCTTACTTCCATCGAGGATGTTTTTTTTCTTTTCATTAATTGGTCTGTGTCGACTGGACCAGTTTTGCGCGGGGAGCTGACAAAATTAAAATTTTATTTATTGCACAACTGTGTTTTTAAAGAAGATATAATGAGGTTAGTATGTCCCGATAGTTTGCCCTTTCAGGCCCTAATGTCATTTACAAGCAAATCTTTATATATAAAAATTACGTGACACGTTTTTTGTCCGCGATTGACTCCTAACTAATTAACCGCTTTTAAATTTGATTTGCACACTGTGAGCAATTTGATCCAACTTGTAAGATAAGATAGATTACATCTCATAAAGTCCACGCGAACGAAGTAAGTTGCGGGTAACAGCTAGTAGTTTATATAATATTAAAACATATAATATATTGCTACCTTATTTACGCCGGCCTCCTTGAGATCAGAAGTTACAGTAGGTCCCTGGTCTTCACGTTTCTTCGCACTGCGTTGTTGAATCCCTCCCTGTATTGGTAGAAAACGTTGCTGGAGGATATTACGTCGGGTGCCGCTTCTGCAAACAAAATTATGCTTAAATATAAATTTAAAGGCCGGCTTTCATGGTCCATTGGTCAATGCTTTCGCCTTGTGATCTGGAGGTCGTGGTTTTGAATCCCACTGAGAAGCATACTTTGTAAAAAGTTGTTTCCAGTCTGGTTAGGATATTGCAGACTTGAATCATCTGATTATCCGAAAAGAAAGATAATTCCGTGTTTTAGGAAGACACGTATAAACTGTGGGTCCCGAACTTTTTGTAGCGTTTGCTCAAACCTATCTTAGGATTGGTTTTGGTGTACCCTTTGGGTTGCGAAGGTCAGACGGCAGTCGCTCTCGTGTAAAGACTAGTAACCTCGTCTAGTAAGGTAGCGAGTCCCTGGCTCTGAAGGCGTTACCGCTGAGGATGCAACCAAATATAAAATAAAATAACAGTGAAAAACATAAATAAATTCGACATTCCCATACAAATTTCCCGGACGGCTGCATTCTTTCGCATGGAAGAGCCGATTTTTTTTAAAATTTATGACTGCTATTTTAATTTCAATATACTATATTGATCTAGCACAGCCCGTGGTTTGATTTATTACAGATATGTCCCTTCCACGTTGTATAGTGGGATTAGTGATGAGCCGTTCCCGGAAATTTCGGAAACTTTCGGTTATATTCCCGTAAACATTCCCAGAAATATTCCTAGAAATGGCAATTTAAGGAAATATTTCAGGAAATATTGAGAATATTCCCATAAATTTCTAATAGTAATGTTCCCCTAAATTTGAAATATTACTAAGTGGGATAAAGACAAGACAGAAGTAAAACAATAATGAATCTGGACTTCCACTCTGATATATATCATGGCTAAATATGTTTTCTTAGAATACTAACTGAAACATACATTACTACATAACATAAGCGCGTAGGCGGTACAATGGAGGACAATTAACTAAGGCAAACACGCGGGGGAGGGAACCGTACATTGGCTACAGTTAATTATTATACATGTGTATGTACTGTACTGTGTTACGCTTGTCAACTAGTACATATTTAATTGTTATCATTGCTGTAATAAGAAAACTGAACAATTTACAAATATTAGCAAATTACTTACATATTGAATGACTAAATTTATTATTTTAACAAAAAAAAGTTGATCATACATAAATTAAAATAATATAAATACGGCAATCGGATTGTACCCGGCTTAAAGGTACCCATTATGCTAGCTGCATTTCTTTTCTGAATAGTAATTAATATTTTTTTAACTATAGGTATCAGCCAATATTATATATTGAATCATTTTTGTGACAATTTACACTTATGATATTTTCGAGATAAACTTTGGACTCTAAAATCATTAACAAAAGATTTTATAGCGTGACCAAAGTATTGTTAAAGACAAATGAAATAAGCTCAAACTAACAGAGTTGCATGATTTTATTACTGAGTTCCACCGACCACCTTGTACCGTGTGGTTTCCGGCAGTTAGAATAGGAGCACTTTAAGTCTTCCCGTGGATGTCGTAGAAGGGGACTTAGGAAATACAAGCTTAACAAAGTTTATGAACATCAATGAGACCTATCTAACCTGTCTGGCCAGCGTAGAGTGTAGGCCAAATCCTCTGGCTGCTTTGGGCAAGTATGGCTTTAGTAGCATAGAGAGGGTCGTGCTCCTGCAGTGGAGACCAAAAAGACCTAAAGATGATCGACCTTCCGTCTCTGTGATCAGATTTTAGATATCGTCTACCATAACTCGTCATCACAAATCAAACGAGTCCTACTCAACGAGGTTATGTTGTTTTGTAACGGAGTTCCGTCAAAATCTCCCGGCTCTATCATCAGAACAGATTATTTACTGCATAATATTGTATTGTCATCGCACTTACACAAGTTTGCAACATTTCAGCTGGAAGAGAAGCAACTACATTCGACGTTTTCTGTTCTCCCAGACCAGATATGAAAGGGCTCTATTAAAACAAAAACCCAATTTAAAATAAACTATTACATCATACCAAAGTTCAACATAACAAAACGAATATAGGGATGAGATAACAACGGTAGCAGATCAGCTAGTGCTCGGTAAATCAAACAACAAAGTCAATTTCGGGAGCCGGCGGCGCGCGAACAATTAGTTTAAACAGGAGCCTCATTACAACTTTGCCGGATTGTACACTCAGCCACGATTGTAGGTAAATGCCGAGGAAACACGCCTAAAGAAACTCATCAACTCTTTAACGAATAGGAAAGACAATCCTTATCGCGCCCCTGGTTGCATCAATAGTTTTGCTGCTTCAAAGCCCGGGGTGTGTCTTGCCGCTTGTTGGGTTCCCTACCCATAAGGTTAAAGTGGGACTGTAGGTAAATGCTGAGGAAACGCGCCTACAGAAACTCATCAACTCTTTAACGAAAAGGAAAGATAATCGTTATCGCGCCCCTGGTTGTACCATCAGCTTTGCTGCTTCAAAGCGTGTGTCTTGCCGCTTTTTGGGTTATACCCAAAAGGTTAAATTACCCTATTACTAAGATTCCGCTATCCGTCCGTCTGTTTGTTCTGTCTGGCCGCCTGACACCAGGCTGTATCTAATACATGAAGCGTCATAGCTAGACACTTGATGTATTTATGTTGCCGTTATAACAACAAATACTAAAAACAGAATAATATAAATATTTAAGGGGGCTCCCATACAACGAACGTGATTTTTTTGCCGTCTTTGATTGATACTAATAATGGCAACAGGAGACGCTTGAAATATTCACAGAATATTCAGTTTCATATTCGCTTTAAAAATTAATAATTAAAATAAAATATTTAACGGGGGCTCCCATACAGCAAATGTGACTTTTATAGATAATGTTACGGAAACCGTGCACGAGTCCGACTCGCACTTGGCCGGTTATTCTTGTCCTAACACAATGCATGTCAATGGTTTACCAAAGGATGCAGCGAAAGTTTACCATGAGATATCGAAAAAAAAATAGTCGAAACAATTACAAAAAATCTAGATAGACTGCTTGACGTCAACCTTCTTTAGAAATGCATTGTGCGATCAGTTTTACCACAGGCCGCCGCCCTACGTCTCATGACACACACACAGAAAGAGGTGGAGTTGCCCTATAGGCCGGAAAGCACGCCCAAAGAGGAAGAACCGAAAAACAAAACACTTCTGCCAAACAAAATCTTTTTAAATTGATGTTAATATTTTTTATGTATTTTTTGTTTCTTTTTAAATCCACACCTAAAGCCATGTTGTCGTTCGACCAAATTGAAGGTGTTCTGGAAAAAGATAACAACTAAGGTAACAACAATAAAGAACAATAATTGTAATGTAGACTAAACTGCTACAATATCTCGTAGATAGCCTACGAAATGTAGCACCGTAGATGCTCGTAGCATTTCGTAGCACACATCGGCTGTTACGAGCTGCGCGAGATGAAAAGCTACTAGTTCTTTAATTATTTTTTTGGAACGAAGTTTCTTGGAATGCATTTTGTATATAGAAAACACTAGAACCACACACTGAACGGGGCGTGGTGCAGTGTGTTAATCGCTGAAAAGAATGTAAGGAGTAACAAAAAATGTTACGGACTTTTTTGGGCTTTGGACTTCAATTTTTTGTTTCCAACCAAGTGTGAACACTTGGGTTTATGTTTTCGTGATGTGAAAGAAATAAAAACACAGTGTCGTTGAAACGACACTGTGTTTTTATTTCTTTCACATCACGAAAACATAATTTGAGATTAATTTATTCAAAAATAAATTAACAACCTACTTTTCCCGAAGACTGTACTTTATAACAATATGGATTCAGAGACGTCGGGCGAATTTCCACTCAATCCCATTACAAATCGCGTTGAGATTATTAAACAGTCACCTTAACGAGAATGGGGGGTGTCCGGAGTGGGGGTGGGGGTGCTGAGCCAATTTTACCTTAAGGACCGGTGTACAGTCGAGAAATACGTATTAATATTATAAATGTCATTTTAATGTCGAGAATGATTGTTAAAAGAGATTATTTTATTGTATCATGGTTTATCCGTCCAGGTACCTATACAAGTGTAAGGGACATACCCGTAATAAATCGAACTACGGGCTATACCAGAACACTTTAGTAACATAAAATTAAAATAATAACCAAATAACCTAAAAATAAATTTCGACATTCTCATACAATTTGTATGAGAATGTCGAAATTTATTTTCAGTACAGCCCGGACGGCTGCACTCTTTTGTATGAAATTGCCAAACTGCCTCCGTGGTGTAGTGGTTAGAGCGTTGGGCTCATACCCAGAGGTCGCGGGTTCGATTTCCGGCGGGGGCAACGACTTTGGGTTGTTGTCCTAGTTTGGTTAGGACATTGTAAGCTAATCACTTGATTGTCTGATAAGTAAGATGATCCGTGCTTCGAAGGGCACGTTAAGCCGTCGGTCCCGGTCATTGTCTTTGACATTGGTCGTTACCTAAAACCATGTCAGAGGCATTTAAGGCGGTTTAAAAACTCTGACGCTAGTGTTAGTCACTAACACACACGATAAGAAGACGAAGCCGAATTAGTTTTTGTGTTTTGTCTGTTATTTTAATTTCATTATACTATAGTGATATAGTATAGCCCGTGGTTTGAGTCCCTTCCACGTTGTTTAATAATAAGGTCTAACACAATACACCGAAACAATTTAAAGCGTGAATTCAGTCCATGATACTGAACAACTTTCTCCAAGGAACATACGTCGAAATATGACAAGCATTTTTTGGCCTTTCATACAATTGACCTTGGGGGAGCTTGATCAGTATATATATGTTATATGCAATCAGCTGGTTCTTAGTTTAAGCATATTTTGTTAGACCTTATATTAGGTATATATAAAGATTGGATATGTCTTACAGAGCTAAGCGATGCCTGATTATATTATAATCTATACCTAATTTTAAACTTCTTCTTATCGTGTGTGTTAGTGACTAGTGTCAGAGTTTTTAAACCGCCTTAAAGGCCTCTGACATGGTTTTAGGTAACGACCAATGTCAGAGACAGTGACCGGGACCGACGGCTTAACGTGCCCTCCGAAGCACGGATCATCTTACTTATCAGACAATCAGGTGATCAGCCTGCAATGTCCTAACCAAACTAGGACAACAACGCAAAGTCGTTGCCCCCGCCGGGAATCGAACCCGCGACCTCCGGGTATAAGCCGAACGCTCTAACCACTACACCACGGAGGCAGTTAATTTTAAACTTGTGTTATGGGATAGGTAAACACCCCCGACCCCACGACAATTTGAAAAAAACTTTTCTAACTTGCACCGGCCGGGGATCGAATCCAGAACCTCGGAGTGGCAGGATACCGTGGTTTCCAATACGCCACAGACGTCGAAATAAAAAAACATGAAATATGAGTAATATATGTAAAACAGTATGCACCAATCCTAACCAGACAAAGCATAATTCGCCATCTATTAAAACTCTCCATCCGCGACGAAATTATACACGATTAATATACTGTTAGGATCGGGGGGGGCTGGATCAGGTGTTCGATTCCCGGGTGGGTGTCGGCCAAATGAATATTAACAACCCTTTCGGGGAAGCGTAATTGAAAATAATAGGCTCGCCTGTAACTCGACGTTATGTGATAATAGAGGTATGTGCGCAATTTGCGAGATTGTATGAACTGCTGGTTTTTCACTTAATGTATGAATGGCTAAATTATTCGTACGAGTACATCAAACTTCATCTAGATGAAGTTACGTTGGATGTCAAAAGGGGAATCAAGGTGTATGTAATCAGCTAGTTTTCCTCATTATATTAGTGATATGATAACTGCTTCAAAGGGTTTCCTTTTCGAAATAGATACAAAAATGTTCAGAACATTGGAAATTAAATTTTAATTAGCTCAGCATGTGCCATAAAAAGCAGTCCAAGTCAACACGTGACTCCAGTCCTTAGAGATAAAACATAGGTAGCCATTTACAGCTAACAATGTAAGTGTACAACGTGGAAGGCACATACTTGTATTGAACCATGGGCTATACTAGATCACTATAGTATAATGAAATTAAAATAGTTAATAGATATTGCAACTCAGTAAATTTGCACCAAATAAAGTATTTTTTTTGTCTTTCTTTCTAAAAAATAAAAAAGCGGCATTTTATTTATTTAAAATCTTTATTGCACTTAAAATAACACATATTAAACACATATAATTATAACAGCGGTACAAACGGTGAACTTATCCCAGTAGGGATCTCTTCCAGTCGACCAGAGAAACAGAGGACAGTTATTATTAATAGGAAGGCAGAAGTACAGAACAAAATACAAAAAGTTTAGATAAAATCGTACACATATAAAATATATAGAAATATATATATATATAGGTACAAATACATACATATATATATATATTATATAACTCAATTTATGACTCTGAATAGAATTTATTGACTCTAAATTTAAAGGAGCCTAAGGATTGAGACGTTTTTATCTCCACTGGTAATGCGTTCCATAAACGCACAGCGAGCACGGCAAAGGACTTCCTGTAGGACTTTGAAGTATGCGGAGGAATCTCAAGAAGAGGTTGACCTCTAGCACGAAGCATTTTCATACGAAAGTGTGCAGCCGCCCGGGCAATTTGTATAGAAATGACGATTTTTTTTGTTCTTTGACTGTTATTTTATTACCATTACATTATACTATAGTGATCTAACCACCGTCTTTATCTTTCTCACATTCCTCTCCATTCACTGGTTATCTGGAAGAGATCGCTTTAAGCGATAAGACCGCCCATTGTACTCATTTAATGTAAAATTTATTGTTTTGTTATTCTTTTGGTGTACAATAAAGAGTTTTTTATCTATCTATCTTAATACATAGCCCGTGCTTCTATTTACTACGGGTATGTCCCTTTAACATTGTATATTTTTGAAATGTACTAAATAAGACCTTTAATTTGATACTGCTGGATGCAGGCCGCTCTTGATCGATCATTTTGGAAATCCGTGGGAGAGGCCTATGTCCAGCAGCGGACGTTATGCGGCTGAAATGATGATTGATAACCCCAATCGATATCGAAACAAGAAAATAACTACTTAGTACATACTCTGTGTTTTTTGTTTATATTATTTGATTTTATCAAACTTTATTGTTCCAAGGTACACAACCGTCTTATTATAAAACGCAGACTAACTTCGTTTCTATGTTTAAACCATTATCCGACCAAATCAAGTTGACATGTAATAATATGTCTTATATGAAAATTTCAACTTGATTTGGTCGGATAATGGTTTAAACCTAGTGTGTGCGTTTTATAATAAGACGGATATACGTTTAACCTGTCATCTGTGAGCAGAACGGAATCCGGTCGACATGCATTGTTTTACTATTGTGTCTGGTGTTTTGCACAGACAACAGGTTAACAAATGGCGGACTTAATGCTAGAACATTTTATCCCAGTCAACAGATAAAATTATGCGGCACAAAAAGCAATACAATATTCTGTTGCGCCTTACCTGTTCGTTGTATTTGCGACAGCGGCACTATCCGCCCAAAGAAATCTTTATGGACCTGAAACAAACAAATGAGTCATATGAAGGAAGCTTGAAGTCTTAGCTCATTAGGTACATGATAACGAGCGCTTTGCTTGCTAAGCCAGCCCAGCCTCGCAGGTGGTCTATTAGAAAATTTTATGGGAAAGTTTAAGTTAGAGGCGTGTTAAGACTTGTGGGGTTCTTTAAACTATTTACGCGAGGCATACCTAACACGCAAAACTCTGGGGCAGACAGAGCATTTTGGGTTATGCGGCTCTAAGCAGACAGAGCCCAAGGGCCGCACGCAGTAAGAATTATCAATTCTACATTTCGGACAGTGACATTTAATAAAAAATCTAAACCAAAAGAATAACAATACTATCCTAATTGAAAAATACATTTAGCGCTATTTTGAGGGATTTTGAACAATTATTTATTTCAGCTGGACACAATTATTTATTTCAACTGTTCCCCTCCCTCCAAAGCTTTGGTATTTTGTTTCTTTTATTTATATATTATTCTATATTATTATTACACAACTGTTACTCGTTTCCACGGAACCCGGAATAAAAGAGTTTAGTTTTATACATCGTTTGTGAACGCAATTAAACCGCAGTGACGTCAGTAAGGCTCAACTAGACGCTGAGACTCGTTAGCAGGGTGTGGCGACGATACCTCGTTAGCGAGGAGCATGAGTGGATGTAACACGCTATTGTGGTGCTCTATTCTTACCCAACTTTTGTAGTAATCTTGACTATTTGATTCATTTGATAGTCCATATGCTAAAAGTTCTCTAAGGATTCTTAGATCATCAGGTTTTTTTGTCTGCACTGCAGGAGCATGACCCTCTCTGTACTACTAACAGCCATACTTGGGCAAAACAGCCTGATGACTTGGCCTACACTCTCCTCGCTGGCCAGACGGGTCAGAGCGGTCTCAATGAATTTTATAAGCTTTGTTTAGCTTGTATTTCCTAAGTCGCATTCTACGACATCCACGGCCCCATTCTTATCATCATCATCATCATGTCTTTTTGTCTCCACTGCAGAAGCACGACCCTCTCTGTACTAACAACCACACTTGGCCAGAGCCTCAGAACTTGGCCTACACTCTCCTCCCTGGCCAGACTACTACAGCTAAGTCGACGTCTACGACACCCACGGAAGGACTTGGAGTGCCCCTATTCTACTCTGCCGGAAACCACACTGCTTATTTCCATAAATCAGATCATTTTATTTCAGACAACGAATTTAATATTATTTACAATATTAAAGGCCCATATAAAAATTAGGTCGTTATTGCCTGTTAGGTATTTAGCATAAATAATAGCATTAAACTATTGTCAAATACAAACTTAATATTTTCATTTCTAACAAGCTCCATATATAGTTTGAAATATGTACGTTCAACGACCACTCTTCTTAAGTATCTCTCGTAGCAAAAACAGTCGTAGCACTAAATGTAGCTGCTACGAATTGCTACAACGTTCGTAACCACACATGTAACTTCGTAACCGAGCTTGTTGCATTTACAATACAATACAATACAAAAAACTTTATTGCACCAAAAGACATTTACAATTTCGTTATACTTATTAATTAAGGACAACATATAATAAGGTACAAAAGGCGGCCTTATCGCGGCCGAAGCATTATCTTACACACAACCAAAAAGAGAAGTGCGAAATCTACACATACGTGTATAATAAAACAGTAAAAAATGTGTCTGTATATTGAATATATTTCCAAAAAATATTTTTTGGGTATTTTTTTAGGGCAATGGGGTCATAGCCAAAAAGTAACAATTTGAAAGAATATTTTTTTTTATTTGTACACGCTAATCTCCAGAAATACTGGACGGATACAAACGCAACTTTTTTTGTTATATAACTGTTAAGCCTGGGCATCTTATAGGGTATAATTTGGTTTTGGGAAATGGAACACCTGTCGCAGAACCATGATGGTCCAGCTAAACTATAAGTAATTAAAAATGACGCCTTAGCAAAAGTTGTTCAGCCTGATGAGCATTTTGAGGAGTCATAAAGTCATATCATGGTTCATCAGACACAACCTAGTGACAGACAGACGGACAGCGGAATCTTAATAATAATATGTCCCTATGGACCCGTGGCTGAAAAGCGTACCAACATAATAATAATAATAATAAATCGTTTATTCAGTAAAAACATATTTAACAAAGCAAGTTGTTGAGACCTTCTAGTAGGTATAGCAATACCCGTGACAGAAAACCTCGCTCTTCCATTACAATAGTTATATTTAATGTATTTTACCGGTATTGAGAGAAAAACAATAAATTAAAAATTATTACAAAAACAATAATTCAAACAGACTAATAAGGTGAGTGTGTACGTGTGTGTGTGTGTGTGTGTGTGTGTGTGTGTGTGTGTGTGTGTCTGTGTACGTGTGTGTATGTGTTTTATTATGGGTTACTTTAGACGACGAAAGAGGTCTTCAAACTCATCGATCTTATTAATAGGGTTCGTTTTACACCCTTTGGGTACAGAACCCTAAAATAGTATCAAAATAGTGATGAGATGCTAGCTTAATCGCCTATTAACATGATTCCCACCCACCCATTCGGCATAAAATTATACACATTTTACTCTATTTTATCTGTTATCAATTATGTAACAATTTCCTTTAAAGATTTCATTTCAAACGTTTCATCTCACAAAGGACGATTTATAAAGCAATATCATTTGTGGCCAGCATGAAATCGTGAATACTTTATGGACTTAGGCAGCTATTTGTCCGGCCGAAATTATTGTTTGCACGATGAAATAAAACCAAAGCTACTGTGCCCATAACAATATCAATAGGATCTTTAGAACAAAGGGGAAGACATGATTGAGGATATTACGCAGAGTGCTATATACTTTTTAGGGTTACGTACCCAAAGGGTTAAATTTTATTATTGACCCACTTATTGTCCTGCCCGAAAAGCCACACTTTCTGTACATTGCGGGACCTTAATGAGGCAAATGACCGGGGAGTCGCCTTGGCCAAACACTTGAACACAAAATTTACTATCATTTAAAGGTACACTTATAGTGTTTAGACTCGAGTAGACTAAAAGGGGGGTAAAAATGGGACCCTATTACTAAGACTCCGTTGTCCGACTGTCTGTCTGTCTGGCACCAGGCTGTATCTCATTAACCGCGATAGCTAGAGAGTTTTTACAGATTATGTTTTTTTGTTGAGGCTATAACAACAAATACTAAAAACGGAATAAGATAAATATTTAAGTGGGGCTCCCATACAACAAACGTGATTTTGTATAGATAGTGGTATGGAACCCTTCGTGCGCGAGTCCGACAAGCACCTGGCCGGTTTTTTTTTATTTTTAAAGAGCGGTATATGTAACGATGTAACGAGTTTACACAAGTTGGAAAATGGCCTTTTTCAAATTGTCCTTGGGTGTTTATCTAATATGTATTTACCTTAAAATAATAGTATCGATGAGTTAGTATCCCATGACATAAGTTTAAAACTTACTTTAGGGCTAGCTCAATCAGTGTGATTTATCCCTATATATTTAACATTTATCTTATTTTTTTAAATATTAATGTAGTATGTTTTGAATCGGTAGTCATTTTAGACATTTTGCTTTTCTGCCGCACACTTTTTTTTGTTCTCTGTTTATCCGTATGCTTGACTGGGGAAAAGATAAAGATAAAGATAAAAGATAAAGATAAAGATAATTTATTTGTCAAACATGTGTTACAAGATATTAGTACATTCAATTTCGTCCAATCATGTTTACCATCACCGGTGTGCAAATGTGGTCAGAAAGGCTATCTATACCTATGCTACCTATATAACTATACTATAATAATATACTTAATCTATGGACCTTATATATAAACCAAAATCAATTTACAATTTTTCAGATAAGAAATCCTTAATACTATAATAACATTTGTCTACCAAAAATGACTTAAATTTTTTCTTAAACAAAGTAACATTTAATTCTTTATATTGTTTTGGTATTTTATTATATATAATCGGTGCCATACCTAATACACTATCATGTAATAAAGCAGTTTTGGATGGATGTATGCACAATTTGTCTTCACGTCGGTTTCTTTCTACTCTATCAGATAACTTAGGAAACAGGTGAGGATTACTTTTTACAAATATAAGTAGCTGTTTCTATTATATATAATGACGGAAATGTTAGAATCTTATGTTTTTTAAATAGCGGTTCACAACTATCTGTACTTTGTAGTCCGAACATTGCTCGAATACAGCGCTTTTGCATTTTAAATACTATATCTTTATCGGTGGAATTTCCCCAAAAAATTATACCGTATCTAAGGACTGATTCAACAAGGCCATAGTATGCAGTTATTAGTGTATCAGTATTTACTTCATTAGATAACCTATATAGGGCATAAGATGAACTACTAATCCGTTTACAAAGACTTTCAATTTGTTCTTTCCATTTTAACCTACAGTCGATTATTATTCCAAGAAATCGAGTAGATGGAACATTAGATACAATATTGCCCTGGTATTCTAAGTTAAAATTGTTCGCCTTTTTAGGTCTTTGAGTGAAATGCATAATGTTAGTTTTATCAAGGTTTATTTTTAAATTATTATTATCAAGCCATGTTATTAGTGAGGCTAATGTCGAGTTTACGTCGAGTTTATATGATTTTTTGTCCGTGCATTTAACTGTTACTGTACTATCATCAGCGAATAATGTTATACTATGTTTAATATTCATAGGAAGATCGTTAATATAGATAATAAAAAGGAGAGGCCCTAAAACACTACCCTGCGGAACTCCATATGATACACATCGTTCATTTGATGTGTAATATTTTTAAAATGCTCTTATTATTAAGTCCGCCATTTGTTAAAAGTATATTTTTACTTTGGCACAATAAAGTGTTGAAACAAATAAACTAATAACTAATATTACAGGCCGTTCTAGATCGGTTATTTTGGAAATCCATGGCCTATGTTCAGTAGTGGGCGTCATGCAGCTGAAATGATGATGATTTGATGGTTTAGATGTCCCAGTGGCAAGGAGACTTAATTCCTTTGACGTCTTAAATGTTAAGAAGCTTGGCAGAAAAACGAGACGCAGCTATAACTAAAATTGTATGAAAAAAATTCTCATCCACTAAAAAATAAGGATATGTCTAACTGATAATGTTAACACAAATTTTCCCACCTCAAAACCGGGCAGCAACCAATCTTTTTACAGTGAAATTCCGAAATACTTGATCGGATTTTACATATTACAACCATTTGGGTGGTGTTTGAACATTCACTTCGTTCCCAGTGATAAGTGGTCCATCCTCTAAGCGGCTCCTAACTCACGGCCGCCATTAAATAAGTATCGGCGAGGTTAACTCGAGCTGCGAGGAGGTAAATGCCCAATTCCCCCATAAATATGTTTCGGCACATAAAGGATGTATTTCGGCGCTGATTTATTGTTATTGTTGGGATGGAATAAAATTATTGCTATATAGGCCGTTGTACTTAATTCTGTTGGTATATTGTTGGTATCTTGCTATTATGGCTAGGAAAGTAAATGGTTTTCTATGTATGATCTAAAGTACTACTACTATACAACGTGGAAGGGACAAACCTTAATAAATCGAACCACAGGCTATACTAGACAACGATAGTATAATAAAATTAAATTTTGCCAATTCCTTAATAAAGTGTGCAGCAACCCAGCCAATTTGTATGGGAATGTGGAAAGGTTTTTTGTTTTTTTCATTGTTATTTTGATTATATTATACTATAGTGATCTAGTATAGTCCGTATTTTGATTTATTACGGGTATGTCCCTTCCACGTTGAATATTACCGGTTTTTTTAATTTTGATATGTAAAAATTTTAAATAGTTCATTTTCTGCCTCTTAAAAAATGGTCCGCTGTGCCTTGGTTTTAGAACAAGAAGAATGCATGTTTCATTTCTTTTTTATGCAACTGTAGGTCTATAGAGTTGAGCATCCCTACCATTTCTGTTTCCCAATGCTATTCCTTATAAAACTTTATCAAACGTTAATAGGTTTTCTAATTGATTATTATCCGTGCTCTAATTATCTCAAAATCCCAAAATAAAACATAGCATTTACGGTGATTTCTGCTCCATTCAAGAAACACAGAAATAACTTGCCTCCAGATCGTTCTATATCACATTACCCTCAATCCCACTTCAATAATAGCTTTGTAACAAGAGCACATAACTCGGATACTTTCGGTCGTATCGTAAACCGCCAGGAGCGTATTTACGGCGCGGCACAAATAACTATCGGCTGGGCCTTCGACTCGAAACAATGAAAAATGACCGGCGGAAAATTGCGCCGATCCGAACGGAATCCGCGGTGCGGCGCTGCTTAAGAAAACGCTGGGACGGACTCAGCAGGGATACGCGAATGTATACTTATATATGAATTGCTGCAGCGCCACGTGTGTAATTTTTATACACAAGGATGATGTCAGGCCGCCCGTCGAATTCAGCAATTAGACCTTTACAGGTACTTCTTATAAAACTAAAGCCAAATAGTTTAAAATTCCCTGAGTTTTTTCACCATACCGTTACTGGCATTTTTTGGTAGCTATTGATTTGCATATCATCTTTGTAGTAGTGAAAGCCTGAGAGCACACTCTAGACTGCAAAGCAGCACAGCTTAGTAACCGGGAATTATTTGTCAATTGAGTCAGGCGACAGTCGCGCTTGGTTTCTGTTCAACAATGCTTGGGCAAGTACCGTCAAAACCCCTTTATCCTAGTGACAGCGTCAAATAAACATCAAAATGTAATGGACTATATTCCTCATAAAAATGACAATTCTTCGCTTGCTTTCTGCTTAACAATGCTTGGGAACATAGACCTAGAAAATTTTGGGAATCTACTCCGAAAATTTTCTATTCTAGATTAAATCCACAAATAAACTTCAAAATGTCATGACGTTCCTCATAATAAATATAAAACCACACTTGGTTTCAGCTTAACAATGCTGAAACTGCCGTGAAAACCCGTCTAACCTGAAAACAGCGTCAAATAAACTTTGAAATGCAATGACGTATTATATTCCTCATAATAATGATACTTCTTCGATTGCTTTCAGTGCAGCAATGCCTAGGAAACAGCCGTGAAAGCCCGTCAAACCTAGACACAGCGTCAAACAAACTTCGAAATGCAATGACGTATTATATTCCTCATAATAATGATAATATTCTGTGGCGGCTCGCCCGCGGCGGCCCTGTCTCGTCGCGCACTCTATTTTCCTATTTGCGCGGCAGATTGGCTCTGATTGCATTGTTTGCGGGGCGGGGCGACCGATACCTACGTCCTATACCCCCGGGCGCCCGCGCGGAAAAATGTTTGCCAACTATGCCATCGTGCTGTGTTTGCGATAAATATTTGATGGCAGGATCAATGTTTAAAGTTTCGATTGTTTTTTGCGGTCACTGCAGATTAGGATCGCGTGGAAGGTAATGGGGAATTCAATTTGAAACATTTTCTGCTGCACCTTTTCAATTGACATATGTTATAGATACAGTGATCTTCTTAGCTTGTGATGAACTTAATTTCACAACGAATAGATAGAAAACCCAGAAGAAAATTTATGAATATGGATGATAAGGAGGTTAAAAACTTAGCGAAAGAAAGAGAGACATGAAAAGCATCGACAATAGCCCAGCTCTTAAATATAAGAAGAAAATAAGAAAAAAGAAACTATAACACATATGAACGATAATATGCTCCAATACTTTGTTTCCAAAAAATACGAAAGTGTCTCAGCATTGATTTTATCCAAAGTTGGAAACAGGTTCCTTTTGTTTCCACTATAGCTGTTTAACGCCACATTCAGTCTCAACGTTTTGATACACCTGCCTATTCCTTGTCTGTCAGGGCAGAAGTGGCGCCCTCAAGTGTGGCGTAAAATAAATAGTTTAATCGTACATGTGGTGATAATTGAGGTTTATAAATAATTTCAAAACGAAACCGTTGTTTATAAAACCGTGTTTTCCCCCCAGTCGTTAAATACAATATACTCCGCTCGGATTGACAATATCGTCCATATTGGCGATATTGCCAATATACGAGTAAATCTTCAACGTCACCCCGCCGATAACTTTTATGAGTGCGAAATTGTGTTTATGCGAGCGCGGGTTGTCTTCCACCGCGCGGCGCCACCGCGTAATCGGAAATATTGCGGGAGAACAAGTTATGGCTGGGGACGAGCCACAAGCGAGAGCGATTACATTATAGTAGATATGCAAGGTGGAAGGGACATACCCGTAATAAATCGAACCACGGGCTATACTAGATCACTATAGTATAATGGAATTAAAATAAACGTCAAAAATTAAAAAAAATATCGACATACCTTATGAGTGTGTGCAACCACCCTTTATTTTTAAAGAAAAGCATTAACCTATCGCGATGACCGCTGCTGAGAAGAAACGCCGAAATAACCAATTATCACATTATTGGTTGCCTACTCACCAGGAAGGCTAAAAAGATACTGCACAAAAATCATTAATTCGAAAATTGTAAACGATTTCAGATTCCTATATTTTTGAAATCCATACATTATTTCGGAAGTACGAAATAGGAATAAATACTGCTTTAACTATTGAAAGAAATAAAGATCTCCAGGCTAAAAGCAAAGCATTAAGGGTTTTTAGCTTAACGCGCAGCAGAAAATGAATAGGTACAATGTAACTTACGTTACTTGTACGTGTAATCTTTATAAAAGCTATGCCGCTGCGGCGCATATGTAAACACTAACTGGTTACTCGATTTGAACTTTCAGTATTTTTTTTAAATAAAAGAGTTGTCCTCTGACTTGGACCACTCCAGAAGGATCTCGCGACTGGTATTACAGTGTAACAAACTGGTAATTGGTTTGCTATTGCCCACTACACCGACAATGATATTGTCTGCCTATTCGTTTGCTATTCCAGTACTTATTACAACTTAGTTTTTTCTTGCCGTCCTGATATTTTTCTACTCTTTTTAAAATAATTTTTGCTTTCGGCCATCGAAAAGGTTTTCAGTTATCGTTATAGAGCAATTTCCGTGTTGCTCTATAGTTATCGTTGAAAGTTTTGCGGATAGAACATAATCCATTTTATTATAAAACATGGAGTAACTTTAATTATCTGCCCAAAAATAGGATGATTGAGGATAATGGTCTACACACTTAAACATGGACTGACCTTATTAAGCTTAGTCCGTGTAGAGGTGTCTAGAGAACTTTGGCTCTGTGTGCTATAAACCTCACGAGCCACCCCAATCTAGTTTATCGGATTAAAAAGTTATTCAGACAAAAAAGTTGCGTCTTTATAATGGTATGTAACAAAAGAATATCGATATGTTTGAAAAAACATCTAAATGGTTGTTAATATATAACATTTAAAAAGTTTTCAACCAGCATATTTCAGCCATTTTGAAAATTGGAAAAACTGAATCAACAAAGTTCTATATAATTTTTGCACCATATCACAAAATTTCACGAGAATCGGTTGAGAAATGCGACATGTGGGCAAGAACAGCCGGACTTATCTTTGGCCGGACAGACTAACTGACGGACATGCAGACAAAAGAATTTTTGGCCAATCTTGAAACTAATATGTTTCGCTCGCTCGGTCAATAAGACGGTTAGACATTGCACAAAAGTAGGTACATAAAGATGGAAGGAGTAAAAATCCCTTTAAAGCATGGAGCACCACGATAGCGTGTAACAACCAGGTAACAACCCACTCATACTCCCGGCTAACGAGGTATCGTCGCCACACCCCGCTAACGAGTCTCAGCGTCGAGTTGAGCCTTACTGACGTCACTGCGGTTTAATTGCGTCCACAAACGATGTATAAACTTTTATTCCGGGTTCCTCAGTTGAACAAGAAACCTTCTAAATCTTCCCGTACAATAAAAATATATTTCCTCCGCGAAGGCCTTTTTCAAAGAAGTTTCTTCTCATCTGATAGACCGCTGCTATTGTTACCGCTTTTTTGTTATTGTTATATGATAGTTGTTCAGAGATGAAAGGCAGCCAACTTTCGTGTCACCATGCCTCACAAGCAAAACATAAATTTTACAATAGGGCTTTATGTTTTTACTACCATCTTTAGGTCTTTTTTAGTCTCCACTGCAAGAGCACAGCCCTCTTTCTACTACCAGAGCCATACTTAGTCAGAGTATCCAGGGGATTTGGCCTAAACTCTCTACGCTGGCCAGACGAGTTAGAAAGGTCTCAATGATGTTTATAAGCTATGTACATCTTGTAGTTCCTAAGTTGCCTTAGATTCGGTTTTTTTCAACCGACTTCCAAAAAAGAAGGTTATCAATTCGTCGTGATTTTTTATGCATGTTTACGGATTATTAGAAGCCTAGACCGTTTTGGATTATTTTGTTGGAAAGGGCATACTTGTCAGGTGGTCCCATCGAATTTTTACCAAAATCGGTTGTGTTAAAAAAGTTTATGGATGAAATCGGTTTTCTTCTTCGTTTGCTTAATGGGCGATCTTCCATCGTTTGTTTGTTTTTTTCTTAATAAACTTCTTCTTCTTCTTATCGTGTGTGTTGGTGACTAATACTAGTGTCAGAGTTTTTAAACCGCCTTAAAGGCCTCTGACATGGTTTTAGGTAACGACCAATGTCAAAGACAGTGACCGGGACCGACGGGTTAACGTGCCCTCCGAAGCACGGATCATCTTACTTATCAGACAATTAGGTGATCAGCCTACAATGTCCTAACCAAACTAGGACAACAACACAAAGTCGTTGCCCCCACTGGGAATCGAACCCGCGACCTCCGGGTATGAGCCGAAAGCTCTATATAACCACTACACCACGGAGGCAGTCTAATAACTAATTCTTAATAGTCTTAATAAACTAATTCCATTCCTCAAGATAAATTACATTAGCTTCATGATGTCGAGTGAGAAAAGGTAGATATGGAAGAGAATGATCGTTAAATACTAATTGAGGTGTGCCCAGAGGATCGCCTGGTGGGTATCAGACGGGAGAAGATGTAGGGGTATAAAAAGGAAGAGATGACGGGATGACACCAATGGTTTTATGATTGGATGACAGCAAATTGCTCGGTATACAGATACATGTAGATAGAAAAAAAGAAGGGAAGGCTTTTGCCCAGCATTGGAACCCAACATTAGGGATATAAAGAAACACTCAAATCAACAATCAACTCGTCAAATTCTATTGAAAAAACTTCCAACTATTATAGGTAGGTACTTAAAATGATCAGGTTTTTTGAAAGAATGTAAAATATTTAATTATGTGCTTTACAAGAGTTATATTATTTTGGTGGATTCATCAGTTTACATAGCTGACATTTATTTACTTATTTATAGCATTTAAAATCCTAAGATTATGTACAAAGATTGTCTACCAGTTCACCTTTTATCTAGACTATCTCGACCGAAAAATATAGACTATCTCAAACAAAAATCACAGAATCAAAATCTTAAGAATTTCAGGTCAGTAAAATGTCACATGTTATTAAAAAACTCATTTAACACTTGAATACGGGTCTTAGAACGTCGCAGATAAGACTAAAGTCTCAAAATTCCCCCTGAAGTCTCGTTTAGAACGCGGACGGACGTTCTTTAGACGTCATTTGCTAATCTTTTATACCGGCCTTGTGCAAACATGTGGCATATTGCGCTGCCGTATCTGATTACCGCAAACAACACTGAAAGCCGTGGCCGGCTTTGATTGCGGTCGGTCGCTGCAGGCCAAAGCGGCTGTGTACACGGTACACTTAGCGGACATTTTATTCATTTATTTATAGCACTTAATATCTTAAGATTATAGTACAAAAGGTACAACTTAATGCTAAGCATAGTCTACCAGTTCACCTTTTATCTAGACTAGAAACTCGACTATCTCAAACAAAAATCACAGAATCAAAATCTTAAGAATTTCAGGTCAGTAAAATGTCACATGTTATTAAAAAACTCATTTAACACTTGAATACGGGTCTTAGAACGTCGCAGATAAGACTAAAGTCTCAAAATTCCCCCTGAAGTCTCGTTTAGAACGCGGACGGACGTTCTTTAGACGTCATTTGCTAATCTTTTATACCGGCCTTGTGCAAACATGTGGCATATTGCGCTGCCGTATCTGATTACCGCAAACAACACTGAAAGCCGTGGCCGGCTTTGATTGCGGTCGGTCGCTGCAGGCCAAAGCGGCTGTGTACACGGTACACTTAGCGGACATTTTATTCATTTATTTATAGCACTTAATATCTTAAGATTATAGTACAAAAGGTACAACTTAATGCTAAGCATAGTCTACCAGTTCACCTTTTATCTAGACTAGAAACTCGACTATCTCAAACAAAAATCACAGAATCAAAATCTTAAGAATTTCAGGTCAGTAAAATGTCACATGTTATTAAAAAACTCATTTAACACTTGAATACGGGTCTTAGAACGTCGCAGATAAGACTAAAGTCTCAAAATTCCCCCTGAAGTCTCGTTTAGAACGCGGACGGACGTTCTTTAGACGTCATTTGCTAATCTTTTATACCGGCCTTGTGCAAACATGTGGCATATTGCGCTGCCGTATCTGATTACCGCAAACAACACTGAAAGCCGTGGCCGGCTTTGATTGCGGTCGGTCGCTGCAGGCCAAAGCGGCTGTGTATTAGTACACTTAGCGGACATTTTATGCATTTATTTATAGCACTTAATATCTTAAGATTATAGTACAAAAGGTACAACTTAATGCTAAGCATAGTCTACCAGTTCACCTTTTATCTAGACTAGAAACTAGACTATCTCAAACAAACAACATAAAATCAAAATCTTAAGAATTTCAGGTCAGCAAAATGTCACATGTTATTAAAAAACACATTTAACACTTGAATACGGGTCTTAGAACGTCGCAGATAAGACTAAAGTCTCAAAATTCCCCCTGAAGTCTCGTTTAGAACGCGGACGGACGTTCTTTAGACGTCATTTGCTAATCTTTTATACCGGCCTTGTGCAAACACGTGGCATATTGCGCTGCCGTATCTGATTACCGCAAACAACACTGAAAGCCGTGGCCGGCTTTGATTGCGGTCGGTCGCTGCAGGCCAAAGCGGCTGTGTATTAGTACACTTAGCGGACATTTTATTCATTTATTTATAGCACTTAATATCTTAAGATTATAGTACAAAAGGTACAACTTAATGCTAAGCATAGTCTACCAGTTCACCTTTTATCTAGACTAGAAACTAGACTATCTCAAACAAACAACATAAAATCAAAATCTTAAGAATTTCAGGTCAGCAAAATGTCCCATGTTATTAAAAACTCATTTAACACTTGAATACGGGTCTTAGAACGTCGCAGATAAGACTAAAGTCTCAAAATTCCCCCTGAAGTCTCGTTTAGAACGCGGACGGACGTTCTTTGGACGTCATTTGCTAATCTTTTATACCGGCCTTGTGCAAACATGTGGCATATTGCGCTGCCGTATCTGATTACCGCAAACAACACTGAAAGCCGTGGCCGGCTTTGATTGCGGTCGGTCGCTGCAGGCCAAAGCGGCTGTGTATTAGTACACTTAGCGGACATTTTATTCATTTATTTATAGCACTTAATATCTTAAGATTATAGTACAAAAGGTACAACTTAATGCTAAGCATAGTCTACCAGTTCACCTTTTATCTAGACTAGAAACTCGACTATCTCAAACAAACAACATAAAATCAAAATCTTAAGAATTTCAGGTCAGTAAAATGTCACATGTTATTAAAAAACTCATTTAACACTTGAATACAGGTCTTAGAACGTCGCAGATAAGACTAAAGTCTCAAAATTCCCCCTGAAGTCTCGTTTAGAACGCGGACGGACGTTCTTTAGACGTCATTTGCTAATCTTTTATACCGGCCTTGTGCAAACATGTGGCATATTGCGCTACCGTATCTGATTACCGCAAACAACACTGAAAGCCGTGGCCGGCTTTGATTGCGGTCGGTCGCTGCAGGCCAAAGCGGCTGTGTAAGGGTTAATTGCAATTTGTTTGACGGAGCGCTCCTTTGTGATACTTTTTTGATAATGCACTTGTTAGTGTTTAGTTTTGTTTGAGCGGAGGGTTGACCGGCTGTTGTGGAAGATGTATTCAATACATGTGGCGGTTAAACGGGAGGCCTTTGTAGCGCATGGATTATTCTATTGCAAATAATTTTTTATACTAAAAACTGAATAATCGGTGTGCATAGATAAAAAAAAGATCGCGACGAATTGATTACCTTCCTTTTTTTAAAGTCGGCTAATAACTCATTAAATAAATCTAATGCTTTAAAAATGTAGTACAGCACCCAATGTAGTACAGTACACAATTTTTAAATTACGAATGTATGTAGCTTCACATTTAAACTGTTTTTTTTTTAAAGATTGTGGTCCAAGGGTTTTGAATCAATTAGATTAAGTATGGGCGGAATAACGTTTACGAATAGCTTAAAATATTTCCTAATCCTACAAATTTAAGAAGACTTAGGCCAAAGCTTTAAGATTAACTTGTTTTTATTTATTTTTATTTTGTTGATTCAAATAACATAACAATGCTCGAAAATGACTTGAAAAAAGGTTATTGAAACCAAGCCTGTGGATAGTAACGAAGAGTAAAACATTTTTCAAATGCATGAGTACTATAATCATCAGGTCCTCCTGTCTCCACCGCAGGAGCACGACCCTCTCCGTACTACCCAAGCCAAACTTGGCCAGAGCTGCCAGAGGTCTTGGCCTACACTCTCCACGCTGGCCAGATGGGTTGGAGAGGTCTCATTGATGTTTATAAGCTTTGTTTAGCATGCATTCCCTAAGTCACCTACGACATCCACAGGAGGACTTGGAGTGGTGCTATTCTACTCTGCCGGAAACCATACGGCAACCATACATCATGAGTAATATGTGATGAGGAAATTCGTAGTCACGGATGTATTATTGGTAGTGCACTCATGGTACAGACCTAAAACCAATTAGATACTTTGCTGGGTCAAACATAAATGATTTTGTACTGTTAAGAAAATAAAACGACACAAAATAATATCACTTGTCCATTTTCAACGTGATTTTAGATTTATTATTGCGGAAAAACTGATATCAAAAGCGCTATTTGACTCCAAGAAACTATGACGTAATAGCCTGTATTTCATACAAATCCCATAGGAAATGTTGACGTTTAGGAAAAAGTATCTAATTAGACAGCTACTACTACTATTAGGAAATACAAGCAAAACAAAGCTTATAAACATTAACGAGACCTCTCCAACCCGTCTGGCCAGCGTGGAGAGTGTAGGCCAAGTCCTCTGGCTACTCTGGCCAAATATGGCTCTGGTAGTACAGAGAGGGTCGTGCTCCTGCAGTGGAGACAAAAAGACCTGACGATGATGATGAGACAGCTACTAATGTGTCAGCCACTGCTGAACATATATGGGTCTAAATAAATAGGCATAAGTACTTATAAATTAAAAAACCTTACAATATCTCAAATATTTTATACATATGGGATGCAGTGATACCGATTTTCTAAATAAGAATTTGCCAAGGATAAACTACGACTATAATTAAATAAAAGTTATTCAAACACTAGCCGAAACCTGCGACTTCGTTCGCGTGGACGTTATGTCTCTGGAAAATGCTCATCAGGCTGAACAACTTTTACTAAGGCGGCATTTTTATATCTCTTATAGTTTAGCTGGACCATTATGGTTCTGCATCAGGCGTTCCATTTTCCAAAATCATTTATACCCTATATGTTGCCCAGGCTTAATAGCTATATAACAAAAAAAGTTTCATTCGAATTCGTTCAGTATTTCCGGAGATTAGCGTGTACAAACAGACAAACAGATAAACAGACAAACAGACAGACATTTTTTTTTTAAATTCTTACTCTATTACTACGTCTCCATCGTCCTCAATATTTTTTTTTGAAAATATATTTAATGTACAAACACACTTTTTTTTACTGTTTTATTATATGTATAGATATAGATTAAAAAAGGTACAGAACTTGATTATTAAATAAATAAATACTTAATTTAATTAAAAATTTCCTTCTTATTTCACTTACTTTTATCATTGCTACGTTATAATAACAAACCAGTAACTATTGGTTTGGAAAATTCTTTTCGCATCTGATAAACTTTGTAGCATGTCGTAGCACTGCTACGAATCACTACGCAGTCTTCTCCTGAACATTAACGTTACTTCATCTTATCTAAACATGATTCTAAGTCTAAACAAAACCTTATTTTTACCATTTTTACCATTACCAGACAATTCCCGACGGGCGGATGAAACCACGCGAAACAGCTAGTAAATTCAATGATCTGACGTCAACAACTTCCTATTATAAAATCGAATTAAAAATTTACAATTATCAAGTGATACAAAAATCCAAACTTATATAAATCTTTTATGACTTTTTAAATAAAATGAAATAAACGTCGTTGTTGCATCCTTAATAGATATATTCTGCACTAAATACGAGTGACGTGTAACATATGAAATCACGCGAATATCACCAGATTAATGCACATTACGTGCGTGGACTAATTTCATTGCGGGTTAGCTAAACTCGGATTATATTTGCATTTTGAATGCTTAGCATGAAAATACAAAATTTTGGGTCAAATGGCATTTTAGCGTTGATATAGATTTTTATTTATTCAATCAATGTTGTTCAAACAAATTCAACAAATGTTGAGCTTTAACGAGACCTTTGTCTATCACCCTTGGGCTCTGTCTACCACGTTAGAGATAAAGATATGAAAATGTATCTGTATCTCGATGATTAAACATTTTAATTTAACATACAGCGCCATAATACCATAAATACACTACATAGTTAAACAATATTTTGTAATACTTTAGGTTTTTAATATGACCTTAGGTATAGACAATGAACCACCTACGCCCAAAACCTAACCCTTTTGTAGTCAGATAATTAAAATGAGATTGTTGGCTCAGACTCCGACGGGGAAAGCCAATAAAAACGTTTATTACCCGTCCGCCCAACCCGTAAATACATTCGCTCGTTTAGCTCCCACCAGCTTCCGAACGGGTGCGACGACGCGGCGCCGAAAAAATTAACCCTCAGGCGATGCACATGTTCCATTCCGAGCAAATTTTCAAAATTATACGCGTGTTTAAATTCCCAACCACATTATTCGAGCTTGTTTGAATTTGGAACTCGGTAATCGGACTAGGATTAGTGACAAGATTAGTTACAATAATAGAGCGAGAGGGGTTGCGAAATTGGGATCGTAATCCCGATAATGCGAAGTGAAATGAAAATTACAGCGTGTAAGGCCGTAAATATTTTAGTGGTAAAACTGTTTGGTACGAACTAAACGTATTATCGGATATCAGGGTGTTAGTTTGGGAAAATTTTGTTATCAAATAAATATTCGTGTTTGGGTCGTTTTGGAGCAAAACTAAAATGGAAGCTGTGAAATAAAGCTACAATAATGTTACATATATTTTTACTTATTAAGAAATATTCTACAAAATTGTAGCATGTCGTAGCTCAGCTACGAATCACTACGCAGTCTTCTCCCGAACATTACCGTTACTTCATCTTATCTAAACATGATTCCAAGTCTAAATAAAACCTTATTTGCATAAAAAGTGCATTGAAAAAGTAACAAAATAACTCTCAACAGCCCGCCAAAGGTAAATACCATCTGACGATGCAACAAAAAGTCCATATCGTAAGTCAAAACGCCCCACGCGTCGGTGCAGATTAGCGGTATGATTGCGACGCCAGCGCCCTCTGCGTACCTCGTTACACCATTATTTGAATTTGAAAACGAACAGCCCATCGCCCCCGGGGCTTTTTACTCTATGCCTATTTGTGGCCAGTGTTAGAATAGTCGTGAAAGCATTTCGGTCTTTGTATTCAGGCATCCTGCGGCGTTTTGTGCATTGCATAAAAATAAATTGTTTTGTTTTGTATCAAATCGTACTAAACGAGGTGGCAAAAATAGAAAATGATTACAAATAAATCACGAGATATTGTTTGCGATATTTGATCGTTCTTTTTAACATTAAGTAGTAAATAAAAATCTATATATGTCTTAAACTTAACGCTAACTTACTAAGGAATGTTTTTTGAGTGCTGCTTATAATAAAATATTTTGACGTGATAACGTCTTTAAAATCGTTTTAGTCGGGTGACATGTTCAGAAACTTGTGTCACACCAAAACCTCACGAGCGCGATCGCAGGTATAACGAGAGAGAGACGGACCGATCTCCCGTCTCATCTTGAGCGCTGCCAGTCATTCCGTGAAACGACGTTATCACGTAAACATCTCGATCGTAAACCTACTTTACAAACAACCAATTTTTTTTTTTTTTTTTTCTTAACCTTTATTGTCCCACTGCTGGGCAAAGGTCAAAATAATTATAATTTAGAAAAAACATTGACGGAATAGTTACCTTTTTTAATTTTGTTATAATAAAATTTGATTGAGAAGTAAATTCGATGAATGGATGTGCTATATATATAAAGAAAGTAAATTGACGAAGTCCCGATAATGTTTCGTAATTCTCACAAATAATGCTCTAGTTTAGTTTGCAGTTCTTCTACCAAAACATTATTGGATAGCCGAAATCTCCCCGATCACGTCGCTGATACTTTGATGCAGTTGCCAAACTAATCAGAAGCTTACACATACGAAAAGAAAAATACAATAAAAATACCTAATGCTGAAGCATATATAAATGATTAATGAAGTTCTCAGAATAACACATTCCAGATACTTTATCAATAATATGATTATTGATCGACCACTATACTAAATTACTATAATGCTAGTATAATTACTATAATGCGTAAACTCACAATAAAAATGCAAATCAGAACTATACTTTCGATTTTCATTTAAAATGGAAACAGTATCTGAAATTATATTTTAGAAGCAGCTAAGATTTTTCAGTTTCTAGGTCAATCTTGGATAAAAGAAAAACACACAATGTAAGCGCTGCTTTAATTTTCAAGCAGATTGCATAAGCCGATCGAGGGAAATAAATCTCACGAAATCATGTCAAACCTATAAATACTTTGATTCCAACTACCATTTACACGCCTACCATATCATACCTGAAAGTTTGCCTTTGAGTTTTATATCATCCATACCTTGACCCTGGGCTCTGACAGCCGCGTAAGGAATGAAGACTATTTCTTATTACTGACTATTTCTTAAATAATGTCATTTAGGACGAGGGGACTAGGAGTGGCAAGTTTACACATGTTTATGTACAATCTTTAAAAAATCTAACCGAGCGTTCATTTAAAAACCCGAGCACACACTGATGTAATTTCCCAATTTCACGGACAAAGGGGTTGCAGTAAAAACTAGCTAACTAGCAGCGCCGCCGGCGCTTTCACAATTTGAACGTCGCGGTCCATATTCAAATTTAACTGAGCCATGAATTCGTTCGGGAAGAAAATATTTTAATAACCTCCGTGGGGATTAGATTCGGCGGTTGAGGGTTAAGATGCACTAGGCGCATGAATTTTTACTTACGTTATTTGAAGCTGATCATCTGCCGCAAATGGGCATTTTTGAGTTGCCAATGGAGTTAAACAATTTGTGAAATTATTCAGGAAACATACAAGTACGGGAAATATGTATTATTCAATATATTTATAGGGTTTTACAGGCATTCAAGATGCAGTATACTAAAATACTAAAACTAAGAAATACGCAAACAGGACAGGATATTATCAATGAAAGGACGGATTCATCAATTATTTCAAGACTTCTTATGTCGATTGGGTAGAAAATGGCTAGTATCTTACGTACACAATACATCTACATTCTACGTGTATTTATAATGTATCTGAATCGTATTTTTTGTAAAACGAGCTCTGTACTTACCGTATGTGAAGTTATGTTAGGCAACTTATTAAGTCAGTAATAATATAATTATACACCTATATTCATACATCGTAGAACACCTGACCATGGCCGCTGGAAAGCCCTCTAGATCGGTCGAAATTCTTGGGAGAGACCTAATATCCATGAGTAGACGTTATGCGGCTGAAATAATAATGATGAAAATAATTATATATGTGGTAAATATCCAACCCAAAAACTCGATATTCCCGTCCAATACAAAAAAAAACCACCCAAGCAATTTCCCCAAACCGCGAACTTATCAAAATAAATAATTCAAACAGCCGTCACATCACGCTCCATCCGCTATCAGTTCCAACGGCTTACGCATAATCCTGCGATGAGCGACGACCATCCTTGCATCGTTGGACGTGGAAAAATCTCGCCCTAACCGAATAACCCTTCGAGGGGGCGAGGGGTCGCTCGTTTCCGATTGGCCGCCTCCCAGGAAGGATATGACCTATAGTTTTTCTTCTTAAGAACTTCCTCCGGCCATTGTGTGCGTGATTTACGAGCGAGCGTTGGAGGGGGGCGTAGATTGATGATTGCCAGTATCCGGCGCTCGCAATCACATCTGCTTTGGCTCCTGGGCAATTTCCCCGCATATTCGTTTACCCGACGTATTATAGGGGCACTCTTCCCGAGTCGGAGTGTTATTGCTGTATTATGAGCGTTGCCTTAATGCCGGCAGCGGGTGATAAAGGAATGCTCCGCTTTTATGATGTTAGATGAATGGAATTAAGCGATTAACATTTTGTTTTTGGGATTAATGATGACGTATTGCTTTTATTTGTTATAGTTCATGAACCCTTTATTTGTAAATTAGTACATCGAACGGTTTTGTGTTAAGTAGTTTGTCGGACAAGGATAATTTGGATAAACGCTATGAGAGATGGAGACTCTTTGGCAGTGGACTTTCTTGCTGCTGATAATGCGGTTTCTTTAATAATCTCTTGTTTTTGTCAAAACAATTTTGTCATTTATAGACCATGAGCATTTTAGACGAGTTGCTACTGCGACTACTTGGCACTAACTTACTTGCAGCAGTTGTTCTATTATTACTATCCTAAAAAAACAGATAATTAGAAATTGACCTAACAATACTTTAAATTTGGGTCACTCGCAAACTTTCTAGCACAAACAATATAAACATACGGACTTTCAGCATGTGCCGCAAAGTTCTAATGAATCCTGTCAGTAAATTATTAATATGCTCCATAATAATGGAGCGACCATATAATCCTTCAATTTAATAACCCTTATTACGGCCACTCCAAACTCCGTTCGACCGTTAAACCCGAAAGTTAACAAAATAACCACTCTATTACGTCACTAGTACACATAAAATCCCTGCGTTAAACTAAAGACCCGTTCATACAAAGCAAAGACAAGAAAATCACAATAATGATATCGCCAGTCCAATTTTTCCTATTAGATAAATCAAATCTAATGTTAATTCAGTAATTAGACTTTATAGGTACTTTTACACTTCAATAAGTTTAATATACCATTATGTAATGTTATTTAAATTATTATTTCTTCCTGCTGGTCCAGAAGAAAAGAAAATACTTAGAATGTACTTTAAAAAACTTGGCCGCTTCTATTCCCGCGCAAATCGTCTAAGCTGATCGAAAGAATGGGTGAAAATGCAAAGCGACGCGGCTAGCAACTCACCACTACTGTTTGGGCTAACCACACAGAGTTACGTTGAGTTGAGCTTAAGGGATGCTAGCTAGTTGGGAGGAACTCCGAAGAGAATATAACCCATCGAGTGTTTTCTTTACACTAGTTTTATTACTTTCACCTGAACTCTAAGATCACTGTTGATTGAAATGGTGACACAGATTACTTAATCACAAGGTTGCTTAGACAAAACTTAAATGTAGGTTAAAATATTGTTACTATGTAGATATTAATTGCTTGTTAAATGTATAAGATGATTGCTCATACAACTACTTTGATTCCTTCTTCCTCCTTCTTGGCCACCGTGACGCTCAGTCTGCTCAGACTCAAAATTATCTGTCACATTATATAAATAATGATAAAAAGGTGATAGTATGTATGTATGACAGTACTTACATATTAATTACTCGGTATTTTAAAGAAAAGCTAGCGTTTAGAAACGACCACTTCTGTAAAGAAAAGCCAAGAGAAACTCATTAGACAGCTTCGCGTAGACCGTAGCGAACGAACATTCTTATAACAGAATAGACCCTAACATTAGTACACATAAAATCCGTACGGAGCACTTAGTCCTCCACTTGGTCGGTCGGTCGCGTGCCCGGCGGGTGGTCGTTAACAGTCGGCTAAATTTATTACATGGGCGTGAACACCATTTTTGTGCACGCGCGTACGGTTGAACCTAATAGATGTTAATAAACTTGACCACACGTTGAGCCTTTTTTGGGAAACTCTTTTATTGTATTGTACTTGAAGCTGCCATTTACAGTGAAGGTACTGTACGTGAATGGTGTGACTTGATAGCCATATACGAGTATGTACCTTGTATGGATTTTTTACATAAATTAATGTTTTGAGGCGTGCCGTAGACATATTTTGCTGCTTTTCTTCAGGAAGCGACTTCAAAATTGGTTTTTGATGTACATATTTTCAAGATTATTTAATTTAATCATTTGACATTTTAAATTGACTAACTTGACCTTGTTTTATTTTTTAATATTTATGTAACGTTTTGCTAATATTTGACATTTAATTGTAAGTTAATGATAATTAATTATTTGACTGTTTAACATCCGGATGCTTTGGTTCATGTAAACTGTTAATCTGTGTGTGATTCAAATAAACAAACAAATAAAGATGTAAAAAAATATTTTTTTGTTTGAAAGGGTACACTTGTCAACTGTCAAGTGCTCCCATAGAAATATTATACAAATCGGTTGTGTAGTTTAGGGATAAAGTCGGCTTTTAGTTTTGAAAAAATATTTATTATTATAAAAGGTAATTGATTCAGACTTTAAGACTAACATCAACTTTTTTTTTATGTATTTTTTGTGTTGTTACAATAAAGAGTTTTTCATTCAATCATCGACCTGCACCCTTACAAGCTCAGGTTCAGGTCTACACACAATGAGATATTAATCTTTCTGCTTTTTGCACTAAGCTAGACAGTTTAAAATAAAACACGGCAAATGTATCTATCACAATTTGTAAAGCACCTACTTTTGTTTGCACCCATTGCTTACACCAAGTTAATGGTTTATCCCGAACATTTTTATTCTACGTTGTGTTTCGTGCTACAAAGTCTACACTAAGTAATAAATTACTTAAATCCACACTCGACTAAATATAGAGAACAATTAAACACGAGAACATTTAGCTAACTGCGGGCAATAAATAGCGGGGTTGTGCCATTAGTACCATTACGCGGCCCGCGCCCTAAGTACTGTTTGGCCGTCGACGCCCACACTGATTGCCCAGTCTCTTTTACAACTTAAACTTTTTTTAAACTTGTTATACTTTTGCAATGATACGGACGAGTTTAGAAGTGCTTTTTTAAATATTTATTATTAACGGTTAAAGATTCTTAGTGGTCCCAGTTGACAACCCTGAGAGACACCGGAGAGTATTGAATGGTGGAGCAGAATCAAACCCGAACTAAAAGTAAATTACTAAGATATTAGATCCTTTTAATGATACTGTTCTGAAACTATTTCGCTCGTCAAGCATTCCCGGTGTTTCCGATTTAAATCTCAGATGAGCTGCTTTGTAGACTCAGTCAAGTCAAGACTGCTATTGTGGGCTCCGAAGATACCGAAGTCATTGCACAGATGGTATTAAATCGATTTGGCTGGGTTTTATGACCGGGTACCTGACTTCAAATCTCCTTGGGAATAAATTTTTATACTGGCTCCCGAATCAACGCTCCTTGGGAATGCAGTTGTTGCACGAAATGTAATACTTAGTCTTTTAGTCGCTTTTTGCGACAGGAAGAGATAGAGTAACTATTTGTATTCAGACGTCTGCTAAGCGATAAAGCTGCAGTAAAGGGTACAGTATACCTCTAAACTATTTCACATAGCTTTGTGCGTGGAACATCAGTTCTGTCATATTAGTACATTTTAGTCGATTTTAAGTTACAAAATGGACTTAGATGAAAGACGTCACACGCACAAAGGTACGTGAAATAGACTATTATACATATACCTTACGCGGAGGCTAAATGCGTTTCGCCCGTATCCCGCTGATTTTTCACACGAAACTGGGTTAAAATCTTCCGGCAGCTCGGGCTCGCTCAGAATTCATGGGAAATTCTATAAAGGAAATGAAGCTGGCTTTAGTGAGCAGCGTTTAATGTGTTTATTGCTGCTTCGTGGCTAGACTCTCTTAATGTTTCATTCATTTCGTTTATTACTCGTCTGTCTACGTTTTCTAGTTTGTTTTCTATACAAGTATCTTAATCATTAAATGTTATAAACAAGAATAAACTACGAAACGTATATTTTATAACAGTTAATAATTATGCAACGCGATAGCTTAAAAAATACTCTTTTAATTTTCGAGCTGTTGTTAGATGCCAAGAGAACCTAGAAAAGTAGCGCTTCTGGCACTATTTAATTAACTCAGTTCATCGACTGATTGGTAACGCTTGCTTTGTGAGACTAAAATGTCCAATCTGGTGGTGACGTCGCTGGTCAGGTCGTTGGATTCCCTCCTTATGCTTGAGTTTAACGATGGCTGACTCGTGCGTCAACTCGTGAACGGGTGCTGCCGGGAAGGCTTGGCTTCGCTCTTTGACTACTTCGTATTTCTTACTACGTAATTTATGTTTGTCAACTCATTCGCAAGCATTAAATGAGTTTCTTTCGGCGTTTCGTCTCAGCAGTGGTAGTTGCGAAGCACTGGCATCGGTAGATTTTCTAAATATACACTACACGTAATGTACTATCATTATATGAATTATACTGTCTTATTGATGTGTAAAAGTGTCTGTAAAGTCTAATTACTGAATAAACATTTGAATTATGAATTTCAAGTTTTTTTAATATTTACTTGGTAGGCAAAAATGTAATTTGAAAATAGCTAATAATATTTTACAAAGTAAATAACTTTGTAGGACTTATAAATTACGCAATCGACGGCCGAGAAACAACCGCCCGACCATTAGCAGGGAAGAAAAACTTCCAACAAAAATTATAGAAGGCGCGACGCACACTGCGGACGGTTTAAACTAAAACGGATTTCTTATTTAGGCATTTTCGATGATACTGGGCAAGACCAGCCCGGAAGCTTGGCAGCGTTGATAAAGCCAGATAAAGTTTATATCGCGTGACCAATCAGTGCCACTCCGTTTTTGTTATTACGTAGAGCTAGATAGTGAAGATGATAGATGATGATGAAAACAGTATCGGACGAAAGTCGCAAATAGGAAACATATAACTAATTACCCACCAATGAGTGAAGAAGGGTAAAGAAAAAAGGTATTTTAAAGTGATTTTCTGATAATGAGATTTTTTATTGGCCCAGTAGGAAACCCTGAGAGACACCAGAAAGTATAAAAGTTCGATTCTAACCAAAGCTTGTTTAGGATGAAAAACACACTTTATTAGGTTTTTATTAGACGACCTTACTAAGAAAAAATATAATGTATGTAATTATTATTCCGAATAATTACCAGCTTCGAAGACGACGATTCATTTTATCAAAAGGACACCAGAAATCAAAATGAATAGACATTATTTAAAAAAAAATACCTATATTATTTTACAATAAATTTCATGCATAGACCATAAAAAGTGCCAGTGGGCGCTGCGCTTTACCAACCCTCTTTTGGAATTCTTACTGAGTTTTTAATAGAGTACCGGCCGCAACCCTTTTATTGTGATTAGTTATTGTATTTGCAAGGGGCTGTCTGGCCGTATTGACAAAAATTCCCGGCTATTCCCGGCTTCTCCCGCCCCTTTAATGGGAATTAAAATCAAGAAGACGACCGCCGTTGCAAGATTTTTGCAGAATTGTTGTTTTTTGACGGGCTTTTTAAATAATGGACGGGTAGTTATAAGTTCATGGAAGTGATTCGTCTAATGAACCTTGGACGTTTTTGATCGAGTTTATGTGATAAACTTGCCTACTTTATTGTTTTTGGCTGGACTAGTAATATGTACATTAATAATATCTTGTCTTTATCTTTACAGAGAAGACTAAGCCGCAAACTTTTCGCGAACATGTATTCCAAGTGGCGGGCGAAGAACATCGTAAAACTATGGCTGCTAGTGCAGAAAGGTTCTCGAATTATGACCAAGCGCAAGCGCATCGTAGAACCAGAACCCCTAATACTCGGCAGACGTTAAAAGTAACAAGAAAACGTTCGATGTAATTCTTTATATTTGTCAGCCTATAAGAGTCCATTGCTGGACTAAAAGCCTTTCCTAATAACAGGATTTGCCCATAATTTCGATGCAGCTGTAAATATCCTACATATACAATTTTGTTTAGTGTAACGTGTGCGGTAAAAACACCTCTTCCAAATCAGTCCATCCGTTCGAGAGTTACGAAGAGACAGATAGACAGACAGACATTGTCAAACGTTAGCGTCTCTTTTCGCGTCTAGGGTTAAAAATGATGATATCACGCCTAAATCTTGCATTTACTCCACGCGATGAAACTATTACGAGAGACAATTACACTACACAGCTAACACAGCCGCACGGGCTGGATCTGCTAATTAAAACTGTGTTTGCTTAATCTGCATCGCGTATTGTGAGACGTGAAAGCGGGGCGTCTTCGCAAAGAGTTCTCGTACAGAAGATCTGTATTTTTTAATGTTGATTGTGGTAGAATTGACAAAGGTCAGTAATTAGTACGTCGTTTAGATTATACAAGTAATGAACCCATATTTTTAAGTCGTTGTCACCGGTAGGTAAAAATCATACCCAGACGTGACGTCATGCGAAATTTCAATGCGTTGCATTTTTGTCATTTTTTGTTTCTCAAAGAAAAGAAAAAATACGTGTACAATATCTTTTTAAATCTAACCGTGAGCTTTGTAACTTTATTCCAACCGAGTGTTCCACGACATTTAGATTTTTTCTATTTAGCATGGTCTTCGGCATTCGGTAAGACTATTGACAGTCATGCATATTATATTTGAAGAAGGCCGGAAAGCGTAACGCCAAACCTATCAGCAAAGGTCGCGCGACAACAAGGAAAGTCGGCGACGACGGTAGACGACTGTCGCGCGATAATTGAAACCGTCGGCGCCCATGATCGCGGGCATACTGTCCCGTCTGTTAGAGCCCTAAGCGGCACAACTGAAGATGCAACCAGGAATGCGCTTGATTTCCTGACCTCATGGGTGTGGCTCACCTGTGGCATGAAACGTGATTGCGCTAGGCACAAACACGTTTCATGCCACATCTATCACGTTGCTCTTTGACCAAACCCGGTAAATAGAGGTAACGCGAAGTCACGTAATCACGGCAATCTCCGCGAGAGGGCGCGCACAAAAAGAAATAATTATCCGCCGACGCTTTCACACTTGTCCTCACTTGTCACATGTTAGGGCGGAAAGGGCTTGTCTTGTGGCTTGTTTATGTGGGCTTAGAACTAGCGCTTAGTATCTTGTCTACAAGAGATCTGTGTAATATAGCAAAGATATTATAATTACTAACGTAACAGATACCCAACGCCGTAGAAACTATTGGAGAGCCCGTAAGTAGGCAATACTGATGTTGCGGGTAGGCACACAGAGATGGCAGCACACACGACTAGCAAAAAAGTTACAAAGGATGTGTTTATTATGCTTTAAAAATATTGATTTCATTTCATATAAGTCATATTTAATTAATTAGAGTACTACTTTGTTTAAATGATAGAAATAAAATATTTTAATGTTTAAATTATTACCATAAAGCGCCATCTAGTGACCAAGAAGAGAAATAATTACGTTTATATGGCGATGGATAGGCATGATTATAGTAAAGTACTCAGTAGTAGTAGTTTTGTATTATAGGATACACTATCACGTCTTTTTCCCTCTTCTTATCGTGTGTGTTAGTGACTAACACTGGTGTCAGAGTTTTTAAACGGCCTTAAATGCCTCTGACATGGTTTTAGGTAACGACCAATGTCAAAGACAGTGACCGGGACCGACGGCTTAACGTGTCCTCCGAAGCACGGATCATCTTACTTATCAGACAATCAGGTGATCAGCCTGCAATGTCCTAACCAAACTAGGGCAACAACACAAAGTCGTTTCCCCCGCCGGGAATCGAACCCGCGACCTCCGGGTATGAGCTGAACGCTCTAACCACTACACCACGGAGGCAGTTCTCAGTCTTTTTCCCTAACGGGGAAGATAAAACCTTGGGACGTAAACCCCAAAGGCTACCCTAACGTGATATGGAAAAAGGAAATTTTATATAATAATAATCACACTGCATATTACAAGATTCAGATTCTCGCCCACTCACTCAATCGACTTTTATGATCTACGCGGGGAGAGAGACAGCCTTCTACTTTTTTTAGACCAGCGTAGAAGAAAATTACTATAAACAGATGCTTGTATAAATCCGTGCAATCTTATGTCTTGCTTAAATCGGATTAGTGCAAGTGCTTAGTATTAGTTACGGATCTCTCTTATTAGTTATTAATTTTAATTTCTTATCTGGTTTGTTTTTCGTGTCAGATTTTTCAGGCTGCCTAAAGGCATCTGACATAGCTCGACGACTGCTATACAATGACACCCGGGAACAGCTTATACGTGCCTTCCGAAGCACAAGGAAGCTCGAGAAAATTTTATGCCACTGGTTGAGCCAAGACCCGTTCACCCACCAGCTTAACCCACCAGTGGGTCCACGGGGAATTTCTGTTTACCCGTGTACCCACTGCATTACAGCGGGAAAATAACGATATCAATAGAGAACATACCCATCCAAGTGCGGACCACGCCTGGTGTCGCTTTACTTGCGAGGCAACCAAGCTCCTTATCTGGTGTTTACAAACATCACTCAATAAACTCCAAGACAATGCGTGCACTTGTTAATTAGTGTACACTAACCGCGTCCCACAAACGCTGCGTTTAATTCGGTTTGATGGCTCAATTAAGGCGGTTATTAACGGCGCTTTCATTCCTTGATACCTAGGAATGACAATATAGTGGCTATTATAATTGCTGTTGTTAAAGAGTATATTTAACGGTATTCTTTAATATACAGCAAATTGAATAAATATTTGAATATATGCAAGTCTTCTTTTTAAATGCGCAAACAATTGCAGTAAGTGTTCATATTCTTCTAGAAACAAAAGAGAATTTATTAAATTCCAGCTTCCAATATTAATTTAATCTTCTTTTTATATAAGTTGTATTTAAGTATGATGCTTATGTATGTATAATGTTAACTATTATTAGTATGTTTACTATCGTGCTTCTGCAGTGGAGACTAAAAAAGGCGTGATGATGATGATTATTATATTGAACACACCGCACTACCTGATTTCCCATCACATTTTCTATACAGCAAGGTTACCTGGAAGAAATTGCTAAGCTATAAGGCCGCCTTTTGCGTATTTTTAGTTTTTAAGATTATGTCTTGAATTTTTTCATGCATTATTTATAGGGTATTGTATAACGTATTGTATGTCAAATAAAAGAGCGACGCTATCGCGCTTTGTCACTCAATGTCAACGCAATAAATGCAATTGAAGTACACACGTGATCTTTTAATCACCTCTGATAAATTAATGAACCAAATTATTTGTGTTAGAACTTTTTAGGCACTTTACCTACCTACCAGACCTTTTTTATTGACTCATAAAGAATACAATAATTCACTTATAATGAGTCTAAAACTAGTTAAATAAAAATATGTTAAAGCTAATTGAATGCATTAAAACAGTGTAGTTTGGCAAAAATTAAATCTACTTAAATATATTTTTTCAGCCTTGATTTAAACAAAGTCAAAGTTTTAGAGTCTTTTAAATCATTTGGTAAGTCATTAAAAATTTTTGCTCCTTCATATATTTCTCTTTCCATATTTTGTTTTAGGTGTAGTTAATTTTATTTTGTTGATATTTTTCAAGTGGTGTTTATATTTTCTGATGGTGAAAGTTATTTGTGTATGGATTTCATTTGTAAGATTTTTTTTAATGAGAAGGCACATTTAGTAAGCATATATTTTTTTTAAATTCAATATGTTTGTTTTTTATACAAAGTGGTCGTGGTAGTTAAATAATCAAAATTAAATAATGTTTTTATTACCTTATATTGAGACCTTTGTATAAAATTCATATTAGTTTTACTAGCGGTACCCCAACGTTAATAAGTTTAGTATACATTACGTGTGAGTTTTTAAATATTTAAATTTTTTAATATATCGTTATTTTAAAAAAAAAGCTGATGATGATGCTGATGCTCCGATACTGCTGACGAGTATTGCTGAAAAGACACGCAAAGCGCCAAAAGGGCTTTGTCATTTGTCTGTCAGTTTAGAAATACCTATAATACAATGTTAACACATTAACATGTTAAAATGTGTTAACGTTTACGTGTTAATTAACATGTTATAATGCCGGAAATGGGTTTGGAATGGAATTTGGCATGTAGATCTGCTTATCACCTGGATTAACATATAGAATGCTTTTTATCCTGAGAAAATAAAGTTCCTGTGGGGTTGTCAAAAAAGTTTACGTGTGGAAAAATTTTTCTTTCACGGGCATCTAGAACAGAAATAAATGCCTTACCTGCGGCACAATTTTCTCTATTTCCTTCGGTTGCAACCGCTGCAAATGGTTGGGTAGTGGCTTCTCCTTTTCGGCATCCTTAGCCGGCTTCACTCCAGTTGTTTTGGTGGTGGACTGGCTCGATTGCGTATTGCCGCTTACTCTGTTTGCCTAAAGATGGAATAAAGTAAATAAATTTATATACTGACAAATCACACTGATTGAGCTAGCCCCAAAATAAGCTTAAACTTGTGTTATGGAATACTAACTCAACGATATTATATTTTATGATAAATACGTATACAGGCGGTCTGGTAAATCACGTGACATATTAAATTATGATTAGACACAACGTTAAAAAATATAAAACCAATAAATAGAACAATTTAATCAAATTAGTGCGCAACGAAAGGAAGGGAGGGAGGCCTATACTCAGCAGTAGGCGGAAGAGGGGCCGAGATGATGATGATAGTGCGCAAAGTCTCGGAATGTTTGAAAACTCCGCGCTCGCTACTACCTCACTCGCCTCGTTGTTAAACCGCTTACCACTGTGCGCAACGCGAATGTCCACACTTCTTGGTTTTATTGAATAATTTGATCAACTTTAAGCACCTAAGTTTTTTATTCATACATACATACATAATATCACGCCTGTTTCCCGCAGGGGTAGGCAGAGACTATGGACTTCCACTTGCTACGATCCTGACAAACCTCTTTTGCTTCATCTAAACTCATCAATCTCTTCATACATGCCCTTCGGTTACGGGTACTTTTTACCTCTCCTTTTTTTAGAACGTCTGCAATTTGGTCGCAGAAAGTTCGCCGAGGCCGACCTTTTCCTACTGTTCCCTTCACATTCGTCATATAAATATTTTTCGTCAATCTCTTTTCATCCATCCTTTCTATATGCCCAAACCATCTTAACATCCCTTTCTCTATTTTTGTCACAACATCCTCTTTTACTTTTTATGTTTTTTATTCATTTGGAACGAAAATCGAGTACTGAGTGCCCCCTTTTAATATGTGGCGTGACTTACCAGTCAGCCTGTGTAGATAAATAGCTAAGACCCAGGAGAATTAAAAAAAAACCTTACCATCTCCTCGTTCCTCCGGATGACTTCCAGCTGTTGCTCCCTCGCTATCGCTTGTCTGACAGCTGGCGAAGGCCTGACACGTTCTTCGTTACCTACATTAAAACATCTTTTATTATTTTTTGATGAAAAGTAACGTGAAACACAGACATTATTAAAATGAGTTAACGGGTGGCTTATCACGTATACACACACACATTCGCCCTGATGAAGACCGCCGGAATAGGTCGAAACATGCCGGCAGTAGCTGACTCTATACGTGAGTAACCCGTTAAATCATTTTAATGTTTAGTTTTGTGCGTCTCATTATAAAACGCATAGTAACTTTGCTACTAGGTTTAAACAATTCTCCGACCAAATCAAGTTATTTTATTTTATTATGGTTTAAACCTTGTAAAAAAGAGGCGTTTTATAAGATGGTGTGTGTGTGTTTTTTTTTTCGTTTGGCAAACAAACAATGGACTTGTAAAGTTAACTACTTAAACATACGTTAGTAAGGATTCTTTTAATAATTAACTCATTTTTGAGCTGTGTATATTACAGAAACTACAAAAAATTACACAAAGAACTATATATGTAAAAACCAAAACCAAAAAAAAAAGCGACACATAATACAATTTTTTAAAGTACGTCCGGAGTACGTTTTTGTGCGTACTGCAGTCCATAGTCACACATCGCGCCCGCGCATGTTCGTAGTGTTTTAGTAACACGTCATACTTACCAAAGAAAGCTATCTTGAAGACATCAGGTTCGAGTACGAACGCGTACAGCCCGTCCGGAGTACGTTGTTGTGCGTACTGCAGGCCGTAGTCACACATTGCGCCCGCGCATGTCCGTAGGGTTTTGCGTTCGCTTTCACTGCATAACTGAAATTGAATTATTAATAAGATAGTATCCAATGTTAAAAAATATTTGTACTGATATGAGCATGAAAATATACAAAATTGACACTTGTCATTGATCATATCCACTTTCAACGTGATTTAAGATTTATTTACGCAGAGATATCTGATAATAGGAGCGCTATTTGACTCCAAGGAACTATGACGTCACGGCATGTTATCTCAAACAAATCCCTTAGACAATGTTTGTAAAAACGTATACGATTTGACTTGTTGACAGCGGATCAAAAGTTACGGTTGCAAATCATTAGTAAAACGGAGCTACTCTTGACTTTGCACAGAAAAGCCCGAATTAGTTAAAAAAAATAATATGGCTAAACAACTGACATTTTGTACTTTATAATGTCTCAATACAAAACCTAGAAGTTTCATGGGCCCTTTTTCAAAGATTCAAAGATTCAAAGATTTATTTGCCAACTATGAGTCACATATACAATACAGGTGTTATGTACATTTTTTTTGCTCTTATCATAGCAACTCAGCGAGTATTGCAAATGTGGTAAATTACATAATTACAGATATTTTATATCAATAATCAATTTAATTTATTAATAATAAATAGTTTATATAAAACAATTTCTATTATTTGTTAATATTAAATTCTATAAATAACAATTTCAATTTCATTACATGTCAAGGTATTCCTTTACAGAATAATAATTTTTTGAAAGTAGAAAAGATTTTAGGGTATTTGAGAACTTTTTAAAATTATTTTCGTTTCTTATAAATGCTGGTAATTTATTATATATTCTGACTGCCATGTGGTACGGACTTGTGTTTAGCATTTTTATTCTAGCTGCAGGCAAATAAAGATTGTCTTTATGTCTAGTGTTAGTATTATGTGTGTCCTTTACTTTCTTAAAAGAGTTTAAATTTTGGTGAGTAAATGTGCAAATGTCATATATGTATATAGATGGCAAGGTCAGTAATTTATATTTTTTGAAATAAGGCTTACATGATTTGGTATTACCTATTTGGGCTATTATTCTGACACATTTTTTTTGCAAAACAAACAGATCTTCCACGTCTGTACTGTTACCCCAGAGCATTATACCATATTTGATTTGAGAATAAGCATATGCGTAATATGCGGACAACGCTGCCTCTGTGCTAGTGCTCTGAACCAGTTCATACAGAGCGTAAGTAAAGCTAGATAGTTTTGACTTGACTAACTCTATATGAGCTTTCCAATTTAGGTGAGTATCTATCATTATGCCGAGTAATTTAAATGTGTCTACGCATTCTATTTTCTGGTTATTTATATTTACGTCTAAAGGTTTTTTTGTGTAGGGCCTAAATTGAATGATTTTTGTTTTTGTATAGTTTATGTTGAGGTTATGGTTTTGGAGCCAAGTAGTCACGGTTTGAATTGTGTCCTTTAATAATTCGTTTGCTTCCTTAGAGTTGTCACATTTTATTAGTATTGAAATATCATCAGCGAAAAGTACAGGTAGAACCATTTCATTTTTTATCATTTTTGGGAGGTCATTTATATATATAAGGAACAGAACACATCCCAAAACACTTCCTTGGGGTATAGAGCAAGTTAAGGTTTTTTCTTGTGATCTTACAGTTTCTATTTCATTATTGGTATTTAGATGTTCTATTTGTACACTTTGCTTTCGATTGTACAAGTAAGATTTAAACCAGTCTAGGGCTGTTCCGCAGACGCCTACGCTGTAAAGGTTGGACAGTAAAATACCATAATTAACACTTTCATAAGCTTTGCTCATATCCAGTAATAATCCGAGTCCGTATTTTTTTTCATTTAAGTGAGATAGAGCGGTTTGGATATATCTGTATACTGCCTTTGTTGTGGACCTTGTTTTTCTAAAGCCGTTCTGACAATCGTCTAGTATATTGTATTTTTCCAAAAAGGCATATAGGCGATTACACATTGCTTTTTCGAATATTTTTGAAAAACTTGATAACAGTGCTATAGGCCTATAATTGTGAGGCGCGGTGGTGTCACCTTTTTTATGGATTGGTTTTACTAAAGCTATTTTTAATAAGTCCGGAAATTCACCGCTTTCGAAGCTTTGATTCACGAGGATCGTCAGTGGTAGAGCTAACTCTTCTGCGCATTTTTTAATCAATGTTGGAGGGATATCATCCACACCATAACTATGTTTATTTTTCATGCTTTTTATGATACCTATTATTTCTTTGTCGTCTACTGGTGTTAAAAACATTGAGTTTGTTTGATTTTCTATGTTTTGCAGTGGTATTGTTTGCGAATTTTTTGAAACTACATTTTCCCCTGTGCTAGTGAAAACGTCATTTAATGTGTCGCAAATTTTTTTGGGGTTATCTATTATTTCGTTATTTAGTTTTAATTTCATGTTTTTGTTTCTGTTTTATCGCTTACATCGGATTTATCCGACAAAAAACCACTGCTCGTGTTGCAAATAACTTATGTATCCACGTCTCTTTTTGGTTTTATGTACTTATAGGTATTTATTTTAGACTTGGTGCGCCTACCTTTGTGTTAGTCCAGAGTGTCAGCTTCCTGCATATCTAATTTTATGAAAATTGGTCAAGCCGTTTGCGCGTGAATAACAAACACACATACACGCACTCACTCACAAACTTTCGTCTTCCTAATATAGCATGGTTTACTATGCCTCGCGCTGGGGGCACGACAACTGACATAAAGACTCGCGGTGAAAAGTTAAACCAACTTACTATGATATTTCTGCCTTCTTAGGCCCCTCGCCCACCGCGACTTTTTGTCGCGATGCAAACGCGATACTGTCGCGTATTTGCATCGATGCAGTCGCGATGCAGTCGCTAGCTGTGTACCCTCGCCCACCTAAACATGATGCAGTCGCGATACCAACACGATACTGTCGCGCTTCTGTCGCGATGCAAACGCGCGACAGAAAAATGCGTCATCGTCACATTTGCAAGATGGACTCCGTTGAGGCAACATTAGTCACGTTATCTTTGGTGCTGCTTTTACGTAAGCAGACGAAGAGTAGACAGCCGAAGCGTGGGCAACGGAAGCAACGTCAATATTGGACGCATCCATTTAATAAGGAGAGATTACTTGGTCGTCCACCAAGTAATCTCTCCTTATTAAATGGATGCGTTGCTACCCTCCCTCCACTCTCTCCCCGATGTCATCCGAAACGGTCGCGCGACAGTGTGCGTTTGTATTGATGCAGTCGCGATACTGTAGCGCGTTAGCATCACTACTGTATCGCGCTGCAAATGCGACTAACGCGCGTTAGTAGTGATGCAGACGCGCGTTTCGTTATCGCGCGACTGCATCGCGACAAAAAGTCGCGGTGGGCGAGGGGCCTTATGCAAGTGACCAAAAAGGTTTGTAAACAGTTCCATCAATGAAGTTGTACACAGAAACTGTTCTTACCTGAACATTAGCAGATCGTAGGGTAGGTGCCAGCAGATAGGGCAACATGGGCAAAAGGTCCAATTTCAATGCGGTCTTGGGCAGACTTACGGACGGCGTACTGCCACGCCACACTGATTCCACTATACTGTCCATTTCTAACCTTTTGCGGTACATCTGAGAACAAATGGAATGATTTATGTATTATTTTCTTCTCATCTTCACGCCCTATATAATCACGCCCTTTGGGTATAATAGTGTTGCCGCTCCATAATAGAGAGACTATCGATATTTTAAATAAAACCGATACCTACTATCGATAGTTAGATCCTGACGAAGAACAATCTATCGATATTGTCGATAAATATATGTATTATGAATAGAAAAACTATCTATACTATCGATAGTACATAATCTATCAATACTCTATCGATAGTTTATCAAACGCAAGACTATCGATAGTTTGCTCGTCGCCATCGATTGATACTATATATAGTATTGTTGGTTATTAATAGTATTGCTCTAAAACAGCAATCGATAGAACAATCGGTAGTTTGGCATTTTTCGATCGATACTTATCGATTTTTTTTCAACACAAGTCTTACGACCCTGGCCTCTGTCTACCCCGTTAGGGATAGGGACCAATTTCAAAATCGTAAATGTCATTTTGTGCAATAGTTTTTTGTATTGTATAGTAGAAGACAAGTACTCACCTCCTGGGCTTGTGTAGGAAACTTGACCCTTTGCGGAGTTCTTGAAGCCAACAAACTGTGACACCTCGCTATACACAGCGGTAGAGCGCCATATAAGGAATAGTTTTGGTTCCGTAGAGTCCAGCTGTTGATGACGTCATATAGTATAAGCCAGGATAGCGTTTCGCACGCGATGAGTAGGCGAGAGTCCACGCGGGCTGAAAGGTAGTTCTCGAAGATTCCGTCTATTAGCCTGAAACGTCGCGTATTTTTAATAAGTACAGCGGTGGCTGATCCCCGCGTCAACTCGTGAACGGGGTGATGAAGGAAATGTTCAGTTCTTTGTTTATTATAAAAAACACACACACCTGCATATGTTTGTATATTCTCATAAGCATGTGTGTTTCCTTTGCTATACGAAGTGGAAGGGACATACCCGTTATATATCGACCCAAGGGCTATACTAGATCATTTTAGTATTATAAAATGAAAATTACTGACATAAAGCAACAAAAAATAACGACTTTACCATACAAATTGCTCGGGGGACTACAAACTTCTGTATGGAAATGCCAAAATTAAATTTGTTTATTGACTGTTATTGCAATTGCATTATGCTAAAGTGATCTAGTATAGCCCGTGATTCGGGCATGTACCTTTAACGTTGTTTAACATCAAACAAAATATACAACTATTTTAAGGGCACAACTTGTCAGTTGTGCGAAAGTTCTGCGACACTCACATTCGATCGGCACTCTCCCTACAAGCTGACCGATCAGCTGATCCAAGTTTGTATAAAAGACGAATATTTTCTTTCACTTTTAGATGTATAATCATGGACTAAACTACCCCATAAAACGTTTGTACTCAAAAATCACATTGCATACTTAAGTCTTACCCTTTCATTCATAAAATTTTAGAACCATTTGCTAAACCTGTTTTAGTTGAAACATTTGTCTCTTCCCTCGTCCTTTCTCTCTTTTCAATATTTGACAAAATGAGAACAAGTTAAAATACATTTTAACTTAAAGAGGTTAAGCTAACGTTCGTTAACTTTTATGAATAAAGGCGTAAATAAAAGCCATATCAGTAAAGGAAAGGATAACTTTTCATACAGAAAATAAGAGATAGTCCTCTTGCGTTCTCTGAGATCTTGCGTTGTATTCAAAAATGTGGAACACCAGGCGGAAGCACAGTGACGTCAGATCTTTGTGATTGGACCATCAGTTGACCTTCATTATAACACTAGGGTCGTTCACGGTGAAAACTACCTACAACGCTTGCTTGATCGTTTTGTTGCAGTCCTTCATGACTATCGACGCGTTCATATTGCCTCGCTTGTTCTTTAATATGTTGGAAATCGGTAAATAAGGAGAAATTACCTGTCATATTCCCTAGCAGCTTGTCTGGTCTTCATGATAACACTGGGGTCTTGATCGTTCACGGTGAAAACCGCCTGCAACGCTTGCATGATAGTTTTGTTGCAGTCCTTCATGCCTATCGACGTGTTTATTATCGCTCGCTCGTTCAATAGATTGGGAATCGGTAAATAAGGAGAAATTACCTGTCATATTCCCCAGCAGCTTGTATAGTCTTCATGATAACACTGGGGTCTTGATCGTTTACGGTGAAAACCGCCTGCAACGCTTGCATGATCGTTTTGTTGCAGTCCTTCATGCCTATCGACGTGTTTATTATCGCTCGCTCGTTCAATAGATTGGGAATCGGTAAATAAGGAGAAATTACCTGTCATATTCCCCAGCAGCTTGTATAGTCTTCATGATAACACTGGGGTCTTGATCGTTTACGGTGAAAACCGCCTGCAACGCTTGCATGATCGTTTTGTTGCAGTCCTTCATGCCTATCGACGTGTTTATTATCGCTCGCTCGTTCAATAGATTGGGAATCGGTAAATAAGGAGAAATTACCTGTCATATGCCCCAGCAGCTTGTATAGTCTTCATGATAACACTGGGGTCTTGATCGTTTACAGTGAAAACCGCTTGCAACGCTTGCATGATCGTTTTGTTGCAGTCCTTCATGCCTATCGACGTGTTTATTATCGCTCGCTCGTTCAATAGATTGGGAATCGGTAAATAAGGAGAAATTACCTGTCATATTCCCCAGCAGCTTGTATCGTCTTCATGATAACACTGGGGTCTTGATCATTCACGGTGAAAACCGCCTGCAACGCTTGCATGATCGTTTTGTTGCAGTCCTTTGTGCCTATCGACGCGTTCATTACGTCCTCCATGTTTAACTGAAAGCATATAAAGATATAGATAAATAAATATTATATATAGGGACAAATACTCGGATTGAGCCTACCCCAAAGTAAGTTTAAGACTTGTGTTATGGGATACTAACGCAACGGTACTATATTTTATAACAAATAGTATAAAATATACATTCAAGACACGGGACATTTAAGAAAAGGCAATTTATCAACTTTCTTCTCCGGGGATTGAACCCTTAACCTCTGGGTGGCGGACTAGCATGGTGACCACTACGCCACAGAGGTCGTCATGGTCATCAGCGTGGTCGAGATGGAGATACGTTAGCGCTTTCGCAAGTAAAGAGACACCAGGCATGATTCGCACTTGGATGGATGACTACAAGTGGTATAAAAATTTATCGACCTCCGTGCTTCGGAAGGCACGTATAAGCCGTTATTCAGGCTGTCATTATATGGCAGTCGTCAAACTACGTCGATGATTTTAGAAAAAATCTGATATCAGTGTTAGCCACTTACACGAAAAAAACGAATGGCATGCATTTATTTCCAAGCAATGGCGGATTTTGAGTTTTTGGCGGGAAGTCAAGGGGTTCAGTTGGAGTTTGCTTTAAATTGTTTTGCAAATCGATTCCAGTGGACTTTATAATATGAAATTGGTGTAGTTTGGTGTTATAAATGATCATTCTCATGGACAATATGTAAAATGTTTAAAGTGAACAGTCATAGTGCGGCTGTAGTGATATTAATTTGCGGACTGCGGTGGGCGTCTGCAGGCGCCGTCCGCCACTCAATCGGCTATAAAAACCAGTGGACTCGTATAGATTTGTCGCCAGGAGCTCCCTTAAAGCAATCAAAGGACTTATACCAACCTTTGATTGTATATATATATATATTTTACTTCACATCGATTGTTCCTACGTTTTATTAACTTGAGCCTGGCTAAATAGGCAACAGCGCCGAGCCAAAAATAAAAATAATAAAAAAATTGCGCATTTTTTCTTTAATAAATAAAGAACTGAACATTCCATTCTGGCGGCAATGATGATGATAATAACTTACCTGGAGAGTATGCCTATTTTTAATAAAGCTGAGGACCAGAATGGCCGATCGAACGTCTCCCGCGCAGCGTGTGGCCAGCGCTGAGACGACGTGCGGGGCCGTCTTCAGGCCTTCCAGTTGGGAAACCAGAGACAAGCGAGACGATAGACGGGGCAGAGATACTCCGCCCACTTGGATTACTAGGGCCACAGGCCTGGAAAGGAGATCAATAGATATTTATTTATACATTGCTTTACTAGTTGCGGCTCGCGGTGTTACCCGCGAAAAAGCCTGTGTTAATCCAGGGTGTCAGCTTCCTGCATACAAAATTTTATCAAAATTGGTCCAGCCGTTTCCGCGTGAAGAAGTCACAAACATACATACATACACACACCCTCACACAAACACACTCACTGACAAACTTTCGCCTATATAATTGTAGTAAGCCCTCTTATACAAAAGATGGTTAGTAAGTAAGTACGTGACCCCTGGCAGAGTATTGCTAATTTATAGGTTCCTATTTGAATTTATATATTTATTTATTTATTATTTAGAGCCCGTTAGATCCCATTGTTGGGCAAATTTATATAATATTAGATAAATAACCGGTCACTCCATACATCACGTTTTTTGTATGGGAGCCCGGTTCTTGAGATACAGCCTGATGACAGACAGACCGACGGACGGACGAACAGCGGAGTCTTAGTAATAGGACGTTTTTACCCTTTGGGTACGGAACCCTAAAAAGAATTAACATAATTATAAATTTATATTATTTATATCAAATTACATGTACCTCAAAGGCCTCAACGACGTGGCATACAAATCGTTGCATATAGCGATGACCGGCCTCCTCAGAGGTTGTGACTTGGCTTTCTTTTTGCCCTCTGCGGTGGTCGCAGTACACCATTTCACTAACAACTCCACCGTAGGAAGCGGCGCGCCGTCTATTTCATCTGAAATGACAATTGTTATCATGATATTAATAAAAACCTTTTGAATTTGATGTTAAAGCAACTAGTTTATTTACCAGGAAAATGAAAAATCCCCGATTTTTAACAGTTTATATATATCTTCGAATGGCTTAACCGATTTACATCAAACCTAAAGACCACTGCAAAACTTGCTTTAATGTAAAAAATCGCATCGAAATCGGTCCATCCATTCGAGAGCTACTTGACTAGACTCACTAATAGACAGACATTGGCGTCAAACTCATAACACCTCTTTTTGCTCTTTTTGTCGGGAGTTAAAGCCCTTTAAAGATAGAGAGCACTGTACTGATCTAGGCTCTACAATAGCTATATAGTCATTTGCTAGAGCGAGAGAGAGCGACGGAACGCTTCAGCACTGGCCGGTGCTGAAGCGTTCCGTTTATCCAGGATAGCAGCAAAGAAAAGTGCTGTTCCATGTTGACAAATGAGATCCAACTTTTACATATAGGTACATAAAAATATCACATCTTTATCCCTAACAATAAAATACTGCGGTAAGGAAGGAAGGGTCTAAAAAACCCAAAATGTGTTCATACAAACCTAAAATGAGACAATTAGGTCTTCTATCCCTGTCCAGCACTGATTTCATAAGCGTGGCATTCTGCAACGCTGTACGGAACGCTTCTGTACTCCTCTCATCTGACGCGTTCAGCTCCACTGGTCTGTAGCCTGTAATCATGAGTACAAGCTGTTACAGATTAGCTAATACTAGGATGAGTAAGTACTAATGGAAATACCTGCATAGTATTTCAAAATGATACATTTCAAATGAAGATCAACCGGCTTGCCTTTATTATTTACGGGTAAAACGTCACAAAATGATGTCACCTTTCAGTGAGGAGCTCGGAGGCCCGGTGTGAGGGCGCATTATTAGCGTTTTCGCAAGTAAAGTGATGCCAGGCGTGGTAGGCACTTGGATGGGAAACCACAAGTGGCACTTATAAGCTGTTCGTCCCGGCTGTTATCATTGTATGGCAGTCGTCAAGCTACGTCAGATGCCTTTAGGCAGCCTGAAAAACCTGACACCAGTGGTGGCCACTTACACACACGAAAAACAAACAAACAAAAACCTTTCATTGATCATATTCATTTTCAACATGATTTAAAATGTATTATTGCAGAATAATTGATATTAAGAGCGCTATTTGACTCCAAAAAAGCATGACGTCACACTTTTGTATTTCATACAATCATCATCAACATCATCAGCATCAGGTCTATTTAGTCTCCGCTGCAGGAGCACGACCCTCTCTGCACTACCAGAGCCATACTTGGCCAGAGCAGCCACAGGATTTGGCCTACACTCTCCACACTGGCCAGACGGGTTGGAGAGGTCTCATTGATGTTTATAAGCTTTGTTTAGCTTGTAGGTATTTCCTAACATCCACGAAAAGACTTGGAGTGATCCTATTTTACTCTGCCTGAAACCGCACGGCGTATCATCCTTACTTATATTATAAACGCGAAGGTGAGTTTGTATATTTTTTTGTTTTTTACCACTTCACGCTTCAACCACTGAACCTATTAAGATGAAATTTGACATAGGATAGTTTCTATCCCGAGAATCCCATGGGAAGCGAAGCCCACGGGCACAGGTATTATTTCATACAATATCCCATAGAAAATGTTTTACTTTCAGAAAAAGTGTCCGATTTGACTTGTCATCTAGCGGATTCTTCGTATTTTACTTACCAGCTAACTTAGCCAACAAATGCGCTAGAGTAGTCTTCCCCACCCCTGGCGGCCCGCACAGCAGCGCCACCTTGTGGTGGGGGCGGCCATCTTCGTCCACTTCCGGTTCCGCCTCCTTCTTGCCCTTCCAGTGGTTCGTCAGTTGGAACTGGCCAGTGCGCTTGCTGAATGTACTGCGTTGTTGAGGCTCCTTGGTTTTTACTTCTTTTTTGAATACTATCTGCAAAAAGATAGCTTTCTTTCAGGCTCTCTCTCTCTCTCTCTCTCACCTCAGCATATTCCCAGTTGCATCTTCAGTGGTATGTTTTGAACCCTGGAGTCCCCTACCCGGCTTTTTCTTCTGGGCTTTGAGCACTCTTGGTTGTAAGGCATTGGCACGCTTCGGTCCCTACAGGTCCCCAATGACACATTTATAGGGTTCCATACCCACAGGGAAAAACGGCACTCTATTACTAAGACTCCGCCGTCCGCCCGTCCGTCCAGCAGTGCAAACAAAGAACACAAAAAAAAATGTCGGTAAAGCTAATATTTTTTTTTGTATTCTTGTTTTTTTTTCTCATTTAGACTTACCTTATCCCACAAGTGCAACCAATGCAACAAAGCTCTATTGACTGGTTCCTCCGACAACAAATCCACGTAGGACTTCGGCCTGTACTTCTCCACCCACAAGTTGTTTCCGTTGATATCCGACTCTGTCTCCACATCAGGCAGAGGCTCTTCGAGTATTTGGGTATGTTGCTGCTCTTTCTCTTCTAGCTGGAATATGAAAGGTTCTTTCATGTAATTAAATATACAGTGGCTCTGTGAGCTGTAGACCTCGCAAGTCACCCTAGCTTTCCCTCGAGAACAGTTTTCTGCAATGAGGCCCAAATTTGCCAGTCCCGTTTTGCATGGGGAGCTGACGCTGGCCTCTCTCTTGAACCAGCCCAGCTCCTGTAGGAAGCTTAGAACGCCTGCTGGCGCCATGCATGCTTAAGCCAAAAAAAGGACAATAAGTCAATGCAACCCGTTGAAGATGTGCATGTAGTTCCTGGTTCCAGAAAAGATAAACAAACTCCCAAGACCAAGGACAATTTGAAAAAGGCCATGTTCCAACTTGCTCTGGCTGGGGATCAAACCCAGAACCTCTGGTCTCCGGATTGGCAGACTAGCATGTTGCCCATTACACCAAGGAGGTTGTCAAAGGGAGTGGCCTTTGGGTCTTGCGCCCTTGGGTTCTATGTGCCCTATTGGGGATAGTGATGGGATAGTGTCTTTATCCCCATTATTACCTATATTATTGTGAGATAATTCTCATCCAAAAAAAAATTACAGAAATGCTAGAGAATGGAGACAAAATGACTCACAAACTTCTGTGCCTCCTCCCATGCCTTAGCATAAGTGGTCCTCAATGACAACTGCTCTGAAGGTATACTCAGTGACTTATCCCATGTTTCCTCAGACTCTAGGCGCACATAGAATCGGTCACCATTTGAATTTGTCACTGGTATGAACGGCCATCTGAAATAGGATTTTTGACTGTTTAATTACGGAAAATATTTTATATGAAGCTATGAATAACTCTAAAAGGAAATCTTTTTTAGAAAACAGCAAGAAAATTGGTTATAAAATAAAACAGCAATTAGCATTTCAAATATTGATATAAAGAAATGTGGAAGTATGGTGGGGCATCTAGCTTTCTATTTCGTAACAATCGAAACCTAAAGGTGACATCCCAAGACTCCCAATTTTAGTATTTGCATTCTTTTTCTGTAACTTGAAAGTTTCCCTTTCTACCAGATTAAAGACCTTTAACTTATTACTTATTTTTGAGTGTGTTAAAAAAATTATTTTGTTTTCTGTTTTGGTTAATTCTTTTTGAAATGAAAACTATTTTTTTTTGTTGTAAAATACCACATTATCAATTATTGTTTTTTAACAGTACTAACAGTGCTCGGATTTCAATTTCAATTTGGCCCACATTATCATTAAGCCCAGCACTAAGTCAACATTGCTTTGATGTAACGCTGTTACTTTATTTTACATACAAATAAACAGTGTACAATGAAGCACTGCACACTGCAAATTACTCACCTCGGAATATCCAATGAAATATTGTCTTTAGAACTAAACACAGGCTCATTACTCTGAACCCTTGATGGCTCCAACAGCATCTGTTTAAGCTTCCGACTCTCAATGATTCTATTTATCATATCCAAGTCATTCTCCTCCTCAGTCTTCTGCCTTTTGCTTGGCAGCTCTACTTCATCAAAGTTTATATCATCAATATCTCCAAAAAGATCATCAGCCGTTCGTTTACTAGATAATGGAGTATATGGCAGTACTTCTTCTACTGCTGGAAGGTTAGGGGTGAGCGGTAGACTTTCTATAGCTTCTTCGGGTGGTTTGATTGTTTTCTGTTGGACCGGACTGGAAAAGTCTAGACTTCTTTTTGCTGGCAGTGGCTTCTTTTTTATTACATTTGGCTCTGGCAATACAATAATAGTTGTTTTATTGGAAAAATCTTTTTGTCAGGCACTTGAATTTGATTTTTAATTATATAACTCTTCAAGCTGCGCCAATACCAGACACAATAGTTAAACAATTGAAGTCGGGAGGAATTCGTCCAAGTGCCGGCTTAGAGGATATAGAGTTTTAGACTGTTTCTAATTTAAAAAATTGTAAAAACAGGAATGTGAGGGGATAAATAAATAAAATAAAGATATACGGGAACAACAATCAGCTACGTTATAAATACAAATATAATATGCAATTTGTTGAAAATATATTACTCCAGTTAACATATAAATTTTACATAAAGTCTTATTAAAATAACATAGCCCACTATGTTAGTCACAAAATTATCTGGGCTGCTAATGATATGTAAGCTAACTAGTAAATTAAACTTTTTTGAGGAGCCAGTTGCTAGTACATTATAGCCATGTGATATTTTAAATTAGGTACAGGTAGCGGCACAAAACTTTAGCGCTGACCGCTCTAGCGCTGACCATTATTGTGCAAAAGTTAAAAAATTTGTTATGTACCCATGTGCAGTATCCCCTCTACATTTCACTCAGCGCAAAAATCACGTGCCGCTACTCCTACAGTGTTGATAAGATAGCATCCTATAAGAAAAAGTTAGGAACTTTGACACAAGTAAGTACCAACTATGTGATTTGACAGTGTCCAAAGTTCAAACTTAAATAATATAAATAGTTAATGAAATTAACTGTTCTAAGCAAGTAAACATAAATAATAGAAACAGTAAATCTGAATCACATGCATTCTTTTTAAAACTTATAAATAAATCTCCCGAAAAGTTAAAGCATTAGATACTGTACGTGATATCCTTGGTAGGTAGTTCTTATGTTTGTAAACAGATGCAAACCTAACCTCTATAAGTTTCACTTACCTAAATTTTCTTCAGATTCACGGAGCAACTCCAAATCATCTGCATACATGAGTTCATACTCTTCATCAGGATCAGGATAGTCACTCATATTGAAATGTTAATACCTTTTTAATTACGAAATAACAGATCGGTTAACTTTTACTCAAATAACACTTATAACTTGGATACTTAGATATATAGAATAGATAACTTAATCTAAATAAAATACGAAAGCTATCACAAAAGTGTACAAAAATTCAAATAATTATAACAAATTCAAATAAATTTTAATAACGTACAAACTAATAAAATGAATAAATGAAAACAAGAAAAAGAAAGCAAACAAATCAAAAGATAAACTTGCCTAACCTGACGTGCGTGAAGCCGGGTCTCCTGCGCCAGAAATCTCGAAACATTACACAAAAAACATGAAACAAAAACAAAACAAAAATATTATTTTTCATACACAAACCGTCTCCTGCAAATAATTTCTGTTTTGAATGAAACATTTCTTTATGGTTGACTTCATCATGAGGTGCTACTTTTCAAACGCGGAGTAACTAAACGAACGGTTTTTTGTACGGAAAAACCATTCGTTTAGGTGACTCCGCGTTTCAAAAATGACACTTGAGGTACCTAATAATATTTATTTCTGATTACTGTTATCATCATTTCTGCCTGACGAAGAACTAGAAGATGTGTTCTGCGTTTTACCAATTGCAGATAATAGAGGTAGGCTCCAAAGGACTCTTAACCAAAACCGTAAAATCTTGTCCCCGCGCAGGGGCATGTTTTCCATCTGCTTTCGAAAGCAGAAACATGTGTATGCCATAGACAATTGTGTATGGCCACGCCCCTTTGTTTGCGTGTTTTTGTGTAATGTTTTGGATATTTTGGTGCAGGAGACCCGCCTTGACGTTGACGTTGAAAGAGAAAGATGTCAAAAAGGCCGCGAATTTTTTCTCTCCGATTTCACAGGGATGTACAGTTAATACAGGAATATCGGTACAAGTTACGAATCGATATAACCGACAAATTTTTTCTGTGCATTTGTCGACCGATATATATAAAACAAGTTAGATACAATATATAGGACAGAATTTATATTTTTTAATCTGCATGCTTAAAGAGTAGGTAAGTGGGTAGGTACCTACGTACTTTCCTTGATGCTCCAAGAGGTTCAAAATCGTTCTGTATAAGATGTTCTTTTGTGATAATTATCCTCAAGTACCTAATTCTTCAAAAAATACAGATACCGTTGTGAAAATCTCCAATATTCAGTGGGCATTTCACTTTTCAGTAGAGCTTTGTGGCAATTGTGGCGACCTCTACGCTACTACGAGGAACTAAAATCACATAATACAACATGAATGAAGGGGATACCATAGTTCACGAGATGGCGCTAGCAGTATCCTACATCACGATCTCAAGTTCTGGTTGCAACTCACTGTATAAGTGTATATATATCTGTACAACCTATACACTGTAATCCCATACCTGGCGGGAAGATCTTCCCTTTGAGGCGGTCGAGATCACCTCGCTCCAGCTACAGCTTGTGTGGTTCCCCGGTAGACCGGTGTTGCTGTTTGTCTTAATTGCCGATCAGCATTGCTGAGTGGATATCACTGTCAGTGATAAAATGTATTTCATTGTTTTCGATAATTTATAAGGTTTTTTGCAAAGTTTAAAGTTTGCATATTAAATATTAGTTAATAAATATTTTTCTATTCTATTTTATTGAGTTCTGTTTGGTTTCTTTTTCGTCTAGGAAGGAAAATAAACTTTTTATCAGCAGACTTGATATGGAGGTGTGAAATAAAACAACACATTATATATACGAAAGTTTTTTTTAATAATTGGGTATATTTACAATAGATTAATTAACAAACGTGAGTTACATGAATAATGTTAGAAGTGGTACCTGGCCAGTATTACTTCGTTACGCACATTCACACAATATCAAAGTACGCTATATTACCAGAGAATCAGAGATCATTGGGACTGCACTTACTGACTTTGCCCCCATTGCAACAAATTCGATGCAAAATGCAAAAAATATCAAAAATGTTTTACAACTAAAAAAAGCAACAACTACGGTACATTAGAATTAGAACCTATAAAGATGTTCGATCTTAATCTCTTAATCGTTAGTTATAGGTGGATCAGTGGGTCGTACGTACATAAAATGCGTGGCAAATATGAACCTAATTTTTGGGTTGTCATCAGACATCGAAAGCGTTGCAAATAGGGATAAAGCCTACTTATTAGACTTAATTATTTAGTAATTGGAATGTACGGCTATGTTACTAGATCCGAAAGAAATTTCATAAAAATCAAACACAAAAATTATACAATACAATTTATGATTGATTTTTAAACTTTATGGCAGGAAATTAACATAAATCTAATATCAAATTTTGCCAGGGACGTAGAGACAGTATAGGCAAAGAGGCCATTGTTTTTCATTGACAGCATAACGGCGATTAATCAATTCCATCATTGCCACTCTCTATCTGTCTTATTATTAATAGAAGTGATATAATCGGCGCCGATGTTCGATAAAAAATATTCATTAAATCTTAAAAGCTTTCATGATTTTATTTTATTTTTTTGAATCTCAACGCCCAATCTATATAAACTTTAGCTAAGTCCCTGGATAAATAAAACATTAAAAACGAAATTATTACCTTATCGATTCTAACCACAATAAATACTTAGTATAATTGCAACAATTAAAAAAATAATAGTTAACAAAAATAGAACATTGTAAGTATCATAAACACAAATCTAATTCAATAAACATCACAGACAACTACTTGACCTAACTTAGTGACTTGGAACATTTTACTGAGATTCTTTATAATTAAATACTTACATTAACCACCCTCATGTCACACTCCACTAAACATTTCACTTAGCTATGGCACTCGGTACAGTGCCTAGACAATTATTCATTAATTTACAAATAACAACACACACATGACATAAGTACTAACGAACCTTTTTTATAATTACATCAAATTCTACCCTCTGCCCATCTTTTTTTATTATTTTGCTTTGGGATGATTAGTTACATCTTACATCCCTAAAGGTCAGGGAGAGAAAAAGTGTTAGTTTCGATGGAATTATGTAGGTATTGATATAAGTGTATAATACATACATATTACCACGCCAAGCTTGTAATGCATTAAATAAATAGATTGATCTATGAGTCTATTACGATTTAATAATTTAGGCAATTTCTCGTATTTATCAGAGCATAGGTACCTCATTCAATAAACAATATGCATATATAATTCAAGGGCCCTTTGTAGATGTTATATGGAATAGAAAGCTGCATTATATATTCAATATTTCCTTTGAATAATTTTAAATCATATTGTTAAATTATCATTCCTCAAAACTACAATGAAGATTTTCAATGAGTACTTATACACGCACAGTTTTCTCGAGTTTACAAATTTTAAGACAAAAAGACCTATATATACATAATACATGAATATACTCGTATGTTTATTGCATTACAATAAATAATAAATGCCAACGTTCAAAACAACAATTGCATCGGCGATGTAAATGTGACGCATTATAGATGCAGGTACCGTTAACTAGACGTAAACTAGAATTATATCAAAGGTGGCACTAGTTTTACAGAGTTGCAACATCATATTAAATAATTATGACGCATTTTTCATTAAAACACGAGATACAAATTTGAATTGGGTACAAACCTACTTATTGTGCAATTTCCCGAAAATTCACACTTTCAAAACCAATACAGTTATACCTACATAATTATTGTACATTATATTTAGGCAGCTCTGTTCAAAATTGACAGTCAGATCAAGCCGTTGCAAGAATTTGAAATATTTTATTGGTTTTGTTTTATAGATAATTCGAAGTACTTAAGTAATATATAAAATTCTACAATGTTGTTTTTGTAACACATTTTCTTATTCTAATTATTTAATCGCTATAATATTCTGTTTTCATATCCTTTCAGTTTCAATTTCAATATAATAAATACGGTGCAAAACAAAGTGAAAGATCTTCTACAATAATAACTATAAAAACTTCTACAATTACTATTTGTTTCTTGTCCGTACAATTTGAATTTTAAGTCAAATACTTTATCTTCTTCCCAAATCTGAAATTAAACACCATAGTATAATATCTGCCGCAGGAAGTCCACTGCTGAACATAGGCTTCCCTAAGCACATATCCATTTTCAAATACAGATGAATTGAGAGGCTGTTTTTACGTCTGCGACAGACCGAGTGCCTACTATCCATTGCCTAAACTATACTATAGACTTAAAGTGTATTAATTATTCGATATTACTGTACAAAACGCTTAATTCATTCGCAAAATTTGACCTATTTATTATAATATTTCATTGCCTCAAGTAGTCCCGCTTTCAGCCTAAATACGTACACTTCATTGAAGGGTTCACCGGAGTATATCTTTTATTGCATTATCCCGCCTGCCAGCGTTTCGCTAATATCTTCTAACTATGGCAATACCATTTCACTACTGAAACTCTTATCTTACTAGCTAACCGTTGTTCTATTGGACTACTATACAGCTGACGTGTCGACAGCCCAAGAAATTAACACAAAACCATTACCTACATTATAAAGTGCATCATCAACCAATTTAACGTGGTAAGCACTTACCACGGTGTAAATGCTGCACTTCCAAGCAGGGACTAACGTTTCCGTTTCGATATATAACATAACCGATATTTCGGTCGTATATTGATTTCTCTAACCGATCATTTTTTGGATATTTTAATCAATACCGATGTTACATTGTGAGTAATAAAATTAAAAACATAAGTTTTTATCATTTTGTCAGCAGGACGTATTATCGGTATTTTAAAAGTATCGGTATTTTGAAATCAATCCCTACTTCAAACCTACTGAACAACATCGGCGAGAGGTAGCGAGTAACTTTCTACCTACGCCAGCGCGGCTTATTCGAAATCGCTTCAACAATTCGCAATTGTTATTGTTTTTAATTTTCGTTAATGCTAAATAAGTTTAATTGTATATTATAACGTCTGAAATTATTTACCAATTTATCACTTTCTATCTAACAATAACGAAGTTGCCCGGACGATCTTTCGCCGAACTAGCGAAATATTGGTTCACTTGTACTCGCCTCTCTGCTGTTATAGGTACTTCAAGTCTTGGTCAATCCTTCTAAAATCAGTTTGAGCAAAGTACATTCTAGTTTTAATGGTTTAAAAAAGGATGACTTTGATTTTACCATTACCTACACCATAGCCTAGGATTCATAAATCATTTTATTAACATTTCGAACAACCCATTACTTACTTTCAATTTTCAAAATCGTTCCAACTGCCCTATTAAATCCTTTCAATAAAACATGAATAATGCTTTTTCGCACATCCCGTACTCTCCATAACATTAATGAAACTTTCTTATTAGATTAGATCTAGTTAGATAATTCTTTTTATTTTCGATTTATCTTCTGAGCTCACCCAAAACATAGTCCTAATTCAATTTAATACTTTCATCATCATCGCGCTGCGCTTCTAAATTTATCATCTGCCTCATTAGGTAACTACATTAAATTGCGAAATAAGTACCTCTCAGAAACGAATCTATATTTATACCAAAATCAGACGGTAAGAATTTCGTTCTTACGCTATATGTGGTAAGCACGATAATTTTTCATGTGAATGCATGGCACTCCATAAGTGCCATTTTTGAAACATGGAGGCATCTAAACGAATTTTTCCATATAAAAAACCGTATATTTAGTGACTCCGCGTTTGAAAAAGGGCACGTTCGCGCACGCTACGTTTTTTTGTTGTAAGAATAAATAATCTTTTTGTCATAGCGTCCTGTATGCGGCGAGACCGTGTTCTACACATAGAACAGGATCTTCAAAAGCGCAGCGCATTCAACGATGACCCTCATCTTGAATGGTAAAGTTTGGACGATTAAAAAGAGGACGATTGACCAAGACCTTCGGTAGTCCAGAGTCAGCATCAGACGCGACTGGGGCGGTCGGTCAATGCTAGCCTCAAGACCGCCACCTCTGTATGTCAGGCAGCAGTCAACGCATGTGGAGGGGCAGGCGCGGGGTGCGCCGGCGCGGGAGGCGGGCTCTCCACAGCTCCGCACGCCTTTAGCTCCGTGAACACTTCAGTGAAGAAACCAGGCTCGGAGTTAATCCTTAACATGTTGAACGACAGTCGGTCGACGATAAGGAGGCACCGGTCCCAGAACTTATCTTTAGAGTCTTCGACGAGGAAGGGTTTGAGCGGGTAGGAGATCTCGTTGCCCATGTAGGAGTAGGAGAGGTAGAGGCAGGTGAGAACGACAGCTTGCAGATCCTGCGGGCGCGCAATGCGCTCGCCGTCGACGAGCTCGCGCACCAGCATGTACACGAACACCACGTTCGCTGGGTTGATGAACGCCACGTCCTGAAATTGGAAATTGTATGGTAAATTAAGGTTCACTCTAATGAAGTTCGCTCAACTGGGCTCATAACCTGACAGGTTTGCAAGTGGGAGTCGGGCTGGGGAATCGGACAAATACATAAATGTATCTACAATTTTAAGTATATTTATAAAGTATAGGTACTTATAATACAATTATCGTAGGTAATAGCGCTAATGAATTGGCAGTAAACTTAGCTGTAAGTAAATTATCTGACGTTAACATTTACCTTTTAAGAAATCGAAAGAAAAAGAAAAATTATTAAGTGTCTTATTTGACTTTAATGAATATAAATCATTTAATTCAGTGAACGATTGTAAAGTACAACAAAACTGCCCTTTGTCACAGAATACATACTAGTACTTACGTACAGAAGTCTTACTCTAAAAAGAAATTCAAAGAAATATCTATTTAATATTGTTAGCGATATGGTCTAATTTAACTCGCGTCAGAATTCGACGCCTACTCGTTTAGATACCTAGAATTTCAGTTGCAAGCCAATTTCATTCTTATTACGCTAGACAAACGGTTTATCATAGGTAGATACCTACACAAAAGCGATTGAGTGAGCAGTTCGCCTAGGGTTGTCAAGATACTAACATCGCCATCTAGCGCAGGCAATTTCAAATAGGCGTTTTTGGCTGCGCATTTATTCACCTACATAACGTATTTATATCTTTTTCCGTAATAATAACCATATATACATATGTATGTTACCAATGTATCATAATATACCTATCATATGATAATTATATAATTAATGATATAATAAATAGGTACCGTACCTATGTATAAATGATTCAATATTAATATGCTTCGTAAAGACGCTAAAGGTAAGGTACCTAAAGTTCAGCGTCTTTAGGAAGCGTAAAAACAGTTAAATCTGGATCATTGTCTGTGTTTAAGCAATTAGGTATACAAAGCTACCATAAAGTTATTTTTTTGATATTTTTTTCTGAAAGTACATCTAATTAGAAAAATATAATTTCATTATATTATTTTATTATTATGTATTTATTTTATTATGAATATTTAAAAAAATCGAGAAGCCAAGTCAAAAGGTAGTCTGAATAGGGTATAGATTCTTTGCCTGCGTCAATAAACAAACAAAAATGTCAACGTCATTTATCAAAGATGTCAAATGAAAATAACCTAGGTACCTTGTAAGATTTGCTTTTTGGAAAAAAATATGTCCATGACAATACTATCTAATTTTTGATTCTCTAATTTGTTTTGTTTTGCCAAATCAAAATACATATAATTTAAGTTGAAAATGAATCGATCAAAACAATTGCATGCTAAATGTTTTGTACCATCTTGCAAGAACACGACAACAAACAGCCGTAATAAAGTGTTTGTACTTGTTAAGGAAACTTTGAAACAGAGGTTCTGTGAAGAAGCAAATGCAGTGTACATTCCTGGACGTCGTATGTTTTGTTGTGAGGATCATTTAAAGGTATGTACTTACTTGCCCGGCCGCGAGTATTTGTAAATGTTTACGATATGGTGTTTACAATATGGCGTATGACGCACTTACTATATAATATTTTTCATTAAATATTCATAACCTGCCTTATTTTTTTGCAGCCGGAAGAAGACTTCGAAAATTATTCAACATGGAAGATTAGTAAAAAAAGACCTGTTTTGAAAAACACTGCAAAATTACGTCTAAAGCGAAGTTTACCGGTGTGTAGTCATGCTGATGAAGATTCGCATACTCAGGCTGGACCATCTGCTGAATCTAGTGTATTAGAAAGGCTTCTATTAGAACCTTGCAAAAATGTTGCATCAGCCGATAATTCCAATGCTACTTATTCAAATGTTACTCCAGTTAAAACTTCTGTTTCTACACAGCCAATTAAAAAAGAAGTTGCTACACAATGTTTTATTAAAATGGACACAAGGAGCACCTCCACCAAGGATTTAAAACTACCAAAAGCTGTTTTGCCTTCTCTTGTGTCTGATGATGAGACTTCTGCTTCAACACACGGGGCAACTTCTAATGTTTCCATTTTTGAATGTACACATGAAGAAGAGTCTTCTACGACAGGCTTAGTTAAAAAATTAACAGATTATGGGACAAGACAAATTTTTCTTAGGTTAGTATATAACAATCCGAAACATTACATAGGTATGCCTAAACAGTTCCTCTGGCTCATTGATCACATAGCTAAACAAAGTACACCCAAGGTAACTGAACTAGAAATCGTTATGACACTTCTTAAAATAAAATTGAATGATCCTGTGTTTAGAATCTGTGACCTGTTACAAATATCAAAAGTTACATTTACCAAATCTTTTCATCTAGGAATACAATCTTTGGCAACATTTTTCCAAAATCTAATATTTATGCCTACACTACTTCAAATCAAACTTAATCAACCTTTGGCTTTCAAGATCAGATATTCTAATGTTCAGTTACTATTGGATGCTTTTGAGATTGAGATCCAAAAGCCGCATAATCCCAAATCCCAAGCTCAAACTTGGTCCCAATATAAAAATGCAAACACCATAAAATTTCTGGTGGGCAGCACACCAAATGGATTTATTTCTTATGTATCCAAGGCGGAAGGATTTCCGACAAGGCATTAGTTGAGAAGAGTGATCTTTTAGAATGTTTATCCCACAATGCAGTCATTATGGCTGACAGAAGATTTAAAGAGATAGAATCTTATCTGGCTTGCAAAGGTATAAAATTACTGCGGCCTCCTAGTGTGTTTGGATCAATCAAACCTACAAAAGAGGAAGTTATACTAACTAAAGTGATAGCTAGCCTGAGAGTGCATATAGAAAGGGTGATAAGGAGGATAAGAGAATTTAGATTTTTAAAACCTCATTCTGTAATAAGCCATAAACATGTTAGTTATTTAGACTATATTGTTATAATAGCATGTGGTTTAATAAATTTGCAAAATGAAATAATAAAAAGTGAGTAATTAAATGTTTTATTAATTATTTTGTTGCCTTACACTCTTGCGCTACTTATAACTTTTTTGAACAAAAATGTTTTCCAAAACTGTGTTGCTTCTGTAATCATCTTCTGTGTTTCTTCTTTGTCATAGTCAATATAGTGTAAATGAATAGTTTTATTATTTTCAAATGATGGGTCAGCTAGACAAAACACACCTTTTGTTTTTTTTGCTGCATGCATCTGGAGTTGTATTTGTGCCAAATGTTTATGGCATATTTTTCCATCAGAAATATAATTTTTCATTGTATTTTCTGATGCTGGGCATTTTATTTCAAGAACAAAATCATCACCAACCCCATCAGGTGAAGCCCCTATTAATCCATTGACCAAAATAAAGCCTGATTTTTGAATATTTTTGTTTAATTTCTTTTGTACCTCTTCCATTACCAGCTTTTCTAATCTTTTGCCTCTTTTAATAGCCATAGTTTCGGGGATTTTGTACCCACCCAAGATTTGTTGCACCAATGCACCATCAGTTTTGCATTTGGATGCTTCGTATAATTTGGATGCGGTCACCCTTCCTTGTCGCACACTATGCCATAGTTTAGAGTCTGTTTGAAGTTTTGTTTTAGTGTTTATTTCTTCAATAACACTGGATGTAATTTTTTTATTCAAATAATCAATATACTTTTCAAAATCATCATCATCGTTTTGGGCAACATATTCCACAGTTAAATCAAATATATTGTAACTAGTTTTTTGATTAACCCTTCAGCTGTCGGCCGTTCCGCGTAATGTAATGCCTTACGTGTCGGCGCATTGCGCGCCGCATTGCGAGTCTTGAGTGCTGACGGGAATCGTCGTCCCATGCCTTGTTGTTTATTCAAACCCATACAATGCTTACGTTGTTAGATTCGTGATAACATCAGCTAGCGTTTGTTTACAATTTTAGCCCCGATAGTTGATTGGCCTTGGAACCACGATGCGATGAATGTTGAGAAGCAAGATTTTTTTCCCTTTGTACTTACTTTATAAACGATTTTTAAATAAAGTTTAAGAATTTAGACCCCTAATTTTATATTTTACTTAAAGCTTACGGTATACCTAATATATATGTATAAAAAAACAACATCATTCCGTAGCAAAATATTTAGAAAATCAACACTGAACGTATAAAAAAAATACAGAAATTCGACAGAAGAAGGGTCATTTTGGTTAAGTATTTTCATCAATTATTTAAATAAAACCTATTTAGTATTATATATTTCTAGAAAGCTGCTTCTTCTTACAAGAGAGTTGAAGCATCCTCGAACTGCATTTTTGTGTTTCTGTAAAACTACACAAAAAAAACTGAACCCTATTCCTAGAAAGCCTAAATGACGGCTCCTAAAACCACTTGTGTAAACATAAAATGAAGTAGTTTTACGAAGCAATAAATCATTGGTTTGGTCCCCATTGAAACAAGTTTATGAATATAAAAACAACTCGAGCTGGTATTCATTCTAAACCAAAGAAACAATGCTTTTTTGTTTCATGATTTTTTGCGCTAAAGTCCCAAGAAGCCATTTTGAATTATGACGAATCTAACAAGTATGGATACTTTATTTCGGCTTCTGTATATTTTAGGTTCCAGGAGGAGTGTGGAGGAGGAGGAGGAATAAAAAAAAGAGTACTTTCAAACTATTTTTTTTATTTTTCACACAGCAAACTGTCATCATGTCGGAAGGTGAAATTTCGCCATTTCGATTCGATGTTTTTTGGAATGCAATTATCTTTGATTCTATAGAATTTTGAGAGTTTTTCCCATACAACATTTGTTTTAGTATTAAATAATCTTTTCACACACATATAATATTATTCAATAGCTCTCTGCTAACACATTGAATTAATCGCGTGTTAGTCAGGTTACACCATGTCACATCGAGTTCGGTCAGAAAATGTATTCTTATTCAAAATTTCACGTTGAATTACGTCCAATGTTAGTAATAATATAAAAAAGAAACTTAACGGGGCATTATTCACACAAAAACAGTAAAACTAGTTTGCTCTGTATTGTTCCGCAACACTCGAAAGTGACAACCACAATGAAGTGGGTTAAACGTCGCGTACTGACAAGTTTAATGCCGCGTTTACACATTCGCGCGAATCGCGAGGCGAATGACGAGGCGAATAACGAACTAGCATGTGTAAACAGTCAGTTCGTTATTCGCCTCGTGATTCGCCTCGCGATTCGCGAGTTCGCGTTGAGGGCGGTTTTTCGGACGCGAATCAAAGGACACGAATAGCGAACACGAACTGGCTGTTTACACTTTCGCCTGCCGGCAGTTGGCAGCTAGCGCCCGACCCAACAGGACGTATATGTACCCGTTGTATGACTTGTATGGAAACATACGAATTGAAGTGTGTAGACCTAATTATATGTTAAAATAGGCAATCAGACATCAAATAAGATGATATCTCTATATTTAATAAGTACTTATAGCATCAGTGATTTTAATCTTTGTTATTTTCTCTTTTAGATATATTCATTGTTTTATACATTAAATGACCTTTTGATACATTTCTACATATAATTAGAGGACTCTCACTAAATTTATATCCTACTAATATTATAAATGCGAAAGTGAGTTTGTATATTTGTTTGTTATCTCTTCACGCTTAAACTACTGAACCATATAGAACATATTTGGTATAGATATAATTTGAGACTCGGAGAAGGACATAGTGTACTCTTTATCACGAAATTCCCACGGGGAGCGAAGCCCGCGGGTACAGCTAGTCTGCGTTTTATAATAACACAGATAAAGTCCACTAGTCTATACAGTATACATATAAAACCGGCCAAGTGCGAATCCAATTTGCGCACTAAGGGTTCCGTACCATTATCTATAAAAAATCGCGTTTGTTGTATGGAAGCCCCAAATAAGCTAAAAGCTTAAATATTTATTTTATTTTGTTTTTAATATTTGTTGTTATAGCGGCAACAGAAATACATAATTTGTGAAAATTTCAACTGTCTAGCTATCGCGGTTCTTGAGATACAGCCTGATGACAGACAGACGGACAGACAGCAAAGTCTTCGTAAGAGTCCCTTTTTTACCCTTTGGGTACGGAACCCTAAAAATGACATCTTAGCAAAAGTTATTCAGACTGATGAGCATTTTTCGAAGTCATAAAGTCTACGCGAACGAAGTCGCGGGCTTCGGCTGGTTTTAAATAAACATCCCAATCTACCCACCACATACAGGTATATACCTAAGCGTGGGTTAATACCCGGGTAGAAGACAATTGTAAATGTAGCGTGCATGCCGCCATTATGTCCACGTCCTCCATATTCGTGTGCGAATCTCATAATGAATCAACACACGAATGTGTAAACAGCAGTTCGCGTCGGCATTCGTACACGAATAGTTCGTGGAATGTTTCGTCGAATGACGAGGCGAATAGCGAACACGCATGTGTAAATCCGGTATTACAATATTTTTTTTGGTTTTGCGGCATTGGATGCTCAAATTTTTAGGTATTTTGTTCATTCACTTGAACTTAGCTGTTATCCTGTGTCAACCAAAAATGTAAAGAAAGCATAGACGATTAATAAATCGAGTGTAAAGAGAGCATAGTCGAACTGGTGAATATTCACCAAGTGACATTTAGTCGCAATGTTTTGACAGGTGAATATTCACCAACTGACACCTGAAAGGTTAACAAAACATGTAACAAGAGAATTTTTTATTTTTTTATTCTTGCACTCATTTAAAAAATTAATTCTTATTGCAGGATCTTTAGGCGCCAATCGAATTTTTTTCGAATTCGGGAAAATATCTTTAGATTTTATTGGTTCAGATCGTACATTCGATAATCGAGGCTTGTTCCAGTAACATTGCAGAGAAGTGGATGGTGGTTCCGAAGTTCGCTTCTCGAGCCAAAACATAAGCACTAGAGAATGTTTACATCCCCCAGCAGATGCAGCACAGCCATCACATTCTGCCTTTACTATGGACACTTCTGCTTCATTGATAGTCACCGTTACTACATATTGTTTCGAACCTACTTTGTGCTCCGGCACAACTTTAGCACGCACAGTACATTCAGGGTAGTTTCTCTTGACTTCGACATAGCCCACCGCGGTGTCTACGTAGGAGTCCCTCGATGACAATAAGACTTTCGCACCACGAATTTCAGCAACATTATGTTGGTCACTGGTACACATGTACTCTAAAATCGTAACATTCTCCAGTCTGGGCAAGTTCGTAGAGTCAGCTCGATTGTATTGATCCATGATTTCCGAAAGAAAACGAGGTTGTAATGTAAGTAGAAAGCAAATAAATAAAAATCTGATAGGTTAAGGTAGCAATCGCACTAGAGATGAACAAAGAAATGTAATTCTAGTGCTGCCAGAGTAAACACTTTAAAATTACTTAACAATTTTTAACCAACTAAAAAAACCGGCCCAAGTGATCTCTGAAACGGATCTAACGATTTCGATGAAATTTGATATATAGGGGTTTTTCGGGGGTAAACAATCGATCTAGAAGATATGACTAATTACATGTATGGGAAAATGCGTGTTTTCGAGTTTTCATGCGTTTTTCTTTCCACGCTTTCTTTCGTCTTGCCGACCACTGTCCGTCTGGTCCAGCGAGTTAAGACGCGAACGGCAAGAAACGAGTGTTACGGGTTTGAATCCCACTCGGTGACTTACTTTTGTTTTTGACGTGACAACGTCTTAAATTAGGTTGCGGCTGGGAGTCACTTATGAAAAAGTGTAACGCTCGGTAACGTTACGATGAGTCACCGAACGAGAGAGAGGCCCGCCGAATGCCTTGCGTCTCTCTCCCACTCAACTATGATCGCGTTGTCACGTAAAACTTTCGCCCGTATACCGACTTTACAGGCAACCAATTTTTTTTATATGTTCAAGTTTATATAATAATTTTTTAATTTTATTGTTTTAGGGGAGTTTAAAAAAATGTACTTAAATACTTAATTAACAAACAAACTCAAGAAACTGTAAAAACAAAAGAAACGTTATCAGTATAAATTAATCTTTTTTCTCATAAATAGAACTATGTTAATCTGCGTTGGCTGAAAATAAAAACTCGATCGCCATGCCAAGTGTAACAATTTTCTAAAAAAGGTTCTGAATTTTGCTAAAAGATAACCTACCTGGCAACACAAAAATAAATGAGTTTGACATTTCGTAATTTTTTTCAATATTGCGCATCCAGGCAAAGTATTTAGCCTTATACAGACTACCTTTTAGAGGTCATTTGAATGTCAATCAATTTTTCATAAAATGTACGAAATAAGGGCAATCATATAGTTTTTCGAGCCAAAATTAATAAAATACTGCTTAAAAACCCAAAACCCCGAATAGGTTTTCCATAAAGCACACTGTTTAATTTTTTTTGCATACCTAATTAAACACTGCACAGTATTTACTGCATAGAATTTTGCCTTTTTAGGGTTCCGTACCTAAAGGGTAAAAACGGGACCCTATTACTAAGACTTCGCTGTCTGTCTGTCACCAGGCTGTATCTCAAGTACCGCGATAGCTAGACAGTTAAAATTTTCACAAATTATGTATTTCTGTTACCGCTATAACAACAAATACTAAAAACTAAATAAAATAAATATTTAAGAGGGGCTCCCATACAAAAAACTTGATTTTCATAGATAATGGTACAGAATCCTTAGTGCGCGAGTCCGACACGCACTTGGCCCGTTATTTCTTTTTCTTTCCATGACGGTGAAGTCGGTAAATCTGGTGAACAAACCGCGCGTGCGTCACTGCCCGTGTCACTGCTCACTGCTCGCTAGCGACTCTAGCGAGTCGTCCTTGCTGGATTAGCCTCCATATAGAGGCCGCAATGCGTAGGTATATTTTCGATACCTAAACGGGGAGTGACACAGGCCTGCCTTTGTATATCTCTTTGCAGAGCAATAAGGGAAGAAACGTTACGAGAAGCTTTAATAATAAAAGCTTTAACATAAAAGCTCATTTTCCAGATTGGTCGTACATAATAATATATATTTGTAACTAACTACAGTAAAGCATTAAAATCGTTGCTGGATAAAAATATAGATCAATTACTTCTTCATGACGATCCTAACATACTTGTGCAACAGTTGACTCTGAAAATCCAAGAAGCTCTTGAAGAAAATACTTCTATAAAATGTATACCTAAAAGAAATAGAAATATAAAACCCTGGGTCACTCCTGGAATGCTCAAGTGTATAAGACATCGAAATAATTTACAAAACAAACTCAAAAAGGATCCTTATAATGAAATTCTTATTATTAGTTATAAACGATATCGAAATCATTGCACAAAATTACTTAGAAAATTAAAACACAAATATGAAAGAGAACAATTGGCAAAATCATATACAAATAAAAAAACTCTTTGGGATAGCATAAAAAACATAACTCACACTAAAGAAATTAAAACAGATAATGTAAAATTATTAGATGTGAAGACTAATGCGACAGAATCTATAAATAGTGTAAATGAATACTTTGTACAAATAGGTAAATTGCTTGCGGAGGATATTTTATCAAATAACAATGCATCCCCCAGTGGTGGACATGAAGTCTCTGGCACACAACTGAATTCCTTTGTTCTTTTAGAAACCAGCCCAGAAGAAGTCCATGACATTCTCGTAAATTTAAAAGATAATAGTGCACCTGGTTGGGACGGAATACCTACTAGATTTCTTAAATTTGCTAGGTACGAAATTATTCCTATTGTTGTTCACCTGGTCAACTTATGCTTTATTAATGGTATATTTCCAAATTATCTAAAAAAATCAATAGTAACTCCGGTACACAAGGGTGGAGACAGAGGCTGTGTCAGCAACTACCGGCCAATATCGGTTCTACCTGTTATATCGAAAATATTAGAAAAATTACTAAATAAACGCCTATACGAATATTTAAGTAAATTCAACATACTGTCTGATTCTCAATATGGTTTCAGAACAGGTATATCGACAGAAAATGCCGTAACTGACATAACAACTCTTATAACAGAACAGATCGACAAGGGTAATAAATGTTTAACTGTTTTTCTTGACCTGAAAAAGGCTTTTGACACTGTTTCTGTCCCCATTCTTGTCCGGAAATTAGAGCGTATCGGAATAAGAGGCACGGCGTTAGAGCTATTCAAAAGTTATCTTACAAATCGTACCCAAAAGGTAAGAATCAAACAAGAAATAAGCCAAGAATATGAGATAACCTTTGGTGTACCACAGGGGAGCGTTCTTGGACCCACCCTGTTTCTAATTTACATAAATGACTTGTGTAAATTGGAAGCAGGGGGTGGAAGGATCTTCTGTTATGCAGATGATACTGCAGTTGTTTTTTCTGGATCTGACTGGAACATTGTTCGCAAGAGTACAGAAATGGGAATGCGTAAAATTAGGAACTGGTTAAATGCTAATTTGCTTACTCTTAATACACAAAAAACAAATTATATCTGTTTCTCCCCAAGTAAAAGAACCCAACCTAATACTTACTTTAGTATAAAAATACACCACTGTAACGATACAAATAGCTTACCTTGCGACTGTCCCCCAATTGATAAAGTTGGTAAAACAAAGTACCTAGGAGTAGTACTAGATCAGCGTCTGTCGTGGCACGAGCACATAGAACTTGTCAATAGTCGCATTAGAAAGTTGATATGGATTTTTAAAACGCTAAGACATGTGGCTGACAAAGTCCTGCTGAACCAAATCTATAACGCCCTAGCTCAATCGATTATAACATATTGCATCCCCGTATGGGGAAGTGCAACAAAAACTAAACTTATGGAACTAGAAAGAACGCAAAGAGCTTTGCTAAAAACGATGTATTTCAAAAATTACCGGTTCCCTACGAATTTACTTTACCAGGAATGTGAGCTATTGTCGATTCGCAAGTTGTACATTCTAAACATAATCTTGAAATTACATAAAACCCTATTGTTTGACCCTCATATTCTAACTACCAGAAGAAAAACCCCTCATTTAACAGTGAGTATAGTAAAAACTGCAACTGCAGGACGACAATATAATTCACAAAGTACTTATCTCTATAAAATAGCCAATAAAAAAACATCAATCTACTCTAAATCTACTCATGAGTGCAAAATGTTGGTGACGGACTGGCTAAAGAAGCTTACATACGATGAGGTTGAAGACCTCTTTCGTCGTCTAAAGTAACCCAGAATGAAACACATACACACACACACACACACGTACACACACACACACACACACACACACACACACACACACACACACACACACACACACACACACACACACACACACACACACACATACGTACACACTCACCCTATTAGTCTGTTTGAATTATTGTTTTTGTATTAATTTTTAATTCATTGTTTTTTCTCTCAATACCGGTAAAATACATTAAATATAACTATTGTAATGGAAGAGCGAGGTTTTCTGTCACAGGTATTGCTATACCTACTAGAAGGCCTCAACAACTTGCTTTGTAAAATATGTTTTTACTGAATAAACGATTTATTATTATATTTATTATGGAAATTTTTGTGTGTAATTATCTTTATTCGTTCTGCGTATGAATGCGTAATATTTTTTTTCCGCTTTCATAGCTGCATTATACTATACCCATAATGAAAGACAGTATTATACCCAATACGTACGTTTAGATTTATTGAGAAATAAGAAAAAAATACAGGAAAATATAAATAAAATTGAACTGAATATGTAATTGAACTGAAAACTTTTAAAAAAACTATTCTGTAAAAACCTACTAAATAAAAAAGTCATCTTGCCCATGTGGCATGGTAGCAAGAACGCTCGCTGCGTTCTCTCGCTGGATAGCAATGCTGATCAGCCTTCTTGTCGCCTGCGGAGGCTATCGGAAATCGATACAATGGTCGTTACGCTTACTGCGGTTATGGCCCATATGCTGTATATCGACTGTACATTACCGACTAGTGAAAACGGCATTACGGAAATTTCTAGCACCCCGAATTCGAGCTACATCAACTAGTGAAAACGCACGCGTATACAGTATGTGAAGAAAACCCTGTCCGATCTGTTAAGGTAATGTTGGGTATCTTGTGTAGATTCTAATTATCAGTGTCCCTGAAATCTTAAAAAAATCTGCGGCTCCATATGAAATTAAATACCTACTGTTCCAAAATGTATGAAGCAGCAAATTTTATTTAGCTTTTTCTGGGATGGGAGAAACTAATAAATGGAACATACAAGCTACCCAAAATTACCTTAACGGATCCGATAGGGTTTTCTTTACATATTTTATATTGCGTCCTATGCCATACGTTTCAGAAATCTCCCGCACCCCGAATGCGTGGCGGAACGACTAATGGAAATGAGCCTCAGCAGCCGCCCCGGCCCTCAAGGCCGATTCCCTGAGATAAGATGACGCCAGTGTGTCCACACATGTTGCGTCCCACACTAGAGCCCTGCCGCGTTCCCAGTTATCAGCGATATCCCATCTAACCTCTTGCCATTATTTCGAGCTATACCCGAGGTTTCAGGGTGCAGGGTACGTTTATGGTCGCTAGAGCCCTTTTGATGACGAGGAAACCTACCTGCGCTGAGGTGACAATATAGGCTATGGAGCCCAGGCCTAGGTAGGACCTAATATTAATATTATGATTAGATATAATCCCATCTGAAGGAATTAGTTTTATGAAAACTAATTCCTCCAGAGGTTTCAATTTTATCTTATGGTCTATGTCAAGCAGTGGATTTATGCGGCTGAAATAATGATGATAATAATCCCATCTTAGCAAGACCAAAAAAGTCTGTTTGCCTATAGCGCCCTTTGGGCTCTAAACATACAGTACCCAGGACTGCGAAACCCAATTGCCACGTCTAGAGTAATGTTAGGCGAAAACATGGAAAAAGGAATCAAAATAGTAAGGAGATTGCAAACCATTCCATTACACTGCTAAAAATCGTCATTATCTTCGTCACTTTCCATACAATGACACCGACAAGAACCTGGGGGATTACTTCAGAACCGGTACGAAAGGCAGACGTTACTGTGTATCTGCATTTCAGTGTCAAGCAACATTGAGCATTAATGTATGATGATAAAGTATAATTTGGTTTGACATAGAAATATGACGTCACTCTCAGACGTCTATTGAATTATTTAATGGAGTTACCCCCCCTGGCTCTCAAATGTAGACATATAGGCAAGGACTTACAGAAAATCAAGTAATAAGCTTATTACCTTTTGCTCTTTTTACTCCCACCTAGGTACTTTGACAGAAATAGATTCTTTCATAAACAAAATTTTATCAAAATTATACACAACATAATAAGAATAATTTGTAGCCTCAACAATTATTTTCGCTTGTTTCGTAACTTCATTCACAAAGCGCCCCCTTACCTTCTATTAATAAAAAGCAAGTTTATCTTTTAAGGGTTTCATTATGAATGTATTTTGTGGACTTTTAACCTTTCAACACTTACAAGATATTTTTGTATCCGTTGCGCAATTTGTTCAAAAATTCCTTATTAGAGTTTGTACACGGTTCTTCATTCAAACAAGCGTTTTGTATGTCCTAACCAAAGCGCAAATAGCTCTAAACTGGTTTAACTATTTATTTTTCTCAGTGAAGATCATCTGAATCGGTTGTGTTGTATATAAAAAAAATTTATATTCAAAAAATACATATTTTGCCAAAACAATTATTTTTGTCTTGTTGTAGCTATACGTTCCATTGTTTGTTTTTATTAATTATTCAGCACTACCTGATACCCGCGACTTCGTTTACGTGTAATGTGAAATTATGACTTCAGCGTACCTGCATCACGTGATCCAGATCGTCGATTTTTACACCTCAACAAAAAATACTCATCATCAGGAACAAGTTTTGCTAAGGGGTCATCTTTATATTCTATAATGTTTATTCGAATCCGTCCAGTATTTCCGGAGATTATCGTGTACAAACAAACAGTCAGTAATTTTTTTTTCAATTCTTACCCTATTACTGTCTCCATCGCCATGCACCGCCCCATTTTTTTTCTATGTACCGACACATTTTTTTACTGTTTTATTACATGTATGTATTGATAAAAGACTGTATTTCCACCGAGACCTAGATTTGTGTCCTCGACTGCTTAAATACGCACCATGTGTGTTTTATCTATTAGAAAACTCCCACGATGTAAGTATTTTCCAGCAGTCGAAGTGTAGGGTAAGTAACACAGACCTAGATGTTAGTAACCTAAACCTACTAACAGATCTGTAGTAGGTACTTAGCTAACTATCGGATTGTAGATTTCAACACAAAATCCTTCATTATTTAAGTTTGGAGTACCCCTAACCCCTATCGATTTTATATAAATAGCTACGTTTCCTAATATGGACAAGTTCGGACGTCACATAACTCACCAAGCGTCATCGGCCGGCATCGTTATGAATAAAATTTGAACGTCTTTCTTTTGCGTCATTTTGGCTAGAATTGAAATATTTCACTTCACTAGGCTCCAGTGGCGGGCCTCCTTAGAAGCCGTTTTTCCTATCGGGTTCCCTTACGGGTTTCTAATATAGTACCTGGGCGACCGAGCTTTGCTCGGGTACATCTCAATCAATGACTACATTTTTATAAACTAGGCTAAAAACAATACAAAATAAAAAACTGTATATAAAATTGAACATAAAAAAAATTACGATCATATTCTGCGTGAAAAGAAAAACGCATGAAAACTCGAAAACACGCGTTTTCCCAAACATAAGACTAATCTAGTTCAATTGTTTACCCTCGAAAACCCCCATATACCAATTTTCAGCGAAATCGTTAGAGCCGTTTTCGAGATCACAGAAATTTATAAACATATAAATATATAAATAAATATACAAGAATTGCTCGTTTAAAGGTATAAGATATGCATTTATTACTAACATCAACAACAAAACCTACGTATGAAGATAGATATACCATCTATCTTCATAAGCCGCAAACTAGCAGCATGACTAGATTGCACACAGCTACATATTCAAAATACGAAAATTTTCGTAGGTTATTCAAATATACCTACAAACACTGATAAATTTTGTATAAACACGCTCAGAGACAATTACACTAAATTAATAAAAATAATAATTGCGAATTATAAGCCGTACATTGATCGGCCCATCAGGAAGGCATTTAATTCGTTTCTTACCCAACGCCACTGCTAGGCTATATAACTAACTAAACGCTCAGAAAGTAAGTATATTATGTTCTTACTTTTCTACTCGTATGTAGAATGCAAAAGTATAGATATTTTTGACCGACTTCAAAAAAAGGAGGAGGTTATATATATTCGTCGCGGTATTTTTTCTAGTGTACGTTCACCGATTATTCGAAGACGCCTGTACAAATTTGGAAAATTCTTGTTTTGTTTGAAAAGGTATACTTGCGAGGTGGTCCTCTAGAAATTTTAGTTTTAAAAATAATTATTATGTGAAATTTACCGAAAAATTTGTCGTATAGGTACTTACTTCACAGACAAGAGCTACTCTCACAGAGTCTCTCTTACACACACGGCGATATCATCACTTACTACACAGCATTTTGATTTGATGTGTGCCATCACATCGATTTGATGTGTTGACTTTATGTCGACCCGTCGCGATAGACTCGCCCAACGAGGCAACGCCTTAAATAAGAAGGAAGAAAGTGTACGTTTGTTTGTCCTTGTCAAAACGAAGCAATATATCTACGTGATTTTTTGCATAGGTACATCAGTACTTATGTAAGTATCAACCTAACACCTTATCCTCTGGCTACTCTGGCCAAGTATGGTTCAGGTAGTACAGAGAGGGTCGTGCTCTTGCAGTAGAGGCTAAAAAACCTAATAATAATGATGATGACTTAACACATTAACGGCCAGGACAATCACACATTGCAGATAGGTACAATAGATTTATATACATAAATTGTTTCTCGTTCACGTGTCTATTATGGTATTTAAAGACTTAACAAAACAACTGAACTTATTTTATACCTGGAAAAGGTATTAGGTACTGAAAATATTTAATAACTCAGATTAATCTGAGAGTAATTCAGTAAAAGAATACTTATTTCATTCCAGAATAACGAGACAATACCTAAAGCTGTCAGGAACTTTAATTTTATTTCTCTGTTTGGCCGAAGAACTTTCGTCCTATATAGAGGAGAAAGCTTCCGACTTCCAGACCACTACAATCAAATAAAGTTCCGTTCAAGTTTCAAGAAGATAAAAATAGTAATTTAATAAACTTTTGCAGGAAACAAGGCGACCAAACAAGAATTATTGTTTAGCTTTTTCTTGTTTTCTCTTCTAGAAAACGTTTCCTTTTAGATTTAAAAGCGTGGTTACCGAGTTACGATGGCTAACAACTTTATTAAATTTCAGAAGACTGTGGATCTTGGTTTAGGTATTTTTCAAAATGCGTCCTAAACAAAGAAGCAACGCATAAAAGGGGGATACGCTTACATAGAAGGCGCATACGCTGTAATATTGTAAGTACGAGTATCTATTAGTCTGTACATAGGTAGTTTTACTGATAAGAACTCTACTGAATACTGATTTTTCGTATTATAAGTTTATTACTGTAGAGCTACTGCTACACTTCAATCAAGGTGTGAGTGTAAAAAATTACCTAACGTCATTGGGAACACGAATATTATCTAAGTTAATATCTATTACGAGACTCGAGGTTTCGGAGAAAACTTACATTAAAGTAATGGACAAGAAAAATCGCGACATCTGTAAAAGTAATTATTTCAAATATTTTTACTATATATTTATCTACTTACTAAGCGTCCCTTTAGACTTGCCAAGCTAGATAATCCAAATTAAGAAATTATTTTGGGGGATTGTTGAATTCCTATCCATCATATAACAATTTCACATATATTGCCAAATAATTTTGTATTCAGCTCAAAACATTTGCAGCAAACAACGAGCTTCAGAATTTCAAGCTACCAGATTATTGCAAATCCCAACATGGCTTCTGTCGCGCGACCAAATGCCTGCACCCTTTACGTTGCGTACGAGGGTCGTCCAACCCCGCACGAGGTTGGGACCGCTTGGTGCAATTTTAATAGCCCATTAAATATATTTTTTAGCCCATCAGGCTGGGTAGGGACCAATACTGAACTGGGTTTCTTTCGGCGTAATCTTTCCAGCAGTGGTCGTTCCGAAACGCTAGTCGTTTTTAGCTTTTGAACGAAAATAATATTTACTTAAAAAAATGACCATCAATATGAGATAAATTTATCAAACATTGAATTAAAAAAAATGACTTTGACTTTGACTTTTAAAAATACGGAAACAATTCTACCTAGTTAGTTAGATAATACGCAGCAATAATAACGTGGCAATGCTGCCCGCCTTTTGGACATGTTGCCATGGGGCAGTTTTTTGCTGGAGTTGTTACTTAAAGAATTTGTTGATATTGAATTTTAATAGAAAAACTTGCATTTAAGCACTTATTTACATGTAGTGTTATAATGTGCAGTAGCCAAAAATATTGTAAAATTAATATTCATGGAATATAATTCACCGACAAGAAGCTAGTTCTTATATAAATTTATTGATATAAAATTATCGTTTGATTGACTTGCGATTATTAAAAAGTCGTTGATTTATTTTTTATTACAAAGTATGAAACATAAACATCTACCTTACCCTTGGTTACTCTTAATAATACTGCTGATTTCTATCTCATTCTAATTAAGTAAATACCTACTTATATTTATTTTTTCCCCATTCCTACTAGCTAATCCCTATTCAGGTAGGTACGCCATTCCCAAGAATCTTTATTGTTCATGATATGCATGCACAATTGCCCAGACAACAAATTATTAATGAACTAACTAAGTACTTATTTAATATATTCCTTCATATCAAAGATATAACAATGAAAGATAAAAAAATAACAAGAATCTTTTTTTCTATTTTTTTTTTATGTCGCCAGTACGAAACAGTTTCACACCTTGCATGTGTACCGCCGATTTGCCGTCTCATTCTAAACAAGCCCAATTCACGGCAAGTCTTGAAGGCGAGCTATTGATTTTCAGCTGTGGGTGCTGTGACGTGCGTGATGCCGTCTACAGTGAATGAATCGAGCCGAGCATCTTTTGGGTGAAAAGTCGCTGTGAATTTATTTGAGTGAAAAGCAATATGTAGGTGCTAGTTTGGAGTTTTAGGGGATTGCATCATCTATATCATTAGACATTCTGTACTTGTGTTTTTTTAAAGTACGGTCCTTATGCATAGGTATACTTTTGTAAGTAAGTATAGATAGTAAAATACAATATTTTAATGATAATATGACTCACTCTCGTATTCGTTAAAAATTACAACTGTTAGTAATTGTATTAGTGCAATATGAATATTATAGAGATAGGTTAAGTGAAAAAAGATACTTAACCCTGACTTGTTGAGAGTAGAGCACTACCTCAAACGCTCCGCTTATGAGGTGTGCAAAAAATGCGAAAGCCGTTACATATACTTAAATATTACTGCATGATAGAGCTTCCTGGGCTTAAGTTGCGTGACAGGGTATATCCGTGAACCGTAGAATTTTATAGTGCGTACCAGGAGGTAGAACCGTTCATTTTGAGTACGTATTTTAACCCTTACCACACAGTTTAGAATGCATATCTTATGAGTTCTATAGAGGATGGTATATTATGTCATGCTTTTGCTATAGAGGGAATATTTGCGCCCCGGGAATATTTGACGGTCATCTGGTGTCCGACAAACTATTAATAATCTATTTTGTCTACAAGTCAAGGTGTTAAATAAAAGCTTGTAAAATTTAAAGGTCGACAAAACATAAATTCTTAATGTTACTGTTTATTAGAATTCGAGGGTGGCTTGTATGTCCGTGAACCACAGAATTTTATAGTGTGTGAGAATAGAAGCATCCAAGATGTGGTGCTGTAGAAGAATGGAGAAAATAAGTTGGATTATTTATTTATTTTATTTTATTGGTTCATATATACTTGAAAAAGTTACAGATAAAACCTTATCAAAGTAAACATAGTACATAGGTACTACTTATTTCTAAAGAAATTTCTTCCAGCAGACCCGAGAGAGGAAATGGAAAGAAAGAGGTAATTGGCGTGTACAATACAAAAATAATTACAAAATACATAAATATTTTAAAATAAAAATAACATACCTACATAAACATACGTATAATAAACTTACATAAATAATCATATATAATCATACATATTTATTACATTAAATACATAAGGTAATATTTTTAAATATGATGATTAGGATAATAAAGACAGATAATAATCTTTTACTCTACTTTGGATTCATAGAATAAGCAATGAAGAGGTACTAGAAAGAGCAGGAGAGAGAAGAAATATTTTAAAAACTATTGTAAATAGAAGAGGAAAGATGATTGGACATCTGAGACATGACAATCTCTTCAGAATAATAGTAGAAAGAAAGATAGAAGGGAGACGAGGAAGGGGAAGATATAGGATGAAGGTTTCGAATAGAAGAAAGAGTTGGGTTTGATATTAAAAGGATGGCAGAGAGGAGAGAGGAATGGAAGCATCTTCTCTTAGCTCTACCGACAAGAACAAAACTCTTAAATTACAAGAATAGCACGTGAACTAAGCCTATAGTTACTTCTACCCTTCTACCCCTAAAGGAATCAAAAATCATTCTTGACATATACCTACAGTCATAAAATATGATATATTATAATAATAAGATTAGGTAATACAATATGCCCCGTGGTTTCCGGCAGAGTAGAATAGGGCCACTCCAAGTCCTCCCGTAGATGTCGTAGAAAACGACTTAGGAAATACACTACACAAAGCTTACAAACATCAATGAGACCTCTCCAACGTCTGGCCAGCGTGGAGAGTGTAGGCCCAGTGCCCTGTCTGCCCTGGCCAAGTTTGGCTCTGGTAGTACAAAGAGGGTCGTGCTCTTGCAGTGGAGACAAAAAGACCTGATGATGATGATGATGATGAGGTAATACAATATTAGTGTTCAGCGCGTGTGTACTTCAGAATGGATGTAATCATGTACCGTAAAATTTCTCTCTGTAATAAGCTTGCTACGAAGTTCCGTAGCCAACGCACAAGCTACGTAGATCCTACGTTTGTCTATGCTACGAAAGCTACGAAGGAGCTACGCGATCAAGTTAAGCCCACCAGCCCACCACCAAACATTTTAGTACGTAGAACTATTTGATTAATAAAATAATTATCACTAGCTCAGGATACTACCGAATAGTATTTCTGACATACAGAACTACTGCCTAGTAAACTATGTTTTTTTATGTTGTAAAGATTTTTTTTTAAACTAATTTCGATTGACAATGTAAAATTGTGATGACATGGAGCTGATCTGATGGATTTGAAAGGTGTCCATATAAACTCTGTAATGGAACCCTATCGAGTTCGGCTCGTTTGATTCGTCTCGAGGAGCAGTCAAGATAAAAGCTAGTTCTTTTTTATAATTACTTGATTAAAATCACAAATTAAGGAAAGATACTTAGCGGAGGAAAGAGAGACAGTTTCTAAATATAAGTAGAAGAACGTCAAAATATATTCTATCAAAAACTTCGTTAATAGTTGATTCAATAAACAACCTGCTTCTAAATATACTGTCATTTGAGTAAATATCTCGAAATGGGTTTAGATTTAGCCAACTAAAAATAACTTGATAAATAAACCTGTTTACCTGTGAGCTATCTTGGACATTATCAAGCACTATCTCTTATTACATTTGTTTGTTTAGGCGAAAGGCCGAGTCGAAAGAGACTCATCTAGAGTGGTCAAAGGAAGTAAATTGGACTAGTGTTGGCCACTAGCACACACGAAAGATAGATAGATAAAGGAAGTAAATGTGTAGCAAATTGCATCGTAATAACTGACAAAAAGAGACTAATTTCAGCTATAATTAAGAAATGTTCTGATGTAATGTTAAATTAATAAATTAATAATTAAATACATTCATCCTATCACGTCTTTATCCCTAATGGGGCAGACAGAGCATTTTAGCCCTTGCGTATCTAAGCGTAGATAATGCAAGACTCAAAAGCCACTTTTAGCATGATGTGGCCAAGGTAGATGAAAGAATCAAAATAGTGATGAGACACGATTCGAATTTTCGCCCATTCAGTCGATCGGCTCTTACGATCTGCGCGGGAAGTTTTTCTTTTCTCCCAGACCAGCGTGGAAGTTTTCAAACCACGGGCTATACTAGATCACTATATTATAATTAAATAAAATAAAAAACAATCGACGTTCCATGCAAAATACCCGGGCGGCTGCATACTTTTGTATGGAAGTGCCGATTTTAAACTGTTATTCTAACTTCATTATACTATAGTAATCTAGTGTAGCGATTTATTACGGGGATGTCCCTTCCAGATGACGTAGTAATATCCTCCACGCTAATGTTTTGTGAGATAGGAAAAAAATATTGTGTGTCCCAGATGCTACCCAAACATTTTTAAATGTACTTAAAGTAAAGAGTTCTTACTTACTTTAAGCCCAAAAAAGTAGTTAAGTGATGATGAGGTAATACAATATTAGTGTTCAGCGCGTGTGTACTTCAGAATGGATGTAATCATGTACCGTAAAATTTCTCTCTGTAATAAGCTTGCTACGAAGTTCCGTAGCCAACGCACAAGCTACGTAGATCCTACGTTTGTCTATGCTACGAAAGCTACGAAGGAGCTACGCGATCAAGTTAAGCCCACCAGCCCACCACCAAACATTTTAGTACGTAGAACTATTTGATTAATAAAATAATTATCACTAGCTCAGGATACTACCGAATAGTATTTCTGACATACAGAACTACTGCCTAGTAAACTATGTTTTTTTATGTTGTAAAGATTTTTTTTTAAACTAATTTCGATTGACAATGTAAAATTGTGATGACATGGAGCTGATCTGATGGATTTGAAAGGTGTCCATATAAACTCTGTAATGGAACCCTATCGAGTTCGGCTCGTTTGATTCGTCTCGAGGAGCAGTCAAGATAAAAGCTAGTTCTTTTTTATAATTACTTGATTAAAATCACAAATTAAGGAAAGATACTTAGCGGAGGAAAGAGAGACAGTTTCTAAATATAAGTAGAAGAACGTCAAAATATATTCTATCAAAAACTTCGTTAATAGTTGATTCAATAAACAACCTGCTTCTAAATATACTGTCATTTGAGTAAATATCTCGAAATGGGTTTAGATTTAGCCAACTAAAAATAACTTGATAAATAAACCTGTTTACCTGTGAGCTATCTTGGACATTATCAAGCACTATTTTCTTATTACATTTGTTTGTTTAGGCGAAAGGCCGAGTCGAAAGAGACTCATCTAGAGTGGTCAAAGGAAGTAAATTGGACTAGTGTTGGCCACTAGCACACACGAAAGATAGATAGATAAAGGAAGTAAATGTGTAGCAAATTGCATCGTAATAACTGACAAAAAGAGACTAATTTCAGCTATAATTAAGAAATGTTCTGATGTAATGTTAAATTAATAAATTAATAATTAAATACATTCATCCTATCACGTCTTTATCCCTAATGGGGCAGACAGAGCATTTTAGCCCTTGCGTATCTAAGCGTAGATAATGCAAGACTCAAAAGCCACTTTTAGCATGATGTGGCCAAGGTAGATGAAAGAATCAAAATAGTGATGAGACACGATTCGAATTTTCGCCCATTCAGTCGATCGGCTCTTACGATCTGCGCGGGAAGTTTTTCTTTTCTCCCAGACCAGCGTGGAAGTTTTCAAACCACGGGCTATACTAGATCACTATATTATAATTAAATAAAATAAAAAACAATCGACGTTCCATGCAAAATACCCGGGCGGCTGCATACTTTTGTATGGAAGTGCCGATTTTAAACTGTTATTCTAACTTCATTATACTATAGTAATCTAGTGTAGCGATTTATTACGGGGATGTCCCTTCCAGATGACGTAGTAATATCCTCCACGCTAATGTTTTGTGAGATAGGAAAAAAATATTGTGTGTCCCAGATGCTACCCAAACATTTTTAAATGTACTTAAAGTAAAGAGTTCTTACTTACTTTAAGCCCAAAAAAGTAGTTAAGTACACGGAAGAAAATAATAATTTTGGATTTAAAAATATGTTAATAAATTGTTTTGTAGAGTTAGGTCTGCAAACTTAATAGTCAAGCTTTGATAGATATGGAGAGTAAACTTACCTAAATATAGTTAAGTCAATAAAAGCTTATTTCTATAGACATTCATCAATATTATGAGTGATGCTTGGATTGTTGCCAAAACTCTGTCTAGTGAAAAGGTACCTACTGTGAAATGTATAAAACCCGATATCGCTGAAAGTTGTGATTTGTAGGATATGATCCTGTCATTATACTGTGCTTTTAGAATGCTATCGGGACACTACGAATACATTATCATGTCTCTATCCCTAGTGGGGCAGACTGAGCATTTTGGGTCGGAATTTGGATGGACGGAAAAGTCAAAAAATATAAAAATAGTGATAGGTTGCTAGCTGCATCGTCTATTGTTGATTTGAATTCGGATTTAGGCCCATTCCCTCGATCGGCTTTTACGATCTGCTGGTATACTCTATGTTTTTCCTTTTCTTCCTGACCAGCATAGAATTGAGAATTCAACAGGGAGTGCGCAAAGATAAGAGAGACCTGGTACATGGAGAATTGACAATATGGACATATTATATTCCATACTTGTCACACATAATAATTTATCAAAACTAAAAACCGACTCCATCCCCAAACTACACAATCGATTTTGATAAAATTTCTATGGGACAACTTTCAAACAAGACTTTTCCAAATCGGTCTACGCGTCTTCGAATAATCGGTGAACATACATTTTAAAAAAAGATCGCGACAAATTGATTACCTCCTCTTTTTCGAAAGTCGGTTAAAAACAGTAATCATAGCATTGGCTTTAGTTTGGTTTATTGGGTTTAGTACACGTAATTTGTATGTGACATTCGAAAGATAATTTTATACCTGCGAGGGAAGTATAAATATTATTTTATCTTAACGAGTTTTTTGAATGTTATTTTGTAAGTTTCCTTTTTTTTCAAAATTTCAAATTATTACTTTGCAAAAGTTTGTTAAGTGACTTAGTTCTAATACAGTGATTGTATAAATTATATCGCTAAAGTGTGAAAAATATCTCTTTCAGAACTAATGTTTTAAAATTAAACCTTCTTGAATGCAATTCTACTTTATTCTAAATAATAAGAATAAGCTAAGTACATTTTAAACAGTAATATTTAATAAAAATGTATGAAATTGTCAAATGAAAACAATGCAAATCCGTCAGTGACGTAGGTCCCCCAGTGGCCTCGGTTCACGAAAGGCCTTAATACGAAAATCCACGAGCAAGTAGGGTGACAAGGAGATCGATAATCTCATCGGACGTTTTTGTTATGAACATCGCAATCCCTAAGCTGTGACGCGGAAAAAGCCGTTTTTTGTGTATAAAGGTGGAATAGGCAGCAGGTATTGGTTTTTTAAGCCTGATATGAAATGACCAGAACCAGTGGGCGTAAATAAAGGCGATTAGACGGTCCTACACTGATCAGCGTAATATATAGGTACGGTGGAATATTGGATGAATAGCACCATGTTTTGTTATTTCTAAATAGATATGTGGACTAAAAAAATGGTTTGGCTCATTAGATAGATTATTAAAAAGTATGGTAATTAAACGTATTTTTCTACTCCTGTACTGTTTTCTGTCTTTTATATGGTTCTAAACACTAATATAAGAACATCGATAATATGATTGCAGAAAAGTCTACTCTATTCCTTATAATAGCACATGTGTCGTTATTTCGCTAAAAAGATACGCCTAGCCATAGACCTAGAACTTTTTGTCTATAGATTTACCATACTGCCAACATGAGAAAAAACGTTTTTTAACATAGTCACTAAAAAGACGTTAATTTAAAAAAAAATTACCATAGATCAGTACTTGTATATTCTAAATCTGATTTACTAAACATACGTCAAACATTTTCATATTTTTCTTTGTTTGCTTTTGTATTTTATTTTCGTAGAAAAAATATTGTATGCAACGTTGTATAAGTACGTGACAAAATGCTCGATGGCGTCTCCTTACAATGTTCGTTAAAGCTCGCATCGTAACCTGCGCCACTCGCATTTTTTGACCGTTCTTATACAACTGTTGCATAAAATACTATTTTTTTCTTTTCTCTGATTAGCAAATAATGTCGAAGATTATCTTCTTCTTCTTATTGTGCGTGTTAGTAACTAACACTAGTGTCAGAGTTTTTAAACCGCCTTAAAGGCCTCTGACATGGTTTTAGATAACGACCAATGTCAAAGACAGTGAACGGGACCGACGGCTTAACGTGCCCTCCGAAGCACGGAATGTCGAAGATACATCGTCACGATCGGCTACGATTCTTAACCAAAGATGACGTAACTTAGAACCGACTTTTTACTACTTTGCTAAAAGAAAGAAAATTAGGTTATTTCTTTATATTTAGGTAATTTAAGTGACGGAATAAATAAAATAATATATTTTTTACCTAGACCACATCCCAATTCAATTACCGACATTCATGCTTCATACGAGTAGGTATAATATTAAAAATCTTCTACTTAAAAAAACAGAAAACTTAATATCACGTCTTTATCCCTAATGGGACAGTCAGAGCGTTTTTGGTTTGGCAACTCTAAGCGTAGCTAGAAAAAGCGGAGAGGATATCGGGACTGTAAGAAGAATTAATTCGAGTTAAATTTTGCACAAATTTCATATTGTTTCAAGGCATTTTTAGAGCATAATGCTTATTTTAAAGTAAAACCTAAGAATAAGACTTTAATTTTTAATTAGGTTTACATGTAGTAAAAATAAATTCCCCAGCGAAACGGGAGTCTGTCGCTAGTTTATTAGAATTAAACTGCACCAATGACAAATAAATATAATTGAGTAAATATATTTTGATGCGATTTTCCTGGAGGCCGCTAGTTATTCACAGTATTTATCTGTGTTTACCTACGAGTACCTTACTAGGATATCCGTAACGCGGAAGACAATAAAATTACTGCATTTATAATATGCGAACACACGAATTATTTCATAGAAAAACGGAAGGGCGCACTAATTATAACAATAAACATTAATTCAAGGTGCCCAAAACATTAGAAAATATGTCATGCAATTTATAACTGTGCGTTACAGAAACTAGGGCAGAAATTCGTTGGCTTGCAACGATGTGTTGAATAGAATTAGCTTTCTAAATAGAACAAAACGTACTCCATTGGAGGAGGTAGCTCATGGTCGATGCAACCATGTCATGGACACTGTATCTAATGCATACTGCACCTGTGCAGTCTGGTTGCATTTTCAATTCGAATGTTTACGGCTATTTAAATTGAATTTGCAGCTCGAAAAATCTGACACCATTATTATTAATATCTATTAACTCACTCGAAAGATTTGACATAGGATAATTTATTTCAAAATACTTCCTATATAAAAAAAAAATCTTAAATGGTGCAATCATAGATTTAGAGGGTCTATGGGTGCAATCATAGATTTAGAACGCAGTCAAAAAAATTCTAGGTCTATGGGAGCAATGCAATCCGTTTAACTTCATGGGTGCAATACCTATGGGTGCAATCGTAGGGGACTTCAAAAAACAAAGACGCGAGTTGTCTTTAAGACACTGCGTTTACGGTAGAGGTCGCTATTGTTGTGTATGCATATTGCGTATGTTTACTTTTCCATGCTGATCTAGGAGAAAATTAAAATGTAGAATGCACCAAGGGCTTCTCTTCCTGAGCAGATCAGAAAAACTGATCGAGGAATGCGTGAAAATCACGAATCATACCTACCACCTATAGATGCGTTTTCCAACTACGTGCCTGTTGTAAGTGGCCTTTGAGTTTTATGTCTACGCCCCATATACCTTGTTAGAGAAAAAGACGTGCGGGATAGTGTAGTGTCTGTAACTAACATTCTAAAAGATAAAGATATTGTTTATGTTTACCTGCCAGCCTTGTAAGAGCAACGAGCGATCCACCGTTCTCAGCCACATAACAGCATCCCCCGCCTGGAAGTCGCGCAGGCGGTGACACCGCGTGTGCAGGAACATGCCCAGGCACTTGAGCAGCTCCGACGTCGACGCCTGGATCACCGTCTTCCGCGGCGCGACCACCGGCCCCACCACCGACGTCGGCAACTTCTCCGAGTAACACACGTTGTTGTTCAACGCGTTCGCGCGAGCAACGTCCGCGGGCGGCAGCGGCGCAGGCACCGGCGCTGGCCGCGCGTACACACCTTGCACGCTCACATTTTTGTTCCTGTCCAAAGGCGCGTTGTCCGTGAGCGGCGCACGGAACGTCGCGACACTTTTGCTCTTGCATTCTAGCTTCTTCTTGTTATTATTGGCCGTCGAGAACCTCTTCCACGAGAGCGCGTTGATGAACAACGAGTGCTTCTTGAGGTTCTTCTCCAAGGCGGTTTTTTCGGAGATGATCTTGGCGGCGTCGTCGAGGGTGGCTCGGCGCTCGTCGCGCGGTATTTCTCGGTTTTCTCGGTTCTTGGCGTTGTTGAGTCTTTCGTAGGAGTAGGCGAGCGCGGCGCGGTCGGGAGGAGGCGCGGCGACGGGCGGGCGCCGCTCCCGCGGGCTGAAGCTCAGCACGGTGCCCATGAGGCCCGCGCGCGTGTAGCTGCTAGGTGCCCGCATGCATGACGGTGGCGGGCGGCGGCGGCGGCGGCGGCGGCCCGTGTGGGCTCGATAGCCGCGCGCCTGCGCCGTGTGCGCGCTATCGACCGCGGCGCGCGCACCCAGCTGATGCGGGGCTGACCGCCGACCGCGGACCCCGCCCGCACCCGTAAACAAACCCCTAACTCCTCGGTACCTCTAGCGGAAATCATGACTAGAAATGAGCGAGCGAAGTTCTCTTATTCTACTTGAACAATTAGGCGTTTGTATGCATGTATGTTTGTCCGACGATAACTCGAGTATCTTTGGTCGGAGCTTCATAAAACCTGGTAGACATATAGATATAGCCAACAGAATTTTTAAGTTTGAATATTAGCCAAATCGGTCAAGGGTTTGCCGAGATATGGGGTTCGCGAGTTCACAGCTTGGGCGACTACGAAGTTAATTTCAATTAAGTCGCGCTGCGGTGACGATTGGTGGGTCGATATTTGATTTGGACCCAATTAAAGTCTTGCGGTTTTGCTGGACCACTGAATAGGCTTTGACTGTAATTCAGTTACAGGCCTGCAGATGTTATATAATAATGCGGCACGAGCTTCCCACGGGTCGCTCTCCGGGGACTATTCACAACATCATTTTGAAACTTCGTAGCTCAATGGAGATTTTGTATTCGATCCCAAGCGTGGGCGTATTGGAAAATGCCCTTTATCTAATTTTCCTGGCTCTTAGTAGCTATTATTAAGTACCCGTAACCGAAGCGCATGTATGAAGAGATTGATGAGTTTAGATGAAGCAAAAGAGGTTTTTCAGGATCGTAGCAAGTGAAGGTCCATAGTCTCTGCCTATCCCTGTGGAAAAAAGGGGTGATATTGTGTATGTATGTATGTTTTATAAAATTTGTAGTATATTTTATATAGTAAGCTACTATTTTTTATAAATTATATTTGGATCTGTTTAATCTGTTCTTTTTATTATTTAATACCGTCCATTTTTTTTTAAAAGTCCGCCAATGCCGTTTCTTTTCTCCTAAACTTTCCGCATCAAATGTAGGTTGATTCCCGCCGGCGACGTGACCTGAATACAATTCTCATTAAAACACAGGCTATTATGAAAGCCTCCACGATCACGGGCTTAAAAGCTTTGGTCATGATTTTTATTCCCTCGCACCTCCTGTACTCACGTTATCCGGCGTTATGAGGCACTAAACGGCACATTAATATTAAATATTTAATCTAAAATTCATGATTTTATTAAGCAACTTTATTAAAAATCAAAAGCAAAAATGCGAATCATCATCATCAGCATGAAAGAAACATACAACACTTTTATATTTTGTATTGTATAAGTAGCTGGTACTGTACCTAACGCAGGACTCCCACTCACAAGGTAGTCTGACGACCTGACCAAGGTCGCTCGAAGGCGCTGGATGCAAGCCGCTCTAGATCGGTCATTTTGGAAATTCTTGGGAGAGGCCTATGACCAGCTGTGGACGTTATGCGGCTGAAATGATGATGATAAATGATAATGAAGTACTTGACAGTTCATGGCACCTATACATGAACTCAAAACTTCAGCCGTAGGCTTCAAAATTTACACCTCAACAGAACACTCCTCAACAAAACGTAAATATTTTAATGATGATGCCTACACGAGGGAAATTCCCGCTTACGTAGTTACAAGGACTTTACGACCGTGACAGATGCGGCTGAAACTGTTATGTGCACATTTGTCAATATAAGCTTTCGCCCGCAACTTTGTTCGTGGCATGGCATCCCTGCCCTGATGAAACACGCTTGCTGAAAATCACGTCGATCGGTCGCTTCGTTTTTAACCCTTGACGAAAAAAGGTATTATACGTTCGACGACTTTGACGTGTTTTTATGCCCGTCTGTGGCATCGTAACTCTTCAACAAATGGACTGATTGTGATGCGTTTTTGCTGACGTGCTCGAGATTGCAGTGATGTGATTTGTCTTGAGCACTTTATGGTAGACGATGTCTAGGGAGACGGAAGGTGGTCGATGGAACTCAGTAATAAAACGGCGCAACTCCATTGAGTTCGGTCTTTTTCGTCTTATTAAGTAAATTGGTCGCTTAGAAAAGAATGTAATTACACAAGAAAAGTTTTAAACTTATTTATACATATAATAAAAAATGAGTCTGTACTTACATTGAGAAAAATAAAAATAAAATAGGGGTGAAGCAAAAATAGTAACAGAGTAAACTTTTGAAAAAAGTGTGTCTGTTTGTCTGTTTGTACACGCTAATCTCCGAAAATACTAAACGGATTTGAATGAAACTTTTTTTGTTATATAGCTGTTAAGCCTGTGCAACATATAGAGTATAAATAATGTTGAAAAATTGAACACAGCAAAAGTTGTTCAGCCTGATGAGCATTTTCCAGAGACATAAAGTCCACTCGAACGAAGTCGCAGGCTTCGGCTCGTCATCAATATGTTTCTTAGATCATGTTAGAACCTCGTGGCTGGGAATCAAAGCGCAGTCCGACCGTGTGGGTGCCGAGGCCGGTGTAATGTACTTAGTAGAAGCCCTACACCCTACAATACATGTGACCATGCGACACGCTAAGCCGTTATTTGCTTGCCGACTACGTGATCACGTTATTTGCAAATTTTGCATTTTTTTACTTCCCTTTATTAATATATATGTTAACGGGGCTTAGCACGAACCTTTTTTGTCCATCCTTCGTGGTCGCAGACAGACTGGCTGAAATGCAGAGTGCAGCGGTGTTTACTTGTTAATAAAACAATAACCGGCCAAGTGCGAATCGGATTCGCGCACTAAGGGTTCCGTACCATTATCTATAAAAATCGCGTTTGTTATATGGGAGCCCCCCTTAAATATTTATTTTATTTTGTATTTAGTATTTGTTGTTATTAGCGGCAACAGAAATACATAATTTGTGAAAATTTCAACTGTCTAGCTATCGCGGTTCTTGAGATACAGCCTGGTGATAGACAGACGGACAGACGGACAGACAGCGAAGTCTTAGTAATAGAGTCCCGTTTTTACCTTCTGGGTACGGAACCCTAAAAAGGTAAGCCCCGTTTATATACAACGTGGAAGGGACAGACCCGTATCAAATCGAACCACGGGCTATACTAGATCACGATAGCATAATGAAATCAAAATAAAATCCCCGATTAGGCAGACAGAGCATTTTGGGTTCTTGCGGCTCTAAGCAGACAAAGCCCAGGGTCGCAAGACTCAAAGGCCATTATTTGTTTACAAACGGTCGTTTTGGGAACCCTTCCCCAGTATTCTGGTCTGGGAGAAAGAAAAATCTTAGAAAGTACAAACTACTCTTCCTGCGCAGATCGTAGAAGTCGATCAAGGAAATAGAATCGCACCGGTTTGCAAAACGAATAAGTTGGTATACGACTGCCACTCCAAAAAAGCAAATAATTCTAGGCGCAAATATTTTAACTTCCGTATTGTTGGTAAAAAACTTATGTATTTTTATGATACCTACTGTCTAATAATAACGCTTACAATAATGGAGTATATAATTCAGAATTAAAGGAACTATAAACTTAATATACAGATACAAATTAAATTATTGTTTAAATTTAAACAAAAAAAAAAACTAAAGTCTAAATGGATTGTTCATACTCTATCATAAATAGATACTAACTAGATAGGGAAAAATATTTCGTGAAAATGAAACTATACAGATACAAATTAAACTAGAGGCTCTGTAAGCTGTAGACCTCGCAAGCTTAAAGAGATTACAGAGTGAAGAAACTTTTACACCATATGTTTTTCATAAAATATTAACCAAGAATACAAATAAGTACCTATACTTTTAAAAAAACTTAATAAACTGCAAAATACCGGTGCAAAATACCACATTCTAGTGTTCGAACTCTATCCGCTCAAGTCAATCAGATCTCAATAAAAACGAATTGGACTAGCTATCCTTTGACAATGCTGGTGAAAAAATCCGTCTATTGTATGTCATAACACAAAATAAGTAAAAATCCTTTGTTATTTCGTTGTCACTACAAACACAGAATGGTCGTAAAAGCCATATAATCCAAAGGCGCGTAGGTCTTTGTGCCAAATCCGCCATTTTCAAAAATTTCTAAAAAATGGCTCGACTATCGCTTTTCATATGTTTATCACACCTACTCCCAAAATTTCACGAGAATCGGTTGAAAAATGCGACCTCTAGAGGAGAACACACAGACATACGAAAGCATTTTTGGCCAAGCTAAAACGTAGACCTCTCTCGCTTCGCTCGCTCGGTCAATTATTGTTTAAATTGAAACAAATAAAACAAAAATCTAAATGGATTGTTCATACTCTATCATAAATAGATACTAGATAGGGAAAAGAACGTATTACGTGAAAATTACACTTCATACTTATTTAGTCATTAAAACAGTGAGGTAAGTATAACAGTAATCTTGAAGTCAAGCTTCCTAACTTCGAAAGCTACTAAAGCTTATTCACTTCTAGCTTAACAGCAACTTGCAAGTTTCCCTAAAGTTCCTTAAGACTTTGTTAAGTTGCATATCAGCAGAATGCAAAATATCTTCAAGTAAGAGGAGCACTTAAAAGGTGTCTAAGCTGCATCTGAATAATTTACTTGTAGAAACGTACGACTTTTTTAGATTATAATCAGATTTATATGGAACATAGCCTACTATATGTTGCATCTTTGTATTTTACTATAGTATACTATACTATAGTTCAATCTTTGTATTTTGTTCCTATATATTAATCTATTAATATATTATTATAGCTTAGTCGGATACTAATCTTATAGGCAGCTAAAAATCTAACACCAGTATTACAGCTCTTAAGACACATTAAAGAAAGAAAATACTTAGTACTTTCATCCAAGTAAGTTCAGTATAATGCCATCTGGTATTCTGAATCGGATTTACACCCACTCTTCCAATAGACTTTTACGGTCTGCGAGGGAAGAGAGATATCTAGAGTCTACAGGATATCTACCCATTTATTTTATTTATTTTATATTCCATGCTGGTCTGGGAGAAAATAAAAATCTTAGGATGTCTCTTTTTTTAAATTTATTTATTTATTAATATAAAATCCATTACAGTCTTTACTTACTTGTGAATGTTACTTACTTCTCTTGCCGCGTAGATCGTTGCCGATCGAGGAAATGGGCGAAAATGCGAATCATGTAAATAGGCGTTGCGGCTAGCAACCCGTCACATTTTTTGATTCCTTTTTCCACCTTCTCGCCAACCATCACGCTAAAAGTGACCTTGGAGTCTAGCGGTCCGGGCTCTGTCTGCTTAGAGCCGCAAGACCCAAAATGTTCAGTCTGCCCCATTAGGGATAAAGACGTGATAGTATGTATGAACATTTATAGACCAAATAAAAGAAAAATTAAACGTGTAAACATATAAAGAGGTTAAGAACTTAGCGGAAGGAAGAGAGACATGGAAAGCACTCCACCGACAAGAGCCCAGCTCTTAAATATAAGAAGAAGTATGTTTGAATAGTTGCATCGTCATCAGGCCTTTTTGTCTCCACTTTAGGAGCACCACCCTCTCTGTACTACCAGAGCCATTTTTGGCCAGTAAGGCACTGTTAGGAGCTCGGTAGCCCGGTGGGAGTGCGCATTACTAGCGCTTTCGCAAGTAAAGCGACAGCAGGCGTGGTCCGCACTTGGATGGGTGACCACAAGTGGCATAAAATTCGAGCTCCTCCGTGCTTCGGAAGGCACGTTAAGCCGTTGGTCCCGGCTGTAATAATTGTATGGCAGTCGTCAAGCTATCTCAGATGCCTTTAGGCAGCCTGAAAAATCTGACACCAGTATTGGCCACTTGCACACACGAAAAACAAACAAACTTGGCTAGAGCAGCTCGAGGACTTGGCCTACACTCTCCTCGCTGGCCAGACGGGTTGGAGATGTCTGATTTATGTTTATAAGCTTTGCTTAGCTTGTATTTTCTAAGTTACCTTCTTCGACATCCACGGCAGGACTTGGAGTGGTCCTATTCTACTCTGCCGGAAACCACACGACATATACACGATATAGTTGCATGTCTCCTACATAATAATGCCAATTTTGCTTACATAAAATCTAAGTTAAATAAAAATACAAATTTAGGTAACTTGATTAAAACACGCAGAAGAATTTTATATGAAAGCTTTACTGATAACGTAACCGCCGATAAGCCGCGTTAAGCCCAATAATTATGATTTATGCCACGCTCTGTCAACCATTCAACAGGCCCTTGTAGCGAGATTAAGGGTTATACAAATTGGATGTTCTAAGCCTAGTACTTCATAACACTTATGAAAAAAACAGCTAATTTTATTTGTTATTGGATTTCTTTCGATACCTTGATAAATAACCGGCCAAGTGCGAGTCGGAATCGCGCAAGGAGGAATCCGTACCATTATCTGTAAAAAAAATCACGTTTGTTGTATGCCCCGCTTGAATATATTTTTTTTCTGTTTTTATTATTTGGTTATAGCGGCAACAGAAATACACATCATTTATAAAAAAAATAACTGTCTAGCTATCACGGTTCTTGAGATACAGCCTGGTGACAGACAAACGGATAGCGGAGTCGTAGTAATAGGACCCTTTTACTAAGACTCGACGTTTTTACCCTACGGGTACGGAACCCTAAAATCTTCTATACAGCAGGTCAGGTACAGTCCTCAAAATAAACCAGCAATTTCATTTGTAAATGTTAAAGATCTGTGAGTGTGTCTGTAACGTTTTCGTACTCCCATAAAAATCCAATCGGCTGAGCGCTGCTTTGTTCACTTCTTTGACTTCCAAAAAGAAGTAAATTTAAATCAATTCTATATTTTTTATGTGTGTTCCCCGATTACTCGTAGATGCCTGGACTAATTTGGAAAGTTATTTTTGTTTGAAAGCTTGCGAGGTATTCTTATCAAAATCGACTGTGCAGTTAAAGTTGAAGCCGATTTTTAGTTTTGAAAAGTAGTTAAGTGTCTTCGACTGAACTTGCTTCAAAATCTTGGCTGGTGATTAAAATACACATACATACATACATACTATCACGTCTTTATCCCTAATGGGGCAGACAGAGCATTTTGGGTCTTGCGGTTCTATGCAGAGCTCAGGGCCGCAAGACCCAAAAGCCACTTTTCGCGTCATGGTGGGCGAGAAGATGGAAAAGCAATCAATACAGTGATGGGTTGCTAGCCGCATCGCCTGTTAGTATGATTTGCATTTTTGCCCATTCCCTCGATCGGCTTTTACGATCTGCGTGGGAAGAGAAGCAGCTGGTATATTCTAAGTTTTTTTTATTTCTCCCAGACCAGCATGGGAGATTAAAATGTTACTCTTCAATCCCTTTATACCCAATCAACATAATTTTAATATTTATCACCGCCATCATACATAAACCATAGGTGTCCTGTCGCATTACCGTCATACACCAAACCATCGCAAATATCAGAAGCGATTAGTTCCAGACAGATTAATACGTCGAAGGGTGAGGGTGAAACGGGGTGACTTTAAGAAGCTACGACTTTCAACCTTATTCATGAGGTTTTAGAATTTAGAATCAATTTGGGTGATGGCAATGGTGACGTGATAGAATGCAAAACAACACGCATAGGTCAGTGAACTTTTGTAATGAAGATTTTGCGATGGAAATCTGACTAAGTATATGACATTCTAGCAGATGTGAATATTTGCATGATTTTGCTATAATTTGTGAGAGGGGCTGTAATTCTTTATTAACTTTTCCCATAACTGTCAGTGAATTTTTAACACATTCCACAATCAGGCTGCTACTACTAATAAGATCTATTTAATAAAGTACATTATAGGTACTTAGATTATGTGTAACAAAACAGGCAGAATACCTACTTACATGATCTACATTGTTGAACTTACCTAAAAATTCTATACCTACACATGGGGATAGAATTTTTAGGTCAGTATATATACCTACACATGGGGATGTGAGAAAAAATCGATTTTGAAATAATCGCTAATCACTTATACATCGTTTTTTTCTAAAGAAATTTAAAATTAAGAAGGCGACATACGTCATTGCTATTGCATTAACCACAGGCGAGTTTATGTATACAACGTGGAAGGGACATACCCATAAAAAATTGAACCACGGGCTATACTAGATCAAATAAGTATAATTTTTTTAAACAGTAACCGCCTTATTATAAAACGCAGACTATCTTTGTTACTAGGTTTAAACCATTATCCGACCAAATCAAGATGACATCTAGTAATATGCCACTGTCTCATCTGAAACTGGCAACTTGATTTGGTCGGATAATGGTTTAAACCTAGTAACAAAGTTAGTCCGTGTTTTATAATAAGACTGTAAAAGAACAAAAAACATTTTGGCATTACCATACTAAAGTGAGCAGCCGCCCGGGCAATTTGTATGGGAATGTGTTTGTATTTTCTTGAGTATTATGCTATATAGTGATCTAGTATAGCCCGTGATTTGATTTATTAGGGGTATGCCTTTCACGTTGTATAAAAAAAACAAAGCTAGAGAGCTTTGATCGTCGATCGTAGCAGCCGATCGAGGAAATGGGTAAAAATGCGATTTTTTTTTGTCTTTTTCTGTCTTTGGCCCACCATTACGCTAAATTAGGCCTTTGGGTCTCACGGCCCTGGGCTCTGTGTACTCCGTTAGGAATAAAGACGTGATAATGTATCTGTATCTTAAATCGGTACTTAGAATGTTGCAGAAATGCAAATAATTCTTTAAAATCGAAATACGAATTAGCGAAGTACGAAATATTTTTTAGGTTATTACAATCGACGTTAGTCACTTGATCTAGTTACTATGCGAAGTGAAACACTTTTTAGGGTTCCGTAGTAAACAAGGAACCCTTATAGTTTCGCCATGTCTGTCTGTCTGTCTGTCTGTCTGTCCGCGGTCCTACTCAGAAACTATAAGTACTAGAAAGCTGTAATTTGGCATGGATATGCACGGACCTAAAGTCCGTGTGGATATGTATATTAATCATGGCGAAAAAGTCGTAACATAAAATCTGGAAAAATATTTTTTTATTATTAATAATTTTAGGTTAGCTGCCATACAAGTAAAGAGGTAGTCAATATTTTTTTCTCGACAAACACATTGTGTGGGGTGTCGTTGAATAGGTTAATTATTTCAAAAACATTGTGAGCTTGTTCACACCATTTTTGGATTTAGGAATCTGTTTCTGAAATATTTGGGTTTAAAGTGAAATTTTTTGTTGGAGGCAAGTGTCCCCCCCCCCCCCTCTATCTGCTAAACGGTTCTATATGGCCACGTGAAAAAATTCACAGCTATAGTTTATATAATGTAGTTTAAAGGAAAACTATCAGAGCTAAGTAGGGTATACAAATTAAAAAGTTATAGGCGATCAACTTATAAAATGTACTCGGAAAAATAAATTTCATACAAATTTAATAGATAATTAGTTTTTAAACGTTTTTAGTGGCATAAACTCAAAGTTGGCATTCGGAACTACGGAACCCTACACTGCGCGTGGCCCGACACGCACTTGGCCAATTATTTCATATTTCAATATATTATTAGGAAAAGTTGATCATAATGCGTAATTCGTTATAGAATACTTTTTATTTCATGTAAATCGTTTTTAGGGTTCCAGCAAGCATTAATCTCCAATAACTTTTAAATGGCTGAACCGATTTTCATGTTCATCAAACATAGCTAAGAATCACTAAACCTTAAAAAAGCATCTTATCTAGGTATATGGTAGTAAAGGCGAATAAAAATACGTTGTAACTTTTGTATTTTATTCTCTTATTGGCAGTCGAAGAAAGTTATAATATCAACAATTTGCACCAAGCGTGCTGTAAAGTACCTAAATACACAGACTCTGAAGTAGAACCTAGATTTTGGTCTAACTTAAGACAAGATAACAGAGAGTCAAGCAACTTTATAGTGCATACTTTAATAGTTAAATGCTTTGGACCATTCAATGTTGGTACATTCTTCAGAAAAAAATGAGTTTTTCATCGAAATATAACACGATCATCAATTTTTACATAATGACTGTACCAAAATTAGTTATTTTCTTTACTTAACTTACGTTTGACATATTTTTGCTACAAATTTTTAAAATGTTACGAATTAATGACTCACATTTTTTGTTGAATACATTGGGGAAAATATAAAGATATATTAATTGTTGTTGTTTTAAAAGTCATAAGTAATTAAGTAACATCTAGTTTTAAATTACTAAAACAATGTTGTTTTACAACAGTTATATGTGACCGAAAATATATCTTAACTCTTATTCTCAAATATGAAGCATATCAGTCGTATTCAAAATATTTGAGATTGAGATACTTATGTCAGCAACACCACAGAGAAGCAAATTATGAGGGAAAATTTACTTCTTTATAATGGCACTTGCTTGTAAAAATACATTAAGGAATACTAGGCACCGAACGTGTGCGTCAATATCTAACGCGCTTAAACTAAGCAATATTTACAATTAAAACCGCTCCCCTACCATATTATTAACATATCAACACATCCATTCCATCAGAAATTAAGCCTGGAAAGGGCATATAACAAAACAAAATTGTCTTTGATCGATACAATAGTTCGCAGAAACCTGCAGAAACATAAGACATAGTAGGTATTTATGTTTCGGCCAAATTAATCTATGAACAATTCTTAGGTCAAAAATAATTCTGTTTTGCGTTATACGCCCATATAACAACGATAAAATCTTGACTATCAAAAATACGTTGTATTAGGCCGTAAATATTATTTTTTATAATAAAGTTTTATATTTTTTTATTTTGTTTTGTTTGATGGGGTGCGGTTTCACGTTTTGAACGCAAGTCCATTCACGCTTAAAACTAAACTTATGAAGCCAAGAGTGTAATACAGTACAGCAGTCTTTGCTAAATATAAGTTTATATGACTTGGCTTTCTTTGTACCTAAAAACAATTCGTACAAAACTGATGTTGAAAAAAAGAGAAGTTATTGTTAGTTTTAATAATTAAAAAATTACATATTCAAAATTCAATTACCTACTCGTAATTAAGGAAACCAGCTTAAACATTTTTTATCTATTTTAATAAAACTTAACTATCTTTGTAATTTAGTTTTTTTGCATTAGATAATAAAAATTATGTGTCAAAAGCAGCCAACTGTAATACTTACAATAGTATTATAATTCTCTGATCAATAGATATTTTGCGTTTTCTAGGCCAAGCTAGTGCAATCAGCAGACCTTGGTGATCAATGATATCCACAATTTCTCAACATCAGTTTCATTTTCCACTTAACCTAAAAATTAGAGATCCATATTAAAGGTTTCCTGAGACTCGTCAAAGGAAATGGAATTAGATCTGATCTTCTGCGCTGACATGATCTGTGACGCAGGGATCGAACTGGGGTTCTTGAGGAGAGCAGCCGGGAGGTTGCACTTCGGTGGGGTCTGTGAGATCGGGGACCGCGCAAGAGACATCATGAAAGACCGCTCGTACACGATTCTTGTGCCTGGAAACAAAAAAAAAGAATATTTAAAAAAAGTTTACCATAAATTTAATAAAAAATATTTCGAATGCAGTACTTATTAGATCCGTTCATGACACTGGTTCATCTTGTAATGTATGATAAAAACGATTGAATTGGCAGTTAAATTACCTAAAATGACCTTATACCAACTCAAAAAGAGCTTTTAGTAGTATGCAAAAAAAGAATTAATTAAAGTAAAATGGTTTGTGGAAAGTACAACAAAGTAAATTTTTAAGAGTCTGGGCAACTGAGATAAATTGCAACTTTAGCAGTTTTAAATTCATTTCTCTAAGTAACTTTGAAAAGGGCTGCAAAAAGCTTTTGACTTTGTCTTTGTAACCAAATACTGTACAAAAGTTTTGCCATAAATTTTCTTTCTTCTAAAGATTGATTTTTATACGTTGTAAGTAGGTTCCTACTTTGCCTTTATGAGAAGGTCGTCACGTATCGTAGAAGATGATTAAAGAGCGAAGGCAAAAACTATGGCTGTATTTAGTAAGTACTTAGGTGTTGAATAGCATCTAGTTGATAAAAACAGACAACAAATAAGTGATAAACATTCATAAATCCTTCGCATCTAGTCGAAATATTTCTTTAAATATTGTTAAAGACTTCTGACAATGCGCAACAGTGTAACTGCCCATTAAGTACATCCTACGCAGAATGTGCGCAGTAAAAGTAATGAAAAATACGCGAAAAGTATTTATATCAGAACTCATAACCGCAAGCTGCCGCTGCAAATATGTCGTTTTGCAGCTATTTTAGTTTATTGATTAATAAAACGCTTTAAGCTTCCATTGTTCAACCATTACAATAATTTTGTGAAAGTGATTCGCGAGTATAAATTTCGATATACGATGGCATTGATAACAATTGATATGTTAAAAATGTTGTTATTTAGATTTCTAACAATTAAATTAATAAAATAAACTATAAAATAAAAACCGAACTTACAACTTAAATTACTTATAAATATCTTAAAAAGCCCTGGCAAATTGCTGCCTTGTGGTAACATGTCATATCTTATTATAAAAAAAAAATTAAACTTTATACATGGTTAATGAAGCTTTGTTATTTAAAAATTAAGCTTTGGATGATTTAGAATAAGTGGTATATAGGGTGCAAAGATTAATTGTCATTCTTTTTACTTAAACGTTATTTTTTAATTTATTCTATTTTGTGATGTTTGTATAATAAAAGAAACTTAAAAATGTTCTATAATAATATAAAAATGAAATATGATTTAAGTATGAAAAATTTAGAGGGAGATGGATTACAGAAACATACAGTTTGGAGTAAAAAATTAATTCACCTAAAAGCTATGCTATACATGTTTAATCCTTGTTTTCCTAGACATACATATAATACACAGAAGCTAATACATCTAATTGTACTAAAAAAAATATAATCTAGCGGACTACATTAAACGTATAAAAATATGGATACCCTAAGAACTTAAAATAGGCAACTTATGTTATTTCAAATTTGGTTTTTAATCTAAGACTTTTTGACTAACTTTATCATTTTTATAAACAAAATACTAGTACTTACTTAATACTTTATTAAATGTACACTAACGTTCATACAAAGCTCAATAAAAAGTAATCAGGCAAAAGGCAAACTATCTCAAATCGACTGTATAATGTGGGTCGCGGAGGAGACATTAAAACACCATTTCGCCAACAATGCGGCAGGAGCGCAAATATTTGGAAACCAAAATGCGAGATAAAACGACCTTTTTAATAGCTCTACTTTTGCTACAAAATCGCTAGTACGCAATACCTTTATATATTGTTAGAAGTAACGTAAAGAAAAATCGTTACTCTTAGCCATAAACATCACTTAACATAAACAAAAACTTTTTAATATTTTTTATGCAAGACAAGCATATATCATTATGAAAGAAAAATATTATGTCTTTTGATATGGACCTGCCATACAATGAATTGTGGAGTAAATATATATATTTGCATTCAGTTTTCGAATTTCAAATGTGACCTAATCACACACTTTGCAAATTTTTGGTTACTCCCATGATTCCCATCCATCAGAAGGATATTATCGCTTGACAAGGCCTAATGAACACTGCAATTAAGAGTCAACGACTTCTACAAAAGACAAAAACAAGTTCATTTTAAGAGTAATGTGGGCTCTTTATACTTTTATAGGGCTTATAAAGATCAAGGAGACTAATCTAAGGCAATTTCGTATATATATCTAAACATCTATATCTACGCATATAATAATACAGTAAAAAAAATGTGTCTGTACATTAAATATATTTCCAATAAATATATTCGGAGCGATGGGGACATAGTAACAGTGAAAAATTTAAAAAAATGTCTGTCTGTTTGTCTGTTTGATTGTACACGCTAATCTCCGGAATTACTAGACGGATTCAAAAGAAACTTTTTTTGTTATATAGCTGTTAAGCCTAGGCAACATATAGGGTATAATTGATTTTAGAAAATGTCTTGATGCAGAATCATAATGGTGTGACCAAACTATAAGAAATATAAAAATGATGCCTTAGCAAAAGTTGTTCAGCCTTAAATAAAAATAATACCTATGAAAAAATAGCTACCTTATACAAAGTCTATTAAAAATCATACTTAAGGTCAACGTCCGAAAGGTTACAATAGGTAAGGTAATCTATAGGTAGAATACGTAAGTTCAGTTTATTATATGAAATTTCCGATTGTATAGCAAAAAAAGTAGTTGTATTAGCAAAAGTATTAGATTTGATTAGTTGGAAACTTTCATTTTAATTTATTTATATACCTAGACGTTGGTAGATTACTATGTGATGTTACCATTATTATAAGTCTGGATAATTACTAATGAGATGAATCAACTCAGTCAACGACATCCACCCACGCACGGTCGACAATGGTAGGGGCCATAAAAATAAGGAATAACAAGATTTGAGTGCAGTTAATAAGCTTTTTCGTTTTGGAAACCCTTGGAGGAGCTCTATGTCCAGCAGTGGACAGAGCGGACTTCCTGTGGCTGATATGATGATGATGATGATGAATGATTCGAGTTCAATGTACGAATAGTATTTATCTAATCTCTCATGTTGTCTGGGAGAACAGAAAACACATAAATGTACCAGCTGTTTCTCTTCCTGTATAGATCTTAAGAGCCAATCGAGAGAATGAGCTAAAATTTTTATCATGTGCGATGCGGCTAGGAACCTGTTACTATTTTGATTCCTTCATTCACCTTCTTGCCCACATCAAGCTAAAAGTGGCCTTTGAGTCTTGCAGCTCTATCTGCTTATACCAAGACTGAAAATGCTCTGACTGCCCCATTAGGGATAAAGACGTGATAGTACATAATGTATGTATGTAATCATTTGTACTTGTCTGAGAAAAAAGAAAATCAATTTTTTTTTGGAAATAAATTCAATGTACAGACACATTTTTTTACTGTTGAATTATATAGATTGAACACCACATTCAGCAAAATCAATAAGCACGGTATATTGATCGGTATTGGGAATGCTTACTCATTTAATAGCGTCACCTTTCATTGCTGAAGTTATTATTTGTTAACGTCATACTTAAGGTCAATGACCTATAACATAATAGATTGTTTCACTTATAAATAAAACTTTTATAACAGTTTATTGTAAGATGACGTCTTTAGAGAAAATGCTGCAGTGCAGTATATCGCTACTTCTTCTGTACTTTCGCTTAGGGAGCGGTACTAAATTGAGCTTTTCAAGTCTAAATGGACGTAGAAATTTATAACAAAATCGATAGCTTATTTATAAATAATTATAATAAAATTGACAATTAAACAGTGATAAATACTACTTGTATATTCTTAATCTTTGAATAAAGATGACTAACTAAAATAATGTTGACTTTGACTTAATTTTGACTTCATAAAATAAGTTTATATATATCATGTATATTATAAATTTCTTATCTAATCTAATAGTTTATTAATACAATAAATTTTATTCAGAAAAGATATTTGAAATCAAAACATAAAACTAAGAATGTAAATTAAATTAAAACTAACGACAATAAAATATGTACTTATAACCTAAATTAAAAAAGGCGGGCGCGCATTTCGGACAGCGTTTAAGTATTGCTATCCAACGAGGAAATGCCGCCAGCCTCTTGGGTACTTTGCCCTGTGACGGCAGCGATTTGGCCTCAATTTTTTATATAATTTAATATTAATTATTTTTAGTTAGTTTTAATTTTAGGTTGTATTTATTTAGTTAATATTATTTGTTATATTAAGTTATCTTAGAATAATATTAATTAAAAATATCTAAACTAAAAAAAAATTATAGAATATGTAAGTTAATTAAAGTAGCTTGTTTATGTTAAATAAACAATCAGGTATTTGAATACCAGTACACATTAAGATTCTAGTCTATGATGTTTTATTTCTATAAAAAAATATATTACAGGCTTCACCAAAAGGCTTTATAAATTTCATTATTCTATATCTACTCCTAATTATGTAGATGAGTGGGTCAAAAAAATTTATTCAGTACAGTTCATAACAAAAAAAAATAGTGTCAGTTTTCATTAGTCATATCCATTTTCAACATGATTTTAGATTTATTAATTTAATTTAAAATTTAAATTATAATAAAAACTAATTTTAGAACCGCTATTTGACTTCAAAAAAGTCTTCTTCTTCTTATCGTGTGTGTTAGTGACTAACACTAGTGTCAGAGTTTTTAAACAGCCTTATAGGCCTCTGACATGGTTTTAGGTAACGACCAATGTCAAAGACAGTGACCGGGACCGACGGCTTAACGTGCCCTTCGAAGCACGGATCATCTTACTTATCAGACAATCAGGTGATCAGCCTGCAATGTCCTAACCAAACTAGGACAACAACACAAAGTCGTTACCCCCGCTGGGAATCGAACCCGCGACCTCCGGGTATGAGCCAAACGCTCCAACCATTACACCACGGAGGCAATTCAAAAAAGTATGACGTAATTTTTGTATTTCATACAAAACTTATAGAAAATGTTTGTTTTGACGTTTAGAAAAGTGCCTGATTTGAGTTGTCATCTAGCGGATTGGCTATTATCGACAAATAAAAAGTCAAAGACATCACTTAGATTAAAGTTGTGTGACAACAATGATATTTATTGTTTTGTTTACATCGTATTCTTGGCTAGTATTGTATTTTCAACTTTAAACAGATGACGTCAGCCTAAGAGTAGGTAGCTCTGGCGAGGTCTGAGGATCTATTTTTCAAATGCGGAGTCACTAAACGAACGGTTTTTCGTATGAAAAAAAACCATTCGTTTATGTGGCTCCGCGTTTCAAAAATGGCACTTCTGGCCGCTCTGGCACTAACTTTTTCAACAGCATTGTTTATTATTCTACGCCACGACGCGGCACGCGGCGTTACGTAACCGGTGTGTAGAGGTTATATATTGGTTATGTATGTAGACAAATCTTGTGGACGAATCAAACAGATTGAATTGAACTAGTCCAATAGTAAGTTTCTACTAAATATATAAGGTTTTTAAGTCTCTATCTACGCCTGTGTGCTTGTATTATGGTTTTTTTTAGATATTACGGATTTTTTTAGGGTTCCGTATCGAAAGGGTAAAAACGGAAACCTATGATTAAGACCCCACTGTCCGTTTGCCTGTCAGTTCATCTGTGCGTCTGTCTGTCTGTCTGTCACCAGGCTGTACCTAAAGGCGGGTCTCCTGCACCAAAATATCCAAAACATTACACAAAAACACGCAAACAAAGGGGCGTGGCCATACACAATTGTCTATGGCATACACATGTTTCTGCTTTCGAAAGCAGATGGAAAACATGCCCTGCGCGGGGACGAGAGGGGAAGGATTTCTTTTTAATTATTTTACGGTTTTGGTTAAGAGTCCTTTGGAGCCTACCTCTATTATCTGCAATTGGTAAAACGCAGAACACATCTTCTAGTTCTTCGTCAGGCAGAAATGATGATAACAGTAATCAGAAATAAATATTATTAGGTACCTTAAGTGTCATTTTTGAAACGCGGAGTCACCTAAACGAATGGTTTTTCCGTACAAAAAACCGTTCGTTTAGTTACTCCGCGTTTGAAAAGTAGCACCTCATGATGAAGTCAACCATAAAGAAATGTTTCATTCAAAACAGAAATTATTTGCAGGAGACGGTTTGTGTATGAAAAATAATATTTTTGTTTTGTTTTTGTTTCATGTTTTTTGTGTAATGTTTCGAGATTTCTGGCGCAGGAGACCCGCCTTAATGAACCGTGATAGCTAGACGGTTGAAATTTTTACAGATGATGTATTTCTGTTGCCGCTATTAATTTTATTATACTAAAAGCAGATTAAAATAAATATTCTCATACAACAAACGTGATTTTTTATAGATAAAGGTATCGAACCCTTCGTGCGCGAGTCCGACTCGCACTTGGCTGGTTATTTAATGTGCATTGCTGCGTTCGCGTGGACAATTGCTATCCTAACATTCCATTCAACCCAGGTAGCAGGAAGGTCTGTAAAAAAAGGCCAACTCCTTTTTTTTTGCATCTTGAGTTGCCGCCTCGTCGAACTCAGCCCGCTGTGTACCTCTACATCTATATAGAGATGAACAGAGAATAAAACTTTTTTAGTGTGCGCAATGGTCCGAATAATTTGATAAAGAAATTTTAAGTAATCATTATCAATGAATAGTGGTAATGAATCTGGTAGTGCTTTTACTCTTATCTTTTGGTACCACGGAAGAATTTAATTACTCAGTTTTTAGATAATGTAACTCCTGTAAATTTGCACCAAATAAAGAGTTTTTCTTTTTTTCTTTCATTAATCATTAAAAAGAGAAACGGAACCATCGGGGAGTGTCTGACATGCACTTGTGTTCCCAATCAAATTACCTAGTTCGTATTCTTGGTTGCAATAGTGAACCAACACTCAAATCAAGAATGATTCTTCACGAATTTTAGCGTCGGTTGGTTCCACACTTCAGCTAGGACCTGACGAAGATTTTCCAACATCAACAGACCACTGGTGAATACGATGTTAAAATAATAAGATTGTAATGAAAGAATTGTTTGTTCATCAAGTATTTCATTAGACATCACGTTTTTCATTAGACAGATGTCAAACATTAACATTAGCTACAAGTCGTAACTTAAAGTAATGAATAGCACTGTTTATTTTTCTATGCCACGGTGCGCCCGTGCCACGTGGAGTTACGTAATCAACTACTGTTCACTTCGAAACAAAACAGGCTAAGAATTGTTTAGAGGAGACGAACTATACATATATTGACTATATAGTCAGTCATCATCATCAGTGGAGACAAAAAGACCTAATGGTCTTTTTGTCTCCACTGCAGGAGCACGACCCTCTCTGTACTACCAGAGCAGCCAGAGGACTTAGCCCACACTCTATACTCTTACTTGGCATAATAATAATAAACATTTTATTAGCAATATATATAAATGAGACATTTATTTTACAATCTTATTTTAAGTACATATTTGATTGTTCAGAAGAGTTGATCCTATTAATAGACGGGATAAACGCTAAGAGGTTTTAATAAAAAGGTATTAAAGAGTCTTAGGTAATATTGTGGTCTGTAAGAAGAAGAAAACTATAAGATCATAACTTTAGTATTGTTTAAAGTTAGTTTTGCTATGCGATGTCATGCCACGCGGCATGACGTAATGCCGGCCGGTGTTTATTCAAGAATTGTAGATAAAGTGCCAGCTACTTATCGAATAAACACAGATTATTAATGGTACTTATAGCATAACCGACTTATCGAAAACAATTGAGGGCAGATTAGAAAATAGAGTTTTAAAAATGTTACTTGGAATAAAGAATATTTACGGCAATATTAATATTAGGTATATATCATATTCGTCGATGACATAGAGGCTCAATAAGTACATGTAAATCCAAAGGCTCTATAAAGATTCTATAAATACTTATGTCCATGAATTTATACTGTTAAATATCTGAATATAGTTAACACAACAGCTATAGCAAATCAAACAGGATTGACCTTGAATATTTAACAAAACATAAAACTCAATCTTAAATAATCTAACCATGTGTTGGTGTTTTTTAAACAGGCAAGCATAGAGGCATCACTAATCTAATTGGATTTCAAGGTTCTCTTCCACGCCGCCATGAAACTGCGCAAAAGGTCGCTAAACTGCCGCTAAATATAAACCATCCCGCACAGATGCCGGCTAAGCTGGGATACTTTGTTTGCTGTAATTTAGAACCTAGCACAATTTATTTTATTATCCTTAGTACTTTATTGTGTGCACATGTGGTTAGTAAACCCAACATGGAACAATAAGTAGAGAACTCGAAACATTACTCATAGACGCGAGGATACCTTATTTGCGACTATATTAAAACTAGTACAATTTATTAACTTTTGTCCTTCAAGCAAGGAAATTAAGTAAGTATATAATATCTTTACTATAACTACTTAATATGTGAGAGACCTTAATCTCTTAAAATCCTAAAATAACTCCGGAGGTTAGCTCGGAAGTGCTTGGATCTCATTTTGTTTATTACATGTAGAAACGTTGGGTTGGTACACCCAAAATTTATTTAGCCAAATGAATATGACTTCAAAAGTATTCCTAATTAGGTACTGCAATAGAAGTAAGTATATCAACTAAATATGCTATTTGTAGATTGTACGATTGTAATGAAGACATGAATGGGTTCTGAGAAATGCAGGTGAGACCCATCTCAATTTGCAAAACGTTGCACATATCTTACCACTGAACCTTTATTAGTCGGTAATATAAAGAATTGCAATGTGTTTCATTACTTTAATGTACTTTTGACTGTAGAGTTAAGTTTGGCACGCCTAATAGATACTTATGTCACTTATGTTGTTGTTGATAGTTTGTTTGCCAAGTACTAGTTTTATGTTTATAATTTTTTGTTGACACTGTCATCCAATCTTGTTTATTATTCGAAATAGAGCAATTTATCAGTGTCATATCAATCATTTTTAGATAAGGCATGTCTCTGCCAAAAGAACCTAACCGTACTAAGTACATACGCACTGTATACTTACCTACCTATTTATTTAGATATTATTTTCCTGATGTCAACTTATTACACAAATATAAGTAGATTAAGTACTAAATCGTCGTAATTGTCTACATTAAATATTAATGACCTATTCACCTATTACTCGAATACCTGATCTATACTGATCTGTGTAAAAAAAAAAACTTTACATGTAATGAAGGTCTCGTAACTCAATAACTATGTATAAAGTTGAGAAGTCTCATGTAAAACTAACGTAGTTATTTCAGTATGTGTCTATTTTAAAACTTTCTGTAACTTTATTTTTACATTACAACTCTATTCTATATTATGTAAGTACATACCTTCTAAATTACCACGTGCTCATATTATTTTGGTTGGAAGATAGTTTTATGTTTTGACAGCTATCATTCGAGTATGAGACGAGTTAAGATAATTACGTAAATAATACTTAAGTATAAGTATAATACTTAAGTATCCATATGGCTTCGATAAACATTATCTCACATGTGACTGCCAGCTGGTTATCTACTCATGTCATAGCAACAGTGTTTTGCGACGCAATAAAAAAGCGAAAATTATTTCCAAGGTCTTTACCTCCAGGCGTGGTTGAGTAGAGGGTGCCCCCAGGTGTGCTGGAGTAGACATCAGGCATCTGCGAAGGGTCCGAGATCAGAACCCTTCTGGTCGGGATCGCCTGACTGTGGGTCGCTTGCCTCGCAATTGGTGACGCAGACATCTTGAATTTCAACTTTATCTCCAAACTTTAAAGTCCAAAACAAACAACGAGCACTGTCACTGGTAACTGTACGGGAAGACAAGGAGGACTGAGCCGGCTCAAGCCGGTGTCTAAAATAAATACGTACGACCGCGTTGCACCCACACAGATGTAGCAACCAGCGTACATATGTCACACATGAACGCGCTACATCAAAACAGCATAGAGTAGTACTATAGCGCAGCGCAGATGCGTTGGCGGGCGTATGTAGGTACGTTGTGCGATACGCATCAAAGACTAATAAAATTATTTAGAGAGTTACGTGTCCATGAATATCCAGAGCTCATTACATAATGATCTCTTCAATAAATTCAGCTGGCAAAAGGAATGGTAAATAAAGCCGTCAATAATTCATTTAAGACACTTTGATTCGGCAGGTTTGTCTTGGAAGCTACTGAGTATTTGTCTAAAATGCGAACTGGTTTAGAATAAAGTAAATGCAGGGTATTTTTCACGTTTTAAAATTCACATAAAATTGTTTTGATTTTCGAAAATTTGATCATTGACAATCTTTGTCATAAAACCAACTACTTTAGTAGGTTATCTTTTACACGCTTCGAAGGCGGAGCGTAAGATGTAGTGCATTACTCTCAACATTTACAAACATTTTAAACTGTCTGTATTATATTTATATCTTTAGTCTCTACTATAGGAGCACGACCCGCTCATTACTACTAGAGTCATACCTATACCTGGCCAGAGCAAAATACTTATAGTCCTCAAAAATCAACATTATATTCAATTAAGATTCTAAATTCTGTGCCTTGGAAATTAGGACGGCCCCTTGTGTGGGACGCTATATGTGTTGACACTGGCGCCGTCTCATCTCTCTGTCACAGGGTCTAAAGCCGTGACAGCCGCAGCTGCTGCAGAAAACCTCAAACAACAAATATCGTAGTATCGTAGCCTTGGCAATAATACTTGTTTGAGCCGTTTGGGGTTGAAACGTTGGGCCGTGGAAACCATCTGCGCATAAAATATTTAATACTGTCGCCCGAAAATCGCCTGAAATCACGCGTGACCAGAGGGCTGGCCTTTATCTGGCTCAAAAGATAAGCATTGCCATGCAACGTGGCAATGCTGCCAGCCTTCTGGGCTCGTTACCACGGGGCAGCGATTTGCCAGGGCTTTAAGTTATTAGTTTAGTTTTCGTTAATTTCCTTGTTTATTTTATTGTTTCATATAAAATAAATTAATCCAATAGATTCTAAATTACATTTTAATTTAGTTTTAATTTTTTTTATTTAGTTTTAGTTATACGTACATACTTACATTGCCACATTATATAAAAATGTATAAACCTAATCTATGACAACAGTACAACACACACGACAACACGCACACGATAACACACACGGCCCACAATCTATATGCGTAGTTTTTATTCAGTTAAAACAGCACGGCCGAAGTAGTGACCGATTTATGATCATTATTCTGGTGTGTTATGGGAACAAGGATGGGAGTTTAAATCCAGCCACACATACTCGTAAATGTTTACGACAAATGCAATTTTATCAGTAAATAGAGTACTTTTTTGTGTGAATTCAAAGAGAATTCAAAAATCTTATTTTTTCGGCATTACCATTAGATTGACTGTAGATAAGGCTGCCTGAAAAATAATCACTTCATATGTTATTTTTTTAACTAAATCATACGACAACTACTTCTTTTTTCTACATAAGTCATATCAGTTTACTTAGAACCAATTTTTTTTTTAATTTTTGTTATGTGTTTGTCCGTCTGTCCATCGACAGACGGATAAACACACAAACATTTGCGTCAAACATATAACACCCCTCTTTTTCTCTTTAAATCGAGGGTTAAAAAACATTTTCCAATAAAATGCACTTACCTGTCTCAAAAGCCAAATTCCTCGCATTGTCTATTCTTTTCAAAATAAAAATGTAGCGTAAAATATTCTCATGAACATAGAATTCCTTTAAATTGTCTTTTCTTCTCAAAATAAAAATGTAGCGTAAAATACTGTTTTCGTGAACACAAAAGCTCAATATAATTTCGCAACGTTACGTTTATTTTTAATGTTACTGATTGAAAAGATAAATATTTATATATTATTTTTGGAGAAACGAGTTTAGCTTCAAATATCGACACTTTAAATCTGAGTCTTTTTGTTATAAGTACTTACCTACTCAAAAACAATATTCATAAAAAAGAAGACTGTAATTCTTTTTTCTCTTGCTTAATAGTAGCGACAAGTGCAGATATTATTTTAGATCTAAGTAAACTACATAACAATTTAAAGCAGTATGGAAAGTTTAATACTTAAACGAATCTCTATCTATCATACTATCTGGAGGCTGGAGACCTTCACTAAATAAGGTTTCTGGTCGAGAGGTGTCTTCGACATCGTATAGTACGGTGCGTCACAGACATTACGTCTTACGTATATACAAAATATAGTTATTTTTAAGTTTTATATTAATGTGTGTTAGTCTATAACAGTCTTATTATAAAGCACGGACTAACTTTGTTACTAGGTTTAAACCATCATCCGATCAAATCAAGTTGCCAGTTTTAGATGAGACAGTGGCATATTACTAGATGTCATCTTGATTTGGTCGGATAATGGTTTAAACCTAGTAACAAAGATAGTCTGCGTTTTATAATAAGGCGGTAAATGTTTATTTCGTTGCCTGAAATAAATGATTTTATTACTAATACATTCATGAAGTACAAATACAAATACAAATCATACAATACAATACATACAATTAAACTACTAGCACTGTTAAAAACTCATAGTTGAGGCCGTGCCATCAAAGGTTGTTCTGTTTTATTAAGTACAAATAGTTTATGGGGTGATGCAGTCTATAATTTTGAACAACTTTTTCCACTAAATGTATATCGAAATATGAAAAATAAATGTTAGGTTCTCATACAAATCGAAATAGTCACGTAAGTACCTATCGGTATGAAAATTGTTTTTCGTATTTCGATATCTAGATACGCGGCAGCATGCGTCAAAGCCAAGTTTAAAGAAATTATATTTACAAGAATCTAGCTACTTTTGACCCCTTCATATAATTATTAATATGCATATTAATATTTAATTACTTTTCTTTCTTTTTCCTTTTATATATTATTAATGGCACTTTTAATCCAGGAACTGGTATGTTTTTAGTTCTACACGAAGGATATAAAATTCGCATATATTTAGAGAATAAGCAGTTTAAATTTCTTATCACTTCCTTTTATTTACACAGATAACGTAGATATCATCGCAAAGCTGTATTTAATCAACTTACTAAGACCTTGAAAACGCAAAATGTATGTTACCATTTATCACACCACCAGACTGATAATAGATTATTTACATTAGTATATCATAAATTACGTTACTCAACGTCTGATCTATAGAATAGACGTTTTTTATGATGTGTGACTAAACTACAATACTTACAACAAACGTCCTTTTTACTAGTCATATCATAATACATAGATCTGAAGATAATATGATTGATTTCAGCTCGCTTCTTCCCTTCCTTTACTGTGTGTATATAAAAAAATTAATTAAACATAACTTAATAGAAACAATACATATGTTTTGACGAAAAATATTACTGCTAAGACTACAAAATCCAAGATACGGCTGAAAACGAGAAAAAATAACTACAATCTTCGAACCAAAAATAAACCTTACCCAATTATACCACGGACTTATTACGGAAAAAAGACAGTTCTTTTTTAGGTATAGCACAGCTGTTTAACCAATTGCCAAATGAGCTGAAAACGTGTTAGAGCATAAATATATTCAGAAAGAAACTAAAATCACATATCGCGACCAGTACTTAATCTCTATTTTCATATGTAATTATTTTAGTACTAGCCGAAGCCCGCGACTTCGTTCGCGTGGACTTTATGTCTCTGGAAAATGCTCATCAGGCTGAAGAACTTTTACTAAGGCGGCATTTTTATATCTCTTATAGTTTAGCTGGACCATTTAATTCTGCATCAGGCGTTCCATTTTCCAAAATCATTTATACCCTATATGTTGCCCAGGCTTAATAGCTATGTAACAAAAAAAGTTTCATTCGAATCCGTCCAGTATTTCCGGAGATTAGCGTGTACAAACAGACAAACAGACATACAGACAAACAGACATACAGACATACAGACAAACAGACAGACATTTTTTTTTAAATTCTTACTCTATTACTACGTCTCCATCGCGCCCATTATTTTTTTTTGGAAATATATTTAATGTACAGACACACTTTTTTTACTGTTTTATTATATGTATAGATGTAGACATCTCAAGTGAAATGTAAATTTCTTATGAGAATAAAGTTCTTTAAACCTAGGTATGCCATTATATTGTAGAATGAGGACATACTTTAGTACTTGGTTTTCACAATTATTCACCCGAAAAAAAAATTTACGTGGGACGTGTACAACGAAGGCAGATAGTAAAAAGACTTTGCTAAATTAACTTTGTGATTAAATTTGAAAAAATCTCTTGCCATATTTATAGTATCTGGAATATTTTTTGGGATTAATTTTTTCAACCTCATGACTACTTAGGCAAATAAATAAATAGACCGAAAAACAATTAATCCCGCATCTGGATTACAACCCTCTCCCAACAAAGTATTTTATTAAACGAGTATTTTATTAATAGAGCTTAAATATCAAAGTAACAGTAAAGAGCACTAACAAACATCATTTTACCGGAGAGAAAAAAATCCAGCAGAAACTTCTTGCAAGTCTGAAGTCTGATTGCGTTGATTTTATTGGATTCCGCAGCGACGGACGCAAGACGGCGGAATTTAATAAGGAAGGCGGGATTCTGACTGGTAATCAGGGTAAGGTCGTCAACGGTTATGGGTAGGTAGTAAAAATACTCTTTGCTAAATTATCTTCAATCAGATTGAAGTTGTTTGGAGACTGCGAATTGATGAGGCGTTCATTTGGAAACGAAACTTCAAACTTAGTAATTTGACGAGACGTTAGTTAAATTATTGATTTTTGTTAGTAACACACTACTAAATAGTGGGTAGAAATAATGAAAAACGCATGGTTTAAATGTGTTATTAATGTATTAGTGAAATATTGGTGGTCACCGTGGGAAACTGTAAAAAAAGTTTTGTTTAGGCATTTTTATCTTATGGTGGAATAATGATACATAAATAAGTACATAATATATAAATACTAAAAACATTACAATCATCTTTTGGGGCAGCCGGTTAATTTAAAGGGGGAAAATAAATATTAAAAAACTCTATACAACGCCAAAAAAGAAAATATTGATTTTTCTTCAGTCATTGTAAAGGAACACTTTGAAATCAAAGAAGGAACATAAGATAAAGTAAAGGTAGCTAATTGAAACAATTTTAATGAATAATATAAAAAATAAAATACACAGAGTGGGTGACAAAACAAAGCAATTCTTGTGAAAGTTCACGGAAAAATTTCAAGCTGATTTAATATCACACCATACCATATTTATCATTTGCACATGTTTAAACTATGTACTTTTGTGATGAATATGTTTACTAATATATGTAGATATATATTTGCAGGTCACGTGGTGAACGAACACGTGGTATTTCGCATATTTCACAGTAGTTTCATATAGATCCATTTCATAAGAGGTAGCGTGATAACTAAGTATATAAGCTCGCACGCAGCGGGTTCGATCTCCGGCCAGGGCCAGTTGAAAAATTGCCATTTTTAAATTGTATCTTGGACGTTTATTTATATAATATACGTAATCTACATAATCTACAATTACAATACAACGACACTTTAATGAGTCACTTATCTATGACGCAAGTTTAGGCCCAACACAGACTACCCGTGACGGTGAACCCATACAATCATATGCAATAACACGTCATGCAAAAAGCAAAAAAAAGTGCGTCATGGATAGTCTGTCGTCTGCTTTGGGCTTTAAGCTTACTTTGGGGTTAACTCAATCGGTGTGATTTGTCCCTATAAATAAATAACATTTTGTACAATGAACATCGATAGTATTAGCGTAAAGGTGTAAGTTAGACTGCTAATCTTATTCATATTCCATATAATTATATAAGGATAGTTAGTTTAATAAATATTTTTTCTGTTGCGTTCGCTCGTCGCTTATAACTTACACATTTAATCCAATCCAACGCGCAATCGCAATACAATACTTCAATATTATTGTTGAGTTTTATTTTTTTATCTCAAACTGCGCAGTTATACTGTTGTTGTTAGTGAGATAATACCTGAACTAATCGAGTTTATTTTGTTAAACGGTTAACATAACTTGTTCTTATCTAAATGAGCGGTGTTATTTTTACCTTTCATCTGTAAATTATTAATTAAGTTATTATTATTTTTTTAGCCTATGCTAGTGTCCCACTGCTGGGCAAAGTTTGAAATTTTTTGAGTTTAGATTTAGTTAGTTTAATTTATTTTATTAATTTATTTGTTGAACATTTCCATAAATAAAAAACCCTTTCATATTTACATTATTTTAACTTTAATAGGGATGTGTTCGGGGAAAAAAAAGGGGGTGTTATTTAGTCCGTCAACTATTAAGTTGTATCTAAAAATAAAGTACCCATATTTTTACGTTTCATAAAGTTGTAAAAATTCACACAGATACAACTCCTCAAAGTTACGTTTTCCATACTTTTTAATAATCTATATAATGAGCCCAAAAAAAATCGGTCACATCCCAATTAAGTTTGCACTGTCAGCTTTTCTATATGTGTAGACACCTAAACTACACTCGAGTCGTGTCTCTAACCCTGAAAAAAATGTTGAAAAAAAGTTTTGAGCCATAACCGTACACAGGAATTTAAAAATAAAATATGTAGGTATATTTGCCTATCAATTTATTTTAGTAAAAAACAATAAATAGGTACTTAATAACATTTAAAAATAAATAGACTACCACGTTCTATGTCGTACGTATAAAGTGATTTTTTTATTTATCTAAAGTAATATAATAATAATAATATATTTTTATTTCAGATAATTATAAATCCATATAGTGTTAGTAAACTTAACCTATATTAGTACACAAAAAGAAACGCAAATTAACTAAAAAAATATAAGCAAAAGAACATTTGTTGAATAATTCCTTAATCGTATCTTATAACCAATCACGAAAATTTCAACTGTCTAGCTATCACTGTTCATCGGATACAGCCTGGTGACAGAAAGACGAGATGGACAACGGAGTTTATTTTAGTGACTTGGTTCCGTTTTTATCCTTTTGGGTACAGAACCCATAAAATATACATAATTATTATGTGATTCGACAACAGTTCGTTTCAAACCAGTATACGTACTAAGGTATTTTGTGTAGATAGGTACTACCACAGAATACATAATAGTACAAGGTACTACTTAGCTACTTCGAACTTAAAATTATTTATGAAATCCAAGAAATAAGTATTTGAACATCTTATGATAAACATGTTCGACAACACGCAGAATATTTAAATAAAAATATTGTTTGAATACAAACATTGATTTTCCCTAAGAGAGTCGCAGACAGAAGAGCAGCCTTTCTGAATACACAAGTAGGTACTTAGGTACTTCATTGTCAGGCAAACATTTCCTTTGAAATGCCTCAAAACAAACGAACAAAGAACTTTTAGAATACCTATGACTATTTAATAAAGAAAAAACTAGGTAAAAAGTTCAAATAGAAATTTAATAGCCGTTTTATCTTTATCTACTTTTCTAAAAGATTGACTGCTAATTAATAAAAATTGCGAGAATGAATTTTCTAGTACTTAACCACCATATTAGGATATATTGGTAGCCTTAGGAATTCACGACGTTTTAAAAGAACCACATTGACTTAAGGGGATATATAATTTTAGAGGTCCAGTGCTGCCCCGCTTTTAAATAAATTATTTGAAAGAACGGAGATATCTAAAATTTTTTAAAAATTTTTTTGGTCTGATCATGCACTAGATAACCGTTCAAACTAGTTATTTTGTGAACTATTGTTTAGTTTTCTTAGCATTTTTGCTAAATATGGCCATTTTTCGCAAAATAGCTAAGAAAAGCTTCACGTTCACACTTTTAACTGTAAACAGTAATTCATGAAATAGTTTGGTTGTCAAGACAAAATTTTAAATGATTGATATCATTTAAAATTCCCGTTTCTTTTAAAAAAACTTATTTCAAATCGGGACAGCACTGGACCCTGAAAAATATACGTTGTTCCGCCACTCATCACTATATGGTGTCGGGTGTTTTTTTTTAATTTGCCTGTAAAATAAACTTATGTTTCCCTTTGTCCACCATCACGCCATCTTTGGAACTTACGTTCCTAAGGCTGTGTCTGGGACTCGTTAGGCATAATGACGAATTTGTAAACCCTTACCACTTATGTATATCTCAAATATATCAATATCCAATTTGACTAAATGATATCATATCAGCCACAGGAAGTCCACTGCTGGACATAGGCCTCCCCCAAGGATTTCCAAAACGACCGATCGGAAGCGGCCTGCATCCAGCGCCTTCCTGCAACATTACGTAGGTCGTCTGACCATCTAGCAGGTGGGTGTCCTACACTGCGCTTGCCGGTACGTGGCCGCCATTCGAGAACCTTTCTGCCCCATCGGCCATCGGATCTTCGCGCTATGTGCCCCGCCCACTGCCACTTTAATGAGCTAATCCGCTTGGCTATGTCAGTGACCTTCGTTCTTCTACGAATCTCCTCATTTCTGATTCGATCACGTAGAGAAACACCGAGCATAGTCCTCTCCATAGCCCGTTGAGCGACCTTGAGCTTTCTTATGAGACCCATAGTAAGGGACCACGTTTCAGAGCCATAAGTCATCACTGGTAACACACATTGATTAAACACTTTCGTCTTGAGGCACTGAGGTATTCTAGACGATAAAACACTGCGCAATTTTCCGAACGCTGCCCAGCCTAGTCGAATTCGTCGAAAGACCTCTTCCTCGAAGCTGGAACTTTCTGCCTGGATCAATTGACCCAGGTAGATATACTGGTCTACAACTTCTAGGGTGGAGCTCCCAACAGAAACAAGTGAAGGCGTAACGTGCCTATTTGACATGACCTTCGTCTTGTCAATATTCATTTTTAGGCCTACCTGTTGGGAAACTCGATTTAGATCTTCAAGCATCGTACTTAAGTCCTCCATCGATTCTGCCATGACAACGATATCGTCGGCAAATCGAAGGTGAGTGATATACTCGCCATTGATGTTAATGCCCAGTCCTTCCCATTCCAGGAGCTTAAAGGCATCTTCCAGAGCGGCGGTAAACAGTTTTGGAGATATGACATCTCCCTGTCTTACGCCTCTTTGCAATGGAATATCCTTCGTACTGTGCTCCTGTACTCGGACCGACATAGTGGCTTTGTTGTATAGGCACTTCAACACCTCGATATACCTACAGTCAATTCGGCACCGCTGGAGAGACTGAAGCACGGCCCACGTTTCGATCGAATCGAAGGCTTTTTCGTAGTCCACGAACCCTAAACACAACGGCCGATTATACTCCCTCGTCTTCTCTATAACCTGCCGCAATGTATGGATGTGGTCCATGGTACTATAGCCTTTTCGGAATCCGGCTTGTTCGGGAGGTTGGAAGGCATCAAATCTGTTAGTGAGACGGTTCGTGATAACCCTCGAAAACAACTTATAGACATGACTAAGAAGCGTGATGGGCCTATAGTTCTTCAAGAGAGTATTGTCACCCTTTTTGAAGAAAAGGACCACCACGCCCCTGTTCCACGCTTCTGGCGTTACGCCCTCGAGCAGAACGGAATTAAAGAGCCTCTGAAGGACTTTCAGTACCGGCGTTCCGCCCGCTTTCAGAAGCTCTGCTGTGATTCCGTCCTCACCCGGCGCCTTGTTGTTTTTTAGCTGTTTGAGGGCCATTCTAATCTCGTAAAGACTGATGTCCGGGATATCCTCGGTATAGTGTCGGGTGAGCTTGGCTCTTGGATCTGTAGCCATATTCACAGGATTTGCAACGGATGTATATAACTGCCCATAAAACCTCTCGATCTCTGCCAGCACCCCATCCTTTGTCGAAACCATGTTACCGCCCTCCGTCTTCAGCTTAGTCAGCCTGCTTTGCCCAGTAGACATGATCCTTGCAAACACTTTGGAACCTTTGTTTCGTTCTATTGTCTCCTCAATACATTTAGTATTAAAGGAGCGAATGTCGTGTCGCAAGGACCTTTGTATTCGTCTATTGAGCCGCCGATACGACTCAGCATCTTCGGAGGTTTGCAGCGTCATGGATCGTCGTTCTGCCATCAAGTTAAGGGTCTGAGCAGATATTTTTTGAGGTTTCCTTTTAGGGCGGGATTTAAAAAACTTAGATCCCGTTGCTTGGACAGTTTCAACAAGCCCGTTGTTTAACTCGTCCACTGAAACGCAATCCTTGAGACCTTCGAAGCGATTGGAGAGTTCTATTTGAAAGCTCTCGGGGTTTTGGATCTGACTCTGCGATGGTCGTAGCGCAGACTTCATCAGCTTGGACCTTTCGAGTCGGAGACTGATATTCATGATGCCTCTCAAAATTCGGTGATCGCTGCCGGTTTTAATCCTGTTGATCACGGAGACATCATTGAATATCTGCCTCTTCGTCGTCAGGAAGAAGTCTATCTCGTTCTTGACAGGGGGCTGGTCGTTTTTACTAGGACCTATCCAGGTCCACTTTCTCTGTGGCGGCTTTTTGAAGAAAGAGTTCATCGCAAAGAGTCCCTCTTCCTCCAGAAAATTAGCCAGCCTATGTCCCCTGTCGTTACGCTCGCCATATCCAAATTGCCCCACCCTGGTCTCTCCATCGCGTCCCTTGCCCAGTTTTGCGTTAAAGTCCCCCATAATAACCGTAAACTGGGTTTTCGAGGCATGTATGGCCCTACTAATGTCCTCATACACGACCTCAACCTCTGCATCTGAGTGTTTTCCGGTTGGCATATACACCTGTATAACCTTCAGCGAGTATCTTTTCGATACTCTGAGTATCAGGTATGTTACCCTGCTGGAAACACTATCGATGGTAACTAAGTTATTTACGAGGGACCTGTGGACGAGAAACCCGACACCATGCTGAGACTTTATTTCGTCTCCTTCCCGGTGATAGAGTAGGTTACCGGACTCCAGGGTCGTCGTGCCCTCGCCCTCTCTTCGGACTTCAGACAACCCTACAATATCCCAACGTAACCTACTCATTTCCTCTTCTACCTCAGCCAGTTTTTCATCCAGCCTCAAAGTGCGGACGTTGTGCGTTACCAGGGCCAATTTTCGCCGTGGGTGGTAGCCCGATCTCATCCGGAGATTCTTAGCACCCCCTGCCCCGCCGTTACCATGACCGCTACCGGAGCCAGGAATAGCGGGGCCGCCGGGTACTGGGGGCCTGGTCTTTTTTTGTTCCTCCATTAGGGGGTTTTGCCATACTCGCCACGCTTGGCAGGCGGGTTGGCGAGCGCAGTGTTGTGTCACTATCAAGCTTCCGACGCTGCTGCCCGTCAGAAGCCTGTTTCGGTGTTCGTGACGAATATATCCTTTAGTCGCCTCTTACGACATCCACAGGAGGAAAGGGAGTGGTTCCATTCTATGCCGGGAACCACACGGCACTAAATGATATATAGGTACCTAATCTTACTTTTACTACGTTCAGCCATCTTGTCTAAGTTGCGTTCAATGAATTGGCTAGTTGTCCTTTAGCCATTTAATTGGACAGCTTTAATATATTAAAGCTGTCCAATTAAATGGCTAAAGGACAACTAGCCACTATAGTGGCTGCAACATATTTAATATCTCGCGAATATAGGAATCGATTTTCCGAATCCGAATATGTCCGGATTCAGGATATACTTCAAATTTTGTATAACTACGCCACATATGACGACATTTTAACACTATTTTAATATAAATTAATTTAGTTATAATTAGTCTATAGATGCCATAAATCTGGATGTTAATAATTTAGCATAAATTAGATCAACTATTACAAGGTCAGACGATCTTTTTCTAAACATTTTTATTTTTAATTCAAATAACTGGTTCTTTTTTTAACCGCCTTCAAAAAAAGGAGGAGGATATCAATTCGTCGCTTCTTTTTTTTCATGTATCTTCTATTATATTGATTACTCGAAAACGCGTGGACCGATTTGAAAAATTTTTTTTTGGTTGAAATGATATACTTTCATAGTCATCAAGTCAGCATCTGATAATGGGATCTTAAAGAAATCGAGGGACCTCTTTCAATATTAAAGGCACACATAGAGCTATTTTTATTGTGACTACTTAGAACATTTGCTTTCAGAAAGCACAATTTCATGATGCCTCAACATAGGATTGGGGTTGAAATAGCTTTTTAGTTTTGATTTTTTTTACATAAATGCACCATTTTTTTTTCGGAAACGTCTATACTTATTAGATTACGGAAAACCGGTATCACATTGCGAACCCTCCCCTTATTAGAAGAGTTTCTAAATTTATGCTCGATGCCTTAGAAGAAAACATACAAGCCGATTGTACCCAAAGCTTCAGATTTTCGTTTCAACAGAAGCCCTCTATCTCAACTAATCTCAACTTAGAGTATCTTACGCCAAAAGAAGCTACTTAGCCAAGTATGTTGTACCAGTAGGACTACTGGCATATTTCGTCCCAAAAGTACCTACGTGTGTTAAGCAAATAAGTAATGTGCCATGGTACTCGTTTCCAAAAAAATTACCTACTAAGATAGGTACATGTGTACTTTGTACATACCAACTCGTAGTCTTGTACTTACATACATAATGTAGTAGGCACACGGTCAAGGTTACGAAGTAACGCGAGCGACGCTTCAATGAACAAGTGAATTCTTAAAAAGTTCAAATTACGGTCATGGTGTTTTTTTTTTTTCAATTCGATTCTATTCTTTATTTGGAATGTGTATACATACGAGTATTTGCTCACGAGTATGTTGGTAGTACTTATTATAAATAAATCATAAAATAAAGACTAAAACTAATATAAAAGAATATAAACTCTGTTGGGTTGGGTTAGTTGTTGTAAGTCTATGTTTAAATAGTTGTACCAATGAAATGCAATAAATATTTTTAAAGCATATTCAACACTTTCTTTGTTTTTGCTAGTCGTGTGTGCTGCCAATGACATCTCTGTGTGCCTACCCTTAACTGCAGTTTTGACTACATGCATCCCAATAGTTTCTATGACTTTGGATATCTGTTACGTTAGTAATTATTATCTTTGGCTGTATCCATAAAACACAACACGGGTTGAGGTTGAGAGTGATAGTATGAAAAATCAGATAGTGATATCTGATTTTTCAGACTGTTCCGTCTATCAATAACACCTTCAAATAAACAATACAATGTGATTATATCTGATCTGATATACCTACCTACTAACTTATTCGTATGCTAAACAGAACCGCGTAACTGTTAAGCAAGTGCATAATTTTATCGATACTTAACTCGGAAAAACAATGTCACGTTTCCCGCATTCTTGCCCGCGTGTTTGTCCGTTTATTTGTCAACAAGGAGGTGTGTCGATGCATTAGTCATCGTTATGTAAGGCATATTTTAAACGCAGTAACGAGGTATAAACAGTTTCAAGGACGTATAATACAGCAGCGCAAAATGCGGTTTATTATACTAAGGGCTCAGACAGACAAGCGACATGCCAGCGACAACGTAACTTGGTCGGCGAATAAAATCGCATGTTCAGGAAAGTATTTATTCTAATTAGTCCGTCTTTTAGATTATCCAAAAAGAATGGACTCATATTTTACAGTTTGAACAAAGAAGTAAAAAAAATCACAAGAATACGGATCATCAAATTTTATTCAGAGTGGAAGCTTGTGAAGTTACCGCGTAAAAATCGCACTTACGCATGACGTTATGCGAAATTTTAACGCTGTATCTTCGTCATTTTTTGAAATGAAAAAAAACTTTTTAATAATATAACCGATGGGCCTAAAATTTTTTTCCAGTCATCATGCCTATTGTTTCGCGACTGTTCGCGTCCAGTCAGCAACTATTGGGAGTCATTCGCAACTGTTGGGGATTGTTTATTGACACAGTTAGCGACAGTTGGCAATCGTCGACAACCAACGTCGCGAATTGTCTTTCGTATGCTAGAGCCCTTAGTTAGTAAAAAGTAAGTAAAAATTTATCTTTTTTCACCTCAATTGCTGCCAAAATATCTCCCATCCTTGCCAATTCTGCGTGACCCATTTAACTTCTAAGCCAAATAAGTTCTATCCGGCCTACTAACTTTTTATCTCTATGTTATCAACACGGGGCGTGTCTCCATAGTGATTCATTGTTATGTCAGGGATTTTAAACGCAGTTGCGAGTTAAACAGTTTCAAGGGCAAAGGTGAACTATCGATTAAAATTAAAAAAGCCTAGAATATTCCGGAAGCTTATTGGGAATCTTTAAATTATTTTTCTACTTTTAGATAGCTACGAGCACTTAAAAGAACATTCATTATTTATGATTTCAGCGTGGCTAGTATGGTGACAGCGACTAATTTTTATCCTTGTAATTTGTCATAGAGGTAGATAAAATTGAGCGACAAAATAACTTTCTTTATTTTAGGTATCTCGTGCCACTCCTGTGCGACCATGGTTTTAACAGGTCATTGGCTCCAAAGCAACACAGTTGAGAATGCAACTGGGAATACTTAATAGGTACCTACTCATACTCAATATTAATTGCTCCCTTAAAGTAGGGTACATTTCAAAAATCGAGTCATACAATACATGACCTTTCAATACGGGTGTTAAGATAAAATAAGCGCTCTTCTCTCATATGGCCTTTACCTAATTGGGCCCAGCAATGAGAGAATTGCTTTTAATTAAAAAACTTCAATTAATGTGTATGCATGCTTAATGTACCTATGTTTATTTGTTGTATCCATTTCTTATTTTTTTTGTTTTGATTTAATTATTTATCAAAAGTTGGCACCTATTTAGATGCGCGGAACTCTACCCTACGAGCTACGTACGATGCTACAAGAACGTGAACTCAGCAATACTCCCTTACAACCAAAATCTAGCAAATCTTCACTTACAAAATTAATTATTATTTTTAGTAAATTAATTACAAATATACTTAATGAAAACTTATAGAACAATTTGGTAAAATGCTCAAAAGTGAATAATATAATTCAAGCAAATGTTAATTTAAATTAGCATAGACAAGGACGCGTCATAGACCAGAAAGAGATGCCAACAGTGGCGTGATGTTATTTAACGTAGCTATCGAAACTCGTCGAAAATGCGTTGCAAACCTCGTGACTGTGTTAGTAAACATTGGTTAGAGGCAGACAGCGGAGATAAATGGCTTATCCCAAGCAGTGCCTGATTTAGACATTTTTAAGGCGGGACAGAACATCAGACCCTACCTAAGTCGAGCCGCCACACGTTCACCCACTAGCTTCACCCACCAGTGCGTCAACGAGGAATTTCTGTTTACCCGTGCACCCACTGTAACCTTATCTCGTCTCCAAACGAGATCTGCTAACGATTCCTAGAATAGTTAGCAATTTGTTATGAACCGACTAAGGAAAGAGTATTGTATTCGTAATTTAAAGAGTTAATATGTGTCAATTAAGTTAATTGAATCTAATGTGGTAAGAATAAACGGCGCCTGAGCAGAGCTGAGTCTCCCGCTGTGTTTAATTTGTATCTGCACTGCAGCGCAGTGGCAGGATGCCAAGTAGCTGGGGTTCTTAGGTAAAAATGTCAACACTGATTGGCACTTTTAGTAAAACTGAGAGTAGGTGTGTAGTGATGTTGCTAGATAGGTATATACAGGAACGAACATAAACAACTGTTTACTTGTTTTGTTGTAGATACTATCTGCTCTACTATAGGTATATATACCTCCATTTATCTATCTTTTGCGTCTACAAGTTGGCTAACACTGGTGTCAGATTTTCGATCTGCCTAAATGCATCTGACTAGCTAAGACGTACAATGACCAATATGGAGACTTTCGTATCACGGAGGAGCTTGCAACTTTTATAATCTACCTGTGGTCGTCTAAATAAGTGCAGACCAAATCCGGTGACGTTTAGATGAAAGCTGTATTATGCAAACCCCTGCTAACCGAGCGTCTCTTATATGTAGATACTTACCTAATTTCTACGACATAGGTAAACTTAAGAACGAAATAAAAAATCGACCAAAATGAACCATCAAAATCAAAGCCAAAACTAGTTTATATGGAAATATTAATACTTCACTATGTTTAAAAGCTCGGCAAAATATTTCAACTATGAGTAAATCTTGTTAAAAATATAGGATTGTTAGGCAGGTATCGCTTTTGAATGTTTTCGTAGATACCTAAGGATTACTTATAATAAGACTTGTAACATTGTAACTTTGTAGTTGAATGGATCATGTATCAAAACAAAGCAATGCGTTCAAACCTAAACACCGTTGTTTTTCTAGCGATTTCCCTAAAACAACTCATTACCATTACCAAAGGCTATTAATAATACAGTGTACGGAGCGAATGTAATTTATAATAAAGCGAAGCAAGCAGAAGTGTTTGAATAAGTTGTTAGAAGTGATTTATGAATCATGAATAACTTTATGCCGTACTTTGCGACTGAGCGAATTAGAATTTCATACATTTCTGTCTCTAGTTTATTCTGTTAGTATTTTCCATCTTTTTTATCTTCTTGTAATTGCTCTTGTCTGTAGAGTTAAGTGGAGATGCCTCAATTCATCTTCTTTCTTCTTCTCTCTGTCATCATTTTATGTCAGTAGGGCTTTTCCACGTCAACATAGCATAGATACATTTTTCATTTAAAAAAAACCAAGAATTTCAGTTCAAGTAACTAGATCACGAGATGTAATATTCTTTTTCGTATTTCGGTATACCTACTTTCTTGAGTTATGTTTTTAATTAATTTTATGAAAGTTCTATCCCACATTTATGATTAAAGAATTTATTTCAAAAGATGGCGCTAGTACTGCTCTGTCTTCGCCTTAAATTCTCCTTCACATTTTTTCGTAAAAATATTTATAATTACACGAAAATAGAATGTAGGGTTTGATATTTTTATCTATACGGTGAAATGTTGACAAAATTACTTCCGCGCGAAAAATCTTGCGTCAGAAAATTGGCGCCGATCCATGCTACTGGTTAGACAGGAAAATCTTCACTATTACGAGTATCATTTTATTAATAGTGGACCGAATATCTAGGGTATATAAGTTAATTTAAATAGCTTAGATTAGTGCGACATCGGTACTTAAATTAACATTTATATTATGGTTTATAAATAAATAAAAAGCAATGACATCATGATAAAATTCTAGATGGCAAGTCGGATTAAAATATACAACACGCAGTAAAAATAATAGATCCGCCATTCAAAGCGGCCAGAGAATGGCGTTTTCAAATTGTGATGGGACTTCGGTTTTGATCTATTAATGTAATCCTACTAATATTATAAACGCGAAAGTTTGTAAGTACCTATGGATGCATGGGGTGTTTATTACTCTTTCACGTAAAAACTACTGAACGGATTTTAATGAAACATTACAATAATATAGCTTATACATCAGAATATCACATAGACTACAATTTTATTAAGATATTGTGTGATAATCCTGCGCAAACGAAGTCGCGTGAACCAGCTAGTTTATCATAAAAACAAGTATCGCTGTGTTAGTATCTCATAACCCACTACACAACAATAGATACATTTGATATGTAAACGGGCAGCTTCGAATACGAGACTTAAGTATAGCCATCCATCCCTTCTCCACAACACCAACTGCAGGACTGGACTGGCTCATTAGACTGCCACCACAAATTTTGTACATGCAAAGTGAAGCCTGTAAAGCTCTCTACAGGCTAGCTACGGCTGGTCTATGAAACAGGGCGCTAATGGAGACGACGTATGAGCTCGAAAGGATATTGGATATTGAAAGTGATAAGATTCACTTACTCTCTGAGTACAACTTCAAGAATGACTTTAAGGTATATGTCTCTACAAGGGAAGAATGGAAGGAGGAGTTTTGACCTTCAGAACGCGTATGCTTGACCTGATACCTAAAGCCAAATGCCTGAGTAGCACGAGATGTTTGTGCTTAGTTCTTAAGTCGCCTTTGGCGACATCCACTGGAAGAGATGGAGTTATGCGCCTATTTTAGGCAAAAAGCCACACGGACGACTGCCTGTCAAAATCGACGTGACCATATATTTATAAAATAGGGCAAGGTTAACTGTTGAAACTGAATCTTCACACTTCCTCACACGTGTTAATAAAAAAATACTCTCAATCTCGCCGAGGCCGAGACTCAATTTAAAATACATTTCGTTAGGTTTTTAAATGGTGTTTTTTCTTCTTCTTTATATTTAAGAGCTGGGCTCTTGTCGGTGGAGTGCTCTCCATATCTAATATAACAACAACTAACTTAAGAACTTAGCGGAAGAAATGGTGTTTGCAGCAATGAAAATGAAGCTTCAATTACCGTCGAAAAACAACGACTTAAGTCTACAAGTTTTGAATACCCGTCAGGCAGACAGTCTGAGACCATGAATGATAGTACATCCACACATTTTTATCCCTAATGGTAACGGGGTAGACAGTAGAGGTGGGAGACAGAAGCTAGTTTAAAAAAATAACTTACCTACTGTTGGAATGGATTTGACAATCCCAAGATTCCTACGCGAACCTCACATTGTTTTTATCCAAATAATAAGCTGACTACTTATGCTAAACAGTCCAATTCAATCTTTATGACTTGAAAGGGGAACAAATATTCACACATATGTACATCCATCCACACAAAACTTTCAGTTTCATCCATAAAAATACCGAATTCAAAAGAAATAATATATGAAAGTCTCTACCTATTTACTTATCAGACTTACTATTCTTCTACTAGAAAGTTGACCAGTATGTTGTAAGAAAAAAAAAACAAAAGAAATGAAACGTGCACAGCAAGAATGCTATTCCCTCGAACACATGGTCAGTAATCCGCGTAATTGCATTATGTGAGTACCTACCTGTACCTACCTCCTAAGCAATGTCAATAGCGGCGGCCTTGGCAGTGACCTGTGCACACGTTCGCGCCGCATTGCTGATCTTACACGCTTTTTTTTGAAGTTGGTACATACCTATTTATGTAAGGTAGGTTTAATATGAATATAGTAAAAATCGACAAGTTTAACTGCGCTGGACTCATAACCTGATAGGTTAACAAATGGGAGTCGATCTGGCTTTTAATTACATTAGTATCATTATCATCATCACCATCAACTCATTTTGTCTTTACTGCAGGAGCACGACCCTCTCTGTACTACCAGTCGTACTTGGCGAGAGCAGCCAGAGGACTTGGCCTACGCTCTCCTCGCTGGCCAGACCGGTTGGAGAGGTCTCACTGATGTTTATAAGCTTTGTTTAGCTTGTATTTCCTAAGTCGCCTTCTACGATATCCACGAGAAGACTTGGAGAGGCCTTATTCTACTCGCCGGAAATCACACGGCACTTACATAAAGTATGTGTAAATATTTTAACGTGAGTTTTTTTTTTATAAATTTATTTAGGTATATTTTTGAAGGATGTTAATTAATGCCTATGCTACATTTTTTTTGTTATTATCAGAATAGGATTAAAACTTTAATTTCAAAGACTGAAGATGTCACATCTTACAGTCTTTGGAATTAAAGTTTTAAGTAATTAAATCTTTATGACAAAGTATTTACTTTTACCTCTACGTTGGGATGGACTTTGTTTATTTCTTTAAACAACTACATTTCTTTTTCCAGAAAACATACTTTCCACCCATCAAAACCAACCTACTATAGGTAAAACAACCTACCTATGATTCTCTCTTTACATCCCTACATCCAGAATCATTTTTTCTGAACTACCCACGTCAAGTCTATTAATATAATCAAAGTCGATAAGCAGGAACATCTGGCAACTGGATCACAAAACAAACAGTTCAGAAATGAAAACATATGACGACCTTGACAGTGACTTCTGCGTCGCAGCCGAGGCTATCTCGTCACGCTGTGAACTGGGTCACGTTTCCTTGGTTATTGAAAAAAATGTTACATAAGTAATAATAAACATTTCTTATATAAATAGGTACGTGAATAACTTACAATAACTTAGATTAGAATGATCTGGAATCTGAAGCTGGATCTTTTGTCGCTATGCTTTAAAAAATTTGAAGCTCTATAGAAAAAATATCTCCCGATAGCAGATTTTACTTTCTAAAAACTTATGCTAAGTATTATGAATGAGTATCCCCCTGATATTTCACTTCAGGCTTTTCTCTGTTGTCTAATTAAATTTATTTTACCACCGTCTATAATTATAGCTATTTATATTCTACATATACTTATTACACTTTACATAGTTACGTATTACCAGAGAATTTTAGAATAATTATGCAACGTGGAAAAGACAAACCCGTCATAAATCAAACCACAGGCTAAAATAGATCATTATAGTATTATGATAAAAATAACAGTCATAAAAAAATCGACATTCCCATACAAATTGCTCGGGCGGCTGCTCACTATTGTGTGGAAATGTCGATTTTTTTCTAATTTTTGACTATTATTTTAATTTCGTTATATGTACTACAGTGATCTAGTATATTGTGGTTTAATTTATTACGGGTATGTCCTTTCATACTTAAATAGAATTTAAATGAGTACCTACATAGTTAATTAGAAGCCAGAATCTTTTAAGCTACCTCTAGGTGATCCGAACAGAATAAGGAGCCAGCGTTTAGGCAAGTATTCTATGTGCCTAAGTCGCAAATTAACCTTAACATAATAAAAATCACGTTATATAACTTTAGATATGCAAAAGCGGTGTTAAACACAATATTTATATCGCATAGAAAACGCGATAATAAAAGGTAGATTACGAAATATTTTTTCTGATTACATCATCCCACGTGACTCCGTGTTTGATTTGATGGCTAATGAACGTGGCGACCAGAATGGAAAATTGATTGCTTACTGGCGCTCTCGCAAGTAAAGCGACAGCGGGCGTGGTCCACACTTTGATGGGTGACCACTAGTGGTATAAACTCGAGATCCTCTGTGCTTGAAAGGCACGTATAGGCGGTTGGTCCCGGCCACGGATATCATATTTATCTATTTTATATTATGTATCTAATCTGCTTTACAAAATGCAAAATATGAGATCCTGGGCGCTACATTTAATAAAATATCTACTCTTAGTATGATCAGGAGAAATATTCTTAACAATTTAAATATATGTAAGTACTGAAAACATCTCAAAGCTTCATTTATATAACAGGCACGTTTGCCAAAAAATAATTTTATTTATTTATTTATTTTCCTTATCTTTGATCGTATATTCAGGTAGTCGTATCACTGGATGTGATCTCTTATTACGGTGGAAAGTGCTACATTCCTCGACTTGCATTTCCTAATAATGACTTTGAAGGGCTCCCTTTACAAATCGAAGATACATTACTTGCAAGATAACCTTTCTTTTTATGGCGGTAGAGTTCTAATGCCTCCAGTCCCTTTAACTTACGTACAGTTTAAAAACAACAAACACGTGACTTATATGTTTATAGAACCAAATGCTAAAAAAAAACCTCAGTGATGGCCGGTTGCCGACTCCGCCGAATGTAGGTAAGTGGGTGAACGTTAAAACTGTCTGCGACTACGTGCGCGTTGGCACGCGATGGCAGTTTCAGCTACATCAAGATCACTAGATGAAATCTATGTACTAGTATGTATTAACAAGAGCCCTGGTTCCACTGTGATTTGATGAGGTTACTGGTTACACAGAGCGACTGCCGTCTGACCTCCGCAACCCAAAGGATATACAAAAACCAGTCTTTGGATAGGCTTGAGAGCAGATGGCGTTCGGGGTCCTGTTTATACTTTATACGTGCCTTCCGAAACAATGAATCATCTTTCTTTTCGGATAATCTGATGAAATAAATGGCCCTTTTCTATCTCTACTTAATTCAAAGATAAGAGAAAGATACTAACCAGGCCCAAGTGTACATAGAATAGGACTCCATCTCGTCCTGTAGATATCGTTAGGGCGAGCAAAGGATCAAGCACATAAACATCGCGCGCTGCATACAATTGCCATACAACGTGGTTATGCTGCCAGCCTTTTGGCAACGCTGCCGCCGCGGGGTAATATTTTAATGTATCCCATTATATAATTTGTAATTTTTTTACTTTACTGTATACTGTTCTTAATAAAGATTTTTTTTTTGCATTTTCATTACCTTCCCATCCATCCTTCAGTCTTCTTTTACCAAAGGTTGGCTGGAAGAAATCACTTTAGTGATAAGCCCGCCTTTGTACCTACTATATTTTAAATGTACTTTTGATTGTAATTCTTATAAATAAATTTTATCTTATCTAGGTTCAACAGACACCTAGCGATAATTTACAATCTCTTATCCGTTTACAATCTGATGCTGTCTACCTCGGCAATCTATGCTGATACAATACCTACGGTAATTATAAATGTTTCTGGTTTTACTATTTTTGTCTGCTCTGAGCATTTTCCTACCTACTTATGTAATTATACATACATACATACTATCACGTCTTTATCCCTAATGGGGCAGACAGAGCATTTTGGGTCTTGCGGTTCTATGCAGAGCCCAGGGCCGCAAGACCCAAAAGCCACTTTTAGCGTCATGGTGGGCGAGAAGGTGGAAAAGCAATCAATACAGTGATGGGTTGCTAGCCGCATCGCATCGCCTGTTAACATGATTTGCATTTTTGCCCATTCCCTCGATCGGCTTTTACGATCTGCGTGGAAAGAGAAGCAGCTGGTACATTCTAAGTTTTTTTATTTCTCCCAGACCAGCATGGGAGATTCCCAGAACAGCATTATAGATATGTAATTATTTCAATGATTAAAGAACAAAATGAGAAACAATGAGCACGCTCTGCAAGCCATCCTGCTCCTACAGTAATGTCAACTAACTAGACCTGGCGGCCATATTTTCACGATGACTCACAGAACACGAACAATAAGAGCCAAGTAATTCTCACCTGACCTAATATTTACCAATTTACCCAGCGGATACTTGTGTTCATACCTATTTGAGAACGTTCTGCGCTTTTTGATTGTACATACTATGGTTTGAATTACTTTGTGTGATTCCGCCACCAGTTAGTTCATGCAAACTATTGCCGGCCGGCGCCCACCCACTACTGTTAGTCCCAGCTTACCTGCCACCAGCAGCCCGTGTGCATTTTTTTGTCTCCACTTCAGGAGCGCGACCCTCTCTGTACTACCAGTGGAATACTTGACCACAGCAGCCAGGGGATTTGGCCTACACCACAGAATTTTTTAAAGTATTACAATAAGTCCCCCGCAACCTCTCCCCCGTTCTTGTGCAGTGTAAGCGCCTATTAAACAGGGTTGTTTCTAACGGTGAGAAACTGCGCATACAATCATTGTTTTTCCACCGAAAACAATACTGTAAGCAAAGCAACAATATAATTTCAGGTTATTAGGTAGTTAACTACTACGTAAGTACATTCTTATTTACCTTTTCTGCAATCTTGTGGTTAAATGGGTGCATACGTAAATATGATGATCCACAATTCCATGTTCTAACTCGTCTTTTCGGAATAGACATTCAGTGAAGTTAATGTTTGAATTGATTCTAGATGTATGTTAAATTAGGTAAGTTACAAAATATATACTTAAATAAGATAAAACAGGTGAAAATCTCCAGATATGGAAATATATAATCATAAATGTGCTTCGTAAGTAGGTATCACATTGATTCTGCGGTGGCGACCCTGATTGTTTAACTGACACATTGAAGTGTGCACAGATATATTATTTCATTTATAGTACTCGTAGTACTATATAAAATGTTACTACGTTTGTATGAAGTGCCATACCTGTGCCTACACACTTTACTAAGACTTGCTGGTTAGATGGGGAGGAAAGGACTGACTGACGTTTATAAGCTTCGTTAAACTTGTATTTTAAAAGAATTTTGTAATTTAAAAGAACCTTACCTAGATTAGATATTATTTCTTTTATGCCAAAAAAATAGACACTGAATAATCTTTTTTATTATATATTCGTATCACTGATATGTTTAATATAAATTATTCCATTAGGTCGTATTATGATTTAACACTGTAAATATGATAAACTACTTTTTCAACGTTTTACAAATTGAACTTCCACTGTGAAACATCTGTATTTATAATTAAGAAAGTAAATAATCCTTAATTTTTTATTTCACATTAAGGAGTAAAGACAGCACTATTCATAATATTCCAGAGCCGCCGAGGTGCCTAACCTTTCTTATAATCTCACTAACCATTTGTATGCTATTAAGTAGTGATAATTATGTAGTTTCAGTTTACACATAGTTTCATTCATTCATTCATTCATTCATTTCAGCCGCACAACGTCCACTGCTGGACATAGGCCTCTCCTAAATATTTCCAAAATGACCGAATGATTAATGATTTACACATAGTTGCCAAAATAAAATTTATAAAAATCAGACCTGAGATTTGAAGAGAAGTGAATTTGAGCCCCCGTACCAGTAAATCGGCCCTGATTTCAAACTAGCTAGTATGCGTAAACTAAAACCACATACACGTCTTAGTGGCACACAAATTATTAGTCAGAAAATAAGAAAAGTATGGTAGCAATTAATTTTACATTGATGGCTATTGTTTAAAAAATAAAATGTTTGGATTTGTCAACCAAAACTTTATTTTCCTACATCTTTGTAAAATCTAGAATGACAATCTAAAATGATATATCATTTCGGCAGATTATTGAAAAATCTGCTATACTTGTGCTATCTTACTGTAATTTATTTTTAATGACTAGTTACATAGAGAAATGTAATGGACATAAAAATGTTATTACATTAACCATTGATTAAATATATATTTCGCAGCCTAGCCCGTTATGTTTTGCCGGCATCCAGTTATACGGCTGAAGGACGAATAGTCAAGTCATTGAACGGACAAAATGACTGAACGAGTAAGTCTAGTCATTTAGTTAAATTGATATGTAATTAATTAGAGTTTACAAATAACTGACGACTACTTTAACTAATATCTACTACTAACTAGTAATAGAAAAAACATTGTTGATGAGATGTGTGAACGAAAAATAACATCCACAGTCACAGCTGTTTGCGCTGTTAACGCCATATTTGTTTTAGTGAATACAAGCGCCGCCGTGGAAAAAATCGGAATCCAAACTTGAATCACTTGGCCGAGTCTTGGTCTGCCATCTTCATAGAACTTACTTTCAATACGCCAAGTGTGATTCTAGATTAATGAACTATCGGCCTAGATATCCAATTGGATGCCTTCAAGGAACGGCCTAGGCCTCTAGTTATCTGGCAAATACCAGATCGCTGCGACATATATAACAAACAGTGCAGTCAATACTAACATTATTATACTAGTGACAAGGAAAATATTATAGTTAAATAAATAATCACATTAAGAGTAAATGCAGTCTTTTGGGATAGGTACCAATCAAGATATGTTAAAATAGCACTATAACATCACTGAAAATATATAACAAATCGTGAAAATGAGTTAAAAAATAAAACAATATAAATAAATATGAGATCTAAATCACAAGGAAATTACAATTAATCATAGCATACATTTTCTTTGTAGCCAATTTCAACATGAAAATATAAATAAACCGACTTGTTATATCACTGAATAACTTTACTTGGTTTAAACAACCAGCCAAATCAAGGCGACATCTAGTAAAATGACACTCAGTGCCGGTTTTTGCACTACCATCGCCCTGGGCGAGGTTTCTACGGTGCCCCTAGTACCTAACTGCAATTAAAACCCATTCGAAACAAGATTTACATTTAAAAACCTAATACCCGACTACTGGAGCCATTTACAGCTAACAATGTATATATTTTTCAAAATCACCATCATCATTTCAGCCGCATAACGTCCACTGTTGGACATAGGCCTCTCCCAAGGATTTCTAAAATGACCGATCTAGAGCGGCTTGCACCCAGCGCCTTCCACCGACCTTGGTCAGGTCGTCACACCACCTTGTGGGTGGGTGTATATTTTTGAATTTTAGTAAGTAGGAATGTATCATGAGCGAGAGGATATACATGGGCAGTCGTGGCGCCCCTTTATATCCGGCGCCCTGGGCGGTCGCCCAACAGCGTCCTACCCTAAAACCGCTACTGATGACACTATCTCATCTAGCAGTGTCAACTTGATTTGGGCGAAATGGTTTAAACCTAGTAATAAATTTAGTCCGCGTTTTATAAAAATGGAGAAATAGTTGGCTATATTACTAATTTTGTACATTATTTTGTTTTTATTTATTTTGGAAACAAACATTAAGCCTTTTACAGTTAGATATAAGTTAACTACTTAACACAACAGTAAAGTTTCCACTATAATAACTAACTAAAACATGTTGTTTTATTAAGAGAGAAAACATCTAGTTTTTATTTTATTTCTATAAAGAAAGAAAGAAAGAAAAATGGTTTATTTTGGTAAACACAACAAAAAATTATAAACAATTTTACAACAGAAAACTTATGTCTACCAAAAATGGTCTCCGCTCAGCATAAAGTCGCGGTGTGAGCCGCGACGCTGGTCTTCCGCGGACGCCATTTAAATTAAAACATATAAAAAAAGGATGTTTAGTGCAATATGAGTGATGACAGGGTCAGGAAAGTATGATTGTAATTAGTCCATCTTTTAGATTATCCAAAAATAATGGACCCATATTTGTCAATTTACCTAAAAAGTAAAAATTCATAAAGATACGGAGCATTAAAGTTCCGGAGTGAGGGCTTGCGACTTGCGAACTTAGCCGTGACGTCATGCGAAATTTAAATGTGCTGTATCTTTGTAATTTTTTGTTTCTCAGAGAAAAGAAAAAACACGTGTACAATATTTTTTAATAATCTAACCGGAGGACCAATTTTTTTTTTAATTTCTCTTGCCTATTATTGAAATCGCATTTGCATTAGGTGCGCGAACTAAGTCAATACTATTAAAAGAAAACAAAAAAAAATGCGCAATCGTTCTTAGTAATACAAAAGTTGTGAATGTATGCAATCGTGTTATTTTCAAATCGAAATCGGCTTACATACTTAAAATAAAAGGAAGTGGAATGTAGTCACTGTGCAAATTACATTAGATAATAGCGAAATAAGACTTATTCAGGATTTCTTACAGCAAATTCAATCCAACTACCAACCGACCAATTAAAATACTGATTATACCGGTTAATTCTGCAACACTAGCTATATTGAAATCTTGGAAACAGATAACTAATAGACAACCTTTTTAAAGACTCCTAATTTCTAATAATTCTTCCGAATTTCTAATAAAACTACTAACTTGATTTTCGCGCAAAACTACTCGCTGCCGCCCGTCGCAAGCGCACGGTAGCGGGCGGTGACATTCAAATGCGAGATTTTTGGTACGAAATAAAAAATACGTATTCTGCATGTATGTACCTTACATACATGCAGAATACGTATTTTTTATTTCGCTTAGACTTTCCTTGAATACAGCTTGGGAGTTTCAAAACTACCCTAATAATAATCAGTATATGTTTTTTTTTTTCGTATAAATAATTAAGGACGCGGGGTGGAAAAGGCCTTTGATTAGCCATGCAATTTATATTTTTACAAAGAGGAATCATATTTCTTCAGGAATGCAAATATAAGTTACTAGCTGTACCCGCGGGCTTCGCTCCTCGTGGGAATTTCGAGATAAAGAGTACTCTATGTCCTTCCCCGAGTCTCAAACTATATCCATACCAAATTTCATCCAAATCGGTTCAGTAGTTTAAGCGTGAAGAGGTAACAAACAAAAAATATACAAACTCACTTTCGCATTTATAATATTAGTAGGAAGTAGGATGTTTGCATTCCTGAAGAAATATGATATTTGCATGCCAGAGATTTTAACGTTTGTTTACCCCCGACGCCAAGCCTAGTGAAGATAGAACAATTTCGACAACTTTAGTTGTTAATGGCGTCTCTGTCACGCGACCGTTTTGCAACCAAATGTCAATGTCGCTCAAAAGGTCTGGACTACACTTGCTGGAAAAAATACCCATTGCAAAAACCTTTGTATTTGCGAAAATAAACCGTGAAATAAACCATAGGAATACATTAATAAAACCTAAACTAACACTATCATAGCCACTATAAATACCTAATAACTACATTTACAACAAATAATCTCAATAATTGTTTATAAATAATTTGAATACATCAGTGGGATATGTTAATTCTTCAAACTACAATTAAAGCAATTATTATTGCTTATTTAACAGTGCGACATGTTTACAAGAGTGAATTAAATTTTTGTGCGTTCAGTTCAGTTTTTTTGAAAAGAGCAGACGCAAAAGGGACGAGTTTCATGAAAAAAGTGTTTTTCTTTTTTCTAGGACGATCGGTAGTTTTATCATGTTTAATGGTTTAGTTTTTCCTCCCTTTTCGATTGTGTTAATTAATATCTGATAGAATGCTAGAGTTTTCGAGCCGCCTAAAGACATTTCACGTAGCTCAATGATTGACCACTCGTCATCATAAATCTTCACGTATTTCCAGTTGCATCCTTCAGAGCCCGGGGTCCGCTACCTAAGTGATTTGACGAGGTTACTAGGTTTGCACAGAGCGACTTCCGTTTGACTTTTTTGACGTCCAAAATTATGTATGTAGCTAGGTTTCATTTTTAGAGAATCTCGTTTTCGATGTGTTTTTTTATGGAGCGAAGCCCGGTCGCCCAGGTACTGTATAGTTAAATTACAAATGCTTACTAGAGCCATAACTTGCGCACGCATCCTTATAGTTACTCGCGTTGAAAGTCGAGAAATAATCATCGTGAATGAACCTAACAATATTCTCTATCGGACACAGATATGTATTGTACATTTTGACGTCATCTATCGGGTCAACGACCTTCATCACAACATTCTGTCGCGGTTTACAGAAACTCAGCTTATTTGTGACATCTTCACCATTATACACTACTCGGAAATAAAAATCTTGCGCAACCGCTTTTCTTTTCGTAAACTTGAATTCATCTCTTAAATCCTTCTTTCTATAAACCTCGAAAATCATCCGCGCCGCATACTGTATGTTATAATGTTGGTAGTTATTTAAACCTAAAGCTAAAATCAACGCTTGCAAAGTTTTATCGTGTCCCGAATAGATTACGAACTTAGGTTTATTTTCTGAGATCATCCTAATCATATTTTGTACTACATTGTGTATCAAACCATACGCGACTAACAGCCCACGTCGTCTATTGTGTATATTTTTGATTTCTTGACGATAACTCCATTCTAAGTACGCGAAAAGGGACATGACGTGTTCTTTTTTGACGCAAAAGTCCTCTGAACTTTCAGTGGGCTCCCTGTACTCTTCATCGAAATCCGTGTCCATTCGCGCGTCGTTTGGAAAATTGAAATCCGCGTCGAGATTCTTTTTGACTATGACTACGTCGTCATAGATGTCGTTATCTATGTATTTTTGTTGGTAGTAAAGTAGTTTTTCTTTCTCCATTTGCGCGTCGAAGTCTAGCGGCGCCTTCTTGTCTTTGTTATCGTAGTACTTGCCGATGATGTCCCTCGCTTTGCGGCCGACCTCGTTGTTGAAGTCCAGCTGGTTGTTGATGTAGTCTAGCTCCATGTTTAGGGTGTCTATGTCGACGTCTAGTAAGCTTCGCATACCTACGTTTTCGCCTCGAAACCTTTTGTGGCCTGTAAGCATAAATAATAAATAAATATATATATATATATATAGGGACAAATTGCACTGATTGAGCTAGTCCCAAAGTAAGTTCGAGACTTGTGTTATGGGATACTAACTCAACGATACTAAAAAGCAAAATATAATCTCTAAATTTAAAAAAGTATTTTACGTTAATTGAGCTAAAATTTATTCGCGGAGAGTTGATAAGTTCAGAGCTTAAATCATTACAAATTGCGGCCTACTAATTATTTAAAAACTTCCACAAATTTTATTTTTACAATTTTTAACAATTATTAACTGAATATAACAGAAAACAACTCGTGAACATTCAAACGACTCATTCGAAACGCATTCCAGAACGGAATGGTGATATATGACCGCCGAGTCCGCTCGCCCGTTTGGGCCGCGGTTGACAACTGCGTGTCTCGTACCACGCAAATGTCAAAAGCAGGAGACAAGCGACGGCCGCCATACAGTTTGCGATAATTAAGCAACAGTCGCTAGTCGGAGACAAATTATAATATTTATCAACTCTCGGCAAACAGACTTTATGTAGTTTAGTTGTAGCATTGTGGAATATATCATATCATCTCTTCTCGCCCAAGGGTATAAGAGGCGACTAATAGAGGTATAAGTTAGAGAGAATCAACAGCAGCTTGCAGATATCATGCTGTGCTAAGAACATAGCAAAGTATCACTCACGACATCCGCATCTTTAAGCTCTTGAGACAGATTCTAGAATCCTGTAGAAACTCACCTGTGATGAGAAGCTTGGTCTTTCCTCCCACAGACAGTACACGGGAAGTGAGCATCGTGACATACGTCATATTTCATACGCTACGTCAGATCATACGCTAGCACAGCTTATCATAATGTCTGCATCTATAAGTCAGTTTCTAGAATCTTCTAGAAATGTATTGGTAACTCACCTTTGATGAGTAGTTTGGTCTTTCCCTTACTTTATCAGCGGCAGTACAAGGCAGGGGAGCATTGTGACACATATACGCGAGTACAGCATCCCTCACGACATCCGCATCTATAAGCTCTTGAGACAGTTTCTAGAATCTTCTATAAAACAATACTAACTCACCTTTGATGAGTAGCTTGGTCTTTCCCCCCACTTTATCAGCAGCAGTACACGGGAAGTGAGCATCGTGACATATTTACGCTAGCACAGCTTATCATCACATCCGCATCTATAAGCTCTTGAGACAGTTTCTAGAATATTCTAGAACACATTGCTAACTCACCTTTGATGAGTAGCTTGGTCTTTCCTCCCACTTTTTCAGCGGCAGTACACGGCAGGGGAGCATCGTGACACATATACGCGAGTACAGCATCCCTCACGACATCAGCGTCAATGTGCTCTTGAGATTCGAAGAGGACTTTAGAAAGTTTAGTGACTAGTTCCTTGATGGCTGGATGAGATTCGAGACGGTTCTTCGCTTGAGAGTTTATTTTCCTGAAAATAAAATTGTTTGTTTTTCATAGCTTTATTGTACCAAAACTAATACAAAGACAACATACGGAAGGGCAAATATACAAAGGCGGACTTATCCCGTGTAGGGATCTCTTCCAGTTAACCTGCGAGATTGAGAGGAAAAAAAGATGTTAGTTTTTTGGATTTTACTTTAATAGGCCTCCGTTAAGTAACGCGGGCGCATGCTAAGGGTTCAGTGTTATCTCTGTCACAAACGCTACGCGTGCGACAGAGACAGGTGACCCGCGACAAATTTTCTGCTATCTCTTTCGCATTTAGCGTTTGTGACAGAGATAGACCGAAACCCGCCGCGTGCTCCCGCGTCACTTAGCGGAGGCACTAAGATTTGACGCAAACGGACCACCACAAAACGCGGTGCAGTGCATCTGTCAAGTTGTGTGTCTGTCGATTTGCGTTTTTGACGAGTTTCAAATCTGACGAAATGCATTTCTGTCAACATGCGTTTTCTGACGAAATGAGTATCTAACCAGTTGGTTTTCTGACGAAAAGCGACGAATCCTGTTAATCGCCTAATGCGGTTGCTCACTTGTTGAGGTGATGGTGAGCCGTGCAGGCGCAGTCCCGGAAGCAGAAGGCCACGCTGTGCGCCTCCCTCGCCGCGGCTGCGCGCGCCCCCCGCCGCCCCGCGCGCCGCGCCCCACGCCAGCGCCGCCAGCGACTGGAACGTGCGCCGGTAGCGCGTGCTGTACACTACCGCCTCGCCTGCAATACGTCACCTTGGTAATGGACTCGACATATTTTTTTAATTTATAAAAAATTTTACTTCTCTGGATACTTGTCCTTTTGAGCTAATCTTTATGAAGTCAGAAACATCTTTAAGCGCGTTGCGCATATACTCGTACGGAAACAAAGATTTAGAATATACAACTCTGCAAGCACTTTTGAGATGGGGGAAAACCACTGAACTCGCGACACTGTTACTGACACCTCATGTGCCATCCTGTAAAATGAACATTATGTCAATGTAATAAGGTTGAGATTCGCCTGTGTCGAGCGGCCCCATTCGGGCTGCTCCGGGATTGATCGAAAACAGTCTTCTATTTCGCTTTTGCCTGAGCCAACTTTTGGATGAGTATCATTAAGTCAGGATTATAAGTTACCGGCATTTGCTTGTAACTTTGTCTTAAATAGGGTTCTGTCTCACTAGTACCATTCAAATTAGTCTTATAGTACTACAGCGACCGATAAAATTGCTTTAGTACCATTACATCTATTCATGGACATGGTACTAATGCGACATGCAAGTTTCAGTTGTTCCATTATTATATTTCCCAAGGAACGGGAGGATGTATTAAGGGAATGATTCTGAGATGTTCTGATTTTAATATGGTAGGTTTAATTTTTTTTACAAATAGCTGTGCTCACGGACTCCGCTCCTCGTGGGATTTCAAGATAAAATCTATCTTGTCCTTCCCCAGATCTTAAACTTTTTTGATTTTTTATCTATAAAATTTGATACACATATACTGTACCTGGGCCCATAACCTGCCAGAGGGACAAAACATATTTTAACTTACATAAGTTTCACAAGGCTACGACCGCAAACAGCACAGCACTAAGTATTTCTTGTTTTACTGCCTTTACAGACAACAAGCAAAATTTGTTACAGTATATTCTTGCCTGTTGTCTAAAGGCTGTTATACAAATGAGGGTTTTCAAAAATATGTGACACCACATAGCAAGCAGCACAGTGACGTCAGGTCCAATCGACTGTTGTCATTGGACCGTAACTGCCTCCGTGGTGTAATGGTTGGAGCGTTTGGCTCATACCCGGAGGTCGCGGGTTCGATTCCCAGCGGGGGCAACGACTTTGTGTTGTTGTCCTAGTTTGGTTAGGACATTGCAGGCTGATCACCTGATTGTCTGATAAATAAGATGATCCGTGCTTCGGAGGGCACGTTAAGCCGTCGGTCCCGGTCACTGTCTTTGACATTGGTCGTTACCTTAAACCATGTCAGAGGCCTTTAAGGCGGTTTAAAAACTCTGACACTAGTGTTAGTCACTAATACACACGATAAGAAGAAGAAGAAGATTGGACCGTCATTTGACAGGTTCTTTTGCTCCGTTAAATGTATACAATCACAGCAGCTTATTGGACCTTCTCCACTGTGCTGCCGTCTAGTGTCCCATATTTTTGAAAACCCTCATTATGTGGTATAAAGGATTATTACCTGCATCTTTTTTCCCTGTAGGATCCAAGTTATCTAGTCCTAACTTTGCTCCGTATGCCTCTCTTAATATATTGCCTGAAAATACAAGAGAATAAAATAGGTATTAAATGTTATCTCTTGAAAAAAAAATTAAGACTTGTAAGATATTAGAAAAAATTAAAATAAAATAACACGGACCCAACAGGATTGGACCATTGCCCACATCATCATCATCATTTCAGCCGCATAACGTCCACTGCTAGATATAGGCCTCCCAAAGGATATATAAAATTACCGATCTAGAACCGCCTGCATCCAACCTGGTCAGGTCATTTGACTACCTTATGCCTGCAACCCTGCGACCTTGGTCAAATCATTTGACTACCTTATGATATGGTGTGGGTAAGTAACCTACGCTTCGCTTGCCAGAACAAGGTGGCTGATTTTTTTTTTTTCAAAAATCTTATTTTATGAAATTTTAATTTATATTGAGTAAAAAGCAGAATCAAAAATTTTCATTAGTTAAAAAGATTAAGAACATTTGCTGTTTTAGCTTGTAAGTATTGTACAACATTCCACCCCACCTTCAATAATTATCTTCTCTGCTTGTAGGGTTGACTGGAAGAGATTCCCGACAGGGATAAGTGAACCTTTGTACTTTGTACTTTTTATGCACACAAAAACAATTAATAAACGATTTGATATCTATAACATCACAAGAAAAATTAAACATGAAAACATATAAAGAGGTTAAGAACATAGCGGACATGGAAAGTACTCCACCGACAAGAGCCCAGCTCTTAAATATAAGATCATCACAATAGAATAAAATTGTTCAGCATTACCTAGTTGAGGAGTACCAGTTGAGGAACTTCGGCGGGAGTGCGCATTACTAACGCTTTCACAAGTAAAGAGACACCAGGTATGGTCCGCACTTGGATGGCACAAGTAGCATAAAAATTTCTTGAGCTGCTCTGTGCTTCGGAAGGCACGTATAACTACAGAGTTAAGCTATGTTAGATGCCTTTAGGCAGCTTGAAAAATCTGACACCAGTGTTAATCCGAAAAACAAACAAACAAGCATTACCTACCCACTTTCAACATTTGCAGCAACCCGCGAGGTGTGAGTTGCCCCAGGGCGCAGTGCGTGCTGCCCCCGCGCGGGGGCAGCGACGGGAAGTTGTGGAAGGGGCCCGGCCCCGCCACCCACCAGGCGCGGCCTGAACCGCTCGCGTTGGCCACATACTCCTCGTAACTGGACATTATGTATAGATGTAAATGTACAACAATTCAATGCAAATACTCAATTATTGCACTATAAACAAAAGATAATACAATACGATATTCGTATTTTTCTTACGTATTAAAGGTCGATATAGACAGATTGAGTTAGACAATTAACACACTGCATCGCGCCCCACTGCGTGGTGCGGGGCCGCACTGTATTCAACTAACTCCATTTATATAGAAAACACGCAAACAACACAATAACACCGCGTCTCCGCGCGTCGTTTTTGTATGGCGGCCCCGCACTACGCTACGCAGCGGGGCGCGGTGCAGTGTGTTAATCGCCTTAGCCCCAAAGTAAGGTCAATACTTGTGTTATGGGATACTAACATAATGCTACTATAACTAATCACATATATTTATACGTCCCTAGATAGATAAACATCCAAGTCCCAGGTCAATTTTAAAAAGATCACTTTCCATCTTGACCTAACCGAGAATCGAACCTGAGACCTCTGATGTGACAGCCTACAGCGTCTTTATACCTTTTGAGCAGTGGTGAGACAGGTACAGTATCGCAGGGCAACTTGTCACCCCCCTTTAGATGAGTCAGTGGCCCGCGGTCCCCGTGCCGCGTCACCACCAGAATGCCTTGAAGAAGCCAACTATCGCTGTCCACAACTCCTAAAAATAAAACAATTTTTATTTAATTTTTTTGGAATTCTTTTTGACTCACACATGGTACAGCGTATTCTCTAAAAAAATCTGTCATCTTTTGGTCAACTAGAAATGACGTGCTTTTATCCATGGAATGTATTCCAATCATGTTGATGTTGAGCTACACACTCTCAAACTCAAAGAAGATTTCTCTTTTTTTGTTTACAAGTATATCTCACCTTCAGAACCTCTCACAATGTTGTCAGGAGGGCTGCAAGCACGAAGGTATATCTTCCGGAACTTTGAGTCTGTTTTTGATATGTATGCAGTCTGGATGACTTTCCTAACAACAGCAGTCTCCTCCCCCGTAGACATGTATTTGTACATAACTGAAATCAAAATGCAAAATTTCAGGTGCTATGAACCAATTCAATTCAAATATATCTTTATTTATTATCAAAGGATATTTATAATGTCTCTAATCGTCATTATTTTACCTTTAAGGGTCATGACCACACAGCATTTTTTTTAACAAAAACAATTACATAGTTATTTAAAAGTATTAAAATAAATAGTATTCTTACTATTGAAATCAATAGGCAAGTGATGATAAATGAAAATAACTCTGTAATGAATCAGATTGGGCTACAAATTCAATAACAACACAAGCAGGGACGGGTGGGAATCGGAATTCAAACCACAAACTTGTCTACTAGAGTCACTGGACTGTTTCATCAACACGAGATTACACCATCACCCTGTGATCCACAATGTAAACATTATTTGAATTACTTACCAGTGATAAGAACAAAAATCCATAAACTCATGCCGACGTAACAATAAAACGCTCGGTGGTGAAAAGAAAATTTCATAATTTCTGTAATAAACTTGCTTCTGTGTGCGAAAGAGTTGGTCATTTTTATAAATATTTACACGGAATATTATGTAAACATGTTTATGGTAAACGGTAAACATAGGCTTTCAGATAACATTTTCGCAAATTTTTCAAATTGAAACACAAACATAATGACTGTTGAATTACATAAACATTTATTTATAGGTGATAAGTTACATTACACGATATTTACATACATGTTTTGGATTTTATTCATTAATTTTTTTTAAATATCGATCATATGGTTCCGGGTACCTACCTACTTTCGAGTCACCTTTTCGAGCAATTTTCGAGTTTTGATTTGTCAAATTGTTTTTGACAGCACTTGACATAGAATCTGACACTAACAAAATTTTGCGTAACGTGACATTGGCACATGAATGATAGATCTTTGTTGTCAAAATAAGGTTCTTTTCGTTGTGTTCACCTAGACTAGACCTGAAGTGCTATTTTTGAAACGCGGAGTCACCCAAACGAATGGTTTTTCCATACAAAAAATCGTTCGTTTAGTGACTCCGCGTTTGAAAAATCACACCACAGATATTTTTGAAGAAAATTTTAAATTAGATTCCGTAGCCATAGGTAAACCATCGAGGGGAAAAAAAAACAAAATAAACTTGTCGAAACTCGCTCTCGTTCAATTTGTTTGTTTTTGTGTTTTGTGATTCATCGAACGAAAGTGGTGGATTAATTATTGTAAATGCTCCATCTTTTGCAGTAAAGTTAAATAATCAAAATCCACATTAAAGAAGTAGTATAAAATGGCTTCATATAAGAAGGTCGACCAGGCAACCGTAATAATTTTAGACATCGGCGAACATGTGGCCCACGCACAAGAAAAGAATAAGAAAAGTTTCTTTGAGTTGGCCCGAGAATGTGCCGCACGGGTTTTGGAGAGGAAGATAATGGCGCAAACGAAGGAACTGGTTGGAATCTTGCTGTTAGGCACAAAGAAGACCAAGAATAACATGGCCGAGCAGAACAAGGGTCTCTTCAAGCGTTTAACTCTGTTGGTGGAGCTAAAAAGTCCCACTTGGGATATGATTCGTGAACTACCCGAGACTGTAAGTTTTTAACTAATGAAAATTGTCAGTACTTCCCACCACAATGTCGCAGTTGGGCTATCTTGGTTAGCCCAACTATAACATTGCTTGTACATTGGAATGCTATCAAAGGGCGCATTCCTCTGAGATAGTCACATATAATTGGCCTTTGAGTCTTGCGCCTCAGAGAGCCATAAGATCCAAAGCGCTCTGTCTATCCCGTTAGGGATAAAGACGTGATAATAAGTATGTGTAATAGGCTCAACAAGTTACTAAATGTATTTAATTTTAATTCCTTATTATTATCTTATATCCTTTCAGGTGTCAGTTGGTGAATATTCACCTGTCAAAACATTGCGATTAAATGTCACTTGGTGAATATTCACCAGTTCGACTATGCTCTCTTTACACTCGATTTATTAATTGTCTATGCTTTCTTTACATTTTTGGTTGACACAGGATAACAGCTAAGTTCAAGTGAATGAACAAAATACCTAAAAATTTGAGCATCCAATGCCGCAAAACCAAAAAAAATATTGTTAAACTTGTCAGTACGCGACGTTTAACCCACTTCATTGTGGTTGTCACTTTCGAGTGTTGCGGAACAATACAGAGCAAACTAGTTTTACTGTTTTTGTGTGAATAATGCCCCGTTAAGTTTCTTTTTTATATTATTACTAACATTGGACGTAATTCAACGTGAAATTTTGAATAAGAATACATTTTCTGACCGAACTCGATGTGACATGGTGTAACCTGACTAACACGCGATTAATTCAATGTGTTAGCAGAGAGCTATTGAATAATATTATATGTGTGTGAAAAGATTATTTAATACTAAAACAAATGTTGTATGGGAAAAACTCTCAAAATTCTATAGAATCAAAGATAATTGCATTCCAAAAAACATCGAATCGAAATGGCGAAATTTCACCTTCCGACATGATGACAGTTTGCTGTGTGAAAAATAAAAAAAATAGTTTAAAAGTACTATTTTTTTTATTCCTCCTCCTCCTCCACACTCCTCCTGGAACCTAAAATATACAGAAGCCGAAATAAAGTATCCATACTTGTTAGATTCGTCATAATTCAAAATGGCTTCTTGGGACTTTAGCGCAAAAAATCATGAAACAAAAAAGCATTGTTTCTTTGGTTTAGAATGAATACCAGCTCGAGTTGTTTTTATATTCATAAACTTGTTTCAATGGGGACCAAACCAATGATTTATTGCTCCGTAAAACTACTTCATTTTATGTTTACACAAGTGGTTTTAGGAGCCGTCATTTAGGCTTTCTAAGAATAGGGTTCAGTTTTTTTTGTGTAGTTTTACAGAAACACAAAAATGCAGTTCGAGGATGCTTCAACTCTCTTGTAAGAAGAAGCAGCTTTCTAGAAATATATAATACTACATAGGTTTTATTTAAATAATTGATGAAAATACTTAACCAAAATGACCCTTCTTCTGTCGAATTTCTGTATTTTTTTATACGTTCAGTGTTGATTTTCTAAATATTTTGCTACGGAATGATGTTGTTTTTTTATACATATATATTAGGTATACCGTAAGCTTTAAGTAAAATATAAAATTAGGGGTCTAAATTCTTGAACTTTATTTAAAAATCGTTTATAAAGTAAGTACAAAGGGAAAAAAATCTTGATTCTCAACATTCATCGCATTGTGGTTCCAAGGCCAATCAACTATCGGGGCTCAAATTATAAACAAACGCTAGCTGATGTTATCACGAATCCAACAACGTAAGCATTGTATGGGTTTGAATAAACAACAAGGCATGGGACGACGATTCCCGTCAGCACTCAAGACGCGTGCCGCAGCGCGCAAGGCGCCGACACGTAAGGCATTACATTACGCGGAACGGCCGACAGCTGAAGGGATATGTAACCTTTTTAGAAATAGAAATAGAAATAGAAAATCTTTATTTTTTGTAATATTTGTATTTTATTCTAGCCAACCCAAAGCAGAGGAGACTGGATAGACTCCCTCGTTGTGGCAGCAGACCATTTGAAAAGTGGCACCAGTGGTTACAGGATCACCAGCAAGAAAATAATACTAATTACCAACTTCCAAGCACCACATCAATATTCTCCTGAAGAAATTGATCAGGTAAATGATTATATCATTTGTTATTATGACTGCACAGCTGTTGCACATGGCAAAAGCCATCTACTTTTTCTTGCGAGCTCTGCTGGTGCACAGCAGTTAGATAATACTTAGTTTGAAGTCCCCCATAAGGTTGGCATAGTCACACCAAGTGAACTGAAGCCTCAATATAAAGTTTGTACAGACAAGTCATTCCTGTATTTATCAATATTTTCACAATATAAAACCAGTTCGGATTTTATAAATTTTGAATATTCATTCATATAATCAAACAGTCGTAATTTTCATCATTATTTTCTGTAAAAGGAATATGAAAATGATGAGTCCTTACTAACATAAGTCTGAAGCAACCAAAGTATGAATTTATATTTCAATCTATAATGTCATAATTTGCTTGAAACTGATGAAAGTCAATAACTAATTACTAAATATTACATCTTGTTTTTTATGTTTCCTTAATTTTTACGTTTACTCCTTTTTAGATAATCAATGGTTTAAAAGAGGACAACTTTCAACTTGACATCATTGGCCCTGACATCTACTCTGAGTCCCACAAGGGCGATGACTGGAAGTTGGCCCGGCAGCTAGTGGAAGCTACCAATGGAGCAACTGCCAGTTTCGACATTGTCCAACAATACTTACTCTTTCACAAAAAGAAGGCTGTCAATGCTGTCCCACGTAATGTTGACTTGAGCATCGGTCCCAATATAAGAATACCTGTATCAGCGTACATCAGGATCAGAGATGAACCAGCTGTTAAATCATGGCAGAAAGCAGTTAAAGATCCAATTGGTGCATCTACGCCTAGTTTTACAAATCATGGTGCTATTAAGAGCGTGAACATGGCAAGTTCCACTGAAGGTATACTAAGACAAAAACAAAATGTTGATGCTGACAACCAAGCTGTTCTCACTGATGATCAAATCATAACAGGATATCATTATGGTCAGGAAATTGTACCATTCCCAGATACCAACCACTTTATGACCTACAATTCTGGACACAAATGTTTGTCTATTTATGGATTTACAAATGCTGAGAATATTCAGTGTCAGAGCTTCGATAGTAATGGATTATCCTATGTGTTTGGGCGGAAAGGAGACAAGAAGGCCCAGGCTGCTTTGAGGTGTCTTGTGGAATGCATGCATGAGATGAATATTGTTGCTATAGCCAGAAGTGTGTACAGGCAAGATTCAGCACCACAAATGTTTGTCCTCATGCCTGTTATAGACACCAATGGCTATATTTGCTTGTCCATGATTGGTATCTGCTATAAGGAACAAATTAAATACATGGCATTCCCTTCAACAAAGCTGAAGAAATATGAACATTCCAATGAGCAGGTTAATGCATTTAAAGAGCTAATAACAGCAATGGACCTTACAAATGCATATGATGACACATATGATGATAAAGAAGCATTTCCAGTAGCAGAAACAGTAAGCCCTACAGTTCAGCATGTCTTGGACAGCATCGCTTACAGAGCGTTGAATCCTGGCAAACCTCTGCCTCAACCGAGAGATGACATCATGATGCTATTCAAAATACCTCCATTAATAGAAAAGAGGAGCAGAGAACCTCTGGACAAACTCAAAACTTTGTTCCCTCTACACAAAGTTGAGAAAAATACAAGATCAAAGAAAACTTCAGATGAACATGTTGTGAATCCTGTCCAACCAACAACAAGTAGTGGAAATGAAAGCACAGATGTCAAGTTTGCAATGCCTAAAGTACAACTTACAGGGAAGAAAACAAATGATGTGGAGAAAATAGGAACATTGAATACAATCAGTGACTTTGATGCTCTTCTAAATAAGAAGTCTTTATTAGAGCTGGCTCCACAGATGACCAAAGCAATAGAGGATATTTTCTACAGCAATTTCGACGGAAAGTTCAGTAAAGCAATTGATACTCTAAAACATTTCAGGGAGAAATGTGTGGAAAATGATCCAACTCCATACAATGAATGGCTATCAAAGTATAAGGCTGAATTGACAAATCGCCAGAAGCAGAATATTGTAAGTTTGATCAATGAGAAAAATCTAGGGTTTATCATCAAGGAGGAAAATACACTGAGTACATATGAGAGACCTGACAGCCATGATGAGAGTCAGCTGTATGAGAATGATACAGTACCAGAGATGACTGATATAACCATACCTACTGAACTTGAGGATGAGTTCGCGGATATTTGATCTTTATTGCATCTTATATTTTTAATTATTAATTTATCAAAACTGTTTGTGTTTTGTTGTTTTAAGGAAAAAGTAAAAGTAGTTATTGTATTACGATGAAAGCTGTTTTGTGATGTGAACAAAGACAGTTCAAAAATTTAAAAGTTGTGATAGCAGTAAAAAAAATTGTATTGAATACAAGTACCTAATTGTTATTAGAGATTATTTTTGCAATAAAAATGTTTTTTTAATCAGATATTTTATTAAATATTCTTATACCTACATTTTACATCCTTGATTATATGTGTTCCCAACACTGGTGTTAAATTTTCAAGCATCTAAAAGTATGAGGTACCTTATAATAAAAGATCACTCCAATTTGAAACTTTAATCTTGATTTTCTCAATAAATCTAAATGCAATAAATTCATGTAAAATTTAGCTTACAACTAAGGCCTTGTCAAGGCAATCATTGTACGCCAGTGGGGGTTATCTTATTTTGTGCCTGCAAAAGCTCAAGGAACTCCTGGAGGGACAAGTCCTCCTGGCAGTCGGTGTCGAGGTCGTGTTCTAGCTGTGCCTCCAAGGAGTTCGCATCAGGGCTCAGGACGATGTTTTCGTCCAGGACTACATGGTTCAACCTTGATTTGAGGCTCTGGAGAATCTCTTCCAACTCTAAACATTTATTCCTTATCGACGTTCCCAAATCAGACGAGGGATCTATGTCGTCCACTGTCGCGTTTTCAGAAAAGGAATTAGCAGGTGTCCTTGTACGCGGAGGCTGGATCATCCCAAACAAATTCTCAGGGATTCCGTTCCCATTCCTCGCAGCGTCGGGCGAAACAAACTCCGTAAAATCTGCGAGGATTTCGTCGATAATATCCTCAGCGTTTTGCCGCGGGTCCACAACATCCTCCGGAGTTTCTGCACCACTATCACTGTTTATCATTTTATTATTCGAGTCCAGCTTCATGTTTATGTTTAATTATTCCCAAAATATCGATTCAGTATCAAAATAAACAGGTAAACAGGCAGTCCGTTCACTTAGGTTGATTTGTTTTGTTCCTTTTTGCAGCGAATTTACACCAAAATTCTTCAAACAAGTTCCAGTTTAACGCGAAATTATAGGTTTTTAATGGATTTCTGTAATTTTGTATAAAAATACTAGAATGTCTACCAAACTGAAACACGCCAAAAGTCAGATGATTTATTTTTTTAATAATTAGGTACTATTTGTATCGGTATTGGATATCAGCTGTTTAAGCATTTACTTGTTGGCAACACCAACACTGAGTGCTATGCTACAAAATTTTAGAAGTTTAGAAATAAGCACAGGCTGCAGACAGGTGAATAATTTTTTTCTTTTGCTCTTCCCAACAGGTACCTAACAAAGATATTACTAACATAGGCTAAGTAAAGCTAACACAGTTATGTATGGATCCTGTAATCTGAAATAAACGATTTTTATTTTATTTTTTTATTTATTTCTTTTCCTAAAGCTTCACTCAACAAGCCAATTCGCAATAATCGCGCAAACCATGCGCGCAAATATGTGAATGCGGTACATATTATGTCAATGTTACCATCCTCTAACTTCGTGGTTAACATACTACATACATACTATCAAATCTCACACTAACTTTCGCATAAACAAATAAAAGTTTCAGTTTTAATTTATATAGCTACTGTTTATTTAGGTTAATTTACGATAAAAAAAATAGGTAAGTACTTTAAATTAAGTAGATGAAGGTAGATGCTAAAGTATTAAAATGAAAAGTGTAAGACAGTGGTAATATACAATAAAAAATAATTAATTAACAATTCAATTATTGCAAAATCGTCTTTGTGGGAAGAAAAGGTCTAAATAGGCCTCCTTTCTCAGTTTCTTCGTAATTTCTTCAATCGTCATTATCTTCAGAGCCGCTTTGCAGCTGTTGTGCGCGTGGGCAAAGAAACAGTCCCTCACCGACTGCAACACAAAATTAATAGATTTTAGTCAATAGATTAGACCTAAAATAGTTCCTACCAGCCCCGGCTCTGGGGCAACACTCAGGAGTCCTTGTCGTCCCCGGGCAGGAAGTAAATGGGGCGGCAAAATCCTATTTGCATACTTTACTTAATTCTTTTTGCATCCTTATTAAGTTATTGAACATATGATAAACTAATCATAAAATGGAACGATTTCCCCCGCGCGCAGACAAACGTTGGGATGTTTTCCACAAACACCAGCAAACACGACAGCAAAACATTTAGGCCACTGTCCTAATTCATGTTTTATATCAATGTTATGTTCAAAAACTGGCGCAGCGGACACAGCTTTGAAACGCTGTCGAAATTAGAATATCATTGATATTGCAACACTTGTAATCAATGGTCCTAACCACTTTAAAACTTGGTACGCCTATGATATGACCGCGCAGTAAGTTCATACACATTTTTTAACGGCATTCATGCAGACTGGTAATAAAATAAAGTTCTGACCTTGAACTCCGCCAGTTTAGCTCCTTGGAATTTGGCTAGGCAATGAGTGAAGAGTTGGTTGTAATGTTTCCTGCATAGGAAGATCCTGTCTTCGTACTGCCAGTAGTCCCCTTGAGCTGAACACGAGCATCCGCAGTAACCACAAGCGTCCAAGTTGTAAGGCACGCATTTGATCTGTGTAGGTACATGAGAGGTAAAAAATCGCGGGTCGAAACTATGGTTTCGTGAGGCGTAAGTAAGGACTCAGGAATATGGCATAAACTTGAGGATGTATACCCAACAGTGGGATACAGACAGATAGCTGCCATTGATAATGGAAAAAGACAGAGGCTTGTGGTTTCTAGAGCAGCTGATAATAAACATTGTTTGAAATATCGTGTTCATGTACCTAAATCTATTAAGTACGGCATAGAATTGAGGCATTCTGAGGATTTGTTCTCCATTTTAACTACATCAGTCATATGCGGTCCTATGTTTTATTCTTCTCCATTTAAGTACAGTCCTGGTCCTTCCAGATTCAAGTTATCTTACCTGGACAGCACACCGCAAGTATTTAGGCCCCGTGAAGCTGTACGCAAATTTTAGTTCTCTCTTCTTGTAATCCGCAGGGTAATCGCAAGGCCTGTTTAAAATAAAGAATAAGTGTTAGTATTTAACTTTCATAATTAATGCAGGTGCTGGATGGAGTTGAGTGTGTAAAATATGAGGACTGCAGACAACTTTTTTTATCTCCAGTAGGTAGAAGAATTATAAAAAAATAATTCTTAAGGCCATACCCAAATTTTCCGGGGTCCAGTGGCGCCGCCATTTAAAATAAATCATTTAAAAGGAAACGGAGATATCATTTAAAATTGTGTCTTGGTCAAGTTCTAGATACTCATTCAAAGTATTTTTTAAACTACTTTTTGTAGTTTAAAGTGAGAACGTGAAGCTTTTCTACGCACATTTGCAAAAAACGGCCACTTTTAGCTAATGTGCGTAGAAAAGCTTCACATTCGCACTTTAAATTATAAACAGTACATAGTTCATAAAATAGTTTTAAAGGTTATCTAGGGCTTGACCAAGACACAATTTTGAATGATATCTCCGTTTCCTTTTAAATGATTTATTTCAAATGGCGGCGCCACTGGACCCCGGAAAATTTGGGTATGGCCTTTTGAAATTGAATAGAATGCAAAATGTATATGGTAGAGGCACGAAATAAACCAAATCACACACCAGTCCAATATCAAAGACCGAGGAGTATAAAATCGAAGTATGAAATTACATTTTCCTGTTGTTTGCACTATCGGACGACTATCGTGTTATGTTCTGAAGTAACTACCCTGTTATAATCTAAAATATTTTATTATAAAATGCAGTTTAAGTTTCAGGACCTGGTTTAAACCATTAGTCACCCACATGAAGCTGACAGTTACGAAAGGAAAGGTGTTTCGTTTTAGATGGACAAAGGTTTATACTAAGTACTAAAGTTGAACCGCGTTCTATAATAATACTGAATGAATTTCTTACGCGGGGTAGTCGCTAGCGACGAAAAGCGGCTTTCTCTTCGACGTGGAATTGAAGGCAGCACAATTTTTCTTTATCGGCTTACGCTTTGGCGGCTTCTGTGGTGGCGGTTGGTACTCGTGCGTGATCTTCCAACGCGACGTTCTTGCTCCAAGTCCATACTTGCTGTATATCTGGCGGAGACATATAAGTGTGGTGACAGGTATAGTTCAATGAAATAACAATATTATATAAGGTGCACAGCACATAATAAAAAAATATAACGAAGAGATGCGCTCTTGTTGGTAATATTGTTCTAAAGAACTGCGAGTTTTTAGGATTCTAATATTAAAATGAATATTCCTGGGGGGGTTACTCCAAAAGCGGTACGCAAGACGGACGTTACTGCGTATCCACGTTTCAGTGTCAAGCAACAATGAATATTAACGTATGATGATAAAGTCTAATTTGGTTTGACATTGAAATAGAACGTCACTATAGGATGACTTATGGGGTAACCCCCCTGGGACTTAGCAACATTAGAACCAGTTTTGTAGGTAGTAATTATAGCAAATTAAAGATTCACCCACCCTATGTGTAAGGTCATAGAATGCGTCGCGATTGTCGTCATGGCTGCCAGGACCCAGGTTGTCTGACGCTTCCCCCATCAGTCTTCTCATGAATGGACTCATCGCGGGGCCCTTCCTTGGCAGGACCTCTCGGTCTAGTCCAGTGCCGAACGCTATCCGTGGTGGAGCCTTTTTGGTCACCACATACTCGAAATCTAGGCGAAGTAATCATTTTATTTATAGGTGATTTTATTGTTGAAGTAAACTGGTAAATGCTAGTACAACAAACCGTTTAATGATGAATGTACTCACCACCTTTACAAAACGTGGACTTACTTAGTACTATGTTATTGTTTGATGGTACGAGTGATAAACCTATCTGAAGTTTCGAAGGAACAGCAATGTATGATCACATTTATAAAACATAATTTGATATATTTTTTTAATAAAAAATTTAAAGAAAGGAAGGTAAATATTCTTTTACAAGATCATTTAATAAACACTTCAAATGTACCTCCAAATTTCGGTTCATACATGTTGATGTTTCGAAGATACATCCTCTTATATGGGCGATGCATACTGAGAAACTTACAAGTTTACAACACAAACTACACTACGTCACCACCAGCGGTGACCCTACGTGATGTGCCTACGGAGACAGACTACAGAAGTCTACAGACTGAACCGGGTTCGTGATCGCCGTAAGCTTGTGACAGTAAAAAATATGACGAATACGATTACGTTTTATTGGGGCGCGCGATCGGTGCCGTGTAGGGTGGGTGCGAGGAAATATTTTTATGGACAATTCGTAAGGGTAGACCTGGGGGTTTTTAATGTTTTACTATTTTTATTAAAGGCTTATAATTTTTTCTTGCTGTTTGTAAACTTGTTACACTAACATGTAAGTGATAAGTAACTACCTATTTAATTCAGTAAAAAGTATTGCTTAAATTAATTCGATTTACCTAACAGACAAGTCATAAAATGTAAGCACTCTATTGCAAGATGCTAAGATATGCGTGATACTGGCCGCCCCCATTCTTTTGTGCCCGGGGCATTTGGTCTCTTCCATAAACACCTTCCGATATATTATTTACTGCTGTAGATTCAGTAGAAACTAAAGTAACTAATAGGTACATCATCATACATTATACAACCACTTGAGAATTCTTCTTCGTGTAATGAAGTTTCTTGTAATTTAGTTCTTGCCTAGGTCCTAGCTCCGCTTCTAGTCGCGAGATCCAAAATGTTCTATAGGTATGCCATTAGGGATAAATTTCCGGTGGTTAGCAGTTAAGGGCTTAGGCAAAAAAAAACAACTAATGCCAGAAATGTTCCGAGCTTCACGTGAGTGTGGTCACCACCCGATGGCACAACAAATGCGAATTATTTGTATACGAAGGACAGAAAAAATGCGAAGGTCGGCTCGAGGGGAAAAAATATTGTTTTGAATACAACATGGATATTGCATGTTACATAGCATTATCTATATTTACTTATGCACGACATAAAGCTGTGTGGTGGCGGCAGTATAAAATGCAATTAGTCACAATCACAAGTCATTATACACCTTTCATCTTCCACCATATCGTTCTTAAGAGGCGACTGAGGGAGTTGAGGTAACAGTAGAGAACAGGCAGCAGCGTCCTGTGTGCAACGACTTTACATACTTCCATTTAGTGCGATCACCAACCCGACCTAGTAGCATAAAACATTATAGGCAAATCTTTTATCGGCAAAGCAAAGGAATTTGTTTTTATGTATTATATGTGCCCAGTATGTATTTTGTATTATGTACCCTGTTATTATACTTATCTAGGACGTCCAATACATGGCCATCCTCTGGATCAAAATGTTGTAATTTTTATGTTCTTACCTAGAGTCACGTCCCAGGTCATCTTTGTTTATGTTTCACCCAATTACGAAAGAAAAATAAATACACTGAAAGTAAATAAAAGTTTAGTTTTTGATTTCTGTTTCGATAATACTTAATATACCTACTTACTTTTACGAGAAAGCCTATTAAATATATAAACATGTAATTTAACGAGTACAAAGACTGCCTAGAAATACTATACCATAAAATAAAAATTGGCTCTCTGAACTAATCCTAAGATACTAAGTACGGCCTACTTATGTACGTGTTTTGCCTGATCTTGTCCTCAGTCACTTAGATATAGTGATTTCATAACAGCATTTCACAGAACTCGTGTGGAGTAACCATAACGCGTGGGAACCAAAGTGTGCAAGCAAGATCAATGGAAGAAAATTGGTCTATTAGCTTATTATTTAGTTTGTTTTTATAGCCAGCCAAAGGCGTATTTACCCCAGGGCTAAGGGGATCATGGCCCGGAGCGGCAGGTAACGCGGGGCAGCGAAGCCGCAAAATAAATACTTACTTATTTAGTAAATAAATAAATAGTTTTTTTTTTAGGTTTCGTACCTAAAGAATAATAACCGGCCAAGTGCGACTCGGACTCGCGCACGAAGGGTTCCGTACCATTATCTATAAAAATCAAGTTTTTTGTATGGCAGCCCCCCTTATTTTTTTATATTTTTTAAATAAAAATACAACTGAGTATTCTGTGAATATTTTAAGTGCCTACCTGTTGCCATTATTGACATCTAGCAAAAAAGGGCAAAAAAATCGCGTTTGTTGTATGGGAGCCCCCCTTAAATATTTATTAAATTTTATTGAAGTGAAAACTTCTTTAGCGGCTTTGTGCTCTTTTTTTGGAATGGGTAAAAAATGTTAAACTCGCGTCAGGACACGTGACCTGATCGAAAATTCGTAAGACGGATGGAGAGTAGACAGCTGGCGCGGCGTAGGAGAGAGAGTATCCCCCTCCCTCTCTTTCTACGGCGCGGCGAAAATGTATGCCTGCGCCTGCTGTTTCGTATATCAAAAATGCACAACGTTAATATTCAAGTTTTCACTTCTGTCGGCACTCCCAGAGTGCAACCCGTCGTTTTTTTTGTTTTTAGTATTTGTTGTATAACAACATAATAAAATAAATATTCAAGGGGGGCTCCCATACAACAAAATCGCGTTTTTTGTATGGGAGCCCCCCTTAAATACTTATTTTATTGTTTTTAGGGTTCCGTACCCAAAGGGTAAACGGGATCCTATTACTAAGACTTCGCTGTTCGTCCGTCTGTCCGTCTGTCTGTAACCAGGCTGTATCTCAAGAACCGCAATAGCTAGACAGTTGAAATTTTCACAAATTATATACATATTTCTGTTGCCGCTATAACAACTAATACTAAAAACAAAATAAAATAAATATTTAGGGACGCGATTTTTTTATAGATAATGGTACGGAACCCTTATAGCGCGAATCCGATTCACACTTGGCCGTTTATTTCTCTTCCGTTGTAGGCTTGTATCACTCATGAAGGTAGGCATGTAATAAGAGACCGCATTCGTTGAATACCTACTTATGAGTCCCCTTACCCTAGACTTCTCCATACAAACGTAGTCTACGTTTAATTTTGAAACCACATGTCAGATTCCGGTAAAAATTGGTAATTGTAAAGAAATTGCAATTATCTAGGGTTATAACTGGTTTCCTATGGTAAAATTATGAACTGGAAAGAAAATATAACGATTTAGAAGTTTCCCATACTAATGTTTAAAAATGATATAAAACACTATATTCTATTTCAAGTTCATATTTTTACCATCGGAAACTAGTTATAAACCTAGAAAATTGCAATATCTTTGAAATTACAAAATTTTGCCCAAATCGAACATGTCGTTTTGAAATAAAACGTAGACTACGTTTGTATGGAAAGTTGTATTTTGGTCTAGGGTCGGGGGACCCTTAATAGTTATATCTACTTACTTAAAAATATAATATTTGTCACAACAGCTGTCTGCTTTGTTATAACGAATTACGTGTACGAGTTCGACAAAAAAAATTGTAATGATTCCATCGGTCAGCCAATACAAAAAATAAAATTAATATTGACTGACTGAAGAGATGACAGAGAAGACAACTCATGCATGTCATGCTCATGCTCATGCATGCAACCAAAGAGGATGTATATATGTCGCAGTTGAATTGTATATTCCGTTGTTATTCAAAAACTCTAGCTGTTTGGCAATACAGCTCGGTTTTGTAAAACAGCTGAAAATATTTCAGCTCGATTGTCAATGAGTTACGTAATTACGTTTAACAAAACAGCTAGCTTTGAGATAGCATACAGGGTTACCATTATTAAATAAAACTGTGTTACCAAACGAAATAATATATGAGGGGACAATAGTTGTTCTTTATTATTTTTATATTATTCGTGGGATTGAAATAAAACCTCAATTCAACTCCTTATAAATAATTAAGTCTCCATTATCATAAACACCAATGAAGAATAATAATCAGCTCGATGCAATTGGATTAGAAATATAGAAATTTTGTAAACCCGACAACTCAATGGCGCAGCGATTTCTTACGGCCAATTGATCCACGTGAATTTTCCATCTTGCCGGAAGGCGGGCGTCGAAATAACAATATGGGATCCAAGCTAAAGATCTGCTTTATTCTTTTCAATCTTTTGCACTCCGAAATCACAAACGATGCCCCCGATGTCTCTCGATAAAAACAGCTTAGTCCCGGAACGCGGCGAAGAATTTACTTTATGGGAGGCCATATTTGTTGTTATGACACTGACACTTCACAAGCCACAAGACTCACAAGTGGCAGAATTCCGAAATAATCGTTCTACAATCTTACGTTAGCTATTTTGTTAAACGTTACACATTGGACGATCTAGCTGAATGATTTTCAGCTATATTACAAAACCGAGCTGTAATGCCAAACAGCTAGAGTTTATGAATAACAGCGGATTATACAATCCAACTGCGACATATACATACATACATACATAATACCACGCCTGTTTCCCGCAGGGGTAGGATGGATATATATGTATATGTACCTAGTAATGTATGTAATACACTACATCAATACTACCGTCATCCTGTACACTCAGGTTCTATATTCTAAATCTTTGCCGTCATGCAACGGACACCCTTTAGCTTCATGCATGCGACTATATGTATAGCATGCCATCTAACGGTCTCTAACAACAGTAACAAAGGAGAAAATTCAAATTGGGCCCAAAGTCAAACTTCCAGCTATCAGGCGGCTATGATTTCTAATGTTAGGTTAGTAAGTACTAAGAATGGAGATCATTTGTTAGCTTAGTAAGGCATTAAACCTGTGGGATTATTTCACAACTTTTTATTTCCATTTAAAGATTTTTTTTTTTCATACTTTTTTTCATGTGCCGGGCAGATTATGACGATGCGGCCGCCGATGCAATGGTTAGCAGATTTAGTATGACATTTATTTAACGTGTAGGGATACACAAAACTTTCATACTTTGAAATAATTGGCCAAGTGCGTGTCGGGCCACGCGCAGTGTAGGGTTTCTTAGTTGTAAATGCCAACTTTGAGTTCATGCCACTAAAACGTCTAAGTATCTATTAAATTTGTATAAAATTTTCCTTTTCGAGTACATTTTATAAGTAGATCGCCTATAGCTTTTTAATTTGTTAACCCTACTTAGCTCTGATAGTTTTCCTATAAACTACATTATTTAAACTATAGCTGTGATTTTTTTTCACGTGTCCATATACAACCGTTTAGCAGATAGATGAGGGGACACGTGACTTTAACAAAAAATTTCACTTTAAACCTAAATATTTCAGACACGGATCCCTAAATCGAAAAATGGTGTTCCCAAACTCACAATATTTTTGCAAGACCTATTTAACGATACCCCACACATTTTGTTTGTAAAGAAAAAAACTATTGACTTCCTCTTAACTTGTATGGCAGCTACCCTAAAAAAAATTTGTTTCCATATTTTATTTTACGACTTTTTAGACATGATTGATATACATATTCATGCCAAATAACAGCTTTCTAGTACTTATAGTTTCTGAGTAGGACCGCGGACGGACAGACGGACAGACAGACAGACAGACATGGCGTAACTATAAGGGTTCCTTGTTTACTACGGAACCCTAGATTTATCCATATTAATATAACACTAGTGACGGGTAACCATAGAAAAAAATAATGAAAAGAACGAGTTTTTGAATGTCAATAAAAAGTTGTGGATTCTAGCCTTACAGATTTCATTTCATTATAAAACAATAGAAAGCTTACTTTGACAGGTGGACCCAAAAATCTATGGCGTTGGCGTCTGAATGGTCTTCTCGGAGTCCTCTAAATAAACGACGAATTTTATTACATACTAGCCGAAGCCCGCGACTTCGTTCGCGTGGACTTAATGTCTCTGGAAAATGCTCATCAGGCTGAACAACTTTTACTAAGGCGGCATTTTTATATCTCTTATAGTTTAGCTAGACTATTAAGGTTCTGCATCTTCTTCTTATATTTAAGAGCTGTGCTCTTGTCGGTGGAGTGCTTTCCATGTCTCTCTTCCTTCCGCTTATGACGTCAAAATGGTTCTGCATCAGGCGTTCTATTTTCCTAAACCATTTATACCCTATATGTTGCCCAGGCTTAATAGCTATATAACAAAAAAAGTTTCATTCGACAAACAGACAAACATTTTTTTTTAAATTCTTACTCTATTACTACATCTCCATCGCCCCCAATATTTTTTGGTAATATATTTAATATACAGACACACTTTTTTTACTGTTTTATTATATGTATAGATTTCTTTTATTTAATTTAATTCTAGGTGGCGCGGGCGTAACGCTTTAGCAGTTTAGCACCGACCTGGCTGAGCTAAAGTGTTCCGTCGCTTTCTCTCGCTCCGGCAAATGACGGTTCCTGAGCGACAAAAAAGTATAGCAGCATGCGAGAGTGCTGTTCAGTGCTGTGCTGCTGCCAGATGACGTAATGTAGCATGTAGCCTAGCCAGAGGCGTCTTTACCTATAGTGCAGGGTGTGCGGCGCACACGGGCGCCGGGTCTAAGGGGGCGCCGAGCGTCGAGCGCCCTGACACTCTGACACCACTGCGTCCTTGCCGACGTCGTCGGGCGCACGGTAGCAAAGCTAAATAACTTTTGTTTCAACGTGAAATCAGTCTTAAAACAGATTATAAAAGATTAAATTGGCGTAATGTCGCATCGCTAGTCGCTACTATACCAAAGGCGCGAGCCGGCATCGGCACCTGTTTGTTTTGATTCGTTTTACACCACGCCGACAATCAATATTATCATGAATAGGTGTCACAGTTTAAAAAAAGTGCATACCTTTGTGAAACTGAAAACTATGTATAACTGTTAGTACTTATTCCATTTTGACCCCGCTCCTACTAGACTAGACGCCAGGGTACTGGTTGCACATAGGCGCCACAAGAGCTAAAGACGCCTTAGACGCCTCTGAACCCAGCCCAAGTGCCCAACTGCCCAAATACGACATAAATGAGCCCATGTCAACGTGGATATAGTTATAGTAACTAAATACTTTTTACGTTACTTTTATTACATTCTATTTCTATCTAATCTAACACTCCTGTGATTTCTGTGATTTTTCGATTTATATTATAAAAAAGAATGCAAGCATCCATAGCCGTAATATTAAGAAAGTACTTGTGTGACAGTTGACAGTTCGCCAAACAAATGTCAAACATTTCTAACTAAACTGTCAGCTAAGCTGTCACAACTTCTCGAACGAAATGCGAAGTCTATAAAATAATAAAATAATTTGCTTGAAATCGTAACTTTGATTTGCTGAGAAGAACGTAAACCGGTGATTGTGAGGTGTGCATTACCGGAGAGCGGTTGTTTAGAGCCGAAGGTTTTACACTTACCCTTTCGAATTAACAGGTACAGGTATCATATTACTCATGTAGTAATTTTTGCTCTTGTTATTATGTCATAGCTGCTAATAGAATGTTATGAGAGAAATCGCGCGACAAACGAATATTTTACGCTCTGAAAGCCATGCCAATAATATTTGCGTTCCATGTGACGAGTTTCGAACAGTTATCCTTGTTACCTTGAAGGTAAATCCTTGATGCATTGTTTGCCCATTATACATATTGGCTATGTTTTTAGTTATTATCATAATCTTCGTCTTTACCTTTTCATGTCAGCATAGTATATTACTTTTGTACAACTTATTGTATTAATCATAGAATAGAGTATTAAAATCTTGTTCAGTAGTAAATAACACCATCAAACATTTTACAAGTAAACCTTTAACATTGCAAAAATATAAACTTGAACATTAACTAAAACTGTATAAAACATTCTACCACTGAAAGTAATATCCACTCAGCTCAATGTTATGGAGGCCTTTGGCCATGCACACATCTATAGGTGATATAGAAATACTATCAACACTCATCATCATTATCTTCTTCCCCTTCTCCCTATTTGAGGTTGGGTCTGTATGTCAACTCCCTCAACAGTTTTCTATCATTAACACACTTAAACAAAAGAGGGGTTATCAATTCATCGCAAACCTTTTTTTAATGTGAGTTCACTGATTATTCAAAGACACCTGATTTGGAAAAATCTTTTTTTGTTTGAAAGGGCATTGTTGTCAGTAAGCCTTATCCCTTCAGCTGTCGGCCGTTCCGCGTAATGTAATGCCTTACGTGTCGGCGCCTTGCGCGCTGCGGCACGCGTCTTGAGTGCTGACGGGAATCGTCGTCCCATGCCTTGTTGTTTATTCAAACCCATACAATGCTTACGTTGTTGGATTCGTGATAACATCAGCTAGCGTTTGTTTATAATTTGAGCCCCGATAGTTGATTGGCCTTGGAACCACAATGCGATGAATGTTGAGAATCAAGATTTTTTTCCCTTTGTACTTACTTTATAAACGATTTTTAAATAAAGTTCAAGAATTTAGACCCCTAATTTTATATTTTACTTAAAAGCTTACGGTATACCTAATATATATGTATAAAAAAACAACATCATTCCGTAGCAAAATATTTAGAAAATCAACACTGAACGTATAAAAAAATACAGAAATTCGACAGAAGAAGGGTCATTTTGGTTAAGTATTTTCATCAATTATTTAAATAAAACCTATGTAGTATTATATATTTCTAGAAAGCTGCTTCTTCTTACAAGAGAGTTGAAGCATCCTCGAACTGCATTTTTGTGTTTCTGTAAAACTACACAAAAAAAACTGAACCCTATTCTTAGAAAGCCTAAATGACGGCTCCTAAAACCACTTGTGTAAACATAAAATGAAGTAGTTTTACGGAGCAATAAATCATTGGTTTGGTCCCCATTGAAACAAGTTTATGAATATAAAAACAACTCGAGCTGGTATTCATTCTAAACCAAAGAAACAATGCTTTTTTGTTTCATGATTTTTTGCGCTAAAGTCCCAAGAAGCCATTTTGAGTTATGACGAATCTAACAAGTATGGATACTTTATTTCGGCTTCTGTATATTTTAGGTTCCAGGAGGAGTGTGGAGGAGGAGGAGGAATAAAAAAAATAGTACTTTTAAACTATTTTTTTTATTTTTCACACAGCAAACTGTTATCATGTCGGAAGGTGAAATTTCGCCATTTCGATTCGATGTTTTTTGGAATGCAATTATCTTTGATTCTATAGAATTTTGAGAGTTTTTCCCATACAACATTTGTTTTAGTATTAAATAATCTTTTCACACACATAATATTATTCAATAGCTCTCTGCTAACACATTGAATTAATCGCGTGTTAGTCAGGTTACACCATGTCACATCGAGTTCGGTCAGAAAATGTATTCTTATTCAAAATTTCACGTTGAATTACGTCCAATGTTAGTAATAATATAAAAAAGAAACTTAACGGGGCATTATTCACACAAAAACAGTAAAACTAGTTTGCTCTGTATTGTTCCGCAACACTCGAAAGTGACAACCACAATGAAGTGGGTTAAACGTCGCGTACTGACAAGTTTAACAATATTTTTTTTGGTTTTGCGGCATTGGATGCTCAAATTTTTAGGTATTTTGTTCATTCACTTGAACTTAGCTGTTATCCTGTGTCAACCAAAAATGTAAAGAAAGCATAGACAATTAATAAATCGAGTGTAAAGAGAGCATAGTCGAACTGGTGAATATTCACCAAGTGACATTGAATCGCAATGTTTTGACAGGTGAATATTCACCAACTGACACCTGAAAGGTTATAGAAATTTTATCAAAATTGGTTTTGCAGTTTGTAGGTAAAGTCAGTTTTTAGTGTTGAAAAATTATAGTATTATTTACCTTATCTGTATTACTAAGGTTTTGACAAATTAGCATCATTTATTTATTTATTTTATTTATAAAAACTTTATTGATCCACAATATAGAATTGTTTACAATTGGCGGACTTAACGCTAAAAGCGTTCTCTCCCAGTCAACCATAAGGATAAACAGAGATTTGGTAGCGGCGCAAAAATTACTTAAATAAAACAACACATAGATACCTTGTAAATATACCTACATAGATATATACATCATCATCATCAGGCCTTTTTGTCTCTACTACAGGAGCATGACCCTCTCTGTACTACCAGAGCAGCCATGGAATTAGTATAGGCAAAGATATACATATAATCACCAACATAACAGATACCTAATGCCATAAAAGCTATTGGAGGGCCCGTAAGTAGGCAATACTGGAGTTACTGGTAGGCACACAGAGATGGCAGCACACACAACTAGCAAAAAAGTGACAAAGAAAGTGTTTAATACACTTAAAAAATATTTATTGAATTTAATATAAGTCATATTTATTTAATTGGAGTTCTTTCTTAATTTAAATAATAGTAAATAAAAGATTTTAATGTTTTGATTATTACCTTATAGCACCATCTAGTGACAATGAAGAGAAATAATTACGTTCATATGGCGATGGGTAGGCATGGCATAGGTAACAACATATACAGTACCACCTACAGGAAAAATGCATTTAATTTCACATTTAACTAAACCTTTATGGTACACTAATTAGGTAGAGTACAATGTCCGACTACTTGGGTAAATTATTTTTATTGTGTGGATGAATGCATTGCAAGGTGTTTGAAAACTTTTTAGTGATGTTGAAAAGTTTTATTTCTTCAAGGTGATAAGGTTTAGAGATTTTCTAAGAACAGCTTGTCTATTATCAAAGAAATAAACAAATAAGTTTTTAATAAATGACTAGCCGGAGCCCGCGACTTTGTTCGCGTGGACTTTATGACTCCAGGAAATGCTCATCAGGCTTATCAACTTTTTTTAAGACATCATTTTTATATTTCTTGTAGTTTAGCTGGACCATTATTGTTCTGCATCAGGTGTTCCATTTTCCAAAATCAATTATACCCTATAACATATAGGCTTAACATCTATATAACAAAAAGTTTCATTTAAATAACTCAGTATTTCCGGAGATAAGCATGTACAAACAGACAGACATTTTTTTAAAATTCTTTCTCTATTACTATGTCTTCATCGCCCAAAATGTTCTTCTTGGAAATATATTCAATGTACAGAACATTTTTTTACTGTTTATATTTAGATTCTTAGATATTTTAGATAAAGATAATCTCCACAAATTATATACATTGGATATACAAATACTGTATAATGCCACAGGAGATAGGTGCTAATTGCCTTTCTTTTTTTAGGAAAATGTCTTCCAAGTTAGTGGTACCAATAGCACTAGGCTTGTCCCTGGTCACGGTGACAGCCTTTGTGGTGTACTACGTGTTCAAACGAGACGAGGAGGAGAAGGGAGAGAATGTGAAGACTGCCAGGGTTAACATCATTGAGGTCAGCGTCCCGAAGAGCATCCTGCCTGCTCTGATCGGTGAGTAGTTACTTACTTCTCTACTTCCGATAGTTTTTGGTGTCCTTAAATGAAGATTGACATGCATAATAATCTTTAGAAAGAAAATGCCAGACAGCACATCCATGTTTGGAACTAGTAAAGCTAAACATCAAACCAGAGATTTACTTAAAATAAATCCATACTTATATATAAAGCTGAAGAGTTTGTTTGTTTGTTTGTTTGTATGAACGTGCTAATCTCAGAAACCACTGGTCCGATTTGAAAAATTCTTTCGGTATTACATAGGTCGTTTATCGAGGAAGGCTATAGGCTATATTGCATCACGGCCGCGACTTCACTCGCGTGGTTAACGCGAGCGAAGCCGCGCGCTGCCTCTAGTAAAGTAATAATAAAGTAATAAACTAATTTTAATATATTTTGTGAGAAGCTCGGTAGCCCGGCGGGAGTGCGCATTATCAGCGCTTTCGTATAGCGTTCACATTTGGATGGATGACTACAAGTGACATACAATGTTCTTGAACCTCTCCATGCTTCGGTAGGCACGTATAAGCCGTTGGTCCCAGCTCTCATCATTGTATGGCGGTCGTCAAGGTATGTCAGATGCCATTAGGTGGCTTGAAAAATCTGACACCAGTGTTGGCCACTTACAGGTAAAAACAGAATTTGTCTGGCATTACATTTAACCCTAATAAAACAGTTTTGTGTTTGGAATCCCCGATATAAAACAAACATTTATACAGTAACTAATGTATAAAGCTTGTAGAACTATTTTAAAATGTTGGTTAGATTTAAAATGTAGGTATGTATTTCTAATCGTATATTGGTTTAAGATTATGTTCACTTGACCATGAAACTAGAATTCAAGTACCTTTTTTATAAACAAATTTTAGTTTCTAGTTATTTACTTTTTGATCTTATACAATACAATATAATGCAATACTCTTTATTGCACAATAAATAATAAAAAAAACAAAAATACAAAAAATCTGAAAAATGATACAAAGGCGGTCTTATCACATAGCAATCTCTTCCAGTCAACCTTAAGGTGAATATTCGAAATAGTCAGCGCAGTATGTCAGATTTACTGTAAACAATACTTGTATTACTAGAAAAGGTGGATTACATTAAATGGAGGGCCATGGTCTCTGCCTACCCCTTTGGGAAATAAGCATGATATTATGTATGTATGTGTTTTGAACTTTAGACAATGTTTTCTTTATTACATCATAGCTCTTAAAACATATTGTTAATGTTCAATGATGGTGACTCACAAATATCATGTTACACTCAAGTTGCCAAAACTACTCTACTCATGATGTCGAACTATTCAAGGCCTTATAGTTTGCTAGGTGCTATTGGATTAAAAATCTTTTTCGTCTTTATACCTAACGGGGCAGACAGAGCATTTTGGATCTTGCGGCTCAAAGCAGATAGAGCCTATGGCCGCAAGACTCAAAAGCAACTTTTAGTGTGACGGTGGGCGAGAAGGTGGAACAAGGACTCAAAATAGTGATGGGTTGCTAGCTACATCGCCTTATAAATAACATAATAGGTATGTTTTCTTTTGACATATCTTTTTAAACATATGCCAGGCCACTTTTTATTTGGAATAACGCATTAGTTAATTTAGCAATTTAATAAAAGTCTCTTAACAACAAAAAAATCTTTTTCGTGCTGATTTGGAAGAGAAAATGCTGAGAATTTACCAGTTACCCGCGCAGATCATAAGGGCCGATTGAGGAAATGGACGAAAATGTGAATCACGTTAATAGATGATGCAGCAAGCAGCTAATAACTGTTTTGATGACATTATTTTATATTTTCGACATTCTAAAAATTAAATTCTTCGTACCTTCGTATCGTCGTTCTTTAATTTTTTGAATCTGTTGTTGTGTGCACGTATAAAGTCAGCTACTGACCGACATGTTTCGAATCATGTCGAAACATAATGTCTGTGTCTCACAATAGTTTCAATCAAAAAATATTCTTCTTAATTATGTATGTATTTATGTTTAGAATGTACGACAAGAAAAGCATTTAGCAAATCAGTGCATTTATATGTATATAAATGACCTACATGTGTTGAGGAATTCTGATATCAATTTTTTGGGAAGTGTTTGCTGTCCAGTTTTTGAGATAAGCACACATTGTGCTTTATACAAACAAATGTTATAAAATTGATAAGATATGCAAAGTTAATGTCTGCAAAATAGTACTATAAATTTTTTATTACAAATTATTTTGGTCTATATTCTTGAGATAATAGTTTATTATTGCAGGTAAGTCTATAAATATTTTAATAATCAATGAACAGGGCAATCATTTTGAAGTATTATTGGAATAGGTAGACTTTATTAGGTTCTTTCCAGTTTTTAACCGTTATTAAAATTAAAATAAATAACCGGCCAAGTGCGGGTCGGACTCACACACTAAGGGTACAATTATGTCAACCATTATACCATCTAAAAAAATCAAGATTGTTGTATGGGAGCTCCGCTTAAATATTTGTTTTATTCTGTTTTTGGTATTTGTTGTTATAGCGGCAATAGAAATACATCATCTGTTCAGATTTCCACTGTTCCATCAAAGTTCATACCATACAGCCTGGTGACAAACAGGCGAACGGACGGACAGCGGAGTCTTAGTAATAGGGTCCTATTTTTACCCTTTGGGTACCTTAAGGAAAGGGGTGTTCAATTTATCACCGTTATTTACGTCACCTTTGTTTAAAAATCGGAACTGATCGTGACGTCACGCTAAATTTAAACATGCTATATCTTCGTTATTATTTGGTAATCAGAGAAAAGAAAAAATACGTATACCATTCTTTTTGATAATCTATTTAACCTCATTCTTTAACCGGCCCCATGGGTCCAGTCGAAGCAGACGAACCTCAACCTTATTGCATTGTCATAAAGTTCCAGTTTATCAGGCAATTTTATGGTGTCCCAAAAAGTATTTTAGTCCACATGCCTTCTAATGTTTGCGTCATCCAGGTCGCAGCGGCTCAAACATCAAAGAGATAGAACGCAAATCCGGCGCGCTGATCAACTTCAAGCAGTTCAGTGACAAGGAGAACGACGTTTGTATCATCCGCGGGCGCAGCGCCGCCACGCAGCTCGCGGAGACCATGGTCCACGACTTTATCCAGCGGCAGCCGGTCATCGTGGAGGACACTGTAGAGGTGCCCGGCTGGGCGTGCGGCAGGATCATTGGTGAGAGTTTACATTGATAAACATCTAGCAGTTCAGCGACAAGGAGCTCGATGTGTGCATCATCTGCGGGCGTAGCGCTGCCGCGCAGCTCGCGGAGACCATGGTCCTCGACTTCATCCAGCAGCAGCCGGTCATTGTCCAGGACACTGTAGAGGTGCCCGGCTGGGCGTGCGGCAGGATCATTGGTGAGAGTTACATTGATAAAAATCTAGTAGTTCAGCGACAAGGTGCTCGACGTGTGCATCATCCAAGGCCGCAGCGCCGCCGCGCAGCTCGCGGAGACCATGGTCTACGACTTCATCCAGCGGCAGCCGGTCATCTTGGAGGGCACTGTAGGAGTGCCCGGCTGGGCGTGCGGCAGGATCATTGGTGAGAGTTTACTGGTGTTGCAAGTAATAGTATAAAATATCGATAGTATCGATATTTTTTAATTCATACTAACGATAGTATCGATAGTAAATGTACTATTTGAATAAAGGAATATCGATAATGTTAATATCTTTATCATTATAATATCGATAGTAAATTTAGCTATCGATAGTATTTCATACAAAAAGTAGTTACAGTATCGATACTATCGATAGTTTCATTAATAGTATTGCAAACTATTGACAATCAATAATATAGAAACTGTAACTACTACGATACGATACGATCGAAATCCTATCTATATTGTGACTGTTTTTCAAGGTCAACTATCGATCTACTTTACTCTTTATTAATAAAAATTACCCCCGTGCATTTACAGTTTCCTAAAGCGTACACGTTAGCATGCATATCCATCGCCATACAAACTTAATTATTTATCTTCCTTTTATAAATTATCTCCCCGTCTCTTTTTCCCCCTTCTTGTCAGACAAGTAACACTTATGGATCCTGTGTTTCTTCGAACACTACTTGCCGTCGACTAAACACGACGCCAATGGTTTCTTCCTGGTTTAAAAAAAAACTTAGAATGTATGGAAAATATAAAAAAATGGAAGAAACTCAACCGACAAGAGGATCGCTCTTAAATTATGATGATTATGTTGTTTAGATAAAAAGTAAATAAATGAAAATAAAATGTCCACGAAACAGTAAATTTTTTATCGTTTGAGTTCAATACAATACATATTTGTATTGTTGGTTCTAAGGTACTGGAGGTGAAAACATAAACGACATCAGCCACCGCAGCGGGGCGCGCGTGCGCATCGAAGCCTCCGGAGACAGGAATACGCAGAAGCAGGTCACCTTCCGCGGCACCAAGGAGCAGATCGAGGTGGCCAAGGGGCTCGTCGAGACTTGTGTGAGTTGTTTACCGGCTTTTATCAATACATTGCTGAACTAGAGCTTCAAACTAAGAGAGAAATTGCACATAAAATCAAGCACGGTGATCAGATTAATTGGTAACAAATCATCGTTCAAAAGACGCACGCAAATACTACATTATATTCCATATACCGATATTATTGTTTTTTTTTGGGGTTCCGTACAAAAAAATAATAACAAACTTTTAGGATCACTCGTGCGTCTGTCGTCCATCCGTCTGTCACAGCTTATTTTCTCCGTATCTACAAAATAAATTTAAATAGATTCAAATTTGGTTAAATTTGGTAGAATTGTGTAATTCTATAACCCACAGACGTGCAAATACATATAGTACATTGCTTGTAGATTACACGAATATCTATCAGAATTCTATCAATTAAAAATAAAGTGGTAAATTCAATGTATTATGTTCATTTACAAAAAATAGATCTTTTTTTGTAGTTTCTGTAATTGACACTTCTCAAAACTAACTTTATTCACTTTTTTCAGTGGATAAAATTTTAACTTTTTAGAGTGGGAACGGTATGAATTATATTTGATCTGAACTCGTCCAGGTTTTATAGAAATAGTTATAAAAACAGATTTTTCGTACAGGTAGCTCAAGAGAAATGCCGACGTGAGATCGAGCAGTCGAAGCGCAGCCCGCGGCACGCGGCGGCCGACCGCGAGGACCTGCCAGGTGACGGCAAGCATGTCAAGTATAAGCGGCCTGGTAAGACTTGCTAACTGCATGCAGCGCCTGACGTCCGCAGATCTAAAGCGCCATTTTTGGAACAAGGAGTCACCTAAACGAATGGGTTTTAAAAAAAACCGTACGTTTAGTGACTCCGCGTTTGAAAATGGCATCACTGATGTTTACAAAATGTAGATACATACATACATTTATTTTAGTTTTTTTTTTTTAAATATTTTGACCAGAAATGAGCTAAGTAGTTATGTTAAATTGGTGAAAAAGTCAAAGTTCCAAATCATTTATTTATCTTTGCATATTTGTATCACTTGTCAATAATTAACATAGAAATAGCGACAATAAACTTAGTTGTAAGTAAATGATCTGACATCATACTATGAAATCTAAAAAAACAATTTCTTTTTGTTTTACTACAACTACAACTAAGTTTATTGCCGCTTCCTAAGCACAAGTACAGAAGAAGCGGCAACAACTGCAGCATTTTCTCCAAAAACGACAACTTACAATTATACTGATATTAAAATTAGATATGTGGACTGAGAATACATTGCTATGTCATAATTATTAATTAAGAATGATGTCAAAGAATGACGGTGGAGAGGGGGATGTGTTTGATAAGCCTTTATTCAAGAGGCAATAAGGCAAGGAAATGCGATTCTTTTCCCACCACACTGCACGATTTGTCGAAACCATCAATGGACGAAACGCAGTATTTAATTAAATTTGGTTTAAAAAAAATGTTTTATTACAAGCCAATTTGGCTTTATTTTAACATCATATAGCTTAGTTTGGATTGATATCAAACGCAAAAAAAATCAGCAATAAACTTACAAAAATTATTTGAAAGAAAACTTCTTCTTCTAATCGTGTGTGTTAGTGACTAACACTAGTGTCAGAGTTTTTAAACCGCCTTAAAGGCCTCTGACATGGTTTTAAGTAACGACCAATGTCAAAGACAGTGACCGGGACCGACGGCTTAACGTGCCCTCCGAAGCACGGATCATCTTACTTATCAGACAATTAGGTGATCAGCCTACAATGTCCTAACCAAACTAGGACAACAACACAAAGTCGTTGCCCCCGCCGGGAATCGAACCAGCGACCTGCGGGTATGAGCCGAACGCTCTAACCTTTACACCACAGAATCGCCTATAGAAAGAAAACTAAACTTAGTAGATTTGTTACTCAATTCCTTAGCACATTACTGGTGAAAATGCAACCTAAGTACCATAAGTCTTAGAGTTTTTACAAAACATCAATGATACTCGGATCTGCTGATACCTACACCAGTTTTATATTTATAAATTTGTCATCGTAGTTGATTTTCAAAATTACGTCATGTAACGCTAGTTGGAAGAGAATATTCAGAAGGGTCAAATGCAGGGTGTTAACGTACAGTCTTCACGTTAAAGAAGCGTCTCAGTATCATCAAGAACAGATTGGAAAATTTGTACAGGAATGTTCAATTTTTGCTCCCATGCTGGTCTGGGAGAACTGAAAAAACTTAGAATGTACCAGCTGCTTCTCTTCCCACACAGATCGTAAAAGCCGATCGAGGGAATGGGCAAAAATGCAAATCATGTTAACAGGCGATGCGGCTAGCTACCCATCACTGTATTGATTGCTTTTCCATCTTCTCGCCCACCATGACGCTAAAAGTGGCTTTTGGGTCTTGCGGCCCTGGGCTCTGCATAGAGCCGCAAGACCCAAAATGCTCTGTCTGCCCCATTAGGGATAAAAACATAATAGTATGTATGTATGTATGTTCAATTTTTGTTCCAAGGTCTTTCCAAAAGCAATACGCATGACGAACATTACTGCGCATCCGCGTTTCAGTGTCAAGCAACATTGAGCATTATTTATGATATAGTCTAACTTGGTTGGACATAGAAATAGTTCTTCACTAACAGACGACTATTTTATTATTTTATGGAGTAACCCCCCAGTTTTGCCGGATTCTTCCATGCTGGTCTTAAAGAAAATAATTACTTAGTATGTACCAGCTTCGTCTTTTGTACAAAAAAACTTAATACAAAAAAATTTAATTTCTTTTTCCACTTTCTCTGCGGCCCTGGGCTCTGACTGCTTAGAGCCGTAAAACCCCAATTACTCTGTCTGCCCCATTAGGGATAAAGACGTGAGGGTATCCTAGCTGTATGTATGTATCCCAGCTTTGGAAGATGTTCAACGGGCTTACTCATCCCTTGAAGTATGCGTCGACAGTACGTTTACACCTGATGTATTGCACCTATTTTTATAGGTTTCCATAACGTGACTAAAAGTTTAAAAAAATACCGGCTCTTTCAGCATATTGCATTTTGACACATTATTATTTTTATTTGTCAATCATTATATCTTCCACCTTGCTACAGCGTAAATTTTTTTGACAAACATTTCTTTAGATCACGGTCTGACATCAAGGTTCGTACTCGCCAGTACACATTGTCTGGACAAAACATGGCTTACTTATTAGGAAGTAAGTTGACTTATGCCCTTTTTGCATCAAGAGCTCCCTGCACGTAGAAATATGGTAAAAGTGTGAATAAAAGCTTTTCTGAGTCTGAATTTCAAGATCTGATAAAGTATGCGAAATTCCTTACTAGAAAAAATCTAAGCTTAATGGAAGAAGTATTGCAAAGGACGTCCTTATGATACCTATTTCTCTCTCTTTCTTAGTCTCTCTCGAAGTGACTCTAGTGTTTTATTTTAAAAATACGTAAAGGCATCTGTCATAGCTTTACAAGTGTCGTGTAGCGATAATCGAGATCACTTTATTTAGCTTTCGAAGATCAATATAGAGTGCTGGTACAAGCGCACTTACGAAAAGAAGTCTTTGATATAAATCTAACAATGACGTTAAGTGTTTCTTGGTGTTACTTTGTGTTCCTATATTACTTATCAAATGAATTAATTATTTTCAAATTGGTTTCTATTTAGGGTTCCGTACCTTTGATTGATCCTATTACTAAGACTCCGCTGTATGTCTGTACATCCGTCTGTCTGTCTTCCGTCGTCTGATGTATTTCTGTTGCCGTTATAACTAAAAACAGAATAAACCAAATATATAAGGAGGGTTCCCATACAACGTGATTTTTTTATAGATAATGGCACGGCCCCTCCAGCGCGATCACGACTCGCTCTTGGCCAGTTATTTGAAATGCAATTAATTTTAGCATACATTATAAAAATAACTTTAGCACAAGAAAGTTCTAGAAAAGTTTTTATTTACACTGTTTATCCCGCTCTTGCTACGCGCCTCCCAGCACAAAGCACATTGAAAATTCATATACACGTACGCAGGTTGTATTTTAGAGGTGACAGAAGATACCCTTATGTTTTTTTATGTAGTTTGTGTATGTATAATTTAATATTTGTTGTTTTTTGAATGTTTTTATTTGTTGTGTGTTGTCCTTAGAATTTTTTTTTATATATCTTTTTGTATATTTTTATTATGTTTTGTTGTCTTGTTACCGGGGAAATTTTGGATTTGTTTGAGAGGGTTATGGGAGGTTTGTTTTAATATGTTTTGATGGTATGTTAGAGGTAAAAGGTACATTGCAAATGTTACGACCGTAAGCCGGTAAAATAAAAATACTAGAATATAAGAGAAATTCAATGAAGGGTTCTGTTATTTCTGTTTTTTATTTATATTTATTTTTATTTTTCATTCAGTTACTATTTTAATATCATGAGCTATAAATTCAGGCATATAATAGCTTCTTTGTAAGTATCTGCAGCTATATATTATTGAGGCAGCTTATAGCTTTCTTTGCCATTTACATTTATAAAAATATTTACATGAAGTAAAATATTTTTTGATACTTTTTTATCTTATTACATAATCTATTAGCATTAGAGAGCTATAGTAAAATATAAGCTCACTTATTCGTTTTCTATTCAGAAGAAAAATGTAGCTAGTAACCTCGTAAAATCACCTAGGTTAGGTAGCTGAGCCCGGGCTCTGAAGTATGCAACCGGGTATAAGTGAGGATGATGATGATGATCGAACATTTAATATGACTGATGTATCTTTTGCAAAAATATGGGTCAAAAAGAAATTATTGGGTTTACAGTCCATAAAATAAAACTTCACAAAATAGTGTCACTTTTCATTTATCATGTTCATCACATCAACATGATTCTAAATTTATTAATGCAGAAAAAATGTTTTAAAGATCGCTAGTTGACTTAAAATAAGCTTTCGTATTTCAAACAAATCTGTCTGATTTGACTTGTTGTCATCTAGCGGATGTAAATCACCAGTTTAGACTGAACCAAAGCTAATTTTTCTCCCTTCCTATAGCAGACTGTGGCGGGGCGCCCATCGAGGTTTACGTATCGGCTGTGTCTTCCCCGTCCCGCTTCTGGGTGCAGTTTGTGGGGCGGCAGGTGACGCAACTCGACGAGCTGGTCGCCAAGATGACAGACTACTATAACAATAAGGAGAACCGGGCGGCACATGCTGTAAGTGATATGTTGTTTACAGATTTTGAATCTTATCTTTGTGACATAAAGTCTAAGTTTACGGATTTGCTGTTTCTTCCCTATCCGGCTTCTAGGTTCATTCGTTGGCTGATGGGCGATCCAAATCGATGACCTGGTCGCCAAGATTATTCTTGAAGTATTAAAGAAGTATTCTTGTACAAACTTAAAGAGTTCGGTGGCTCAAAATGATAATAAATTCAGTGTCTAGAAAGTCTTTACTTGTTCCGTACGTCAAAAAGTGTTCCTTCAAGACTTCAATAAAGAGTAGGTTATCAATTCGTCTGTATGTTATTCATTTGTAAATGTTAACGATATCTTTGTCAATTTTGATGATTCTTTCTGAAGTTATACTTCTTTTGGCGCGATTGGGAAAAATTATGAGAGTGAAATTTTACGATGCGCTCGCACTACGACAGAAAAAAGCATCAGTATGAAGTTAGCCCACGATCTGGCTGTACTGTATCTGTGTTCACGCCAAAGAAGTATAACTTCTAACGCGTGTACATAAGTACACACACTCTTTTTTTTATTTGAAAGCTTTTACTATCTAGTTGGTTTCATATAATTAAGCGAAGATATGATGAAGAACTTTGGAGATATTGAAAAATCACTTCAACAAAAATGAATGGTTATTTTTATTTTTTGTAACAAAAATAAAAAAAATGTTTTTTTTTTATATATTTTTTTTATTTTACCATTATTTTTTTAAGCTACCGTCGGTGAGCGTGGGGCAGGTGGTGGCGGCGGTGTTCCGGCACGACGGGCGCTGGTACCGCGCGCGCGTGCACGACTTGCGCCCCAACGAGTTCGACGCCACGCAGCAGGTAGGGCAACATACTTACATTACTTACTTACTTACTATCCTGGCTCAGCGACCCAAGGTGAGTCTTGGCCTCCAGCACAAGAAGACGCCAGCGCTCTCGGTCCGTTGCTAGCTTAGGTACGGCAACACCTTTATCTTTTTTTTTTACTTTTATTTACAGCTGTTTAATTTGATTATGGACAAAAATCAAGAAAAGTCGCTTTTGTCAAAAAGAAGAAATTGTAGTTAGAAAAACATTTTAGGCCTTCCAGGATTCGCTTTTTGTTAAAAAAAAAAGAAATTGAATTACTTTAATTCAAAAAAATATTTTAGGCCTTACAGACGCAACATCGCAATTCAATTTTATGATAAGCCGATTAAATGTTTAAAAGTTTCAAAGTCCCTAGAAGGAACTCATTGTTTTAGTATGTCCGACTATCCGTCCGCGGCTTAGATCATAAACTGTTAGTACCAGAAAGCTGCATTTATTGAATTTTGCATGGATATATGTACGTATATATTTCTTACGCTAAAATAAAATTTAGAGAAAATATTTCTTTGTAAACCTTAATTGTACACACATAAATAATTTTTTTTTTGTTTTTGCGTGTACCTGTGATGAAGATAGATCTTAAAAACATTACAAATACAATTTCTCAATTCAGTGACCCGTTTGCAAAATGTCACTACAATAGGTATATCAGCGATTTTTGTTGTGTTATATATTTTGTGTGTATGGCAAATAAAGCATTTTAAATTATTATAATGTGCGTGTATGTGTGTGGCAGGTGGCCGACGTGTTCTTCGTGGACTACGGCGACAGCGAGTACGTGGCCACGCACGAGCTGTGCGAGCTCAAGGCGGACCTGCTGGGGCTGCGGTTTCAGGTGACGTACACCTTACGACGACATAACTATGAATTTATCCTATTTCGAAAATGAAATAATATAAACCATTAATTAAACGGAGGGACGAGTTGTCCGCTTTTGGCAAAGAAAATAGTGAACCAGCTGAAGATAGAAGTAATTAAAAACAAAAAGAGGAGGCTTTTGCCCAACTATGGGACCTAAATGGCTAAAAATAGTACATTATGGTACTAGTGTGTAACCTTGGCTCTCTTAAGACCCTCGCCTACGGCTCGGGTCTCAATGGCGCCGCGGCGGTAATCATCAATACACACGTGTATCATACGACGTTTTTCAACACACTTGTGAATAAAATAACAATAAAAACTCATTTTATTTAGTAGATAAAAAGTTTATTTAGAGAAACAATTAGTAAATATGCAGTTAGTAAAATTATATATTATATATATTTATTGAAATACTTCATGTTCTATTGTAATTAGAGATGGCTCATTATTCGTGTAGGTAGGTGAAATCCAATCATTGGATGTACTTGGTGTTTCGTCAGTAGGAATCTTTAATAAATTTTTCAATATCGTCAGACAATTAAACCTTTGATTTCTTGCTTCTAAATCCATCGGATAGTCTCTTTAGATAAGCTTACAAATTAGAGTATGTTTTTAAGTCCAATCCATTCTTTGTTCGGACTGTACTTTTTAACATTGAGTATAAACACCACAAAGAGCTAGGTTTGTACTTAGAAGGTAATTCTTTAAAGTACGCCATGAACACATTTTCTGAAAAAGAATGCGTATTCTTGCTGTTTTGCCATTTTATGAAATTTTGGTACGCTAATAGATATTTTTCCTTGGAGTTTTCAGGTAATAAACTTTCTACAACGTTAAGGGCTTCACATCTTATATCGGGCGGTGTACAACATAAATCATTTTCTTCGTAACTAGTACTTGTAGACATTTTAATTAATAAATGACTATGATTTCAACAGTGAAAACGAGTTGTAAAAAATGTTTCAGGGAATAATTAATCAGTTTTCCTATGCGCGCGCATTGCGATCGGCCACAGACTAAAGAGATAAGGTTTTTTTTTCGCGCATAAGATTTGCGCCTATTATGCCACGTACAAAATGGGGAATTTAAAGTTTTCTTTTATTACAGAGAAAACAAAAGTTATACTTTATCTATTTAAAAAAGAAGCTGCATGAAATGAGCAAGCAATAGGAACATTAATTTGTTTGTTCTATTGAACGCGATTTTTTTTTTTTGAATAAAAACTTTTTTAATAATAACAAAGCAACTCAACGCAAGAGCATACAATTCCATTAACTCAACCAATAAAATTAAAAAAAAATCTATAACTCACTAGTGAGTTATAGCAATGAAAAAGTCACAGTTTGATTATGGGTGTCATTATGTGCCTAATTGCGGTGACCATACAGCCACTTTATGAGCAAGTGTGTTGAAAAAAACATTAAACTATTCGATCAATTATTCACTCATAACTGTCACATCACTAACGCTAACTTATGATAATCTATACTTGTCAAATCTTTCTTTACATGTTTATTTTATTTGTTTGTAATGTAGTTTAAATTGTTTTGCGCAGGCAATGGAGTGTTTCCTGGCTGGTGTGCAGCCGAAGTCGGAGGAGGCCACCAGCACGCCGCGCTGGAGCTCGCAGGCCGTCGAGAGATTCGAAGAGCTCACGCAGGTAGCATTAGAACAATAACATATCAACAAGTTTTATCTTATGCCGTGTGGTTTCCGGCAGAGTAGAATAGGACCAGTCCAAGTCCTCCCGTGGATGTCGTAGAAGGCGACTCAAGGAATACAAGCTAAACGAAACTTATAAACATCAATAAGACCTCCCCAATCCGTCTGGCTGCTCTGGCCAAGTCTGGCTCTGGTAGTACAGAGAGGGTCGGGCTCCTGCAGTGTTTTATCTTGTCGCTCTAGTGTGGGTATTCATAGACCAAGAGTCGCAGAAGTTACATATTAAAAGGGGGGACACTCAGTACACGATTCTCGTTCCAAAAAATAACAACATACAAGTAATTATAATGCTCACATTTTCCCGGTATATTACCGTTTTTAGCTAAGTTAGTAACAATATTATATGTTGTCAAATGTTATACAATAATTAACTAATGATCTCTTTTGTAGGTGGCAAGATGGAAGCCCCTCGTTTCCCGAACATGTACTTACAAGAAGACAGCGTCTGCGGAGGGCGAGAAAGAGAAGGAGATACCCGGCATCAAGCTGTTCGATGTCACTGATGGTAAGTAATCATGACCTAACTTCATTTAAGTAATCCGCTGAAATGAAAACAAGTCAAATCAGATACTTTTTGCTAAATGACAAAACGTAAATTTATAACTAATATTACTTTTGTAACTCATACTTTTTTGGAGTCAAATAACGTTTTTTTTTTGCAGTCTTTTTGCGTTAATCTTATACCTTTAAACCAGCAATTCTTGTATATATATATATATTTATAAATTTCTGTGATCTCCAAAACGAGTTTTCGAGTTTTCATGCGTTTTTCTTTCCACGCAGAATATGGTCGCTAATTTCGTTGCGCCGACCGCCTTGATTTTAGCTCAGCGGCTAAGGATACCGACCGCTAGAAAGAGTGTTACGGGTTTGAATCCCACTCGGTGACTTACTTAACTTACTTTTGTTTTTTTTATGTTTAAGTTTATATATAATTTTTTATTTTGCATTGTTTTTAGACAAGTTTAAAAAAATTAGTTAATGTTTGAGATGTAACCGAGCAAAGCTCGGTCGCCCAGGTACTAAATCTAAAACCTTGTTACTACCGAATAATTTATATTTAGCCTAATCCCAATTATAGTGCGTGCAAAGAGGAGATTTAAAAAATTTTGATTGAAATTTGTCGCCCCTCAAAAGTACCACCCGGAGCATACTGTATTGTAAAACATATTTGCAGTAGGTATTTTATCACTATTTTTTTTATTAATTCAGAAGGAGAATTGGACATCGGAGCGACGCTAATAGCGGAGGGCCACGCAGAGGTCGCGCCTCTGAGGGGACACAACCACGTTCCTCCCACGCCGAGCACGCCCTTCGGGGACCTCGGCAACTCGAGGTAACTCATCATCATCATCATCATCATCACCAACATCATCATCAACATCAACATCATAAAGTCTTTTTAGTCTCCACTGCAGGCAGGACTCTCTCTGAACTCTAGCTGTCTTATTATAAAACAAGGACTCAATTTATGACTTGGTTTAAACCATTATTTACACATATGAAGTTGCCAGTGACATAAGAGAAGGTGACATATTGCGGGAGGTTATCTTGTTTTGGATGGATAATGGTTTAAACCAAGTAGTAAATGTAGTCTGTGTTTTATAATAAGACGGTAGGTAACCTATTATGTTCTTTTTAATTTATTTCATGTTATCCCACTGATGGGCAAAGTTATCTCACATCTACTTCGAAATATTTTAAAATATATTTAATTTTTTTGTTAAATTTCACGTCCAAACTCTCTCGCAAAATATTTAATTTCTCGCCGCTTTGAATCTATTTCATCTCATCTCGCTTCACGTGTCAAGCGTGAGCTACGTTAGCCGCCATTCAAAATTAGACTCTAAATTGTGGGAATAAGCTTTATTATGGTTGAACTGGCGTGTGCCGGTCGCTTACGTGACCGCTTGATGCCCTCTTCAAAACTCAGGGTGCGCTTTCTGGCTTATTCTTTATAACTTGCCATTTCCAACCATTGTTTTTCAACATGTCGTATGTCGTAACACTACGCTTTCTAAGTCTACCACTGTTTTTGCTAAGTAATCCATCTATCTGGGTGCATTCGGCAAAATGTCCAAAACTGCATATAATCACTTTACTACACGACTACAATGTTTTTTTTTGTCGATACTCTTCGAGAAACTCCGAGAAACCATTTTCAACTCGTTTCTCGTCGAATCGTTCTTGGTCTTGTGCGTTATCGAAGCGAGAAATGTATAGTTGCACGATTTTGTGATGTTTTGTGTAATACTCGGGTGACGGGTAACACGTTTGTCATTTTTTTTCATTTAATATACATAAAGTCATTTATTTTCATGCATATCAGACGAAATTAATTAAGGTAAGATATCGTGTTGATATTAGAATACCGCGACATGGAATCATATTTTTGCAACGCTAAATGTATGGCTTTTCTATTCAATTTTTCTACTATTCGTTTAGCAACTCCGCGTTTTCAAAATAGGTGTCCTGAGACTTTTTATTTTCCCGTGTTTTTTACCTTCTGATCATTCTACTGTTTCTAATAGAAATGAATATTGTGGTTTCCAACCCTCATATTCGTAAAAATTAACAACCGTTTACGAAACCTACTTTAGTTAAAAAACATGTTTTGTTCCTTTCCTTCTTTTTAATAATTAAATTATAAAGAACGAGACAAAACATATTTTAACTGAAATAGGTTTTGCAAACGTTCTTTAATAGGGGTGATGGCAGGGTCCAAAAAGTATGATTGTAATTAGTCTGCCTTTTAGATTATCCAAAAGTAATGGACCCATATTTTTCAGTTTACCAAAAAAGTAAAAATTCACAATGATACGGAGCGTCAAAGTTCCGGAGTGGGGGCTTGCGACGTCACCGCTAAGTAAAAATCGTACACAGCCCTGACGTCATGCGAAATTTAAATGCGCTGTATCTTTATCAGTTTTGGTTTCTCAGAGAAAATAAAAAATAAGTGTACAATATTTTCTTATTCGCCGGTTGACTGGAAGAGATTCCACTATGGGATAAGTCCGCCGTTGTCAATTTATTCTATTGTTTTTGTATGGGATTGTGTTTCGTAGTACAATAAAGTTATTACAAACAAACAAACCGATGATGGACCAAAAATACTTTTCCATTCGTCATGCCTAGTTTTATGAATTTGAGGTTAAATATTGTATGTATTGTATATATATGTCGTGCAGAGTGCTGGGCATGCTGAGCGGCGCGCGCAGCTCGTCGCTGCCGAAGGACCACAAGGACGAGCGCGACACCGACCTCGCCGCCAGTGAGGGCACCAAAGGTACATTACTGTTTTCCTTTCTTAACGTCAAAACAAACATTTCCTATGGGGTTTGTATGAAATACAGGCAGATGACGTCATCGTTTCTTGGAGTCAAATAGCGCTCTTATAATCAGTTTTTCTGCAATCATAAATCTAAAATCACTTTATAAATGGATATGATCATGACAAGTGCCATTATTTTGTGACATTTTATGTCCTCAACAGTAACAAATAATTTACTGTTGGCCTAGGAAAATACCCAATTACTATTTATTCTTGCACTTGCTGCACCCTGCGGTGTTATCCGTAGAAACGTTGTCTTTTATTTTTTCGGAGAAAAGAAGGTTGCAAAGGAAAAAGAGGACTTTCCATAAAAACAATTAACGAAATAGGAAAGAGGAAGAAGGGAGGATTTTTTTTATTGATTTTCAATATATGTTTTTAACAGAAAATAGTAAAGTATCATGGACTGAACTTGCTCCAAAAATGTTGCTGGTGTTTAAAAAGTAACCCTGTATAAAAAAAAACTTGTTTGTTTTCAGAAAACGAACGAATGACAACGTCGAAATCTCACGCATCAGGGCTCGAAAAGACCGACAAAGTCAAATCGGTCTCCAATTTCGACCTCACATACCCTGATGCCAAACCCAAACCCGTCAACGGGTCCCACGACGAATTCCTAAACACTGAAAAAGAGAATCTGGATAGGGAGGCCTCAGCAGAGACGCTAGTGCCTCCCCATGCGCCGGTGATGGCAAAATCGCCGCTTGATGACTTCAAGGCCAATATAAATAGGATAGATTCACACCATAGCAGTTTGGAAGCGCTGGGTAGGACCCATGAGTTGCATAAATAGATTGAAGAAGGGAGGTAAAGTTTTTTTGTTGTTTAATCGGTCGATGGTAATATACAGATCTGTGGACGACCTACTTCCCCATACCTATAGATAAAAATATGAATATGATAGAGACAGTTTCAGTCCGGAGAAATGTTTGACATGTCAATGTTGAGAGTTTTGCACGCAGCATAAAAACCGGTCAAGTGCGAGTAGGACTCGTACATGAAGGGTCCTCAGGTACCTTCATACATGTTTTTCAGTTTTTAGTATTTGTTGTTGTATCGGCCACAGTAATACATAATATAATCGGTGAAAATTCCAAGTGGCTTGCTATAACGGTTCAAGAGATAGAGCCTTATGACAGACGGAAGAACAGATAGCGGACTCTCAGTTATAGGGTCCCGTAGGCACCCTTTGCGTACGAAACCCACAAAAACACACAAGATCTTTTTCATTCAGGATTAAATTTTATACTTTTTTACAGCTGGTCTAAAAAGTTAGCGCTTTTCCTGTTTTTTTAATTTAGTATTTGTGTGTAGAACAATACAAATATCAATAAACTTTATGTGGGTTTATCAACAGTACCATGCTAGCTGATCCGAATTCGAATCGACTGTGAATTAAAGTTAAATAAAGAACTTTTTGTTATCTCCCAGTGTACAAATCTCGTCAATTGTTGATATTAAATCAAACGTTTTGGTGTTCTGTATGGCCTAAGCCGTAGCTTTAAATCGTTACATTGTAGTATTTAATGATCGTCTATCGATCCTTTGTATTATATGACGACCTCAGAGGCGTAGTGGTCCCCATGCTAGTCCGCCACCCAGAGGTTCCGGGTTCGATCCCCGGTCAGGGCAAGTTGGAAAATGGCCTTTTTCAAATTGTCCTGGGTCTTGAATGTTTATCTATATATGTATTTGTTATAAAATATTGTATCGTTGAGTTAGTATTCCATAACACAAGTCTCGAACTTACTTTGGGGCTAGCTCAATCAGTGTAATTTGTCCCCATATATTTATTTATATTTATATGAGCCAATGATGTTTTTATTTATTGACGACCTGTGTGCCCTAGTGGTCATCATGCCACGCTGGCACACCGAAGGTCCCGGGTTCGATCGAGGTGGAAAATTATCTTTTTCAGATTGACCTGGGTCTTGGATGTTTATATATATATGTACTTGTTATAAAATGTAGTATCGTTGAGTTATTATCCCATAACAAGTCTGGAACTTACTTTGGGACTAGCTCAAGATTTGTCCGTATATATAAGGTCTAACAAAATATTCTGAAACTAGTTTAAGGGTAAATTCAATCCGTGATACTGAACAACTTTCCCCAAGGAACATATATCGAAATATAAAAAGTAATTTCCACCGATCAGCTGATCCGAGTTTGCATGGAAAGCCAAAAAATATTTTTCATATTTGAAACATGCGGCTGAAATGATGATTGATGATGATTGATGATGATGATGATTAAAATACCGTATCAAATGTCCGGCGCTAGGGTCACTCTTTCGTAAGAACACCAGGCGGTCATAAGGTTAAAGTGAAAACATCATTGGACTCTTGTCTCAATAGCCCGGTGACTGTATATTGTATTTAGCTATATGCTCTTTGTTCCTGCCTCACTCTAACTTTTACGTTTTTCGCTTTTACTTGGTGGACAGTTTTCACTATTATTCCTAGTATTTTGTGGCACTGATTTTCTTTACTTGTGACAAAGAATAGCAATTGTTAACCCTTTGGTCTCGTTGCTAATTATAGCAGTTGCAGAACCAACAATACCTTATTCGCATTAATATAGTGACATTTTAACCACCTGCCAAACAAACACCTGCAGTTATCGTGCCCCCAGCGCGAGGCATAGTAAATCTAAAATAAATACAACCAAAAAGGGATGCGGATACCTAAGTTATGTGCAATACGAGCAGTGGTTGTATGTCGGAAATATCCGTCTTTCGTGAAATGGGCACGACAATGTTTGTCGGTTAAATCCGACGTTCGCAGTGAAAGGGTTAAATTATAACCAGTAAAAATTCAATTTTGCGTACGAAGCTCTTTTCCACATTTTGAAAACTGATTTCGTATGCCTTTTAAAAAGTTTACTCGAATATGGTTTGTCATAACATAAGTAAAGAAAATGGTGCTGCTATTTTAGTCTGTGATTGTAAATAACTCCTTAGGCATTAACGTCGCTTGTTAGATATTAAGATTTTATTATTACCTAATTGGGGTTCTCTACACGGTGTGATTGTTAAACGTCTAATTATTGAGATAACATATCTTTCTCGTTGTTATATTGCATAGGTTGTATATGTGTGTCCTCTGGCTGCTCTGGCCAAGTATGGCTCTGGTAGTACAGAGAGGGTCATGTTCCTGCAGTGGAGACACAAAGACTTGATGATGACGTGTGTGTATTCCTAATCATGTGTAAATTTAGAGCTAGATTCGGGCTGATTGTTGGCCCGCAGTACTAAGCTAAGACCTACTTAGACTGCAGCCAAAAATAGGATCTTAAAGTACTGTAATCTGACATTAGGGTCTATGCACACGCACACGGTGATTTTGCGCGTTTCATGAATGGCGCTCTAGATGACCAAAAAACCGATTGTCGAATTTGAATCAATATAAGAACATTTACACATGCACTGTCTGCGTCAGAATTTGGTTTAACACTCTGAATGCTGACAAACGCAGTGCATTGAGGCGCGTTATCTGCTCAAGGTCAACGCATTTAAAATACTCCGTGTGCATACGCTCTTAGTTGTTTCAAGCAGGTTGTCGTGACAGCAACAACCAAATTAAAATATTTCTGAAAATTTTTGAAGTCTCATAATCGGAAGAGGTTAATAGCAAAAAGCTAGCCCATTAACAACCTTCAAACTTTATTGCTGCTTTGCAAAGGAGTTTGCGCACATTAAAAATACACATATGATAAAAAAATATTTAATAAGAACGTATCGCCGTGTAGCCTGCCCTTACTGTATTTAGTGTATATGTCGCATTTTGTATCTGTATTTATGAGTTTGCTTGAAACAATATAATATGCATCAGAGTAGCGGGTATAATTGATTCAAGGATTTTTTTTATAAATATGAGTATAAGTGTAAGTTTTGAACGCACTTTAGCGGAGACATAACGCGTTTGGACAGCCAAAGTTGTCGTGGTAAAAGGTGCGTGAAATGGTGCTAACGACATAATAATAGTGCGTATCCGAGCTTATCTCGATTGTGAAAGGTTGGTAATGAGCGGCGGATCGCAGAAACTACGTAATGCTGCAATTTTGTGCAAAAACAGTCGCGTTTATAGTGTTTTTCAGCTCAATCCGCGTTATTATTTTTATTCTTTACATAATTGTCAAAACGTACGATCGTTTCACCTAATTTTAAAAACTAATATTAGGTGAAACGATCGTAGGTTTTATTACCCAATATTAAAAACTCCTTACGAACATACATGGGGTATTGCTGGCACATCTATCAACCACCCGTGCAGGCTGTGAAGGCAGTCCCTATAATAATTATAATTAGCCTTTATTTATCCTCTAAAGGTTCAGAAAAATACCGCCAGATGCGCTACTGGTTACGAAGTACAAATGTTGTTTCCCTATTGAAATAACGTTAAATATATGTTATTTAGTAAAGAAATGAAATAAACACTATGTTATTAATAAAACCCTAAGTTGATTTAAAATATATTATCAATCATTTATACCCCCTACTAGTGGAGCATCTGGCGGATTTTTTCGGTACTTTTAGAGAAAAAAGGCTCAATCACTATTTAAAAACAATTTATTCATGATAAAAACATGACGCAATACCATGTGGGTCATTTTTTTAAACAAAGAATTAAAAACATTAAATAATACGCAGTTAGCTAGATGCAAAAAAGATATTAAAATATTGGTAAATCAAGCCAAACTAAATTAGTTTTCTTGCTTTTTGGCCGCTCGTTACAAAACCTTAAATTACCTTATTTAAACCCTTTGGATAATGTTGTACTTACTTATTAGTTTTGTATAAACCTATGGTTATGATGTGGTTGTCACTTGATATATGTACGCGTACATAGTCAACTTCAATATCTATCCGTTTTATGTTAGTACCTAATATTATGTGCAAGTAAATATTTGTATTTAGATAGTAAGAAGATATAAATGTATGGGTCGTTAAATAAATCTATTTAAAAAATACAGACTTACCGATAAATAAAGTATGTATCTATTTATAAGTGTTTGTGAACTTACAATTTGAACATCCAACCAGTATAGACATAAGCATATTTATTTATTAAATGAGAGAGATTTGAACCATATCAATAATTGAAAAGGAATCTCTTCTATACGCAAGTAAAAACGTTTAAAAATTGAAATGTTTTTATAAAAATACTGTCATTTGATGATAGTGCCATAAAAAGTACAAATCGTTTTGAAAGTATTCACTCTAAGTTGTTATTATTTAGTCCGTAAGTAAGTTTAGTCCTTTCCAGGCGACCTAAATATTTCGAAAACAGTGCGGTTCGATTTATTTTTGTTATTTTCCATTAATAAATGTGTAAATAATCAAAATAGTTTTATTTCAATGATTTGTTGTTTACTCATGCCTTAGGCGCTGTCATCACATTTTTTTTGTTTGTTTGATTTTTTGACTTCAACTTGCTCAGCCTTGTGACATAAAATTCTCCGTATTTTTCACACATAGTCGTCGCTGAACCTATTTTTTTTTTCATTCACACATTAGGTCTTTTTAGCCTCCACTGCAGGAGCACGACCCTCTGTACTACCAGAGCCATACTTGGCCAAAGCAGCCAGAGGATTTGGCCTGTACTTTCCTCGCTGGCCAAACGGGTTGGAGAGGTCTCATTGTTGTTTATAAGCTTTGTTAAGCCTGCACGCATCCCTATCGAATGCAACGTGTGAATCCTGCGATTATGTTTTTTAAATATTTCAAATTGTCACTAATATTATATAAAAAGTATACATTTAATTTAATGTGCTTTATCCCTCTATATTTATTTATTCACATTTATAAGACAGTAGCACTGTTGTTTCCAAATTAGCATGTCAAGGTTTTCACTGTCAGGCTTTCTTAACATAAGCCGTAGTACCGTAAATATATGTGAAGAAAGCGCGAATTCGGTGCGACGATGGAAATGAGGCATAAACATCTTTTGTTAATGTAACGGAGGCCACGGCATCCGGCACAGGCCACGGATCACTGCTTTGACGGTCTTAATTAGGATATCAGTCAGTATCCTACAAAAAACTAATAAAAAACTAAATAAAGTATAGGTAACATTTAAGGTAGGGAATGAGCGAAAATGCGAATCATGCTAGTAGGCGATGCGGCTAACTACCCATCACTGTTACACTTCTCGCCCTTGTCTGGCTGTCACTCCGGAAGTCTCGGGTTCGATCCCCGGTCAGGTCAAGATGGAAAATAATCTTTTTCAGATTGACTGTGCGCTCTGTCTGCTTAGAGCCGCAACCAATGCTCGGTCTGCCCCATTAGGGATAAAGACGTGATAGTATGTATTTAAATATTTCCAATTTAAAAAAAAAGCAAACATACTTAATATTAGTAAATATGTATCTTCGATTACTATATTGAGTTCCGTCTGGGAGTTAATTATACTGTATATTATTCTTACTATCCCCCGGGGGTGGCGGGAGTGAAAATCATTAAAATCGGGCTTAATTTTTAAGGTACCTAACTTTAACAATACTAGGAATACGAAACACGAAACAGACAGGCATTAACCGCTACATCTTATGACTTGTACCAACACATTTCAATTGGATCTCATCAGGTCAACCGAATCAGAACTGGTAAATTGTAATAGATGCGAAAGAAAGCGTTATGTAAGCGAAGCGCGTCAAATGATTCGTAGATCTATTCGCTTCGATTACTGTGCAATAATGAGTAGATCAAGATAATAAAAATTTGGGGTTTTCTTGGGCTTCCGGGTTGGAATAGGATCACAATCTCTTCCTAAGGGATCTCATGCTAGAACTGCATTCCCTAAGAGGGTTGATTTAATACTATAGCACAGAATACGCTATTTTCCAACAAGTCAAATCAGATACTTTTTTCTAAACGTCAAAACAAACAGTTTCCATGGGATTTTGTATGAAATACTGGCAGAATGCGTAAGATCGGATATGGGGGAACAGTACAGAGATGGCAAAGGATAGAAGGTTATGGAGGGAGTTGACATACAGAGCCGACCTTATATAGGGAAAAGGCGAGGAAGAAGAAGAAGAAGAAGACAGGCAGATGACGTCACAGTTTTTTGGAGTCAAATCAAATAGCGGTCTTATTATTAGTTTTTCTCAATAATTAATTTAAAATCACGATAAAATGGATATGTTCAAAGACAAGTGACATTATTTTGCTACGTTTTATTTCGTTATCAGTACCTTAGGAAAATACCCAATTACAGAACGGAATCTTGCCTTGTAGAGGCGGCTGCAGGCGCCTGCAGCCGCTCAACACCCACCACAAGGCGAGAACGGGGACGGAGATCCGGGACGCATATTGCGTTCCTTATACCTTACCTACCTTATAAAATTCCGTTCTGTATGTAATACACTAATAACTTTGTGACGTTTGACTGTTTTGTCTATTTCTTCTCGATTTCATTCGGTCTTCGGCATCCTTATGTGGCCATTGACATGATTCTTATATTTGAAGAAGAAAAAGAGTAAAGATTTTCAATACATAGTAAAAATGTTATGTCACAAACTCTATCTCGGATCAATTTGTGTTTCCAGACAGATAATTGGAGTTACATATATGTACGCTAAATACAGAACAATAAATAAACATAAAACGCAACTTCATATAAGTCCGTATTTAGATAAATATTTAAAAAAAAACAGAATTTGCAGCACAGACTTATACATCCACTTCCTTAATGACAGAAATTTGTGTATTAACCATTGATTGCGTTACTGAGCGCATATGGTGCCTCTTGAAGCACGTCGAGATAAAAAAATCCAGGTAGGTATCTACTTACCTACCTGCAGACCGCCATTTCATAGCGACTCTTTTCACACCAGAAGCGTGCACCGCTGATAAATTACACATTTCAACTTTTTACAACTCTTTGTAATCAGTTATTTCATCTTAATCGATTGTAGAACAACCAAGTAGATCACGTAGTTCGGCGTAATTTCAATTAATCTGTAAAAATCACCGCAGCTATTACTACAAATTTATCGTTAGGTAATTTGTAGCAATAAGATTCAAGAACAAAACGCGTTTCTTAAGCCGCTTATTAATAAAAAAAAACTACTTACATAGGGACACATCACAAATATTGAGCTAGCCCAAAGTAATTAAGGGGCTACATGAATTTCCGGATTTTCCGGGGTCCAGTGTAATGTTAGAATGTGAAGCTTTTCTTCGCAAATTTGCAAGAAACGGCCACTTGACAAATGTGCGATGAGAAGCTTCACGTTCTCACTTTAAACTGTAAACAGTAGTTCATAAAATAGTTTGAAAGGTTATCTAGGGCTTTTGAGACAAACATTTTAAATGATATATCCGGTTTCTTTAAGATACTTATTTTATTTCACAGGATAATTTCGTGGCCAGCCCCGGCTTTGCATGGGCATATTTATTATACATATATAAATCTTCGTCTCGAATCACTATCGTAGTTTAAAGATATAAGCGCACTCATATAAATACGTATACATTTATATAGAGGAAAAGACAGCGGGAAACGACTTTGTTTTATACTATGTAGGTTCTCAATGCTCAAACCGATTGAACCGTACCTTGAAAAACCAAAGGAAAAATAGTTAACATCAAGGAAATTATTATTAATAGTGCCTGAAATATTTATGAGTGTACATTAAACCAAATATAATATAATACTAATAAACCAACCTCCATGTAAGGAATTAGGTAAACTAATTAAATTAAGTATAACTTTACGGAAATGTTCATATCTAAGTATTGGCCTCGTTAAGTAAAACAACTTACGGTCATTACATTTATATAGCTCATAAACTATATAAGTAGTTCTTTTCTCTAATGTAATTATATATGTTACCGGCAATGCGTTAAATTCAAGCATTGTATTACTTACGACCTTAATGACTTTTTAACTGCTATTAAGTTGTGTGCCCAAAGTGCATAATTTCTAGACAATGTTACGCATGACCTGTGGCTGACCATACCCTGTATGTATTCTGTGCCTATACATAGATATAGATAGTGGGTAGACCTGCGTAAGTATTTCTAGTTGCAATAAACGTCATAACTAGGCACTTATAAAACTAATGATATAGCACGGGCCGCCAATGATATAGGAACCTATAGATCGACCAGTTTGACCAGTAGACTTTCACGAAATAGCCAGGAACCACGAAGGTCTAGTCTAGTCTGTAAACAGCCACTTCGAAAGTTGTTGAGTAATACTTTGCACTAGTTATCGCTATGTCGATAAAATGCACCAACCTATACATACAGGTATAAGTACCTACTACAAACGTTTTCACCAACTGAAAATTTTTATATGAGCTGGAGATCTATTATAATATTTCTTTGTTTCTATATGTATTTATTTTACAAAACGTAAAGAAAACTATTCTGTGGAATAAATAAATATAATATTAGCAGTTAGCTCTCAGGTTATTTAGGCGTTTTGGTCTTGTTTTTTTCACACAATTATTTTATTACTTTCTTATCAAAGTAAATTTAAAGTAAATAAGAATTAATTGAATCAATTGAAATAAATAATAAATTTAATGCAATACGTAATGCAGCTTAATAACATTGGATAGAAAATTATCATTGTTTCGTCAGATCTGAAAAACTTTATATGTATGTAGTATAAAATTATATAAATGCTTTTCATTTACTTTCATTTTTATTTACCTTCACTACCTACACTATTTAGATAATAGCTTACGGGGATTTTGACTAAATCTAGCTAAAATTTCTTTTTTTAAATTTATTTTGCACTTCCGGAACCCTTTTTCTGTGCATACTCATCTGTAATGCAGAGTCCAACAAGCTCTGCATGCAGGCTAAGTAATGAATGATCTTTAGATAGTGCATGTTGTGCAAGTGAAAAATATATAAGTTATATATTATTTTATTTAATTTATTTAAACTTTATTTACCAAAACAATATGGTACAAAAGGCGAACTTAATGCTAATAGCATTCTCTACCAGTCAACCTTCGGGATAAAAAGAGAAAAACTGGTGGTAGGCGTACAAATAAATAATTATAGCTATAGTAATAAAAACACTCGTAGTTACAACATATTAAATACAAATACTTAAATGTTTATACATAGATATGATAGAATAAACAATACATATATTACCTATCTAGTATTAGCTTCGAGTCAGGGAGGGGCAAATGCCCCATTGTGGGTACGCCCATGTCTGTGACCCACCGTACGAGACATGTATGTTCCATTCCGATGCAATATAAATTCTGCAGTTATTTGGCCGATTTAATTAATGACCATTACGACACGTCATCGATTAACTAGTTTTTGTGACGCATGCTAAATCGCTAATTGTACAAACCTATCGGAGAATTACTGAAGTTAAAAGTTGTAAACATGTGATGGAATCTGACATAAATGAGGAACAGGGTTAGGTGTCTCCCAGGAATTAAACCTGAAAAGACTCTTGTTACCTACCTAGTCTGACAAGGGATGAGGTATTTATTTTATGTCCTTGGGAACAATTGATGGAAACCAAGTAAACTACCAGTAACATTATGTTCAAGGTTAAGAACTTAGAAATATAAGAAGAAGCACATATGCTTATTACTTTAACCTGTAAACACTATGACGGATGGGTATGCTTAAGCACTTTATTTTAGGTTCCTCCTGCTTGGGAAGTTATGGAAAAGCCCCTGATGGTAAATCATTAAGCTAAGTCAAACGCAAAATTCCCGTTAGACTAACTTGCCAGGTATAGGTACTGAAACATTTTCTAAAATTTTGACACCACAAAAAGCAAGTGTCAAAAGTCACGCGTAAGCAGATCTGAAAAATCTATAAAGGCTGATTCATTCTACTTAAAAAATTCATTTTGTAAAATATTTATAACTAGTCGATAGCCGACAATCGAAAGTGTCTGTCGCTGTTCGTGATTTGCCTGCGGAACCCCAATTTGCTACAGTTCGTAGGCCTGGCCGGTCCACAGTCCACTGGACGACGCGGTTATGTAAGCGGCGCCAGACGACCAGAAAAACTTTAAAGATTGGCGGCCAGTGAAGCGGTAAATATCTACCGGTAGTTATTAATGTTACCGGTTAATATTTACTACATTTTACGGCTACATCATTCGCTTATTCCTCTCGGAAGCTCATTCCGGAATATAATGTAACGTATGGAACTCTGATGTCTCAACTACATCTGCATATGATTCGTTACTGAGAATGTGTGTCGAATATGTAATAATGTTAATGTCGGGCCTTTTTATTTGACAACGAACTTGAAAGCAGTGCCTAAGTAGGTATTATGTCTATGTACGTCTTACAAGTCCTCCCGTGAATGTCGTAGAAGGTGACGTAGGAAATGCAAGCTAAACAAAGCTTATAAACATCAATGAGACCTCTCTAAACCGACTGGCCAGCGAGGAGAGTAGGCCAATACAAGCCCTCTGACTGCTCTGGCCAAGTATGGCTCTGGTAGTTCAGAAAGGGTCGGGCTTCTGCAGTGGAGACAAAAAGACCTGATGATGATGATGATGATGTACGTCTAACAGTCTCTTAAGAATAAAAATAGCGTAGCTCTCCTAGTTTTACTATCACGTGCGGTAGCTGTTTAGCAACTCGTTGCACCTGTAAATAGCTGTGTCGCGATGGCATGTCATAATGTCATGTCACACGGAATGGTTCTCATCTAGCATCAAAAAAAAAGTGGAATATGTCAACAGCAACTTAGGTAAAGTACGTAAGTTACCCTTCACTGTCTGAGCTTCATTATTTATGGATATGTTAGTAATAAAAACAAAATCACTATGAATTTTATGGTATTTCATGTGAGTAGGCAGTAGGCCATATGAATGAATACCCATGCTGGTCTGGGAGAAAGAAAAAACTTAGAATGTACCAGCTGCTTCTCTTCCCGCGCAGATCGTAAAAGCCGATCAAGGGAATGGGCAAAAATGCGAATCATGTTAACAGGCGATGCGGCTAGCAACCCATCACTGTATTGATTGCTTTTCCATCTTCTCGCCCACCATGACGCTAAAAGTGGCTTTTGGGTCTTGCGGCCCTGGGCTCTGCATAGAGTCGCAAGGCCCAAAATGCTCTGTCTGCCCCATTAGGGATAAAGACGTGATAGTATGTATGTAGGCAGTAGGCCCGGCTTTTTCTCACGCGCAGGACGTAGACTAGACAGAAGTCAGCCATGGTTATGACCTTGGGTATATGTTTACTTACTTAAGATTACTTAATATTTATTTTACATACTAGTAGCCCTGAGTTCAGCAGTCACTCGGTTTTGGTAACGTGTAGCAAACATTTTTAGTAGAGCATATACTTATATGTAGGTAATTGGTAACTGGTAAGTACTAGCGCATAATATTTTTTCCTAGCCTTTTATTATGTGAAAAGGCCTCCCCCTTGTCCTTCCACCTATCTCTGTCTGCTGCAAGCTCTTTCCATCCAGGCAAAAAACCTATCCAGATCGTTTCGCCACCTGGTTCTGGATCTACCTTTGCCCCGGCGGCCCTCTGGTAACCAAAATGTTGTAAATTTTGCCCACCTTTCCGGTCGCATTCGACTGACATGTCCCGCTCAGCTCCATTTTAGTTTGTAATATAAGTAAAAAAAAAAACATAAGAACTACGAAGAAAGTTGTGGACCTAAAGCTGCGCTCGCGCAGTCTACTATCACTGATAAATGATAGCACTTACCTACAGCAAATTTTCAATCCATAACTTTCATCGATATGAAAGTTTTTGCTTTGTAAAATGTATAATTTTTGCAGTTCACAATCAAATCACGGTCACGTTTCCTTTTTGCTAATCTGGGAGAAAAGAAAAACTTAACATGGACATACCATACCAGCGCGTTTCTCAAAAAAAAAACAATCGTGGGAAGGGTCCAAAATTCCCTTTTTGACGTTAGCGCCGAAATGACAGAACATGATTCGGGTGGTCAAAAAAAGACTATGGTCCCCACCATAGTCTTTTTTTGATCACCCGAATCATGTTCTGTCATTATTATTATTCTCTTTTACCACTTTTATGCCCATGCACGATTACATTTAAAGTGGTATTTGGGTATGACGGCCTTCGGCTCTGTCAACTATAATAAAGAAAAGACGTGGTAGTGTAAGTATCTATAATTCGCGTTGAGTAAACTTTATTGTTATTACTTAATTGATGGAATGAGGTAGTGCCCGTTGGTGAAAGTAAAAAATACTTAGTAAGTAATATAAAATTTCTTCAGGGAAAGTATTTATGAAAATGTATTCTGTTTAATAGATTTAAAGGGTAGAATGACTTGCTTTGATTTGAGATAGAGGCATTTATTTGCTAATGTAATACATATAACGTGGAAGGGACATACCTGTAATAAACCAGTCTATACTAGATCACTACAGTATAATGATAATAAAATAACAGTAAATAAGTATTTTGAAAAATAATAATTTTGTTCTATCTTTTATTGTGAGACCAAAGTATTTACTAAGACTAATGTAATTACACCCAAACTCGATGAAGTTGCGTCGTTTTATTACTGTTTTCCATTGTCCATCTTCCATCTCCGTGATAGACCTTAAGCATCTTTTACTATGAAGTGCTGTCAAGACAAATCAAACGAGTCCTACTCAATGAAGTTATGTTGTTTTATATAACTGAGTTCCGTCGAATAACTCCCGGCTCCATCATCACAACAGCTCATCGACTTCATAATATTGTACCTATTGTCGGATAACTGGTTAAATTTGAGTTGCAAGATTTGATCCAAACAAACATTAATAAATATATACATTATACAAGACACATTGCAAGTTAAATAAAAGCTTTTAAAAAAACAACAAGATTCGACATTTCTATACAAATTCCCCGGGCGGCTGCACGCTTTTGAATGGAAATGCAAAATGTTTATTTTTATCTAGGATTGTTATTTTGATTTCCACTATAATTAATTAAATAATTAATTAATTAATTAATAATTAATATATAGGGACAAATTACACTGACTGAGCTAGCCCCAAAGTAAGTTTGAGACTTGTGTTATGGGATACTAACTCAACGATAGTATATTTTATAACAAATACATATATAGATAAACATCCAAGACCCAGGACAATTTGAAAAAGGCCATTTTCCAACTTGCCCTGACCGGGAATCGAACCCGGGACCTCTGGGTGGCGGACTAGCATGGTGACCACTACGCCACGGAGGTCGTCAAATAATATTATGCTAAAATAATGATTAGTTTAGCCCGTGGTTCGATTCATTACGGGTATCTTTCCACGTTAAAAAATACACAACAAATCAAATTGCTGTGTCTTGTAATGGGGCCATTGGGGATAAAAACATTAGTTTATAATATATAATAAGGCTGTATGTGTATAAATCACGAGCATATATGTGTGCAGTACGGTACTGCCCTTGGACTAACTTATAACTTGGACAGGACTTGTTCTTCTTTTCTTTCTTCATTTTTGGACAGGTACTGCCAGTACCTGTCCAGAATTAGATCCTCGGCCACACGACATCAGTCCGCAGATAACTCTGTTGTGTAATGCACTCGTTACGCCGCATTTGTATGCGTTCTGCGTTCCGATGCAGGCAGTGCAAAAAACTAGTATACAGAAAATATTTTATGTATAAAAAAGTATATATAAGGTCTAACAAAATATACTGAAACTATTTTTAGGCTATTTTCAGTCCATGATACTGAAGAAATTTCCCCAAGGAACATATAGCGAAATATGAAAAGTAATTTTGACTCCCATACAAGTTGACCGATCAACTGATCCGAGAGTGTATGGAAAGTCAAATAATGTTTCACATATTTCGACTCATGTTCCTTGGGGGGGAAAGTTGTTAAATGATCGATGATATCACGTACTGAATTCACCCTTATGATAGTTTCAGTATATTTTTTTAGACCTTATGTACTTATATGTATCTGTATGTATAGTGCTAATATTTGTTATTTTACCCATCCTGATACGAGTAGGACTTAATCCGGAATTTTTTGATAGTTCTTACTAAATTATGATGAAATTCTTCCAACAGACCTCTTAGTAATTAACTAGCATTTCTACCCATCTATATAGTTGAAGCTAGAAGCCTAGACCTGTATTTCCTCTATTTTATGCAGCGTAGAACGACCACACGTTTGCGACACTGTTTTGTTTACAACATGATGTATGATTATTGGCAGATGGCAGGTGATTTAATATGGTAAGGCCACGGGGAATCGATTGACAGGCTATCTTCTGATAAATGTGGGTAGCATCATACATATTTCAGAAGATGAAGTATAGATAGAGCCACTTTTAGTCACATATTGAACAAAAGCCTGTCCCATTTCTCTCTATGTTAGTTGGTCCTTTTCGTCACTTCCCTACAATTAGCCAGTCAGTTTTAAATTTCGTTTTCTGAATGGATTTTAGCAAAAACGATACATTAAATGTAAAAATATTAATACATTCAGAATTAAGTAAATAGGTATTATTTAAATGTCAAACCTGGTTCCTGGTTTATTATAACTTAGTTATCCTACCATCAAAACAATCACCATACTGACAAAGCGTCTGCCTATAAAGCCATATATATCGGTAAGAAAACATCTATCTATTGTTTTATTCTAAAGTTCTTATTTGAGTATCATACAGATATACAGATACATTTTCACGTCTATATCCCTGACGGGGCAGACAGAGCCAGGGGCCGTAAGACCCAAAGGCCACGCTTAGCGTGATGGCGGGCGTTAAGATGGAAAAAGAATCAAAATAGTGATGGGTTGCTAGCCGCATGGCCTATTACCATGATTCAAATCGCCCATTCCTTCGATCGGCTTTTACGATCTGCGCGGGAAGAGAAGCAGCTGGTACATTCTAAGTTTTTTCCTTTCTCCCAGACCAGGATGGAAAAATTGAGCATCATATCACAATTAAAATGAGTTACAATACAATACAATACAATACAAATTAACTTTATTGCACCATGATAAACATAAAAAATGACAACAACAACAAGAAACAATATAGGCACAAAGGCGGACTTATCGCTATAAATGCAATCTCTTCCAGCCAACCTTTGGGTGGAGGAAACTCATTTTAATTGTGAAACCGGGTTACTTACGTATAGAGTCAGCTACTGCCGACATGTCTCAGCAGTAGCTGACTCTACATACGTGAGTAAACCGGTAATTTTAATTATGTCTGTGTCTCACATGAGACACGAGTTTTAATCAAAGATATCATATCATAACTCAATTTTAAAGCCGATTGTCTACAAAATCAAACAATTTTCAAGTTCCAGCCGAGCCAAGGCTAGTTTGCTTCAATCTGATAACAATGTGGGGCGTTACTTCCACTTGCGACACCTTGTGGGAATGAACTTCGGTCAGCTTATGCAATGTCACATATCATACGCTAATCGCTTCACGAAAATAGGACACTTGACGAGATACCTCATTATCATGTGAATCACTTTACAAATCAAGACACAAAAAACTTATATTCAAAAGCACCGACTTAAAGGTTTCAGTTCTTACTTAGCTGATTATTTGATCAAGTAATGCATTGGTGGCCCAGGCAGTTTGAAAAGCTCGCGTTGCTCTTTGTGAGCTATTTAGATCATCATCATCATCATCAAATTTCTTCTCTTCTGCAGCAGCACGACCCTCTCTGTACTACTAGAGCTATACTGAAAGAACGGAACACCTGGTTCGGAATCATAATGGGCCAGCTAAACTATTAGAAATATAAAAATGACACCTCAGAAAAAGTTGTTCAACCTGATGAGCATTTTCCGGAGACAAAGTCCATGCGAACGAAGTCGCGGGCTTCGGCTAGTGATGTAATAAATTATGTCGCTGTGTGTACCAAACAGCAAATTAAACAACCTACGATTTACTGCCTTGATAGCATGAATAAAGTTATTTTGATTTATTACTCGCTCAGATAAGTTTACTAATCAATTTAAGCATTAACTTGTTGAAACGCACAATGTTACGGATCCATCAAAAGGTAATCGATAGACAAATTAAATAGCTAATAAAAACCGGCCAAGTGAGGCCATCCATGTACTTTACAATAAGTGTTTTGATACTAAAATAAATATTTTAGATTTTTTTTGAGAGTCGGATTCGCGCTCATAGGGTTCCGCACCATTATCTATTGAAAATCACGTTTATTGTACGGCAGACGTAATTTTTTTTTTGGTCTGTTTTTAGTATTTGTTGTGTTAGCGGCAACAGAAATACATCATCTGTCAAAATTTATCACGGTTCACAGTGGAATCAGCCTGGTGACAGACAGACGGACAGCGGAGTCTTAGTAATAGGGTCCCGTGTTTTCCGTGTGGATACGGAACCCTGAACGGAAGTAGAACAATTCCATGGTTCTAACAAAACATACTGGAACTATTTTAAGAGTAGATTCAGCACATGATACTGGTTCAAGGAATTATTATAATAAATCGAAGTTTGTTTATTTCAGAGTAAACAAAACAAAACAATTATGTTATATCATGTATAATTTCTCAGATATTTGGTAGTAAATTCACAAAACCGGAAAAAAAATGCTACTTTCAACTTGACATAATAAAACCTGTCTCAATTCCAACGATCACTAGATGAATATTTAGCTTGTTTCATTACAATTACGAAATGGTACAATACTTGCTAGGTTTTATACAAGAATATAGTTATTTTAATGTTTTTATGGCCGCGCAAAAAATTTCGCAATTTATTTGCGATACTGCTGCCACCAGTGGCGTTAGCGCAAAAGAGGCCGCGCCAGGGCGCAGGGGATAAATATTTAAAGGTTTTTTGACTTTCCGTACAACTCGGATCAGCCGATCGATCAACTTGTTTGTAAAGCCAAGAATTATTTTTTGATTAAAACTAACGTGAGATACAATCATTGTTTAATTTAGAGAACGGGTTACTGTACAGTTGTTACAGTAGCTGACTCTATACCTACGTGAGTAACCCGTTCTCTAAATAGTTAAAATCAAGAATAATTTTTCATATTCCGAAATATGTTCCTTGGGGAAAATTGTTCATCTATGTGGCATAGAGCCAAGAACGCTGGCCGCAGTCCTCTTGTCACTTACGTCTTTTTAATCAGTAAAAAATGTCTATGACAAAAAGCTACATAATACATCGTAAAGTACTACTGTGCGGCATTGTCTTTGATTTATTTATTTTCGGTCATGGCTATAAGGTACGTAATGCTGGTATGTTGTTATGTAATTCGTCTATATTATTCGTTTATCAGTAAATTATCCTAAACAATGTTTTCTAAATTATCCTAAAAAATTTTTTTTTATTATTTTGATATAAGTTTGTATGTTACAAACTTATATCAAAATAAAAAATAAAAAAATTTTTGGTTAAAATATTGTTAATTAATTGATCGATGAGCTCATCCATTTGTATCGAAAGCATTTTTTTTATTTTTTATATATGTTCCTTGGGAAAAGTTGTTCAGTATCAAGGACTAAATTCACCCTTAAAAAAGTTTTAGTATATGTTGTTAGACGTTATGTATCTGTATGTTGACATTTGCAAGTTTATAGACGCGCCGGGTATTACCTAAGTAATCAATCGGTTGTCTGGAAGAGATCGCTCTAAGCGATAAGACCGCCCATTTTACCTAATGTAGGTATCATACTATAATATTATAAAGGCGAAAGTTTGTGAGTATGTGTGTGTGTACGTGTGTATGTTTGTTAGTTCTTCACGCGCAAACGGCTAGACCAATTTTGATAAAATTTGGTATGCAGGAAGCTGACACCCTGGATTAACATATAGGCTACTTTAGGCGCGGGTAACTCCGCGGAGCGCAGCTAGTATTTTAAAAAACATGCAAACATATATTTTAATGTTTTTTATATTGGTGCAATAAAGTTTTTAATTAATTCATTCATTTATCCTTTAATATCCATATGGACTGACTCATACTGGTACTCGTACGTGGCATTTAAGGGTACGTCCGAAATAACTCGGCTTTACTTCATAAGTGAAGGTCAATGTTTGCAAGAAATTGTGGCAAGAACATTATTTTATCTTTTTTTTGTCTTATTGTCGTAAGTGTATAGGTATATGGTAACAACCTAACTAACCTACTTTTTTATAACGCACTGTGATATGAATGACCTAGGCGTGTGGTGTTAGAAGTGGGTAGGTACCTTTTTTATATCAACTATCATCATCATTAGGTCTTTTTAGTCTCTACTGCAGGAGCATGACCCTCTCTGTACTACTAGAGCCATACTTGGCCAAAGCACCCAGAGGATTTGGCCTACACTCTCCACGCTGCCCATACGGGTTCGAGAGGTCTCATGATGTTTGTAAACTTTGTTTGGCTTGTATTTCCTAAGACTTGGAGTGGTCCTATTATTCTACTGTGCCGGAAACCACACGGCACAATTTTATATCGATACCATTCCAACTAGAAGCTATTAATTAATTATGTAGGTAGATTTTTTTTCTATTCTAGTTTAAAGTTTATTTTCATGTTGTTTTAACCATGTGTAAGTAATTTTTTAAAGAAATTCTGATACGATTCTACAAAATTGGCAAAGAAGGGTTCAAGATATTTAATTTGGTTTTTAACCACTCCTTAGAAATCCAGCTAGCCGCTCGCGATCAGCTCGGTGCCGCCCGGCATGGAGACGCCCGTCACCATCGAGCTGCGCAAGAAGAAGCAGGAGAGTGACCTGGAGGGGTTGGTACACTCTTTGTCTCTCTCTCTCTCCTTTAACGTGCCACGCCGAGCTCAGGGTTGGTGACGCCGCTCGGCATCAGCTCGGTGCCGCCCGGCATGGAGACGCCCGACACCATCGAGCTGCGCAAGAAGAAGCTTTTATCTCATTTAAGCAAACAAAAACTTAAATAAACGGTCAAGTGCGTGTCAGGCTCTGCGCAGTGTAGGGTTCCGTAGTTGTGAACTTTAAGTTCACGCCACTAAAAACGTCTGAAAACGAATTTTCTACTGAACTTGTATAAAATTTTCCTTTTCCGAGTACATTTCGTAAGTTGTTGGCCTATAGCTTTTTAAGTTATAAACCTTACTTAGCTCTGATAGTTTAGGAGATAGAGGGGGGACACTTCTCTCTAAATCTTTCAGAAACGGATCTCCAAATCGAAAAATGGTGTTCACAAGCTCACTATATTTTTGAAAGATCTTTTTAACGATACCACACACAATGGGTTAGTCGAGACTAACAATTATTACTCCCACGTTACTTGAATGAGAGCTCTGTTAAAAAAACTGTTTTTTTTTTTGAAGATTTTATTTTATCACTTTCTCGACACGATTAATGTGAGTACATAACATACTCATGCCAAATTATAGCTTTCGAGTACTTATAGTCTTTGAGTAAAACCGCGGACAGACAGACATACAGAAATGGCGAAACTATAAGCATTCCTTGTATACTAAGGAACCCAAATAAAGGAATAATAGTATATTATTTAGCAATTTCCTTTAGAAAAGAGTATATTCAAAGCCGTTTAACCATAAGGCATGTTTTATAGTAAACGTCTATAATTTAAAGATTTCACGGCACCCGGGGGTAAAATGCTCCTTTGTTTACCTTTAAAGGCGCACGCGCAACCCATGGCAACCGTGAAAAAGTGGACCACGTCGGACCAGAAGTGCGATTTTTGAAACGCGCAGTCACCTAAATTAATGGTTTTCCCTACAAAAAACCTTTCGTTTAGTGACTCCCCGTTTGAAAAATAGCACCTCAAGCCGAGAAAGTGAAACTGTTCGAAAGGCCGATGCTATAAAAATTGTAGCAAGTGCTATAGCGAGCTCAGTCGAGGCGAGCGAGGGTCACAGCTCACAGCCAGCATAGCCGACGTCACAATGGTCAGTGCCATCATTTCATTTCACTTTCGCTGTTGTTTTTGAGTTGACGTAATTGTGATACAGTTGGCCAGTAAGTTATTTAATAGTGTCTCTTGTTTTATTTGTGTTTCGTCATTTTAAGTTTTTATATATTAGGCGATGGAAGAACATTACTTTTTCGAAATGGTGCTGTATGAAATGTGTCTTGGAAAACTTATGAAATTCTACAAACGTCTGGGATTAAAAATGCGCATTTGTAACTATGTAACCACAATATACGTCGAATAATTTCCAATTATTTATTTTGACTTAAATTACATCCATATAATTATTTATTAAAGTGTCGATTTTTAAACATTATTATCAATAGCTATTAGTTACTTTAGTATGCCTTATGATAAGCGGATTAAGTGTACATATACTTCTTGCATAGTATTTTGAGCAAATGAACTTTTCTTTTCGCTTTTCCTAGTACAAATCGCTTAATTAGTAAACAATAAAGTAGTAGAGTTGCGTGAAGCGTTCTGTTGCGACCTACTTGATAATTATTGCAGTACTCAATTATATGACTGACAATCAGAGCGTAAACTGCACAAGGCCAGGCGCCTACCCATTCAATATTAATCACATATTTACCTTATGGATGTTACTAACTATAACATTTTCATTAATTAATAGATAAATTATTAATATCATAAATGCGAAAGATGAGTTTGGATATTTGTTTGTTTGTTTTTACCACTACACGCTTCACCCACTGAACCTATTTGAATAAAATACGGAAATAAATAGGACATAGGATAGTTTTTTTATCTTGAAATTCCCACGGGGACTAGTAAAATAAATTTAGAAGAATATTATTAACAAGTCATTCTTACGAATAAATTAAAGTACTCGAAAAAATACATTATGCATTTTTTTTAATTTTGATACTTCATATTTGATATACAGTTCTTCGACAAATCTATTTTAATAGAAAATGATAATGGTAACTTTGTGAAAAATACACAGAGTTTCAAACTCTGTATTTTTAAAAAGAAAGAAGCCGTTTATAAATCCCTCTGTTCAAATATATTTATCTGTAATAAAAAAACTAGGTACTTTTCAATAGATTCTATTATGTAATATAATTGACCGAACATCGTTTTATAATATAATAAAATACCAGTACATATATGTTTTATTTTCGCGTAGCTTTCCACGTGCTCGTTGATGTCTTTTGTACTACAAACCATATTGCGTCTAAATTTATGATATAACTACAAATAAATTGTTAAATCTTATTCAGATTGCTTCGTTTATGCTAGGCACTTAAATATTAATAACGAAATATACATATTGATGTGGTAATGACCTGATACCTAGATGTAAAGCTGATTCAATTGAATAGTACAATAATGCAAAATGATATAATTAATGTACATCTGTAGAAATAAAACATTACGTATACATTGATTCAATTATCAAACTACATTGTAAACTTAACTAAGTAATGCTATCAGTAAGAACTTAATTAAAATTTTATGTAACTGTGTACAATAATTATCAATTTCAAGGCTTTAATAAAATTCAATTATGCTAACCGGTAAGACCGACAAAAGATTGAACTGGATTTATTTGAAAGCTAATCTAGAACCATTCAAAAGTATACATATCTAATATTTACTTAAACAGTAAAGTTTTTTTAAGATTTAAATCGCGGTGACGGATACCCGGTGACCGACAACTGTCGACAAACAATTAAAAATCTATTGTGTCTGTAATGCTAGTAGGCAAGGTATTAAAGTAGATATTTGTTATAAACATTATTCATTTGATATATAAATAAATCAGAAAAATCATTATTAGAAGTTCATTAGACTGCAAATGAGAAGTTAGAGTCAGTTTTTATATATCAAAGTTCAAAAATTACACTGCTCTAGCCCACTACGAGCATCAATATATCATTTTCTTTCATGTAGCTTTGAATTCGTCATACTCATCGCAGTATATTCATTCACCGTATAGGTACATTATTATTTTTCATCTTCCTCACCTCATCCCACTTTACATGGAGTTGGGGCAGCATGTGAGTTTTCCGTTTACCTCTATCTTTTGTCGTTGCATCTGATAAATTCCCATCCATATATCCATATCCATTTTTACTTACTATAGTTTACGAGTTCGTAATTTACAATACAAAGTACATTACTTCCGGAAGCCGAGCGGCTTTTTCTCCACTTGGCCTTGAGTCGGCCGTTTGCAGTTGAATTAAATGTGATATTATTTGTCACATTTAAGGCGCGGCATTGAGGGCTGGCCCTTTCACCGCCCGAGGTGAACAGGAACGGGCGCCGACGCAGAACGTAGCTCTTAAATAGGCCATTATGGTTTGAGTAATGTTAATATTTCATTATTATAACAACTGAAAATGGGCGAGGCCTTAATAAAAGTGTGTTAATAAAGCCTTGCCTAGAGAGGTTCTTAATAAAACTAGAACTAACAAACAAATACAAAAATTATAACATAATTATGATAATAACAAAAATAAAATATCAGAAATGAGAAATAATAAATGTAAGATGTTTATGCTAATACTACCAACATCAAAATTTGGTTTATTTATAAACTGAATGATAACAATAATAACTTTAAACAATAATAAGTGGAGCGCCACGTGACATCAACTTCTCCAAAGGGCCTCTAATACCATCTTGATAAGAATCAACCCTACCTATAAACCGTACCTTTTAATATCTGAGCGAAAGTGGATAGTAATTCACAAAAGCAAACCACGGCACGACACCTATATCGAGAAATTCGATCGCTATTGTTATAAATTGTAAATTAATCTTGACACTAATGCCATAACCATGTTTGATCTACTTTCCAATCGTAAATATTATGTTTGAACGTAACAGTTCGCGCGAAAAATAACATTTGGCGGCAAGATGGCGGCAAATCGAGTCACTGTTATTGCGTAACGTAATTTCCCTTTCTACCGAAAGTAAATCGTGAGTTAGCACGTGTTGAGAGTGACGGGAAACTGAAATGTTATGCCACAGTTAGTTGGAAGTAAACAGCAAAACAGTATTTTACAAGTAGGTTCAAAAAACATTCCCCGAAAATGACCTAGTTAAAAACCAACCTAAACTAACAGTTAAAAAAATGTTTACTTTGCACTTTGTTTCTTTGGGTCATAGGATTACCCTATTCTGTCAAATCGCTTGATTTAGTCCAGTAGATTCGGAGAATGGCTGTGACAGACAGACGCGAGTGATCCTATAAGGGTTCCTTTATTTTGAAAGGAACCCTAAAATCTTCACAATCCAAACGAAAAACAAAGTAACCATTGTATGTAATCCGCATGCATATGGGTGGGTAGATACTTAGTTCCTCTCGAGTAGAGAAACTTTTCCATATAGGGCCACGTGAAATATGATGCTAAAAAGTTTCTCCTTCAGCTGACGAAACCCCGCCTACATAAAAACCGCACTAATCCGATTCTATAGATAAATAGAAACGAAAGGGCGTCGTAGGCGCATAAAGCCTTACAAGGTGAACACCAAATGTCACCCACGCAAACATTACGTACCTATCGCCTTTAACTTTTTACTAAACGAAAAGTTTTAATTAAAAGAATATACCCCAACGCGGCAGATAAGTATAAAAATAATTGGCTATGCGCAGTGCAGGGTTGGTAGGTGAATGCCAAGTTTGAGTTCATGCGAATAAAAACGTCTAAAAACCAATTTTATGTTGAATTTGTAAACCCTACTTAGCTCTGATAATTATCCTTTAATATTCGTTATAAGTATACCTATTTACTGCTGTTTTTATAATTTTTTCACGTGTCCATATATAACCGTTTAGCAGATAGAGGGGAGGGACACTTTACTCTAACAAAAATGTGCACTATTAAACCAAATATTTCAGAAACGGATACCTTAATCGAAAAATGGTGTCAAAAAGCTCACAATATTTTAAGACCTATTCATCGATACACAGGGTTATTCGAGAAACAAAATTGGCTCCAACTTTACTTGTATGGGAGACAGCCCAAAAAAAATTTTTTTTAATTATATTTTCTCACTTTTTCGGCATAATTAATAAACATAAGTACCCATGCCGAAGTAAAATATTGGCACTCGAATAAAGACCGCAAACGGACAAACAGCCAGATATGGCTAAACTATAAGGTTTTCTTGTTTATTACGGAACCCTAAAAAGATGTATAACAGTTTATTTGTGGTAAGTAGCTGTAGTTACAAATTCAAAACGGTAATGAGCGTATATACCATTCGATTTATAGCATCACAGTGTCATAACATAACACCTCCGGATTTCCTTTACAGAAGAAATTTTGAATTAATTAGGCAAGGTTTCCCAGGAAATCGCAAGCTATAAGACGCACTTAACAATTTATTGTAACCTCCTTTTTGCCAATTTTCACTAAGGACGTTTTTGCCTTAAGCGTACTGGTGAAAGCTGAACGGCTTCCTTGGACGTCATTACTTTTGTATCTGTTGCTCTTTCCGGGGCTATTAAAAACGCTTCAAGCGAATATGATCCTAATTAGATAATTTATGTAAGTTATAAAGATTGGGAGTGTGTAATGAGTGTCAGATATAACGCCTGTTTATAGCCTTACTACCTGGTATATAAACTAAAATGTTTCCTGCTTATACATAACAGCTTATGTATTTGTAAGTTTTCTATTTAACGCTGACTCCCGCGCATATTTATGAGTAGAATGATTTAATTATCTGGAACGCCTACACCGTAGAAATAGTCCATTCGGGCCAGTTTTATCAACACAAATATAGTCTTTTCGAAACTATCACAATGCAGTTTATTACTTTATTACACACATAATTAAATTGTAAAAAAAAATTGACTTTATTTTCTTTTAGGAGTTTCTTCCATATCTCCTTAGTTCTACATCATATATTTACAAATTTATACGGGACCATTTTGGTACTAAATACTGGCGTTGAAATGAAAAAATAATCGTCAAAGTCGGTTCACAAGTGCCGAAGATATCGCATAACATACATACAAAAAATACGGTTCGCATTAATAACCACCTACTTTTTTAAGTCGGTTAAAAAATTAAAAAAATGCTCTAAGTACTATATTTTAAGTTCCCAATATCACATTAGGCATGACGAAAGAAAAAATAGTTTTGGTCCATCGGTTAGATATTAAAAATTAATGTACACATATTTTTTCTTTTCTCTGAGAAACAAAAATGTCAAAGATACAGAGCATATAAATTTCGCGTGACGTCACGGCTGGGTACGATTTTTACTTAAGTGTGACGTCGCAAGCTTCCACTCCGGAACTTTGACGCTCCGTATCTATGTGAATTTTTACTATTTTGGTAAACAGAAAAATACGGGTCCATTGTTTTTGGCTAAAAGACGGACTAATTTTTGACGGAAAAAAAATTTAGCTTTTCTTTCTTTCTTTCTAATTACAATCATACTTTTCGGAGCCTGTCGTCACCCCTGTTACGGGGCGAAGGTTGCGGGCTGCTTCACATTCACCGCCAGCTCGGTTTCGGCCGTAGAAAATAAAACAATAACATTTAAACGGTCCAGCGCGTGCTTTATGCAACGGTGTCCAATTACTACTAAAGCAAAATACAGTTAATACAGAATTGGCACTTGATACAAAACACCCTCTTGTTTTTCTTCTTATCTTATCTTTTCAACTTAAGAAAAAATCTTCATTTATCGCTGATTTCAAGGCTTCTCAAACGAGCTCGCATCACCGTGGTTCTCGGAGAAAAATATGGGTTAGACCAAGTAGACCAAGTGAGTTAGTCCGACCAGTAGTTCGGTAATTTTAGAAGTAGTAGATCGATAATTTGAGTCCCTACACATACAATAGTAATTTTGAGATAGAAGCCATGACGCACCTACTTCGTCTTTTTCCGAATCAACAGACTTTAACCAAATGTAAAATTAATTACTATTCTGAAAATACCTAAAACAAAATAGATTCGTATAAATCGAAACCGTTTCTCTTTTGTTAAAAGACGATTAAAAAGAAGTACCTATCAAAAAATACTGCTTTTCTGTGTTCTTTTTATTTTCGGCTGGTTCGCTGCGCTTGCGCAACACGGCGTAATATCAGCTCGTGCTGAGCGTTGCTCTCGGCACTGGCTACTGATAACTGAGTGAAGCAACGCACTACAGTTCTGTGTGCAATAGTTACAATTTTAATTGTTTATCTGTAAACTAGACAAGTAACTAACAAATGTGCAAACGGTAAATATTGGGGATATTTTATATCTAATTACTGAGTAGACATTTTTCACAGTTCGCTTATTATAATTGTAATAAATAAATAAATTTAGACTGCAATAAAGCTGTCTGGCAAAAGTGGTTTAGTATCATATGGACTGAACGTACCCGTAATAGTTTCAGTTTAGTTTGTTAAGCGTTATATAAATATCTAACTAAACAAAATAATACATATAACTTGATTGAACTTTGAAACATCTGTAACTAACTGGCCTTCTTCATCACTATCATACAATGCCATATGGCATTAGGTCCGCCACTTGTACGTTTTTTTACTGTGCAATAAAGTTTAAATAAATAAATAAATATAATAAAATATTCCTACAAACTTTCCCTTCAACTGCCATTTTATTTCACAGCACCTCCTCATCCTGGCAACTCTAGCTGCCCTAACCTCTGCGATGCCGTCCTTCATCGCGGTGCCGGCGGACCAGATCGCGTTCCTGGACCTCACGCAGCTGCGCGCGCGCAGGGTCCCCAGACAGACGCTGCAGCCGCCCCCGCCGTCCGCGCCGCTGCCCAACCTGTACAACCAGGACTATCAGCCCATACCACTGCATTACCAGCAACGTAAGTACTTCACTACTAGTTACTTATGGAAGTCTAGTTATTTTTTAGAGATATTACCGAAGGAAAGACTTATTTAATGGTCGGTATGGTGGTATTTTTTTCGTGTTTGTAAGTGGCCAACTCTGGTGTCAGATATTCCAAGCTGCCGAAAGGCTGACATAGCTTGATGACTGCCATATAATAATAAACGCCGGGATCAACGACTTTACGCGCCTTCCGAAGCACGGAGGAGCTCGAGAACAAACGCATTTTTTTTGCATTTATACAGCCACCCGTCGTCTTTATTTAGCGCTTTCCTTGTTCCACCCTTAGTTGTGATGCAGCTCATTATCATTTCGTATGGCGCGTTACTGCATGAAAAGGAAACTAGGTTTTATTCCAGTCTACTACGAGTTTAATTATGGAGTTCGCTAACCTTCCTAACCTAACCCTTTTTTTTTTTTTGACGCGTCGAAAATCCCTTTGGATACCTTACCGGTTACGGGACACCGGTAAGGTTATGTGGTGTTACCACTAAAAACTCCGCGGTGTCACCTCTCAGCCGCTATCGGCCGGGACCGTGTGCTTCTTCATGCTCCTCAGCCCCGGCGCGGCCGGCCGCTACTTAAGCGGCCCCGGCTCGCCAACGGCCTCACGGCACCCTCTGCTGAATCAGAGGGGCCGGAGCAACCGCCGCCTTGGCCTCTTGGCCCAAGGACAGGCGCGCTGACATGCACACGCGCCTGCCTTCCACTCCGGAGGGCTGTCCGTTGGACGATGGAATCCCGTTTCCACCGTCCAACCAGCCCTCATAATTTGGGGCCTGCTAAAACAGGCCCTGCCCCAGTCAACCTGACGGCGACCGGGGCCCACACAGCCGGCCGCAGGGGATAGGGAGAACGGCAACGTAACACCGACACTCCTCCTCCCCTGCGGCCCCACCGATGCTGTGCCAAGCGCCACGGCCGCGCTTGGTCGCGAAGGATAGGGCAAGCGGCAACGACACACCGACACTCCTCTTCCCATGCGACCCCTACCATACTTCCCTCACAGCCAGGCCATTCCAGCCAGGAATGGCCTCCGCCGGGCCCGGGGAGGCCTAAGCCTCAACCCGGGCAATGGGTTCCTCTTAGCTTCCCTGCGGCCGAGGCAACCGCAGGTACTAAGCCCCCCCATCGCGACAAGATGGGAACCACATCGGGGGGTTCCTAACCTAACCCAACCTAACTTATAGGCAACTATTACCTGTGACCACGAAGGATGAAGAACTCCTATTCGAATTTTCAGACCCATTAAAAAATCTTCGTGTTATGTCCCGTTTACATACATAAATTATGGGCAATATACACGGCCGCAACCTTTGCACTCACCATCGATGTTTAGAAGCTGTTTAGTAACACTTAAGACTCTATTATGACCAGTATTTTAACGAGGCCATATAATGAATACAAACTGGCTGCGTATCATTGACAATCCATAAAATTAACACCGATCAAAATCAATATTTGCGAAAAACTGATTTGCCCACTTCCACCGTCAAGGTAACCCGTGGAGGTTAAGCTTTAAGCAAAGAAAGCGTATATAATCAAGGCTAATTATCTTTTGTCTCGCTCTTTGAACTGAAACTGTTAAATATCAGAAAGAGATGACCTGTCTTAATATGTCACAGTGAGCATGGTTGTCAATCAAGTTATATTTCAACCATTTAAACCACTTTCACTAAATACAAAGGAACGCTTTCTATGCAACCGTAACAGCTTGCCTCACCTTGTTTAACATTCAATACAGCATTAGACTGATATACAAAAGATGAAGACGTAACATTACTTTCTTCCATTGTTGTTTTTCCCGCCGAAAATTACGTAAGTGATTTTCTATTTTGTCTGTTGCTGCTAACCGACTGTGAAAATTTGTCGTGCATTTAAAATAGCTACGTAATGGAACTAAATAAAGATGTTAGGTATACTTATAACGTATTTGAGTATTCCTTGGCTTTGAGGAGCTCAGTGGAGTGCGCATCACTAACGGTTTCGCAAGATAAGCAACCTGTGTAGTTCGCATTTGGATGGATAACCACAAGTAAGTAGCATAAAAATTTCTCGAGCTCCTCCGTGCTTCAGAAGGCATGTTAAGCCGTTGGTCACGACTGCCATCATTGTATAGCAGTTATCAAGCTATGTATTTCAGCTGTGAGATTATGATATACTTACACACAAAAAAACAATTGCTTATTATTAACCTCGTAACCATAAAATTTAAGAAACTTATTGTTTGAAGTTACCTTGAATTCATATCACAGTTAATAGATTGTGCCACGTTAACTCACCGAAGTAATTCATCGTCTATTGTTCTCATTCCGTAACTAAATATTTTCAAGTAGGTCAATATGTCTGGCTCGAAGGACCAAAATAGTGGCTTACCGTGAAATTAAGTTTTAAATTCAATTGGTTACTAGGAATACGGTATTTTTTGTGTTTGTATTGTATTTTAAAATTATGTATTTCTAAGAACACTTAATTGACATAGCTATCTATCACCTAAATACAACTATTACATTTTTAGGGTTCCGTAGTAAACAAGGAACCCTTATAGTTTCGCCATGTCTGTCTGTCTGTCCGTGGTCCTACTCAGAAACCACAAGTACTAGAAAGCTGTAATTTGGCATGGATATGTATATTAATCATGGCAAAAAAGTCGTAAAATAAAATCTGGAAAGATATTTTTTTTTTAGGTTAGCTGCCATACAAGTAAGGAGGTAGTCAATATTTTTTTTCTCGACAAACACATTGTGTGGGGTGTCGTTGAATAGGTCTTTCAAAAACATTGTGAGCTTGTTAACACCATTTTTGGATTTAGGGATCCGTTTCTGAAAGATTTAGAGAGAAGTGTCCCCCCTCTATCTCCTAAACTATCAGAGCTAAGTAAGGTTTATAACTTAAAAAGCTATAGGCCACCAACTTACGAAATGTACTCGGATCGGGTTTAAAGTGAAATTTTTTGTTGGAGGCAAGTGTCCCCCCCCCCCCCCCCTCTATCTGCTAAACGGTTATATATGGGCACGTGAAAAAAATCACAGCTATAGTATATACTATTAACAACATTATATATATAATGTTGTTTAAAGGAAAACTATCAGAGCTAAGTAGGGTATACAAATTAAAAAGTTATAGGCGATCAACTTATAAAATGTACTCGGAAAAAGAAATTTCATACAAGTGCAATAGATAATTAGTTTTCAAACGTTTTTAGTGGCATAAACTCAAAGTTGGCATTCGGAACTACGGAACCCTACACTGCGCGTGGCCCGACACGCACTTGGCCAATTATTACATATGTCGTTACTCATATTTGTTTAGTGTTTCAAGGAATATAAAAGGCGCGCATAAAAATATTGAATTATAGTCACTCGTAGAACTTCTGACAGTCTTACCTTGTGGTTTCCGGCAGAGTAGATAGGACCACTCCAAGTCTTCCCGTGGATGTCCTAGAAGGCGAATTAGGAAATACAAGCTAAACAAAGCTTATAAACATCAATGAGACTTTTCCAACCCGTCCGGCCAGCGTGGAGATTGTAGGCCAAATCCTCTGGCTGCTCTGGCCATATATGGCTCTAGCAATACAGAGAGGGTCGTGCTCCTGCAGAACAGACAAAATAGATAATAATGATGATAGAACGACTGAGGGTTTAATGAAGATCCTTGCCATTTAAAATAGACCTACGTCAACTACCTTCAATTCATTGCACAAAACACGATTTACCGCTATTTGTATGAGCGTGCTCGCAAATCGATCAAACTCATAAATCGGTCAGTATTTCACCAGAGGCAGGCCGCAGCGTGTTGCAACTCAATACTTGCACTCGATATGGTCGCGTTACCCAATCCTATCTGCTTATACTTACTTTACTTATTTGTACAAATGGAAAGTTTAATAGACTTTTTATTAGGTACATTAGTGTAAAGTTTGCTCAAGTGTTTCATATTTTAATTGAACATTTTAACTTAATTAACCAACTTCTTTGGAGTTTACAATTCTTATTATGTTGTGCAATGCATATCCAATTAACTCTTAAGCTTTTTTTGCGTAGCAACATTCCCTTTCGGGGTAGATCGAGTCAAGGGTCGCAAAACCTAAAAGCCATTTTTATCAGATAGTGAGCATATAAAGCGGCGAAAAGACAGGAAGTTAGGCAAAGGTATCATAATTTGAGACAAGATAGGCAAGTGACAAGTTACTTACAGGACGATAGCAACAGCGACATTTTTTTTCTTTTTTGATGAACACAGAAAGCAACGCGCGTTATAAATCATGAATTTAAACTCCTGTTGACGTCTATGTAATTTGATTAGTCTAGTAATAAAATTTTGTAATTTAGATCTTTTTTCTCTTGACAGCTTTGGCTTTGGCCCCACAACAAGAGCAAGAGCCCCCAGCGAGGATTCGTGTCCACCCGCAGCAGGACGTGTCAGGGTCCGCTTCGATAGGCGCTGATTCCCTCGCCGAAAGGCCCCCAGACTTCGGAGAGTATGTGGACTTCGGGGCCCACACAGGAGACCACGGGGCCTTTGGATGGTACGCCGACTTCCCCGTCAACAACCATGACGACCACAGCGGGTACAGAAAGTAACCAAAACTTGCCAAACGCACCAAATTTCGCAGTTGTAACTGCTAAGCTAATTTTATTCTTACCAAAGACAGTATTACTCGAATTAGTTAGTCTTTACGGGCAGAATTACCGCACATTTGTTCAAAACGGTCAATTCCGCTGTTGTTGCACTTATTTTAAGAGAAACCAGTTCCTCGTTTTAGTATTTAGTTGTTATAAAGTACACTGTGATACGCACCATGTTGGTTCAATACGCATTTCGTTTCTACTATGCTCTATTATACTGCTTTTCACTATATTTCTTTCTACTTCACTTCTGCTTCACTATACTTTTTTCTATCGCTTTATTTTTTCTATTTTTTAAATGCTGAAACTTTTTCTTATGTTATTCCTACTTATATTATGTAATTTTGTTTAGAACCTTTATTTCTATCACTGCTTTTCCTTCCATCTAAACATAACCTTTTTATTGTCTAACTTATTTCATTATAATATAATATTTGTTACTTTCTCCTTCGTTTCATTTCATAACTTCACATAATCATTACTGTGCTAACTATAATACAAAATGTCTGTCACAGCCCGAATACTTTCACTTGTTTACTTTTTAAGCTATTAATCATATGCCTTATTCATACTTGTACATCATCACAAATTAGAAAGATATATCTTCACTTCTTCTTTTACATTCACCATAAAACATACCTATACGTACTTTATTTATAATTTTGATCTACTTTTCTTTAATTTCCATTCTTGTACTATTTTTAAATCTCTTGTTTTTATTATCATGACTATCCTACTCTGAAATTCTCACGTAGATACTAACTACAAGCCTTTTAATATTATTAAAAGTATAAATATTTCTCACGCCATTCTTGTTCATGTCTACTGCACACCTATTACTATTCATTTGTTTCACGTGTCACTCGCATTAACAATGTTACTTCATATTTCAACTTTTACTTCTTACTTCTTCAAAGTCACTTTATCTAATGACTGTCTACTTAATATCTTGTTAATGACTAAGTATGTCGCTGAAGTTTACTATAATATTTATAAACGTTTTTCTTCTATTACTAACTATTCTTATGTTGTTCTTTTTTACATTTTCATCTTACTTATTTTTTCTTTTCAATTCTAATATTTTTTAATGTATTGTATTTTTCATAATGCATGTTGTTTTCCAATCCACTGAGGTTTTTCATACTTGAATTTACTTTTTCTCTTAATCTGTAAAGATACCCAGCTCGTTATAAATTTCTGCCCCATTTCTCTACTTACTTGACTACATGTGTACTTTTTTCTTGCTATTTCTTATCATTTTTCATTTCAAACTTAACTTTACCTGTATATGAGTATTTATAGGTATACTTTATCAGCTCGTTAAAGTATTAAAGACTCATTGTTTACGTATTGTCGTAATTTTTTATCTCTATATTTTATGCACATGTTCTTACTCTCTTGTTGCTTGCCCTTTTTCTTAAATCCTCTCATTCATATTTAATTTACTGTTTTGTGATAATATTATATCTTCTTTGATATCTTATTATTGACTATCTTCAACTTCCAATATCCAATTTTATTTCTTCAATTTCAAAAGAAACATATATTTATTTTGAATTAATAATACTTACACGTAAGTACGAGTATATATAAATTATAAAATATTACTAAAGTAATTTATTTTTTATTTATCAAACTTACTATAATCTTGTCTATATAATTTTGATCTATCTCGATATTTATATACATGTATTATTTTTTAGATATTTCTGTAAGTAGATATGCCTTTTTCTTCAATATTTTATTTCTTTTTATACATTTACTACTTATCAACTTATCTCTTCCGACTTTATAACTTCTTTATTTGACTAGTTATGTGTAAGTATTTAGAAGTATTTTTCAATGTATCTCTTATGTACTTACTCACTAAGTATGTACTATTTTTTTTCATTTTCAACTACCCTTTCCCTAGGCACATTCCTATGTTCTTTTTTTTTATTCTATTACTACTTCTTCCAACTTTTCTTTTCTTCTTACCTAGTTTTTATATTTTTATTTTCTGTAATATTGTGTTTCCTATGCACGTACTATGCACTTACTTACAAACTTATAAATAAGTTTATATTTTACTTGCACTTTGCTACTAAGTACTTCGCCTTATAAATTAGTTACTTAATTATTTTCAATATCGATCTCAAATACTCTTCTAATTTAATGAAAAATAACTTAATATTTTTAACTATACTTATTGTTTTCGTTTTTCATACATTTTCAAATACTTTTTAGATTATCTTTTTCTTTTTTATGATATTCATGGCACAATCGTTATTATTTGTTTCCTTTTATTATTGTCCTGGACTTCCTTTTTTCTTTAAAATCATGCTGCTTTATTTTCTTTGTTACTTATCGTCTACATTGCCGTCTGTATGCTTTCTTCATTTGTCCAATCTTGAGCACCCGGAAGTAATTTACTTCTTAAATTTTACACCCAATTTTACTACTTTCTTGTTTTCGATTTATACAGGTATTTTATGATTTTATTACTTGTGTCTCATTTATCACTACACCTTATAGAAACGTACTCCTTTCTATAATCCTGTTTAATAAGCATTAAACTAAACGAAGGGTATGAGTGGGTTGGCGAAGAACAAGAAAATCACTGCTAACTTCGCGCGTTCTCGTTGCATCCTCAGCTTCGGAGCCCGTGTTGCGCTTTCCCGCTTCCGCTTCTCCAAATATAATATACATGTCAATGGTCATTCAAGGATGCCAAAGACCTTGCGAAGTGGAGAAAAAAGTTTTTTTCTATATCTCTTTTATTTAAATTAGTCTTACTTAACGTTTCACTTTCAGCACATTTATAACCTTATACTCTAAAATTCTTTATTTCACAATAGATTCTCTTTATGCTTAGTCCTTAATCAAATCAAGTTACTTTTAATTTAGTTTTTTATTTCTCTACTTTTACCATCTTTTTCCTTTATATCTACTTTATCTTATCGTTTATCTTTATTCATTCTGACCTACATATATCGTTTTCTTCTCTACTTTAATTTATAACAGTGGAAGTAAAAGCTTTGCGTTTACTTCCACTGTTTTCTTCTTCTTGTTCCACTATTAAAGGGAGTCTCAATTATTTCGCTTCTTTACACGTATTCGCCTTCAAATTCTGTCCACTTTCATTTTTCTTTTCCACTTAGTTGCCTTCTTAAGCTTGTACTTTTTTACAATTCTTCTTCAATATCATTTCTCTTATTTCCCTATCATTTTCTTAGCTATGCTTTCTGTTTCAACTTCTATAACTTCTATTATTTAAAGTTATCATCATCATCCTTTCATCCGCATAACGACCACTGCTGGTCATAAGCCATTTAATTTAAACTACTTTTCTTCCAATTCATTCAAAGTATTTTCTTTCAATGCTTCTTCAATTTCACCACTATCATTTTTTTCTTGATTTTCAGAATTTATTTTAATTTTTTCTACGTTCTATTCTAACTTCCTTCAAATCTTACTTATAAGAGTTATAAGTCATGAATCCCTGGAGTAAATTTAGAGTTTATGCAATTTTTATCTTGATGAACTACTATTTTTCACTTCTTTCCTTCTCTTCATATAAGTACTTTCTTTACTCTATTTCTTCTTTTAATATTTTTATACGCTAAATAATTTTATATGTCATGTTTATTATTTCTATTTTCAAAAAGCTTTTACTTTAATGAACTACTATTTTTTACTTCTTTATTTCTCGGTCTTTCTTCCTTCCATTCATATAAGTACTTTCTTTACTGTTGTTCTTCTTTTAGTATTGTTGTACAAGAACACTATATGATTATAAATTCGATCTTGTTGATTATTTCTATTTTCAAATAGCTTCTACATTCACGAACTACTATTTTTCACTTCTTTAAATTTTTCGTCCTTCCCTTCATATAGCTACTATATTTACTCTGTTTCTTCTTTTAGTATTTTTATACACAAACGCTATATGATTAGAAATTCTGTCATGTTCATTATTTTTCATTTTAAATAGCTTCTACTTTCATGAACTCCTAGTTTTACTTCTTTATTTCTGTTTTCCTTCCTTCCCTTCATATTAGTATTTTCTTTCTTTTAGTATTTTTGTACGCAAACGCTACATGATGATAATTCTGTCATGTTCATTATTATTTTTTTTAAATAGCTTCTACTTTCTTTACCTGTTTCTTTTTTTTGTATTTTTGTACGCTAACGCTATATGATCATAATTTGTGTAATATTTATTATTTCTATTTTAAATACATAGCTTCTACTTTCACTTGAACTACTATTTTCACTTCTATATTTCTTTTCCATCTTTCTCTTCACATAAGTATTTTCTTTACCCTGTATCTTCTATTTTTTATAAACAAACGCTATATGACTATAAATAATTGTGTCATATTTATTTCATTTTCAAATAGCTTCTACTCTCATTAACAACTATTCCTCACTTCTTCATTTTCTCGGATTTCCTTCCTTCCCTTCATATAAGTACTTTCTTTACTGTTTCTTCTTTTAGTATTGTTGTACAAGAACACTATATGATTATAAATTCGATCTTGTTGATTATTTCTATTTTCAAATAGCTTCTACTTTCATGAACTACTATTTTTCACTACTTTAAATTTTTCGTCCTTCCCTTCATATAGCTACTATATTTACTCTGTTTCTTCTTTTAGTATTTTTATACACAAACGCTATATGATTATAAATCGTGTCATATTTAATATTTCTATATTTCAATAGCTTTTACTTTCTTTACTGTATCTTTTTTTTTTACGCTAACGCTATATGATCATAATTTGTGTCATATTTATTATTTCTATTTTAAATAGCTTCTACTTTCACGTGAACTACTATTTTCACTTCTATATTTCTTTTCCATCTTTCTCTTCAAATAAGTACTTTCTTTACTCTGTATCTTCTATTTTTTATAAACAAACGCTATATGATTATAAATAATTGTGTCATATTTATTTCATTTTCAAATAGCTTCTACTCTCATTAACAACTATTCCTCACTTCTTCATTTTCTCGGATTTCCTTCCTTCCCTTCATATAAGTACTTTCTTTATTCTGTTTCTTCTTTTAGTATTTTTGTACTCAAATGCTGTATGATCATAAATTGTGTCATGATTACTATTTTTATTTTTAAATAGCTTCTACTCTTATAAACTACTATTTTCACTTCTTTATTTCTCTGTTTTCCTACCTTCCTTTTAGTACTTTCTTTACTCTGTTTCTTCTTTTTGTATTTTTTTACGCAAACGCTGTATGATTATAAATTCTGTCATGTTCATTATTTTTCATTTTAAATAGCTTCTACTTTCATGAACTCCTAGTTTTACTTCTTTATTTCTGTTTTCCTTCCTTCCCTTCATATTAGTATTTTCTTTCTTTTAGTATTTTTGTACGCAAACGCTACATGATGATAATTCTGTCATGTTCATTATTTCTTTTTTTAAATAGCTTCTACTTTCATGTACTTCTATTTTTCCCTTCTTTATTTCTCGGTCTTCCTTCATTCCCTTCATATAAGTACTTTCTTTACACTGTTTCTTCTTTTTGTATTTTTTTACGCAAACACTATGATTATAAATTCTGTTCTAAATACCTTCTACTTTCATGAACTCCTATTTTTACTTCTTTATTTCTGTTTTCCTTTTTTTCCTTCATATAAATACTTTCTTTACTCTGTTTCTTCTTTTAGTGGTTTTATGCACAAACGCTATGTGACAATAAATTATTTCACGTTTATTTTTATTATTTCTATTTTCAAATAGCTTCTGCTTTCTTGTTCATAGATTATGTATTTCATTCTTACATCTCCTTTTCTTTTTTTCTCTTTTTTTTTAACATGTGTTTTTTTGTCCCCACGCTCACAAGGAGTCCCACACAAAACTTGAGCCTAGAAAATACGGCCCTTATAAAGTATCGATCTCAATTATAGTTAGAAAGAAGAGCATTTTAAAAATGACCAGCATTACTTTTACAAATTTTCAAAAATTTAACTGGGACAATCGAACTAAGATATCCAACAATGACATAATGGCTTGACGCTAATCCGTACAGAAGGGTTTCAAATATTTTCCTATTTGCCTTTTTAGGGTTCCGTACCGAAAGGGTAAAAACGGGACCTTATTACTAAGACTCCAGTGTCCGTCTGTCCGACTGTCTGTCACCAGATAGACAGAGAGTAAGATAAACCGTGACAGCGAGACAGTTTATTCTCTCAGATGATGTATTTCGGTCGCCGCTTATACATATACAGAATACAATAAATATTTAAGAGGCTCTGTATACAAAAAACGTAATTTTTTTATAGAAAAACAATTTTTTTATTAATCTTTGTTGTATTTTTTTTTCTTACTTTTACTTACTGTATTTCTCAGATTTTATTGCTAACGTACCTATCTTCAATTTATCTGCTTTCTATATTTTTTATTTTCTTTCACGCGCAAACCCTGTCTACACTATATTCTATATTCTTTCTTTATCTGTATTATTTCAAGCACACACTGTTTCTTTTTACGCTTTACTTTAGTCTTTTATCTTTTCTTCCTTTCTTCCTTCGCCTTAGTCACTAAATATCCGTTATCTACATTGTCTTTCTTTTTTTCTGTTTCTACCTTCAATTTTACTCTTGCTATCTTCATGCCTAATACTTTTGTACTTGTAATCTACCTACATGGTGCGCTTGAGTTAACGCACACTATTGTTACTGTTACTCAAATGTTGTTATTGTTGTTTTTATACTTTTTTATAAATTATAAGTTCCAAATCTATACAAATCAACCTCGAGACTTTTTTAAATAACAATACAAAGTTTCCATCGAACCAAAAAGGTGTTACACAAAATAAAAATGTTGTATCAGAGTTTTGTGTTTTATTTTATACATTTAACATATAATCTCATACATTGATATTTAAAATAGATTTTTTTTCTCGGTAACAATACAGAATGACAGTATGTTTATTATAGTCTGCCTACAGATCAACAGACAATACCATTACATAGGTTTGCACCTAAAGGTAAGCAATAGACAACAGTTAATGTATTGGACCATGGGCAGACTATGTTATTCTATGGTTCAATCTAAGAGACTACTTCCATTTATACTGTTACTTATGTAATTACAATACTTTAGGTACACAACATATTTTAAGAGTTGTACAAAACATTTTGCGAAAAAATATCGCGAGAAATATAATACTTTGTAAATGCATTCACTTCAGCTCCAAATAAATATATTTTCATTTTTGAACATGATTAACACGTTGTACACATGGAATTTTACATTTTAGTAAGTATAATACAACAGTTACAGTTTGCTCAGTTTTTACAGAAAAGCAACATTTACTCCACAATTTGTAAGTATTTTTAAGGTAGAGAGAACATTTTAGCCAATCATTTGGCACATTTTGGTGAACACTAGAATACTCAACGACAAAGTCCTCGAAGACAATAAGGATTTACAATACATATACACTGCGTCACACGGCCGATGTTTGTACGTGGCGAGTCGTCCATACTAAGGGTTAGGTTAGGTTAGGCTCAGCATGGCCGGTGCTAAAGCGCTCCGTCGCTCTCTCTCGCTTTAGCAATCGACAGTTCTGAGCGACAAAAAGGGATAGCAGCATAGAAAAGTGCTCCATATAAAGCACTACATTTTTTTCAGAGACTGACTGAAGCGCTCGTTCTAGTGACGCAGCGGTTATCCGTTATATTCATATTCTAACCGTCGCTGGTTCGAAGCATACTTTCAAATACATTTTATGGAATAATTACAATTACATTTTTGAATCATTTTTACTTTTACACATTTTACTTAGATATATTCCATTGCTAAATATTGTTTCTTGGCTCCTCATCCAATATATATTGATTCTACCTTATAAATATTTTAAACCTATACTTTACACGTAGAATAATTTACAAATAGTTTCACAGAAGTTATACTTGAAAATTGATATACAGAATTTAATATTTTGAAATAACCTACAAGGCCGCCATACTTAAATATTTTGCTGCAAAACCAAAATATGGTACTAGTATATTCATTTTAAATATCCATACATAGGCCAAATAAAGTAAATATATCGCAAAGATAAGTAAGCTCGAATTTGACTGACTTTAATATAGTTTTTTTAAACAACCCTCTACGAGGCAGGCCAAGTCAAAAATAAAGAGAAAAAGGCAAAGAAAAATTTACAATTTTCCTTAAAAAAAATAGGCCGCGCTTTCATATACAAATATAAATTAATATAAAAATATAATTTAATATTGATAAATCTCACTCTTTATTTATGAAACAAAGTTCGAAAATCACAGGAAAGTATAAATACAAAATGCCTACAAAGTACAAAAAAAAAATACGCTTCTTTTGAGATCATTCCAAATCCTACTACTTTATATCATTCCATAAACTTTTGACTAAAGTCGCTAGATATGATTATATACTTTTAGAATATGTACCCAAATCAATTTATTTAGTTTCAATCAAGTTTCAATGTATATTCAAGTTGCAAAAAAGAATTACTTTTCGCCGACTTATGCAGTTTTGGTTAGATATTAAAGGTTTTTTCAATTATTGGAATAAAAATATTCGTACAGGTCGTCAATACTTTTTTTTTAATAATATTTAATTAGATGATGGTTTGATAAAAAATGAATAATCTGCTGTATACTGTAACGGTTTAAACATACTTCAATAATGATAGGTATTCCAAAATAGTATTAATTAATCAATACCTATTTAGAAACCATTATCTAATAAGACACTATCGCACAATCACATCTCAAGTGCTTTATACATCTACCTTTCCATAATTTATGAAATAAACCAATACATAAGTGTAAGTACCTATTAAATCAAGGAATAAAAACTAATATTTTGTGCCGTTGCAAGTAATGCATTATAAATATTTTTGTAAGTAATTTAAAAATTACTTTCAAATATAGTTGAAATAAATATGTAAAAAATTCATAATAAAGATTAGGCTCCTATGATACATTTAATATATGTTAAGCATATGTATTAACTATTGAAAGGGTATTAGGCTACATTATATACATATGAAAATACATTCCAAGCTAATTGATATGATATAATTTACATGTACATTCAACAAAAAATATTAATATATATTAAATGGAAAATCTACTGCAATGCGCTTTAGAAAAAATATCGTATCTCTCTGTATCAGACTGTTTTTTATTATTAAAAAATGTTTTTATATTTATTTTGGTGATTGTACACGCAAACTTGAACATAAACATGATAATAAAATATTTTAATGCATAGTATATGAAGACATGAATCAAGTTGAAATAGATATCCAAGATTAATATATTAAATATGCAATTAGCATTAAAATATGATTATTTTTTCACATAAAGGAGCAGGGTGTTCATAAATAGTAGGTATGCTTCATAAATAATTATACATAAATACCTATATGTCAATATTATGTTGTTACAAAAGTAAAGGAGCTAGCCCCAGTTGTCCTACAAAGATGTACAGCAATATTATAGATACAACTAAAACACTGAAGAGCACCAAGTTTCAAGAATTGTGAGCAAGTGAAGACTACTAGACTACATAGTAACGTTCTACTATCATATATAATTATATTCTATAAGCGATCTATAGCTAACAGAACAAGTTAACAAGAAAGTTGACATTGGGGGATATTACAATTATCAAGTCTAAGGAAATGTCAACAACTAAGTTAGTGAACCTGAAATGATGGCGCCACTGAACGATTTTTATTTGTGTTATGGGCGGTCCCATGTTAAATTTAGTTCCGATTTTTTCCGCAATATGGCGAGGTTCGACTTACTTATGTGTCAACCTTTAGGTATCGTTTAAACATATGCCGTAAGGAAATTACGTTGAATTAATATAAGTATCTTATAAGGTCCTGCGCACTTTGCATCGCCATTCCCCGTCCTCGCACCTGTCCTTCTTTCTCGCCTTGTGGAGGCGGCTGCAGGCGCCTACAGCCACCCGCTCATCATCCTCCACAAGGCAAGAACGGGAGAGAGGTGCGAGGACGTGGAACGAGGACGCATATTGTACGGGACTATATAAGATTCCGTTCTGTATGTAATACAGGTAGCGGCACGAAACTCTAGCGCTGATCGTCATTGCGCAGGAATCAAGAATTAATACTGTACCGTGCGCAGTATCCCCTCTACACTTCACTCAGCGCTAAACTTACGTGCCGCTACTTGTACTTATATTAATTCTGTAGCGAAATTCTGTCCAGTCCTGAGGATGAACCCTTCTTGACATTAAAGTCCGGTCAGCCAGAGCTAATAGTTTAGCTTCAAGATTATTTCTTTAAATAATGATAGGCGCTAAAACGTATACCATCAATATTGCTTCTATAACCAAATATATCTAGAGCTTGTTCAAATCTATCTACGCCTCTATATTCATTTAAAGTTTAGATATAATACTGGCATCGTTTAAATTATTAAAAAATAAACACAACGAAATATAAACCATTTATAAAAAAAAATTAAACTTATCAAGAAAATTATAATAATAATATAACTCTCGAGTCTCGTATTATGATAAAAATTATGCCGAAACCAAAATATTTGTCTATATAATTATAAAAGCCATTTGTAAACAGACAGACACATTTATAAATATATAAAAGAAAAGCAAATATATATATTATTGTTAAAAAACATTTTTTTTTTAGTTTTCGTCACGTGGTGACTTTTACAGTTTTACTGACTGTAATTCCTCTAGGCGAGTTTATCTGTCCCTGTTACCTTTATATCAGAGGGAATATGAAGGAAAGAGACAAGTAACACCGATGCCTACCCTAGGCGTACATTTATACACATCAACTATGCATATAACTAGCCTAAACAATTAGCTAAATACCGGAACCATAAACACCATTATGACCTGAACACACTTGCGTTGCAACAAAAATCTTGCGTTGCGACGACACAAAAACCGTGTGAATACGCTATTTTCCAACAAGTCAAATCAGCAACTTTTTTCTAAACGTCAAAACAAACAGTTCCTATGGGATTTTGTATGAAATACAGGCAGATGACGTCATAGATTTTTGGAGTCAAATAGCGCTCTCATTATTAGTTTTTCTACAATAATAAATTTAAAATAACGTTAAAATGGGTATGTTTAAAGATAAGTGACATTATTTTGCGACGCTTTATTTTTCTATTGGTACAAAATAATTTATTTTTGACTTAGGAAAGTACCCAATTCGCTCTCAGGTATTGTCCTAATAGAGCAGAGTTTAAGCAAAGATAATGAAACTAGATCACTAAACCGAAAAAATCGGATGAATCGATTGAATTTCTTTTACGTTACTTTACCCTATAAAAAAATTAAAATTCTTGACTAGAATAATAAAAAAGTAAGATATTTTTTTCATTTCTTATTGTATTTCGTCAAACGAAATGGTCTATTTTGGAAATAATTCAACAAATTATGTGATTTTTCGGTAAAGTTTTACCTTCGACATTCTGTATCGAGATCACACTATATTTCCATCAATTCCTTTTCAATCACACATATGTACGTACACGTACAATCTTCAATATAGTGTTTTACGCATTCAAAATAAACATACACTACACTAAAACGGGATATTTTTCCTTGTGCGCCAATATAAGCAAATTCAGTCCATGACTGTTAACGATATTCATCAAGAAACATAGTATAGTCTATTCATTCAATTGGTTAGTATGCCGTCAGCGCGCTTTTACTAAGACGCGGGGCCTTATGTCGCGCCGAGCTGCACATCAATTCAGCAAGAGTTTGCACCAGAATAAAATTATCCTATAATATTAAATAAACGTTTTTATTTATATGGTGATTAAGATCATAGAATGCACTGAATGATAAGCAACGAACTATAATTTTATGGAAGAGTGACTTAAACAATTTAGGAAATACGCAGCGTCAATTTTCAGCCTATGTTCGCCGTGACGCAGCTCACGCAGCATCATACAACTGTACAAAATAATAGTTCGACCCTTTTTATTCCGTCTCACAATACTGGTTTTCTTCCTAAATCTTTTGCCATTAGGGCAGTAAGACTCTGGAACGGGCTTTCAGAGTCCACTCGAACCGCTCCTAGTCGCGCTACTTTAAGACACGGGTGTTAAAGCACTTCTTAGCCGATCGATAAGAGTAAATTTAAAAATTGTTGCATTTATTTATGTATATGTATGTATTTAGGAAATATATATAATTATATTTTTCTTTTTTTTTATGTGCTATATTTTTTACTTTTTACTTGCAACCCACCACACACATATACAATTTTCACGGGGTGTTATAAGTTTAATGCCAATATCTGTCTGTGTGTCCGTCTGTGGCATCGTAGCTCTCGAACGCATTGACAAATTGCATTGTATTTTTATAGGTTTTCTTGTTTGAATACATTTTAGACTATCTATATAACTCGAAGATTGACTGATAGAAAACGCTTTTAGCATTAAGTTCGCCTATTGTTCTGTACAATTTGTATTTGATGTGCAATAAAGATTAAATAAATAAATAAACAGCTGCTCAGCCCAGCAATAGCGTGAAGTAAAATCAATAACTGTATTGGCGAAAAACAGACATAGTTTTAAGTAACGCCAACTTGAATGTACTTTTGATGGGGTCGTTTTGTGCGCTTGATTAAACTTCCATAATTTTATAGTTCGCTGGTGACTAGATTTTTTTTTAAATTTTTACATAATACATAGTTACAACGTCATGCTACACTTTTATGACACCACAACCTTTGTATAGATAATGTACGTTTATAAATAGTAAATTACACTAACACAACTAGTAATTAGTCTTTGGTGTTAAAATATTCTCTTTGGTATTTTTGGGCGTTACGCCTATTTGCTCGTAACCCTCTTATTTGTCCATTCCATACCAAAATATTTGTATTTTCTATTCCATTATCAACTTTGAACTCCTTTTCTTGAACATATAATCTCATTTTTGTTAGGCAGAGGCATACATACGCCGACGTAACGTGACAATTTTATAGGGCCATAAACATAGAGCTACTCTATACATAGACTTAATCCGCAGGAAATACTACTTAAATACCTATGACATTCAATTGATTAGATACCTCACTAATTTCTGCGGCACGAAAAATTGATACAAATAGTCTATCACGAGTTTATCCATAACGGGACAGACAGAGCATTACGGGTAGACCCCGTATCTTGTCGCATATACGTCACATTTTTATAGGAATCGAAACATTTAATTTATTGACTTATTGATATTGATTTCTTATACTCACCAAACTCTTACCGTCTTATTATAAAACGCAGACTAACTTTGTTACTAGGTTTAAACCATTATCCGACCAAATCAAGTTGACGTCTAGTAATATGCCAATGTCATCTGAAAATGTCAACTTGATTTGGTCGGATAATGGTTTAAACCTAGTTACAAAGTTAGTCTGCGTTTTATAATAAGACGGTTATACATTTTATAACCTTATATAGAATTGTATACAGATTGTTGTAATTATTGAGTGGAAAAAATTATAATAAGTCATAACTAAGGAACACCAGTATTTTTTTTTCCTGCGGCTTTTATTTTGTATCACATCTTTATCAGTGAGTAGTGACTAACTTAGACTGTTAGTGGCATATAACATACCTAAAGTAAAATTAAATACCATCTATATTTCACTAGTCGATAAATTAAAAGTATCAATCCTTACAAGAAATAATGTCAATGCGACAAGATAACGGGGTCTAATTATGGGTCTTGCGGCTCTGAGTTATTTTAAATGAACGTTTTGCTTCTTTCTCCAGTTAGGCCAAGTCATAATCTTTGGACCTCTCCAACCCGTCTGGGCAGCGGGGTGACTGTAGGCCAAATCCTCTGGCTGCTCTGGCCAAGTATGGCTCTGGTTGTTCAGAGCGGGTCGTGCTCCTGCTGTGGAGACTAAAAAGACCTGATAATTATCATCATCACTGCTGAATAATGATGATCTTCAGTGATGAATAATGATCATCATCAATAATGAATAACGATCATCGTCACTGATGAGTAATGATGATCATCACTAATGAATAATGTAGTGTGGTGAGTCACACCTCCCAGGTCGCCGGTTAGTTGGGCCAGGCCATGACGACCTTGTGGAAGGGCACGAAGAGCGCGGCGCAGTGACTGTAGGCCAAATCCTCTGGCTGCTCTGGCCAAGTATGGCTCTGGTTGTTCAGAGCGGGTCGTGCTCCTGCTGTGGAGACTAAAAAGACCTGATAATTATCATCATCACTGCTGAATAATGATGATCTTCAGTGATGAATAATGATCATCATCAATAATGAATAACGATCATCGTCACTGATGAGTAATGATGATCATCACTAATGAATAATGTAGTGTGGTGAGTCACACCTCCCAGGTCGCCGGTTAGTTGGGCCAGGCCATGACGACCTTGTGGAAGGGCACGAAGAGCGCGGCGCAGTGCGGCGCGGCCAGGAAGTAGCGGCGGCCGCGGTGCGTGCCGTCGTTGCGCGCGCGCGCCCCGCCCGCGCCGCTCGGGCACTCCACGCCCACCACCACGCTGCTCGTCGCCGCGCTGCTGCCCGCCAGCCCTACGTACCTATATAGAAATACCACGTGACCATATAAATGTGTTTTAGTACTTATAACACGAGGCGGAATTTCAGCCCGAGCGGAAGGCGAGGGCGTAATAGAGCTGAGAGTGTTTAACCAATATACACACGTATATCGTACGATATGCCGTTTAGTTTGTAACAAAGTAGAATAAAACCACTCCAAGTCTTCCCGTGGATGTCGTAGAAGGCGTCTTAGGAAATACGCTGAGCAAACCTTACAAACATCTGTACGGCGCAAGCTTTGGTTGTCACCTAGTCCCGCGCCATACATGAAGAGATGTTGATGTTGCTTGATGATGTTATGGAGACACAAGACCACGTCACGTAGAAACTGTTTATTGTCGTTATGTTACATGTTGTAATTAGGTGTGACGGGTCCTTTCTCGATCGCCGTTCGATAGTGTCTCAATTGTTTGTTATAAGTAGATTTAAAGTGTAAAGTAAAAACAGCTGACACGCGACCTACAAAGTATGTGGCCACGTGCAGCTGAAATATGCGAGCTTGGCTCATACAACATCAATGGATTGCAGCGTAGTTGAAAGGAAAATATTTTTCTTTCTTTCTTACCTCACTCGACCAACGACGACCCGTCCCTGCGGTGATATGATTTTGACGGTGTGTCCCAACCGCAGCTGCCGCGGCTCCGACGGGATGTAGGGCTGCCCGCAGCCCGAGAGGAACGCGCCCGCGTCCGTGCTCGCGCTGGACCCAGTTGGGCCCAACCCTAGACCGAGACCGCCCTCCACTAAAAAGAAACAAATATACTCTGTGATTTTTCACTGGTTTTGAAGCCGAAGGCCACTTCAAAACCAGCGTTAGTAAAACCTAATTAGCTAGTCAAAATAAAAACTCTACAAAAAAATAATAATAAAATAAATAGCCTTCTTGGAAATGCAGTTGTTGCAAGAGATGTTTATGTAGTTAGTTTCTGTAAAACTTTTCGCACTAATGCATCCCCAAAGGGTTGGCATCAGGCAGGCGGCCGGTCATAAGACTAGCCAGATCGTTTAAACCGGCTATTTCTTATCGATTTCGGATGGTCTTCGGCATCCATAAGTGACCACTGACATGCATATAAAATTTGGAGAAGTAAAAGCTGGTAAGCGCATCCCGAGCTCCCAAGCAGATGAGCATGCAACTGGAAACGCGCTAAGATGAAGAAGCTTTCTCTTACTACATCTATAGAAAGTAGATTCCATGCCGAAAATCATAAAGCATGAGATAATAATGCGAATACTCACGGTCCAAAGAGGCCGCGCGCACGTTGTCTATGGACCCCCGCACGAAGCGCTCGGCTTCCAGCAACAGCTCTTCGGTGTCATCTCGGCGGACGTCCGGCAACGAACCACGCCAGCAACGGTAGTCCACTGAAACAAGTTACCCCGACCCTTTAACCGCGAGCGTCGGATATATGCGACAAAGATTGACGGGCCCATTCCGCAAAGGTCGGATATTTGCGACAAAAAAAATGCTCGTATGGCACATAACTTACAATCTCCCTCCACGATCGATAGTCGCAGTCCGGGCGAAAGGGCAAAAGCAAGTTAAAAGAATATCCATTTTTTTTTTGTTGTTTTGGACCTTACAACCCGCAAGAGTCTAACAAATCAAATCAGATACTTTTTAGGGTTCCGCACCCAAAGGGTAAAACCGGGACACCATTACTAAGTTCCCGCCGTCCGTCTGTTCGTCCATCTGTCAGCAAGCTGTATCTCAAGAAACGTTTCACAGACGATGTATTTCTGTTGCCGCTACTAAAAATAGTCTAAAACAAATATTTCACTGGGGCTCCTATACAATAAACGTGTTTTTTTATAGATAATGGAACAGAACCCTTCTTGCGCGAGTCCGACTCGCGCTTAGCTTTAGTTTTTTAGCTTCATAGTTTCTTGGAGTCAAATAGAGCTCCTATTATCAGTTTTTTTTGCAATAAATCTAAAATCACGTTAAAAATTGATAAGATCAAAGTGACATTATTTTGAGAATTTTTATCCTTCTTATGAGTACAAAATAATTTCTTTTCGACCCTGGATACCCTACTGAAGTGTTTAGGTGTTGACTGTAGAGACTAGATTGACCGCTCTAGATCGGTCATTTTGGAAATCTTTGAAAGAGGCCTATGCCCAGCAGCGGACGTTATGCGGCTGAAATGATGATGATGAGGACGATGATGATGATGATGATGATGGTGATGATGATGATGATGAGGAGACCAGGGCCGTGCATTCCATAGAGACATGTAGACGTTGTCTACCCGGTCGATCGCTAGTATATGCGCATTTTTTAAATTAATATATAAAAACGATTACGCGCTACACGTCTACACGTCTCTTTCCGGCCGTTCTACTCCAAAGTCGCTGTGTCGCTACCAGCGCGGCGGCGGCGCGGCGCACCAAACGTAAGTAGGTACGCGCCGAAGACAAATATCTAGATGGCTTAATTTACACACATGCATAGGTAGCTAATGTGTATGAATAGGCTTTTGCGCCTACGTTTATGTGCATGAACGTCCTTCATGGACACACCACACACGTAACAAATGCACACATAAAGCTAGAGCTGAGACCGAGGCTGTGGCCAATTAGAATGTATCAATATTTTTATTTGTTCCTGTGATGTCACGAAGGTCACGACAACAAACCCTATTGGCTAATTGTAGTATTAACCAATAGGGTTTCTTATCGTGCTATGCTTCCAAATTAGAAACGCGTAATTCATCGAAGATTGTATTGATATGGCCCAACACAGACGACAGACTTTTTGTCCGATCGAGTCTGCGGCGCACAAATAGTCTGCGTGGCGCGCAAAAAGTCTTTCGCGGATTGTTCACGGACTCAACACACACGACGCACATTTTGAATCATTCTGTCGGCAGAACTGTAGGGACGGGACACGTACAGTTTTACACGCCATGGAAGTGCAAAGATTGTGATGTATTATTTTATACTTGAAGTACAGAAAAATAAGAAGAAATAGAAAATTTTGGGTACATCCTATACTTTCGGAGAGATTACATTTAAAAGGACAATTCCATATGAAACATGCAATTCCAAAACAATATCCGGACAATTTTTTCAAATTTTATAAAATTTCTATTAATACTTTTAATGAGTTGCTATTCATTTTAAGACCAACTTTGACACATTCGGAAACAATAATGAGAAAGTGCATTGGTCCAGAAGAAAGGTATACTAGGCATAATACTCGGATTTTGAAGTATCATAAATTGCAGGTCTGTTTTGTATTTCATGAATTAACATCGGTACATCTATCTCTAGCGCCATGCTGTAATACCGCGCACGTCACGTCCACCACTAGCCGAGTGAAGGTCACAGACTAAAGTGCGCGACGTCTGTGTTAGCGCGAATTGAAGCATACGTTGTATTTTTTTCGCACACTTTTTGTGCGGTGTGGCGCGGCGCGGCGCGGCGCGGTCTGCCAAAATTACACGGATTTTTTGTGCGCCGCACTTTTTGTGCGTCGTGTGTGTTACTGCATGTAATTCCATAGGTTCTATTTTCACAGACTAAAAGTGCCGCGCGGTCTAGTCTGTCGTCTGCGTTGGGCCTATGTGTTACACATTTTTTTGCCAGATTATATTTCGTTCGGTGATTTAAGTACCTAGTTTGGTTACTGAGTTTGTTTACAAATGCATAGGTATGAAAGTTTTATTTAAAACTAAATAAATTGGTGCAAAGTTTTACTTGTGAATGTTGTATAACAAAGTGATTGCTTGTTCAAACTGAATAGTGATTGTTTATTATCAAAACCAATAAGTATTCATTAATGGCCACTGATTTTGGAGGACGTAAAATCGCGTAAGTTGTATTGTAGTCTACCCAAACAAAAATCTCTATGCACGCCCCTGGAGGAGACTCACTTCTAGCGGGCGGTATGTAGACGGTGTGCGGCGTCCAGTCGTTGCTGCGGTCTATGCTGACGCACGGCGAGCGGTACGACGAGCCGCGCGACAGGAACCTGTGGTCATAAGCCCATTGAGATCCGCCAATACCAGACACAATAGTTAAACAATAGAAGCCGCATTATAAATAAATAAATATATAGGGATAAATTACAGTGATTGAGCTAGCCCCAAAGTAAGTTCGACACTTGTGTTATGGGATACTAAGGGCCGCGCTACATTAAATTGGCATGGGATGGCATCGGAAGCGTCGCATCATTTCAAAACAAGCTATTATAACCTTAATGTCTAGTGATATAAGATGCATAACCGCTTGAACGTGGCGAGCCGGCCGGCGGCCTGCCGCGCACTCGCGCGGACTAGACGCTCTCGACAAACTGGCCGAGATGGGCCACGCAATCATTCAGGCGGGAGATGACGGATTGGCGATAATCCGCACTCTACTCAAATACCGCTCTGAAATAGAGCACGTCAAGGCCGTCGCGGCGGCGGCCAAGCCAAGTCAGCCTTAATTATGGGTAGTCTCAATCAGAGAAATAAACCGCGTTCGTTAACCCTAGCGTACTACAACACCAACGGGGCCTTCTGGGAAAAGAAACTACTGATCTCCCAATTTTTGGTTGATCACCAAGTAGACATTTTCCTGGCCCAAGAGACCTTTCTCAAACCCCACAACCGCAACCCGCGTATTGCAAACTACAACCTAATCCGGAACGACAGATTAAACACCGAAAAGGGCGGAACGTTAATCTTCTACAAACGGTCCCTGCACTGCGTCCAACTAGACCCCCCATCCCTCGAGAACATCGAATGCTCCCTCCTGCGCATCGCAATGACCGGTCACTCGCCGATCAATATTGCCTCCATATACTTGCCAAGTGGCAAAGAGCTATTACGCTCTGACTTAGAAGTCCTCTTTGCTCTAGGAAATTCCACCATTTTGGCGGGAGATTTCAATAGCAAATCCACCAGATGGCACTCCGTGACTAACTCGCCCAACGGAAAGAGGCTAGAACGTTTCACAGACGAGCTAGACTTTGATGTTGTAGCCACCTTGGCGCCTACCCGATACCCTCCCAATGGTATAAGTAACCCCAGCGTTCTTGACATTGCTCTATTAAAGAATATCACCCTTCAGGTGTGTTCAGTAGAAGTTCACCCGGACATAGACTCTGATCACCGACCAGTAGTACTCCAACTAGGACCGACAGACAACGGACGTATCATCCATACGAAAACGGTGACAGATTGGAAGAAACTCGCAAGGGTTCTCGACCAATCCACACCGCACTTAGACTCCATCCCCGATAGAATAACCTCCACTAACGAGACAGACTCGGCTATCTCATCTCTCACCAGCCATCTGCAAGCAGCCGTAAAAGACTGCTCTCGGCAGGTCCCATCTATGGATCCTACTCATAGATTCGAACTGCCCGAGGATATGCGACGGTTGATGACAGAAAAGAGAGCCGCAGCCAGACTACATGACCTCTACCCAACTGATGAGGCCCGTTCCAATATGCGCTATCTCCAACGGCGAGTTAGAGAACGCATAGCGGAACTCAGGGACGAACGCTGGGGCGCTCTCCTCTCGGAAATCACTCCGTCACACACCGCCTATTGGCGTGTGGCGAGATCCCTCAAGACAGACCAAATCTCCTCTACTCCTCCTCTTAATAGAGAAGACGGCTCCATCGCCTTTGATGATGACGAAAAAGCTGAATGCCTTGCAGACAGCCTGGAGAGCCAATGCTCTCCTAGTCGTGAGCCAGTAGACCCCGTTCATCTCCAAGAGGTTGAATCATACGTAGAGCGGCTCGCCGCGACTGCCACGGTTCCTCCTGAGATCCCCCTTGCACCGACAACGGTTGAAGAAGTTCAATCGATCATCAAGTCCCTCAAACCCCGAAAAGCACCCGGTGCCGACGGGATATCCACCGGCGTTCTAAAACGCCTCCCACAGACCCTCCTCCTCCTCCTTGTCAGTATCTTTAATGCCTGCCTCGCAAACTGCACGTTTCCAGACGCCTGGAAACATGCGACAGTCATAGGCATACCAAAACCAGGTAAAGACCTGAAGAATCCGACAGCATATCGACCTATCAGCCTTCTGAGCTGCATGGGGAAAATATACGAAAGGATTATAGCCATACGACTCAGGGAATACCTTCAGTTATCCCAGAGACCACTCATCCCCGACGAGCAGTTTGGTTTTCGCGCTGAACACTCGTCCGTCCATCAAGTGCACCGCTTCACGGAGCACGTCCTAAAACTCAGACGATGGGGCCGCCGCACGGGGGCTCTCTTCTTTGACGTTGCAAAAGCATTCGACAAAGTCTGGCACGCAGGCTTATTATACAAGCTCGCGAACATGGGACTGCCAGACAGTTTCGTACACATCGTTCGAAACTTCCTGTCGAATCGTACATTTCGCTACCGATACGAGGGTTGCCTCTCACGGCCCCGCCCTATAAGAGCCGGAGTTCCGCAAGGCTCCGTTCTCTCTCCCCTACTATACTCACTATACACTAGTGATGTACCGCGTACCAAAGGTGTTGAGTTGGCCCTTTTCGCCGACGACACAGCCCTCTACTGCTCTGCCATGAACGTACAAACGATAGGTCACCGACTCCAGTGCGCCGTCAACGCACTAGGAGAGTGGTTCAGGAAATGGCGTATCGAGGTGAATCCGGAGAAAAGTAACGCAGTTTACTTTACGAAGGATCCGAGAGGTGCGTCACGTTCACAGAACAACTCCCAGCACAGACCCAAGCCCATCAGGCAAATCACGCTATACGGCAAACCGATCCCTTGGTCACGTACGGCCAAATATCTGGGTGTCACCTTCGACAGCGGCATGACCTTCGGTCATCACATCAAAAAGGTATGCAATACTGCATACTTCTATTTGAGCCGCCTCAACCCCATGATACGCAATGAAAAGTTTTCTCTTGGCAACAAGTTAACTCTTTTCAAACTTTGCATCCGCCCAGTTCTGACCTATGCCAGCGTGGTTTTCGCGCACGCTGCCCCAACCCACATGCTTAGGCTCCAAAGGGTCCAGAACCGATTTATTCGCAGAGCTACCAATGCACCATTCGTAGCTCGGAATAGTGATCTCCATCGCGATTTAGAACTCCCCTCCATGATGCACTTTATGAAAGAAGCCTCAGCTCGCTACTTTGATAAAGCCGTCAACCATCCAAACCGACTAGTTAGAGAGGCAGCTAACTACACCCCGGAACACAACCCTCGTAGACTCACCGGTAGGCGTCCGAGGCATGTTCTCTCTGATCCCGACGACCGGATTACGGCTGACTTGGCCCGATTCGACCTCTCTGCAGCTCCGAGTAGCCAGAGTAACCACGCGATCCGACCCCCCCGCATTCGCCGTAATCGAATGCGTAGGCGTAGAAACATTAGCTCGTTCACTAGGTACCGCCCGGCGGCACCTGGACGATTTGCGTCCTAAGTAGGCCCTTCTGGCAACCGTAGCTTCGGCCCTTCCGGCAAAACATGGGTGTTGCTGCACCCCAAATTTGCTAAAATCCCTAGCGCGCCCAAAGCCGAGGTTTCCCTCTTGGGAACCCTTTGTGCTGCTGCTAGTAGTTTATAAATATAGGAAGCCGGGCCTCTGGCTCGCTCCTCAAACCTTGCCCGGTGGAGTAGGAAATGCCGTCTGAGGCAACCTATGTCTGACAATTCAAAAAAAAAAAAAAAAAAAAAAAAAAAAAAATAGGACTAGACGCCCGCGAGCAGCAACATGCTCTGACCGGGGATCGAACCCGGAACTTCTGGGTGGCGGACTAGCATGGTGACCACTACGCCACGGAGGTCGACAATAAATGAGGTTATATATTGCCATGCGGGTCTTGACCAGGTGATGTTTAACAGAATAAGGTTTTTCAAAAATATAAGACACTAGATGGCAGCCCAGTGAAGTCAGTTCCAATAAGCTGCTGTTATTGGATACATTTGACGGAGCAAATAACCTGTCAACTGATGGTCCAATCGCAACAGTCGATTGGATCTGATGTCACTGTGCAGCCACCTGGTGTCACATATTTTTTTAAATCTGTGTCACAGTCGGCCCATGGTATAATAAAATAAGGTATTCTCTTCCCGAGATGGAACTTGACTACGTCACAAAGTGTTGCCACTGATTGTTCTTTTCGGTAAATTTAAGGACTTTCTCAATTAGTTCATGAATATTTAAAAAAATATTAAGTATCTTAGCTATTTAGTATCTCGCGATTCTCGCGTGATTTATCGGTTCAATCTTTTATAAATTGATATAATGGATTATTAATTCGAAATTGGTATATAAAGTTCAAAAATGCATTACGCTCAGGTAATTCAATTTCACACAGTGGCAACATATCAAACTGATGACGTAGTCAAGTTCCACCTACGTCATCAGCTGTCACGGGAAGAGAATACCTTATTTTATTGTACCATGAGTCGGCCTAGATGTAATAAAATTGAGAATGGGGAAAATAATTTGAACCTTTTAATTGAACATACGGTCCAATTTAACACAGCCATAACGTGAAATACATCAGATACATAAATAAGGACCTTATTAATATTGCACAAAGTTTACATTAGGAACTCCTCAAATGTAGAATTTATTATTAACAACTAGCTGGTGCCCGCGACTTCGTCTGCGCAAGATTATCACACTTTATCATCTTTTTAAATTGTAGCCCATGTGTTAAGCTATATTATTGTAAAGTTTCATTAAAATCCATTCAGTAGTTTTTACGTGAAAGAGTAAAAAACATCCATCCATCCATCTATACTTACAAACTTTCGCCTTTATAATATTACTAGGAAGTAGGATGAAAAAATTAGATAAGCGACAAAAACAAATAATAAGTTTTTCTGGCTAGTCTAAGCTCAAACTGAGTTCCCTGAATCATATTTATTTTACTTTTAATTATGCTTTATTTCTTCGATAGTTCAAACACATAAGCGTCAACCCTAAAGCCCAGAATTAAGGTTGATATTACAATTTTATAGCACTCACTTGGATGTATATGTGGGGTTGTTCTTGTTTAGCAAAGACTTAAATTGGATCCGCTGAAGTCAATAGCTTGTGCACATCAACCTGCATCTTATCACCGTGTAATAAGGTTTAAATTAGCACTTACTTGGATGTAGAAGTGGATACAGGCGAATCAGACTGCGATGGTCTTTTGGCGAGGGCCCAAACTGGGTCCGCTGATCTCGAAAGTTCTGGAACCATCGACGTAAATCCTGGAAAGAAACAAAAATAAAATTACACAAATATTGATTTTTTCGAGCCTTATAGTCTAGCTTATATATAAGAGTAAATAATAATAAATATAATATCTGATTTTAAAAATTAAGTGAACAACTTGTTATTATCATCATTAGGTCTTTTTGTCTCCACTGCAGGTGCACGACCCTCTCTGTACTACCACAGTCAAACTTGGCCAGAGCGGCCAGAGGACTTGGCCTAGACTCAGACGGGTTAGAGAGGTCTTGTAAATGTTTATAAATTTTGTTTAGGTTGTATTTCCTAAGTCGCCATCTACGACATCCACTGGTTGGGGTGGCCCTATTCTACTCTGCCGGAAACCACACGGCTTGCAACAACTTGACATTTTCATAAAACAAATCATTTTTACAATGGCACTCCACGGTTTATGGTTGGGACTCACTTGGCAGCACGGAAGAGCACTTTTCTATGCTGCTATACTTTTCTGTCGCTTAGAACCATCATGTAAGAGTTTAGTGACGAGGTAAGAAAATAATCCGCTAGTTTCTAACAAGTCAAATCAGTCACTTTTTTCTAAACGTCAAAACGAACATTATCTATGGGATTTGTATGAAATAGCACGACATGACGTCATAGTTTCTTGGAGTCAAATAGCGCTCTTATTAAACTCACTGTACCGTTATTCGAAGCCTATATAATGAGAGGGGCACTACTTCCGGTTCTAGTACTAGTCATGACTTCCGGTCTAGGTCCACGCCAGCTCGCCATTTCCGCTTCCCACTATGCTCCCATCCCCACTACGCGACACTAGCGCCACCTAGGCAGTTGGGTTTTGTAACCCATTTTGATCGTCATTGGCGTTTTTGATTCCGTTCGAGACGGTTACCTAATATGCAACGCATATTCAAACCGCCTCACCGGTACTAGCCAAAAACTTCAGGAGGAAAAAGTGGTAATATTAACGGAAAAGCGCTGTGCGTCACCAGCTGTGAATAAAATTATAAGGTTATCTGAGGTAACAAATTAAATGTTCACGTGGTTAAACCGTAAGTAATTTGAACCATAATATTTTCTCCAGTATTTTCCGGTCATAATTTTTCTACATTTTAACTGTGTTACAGTTTATAGATAGTAAATAATTTATTGCTATCTCAAGAGTATTTTATTCTTTTTTAGAATTGGTTACGTCGGTATCTAACTACCTACGTATAATTTTTTACTACGTTTGGCAATCAGATCTATTGCTAAATTTAAAATATAATAAAATGGGTTTGGTTAACTTCTCAGGAAAAGAAAAACCGTAAGTAACCGCATGCTTAAACTTATGCACAAGTGACGTAATCGCCATTTGGGCGTGGCCTTCACGAACAGAATTGTTTTAAACCATGCACTTGCAACATGGCCATATAGAGATATGTTTTTCTGATATTTCGTGGTCGTTTTTCAACTGGGACTAACTATTAGTTGATAGTTTTAAAGTAGGAAGCAGCTACGCTGCCAAGTACTTCTGTTCAGTCCTGATAATCATTATTATACATATTTCTAACAGTTTATCTGAAATGTACACAACCCTACAGGGTTTACTAGCTATTAATATAATAATTCCAGATTTGATGATAATATGAATTTGCAGGTGCTTCTAACGCTTTCTTACAGCAAGGAACTACCGATGTGCCAAAGCTGAAAATAGTTATTGCTTGCTGCCCCGCCGAGTGTAGTGACAAACGTAATCATACTGGAACTCCTGCCCCGCAGGTTTCCTATCGTATTGATTTACGACAACACCTGGAATCGCACTGCAGCCCTACCAAGCGACGCGACAAACGTTATCATACTGGAACTCCTGCCCCGCAGGTTTCCTATTGTATTGATTTACGACAACACCTGGAATTGCATTGTTGCCCGCCGAGCGGCGTGACAAGCGTAATCATACTGGAACTCCTGCTCCGCAGGTTTCCTATCGTATTGATTTACGACAACACCTGGAATCGCACTGCTGCCCCGCCAAGCGACGCGGCAAACGTAATCATACTGGAACTCCTGCTCCGCAGGTTTCCTATTGTACTGATTTACGACAACACCTGGAATCGCACTGCTGCCCCGCCAAGCGACGCGGCAAACGTAATCATATTGGAACTCCTTCCCAGCAGGTTTCCTATTGTATTGATTTACGACAACACCTGGAATTGCATTGCTGCCCGCCGAGCGGCGCGACAAACGTAATCATACTGGAACTCCTGCTCCGCAGGTTTCCTATCGTATTGATTTAAGACAACACCTGGAATCGCACTGCGGCCCTGCCAAGCGACGCGACAAACGTTATCATACTGGAACTCCTGCTCCGCAGGTTTCCAATGGTATTGATTTACGACAACAACTGGGATTGCATTGCTGCCCGTCGAGCGGCGTAACAAACGTAATCATACTGGAACTCCTGCTCCACAGGTTTCCTATCACGTTGATTTACGATAACACCTGGGATGTAATTGCACTGGAACTCCTGCTCGGCAGGCTTCCTGTAGTGTTGTTTTACGACAGCACCTGGAATCGCATTGCTGCTCGCCGAGCGACGCGACATACGTAAGTAATCACACCGGAACTCCTGCTCCGCAGGTTTCCTGTCGTGTTATTTTACGATAACACCTGGAATCGCATTGCTGCCTCGCCGAGCGGCGTGACAAACGTAATCATACTGGAAATCCTGCTTTGCAGGTTTCCTATCGTATTGATTTACGACCACACCTGGAATTACATTGGTCCCCCGCTGAGCAATGTGACAAACGTAATCATACTGGAATTCCTGCTCCGCAGATTTCCTATTGGTACTAATTTCATGACAACACGTTAGGCAGGTTCCCTATAGTGTTAATTTACAACGAAAACTGTAATCGCATTTTTACCTCACAGAGTGACGTGGCAAATCTGTTCATATCAGAACTCCTGCTCCGCAGAGTTCTTGTCTTATTGATTTACAACAAAACGCAATCGCATTCTGCACCGCAGAGCGAGCAACGTCGTTCAGTTTCGGAAGTATAGGTGAACCTCTGCTATGGATATTTTACTGTTGAAGCAGCAACAATGGTAAAACTTCTGCTCTACAGAATTCCGTGCGCTTCGACTAATGACAATGATCCTAAGTCGGCCTCTGCTCAGCGAAACGACCCGAATGGAAAGCTGAGCGGAATGATCACTGCTATACTTATTTTTCGGGATATCGTCTCGGAAAAGACTGCTGCGCAAAATAATCCCTGCTATACTTATTTTCCGGGATTTCGTCTCGAAAAAGACTGCTGCGCAAAATAATCACTTTAACACTTATTTTTCGGGATATCGCCCCGAATGAGACCTCTGCCCCGCAGGACGGTATGAGTGCTTCAATGTTTGCCAAGATATCGTACTACTGCATTAAGGTCTCACCCCATTCCGCAGAATGATCTGAGTGCATTAATGTATAGCGATGTATTATACAAACAGAAGCACTGAAAAATCTGCTTCGTTCATCGATCCATGTAAAAGCTTATTTAAGCAATTGCCCTTCATAAAAACCTATAAATAGTGATAGCAATAGGTATGTACGAAAAACAAGGACCCAGACTCTGCTCCGCAAGTCTATCCAAGTACATTAATTTCTGATCAGACTTATCACACCACTGCCCAGTACAAATTTTTAGAAACAGGGTCGAAGAGCACGTCATTATAGTTCTAGACGCCTTGGAACGTAATGATTATAAAATTTTACTTGGTTCACAATTGGAATGCGACGTCGTGTTATTTTTTTTTTATTAAGAGAAGGTGCATTGTTTTGATTTAGCATCGCGGATAACTCAGACTAGCATCATTCAGCGAAATATACGTATACGTATGCAGTTTAGCGGTCTCCGCGATTCGTAGTGTACCGTTCATTGCCGAGTAAAACTAAATAAGAGCGCCTACCAATGGCACCTTATTATTTTACTTCCATTGGGCTATTTATGAGTATTTTGTTATTTTCTCTAACTCATTGCCATGCAGGGGGATAATGTAATGCCTCAAACCCGTAAGCCAGCTTTTCTGAGGGGGGGGGGGGTCATAGTCATAGCTCCATTGAGACCTACCCCTCAGATGCATTGATCATCAACAAAGTCTTATTCACGTGGATTGTGGACAAACCCCAATCAATCTCATTTTAAAGCTTTTAATAAAAATGCTTTTACCATGACACTTATATAGGTGCTACGTACGTACGTACACCGAGTCAAAAGGTAAAATTCACAGGTGCCTTGTACCAGACCTACCCTACCAAAGAACTAGGCCTACCTTGGAACCTTGACCCTCGTTTATTAGCATGTTCTATGTCAGGGCGTTAGTAATTCGGCGTGCCTTTGTCGTAAGCGACCAGGAGTTTCATCTCTGACTCAATCAAGATGAAATTATGCACGAAAGGCTTAATTTACCCCACTACTGTCTGTACTTGATATATAATTAAATATCGAATACTAAAACTTCTTTTTTACTTTGAAAAGTACGTGCTACACTAAATTTTGTGTTAAAATGACAGTGAAATACTTTTACATTATAATACATTTGCGTTCAATAAGAATGGTGTTATGGCCGTCATATGAGTATCCTACAGGAGCAGAGCAGTTCCGCCATCAAGCTGACGTGGGTCCACGCTTATCATCTGTCAAAATGTAAGATAAAATGGGCAACTGAAAGGTCAAGTGCGGGACACATTAACCATGTATCTAACCCTGCCAAGTAGTAGTCAAGAGTATTGTTATTAGTAATATTTTTGCTAAAAATGTTTGCATACACGTGCAGTTGCTACATTCATCGTCAGTCTGCCTAAAGATGTCAATCAAACGTCGTCGGCAAAATATGACATCCGGGTTTCTCACCTGGTTTCGTTTGGTATCCGAAGTCAATGAAGTCCAAAGCTACTACGCCGACCTACTGAAGGCTGTGGGATAGTTTTATTTTAAACCAAAATAAGAACGTAGAATAAATATTTTCATAATGAAACATGGACACAAATGGTATGATAGTCGGAACCACACGCTCGCGAGTATAAGCATCTGAGAAGAAGCATCTACGCTTCTTATTAGCTGTACAGGAAAAGCAAAAAAAAAAAAAACTGAGTATTTGATACAACTTATAAAATTCAGTACAACAAAATAAATTTCACGATGTACTATTGCTTAAGTATCTAAATATAATGATAGTTATGCGTCGGATTCGAACCTTTATTTTGTAGTGTGAGCGCTCTGCTAACTGAGCCTTTGCGACTTCAAATTACCATGTTGAATTTCTTCGTGATATATCAACCCTGTATGGGTTCACACATTTAAAGCATACACATTTCGTATGTCTGGCCACGATATCGTAACGTGATATTTAACTTAATTTTATTATAGAATACTGAAATCCCCGTAAACACAGAAAAGTCTGCAACTTGTGAGAGGCGTGATATCTTTACAAATACATCTCTACTTATACATTTACCTAAATGTTTATAATCAAACTGTCTATCCACCAGATAAGATACTATGTTTGCCTATCGCAAAAATTAATTTTGTTAAATTAATTGCTACATTCGTATAAATATCTCAATCCACATGCGCTGCCTACTAGATTACATTATTGTCGCAGGTCCTAACCTGCTCACTTATTAGATAGAATCACATTGACGTAACTAAGCACCACCAGGCGATAATAGACACGTCTCTCATTATATAGGCTTCGAATAACGGTACAGTGAGTTTAATAGCAACATTTTACCTGCAAATAAAATGTATATTAAACATACTTACCTTATTCGAAGCCTATAGTTTATAGTTCTACCTGGTGTCACAAAAGACGATCCAATGACGAACAAACTGGGTTACAAAACCCAACTGCCTAGGTGGCGCTAGTGTCGCGTAGTGGGGATGGGAGCATAGTGGGAAGCGGAAATGGCGAGCTGGCGTGGACCTAGACCGGAAGTCATGACTAGTACTAGAACCGGAAGTAGTGCCCCTCTCATTATATAGGCTTCAAATAAGGTAAGTATGTTTAATATACATTTTATTTGCAGGTAAAATGTTGCTATTATTCGTTCTTCTGCATGCATAAATATAAAATTAAGTTGGATATCGATGTGATCACTGACAAGTGTCATTATTTTGTAACTTTTTATTCCCTTATTAGTAAAACAATTTATTTTTAACCCTGTACTAGTGAAGCTTGCACATTTCAGCTGCACGTGGTCACATACTATGCAGGTCGCGTGTCAGTTGGTTTTGCTTTACATTTTAAATCAACTTATAACAAACAATTAAGATACTATCGAGCGGCGATAAAGAAAGGTCCCATCACAACCAACTCTAAACCATGTAATATTCATCAGAAATAAAGCAGTTTCTACGTGACAGATCATGAACATCATCATCTCCTCATGTATGGCGCGGGCCTAGGTGACAACCGAATCCTGCGCCGTACATGCCCAATTGTGTTTAAAGGGCGATGGGTAGGCATGACCGGCCTTAAGTGTCCACAAACCGATGTCGCTGAGCAGCACCCGCCGCTCGTCGGAGCCGAGCGCCGCCGGGCGCGCGTTGGGGACGGTCAGCCGCCGGGAGGCGTGCGAGTGCACGTGGCTAGGGGTGGCCGTCACGCGCTGCGGCAGCGTGGGCGCCGCGCCGGACAGCGGCAGCTAGGGGGGAGGCAATAGTATTTTAAAATAGTACAAGTGATACAAGTATGGTAAATTGTTCATTACAGTCGAGGCGGGTTGAGAACAAGCGGGCGAAGCCCGCGCGTTTGTCTGTGGAGCCGAGACTTGTGATGAACAATACACACGTGTGCCATTACACTTTTGTCAACACATTAGTGGGGAAAAAATCTTCAATAATAAAACAATTTTGGATCTCGCTAAAGAAAATTAGAAATATGGCGCGCTTAGTTTTTCTTTTTCCAGGCGCATTTATAGAAACAACAGTCTCACAGAAATCAAACCAACAACAACCAAACGATTATTTAAAAAAATGATATTTTTTTCAGATGGCAGTTTATAAATTTATTTTAGTATTGTTACAAGAATTTAACTTACTATATAAAATTGAATAATTTGAGTAAAACAAGGTTTTGGTACGAGTCTAGGCTGGCTGCATGCAGAGATTTTATGATTCAAAAATAATATTCGATATTTTGGATTTATCACAGGGATTTATAGAATCTTATTCCTAAAACATTTAAAAAAAAAACACTTTACTGCACTCATACGGTAAGTAATATTTACCGCACATACATTACATAAGTAAAATCAGTGTAGTAAACGTCACAGTCCCGTATCCCCTCCCCCGTGCGCCGGACGGGCCCAAAGCCCCGGCCGCAGACGAGATCATTCTTTACGTTAACTTAGAAGATTGATTTTTTACAGCTTCGAGGGACTAGACCTTTACCTGAGATAAAAGGTCTTGACAGACAGACGGATAACACCGTGATCCTATAAAGGTTCCGTTTTTTTCCTTTTGAGGTACGGAATCCTAAAAATGTAAAAACTATATTCACATTCCCTGTATTAAAAAGGATTCAGGCAAGTGTTCCTTCTCACGTTCAAATCCTCCTCCGACATACCTGCACTTCGATATCTGTCTCGGCAAACCCCGAAAACCGGTGCCCCAATGGTGCGTCTTGTGAAAATTGTCTATGCTCTCGTGAAGAATGAAAAATGACGTCACACTCTCTCACTTTATGAGCGAGGTATCCCTCCGAGCTCCACCGCGGAGGCAGCGCAGACACGACGGTCTGTGCGGCGCTCTCGCGACGGACGGAGGCGGGCTCGCGCAGCACCGGCCGCAGGCGTGATGACGTCAGCGGCTTGAGCGGCATCCCGCGCGACGGGCCGCGGAACAGCGGCGCTCTGTGTGAGGGTAGTGGATGGGTCAGAATAAGGATGGACCATGCAAAAGAAATACTTCAATACTTCCATGCTGGTCTGGGAGAAAAGAAAAAACGTAGAATGTACCAGCTGCTTCTCTTCCCGCGCAGATCGTAAGAGCCGATCGAGGGAATGGGCGAGATTTGAATCATGGTAATAGGCGATGCGGCTAGCAACCCATCACTATTTTGATCTCTTTTCCATCTTAATGCCCACCATCACGCTAAGCGTGGCCTTTGGGCCTAACGGCCCTGGGCTCTGTCTACCCCGTCAGGGATATAGACGTGAAAATGTATCTGTATCTGTATCATGCAAAAGAAAGAGGTTTGACATTCTGATCGGCTGTGGTGATGCGGCGAAAGTTTGTGCTTCACACACTCAACACTAATATTATAAAGGCGAAAGTGTGTGTGTGTATGTATGTTTGTTACTTCTTCACGCGCTAACGGCTGGATCAATTTTGATAAAATTTGGTATGCAGGAAGCTGTCACCCTGGATTAACACACAGGCTTTTTTCTGCGGGTAACACCGCCGGGCGCAGCTTGTTATATATGATTTTAATTTTCCTTGACAGTGTCGAATATTCTAGGTTGAACTATCAAATCGCTTTGAAGGCCTTCAGGATTGCGTTACAGTGGACGAGATAAACCAAGGGTTTATACAAGCTGTCCAAGCGGTGGGATCGAAGGTGTTTAGGTCCCGCCCCAAACAAAGACCTCAGAAAATCTCTACTGAGACCATTAACTTAATGGCAGAGCGACGATCAAGGCCGCTGCAGACCTCCGAAGATGCTGAATCATATCGGCAGCTCAACAGACGTATACAAAAGTCCTTGCGACACGACATCCGCTCCTTTAATACTAAATGTATTAAGGAGACGATAGAGCAGAACAAAGGCTCCAAAGTGTTCGCAAGAGCTATGTCGGTTGGGCAAAACCGATTGACGAAGCTGAAGAATGAGGACGGCGACGTGGTGTCGACAAAGGAAAGGGTTTTGGCGGAGATCGAGAGGTTTTATGGACAGCTGTATACCTCAGTTTCACAACCCAGCGGACAAATGGCTGAAGACCCAAGAGCCAAGTTAACCCGACACCATACCGAAGATATCCTGGACATCAGCCTGTACGAGATTAGGATGACCCTCAAACAGCTTAAAAACAACAAGGCGCCGGGCGAGGATGCAATTAAAGCAGAGCTTCTGAAAGCGGGCGGAACGCCGGTACTGAAGGTCCTTCAGAGGCTCTTTAATTCCGTTCTGCTTGAGGGCGTAACGCCGGAAGCGTGGAGCAGGGGCGTGGTGGTCCTGTTCTTCAAAAGGGAGATAGCACCCTTTTGAAGAACTATAGGCCTATCACGCTTCTGAGTCATGTAAATAAGTTGTTTTCGAGGGACATCACGAATCGTGTCGCAAACAGGTTTGATGCCTTCCAGCTTCCCGAACAAGCCGGTTTCCGTAAAGGTTTTAGTACCATGGACCACATTCATACGCTGCGGCAGGTTATAGAGAAGACGAGGGAGTATAACCAGCCGTTTTGCTTGGGGTTCGTGGACTATGAAAAAGCCTTCGATTCGATCGAAACATGGGCCGTGCTTCAGTCTCTCCAGCGATGCCGTATTGATTGTATCGGTATATCGAAGTGTTGAAGTGCTTCTACAGTAACACCACTATGTATATTATAGTCCGAGTACAGGAGCAGTCATCATCATCATCATCATTTCAGCCGCATAACGTCCACTGCTGGACATAGGCCTTGACTGACAGGAGCAGTGCACGAGGGCAATTCCCCTGCATAGAGGTGTAAGACAGGGAGACTTTATATCTCCGAAACTGTTCACCGTTGCACTGAAAGATGCCTTCAAGCTTCTAGAATGGGAAGGATTGGGCATCAACATCAATGGCGAGTATATCACTCACCTTCGATTTGCCGACAATGTTGTCATGGCAGAATCGATGGAAGACCTAAGTACTATGCTCGGAGACCTAAATCGAGCCTTAAAATAAACATGGACAAAACGAAAGTAATGTCGAATGTCCATGTTGCGCCCCTATCTGTTTGTGTTGGGAGCTCCACCCTCGAAGTTGTAGACCAGTATATCTACCTGGGTCAATTGATCCAGGCAGGAAGTTCCAGCTTTGAGGTATAGGTCTTGTCTCTAGACGAATCCGACTCGGCTGGGCAGCGTTCGGGAAGCTACGCAGTGTCTTCTCGTCAAACATACCTAAGTGTCTTAAGACTAAAGTTTACAACCAATGTGTGTTACCAGTGATGACTTATGGCTCTGAAACATGGTCCCTTACTATGGGTCTCATGAGAAGGCTCAAGGTCGTGCAACGCGCTATGGAAAGGGCTATGCTCGGTGTTTCTCTAGGTGTTCGAATCAGAAATGAGGAAATTCGTAGGAGAACTAAAGTCACTGACATAGCCCAGTGGATTAGCTCGTTGAAATGGCAGTGGGCGGGACTCATAGCGGCCGATGGGGCAAAAAGGTTCCCGAATGACGACCACGTACAGGCAAGCGAAGCATAGGTCACCCGACCTAACCAAGGTCGCTGGAAGGCGCTGGATGCAAGCCGCTCTAGATCGGTCATTTTGGAAATCTTTGGGAGTGGCTTATGTCCAGCAATGGACGTTATGCGGCTGAAATGATGATGATGATGATGATGTCGAATATTGTGCCTTAATGTAATCAATGTCGTTATTTGCGAAATAAACGGCCGCATCTTTATTTTACATAACTTAGAAAAAAAATTTTTTTTTCAGCTTCAATGGACTGTAGACCTGAGTATATAGTTTTAATTTCAACTAGATACCTCCACGTGTTCCCGACATAAAGGGTCTTGACAGACAGACAGACAGATGGATAACAAAGTGATCCTATAAAGGTTCCGTTTGAGGTACGAAACCCTAAACAATATATTCAAATTACCTGTATTGAAAAGGATTCGGGCAAGTGTTCCTCCTTACGTTCAAATTGCCGGCCAAATCCTCCTCCGAAATACCGCACTTCGATATATCTGTCTCGGCGAACACCGAAAACCGATGCCCCAAATGGTGCGTCTTGTGAAAATTGTCTATGCTCTCATCTCTATGGAGTATATCCATGCTAGAGCCAAGCTCGAAGCTTGAAGACTTCGTGTTATCAAAGCTGAGGCCTCTATTGTACTCGCAAGTCAAACTGTCGACGCTGTCTAACCTCCTAGTACTTGTATTTGGGCTTCTTTTGTACAACATGTTATCAGATTTGTTGTCACAACTTTTAAGTATCCCTCGACCCGGCAGATCCAAACTTTTTCCATTGAAGGCGACATGCCTTATTTCTTTATCACTGGGTAAGGAGACTCGTTTCTTCAAAGAAGTTTCAGCTATAACGTTCTGTAAGCTGCTGTTCTCCTGGTTTTCGTTTTCGGCGTTGTCAGACGTTTCGCCGCCTGGTTGGAAGTCGGGGTCGAGGGTGTGGAACTTTATGAGCACTGGCGTGGAGTGGGTGGTCGACGCGGAGCCTGGAGTCCAGTGGTCGGTCTCTCTGATGGACACTAAGTCCTCCTGAAAAGGACAAATCTATGTATATAAAATTCTCGTGTCACGGTATTTGTGTTCATACTCCTCCGAAACAGCCCTGCCGGGCTGCTGATTTTTATGATTTTTTTAATGTGTATTAGGTGGGTTTGTTGAGTATAGTTATTTGCCATGTGGTTTCCGGCAGAGTAGAATAGGGCCACTCCAATTCCTCCCGTGGATGTCGTAGAAGACGTCTTAGGAAATACAAGCTAAACAAAGCTTATAAATATCAATGAGACCTCTCCAACCCGTCTGGTCAGCGTGGAGAGTGTAGACCAGGTCCTCTGGCTGCTCTGGCCAAGTATGACTCTAGTAGTACAGAGAGGGTCGTGCTCCTGCAGTGGAGACACAAAGACCTAATGTAATCGATTATATCGTAAATCAAATTGAAAACTAATCGTCCGGCAATGCCTAATACTTCCCGCCCTCTGCAGTAATGTTCTATTAATTTTGAAGAATACCTGCAAATTGCTCATGTCCTTGGACTCGTCCGTGGTGAAGATGAGCTCTATGTCATCCACCTCCTCAGACTCGTTGCCGCTGTTCTCCGGGTCCTTGTCGTCCGCCGGCGGGCCCACCGGCGTGGCAGCGCCTTCTGAGAACACCGAGTTGTCTCCCTCTGACATCGACCTGCAAATTTCATAATATTTCATTATTTAGGATCCTGAGAACACCGAGTTGTCTCCCTCTGACATCGACCTGCAAATTTCATACTGTTTCATTATTTAGGATCCTCATACGTCGCATCAATCTTCTATGCTGCTTTGGGAGAAGAGAAAAATGTACCAGCTGCTTCTTTTTCCGCGCAGATCGGTCGAGGGAATAGGCGAGATTTAAATAACGTTTATAGACGATGTGGCTAACATCACTATTTTAATTCCTTTTCCATTAACATTCACCATCATGCTAAGCGTGTCCCTGGGCTCTATGTGCCCTGTATACATCACACAACATTTTGACATGGTAGACCCAAGACATGCTGGCTTTACGTCGTCAAGGTCGATATGAGTGCCAACAGACTTACAACCAAGGACGCTCGAGACCGTGCATAGCCGTGAAGTGTAAAAGAAAAAGCTTGAAAGCGGACCCCAGGCTTCACAGCAATACTGCTGAGGGTGCAACTGGGAACACGCTGAGACGAGAGATTGATTGACTGCTCGAAAGCACCTAAAACTCCAAACTCTTATTTCATAAAAGGTGGATCAGGTGGTCAGGGAGCGAAGCCCGCGGGCACAGCTAGTGATAGCATAAATGTACAAAACATTAGGAGGGTGATATTAAAATCTTTTTATAAATGTAACTTTGCTCTAGACTGATTTTACAAGTTCATTTTTAATTTGAACATGTGCCAATTTGAATCTCTAAAAAGAAAAACAAAACAATAAAGAAATAAATGATACGAACCTAAGACTCAAATCATCAACATCTAAATTGAGTGTGTCTTTCCGCCTGCTCCTCTCCACATTCTCCTTCACAACCAAGTTTTCTTCAGACGTGATCCGCACCTGGACATCAAACTTGTCCACTTTGGACTTGGCCTCGGCCTCATTTGGCACAGCCATCTTTATGCTCTCACTGGCAACAGACTTCACGTCAACGTTACCAGAAGGAACTTCTGTATTCTCAAACCGTTCCCTTTTTTCCTCGAATTCAAATTGGGCTTTTGGATCAACTTTTTCTTTATGATCTTCCGTAGATGTTGACCCACTATCGGAAGTGGTACTCGAAATGACCGTACCTTCTTTAACAGTCCGAACTTTAATCCTCACATCGAATTTCGAAAGTAGTTCTAATTTGGTTTTAAAACTTGGTTGATGAGTCTCGGTAGTTTCTTTTGGGTATGTGGTAATCTGGCTGTGGATTTCTTCAACTTCTGTGTTATTGTGAGGGCTGATTTCTGCACTCACATTAACATCTGGAAAGTCATCTGGAGGATGAACTTCTTCCTCTTCTGCGAAGCTAACTTCAGGCTGATTTAAGTTGTCGGTTGAACAAAATGTTTCTAGATTGTCATGTGGGTCTTCCGACTCTGTTTCAATTAGACTTTCTTGTTCCTCAACGACTTCCTGCACATCAGTAGTAGCAGTTTGTATCACCACTTCTTCACTACAGTCCAAAGCACTCTGAGACCGTGGACTATAAGTCACTTGTAACTTTATATTCTGTGCTGGGGCATCTCTGTCCTCACACTCTGAGTCTATTATCTTCCGTCTCAGGATATGATTCTCAATTGTCAGCTTCTCTATAACATCAGCAAAATCTGTACACTGAGAATGCTGCTGATATTTTTCCTTTAAAGCTTTCAATTCATTCTTTGATACTTCCAATGCTGTCCGTAGGGACACCACAGTTTGGTGCAGTGCTCTTACTGTGTCCAAGTGCACGGCCCCGTTAGGGACCGCCTCCAGCCTGCCGCTATCCATTCCACCTTATTGGCCGCCTTTAATCCAACATGCAACATCCCATACATGACTAAAGATCTTTCATACACTGTTTAATTCACAACCACGTCGGTTTCCATTGCTGCGACGTCTCCAAGCCTTGAATAAATAAACAAGTTGTACTCAACCATGCCATGCCATTTATAAACTCAAAGTTATTTACAAGAAAGTACTTACCTCTGACCTACTTTGGCAAAATCATATTCACTGACACACATTGTCGTTCTGTCGCACATTTTTAGATCCTTATCGAGTCGCACGCTATTTTAATAACTGCCAGCGTATCAGGGCACGGAAAGAGGTGCAATCGATAAAACAACTCAACACTAACGCAGACAATTAAGCTTTTAAGGTCCTCCAAAGTTGATGCGGTGGGTCGTACAGCTATCGCGAACTGCTGATAAGGCTTTAGCACGGAAACCCGTAATTAAGAAGGGATATTATCTCTCAATCGGTTTTGACAAGGTTGTAGGACATACCTATAGCTAGGATACTCGAAAAATCTCTCCGTGAGCTTGTTGTAAACAAATCAATACTTGGCTACTTTGCTGTTCGCGGGCCTGGAGAACGAGGGAGAGAGAAATATAGGCATCTCTTTTTTTAATAATGTCAATCTGACGTTTGTTCAGCTGCATTCAAAATTCTTGTTTTACTTCGCGTTCACTCACTTTGTATTTACGATATAGGTACTTAGATGTGCTGGTGCTGGTGCTGGTGAGTCTGGTGACTGTATTCATGTGCTTGATTCCCAAAAAAAGTTTTGGTTTCTCATTTCAATTTGACATTGACATTTTCCTAACCTCAAACCTAAATAAATAAATTCAAAACATGATCACAGAAAATAATATTCTGTGAGCCAGAACCATCAAAACTTGATCAAAGCATTAAGATCCTTTGAAAATTTAATTTTTCAGTTTTACCACGTTCCCAGAATGTTTAACATGCACAAAAATATCTCTTGGTGTAGCTATTTAGTGCTTCAAACAAGACTAAAATCCAAAACACATTGGGTGAGTGCCTATATCCTGTAAATTAAAAGAAACTTAATTTTCTATAAACTTTGTTCATTAATAAATAATTAAATATCACAGGCTAAACTGAAGAGGAAAACCAGCCCAAAGTACAAGGCTCTGGATCATTTCGACGATTTTTACGGCTCAGTATTTGGCAACAAATGGGAGCCTATGAAGGAGGCTATGCTCCGGCGAAATAAATATGTGGCCGTCGTGAACAACTACGGAAACGCTGAGGAAACTATTGATTATCTTACAAACAGAGGTACCCATTTGTCAATGATACTATAATTTTATTGTATTTTATTAGTCTAATTTTGAGAGAGTATGAGTAACATTTCACATTTTATCATTACAATAAGGGCAGTAAAATAAGTATATGCATGTCGTCATTAACATCATATCAGCCACAGGAAGTCCACTGCTTGAAAATTAATAAACTAAGGTTGCGCTAGTTAAAAAAAATGATGTTCACACTTTTTCTGCAGTTTTTTTGGAATTTAGTAATTATGCCTTGTATACTTTTGTAATCATTTCATTCACCATCTTCTTATTTTAGGAGCACATTGCATGAAAAAACTTATTTCAATACAGAATGACTTCAACAAGAAGTACAGTGCTAACACAAAAACAGCGGAGGAACCGAAAGAGAGCTCCGCCAATAAGAAAATGGAAGCATACGCAAGTCAGCTCCAAACTGACGAAATAGCTAATGTGTACTCTCAGAAAGACAATGCTCCTTCAAGGCTGGACTTGGCTGACATGTCTTTGTCTTCACGAGAATCTGCACTTCTGACATCAGAAGTAACCAAGTAAGAAGATTACGTGTAAAAAATACTATAAAATAGTTTTTAGTCTTCCCATAGACTATATAGATAGATTCTTACTTAATTTTATACCTACTATAATTATTATTAGTTCAGTCACCGAAATGGATTCTTTTTACATTAAGATGCCGGTGCAGTGGTTTTCGCTTTTTTGCGCATGAGTTTGAGATCGCTTAGCGATTAAACGAATCTTTGTTAAATGTATTATCATTGAAATGACCATTCAAAGTTTTCACTGTTGGTCAGATAGTTTTGGAATAATGCCCTGGACTCAAGATGATCATTTTGGTCATTAATATTTTTTTTCCATCTAAACAGACCTCCAACCAATGCAACCTTAGAGGAATCACTCAAACAAGCCACCATGGACACCACTCGCATCATCGACCCGTCAATGGGGTTGACATCTGAAGCTTTGTACCAGTATGTGCCTGCAACCAAGCTGAAGGGCATGGACGATTGGGTGCCAGAGTCACTTCACTACTCATTTTATTCTAGTAAGGGTTTAATTTTCTGACTTCTTTATGAGATCTAGCTATGCCCGCGGGGTTTCGCTCCCCGTGGTTATTTCAGGATAAATATGTCCTTCCCCGAGTTTCAAAATATATCCATACCAATTTCGTCCAAATCCGTTCAGTAGTTGAAGCATGAAGAGCTAACAAACAAACAAACAAATATACAAACTCACTTTCGCATTTATAATATTAGTAGGATTGACATTCATTAATGACAATGTTAAACCTACATTTCTCCAGCCAACCCCTTCCGAATGTCTGTAGACGTGTTATGTAGACAACATATTCATTTGTAAACTCCAAACTTTTGTTTCAGAGGATAAAGATTTTCCACTAGTCATTGAGCCAGAAACAGAGTTCAAATTTCCAGAGCATTTGAAAGTCTACACCTACGAAATGGACAGTGAGTGGGGCCTATTTCCAGAGCCTAAAAGGTGTAACACAGGTTTGATCTTGTTTTGATTTGACGGGATAGTGGTTAAAACCAAGTATTCATAAGTTTTTTTTTTTTTAAATAATTTTTGTACAAGTTTTTATTGTGAGGCCAAAGTTCTTACTAAGACAAATGAAATAAGCCCAAACTCGATGGAGTTGCATCGTTTTATTACTGAGTTTCATCGACCACCTTCTGTCTCCGTGATCAGATCTTAGGCATTGTCTACCATAATGTGCTTGCCAAGACAGATCAAACGAGTCTTACTCAATGAGATTCCTACATACAAACATACAAGATACATTGCAAGTTAACTAAAAATTTTTAAAAAACCCAGCATTGTATAATAAGATAGGTTCAGGTAAAAAGTAAAAAAATAGCTTATTCTTTTAAAGCTAGCAAATATAAAAATAATGTTTTAAATAAATGTTGAACATCCCTTGTAACTCACACTTGATTTTTTTATTGATTTGACTCTTTCAGGAGTCTTCAACTACTATCCAATGGACTGTGGCAGCATACTCGCCGTCCTAGCTCTATGCCTTGAGCCCGGAGACAGGGTTTTGGACCTGTGCTCGGCGCCGGGGGGCAAAGCCCTAGTGGCTCTGCAGACTTTGCTGCCTGATATTGTTGTATGCAATGACATTTCCATCTCACGGACAAATAGGTATAGTAATATACTACAAATATGTATAGTACTTACTTACACATTGTTATCCCTATGGGCAGAGATAGCTGAAGACCATAAACATTTTTAGCATGATGGTGAGCGAGAAGATTAAAAAAGAATAAAGTATTGCTAATCGCATGAACTTCTTTCTTATATCTTTTTATAATTATGAGCTGCTGAGCTCTTATCAGTGGAGTTATAACCGCCTACAAGATTCTCATTTTAGTCCATTTCCTCGATCGACTTTTATAGTCTGCGCGGAAATAATAGCAGCTGGTATATTCTTAGGTCTTTTCCTTTGTCCTTAAATAGTAAAACTTTAACTTTTACGGTTACATTTAACTACGTCATGTAAAATGTCCACTTTTTTAAACGCCACCCCCTTGTTACGTTTAGCATGACCCCTATCACTGTGACGTAATATGTCCACATATGAGCCCCTAACTTTTATTTTCCTTATTGCAGACAAAAGTACATATTCAAAGACTACCTCTGCGACTTCAAGAGCAACAACAAGTGGCAGGAAAGAGTCTCGTTCACCAGAGTCGACGGCAGGATGTTTATGGACGACCAGGGCTTCGACAAGGTGAGTGGAGCTTACAGCTGGCGGCTAACATCAGGGCCGATTGGTTATTTCGTATTGCAGCTACGATTATACTGCTTCAACGAACTGCTTTTGTCCGTCTGTCTGTTTTGCCGATTTCGACGAAAATTGGCACAAAAGTTAATTGATTTTAAATTAATTATAAATATCGAGATATTTAAAAGGAGGAAAAGGGGGAAAATTTGCTGTTGTAGCGTTATATTTCGACAGACTTGATATTACACAAGATATTGGGGTAAAGATTCTAAAAGAAATGAAGGGAGGAAGAAGGGCTCGCAAGGTCTAAGGCGATTAACACACTGCAACGCGCCCCGCTGCGTGGTGCGGGCCGCACTGAATGCAAGTAACTCCATTTATATAGAAAACACGCATAGTACAACACACTAACACCGCGTCTACGCGCGTCGTTTTTGTATGGCGGCGCGGTGTAGTGTGTTAATCGCCTAACGCTCATAGCACCTCCATCTCTTCCTGTTGACACACAAATATTTCGTGCTACACTTGGGTACTTTCTTAGATCAAGAATAAATTATTTGGTATTATTAAGAAAATTAAACAGCACAAAATAATGTCACTTGTCATGATCAAATCCTTTTTAACATGATTTTAGATTTATTATTGCAGAAACCGATATTAAGAGCGTCAAATGATTCCAAGATATTATGACGTCATCGTCGTCATCCTAAGGTCCAGGGTGACAATGTTTTGTGATCTAATGTTGGTGTAAATATTTTTAAAAATTTTCATCGTGTTTTTGGATTTATTATTGCAGAAACCGATATTAAGAGCGTTATTTGAACTCCAAGATACTATGACATCATCGTTGTCGTGTCTAGCCATCTTAAGGTCCAGGGTGACAATGTTTTGTGATCTCATGTTTGTGTAACTTTTATTTACATTGCACACAGGTCCTCGTAGACGTCCCGTGCACCACTGACCGGGTCTCCATAACAGAAGACAAGAATAATATATTCAGACCCGACAGAATAAAGGAGAGGCTACGATTGCCAGAATTACAGGCCCAGCTGTTAGCGTAAGTTTACAATAGTATATTTTTTACCGAGCCGATATCCAATACTTTACAAATTCTTATAAATGATACTGGTTTATTGTATAGGTCAGTGTTTGATCGATAATTTTCGTCGTTGAAATGTCCAGCAATAGGCATGACGCATAGGTTAGATTATTTAAAAAAATTGTACACGCGTATTTTTTCTTTTCTCCGAGAACAAAAAATGACAAAGATACAGCGCATCTAAATTTCGCACGATGTTACGGCTAGGTACGCTTTTCACTTAGCAGTGACGTCGTAAGCCCCCACTCCGGAACTTTGATGCTCAATATCTTTGCGAATTTTTACTTTTTAAGAGGGTGGTGCTCCTGAAAAGACCTGATGATGATGTTTTGAATCAAATAATATCATATTTACTGTGCAAACATTGAACATTCTGTTTGTGTATCAGCAACGCGTTACGGCTTGTACGCGTGGGCGGCGCGGTGGTGTACTCGACGTGCTCGCTGAGCCCCGTGCAGAACGACGGGCCCGTGCACATGGCGCTCAAGCTGGCCTTCGAGCGGGACGCCGTCGTCGCGGTAGTCAAGTAAGATATTGTACTAAAAATATTAACTTACGAAAATCTGGTATTTCTGTTAATAAAATTGTGTATGTCACTGTCAAATATTGAGTATTATAATAATCGTGTGATATTATTAAATACTCGTCTAAAGGTCGGTTTTGAACACCCTGAGATGGTGGAACGAACTAGATGTTTTTTATTTATTTGTTTTGGAACTAGCAACATTTTGCTAAAGAAAGAGGAGATTGGGGGGGCAAAGGAGATTGCAAGGCAAATAAAAAAACTGACTTTTTCTACTCCTGTACTGTTATCTGTCTTTTAAATGGTTCTGAACACTAATATAAGAACATTGATAATATGATTGCAGAAAAAAGTCTATACTCTATGCCTCATAATAGCACATGTGTCGTTATTTCACTAAAACGATACTGCTAGCCATAGACCAAGAACATTTTTTTTCTATAGATTTACCATACTGCCAACATAAGAAAAAAATGTTTTTTTTAACATAGTCACTAAAAAGACGTCAATTAAAAAAAAGTTTACCATAGATACCGTATAGATCAGTACTTGTATATTCTAAATCTGATTTACCAAACATGTAAGTCAAACATTTCATATTTTCTTTGTTTGGTTTTGTATTTTATTTAGTAAATATAGTCGTAGAAAAAGTATTGTATGCAACGTTGTATAAGTACGTCAAAAAATGCTCGATGGCGCCTCCTTACGATGCTCGCTAAAGCTCGCATCGTAACCTGCGCCACTCGCATATTTTGAACCCTCTTATACAACTGTTGCATAAAATACTATTGAAGCATTCACCCCCCATAACTTTTGAACCGTTGAACCGATTTCCATGAAACTTGCTTTCACCTAAAAACTGCATTGAAATTACTCCATCCGTTCGAGAGCTAAGATGCCACAGACAGACATTGGCGACAAAGTTACAACACTCTTATTTTTTGTGGGATTAAAAATGACTTTAAAGGTTAACAATAATTGCAGAGATCTGTCACCTTCGTTCGCGGGGCTGAGCAGCACCCTGCACCTGTGTTCAGGCGACGCGGCGCCGCAGTACGGGCAGCTGGTGACGCCGGCCACGTCCGCCAACTTCGGCCCCGCGTACGTGGCGCGGCTCGTGCGGGTCAAGTGAGTTGGAGTAGACAAGTGTAGTGTAGAGTAGACGTACAGTCAGCGTCAGAGATACCTGACCCCTCCTCTATCTATATCTTGAATTTCTCCTAAACTGAAATGTGCATTCCGAGAGATTTTAATGAAGTCTTTTTGAATATACATTTTCATGTAAATATTATTTTCAGTTTAAGAGAAAATTCAAGATATAAATAGAGGGGTCAGGTATCTCTGATGCTGACTGTACATAATAAAATTTTAGTCTTACCCCATTATTCATAAATAACCGGCCAAGTGCTAGTCGGACTCGCGCACGAAGGGTTCCATACCATTATCTATATAAAATGTTTCATCTCACGTTTGTTAAATGGGAGCTCTACTTAAATATTTATTTCTGTTTTTAGTATTTGTTGTTATAGCGACAACAGAAATACATCATCTGTAAAAATTTTAACTATCTTGTTATCACGGCTCATGAGATACAACCTGGTGACAGATAGACGGACAGCAGAGTCTTAGTTATAGGGTCCCGTTTTTACCCTTTGGGAACGGAACCCTAAAAAATACAAACGTTTGCTAAGCCTATTTTAGTTATAATATGTTTTGTCTCGTACTTTCTATGACAAATGAAAAGAGCCCAAGGACAAAACATGTTTTGAACTAAAATAGGTTTAGCAAACGGTTGCTAATTTTTATGAATAAGAGGGTAAATCTTCTAATTATTTAATAAGTTTCAATATTTATAAAAAAACTGAGTAATTTGAACGGACGAACTGTACGTAATGTGTGTCTCTACAACCTCTTAAATGTGTAAATATAAATTAAATAAAACAAATATTGCTGACATGAATAGTTTTTATTATATAATAAGTACACGATTTATTTTGGTACGCTACAATCGATATTTAATACAAATGCATACAAAAGCTATGTAAAATTGACTCGAAAAGCGAATAGCGTTCTACACTCAGACCAATATAATCAGATCTGTGATACCTGAGTGTAGTACATATATAAATCCACAAAAGATACGTACCAATCAATTTTACTTGGCGTATTTCAATAATATTTATTTAGTATCTCCCATGCTGGTCTGGGAGAAACGAAAAAACTTAGAATGTACCAGCTGCTTCTCTTCCCGCGCAGATCGTAAAAGCCGATCGAGGGAATGGGCAAAAATGCGAATCATTTTAACAGGCGATGCGGCTAGCAACCCATCACTGTATTGATTGCTTTTCCATCTTCTCGCCCACCATGACGCTAAAAGTGGCTTTTGGGTCTTGCGGCCCTGGGCTCTGCATAGAACCGCAAGACCCAAAATGCTCTGTCTGCCCCATTAGGGATAAAGACGTGATAGTATGTATGTAGTATGTATTTATTTAGTAGTTTTAGGTGCCAACAAGACCTTACTATTACGCCTCCTCTGCTGTATAGTGACAATTAAATTTTTTCACTTATAGTCACATATATTTCTTACAATGATAAGTAGATATTTTTATTACAAGTATTTGAACTATACTTATTAGCCCATTTACACAGTGCAAGTTTTTTTATTGCTTCATACAATTTAATTAAAGATATAAATTATTTGTACCCATTTTTACCTATAGTTGATGTTTTGTTTAAACCTCGCAATTCATCTATTGCTTCAATTTTATTGTATGCAACTGGCAAAAAACTTGCACCGTGTAAATAGGCCTTTACTTATTTTAATATGAACCCTGTGGGTTTTGTAATAAAGGAAGGTCCATTTACACACTGCACGTTTTTTGTCTGACCATTTACATTCTACCTGAATATTAAATTAAAGCAAATGATAACATGCATTGTCTAGACATGACGTCAATCATACAAATAATTAAGTGCTTCAATTTAATTGTATGCAACAGCCAAGAAACTTGCACAGGGCCTTTATACGAATATAAATATGGATCTTTAAGTTCATCTGTTACATGTAAAAAAATATTGAACAAATAGTGTATTTATTTAAAATATAGTAGACCGATATACTTAATACAGATAATTACTATCTACTTTTATGTTTTTTTTAAAACGAGACACAAATTTTATTATCTATTATTATTGTAACAAAAAAATGCAAGTTTTGATATAGGTAAGTACATAGATAAATTATTATTATATCGGTTACAGTAATTAAAAGTTAATATCTCGAATCTCGACGATATAATATATGTGAGAAACGAAATTAAACGCATAATTAAGAATACTCATTTTAGTAGACAAACGGAAGGAAATCCCTTTACTAGCAGTGGGACAATAAAGGTTATTAAACAGGTAACTCGAAATTCATATAAGGTTCCTACCCTCATAAAGTTCCCACCCTCATAACGTGCCATAAAGAACTTCGTTCTAAAACATAGTTAATCTCGCACGAGCTATAAGTACCAGCTAAGTACACAGATAGCACGATTTTATCACATAAAATCAGCTTCCAATCTACGTGCAATATCATACCGCATTTACACATTCGTATTCGTTATTCGCCCCGTCATTCGCCTCGCGATTCGCGTCTTCGTACCGCGTTACACATTCGTGCGAATAGCGAACTCACTGTTTACATGTGCTTGTTCGTCATTCGCCTCGCGATTCGCGCGCATTTGTTAATGCGGCATCAAAGTATAATGTAAGTACCTAAAGGCATCCGCTAAGTAACGCAGAACGCAGTCGCACGCTGCGGGTTCAGTCTATCTCTGTCACAAACCCTAAGTGCAAAAGAGATAGCAGAATCCGTCGCGGGTCACTTGTCTCTGCCGCACATAGCGTTTGAGTCAGAGATAGACTAAACCCGCAGCGTGCGCTTGCGTCAATTAGTGGACGCCCTAACTCTGTAACCTACAATCATATCATATAAGTACACTATATTGCTAAAAAAATATATTGAGTATTTAAAACAATTTAATAGGTACTAGAAATAAAACATGCCATGATATTTAACAATTTCACGTCTTTCGTGTCACTTATTTTGTAAATGTAAAACAAATAGAAATGCAACTTAATACCCCTTTACGTACATCGGGAAATATAACATTTATACCTACAAAAAATATAAGAACTTACAAATGTTATATAAATTCCATCAGTTAAATTATCTATCTATTTCTTCAGGTAGAGGGAGGTAGATAGTTTAACTTAATAAAATTATTTAAAAGTTAAACTATGCGTTTCAAATAAATAAAAGAATACAACCACAAAATATTAGTTTTCCATAGCTTCTCTCAACGATACTACAGGTATATAGCTTGGTAGACGTATTGTTAATTGAATTGAAACACATAATTTAAAGCTTTGGTCGAGCTTCAAAATAATTAATTTCCTTTCACTTTTTGCTTTATATAATTTGATGGCACTCTATAGAAAATAATAGATTAAACTTACGAGTATATTAAAAGATATATAAGTAACTAAGTCGTCATCATCATAGTTCTATCATCGTCTTATAGTTCTACCATTGTCTTAACAAATAATAATATACGCTGGCTCGAAGTGTAGTCTTAGACTAACCATTGAATGTTAGTCTCTGAAATGCCTGCTAGTTTCAGTCCTTTTATTTATTTACTAGCTGAAGCCCGCGACTTCGTTCGCGTGGACTTTATGTCTCTGGAAAATGCTCATCAGGCTGAACAACTTTGACTAAGGCGACATTTTTATATCTCTTATAGTTTAGCTGGACCATTATGGTTCTGCATCAGGCGTTTCATTTTCCAAAATCATTTATACCCTATATGTTGCCCAGGCTTAATAGCTATATAACAAAAAAAGTTTCATTCGAATCCGTCCAGTATTTCCGGAGATTAGCGTGTACAAACAGACAAACAGACAAACAGACATACAGACAAACAGACAGACATTTTTTTTAAATTCTTACTCTATTACTATGTCTCCATCGCCCCCAATTTTTTTTTTTGGAAATATATTTAATGTACAGACACACTTTTTTTACTGTTTTATTATATGTATAGATTTAAATCTTTATTGACCATAAGGGTACAAAAGATGAACTTATGCTAATGCATTCTCCACCAGTCAACCTGTGAGAAAAACATAAAATGTTTATTTAATTGCGATAGGCCTTTAGAGGTGTATTTAAAATACACTAGTTTTAGTCCTATTACCAACTGAATCTAGTCGGCGTACATAAACCGGTTATTTTTAATGCTTTTCAACGTCTTTGGTCAACCTGTAGGAAAACAGAATAAAATAATATCATTGCGAAAGGCGCTAGGTGTATTTAACCGTTCAAGACTCGCATAGCATTCATAAATGCTACGTTCATTGATTTACTATTGTGTCTGGTATTGGCGTTAAAGGAACGATTAAAATACACTAGTTTTAGTCGTATAAACAACTGAATCTAGTCAGCGTATATAAACCGGTTATTGTTAATGCTTTTAAACGTCTTTGGAGTCTTTGTCTTTAAGCGGACTGCTTTCTGTGGCCTCCTGCTTGTCCTCCGGGACCTTGTTCCAGGGCTGCTCTTCGCCCGAGCCGAACACCGTGTACGCCACGATCTCTATCGCGTACAGGCCGATCGTCACGAAGAATATTATGCGCCAAGCGTGTATCGTTGCCTGCAAACACAATTTAAAAATGACAACTTGATAAAGTGGCGACTTCCCAAAATTACAACTTCTTAAAATGACAACTTCCTAAAATGATAACTTCCTAAAATGACAACTTTATAAAAAGACAACTTCCTAAAACGAAGAAGCTGTCGTTCTCAGTCTAAGGGTTAAGGCCCATTTAGACGGTGCAAGTTTCTTGCCCGTTGCATGCCATTTTATTGCAGCAATAGACAACTTGCATGGTCTAAACGAAATGTCAGCCATACAAATCATTTATTGCTTCAATAAAATTGTATGCAACACGCAAGAAACTTGCACCGTCTAAATGGGCCTTAAATATCGTCTCGACAGTCCCGGTTCTAGGTTCTCGGGTCAAGCCGGAGCGTATGCGTATGGTGAGAGAGGCGACAAAATTAAATATTAGCACTATCTCCTTCCACATACCGTAGTCCACGATGCAATGGCCGCCCTATTGCAGGCGGCTGGTGCTGAGCGGCAAACATTATGACGCCTATTTGCCTATATCCAAAAGCGGCACGACATGCTTACGTAGCTACTGCGTTGCAGTGTCAAACCAATTTGAATGCTATGAAAAGATGGTACTAAAATCTAATTTGGTTTGACATTAAAATAGGATATTTGGTCCATAAAGTTATTTTAATACCATCTTCTGCAGTCAACAAAGCGCCTGTCTAGTGGGATGATTCAGGGTTGGGCTACAATCTGGTAGCACGGAACAGCACTTTTCTATAGTGCTATCCTTTTCTATAGCGCTGAACCGTCATTCGTTAGAGCGAGAGAGAGCGAAGGAACGCCGGCCATGCTGCAGCAGCGTAGAAAAGTGCTGTTCCGTGCTGACAGATGTAGGCCAACCCTTATTAGACAATTACTCCAGACACTTAACATTTACTAAACTTACGTTTCCTTTAGTGAGGTAGTTGACGAAGACTGGAACGATGATGCCTGGTATGGTGGCCAAGGTGTTTGTTATAGCCATCAGGGTACCTGCGAAAATTGGTTATTGGTTTACTGTCGTAAATTAATTCGCCATTATTTAGTTTTACATAATATTATTTCTCATAATATTTATTTTATTCAAAATTAAATGTAAGCAAATCTACAGATCATTAAAAAAAGTACATGTTCGTGGCTTATGAGTAAGCCTAGGGCCAGTTCTGCCGCACCTTAACCTATACTTCTAACTCTCCCATATCGTATGCTACAGGTGTTATAACATTATGAGACTTAAAATTATGTCAAAAAAGGTTAAGGTTAATGAATATTATGCCTACAGAAACATTAAGTGAAACAACATGTCATTATAAATTAAAAATTTATGAATAAAAAATTTTGGAGAATCAAGGGGAGCCCGCAAAGATATCGCCTAATCTTATTTATACCTTTAAACGAGCAATTCTTGTATATTTATTTATATATTTCTGTGATCTCAGAAACGGCTCTAACGATTTCGCTGAAATTTGGTATATGGGGGTTTTTGGGGGTAAACAATCGATCTAGATTAGTCTTATGTTTGGGAAAACGCGTGTTTTCGGGTTATCATGCGTTTTTCTTTCCACGCAGAATGTGATATAACCGAGCAAAGCTCGGTCGCCCAGGTACTTTATCACTAAATGTAGCATTAGGACGCGTAGAAAAACGAAAATTTAAGCGATTCCTGTTTACAACCCAGCCCTCGACCTCCTTCACCACGTTGAACAAGGTGATGGCATATTTTTGCACTGAAAAATATCTAGATCCGCTACTGGTTATCCCTTTAGAACTAAACTGTGTATAGTTCTGATGGGATCTCTTGCTGTTGAGTGACCACTTACCCGCGAAGTTGGGCGCGATGTCGATGTGGTTGGAGAGGAACCCGCAGAACATGCCGCCGATGGCCGTGACGCCGAGCGCGGTGAGCGCCACCGCCACGCCGCGCGCGCAGCCCACGTAGCACAGCCCCAGCAGGCACACGGCGGGCACCAGCGACGCTGATACAGACCATCATCGTCATCAGCTCTTTTTGTCCCCACTGCAGGACCACGACCCTCTGTACTACCTGAGCCATACTTGGCCAGAGCAGCCTGAAGACTTAGCTAACACTCTCCACTCATCATCATCATCATCATCATCAGGTCTTCTTGTCTTAACTGCAGGAGCACGACCCTCTGTACTACCAGAGCCGTACTTGGCCGGATCAGCCAGAAGACAGCCTCTGACAGTCCAATACTAACTTAGATATTCTCTTCTCATTGACCTTCCATAATTTGGGTACCGTAGTAAATAATTGCTGAAAAACATCAGCACGCCAATGGCTCATGGCTCGTAAAAGACTACTACCAGAACCATACTTAGCCAGAGCAGACAGAGGACTTGGCTTACACTCTCCATGCTGGCCAGACGTGTTGGAGAAGTCTCATTGATGTTTATAAGCTTTGTTTAGCTTGTGTTTCCTAAGTCGCCTTCAACGACATCCACGGAAGCTAAATCGGTACCCTCGTGGTGGCGAATGCCTAAACCTAATGCCCAGGCAAAACAGCTGCTTCAAAAATATGGCACATTCTAATAGTCTGATAATGCAACCGGAGACAAAAACCGACCATTATTTCAACTTTCTATAAAATTCCCTATTCGTAACTTACCAAACAAAGTGCCAATTTTCCTTGCGGTGGTGGTGGTAATTTTACCCTTCCCGCGCAGCCAATCCAAGGTCTTGCTGAGACCTATACTGAAGATCCATAGCGATAGGAATGGCAGAGCCGTTGCAGAGGCGTTCTGTAAATAATACACATAAAATACAAAAAACCCGACTCCCTCTCTTGTAATTTTGGTCTTGTTGGTAGAGTTAATTGAGATGCCTCCATTCCTCTATTCTCTCTAGTATCCTTTTAATGTCCTGTCCATGTCTAATGTCCTAACTCCTAACTTTAATTTGTTGGGAAAGCTTTAACCGCGGTCAACCCCTTCCTCGTCTCCCTTCTATCTTCTAATACCCGACTGTGTGAAAAAAATTAAACTGAAAAATTAAAACAGCAGTTTGGATGCAACCGAGAAGCGACATAACAAATGCCTGTTGATTTCGACCAGGAAGCGCTCAGGCTTTTGTAGTTAAAACTTACACTCTAAACCCCAGAGTGTTTCGGCCGAGCCAGTGGCCTAACACTATAGGATATTCAAGAGGTATAAAATAACATTAAACGAGATTACAAGGCTTGTTGATATCGGCCAGGAAGCGCATGTTTTGTAATTAGTTGAAACTTCTAGGTATTGTGTATATTGTGAGTGAAATAGAAGTCTACATTTTACGTTAGTAATTATATTATCTTTGACATTGCTCACCTCTGCGACCTTGAACTTAAGGACTTGCTTCATGTAGAAGGGCAGCTCGATGAGCAGCATGTACCAGCCCCAGTTGGAGCATATATGCGAGACCAGGATGGCCAGGAATGGGGGCGAAGTCAGCACCGCCTTCCAGGGGACTGGCAATTTCTGAAATTGAAGGTAGTATATTGTTTTGTTTCCAGAAATTTCTCTTCTGTGTAATGTTTTATACGGAACTTTTCCCTAAAGGGACAGATAAGGCTTTAAGGGTCTTGCGCATAAAAATACATCGAGATATTTTGCAGCAGACAGAACCCAGGGCCGCAAGACTCAATTTTACCGGCTCGTTGAGACCGCCATATTTAGTAATTCATTGTATTCCTTACTGGAAAAAAAAACTTAAAAATAGAATATATTATGACACTATACAATTACGAGGATTTTATAACACGCCACAAAACGGTCTGTCTTGCACAGGCGGCTTTTGTCGCGCCGGCCGTCGCTGTGACTTCACTAACATGTGGCGCTGTTGTCTGAGTGAATAGTGTTTTGAACTTAATTGTACAAGTACCTTACTTATAAAAGTAGATAATAAATTAATTTCATAGTATTACGTAGGTCTGTAAATTTTTCTGTTTGTTAATTCATTTAATCAGTATACTTGATTGGACGTGGTATTTCCAATCAAAACATTGCTGTCATTCTAGGAAATCTACATATAATCACTGCCTGCCTGACCTACATACGTGACACGTATGCAGGTCAGGCTCGTGGATACTGTGAAAATGAGTTTCTTTCGGCGTTTCTTCTTAGCAGTGGTCGTTGCGAAGGGCTGGTATCAGAAGCTTTTCTTTATAAAACAAATTAAATTTTAATATAAACTACACGTAATTATACTTATTGACGTGTAAAAGTGCCTGCAAAGGTAAAGAGTAAACGTTTGAATTTTGGAAAAAAAATGGCTTTTGTAGATGGCATAATTTGTCACTTCGTCAGTTCAAAACTAAAACATAATAAAATCTAAACTCTCCTGAAGTGCCTCAGCAATCGAACGCATTCATAATTCTATAAAAAGTGTTTCTGAATGGCGTAGGGAACCCTTAATTTCATAAATAGTGTTTCTGAATGGCGTAGGGGACCCATTTTACCTTTGGTCCCATGGTCCACCTGGCATTCCACCCGCGTGAACTACGGGGTTGAGTTGTGAGTCCTGAGAGTGAGTCGCAAAAAATGAGTTGCCTGCCTAATTTACATTCCATGGAAATTCACAATTCATCTTCGCTATGTAGCGCTAGCAAAACCGAATGCAGCAGAAATAATACAACAAATTTTCTGCAACTATATAGGAACTAGATTAGATATTGTGAAGGATTAATCGTCAGAAGGCTGCTGCTGTGGCGAGTCCTACCATTCATAAGTCTATGAGTCCTACACGAGAATCACCCACGACACACACCATATTGTGATCTGACGCCATGACACTTACCTTGTGCACCGAATTGACGTCAGTCTTCCCTCCGAGCGAGGTTACGATCATCTCCCGCTCTTCAGCGCTAGTCAGCAGCTGCTGCTGCGGTGAGTCTTGCACGAGAATCTCCACAACACACGCCATATTTGATCTAACGCCATGACACTTACCTTGTGCACGGAATGGTCGTCAGTCTTCCCTCCGAGCGAGGTCACTATCATCTCCCGCTCCTCAACGCTGATCAGCGGTTGCTGCTGCGGCGAGTCTTGCACGAGGATCGCCCACAACACGCACCATATCATGGAAAGGCCCCCCATCACGTAGAAGACACTCTCCCAACCTGTGTGACAACATAATTAAATATTTTTTTAAATCCCAAATTAACGAGCGACTTTGATACAGTAAACAGCCAGTCTTCGACTTTTAGGTAAGAGACTGACTTAGCTGTGTGTGGTTCTGGTAAAGAACATAGGATCACGTCCTCTCAGGGCATTAGAAAGTTTCTTGGGTCAAACATAAATTATTTGGTACTATTAATAGAACAAAACGTCACAAAATAATGTCACTTGTCGTGATCATATTCATTTTCAACGTGATTTTAGATTTATTATTGAGGAAAAACTGATATTCGTCATAAGACTTTATTTCGTACAAATCCCATAGAAAATGTTTGTTTTGTCGTTTAGAAAAAGTATCGGATTTGAGTTGTTGAAAACTTCTCTATTTTTAAAGTCGACAAAAACCTATCTGTCTTCGCATAGCTAATTTAATGCATAATAATGAAGCTGGAAAGCGGACCCCGGGCTTCTAAGCATTTCAGCCGAAGATGCAACCGAAAATGCGCTAAGATGAAGATCTAAGATATCTGAACAGATTCCCACGTATAAGTTACAGAACACAAAAGATTTAGCATAAACTAAAACATTTATCATTGAAGACAACAAGTAAATCCAGTACTCACCGACATTAGCAGCCAGAATGCCAGCCAGGAGCATGGAGATGACAGTTCCCAGAGAAGTGCCCGCGTACACCAACGCCGCCATGACGCTGCGCTCGGCCGGCGGCGCCCATTTTGACAGCAGCACGTGCATTGCCGGGAACGTTACACCCTGGAAACATTCAAATTTTTAGGGTTCCGTACCCAAAGGGTAAAAACGGGACCCTATTACTAAGACTTCGCTGTCTGTTCGTCCGTCTGTCCGTCTGTCTGTCACCAGGCTGTATCATAAGAACCGCGATAGCTAAACAGTTGACATTTTCACAAATTATGTAGGAATTTCTGCTGTCGCTATAACAACAAAAAGTTAAAAAAAAAAAAAAATTAAGGTACCCTTTTTTTCCAATTACTTCTACCTATCTTCAGGTGAAAACATTCATAAATGAATTACTAATTATACGTCTGAAGAAGCCGGTGCCGCCTTATAGAAGCGTTTGCGCTGTGCAACGTGCCCACCACGTTGGTGCTGAAGAACTTTACCCGATTTCCCGCAAGTACCTGCAACCTTGCACTCTTCATATATCTTGCAAATCGAAGCAAAATATGAAAAGATAATAAAATAGAGGTCTGTTGAATCGAACATCGATAAATTGTGAATCTGTTAGTTAATTGGAAAATGGTGTAACCATATAATAATATGATCTGTACTACAAAGGGGATACTTAAATTTTTGAGGGTCCAGTGCGGCCCCCATTTGAAATAAATTACTTAAGAAAAGCTTCCCGTCCTCACTCAGGTTCGTAAAATAGTTTAAAGATTAAATAATTCTTCCAACTATTTTATGAACTACTGTTAGAGCTTGATCAAGACAAAATTTTAAATTATATCTCAGTTTCCTTTCAAATAATTTATTTCAAATGGGGGCACTGGACCCCGGAAAATTTAGGTAGCCCGTTAGAAACCGTACAATTAAGATTGTGTATAACCTGTTAAACCGGGAATACTTAAAAGAATTGGAGATCTATAAAAGAATGGTAAAATTCGATTGAACTTTATGATGTAGGTAGTTTGTACATTACAAACTTTTGTACCCATAGATTTAAGAAGTAAAAATTCTATGTCTATGACTGTACTGACCCCTCCGATGCCCTCCGCGACCCTCATGACGACGACGCCCGCATAGTGAGTCTCCGCCATGACTGGCGTCAGCAAAGTGCCCACCACGTTGATGCTGACGCTGAAGAACATCACCCATTTGGCTGAGAACAGCTCGGCGATACGGGCACCTGTTTTGAAAAACAGCACGATTTCGGTCAGGAAGCGCACAGGTTTTTGTAGTCAAAACTTACACTCTAAACCCCAGAGCGTCTCGGCCGGCGGCCTAACACTACGGAACACACGGACGTTAAATCTCTATTGAACTTACCAGGTAGTTGCGATATGAGGTAGCCCCAGAAGTAACAACTAAGGATGATGCCTTGCACTTCATTTTTCCATACGAACGGTCCATCTTCAGGCTAAAACATAAAAGTAATTAGCACAGAATTAAACAATATTTATTTTTTTCAGATTTACGGAGAGAGCATTTGTTCGGTACAGGACAGATTCCAGGATTGGACAGGTGCGAGATTCGGTCGTTTTGGAAATCCATATGGAGGAGGCCTACGTCCTGCAGTGGATTTCTGTGCCTGATATGATAGTAAAGGCCAGCTCTTCGCCTCTCCTGATTTCTTGGAAGTAACTAGTTGTAGATACTACGCTAGTTCTTCTTCATCTTAGACGCTTCCTCTGCTGTGCTGCTTCGGAGCCCGGGTAGCCTTCCCACTTTTTCTTCTTCTAATATAATGTGCATGACATGACAATGATTACTTAAGGATGCCAAAGCAAAACAGTTATAAACAGTATTTTTTTATGCTTTGGCTTTGATATGGCTGTCTGAATAATGTGCGCAGCTAGACACCCGGACCGGGAGAGGCAATATGTTGGTAACTAAGAGTAGCATCATTTATTAATTTATTATATAAACGGGGTTTAGCACAAACCTTTATTTTGTTTCGTCTTACAAATAAAGAGTAGCATGGTGGTGACGGCATGCGTTTATGGCCATTTCGAGACTAACTCTACTTGGCCAGAGCAGCCAGAGGAAAACCTCTGGCAGTCCAATACTAACTTATATATTCTCTTCTCATTGACCTTCAATAATTCGGGTGTCCCTACAATTGCTCGATAACCATAAAATAATTGCTGAAAAACATCAGCACGCCGATGGCTCATGGCTTGTAAAAGATCGACAAATTCTAAATGACATTAACAATTGAATGGTGGTTATTTGTTTCATTGACGTCTATTGAGATTTAAAGTAATGGCGTAGAATTTTGGGGCACTGTCTAGTTGGGCCCCAAAGACGTTGATATGAGATATCGCGAAAACGCGATTGATGATTTGGAAGCGACCCAAAAATATCGGATTCAAATGTGAAACCTTCACAAAGGTCGTCTAATTTAATTTGAACTTGTGTTTGTAATCCAGAAAAAGGCCCGTCGAATTCTTCTTATCACATTGGACAGTCGTCTTATTATTAAACGCGGAGTAATCTTGTTTCTAGGTTTAAAGTATAAAAAAACGCCTAAATCAAGTTAACGTTAACGCAAGTGATCAAGGCTACTACATGTCAAGTTATTTTATGTGGATAATCGTTTTAAACCAAGTAATTAGCTGGTGTTTTACATTATGCTCGGGCCTGATGTAGAAATAAAGCGAAAATAAATTCGTGATCACGAAACAAAAAATCACATTCTTATTTAATTTATGTAGAGTCGTTTTAATGACTTTTTAACGTTTCTTAAAATAACCAAAGTCCAGCGTCTCAGAATGGAATGGAAACAGTACTAAATCCCGGCTTTATTACGATTAACCCGGTTGCTAAATATAAACACACTACATAACACGCTTGTATTTGATTATCGTTATTTTTTGAGCTTTCCATTCCGTGACTTTCGCTAGCAAATATTTTCAAAACTGTTCCTCAAACATCGATTGAGTCTAAGGCAGCGTTTATTGTCCTGCATATACCTATCATAATACATCATGCTATCCTTGATGAATCGGAAATAGAACTGACGAAGCTAAAGAAAGTTTTTTTCGTCGTTCCCTTATTGCTAAAAGGATCGTGAGTATCGCGACTGCACACACGTTCTTCCATTACTATGCATTCAGTCCTATGGACCATCATATGTATTCTATCACCCTTAACTTTTTACATAAAATTCCTCTTTGTCCCTGGCGCGTTTCTAGGGTTCCGTACCCAAAAGGTAAACACGGGAACCTATTACAAAGACTCCGCCGTTCGTCAGTCTTTATCTCATTTACCATGATAGTGATGTAAGTATTTCTGTTGCCGCTATATCAAAAATTGGTACTAAAAACAGACTAAATAAATGTTTAAGACCCATAAAACCAACGTTAGAATTTTTTTATTTTATTAGATAATGGTCAGGACTAGCACTTAGCCAGGAGATATTCACCTTCGTGCTATTACCGGTATCACCACCGCAAGTGCCGTCGCCCGCGACCTCCTCCCTCGGTGGGGTGTCCAAATTGATGGCAGTCTCGTTCAGCATGCTGACCATGGCCACAGACAGGTTCACCTTCAGCCCGTACACTATGGCCATCCCGATGGATCCCAGGATGGCAAGGATGTAACGCGCGGGGACACATCCTGGAAATGGAATTACATCTTGTAAAAATTGAATCATCATCATCAGGTCTTTTTAGACTCCACTCCAGGAGCACAACCCTCCCGGTACTGCCAGAGCCATAACACAGATACGTTAAAGTACAAAAGTAGTCAAACTTGGCCACAGCAGCCAGGGGATTTTGCCTACGCTCCGGCCAGACGTTTTATGCATGTCTGATATTTCGCTTTGTTTCATCCACGTGATGACTTTGACTTGCAATAAATTTAAAATCGGTAAGTATTTGGAGAGTTAGTTTGCGAGTCGAACATGGATGAGAGTATCTCAGGACCGTGGTTAATGGCATTTTGAGAGAGGCCTATTTCCGGCATTTCCAGGAGGTTCAAGGCTGCGAATGGTGGTGTCGGTATTTTACCGGAACATCAACGCGAATTTCCGGACATCAAATGAAATTAAATGACACCTGGTGATTGCCAGTTTCGATATCTGCGTGGCAACCACCAGTTAGGAGAGTTCAGAGATATGGGACTAGGAGAGTTGTGAAGTAATCCTTTGTGCTATTGACTGTCTTATGTCTTATCCTCTATTTTGACAACGTTGACAACATTTTTTTCATCAAGTTTAAATTTTCTTTTTATTTTAAATATGTTATCACAGGCTATACTAGATCACTATAGTAAAATATAATTAAAATAACAGTAAAAAAACAACAACAAAAACATGGCATTTAAACAAGCATAAGTGTGCAGCCGACCGGCAATTTTCATTTTATTATGCTATTTATTCACTTAGTAAAGAAAGTAAGAAAGAAAATCTTTATTCGGCAGATAAGATCTTATGTACTAGACTAGACTTATATCTATTAAAAGTGCCGAAAAGGCGGCCAGCTCAGCTTTGTGCTGCGGTGTGAACCACAGCGCTGATTTTCAGCTGGTACCTAGTGATTCAGGTTAGATAGCTTAATAATCAAATGAACAATAACATCGACATTACGATATTGCACAATACTTATGATTAACGTTTACAAAACATTTAGTTATCTCTAAAACTTAATAAACACGTGAACGAAATATTCCTGACTCTTCACCTAGTATAGCATGTGGTTTGATTTATTACGCGTATGTCCCTTCCACGTTGTATAAAACATCAGATACTAGTGAAAAATGTATTTTGCTTACTATGCCGCCGTTCTCGTAGTAAGATAAGTGCCTACTCTGTTTAAAATATTTGCACGTCACTGCTATCATAGCAGTGAGTGCTATCAGCTTCTATCAGCTTTTAGATAAATGTGACGGGTCGGCAGTCTGCGAGTCCCTAGAGAAGCCTCAAAAAGATAATGGTATTTAAATGCTGGTCACGCCCACACGCACTAAAACAAATTATGAGTCTGTTAAATAATTCTCGTAACATCCGCTCGGCTAAACATTCTGGTTTGACTATTAGTCAGGTTGTTGAACTTACATTTTATGATCGTAAACAAAATATTTAAACTGATAAGTACTCAGGTATATATAGTACCTTTGCTTCGTCATTAGTAGACAATTAGGTATTAGGTACATTGCCGTATTGCCTATTCGCATATTGATTCTTAGAGATTTACGACCCTGCCCTCGATCGGTTGTTTCAATCTGAGATGAAAGAAAAGCAGCTGGTTTATTGTACGTTTTTTCTTTTTCCCAAAGCAGCATGGAATAGGAGATATTATGATAAAAATACTGAATGTCTAGGAACACTTTGTTGGAATGAAGTGAGGTACAATAATTGAAGCCCTAAAAAAACAAAAAATCCGCCCTAAAAATTATCTGACGGAAAAGAGTGACGAAAAATTTTACACTTGATTTGTTTTTACCTCATCCACCAAGTTCGTACATACCGAAAAGGAACTTCGTTCCAATAAATAGGTAGGTTTGCAAACCTAGATTTTTTTATAATATTTTTATATTCTACATACGAGACACATCTGACCAAACACAGATGTTATTTTTGTTTTTGACCAATATAGAATGTATTTTTTTAATGTAATAAATATTTGATAATGTTTTCCATCCTAGTCTTCACCTGGCCCGAAATTCATACCTGTGGGTGTAAATAACTATTACGTACATAACACCCCTCCCGGTCGGGGTGTGGAGACAAAAATGGAAATGGGTGGTCCTTTATTTGTCATTGACAGTGCCCGTTCAGGTATTCCCAAGTGGACCATTTACTCGATTGAATTGTAATGGATAATGGATTGACAGCAACGCAACGAGCATGCAAACACCTTTCAGACCTATTATGTACTTACTTACATTTCATTTACTGTACAAGGACTGGAAGTTTCCGCTGTCGATTATTGGATATCATCAATCATTGGATATAGGAAACTACTTTGCGTGTCCTACTACGACTTTAATGAACTTGTCTTTATAAAAAAAAAATTGACATATTACACTGATTGAGCTAGCCCCAAAGAAAATTCGAGACTTATGTTATGGGATTCTAACTCAACGATACTATATTTTTATAACAATTTGGAAAAGGCCATTTTCCAACTTGTCCTGACCGGGGATCGAAACCAGGACCTCTGGGTGGCGGACTAGCATGGTGACCACTACGCCACGGAGGTCGTAAATGTCTCACAGTTAATACCTTTGATACCTACGAGTGTAGATCCAATGATATTTGATGACAAATAGTCATCTTTGGGACTCTACTCGTATTGTTCAGAACAGTGGCATAGCTTGCCTTATACGGTACAGACCCTGTTTCAATATTTAATGGGTGCATTTGATTGCAGTAAAGCCCAAATCGAGGCTAAGGAAACGTGGATGAGAGTATCTCCCTATTCTCAGCAGTAGGAGTTTCAAGGCTGCGGATGATGATATTGATGATGTCGATGTTTTGTCGGTGAAGCTCGGGGGTAAGTAGGAATAAAAACGCTTGCATTTTTTCCCGTAACATTGGCGTCTATCTTAGCTTTTATATTATAGATTTTAAGTTCTTAACACACTGCAGGACACTAACGGTTGTGGACGTAATTCGTCAATTGTTATTTCTATTGTGTCTGGCAGTCCTGCAATGTGCTAGTAATTTGGTTCCATTTCAGCGGTTCGGGGTCCTTGTTGTGACTTAGGGTATCTTTGATAGGTACGCGGCTGATGCAGAAGTAGTTAACTCCTGTTAAGTACACTCCTGGTTCGAACCCCTAAATACAACTTTATTAATACATATAATAAAATCGTAACCCATCGCTGTCTGTACATGGAAGATAAATGAAAAAAAATACTGTTGGAGGCTTTAGCCCATAGATCTACCATATAAAAAAAAATCTATGTCTATGCTTTAGCCATCGCATTAGAACACAAAACAATGATTTTTAGCCTGTTTGTCGGTTTGTCTGCTTGTATGTAAATAAATGTGGTACGTAATCTACTAGACCAATATTTTTAATGGTATCACTAATATTCTCAGTTATTGAAAGCAAACATACAAAATCATTTTTCTCGTAATCATATCAGCGGTCAGACGAACCAGATGTTTACTTTTTGGTCAGTACAAGTAAACAGCACTGCCGCGCAATTTAAGAACGCAGTAAAGACATGTGAACAGTTTCGAGAAAAATGCGTTCAAAGTTTTAAACTTATTTTAGGCTACCTACAATTAGTTACGCAAAAAATTGAAAAAAAAATTATACAGGCTTAAAGAGCAAAACTCGAAGATTATCTTGATGTAGGCATTTCGGTTTTTAATTCATATTTAGTGCATAAAATTTAATAAAAACTGTTTATGTTATGGCCTCGTTCGTTTTCTCATAAGACATTATTCTCATGAATGCAGTAAAATTGTTCCTTACGGCATTTATGCTAAGTTTCCTATATTTACTGCACATATGTTACGTGAATTAATGTCATTTTTTATTTTCCAACACAATATATGCGCCATATTTTTATAATACACTGCATTTATGATAGGTAGCATTAAAGGAAATGATTTATTACAGATCATATTGCGCAGTAATATTACATTTACACTGCGTTTATCTTAAGTAAATATCGCTTTCATGTTGAACTGTACCAAATGAAAATGTAACAAACTTTACAAATTACTTCCGAGACCCCTTTATTTTATAAATAACAGACTTTTATAAGGTAATAATCAGTACAAAAACTTATAAAATAAATAAAAGACCATCCGGGACATCAAAAAAAAAAATCTCCGCTTGCTTAACAGAATAAAATTATTATAATTTAGTATAAAATGAACCATTTTGAAATTCATAAGGTAACAACCAGTTTAAAAACTTATTTAGGAAGAAAATAAAATTAGTAATTCAATAAATACGAAATGGTCCCTTCTGAGGTTCAAAGGTACGAATAAAATTGTAAATAAGTACGCTTAATTATAAGTTCTTTTTAACAATTATTAATCGTTTAACAATCATATCTATACATATAATAAAACAGTGAAAAAGTGTGCCTGTTTATTAATTATATTTCCAAAAAAAATATTGGGGGCGATGGAGACATATTAATGAAGTAAGAATTTTTTTGAAATGGCTGTCTGTTTGTTTATATGTCTGTTTGTACACGCTAAACTCCGGAAATACTGGACGGATTCGAATTAAACTTTTTTTTTGTTATATAGCTGAGCAGTAGGAAGGTATCAGACAAGGCACGTCTCGCTGTTCATAAAGGAGTACTGATATCTACTTTATTATACGGTAGTGAGAGTTGGGTATGGCAGAGAAAGCATGAAAGTAGAATAAATGCAGTTGAAACGCGAGCGCTGAGGAGTATGTGTGATCGAATACGGAATGATGCCATAAGGGAGCGGTGTAGAGTAAAAAAGGATGTTGTGACAAAAATAGAGAAAGGGATGTTAAGATGGTTGGGGCATGTAGAAAGGATGGATGAAAAGAGATTGACGAAAAATATTTATATGACAAATGAGAAAGGAACAGTAGGAAAGGGTCGGCCTCAGCGAACATTCCGCGACCAAATGCAGACGTTCTAAAAAAAGGAGGTAAAAAGTACCCGTAACCGAAGGGCATGTATGAAGAGATTGATGAGTTTAGATGAAGCAAAAGAGGTTTGTCAGGATCGTAGCAAGTGGAGGTCCATAGTTTCTGCCTACCCCTGCGGGAAACAGGCGTGATATTATGTATGTATGTATAGCTGTTAAGCCTGGGCAACATATAAGGTATAAATGATTTTGGAAAATGGAATACCTGATGCAGAACTATAATGGTCTATCTACACTATAAGAAATATAATAACCGGCTAAGTGCGAATCGGATTCGCGCACTAAGGGTTCCGTACCAGTATCTATAAAAAATCGCGTTTGTTGTATAAATATTTATTTTATTTTGTTTTTAATATTTTTGTTATAGCGGCAAAGAAATGTAAATATTTCAACTAAGTAGCTATCGCGGTTCTTGAGATACATTCTGGTGACAGACAGACGGACAGACGAAGTCTTAGCAATAGGGTCCCTTGTTTACCCTTTGGTTACGGAACCCTAAAAATGACGCCTTAATAAAAGTTGTTCAGCCTGATGAACATTTGCCAGAGACATAAAGTCCACGCGATCGAAGTCACGGGCTTCGGTTAGTTTAAAAATAGAACTTACTTATTTGAGATTTAACATTTTGAGCATCTTGTTTCCGACGCCATATCTGCTAGTAGTTGTCAGTTGCTGCGTGTATGACATGTTAAACCTAAGCAAAATTCCGACGAGCTTTTCAATAAATGCGGTATGATTGTAGTTGCCGCATTAATATTATGTGAGAATCATTCGCTTTTACCATGGAAACATATTCAAAATGACGTTATTGGTAAATACTGCACTATTGTTGTGTTACTTTTGCCACTACTATATGTTTCTATATAATATTAAAAAAGTAAGTCCTCTTACTGCTGTTATGATATGCAATTGAAACTAAAATCTGCTCTTCACTGCATTTATGATAATACGTATTTCCCTTTCTAAGCAAGATAGAAAAAAACGGGTCTTTGATTCTTGTAGATCGTAATGTCAGCATCTCATATATCTAAAACAACCATAAACGCAGTAAGTGGTACTTACTGCGTTCTTAAATTGCGCGGCAGAGCACGTAGCTAATACTTAATACATACATATATTTACGCATCTCTTCGTAACATTGTGTGTGTGATGTAAGAATGACTACGTATTGTATAAAACCTGACACTTGAAACTTGTATGCTGTAACACCGCTCGTATCCAGAAAGATTGCAAGGCCAAGGTTATTCTGTTCTCTAAGAGAATTTTCTTAACGAGTTGGAATGACTTATCATTTTACAGGGTTGTGGACTGTGTGGCCACACTTCTCTGTCATTAGCAGTTTAATGAAGTTGTCTAATGTACAAAAGGTTGGGTAGTAGGGGCATGGCAGGAGGTGGGCCATGGTTTGAACTGCTCCACAGTCACAACGGTCGTTGGGAATGAGATACAGTCAGTCCTCTGACTAAAACTAGGAGAAACGTAGATGATTCATATCTGAAGCTGGTTTACGTTGCCCATTTTTTGTGGCTACCATCTTCGCGGCGTTTATTTTTATTACCCTAGCGTCTCGCCGTTCGTTGGACAAAGGCTACCCCTCCAGACTTCCATTTGTGTCTATCCGTAGCGGTACCAAGTTTGCCATTGTGTCAAATTTTGAAAAATCGTCACACCATCGCGTTTTAGGGCGACCTCTCTTTCTTCGCCAGCCTGCAGGGATTCGTGGTTAATTTGGCCCACCTTCCCGGGTGCAACCTGCAGATAAGTATGACCAGCCCAGTAAAAAGTTATACTCTGAGAATTTCAAACACTAAAAAAACCTTTGAAAATGTAGTAAGTGTACGAACTTACATGAATCCATATTTATATATTTTATAAATAGGGAAACACGAAAAATAAGGAAAACGAGTTTGAAAATATACTTAGTGTAAAACTAAATGCAAAGGTATAACAGTTAAATTTTGTCCTGTCGTCGTAACTTTAGAAATTATTACTATGGCTCGGTATGGCTGTGCTTAATTATTACACTCAAGTACCTACTATTTTATTTTCCTACTTTTTGCCCTTGAATTCAAAATTTACCAAAAATGCTTTATTTTTTGAAAATTTTAAAAATGGCTGATATGTGCGGTTGGGTACTTAAAAATTCATGCCAGCCATTTAAAAAAAAACATATATAAAAATAATTTCATAAATAAATGTTGTAAATCTTTTTTGTTATCCTCATTAAAACGCAACTATTTTGTCTAAACAACTTTTTATCCGATACATTTCTACGGGGGGCTTACAGCTCACAGAGCCACTAGTTATTAAATATAGGTAGAGAGATCTCGTAGAGTAAGAACCTAGTTATTAAATTTTCGTAGATAAATAGTTATGATTTCGGCAACGGCAACCCTTTGATTGCTTTGACACACATTTGAAGTGAAAATTAAAAAAAAACTAGTGTATCCGAAATTCCGAAAAATTCTTGAGTTATCGTCGAACAAACACACATACATAAACGCCGGCTTGCCCAAGAAAACTCGGAAAACTTCACACTCTTCGCTCGCCCATTTGATTAGGCTTCAAATAAAAAAATAAAAAACTAAATCAGTCTCATAGAATTTTTATGAATTCAAAAAAGCTTAGTATGCTACTTACGACCCAAAATATTTCCCCTAGCCGGCACATCCATTTTTGATGTTTGCACTGTTTAGACAACTTTCAAGTCATAAAAATGTTCGCACGTAATTAAAACAACTGGAAAGTACAAATTATTTCAATTCATTACAACAAAATTTTCACCGCTGAATCAACTAAAGCAACACACGCAACACGTTGCACTCATGATGAAATCAATTCTACTGTGAGTAAAACTCTGATCGAGTATTTACTTATATTAAGAATGCCGCGTCGACGTGCGGACGGGCATGGTGTCCAAAACCGTTTTACGACGTGCTTGTCTTGTTTGAGCTTTCGCGCTTTCCCAAGGTGACCTTCAAAAGACGCGGGCGGGATCGATGAAAAGGAAATGCCCTCTAAATAATGACGAACGAAATAACTTTTGTTTTAAGATTACACCTACCATGAGTACCATGACCTCACATGATGCAATCAAAGTAAATTATCCTTTTATTTAGATGTGCTGTGCCAGCCATTAATTACCCAATGATATATAGGGAATTAATTCGTTTTTTGTTGGATTTTTATTTCCCGTTTTTCCTGTTATTGGAAAATGGCGCCAAAACAAGGATACCTAGCGAGTATAGCGACATCTATTGATCCATTTGCAACTCGCCGGGCAGCCAGCTTCGTTCTGATTTTATTATGTGTGTAAAAAGCTTGCTGTACATATTATTATTTTTTATTGATAAAATCAACATAATATTAAGTAGAATATCTAACTGACTCAAAGATTTAGAAAACTTGACTGAATATAAGTTGGTTGCACGATGCAATTGCTTGTGCTGGAAAAAGTTAAGATGAATGAATGAACTGTCAATGCAAGGTGTCAATGTCAAAGTCAGTATTAAGTCAATGAATTCTTCAATGTTGAATTGAATTAAAAATAATAGCAAGACCCGAATTATGTGATTTTTACCGAATTATTATACTTTGTTGTCTATTTTGTACATAGACTTGATGAAATGGATGGACCATGTAGTAAAATAACCAATAACCAGTACATATACAATCTTGAAAATCCAAAGACTATCGTGTAACGGTACCCAGCTCAGGTGTTTCAGGGAACGTCTGTCTGTTCCGGTGTAGCATAGCATTCTTTAGTACAGGTGTGTCGGTCAGTTGGTCAGCGAAGCCTGTAGCCGGTTTGGTGCGATACTGCTTCAAGATCGCAGTACTTGGTGCTCGGGCCGCGGCATCGGCTGACTGTGCGTATGGCAGACAATATACTGTTTGTTCTCGTCGTACGGTGAAAGTTACCTGCCAATGGTACAGTTGCGTGGAGTTCCGTTAAGAAATGTCCGATTATACGTTGAATAAATTAATCCAGAGTGTCATAGACTTGTAGGATACGAATTTTACTACATTAAAACCCAAATGTTGCAGTGTTTTTAATACGAAGTGTTTTATCCTTGTGAAGTAAGAGTTAAGTTAAAATGGCTTTAAAAATGGAACAGAAGAATGATCTTAATTTTATACTCAAGAGCCTGTTGGCTGGAGGTAAGCAGCACATTGCTATTTAACTTGATAAAATATAATCAATTATGTACCTACTAACATTCATGTAAAAACCTTATCTAATCTTGACATAAATTGATAGGCAATACTATTTTATTATGACAAGGACAGAGTACTTTATCAACAACTTATAAATAAAAATTACTTATATCAATAATTCACCATATTCTTATATTTTTTAGCTTAAACAAAATTATCAAGGCAACAAAGGCAAATTTTTACAATAACCTTTCCAAAGTCTTTGTTCGAAGAGTTGATAAATTCAGGGCACCTTAAATCATTACAAATTGCAGCCCACTAAATGTATAAAAACTTATAAAAATTTTGAAAAAAAAATCTAAATATTTTAGAAACAAATCCCTCAATTGAAAAATGGTGTATAGGTACAAGCTCCCAATATTTTTAAAAGATTTGTCTATTCATATCATACAGGATAGGTAGTCAAGAAGAAGAAAAAATCCCACTTTACATGTACGGGAGTAACCCAAAAAAAATCTTTTTAAGATTTTATTTTACGGCTTTGTTGGCATGATAATTATACATACTTGATAATTAAACATATAACATACCCATGCCAAATTAAAGCTTTCTAGTAGTTATAGTCTTTGAGTAGAACTGTGTACAGACAGACAGACATGGCAAAACTGTAAGGGTTCCTTGTTTACTATGGAACCCTAAAAATTTTTGTAACTGGAGTGGTTGATAATTAGAAAAGACTACCGTAAGAAGCAGTCACTGCGCCTTCCATAAATGCATTTAAAAACAGACTCGACAAGTGAATAAAGACAAAATATAAAGTTTCGTTAATAAATTAATGAACTGTGAAAAGACTATACTCAGCACTGTGTGAAAAAGACATGTCAGCTGCTAGGTGCTCATCTATAATAAATATAAATAAATAATAATATAGCCTATATTCAGATGGTTTTTTTTCATTTTATACTCCTCTGTCTGTAAGCTATAGGTTAGCAAAGCCCTCCTCCAACTGCCCCCATTTCTCGCTATCCTTAGCCACTTTCGTCCATGTGCTGCCTGTATCAACTTTGATGTTGTCCACCCACCTTCGAGATGGCCTGCCTCGTTTCCGTTTTCTGTTACCTACTTGTGAACCAGTTTATTATCGATTGAGACCATTTTTACCTCTGATTGTATGTGATGCCCATTTGCAAATGCAAATAATAATAAATTGACATTAAAAAGTTTTTGTTCTGAATAATATTACGATAAGTACGAAACTTCTATAATACCCTTCTTGTGAGTAATTGTCCTATCTTCTCATTCACCGGTTGACTGGAAGAGATTCCATTATAGGATAAGTCGCCGTTGTCAATTTACTCTGTTATTATTGTATGTAATCGTGTTTTTTAACAGTACAATAAAGTTATTACAAACAAACAAGCAAATATTCGATTTATTATTTCAGGTGTAGCTGGTATGTGTGCCAAAACAACTGTGGCTCCCCTGGACCGCATCAAAATCCTCCTTCAAGCGCAGTCGGTGCACTATAAGAACCACGGCGTAGTTGGAGGCCTCGCAGCAATTGTCCGGAAAGAATCCCTGCTGGCTCTCTACAAAGGAAACGGGGCTCAGATGGTCCGGATATTCCCGTATGCGGCAACACAGTTCACCAGTTTCGAGATTTATAAAAAGGTAATTATTTAGGTTAGAAATAACTTTTATTGAAGACTTAGATGGAGTGGTTGCATGTGCGACTTTGAAACAATATAGACTATATAGAGTGACCAAAATGTAATCAATTTGGCTCATTAGATAAATTATAAAGAATTATTGCATACGTATTTTTTCTTTTCCTTAATTACCAAATAATGACAAAAATACCGCCCATTTAAATTTCGCATGACGTCACGATTAGCTGCGATTTTTAACCAGAGGTGACGTAAATAACCCCCACTCCGAAACTTCAAATAGCTAATTCTTTGTAAATTTTGACTACTTGGCTAAACGAAAATATGGTTTCTTTATTTTTGGACAATCTAGTTGATGGACTAAATAAAATAATATATTTTTTAATCAATCCACATCCCTATTATATTAAATCTTTCATACTAGTAAACAACCATACAGACAAAGCAGACAAACTGCAAGAGAGTCGCCTAGCCGGGTACGGTCATGTCTTGCGGACACTGGCAAGTTACGTGGGGGACAAATGTATAGCCATGCCGCCTCCGCCGGGGCCCGGCAGGGATGGTAGATCCAAGAAGTACTGACAAGACGTCGTCAAAGATTATATGCGTGGAAATCGCCTTACAACCAAGTATGCTCAAATGCGGTCCTCGGGCTTCGCAGCATTACAGCTGAGGATGCGCTAAGATGACAACTGGGAATGTGCTAAGATGACAGAGAGAGAGAGAGAGAGAGAGAGACTAGTAAACAATCAGACCTACATCAAATAGGTGTACACATTCTTCAATATTGAAGTATTTATATTGGCAATTTGCTAGAGAGAAAGAAAGAAAGAAAAGACGTTTATTTGGTAGAAATAACAAAATATATTACACTATGAGATCATCATATTCCACTAGATATATGCTAGATATCCTTCTGATCGGGCCAGGAATTTTCTCAACATAATCAAAGTGAAATACTTAATAAAATGTACCTACTCAGAAATAATAAAAGGCAGTTTTTGAGATTCGTTTCGAGCAATGAATGAAAGGCCCGTTGAAAAACATGAATGTGTTTCAAACTTGAAATCTCTTCCAGCACAGATCGTAAAAGCCAATCGACGGCATATACCAAAATGCGAATCATGTATGTAATAGGCGATGTGGCTAGCAACCCACCACTACGTTCATTCCTTTTTCCACCTTCTCGTGCACTATCACACTAAAATTGTCCTTTGAGTCATGCGGCCCTGGGCTCTGTCTGCTTAGAGCCGCAAGACAATGCTGTCCGCCCCATTAGAGATAAAGACGTGACAGTATGTACGATTGGCTTACGAGATACCTGGGCCGGCCCTCTACCCATATCTTAAATTTTCTCGTAAACTCAAAATTATATTAACATGGACATGAATATTTAAAAAGATTTTAATGAAGTCTTTCTAAATATACATCTTCATGTATATATTATTTTGAGTTTTTGAGAAAATTTAAGGTATTCGTAGAGGGCCGGCCCAGTATTTCGTTAGCCGACTGTACATATGTATGTATATATGAATGTGTGTTTTTGTCAGATAACTTTGTCTTGTCCTGTTAGTTGGTCAATAATGATGACACGTTACCTTGTGTTGTAAATCCTTAAAAAGCGGTTTAAGTTCATATATGGTGTCTGAGACCTTGACATGCCCTTTAAATGAAGATGCCGCAAAAATATCACTCGGCGTCATTTGCATATATTTACAATACGGAATATGAAATAAACTTGAAGTGGAACTGATAACTATTGTTATCTGTCAAGTACTTGATCACTTATTAACAGGTTTTAACATACCTCTACCAAAAAATATTATACTTTTAAAAATACGAGTAACTATTCAAAGTGGCCAGACTTTATTATACGGCAGATATTTGTACGACCACTTTTATGTTAAATCTGCGTTTTAAACATGGTCCATATTTCTGATTTACTGGTACTTTTTAAAATATTTTTATTAGGGCCTTGGATTTTTAAAGAATTTTACATTCCGCACCCGTTAAAGTGTTTAAAAGCTTTTAAGGCTAACGGGCCATTTGTCTGTTAAAGGACAGAGACGTGATTATTTATACCTCTACAGCAGTGTAGTAATGTTATCAACTCACGACATCGTATGTCGTCGTCCGGAACGCATGCGATCTTCTACGCATCCCCGGTCTATTAATTCAATTTATTGCATTCAGTTTTCGTTTCCATTATCAGTCTAGTAGTATGTACATGTTGGACGCATCAAACACGTCATTGCGTCCCACCCAACAGACTAAGTGCTGTGCAAAAAGTGTCGTATGACAAAATTATGTTTATGGATAAATTAGAGGAAAATGCGATTGGCGACAGTAATAAATGTCTTAGCAAAAGCCAAAATAGCAATGTTATTATCAGTTTGAACGCCAACATGAAGTGCCATTTTTAAAACGCGGTGTCACTAAACGAGTGGTTTTCCATACAAAAAACCGTTCGTTTAGTGACTCCGCGTTTGAAAAATGGCATTACATTACCACCAGAAGTTGATGCACATTGCACATCTGACGAAATGTGCATACGACTCGCCACATCTACGTGGTCAAATATGTCGACATCTTTCCCAATGCGGTCATGGGAATTCCATTTCACAGATAAGTCCACACGGCAAGTTAAAGATGTTCAAACATTGGTACAGCTCTAGTTTATTTGACACCCGCCTTAGGTTCGCATGGCTATGTATGTATTTAACATGTACGTATTAGTTAAAATCTCATCGAAATCGGTCTAGTAGTTTTCGAGTATATCGCTTACAAACAAACAGACAGAGGGACTTCATTTTATAATAAGTATGGATTATGCCTTGGTATTTAGCACAGTTACTATCATTAAGTGGCTGCAGAGTAGGTCAAACACATGTTTCGCCGATGCGGTCATAGAAATGCCGTGACAGACGAGACTGTGCGCTGTTGCACACTTTCACTACTTACTTGATGAAAATGTTTAATTATCGACACAACCAAAGATACTCGTAATATGATTACTAACGTCAGATAGCTAACGCCATTGAAACTTCTGGGGGGCTATGTAAGTAGGCAAAACTAGAGTTGCGGGTAGGCATATCCATAGATATGACAGTTAAATTGGGAATGCCGGCTCGCTAATTATGCTAGTTATAATTATTGCTGATTTTTAGTCATTAGAAATCTTCATTACCGGCCTATATCGTGACGCAATAGAACGTAAGCGAGCGGCCTTTTCCAACCGTTTCACAATCACAACATTTTGCTGTAAACAATTCAATTTGCTCTGTCGTCTGTCAATATGTCCTACAACAGGCAAATTCCCTGGTTCAATATTTTGTTGCCTACTCTGAACCAAAAATAAAAAATATGTAATATGTCCCTTTGAGATATGATGTGAATTTGGTCCGCCTTATAGACCTTTGATCAAAATTAAAGCATTTAATGTTAATTTTAAAAAAAACTATTTATTTGCCGTGTGGTTTTCGGCAAGTAGAATAGGAAGGCCACTCCAAGTCCTCCCGAGGATGTCGTAGAAGGCGACTTATAAAATACAAGCTAAACAAAGCTTATAAACATCAATGAGACCTCTCCAACCCGTCTGGCCAGCGTAGAGAGTGTAGGCCAAGTCCTCGGCTGCTCTGGCCAAGTATGACTCTGGTAGTACAGAGAGGGTCGTGCTTCTGCAGGGCGACTGGCAGGGCGGCAGACCTGATGATGATGATGATATATTTAATAATAAATGAATTTTCTAATTTTGGATGCTATAAAGTCACATGTTCTAGGTGTTGTATTCTATAATGTATGTTATTCCGAATGTTAATTTGTAATAAGATTATTAGCTTAAAACACTAGGTTAAAATTAGGAGTTTACGTTAGGTTCGTTAGATTTCCTGTGTCCAAGATACGAGCGAGCGAGCAAAGCGAGCGAGCAACTCAAGCTATAGAGCGAAAGTAACACAGACACAAAAACTACTTTGTCGTGGAGTGTAGGTTAGGTTCGTTAGGTTTCCTGTGACCAAGACACGAGCGAGCGAGCGACTCAAGCTTAGGGCGAAAGTAACACAGACACAAAAACCACTTTGCCGTGAGTGTGGAGTGTAGATTAGGTTGTTAGGTTTTCTGTATTATAGCAAAGAAATTTATTGTTTTTTTTTTTCATAATTATCGTATGTTCGAAATGAGGACACGTGATAATTATGGGAAAAAATAATAGACATTTTGAATATTATGGATCATAATATTTATGACAAAAAAGTTACAGCACGTTGTATTTCGGGATTATACAACTTTCAGGCACGTGATATTATGCGATATTATATTAGGGCTAGGCATCATTCGGACATATGATTATTATGGAAAAAAATATAATGAGATCTTAAATTTTGGATAAAAAACTTATGAGACAAAATAGAGAACCAAACGATAGGCAACCAGCGGAGGAGGTAGGTGTAGCTAGGTACCGAGCACTAGGCAAGCTCGTAGCTAGCGCGTATTTTCCAAATATTCCGAGACTGTGCACTCATTTAATTGAATTTTTCTTTGCAATTAATAAATACTTTGTTCATCATCATCATCAGGTCTTTTAAGTATCCTCTGCAGGAGCACGACCCTCTCTGTACTACTAGAGCCATACTTGGTCAGACAGAGCAGCCAGAGGATTTCGCCTACACTCTCCTCGCTAGCCTGACGAGTTTGAGAGGTTTCACTGATGTTTATAAGCTTTGTTTAGCTTGTATTTCTTAAGTCGCCTTCTACGACATTACGGAAAGACTTGGAGTGGCCCTATTCTACTCTGCCGAAACCACACCGCGGTTAATATTATTTGGCGTTACATGTGATCATGATTTGTGTCCGTATCGTCTCCTCTGTTCACAGACTGGAATCCAGTCGACATGCATTGTCTATTTTGTCTAGTGTATTGCACTGACAACAGGTTAAATATGACGCGTGATTTACCAGTCAGCCTGTACGTCCGTTAAAACTTGCAGTACCTGAACCGCGTGCACGTTCCGATCGTGCGGCACGGCGACAAGTTCATCGCGGGCGCGGCGGCCGGCGTCACGGCCGTGACGCTCACGTACCCGCTGGACACCATCCGCGCGCGGCTGGCCTTCCAGGTCACCGGCGAGCACCGCTACACCGGCATCGTGCACACTGCGCTCACCATGTTCCGCACGGTGAGAGAGCGAGACAACAAACCACAGAATAACTATAAGTATTTCATACTGAACGGAATTTCATAAGGTCCCCCGTTCTCGCACCTCTCCCACATTCTCCCCTTGTCGAGGCGGCCAGACGCCCGCAGTCAACCTCTCAACAAGCAAGGCGAGAACGGGGAGAGGTACAGGGACGCATATTGCGCGGGAACCTGATTCCGTTCTGTATGTAATACTCATAATAATTCTCATAAATACTCATAATAAGACCAAACACAACATATGTAATAACAGTAGATATGGAGCGCCACTTTTAAAACGCTGGATCACTAAACGCACGGTATTTTGTATAGAAAATAAAGCATACATCTAGGGACTCCGCGTTTGAAAAATGGCACCGCATGTTTAGGCAAATGGCAAGAGCTGTCGATATCGACGATCTTGGTGACATTTCATGAAAATACTAGGCTTTATCTCCTACTACTTTAAACGGGCCATTCAGTGAAATAGCTTCAACGATTTTGATAAAAATATTGACAGGTTTCAGGGATAAAAAATCGATCTAACTAGGTTTAATTTTTAGTAAACGTCAGGATTTTTCCTCGGACCAAGTTCGGTCGCCCTAATAACCAAATAAGATTTAAAAAACCAGATCACAGGAATAAACAGCCTGGTTGTGGTGCAACTTTACGCACACGTGTTCGTAATACCTATGATGTGTGATGATTGCAGGAAGGCGGTGTGCGGGCCCTGTACCGCGGCTTTGTGCCCACCATGGTGGGGATGATCCCGTACGCGGGGTTCAGCTTCTACTGCTTCGAGTCACTCAAGTACGTCTGCATGAAGTACCTGCCCACCACGCTGTGCCGGAAATGTGAGCGGAATACTGGTCAGTACTCGTTTAACTAAATGTTCGACTATATGTATACTCATAAACATAACAGAGTTGAAATATGGTCAGTCAGTAAAAGTCAGTATTTTTGGCTAAGGTCACTAAAGTATTTCTATTATTTTTAAATTTACTTATTTTTATTTATTTACTTATTTTTTTGTAAAGAGTTCCGTAGTTGCGAGAGCCGACTTCGAATTCACACCTCAAAGTTTAACGACTTTGATTTCATCCTCAATTTCTTGTTAGTACCAGATAATTTACTTTTGTCCCAGGCTTGTCAACTAAAAGGTATAAAAGTGTTCAAGGTGCCTTTAATCGAAAATATAGACAATTTTAAGAAAGTAATTTGAATAAAAAAAAATCTACATATAATACAGTGGTGCCATTTTTGAAACGTGGAGTCACTAAGCGAACGGTTTTTGTATGGAAAAACCAGTATTTTAGGTGACACCGCGCTTCAAAAATTGTACTTCAGTACAGCATTGAAAGTAAAAATTGCCAACTTTCCTCAAATAATCTTCAACGTGACATCACTCCCTCAAATAAGCTCAACCTTGCTTGAAAATGAAGGTCAATGGGATTTTTGCAAATATCTAAATAAGTAAGACCTTATTTTAAAATTAGAGAAAGATTAGATTAGATTAGATAAAGAGACTGATTAGATAAGGCTTCTCCTAGAGGCTATTCCTCGAAACGGATTGCGAATCAGATCTTTTAAAAAATAACTTGACAAGCCAATTAGCCAAGCTAAACACCTGCACTCGCACTAATCACAATGTGAAGTACCCTTAACACTGTCCATTGACCCGCATTGCAGGCGGGCTGGTGCTGACGGTGCCGGGCAAGCTGGCGTGCGGCGGGCTGGCGGGCGCGGTGGCGCAGTCCGTGTCGTACCCGCTGGACGTGACGCGGCGCCGCATGCAGCTCGCCTGCATGGAGCCGCACACCGCCAAGTTCGGGTGAGTCCATACCTGAGCTGAGCCTTACTTACTTCGCTGGCTCAGCGACCCGATATGGATCTTGGCCTCCAAGACAAAAAAGATAACATATTTTCTTACGTAACATACACTCAATAGGAACCATCTACCGACTACGGCAAAGCCAAAAGATAACATAATTTTACTAACGTAACAAATCGACGTGACGACTTCCGTGGCGTAATGGTCACCATGCTAGTCCGCCACCCATAGGTTCCGAGTTCGATTCCCGGTCAAGGAATTCTTAAATTGTCCTCGGTCGGCCTTTTTTGAATTGTCCTATAAAAAAATGTATGTAAGGAATGTAACATACAAAATATCGGCTCAGTCAGCCGAAAAAATATTTTTTCTTTCGATATCGAGTGGGGTATCGAAAGAAAGATCTTGATTAGCACATTTCAAAAATATTAACATTGTTATCCGTATGTGGCTCCCGTAGTCAGGTATTAGTTTTTAACTTATATCTTGTTTAATTCATGATTTTTCTCTTGCCTCTTTCTCGACCATTTGTACCAGACTAAACCAATAACTTTTCGTGAATGGTTAGGGCTTGGGAAGTCTAGACAATTTCAAAGTCTCGGGACAATTAAATTTACAAAAAGTCCCAAATCGAAAGAGACTTCGACAGCCATTTTACTATTTTTGTTAAATATTTATGCTTAAATTGTTGTAGTTTATTATTTGTTTTTTAACTTTATTGAGAGGTTTTAAGAACTTATCTGTAGATAAAATAACATACTTCTATTAATTTATTTAAAAAATAATAATACTTTATAAATAGAGTTTATTTGTGCCAAAATAATCGATTTATTCGAAAGGTTATGGTTAATTGATAGAGAATACTTATTGCATATAACAAGAGAGAAAATAGGTACTTATTAATTTATTATTCTGCCTAGTTAATATATTTTTTAATGTATTATTTTTGTTACTAACTCTGCCTTTCTTCTTGCACGCTTGGTGACGGCGATATACAGGAGGTTTGTTACACAATATACTTACTTAGTTTGGGTTTTTGTGACGTCATTGCATGCTTCTTTAGCAGAACATCTATGGCCATATTAGTTTACTTGTTTCATTTAAGTTGGTACCATCCATCGATGAAACATTACTATTTGTGGTTTATTCTCATAAATTCCCTCTAATAACATTACAAGAGGGAATAAAGACTTGCTCATTAGAGTTAGTTTTTTTTTCAAATAAACTATTGTAAAGTGCAAGACGCAACCGAGCTTGGATATGCTAATGCTTTATACTTTATTTTTTGTCATGTTTAAACGTTGCACTTTAGGCTATGGCCTATTTTCAATTGAGCCAGTTATTGTCTTGGGCATTTTTCCCTTTCGGTTTGAACTGACCCGACTAGCAAGTTAAACATTTATATAATACTTGTATTTAACTTTTCCATACATACTTGTCTACTCATTTATATTACGCTGCCTTATCGGTTAATGTTTGCAGTTCAACCCATTGTTTTACACATTTTCTTTAGTGCTACAATTTTATTGTAATTTTTTTATAGAAAACTTGATTAGAACTATAAAAATGTTATGCGTTTATTACTTGAACATCTTAGGTAGGATTGCATTGTATAGCGAAACGTAAGTACAGCAATCCTAACTAAGTTTTTTTGTATTATTTTTTCTGATCATATTATTGTATTTGTTACTGTGTTAAGCCCATTTAAATGGTGCAAGTCTTTAGCCTGTTGCAAACCATTTTATGAAAGCAATAAATTATTTGTATGGCTTACGTTTTGTTTAGATCATGGAATTAATTTATCTATTGCTTCAATTTGTGTGAATGTTTCATTTAGTGTAAATGGGACTTTAGGGTTAAAGTGGGTCAAACTAAAGTAAATGTCAATATTTTTATCCTTTCCCTTTTTATCAAGAGAGAATAGAAAAAGAAGAGAATCTTTTTTTATACATACATACAATCACGTCTTTATCCCTAATAGGTCAGACAGAGCATTTTGGGTCTTGCTTGGCTTTAAGCACAGACGGAGACAGCAAGACTTAAGGTTACTCTTCAAACTCTTCTTATAAAGACATCTTCAGACTTTTACTCATAAGACTATTTCAATTCCTTTTTCAACCCTTTCGCCCACCATCACGCTAATAGTGTCCTTTGACATTTTTATTAGCATTTTAATTCAGCTAAAAAGCTTTTTGTTTTTTTTTTTTTTTTACTGAAGGAAATATTTAAAAGAGTGTTGCCATTTACCCACTTTGACCATATTTCCACCAACGGGATCTATGCCTAACCCTTGCATTCTTAATAAAACTGCACTCCTTAAATCAGAGTTAAACTTAACGTTGCTTACAGAGCCAAGTTCTTTCTGTAAATTATATTAAAATCTGTGCATATTTGACACCTTGACTGCTACCACTGCAGACACAATAGATCTTGGAGCGATAACTCCTTTGGTGTACAAGGTGTTAAATTATACAACTGATTTAAGAAGGCAGGTTTTTAATGAATACGAGGTACATTAAATCACATTGTAATTTATACCTGTTATTTTAGCACGGGTATGATAAAGACCCTCACGCTCATCTACCGCGAGAACGGCGTGACCAAGGGCCTGTACCGCGGCATGAGCATCAACTACATCCGCGCCATCCCCATGGTGGCCACCTCCTTCTCCACGTACGAGCTGATGAAGCAGCTGCTAAAGCTGGACACCGGCATGAAGGTGTCGTAATGTCGCAGCTTTGTTCAAAAAGTTGACGATATCGAGCAATATTAGTGTTAGTAAACTGCGTCAAGTGGGAACACGCGACGTGTTCAGTCTATCTTTATCACAAACTCTATTCTGCTATCTCTGTCACAAAGTCTACGTGCGAAAGAGATAGAAGAATACGTCGCGTGATGCCGTGTCACAATTAAAACAAACACTACTTTCTCTTAATGTCGTTGTTGACAACATTGAGAAAAAATAGTGTTAGTCAAATGCGTCAAGCGAAACCACGCGACGCGTTCAATCTATCTCTTTCATAAACTCTACTTGCGACATGGTATCACGCGACGTATTCGGCTATCTCTGTTACAAAGTCTACCTCCGAAAGAGATAGCTGAATACTCCGTGTGATGCCGTGTCGCAATTAGGGATCATTGTTGAAGACATTGAGAAAAAATAGTGTTAGTAAACTGCGTCAAGCGAGACCACGCTACTTGTTTTATACACAAACTCTATGTGCGAAACGACATCACGCTACTTATTCTGCTATCTCTGTCACAAACTCTACGTCCGTCACGACTTTCCGCTACTTATTCCGCTATCTCTGTCACAAACTCTACGTGCGAAAGAGATAGCTGACACATCATGTGACGTATTCTGCTATCTCTTTCACACGTAGACTTTGTAACAGAGATAGTCTAAACACGTCGCGTGGTCCCGCTTGACGCAGTTTACGCCCTTAGAAGTTGGCCACAACTAAGCCAGGCTAGGGATACTGATGCTGGGCGAAGATGTGCTGTTTTGACAACTAGTAGTTGTCAAAATTACTCTGTTTCAATGTGTATGTGTCAATGGAAATGTTATTGATTGTTAAAACTCAGCACATCATCGCCTATTCTGAACACAGTCTCTAGACCTTAGACATGTCAATTTTTAATATTTGTAAATGACCATTGTACTATTTGAATTAGTGAAGGTATATGTAAGTGCTCTTACAAACTTGCATATGTTTTAGCAAATTTTATCTTAGCAATGCTATTATATAGCACAAAACGTCAGTCATTTGAAGATATCTCTTTTTGAAAGTTCATATGACAAAGTATACCATGACATAAATGATATTATAATCATTATTAAAATGAGTTAACGGGTTACTCACGTATAGAGTCAGCTTCTAGTTATCATCAGGGCGAATGTGACTAAAGGCCCGTACATCACACCAGCTCGCGACACATATATATAATCTACTATGTCAACAACACCTTTAAGGTCTCCGCACATTAAGGTAGTTTCGGACTAATGAGAAATAGTCGTAACATTTCTGCTTGTGGCTTAGATTTATGGCAACCACTTGTTCTAATGTGCGGGAGCTCGTACAGTCGTGACAGTATTGCAACGACGGTACTTACTCTTAAAGAAGTACACTCCTAAGGCTTATTCATACTAAAGGCGTCGGTCGGCAGAACTCTTACTATCAACCAAGCCTAATTATACTTTACTAGTTGTGCCCGTGGGCTTCGCTCCCCTTAGGAATTTCGGGATAAAAACTATCCTATGTCCTTCCCTGGGTATCAAACTATATCCATATCAAATTTTATCTAAATAGGTTCAGTGGTTGAAGCATGTAGTGGTAACAAACAAACAAATATACTAACTCACTTTCGCATTTATATTATTAGTAAGGATTTCTATTTTTTCGGTTGAACGTCATCTGGTAAACATAATTCCATAAATAGTGTTTCTGAATGGCGTAGGGAACCCCATTGAAATATATACAAGACATGCGGCGCCGCGCGTCTATTGAGCCAAGACTCTCAAGCTTTACGAGTAAGTACTAGTAGAGGCGCTTAGCACACTAAAAGGCGAAAACGGGGAACGGGATCGCATATTGCCGACCTTAGGAGATTGCGTTCTGTATGTAATACTAATAGTAATTCTCTGGTACTATGCACTTTGTAGATAGGAATAAAAGTGAATAAATATAAATTGTTTAACAATAAAAGTGTACTGCCATGCACTGCCGGCCGCTGCCACTTTGAAATTAATCGAGCTTAAGGCTAATGCAAGTCCAGTGACGCGAGTTCGAAATAGTTTTTTTTTTTTTGTAAAGTAAGGGTATTCCTAAGGGAGCTTAAGGATTAGGGAGGACAAGCTGCCAAAACCTTGTGGAGCTTTACACATTAAACTTTGTAAAAAAAATTGCAACTGTCGTCGAGATAAGAGCACTACAAAAGTGAAACTTCATGTGCTCTTGACTACACATACAATGAGTTCCAGTTATATCAACCTAACGGCTTTTGCCCCTTAGCCCTTCGGCTGGCGATGTCCTTGTGATCTATACAAATTCATCATTTTTTTATTAAAAAGTCTTACCTTCATATTTATAAAAATTAACTAGTTTGTTAAACCTATTTATCATGTTTTGTCCCTTTCCCTCTTTTTAGTATTTGACATTAAAGAACGAGACAAAACATATTTTAACTAAAAAAGTTCGTATTTTTTTTATAAATAAGGGGGTTAATATTTAGGTAGTAATCGCCCTGTAAAATCAGTCATAACGACTGGTCACTAGGCTTGCAGTAGAGTTTGATTTGATTACGGATATTTTAGTGAATATAAGGGTTATATTATAATAATATAATTATTGTATTCTTAATATTGTATGAGCAGCTTTAGTAGCTCGCTTATTACTTGAAATACTCTTAATTTATTTGAAATTATTATTGGTAGTTATTTAAAAATATATAGTTAATAATGTGCCTTCTGGTTTTGTATCTTTTGATTTTGAATTGTAAAAAATAATGTTTTTTTTATTTCATATATTTAAATTAGGAACTGCATCAAATGCATAATTTCTTGACTCAAAATTTAAACATGTATTTCTTGACAAGCTATTGTATAAGTTTATATTTAAGAAAAGACGCGGAAGGCGCGACTGCTCAACGTCGGATTGTCCAACTTATATTTCGCTTTTTACAGTTTAAAGTTGCAGTGGTGTATATGTATGCATTCATTTCAAGTATACATTGCCATGGGGTAGTTAGAATACCATCAAATTTCATTGCAATATTTACTGCATAAACAAAAATAATATTTTAAGAAAATGTCGGCAAATGTTTAATTCATAAAAAATATTAAACGTCAACCTATATTGAGTAACCGTTCCTTTACCGCCAATACCAGACACAATAGTAAGACAATAGACGTGGACATTTATTAATGTCGTGCGGGTCTTTACCGGTTAATATCATTTTAGATAATCAGATTAAAAGTATAGATAACCTAAAAAATATTATTTGAAAGAAACAATAAAAATTGACTTAGTTTATTTTTAACGATTTAAATTAGAATAGAACCTCGACTTCAGGATACCAAAGAAAACACTGGACTGGTTCAAAACACATTTCAAGACTACTTCTTACTTCACTCGAGGACAAATTTTCCGCAATTATGCTCGAATTTGCCGGTCCCGTTTTGCGCGGGGAGCTGACGCCGGCCTCAGTTCTCGAACCAGCCCAGCTCCTGCAAGAAGCCTAGAACGCCTGTTGGCGCCCTGCACGCTTCCGCCATGGTTCCCGGGTGTTCTAGAAACCTTCTATTTCAAGAGTAATTTTAGCGCACAATGATATCTACGAATTTTATCATTTGCGTTTTCTCTAGCTGCTGTAGGTACCTATTTTTCGTATTTCATTAGCTATAGACGTGTTTTGATCCTATACGTCTTCCCTGGTCTTTCAACAACATACCTACTGATATTTTTATTTGAAATAAGTATTATGTAAAAAATTACATTCAATGTAAAAAATATAATAAAGACAAATATTTTTACTATTTTATCCGTATTTATTTCTTACATTACTAACCCCAATTACACATAGATCTAGGCATGAAGTTACAGCCTTTAACTTCATGGATCTGGGTTTACGCAATGACTGCATGTCAACAGCAATTTTATGCTCAACCACAGGTATGGCACTTCATACAAACGGAGCAGCATATATACCTAGTACTACTACAAACAAAACAATCCGTCCGTGCACACGTCAAATGTGTGAGTTAAACAATCAGGGTCGCCATCACAGAATTTTTTGCTTTGCTTACCTGTTTTCATCACTCGGAAATCTATAACATTTTCGTTATTTATTGTTTTCCGTGGATAAACAATGATAATGTGCGCAGTTTCTCACCATTATAATTCAATAATCCTAAGTGACTCGCGTAATGTCAACGTGCGACTACCAATAACCCTGTTTTACTGCCGCTTACACCTCACAATAACGGGGGAGGAGTTGCGGGCACGCCAGATTGCGGGGGACGGTGCGAGTTTCCGTTCTGTATGTAATACTATTATCCGCCGAACAGTTTTCTCTTTCAGGTCAGTTTTCTTTTACTGTTCATCTATAGAATAGCTGTATCTATCCTTCTTAATAAACGCAATAAAACAGTAAAAAAGAAATGTATAGGTATGTTACAATAAAATTGGGACGATGGACACGGTAATAAAGAATTTTAAAAAATATGTGTACACGCTTATCTCCCGAAATACTAGGCAGTCTCGAATGAAACTTTTTTGCTATTTAGATAGGTGTTAAGCCTGGGCAACTGAAAAAATAGAACACCTGATGCAGAACCATAATGGTAAAGCTAGAGAAATATAACCTAAGCAAAATTTGTGCAGCCTGTTGAGCATTTTTGTCTACGCGAACAAAAAGTCGCAACTGTCAGCTTATATAAGTCTATGTATGTATGGAGTGTCCTATTGTTGGGCAACGGGCTCCACTTAAGTAGCATTCAATAGGTATCGTGCCGCCATCTTTTCCTCGGCCTTCCACATCTTTCCTGTTTCAATATCGTCCCGCCATCTTTTTCTCGGCCTTCCACATCGTCCCGCCATCTTTTCCTCGGCCTTCCACATTTTACCTGTTTTACACGACGAACAGTGGCACTCATTTTTTCCCAACTCACAAAATTCTTTCCGCGTATACCTACTCCACGCGCCCTAAACTTTTCACTTAAAAAATAACAACAAAAAGTATGTACTTACATATGCGAGTTTCTTCATTACATTACTACTTCAAAATGCCAGATTTGGATTTATGAGACATCTTTAGAATCTTAAAGGCATTTTTACAGACAGTTCAATTAAATTTAAATGATGTACCTACTTGTCTTAAATGATTAAGTTTAGGCAGTGATTTTTATGAGTGTTCAAGGCATCAGGAGAAGAATAAAAGTCTTATTTTATAATTAATTTTATTTATTATCTAATAACTATCAACGGCATCGTACAGTTGCAAGAATAAATTATTTATCGGGTTGTGTTTACATTTTATTATTGCCATTATGTAGCCATATCTCAGGTTGAATATAATCGATATATCGGCGCAATATCAACAGTTTGTAGTCCACGTTCACATTCGCTCACACAAAGATCATTGCGTCCATATTACCTTGTATGTTAGATGTAACTATGCAGAGTTCTTGGAAAGCCTTAATTTAAATCACCCGAGCTTCGGTCGTGTGAAGTAACGTCGCTAGCCGACACACAGCGGTGTACTTCACGCAACCGAACCTCCACATCGTACATATTTTTTTGTTTTTTGAATATTATAATTATTTTTTTACCTACAACTTACATACTTAATACTTACATCAACGAAACGTGTGGCTTCAGATGTCATTGGTGGGTAAAGTCTTTGTATACATATTAGACACACGCTTTGTATCAATCAAGTGCTGTTTGAAATTAATGTATAATCGATACAATAAATTTATATTGCCTGAAATATTTCATTGAAACATGGCACTGACAAAAGAAACTTCCAATCCTAAAAAGATTTCTAAGTGGAATAAAACACCTTTCGTCAGTAACGTATTTTTCCCATCGATAAGGTGAAAAACTATTTGACTTATAATAATAATGAATGATTATGAAATATTAAAATCAATATAATATTGCCGCTTCTATTTATCTCTATGTCCTATAACGGAACCGGTCTGTATAAAACTTCACTTTGAATCGCCTTGGTTGTTCTAAGTATATAAAAACTTTTAAATATACCAACTTACTTTGCGTTAAGTATTGTGTGACATGAGAGGGTTGACAACTTACTATAATTAAATGATAACCAACGCCATCCATCCTTTCATCTTTAGGTATTTACATAATTACCTAAATTGATTATTAGATAAAAAAATTAAAGCTCCACTCTTGTGAAACATTTATTCCGTGCTGTACAGGTACCGTGGCACAAAAAAAGGAGAATTTAGTAAAAAAATGCACAATATAAGAATATTTTCTCAGAGTGGACATGTTCCTAATACTTTCACACATTGGTGAACGTTACTATAAGATGCCATAAAATTAAATGCTTAAATGCTCAAACGTTGTTAAAATACACATTGCGCATTCAATATGTTACTTCGGGAAACTGCATTAAACAGCCATCAAAAGGTAAAAAAATTGATTGAGTAAGTAAAATATGAAAAGGTTTGCTAAGAAATAACCTATGCTTTTGAGGAGCGTTCTCAGCGGCAGCAAACGTGTTAAGAATATTTGATCACAAACATTTAGATGAAAGCTGGTACCCCATGAATTAGTGCTTATACCAACATTTTAAGAATGAACTTTATCAAGTTCGCTTACAAAAACTGATCAGAAAGCGCTAATAAGTCAACGCTGGTAAAAGTGTGTAGACAAAGTGTCTTTAGTATTAATTGCAAATAAAACAAATGTTCGAAATCAAATACCCGACGGTCGGTCCCGCCGAGCACGCCCCCGATAGAATGTCATCCATATTGTATGCCAATGCAATCACTAGCGGGATCGCGTGGGTACAGTCACCAAGGATTATGATGGTATGTCCATTCGCCCCAATCGATGGTGACTCGAAATAAAACTACTTGTTAGCAAATGTACGGTGTTTAATGAGGTCAAAGATCTCGATACAATATAGATACGTCGCGCCGTGCGGCCCTAATGAACATACCAGCATAACGGTAGCAGTGATGGGCAAGACTAAGGCCCCGACCACACAGCGCGCGGCGAATGTAACTGTGCGTTCTTCCAACACTTGTCCTACACTGAACATCACAAGATTTGACGGTGACAAGCGAGCAGTGAACGCGCAGCAGGCGTCGCTCGCCGCGCGTTATGTTCGAGACGTGAAGCGCCATTTTTGAAACGCTTACTCGAACAGTTTTTAGTGACTCAGCGTTTCAAAAACGGACACCTAATTACAGATTGCGGTGACATCCACTTAAAATTTAAATGCACTCGTGCGCGCCGCTCCCCGCCACGCTAAATCAGGTATGCGCATTTCTATAACCCGTACGTTATTGTTCGACACTACCGAAGGGACAGTCGTGTTACATTTTGAATAACTGATCCATGTGTAATTTGATTTACTAATTTACATTTATCGTACACAAAATTAGGGTTTTCGAAAATATGTGACACCAGGTGGCAACACCGTGACGTCATGTCCAATCAACCGTGATTGGACCATCAGTTGACAGGTTCTTTTGCTCAGTCAAATGCATCCAATAACAGCAGCTTATTGGACCTAAATTCACCGTGCTGCCATCTGGTATTCCATTTTTTTTTATCCATTGCATTCAAATGATCATGGCGGTCAAGCAGAAGCTCAAATTCTTTCCAAGCTATTTGTTATCATGTTTCAAATATAAGTTACTGCAGTTAAATATGCTACTTCACAACTGCAGAAGTCAGCTTGAAAAACCTGACATTGGCTACTAACAAATACACTTGTCCTAGATGATATTTCCAAGCTTGGTAAAAATTGCTTTTTACTTGACCAGCAAGTTTGTAAAGATAAACACGTGCTTAGGCTCGCGCCGTCTAAACACCGTCGAACAGGCCCGAACACCATAAACGCCATGGGGGTCACCGGTGACCCCCCAAACAATCATAAACCTATTGTGTTTGCATTGATGGCGTTTAAAGTGTTAAAAGCGACGAAGAGCAGAATTGCCATAAAACTTTTGCAAAACAATTCTACAGATTCTTCAAAGCAATACACGCAAAACTTCCTTCCAATATTGTTGAATGACATCAAGCTATATTATAGCATACTACAAACATATAATGCTTACAAGATATCGCAGACAAACCGATGCATAGAGTAAGTATTCAATGTTTATAGCATACTATCATATCATACACCGCTCGTATTATCCGCCAAAATTATATGGCAACACTGCAGTGAAGTTAAGTCTCCATTTCAACGTACAACGTCAATTTGCGCAATATTTGGTACAAATTAGCCACATTAGCACAAAAAATGTATGTTAAACACTGGACAAACAATATCATCGTGAGTCGTGACATGAATCTATAGACATGACAGTGATGAAACGATTAATACAAGCTGAACGTTCGTGCATTCTCACCGCATTTTCATGTTTTTGTATTAAATTCGGAGCGCGGTCCTATCAGTTGTACGAACGCACGAATTTTTTATATAAAAAAGTGGCAACACTGCCGCGGCGGCGCTTCTTTGTTGCTTCTTGAACACTTCTTAGCTGTGACACCTAATGTTGCGCAAAGGAACGTGTTCGACGATAGGGGGTGTGTTTGTGTGGCGGGGAGGTCGGGAGGGCGGGGCCCGCGGGGTGAGGCGGCGGGGGGCGGGGCGCGTCTGCGGCGAGCCGACCGCGCCCGCACACCACTCCTGCTTGATATGCGCCTCCGCTGGAAACAACAGTAGAGTTTATTTATAAAATTAAAAAAAACAGTGACACTCCGGTAGTGGGGGCAGGAGTTAAAACTTGGTGTCGGTAACAGCGTATGCTTAATTAAAGCTTTATATGTATGCCCAACGCGCTTATAGAAGTTTTCACTTGAAAATATCACAGTATATATTTTTAAGATTGTCAAACATAGCTCGCCTCTGACGGCTACTTCACTGGCCAAGACTGGGACGAACCAAGTGCCTTACAACCTCAATTTAATACTTCAAATCTAAATTTTTACATACATTTTTCTCAAACAAAGTTAAATCCAAGTAATCAGAATAAAAACCGTTTTTAGCTGGCCTTGACAAATAGGAATACATAGGTAATTAATTATAGACAAACTCAAAGGACAAAATTTTTTTTAGATTACTAGATTTTTTTGTTTACCTCAAGTAAGATAGATAGATAACTTTTTTTGCACTCCAAAAGAAAAAATTACAATAAATGAGTAAAATGGGTGGTCTTATGGCATAGCCCTTTAAATGTCGGACGCCCGGGCGTCTGATGTATTGGTTTTTATTGTGTCTGCTATGTCGACATTTGAAGGGTTAATCGCGATCTCTTCCAGACAACCAGTGGATGGAGAAGAATTTGAGAAAGATAAAGACAAGTTCTTTATAGTTTGTAAATAAACTGTTATGTACTTACGTGCAGCCTACATGAAGTAATCGGGCGTCCGCCTCGTGACGTGCGGCTCGCCGCGCCGCGGGGCCGGGTCGAACTGAAGGCTGCAACACACCACACACGTCAACACTTGTTTACGACACTAGCAACTACTGTTAAGCACGGTGTGTGGTCATAAAAACTCAATATCCACAGAGTATCGATCGAGTCGATAACGTTTTTGATATGTTAAAACAAATCTCGCGTCATCACTTTGCGCTGCTAATCATTCCACAATCATTTATCCGCGATCGGACGGAGACACAGTAAAGATAATAAAGTCTAGTCAGTCTACACTATACTGCAGAAGTGTTATTTTTGAAGGCTGCAGTTTTTATCACGTGAATAGTTCCCTAAAAAAATTCGCTACTTTTCGACAAATCAAATCAAACGTTTCCTATGGGATTTGTATGAAATACAGGCTAATAACGTCATAGTTTCTTGGAGTTTAACATCAGTTTTTCTTTAATAATAAATCTAAAATCACTTTGAAAACGGATATGACCAATAACAAGTGACATTATTTTGTGACGTTTTATTTTCTTAACAGTATCAAACAATTTATTTTTGATCCAATAAGGATATATTTCCGCAAGTGCGTTTCATCTATCGGAATTCCATATGACATTAAATTTGAGGAAGAAAATCTCAAATGTAAATTACGGCTAGACAGCAATGTGTGTACGATTCCTATACAATCCCATGGAACGACAACGAAGTAACTTCGCAGAAGCGAAGGTGTCCAATAGGTAACTAACTTCTATCAAAACTGTTTGTCATGTACTTACAATGAGTACTTAAGCGCATCATCCAATTCCATAATGGCGGCTTGATTACCACACCTGAAACAAACGATACATAAATAACATTGACTACATGCAAGATTTGATACCAAAAATTGTATACATACTACTCTAAAAAATCAAATTTTAGCAAAAAAAAAAGCAATAATATTTTGTACCAGCCTACGAAAAAGGATTAGAAATCCTCATTGAGGATAAAAAATATGAAAAAATTCCGTCATAGCTCATTCACTTTGACATCATAATACCTGCGTCAAGCTAGTTATGCTAAGTAAGCATGCCTGTAGTCTCCTCAACAAATAACTTAACATTTACATACAGGGTGATTTTATTCATCTACAATTATATTATAAAAAAATACCAAACGATTGCCAAATCTCGTTCTTACTATTAACAAATATTTAAAAAGTGTTAGAGACAAAACATAAACTTAAATATGGATACATGAATTTTCGAGGTTCAGCGCTGCCCCATGCCCATGTTAAATAAATTATTTGAAAGGAAACGGAGATATAATTTCTTAGCATTTTAAGTGAACCTTTTCTTAACATTTTTGCAAAAACATACCACTTGCTAAGAAAAGCTTCACGTTTTTACTTTATACTGTACCACTGGACACCTAAAATTCATGTATCTCCATAACAAACCCTCGATTTTATGCATAAGAGGGCAAATTGCCTGTAAGTGAAGCACTCACCTATAGCAGTAGTTGGGCGCTGAGAATATGGTGACGACGTTTCTGTCGTGACACCAGTTGTAGCCCTCCATGACGAGCTGGTGGGCGCGCGAGACCAGCGTCAGGCCGTTGCTGTGGTTGAACGTCTCCGAGATGTCCTGCCCGAACGTGTAGCCCGCGCCACGGGGGGATATGCCCCATCCGCCTCTGTAATGAAGAACATATTTGTTCATTTTAACTTTATTTGGAAAACATACATACGTCTTTTTCCTTAATGGGGAGGGACAAGAGCATTTTGAAGATGTGTAGCACAAGATTATAAAAAAAAGAGTGTGTACTTATGTACACGCGTTAGAAGTTAAACTTATTTGGCGTGAACATACATAGATACAGTACAGCCAGATCGCGGGCTAACTTCATACTGTTGCTTTTTATGTCGGTGTGCGCGCGCATCGTAAAAATTCACTCTCATCATTTTTCCCAATCGCGACAAAAGAAGTAAAACTTCAAAATGTATTTGGTCCCTACAGAGAGTAAAAGTAAGAGAGAGTAGATGTATTCTGGACTTAGATCGAGTCATGTGATACGACACGACGACTTCACAAAAAACATCATTGAGGGGAAGGCAGAAGGGAAAAGAGGACCAGGAAGATCGAGGCATAGCTACATGAAGCAGATAAAGGGGAAGGTGAACGTCGTGTTGTAAGTAAAACAGCTGGCGGAAGAAAGAAAAGTAGAATAAATCTCATACTCCACCGACAAGAGTAGAGCTCTTAAATAATATAGATAGACAATTTTTTGGTTAAAACTAACGTGTGATGCAGTCATTATTAATTTCAAAACACGGGTAACTCACGTATAGAGTCAGACTGACTATACGTGAGTTACCCGTGTTTTGAAATAGATAGACAATAATCAGACATATTTTTTATCGTTTCTAAAGCGCAATTCAGAAACGCAAAACGTTTCACGACTACGTTTGTAGTGCATTCTATATTTACATCGGCGTAGTATGAAATTAATGTCAAGTTAATTAAATAACAAATCAAACAGTCGCACTAGACCAGCAATAACCCAAATCGGCGTTATCGGACGGACGAGAAAAGACACATCTGTCGTCACTAATTATCGCCCGGCTGATAGATAGCCACTTCCACGCGTCCTTGCCTCGAGTGGGTAATAATGACTCATTGGCGATTTTACGTGAAGAATATAATTTATATTACCTAAGTATAAACCTTAAGAGTTCCCTAATCCTGGACAGAATCAGACTTTCCATATAAACATAGTCTAGCTTTTTTTTTAAAACGACGTGTCAGATTTCGGTAAAATTTAGTAATTTTACAGAAATTGCACATATGTAGGCAACTGGTTTTTACAGTCAAAATATGGGCTTAAAGGAGAATATAGTTTATATATTATATAATTTTTGACGATCACTATGAGAAACATCTATACCCATATATTTTCTTAAAAGTTTTATATTTTGAATTTTGAAAACTAGTGATATTCCTAGATGTACATGTGCAATTTCTATGAAATTACAAATTTTCACCAAAATCTAACATGTAATTCCAAAATAACGGCTAGACTACGTTTGTATGAAAATGTCTATGGTAACTCTTTCTTTTATAGAAAATCTGCGAAAGATTTATCCGCAACAATCTTCGTTTAGGGTTTAAAAGCTTCATCAACCTTAAATTGGACAGATGACATTTTTTAAATAGTCATGTCTTGATACTCCTCCAAAAATCTGCTTCGTTTACTACTTACTACTCTTGTAAAAAATGAATTTAAACTAGGGATGCAACGATACCGATACGATAATCGTATATCGGCGATTATCGTAAACCTTTACGATCATTCGTTATCGTAAATATTACGATACGATATTTTTACGATACATTAACTTCAAAATTTTTAAATTTTTACTGTTTCGGGTGAAATGAAACGCTTATCGCGTCAATTTCTGAACGCTTCGCATCCGTCACTTTTGGCATTGACAGTTTTAAGCAGGCAGGCAGGACTGAGTCCCATATCTCTGACTGATACACAGTGATGAGAGAAACAGACTTAAGAGCGCCCTTCCCGGTCCGTCTATCGTCAACGCGAGCATGGTTGAAAATGCTTGTTGTTTCATCCAGCGCAATGATAGAAAAAAAAGCAAAGTGAAAAAAGAGAGATAGCACCTGAGCGCTCAGTTTGCTCCATATTGTACGAAATTAGTATTATTATTTACTATTCATTGAACAAATATTAACTTTTCATAGGGTGCGGAAATTTCATAAAACTTGTTCCAGGTAATATGTGTTTTCAGTAAGCCTTAAGAGTGTGTGAAATAAATGTTTTTTATTTAAAATCTACATTAAATTTGCAAGGTTTCTATGCAAATATTTTCTTTACTTTTACAATTCATGAGTACTATATGATCGGCCGAAGTTCAGGTAAAATTTGTACAAAAAAGCAGATTTTTGGAAACATATACTGAATTTGTTTTTCCAAATTTTAATTTTTAATTTCGATAGAAACCTAGATATAGCGCACAAGATTCCTGTCAGTTCAAAACTTTCCAAGAAAGATCTGTTACAACGCCATAATCACGTACGAGCGTTTGTATGAAAACTAAGGCGGGTTGGCCGCCCTTGTGTTTTCTGAATAAGAATTTGCCAGTTATAAATTACGACTACAATTAAACTTAATTAATAGTCAGTAAATGTAACAAATAGTAACAATTTAAAATATAAGTTAATGATGAAAATTGATAAAATTAATAAATATATTGATTAAAAATGCATAACTTTTTTTATACTTTTACTTAGTCTTACAATAATAATAACATACAACAAAGCTTCCAATAAATTCATCAAAATGGTATTAAACAAATATCGTAATGCATTCGTATCGTAATTCGTTATCGTATTAGGCCATTACGATGTATTCGTCATTTGTATTGGTATCGTAATAGCCGTATCGTTGCATCCCTAATTTAAACGCATGTTTTTTAAGCTTACTTTTTAGACAAGGTGGTTCTATTAATATTGGTTTTATTCACACATTGTACTCGTATTACGAAAACCAGGTTTTGTTGTATGAAGGCAGAGTGCAGAATTTTTATGATATTTGTATGAAGCTAAAACAAGTGTACTAGACTAGTTAAATAAAATCTGGCAACATCTGATCTCTATCTAGATCAGATGTTGCATGTTAATGTTTTATATTGCCCAAAATTGATAACAAAACAAATGAGTACTAGATTTAAAATTGTAATCTAGTCAGTTTGTAAACAAAGATAAGATAGAAATTCACATGACATCACACAAGTCCTTCAATAAACACATTTATTTTACTTTTCAATGCTTTGAATTATACACATCATTGCCACTACCAACAATGCAAACTAACGCGTAGGCAAATGATGACGTCAAATTGCCAATCATCAGGGTAGTTTACACATGGTGCCCTCGTAAGGCAAGCGGTCGAGCACGCGGATGTGGTCCAGCATGTCGTTGGACGGGCTGAGGCCACCGTGGAGGCAGAATAACTGACTGTCCATAATCAAAGGCAGGAAATCGAACAGGTCCCTAAAGTGCTTCCACACGGATGCTTTGCCGTATTACACAGGTATTCATAGTAAAAGCAGATTTAAAACTATGTTTACATACCTATCATCGGGGTCGCTCCATAGCAGATCACACATGGGGCCCTCGTGAGGCACCTCCTGCAAGCGGTCGAGCGCGCGGATGTGGTCCAGCGTGTCGATGGACGGGCTGAGGCCACCGTGGAGGCAGAATATCTGGCCGTCCACCAGCGCGGTCAGGGGCAGGAAATCGAACAGGTCCGTGAAGTGCTTCCACACGGACGCGTTGCCGTATTTGCGCAGGCACTCATCGTAGAAGCCGTACACTTGAGTGATCTGGCGGGACTCGTGGTTGCCGCGGAGGATGGTTATTCTCTCGCGGTATCGCACCTGAAACAACGGTAATCTTGTTTAGTCTAAATTATAGGTGACGTCTTTGGGAGTATAGATAGATATTGTATATTTTAGTACTGTTGAACATATGCCTAGGACAAATATAAACAATTTTTAGGCACTCGCGTGTATGATTCGATATCATATTGATTACATATTATATTTTTATCGATATTAAATACGTTTATTTCCTTGATTACAAATTTGAATAATAAGTATGTTGACTGGCGATAGCGGTATCGTTGAAGTGTATTTATAACTGCTATTAATTTTAAAAAATCACGTCAAAGGCTATTATTACCTTAATTCAAATATACCCATGGTTATTCAAAAGTATTTTGTATGTTCAAATTCATCATAAATAAAGTCGTATAACATAACGGATTTTATCGCATCCTCCGTCATAATTGCTAGCCACTGCGACGTTAAAAATGTGCGTCATTTGGACTATTCCAGCCCAATCATAAAGAATTTTCAATTTCACAATATGTTCGGCAATAATTACATTTTTGCGTGATACTATGCTAGAGGCAAAAGTCGGGCTGTAAAAGTATTTTTGGTGATTCTATTTTGAGCAGTGAGCTTACTTTAATCTATCCATATCTTGTAGGGCAGTTGCTTATTTACCTTTTGTCTCATATACGACCTTGAAGTATCTTTTTGTTTCACATACAAACTATATACTGAATTCTACTGATAGCTTAGTTTCATATGTAGTCTAATAAATATATTTTAGTTTTATGTTTTAAATAGTTCTTAGATGAAAGTTGTTCATATCCTCAACCTGAATCACAAGCAAAGTTAAAATTTGGCCGCGGTTTCTAATTGTTTTGCATTTATATCTACTATTTATTTTGCACACTAATTAAGTATGTTATCGAGATGCCATTACACAAATAATGTGAAGAGAAAGCACAGTTCAATGCAGAATTACGTAAATGAGCCAACCTTAGTTTGTTCGCAAAATGGTCATGACATAATCATCTTAATAACATTTAAACATTTTATCTAAAGTTGAAACGTGATGGCAAAATACTGAAGGTACTGCCACACCTAGGATTACTCAGATTTATTCAAAGATAAAGCCCTAGTGCCTAAGACTTATTAATAATCAGTCTCATTCATAATCTCTAGTAAAAGTGCTAAAAAAATACCTTCTGAGATTTTCTTACATCTTCCATGCTGGTCTGGGATAAAAGAAAAACAGTTAGAATGTTCCAGCTACCTTTCTTCCCAAGAGAGGAAATAGACGAGAAACAACATCAAGTTATTAGGCGATAGGGCTATAGTAACCCATAATACTGATTGTCTTTTTCTATCTTCACGCTCACCACCATCACGTGGGCTTTGGGTCTTACAATTCAATTCATTTATTCATATATTCCAGACAATTGTAGTCCTACATTCGTTAGTTATATAAAACACTTGCAGATCCCACCTTAGTAGAACGGTCCCTCACAACACTGCTACCTTTTCCTGCTCCTATATAAAAATATAGGAGTATAAAATTTTAAAAGACCCAACTAGACATAAGACCTTCCATGCGATCTTCAATAACTGGGGATAAAAACATTTATAATGTATGTGTATTTCTTTAGCTCTCTCTTCTTAGAGATAAAAACATTTAAAATGTATGTGTATTTCTTTATCTCTTCTTCAATATTTAAAAGCGTGTATTACAGACTCATCGCGTCACCTATTGTAAACAATGGATGCGTGATCCATTTCTGTACACCGAATGAGCACATAAAAACGTCACGTTTAGACAAGCAATGGCTGTAAATGCAAGGCTGAATAACGACCGTTTAAGCAAAGAGCCATTAATGTACCATGTAAGCCTTTCTGGGGTGACTCTATCGCCAAAAACTCTTAGCAAAGTCGGACATTTCCATTTATGCAAGACGTTGAAGGTTAACATATATTCATCTATTTCATCATATCAGCCGCAGGAAGCCCACTACTGGACATAGGCCTCCCCCAAGAATTTCCAAAACAACCGATCGGAAAATAAACATTTCTTAAATTAATTCTTCTATTTAAACAAGTAATTATTAAAAAAAAAACCAGCTTTCATCTATAACATTTACCTAAAAAGATTAAAGTGCTCCTCAAGTATAACCAATAAATCGAGCCCAAACTCGGTGGGATTATGTTTTATTTACAGAGATGCCATGAGCACCTTCCAGCTCCATCATCAGATTAGCTTCATGTCATTATAATATTGCATTGTCACGCGATATACATGTGCGCGCAAAATTTCAGCTCAATCGGAAACCGGGAAGTGGGTCAAATTTATCTTGCAAGATTTGATTACAGACAGACAACAGTACAGATAAATAAATAAAATAAAAGCTTGTAAAAACAAAGTTATGTTATGTTTGTCACTTATTTAATGAGAAATGGTTACAAGGCTACACGTGCACTTCGTATTAGAAATCTAAAAAAACACAATGAGATGTACATGACTGTAAGTACCAAAGATGAATCTAGACCATATCAGACTTATTCATTCTATGCGTCACAGTAAATAGATTTAAATTTATTGCTATTGATTTCGTGCAATTTTACACGTGTGTGTAAGTGTATGTGACAATGCTACTCCAATCAAACAAACAGGAAATTAGAACTTTAGCATTTTCCTCATTATCCAATTTGATTCTTTCGTATATAAAAATTCTATGTCAAATCAAATCAAATCAAATCATGTCATCGATCATACACTGAGATATAAATTTGCAGAACACAGTGACAAGAAAATTGAATTGAAAAGAGATTTATTTCCAACGGAGACTCGAATCAAGGCCACTGAGCATTCAGTAGGAAAATGGAACATTTGCATAATTCATTCATTTATCTGAATTTCATATATTCGACGCTGCGTGAGTGACAAAAACGTCGATTACCTGGTATAGACATTAAAGAATGTTGTCAAATTAAATGTGTGACTACGCTATTTGTAGATGGAACCAGCTATATGTATATGAATATTCCTATCTGACCAACTATATAGTTGAGAATAAAAAAGAGTTGGTTCGTTTCAGTTGGTCGGAGTGGAAGTTCAGGACTGTCCGCGATTGGTAGACTGCATCACGGCGGGCTTCTACGAGGCATGTTTTCGACTCATTCCGTCTTATTATAAAACGATTTACTTTGGTATTTGCTTTCTCTACTCTACGCATTTGTCATTGTCAACTTCATTTGGGTAAATAATGGTTTAAACCATGTCCTAAAGTTAGTTAGTTTCCGAGTCCACTTCAAGAAGCCGGCGTTTGCACGTATATTAAACGAGACTCTAGCAACTATACTGTATTTCATCGGAACTTAATTTATGTAAGATTTTTTTATAGTTCGAGCATAAGCTTTTTTTAACGGGTTATTGAGATACAAGAGAAATACTAATTTTACGCTTATTCAGGCGACCCCACAAACCTAGATGTAAATCTAGGTCTGTGTGCGACCCGGGCCTCAAAAGCGTGGCTCTCATAGTAGCCCAATCAGTCAAAATAGAGCCCGCTATGAAAAATAAAGAGAACGTAGACATTTTCACTTGCTAGGTCGGCTACGACCGGCATTACTTGAAGATACAAGCAAGTACACGAGTTTGTACTTGCTTACTTGTATCTTCGCCGCAAAGACGATTAAACTGACATAATACGCCCATTAAGTCATTATCTGCTATTATAAGATTCAGGATCTGATAGTAGATTGCATGTCAATGGTTATTGAGAATGTACGTAGTTGACAAGCTAGAACATATTCATTTGACAGGATACGGATTGACGGGAATAAAAAGAAGCCTAATTTCGAAAAGTATTTGTTATCCTGTCTCAGACTGCTATACAACAATATAGATGTATTGCTTATCAGTAAAAGACAAGGTTTTCATTTAGTTCGAGAAGCCTCGAAAAGATAATTCAAAGTGCAGTCAGATTTTATATGTTCTCTATGAGAGTTACATATAAATGGCGAATTAGTTATTAAATTACTATTTTAGTCAAGTGGGAAATAAACGAAACCCTTTTGTTTATGCCAACCCTTTTGTCTATATCTATGTAGATTAAATTGTACCTTTTTATCTCTAAGCAATGATTTATGATAAACTGTCAAAACATGATATATTCAGGTTCACGTGGACACGCGGGGAAGTGCTCTGCATCTCGGTGTGACGTCACACAATCCTATTTATCCAATCAAACGAATACAAACAAGATTACGAGTGACACGAGCAGGCGACTTATGCAATAGTAAGGAACCTGCCTAGTAGAGTGTACTGTTACATAAAAGTCATATCATACTCTTAGATTCCCTCCCACGGTTATTATATTACGATTAGTTTTGGAATGTAAGCAAAATGGTAGACCAACCATATAAATTTTGTGCTGCTGTCAACAAATTAAATTGGATTCTTACATAAAATTTTCAAGATAAACGCAAAGAGATTTCCTTTATTTAAAAAAAAACTATTTTTCCTAATTTGAGATATAAAAATGCGAAAAACATTTGACACGATTTGCGAAAGGTTCAAACACCTTTGCACTATTGCTAGCGATTACGTTGTCATAATATGCTTTTACACATTTGCTTTTAAGTAGTGTTTCACGCTTCGACAGTCTACAACACTTAACTGCTTGGTTAATGGAATCCGCATTTGTTAATAATCACCACGCTGGGTGGGCGGCTTGGCGATAGCAGAACATCGTAGAAATTCGTCACAAAGGGCGGTGCTGCCCGATCTCTATTACCTATACTGTATACCTCCCTTAGTCTCTTTTAACACTAATGGGAGAAGAAAAGCGTATCCCAACTAATATTATTATAAATGCAAAAGTAAGTTTGCTATTTGTTTGTTACCTCTTCACGCTTCTACCATTGAACCTATTTAGATGAAATTTGGTATTAGGCAAGCTTGACTCAGGAAAGGACATAGGATAGTTTTTATCCAAAAATTCCCTTGGGGAGCGAAGCCCGCGGGCACAGCTAGTATGTTATATTCTACTCTCCCGTCCGTCACTATTGACCTAATAACTAGATTGTATTATTTACCAAGTTAAATACATGCTAGCTATGTAAATAACAGCTTAATGAAACATTCCTTTTTGCAGCTACGGAGCACGAGCCACAAGTATTTTTAGAACTAGGGCTGCAGACAAACAGAGGGTTAAAGTTGAATTTATTTCGGCCAAGTTTTAAAAATACCGCTTTGCCGCTACAACGGAACCATCCATCAAGTTAAGGTCAATACACACCGCAAATAAAAGCGACATTGTCGCGACAGCTCACGAGCATTTTTAATTTTGTGAAAGTGTTGATTCTAATCGGATAGATAACGCAGCATAAACAGTGACCGGCGGTTATCTGATAAGTGCGCGATATTTACTGAGATAGGACGAAGTAGCTTACTCTCACGTACACAGTTGAGAGAAGTCTTTTAGAATAAGAATACCAGACTTGACTTTCTTTCAAGCTTGAAATACTCACAACCAATGAGTTTATAAATTTATGTTATGTTATGTTGTAACATCGCGAACATAGTTTATCATATATGTATTTGTTATAAAATATAGTTGTTATAACCATAACACAAGTCTCGTACTTACTTTGGGGCTAGCTCAATCTTTTGTAATTTGTCCGTATACATACATACATTTATTTATGGACCAAAAATAACCACTTATCCCGAACTGTTGTTTATTTGAATGTGTCATAGGTATCTCATCATTTAACACGTTCACTGCTGAAAAACACAACGTATGTGTTTTGCAAAAAGAAAGACCTTTCACTCTTATTAAACTCATTGGTATGAGGCAACATCCTGGCTAAGATCTCGTAAATAAAAAGTAGAAAGCAATTATTTCCTCCATACAATCACAATAAAATACATGGATAAAGGGAGATTTTTATTGGGAATACCTAGGAAAATTGGAGGAGGCTGGAGCCAGGTAAGGTAGGTGAAGGTAGAAACCTGTGTCACAGAGCTCTAGTGCTCTCCCTTTCTCGCAGCTAGGTACTAATAACATAGATACTCATCACATAAGGGTTCCCCATATTTACGATGAGTAACATACAGATATAAATTACTTATCAGTACAACAGCTGACAATTTGTTATGCCAGCCAGTATACGAAAATTTACTTATAATATTTAATTTTGACATGACTAAATTGGAGCTAAATAACAGAGAATTGAAAATATTTAGTTATATCGTGCAAATTAAGAGTCACAAATTTAAAGTCCTAGGACGGTTACCGATATTTTTAACTTGGCCTTTAAATCCTTCGTAAGCCACGTCCATAAAAATATTCACTGAGTTATATCATTCGGAAAGGTTTTATAAAGAATTTGAAAAATCCCGTACAATAGGCAAGTCGGAAAACGTATAACTGCTATATACAAATAGCAACCCTTTCAACTACATAATTCAATAGCCGCCTACACGTGCGTTTTGTAAACATTTGTTATTGTTATATTTGTTATCGAGTCGACGGAGACGACTGCGGGACTCTGGAGAATACACAATCATATCTATCCCTTTGTTGGAGACTGTGTAGGTTTTCTCGCAGGAAATGTCTAGAAGTCACAGATATAATGTACGAGATATTTGGAAAATATAATATAGTGCAGCATACGAGAGATTTCAATGGCTTTTCGATCAGTAATGTGAAATGTCCTTTAGGGTCTACATAAATTTACTTTGTTATAATATCTCCAGTCCATGTAATGTACATTTACTTAAATTATTATTTTGTACACACATGCCTAAAATTCAAGCGTATAGCATGGTCTTGCTCCAGTTACCACCAATGCAGAACTTGAGTGCACATTCCTTCACATTTAAGTTGGTTTAAAAATAATGAACAATACTGCTGCGGACTCGTTAAGTCACTGAAATTAGCATAATCGGAAACATTAAAATGATACGTTACACATGCATGGTGATAACCTCCTGGCAAAGTCGATATTAAATTCTAAAATTGTACAAAATTGAATAAAGTACGCAATCTGCGTCAATGACACCGGAAATTACTAGTATGTTTTAATCTTAGGCACTCCAGTTCAAAAAACTCACAAACTGACTGTAGCTAAGTGAAAAGTGACTTTGACTTACTAAATCTTAGAAATGAATATCAACTCGTAAAACATATTTTGTTAATGAATGAATGATTAGCCCAGAAGCACTCGTAGCATGGCACCGTTAATAAATCCAGATAAAGTTTATATCGCGTCAAGTGCCATTCCGCTCTACGTAGAGTGAGATCGTGATAACTGATCGACCGTTGTCGTCGGTGCCATGCTGGGGGCAGAATTGCTGAAAAGTGTAGAACGTAGTGAACTTCATTAGCGAGGACATGTCGAAATCATGGAGGAAGATAGTGGAATAAAGTGAGCCTATTAGGATCGTAAGCCAGTGGGCCGTCCCAGGTATCGTTGGACCGACGAAGTGGTGGCGAACTGCAAACTAGCGATAACTGGCAAGACACCGAGAGTTGTGCTCCTATGCCGTAGGCTAGACTAACGTTGGGTTGGGTCGCTGAGCCCGGATAGTAAAAAACTGAATAAACTTGCACTACATACCTAATACCTTAAGTTTCAAAATATCTTGTAATGTAAATGTAGCCCAACCCATCTCAACTTTCTATCGAATTATTTTTCACTTATTCTATAATAGTAATCAGTGGTTAGCGATTTTGATGAGACATTTATTTGTTTATTTTGTAAGAACCTCTAGCTCTGACCTTGCTTGCGCAGAAGTCAAAAAGTAATTCTGTACCCGTGCGCAGTATCCCCTTTACACTTCACTCAGCGCTAAACTTACGTGCCGCTACTTCTACCAATTGTTTGCTTATCTAAATAAATTGAAAAAAAAGCTTACCTTAAGAGCGACGAGCAATGTGACGGTCTCCACGCTGTAGTAGCCGCGGTCTACGTAGTCGCCCATGAACAGGTAGTTGGTGTCGGGCGACCGGCCCCCGATGCGGAACAGCTCCATCAGGTCGTGGAACTGCCCGTGCACGTCGCCGCACACAGTCACCGGGCATTTCACCTCCTGCACGTTCGACTCCTTCGTGAGGATTTCCTTTGCCTGAAAATAAAGAGTTATTTTGTTTAGCTACTTCTTATTTGTCATTATCTATTATGTGCTATTGTTTATCCACTTTCCTCCGTCTTTAACGCAAATATTTAACAAGAGTTAACTAAAATCTAACTATTTCTTTTTCATTGGACAGTAATCAAGCCATTTTACGTCCGTTCGGAAGCTACGATCACATAATACATATACGTCAAACATAAAACAACCCCTATTTAATAATAATTAACAACAGAATAAAAACAAATTTGGCGAACGAATGGACGGTAAGGTTATGATAATCTCAAAAATCTTTTTAAGTATAATAAAGATTTTTATGAGGGATTGGGTACTGCTAGTCGTGTACAGTACATAATTACATTACCATACAAATTCGAAATTAAGGTTAAGTGAACTCTCCACTTTACACGGGAAGCAAACCTGAGCCCTATTAGTACTTAACTTCGCTGCAGAGCACTTAACCTACGGTTCAGCTACTTTACCTAAACTATGTCCTTATTTGCCTAAGGTGAGAGGTCAACGCCCTAAGTTATTGTAACCTTAGCTTTAGCATATTAAAATACAATTTTATTTAATTCAAATTTGTTACACGTTTGTAGCTCCACCAGACAGATGTTTTTTAATTCCAAGGGTAGAATACAATTTTATTTCGTTTAATTACATAATACCATTTGCGACATATGTTTAGTACGGCTTCCCCAGTCAGATTTATTTATATGTAATTCTGCGGATTCACGGAGCAAACGACCCTTAAATATGACAACCCTAATGACCTCTGAATAGAATAGTTGCTGACTAGTGGCTGGTTTACAAATTTCATTCGTTTTATTAGAATGCGATGAACTTGACATTGAATTAAACCCCGCTACTCATTAAGACAATAATTATGCAGAATATTGTCATTTAAATGGTGACAATAAATTAGAAATTATTGACAGTGATGGCAAAAATATTATTGATGAATTATTGAAGGTACAATACAATGCAACAAGACTAATGTGTCAGCTATACATACAGATGCGATAACATCCATATGCAAAAAGGAATACGTTTGATGGAGAAAATAATGTATTTGCAGTTTAAGTGTTAATTGTGCTTTTAAAACGACTTTATTTAAATAACCGCTCAGTGTACAAATAAATCTAATAGATTCATTAATATCTTCAAGTAAAAATCACAGAGACGAGGTTCTATGAGTATTAAAGTATCACTTTAGAAAGCTCACAAAACGGAAAGCAATATTCGCTTCAATAATTTTTCAAAACTAGAAACCGACTTAACACCAAAATACACAACCGATTTTGATAAAATTTCTATGGGACCACCAAGAAGTATCAAATAAAAAAGATTTTTTTAAATTGGTCCAGGCGTTTGTGACTAATCGGGAATATAGGTACGTTAAAAAAGCATTGTATATTTACAACATAGTATAAATGCACAACATATCAACATAGTATAAATTTGAATTGATAACTTTCTTGGTTAAAAAGAGTGTTTTCGAAGAACTTATTAAGATCGTGTAGACCAAAGAACAAATCAAGCGCCGCCGATCGAAAGAAATATGAATGACACAAAACCAGAATGAACACAACCTTTCCATTTCAGTAAGCAAATTATGCTTGGCTTCCTGAGCCCATTGAGGGTCAAGGTTCATACATATGCAGTCCTTTGTTCCTTGCCAACTCGAATGTATCACGCTACGCCCATAAATAGTAAACGAATTCAGCTGCCACGTTTTGACTAGACTGGTAGTACCTATTAAAAATGCGTTTATAATTTTTCAAAACTAAAAGCCGACTTCACCCCCAAACTACAGAATCAATTTTGATAAACAAAAAAGAATCATCCAAATCGGTCCAGCTCACCTGAACAATCGGTGAACGTACATGTCTTCTGTGTGTTATCAATATTTTAGGGCGATTTGTCTTATCAATTTAAGGGCCTTTACATACGCGCCTTGCCTGTTGCGTAGGGGATACATGAATTTTTCGTTTTCTGCTGCGGAGAAGATACTTAAAATAAATGAAACCGAGTTATCTACTTGCACGATCTAAACAAAACTTAAACTATACAAATCAATTGTATGCAAAGGGCAAGAAACTAGCACTGTGCCAATGAGCCTTTGGACTTCTATAAGTCAGTAGTATACAGTGAGAGTTTCCTCGCGCTAATACCTTTAATGGACAAAAGTTATGTTCAATAAAAATAACCAATGTGCGATTGGAATAACTCAGGAAGCGGAATAAAAACCTCATCCAAATCACCTTCCTACACAACAGGTAACAAGTTTATTAGCCAGGCAAGTAAAAAAAAAACCCCGACTTTTAAGCGTTCACCCCCCATAACTTTGAACCGCTGAACCGATTTCCATCAAACATGGTTCTAAGAAACACCGCAAGGTTACTTTGCTTCCAAGTAAAAACTGCATCGTCATCAGTCTATCCGTTCTAGAGCTACGATGTCACAGACAGACATAAGTGCAGACATTGGCGTCAACCATATAACACCCCTCTTTTTAGACACCCGTCAAAAAGAAATCATCAAAATCGGTCCATCTGTCCGAGTCAGTCCGAGAGCTACGATGAAACATAGACCGACAGACAGACATTAGCGTCCAACTTATAACACCCATACTTAATAAAACTACAGTATCAAAACGACCTTTTCCGATTGCCTTTTTCCACCTTCACGCCCACATATTCGATAAGACTATCGGTAAAGTATTCACCTCCACATCTTAGCACTTTCTCGGTTATCCTTAGCAGAGCTACTTCGTAGATTATGATGTATTTGAAATAAAGTCTGGAATTCTCGTCCATTTATTTTTTATAAAATTGCCTGATAAATTCAGATAATGTAGAGTAACGAATAATATCACTAACATGGAAATAGGTAATTTAAGCCTATCAAATATACAGAAATGATTAAATATAAATTACAGTCGATTATCACAATATCCTCCAATGCCATGTTTTATACAGGAAACACTTATTAATAACCACATGAGTTCAGTACTGATACTAAGAGCAAACAATATCCCTTAGACTTTCAGTCTCCTAGGTTAACACAAACTCGTAATCGTATGTTTACTTAAAATAACCGGCCAAGTGTGAGTCGGACTCACGTAGGAAGGGTTCCGTAATATTATCTATAAACAAAATCACGTTTGTTGTACGGGATAATATTTTATTCTGAATTTCAACCGTCTAGCTATCACGGTTCATGAGATTCAGCCTGATGACAGACAGATGAACAGACGGACAGCGGAGTCTTCGTAATAGGGTCCCGTTTTTACCCTTTTGGTACGGAATGCCATAAAAACATTCGAGAAATTATGAATCCGTCACGATCTCGCATCTAATATGTATACATATGTAATAATATGTATGTTGTATTTATGTATATGTTGACAAATAAATTGAGTTCATCACACTACACACGACCTGCGTAGTTAACTTACACACCACAGCGAATCAAACTTTTATTTGCAATTCATACGTTCAATAAATGTTGCTGTTGAATATGCATATTATTCGAGAGAAAAATATCTAAATCGTTGACGTCACCTAAGAATATATTTGATCGCCATATCTACAGCAGCCTCAAACATAACGGGTTGTTTATGTAAAAAAACATGCTCATTTCAATAATTTGTTTTTTAATATTTTACTGAACTACGGAACGTAACATAACCTTGTACAATTATCAATTAAGTACGACCTCAGGACAATGTAGTAATACATGCATATCCCGAAAACGGTGAATCCATTATGTGATAACATCAGGCACTAATGAGTCATTTGCGATTAATGAAAATCATGCTAAGGTATTGTATTGTATTCATTCCTGACACACTGTACAAAATGACGAAATAGTGCGGGAAGTAGTGTCATAAGGTGCAAATTTTGGTATCGGAAGAATTCACTTGGCACAGATGTAATATACGTAAAGTTAAGCTAATTTAGCCCGGTAGCCATCCCCCACCCCCTGGGGGGTAGGCAGGGGGGGCATTCAAAGTTACTCGCCGCCGCGCTTCAGAAAAAAAATCATATCAGCTTCTATTTACCTAACACCTCGAGTATGGTGTCATTTTCTGATAAATCGGGGATGAGGATTTCAATTTTAAGAACAATTTTACATTTAATGTATAGGTTAATAGTAAAAAAAGAAAAATATTGACGAAAATATCAAAATCGGATCGCAGTTTTTTTTATTTTAACAGATTTATTTTGCCAGAAACCCGGAATTTCGTGTTTAAAAAAATATTAACTTAAAGCATATTTATCTAGCTTTAAAAAAATATATACTTTATTATATATAGCTGTCATACATCTATCTGAAAAAAATCGGACATGGCACGCGGCGGTGCCTAGAAACTTTTTCAATCGTCTCATCTCACATAATTTGTTGCAAGTATTAAGTTGTTTTTTATGAAAAATATATATAATACATACTTAACTTAATTATTGACTGTCGCTTATGGTCTTATATATCAATAATAGTATTTTATATTTATATTTGTAAATTTTTTCATTCAAATTTTCCACCACAATGGTATAATTCGGTACATTTTAATAGTTTTCTTAGACAGTTGCACCTAACACTGCACCCTGACTTGCACTTGCACCGAATCAGGTCACGACAAGCGGTAGCAGCCACTGGTGCAGTTGTCCACTTTGGTTTCCAATTATTTGATTCCATTTCCTATCCCCAATCCGCCGGACTGGGAGGATTTAGAATCGGCACCATCGCTTAGCCCCAAACGTGCACTGCACACCATGCTAAACAGCTCTTATGATGCCGAAAATTCTCTAGCTGTCAGTCTTTTTTTAGAGAATATCTCCCTCCTGCACTCGTTTAATGATATGCACTGACTGGATCTAAAACGAAAATCCGGTAAGTAGGTATTGCATTATTATTTTGGTTAAAATAAAATACAGCTATATATACCTGACATGCTTATGTATCATACATCTTTACTCACTGGGTAACGATGCAGCGGACGAGCTAACACCGGAGGGACCCCTTCCTATGGCCCTGATTCCCTTCACGCAGGATCTCTCTTTGATCAAGAGTCGTTTTGGCGAAGAACTGGCTCAGTCTTGGCAGGCTAAGGAGGCGCTGCCCCAATGAGACAGACGTTTATCCCGACGTCTGTTAGCACTGCCGAGGAGTAACCTACGCCCTATGATTAACATTATTACTGGTCATTGTGTACTAAACAAACACCTTTTCACCCTAGGTTTAAGTAACAGTCCTCGATGCAGAGCATGCATGGAGGCTGAAGAAACTGCGAGCTATCTCCTCCCGGAGTGCGATGGTATCGCACACATAAGAAAAAAGTTCCTAGAACATCCGAAAACCATGACGCAAAACGGAACTGGCAAATTCGGGCCTAATTGCGAAAAATTGTCCTTGAGGGAAGTAAGAAGTAATATCATACATTGTTATGACAAATTTTGAATAATTTGGTTAGAGTTTTCTATGTCTTTGTCATTGAACATAATAAATACATTAGTTGCTGATGGAAAAGTATTCCATGCTTCGTCAGCAACATGCACAATTATTCTCGTATGGGCATTCAGCTACGTGGTTACAGGGGTCGATGTTATTTTTACAACGATCGCTGCTGCTAGGAACAGTCGTATGACTGTTCTTAGCAGCTGCTTTTGAAGCATAAAATACTTTTCCATCAGCAACTAATGTATTTAATATGCTCGCTGACAGACACGTAGAAAACTGTAACCAAATTATTCAAAAATTTATCATAACGATGTATAATAAGTGAGCATAAATTAAATTGTATTTACGTGGTTATAAATGACAGGTATATATAGCTGTATTTTATATTAATCAAAATAATGCAATGCCTACTTACCTAATTTTCATTTTAGATCCAGTCAGTGCACATCGTTAAACGAGTGCAGGAGGGAGATTTTCTCTAAAAAAGGCTGACAGCTAGAGAATTTTCGGCAGCATGCATAAGAGCTGTTTAGCATGGTGTGCAGTGCACGTATGGGGCCAAGCGATGGTACCGATTCCAAATCCTTCCAGTTCGGGGGGATTGGGGATAGGAAATGGAATCAAATGATTGGAAACCAAAGTGGACAACTGCACCAGTGGCTGCTACCGCTTGTCGTGAACTGATTCGGTGCAAGTGCAAGTCAGGGTGCAGTGTTAGGTGCAACTGTCTAAGAAAACTATTAAAATGTACCGAATTATACCATTGTGGTGGAAAATTTGAATGAAAAAATTTACAAATATAAATATAAAATACTATTATTGATATATAGGACCATAAGCGACAGTCAATAATTAAGTTAAGTATGTATTCTATATATTTTTCATAAAAAAACAACTTAATACTTGCAACAAATTATGCGAGATGAGACGATTGAAAAAGTTTCTAGGCACCGCCGCGTGCCATGTCCGATTTTTTTCAGATAGATGTATGACAGCTATATATAATAAAGTATATATTTTTTTAAAGCTAGATAAATATGCTTTAAGTTAATATTTTTTTAAACACGAAATTCCGGGTTTCTGGCAAAATAAATCTGTTAAAATAAAAAAAACTGCGATCCGATTTTGATATTTTCGTCAATATTTTCCTTTTTTTACTATTAACCTATACATTAAATGTAAAATTGTTCTTAAAATTGAATTCCTCATCCCCGATTTATCAGAAAATGACACCATACTCAAGGTGTTAGGTAAATAGAAGCTGATATGATTTTTTTTCTGAAGCGCGGCGGCGAGTAACTTTGAATGCCCCCCCTGCCTACCCCCCAGGGGGTGGGGGATGGCTACCGGGCTAAATTAGCTTAACTTTACGTATATTACATCTGTGCCAAGTGAATTCTTCCGATACCAAAATTTGCACCTTCCATACATTGGGTGACACTACTTCCTGCACTAAAAGGACAGATTAGATATTTAAGACCCGTCACTCCACACTATGGATGGGAACCCTAGAAATGCTGGCTTGACGTCGTCAAGTTGCTTTTTCGAGTATCGGTGAACATACATAAATAGCCAAGAGCGAATCGGATTCGCGCACTAAGGGTTCCAAACCATTATCTATAAAAAATCGTGTTTTTTGTATGGCAGCACCCCTTAAATATTTATTTTATTTTGTTTTAGTATGTTGTTATAGCGGTAACAGAAATACATAATTTGTAGAAATTTGAACTGTCTAGCTATCGCGGTTCTTGAGATACAGCCTAGTGACAGACAGACGGACGGACACACAGCGAAATTTTAGTAAAATTATCCCGTTTTTACCATTTGGGTAGGTACAGAACCCTAAAAAAGATTTCGACAAATTGATACCCACCGTTTTGATGTCTCTGTTTAAAAGACAACAGATTGTCAATTAACACGAGATCCGAGGGAGCTTCAATGCCAAGTCGCAAAAGTTTGCGTCAAACAAATGCATCAGGCATGTGTGGGCGCGCAAATACTATTTGCATGGGTGTTCTTATGTTAATTAAATCCGAAAGTTTCTTTGATAGCATATTTGTAGTGTCTCAAATGTATGGAAGTTAGTTGACCTTTACTATTGTCAATTTCTTAGGTGTATTGCAACTGTCATGCTATTTCATAAAGATATTTCAATTTAATTTAAGTATATTTAATTTAAAACAACAATGAACTTGTGTCTTTGGCTTTATTCTCATGTCAAGACATATTCTTTTTCTTATAATTTATAAAAACTTAAAACCGACTTTACCCTCAAACTACACAACCGATTTTGATGAAAGTCTACTTTTGTATTGCAAAATAGAATTTCTCATACAAAGTTCCTTCTCTCCTTTTCATCACTTAATGGATGATTTTTGGGAAAAAACTCCTATGTGAAGGACATCTCAGATCTTCAACTATAATTTAATTTAATTATTAAAATTTAATTTAAATTAGTTCAGTGTTCAGTTAATTTAATGTAAATTAGTTCATTCAGTTATACTGAATATTAGTATTAGTATGGAAGTATGGATGTAGCCCTTTGCCGAGTCCTGCCTTGACATAGTTTGATATATTATACATACATATATATTTCTTGCATCCTTATCTGTCTACTAGGTAGCTATATCCTAGATTAATGTTTGTATTATAGTTTTTCTCATGCCTAATTAAAAAGGCAGACATATTAAATAATTAATAACTATAATCATTAAACATAGTATGACTCATTATTAGCAAATATCACTTGCTTGTTCAAGGTTACTGAATGGTATTACTGACATTTGATATTATTTACAGCTGCCAAAATTGTTATAACCTGTTAAATAACGTATCACATAGATATCTTTGCCTCACACTAAAATCTAACACTATATTTGCCTCAATAGTTACCCAAACACCATCACCAGTGATCTTATTAATAATAACATTCAAAATGAAATTAAAAATGCATGTAATAATAATAATGATAGAGGGACTAGGCGAAAATAATAATCATTTTAATTGACAATGCACCTTGCAACCCATCACTATTTTGATTCCTTTTACAAAAACTACAATTCAAAAAATTCCCAGTTCTATAAACAGCACATTTTTTTTCAACAAAACCACATTTGAATGGTTAATTTTCTATTTCAGTTAAATAAAAAAATACAGCAACCAAATTTCACTACAAAGATAACATTAGTAAATAGTTATTACTGATACTAAATCGTTTTCTTTATTTTACTTAATACACAATGTCAATTAGTAATTACAATTAAAACCCGCCTTGTATCGTTTCTTGTGCAAAAGTGCCCAAAACGTTATTACTGTGTAAAGTATATTTATATGTATATTACTATTGTATTTTATATGCCTACAGGCAGGAAATGAGATGCTAGTCTACTGCATTATGTCATCTATTATATCACTTATGTTCACAAAATAAATTTAATTAAGTCACATAATCTAATTTTGTAATGAAAATGCTATGCTGTTCCATTTACAAAATTTAAACAACTAAATAAAAAGAGAAATATCCCCTATTATGAGCAACAAATTTCTACAAAACCTAAATACAATTTTAGTTAAGCAGGCAAAAGGTATACAGATACAGCCTCCTGATGTAAGAAAAAACGCCTGCAACACCACAATAAATAACAAAATATTCAGGTTCGACTCCGGCCCACCAAAAAATTACATCATTTAACAAGATTGCAGATATCCTTTAGATATCAGCACCCATAGCAGAAGTGACAGCTTATATCACTATGTCACTCTACCTAACATCAGGGTGGATGTCAACAGTCTGTCATGCAATATAAACTTTATTTTAGTTTATTAACAGTGCCTCACTATGGAGGCAAGAGTTCATGTATGTAAAGAACATGTATGAGAGTATTGAGTGTAGACAAATTGAGAGAAAAGTTTGTCAGGATTGCAGAAAGAGGAGGATACATTTGATTTCAGGGACCAAAAATTAACGATCTCCAAGAGAATTATGATAGGACTGAGAAAACAGATGTACTTCATATATTTTAGATCAGTCAATGTTTTTATACACTCAACTGTTCAATTGCCTGCTATTAAAAAATAGAAACAGAATAAATGCAGAAGCGAGAAAGATTTTGTACTATAAGATTAAAACCTGCTTGATCTAGGTTATTCCTTCTGAATTAGTCTTACATTTATATAAAAACAAACTATAGTGTATCAATTGCACTTTTATTACTGTAAAAAATTATAAAGGCCTGAGACATGAATAAATATGAATCTATACCAATATTATGAATAAGAACACTACCAATTTTGATTGAAATTGGCTTACAAATAGTATTGAGTCTGAGGACACTAGATCACTTTTTAATAAAAAGTTTGCCAAGAATTTATGTATAAAAAGTTTTTATGCATACATTCTTGGCAGATAGAAATTATATTAGTCAGGATGCAAACAACGCCGCACGGCGGGATATATTGATCAGCTAATGAAAGACCTATGATAGATATCTATGCCAAAAATAATAAACAGAAAGCACAACAGTTAAAGGAACCACATTATTTAATAAAGGGCATTTCCGCGCATTGGCTAAAAATATCTCCTAACCAATTAGGCCAATATCAAATTGGAATGATGGATTGGACAGGGTGTGGTAAACCATCACAACACCCACTGCTCCATCTCCAAAAACATGTAAATTGGAAAAATATGCTGCGGAACTTCACCGATCATCACTCAACCACTGACAACCTAACGTTTCACCAAACCAATAGATAATTCCAACGCGTTCTTGTAACTAGTTGATGTAGGTATATGAATCATGCAATGTATAGATTCTATCCACATGAAACTGCACCCAGCATCTACAGAACTAGCACTGAACTATTCTAGAGTATAAAAGTATTGAATAGAATGTTACTGTACCTTGTCGCATAACGTTTTTACTTGATTTTCTGTCAATTGCTTGCATTCATTTAGTTGCTCTATCCATTGATCCAGTTCCTTTAGCGAAGCTTTGTCCTCCATGCTTTGTGTCTGTAGGTTTAACGTACGAGACGTTAAATAGTTTTTAAATGTCTATCTTTGAAATGTATACAAATGCATGCGAGTTAAATATTTTACACTTTGCCCAGAAAACTGACTACAGCAGACACTTACAAAATGGCGTAGGTATCATTTGCGTGACGTCAATTTTGCTACGAACGAAAGCCACCAAGCGGTTCATCCAAGGAACTACAATATGATGCTAATTACGGGTGCATTCATATTTCCCTTGTCAATTGTTATTTTAAATTGTGTACAAAAGATCTCCAATTATGATGTAAAATAAAATGTAACGCTTTGACGAAGAAATGTTAAGCATGCTATAGGTACTAAAAAAGTGTTTAGAACACAATGCTGAATGTTTATTTTTAAATATCACTTATTAATTACGAACAAATCTTACGGGAAATTTTAAGAAAATGGAAGTTTACTCACTTTTAGAGAACTGGATGGTATTAATTTAGCTTTCGCCATTGGTTGAGATGTTTCTAAAATAAATTCCATTTATGAGGGTATTCATAAATCTCTTTCCAAAGAATTTATTTGGGTACCGTACCGTTTATTTTAAAATAATTAATTAATTTTAAAACTTTAAATAATCAAGACTGAAAAAGAATATTTTCTCTTCTTGAATTTTGTTGATAGTGACATTGACACAGGTTGTCAGTATATTTTAGATTTTTGTCTTCTTTTTTGACATAAAATCGACACAAAAAGAAGATATTGTTAAAAATTCAAAACAAAAAATCAAGTAGAATGAACGCGCTCAAATGATTGATGTTGATTGGTTGTTGACATGTCGATCAAGATTTTATTACCATATTAAAAAATTTGGTAGATAGGCACAGAAGTACAATATATTGGTATCAAGCGGCAACACTAATGGTGTTGCCGCTTTAGTGGACTAAATTCTAAAGGCGGGTCTCCTGAAGTGCTATTTTTGAAACGCGGAGTCAACTAAACGAGTGGTTTTTCCATACAAAAAACCGTTCATTTAGTGACTCCGCGTTTGAAAAATAGCACCTCTGGAGACGTATTTTTGAAATCACTTGTCACATTACGAAGGGTTTGCACGAGCGTTTCCAAACGGGCGCATTTTTGAATTGGTAGTTTGCGAAGGATTTGCAACGAGTGGTCTTGACCACTCGTAATTTTGACATTTGTAGCGTAGATATGTCATCGAACCAATCATGGGAAATCCGTTCCATTTCACGTAGCTTTTTTATTCATGTTCGAATTTTTTTAAAAAGCATATACAAATTATCGATGTTTTCTGCGTAAAACAATATCATTTTTCGCTGACACGGCGGTTTCAAAAATACGATCAATCTGTATTTTACGCGAGCGGTGAGTTAGAAAACTACACGTTTTGTGTTTCGCTGAGTCCCTCAATGAAAAATAGCACTCCAGCACCTAAATATTCAAAACATTACACAAAAACATGCAAACAAAGGGGCGTGGCTATACACAATTGTCTATGGCATACACATGTTTCTGCTTTCCAAAGCAGATGGAAAACATGCGCTGCGCGGGGCGAGAGGGGAAGGGTTTCTTTTTTAATTATTTTATGGTTTTGGGTACGAGTCCTTTGGAGCCTATCTCTATTATTTGCAATTGGTAAAACGCAGAACACATCTTCTAGTTCTTCGTCTGGCAAAAATGATGATAACAGTAATCAGGAGTGCTATTTTTCATTGAGGGACTCAGCGAAACACAAAACGTGTAGTTTTCCAACTCACCGCTCGCGTAAAATACAAATTGATCGTATTTTTGAAACCGTCGTGTCAGCGAAAAACAATATTGTTTTACGCAGAAAACATCGATAATTTGTCTATGCTTTTCAAAAACTTCGAACATGAATAAAAAAGCAACGTGAAATGGAACGGATTTCCCATGATCGGCTTCGATGACATATCTACGCTACAAATGTCAAAATTACGAGTGGTCAAGACCACTCGTGCAAAACCTTCGCAAACTACCGATTCAAAAATGCGCCCGTTTGGAAACGCTCGCGCAAACCCTTCGTAATGTGACAAGTGATTTCAAAAATACGTCTCCAGAAATAAATATTATTAGGTATCATAAGTGTCATTTTTGAAACGCGGAGTCACCTAAACGAATGGTTTTTCCATACAAAAAACCGTTCGTTTAGTGACTCTGCGTTTGAAAAGTAGCACCTCATGATGAAGTCAACCATAAAGAAATGTTTCATTCAAAACAGAAATTACTTGCAGGAGACGGTTTGTGTATGAAAAATAATATTTTTGTTTTGTTTTTGTTTCATGTTTTTTGTGTTATGTTTCAAAAATTCTGGCGCAGGAGACCCGCCTTTACGATAAGAATAATGAAATAGGTTTGGCATTTTTCAAATGTTATTATCATTAACGTAAAATTTTTGAAAAATCTATGCTACAAAAGTCACCGAAACACAAAATGTGTAGTTTTCCAACTCACCGCTTGCGTAAAATACCATTCGGTCGTATTTTTTAAAACGTCGTGTGGTGTCAGCGAAAAACAATATTGTTTTACGCAGAAAAAATCAAAAATACGTCTATGGTTTTCTAACAATTTTACTATAAATGAAAATATAAATTTCCTTGATGAAAACGCAGCGTGAATTCAAGTGAATTGGAATGGATTCTCCATTAAAGGTTTCTTTGATATATCTACTTATTTAATATCTACGCTACGCTACAAATGTCAAAATTACGAGTGGTCAAGACCACTCGTTGCAAATCCTTCGCATACGACGATACGTACGAGTCGTACGATACGTACGATACGATACTAATGCGCCCATTCGGAAACGCTCGCGGAAACCCTTCGTAATGTGACAAGACAAGTGATTTCAAAACTACGTCCCCCGGTGCGAACAAGCGGACAAGTAAACGATAAATGGATTTTTCTTCTCTTGGCAACACTGCCAATTTCCTCTTTTGTGAAATTTGACAGTGACATTGACACATTCATTCATTTTCATTCATTCATCTTTGATTTTTATTTCTTTCCTTTTTTCATTCAATCAATTTCTTTCTTTTGGCTGGTGTTGTGTCGGTCGGTGTGAGGTTGTTGCAGCCAATTTGTAAAAATGACTGAAACATTGAAGTTGCGAGGCACGCTCTGTGGCCACAATGGCTGGGTTACGCAAATTGCCACAAACCCCAAATATCCTGATATGATTTTGTCTTCATCTCGAGGTAAGGTTAAATTTTTTGAACATAGGTTATGTGTGAACGAATCATAATCCTTGATCATCTTGCAAGCTACCAGAATAAATCTGAACGTAAAGTGCAATTTGTTAACGTTAATTACAGTCGCTTTAAGGCACGTTAATATTTTTAATGTAAATGATGAACCAAACTTTTGCCACGCGATTCCTGAGCGGCAAGCGGATATGGGGCTGATAACCTAAACATCCTTTTAGCTTATTTCCTTATGTAGTCCGAATATTTATGTAAAGTTGCTTACTTTTTCAGACAAAACTTTGATTGTATGGAAACTGACGAGGGACGAAACTAACTACGGTGTGCCCCAGAAGCGTCTGTACGGTCATTCTCACTTCATCTCGGACGTCGTATTGTCCAGTGACGGCAACTACGCACTTTCGGGATCTTGGGACAAGACTCTGCGTCTGTGGGATCTTGCTGCCGGAAAAACTACCAGGCGTTTTGAAGACCATACTAAGGTGTGACTGAACTTTCCTATGTTAGGTTTACAGTGATCAGTGTAGCGCCTATGCGAGGCAGAAGATAAGTGTAGCGCCTTTGCGAGGCAGAAGACTCCTTGAGACGACAGATACATTGTCTAACTCCTGTGGTCTGGGCCTTGAGTAAGTAAATCGGCATGTGATGTAAATGAACGACCTTTATTTTCTCTATACACAAAGTAAACATAATTTCAAACGAACCTCAGCTCATGCACAAGATGGTCAATATGTTTTGCATTTATAGAGCTTTAAAGAACCATAAACATTTTGTACATATGGCATAATTTACAACCTTAGATTAGTACGCCTAATTTCTTAGTATTAATAAAAAACCCATTCCTCAGGATGTCTTGTCAGTGGCCTTCTCCGTGGACAACCGTCAGATCGTGTCGGGGTCCCGAGACAAGACCATCAAGTTGTGGAACACCCTGGCCGAGTGCAAGTACACTATCCAGGATGACGGCCACTCTGACTGGGTGTCATGTGTGCGATTCTCTCCAAACCACGCCAACCCCATCATTGTCTCTGCTGGCTGGGACCGCACTGTCAAGGTTTGTTAAAAATAGTTAAAATAATAATATACTAGTAACTAAAAAGAAGTAAATATTTTCTACAGTAATAGATTTTTTGATATCATTGCCCTAAGATAATGTTGCTGGCTCTTTAAAGTCATATCTAAATTCGCTACTTTCTGAACTCAAATAGGGCTCTTAATTTATTAATTTACTGCAATAATAAATCTAAAATCACTTTGGAAATAGATATAATCATGACATGTGACATTATTTTGAAGTGTTTTATTTTCTTAACAGTACCAAATAATTTATTTCTTACCCAGGAAAATACCTAATTGGATCAGCAGTTGCAAACCTTAGAAATTTCTGTCCCCTATTTTATAACCAAGCAACTAAAGTATGAAACAGGATATAAGATATAATTTTCTCACTACTGCAAAAGAAAATAGAATAAGTCAATTTACTAATTGGTTTACCTTAGAAATTTCTGTCCCCTATTTCATGACCAAGCAACTAAAGTATGAAACAGGACATAAGATATACTTTTCTCACTACTGCAAAACAAAAGTAGAACAAGTAAATTTACTAATTGACGGTTTTCCCTTCAGGTCTGGCACTTGACCAACTGCAAGTTGAAGATCAACCACCTTGGTCACTCTGGCTACCTCAACACAGTCACTGTCTCCCCTGACGGCTCCCTGTGCGCTTCCGGCGGCAAGGACATGAAGGCTATGCTGTGGGACCTGAACGATGGCAAGCACCTGCACACCCTGGACCACAATGACATCATCACAGCATTGTGCTTCTCGCCCAACAGATACTGGCTTTGTGCTGCATTTGGACCTTCCATCAAGATTTGGGTAATTATTTTTAGCACTTGTTCTAAACATTTCTATTGAAAACTAGTACATAGTAGTTCATGTAGGCTACATGAAACAAACTTGAAGCTATAGATATTTAAACTGCCGTACTTAGAACTTCATCAGAAGCACAATGTTGCAAGGAGTGGCTGCAAAATGAAACTCAAATTATTACATTTGTGACCTCTATGAAAGGTTAAAAGAAAACTACACTGTAATATAAAACAAAATAAAATAACTGCGACACAACACAAGTGAATTAAAATTACTGTATGCAAATACTAATTGCAATTAATTTTCACAGGATTTGGAAAGCAAGGAGATGGTTGAAGAGCTCAGGCCCGAAATCATCAACCAGACGCAAACCTCCAAGTCGGACCCCCCGCAGTGCCTCTCGCTCGCGTGGTCCACCGACGGCCAGACCCTGTTCGCAGGATACTCCGACAACATCATCAGAGTATGGCAGGTGTCCGTCTCTGCCAGATAAGAAGACTACGAGACTGGTTTCATTTATTTTTGTTCTTTCATATATATGCAGGGGATAAAAATAAATGGAATTGCCTGACTAACTTTAGTTTTATTCGATCTCTTAAGTTTAAGGTATCTAGTAAGCTTATATGACATGTATTTATTTATCATTTTGTAAATAAAGTTTATTGTAATTCCTATTTAATTATTTCCTATTTCTAAATCGTCACATAAAGCTGAATTCTCACTGAAGTGGCAGCGAAGGGTAGCTGGTAGGCGTTAAGTGCCGCTCTTGATCGGTTATTTTGGAAATCTTTGGGTAAGGCCTATGTCCAGCAGTGTACGTTATCGGCTGAAATTATGGCAGCGAAGCGGCGAGCAGTATCATGATTTTACTTTACAACATTTAATGTGTAGGTTACCTATAGCCCGGTTTACATGGTGTCATTCTAGCGGTGACATGACCTAGTGTGCGTTACTCTACCTAGAAAGTAGCTCCTAGAGAGATATGAGTGGAATATATAATTAGTACCCAATATGCTGTAAATGTGCCCGGCATAAATAATTTGTGGGGGTTGTCGTTTTCGAAAAAAATGGAAAAAACGGTTCCTGCTAGGGTAACGTTGTTCCAGCAGGAAAATTCTAAACTACTGATCGAAAGGAGAAACAATGTGCATGGTCAGATAGCTTATATTTGTGGAAGTATGTGCGGCGAATATGGAATATGTGACGGTTCAGGTTTTTAAGATATCGAGTTTCCTGCTGGAGTAACGTTTAGCGAAATCGTTGTGCTCTAAAACTGTTACATGTGCGCATGTAGAATAATTTCACATGAGTAGCTCTTGATTTGTGCTAATGGCACACATAATTATATTTAAGAAAATATTTATAATTTTCGAGTAATCGCGCTTTTTTTGAAATACAAAAAAAAATTCGCAGCGCCGTTAAGAGAAAACGTATAAGCTCACTAAAAACTGTATTCGGTCCATCTCGACTCCTATTAAATCCATAAAAAAATTGGGAAGTGTAGGTACATCAGTTATCAAATAATATTACAAAAATCAAAATTATCCTATCATAATTTTGACGGTCAACGTACAAGAAAACGGATCAACGCAAGACGTGCGGGTATGAACTAAAAATTAGTACCTATAGTCGAATAACGCATTGCGAATTTTCAGCTACAAATGTTTCGTATGTAAAAAGTTATAAACAAAAAACAAAACCTGGAAACAAGGGCCGATAACCCGACCAAATTTGAATGACTACAAAAAAGCGGCGGTTTCATACATATCGATGACCTTCTTTATTGGACGTCTTATACCTAAAACGTTGTCATACAGTCGCGTTCAAAGGTATTTTGGCATTTCTTTTTTTTCACCCGAGCGTTTTTTGTTGGCTATTTTATAACCTTATTCCTAAGAATAAAAACTATGTAAAAATCAGTATCCTCATCAAAATGCCATAGATTATACAGCGGACCCCGGTCTCGGAAGCGTTACGGCTAAGGATGCAACAGGGAATACGCTCGGATGATGATGAATCTTAATATTATTATAATTATAATAATAATTAATGGTAATTTAAATATTTCATCAATCGAAAAATGGTATTCACAAACTCACATTATTTTTAAAAGACCTATTCAACGATATGTCACAAAATGTGTTTGTCGAGAAAAAAAAATTACTCCCTCTTTACTTGTATGGCAGCTACACCGCGGACGGACAGACAGACAGACATGGCGAAACTATAAGGTCCTTGTTTACTACGGACTTTAATCAATTTATATTCAGTTACATAAAAAATACAAAATGTTTTACGTTGTAAATAAATATAGTTACGCAGAAAACTTGGCTGTATGTGTGAGACTCAAATGGCCCTTTGCTTTTTCTTTTTGGAAAACTAAACAGCTGGTGTAAACAAACAATGATATGACTTGATTTAGTTGTTTATTTTATGAAATTTAAGTGGTTTTGTGGATTTTGTGGATACATTTTGTCGATTCAAATCGTTATTTTTTTACGCTTAACGATATAGAAATGATTTCAGTTCAGTATAAATTTCGGTAAGTATTCCAAACTTAGAGGATGAATGAAATTCAGTACATTTTACTTTCCCTGTTTTTAACAGATTAAAAATGACTATTGTTATGTTCGCTTTTGTGCCATAGAATGTGACTTTTTTGAGCATGTGGTACGAAAATAATATTTATATATAATTACTATGCATATAATTTACACACTTGTAAATAAAAACTACATTAAAACATAAATACTTACCACTTGGCACCTCACCGTAAATCGTCGAGCGTAAACTATGCTTGCAAGTATCTACCTACGGGCACCCAGCTGGAGCTGGCCGCCCGCTGCTGAATGAACCGCTGGCAAGCAAACTCGCGTGCGCCCGGCCGGCCGCCTACTGCTGAATGAAGTGAACCGCTGGCAAGCAAACTCGAGTGCGCCCGGCCGGACGCGCTGAATGAACGTTCATGACATGTCATGTCCGAACATGACATGACATGACAACTCGCCCGATGACGATTCAATGCATCGATACCGCTAACGCCCCGGCACCGGGCGGCAAAAGGTATTACTTAAATAAATAAACGCGAAGTGCATCTACTTTTGCGTGATTTACATCTCTATTTGTGGATTTTAACTACTTTTAGGATTCCGTACCCAAAGGATAAAACCTGGACCCTATTACTAAGACTCCAGTGTCCATTTGTCCGTCTGTCTGTCCGTCTGTCTTTCTGTGCCCAGGCTGAATCTCATGAACCATGATAGCTAAACAGTTAAAAAGCCAATGCAACCTCTTGGCGTTGTTTTGTTTTTTTTTTCGCCAGAAATGAAATCTGGGTCATATATTAGAGAACCAAAAGTAGTCAATGTAAAAAAAATCCCAAAAATGGGGCTAGCAATTCATCACTATTTTGATTACATTTTCCACCTATACCCACCCACCAGTATGCTAAACGTGGTCCTGTCTACCCCGTAAGGGATAAAGACGTGATAATATGTATATATGTAAGTATGTATGATAGATGAAAGATTCTAATAAAAATAACCCCTGTAAAAAAATAGCAATTATTACCTAACGGATCGTACAGGTTTTTTTTTAACATATTGTATAGTATACATACAAGTTTATTTATTGTTGACTTGTCTGTTTTCTACTTGAGTGTACTTCGGCTCAACACGTTTCGACCGGTTCGTGACTAAGTTAAGAAGGTCATCGATATGTATGAAACCGCCGCTTTTTTGTAGTCATTCGAATTTGGTCGGGTTATCGGCCCTTGTTTCCAGGTTTTGTTTTTTGTTTATAACTTTTTACATACGAAACATTTGTAGCTGAAAATTCGCAATGCGTTATTCGACTATAGGTACTAATTTTTAGTTCATACTCGCACGTCTTGCGTTGATCCGTTTTCTTGTATGTTGACCGTCAAAATTATGATAGGATAATTTTGATTTTTGTAATATTATTTGGTAACTGATGTACCTACACTTCCCAATTTTTTTATGGATTTAATAGGAGTCGAGATGGACCGAATACAGTTTTTAGTGAGCTTATACGTTTTCTCTTAACGGCGCTGCGAATTTTTTTTTGTATTTCAAAAAAAGCGCGATTACTCGAAAATTATAAATATTTTCTTAAATATAATTATGTGTGCCATTAGCACAAATCAAGAGCTACTCATGTGAAATTATTCTACATGCGCACATGTAACAGTTTTAGAGCACAACGATTTCGCTAAACGTTACTCCAGCAGGAAACTCGATATCTTAAAAACCTGAACCGTCACATATTCCATATTCGCCGCACATACTTCCACAAATATAAGCTATCTGACCATGCACATTGTTTCTCCTTTCGATCAGTAGTTTAGAATTTTCCTGCTGGAACAACGTTACCCTAGCAGGAACCGTTTTTTCCATTTTTTTCGAAAACGACAACCCCCACAAATTATTTATGCCGGGCACATTTACAGCATATTGGGTACTAATTATATATTCCACTCATATCTCTCTAGGAGCTACTTTCTAGGTAGAGTAACGCACACCATGACCTAATACGAATTCGAGTTTAATGTCTAAAACATGTACGAAACTGTACGTTAAATTAAACATGTATGCAAGAGTTGTAATAGGTACCTACGTTAAACGCAGTAATAAGTCTTGTTTAGTACCTTCATGAATACCAGGCGACCGCCCTTGACGCTGCCAGCACTCCGACACAGAATTAATAATAGTATTACATAACTCCGACTCCCTCGTAGTAGCGGAAGACCGCGCGCCTTTTTTACCGAGCCGACCGCTGCGCCCGCTGCCATTTCGATGGGAATTAATTATTTTGGCCTGAGTGAAAAATAGCGCCATCTATGTGCTAATGTGGAAAGTAAATGCTTCCCATTTTGAAAAAAAATTGATACTACTGCTAATTTGGACAGCGTTTCAAAAAAATTCAAATTTCAATACAGATACATTTTCACGTCTATATCCCTGACGAGGTAGACAGAGCCCAGGGCCGTTAGGGCCAAAGGCCACGCTTAGCGGGCGGTGGGCGTTAAGATGGAAAAGGAGTCAAAATAGTGATGGGTTGCTAGCCGCATCGCCTATTACCATGATTGAAATCTAGCAAAATTTCAAATTTCTTTATTTTATTATATCCACAGTCGTACATTTTGTTATATAAAATATAAGACGTCAGTTCAACTGACGGGAAAAACTGATCGTCAGTGCCCAGCTTTAGATATAGCTAGGTCTCTCCGTGGTGTAGTGTAGTGGTCACCATGCTAGTCCGCCACCCAGAGGTTCCGGGTTCGATGCCCGGTCAAGGCAAGTTGGAAAATGGCCTTTTTCAAATTGTCCTGGGTCTTGGATATTTATCTATATATGTATTTGTTATAAAATATAGTATCGTTGAGTTAGTACACAAGTCTCGAACTTACTTTGGTGCTAACTCAATCAGTGTAATTTGTCCCTTTTATCTTTATTAGGTACCTACCTATATTATTAATTCACAAGCGCTCGCTAGGTTTTCAAATAAGCGTGGCATGGTTTTGACTATTTAATTTCATTGATTATGATAACTTTATAGGTACTTACTTACACTTGCGTGTTCGATATTCGCCTCATGATTCGCACTGTGTTGCGTGCACATGCGGCATTACGGTTGTCATTGTCAGTTATATAGATGGCGATAGTAGTCGTTATAAACAAAAAATTTCTACTTTTGCTATTGGATACTAGATGTCGCTAAACCACTCGTAGTTCGTAGTGTAGTTTAGTGATGGACTTTATTTCCGGAATTAAACAAAACCGTTTTAGTGCCGATTAGCATGCTATAGACTATAGACCTAGAATTTCTTTACATGGTCTTGCTAAATCGTATACCTTTAAACGAGTAATTCTTTTTAGCGAGCGTTTTTAGACAGGTTTGAAAAAATTTAGTTAATGTTTGAGATGTAAGTAATGTAACCGAGCAAAGCTCGGTCGCCCAGGTACTAATATATTAATCTGTGGTGCTGCTGAACTTCTTTCACCACCACTTCAATCATTTGAACCATAAAATAACGTTCATTGTTACCATAAAATAACGTTCATTGCAATAAAAGTTCAAAAGCTGAGAGAAACCATTTTGGTGGCATATTTTATAAATTATACGTGATGTTCTGTACTTTTTGCTGTTGTGTATATGCTCCAAATAAAGATTTTCTCTCTCACATCCTCTAGTACCTTCTCATTTGTTTTTTTAAAATAGAAAAGGAAAAATGTTTGGTCATCTACTACGCCACGATGCGTTCTTTAAAATAATAATGGAATGAAAAATAGAAGGAAAGAGAGGAATAGGAAAACCCAAAAGAAAATTTATAGACCAAATAAAAGAAAAATTAAACGTGAAAACATATAAAGAGGTTAAGAAGAAGAGAGACATGGAAAGCACTCCACCGACAAGAGCCCAGCTCTTAAATATAAGAAGAAGAAGAAAGATTTTCTATTTCTATTTCAATAGAATAGAAAAATTTATATATTAATTTATGCTTCTGCTGTTAATATAACAACATGAAGAAGTCCATGAGATTCTTTATATTTTTTTTTTAATACATTGGATCGTGTATAGCGTGTTTTAAAAATGCCAAATGACGTAGAATCGAAGGTAGGAACCTATTCTAAACTGCAGAAACAAAACGCTTCGTTCACAAAAAATGTCAGCGAACTCTAGTGGCCACTTCCAAGAACTAATGTAATACTACTAAATTCAATAGGGATTTTTTATCTCGTTTTTACTTGCTTGCATATGCTGATAAAAAGTGAGAGAGACGTTGAATGAATAAGTGTACATAAATTTGTTAAATTATACTACACATTTCAATTTAACGCTGCCATTTTCGTTTTGTGGCACGGTTATGCGGTGGTCTGTGTATAAATTTTCTTGAATAACTAACTGTTACTTACCTTTAAAGTGTTGAGAAAGTTTTGTATCGTGCTATTTTGTATGTGAAATTCATAAGTGACTTCAAAAAGTGTGTTTATTTGCCAGTATAAACGTCAATTTCCTAGGGCGGAGAAGGTGAGTACCCACCGTACCGTCGACCGTCGTACGTACCGTGTGACCGTCGAATATTCGGCACTATTATATAGCTTGTTAGCTTCTAAACCAAAATATTGCTCTTAGACCAAAATACTTCCAGTGTAACTCTTGTATTCAATATCTAGTATTTACCTAATTAGAGCTTATTTACTACCTACTGATTCTTTTAGATAATGTCCCCCTCCAGCTATGTAGGAATATAACTCAAAATGATATGCTTAAAATATTTTTGAATGTATGTACTTGAACCCTGAATGAGTTGAAGATGAATCATTGTAGGTAGGTATTTATCCAAGTATAATGTATAAAATTATTAGTCTAATAAATGAGGTTGCAGTTACTTGATTGACTAAAACAATGTACAATAATATTGATCAAACTGAGTAAATGATTCGAAATACTGACCTGACCAAACAGTTCAAGGATGAAATTGTTTACTATCACTTTTGCTTTCAATTTCTTTTTAATTTGGTTAATAATTAGGTACCTATTAATGAACCTACTTAAAGACTATAGAGGAAATGTGAATTAGTACTACATCATAGTGTACATACTAATTTATCTACCTATTTAATTATTCCAACCTTGATGCTTTTCAGTGTGGTTTGTTGGCAATGATAATGGACAGGGATAGACGGAAGGAAATAGGAGAGACCTTTGCCCAGCAGTGGGACAAAACAGGTTAATTAAAAAAAATTGATCCAACTGTGCATGGTTTTTGGTATCCTTTTCTGGGACACCAATGAAATATTTGGAACAGAAAAAAATGGAATGTATGATACGGGCAATTAGCACTAAGTTAGCAACCAGCAATACACTAAAATACGCACTAGTAGATAGCACTAGTGTTTACCGGTGCATTGTTGTGAATAAATAAAAATGCATTTATTTTTAATTTTCATTTACTGCTGCCCTCATTTGAAAGGAAACTGATACATTATTTTATATTTTGTTTCAATCAAGCCCTAGATAACCCTTCAAACTATTTTATTTACTACTGTTTACAGTTTAAAGTGAGAACATGAAGCTTTTCTAAGCACATTTGTGAAAAAGGGCTACTTTTGGCTAATGTGCGAAGAAAAGGTTCACATTCTGAAGCAGAATGTCAAGTCATATCCAAATTCTTAACATATTCCCATTTGCATCGTCAGCTGTCGTGAAGCCTTGGGTCCGCTTTCCAGCTTTATTCTTCTCTACTTTTCCTAATTTTTGTTTTTTTTTGTAAACTTATTATTGTACATAATATCATTTAGCAGCAAACAATTAATATATCCCCTACGCTGTCACTGGGAGGAATTCCTCCTGACTTCCATTGTTTTTCTATTGCGTCAGGGTATTGGCGCATCTCAAAGAGATATATAACTAGCCGCAGCCCACAGTGATACCCGCGGAATAGCCTATGTGTTAATTCAGGGTGTCAGCTTCCTGCTTACCAAATTTTATCAAAATTGGTCCAGCCATTTACTCGTGAAGAAGTAACAAACATACTTACATACTTTCATAAGTATATTATTAGTGAAATTGATAAATAAATATAAATAAGTAAGTGTGATATGTACAGTACAAGGGGCAGGCTTATCCCAAGAATGGATATCTTCTGGCCACTCAAGTATCAGAAACGAATGTTTTTGTTTTATGCAAATCTTTTTCTTATCTAATATTGATGGTATTTAATTTCTAAAACAAAGTTATTTCAACAAGTTCTCTTATAGTATCTACTTAACTTTCACTTCTCTTGGTTATTTCCAATAGGAATATTTTAATTCCAAATTGCCGTAAAACAAAATATTTATCGTGCTTAATTAGCATTCATTGACAAGTTAAATAAATTCAGTGATGTAATTTGTTAAGTAATTAAAACACTTTTCTGCCTAATGAGTTTATTTATTATGTGTATAATTGATTAATTAGTGTGATTAACAAAATGATCTTTTTAATTAGGTGTCTTGTTACTTGATGACTGGAATTCTTATTCTGAATTCTGAGGAGCTCAGTGGCCTGCGCAGGAGTGCGCGTTGTTATTACTAGCGCTTTCGCAAGTAAAGCGACACCGGGCGAAGTCCACACATGGATTCTTGGGTGACCACAAGGCATAAAACTTTTCTTGAGTTCCTCTGTGCCTCGGATAGCACGTATAAGCCGTTGGTCTTGTATGTCATCATTGTATGGCAGTCGTCAAGCTATGTCAGATGCCTTTAAAGTGGAGTCACGAATAAATCTCCTAAAAACTGATTGCTCACCGGGTCTTGACGAAATATCAAATCGCATTATTAAAATCATTGGAAAGTATATTGCATTACCCTTGGCGCATATTTTTAACTTAAGCTTTGAAACGGGAACATTTCCTGCCCACTGGAAAACTGCTGCAGTGTTGCCAATACATAAAAGTGGTCCTATGAATGACCCCCGAAATTACAGACCAATTTCCCTTTTAGGATCTTTATCAAAACTACTTGAAGGTTTGGTCAATTCTAGACTATTGAGTTTCTTGGAATCGCACAACTTATTATCTAATCGGCAATTTGGTTTTAGAAGGCACAGATCTACTGAACAAGCAGTGTCCTATCTCACAAACACTGTTGTAACTCATCTAGATGAAGGGCGCCGCTGCGCTGGCTTCTTCTTGGATTTTTCAAGTGCCTTCGATACCGTGTCCATACCGATATTAATGCGTAGGCTGGAGCAATTAGGTGTAAGAGGTATGGCCTTAAACTGGTTCAGAAACTACTTAACAGGTAGGCAACAATGTATTCGAGTGGATTTGGAGGTGAGTAGCTTAAAACCAGTAAATTTTGGCGTGCCCCAAGGCAGTATCTTGGGTCCCACTTTGTTTTTAGCTTACATTAATAGCTTGGCTTCGCTTGAAATACCTCATGCGTCTATTGTGTGCTATGCAGATGATACGGCTATTATTTTTTCCGGCAAAAATTGGGAAGACTGTTTTCAAAATGTGAATAGGGGCATGCTGATTATATCAAACTGGCTGAACCATAACGTTTTAACTTTGAATGCTAAAAAATCCAAATTGCTATGTTTTCACAAAACTGCGGCGTCTGAGCCAGCTATCATTCCTCAGGTCAAATTGCATAGTTGCAACAGTATACAAATAAATAATAACCTTAACTGTAACTGTACCTGCGTTAATATTGAGAGATCACCAACTGTACGTTATCTTGGGGTTACTCTAGATGAAAAACTGTCCTTTGCCTCACACATTGAAGTGACCTGTAAACGTCTACGGAAACTAGTATACGTTATGAAACTTCTTAGAGAATCAGCCAATAGACATCTATTAATAACAGTGTATCATGCCCTTTGCGAATCCATTCTCAATTACTGTATATCCATTTGGGGTGGTGCATCAACTTGCTATATGATTAAAATTGAAAGGACTCAGCGAGCCATCCTCAAAGCAATGATGAATAGACCCTTATTATATTCTACAGTTTCCCTTTACGACGAGGCAAAAGTTTTAAGTGTGCATAAACTCTATATTTTAAAAATCGCTATAGATACTCATCGCCAGGTATTAAAATCTCCAAAATATCCCACTTTGGTTAATAGGCGAGTATTTAGAATTTCTATCCACTGCGTCAACACTGCCTTTGCCCACCGCTTCACTCAGTTTGCATCGTCCTTTATCTATAATAGTATTTGCAGGATGTGTAACATCAGAGAATCTTCAGTTGGAACAGCGAAATTTTCTATTCAATCACTTTTGCTACCATGGACTTATGATTTTACCGAAAAGTTCCTACGCATTGAGGACTAATGTACCGAACTCCATTATAATATTACTTGACAAGTTTTTCTTTTGATAATTGTTGGATCCGATCATTTACTTACTAGATTATAAAATAAAATTAATAACATTATGCTACCTATAAGCTTTTTCTGTTACTAAGTTATCGCCGGTTTAAGTTAGTTTATATAATAAAACCAGTTTTGTTAATGTAAGAAAGGCTACCACAGGACAGGCATTGTTGCCTAGTGTGGGGCCACCAGTAAACAACAGTCACATTAGTTTTAATTTGTAATTTTTTACTATTGTATCCTAGTTTAAGAAGTTCGTTAAATAAATGCATTTGTATAAATGCATTTAACAATATAGGAGCTAAGAGCTTCATCAATCTGTATTATAATTGTATCGATTCTTAGACAGGGTATTAAATGATGATGATGATGATGTTAATCTTTCTTTTATTTGCTCTAAAATGACTTAGTACAGTATTATGTTTGAAATTCTTTCTTATATAAAAAATGTTGTATGTTCTTATATAAATTAAAAAAAGTTTGAAATTAAAAAAATTAAAGTTTAGGCAGCTTAAAAAATCTGACATCAGCGTTGACACACAAAAAGCAAACAAACTGAAATTCTGCAAAGTGACCACATCTTTCTGTGTTTTAGTCCTCAAACCAGTCTAACTCTATATTCACATTATCAGACTCACCATAATTGTTTTTTTTTTCACCCATATCACCTCGTTCTGAAGCTATTTTTCCACCCCTAGGTATACAGGGTATTATTTAAACCTCTTGCACATGCAAGCATGCAATGGGAGGCAGCAACATTCTTTTGTGTTTGTCTTTTTGTGGACTAAAAAGTTGTTTTGTAATGTAATGGAGAGGGTGAGCTGCAGGCCTCCACCTTTTGCCCAGAATTCTGAATAATAATGATTGAAACTTCAAAAATCAGTTACCAACCCAACTCCTTTTAGGAAGCTAGACCATGTGCTGCCATTCTACTTGCTTCAATCATGGCTCCTGGGTGTTTCAGGAACCTTTGTATTTGAAGTTAGATGTTTCTTGTTTTTATATTATTTTTACATGAGTTTGAAAGCACTTTGGGAGTGATGGATAGCCTTTGAAAACTCACCCAGGAGTAGTGCTATGATTGGTACTGGTTAGGTATTGTATAAAGTTTATCAAAATAAGTTTGTAATAACTTTATTATATACCACATGTAGGATCCAAACTATTCTCTTTATCTAGAACTAGCAGTCCATCCCGGCTTCGCCCGTGGTACATACATAGCCTATGTCACTCAGGGATAACATACCTATCCAACAGTGAAAGAATTTTTAAAATCGATCCAGTAGTTTCGGAGCCTATTCAATACAATCAAACAAACAAACAAACAAATTTTTCCTCTTTATAATATTAGTGATAATAGCGCCGGAACTTGGCAGGGATGTAATGTTAACAATCCAATGACATTTAATTATTGTCTTGTCATATCGAAAGAGAATATGAGTCAAGTGATATCAGAATCCTATTAGATGACAAAACAGCACATCTTTGCTCATTTGTTATGAAGTCTTGTCTTGTCTTAAGTCAATGGTTGTTGTGAATTGTAGTTGCCAAAAGAATCAACAAATTTTGATGACTTTTATTTTGTTTGATGGTTGACTTGAAAGTCACAGACCTAGATGTAAAGTTTTTTTTATTTTTGTCATGTGTCCATTAAAATGGCAAAGTTTACAATTAGCTACTTTCCAACAACTCAAATCAGATACATTTTACTAACTGTCAATTGAACAAACATTTTCTATGGGATTTGTATGTAGACTAGACTTGATTGGAATAGTGCTCTTAATTTAAGTTTTTTGCAAAATAATTAATCTGAAATCAGGTTGATTGATCAATAAATAAATAAATAAATATATAGGGACAAATTACACTGATTGAGCTAGCCCCAAAGTAAGTTCGAGACTTGTGTTATGGGATACTAACTCAACGATACTATATTTTATAACAAATACATATATAGATAAACATCCAAGACCCAGGACAATTTGAAAAAGGCCATTTTCCAACTTGCCCTGACCGGGAATCGTACCCGGGACCTCTGGGTGGCGGACTACAATGACCAGTGACATTATATTGTGATATTTTTTGTAATTTTTGTGCAAAAAATTTATTTTTGACCCAGGAAAGTACCCAGTTGTGTTGTTTTTGTTTGACTAGGGACTCACAATTTATTCTGTAATGGTGACAGTTCATTAGGGTAAACTTATCTATATTATAAGATAATCTACTCTTTGAACCAGGTTATCATATCACAATTGATAAGCTGGCGAATGTTTGAACCACACCTTTAAAATTCTTTAAGTGCAGACTTCTTGGACTGCAAATAGAATAGACGGCTTCACAGGATAAATGTAGCAACTAAAAGAATTATTTAATATAAATTCATCCTGACTTCACACGGGTATGTGTACGGGTAGGCATTTTCCGAGTTTATCAAGTACTACTGTCCTACTGCTGAGCAAGCTACTGAGGGGCTCACACAAGTTAAGCAACACCGGGCGCTATCCGCACTTGGATGGGTGACCACAAGTTGCATAAAAACTCGAGCTCCTCCATGCTTCGGAAGACACGTAAAGCTGTTGGTCCCTATCGTCATCGTATGGCAGTCGTGAAGCTATGCCTTTAGAGCTTAAAAAATCTGACACCAGTGTTGCCCGCTTACACACACGAAAAACATACAAACCGCTGGGCAAAGTAAATAAATACCGATACTAGGCAAAAATTGCTGTATTAAACAGTGATATGTCTAGGATTAGAGAGTATACAAAGCGCAGTATAGAAGCCGCGCGCGCGCATGCAGCGCGGCAACGTGACGTGACACTTCCGCCAAGCGGCGCGAGAGGACTACGCAATTAAGATGCTCCCTAGAGAAGGAATCATTACACGACTCCCAAAAAAGGAGGAGGTTATCAATTCGTCGCAATCTTTTTTTATGTATGTTCACCGATTATTCAAAGACGCCTGGGTCGATTTGGAAAAATTTTTTTTTTGTTTAAGAATGTGAACTTGCGACCCATGATTTTTTTATTAAAACCCGTTATGTAGTTTGGGGATGAAGCAAGTTTTTAGTATTGAAAAATTATTTTGTGAACTATTGTTAAAAATATGAATGTTTATAAGCTATAGCTTAAAGCTGTGGTTTGATTAAATAAGTTGCTCTTTCGAAGTAAATTAATCATGTAAAATGACATAATATTTGTTAATTAGGTGCGCGTACACTGAACTTTCAAACTTACGCATTTCTTACGACACAAATTACCACAATTGGCTTTTTACTGTGTAAGTTTTTGGTTAATATTTTTATAAACAAAAAAAATGTCACTGATTATATGAAAATGCCACTAATTTTTTTTTTAAACAGCAAGAAAATTAGTTAATTTTTAATCAGATTAATTTTTTTTTCTGATTGTGTAACTTATTGACATGAATTATTGTTTATTTTGGGAGAAACAACATATAATGTTTAAACAATTTAACGAGATATACAATACCACTTGAAATCTTACCAATTTGGTCTCCGTCTTACAGTCAGTACACAGTGGAAAACAAATAAAGTTTTAAAGAATTTATTCTCATAAAAATTTACAATAAATCCACTTACATGATAGCAGAATTATTATAAAGGATCTTAAATTAGAAAGCAGTCAGTTAAATAAAACATTTATAAACTAAACATAGCTTATTTCTAAAGAAATGGTAGTTACCGGAAATTGCCAAAATGACGAGGTTGCAGATTACAGAAAATTTACATCAAAGATGATTTCAAGTCGGTAATTTAACCTCCACATAGACAAACAACCGTTTATAGCCAATATGTTTCATTGGAAACGTCGTCTCTAACCAAACACAGCTTGCGCCATAATGTCGTAAGCTTTCTCGACTTGCTCCGTGATGTCTTTCACCGGCTTGTCGTCTATGGACATCCAGACGGTGCCAGGTGCGCCATTTTTGTACATCTCCATAAAGCCTTTGACTGCTGATGCCACCCTAAAAACACATTGATGATTTAATATCCGAAGACTGGCCGCCTTCATCTACGTTTAAAAATTTTCAAGATTTGAGTTCCGGGAGAAAACCAATTACATAGGATGTACCAGCTGTTTTTCTTCCTGCGTAGATAGTAAAAGTAATCGAAGGAATCTGAATTATGGCAATAGGCAATGCTACCTATCACACTAAGTTTCAGGTATTCCCTTGGTCTATCTTCACGCTAAACATTTGGATGTTACGGCTCTATATTCTGCCTACCCCGTTAGTGATAACAGCACAAACATAGATGTAGGTCTGTAAATATCTGAATTGGATCCCGAAATATTTGTTTGTCCGACTTTATACAGTATTTGTTGTTCCTTCCGACCTTCATTGTCATCATCCCAGCCCTTCTTCCGCCCACTGCTGACCACAGGCTGGTTGTAACCTTAATTTAAACATGTTTATTTGCCAGGCAAATTAAAAAACGCCCCAGCTTTCGAGCGTACACCTTTGAAACATAAGAACCACCTCGATCAAGTCAGCTTTTGAACAAAAACATAAAACCGCAGACAGAAACCCGTCTAAACTTTTAACATCCCTTTTTTTCGTCAGGGGTTTAAAAATAAATAACACTATGAGGTATATAGGCAGTGATAGGCACTTACGTTTGGTAATACACATTTAATTTTTCACACTCCTCAACAAACTCTTTGCCATCCATAGTGACGAAGGTTAGTTGGTCCAGATTGTGTAGAAGTGGAGTGTCAGTAGGACCATAGCCGATCGTCAACATCCTTATGCCGGTTCGGTCGAAAAATGGGGCTATCTAAAAATACAATCAAGTTTTAATTGTTGTTTAATACATTATAAATCATTCATGCTTGTTCTTATAGGACAGGTCTGTTTTCTTCATCAGTCAATTAAAACTACAGATATACGAGGGTCGTTCAATAAATACTTAGCCTACAAAAAGTAAACGAAAATTTTGGAAAAGTGGCAATTTATTTTTCAACATAGTCTCCTTTTAGTTCGATACACTTAGCCCAGCGATGCTCCAACTTTTTTAACCCGTCCGAAAAATAGTTTTTGTCAAACTCTGCAAAATAGGCCTCCGTGGCGGCGATGACCTCCTCATTTGATCCATATCTATTCCCGGCGAGTGATTTTTTCAGATTAGGAAACAGAAAGAAGTCACAAGGGGCCAAATCTGGAGAATACGGTGGATGGGGCAGCAATTCGTAGCGTAATTCGACCAATTTGGCCATGGCAACGGCAGACGTGTGAACCGGTGCGTTGTCGTGGTGAAACAGCACTTTTTTCTTCGCCAGATGGGGTCGTTTTTTCTTTAATTCGGCGTCGAATCGGCCCAATAAATCGGCATAGTAAAGCCCTGTAATTGTTTTACCCTTCTCGAGGTAATCGATGTAGATCACACCTTGTGAATCCCAGAAAACGGTGGCCATAACTTTTCCGGCAGATTTTACAGTTTTCGCCTTCTTTGGAGCACGTTCCCCGGTCTGGATCCATTGTTTTGATTGCTCCTTGGTCTCTGGTGTGTACCAGTGGATCCAAGTTTCATCGACGGTCACAAAACGACGCAAAAACTCCGCTGGATTCCGCTTAAACAGAGCCAAACACGTCTCCGATGTGGTCTCACGGTTGCGCTTGTTTTCCGGTGTGAGTAAACGCGGCACCCATCGCGCCGACAGCTTTCTCATGCCGAGTTCCTCGTGAAGAATATGATGCACTGTTCCTTCTGAAATGCCTACAGTCTCAGCTAGCTCCCGAACCTTCAATCGGCGATCTGCCAATACGAGATCATGGATTTTTTTAATGTTTTCCTCCGTAGCAGCTGTTTTCGGTGCACCTGGACGTGGTTCATCAAAAACCGACGTACGGCCACGTGCAAACTCGTTGAACCAATTCTTGATGGTGGCCATCGATGGAGAAGAGTCACCGTACACAGCATCCAAGCGCTCTTTGATTTCGATGCGCGTTTTCCCTTCCAAAAATAGAAATCGAATTACCGAACGATATTGCTCTTTTTCCATTTTTGTAAAACCGATCGACACGTTCGCTTCCTTAAGTTGTCAAATTAAAACAAATGAAGGGATTGGAATGAAAATTTGAAAAAAGAATTAAAAAAGAATGTGCTACACTGTGGTAAAACTCTTTTGAAACTACAGCGCCCTCTGGCGATGAGGCTAGGTACTTATTGAATGCCCCTCGTAGGTACATAATGTGGAAAATACGAGGGGCATTCAATAAGTACCTAGCCTCATCGCCAGAGGGCGCTGTAGTTTCAAAAGAGTTTTACCACAGTGTAGCACATTCTTTTTTAATTCTTTTTTCAAATTTTCATTCCAATCCCTTCATTTGTTTTAATTTGACAACTTAAGGAAGCGAACGTGTCGATCGGTTTTACAAAAATGGAAAAAGAGCAATATCGTTCGGTAATTCGATTTCTATTTTTGGAAGGGAAAACGCGCATCGAAATCAAAGAGCGCTTGGATGCTGTGTACGGTGACTCTTCTCCATCGATGGCCACCATCAAGAATTGGTTCAACGAGTTTGCACGTGGCCGTACGTCGGTTTTTGATGAACCACGTCCAGGTGCACCGAAAACAGCTGCTACGGAGGAAAACATTAAAAAAATCCATGATCTCGTATTGGCAGATCGCCGATTGAAGGTTCGGGAGCTAGCTGAGACTGTAGGCATTTCAGAAGGAACAGTGCATCATATTCTTCACGAGGAACTCGGCATGAGAAAGCTGTCGGCGCGATGGGTGCCGCGTTTACTCACACCGGAAAACAAGCGCAACCGTGAGACCACATCGGAGACGTGTTTGGCTCTGTTTAAGCGGAATCCAGCGGAGTTTTTGCGTCGTTTTGTGACCGTCGATGAAACTTGGATCCACTGGTACACACCAGAGACCAAGGAGCAATCAAAACAATGGATCCAGACCGGGGAACGTGCTCCAAAGAAGGCGAAAACTGTAAAATCTGCCGGAAAAGTTATGGCCACCGTTTTCTGGGATTCACAAGGTGTGATCTACATCGATTACCTCGAGAAGGGTAAAACAATTACAGGGCTTTACTATGCCGATTTATTGGGCCGATTCGACGCCGAATTAAAGAAAAAACGACCCCATCTGGCGAAGAAAAAAGTGCTGTTTCACCACGACAACGCACCGGTTCACACGTCTGCCGTTGCCATGGCCAAATTGGTCGAATTACGCTACGAATTGCTGCCCCATCCACCGTATTCTCCAGATTTGGCCCCTTGTGACTTCTTTCTGTTTCCTAATCTGAAAAAATCACTCGCCGGGAATAGATATGGATCAAATGAGGAGGTCATCGCCGCCACGGAGGCCTATTTTGCAGAGTTTGACAAAAACTATTTTTCGGACGGGTTAAAAAAGTTGGAGCATCGCTGGGCTAAGTGTATCGAACTAAAAGGAGACTATGTTGAAAAATAAATTGCCACTTTTCCAAAATTTTCGTTTACTTTTTGTAGGCTAAGTATTTATTGAACGACCCTCGTACATATTAAGAAATTGTTCAATTGGTAAAAGAAAAGTTTGGGGAATAAAGTGAATTTAAATAATAATAATAGTAAAAAATAATTTTGGGAATCCCAAATCATGCTCTGCCTGAAGTGTAGCACTGCAATTTTGGTTCAAATATAAACTGAGAGGTGCGCAGACCTCACGAGCTCCACAATGGATATTGCGCATGTGCTCTATATGCCCTTGGAGGTGAATTTACAAATACAACTTACTGCGATGCTCTGAGTGAAGTGCAACACTGCAGTTTTGGTTCCACTATAGACTGGCAGGTGTGCAGACCTTACGAGCCCCAGAGCGGATGACATGTTGACTATGGTGCCTCCTACGCCGCCTTTGTCTCTGCGCATGTGCTCTATATGCCCTTGGAGGTGAATTTACAAATACAACTTACTGCGATGCTTTGAGTGAAGTGCAATACTGCAATTTTGGTTCCACTATAGACTGGCAGGTGTGGAGACCTTACGAGCCCCAGAGCGGATGATATGTTGATTATGGTACCTCCTACGCCGCCTTTGTCTTTTCGCATGTGCTCTATGCCTTTGGAGGTGAAGGAGACTAGGCCACGCTGTAAAAAAGGGGTACAAATAAATTTAGTTGCACACATAACAGTAAAAACCGCAGAATCTGATCAGTGGTTAATAAGTAGTTAGCGAACACACGGAGAGACGGTCATACAAATTTTCATTCGCGACTTTATCGGTGATAGTCCCTCTTCTTGTAAGATGACGGACATCCGGCAATGAGGTGGATGAATAACAAAATTAAGTCGCAGTATAAGGAAGGTGGCGCGGGTCATGGAAGGATGACGTTCACAAAGAGAGCCGGGAGAATGGATGATGACTGGCCCTACTAATTCTGTTCCAAATTAAATTGTTTGAGGTCGGAGCTTAAAGCTTTGCTCATTACAAGTAATCTAAAGCAATTTAAGAGTAGAGAGAGTAGAAGAGTAGTTTCCAAAATTAAATATTTTTGAATGAAAAAAATAAATGTTAACACTATCGTACCAGCACGGCACAACAATATACTAAACTATTATATTGTGACCATAATATAAGAAATGAAAAATGCTAAATCAATCATATTTTGAATATTTACAAATCTGAGGCGTTGCTCTACAAGAAAAGTAACTTACATAGTTAATGTCGCACATTTTTGCCCAAACGTTCGCCGAATCGTTCATGACACCCGCATTGTTAACAATCGTGTCCACTCGACCGAATTTCTCGACCACCGCCTTGAAGGCCTCGCTTATATTGCCCTCGTTTGAAACGTCGCATTTGAAAAAGACCACTTTGCCAGGGTAGTCCTTCTCGAGTCGCGCTTTTGTAGCTTTTCCGACCTCTTCAGCTATATCCAGTAACGCTACACCCTGGAAAAGAATATTTAAACTGTTCTTAAAACAACGACAACTGATTAGATGCGACAGATCATGTCATGATTAGATGCTCACTTTGTTATCTAAACTAATATTATAAAGAGGAAAGATTTGATTGTTTGTTTGTTTGTTTGTTTGCATCGAATAGGCTCCAAAACTACAAGACCGATTTTAAAAATTCGTTCACCATTGGAAAGCTACACTATTCCCAAGTGACATAGGCTATATTATATTTTCAAACAAATTAGGGATCTTTACTAAAACTCCAATAATGTAACCCAAAGTGTAAAAAAAAGACTTAAAAAATTCCTTACATCGCGTGCGCTGCCGAAACTATTGATGATGGAACAAAATAATGTACTACAACTTTGAAGAACACATCATTATCTACAAAAAGTGTCGTGGCAGCATATGTCTATCTATTATAGTTAAGTCACAATACGTGTAATTTTATGTATAAAATAATAATTGAAATGCCGCCGCTAGAAAAGGCTCTTTATTTTTACCTTAGCATTAATCCTTATCAACATAAACTAATATTATAAAGAGGAAAGATTTGATTGTTTGTTTGTTTGTTTGTTTGCATCGAATAGGCTCCAAAACTACAAGACCGATTTTAAAAATTCGTTTACCATTGGAAAGCTACACTATTCCCAAGTGACATAGGCTATATTATATTTTCAAAAAAATTAGGGATCTTTACTAAAACTCCAATAATGTAACCCAAAGTGTAAAAAAAAGACTTAAAAAATTCCTTACATCGCGTGCGCTGCCGAAACTATTGATGATGGAACAAAATAATGTACTACAACTTTGAAGAACACATCATTATCTACAAAAAGTGTCGTGGCAGCATATGTCTATCTATTATAGTTAAGTCACAATACGTGTAATTTTATGTATAAAATAATAATTGAAATGCCGCCGCTAGAAAAGGCTCTTTATTTTTACCTTAGCATTAATCCTTATCAACATAAATTACTTCATATTCAAGACTGTTTCAATATCTTTATATAACTTTTTGAATCATTTAATTTGGACATTTCCATTCGAAAGATATCACGAGTTTAAAAAATTAAGTAAAAAAGTAGCGTGGCGTCGTCACCCCGCTCGGCTAGCAGCGGTCGTGTGCGGAATTGAATATTTTTCGCTTGAAATATTTTTTGTTCGCTTAATGTTTTTTTTTCAAATGCAAATGAATTCTATTCTATTCTTCTATTCTTAAAGTTTATACAACAAAAAATTATTTTCAGAACTAAATCCATTTTTAAGATATTTTTTTTTTTAATAAATACATACTATTTAGAGCCCGCTAGATCCCATTGTTGGGCAAAGGCCTCCCTCTCAGCTCTCCATTTCTCTCTGTCTTGCGCTTTTGCTTGCCAGTCCTTTGAGTTTTTTTGAAAATCCCGCTAAACTATCCCCGAGTGACATAGGCTATATGATGCCAATGTCACTCGGGGATAGTTTAGCTTTCCAATGGTGTAAGAATTTTTATAATCGGTCTAATAGTTTCGGAGCCTATTCGATGCAAACAAAAAACTCACCCCTTAAGGGGGTGAACCGGGGTCAAAATTTTGTATGGAGAAACAAAATTATTCGAAACTTCGCAGAAGTATTCCTGGCGATAAACGAGTAAATACCTGTTTCAGGATTTTTTAAAATTCATCCTATAGAGGGATAAAATAGGGTGACCTACCTAGGCCATGCTGAAGCGTTCCGTCGCTCTAGCAAATTACGGAAACTGGAATGGGAACGACAATGGAAATGGCAACGGGAACACGAATGGGAACGGAAATGGGAATGGAAACGGGAAAAATAGAAACTGAGTTATTGGTGACTGACTGAAATATGAACTCACAGTAAAAACCGCTGGGTCTAGAGACTCCAAATTTGGCACATAGGTTTCTTATAAGGTCTAGAGGTGCACTAACAAATGATTTTTCAAAAATCACCCCCTAAGGGGGTGAAACGGGGGTCCTATGTTTGTATGGAGAACCAAGTTTAGTCAGACCATTTTATTCAAAACTTTGCGGTAAATTAGAGTACTTCTGGCGGTAAATTAGTAAATACGTGTTTCAGGATTATTCAAAATACCTCTTCTAGAGGGATGAAATGGGGCTAAAGCGTCCGGTCTCTGTCTCTCACGCTCTAGCAAATGATGGGAACTTAAATGAGAACTAGAACGGGAATGGGAACGATAACTGGAACGGGAAAAGATGAGCTAACTGATTGGTAACTGACTGACATTTCAACGCACAGTCCAAACCACTGGGTCTAGAGACTCCTTTGGCACATAGTGTTCCATATGAGGTCCAAAGGTGCACTGAGATAGGACTTTTCAAAACTCATTCCTTAAAATATGTATGTGAAACGGGGTCCAAAATATGTATAGAAAAACAAGATTTTTAAAGTTAGACTAATTTATTCGAAACTTTGCAGGAGTTCTCTGGCGGTAAATGAGTAATAGGATTTACAAAATTCGATCTTATTACAACCACTTTTGACTTCTACGCGGACGAAGTCGCGGGTTACAGCTAGTTTTGAATATTTTTATAGGTTATAATTTTGATATATATCTGTCTGTGGCATGATTTCTTTCACGTGAAAGCAAGTTTCCTTATAGTAGTTAGTATAGTTCTGTTTGATAGAAATCGGTTTAAAAGTTATGGGATGGGAACGTTTGAAATTTAGGTTATTTTTTATTTGCCTGGTAAAGAAACTTGGCTGAATTATATGGGGTTAAGGTTATTTAATTCATATAAGCTATATTGCAAAGATAAGAAATGTACAAATGGTGTACCTAATGTAATATTTAATCAAATAACTATTTCAAAAATAAATTACAACATTTCTTACAAACTGTTATTTTATAGTTATGACTATAACAGTCGATTGAGATTGCACTGTTCGATAACGGCGTCTCGAATAGTCTCGATCCCAATTTCATAGATATTTTCGCTATAATCGAGTGCAATCATGCAACATAATTGCATATTCACTATAAAAAATAACGTCTCGCTCGTGAAGTGGGTTTATTGCTGGTGTTACCGCCGCTAAATAATGTGATGTACATTAAAATTCAAATGACAACATTCTTACATTCTTAAATTAAAAATGCTTTTTCTCAATGTGTATACTTGTCGTATTATTTACCTAAATAGCCCAATAAGACATTCTTATCATACGTCTCTAACCTAAAAATATTTTTTCAAAACTAAAAACCGAACTGATTTTTATAAAATTTCTATGGGGCCACATGACAAATATACCCTTTCAAACAAAAAAGAACTTCCCAAATCGGTCCAGGCGTCTTTAAAAGAAAGATCGCGACGTATTGATAACCTTCTCCTTTTTGGAAATCGGTTAATTTAAATAATTTTATTAATAAATAAGGCGGGCAAATGTGATCATTTGATCAATCACAATATAATAATATCTGAAGTACTTAGTATAGTATTACGTATTGTCATAAGATACATTATAGGTATGACATGTGACGTAGTATCAGTACAAAACACACCTTTGCTCCTTCCTTTAAAAACGCCTCCGCATATTGAGCTCCCAATCCGGAAGCACCACCAGTCACCAAGAAAGTTTGACCCTTAATCTTGCCTAAATCGGCCATTTTGAAATAAAAAATATGGATACTTATTTTTTCACTGAACGCTTTATTATTCTGATAATCTTCTATGTTGTTTTTCTTTATATATCACCTATGTATTGCATAATCCTATGATATCGTATTTATCTTTTTGATGCGTCATGCTAGCATATATCCGCTAGATGGGGGCTTTTTAATTTTTGTTAGATTGTATACGTATTTATATACGTATTATTCAAATCTATAGATGATCTTTTTATTAAAAAAAATATATTGCCTCTTAAACTGGAGGATTGTTAGAAGTTAGAAATAATTTTAATACAAAACACAATTTCATCTAAAACAGTTTTGGTCGCGTATAACTCTTCAGTTTTTACTCGAGATCGTATGTTAGTACACTATATTGAAATTAATAATGTAAATATTTTACCTCCCACATGGCCCGAGTTTGTTGACCCACTAGCATATGCTATTATCGCGAACTTTCAGTCAACTAATTCCACTGAGGGATTTTCGGCCATTAGGTCACTCATAAAGCAACTTTGTTATTATACTGACGTATTTTATACCCCTAAAGTAGCCAAGGTATGTACAAAATGTAAGTGTTGTAATATTACGCCGTCTAAAACAGGGAAAATATATTAATCAAAACTTTAATTTCATTCCGCAGTATCTTTTTAGGGTACAAGGAAAGTTTGTTGTGAGTCATGCATGTGTCTTGTCCTCTATCTGCTAAACGGTTATATATGAACAAGTGAAAAAATTCACAGCTGTAGTAGCATTATATAACGAAATTTGAAGGAAAACTATCAGAGCTAAGTAGGGTTTACAAGTTAAAAAAATTATAGACTTTAAATTATTGAATATTTGTACGAGTACATTTTGTAAGTTGGTCAACTTACAAAATGTACTCGTACAAATTCAATAGAAAATTAGTTTTTAGTGGCATGAACTGAAGGTTGGCAATTGCAACTACGGAACTCTATACTGCGCGTGGCCCGACAAGCACTTGGCCGGTTTTTTATGATTCTTCTTTACCAAAGTATGCGTTCTATGATATGAACGACGGTGATATGACATATATGATATGTTCATTCGTTAGATTACGAGTATCCCTCATATTGCGTGGTGTTTTACTATACACTGTAGTGACTAACTTTATGTTGTAATTACATGGTATTTAGTTTTATTTTATGATTGCGCTTAACGACAATGCGCCAAAGAAATAATTGGTAAGATCTTTCACGAGCTTAAACATAGCTTGGGCAATATTCTACAAGAATGTAGAAAAACAGTTATAAGCAGATAGAATATACCTACCTACATTTAAAGAGCTGATATTGGCATTGATGCAAGATAATGCTTGCAAAGAAAATCAAATATCAGACCGACTTATAATTTAAAGTATAATGAGTATGAAATTCGGATTTTACGAGCTTATAAAACATGGATTTCGAAATGAGTTTTTATTGTAACACTGACCGGTCTATTTAGTGATGCAGTAGAGCGATATATCGAACTGTTTTAACCTCGATTTTCACACTTATTTCAGAGGCGTTAGGTGCGACTATGCGTGTACTTTATTGCGTATTACAAGAGAAAATCTGAAGAAAATCATCTCAACTAATTATAAGACCGTAACGTATATCGTCCGATTATCTATCGCGTGTTGGACAGTAATTAGCAGTCAAACTGTTGTTTCTATTGGACCGTTAAAACTGTGCTTCAAACGATCGCCTTTTTGGAAAGGATACCGTGCCACAGAATTCATAAAAGTACCTATTAGGTATACAGGATGACTTTTTACCCGCCAGCTAAATTTTTGAAGCACGTTCAGTCCATGATACTGAACCACTTTCCACAAAAAAAGTTATTAAAAATCGACAAAAAAAATTTGTCCGCCCATACAAAATTCGTTTGGCCGAGCGCTGATATGTACGGGAAGCCGAATTTTTATTTTCAGTTTTCGTTAATTGTTTTTATAGAAAGTAGTTCAGTATCATGGTCAGACCATGCTCTAAAAATTTGGCTGGTGGTTAAAAAGTCATCCTGTATAACCGTGCGTGTGCCCAAATTTTGAACTGTATTTAGGGGTTTCAAAGTATCCTCTTAGGGGAAAATTAAAAAGAAATTGAATAACCGGCCAAGTGCGAGTCGGACTCGCGTACAAAGAGCTCCGTACCATTGTCTATTAAAAATAACGTTTGTTGTATGGGAGCCCCACATAAATATTTATTGCATTCTGTCTTTAGTATTTTTTATAGCGGCAACAAAAATACATCATTTTGCGAAAATTTCAACTGTCTAGCTATCACTGTTCAGAAGATAGTACCTGGGCGACCGAGCTTTGCTCGGTTACATCTCAAACATTAACTAAATTTTTTTAAACTTGTCTAAAAACAATGCAAAATAAAAAATTATAAATAAACTTAAACATAAAAAAAAACAAAAGTAAGTCACGGAGTGGGATTCGAACCCGTAACACTCTTTCTAGCGGTCGGTATCCTTAATCGCTGAGCTAAAAACAAGGCGGTCGGCGCGACGAAATTAGCGACCATATTCTGCGTGGAAAGAAAAACGCATGAAAACTTGAAAACACGCGTTTTCCCAAACATAAAACTAATCTAAATCGATTGTTTACCCCCGAAAACCTCCATATACAAATTTTCTGCGAAATCGTTAGAGCCGTTTTCGAGATCACAGAAATTTATAAATATATATATATATATATATACAAGAATTGCTCGTTTAAAGGTATAAGATATCCTGGTAACAGACAAACTGGTAGAAAAGGCTCTGGGCCTTAAGTCCGCCTGTTATAATTTTTGTAATAAAGATAAATAAATAAAACGAACAGACAGACAGACGGACAGCGGAGTCTTAGTAATAGGGTCCCGTTTTTACGCTTTGGGTACGGAACTCTAAAAATGCTTTAAAAATACCTATGATCTCAATTTATCGCAGATTGACTGGAACTGTCTATAAGCGATGAGTAGTCAAAATGGATATTTTCCTGATATTATCAAGTGAGATAAGTTCACTTACGAAGGACTCCCACACTCCTGCAGAAAATATATATTTTGAATCATAATATTATACTGAATTAATTATGAATTAATTATTAAGTGGAGGTCCATCGTCTCTGCCTACCCCTGCGAGAAACAGGCGTGATATTATGTATGTATGTATGTATGTATTAATTATGAAATAGTTGTATATAGTATGGATTCGACTTCATTTCTTCGTGATTTCGCGGTCATTGGCCCCGGTGGTAGTCCAAAATTGACACTGCATTATTTAGATTTAATACTGCATTGGAATTGCTAATTATTTCTTTAATTATTCAAACCTTATAAGGTAAGCATAAAAGAAGGATAGTACGCGTTCTTTCAACTTCTTCCGCAACAGAACAGATTGTCTAGTTTAGAAATACATTATTTTAAATATATAAAATAAATATTTAAGTGGGGTCCCATACAAGAAAAGTGTTTTTATTTTTTGCCATTTTTTGCTCGATATTAATAACGGCAACAAGTACTGTTGACTTGATTGCTCTTAGCCGTAATAAAAGAAATAATATTTTTAAAGCGTGGCTTTTAATAATTTTTAATTTAATTTGTAACCGTTTTACATTTATTGTGTATTATATATGTGATTTAATAAATGTGCGTTATCCTTATCCGAAATCTGGATCAATTTTACGATAAATGAACGTGAATTGCAAATTGTTTACTCTACGATATATCTATTATCGCACGTTATCTTTTTCGGGTGTATTCGATGCGAGAATTTACAAATATTTTTGTGAATTTTTAAAGATTTGCTAAACTTACGGCAATTCGGACCGACTTGATAAAGTTATATCTATGATATATCAGGATTAAGTATGCACTAAAGCAAGTCATTGTTATAATTTTTTATTAACCACCGTACCCGAGTAATCTGGTTTGTTTATTAATGTAACAACGGTCGAAAGGTGGTTATGGCTAATAGGCTATTATAGTGTGTATGGTTTTGGATAATATTTTAAATAAAACAAAAAATACCGCTAAAAAGAAATATTTTTGCTAAAAACAGCAAGAAAACTGGTTAATTAATGAAGCAGCAATTAGACAATTCACTATCTCTCGTACGCGCGAGACCTAATAGCACATCGTAAGAGCAATGACGTACTTGTGCATCCTTTTTCTGTTACTTGACAGTTTTCCTTTTCATCAGATTGTAAAATCTTATAATTTCTGTTTGGGCAGTTTAAAAAAAATAATTTGTTTTTGGTTTCGGATTATATGACTTAATAATATCATATCACACTAATATTTTAAAGGCTAAAGTTTTTGGGTGTGTGTACGTTTGTTACTTCTTCACGTTTAAACAGCTGGACCAGTTTTGATAAAATTTGGTATGCAAAAAGCTGTCACAGCGCAGCTAGTGAATTATAAAATTAATTGTTAAAAATACCATATAGGTATGTTATAATGAAATATATATAGCCTTTATGAACATTCAAATAGCGCCAAATCTCAGACGCTTTATCAAAAATGCTTCAGTCAGTATACACTAATTCCTCATTAATGAGAGTAATGCTGTATGGATGGAATGACACAACAGGAAAGCAAAACAACAATGAAGGATTTATGGGCGGGCTTATGATGAGTTTGTTACATAAAAAATACAACATACAGCTTTACTTCACAACTGTAGAATACTGTCAAGAAACAAAGCTTTTGTTAGATTCCACCGTCGTCACTAAACAAAAATTAAGTAACTACTTTTAAAACAGATTCATCCTAAAAATTTACATTATACACAAAAGAGATATATTTTTGTTTTTTATCAATTTTTTTACCAAATTGAAGAGATGATATAAAACTCTTTTTTATGAAAAGTTTTGCATGTGCGCGAATATAACACGCTTGACGATATTCTCTGTTTAGCGTCAAATTAGCACTGTACGTTAAGGCCATACCCAAATTTTCCGGGGTCCAGTGGCGCCGCCATTTGAAATAAATCATTTGAAAGGAAACGGAGATATCATTTAAAATTGTGTCTTGATCAAGCCCTAGATAACCCTTAAAACTACTTTATGAACTACTGTTTATAGTTTAAAGTGAGAACGTGAAGCTTTTCTACGCACATTAGCCAAAAGTGGCCGTTTTTCGCAAATGTGCGTCGAAAAGCTTCACGTTCTCACTTTAAACTACAAAAAGTAGTTTAAAAAATACTTTGAATGGGTATCTAGAACTTGACCAAGACACAATTTTAAGTGATATCTCCGTTTCCTTTTAAATTATTAATTTTAAATGGCGGCGCCACTGGACCCCGGAAAATTTGGGTATGGCCTTAAGTGAACATTGACTTCAAAACATCTGAAATATTGAAAAAAAAGAGAAATAGATTTTTTTATAGAAAAGCATATAAAATTTATTAATGAAACAATAAAATGCGGATTATATTTTTTGTGCCTTGAATTTGCGGTTTACCAACTAGCATTCAGTGAGGTAAAATTGCAACGCAAGGAAACTTGCTAGCTAAATTAACCAGAATGGCAGTGAATCTGACCGTTACTGAAGCAATCTACTTAAAGTCCGTCAATGTAACTGAAACTTGAGCACTATATTTGAGTATTATTGCCAGGATTAAAAAAAAACACAAAATAGCTTACGAATGTAATTTTTACGAAGGCTAAGCAACGTATATCTAACTTTTGCAGACAATAAAGACCATATATCCCAGTAGCGTGCTTTTCATACAGGCACATAGAATTTGTCTACCCTGTGCCACCCTAAAATAATATCGGATACTAGCGAAAAATGTATTTCGCTTCATATGCAGATATGCCTACCATGTCAAAATTATTTGTGCACGGCACTATACATGCATACGCAGCATACATACACTACACATGTATAATTGTATATGACATCGGTTAGCCAATTTACGTTAGCATTCCCCTGTGTACCTACATAATATTCGTAGAAGCAATAAAGTGTCACATAGCTGACTGTTGCGTCTAGCCGGTAAGGTCAGAAGTCAGGGCAAAGAGGTCAACGTCTATGCTAAAATGTGTACCTAAATATAGAGTAGCGACTATAGTTGACGGGATAAGTCTAACTATACATTATTATAAAGTCTAACAGAATATACTGAATATTATTCATTAAAAAAAAAACTTTGTGTAATTGAAACTATTCTATTTTCAAATGTGTTTTTAGTTTAAGGCCATACCCCAATTTTCCGGGGTCCAGTGGCGCCGCCATTTGAAATAAATCATTTAAAAGGAAACGGAGATATCATTTAAAATTGTGTCTTGATCAAGCCCTAGATAACCCTTAAAACTATTTTATGAACTACTGTTTATAGTTTAAAGTGAGAACGTGAAGCTTTTCTACGCACATTAGCCAAAAGTGGCCGTTTTTCGCAAATGTGCGTCGAAAAGCTTCACGTTCTCACTTTAAACTACAAAAAGTAGTTTAAAAAATACTTTGAATGGGTATCTAGAACTTGACCAAGACACAATTTTAAATGATATCTCCGTTTCCTTTTAAATGATTTATTTTAAATGGCGGCGCCACTGGACCCCGGAAAATTTGGGTATGGCCTTAAAGTAAGATAAGAAAGAGCAGGTCTGTCTGGCACAAGCATTATTTGCTTAATAGGCAGTCCTCACAATTATGTTTGTAAACACAATTTTCTGTTAACGAAATAAACAATTTTTTTATTTTTTATTATCTAAGTGTCAATTCAAACCATCATACTGAACAACTTTCCGCAAGGAACACGCATCGAATTATGAAAAGTATTCTTCGACCTCCCATATAAGTTGAGAGATTAGCTGATTTTGGATTTATGAAAAGTAAACTATTATTTTTCATATTTCGTCATGTTCCTTGGGGAAAGTTGTTTACTGAATGAATTCACCCCTAAAATAGTTTCAGTATATTTTGTTAGACCTTACATAGTTGATAATTAACTCCCATAATTTTTTAAATTGTTTCTGATATCTTTTATGAATCCAACATGTTTTACTTATATTAAGACGTATTTTGTAATTTTATTTTGCCATCGCCTTTCCTCCACCCATCAATGACTGACTATGTAAGTTGGTTTTGCTCAAACCAAACAATGAATTGACAAGATAGACACAAGGGGTCACTCAATCAAATTCTAGCTAGAGCTCCGCTAGTGTACTTATATCATATACCTGTCTATTTATAGACTTGAGTAACATGCTAGTTATTTCTTATCTTGATAATCTTAAGTCTAGTAATACAGAACAAACAGGTCATAATATGAGAATAATCCTCATTTGCAGTAAATACAACGTTAGTACAATTCGTATAAAATTTTTTTTTACATTGAGTATCGATTAATATTTTTGAATTTTCATTCATTGTCAGTTAACAAATATTTTATAAATATTAGGACTTAAGTACTGAGAGGTTGCTAGCTTGATCAACCTTATTGTCGATTTCGATGGTATACTGGTGTCAAAAGACCATTCTTCTCGGCTCCCAGAGCCTATTGAATAACCTAATAAAAACAATACGTCAGCACTCAACACATGACACATTATGCACTCATATTTCATTCATTGCGTCCCTAATCCGTATCGAACAAGAATGATGCTTCCGTAGGGTACAGTACGATTCACAAGCTCACATTATATGTGATATGATAAGCCAAAGATGAGCTTCGTCATATAACATTTTTAAATAGTTTTGAATGAAATTATACCTAACTGCCGTGAGATGTAACTTTAATTTAGTTGTAAACTGGTTGTAAGTTGACACTAGCTGACTTTACGTAAGCATGTGATCCCGGACGCTAGGATCCCAGAGTCTCCGGCCAATGCAGACGGGGTGGCGACTGTCGTCAATAACACAGCGTGGGCGGACCGACGGACCAATTTGACACATCCGCCAGCCAACGCGATCCAGCGCGTAACCGCGGATGTTCCAGTTTTATCTACGAGTAATATAGAAAAAGACTTTATGCTGACTGTGAGTAGCAGCAAAGCACAGCTGTTGTCCCAGTCAGTCTTGATCCCAGAGTGCTGGAGCGAGGTAGACAGGGTGGCGACTGGCGTCAATAACACAGCGTGGGCGGACCGGCGGACCAATTTGACACATCCGCCGGCTACCGTGATCCAGCGCGGAACCGCTGTTGTTCCCCTTACATCTACGAGTACAATCGAAAAAGACACTACGCTGACTGTAGATAGCAGCAAAACACAACTGTGATCCCAGTCAGTCTGATCCCAGAGGTGTTAATAACAGCCTGGGCGGACCGGCGGACCAATTTCACACATCCGCTAACTAACGCGATCCAGCGCGGGACCGCTGATGTTCGAATTGTTCCACTTAAATCACCTGTCGAATTTGCCCAGGTGATTTAATTCCACCCAGTTACAACTTCGAGTAACATCGTACAAGACATGCTGACTATGAGTAGCAGCAAAGCATAGCTGTGATCCCAGAGTGCCGGAGCGAGGCAGTCGGGGTGGAGACTGGCGTCAATAACACAGCGTGGGCGGACCGGCGGACCAATTTGACACATCCGCCAACTAACGCGATCCAGCGCGGGACCGCTGTTGTTTCCGTTATGTCTAATATTGTAAAAGCGAGAATACCTTTTACTTTCAATAATTTATCTGAATATTATTCAAAATTATACTGCAAATACGTGCAGACGCATCTGTCTTGTGTTGTTTGTCAAGTGTCTTGTTTTCCTGCATAATCTTTTAATTATAAGTTACATTAATATTAAAAGCTGTTTATAAAAACTTTAATAAGTTCAAAAATAATCTTTCATATCAAATAAAAAAAAACAATGCCACTACCCCTATCTAAAATTTTTAAGAATAGATAAATTATTTAGCGACTTATCTTTTGAAAGTGTAATTTGTATGAACGTATGACCGTTCATTGTATAATGACTTAATGACACGTTTATATGTCAGGATAATCTTATCAAACGCAGGATGCCTCGTTTCGCACTCGCGGTAAAGGGGCAAAGGCCCAATTTAAATTGAATTTAAATCTTGGTAGTAAGTATATTTATGCACCATTGAGAGCTTTTAGAGATCAATCACATATGTTCAAGTTTCAGAATGAAAGCTATAGCAATGAGATAATGAAATAACATGAATTTTTATGGATAGAAATCGTCCGGTCGACTGAACACGTTTTTATAAAAAAGATTTCACGAGAAAAGTGATTAATGATTATGCCGACCGACAACTATAATATAATATGTAATACAATAAAAAAAATACTGTTAACAGAATCATACTGCAATATGTGGCGGCAATACAATAAAAAAATAAAATTAATATGTTGCTTAATATTAAGTATTATTTAATAAGGTTCAAGTAGATACTACGCTACTAAAATATTGGCTAGACAATGATAATTAACTTGTGCATAAATAGCTGCGAGTTGAATCTGATAATGACGTAACGTAACTGCACTAAGTTTACCGGTGATGTCAATCCTTGTTTAGACCGAGCGTGCACACTGCATACGGATGCAGTTAGTGAAGGTAAGTCATAAAAACATAAGTCAAAGACGAATACAAATGATATTTATACATCAGATCATTAAATCGGATGATTTACCGATTAACAGTAAAAACATCTGTCTGTCTGTCTGTCTGTCTGTCTGTCTGTCTGTCTGTCCGTCCGTCCGTCCGTCCGTCCGTCCGCCCGCCTGGGTATCTATAGGTCTTCAAAAATTATATTAAGATTTCCAATATCATTTTTTTCTTAACTGAATAGTTTGGTCGAGAGACACTTCCAAAGTGAAAAAAGTGTGTGCCCCCTGTAACTTCTAAAATAAGAGAATGATAGAACTAAAAAAATATATGATTTCCATTACTATGAGAAACAACCAGTGAAAATTGGTTTGAATAAGATCTACTAAGTAGTTTTTTTTAATACTACTTACTAAAACTCGTTCAAACCAATATTTGGTTCAAACCAATACTTGGTAAAATTTACAACGAACTACAAGAACTTTTATATTATGTTGGTGCTATGGAACCCTTCATGGGCGAGTCCGACTCGCACTTTGACGCTTTATTTATAGTATGATCATATCAGTGATCGACGTAGGGTGGACGTACCTAATACCAGCCCCGTACCTAATACCAGCCTTTTAACGTTTTTTTAGATAATAAGGTTTCTGTAAATATAACGTGGCAAGAACTTTTTAAAAAAAATATAAACCATTTGGTCCAAAATATTTGTTAAATATGGTGACACTGGACTGAGTACTTCGACGTCAATCGTCAATTAAAGCTAGGCGACTAAGGACGGCGGCCATTTTGCTAAAAAAATGATAAGTTCCGGAGTCACTTAAACAAGGTATTTCTCTTATTTCTTCAGCTCTACTGTTCTTGATTTGGTTTTTTTAATATTATGATAAAGTTGTGAATCGATTTCTAAATAATAATTTCGGTTTTGTCTCTCATATCAGCTGAAATTATGGGGCTGTAGTTAGATACATCAAATGTATGAAGTATGTAATTTCAGCCACTCTAGGCCAGTCTAGGCTGGTATTAGGTTATATGGAGTACCTAATTCCAGCCACCCTAGGCTGGTATTAGGTTAGATGGAGTACCTAATATCAGCCACCCTAGGAGGCTGGTATTAGGTTTAACGGAGTACCTAATTCCAGCCACCTGAGGCTGGTATCACACTAGGCTGATATTCGGTACGTGAAAGGGTGGTATTAGATACCGAGAGGCTGTAATTAGAGCCGAAGGGAACATTTCTATATTTTATTGTTTTAAAAATTTGCAGATTTATGGTCAATTCAAATGTTAATTATGATTTTCAAATACATAACCTATCAACCTAAAAAAGAAACAATTGATTTCAGCCTAAACTTAAAGCAAATTTTTTTAACGGTGAAATTTGTACCAAAAGGCTGACATTAGGTACGTCCACCCTACATACTAATCTAAATAATTGAATGATTTACTTCTATTGTCCTAAACTGAATAACATTCGACACTTATACAGTACAACTTATGGTGCGTGATTTTCACCCTGAAAACCATTTAAATGTGACATAATGCGGTATTTTAGTCCATAATAGAAAAAATCCAAAAATATATTCTTAAGATAGCTTAGGCTAAAAACAGTCGGAAACATGTTAGTTTTCGTTCATAAAATACCAAATTCAATTCAAAGTTTTCCGTCTTTATAATCTGTTTTTAGTTTTTAAACACAAAATAGTAGTATTTACGTCGTATGCCTGTGTAACTAAAGAGTGTCAACTGTGACCATACAGCAATACGGCTTCCACTGCTCCAACCTTTTCGGCAATGTATGCGCGAAATAAGATAATGTGAAATGGTTTTTCTTGGTACTTACGGATAGTTTTTTTTTTTTTGTATTTTTAGGTGGTTTATTAGCACCATGTAATCTAATTAAGACATTTCAAAAATGGGTAACAAACACCCTATTCCCACAACACAAGTCTTAAACTTACTTTAGCTCAATCTGTGTTATGTGTTCGTATATTTATTAATTTAGAAGTAGATATAAAATGAAAGGCAAAGCGAACAGTGCATCAAGCAAGTATTTACAAATACAGTCTAATATTGCGTTGCAATATAAATGAGCTCCCAATCCAGCTGCTTGAATTCCGTTGCCTGAGCTCCGTTCGGTTTCACTCAATAATAGTGTTTTGATTCTCCGCAACGGAATGGCACGACAATGACATTTGTGACGCCCGCCCCGCTTAATGCCAATGAGCTTTGTAGGCCAAATTGTGACTGGTCTCTTATCTTAAAACTGTATCTACATCTGCTTTTGCTAGTATTGGCAAGACTTGCTTGATGCACTGTTCGCTTTGCCTTTCAATTTTATATCTACTTCTAGCTATTATCTAAACTACTCTTTACAGTTGCAAGTGAGAACTTGAAGCTTTTCTTAGCATTTTGCCAAAAGTGTCCTATGTGCAAGCTCTAGTAAAAGACAATTGATAGCCAAAAAATATTGTTCATAATTCGACAATCCGAATTCAGCCTTAAAATAGTTTTAGTATATTTTGTTAGACTTTATTATAATAATATTTATATTTTGCTCGCAAACTTACTTGTGCTGTATGGCTGTACTAAAAAATATTTTTCATGATTCAACAATCCGAATTCAGCCTTAAAATAGTTTTAGTATATTTTGTTACAATAATATTTATGTTTTGCTTGCAAACTTACGTGTGCTGTACTAACTAGTATTGACACTGTAAACACGCTTTTGTAGATACTGGCTCATTTCGGTGCTTTTGTAATTTTTTATTTGGAAGTATATGAAAAGTATGACTTTTTACCTTGTAACAAATTGGCGTTTAATTCATTATGAATAAATGAGCATTATTATGAGCATTTTGAGCAACAATGTTATCGTACTTTCACTTTCGTCGCATCACGATAGGAAGCTAGGTTGAATTAAAACTCTTAGTATCCTGCAACCGCACAACAATTAGTCTTCTATTAGGAATTCATGCACAACGCCACTTCCAGTCGACAGTCATAATAACGTAATTACCAGGAACGGCGACGGAAAGTGGCGGACGCGGAAAAAGCGTGTAACAGTACACCACTTTTGCTAATCTTTGGCGTGGGCTGTGTTACCTCTACATAGTAGAGTGAGGGTAAATAAGTGTAAGTATTTTTATGCTTTATGTGGCCCAAAATGGTCGGTCTGTCCCATAAGGTTACACACTTGATAGTGTATATTTTTATGCTTTTAAACGGACTTCCAAAAAGGAGGATGTAAAATAGGTGCCCGAAAAAAAGGGGGAAATTTGGTATCCATCAATTTATTTCGAGGTAACTGCTTATATAGCTAAAGTGCGTTGAAACAGAGTACGACATTTTTTTATGAAAATTCGTTTAAATAGTGTGCGTACAATGCGACATCTAGTGGCGACTAATCGAATCACTCATTGAAAGGGATGCATAAAGCATCAAGTATGATAATACTAAAGAATATAATGCAATGAAAGCCATGCCTATCTAGATGGCGCTTGTGTTTAACAGAGGAGGTTATCAATTCAATTTTATATATTTATTTTATTATTTTTATTTTTTTATAAACTGATTACTCAGACACTTAGGACCAACTAGGATTTTTTTTGTTTGAAAAGCAGGCAGCATTCTCACTTTAAACTCCAAACAGTAGTTCATAAAATAGTTTAAAGTTCGTTTATTGATTGGACCATCTTTGTAGTAAGTTAATTACTAAACCACTCGTGAAAATGAACGACCTTTAGCTACTATATATTTTCATGTTCTGAACCAATTCTTTTCCGCTGTCGCTCAAACGTCAGCCTTTCAAACGGGCAGCCCAGCCTCGGTTTTTGTGATGCATTCTGCGGATAGCGCATCGCGGCTGATGCACGCAAATACTCTGAATATTTTACAGCATAACACACAGCCTACCGTCTCATCTCAATCAGCCTGATATTTCAAAATGGTAGATATTGTCCTGTGTAAAATTTGATCAATAACTGCCCATTATTATGTCTTTGTTTAATAGGGATGTGACTGTAAAAAATATTTAGTCCGTTAACTAGATTATCCAAAAATAAAGGACCTATTTTTTTTCGTTTAGCAAAGTAGTCATAATTCACGAAGATATAGTGCTTCGAAGTTTCGGAGTGGGGCTGATTTACGGCACCTTTGGTTAGAAATCATAGATGAGCGCATAGGGAAGGGAGTAGTGTCCTACTGCTGGGCAAAAGGCTTCTTCTCGGTACTGTATCTTTCTTTTCGGAAATTCAGTTGATTTGGGACTGCAATATCCTAACCAGCTGAAAAACAACTTTATCACCCACGACCTCCGGATCACAAGGCGGATGCTGGGCCACAGAGGCAGTCCAGTCCAATAAGATTATAAGTCATCTGTAAATTTCGATTCGAAAAATCAACAATGCAATCAAAAACTTAATGGAATAAAAAGTGATTTTAAAAAAATGTAGCTACTTGGTTCAATAAAGCACGGACGTTAGCATTTTAAAATGACTAATTAGAAACAATGGGGTATGCAAAGAAATTGTCACTTGTAGTTTAAACCTTTTCAAACGATACATAAGATCATTTTAGAAAACTAAATTCGTTATTTTTAGTTTGTATTCGGTATAAGTATTTTATTTTATTTTTTTATAATTATCGCTGTGACGTCATATCGTAGTCTGTATATGGAAAATTTCCTTTAACTCTTATACCACTTTGCTTCGTTATCTGTGTATATTTTAAAATGACACATTCTGTCATTTTGTTTTTTCAAAATCACACAGATAACGAAGCAAAATGTTTTATGAGGCAAAGGAGACTTTCCGTAGGTATATAGCATGTCCCATATCTCTGGTATATAGACTACGATATGTTTAAACCGAATAAAAACTGAAAATAACGAATTTAGTTTTCTAAAATGATCTTATGTATCTTTTGAAAAGGTTTAAACTACACTTGAAAATTTCTTTGCATACCCCATTGACCATGTTTTATAATTAATGTATGACTCGACTAGATGCCGAAATTTTAGTTTCAGTGAGTGAGCTCAATTATTAGTGACAATGGAGATACAACATTAATAAATGAGCTTGAGGAAGGAAAGAAAATGTTCATGATGGAATTTGTGACATGGTTAAATAATATTGCGTATTTGAATAAATTGAGTAGTTAATGAATATAGGTAAATACTATAAATAATGATTAGCTACATAGCAATGCCAATTCATGTAGTGGTGGTGGGACTAGTGAGACGTCATGCGGCCAAAATGATGTATGTTGCTATATTTGGTGGTAGGTTTTTCGTGTTTGTGAATGGCTAACACTGGTGTCAGATTTTTAGGCTGTCTAGAGGCATCTGACACAGCTTGACGACTGCTATACAATGATGACAGCTAGGACACGAAGCACGGAGGTGCTCGATAAATTGTTTTGCTTTTGGTTACCCACCCAAGTGCGGATTACGCCCGGTGTCGCTTTACTTACGAAACCGCGACATCTCCCTATCTCGTATCTACAAGAAACGTCTAAGTAGCTCAATTAGAGGTGGCCGGACCCGTACCTCAGGTTTTGGTTCTATTACTGGTGTATTATTTCCGCGCATATCGTAAAAGCCAAGCAGGAGAATAGGGCGAGGATCCCAATCATGTAAACGGCGATAGTTTTGATTCCTTTTTTTTACCATCACGGTACAAGTGGCTTTTGGATCTTGTGATCCATTAGAGGTATTCATATTATAGTGTACTATTCTATAGTCATGGAGAATGTAGAGGATTCCCCGAAAATTTTCTTTATATTATTTTTTATTTCCATTCGCTTCGATACATTCACCCCTTGCGTGTAATGGAAAAAGCATCGCGAAGGCTTCGCTTATTTATGAAATCAGGTTCATCCAAAATTGTCATCCGAAAAGAACGTTGCCAGGAGAAGTCTAGGATAGTGCAGCAGAATGAATGTGAGGCTACCAACGGTTGTAGTGACATGAGAGCCTATGCCTAAATATAAAAAACTTAAAAATGTTAAAATATGTTAAGTATGAATAACTCAAATTATTTATAACTACATGCATTTTAATTGTTAATCACCGAATGTTTTTATGTAAATGAAATAATGTACCTAAATAACACTACACTGATCCGCTGAATTGTAGGCATAGCTGCTGATTCAGCCGGCGCTAGCGGAAAACGATAATAACAAAGTTATTACTGTATAGGATATAAGATAACTGCCTAGCAAGAATTCAGTCAAGTTCAAAATTTCACGAATTGTGTATTCCTATATTTGGATTCTAAACGAAACGATGAAGTTTTAACTCCAAACTATAAGGGTTGAGACTCACTTATATCATAATATCAGGTATTTTTGTCTCCACTGCAGGAGCACGACCGTCTCTACCAGAGCCATACCTGGCCAGAGCAGCAAGAGGACTTAGCCTACACTCTACTCGGTGGCCAGACATGTTGGAGAGGTCCTATTGATGTTTATAAGCATTGTTTAGCTTGTGTTTCCTAAGTCCCCTTCTACGACATCCACAGGAGAACTTTGAGATTTACACACGCCCTCACTCACAAACTTTTGCCCTTATAATATTAGTGTGATTAATACACACTTCTGAAGTCATTTTTCTTTCTTATTTCACTCATATTTGTTTTTCTCTTGTTACAGTGATGTTTACGAGGTAGCCGACCGCGACAGTGGCGATGCCGCTGCCGAAGCGCCTGGTGGAGCCGGTGCACGTGTCGCGGGGCACCGTGCCCGAGCGACTCGCCGTGCCGTCCGAGCTAGAGGCGGTCACCAATGGAACGCTCGCTAATACTGTCAGGTAGTGGAAAGTTATACCTATGACCTAAAGCAAACCAAAGCTGTCGACCCGCCGACATGTGTCGGCAACTTTTTGTCGGCGGGCTTAGTTGGCGGCTTAAGATGATCTGAACAACTTTGTAACAAAACACGGCGTCTTTCTATATGACCTGCAATAGACTTCTTGCGGCTTAATATATGTTGATTCTCTCTACTTACGGTGTAAGCGTTCGGTGAAGCCATTGAACTATGGATGGTATGGAGATGTTTACACGCCTTGGACTGCGTATACATACTCATGTACATTTAGTGACAGACGCTTTTGTAAAGCCCACTGTCCATGAAAAAAGTACAGTCATACTAGAATTAGACTGCATTTACTAGACAAGAATTGGTGTAACGCACATCTCCCCTGACTGACCAAATTTTCTGACGCAACTGAACATTTAATCACTTTATATATCGTATATTTCCAGACAACTATCATCACTATCGAAACATGCGGAGGACATGTTCGGCGAGTTGACGCGGGAAGCGACGGGGCTGGCCGAGCGGACAAACGTGCTGCAAGCCAGGATAGACCGGCTGGCGATCAAGGTCACGCAGCTGGACTCTGGAGTCGAGGAAGGTATGATAACATTGCGAAAGGTCTACTGGGAATATGGTCTACAAATAGAGCTTGGTATTTTAGGCGTACCAATTTACTTCTCTGATGGGTAGTACCATAAACATTGGATATGTACTAATAAGTTATGATTTATATAGCAACTATTTAATACTAGTTTTTATCATCATCATCTTAGTATTTTTAGTCTCCACTGCAGGAGCAAGACCCACTCTTAGCTACCAGAGCCATACTTGGCCAGAGCAGCCAGAGGATTTGGCTTATCATTAGTTTTTATCATAAATATCAATTTAATAGATTTACTAAATATAAGGTGCATAAGGCTAAAAATACGTCCGGTAGTCAATATAACATTCATACAACAAAAGCCACAGAGTTCCATTATAACGACTGAGATTCATTATTCGAAAGCTTCAAGCGTGCCATAAATCTCTTTCTCAGACAATTTACCTTTTTTTTTCAGTATCACTCCAAGATATCCAAATGCGCAAAGCCTTCCGCTCCGCGCGAACATTCCAGCAGCAGCTCTTCTCCCGCAACACGATGCCGTCGGCCATGCAAGCCACGTACGCCAAGTGCGACCGCCCGCCGCCGCTGGAGAGACTCAACGAGTTCCGAGACGACGGGAGGGACGCGAGAAAGTTTTATACCGATCCAGACTACTTCTTCGAGCTGTGGCGTAGGGAAATGTTGCAAGATACGGAGCGCATCCAACATGATAGGGGGAAGAAGGTTATTTGCATGTTCTTGTCATTACAATTTTTTTTAATACGCGATTCACATCCATATACACGCGATAATAGAAAAAAAATTAAAGTTATATGCAAGCAGAAACAGTCACAGGCATTCTGAATCCGGAGCACCAGATGCTTCGAAGTCGTAAGACCACTAACTTTATTTGTCAAAATAAGTCTTATGTTTTGTACAGCCATTTAGGTCCCATAGTTGGGCAAAGGAAAACCTGTGTTGATTCCAGCTACTTACAAAAAATACAATTACTTAGTGGTAACTAATGTGTAAACAGAAATTATCACATGCATTCTGTACCCGCTGCATCACCGAAACATTGTGTTAAGAATTGTATGTACGTATCAGGTTCGCCCCGCCCGAAGCGGAAGCGGTGCTGACGGTCGTGGAACGAGACGGGTTCGCGCGCTGCATTCCACTAGAGAGAAACAGAAAGCCGCTGCGGTGACGAGGGGCGAACACATCATGGCTCCCAGTCAGCTCAGGAACTACAACATCGACCAGTACCGGCCAGATCCGGTCTACCAATGTAAGTTTATCTTTTCTACCATAGGAAGTCCACCACGGGAGGTAGGCCGTCTCCAAGAGAACGCAATGAGAGTTTTCAAAATGTGACACCAGGTGGCACCACAGTGACCTCAGGTCCAATTAACTGTTGCGATTGGACCATCAGTCAGTTGACAGTTTTTTTGCTTCGTTAATTGTGTCCAATAACAGCAGTTTATTGAACCTGACTTCAGTGTGTATTTTTGGAAGCCCTCATTTTGACTTCATAAAGACTTGAATCTATGAAAAAGGATTGCATGTTATGGAGTAAGAATGGAGATACGCATGTTGAGATGGATGTGTGGTGTAACGCGAAAAGACAAGATAAGGAATGAGTATACAATGTCCTTTTTTATTAAGTACAAATATTTATGGGGTGATTTTGAACAACTTTTTCCAATAAATGTATATCGAAATGCGAAACCGCACTTGGACGAGGTGATCACAAGTGGCATAAAAAATTTTAGAGCTCCTCCGTGCTTCGGAAGACATGTATAGTGATCATTGCATGGCAGTCGTCGAGCTATGTCAGATGCCTTTAGGCAGCCTGAAAAAGAATAACAACAACAAGAGTACGTAATGTGAATGATACCTATGAATTTGCAGCAACGACAGTACTGGACGGCAACTACAGAGCATCACAACCGAGGCCCGCGTCGCAGCAAGCGAGACCCAACTCCATCGAGATCGACAGTCAGCCTCCCAGGCAACAAAGGATCGCCGGCAACGGACATGGTATACTTACATTTTTGCTTTTTTAGGGTTCCGTACCCAAAGGGTAAAAACGGGACCCTATTGTTAAGACTTCGCTGTCTGTCCGTCTGTCTGTCTGTCACCAGGCTGTATCTCAAGAACCACGATAGCTAGACAGTTGAAATTTTCACAAATTATGTATTTCTGTTGCCGCTATAACAACAAATACTAAAAACAAAATAAAATAAATATTTAAGGGGGGCTCCCATACAACAAACGCGATTTTTTTAAGATAATGGTACGGAACCCTTAGTGCGCGAATCCGATTCGCACTTGGCCGGTTATTTATTGTTATCAGTTAACTATACCTAAGCGTTATGTTTCACGATCTTTTTGGCGATACGTAATATGTGGATGGCTCCTAAACTAATAGAATGAGATCCGAAACGAATTTTGTTGACAATGCAGATTTATACAGCAAAAAATTCATAACATACAGTGCAAAAAATTTGTTCTGTGGTAAAAATTGACGAAGTTATGACCAAATCACTAGTTATTGGCCGGCGCGGTGCCACAGAATTAATAATAGTATTACATACAGAACGGAAACTCGCACCGTCCCCCGCAATCTGGCGTCCCCGCAACCCTTCCCCCGTTATTGTGAGGTGTAAGCGGTAGTAAAACAGGGTTATTGGTAGTTGCACGTTGACATTATGCGAGTCACTTATGATTATTGAATTATAATGGTGAGAAACTGCGCACATTATCATTGTTTATCCACGGAAAACAATAAATAACGAAAATTTTATAGATTTCCGAGTGATGAAAACAGGTAAGCAAAGCAACAAATTCTGTGGTGGCGACCCTGATTGTTTAACTCACACATTTGACGTGTGCACGGACGGATTGTTTCGTTTGTAGTAGTACTAGAGATATATGCTGCTCCGTTTGTATGAAGTGCCATACCTGTGGCGGTGCGCAACCGCACACGCACAGCGCCGCTTCAAGCCGACCGGTTGGTTTACTCGGTGAGACGTTATTTGACGCGGCCTAACATCTCGCAATAGAGAATATGCATGAAAAAAATATGTGTTATCTAACCAGTTTATCCATAAATATTCAAAAGTTAAGTACTTAAACTAACAGTGAAAACAGAATACAAATTGGTTGAAAAACGAACGAGATGTAACGATTTTACGAAAATATATCTGTCTCACTCGCTAAAACGCTATTTTTTATGAAAAAACGTATAGATGACATGGACTTGGACGTTGACGTCACCAGTCCATATTGGACTTTTCTTTTTAATTAAAAGCTTGAAGTATCACAAGTTCGTGATTCAGATATCTTATAATTTTTTTCATTTTTATTTACTGTGGATAAAGATAACGTTAATAAGGATTTTATCCAGCAAGTAAAAAAATATGTGCATATTCTCTATTAACTCTCTATAAAATGTGTTATTAAATTAAGAGACGGGCCGATTTTCATGATTTCAAAATTTAAATCATATTGATGAGAAAGCTTATGAGAACATTAATGTTGGTTTTGAGTTAACTTTTCGACCTCGAAATGATCCTTATTAAAATTTTGGTATCGCCCCGCCACTATGTTAAATCAATTAATAATGAGCATTGAGCCTAATTGTATGTTTGTTTGTTTACAGTGGTCCAAGAAGAGAGCCCGTACGGGTCGGTGGCGGAGCCCATCTACGGCGGCAGCATGGCGGGCACGCCGCGCCGCCCCCGACCCTCGATCCCCCCGCCTGCCCCGCCCGCCGCCACTCCGCCCGGGGGGCACACGCCCGCCAGGTAAATTCTTCACCTTTAAAATAAATCTATTCTACACCTGTGGCTCTCCGACAAGGATGTAGTAAGAGGCTACTAAAGGAGTAAGCACAAACATGACGACTTTTGGCCTAATGGTCATAAGCATATGACCTCAAGTCACATCCAAGACCCAGGACAATTTGAAAAAGACCATTTTCCAACTTGCCCTGACCGGGGATCGAACCCGGACCCATCGAACACTAAACATCGAACCTCTGGGTGGCGGACTAGTATGGTGACCACTATGCCATGTAAAAATTTAAAAAGAATAATTTAAATCTATATGAGTGTTTTAACTTTGCACAGCGCCATCTAGTGAGATTCTTACGAACTATAATTATTCCGAACGTTTGCAGGTCGACCCTCCCGCCGCCGCCGCCGCCGCCGGGCAGCACGTCCCCGCCGCCGCTGCTCAACGGCGCGTCCCCGCCGCACCGCACCGTGCTCGATGCACACCTCGACCACATGCACGCCGTCATCGGTATGTTCTAAAGTAATCTTTATTACAATCGCATAAGGTTCATTATGCACGCCGTCGTCAAGACCTACAACCTTTTCCATAGCCAACAATTCGGCTTTACTGGCGGGAAATCGACCACCGATGCGGGAGTAGCACTTGTTACTCATATATACGACGCATGGGAGAACAAATATGATGGAATTGGATCATTTTGTGATCTCTCCAAAGCATTTGATTGCGTAGATCATCAGACACTTTTGCTTAAATTTCGTCAATACGGTTTTGATGATAATTCAATAAAACTTATAGAATCTTATTTAACAGATAGGCATCAGACTGTTGATTTAAATGGCATAAAATCGCACGGATCTAATGTTAAGATAAGCGTACCGCAAGGTTCAATTCTTGGACCTTTCCTTTTCTTGGTTTATGTCAATGACTTGCCTTACATGGTTGAGAAGCAGGCTGGCATAGTGCTGTTTGCTGATGACACCTCGCTTATATTCAAACTTGATCGACATAGCACAAACGCTAGCGCGGTGAACAGCACCTTGTCTTCCATTTCTGATTGGTTTTCTGCCAATAATCTCATGTTAAACGCGAAAAAGACTCAATGCGTTCGATTTTCTCTTCCCAATGTGAGACAGGGCTGCGTTGACATAATGATAGATGGTGAAAAACTCGATCTTGTTGAAAGTACTACCTTCTTAGGAATTACAATAGACTCGAAACTTCAATGGGGTGCTCATATAACTAAACTTTCAAATAGGCTTAGTTCTGCGGCTTATGCTGTTAGGAGAATAAGACAATTGACAGATGTAGCAACTGCTAGACTAGTGTACTTTAGTTACTTTCATAGTGTAATGTCTTACGGCATACTCCTGTGGGGGAATGCAGCCGATATTCAGACTATTTTTATTTTACAAAAACGGGCAATTCGTGCTATTTACGGGTTAGGATCTAGAGACTCACTTAGAGAATTATTCAAGGAAATAGATATACTTACCTTAACATCACAGTATATATTTGAAAACATAATGTATGTAAGGAAAAATATTTCCTCATACAATAAAGTAAGCGATTTCACCGATAGAAACTTACGTAATAAGAATGACTTAGTTGCCCCGTTTTATAGGCTTAAAACAATTAATAAGACGTTTATGGGGAACTTTATACTTTTTTATAATAAATTGCCAAAATCGATCCTTGATATGCCAGACAAAAGATTCAAAACTTATGTAAAGAAAGTACTTTGTGAGAAGGCTTATTATAGGACCGATGACTACCTTAAAGACAAAAAAGTCTGGCTTGAGCTTGACGCGGGTCCCTCTAAAAGTTTGTAATATAGGTACTCGAAAATGTCATAATTTGGTACATTTTGTACAAACTGAATCTACAACTTGACATTACTTTAAAATTTTGACATTCTAAAAATTAAATTTAAATTATGATATGACATAACAAACAAAACAATGTATTCTCTGTCCACATTAATTTTAAGTATTAATTTAATTGTGAGTTGACGTCCTTGGAGAAGAGGTGCAGTGCAGTTTGTTACCGCTTCTTCTGCACTAGCGCTTTGGAAGCGGTAGTAAACTTAGCTGTAAGTAACTATTTGACGTCAACAATAGTGCAACAAAATAATGACGATTATTAAGAGATATTTTAAATATCCTATGATAATAAAGATATATTTGATTTGATTTGATTTGATTTGATCGGTACGTTCTAAAATAATCTTTATTACAATTGTATAAAGTTCATTGAGTGAAGGCAATGATTCATGTCAACAACATGACACTATTTACATAAAACACTAATATTATAAAGGCGAAAGTATGTGAGTTTGCGTGTGTGTGTGTAACTGTGTATGTTCGTTACTTCTTCACGCGCAAACGGCTGAACCAATTTGTATTAATTTGGTATGCAGGAAGTTGACATCCTTTTTTTTTTTTTTTTTTTTTTTAACGGAGGAAAGATCCCTGTTACGGATACCCATCAGCCTGCGGGGGAGGCTGTCGGGTTATGTGGGACTCCACGCCAGAGTGACGTGCCTACCCACTAAAAAACCTCCGGAGTTCCACCTTAACCGCCTTTGCCGGGGACACGGGAAAGGAAATACAACCGCGAACCCCGGCGCGGCTGGCCGCCGAAGCAGCCCCTCCTCGGAGGCGTCTGAGCGCCCCCCCACTCACCAAGTAGGCGCGTCCGGAACTCACGGACGCGCCGTACCTCCTCGGCCCAGTTGAGAGGCGGCGAACTCCCACGCAGTCCACCGCCTGTGGGCCCATGGGAGCCAGATAAACCGGCTCCCAGCGGCGGAGAAGATGTGAGGCTCCGCCGCTTACCTCTCGCCGCAAACGCGGTGCGGCACCACTCGACCGCGGAGGACAGGGAGAGCGGCAACGTAGCACCGACACTCCCTGACCTCCGCGACCGATCATCAACCACAGCCACGGCGGTGTGGCCCCGCCTGAAGCGCCGGGAGAGCAATGAAACATTCCCCTCCCGGCAGCCCCACCCCGGGTGGGGGGAGAACTTCCCACTCCCCCACCGCCCCATTGGGCGCATCCCAGCAGGCTCAAGGCCGAAGCCGAGCCCGCGGGAGCGCCCCTCCCCGGGTGGGGGGAGATCTTCCCACTCCCCCGCCGCCCCAATGTGGGCGCTCACTGCTGGCGCAAACCGCAGGAGCGCCCCCTCGCGGGTTCCTCTTGGCTTCCCCGTGGCTCCACGGCACCACGGGTACTGAGCCCCCCCGGTACGACAAACCGGGAACCCATCGGGGGGGAGGAAGTTGACATCCTGGATTAACACATTTTGTACCATTATGGTCAACAAAGATTTAATAAATAAATAAAAACAACCGGTGGCGCCATCATTTCAGGTCCATAAACTTGACTTTTACCAAAGATAATATAATCACTAACGTAACAGATGCCCAAAGCTATGGAAACTATTTAGGACGAGGAGTTGCAGGGTAACCTCACAGAAATGGCAGCACACACGACTAGCATAAAAGTGACAAAGAAAGTGTTGATCGTATTTTAAAAAATATTTATTGCATTTCATAAGTCATTAATTAGAGTACTACTTTATTTAAATAATAGTAATAAAAGTATTTAATATTTTATATTATTACCTTATAGCGCCATCTAGTGACGAGAAAGAGAAATAATTGTTTATTAGGCGATAGGTAGGCGTTTACCTCTGTTGTTTTAAATAAGAATTTTGTTTTTCTAAGGTATGATGTCATCAGAAGAGTCGGGCGCGTGTTCGCCCCCGCCGCCGCCGCCGGCGCCGCCCGCGCCCCCCGCGCCGCCGTCCCCGCCGCCGGGCCCCGCGCAGGACGACAGGCCGCGCCCCCCGTCCCCGGGCGCCCTGCTGCGGGGGGCGTCAAACCTGAAGCCCGCTGCGACGCGGCCCGCGGCGGAACCGCAGCCCGACCCGCGGTCGGATTTGTTGAAGGCTATCAGAGATGGTGAGGATATGGTTTATTGTTTAGTTAGTACTGACTGCTCTCGGGCAATTATCGATTACTGAGTGGCTTTCACTTTGCAAGGTGTTTTACCAGTCAACCTGTACAAAAGTTTTGGTAGTACATATGAGTATGTTTTTTTTCGAATCAGACTAATATTATAAAGGCGAATTTGTGTGTGTGTCTGTTACTTTACATGCAAGCGGCTGGACCAGTTTTGATAAAATTTAGTTTGCAGGAAGCTGACACCCTGTATTAACACATACTTTTTCCGCGGGTAACACTGCGAGGCGCAGCTAGTTAGTAATATTTTCTCGGATTGCCAGACATCTTCCATTGCTATACGATGCTCCATCCCGTGGTGTAGGAGTAGTCAGCGAGCAAATGCATACTTCGTAGGCCTTCTCTTATAATAAAAGCCATCGAATACTCTTTACGTACATGTCTTTAATCATGTTTTTCCCATTTTCTCAGGCATAAAACTACGAAAGGTAGAGAAGCGTTGCGACGAGACGACGGGTCGGTACGATACGCTGCGCAGCGCGCCCGCGCTCCACGACGTGGCGTCGATACTCGCGCGCCGAGTGGCCGTCGAGCTCAGCGACACCAGCTCGGGCGCCGACTCCGACTCCGACGACTCCGAGCAGTGGACCGAGAGCCGGGCGTGACGTCGCGCCGAGCCGCCGCGACAGACTGACCGCGAACCGCCCCCGCCGGACCCGCAACTCCCCCTCCCCCCGCCGCCGGCCCTGCTCCCCGCGGCCGTCGCGGTCTCCCCGCTACCTGCACCCCTCACCAACTCCGAACGCGTCGCGATCAATGTTCGGGCAAAGTCGGAAGACGAGCCGCGCGCGCTGGAGCCCGACCTGTGTTACGTGAGGAACTCCTCGTTCTTGAGCCGCGATATTGAGGCGAAGGCGAAAGCGGAGCGGAAGGTCAAGTCTGAGTCGCCCCCGGTGAAGTCCCCCCCGAAGAAGGTCCCCTCCCCGCCGGTGAAAGCAGCGTCCCCGCCTGTAAAGGTAGCGTCCCCGCCTGTTAAAGCGGCGTCTTCCCCGAAAAAGACGTCACCGCCGTCTGATGAGATGTCCAAACCGAAACGCGCCTTCGTCGCCCCACCGAAAAGGAAATCGAGTCTCGAAACCACTGTTAATTTTCCTCCGAAAGTCGAATTCCTTCAAAAGAAGGAATCCACTTCACCGCCCAAAAATCAGGTCATTTTGCCGCCAAAAAATACAGTCACCTCGCCGCCAAAAAATACGGTCACCTCGCCGCCGATGTCTGTCGTCAAATTGAACAGATCGGACTCCAAGGGAGAGGAAAGTCCTCAACCTTTGACAGTTCTTAAGAAAGAATCCTCCTTCGCTAAGGAAACTGTGGTGAAATCCGAAAAACTTTCTCTCGTCAACGAGGAGATAAATAAACCAGAAAGTAAAAATCAAGATGACGCTAAACCGGTCGAGAAACAGAAAAACGACGAGTCGAATGGTGTCGGGGATAAAATAAAGAAGTTTGAAAAGGCGGCGGAAAATGCGAGTGCGAATGCGACCGTGGGGAGATTGTCACGGCCGGGGTCGGTGAGGGGTCGTCCGCGCACCGAGAGACTGGGCTCCGACGGCAAAGACGACCTGCCGCCGCCCGCCACGCCATTTAAAGACAACGTGCACTTCGAACTCGCGCCGGAGAGAAACGCGCAGCCCGAGCGACCTGCCATAGAACGCCAGCAGAGCACGACCAAAAACGGGAGCGGTCATCCCAACCCCGCCGCAGTGAAGTGGCAACGAAGCGAAAGCAGTTCTATCGAAATCGAGAAAATCAAACCCGAACCGCAGAAAATAATCAAACCAGAGTTCAAGCCGATGCCGTCGCCCGTCGACGTCACGATCCGGTCCCCGAGTCTCGGCGCGAAGATCCCCGACCAGTTCCCCTCTCACGGCACGGCGTTCCGCAACGTCGCGTCTCCGGACACCAACCGCCCGCCGCACAAAGCCAACGACGATGTAAATACTCAGAATAATTTTAAGCCTTGTAAATTTAAAAACAAAGAGAAATATTCCGTGAGCAAGGGCTCCAGCTATTTCACGAGGGGTTCAGAGGAGATATGGCTGGTGAAGAAGAAGGATATTGAAGAAATAGAAGAGAGAGTGTTGGATTCGTTCCGTCGCGCTGGCGGGAATATGTGCATGCGCAGCGAGTCGATGCGGCCGTCGTCTGACAGCGGGCAAGGCGTGTCGTTTTCGCACGCGACTATGGGGCGGACTAAGCGGCAGATGTACGCTCGGAGTGAATCGCTGGACCCGCAGTGGGCCGGCGCGCGCGCGCAGACGCTGAAGCGGCAGTCGTCGGTGGCGTGCACCTGCGGCCACGACAAAAAGTCGCGCGCCAAAAGCGCCGGCGCGGAGACGCCGCAAAGGCCGCGCTCGCGCTCGCACGGCGACGACAACAATCAAGCGCACGTCCTCGACAAGTACGAAACACTCGTTTAAATTTCATTACAGAGCTCATGGTGTAATAATATACTTCGCCTGGTATTCTCTTCCTGTGATAGCTAGGAGTTTTGCCACTGTGTGATTGAATTACCCAAGAAAAATTCATTAACAAACCAATTACGTGCTAATAATACAAGTATATAAATTTATTAAAAAATTAAAACTTAATAGATTAATCACACGAAATTCTAAAAAATTAAGTCACTTAGTATTTTATTTTATATTCATTAACGAACTGAGAAAGTCCCTAAATTTACTAAAAATAACAATCAGTGGTAAGGAAACTCTTATCGTGATATTCGTGACGTAGTCTTAGGCTATCTCGGGAAGAGAATACCTTGTTTTATGATACCATGACAGTGCTATTTCCAAAAATGATATGTCACCAATCTACGATTTTCTCAAAAAAAAAATGTATGATTTGTGAAATTACAATTGCAATAATAGCACTCTATTGTAAGCCGCTGTAGGTAGTTTTTATCAATAAATTTCAGTCCCTCTTTCCATGCACGATTAATTGTGATGGTATTATGTAAGTTTGTCGCGACCTAAATTCCTTTATACATGAATTTTGAGGAAGAAAATTAAGTCGCAGGTCTACTTTTGTAAGTGAAACATGACTTTTTACCTTCAAAAATAGACCTTAAGGTTCGTATTGTAAGTATAATTCGGTGCAGTGCATGGAATGTCTAACGTATATCGCGTGTATTATCACATAATCAGTGTGGTTTGTATTGAATCGTAAATAAATTGTATTTATCGATAAATTGGCTAGTCTTATGAAGAGCTAGATGGATTTGAGAGTGATTCAGATATTCGCTTTTAAACCAAATATAATTGATAATTGTTGCGTAGGACGGGGAGAGATTAGGTGTAGATATACCAAAATCTGATTAAATATTCTCTTTTTTTATCTCCGTTATGGCTGAATTTGTCTTGTGTTATCGTGTGATGTTGATGTCGTTTATTCCCGTTTTTCACCCTTGGGGATAAGTAAACGGGAATGTGGGTGCCAGTTGAGAGGAAAGTAGAGGAAAGTTAGTACTTTCTATTCCATTTAATACCTAATTTTCCCCATTTTTTGGGGATGTTGGGGACAATTTATAACATGCAAAATCTCGACGTAGTCAATTACATTTTATAATTCTACTCGTAATGTAATTATATTGTAAACCCACCTAAGCACAACTGTTTGAAAGGTGCTTCTCTTGAATTAAAGGTGGACGCAGATTGAACAGCATCTTACGAGTCACAAGAGCGTTTGCCAAAAAATAACACTAAGTTCGGGTTCTTTGTGTTCATTTTTGCCAAGCGCCTTGAATTTTAAATGAAAAAGATGTGATAGTGTAGAGCCCTGAATGGCATAAAAGAGAGCTACGTGCTGATAAATATGCGTCCACCTTAGCAATTTATCGCAAACTTCATACATGCTGTTTTAATTAGCGGTTGTGAAATTAATTTCCACGTAATTATACTTATTTATCAATGTAAAAACAAACGCTTTAATTTAAAACGTTATCATGAAGCTGCTAGTCTGTTGAATTCTGAACATTGTAAGTGTCAACTCAAATGGAGATGCGGCGAGAAACGACGTGGCGCGCACTTAACACTGCAATTTGTACCTTTTTGAGTATTAAACATGTTATATATTTCTTTGAAGTGCGGTCACGTCGCGTCGCGTCTCAGTCTGAGCTGACCCTAAAGGTGCGTCGTGACGACGAGAGATATTTTATACTCGTAGTGTTCGTTTGAAATTATATAACTCATTAAATATTATGTATTTTGTTACTCGTGAACGATTCCATTAGACGTATATATTAGACTACAAATATAATATTACGTATGTATAAGACTTGAAACAATATACTATGTTAGTCGGAGAGGGTATATCAAGATCTAAAGAGGTCAATATGTCATCAGTACAAACTACTTATTAGGAACAATACTGTCATCAAAAAAATCAACATTTCATGCTAAATAAATTGATTTCTGCGGCAAAATGTATGCAATAATGTTTTTTTTAATGTCAAATTTGTTTGCTGTTATTTGTATTAATGATATTGATAAAAATCGGACTTGTGTCATGATATACCTTTTGTAACTAACGAAAACTATACCATACGATTTTGTAATTTCATATAATGTGACCCGAATATGTAGTGCCAACTATATCGATTGACTAGTTTGATCAGAATTATACCAGTAACCTCCTTTTATAATAAATTTTGTACTCAACCCATTATAGGATCTAAATTGTATGTAATTAGGAAAGGAATCTCATGGTTTTCTTTCGCTTCAATAGACCCTACAATTTTTTATACCTCAAGTGCAGTACACGTCTTTGATTTATATACTTTCTTCTATAGAAAATAGTATAACGAATGAAGACGAAAAAAATTTTTTCTACTTTCGAACAACCGTTCAGTTTTATGAGTTTTGAAATACGGTTGAATGATTGTGAACTTACTTTATGTATATGTAAAGCAGATGTCAGTGGTCGGTATTTGGTATTGCATCTGAGGTACTATACATATTGACCTTGATTTTACTTCAAGGTCAAAATTAAACATGAACTTGAAGTCCAAACTAATTAAATGAGTACCTTTAGAGATCCGCTAATACCAGACAATAGTAAAACAATGGAAGCTGCATTATAGGCGGTACTTGACCGGCTCAGGGCTAAAGCAGACTTGCCGTGTACTGCATTTTAATTTCACTGTCCCATGCATTCCAAATGTTTAGTTGCTCGCCGTTGCAGCGACGGGAATTGTTATGTTAATGTAAAGGAGCAACGAATGTGTACCAAATTGTCGAGATATCTAGTAGTGTTGTACCTAGTTAGGCATAAGTTATCGATACATTTTGTACTTTTTTGTGAATCAACTGTTTCGGTCTTTCAGTGGTTGAAGGGCCATATTTGAAACGCGGACCATCTATAATATGTATCATCTAAACGTATTTATAATATGTTGTCTTGTATTTGGGAAAATAAATTTTATTTTATTATATTCTATTGTTCTAAACGAATGGTTTTTCCATACAAAAAACTGTTCGTTTAGTGACGCCGCGTTTAAAAAATGGCACCGCTGATTGTTTTCGATTGTTTTGTTTTTTTATACGTTTACCTAACCTTATCTAAATGTAAGTTAACATGAACCCCGCCACTTGTGTATATATTATTATGTAACTCTAATGTATTATTAATTTGCAATTTCAATATTTTAAATCCCTTTACAAACGACTTTCGTTTGCATTACTATAGGTTTTTTAATAAGAAATGTGAAATTCGTAATTATATAATTACTGAACTAAGAATCAATCATTATGTATTGTGGTCACTAATATCTAAGACATCAATGTGGTGTTGAAGGCAATACACAAAAATAACTTTAATAAATTAAAAATCTTTACTTTCCCTTGCATTTTATATAAAATAAGCAGCATTGTAGTATAGTAGCATGATGTACGTATATAATGGTCACGATTAGTTTAAGAAATGTAAATTTTAGACCTAAGGAAATACATAGAGCATGTTTTATATTATGTAGAGTACGTAAACGCCTCTTTATTTTGCCATATATTGGCTATCGCTGATTATTTATTTGCATTTTTTCTTAAATGTTTATAATTTTAATATTAAAATATGCAGAGTTGTTGTAATCGCTAAAGTGTAGTAGTCCAGTAAAATGACTTGTTAATTTTAATGTGGTATTTGGGAAGTTAATATGTATCGATATCGATATTTAAAGTGTCAAGCACTATCACTAACTCATAGACAAGGATTTTGTCGCATTACCTTCACTGTAATTTTTTATGAAGATTCATTATCATTAATCATTATATTGATGTTGATCTGAGCTGTTAACTTATAAGTGCGCATGACTGTCTATGACTAACGATAGACTGATAGGCGATCAACACGTAAAGAAGTATGGCAATAAGCACCGCTATTGTTCTGTTTTAGTGTAGGCAAAAAACATCAAAATTTTACACTTCCTACCATGGATGAATAAATAAACATATACAATTTCTCCATTCTTACACAGCCATAGCCTACATATTGATAAAGTATTTAAATTATCGCGATGAGCATTTGAGCTAGAATTTCCCAAATGACATTGAAATTAACAAACATCAGCTAAAGCGCTTGTCTACAGGACTATGACGTCATTATGTCTATTAAGAGAATATTTTATAAATTGTTTATTTGCTAATACAATTTAAGTTACAATAATTAAAAGTTTGTTTTATTTCATTTTATAAAAATAAATGTACCTATTGGCATTGCACCTATTTGTAAAATAGTTCGCAGGTTAAAAACTATAACGTAGGTCAAAGTACCTGGTTCTTTTTCGTGTGTATGTGGCCAACTAGTAAAAATTTTCAAGTTACCTAACGACATCTGACTAGACAAAGTAGTTTTTTACGTGATATCCTTTCCCATCAATATACATGTTGATGGGAAAGTATATAAATAGGTAGTAATTGGCATAAATGAGTAGCCACATCGCGTGTGATACGATCTGGCCACGCCACCACATGGAATTTGTATCATAGTCCGCATAGTAAAATGTTCGTGTAACGTACGTAATTGTACGTTATAAGAAAAAAATGGTACTGCAAAGGTTTGCGAGAAATTTAATAAAATCGGTGGCGTGACCTTCCAGCTGCACTTCTACGTACGCTGGTATGGGCGACTTATTCCTATACAAATTTTATTTTAAAATAATGTACGTTTAAGCCGACATTCTTGTTCCTACATCTTAAACATTAGATAAAAAAAAAACATTTGAATAGCATTTAACTTTCTTTTCCATTGCTGCGAACCTGGTTCCAAAACCTCTACTACCACGCTACGAAACTAACCGTAATTTTTTCACACCCACATCTCGCCTAATGACATGATTCAGGCTTTTATTCCTTCGATCGGCTTTTACTACCAACGCGGAAAGAGAAGCAGCTTCTACATTTATTTATTTCCCAGGCTAGCATAGAATAGCAACAAGTAACAAAGGAGGTATAACAGCCATGTATTAAGTTGGATTAGAGCTCATTGTAGAACACAACAAGAATTCATGGCCCATTATATCCATATACAATAGAAGTTTATTTTAGAGGTGAACTAAATTCTGAAAGGATGTAAAGGGTCAAATGGTATTGATATGATAATTGAAATGACACCATATTTAAATTTCAACATTCTTATATTCGAGATATCAACTTAGCCTTTGACATTAGATTTATATCTCAATTAAAAATGAATAAACATGCTTAATATACCAATTAAAATTAATAAAAGAGATAAGAGCCTTACCCAAGGTTCAATACTTATACCTATAAGATTCAGGCAAATTGATATAGAAACATCCTCTTTCTTAAAATTGAATAAAAATATTCACATTTAATGAGACACAATAACTTTATTAAGTTTATTTGCTAGACAAATTTAAAAAAGCCATGACTATCAAGCATCTAACCCCAATAACTTTTGAATGGGTGAACAGATTTACATCAAACATAGTAAAATTAATTAAAATGCACATTAAAATGGAAACAATTACTAAAATGAATAGTTCTACATTATTATCCACTATTTTCAGTGAATGAAATAACTTTTTGAAGAGGGAATGGTATAAAAGTTATTTCTTTGCTTTTCATGTAAGAGGTGAAACTGGCTATTGCTAGATTTTTAAAGCTGTCTATAGGCATCTGACATAGCTTGACAACTGCCATACAATACAATGATGATAGCTGGGAGTGCTGGGACCAACAGCTTGTTAATACCAAAAAATAGAGGAGGTCAAAAAAAGGACTGCTCATATACAGCACCATTTTACAAACACCTAACACTAGAGCACCATGTTACAATCAGTAAAAAAAATTATGGAAACATTTCTTTAAAAGCTACCTATAAACTAAAAAGTACCTACATCTAACAAATATTAAAATATAAAAAACGACGGGTTGCACTCTGGGAGTGCTGGCAGAAGTGAAAACTTGAATATTAACGTTGTGCATTTTTGATATACGAAACAGCAGGCGCAGGCATACATTTTCGCCGCGCCGTAGAAAGAGAGGGGGATACTCCCTCTCCTACGCCGCGCCAGCTGTCTACTCTCCATCCGTCTTACGAATTTTCGATCAGGTCACGTGTCCTGATGCGAGTTTAAAATTTTTTACCCATTCCAAAAAAGCCACACACAACGCCGCTAAAGAAGTTTTCACTTTAAAAACTTGTTTTAGAAGTTCCCTGATTTTAGGAACATCACACAAAACAGTATAGTTTTAAATTCATATTAACTTTTTAGGCAATCCATCATCATTTAGAAGATGTGAACCATCTACTACTTCTGTTGGGCCTTCTCCAACTTTAGTGTGTATCACATACTTTATCAAATCTGTCGCTTGCGGCTCTACCGTCAGTTTATTGAGGATGCCAGCATCAAGTGGTGCTTCCTTACTCGTAATACCTCTTATAAAAGATTGTGAAGATGACGGAAAGATGTGTTTAATAAGAGAAATAACTGCAGGCACATCCTTCTCCAGCAAATAAAGACAAGCATTTGGTCCAGCATCAAATGTATAGGCAACCTTAGTTTCTCCACAAATATCATTATAGTTGTGTATCAGATCAATAATGGTATAAGAAACACTTGTCATATAAACAAATGGTGGGTACGAGTCCATACAAACTGCATGAAACTGGTTGCTATCCTTCATAGTAATTTCAGCAAACTTTGGAAAGTTTCTGTCTTTGATGGCTTTGCAGATTTCTTCAGTTCTCTGGGGAACGACTTTGTCAGCTCGATACTTCAGTAATTCTGACGTCTGTGTGGAAATATTCATACCCTTTGTAGAGCTAGTTTTCTTTTTACTTTCTCCAACTACAAGGATCAGTGCTTGCATTTCTGGCCAGTGTGAACTTTCAGCAACCTGTGATGCCACAGAGTCAGAGCCATCGGGGTTCACCCCAGCGTGCCACCTCACAAATCCTCCATACACACTTCTGCAGGCACTTCCAGAGCCAAGGCGTGCTATGGAGCTCACGTCAGACTTGAGTTTATACAGTTTAGCCAATGCTGAGACCAGGCAGGCGTAGCCGGCAGCTGAGGACGCCAAGCCAGCAGCCGTCGGGAAATTATTCTCTGAACAAACATGCACTTTCCATGACAAAAAAATTTCATCAACACTTTTTTCTTGCGCCGCTCGAAGTTTTATTTCTCTGAGGCAATTTTGCAACCTCTTATTGGAAAATGTTTCTTTTTTACCATTTAACCAAATTTCATCTTCAGTAAATTCAGGCCTGGCGCAAATGGAAGTTTTGGCGCACATCACATTTGTGTCTAAAGTAGCACTAACGGAATCATTGATTGGCAATATTAATTCTTCGTCGCGTTTGCCCCAATATTTAATTACTGCTATATTTACCGGTGCAATTACAGTTATTATTCCACTCATTTTAAAGTAAGTTTAGAGCACAAAAGCCTTGCGTATATCGTTCAAAAAATAATGTTCACTGCAAGTCGCTTAAGTCTGCTGTAGCAGATAATAATTTTTCAACTGAATTTGAAAGGAATTGCTCACAACATAACTTACTTTAGTTAACTTGAAAAATGAGAAAAGTTTGTTTAGTTTCTTTGGTTTGTAAGGAATGAATGAAATCAAAATGAAATTGTCATTCACTTCATTCATTTATTGACATATTCTTGACAGCCGGAAAACGGAAGTGATTGCTTTTTTTATAATTGACTTCGGATAGTGATGTGATGTCCCGTCCGGAGGTCTGAACTGGACGGACTAAATATAATAATCTCGGTCCGCTATGAAAACTGATCGTCTATTGGAGCCATTACGTTTTGCATTCCGTTTTCAATTTATTGATGTATGCCGTTTGACATGCATGACAGCCATTCGTTGTGTCAAAAAAGTTGTATAATGGAACGTTGCACTAGCTTTGGTTTTTGTAATTTGCTTCAAATGAATTTATTTTAGTGGATTTATTTTGTCTGAAACTAATGTATTGTGCCTAGTGAAATAAATTAAAATCAAATCGTTACCGTGAAATTATATAAATAATATAGTGTTAGGTGTTGGTCGTTTTCAATAGTAACTTTTAAAATTATTTCACGCGTTGAGTACATAGGTACTTTCATTTTATTTGTTACGAAATATTACAAAAATGACTTCGGCATTATACCTGGAGCATTACCTGGACAGTCTCCAGCACTTACCGATTGAATTACAAAGAAACTTCAAGCTTATGAGGGACCTCGATGACCGAGCGCACGGGATAATGAGGACGATCGATCTCATGGCCGATGAGTTGTTGCCGAATATTCCTAAAATGGACGAGGAAACTAAGAAAGAAAAGGTAAATACTATTCAGGGCCTTTTTAACAAGGCCAAGGAATACGGGGACGACAAAGTGCAACTCGCAATACAGACTTACGAGTTGGTAGATAAGCACATACGGCGGCTGGACTCAGACCTTGTGCGGTTTGAGTCTGAGATCCAGGAGAAGGTGATGAGTGCCAGGGCGGCCCAGCAGGCCGCTGCGGACCAAGAGAATAACACCACTACTGTGAAAAAGGGGAGGAAGAAACATAAAGCTAATGAGAAGGCAGCTGCCACCACTGGCAAGAAGAAACGCGCTGGAGCGTCAAGTGAGGACGATGCGGTCGCGGCGGGCCGCCCTGCTGCTAAGAAGAAGGCTCAACGAAAAGGTGCAACTGCCGCTGCTAATGCTGTCAAAGAGCAGGACGAGAATGCGGACCTGGACTCGGGAATAGCGCATCCGAGCGACGTCCTCGACATGCCGGTGGACCCCAACGAGCCCACTTACTGCCTGTGTCACCAAGTGTCTTACGGAGAGATGATTGGTTGTGATAACCCTGACTGCCCCATAGAATGGTTCCACTTTGCCTGTGTAGATCTTAAGATCAAGCCCAAGGGCAAGTGGTACTGCCCCAAGTGCACTCAGGACAGAAAAAAGAAATGATCCGCTGTGAAGCCGGTGGCTAAGCCCGCCGAAAAGACTGTCACTGTTAAGAAAGAACAGAAATGACTTCCTATTTAGCTATAAGTAATTAGGTAATATGACTACTGAAACTTGAAAATATGTAATGAAAAATTTTAACAACTACCGTCTCATTATAAAACACAGACTGACTTTGTTACTAGGTTTAAACCATTATTGGACTAAATAGGCGATTTCTAGTAATATGTCATTGTCATTAAAAATGTCTATTTGATTTGGTTAGATAATGGTTTAAACCTTGTCTCAAAGTTAGAATCCATTTTATAATCAGACGGCTAAACCTAACCTGCTCTGTGGATCTTCTATGCACAAATCTGCATAAGCATGCATCCATGAAATTCCCTACAACAGAATTATGCTTATTTGTAGAAAAAGAAGAGGACAACATCTACACAGTGAAATACTGCAGTCTGGCTCTAATTCTAGGCTACGACAGTTCAGTTGGCTACTGGGGGGGCTGCTTCCCCCACTACAAACTTAAAAACATGTTTCTCTGTTATACATACAACATACTATCACATGTTTATCCCTAATGGATCAGCCAGAGCCTGTTATGCATATTTTCATCAAATATTTTCAGTTTAGACATTATACAATACATTTTTATATTACTTAAATAATAAATTAGGTAATTAAATGTACATATATGGTATCAACAGAATATTATAATGTAATAAATTCCTGAAATTGCATAATATTATGCAAAATTTTTTTTTTAAATATAACTTTCTGTTTGCTATATTATAAAAATAATGATTTGTGTATGTCCTAATATAAGTGATAGAGATTAATTTTGTAAGTTTTATACTAATAATGATCAAATGTGATTATGTGGCAAGTCTAAATGATATAATATTTATCCTCACATGAAAAATAAAGTTTGTATAATTTTGTTAAAAATTGTATAATACAATGTGAAAGGGACATACCCGTAATAAATCAAACCACGGGCTTTATTAGATCACTAAAGTACAATAAAATAAAAATAACAGTAAAAAAAAAGGCTCTTTCATACAAAAGTGTGCAGCCGCCTGCAAAATTTGTATTGAATGAATTTTTCTTTTTGTCTTGTTTTTTTTGGCTGTTATTTTAATCTTATTATTACTATAATGTTCTAGTATAGCCCGTGGTATGATTGATTATGTCCCTTCCACATTGTATATATTTGTATATGTATGTACAATTGTAATTGTACATTACCATCTTGGATAAATTATTATACTTACTTAAGTTTCACAAACAATAGAGATGCACTAATTTAAAATTAATTATTTTCTCCAATATGAGATTGAAAATATATTTTTTAAACTCAATTGTCGAGAAAATAATTTATTTCAAATGAGGGCACTACTGGTGGTCGAGCACAGCCTTAAGAGCAAACTCTATTAAATTTTAAGATCAAATCAACTTATTGTTTAAAAATTTTAATGGTAGATATTGTTGAGTTACATGAAAAAAAAACATAATTTAGATGTGATAATTAGGATTTTATAGACAAATTCATACATGTATAAATCTGTAGGTATATCAAAATACCTTTTAATGTGCCTAAGTATATTACTATTAACTTATTACATAGAATTATGAATAATATGGTCCATATAATATATCATACAAATATTAATAAATAAACTAAGCACAAAGAAATGTTTTAGGATTCCCTTACCATACACATTTTCATACAGTCTAGCATGGTCTAGCTTTTATTTTGAAATTACATGTTAAATTTCGGTAAAATTTTGTTATTTCAAAGAAACTGCATACATTGAGGCATATAACTAGTTTACAAATTTAAATTATGAACTTGAAATGAAATATAAAGGGAAGTTTTTCATACTAATGGTCAAAAATTATAAATAAGCTATATTCTCCTTCAAGTCCATATTTTGACTGTAACAACCAGTTATATGCCTACATCCCTGCAATTTCTATAAAATCACAAAACTTTATCGAAATCTGACGCGTCGTTTTAAAATAAAAGCTAGACTACGTATGTATGGAAAAGTCTAATTCTGTCTAGGGCAATAGGGATCTCAAGTTTTGTGGATATAGCAATACCTTAGTATCAAGTTAAAAACATCATGAGAGAATTATTCCATTAAATTAGGGTTTTTCAAGTTAGCGAAAAAATGCTTTAAGCTATAAAACTCGAACTTTTTTCTGTCAAATCAAATCAAACTTAAAGCTGATAGACATGCTACCTATCACTACTACTAACCAATATTGTACAAAGCTGCTATAAATAGTCCTCCAGAAAATGCCATCTAGTTTATAATGTAAACATTTTTATGAGTATTTAGAAAACTCTAAATAATTTTTATAAGCAACTGCTTGTTATGTGAGAAAACACCCATTAGATAGCTTTTATATATAATACATACATACTTTCACATCTTTATCCCTAATGGGGCAGAAAGAGCATTTTGTATATTCGGCTCTAAGCAGGCAGAGCTCAGCTTTAATATAGGTTGACAAAAATAATACATTCACATTTGTTCATAAAATATGTTAATGGTTTTTCAAACATTAAAGGATAAATTTTAATTTCAATTAATACCTTTGTGCACGAATAAATAATTTATTCAAATGAGCGCGCCAGGAGACTGAATTCTGCTTCTTAAACATGTTCTTCTATATACCAGCAGTTCACTGAAGGTGCGGATGCCAATCATTCAAATAGACAAATTATATTTACATTGACTTATAAATTAATAATGATTAGGATTGTAAGGTTTTTATAGTGTTTGTTACTTTCTATGATGAAGAGTTGAATGTAAAAATAATATATAAAATACTAGTTGCTTGTATTGGTAAGAAATTGTGACACCATGTATATCATAATGATAGTAAGAAATATTAGAATAATGAGTTTTGTAATTTGTAATATGTGGCGACCGCTACGAGAAACTACAATACAACCATGAAAAATGAAGCGACAACCGACAATATAGTTCACAAGAAGCATACGAGATGGCGTCAGCAGTATCCTAAATCTCAATCTCAGAGTTCTGGCTGCAACTTGTTTATATACGACCTCTCCGCACAACACCATGAAGCAGCAGTACATATGTATATTTTTTTGGTTTAATGTAACGTGAGACACAGACATTTTTAATATGCTATATACAGGGTTACTCATGTACCTACCGTACGTAAGTACCATATTAATAATATAAGTATATTGTTCAATATTTAAGGTGTACTTTCCTGAATACTGTCATTTATTGAACAACCACGCATTTTAATGAAAAAATACTTATTATATTATTATGTACATCACAATTAGAAGTTTCACTTCGAATAACTATAAAAATGAAAGTGATTATAGTGTAACCCCTATATTCATAAAAATTAACAACCTTTTGCTAAACCTATTTTAGTTAAAACATGTTTAGTCCCTTTCCTTCTTTTCAATATTTGTCATTGAAAGAACGATATGTATGTTTCTTTAAAAACAAGTGGGTTCCTATAGTAAAAGTGAATTCACAAAAATATACTTACGGCGAAACAGACTTCTTGGTGAATTAAATCCGATAGGCATCATAGACTGAAGTTGCTGTAAATATTTGCACACAGGAAAATAAAATATATACATAGGTATAGATTTTTATAAATCAGCAGAAAGTAATAATTGTAAGAAATATTATTATTATATTAATCTATTAATGTAGAAACTACTTATTTGTTTGACTATTGTATTGCTATAAAAAATGTGTTATTTTTACCCTTGGAAATAAAATCTATTATTTAATTATTTCTGACAAACAAATTCGAGAAAACATCTTGGCAATTAAAACAATTTTTATGCATTTGTTTTGTAGAAATATCTATTGTTAAAAAATCGTAGCGACATAAGTTTAATAAATTTGTTACTTACTTTGGGGCTAGCTCAAACTGTGTAATTTGTGCTTATCTATAATTATATATTTTTCATTAAATGACTGACTGATGTATGATTTTTTTACATTAATTAGGTATGTACTTATGTTCGTACATAGTTCTCATTATTTTAATTTCGCTAACGGACATTTATTTACCTTCATGGTACATAGTATTTTGTCTTACATATTTACATTGTACATAAATTGTGTTATGTTGTTAATACATATTTAGTTCAATAAATTCTTTTTTAAATAAAATAGTTTTCTATTATTGAACGAACTTCGTTTGTATGTATTCAGTTAGTATGTATGTATTTATGTTGTTCGACAAAACCTCAGTAATTTGGATTGAGGCCTTATGTTTGGTACAGGCGCGGTCCGAGGTCACAGGGCACATAACCCCCCAAAATCTGAAAAATATTTTAAACATCTATACATATAATAAAACAATAAAAAAAGTGTGTCTGTACATTAAATATATTTCCAAAAAAAATATTGGGGACGATGGAGACGTAGTAATAGAGTAAGAATTAAAAAAAAAATGTCTGTCTGTTTGTCTGTTTGTCTGTATGTCTGTTTGTCTGTTTGTACACGCAAATCTCCGGAAATACTGGATGGATTCGAATGAAACTTTTTTTGTTATATAGCTGTTAAGCCTGGGCAACATATAGGGTGTAAATAATTTTGGAAAATGGAACGCCTGATGCAGAACCATAGCCTGATGGTCCAGCTAAACTATAAAAGATATAAAAATGCCACCTTAGTAAAAGTTGTTCAGCCTGATGAGCATTTTCCAGAGACAAAGTCCACGCGAACGAAGTCGCGGGCTTCGGCTAGTTTACAAATAAAAAAGCGATTTTCTAACCGTGATGCATTGTTTGGCTGACATCTAACGGTTTTTTATGGACTACGATGTCCATTGAAACCTAGATGCGACATCTGTAATGCAATCAAATCAAAGTATGCGATGATCTATACCGAAATATAAAGAGTGAAAATTCTGGCAACTCTTCGATATCAGAGAGACTACGAAGCCGTGTAAAAACTTGGTTGAGAGCAAACATGTTAGAAGATAAGGTTAGCTCTTCTAAGTATTCATCCAGAGATAGCCCCAAATATTATCACCCGATATCCTAATAAAAATAATAGACTACCATTTGTTTGACCTCTTTCAAAATTTTAGGCTGCGTCTGCGTCTGGTTTTGTAGGCTAGCATTTTTAAGTTCGAAAAAAGGCCATATTGCTCAAGGGGTTCCTGAGATATGGGGTCTGCGACTTCAGTTTGGGGCGAACTACTAGTTTATTTATACTACTATGTATAAGTGAGCCTATACTTATGTAACTATACATCTAAGCTTTAAAATTGAAAGCGGATTAAAGTAAATCCGCTTCGTTATTTTAAAAATCCTTGGGAGAGGTCTTGAAAGGGCGTCATGCGACTGAAATGAAGAATGAAACGCGAACTCTTACAGTATGCTTCTTGATGACTGTTCCATATGTAGTAGCTGATATGATAAATTGTATGTTGCTATTATTTTGCATCAGGCGTTTTCGACAGGTTTACAGCCGTGCTCGGATATACAGATACAGATACATTTTCACGTCTATGCCCCTGACGGGGCAGACAGAGCCTAGGGCCGTTAGGCCCAAAGGCCACGCTTAGCGTGGTGGTGGGCGTTAAGATGGAAAAGGAATCAAAATAGTGGTGGGTTGCTCATTGCTGTAGTATCTCGCCCATCCCCTCGATCGGCTCTTACGATCTACGCGGGAAGAGAAGAAGCTGGTACATTCTAAGTTTTTTCTTTTCTTTCAGACCAGCATGGAAGTGGTGCCCATGTCCCTGATCATCAGATCTTTTTGTTTCTGTCTGCAGGAGCTCTCTCTGTACTACCAGAGCCATCCTTGGCCAGAGCAGACAGAAACTTTGGCCTACCCTCCCTCGCTGGGCCAGACGGGTTGGAGAGGTCTCATTGAAGTTTATAAGTTTTGTTTAGCTTATATTTCCTGAGTCGCCTTCTACGACATCCACGGGAAGACTTGGAGTGGCCATATTATACTCTGCCGGAAACCAAGGTGTTAATAGTGGGTGAGTAATAAAAAAAACGATTTTCTTAAATTCGTATTGTTACAATGTGCTACAGAGAATTTAACACATTTTTTAAAATCGACCGTTTTTCGCAGCTCATAGCTAGGCAAAACGATTGGGGCTAGACAAAAAAATGAAAGCAATAGTTGTAGAAAATTTTATCAGCTTTCATAATGTAGTACAACAAAATCTCGTACAACGCACCATTTTCGAGATATAAGCAAAAAACCAAAAAACAGGACCTTCGTTGAGCCCTCCCCCCGCGGGCGGGGTAAGGACTTTTAGTATGTTTATGTTCTAACTAGTCCTAACAAAGTTGCCGAGTCAAAATTTCTGCTTTCGACTTTTCCATCCACATGCCCCTTTTGAGCACTCATTGACCGAACATGTCTAGCTATCGCAGTTCTTGAGATACAGCCAGACAGACGGACAGACAGCGAAGTCTTAGTAATAGGGTCCCGTTTTCGCCCTATGGGTACGGAACCCTAAAAAGCATTCTTTGATTTTTCATTTAAACATGAAAGGTTGAGATCCTTAAACTTGAATAAGAATTTAAAGGAAAAGCGCGCGGGGTGGGGACCAGTTCAAACTTGATCTGAGTTAGGGGGCCGAGAGATTGCATCAGGCATGATGGCGGCCTGCGCGCGCTTGCATCAGGCGCATGCGGGGAAAAAAGCTCAGCGCAGGAGCACGAAATTATGGCAATTATTGAGGTGAACCATCGTTATGAGCTAAAATGAATGTGGTGTCGATTTTTGTATTTATTTAGTAACACATCAAAGAGTATTTTAAAAATTGATTCGGGTTAGGTAAGTATTAGTAGACATTGTGGACTTACCTCATGGAACTATATATAACTAGCTGTGCCCGTGGGCTTCGCTCCCCGTAGGAATTTCAGGGTAAAAACTATCCTATCTCCTTCCCTGCGTATCAAACTCTATACATATTAAATTTCATCTAAACAGGTTCAGTAGTTAAAGCGTGACACTTCACGCTTCAAAACAAACACAACAAACAAATATACAAACTCACATTCGCATTTATAATATTAGTAGGAAAGTAGGATTAGGAATAGTAGGAATAGGATAGGATACTGTATGTATATGGAAGGAAGAGTAACATATTAAACATATGATCGCGCAACTTCGCGTACGAAATTTATTTTCATATTCATTTAATATTTTATGTTTTCACAGTAGAGACAAAGTAAAAATAATTTATGCAAAATGACAATTGATTTTTTCAATGTATGTCTATGCAAATCTTCAAATTCATATCCATGTCTATGAACTCCAAAACTCAGTTTTTAATGGTCTAACGGGTATATCTAACCTTGTAAAAATAAGTCAGCCTTGTAAGATAAAAAATATATTATTGTCCCAAACGATATTTCTGATTTTATCTTCAGGGTCTTCAAAGATCTTCAAAGTTGTACATTATGTGATAATTATGTCACATTGAACTTGTTTTTATTCCCTGTTTGATAAAAATGTTTTGCCGCGACTAGTAATGGCCACTTACAGGCGGCAATGACTCCTCTTCCTATTAAGATTATTTTTATTATTTAATAGGTAAATAAATAGGAACAATTTCTCTCTACTGATGGTCAGTTACAGACTGCATTACGTCGCTATTTATTTTGTACAGCGGAAGAATATTTGATATTTGATCTAAGTCTAAGCATTCTAAATTTACCCGTAACTTCAGAAGAGTTCCGCTGATTTGGGGTAGGGGGTAGTATTACTTTAATGGACCTATGGTTCTCCGTCTAAAGTGTACCTATGTACCTACTTACAATGCAGTGTTTAGGTAAGTTCAGATTAAAAAGTTATTATTTAAAAAAAAAAACAAATGAATACCTATCTATCTCAGACCGGATCTGTACCTATTTAGCTATTTTAACTCACACCAAAAATATCATCATCATCATATGAGCCACAGAAAATCCACCAAAAGTTTATCAAAAAAAAGTTTTTTGTCCGCCTGTTACATTTTTGTAATAAAGTTTAGTAAATAAATAAATAAAATAAACATATTGCGAAAATCAACAAAAAATTACTTTGCCTTTCTGGGTCCATACTTGCTAATGGAATCTGCCAAGTAAATAATAATAAATTATCTATTAAAAACAGAAAAGCGCGTCCGACGAGATGCCTCTTCATTCGTAACTATATATTGAGAGTATCTAAGTAGGTATAGGTATATCATATGTGCACATTGGCCTGGTAAATTCACGCGCGCCTGCTCTTGAGTCTCATACGCGAGGGTGGCTCTGAGGTCTGCGTGAGCGCAGCTTGGCAGTTTGGCGGGAACTACGCGCGGGAAAACTTGCCTCGAAGTTATATTACTGGCACATAACGAAATCAATCTTTTTAAAATATTAACTTTAAAAAGAATTGATGTTAGTTATATTTTGAATAATTTGAATTTCCGAGAATGACAACGCTTTTGAGGAAGATGTGGAGGACCCATTCCAAGCACAAAAGTGAGTATCTATTTTAATTTTTTGTTACAAAATATATTTAAGTACTTTACTGTACGTAATTTGTAAGAATGAAGTGACTTACTAACAAATATATTTGTATAGGCAAGTTCTAAGAAGTTTTTATAATAATTAAAAAAACAGTAAAGAAAAAAATATCATATAATTTTACTTATTTATTTATTGTATAGGTTTTAGTCAGAAACCAGGGATTATTGAGCTGAATTTATTTCTGCCCTAATAAAGTATTTATTAGACACTTATAGGTCTGCAAAAACCTCTAATTCCTACCATTTTCTGGAAGTCAGAAAACTATAGGAATTGCTTATATCTCTATTTACCTATACCGCATCTTCTTATTGTAAAAGCGACTAAAAGGCGACCCAATCTTTATTTTAAACTCTACGTTAAATATTTCAACGTTATTCATAAGCCAGTCTGAAAAACGCGCGAAGTCTTAACTTTCCAGTCTCCCGAACCTGTCTTTTTACGTCTTCATTATAAGCTCCAAGTTCGGGCTGTGAGTGTGTCCGGCAGTCCGTTTCTCCCTAATTATCTCGCCATTAGAAGCTCTCGCTTTGCTTGCCTTAAACGGCGTCGGAAAAACTTGGCGGAGACCTACGACCAAGTATGAGCTGACGTGAATATTCTAAAGCAATTTCAAATAAATTTTAAAAAACATTTAACTCACAAATTGACAAAAAAATGTAGAGATTTTTAAAAGATTGATTTACACCAAATTTGTCTTAAATCTTTGTAGGTACATTTGACTTGGACAAACGTGTCCACTGCCTATTGCCCAATGTCCAACTCAACACATTGCCAAAATATATCGAACTAGCTGTTGCCAGCGACTTCGTCTGCGCAGGATTATCACATTATATTTATAAATTGTAGCCTTTGTGATATTCTGATGTATAAGCTATATTATTGTAAAGTTTCATTAAAATCCATTCAGTAGTTTTTACGTGAAAGAGTAACAAACATTCATCCATACTTACAAACAATATATTTTTATCGAACTTTATATTAACTTATCTATATTTGATGGTCTAATATATAGTCATATATAAGCACCTGTCGACCTCCGTGGTGTAGTGGTCATCATGCTAGTCTGCCACCCAGAGATTCCGGGATCTATCCCCGGTCAGGGTAAGTTGGAAAATAGGCTTTTTCAAATTGTCTTGGGTCTTGAATATCTATCTATATATGTATTTGTTATAAAATATAGTATCGTTGAGTTTGTATCCCATAACACAAGTCTCGAACTTACTTTGGGGCTAGCTCAATCAGTGTAATTTGTCTCTACATATTTACTATTTACTATTACTACTACCTTGGCAGATTGAAACTCAGATCGTTAGACTTGTTTTATATAAATTAGTTAGCAGAATAAGCCCCTTTGAGCGAGGAACGTCTGCTGATGGGTGTAAGCGGCGTGAAGTAGCTTAGGAATTCGGATGCCTCTTGGAAGAAAAGCTTTCGATTTATTAGAAGTACTACCACATTCCTCTCAGTTCTGTAACCTTCTGTACTAGGTAGTAAGTTCTACTTTTGATATCCAGTTCATCTGTAACTGTAAATTACCTACCCTTAATTTTAGCTACATCTGAGAGAATTTAGAAGTTATTTTTCCTTAAATGTTTTTATTTCAGCATATTAGTATCTAAAAGTACAACATAAAACAAGCGACCTTCTTTCCCGATTCAAAATTTAATATATTTAATATATCTAATCTGCATTAAAATGTACTTATCTGATTAAATGTATTATATTAAATTAGTATCATGTATTAACTATGTGAATCGTTTTGAATTTATCTAAAATCTATTTTTTGCTCTGAATTCTAATCAATTCTAATTCTCAGCGTTTAACCTCTATTTGGCGTAAAACTTAGCTATAAAGGTAGTTAGAAACTACCGGTGCGTACTATTAATTAATGTAGGGCCTGCCCTAGCAATTACTGTTAGTCCCCGTCCACTTGCCATGCAATCGCGTTTTTGTCAACGTAATTCTAGGTTTTCCAGCCGCAGTTGTCGCTTTATAAATTATGGATTGGATGAAAGGCGATCAGACCCAGAGAGAGACGGCTACGGCATTCCCAAGAAATTATCGCAACATGGTTCAAAGTCCGCGAACTTGTCACAAGAAAGTGGAAGCAACAGTAAGCTAGGGTGAAGTGGACAGGGCTCTATTAGTTAATCGATCGTTAATTTTTTGTAAGATCCGATTTGTTAACTTAGTCTTTCGAACCTTATATCCTTTTATGTGCTCTAGGCTATTCTAGGCTTCCCAGCTAGAATAAAATTCGAAGAAGATTAATGATTGAAAATGTTAATTACTTAAATAGCGTCTTATTTCTATCTCAGATTCTGATGCTTTATGAACTACGAAATCTGATTTTTAACTTAATCTTTCGTACTTAATGTCCCCATTTTTATGAATTTCATTCTTGGCTTCCCACCTAGAATGAAATTCGTAGAAGATTAATAATTGAAAATGTTAATTACTTATATAGAGTCTTATTTCTATCACAGATTTTGGTGCTTTATGAACTTTGAAATTAGATTTTTTAACTTAGTCTTTCGTCGCATAAAGGACATTAATGTCCTTTATGCGCTATTGAATAATCGATGTACTAAACATGGTTTTTATGAATTTTATTCTAGCTTCGCAGCTTTCAGTCTTTTTATAAAAATTAATCTGATGAAAGGCGAAGACTATGCAGAAGGCTGCTACGGCATTCCTAAGAAATTATCGCAACTTAGTTCAAAGTCCGAGTACTTGTCACAAGAAAGTGGATGTAGGTAGGGAAAGGTAAGGTTTATAAATAAATAAATAAAGATAATATAATTACTAACGTAAATAATTAACTTATAAATTAATTTTTTGATTATTTTACTTTGACATTAATAAATTTTATTTAATTACTAACGTAACAGATACCCAACCCCATAGAAATTATTGTAAGTAGGCAAAAATGAAGTTGCGGGATAGCCTCACAGAGATGGCAGCACACACGACTAGCAAAAAAGTGACAAAGAAAGCCATATTTAACTAATTAGGGTCCATCGCGGACAAACAACGTGCGTGACACGTAATTTTTGTATATAAAGAAGATTATCCTATTAAAGATAGATCGAAATGCAGAGTTTCTGTGGTTCTGATCCAGATACGAGATACAGCCGCCAAAAATAAAGTCAAGGGAAGGCAGGCGCCGCGCCGCTATCGGTGCCCAAGTTAGCGTGAACTTTAGCATTTCATCAACGCAATCACGATAATCTATGCTGAACAACTACGCCTAATATATGGCCTTTGACCCAATTACCATATCCAATGCGTCTGGCCTAGATAAGTGGAGATAAAAGCAATATCTGCGGAGATGCGAAGGCGGTCATTTGCCGCCAAAGTTGAACTTGCGACCTTGTGATGTAAATAGCTTTGTTTTAATAATGAGATGTGCTAAATTTATTGTTATGATATTGTGATACGTAGTGTCGTATGCAGTTATTACGTATATAAAACTAGTTATGAACTGTAATAATATTTAGGCATGCTGAGACCACGATCTATGCAGGCGCCGGAACGTAACGTCAGCATAGAACATAGAAAATAATTACTTAAGAGTTCCCTTACCCTAGATAGAATGACTCGTACAAATGTAGTCTAGCTTTTATTTTATAACGACGTGTCAGATTTCGGTAAAATTTTGTAATTTCAAAGAAATGGCACATATGTAGGCATAAGCTTTGCTGGTTTTTACAGACAAAATATGAACTTAAAGGAGAATATAGTTTTATATCATTTTTGAACATCAATATGGGAAACTTCCACACCTTTAGTTAGTTAGTTAAAATAATTATTGCACCAAAATCTTTATTGCACCAAAACAAAGTAACAGAGTAATTTACCTAGATAGAAACAGATGTACAAAAGCACCGTTATATTTTCTTTTAAGTTCATATTTTGAATTTGAAACTAGTTATATGCCTAGATGTATGCAATTTCTTTGAAATTACAATATTTAACCGAAATTTAACATGTAATTTCAAAATAAAACCTAGACTAGGTACATAATGACTACTACGTAAATTGTTCAAAATCGGTAGAAAACATTAAAAATAACGGAAAATAAAGTTTTCATGTTGTAACTTCGGAACTCTATTCTGAGTGTGGCCCAACGACACGCACTTGGTCGGTTTAAAATGGTAGCTAATAATTCGATTCGGATGTGTCATCAACATCATCATCACCTGGCCGTTTTTGGCAATGGTGACTGTATTTGTAAATTCACTAACTGTACCCGTGGGCTTCGCTCCCCGTGGGAATTTCGGGATAAAGAGTACCCTATGTTCTTCCCCGAGTCTCAAACTATATTCATACCAAATTACATCCAAATCGGTCCAGTACTTTAAACGTGATGAGTTAACAAACAAACAAACAAAGAAACAAATACACAAACTCACATTCGCATATTTATAATATTAGTAGGATAGTAGGATTCATCGTGTCAATAACTTGAATTGACAGAACATAGATTTAATAAGTAAACCTATAAGACACTATAACACCTATACATGGTTAGTTCATTTATGTATTTTGCAATGAAATCATGTCTAATCACGCCTAATTTCCGATCGTTATAGCTTATCTAGATTGCAAAACTGGTGTCGCCAATATATACAGGAGACGTGGAAAATTGCTTGAGTTGATTTAAGTAGCTCTTATAATTACCAGCCAACGTCCGTTTTATGGATTACCGTGCTGGGGAAAACTTCTTTTAATAAAGGGTCATTTTCATATGTTTTCAGACTGGGGAACAAATGGGTAATTTTGTGTCCTACTGGCAACAAATGTGGATAACTAATTATACTTAAATTTAAATAACCGGCCAAGTGCGAGACAGACTCACGCACGAAGGGCTTCGTACCAATATCTATAAAATTAATACGTTTGTTGTATGGGAGGCCGTCTTAAAAATTTATTTTATTCTGTTTTTAGTATTTGTTATAGCAGCAACAGAAATGTATCTGTGAAAACTTTAGCTGTCTAGCTATCACGGTTCGTGATATACCTACAGCCTGGCGATAGACAGACAGACAGCGATGTCTTAATAATAATCCCTTTTTACCCTTAGGAACAGTAAAAAGGAATCTAACTTTTCACTCAGTACCCTGGCATGTATGCGTTTAAAAAGAAAAGGCGTGAGGAACTGGCCCTCTCCTTTTACTTAGCAGCAATGGTACCAGGGACCGGAACCGCTTACCTTTTGAAGGGTTTTCGTTCGGGTTTTTGATCAACTGGTTTTCGTAAACCCTAATGATTTGTTAACCATATCATTTGCTTACCCTGACAAAAGGCTTACTAATACAATACAGTTAATTCAACTAAGCACTAACCAATATCGCAAAACCCTATGATAGGCTTACCCTATCAATATTATTTATACGGCCTCAAGCAATTTAATCTTTATTTGAATAGCATACAACACAAAACTGCTTGTGCAAAAAGTTTATAGGGTTAGCGAGACGACGCATCGGGCTAGAAAAAGAAGGCAGTCTTTGTGGATGTCCGAACAGCCATTTAATAATTATACTAATTGCATTCACATAAGACTTATATTACATTGTTTACAGTCGTTTCTATGAGTTTGGAAGTAGTAGACAAGACTATAGAACAGAGAGGGGGAAAGGGTAACCAACTTAATGCTAACAGGTATAATCGGAACTTTAAGGTTACTGGTAAGTCCAGTTACCATTAGTTAACTGATTCAAAGGAGTTACCATAACGTTAGGGTAAGTCAATCGATATGCTAACTGTAACAAAGGGTAAGCTTATGATGGAGTTACTCCATCGATAGACTTAATCAAATAAAGGGGTTTTCCGGTCCCTGAATGGTACTCGCATTAAAGCAAATCAAATTGTCTGTATTGCTACGACTGGACGGGCTTTGAAGCTGCGACGAAGATTAACGAGCTTTCTAATTATTGTCGTCGCGTGGGGCAGCTGTCCAACTGACATACATTCACACGTAACTATATGAAGTTTATAGGTACCTTTATCTAGCTGAATGTCTACTCTAGATAGACAGGAGCTTTCGTTTCTTGAAAGAAAAGTCGTTCAGAAAAGTTATCATTATATGTTTCGGTCGAAAAGCCTTTATTAATGTTATACTTATGTACAGTGGGCCAACGAGATACCTGATTCGGACCTGAATTTTTAGAATTTTCTCGTGATCTTAAAATAATATATTATCGTGAATTTTCCGGGGTCCAGCTGTGCCCTATTTGAAATGAATCATTTGAAAGGAAACGGAGATATCATTAAAAATTCTGTCTTGACTAAGCCCTAGATATAAAATAACCCTTTAGTTTACAATTCAAAGTGAGCGCGTGAAGCTTTTCTACGCAAATTAGCTAAAAGTGGCCACTTTTAGCTAATTTGCGTAGAAAAGCTTTAAGTTATCACTCTAAACTATGCACATTCATAAAACAGTTTGAAGGGAGGCTAGGATTTGACCAAGACACTCAGGTTTTATTTCATCGGTTTGTACAGTTGTATGTACTTAATTATATCCCGCGCGTCACGTCCACTTGGCACTTCCACCTTTTTTCTGTTCCGTGTTCATCATCTTCCAGCCACAGAAAGTTGAGAATTCAATTCAAGCTCTCTTCATTGCAGAACTTTGTGAGGAATGGGCCCTGGCTGAGTGCGAGGGAGAAGGCTGGTGGCGAGAGGCGAGAGACTCCGGCCGAGGGCAGAGCGACGTGAGGTATGCGGGTGTGGCGCCCGTAGAGCGCGCTGCCTCCGCGCCCGCTACCGCGCTTGCCGTGCGCTCGGCCTTACACACTGCTAAAAGTAAGTAAATATATAAAGTCTTTTTATAAAACGCAGACTAACTTTGTTACTAAGTTTAAACCAATATCTGACTAAATCAAGTTGACATTTTCGGATGAGACTTTTAGATGTAAACTTGACTTGGTCCGATCAAAGTTAGTCTGCGTGTAATAAAAAAACGACGGGTTGCACTCTGGGAGTGCCGGCAGAAGTGAAAACTTGAATATTAACGTTGTGCATTTTTGATATTTTGGAATGGTTAGGGAATAATTTTGCACGAATTGCTTTAATTATCAGTATAAAATATTTCAAATCTTTTCTGAACCACAGTCTGTCACAAATGTCACAAGCAAGCATGACACATTACACACACGAACGTAACGTAACATAAACACACACGAACATTCGCGCAAGCGCCCTGCGCCGTCTTACGAATTTTCGATCAGGACACGTGGTCCTGACGCGAGTTTAAGATTTTTTACCCATTCCAAAAAAAGTGCACAACGCCGCTAAAGAAGTTTTCACTTCAATAAGACGGATAAGGACTTGTTTAGTATTTAGTCCATGATTCTGAAAAACATTTCCCAAGGAACATATGTCGAAACATGAAAAATATTTTTTGGCTTTCCATACAAATTCGAATCAGCTGATCGGTCAACTTGTATTGTACGGGACCAAGAATTCATCCTTGAAATAGTTTCAGTATATTTCGTTAAACCTTATTATATTTTTTAATACTATAGATAAATATTTGTTTATAACATTATAACTGTTTATAATCTAGGAAGTATTATTGCGAAGTTGTATCCCTACTTAATTGAAAAGAGCTGAGAAAAAATTACAATATTAGTCTTTAGGACATGTATCCTATTCACTTGGGTACGTGTCCTAATCCTTATCTAGTTTAAAATTTAGTTCGATGTTTGCTAAAGTAACAAACCTTTTTATATGTTTCAGCGATGAACAAGAAGCTGCAGAGGGTGAACCTCGACATAAGCCCCAAGGGGATCATAGTGACGGACGCGGAATCCCAGGAAAACGTCATCAGCGTTTCCATATACAGGTATCTTGGATCAACTTGGATCTTTCCTAGGTTTATTGGTGTGGTTGAAACTTGGATGGGTTAAGTTTTTACAGGCTATGCAACTACAAGCGTAGCCGCTTTCTTCTTCTTCTAAACGAGTAGAAATGGCTTTTTCATAAGGTTTTAGTGTGTGGCAACACTTACACCCCTGTCATTAGCCGAGTTTAAATCATCTAATGTACCTACAAGAGGTTAGGCAGTTGGGCATGACAAAATGTGAGCCATGCTTTAAGGGGATTATTTCAAATTGCTTATTATGGGGGCTACACTGGACTCCGGAAAATTCAGGTAGCTTAAGTACGGGTGGCCGCTTTTGCAGGTTAAGCAACCTCCGGTGTGGTCGAATCTTAGATGGGTGATCACTCATCAAAGACAAGAAACTGAAGGCGCTTTTGTGTTTAAAATGTTTTATTTGTAATATCTTTTCAGTGTGTAAGTAAGTACACTGGAAAAGATAATACAAAGAAACGTTTTATATAATTTTTATCATCTAGGAAACCAATTAAAACTGCAATAATAAATGATTAAAAACAATTAATAACTGGGAATATCTCAGAGTCAATGGCTTACTTACGTGATAAATATGTAATTTATGTAGCGTTCGATAAAAATACCTACTTAAGTTGACTTATTATTACGTAATTAATTTCTTCTCTAATTAATTTGAAAAGTGGTTGTTAAGAGACTATACAGGGTCTAACAAAATATATTGAAACTGTTTTAAGGGTGAATCCAGTATCATGATACTGAAAAACTTTTCCTAAGGAACATATTTCCAAATATGAAAAATATTTTTTGGCCCATACATGTTGATTCGATCAGCTGATCCAAGTTTAATGGAAAGCAAACAATATTTTTTTATAGTTATTTATATAGTGTTCCTTAGGGAAAGTTGTCATGGAATGAATTTACTTACCCTTAAAATAGTTTCAATATTAATTTGTTAGTCGTTGTAAAGTATAGTAGATAAGTATTTGCAGAAAGAGTTCGATTTATTTGGTGTTCTCATAAACAGCATAATCAGAAATTCTTGAAAGACACGCTCTGTTTGCGAACAGATTTTTTTTGAATAATTTTAGAGTTTAGGAACTTCATCAGCTCGATTACATTTGTCAATTTGTATTTGGGATATGGTGAAGACCAACATTAATTTTGTATTCCTAAAAATTTAGAGAAATCAAACAAATAAAAGCTTTTGCCCAACTATAGGATCTAACATAAATGGCTAATAATAAAAAAAAAGTTTGAGAAAGTATTAAGGCCATACCCAAATTTTCCGGGGTCCAGTGGCGCCGCCATTTAAAATAAATCATTTAAAAGGAAACGGAGATATCATTCAAAATTGTGTCTTGGTCAAGCCCTAGATAACCCTTAAAACTATTTTATGAACTACCGTTTATAATTTAAAGTGCGAACGTGAAGCTTTTCTACGCACATTAGCTAAAAGTGGCCGTTTTTCGCGAATGTGCGTAGAAAAGCTTCACGTTCTCACTTTAAACTACAAAAAGTAGTTTAAAAAATACTTTGAATGGGTATCTAGAACTTGACCAAGACACAATTTTAAATGATATCTCCGTTTCCTTTTAAATGATTTATTTTAAATGGCGGCGCCACTGGACCCCGGAAAATTTGGGTATGGCCTTAAGGCACCGTTGTAAAACACGATACCGTTTTTCCAGGATTTCGTATTGCTCAGCGGACGCAGCAAACGCGCGCGTTTTCGCCGTGGTGGAAGGCAAGAGCGGCAGCGGGGCGAGCGAGACGCACGTCGCGCACGTGTTTGTGTGCGCGCGGCGGAAACAGGCGCGCGCGCTCGCGCTCTCGCTCGCGCACGCCTTCAATGATGCCTACCAGGTAGCAGCTGGCTCTAAGGAGGATAATCATTATATAGGTGGTGGAAGACAGGAGCGGCAGCGAGTCGAGCGAGATGCACGTCGCGCACGTGTTTTCTTCTGTCGCTTGCGCATGCCTTCAATTATGCCTACCAGGTAGCAGCTAGGTCTAAGGATGATAATCTTATGTAGGCGGTGGAAGACAGGGGCGGTAGAGTGTTGAGTGAGGCCACATCTAGCGTGAATGATAGCGGAAAAGATAATCATAACAGTGACATCGCCTTATGGCTATTATGGTCTTTAAATATCAACGGGCGTCAAACACAGATATAGTAGCCGCAATTTTTTTACTTACTTACTTGTCGGGTGACCAAGGGGCTGGCAATTATTTCACCCAACGAATAATCATTGCATTGCCATCTAACGTGGCAATGCTGCCAGCCTTTAAGACACTCTATCTAATGATCTGCAAGACGTTTTTTATTTGTAAGGTTTTTTTTATTTATTATTTGTTAATTTTATTTGGATTGTAATTAAGATTGAAATTACTTACGAGTACTTAGAGTAATTATAATGATTTTTCTTTCAGGAATGGCAAGCAAACCAAGGAAGTTCGCTACACAACCCCAGTGGAAATAGAGTGAACCCTTGGGTAAGATTAAATACCATTTTCATAACATTTTTTTTTACTTTTATTAATTCCGATTATTGAATTACAAAATAAATTCTTGAAATAAGGCTTGCATAGAAAAGACTTCAACGCGCCAACATTTTGATTTTGAAGATTTAATTTTAAAAAGCTTTTCAAACATGCTTTAAAGATTGACGCGAACATAATTACTTATGTTCCTTTGTCTATGCTTTAAAGAAAGTTCAGTTTATTATATTTTACAATTTCGCCTAACTGAAGTACGAAAAAAACAATTTCATAGTATCAGATTTCGTGGTTGCTACTTCGAGAAAGTTTTTTAAATTAATAGAATAAATTATTTGGAAACATTTGTTCTTCAATAAATGATCTTATAGATCCGAGTTAGCTGCAAAAATCCAAAGAGGCAGTCGGAACTTAAGCAGCAACTCTATCTACTGTAATCACCAGCTCGCCTGCCCAGTAGATTAAGAGAGGCCTAAGTATGCCCTAACCCTTAACTTTTTCATACGAATGTAAACTAGATTCTTTAAATTAATGATTAGAAATATGAGAAATCGGAAAAATTTGTATTTTAAATAAATTGCATATTCTATAGCCGCGTAGAACGTTTAAAAAAAATTCATATTTTCTATGAATTTCATATTTTGACTGTAGAAAACTAGTCATATATTAAAATTTTAAAAATTTGATGAAATCTGACAAGTCGTTATTACAAAATAAAAGCAAGATCACATTTGTATGTCTAGGCACAGAATTAATAATAGTATTATATAGTCTTGGCTCAAAAAAGAACCCTAGAGGGTAAGGGGTCTTTAAATGCAGTAGTAAATTCGTACAGCAATGTATTTGCCGTGTGGTTTCCGGCAGAGTAGAATAGGGCTACTACAAGACCTCCCGTGGATGTCGTAGAAGGCGACTTAGGAAATACAAGCTAAACAAAGCTTATAAACATCAATGAGACCTCTCTAACCCGTCTGGCCAGCGTGGAGAGTGTAGGCCAAGTCCTCTGGCTGCTCTGGCCAAGTATGACTCTGGTAGTAAAGAGAGTGTCGTACTCATGCAGTGAAGACTAAATAGACCTGATGATAATGATGTGTAAAGTATTTATGTTAAGATAGCTGCAAAAACAATCGATTTTTTTGTCCAGGTGCAGTTTGCTGAGGAGTCTGATGAAGAAGTGGAGAGCGAGCAGTGGGAATCCCCCGCGCCACTCGTCACTTTCGGCTGAACCTTATCATTTTTTGTTGATCTAAAAAAGTTAGGTTATTTGTAAGCCTTTTCAAAGTACGTGAAGTTTACTTTAGGTGCCATTTAGACTGCTTTATGTAAGTAATGTAAGTATATATCTACTTTTAGCAATATTCTTACTCTTTATTAATGTATTAATGCAAAAGTAGCTCTCTCTGTGTGTAACTTTTCACGCTTCAACGACCGTTTTAGATGAAATTTAGTATCCAAGTTTAGATTATCCAAGTACAGATATACTGGATGCTAGATCGGTCATTTTGTAAATCTTTGGGAGAGGCATATGTCCAGCAGTGGGCTTAGAGAAAGACATAAGGAAGGATAGTTTTACCCAATTTGCACGGGGAGCGGCTCACACAGCTATTTTCAATATAAATATTAAGTATAATAAGAATAGATAAATATCTTGTTTTTATTTAACGGTTTTGTAAGTATGTTAAATAATATTTTTAAGTTAATACCTAAGTATTTACATATACAGTCATACATAAGATTGTTAAACTTATATTGAACTGTTAAAATAAAATAAAAGTATGTCTGCTTAAATATTTATTTTAGCATGAAATAAATATTACAAAAATAATCTTGTTTTTATTAAATTTAATAAAATGAATTTATTTTTAATTAAAGTAACCGCTTATCTAATAGTTTCTTTTTCCTAGATTTAATACTGAGTGATTAAAACCGAGTTTATTGGTCCATACTTCTTCTTTTTCTTTCTTGTTCTTTCTACTTTTGAAGGGAATATTCTACACAAAAGCGACCCAAAATCCGAAGCAGCACTCTGGCGCCATTTTTCAAACGCGGAGTCACTAAAACGGTTTTTTATATGGAAAACCTATTCGTTTAGGCAGGGTTGTTTCATTCACCGTTTAGATATCGAAAATATAGGTACCTACATTTTTACCATGCGCGTGTCCACCATTCCGTAGTTGGGAAATTCAGTGACATGAATCGTTGGTCCAGACTTCAGAGTAATAAGAATGAAATCCACAGTCTCTGCCTCCCCTACGGGAAACAGGCGTGAAAATATGTTTGTATGTATGTAAGAATAAAATTGGCTTGCGATGGATTTCTAAGTATTTAAACGAAAAGGTGCTGAGTTCTAACGCGAGCTAAATTAAACCATATCGTTAACCACATTGAGTAGATATTTCTTTGAATTTCTTTGCTGAGTAATACTTATGTGAGTACGTATTCAGTAGTTTAGGTATCTTCGCATTTCAAAAATAGTACTTCTGGGCAATCAGAGATGCGTTTAGATTATAGAAGTACTGTACTTATTCTGTGGTTTAGGTGTCTCCGCGTTTCAAAAATAGCACTCCTGGGCAACCAGAGGTGCGTTTAGATGGTTGTAGTACTTAGAACTTGCACTGTCTATATCTGTCCAGCCAGCGCAGCCCTCCCATAGACAGGTGCAGTGGCACGGTGCAGGAACTACCGCCGTGGTAGTTGATCATCATGTAGTCGAAGCAGTTCGTCACACCGTCGTTGTTGCAGTCCTGGAAGTTGGTAATGGTTACTTGAGCCGTGTAAAGGAAATTACTGAAAGTTTATATAACGTTTGTATAACCACCGCTAAGCCGTTCAGCTTTAGATACTGGTCGTTACAGATATTGGTCGACTAATAAAATAATCAATTTCTATGTCCAGCAGTGGACGTTATGCGGCTGAAATGATGATGATGACTTGAATTTAACTCGAATCTCCGAAATCCCAAGAATACTTCGTTCATTTCAAAATATTACTTACTAAGATGCCTCAGAAACAATGTTATTTGTTTTTTCTGATAATTCCACTGTGTCTATATGTCTTATATTTATAAAAGGTAGTTATGGATGTTTATTCAGCGTTGACACCAAAACGGCTGAACAGATTGTTATGAAATTTAGCATGTAGATAGCTTACGACCCAAATTAACTCAGAGGATACTTGTTATTGTGGGGAAATGTTAGGGATTGTTACAAATTTGACAACATAATTTGAATAACACTCACCCTTCCAAATCTCGCCATGTAGCTCTCCACAATTTTCAAAGAGCAGTAGTAATCTCTAGCACAGTCTTGAAATGCTATAAAGCAAAGAAATAAAACATTAAAATTCTGTCTAATTAGTGTGCAGTGCATGGGTGATAATATAATTGCAAACGTAAATGGGTAAAACGTTACGATACTATAATCGGGTTTTCACGTATTTTAATTAATATTTAAGTATTTTGCTGCGAATGTGTGACTGAAGCATGCATGATATACATAGTATTTTTTAATAAATAATATAAAAAATAACGTCAGAATCGCAACTCAATGAATAATTCATATAATAATTAAGAAACTAAATTAAATTAGATTGGTCTGGGAGAAAAGGAAAAAATCGTCATAAATAAATGCTATTACAAAATATAAGTAGCGACCTAGCGACACATTACACTGATCTTGCCCTAAAGTAAGTTCGAGACTTGTGTTATGTGATACTAACGATACTATAATATATAACAATACATATATAGATATACATTCAAGACCTAGGACAATTTACAAAAGGCCATTTTCCAACTTGCCCTGACCGGGGATCGGACCCGGATAAGACGTACATACGTAGGATAGACCGCGTAGGCTACTAGAAATTTGTTGGCTCTTTTACCTAGAACCAAATTTTTTTTAGCCGTTTAGGTCCTCGCCTCCCCTTAGCCTCCCCTTTTTGTTTCTAATCACTCTTCTTATAAAATATCTTCAGCTGTTTCATTCCATTTTTTGTCAAAAGAAAAAAATATTCATGATAAAAGTATTAAAAAATAAACAGGAAGCTAAATTAAACTATAAATATACATAAAAAACTATAATAATTATATTTAAATAAAAACTAAATACAACCTAATAAGTAGATTAGATAAATTACCTTCAGTTCTGTTTGCGTCATCATCAGGCAGTGTGGGCTTGCCAGCGTCCACCCAGTACACCCTGGAGATGTAGAAGGGCCCGCAGTACCCCCCACTGCAGCCGTGGGACATGTCGCACCCCACCACATGGCAGAGGCAGCGGAAACACGCCTCGTTCAGGTTTGAGATGCGCACCCCTGAATGTCAACGATATGGGAAGTTAGATACGTCCCGGCATAAACCAAAAACAGACAGACAGATATGGCGAAACTATGGTTCCTTGTTCACTACGGAACGAACCCTAATAACAAGTCTATAAAAATATAAAAAAATCCTCGACTTTCAAGCGTTATCCTCTAATAATATCGTTGGCCTAATTTCCATCAAACAGCTGCATGAAAACTATCTCGATTATGTCAGCTTTCAAATAAAAACAAAACCGCATCAAAATCGGCTCATTCGTTTAGATGCTATCACATACATGCAGACGACATACAGATACGTCAAACTTATACACCCCTCCTTTTGTAAAGTGTTATAAAATAGAATTTCAGGAAAGGGATTAAAATCTAAAAACGGTTGGAATTATTTTGGTGTTTTGGTGTAGAATACCGTAAATTTATCATAATAAATAATTTATTATTCAAAATTAATTATAGATTTCCACCCCAAACTTCACAACAATAAAATTCCGATGGGATAAGTATGTCATTTCAAACATATTTTTTTTTAACAAATCAGCCCAGGCGTCTTTGAATAATCAGTGAACATACATAAAAAAAGATCGCGACGAATTGATAACCTCCTCCTTGTCCGGGAGTGGTTAGAAAAAAAATAAAAAAAATGTGTAATTAGCCATACCGACTCTACAAATATTTTTGCTTAGTGACAATACAGACATAATTATTTTAAGAAAATTATCATTGCTATATCTACAGAACAGTCTCTAATAGAACACTACGTATTTTGCAATCAAATATAAAAATAAGAAGCAATAAACTGTTTTTTTTTTATAACTAATTTAAAACTTATGAATCAGTTAAAAACAAGGGATTGGACTCGTTAGTAAACGAAGATGATAGATTACGAACTTATTAGGTAGGGAGTATAATAACAGAGCATAATTTGTAGTACTCGTAATGTAGGACAAATTAATGATTACAAAATAAAAAGATACTCACCACTAACACTGACAAAGTAAATTAAAACGCACACTAAACACTCTACACGCATGTTTCAGTAGTTTCCTTCAATTGTTGTTAATTTACCAGTCTTCCTGTTTTGTCCACAAATTCCTTCCCCACGTCATGATCCAACGAAACCACAATTAAATTGACCACGGAGGTCCTCCAACGCGGATGCTCTGTGCTTTACTACTACATAAATAGTTAATGTATCATTATTCGTAGAAGCAAAAAAAAACGCGAGCAAAAAATGTTATATTAGTAAAAGATAACCTCTAACCGCAGTACGTACGGATTTACAATTAGATTCACTTTTTATTGTTTAAGATTTGATTTTGGATATTCCTATTTACAGCTCGGTCAAGGTTTCTCAATCTGTTATGCGTTCAAATCAGTCGAAAACTAACTAAGCCACCCTGATTTTGATTTGGTTACTAGATGTACCAAATAAACATAATAATTAAAAAGTATTGCAGTGAACATTTGCATGTGAAAACCAAATAGTTTCTGATTAAAACATGATTCCTAAATTAAGTGTATATAAAATTTTAAATAGAACCTATGAATAAAAGTACAACGTTATGTAAACAAAGGTTCGTAACCTATGTAAAGTGGGAAGTTAATGTGTAAACAAACATACATACATTTATTCTTAGCCTTATTCTAGCCCAACACATTATTTACCTATCACAATATGAAACCGTCGACACCTACAACACAATCTGGCATCTTTGCTCACTGACCTCCGTGGCTTAGTCGTCACCATGCTAGTCCGCAACCGAGAAGTTCCGGGTTCGATCCCCGGTCAGAGCATGTTTGAAAATGGCCTTTTTCAAATTGTCCTGGGTCTTTGATGTTTATCTATATATGTATTTGTTTTAAAATAAGAGTATCGTTGAGTTACCTAGTATTCCATAATACAAATCTCGAACTTATTTTGGGGCTAGCTCAATCAGTGTAATATGTCTAAATTTATTTATTTATTGAGGTTTTCAATGAGATTTAAAGACTTTGAGAACCTTAGAACAACAATAATCATGACAATCACAAGATGAATTGTCGTCAATGCTAATGAGTTTATCTGGAATAGTATATCTTTATATGTAGGTATGTGTATGTGTGACTAAGCATGACCACTTGAACTTTAAGAATGACATCCGGGACTTGATCTATTAGCATCCTGGTGGCTGTCTCGTTGTTTTCAAATAGGAAATCGATTAAGAGGTCGTAAGGAGTTCCGACTGCAACTATACTCATATATTTATTTTTAATAATTTATTGCACTTAAAATCTTAAGATTATAGTACAAAAGGTTCACCTTTGTATAGTTATACTTATATTCTATTGGCCGCTATAACTGTCTGGATTAGTATCTAGTCCTATAATATTATAGGGATGACTGGATACTGGGGGGTTACTCCATAAAATAATACATTACTCATACGATAGTGACGTCCTATTTTTTTGTCAAACCAAAGTAAACTTTATCACCATACGTTAATGCTCAATTTGCTCGAAACTCAACGTGGATACGCAGTAACGTCCGTCTTGCATATCGCTTTTGGAGTAACCCCCCTGGATCAAAAATGTACTATTTTATTTAGTCCGTCAACTAGATTATCCAAAAATAAAGGACTCATATTTTTTCATTTAGGAAAATAGTCAAAATTCACGAAGATACAGCGCTTCGAAGTGTCGGGGGTGATTTACGTCACCGTTGGTTAAAAATCGAAGCCAATTGTGACGTCACGCAAAATTTAAAAATGAGAGAAAAAAAAATATACGTATACCATACTTCTTGATAATCATATAAGCCAAAAAAAAATTTTGTCTACACCCATATTCTCACACTATAGGCACTGGAAAGTGCTGGATGCATGCCGCTTCAGATTGGTCATTTTTAAAAATTCTTGAGAGAAGCTTATATCCAGCAGTGAACGTTATGTGGCTGAAATGATAACGATGATAATAAATGAAAGATTAAACGTATTGATTTGAAATTTTGAGATTTAACTTGTTTTCCTTTCCAATATTTCTTAATTCTCCCAAACTGGTCTAGGAGAAAGTCAGCTGCCTATCATCCCGCGCAGACGATGCGGCTAGCAACCCGTAAGGGCTTGCTAGTGGCGGGCCGTATTTTGATTTACAATCAAGCTAAGAGTGGCCTTTGTGTCTTGTCTTGTGCATCTAGGATCTGTTTATCCCGTTAAGGATAAAGACGTGATAGTGTGTTTTCTTCCAGAATATAAAGTATTTAGTGGCCAACACTGTGTCAGATATTTCAAGCCATATCTTAACAATCGAATTTATAGAAGGTCTATCATATCGTCTCCCGCAACTCAACCATTCTGTGTGATTTTTTAATTAGACAAAGCATAGTTATCAACATAACTCATAAGTATTTATTTGAGGTTATTAATGGAACAAAATCCTAACTTTGTTTTACGTCATAAGAAGGATTCTTTTATTACAAAAACATATGAGTAACAGTCAGGCATAAATATATACCGTTCTTCATTTCAGCATGTATGTGCATTGACGTTACTTATGCAGGGAATCCCAAATGACAAAAAACTACAAAAACATGTACAGTCAGCAGCAAAAGTAGTCACCAACTAAAAGAGTATGGTAATGTGTAGAGGCTTATTAGGTGACAATTTTTTTGCTGCTGAATATTGAGAACATATTAAACTTATATGCAATTTGTCAATCACACAATAAATTTATTTAAACCGTAACTTTGAATAAGTGACGCTAAAAGTGGCTTTTGGGTCTTGCGGCCCTGGGCTCTGCATAGAACCGCAAGACCCAAATGCTCTGTCTGCCCCATTAGGGATAAAGACGTGATAGTATGTATGTATGTATGTATGTTTGAATAAGTTAGAGATGAAATAATACAGATAAGAAAGCTGCAATCATGTGCAAGTAAAACAAATACCTTTTTAATTAGATATGTATTATTTTAAAGTCATGCTTCATGTGTATGCGGATATCATTTACCGAAAGTGCATTTTTTGCATTATCATGTTCACGACCACTTATTTCGCTATCCGTACTAGCAGGGTTGGACTAACAACATCGGGGTCCCTGGGAAATGGCCCCCAATGCCGAATTTACCATGTTTGAGGGGCCTTATAGGCCCAACGCTGCCCCCTCATCCGTTCTTCCATAATCAAGGAGTAAGTAGATAGGGTAGAGAGAGGTGAGAAGAAACAAATAATACTCCGTGGATTGGCGTTTAAAAAAGGATAAAGGCTCGTCAAAAAATTATAGTGACTTGCCCGTTGGGCCCTAGTTATTGAGGGGCCCTAGTTAATGTGGGCCCTAGTTAATGTGGGGCCCTAGTAAATGTGAGGCCCTAGTTAATGTAAGGACTTAGTTAATGTGGGGCCCCCAAGCAGTTGACAACTGTGCCTGATGGTTAATCCGGCCCTGCATACGAACATCCAATTACGGACAGTAATCAACTAAGTCCGTCAAGTGGCACTCCTTGGCGCAGCACTGCTCCACCAGGGACAGTCTCCTGCTGGGGTGCGCGTCGTTGCGGGTAGCCACCAGCGGCTTCACGTGGTTCTCATCTGGATACAAAAAAAACTGTTAATATGTGGGGTTTGTGTTAACGGAGACAAAATAGGCATGAGACTTCAGTAAGTTTTAAATTGTTAGAAAAATAAAACAGCTTGAAATTTTATCTTTGAAAATCTTACACGTAATAATTAGACCTACTTAGTATAAATATTGTTGTGTGATCACCTTTCATCATCATCATCATATCAGCCACAGGAAATCCACTGCTGGACATAGGCCTGCCCCAAGGATTTCCAAAACGACCGACCGATCACCTTTAGGCCCGACGCAGACGACAGAGTAAACCGTACCGCACTTTTTAGTCTGTGATAGTCTGTGAAAATAGAACCTATGGAATCATACGCAGTAACGCACACACTGCATGTGATTCCATGGGTTCCATTTTCACAGACTAAAAAGCGTTGGGCCTTATTTATACGTAATACAATACCCTTTATTCAACAAAATAAATAAATACAGGACATAATTATCTTAAAAACTAGGAAATGCGCAAAGATTTTTACCTCTGCATTACATTATTATTATTTTTATTATAGCATTTTTGAATTTCCTTTCTTTGATAACGAAAGTGTCCTAAATTAGAATAGTTTTAATTTAATATTTTGAAAATATGTTCTTTAGATGTAATATTATTAAAAAAATAAATTTTAGTAGGCACTTAAAGTAGTAAATATTTTATAGATACCTATAGAATTTATGTATCATACAATTAGTTTAAAAATAGTCAGGAAGAGTCACGATCACGGTTGTGAACTTAAGATTACCATCGCGAATTTAAAGTGTTATATCATTCAGCCAAATCATAAGTCCATAACATAATAACATGTAATGTGTTCCACGCCCACATTATCACTCGCACAAAAAGTCGTGAATAATTGAAAGTCACGATCTTTTCGTGTTCAGTTTTTGTTGTATTTTCCCATCATCGGATTGTATTGAATCACTATTATTTTAATTTGGGCGGGATATTTTATTGCAGTGAAGTCAGCTTAGAGCCGCAAAACACAAAATGCTCTGTCTGCCCCATAGCATTAATAATGGTGTATACAGATATTGTATTTAATTGCATTGGATGTAAGAAATTACTTCGGTAAATAAGCTTTGAGCTTTGAATCATATGCATCATTGGACTTTTATATCATCATTGTTGGTACTTTTTCAAAGATAATTAGTTCCTTACCGAATCATGCGTAATCATCATATGAATACTTTTCGGAAATATTTGAATGTTAAATAGAAGTACTTAGGCGATAAGGGGAAATTACAAAAAGTTTAATAAAATCAAGTAGCGCAAAAAATACAGTTTTTTTTTAATTCAACAAAATTTTATTAATTCAGCTAGTTTCTAGTTTTGTTTAACAAATTCCAGCCACAATTTTTTTCTTAAATTAAATGCGCAACTATATCTGGGTTACATTTTTTTACCGGAGTAGCGAAGCAAATGTAGAATAAAAATTAGGTGATTTTTATTTTTTTACATTAGTATCATGAAGAGGTCATGAATAAAAAAGTTACAATAGAAATAATAGTTTACTTACATACGTCTTCATATGACGGCGGTTCATCTGTTGCCATATAGCGGTGTATACACATAATATTCAGGGCTTCAGCCAGGTGTGCCCCGCACAGCCTCACCATTTGGTCGGAGTAGACTGCAGACAGGGACATCGTCACCAAAAGGACTAGGAGGGCGGCCTTCATTGTCAGTTCTGGAATGATGTATAGAAGAATTGGTTAAAAAATTATATGTGAGAGGGACTTGAGCCCAGAGAGTTTGTCCTTGATATAACCGTATTACTAACTGAGTTATCATGTTTTCAACTCCACACGCTGAATGTCTTGGGTGACGAATTAACACTGAACTGTGGGGTTATCTCCCCACAGTTTGTTATGGATTTTCTAAACTATACAACCGATTTCGATAAAATGTTTATGGGACTACATGACTAGTAGGGTCTTTAAAAAAAGAATTTTTCAAGTCGGTCCAGGTGTCTTCGAATAATTGGTGAACATACATAAATAAAAGATCGGGATGAACTGATAACCTCCTCCATATTAGAAGCCGTTAAAAAACTTTATGAAAAGATACAATACTAGTACAACACTATTTATGGCGTGCAGCTGCATATTAAAATTTCTGCGCACTGCGCTTTAAAATTTCGCGAGACGTCACGGTCAATATGATCATTTACATTTTTTTACCAAAGCTGCCGTAAATCAGCCCCACTCCGAAACTTCGAATCACTGTATTAATTAAATACAATAAATAATTGATGTATCTTTAGGAATTTTTACTACTTTGCTAAACGTTAACATGTGTCCTTTAATTTTCAATAATCTAGTTGACGAAAATAAAATATTAAACTTATTTTTTACCCAATACACACCCTATTAGAAAAGAAAACACTCACCTCACTAGCGGGTTTACCAACAATACTGTCCAAGCTATCCCAAACTCCATTTATATACGAACTGGCGTAATTCTGGCCAAAAACAGGAAGCTCCCATTAACCCTTACGCGGGTAATGAATGAGCGTAGGCAGTCACTTATTTTTGGATTCTTGGGCCTACGAGCGTTTGTTATCGTTAAACTCAATTTGATCTTATCTACGATGCGGGTTAATAAAGGCTACAAATAGGCCCAATTGGCTTGGGATACATTTCTGGTCAATATTTTGGTCGGTTTACAGGGTGTCACAAAAGGATGAAATAGTCGAAATCAGAAATCAAAAAATTTACAATATTGTTGCTTCAGATTGAATAAAAATATTGAACGAGATAATTTCTCCTAAAAGTGTGTCTACATTGTTACTATGTATTTTTTAATTAGTTATTATTTTTAGTATATTTTGCAATCGATTTTTGTTAACTAGCTACAGTTTTGGAAACAACTAATTTGACATGGTTTAAATTTAGTCTTAATTACTCGAGATGAAAATCTTTTTAGGCATTTCAAAGTTATGGCGGACTGAATAACTCGCAAACCACATACTTACATCAATGGGGCTGTCATGTAATAGTAAATAGTTTTAAAATTGCTATTTATTTTTATGTTTGTTATAAGGTGTAAGTTGTAACCATGGTAGATTCAACAAAATTGTCTCCGCCTATATATAGTGAAAGACATATCTTTGATAAATAATATTTAGCATCAAAACTCCAATATTGTTTTCCCCTTTTTGTTTAACATTGTAGTTTTGTTTGATTTTCGTGTGTGTAAGTAGCCAACACTGGTGTCAATTTTTTAAGCTGCCTAAAGGCATCTGACATAGCTTGACGACTGCCATACAATGATGACAGCCGGTACCAAAGGTTATTACATGCCTTCCGAAGTACGAACATTGCAATGTAATGGGTCAGAGAAATGTATACTTTTTCCAATTTTTAAAAAATTAAATTGGTCTCAAAGGTTGATAAATAAGTTAGTCGTAAGTATTGTAAAAAAATCGGAACTAAAGATGCCCAACAAATTAAAAAGTAGTTCACAGAAGCTTAAAAGTTTATATTAGGTCAATAACAAAGTTTTAAAAGCTTTTTTTGGGTAAATTCCTTATTGAACCGCAATGAGACTTAAAGTATTCATGAAGACACATAAAATATTCTGCAAAGACCGTGTCGTTTTAGTAACGTAAATGTACAAAACTAGAAGAACTTCCTTCATTATGTATATTAAAATAATATTTAACCCACAGGAAAGCTGACACTCCCATCAAACTAACCTTTTACTTCCATTCTTCCTTTCATCCAATAATCGCATTAATGTTTTGTGTTCCACAGATTACCTAATAACAAGTTACCTACTACGTAAATAATAATAATAAGTAATCATTATGATGGCAGGTGACGTTTCTATTGCAATATCCCAACATCAATCCATGCCAAATTCATTCCGTAACCTATAAACCTTTCCCTTTTTCATGCAATAGATTTTTCTTCAGTCGAAACCTATTCAAGGGCACATCTTTCATAGGTATATCCAGGAATGGGTTTTGGCGGAAGTGCCATATGACAACAACTTCTCCAAAGGGCCTCTACGTGTTGCATCAGCATCGGATAAAGGCCCGGGGTATAAAGACCCGTGATTCTCAAAGGAGTTACTACGTAAGTAAAACTAACTTATATGTTTTATGTCAGGTCGGATACACAAACCTACTCATTGCTCTGAAGCGGTCTTCGATTTAAAGTGAGGTTTAGGGTATAGGTAAAATAAAACAATATTCTCCATACTTAATTAATTAGTCTTCATAATTTTACAGCATTACAAAATATTCCTATAAGTAATGTTTTAAATATCATTTTGAGCATTCTAGTATCATATTTTTGTAGCAATTACAAAATTATCTAACGACTAGTTCGTTTTTTGTTTCATTTGTGCGTTACAGGTATTCAAAATGTACGTACCTACTTTTACAAGCTTCCAATAGTTACATCCATAATTTATTTATTTTACAAACATTACTCACAACATCACACAATGCTATTATATTAACTAATTTATTTTCAATGAATAATTGAATGAAGAAAGTACTCCCTCAGTATATCTTATCATGTCATGTATCAGATCTTAAGTACTTAAAATGCTACTGCGAGATTCTTGACAAACCTAATTATATTACGAACACATTGCATCAGAGTCAGAGACAGAGGAAGGGAAATGATTAAGTAATAAAAAAAAGTAAACATGGTTCTTTTTAGTAGATAGTAGATACTTAATATAAAATACAAAATGCTTCGCCTTTCTATGAACTATCTCTCAAATGTGCGAGTAAACGCATCTAACGAGAAACATGTCATGAAACGTTTTCCATTTAGCGTAGTGTCCGGAAAAGGTCGGAATTGTAATGAGATGCTGCTTTAGCACTTAAAGGACGTAGCTGATAATGTTGTTGTAACTACAAAATAAGCCAAAAGGCTAATTCAATATTGTCATGTTAGGAAAAATATATGTAAAATCTCATTGCCTAATCCCCTGCCAACTGACTAACATTCCAAATGTCATTTAGCCTTGCTGTTGCTGCGCGGCGACGATGGCCAGACACTGGTTGAAGGTGTTGACGTAGTTGAAGGGCAGCTCTCCAACGCACCCGTACCCGCCCTTCTTGTGGATCGCCATGTAGTCGTAGCAGTTCACCACGCCGTCGCCGTTGCAGTCCTGGAAGAAAATGGAAGAAATTTTATTAAACATAATAACATTTTTTTTAATTAACTGAATTTACAAAAGTGCATCTGTATTGTCTTTATTTATTTTCAATGCACATGTAAATTTCTATGAAACGCCTCGCAAGTATACCTTTTCAAACAAAAAAAGAATTTTCCAAATCGCATTTCCAATACATAAAACAAAGATCTCGATGAATTGATGACCACCTTCTTTTTTGGAAGTCGGTTAAAACGCAATAACAACAAAGACTTTATATGCTATGAGATCAGATTAAGAACAATAGTAACCCAGGAAATTACATTGGCGCAATCATGTTCATATCGTCTTTTAATACTCTCCGCCGTCAAAAAGATAATAATCGCCATGACGACTCGAGAGGAAGCCGCTAATAAATAAAGTATTAAGAAAACGTATATATAACTATAGTAAAGTGCATATTGTTTTGTATGGAGTCGGTGATGTAGATGTGATGATGTCAACAGTCGGAGTCGCCGGACCTCAGTATGCAAATGGGACTACAATGTCATCGGCCGCACCCACTGAACATTGAATCTGGCTTACTAGTTTTGAGGACATCCTACACAGATTTAAAATTGTCATCAAACTTTAATAAACCGAACTGCAGTAGAAACAGTTTTCTGTGAACTGCTTGAGACGGACCCGAATATTGACATACTTGCATATTTTGCTTGAACAATGACTGTCTTAATTACCTACTATGTTCTTTGATGCGTGCGTTATTGCGTCATATTTGCAATACCACGGAATCCCTTAAAATCTTTGTGATAGTTATATACATCATACATACATACTATCACGTCTTTATCCCTAATGAGGCGACAGAGCATTATGTTATATGTTGTTTATATACTGTAGTTATATGTTGTGTATTTCTATAGGGTTTCAGGTCAGTATTGAAAAGAGTCAAGATTTCTGGTGCCACCGTTGGAGTTCAAGAGCTGGTACATACCTATATGTTATTAATATTGTGACTCTGGCTAAGACATACATATGTTTTTGTATCTATGCAAAAACAGCATTCAGAAGGTCATACAACAAGCAAAACATAATTGATATTTAATACGTATTAAACGACGTCCAGAAATAAATCCGTTTTGGCATTTATATCGTCATAAACACCCGCATTCTACAACCTGCTTCAGTGCACTCACCCGTAAATAAACCACAAAACCAATTATGTACGTTGCCGCCGGTTTTTATTTTGTAAATATTAGTATGTATTGGATTGTAGTGAGTAGTATTTTCATCTCTATTTTAGTTTTTAAGAAAATGTAATATGTATATATTATTTTAGTATTGATTAAATGAAGAAATATCTCAATATTACGATCACAAATTAAATATCTCTAGTAAACATGTCAAAAGAATGGCGGAAAGCATTTAATTCAACGGTTAGATCATCCGTAATTTCGTGAATTAATGCTTCCTGCATACATCATTATTTCTTTATTATTATCATAGGAACAAATAGGATTGAGCATCTTTTTAGGTCATTAGTAATTTTATTAATTGGTAATTTAAAGCTTCCTACATCATTATTTCTTTATTAATGTATAGGAAGTGAATAAAATGATGTTACCTGCGCGAATTTCCTCATGTAACCTTGGACGGTGGCGGCTGCGCAGTGAGGATCGTTCGCGCAGCTCGAGAATGCTGGAAAAGATAAATTATATTATAGTTATTGGGTTTTATTATGTTGTCTTGTCACACATATTTTAATTATTATCAAGATTTTTCCTACCGCCTCTATTAATAGGTTTTTATTTAAGCTCGGTTAGATGTCACGGCCCTGAATGGAATATGGATAAATTATACAAATTCTGTGTTTTATCCAATGCTACGTACGTACCTAATATTGTATTAGGTAGGTATGTCATATCGGTCCATTTGACACTGGGCTTGAGAACCCTTCTTTCTTTTCTGTCTGTAGTTTTGTTTTTTCTAGGTAGCTATAGTTACTTATGTAGGGTCATAGAAGATCAGTTGTTTCTATCTAGACTTACCGTCGGGGTGGTCAGTTGCCAGTCCGTTGATGGTGAGCTTCCCGGCATCGGCCCAATACGGCCAGGTGATGTGGAACAGCCCGCAGTGGTCGCCTTCGCACTGGGTTCCCAACTTGCACCCTGACACAGCCTGGCAGATGCAGCCTAGACATACATCTGTTACCGGTGCAGCGTTGCTTTTGGCTTCAGGGAGCTCAGCTGCGAAGGAAAGAGAATTTAGATTTTTATTTGGAGTTTTGTGTGTATGTATATCTATTATATAAAAGAAAGTCGTTTTAGTTACAGCATTTATAACTCAAGACCGGCTGGACCGATTTAGATGATATTTGATATGGATAGTTTGAGATCGACTGGGATAATTCAGTAGAATCGATATCAAATAGTCTACAGTAGCAATTCGCTAACAAAACGCTCGTTGTCTTAATCATATGTCATCGTTATGGTTGAAGTTAGGTTATGTTATGTGCCATGTTCGGTGCCATTAGGTAGATTAGTCTCGTCTAAAAACGACATTTTGAGATTCTCATTCCAAAAAGGCATTGTTAATAATGCTCTAGATTTTTTACAGTTATCTACTTTGAATGGTCTGTGTTCGAATAGATTTGTTAATAAAATAATTGAATATATTTGTTACATTTTATTGTTATTGCGTTTTCGACGAGTAGCTGCATAGACTTTTCGATACTAACTCAAAGGTACAATAGTAACTGACAAAATACGATAGTAGGTAATAAAGTCTATATAAGTAAACATATATTAATGCTTGGTCTTTAAAATCATTTTAAAGCTTTGTGAATCACTGAAGGTCGAGGTTTTGTATTCCATTGGCGGATGACAACATATTTATGTAAATCAATGCCTAACCGCACTGTTAACCATATACTTATGTTATGTTATATACATATGTTATGTTATTATACTTATAATATGTCTGCTGGGGGTCAAGGTCCTCCGCGGATCATAAAAAATCTTTATTACAGGAATATCAATCGTAAATTAATTTATTTTACGAATAAAATTTTATGAGTGTGTAATATATGAATCTACCTTTATATATAGATGAGATCATGTGAGTGCATTCCAGTTGCTAAGTTGTAGAAAATCTGATTTTTGGTATTTATTTATTAAAACTTTGTTGGTCCACAATAAAAATTGTCTACAATTGGCGGATTTAACGCTAAAAGGTACTGGTACTTTACATCAATATTTTTTTAATTGTTGGTACAAAACGTTTAAAAAAGAAAATTAAGATTTCGAACGTAAGAAGGTATGCTTACTTAATTTATTAATTAATAAAATATTTTTAAAAATCTTTATCTAAGCTTAAAAAAGGGATGTTTTTTATAAACAAGAATCTAAATAAAAAATAGAAAATTAAAAAACCCGTTAAAATAAATCAGATCATGACTGCAGATAGATAGCAACAAACCTAATTGGTAAATCAGAGTTAGTGAATAAATCAAAAAGAAACCGTTATAGTCTAGCTACTCGTAGAAAACAGTAACAAGATTAATAACCTTTTTTTGGGTTAGGTAAAAAATAGTTAGTTATACACATGAGGCATATAAAGATTTTTACTTCACCGCAAGCCATATCTCTAATATCTAAATGTAGAGCGTTTTACAATAAAACACGTTTTACAAAAAGGGGAAACCCACCAAACCCATGACTCACGCATTTGCTATTTGATTTGGTACCTATTCCATCACAAAAGGCGTAATGATTTACCTTGCTATCTAGATAGTTATGTATGACTGTACTTAAATTATGAAAATATGTGTTTGACACTGGTGTGACATGTTCTACCTCAAATGAACGTCTTCTATTCTATCTAGGTAAGTAAGTCACCATCATCATAATCCGAGCGTATTTCTGGTTGCATCCTCAGCGGTAATAACGCTTTTGAGCCCAGGGTCCGCTACCTAACCTAGGTGATTTGACGAAGTTACTGGTTTCTACACAAAGCGACTGCCGTCTGACGTCCGCAACCCAAAGGGTAGACCAGAACCAATCCTTGGATAGGTATCCCGGTAAAATAATAATGACAGGTGACGTTTCTTTCGCAATATCCCAGCATCAATTCATCCCAAATTCATTGCATAACCCTTAAAACTTTCCCTTTTTCATGCAATAGATTTGTCTTCTGCCAAAACCTATTCAAGGGTACACCTTTCATAGGTATATCCAGAATAGGTTTTGGCAGGAGCGCCACATGACAAAAACTTCTCCAAAGGGCCTCTACGTGTTGGATCTATATCCCCACGCAAGCCTCTCGAAGGACCGGGGTGAAAAGACCCGTGATTCTCAAAAGAGGAATTAATATAACTAGTTTCAAATACCTTGAATTGGAGAAGAAAAACAATATGTTTTCAATAACATCGCATTGACTTTACAATTGGATTCTGCGAGCATGTCGTCAGACTAGTCGCCGCGGGATCTTAACATAAAGAGGCTGGACCGGATTCTCCACGCAACTGTCAATGTCGCTAATAGGCTCATTTCCATGAACAGGCATGATGAGAAAACTATTAATGTCTTTGAAAAAGTCCTCTTAAAATTCATAGTCAATTATAATACTTGTAAATAAGTAGCTAGTTATCTCCAAGTAACTCGGTTGCCTGAAGAGATTGCAATTGCGATAAGGCCGCCTTTTGACATCTGCTATAGGTAAGTGTCTATAACTAGTTCTAAGAATGATTTCACTAAGATTAGATATCGTATGCAATACAATGTTATTTACTTACTTGATATCATACCAAGTAAATATTTCATTTCCAAGGTATTTTAAGGCATTCAAGCAGGAGACTTGAAGAATGCTTAATTTTTTTTCGTATTCGAAATGAAAATATTATATAATATTTTTGCTGAGTCATACACGATAATGTTATGGAACCCTTCGAGCGCGAGTCCGACTGGCACTTGGACAGTTGCTTAATTTATTTCTGAGTTGCACCGAACGAGGTTTCAGAAAATTGACAAAGGAAGACCAATGGCATAAAAAAACATGTAAACGAGGAAACAGGACCTTTCACTGATTTACACATCGGAAAATAAACAAGCGTAGGCTTGAAATGAGGAGTGCCTCTTATGATGTTGACGATTTATGCAACATGTTATGACACACGCCTTCACAAGGCTGCGGCGATTGCAGTAGCCTCGCATCACACCGTGTGTGATATCTTTAAAGCATTCCGAAAACAATACGATAAGTAGCGGTATGATCTTTAATATGCTGGAGTGCTATTTTTCATTAAGGGAATCACCAAAATTAAAAACGTGTAGTTTGCTAACTCCGCTCACGTAACCGTGTCAGGGAAAAATAATATTGTTTTACGCAGAAAACTTCGAAAATGTACCTATGATTTTAAAAACAATCTTTACCAAGAATAAAAAAGCATCGTGAATCGAAACGGATTCTCATGAAAGGTTTATTTACGCTTATGTCAAAATTACGTTACAAATCCTTCGCATACGATACGACCGATTCAAAAATTTGGAAACGCTCGCGCAAATTATGCGGAAAGTGACAAGTGATTTCAAAAATGCGTCTCTGTTAATGCATTACAATTACAATACATTTAAGTGAGGTAGGTAATGTCATAACTTGTAACAGCTATGTGATGTGTGGTTATGTCTAGATCATAGATCATAGGCCTAGATAATGAGCACAATTATGACTATGACCCGAGTCATGCATCAAGAGTTATGTTGTTATGTTATGTATGAAACACGCAGGCTAAGAAGGGCCATGACTATGTTTATGTTTTGATAGAATAAGATAAAAAAATTGTATATAATAATCTCGATAATATTTAAGGACAGATCTGGTATATATAATTTTTTTAACGCAAATTCCTTCTATTGCATAATATTTTGTTTTTCTTATGATAACTTTATCTTTATAGAGTTAACAGGCAGAGTCAATGAATTTTTCGAAATATTTTCTCAATGACTCTTCCTGTGAACTCTACATTAACAACAAAGCCGACCAAAGTAAATATTACATAATTAAATATGTGTTATTAAGTATATAATTATATGTATGCTATTGCCTGAAATAAAACGATTTCATTCCATTACTTAATAAGTTTTTGTAAAAATATTTTAAAAGAAGTTGATAAAATGTGTCAATTCTTGCCGCTAGATTCAAACGCAAACTTAAACTAAAAAATTCTATGTAGGGTAACCAAAGGGTAAAAACGGGACCCTATTACCAAGACTCCACTGTCCGTCTGTCTATCTGTCACCAGGCTGTATCTCATGAAGCGAGAAAGCTAAACAGTTGAAATTTTCACAGATGATGTAATTATTTCATCGCTATATAGCAACAAATACTTAAAACAAAATAAAATAAATATTTAAGTCCCAACAACAAACGTGATTTTGAATAGATAATGGCATGGAACCTTTTGAAACCTCCGACTCGCACTTGGCAGGTTTTTTGAAAATATTATGATGAGAACAAGATAGCAATCATTGAGCTATTCCTACGTTAGATGCCCTTACGCTGCTCGAAAGATCTAACTCCAGTGTTAGCTAGGTACTAAGTGTATATTATGTACTAACTCATGCGATAAATTAGTGATGGATAACATTTAGATGTATAGAAAATTAATGTTCTTTTGCCAATAAATGCGTTATTTACTTGTCGTATTGGCATTATAATGAAAATGGTTATTATTTATTGACTAGATATTAATTGATTACAGTAATTTATAACTTTAAGTTGAAAATAGCATAATATATCAATATTAATAACATCTTTGACATTGTAGTCCATAGTCTCTACCTACGCCTGTGGGAAACCAGGCGTGATATTATGTATGTTTATATTGACATTGAATTTAGGTACATACATAGTTTGTCCTCGACATTTATATAAAATAAATCTCCGAGCATATCTGTCTGGAAAAGTGTAAACACAGAAAATACTGTTACTATTTTCATGAAACTTTCGCATTGATACGAGAATATTGGAGATAACCGTTTGGAACTAACTTCCTTGTTGGAATATGGTTCGAATTGGTTTAGGCAACCTGATTACCACGAACCAAGGCTATGAAAAACTGTCAACACAATACATCCATATAATAATGCAATTTTACCTAACATTCGTTACGGATATTCAAAATTACCATGGCACTACACTTCCTGTACTTACTTACACAAATTATTTTATTGTGAAGCTTCGAAAAGAGGGGCTAGTTCAAAACCTTCAATGACCTATCAGAAACTACGAGTATATCTTCAAGAGGTCAAGAAAAAAAAGTACTCTCCCGAAATTATGTTATGGGCCAAAAGTGGTGTAAATTTTTGATGCCCAGGGATATCTCCCATGACATCTTGACATTTTTTACATGTATTTGATATAGAAGGTACATACACGTAAAATCGAACCACGGGCTATACTTACAGATCACTATGGTATAATGAAATTAATAACAGTCAAAATTTTAAAACAATATCGGGATTTCCATAAAAAAGTTTGCAGCCGTCCAGGCAATTTGTATAAGGAGAATGTCGATTTTTTGTTATACTATAGCCACAGATTAATAATATACGCTAAAGTTAATGATCTAATCAAGCCCGTAGTTCGATTAACTACAGGGTATGTCCCTTCCACGTTTTATAACTTAACGACTCAATAGGTAAGTATCTGATATATAACGCCTCTTGCGATAACAACGACTTTACGTGCCTTCCGAAGCTCGGGGGCCAAAATAAAGCTCCACTAACTGGCGCATCTATCTAGGTTAAGAAATAAAGGTTCAGGCCTTCAAGTATTACCATCAAGGTGCCCAATAGAAAGTGGAAATCATCAAAACCAATCGCAAAAATCCAGTAGCAAACAAGTGCTAAAGGTATGTATGTAAGTGTGATACTTTTTAACTTAAACTAAGTAGTAAAAGATACAAATAGGTATACTAACAAACATCAGCAACACACACGGCGACGAGCATCAATATGGCACTGAACTTGATCACGGCTGACGCCATTGCGGCGGATTAAAAAGTTAAATTAAAAATAAATAAATTCAAAATGGACGAGTATTCCCGCGCGCAACCGCGACTGACTGGTAATGAACGTGGCCTCTACCGGCTTTTATGCACGCGGATGCTCTGAATCACGATGTTCTGCGAAATTATTGGATTTTAGAGGTTCTTGTTTCGGAATTCGAAGTTTCTTTAGATTTTGTACCTACACTTTACTTATAATAAATTCTACTTCCTACTAATATTAGAAACGCGAAAGTTTGTAAGTATGGATGGATGAATGGATGGTTACTCTATCATGTAACTACTGAAAGGGTTTTAATTAAACTTTACAATAATATAGCTTATAAGTATATCAGAATACACATAGGCTACCATTTATAAAGATATTGTGTGATAATCCAGCTAGTATTTTATAAATGGTTGAGACAATAGCAGTTTTATTATAAAACGAGGACTAACTTTATGACTTGGTTTAAACCATTATTTACCCATACGAAGTTGACTGTGACATAAATGGTGACATATTGCGGGACCAAATATCAGATTCTCTACTTTCGTGTATCAGATGTACTGAAGAAAGGTGATGTAAGGAGTACCCATAACCGGAGAGCATGAATGAAAAGAGATATGAGTGTTGACGAAGCAAAAGAGGTTTGCAAGAATCGTAGTAAGTGGAAATCCATAGTCTCTGGTTACCCACATGGGAAACAGGCGTGAAAATATGTATGTATGTACATATTGCGGGAGGTCATCTTGCTTTAGGCGGATAATGGTTTAAACCAATTACTAAAGTTAGTCCGTGTTTTATAATATTAAGACTGTAGAAGTTTAGAAAATAAAGTTGCCACTTCTATGTCTTTTGGATTAGAACCTTATCTTGACGTTGATAATGCGGAGGCAACAAGATTTTTTCATTGTTCTTGTAATAAGAGCTTGCTCTTATCGGTGGAGTTAAGTAGAGATTAGAGATACCATTCCATTCTTGTCTTAGTTGCCATTTTGATATAAAAAAGAAACTCAGTTCCCAGGCCTATTTCACATGTACATTCCATAGGTATGCCGATAATCATTGCTCATATACTTAGAAGATCTCATACCGATCTCACGTCGATTTCCATACTGACTTTTCCTTACAGAGAATAAGAAAAAAAAAACTACCGCCGATTGTACCTATTTCTTTTGAAAAAGGATGATGAGTCGACTTGACATAACTTATATCTTTTTCTGCGCCACTGGTGACAAGAGGGCTGGCTGTTTTTTCGCACAATGAATCAGTATTGTGATCCAACGCGAAAATGCGGCCAGCGTTCTTGGCACTATGCCACATGGGCAAGATTTTTTAGACTAAATTAGAAGTTAACTTTTTTCTGTATGTATATTTGTAAATATGTATTTTTTTTTATCCTTCTTATTTCTTTAAATAAATGGACACTTTTTCTTTTAATTATTTTGTGTGTACATACAAAACTTTATAGGTCAACCATCCGATTTGTTAGTTTTAATACATACCTACATAATATCACGCCTGTTACCTACAGTTGCCTACCCCAGGCAGAGAGTATATGGACCTCTTATACATCTTGTTACGAATGTTACGATCCTGACTTGTTTTTATTGCTTTAGGCTTGGATATCTGTTATATTAGTAATAAGCTCCTTCAAGAATAAAATTCACTTATATAAACATGGCATTGCATATGTTAAGAATCTTTATTTGTTTTCCCCAACTGTAAGGTTCTCATGTTGCATCGAACATTTCCTAGCGGTCTCTGCCAAGTTCAAGACCAATGTAAGTAACTGGTTTCTCCATTTTAGACGAGTAGATCCTATTTAGCGAAACCTAGTTTGACCAGAGCAAGATACTTCATCGTTAGTAAGTACTTACTTTACTTTTCTTTATGTATATTTTCAAACGTTCTCTAAGTCTATATACCAACCTAATTAAGTAATTACCTTTAGGTATTCTCAGTTCTATCTATAAAAAATGTTTTCATCAGCTCGATAGTGCGTACATATTACGTATTATATTGTACAGTACTCAAACATTAACTACATTTTTTTAAACTTGTCTAAAAACATTAAAAAATAAAAAAAGATACACAAACTTGAACATAAAAAAAACAAAAGCAAGTCACCGAGTGGGATTCGAACCCGTAACACTCTTTCTAGCGGTCCGCATCTTAAACCGCTCTGGGCCAGACGGATATCGGCCGGCAGGACGAAATTAGCGACCATATTTTGCGTGGAATGAAAAACGCATGAAAACTCGAAAACACGCGTTTTCCAAAAAATAACACTAATCTAGATAACTAGATTGTTATGCCCCGAAAACCCCTATATACCAATTTTCAGCGAAATCGTTAGAGCCGTTTCCGAGATCACAGAAATAAATTTATATATAAATATACAAGAATTGCTCGTTTAAAAGTATAAAATATTGCTTTTTAGCCGGAAACCAGCAAGTGGGTGAAAAATGTTTGCAGATTTTGAAAAGGACGACTCATTTACTTGTAGGTAGGTACTCCTACATTGCAAGCAAGATCAAATCTTGTAATATATTGGAAGGCACGTCCACTCAAACGGAGTGCCTAATAACCTCTTTAAAAAGTAAGTAAGTATGTGTTTGTTTCTAATACTTACATGCATAGGCTATCAACATAGATCCCATAAGAGATAAGTAGGTACTTACAAAGAAGTTACAACCACATACCGCACTAAAAAGCCTCAGTGAACCTAATGAATTAGGTACGTATACATATAACCGCATAACTATATTTTCATTGTAGACGCATATGATTTCTTTAGTTAAGTATTATGTAATACTTAAATGATTCGTTTACCAATTAACTACACTGATGACCGCATCGTAATTTAGGCAGTTAATGAATAAGTACCGTAATGGTTCCGGATCTAAGTCAAGACGAGACGCCCTCGATCAGCCTAAGTAGGGAAAAAGAAGCCAACCGAAAGCTTCAGCACAGGTATGGCTCTTCATACAAACGGAGCAGCATATATACCTAGTACTACTACAAACGAAACAATCCGTCCGTGCACACGTCAAATGTGTGAGTTAAACAATCAAGGTTGCCACCACAGAATTTGTTGCTTAGCTTACCTGTTTTCATCACTCGGAAATCTATAAAATTTTCGTTATTTATTGTTTTCCGTCGATTAACAATGATAATGTACGCAGTTTCTCACCATTACAATTCAATAATCCTAAGTGACTCGCATAATGTCAACGTGCAACTACCAATAACCCTGTTTTACTGCCACTTACGTCTCACAATAACGGGGGAAGGGTTGCGGGGACACCAGATTGCGGGGGACGGTGCGAGTTTCCGTTCTGTATGTAATACTATTATTAATTCTGTGGCTTCAGGGCAACGTAAAAGGCTCTGGGGCCGCCACCAGTGTCACAGGGTGCGGCGAGTACATACAAAATGTATGGAAACTACAGGAAAGTGGACGGTGGCCACGTTTTGTGGTGGCCCGTTTGCTTCGAGCCTTAGGAAAGTACCTTACTTACTTACTTCGCTGGCTCAGCGACCCGAAGTGGATCTTGGCCTCCGACATTAAAGTGCGCTATTTTTACCTATTCTGTGTCAAATCTGACCAGTCGGACACTTCCAGCTCTTTCAGGTCTTTGGCGACTTCATCCTTCCAAGATGAAGTCTGTATAGGAAAGTACCTACTAGTATTTATTCTATGCTAAGGATGAAACAAACTGGGAACCGTTCAGATGAGAGCGAGAGAGAGACAAGATGCTAGATGATTTGCTTTTATCAGCACAACCTGGTAGAAAAGGCCGTTAAAATTTTTGCAATACAGTTAAATAAATAAAAATATAAGGTGCCACTAGAAACATTTTAGGTCTGTGGTTTATTCGCCCAAATGATTTGCGTACTGTGTCGGAACAACATAGGCGGCGATGGCTCTATCAAGAACTCCGAAGAATGTACGAACTGTAGACGACTCAGACTGACTTTTCAAATAGTGACGCAAACAAAGCAAACTTCGGAAAGTACTTATTATCTTCTTTACAGCCTATTAGGCAGTCCAATGCTGTACAAAAGACCTCTCTCCATAAAGGGAGGATTAGTTAAAGTACTTAACTGACTGTATATTTTTTTAACTTAGTTCTTAGTAAGAATATACTCAATCAAGGATGAAGTACGCGTGAGAGTTAAAAGCAGTGAGTGCCCAAAGCAGTGACTGACATACAGTCTGTTTCTGAGATAAGGGATGTGTCTGTTAAGTAGATATAACAAGTTTTTTCCGACTGCCTGAGAAATGTTCATATTTTGAAGTTTGTAGTACGTACTCTTTGCAAAAATAGTTCCGTAGCTAGACCATTACAATATGTGGTTTGTTTAGGTAAGTACTTCGGTAGGTATAAATAATAACTAAACATAAACCACACAGAATCGTGATTTCACGACTATTGCTCAGATATCACTGAATCTTCACGACGATGTCATGCCTAACTGAGGAAGTTGCTTGTTCCGGCTTCAGGGTATTTTCTGAGATAACTATCATTCGTAACTATTACTATACTACGTACTAGACTGCCTCCGTGGTCCAGTAGTCACGGCGTTCGCCTTGTGGTCCGGAGGTCATGGGTTCGAATTCCACTGGGACGCATACTTTGTGAAAAGTTGTTTTCAGTCTGGTTAGGATATTGCAGGCTTGCGTCGCCTGATTATCCGAAAAGAAAGATGATTCAGTGTTTCGGAAGGCACGTATAAACTGTAGGTCCCGAACGCCATCTAGCGTTTGAACATCAAACTACACAAGGATTGGATCTGGTTTACCCTTTGGGTTGCGGAGGTCAGACGGCTGTCGCTCTGTGTAAAAACCAGTAACCTCGTCAAATCACTTAGGTTAGGTAGCGGACCCCGGGCTCTGAAGCATTACTGCTGAGGATGCAACTGGGAAAATATGCTCGGTTGATGATGTTGGATACTAAGAGTCAGTTCTGACTACTTCATGAGTGCAGCGGAGAGGATTTTTATAGGGTTCTGTAAGTCCCAAAGAGTAAAAACGGGACCCTATTACTAAGACTTAGCTGTCTGTCCGTCTGTCCGTCTGTCTTTCACCAGGCTTTATCTCAAGAAGCTCGCTAGACAGTAGAAATTTTCACAAATTATGTATTTCTGTTGCCGCTATAACAACAAATACTAAAAACAAAATAAAATAAATATTTAATCCCATTCAACAAACGTGACTTTTATAGATAATGATACGCGAATCCGATTCGCACTTGGCCAGTTATTTATGACACTCAAAAATGAATTATATTGTAGACGCGAGGTTGTTCTCATGTTAAAACGTTTAAACACTTTGTGCTGCGGTAATAAAGTCTAATGCTTGCACATTTTTCCTTTTTGTCTAAACGTACCCTAAGCCTAAATCTAGATGCACCGTTACGATGACGCTATGCTACATATTCATGGCGCTACTCAAAAGAAATTTATAAGTCATAGTCATACATAACACTGTAGCGCCTGGAGCACTCTAATCCGCATTGATTAAATCATTTGTCAATCCTTTTGTCACGTTAAGGTCCTTGCCCGATTGTAATTAGATTAAGAGTGTCTAAGACTAAAATGTCAACGGCCGCTTTTAACACTTAGGTAGTCGTCATCAAACAAAATAATGTTCTGCCGTTCTACCCACGCGAATAGGTATCGTAACCGAGCGTTTTTATTATTTATATGGTGGTCTGGAAGGAAAGAAAAAATTTACAATGTACTAGCTGCTGCTCGGCGAGATAATAATATGTCAATGCGATGCGTTTTTGATTCCCGTTGTCCCCCTGCCCACCTTCACACGTTTAATTGCTTTTTTTATTGGGTTCCTAACAGTGATTCATCATCATCATCAGCAGGTCTTTTTGTCTCCACTGCAGGAACACGACCCTCTCTGTACTACCAGAGCCACCCTTGGCCGGAGCAGCCAGAGGACTTGGCCTACACTCTCCACGCTGGTCAGACAGGTTGGAGAGGTCTCATTGATGTTTATATGCTTTGTTTAGCTTGTATTCCCTAAGTCGCCTTCTACGACATCCACGGGAGGACTTGGAGACCTTGGAGTGGCCCCATTCTACTCTGCCGGAAACCACACGGCTTAGTAACAGTGATTATACACAGATTACAAAGATTGACTATTGGGGGTAGACAGCTGGCAGCATTTATTGCTCCTGCCTGATCCACGTCTGATCAGACGTGGGATCAGTCTCGTTTCATGATATGAGTTCTTTCTTATTGTACGCTAGATGTCAGATTTTCAAGGAGGAGCTCGAGATCACGTGCCAATAGCAAGTAAGTACTTACACCCCAATATTTTTTGCTCTTTGTTCACCCCTTTGTGTTTACTTAGTTTTATATTTATGTTTTTACAAAAGACAAAAAAACACTCACATAATTCACTTAATGATTATGGTTAAAATCATGGAATTGTATGTACTGATCTACTTTCGTGGTTAAAATACTTTACCTCCCTAAAAAAATTACATTCATTTAGTTGTAGGTTTGGTAGGTAAAAGGTTGTACTTCAGGACAGGACAAGAAGCCTAGGGACAGAAAAGTGGCGGATTCAAAAAAGGCCCTGGTCTAGCTAAAGCGGCCAGCTTTTAGTGCCGTAAAAAGTGAAATTGGGTAAAATACTATAGTTTGTGGTAAAATGACGAGCGAGATCGATACCTAAAAGATTTTTTATTTACTTTTTTTTCTAGTGGCAATTGCACACATTATTTTTGTTTACTGGTAACATCCATCAACGTCAACGTCATGTGACGTATTTTGAAGACAGAAGTGATTCTGAGAGCAAAAATCTCTTCCAACGCTTAGCCTTCAACGTGTCATAGTCAGAAACGCCATCTGTTATTAAGTTCTTGAATTTGTACAGCACTACAACTTGATTATATTGGTTACCTATATTATTTATTATTAAGTTTTATTAGTTGATTAGGATGGTTTTAAGGTAAACAAATAAGTTAGTAGGCTTAAAACTTACGGGTTTTTTTTTTTAAATCTGTGTAATTTACGGTTATTTATTTGCTGACCAAAAATTTATTAAAATAACAGAAAAAAACTCTAATTCTATTAATAGCATATTCACATGCAAAAGTTTGTTTGGATGTAAGTATTTAAGTATGCATGGACGTTTGTTCCGCTTTCACACCAAAAACGGTTGAACGTATTGGAATAAAATTTATCAAGCCGCAATTTTACGCATGTCCATTTATAAGTATAGAATCTTTCTTTCTTTATTAATTAAAAAGTATAAATTGATGTTATTATTTTTAGTACATAATAGTTTAAATTTATTTTTATTGCTTTTAGTTTAATCTAATTTTAGCAGGAATATATTATATTCTCATTTGAAGTTAAATAAAATATATTTTAAAAGGATCGAACAAAACGTCTCAATTCTCAAATACATACTTTTTTAAAAACTATTGATACATTATCTACTTGTATTGTATGATTTTAAAAATAGATGGCGCTCTACAAAACAAGTCGGTTTTGTTGGTTGATTCTTCGCGAGTCGTGATCGTGTTGCATGGTTGCTGTTGCTGCTATAAAGCAGTACGTTTTCAACTACACTGACAAGTCAAATTGCGATAACTGGATTGGTTAAAATTTAATCTTGTTATTTTTGACCAATAGCATTTTATGCCCTAAATAATTTATTCGATCGATGACAACCTGTGTGTGATGAAAACAATACCATACTAACCAACTGTTAAAAAAAAATTGACGTGCTGTGCTGTTGAAAATTGTAGTGGATAAGTTTTCTAATTTTAATTAATTTAGTGTATTAATAAGTGAAAGAAACGTTTAATGAAGGATAATCCTTAACAAGGATCTTAAGGGTATAATATTTTCTGTATATATCAATAAGTTGTTGGTTCTTTATATGGGTACCGACGAAAATTTTTCAATGGTTTCAGTGTCAGTTCTCAAAAATATAATTAGAACACCTTGAATATTCATGTCTTTATAACGTTTATGCCTTAATTTAACACCTAATTCTGTAATCTTCACTTATTATATACTTATTCATATGTGGCTATTTAGGTCAACTGTTGAGGAAAAATATTTCGAATAAACCTATTTGAATAAATAAAAGGTTATTTAATAACCTTTTAATGACTTGACAATTTTATCATCGCTTGTATCAGAAAACCGACAGTTTGTCTAGGAATTAGTCAGCTCATACAATTTGTAAGAGAAGCCATACATTTCATGTTTACATATAACCTTGGGAATGTGATAAGATTACCTACTTGTCAATGTTTTTGTCACTCATTGAGTATTGTGTTACCTACTTGCCAGTACTTAGAAATATAATAAATAAAACCAACCTCATTTGTTATTAGAAGTTTAGTTTGCTGTATCATAAATAATGATAAAAGTAAAATTTTGCAGAGTCAAGATGCGGCTAGCATTGTTTTCAATAGTGTTGATGTGCGGAGCGCTAGTCACTCACGCATTTGAGGATACTACACTGGAGGATGATGACTTTGCTGAGTTTGAGCAGTTTGATGCTGACGATGAGCCCAATGTCAATGGTAAGAAAAATTACACAATAATTTGGTTTGAAAGCGGAAGCCCGTCAGGCCCGGGTAGAGATGGAGTGACGAGCTTGACTCCTAGGCTAAAAATAGAAATAGAAAATACAGGCTGGCTTAAGAGCTTTACTCTAAGACCAGCTTGTATTTTCTATTTCTACAACCAGCTACTATGTTTCATGTTCTATTTACAATTGTGGTGTGGGTTTTGCCATTCATAACTTTGTCTAATCTGTAAAAAAATATTTATGTTTTATATTGTTGCTACTGACATTCTGAAAGTCACTTTATTACTACACTGCAAAAGAAGATAAAAACTTGTTGTTAGTCCATACCTTTGATCATTTTATTTACTTATTTCTATTTAAGAGGAGCTAAAGTTTACCAAACTGACCGATCAAGAGCGGCCTGCATCCAGAAATTGACATTACGCTAGTGAAATGATGATGATGATGAAGAGGAGCCAACAGCTATTACAATACAATGCAATTTATTAGGTCTTTCAATGTGGCTTACGGGATCCTACATTATGGCCCTGGGCTCTATCTACCTTGTTAGGGATAAAGACGTGATAATGTATCAGTTATCTTTCAATCTTATAAAAGTTATAATGTTACAGATTTCAGCGAAGAAACCAAGGAAATGCCAGCACAGAAGCTCAAAGAAAAAGAGCCATTTGACACTGCCAGTGATGCTGTGGATGATATGTTAGTTGAGGTAGCTATGACCTTGCATACATTATGATAAGTAGGTGAGCTCTCCTTGGACGAGCAGTGACTGTGGCCATTGTCATTTGGCATGGAAATTAAATATTCATGTTTTTTTGTGATGGTTTTCTGAAAGTCGAGCTAAGAATTGGAACATAAAATGAAATACCTAGTAAAGTGAGTTTTTTAAAGAAGTTTCAATTAGCTTGTTATTGAACAAAAGTTTAAAATTTTATTCAATAATCCAGTTCAGTAAACAGATCAAAATCTCTAATATTATATTGTATAAAACAAAAGATTTACTTATTGCTTTTGTAGGCCTCCTATGTGTCCTTTGAATTGTTTCTGTTTTTTTTTTAAATCTATTATTTTACCGAGGCTTCAGTTCACTTGGTGTGACTATGCCAGCCTCATGGGGAACTACAATTAAGTATTATCTAACTTCTGTGCACCATCACAGCTTGTAGAAAAAAGTAGATGGCTTTTGCCATGTGTGACAGTGGATTGCTTAACATTATGTTAAGCTCACCATTGTACATTGGTGGTCCAGCTAAAAACCGGTCACGTAGGGCGGAATACTGGTCACATTCCAGCAATACATGAATCAAGTCCTCTAACTTACCACAGTAATTGCATAAGTCTGAGCGGGTTACTCTCATCAATAAGAGAAACTTGTTCAGTGGAACGTGACCAGCCCTCACCCTAAATGCACATATCTGAATTTGTTTAAAAAAAAAACGAGAAGATACACAAAAGGGCTTTTATGAGGTGTCCTTAAAATAAATTTACCAATTTTCTTGCTGTTTTCAAAAATATATTTCTTTTCAGTGGTATTTATTGTTTTAGACAAAATATTAACCAAAATTATTATACACAGTAAAATAGCCTTTTAAATATATCTAATTCTTTTGTAGGAGGAAGACAATGAGTTTGAACACTTCCAAGACCCGGAAGAGTTTGAGGGCTTTGCAGACAGCGCTCCTCCACGTAGCTCAGAACAACCAAAGATTACTATTTCTAAGGTAATGTCCACATAATATCCTTCCTTTTTAAGGCTAGTCTCAGGCAAGCAGGAATTTCTGTATGTTTTTTGGCCACCGTTAAGAGCAAATTTTTGATTTAGAAGCGGCACGAACCCAATGACGGTAGTTGTTATCAAGACAATCTATAACTTTAAGGGCCCGTTCAGTCATAGTTTTTAAGCCACCCGGCGGCGTCCTGCGGTCGAATTTTTAATGGAGGGATTCAGATGATTTTGAGGGGGGCCTTTAGCTTTTAAATAAGCTAGTATACACGTTGACTTTTCTTGGTTTCGAAAAAAAAAATGGCCTATCTATACATATAATAAAACAGTAAAAAAATTGTGTCTGTACATTAAATATATTTCCAAAAAAAATTTTGGGTGCGATGGAGACGTAGTAATAGAGTAAGAATTTAAAAAAAAATGTCTGTCTGTTTGTCTGTTTGTCTGTTTGTCTGTTTGTCTGTTTGTCTGTTTGTCTGTTTGTCTGTTTGTACACGCTAATCTCCGGAAATACTGGACAGATTCGAATGAAACTTTTTTTGTTATATAACTATTAAGCCTGGGTAACATATAGGGTATAAATGATTTTGGAAAATGGAACACCTGATGCAGAACTATAATGGTCCAGCTAAACTATAAGAGATATAAAAATGCTGCCTTAGTAAAAATTGCTCAGCCTGATGAGCATTTTCCAAAGACATAAAGTCCACGCGAACGAAGTCGCGGGCTTCAGCTAGTAGTAAATAAATTCCTCTATCGATAAATGACCAAAAATAAGATAAAAAAGTTGCGACGATGAGTTTCGTTCGAGATCACGTACTTATGTACGCCTATCCAAAACTGCCGCGTGACCTTGACAAAAGGCCGGCCGACTGGCGGAGTTTTAGTCAACTAATTTTTGTTTCATTTTTTTTATTTTGACAAGTAGATCCTTATATAATGTCCTTTGGCTCCAAAATCAATGAAAAATCACCTATATTTTTGTTCAGGTTCCTATAATGGTACGTCCGCGCTGGGACGCGTACTGGCTGGAAGGCATCCTGTGCTGCCTGCTGGCCGCGTACGCGCTGGCGTACGCCGTGGGTCGCGCCAAGAACACGTCCATTGCGACCAACTTCCTGAAGCTGCACAAACCGCTGTTGGATGACAACTTCACGCTAGTTGGTATGGAGGTTTTTATATATTATGAATTTCTTTTAATCGTTTGACAGTATTATTAAAGATGATCACTGGGTCCTGGAAAAGGTACCTTCCCTTTGCTCAGAACATTAGTAAGTACCTATGTCATTAATATGACGACCTCCGTGGCGTAATGGTCACCATGCTAGTCCGCCGCCCAGAGGTCCCGGGTTCGATCTCCGGTCAGGGCAAGTTGGAAAATGGCCTTTTTCAAATTGTCCTGGGTCTTGGATGTTTATCTATATATGTATTTGTTATAAAAAATAGTATCGTTGAGTTAGTATCCCATAATACAAGTCTCGAACTTAGTTTGGGGCTAGCTCAATCAGTGTAATTTGCCCCTATATATGTATGTATATGTATGTATGTATAAATAAACAATTTATAAGTACTTGCCTCACTCCTTGGTATCAGAATACGTAATTGTCAGATCAGTTGCCCAACTTATACTAGACACGAACGCGCATTAGAGCAAGTTCATTTTTGGGTTACACACTATACATATTTCACGGTGCAATAGTACTCGTATTGTAACTTTATTAGAATGCCATTATATGGTGTGTGTAGGTAGGTTACTTGTACCTACGATATAAATGATAAGGCGTGTTTAATGATCCAAAGAAGAAAATTTAATAAATAGTTTATTTACAAAATTTGGGTTTACATAATACAGCTATTAGGGAAACACAAATCCTCATAAAGCGATGCACTGATTCTCACGCTGTGATTGGCTGACGAAGCTTGCGACTATTCCTGTGCTTCATTAATTTCCATATTTGGTTGTGGCCTACGGCGCGTGCGAAAGCAAAAGTTTGATAGGTAAAAATGGAGGTGTAATTTCAGCTTACTAGAGTGGCTACCATCTTGCAGTATGGTTTCCGGCAGAGTAGATTAGGACCACTCCAAGTCCTCCCGTGGATGTTGTAGAAGGCGACTTAGGAAATACAAGCTAAACAAAGCTTAAAAACATCAATGAGACCTCTCTAACCCGTCTGGCCAATGTGGAGAGTGTAGACCAAGTCCTCTGACTGCTTTGGCCAAGTATGGCTCTGGTAGTACAAAGAGGGTCGTGCTCCTGGAGACAAAGACCTGATGATGATGATGCTGATGAAATAGTGCGGAAGTGATGTGAAGTTTATTTTCCAGGTGAGACGGGTTTGGATGTGGTGGCGGCCACGGACGAGCGGGGCTGGCGGCGCGAGGCCGAGCACTGCTTCACGATGTGGTGCAGCGGTCGCGTGTGCTGCGAGGGCATGCTGCTCACGCTCAAGCTGATAAAGGTACGCTATATCTCGAATGTATCCTCGGGCCTAAGTTGGGTTTTTACGTCCGTTACTTGTGTGTAAAAAAGGCATTTTCTGGCCCTCGCTTTGTTTGTACTGACTTTTTAAATGACTTCCAAAAAAATGTTACTTGAAAATATAATTTGCAAGAGAACTAAATCTTTTATTTTTGAATCTTACTTTAAGCGTTTCTTGGTATTTCAGCGTCAAGATCTAGTCCACGTGTTACTGGGCGTCGTCAGGCCTACCCCAGACACCCTGCTGGTGCGGGTGGAGCTCGGCAAAGACGACAGCGACCCCTTCGTGCTGTGTGTCGCGCAGAAGAAGATCGCCACACGGCTTGCCAAGGAGATGCAGGACCTGGTGCGTACATTCTATATCAATAAAGAAATAAATATATAGGAACAAATACACTGATTGAGCTAGTCCCAAAATAAGTTCGACACTTGTGTAATGGGATACTAACTCAACAAAATTATATTTTATAACAAATACTTATTTAAACACCAAAGATCCAGGACAATTTGAAAAAGGTTTTTTCCAACTTGCCCTGACCGGGAATAAAACCCGGGTGGCGGACTAGCATGGTGACTACTACGCCACGGAGGTCGCACGGAATATATTTTGTATTGTGTTTGTGCAGAGCGTGTTCTGCCCCGAGCGGCGGCCGGGCGACAAGCACGGGCTGCCGCCGTCGCTGTCGGTGCTGTCGGAGTGCGCGGAGGCCACGGCCGCGCTGCTGGACGCGCGCGTCACGGCGGCGCTGGCGCAGTACTGCGCGCACCTGCAGTACATACACGTCTCCGACAGATACTGCGGGCCCAAGCAGATGGAGTGAGTCATAGCATCGTCAGGTCTTTTGGTCGACACGGCGGCGCTGGCGCAGTACTGCGCGCACCTGCAGTACATACACGTCTCCGACAGATACTGCGGGCCCAAGCAGATGGAGTGAGTCATAGCATCATCAGGTCTTTTGGTCGTCACGGCTGCGCTGGCGCAGTACTGCGCGCACCTGCAGTACATACACGTCTCCGACAGATACTGCGGGCCCAAGCAGATGGAGTGAGTCATAGCATCATCAGGTCTTTTGGTCGTCACGGCGGCGCTGGCGCAGTACTGCGCGCACCTGCAGTACATACACGTCTCCGACAGATACTGCGGGCCCAAGCAGATGGAGTGAGTCATAGCATCGTCAGGTCTTTTGGTCGTCACGGCGGCGCTGGCGCAGTACTGCGCGCACCTGCAGTACATACACGTCTCCGACAGGTACTGCGGGCCCAAGCAGATGGAGTGAGTCATAGCATCGTCAGGTCTTTTGGTCGACACGGCGGCGCTGGCGCAGTACTGCGCGCACCTGCAGTACATACACGTCTCCGACAGATACTGCGGGCCCAAGCAGATGGAGTGAGTCATAGCATCATCAGGTCTTTTGGTCGTCACGGCTGCGCTGGCGCAGTACTGCGCGCACCTGCAGTACATACACGTCTCCGACAGATACTGCGGGCCCAAGCAGATGGAGTGAGTCATAGCATCGTCAGGTCTTTTGGTCGACACGGCGGCGCTGGCGCAGTACTGCGCGCACCTGCAGTACATACACGTCTCCGACAGATACTGCGGGCCCAAGCAGATGGAGTGAGTCATAGCATCGTCAGGTCTTTTGGTCGACACGGCGGCGCTGGCGCAGTACTGCGCGCACCTGCAGTACATACACGTCTCCGACAGATACTGCGGGCCCAAGCAGATGGAGTGAGTCATAGCATCATCAGGTCTTTTGGTCGTCACGGCTGCGCTGGCGCAGTACTGCGCGCACCTGCAGTACATACACGTCTCCGACAGATACTGCGGGCCCAAGCAGATGGAGTGAGTCATAGCATCATCAGGTCTTTTGGTCGTCACGGCGGCGCTGGCGCAGTACTGCGCGCACCTGCAGTACATACACGTCTCCGACAGATACTGCGGGCCCAAGCAGATGGAGTGAGTCATAGCATCGTCAGGTCTTTTGGTCGTCACGGCGGCGCTGGCGCAGTACTGCGCGCACCTGCAGTACATACACGTCTCCGACAGATACTGCGGGCCCAAGCAGATGGAGTGAGTCATAGCATCGTCAGGTCTTTTGGTCGACACGGCGGCGCTGGCGCAGTACTGCGCGCACCTGCAGTACATACACGTCTCCGACAGATACTGCGGGCCCAAGCAGATGGAGTGAGTCATAGCATCATCAGGTCTTTTGGTCGTCACGGCTGCGCTGGCGCAGTACTGCGCGCACCTGCAGTACATACACGTCTCCGACAGATACTGCGGGCCCAAGCAGATGGAGTGAGTCATAGCATCATCAGGTCTTTTGGTCGTCACGGCTGCGCTGGCGCAGTACTGCGCGCACCTGCAGTACATACACGTCTCCGACAGATACTGCGGGCCCAAGCAGATGGAGTGAGTCATAGCATCGTCAGGTCTTTTGGTCGACACGGCGGCGCTGGCGCAGTACTGCGCGCACCTGCAGTACATACACGTCTCCGACAGATACTGCGGGCCCAAGCAGATGGAGTGAGTCATAGCATCGTCAGGTCTTTTGGTCGACACGGCGGCGCTGGCGCAGTACTGCGCGCACCTGCAGTACATACACGTCTCCGACAGATACTGCGGGCCCAAGCAGATGGAGTGAGTCATAGCATCATCAGGTCTTTTGGTCGTCACGGCTGCGCTGGCGCAGTACTGCGCGCACCTGCAGTACATACACGTCTCCGACAGATACTGCGGGCCCAAGCAGATGGAGTGAGTCATAGCATCATCAGGTCTTTTGGTCGTCACGGCGGCGCTGGCGCAGTACTGCGCGCACCTGCAGTACATACACGTCTCCGACAGATACTGCGGGCCCAAGCAGATGGAGTGAGTCATAGCATCGTCAGGTCTTTTGGTCGTCACGGCGGCGCTGGCGCAGTACTGCGCGCACCTGCAGTACATACACGTCTCCGACAGATACTGCGGGCCCAAGCAGATGGAGTGAGTCATAGCATCGTCAGGTCTTTTGGTCGACACGGCGGCGCTGGCGCAGTACTGCGCGCACCTGCAGTACATACACGTCTCCGACAGATACTGCGGGCCCAAGCAGATGGAGTGAGTCATAGCATCATCAGGTCTTTTGGTCGTCACGGCTGCGCTGGCGCAGTACTGCGCGCACCTGCAGTACATACACGTCTCCGACAGATACTGCGGGCCCAAGCAGATGGAGTGAGTCATAGCATCATCAGGTCTTTTGGTCGTCACGGCGGCGCTGGCGCAGTACTGCGCGCACCTGCAGTACATACACGTCTCCGACAGATACTGCGGGCCCAAGCAGATGGAGTGAGTCATAGCATCGTCAGGTCTTTTGGTCGACACGGCGGCGCTGGCGCAGTACTGCGCGCACCTGCAGTACATACACGTCTCCGACAGATACTGCGGGCCCAAGCAGATGGAGTGAGTCATAGCATCATCAGGTCTTTTGGTCGTCACGGCTGCGCTGGCGCAGTACTGCGCGCACCTGCAGTACATACACGTCTCCGACAGATACTGCGGGCCCAAGCAGATGGAGTGAGTCATAGCATCATCAGGTCTTTTGGTCGTCACGGCGGCGCTGGCACAGTACTGCGCGCACCTGCAGTACATACACGTCTCCGACAGATACTGCGGGCCCAAGCAGATGGAGTGAGTCATAGCATCATCAGGTCTTTTGGTCGTCACGGCGGCGCTGGCGCAGTACTGCGCGCACCTGCAGTACATACACGTCTCCGACAGATACTGCGGGCCCAAGCAGATGGAGTGAGTCATAGCATCATCAGGTCTTTTGGTCGTCACGGCGGCGCTGGCGCAGTACTGCGCGCACCTGCAGTACATACACGTCTCCGACAGATACTGCGGGCCCAAGCAGATGGAGTGAGTCATAGCATCATCAGGTCTTTTGGTCGTCACGGCGGCGCTGGCGCAGTACTGCGCGCACCTGCAGTACATACACGTCTCCGACAGATACTGCGGGCCCAAGCAGATGGAGTGAGTCATAGCATCATCAGGTCTTTTGGTCGTCACGGCGGCGCTGGCGCAGTACTGCGCGCACCTGCAGTACATACACGTCTCCGACAGATACTGCGGGCCCAAGCAGATGGAGTGAGTCATAGCATCATCAGGTCTTTTGGTCGTCACGGCGGCGCTGGCGCAGTACTGCGCGCACCTGCAGTACATACACGTCTCCGACAGATACTGCGGGCCCAAGCAGATGGAGTGAGTCATAGCATCGTCAGGTCTTTTGGTCGTCACGGCGGCGCTGGCGCAGTACTGCGCGCACCTGCAGTACATACACGTCTCCGACAGATACTGCGGGCCCAAGCAGATGGAGTGAGTCATAGCATCATCAGGTCTTTTGGTCGTCACGGCGGCGCTGGCGCAGTACTGCGCGCACCTGCAGTACATACACGTCTCCGACAGATACTGCGGGCCCAAGCAGATGGAGTGAGTCATAGCATTATCAGGTCTTTTGGTCTCCACTGCAGGAGCACGATCCTCTCTGTACTACCGGAGCCATACTTGGAGGGAATGGACTTGGCCTACACTCTCCACGCTGGATATACGGGTAGGTGCGATGTCATTGATGTTAATAAGTTTTGTTTAGCTTGTATTTCCTAAGTCGCCTTCTGCGACATCAACGGGAGGACTTGGAGTGGCCCTATTCTACTCTGCCAAAAACCATGCATCACATGTGAGTCACATATAATTATTTTACGGCTCTGGATACTAAGTCTTTAGAGTCCATTTTTATATTTCACTTCTTTATTCCTAACGCTAAATATACTGTGATTTAATATTGTTTTGGAGCTGAAGGCCACTTTATAAGAATCGTTAGTAGAGCTTATAGTCGAAAGTAAAATCGTGAGATCAATTAGTAGTACCGCCGCCAGCTGGCCGGCTTGAGTTCATGGGGTCACGCGGCAGTTTTGGACGGGCGGCGTGGTCGCGATCGAAAACTTTCGCAACTTTCTGCATCCGCAGAGATCAAGCAGTGGACTCCCCCCCTTATTCATTAACTGGGAACTACATTTAAGACTTGCATCCGCAGAGAGCAAGCAGTGACGAAGCCCCCCGAGACGGAGCGCGTGATGCTGGTGAGCCTGGCGCTGGGGCCCGACGGCGGCGGGGACGAGGTGCGGCCGCTGCTGCTGCTGGTGTTCCACCTGCTGGAGAAGATCAAGCGGCTAAGGCTCAGCAAGGAGGTAAGTGCAGCTTTTCTACCTTATAGAAACGCAGTCTAACTTAACATGACGGAGGAAAAAAAGATGCCTTACTCAGGCTTTATTAAGGGTCCCCCGACCCTAGACCAAAATACAACTTTCCATACAAACGTAGTCTACGTTTTATTTCAAAACGACATGTCCGATTTGGGCAAAATTTTGTAATTTCAAAGATATTGCAATTATCTAGGTTTATATTTAGTTTCCGACAGTAAAAATATGAACTTGAAATAGAATATAGTGTTTTATATCATTTTTGACCATTAGTATGGGAAACTTCTAAATCGTTATATTTTCTTTCCAGTTCATAATTTTACTATAGGAAACCCAATATAACCCTAGATAATTGCAATTTCTTTACAATTACCAATTTTTACCGGAATCTGACATGTGGTTTCAAAATTAAACGTGTACTACGTTTGTATGGACAAGTCTAGGGTCGCCGGACTCTTAAAAACTAGCTGATGCCTGCGACTATGTTCGCATGCCTGCTGGAGAAGATCAAGCGGCTAAGGCTTACCAAGGAGGTGGGTATAGCTGTTCTACTTTATTAAAATGCTGTCTAACTTTACATACATGATGGAGCAAAAGATGCTTTACGCAGGCTTTATTAAAAACTAGCAGATGCTTGCGACTTTGTTCGCGTGGATATTACTACGTCTCTATCGCCCCAAATTGTTTTTTGGAAATACAGGGTGGCCAAATAACAGGTATACACTTTAGTTTTGTATTTTTATTCTATGAAATATAAAATATATCAAGTATTCCTTGTTAAATATAATATTTAGGGCCGGCAGTTAAACATGGAAAATAATGTCAGACATGTCCACCTCTAGCAGCATCACAGATGTGAAACCTTTTCATCGCGTTTTTCATCATATTTTCATACATTTCCTACGTTATCTCAGTGACTGTGTCTCGAATATTTTGATTTAATTGCTGAAGGTTCATTGGCCTGTTAGCATAGACACGTCCCTTTAGATAGCCCCACAGAAAAAAGTCAGGAGCTGTTAAATCAGGCGATTTTGGGGACCAATCAATTTCACCGTTTCTCGAAATTAATCGACCGGGAAACATTCTTTTTAATGTTTCGTTAAACGTTTTAATAATTAAAACACGTTGTTCCGTCGTAAAACGCTCCATAATAAATTTGCCGTATTTACACAAAGTAATATTCATGCAACAACTGTCATATTTACCGCCAAAACAAAGTTGGCCACCCTGTATTTTCAATGAACAGACGCATTTTTACTGTTTTACTATATTATGTATAGAAGTGACGATAAGTCAGCGCCTCATCTCGCGCTGATCCATGAATTAAACCCTCTAGCCCACACAGATATTCTGTGTCGATCTGGGCTTATCCTCTAGCTGAAACAAACTATAATTAACATTATCTATCTATTACAATAATGACGATTAAAAGAGTCACTACCGTGTGGTTTCCGGCAGAGTAGAATAGGATCACTCCAAGTCCTCCCGTGGGTGTCGTAGAAGGCGACTTAGGAAATACAAGCGAAACAAAGCTTATAAACGTCAATGAGACCTCTCCAACCCGTCTGGCCAGCGAGGAGAGTGTAGGCCGAGTCCTCTGGCTGCTCTGGCCAAGTATAGCTCTGGTAGTACAGAGAGGGTCGTGCTCGTGCAGTGACAAAAAGACCTAAAAAATGAATGAGCTGTCTTATCGCTAAAGCGATTTCTCCCAGATAACCAATGGATGGAGAGGAATGTGAGAAAGATAATGTATCGTTTTACTAACGTTTGTTTTTTAGGCACTAGCAAAATGTGAGAAGCGCCGTCAGAAAGTAGCGGAGGCGTGGCTCCGCGGCGCGCACGCCGCGCGCGCCGAGCAGGCCGCGCTCCGGCGGGAGGAGAAACGCAAGCAGGAGAAGGAGAAGATACTCGCGGTACGTTTATTAATTTATTTTATATTATTTAGTACCCGCGGGCTTCGCTACTAGTATGTTCTTCCCCGAGTCACAAACTATATCCATACCAAATTTCATCCAAATCGGTTCACTAGTTGAAGCGTAAAGAGGTAACAAACAATACAAACTCACTTTCGCATTTATAATATTAGTAGGATTTTTTCTACTCCTGTACCATGCCTACCCATCGCCATATAAACACAATTATTTCTCTTCCTTGTTACTAGATGGCCCTTATGGTAATAATTAAAACATTAAAATCTTTTATTACTATTACCTCTATATTATTTAAATAAAGTAGTACTCTAACTAATTAAATATGACTTATATGAAACGCAATAATTTTAAAGCACATATAACACTTTCTTTGTCACTTTTTTGCTAGTCGTGTGTGCTAACATCTCTATGTGCCAACCCGCAGCTCCAGTATTGCCTACTTACGGGCCCTCAATAATTGTTTCTATTATGTTGGGTATCTGTTACAGTAGTAATTATAATTGATACATCCACAATACATTGTCAGTGTGGCCATAGCGACCAGACTATGTCACACCTAATTTCTTGCTCATCTTGCCCCACCAGCTGCACTAAACATGACCTGTATAAAGCCTCGGACAAAGCAGTAAGAGGTACGTAACTGACGACCGGTCGGAGATACGGTTTGAAACCGTGCTTAGACCCGGCGGAAAGCCGTCTTGAAGGCAAGGGGCCTCACAGCGTGGGGTCAGGCTATATACTAGAACCATTCCATCCCTGTGGATGTCGTGAGATTCGATTAAACGACTAAGCATAAACATCTTGTGCTAGAACTGCATTTGCAAAGAGGGTTGACGTCAGACCAGTAGTAAAACTAAAGCTAAACACTAATAAGCTGTCTTAATGCATTCCAATACGTTAAGCTGATCCAGACATCCATGGACCCAAACAGTGCCAACGGTATTATTACTCAGAATCCGCTGTCTGGCTGTCTGTCCGTCTGTCGCCGAGCTCTATCTCATAAACCGTAATAGCTAGACACTTAAAATTTTTACCGATGTATTACTGTGACCGCTATAACAACAAATACTAAATATAAGATAAAGGCAAAAAAATAATGTAATAGAAAAAATGATTTTCAGCGTTTAAACTAGATCTTTATAACTTGAAAAACAAGCTACAGATGTACGGAACCCTTCATGTACGAGCCCCACTCGCACTTGGTATGGAACCTTTCATGTAAGAGTCTTATAAGAGACTCGCATTTGACCGGATGTTTGTGTTGCAGGAAGACGATCCCGAAAAGCAGCGTCGCTGGGAGATAAAGGAGCAGAAACGCGAGAAGAAACGCAAGACTCCAAAAATGAAACAGCTCAAAGTCAAAGCAATGTGAGAGCACCAGCAATCAAGTGAAATGCAATATTTACAGTGGTTTTTATTAATACCTAAGTGTTACATGGGCTTCTTCAAAAATCATTCTCCGCGTAATCTTCGTGGCGAAACTGAAATTCCGAAAAATGGTTTGGAAAAAGTACTATGCAAAAAAGACAATACAAAAGAAGATAATATACTTCTTGAAACGTGTAAATAGATCAATTAAAAAGATATTACATTTTGAAAATCAATTGACTTTCAAAATCCACGAAAGTTACTACAGACGCCACGAAAGTTACTTTTACAATGACTATGATGTATTTGTCTATTCAGAGTATTTTTTCATTAAGTGTATTAAAACTTAAGGCATCCATGTCCTAAATCCATCTGTACCTAGCAAAGATGATATTGTATGTTAGCCCAATGAAATATATTTTTCTAGGTTATCAATTATTATTTGATTATTGTTTGATTGAACAAAAATACAAAGATCTTATTTTTTTCAATATATGTTTCTAAAACGAGGATATGTACTCTACAACTTTTGTAAAATCGTTATTATTTTTTGTCTTTTATTTATTAACCTATACTTTTGCTTACAAGCCAAAGAGCAAGTCTGCACGCTACAAGTTTCCTTTAAGAGGTTCAGTAATAGACAACTCACCCTTCATGAGTTCTTTAATAGCCCAGCACAGAGTTTCCAGGTGATATCGATACGTCAAGCAACTTACTTCTGGTGCTATTTGGCTGACTGATGTAGTCCTGGACGAATCCAATCATGGAGATTGATACCTTAATCTGACGCCTTTCTCCAATCGACCCCATTGGTCCAGTCGGCACAAACGAACCTCAACCTTATAGCAATGACATAAAGTTTTAGTTTATCAGGCAATTTTTGGCATTGGCAATTGAATGGCAGCTGTTTGTCATCAGTTTGATCCTCGACATGTTAATCTTTAGTCAAACATTGTGGCTTGCCGTGTTAAATTGTTGTTCCATTTCCAATTGGGGATTTTAGAAACGATTTCGTCATATTATTAAAGTAGGAAGTTATCTTAATTTCACATTTTACTACAATACAAATTACTGTAAGTAATTAACTAGCTTATTTTACCAAGTTGCCAACTGCCGTACCCTGCATATAATAATGGCAATAGTAACAACTGCAACCTCAGAGATTTACTTAACCTATGTTTACTTACCTACCAAATTTGTGTATTGGTTAACAGAACGTTTTGAGAAAATTGTTCGATGTAGGTACGTCAAAAAAACTTAGTTTAATAAAATCGGAATTTGATTTTAAAAGAAGAATTAAACAATATTACAATTGTGTTTGATTTATCCTTTTAATTTTAATTTGCCCATCCGGTTCGCTTGACTTCGACATTTTCAAGCGGCGAATTCTCGCGAAGTCGCCGTTGACACGCGCGCGGCTCCGGCGACTTCGCGAGAATCCGCCGCTTGACGCGCGACGACTTTTTAGAGCTGAAATTTAGTTTCAATATTATAAAATTTACACATTATGCTGTTTGATTTCGTTCCAAAAAGTCACTTCCGAGTCTCCGCAGTGTAAGAAACACCCACATACTCATGAATAAATGATTTTAAGTTAACCATTGTTTCTCATTTGCTGTCCATATGTATTATCCTAAATTAAATGAATAGACATACTAAAGTAAATATATCCGTCGTGCTGTCGGCGGCGGCGGGTCTGAAAATTATTGCGATAAAGACACATTTAGGTACAACTATTCCAACGAATAACTAATAAGGCGCTCGCTCTGTTTTCTCCCTCCAAATCAGTGAAGAGGTTGCTGAGATCCCTTGGGACACTATGATCCAATTGCCGTGTGGTTTCCGGCAGAGTAGAATAGGGCCACTCCAAGTCCTCCTGTAGATGTCGTAGGTGACTTAGGAAATACAAGCTAACAAAGTTTATTAACATCAATGAGACCACTCCAACCCGTCTGGCCAGCGAGCAGAGTATAGGCCAAAGCCCTCTGGTTGCTCTGGCCGAATATGGCTCTGGTAGTACAGAGAGATGATGGTCCATTTTCCTAAACTCTTCTACTTTCTTTATTAAGTGATTGAAAGAAGGGGAGCGACTTTCATACAGGTAGGAGCATAGCGACTAGTAGTTAGGTATTAAATGTATGGTTCGGGTACATAGGTAGGGTAGTTGGAATATAAAACTCAGTTTTTAATAAATCAAAGCAATATTTATTTCAAATATTTGTTATTAAATAAGACAAAAATAACAAAATATGTTAACAAACATATATTATGTATCTATGGCTAAGTCACAAAAGCCAAGTTAACCATATGGGTTGTTAAGCTGCATTACATAACCAAATCTTACAAATGTGCAATTACATGAGATCCATTTACAGTCTTTGACAACAATGATTTTATGTAAGTAACATAGTCTGAGTAAAACTTACACTATCACATCTTTGTCCTTAATGGGGCAGACAGAGCCCACGGCCGCAAGTTCTAAACGCTACTTTAATGTGATGGTGGGCGGGAATCAAAATAGTGATGGGTTGCCAGCGGCATCGCATCGCCATTAATGTTTTAAAACATTTAAACAAATATTGCTTAGGTACCCTAAATAATTTACTTTTCAACAAAAAATACACTTTTCCAATACTTTATGTAAATAATAATTCTATTTATAGATGGAAGTGCATGCATACAAATCGAAGGTGAATATTAATGTACTTACATACTTGTGTTTGCATTAAATACAAACTTTTTAGACAATTTCATAAGTACCCTAAATAAATTCTTTTTCAACAAAAAATACAATATTCCAATACTTTATGTAAAAAATGAAGTCTATTTATAGATCGAAGTACATGCATACAAATCGACAGTGACTATTAATGTACTTACCTAATTGTGTTTGCATTAAATACAAACATTTTAGACAATATCAATGTAAATAAGAATGGCTGTATTGACTCAAGTAACTTTTAAATTTTTTTGGAAATTTAGATCTGTGTTAAGCCATGGTATGAAAGTGATGTATGAGGTGATCAAAAATGTGTCTAATTCATATGGCTATACACCTTTAAATATATGTATTTTATAAAACAACAGTTAAATAATTTAACTTGGGTGCATATGCTCCTATTGACAGGTTAAGAAGTAAATATACACAAAAAGTCAAGTTAAGCATCTGTGACTTAGACAAAATTTGTTCTTAACACTTAGGTGGTACTTAGGTAACCATAGACAAAATGCTCGCTAACATCCATCAAACAATTATGGGCACAAAAATTCACAAATTCAGTTTGTACACTTTGCAAAATTGAGCAATTTAGGAAACATACCTGTAATATGTTACACATTTTTTCTACTTTTCAACCCCCCTTCCTCTCTTCAGTGACCATACGTAGTGAATAGTGTGTTTTGAAGGCCCTCTTCCCCCTAGAGGGTCACAGAGTATGGGTATGTTTCCTTACTTAATTAAATTATGACAAGAAGTGAGGTTTCTGTGATTGATGAGCGACACACATGCAAAATTAAATAACACTAAGAAATGTTTATCTTCATACATTCAGACACATATCCTCTTTACAAATAACTTTCAAAAGTTTGCTAAAATTAACACTTGAAGGGTCTACAACTTAACAGAACTCTGAACCTATAAAAAGATATTCTATGAATAGATTTTGCATCATTTTAATTTTTTCATCTTCATTCCAAAGATGAGAAACAAAAATGATGAAGTTTTTAATTTACCAACTTAATTTGAACCCTGCAAGTATCATTATTAACTTTATAACAAAAAAAAAATTACAAATGTTTAAGATGACTTTATACTCAACATTCTGAAATGTTTTCACTTAAAAACGTGAAATAAATACCTATGGTAGCCATAGTTTACAATTGAATTAATAAATAATTATAATAACCCGCAAATTTGCTGCTTACATTCATACAACACTGAAAATATATTATGTAACCTTCATTAAATCACTTGAATACTACAGCTACACCTATCTTCCACTCACAGTATTAACACATTAGACTGCTCCGTGTGCTCAACTATAGCGTCATTCATCTACTTGTAACTTCTGAATGCGAGTCGACACACAATCCATTTCTGGTGAGATCTCTTGACTGGACTGAGGCTCTATGGTAAGGTTAAGGTTCTCTAGCGACTGGCAACGCTTTGCAGGGCTCTTGGAGAAGTCGTGCGGCAGATAACCACTCGTGGACGGTTCCAACCAACTGTTTTTATAATCGCACGACGCGTCGCTCACCTCACTACCGACCACGTCCGAGTTTTCACTCTTAGTTCTATGCCTAACTGGCAAAACGTACGGGCAGAGTCTGTTTTTGTTTGTAGTGCGTTTCATACAATACCCCACCGTGACGTTTGAGACGTAGCGCGTGTTGAAACGCATTACTCCGTAATTGGCTTTCCTGTACTCCCGACGTTCAGTGACGGGGTCTGGCGTCAGCATGCCCAGAACATGCAACGCCTTATCCAAATTGTCCAGATTCGTGTGGTGATGTGATTTCTACAAACAACGTAATAAGCCGATTAACACGAATAATACAATATCCAGATACCATTGTAGGTTATCTACTATAACAAATGCGCAAAATGTACTCACACTCTTTTCGAATTCATTGCATTTCATCATGAAATAAGATTTAGACGAAATTTAGCAAACATTCATAAAAAATACCTAGTGAAAATAAACACCACAAAAAAGTCATAATAATATCGAGTGACATTAGTAGTTTTTATCGAGGTTTGCATTGGTTTGGGTTACAGCATTTTTGCCAGTACGTGGCAAGTGGCGGCATTAGAAGTAGCAAACTAGCAAGTGGCTGGCTGGCCCTAGCAAGGCACATGCATGTACAAACGTTATGATTCTCTTACCAACGTTAAACATACGTTGAAACAACTTAGAACCAAAGCACGCACATAACACAAAAGAAAAAGAGTTAGGGCCGGTGCACAAAGCCGCTAAGCGAAGTGCAGAGCTTTGTCAATTTGTCTTTGAACTGCTCAAAGCAATCGTCTTTGTGGGCGTTAATAACAAAATTATCTCGAAGAGTCGAGTCAACTGCAGGAAGATTTGATTCAGTTTACATATAATATAGATGCTTTATTATAAGTGTAGAAAATGCTACATGCCTAAGTGTTGCAAAGAGCGCGTGAGTGTGTAAAAGGCAAATTTTGATGCTGTTATTAGTGCTCCCCAAGACGTGAAGCCGTGTGAATTGCTCTTACAACATCCTCAGGAAGCATGGAATTATAGGACAGGTAGCGTACAGAAAGTTGCAGTAGTCACAACTTCAAAGCAAGCACCGCCACCGCGAACGTCGGGCAGATGGATCGTGAATACGCTTGCTGTACAGCAGACGTTTTTTTAAATAGTGTTTTTACGGCTCTGGATACGCAAATAAACTTGAATATTTTGCGGCTCTGGATACTAGTCTTTTTAAGGCAATTTTTATTCCTTCCTTTCTCTATTCCTAGGCCTCTATAGTCTAATTTTTAATTCCGTAGAATTCTGACATTTCATAAGTGTTGCTACTAAAAAAGTTCTCCAGCTAAAAAGGGAACGCGTATAAGGGCGATAAAAATTTTAATTCTTGATTAATTTTAATGTTTTACCAAGATAATGATACAATTTAAATTTTCTGGCATATTAAAAATGTTATAACATTTTTTAATACCGAATTAGCAAAGTTATATTTTTAAGTAATTTTAAGTCAGCAGGTTATTTTTCTTTCCCTGGCATCACTCCCAACTAATTCATATATCATCAACCTTTTTAGCCAAAAGCTTATTAAATATTTTTTTCGTAATCCATCAAGGACAAAAATAAAAAAAATAAGTGTGCGGCCATCAGCTGTCACGTCACGACTGTCACATTGATTGTTATATTTGTTATGTTTCTGTTAAGTTTTTTCTTGTTGAAAAAATCTTTTTTCTTAACTGATTTAGATTAAATTTGATATGGAAAAAGTTTAGGAACCTGAAAAGGACGTATAAGCCATTTACCCACAAATTGACCGCGGTGGAAAGCTAATTGGATTTATTTGTATGTATGTTTGTTAAATCAAATAGTTTACACAGTTGTTCGTATTTTATGTCGGTTATTCAACTGTTCCTGATGAAAATATTACTCGCTGTAAATCCCCTTTTGATTTGGAGCACCGCACTTAATTAAATAATTACATTCACTAACAAATAAAATGTGTAGACTCAGATGGTCACACTCTTATTGAAATCTGGAATTTAATTAAAAAATGTGCATGGCCAAAAAGGTTTATGATCTCTGATATGTCAAAAAATGACAGCTGTCAGAATTCTACGGAATTAAAAATCAGACTTTAGTTTCAACCAAAGTTTATGTAGACATCCTTTGATTGCTAGGAGCTTCTGACGGAAAATCTATCTAAGCGAGTCCACTGGGTTTCATAGCATCAGGTTAGAACTGTCAACAGACAAGAACAACAAAAAAGGGCAACACTGGCTCGCAAAATGTGTGAGTGACGGCAACACTGGCTTGCTGGATGCGTGAATAGGCTACATCCAGCAAAGCGACCTTGAACGGCTGTACAGCAGGCTGGATAATGAATAAGGCGCTTTAGACGCAAGCAGCTGGCATACAAAAGTAGACTTTAACCTACGTAAATAAGGTTTAAAGTCGAGTGGGGACGGGTCGAGTCACACAAACGATTGAGGATAGTTAGTAGGTACGTTTAAAGTAGGAACGAATGTTAGGGTACTACGACGCGACGAAATTGATAATATTTCTGTTTAGTGAGTTTGATGACGTGACGATTAGTTTTTATTTATTTATAATGAGGTGTTTTATCGGTGAAAAAAAAGAGGTTAAAAACATTGTCAATAGATGGCGCATGTCATTGGAAATCGTTCTGTCATAAAGAAATAGGCCGTTTGGTTCAATTCTTATAATAAAGTTGTTTTTGATTAAACAATCTTGTATTTTACTCTTATTAAATTAAATTTTACTTATTTACAAAATAATTTTAATAAAGTTGTTTTTGATTAAACAATCTTGTATTTTACTCTTATTTAATTAAAATAAACATACTTACAAACAATAGTATATATTAAACTAAAATTAAAAATACAAACTCACACCATGAAAAGTTTATATTGCTGCGCATATCTTATGTGACGGTACTATTTTTTTAAAGAAAACGCCTCATGGTTTTTGTCAAAGAAATTAAAATGACGATATTTGATTGAAGTTTTATTGGTCTTAAATTACTTTGTATCATGGGCATAGTAGATACTTAAAAAAGGATGCCAACGAATTTAATTCCACCCAGTACCTATATGTTAAAAATTCTTTAAAGGATAAATTAAGAACCTCGAGTACATAGAATACGCGCGTCTAGTCGCACCATAATACTGCTTCATGCTTTTCCCTCAGGCATTTCCTCGTATTTGCTGTCGCAAGTCGCAACTGTCTCGCACGGCAAGAGTCGCAAGTGTCGCAAGTGTCGCAACACTCGCAACGCAACACGCCGCGCCGTCGCCACGTTGCCGCGCCTTAGGCCACTGCACACGCACACGCCTATGTCATGCGATGAGTCATCATGAGTAGTGTCGTGTCGTGCCTCAGTCGTGCGTGAGTGTCGTGCGTAACTGTGGTCTGCGGTTAGACTTCGATCGACCCAAAGAGCAGACCAAAAGGTAATTCAAAACTTTTTGAAATTAGTATTTTTGACAGTTTCATAAAATTAATATTTCAAACTTTGATTATTTGAATTCTCTTTGCTTTGATTTAAAATCAAACCAAATTGTATTTGAATTTTCCTTGCATTTTTGCCCGACGGGTTTACAACCTTATATATTTGCTATGAATACTTATTAAACCATGGCAGAAGTTTTAAAAGAATGGTTGTCAGAGCGCTTACAAAGACCTATCAAATGGTCTCCCGAGGAATTTGGAAATATGATGATGGATGGCTACATCATTGCCAGCGTTCTTTTGAGTTACGACGTCATAAATGAAGAAAAATTCTTCCTGATAAGGTCAAGCAATAATCCTGTAGAAGTGAAAAACAATTGGAATAATCTGAGAGAATGGTTTAAGGAATTAAATATAATATTAAATGATCAAGATATGGTTAGTTTAATGGAAGGGAAAGCGTCGATGCTGCTGCGTTTGTTTTATATATTATTTTTGCATTTAGACAAAAAAGATCGCACAGATTTCATCAAACAAGAACGTAAGATGGTATCGAGATTGGTGGATAAAATGGAAAACAGATTTAAAGTTGAAAGAGTTGAAGAAAAAGATGCATCCTTTGTTGACGACTTATCCAGACCATTATTAAATGAAAAACAATTCATTGAATGGCAAAGGCTAAAAACAGCAAAAGTTAAAGACACGTATGATTACATAAGACATAAATATTCAAAAATGTTAGATAAAATACAAGACACAAAATCAAAATTTGAATACATGTCTCGAACACCAAAGATAACGTCCAAGGAAAAAAAAGAAATGGACATATTTTCGATGAAGCACCCTTGCGAATTCAAGAATTATACTTACCAAGAACTCTTGGACTTGGAAGAAAAAGCAGTAGAAAGGAAGAAATCTATTGTTGATACAGAATGGGCAAAAAACTACATGGATAATTTATATACGCGGATACAAAAACGGTCTGAATCTGAAGAATTTCATAAACAAGTCAGATATAATCTAAGCAATTCCTTATGGGATCTTTCTGTTGCTGAAGAGGAAGAAAAACTTGATAAAGATCTTGCTAAAAAGGTAATGAAGCTATCGCAGTTTGAGAAACAGATGTGTACACAACTTATGGAAACAAAACAACAGGCGCGAAATCTATTTCAAAATCGAGCATATGCAGAAAGGCAGTTTGCTGATCAGAGACAACAGCAATTCAATCAGTATTTAGATAATGTAAAAGAGCAAATTCATTTAGAGATTGAGGAGATAGATTTTGAAAAGCATAGGCAAAATATGTTGCACCAGAAACTGTATGCAGAAAAAATGAAACGAAAAAGACAGCATTATTACGAAATATGTTATGATACTGTGCTGTCCATTATAGATTATGCTACAAAGTATGCATACTTTCGAAAGTTGATTGACGATGAGATACCAGATCACTTTATTCATGAGTGGAAAACTTTGTATTATAAACAACAACCTATTTTTGATATATTGGTGCCCACCGAAGATTTATTAAAAGAGCAGAATTTGGAAGAGGAAGTTGCACCCGAAGAGGAAGAAATAATAAGATTGGAATTAGACAGGCAAAATGCACTTAATGAAAGTGAATTTAAGGAGTACCATAACTATTCGTATCCTTGGACCTTAGATTTACTTATACCTAATTATGATCCAGAATCTGAGGAAAGAAAATATGAATATTTAGGAACTAGGGTACTTGGTCATGTAGTTTATACTTTGCTGGAGATAAAATATCCATTTCCGCCTGCAAAATTGCCTGCAGGATTACCAGAGTATCCTGTAAGAGCATTATTATGTGACCTTCCAGATAAGTCCGTAGCAAATGCTATGCAAACATTACTAGATTTTCGTAAAGTACACGTTACTCGGCTGGAGTCTGCTATTTATTTTTGCCTAAAAAAATTCAAAACAGAACTAGTTGGTTGCAGTGATATTGAATTGAATTTTGATAAGTTTGGACTTGTTGCTCAAACCGAAGAAGATAAAGAGCTAATTAGAAAAATAAAAACCGAAGACGATATAGCTCTGAAAAGTGTTGAAGCACTTAATGTTGCATCTTTGGGTGCCATTCCACCAAATACAAAACAAACTCAAACACCGAAGACGATACCAGAAGAAGAAATTGTACTTTCTAATGCTGCTGAACTTGGAAGATACACTTATGAGTTATTAGGATCTGGCGAACCTTTAACTGATCATTTATTATCTGCAATGATTGCTGAATATTTAAAAGATTTTCTAGATATAAATGGGTTTGTTATCATCAATTATCCTAATGCATACCGTGAGGCACAAATTTTGGAAGAAACATTTTCTGGAATAGAACCTCCCGACGAAGCTAAGTTAGATGATAGAGATGATATTTATTTAGAAGAAAGCATTAAAAGGCATAGAAAAAAAGAAAAAGATCAATTCAAAGATATTCGAATTTCTAGACTTGTTAACGATCCTCATATCAAAAAAGCTGATAAGCCATTTGAAAGCTATTTCACTTGTTATATTAAACTTAAACCTACAGAAGACATCCTTCAAGAGTATGTGGTATGGGATCTCACTGAAGATAACTCCGAATTAATTGACAGATTTTATGCAGCGTTAGGTATGAATTACAGCATGTATTATGAAACCATAGACAAAGAATTCTTAGCGCAAATATGTAAATATATCATTGGGGATTACTCACTGCCACTGAAGTCATGTGATAAAATATTTGGTGAAAATGTGCTAAGTGAGCTAGATTTTCCTGCTACAGATGATAAAAGAACAAAAAGTAAAATTGTCAAACCTGATACAAGTAACGGGAAATCTAAAGATAAACTCAGACGTGGCTCTAAAAGTAAAAGTTCTATTACCAATCAAACAGAATTGATAAAACCTCCCAGTTCTGCTGACGTATTGACAGAAGCTGATACTGTTGCACTATTGGAAGAACTACCAGAAGAAGAGAATGTGACTGAATCTATTATAAGTGTCGAAGAAATAAAAATTTTAGCAGGTGAGGAGGATTGGCAGTATGGCGATATACCGATTTCAGGATTAATTGGTGTGGCATTGGCAACATGTTGGGAGGAAATAGAGAAAACGTATATTAATGACATGGAACAGTTATTTTTAGCTAAAAGATTGCAAATGAATTGTTTGATTCCATATGCTAGATTTATAAAGGATAAAATGGAACAAATTATAACTTTACCCTCTTATAAGCAGGATCTAGTCTCTGCTTTTCAAAAGGAATACAATGATTTTGAAAATGACTGGCGTGACATAAATGTAACCAAAAATGAATGGCACTGCAGAGTGAAGGAATTACAACACAGGCTTTACGTTATTTGTGACGGGCGAAAATTACAAGCTCAGCAACAGAGACAGGCCTTGATTTGTGAAAATTGGGCTATGGAAGAACTGACTGCCATGGCCAACACATTCATATCATGCATGCAAGCAGAGCTGAATCGGTATTATGTTTTAACTTTAAAAGTTGTAGATATCTTGTCATTACCAATTGATCTATTAATCTACCAATCAATAACTACTTTTATTCTCTTACAGATCAATTTTAACTTTCCAAATGCTGCATGACTTTTATTTTACAATGTTAAAACGAATGCCACCTACTGACCGATTATCTTCAAAAGATTTAATGAAGATAAATAGAGAAGCTGACGAAGCAGCTGGAGGTAAAAAAGGAACGGAAGATAAAGTATTCAGGCAGTTGAGATTAGCTTTTCAAGAGCTGCAGCTTAAAAATATTGAAATTGATTACAGCAACAATCCTTTCAACTTAGTTATAGAAAATAATGTAAAACTTGCTCTAAAAATTATTAAAGACACAAATGATTCTTATAGATCAATCATAAGCAGGGAATACAGTGAAATTGCAAAAATTGTGACCATACCAAAACGAAAAGATGAGAATGCTTCTGAGGAATCAGTCAATGCCGAAGAAGTCTTTAAAGAAAATGCATTACGATGTGTAGAAGAATGGACTATAGGTATAAACGGTGAAATGTATAGAGCAAGTTTACGAATGTTAGCTCTTCAGTACAAATGCTATCACGACATGAAATTGTTTAATGATCACATTTACAAGACATTTACGGATGTGCAAAACAGTATAGATACATATTACTTAAACGAGATTAAATCAGTAGATCGTCTATGTAAATACTTACAAATGGCAGTGGAAGATGGTAGGAGAGTAAAAGAGACTCTCATCTTAGAGCATGATACATTTATTATAGATCCTAATCTTCTGCAATTTGCACCACCGGAACCACCACCGGAGAAACCAGAATTACAAGAAGTTGTTCATGGCTTCGATTTCAAAATAGGACAACTTGCTAGATTGCGGTCTCAATTCAAAATTGTTGCTCCGACAGGAATAATATTCCATAAACATTTTATATACTTATTGGAAGACTTTGTCATATTTGGTAAAGAATCATGTGAAGGATCATTGTTTCCAGAAGCTTGGAAGCGAGTCGATGTAGAACAAATACCTAAACTAGTTTATAACTTGTTTGGTGAGACAATATATATAGACTGGAGAGATTTCCTTATTTATTGTTTAAATATCCCTTTTCCAACGGTCGAAGAGCTGCTCGACGTTCGTAAGAAATTCCGATGTATCGATTTAGAATCTTCAGAATTATTATCTAGAGACGATTTTATTGAAGCAGAGTTGTGGTTTGAGCAATATTTTGACCCTCAAGATAAACAAGCAATGCTGAGGAAAAATTTGATTAAACATTTCTTATTTGAATTATTTGAAACAGCTCAAGACGAGATGAATTATCCAGCATTTCTTTTAGCCTTTTGCAAGAGCGCTGACACTGCCGAAGGATTCGCATCAGCGATATCTATGGCTGTGGGCAAAAAAACATGTTTCTCTTTACAAGAATGCCAAGATGTAATAAATGAATTGATCAAACTTAAAAATTACAAACATGCATGTTTGGCATGTGCTTTAAAATGTACCAATCAGTTTTTGGAGGAGCTTCTTAATAAAGTCGTGAACACTTGCGAAGGTACGACTATAATAGAGTTGGCATATGAGCCTCCGCCTGAGTTAGATAAAAAAGGAAAAAAAGCTAAGGGAGGCATATCTAAAACTAAAAGTACAGTAAGTGCGCGTGCAGCAAAAACTCAAAAGGCTTCGGCTGGGAGTCAAAGTAAAATGGCACAGTCAGCAAGTGATGTGAATACTACCTTCATATGCAGACCATGTGAAGACGAGGCTGAACTTCAAGAGCAGAAACCGCCAGAAAAGGAAGAGGTTGAAGAAGAACATAAGAGTGAACCCCAAGAGGACCCTGATCTGGCATATGTGGTGCCTCAGCATGTTATTTGGAATGTGCTTAAGGCTTGTCTTCCTTGGCATTTTGAACTACTGCCAGAAAAAAGAATGACTCCGTACGTGGAACAAGTGAAAGAAGCTATGAAACGATTGGAAGTAGACACAGAGAATGGCGATGTTTATATTAGTAAGTTTTTGACAGATCCAAATGTCTGTAAGATTTTACACAAAGTCAAAAAGTTTACAATTTTGGACATCGAAGCAGAGGTACGTAATGTTTTTAAATAGGTATGTTTGTGGTATACTTACGTATTTTACTGCCTAACTATAATATTGTGATTCGGTTAATAAAGATTACATTCTTGAACTTAACAGTTTTAATTACCTCTAAGTATGACTTTAGTCAAGTCGACAAGTTCCAAATGGTGTTCATTCTTAATAGTGGTCCTAAAATTATGAATTCGATTCGGAATGATGACATCTACAAATTATATGAGAGCAAAATTAAACATTGCTGCTAAGGGACATAAAACCGAACAAAGGAACCCGGCATATTGAATAATGAGGGGGCGGGAAACGGAAGCATTCCATTTGTAAAAAATATACAAATACATAACATAAATAGTTAACATTTCACGTAGTTTAAAGTATAAGTATAAGTTGCACGTGTTCGTTTCAGCAAGATTAGGCCAAACTAGTGATGAATTGTACAAGACTCCAGTTCAAATTTTGAACACTTGTCTCTTACAAAAATGGAAAAATGATGTTCACGAACTTATAATATTTTTGAAAGACCTATTCAACGATATCCGATATCGACTATCACACACATAGAGTTAGGATAGTTTGTACCTAAAGGTACCATCACACATTGGGATAGTCGAGAAAAAAAATTGACTCTTACTTGACTTTTATGGGAGTTACCCTGAAAAAAATTGTTTTCAAGATTTCAACATCCATACCAAATTACAGCTATTTAGTACTTATGGTCTCTGAGCAAAACCGCGGACGGCCAGACAGACAGACAGACATGGCGAAATTATAAGGGTTCCTTGTTTACTACGGAACCCTAAAAACGCAGCCTTTCTAGGATTAGTCGTGCGTCCTGTCCTGTCTATCTGTCCGATGGTCCGTCTGTCACACTCAATTTGCTCCGAAACTTAGTAGGATAGTGTAATCCTATGTATGACTCAAACAGATGTGCAAAGTAAATTTTTTTTAAATAGCGGTAATTTTCAGGACAAAATAAGAAATATGTAAAAGAACGTTTTGTTAACCTTACTGTGCCATAAGTATCAAGTAAAAGGGCTCCTGAGGATCTCAATAGTTTTGATTAAGAAAAAGAAGACCAAAAAATTTACCATTCCCCTTTAATCCCTGAAACAACTAAGTCTAAAATTTTAAAAAAGTAATAGGAACTATAGTTCTTTGCTTGTAAATGAAAGGAAAACCTATAAAAATTCTATCAATCTTCTATACATATAATAAAACAGTAAAAAAAGTGTGTCTGTACATTAAACATATCTATACCAAAGATAATATAATTACTAACGTAATCTATACATATATCTATTAGAACGGGAGGTCACGACAAATTTGGTAACGATAAGGGATATGGCTGACTCTGGTTTTATAGAATAAAGAGCACCTCTCTGATGCAAAATATGTTGGTCTGCCTGCGTAGAGTGGTTGCGTTACTTAGATATGGCGCCTTAAAAATTGGTTATCGTGACCAAAAAAAATGATAAGGGATATGGCTGACTCTTGTTTCACAGGATAAAGAGCACCTCTCTGATGCTAAATATGTTGGTCTGCCTGCGTGAAGTGGTTGCGTTACTTAGATATGGCGCCTGAAAAGTTGGTTATCGTGACCAAAAAAAAATGATAAGGGATATGGCTGACTCTTGTTTCACAGGATGAAGAGCACCTCTCTGATGCTAAATATGTTGGTCTGCCTGCGTGAAGTGGTTGCGTTACTTAGATATGGCGCCTGAAAAGTTGGTTAGTGTGACCAATAAATGATAAGGTAAATGGATGATTCTGGTTTCACATAATAAAGAGCACCTCTCTGATGCTAAATATGTCGATCGGCCTGCATGAAGTGGTTGCGTTACTTAGATAGGGCGCCTGAAAAGTTAGTTACCTAGACAAAAAAAGAAAATTATAAGGTAAATGGCTGACTCTGGTTTTACAGGATTAAGAGCATCTCTCTGATGCCAAATATGTCGGTCTGCCTGCGTGAAGTGGTTGCGTTACTTAAATATGTCGCTTGAAAAGTTGGTTATCGTAAACAAAAGAAAAAATAATAACGTAAATAGCTGACTCTGGTGTCACAGAACAAAAAGTACCTCTCTGATACAAAATTTGTCTGTGAAGTCTTGTTTGTTTTGTCGGTCTGCCTACGTGAAGTGCTAGTGTTACTAAGATATGGGTATGGCGCTTGAAAAGTATGTTATCGTGATCAAAAGTAAAATTATAAGGTAAATGACTGACTCTGAACGGCTGCATATCGAGCAAAATACATCAATCGTTAGTATGCGATATTATATATACATGCCGCAGTTCACAATTGTACTAACAACAGTTTTGTCAACTTTTCAGTAGAGCATATAATTTAGAAAGTTTTCTAAAGTTTAGTCCAGAACGGCACAAAAATAATTACATAATTTCACGTCTATTCAAGAGTCTAGTCCTTTGACTGCATAATATCCAAAAATTGTCGTATTATAGTAGTCTAATTTCAAAAATAGTAAAATAAACTTTAGTCCATTTGTGCACTAAACCTCATTATGTTAACAGGCAAATATTTTTTCAAAACTAAAAAACACTTCACCCCCAAACTACACCACTGATTTCGATAAAAGAATTTTCCAAATCGGTGAAGGCACCTTCAAATAATCGGTAACAAATTATGCACTTGCATAACTTTAACACGTGTGTAAATGTTATAAATGCGTATGATACGCTAGACTTTAAAATTTTGTTGAAATCAGTCAATACTTGAAGATTGAATTTATAAAAATAAAATTCCGGCGTTTACAATAATACTAATTATGGTTAACGCCGGAATCTTAAAAAGTACAACTGTAACACTAAGTTTTTGGTAGAAAGAGTTAATTTATCTGGAACTAAAAAAGTAAAAACTGAAAATTTTATAGTTAGTACATTTGCGAACTACGGCATCAATATTAGGGTAACACAGGGTAGACAAATTCATGTGTTTGTATGAACGCACGCTACTGTATCTAAGTAACGCAACTACTTCACACAGTCAGACTGACATAATGACTGACATATTTTATTTACTCTTCACCCTGTGAAACTAGAATCAGCCATTTACCTTATCATTTATTGGTCACGCTAACCAACTTTTCAGGCGCCATATCTAAGTAACGCAACCACTTCACGCAGGTAGACCAACATATTTAGCATCAGAGAGGTGCTCTTTATCCTGTAAAACAAAAGTCAGCCATATCCCTTATCATTTTTTTTGGTCACGATAGCCAACTTATCAGGCGCAATATCTAAGTAACGCAACCACTTCACGCAGGCAGACCAACATATTTAGCATCAGAGAGGTGCTCTTCATCCTGTGAAATCAGAATCAGCCATTTACCTTATAATTTTCTTTTTTTGTCTAGGTAACTAACTTTTCAGGCGCCCTATCTAAGTAACGCAACCACTTCATGCAGGTCGATCGACATATTTAGCATCAGAGAGGTGCTCTCCATTATGTGAAACCAGAATCAGCCATTTACCTTATCATTTATTGGTCACACTAACCAACTTTTCAGGCGCCATATCTAAGTAACGCAACCACTTCACACAGGCAGACCAACATATTTAGCATCAGAGAGGTGCTCTTCATCCTGTGAAACAAGAGTCAGCCATATCCCTTATCATTTTTTTTTGGTCACGATAACCAATTTTTCAGGCGCCATATCTAAGTAACGCAACCACTCTACGCAGGCAGACCAACATATTTTGCATCAGAGAGGTGCTCTTTATTCTATAAAACCAGAGTCAGCCATATCCCTTATCGTTACCAAATTTGTCGTGACCTCCTAATCTATATCTATACATCTATACATATAATAAAACAGTAAAAAAAGTGTGTCTGTACATTAAATATATTTCCAAAAAAAAATATTGGGGGCGATGGAGACGTACTATTAGAGTAAGAATTAAAAAAAAATGTCTGTCTGTTTGTCTGTTTGTCTGTATGTCTGTTTGTCTGTTTGTACACGCTAATCTCCGGAAATACTGGACGGATTCGAATTAAACTTTTCTTGTTATATAGCTTTTAAACCTGGGCAACATATAGGGTATAAATGATTTTGGAAAATGGAACGCCTTATGCAGAACCATAATGGTCCAGCTAAACTATAAGAGATATAAAAATGCCGCCTTAGTAAAAGTTGTTCAGCCTGATGAGCATTTTCCAGAGACATAAAGTCCACGCGAACGAAGTAGCGGGCTTCGGCTAGTTGAAAATAAAGTGGTAATCTCATTCTTCATCTTCTTAACGTGTCGGAATGACGATTTCATATAGTTGTGGACCCGTGTGTGGCCACACTTACACCTTATCCCTTTTTGACGTTAGGGACAATAGTTTTGTTTGACCACTGTTTGTTAGGACCATAGCCTGTTTTGCCCAGTTCCTGAAAAGACTACTGCCTACTTTTCCTGTTTTGACCACACTCAGTATAGTGTGAAGAAGAAAAACACTATGTATTTAAAACATAACTTTCTGATAGTTAGGGAGGCGAGGTAGCTAAATAGCGTAATTCAACGGCGCCGTCGAGACCTATCAAAATCGAAAGATAAAATAATTTCGAAAAGAAAAGCTCGTATGGTAAAAACCATTTTAGCGGTGGGTTTGGCGTGTACGGTTTTTCAAAAATGTTAAAAAAAAACAGTTACTTGGGCATTCTCGAGCGCGTCAGATATTCATACTACGTATGCCCCAAGTGTCTCTGATAACAACGGTATACTAATCTGCCGGTTTGCGTGGTGGGGGTAGGCATATAAAGTAGTCAAAAATGCAAAAAAAAAAAAAATACTCGAGCGCGTCAGATTTTCGGAAGGGGTGTTAAGTAGGCCCCAAGGAAGCTCCCTTTAAAAAAACTGACGATTTCGGCGTGACGATAGGTTACGATGAATTTTTGAAAATGCAAAAAAAAAAGTTTTTTTGAAATACTCGAGCGCGTCAGATTTTCATAGGGGAGGTTTATCTCGGTATTCTGAAAGCATATTTTTTTAATCTGACCTAAAAGTTTGTGGGTTCTCTTAATCTGACCGAAAAAGGTTTTTTGGATTCTTTTTTTTCCTTTCTTTCTCCTTGATAAAACGGGGAATTTAACAATGACAATAAAGCGATAGATACAACCAACGTAAATGTTTATTTAAACTTTTTTTTTGTAAAATGTATCGTTCGCGACTTATATGCCGCAACGCGTTCTTAGGAAGACGAAATGGCTCCTCCACACTACCGGTCATGCGGAAACCGGCAGATTTTGTATTTTTAGTAAGTTTTAGATTATATTCTTCAAAATAAAAAATAAAAAAATCGCGCTCGAGAATGCCGGATTAACGTTTTTTTTTTACAAGTTCGCGACCCTATAACTCGGCGGCGCCGTCAAGGACTTATCGTCAGATTAGTTAAATTTAGTCTTTAAACACTAAAATCAACCCCCAATATCTCAATCTGACGCGCTCGAATATTTCCGACTATCGATTTTTTTTTACTAATCTGATCGTCTATCCTAGGCGCGCGTCACTACATATAGAGCTAAATACTTTACAAGGTTGTTCTATTAGGTCTAAGGTATCTCTCATATCTTAAACTGCCACGCTCGAGTATTGCCAAAAATTCCCCTATTCGCCTCCCTGACTATGACGTTGGAGTCCAACCTTAACATGACGTCATTTTTTTTTTAAATTTTCTTCTTAATAAGTAATATTAAAAAATATATGTACATAATATTTATAAATTTTGAAAACATCAAGTACAAATTTAAAAAAAAAAAACTCTGTGAACCATTTTTTTATTGTGTCAATAATTGAGATCAGATAACATTTAGGAGTGGAAATACATTTTCTTCATCTACTTTTTAGGGATTCTTAGTAAACAAGAAACCCTTATAGTTTCGCCATGCATGTCTGTCTGTCTGTCTGTCCGTCCGCGGTTTTACTCAGAGAGTAAGTAATAGAAAGCTGTAATTTAGAAAATTAAATCTGGTTTTTTTTTGCTATCCTAGTTTTCATGTATAGTAGGAGTGTCCAGCGGTGGACGTTATGCGGCTGAAATGATGATGATGATGGTGATAGTGGAAATCGATTTTATCTTCTCGACCCACCATCGTGTGGACTATCGTTGAATATGTTTTTAAAAATAAAAAATATTGTGAGCCTAAGAACATCAATTTCTGATTTACCTAGGGATCATTTTCTGAAATAATTGATTTTATAGTGCAAATTTTTACTAGAGTCAAGTGCCGAAATGCGGCTACGCCTAGGTTTAGCTGGCTAGAACTAGGTGCAGCCGGTCTCAGACGGCTACACTTAGGTGTATCCTACTTATCTTCGGCTAGAACTAGGTTTAGCCTTTATCATTCCGGCTAGAACTAGGTGCAGCCGATCGCAGGTGGCTAAAATTAGGTGTTATCTATGCGTATCAGGTTTGAACTAGGTTTTTAGTTCAGTTAAGCATTTTGTTTTGTGTAGGTAGTCTTGTGTTGCTTTTTCCGATTAATTCGAATAACGTATTATGCCTCTAGACTAAATCTTTTGAAAACAATTCATGGCGATCTGCGAAAAGATTTTTAACCCCCGAGAAAAAAAGAGGTGTGTTATAAGATTGACACCATAAGTTCTGCCTGTCTGTCTGTGGTGGCATAGTAGCTCGCGAACGGATGGACTGATTTCGATGCGTATTTTCACGTGAATGCAATTCTTTTACGGTGGTTCTCAGCTATGTTTGATGAAAATCGGTTCAGCCGTTTAAGAGTTATTAGGAGTTGAAAGTCAGGGTTTTTTAATTTGCCTCTCAAATAGTAAACGGCGCTACGTCTATCAATTCCACTTAACGTCGGTTGGAATATAAAAGGTCTAACAAAATATACTGAAACTATTTTAAGGGTGAATTCAGTCCATAATATTAAACAACTTTCCCCAAGGAACACGTATCAAAATATGAAAAGTTATTTTTGGCGTCCCATACAAGCTGACCGATCAGCTGATCCGAGTTTATCACGCGCCGAATTTGCAATTATATCTCGTCGTTTCATTCTCGATATATAAACAGATACAACGTAGTTCCTCTACCTGTCAAGGCAACATCGCATTTTTAAAGAAATACCCTCATATATTTTTATTTCGTCATCGGCACACTGACCGTTACCAGCTCATTCTTTTTCTGTGCGAGGCAACAGACGCACCTGTGCTACTAAATTAATTTGTTACGCACATTAGTGAATTTCATATTGTAATTACTTTACGTAGTGTTAAGTGAAAATGCCTAAGCGCACTACAGACGATAAAATTGAACGTTATCGGCGAAAAATTCGAAAATTGGAACGACGCCGACCGCGCCCTGTGATTGAATCATCCGAGTCGGACGTTGATCAACTATCCGGTAAGTAACCGTTATACTTTTACGTTATTATACCCCCTTAGTGAAAAGTGACTGTTTTATTGCAAGGTGGTTATAATGGTGACGAATTAGCCTGGGGGTTGGCCGAGAGTCAACACGACGGCAATATAAAAAACCTGGGGATTGGCCGTGAGTCAATACGAAGGTATAAAAGCAGATAATAAGGAATACTTATCTATAAGTTTCTTTTACATATTCTGCAAAAGATAAAAAGCCGGGGGGTTGGCCGTGAGTCAACACGATGGCACAATCTGTCCATAGTCATGCGACATTAATCTCACTTTTTTCCTGAGACTACCTTACTTAACAAAACGTTATATCTTGCTCGTAGACGCTGAGGAGGCATTATGGCCGGATGAAGAGTTTGCTGACGAATTAGGGGCAGCACCACCTGATCCTGAGGGCACCAATGAACCGGCCGAGGTTCCTGAACTAGACCCACATATTTTAACGGCACTTGGCGAGCCCACCGATGAAAGTCCGAAATTTGGACCGCCTATCCATAATAATTTGGCACAAAGATGGACCCCTATTCTAAAGAAAGGGCTTCCCAAGGAAATGAAGGAAAAAATTACTAAGGAATATCTTATTCCTGACAATTGCCCTTTATTGTACGCGCCAAAACTAAACGCGGAAATTTCGGCCGCCATAACAGATATGTTCAATTCAATTCAATTCAATTCATTTATTGCTTTTCATATTGTACATATATAACACTTTACTACATAGTCATTTCTTAAGTTAGTAGGTACAAAATGAGCCCTGACAGGGCATTGCAAAAGAAAAAATATGGAACGGCATGCGGTTTTATTTTTCGTTAGTATTTATATAATATAAAATTAGTTAGTAATTATTTAAATAAAGATTGATTTGTTTAGTAGTTTTTTAATACGAGTAGGTAATGTCAGTTTGTATAACAAAGTCAGTATTTTAATTCATTCAATATTAGCTATATTTGTGTATTTACTCGTATATTTATGTCCTTTACATTTATATTGTTGGTTTTATTCTTTTAAATGTTAATTTTCTTTTTATTATTATCATTTATTTTTTCCATTGTCCAATGTACTTATAATATATACGTTATTCGTCATTTACTTTATATTTTTTCAAATCTTTATCATTAAAAAACTCGTCCAATGTGTAATAATTTTTTTCTACAAGCAGTGCTTTTAATCTTTTATAAAAAATGGTATCTTTCTTCTCTGCTCTTAGCAGATCTGGAAGGGTGTTATAGACTTTTATTGACATTGCAAGCGGTCCGGAGTTAAAAATTTCTAAATTACGAGTAGAATTTGGCCTAGCTAACATATTCTTTTTCCTTGTAGGATAGCGTCGCGGTAAGTCGTCTTTTTTTGTGTAGTACTGGGGGTATTTTCGTACAAATTTGCTGGTTTCGAAGATATATATGCATGGCAATGTCAGAATTTTTAAATCTTTAAAATACGGCTTACAGCTATCTCTCTCCTTAATATCAACTATAATGCGTATACATTTCTTTTGGAGGATTAATAGTTTATTCGCATCGGTACTGTTACCCCAGAGTATAACCCCATATGTGAGCCATGAATATGCATATGCATAATCTGCTGTTATCGCCGTTTTTTTATTGGTGGATTTTTTCAGTTCCCAGAGTGCGTATGTGAACGTAGATAATTTTTTTGCTATTTTGTCTATATGATCTTTCCAGTTAACGTGTGTGTCTAACACTAATCCGAGCAGCAGTTCAAAAGATTTTACAGATTCAATATCTGTCAAATTATAACTAAATTTTATATTTAGAGATTCTTTTTGGTGTGGCCTGAATTCTATTATTTTCGTTTTGTTAAAATTTATTTCTAAATTATGATCAGTCAACCACGATGTTACTTTGTCCAAATTTTCTGTGAGCATATTATTTAAATTGTCAGGTTTCGTGTAAGGTGTCAGTAATGATACATCGTCCGCGAATAGTACACATGTCTGGGTCATTGTTTTAGGTAAGTCATTGATGTAGATTGTGTATGTCACGTAATCGAGACAAGAAAATGGAAATTTCTCAGCAGGAATTATGTGTTGGGTTAACCGCCATAAATAGGGCCCTGTCACTTCTTTTGGCAGGCGGCGAGGACAAAATTCAAGTAATAAAATTTTTGAGCGATGGGTGCCGAATTTTATCGGACCTTCACTTTATGAATACCAAAGCTCGTACTAAATTAATTACCCCTGGTTTAGATAAGTCCTTTTTAAATATAATAAAGGAGACAGACAGGGACGAAAATTTGTTCGGCGCCAAGCTGTCAGAAAAAATCAAAGCCTCCAAGGTCATTGAAAAACAAGGCCTCCAAATTAAAAAGACTGTGGCCACGCCGAAGCCCTCGGCATCAACCTCTCAGTCTACCGTCACAAGGCCCCGCTACCAGGAAAACTGGGCGGGCCCCTCACGTTACCCGTCGAACAGGGGGGGAGCGCGGGGGGGCCGGAAGACAACCTACACTCGTCGGGCTCCCGTGACGCAGACGCAGAACAGCAACAAGAGTTCTGCTACGAGCAAAACCCGTGCGACAACTCAGCAGTAAATAAGGTACACGCAGGCAGAATTCGCCACTTTTATCATTGCTGGCTCAAGGTCACTGACAATAAAGTTATCCTCGATTGGGTTCGCAATGGTTTCCCTATACCTTTCGAGAGAAAACCTGTACAAAAATGTATACCCCATAATTCTTTGTTTTCAGAAATCGAAAGGGACAATATGCGTTTAGCAATTAAAAATTTGCTTGATCTGGGTGCAATATGTACATGTCTGCCGGAAAAATATCAATTCGTATCAAACATTTTTCTTGCTCCTAAATCAAGTGGTGGCCATCGATTTATTCTAAACCTTAAACCTCTTAATGAGTTTGTTACGAAATCACATTTTAAGATGGAAGACTACAGAACAGCTTCCAAAATGATTTCTCCTAATTGCTATATGGCCACCATAGACCTCAAAGAAGCTTATTTAAGCGTACCTATTGCAAGAAAATACCGAAAATACTTACGCTTTCAATTTATAGATAATGATTCTGAGATTATGTATGAATTTAACTCCATGCCTTACGGCCTGTCAATTGCACCCAGAACATTCACTAAAATCATGAGAGAAGTGATTTCTTACCTAAGAAGTCAGGGCTTTAGATCTGTCCAATATCTGGACGATATTTTATGTATAGGAGATACTTATAAACAATGCCTTAATAATGTAAGAGCAACATTGAATATTTTTGAGTGTCTCGGATTTGTCATAAATTATAAGAAAAGTTCTTTGGAACCCCGACAGAACTGTAAATTCTTAGGGTTTGTCTATGACTCCATTGACTTAACCTTATCACTCCCTACCGAGAAACGAAATAATATCGCACAGCTAGTGGATAAATATTCCTCACTGCCTGTAACTAAAATAAGAGATTTTGCTCAGCTGATCGGTGTACTTACGGCAGCTTGTCCCGCGGTGAAATATGGTTGGATTTACACAAAATCATTAGAAAGACAGAAGTATTTAGCTCTCCAGAAACACAACAATTTCGAAGCTAAAATCAAGCTATCTAGTGCAATATTGGAAGACCTAAAATGGTGGAAAAATCATATTTTTACAACTTTTTCTAGTCTGACTACTTTAGAATATGCAATGGAAATTTTCACCGATGCTTCGAGAACTGGTTGGGGAGCTTACTGTAACCAAGCTAGAATAAATGGACATTGGAAGCAGGAGGAATTAACATTTCATATAAATTACTTGGAGTTACTGGCAGTCATTTAGCACTCAAATGTTTTGCTCGTGACTCCTCTAACTGTGCAATATTATTACGTATTGACAATACAACCGCGATAAGCTATATCAATCGAATGGGTGGCATCCAATTCCCGCATTTAAATGCTTTATCCCGATCCATCTGGCAGTGGTGCGAGAAGCAAAACGTTTGGCTTTTCGCTTCTTATATTAATACCAAAGATAATAAGGAAGCCGATGAAGAATCGAGGAAAATAAATCCTGACACCGAGTGGGAATTATCAAATACAGCGTTTAACTTGATAACATCTAAACTCGGAGAGCCAGAAGTAGATTTATTCGCTTCTCGGACCAATACCAAGTGCAGCAAATATATTTCGTGGCGGCAAGACCCAGACGCTGAAGCGGTTGATGCATTTACGATAACCTGGAATGGTGTGTTTTTCTACGCATTCCCTCCATTCGCAATAATCTTAAAATGTTTACATAAAATTGCCACGGACAAAGCTACTGGCATCCTTGTATTCCCTATATGGCCATCCCAACCTTGGTATCCCGTTTTAAAAAATATGATTATTTCAAAAATTATATTCTTGAACCCTAACAATCATCTTTTACACTCCCATTTCAGGAGATGCCACCCACTCTTCCGGAGACTTACCCTGGGTGCCGCGGTGCTGTCCGGCTCGCGTTCGCCCGCCGTGGGATTCCATCGAGTGCACTAGATCTCATGACAGCTTCACTGTCCGAAAGTACCATTAAACAATATGATGTTACCCTTAAATTATGGTGGACATTTTGTTATCACAATAATCTAGATTATTTTAATACTTCGGTTCAATACATAATATCATTTCTCTCCGAACAGTTCAATAAAGGGGCTTCATATAGTTCCCTAAATACTCATCGTTCTGCCCTCTCATTACTTCTAGGAAATAATATAGGGTTAGATAGCGATGTAAAGAGGTTACTTAAAGGTGCTTTCAGATTGAGACCTAGTGTACCCAAATACACAAGTACCTGGGACCCTCAAATAGTTTTGAATGAGATTTCAAAGTGGAATCCCAATAGAGAATTGAGTTTGGAAAAAATTATTAAAAAATTAGCTATTTTACTGGCGCTTTGTACCGCTCATAGGGTCCAAACTCTCGCTTCAATTAGGACATGTAACATAAATATTTCTGATTCAGGTATCAAAATACCAATCACCGATTTGATAAAAACTTCAGCACCGGGCCGCGAGCAGCCCATACTAATTCTTCCGTACTTTAGGGACAAAGTTAGTATTTGTCCGGCTACGGCCTTAGAGGACTATCTATTTATGACCAGTCCTTACAGATCAGAGGCCATGCCATACTTGTTTTTGACTTATCGTCGACCTCATAAATGCGCTAAAACGCAATCAATAAGCCGTTGGATCAAAGAGGTACTAGCAGTCAGTGGCGTGGATGTGTCGGTGTTTGGCGCACACAGTGCGCGACACGCCGCCACTTCCGCGGCTAGTGCGGCTGGTGTTTCAATAGACACTATTAGGAAGCATGCTGGCTGGACTAGGAACTCGCAAACATTTGCTAAGTTCTACCAACGTCCTATTATTGAGGATGACCATTTTGCTAAATCAATTTGTTCTACCTAACAAATTTATTAAAATTTGTATGTTCAATCAATTTATCCTGCGATAGGTATAGTTAATTTGTATTTTGTAGTAAAATGATTCTCATCTAATATAATTACACTGATTCAAAGCATTCCAAGTGGTTTTCTTTCCTTAGAAGATCATGGCGAAACGTTATGCTCTAAACATCTACGTTGTATCTGTTTATATATCGAGAATGAAACGACGAGATATAATATGTGATCAAACGAACTTCCCAAGCGAAGTTCGATCAATATTATATGAGTCGTTTCATTCGAAGATATATAAAACCCACCCAACCCAAACCCTGGAAGTTTACGTTTCGCAATGCTTTTTGTTGGCTCTCTAAAAATAATGAGCTGGTAACGGTCAGTGTGCCGATGACGAAATAAAAATATATGAGGGTATTTCTTTAAAAATGCGATGTTGCCTTGACAGGTAGAGGAACTACGTTGTATCTGTTTATATATCTTCGAATAAAACGACTCATATAATATTGATCGAACTTCGCTTGGGAAGTTCGTTTGATCACATATAGTTTCTGTATATTTTGTTAGACCTTATGTATAGTTTATAGATTATTTATTACTCTATAGATATTTTGAATCAACAAAACAACATAAACGTCATTTCAACATTTTGGTCTTTTATTTTATCACCGTTATAACCTAAAATATAGACATCTTACTCTTACACCTAATTTTAACCACCTGCGATCGGCTGCATCTAGTTCTAGCCGCAATGATTAAGGCTAAACCTAGTTCTAGCCGAAGATAAGTAGGTTAACCTTAAGTGTAGCCGTCTGAGATTGGCTGTACCTAGTTCTAGCCAGCTAAACCTAGGCGTAGCCGCATTTCGGGTTTTAGCCATAACATATATAACCAAGTTTAAAGGAAAACTATCAGAGCTAAGGTTCACAAATTAAAAACTTATGAATTACATATAGAATGTACTCGGAAAAGGTTTTTATATAAATTCAACAGAAAATTATTTTTTCAGACGTTTTTATAGTCGCGTGAACTCAATTCGTTACTACGGAACCCTACACTGTGCGTGGTACGGAACCCGTCACGCACTTGGCCGGTTATTTTGTATAAACGAAGTGCGTGAATATTCAATCTTAAAATTAACGTGCTAAGATCTAGATCGTGTACTAGTACGTTAACGTTGAAAAAACAAAGAATGTAGAGATAAAAGAAAAGTTTAGTTTCCCACTTTGCTTACAAAGGCGTTTTCTAAAAGAAATGCAAAGTGAGCAAAAGATAAATAAAGAAATGGCTGTTTTCTCTGAACATATCATTTGCATTTACATTCGAGTGCTAACTTTGCTACTTTGAAAAGGCGCTAGGGCTAGGGCGCTATCTTTTTTGCATCAAGTAGGTAGCTATATTTACATATGTACTTTGAAGGCGCGATGTGATGTATTTATAATGTTAATCTTTGCTTTAGATAAAAGAATTAAGAATTTTTTTTTATTTGTCTGTCAACTGGTTTATTCATCATCATCGTATTTTCCTGGTTGCATCATGGTGGTGGGTGTTGAATCAGGGTTTAGTCCACGAAGTTTCATAATTTAATCCATCGCTAATCTATTCTATTAAGTAGGGTGATACTACCAACTTTCTCCAAAGCTCCAAATGGAAACTTGAAGAAAGGCACTAATTATACAAAGTGTGACAGGTACAGTGTGTTTTATATGTTTGTGGTTGCTATGCAACCTTCTATTTTGTATTGCTAAGGCGATTAACACACTGCAACGCGCCCCGCTGCGTGGTGCGGGGCCGCACTGTATGCAAGTAACTTCATTTGTATAGAAAACACACATAGTACCTACATAATAGTCTAGAAGAAAAATCTGAAAAGCCTTCTCCTTTTCATGTTGAACGGCATTTAATGTAACAGTTTGACACCGGGGTTTTTTAGACTAATTCAACCCCGCTGAGTTCGATTTTGCCCGGTGTCAGACCAATATCCCCCCCCTTTCCCCCCTTTTCATTGAAAATATGTCCCTCGCCACGGTTTTCTCCGTTTTGAACAAAAACTGTTAGATTTACAAAAAAACTGTCAACGACAAAATTAATTAACGTTAAATTACCTACCACACAGTATAAATTTTATTTTTATGGGTCTTATAGTTATTGAGTTACGTCTACCCAAATTTCAAAATTTTTAAGTTTTTCCAATTTTAACTATATTTTCGCTATTTTATAGGAAAACCGCTGAATTTGGAACAAAGTGATGTATGCACTAATCAATCTTGATGTATTAACCTATAATACAAAACCCCATTAACAGTCGTACGAGCTTCTGTGTACTTTTGACAACTTACAGCGCCGAACTTGCGAACATTGAAAAACAATTAACCCTCATAAAAACTACCTACTTTATATTTCGTAGCAAATCTTTTGCATGGTGCTAATCAAAGATATATATGTACTAAGTAACGCACGTGCTAGTTTATTAAAAAGTTTGAGAAAGTTGTACAGTAAATATGGTCTCAACGAAATATATATTTAAGTATTGGTGCAGGTATAGGGATCTGTTAAGAAAAGAGGCCTCAATTTAGACAATAGTATATTTTAATCGTCACAGATTGTGTTTATCGTTTGATGATAATACAATTTCTGACTCAATATTATTAGTACACATTTGTTGTAACATTATTATGGCATACTCCCCGACAAAAACAGCTAGATATGTAAGGTTGCTTCACGTCTCTGCGGCAAATGCAAGCTGCCGTTTTATACCCTGCCTTACAGCCGCATGTATGGAGGTCATTACTGGGCTTGGGAACAGCCTCAAAGGTTACCAGAATGGGCTTGAGCTTAAACCCTTCTTGGTGTCAGCCGTTATCCGTTGGAGACAGCCATTTATCTCTCTTAAAGGTTTGGTAAAGCTGTATAAGATGGAGTCCATAAATACAACCGACCAAGCCAGGCACGTTCTATTTTCTAAAACCAGTTCTCCTGAAGCAGCTCACTTGTACGTACACGTAACTCATTGACAATCTAGCTGAACAATTTTCAGCTGTATTACAAAACCGAGCTGTAATGCCAAACAGCTAGAGTTTTTGAATAACAGCGGATTATACAATCCAACTGCGACATATACATAGGTATTAGTAGATATACTTATGTTATAATCATTGTAAATAAACAGATTTTTCTCTTGTCTTTTTATTCCCCAGATAACTAGATAGCCTAGATAGGTAATAGATCCGATAACAGATATAGGAAACTCTGATAAGAAAATAGGTTTTCGTTACAAATACATAGTCATAGGTTTATAGTTCCTATTTCTTATTAGAATGTTATTATGTAACTTGCTAGAATAGTATAAATTAATGTAATAGATAAGGATTTTATATAGTTTATAGCAATAAAAGTGTTCAATCTATTGAACAATACTTATAAAAAGTAGGTCAGGCAGATGCCGACGCAGTAGTTTAACGTCATTCATACATTTCGAGTAATCATATTCAATAGCAATAAACCAGTCTAATTCAAGTACTCAATTCAGGTGGTATTATTTCAAAACCTTTCTCCACGCCATCCAGAGCGATCAGCTCACTTCACCATCTATCATCAAGCGTAGACGTGGCGATCAGCCCCTACAAAAAGCCTATGTACAAAGAGCGTGAACGATACACGGACAGAGGGGCGCGCACGGGGGGAAGCACACCGCAGCTTCTTATTGGCGCGTTCAATAGGCGGTATCGCAATAGATCGATACAGAAAATTATAGGATATATATACGGCCATATCGGCGTTCCGCACTGCCTGGCCGACTTCGCTACAGACTACTGCCTGCTCGACTTCGCACTTCAAGATCGGACAACGGGATTTAAAGAAACAGCAAGACACAGTGGAAATACAGGAAATAGAACGCCACTCTGTCCGCCCGTACGTTCGTTTTCGTCCACGCTCGCCGTACCGCTGGGTATATTATTCACGATTACATCGTGTTTCATTTCGTTTCTTTTGATACATCCCGTTTCTTACGATTATCTGTGTCAAAGTGGTACGGCTTGAGCGCCCGCGATCAACCGCGTCGCGCACAGAGACAGACAGCAGCCCGCACATATATAGGAGAGAGACCAACGTGTGGGTCCTACAGTCCGAAAGTACGTAGGTTCGACACCAGCGCAACCAGTGTACAGGTCGTCACGTACACTTATAAGTTAATACATCAAGATTGATTAGTGCATACATCACTTAGTTCCAAATTCAGCGGTTTTCCTATAAAATAGCGAAAATATAGTTAAAATTGGAAAAACTTAAAAACTTTGAAATTTGGGTAGACGTAACTCAAAAACTATAAGACCCATAAAAATAAAATTTATACCGTGTGGTAGGTAATTTAATGTAGATTAATTTTGTCGTTGACAGTTTTTTTCTAAATGTAACAGTTTTTGTTCAAAACGGAGAAAACCGTGGCGAGGGACATATTTTCAATGAAAAGGGGGGGAAGGGGGGGGGGGGGGGGGGGAATTGGTCTGACACCGGGCAAAATCGAACTCAGCAGGGTCGAATTAGTCTAAAAAACTCCGGTAACAAATTGTTACATTCCATGCCGTTCAAAGTCGTAAAATTCAAAAATTCTTCTAGACTATAATACTGACACCGCGTCTACTCGCGTCGTTTTTGTATGGCGCCAGGATTCAACAAGGTACAAACAATCTTATTTGACCAGTGGTCTAGGCCGTGTGATCCGGAGATTGTGGGTTCGAATCCCACTGGGAAACATACCCTCTTTTGTGAAAAGTTTTCCTTTTGTTTGAATCACTTGATTATCCGAAATGAAAGATGATCCCGTGTTCCGGTAGGCACGTATAGAATCGACAAGGATTGTTTCACCGTCTACACTTTGCGTTGCGAAAGTCAGACGGCAGCCGCTCTATGTAAAAACGAATACCTAGCCAAGTCAAATCAGTGATATTATGACGTGTTTACCGGTTTACACACAGCCAGTTTTTGCTCGAGCGTCCGCTACAGAGATATGGGACTAGTCCCATATCTCTGGTCCGCTACATAACCTAGGTGATTTCAAATCACCTAGGTTAGGTAGCGGTCCTCGGGCTCTGAAGTGTTACCATTACCGCTGAGGATGCAACCGAGAATACGCTCGAATGATTTTTATGACAAACCATCCAATTTACTTTTATGGAATGCAAGAATCCACCTTTTTTCGCTCAACAGCCTAAAAGCAATTTTTTTTTGTTTTTGAGTCCGAGTTATCTAGGCATCCGTACCTATATGTTCTGCTTGAAGAGAAACGTATTTTTGCGTATTCAATGTTACCAGTATTAGCCCAAACGTCTTTCCCACAATTTAGGTAGAAAAGAAATTGTGTTGCACTGAAATTGAAAAACGATTTATTTTTATAATAAATATTAAAAAGCAATATTATTTAATATCTTCTTCATTTTGTGATAAAAAACTAAATAATACAAAGTAGATGCAAAAACAAACAAGATATTGGTAAAATAAACTAATCTACGGCTTGGTAAATAAATTACACTAAAAACAACAACGTGTGTTCTCAAAGAGCCACGACGCGAAATGGAAATATTTATCATAGGTTAAGTATGTTCAAGCGTTGTCACTAATAGAATGAGTAAGCACGCTTTTACCGATTAAGTATCCATGGGCGTGGTAAAAACTTGGATGGGTGATCGCGCTTTTACAGATGATGATGAGACTTATGTGTTGAATGGATATCCAAATTACAATGGAAAAAGGGGAATTTTTAATCAATCCTAACTTTAATGAACAACTAATTAATTTACAAGCCGCAATTCTTAATAAGTTGCGGATTAACAGAACAAAACTATTCGGGAACCAAGCTCTTTAATTATCACTACGTGACGTTTATCTAACTTTTACTTTTGTAGGTATTTTTGTAATTTCCATTGAAGTGTCAGGCAAAATAGGTTTTATGCTGGCAACATTGGACTAGCTTTCGGATAGATGTCAGTTTTACATTGCGGTTTGAGGCAGAAGGTGAGCGCGCGATTCTTGTTTTCCGTATTTTACAAAAAATTCGCAGTTTCACCGCATTAACATAAACAAATTGTGTAATCATCATTTGATCGGACGAACCGTTTTTGCATTGCATCTCAGGATTTAAGTGCAGTCGTGTTTATGGTAGAAACAAGTGCGTTTTTACGTAAAGACTTGTTTTTGTGTTCAAATTTGTTCCTGATTTTGGCGAACTTATTAGAAAAACAGCAGTTGATGGTCTAAAAAGGTAAGCTTCATGTTTTGTCATCGGTTTCCTAAGCAAAATTTACTCTGTAGTACCACCATGTCTCTAAGACATCAAAACTGAACTTCATTTCTAATTATAGCTTAAATGTTTCCTGTTTTATAAGACGACGTTTTTATAGTGAGTTTTTTAAGTATTTACGCGGTACATTTCCTTAACTCCATTAAAATTAAAGTTATCAAATGGACAAGAGGCCTTTTGGGAAAATTTAATATAGCCAGCTGTTCCATAACAAAATTTGCAATAGGCTTATAGTTTCTTGACTTTCTCTGAATGAAGTGTTAGTATCCAAGTCTTGTGACTACAATGTCACAGTTCACTGACCACATCAATAAATAAAATGGTTCATAAACAATAAAATTGTTATAAAATTATCTTAATGGTTAACATTAATTGCAGCATTCTATGTATTAAATTACCTACTTATATATACCTATTATATTATATCTCATTTTATGCCAGTATAAACTATGCTGTTAGACAAATATTTTAAAATAATTATAGTAGGTACTAGATATTTTTAAAACTATATTTCCATTTCTTTAGGTACAGAAATAAAGGTAAACAACCTTGAAATGTCTTTTTATTTAATAATATGTACTATAAATCAATCCCTTTATAAATAGCAAATCAAATCAAATGTTTAATTTGTAATCTGTTAAGATATTTGTTTGTTAAGTGTATATTTCAATAAAAAGAAATATTGACATTTATTTAAGTAGGTACATGGAGTATAGGTATCAATCAGAATTAAAAATGTTTTGTACCTAAATTATTTTACCATAAACATGTTCCCTTTTCTTTTGAGATGATATGGTTATGGCAAGATCCATCAATCAATTTTAAAAACTTTTATTTATTGACACCAAATAAACAAAAACACACCTGGCCCAAAGTAAGGCACATAGCCATAGACTAATCACAATGGAAAAGGACATTCAAAGGGTAACACTGTAGTAAGAAATAAATAAGACAGAAAGTAGGTCTATGTCGGTCAATATTAGCCATGCAAATTTGTATAAGATAAATGTGTAGTAGTAGGTAGCGTATTTGGTCTGATGGGACAGGTCATAGTCACACAAGGTACTGATAAGATTATTAAATAATCTATTTGAAATTCTTCTGGTCGCGCTAGCTTTAACCATTCCTTTACCGACAACACCAGACACAATAGTAAGACAATGGATGTGGACATTTATTAATGTTGTGCGTGTCTTGACCATTTAAGACAGGAAGAAGTGCTTAAACTTCTTGGGAGCATTATAAATAGTAGATTTACGAATTGCTGCATTTATTTGTTTATAGTATAGTATATTTATAGTACTGTTTATTTTAGTATACCTTTACCTTTATAGTGTGTATTATTTGTATGTAGTTTATTGTTTTGATTATTATGTTTACATTAGGTATAGTCTTTTTTACCATATATACTTTTCAAGTTGTGCATTACCCCGTCATTCTCCACATCACCCGTTTGATTGACTGGCCTTGGGTTTTGAGTCTGCCATTATACTCGTATTTGTATATAAAGTTTAATAAATATATGTATGTAGTGTATATGTATGTATTTATATAGGAAATATTGTAAGTATTTATGTATTTATCAACAAAGTATGTTATGTAGGTATAATAACACTTTCTCTTGTGACCCACAATTAAATTCTCTGTGTAACTCAAAGGTTGTCTGATAGACAATGCTTTTAGCGTTAAGTTCGCCTTTTATTTCTGTACAATTTGTATTTGATGAAAAATAAATATATAAAGGGTAAAATAAATAAATAAAGGTATACTTTGAACCAATTTCTGTAATACCATCCATTGTTAACCACCAAATAATTCTATTGATTTTGTATGTAATTGTGTTTTTTCATAGTACAATAAAGTTATTACAAACCATCCATAATGCTAAATAAGTTCTTATGGGTATTGTAGGCCATGCACACAAACAAAGAAAAACCCTCATCCTGTTAGGTATAAAAATGTATTTTTATACCTAACAGGATAGTTAGCAATCTATGTACCAGTTGCAGGATTAAAATAATTTCCTCTATATTTGTGAGTTCAAAAATTTTCAAGACAATTCTTTATAAAATTCTTATAAGTGTCTGGTAACAATGATTGTTTTTAAAAATAATGTTGACATATATTATTACTTACTTATTAACATTTATTTCAAAAAAACAATAAACTTCCTGTTGGAAGTATTAATAACAAAGATATTTTGTAATTAAAGGTTAAATAATAACAACTGATTAGTTAGGAACTGTGAATAATAGGTAGATTAAAGTCATTTTCAATTTTAAAATAATATCCTTATGGAGTAAAGTTTTTAACATTTGATTATATTGTTACTTGTGTAATTTAAATAACAATTTAGTGCCTCTCTCAAATATTTGGTCTGAGTTTAGGGCTTAAGTACTATAACAGCTGCAATATATCTACCTAATTTGTAAAATAAATACAATGTATTAAAATTATAGATAAAAAATATTATGATAAAGTTATTTTTGTCTCATTAAAGTAAAAGCTGGATGGAGTACGTAAAAATGGATATAAGTACAATAATGTTATTTGCCGGGTGTACAAAAAAATCCCCGGCTTTGAAGCTTTCACTCCTTATACCTTTTGAATGGCCGAACCCATTTTCATCCAACTTAAGCTAAGAAACTTGCTTTCACGTAAAAAAAAACCGCATCGAAATCCGTCTATTCGTTCGAGAGTTACGATGCTACACAGACAGACAGACATTCATTGGCGTTCAACATAACATTCTTTTTTTTGCCGGGGTTTAAAAAAATGAATGCAATGATTGAGGTGAAAGACTAGAACTAAGGTATCAGCGTCACTTCCACAAAAATATTAAAAGCCGGGGAAATGGGCAAGTTTATTTAATTATTTCACACTCATAAAGTGGCCCTTGGGCCCTTAAGCCTTAGGCGCTGTTTGCCCTGTTAAGTTTAAAGACATTAGTAGTATGTATGTATGATATTACAAGAATGCTTTCTTACATTCTTGAATTTTAGCTTTAATGATTTGCGCGGGAATGGAAGCAGGTGGTAAACTACGGTTTTTACTCCAAGGCCAGCAAGGAACATCATTACAACAGATTACAACATGTTCACGATACATGTGTCATGTACTCAGATTAGAATGGAACGAGATTGTCCAGCGCCAGAGTAATATTGTTAAGACCTTAAATTTTAATTAGGTATTTTATATACCTATACGTATCAATGCATAGACGTTCTTGGCAAATAAAGTTCGTTGAACTGTACAAGTCATCAGGTATCTAGTCAAGGCTAGTCCAAGCGCAAGAAATTGTAAGGTTTCTACTAAAACATTTTAAAACTAACGTTTAGACGATCATATTTAGGGCGAGTCGGGTCTCCGCTTTTCCTTAGGCTGCCCGCTCACATCCGATAATCGGTGACCGATTTTTTGATAGAGAAAAATAGAACGTACTGATTGCAATATTGTAACGCACGCGTCCGTACAAAAAGTAGACCAGAAATTCATACAAAAAAAAAACGACGGGTTGCACTCTGGGAGTGCCGGCAGAAGTGAAAACTTGAATATTAACGTTGTGCATTTTTGATATTTTGGAATGGTTAGGGAATAATTTTGCACGAATTGCTTTAATTATCAGTATAAAATATTTCAAATCTTTTCTGAACCACAGTCGGTCACAAATGTCACAAGCATGACCAAATTCATTTTCAACAAAATCATTTTCAAATACACAGCAGTATGGCCACTATACAGACGGTCGAGCCATCAGCTGTCACCATCCATGGTTGCGCGTAGCACGCTGTAACATAAACACACACGAACATTCGCGCAAGCGCCCTGCGCCGTCTTACGAATTTTCGATCAGGTCACGTGTCCTGACGCGAGTTTAACATTTTTTACCCATTCCAAAAAAGTGCACAACGCCGCTAAAGAAGTTTTCACTTCAAAAATCGGCTCGACTATCGGTCCTACAAAATGTCTGACGTGGACGGGACCGTAACACTCGCCCTGAGCGAAACTAGCAGGTATATTTCCAATTTTAATTCAATTCAATTCGTTTATTGCATTCATTTCATACATCAGTTCTTAGTCTTACTAATAATTATTACCACAACATGAACCCTGTTGGGCATTGCAAAAATAAGATAGAATGGCAAGCGGGTGCTCTCGACATTACGTGAGTAAAACCGATTTTAAACAGTTATTAGGTTTCAAAGAAAGCGACGAGGTACGGAAAATCTAATTATTCATTCATACCTCAGTTCATACTTAATTTGAAATAGTATCATGGACTGAATATTATTTATGTCAATGTGAAACCTCACTTCTCCATGATTTAGAGCGGGTTTAACCCCCGACATAAAAAAGGGGTGTTATAAGTTTGACGCTAATGAACGGATGGACCGATTTCGATGCGGTTTCTTTTACGCGAAAGTTCGCTTGCGGTGACTTTTAGCTTTGTCTGGTGAAAAAAATATTGTTTCTTTAGTATGAATTAATAATTGGATTTTCCGTACCTCGCCGTTTTATTTTTGCTTAAAAGTCGGGGCTCTCGCTAACAAAAATAGATGGCGCTACGGATATCAAATCGTCTCGGTAGCTCCGCTACTCATAATGGTAAAAGTAAAAGGAAAAATATATATCACCGTACAATTATTATGTGTTGGTTGAACTAATAATCATTATAAGACTTTTTGCCTTTCATGGACATCTCTCTTGAATGGCAAATAAGTCTTCTCTTTGTACGTTCATAATCGAACAAAGAGAAGAGACATCATCATCATCATCAGCTCTTTTTGTCTCCACTGCAGGAGCACGACCCTCTCTGTACTACCAGAGCCATATTTGGCCAGTGCAGCCAGAGGACTTGACCTAGACTGTCCTCGCTGGCCAGACGTGTTAGAGAGGAAGAGAAGAGACGAAGGTATTAAAATACAATACTATTGAATAGAAAGGAAACCTATTTTGAAATTAATAACCAAATAAGTAGTTTTAAAGACAAAATATGTCTTTAAAAAATTTATGTATACGTAACGCTCCTAGGTAAATGGATCAAACCAATGTTTTAGCCCTAAATGGACTAGCACTGGTTTTATTGTATTGTTATGGGACTATTGATAAACAACATTTTTTTAAAGGCCATGTATGGGTCCTGGCCATAACTTTAAGATAGCACATCAAAAAAAAAATCATCATCATAGAAATTATGTGTCATGTGTTACCAAACACATGGCGCATCACAGCAGCAACCCAGATCCCGATTCCTGGTGCCTTACATCCCGTGAAGCATTTCTTAAAAAAGCCATTCCTACACCTTTCAATACTTCCGTTCGGTACCAAACCGTGGTGACTCAGGGTTACGAACACAAGTCGATTGTTGTTCGTGTTCGTGCTAGCGTGTTCGGCGGTCTGTTAGCTCATTAAAATTATTGCTTTTTAACAATGACGCCGGTGTAATATTTCTAGAAGGCTTTCAATGTTTATCAATAGTCATTTTTCATCGTCATCTTAGGGCTCAGACAGACGAGCGACAGCGTGTCAGCGACAATCCGCTAGGTGATAACAAGTCAAATCGGAACTTTTTTCTAAATGTCAGTACGATCTTTTTTATGGGAATTATATGAAATAACCAAACGTGACGTCATACTTTTTTGGAGTCCAATAACGCACTTGTTATCGTTTTTCTGCATTAATAAATGTAAAATCTTATTCAATTAGATATATAATCGATCAATGTATAGTGACAATATTTTTGTGACTTTTCTTTTATTGACTGTACAGAATAATTTATTTTTAACCCAGTCCACTTCCCTATTCACTTCCTTTCCTGATCGACACAAGTCAGCGCTGGTAGGCGACCACGACCACCGACCAGTGCTGGCGGTGCCGCGTGTCGCGCGACGGTCGCCGTCTGTCACTGTGTCTGTCGTTGACTGTCTTACAGACGAGCGATAGTACGTCCTAGCTGTCGCTGGTTACCTACTTCCCTATCAATAAGTCAGTGACGTGTCTTTAGTACTAACTACGTTAATTTCATTTCAGTTGTACCCCGAATCCTGAATCCTGATATCCCGTGAAGCGATCCTCAAGAAATCCTCTCCTAAGTTCCTTTCTACCAGTGTTAACTCCATGGCTTACAAACACAACTTGTTGGTTGTAGCGGTGTTCGTGCTAGCGTGCGTGGTCACTTACAGCATGTACCTGTACGTCCTCGAGCGGTTTAGCGGAAAAACGCAGCTGTTTGTGTTCGGCAGTCTGATAGCTCATTAAAGTTATTGATTTTTAACAATGACACTGGTGTATTATACCTAGTAGGTTTTGTAATGTTTTTAAAGCCATATCTATCGTCATGCTCTCAACCGCAGACTCGTGGCAGGGTCGCCCAGCAAAGGGTTCGGGCAGCAACTGCCGAGATTCGATGGGTACCGAATATATAATAAGACGGCTCAAAAAATCCGAACCTAGTGTTAGTGTTAGAACTGCCTAAAGATATTGTACGGTTGGGAAGATGACACCCTCGCTTGATAAGAAGGATTTGTTGATCTTCGTCAGAAAGGCAACTGATCGGATCAGATAAGCATCTCGTCATCTCTCATGCATGATAGACTCGCAACTTGTCACAAACCAAAGATATTTACCAGATTGACGAAAGCACATGGGTAAAAGCTTGTATATATATACTAACGTACAAAACTGCAATTCTGACAATACTGGCCGTCCGCCCCGATTTCGCCAGTGGTACATAATAATATATAGAGATTTGCCACGTTTTCTTTCTTATCGAGTGAAGGCGTCATCTCACACCAGTTTACCAGCGAACAGATTAGGCTGGAGTCTAAAGCGGCAAATTAAGGGCTAATGTTATAATATCCGCACAAAAAAAATTATGATGCAGACCTATTATATTGTGACAAAGGCTACGTCACTGGCCCAGAAGGGCGGCACCGCGCAAAGTATGAATAGCCTATTGGCGGTAAAATCCGCTGCTGTATCCGCAGGAAGTGCGCAAAGCTCAACATAAGACCTCGTGGATTTCCGAAACTAAGGAAGCTGAAGCGGAAGCGTGTGCATCTAGCGTTTTCCTGCAACCTTGCTCTGGTCTTCTAACTTCTTGCAGTTCGAATGTTGCACTATTTATTAACTACTTAGGGTAATAACCCCCATGCTGGTCTAGGAGAAATAAAAAAAAACTTAGAATGTACCAGCTGCTTCTCTTCCCACGCAGATCGTAAAAGCCGATCGAGGGAATGGGCAAAAATGCAAATCATGTTAACAGGCGATGCGGCTAGCAACCCGTCACTGTATTGATTGCTTTTCCATCTTCTCGCCCACCATGACGCTAAAAGTGGCTTTTGGGTCTTGCGGCCCTGGGCTCTGCATAGAACCGCAAGACCCAAAATGCTCTGTCTGCCCCATTAGGGATAGAGACGTGATAGTATGTATGTATGTATTAGGATAATGAAACCTGATTTGAGATAAATTATATCCTCGAAAATAAACTACAAAATGATGGCATTACTTCCGTTTGTGTAGCCCATTTAAGTACAGCTATTGAAGACAACGATAAATAAAGCGTGATTGAATGTAAATTTTCAATATAATTAAATTCAAATGCTTTTGACTTCGCAATTTTCCGCACCGCAAAAGTTAGAGATAATGAAGTTTAATTATAGTTGGACTGCGCCTCGCGTCGCATGGCTTGTCGCCGCAGCAAAATCAGGATAGCAACTTTGTCCATTTAAATATTTATACATCGTTACAGTCATGGTCGTTATCTGAATATTAGTAACAACTTGATGGAAGGGAACATCAACAATGGATTATTAAAATGCTGCTCGCATTTCAATAATTCATCAGTTCCCTTGGGATATAGAGCTATAAAGTTCGTTGAGTCACGGTGCCGTCATCAAACTATCTTTCTTCAAGTAGGTACAGTCAGCATCAGAGATACTTGACCCCTCCTCTATCTATATCTTGAATTTTCTATTAAACTGAAAATAATAATGAAAATGGAAATGTATATTCAAAAAGTCTTCATTAAAATCTCTTTAAATACACATTTTCATGTTAATATTATTTTAAGTTTATGAGAAAATTCAAGATGTAGGTGGAGGAGGGGTCAAGTATCTCTGCCGACTGTACCCAAATCGATCATTGTTGGATAAGTGGACTTTCGGGTAAGTAGACATTCAGGTAAGTGGATATTCTGGGGATGGACGCTCAGGGAAATAGATCTAATAAACCGACTGAACATTCCGGATAAACGCGCCGAAAGGGTCAAAATATTATCAAAAGTCCTGCGTTTGTAATAGGGGTGACGACAGGGTCCGAAAAGTATGATTGTAATTTGTCCATCTTTCAGATTATTTAAAAATAATGGACCCGTATTTTTCAGTTTACCAAAAAAGTAAAAATTCACAAAGATATGGAGTGTCAATGTTCCGGAGTGGGGTTTTGCGACGTCACCGTCAGCGACGCTCAGTAAAAATCGAAATTTCAATGCGCTGTGTCTTTGTCATTTTTGGTTTCTCAGAGAAAAGAAAAAATACGTGTACATATTTTTAAAGTAATCTAACCGATAGACAAAAATTGATTTTCCATTCGTCATGCCTATTTACATTACTTTTAATTTACTTCTCCTTTTACGATTTTCTTTCAAGGTCTGTGTTGGTAAATGGATGTATGTATAGACGATATATTTAATAATATTATGTAAGTACTCGACAGAATTTAACAAAACAATTCTCCGCTCAAATGTTTGTAAAGCATTGTTTTAAATAATGTTGCGTAACAATAAAAACGGGCGATCAGAGGCGAAAATCGACGCGACGGATCTCAAATTAGGGCCTTTTTCATGATTCAATAAATCGTTTCGGTTCACTCAAATGTGAACGATCACGTTATTGAATAATGTTATTATTTGGAAATGTTTCTCTCAGTGAAGAATTGGTTTTAGGCTTTGAAATAAATACATAACCATGTGATTTATATTTTTATTCCAACTACAGAACTGCACTACATATCCATAACATATCCAGCACCTAACGGAACTTTGCTGTACTAGAGCAGAAAAATGAATGAAAATCCTTTACTACTTGTTTTTTAATTTTTTTGAATCGCGGGACCATAGGTGTCACATATCACAAAAAAGGTTGTACCCCTCTGTAAACGTTACGTAACACTCAAGTGATAATTTTTACCTTAAAATCGTAAAAAAGTTATGTAATAGTTTTTACACTTGGCATAGTTTTAATCTACTAAATAAAACAAGAGAATTTTAATTCGCATCACCTACATATTTTGTTTATTTTTTATAAATTTTTGGCTTTACCTACACACAATTGTTTTTCTCCTTTATTCTCCTAAGTAGCTTTTTTACTAATAAACTTTTAAAATAAAATTGCATATTTATTTTAACCTTTGTGCAATTATAAACAAAAATCCCAACTTCGTTGGCATTAAAAAAAAAATTGCTCTGGCAAGTCTGCATGAGAAGCTTTATAGGCCAAGAACAGCTGCTGATACAAATCTCCCTCTTTTGAAGACATTACAGTATGAACACATGAACTCACGCATAAACACTAAAGAATACTGACAACGAAAACAACATTAAATGACGTAAATGCAATCTAGGGATTCCCCATGATATACAATATCCTTTTTTATTAAGTACAAATATTTTAAGGGGTGATTCAGTCCATCATTTTGAACAACTTTTCCTAATAAATGTATATCGAAATACGAAAAATATTTTTTCGGTTTTCATACAAATCGAAGTAGTCACGTGATATCATTACTATGAAAAATGAAAATTTTCTTTTCGTATTTTGATATACATTTATTGGGAAAAGTTGTTCCATATGTTGGACTGAATCACCCCTTAAAATATTTGTACTTAATAAAAAAGGACAATGTATAAACGACGAAAAGGTTTGCCAAATTGCGAGAACAAATTTAAAAAAATGATGACCAGACTAATACAATCGAGGGATTCCCCGTAACGTAAATGAAAAGGGTTGCCAGTTTGGGAGTTTTAATTCCCTAATTTTTTAGAAACAATGTTACTTAACGTGTTGTAAGAAAGACCCCCTCCCGCCCCTGTAACGCAACGGAATCTTTTTACGAGACCTCCCCCCCCCAAATTGCGTTACGTAATTTTTGAACGCTCCCTTATATACGTCAATGGAATATTTAAATGATACGTAAATTTCTCTAACTGCGTAAGCAATTTAAAAAAAGCAATAACCTTAAGTACTTTTAATTCTATTCTAAATAAATATATTAATTTTATTATAAATAAGGCTATCCATAACTTAATAATTCAAATAATGTATTTTATTGTAATGATTTGCAATATTTCTTCAGTTTCATTTTTTACCTGCTTTTTTGCAGTTGTTGAAAAAAAGTAGATTATGCACCGCGCATTAAGTACTACTGCACTCGTGCTTTTTGGTGAGTTATGTGAGTTAACTCTCGTGCAGTAATAACTTACTTTCTGCTCAGTGCAACAATCTACTATTCCTTGCACGCTAGTCTAGAAGAAAAGTAGCTAGTTTTTTTTATGAAATAGTTTATGTACGAGGCCATTTCACCTTCAATGATGAAAGGAACTCTTAAAAATAAACGGGATTGATCATGAATTTCAATTTTTAAATTCGCTGCGCGGTACTATATAAGCATAATTGCATGCAAACACGCTTTATTACTAGGAATGTTTGCATACCTTGTTAACATTAATAGTTTATTTTAAAAAAACTCGACTTGCGCTTTTGTGTACGTCATCTCCGTTTTTAAACATAATCCTTTCCTTGAGTGGCCTTGACCGATCACACTGCATTATCTAATTACCTCGTGTGAGAATAAGCCTTATGTTTAAATTTCTAATTTTACATGTCCGTAAGGATTAAGGAACCACATCAGATTTAAAAAGAAAACAATCATATACCTACTGTCATTTAGAAGGTGATCAAATAATTTTGTAGCACAAATTACATAAAAATAAACGGTCGATGAAAATACAGAGAAAAAAGGGAGCTTCCCATTTTCAATGAAATTGAATTGAAAGTAACTAATAGTGAAGCCGCTTTAACATTGGAGTTAAAGAGGCTCGCCAATCTAAACGTCTAGCCACTAGTAAGTACTGAATGTATTCAATGAGTCATTTCTATTTTTCATATAATAATATGCTGATCGATCTCCCCGCCAGCATAATATTATATAACCGGAACATTAAAGAGATACATATTCTTTTTATGCTGGATTGGAGAAAAGAAATGACGTACAATGCATAGCTTGTTTTCCCGCGCAGATTGTAAATGCTGATTGTGGGATTGGACGAGGATCTGAATCATGTCAGGTGATGAGGTTATCAAAGTATCGCCTCGAAACCAGTTGCCTCGAAAAGACGCGTCCTTCTGATGGCTTTCAAAAATAATTACTACCTTGTAAGGTAAGAAAATATATTAATGATAAATAATAAGATTTAAGGAAGATTAATATTATAATACGTACCATACACATATATCAAGAAAGTCAGATCTCTTGTAGCAAACAAACAAATATTACGCAAACGTTTTTGGTAGTGAAGTTTCTTCTTTTTTATTATTATTATTTTTTATTAAAGAGCCGATACACTTTGGGTCCACCTCGTCAGCCGATGGCGCCCTCAAGCCAAGTCCACTTGTCTCAGGCGTTAAGTTGCCGTTTTTGGGTCAAGCGTGGTGTGGGTGTGCTATAGAATAGATCTTTCCCTTTTATGATTTGTATGATACTTACTATTTTATCCTCTCATCCAAGGTGAAACTTGAGAATTATACATTCTTATTAGGCATCTTGGCTATAATCTTTTGAAAAAATACTTTAATAACGTGTTAAATACAACGTGGAAATGACGGACCAGTATGTATGTTCACCAACAAGACAAACACTAAAGTACGTATTACCACGGTAATGATATTACTAAAGAACGTAAACACGATATTGTTTTGTTATGATGCCATCATTTACTATGCATTATACTCACAATATTTAAATTCTTTCCAGTTACGTATTGTATTCAACATTAGCAGCGGCCCAGCAAAATCTATTCATGTGTAAACGTAAACATTTAGCAATATGGCAAAACGTAAAATATGCTGTTTGGCATGAAACTTCACGCGTTAACGGTTACTAATATTCTTTATGCTTTAATCAGAAAGACCTTGTTCTTAATATGAATTCAAATATCACTCGACACGAATGTTAAACATTTTTAGGCCACGTTGTCGTGTTCTGCTTTAAATGTCAATATTTACGAAAACCTTTAAGGCCCTAGTGTGAGAAAAGATCGCGTGGTACGAATGTAACTATACATACCATGCGCATGCGTAATAAATTGCATGTACCCAAGAGTAAAGTAGTTAGGAAGGTACCTACATTTACTTGTGTGCAAAGATTTAAATACTTGACCCCTTGACTTTTATATATTACTGGCGTAAATTTGAAGTATGTATACGTGTATAATTATTTTATTAGGAGCTTTGAACATTGACTGATTTTATTTAATATGTCTGCTTAGTCAACTTTGGTTTTAAGTTGTCAAGGATGACATTTTATGGGGTTGTAAAATTAAGTTACAACCACCATTGGGTGGTTGTAACCGAGGACAAGGATGCTATGGCGTAAGAAGTGAAGAAATACCTCGAAAAGCGGACTCCGCACTAAGAAAGCGCAATGAAATTGACTGGCCAACCTTTTGGTAGCATAATATTATGTATATAAAGCTGAAGAGATCAAAAGAAGCGTTGGATGTGACGATACATCGGTACAGCAAAGATATTTCTTACGTATTCATTAGTAAAGTAAATAAATACCCTAGAGAACGAACGTTCTAAAACAATATCATCATTAATCATTGCTACTGAATGGGAATATCTGACAAAGGTGCAATTTACTCAAACAATTTATCACGCCGATTCTTCGTAAGTTATCAATCAATTTAATTTATGAAACATGTTAGGATACTACAATATTAAATTGTTATTAAATGCTAAATTTAGCTCACAATTTCTAGTGTTCTTTTTAGGAATTAAAACAACAACTAGTATCTACTATGACTAAAAACTAATATAAAATATCACCGACTGTGTATTCTCCTTGGTTTGAATGTTTATTACGTTACGACGTTCTGTATTCTGTTTCGTTTCTATGCTTTTCCAGATTTGTTAGCCAATTAATGCTACTACGTACAACACAAATTAAACATAAAACCTTATGGTCTAGGCATTAGGTAAAACCTAACATTTAGTTTTTTTTTGTAAATGTGAAAAAACCCTATATATTTTGTATAAAAATGCACTATAAAGAAATCTTATAAATTTTTCTTTGTTTTCAAGTACTTAGATGATATTCGTTCGACGATTAGCAACGTCAGTTTTGGCAGATATTATCTTATTTTGGCAAGTAATTTATAATTATGCCAGAGATATGAATTATGCATAGTTCAAGTACTTAGATGATATTCGTTCGACGATTAGCAACGTCAGTTTTGGCAGATATTATCTTATTTTGGCAAGTAATATATAATTATGCCAGAGATATGAATTATGCATAGATCAACAAGGGGTCCAGAGGGACGAGGCCTGGATTGCTAGGACGAATCTGTCATTTACAAGTTTCTTTGACAAGTCCCTTTCTCTCCTCTGGGGCAAAAATTAAAAACATCACATTTAGAATTACTAAACAATATAAACAAACAGAAAATAGATAGAAATAAATCATAGAAATTTACTTTTCATAGCAATGTGACATTTAACGACCACCAATAATGCTACTTAGGTATAACACTTAAAGAATTCATTTTAGTCTGGCTAAAGGGTGGATTTTCACAGGCGCCCAAAGAAAATCGGACTGGCCAAGGAAACGTAGAAGTGACGATTTTAATTGGTCGCTGGTTGCACTTGACAAGGATAAGTTAAGAGTCCCTTTACCCTAGACTTATAATTGCAATGCAATATCTTTGAAATTACAAAATTTTGCCCAAATCGGACATGTCGTTTTGAAATAAAACGTAGACTACGTTTGTATGGAAAGTTGTATTTTGATCTAGGGTCGGGGGACCCTTAAGGAAGACGTTCGCCGAGCAGTGGAAACTAAGTAGGTTAAAAAAAATAGACTATAAATCCAAAGAATACATTTAAAGACTTACTGTCTTCGCTTACACAATATATCTCTTCAGAGAATCGTTCATTTCCATGCTAGAAAAGAAAATCGTCAAAAAGTACCAGTAGCGTCTTCCGCGCCGATTTATCATTACGGTATGCCTTATATGAAAATTTGTATAACTCATAAAATAGTGTGTAAGTACATAAGTCGAAACCAAGTGGTGGGCTTAACGGATTACTGAGCGAGCGATTAATACGGCTGTTTTCCAAAACCGGATTATGCGGCTAACATGTTCAGCCGGCTCACAGGGCTGCTATAATTTCCATGCGATAACCAAAGACCACAACGGATCTATAGTTCTACTAATAATTTACAATATAAAAGTTTGTTAGTTTGGATGTTTGTGAGTTTCTTACACAACCATGCAAAAACGACTGAACGGATTAAAATGGATAGCTTATTTGGCACGCTAGATTTGCCTGGATTGCAAATCTGGCGTGAGCATTATCCTCCTCCTTTCGATGACATCCAACTACCTGAGAAACTGCCTCCTGGTCACAAACTGCCATTGTTTATGTGGAGGTGCATAAGCCGCTTTACAACTCATGTATGTCGATGTAGACCCTGATGTAAACACTGAGAAGCTACCGCGAGGTTACAGCCCAGTCACAAATTGCCATGGTCTACATGGAGGTGCTTAAACCGCCTTCGAACTCGGATACGTCTATTTAGACGCAACCTGACGCGCTGCCGCTCAATTGACCAGTCAGAAAACAGTGCTAATGTGGTACGACCAGACCAAGCTGCATTTTCACTCGTGCCCTTCGTGTTCCACTAAGAGATAAAGGTAAAGGTGACAAAAGAAAAACTGAAACACATAGGATATATTTATCCTGAAAAAAAGGTTATCGCGGTTTTGCCAAATATCAAATTACAGCTAAATGTACACAATACAAACTATTGAACAACTAATCCTAAAGTAATGATAACCTGTGACAACGTTGTAAAGTATTTGTCGAAAGGTCGTCGATAATATAATAAGCAAGCCGATAATTGTGTTAATGCAGGCTAGGTCAATGCAGTCACGCTCGTTTCGTCATGTTGCTGCATTCGCAAACTCACAACGTATTATGCTATGAAACACAATGTTATAAGTAGATGATATACCAGATACACATTATTTTTTTCGTTTGTAAAAATTGTATTTTCACGGCTATCATAAGATTTTTCAGAGATCACAGAAACAACAGTCCCATACCAGGTAGATTATCCTAATTTCCAACTTGTTGTTAAAAACGGAGAATCAGACATCGTTTCAGGTTGCTTGCCATGGACTATATTTCGGAGGATACCCAGGTATTTCCCCAATATTACATTCTTCAATAAACAATCTTAAATAGATTGGGCTTCTTAATCAAACAGAAACAAACAAAAGACGTCTTAGGGTAGTATTAATCAGCTCATCTCTTGTAAATTCCCTAACTGGCCAGGGAGAGTCATTAATATATTATACACAAGGCCATATTTAACGTGATGGGCGTGCAACAAACAAACCAATAATGAGGGGTTGATAGCCCCATCGCCTATCCTATTAGGCATGAGATTTCTTGAGATTTGTTTTACTTTATCAGCCTATAAATTAAACAGTACACGGCTGGACTCTGGCCTCTACCAAATAAAGTAAGAATTAGCACAGTAGACCGTATAAATTTATCTTTCCAAAATTTATAATGCGTTATGCGTTCAGATACTACTTTTCCCTACATAGTTATGCACGTATTGATCTACCTCGTACAGAGTGTTCTGGATCATATCGCTAAGAAGAAATAATGGAAATATGACCCACTACGGCATTAGGAATGGATTTATGTCATAAATTCTCTCGGCCGTGCCTCCATAAATATTTATACAGCCTTTGCTGCAGGACACGGGTCCTCTAATCAATCGGAAAGGGTTTGGGCCTGCCTCCATCCCGGACATCCGGATTTTTCGATGTTCATGGTATAAAGGTCAATAAATCTTACATTCTTTTGATCTTACTTAGCTTTGAGATCTGAAATATCCCTATCCATCCTTTTACTTTTGTTCAGTTCGTACTTTTCGATGTATTACGGTAACGATGCAACTTAATGCGTTACATATGTACATTACTAGCTGTTGTCGGCAGTGTTGCCCGCGTGTCAAAAGTATATTTGATAATATCTAATGAGAACCTTTATACATTTGTTTAGTATAAAAATAAAAAGTATCTAATTTGTAGTAATGCCTGGCAGGAAAATGTTTCCTTTACGGCGGTCGAGCATATGTCACCTTCACCTCGTTCCCGCTACAGTGTAACCCGACGTAATTAAAAGCAGCCTGCTCCAACATCAGCAGTCTAAACAGCCTTGTCAGCATCATCGAACTCTGTCATCAGTACATCCCTTTGTGGCGGTCGAGCATATCATCCGCTCCCGCTACACATTTATGTATTTTTAATCGACTTCCAAATTTTTTTGAAAAATCGCAAAGCCAAATCCCTCAGCAATATTTGCATATTGACCTGAGTTATTGACACTTGATTGACGTTCTATTTACTGAAGGTTTTGTGCGTGTCCCCGACGGTAAAAAGGTAGCAAAATGTAACATGACAAAATATAAGTTTATTTGCTAGAAAAATTAAAATTCCTCGACTTTAATACAATAACTTTTAAACCGAGTTTTATCAAACATAGCTAAGAACCATCGCAACTTGATTTCACGTAAAAAAGCCTCATCGAAATGCATCAGTTCGAGAGCTACGATGCCACAGATAACCATACTGCTGACAGACGTCCTCTTTTTGCGTGGGGGCTTAAAATTTTCCAATGTTGCTTGTATGATCATTTTCACATGCGGCGGCATCGCGTAAATAGCTCAGAAAAAATGTAAGTATACAAAATACAATGCGCGCGGCGCCCCAGGCAGCGCGGTGCAGTATCATCATCATCATCCTCACGTATTCCCGGTTGCATCCTCAGCGGTGACGCTTCAGAGCTTGGGGTCCACTACCTAACCTAGGTGATTTGACGAGGATACTGGTTGTTACACAGAGCGACTGCCGTCTGACCTCCGCAACCCAAGGGTAGACCAGAACCATTCCTTAAATAGGTTTGAGCAAACGCTAGATGGCGTTCGGGACCCACAGTTAATACGTGCCTTTCACATACGCAATCATCTTTCTTTTCGGATAATCGGGTGATTTAAGCCTGCAATATACCAGACTGGATAAAAATTTTCACAAAGTATGCTTCCCAGTGGAAATAGAACGAATGCCTTGACTACTGGACCACGAAGGCAGTGCGGTGTAGTGTGTAAACGCACTATTCTATCGCATTAAATAATAAAATTCTTTTCGTTGCGTATTTGTTACTATGACAAGGACGAAAGAGGAGCCGAGCTCACTGAATAAATGTTTACATTTTCAGTGAGCCGTCGTGTTTTCATTAGATAAAATTTGTGTTGAATAAATATTTTTTGGCTGGAAAGTACATTTTGGATGCAAATATTTTAGGGAGAAGATACGGGGCCGTGTTTCGCAGCTATTATTCAAGTCCTTGATGTATTGTTGTTTGTTGAACAAAGTGGAATCTTGCTTTTAGTCTGAGATTATAATGATACACATACATTTTCTGGCATCAAAACGGGTGCGATTCTGTGGTAATGGTAAAAAACGTCATCTCCAACAACGAAACTTATAAATGGATCATTTTTGCCATGACCTTTGATTATACGGTGGCACGTGGCACCCCTATTTTTATATGCTTTTTTTTAGTTTCACCTGTCCCGTTGTCTGCGTCTGTCTCTTTGTATGTCTTTCTGTCTGTATGTCTGTAATCATCTTGAAAGTTCAATTTGACCAACTTACCGGTTACGTATATCGCGTCGCGTGACAATGTAATATTTTGATGGCATGAAGCTAAACTGAACTGATGAGCTGGTTGGTCATCTCTGATGAGAAAACAACATAAGCCCACCGATTTTGGGCGCGATTGATTGATCTGGAGAAACACTACCTTTTTAGGTAATTGATAGAGGTAAAAGCTTTTATTTAAAAAATGTTTTTTAACACTACGAGTAACTAGGTACTTGTTTCTATGGTTCTGCAATGTGCAAGTGGGCAACATTTGCGTTAGATTTTACCAAAGAAATCGAACTAGAGGGATTTTACAAGCTTGATTATCATTTGAATATACCATTATCTAAGTTTAAGACAGCCGTTAAAAATTATTTATTACAAAATGCGTAGGTATTATCATGTAAATGACTACTTATCATCATCTGAGAAAAATTCTGGGAAATAGTTGACTGCAAATTGTAATTGTATAATTTAAATGTATAGCTTAAGTGAAAATCTGTATTGTAATTGTAACATAGCCCATCAGGCTGGGTAGGGACCAATACTGAACTGGGTTTCTTTCGGCGTAATATTCCCAGCAGTGGTCGTTCCGAAACGCTAGTAGTTTTTAGCTTTTGCACTAAAATAATATTTAAAAAAATGACCTTCAATAAGAGATAAATTTATCCTACATTAAATAAAAAATTTTGACTTTGTCTTTGACTTTGACTTTGAAGATGGTGAGTTGGTGAGTTGTCACTTGATGACAGTTATTGAGCTACGTCAGTTGTCTCTAGACAGCTTGACAAATCTGACACCAATGTTAGCGTATAGCAAAGAATTTGAACTTCGTTTGGGCTAAACGATGGAGAAATAACTTTAAAAGAAAGAAAAAAACTTATCTCAGGCGTATAGTCAAGGAATTGTATGTGCGTATAGTATTGCTACATGAAGTAAGAGGATCTGCTCTGTGATATTAGCTGTTAAAAATTAATTGTAAAAATAAAAAAAGATTTTGACTACGCGGCATGTCAAGCACGCTGGCTGCGTTTCCTCTAAATAGCTGTGCTAATTCGTTGACCACAGGAGTCATTACTACACTCTATCAAAACAAAGCCAAGCTCGTGTCATTATTTTCGTGCCATCACGTCTAAGACCTGTATAACAATACCAGCCACGTCAGAAACTGCCCCATTTCCGTCGGATGAGGTCACGTCCAATTGTTATGCAGGACGAAGTTGTCGACGCTTCATTTTTTCGTCGTGAATTATTAAATATCTCTGGACTGAATACGTTTCAACTATAACGCATTATATAATCAATCATGATATGCCACTTTATCCCCTAATACAGGGTACAGAGTCCAACCTTGTAAGACTTTATGGCTATGGATCAAGATCATATCATTCAAAGGCAGAAGACACGAGGTTAAAAAGGGGCGCGCGAAATTTCTAAGGCCTCACATTTGAAATGTTCTTTCTGCCAAGTGTGTTATGCCAAATGACATTCGGAGGAGGATAGAGGAAACCCCCTCGCACTATCTCACACTGCTTTCAGTTATCAGTTGTAATGTCAATTATGATGATAAACTCAAGTTGAAATAAAAATGCAGCAAAGTTCAGGACTAGCTCTAGTGACCATCTTACTCAAAAATACGATTGCATAAAATTTTCTTGATAGAAAGATATTGCCAAGTTGCCTCCAAATCACGTTTTATCTGCTCAGTAAACAGCCTGTATACATCAAAATAAACCTTGAAACTTTGGCTTAGTTTTACAGATAATACAGTGATCATATTACTTTTTTTAAATGACTCTTGAGTATTCTGATAATATTTAAAGTAGCTAACGGCCGTCGCCCGCCCGCGGCCTCTCTGTCTTAGGTTTTTGTTGGGCCAGGGCTAGCCCTTAAACAAAGGAAAATTAGCATAAAATGGAGTCAGTAAGGGTTGGGCCACAATGTCTGACAGCACGGAACACCATTTTCCTATGCTGGTATCCTTTTCTGTCGCTCAGAACCACTAGAGCCAAAGAGAGAACGCATCAGCTTAGCCGGTTTCGAGGACTTCCGTCGCCCTTTCTCGCTCTAGCAAATGACGATTCTGAGCGACAGAAAGACAGATGTGTCACCCTCAGTATGCACCACAATATAAAAAAACATTCTTTTTGATGGAAATTGGTAAGATTCAATGTACTACTTCATCATCATCAGGTCTTTTTGTCTCCGCTGCAGGAGCACGACCCTCTCTGTACTACCAGATCCATACTTGGCCAAAGCAGCCAGAGGACTTGGCCTACACTCTAACCTATCCAAGAATTGGTTCTGGTTTACCCTTTGGGTTGCGGATGTAAGATGGCAGTCGCTCTGTGTGAAAACCAGTTACCTCGTCAAATCACCTAAGTTAGGTAGCGGGCCCGGGCTCTGAAACAAACGAAGCGTTAGCGCTGAGGATGCAACCAGAACATACACTCGGATGAGCATGATGATGACGTTATGGCAATAACAGTTGATTTACGTCTACAGCAGTAAACGTCCCGGAATATATATCAATGAAAATAAAGGTGGAAACTGAACTGAATCTCTATGTACTTCTATTTTACCTCTCAGAATTTAAATAGAAAATCCTTCTTCCAAATCAATCGCAAACATTTCGCACTTAAATCCATTAATTAGTTTCTTTGGCTTTTGTTATTTGATTTATTTATATTACGTAAATTCCTTCAGGCCGGTTGTCCACCAATCTTGATTAACTTTTGATCCCTATTCAGGCGGCGTGTCAAATAATAATCCCACCGGACCCTTTTCATCCCTCAAGGGTTCTTAAAGCATACCATTTGCGTTGTACCTTCTATGAGACAGTAAACTAGCCTTACGAAGCGGCTCTTTTTCATCATTTCTGCAATTCTGCAACGTAACATTTTAAGATTAGGGAGTATTCATTATATTACGTCACACAGATTTTGATTTTTTGATTGAAAACATGCAGCTCGTACATTTCATTCTCGAAAAGGTCAATTAAAAGGACTGTACTAATTTATAGGATCATAGTAATTGTGCGTTGAAAAGCATCATGTTCCCACTTTATACTGTAAACAGTAGTTCATAAAATAGTTTGAAGGGTTATCTAGGACTTGATCAAAACACATTAATAATAGCCTTTAAAGCCAGCAGTGGACTAGGCTAGGCTGATTAAGCTAATAAAGAATTATATACTTCGTACATAATTTGGTTTTCCGTCTTCCATATTCTAGCTAAGTAATAGTAATAGGTCTTGGCTAACGGTTGGTCTGACGTCAGTCCTAGACGTTATTGATTATTGTAATAAATATCCGTGGAAATTTATAGCCACAGATATTTTTAGACATACCTACTTACTTACTGGATCGACGGAACTTGTTGCAAATATCGATAATGTTATAAAAGTTTGTAACAGTTTTCTTGAAACGTAATGTTTATATTACCGAGGTATGAAGACTGTAGCACACTGCAGACAACAGTTTAATCGTTTATAAACATCGTAACAATGTTTATACTATAAAAGTGCAAATGTAGAGTACAGTATATTGACTTTAAGTTTAAAATGAAATGACGTAGGTAATTAATAAGTGTAAATAAACTTAACAATAATTATTAGATAATATAACCTAAAATATTGTATAAACACGCCTGTCTGTATGCCTTTCTTACGTAAACATCTCTCACGGGCCTACTGGAAGAGATCTCTTTTGAGATAAGTAGTGCCTGTGTACAACTTTTATTTGATAAATTCTCTGTATACATATTACGTGTACATAAATTGGTAAATAAAAAAAATGAAAATTTAAATTTGTTTAAGAATGCATGATCAGCTAATATTAGTAGGTAGCTTTTATGAAATTGTAATCTTGTTACCAAAGTTGATAAATATATTCAATAATTTTAAAACGTTTTACTTCCTTATTCACAAAAATTAAGTCTATTAAGTCAATCATACTACATAGTAATGAACCGTCTGTCAAAATTTAACAGAAAAATCAGCGCTAGCGGTAGCTGATTATATACTTTGTTTTTTTTTTATGTTATAAGTCGACAAACGAGCAAGCGAGCCTCCTGATGGTAAAAGGGTGCAAATTTGTATAATTATGGCAGTAAAGGTTTTCTATTTCACGTTAGTTGACGCAATCTTTCTTCTAAACTTCTTGTCTTTTATGTGTCTTCGAAAATACTATTGTGACCACATCTTATTCAGTTTCAGTGCTCACGGTAAAGTGTCCTTTATGTGTCTTCAAAGGAACTATTGTTACCAAATCTTACTTAGTCTTACGGATAAGGTTAGTGTGCAAGGGTCATATTTGTCAGTCTAGACGTATCAGATTCACAACACTCTGACTCTGAAGTCCAGTGTCCGCAATGCTCTTCAAAGCTGCACACAAAAGCAACTGGAGAGGACCTACGTAAAAGAATACGAGTATAGGCAGGTCACAACTGACGAACCTAATTTAAAACGGACCGATTTATGGCGCTACTAAATTCAGTTCAGTTTTTCTCCGTACTACGGCGAGAGCCAGTTACTTAATTGGCAACCTTTATGAGAAGGTCATAATCCTTAGTGATTTAGAAGTTTTCCAGCAGCTTTCTTATAAGGAAAAAGCCTCTGCCAGGCCACAATCTACCCTGGTGCATGTGGAAATCGCTAAATACTCGTAGGCTCTGAGTGGGCTCGGGTGCTGTCAGGAGCTAAAGAAGTGGAAGTATTCTGACAACGACAGACGTGTCTGTGGATGCATCCAGGCCATACAACATCTGCTGTCATGCCCCATTTTTACATCCTGCTCTAGAGACGATCTAATGGAGACCTATTGAAAAATTGCTTTAGATGTAGCAAAATTCGGGGCCAATACAATTTAGACAACAATAATTGTTATTGACACGATAAGAAATGGAAGTAATTGAGACAAGAGGAAGATTTCCTAGGCTTGAATAAAATTATTACCAAAGGAAACGGAAGCTTAATCGCAGCTGTGATTGACTGCTCATAATTAGGGCGAGGGCGGTGATCCTTCCTGAATCGGTGACGGTCTTGGCCGCCCCAGGGCGTGTAGTACCAGCCGCCCCTTTCTTAATTCCCTTATTCTATGCTGTGTGTGGTCGGCATAAGTCGGTTCCATTTTACTTGCCATATCTTAGTTAAGCCGTGTGGTTTCCAGCAGAGTAGAATAGGGTCTCTCCAAGTCCTCTCGTGGATGTCGTAGAAGGCGACTTAGGAAATACAAGCTAAATAAAGCTTATAAACATCAATGAGATCTCTCCAACCCGTCTGGCCCGCGAGGAGAGAGTAGGTCAAGTCCTCTGGCTGATCTGGACAAGTATGGCTCTGGTAGTACAGAAAGGGGTTGTGCTCCTGCAGTGGAGACAAAAAAGACAGGAGATGATGTTTTGTATCACTTGATATTGATACATCACAAAAAAAAATGGTGGGGTACAATGTATTTTTGCCACATTGGGGGGCCCCTAATATCTGGTTGCTATAGGCCCGGTCCTCCCAGGCCCTAGCACAAATCCGACACAGCCTGAATTATTAATATTCCTATTGACCCTCCGCCCAACAATGGTAATATCTTTATCGTCAAATCTGCGTCGATTAGCGGCCTTTGTGTCGAAATTATGAATTTGTGTGGCGATTCAGAAACGCCTTTGTGGTATTCATTTTGCTATATTGAATTACGAAATTGATTTCGTCTGTTATTCAGTGTTATTAGAAATATTTGTATTCCAGAGGGAGTATGCTTTAGAAGTATCTCTTCCCGCGCAGATGGTAAAAGCCCATCTTCTTCTTATATTTAAGAGCTGGGCTGCTTTCCATGTCTCTCTTCCTTCCGCTAAGTTCTTAAACTCTTTATATGTTTTAAAAGCCTATAACGGGAATGAATTTAATACAGCAAAAAGCACCAAATGATGTAAGAGACATTCAAGCTTGATTGATCTTGCGTTAAGTTTTCCTCGAAATTAATCCCGAACTAGTTCATTCAGAAGATTAGTCAGCAAAGGCCCCATGTGGCCTGACGAAGCGATCGACAAAGTGGCCCAAAGTTTCTTAAGCCGAAGCACCCGAGAATTCTCATTACCCCAATAGAGCTGTTAGTACTAATCCTCACATTAATTTCCTTACGTTGAAAATGAAGGATGGAACTACTTTGACTTCCTTGGCTTAAGGCTTCATTTAAATAGATGCGATTAAGCGATTAAGAAGGAAACCTGGAAACAAATTGTATTTATTAACAAGCATGGCTGGCATGGGTATTAATTACATTAATACTATACAGGCGATAGCAAACCATCACTATGTTGATTGCTTTTCTATCTTCTCACTCACCATCATGCTATAAGTGGCTTTTGAGTCTTACGACCCTGGGCTCTGATTGCTTAGAGCAGCAATATAGAAAATGCTCTGTCTTCCCCATTAGGGATAACGTCGTGATAGTGTGTATGTATGAATCTGCAATTATCTAATTAGTCTATTGGGATGAAAATTAGAACTACTGATAATCTTCATCATCGAGCTTTTTATCTCCACCGCAGGAGATTTTCTTTTTACGAATAAAACGAATAACTAAAAATAGATTATTATTGGAAGAGCCGCCAACAGCCATGAAATGCGCTTAACAATAATCGTCTTCTACAAGGCTGAAACCGTAGGCGGGAGCTAGTTCCACGTAATACGATTACGTAGTTAGCAATAGCAGGCGAGTACAAATAACCTCCCATACAAAAGAGGAATTTCGAATTACCTCAAGCGTAGGCCGTACTGCAGTTGCGAATGAGAGAGCGAGCCTAGCGGGCAAAGGAAACTTTCATGTAAACGCCATCTAGTGATGAGCGGAGGAACTAAATAGTAAAACTAATATCCATAACGCCATCTATTATTTGTCAAACTACAAAAACCCCGACTTTGCTAACCCTGACTTTTAAACGGCCGAACCGATTTTTATCAAACATACAGCTAAGAACCACCACACAAGGGAACTTGCTTTTATTTATTTTTCAAGCCACATCGTATTTGGTACCTTTATGCGAGCGTAACGATGCCACAGACAGACAGACATTAAAGTCAAACGTATAATACCCCTCTTTTTTTATCGGGGGTGAAACTTGGTCGGCTCGCTAGCTCGCTCGCTAGCCGGCAGTGTGGCCTGCGCTTCGAGTTGTACAAAATATTGCCAAGTAGGAGTGACAACTATTGTCCGCTTTCTAAGGCGCTATGATTCATTCTTTATCCTGCTTTTGTGTTACGTCAATATTGCTGACATTCGTTGGAAAAAGAAACTAGCTGGACTGGATTTTTCCTGGCTTCTATTTGTAACCCAACGCCAAAAAGAGGAGTGTTACAAAACGTATGATTCTCTATAGAACTAACTTCAAAGTAGGGGTTATAACTTTTGCCGTAGATTATAGACAATGGTGCCCAACAATTTTAGTGTTCTCTATTACTAAGACTCCACTGTCCGTCTGTCTGTCACCAGGCTGAACCGCTGGCCATCTAATGAACCGTGAACGTTAGTTAGACATTTAAATTTTCACGATGTATTTCTGTTGCCGCTATGAATACAAATACTAAGAACAATAAAATAAATACCTATTTAAGTGAGGCTTCCATAAAGCAAACGTATAGGTAATGGTACGAGACCTTTCGTGCGCAAGTCCGACTCGCACTTGGCTAATTATTTATATAGTTATAAAGTTAATTATGTTAACATTTACAAATTGGTATTGCAATACTTAAGTAATTGTAGTTTTATTTACTAGCTGATATAAATGTCGTGCTCCTGCAGTGGAGACAAAAGATCTAAATGATGATGATGTTAATTAATGTTGGCTTTAAATTATATTCAATCGAATCAAAATTAACCTTCTAGCACAATAAACAATTCACATAATGAAATCGTAATCGCCTAATCATTCCCATAAATCTAGTAACGAACGTAACAATCCGTATTCACCCTTTGAATTCCCTTTAATTAAATCAAACCCACACGCCTTTGTTGGTAGCTCTATTGTTTTGATAAAGTGAGATGAGGGATATCGCTTGATAGGTGTTAAATAAAAAGCAACATTGAAAGCAGAACCCAATGGTAGATGTATATACAAATTCTATAACCTTAAACGAGCAATTGAAGAACTATAGGCCTATCACGCTTCTGAGTCATGTATATAAGTTGTTTTCGAGCGTCATCACGAATCGTCTCGCGAACAGGTTTGATGCCTTCCAGCCTCCCGAACAAGCTGGTTTCCGTAAAGGCTTTAGCACCATAGACCACATTCATACGCTGCGGCAGGTTATAGAGAAGACGAGGGAGTATAACTGGCCGTTATGCTTGGGATTCGTGGACTATGAAAAAGCCTTCGATTCGATCGAAACATGGGCCGTGCTTCAGTCTCTCCAGCGATGCCGTATTGACTATCGGTATATCGAAGTGTTAAAGTGCTTATACAGTAACGCCACTATGTCAGTCCGAGTACGATGTACGAGGAGCAGTGCACGAGGGTAATTCCACTGCATAGAGGTGTAAGACAGGGAGACGTTATATCTCCGAAACTGTTCACCGTTGCACGGGAAGATGCCTTCAAGCTTCTGGAATGGAAAGGATTTGGCATCAACATCAATGGCGATTATATCACTCACCTTCGATTTGCCGGCGATATCGTTGTCATGGCGGAATCGATGGAAGACCTAAGTACTATGCTCGGAGACCTAAATCGAGTTTCTTAACAAGTGGGCCCTAAAATGAACATGGACAAAACGAAAGTAATGTCGAATGTCCATGTTGCGCCCCTACCTGTTTGTGTTGGGAGCTCCACCCTCAAAGTTGTAGACCAGTATATCTACCTGGGTCAATTGATCCAGGCAGGAAGTTCCAGCTTCGAGGAAGAGGTCTTTCGACGAATCCGACTCGGCTGGGCAGCGTTCGGGAAGCTACGCAATGTCTTCTCGTCCAAAATACCTCTGTGCCTCAAGACTAAGGTCTACAACCAATGTCTGTTACCAGTGATGACTTATGGCTCTGAAACGTGGTCCCTTACTATGGGTCTCATAAGGATGCTTAAGGTCGCTCAGCGCGCTATGGAGAGGGCTATGCTCGGTGTTTCCCTACGTGATCGAATCAGAAATGAGGAAATCCGTGGGAGAACAAAAGTCACTGACATAGCCCAGCGGATTAGCTCGTTGAAGTGGCAGTGGGCGGGACACATAGCGCGACGAACCGATGGCCGATGGGGCAAAAAGGTTCTTGAATGGCGACCGCGTACTGGCAAGCGAAGCGTAGGGCACCCACCTACAAGGTGGTCAGATGACCTGACCAGGGTCGCTGGAAAGCGCTGGATGCAGGCCGCTCTTGATCGGTCATTTTGGAAATCTTTGGGAGTGGCCTATGTATGATGATGATGAAACGAGCAATTCTTGAAAACACAGGAAACGAGGTACTCTGAAAATTAAACCTAGCTAAATCGATTAACCTAAATTTTAAAACATAGAAAACGAGCATCTTCAAAAATTAAATCTAGTTAGATCGATTATCCTAACTCTAATAATTTTTCAAAACTATAAACTGACTTCACTCCCAAAATACATTACCGATATTCATAAACTTTATAGAGGACCACCTCGGATCGGATGCCCTTTAAAACAAAAAAAAAAAAACTCCTCAGATCTTCTTTTTTGTTTGAAAGGGTATTCAAACAAAAAAGAATTTTCCAAATCGGTCCAGGCATCTTCGAGTAATCGGTGAATATACATACATACATACTTAAAACAAAAGATCGTGACCAATTGATATTTTTGGAAGTTGGTTGCTTCCCTTCATGTTACGCTCATATATTACATTTTCATATTTTCTAGTTAAAAAAGTATTTAATAAGTTAATACAGGCTATTTGTCAATTTCATTCTATACCCTTCAGCCGTTTTGGTCTGAAAGTGTATAATCTTTCGCATATACAATTTTAGATGGATGTTTAATACAACCTGTATTATACTTTAAAGATATAATCCCTTGTAGAAAATACAAAAATAGATTCCCATATGGATCCATTACTTGGATATAGTCCCGGAGCAAGGTTTTCCGAAACGACTAAGCCATGTTTTCATACTTTATTTTACTTGTTTTGAATTAGAAGTAACCTTGATTTCGGATCATGTAATAAAAACTAGAGAGGTGTCAAGGGACACCCGGATGGAACGAAGTTCGAGAGAGAGAGAGAGAGAGACAGACAGAAAACACGCGCACGCCACACGGCTTTCAACTATAGCTAAAAGTGTCGTTACAACTTTTGGTCTTAATTTTTTCCGTCTAGCCCCCTTTCGCAACGCACGATAAAGAACTTCGTTCCAAAACTAAATTAACCTTTATTTCCTACTGTTTACTACATTAGGTATTACAAGGTATAAGTTCTATGTGGTTAGTGATTGTGAATTGTTTATTCTGATAACATTTGAATGACTACGTAGTTGCGATAACCTCGAAACTAAGCTGAGATTATGTTTCCGAAAATGACATATATCCTTCATCCTACTTTCTATCCTATTATCCTATCCTACTCATATTAAAAATGCGAAAGTGAGTTTGTATATTTGTTTGTTACTACTTCACGCTTCACCCACTGAACCTATTTAGATGAAATTTGATATGGATAACAGTTAGATACCGGGGAAGGACATAGGATAGTTTTTATCCCGAAATTCCCAGGGGAGCGAAGCCTACGGGCACAGCTAGTAACATTTTTTTTCAAAAAGATACCATACAATTTTTTTGAGGGTTCAGTATAAAATTATCTTTGCGATATTAACGTTTACAATCCGTATAAAATCGTGTTAAGCGACAGAAGCGCAGCAATTCAGTGAAACGGAAGCAGCTATTCTGCTAAAAGACTTTGTTCCGGTGTTATCTTTTGCGACGAAAACACTTGGTTTTTCACGGTAGAATTCTGGCAGATTGACCATTATTTTGTTGAATTTTTAAAGTTATTCTCGTTACGTGTTACTTTATTGAAACCTTGTAGGGGCTAAATTTAGTCCATACTCCGTAAGCTTAAATTTGAACCCTTGTAAGGGGAAATTTAGATCATGCTCTGAAAGCTTAAATTTATTGAAACCCTGTAAGGGGAAATTTAGACCATGCTCTGAAAGCTTAAATTTATTGAACCCTTGTAAGCGCAAATTTAATCCACACTCTGAAAGCTTTTCCAAGGAACATCAAATATTGCCTTTTCATAGAAACTTGACTTTATCTTGTAGAAAGGTTATCTGCATCGTAAGACTAAACTTACCTTTAATTAAAATAGTTTGTTCCTTAGGATGTGTATGTTTAAATCTCTTTCTTGTACAAATAAAAGAAATAAAATTCAGACAGGCATGCAAACTAGCTTCTTTTATCTTAAAATAAGACTTTAGCTTACGTAACTTAGCAAATACATGCAGCAACATTAGCATTTTATTTTTTAGGTTAATTGGGCATTTACCTACATACTTCGTGGTTGTAATTCTCTTATCGACATGGTTATTTGATGACTTGTACTACGCAGCAATCTAAAGTGTATAAATTAACCAAATCCATAATGAGTCAGTTTAAATATGTTCTTAGTACTTATCAATCGGTTTAAACTATTTTTAATTCCGAGTTTACCTAAAAAAATAAATATAAATGACTTATGTATTTTTATTCTGTTACTAGTGCTTGTAAATAAACTATTTATATGCCTAATTAATAACTGTTATTCATTTGCGTTTGTTTTCTTTATCACTTAATTCCTATCTTTTTTTAATTATTTAATTTATTGCACTTAAAATCTTAAGTTATAGTGCAAAAGGTACAACTTAATGCTAAGCATTGTCTACCAGTTCACCTTTGGGACGTAGCAAAAAAGATGATAGATAGTATATCGAAAGATATTCATTAGGGTGTATTTAATTATATTAAATGTTACAGTTAAAACCCGTTTTTAGATAGAACGCGTTTTCCCTAGTTAAAACTAGATTTTACTTAATGCCTTTGTTAAAACTAAAATAACTAGTCAAAACTAGAGTTTACCACTGATATTTTTGATTTTCCGATAAAACTAGTTGTCACTCCGAGCTTTGATTAAAACTAGCACAAGAGAAACTAATTTTAGATTTAAAACAAGTAATACATTTAAAAATATTTATTTAAAAATTCTAAGACACATAGTCATGTTCCTAGATTAATAATCTTACACTAAAGGAACATTTTAGGGTACATCGACATAAAGTAGACGAGAGTATTACGTAATTAAAAGTAAGCAAAGTAATCCAACAAGTCCACAGAACACAACCATAAAATTTAAATAATTGGCCAAGTGCATGTCGGGCCTCGCGCAGTGTACAACGTGGAAGGGACATACCCGTAATAAAAGGAACCACAGGCTATACTAGACAACGATAGTATAATAAAATTAAAATAACAGTCAAAAACTAAAAAACAAATCGGCATTTCCATACAAAAATGTGCAGCTGCCCGGGTAATGTGTTTAAAAATGTCGTTTTTTTATTTTTTGACTGTTATTTTAATCAATATAATATAGTGATCTGGTAGCCTGTGGTTCGATTTAGTACAGGTATGTCCCTTCCACGTTGTACATAAATCTTTTACGCACTGATGCATCTTCTTCCGCTTCCTGCTTCGCTTGTCGTCTAACCTTCTACTCTAAATTTAAATTTCAGTACCTGGGCGACCGAGCTTTGCTCGGTTACATCTCAAACATTAACAATTTTTTTTAAACTTGTCTAAAAACAATGCAAAATAAAAAAATATATATAAACTTAAACATAAAAAAAACAAAAGTAAGTCACCGAGTGGGATCCGAACCCGTAACACTCTTTCTAGCGGTCGCTATCCTTAACCGCTGAGCTAAATCACGGCGGTCGCGGCGCGACGAAATTAGCGACCATATTCTGCGTGGAAAGAAAAACGCATGAAAACTCGAAAACACGCGTTACCCCAAACATAAAACAAATCTAGATCGATTGTTTACCCCCGAAAACCCCCATATACAAATTTTCAGCGAAATCGTTAGAGCCGTTTTCGAGATCACAGAAATTTATAAATAAATATATATATATACATACAAGAATTGCTCGTTTAAAGTTATAAGATTTGTTTCTGATGTACGTACTTATGATAATTATGAAAGTAAGCAACTTTTTTTTTATCTATTTAGTACAAAAATATCATGTCTGTTTGGAGTATTAAGAAGATACGTTACTTTTACTATGACAATTTATATCATACCATAGACTAAAAACTATTGGGGCAGCGCCATCATTAGGCCTTAGAGTACTAAAGATTCTCCACCTTAGCACATTTGATTCATCGTTTTTTTTTGTCAACTAGTAGTTTTTAATTACAAGCAATGACATGGCTGACATTCCCCAGAGTTTAGTCATTGTTATCATCAGTGACCGCTATTGAAAATAACACATGTTAGTGATCCGTGTACATAATGACGGGGCGTGGGGGCGTTTGCTGATAAACATTGCCAATTTTATCAATATAATTAATTATATTGTTTTATATTATTATTGTCCGTAGTCAATTAATATTATTTGTATTTTTAACCTACTTCCAAAAAGGGGAGATTATTGATTCGTCGCGATATTTTTTTATGTATGTTCACCGATTATTCAAAGACGTTTGAACCAATTTGAAAAAATCTTTTTTGTTTGTAAGGGTACACTCGTCAGGTGGTCCTATATTTTTGTCTAAATCGGTTGTGTTTGTGCATAGATTTAGAAGGTATAACATGGATATAGAGTATTATAAAATGTGACCAGAAACGAAATATTTCTGTGTAACTTTTTATGGGTTGTATTTGTACCTACTACACAAGCTATGGGTAAAGCAGTATGATACCATCTTTACAGTATAAGATAACTTATAAATTAACACAGTTTACAATTTGGAAAATCAAATTTTCGTTTAACGATGTTCGAGCCAGGGTGACAATGGGTGACATGTTTTGTATGAAAACTTGTCTCATTGTCAAATTGATGCTATCTCTTTTGCTCTTATGAAGATGTCACTTATCATATTATCTGTCGCACTCGACTAGTGTGGTCTTTTTACGTAGTAAAAAAATTCTACTTCTATGTGTTTGTGGGTGAAGTAGGTTTTTAGTTTTGAAAATTTCGTAGCGGACCCTGGGCTCTAAAGCGTTACTGCTGAGGATGCAACCGGGAATACGTGAGGATGATGATTCTGATATCCGGCCGTTTCCTCGTTTTACATTTACAAAAGAAGACAAGCCGTTGGCACATTCTATGTTTTTTTCCCTTCTCCCAGACTAACATTATACTTGAATGGAATAATGGGCTATGCAAATCTAATGTACGCTTATTTGACCTTGCCTCATTGACTTATACTCGAATGTGTGACGCAATATTTGCATTCAGAGTTGAACAAAGCTTTCTCATTGATATAAGTTGGAATCATTAACGTCAGAAAGTAATTCCCTGCCGGTACAAAATAAATAATAATTACCACTCAATAATATAACCCGATGTTATTGTGAAAGTGAAATAACATACATACTATCACGTCTTTATTCCTAATGGGGCAGACAAAGCATTTTGGGTCTTGCGGCTCTATGCAGAACCCAAGGCCGCAAGACCCAAAAGCCACTTTTAGCGTCATGGTGGGCGAGAAGATGGTAAAGCAATCAATAAAGTGATGGGTTGCTAGCCGCATCGCCTGTTAACATGATTCGCATTTTTGCCCATTCCCTCGATCGGCTTTTACGATCTGCGCGGGAAGAGAAGCAGCTGGTACATTCTAAGTTTTTTCATTTCTCCCAGACCAGCATGGGGTGAAATAACAGAAGAGAACAAAAACAAATTTTGGCATTTCAATACTAAAGTGTGCAGCCGCCCGGGCAATTTGTATGGGAATGTCGTTTCTTTTTGTTTTTTGATTGTAATTTTAATTTTATTATGTGAACTATAGTGATCTAGTATAGCCCGTGGTTTGATTTATTACGGGTATGTCCCTTCCACGTTGTATACCAGTGGGGACAAATGGGTCAATTTTTAGTTTTGTGTGAGTGTTTGTTGTGTGTTTCGATTGTCCCAATCGCACAGTGTTCTATACCATTATATACGAAAAATCACTTTTGTTCTATAGGAGCCCCACTCAAATATTTATTTTATTGTTTTTAGTACTTGTTGTTATAGCGACAACAGAAATACATCAACATAATCATCATCGTTAGTTATCAAGGACCCACTGCTAGGCATGAGACTCCATTGTCAGAAATACATCACGTCTTACGTGTGAAAATTTCAACGGTCTAGCTATCACAGTTTTTAGGATAGAGCGTGGTGTCTGGTGTCTGGAGTTTTAGTCATAGAGTCCCGTTTTTACCCTATGGGTACGCAACCCTAAAACCGAAAATGGGACAAATGGAATATACAAATCTAAAGTACGCCCATTCCATCTTTCCTACCTATACCGGAATGTGCGACGTGATATACGCAATACGCATTCAAAGTAGAACAAAGCCCTCTCAATAATATTAGTTGGGTCGATAACTTATCCGACGTCTACGAATACCTATCAGGACTTCAGAAAGTAATTCCGTCGGCGCGCCCTCCCGGCGACATTTTCTAATTTCGTCTTCATTAAATTCCTTGCCAAAGGGTTCTTCGCGATTTTCGATCGAATCTTTCCAATTTAACGTTTTTACGACGATGTCAGGAAGTTTTCACGGACATGCAGTTTTATTAAGGACACATTGAAATAAATTATTTGAAAGGAAGCTAAATACAGCATAAAAACATCATGAGACCTCTCCAACCCGTCTGGCCAGTGGGAGAGTGTAGGCCAAATCTTCTGGCTGCAGTGACCAAGAGTGGCTCTGGTAGTACAGAAGGGGTCGTGCTCCTGCAGTGGAGACTATAAATTAATGACCTGATGATGATGATGATGATGATGATGATTTGAAAGGAAAAGGAGATACCACTTTTAGCAAATGTGCTAAGAAAAGCTTCTTTAAACTGTAAACAGTAGTTCATTACATAGTTTGAAGGGTTATCTAGGGCATAATGAGATCAAATGTTTAAATAATATCTCCGTTTCCTTTCAAATAACTTATTTCATACAAGGGCAGCTCAGGATCCCTGAATCCATGTATCCTCATTGAAGAGTAACTTAAAACATTTAAAATTATACATGTAAATTGCCTGTCGCTTGGCGCAGCGTCAACTGTAGGCCAATGTCCGCTATGTATGACGCACAGGTATGTGCATCACTGTTAATGGCGAAAAACTAGATGTATTGCGCTTGATTGTATTTCTAATCCTAGTAGTATTTTAAAGTTCAATCGAAATATAAGCGTCGGCCTCTTTTCCTATATTTTCATCATCATCATCTCAGCCTTTCTTCTGCCTTGCTGAGCATAGGCCTCCCTTCGTCGACGCCACCCATCTCGGTCCTGTGCTGCTCTTAATCAGGTGCGACCCATGACTTTTACTATGTCGTCAACCCATCTCATTGCTGGACGTCCGTCCGTTTCTTTCACCTGCTCTTTCCTTTATGTGATTATAGAAATTTATGAGTTTAATTCAAATATAATTAAGACTGAGACCACAACATTAAAGTTCTCTCCAAAGAACAAGAAAGTGAAAACAAGTTTTCGTGAGTTTTGGTATTTTCGACTCGACGTTTGATAATTGCCCTCCGTCGCTGTATATGACATTCGCAAAACATAACAATAGCAAGAAATTATATTCTCCAAACTCGCGATTACGGATAAGTTCGTACAGAAGTATAGTTTGCATCAATCATACTTAGTAGTAACAAGCCAGAATATTAAGATTAATTATTACTTAGCTCTATCAAATCTCGAAACACGCCGGCAAATCGTCAGTTTGTCAACACCCAACGACATTGATGGATTGTTTGACACGACAATACATATGTATAAAGCTATCATATTTGTTGTGTCAACAACTCGCTAATCTTATCGCGTTTCATGCAAGCAATGTAAATAAATCGACAACACGATAAATGTGCACTTCATTTAAAAACTAAAGTTATGTGGTTACTACGTGAAATGGAACATATTTCGTGTTTCTTAGAAGTTTCATGGGAGTAGTTTTAAGTTTTAAACTACCATTAGATTTAATGTAGCTAACAACAGCATCACCCACTTTGTAGTAAATGCATAGAGAATAATAATAATTTACAGCTTTATGTACATGAAAAATAGATACTAAAAGTAAGTACATCATAATAAGGTGGTCGGGTTTAAATTGAATTTACATTGGCAAGCCTACTAATTTCCAAATTGGTGTTTTTAATAGATTCATGATGGATTTAGATAACATTTATTAAAGGATTGTTGAACATATGTAACTGATAGATAAACTAAGTGCCACTCATAGTTATCTGTAGGGCCACTTCACAATAATTAACAGGAGATTCAAATAAGATAAAGGCATGCTTTATTTAAAATCGTGGACCTTGTTACTTCGGAAGGGACGTTAAAGCCCTTGGTCCCGGCTGTCGCCATTTTAAGGCAGATGACAAGCTATTTGAGATGGCTTTCGCTAAGAGATCAGGTGAAAACATGTACTTCTAAATCTAACTTGACGGTTCCTTAATCATTTTTGTACAAAATGTTTTTTTTTTCGTTGTTTATAATAGGTCCCATCGTTGGGCAAAAGCCTCCCCTCATTGTTTCCATCTATCGCGGTCTCTAGACGTGATTTGCCATTCTTTTTCAAACTGTGTAAGGTCGTCCGCCCATTTTTTTCTTGGTCTTCCTCTCTTTCTTCGACAGTCCGAAATCCAGTTGGTGACAAAATGTTTTAAAAAACGGAAATTTCTCAGTAAGTAAATTGTACCTGAATTATGTTTGTTAGAGGGACACCCCAGTAATTGGCCGTATTATTTAAAATTGAATTCGTTCCCATCTGAAGCCTTTAGAGACTTCCTTGATTATGCCCCGGATTTTTCCAGTAAATTAAATCAAAGTCAAAAACGGTGTAGAAGTTTTTCTAACAAATTTAAAAAAAGTTACTTCCATAGTACAGAGGACTTAACTGGTTATATGTCAATTAAATTAACTAAAATCTTGAGCCATGGTTTTTTAGGGTTCCGTACCCAAAGGGTAAAAACGGGATCCTATTACTAAGACTTCGATGTCTGTCCGTCTGTCCGTCTGTCTGTCACCAGGCTGTATCTCAAGAACCGCGATACCTAGAATGCTGAAATTTTAAAAAATTATGTTTTTCTGTTGTCGCTATATCAACAAATACTAAAAACAAAACAAAATAAATATTTAGGGGGGTTCCCATTGGTTTATCGAAAGGAACAATAACTAATCTTACAACTATTCTTTAAGCCATCCCTATGAAATAAGTACATTCCTAGTAAAATAACCGAATATTTGTGAGAATATTCTGTATAATAATGTTGCTATCTTGATGAGACGTAAACGGAAGTGCGTCATCTGCGTAGGCGTTCACACGTGTCTGTAGCGAATAGCCGAATATTTGTCTCACTGGCAGGCTCACTCAAGATCAAATTGAAGTCGCACCCACACGTCCTTTGATTTGCCTCCACAACCAAGTTTATCATGGTGATATTATAGGGAAGACGACAGGGTCAGAAAAGTATGATTGTAATTAGTCCGTCTTTTAGATTATCCAAAAATAATGGACCCATATTTTTTAGTTTACCGAAAAAGTATAAATTCACAAAAATACGGAGCATCAAAGTTCCGGATTGGGTGCTTGCGACGTCCCCGTAACTAAAAATCGTCCCTAGCCGTGACGTCGTGCGAAATTTAAATGCAATGTATTTTTGTCACTTTTTTTTTCTCAGAGAAAAGATATAATACGTCTACAATATATATATATATATATATTTTAATCTAACAGATGGGCTAAAAATATTTTTCCATTCGTCACGCCTATTCTCTAAATTACTGACTCTATGAACGTGTCACATTGACAATATCGCCGTGGAGATTCCTTGCGATTCTCTCGCCTGTAGAAGAATAAAAAAAAACCCCGACGATACCATCTTGTGATATTATGTGGCGGACGGAACTACGTAATATATTGATATTGTATTGCCATCTATTAATTATATTATGAGTGTCGGAACTGCACAATATATTGATAAGTATTGCAGCGCCATCTATCATCTTATACCTTTAAACGAGCAATTCTTGTATATTTATATATTTATAAACTAGCCGAAGCCTGCGACTTCGTTCGCGTGGACTTTATGTCTCTGGAAAATGCTCATCAGGCTGAGCAACTTTTACTATGGCGGCATTTTTATATCTCTTATAGTTTAGCTGGACCATTATGGTTCTGCATCAGGCGTTCCATTTTCCAAAATAATGTATAACCTATATGTTGCCCAGGCTTAATAGCTATATAACAAAAAAAGTTTCATTCGAATCCGTCCAGTATTTCCGGAGATTAGCGTGTACAAACAGACAAACAGACAAACAGACATACAGACAAACAGACAAACAGACAGACATTTTTTTTTAAATTCTTGCTCTATTACTACGTCTTCATCGCCCCCAATATTTTTTTTGGAAATATTTTTAATGTACAGACACACTTTTTTTACTGTTTTATTATATGTATAGATTTCTGTGATCTCAAAAACGGCTCTAACGATTTCGCAGAAAATTGGTATATGAGGGTTTTCGAGGGTATCGATATAGATTAGTCTTATGATTGGGAAAACGCGTGTTTTCGCGTTTTTATGCGTTTTTCTTTCCACGCAGAATATGGTCGCTAATTTCGTCGCGCCAGCCCCATCCGTTTGGCTCAGCGGTTAAGGATGCGGACCGCTAGGAAGAGTGTTACGGGTTCGAATCCCACTCAGTGACTTAGTTTTGTTTTTTTAAAGGTTCAAGTTTATATATAATTTTTTATTTTGTATTGTTTTTAGACAAGTTTAAAAAAATTTAGCTAGCGTTTGAGATATAACCGAGCAAAGCTCGGTCACCCAAGTACTTTGTCAGGTTAATTACAAAACCCCGAATTTCAAGCGTTATCACCCCATAACTTTTAAGCGACTGAGCCGATTTTCATCAAACATGGCATGAATACCACCGCAAGAAAAGTTGCTTTCACTTATTGCACCCTTTTATTACATACATACATATTTTCACGCCTGTTTCCCTTTTCTTGTCGGGGGTTTAAAAGGAAGAATGGGTGCGAGTGCCATATCAAAATGAACGATACACTCCCCAGCAAATGTATCTGGCAAGGGCTGAAATAACGTACGCTACTTGTTTAAATGTAAAGATTTATGTTTAATGTTATGTGAGACGTTTAAATAGATAGCTTTCGGCTTCTTGGGGGAATTAATCACTCTTCTACTGAATTACACGATTAAATTATAATTGTTTGAGCTTCAAAGGATATTAATAATGTAATAATGTACGAACTAATGTACAAAGTACAAAAAAATTTACAAAGATAGTAATGTACGTAATGTAATGTAGTCAGGTAAAACTTGTTTTTATTTTCAATTTCTGTTGTAACAGTTTTTTTTTACAACACATATTGAGCTAGCTCCAAAGTAAGTTCGAGACTTGTGTTATGAGATACTAACTCAACGATTATATATTTTATAACAAATACATATATAGATAAACATCCAAGACCCAGGACAATTTGAAAAAGGCCATTTTCCAACTTGCCCTGACCGGGGATCGAACCCGAAACCTCTGGTCGGCGGACTAGCATGGGGACCACTAGGCCACGGAGGTCGTCATTATAATTACGTATCTAATTTCCATGATTATTTTGTGTTTATAATTTGCAATCAAATTCATTATTAAAAATTGTAAACTAACAAATATAAATGTTTAATTATATTCATATCAATTTTAAATGCATTGAATTGAAATGAGTTATTTTTCTCATAAACAAAAGCTACTTATTTCGTCAAAAACAATTACAAACCTTGTTACAGTGGCGTATTGTTTTAATAAAAACAAATGAGAAAAGTTACATTAACTTGCAAAACGCTGAATGAAAGGACGATAACAAGGTTCTACGACATTTTGGCTACTGAAGCGCGAAACTCAACTATTTGCTATTTTCCAACTGATTCTAACGCAAACATTTTCTGTGGGATTTGTATGAAATATAGACTGATGACGTCATACTTGCTTGGAGTCAAATAGCGCTCTTAATATCAGTGACATTATTTTTTGATGTTTTATTTTCTTAATAGTACCGATTAATTATTTTTGACCCATGAAAGTACCCAAATACCGACTTCGTGAAATATAGCTTTTTACAGCCTATATCAGTCTCATCTCATCTCATTTGTCAGCACGGAATAACACTTCTATTCTGCTATCCTTTTCTGTCGCTCGAAACCTCATTTGCTAGAGCGAGAGAGAGCCACGGAACGTTTCAGTACGGCCGGTGCTGAAGCGTTCCGTCGCCCTCTTTCGGTAGAAAAGTGCTGTTCACTGCTAAAAGAGTCCCAACGCTTAGTCGCCTCTTACGACGTTTTCTTCTGGCCTGCCGTCAACACACGGCTAGACGACCAATAATACAATTTTTCAAAACTCAAACAGACATCAAACCCCTCAACCAATTTTGATAAAATTTCTATGACACCTGACAAGAAAAGAATTTTTTTAAACTGATTGAAGCGTCTTCGAGTAATCATAAAAAAATGGGTTTATACATTTGAAATGATAACCTCCTCCTTTTCTAAAGTGGGTTTATTAAAAAGGAAAAATAAAAACAGATAACATTTTATTCGTAGGATTTCATTAAATTGACATAAAATTAAATGTCAAAGCTTTGGGTGCCTGACGAGTCTTCCGCCATTCTGATCACGTTCTCCGTGTGAGGAAAACAAACGGAAATTAAATATAATTTTTGGGTGATACAACCTGCATATATTTCTGAAGGTTGACAGCTTAGCTGTATGCGAACTTTGTTGCCTTTCCTGAGTTGCGCTGCTTATAGTTAGGGAGGCGAAGAGGGGAATTTTCGGCAATACTCGAGCGTGGCAGTTTAAGATATGAGAGATACCTTAGACCTAATAGAACAACCTTGTAAAGTATTTAGCTCTATATGTAGTGACGCGCGCCTAGGATAGACGATCAGATTAGTAAAAAAAAATCGATAGTCTGAAATACTCGAGCGCGTCAGATTAAGATATTGGGGGTTGATTTTAGTGTTTAAAGACTAAATTTAACTAATCTGACGATAAGTCCTTGACCCCGCCGAGTTATAGGGTCGCGAACTTGTAAAAAAAAAACGTTAATCCTGCATTCTCGAGCGCGATTTTTTTTTATTTTATTTTGAAGAATATAATCTAAAACTTACTAAAAATACAAAATCTGCCGGTTTCCGCATGACCGGAAGTGTGGAGGAGCCATTTTGTCTTCCTAAGAACGCGTTGCGGCATATATAAGTCGCGAACGATACATTTTACAAAAAAAAAGTTTAAATAAACAAAAAAGGTAATTTTATTTTACACAAAAAAGGTCTCTTTACATTTTTGTCCAAAATTAAAACTTTTTGACAAAAAAAGAAACCAAAAAACCTTTTTCGGTCAGATTAAGAGAACCCACCAACATTTTTGTCAGATTAAAAAAATATGCTTTCAGGATACCGAGATAAACCTCCCCTATGAAAATCTGACGCGCTCGAGTATTTCAAAAAAACATTTTTTTTTTGCATTTTCAAAAATTCATCGTAACTTATCGTCACGCCGAAATCGTCAGTTTTTTTAAAGGAAGCTTCCTTGGGGCCTACTTAACACCCCTTCCGAAAATCTGACGCGCTCGAGTAAATTTTTTTTTTTGCATTTTTGACTACTTTATATGCCTACCCCCACCACGCAAACCGGCAGATTAGTATACAGTTGTTATCAGAGGCACTTGGGGCATACGAAGTATGAATATCTGACGCGCTCGAGAATGCCCAAGTAACTGTTTTTTTTAACATTTTTGAAAAACCGTACACGCCAAACCCACCGCTAAAATGGTTTTTACCATACGAGCTTTTCTTTTCGAAATTATTTTATCTTTCGATTTTGATAGGTCTCGACGGCGCCGTTGAATTACGCCATTTAGCTACCTCGCCTCCCTAACTATTAGGAGTTTTCCGCTTTTATCCATTTTATTTATTTAAACTTTATTTACCAAAACAACTAGGTACAAAAGGCGGACTTAATGCTAATAGCATTCTCTACCAGTCAACCTTCAGGACAAAAAGAGAAAAAACTGGTGGTAGGCATACAAATTAATAACTATAGCTATAATATAAAAAAATATCATCTTTCATACAAAAAACCGTTTGTTTAGTGACCCCACCTTTCGCAGAGACCATTAAATAAATAAATAAATATATTGAGACAAATTACACTGATTGAGCTAGCCCCAAAGTCTACATTGTTATTAATACAGAGCTTTTAAAAATATTAACCCCTTTCCTGTAATGTAATTTTTAGTAAAAGAATAAAAAAAGAATGATTACACTATAGATGATTGGATGTGAATGTTACAGGAAAACTTACAGAAATATAATTTTTTGCTGAATCAAATTGCACAAAATTTGAATGTCAAAGCTATGGAGTCGCATCGGTAGGCTCACGTCGCCAAAAGACCCCGGTTTGGGGGAATCGAACGTAAATTATAATATTCGGGTGATACGCATCGACATAGTACATTTATTAGCTCGTTGGTGATACGTGAAGTTGGAGCGCGAGCCGTCTCGGAATGAGTTCTTATCGACACAATAATGTATTGCATATTTTTATGATGCAGTTGTAACCATACTGTAATGTTCTTACGTGCAATACCGTAACCAGTCTGGTACAAGTTTGTTTGACATGCAAATTAAAAAAACACCGACTTCCAATAGTTTCATATGTAAACGCCATTTATTATTTGCCAGTAAAACTACAAAAACCCCAACTTTCTTGCGTTAATCCCCAATAACTTTCAAACGTATGTAAGGTTTCACAAACGACCGCATGGTTTGATGTAACGTGGCTTCAAATAAATGAATTTATAGCAGGCGCTTTTAGGAGTGGGAAACCGTGCTATACCATTGGGCTACGAGGGCAACGCCGCAGGTACAGCTTGTTTATTTCTAACCGACTTCAAAAAAGGAGGAGATTCAAAAAAGGACCAATATCTACGTTAATTGTGGACCGATTTTCAAATTGAACCAATATCTCCGTTAAATGTGGACCGATTTTCAAAATTCTTTTATTCAAAAGAGTGCACATCCGAGGTGGTTCCATAGAAATTTTATTAAAATCAGCTGTGTAGTTTGGAAGTGAAGTCTCTTTTTAGTTTAGAAAAATTATTGCTTATAAATTGGCAACCGATTTGATATTAGATACGCTGCGTTTTGTTTTATTTCTAAACAACTTATTAAGTTTCTTTTTGAATTTCAAAATAAGTTGAATGAATCCAGAACAAGTACACGTATTGTGCTCGTTCTGTATTATGATACTTTTCATATTTGAGCAGCAACCTCTTCAAACATTCATACTCGAGTACTCATCTCACAGTAGCCAGTTTTATGCAAATCCTATAGTCGTACCTACGGCTTATAACGGCAGAAACCTTTAAATGAAAACACCCGGGAAAACTGGCTTGATCGTATTATTCCGTATTTTTTATTATAAAATAAAACGTGGTTTAGTTCAGCTGATGTTAAATATCAGGCTGGATTTAGTGCATGACCGACAGTCAGCGCGTATAGTGCGCGCCGACCGTACGCGCTGAGTCATTTTTGTTTACACATTTAGTTCTCGACTGACGTTAAAAGACTCGAAAGAGATTGACCCACAGTCCCCGTCAACTGTACGTAACCGTACGCGGGTAGGTTACTAACAGCATTAATCAGATAACGATGCCTTCAGGGTGGTGCTGGGGTTCCCGCGGTTTTGTAGTGCATCGAATATGTTTCCGCAATTGCAAGTCGAGAGCTTTCACACTGTATAATACGCGGGAGCACCAACACTATTCTGAAGGTCACTGATGAGGGCACGTTAAGCCGTCGGTCCCGGTCACTGTCTTTGACATTGGTCGTTACCTACAACCATGTCAGAGGCCTTTAAGGCGGTTTAAAAACTCTGTCACTAGTGTTAGTCTCTAACACACACGATAGAAGACTGTAGCCGTTCATGCTAGGTTCGACCGACGTCAGGGCTGACCGTCGGTCATGCTATCATGCATTAAATCCAGCCTCAGAATTGCACTGCTAGGTCGGGATTGCGTCGGAACATTTCTCCCACATTGGAAAGTTGTTCATAAACAGGCGGAGGTCTGATTTGCCGTTCCAATCTTATATAACATCCTGTATAAGTAAAGTGGAGTTCGTAATTTCATTAGAAAATCGCATTTAATTTTCAAACTGTTTTAATCTGTAAAGATCAAAGAGTTTATTTAGTCCCACTTTTTAGATATTAGTTTTCCGAAAAAATAAGATAATTTATTCTGTGAAATAACAACCTTATCTGAATACGAAACAATCTTATCTGAAAGAAACTGACAATATTATGCAAATTACTACACAATTCAAGCCTTACGTCGTATCACAAACATTTGGGTAAGGCAGTGTAATGAGTTTCTGGAAATGCCAAGGTAATGAGATGCTTCACGCCCAGACTTTAACTATAATAGGACTTTAGGGCTCTCGTCAGTTTTAGGATGTTGAGAATATTACAGCAAATTTGCTTGCATGTCTCTTGGATGCCTATCTTCATCTATACTTTATCTTTTAATAAAATTTCGGTCTTTTTTTATTTACATGCATAACGGCCAGGAACTTATCGGTGTCAATGTGTAGAAAGAAAATATTATAAATTCAAACGTCTATTCTTTGTTTAAAAACTTCAATACCTAGTCAAGGTCAAGTTAAATTATTTATTTGCATATTCATGTAAATTTAACTAAATACATAATAATTAATTATAAGTAATGTAATAAGCCATGCAATAAGTCATGTATTTAGCGATTTTGATGAATTTTACTAACTTATATAACAGTTTCTGGGAGTTTATATACCCGTGCGAAACTGAAACGCTGGTTATGTACTTATAGATATAGTTAGAGGGATTATAGTTAGAAACTAATGAGGATTATGTCTACTTAATGTTTGTTATGTATTAGGAATGCGAGGTTAACAATAAATACATAAATTCACTTGAGATTATTTGACAATGACGCAAACCACGAAACTAGCACATATCCCAACAACCCTCTCTGTACTGCCAGAGCCATACTTAGTCAGAGCAGCTAGAGGACTTGCTCCACGCTGGCCAGACGGGTTGGAGTTGGAGAGGTCTCATTAATGTTTATAAGCTTTGTTTAGCTTGTACTTCCTAAGCCGCCTTCTACGACATTCACGGGAAGACTCGGAGTGGTCCCATCTTACTCTGCCGGAAACCACACGGCACATAACTTATACCTTTAATGCCTTAATTAATTAATAAAGTAGGTATGCCTTAGGCTCAACGCAGACGCCAGACTAGACTGCGCCGCATTTTTTAGTCTGTGAAAATAGAACCCATGGAATCACATGCAGTAACGCACACGACGCGCAAAAAGTCCGGCGCACGTCGTGTGCGTTACTGCGTATGATTCAATAGGTTCTATTTTCACAGACTATCACAGATTAAAAAGTGCGTCACGGATAGTCTGTCGTCTGCGTTGGGCCTTAAAGTCAAAAGTCAAAGTCAAAAATTTTTATTCAATGTAGGATAAATTTATCTCTTATTGAAGGTCATTTTTTTTAAATATTTTTTTTTTTAGTGCAGAAGCTAAAAACTACTAGCGTTTCGGAACGACCACTGCTGGGAAGATTACGCCGAAAGAAACCCAGTTCAATATTGGTCCCTACCCAGCCTGATGGGCTATGTTACAATTACAATACAGATTTACACTTAAGCTATACATTTAAATTATACAATTACAATTTGCAGACAACTATTTCCAAGAATTTTTCTCAGATGATGATAAGTAGTCATTTACATGATAATACGCATTTTGTAATAAATGATTTTTAACGGCTGTCTTAAACTTAGATAATGGTAATGCTACTATATCATCTGGAATTTCATTATAGAGGCGCAAGCCGAGACCCACAAAAGATTTTTTTGTTTTCTCTAACCGCAAAGCTGTGATGGCTAATTTATTTTTATTTCTCGTGTTAATACTATGAATATCACAATTTCTCTTAAATGAGTGTATATTCTGAAGCACGTACATAATGTTCGCATAGATGAATTGCGAAGGGAGGGTCAAAATATTTATGTCTTTAAATAGTTCCCTCAAAGACTCTCTAGCACCTAATTTATATATAAATCTGATAGCGCGTTTTTGTAAAACAAATATGCTATTTATATCTGCAGCGTTACCCCATAGCAATATTCCATAGGACATAACACTGTGGAAGTACCCAAAATATACCAAACGCGCTGTATCAACGTCAGTCATTTGCCTAATTCTTCTAACCGCATAGGCCGCAGAGCTAAGTTTTCCAGCTAATTTTTGAATATGGGCACCCCATTGCAACCCTGAATCAAGCGTTATTCCCAAAAATGTTGTGTTATCAACCATATCTACTGCTTCCTTATCAATAAATAATCGTGTTGGATCTTTTGTAACATTTGGTAAGCAGAACTTTACACATTTCGTTTTTTTTGCATTTAATACTAAATTATTTGCTGTAAACCAATCCAACACTTGCGACAATATATTATTCATCTCATCAGAGGTGTCAGTTTTCCTATCTACGCTTACTCAAACCCCTACATTATTTAAGAGTATTAGGTACTGCAAAGTAATTAAGAATATTTGAATACTAAAGAAATCGAATTAAGAGGCCCTTCACTTTAATTCAGTCAGGTTGCCGGATATTATACGGGGATCATTACTTTTTACTACAAAGCGAATCCGGGACATGGATCTCCGACGATTGTTCACGAGGACCATTTAATCTTTTGTATTGTACGTTTTGCAGTCATTTGAAAGTTTAAGGTTTTCACCTTTATGCTACCTTTATCGCCGGGGGCCACCGGAATATATTAAAGCGATAGAATTGTATATGCTGTGGAATATGACACATTCATATTCATTTCCTCTAAGCATATATAATAAGGCATTACAATAATCAATACAAAAGGAATCTTATTATCTTCTTCCAGTGTAATCATTGTGGTCTGCACTTTTGAGACTTGTTTGAGTCATTCATACTCGATATCGTAGTCAAAACTAAAACACAATAGGGATGTAAACAAAAAAATATTTTTGGGTCATCAGATAGATTATTAAAAAGTATGGTATTCTCCCATGCTGGTCTGGGAGAAATAAAAAACTTAGAATGTACCAGCTGCTTCTCTTCCCGCGCAGATCGTAAAAGCCGATCGAGGGAATGGGCAAAAATGCGAATCATGTTAACAGGCGATGCGGCTAGCAACCCATCACTGTATTGATTGCTTTTCCATCTTCTCGCCCACCATAACGCTAAAAGTGGCTTTTGAGTCTTGCGGCCCTGGGCTCTGCATAGAACCGCAAGACCCAAAATGCTCTGTCTGCCCCATTAGGGATAAAGACGTGATAGTATGTATGTATGTATGTATGGTATACATATTTTTTCTCGTCTTGATTTTTAAACAGCGGCGACGTAAATCAGCCCCACTCCGAAACTTCTAAGCGCTGTATCTTCGTGAATTTTGACTACTTTGCTAAACGAAAAAATATGGGTCATTAATTTTTGGATCATCTAGTTGACGGACTAAACAAAAAAATATGTTTTTTACCCAGTCTACATCCGTATCATAGGTAACGTTCAGTGGGCCATAAACCAACAGTATAAAGCTAGATACTTTTTCCATGTGGCCGGTACAGTACACGCGTCTTTGTGTGAATAAAACGTAGGGCTTTCAAAGATCGACTCATCACCCGACTGCGTTAAAAGGAGAGTTACGTTTTCGAGTGTATATCTATATGTAAATTTCTATAGGACGCTCACAGCGCGGTCTCAACGGTTTGATGGATTGGCGTCATTAGATTCGTTTTATTCTGAGAGTGACACTGCCATATAAAAAGGCAGTAGAGTTTTTATGTTCTTTAATAATTACTCGTTTTTAAACCCGGCAAAAAGAGGAGTGTTATAAGTTTGACGCTAATGTTTGTCTGTCTGCGTGTGACATCGTAGCGGCTTTTGCAAATTCGTTTTTTTTACGTAAATGGAAGTTCCGTCGCTATGGTTCTGCTATGTTTGATGAAAATCGTTTCTACTCTTAAAAGTTATTGGAGATTAACGCTTGAAAGTTGGGGTTTTTGTAGTTTTCGCTACGGATATTGATTCTATTATTTAGTTGCTCCGCTCATCATTAGATGGCGTTCACATATGAAACTTTTGGAAGTCAGGGTTTTTAATTTGCCTGTCAAACAAACTTGTACCAGACTGGTTACGGTATTGAACGTGAGCACATTACAGCACGATTACAATACATAATAAAAATACGCAATACATTATTGTGTCGATAAGAACTCATTCGGAGACGGCTCGCGCTCCAACTTTACGTATCACCAACGAGCTAATAAATTTATTAATATATACTATGTCGATGCGTAATCCTACTGTCCTATCCTACTAATATTATAAATGCGAAAGTGAGTTTGTATTTTTGTTCGTTTGTTTGATACTACTTCACGCTTCAACCACTGAAGTTATTCGAATGAAATTTGATATGGATATACTTTGATACCGAGGAAAGAACAGAGGATAGTTATTATCCCGAAATTCCTGGGTAGCGAAGCCCACGGGCACAGCTAGTTTAGTATATAACGCTTCAGAGCCAGGAGTCCGCCACACAACCTAGGCGATTTGATGAGGTTACTGGTTTTAACACAGACCGACTGCCGGCTGACCTTCGCTTCGCAACCCAAAGGGTAACAAACCAATCTATGGATTGGTTTGAGCAAAGGTTAGATGGCGTTTGGGACCCACAGTTTGTACGTGCCTTCCGAAACACGAAATCAGGTAATTCAAGACTACAATATCCTAACCAGACTGGAAACAATTTTTAACAAAGTATGATTCCCAGGGGGATTCGAACTCATGACCTCCGGATCACAAGGCAAACACCTTGACCATTAGACCACGGAGGAAGGTTACTAGACGTATTGCCCATAAATTTAACGCGATATGGACTTTACGAACTGCGCGGGATGAGAAGCAGCTGCTACAATCAACATGTTTTCCTTTCGCTCAGACCAGCAGCGTGTAAAATAAGTAGTTTGGTGTAGGTATTATTATAATAATTTTGAAAACTGGTGTTTAAAAGGTAAATTCTTTATATCATACCCACCACGTTAAAATACTCTTTACACGTTATGAATTATTCATGTTGTTATAAATTAGCAGAATAGCGGCAAATTTTAATATAACGTCGTTAACTTTACAACGCGTAAGGAATAGGCGTTTTTTTTTTAATTATTCGTTATTCGTGACGACAGGGTCCGAAAAGTATGATTGTAATTAGTTCGTCTTTTAGAAAAGTAAAAATTCACAAAGATACGGAGCGTCAAAGTTCCGGAGTAGGGGCTTGCGACGTGACGTAATGCGAAATTTAAATGCGCTGTATTTTTGTCATTATTGGTTTCTCAGAGAAAAGAAAAAATACTCGTACAATATTTTTAGGGTTCCGTAGCCAAATGGCAAAAACGGAACCCTTATAGATTCGTCATGTCTGTCTGTCTGTCCGTCCGTATGTCACAGCCACTTTTTTCCGAAACTATAAGACCTATACTGTTGAAACTTGGTAAGTAGATGTATTATGTGAACCGCATTAAGGTTTTGATACAAAAATAGAATAAAAACAGTAAATTTTAGGGGATCCCTATACTTAGAACTGAAACTCAAAAATTTATTTTTCATCAAACCCATACGTGTGGGGTATCTATGAATAGGTCTTCAAAAATGATATTGAGGTTTCTAATAGCATTTTTTTCTAAACCGAATACTTTGCGCGAGAGACACTTCCAAAGTGGAAAAAAGTGTGTCCCCCCCCCCGTAACTTCTAAAATAAGAGAATGATAAAACTAAATTAAATATATGTTGTTCATTACCATGAAAACTACCAGCGAAAATTGGTTTGAACGAGATCTAGTAAGTAGTTTTTTTTAATACGTCATAAATCGTAAACGGCAATTTAACTTTCATTCAATCAACTATAATATAAAAAATAAAAAAATACATACTACAAGACTTATGCTATATTATGTTATTTGCTACTACGGAACCCTTCATGGGCGAGTCCGACTCGCACTTGGCCGCTTTTTTTAATAATCTAACCGATGGATCAAAAGTATTTTTCCATTCATCATGCCTATTAAACCATATCGCTAATCGTCAATCGTCACATGGAGTAGATATTTACTAGTTACAAAAGTTACTTCAAACTCACAAAGTAGTAAACCAAACTCACTTCGTAGGATATGGCAGTACATAGGATCTTATTTAATAGAATGTCCTTTTTTATTAAGTACAAATATTTTAAGGGGTGATTCAGTCCATAATTTTGAACAACTTTTCCCAGTAAAATTTTATCGAAATACGAAAAAATAATTTTCATTTTCCATAGTAATGATATCACGTGACTACTTCGATTTCTATAAAGACCTAAAATTTTTTTTCCTATATATATATCCGATATATATTTATTGGGAAAAGTTGTTCAAAATGATGGTCTGATTCACCCCTTAAAATATTTGTACTTAATAAAAAAGGACATTGTATATGTCATGTCAGAATGTTTGAAAACTTTATCACTACCACAGTGAAACTGTATTTACATTATTGAAATTCATATGTAATGTTACTCGAACAATGTTGCAACGAAACCATTTTAAATGTTAAATCGAGTGACCCAAATTATGTAAATCGTAATGCCGCATTGGGTAAAAATGCAGGCATGTGAAACGAAACGTTCAGTACAGATAGTGGGCACACTAGGTATAAAATAAATGCGTGTCAATATATTCAATACTCATCATGAGTACGTATTTATGTCAGTTGAAACAAAACAGTTGTACGAGTATACGTTAAGTTGAAACAAAATTCATTTAGATCACCTATGGTGTTTTGTTTAGCTAGTATTTCCTAAGTGCCTTCTACGCCATCTGATTCCGAATGGCCCTTTTCTACTCTGTCGGAATCCACAGGGCATAATTAAAATATACATTTTAAAAATCAATATCTTGGAAAATTAATCAATTAATTATAAATTTTAGATTATATTCTTAATTTGTAATGTGTAAAGATATAAAAGTGTACCTCTCTCTATATTTCAATAAAAATACATGTTAAGATTTTTACATTTATTTAAATACCTAACCAAATGGATTACCTGTAAGGTTTCATTAGTAACCAACTTTGTTCGTTAGTTCCTCAATTATTGAAGAGAGAATAACCGTTTTAGACTACACTTTATTTTTACTGCTTGCTGCGTGGAACGTAAAATTTTACGTTATTTCCCATAAGGATAAACAAAATGAGGTAATTGGTAAGTATAGAGCTAATAGCGAGACTAATTAAACATGCCAGGACCGTAGTAAGTGGGGGTCCATAGTTTCTGCCTATGCCTCTGTGGGAAACAGGTGTGATAATATTGTATGTATTAAACATTCCAAAATGAATACTTATATTGTTTACTGTACCTGTAGTAGATACAGATACATTTTCACGTCTATATCCCTGACGGGGAAGACAGAGCCCAGGGCCGTTAGGCCCAAAGGCCACGCTTAGCGTGGTGGTGGGCGTTAAGATGGTAAAGGAATCAAAATAGTGATGGGTTGCTAGCCGCATCGCCTATTACCATGATCGTACGTTTATCATATCATACGTTTTTTCTTTTCTCCCAGACCAGCATGGAAGAAACCAGATGGTACCTGTAGTAGAACATACGAAAACATGATTTTGACCCCGAAGCAAAAAGGGGGTGTTATTATAAGCCAATGTCTGTCTGTGTTTTTGTCTGTGCCATCGTAGCTCTCGAACGGATGGGCCGATTTCGATGCGGTTTTTTACGTAAAGCAAGTATTCTTGCGGTGGTCTTAGCTAAGAAAATTCAGCCGTTCAAAAGATATTAGGGGTGAAGGGTGAAAGTTTAAAAGTCGGGGTTTTTTTAATTTGCCGGGCAAACAATCTTGTTTTCTATTTATCCTAAATATATATGCTATTAGCATTATTTCAAGGCATCGCATATATAATTTGTGTTTTTATCAAACTGAATTGTTCAAATATTTTACTTAACTAAAAAACTAATTCAAATAAAATATATTTTTAAGTGCCTAAGTTTCTAAGAAATTATTCCGAATAAAAAGCACCTATTAATATTTTTCAAAATGGCTGTCCAAAGTTCCAAACATTGCATTGTGCGAGCGTGCAAGCAAATTTATATTTAATTCCTTCAGCACAAAGGTCTATTCTTTGAAGACAATAAATTATAACTAAGCATGGAGAATTGAATGCGTATTTAGTGGACTGATAAATGCGACTTTAAACTTTGTAACTGATGAATTAGAGTTTAAACTTCTTTTGAGCATGTCTCTTAGTAAGGGTGTCTTCAGTTATGCCGGTGGTTAGAGAGATTAATGATTTTACGGATTAGATTTTAGCATAGGAAAGTCCCAACCCTAAGAGAGCTGCTCTTGCTCAAGTCCAGTGTACGTTTTGAGGCTAATCCGTCTGTCTGTCCGTCTGTCACTAGACTGTATCTCATGAACCGAGATAGTTAGACCGTTGAAATTTTTACAGATGATTTATTTCTGTTGCTTCTATAACAACAAATACTAAAAATAATAAAATAAATATTTAAGTGGGTTTCCCATACAACAATCTTGATTTTTTATAGATACTTAATGAACGGCACCCTTCGTGCGCGAGTCCGACTCGCACTTGGCCGGTTTTTTATTATATTTAAATTAAATGTGAGGTTTGCTTAGTAAATTACGTTTGAACAAGAATTTAATTCAAATATGCCGAAAAATTGAAAGTAATAAGGTTTCCCACAAACTAACATGACTAATCCATATACTTATATAGTGGTTAACGCAGGCGAAGCCGCGCGCTGCCTCTAGTCAAAATATAGAATGGTATTCCTATCGATTGTGTAGTACCCGCATCTCACATATGCTAACTAGTTACGGCTACAACGTTAGAAGTGCAGATTTCTAAGAAATTTCGAGCTGAATAGGGGTGTAAACTAAAAAAAAAACATGGCCCGTTAGATACATTATCTAAAAGTTTTTTTTTTTGTCGCCATTTATGTCCCCTGGTTGGGCAAAGGCCTACCCTTGTTGTTTCCAGCTACTTCGATCTTTAGCTAATTTATTAAAAGTATAGTAAACTTATTTTTTCTTTTTTCCGATTATGTAACAAATAATGTCGAAGTTACAGCGCAATTAAATTTCGCGTGATCATTCCCACTCATAAACGTCGAAGCGCTGCATCTTTGTAAAATTTTACTGCTTTACTAAATGAAAAATTATGGGTTTTCGGTAGATTATCCAAAAAAGTTAAAACAAAAAAGAAGTTGACGGACTATATCAAATAATATATTTTTTCTACCCCTGTACTGTTATCTGTCTTTAAAATGGTTCTGAACAATATTATAAGAACATTGATGCAACAATATGATTGCAGAAAAAAGTCTATACTCTATGCCTCATAATAGCACATGTGTTGTTATTTCACTAAAACGATACACCTAGCCATAGACCAAGAACATTTTTTTCTATAGATTTACCATACTGCCAACATAAGAAAAAAATGTTTTTTAACATAGTCACTAAAAAGACGTCAATAAAAAAAAAGTTTACCATAGATACCATAAAGTTCAGTACTTGTATATTCTAAATCTGATTTACCAAACATATGTACGTCAAACATTTTCATATTTTCTTTGTTTGTTTTTGTATTTTATTTAGTAAATATAGTCGTAGAAAAAGTATTGTATGCAACGTTGTATAAGTACGTCAAAAAATGCTCGATGGCGTCTAATTACGATGCTCGCCAAGGCTCGCATCGTAACCTGCGCCACTCGCATTTTTTGACCGTTATTATACAACTGTTGCATAAAATACTATTATACCTACCTAACCTTGTCAAAGCAACTTGGTTAAGTAGCGGACCCTGGGCTCTGAAGCGTTACCGCTGAGGATGCAACCGGGAATACTTGAGGATAATGATAATCCCTATAGCTATTTTCTCTGTACAGTTAGCATCAGAGATACCTGACCCCATAACCCCCAAACATTTTCATGTTAAAATTATTTTCAGTTAATGAGAAAATTTAAGATGTAGGTGGAGGAGGCTTTGTATTGTTGTGTTTTATCTATGTTTCACTTGTTTCAATTTATGTACAAATAAAGAATTTACAATACAATATAATAGGAGGGGTCAGGTATCTCTGATGCCGACTGTACCTATGAACGGGTCCTAACTCGCCCCAAATAGCGCCCCACGAGTTAGCCCGAGGAATATCCGCGATTACATGCGTTGAAACGTCGGCACATTATCATTATTCTTGTCCATTTTCTTCATTAAGGAAAATTAAACGACGTCCTTTGCATGCCACGGACAAGTTTAAATTTGTTCAGTTTAACACGTTCACTGCCGCACATTGTAAATTGTTATTTTTAACTTTAACTAATCCAACAAAATTATTACAATATAAATGTAATTTTACCTGCTTTTTTTTCGCGTACAGATCGTTAAAATCGATCAAGGGAATGGAAAACTGAATCATTTTGATAGGTGAAGCGGCATGCATCCCACCGCTATTTTAATTCCCTTTTTCTATATGTATTAAAAAAACCATTACGCGTGTTTGTTTTTCATGTGTGTAAGTGGCTATCACTGCTGTCAGATTTTTCAGCATCTGACGTAGCTTGTCGAATGCCATACAATGATGACAGCCGGGATCAACAGCTTATGCTTGTATCCCGAAGCACGGAGGAGGTCGAGATTTATGCCCCCTATTTTATTTTCTGAATACAGCGTGGTCCTCGTCCCCCATCCAAGTGTCGATGGTAGGCGCTAGTTATGTGCACTTTCAAGTGTATAGTAAGTGTATAATATTTAGACAACATTTATGTGCAATTCATGTCATGCCTTTAGGTCAATATTCTGATAAATCTGTTATTAATAAACTGCCTTCTGATCATTCAGGTGTATATGTAGTTTATGTCAAGGAGTCCAAAGGCAAGTCCAGCATTTTGAACAAAGATAAGACTTTTTGTAGGCCGATTACTTCTAAAAATATACAAAAACTAAAAAATAATTTAGATAACAAATTGTTGTCGGTCGTTTACACAGGAAAAAATCCTGACGACCATTACAATAAACTATTTAACGTTATTACCTCAGAATATTCAAAAACTTTGAAACAAAAACAAGTTGTAGTGCATAGAAAATTACAGTTTAGTGAGTGGGCTACTACCGGCATCTACATAAGTAGGAGCAGGCTTTATGACTTATATTCCCAAAAACAATATAATTTTAGTCCTTCCTTTCTAGAATATGTTAAAAATTATTCCAAAATATTTAAAAAAGTTTGTAGACAAGCCAAGGCAAATCGTATAAGTAGAAAAATAAATAATGCTCCTAACAAAATAAAAGAAACTTGGAATGTTATAAATAAAGAAACGGGTAAAAATAAAGCCAAAGAAAATATCTGTCAAATCAAATCTTGTGGTAAGACTATTACTAAAACTGAAGAAATAGAAAATATTTTTGATGATTTCTTTACTAACATTCCTTTAGAACTTACTTCTAATGTGAATTCTAGCCCCCAGCGTGCTGAAGCCTTGCTTAAGAATAATGTTAGGCCTTGTGATTCTAAATTTAAATTTAAGCATATTGGCCCCAAATATATAATAGATGCATTTAAACAGTTAAATTTAAAAAAATCTGAAGATCATTGGGGCATGTCAGTTGCTGTAGTAAGCCATATCATAAATATCATAGCTGCTGATTTAGCTTTTATATTTAACGAATGTATTGATGAAGGCATATTTCCTAACCTAATGAAATGTAGTAAACTAATCCCCTTATTTAAAAAAGGAGAAAAAACAGATCCTGGCAACTACAGACCTATATCTATCCTGCCAGTTTTGAGTAAGGTGTTCGAAAAGATAATGCTCAATCAAATGCTTCTTCATTTTAAGACCTACAACCTTTTCCATAGCCAACAATTCGGCTTTACGGAAAATCGACCACCGATGCGGGAGTAGCACTTGTTACTCATATATACGACGCATGGGAGAACAAAAATGATGGAATTGGATCATTTTGTGATCTCTCCAAAGCATTTGATTGCGTAGATCATCCGACACTTTTGCTTAAATTTCGTCAATACGGTTTTGATGATAAGTCAATAAAACTTATAGAATCTTATTTAACAGATAGGCATCAGACTGTTGATTTAAATGGCATAAAATCGCACGGATCTAATGTTAAGATAGGCGTACCGCAAGGTTCAATTCTTGGATCTTTCCTTTTCTTGGTTTATGTCAATGACTTGCCTTACATGGTTGAGAAGCAGGCTGGCATAGTGCTGTTTGCTGATGACACCTCGCTTATATTCAAACTTGATCGACATAGCACAAACGCTAGCGCGGTGAACAGCACCTTGTCTTCCATTTCTGATTGGTTTTCTGCCAATAATCTCATGTTGAATGCGAAAAAGACTCAATGCGTTAGATTTTCTCTTCCCAATGTGAGACAGGGCTGCGTTGACATAATGATAGATGGTGAAAAACTCGATCTTGTTGAAAGTACTACCTTCTTAGGAATTACAATAGACTCGAAACTTCAATGGGGTGCTCATATAACTAAACTTTCAAATAGGCTTAGTTCTGCGGCTTATGCTGTTAGGAGAATAAGACAATTGACAGATGTAGCAACTGCTAGACTAGTGTACTTTAGTTACTTTCATAGTGTAATGTCTTATGGCATACTCCTGTGGGGGAATGCAGCCGATATTCAGACTATTTTTATTTTACAAAAACGGGCAATTCGTGCTATTTACGGGTTAGGATCTAGAGACTCACTCAGAGAATTATTCAAGAAAATAGATATACTTACCTTAGCATCACAGTATATATTTGAAAACATAATGTATGTAAGGAAAAATATTTCCTCATACAATAAAGTAAGCGATTTTACCGATAGAAATTTACGTAATAAGAATGACTTAGTTGCCCCGTTTTATAGGCTTAAAACAATTAATAAGACATTTATGGGGAACTGTATACTTTTTTATAATAAATTGCCAAAATCGATCCTTGATATGCCAGACAAAAGATTCAAAACTTATGTAAAGAAAGTACTTTGTGAGAAGGCTTATTATAGGACCGATGACTACCTTAAAGACAAAAAAGTCTGGCGTGAGCTTGACGCGGGTCCCTCTAAAAGTTTGTAATATAGGTACTCGAAAATGTCATAATTTGGTACATTTTGTACAAACTGAATCTACAACTTGACATTACTTTAAAATTTTGACATTCTAAAAATTAAATTTAAATTATGATATGACATAACAAAAAAAAAAACAATGTATTCTCTGTCCACATTAACTTTAAGTATTAATTAAATTGTGAGTTGACGTCCTTGGAGAAAAGGTGCAGTGCAGTTTGTTACCGCTTCTTCTGCACTAGCGCTTTGGAAGCGGTAGTAAACTTAGCTGTAAGTAACTATTTGACGTTAACAATTGTGCAACAAAATAATGACGATTATTAAGAGATATTATAAATATCCTATGATAATAAAGATATATTTGATTTGATTTGATTTGGTCTTATGGCCGTGAGGAGTAGACATGATAATGTTGTCTAAATATTTTTGTTTATTACTTTGAATACATCTGAATATAATTAATAACATGATTGTTCTTTCCAGGTAAATTGACTTGAATGCAGAAATGAAGAAACAAGACGTCTTGGATTGGGTATGAGTTAGTGTACCACTGTAGAATCTTTAGAAAGATCAAAATAATTCAAAAGTCTATAATGCCTAAAAATTGGCTGAAATTTCATCACCACTTTTACGAACTGCCAATATTTAAGTGGAATTTTCTGGGTATCGGATAGTTATATATTTTTTTGTATATTTCCCTCTTCGATAATATTTATATGAAATATTTTACCCTGTTTGTTTCTCTGAATAAATTAAATAAATTTAATAATATAAGGTAGGTAATAATATAAAGAAATTTATTTTTGATGTCGTGTCGAAAATACGTTTTCTAAATGTTTATTCATTATAATGACGCAAAGGACAAACACATATAAAAACGCTACAAAACTTTAAAATTCTTTGACTAAAGTACTAAGTTGGTGCGCTATCAATTTGTCCCAAAATGGCCTAGTTTTTCGTCTGCTTTTGCTTCGTAACTTGATGTTGAAGTTAGCCAAGGACCTTAACTTCGGAGTAGTTCGGAGTAGTAGGCGGACACTTTAAATTAGTTTAAATCAGTTCTTATTGAGTCAAAACTGCAGCTAAGTAAAGACGTGATATATGAAATGTAAACATCAAGGAGGTTTTTATTAATTTTGAAGTATTTATTATTCTTTTCCATAAAACTACCTTAAGTTGCCTAACTTGCATTTCGTCCAAGAGATGGGATGGGTGATGCCTTTCTTTCTTATATTACATACACGAAAAAACTAAAAAAAGTGATTCAAATATCCAAAGGTAAATATATTTTTTTAGTTTAGTCCAGTACGGCGAATTCATAAGGATGACAATAGAAGGAAGAAAGAAAACCCAGACGCATCAATATGAAGCAAATAAAGGATAAAGTGGGATTGGTGACGTATAAAAATGTAAAAAGGCTAGTTGAAGACAGACTAAAATGAAAAGAACTACAGACAAGACCGTCGCTATTAAAGATTAATGAATTTGATACAGTTTTCACTGACATATTCACAATTTTTCCTTGCGTTTGGGCCGCTGGTACTATAATAAATCACATAATGTAACAACTCTTTTGTCACCATTGCCATGTGAGTGCCATATGTGACTCCGATTGTTTATGGCGTCCATAAAAATAACATTATAAGATTATAAGCCGTGGCATTTATGGTGATCGAATCGATTTTAACCGACTTCGAAGAAGTTTTTAATTTTGTTTAAGAAAAATTACAAGATCTGATGTCATTTTAATATTTATTCTAAAATGACATCATATCGTCAAATGTTATTTCATATTTAAGAGGGGTAAGGGTATATTATGTTATCTTCATAATTATAAGAACCATGTATTGCATGTCATCATCATCGTCACCATCAGGTCTTTTTAGTCTCCACTGCAGGAGCACGACCCTTTCTGTACCACTAAAGCCATACTTGGTCAGAGCAGCCAGAGGACATAGTCTACACTCTCTTCGCTAGCCAGACGGGTTGGAGAGGTCTCATTGATGTTTATAAGCTTTGTTTAGCTTGTATTTCCTAAATCACCTTTTACGACATCCACGGGAAGACTTGGAGTGGTTCTATTCTGGTCTGCCGGAAACCACACGGCAAAATGCAAATCAGATGACAACGCAATATTGTCATAACAAGATGATCTGATGGAGCAGGAAAAGGGCCATAGTAAACCCATAACCCCATGATTCGTAGCATGTCCCAAACTATAAATATTAAGTAAAACACATTTTAACTAGCAGTTAATTCAACAGCCACTCGATTTTGTTACAGAATTAGTAATCTGTGGTACCGTGAAACAAAAAGTTTTGCTAATAACAACCATTCTTTTTTCTCAGTGATAGTTCAACGTGCACACATTGTAGATTTAAAACCGCCGGGTCAACGCCCCCGCTTACCCACCTGTATTATGCGCTGCATATTCCCGGTAATCCTGAGGGATTACATGTCCTGTGCTTATTGCGGGCTCCTTGTGAAGTTACACTGCCAACTTTGTAGGATATTTCCGTTAAAGTTATCCTTTTCCCTCGTAAAGATAAAATATGCCTCATTGGATAGACTTTATTTTTCATTAAACACTAGCTGTGCCCGCGGGCTTCGCTTCCCGTGGGAATTTTGGGATAAATAGTACCCTATGTCCTTACCCGAGTCTCAAACTATATCCATACCAAATTTCATCCAAATCGGTTCAGTAGTTTAAGCGTGAAGAGGTAACAAACAAACAAATATACAAACTCACTTTCGCATTTATAATATTATATATAGTAGGATAGGATAGTAGGATTAGTAGGATTGTGTGGAGTGTCGTAGTCGTAGGTTATGTTATACGTCTTTCTCGTTTGGAACAAAGCCGTTATTTTACCGTCGATTTACTTTGTGAACCTCTGTGCAATAAATACTCGTAAAGTGAATAATGGTGCACACACTCCATCTATCGCACTGCAATTTTCTGCAGCGGAACCGCAACTTTTCACCCGCAGCGTGCTAAACTAACGTTTCTACTCGTACGTGCAATTTCGTTAGCAGAACTCCTGGGATTTGCGAAATCTTGTATTATTTCAGACTTGTATAGCATAAATTTTATACCCTGCCGCCAAAGCATGGCACTTGCGATAGCGTTTATCGAGCGCTATGATCTATAATTATCTCGTTCTACATAATAATAACGACGGGGGTGGTACTAGTCCGTCGCGTGCTACAAACTTCATCTGGTTTTATCGACGGCCTATGCCACGGGGGCTGCTTTTGAAATGAAGAGATAATTGACTAATACGAGTTTTCTATAAAGTATCTTCAGAAATAGAACGAAAATATTTATTTACTTCTACCTTTCACCTTCTTGCAAAATGTAGTCAAAACAAAGGCATAGGCCAGAATGTCAGTCAAACATTAGTCAAAAAAATAATGCCGGTCAAATGTTATTTCAGTCAAACGTTGGTCGAACAAAATTGATGTCGAGCAATAGATGAAATAGATAAATGATAAATACCTATGCGATGTAGACTAGCAACCCATCACTATTTTGATTCAGTTTTCGTTAGATCTACGGCCCTGGGCTCTGTCCTTTCAGGCATAAAGACGTGAAATGATGATATGCGCTTTTGTAATACAAGTAAGATTGCAAAACACAAACTGTTATCGTAACAAAAAAATGAATCTCATAACAAATAACACATAATAAAAACAATAACATTGACTGGATTAAATCAATACATAGAATATGTAATGTATAACAGAGTATATTTAACACTAGACTATAATTAACAGTCGCTGTTTAATAATTTCTAACCGATCAATATTTTGCTAACTGTGTCAGGTTAAATAAACCTCATCGAAATACTAATTTAGTCATACAGGGTCATAAAAGTATGATTGTAATTAGTCCGTCTTTCATATCTTCCAAAAATAATAGATCCATATTTTTCAGTTTACTAAAAAAGTAAAAATTTACAAAGACACGGAGCATCAAAGTTCCGGAGCAGAGGTTTGCGACGCGACCGCTAAGTAAAAATCGTACCTAACTTTCTAGTCTTTCAATTTTTGTAATATTTTTTTGCTTCTCAGAGAAAAGAAAAAATATGTGTACAATATTTTTTAATAAATCCGACCGACGGACCAACTATATTTTTCCATTCGTCATGTCTTTTCTAAATGACGCTAAATATGTCGCTATCTACCATAATTTACGTTGTAGACAGTACAGTTTTAGCTAGATGTTGGGCCTAAAGAAAACAAGATTAAAAAATTTCAGGACCTTCAAACTATATCGAACAGTTATCTGTTTAAGAAAAAAGTCCACACGCGTTTTCTCTGCAATGGTATCATCAGACTTTATAGTAATCATCAGACATATTTATTTAATGTATTTTTTGTATGTATGGTAATGTTATTAAATAGTGTGTTGTATGTTTTATCGTAATATAATATATATTTATTAATTAATTAATTATTAATTAATTAAAGTGTAATATTTATTACTAAAGTCACTTGACTAATGTTTGAGTATCTTCGATATTGTTTTTTATTATTCCCGTATTGAAGCCAGCTACGAATTGGTCCGAAGAGACTTGCACTGGTTGACTAGTAGAGTATGCTATTAGCATTAAGTCCGCTTTTTGTACCATTTATTATCTATACATATAATACATATAATAAAACAGTAAAAAAAGTGTGTCTGTACATTTAATATAATTCCAAAAAAAATTATATGGGCGAAGGAGACAGTAAAGTGTAACGAGTAAAAATTTAAAAAAATGTCTGTCTATTTGTACACGCTAATCTCCAGAAATACTGAACGGATTCGAATGAAACTTTTTTGTTATATAGTTGTTAAGCCTGGGCAACATATAGGGGAAAATGGAACATCTGATGCAGAATTACAATGGTCCAGCTAAATTATAAGGGATATCTAAATGGCGCCTTAGCAAAAGTTGTTTAGCCTGATAAGCATTTTCCAGAGACATAAAGTCCACGCGAACGAAGCCGCGGGCTTCGGCTAGTTCGTAAATAAAGTTTTTAATAAAAAAAATTACTAAGTTGCTTGTCCTACGAAAATTCTTTCGATCGATTACTACTGTCTGCGCGGGAAACGAATTATAAATATGGAAATATTCGAAGTGCCTTGGTGTTTACATGAAGATATAAACGTAAAAACCGATGCATCATCCTTGCCCTGTTTTCCGTCACGTTTATAGTCCGAAAATAGCTTGAAGAAGCAAGTGCTTTTCGAGTACACGGATAGATGTTTGACTGAATCTATTTTTACCCATTTGCCGATATCCGATTGATGGCTGAATCTATTTTTATTGAGTTTGTTTGATTTTTGTGTGTGGAAGTGGCCAACACTGGTGTTCGATTTTTGAAGCTACATAAAGGCATCTGACATAGAACAATGAACTTTAAAGTTCAAAGTGGAGCACTTAAAACTTTTTCATTGTTTCATCAAGACGAATAAAACGAGCTCAAATTCGATGGGCTTACGTCATTTCATTACAGAGTTCCTATGGCCACCTCGGCTCCATCATCAGGTCTATCTTATCATAATATTGAACTGTCACGCGATATACGTATGCGTGCAAAATTTCGGCTTAGTCGGAAACAGGGAAACTTAACTTACAAGATTTCATTACAGACAGGCAGATAGACAGACAATACGACAGGTGAAACTAAATAAAAGCTTATAAAATAAAAGTATTTCTTGCACAAGAAAAAAAATATAAAATTAATGAAGCATACCAAAAACTAAAAAATGCATAAAACTTCCAGGCATAACCGCTTTTTTTAAAAAGTAATGAGAAATCAGGCAAATTACAAGCTTTTATTTATTTTAGTCTACATACTATGTAAACTAGTTAGTACTATGTAAGTGACTAAAATATACTAAGGCTCTTTCCAAAGACGTGTGGCTACGAGCTACAACGTGCGTTGTGTATGTTATTCTTGAATTTACCGAGATAACTTGTCCGTACACCCGAGCATATCAAATTGTCTTCCTTACGTAGTCGGTAAAATAGAAGAGCATATAACGTCGTGTAAATTGTAAGTTAGTACCGAATTTAAGTACAGCTACCTTAAAAGTTGGGATCTATGAAGAATTAAAAGAGTTCCCAATCTAAATTTGAGGTTTGGTTTTATGTTTCTTCTAAACTGGTTTGAGAGATTATAGACGACATGACTGGCACGGGAAAGCTCAAGATAAAGTGATCCTAGCACAAACAAACAATTACGTTCAGTCCATAAGAAAACATCATCATCATCAGGTCTTTTAGTCGCCCTGCAGAAGCACGACCCTCTCTGTACTACCAGAGCCACACTTAGCTAGAGCAGCCAGGGCACTTGGCCTACACTCTTCTCGCTGGTCAGACGGGTTGGAGAGGTCTCATTGATGTTTACAAGCTTTGTTTAGCTTGTGTTTCCTAAGTCTCCTTCTACGACATCCACAGGAGGACTTAGAGTGGCCGTATTCTACTCTGCCGGAAACCAGACGACACTAGTAATTCATTCATTCATTTCAGCCGCCCATCGTCACGTCCACTGCTGTACATAGGCCTCTTCCAAAGATTTCCAAAATGACTGATCTAGAGCGGCTCGCATCCAGCGCCACTAGTAATAAAGGCTTGCAATACAAGTGCACCAAAATACCACAAAATTCCAATACAAACGTTCCTGTCACGGTATTATGTACAGTACGCGTGACACACAAAAGCGGGCTTCAACATTTTTTGCTTTGTATGCCATAAAGGATTCGAGTGTAACAGTGTCAAATAAATACTGTTCCAGAATTCTAGTGAGTGCCGGTTTTAGCACTTACGATGCCTACAGGCATGTTACGACGCCGCCCTTTACCCTCCCACCAATAGACTACGAACACAATAAAAGAGGTAGGTAAAGAACCTGTAGGTTGACTGGTAGAAAAAGACAAGTCCGCCTGTTACAAATTTTGTAATAAAGTTAGAAAATAAATTAAATAAAAAACTGACAAATCAATAAATTATTGGTAGGCACTGTAATTCCTATTCAGGTGATAATTTTCTGTGCACTGAAAATTGTTTTCTTAAAACTCATGTCCTTTAAAAATAATGATCTAAATTAATACATGCTGTGACTTTTTAATGCAATTAAGGAGTGTAGACTTTTATATGCAATAAACTGGAATGTGTTATTTTAATCAGTAGCGTTATACTATATACCTACAATATAACTGAATTAAGTTAAGATTTTTATATATGCAGCAGCTAGGTACACTATCTTTATTAAATAATGACTTCAGTCTGCCCGATTCTCAATAAATACCTTCGAAACTTATAGTTTCTGAAGCTCCCCTTGCTTGTCGCCCTTGGGCTGTTCCCTCCCGGGCTTTAAGCTGCCCCCACTTCTCGTTACAGAGCTAGAAAATAAAAATAAAATGGACTACGTACGTTTCTTCGCTACGTGACTGCCGTATTCACTAAATTGCCTTTTGTATCAAAGTTTTTCTTCATATACTTGTAATGTAGAATTTTATAGTCCGTGTTTTCGTGGCAGCACGTGAAATTTAATCTGAAATTTTAAGGCTAATTTAAAGCCGTGTTTTGAAATTAACTATACAAATCATTAGACATTCTTACCTATCTTATCGCATAACGTTGAGGCTGCAATGTTTATATTGAAAATAGGCAAAGTCTAAATGCGCATATTACTCTTTTCTAAACGTCAAGACAAACATTTTCTATGGGATTTGTATGAAATACCAAGTAACGACGTAGTCTGTTTCTGGGAGTCAAATAACGCTCCTAATATTAGTTTTTCTGTACATATTAATCTAGAATCATGTTTCAAATGGATATTCATATGATAAATAGCATTATTTTTAATCTGCGACAAAAAGAGGGATGTTAAGTATTGTTATAAAAGTTTGACCCTAATGTCTGTATGTCGGTCGTGTAATCGTAGCTCTTGAATGAATGGACCGATTTCGAGGTGGTTTTTTAACGTGAAAGCATGTTCCCTTGCGGTGGTTTTTAGCTATGTTTGATGAAATCGGTCCAGCGGTCCAGGTTCAGCCCTTCAAAAGTAATTGGAGGTTAACGCCTAAGTCGTTTTATTTTTTAAAAAGTTCCAAAAAAAATTTTTTTTGATCCCTATACTACTCTATAGCAAGCATAAGAAGAAGTTAAAACAAAAGAAGCCGCCAGTATTCACCGGCTTTATATTATCTTTCATATCTTTCGTTATCCTCACGTCATTTCCGGTTTTTACGCTCGTGTTCCGCCATACTTTATTAATTTTCTTTCACCACGGTTAGATTTGTCAAAATTTATATCTGTAAATCTGACATTTTAATATATAAAATCAGTATTATATAAAATAGTAAGTAAAAGTATATTTATTTTCTCCATCTTAAACAGAAATAAAGAGTAGTTGTAGAATATAACTTGATTTTAGTTATGCTATAGATTAAAGGAGACTGGAGCCTGAAGAAGGCAGAGCCTGTGTCACAGTACTCCTTTCTTTATTTCTTTATTTCTTTATTTTCGCTTACATGCACTCATACATTACATGGTTAGTAGGTTAATAAGTACATGAACCCTGACAGGGTGTTGCGAACTAAAAGTATGTTGAGTTGAGTTTATATTATAATAGTGGTTTTAGATTCAGGATATGTCAAAAATTGTTAGTGATTACATTGAATGTCAGCAGAGATACATAGAACTTTTATGTTATAAATATATATAAATAATTGCCGTTAATTTCAGTTAAGTTTGATTACATTTTAATTTAATTTTAATGAGATGTAGTTTTTGTAAATCCGAACGTTTAAAATATCTTAACAATAATATTGCAATAAAAAAAATATTTAAAAGAAGAAAAAAAAAGATAAATATAAATGTCAGTATATTAATGGCTGTGGCTTGAGAATTCTTTAAACTAGTTGTGTAATTTGTCTTCTAAGTACTCTTTGACAGAATAATAACCTTTTGTCAATAACAATGTTTTTAGTTTTTTATTAAAAGTTTTGTCATTATGTTCTAATTGTAGTGATTTTGGTAGTTTATTATATATTTTGATTGCACTCACATATGGTCCGTTATTGAATATGTCCAGGTTTTTTTTCGACGGTAGTGCCAGTCTATATTTATGTCGTGTGTTTATGTTGTGTGTGTCTTTCATTTGCGTAAATATGTGTTTATTTTTTCTCACGAATGTGCATATGTCAAGGATATAAATTGAGGGTAGTGTCAAGATATTTTGTTTTATGAAATACGTCTTGCAGCTATGTCTGTATGGTAAGTTGCACAGTATGCGTAAGCACTTTTTTTGCATTAGGAGTAGGTCGTCCGCGTGGACACTATTGCCCCAAAGCATAACACCGTATTTTAGCCAGGAGTACGCGTAGGCGTAATACGCTGTCAGAGCAGTTTCATAATTTGTGCTTACTTTTAGAATGCTTAGTGCGTATACAAATTTTGATAGTTTATTTTTGATGCTTGTCACATGTTTTTTCCAGTCAATGTAAGAATCTATTGTTACGCCTAGGAGTTTGAAATTATTTACTTCTGTGATTTCTTGATTTTCAAAAGATAATTTTAAGGTGAGCGCTTTTTTTTGCCATGGGTGAAATTGAATTATTTTAGTTTTTTTCATATTTATTTCTAGATTTTTTTTGTCAAGCCAGGATTTTAATTTCGTAATGCTATCTAATAGGGTCGCGTTAGCCTCAGTTGATGTGCCACATTGGAAAAGTAGTGAAATGTCATCGGCGAACATGACACACAAGTTATTGGGAAATAATTTGGGCAGTTCGTTAATGTATACCAGGAAGAGGATGCACCCGAGCACGCTTCCCTGCGGGATTGAACAATTGGTAGTTCGAATGTCAGATCGTACTGCTTGCGTCTCGTGCGAGTCATTATTAATATACGAGTATGTCACTTCCACGTATTGTTTACGGTCCGTCAAATATGATTTTAGCCATTTGTAGGCTTGTCCACGAATACCCGAGTCATATAATGCTTTTAATAGTGTTTTATGGCAGACTTTATCGTAAGCTTTTGTCATGTCGAGTAATAGTCCTACAGCGTATTTTTTGTCATTTATAGTTGTAAGTATTTGCTGGATATATTTGTACACGGCTAAGGTCGTAGATCGGTTTTTTCGAAATCCGTATTGGTTCTCGTCGAAAATATTATATTTTTCAAAGAATTTATAAAGTCGATTTGCCATAGCTTTTTCGAAGATCTTGGATATTATTGATAAAAGTGCAATGGGTCGAAAATTCGATTTATCTGTGCAGTCACCTCCTTTTTTGGAAATTGGTCTTATTTTTGCTATTTTTAATTTTTCTGGGAAGCAACCTTCGTCAAAAGATTTATTGATTAGTTTGGTTAAAGGGGCAGTCAATTCATGAGCACAAGCTTTTAGCAACGTACTGGGTATCTCGTCATTACCGAAGCTACTTTTATTTTTTAGGCTTCTTATCAATTTAAAGACTTCGCGCTCCGATACGGGTGATAGGTAAAGTGAGTTAGTGGGAGCCGCTTTGCCTATGCGATGTCCGCTGGGTGCAGCGTGACCGCAAGGTGCATGTGCATGCGACGGCGGTCCCGGGGCAGACTGAGCCGTCGGCGGCGTGGGGGACTCGCCTATCGTAGCGAAGAAGTCATTCAAAGTGTTTGCTATCAAGTTGGGTGATTCTGTAGTTTTGTTATTGATTTTAAGTTTTAAGTTTTTTGTTTTATTTGTGTCTTTCGTCGTTGTGTTTTTTATAATTCTCCACATGGTTTTAGTTTTGTTGCTTGATTTTTTCATTTCATTAGTGTAATTATTTTTTTTCGATATATTAACCGATTTTTTTAGGACTTTTGTATACATTTTGTAGTAAGTTTTTAGTATGTCATTATTTGTTTGATTAATGAGAATCCGCAGCAGCCGTTTATGTTTACAAGATCGTTTTAAACCTCGTGTGAGCCAGTTTTTATCAGTTTTGTTTTTAATTTTTATGGATTTTACCGGTATATATGTGTCAAGTTTGTCTTGTAAGATGTCATGAAATTTATTGTAATTGGTATTTATGTCATATTCATTTTTAATAATGTCATCCCAGTTAATTTTTGCGATCGCCAGTTTAAATTGAGTTATGTTTTTTTCCGTATATAGCCTTTTTTGAGTGTGGTAATTTTTGCACGTTTGTGGTTTAATTGTGGCTGTTTTGTTTGTTAGAGTTGTGTATAACACGCCATGGTGGTCGCAAAAACCAAAATCTTCGACATGAACATTATGATTGTTATTTTTATTCGTGTATACTAGGTCGATGCAAGTACTTGACGTTTTTGTCACCCTTGTTGGTTTGTTAACTAGTTGGTGAAGGTTACGCGTTAGCATTAATTGGTTGAGGTTTATTGAGTGTTTTGTGGTCTTTAACATATCTATATTAAAATCTCCGCCTATTATTATATGTTTTTTACAGTCTTTATATTTCAGTTTGTTTAGTATATTATTTATGGTTTTAAAGAAATTCTCAATTTGCCTGTCTTGCCTATAAATATTAATTAATATAATGTTATATTCCGGTAATTCAATTCCGCAGCATTCTGTTACTCCTTGTATGGACAGTTCAGCGATGTCTGTCCTTTCCATGTATTCTATACCGCTGCGTAGCAGAATCGCCACTCCTCCCCCTTCTTGGTTGCATCGATGGAATATAGCTGCGAACTCGTAGCCGCGTATATTTATGAGATTTAATTGGTTCTCAGATATCCATGTCTCGGACACGCAGATAGCATGTATTTGCTTATCGTGCGTAGCAATAAATGACTCCAGTGTATGGGATTTGTTTTTTAGGCTTTGCATATTTTGAAACATTATATTAATTTCAGTTCCGGAATGTCTGTTGTGAGTGTGTTCCACTGTGGACTCGAAACGTATGGCTAGTGTTTCTATCTGCAAGATCTTGTGTGGTGTTCAATAGTGTATCCGTGTTGTGTTGCAATGTATCGTCGTGTGTTCTCTGCGATATAGTGAGTTTCTTACTATGTATTGTACCTTCATGTATGGGTGTGTTATACTCCTTGCCGTTTATTATGAGTTTATTATCCCTAATTACTGCATGTTGCCCTTCCTGCCTAGCTTTGTATAATAATTGTCTCAGTTGTTTTCTTGCTCGTAACGATTGTTCGTCCATAACTTTGGATATATACATTCCTGTATGCCTAAAGTATTGCGTGTTTTGAAAAATATACTTCGTCATTCGTTTACTGATAAGTTCGATAATAATCGGTCGTTTGGGTCCTTTTTTGCCTATCCTTCTTACGTCTTCTATATAGCCTGTCAGGTTTATATTAAGAGTATTGTAGAAAATATTAACTATTTCGTCATGTAGGTCGTACTCCGTCTCCCTGTATCGTTCTTCAAGTCCATATAACACAATTTTTTTATCAGTATCTAATTCTTTTGTGTATGTGTGCGGTGGTGATGGTAATGTTTGTACTTGTGTGCTATGCATGGTTTTTTGTAATTTATTTTCCAAATTTTTTAATTCCTGTCGTAATGTTTGTTTTTCTAGTTCAAGGTTTTCTATCTGTTTTTCCATTGTCGTAACTTTATTCAAAAACTGTTCCTGTTTGTTTTCTAATTTACTAATATGTTGCTTTGTCTCTTGTCTAAGGTTATTTATTGCAGCGGATATTTCTGTTTGTATTGCGCTGGTGAGGTTGTTAAGCAGTGTAATTTGAATAGTTTCTAATTTAGAATCTAATAGGCTACTGAATCGGTCATAGGTAATTGTGTCCGTGTTTATGTTGGTTTCTTTAATGTGTTCATTGTTGTGGGTTGTAGCATGGTTGCTAAGATCGGTTAGGTGTTCTGTGTTTCCCGTGAAATTTTGATCGACTCCAGTGCTTCCTCACCCGTAAACTTGATGTATTTTCCACTAAATATCACATCCACAACTTTATAAAAATACAAGTTACAAACGTTTTTCCCGGTTTACTGCAATCTACAAGATTTTCCTCTATGAATGTAATAAGACAACTTCGCGGTATCTTTATAAGCCTATGTGTTATTCTGATGTATAAGCAATATATATGATTGTAAAAAAAGAGTAACAAACATCCATCCATACTTACAAACTTTCGCGTTTATATTAGTAGGACAAGTAACAAATGTTTTTCTCGGTTTACTGCCAACTACAAGAACTTTCTCTATGAAAGTTATAAGAAAATACTTAAACTATAGATAAATCGATAAGATCCTGACGATATCACGTAGCCACCATAAAGATCATTGAAAAGTGGCCATTTTGTATGCCAAGAGCCACGATGGCGTGTAAACCTCCACTTGAATATCAGATTTTGTAGATAGGAGGCACTCAGCTGGCGATATTGGGAATATTCACCCTGAGTGGTATTATGACATAATTTTACTAACTTATTTTTCAATGCAAATATATTGTATGTGAATTCAGCATAGTTTGACTTTAATTGATTCTTTCCTCTCTTGTTTACCGATTTTCAATAAAGGAGGAGTTATCAATATGTCGCGATCGTTTTAATAAATGTATGTTCACCGATGATTCGAAGACGCTTGGATTGATTTGGAAAAATCTTTTTTTGTTTGAAAGAGTGTACTTGTCAGATGGTCCCATAGAAATGTTATCAAAATCTGTTGTGTAGTTTGGGGATAAAGTCGGTTTTTTAATATAATAGTTAAATTTTGTATATTATAATGTATGACCTTCTCACAAAATTTCACGAGTATCTAATCGAAACACGAGCCGCAGACAGACAGCCGGACAAAAGCATTTTTGGCCAATCTCGAAACAGACGTTTCGCTCGGTTGGTCAATTATTTTATCATGAAATTATTCAACAAATTCTAATACGAATGACAGACATAATTTTGTATTCAATAAGCCTTCTTGCACTACAGGTCCCATTGGACATTGGACCAGTAGACACCAAGCCCCACCAAGTCTGTCTTGAATAATTAAATAAGGTTACTATTACGTGCTTTGTTTATGCATTAATCCCTCTGTCAGTCAAGGAATTACTAATCATGGTAGAGTTGCTGTCCAAATCACTTGCCTGGAATTAGTTTAAATATTTACATTAATTTATAGTTTGTCCGAGTTTGTCACACATTTCTTAGACGCGCTTTCCTTGTCCCATCATTCCTTAAAAAAATATTAATTGATTTTGAAATAGGCAAAAAACTCCAGAATCACATGCAAAAAGTGACTTTTAAAAGAAGGCGGTGGAAGGTATTCTTGTATGAAATACTTAGTTTGTGTAGCCTATTTTAAAGGAAATTTATTTATAAAAAAATTATTGGCCCACAATATGCAATTACTTAACGCTAAAAGAAATCTCTAATAGAGTATCTAACGTTGTTTCTGCATAATGTTTCTGATTGTTTTTTAATCTTATTATTGCATATTATGTATAGTTAATAATCAATAACAAAAAACAAATGAGAGAGAAAAGTGGAAGAAAGTTCATACTCCACCGACGAGAACATAGCTCTTAAATAATATAGATAGAAAAAAAAACAAAACAGGATGTAGTAAAATAATACCTGTTAACATTGACGTCAGACAAGACAAAGTTACTTCGACCAAGCATTCATTAGAAGTGATGAAGTGTTAACTTTTACACAAAGTCGAAGTACTTTAGCAGTAAGTCACAGACGCCCAGATGGCCCGCTCTTTGAATCTGGTTATAAATAAGAAAGTTTCCATATAAAGACGTTATGGCCGACAAAGGTACGTCGATAAAAATATTTTATTATTAGATTTTAGGAGTATATTTAGTATTGCTGTTTTGATCCCCGGTAATTGTGAAGTTGCATTCCGTTTGGAAATTTTTGACTCAGACGTACATATGTTCCATATTAAAATGTGTAGCCGGCAATTTGTATGGAAATATCAAATTTCTATTTTGTTTTTTGATTAATTATTTTCATTATCTATAGTGATCTAGTATATCCCGTGGTTCGATCTATTACGGATATGTCCCTTCTACGTTATATAATATCATGTCTGTTTCCCACAGGGGTAGGCAGAGACTATGGACCTCCACTTGCTACGATCATGAATCATGGTCCTATGGAAAATGAAGTACCTACTATTTTTTATTTTTAATAAATTCGTTACAGAAATATTTGGTTAGTGAGTGATATTTCGTTATGTGCCTTGAAAAGTTTTAAAAGTTTTTCAGTATCATGGACTCCTATCTACTCTTCAAATAGTTTCAGTAGGTATACGTAATCAAAAAAACATACAGCAGATACATTCATCATTAGGTATTTTTATCTCCACTGCAGGAGCACGACCCTCTCTCTGCTACCAGAGCAGCCACAGGACTTGGCCTATACTCCCCACGCTGGCCAGACAGGTTGGAAAGGTCTAATTGATGTTTATAAGCTTTGTTTAGCTTGTATGTTCTAAGTCGCTTACTACGACATCCACGGGAGGACTTGGATATTACCCTATTGTACTTTGCCGGAAACCACACGGCAAACGATACATTATTGAGTCTTTATCGCTGATCAAAAAAGGTCCCATTCATTCAACCCACAATAACACTACATAATGAAACAATGACAAAGCGAATCTTTTCAGCCCCTTTTGAAAACTAAGCCTGGGAAAATGCATACGCAGGGGCTGTAGACTGTAGGCTACTGCAGCTCTCCGCTAACAATAGATAAGAGCCGGCGAGGATGCTCGGGTTCAAGGGGGGGAGGCAGGCGTGTTCCCTTTTGAACCAAGTGACGCAATCTTTTTTTTACATCGACAGTATCCCATTGCACAACGAACTTACTTTGGGGCTAGCTCAATAAGTGTAGTTTATCCCTAATTTATATGTTTATTAAGTTATTTTTATCTAATACCCAACTACGGAAAAATCTTACTAAAAGTATGAATCATCCAATTTAACCAAGCTCGGCAAGTCGGCAGTCATTTACGGTTAACAATGTACATAACTATTTGGACACCCACTCGATACTGAAACAAAAATCTTACTCACTGTTTACTTTAATAAGTACTTTGGCCTCACAATAAAAGCTTGTACAAAAAAATCTTATAAAAAGAACCTATTGTATGTAACATTACTTAAATACATTTATTGCAAAGGTACAATTTTTATCCTTTGTCACCCGTTACAATGTGACTTCTTGTAGCCTGTGGCGCACTGCTGGGGAAATGCCTCTCTCCTTTTGCACAGATCTACGAATCAATATCCGTAGATATGTTTACCTAAATAAATGAATAGGTAAAGGTAACGTGGACATTTTTGTCATGTAATTTTATTTTTCATTCGTTTCTAGAGAATCGTTTTTGGGTCTTGCGGCCCTGGGCTCTGCATAGAACCGCAAGACCCAAAATGCTCTGTCTGCCCCATTAGGGATAAAGACGTGATAGTATGTTCTAGAGAATTCGTTAAAACTTAAACCGTCTTATTAAAAAACGCAGACTAACTTTATTACTAGGTTTAAAACAATAGCCGGCCAAATCGAGTTGACGTCTAGTAATAAGCCATTGTCTATCTGAAAATGTCAACTTGATTTGACGACCTCCGTGGCGTAGTGGTCACCATGCTAGTCCGCCACCCAGAGGTTCCGGGTACGATCCCCGGTCAGGGCAAGTTGGAAAATGGCCTTTTTCAAATTGTTCTGGGTCTTGGATGTTTATCTATATATGTATTTGTTTTAAAATATAGTATCGTTGAGTTAGTATTCCATAACAAAAGTCTCAAACTTACTTTGGGGCTGGCTCAATCAGTGTAATTTGTCCCTATATATTTATTTATTTGGTCGGATAATGGTTTAAACCTAGTAACAAAGTTAGTCTGCTTTTTATAATAATATAAGACGGAAGAACTCCCACATGAGTCCAACTCTGCGGTCCTATTGGAGCCCACCGGCGAGGGGGTTCATTCGTCACCCACCCTCGGTTCGAAAATTTCCCGCCACTCTTCGCCTGAATATTTTGCGGCCACCGTTTTGAACGTCATTTTTCTTCTTGATTAGACCGAATTTTTGAGCGGGTAACTTTCAGGGACTGTTTGGCTAAAATGGCTTGCTTTTTGGGGTGTCAGTCTAAGTATAAAACGATTTTTGCTTGTTGCAAAATGGTATATGATGAGAAAATCTTTTGCGCTTTGTGTAACTTCGTACGTTCAGCTTTTTGACATACTTGATTTTACCATGTTTTTGGGTGATTTTTAACCGACTTCAAAAAAGGAGGAGGTTATCGGAGGATGTAGGATATATTACGACGTTTTTTATGTGTTTCCCGATTACTTGCAGAAGACTGGACTAATTTAGAAAATTCTTTTTTGGTTTGAAAGGACTTATAAGGATGTTTATCCTGCAGTGATTCGAGTCACATCGAAAACGTAGAGGAATGTTTATAAAATTTTAGATTCATTATAATTTTTGAAAACTAACAACCAACTACACAACTAATTTAGATAAAATTTTCCAAATCGGTAGAAAAAAAAGTTTTATAATAATTAGTGAACTAACATACAAAATAAAGATCGTGACGAATCGCTTACCTCCTTTTTGGAAGTCATTTAAAAAACACGTTTTCATTAGCTAAGTTAAAACAAAGAACTATTTACAACTGTACGCGATGTCAGTGACATAATTCAACCTACAGAATTTCCGCTGGTCACGCAATTGTGAACTGTCCCTGATTGTTAACATTGCCAGTAATTAAAAGCCAAGGTCGTACACAGAAGTCCATGCAACCAAACTACATGTTGGGAGAGGTCACCGGAGTTCGTAATGTGGTGTAGTGGTTAGAGCGTTCGGCTCATACCCGAAGGTCGCGGGTACGATTCCCGGCGGGGGCAACAACTTTGTGTTGTTGTCCTAGTTTGGTTAGGACATTGTAGGCTGATCACCTGATTGTCTGTTAAGGAAGATGATCCGTCCTTAGGAGGGCACGTTAAGCCGTCGGTCCCGGTCACTGTCTTTGACATTGGTCGTTACCTAAAACCATGTCAGAGGCCTTTAAGGCGGTTTAAAAACTCTGACACTAGTGTTAGTCACTAACACACACGACAAGAAGAAGAAGAAAACAAATGAGTGATGGCATGACGAAGACTTTTATTATTTAATTTACACACACGAGACCGGTTACAAGGTAAAACATCAGAGAGAAGAGAGAGGAACCGTGTCGTCCACAGATTACTTAGAAAACGGCCGTGATATTGACACATGTCAAGTTGACATTGACGTATGTTCCGATACTACAATTGTAGGTAGTATCCAGGGTCAAACATATATTGTTTTGTATTGATAAGGGTATAAAACGTCACAAAATAATGTAACTTGTCGTGATTTTATATTTACTATTGCAGAAAAACTGATAATAGGAGCGCTAATTTGACTCCCAAGAAACTATGACGTCACGGCGTGCTATTTCATATAAATCCCATAGACAATGTTTGTTTTGACATTTGGAAAAAAGAATCTGATTTGACTTGTTGGAAAATAGCAGATTAAAAGCCAAGGTCGTATACACAGAAGTCCATGCAATCAAACTTCATGTTGGGAGAGGTCACCGCAGTTCGTTCGTGACCAGATCGCGATAAGGTTTGTGTGAACTGATTAAACTGATTATTAATAAACACGGTTAACCCACCTCGTATAGTCATCCTTTTATCTATATACATATATTTTATAGTCATATAAATTTAGAACCGTTCGCTAAACTTGCCTTAATTAAACCCTCTGCCCTCTTTTCCCCTATTTGACATAGTAAGATACATAGATTTAAGATACTACAGTAAAATAAAATTCGATGTCTATGGTAAGATAAGAACTAGACAAAACACATTTTAACTAAAACAAGTTCAAGTGAAAGTTTTAACTTTTATGAATATGGACCCCCATTTTCATAAAAGTTAACGGTTGGAAAAGCCGACGTTTCCTTTTCGAAGGCCATTGGTTCTTGTGGCCCTGGGCTCCTGCCCCATTGGGAATAAAGACCTGCGTGCGCGTGAGCGTATTTTTCTTTTTAAGGTTCCGTACCCAAAGGGTACAAACAGAACCCTATTACTAAGACTCCACTGTCCGTCTATCTATCTGTGTGTCACCGATGTTCTGACGAGATGATGTTAGACAGTGGATGATGTATTTCTGTTGCGCTATAACAAAAAAAAATCTCCGAGTTATGTGTTTCATTGTGATTTCGTTTAATAATCGAATAAAACTTAAGTTGTCTGTCCTGATAGTCCATTTGTAAGTTAAATAAAGATAGAATTTGATTACATTAATAAGTAAGTAACGAAGTACGTACATATAGTTGTTATCTCGTATTTAGGTATGTGGTATTATTTTAAAACCACATTTATCACCTAAGTAAAGTATTATTTGTTGCCTGTCGAATAGTAGTTACCTACATATTTATGCATTACAGTTAAAAGGTAAACGTATTAAATATTTTTGATAAGTTTTCCTTCACAACAAATGTATTCTTATATTTAATAAAACTGTGTTCAATTTAACGGAATAGAGAAAATATTTAAATATTTTTATACGAATGTTAGTACTTTGAGCTGTATAGGTTAAGCGCGTGGGGTAAGAAAATAAAAGAACATGATTTACCTAAATATTGTCAGGTTTATACATAACTAGCTTTTACCCGCGACTTCGTCTGCGTTAATTTCATACTTTATGATAAAGTTTACTTTGTATGGCTATTATACTATACAAAAGTAGAATTCCCCATACAAAGTTCCACTCCCCTTTTCATTTTGAGGATAAGAACTATTTAATGTCTTTCTCTAGGTCTCAAATTATGTCCATGCCAAATTACATCTAAATCGGTATAGTGGTTGAAACGTGAAGATGTAACAGACACGACACATTTATAATATTGGTATAGATTTGCTATTATTACGCAGTCTTTACTCGGCCGACTAAGTAATCTGCCTGTAACTACGGTTAGAAGCCACTATTTTCAACCGACTTCTAAAAAAGGAAAAGGTTATCAACCGGACTGATTTGAAAAAAGCGTGTTGTTTGAAAGCTCAAAAAGCTAAGTTTTAAGTTTAGAAAAATTAGCTTTTTGAGCTATTCTGCACTCGTTTTATTTTGTAGTCGAGGGCCGAGAGCGGCAACTCGTTAGGAGTGCAGAAAAACTTGGTGCATAATGTACTGTGTTTGAAAAGTAATGGAGATGAGGACTCTTGCAGGGAGATAGTTTTTTAACAGTGTTTTTTTTTTCAGTGTGAATCTTATTACAGTGAGTTCTTTCACATTTTGGCAGTTAAATGAACTTAAGACTAACGCTGAATTTGCTATTTAGTCATTGTGTAGCTTATGTCAATCATCCGACCGTATTTCCGCTTGCATCCTCAGCAGTAATGTTCAAAGCACGGGGTCCACTACCTAACCTAGATTTGACGAGGTTACTGTTTAAACTGGTTTTTACACAGAGCGACTTATGCCGTCTGAACTCCGCAACTCGAAGGGTAGACTAGAACCAATTGAAAGGTTTGAGCAAACACTAAATAGCCATCGGTACCCAGAGTTTATACGTGACTTCTGGAACACGGAATCTTCTTTATTTTCTGATAATCAGGAGATTCAAGCCTGCAATTTCCCAAGAAGATTAGAAACAAGTTTTTACAAAGAATGCTTTCCAGTGGGATTCGAACCACGACCTTCGGATCACAAGGCGAAATCCTTGACCACTGGACTACAAAGGCAGTCCTATTAGCTTATGGACTGTCTTTTCTAAAATACGCTAGGAGTGTTACCATATAAGTATACTGCCCTTCAATATCGACTTCAGGGTAATTTTAAACTGACGTCACAAATTCGTTTACGAAAGAAAGGCCAATAAATGATTAAAAAAGTTATTGGGAGTATATTGGAAAAGTTGGAGACTACCGACAAGTTTTGATCGCGACTGGCTATTTCGATTTCGAGTGTCAAATGGACTCCATGGAGGATAATTTAAATAATTATTTTTATCAAATGCTTTTATTTTTAACCCTCGACAAAAAAGAGGGGTGTTATAAGTTTGACGCTGATGTCTGTCTGTCTGTGTCGTCGTAGCTATGTCGTAGTAGACGGATCGATGCCGATGCGATTTTTTTTGTGAAAGTAAGTTTCCTTGCTGTGGTTCTTGGTATGTTTGAGGAAAATCGGTTCTGCCGTTTAAAGTTTTTGGGGGTTAGCGCTTGAAAGTCGGTTTTTTAGTTTGCCTAGCAAATAATAGATGGCGCTACGGATATCAATTGGAATATGTAATCCCGCTACTTATCACTAGATTCTGTTCTTGAAAATCGAGGGTTTTTTAAAATGCCTGGAATATTATATTTACTAACACTAGTCGAGATATACCATAGATTGTTCGAGCTGCCTATAGGTATCTGACGTAGCTCAATGTCTGCATATTTTTCGTTTTTTAATGTGTGTAAGTGGCCAACACTGGTTTAACAATAATTTACTGGTCGACATAAATGTTAAACTGATTGGCACTCGTCAGAAAGTGAACTCGCCGTCGCGTCGGAGCAAAAACTTTTAATTGCGGGCTTTGAAAGCTGGCCGGAAATATGGAGAGCTTATTACAAAGTCTACTCACGTAAGCATTTAGTTATACTTCAAAAAAGCTAGTGGGCGGCCACTGGGCCAACTAGATACTAGAATTTGTTTTGGAACGCAGTTCCTTTTTAGCTTGACGAATAGGGGCGAGGCGAAAAAAAGTGTGAATTTTTCCGTCACGAACTTTTTTATTGCCTGGAATTTTTTGAGGGATTTTTTAAAGGCTTAATTTTTTGTAACTTTTTTTGAGCCGAGTGTACCACGACACTTTTTAGGGTTCCGTAGCCAAATGGCAAAAACGGAACCCTTATAGATTCGTCATGTCTGTCTGTCTGTCTGTCCGTCCGTATGTCACAGCCACTTTTTTCAGAAACTATAAGACCTATACTGTTGAAACTTGGTAAGTAGATGTATTATGTGAACCGCATTAAGGTTTTGACACAAAAATAGAAAAAAAAACAGTAAATTTTGGGGGTTCCTCATACTTGAACTGAAACTCAAAAATTTATTTTTCATCGAACCCATACGTGTAGGGTATCTATGGATAGGTCTTCAAAAATGATATTGAGGTTTCTAATAGCATTTTTTTCTAAACCGAATACTTTGCGCGAGAGACACTTCCAAAGTGGAAAAAAGTGTGTCCCCCCCCCCGTAACTTCTAAAATAAGAGAATGATAAAACTAAATAAAATATATGTTGTTCATTACCATGAAAACTACCAGCGAAAATTGGTTTGAACGATATCTAGTAAGTAGTTTTTTTTTAATACGTCATAAATCATAAACGGCAATGTACCTTTCATTCAATCAACTCAAATATAAAAATTAAAAAAAAAACATACTAAAAGACGTTTATATTATGTTATTTGCTACTACGGAACCCTTCATGGGCGAGTCCGACTCGCACTTGGCCGCTTTTTTTTATTAGCCTGTGGAGCTTTCCCACTTCTGGGCAAACTCCCTCCTTTTTCTTCAGATCTCTGTCCTTACAAGCCTGCTGCTACTGCCTTTTGAAGATGTTGATGTCATCTCGCCATCATTTCTGTCTCGTCGAAAGTTAAATATTTCTTTTTTACCGAGTTAAAAAAAGGTGGAGGTTATCGATTCTAATGTAAATATGTTTTTATGTATGTTCCACGATGACTCGAAGACACCTCGACCAATTTGATAATTCTTTTTTTTGTTTATAAGGCATACTTACTGTCAGGTGGACTCATAGAAATTTCATCAAAATCGGTTGTGTATATTTGTGATAAAGTCGGATTTTAGTTTTTTAAAATTATCATACATTTATTACAAATACTTAAAATGTAAGCCCATTTCGATGGACATTATATATTATAATTACCGTCTTTGTCTTTCTCTAATTCCTCTCCATCCACTGGTTGTCTGGAAGAGATCGCTTTAAGCGATAAGATGCTCATTGTACTCATTTAATGTAAATTTATTTCTTTGTTCCTTTTTCTTATGGTGTACAATAAAGAGTTATCTATCTATACAATCTTCAATCTATCTATACAACAATGTAAAGAGAGACTGTAAAAAGTACTGAATACTGAATACGTGCGCTTGTGTAGTTTAAATGCCTCTACAGTATGCATGAAAAACATAAGTACTAAATAAAATAAGTCTGGTTATTCCACCTCAATTTCCCAATACATATCATTGTGGTTAAAACCTCTATAGGTATAATACTATTCGTAACCAATACCTATTTATGCTAAATCGAAAAGGGTCATTCGTTTTATCTTTAGCTCAATATACCATCGCAACAATAAGGAAAACCATGAGGAAAACCTAACACATAACTTCGGTTTAAGCATCAACAACGTAGGTTAATCCCGAGTCATCGACGCATTAGGCTCAACTCACACTGGAATGGCAGCGGCGGGCGGCCTGCTTTACTGTCAAACCATCATCATCATCCGAGCGTATTCCCGGTTGCAGCAAATACGCTTCAGAGCCCGGGGTCCGCTACCGCCTAGGTGATTTGATGAGGTAACTGGTTTTCACACAGAGCAACTGTCGTCGGACCTCCACAACCTAAAGGGTAAACCAAAACCAGTCCTTGGAAAGGTTTGAGTCAAACCATATTTACCTTTATTTCTACGCAATGCTCAGTATAGCTTGAAAAAAACAAAAGTCTCGCGACTGCCAGCGGCGCCAAGCGGCCGAGTGTTTTTCAAACTATTCTATGTATTTCACAGATAGAAATAAGGGTGAATTTAATTTGCCAGTAAAGTAGGCTGCCCGCCTCTGCTGTGCCGATGTGAGTTTAGCCTTACCGTCGAACAAAACATGTCGTTATCGACATGTTACGACAAGCGGTAACACCCTGCGACCGTAACGGCTTCTAATCGACTCTGAGGTGATATCGATAAACGTTCAGCCGCTAATTACCATATGTGTGCTCGACGCCTAAGGATGTGCTCTTTTTGTGACCATAAGGGTTGACCACGCTTAGTAGACCGGTCGTTCTATACGGTTCAGAATGTTGGGCTATCAAAGTGGCAGAGGAAAGACGCCTGCATGCAGCGGAGATGAGAATGTTAAGATGGATGAGTAGAGTGACGAATATGTAAGAGGAAGTACAAAGGTGGCTCAAATAACGGAAAAGCTAAGAAGTAATAGACAAGGATGGTATGGACATGTAATGAGGAGGGAGGAGAGCCACGTTACAAAAAGATGCAAAATTTGAAAATTAATGGATATAACAATAGAGGACGGCCAAAGAAAAGGCGGATGGAGTGCGTTAATGACGATATGGTTAAAAATAATGTGACAAGTGCCTTGATAAAGTATAGAGGAAAATGGAAAAGACTCACATGCTGCCCTGACCGCACGAAAAGTGGGATAAGGTGAGGAAGAAGGAAACACACACCACCAGGGCTCCCGTAGGAATTCGGTGATTAATCTTCATCATGAAGGATCACTTCAATTTAGGCGCAGGTCGGTCTACATCGATTTGGAAATCCCTGTGAGAAGCCTATGTCCAGCAGTGGACGTTATGCAGCTGAAATGATGAAAAATAAAATAAGGAGCGCATATATGAAGCATATATCGTATTGATGACAAAAAAAAACTAGTCTCTCTTATAAGGTATGGACAAAACTGCTATCTAACATGAAATCGTAATCAGCCTTCTATCAGTCAACCTACAGGTGGTGTTGACATGCTAAAATTACGGAAATATGTGCACGACTCTAATATTAATTATTACAGAACCCTAAAAACGGAGAACACTTTTAATTATAACACAGTGCAAATCTTACTATTCGTGAAATATAATAAATATTCGCCGACGTTTTTCGCGTTGCGTGACGAGTCAAGGGTCTTCTTTGTCAATAGAAAACGTTTTAAGTCTTATGTAGGTTTCAATGAGCCGTGCCATAGATCCCAAAGGGAGCACTCTAACCTAACGACGCAACATAACTATTGAGTAAGGGCTCCCGTAGGAATTCGGTGATTAATCTTCATCATGAAGGATCACTTCAATTTAGGCGCAGGATTAAGTGTATGGTAGTTTGCTGGGATGGCCAGGGAAGAGAGTAGGTTGTAATTGGTTTCATAATTTCATTAGGCTCTATAATGGCTTAGTATTCGAGGACATAGGGATGATAGTTCACGGTCGGACTTGACCTAAAGGGTCCGGGTTGAAGAGTTCTGTTATGTATAGTACGTTGTGTCAAGTAAGCAAGTCTACCTGAATTTTCCGGGGTCCCGTACTGCTCCCATTTAAAATAAATCATTTGAAAGGAAATGGAGATATCATTTGCACACAATTTTAAATCATATCTCCTTTTCCTTTTAAATGATTTAATTCAAATAAGGGCAGCACTGAACCCCGGAAAAATCATGTATCTCCGTATAAGTCCCTTTAGCCTAAGATTTGAAATTTGATAGAAAAGAAAAGTTCTAAGACAACGACATTTCCATGCTAGCTTTTTCTGGATAATTTCAGGATTTAACGTGCATAGATCATACATTTACAGTATTTATTAGAACTGTTATGTTATCTGGCCGACTGGTATGTACAGATTCGTCGGAATATATGGCAAAAAATGATATTAATCGCGATAAGTCCCGTAATACTAATAACAGTAATTGTGACCGCGAAACTCTACAATCATATATTTATAAGAATACGCCCACAAATAAATATGCATAATATAATATTATACATCCTATAAACGATTCGCTTCTACGTTTGGTTACCAATAATGTAATTTGACATCAGCGCTCAGATTCACAGTTGATAAGTGATAATGGCTGTCGCATTAACAAACAGCAGATGCAGTTGTGCTATTGCAGTCGTTAGTGTCAAGTGACGATAAAATGATGTGTGCAGCGGGTTTCCTATCAATCGATTATCGGACTTGCATGAGGAGATTAGATGATAGTCGTTAGATGACTTTAGGCAGTGTACAAGAATCAACCATAAAATAATGAGCGGTAATTATTACCTACACTTATACGAGTACTGAGTTCATCTAGTAATTTTTTGGATGTCAAATAACTATTAAAATGATTGTGGCTGAGCGCTGATGAGCGGTAATTTGTTTTCTTGCTCTAAATAATTGGTTTGTGAATATTAGTTACCCTGTATAGTCAATCGTAAGAGAAGATAGTAACTAGCTCACCACTGCCTATGATGATCCTTAAGTTTATAGTTAATGGATTAAATAAATAAATAAATATATACGGACGAATTACACTGATTGAGCTAGCCCCAAAGTAAGTTCGAGACTTGTGCTATGGGATACTAACGCAACGATACTATATTTTTTTAACAAATACATATAAAGATAAACATCCAAGACCCAGGACAATTTGAAAAAGGCCATTTTCCAACTTGCCCTGACCGGGGATCGAACCCCGGACCTCTTGGTGGCGGACCAGCATGGTGACCACTACGCCACGGAGGTCGTCCGGTGTTACTTTTCATTCATTCAGGTTTTACTTTGCGGAAGTCAAAGTAATATGTTAGTTGATCTAAACTATCTTTAGTATGTGTGCTTTTGCGTATGTATGCGTAGGTATTGTTATACTTTGTGTGCTTCCGCGACCACTTATTTTGTGCAAATTATTGCCGGTCGGTGGCTATCCATTCTTGTTTGTTAGTCCCATCATTCCTGCGCCACCAACGGGGTACCCCGGTCCGAATCGCTCAACAGTTCCAGCGTACCCGCTACCAACTGTTGGTGCCAAGGTCCGCTGCTGCATCCGACGTGACTGCAGCATCTTTGGATGCCATACTCGTGACACGTGTTTCACCGCTACACGCGGCATCTTCAAATACAGATACAGATACATTTTCACGTCTATATCCCTGACGGGGTAGACAGAGCCCGGGGCCGTTAGGCGCAAAGGCCACACTTAGCTTCTTCCGCGCTGGTCTGGGAGAAAAGAAAAAACGTAGGCGTTGCGGCTAGCAACCCATCACTATTTTGATTCCTTTTCCATCTTAACGCCCACCACCACGTGGCATCTTCAGACAAGCTATTAATGCCTTGTGTTATGTATCCCTATTTCCTTGATCTTTCAATCTTCGCGGGAAGCAGAGCCAAAAACAACTTGCTGGTTATAAAGTTACAATCTAATTAATTAATGCAGAAAGGCCAGATAAATCGCTTATCTGTATAATGGATAACCACTAAGAACGAGATTAGGTAGACGGGATTAGGCTAACCTCGGGTTAGTAGCCGCCTAAATAAACAGCGGAGTTAAATTTATGCATACTCATCGAGTTTGTAGCAAAATTAGAGTGCTTTTCTGGGTTTCTATTTAGTAATTTCGGACTGACTGCTCGCCAAATACAGAATTTGCAGATTTCGCTGAAGTTAAAACAATAATTTATTTACGTGTCTTAAATAACTAAGTTATCGCAGTGAACAAGTTTATTTGCTAGGCAAATTGAAAAAGACACCTGTCAAGAACGCCATCTAGTGATGGGTAGCGGAACTATCGATACGACTTGATATCTGAAGCGCCACCAATTTATTTCCAGGAAGTGCCTTGAGTTGCAAGCGTTAACCCCCAGTAACTTAAACGGCTGAATCGATTTTCATCAAACATAGCTAAGAACTACCGCAAGGGAACTTGTTTTCACGTAAATAAACCGCATCGAAAGTGGCCAATCCGTCCGAGCGCTACAATGCTACAGACAGACAGATCGACAGACGTTAGCGTCAAACTTATAACACCACTTTTTTAGCGGTGGTTAAAAGGTCTGTTTTTTTCTGACGAAGTAGCATAGGATTCGTCTGTGCATTACGCATTTGTTAAATGCTTGGGTACGGCCGCATACATCAATCATCAATGGGAATTACTCGGATTTGTTATTCAAGTGATTTCTTTATACTTTATTATATAATAAGTATGTATGTAAACAGGCGTGAAAATGTGTATGTATGTAAGTATGTACTTAATTATAATGTACTTATGTCGTGTGGTAGTAAAGTCCGCCAGATTAGAAAAGCGCCACTTCAATTCTTTTCGTGAATGTCGTAGAAGGCGACTTAAAAATACAAGCTAAACAAAGCTTACAAACATCAACGAGACTTCTCCAACGCGTCTGGCCAGCGTGGAGAGTGTAGGCCAAAGTCCTTTGGGAGGTTCGTGCTACTGAAGTGGAGACAAAAAGACCTAATGATGATGATAATATAATTTACTTACTCGTATTTCTTTGTTTCAGGTAAGATAACTCTGAGGCGTGGAAGATGAAGACGACATAAGATAGAGCAGATACTACGCTTGTAAGTTAATCTTTACTGCTCAAAAACTATTTTAAAACGATCCTGACAAACCTATTTTGCTTCATACATGCCCTTCGGTTACGGGTACTTTTTCCACATATATATACATAAAGGCCCAACACAGACGACAGACTTTTTGTCCGATCGAGTCTGCGGCGCACAAATAGTCTGCGTGGCGCGCAAAAAGTCTTTCGCGGATTGTTCACGGACTCAACACACACGACGCACAATTTGAATCATTCTGTCGGCAGAACTGTAGGGACGGGACACGTACAGTTTTACACGCCATGGAAGTGCAAAGATTGTGATGTATTATTTTATACTTGAAGTACAGAAAAAGAAGAAATAGAAAATTTTGGGTACATCCTATACTTTCGGAGAGATTACTAAAAGGACAATTCCATATGAAACATGCAATTCCAAAACAATATCCGGACAATTTTTTCAAATTTTATAAAATTTCTGTTAATACTTTTAATGAGTTGCTATTCATTTTAAGACCAACTTTGACACATTCGGAAACAATAATGAGAAAGTGCATTGGTCCAGAAGAAAGTTTATACTAGGCATGATACTCGGATTTTGAAGTATCATAAATTGCAGGTCTGTTTTGTATTTCATGAATTAACATCGGTACATCTATCTCTAGCACCATGCTGTAATACCGCGCACGTCACGTCACTAGCCGAGTGAAGGTCACAGACTAAAGTGCGCGACGTCTGTGTTAGCGCGGGTTGAAGCATACGTTGTATTTTTTTTGCACACTTTTAGTGCGGGCGGTGTGGCGCGGCGCGGCGCGGCGCGGTCTGCCAAAATTACACGGACTTTTTGTGCGCCGCACTTTTTGTGCGTCGTGTGTGTTACTGCATGTAATTCCATAGGTTCTATTTTCACAGACTAAAAGTGCGGCGCGGTCTAGTCTGTCGTCTGCGTTGGGCCAAATAAATAATTAAATGAATGAAGCACAATACAATTCCATGATGAAGCAATACCCTTATCTCTGCTTGACGTTTGCTTGATCGACAGAGATCGCAATAATGGACGAAAATGTCACATTAAAGGAAAAAAAAGAAAATAGCGAGCAGGAAACATCATTTCTTTGAATGCGTAATCGGTAGTCCCGAAGCAATACCCTGCTGTCAAACCTTAGCAACGAATTGACATTCCCCATATTTAATTCTTTTGTTCGTAATTCGTATCAAGCCTCGTGGAAGTTACTGGAAGACAAAATGTTATAATTTGTTCTTGTCTGCCAGTCTCAGGAGGAAATAGAATCATAATACCTCTTTTGTCGTTCATACTCATAATTTATCAATTTGTAAAACATAATATTAAAATGAGGCGTTTTCCAGTAAAAAAAAAATGAAATTAAAGACATTGTCAAAAGATGGCGCGAGTTTCAAATCGTTATGTCAAAAATGAAAAAGGCCGTTTGGTTCAATACTTGTAGTAAAGGGGTTGTTCCATAATCGGCCAGGTCATTGTACACCAGCGCAAAAAATATGTTAAAATAGTAGGAACGTAATGAGGCTAACATTGTATTTGTATTCGCCGTAATCTGAGTGTAACTTTAACTTAAAAATCGAGTGTAATATTACTTAATGGCGACACTGTCATGGCGGCTACCCATAAGGTGCATTCAAAACCTTGTGGCACCATTTTTAGCACACTCTATGAAGTGCCATTTTTGAAACGCGGAGTCACCTTTACGAATGGTTTTTCTATACAAAGAACCGTTCCATTAGTGACACCGCGTTTCAAAAATGGCACCTCTGAACGTCAATGTGTAACATAACGTCATATTTAGTAACTGTTAAAGTCAAACAACGATTGACTGACAAACACCATCTTGAACGATTGTGACATTTGTGACTATAAACGTTAAATGTCACTCAAACGTCAAAGTCACTTTGACAAGCACGAAGTTGATAGCAATAAAAAGATAACCTTAATTACGGCATTTCGAACTAAAACTACATTAAAAATAGAATGAATTTTTGGAAATTATTGATAACATATTGCTTACCATATATAACTACTAATTTTAGGTAGGTGTACAATGACCTGGCCCCGCTCCCATACATCTCTGGAGCGACCCCTTTGTAATTAATTAACCAATCTTGTATTTTGCTGTTATTTAAGTAAAAAAATACATATTTACAAACAATAATATATTTTTAACTTAATTTAATAAAATAAAAATATTCAATATTCCAAAACGTAGTGATTATATTTTCTTTGATTCCAAAGACAAACTCTCACTATGAAAATTTTATATGAATTAGACATTGACACATCTATTTAAGTGATTGCTGGCGGCATCTATGTCACGTGAAGGAACTATTTTTTTTTAAGAAAACGCCTCATTCTATACTTCATTAAGTTAATATTAAATGTTATATAATTTGCTATGCAAGAAATTGTTTATTTTCACCCCCGACAAAAAAGAGGGGTGTTTAAAGTTTGACGCTAATGTCTGTCTGTCTGTCTGTGTCATCGTAGTTATCGAACGGATGAACTGATTTCGATGCGGTTTTATTAACGTGGTAACAAGTTCCCTTGCGGTGGTTCTTAGCTATGTTAGATGAAAATCGGTTCAGGCGTTAAAAAGTTATTGGGGTTACGTTTGAAAGTTGGGGTTTTTCAATTTTCCTGGCATATAATAAAATGGTGGATATCAATTCCACTTAACATCAGTCATCGGTTAGAACATGAAAGTTCCGTCACTTAGGACTAGATGGTGTCGAGGGGGTCTTTGTCAATTTATCTCAGAAATAAACTTTTGCCGTTATCTTTTCACAATCAATGTGGTATATGGGACATTGAATTAAGATAAACTGCTAATACTTAGTAGGTAAGTACTGTACTTATAATATATACAACGTGGAAGGGCCACACCCCAAATTTAACTACGGGCCATACTAGATCACTTTAGTATAATGGAATGAAAATAACAGTAAAATAATAAAAAAAATGAAATTTCCATACTAAAGTGTCCAGCCGCCCGGACAATTTGTGCGGGAAAGTCTTTTTTTTTGTTTCTTGTTTGTTTATTTTTGCTATAGTGATCTAGAATAGCCCGTAATTGATTTATTACGGGTATGTTCCTTTCAAGTTGTATATAGTGGCGTGGGAAGATACGTAATAGGTAACAATTTCCGCAAATGATTCATTGGCGAACGTAAAAGTACGCCTACCACGCTATCGGTCCATAAGCGATAACGATCAACTCAACATGTGAGTTAGCAACGGCTCTTAAGTGTATAACAATAGTTTAATTTCCAAAGATAACACCTAGTCATCACCAAAAACTAGCAATCAACATCTCACCATTTGAGGAAAATATACAGCATATACTTATGTAGGCAACTTTCGCTCTGATTGGCTTTTTAAATTGAAAATTAGTACGTAACAAATAATAAAGTAGGTCATTATCAGAGATTGGATAGTACGAGTACGTAATATAGAGTGGATAATAATAATACCACCGCCAAAATATAAAATATTTTTTCGATACCGTGATTTAAAAATCCATGAATTATTTTTGGATTTTGCAGAAACAATAAATAGTCTAGTAGAATATTATTCAAATTTTAGAGTTTCTTACTAAAATTGTGTCAAATTAAAATGGAATAATATTCTTTAAATCAATAATTTGTACCTGACTATTTATTATTTCTGTTAAATCCAATGATAATTCATGATTTTTAAATCAAGGAATAAAAAAAAAATTATAGGAAGATATTATCCATTGTATGTTACGTGCTACCTTGAAGTTTAGGTAAATATGCACTGGAATATCCGATCTCTGGTCTTATTGGACCTTTTATACACAGAACTGTCTACTAAGACACTGAATTGTCTGTTTGTCTAGGTTAAATGGATTGTCCTGTCTATTGACTTTCTGTGAACGCGATTTCCTAGCCAATAAGCCAACGTCACCTGATGCGACGTGGCATTATTTGATCAAGAAATATAGTACTCTCTTATTATTTTTTCGATATTTGTTGGTAGAGATCATTATCTCGTCTTTATCCCAAACGAGGTAGATAGAGCCCAGGGTCATAGGACCCAAAGGGCTCGCACTTAGTATAAAGATCAAAAATTATAATATTTTCCAATGTTCTACTCTCACCTACTCACGTATAGGGCCTTAATTAGAAAGAGGGTTGATTCACTAGTGACCGCTTATAAATAAATTCGCTTTTGAGAATACATTTGGATATAAAATTATTTCGTGACTAAATCAAAAAGTTTAACGTACCTATACCCATAGGTATCTTAAAATTTGTTTTATGAACCGATTTAAGTTACCTGTATAACTTTCATATTATTTTCTTTTTATGTGACATCGTATATTCATATAAACATAAAGTAAAAAATATAGAGACGTGATGTCGTATATCGTAGATTTATTTAGTAAAACGGACGAGTCTTTGTCCCTACGTGATCCAAATACTTCATTTGTTGAGTTAGCAGAAACATGACCGAAACATCGCTCCATACAATATAAAAATATATTTTTATGTAGTATAATAGGTAGGTAGGTTGTTGGACAAAAGTTGCAATTCATAAAAACGTAACTTTAGGTTTTATTTCCATGATAATGCGTAACTAAAATATATCATTATTTTTTACCAGAAAGAATATTTTTTTTCAAGTCAAAAATTTTATTTTATGAACATATTAATGTATTAATTTATTTAATCAATTTTGAGATACAATGTCAAATCCGCAACATGCTTCGTCAAAAATGTAAACAGAAAAATATCAGCAACATGCTTCGTCAAAAAATGTAAACAGAAAAATATCAGCAACATGCTTTGTCAAAAAATGTAAACAGAAAAATATCCGCAACATGCTTCGTCAAAAAATGTAAACAGAAAAATATCCGCAACATGCTTCGTCAAGAAAGAAATACATATACAAATAATGAATGTGGCCTAAACCTTTAATGCACACCTAGGCGTAGTTTTTAGAGTGATCGCATTCGGCTTTTTCCGTTATGAAATTTTTACATCCAGTTTTATGTCTATTAAAAGTAAATTGTTATAAAGCAAATATCAATTTTTTTAACACAAGAGTTTGTATAAAACCAACATCTAGCCTAAACATCTAGATAAAACAAAAACCCGCGTTTAACAGTACTTACCTAAAGATAAAATCTACCAACATCACCATTAGCAGAAACAAAATGTTATTTTCATAATCTTAGTGGAACTATCTTTCATCTCGCTCAGTTAATCCTAGACAAATTACACCTTGCCACGCGAGATTAGTGCTTATCCCCTAGTATTAGTGTAGATTTGTTTATATCTAGTCTTACGATCCTTTTTAGGATTCCATAGTAAACAAGGAACCCTTGTAGTTTCGCCATGTCTGTAGTAAGCTGTAATTTGGTATCGGTATGTATATGATTCAGACCTTGATTTTTTTTTATTAGCTCCCGTACATATAAAGTAGGAGTAAATTTATTTTCTTTACAAACCCATCATATGGGGTATCGTTGAATCGATCTTTAAAAAATATTGTGAGCTTGTGAACATCATTTTTCGATTTAGGGATCCGTTTCTGAAATATTTGGTTAGGTTAAGTTAGGTATATAGTTTGGTATATAGATATGGTGGTACTGCTCAGACTAAAATATTTTGTGTATTAGTTATATGTAGGTATGTTTATATAATTATTTTATGTATCGCATAGGTACGCATTATTTATATTTATGTAAAATATATTTATGTTTATATGTTTATGTGTTATTCATATTAACTATAGGTATAATTACAGCGCCCACCTAGTTTTAAATAATTTTTTGGCTGGAAGAGATTGCATTTATAGTGATAAGTCCGCCTTCGTGCCTATATTGTTTCTTGTAATGTTGTTGTAATTGCACGCCTCATAAGCGAAGCGTTGAGGTGGGTACTACTGTCACTTCGCGCAAAACATCTGATTTTTCAAACTTAAAATGTCTTTATGTATCATACATTGCACTTGTAAGATAATATATACACACACATATTAAGAAAAAAAACACTATTTTTAACACTCATGATATTTTTGATGTCATTTTTGTTATTTAAACTAGTTAAAAAACAGTTTAAAAAAGTTCTGTCTTGGACGTCCGTGTGTCTGTATGTGCGGAGGCTTTTCTTGTTAACACGATAACGACCGAAATACTTTACTAATCGAGTCTTTTTTTCTCTCTTACGCTTGAGTATGCTCAGGAATAGAACCCTTTCATTTTTCAGGGTCTGATTCGATGTGATTTAATTGTTATTAAATAAACAAAAAAAAATATCGACTGTTCTTCATAGTTTTAGGATATCTATATATATTTTTATTTTTCTATATGCGTAAGAATTAAAAAAAAATTATCGACCCTTTGAGGCGTGCTCTTTTGGATTTTCCAAACTTATTTTTTGTTTACCATGGTGCAGTAAAGTAAATATATATGGACCCGGAAATAAATTTATAGCAATAGTATATACAACGAAGTTTAAAAGAAAACGCCGGGGAAAGACATAGGATAGTTTGTCGTTATACCACAGGTATGGCACTTCATAGAAACGGAGCATCATATTTACCTAGTACTACTACAAACGAAACAATACATTCGTGCATACTTCAAATGTGTGTGTTAAACAATCAGGGTCGCCACCACAGAATTCGTTGCTTTCCTTACCTGTTTTCATCACTCGGAAATCTATAAAATTTTCGTTCTTTATTGTTTTTCCGTGGATAAACAATGAAAATATGCAGTTTCTCACCATTATGATTCAATAATCCTAAGCAACTCGCGTAACGTCAACGTGCGACTAGCAAGAACCCTGTTTTACAGGCGCTTACACGGCCCAATAACGGGGTAGGGGTTGCGGGGAGGCAAGATTGCGGGGTTTCCGTTCTGTATGTAATACTATTATTAATTCTGTGGTTATACGACACTCAGGTACTGAATGACACTATCGTAATCTACATACTTTCAGGAATATTTTAAATTACAATGTATGTAGGTCGCTTCTAAATCGTTTATTTATTCAAAAGAGGCTTTACCATCTCCACTTTTTACGATAGGATAACTAATTCAAATAAGCATACAACTTTATGCATACAGATTATATGCAATATAGGTATAGCTCATTACTTTCGTGAATTTTGGTTCTCTATGACGTAATGGTCGACATGCTCTTATTTTTGCAACTTACGGGAAGACAAGGCAGAAGTGGCGCCTTCATTTGAATTAAATTGTTTAATCGTAATAAAAATTTTGGAAATGTTAATTATTATGACAAAAAAGCGCCACTTCTGCCCTGTCAAAGCATAAAGAGCAACGCTCTTGTCGATAGAGTGCTTTCTGTGCCTCTCATTCTTCCGCTAATCCAGTCCTTAACAACCGTATATGTTTTAACGTTGAACAAAATCTGGTTTTATTAAAAATACAGTATCGCTGAGGGTTGGGTTACGTATATCAACACAGAACAATACTTTTCGATGCTACTGCTCGAAAAGAATATCAGCGTAGAAAAGTGCTGTTCCGTACTGCTAGCTGTAGCCCAACCCTAAGAGTCCCACACTAACTTGCTTTGGGAATTTTCAACCTGTGTAATTAGTCCTTATTTATTTATTTGTACGACAATGTTTTAAAAAATACGATCAAATGGTATGTTACTCGAGCGATGAGTTGGAAAACAAATCATTTTGTGTTTTGCTGACTCCCTAGTTAAAAAATAGCACTCCAGGCAATGACTGTGTTATCAGAAATTAAATCTTTAATTAACTTTACCACAAATGCGACACTGACAACGTTAACAAAGTCAATTATGTTGTCACAATGTGGAAATATGTCCATGTTGTTTAGTTAAATAGTTCGCTTCTAACTGTGAACTAGTGACGCCTTTTATGAGCTTATCTCGGCAACCTTTTGATCGATTTGGCTCTTGTCCGAACTCACAGATTACATTTGTCACATCTGCTTTTTCATCGGAACTTCATAAGATTTTCCTTTATTAATCCATTTAGGTATCTTCGTGAAATAATATTAGTAGAACAAAAATTTGCACTATAAAACCAAATATTTCTGAAACAGATATCTAAATCGCAAAATGTTGTATGCAAGCTCAACTTTTTGGCATGATTAATATACATACCCAACCCATGCCAAATAACAGCTTTCTAGTAGGTACTTATAGTCTCTGAGTAAAACCGCTGACAGACAGACATGGCGAAACTATATAGGTTTCTTGTTTACCAAGGAACCCTAAAAACGCAGGAAAGTGAACCTTGAGCTCTGAAACGGTACATAATTCTTGTCGATGCAAATGAATAATCTGTTTAGAGATAATTAGTCTTATCTTCCACATTTGAAATATATAACACACTGTTACGTTATCGCAGTGAGGTGTCAAATTAACAAAATAACTATGTCCAATCCATTAGCACAAAGTAACACAATCCGATACGTGTGGAGTCATAAAATTGACATTTACGGTTTTGTTCCCTTGTTCGATGTGAATGAAATGTGCAATTAGTATTGTATGCTTCTATGAGTGTGCTGTATGCTTTAGTTTTTAGTTATTATACAACGTGGAAGAGAAATACCCGATCTACTAGATTTACTAGATCACTATAGCATGATAAAATTAAAATAACAGTCAAAAACAGTAAAAAAACAGCATTTCCTTACGAACGTGTCGGGCAATTTGTATTTGTTTACGGGAATATTGAAATTTGTTTTGTTTTTGACTGTTATTTTATACTATATTGTTCTAGTATATTGGTAGGTGTGTTCCTTTCACATTGAATTTTAATTTATAGTTTTAGTTTGATCGCAATTTTAAAAGTTTCTAAATAAATCCGATAAGTGGGCATCGTTAAAGTGACAGCAGAAATTCTATCGGCTTTATTTACAATTGATGTGAATTCGATGTGCAATTGATTTACATATTTGTATTTATGAATATGTTGCATGCTAGTCATTTTATATTTTCTTTCGCCAGATTCGGAATGTTCAGTTTTACGCCCGCTACTTGCGGAAAAACCAAGTCCTCATCAAAGAATATCGTATATCTTAATACTAGCCCTGTTAGTGCGTTAATATGTCAGTCAACCAATATCTTATTACATTTTTAAATTGTCCTGGTTCTTGAATGTTTATCTGTTTATGTATTTGTTATAAAATATGGTATCGTTGAGTTAGTATCTCATAATCATAACACAAGTCTCGAACTTACTTTTGGGCTAGCTCAATCAGTGTCATTTTTAGGGTTCCGTACCTCAAAAGGAAAAAACGGAACCCTTATAGGATCACTTTGTTGTCCGTCTGTCCGTCCGTCCGTCCGTCTGTCAAGACCCTTTTTCTCAGGAACGCGTGGAGGTATGAAGCTGAAATTTATATCAATTACTCAGGTCTACTGTCCCTTGAAGCTGTGAAAAAATCAAACTTCTAAGCCAACGCAATCAAAAGATACAGCCGTTTATGCCGCAAATTTTCGACACTTGCAAGGGAATCAAAACCTACAGGGTGCTTCCCGTGAACTCAGAATCTTGAAATTTGGTACGAAGCAACGTCTTATAGCATAGATAAAGGAAAAATTACGAAAACCATAAATTTTTAGTTACATCACATAATATATATTTTTTTAATAATTTTAAACTTACTACCCATTTCCTCATAAACGCGTAGAGGTATTAAATTGAAATTCATACCAAATTCTCGTTTGTACGGAACCCTCGGTGCGCGAGTCCGACTCGCACTTGGCCGGTTTTTTTTTTCATTTCATTTCATCCATTTCAGCCGCACAACGTCCACTGCTGGACATAGGCCTCCCCCAAAGATTTCCAAAATGACCGATCAAGAGCGGCCTGCATCCAGCGCTTTCCAGCGACCCTGGTCAGGTCATCTGACCACCTTGTAGGTGGGTGCCCTACGCTTCGCTTGCCAGTACGCGGTCGCCATTCAAGAACCTTTTTGCCCCATCGGCCATCGGTTCGTCGCGCTATGTGTCCCGCCCACTGCCACTTCAACGAGCTAATCCGCTTGGCTATGTCAGTGACTTTTGTTCTCCTACGGATTTCCTCATTTCTGATTCGATCACGTAGGGAAACACCGAGCATAGCCCTCTCCATAGCGCGTTGAGCGACCTTGAGCTTTCTTATGAGACCCATACAAATATTCTTCGGTAGTATAGTGGTCAGTATCCCCGCCTGTCAATCAGTGTTATTTGTCCCTATATATATATTTATTACAATGTATAAAACCAGCTATCTCTGCACTGGTTCATTTCATTGCTATTACGTCAAATTGAGGCAATCCGCCTCCAATGCGAGCAATGACGTCACTTTTACGACCCTATCACTGTCGTATCGACACGTAACCGAACTAATTGATGTGCCCGAGCCATTTAATTAACTAAATAACATGGATATGCTCACTGTGACAATGTAATCAAGTAAGTAACTATATTTATTGTAGGTTATAAAAAGACCAAACGTGTTAGAATATATAAGGTCTAACAAAATATACTGAAACTATTTTAAGAGTAAATTCAAGCCTTGATAGTGAACAACTTTCCCCAAGGATTGATGTCGAAATATTTAAAAAAAAACGATTTCCGTACAAACTCAGATTATCTGCTCGGTCAACCTGTATGGGAGGCCAAAATTACTTTTCATATTTCGATACGTATTTCTTGGGGAAAGTTGTTCAGTATCACGGACTGAATTCACACTTAAAATAGTTTCAGTATATTTTGTTAGACCTTATAAGGTCGATTCGTGACGTAGTGGTTGACAACAAGCCAGTCCAACACTTCCAAAAGTTCTGAGTTTGATCCCCAGGCAGGGAACGTTGGAAAATGAACTTTTTCAAATTGTCCTGGGTCTTTGATGATCTTTATAATATGTATTTATTATAAAATATAATATCGCTACGTCAGTATCCCATGATACAAGTTTAAACTTAGTTTAGGGCTAGATCAATCAGAATGATTTCTCGTTATTTATTTATTTGTAGCTAGTAAATATTTTTTAAATATTTGTAGATAAAGGAACTTTTGTCAAGATATATCGGACATTTAAATACTCTACCCATGCCGCCTGCTTGACGTTTAACGTTATTACTTTTTCTATGGAAATTTACAGCTACACAATTCTCTGAAATATCGGTCAAAGTTAGATAGATAGATATACCATTTATTCGAAGGACAAAAACAACACAATAAAATTACATAAACAAATTCTTAAAGTACAAATAAAAAATAAAGTTACTTGTCCACCAAAATGGTCTCCAACTCAGCATATGCTAGGATATAGTTCCCTGAGAACCGGACAAAATCTAAATTATTTTATTTTAGAAAAGCGTTTCCTTATGTCGGTGCAACTAACCATAAATACCCTTTTTATCTCGGTGTTTTATCTCTGAGCTGATCTGTCACGAAGACATATGACCACGTAAGGACGTAAGGACCCACGCAATCACGCAGGCTTCAATATCCTTCCGAATGATTAGGGAACTTACGTCCACCCCTCAGAGTATTTATTTGACACGTGGACACATCTTTTTTTTAGGGTTCCGTATCCAAAGGGTAAAAACGGGTCCCTATTAATAAGACTCTGTTTTCACCAAGCTGTATCTCATGAACTGTGATGCTAGATAGTTGATATTTTCACAGATGATGTATTTCTGTTGCCGCTATATAACGACAAATATTAAAAAGTGGGGCTCCCATACAAATGGTTTTTTTTATAGATAATGATAAGAAACCCTAAGGAAGGTTATTTTTAAATATAGGAGTATGGTTTGAAGCGATTAAATTATACCCAAATCTTCAAATTCCCATTTCATCAGAAATATTTACTGATTTCCATGTCTACAGAATCCCAGAAGTCCAGAATTTAACTTGAATCCAAAATAAAATCAAAATGAAACTACTTTCTTCTTCGTTTTAAATCGTCTTGGACATCTGTGGCTTATTCTGAAATCCAAATTAAAACCGAATACACAAATATTTATTTTGTAAATAAAGTTTGCCTTCTTTCTATCACACTACGTTGGAAAAAATATCTGAATTAATATCTAAGTAATATTTTTTATGAAAATGTAGAAAAACCTTTTTATCCAGACAAACAAACCTTGCAACCTTATAATTTTATTTTTATTGCACTGCATAAAAAGGATTTTTTTCGGATTTTAAAATAACCCTTTTAACATACATCGTTATCTGTGCGGTTACGGTACAAATCGTGCAATTATTCGGAAAAATTTAAATAAAATTTAAATTTGCCTTCAAGTATTATTTTACCTTAAAAAAAAACCTTTAAACATTTAAGTACCTATGTATAGATATGTTTGCTCAATTATGGTGTCCAATTGTTGAACAAAGGTTCCATTCATATTCATTAATGTCATATATAAACATTGCCTTGTTATTCTGATAGATTTTCAAAACGGCCTTTTGAGAAGCGCTGAGGTTTAATTAAATTTTGTAAAAGCCATCGGGAATTCCCTTTGATCCGACATTTTGCAACACCCCTTTGTAATAATTTATTTTTCCGCCGATTCGTCGAAAATTTGTAATTTGGTGACATATTCGTATGGCAATATTGAAACATATGTAATGTTTCGAGCGTTTTGTATGATTTCGTTTTAATAGATAGATAACTCTTTATTGTACGCCAAAAAAAAGAAAATGACAAAGAAATAATTTTACATTAAATGAGTACAATGGGCGGTCTTATCGCTTAAAGCGATCTCTTCCAGACAACCAGTGTATGGAGAGGAACTGCAGAAAAACATTTTTTGTTATGCATTACTTTATTTTAATTCCGTTGCCGTCTTTTAAAATAAAGCAATTAGAATCTTTATTCCATGCTTATACGGTGAGGGTAGTTTAGTTCTTGTCATGACTTTCTACGCTCCCATTAATACACACACTCTCATTTTGGTAAAATAATAAGTTACTGCTATGATATACGATAATTTATTTCTTCTTAATTTCCCAGCTTAAATAAAACATCTCACATTAAAATTAAAAACAAACTTGTAAAACTGTCCAAAACATATCTCGTACAGAAACAACACATTATCCAAAAAGTTTATATTTTATACGTACAGTATATTTCCAAACCACGAAAAAACGAAAAATAAACCGAAAAATCAGAGCCAGTGCACCAAGTGTGCGACTAATGTAACGAGTTCGGAACTCCGCAGTAAAATTCAGAATTTTATTCTACATTCGCCAGCCAGAATCAGAACTGGCTAACTCGGTATCTGTGAAAAACGAGGCAACTTCGGTGAATCTTCGGAACTACGTGTGGTGCTGGGCGTAGCCAGTGAGGGGCTCCTGGCGAGTAATATTTATGCGCCCATTTAATTTTGTTTTACTATGCGTTCAACTTTTTTGCTTTCGTAAAAAGAAGAATAAGATTCGAATGTACCAGTTCTCTTCCTGCGCCGATCGGTGAGCGATAAATAGTGATAATTGGCGATGCGGCTGTCAACCCATTAATATTTTGATTTTATTTTTCTACCTTCGTGCCTATCACGCACGAAGTGGCATTTGGGGCGTAGGGTCCTTAATGGGAAAAGTCCACTTCTTGAGTTTGTAATTTAATCTTATTCAAAATTCATTAATTAGATCTTTACATGCACTTTTCCACGTCAATAAGTATAATTTACGTGTAGTGTATATTTAAATTTTATTTACTTTTGAAAGGAAAGCTACCGATACCAACTCTTCGCAACAGCCACTGCTGAGAAGAAATGCCGAAAGAAACTCACTTTCCTATTATTGGTCGCCTACTCGCCAGAAGGGCTTTCTAAATTTTCGTCATCATTTCTTATTCCCGAAGATGCAAAGTAGTGTGTAAAATTCGCATTAAATGTATCATCATCATATCAGCCACAGGAAATTCAGTGATAGATCTCCTCCGAGGAGCTAAAAACGGTCGTCCAACCACCTAGCAGGTGGTTGTCCAAAGCTGGGCTATTCAAAAACCTGTGCCAAGTTTTTCTTTAGATGATTATTTCGAGTCAAGAGAACTTCTTAGAGACCTTTAGTGTTTAGAGAGCCCCCCGCTGTTTGCTGCCTCGGGTTGCCTTGCCGTAAATACGGCATTGACTACGTGTTACACCCAATCGTTGCTCCGTACTCGTGCTTGATATCCTTTTTGATGCACATTTACGAGATCACGTTTTTGAAATAGAACCTGCAATGGAATAGAAAGATTTTCTAGGGAAGAAAATTTGTATTGTACCTCATTCTTTGAAAAATTTTCCGTAGTTTTATTCGCCACGGCAAATAAATCGCTATTCGCCATCATTATCATTATCATCATCTTTTAGTCTTTTTAGTCTCCACTGCAGGAGCACAAGTCCCTCTATACTACTAAAGACATACTTAGCCCGAGCAGCCAGAGTATTTGGCCGTCCTCTATGTCTGTGCCCATCAATCTTTAAGCTATTTTATTTGCCAAGATGTTCGACATGTCGCCTCTTGACATGGCCGAACCAAATTAAACGGTGTCTTTTTAAATTTTCTACAATCGGTGCTACCTTTAAACTCCCCGTTCGAATTTCTGCTACATTATGTAACTTATGTTGTCTTACTTATCCAGACCAGCAAGGAGGAAGTCATAAAAATATAAATAGATTCGATACCAAAGCTCTGTTTACGATATATTAAGCAGCACGGAAGGCCGTTTCCGAGGTATGTACAATACACACAGATCAAAGAGCCTGGGTTTCATTTGGCCAGCGCTCTGTTGTGGGCAAATACGAGAAATTACTTTTTATTCTGCCCACAGAACCCGATTTTTATTTGCCCGGCTACCCATGGAATTTTGCTGACTGGCGATTTTAGTTCCGGCGACGGATCAACTTCAAAGCTTTTTTGTAGCCTATTTTAAAAGAGAAGTTTCGTTATTCTTCCTGCTAAAAACCATATACATATTGATTTATGTATATGGTTTTTAGCAGGGAAAAGGAAAGTAGAACTAATGTGATACACAGATTAATCGAGTAATCGGAAAATACATAAATAGTAACTGGCCAAATGCGAGTCGGACTCGCGTACGAAGGGTTCCGTTCATTACCTATAAAAAACCACGTTTGTTTTATGGGAGCCCCCTTCAATATTTATTTTATTTTAATTTAATTATTTTGTTGTAAAGTGAATATGCAACTAAATACTCAGAAAATATTTCAAGTGTCTACCTATTGCAGTTATTAACGGTAAAAAAATCACGTTTGTTTTATGGGAGCCTCCCTTAAATATATTTTTATTTTATTTTTAGTATTTGCTGTTATATCGGCAACAGAAATACATCATCTGTGAAAATTTCAGCAGTCTAGCTATCACGGCTCATGAGATACAAACTGGTAACATACAAACGGACGCACATCGCAGTCTTCGTAATAAGTTCCCGTTTTTACCCTCTGGGCAAGGAACACTAAAAAAGATAGGTAGAGAATGCATTAGCGTTAAGTCCACCTTTTGTACCATTATTGCCAATAAAGATTTAATAAATAAAAGATACAGACAAATTGATAACCTTCTCCTTTTTTAAAGCCAGTTAAAAATTAAGAAATGTCGAGGCATTTTTTAAACTAATACATGTATATTAGTGTGAATTGCACTGTATTTTTGTGATACTGCTGTGACCCTTACGAAGGACACTTTGAATAGGTTTCCCGGGTCCTCATTAACCTGCGCAGTACGCTGAACTTGCCCACAAACTACTGCTGTTTGAGTTGCCAACTGCGGGATTGTGGAACTTAGTTACTCCGCGTTAGACTGTTGCCGTGTCAATATCATTTGTTTTGTTTGCTAACTGCCATTCAAATTGTTGATGTTAAAAATGTATTTTAGAGACAGACGGACGGACATCGAGTCTTCGTAATAGGTTCCCGTTTTTACCCTCTGGGTACGGAACCCTAAAAAAACTGACAAATGGATAACCTTCTCTTTTTTAAAGCAAGTTAAAAATGAAGAGCAGTCAAAGCATTTTGTAAATAATTATTTTAGTTTAGTCTTTGTATATTTATAGTTAAATATGGTTTAATTTAGTATATAGATACCATCTACTGTATATTTTTTAATTTTTATCATAAATAACGAATAGAACATATTAATTTTGTAAACTTATAGATGTATATTTGCGTGAATTACACCGTATTTTCGTGATACTGCTGTGACCCTTACGAAGGACACTTTGAATAGGTTTCTCGGGTTCTCATTAACCTGCGCAGTACGCTGAACTTGCCCACAAACTACTGCTGTTTGAGTTGCCAACTGCGGGATTTTGGAACTTAGTTACTCCGCGTTAGACTGTTGCCGTGTCAATATCATTTGTTTTGTTTGCTAACTGCTATTCAAAGTGTTGATGTTGGAAATTTATTTTAGAAACTGTTTTAATAAAAAAAAGGGAAAGCACGGCCCTGGCTCCGAACCAGCATAAAAGCAGAGGGTGCAAGTTGGATGAGAAATGTATGTTGAAATAATTGGGCAAGTGCGTGTCGGGCCACGCGCAGTGTAGGGTTCCGTAGTTGCGAATGCCAACTTTGAGTTCTTGCCACTAAAAACGTCTAAAAACTAATATCTATTGAATTTGTATGAAAATGTCTTTTTTCAAGTACATTTTATAAGTTGATCGCCTATAACTTTTTAATTTGTATACCCTACTTGGCTCTGATAGTTTTCCTTCAAACTACATTATATATGCTATAATTGTGATTTTTTTCACGTGGCCATATATAACCGTTTAGCAGATAGAGGGGGGGGGGACACTTGACTCGAACAAAAATTTGAACTTTAAACCCAAATATTTCAGAAACGGATACCTAAATCGAAAAATGGTGTTCACAAGCTAACAATATTTTTGAAAGATCTATTCAACGATACCGCACTCAATGTGTTTGTCGAGAAAAAAAATTTTGACTACGTCTTTACTTGTATGGCAACTACACCGAAAAAATTTTTTTTTCCATATTTTATTTTACGACTTTTTCGCCATAATTAATATACATATCCATGCCAAATTACAGCTTTCTAGTACTTATAGTTTCTCTGTAGGACCGTGGACAGACAGACAGACAGACATGGCGAAACTATAAGGGTTCCTTGTTTACTACGGAACCCTAAAAAGGAGAAGTTATCAATTCATTGCGATCTTATTTTTAACCGACCGAAAAAGGTTCTATGTTCAACTGTATTTTTTTTATGTATGATCACCGATTTCTCCGTCAATTGTGGACCAATTTTCAAAATTCTTTGAAAGAATTCTTTTTATTTGAAAGAGTGCACTTCCAAGGTGGTCCCTTAGAATTTTTATCAAAATCGGTTGTGTAGTTTGGGGATGAAGTCGGGTTTTAGTTGAGAAAAAATATTTATGTATGTTCACCTATTATTCGAAATAGCCTGGAATCATTTGGAAAATCTTTCATTTTTTGTTTGAAAGGGCATACTTGTAAGGTTGTCCCACAGAAATTTTATCAAAATCGGTTGTGTAGTTTGATGGTGTAGTTGGTTTTTAATTTCCACCCACCACCTCACAAGTATGATTGCTGATTGCTTATTGATCGATTGACTCAGATTACACTATATTTTGTCCCTCCAAAGAAGAAGAACATTGATCTAAATTACTTTTAATTAACGTACGTAATTTTAACAGTAAACCCTTTGAATGGAACATACACTCAACGAATAAGCATAGCTACTCACGAGAGGAAACACAGCCTGCGTTTTTGGTACTGTTTCACGGACAAACGCTTTTCGGTTGCTAAGTTAAAACCATGTACAATTTTTTAACAAATATTATCAGACTAGCCGTGCCCGCGGGCTTCGCTCCCCGTGGGAATTTTGGGATAAAAACTATCCTATGTCCTTCCCTGGGTATCAAACTATATCTATATCAAATTTCATCTAAATAGGTTCAGTGGTTTAAGTTTGACTTAGTAACAAACAAATATACAAGCTCACTTTCGCATTTTTAATATTAAAGGATATCCTATTTATGGTCTACACATTCGTAGCGCTGTCTACGAGCAGCTACGACGTCTACAATGTTTCGTAGACAGCCTCGTAGATGTAGCTACGCCGTAGAGCCAGTGGCGCTTTTATTATTCTCTTAGAAAAATCTGTTTCGTTGAGCTTTTCTAAAAATGTTATCTAATAAATAAAATATCTTATTCCTGGGAGCTAGCCTGGCAAAAAGTTTGTTCGTTTCTACTGAGTGTAAATGTCGACACACACTTGAAAGTCTGTCAATCTGAACAACTTTCGCTAAACAACTGGGACCGACCAAAGTTTAAAGCACAAGCGTTTGCGCGGGTTGTCGTGGGGATTGCGTGGAACCATCGACAAAATATATCTAGACCAGCTGTCTTCAATAACCATAGACATAGTTTTTTTTTTTCCAATAACGGCCATGTCTTTTTTGGTAATTGAAACTTATCGCGCTGCAGCGCTAAGTCCGCTTTTAATTCCTCCTTTAAAAGCACAGCGCTAGATTCGCAATGTTTCATTCTCATTCATTTAATAGATCGACAGACGTCATAGACTTAAGCATTCATTTCATTCATTATGGCTGCGGGAATTTTGCAATCCGTATTTAATTTTCAGAAAGTGAAATCTAGTTACTTACCGATGGAAAATTATTCTATTTTGTCTTGTTTTTTAAATTAGAGCAGTCTTAACACACAAGGCATTTAAGATGATGTTGATAGTGTTTTAGAGAGTACTAGGCGCGTTAATCCAATAGAATTTTACTTCCATGCTGGTCTGGGAGAAAGGAAAAAAACTAAGAATGTACCAGCTGCTTCTCTTCCCGTCCAGATCGTAAAAGGGCAAGATTTGAATCATGGCTAGCAACCCATTATTACTGTTTCGACGCATCACGCTAAGTGTAGCCTTTGGGTCTTAGGGCCCTGGGCTCTAATACAACGTCAGGGATATAGACGTGAAAACGTATCTGTATAATAGAATTTTAAAGTTAAAACATGAGCCAATTATGTATCAAGGGGTTACCGAGATATGCGGGTAAGAGCTGCGAGTTCACAGTTCAGAGAACTACTAGTTAGTATTTAAGTTAAAAAGTTAGTACTTTAAACAACGTTGCGATGTCGATATAACTTTCCGTTTGTTTGCAAACTACTATTTGAACAGTCGACGTTGAAATGCTATTTAGCTAAGAGGAAAATTTGTTTTAAAGCTTCAAATGGTTTAGAATGTTGTTCATTAATGCTTTTTTTTGAACGTAGTTTTAAAACTTAAATAAAATAATGCCATTCTGTTTCGGATGTGTAAGGGCGTGTTCGGACGACAAGCACAAGCCTAGCGCGCTTTAAAATTTCTGAAAATTGTTGTATCTTTGTAATTTTTTGTTTCTCAGAAAAAGGAAAAAATACTTAGAAAATATTTTTTATAGGGCTAAACCTATTTTTCCATTCGTCATTCCCCGGGCGAGTGGTAACCCAGCCAAATGCAAAACTTGGCCGGGGTCACTTACCTTTCGAAAACATGGATTGATTGAGGAAAATATTTTCGCTAGTATGGCTTTTAAGGCGAAATCGATTATATGCCGAAACAGGCATGATGAATGGAAAAATATTTTGAGCCCATCGGTTAGATTATCAAAAATTATTGTACACGTATTTTTTCCTTTCTCTGAGAAACAAAAAAATTACAAAGATACAGAGCATTGAAATTTCGCATGACGTCATGGCTAGTTACAATTTTTTTAGCGAAGAATCACAAGCTTCAGTACTTTGATGTTCCGTATTTATGTGAATTTTTAACTTTATTTATAGATTTGACCCCCGGTTTACTCTCAAAAGCTGCATTTTTTACATCATGATATAAACAATATGATTTCGAGAAAAGTTTGAAAATACACAGAGCTTTTCTTAGAGAAAAATAAAAGTAACAAAGCAGAGAAAAATACAAGTAACAAAGCTACGCCTGTCTACGAGACAATGTAGAGTTCGTAGCAGATCGTAGACAGTGCTACGAATTGCGTAGCACTGTCTACGATGTGGATGTGGATATAGATCTGGTTATCTCTTATTTATCAATTATAATAGAACCTACGTCAGCGGACTTTGGCACATTACAAAGTACATAACAAATACTATATATAGTAAAAATAAACATTATGCTTTTAAGTTATTAGAAAGCTGATGATCTGAATAAGATGGTCGGTTTAGCCGTGTTCTACGAAATTTCGTAGCTGTTTGTAGACGGTGCTACGACATTCGTAGCATGTACGTTATTGATTGATTTGGATATATCTCGTACTTGTCTCACGTTTGTCAATTTGATTTAGTACATCTATTTTTAACCCACTTCAAAGAAAGAGGAGGTAGTCAATTTGAATGTTCATATGTTTTTTATGTTATGTTCCCCGGTTACACAAAAACGCCTGGTGGGGGTGAGAACTGAGAAGGTGGAAAAAGGAATCAAAATAGTGTTGAGCTGCCAGCCGTATCGCCTATTAAAATGAAAAGCATTTTCCCCTAATCCCGCGATCTGCTACCAAAAATATATTTCCTATTTAAATGTTTACTTAAACCACATGATTAAAATAAACCCACAAAGCCATACCGGCCGCAAGCAATACCTACGGCTATGAAATAAAACGGGAGCATACATCAAAGTTTGTAACTCAGTAAGCAGTATTTACACAGAGATCATAAAATTTGTAACCGCAGCGAGCGGTATGTTAATACTTCAAAGTACTTTCTGGAACAGACGATGACAATAAATATTATCAACGTGGAAGCGACCCGTAATAAATTGATCCGCGGGCTATACTAGATCACTATTTTTTTTTCCTGGCCTGTCCGTTTTGTGTCCCACTTCTGGGCAAAGGCCTCCCTCTTATTCTTCCACACGTCCCTATATTATATTATTATTATTTATCACTATATTATAGTGATGAAAAATAACAGTCAAAAAACAAAAGAAAATGTTGAAATTCTCGTAAAAATTGCCCGGACGGCTGCACACTTTTGTATCGAAATGCCAAAATGTACGTATGACCCTTCCACGTTGTATACAATAATCTATATGGGACGCTAATCCAAACTCGGGCAAAGAGGTCGCGCGACGCACAGCAGTTTTTGACAGTTTGTGACAGATTGACATGTGTCACCGGTTGCGACAGTCGGCGTGTTGCGGGCGTACTATCGCTCGTCTATAAGAGCCCTTACCATATCCATCCATACATATAGCAATGAAATCCTTTGTCGCATGTATCTGTCTCTGAACCCCAAAAGCAAAAAACAAAATCTTACTTTTTTGTCTGTATTCGATATGCTCAGACACAACACAGACAAGAAAGAGAGCTTTTATTTTTAATAACCTATATCGTCCCACTCCTGGGCAAAGGTGTCTCCCATTTCCTTCCATGTGTCTCTATCCCCTGCCTTGGCTGATCACTCTCGTTAGAAAGCGTCGAGGTCATCGCTCCTACTTTTCCTCGGTCTTTCACTGCGACGTTGAACCTCGTATCCATGGCGTTAATTTAACCATTCAAATGTCGGCATAGCAGACACAATAGTAAAACAATACATCAGACGCCCGCTCCGGGCGTCCGACAGTTAAAGGGTTATTCGCCCTCATCATAATTATTATAATTTAAAATACGACAATAAAGTATAAAGTACGCTAAAATATAGTGAATAGACGGCGAAATAACATTGTAGCGTTCCACACACAATCGGTTCCCACGGACTTAACCACGTACTTTGTAATTTGATAGGGCTCCAGGCCCTCGGCTGGAGGACCCTCGGGCTGGCGGCTCGAGAGGGCTTCGTTTTAGGACTTTGCACGAGTCCGTGGTTACTCTCAAAGCTCACGTTTGTTTTGTGGCCGCCATTTGCAACGAATTTCGGCAGCGGTCGTATTTTGGAAACATATTTTTATGATCAAACAAAGAGGAGGGTTATAAGTATAAAACTATATCATATTCTAATATTGCTTATTGGCTTTCCGATATCCATTAAAATTTTGTTGATTATAGCATTAATTGTTGGATTCCCTTGATAATAAATTAAAAAAAAAAGATTCTTGGCTAAATCTGAGAAAATAAGGTGACTGGATTATATTATCGTATGGCGGATGTTGGATACAGCTATTATAGGAATTTCGATTTAAAAAAATGTTTTGGCTCGTAAAATAGATTATTAGAAGTATAAGTACACATATTTTTCTTTCTCTGATACAGCATATTTAAATTTTGCGTGCCGTCACGATCAGCTACGATTTTAACCAACGGTGACGTAAATTCGAAGCGCTAGATGTTTGTGAATTTATATATACTATTTTGCTATAAACGAAAAAACATGGTTCTTTTATTTTTTGATAATATAGTTGACTGACGGGTCAAATGATTTAATATATTTTTACCTAGTTCACATTCCTATTGTAATAACAGTGTTTGTGTAGCTCGTAAATCTTCAATTCCGTCACTGCAGCCGGATGTCGGAAATCCGGAACGAGTGCCGTAAATAGGACAATGGGGATGTTTGACATGCATTGCGGGTAATCTAGTGTATGTATTTATATAAGCAAAAAGATTATCCGTACCAAATCAAGTTGACATTTAGTAATAAGGCATTGTCTCATCTGGAAATGTCAACTTGATTTGGTCGGATAATGGGTTAAACCTAGTAACAAAGTTAGTCTGCGTTTTATAATTAGACGGTATTAATTTTCGCCTTAAACTGTGAACTTGTAAACCCCATATCTCGGCAACCATTGAAATTGATTTGGCTCATGCTCGAACTTAAAAATTATATTCCATATTTCAAAGTTACTAGAGTTATCGTAGAAGAAAACATACATACATAAAAACGTCGGATGGTTTAAGTAGACTAGGAAAACTTCACTTCGCTCGCTTGTTGAATTAAACGGTTTCTGATGTGACTTTGCGTGGCACGGTTAACTTGAGGAAGACCTAAGCCACTTGTGGTTACCCATTTAAGCGCTGACCACGCCTGGCGCCTTATATTGCCAATGAGCTCCTCGATGGCCCGGCGAGAGTTAGAGGCTTAGAGGAGAGAAGCATCATCTAACACTAAACTGTCACTTTGTAATAGTTAGTATTTTAAACGTACAAATTTAAGGCAAATTAAAAAAACCCGACGACACCATCTAGTGATGAGTGGCGGAACTACATATTTCAACCGATGTTAAGTGAGATTGATATCTGTAGCGCCATCTATTATGTGCCAGGTAAATTAAAAATTAAACCCGACTTACAAGCGTTAACCCCCAAATAACTTTTAAAAGTCTGAACCGATTTTAATCATACATAGCCAAGGAACCACCGCAAGGAAACTTGCCATTACGTTAAATAAACCGCATTGAAATCGGTCTATCCGTTCGAGACCTACGATGCCACAAACGGACACACAGACAGACACACGTAGCACTAACATATAACACCTCTCTTTTTTGGCGGTGGTTAAAAATATTATTGATAACATTGTAAACGAACATACGTTTCAGATTTCCGACATTATTATCTATATTTTATTCATAGTTCCGGCTTTCGTGTCATACACGTGCTACATGATGGCTAAATACAATGTTACTGCTTTGTACATTTTAATTTCAAATAATTGATTTATAAGAGATGTATTGATCTATATTTCAATTGTTTGTGATTGTTTGTTTTTATATTCGGGCTGACTTTTGAGCAAGTTCAATCTACCTCTATATATAATAATGAATAAGCCCCACACTGGCTCATGCGCAAAACGTCTCTTTCGCAAAATGTCCCCTAGTCGTAAAACTTACTTATTGCCTTTTTCGCAGAATGACTCTTAGAGGAGCACAACGGTATACAACGGTCTTTGTGAATAAAGAGCTGTTAAAAGCATGGCTGTTATGCCCTAACTGCCCAACCTCTTGTACATTACATGATTTAAACTCGGTTAATGACAGGGAAGTAACTTGTGGCCACACACTGATCTACTCGTACATACTACCTGAACGGTCTTAAAAGGGATTTTGTCCAGTTATAAATAAAACCCTTGCATTCAAGGAAAAAATTCAGTCACGTCTCTTAGTCGTCTTTTTTTCTCCTCTTCTGTCATGTGTCGTGCGAGTCTATGTCAGTCTCAGTCAGTCAGCAAAGAGGCTGGACGCCCGGACATCCCCACCTCCAGTACCAGAAGGCTGGTACTTAAGTTGAGGAGCGGACGTCCAGCCGGCACAGTTTCGTCACTGGTCTAGTATAGAGTCCTCGTCCTGTTTTAACTTGAGCAATTCGGACCAGGCCATCCTTGCCAGGGAAGACCTGGTCGACCTTGCCAAGTGGCCACTGGTTGCGGGGCAGCTGGTCGTCAGCTATCACCACCACGTCTCCTACAGCCAGTGGTCTGTCTACGTCGCGGTACCATTTGTCTCGTCGTGTTAAAGTCGGCAGGTATTCCCTGATCCAGCGTTTCCATGTCAGATCTGCTAGACGTTGGGATTCCCGCCATGTCCGTCTTAGGAAGTCTCTGTCGGTAAAGGTTCCAAAAAGATGGTCAACAAAATCAGTTTTTGTCAATAGAAAGTCATTTGGAGTTAAAGGTAAATCGTCTTCAGAGTCAATAGGTACATATGTCAGAGGTCGTGAGTTTATCATAAACTCTGCCTCGGCTAACAATGTTTGAAGCGTTTGATCACTAGGGGCTCTGGTCTTTAACGTGACTTTTAGACTTGTCTTTACAGATCTTACTAGACGTTCCCAACATCCCCCCATGTGTGGCGCATTGGGAGCTATAAAACGCCATTCCATCTGACGAATGCTGCCAAATTTGATTAGTTCGTCCTTGTCACTCACCGCTCCCGTGGGTCCAAATATGGACTGCCCGAAGAACCCAGGCAGTACTCCTGATAAACCTCCAATATTTGGAGAAGCGATTTGCATCAAGAAAGTCGTTGTTTACTAAAGTGAGATTGCATACCTTAAGCTCATCATCGTCCGTTTCGAGCATCGTTTCAGGGCTCTCAGATGGCCAGGACTGTTCCGCCTCTTGTAAGAAAGACGGACCATGCAGCCACCGTGAATTATCGTCAATTGCGGTCTCACGTGTGGCATCGTCTGCCGCATTTAAGCCCGATGGTACCCACCTCCATTGACAGACGTCCGTTAACTCGGAAATTTCACTGATGCGATGGGCAACGAAGGGCTTAAAGCGACCACTGTCAGAACGAATCCAGCTAAGTATAGTTTTTGAGTCAGACCACATGAAACACCTAGCCACATTAATATATTTACGTAAGGTGTCAGACAGCCTTGCACCCATCAACGCGGCCTGAAGTTCCAAACGAGGGATGCTCAGAACTTTGAGCGGGGCCACACCAGCGCGTGCCATGACAAGGGCTACATGCCATTGTTCAGTTGTAGTCTTGACCCTTAAATAAGCCACACACGCAAAAGCCTTACTGCTTGCATCACAAAAAACGTGAAGCTCTGGTGGGCTTTGCTTGTCCCACGTCTCAGTGAACAGCCAGCGGCGAACTCGTAAGTTACTCACACTTTGAAGTTGGGCCAGCCAGTCCTGCCACCTGTCGTAATGGCCGGACTCAATCTCGTCGTCCCAGCCCACTTTGGACTTCCACACCGATTGTAACAAAATCCGCCCCTTTACTGTCACGTAAAGCAGGAAGCCCATTGGGTCAAAAATGGACATGGTTAGTCTTAAAACCTCTCGCTTGGTGGGCCGCTTGACTCCTGTCCTTACCTCCTCAGTTACCTTTGGGAACTTTAGCAGGAAGCTAAAGGAATCTGTTTCTTGGTCCCAATGCACACCAAGAACCTTTTCTGTGTGGTTGTCCTTGCTTTCAGTGATGACCTTAAGACTATTCGGAGCCAATTTGTCTGTAGGTAGCTCTTGCAGCAGCCGTTTGGAGTTGGTCACAAAATTCCGCAAATTGAATCCACCGGAGGCATGAATCTGGACTACATCCATTACCAATTTGAGCAAGTCATCTTCATTGTCAAGCGAATGAATGTAATCGTCGACATAGTGGTGGTCAATGATCGCTTTAAAAGCTTCGGGGTGTACCGTTTCATACCTGCGGGCATTTAGATTTTTTACATATTGCGCTGATGACGGCGAGCATACGGCTCCAAAAGTCATCACGTTCATCACGTAGGTGCTGTTGTCCCAAAGCATCCTCTGGGCGTTACGATCTTCTTCTCTAATCAGGACCCTGTGGAACATCTCTTGGATATCGGCCATCACCGAATATTTACCTGTCCGGAACCCTAATAAAACTGCTGGCAAAGGCTTCAAAAAATCAGGACCACGTAATAAAAAGTCATTTAATGATTTACCTTGGGTCTTGGCTGCACAATCCAGAACTATCCGCAGCTTATTTGGTTTATTTGGGTTGAACACCGCAAAATGTGGGAGATACCAAATTCTTGTCTGAGCTGCTTCATGTTCTGGTCCGATCTTAGAAATATATCCCTTGTCTAAATTCTCTTCAATCTTCGCCCTGTACTGTAAAGCAAAGTCAGGATTTCTTACCATCTTTTTATTGATAGCAGTCAGGCGGCTCTTTGCCTGTGGAAGGCTGTCTGGAAGCACCATACTTTCAGACTTCCAAAGCAGGCCAGTCTCCCATCTACCTTCAGGCAAAAGCCTTGTCGTCTGCTCCATAATTTTCAGCGCTAGCTGATCCTCCCGAGAGAGAGGAAAGTTATTTGTTTGCTTGACGCCAAACGAGTCCGTAGAAAAAGAAAGCTTGACCAGGTCATGTAGTCCTTCACATTCACAGAGGTGGAGAACAGTGTTGTCGTCAGAAGTCCCACCCAGTCCTACGTTGCCGTGAAAGACATAACCTAAGTTAGTTTTAGAAATTATCGGTCCAGTCTTGTGTCTCTGTATAACTTGTCTAGTAACAATAAGGTCTATGTTGTCTTGTCCTAGTAAAATCTCAATTTTTTCTTGTCTTATGTCAAAGTCATTAGTCACATAGTCAGTCAAGTATGGATATTTATTTACAATCTTTTTATAACAAAAACTGTTCACTGATAAATTTAAATTGCGTACAGAGCGCGCATTATTGACAATAAAGGTTCTATCTTCGTTCACTCCACGTATAGGAAAGGACACTGTCTTCGAGTCTGGCTCTGTAGTCATCATGCCGGAGGCACCACGGATGCGGAGGCTGGCCGTCGGTCCGTCAATACCAGCTCTCTCCAGCAATGAAGAGCTCACCAACGTCAAAGCTGAACCCTCGTCTAATAAGCCATATGTGATTATGTTACCTTTTGTACCCGACACTACGACTGGTACCACTTTCAATAAAACATGAGATTCTTTTAGTGTACAGGTGTTGACCAAACTGTTATCATGTGCCGTCTCATTCTCATCTGTCGCCGTGCGTGGAGGAGCGTGTAGCAATCTATGATGGACTCGGGTACAATCAGGTGCTGAGCATCTTGCCCTACGCTTACAAGTTTTCAACTGGTGTCGTTCAGAAAGGCAGGAGAAACAGAGTTTCTTGTCACTGACGAGAGTCCAACGATCATCGGTCGTCATTCTCTTAAATTCCTCACAACGTTCGAGAGTGTGCGCAGCACCACAGAGTAAACACGTACGAGTAGATGCGGTTGTAGTCATCACGGGTTTCCATCTATTATCTGGCCTTGTCTGTGGATGTTGCTTTGATGTACAAGTGCTTTTAGTAACAGGAGCGACATAAGCAGCGCCATTCGCTATATTCATTAACCAATCTGATAAATGCGATAGTGTGGTTGTTTTCACGCAGAGTTTAAAAACGTGCATTCCCCATTGAAGTCGCAATGTTGATGGTAATTTACCAACAATCTCTTGTATGAGTGTAGGATTTGTGAGATGTCCTACCTCTTCAGTCATTTTCATTGTAGCTGTCACATTTTGAACTGACGTCGCAAATTCGATTAGCTGGTTGACATCATCATGTCGTATGTCGCGCATCTGTCTAATTTTGTTCAATAGAATTTCTATAATATGATCTGTTCTTCCAAAACGTAATTTCAATGTGTCTATGATGCTTTTCAGGTTTGTAGCACTTACTAGGAGAGCGGATACAGAGTCTTTTGCTCGGCCCTTGAGACATCGTGATAAACGGGCTATGTTTTCTTCATCATTGAATCCGCACAGCTTAGTAGAGGATACAAACTGGCTATAAAAGAGCGGCCAATCTTCTGGGTCACCTGCGAAAGGCGGCAATTCCTTCGCCGATGTCTGTCTCGATAGTAATTTAGACACGGTTAAACCGCAGTGCAGTGACTTACATTCTTTCGTCTCAGTAGCGGCTGTGTCACAAGCCTGTTTTACGGATGCTTGCGATGGCGCTCGGGACATGCCGGCGGCATGGTCTTCCTCTTCCAAAAGTTGAGATTTTAGCTCTAGAATCCGAGCGCGTTCCTCAGCGGCTTCTATTTGTAGTCGCAGTATTTGCTGTCGACGTGTTGTTAGCACTGTTAGGTCGCTGGAGTCCGAACGAGCAGATAGCGCTGGCGACGACGCGCGGCTGCCTCTGGCGGGCTGTCGGCCCGGCGCGGTCAGGTCGGCGGCAGCAACAGGCGCGGTCGCGGGCGTTGTCATTGCGCCCGACCGTAACTTCATAGGTCTGGTTGTAAATGGCGATGAAGGACCACCTTGAACGGTCTTAAAAGGGATTTTGTCCAGTTATAAATAAAACCCTTGCATTCAAGGAAAAAATTCAGTCACGTCTCTTAGTCGTCTTTTTTTCTCCTCTTCTGTCATGTGTCGTGCGAGTCTATGTCAGTCTCAGTCAGTCAGCAAAGAGGCTGGACGCCCGGACACTACCTAATATAAATTAAGCCTTCCCAACTCGATAAGAAGAAGAATCGTGACGGTTTCCACAATACTCAAGCAGGTTGAAAACCGTTTCGTCAAATGTTACTTCATACTTTTTAATTAATTTAATGAAATGTCCGCTATAAACGTTATCAATAGAGGAACATTGTTGTTTTTAGTTCCGTGACCGTCGCCGTAAAGGCCGACTATTAGGGAGTTCCGAGCGGTCCCAAGGGTGTCATTAAGATTTATAGGACTCATACAAAATAAACACTAGGACAGATGCGAATGACTCCTCGGCAGGAAATCGGCTTGAACAAGAACTTGCTAATTCCTGAGACAGCATCATCAAAAAACCGTCTTTTAGTCTCCATTGCAGGAGCACGACCCTCTCTTCACTACTAGAGCCATATATGTTCAGAGCAGCCGAAGGATTTGGCCCATTCTCTCTCCTGGCCAGATGAGTTGGAGAGGTCTCATAATGTTTAATACAGAAACATAAAAGCAGCACGAGATTTTTGAATCGAACTAAGAATCCTTATCGTTAAAGTGAGTTTGTATATTTGTTTGTTACTACTTCACGCATCAACCACTGCACCTATTTAGATAAAATTTGATATGGATATAGTTTGATACTCAAGGAAGGACACAGCTTTTATCCCGATATTCCCACGGGGAGCGACGCCCACGGGCACAGCTAGTTAAATATAAAATTCATGCAAAGAGGTTACCAAAATAATCATTCTGATTCAGAGGAAAGTAAGAGGAAAGAGAGAGAGTGAAGTTAATACGCGAAATATCCATCTGTTACTTCTTTATTTATAGAGCTGACCGGTGGACTCCACATTCCGTGGTAATGACCTGTTGACGGCTTCAGGACCTTGGATTTTATCATCAACTGACGCAACGCGATAAAAAATGTCGGCATATTGCGCTTTCGCCAAGCTTTCATTGTGCTTTTATTTTTTTTACCGACTATCAAAAAAATCTTCCTTTTTATGTATGTTTACCAATTATTCAAATATGAATAATCCTAGACCGATTTAGATTTTTTTGTTTGTTTAAAAGGATGTACTTGTTAGGCGACTCCGTCAAAATCAGTTGTGTAGTTTGGAGTAAAGTCGATTTTTGGTTTTGAAAAACTATTATTCATTATTTCAGCTGCATGTCGTCCACTGCTGGTCATAGGCCTCTAAAGCCAATTCAGGACTTCGTAAGCACGATCGATATTTATTACTTTATTTTGACGTTTCCAACTACAGTTCACAGTGTGAGAGGCACGTGCATTTCCAACCTCAAAAAATAACTTCCAATTTCTGAGTTCTCTCCAACAATTTTACAGTTAAAATTGGTAGAGAGAACCGGCCGTATAACAGAATGTCCGATTTTGTATTGAATATGGTAACAACGTTCTGACAAAATACTGCATAGATAATAGAGGCATTACGTTTTCGTGGAAAGACATATCCTGTTAGTGGCTGCCATATAAGGACGTAATTCAAATTTTATTAAGAGTAAATAAAATATAGTTAGGTAAGATGAAAATACTCAAAACTTCACTACTTAACTGATAAGATAATGTCAAATAATGGAGAGACAACGAGGATAGAGAATCTAGTTTTTTCTCTTTCGTAGATGTAATAAATACTGTCTGAGATGACAGGGTATTTATTAGTAAATAAAATAAATAAATATATAGGGACAAATTACACTGATTGAGTTAGCCCCAAGGTAAGTTCGAGACTTGTGTTATGGGATATTAACTCAACGATACTATATTTTAAAACAAATACATATATAGATAAACATCCAAGACCCAGGACAATTTGAAAAAGGCCATTTTCCAACTTGCCCTGACCGGGAATCGAACCCCGGACCTCTGGGTGGCGGACTAGCATCTAGCATTAGTAATTTAAGGGGATATACGATTTTTTCGGGGTCCAGCTGCTATTCCCGTTGGATTAAAATCTTTGAAAGGAAACGGGAATATGATTTAAAATTTTGCTCTTATACGGCCCTAGATAACCCTTTAAACTATTTTATGTCTTAGCACATCGGCCTCTTTTGTGCTAAGAAAAGCTTCACGTTTTAACTTTAAACTGTAAACAGAAGTTAAATAGTTTGAAAGGTTATATATATAGAGCCGTATAAGACCTTTTTCTTTTAAATAATTTATTTCAATTGGAGGTAGTACTAGACCCCGAAAAATTCGTTTATCCATAATGATAAAGTACCTGGATGACCGATCTTCGCCCGGTGAAAACACAAAAGAAAACAAGGTTCTCTAAAAATAAAATATAGCTAGAACGATTTTTCATCCCAAAAACCTATGTATAGTCGTGGGAGCGGTTTTCGAAATAACATTCTTAAATAAGATACGTGTATGGGTTTTTCCTCGACTCTCATCAATTCAACGATCCTAGCCCATAAGTCATTTATTTACGCCATTTAAGACAGGTAGAACATGAAATATTTCTCTAAATATCTTGATAATTATTTTTTTCTGATTTTGGTAATTAAAAGCTTCGAGATTAACTACAAAATAGTTTTGGATTCAGCTGAAATAAAAAGCGAAACTTTTGTATTTAACCCCTCACGTTCGACAGCGAAAGTTTTTTTTTAATACCTATAAAACCTTCTCTTTAGTGGGCCCTTTTAGACCCTCCGGAAGTGACCCCCATAAACGTAAAGTGACCTCTATAAGGCGCCATTCGACGCCGATCCTGGACGAACTATATTGGTTAATTACCTTGAAGATACGGCTGTAGTAATGGACAGTCACCAATATATTTAAGAACTAGGTTATTTTCGGTGGAGTATTTTCCATGACTCCCTATTTTACGCTTAATGCTTGATACCTTTATAACACGACAGTCACACTAGGAGACCGAATCTGAACTCCGGCAAACCGTTTTTCGACATCATTTCATTTCGACAATCCGACAAACAGTATTGCGACATTTTATTTCGACAATATGTAACTCCGCTACGTCCTCAGACGGTCACAAATAAAGGATGGGTCTCATTATCTCGTGGTATTGGACAGAACGAAGTTCCTTACTGCAAAATCGAAAGCTTTATGAACCCTTAAAATTTAATTTAATGATAAGAAAAAGCCAAGTGGGAGTTACAATCACACACTTAGACAAGCAAGCGACAGTGTGCCGACGACAGCTCGCGATCCTAGTCGGCGACAGTCGCGCGGCATTTTGGAATCCTTCTCTCAGTTCTCTCAAAGGGATCTCAGTTTTTAACTCCTAACTCAAAAAGAGGGGCGTTGTACGAATAGTTTTTTTTTTCAAAGCTGACGTGATCGAGATTGCTCTTAGCTACAGTTGTGTAGCGGGTTTCTTAATTTTCTTGATTTTATTTCTTGCTCTGTTCAATAAATTTCTCAAGTACCTATATCAACTCAATTTAGATGATAGATTTTCATATATATTTGCTAGTTAATGGTACTATATTGTAATTGAAAACGAAAAGTATTAATCAAAAACAAAATTTGCACACCATAACACAAGAAGGTAAAATATAAAAGGCAGGATTAACTTTAAGATCTATATGTTCCTACATTTTATGCAAATAAATAGATTGATTAATTGACTATCGCGTGATGTAAACACACCGATTTAATCTATAAGTCATAGTTTGTCGATGTGATTACTCAGCACGCAATGATACCGGCCAGTGAACTCGTGTCAGAAGTATTTGATCAAGGCTTTTGTTTCTGGCCATAAAAAAGCAAATACAATAAGCAAGTTTCCTGGGTCAAAAATAAATTATTTGGCACTGTTAAAAGAATAAAATGTCACAAAATAAGGTCACTTGTCATTGATCATATCCATTATCAACGTGATATAAGATTTAATAATGCGGAAAAACTGTTATTAAGAGCGCTATTGGACTCTAAGAAACTATGACGTCATTCGTTTTTATTTCATACAAATTCCATAGAAATTTTTGTTTTGACGTTTCGAAAAAAGTGTCTGATTTGATTTGTTGGAAACTTCTTTATTCTACAAAATTAAAAACCGACTTCATCCCCAACTACACAACCGATTTCGATAAAATTTCTATGGGGCCACTTCGGAAATCATCATCTGCCTCATTTTTATGTCTTCTCCTTCTACAGTCCTCTGTTTCCCGTCTTGCAAACATCTTCTCCCATTACCCCTATATCTTGTCTTACGCATTCCATTCACCTCCTCTTTGGAAGTATACCCTTTCAAACAAAACAAAAAGAATTATTTAAATCGGTCCAGGCGTCTTCGAATAATCGGTGAACATACATAAAAAAATTGCGACGAATTGATTCTTCCTTTCAGTTAAAAACAACCAGAGGTAATTGTTAGTTTCACTTTTTTTAAATCATGGTACTGGTGGTATGACGTCTATTAGAGGTATTCCTCAAAACATCATCATCATTGAAGTTGCTTAGCCAAAAGTACGAAATTGACAGAAAAAAAAACACATTTCTTAACTAAAAGTACGAAAGCTAAGCAACTCCAATGATGATGATGCACAAATTAGTTTTTAAAAATCATCGATATAATTTATTACATTTACTTCATGTTCTTCCCTATTTTTAAACGTGGGTGCGCTTCGAGGAATACAATTTTAATATTTTTAATTGCTATCGGGAGCGCTACTAAAAGGTGTGTTTCGAGGAATAAAATTGAAATATTTTTAATTGCTATCGGGAGCGCTACTAAAAGGTGTGTTTCGAGGAATAAAATTGCAATATTTTTAATTGCTATCGGGAGCGCTGATAAAAGGTGCGCTTCGAGGAATAAAAAAAAAAAGAGCGCCTCATCAGGTGCGCCTCAAAACGGTAGCGCTTTGAGGAATACCTCGTCTATTATATTGAACTCGATCTTCCTCTCTTACAATAAACTTGATAAAATAAAGGATTTAGGTAGCGACTTTATACATAAACATATAAATAACCTAAATAACATTAACAAAATATCCTACAATTAAAATAAAGAACTAAATATAACTACTAATAAAACTACATAGGTACTACTAAATATAAATAATACAATTTTTTCTACTCCTGTACTGTTATCTGTCTTTTAAATGGTTCTGAACATTAATATAAGAACATTGATAATATGATTGCAGAAAAAAGTCTATACTCTATGCCTCATATTATGAGGCATAGAGTATAGACTTTTTTCTACAATAAAGATATATACAACAACAACAACAACATATCATAACAGACAAAACGAGGACTGATAAAACTTATATCGAACCATAAGACCTAAACTGTTGGGCCTTACCCTGCGAGCGCAGCGATTTGGTAATTTTTTTAAGTTATTATAGTATTTTTTCTACTCCTCTACTGTTATCTGCCTTTTACATAGTCACGAACACTATTATAAGAACATTGATTATTTATGACTTCAGGAAACTCTATAATCTATTCCCCATAACAGCACATGTGTCGTTATTTCACTAAAACGATACACCTAGCCATAGACCAAGAACATTTTTTTCTATAGATTTACCATACTGCCAACATAAGAAAAAAAAGTTTTTTTAACATAGTCACAAAAAGACGTCATTTAAAAAAAAAGTTTACCATAGATACCATATAGACCATGATTTACCAAACATATGTACATACGTCAAACATTTTCATATTTTCTTTGTTTGTTTTTGTATTTTATTTAGTAAATATAGTCGTAGAAAAAGTATTGTATGCAACGTTGTATAACTACGTCAAAAAATGCTCGATGGCGTCTCCTTACGATGCTCGCCAAGGCTCGCATCGTAAGCTGCGCCACTCGCATTTTTTGACCGTTATTATACAACTGTTGCATAATAGTATTTTATGCAACAGTTGTATAAGAGTGTTCAAAATATGCGAGTGGCGTAGGTTACGATGCGAGCTTTAGCGAGCATCGTAAGAAGACGCCATCGAGCATTTTTTGACGTACTTATACAACGTTGCATACAATACTTTTTCTACGACTATATTTACTAAATAAAATACAAAAATAAACAAAGAAAAATATGAAAATGTATGGCATCATTTATGTTTGGTAGATAATAGGATAGGCATCTATGGTAAACTTTTTTTTTTTTTAAATTGACGTCTTCCTAATGAATATATCACGAATATATTAATAAAACGTTTTTCTTATGTTGGCAGTATGATAGATTCAGAAAAAAAAGGGTCTAAGTCTATGGCTAGGAGTATCGTTTTGGCGAAATAACGATACAAGTGCTGTTATGGGGAATAGATTATAGAGTTTCCTGAAGTCATAAATAATCAATGTTCTTATAATAGTGTTCGTGACTATGTAAAAGGCAGATAACAGTAGAGGAGTAGAAAAAATACTATAATAACTTAAAAAAATTACCAAATCGCTGCGCTCGCAGGGTAAGGCCCAACAGTTTAGGTCTTAAGGTTCGATATAAGTTTTATCAGTCCTCGTTTTGTCTGTTATGATATGTTGTTGTTGTTGTTGTATATATCTTTATTGTACATAAACATTACAAACAAGTTAGAAAGGCTACAGCCGAAGGGTGCAAAAAAAACCAAAAGATTTCTTATGAATTTAATTAAGATAAAATTACAAGTTACAATAAAATACGTCACTAAATTACATAGGTGACGACCGTTCGATATGAGAACAAGAAGTGTCGAGATTTGGGGAAAAATCACGGGCGCGAACCTCGCAAGACGGGCGGTCTGGTGAATCATGCGCAGGTGTGCGCTTTTCGGAACTCGCGGGAGTCGCGGGGCAGCGCGGCGACGACGGTGGTCCGTGACGTATGCGATGTATCGATGATACGAAGCTATCATTGAACTAGAGCTGCGTAACTCCTCCCTCCATAGAACGGCAACTATTCGCAGAGGATGTTGCCGTGATGTTGCAGGTGTTGATCTTCACGTCTTTTGGTCTAATGCATTTCAGTTCCTTCAATTCAGCTACGCATGAACGGCTTCCGTCAGGTTCAGCAGTCTGAGTCGTTATGGTTCTCATGCGGATGCTTCGAAGTTTCCGGTATAGTGCAATAGTGAGAGATAGTGCACAGATACCAAGTATGATAGAGTAGATCGGTATGGTTGTATGATAGAGACTACCGCTGTTCACCTTTTGTAGTCTTACTGGGTGTTGAAGTGATATCTTCGTGTTGGTCTCATGTAGGTACTTGAGATTAATAGAGTTAAGCTTCACAGTAGGCTGATGGTGAGATAGCAATGGTTCGATTGGTGGAAGTTCGGCTATCTGCACAGCGTGACCTTTGATGTGGTTTCGAATGTTCGCAATGGTGAATTCAGGTGTCTTCAGGATACAGTTCGTTGGGATAGATACTACTAGATAGCTACCTCGGAGAGTCTTGTACTGCTCATGTTCACAGGATATATGCACCTTTGTGGAAATAGGTAGGCTGAGCGCGTAGTGCTGGTCATCGAGTTTCTCCAGAGCTGAGCTAGTTAAATTAACGTATGTAAATTGGCATGAAGAGGCGACATGTTGATCTAGTATCAGGCGGTGAATGCAATCTCCAGTATCCGGTATCTCGTACTGCTGCTTTTCCTCGCAAAGGTACCACTCGCTTACCTTCGGGCATTCAGCCTCTATGTATCTAGAACCTGTTCTCTGAATTGCTATGAAGGGTTGGAAAGGAACGATTATCTGATTGTGTTGATTAGGGATGATAGATAATTTATAAAGGATAAAGGTTATAGGATTGGCAATCGGTACCATAAAAACTATAACTAATTTATTTCCTACGTAATAAGATCCTGTCTTAATAACGTCAAAATAATCTCTTAGGTCTAAATCTAAAATCTCATCTTTAAGATAAAGTGATCTGAGTTTAGATAACGTGCTATTAAGTGCATTTATATCTAACATATAATGTGCAGTGCTCTTACTCTTAATAAAAGCTAACATATTCTCTAAGTTATATAGTTCCTCAGATAAGCTATTCGTGTTATCCGTTAAAATCATTAGGTATTGAGATAGATGAGCATATTTTATCATTTCATTGTCCCTATCAGTGTCTGAATTTAAAATAAAGTCAATTATACTACTTATGTTCTTCTGATTTTCCACTATGCTGTCTAAAATTAACGAATGCTGAGCTATCCATTCTTTACCCAGACTTATGTGCTCATTTACCTCAGTCTCCAACTGATTTTGATTAGATTGAAGGGCTTTTATAGCGCTGTCATACTTTATGGCATCTGTATAATCAAGATTGCCAGATATGCTCTTAATAACAGAACCGAGACCATCTATAAGTCCTCTTTTACTACGACTTTGTTGGAAAGAATGCAACTGGTCACGAATGTCATCTAATTTATTGTAGAGATGTAAAAGGTGAGGTTCATATAGAGAAAAAGTTTTATTATTTAGTTCGGATCTGAACTTGTCTATCTGAGATTGGGCTGTACTAACTTTGAGGGATATGTCATCTAGGTCAATGTAGTATAGGAAAGAATGGTAATGGGAAATAAGTTTAGTCGCTCCAAGTTTGAAAGGAAGTATTCCTGGTCCATTATCGAGACTGTCAAGTGTTACGTCTTGCGTCAGGGTCTGATGGAGGATGGCCGTCAGTACCAGTATCCTGCAACAATGACTTAGTTTTAGGGGTACGCTTAAGGCGCGCTTTAGCAACGGGGCCTTTTTTCTTTTTAGTGTATATATGTATGGGTAGATCTGATAAAACGACATCTTGAGTAAAACGAGGGGCTAGCTTTTGCCTACTGGCCATAGGGTTCCGAATGAAGACCTGCTGATCTGGTGCATATTCTTTTTCGGGCTCGCGATCTTTATTTCTGGCTTCTGTGAGTTCAGTGCGGTTATTTAAAGATACTTCGTTCAACAAATCATAGACCTTAGCCATGCGTCGCCTATGATCTATCACATATTGTTGAAAGAGGTGCTCATTCATATTCATACTGACTGGATCACGCGGATCGAAGTGACCTGTGATAATATCAAGTGGTCTGCATTTGGTAAAACTATGAATAGAGCTGTTGTATGCAAGTACCGCATAGGGCATGAGATTGGTAGCTAGATCAGTACGGTGTTCGATCTTTAAGATACGAATGTGCTCTAGGATAGTGGAGTGGAAACGCTCTACTATTCCATTACTATTAGGATTATGAGCCAAAACCTTATGGTGATGAATTTTGTGAAGCCTAGTAAATTCTGCGAAGACCTGATTTGCGAACTCAGGACCTTGGTCCGAAACTATAGTGATAGGAACACCATGATGTGTAAAATATTTTAACAGAGCTTGTACTACGCTAAGAGATGTACCGTCACGAAGATGGTAAGCCTGTGCATATTTCGAAAATGCGTCGACTAGTGTTAAGTACTTTTCATATTCAACGGTTAGAAGATCTATGTGCAGTGTTTCAAATGGTTTAGTTGGTGGTGGTACAATAGATAGCCTTTGGTTTATAGGGTTACGGTCGTACTTAGCCATACCACAGATACTACATTCGTTAATGTACTTTGAGATGTGTTCTCGCATCTTAGGCCAAAAATATCTATGTGATAATGCTAGGTAACATTCAGTAGTACCTCGATGATTGGTTTTACCTTCGTGGTACTTCCTAATGATATCTTGCTGACGTAGATAGTCTTTAACATCTTCAAGTACAGTTTTCGTTAAAGTTAGGTCCATGGCTGAGTTCTTAAAGTTCTCCTGAATGATTGGTATAATTTTATACATAGCTAGTGTGGGGTATATAATTAGACCTGTTTTAACTTTGGGGTTAACGTATTCTTTAATTGCATCAATAGTATCTTGCTGAAGATTTGATTCTGAGAGTTGTATGTTAGTACGTATATGAGACTCAAAGGGCTTACTAACTACGGGGCGTTTCTTAATATCTCCTACTACGGTTAAGCATATCTGTTTACTAAATTTATTTAGGGGTTCGTCCGATATGGGTATCTCTAAAATAGGATGCTCTTCGCTAGTATGAGCTGTGGCTGTGCTAGATCGGTTAACAGATTGGGGTCTCTCAGTGGGCTGAACAATTACAGAGCTATTGTCAAGAATGGAGGGTTCTTCACTTATGGGGGCTGTAAGTGTACTAGATCCAGCAGTGGATGGTGGTCTTTCAACGGGTTGTTCGACTAAGGGGTTAACATCTTCGTTATGTATCTCTACTCTAGAAAGAGCGTCTGCGTTGAGATTACATTTTCCTGACTTATATATAACTGTGAAGTTATACTCGCTCAACTTTAACCGCCATCTAGTTAGTCTAGAGCTTGGCTCTTTTAAGCTCATGACCCATTGTAAGGGCTTATGATCGGTGACTATTTTAAATTTCCTGCCGAATAAATATGGGCGGAAGTACTTGGTAGCCCAAACGATCGCTAACAGTTCCTTCTCGATAGTACTGTAATTTGTCTCGCTGGTATTAAGCGTTCGAGAAGCATAAGCTATGGGCTTGTCTGAGCCAATAGTGCCCTGAGATAGTACGGCACCTATAGCAAGGTTAGATGCATCGGTTGTGAGTATAAACTCCTTATTAAAATCAGGGTACTGAAGTATGGGGTCATTTGTAAGGAGGGTTTTACAATGTTCGAAGCAATTTATGTACTCTTGGTTATTAGTAGGGATTTTAGAACCTTTCTTGAGACATTGAGTCATAGGTTTAGTAAGTCGAGCAAAATCTGGAATGAATTTCCTATAGTACCCCAGCAAACCAAGGAAACGCTTGATTTCCGTTGCAGTGCGGGGTAGTGGGAACTTTTTTATAGCCGTAATTTTATCAGGATTGGGTTTTATCCCATCTTTGCTTATAATATGGCCCAGATATGCAGTCTCTAGCTTTAAAAACTCAGATTTATCCATCTGGATTTTAAAGTTAGATTCTCGCAGGCGTATGAACACTTTTTCTAGATTAAGCATGTGCTCCTGTAAGGACGTACTAAACACTATTATGTCGTCTAGGTACACTAGACAAACGGTATTTTGGAGATCTTTAAGCACATTATCCATTACGCGCTGAAATGTAGAAGGGGAATTCTTCAAACCCATCGGCATGCGAAGGAATTCGAAGTGTCCATTCTCTACATTAAAGGCTGTTTTGGGAATGTCCTCAGGACTCATTTCCACTTGATAAAACCCAGAGGCTAGATCAAGAGTGGTAAAGTATTGGCAGTTACCTAGTTTGTCTAGGACGTCCGTTATGTTAGGTATCGGATATTTGTCGTCAATTGTCTTCTCATTGACCTTTCTAAAATCCACTACGATACGCCATTTTGTCTTGCCAGAGGCATCAGCCTTTTTGGGTACAACCCAGATAGGAGAGCTCCAGGCAGACTCTGAGGGTCGGATGATATCTTGTTCTAACATTTTGCTAATTTGATCACGTACCTCCTGTCTATGCACAAAAGGATACCTGTAGCTTTTTGTATAGACTGGTATTTCATCAGTGGTACGGACATGGTGTTTGATTTTATTAGTAAAAGTTAGGGGTTCTCCCTCTATATAAAATACGTCCGCATATTGAGTACATAAATTTTCTAAGTTAATACGTTCCTCATCATTAAGGTGGTCTGTACGTAATTTAGAGAGAACTTGTGTTACACGCGAGGGATCATGTGGAATAGTGCGCTGGCACTCAGCTGTAAAATGTTCTGCGTTAACTGGCCTATCCATGGAGAATATGACGTCATTACTAGTGGGGTTAATAATCTCAACTATACCACGATTTTTATGGACCTTAGTAATACATTCGCGTATCAAACAGTTAGATAGTACTTGCTCGGGGATGACTACGTCACCATTACGTGTATTTATAGGTACTTTAATTAACTTTGAAGAGTTAGCTGGTACTATGTCCTCATACCAATTACAGTTACGTGAGTCATACATGTAGATAGGGTTAGTCGTATTTTTAGTTCTTAAGCGCTTAGTCTTTAAGTCGATATTAGCCTCCCACTTAGTAAGTAAGTCAAGGCCTATAAGTCCGTCGAAAAAGTCATGAAATTTGTATAGTAGCAAAGTCATGTCGTCATTGTCTTGAAATTCAGGAAAACAGGGTAACGTCACAGAGTAGTCGTTACGTGAAGTTGCGTGTACGCTGGTTACTTCAAAGGGGTCGTAGTTCCAGGGTACATGTGGATAGTATCGTTTTAAAATTTCAGGATTTATGAAAGACTGGTTAGCGCCAGTGTCTATTAATAATTTAACAGGGGGATGCGATATCTGAATATAAGGAAGTTGCCGTTGCGTCTGGAGGTTTACTTCTATCTTTGTGTGCCTAATGTCTCGTCCTTCTGAAAATTCTGCTGGGAACTATCCTGATTGTTCTCGGTAACGTCAGTAACAACAGGTGGCTGGTAACTTTCGGGATTAGGCATATAAGTACTATCAGGATGTTCTATATAGTAGTCTGTATAGTCGTAATATTCGGGTTGGTAACAGTAAGTGTCGTCAGAAGTGTCATAGTAAGGGTAGTCGTAACATTCAGTTACATTCATCTCTCTTGATTTAAAGTAATTAGTCGGGGGTGGATTACCATGCTTTCTCCAGTCATGCCCAGAAGGGGGTAGTACTTTTGGTACAAAGTGGCTAACACCGCTCATTGGACGCGGGGTGTTATTAAAATTATGTGGCCGTGGAGGTAAACCAAATACGTTACTACGAGGGTGGTAATTTGGAGGGGTAGCTCCAAAAATCTGCTGGGTCCGCGTTGGGCCACGGAACTGACTATTCTGATTCCCAGGAAAGTTAGGCTTCCACATCACAGGTGGTGGAGGGCGTGGCGCTAGGTACATAGGCTGTGGGCGAGAAGGCCCAGGCATAGGCATAGGCATGTTAAAAGTAAAGCCTTTTGGTGGTGGATGCTGAAAGGACTTACCTGCAAGGATGTTGGGCGATTGAGGGTTGATTTTCTTTTCAGGCAACCCTTCGTTGCGGCGTTGGAGATAGAGGGTGTTCATCTCTTCATGAACAAACTCGAGTGCTTTTTCAATTGTTTCAGGTCTCATACATCTAATTCTTGACCCTAGAGGGTCCCTAAGACCACGTACGTATGCTTGCAATGTTAACTTCTTATATAACTCTCGTTTTGATTCAATAGTGGATTTTACTGTCTCGTGCAAAGATAGATATGTTATTATAGTACTATAAAGGTTCTGACATTTTTCGTAAAATTCCTGAGGGGTGCATGAGCCCTGAGTCAATAGTGCGAGGTCATTATATAGAGAGGTCTCGTCTCTTTGGTCCGCAAAATTATTAATGAGAGCATTTCTGATTCCTTCCCAACTGCTAGGCACGCCATTTGCGTTGATAAGGCGCGCTGCGGGGCCTGTTACTTTGTTGAGTATACCATTAAGTAAGGCAGAACTCAGCAACGGGGTTTCCTCTTTTACATATTCTTGTACTAGATGGTCACATAAATCTATGAATCTAGTGAGAACGTTGACATTTCCGTCGAAATCAGGCACCAATCGAAGGGCCTTCCATATGGAATCTAAATTAGCATTTACGGCCATATTCACTGGCAGTAAATTAACGCTATCGCTATCACTATCACTATAACTACTAGGTTCAATATTCCTATTTAAATCTATATCCCTACTTCTACCACTAAGACTAAGGGACCTCGATTGCCTAGGATGGAAAATCTTGGATATTTAAGGAAAAACTTATAAGGAAAGCAACTCTAGATCGATTCTAGGTACTTACATGAACATCTTTGGCTTCTTTGCGGTATCAATGTCTGGATACTCCTTCAGCTGCAGCTTCCGTAGATTCCGCGAATTGCACTCACTGATTCTAGTTTTAACAATCCGCTCCGACTGCGCCAGTTAGAAAGGCTACAGCCGAAGGGTGCAAAAAAAACCAAAAGATTTCTTATGAATTTAATTAAGATAAAATTACAAGTTACAATAAAATACGTCACTAAATTACATAGGTGACGACCGTTCGATATGAGAACAAGAAGTGTCGAGATTTGGGGAAAAATCACGGGCGCGAACCTCGCAAGACGGGCGGTCTGGTGAATCATGCGCAGGTGTGCGCTTTTCGGAACTCGCGGGAGTCGCGGGGCAGCGCGGCGACGACGGTGGTCCGTGACGTATGCGATGTATCGATGATACGAAGCTATCATTGAACTAGAGCTGCGTAACTAACATAGGAACAATAATACACCATAAAATTTGTGGGTACAAAGGCGGACTTATCCCATAATGGGATCTCTTCCAGTCAACCAAATATCAGCGAAAGTTTAGAAAGTGTTGTGTTAGATCTGCAACCCAACATCATTTCTAATTCCCAGTTAAAGCCGATTACCTTATTAGAAAAGTACAAGGGGATAATGTACTTACTAGTGGAAATATAAGGAAAACAAAGTAAGTCGAAATCTATTCAGTAAGCGATAGTGCAATAGTGGGCACACAAGGAAAATGAAGTCCCTTTATCCACTTAACTGATTTGTGTTAGCGCACTTTCCTTATTTTGTTGGCGCGATCATACAATAACGAAAGTAGAGAAAACCTGTACTATGTTGATCTTCAAGTATTTCAAATGAATTGGGTATGACAGAACATTTTACTGTATGCAATAAATATCGGATTAATATTAATTTTTTAAAACTGAAAACCGACTCCAACATCAAACTAAACAACTGATTTGATAACATTTGTATGGGACCATCTGACAAGTATGCCCTTTCAAAAAACAAAGAATTTTCTAAAGTGGTCCAGGCTTCTTTGAGTAATCGGCGAACATACTTACATGTCATATTTAATACTAGCCGAAGCCCGCGACTTCGTTCGCGTGGACTTTATGTCTCTGGAAAATGCTCATCAGGCTGAACAACTTTTACTAAGGCGGCATTTTTATATCTCTTATAGTTTAGCTGGACCATTATGGTTCTGCATCAGGCGTTCCATTTCCCAAAATCATTTATACCCTATATGTTGCCCAGGCTTAATAGCTATATAACAAAAAAAGTTTTGTTCGAATCCGTCCAGTATTTCCGGAGATTAGCGTGTACAAACAGACAAACACACAGACATTTTTTTTTAAATTCTTACTCTATTACAAAGTCTCCATCGCCCCCAATATTTTTTTTGAAAATATATTTAATGTACAGGCACACTTTTTTTACTGTTTTATTAAATGTATAGATTATACAATTTTAGAGTATAATATTATCAGCTGCTCTAATCTTCTACGGCAACCGATTATATACTGTCGGACCCATGACGTGCGTTAATTTACCAAACATTTTAAGTGTACATGGGAATGGGATTATTGCAAGTTTGTCAGCGTTTTTAATTTTCATTGTCAAATAATTATCTACCTCTGTTACCTGTTCTGTTATCTGTACCTGTTATGACCTACGACCACAGACATATAAAGGGAAGCAAACTAAACATTATTGTATAATACTCGTACAAAGAATGCCGCGTGGCATGAATTTACACTTAAGCTACATAAATTTTGTTGTTTTTCTTTAACTTAATAGGTAATATTTGGAACAAAAATAGTAATTTACTATACTTATGAATGTGAAAGAGTACTATAGTACATAAACACCCGCAATAACTATTTGTAAATATATTAATTTTGCAATTAAAAAATAAACTACATGTGAAAAATTGCCAGGCGTTCTAAGTATGTAATGTTTGATCTGCTTCTTTTTGTATGTCTGTACCTACGACCAATTTAATGATAATTTTCTTTTCCAACGGGTCGGCTATCTATATCTACTGGTCATTTTTTTGTTCAAGTGTTATACAAGTGATGATTAAAAAGAATAAAATACATTCTTCGACTGAAAACGGATATTTGCTACTATTTCATAGCATCGTTGGAAGAAAAGGTGAATTTAAATATCCTTCTGTACTTTTATCAATGTATATTAGAACCGCGATCGTGTCAGACACTCACAAACAATTAAACTGTTATCCCTCAATTGTTAAACTATGTTCAGAGTTGAAACTAGTTTCATACAAAAGTGTTAGGGACATGCAAATGTAAACAATAACGTTATTGGAATAAAGTTTCTTTTTAGACTTGGTGAATAAAAAGGGTAAGATTTTTCCGTCACGATCGTTTGAGGGGTCGATCTTCGATGTTGTAACTGCGTTCCAACCGAGTGTTCCACGACACTCAATTTTTATTTATTACACAAATGTCCGTCTTAGGCCCTGGTCTAACTGACCTAAGGGTCTATCCGCCACTGCTAATTCTAAATAATATGGCACATTACAAAAGCTACTAAGTATTTTGATTTCACAACATTTTTTTAAAGATCCATCTATTCGTAGCGTAAGCTGATGAACTTATCGTTTTTTTTACCAGCGATACTCATCTACTACTGCACTAAAAGCATCACGAAATAAAGTGATGATTTTCCCGTAATTTCCTTCAGGAGTTCACCACGTTTATCCGAATTGTCCTTGTCCGATAACCGTTCGCCATCGATCGGTTTACCACGCTGGGTATGCTGCTGCATGGCTGGTGATCTCGGTAGATGGCATAAAGTCGTATCGACATAACGTCTTCCAACTTCCAACAGGAATCACAAGTCACAACTTTTTCAACTGAAATCGTATTCGGAGAGGCTCATATATTTATCATGTAACGTCAACTTTGATTCCACATTTATTTACTTGCTGACTCTTTAATTAGGAGTTTGATCGAATCGTTTGAGTTAAAAGCAGAATGTATGTAACACTTTGGTACAATTTTTACTTAAAAGTGACGTCACAAACCTCCACTACGAAACACGCATCTTTGCTTTAGTTATTGGATATTTTCCTGGGTCAATAAATAATTTGGTACTGTTAAGAAAAAAAGTGATGATGATGATGATGAAGAGAATAAAAGTCACAAAATAATGTCACTGGTCGTTGATCATAACCATTTTCAAAGTGTTTTTAGATTTATTATTAGAAAAACTGATATTAAGAGCGCTATTTGGCTCCAAGAAACTATGAAGTCATTAGCCTGTATTTCATACAAAACCAAAATTGTAAATTTTGTTTTTATTGAACAAGAAACAAATATCTGATTTGAATTGTTAAAAAGAAGCAAATCGTAAATTAACCGTCTATTATTTTTGGATAATCTAACTGACAGTTAGAGTATCTAACTAAGCTAAATAGAATAATATCTTTCTGACTCAGATCGTCCGTATTGCCAGAATTCTATTCGTTCGGTCACGATCGACAACTGTTAACCCAAACACCAATAACAACTCTAATCTCATTCACGAGCTCAATTACAAAGTTACGGCTTTGATTACACTTTTGTTTACTTACGGAAGGAAGCGCTTTAGGAACTTGTTCAAGTCAAAAACAGATTTATACTTCTGATGAGGTTTATAAATACAAATGTAACGTTAAAAAGTTTATTTAAATGGGTGCTGGTTCGAATTTTGGCTAAAAGCAGAGCGGCTATTCAACGTAAGAATGCCGCCAGCCTTCTCGCTACCCTGCCCTGCAAACGCAGCGATTTGGGGTTAATGTTTAAATAATATTAGTCATGAGTGGTTTGTTTTTAGATCTTTGACGTTATTTTGCACATCAGGACTTTTTAATCTAATAATACCGCTTATATCGTATAGCTGGATTGTCAATGTGTTAGGTTCAATAAAACCGCTAACCATGTTTAGACATAATGCAGTAATAAATCATGTCTTCAAAGTGCGATAGTTTAAAATTCGCACCAATTTGACTTTAAAATTCAGAGCAACCACTTTAGAGAAAAAATTAAAAACTTCGATAGTATATTTTTGCGTTTACGAACACACTACCTACATATGTGTGTATTTCGGCGAAAAGTTACGTGTGATTTGCAAATTCATGCGTACATTTTTCAAAGGTTTTCGACAATACCCGAAGCGCGCAAAGGCTCTCCGTCTAGAATTCCAGATTTCAGTGAATACGTGTTTATGTCGGGAGATTTTTCTTGAAAGGCATGATCGTTTAAGAGGGTCGAAAGGGTAAGGACTCAAGATCTAAGGTTTGGTCGGCCTCGAATCCGTACGCACCGTAGCTCTTGCTTAATCTTTTTATTCACATACGTTAAAATTGCCGTATATAGCGGTAATTCTGTGCCCTCATTTAACTTTCATATCTCGGAAACGCTTTGCCGATTTGGTTTATGTTCAACATATTCTCCGTATTTTATTTAAATCCAACTGCCTGTCTGTCTGATATAAATCTATTGGAATGTACAAACATTGATGACTTTTCTCGTCTACTTGAATCAATACGCACTTCAGTGACACGTTTTGAATCCTTGTCGTTATGAGGCGCGTACTTTCTGATTTTAAGAGTATGATAAGCCACATTTTATCAAAACTTGTAGGCTACAGGCGGTATTAAATAACTACAATATTAGAAGTTCCACTGGCAGTCCAATTAACCGAAAAAAGCGAACGGGTGCGTCACCAAAGGTTCGGCGTGAAATATGAATACGGGCATTTATATACAAATGTATTTGTTTAAGGAAAGTGTTTTCAGGGTAAAATATCCTTCGTTTTTATCGGGGATCTAAGATTTAGGTGAAAGATGCTGATAAGTAACACGCTAAGCGGACGTAGTCGTATTATGAATTGTGCGATTTCAACTGAAGAAAGAAAGCAGAGTCTAGGAAGTTCTCATTATTTGTCCGTAATCCATATTAATGTAAACACTATGAATTGAAGATTTAATTCCCAAATCCTGTATTTTAAATGACTTCTAAAAAAGGAGCAGGTTATCAATGCGTCGCGATCTGTTTGTTTACGGATTATTCAAAGACGCCTTAGGATCGATTTCAAAAATTCTTTTTTAGCTAGAAAACCCCCAAACTACACAACCGATTGTGATAAAATTTCTATGGGACCACTTCGCAAGTATGGGTATACTTGCGAAGTGGTCCCATAGAAATTTTATCACAATCGGTTGTGTAGTTTAGGGGTGAAGTCTGTTTTTAGTTTTGAAAAATTGTTTAAGATATTATGAATATCGGTAGCAAGAATAGAACAGAATTTACATTATTGCCAAAAAATATCACACAATAAATGGAAAAAGTACATCCAACATTAAAATAAGAATGAAATTTCATCATTCTTTCATTTCTTCATCTCGTACATTTTGGCAAAAAGATCCATTCAGCATATGCCGTGGTCACGATGTGACTGCGACGCTGGTTTTCATGTACCCAACCGAGCTTTCTTACCCTATCGACGTTTTATGTATAAAAGAACAGCTTTATTGCTCTTGACCAAAATTCTAAGGATTGTAGCGAAATTTAGACATACTCCGAAACAACTGTCGAAAGGTGCTCGGAACTTTACTCATTACATACTTCACTTAATAGGACAGGATCGGAACAAACGTTTTACTTTGTCCGGGATTTCGGACAATCCCGAGATTAGCGAAACTATTCCAATTATCGTTTTACCTTTGAGGTAATTTGGGAGATTTGTACTTTGTTAGTTTTTTATTATCTTCCGTAAACGACTTAAGTTATAATTATCCGTAAACATTTTTTTTATACTATTAAAAATTGAAGGCGCTGGATGCAAGCCGCTCTAGATCGGTCATTTTGGAAATCTTTGGGAGAGGCCTATGTCCAGCAGTGGATGTTGTGCGGCTGAAATAGATACTGTTAAAATGAGTTACTGGGTTACTCACGTATAGAGTCAGCTACTGGCCTTGATAAAGTCCTACGGATGAGGTCGAAACGTGTCGGCAGTAGCAGACTCTATACGTGAGTAACCCGTTAACTCATTTAAATAATGTCTGTATTTCACGTTAGTTTTAATAAAAAAAAAATTGGCATTTTCGACAATAACTTTAGTATCTTTGATCGTAGTTTCATGATAGACGTCTTTGATCGTAGTTTCATGATAGACGTGTAGATATAAGTAACCAATAGAAGGAGTAACCGATATAGGGTGTTCGCGATTTCACAGTTCGGAGATACTACTAGTATTATTATTGGATATTGGTACACGGCAGAGAAAGTGTCAAAAAGTCAATTGACTCAATAGAAGTGAGTGCCAAAGCACAACTTTTCATGGATCAGACTCAAAATCCAAAATGTCACCCCGCTCCACGCAGTATGATCCCGGGCAGCTTTTGGAAGCAAACATTTGCATAACGAGGCGTTTTACGGAATACGGCACGTTTCACACGGCGCGGGAAATTGGTGATATTTGTTCGATTGCAAATAGACGTGACGTCATGATGTGACGTCATGACGTGACAACTTTGTATGCTTTTTTTTTTGTTTTTGTACCTGCCAACAGATCCGTTAATTTAATTCGATATACTATGAGCGAAACGCGTATAACCACAATATTTTGTGTAGTATTTTACTTAACAATAAATTATTTACCATGGGAGCTTATTTCCAACTCAGAGAAATAGTCAAAATTGGTCTCTAAGCAAAAAAAAAATGTATGCAAACAAAAAATATTATATACAACCTCGGAGCTCCTTTTTAGTTTTTTAATTATTAGCATGTTAAGTAATTTACACAAAAGTAAGAAGTGCGGACCTTTTCATGCAATAGAAAGAAATAAACAATGCTTCTTTAAGCAGTAGCATTATTTTATATGATTCAAATAAGTAGTGCAGGTTTTTTTACGAGTACAAGGGTTAGTTTTGTTTTCATTCTGCTCACATCCGAATGTTGCTCTCTCATTACCATACAACCATACAATGTAAAAGTTTGTATGTAAATACGTGGGATTCGGCACAATGCGAAGGTAATGAGGGCCACAAATTTTTCTCTGGAAGTCAAAACTTCGAATTTGCAGTTTTGTTCGACTTTTACATATACACGCCTATTTCCCACAGGAGACAGATGTTATGGACCTGTTGTTACGTACGTTCAACTTTTAACTTGTTTTATATTGCCGTTACTCTGTAGAATTGTGTTTTGCCTTTTCAAAATCATATGATTTACACGAACATAAACTTTAAAATAATTTTGATTGTTTTGTTCTAAGCGTTCTTGGTAGCATGTTCAGCTGTGCTGCATCGTTTTTTTTAAAGAAAATAAGTTGTAAGTATATAATAAAATTATTTAAAGAGTGCCTCCGCTGCCGGCGCCGGCTCCTAAAAATATCACTATTGGGAACCGGCGGTTATACTGCTGGCAGTCGAGATTTAAAACACCGGCTGCCGGCGCCAGCACTCAAAATTTGCCGTGAAGTGTTGGTTAGTTTCGTTAGGTTTCCTGTGACCGAAACACGAGCGAGCGAGCGACTCAAGCTAAGGGAGAAAGTAACACAGACACAGATCGTGTTATACCAGCGCCGGCAGGCAATTCGGCAACCAGCGCCGGTAGCGGAGGCACTTCCAATTATTTAATTTCTTACACTTGGCAAAAAAAATCTTTTTGCATATTTACAATTCAGATAATGTTTTTTTTTTCATTTTGGTGAGCTTTATTTAAATAGCAATGTTCAGCAAATAAATTAATAAAATAAGCAAGAAAACTAAACTAACAAAAACAGTTATTTAAATAGTTATCATTTTAATGTTGTCGATGTAAATGTTTCTTATATCCCAACCTAACTTGTCATCATCATCATCATCTAGGTCTTTTTTAGCCTCTAATGCACGAGTCGACTCTCTCTGTACTACCAGAGCCATGCTTGGCCAGAGCAGCCAGGGGATTTGGCCTACACTTTCCCCGCTTGCCAGACGGGTTGGAGAGTCCTCATTGATGTTTGTAAACTTTGTTTAGCATGTATTTCCTAAGTCGCATTCTGCGAGATCCACGGGAAGACTTGGAGTGGTCCTATTTACTCTGCCGGATACACAATGCAACCTACTTATATTAACATAAAAGCTAGCACAGTACTCAAGATTATATAGTAGACTCAGAGGTAGACAAGACTTAATATTTTAAAAGTATTGCAATACACGGCTGGAATAAGAATTTTCCATTTGAGTTTTATAATTTGCCAACTGAGCAAGCGATGCAGATTTATCTACATCTTTTAAGATTTATCGTTGCAGATGTAATGGAAAATAGATTTATCTAACTCCACTTCGAAATTGTGAATATTTCTGCGTAGTTGTAGTGTTGGGGACTATCAGTAGTCGCGTTATCGATAGTGGAATTTGAAACATTTAAATGGTTTTATGTGCAACGTCAGAGTTTCTGATACTACCTATATTAGGTATTTTTATTAATTTTCATTATATTGATCCATTACTTTTAATGCCATCAATCGATCAAGTTGACGAAATAATTCAAGTCACGGCTCGCACCTGGATAACAGCAGCACAGGACCGAGATAGGTGGCGTCGACGAATAGAGGCCTGTGCTCAGCAGATGGGCAGAAAGTGGGGGGATGATGATGATGGTATATAAGAATTAAAATTTATCGATTTTATAGATACATACTATCACTTTTTTATGAGAGCATTTTTTGTCAGAGCAGAGCCTAGGGCCGCAAGAATCAACAGCCACTTTTAGCGTGATAGTGGGCGAGAAGGTGGAAAAGGTCAAATAGTGATGGTTTGCTAGCCGCATCGCCTATTATTATAACTCGCATTTTCGGCCAGTTCTTATTAGTCATCATTACATATTATTAGCTCAGTCAGATATATATAGATAATTGTGCCTGTAGTAAAATTACATTTGTTTTTGTATCTTTGACACCCACAGCATTTTATAACAACTTTATAAACAATAAATAGCATTGTGTTCAAATAGGTAGGACTGATTGTTAACATATATAGCATTGTATTGAAGTTGCTGGGTCATTGCAATTATGTTGGATAGCAATCCATTGTTGCACTATCGGTTTTGATACATACTCTTATTGCACGTCTGTCGATAGAGAGGAGCTCGATGGTACGCAAGAACTAGCGCTTTTGCAAGTTAAGCGTCACCAGAAGTGGTCCGCACTTAGATGAGTGGATGTATCACACACAAGGGGCATAAAAAATCTCGAGCTCCTCCGTACTTCGGAAGGCTCGTAAAGCTGTTGGTTCCGGCTGTCAAGCTATGTCAGATGCCTGTCTGTGCCTGTGATGATGTCATTTAAACAAACGAAAAACAAACAAACATCGATAAATCAAAGTGGCACATCACTACAGCTGCACAGATTGGAGGCACGTGAATGCGTCAAATATAGAGCTAGCGTGGATATTTCAGATATTGCTATTGGTGAAATAGTTTTCAATACAGTCGATCCTCCCTGGAAATTTCATTCAGAACTGATTTGTATATAATATCCATACCAATATTTTCAACGAGATTTAAATTGATATGAATTTGAATTGTTGAAATACAAATTGATTTTGATGCCAATGTTTGTTTGTCTGTGTCAACGTAGCTGTCGAACGGATGGACCGATTTCAATGTGGTTTTTTTCGGAACGCGTGAAAGTCACGATATTGGAATGAAGTTCCTTTTCGGATGGTATAAGACTTAAAGAATAAGGGCTAGGCGAAAAAAAGTGTAAGATTATTTCGTGACGAACTATTTTAGGGAACTGGAACTATATAAATATGACAAAAGTTACGTAACTTGCTCATAAATTTACTTTATTCAAGTATTTTAAATAAATAACACCTAAACATTAAATATTAGAAAATTTTCCATAACCAAACATGTGGTTATTTAGATGTTTATCGAAAAGCAATAAGTATAGTTTATACTATAAACTACAGTTGTCCAGTATTTAGGGTCACGTACAAATTATCCGAGAGGTTATAAATCTATCATTTCCGAGTCTGTATTTTCGGGTGGTACATAACCTCTGGGATTTGGAGATTTTATCACTGTTTATGTATTTGACCGCCGTTCGTTTTGATTTATTGAAGGCAGACCCTATCAGGTTTTCACATGATTCGAAACTATACGAAATAATATGGCGTAAATTATATATTTATTTAATGGCGGACTTAACTCCATATGGCGTTATCTGTTCATCAACCATTATTAGTAGGTATACTTAATGAACTCGTGAGTTTTTACCTTTTTATAAAAAGTAATTTTCAAAACTAAAAACTGACTTCACCGCCAAACTACACAACCAATTTTGATAAAATTTATATGAGACCATCTGACAATTATCATTATCATCATTTTAACTCCCATGCTGGTCTGAGAGAAATAAAAAAACTTAGAATGTACCAGCTGCTTCTCTTCCCTCGCAGATCGTAAAAGCCGATCGAGGGAATGGGTAAAAATGCAAATCATGTTAACTGGCGATGCGGCTAGCAACCCATCACTGTATTGATTGCTTGTCCATCTTCTCGCCCACCATGACGCTAAAAGTGGCTTTTGGGTCTTGCGGCCCTGGGCTCTGCATAGAACCGCAAGACCCAAAATGCTCTGTCTGCCCCATTAGGGATAAAGACGTGATAGTATGTATGTATGTATCATTTTAGCCGCATAACGTCCACTGCTGGCCTCTCCCAAGGATTTCCAAAATTATCGATCAAGTGCGCCGTGACAAGTATTGCCCTTTGCAAAAAAGAATTTTAAGTAAGCAGTTTAAGTTTCTTTATTGACGATCTCTGTGGCCTAGTGGTCCTCATGCCAGGCAGTCCGGAGGTTTCGGGTTCGATCTCCGGTCACAGTCAGGTCGAGATCTAATAGAATGATCTTTTTACATTATTATATTCATAAATAAATATATATTAAGTTATAATCTTGAATAATGTAATTAACAATTTAAAAATAGAGGTATATAAAAATATTTAAACTATACGAATAAACAATACAAAATAAAATATGTATTTGTTATAAAATATATAGTAACGTTGAGTTAGTATCCCATATTCCCATAACCCAAGTCTCGAACTTACTTTGTGGATAGCTCAATCTGTGTGATTTGTCCGTATTTATTTATTTATTAACAGAGAAACACGTTTTGTCGGTGTTTTTATCGAGTGAAGTCGGTGGCATAGGTGGGTTGGGTACCTATTTATAATATTTAGAATGTAGTTTATTACTACTAGTTACGGTCTGTTTGGCAAACTGCGAAACTACAAGAATCGATGGCCGAGTTTAGCAAACTTCGGATCTCAAGTCTAGACTTCGGGCGCCGCTGCCAGTCTGCGTCATCTTCAGGAAACTAAAGCTGTGATACAGTTTTGTAACGTTTGGAACTGCAATGGCAGTTGTAAAGTAACTTACAAAGGAAATACAGGGCTTAAAACTCATAATACCTATACAGTACATGTTATTAGTTACATGCATAACGATATGAGAATAAATAGAATAAACGAGAGCGCTAAGGAGTATGTGTGGTGTTACTTTGAAAGATCGGATTAGAAATTATGTCATAAAGGAGCGATGTGAACTGAAAGAAAATGTAGTTAGGTACAAATATTGAGAAAAGAACATCGAGATGGTTCGGGCTAGTAGAAAGGATGGATAAAAGGAGATTTTCTAAAAGGAACGCGAATTTGAGTGGAAGAGTGGGTCAAGGTCGTCCTCGACGAACGTACCGCGACCAGATTGCAAACGTTCTTAAAAAGGAGAGGTCAGGAAGTACCCGTAACCGCTGGGCACGCATAAAGAGAGTTGTTGAGTGCAGATGTAGCGAAAGAGGTCTGTCAGGATCGTAGCAAGTAGAGGTCCATAGTCTACCCTTGTGGGAGACAGGCGAGATAATATGCATTTATAATAAACTTCACAAGTCTCAAAACTGACACCCGAAATTGAGTGAGACTGTAGATAGATGATAGGAATCTGACATCGTAACATGACGTGACACGACACTCACTTGCGGGCACTAGGTCAAAAACCGTTGACTCACTCTTGCCACGGATTGTACATTATAACTATAATAAGTTCTGACTACATATAACATGTTTGACATAACTTAGGTTACCTTTATCTAAACACTAGCTGTGCCCGCGGGCTTCGCTCCCCGTGGAAATTTCGGGATAAATAGTACCCTATGTCCTTTCCCGAGTCGCAAACTATATCCATACCAAATTTCGTCCAAATCGGTTCAGTAGTTAAAGCGTGAAGAGGTAACAAACAAACAAATATACAAACTCACTTTCGCATTTATAATATTAGTAGTATAGTATCCATGAAAATTCGTTCGCGGGCAGTATGTTAAAAATCGACGTCTCACTCCTGTCACGGTGCGGTCGCTCGCCGGTTGCCGGCTTTTTGACAGATTGCTTCTCCTTTAGATTTTCTTTGCCTTCTTTAAGGGGATAAAGCCTAACCTCAAACCCTGCGGGCCATGCGGGCAGTTGGTTGAAACTCGTCGACTCACTCCTGTCACGGTTTGTACATTTTGATTAAATTAAGTTTAATATCTCAACTTCATCTCCATTTTAACTACATATAACATGTTTGGCATGACCGCATAACACAATTTCGCATACCCTTATATTTACTTGAATCTATAAAAAACTCGCTCGCGCGCATTATATATGTTAAAAATCGTCGACTCACTCCTGTCAATGAGCGGTCGCTCGCCGGTTGCCCGCTTTTTGACAATACATGGAACCTCCCTGCGGGCAGTTTGTTAAAAAACTCGTAGACTCACTCCTGTCACGGTTTGTCCATTTTTATTTAAATAAGTTTAATATCTCAACTTCATCTCCATTTTAACTACATATAACATGTTTGGCATGACCGCATGACACAACTCCGCATACCCTTATCTTTACTTAAATCCATAAAAACTCGCTCGCGGGCAGTACTGTTAAAAATCGTCGACTCACGCCTGTCACAGAGCGGTCGCTCGCCGGTTGCCCGTTTTTTGACAAATTGCCTTTAGATCTGGGATGCATAAAACCTCCCAGCGGGCAGTTGGTTAAAAAACGTCGACCCACTTCTGTCACGGTTTGTACATTTTTGTTAAAATAAGTTTAATATCTGAATTTCATCCCTATTTTGACTACACATAACATGTTTGGCATGACATGACTTCGCCTACCCTCATCTTATCTCGAATCCATAAACTCGCCCGCGGGCACTAGGTTAAAAATCGTCGACTCACTCCTGTCACGGTCGCTCGCCGGCTGCCGGCGCTTTGACAAATTGCGTCTCCTTTCGGGGTTTCCTTTCCTTCCTTTAAGGACGTGTCGTTACCGGTGCCGGACAGTATCAACGTTTATGCGCTTTGTCTATTACTAGCTGTGCCTGTGGCCTTCGCTCCCCGTGGGAATTTCGAGATAAAACTACCTTATGACCTTCCCTGGGTATCAAAATATATCCATATCAAATTTTATCTAAATAGGTTCAGTGGTTGAAGCGTGAAGTGTAACAAACAAACAAATATACAAACTCACTTTCACATTTATAATGATTTACTTTTCATGAATTGGAATTTTTTCTAGTCAATGCCGAACACATGAGTCGCGTAACATTGTCGCGTGATTTAGAAAATGTTCTGGCAAACAAAGTGTGAAGTGTGAACAAAGTGTACCTAATGGAATTCGAAATCACGACCTCCGGATCACAAGGCGAACGCCTTGACCACTGAACCAAGGAGGCAGTGATAGATGACATAGAAGCAGATCTACATTCATAGTCTATGTTACGCAATTTGTAGCATTGTCTACAGGTTGCTCGAAATGTTGTAGAACTACGCTTCACTTTAAATCAACAGCTATTTTATCGTTTAAATCGCTTGTAACTTTCTTTAATACTTAATAATATTAAAAATCCTTCACGTATTTTTTTATTGCTTTCCCAACTTTTATTTTCGTATCACAAATATTTACTTTGGAGAAAATGTTGAAACATCATAACATTATTGTTTTGCACTCTTTCTCAGAACAAAGAACCTCTGAGAACCAGCGCGGGATAAACATTGTCAGCATTCGCACACGTTCCCTTTCATACCTTTATATAATATTTATTTGTTCGGGAAACGCATTTTTCTTTTATTGTCCCACCTCCGGAGCGGCAATGCGATAATATTTCAATATTTCGTACCGTAAAGTAAAGGGCATAATGGGGCGGATCGCAACGGGTCTCCATCTAAAAAAATTAAAAAAAATAACAAGGTAACTAGAGAAAAAAAAATTAAAAGTAAATTATAGCTAAGTGTTATAGTAAGAGATCCTTTCGCTTCGCTTCTGTCACGGTTTGTAAATTTTTACTTAAATAAATCTCATACGAGTCAATTTATTTATAATTGTTGTCAATAACGAATCTCGGGGTCATAAAAGGCAATTTTTTTAATTTTTAATCATTTTTAGGATTTTTGATTTATTTAAGTTACTACATGAAATTGTAATCGGCGTACTTAATACCATAGGCCTTTTCTCCCAGTCAACCTACAGGTGGTGTTGACATGCGATTCGGAAATAGTATTAAAAACTGAGAACTTCTTATAAATTATAATACAATGCAAACCTACGTACACATATAGACTTAATGATTGTACACAAACATATTGATTGATCTAGTTCAATATTTGATAATTATAGGAAAGCGGATCGGGCGCATTTTCAGGTCGCGACCCGCCCAAATATGCTTCACTTCATACCCATTGAAAACGATCACATTTTTTCGGAAATGCTGCATATGGGGTACATACGTACGTATGTCATTTAGGTACAAAGATTGACGCGCAGATATTCTTCATTTTTTTTTTGTTAACTTCCCCATGTTTCGTTTATGGAAAGATTTGCTAATCGAACTCCTTATAACCATTATCGAAGAAAGAAAGTAATGATACAGGTGTTTTTCACACACGAATATTCGAAGCAATTGTAAAATTGTTCGCCGTGAGTTTATTTTTTCGGGAATTTTGAACTCAGAAAAAATTTGGTACTTTAAATAAATCTAAGTAATTAATCAAATAATTATCTATAGGTAAGTCAGCGTCAGAGATACCCGACCCCTCCTCTATCTATATCTTGAATTTTCTCTTAAACTGAAAATAATATTTACATGAAAATGTATATTAAAGACTTCATTAAAATCTCTCTGAATATACATTTTAATGTTAATATTATTTTCAGTTTATGAGAAAATTCAAGATATAGGTGGACGAGGGCTCAGGTATCTCTGATGCTGACTGTACATACGAAATTTCATTCTAACAAGTAATTCATTCATTCTCCAAAATCATCCATACATCGCAGGATTTTAAAACACAGGTATGCCAGAAATAGCTGTAGATCGGCCTAGTCCGACTATTAGAGTTTGGAATGCTAAGCTGGGGTCAGGGGTCTGTTTACTTATGCAAGGGAGGTCGGGCAGCCACTAAATCTTCCTAACACGCAATGAAGGTGGAAGCGCATATTTATTTAACGGAAAATATTCGCCGGCTCATGAGTCATGAGGTAGTCCCAGCTTTTTCTTCGTCTTGTTAGTATTATTTTCTACACACTTGCTCGTAAAGTGGAACTTATTTCACCGGATTTAGATATGTAAAGCAGTTCATTGAACAAGCGTGCGTAATAAACGCAAATAGTGAAGTTATATTCTATAACCACTCTATTTGCTATTTTTTTCACGTAGTCCGCTCCGCGCCTCATTAACTTTAACTTTTTTACTAAATAACTTTTAAACGAGTGAACATCTTTTATAGTCTTCTTTACTACTAAAGGCTGGCTGAAAGTCACTTTAGTGATAAGTCCGCCTTTGTACCTACTATTTATGAAATGTACTTTTGATTATTGTCATACTTAGTTGGTGCAATAAAGAAATTTTATCTTATCTTAACCGATTTTCATCAAACATGGTTGACCACTGCAATGGAAGTTGCTTTCACGTAAAAACCGCCGACATCGACATGGTTCAATCCGTTCGACCGCTACGATGGCACAGAGAGACACACAGACAGACAGACACTAGCATCAAATTTATAACACCCCTCTTTTTGTTATGTGTTAAAAAGAAGTGCAATTACTAGATAGATTACACATTTCGAGAAGAAATTGACGATGTAAATCAGATACAATTTACACTAACTTTGTTTGAAATATATTCCTCATTTATGTATGACTAGCTGTGCCCGTGGGCTTCGCACCCCGTGGGAAATTCGGAATATAAACTATCCTATGTTCTCCCTGGGTATCAAACTATATCCATATCAAATTTCATCTAAATAGGTTTAGTGGTTAACGCGTGAAGTGGTAACAAATAAACAAACAAATATACAAGCCCACTTTCGCATTTATAATATTAGTAGGATACTCACCTCTCCCTATTTCTGTATTCCCAACGAAATGCAGTTGCTCATAACTTGCTCATAACTCATAGGCAGCCAGTTACACATACGCTTTGTAAGAAAAATACTTTTCCTTTTTCGACAAAATGGGTGAAATGGGTCGAGGGTTCCGCACACCATCGCCCCTGATATTGCTCCTCATTAAGACGATACCTCCGCCAAAAAGGTTGTGTTGAGTCTAATTTATCTCGCAAAGTATTTTAAATATAAATTTGAAATTTAAGGATATGATTTTTTACTCTTTTCTTAGTTTATTGATAAGATGAAAACATGATTGAAAAGAAAAATCTCGATAGAAATATTTTTCGAAATATGGTCTTACTTAGCAAACTTGTCAATATTATCGCTCGAATAGGACGACTTAAAAGAAACCGTTTGAACTATAAGTAAGATTTTCAGACATTTTTAATAATAACAAGATGAAATTTTGATTGATCATTTAATTTTGCCGTAAATTATTAATAAAGGTTTTGGCGGTTACGACCTATTCGTTCATGTGAATTGGAACCCCAATTGAACACACCCACCGTATACCTCTCTCGGCCCCACGCGCGTCAACTCGCCGAGCGCTATCTCTTGCCACAGCTTGCTCAGTCTGCGTATGGATCCCTTGGACGTAAGACCTGTGCCAGTCGTCCGCACATCCCAACGTTTCGAATGATCGATCTTTTATTTGTAAAAATTAAGTTTTAGGCCCAACGCAGACGACAGACTAATCCGAGCCGCACTTTTTGGTCTGTGAAAATAGAACCCTATTTTCACTTACTGTTTTACATTGTGATTGTGTACATAAGTATAATAATAATAGGTAAAATAGAAAACGGGAACGGAAAAGCAAGCATGATGAGACAAAAATTTAATAGATGGTAAGTACTTACCTACCTCAATGTTTCTAAATAAGTGGCTTATATTGATAAAATATGTAAAGTTTGTAAGAAAGGGAGTAGGTATGTCAATAAGTGCCTACCAATCTTACTGACTACTCAAAATATAGGTACCTACTAGGTATAAGTTGTATCATACTGAGATGGCACCGTACTGTCCTACTTTCAAACCATAATTACCTACTTATGTTATTTTCATACGTATCTACCTTTTTGTCTAATTCTACTGTTACAAGTTACAACTTATTCTACCCAACTAACATTTTGGATAATATGCACCTACCGAATAACTTCGAAGTAAATCCGCTAATATAAAAGTACTACTGTTTTCAGGCTAAAAAAAAATCCTCTTTTATCAGAGTTTGATGACTCTTTGTCCGCGTCGATCGTCGCCGCCGCAAGAAGAACAAGGAGGTGTAATTGATATGGAGTCCGATTTACAAATTATGGATCTGGACAATCAAAATATTTCGTCAGGATCACTACAGGTGGAATGGAAAGGTGTGTATTTTAAATAGAACTTAATAGAATACATACTTTCAAATATGACAATATTTTAAGTTATTTTTTAATCTCGTAAACGGGCATTTCGCCTGGTCGCAGATAGATGGACGGACGGACAGACAGACAGTAAGAGGGGTGTTATAAGTTTGATGCCGATGTCTGTTTGTCTGTGACATCGAAGTTCTTTCAGTATTGCGGTCTGAAATTACCTTTATCTATACAGTTTTGCATATGTATACCTAATAGCATGAAATAAAAATTACAATATGGTATTTGTTTCAGGATGAATTTAATGAAAATATTTCTGGACATCGTATAGTGAACATCAAGTACTTCTTTAAAGAATTAAAGAAAATAGCCACCAGTCGCTTTGTGATTGTTGGTTAAATACCATCAATATTGTATCAGAAAAATGTACGGGAATAACATCAAATTGCTTTTTATCATGCTCCATTTGCAACGAACAATTTACAATAAAGAATACATTGGAGGATGTTAATAAAGATGGAGTAGCAGGGGCTATGGTAGCAGGTTGTGGTCACCCCCCACTCAAACAAATTAGTGCCTGCCTCCTTAGATATACCAATTATGTCTGAGCGCATTTACAACCGTGCACATGACAAAATATGCGAAAACTGGGGGACCACAGCTTAGGACGAAATGAAAAAAGCTGGACAAAGAGAAAAAGCTGCTGCGATTGAAGAGGGTAAAATAGATAAAAATGGCGGGTGAAAGAGACTCTTGAGAGAAATTACTCCGCTCTGTCTGGTACTGCAACTATGATAGGGAGGCGATTTACACAAGTGCTCTTTATGTGTGTGAAAAATAAATACTGCTGTATTGGGCAATAAATATTTTTCTGATTCTTTGAACATAATGTAATCTTATTAGCAGTTGATTGTCCAGTTCAAACTTTATCAAGATTATTATATTTCTTAGGATGTTTTTTATTTTTATGTTTAATACATCAGTCTCATCGTATAATCAAAAGATATCAATTATTATTGTTATTATGCTATTTTTATTGTATATGTTTAGCAATAAATCTATGAAAAATTGTTTTATATTTTTATTTTGTACACCTATATATATAAATACATTGAAACTATTTTACGAAATATACTGAATATTTTTCTTTTACATATTCCATACCTATGTTTTAATGTGTGTAATTTTCCCCAAAGACCTTATCATTGTATCGAAATATAAGGTCTAACAAAATATACTGAAACTATTTTAAAGGTAGGTCCAGTCCGTGATACTGAACAACTTTCCCCATGGAACACATAGCGAAATATAAAAAATATATTTTTCATATATCACCCACCTTTGACTGCTATGTGCCTCGCCGCTCTACCCGACACATCAGCTGTATGCAGCAAAGGACGTCTACACACGCTACGATTACACTCATTCACAAACAATCACATGTTGTCCTAGTAGTCATTAGGTAGTCATATGTAATTTAATCAATTCACAACACACTTTGAATTAAGTACCTAAGAAATTAAGATTATTTTTATTATTTCGACAAGTATCTTTACAATGTGCAAACAGTTAATAACGACATTATTCACAACAGTAAAACACATTCCAAATTAATATTTTGATACAGTCAAAAATATTCAAACATCTCATGCGATAGGTTATTAATAAGAAAAATCTAATTTACACTAAACTCGCATATTTTGGAGACTGAACTACCTATTCACTAGAGCAACAAAAGTCAACTGATGTTATTAGTCGGTTTTGTTTCTTGCTATAATAAGTAAAAACATGTTATTCACATGAGGCGGTATTTCTTTGAATATGACAACAAAGGATTTTGTAGTAAAAATTCACCGGTTCAATTTTTGCCGGCTTTTATGATGTTTTGTTTGTTTCTTTTGTCGGCATTTTACTTACAAAAATACTGTTCACAACAAGCAAAAAATGTGCAATAAAATTTAAGTTAGCTCGTGCCTGCGGCGAGAACAAAAGGGGCCATAAATGTTAACCGTGGGAACGCTAACTGAAAACAAATAAACAACAAAAAAACTTTCCAAGGTCTGGTCAGTTTTGAGTTGGAACTGATGCAAATAGCATCGTGCGTACGTTTTCTTTATGCCAAATTATAGGCAGTTATTCAAAAATACCTAGTCATATTGTGTGTAATTAAAACGCCAGCCTAGATACTTTTACATCAAACTTAGGTGACTTGCGCCATTTTATTTATTTTCTTATTGTTTTAATAACTTCATGCATCATGTAATAGACGCGGGTCTACTTGAGGTTTAATAGGGTACAGAATAAATACTAGTTGCCTTAGGCAAGTGATATCAAAAATAATAAATAACTCGACTAATTTGATGAATTTGTTTTGTGACTGTGATTGTGTTGTGAAGTCGTGCCATAAAGTTCGAGTGATGTCGCGGCCTCGCGCCATTTAGCTACGTTTGTGGCTGCCTTTAGGTATTGCGGCGATGAGCGGACGGCGCGGCATGTGCGGTCGAAGGTCAGTGTATGTAAAAAATAAACTTCATATTTCACTATATGTTTCTTGAGAAAATTTGTTCAGTATCACGGACTGAGCCTACTGTTAAAATAGTTTCAGTATATTTTGTTAGACCTTATATATAAAGAACAATATTTTCTGATCAGCCGACCGGTCAATTTGTAACTATATTTATATATTTTGTCTTTTGATTTCTTGGCGAAAGCAACATAAAAGTTGTTAACTTTATTGTATGAAAAAAATACCATACATAAAGACCATAGTAACTAGATGACGTGACTACTTCGATTTGTTTGAGAACGTTATTTTTTTTCGTATTTCAATATACATGTACTGCTATAAGTTGTTCAAATTGATGGACCGAATCACCTCTTTTAACATATTTGTATCTACTGAATTAAAAATATTATTGTAAACATATCTGTCTGCTATCTCCATACGTTCTAAGCTCCCGAGTTCATGAACATGTTCTCGGCAGTGCGCGTAAATATAATATCAAGGAAAGCGCCCCCTCGCGCAATCGACACGATACGTCTAGCTCCGCCCACAAATGAGGTACATAATTTTTGTGGTATCGTCTTAATTATGTCGGTGTATGAAGTACCCGCTGCAAGTCATGGAATGAGATGGTATTTGTTCGTTTAAAAAGTTTAATTCTGTCAAAAAAAACAAATTTGCTTGGACCTAAAAATAATTCACACACAAATCATCTGCCAGGCATCGGGTTCGATCCCCGGTCAGATCAAGATGAAAAATTATCTTTTTCAGATTGTCATCATCATCTGTATGTCATGTTCATCTATTTTTAAGTAATAACAGGCCTCAAACATACTTTGTCAGCTCAATCTGTGTGATTTGTCCGTTTATATTTTTTTATTATCTACTAGCTGTGCCGGTAGGCTTCGCTCCCCGTGGGAATTTCGGGATAAAAACCATCCTATGTCCTTCCCTGGCTATCAAATATCCATATCAAATTTCATTTAAATAAGTTAAGTGGTTGAAGCGTGAAGTGGTAACAAACAAACAAACAAGTATACAAACTCACTTTCGCATTTATAATATTAGTAGGAATACCTGGGTGACCGAGCTTTGCTCGGTTACGTCTCAAACATTAACTAAATTTTTTAAACTTGTCTAAAAACAATACAAAATAAACAATTATATATAAACTTGAACATAAAAAAAACAAAAGTAAGTCACCGAGTGGAATTCGAACCCGTAACACTCTTTCTAGCGGTCCGCATCCTTAACCGCTGAGCTAAACGGATGGCGGCCGGCACGAAGAAATTAGCAACCATATTCTGCGTGGAAAGAAAAACGCATGAAAACTCGAAAACACGCGTTTTCCCAATAATAAGACTAATCTAGATCGATTATTTACCCCCGAAAACCCCCATATACCAATTTTCAGCGTAATCGTTAGAGCCGTTTTCGAGATCACAGAAATTTATAAATAAATAAATATACAAGAATTGCTCGTTTAAAGGTATAAGATATAGTAGGTTACGATAGTAGGATTAGTAAGGATAATAAGGATTTACAAAATTCACGATCATTATATTTTTAAGAAATCATTATCGACAGCCTGCTGAAAATTTACGACGTCATCAAGACAAAATTCAAGAAAACGACTGTTGCCAGCGCCCGCTTGGTATGACAATACATATCAATAACCTGAATCCCAGTTTGATCGTATGAATTATTGTTCGTTATCGACAGGGGGCATACTGAGCGGCAAACTGGTGTGAGACGGTAGCTTCAGTTCAAATCGAATAACATTACGAATGCCGCCGGAGTCCGCAGGTCGACTGTAGTCAGCTCCCTGACTCGACTCGGATACACTGCACCGATGTGGTTGATTTATGACCGGAGTCTTTCGCCCAGTAAAAGGTACACAAATGCTTAATACCTATCTGTACGTTCTAAGTTTTAAGTTAGATAAATTTGTTTTAACATGTACATGTACATATAATGGAAGAAAAATGTATTAGTAATTCAGTGCCTTTGCTCTACAGTGGGACGCTAAAAACAGAAATATATATGTTACCGTTAATTTGCGTAAATCAGTTAGAGTGCAGATTAACGAAGTATTCTGCAGATTATCTGGCTGAGTCAGTTAATATGGAAAAATTTAATTTAAAATATATATAAAAATATATAATACTAATTAAAGAGACTGTTCATACGAACGTCACTTTTCCTCAAATCGTTTATCTACTTATATAAAATAACCGAAGTGCATGTCGGGCCACGCGTAGTGTAGGGTTCTCTAGTTGCGAATGTCCTCTAAAAACGTCTAAAAACTAATTTTCTATTGAATTTTTCCTTTTCCGAGTACATTTAGAAGTTGATCGCTTATTATTCTTTATTTGTAAACCTTAGTCTGGTAGTTTTCCTGTAAACTTCGTTATATATAATTCTGCTTTGAATTTTTCACGTGTCTATAAGACAGACGGACAATAAGGGTTCCTTGTTTACTACTAGCAACATAAAAATGCTATAGCTCAGTATCTTTTAAAACTGTCCGCAGAAATCAACAATTTCATCTAACTAAAATTACACATTTATCTCAACTCTAGTAATGCGATGTTTCGTCTCAGTATTTCTTTCGTTCCATAAAATTAAAAGCGAAATGCTCACACAACGTTAGCTAGAGTTATTCTAGACATAATTCGGTCTGAAATGTGTCAGAGTTTCGTTGAATAGTGCTGCCTGAAATTTAATAAAAGCTTAAGCATTTCTGCTTGTTGGTTTAAACATACTTTGTGTGAAAAGAATTATTTACGAAACACTTTTATATCTTTATTTTTTGCCGATTACGGCGAAGCTTATAGGAGGGTTACGTGGTTTACGGCTATGTATGTATGTATTTATATGAAGTCTAACAAAGTATACTGAAATTATTATAAGGGTGAATTCAGTCCGTGATAGTTAACAACTTTCCGCTAGGAACTTATGTCGAAATATGAAAATATTTTTGGCTTTCCATACAAACTCGGACTCGGATCAGTTGATCGATCAACTTGTATGGGAGGCCAAAAATTTCTTTTCATATTTCGATACGTGTTCCTTGGAAAAAGTTGTTCAATATCATGGACTGAATTCACCCTTAAAATAGTTTCAGTATATTTTGTTAGACCTTATAATTTAAGGTACGTACCTTATATATATGTATGTTCACCTGTTCTCTCATATCTTCTATAATATCCATACATTAACAAATAAGGTATCGTTGGAAGCGTCTTTACTTTGCGCTGGTGAAGCCCGCGACACCTGCCGGCGACAGTCGGCAACCGACGCTGACCGTCGCCGACCTGTGTTACGGGCATACTGTCGCTGGTCTGTTAGAGCCCTAAAGTACTCGATGGTAACATAGTTCAGTACTTGTATGATAACGTAATCCCTTTTATTTGTTACAGGTATGTCACATATAGTAAGACTAAGCTCTCAAAGTCCGAACGACACGCTGGACTCGAATCATAACAAAGTAAAGTAAGTAATTATTGAAAGTTAATATTTTGTAGAGCTATCTAAACCCCGTCAAAATAACCCAAATATGTAGTAAACGACACCCTGCGATTTATTGAGGAGGTTCTCATAAAAATAACAACAGTCATAAAAGTTGAACATAAGTAGGTACCTACTAGCTTAAGTTTTTATTTCCCCATATCATGGTCAGTATAAAGGCAAAAGGAAGCGTCTCAGTTTCTATATTGGCCAAAAAATGTTTTTGTTCGTCTGTCAATCTAACACCTGTGAGTATCCTCCAAAAGTGTGTCGGTGTTAAAAAAGTAACCCTGAATACGTATTTGTAAAACATTCGAGCAAATATGTACATGTACAAAATAAAAGTTTTATGAAAATATTGCAAATATAAAAAATAGCACGCTAGGAATCGCATCAATCGTTATTTGCCGCTCCCGGGCCATCCCTCACAATTCTATTTAGTTATAAGCTGTTCATATATTGACAGCAAAGAAATTGACTCCATGATGTATGGCAGAGACTATTGGAGAGGAAACAATGGATTTATTTCTGTTCTTATGCAGAGTATTTAATATTTATTAAAGATACCTATAAGGATACCTCATTTTTGGAATGGTTAATCGATTGGTTCACGAAAAATAACATTGTTTAAGTAAAAGAATAGATAATAGTATAAATTATTTGATCGTAAATTTGGTAATCATTATAATTAATCTTTAAATTATTGCATAAAATTACCATTGAAACAATCATTGAAAGTTCTTCTAAAAGGGGCCACTTTTGGCAAGAACTCGTTTTATAACTAGACGGACTAACGTGATACTTTAAATTTTAAGCGCTATCGAATGCCTGATGGTTAGCAAAATGTTAATTGTCACCATATTAACGATCAAACAACGACGACGGACAGTCGCCCTCCTACCCCGCGCCTCCTCCTCGCGGCCCATATATAAGCGGCAGCGAGCTGGTCCTCGCCCTCTTTTGACCCCTCTTGGAATCCTGGCTGCAGCGACACGAGCTGAGAAAGCTGAGTACTTGCTACTACTCTGGACTAACGAATCTCGTGGCTGCTAACCCACGACCCCTCTCTGTGACACTTCTAAGTATTAATTATCTAAATTGTTAAAATTGAATTAAAAGATTGTTATCTTGCATATTGTTTTCTATAAAAAACCCTACATCGTCACATATTTCAAATGAGGCCGCCACTTCAGCACTGTGTTCGCTTTAAGTAAGAAATTGTTTCTGTCCGGTAATTTTGGCACTGCATTGTCTGGGCCAGTAAAATAAGACGAGCATGAAAGGAAATTTGCATTTCCCTCGCATTTTGTCATAAACTTGGATGTTAGTGGTCGACTTATTATAAAGTATCATAACTTCTATTCTGTAAACTACCGTTAAGTCCTCTATTGTAACAGAAGTAGTGGCTTTTATCTCGAAAATGGAGAATACTACGAGTTAGTGTCGAATGGTCGCAACACATATAGCCTACGTAGAAACTCGTCTTAAACGGAACTTGGATCTCGTTTGAATAGCAACTCGTCTAAGTTGCAAGTAATTCTCGGATTTAAGGTTAAGTTAGCTAGCCGCATCGCCTATTTATATCATTTTTATAATAAGGATATTTACCCATTTTTCCTCAATAGAGACGTTTGAGATTTGCGCGGGTAGAGCACCAGATACATTCTAAGTTATTTTCTTTTGTCGCGGACAGAAATGGGACAAAACTTTTTCTGCTCCGCGATACAAAGTTTTGAAACATTTCCGCACCGTTGCGCTCCCATGAGGCAATCGAGTTTTTCCAAAACATAAAAAATCAGTTATTGTGAACAAACAAATGCTATGGCGATAAATGTTAGCCATGGATCAAATCGCAATTGCCATTAAATTATGTTAATAATTCTGATATCAATTCGCAACAAGTTAAAAATCGTTGAACCGAAAAAAAATTGTTGACGAAATAGTTCCTTACTACCTTAGATCAATAGTAGATTGTGCTACAAGGCGTAAAGGTAATACTTTTAAGTCAAGGGCGCTAGTTTGAAATCGAGTGAAGCGAGGGATTCATGTATATCGCCCGAGATAAAAATATTACCGTACGCGAGTAGCACACTCTACTTTTCATCGCCATCTATGAGAAAAACTAGCAAAAAGATACAAAACAGAATATGAAGAAAATATAACACCTACAATACCTAATCAAAGCTCCGACAAGTACTAATCTTTATTTAGTGTCGTTTTCATTCAATAAATAGCTACTAAGAAATAATTTTTCAGACCCAAATTCTAAAATAATGTTCCTCACTCATAAACTCATAACTTTGTTTGCGTGGTCCTACATATTTTTATAATAACTATAAACTTGATGTTCACTATCGGCTTAAACTTACGAAAAAGGATTCAAATTTACACAAAATTGTCCGCACATGTATTTTTTATGGCAGCTTTCCATGAGAATATTGGTATTACATACCAACAATTTCTTATTTATTTTATTCTATTCTCATATATCCGTACACAGTTCATTAAGAACTAACAATACATTCAGAGCACAGAGCGCGTTCACAAAGAATGCAATAAGCCAGTCTTTGGTCGAACTAATTGCTCCAGCGTTTGTTTGTGTCCAATAAAGCTGCATCAGACTTCTCTTCGCTGCACACAGTTGTTTTTTTCTCCGAAACTTTATTATACCACACCTGATGGTACCTTTGTGAAAACATATTCAGTTATACATTATTAAATTAGCTTTTCTCAATTTATTTTGAATTCACCAAGAATGCAATAAGCCAGTTTTTGGTCGAACTAATTGCTCCAACGTTTCTTTGTGTCCAATAAAGCTGCATCAGACTTCTCTTCGCTGCACACAGTCGTTTTGATCTAATACATTATTATTCCACACCTGATGGTAACTTTGTGAAAACATATTCAGTCATACATTATTAAATTAGCTTTTTTCCATTTATTTACACAAAGGTTGCAATTAGCCAGTCTTTGGTCGTATTAATGACTCCAGCGTTTGTTTGTGTCCAATAAAGCTGTATCAGGCTTCTCTTCGCTGCACATAGTCGTTTTGATCTGAACCTTTTTTATACCACGCCTGATGGTAACTTTGTGAAAACATATTCGTTAAAACATTATTAAATTAGCTTTTTTCCAATTTATTTTTAACTCACAAAGAATGCAATAAGCCAGTCTTTTGGTCGAACTAATGCTCCCGCGTTTCTTTGTGTCCAATAAAGGTGCATTGGGCTCCTTTCGCTGCACAAACTTATTTCACTCTGGAAACCGTATTATACTCGTACCAGAGCGGTAACTTTGTGAAAACGTCGCATTCAGACATACGTAAACCTTGCTCTTTTTCGATTAGTTTTGCGATCTGTGTACGTGTTTTGGTTTACATTTTCCTGTAGCGTTTACGGAGTTACAGACCAGCCAATTAGATTTTTTTTAAATGTTCCGTTCATCATCATCATAGGTATTTTTAGTCGCTACTGCAGGAGCACGCTCCCACTTCATCACTAGAGCCACACTTGGCCAGAGCAGCCAGAGGATTTGGCCTCTCACTCTCCACGCTGCCCAAACATGTTGGATTGATGTTTATAAGCTTTGTTTAGCTTGTACTTACTAAGTCGCCTTCTGCGACATCCACGAAGACTTGGAGTGGTCCAATTCTACTCTGCCGGAAACCACACGATGAGTAGTTCGGTTATATTTGTTGAAAGAATGCAATAAGCTAGTCTTTGGTGAAACTAATTGCTACGTTCGCTTCTATCCAATAAAACTGCAACGCTCTTCGCTGCTCAAACTCGTTTTATTCTAGAATCTTTATTATACCAGACAGTAGAGCTCAGGCTGTGGCTCTGGGTAACTTTGCGAAACTCATTCAGGAATACATTTGTTAACTTAGCACTTTTCGCCTATTTTTACTATCTGTGAACTGAACGTGTTTTGCTTTTAAATGTTAGAATTCTCCTTTAGTGTACGCAGGTTTAGAGTGGTTAACCGGACTAGTTCAACTTTTTAGTTGTTTGAAAACTATGTTGTAGAAGTTTGGTTGAGTTTTGGTTGGCCGATTTGGGTACCGTTAAATAATAAATAAATTATTGTTATTATTAAAATAATAAAAGGAAAAAGAAAATGGAATGTATAAAATCGGGTAAGGGTAGCATTGTCTACTGCGAATCCCGAATAAAGCTGTTAACTACCATATAATTATTTTATAGTTTGCAAAAACTAGTCTGATCAATGTTGAAGTTCTTTCAAATAAATTTCAGAATTTTCTTCAGAAATTTGCCTAGTTCTGTAGAAAATTTTGAACATATGTCTACCCTTGTAAATATTAATTCATTTGTTCAGTTGTGTGTCGTTGAAAACCACATAATTATTATAATATGCCATTTTATCATTTAAGCTTAGTGGGATATTAATTACACGACTTGAATAAGTAAGTAAGATAAGAATAATCATTCAAGGTGGCAGAAGTCCGGTTTTGGACCTTATCTGGAATTCAGCTACATGACATGGCCGAATTCCGGATGTTTCTGACATTTGATGACAATTGCATTCGTAAATATACCTGGAACCAATAAAAACAATCGCTTTGAAAGTCGGGCAAAGGTCCCGCTGAGATAAGGCATCACCATCACATGGTAACATCGATCCGATGCGTAATTGGAGAAAGGCCAACAAAGTTTGACCCTCATTCGTGACACAGAAAAATTCTACTCGTTCAGTATCTCTCGACACCAGATGATTGACCTAATTTCCTTTTGAAATTTTATTCTTACTAGTAGTTCGCATCGAACTATGAACTCGTAAACCCTTCATAACCTAGGCAACCCCTTGGCAATTTACCTAAATGACATGACCTACCAAATTTTATAAAGCGCCGATCTAAGATACTCAAGTCATCGTTGAACAAGCATAAAGCATATTAGGCATGACGAATAGAAAAATATGTTTGTCCCATCAGTGAAGTTATTAAAAAATATTGTACACGCATTTTTCTTTTCTCTGAGAAACAAAAAGTAACAAATATACAGCGCATTTAAATTTCACAAGACATGGCTAGGTACCATTTTTACACATCTAAGTTCGTTTGATGAGAAAAGAGTTTGCTTTGGTTGTCAGACGCGGTCAACATTTCTGAATGTATGTTATGTATTCAGATGTGTTGCTTCGGAGGCAAAGGTGCGCATTCAGTCTTTTTTTACCGACTTCAAAAAAAGAGGAGGCTATCAATTCGAATGTATATATGTTTTTTTTATGTATGTTCCCTGATTACTCGACGACCGTCGCCTGGAGTCATTATTTTTTGTTTAAATACGTCTCACGCCCCATAGTAACTTTTTCAAAGTCAGTTTTCCTGTAATCTATAAGCTTAGTAAACTATGTTTTGTATTGTGTTTTTAATTTTAGGCTGTAGTTTCGGAGATCAGGGGAATGGTTAGTTTTCGTCTTCTTTTATGAATAAATTCAAAACTTTTTATTTTACAACAATAACAAAAATATATTTGAGATCCTTATAACGAGCTTTCATATGTCAAACAAAACATTTTTTTTTAAATTCCCATTTTGTCCCCCGAAAAATATTTATTTACTTTGCACATCTGTGTTTGGGTCATAGGATTTCACCATTCTCTATATTTCACCTGATTTGGTCAAGCAGATTCGGAGCAAATTGGCTGTGACGCACGAGTGTTCCTATAAGCGTTCCGTTTTTTCTTTTTTGTACGGAACCCTAATAAGATTTAGAGTCGCGTACTAAGCAAGACAATACGACAGAAACATTTGATATTAAGATTTGAAGTTAGTCGGTCGTCGTTGAGACTCCATGTGCTGCCGAAATAGTATACATAATGGGCTTTATTGGTTCAAATGGCCGTAGTTAGTTTGAATGACCTGCACATTGCCAAAATGGCGGCTCAAATTGCTTGGACGTTCGCGGTTTGTCTATTTTGTGATTTGGATCCTTTGACATATATTTTTTAAAACTAAAAACCGACAACAAAAATGCAAATCATGTTAACAGGCGATGCGGCTAGCAACCCATCACTGTACTGATTGCTTTTCCATCTTCTCGCCCACCATGACGCTAAAAGTGGCTTTTGGGTCTTGCGGACCTGGGCTCTGCATAGAACCGCAAGACCCAAAATGCTCTGTCTGCCCCATTAGGGATAAAGACGTGATAGTATGTATGTATGTATGTAAAAACCGACTTTGGTTACACAACCGATTTTGATCAAATTTCTATGGTACCACTAGACAAGGTAATATAAATTTCAATTTCAATATAAATATAAATTTCAGACATAAAGGGAATATTCCAAATCGGTTCAAGCTGGCTTTTAATCTCCTCTACCTCTATGTATTTCATAGTAACTCATTAAAATTGACTTAGCGATCGAAACCTACTAGTTAGGATAGTCCTCCGAATGGTAATGGAATATTGATGGTGTGTAACTAGTTTCAAACTATGCATTACAAACTAACCGCGCCGATATGCATATTCAATTTAACAGCAGCGGCAAGAGCTCGGTAGTTTGGCGGGAGTGCGCATTACTAGCGCTTTCGCAAGTAAAGCGACACCGGGCGTGGTCCGCACTTGGATGGGTGACCACAAGTGGCATACAATTTTCTCGAGCTCCTCCGTGCTTCGGAATGCACGTATAATTACCTATAATAAATATCTACCTACCTACATATAAAACAAAGTTAATACATTATAACATGCACTGCTTGTGAACGAGTTAACAAGCATTAATTACGTATATTATGAAATACTAAGTACCGGCAGCAACCATATTCGAGGGAATCCGATAAGGCTATACAGTCTTGCAATTTTAAAGGATTCCATGCTGGCCTTGGAGAAAAGAAAAAGTTTAATGTACACAGTCCTAATCCGTTAATGTGCTATTGCACAGTGCCATTTTTAAAGCGCGGAGTCACCTAAACTAATGATTTTCCTTACAACGTGGCTCTACATACATACTATCACGTCTTTATCCCTAATGTGACAGATAGAGCGTTTTGGGTCTTGTGGCTCTACCCATACAGAGCCAAGGGCCGCATGATTCAAGGCTACTTTTAGCGTAATGGTGGGCTAGAAGGTGGAAAATAGAATCAAAATAGTGATGAGTTGCTAGCCGCATCCTCTAATAATTTTCGCCCATTTCCGACACACACTGTCACGTATTTATCTCTAATGGAGTAGGCATTGTCTACCAGTGGTGTTGGGTGAGAATTTGGACTAGTACAGCTATACATATAATAAGCCGTTTAGTGTGAATAATATGTATCTGAGCGTGTTTATGCATTTATCATTGTGAGTGTATTTCAATAACCAGAGAGAATTTCCGTATTTTGAATATGTGGGTGCGTGCAATCCAGTCATACTACTAGTTTACGGCTTATGAAAATAGTGAGTGCGCCGATATACGAAGGTAATAATTGTTATTAATGCATATATGTTAGAAGCCCCTAAAGTCTGATTTTTAATTCCGTAGAATTCTGACAGCTGTCATTTTTAGACATATCAGAGATTATAAACCTTTTAGGCCGGGCACATTTTTTAATTAAATTCCAGATTTTAATAAGAGTGAAACCATCTGAATCTACACATTTTATTTGTTAGTGAATGTAACCATTTAATTAAGTGGAGTGCTCCAAATCAAAAGGGGATTTACAGCGAGTGATATTTTCATCACGAACAGTTGAATAACGGATATAAAATACGAACAACTGTAAAAACTATTTGATTAAACAAACATACAGATAGGCAGACAAACAAAGAAAAAAAATGAATGGCTTAAACGTCCTTTCCAGGTTCCTAAACTATCTCCATATCAAATTTAATCTAAATCAGTTCAGAAAAAAGTTTTTTTCAACAAGAAAAAACTAATCAGAAACATAACAAATATAACAATGAATGTGACAGTCGCGACGTGACAGCTGATGGCCGTATAATTTATTTTTTAATTTTCGTGCTTGATGGATTACGAAAAAAGATATTTAATAAGCTTTTGGCTAAAAAGGTTGATGATACATGAATAAGTAGGGAGTGATGCCAGGGAAAGAAAATTAACCTGCTGACTCAAAATTACTTAAAAATATAACTTTAATAATTCGGTATTAAAAAATGTTATAACATTTTATATATACCAGAAAGTTTAAAGTTTATCATTATCTTGGTAAAACATTAAAATTAATAAAGAATTTAATTTTTTATCGCCCTTATACGCGTTCCCGTTTTAGTTGGAGAACTTTTTTAGTAGCAACACTAATGAAATGTCAGAATTCTACGGAATAAAAAATTAGACTTTAAGAGCGCCCAACCCGCCTCACTTTTCATACAAACGCTCGTACGTGATTATGGCGTTGTAACAGATCTTTCTTGGAAAGTTTTGAACTAACAGGAATCTTGTGCGCTATATCTAGGTTTCTATCGAAATTAAAAATTAAAATTTAGAAAAACAAATTCAGTATAAGTCTCCAAAAATCTGCTTTTTTGTACAAATTTTACCCGAACTTCGGCCGATCATACATATAATACTCTTGAATTGTAAAAGTAAAGAAAATATTTGCATAGAAACCTTGCAAATGTAATGAAGATTCTAAATGAAAAACATTTATTTCACACACTCGTAAGACTTACTGAAAAACACGTATCACCTGGAACAAGTTTTATGAAACTTCCGCACCCTATGAAAAGTTAATATTCGTTCAATGAATAGTAAATAATAATACTTGATTCTTACAATATAATACAAACTGAGCGCTCAGGTGCTATCTCTCTCTTCCCACTTTCCTTTTTTTTCTATCATTGCGCTGGATGAAACAATAAGCATTTCCAACCATGCTCGCGTTGACGATAGACGGACCGGGAAGGGCCGCCATAAGGGAACTCGATGGGAATCGGCTTCTAAGAAGGATCCACCACTAACTCGATTAGAGATAAATACGTGATAGTGTGCAAGGACAAAGAAGTCAATAATCTATTCCAATGAACCTCCGAATATAAATTTTTGGGGCCGACAGACCAAATGACACGCATACGATAATTCCGTTCTTTAACTCGTCGTCGCATAATTTCCCGTGATTTACGAGCTTTTACGAGCTTTTCATATGAAAATTAGGGCCAAGTACTGGGTACGGATATCAGAACGCGACACCAGTTCTGTGTGAATTATGACTTAGAGAAGTAAAACACTGTATTTTGGAATTATTAAGCTGAGGAAATTATCGCTGTATGTTAGAGTTAATTTTTCTTTTTTCAGGCATATACACAACAACCAATAAATCTGTGACCTGTGTTGTTTTTCTATCGTTTATATATGTTAGTTTAAAATTTTAGAAAGACTACCTCTTCTATTTGATTTAATACCAATGCCTTTAAAAATAATCGAGCAATATTATGCAGCAATCTTTCACATTTTTTGTCAACTACCGATAATAGCTTCTGTGTTTCCTGAATTTACCAAAATGACCAGGCGTCAAACCATAACCGTACCCATTATTACCGAAATAATCGTTTCAAACAGGTATCTGGCTGCATTCTGATCGGAAATTGCCCATTTGTCATTCATAACTGCGTCGAACGGAACGCATAAATCCATAGGTAATTGGTATTGGTGCCTAGGTGCAAATTTCCCGCCTACGTTTCAAGATCGTTTCGGATATCGAAGTTTTCCTTTCATTTCCGGACTGAAAGAAATATTTTTTCCTTCGTTTGACAATAATCCTACAAATATTATAAATGCGAAAGTGAGTTTGTATATTTTTTTGTTTGTTTGTTTGTTACCCCTTCACGCTTCAACTACTGAACCGATTTGGTCGAAATTTGGTATGGATATAGTTTGAGATTCGGGAATGGACATAGGATACTCTTTATCCCGAAATCACCACGGGGAGCGAAGCCCGCTGGTACAGCTAGTTGTTTATAAGGCAGTGGGTAGGCATGCCTTGGGTTAAATTACTGCTACTTTCGTAGGGATTTTAAAATCAAATATCATAAATAAATACCGTCTTATAAATGTAATAGTCATCTGTTATTAATGTCCCTTGCTGAAGCGGAAGCTCGCTACAGCACTTCTCTGCCTAATTCTGGCATAAGTATGGATTTTTCATAATCCTGTTGGCTTCATTTTGAGCATTTTTCGTGTTGAACTGAAATTGAGTTGAAATAATTGAGGAAATTGGATTTAGGATTACATAATCTCTAAATCATCTCAAACGACTTTTTCAGCTTGCGTTAAGCGATACGTATTCGGTGCGTTTGAGTACGCATAAAAAGTGCTTTCGCAAGTTATTCTTCTTATCGTGTGTGTTAGTGACTAACACTAGTGTCAGAGTTTTTAAACCGCTTTAAATGCCTTTGACATGGTTTTAGGTAACGACCAATTTCAAAGACAGTGACCGGGACAGAAGGCTTAACGTGCCCTCCGAAGCACGGATCATCTTATTAATCAGACATCAGGTGTTCAGCCTACAATGTCCTGACCAAAGTAGGACAACAACACAAAGTCGTTGCCCCCGCCGGAAATCGAACCCGCGACCTCCGGGTATGAGCCGAACGCTCTAACCACTACACCACGGAGGCAGTTATTACTTAATATATATTTCTCGAGCTCTTACTTCTGTGGCCTAGTTGTTCACCATTCCACGATATCGCACCGGAGGTCCCGGTTTCGATCACCAGTCAGGTCAAGATGAAAAATAATCTTTTTTAGAATGAACTGGGTCTATGATGTTTATCTCTATGTAAGTATATTGTTATATAAAATAGTATCGTTGAGTTAGTACCCCAAAACACAAGTCTGGAACTTACTTTTGGGCTCACTCAATCTGTGTGATTTGTCCATATTTATTTATTTATTTATTATGCCGTTGATCCCTTTTGTCATCATTTAACGGCAGTAGCCAATACAGTTCTAATTTCTATGCATTAATTCTTAAATATCTATGAACAGAATCTGACACACAAGTGTTAGCCACTTACACGCCAGAAAAACAAAACAAACTTGAAATGATTTATTGAGTACCGATCAATACTTCTAAATATCAAAAGAACATTCTACAACTGTTGGTACTCATAGTTCTATTAACTACAGCTTAATTTATAGTTTATAGCGCAAAGAACACTCATCAATGCTTCATATGATATCGATTTTGTAATAACTTCTTTTAGCGTTCCGTACTTAAAAAGGAAACAAGGCTAAACTTTCCACTCACCACTATTCTAAACTAAATCTCTGGGCTCAAAACTTGAACATGTTAGGTACTGTTGAACAAGTTGCAGTCTTAGAGAATGGTAAAAAGATACCCAAAGGAAACAAAGTGGAGTTACAATAAATGGAAATTTTTTAAATAATAGGGAATATGCATGAAAAAAATATGCGTTATCTAACCATTTATCCATAAATATTCAAAAGTAAAGTACTACCAGTGAAAACAGAATAAGAATTGGTTGATAAACGAACGAGATGATACGATTTTACGAAAGTATGTCTATCTCACTCGCAAAAACGCTATTTTCTATGGCAATAAGTCCCATATCTCTGATGGCAATACATGGTCGTTGACATCACCAGTCCATTTTGGACTTCTCTTTCTAATTGAAACTATAAAGCATCACAAATACGTCGGTGATTAAGATATTTTATAATTCTTTTCATATTTGTTAACTGTGATATAAATTTAGCTATCAGGTATGAACAGGGTATGAAAAATACATAAAACAACAGCAAGAAATGGGATCGAACAGGCATTGGTATAATTTTATCAAGAATTAGCTTCTAGATCATCCATAGCACCCAAAAGCATTCTGTTTCCCGATTCTGTTCTAATAAAATATAATAAATAAAATAAAAAAGGCTTTTTATTCCAAAAATACATTGTACATGTTTGCATATTTAAAACCATTAAATTTGATCAAGTTATTAAATTGTAATTAGATAATTTGTAATGACTATTTACTCGTAACTGAAATTAGGATTCAATATTTAATTAAATTAATATGTATTTAATAAATTATGAAACCGGCCTCCTTTTATTCCATATTTTCCTATTTTATTTTTTGTCCAGTCCATTCCGGCTAATTTAATAATTTCATTCTTATTACTCTAGAGTATTCTAGACTCTAGAGGCACTTTAGACATACGATTCATTTCACTGAATTTACCACTCCGGAGTGGTCGCTGCGCACATAGTAATAATGAAGGTATTTTTTCGATACCTGAACGGGGAGTGACACAGGCCTGGTACTGAATCTAGAAAGTACATACTATCTCTTCTTTATCTCTTACGGGGAAGACAGAGTCAAGACCCAAAAGGCACTTTCAAGTGTCTAAGCGTAAAAGAGAGTATTCCCAGGCCAGAAAATAAAATTATATACTCAATTAACAACACACAAAGCGATCTGTCTTGACTAAGAAGCACATGTGTTTGTTCACACTTATTAAACTGTTATAATCATGTGTATACTTCACATTGTTCTCAGGAAATTATATGTACATGCCTGTAAAATTGTATTTATAGTAAATTTAAAGACAATGTAAGTATGTCCAATTGTCCAAGACGAGTTCTCGTTTACAATCTCATAATTATTTTAACGAAATATTACTTTAGATCACCTCATTTTTAATCGTCGACAACGCTAATGTCTGTCTGTCCGTTTGTGGCATCGTAGCTCTCGAACGGATGGACCGATTTCAATGCGGTTTTTTCTCGTGAATGCAAGTTCCCTTGCGGTGTTTCTTAGCTATATTTGATGAAAATCGGTTCGGACTTTTTAAAGTATTAAGTTATCGCTTGAAAGTTTTTGTAGATAGCTTGCTAAATAATAGATGCCGCTATAGATATTAATTCTACTATTTATTTTCTTCGCCCATCACTATATGGCGGTTACATATGATACTATTGATAGTCGGGGTTTATCAACTTGCCTGGCAAATAAATTTGTTAGACGAGATGACTAGACCACTTTCTAATATGAGGACATGCGATGCGTTTAAGAGGAATTTCTTCATAGACTATTTCCGTCTTATTATAAAACGCAGACTAACTTTGTTACTACGTTTAAACTATTATCCGACTAAATCAAGTTGACATTTGCAGATAAGACACTGGTATATTACTAGATGTCAACTAAAGTTGGTCGGATAATGGTTTATACCTAGTAACAAAGTTAGTCTGCGTTTTGTAATAAGACGGTTTACGTTTAAGACCATTCGAGAGTAACTCCATTTCAATGCCTTGTGCGTTGAGAATTAATAACAGTTTTTACTGAATCCTCACGTTCATTTAATTTAAAGTTACTTTAAATTATAAATTGGAGCGCTGAAGCTTGCAAATTGAGGCTCGATGTCGAGCTTGAAAGTTTCCAATTAAAGTTACTGTTAAGCTAGATTTTCAATTAATCTGCCGATGCTTCAACAAGTTCAATAGAATTCCATTTCGATGCGGTTTTTTACGTGAAAGCAAGTTTTCTTGCGGTTGTCCTTAGGTATATTTGATGAAAATCGGTTCAGCCGTTCAAAAGTTATTGAGGCTGAACGCTTGAAAGTCGGGGTTTTTTAACTTTTTGCAAATAAATAAAATATTATATGACAATAGAGGTGACGACAGGGTCAAAAGTATAAGTCTGTGTTTTAGATTATCCAAAAATAATGGACCCATATTTTCCAGTTTACCAAAAAAGTAAAAATTCACAAAGATACTCAGCATCAAAATTCCTGAGTGGGGGCTTAAAACGTACTCGTACCTAGACGTGACGTTTTGCAAAATTTTTATGCGCTGTATCTTTATCAATTTTTGTTTCTCAGAGAAAAAATACAATGAGCAATATTTTTTAATAATCTTAACGATGGGCTAAATTATCTTTCCATTCGTCATGCGTATTTGAATAAATTTTATGAATATATTGAGCCAACAGTACTTGAACCACTTCACAGCAAATAAGGAGTATTGATCCAGCGTTCAGTCTGCTTCAATCGTCCTCTTTGCATTTGTGAATTTGGCTTGCAATTATTTTTAACTCCCGAGGAATAAGCGCCTTTCAAAAATAAAAAAAATTACAAGCTTTTATTGTGAGGCCAAAGTACTTATAAAGACAAATGAAATAAAAATAAAATAAAATAAATAAAAATAAAAATTTCTTTATTCAGACAAAAAAAGTCCATTTATTGTTAGTGCGACAAGAATAACTTAAAAACTATGATATTAACCTACAAACTTATATTAATTTAAGTATCTTCTTGTCCTACCGTGCGACCACGGGACCACTGCATGTTCATGTACCCAGTGACGCACTATAGGACAGTCATATTTCACACATGTGACCCTCAGAATATTGTTGGTGCTACCGCGGACCCTGCGCATCAGCGACGCGATTCGCTTACGTAGGATGGCATGAAAGCCGTCGACGTGTGCTTGTAAAAACATATTTGATGCACTACAGTACCGCGGCAGTCCCAACATCACTCTGAAGGCATATAACTAACCCACAAATTGCACGTGTACATTGATTGACAGAAGGCTTTAAACAAGGTGATTTTAACTTCTGTACTACATCGTGCTAATTTGCGAGCCATCATATTGCAACGCACTGCCAATAAGCCCAAACTCGATAGTTTCGTCGTTTTATCACAGAGTATAATCGACCGCCTTCCGTCTCCGAGATCAGACCGATGACGTCCTCGACCATAAAGACTTGTCCAGTCAAAAGAGTCCTACTTAATTAGTTTATGTTGTTTTGTAACTGAGTTCTGTTAAATATGACCGGACTCTATCATCAGAGCAGCTCATTGACTCCATAACATTGTATTGTCATCCGACTTACACAAGTATGCAAATTTTAGCTCAATCGGTTGAGGATAACTGAGAGGGAACTAAAAAAGAGGGAAGTTAAGTTTAACGTCTGACGTGTGTCTGTGTCTGTGACATAGTAACGAATGGACCGATTAAGATGCGGTTTTTGTTTGAAAGCTGATGTGATCGAGATTGCCCTGAATAGCTAAAGATGTGGCGGGGATTACTAGTTCCTTAATTTTTAAATTTCTTTTCTTATACAAGAGATTTTTTTTGTTATTCGAACGTTCTATGTACTTTGGTTCAAATTTAATAAAGTATGTTAAGGACCTGCAGATGTGATAAGTACATAGCTTTTACATAACGATAGTGTCAATTCTAAATGAAAATATCCTTTATTAAATTTTCCTTGAAAGTCTTGCTGAGGTATTCGAAGAACTGTAAATTATAAGTCTTTCAAATAATAAGTCGACGGAGAAAATTAAGTTGTACAGCAATTTTGTATTATAACTTGTTATTAAATTGTTTGCCGGTGTCTGGGCGAAAATATTCATAGCCGGTGTATAAAATGAAAATTTATCCATTTTACACTAGGATGCCTTTCGTTTTACATATTTTTCTATGCTTCTACTGACTTACTAAGTTATATGCATATACATTCCCCTACATTAGATATTATCAACAAAAAAAAAACAAGGTTTTATCTCAAGACGAATTAATCGAGCCCAAACTTAATGGGGTTGCGTTGTTTCACTACAGAGTCCTATGGCCATTGGCCACCTTCCGGCTCCATCATCAGATCAGCTCATTTAGACCCATTTAGACGGTGTAAGCAAGATTTTATGGAAGCAATAATTTATTTGTAAATTGACGGCAAGTTTTCTATTGCTTCAATATAAATAGTACATACAACAGACAATAAACTTATACCGTCTAAATGGGCTTCTTCTTATCGTGTGTGTTAGTGACTAACACTAGTGTAGGGTTTTTAAACCGCCTTAAAGGCCTCTGACATGGTTTTAGGTAACGACCAACGTCAAAGACAGTGACCGGGACCGACGGCTTAGCGTGCCCTCCAAAGCACGGATCATCTTACTTATCAGACAATCAGGTGATCAGCCTGCAATGTCCTAACCAAACTAGGACAACAACACAAAGTCGTTGCCCCCGCTGGGAATCGAACCCGCGACCTCCGGGTATGAGCCAAACGCTCTAACCACTACACCACGGAGGTAGTTATAATCTAAATGGGCTTTATTTAACTCTATTATACACAGACAGATTCCCTAAAGAAACATTAACCAGTATGTAAAGCGTTCCTCTTAGACATGGGTTGCTCATTTTCGCGTCATAATGAGATTACGCGGTCTCTGCCACACTGAATCCAATGTAATCAAGCTGTAAGCTGCTGATAAGCTCGCATCGTGAATTAGTAATTAACTAACACCAATTTTGAGAAACAAATGCAAAATGTGACTGAAGATTAATTCAAATTAGCAATACCTATCATATCAGACATTGTAATTAGATAGACATGAGTTCCTTTTTTAATATTCCGTACCTATAGGGTAAAAACAGGACTCCATTACTAAGACTCCGCTGTCCTTCCATCCGACTGTCTGTCTGTCTGTCACCAGGCCACCAGGAACCGTGATAGCTAGACATTGAAATTTTCACAGATGTCGCCGCTATAACAAGAACTAATAATCCATCCCATATTCATTCCATAACCCTTAAACCTTTCCCTTTTTCATGCAATAGATTTTTCTTCTGCCAAAACCTATTCAAGGGTACACCTTTCATAGGTATCCAGGAATGGGTTTTGGCGGGAGCGCCACATGACAACAACTTCTCCAAAGGGCCTCTACATTTGGATCCATGTATGTAAAAACAGATTAAAATTAATATTTAAGTGTTCTCAAATCTCATAAAACAAATATGTTTTTAATAGGTAATGGTACGAAACCCTTCGTGAGAGAGTTCGACTCGTTCTTGGCTGGTTTTTTTAACATTTGCTTCTGGGCATAGGTCTCTGCTACTTCCGTCTGTGGGTAGTATTTTTTTTTGCGTTTACAACGTAAAGGGTCATACCCGTAATAAATCGAACCACGGCCTTATACTAGATCATTATAGTATAATGGAATTAAAATAACAGTAAAAACAAAAAGCAATTTGGCATTTCTATTAGTTTGCCCTGGGAATTTGTACCGAATGTCGATTTTTTTGGTTTCTTGACTGGAGCTTCTTTCCATCTGGAGCCGTGGTGCCACGGCTCCAGATGGACACTGATCCAGGTTCTGCTCTTATTTAGCTTAACTACCTCATTTACTGTTAATTACTCCATTCAAGTCCTATGCATAGCGTAATTTTATACCATTATATCATAAGATTTCTTTGGTTTATATACGGGGTACGTTTTGTGAAATCATATTAAATTGTACTAATTGTAATTGACTGTTATTTTTATTTTATTATGCTTTAGTGATCAATATAGCCCTTGGTTCGATTTATTACGGGTATGTCCCTTCCAAGTTCTTTATGTAAAATTAGAAAGATAAAATCCGTAACTATTTACATTATGTGTTCGTGTCATTTGCTATTCACTCCATATCTTAGTCGCAACTAAGATGAAACGACATAATCTGCATATTCATGAGCAAGAGCAACAATCTGTAATAATATAGTGGTATAGATAATGCATATCGATGGATACAAAAATACATTTCGAAAATACAGCTCGTAGAGAAGTTTGACGTAAGTTTTGTTATTTTAATAACTTTTAAAGGACAAACGCTTCTAATTTCAGACATATTCAATACTTTTTTTTCCTTATGAGGTATTTATATGCAGTGTAGGTATTTATAGCAGTAGGTATAATACAATTAAAGTTAGGGTAGTTGAGTTAGGTTAGTTTAAAGGAAAACTATCAGAGCTAAGAAGGATTTACAAATTAAAAAGTTATAATCGATCAATTTAATAGCGTCCTTCAGCGCTGAAATACCTCGCTTTAAATGATTTGAATGCTGAATTTGAATAACACACAATGCCGAATCAACGTCGCGTTTTTTGCGAGAAATAAATTATCCGCGGAATTTCAGCCGTGCAACTTGAGGCGTGAGACACGATGAGCTTCTGACTTATAATACAAAATTTAGTATTCAATTCATACTATGCCTTCCTTTGAGCTAACTGCGAATATTCACGAATTTGGAATATTTGATATACGCCTCGAATAGAGCATTGAGCTGTGAGCTTTGAGATATGTAACGTAACAATTTAATATGTACAATAGGGAATTTGACTTTGATTGTTTTTGCATTATATTTTATACGATCTCCCATGTTGGTCTAGGAGAAGAAAAAAACGTAAAAGTTGCTTATTTTCCTGTGTAGATCGTAAAAGCTGATCTAGGGAATGGGCGAGAATCTGAATCATGTAATGACCATGCGGCTAGCAACCCGTCACTATTTCGATTCCAATTTTACATCTTTACGCCCATTATCTCGCTATAAGTGGCCTTTAGGTCTTATGACTGTCTTATGGCCCTACGCTGTGTCTGCCTCGTTTGGGATATACTTAGACGTGGTAAAGATCTGTTATGTATTTCACATGATACTATACCAAACTACACTAACAGTAAATCTTTTTAGCAATAAAATTGCTTATTAATTAAGCAGCAAATATAGTTTAAAAAAAAAATGGGTACGATACTAACTACGAAATCTTACACAAGTACCTATCTAATGAAGTCACTTCTAATAACTGCATCCTTTTTTAATTACTTTTACTTTCACAGTTTCTCTTTCCGCTACATTTAAAAGGCATATAATCTTTGAGCAGGATAAAAAAATAGTTTTTAGACTTTTTAGATATTTAAGTAAGTACTATTAATTTATTTCGTTCACACAACTATGTATACTCGTATGAACAATAAAATGGGTAAAATACCGTATTTGATACATCATAGTTTCTTCGCTTGTTGATTACTTCCGACTTCGCCCATCATTTACAACAGTCGGGTGAATAAATACAAACTTATTTGCGATTCAGATGGCCCAACAAGCAACAACCCTTCACGGATAAGCGATGGACCCCGAACTTTATTATTGGAGCAAAAAGTACGGAAAAGGGTTTATCGAATAAGTCTGCGACTTAGGATTAGTGTTGAATATAAATCGTTCTATTATTTATAAGGGACATTAAAAGAGACATGTAACCTTTGCTGGTCTGGGGTAATCGGAAAAGCCGATTGAGAATGGACGAGAATCTGCATTATAGTAGGAGGCGGAGCGGCTAGCATTCCCCATCACTATTTTAATTGACCTTTTTATGTTCCGTACCCAAAGGGTAAAAATTGGACTCCGCTATCGGTCCGTCCGTCTGTCCGTCTGTCTGTCACTGGGTATATCTCATGAACCGTGATAGCTAGACAATTAGTTGATCACAGGTGATGTATTTTACAAAAAACAGAATAAAATGAACATTTAAAATCTAATAAATTATTTTCCTTTCTTTCTTTTTTTCACTACTACAGGAAAATTCAAAATGAAACGAATGGATTATCCAGTTAATCCAAGCTCAGCAGCCATTTACGGCTAACAATGTATTTCTTTTTGAAATGTGCTAATTAAGACCATTCATTCTTTTGATAGCCCATTCGATATCGAAAAAATCACTTTTTTATACGAACTTTTTAGTAAGTACATGCGAACATTTTTTATATACATTTATTGCATACAAATTGTAGCCTATATTACTCGGACAATAATGTAGAATTAATTGACATCTCATTTGTGATAATTGGTTAAGCAGCTCAGATGCACATAAATATCCACATAAGTAACACATACTTGTCACATACATAAGGTACTACCGGCTGACAAGGCCCACAGTTTTGCAAGGCCCAAGCGCAGAAAACCATTTAAAATACATTTGACTCGCGCCAACTTCATGGTACGTGTAAAACAGACCAATAGGAACGCAAGAATGCAGCAGCCGGCAGCGCGTGGCTACCATTTCGCCAGTGACGGCCAGTTGTTCGCTGACTTTGGTCACGGCCACTCATTTAACTAATTATTGCTCCCACAAAACGTTAGTTTTCACTTGTTTATACTACGATTTGTTATTAAATTTTTGTAAAGTGCGTTTATTTGATCATTATTCTTTCGATATTAACATAGCCATGTGCTAATATATATGTTTTTATTTCTAAAATGATCAATTTGTGTTGCGAGGCCCACGCGTTTAGGAAGGCCCAACAAAATTGTTGCTTGGGGCCTTACAAAACTCGACTGGGCCTTCCAACCCTACTGCAGTCTAACAAGGCCCCTTAATGTTGTTATAATATGAGTGATAATTTAAAAAAAAAATGTTTTTATTGATGTACAGTGCTTACTTATAGATACACACAACTTATAGATACATTTATGTTTTTTATTTATTTGTTCTTAGATCATTAAATGTCTTCCCCAAAGAAGAAGCGGGGGAGTTGGTGTGAGGGAAATTTAAAATCTGCTATTGAAGCAGTTCAAACAAATTATCTAACTCAACGCGCTGCAGCTAAAAAATACCACATTCCCAGACGAACTTTAAGAAATGATTTAAAATCACGCGTTATTTCAAAAGTAATAGGAAAACAGACTACCCTTAATAATACATACACACATAATATCACGCCTGTTTCCCACAGGGGTAGGCAGAGACTATGGAACTCCTCGTGCTACGATCCTGACTAACTTAATTAATATTAAAGAATAAACTAATTTGCAGGGCCTTGTTACACACAATAGGGGCCTTCTTAACCATATATGTGTGATAAGGCCCAATTTATGAAAATTATAAATCAAAAATCTTTGACAATAATTACTTAATTCTAGCAGGAATAACATTATTTTTAAGTAAAATACTAACATTTATACACTTAACACCTAAAAATCAAATATATGGGCTGTTTTCTTACACAGTGTAAAAGAGTATTTTTCTAAAAAAATGTGGATAATTTTAGTAACTGATTGCTGTTATCAAGTTTATGTATATAACATTCTTCCTTATTTATACTTTTTTGATGTCTTTAATACTTACTTTTGCGCCAAACGGCTTGAAAACGCCAAGGGCCTTATTAACCAGACCATGTTCAGTAAAGCCCAAAATAGAGGTTTTTAAAATTGTTTAAAAAACGAACATATAGTCATCATAGCTTTAAAAACTACATTTATTTGGATTTTTAAATAATCTTAGCTTTTATTGTAAACATTTTATTCCTTTAGGGTGGTAAAATAAAGGTTTTATTTCAATTTGTAAAAAAGTGGGCCTTGTCACCCGGCTGTACCTTATTTTGCTAAAATCATTACCCTTTCTTTTGGCTTAGCCGTAGTCGGGTAGAAACGGGAAGTCTATTCAGTTTTATTGATCCAAATGCCTGATATAAATATAACAAAGAACAATCAAAATGAATTAAGGACAAAAATAAGATAAAGTGTAATCGGATTACTGGCTTTCAAAAATTTTCCTCTGAATTTTATCTTTAGACAACAGTTATATTTGATATACTTACGCCATAAATAAGGATATATTATTGTATTGTATTGTATATTGTGAGAAACGATTTAATATCGAGCGACTTTTAAAACACCGGCAACATTTTTGTCAAAAAAAAATATTTGTAAATATATTTTTTATAGAAAATAGTTCAGTATCATGAACTTTAGTACACAACAATAATTTATTTCAAATGATACATCCCGATAGATAGTTTGTTTGTTTGTTTATATGCATATACAATAAAGCTTTTATTGTACACAAGAAAGAACACAGATACAAATCAGAGATAGTCGGGTCTCAACGGGATTTTAGATTTAGTTGTGGATACTCGTGTCTGAATTCCGGTGAATACAAACACGGCGGATCCTAACTCATATGTTACGTATGCATACATATGTTACGTTCGCTTACATATGTTACATTCCCAACTAGGCCCATGGGAATAAAAGTACCAATTGGATCCCTAAGCTGGACGTGTATTCACCATTAAATGAAATATTTTCACATAAACATAAGAACAGCAAGAAATATCTTTAATAGTTGGTTAATATTTGACTGCGCTAGAAAGCGAAGTTAGGTTAAAATTAAAGTTTCCAATTCCAAAGTATATGTTTTACTTTGGAACAATACGTTGTTATAAATAAATAAAAATATTATTGAAGAGGTTACAACTTATATGTTACCATTTGCATATCAACATAGAAGCTCGATAAACGCAGATTAACGTATAATTAGTGCTTACGCATGCTAAGCAACCAGGACATGATTCACACTTGGATTGGTGACCACAAGTGCTATTAAATATCTCGATAACATAATATGTCTCGAGCTCTTGTACTTTAGAAAGGACTGAAAGCCGTTGATCTAGGTTGACTTCATTAGATCACAATTTTCAAAAGCTATTTCTGCATTTATTTAACTTCATTACAATATACTTGTAAATGGCGGACTTTAGGCCAGGGGCCTTTTCTACTAGTCAACCAACAGATGATGCTGAAAAGTAATCAAGTAAGTTCTATGTGAAATGCCTTGAAAACAAAAAATAGCTTGATAAATCTGAAACCGCGTTAGGACAGTAACACAAAGAAGCTTTTATGGGCACAACGACTAAACGTCATTTCCAGGGGAAATTTAATGATTTAGTCTGAGAGCTGACGGCTGACAAAGAGTTAAGCCGCCGCGCGACATCCACGTCTCGAAACTTTGCAGTTTGCTGAATCAGATTAAAATTAGCGCCCCGGAATCTGAAGGCAGTTGACGCAAAAATTGACTTTATTAACGTCGAAATTTATAGTAACGTAATTTAGTTTTGCTTGAAACAGGTTAGGATGTAGTCATTATTTTATGACATTATTATATTATGACAGTATACATATAGAAATAAAAAAATGTCTGTAATAGAAATTAACTGAATCAGATTATAATTAGCGCCCTGGAATCTGAAGGCAGTTGATGCAAAAATAGACTTGATTAACGTCGAATTTATAGTAACGTAACTTAGTTTTGCTTGAAACAGGTTAGGAATTAATCATTTTATTTTTATGACATTATTATATTGCGACAGTATATAGAAACAAAAAAATGTCTCTAATAAAAATTAACTGAATCATATTACAATTAGCGCCTTGTAATCTAAAGGCAGTTGACGCAAATATTAACTTTATTATCGTCGAAACTTAAAGTAACGTAACTTAGTTTTGCTTTAGACAGGTTAGGATTTAATCATTTTCTATGACAGTATGAGAAAGAAAGAAATGTCTCTAATTGAAAACAATGTTAATTAGAAGACTTGAAAAAGGACAAAGTATTAGCAAGTCAGTAAGCGATTGCCATGAAAGGTTTGATGTATTGCCCAGTTTTCTAATTTCTTCCTCCATCGTCCCTTGACACTTGGACCTTCGAGTTGGATTATTTATTTCGTATGAGCAACGAAATAAATGGAAAAAAATATTGGAAAAATAATGATTATCGCCAAAATCCCTTGTCATTCATGTTTCCGGTACCGAACAACAAACATGTCACTAGTTTGACAAGCCAATATCATATCGTCCGCCACTGACAAAATATGGAGACTTGCAGAAGGATAAATGAAAAAAAAACTACCATACAAATTGATCTGATGACCAAGGAAAAAGAGGACGACCAAAGAAGAGATAAATGAATGACATCACTTACTTCCCAAAGAAATAGAGGACGACCAAGAAAGAGATGGGTGACATGAAAAAATGAGGCGAGGATTTGGTCCAAAAAAAAAAGAAAAAAAAAACAGATGTTGTATCGTACGCAGGAATATGCCCTACAAAATGTAAATTATCTAGTGTCTGTATATAAGATGTCGCACTGCTTTCTACATTTGTAGTTACGATTCAGATTGTAATGCGTAGTTACAGAAAGTTTTCCGCCCCGATTGTTTTTTATTTTTCCGCCTAAAAATCAATTTGCTCGAGAAATAAGTTTTTGATATCGCCCGGACCTGCGCGAAATAACTTGTCAACAAACAGGTAAGTGGTTTTTATATTAGATTACATAGTCGCAGTGTTTGTTTTTAAGATGAGTAATGGCGAGAACACACGTCGGCTCTCGCGTAGAAATATTTGCAACAAAGTTTTACGAATACCGAATTTTTATAAAAATATAATATAGGTACTATTTAGAGGGCTTTACGCGGTTTGCAAAGAGTTTATTCAATTTGTTTTTACCAGCAGAGGCCTGATGCTTGACCTGGCAGACGAGCATGTCATCGGCCACGAAGAAAGAAAAATAATTTATTTGATCTATCACAAAACGGTTTAACAATTTGACGAAGGTCATCTATACTATTATGAGTAAAATCTTCTTTTACATTGCATTACTCGTGTTTATGGGAAGGTTACAGTATGTCTTCCGGTTCTAGAAAGGCAAGAAATTTGTCACGCCGCCTTGGAAGACATCGCTCAGCTTGCTCTAGTATCACACGATGCACTCACCCACGACACACATCAATCGTTAGTCTACATTTGTAAACGACTAGACTTTTGTCATTAATACCCAAATCTTGGCTGGATTTTATTTTCTCCAAAATACGTACGGGGGACGCAGTTTCATTAAATTACTTATTCAGGCATATCTTATTCCGCCTTAGAAAACATCGAGTAAAGTAAGGTTTTGACGATACACTTAAGAAGAGAAGAATGAGGAAAATAAGTTGAATGGATATAAGGGATAGAGTAGGCAATTAAGGGGTACTAGAAAAAGCAGAAGAGACGAAATATTTTTAAAACTAATGAAAACAGAAGGGCAGATGATTGGATATTTAATGAGACATGGGTATCTCTTTACGATAATAGTAGAAAGAAATGTAGTAGAAGACGAGGAAAAGGAAGACCGAGGATAATGTTTTTTCATGAAACTAAAGAAAAGTTAGGAGTCCTACCAGGAAATTAAAAGGATGGTAAAGAGAAGAGAAGAATGGAGGCATTTCCTCTTAATTCCTCTGACAAGAGCAAAATCTTAAATTAAACCATACTTCGGACGGTGATGAAGCAAAATTCATATAGTGATTTACAAGTGTTTTCAAACGTTTGTTAATATATAAAAGTAATTTTTGATCTTGTTCTATATATATCTTTGATTAACTGCTTGCCACATCGTCCTAACTTGCCCCCTGTTAATGCCATATATAATATTTATACAATATGTCTATAAGTTCCCAATGTAGTCGTCATGGCTGACCTTTGCATGTTCGCCGACTGGCCAGGAAGCCTGACAGGCAATCCAATTGGCCTATTTGCATTATTTATAACAAGCTGTAAATAGACAACGAGATTACGCGGTTAGCATGTCAGGTATGAGGGGATTATTGTGTAATGGAAGTACTTCAGTAGGTGAACTTTGCAGACCGTCTTTCACCGGGGGATATGTGAGTCTTTGAAGACGCTTTACGCTACAAACGAATACCTATATAGCGTCTTTCAAATATATATCTATAAACAAGAAACACTGGCTGATATATAATTGACTTACTGATCGATTAATATACAGATAAAACCGCTGGATCTGCAAGCATGAAATTTCGCACAAAAATCCTTAAATGAGTTAGTCGCGAATGGTCTTAAACGCAAGTAGTCTATGTAGCAACTTGTCTAAAACGCTCATTGTCTAAGACGTAATTGCACACTTACATAATTAAACCTAAGGAATGTTTGTAGGTGTGTTTCAAAGGAATGCGGTTGCACTTATATCCATAGCAACCTAATCAAAATCCTTTAATCAGCTTTCGTGGGTTTATAGGTGGAAAATTGATAATTTAAATAGTGAAGAGCAATGTCCGTCTATCCAATAGGTTAGCACACAGCATAGCAATGCGATTGTGTGGTTCGCATTGCACGGAATTCCATCCCAGAGGAATGCGGCTGCACAGATATCCACAGCAACCTAATCAAAATCCTTTCAAATCTGCTAGCGCTAGTGCCAATAGCATTTGAATAAGGTTGTTTGAGTTAGCAGTGGATTTATAGTCACTTATTTCAAAATAGTACATTGGTGCTACTTATTTCAAAAGGAATTTCTTGCAGTCGGTCCGCGAGATGTGTATCTTTAATGATAAAATATGTAATGATGATGGTGAAACTTTGATTTATATTCGATTTTGCAACACAATTTTAAAAAAATGCTTTAGAAATCATGCATTCATTTTTTACGTCAAAATAAAATAATTTTGTAATTTTCTTCAAATTGGTAAAACAAGTAACGGCGTGACCCAAATAAAGAACATTTTGCGCAGAGAATTTTCTGGTCATTTTACCATAAATAAATAAACTTTGCATGCAAGAGTCACCATAAATATCGTATATTGCCCGTTTTATGTTACCATTTGCGTTAATCACTGCTGATATCTACAGGGTGATTCATGAGATACTGGCAAAAGTTACTTGCTCGTTTTTTGCAATATTATTGTATGCAAAGAGATCATTTTTTTGTTACATGTGTTAGTGGCCGATACTGATGATGATAGCTCGGATGGAAAATATATGCGCTTTCTTAGCAACTTTTTACCCTTTTGCCTCATGTTATTTCTTTAAAACTACTGCGGCTACTTTAATATAATATTTGTAACTTTGTGGTTAGCGGTCAGCGTTTAACAAAATATCGTAGCAATAACAAAAACCATTAATCTTGCGAACAAAACGCAGCGTTCACTACGACAATTTGTGGAAGAACGAAACGCACTAACATTTGGTAGGCGGAATTTATTGACAGGAAAATATAAATGTCACATTTTTCGCGATAGAACGAATAATTGACTTTTGTATAATTTATTTACAAAGGAATTATTTTCCGTCTAGCGATTCATCATCAGGTCTTTTTATTGCCACTGCAGAAGCACGATCCTCCCTGTACTACCAGAGCCATACTTGGCCAGAGCAGTCAGAGGACGGCCTACACTCTCCTCGCTGGCCAGACGGGATGAAGAGGTCTCATTGATATTATCACCTTTGTTTAGCTTTTACTTCCTATGTCGCCTACTACGACATCCACGGGAGGACTTGGAGTGGCCCTATTCTACTCTGCCGGAAACCACACAGCAGTAAAAAATCATAGATTATTCATACTTATAATCATTATTTAATTTTTCAAAATTTAAACCGTATTTACTCTTTAACTACACAACCTATTTTGATAAAATTTCTATATGACTCCATAACTCTCTTTTTGTGGGTTTAAACCGCAAAAACTCTTCACTCTCCATCATGCTCCCCATATCTCGGGAACTGACACACTTCATTCATCATTCACTCGTTCATTCATGCATTTTGCATTAGCTAATGAATGATTGCGATGGCGTTTACCGCGATTCGTTTCGCTGTTTGATGTTTTGAATAATGAAAATTGATACGACTACAGTATTCGATACATACTGTTTGAATGAGTTCCTTTCGGCGTTTCTTCTCAGCAGTGGTCGTTGCAAAACAAAACTAATTTTACACGCAATGTTAGACAAAACTTATTGACTTTCAAAAGTGCCTAAAAAAGGACTTATTTAATGAATGAATATTTAATTAATTTAAAAAATAATTAAACGAATTTTAACGCAATTTAAGTTCATCATATTTATTACTTTACCTGCATAAAATAAAGGAAAGAATTCCGATCTACAAAATCTCGTTTGATTTTTAGGGTTCCGTACCCAAAGGGTAAAAACGGGACCCTATTACTAGATTTCGCTGTCTGTCCGTCTGTCCGTCTGTCTGTCACCAGGCTGTATCTCAAGAACCACGATAGTAAGACAGTTGAAATTTTCACAAATGATGTATTTCTGTTGCCGCTATAACAACAAATACTAAAAACAAAATAAAATAAATATTTAAGGGGGGCTCCCATACAACAAAGGCGATTTTATATAGATAATGGTACGGAACCCTTAGTGCGCGAATCCGATTCGCACTTGGCCGGTTATTTATGATGGTAGACGACGACTAACTAGGGTATGATCACGGAGAAGGAAGGTGGTCGATGCAACTATTTGTCTTAATAAGTTGTATACCTAACAATAAAAGCTTAAACGAAAAAAAATTTTTTTTTTCAATAACATGTCCTAGTAGACTTAACTATTTCTATACATATGATATGTTTTATTTCGAATTAGATGTTATTTTATTCCTCTTGTCTTAACCTTAATAAATGTATCAATGGCATTTTATTTTTGGAATATTCAAATAACTTTATAATAGAGTAACTATGTCACCTTAATCCAATTTCATTAACATACCATAATCCTAACATTACTTGCACCATTTACTGTCATGTGTCAAACAACTGTAACATAACTCCTACTCGATGACATAAACTGTCAAGAAAGTATTTCAGTACGATATACATTTCTCCACATAAAATGATGGAATCCTGATTCTGGTCTCATCAATGATTTACACCATCTGATGCGGATCCCCATAAAAATAACGCCAGATTCCCACCAACAAAACAAAAGTTGCTTTACGGCGCAATGGGTGAAGTTGTGAATAAATTATTTATGTTTGTTTCAGGTAACTTTGCCGCTAAATAACTGTTTACTGGTAATAAAATTTGGGGAGAAAGGTCCTTTCACACACACCGGCTACAAGAGAGTCAGGTAAAATAGTGTTGGTCAGACAGACCTTATTAATAAGTATTATTATTTTTCTGTATAATATTTGCGTTTGGTATAATAAAGAGAAAACAAACAAACAAATATAAATAAACAGACCGCCACTTTCATTCGAATTATCCTTGACTGTTAAACACAAAACCGTTCGTCATTGGTCGGTTCAACAAATTGTACTTCGACGACTAACGGTTGGCCGAAAACACCGTTTTCCCCTTTATGGTTGTAAACATTTCCTTTACCAAGTTCGTGACGTTGAATATATTATATTATTAGACAATAAGATAAAACATTCTTTGATACTTTGGCCATTTAACCCTTCACTCTGAAACCAAGGAAGACAAAAGATAAATAATCCTTTAGCAACCAAATATCTGCTCGAACCCGTAAAAGCGCTGTAAGGGAAAGAGTGCAGTTACTCGATAGCTCGACTTTAAGAGCTAATGATTATTTTGTTGTTACTTGAGAGCTATGTAATATATACAAACGAACTTACCTACTTGTAACTTTTTTCGAAATGAGAAATCAGAAAAGTTTTTCTTAATTATTATTACCTATAAGTACTCTCATAAGAATCTCTCCCGCAGATCTGTGTGAATTGACCCTTGCGTTCATGGTTTTTTCACTTACAACTTCACATAATATATGTATACGTTTCGACGTAGTAATTGCTATAACAAAGAATATATTGATAAAAGTTACTAAGTGCCAAAATAGACATAAATCTTCTCAGGCCTGTCAGCCCATTGCCTATTTAAAGGTAAACGTCAATTTCGTTGAGACCTCTACGATATGCTGAAAAAACAGCTGCTGCTTATTATTATTTTTAATCTATAACCGCGACTTATTTTTTTTATTATGTTGATAAGAGATATTTACTAAATAAATAAGAATAAAAGTTCAGTACTGCAACTCGACATGCTACACTTACAGAATCACGCCATATATTCCACTTTGTTTTGCTCTGATGCAAAAGGGGTATATCTTCATTTACTTTCCGACCAATAATTCCCTTCGGCATTGCTTAATACACTAACGTACCATAATAATAAAACCAGATTATTAGGAGCGTAGGTGTTTGCGTTTCATACATAAGCATATATTTTCGCCTCGTCCTATAAGGTAGCAGAGACTGAATAAGTGTTGATCCCCCTGTTATTATGGTTGGGCCATAGTATTGTTGCGGTTTAGTAGATCTTTTTGCCTTAATAACTTAATATTTACACTCATTACTCTTATGTTCTGTACACGTATATGTACTGTATAAGCATAAATCTTTAAAAAAAATGGTTGCCTGTAAAGTCGGTTTTACGGGCGAAGATTTTACGTGACAACGTAGATAACATAGTTGAGTGGGAGAGAGACGCAAGGCATTCGGCGGGCCTCTTTCTCGTTCGGTGACTCATCGTAACGTTACCGAGCGTTACACTTTTTCATAAGTGACTCCCAGCCGCAACCTAATTTAAGACGTTGTCACGTCAAAAATATTTTTGTCATAATGAAGCTTTGTTTGCTGGGCAAGGAAATGCCAACGGAAGCTTATTCTAACAACAAGGCTGCAAAATGGTAATGCATGCCCTGGCTTACCTTAGGTATCTGAAAATACGTTAGGTAATTTTTATAAAAGTTAAGTCTATTGTGATCGGATTTCTGTTCCACGTCTGTTTCCCTGAAAAATAAAAAGCTGGTGAGCAGATCATAGGCAGATAGATCCGATACATAGATCCGAAGCAGCACATCTGAGGGTACAATCGCGAATGTGCTTAGATTAGAATGATACTCAAAGCCAATTAAGAAAGAAGAAAAGAAGCCTTGGGCTGTGTCTTATAGGTTAGTCTGATGCGAGCGAGACTCGAGTTCTGTATCTGATGAAACTTGGTAATTTATTCATAAAATTAGCAATCCCTAACTAAAACTTTAACAGGATATACAACAGTACAACACACAGGAAGTAGGTACAAACATGAATTATTCCTGGCGCCGCGTGATAAAGGACACTTCTACAAGTTATCAGGCGCTAAAAGTTGCGAAGCTCGGAAAGTTCTTGTGTGAAGCTCAAATTATTCTGCAGCATAAATTAACTTTAAACTAAGGCTTGCCTGGTTTATGGCATTGTTTAAGCTTATATGCGTGTTCGTAGTTAACTTTGTGCTTCTATGATCAATTATACTATAGGTTTGACTAACTATTGCATCTAAGTATTCGTAACTTTTTGAATTGTCAAAAGATGAAGGCGATAGGAATACTGTGATGCAACTATTCGTGCCAAGGGCACTGGCAAGACTGGCAAGACAAGTAAGAAAGAAAGAGAGACGTTACTAAGAAGTCAGGAATAGTTAGGATAAAGTCATTTACAATTTTCAACTCCAAAATATCAACAACAAAATTTTTAGGTATATTAATTTTTGTTTCAATGGATTTTTAAAAAACAATATGCGCTGAAGGATTTTCACTACATAGGTTTTGGAAAATACTGTGAACAAAATATCTGGTGCGACAGCAGCGCAGCTGCGCGCTTTAATATAAGTCCGCTTAGTGCGGACACGAATTGGCGGGATTCCTCCTGAATCCGCCAGGACAGCAACTTTGTAATAAAATCCTTTCAAAGAAGATAAAGTACAAAGTCTTTGGTCAAACTACGCGTGCAATTTTATTTGATACTATACATTGCGACCACCACATTATCTTTAACGTAAAACATGATATCGGCTAAACATTTATTATTTATAGTCTTTCGATGAACCGTGCTGCCGGTAAAGCAATGTATTAGCAGCTATTAATTTTTTCGTATAACCGACGATCGGTGAACCATGCTTTTTGTCAATAAGGGAAATGCTATATACAGTACGCGACTTGTAAATATGTATTTAATACTGTGCTATTTCTACCTTCAATAAATAATTCACTCACTCATAACAAAGAATAGAGAAGCATAAAAAACTGTTAAGTAAACTGAAAATGTTATTTTAAAATTCCTCATTACAAATTCACGTTACCTGTACAATCAAGGAACTAGGAATACAAAAACTCGGCCGAACAGTCAGGCGATTCGAGATAAGATGTAATTTATGAAACTACAGCGTTCTCGCTAAGATATGCAAGTGGGTCAGAAGCCGGCCGTCCTAGCAGCTATTGCCTTTTATATTAAAACATTTGCTATTTTGCTGATTGCGTTAAATAAATATTTTGCTGACACTTTTTTATTTAATTTTTTCACGGCAATTTTTTTCATATAGTAGTACATCGTAGCCCGTGGCGGACTCCATGGGACTTTCACATTAATTCGGTAAAAAAAACCAGGTAGGATGTTTTTTATGGTAAGTTTTTTAAATGGTTGTCGCTTTACATTTATTTGTTTAAAAAGCACCCTACCTGGTTATCTAGGCAATATAATAAAAAAGTTTAGGAAATAAATTAATAAATATACAGGAGTACTCGATTCGGTTCCTGGCTTCTGGGGTCGTCTAGTCTTATAAAAAGGTTCTAATATCCGAGTTGTAAGCAGAACAAACCACTGCGTGGGTTAAGTTCGCGTCTCCGAAACGACTTTTTCAATCTCGTCGTGGCTTTTATATTGCTTTCGTTTTATCAATAGCGAACAAAATATGAACGGATGCCAAGAAGCCTATGTACAGAATTGAGTTTCTGCGAATAACGTGATTCTAATAGAAAGTGTTTTCTATGAAGTACTCGTACGTTCCTACGAGTAATTTGCCGTGTTTATTGTACCAAAATATTGCTTTTTAGGGTTCCGTAAAAAAAAAACGGAACCTTTATGGGATCACTCGTGCGTCTGTATGTCCGTCCATCTATACTCCGAATCTACTGGGCCAAATCAGGTAAATTTTGGTAGGATGGTGACCCAAATACAGACGTGCAAAATAATTAAATATATTTTTGTATAATAAGGGTCATTTTCGGGGACAAATTAGGAAAATAAAAAAATATTATACAAACCTTACCGTGTCATATATCAAATGAAAGCTCGTTATGAGGATTTCAAATATATAATATTTTGTAATTATTATAAAATAAATAGTAATGATTTTATTCATGAAAGAAGACGAAAATTGACCATTCTCCCCTGGTGTTCAAAACTATAGAGCCAAAAATTTTGAAAAAAAAAATATAAATGTAGTTCAGAAAAACTAACAAGAATTCTATCAATTGAAAATAAAGTGGTAAACTCAATATAATACGTTCACTTACGGAAAATAATTCACTAAAACCCCACTAGATAGCGCTAGTAGTATTTAACTTTGGCAATATACGGAACCCTCTTCACGCGAGTTCAACTCGCACTTTGCCGATTTTTTTAGTATCATAACCATCTGTTGGTTGTTGTTCAACTAGTAGAATTTAGTTATTCATTTGTTAAATGATAATTCCTTTTTCTCGTTCTAGTTAGGGAGAAAAGCAAATAAAACATAAAATTTCGCAGCTGCTTCTCTTCCTGTTCAGATCAAAACCGAGCGAGGGAATGGGTTCGGCCATAGGCTCTGTCTATGTCGCCTGATTAAAAATGTTCTATTTACGCAAAAAGGGCAATGTATGTAGTTTTCAGTGAAATATTTTTTTTCAAGGTAGCTAAGTAGAATTAGGGTAGTATAGATGTATAGCCATCAATCTTACCTGATTAAGAGAACGGCTGCATATCGAAATACATGTACATTTCTCGCTTGTATACGACATTACATCAGGGTGGACAGGGTAGACCAATTCTATGTGTGTATATGAAATACACGCTAGTGATTTTTTATGTCAAATAACTAGGTACTGTCTAGTTTTGTATAATATTCGATCCACCCCCTCTCCTGGTTGCGTAACAGGCTCGTTCACTACCCGCATTGCAGACGGCGACTCGACGGAGTACATTACGTATTTTTATAGCATTTACCAAGCGTTTAGTAAAAAAATACATGTTTTTTTTCTGTTATGCCAGTGTTTTGTAAATGTGCTTTTAATATAACAACATTTTTTTATTTCTGCACGGGATTATTTTTTTGAATCTATTTTTTCTTTCTAGACGCTTACTGATGTTGATGGAACTTTTTGTTATTTCTATTGTGTCTGGTTGAGTGTCCCGGAATGTGGTAATAAATTACAAAGTAGTTTATTAAGCAATGTACAATGTACATACATATTATTACCACAAATTACATGGCAAGTTACTTCGTTATTGTTACGCACTTTTTCCAGACTTCAACTTGTTGTAGTTACCTATGCAAGCTCCTTAGCAAAAAAGTTAAAAGTACATGTGTACATACATAACTCTTTGAGATGTGCCAATACCAGACACAATAGTTAAACAATGGAAGTCGGGAGGAATTCCTCCCAGTGCCGGCTTAGGGGATAGTTAAAAAAAAGATTCATGGGCCTCTTGGAACTTCTCCTTTCGTTATTCGCTGCCCAAGTTTAAAAAAATTCAATCGAACAAGCTCATTCGTAAGTATGTTTTTCCAAATACGAAACATTATGACGTATGAATAAATGTACGAAAGAGTAAGTATAAAGAATGTGCTAAAACCTCACAATATATTTATTGGAACGAAGTTCCTTATCGCGCGTTGCGAAAGGATGCTAGACGAAAAAAATTAAGACCAAAAGTTGTAACGACTCTTTTTGCTATAGTTGTAAGCCGTGCGGCGTGCGCGTGTTTCTCTGTCTGTCTCTCTCTCTCCTAATTAATCGAAAGGAACTTCGTTCCATCCGGGTGTCTTTTGAAACCTCTCAAGTTTTTTTTATATGTATAGCTATTCCACCGGCAAATGAGAATCGACACACTTATATCCGACTAACAGTTCATTCCGCGGAAGATTTTTCGCCGATACGCTTTCAATAAAGCGCTAACAATCTAAACACAGTATCTCCGTAACACCCGGAAGTTTCGGCGAAAATCCAGACAATAGCCACCACTCAGCGCTACAGCGCTTTACTGCTATATTTATTGTAGTTTGGATAGGGTTACCATGTGTTGAATTGAAATTCCTCATACAATTACCGTGATTGCGTATTTGCTAGCCATGTGAGCATTGTGTGGGAGTAATAGGATCCTCTCTCTTTGTTTCGTCTGGGATTCTCCTAATAGGGTTCGAATTATAATCTTCTCACATTAGCATGGGTAGTCACCGTACGTAAGTCACTGGGATTGATTTTACTCAGGGTATCTTTAGACCTTGGGTCTAAAGAATTCGGGCTCAAAGAATTACTGATGTCATCTTGGAGCCCTTCGATTTTGATCGTTGGTAAGAATCAGGTCTATGAAAGACCTTCCGTTAAGAACAGAGGAGAAAAAAAGACTGAAAACATTAACTGAAAGAACATTATCGAGATTTTAATATTTTATGAAAACCGTATGGTATAAAAAGTTTCTTCGCTCTGCAATCTCTTTAAGCTTGCGAGGTCTACAGCTCACAGCGCCACTAGTTTAAAAATGATCGTGTAAATTGATTTGATTTTAGCAATAAGGCCGCGTTTATTGATGTTCTGTATATATTTTTTGTGCAATAAAGGGTATTGTATTGTAGAAAAACGATCAAGAACTTGGTTTATAATATGAAAATGTTTATCTGCCCTGTTATGGCTGTCGAATATGAGTGATAATTCCATTTATGAATTCATCATATGCTCTCGGGGTGCTTTTGGTCGAATTTTAAAAGGATTATAGTGCTTTATTATTTGGAAAATCCTTTCACTGGTTACCCTATAAACTGGGCAGCGTGCCAACAACTCCGCAGACTCAGTGCAGGTACTGCAACGATTAAGCGAGGTTCCCAATGGAGGTTGGCGCATTCTTAATGGTATGCGGAAAACACTCGGATCGACTGTTCCATTGACTTTATGGTGGTATGGCGCGGAGAGTTGATGTAAGATACCAATTATTTAGTTATTTTCGGTGTGCATGATACAGTCACTTTTAGTATACATTGTTATGGGCCGAAAGATGAGATATCTATATTTTTCTTAAAATTATGTATTCCTCTTAACTTAGCATTACTATATACTTAGTATTAGTTAAGAAGTAATTTTGGAACTGAAACCGTGTATGAATATTGCAAATATGTACATAACATGTAAATGGCAAATACTGGTAGTTACCCTTCTTTCTTGCACCTATCACACTAATATGATAAAGGCAAAATTTTGTGTGTGTGTTTGTTACTTCTTAACGCACAAACGGCGAGACCCATTTCGATCAAATTTGGTATGTAGGAAGCTGACACCCAAGATTAACACGTAGGCTAGGTGTGGGTAACACTGCGGGCGCAGCTAAAATGACAATAAAGGCAAAATTTAAATAGTAGCAAAATATGCGGTCGCTTTAGATTTTAATGCAGTGTGATGTAGTAATATTATGACTTCAAACCGAAACTCCAGTGATAATATGATTGCTGAAGAATATGATTGATTTATCTTCATCCTCACGTATGTCCGGTTGCATCCTCAGCGATAACGTTTCAGAGCCCGGGGTCCGCTACCTAACCTAGGAGAAGGAGGACGAGGTTACTGATTTTTACACATAGCGAGTGTCTTCTGACCTCCGCTACCTAAAGGGTAAACCAGAACCAATCCTTGGATAGGTTTGATTTGGTCAAACCTATCCAAGGATTGGTTCTGCTAGATAGCATTCGGGACCCACAGTTTACACGTGCCTTCCGAAACGTGGAATCATCTTTCTTTTCGGATAATGCATATGGAATATGATTGATTATGCCAAGATATTTTTTCTAAGAATTTTATAATGCCTGTTTTTCTACAAATACTTTCGTTACGGAGGACATTTACAAACAGGCGTCACAGAATCAATCCTTGGATAGGTTTGGGCAAACGCTAGATGGCGTTCGGCATCCACAGTTTATACGTGCCTTCCGAAACACAGAATAATCTTTCTTTTCGGATAATGTATATGGAGTCTAATTATGTCAAGATATTTTTTCTAAGAATTTGATAATGCCTGTTTTTCTACAAATATTTTCGTTACGAAGGACATATTTACTAACAGGCACCGGACTCGCAAAGTTCCATCAACACTTCGCATCTGTCGCGACTCAGATATAATTTATTGGACAACTTTCGCGCAACGGACTGTGTTGATGAATTCCTTGTATAATTAATCGTTTTTGTTAGGTACCTTACCTACTGTTTCCTTCTACGGACTTGGATGTTTGACGTCATTTGTACGTGTAACTACTACGGTAAGACTTGCAGTGATATCTATCTCTAAATACTTACACGCACGATGATATTAGTATCGTTGAGTTAGTATCCCACAACACAAGTCTCGAACTTACTTTGGGGCTAGCTAAATCAGTGTAATTTTTCCCTATATATTTATATTCCTAGATCTCGATACACAGTCGCAATTTTTTACTGACTTCCAAAAAAGGAAGGAAGTTTTTATGAAAATTCTTTGAAAGGGTATACTTGCGAGGTGGTCCCATAGAAATTTTATCAAAATCGGTTGTGTAGTTTGGGTGTGAAGTAGGTTTTAGTATTGAATTTTGAATTGATATTTTTTTTATTGTAAGATATACTTACTACTATGTTTTTTTTGATAAAACATTTTACAAGGCTGAAATCACGAATTTTCTTATTTTACCTTTGGAGGTAGGGGAAACTAAAAAGGTCTTAACTAAGCAAAATGTGAAAAAATTCAAAGATTGAAAACCTATCTCTATCTACTTAGTCATAAATCTTCTCTTCATATTTTTTTTATATTACAATAAATTACGGTGATTATTGGCCAAAAGTCGAGCCTAACTATTCAACGGGGGAATGCCGCGAGCCTTTTGGGCACCCTACCCTTCGAGCGCAGTGATTTGGGTCAACTTTTTATATTAATAATTCTATTTTTAATTATGTATTTATATTTAGTTGTAGTTTTATTAATAGTTATATTTAGTTTTATTATAGGATATTTGTTAATGTTATTAAGGTTATTTACGGTGATTCTAATATAATTCACTAACCTTCCTAATAATCTTCTATTGTACGTGTATTAGAACAAATGGCAAAGTGGCAACAACAATTTGTTTGTTTGTTGTTGTGTTTCGAACAAATAAGGTTGTTTGCGTTTGGAAAGTTCCCTCGTCATCTAAAAGCATCTGTCGCAAACTTTTAAATACAATTTATTGGAAAGCTAAGGAAGTTGTGATAAACTGCCCTTGTTTATGAGCTTTTAATGCTTAATTTCAATTTGTTTATGCGAAAATAAATCAAAATGTGTTGAGTGAATTTTGATCGAGCGAGCAAAACGGGCGAAGTTCTATAAGTCTATTTGTGGATTAGCTTGTATGTTAAAAAATATGAAATGACGCCTTAACAAAAGTTGTCAGCCTGATGAGCATTTTACGGAGTCATAAAGTCCACGCAAACGAAGTCGCGGGCTTCGGCTAGTATTGTACTAATATTAGAATTGCGAATGTTTGTAACGATGGATGGAAGAATGTTTGTTCTGCTTCCAAGCCAAAATGCCGGAAAAACCTAGAACGCGTCTAGGAACATTCTACATAGCTTACCTGGGTTAACTTAAAAATATAAAATAAGTACCTACATTGTTTCGTTCCGGAAAAATGTACAGTTCTTGGCGGATTGTCAAATAACAAAATAGTATATATGTAAATAGATACTCGTAAGAATAAATTACCTATAACTTCTTTTTAGAAGATAGGTTGTGTAATGTTTTTTTTAATACATACACGAGATGCAACGACGAAGACATACCAAATGTCCGCAAATAAACTTTGCCAATAACAAAAAGTTCGCCACTCAATCGGCTATGAAAACCAGTGGACTCGTATAGATTTAACGCCAGAAGCTCCCTTGAAGCAATCAAAGGACCTACACTAACCTTTGATTGTATAGTTAAAGTTAAGGTTAGGAAAAAAGAAAAGAAAATAAACAAAGATTGGCTCTAAAGGACTAGTATCCAGAGCCGTAAAAGTATAAAAAATCAAATAACAGGTGTGACGTAATGATTATTTTGAAAGAAACAATATTTAAAAAGACCAAACTCTTTAATTTAATTTTTAACTATTATACCATGAGTGCCGAAAGTAGTCACAGGTAAGGGTCGTAGGTTCACAGCCACGAGATTCGTTGTTCCAGAAGAGATTTCCAAAAGTACTCAGCTTTGAAGCAGCCCGGCGTCCAGTCGTGGTCGAAAGAGGACGAGGCTCCTCACGCCTCCGTATTTATATGGACCGCGCGGGGTGGAGAGCGGGGTAAGGAGGGAAGCACAGGTGCGGACCTCGTCACACAGGTACTATCATGGTTTGCACTTTCTGTAACAAAATTACGCACTAAAAACACAGATTTTACACAGATTATAGAATTGATAATATCTGAATACGGCTTTCAATACGCGTTGTTAGAGTTGTGCGGAGCAGCGAGGAAAGCCAGCGCATAACCCGTCTGCCATTTTCCAATTATGACATGAATGGCTCGCGTAATTGGAAACTGTTTAGTTCTGATGGACTGCATTCTGCACTATGTGTATTGAACCTCACTTCTTAATGAAAATTGAAATAGAGAATCTGTATACAGAGCACAACAAACATACCCGCAATAAATCGAACCACGGGTTATACTAGATCACTATTGTGCAATGATATTAAAATAACAGTCAAAAAACAACAAAAAAAAACAATATTCGACATTTTCATACAAAAGTGTGCAGCCGCCCGTGCAATTTGTATGGGAATATGTAATTATACTATTGTAATTAGTATAGCCCGTGGTAAAATTTATTACGGGTATGTCCCTTCCATGTTGTATACAAAAACGAGAAGTTCTTTATTCCTTTATTGTTTATTTGCTACAGGCAAATTAAAGAGCCCCCGACAACACCATCTAGTGATAAGTGGCGGAACTACATAATATATTGATATCGTAGCGCTATCTATTGTATAAAATGCCAGGTCAATTACAAAATTACGAATTTGAAGCGTTATCACCTAATAAATTTTAAACGACTAAACCGAATTTCACCAAACATGGCTAAGAATAAAGGAAGTTGCTTTCACGCAAAAAAAATCGCATCGAAATTTGTCCAACCATTCGAGCGCTACGATGCGACAGCTATACAGACAGACACTAGCGTTAAACTTATAACACCCCTCTTTTTTGTCGGGGACAATAATACAAAATACAAAAAATCAAGGATGACTACTTTATTTTATTTATTTGGGTACGTAAAACAGGTTACAATCATTAACACAAATATAAATTCTCTAGATACTGTAATTGGTAAAAAAACCGTTGTATTTAGTCTTACAATAAATAAATAAATAAATAAATAAATAAATGCATACTACAATATGAAAAGACTGGACTGAAGCCCAAAACATACGCACACAGCAAGATTACAAATGATGACCTAACGTAAACATATAAAAAGATTGAAAGCAAAGATTAAATTAAATTACAATAATACGTATATAAAATTAAATCAAAAATTAATATAATTACATACGTATACATATACCTACTAAATATAAAATACTAGAATACATATAAAACGAATACGAGTAAGTATGGATAAATCTCACAGTTTTGTTCGAAATTCATCTTTCCATTATTTCCAGAACCATTTCCTATTATGATTGACGACATGCGATTTAGACAATGAGCGTCTAAGACGAGTTTCTACAAAGACTATTTGCGTTTGCGATCTTTCGATACTAACTCGATTGTGGAAACCCAAAGTGACATGTTTTTTATAATACTTACATTACTACAATTTAAAATAAGCGGCCAAGTGTGAGTCGGACTCGCCCATGAAGGGTTCCGTAGTAGCAAATAACATAATATAAAAGTATTGTAGTATGTTTTTCTTAATTTTTATATTTGAGTTGGTTGAATGAAAGGTAAATTGCCGTTTATGATGATGACGTATTAAAAAAAAACTACGCACTAGATCTCGTTCAAACCAATTTTCGCTGGTAGTTTGCATGGTAATGAACATCATATATTTTTTTTAATTTTATCATTCTCTTATTTTGGAAGTTACGGGGGGGGGGGGGGGGGACACACACTTTTTTCCACTTTGGAAGTGTCTCTCGCGCAAAGTTTTCGGTTTAGAAAAAAATGCTATTAGAAACCTCAATATCATTTTTGAAGACCTATCCATAGATGTATGGGTTTGATGAAAAATAAATTTTTGAGTTTTAGTTCTAAGTATGGGGAACCCCCGAAATTTACTGTTTTTTTTTCTATTTTTGTGTCAAAACCTTAATGCGGTTCACACAATACATCTACTTACCAAGTTTCAACAGTATAGGTCTTATAGTTTCGGAAAAAAGTGGCCGTGACATACGGACGGACAGACAGACAGACAGACATGACGAATCTATAAGGGTTCCGTTTTTGCCATTTGGCTACGGAACCCTAAAAAACGTCAGTCATTTTAAAATTATGTATTTTTTTGTTTTAGGAAGGTGAGCATCCATAAAAAAATTGGTGAGTGAATTTATCATCACCAATTCATTGTTTTATTTAGAGAACGGGTTACTCACGTATAGAGTCAGCTATTGCCGACATGTTTCGACCTCATCCGGAGGTCTTCATCAGGGCGAATGTGACGAGAGGCTCGTACACCGCACCGGCTTGCGACACACTGATGTCGGCAGTAACTGACTCTATACGTGAGTAACCCGTTCTCTAAATAAAACAATGATTGTATCTCACGTTAGTTTTAATCAAAAAACACCAATTCACCTCTATATTCCTTACGGTGTGTAAACATAGCCGCAACTGCCGAGCAAAGGCCACTCTTAACGTGACGGGGGGCGTAAAGGCGCAAAAAAAAATCAGCACCCTCCCCCCTCCTTCCTGCTCGCTACTGTCGGGACCATTGTAACTATTCAAGGGTTTCACTATAGTTCAGGGGGGTCACAACCCCCCCATAGAAACCGCTGCGTCTTGACCTTTAACAACCCTCCCGAAGCTTTACCAATAAACGTTATGCAAATACTTACATTCGAAAAATATGCCAACCGTACATCATTAAAACGAAGTTCTTGACTGCAGCCGAGTGCTTCTGACCGTTATTCAAGTACGTTGGTTAATGGATCGCTAACTGTGATCGATGTTCCATAACATAATAGCTCAAAGTGAATGGAAATCAAAATTGCAAAATATATCGCTGTTTGAAGATATTGAAGCCGAATTTTTAACCGATTTCCAAAAAAGGAGGAGGTTATCAATTCGTCGCGATTTCTTTGGATTTCGTACCCAAATAAACGGGACCCTATTACTAAGACTCCGCTGTCCGTCTGTCTGTCACCAGGCCGTATTTCAACTATCTCATGGACCGTGACAGCTAGAGAGTTAAAAGTGGCTTCCCGCCAAAAATAAATTATTTTGTACTGATAACAAAATAAAACGTCGCAAAATAATGTTACGTGTCATTAAACACCCATATTAACGTGATTTTAAGTTTATTTTTGCTGAGAAACTGATAATAAGAGCGCTATTTGACTCAAAAAACTATGACGTATGTATTTTATACAAAATTCCGTAGAAACTGTTTGTGTTGACGTTTAAAAAAAAGTATCTAATTTGACTTGTTAGAAAATAGCGTATTCCGCCCTGAGGTGCTATTTTTCAAACGCGGAGTCACTAAACGAACGGTTTTTTGTATGCAAAAACCGTTCGTTTAGGTGCCTCCGCGGATTAAAAAATAAAAATTCTTTTTTTTTATTGGAAGTTGCCAGCCCTGGTGGCAGCGTCAGAAAGGATGAGTGTCGAGTGCGATTCTCCGTGCATTTGGAGTTAGTTGAATTCGGAAAAGCCGACTTTGATGTCAATTTATTGAACATTTCAACTCAAAAGCCGATCAGCGAGGGATTTGGAAAGCTTTTTCGTAGGATTAAAAAGAATTCTGTTTGTGGAATGTTTCGTTTTGTGTTCATCTAAATAGTTCCACATAAGCGTTTACTTTGTTTTTAAGTTGTTGAATAATTAAAAAAAAGTTAACACTTTTGGTTTAGAGCATATATAAGCTCCCTTTATATATATTTTTTACTAAGTATGAGTCGGAGTTATAGTAATATATTAAAGAAATTATTTACAAAAAAAAAACCTGCTTCAGCCGAAAAAAGTAAAAAAAAAGTGTGAAAATGTTTTTTTATGTGGGTTATTTATTAAAAAAATATTGTAAGCTCATACCTCCTAATAGTTAAATAAACATAATAGTTGTCATGATTTTTTTATAATAATTAGAACAATAAGTTTTACTTAATTAAACACTAAATTTAAATCTACATTAAAGTACATAAATTAAAATAACGTCGTGCAGATCATTGCCTTGCTGTAGAGTGCCCAAAAGGCTGGCAGCATAGCCACACAAAAGAAAAACTATTAAATAAATATTAATAATAAACTAAAATTTTCCTCAGCCAATCAAACCTTGGGTAGATCATTTTAATCAGTTTGCTTTTTTTAATGGAGAGGATTTTTAAAAATGCGCTAGAAATGATACTTAACTTTTTCGCTGTATGCTCTTCTTAATGTTAATTTACAAAAAATATCGTAAAAACATATCGAAACCTCGCACTAAAATAACCCCACTTGTTACTAACCGAGTTAAAACTCGTAGTTAAAACCATTAAAACAGTTTCGCGTTCAACGAGGCAGACTCGATCCAATTGCCGCTATAATCTGATTCCTCGAATTGATATTTAGTATTTACGTCTGATTAATTTTATGCGATTTTAACAAAAATTTGTTAATTAATTTCAATATTGAGATGACTAGATCTATGTTAAATACATTTTTTGTTTTCGTTTATTATTATCTTAGGAAAGAGGGAAGGCTTTTGCCCAACAATGGTAACTAAAAGGCTATTAATAACTATTTTTTTGCCCGGAGTTTATGGGTTTGATTCCCAGCCCTTTGGCCGGGAAATCATCAAGTTTTAAAGTGGCCTTTTATAAATTGTCCTGAGTCTTGGATGAATATATATTTTTTTATCACAAATATTAGTTAATATCGCAAAATACAAGATTAAACTTACTTTAGGGATAGTTCAATCGATTTAAAGTGTGCTGATGGTTTTAATTCGTCAAGCGTTTTCATTTTGTTGTTATTCGTCAAAGCACTAATTCGTCAAGTCTCCAAATTAAGTTTATCTACATAGTTTTCTTTTAGACACCATGGGACGTATACAATACAAATAGCAGGCAAATATCACCTTAAAACGCTGATTCACAACCTCTTTATGTAATTAAATCACGTAGCAGGGGAATAATTTGAAGTAGGTATTAAACCTACTTCAAATTATTCCCCTGCGGGCCCCGTCTTCACTAAGCTTTTGTCCTAGCATGTAAGGATTTAAAATTGGGTGTATAATTACCCAATTAATTGTACTGCAAGATCCGTTGTTTGCGCGACAAGAGCGGCAATTAAAACGGCGGACAGCGATATTTATGGCAACACCGGCCGATAAATTAACACAAATGGCCGCCCGCGACCTTTGCTTAACTGGCAACACGGCTTGATTTTTGAGCTGTAATGGCGAAACCGCTAATTTGTATAAAAACCCTAACATGTTTCGATACTACGAAATGCTTATGTTTGTTAATTTCATAGTCATAAGATACTCGTTCTTAAACGTAGTGACATACAATTATATTGACGCTTATATTTCCATAGAAAGCTCTACTGGCAAAGCGCTTTGAAGACTGGTAAATATGTAAAATTTTAAAGGTAAACCCTTTAAAAGGGTTAGTTTACCCCAGTAAACGGGATAGCCCGTTGGATTCGGTAAATAACCTCATTGGGTACACAATAATAAAGGAACACCCGCTTTTCAAAGGCTTACGTCCTGAATAACTCTTCCTCCTTACGCCCTGTCTCAAATACATATCGATTCCGAACGAATACATTTCGCTAAATAAGTCATTTTCGCGAAAAACGTTCGTAAGCAAGCCCGATAATGCCACTGCTGTTTAATATAAAATTGCACAATAGACCGCAAGCCATTCCGCGCTTTATCCCACCGACGTAAAGTCTATAATTACTTACGGACGCGGTTTATGAAGCGGGTGTATGCGGAACTGGGTTTTATCTGTGCGGATTTGCCACATCCGCAGCAATTACTCAGATTCCGTGACAGGATCGCGTAACTTAATAAATCTTTTCGACCCGGCCCTGCTATGCCCTTTTTAACAACAATGTTAATAAAGTCCTCTCTGCATAAAATGATCACATTTCATTAAGAAGTTACGTCGGTATTAGACGAAAGTGCTATTGTTATCTGAACATTATTTTCACGAAAACTAAAATGGAAAAAAAATAGGAATTATTGTTTGTAACAAAAAATCTGGAAGTCTGTTTGTCTGAAGGTCGACAGGGAGAGAAAGCTTTATGCCACTGAGCCATGTCGTCTAGAATTAGCTTTTATTAGCATCATGCATAGGTTGACTGGAAAAAAGACCTTGGGCTTTAAGTCCGCCTGTTACAATTTTTATATCTTAATATATAAAACAAAGTCGTTTTAGTTTATTAATACACTATTTATAATTTAAGAACCACTGGGCCGATTTAGACTAAATTTGGTATGAATATATTTTGAGACTCGGGTAAGGACATAGGATTGTTCTTACCGAAATTCTCACAGCTAGTAAAGTTCAATTTAAGTCCCCTTATCGTAGCTCTTGGGTTCATCATCATCATAATTTCAGCCACACAACCTCCACTGCTGGACATAGGCCTCCCCCAAAGATTTCCAAAACGATCGATCCACATTAACCCAGATAGCTCTTGGGTTAATGTGGGATAATTAAAGTTTAAATAAATAAATCTTTGTCTCTATAGGAGTTAATATCAAAACTATTGGCCATTGGATGGAACCTCGCCCTAATATTGTTTTTTTTTTTACTTTATCCTTAAAGTTATGGTTAATCGTAACATTCATAACCCTGTGGCTTTGCCGTCCTGAAAAAATACGACAAACACGGAGATTTCCATCATCCTAAAACACCCCAAGTCAAGTTAAGCCCACCGAAGCCCATTTTATGGTGTCGTGTTATACGACCCTCATTTCTGAGTCGTATTCAAAACACCATGATGTTCAGTCACCTGAAGAAGAAACATATAAGTATCATTTAACATTTTCATTGCTTCTATTGAAAATCCTGATAGAATTAGTTATTGGTTATTGATTTTGATTTTAAAAGCATTTTAACGAGTTACACAAGAAATAAAAATAAAAAACCGGCCAAGTGCGAGTCAGACTCGCGCACGAAGGGTTCCGTACCATTATGTATAAAAATCAAGTGTTTTGTATGGGAGCCCCCCTTAAATATGTATTTTATTTTGTTTTTAGTATTTGTTTTTATAGCGGCAACAGAAATACATAATTTGTGAAAATTTAAACTGTCTAGCTATTAGCTCTCGCAGTTCTTGAGATACAGTCTGGTGACAAAAAGACGGACAGACAGCGAAGTCTTAGTAATAGGGTCCCGTTTTTACCCTTTGGGTACGGAACCCTAAAAATTATTCATAATCATAATCATTTATTTTGTCAATGACAGGTACAATGGGTGTTAAGTACATAAAAATTAAGTATCACTGTGTTGCGCCGTTAGGCATACAAAGTCATATAAGTTGTTTGTTAATAAATGCTGCCACAAAGATTTCTACTAATATTTACTTTTAATTTAAATAATTTTTTATAAGTTACAGTAAAAGGAAAAAAAAATATATAAAAAAAGTGTTGAAATGTCTACAGATTAAAAGTCAGTTGAGATACAAGAGTAATTTTGCTAATAATACAAATAACTAAATGTATCCTCCTACTCAACTATAGCTAATAACCATCTCGATCACGTCAGTTTTCAAACAAAAAACCGCATCATAATCGGTCCATTCGTTCAGTAGCTACAATGCCACAGACAGTCTAACTTATAACACTCTTTTTGCGTCGGGGTTTAAAAACAGAAAAAAACAAACATTTAAGTACAAAAAAAATTGCCAATGTCGGTTTTATTAGTAAACAAATACTTAGCAGAGACAATATACGAGTGAGTAACAAGCAGTAATCACATCTTCATCTTCCAAAATACTGTCATAATATTTACGATGTAACAGAGGCCTTTACAGGCAGATTGAGTGAGTTCTGAAGGGGGAGTGACGCCTACCTCGTCTCGACGGAAATTGAGATATTGAGCAGTAAATACAGGGGACGACCCTTTATATTGCAATTAAAAGGATTGTAGAAGGATTGTAGCGGTGATTTATTATTACATATTTCGAGTAGAAACCGTTTACGTATGTAAAACTGGCTTAAATCTGGGAAAGTGGACGAAAAAGTTTTTTTTTGGCTCATTAAGTCATTAGGTAGATTAATAAACATATTGTAAGTATACGTATTTTTTATTCTCTCTGAAAAGCAAATAATGACGAAGAAACGCGTTTTTAATTTCGCATGACGGCACGATCACTGTGACGTAAATATCGTTCCGAAACACCAGTACATTATCTAGATCTACAGGGATCTAGAACTTTTTGGACGGGGGGCAAAATATCGTCAATCGTCAGTGCGCGCGACCACCCCCATTCCGTACCGGTGGCATGGGAGGGTTGGATTTACTTGATTTTGCTGCCACCCCTCTGACTTCGCTGACCGGGGCAAGTGCCGACCCTAGATACGACCCTGCTAAATACGAGTAGGGTAGCTTTTGCACTAAAAATGATATAATAAACTACCTTCAATCTACTAAACTAATATTATAAGGAGGAAAGATTTGTATTTTTGTGTGTCATCGTCATCATATTTGTAATGAATAAACTCATAAACTACTGTGCCGATTTCAAAAATTCTTTCACCAATAAAAAGCTGCATTCACCCTTAGTAACAGGCTATATTTATTGCTATAAAAGATTAGGAATCCTTACTAAAACTTTAGTAACGTGACCCAAGGTGTAAAAAAAATCCAACCGTGCGAAGCCAGGACGGGCCGCTAGTAAATGATAAATTTCCCTCCGCCTTTGCAACCAAGTTTCACAACTAGTTGCGATAAATGAATTTAAATTCTTTATACGGCAGTACTTGTTATGATATGATAAAATATTTTTTTATTTGTTCGCAATTACTTGCGGAAAAGAATTATTCTATTTTAGATTTTATATGTTTTAGCCACCTTGGCTAAGCAGCCCTATCAGTCTACTCCGGTCGGCTTGAAATCCAATAAAGGGTTTCTTTTGGCGGCAAACAAGTTCCCGCATCACCTTAGCGCGTCTCTCAAAATATTTGCGTTCCGTTTTACCCTCTTTTCCCCGGGAAGGGTTGTAATTGGTTCCGCTGAGTATTTTTTAGATTAACTACCGTTTATTGGAAAAAAAGTAATTTGAATTTCTCTTTCGGCATTGCAAATACGATTTTAATAAGAGATGAAATATTTAATATTTATTTAATTTCTTTATTAATTGATATTCTTAGATTAGGTTATTTACAGTACAAAATATACACATTTTATAAAAATCCTTATCTAGCTGCCCGCTGGCAGCGGGGCAAGCCGCAAGCTACCGTCGGTTAGGGCCACAGAGAGAAAGACCTCCCACAATGCGTGTCGTGCTTGTCCAGGAGTCCTGACTTCTGAACCTGGCCCTTGACTCAGCTATCTAGCGAGGGAGTCTTATGGTGTTGGTCAAGTCAAGACTCTTCGCTATTAGACCGTTTGCTAATACGACTATCGGGACAATGATCCTCGAATCCGCATCCCACATGGTAGTCACCTCGTGGGCCAAGTCAAGGTACTTGTTAAGTTTTATTTATTTATTTAACTTTATTACATGAACTGCAATCAGCGGACTTAAGGCCATAGGCCTTTTCTACCAGTCAATCTACAGGTGGTGTTGACATGCGAACATTTTGAAAATATGTGCAAAACCTTTAATATTAATACTGAAAACTCATATTTATAAATAAATAATGTATCTATATTATATTCAATTATTTATATTCTCTGCCTACCCCTACAGGAAACAATCGTGCTAATATGTATGCATGTACGATGAAATATTATTAACGTTTCCGTAATTTTTTAAATAAACATTTAATATCCGTAATTTGCTTTGGGTTTTTATGAAAAAGATTTAGAGCGTGATTTGAGAAGCGAGTCGAATTAAGCGGGATAAAAAACGTTGCTGTTTATTTTGGAGCAATAAATCTTTTCTGAACTGTGTATTTATTTGTTTATATTTTGATAAAAGCTAAGATAACAAGTACGCTTTATAAACGCTTTCTGATGTTTTTTCTGTTTGTTCGAGTATTACAAATTAAAACTGTAGACGTAAAAGATTATCGAAATAATGACGGGTTGCTAGACTCAGCATCTAATAACATTATTAAAGTTCTTGCCCATTCCCTCGACGGTCTTTATGGAGAGCTGGTTTTTTTTCTAAGTATTTTTCAGACCAGTACTTATGGAAGGACTCAAACTTTACTTGTATGAGAGCTATTCTAAAAAAAAGTTTTTTTAAGGTTTTGCTGTACCACTTATTCGCCATGATTAATATACATACCCTTATCAAATTACAGCTCTCTAGTACTCATAGCCGCTGAGTAAACCCGCGGACGGACAGACAGACAGACATGGCGAAACTATAGGGTTCCTTGTATACTACAGAACCCTAAAACACTAATACTAAAATAACATAAACCTTACTACACCGTAAACTACATACAACAAAAATACAAAAAAAAATCTTTAATATAACCTATAGAGTATAATTAAAAATATCTTAAAAATTCGTGCCCATCAGTGCCTAGGAGACTGACAACTTTGCCACGTTGTATGCTAATAAAATTAATAATTTTAAACGCTATTTAAGCGTAAGGGAATCTGAATATTTCGTCAAAAAAATAAACTTTAAGTTAAATTAAAACTGAGTAATATTTAAATCAAAACTAAGTATAAACTAAAACAAAAAAAAAATGCAAATTGTATAGCCCCACTAAAATATGACCACTTGGCAGCGTGGCCAAAAGGCTGCCAGCTTTGCAACGTTGTATCGCAATGTATATTCTTTGTGCCAGTTACCGGCCGGTCACGGGACACCTCGAATAGCCATTTTAATATACATTTAAATAGATTATGGGCTAAAGGAATATTAGGACATCCACCCACGAGGTGGTCTGACGACCTGACCAAAGTCGCTGGAAGGCGCTGGATGCAAGCCGCTCTAGATCGGTCATTTTGGAAATCTTTGGGAGAGGCCTATGTCCAGCAGTGGACGTTATGCGGCTGAAATGATGAAGGAATATTCTTGTGCGGCCCAACGTCAGTCATATGTTCTGTGAGCTCCCGACGCCAGTCGTCTGGATAATCCAATTAAACACGCCAAGAAAGCCATGGAGGCTGACTGCACGCGACAGACGTGATGTGATCACAGATATATATGTACGTCTCTTTGAATTGCTCCACATTATACAAGACTAGCTGTGCCCGTGGGCTTCGCTCCCCGTGGGAATTTCAGGATAAGAACTATCCTATGTCCTTCCCTGGGTATCAAAATATATCCATCGAAATAGGTTCAGTGGTTGTTGCGTGAAGTGGTAACAAACAAATATACAAACTCACTTTTAATAGCAGGATATATATTTTTTAAACGAATACCCGACTACGGGATCTATATACGGCTAACAATGTATATTTTCAGAATGTGCTAATCAAGACCTCTCATTTGATACCCCATTCAATATCAAAATAAATAATAATAATTTGACATTCACTTTTTGTATGTTACTTTCGATTAACATTTATTGCATACAAATTGTAGCTTATATCACCTGGAAAATAATGACGAATCGATTGAAATGACATTTGTCAAAATTGGATAAGCGGTTCGGATGCTAAAGTGGAACACACATAGATATATACTTATCACTTACTGCTGAAATCATTACCCTTTCTCTTGGCTTTGCGCAAGTCGGGTAAAAAACTAGCTATTCCCCGTGGTGTTGTCCGTAGTGGAAAGGGTATGTGATAATCCCCCTTCACATGGGCTGTCGGTTATGCCAAATGCTATCTACGTAATGCCAAATTTCTTAAGCGGAACAAACATCTTTTCTAAACTAACTATATACCAAGGACCGTAGCTACTATCCACGTTCTATCTGGGAACTTTCTGATTTTGTCGACCCATCTTAATAATGGACGACCTACGCGGCGCTTGCCATTAAAGGGCTTACACTGTTATTACTATTTTTCCATTTGTCATCATCAAGTCTTAGGCTGCGTTTCCACTGAAGCGGAGCAGAGCGGAGAGGAGAGAAATCTCCGCTCCGCTGTTTAAATTGAAGCGGAGCGGAGATTTCGAGCATTGTGATTGGCCAATTTTTCTCCTCTCCGCTCTGCTCCGCTTCAGTGGAAACGCAGCCTTAGCAAAGAAGTGATGACTCGTTTTCCAACAACTTGATCTTTCATTCTTGGAAAAAACAGCAAAGTTTATATCTTCACGTTGAAAGTCTCTTCAATACAGATCTGTGCTCGTTTGAATTATTTATGAGCGTCACAATATCTATAGGTTCATAAAACAAAAGTTTGAAAGTGGAAAGTTGTACGTTTTCGAAAATTGAAAATCTAAGGATTACAAGTTCATTAGAACGTGAAATTTGGAAATCTCCCTAATGAATACAAAACAGATACTTTTACGTCAGATTTTTGTTTTGGTTTCTCACCTTTTATCCGGGATTAAAAGCAAGAGATTACCATTTCAGCTCAGCCATTTTGTACAGACAAGAAAAGAAACGGTGCGTATTTCTCATGGAAGAAGTGATAGTAGGTGGAATTAGGCTATGATTGTCAATGACTGACTTAGAAATGGGATTAAAAACCGAGTTAACTTCGGATGTATGTACCTATTTTGAGAATACCATTATTACATTTCCCATTTCTCATGGGTGACGTAAGAGGTAACTAAGAGAGATATAGGTAACCGAGACTTGCATTCTCTTAGTCGCGTCTTCTATGTAACGATTTTTACCATCTACTGGGATTACCAACCCATCTGTCCAGACGTAACGTGCACAACTGCACAAATATTTCTGACAGGGTAGGCACCAATCTTACCTAAATTACGAGAACAGTTTCATATCAAGCAAAATTGATTTTCTTTAGTATCCGATATTATATAAGGGTGGCATAGGGTAGACAAATACTATGTGTCTGTATGAAATGCACGCCACTGCTGTCCAGCGTGATGATTATGGGCAAATTCTCCCTTTACTGGGCCTTTAGTCCAACAGTGGACAACGGTGCACATGAAAAAGTAACATCCTAAATTGTCCTCAACTTCAGTTTACAGTTAACGTCTCCTACATATACGTATTTGGTTTATTTAGTAACATGTCTAGCTTCATCTCTAATTGGATTATGGCATTCGCCGTAATAACAATATTGCAACGATCCACCGCAATTCCACAAGTTATGCAACATATTTCAAATATATAACAGCAGGGCTGGTACCATGTATTAAGAGGGAAGTATAGTACCTATACTCCTCTTGGTCGTGCTCCTGCAGTGGAGATTAAGATTTGATGATAGCACTCATTCATCCAAACAAAAAGAGAAAAGGTTTTTCCACTCCTAATGTTATACTATAAGCTCTATGATTTTTTAAGTATGTTTTTTAACACTATAAAAGACTAGGTTTATCATCATCATCATATTAGCCACAGGAAGTTCACTGCTGGACATAGGTTTCCTCCAAGGACTACCAAAGCAACCGATCAGAAGCGGGCTGCAACCTTTCACAAAAATATTTCAAAAAATTGCAAATTTTGAAAAAAATAAATCATAGGTCTTTTTTATTTAAACCTAGTCTTTTATTGGGTAAATAACACACTAAATAACCGCAGACGGACAGACAGACAGATAACACGGCGAAACTATAAAGGTTCCTTGTTTATTACGGAATCCTAAAAATCATTGAGAGTCGATGAAAAAAACAGATGAAAAATTGTTTTTACAATTTAGGATTAGGATTCTTTATCTGCTTTTTTGTATGGAGTATAGTACGCGATCCGCGTGTTATACTTCCCTCTTAATGTGATTAAGTGATACTATCCGTGCACGGCAGGATTAGAGCTGGCTTTGCTCCAGAGCTCAGGTGCGTCTAGGTTTGTGCAATAATCCTAAGCTAAGATGCCAATCCAGGCACAGACCTATTAATTCGGATTAAACGTAATTACTCGCATAAGACACAGTTATTTGGTTAAATCACTTTGCACTAGTATTTAGTAATTACATACTAATCATTTACTCTATGAGTATTATCCGGTAAAGACCCGGACGACATTAATAAATGTCCACGTTCATTGTCTTACTATTGTGTCTGGTATTGGCGGTAAAGGAATGGTTAAGTTATCCCCTGCGAAGTAGAGTGAGTTTTTGGAGCCATAAGATCTTAATTCTACCTTCAGAATGATCGCTTTTTTACTATATAGCAAGGTTGCCTGGAAAAAAATTGCTTAGCGATAAGGTCGCGTTAAGCGCATTTCCTAGTTTTTAAGATATTATGTACTTAATTATTTTGTGCAGTGTAAGTGTAAATTACCAAAATTGTTATGGGTAGCCAATAACTAGCCGCAAGCCTCGATGTATTTCTTCACTCATTCCCTCGATCCACAATGCAAGAAAAAGAGCCAAAAAGAAGAGAACTTTTGTAACAAAGTTTTGCATTGTTTTGAACGCACCGGTACGTCTCCGACACTTACATACAAAAAGAGAATACGTTTGTTTATTCTAGATGTAATCTGATCACAATGATTTTTTAGTTCGGACGGAACGCGCGCTTATATTTCCCTCTTAAGGCATTATTTCATGGCACTCGTCAGGCTATATTAGATGCCTTGTAAAACCCATATGTGCGGAAATAAACTATTTCCGAAAGGAACCTTGAAAAGCTGATGAGGCGTACGAATTTGAATATTTTCCAAATTCTCAAAAGGGATGGAGCTGCAGAAGTCCCAAGTTTGTTCGGAGAAGATTAAAACTTAATTATTGTAAGTACACTTTGTGACTCAAAGGGATTTATTAAGACTGATTAGGAACGGGCAGATTATGAGAATGGCTTTTTACAAGAGTTGCGAGGCCCTTTGAGAATTATGGTCATGATTTAAGCAGACACGAAGTTTTCAAAATATGTTAATTCATTTCAAAAACTCTTGTAATTTTAGAACTTGATTTTGTCGGAGTTAAGTGGAGATGCCTCCGTTCGTCTCTTCTTTCTGCCATCATTTTAATGAACTGGCAGGATCTATCTCCTAACTTTTCTTTAATTTGTTGGAAAATTTCATCCCTTGCCGGTCTTTTCCTCGCTTTCCATTTACTATTATTCTGAAGAGACTGTCACGTCTTATTAGATGTCCAATCATCTTACCTCATAATTTTTTTCCAAAAATTATTAGAAGATCGTACTCTCGTAATTACAGAAATATAACTCAATACATATATAAACAGGTACCTACATACTTATAAACAAATCAGGTTTGACCGCCGAGCTATCAACAACTTGTTTGGTGCCTGAGGATGCCTTGTGAAGAGGCAAAACGTTGCTGCAGCCACAGCGGATGCAGCAGCATGGGAGGGATGATGCATCGACTGTTGGTCGCGGGTGCACACGGGCTGCTGGTGGCAGGTATGCTGGGACTAACAGCAGTGGGTGGGCGCCGGACGGCAATAGCTTGCATGAACTAACTGGTGGCGGAATCACACAAAGTAATTCAAATCACATAGAATAGGCTACTATGTTGTTTTTAAAAACAGATTACAAAGATTGTAAACTTCGAATTGAATAAAAAAATTATATATTTTATATTTAATTTAATATATTTTCTCATATGGACTAAAATAGCGTAGTAACCTGTAGGAGATAATTGCTCGAAGCACATTATAACAACAAATTGCAATGAATACACAGCGTGAACGATCAACTTATTGTTTTTCCGATAATCAAGGAAAAATAATAATCCCCTTTGTTGTGGCGCTTTAGTAATTTTAATCGTCTTGCTCTATAAAAGTACTTACATCAAGTATTGTTTTTATATATTACTTATTAAAGTGAATACGCCGTGTGATTTCAGGCAGAGTAGAATAGGACCCAAGTCCTTCCGTGGATGTCGTAGAAGGTGACTTTGGAAATACAAGCTAAACAAATCTTATAAACATCAATGAGACCTCTCCAACACGTCTGGCCAGCGTGGAGAGTGTAGGCCAAGTCCTCTGGATGATCTGGCCAAGTATGGCTTTGGTAGTGCAGAGAGGGTCGTGCTCCTGCAGTGGAGATAGATGGACCTGATGATGACGAAATTGAATACCCGTGTACGTTTTTATTTTTGAAACATAGATCCATTTACTTGGTATTAGAAATTAAAAAGACATGTGCTATCGAGAAACCCTCAGGTACGAAGTTATTAAGTCAGATTTTTTGTTAATTTTGTATTTCCTTTTAGTAATTAACGAAGTTCTAAAAACACTTTTCGCCACATGTGAATTGGGGCTATTTATATTTAGGGAAATAAAAACCAGAAGTTTCCTTTACCATAATATGAAATATCACATTTACTGGTATGTTCTATTCGTAATTAACTTCAAACAATCCCTAAACCAAACGTATCGGAAATGAAATAGTTTTAATTTCCCTAAGTAAAGTAGCGTGTTCGTCTGAAGATTAATAGCATAGGCATTACTCTACATGCCATTTACATTAACTACAACGTTTGATCAGGTAATTGGATCCGTCACTTTACGTTACAGTCACAGAGCTTTTAGTAATTTATATTATTTTACATTGAAGATGTAAAACGACTCAAAATGTTGTAGGTATTAAAAGATTTTTTATCTCTCCAGCAGTGGTAAACCAAAGCGTAGACTCAGCTTGTTAAAACGTAAATGAGCATTAAGATCCGACAGAAATAAATCAGTTGAAAGCAAAAAGGCTTTCTTTGACGGAACTCCCTTTAATTAGCGCTGTAACAGATGTCTGGCTGGATCCCGGCTAATTGAGACATAAACTACTGCTTACGACCCCCTGCCGAACGGACCTATAGAGAGATTCCATCGAAGGAGGAAAAACGCGCAATCTACTTGAAATTAAACGGTTGAGTGGTTTGTTAAGAAAAATTGATCATAAATTGTTTTCGACGGCTTTATTTATGTTCAATAACTAGTTTGTCTCAAATAATGGGTTTTTGATTAAACTTAAAATTAGATAAAGTGATGTTGAAAAAAAACTGTCCTTTAAATCCGGACGTATAAAACTGCGTAAACGTATCGCTATACACGTAGCTTATGCTTTTCAATATTCAAAATGTCATATTTATTTTTTGAACCCTTATTTTACGAAATACAATTTGCATAGCGGAAGAACATTCTCTTAAAAACCAACCTTTAAATAAATGTATGTAAATGCACATTGAAACAAGACTCTGGACAACTGAAATGCTTGAAACTGTATTGAATTTCGAAACAAACAGCATAAATTAAAAGGTTCTATAATGTCTCAGCGTTGGACTTAAAACTTGATTGCGTTCCGCTGCAATGCAGCTAATTAGAATTTAAATTTATTTTTACTTTAACTCGAAAGAAAATTCAATTTCATTTCTGTCCCGTTGTGCAAACACCATTTTAAACCGTTTTAAATCGAAATATGTTTTTGGACTTGAAATTGGATTTATGTTTGATTTTTGAAATAAAACGAAAAGCTGAATACTACATGCAATCTTGCTTCTTATATTGCATTATACTTTTGACCGAGCGAGCGAAGCGAGCGATGTTTCTAAATCGAGTTGAGGGCGAAAACACATTGTTTGTATGTATGTGGTCCGATTTTGATTAAATTTGGTAGACATGTAGGAAATATCAATAGAATTTTCAAGTTCGTTGGGCATCAAAATCGGTTAAGTACTTCTTTAAATATTAATAAAAATGACTTGAAAATAATAATCGAGAGATCTAGGTTCGCGGCGAACTACTAGTTTAATGTGCACTATAACCCACTGCTAGATAATAACTTTTAAAAAAAAATAATAACCGACTTCAAATCGAAATGCACTAAAAAGCAAAAAATAATAATTATTTATATCAGATGACCCTGAAGTTCTGGGTAAAAAATCTCTATAATACTCATTATTTATTTGGAGTCGGTGCCAATCTTCCTGCCTCAGAGTCCAGTTCATGTACGAGTAATACCACGTCGTAGCTCCGTAGCTCCCAAATCGATGAACCGAATTTGATTTTTTCTTGTTACAAAAGTAATTCAATCGAGAGTGTTCTTTGCTATAGAGCTCTTTTTTGAGTTGTTGAGGCTTAGGCAATTTTAAATTAATAATTACTAATGTAATATTATTTGCAGATAAAATGCGTTTTTCACATTATTTCGATTCCCGTGGCGTATTCTAAAGTACTTCAAGAATGATTTCAATGTTAAATAGGTACTTAGATTGGCACCGACTCCAAATAAATAATGAGTATTATAGAGATTTTTTACCCAGAACTTCAGGGTCATCTGATATAAATAATTATTATTTTTTGCTTTTTAGTGCATTTAGATTTGAAGTCGGTTATTATTTTTTTTTTAAAGTTATTATTTCACATCTTTTAGCAGGCAGAGAACTAAACTTTAAACTTTTAACTTTTTTAAACTTGTCTAAAAACAATACAAAATAAAAAATTATAGATAAACTTGAACATAAAAAAAAACAAATGTTAGTCACCTAGTGGGATTCGAACCCGTAACACTCTTTCTAGCGGTCTGCATCCTTAACCGCTGAGCCAAACGGATAGCGGCTGGCGCGACGAAATTAGTGACCATATTCTGCGTGGAAAGAAAAACGCACGAAAACTCGAAAACACGCGTTTTCCCAAACATAAGATTTATCTAGATCGATTGTTTACCCCCGAAAACCAATTAAAAAATAAGGAATATCGGTCTCCAGGTCCAAGACCTTTTCTCCGATCTTAAAAAAAAATTACATGGGACCAACCTTGCAAAGCATTCTTTAAAAGGACACATATATTTTTTAAATCTGTTCGTATTTGACGAAGTTATGAGGTAACATACACAAATATTTGAGCTACAGTTGTCTTTTTTGAGGTATTTCGGTCTCCAGGCCCAAGACCTTTTCTCCAATCTTAAAAAAAATTACATGGGACCAACCTTGCAAAGCATTCTTTAAAAGGACACATATATTTTTTAAATCTGTTCGTATTTGACGAAGTTATGAGGTAACATACACAAATATTTGAGCTACTTTGTCTTTTTTGAGGTATTTCGGTCTCCAGCTCCAAGACCTTTTCTCCGATCTTAAAAAAAATTATATGGGACCAACCTTGCAATGCATTCTTTAAAACGAAACATATTTTTTTTTAAATCGGTTCATATTTTACGGAGTTATGAGGTAACATACATAAAACATATATACACGTCGAATTGATAACCTCCTCCTTTTTTTGAAGTCGGTTGAAAAAGGCTTCCCTTATTTCTTCCAATAATCTTTATCCTCAATCCTAATGGCTGTATTCATCTCATCAATCTATATCGTCTAATTTACTGTTCATAGTCTATGAAAATTTCATTTGTTCGAGTGTAGCTTTTGCACAACTTCTGTTATAACTACTCGTATCTCTATTAATTAACGCTTTAATTACTTTGTATCCCTGAATTTAGAAAGGTTACTGAGGGTCGTTAACTCGATTTCATAATCCGTTTAGGTTTATTCTAAAAAAGATTATTTGAATATTAAGAAAAGATACTATTTCTTTTACATTAAAGTAGATATCGATTTTTTGCAAAGCTAAGTTATGCATTGTACTTGTCTATTATCGAGCATAATAGGCAGATCTGTATTTATTGTCAGTCTTTGCGAGGTATAAAATCTTCTTTTAATATTTAGGTTAGGTATATAAAATGACATTACACTTATTCTTAACAATATTCTTTGTGGAACTTAAGAATGGAAGCATTAAAATAAAATATTTTTACAATATTAAAATAAAATATTCGTTGTCTAACCAAAAACTTTTTGAACACTAGTAATAGTATCGAAATTTCACACAGATCCGCCGCCATATTTATAAAAAATCTGACCTCTTTCAGACAAATAGTGCATAGCGCACACAGAAAAATCAGTCTACTCCTCCTAAAATTGGCAGCATTGTACTATACTACTGATTAAAGGAGTTTGATTTTTTTTATATAAACCAGCAAGAATAGAACGATTTTCACGCCAAAACCTGCACTGCGATTCTGCCGAAACCTTGGACTTTATAAATTCCCGCACTGCAGTGGTTACAAGCCAATTTGTGTATTTCTACAATCCCACCGGCCAACTTAGACAAAATACCATTTAAAAGTTTGCACATAATTTTTTGCGCCCCACCAATTAAACTTTTTGCGCGATAACTTCATTTAAATAAGGGTTTTGCATTAGTGGAAACTCGGGCCGAATACTAAAAGGTTTATTGCGTTACACTAACGAAATAAAAAGAGGGTAATGTTGATGTTTTGTTGTGTTCAAGTGCAGATTTTTACCCCGAAGCAAAAAGAGGTGTGTTTTTTGTTTGAAATGTTTGTCTGTCTATGGCATCATAGCCAGCAAACGGAAGTACCGATTGAGTACTTTTTATATTTTCTTTTTATGTTTATGGAAGGTAGCTTTTTTAATGTATTTTTATAACATTAAATAATAATGTTTTAGTGAATGAACAGGTCAGTATGACATTAAAATATAAATATATAATGCATGAGATCCCCTTTTTAATATTTATCTACTCTTAACTGTTTTTAGTATTTGTTGTTATAGTGGCAACAGAAATACTTCATCTGTGAAAATTTCAATTGTCTATTTGTCTATGTTCATGAGATACAGCCTGGTAACAGATAGAAAGACAAACAGAGGAGTCTTAGTAATAGGGTCCCGTTACTACCCTTTTGGGTGCGGAACCCTACAACAGAGGAACTTAAACAAAAAAGTAACAGTAATAAATATTGTCGTTTGTCCCTTGGTGCCTGTCAATCCGTCGTCCGGGGAAGTTGCAATGTACGACGGTAACAATCGGTCACGCGTCGTCACTTCGATTGACAGCGTCGATGCTACTTGATATCTTCATTAGTAGGGGCGCCTGAAGCCCTATTTCACGTTCTAGATCTGTACATATAGTAAAACAATAAAAAAATGTGTCCGTACATTGCATAAATTAAAAAAAAATATATTTTAATTTATGCAATGGTTTTGGGGTGATGGAGACATAGTAACCGAGTAAGAATAAAAAAAAAATGCCTTTCTGTTTGTCTGTTTTTCTAGGACGGATTTGCATGAAACCTTTTATGGCAACATTTTTGGCAACATATAGGGTTTGATTAATATTGGAAAATTGAACACCTGATGCAGAACCATAATGGTCCAGCTACACTTTAAGAAATATAAAAATGACGCTTAGCAAAAGTTGTTCAGCCTGATGAGCATTTTCCGAAGTGATTAAGTTCATGCGAACGAAGTCGCGGGCTTTGGCTAGTCTGTAATATTGTCGCCCTTACTTTGGTACCAGTCAATCTATTGTCCTGAGAAATTACACTGTCTAGCGACAATAGATCACGCCTTGCTCCTGTCGAAATCGATGGATATCTTGATTATTGGTATACGTACAGACGCGTTCAAACCAAGTCTCACGTCTCTCACGTCTTATATCTGTGAAACAATCTTGTTGTATGCCTTGATCCTGTCAATCTATTGTATGGAGAAATTACTCTATTTCTCATCGATGATGGAGATTGTGGATCGATCTTCATTAGTTAAGACAGGCTAAAAGCAAAATCTCACGTATTAGACCCTAGATATTATCATCATCATCATCATCATGTCAACCGCATAACGTCCACTGCTGAATATAGGTCTCTCCCAAAGATTTCCCATATTACCGACCAAGAGCGGCCTAGATATTTCATGATAAATACATTTTTTATATAGATAGATAAGCACTATAAAACCCAGGATAATCTGATAAAGGCCAGGCAACTTGCCCCAACTGGGGATCGAACCTAAAACCTCCGGGGAGGCTGACTAGCGTGTTAACTTTTACGCCGCGGACGTCGTTAATCACGCATTTTTTAAAAGCGCCTCGTAATCCAATATCTTAGTTCGTGTCAATCCATATACACAACAAGTATGAGTATATGATTTTAGAGTTTCGTGGTCACAATTACTGTTATTAGTATTACGGGACTTACCGCGATTAATATCATTTTTTGCCAGATATTTCTGTCATCTGAGTCGGCCAGCGACCACGATGGCAGAAGGGCCGTCGAAATATCTGGCAAAAAACGATAAGATGGAAAAGCAGTCAATATAGTGATGGGTTGCTAGCCGCATCGCCTGTTAATATGATTCGCATTTTTGCCCATTCCCTCGACAGTAAATATGAGTATTTTTATAAACGACGTGTTCCTTAAGACGAATCAATTGAGCCCAAACTTGATGGGATTATTCTGTTTTATCACCTGAGATGCTATGGCCACCTTCATTATGAGATCACTTTATTGGTACCATAATATTGCATTGTCACCCAACTTACAGTGTGTGAAGTTTCAGTTCATTCGAATAATAGGGGAAACTAAATAAAAGCTTGTAAAAATGTAGGAAACTCTTTCAGCGAATCTTCACTTACTTAGAGATATTTGAAGCGCTTATTGATCCTACTAATATTATAAATGCAAAAGTGCTTTGGAAGGCACGTTAAGCCGTCGGTCCCGGTCATTGTCTTTGACATTGGTTAATTTGACATTGGATCTAAAACCATGTCAGAGGCCTTTAAGGCGGTTTAAAAACTCTGACACTAGTGTTAGTCACTAACACACACGATTAGAAGAAGAAGAATGCAAAAGTGAGTTTGTATATTTGTTTGTTTGTTTGCCATCACTTCGCGCTTGAACCACTGAACCTATTTAGATGTAATTTGATATGAACATAGTTTGATACCCAGGGAAGGACAAAGGATAGCTTTTATCCCGAAATTTCCACGGGGAGCGAAGCCCACGCGCAAAACTAGTTTTAGATAAAACAAAAATGTTTGTTTGTTCATGTCCCTTATCATTCCCATTCCCACTTCTAGAAATTTACAACATGGGTCAGTCCATTTCGTTATCTTGTAGTTTTTTCGTGAATTTAATTTGTTTCAAGGTTATAACCATGTTAGACAATAACAAGTTAGAGGGTAAAAGGTTAAACACTATTGAGTATGAAATCTGTCAGCTCAATGTCAATAAAAGGCGAAATTCAAACGAAATGTAACAAATAAAGTATCTTTTATAGTCGTAGCGCAACCATTTTAATTGTCTGTACTTACTTAAGTTTATTTGAAGTTGAATTTAAAAAAAAACTCCCGACTGTTAAGAAAGCCATCTAGTGATGAGTAGTGGAACTACCGATACGACTTGATATCCATAGCGCCATCTATTATTTGTAAAAGAAAGGCCTGACTTTTAAGCGATAACCCCCAATAACTTTTAAACGGCTGAACCTATTTCCATCACACATTCAAGAAACTTGTTCTCACGTAAAAAACGCATCGAAATCGGTTAATTTGTTCGAGCGCTACTATGCCACAGACATACAAACAGAGATTAGCGTCAAACTTATAACACCGCTCTTTCTGTCGGGGGTTAATGTTGTCCTTATTTCCTTATCTACTCGCCTACTAAACTCTTTCTTCTTCTTATCGTGTGTGTTAGTGACTAACACTAGTTTTTGGGGGTTAATGTTGCTCGCGTCCGCAGGCGAAGCCCTCTGGACTTCATGACTCTAGATCCCTGCACGTGACCCCTGGGTAGTGCTAAATGAGCAACACTTGATTCCTTCGGGTTTTGAGGTCTGGCGGTGGCCTCATGTAATTTCCAAACACTGTTTAGTTCGGTGGGAGAGCTTTGGCTCGTATGGCTGGCGACCACCCTCACGTTGGAGTCTGCCGCAAAGCACCGTAAGGTGTGTTCCGTCTGTATACGTGAGAGCCATGTCCCCCCTCCGATTGTCGCAGCCTTAACAGTCATCGGTCCGAGATGACCTGCGGCTCGCTTAAATCCACTGAGCGTGCTTCTCTGTCACTGGGGCCAGGGAGACCCGATGAAACGGTTGTCCGCTGGCCGCCCGCTGGTACGAAGAGGGCCCGAACCCTGGGACATCCCTACTGGGGAGGCTGCCCTGCCACCAGTGTTAAAAGCCTGCATACCGGTCGTAGTGCCGGATTGGGAAGCCGGTGTGGAACACTGCGGTCTGTCTGTGGGTCGGATCGGGGGCCCTTCCGTCCCCCGTGACAGTGAAGCACACAACTCGGTGGCTTTTTTGCGGGCCGCGGTCTCGCATTTGCCTGTGTGGCTGTTGTGACTGTGATAATCCAACCATTATTCCCTTAAAAACACACCCATGGCTATTGGAAAAATAAGGAATAAAGTTTGTACAGCGGCACCCCCTTCCACATTAGTTGTGGACTCGTGCAACATTAGGGGTCTCCACTCTAATCTTAATGCCGTCCATCACCATCTTGAGACGGCAAAGCCGGCCCTATTTTTCCTGACGGAAACACAAATATCAACCCCGGCCGACGTATCCTACCTAATGTATCCCGGATATAGCTTGGAACACAAATTTGTGTTCAAAGCTGGAGTGTGCATGTTCGTCCGGGATGATATTTGTTGTCGCCGTATTGACAGCCTAGAAGACAGGGACCTGTCGTTAATCTGGGCGCGTGTAGACCTTGGAGGCCACACTCATATCTACGCGTGCCTCTACAGGCCCCATAGCGGAGACAATGAAACCGACCGGCTGCTTGGGCACGTTCAAAGAGGTATAGACGACATTCTCCAGCGGCTTCCATCTGCAGGGGTAACGGTCCTCGGTGATTTTAATGGTCATCACATCGAATGGTTAGGATCGACCCATACTGATTACGCGGGAAAGGCTGCCCTCAACCTCGCTGCGGCGTATGACCTCACCCAACTAGTTGATGGACCTACTAGGATTCCCGACGTTGACGGTCATACCCCTGGCCTGCTTGACCTTCTGTTGACCTCGAACCCGGAAGGTACCACAGTATCGCGTCGGGCTCCTTTGGGAAAATCAGACCATTGTCTGGTACATTCCGTGGTTCAAATTTGTCCGACTAAATACACCCGACCCTCTGGGACTCGTCGTGTCTGGCATTATAGGTCGGCAGATTGGGACGGACTGCGAGAGTTTTACGCGTCCTACCCATGGAGGCAGTTATGCTTCAATTCAGACAATGTCGATAGGTGTGCGAATGCTGTAGCCGATACGATTTTGCAGGGCATGGAAAGTTTTATCCCTAGCTCGGTAGTTCGTGTGGGCGGCCAGTCTCAGCCCTGGTTTGATAAATCTTGCCGGGAGTCATCCGACCTCAAACAAGCGGCTTTTAAAGCCTGGGCTGCTACGCGCGACTCAAAGGACCCGGCATCTTCTGAACTAAAGAAGCTATTTAATGCTGCCTCCAGATCATGCAAGAAAGTAATTGCCGCAGCGAGGTTTAGGCATACGCGCAGGATTGGCGAGAAACTAATCAGCCATCCCTCTGGGAGCCGTGCTTTTTGGTCTCTTGCCAAAGCTGCGCAAGGGAATTTTTGTCGTACCTCCTTACCATCCTTGCGCAAACCCGATGGCTCACTAGCTCATTCCGCAAAAGAGAAAGCCGACCTCTTGGGCTCTCTTTTCGCGTCGAATTCTACGCTCGACGACGGGGGAAAGACACCACCAACCATTCCTATTTGTGAACACGCCATGCCTGAAATTCGCATTACACAATGTTCAGTGCGGCGTGCTCTTTGTTCCCTCGATGTCAACAAGTCTAGCGGGCCAGATGGTATCCCTGCTTTAGTGCTACGTAATTGTGCCCCGGAGCTGACGCCGGTTTTAACGCGCCTATTCCTGCTCTCTTATAAAACCGGAAAAGTACCATCTTCATGGAAGGTAGCCTTTGTTCATCCTATTCCCAAAAAGGGTGATCGCACAGACCCATCCAACTATCGGCCTATTGCTATTACCTCTTTGCTCTCCAAGGTGATGGAGCGCGTAATTAATACGCAGCTTCTCGGTTATCTAGAAGCAAACCAGCTTATTAGCGATCGTCAGTACGGCTTTCGCCACGGCCGCGGTGCTGGTGACCTTCTGATATATCTCACACACCAATGGGCAGCTGCCATTGAGAGTAAGGGGGAAGCATTAGCAGGCAGTCTAGACATCACCAAGGCCTTCGATCGGGTTTGGCATAAGGCACTTCTATCGAAGTTACCATCCTATGGGCTGTCCGAAGGGTTATGCACTTGGATCGCCAGCTTCTTATCTGGGCGTAGCATACAAGTCGTTGTAGACGGCCTATGCTCTGAAACTATGCCAATCAATGCTGGCGTTCCCCAGGGTTCTGTGTTATCCCCTACTTTGTTCCTTCTGCATATCAATGACATGTTACTTTCTGGTAACATTCATTGTTATGCGGATGACAGTACGAGCGATGCACATTACAATGGTCGTGCGAAAATGACCCCAGCAACCGTTGCAGAGAGCAGAACTAAGCTTGTGTCTGAGATTGATTCCACCCTCGAGAAAGTCTCAGAATGGGGTGGTGAGAATTTAGTCTCCTTTAACCCTTCTAAGACACAAGTTTGCGCATTTTCTGCCAAGAAAACCCCTTTTACTGTAGCGCCTCAATTTCAGAACACTCCCCTAACGATCTCTAAAAGTATTGGGATCCTAGGTGTCGAAATATCGAGCGAAGTCCAATACCGGGGTCATTTGGAGAATAAAGCCAAACTGGCGTCTAAAAAACTTGGTGTGCTCAACAGAGCGAAGAAGTTCTTTACACCGGGTCACAGGCTTTTACTTTACAAAGCCCAAGTCCGACCACACATGGAGTACTGCTCGTTTCTCTGGGCTGGAGCACCAGAATACCAACTCCTTCCACTTGACTCGATCCAACGTCGGGCTGTACGTATTGTCGACGATCCCAAACTTACAGACAGATTAGAAACACTAAGACACCGGAGAGACGTGGGCTCTTTATGTATGTTCTATCGTCTCTACAACGGGGAGTGTTCTGAGGAACTTTTCAATTTGGTGCCACCGTCACGATTTTACCACCGCACCTCGCGTCACAGAGAGAGAGCTCACCCTCATATCTTAGACGCCTGGTATCCAAAAACCACTAGGGCATCACGTTCATTTTTCCCCAGGACGTGTCAGATGTGGAATAAGCTTCCAGCTGAGGTGTTTCCTTTGCGCTACAACATGGGGTTCTTCAAAAGGTGTGTTAATAGGACTCTAAAAGGCCGGCAACGCATAGACGGCACCTCCGGTGTTGTATGTGTCCATGGGCAGCGATGACCTTTTACCATCAGGAGGCTCGCTTGCTCGTTTGCCGACTTATAACATAAAAAAAAAAAAAAAAAAAAAAAAAACTAGTGTCAGAGTTTTTAAACCGCCTTAAAGGCCTCTGACATGGTTTTAGGTAACGACCAATGTCAAAGACAGTGACCGGGACCGACGGCTTAACGTGCCCTCCGAAGCACGAACTCTTTGAAACCAACATTCACGAACTATCAGTTAAAGGTCCGACTTCTCTCGCATGTTCAGTGAGCTCACTCATTGTGTGCAAATCCCTCGACGAAATATTGCATTATTAGTTTGAAGAGAAATTTCCATGATCCAAATTCCGAAATTACTAGTTCCAAGAAAACCCACCTTTATTAAAAATAAATTGGAACTGCGTAGTTTCCGATAAATTCTCCTGTGGCCACACAAACAAAGACACATGTAGCGTGTTTAAACAACCTCGTAAATAGACTCACACGAGGATATCACGAACCCAACCTATCTTTGTTCTGGAGGCCGACAGTATCCCCGAGACACAATTAAATAACGCCCAAACAGACAAACAATAAGCAAATTGATTCGTCGAAGCGTAGTGTCTAAGTCCAGTGGTAGAATTAGCACTATTGGCGCCCCTGGGTATAAGGTGCTTTGGCTGTTTTTTTTTCTATTTATTTTATTTTCTACTAGCTGTGCTGCGGGTTTCGCTCCCCATGGGAATTCCGGGATATGAATCCTATGTCCTTCCCCGGGTCTTAAACGAAATCCATACCAAATTTCATTTAAATCGGTCTAGCCGTTCACGCGTCATGTCGTGACTAATAAGGAAATAGGTTTCTTTTTTAAATAAAACATTGTTGCAAAATAGTCCGAATGTAGGTGACTCTGGGCATTATTTATACACACACACACACCCATGAAGTATTCCAAAAACACGGGATAAAATATTGGACTACTTTCATTGTTGCGACATATAATTAAAAAATTAGTTGTTAAAAGTATATTTGTACTTTGGAACAATAAAGTTTGATAAAATAAAATAATAAGGTCAAATCACACAGATTGACTAACCCCAGACGTCAGTTTCAAACTTGTGATAAAAACTCATCCCATATCCTTACCTGGGTTAAAAACTATATCCGTACCAAATTTCATCTAAATTGGTCTAGCTGTTCTTGACTTATATATAGTGTAACTAACACGACTTTGTTTCCTATATTAACATTATTCAAAATACTATAAACTTTAGTATGTACATACATAGCGCCTGCGTCGAAACAAGTGTAGTCAAGTGGACCCCAAATAAAAGCTTATGTTGACGCTCCAGGCACCAGACGCCGCCGTATCCCTTCGCTGCCACCCCTTTGTGTTTGACGCCCTTGGGCAGTCACCTAACGCGCCTTACCCTAAGTCTACGTCTATTCAATTTTGATCAAACAAGTGTAACTGAAATGATTATTCGGAATCCACTCATGTATGTCGGTTGGTGTTTGAATTTTTAGGCATGTGAGGGAGCGTAGTATTGAAGTAGCTATTTACTGGCTCTGCCCGTGGGCTTCGCTTCCCGTGGGATATTCGGGATAAAAACTATCCTATGTCCTTCCCTGTCTATCAAACTATCCATATCAAATGTCATCTAAATAGGTTCAGTGGTTAAAGCATGAAGCGGTAACAAACAAACAAATATACAAACTCACTCATTGTAAAATGTTAATTTAAAACATTAACGTCATGTAAGAAAAATTTGTGCAAAATTATATGCTTTTAAACCCAGTTGTTTCAGCTGTTGATCCATCAGTTAAATATGTAAGCCTGTCAGTTTTTCTTACAGATATTTAATTTTGGGATAAATAGTACTCTATGTCCTTCTCCAAGTCTCAAACTATATCCATACCAAAGGAGAAAATTCAAATTGGGCCCAAAGTCAAAGTTCCAGCTGTCAGGCGGCCATGAAGTCTATAGTTAGTACTACTAATGGCGATCATTTGTTAGTATGGCATGGAACCTGTGGGGTTATTCCACAACTTTTTATTTCCATTTAAAGATTTATTTCTTTCATACTTTTTTCCTAAATGCCGGCCAGATTCCGGCGATGCACTAGGTTATTAGCACTAGTGACGGTGAGCAATTATTACTATGGCATTAAAAAAGTAGGGTTATTCCACAACGAGTTATGGGCTTTTGAAAAGTTAACTTTTCATACATTTAAAAAAAAAGTGCCGGCCAGAAGGCGGCCACAATTTCAATTGTTAGTATTACTAATGGCAATCATTTATTAGTATGGCATGAAACCTGTGGGGTTATTCCACAATTTTTTATTTCCATTTAAAGATTTATTTCTTTCATACTTTTTTCCCAAATGCCGGCCAGATTCCGGCGATACACTAGGTTGTTAGCACTAGTGACGGTGAGCAATTATTACTATGGCATTAACAGTGTAGGGTTATTCCACAACGATTTATGGGCTTTTGAAAAGTGAACTTTTCATACATTTAAAAAAAAAGTGCCGGCCAGAAGGCGGCCACAATTTCAATTGTTAGTATTACTAATGGCGATCATTTGTTAGTATGGCATGAAATCTGTGGGGTTATTCCACAACTTTTTATTTCCATTTAAAGATTTATTTCTTTCATACTTTTTCCCCAATTGCCGGTCAGATTCCGGCGATGCACTAGGTTGTTAGCGCTAGTGACGGTGAGCAATTATTACTAGGCATTAAAAGTGTAGGGTTATTCCACAACGATTTATGGGCTTCTGAAAAGTGAACTTTTCATACATTTAAAAAAAAGTGCCGGCCAGAAGGCAGCCACAATTTCAATTGTTAGTATTACTAATGGCGATCATTTGTTAGTATGGCATGAAACCTGTGGGGTTATTCCACAACTTTTTATTTCCATTTAAAGATTTATTTCTTTCATACTTTTTTCCCAAATGCCGGCCAGATTCCGGCGATACACTAGGTTGTTAGCACTAGTGACGGTGAGCAATTAGTACTATGGCATTAAAAGTGTAGGGTTATTCCACAACGATTTATGGGCTTTTGAAAAGTGAACTTTTCATACATTTAAAAAAAAGTGCCGGCCAGAAGGCGGCCACAATTTCAATTGTTAGTATTACTAATGGCGATCATTTGTTAGTATGGCATGAAACCTGTGGGGTTATTCCACAACTTTTTATTTCCATTTAAAGATTTATTTCTTTCATACTTTTTTCCCAAATGCCGGCCAGATTCCGGCGATACACTAGGTTGTTAGCACTAGTGACGTTGAGCAATTATTACTATGGCATTAACAGTGTAGGGTTATTACACAACGATTTATGGGCTTTTGAAAAGTGAACTTTTCATACATTTAAAAAAAAGTGCCGGCCAGAAAGCGGCCACAATTTCAATTGTTAGTATTACTAATGGCGATCATTTGTTAGTATGGCATGAAACCTGTGGGGTTATTCCACAACTTTTTATTTCCATTTAAAGATTTAATTCTTTCATACTTTTTTCCAAAATGCCGGCCAGATTCCGGCAATGCAGCAGATTGTTAGCACCTGTGACGGTGAGCAATTACCAGTAAGACATAAAAAGTGTAGGGTTATTCCACAATGATTTATGGGCATTTGAAAAGTGAACATTTCAAACATTTAAAAAAAATGCCGGCCAGAAGGCGGCCACAATTTCAATTGTCAAGGTTACTAGTGGCGATCATTTGTTAGTATGGCATGAAACCTGTGGGGTTATTCCACAACTTTTTATTTCCATTGAAAGATTTCTTTTTTCATACGACGAATATTCATTGAAGGCTTTTGAAATAATTCGATAGATCAAGCTGGAAGCCCCCGGAGTTTTCGATTTGGATCTGCGTCGGTTGGAGTGTGCGATCTTTCGACCTTGAGATCAATATTGACGATGCCTCATAATATTCCTTGATCGCTTCCGGTTTTAATCCGATGTATCACGAGACATCGTTGAATATTCGTCTCTTAATCATTAAGATAAAGTCGATTTCGTTCTAAACAGGGGGCTGGTTCTTCTTTGCTGCACCTATCCAGGTCCACTTCCTTTGCGGTGGCTTCTTGAAGAAAGAGTTCATCGCAAAGAGTCCCTCTTGTTTCAAAAAATCAGCCAGCCTACGTCCCCTGTTATTTCGTACTTCGTATCCGAAGTTTCCCAGCCTAAACTCTCCATCGCCTCGTTTCCCCAGTCTTGCGTTAAAATCCTCCATAACGACCGTAAAATAGGTTTCAGAAGTATGTATGGCCCTACATGTCCACATACACTTCATCCACCTCTTCATCGGAGTGATCATATATACATTGGCATATATACCTGTATAACTTTTATCGAGCATCTTTAAGATACTCTGAGTATCATGTATATTACCCTGCTAGAGACACTCTCGATGGTTGTGAAGTTGTTAATGAGGGATTTGTAAACGATAAAACCCGACACCATGCTGGGACTTCTTTTTGTCCCTTTCCCGGTGATAGAATAGGTTACAAGACTTTAGGGTTGTCGTTGGTTTTAATGCCATAGTAATAATTGCTCACCGTCACTAGTGCTAACAACGTAGTGCATCGCCGGAATCTGGCCGGCACTTGGGAAAAAAGTATGAAAGAAATAAATCTTTAAATGGAAATAAAAAGTTGTGGAATAAACCCACAGGTTTCATGCCATACTAACAAATGATCGCCATTAGTAATACTAACAATTGAAATTGTGGCCGCCTTCTGGCCGGCACTTTTTTTTTAAATGTATGAAAAGTTCACTTTTCAAAAGCCCATAAATCGTGGTGGAATAACTCTACACTTTTAATGCCAGTGTAATAATTGCTCACCGTCACTAGTGCTAACAATCTAGTGCATCGCTGGAATCTGGCCGGCATTTGGGAAAAAAGTATGAAAGAAATAAATCTTTAAATGGAAACAAAAAGTTGTGGAATAACCCCACAGGTTTCATGCCATACTAACAAATGATCGCCATTAGTAATACTAACAATTGAAATTGTGGCCGCCTTCTGGCCGGCACTTTTTTTTTAAATGTATGAAAAGTTCACTTTTCAAAAGCCCATAAATCGTGGTGGAATAACCCTACACTTTTAATGCAATAGTAATAATTGCTCACCGTCACTAGTGCTAACAATCTAGTGCATCGCTGGAATCTGGCCGGCATTTGGGAAAAAAGTATGAAAGAAATAAATCTTTAAATGGAAATAAAAAGTTGTGGAATAACCCCTCAGGTTTCATGCCATACTAACAAATGATCGCCATTAGTAATACTAACAATTGAAATTGTGGCCGCCTTCTGGCCGGCACTTTTTTTTTAAATGTATGAAAAGTTCACTTTTCAAAAGCCCATAAATCGTAGTAGAATAACCCTACACTTTTAATGCTATAGTAATAATTGCTCACCGTCACTAGTGCTAACAATCTAGTGCATCGCTGGAATCTGGCCGGCACTTGGGAAAAAAAGTATGAAAGAAATAAATCTTTAAATGGAAATAAAAAGTTGTGGAATAACCCCACAGGTTTCATGACGTACTAACAAATGATCGCCATTAGTAATACTAACAATTGAAATAGTGGCCGCCTTTTGGCCGGCACTTTTTTTTTGAATGTATGAAAAGTTTACTTTTCAAAAGCCCATAAATCGTTGTGGAATAACCCTACCCTTTTAATGTCATAGTAATAATTGCTCACCGTCACTAGTGCTAACAATCTAGTGCATCGCCAGAATCTGGCCGACACTTGGGAAAAAAGTATGAAAGAAATAAATCTTTAAATGGATATAAAAAGTTGTGGAATAACCCCACAGGTTTCATGCCATACTATCAAATGATCACCATTAGTAATACTAACAATTGAAATTGTGGCCGCCTTCTGGCCGGCACTTTTTTTTAATTGTATGAAAAGTTCACTTTTCAAAAGTCCATAAATCGTTGTGGAATAACCCTACACTTTTAATGCCATAGTAATAATTGTTTACCGTCACTAGTGCTAACAATCTAGTGTATCGCCGGAATCTGGCCGGCACTTGGGAAAAAAGTATGAAAGAAATAAATCTTTAAATGGAAATAAAAAGTTGTGGAATAACCCCACAGGTTTCATGCCATACTAACAAATGATCGCCATTAGTAATAATAACAATTGAAATAGTGGCCGCCTTCTGGCCGGCACTTTTTTTTTAAATGTATGAAAAGTACACTTTTCAAAAGCCCATAAATCGCTGTGGAATAACCCTACACTTTTAATGCCATAGAAGTAATTGTTTACCGTCACTAGTGCTAACAATCTAGTGTATCGCCGGAATCTGGCCGGCACTTGGGAAAAAAGTATGAAAGAAATAAATCTTTAAATGGAAATAAAAAGTTGTGGAATAACCCCACAGGTTTCATGCCATACTATCAAATGATCACCATTAGTAGTACTAACAATTGAAATAGTGGCCGCCTTCTGGCCGGCACTTTGACATGTGGACCCAAAAATGTATGGCGCCTGAATGGTCTCCTTTCATCCACATCGGTTCAGTAGTTTAAGCGTGAAGATGTAACAAACAAACAAATAAATATACAAACCGGGCCTTTTTTATTTGTAAATATTAGTTTGTAGTGTATTGTAGTGAGTAGTATATCAAATAATAATATACAAACTCACTTTCGCATTTATAATATTATAGTAGGATAGGGTTAGTAGGAAGTAGGATTATCATGATAATATCATATTTATATTGTCACTTTGTTTGGTTACACAATTGTTGAGTTATACAATTGTTGACGTCAAATGGTTACTTACCAGCTAAATTTACTGCCGCTTCCTATACGCTACTAGTGCAGAAGAACCGGTAACAAACTGCACTGCAGCATATTCTCCGATGACGTCAACTCACAATTAAATTTAAAAATAAAGATAAGTATCGATATTTGGTTCTGTATAATCGACAAAATCATAACGAAACTATTATAATATAGATACCGTTGTGTATCCTTATTTGTTTGTTGCTTCGGGATCTGATTTACGAGCGGTCCAAATTGGAGCGGGTACCTGAAAGAGATAGCGTCTCATTCCGCTCCTTTATCTAGAGACAAATCTGTTCGAATCCCTTTGCATAAGTTAGAACCTTTTTATGTAAGCAGCTAGCTATTTATTTACTTTTAATTTTGTTCTACTTACATCTTTGTAATTTTTTTTTAACTGTAGTAATTCTCAATTAAAATTGTTTACAATTGGCGGACTTAACGCTAAGAGCGTTCTCTCCCAGTCAACCACAGGGATTTATCCTTGTGGTTGACTGGGACAGATAAATTGTTGCGGCGCAAAAAAAATGAATTAATCAATATTTACATATCTTGTCACTTTTGAACGAACGAGTGATGTTATAGTGTGTACTTAGATAAGCCTATATTTATGTATGTTTGCATATGTAAGTATGTTATGTAGATGACTTACTCTTTTTTGTAATTTTTCCTCGTGAAACATGTAATTTTGCAGTTCCGGGCCATTTACAGTTTTCTTTTTAAAACTAGTAGTAATAATTTTCTTTCTTTGTACCGTTTAAAATTTGTTATTCATTCTAATGTTTCTTAATTAATCTGCAAGAGATTTGCTTGTTCTGGTACAGCCACATGGTTACCTAGGAAACAAATGTCTGGCTTATGGCGAACCCTGACAGAAAAGGTTAACCAATAAATATTGGTTAACGTCGCAAAGGACATAAATCGTAGAAAATCAAAAGGCGAAAAAAGTATCTTACTCTCTAAATCCGTTTTTTATATCAAAACGGAGCAACGAATTGAATAAAATTGTCATGGAAACATCATCAAAGATATCATGGAATAAAATTGTCGAATGTGCGCAATTGAAATCGTGGAAACTCTTAATAATAAGGCTGTGCGGGCGACTGAAGACGTAATGAAACGCCCACGATATTTACTTGTACTGACACGTGTATGTTTGTGTGTAGGAGGTAAGGAGGTATTTGTATTGAAAAGTGTGTAGGATGTATTTATGATTTTCGAGGAAAATAAATACGCAATATCCTCCTTTTATTAAATAAATTCTTTTTTATATTACTGATTTTTATTGAATATTTTGATATAACAATAGATTTTCTTTATTTTTTCTATGTTTGCTGTATTTACCCCCAACAGATTGGTTTCCCAGCATCACCTGTTGGTTGACTGGTAGAAAAGGCCTTAGGCCTTAAGTCCGCTATTTAAGGTATTGTTATAAAGTTAAATAAATAAATAAATTACCTGACTTTACAAGTTAACTAGCCGCCCAGGTTTCGCACGGGTATGTTATTAAGAACGGTTTTGTGTTAAAAAGTTAAACGGATAAGGATATTTCGGATGATTGTATTATACATGTAAATCTTCACGAAGAAATGCTCTACGTGTTAGTGTACCGCATCAAAATTGGTGCAGTAGTTTCAGAGTTTATAGACTACAGATAGACAGAGCACAAGGGAAGACTTCATTAACCTCTGACGCAAAAAGAGTGGTGTTATAAGTTTGACGCCAAGTCTATCTGTCTGTTTGTGGCATCGTTTCTCTCGGTCGGATGAACCGGGTCGCCGGGACACTGACCTCCTCAGCTTGGAAGATATTAATTTGAAAGTCCTATTGGCTTGTGTAAATATTAACAAGAACTTATGTATGTCCCATGGGATTGTATTCAGCGCATTATCCGAGGGTTTCATAAACAAATAAAGGGATAAGAGTGTGGATAAGCGGGCATCGAAAACTATATACAAAGCCGCAAGATAACAATCCTTGGCAGGGATCTAGCGTTGCTGAACTGTCGATAGTTTTACTATCGATTATTTTAATCGGAAAATGCCATACTATCGATAGACCTATATAGGCCTATCGACAGAAGCGATCGCTCTTTTAATGCAATATTAATTATCGATAGCCAACTACATATACACAATAACGATGTTTGATGGAGATCTAGTGTTGCTGAACTATCAGAGTTTTACTATTGTTCGTTTAAATTAAAAAAATGACATACTATCGATGGGCCTATCGACAATATCAATCGCTTTTTTAGCGCAATACTATCGATAGTTAACTACATATACAAAGCCGCACAATAACGATGTCTGGCTGGGATCTAGTGTTGCTGTACCATAATTTTATTATCGATTGTTTTAATCAAAAAATGCCATACTATCGATAGGCCTATCGACAGCATCGATCGCTCTTTTGTGCAATACTGTCGGTAGTATTACTTTTCATAATACATAAACTATCGACACTGTCGATAAGCTGTCGATAGTGGACAATCGAGCGACAGATTCGGGTCGGAATTCTGTGTCTAATCTGAGAGAATGAAATGTAGGTTTGTAGTTAGGTACTTGGCGGAATATAAAAGCAAAGCCTTTAAAGTTTTGGTTTAATATTTCATTTACTTTGAATATTTCTCCATACTAGACTGAGAGAAGAAAACTGCGCAGACTGTAAAAGCCGATCGAGGAAATAAGCAAATATGTCAATTTATCTTTGATTCTCTTTTTGTACCTACACGCTCGTCATCACTTAGGCCCTTAGACTAAAAGTCAGTCTTTAGGCTCCAGAATGATCTTATGTATTTTTTAATTCGGAACGGTCTGTAAAACGTCATAATAACGAAGCTTCAACGGGTGAATGTTTAATACCCCAATTAAGAGCATTTCTGACAGGTACGGTCCGTTCTGCTAATTAAGGGGCTTCAGTCTTAAAAGCTGGAACGAATAATGTTAAGTAAAAATATATAAAAATATTTTATTGTTAAAATCTTAGTATGTACGCAAAGTTATAAGCCCTTGCAGATAAAACGATTAAAAATTGCGAAACTTGCATTAAAAAGTCAAATACTAAAAATCTGGTACAGCACAGGCCAATATAATATTCGGAAGAAACAAAAAACTGAGAACATATTATATGTTTTTCGTGTGTGTAAGTGACCAACGCTAGCGTCAGATTTTTCAGGCTGCCCAAAGGTATCTGACATAGTTACAATGATGACAGGCGGCTTATACGTGCCTTCTGAAGCACGGACGAACTCGGGAAATTTAAGACACATGTGGTCACCCATCCAAGTGCAGACCACACCCGGTATCACTTAACTTGCCAAAGTGCTAGTAATGCAAACTCGCGCGGGCCTCCCAGCTCCTATAGTTATTATTAGTTAGATACTAGACCGTTACAATACAAATAGTTTATCTATAAGCGCCTATTATTAATAAATCTATTTCTGTTTTTCCCAAAGGTGCCTGATGGGGAATGTATTAGGATTAAGTACACCTTTTGTACCATTGTGGTCAATAAAGATTTAATAAATAAATAAAGGTTTAAAACAAAAAGCTTACAGTATTTCAATGAGAGCTCAGAAATGAGGTTCAGTTAAATTTGCGGTCAAACGCAAAAAAAAACAAAGTAATCTTACTGTGTTACAGCACTTACAGGCTCTTAATGTTAATCTCCTGTAATCTCCGCTGCAAACAGGCCGCATCACCCTTAAGCTGGCCCTGCAACCTTGATTGACCTTCCAACCTACGTGAACCTTCAGTAAAATGTTTAGGATGCAGAAGAGTACACTGTTACAACACTGTAAATCGCGCATGGTTACAAAATAATAACCGGCGAGGTGCGAGTCGGACTTGCGCACGAAGGGTCCATACCATTATCTATAAAAAATCACAATTGTTGTATGGGAAAATATTTATTTTATTCTGTTTTAGTGTTTGTTGTAATAGCGGCAACATAAATACATCTTCTGTGAAAATTTCAACTGTCTAGCTATCACGGTTCATGAGACATAGCCTAGTGACATGCAGACGTACGGACAGAAAGGCGTTTTCAAGATCATTACGGTCTCAATGATTTGATTTACGGTTTCTTTGATTCATTAAAATAGCAAGTTTACAGAGCAATTTTCTTTTTCTTCTGTCGTTTCACCATCGCGCGTTGCTAGAGCGTAAATCGTTGTACGGGAATGATCGCGTGCGCGATAATGCAACAATCGAGTAGTCCAAATTAAAATTTTGCAATCGCGCGAAAGTGATTGAGATAAGTTTAATCACGCGTTCATTCAAGTAAAGTTCGTGCGAATTTACGACATTTACGCATTAGCGTTCTATTTATCATCATGTCATCAGTCTCCACTGCAGGAGCACGACCCTCTCTGTACTACTAAAGCCATGTTTGGCCTACACTCTCCACGCTGGTCAGACGTGTTGGAGAGGTCCTATTGATGTATAAATGCTTTGTTTAGCTTGTATTTCTTAAGTAGCCTTCTACGACATCCACGAGAGGACTTGGAGTGGCTCTATTCTACTCTGCCGGAAACCACACGGCATTATTACGCTCTAAGTAAATGTAATGAGCGGGATGGCACCAATCCGTTACGCGATATAAACTTTATCTGGGTTTATTAACGGTGCTATGCTGCAACCACACGGTGAAGGCGTTCTATTGGGATGACGCAGTACGCGCGCCATTTCTGTATCTAATATGTTTTGTACTTCAGGTTATAAAAGCGGCCATTTTCCACGGAATTTGGCCAATTCCGTTTTGAAATGTAAAAACGGTTCGTGTCTCACAAAAGTCCCCTTTATTATGCTTCACAGTGAATAAAAAATCAACATAGTATCTGCATGATTAAAGCCTCGAGCTCTTTGTGTTTTTGCGATTGGAGAATTAAAATGTCCCTTTAGAATGACGTTTTCACTGTATCTAATTGTGAACGGTAAATGAAATAAAGGTTTTTTTGGATCAAAGAGAGTTTGCTCAATTAGCTGAGCACTATGCTGGTATTTTCCCCGAAAATTAAAATAATGGTAAATATTTCCATGATCGATTTTTTTGTTGGAGTTAAAGGTATAGAAACATTTAGGTTTCGGTATTCTTGTAACTTATACCTAGTTGTATGTTGTAGTTTTTTTAAGCAAGTTATAAAAAGTAATACTTAGTTATTTTTTTATTCTTTAGATTTTAATAAATTTAGTTAACGCGCTATTGCGATTATGCACTTATAGGACGCACTAAAAATAAACCATATGGGTATTATTAACTCATATAAGCTTAACGGCTGAGAAATAGTACAATAACAAAATTTAATTAAAAATATAAGCATGCATAACAATAGTTAGAAATGAAAGGCCAAAATGCGGTATATTCATAAACAAAGTTATATCGGTCATTATATCGTTTCATTTATGTCCGTTACAGTATACGCCTATTATCGCCGCTAATAAATTTCGACCCCAACAGTAAAGAATACTCCGGTCAAGTGCGAGTGGTCTCGCATACCAACGGTGCAGTTGTAACAATGTTGATATTCATCGACTAATTTCGATTTTAATAACAGCTCTAAGAGTCATGCTGAGACCACGTTTGGTGCAACCTGATACGAAACGTCAGCATAAATAAATAGGTATTAAAAGTAGGCAGGTTACGTTTTTACGAGTATGTTTTGTGTTATTTTCCGTAACCATTAATTTTAGGAGAATGCAACGCGATACGTGTTTTAAAAGTTAAACATATAATCTTATTTATAAAGATTTGCTAAACCTATTTTAGTTAAAACATGATTTGCCCCTATTACTCTTTTAAATATTTGTCATTTCTAGAACAAAAAAATTTTTTACTTAAATAGGGTTTGAGTAAAGGTTATAATTTTTTTTAAGAATACCAGGACAAGTGTTTGTTTGTAACAGCAAATTTGTATTATATTCATATTAAAAGTTGTCCCCACTACGTTACTTTTCATGTTATTTGAGCATATTCCAATTTTAGTTTGTGACCGATAAAAGTCGAAAACGTTATTTTTTCACCGAACCCTAAAAGGTTACGGTTTCAGGCGATAAAATGGGGGATGGGGACTCTAATTAGATTCGCCCTGATTTCTTATAAAATAATTTCTGGGGCGTGGGTGCTGTAACGTTCGTTTTACTGCCAAAAGGGAAGTGTTGCGAATATTTTTATTTTTTGTTTTATGTTGCTTGCATCTTGATGTTTTGGTGACAGTTTTTTGTGTGTTAAAATATCGATACTTTGGTTGCGGCTCCGTTGACGACCACCGTGGTGTAGTGGTTAGCACGCCAGTCCGCCATTCAGAAGGTTTTGAGTTCGATCCCCAGCCAGAAAATGTCCTTTTCAAATTGTCTCGGATGTTTATATCTATTTAAAATAGAGTATCGTTGAGTATAAAGTATCCCATAATTCAAGTTTTGACTTAGTTTAGGACCAGCTCAATCAGTGTGGTATTCATAAAAATTCTATGTCTATGGTGGTATTTGTCCTATTAATAATGGCCAAGGGTAATAGAATAAGGTTATCTCAATAGAACAACCAAGTTAGTTCGATTATTAGAACTACTAGGAAAGTTATTACCACGTGCATTGAGGTCTAATGGCTTCGCAGTGACGAGCCTTCGCGGTAACGTGCATCGCAGTCTTGTGTCGCAGTAGCATTCATCGATGTTTTGTGCATCGTGATTCCGTATTCTACTCCTACTAATGTTCCTTTATTTTGTTACTAATGTAGTTTAAAACAGACACAGACACGTTATTACGTTTTTGTCCCTAACAGGGTTGACAGAGCCTAGGGCCATAAGACCCAAAGGCCACGTATAGCGTGAATGATAATACGCGTAAAGATGAAAAAAGGGAATTAAATAGTAATGGTTTGCTAGCCGCATTCCGACTGTCGTCCATTCCCTGGTTTAAAACTGGTTTAAGTTTACTTATTAATCTGCGTTTTAAAATAAAACTGCTCTGCTGAATCCAAAAAGTTTTTCAAAACTAAAAACAGACTTTTTTTAAAAGATTTTTATTTATATAAATTTCTACGGAACCACCTAGTAGCCCTAATTCAAACATAAAAATATTTTTGTAAAATTGGTTCAGGCGTCTTCCAATAATCGGGAAACATACATAAAAATATATATACAATCGAATTGGCAACATCTTCATTTTAATGAATCCTCTTATAATAAATTTAAAAGGGCATAAAGGCATTCGGTAACATACCAATAACATGAAATGTTGCGTTAGATTTTATTTCTAAAAGTGGATACAGTGAAGCTTACTCAGTACCTTATAAGCTTATTACTTTATTCAAAGCCTTTCACTCAGCAATAGCAGAATCAAAGGGCGTCCTCCATCTCCATTAGTGATGCGTGAAAGGAATATTTTAAAAGAATTCTCCATATTTCCGAAGATGATTCATATCGTGAGTGCTTCAAGTATGAAGGCCGTAATGAAGGCGAAACCTTTTTTATGGCATCTTGAGTTATGGAAATAAAAGGGAATAGTGATACGGATACTGCTTTTTCAATAAAAATACAGCTAAACGGATTTCCGTCAAACATAGCTAAGAACCACTATAAGGGATCTCGTTTTCACGTAAAAATCCGCATCGAAATAGGTCCATCCTTTCGCGAGCTATATTGGCACAGACAGACAGACAGACAGACAAACATAACCGTTAAACTTATATTATCCCTCTTTTCGTCGGGGGTTGAATATCCCTCGCGAAATGCATGAGACTGTCAGTAAAATTTAAGTCAAAGATTCAGTTCAGTAAAATTTGTTGGTGTTGATGGATTAGTATACGATTTATTTACATGCCACTTATTATTATTGATTTATTTATAGTGCAGTATTATAAAAAGAACACACGTTTATGTGCCATTCAAATTTTAAAAATACCCGATTTTACCCCAACCCCAATAACTGAACCGCTGAACCAATTTCCATCAAACATAGCTAAGAAACATAAATAAATAAAATAAAATAAAATAACGTTTATTACTTCAAAGAGTTTGTACATACAACATTATTATTTCTAATGAGTAAAACCGAAAATAGGAGTATGTAAGAGTATCAAAGTAAACAGTTCGAAAAACCAAATTACATTTTAGAATAATATATAACATTATAACTAGATAGGTACACAACTACCAAGCAATGGAGGTAATGAGCGGGTAAATAAAAATATTAATACATATGCTTGGCAAGAGATTGGGAGTACTACGAAAGACTTAAAATTTAATTATGAATGAATTTACCATGTAATTGACTTATGAATATAAATATGCTTTACATTTGTATCATTACCAACATAAAACTGTATTTATTTTAAGTAGTAGTATGAATAAGACAGTTACTAATGAATACACAATGGTACATATGTATAGCAAGCCATTTGAAAGTTTACTTAGTATATGATGATGTTATCTAAAAAAACAAAAGTTTAAAAGTAATTCGGCTCGTACTTGTGGGATTTAATTAAAGGGTTCGAACATTTATAGAAAGGTTGTAAAGAATATCATTCAAGGTGTTAACATATTAAAACTGTTTACCAGGTTACATATTCTAAGTAGTAGTTTAGTAAAGGAAATTACAGGCGCTCCCAAACTAAGCAAGGCTTGTACCTTGGGAGACAAGTATTCATTAACAATAAACATATACAATAGAAAAAGTAATTAGTTTGTTTACTTAACATGATATGTAAGTGTGGTATGTAAGTATATGTATTTTCAGGGGCTCTCAAACTAAGCAAAAACTTGGATCTTGAGATACCAAAAATTATAGTTAATTATTAATAGAGTTGAGTTACATTTAATAGTGTAAGTGCACAGCACTAGACCTGCTTCCTCATCTCGCACACAACCAACAGTATTGATATATACAAGGGATCTGTACAAAAGATTTTCACACAGCCCTACGCATGTCCTAGATTGGGATCAGTTAGTATTACTAGACACTGTGTGAAAATTCCTGCACAAGATTCCACTAGTCTTAGAAAGGGGTAGTAGCTTTTTATTATCACTTTCACTATACAATTTTTAATAGGATGGATTCCGTGTCGTTATAATTAAGGTTAAGAAGATAGTTGGATATAGCGGTCCTGGCACCTCTCAGAGACGTGTTCCTCAGATCACACACCAAAGCAATTTTGTTGAATATAAACTTGAATGAGAAGTCACTAAATCTTTTTGCAAAGGCTGATCGAACAGAGGGAAGTGGGACTCTCACAGTACGTTTACTTAGCAGCTCAAGTGCGTGACCAGAAGATAGAATATTATTGAAGGTGTCGAGACTGGCTTTCAGGATATAAAGTTGCCTGACTGTAAGCACTTGGGCTTCCTGATATAGCAGATCAGTAGAAAATCTCAGGGGTTTCTTTAGCATTACTTTAAGTACTGCTCGTTGACCACGTTCCAACTCTACCAGATATGTTTTGGCTGCACTCCCCCAGACACTTACGCAGTAGAAAATAATGGATTGGCATAGAGAGAGATAGATTAACCTTAGAGTATCAGCATTTGCTGAGTTGCGCAAAATTTTCATGGTTCCAATGATTTTCCGCACTCGGCCAGTTAGAGTTTCAATGTGTTTAGCAAAATTAAGATGCTCATCTAGAGTGACACCAAGGTATTTAAAATCTTTTGCTGTCGATAGTGGCACAGTTGCAGAGTGCAGCCAGAGGAGTAGGGGTGCCGCACGGGTGTATTTTGATTGTTGTGAGAGTTTCGCATTGGGTTGCCTCTGTTTTGTGGAAGAGAATAAACTTTGTCTTAGAGGTATTTAGAGTGAGTAGATTCTGAGCCAACCATGTGGTAATTGCTGTTTTTAAGTCTTTACCGTTAAAAAGTATGGCAGTATCGTCAGCGTAGCAGACGATTTCAGCTGATTCTAGTTTTAGAGAGTGAATGTCATTCCTGTAAATGATAAATAAGGTAGGGCCCAAAATGCTACCCTGGGGCACTCCATACCTAACTGGGAGGGAGTTGCTAACGGAGGAGTTAATTTTTACAACCTGTTCCCGGTCCGACAGATAGCTATAGAACCAGTTTAGGGCTTGACCACAAATTCCCATGCTTTCCAATTTATTTAATAAGATGGGAATTGATACGGTGTCAAAAGCACGGGCGAGGTCAAGGAAGAATCCAATACATCTCTGACGTTTATCAAGATAGGCAGCGACTTATCAAGATAGACATCTCGACCAAGACAGCTTTAAAACATTAAAAACAGCATCAAAATTGGCCTATTCGTTACACAGACACGTCAAACTTGTTTGTTGATAAATGATATTTTCTAATGATCTGCAAGACGTTTTCTATTTGTAAGGTTTTTCTTTTTTTTATTATTATTTGTTTAGTTTAATTAAGATTTTAATTTAGGTTTTAATTTATTCCCATTTTTTAACAAAGTAATTAATCTGGATGCGAAATAAAATTAAAAGTTTTTCCAAATAATTAAAATAATCATGTCATGATCTTAAATTTGTAATTTAAACCCAGCAATAACAATTTAACTTGTCCTAAGGCTGACTAATCAGAAAACGCGAGTATCTTCAGAGCTCGAGGATAGAAAAATATTTGCTCCGAGGTGTATTTTCGTTTTTCTTAGCTTTTCGTGTTGTAAAATTGGATTTAAGTAGGCTCTTGACATTTATGGGGGATAAAGATGACAATTAAAAAAATATATATTATAAGTACAATTTTTTTCTGCGTCCTTACAGGGACGCTAAGATTGTTAATTTTACGAGACTTAAAAAAAAATCATGAGTCTTAAGTCGGTGCTTTAAAAAAAACTATGCGATTTACTTCAGTAACTATGTTGTTTAGGGTTATTTTTTTTTTAATTTATGTACTTTCCAGTCAAAGATTTAGAATATAGAAGTAGCTTTTCCAGTGCAGATATTAAAAAATATGTTTTTGCTGGCGGTAAAATTTGATTTTAATAAAAACCACATAAATTCAGTTGTTTCTTTAATTGGTACGTGTGTTTTTTGTTGTAAAATAGTGTTAATCGAATAAAACCTTAATATATATGTAACCAGCTACTTTTAGTATATCTGTGACAACTAGCTAGGTGTATAGTTTTGGCCACATTACGATACAAGAGCGTTTTTGGGGAATAGAGTATAGACTTTTCTGAAGTCATATTATTATCTGTGTTCTTATATAAGTGTTTGTGACTACTTATTTAAATGACAGATAAAAGTACAGGAGTAGAAAAAATAACTAAAAGTTTAAAAAACTCAAAATTATATACAAATGTTATCGTTTATTACAAGATTTTTATTATATTTTAAAAAGTAGATTTCGGTGTCCTTTTCTCTTCGTTACGAGATTTTCCAGTATAAATTAAGAAAATCACGTTTAATTTTAAAACGTGGTCTCAGCACCGAAAAGCCCTCAATTAATATAGAAAACAAAATTCAAGATTTTCACCTGAACTTTGTTGATAATTAATTTGTACTGATAATGAACGAACCCCAAATGAATATTCAAATTCGAGATTTCGAGTTTGTTATTGAAATTTATATAATTTGAGAGATAATTTAGGAGGTTGAAAGTATAAATAGTTTAAACGTGATTTTTGGAGAAAATGCTCCTCCTACACGAAATTACTCCTCTCGAATAATTATATTAATTAGACTGTGTGATCAAGCCCACGCGCTCAGATTGTGTGATTGCTCAGAATCACTGATTTATTTTTTTACATTGTTATTCAATTTTTCAAAGATAATTAGTGTGTCATTATTTTCGACCAGCAAAACTTAAACTTTTAAACAATATTTTCTTTCAAGCTAATATTTTTATATTTTAGTTGTGGAAAACCAGTTTAAATCCTAGATATATGCAATTTTTTAAATGAACAAGTCTTTGTTTCGATATAAATGCTAATAATAAAAAAGTATTTAAACCACGCTTGATGTTGTGACAAACTTCTAAATTATTTGTAATAAAAGCAAAAATAATTTTGGTATCATTAACTTTATTCAGGTGCGTCCAGTTGTCCAATCTAGATGGTTATGCCCAGACTGTTTATCAATTAGTAGAATTGATCAACAAAACTTACGGGAAAACACGTGTGGCGATATAAAGTGATGGATCGCTTCATAAATTGTTGTTCAAAGTTGCCAACGACGCCACAGGCATACAACCTGCGAATATTTTATTTATGACTAGTGGCCCGCCCCGGCTTTCACTGGTATGTATTATACATTAAACCTTCCTCTTGAAGCACTCTATCTTTTGATAAAATCAGTTACTTATCACATACAGAAAGACGGACGGAATGTGACTTTGTTTTTTAACTTCGACAAAAATTCTTGCATTTACATTACAGGACGCATTTCTTAATCAATTCTCGGTAATTTTTGTGAGCAGGTTTGATCATCTACCCAATGTCGTTGTCAAATTTTTTGGTACATTTAATAAAATAAAACTTCACGAAATAGTGTCACTTTACATTGATCATATCTATTTTTTAACGAGATTTTAGATTTATTAATGCAGAAAATCTGATATAAAGAGAGAACTCTAAAAAGTATGACGTCACGGTTGGTTATTTCATACAATTCCCATAAAAAAATGGTTTTGTTGACATTTAGAAAAAGTGTCTGATTTTACTTGTTGCCATCCAGCAGATTTGTTTACTTATTTATTTAGCAATTTATGCACACATACTTTTACACTCTTACATACATATTGCACATGTACTTAAATAAATACATATGTCTATCTAAAAATAAATTAAATATATACTTTAATATTAAATATATAGGTTACTACAATTGAGATGATTCTAATAAATAATGATCTTTTACTCGTCTTTTTAACACAGAAATCGTTTTAGATTCGCGTATAGCAGGTGGTAATGAGTTCCATAGTCTGACTGCATGTACCGATAAGGAGTAGAGGAAGGTAGATTTTATGGATTTTTTGTCGATTCGGGTTTTTTTTTCTTAATTGCTTAATTATGCATAAGGGTTCTTACAGAGTATTCTCACGACACCTGTCGGCGACCGTCGGCGACCTGTGACGCGGGCATCTCTCGCTCGTCTGTTTCTAGTGCTTTCATATACTAAGATTGCAGTTGTTAAGCCGTTTCCTCAATATAATAAACATGTTCCACTTATTTAAAGTTTTTTGTTTTAGGAAACTAATTGGTCGACTGGTTATGAACTTATTGTTTTTGTTGTTGCAATAAGAAGCTAACTATTACTGGAAACATATCTCAATAACTTCAGAAAGAAGAAACATTAACGACTGCGAAGACCTCGCACTTCTGTTCAAGTCTTTAATAAATTTTATTGTTTAGATGAACTTGCTCTTCTCAGTTGTCCAAGTCCACTGACGTAAGACGTAAATAACATAGAATAGCTATTTGAAATATTGGCCCCGGTTCTTTTATGGATACATAAATGGCGGCGTAAATTTATTCGTACGTATTTAATTTTTAAACAATGAAATCGGTTACTTACCGCTATAAGTTATGTCTTTATACTGTACCATGTTTCTTGAATGCCGTGTGGTTTCCAGCAGAGAAGAATACGGCTACTCCAGTCCTCCCATGGATGTCGTAAAAGGCGACTTAGGAAATACAAGCTAAACAACCTTATAAACATCTATCAGATCTCTCGTCTGGCCAGCAAGGAAAGTGTAGGCCAAGTCCTCTGGCTGCTCTGGCCAACTATGGCCTTCTCCTTCAGTGAAGACAAAAAGACCTGAAGACCTTGATGGTGACGATAATGTTTCTCGAATGATTATTGCAGTATTTAAGCATATACAACGTATTGTTTTCGCTCACAGACTGTCGAAAGTACTAGGCGCATAAGAGCTAGCAAGCGACTAAGTGACGTTTAATGGAGATAGCTACAATTGAACGGTACAAAACTGGGATATGTGTTTTCTCTAGTTATCAGGTCCTTTAAATCTCCACTACAGGAGCACGACTTTTTCTGTACTACTATAGAGCCATACTTGGCCAGAGTAGCCAGAGGATTTGGCCTGCACTCTCCTCGCTGGCCAGACGGTTTGGAGTGGTCTCATTGATGTTTATAAGCTTGTATTCCTTAAAAGTAGTTCTAGTGCTAGTAGTCCCTAGTCATCTCTAGTACTTAAGTACATAATAGCTCTTTGGCTAAGCCCCTCTTTTATTGTTTCCTTTGTTCGGCAAAAAGTTCGGTATGACGAAAATTCCAGCATTTTTTTCGCCTATTCGCTTAGAACTTCCTAACGGCAGAAAAGCGATTAACGCTTTTCTGTAAGAAAACTTCTCCGCTTTGATCAACAACTTTCGTTTACTTTAGGTATATGTACAGAAATACTGTTTTATGGGGCATTTTATTTTTAGAGCAAGTTCAGTCATATTTAGGTATTTTCCAGGGTCAAAAATAAATTATTTGGTACTGATAAGGAAATAAAATAATACAAAATAATGTCACTTGTCTTTGAAATTAATTAATTTATTATTGTTTTCTCCATATTTTCGATTTAAACAACCTTTTTGTATGTTTTTTGTATACATCTTTGAGTCTAAAATGCCGCAAAATATTGAGTATTGGTCAAAAATTAGAATTAAATGTGTCAAAATATCATATTTATGTAGGTTTAAAGAACTTTATTCTCATAAGAAATTTACATTTCACTTACAATGAGATATAAAACACATGAAGGTAATTAGTACAAACTAAAATTGTAGCTGCTTTTTACTAATAGTATTTTTTTTGTTTCAGGTAAAACTTCGCCCGATCTGGTCAAAAATATATAAATAAGCGGCCAAGTGCGAGTCGGACTCGCCCATGAAGGGTTCCGTAGTAGCAAATAACATAATATAAAAGTCTTGTAGTATGTTTTTTTTTAATTTTTTATATTTGAGTTGATTGAATGAAAGGTAAATTGCCGTTTATGATGATGACGTATTAAAAAAAAACTACTTACTAGATCTCGTTCAAACCAATTTTCGCTGGTAGTTTTTATGGTAATGAACATCATATATTTTTTTTAGTTTTATCATTCTCTTATTTTAGAAGTTACGGGGGGGGGGGGGACACACTTTTTTCCACTTTGGAAGTGTCTCTCGCGCAAAGTATTCGGTTTAGAAAAAAATGCTATTAGAAACCTCAATATCATTTTTGAAGACCTATCCATAGATAACCCCACACGTATGGGTTTTATGAAAAATAAATTTTTGAGTTTTAGTTCTAAGTATGGGGAACCCCAAAAATTTACTGTTTTTTTTCTATTTTTGTGTCAAAACCTTAATGCGGTTCACATAATACATCTACTTACCAAGTTTCAACAGTATAGGTCTTATAGTTTCTGAAAAAAGTGGCTGTGACATACGGACGGACAGACAGACAGACATGACGAATCTATAAGGGTTCCGTTTTTGCCATTTGGCTACGGAACCCTAAAAAGGTCTATCAACTCCCTTTGAAACGATAACTTTCATTATCCGTATGTATTAACAAGATACAGTTTCAAAACTAAAACTAGGCTGACAAAAAATAGAGAGAAAAAGCTAATAATGAATATAATTTTGTAATGCACCTTTTAAGCCCTTTCATTTGATAAAAGAAAGAAAAAATGTTTATTGTGTACAAGCACTTATAACATTCAATAAAAAAAAATTCGCTAGTGTTTCGCGGATATTGATATGTACCCTACATGGTACTTATGATTCACTTAATTTTATTTTGTAGTTATTTACTTTTGGGCCTACAGAGGGGGCTATTTTGAATTGATTGTGACGTCACATAGCCTATAACCTACGCGTAGCCAAGACGTTTCCAACGATACCTCATTTGTTAAGGTTCCATGGATATCATAGAAGATATGAGTTAACAGATGAACATACATACATAAATAAATAGCGGCAAAACACATAACCCTCCGTTTGGCTTCGCCTTAGACGGCTAAAAAATCTCCCAAGCTTGTCGTAGCCGTTCTAAAGTCTATCGTATCGTAGCATTCGTAGCATGGCTACGACGATTCGTAGCACTACTACATTTGTAGCAGTGCTACAACATTTGTAGCAGTGCTACAACATTTGTAGCAGTGCTACAACTTTTGTAGCAGTGCTATAGCATTTGTAGCAATGCTACAACATTTGTAGCAGTGTTACAACATTCGTAGCAGTGCTACAACATTCGTAGCAGTGCTACAACATTTGTAGCTGTGCTACAGCATTTGTAGCAGTGCTACAGCATTTGTAGCAGTGCTACAACATCTGTAGCAGTGCTACAACATTTGTAGCCGTGCTACAACATTTGTAGCAAGTCTGTCAGTACTCGGTTCCATGTCCTGTTCATAATGTAAAGCGCACTACACACCAAAGCCGCCGAGCCGCCGACATATGTTGGCATCTTTTTGTCGGCGGGTAAGGTTGGCGGCTTCACACATTGCAAGTCGGAAAACTTATTTGGTGGCATGCCGGCGGCTCGATGTCAGAAACTTTTACTTACTTCGCTACAGCTCGAGTTTTACAAGTTTAAGCGCATACGCAAGCTACAGATAAGCCGCCAACGCGGGTCCCCCCTTTATACTTTATAGAACTTTTTATGTTATAATATTATTTTGTATAATAGCAAATTACAGAACGGAATTGCGTAAAGAAATTGTTTGGCATCTACTAATTCTGAAATCTTAAAGTATGTTATTTCACATTCGGACATAAAAATTCGGCCAAACAATCACTGTATTAAACATTTTTTATGCATTTGAAGTGTTCTCCTTAATAAGATTCTGCCAAGTGTGTTATGCCACATCAAATTCGGGGCGTCAAGATTCTGTCAGATAGAGAGTAACCCGCCAACGTGTAGGCGCAACACGCGCTGACGCAGGTTACCGTCATGATTTTTTGGATATAGGCCGCGGTTGGGTCGGCAGGCTGTGACGGCGCGGCGGGTCGGCGGCTTTGGTGTGTAGTACGCTTAATGTATTATATATATAGGATTTATTTTCTTTATAGATTTTCTTTACGATTTATGTACAAACATGAGTTAGACACATAAGGGCAGCAAATCTCGTCGCCGCTCCTAACACTTGCCCTAATGATGATATTCTAAGCTGATCGAAACTAGTTGGCAATTCTTGATACACTATGTGAGTAAACCATAATGAAATTATGACACGTTTGTTTTTTAAATGCCTACTCAAGTAAGATCAAAGTCGACATATCAAAGACTCAGCTCCAAAACAAGGTACTGGGTTCGATTGCCAGGGCAAGTAAGAAAATGTTTTTTTTTAAATAGTCCTGGGACATGGGTATTTATGTGTACCTATATTTATTGTAATATATATAGTATCACTGGCTATCTCATAATACAAAATTCAACATATTTTGAGGCTAGTTCAATCAGTTTGATTTGTCCTTATACAACGTGGAAGGGACATGCCCGTAATAAATCGAACCGAGGGCTATACAAGACCACTTTATTAAGTTAAAATAACAGTAAAAAAAACGGCATTTCCATTCAAAAGTGTGCAGCCGCCCGGGAAATTTGTATGGGAATGTCGAAATTTATTTTTAACTTTTGTTTTAATATCAATATAATATAGTGATCTAGTTTAGCATGTTGTTCGTTTTATTAAGGGAATGTCCCTTCCACATTGTATATTTATTTATATTTAAAACCAAACATAATGCATAAAGAAATAAAACTGCATGATAAGTATGCAGTTTTATTTCTTAATGCATTATGCTTAAAATATAAATAAATATACAAATGGTTTATGGGGCTCAAACACTACAATTAAGCCTAAGCTTTGATTAATGGGGGATACGAGAGCTTTCCGAGGTCACGGCAGTTCTGATTAATGTGAGCTTTTATTTATTGCCCATCGGCCGCACTTTGTACTTTTTATAGGCTCTTTTGCCAAGTTTTTCAAGGTAGTCAGTCTGCTAAAGAGGATTGTCATGTTTGATTTACACCACTGACTCGAATAAATGGAGGTTTAAATGAATAGCCAAGTGCGTGTCGGGCCACGCGCAGTGTAGGGTTCTTTAGTTGCGAATGACCGTCTTTGAGCTCATGCCACTTATACGTCTAAAATCTATTTTTCTATAGAATTTGTATGAAATTTTACTTTTCCGAGTACATTTTATAAGTTGGTCGTCTATAAGCCTTTTATATAGCTTTTTTCATTTGTAAACCCTACTTGGTGTTCATTTTAATCTCGTTATATTTACTACAGCTGTGAAACTTTTCACGTGTCCTTATATAACCGTTTAACAGATAGATGTGCACTTGACTCTAACAAAAATGTTACATTATATAACCAAATATATTACCGTATAAAAACGGATTCCTTAATTAAAAAATTGTGTTCCCTTACTCACAATATTTTAAAAAGACCTATTTAACGAAACTTAACACTTTGAGTTACTCGAGAAAAAAAAAATACTATCACTGGCATGGAAGATAGTTTTTTTTTTAGATTTTATTTACCCCTTTTTTGGCATTATTAATATACATAGTTACATACCCATGCCAAATTACTGTTCTCTAGTACAGATAGTGTCTAAGTAAAACCGCAGACGGACAGACAGACAGACGTAGCATCAAATTTATAACACCTGCTTTTTTGTCTGGGGTTAAAAAAACGCTTAAATCAGATCTAAGTATTTTAATGTTCTGGTTATAATAGCAACGCAGAGTGGTGGCACGGATTTAACTAAAATGGAACCTAAACTATGACCTAAGAAGGGGTGTCTATTAGAATACAGATTTTTTTGACATCGAATTTCATTTCCCAGAAAACTATTCCACGATTTTTAATACATTTTTTTCTTAATAAAACGAATAGTTTATCATCGCAGTTTCATATTATAATAACAACATTTTAAAATATATATATTTTGAAATAGTTTTCTTTTATAAAAAAACGGTATGTCGAACTAACATTTCATATAAAATATTAAGTTATCGATAAAACTGTTCATAAAAACATGTTTCAATATGTAACGGTACACATAATAACTCGCTTCGCTCGCTCGGCTCGTGCGTGTGTTGGTCGCAGTTCTAACATAACCTAACCTATAGGATTGCCCTAACCTAGGAAAATGGATAGAAGTGTCTTAGCACTCGCCAGCCGCTGCCGCGGCACGCTCGCTTCGCTCGCTCGGCTCGTGCGTGTGTTGGTCGCAGATCTAACATAACCTAACCTATAGGATTGCCCTAACCTAGGAAAATGGATAGAAGTGTCTTAGCACTCGTTTTAAATGTTTCAACTATTTTGCAAACTGAAACTTACGTAGAATCAAAATTATGGGTAACCAAACTTTGATGTTGCGTTATTTCGATAAAATAAATAAAATATGAAAAGAAATCACGATAGACTGAGTTTGTCAATTACGAATAATCGAGTAAATGAAATTTCGATGTCAACAGATTTTAGGATTTGTTCAATATTGTATTAAAAGATTTGCGAATAGTTTTATGGGAAATAAAAATCGTTGAAGTTAATTGCGAGAAAGTGATGGGTTCCCCCTAAGAAGTCACCAAAGGTGTAGTTTGTGTACACAGATAAATATACAGTAATTATCTCATTACACAAGTAAACAAAGCCTGCCTTCTAGCGCGCTAATTAATGTTATTTGCACTGAAAGTCGTTTAGTTTACTGTTGGGAAACTGAGCTTATACGGGCTGACTGGTAAACCACGTGTCATACTTAAGGACATAATGATTCATGATCACACATAAAAAAGTGTGTTAAATAACCGGCCAAGTGCGAATCGGATTCGCGAATTAAGGGTTTCGTACCATTATCTATAAAAAATCGCATTTGTTGTATGGGAGCCCCCCTTAAATGTTTATTTTATTTTGTTTTTAGTATTTATTTTATGGCGGCAACAGAAATACATAATTTGCGAGAATTTCAACTGTCTAGCTATCGCAGTTCTTGAGATACAGCCTGGTGACAGACAGATGGACAGACAGCGAAGTCTTACTTATAAGGTCCCGTTTTTACCCTTCGGGTACGGAACCAATCAAACAAACAAAATACTTAAAGTCTTGGAATGTCTAAAACCTCGCGCTGTCAATGTGGTTGTAAGGACCACACTATGACACACCTCACCTTCCCATTGCGCCCCACCAGATGCACTAAGCGTGACCTATGTGAAGTTTCTGACAACGCTGTGAAAGTGGCAACCTTCTGGAGGCAAAAATATTATTTAATACGCTATTTTCCAACAAGTCAAATCAGCAACTTTTTTCTAAACGTCAAAACAAACAGTTTCTATGGAATTTTTTGTATGAAATACAGGCAGATGACGTAATAGATTTTTGGAGTCAAATAGCGCTCTTATTATTAGTTTTTCTACAATAATAAATTTAAAATAACGTTAAAATGGATATGTTTAAAGACAAGTGACATTATTTTGCGACGCTTTATTTTTCTATTAGTACAAAATAATTTATTTTTGACTTAGGAAAGTACCCTAATTTTGTGCTTTCGACACGAGATGAAAATGAAGAGAGAAGGACGTAACAGTGTCTTTATAGGTGGATACCCTACCCTAGCTGGTAAAGAAGAAGAGAGAAGGACGTAATAGTCTATTTATAGGTATATACCCTACCGTTGCTGGTAATCAAACCCATAGAACTTGTAAAATGGTCGATCTTCATGATTGTTTACGTTTAGTCACAACATCGGTTTTTATTTATTTCATTGGTTCATGTACACAGTGGACACTTGAAAATTTACAAATAAAACCTTATAAAAGTAAACATAGTACATAGGTGCTACTTATTTATAAAGAAATTTCTTCCAGCAGCCCCGCGAGAGGAAATGGAAAGAAAGATAAATATTTTTCATTTTTCGACCTATGTTCCTTGGGAAATGTTGTTCAGTATGATCGGTATATATCGGAGAATATGTCAAGCTTACAGATTTACACCCTGTATACTCATATATACCTACACTTAATAATATACACGGTGATTTTTCATTGGTTTTGAAGCCGAAGGCCACTTCATAGGCATCGTTAGTAAGACCTAATCAGCTAGTCAAAATAAAAATTCAGAAACAAAAAAGGTTGTCTAAAACTCGATTGTAAACTTGTGAGATCAATTAGTAGTACCGCCGCCATACACCACCCGCCGGCCGGCCGGGGTCATCGACATTACGCAGCTGGCGGCCGGCGTATAACTACGTGGTCACGATCGAAAATCATTTACGCAACTTTTATATCTTATGACATACAGAAATTTGGATTACATATATGAATAGAGGAATTTATTTACTATACGACATTTTTTTTTCCAAAACCAATAAAAAGTCAGCGTGTATAAGATAACATTTCTAATCGATAATAATCGCGACACTGGTTGACTCATCGACATCGATTAAGCTATTATGAATAGCTCGTTAATCGGTCGCATCGTTAGAATCGACTCATTTAGCCCATTAATCGGCGCTGAAACCTCTGATTAATGTTTTACAGTACATTTAGTCGATTTTTCCAAGTTTCCTGTAATGAATCGAGTGCGCGTGTGACTGACGGCTAGCGGTACATTATTAGATTGATTGTGATTGGTTTTGGTAAGTAAATAATTATATTTTCGCGAGTGTACACATTTAATCTAGAGTCATTCGAAGACGGCGCGTGGCCTGAGGAAAATCGACTTGATGGGCCTTCATTATCGCATCAAGTGGAACTTTTTGGGGTTCCGTAGTAAACATGGAGCCCTTATAGTTTCGCCATGTCTGTCTGTCCATTCGCGTTTTTACTCAGAGATTATAAGTACTAGAAATCTGTAATTTGGCAGGGGTATTTACTTATATTAATTATGCCGATAAAGTGCAAAAATAAATCTTGAAAAAAATTTTTTTTTGGTTTGGCTCCCATACAAGTAGGAGTAAATTTTCTCTCTATCTGCTAAACGGTTATATATGGAAACGTGAAACAATTCACAGCTGTAGTATACATAACGGAAATTAAAGCAAAACTATCAGAGCTAAGTAGGGTTTATAAATTAAAAAGTTACAGGCGACCAATTTATAAAATGTACTGGGAAAAAGAAAATTTCATACAAATTTATTAGAAAATTAGTTTAAGTGGCATGAACTCAAAGTCGGCATTTGCACAACGGAACCCTTACTATGCGCGTAGCCCGACACGCACTTGGGCGATTATTAGAATCATAAGACGGATGAAAAAAAAATGTCGACGCATCATGGTATCTAACGCACTATCTTCACATAAACATAATACCAACATAAACCTGGCTTGGCCGTATCTTAGATTCACCTGAGCGTTCTAATCTGCCAGATACCGCCAGATTGCACTGGTTTAGTGGAAATTTATCGTGGGATATGTTTTCTAATTAATGTTTATATATCTGGAGCGATACTGTATGAGAGATGTGAGAGAAGGGTTAAGCCTCGTTTACATAGACTTAATAGGCGTTTATGTTTAGTAACGCTGAGTGACAAATTACTTGTTAACGTTTGTACAGTTGGGGTAGGTCAGAAAATTTAGACTTTTTTACTACGAATAAACAGAAATGTGTGAAACATATTTTCTGGTTAGTCTAAGTGATGACCGGTAGAAAATGTGCCATATTATATGACAGGTAGTCCATTACTTATATTAATATTTTTAATGTTATATATTGCAAAAAATTTCAAATAAATTAATGACGAATAAATAACCGATTTATCGGTCTTTGAATGTTAATACATTCGCTATCCATAAATAAAAGACGATTGGTAATCTATATTAATTAAACGATACATGGGACAGGGAAATTGTCCTTGGGCAAGCGTGGTAACTAAGAGAAATCCTTCCTTTATCAGGAGAGGCCTTTAGTTCAGCATTGAATTGATAACAGCTGATAAAGAAGTAAGTCCAGCAGTGGATTTCCTGTGATTGACATAATGATGATACAGAAGAACTCGCAATGTTCAAATAAATTTAATAGTCAAGTAAACGAGGCATAAAGATGTAAATGCTTTTCCTTTACTCACGTTTAGCAAACAAGGGTTACTTTGAATTCCCTACGTCATTTCAGGAGACGCATACGTAAACATTGGGTTATTAGGATTTTGAGGCGGGAAATTATAAATGCTTGTAAAGATTTATTTAATCACTTGTACAGATTGGCGGGAGAATACTTTAATATACTTTGTAGCGGTTATAGAACTTTTTTTGAAGTCGGTTGTAAATCATCTGCATATCTCATTTCCGTATATATATTAATAAAAGTAACGTAGTAGAAAACCCTTCAGAGTTCAGAAGGCAGGCGCCCAGCTGAACACATGAATCATCACCTGTCTTTTACAGGTTATTAAACCCTCCCACAAATCAGTACAGGGTGTCCTAACTTTCAGGAAAAATAAGCGGATTTGGGTAAAAAATCAGTAATTTATAAGAGTTACATAATGCGTGAAGAATGTATATTTTTAATTTTTGACTGCCTCCGTGGTCCTGTAGTCAAGGCGTTCGTTTTGTTATCCGGGGTCTTGGGTTCGAATTCCACTGAAAGCATACTTTAAGAAAGTTGTTTCCAGTTTAGTTAGCATATTGCAAGCTTGAATCACCTGATGATCCGAAAAGAAAGATGATTTCGTATTTCGGAAGGCAGGTATAATATGTAGGTCCCGAATGCCATCTAGCGTTTGCTCACTCTTACCCAAGGACGGTTCTGGTCTACCCTTTGGGTTGCGGAGGTTAGACGGCAGTCGCTCTGTGTAAAAACCAGTAACCTCGTCAAATCATCTAGGTTTTGAAGCGAACCCCGGGCTCTGAAGCGTTACCGCTGACGATGCAACCGGGAATGCGTGAGGATGCTGACGATCAATGTATATTTTCAAAGCAAAGTTAAATTGTTTTCCTTATCGCTATATTTCGAAATTCGTGGTTAAAATTAACACCGAATTTACCTCGGGGTACCAATTGTAGAGCTGTTAAAACAAAATAAAAAACTATAACATCAGATAGAACTCATGTTTCCGTCTTTCGAATCTTTTTTAAAAGGAAGAGGGCAAGCAATTGATGTACGACAAAAAAAACTTAATATAAAGAAGAAGAAGAATCGATGAGAAATGTAGTAATATTTTAAAACTATAACCGACTTGACCTCCTAACTGCACAACCCATTTTGATAATTTGAATCGTTCTATGTGAACACTTGACAAGTATGCCCTTCCTAACAAAAAATAATTTTCTTAATCGGTCCAGGCATCTTCGAATAACTGGTATTATAACCCCCTTCTTTTTGGAAAGTCAGTAAAAATAGAAAATAAAAGATAGATGTGGGATTAAGGGAAGAGGAGCTCCAGGACAATACTTTATTGCGAAGACCACAATATTTTTAGTTCGTACGTCGCATTAGGAACTCAAAATGTTCATTCTTTAGTTTTTCCTTCGCTCACATTTCAATTTATTCAGTCGCGTTTGTACTTTTGTACGTAGGAACTTTTTAGAAACACCCTATACATACATAAAGGTTCCTGCAAAGTGAAAAATCGACTGAAAGGTTTTTGCCAGTGATATTGCGATTATGGGTCGTAAAATCACCGAATAGTGCTAAGCGTTTTATGTTTAAACCCCATGAATTTTCTGTGCCAAGAGCACTCCGTTTTATGGTACGCACGTGATTTCGTTTAGTCAAATTTTTATATACATACTCATCATCATTATCATCATATGCCTGTCTTAGTCTTGGCCTACACGAAGATTTGCATGCAAAAATTACATCGATCTGTTTAATTGGGTATTATCCTAAGCCAAGAATAAAGTATTTTGTACTGATAACAAAATAAAACGTCGCGAAATAATGTCACTTGTCTTTGAAAATATCCATTTTAACGTGATTTTAAATTTATTATTGCAGAAAAACTGATAATAAGGACGCTATTTGACTCCAAAAAACTGTGACGTCATCTGCCTGTATTTTATACAAAATCCCATAGAAACTGTTTGTTTTGATATTTAGAAAAAAGTATCTGATTTGACTTGTTAAAAATAGCGTAAACTTTCATACTGTAACCGGCCCCCTGCTTGACGTCAACCATTGAATTATAATTGCTAACGTCACCCTCTTTGGGAGCTTTTGTCCTATGAAGTTAGAGGGAAAAGTTTTGTCCGTCATTAAAGCAGTTATTAATTCGTAACTATAGCAAACCTTATTTCATATCTATCCATTTACCGATTTACGGGGGAAATTTGCAGGGGAAGGTGAGGTTCAGTTCTGTTCCATTAGTACTGTTGGGATGCAAGATTGCGGTGGTACGGAAAATGCAGAAAGTTACTTAAAATTATATTTATTAAAAGTTCTACAAGTAAGTCCGATATAATTTGTTCTCAGATTTACGCACACGGCTAGTTATATTTTAGACTAAAGTTTACATCACAAATAGTTTTGTAATATAATAGACAATGTTAGTTAAATGTTGATAGATATTGTTACTGATATGTTTTAGAGAAAATGTTAAAAGTTAAGTTTAATCTTAGAATGCACCCGGACTTGCCGGCGTTTAGTTGTGCACTGATTGTTACGTAGTGTGGCTCGCGTTTCGGAGTTAGGTAAAATAACAAAAGTGTTTGGTTCCATTTATTGCACCGTACAAGTACTTATATAAATTCTGTGTCATTACGACAAAATAATTGTCCCAAAATGGAATGGAACATAAGCGTAGCCTCGTTACAATATAATTAACTTTAACGTTGTTTTACCATCCTCGTTAAGGCGATTCAAAGGCTGATGAGCGAAAAAACGGTTTTGTTAAATTTTTAGATATTGACGATTAAGGCCATACCTAAATTTTCCGGGGTCCAGTGATGCCCCATTGTTAGGGAGACAATGATTATATCTGCTTTTTAACCCCCGACTCCCATGCTGGTCTGGGAGAAATAAAAAAACTTAGAATGTACCAGCTGCTTCTCTTCCCACGCAGATCGTAAAAGCCGATCGAGGGAATTGGCAAAAATGCAAATCATGTAAACAGGCGATGCGGCTAGCAACCCATCACTGTATTGATTGCTTTTCCATCTTCTCGCCCACCATGACGCTAAAAGTGGCTTTTGGGTCTTGCGGCCCTGGGCTCTGCATAGAACCGCAAGACCCAAAATGCTCTGTCTGCCCCATTAAGGATAAAGACGTGATAGTATGTATGTATGTTATTATTTGTATTATTCTAGGATGGAAATACGGGAAAAATAAAGCTATGTTCACCCAAGAAAAATCATTCCATCTACAGTTTCCTGATAACCTGTACCAACCTCAACTTGTAACATAAAAAAATAAACAAAATCGTGTAACATTTTTCAAGGAAGCCATACGATAATACCTCCGCTTTCCTCCGCTGAGCCCGCAAATGCACTTCATCCATTTCAAGCAACATTTGTTACGGACTTACCAAGTCATTTAGGCCGCCAGAAATTATAAGACCGTAGCCAAGATTTTGTTTTTAAAGGGGGTATGAAGTGTCCCATCCTACCATCTCACCCACTAACACGCAAAAGTGGCCTTTGAGTCTTGCAATCCGCTGCTTAGAGCCGCGATACCCAAAATGATCTGTGCTGAAGAAGAAAGAGGTGACATAGAGGTACATCACTCTAGGTCTTTGGTGTACATGAACATGAAATATCCAAGGTCTCAGTGGGAAGGAAGGGAATAGAAAAATGGCGCAGATTACATACAACGTGGAAGGGACATACCCGTAATAAATTGCACCACGGGCTATGGTAGAATGACTTTTGTCGTAGTGGACCACTTTAGTACGTTTCGACCTTTAGAAAAGAAGTCATGACCCATGACAAAGTTACCTGTCTAGATAGCAGAGGATCTTTTACTATACATTTTTAGTAATTTTTAAATCTAAAAAAATTCAGTCTTTGTACCAGAAAAGTGATTTTAAATATAATATAATCAAATTTTTTATATCATACCATTGTTAATATAGTATACGCCGGGGAGCATGAAATTAATTATAATATATCAATAAGACCTCTCCAACCCATCTGGCCAGCGAAGAGAGTAAAGGTCAAGTCCTCTGACTGCTCTGGCCAAGTATGGCTCTGGTAGTTCAGAAAGGGTCTTGCTCCTGTAATGAAGACTAAAAGACCTGATGATGATGATGATACCAGAGTGTTGGGCTTATGCACTGCGCAAATAATTGCTTTGCATTTGTGCACATTACTTAAATATGGTGATGTATAAAAATGCAGTTTCTAATTATCTTTATTTTATTAAAAAAAAATTTTTTTGATTTGAGACAAACTTTTTCACGCCCTTACACAACTTACATCCCCATATATCTCACTCTTATATACGGGCCTTTATAAGTCCTCACCGTATGCCTACCAGGAGCCGAGGCCACACTAAGCTCCTAAGCCAGTCTTATTACGAAAATACGTCACGTAGCAGCTATGAAACAACGTAAAAATATTGTTTTAAATTACCTTCAGATTTCTCTGGAACTGTAAGATTTAGGATATATTTGGACGTGATTACGCTTTTCTTTTCAAAACGAGGTTCTTAAATTGTAACTCATGCTCAAAGAAAAAGTTACAAAACGTTCGGTTTTTTCCGGCGTAGTTCAGATATTATCGACAAGCACTGGCCGCCCGCCGTTTTTAACACTTACTTTGCTTTTTCGTGTGTGCAAGTGGCCAGCACTAGTTTTGAAGTTTTCAAGCTGCATCTGACACAGCTTAATAACTGCCTTAATAAATTGATGACAGCCCGGACCAACAGCTTATACGTACCTCCCGAAACACGGAGAAGCTTGAGAAAATTTTATGCCACTTTTGGTCACCCATCCAAGTACGGACTACGCCCGGTGTCGCTTTACTTACAAGAGCGCTATCAACACTTTACATCTAATGACATTTGGGATTGAAGAAAATTGGAACTTCGTTCTTAATTGGATTCTCAATCTATCTACAGATCTTTTATTGTTATTTACTGTTCTTTCCTACTGCAGGGCAAAGGCCTTTCCCTTATTTCTTTAGTAGTTTTTTCTGTCTGTTGCAAAATCTTTCTATCCACACAAAAACTTGTCCAGATCATTCTGCCACACGGTTATTGGGATACCTGTACTAAAGATGTCATTCGTCCGTGCTGGGGAATGCACGTAAAGTCGTTGGTCCTGGTTGCCATGGTTGTTATCAAGCTATGTCAGATGTTTGATGGCTTGAAAATTTTGACACCTGCTTGCCGCTTACACGAAAAACATAAAACGAGGACTAAATATGTTAGTTGGTTTAAACCATTATTCTCCCAAACCAAGTCGACACTGACAGATAAGATAGTGCCACTTTACTAGATGCTAACTTGATTTGGGCGGACGATGGTTTATACCTAGTAACAAAGTTAGTCCTCGTTTTATAATAAGACGGATAGAGTTTATACTTTAGCATAAACCGTCGTGTCCGCGAAAAAGTTTAATAAAACTACCCATTTAACCCTTCCCATCTCACGCATGCCGATGCGTGAGATGTGCGTCTATTTTTCAATGGACAGATAATGTACGGGACGGCCGATCCAATTCAAATGGTGACCATTTATTTGGGTGCGGTGTTGGGTTGCGAAAAATGCGCTTACCCGGTTTTACCCTCCGGCAAACGGTAATTTACGGTATCGGAAATAAAACGTCGATAAATAAGTGGAACTAATATAAGTAGTGTATATTGTACTCGTGCCGCCGTGCGGTTTCCGGCAGAGTAGAATAGCACCACTCCAAGTCTTACCGTATATGTCTTAAAAGGCGACTCAGGAAATACATTAAAAAAAGTTTGCTCGTATAAAATCAATGAGACCTTTCCAACCCGTCTGGCCAGCGCGGAGAGTGTAGGCCAAGTCCTCAGGCTGCTCTGGCCAACTACGGCTCTAGTAGTACAGAGAGGGTCGAGCTCCTGCAGTGGAAACTAAAAGACCTGATGATGATGATTATACTTGTAACAGTGTACTGATTGTGGTCCTCTACAACCTTGCCATACCCTCACAAGCACCTATACCGACCACACTGAACAACTTTTTCAAGTAACATAGGTCGAAATATGAAAAATGAAATTGGACTTTCCATACTAAATCGATCAGTAAGGGGGAACAATATGTTTTTTCATAATTCGATCTCTGCTCCTTAGAGAGTTGTTCAGTATGACCGGTACCGGCACTTCTGGGAATATGGCAAGGTAACAGATATTTACAACTTGTATACATGTCGCAGTTGAATTGTATAATCCGTTGTTATTCAAAAACTCTAGCTGTTTGGCAATACAGCTCGGTTTTGTAAAACAGCTGAAAATATTTCAGCTCGATTGTCAATGAGTTACGTAATTACGTTTCACAAAACAGCTAGCGTTGAGATAGCATACAGGGTTACCATTATTAAATAAAACTGTGTTACCAAACGAAATAATATATGAGGAGACAATAGTTGTTCTTTATTATTTTTATATTACTCGTGGGATTGAAATAAAACTCAATTCAACTCCTTACTAAATAATTCAGTCTCCAACACCAATGAAGAATGATAATCAGCTCGATGCAATTGGATTAGAAATATAGAAATTTTGTAAACCCGACAACTCAATGGCGCAGCGATTTCTTACGGCCAATTGATCTACGTGAATTTTCCATCTTGCCGGAAGGCGGGCGTCGAAATAACAATATGGGATCCAAGCTAAAGGTCTGCTTTATTCTTTTCAATCTTTTGCACTCCGAAATCACAAACGATGCCCCCGATGTCTCTCGATAAAAACAGCTTAGTCCCGGAACGCGGCGAAGAATTTACTTTATGGGAGGCCATATTTGTTGTTATGACACTGACACTTCACAAGCCACAAGACCCACAAGTGGCAGAATTCCGAAATAATCGGTCTACAATCTTACGTTAGCTATTTTGTTAAACGTAACACATTGGACGATCTAGCTGAATGATTTTCAGCTATATTACAAAACCGAGCTGTAATGCCAAACAGCTAGAGTTTTTGAATAACAGCGGATTATACAATCCAACTGCGACATACATATCACGTCTTTCTCCCTAACGAGGTCGACAAAGCCTAGGGTCCTGGGGTCTTCTGACTATATTATTGTGTGTTTTATCATGTAAAAATTATATAATCAAATATTCTTTTCCTTGTTTCAGCACCATGGCCACCATTGTCGATAGTCTGCATAACAGCTTGCTATGAGGATGATGGGTCACTTCCACCGAGCTCCATCTTTACATATTTTCCAAATTAAGGTAACATTTATACACCTATTATAATACCTTCACGCTGGGAATGGCTTTAGGTCTTTTGGAACTACCCAGTAACAAAACAAGACGTGATTAGTATAAAATGTGTGTACAATTCGCTACTTTCTTACAACTCAAATCAAATAATTTTCTAAACATCCAAACAAAAATTATGTGAATTGTATGAAATACAGACAAATGACGTCATAGTTTATAAGAGTCAAATAGAGCTCCTAATATCAGTTTTTCTGCAAAAGTAAATTTTAAATCACGTTAAAAATGGATGTGATCAACGAAAAGTTACTTTATTTTTGACATTTTACATTCTTATAAGCACCAAATAATTTATTTTTGACCGCGGAAGGTACCCAATTGTACATAGTATACGAGCATAGCTCCCGTTTGTGTTTACTCTTATGCTGACAAAAATACATTTCTTGAGATTATTTAAATAAATAAATATATAGGGATAAATTACACTGATTGAGCTAGCTCCAAAGTAAATTTTCCAACTTGCCCTGACCGGGGATCGAACCCGGAACTTCTGGGTGGCGGACTAACATGGTGACCACTACGCCATCATCATGTCGTCATCGTCAAATAATGTGAAGCAAGATACCTATTGTAATTATTTTATATTTTAATTAATTAATCGTTTGTTAGCTTTCCAAAATTGACATGAAGAAAAACAAAACATCAACCTTAAGGTAGTGTAGTAAGTATAGTTATATTTAAAAAACAACGAATATATTTAACAATAACGACAAAACTTTTATTTAACTTTGTTTTTTACGTTCCATTGTTCCGATAACAGTTCTCATGAATTTAAAAACTCCCGTGCGTTCCCGGGAGACCCGGGTGGAGTAGATTTATCCGGATCTGGATTCTGGTAAAAAATCGCCCGCCGTTGATCCGGGTGCGAGCCGTGTAAAGCGGGTACTCAATAAACAACCGATAGTGGCGCCACCTGTCACTTTATGGCGCACGCGACAAAGTGCTTTTGCTGTAAAAAATCTGGTCTTGTCGAATTTATGTACGATACGACGTTTTATTACACAACTGCGGTAGAAAGGGTGATGTTTTTCATGTATGTATTTATATTTCTTTGTTAAAACTTGTTTTCAGTCTGGTTAGGATATTACAGGCTTAAATTCCGTGATTATCTGAAAAGAAAGATGATTCCGTGTTTCGGAAGGCACGTATAAACTGTAGGTCGCGAACGCCATCAGCGTTTGCTCAAAACCTTTCCAAGGATTGGTTCTGGTCTTACTTTTGGGTTGCGAAGGTAAGACGGTAGTCACTTTGTGTAAAAAAACAGTAACCTTGTCAAATCACCTACATAGGTTAGTAGCGGACGCAACGCAACCAGTAACCTCGTTAAATCGCATAGGATAGTTAGCGGACCCCGGGCTCTGAAGCATTTATCGCTGAGGATGCAATCGGGAATACGCTCGGATAATGATGACGAGTGGCTTAAGGAATATACTGGAACTGAAATTGATTAATTTGTATGTTAAATCTTTATTATACACTAGCCGAAGCCCGCGACTTCGTTCGCGTGGACTTTATGTCTCTGGAAAATGCTCATCAGGCTGAACAACTTTTACTAAGGCGGCATTTTTATATCTCTATAGTTTAGCTGGACCATTATGGTTCTGCATCAGGCGTTTCATTTCCCAAAATCATTTATACCCTATATGTTGCCCAGGCTTAATACCTATATAACAAAAAAAGTTTCGTTCGAATCCGTCCAGTATTTCCGGAGATTAGCGTGTACAAACAGACAAACAGACAAACAGACAAACAGACATACAGACATACAGACAAACAGACAGACATTTTTTTTAAAATTCTTACTCTATTACAACGTCTCCATCGCCCCCAATATTTTTTTTGGAAATATATTTAATGTACAGACACACTTTTTTTACTGTTTTATTATATGTATAGATATAGATAAACACAAGACATAAAAATACAAGTTAGAACTAGAAAACAGTACAAAGACTCTGCCTTTTCTCTTATTCCAGATAGAGATCTCTTCCAGTCAACTTTGTAATAAGAGGACAATTTACAACACAATGTAAGAGTGGGTTAATTTCAGTTATCACTAGGTACACAATTACACAATAACGCTATAGTCGATTAAATCATTAATTAAAAATAATATTACAAACGAAGTATTAACATGATTGTATTTCGGTGATTATGTTTATAGGGTTTAGGCATTCAAGATCCAGTACTAAGTAGTTATTTCATTGTGTTTCGATGATTATGTTCTAAGTAAGCAGTGTTTTTAGATTCCAGTTAATAAAATTGAAAAAGATTTAGCTTATCTGCAAAGCTAATCGGGAGGTGCCACGTCATCCCAAAATGGAACATGATGCTAGTAGTAATATCGCTTGCACTAGGATTTTATGTCACGGCCAAAGGTATTATTTTATATAATGTTTAAGTACTGTACGTGTACGTTCATAATTAACAATCTTAGTCTCAGTACTTAGTTTAACCAAAAAAAGTATGTTGTAACTATTTTGTATTTTTAAACAAAGTATCTGTTATGGACGATGTAATAAGTGGAAGCGCTTTTCATAATGCCCGGGTATTATGAATAATGATAAGCTTCTTCGGGTAAAGTAATCACACTAATATTATTAAGGCGAAAGTTTGTGAGTGTTTGTGTGTTGTCTTCTTCACGCGCAATCGACTGGACCATATTTGATAAAATTTCGTATACAGAAAGCTGACACAGGCTTTACTTTTTCCGCGCGGGTAACACTGCACGGCGAAGCTAGTTAATTATAAATTGAACTTCCTTATTTATTACATTGCCGTGATTATTGTCATGCGGATTTCACTGGCAATCTGATACTACACAAAAAAAATCGACAGTCCAAACAAATTGACAGGCTGCACACTTTTGTATGAAAATGCCGATATAAAAAAGATCTAGTACAGCGTCTGGTTTGATTTATTACGGGTATGTCCCTTCCACGTTGTATGCTACCTATCATTTATATCTGCTTGAAACATAACGAAAAAGTCTGCATTCGAACTCAATATGCTGAAACAGAAGGCTTCAAGTTTTGTTCTAGTCATCTTATATTCTGGTATATATGTATATTGATAGATTTACTTTGACTCGACACAGCAAACTCAATATTGACCGTAAATTTTCCGACTCGGACAGTTTTTCATATTTACTTCTTTATTACTCATATGATAAGTAAAGCGTAGTCTCTTTTTTTGTTTTGTGTTTAATGTTTTCAATAGTAACAGGAGTTTCTTGGCCTCATACGCCTTTAACATTTTGTTATAAGCTTAAAACTTTTCCTCCGTCATAGCCAGGCATTTCGAGTGGTAGATCCTCTTACATTGTTCTTGCTAACATTTCATATAATGTTGTCCCCATTTTAGGGTATTCCTCTAAAATAACTTATAAAACTGTTTTTTTTTTTGATAGGAGTTATTACTTGTGACTTATGTTCCGTAAGCTCGTTCTACCCGCAACAATCAATAATTTGTCGCCAGAAGCATCTACGAAGCAATCAAAAGACGTACACCAACCTCTGATTGTATAGTTAGGTTTAGGAATAAAAAAGTGAAGAAATAAAGATCGGCTAAAAAATACTCGTATCCGGAGCCGTTAAATAATTATTTAAAAAAGATTTGACTTTTTCGAATCTAGCGGTTTGTATGCAACAGACGAGAAACTTATTGCACTGTGTAAATGAGGTCTTTGTGTCATTTGCAATACAACTAAGATTCTGCTATTCTTTTTTTAACAATAAACAACGGTTCTATGGAGGTAGATTCCTGATTTTTCAGTTGAATGGTGCTATGGTAGACTTAATGCTCTGTCTAAAATGCGTACAGACTTGAAGTCCTCAGCTACCCATAAGGCAATGAAGTATAACAACTTTCTGAATTCTAAGAAACGATAATTAGGTCTTACAATTCGTGTTATGACAAACTTGTACTCTTATTAAACCTACGTTCTTTCATACACCGAACCTTATTAAGAACCAATTTTTTTGTGAAAGACACCCACACCTTTTTAATCATTGAGTCCTTAGAAATAAAGTTGGTTTTTCTTTGCGTGGGCGTGAAGAGTTCGTCCACCAGGATCCCCCCGACTTGTTGCCTTAATAATTTCATTATTACACATGTATGCCTTTGGGACCCTTTCCTGGACCCAATTATGGGCATCTTTCACAGTTCATTGGCTTCCGTCGTAACATTCTTGTGTCTGGGCTCTTGGGGCATTAAATTGAATGGTAGCTAAGAACGTAACAAGCACAAACTTGAAACATTTATCATAACCAGAATTACACAACTTTATCGGCTATAAGTAGTATTGTTGTGGTTATATGTAAACTATTTCGGTGCTTATTTTAAACCTTTTATTTAGAAACTAACTTCATATTAATAAAAAAACTAAACTTCTTAAATCCGTTACGTATACTTATAGCGTCTAACAAAATATACTAAAACTATTCTCAGAGAGAATTTAGTCCTTGATACTGAATAATTTTCACAAGAAACGTAAGAAGTTATTCATGAAATAATTTAAAGGTCTATTTAATGCTTGACGGTTAGCAAAATGTTAATATCACCATTTTAAGATTAAACAATTTATTTCTAATGCTTTTCTGCACAGGGGGTTACTCCCAAAGCGATACGCAAGACACATTAAGCACTAACATATGATGATAAAGTCTAATTTGGTTTAACATAGAAATAGAACGTCACTGTCGTACGACTAAGATTGAACCCCCCAGTATTCACAAGTATGCATTTCGATGCCGGGAAGTGTTGATCTGAATCGAGCCAAAGTCGATTTCAAGGGCGCAATTTCTTTTTAATGTTTTTTTATAGTGGATAGCTTGGGTTAGGTTAGGTTACACCCCTTAAACGAAAGAGTTTCAAACAAAAATGGAATTTCCTTTTTGTTGATTTTCAGTGGGCGTGCGGGCACGCAAGCCGCATGCGTTGATGGGAGCGTCGGCGACCGGGGGCGGCGGGCGGGCTGCGCGCGCGCTTCGTCTGTTGCTGCTCGTGGTGTGCGCGCTGGCAGCTGTGGAGTTTCTCTTCGGCTCCATCCTCGACGCCTCGCCCCTTCGCACCTACTTGTACACGCCGGCTTACAACGCCACGCAGCCCTCACCGAGGTAACATTGCATGAAATATATATGTCGCAGGGATATGATAAAAACAGAGATTTGGTAAAATCCCTAAGCAATTTGATCAAATCACTGAGCATGTTAAAATAACAACGCAATTTTATCATTTCCCTAAACAAAACTAAATGATTTGAAAAAATACCAAAACAGGTTTTGTGAAATGGCTAAAAAAACATTTTTTTTGCTATTTGAAGTTTTATATGTTAAGGCTAAAACGAAATGCGGCCTAGGTTTAGCCGGCTCGAACTAGGTTTAGCCTTTATAATTTCGGCTAGAACTAGGTGCAGCCGCCGATCGCAGGTGGTTAAACTTAGCGGTTAACTAAGTGTAAACATCTGAGACCGGCTGCAACTAGGTCTAGCCGGCTAAACCTAGGCGTAGCCGCAATTCGGGTTTTAGCCGTAACATATTTATATATCAGGCCGTGTGCACTCCGCAGTTTAGTTATGAAAAAATGAAGCTAAGCGGACAATTGTTAACATTTATACGCTAAATATAAAGGGTAGACCGTCGCTTAGCAGACGTAAGGTATTATTGGCTCGTTCGTCACACGCTAGGTTAACAATTAGAAAGTCATATGCGCTACTTGTAAACTGAATAGGACTTTAGTACGCTGTGACCGTGTTTAATTTAGCAAATTTCCTATCCTAGAGTGACACTTCTGTACTTTATATTAGGTACGTAGTCTGTGGTAGTATACTGATACCGTATTTGATTGCCGTGTGGTTTCCGGCAGAGTAGAATAAGGCTACTCCAAGTCCTTCCGTGGATGTCGTAGAAAGTAACTTAGGAAATACAAGCTAAACAAAGCTTATAATCAATGAGACCTCTCGAAACTGTGTGGCCAGCGTGGAGAGTGTAGGCCACTGTCCTCTGACTGCTCTGGCCAAGTATGGCTCGGGTGGTTAACTTCGTGGAGACAAAAAAATCTGATGATGATGATGATAATACTGACACGCAATGATCACCACGGGAGACTTTTTTCAATTTCCATGGAAATTTACTTGTATTTTTGTTCACCTTACTAGGAAAAGCTAGGTTAGCTGATTTTGTGCTCAGTTCGCAGGCTCTGTTTGTGTAAAGTGCAAATTGGTGCATTAGGGCTGCGGTCACATTTAGTTTGCGAGTTTTGCAATTTATGCTAAAGTTAATGGCAGTCGCAAACTGGAATATTGTAATTTTCTGGCTATTTTATATCAATTCTGTTCTAACTGATGTTTTTCATTATCAGTTGTGTAGCATTACGTTGTTGTAATCAAGGGATTAAAAACGCAGCTTATTAGGTTACATACCCTTTATACAACGTGACCCTTTCAGGGGTATATTTTAGCATCAATTTGTAAAACTGTTCAATTGATATTAGACGATGTAACTTTGGACAGAAAAGAATATTAGGCAAGCCCAAAAAGAGACGGCGGGAAGATCTTTTCACAAAGATGGGGACTCAAGAGCCCTACATTTATTTATTTTTCAAATCAAATCAAATCATTTATTGCTTCCTTAATGTATCATACAGGTCTTTATTTAACAAAATAAGTCGCAATTAAGGACCCTGGCGGGCGCTGCAATGGGAGAAGGGCCACATTTTTGTCAAGTTTATGTATAATATATTCCATTTTTATGTATTAGTATTCATGCAAATTATATTTCATATGACTCATTATAAGTTTATTTATTAATAATAAGTTAAAGATGTCAAAATTTATAAAAATGTCAGGAGTTATTTTTAATTTGATATATTGGCTTTACGGTGTAATTTTGTTTTCTTATTAATCCTAGTCACAGCTTTACTCTAATCTTAGGTAGATCTAGAGAGCTGGAAGGTGGAAAAAGGAGGTAGAATACATGATATAAGCACAGGTAATTTATTTAAAATCCGTAATATTTTGTTCCAGAATAACAGAAAAAACAATAACTTGGCCTAAAAAGCTGACTACCACAGCAGCAGTTCTAACAGAAAACCCCATAAAAAACTCAACCTCAGCACCAAGCGGTACTTCAAAAGTGAACTTTGAGATTCCTGTAGTAAACAGCAGTGTTGCCAACATAACAGCTCAAAACATGACGAGGTTGAACGCAAGTGAGAACACTCCACTTCTGATCGGGAAACTCATGGAAAATATAATGAATTATGTGACAGAAGGCGGGGACGCGAAGCGAAAAAAGCCTGTGTTGCCACGATGTGGAATTCCGCCAGATTTAGGTAAGATTTATCGACTAATTAAATTCTCTTATGTTTCTGAGAAGTCTTGTATGCTTAATACAATAATATTTCATCAAAAAAACTGCCGTCCTAAATCAAAATTATTTGGTACTGTTAATTGAATAAAACGTCCCAAATAATGTCACTTGTCATTGATCATATCCATTTTCAACGTGATTTTATATTTATTACTGTTGAAAATCTGATATTACTATGACTTGACTTGAAGAAACTATTCATTAAGTCATTAGTCTTTATTTCATACAAGTCCGTTTAGACGTTTAAAGAGAAGCAGTGCCTCTTAGACCATTAGCATTTTATACATTTGATTTAAGAAGTGTAGAATTTTTCAAGGCGAAAATTAATTATAGCATTTGCATTTCAGGTCCAATACCAGTAAATAAAACAGAGATGGAACTAGAGGACGTAGAAAAGAAGTACCCAGAGGTGCACTGGGGCGGGCGGTACTCACCGCGGGACTGCGCCGCGAGACATAGAGTGGCCATCATCGTGCCATTTAGGTATACAATTTTATGTACCTAATACTAAAAACTGGTCTTTGGGTCTAATGACCTTAGGCTCTGTCTTCCACGTTAGGGATTGAAATGTAGAAGGAGCGAGGTGCTCGACCGCCGCAAAGGGAAATCTTCCCGCCAGGCATGGTGTTGTGCCTGGGGAACCGCGGCTCTGACGGGGTATACTCCGAAGTTGTATATATAGTCAGTTGCAAACAGAACTCTGAGATCGAGATGTAGATACAGCTGGCGCCATCTCGTATGATTCTTGTGAACTATGGTATCGCTACGTTCATTGTTGTTTGTGGTTTTTAGTTCCTCGTAGTGGCGTAGAGGTCGCCACAGAAATATGACAATGTATTTATACAACGTGGAAAGGATATACCTATATTTAATTGGAGCACGGGCTGTACTAGATCACTATAGTATAATGATATTGTAATAATAGTCAAAAAGCAAAAAAAGGATGGAGGAATTTCTTAGGAGTATTGTTTTTGTCGCATAACAATCCATACGGCAGCACGATACCATCTTTGTAAGATAAGAAAACTTATGGAATAACACAATTTACAATAAGAAAAAATTTATTTTCTTATGACACAATATATGCTCGACAGACCGCGGCTGCCTTTTATCCAAAAGTTAGCTCATGTCAATGTAATCGCTATCTCTTTTGCTCTTGTGAGGGCGACTATTAACACATTGTTATTTGTTGTCTTCTTACGCAGTAAAAGATTTCGTAGCATGCCGTAGAACAATGACATTATTTTTTTTTAAATGAGAGGATTTGGCTTGCACTTTTGGATTTTCCAAACTATTTTTCTTTTCTCTGACTAAAATGAGATACATACAACACATTTGAATTTCGTATGTACGTATGCGTCACGGTCTCGTACAATACAAGCCCCCGCTACGAAACTTTGATGCACTGTATTTTTGTGAAGATTTACAAATTTGATAGATGAACTTATAGGTCCAATAATTTGTATAACTAGTGGACTAAATAGATTAATAATCTTTTGACGTAGTATACATCCCCATTGATCTTCGTTGTCTAAAATAAATATTTTATTTTATCTTTTATTTTTATAGTTCTGAAGTTCACGACTAAAATTAGATATTATTAAAAAATTATAAGTAGTTTTTGTAGCTATACGGTTGAGATAAGTACCTACATTCTCTTTTATCTTTCTTTTTACAGAGACCGCAAGCAACATTTAGCCATATTTTTAAATCATATGCATCCATTCCTCATGAGACAAAAAATAGAATATGGAATATTTATCGTCGAACAAGAAGGTAAATAATTTTTTTATAATTTTAATGTACTTGAGCATAAGTTAATACTTAGTTATGTCCATGTCCATGATTCGGTGTTTGGCCAATCATATTAATAAGCTATCCATCATTATTTTAATTCTCCCTTTTCCACTATCTTGCCCACCATCTAAGGACTCTTACAGATCAACGACAGTATGTCCGCGACATAGGTCAAAAAAACACGTGACCGTTTGCGACAGTCGGTGATGGTCGCTACCATACTTATCGCTGGTCTGTAAGAGCGCTAAAAGTGGCTTTTGGGTCTTACAGCTACAGTTCAGCGGTTATACTTAAGGCTTTATGCGTTAGATAGTATACCATAGTAATAGTCATTTCCATCCAGAGTGCAGATATTATCGACAAGCCGGGCCGAACCAAGCTACGGTGACGACCGACGGGCGAAACCAAACGTCCCGTTACGTTTTTCGAAAAAAAGACGGAAGGACCTTCATTCCTGAAGCGCCCCAACTTTAAATTTTAATAATCTGTTTATTTCAGTTAAATAATTTTAACTTAACCTTCAGGTAATAGCCAATTCAACCGCGCAAAGCTGATGAACGTAGGCTACGTGGAGAGTCAGAAGCAAAAGGCTGGCGGCTGGCAGTGTTTCATCTTCCATGACATAGACCTGCTGCCGCTGGACGAGCGGAATATGTACTCGTGTCCGAGGCAGCCGCGGCACATGTCTGCCTCCATAGACAAGCTTAACTTTCAGTGAGTGTCATCACTTCAGCACCTTCTACATATTAACTTCCAGTGGTTACTAAAATGACTGATTGGAAGCGGCCGGCATCCATCGGGTTTCTGCAACTGTCCGTTAAAAGAGAACGATAAGTAAAACAATTGATTTTGTTCATATATGACTCATGGGACAGTGAAGTTGTTAAGGGTCAACTTAGTCCGAGGCGCGACGCGGTGCGGCGCGCATTTTTAAAGAACAATAGAACTTGTTTACTACACTAGAAGATTCTAATTTCTGCGAGAGTCCACGGCGTTGTACCTACGTAAAATTGAAATTTGTATCAAATGTTAGTGTAACGTTGCGCGCACTTAAAAGCTCGCCACGTCTCGTTTCAGTCTGAGCTGACCTTATTGTCTTATTATAAAACACGTACCGCCTTATCATAAAAACAATACTAACTTTGTTACTAGGTTTAAAACCATCATCCGTCTGAGTCAAGTTGACATTTGGTAAAGTGAAATCAAAGCATCTGTCAATGTCAACTTGATTTAAGTGGATAATGGTTTAAACCTAGTAACAAAGTTAATCCTGTTTTTCTAATAAGACGGGTAAACTTTATAAGGTACTAAATTTTAAACCAAACCATTATCCGTTTAGATCAATTTGACATAGTAAAATGACATTAGATCATCTATCTTTTGTGTATCATATGTCTTTAGCTGACTCAAAGCGTGGTGGCAGCAGAGCCCCTATCCCACGGTCAACAGCATTCTAAAAAAAAGAAAGAAACAATCTTTATTTGATACAAATGACTCTATCCATAAAGGAAGATGATATTTACGTACGTAAAATTTGTATTGCAGGTTGCCCTATGAAGACATCTTCGGAGGCGTCTCAGCGATGACGAAAGCGCAGTTTGAGTCAGTCAACGGCTTCTCCAACAAATACTGGGGGTGGGGAGGGGAGGACGACGACATGTCATATAGGTACGTACACATCGTCTGGCCTGACGAACGTCCCTCCACTTATTATGATTATTTCTACTGATCCGATTTGGATGAAATTTGGTATGGACATAGTTTGAGACCCGGGGAAGGACATAGGGTGCTCTTTATCCCGAAATTCCAACGGGGAGCAAAGCCCGCGGGCACAGCTCGTACACACGTCCGCTCTGTCGCGCGTTTGTGACATAAATAGGTACATACACAAAATTTGTCAATAGATCATACGTTCCGGATGGGTTTCCTGCTTGATTTCCAATGTCATATGGTGTTCCCGCTGAGTATAGGCACATATAGCTTAATCCCCAAAAGCCTTGAGCGCCGGAATTGAATTTTAACAAACAAACAATGGATGACATCGACACTTATAACGTTTTTACCGACTTCCAAAAGGAAGAGGTTATCAATTCGACCCGATCTTTTTTATGTATGCTCACCGATTGTTTGGAGACGCCTAGACCGATTTGGAAAATACTCTTTTTGTTTGAAGGGGTATACCTTCAAGGTGGTTCCATAGAAATTTAAAAAAATTAAGTTGTGTAGTTAACTAAGAAAACTCTACAATGTTTTAATCTTGTTTTTGCAGGATAAAGAAAAGGGGTTTTCACGTGGCGAGATACAGAATGTCAATAGCACGTTACGCCATGTTAGACCATAAAAAGTCGCCGCCAAATCCAAAAAGGTAATTTTTGTTAAATTTAAAAGTTTATGTCCTTACAACATTTTCTTTATTTATTACCTATACTTTTAATTTACTTAAATGCAACTTGCACTAAGTAAGAAATACTTTACAAAAGAAAAAACAATCATTTAAATTTACACACAGAAAAGACAACAATGAGTAGGTACATTTAAATGTACAAATTTAGTGTGTATGGTAGTGTAAATTATTATTATGTTAATTATTGTTTTTTTTTTGGTTTGGCGAAATGGTAGCAGAAGTGGCCCTCATTTAAAATAAGTCGTTCAAAAGTAAATATGGTGATAATTAAAAAAAATTGTGCCAACAATTTGTAGAAAGACCTTTAAATTATTTTATGAATATAATAACCTTTGAAAGTATTATTGATAATCCGTCTAGTTTTAAAACGAGTAAGTGGCCGCTTTTGGCGAAAACTTGTTTTTAAACTATATGGACTAATGCAATTACACAGGTGTGTGGTTTCCGGCAGAGTAGAATAGGGCCACTCCAAGTCCCCTCGTGGATGTCGTAGAAGGCGACTTAGGAAATACAAGCTAAACAAAGCTTATAAACATCAGTGAGACCTCTCCAACCCGTCTGGCCAGCGTGGAGAGTGTAGGCCAAGTCCTTAGGGCTGCTCTGGCCAAGTATAGCTCTGGTGGTACAGAGGACGTCGTGCTCCTGCAGTGGAGACCAAAAGACCCGATGATGATAATGATCTATTTATTATTTTTCCAGGTACCAACTGTTATCTCAAACGAGCAAGATGTTCCACAAAGACGGCCTATCTACCTTAGAGTACGAGGTGGTGCAAGTGATCCACAACCACCTGTACACTCACGTGCTCGTCAACATCGACGAGCGTAGCTGATGGACGTACTTCGCCAAGCTATTGTTTGGCGATGAACGGTAACCCGTGACGTCCGAACCTCGGACGTTCGTTCAGTGATATGATCTCTAAATACAGTAGTAGTGGTAACGATTGAGTTGTGCGGCCTCCCTGGACCTTTAGTGTCGGAACTCATTTGGCAGTACAGAACACTTTCCTATGCGGCTATCCTTTTCTGTCGCTCAAAACCGTCATTTGCTAGAGCGAGAAAGGGCGACGGACCACGGAACCGGCTATTCTGATGCGTACACGAAAGCAGTGGCGATTTCCAGACAGTTTTTTTACCGACTTCCAAAAAAGAGGAGGTTATCAATTCCTCGCGGTCTTTTTTTTATGTATGTTTGTCGATTATTCGAAGACGCCTGAAACAATTTGAAAATTCTTTTTCGTTTGAAAGGGTACACTTACAAGGCGGTCCCATAGATTTTTTTTTCAACATCGGTTTTGTAGTTGAGGTTGAAGTCGGTTTAAAATTATGACATTTGAAAATTATCGCGAATGCACAATGGCGTTATCTACTGAAACGTGTCACAAAAAATGTGATTCAGGTTTATCTAATAACTCTGTACATACTGGCTTATTTTATAAATACAAATCATATATAAGTACATATTTAATTGCATTTAAAACCAGAACAATTATATTTTCATTGGATCTTACTAAAATTATTGTAATGAATCTCTTTTTGTGCGGAATAATAACGGCCTAATTTCTTTAACTTATTGCTTCAATTTTTTGTTTGGAATTTACCTTAGGCATAAGTGTTTTTACTCCAATTAATGCATATTTGGGATTCTGTTACTCTGTGGCCGCGTTGTATACCGGAGGTCCCGGGTTCGATCCCCGGTCGGGTCAAGTTGGAAAATGATCTTTTTCAGATTGACCTGGGTCTTGAATGTTCATCTATATATGTATTTGTTATAAAATATAGTATCGTTGAGTTAGTATCCCATAACACAATATCAAACTTACTTTGGGGCTAGCTCAATATAATTGGTCTGTATTTTTTTATTTTATTTGTTAGCAGTTGAACATAACAATCTCTGCTCTTGTTCCACTTGCATAGTACACATGCATCTGTAGATAAGCCATGGATAAAGATTATATCGCGCGACGAACGAGTACCATGTCGCTTGTTATATCATAGAGCGAGATATCTACAGTTGCTAGCGTTCGAAAAAAGTTGTCGCCGTTGCCATGCTGAAGGTGCTGGCTGGCTATACCAAAGGCAAATATATCTTCTCGTTCACCTCAAAATATCGGAGTTTATAAGAGAATTATTAAGTTGGACCACTGGAAGTGACTGGAAAATAACTGTCAATACCTGTATATCACTTAAGTGTTAATTGCTATTGCTAAAAAAATGCATTTTTTTATTTAGTTACCTAAGTAGTAAAAAAATATATTTTTTGTTTTTTATTGTTCTATATAAAAATATTTTTTCTATTGTATTTTTTTACCTATACGATCTAATTATGTTTTTCCTAAGTTTCAGGTCACATTTGTATTAGGATTTATGTTTAGAAGATCTTAATTTTCCCTATTTTATGGAACTTCTGATTAATGTTAAGAACACTTAAGTTTAATTAAAATATGTATCTAGAAGATGTCTTACTTTCACCGTTCATGTCAAATCGTTCAAATTGCTACTAAAATATGTACTTACACATAGTTTATAAATCAATGTAAATAGCTTCTATAAATAGATTGAATCCTGGGGATTGCTACGTGGAAATTTAAGTTAATGAACGTTCTAAACGTTTACATGTTGTTAACCGTGCTTACGCACCCGTACTTGCCCCAATTTCATTTTTATTTATTTATAATGAATGCGCACAAGTATTTTATATAATAACTGGCCAAGTGCGTGACGGGCCTAGCTCAGAGCGTGTTTAGACGACCCGCGCTGACCACGCACACGCGTTATGCTCGCCGCAGCCATGCAGCTAGCCACGCGCAAGTTCCGAACGCATTGCACACGGCCCGCGCCTTCTTATACAACCAGTGAAGATTATCAAAGCGACGACACAATCCAAAGCGCGGGCGCAACGCGTATGCGGGAGCCGCCGCGTGTGGACTTAACCGTTAATGCAATTTGAGTTGTATTGATGTGTGATAGGACTCAAATTATGTGCAGCAAATTTCAAAGCGCGCTATATGCGGATGTTGACGCGCGTGCCGTGCGCTTAGCGTGCGTGTGTCGTCTGAACGCAGCGTAGAGTGGAGTTCCAGTTGCAACGTGGGGAGATTATTTAGTGCCGTCAGGTTTTATGAGTAAAAATAAGGATTAAACATATTATATTTATAAAAAGAAAAAGTCAGGCTCAGGCGAACGAGTGTAATTTTATGAGTTGCGAGTTGCAAAAAATATTTGCTCATTTGATTTCATACGAAAGTAATTTTATGCCACTTATAGTCACCCATCCAAGGGCGCACCACGCCTGGTGTCCCTTTACTTGCAAAAGCGCTAGTAATGCGCATGGCCGGGCCAACGAGCTCTCCTCGTGAGCACTATGGTGACAGACGAGTTTCTGAATTTCTAACGAAAATCGCCACTCATTTTCGACTTACAACTCGAAAAAATTACACTCATTCGCCTGGGCCCTTAGAGTAAATGCGATCTCATATGTTTCTAGAATTTCTGACTAGAATCTCATTTTGCAAATAGACTTAAATGATATTGAGTAGAAATCTCATTTTAATGCTTTTTTATTTACACTAGAAATATTTCATATCTGTACAGTTATTGTTACATTTAGCATCTTCTAATAGGCATGACGACTGTAAATATGTTTTAAACCATCAGATGGTTTATCAAAAAATATTGCTTAACATTTGTCTTTTCTGACTACTACGACCTCAAAGTGGCTACTTTCAGGAGGGATAAATCTGATTTTATTTGGAACTTTCGACACGAGAAGAAGACTTTCTATGTACTTGACATACATTAAGTACATAGTTTGTTAGTACAAAAATCGCACGTACTTTGTACGATTTTTACAGGCCCGTAATGTCGCAACCTCCACTCCGGAAATTGAATGCTCTGTATTTTTATCTTCTTAGTTTTACTGATTTAATGAACTGAAAACTATATACATATATGTTCGTTATCCTGACGGGCTAAAAAGATCATCCCTATCATTTAAAGGCACGAGACACAGCAAGCGCCCCGGGCGCTGCGTTTCGGGCGCTCAGTTAAATTATATGGATACTACTATATACGCGACAGAAGAGCGCGCGCCCGCGGCGCTTGCTATGTTTTGTATTATACTGTATGCAATTTTTGTATACAAAACCCGCATAGGACTCTGCACTGACACTGCGTCCCCGCACTACGCAGCGGGGCGCGGTGCAGTATGTTAATCACCTCAGAGTCGCCATGAAATAGATATATCATTATTATTACAAAAGACATACGACATTTACATTTTAGAATGTTATTAATTCTAATATTTTTAATATCCGAGAAGCCCCATATTTTTTTCTTAGGAGATATTGTGTAAATATATTTTTATTGTTTGAATGTAGTATATGGATACAATGTGATACACGAATGGTAAAGATGATAAGTTATAAAATAAGACCATTGCTCAAAATATATGAGCAAAATGTTAAATACGGTATTTGACTCATTTTTTTAAACAAAAAGTTATTGTTAAATCCGCTCAGAAAAAAGTTTCAAATCTAGTACTGAGGAAAACAGTCAAATAACATCAAAGGATGCACGTACTGGCATGTGATGCCACTGCTATTGGGTTTCGCACATATGAAAGACATCGTGAGAAGTTCACACCACGCTCCCATTTTTCTTCATACTAATGTTCGATTTGTTGTTATATAAAATACTGTCGAAAAACCAACAAAGGGAAATGCCCTGTTATAGCAGATTTACACGTGTTTGTTAATTTTTACGTACGAACTAACCTTACCGTATAGCTTTTTGATGGTTTAGCCATCATTGTATAAAATAAAAGCTTGTAATCATGTTTGTATTTTGTAATTTTACAAGTTTTTATTCTCATTATTATTTATTCAACATATGAGCAATGGCTTATTTAAGGCTGGCCTATATTTACTGTAACTGATATAAGTATACATTTAAGTGTTCTACATTTTCAGCAATTGCTTTGTATTAGCTTTATCTAAAAATTAAAAATAAATTAGACTTATACTTTTTTATGATAACGTTATTTCCTTCATTTGAAACTTTACAGAATAGGCAGATAAGTGTATTTATACATTAATTTACTTTGGATAAACTCGTTTACGAGGACAAATGTTAGGCAATTTAAAAAATGGACAATATAAACATGAAAAACTGTATTCGAAAAGTTTTGCATAAATAAAAATGCGTGAGCAAAAAAGAATTGTTATACATATTTTTAAAATAATCAATTTGTGTATAAATACATATATCTGCACTTAAATTTTAGTGATATTTTATCTTATGTTATGATGATAGAATTATTACTTACATTTAACAAAAAAGTCATTACAATAATAATAATATACGTAGATATTTTATACTTCAGCCAATAAATACTACTCAATACTGCGATAGCATCATCATAAATTTAGCTGCATAACGTCCACTGCTGGATATGATAAAATTAATATAAGGAAAATGAATATTAGATAAATAATAAATAAGCCCGATTGATTAATAGTGCTGTTCACAAATCATACGTCAAAACAAAACCTAAACGTATATAAATACTCAATATTAAATTGTTATTAAATGTCTACAATCAAATGTAGCTAAGTACATTATTTCTCTTAAATGTACAAATAAAATAATAAAATCGCCAATTTTGCTTCGAATAATTTTGTGAATATGAACCAGATTTTGTAGTTAGTAATAGTTTTTATACGTGAAAAGTTGTAATCTATGTATATAACGTACTTTTTAGAACTAACCCGCTTAGCCATCCAAATTATTACTAGTGGACAATAGGAATGTTAGGCCGTTCCTGAGTTACTTAAAGAAGTGATATGGAACTAATGTTCGCTCATTATTTTTGTCGAAATTGTTTTTATGAATACATGTTTGTTTGATAATGCGTTGGTTTTATTTTTAACAACAGCTAGGTCAGCTGCGAGCCTACTTCCTGGCTTTGCATGCAACGACGCCCTCAGTTTTTGACGACCTCCGTGGCGTAGTGGTCACCATGCTAGTCCGCCATCCAGAGGTCCCGGGTTCGAACCCAGGTCAGGGCAAGTTGGCTTTTTTCAAATTGTCCTGGGTCTTGGATGTTTATTTACATATGTATTTGTTGTACAATATAGTATCGTTGAGTTAGTATCCCATAACACGTCTCGAACTTGCTTTGGGGCTAAAGGAGGGCAGGCAGCTATTCTTTATTTATTTTTTATCGCTTACATGCACCCATTTGTAAAACCATAGGCTTCATTGTTATTCCAGTTTTTCTTCCCTTCTCATGGTTGTCTACATCCTTGGGTGACCTCTGACATACGCTTGAACTTTGGAGAGATCCAATCATTCTTGGACATAAAACAAGCTTACTTCCCACTCGTTGATGACGCTCATAAGCAAACATTGCATGATGGAGTACAGTTGATGTTAAAGCTACTTACGTTAATGTTGGATTGGATCATTAGGGCGAAGTCACTGGAGATGAGCAACCATAAATGCATGCATGCATAAATGCACCATATGTGTAAAATCATGTAACAGCGCAGAAACTGGGAATCTTCCCAGAGCATGTGTTATGCCCGCAAGGCCTTATATTAACAGAGTAGATTTCGTACGACCTAGGCCGTAACTTCCTTAGAGCAAATAGGAGTTAGACAAGCATAGAAAGATGCAAATTTAGATTTTTCTGGTCAGATTGTTAATTAGTTATTTTATAAAGAAACATAGTGTCACATCATCCCCCCCTATTGCACTAATTTCGGAGGATTATGGGAGGCTGGGACGAAGAGCATTATGCACCATATACGTCGAGTACTTACCAGTAACTTGACCTTCGAAGAAAACAGTGTTGTGACAAATCGAGACCTGCTTAACTAGCTGTAGATAGCAAGGAGCCACTCACACTAGGAATTTCCTGTTTGGGAAGCTTCAGTGATAGTCCCTAGTCCTGACGTAGAAGACGTAAGAATGAGTAGTTTTTCGAGGTGGCAACACAAAAGATTATAACAGATTTCTGAAGAAAATGCCAAGAAGGGTATTTGACAAGATTACGGCGACCTAGGTGGATAAAGAGTGAGAAGGAGTTAGATATAGGAAATATCATCATCATCATCAGGTTTTTTTGTCTCCACTGCAGGAGCACGACCCTCTCAGTACCACTGAGCCAAACTTGGCCAGAGCTGCCAGAGGTCTTGGCCTACACTCTCCACGCTGGCCAGACGGGTTGGAGAGGTCTCATTGATGTTTATAAGCTTTGTTTAGCTTGTATTCCCTAAGTTGCCTTCTACGACATCCACGGGAGGTCTTGGAGTGGCCCTATTCTACTCTGCCGGAAACCACACCACACGACACACGACAAATAGGAAATATAGTACTGATTAAAGTTGAAAATGTGCCACCTGCGAAATACGGCTCTGGACGTAGGTATAGTAACAAAGTAATCTGGTCAGATGGTATGACAAGAGTTTACAGTGTAAAGAGTGGCGGTAGTATTGTCAAAAGATTGTTGTAATTTGTTATTTAAAAGTGTTCTTATATGTAAGTAGCTGGAGGTATAGATTAGTTTGATGTTTTGCGTATCGCTCGACCCGTGTTTTGAGCATGATTTTTTTGTATAAGAGTTATGTCGCAATAAAACTTTCGTACAGAGCACAATGTTTTACTCAGAAAATTTCCCCTACACACCATATCAATTAACTTTGTGCTTGATCATACACTATTTTATATAGAGGGTCACAACGTCAGTAAAAAAATATAGCTTCGTTGTGGTAAACATAACACTTTTTACCCTGTCACCACGAGTGTCGGATATTTTCGACATAAAAGCACTGCCCGTATTTCACATAAGTATTCACATAATTTTTTGGTTGTAAGTATTTATTGATTTACTATACCTCGCGCTGGGGGCACGACTACTGATCTAGATTAGTCTCGTGGTGAAAGGGTTAATGTAATATAAAAAATTTAAAATATTTTAAATAGTCAACACCAAGTCCATTTGGAGAAGAATGTTATGCAGCTGCTATCTTCGACATAATGAAGATCCACTAGCACTTGAGTGTACAGACGATATTGTACTATCTTTATCACCTCATAGTCTAAGTCCGATAGGCCATTATTAAGAAAACTCACGGTACGTCTCGCCCGCTTCAATATAGAAAATCTAAAACAATCGCATTAAAACGTGTTTAGACACACTAAGCTTAGTTTGCATAGAACCCTGAACTGTGACACTTTAGGGTTCCATATCTTATTCGTAAGCCTATACTTACATCTGTAAATAATAAAAAAATATCAAAAACTACCTTTTTACGATTTAGCCAAGTATTATTCTTAATATGGACGTTTAGTTCTAAGTGTCTAAATTTTATGCCTACGTTGCGCCACCGAACTTCAGCGACAATTTCTGCAAAAGCTATTTGTATTACTATCAACACACTTATGCCGAACTTATGCCACGTTTTTAGGGTTCCGTAGTAAACAACGCCATGTCTGTCTGTCTGTCTGTCTGTCCGCGGTCCTACTCAGAAACTACAAGTACTAGAAAGCTGTAATTTGGCATGGATATGTATATTAATCATGGCGAAAAAGTCGTAAAATAAAATCTGGAAAAATATTTTTTTTAGGTTAGCTGCCATACAAGTAAAGAGGTAGTCAATATATTTTTTTCTCGACAAACACATTGTGTGGGGTGTCGTTGAATAGGTCTTTCAAAAACATTGTGAGCTTGTTGTGATGTACATGATTATTTATATTAAATATAGTGGCTGCGAACCGCCCGCGCGTCCGTACTACTCTCCGAGCACTCGTGGCGTGCGGGCGTGTCGCAGGCGCTTTGAACGATATTTATTGTTTCATTTGTGGTTATCCTACCAAAAATTAATTGTGTTCGCTGAGACGGCACAAAATTGGCGACGAGGAAAAAGAACGTGAGTAAACAATGTCATTTTACACGACTACAATATGTGAACCTGATGTTATCTGTGTGGGTACGGGAAATCCGTAATTGAAATAGAAAGGTTGTGTTTTAATAAATTCCACATAAAAAATAGCTTAATATAATTTCGGAATCACTTTTAAAAGAAAAGGAAAGGAAACGGTAAATATTTTACAATTGTAGAAAGTAGCTATGTACCTACGTGAATTTATTTGTTAACGGTACCAATTACGTATTTACTATGATGAATACTACACAGTATTAATACTATACATATTTAATACTATGTTCTTATTTTCATGTCTGCAATAATATAGCGTATACTTTGTAAATGTATCCATATCGATAGCAAAAGGTTTACCCGTAAATATAGTCGTGAAAATAATGCTATACATACCAATATAAATTGTTCCATTGGTGCATAGTCGGTACAGCCATAATTTGCTTGCTGGTTTTGATTTTACTAAGATGAACATGCCTACCCTCTGTTGGGAAATGCCCTAATTAGTAATTAGATAATATTTTACTGAAATCGACATTCTAGATATTATTTTTCACCTCGTTTAATTGCTTATAACCTGGTTTTAGTTAACAAGTAAAAATGTAGGTACACACAATACGGAAACGATGTAGAAAGGAAGAACGTAATATCCAAATATCTAGCACCTACTTTAATGTTTAGATTATGCAAACTATTGGCAAATACCGATTATACACACAATAAAATGTGCCTGTATGTATTAGCCTAGTCGGGATAACGATCCGACAGAGCAGGTACACCGTACAACGAACGAGTGAAAACTCGTCAAGTTTACGTAAACTGACATTCAATGTTTTAATTGTTCTAAATGTCTGTTTATGCTATTGTCGTTCCAAATTTAAACTGAGATTGCTTCCAAAACAATAAAAGTAATTCTATAAAATGCGATTCACCACTTAAATATCCAAATGTCAAAATTATACTAGGTATCTTATTCAATTATGTATTTAAAAATAATAACTTTATCTACAGCTGGATAAAGGGAACCGTAAACTAAAATAAATATATTAATCATTAGTAAATCCATAAACAAAATTATTAAACAGTAATATAAGTAAATAAAAAATTCTATTATTCAGGAAAATTTGTATTTGATGAATAATAAAGATTAAATAAAAATAAATAAAATAAAAAAAAAAAAAAAAATTCTACCTACCATATTTTATGTATACTTTCAGATCGTTCCACAATGTCGTCCCAGCTACCAGCTATGGATAATTTTGACTGTGAAGGAGACCCTAGTTCATTAGGCCATCGTTGGGATAAGTGGAAACGCGCTTTAGACATTTATCTTCTAGCTACTGGTATAGACAAACCTTTAAAAAAACGAGCCGTTCTTCTGCATAGTGCTGGCCTCGCGTTCCAAGAAATTTATTACAATCTTCCCGGGGCGCATGTTGAAGAGACGGAGTCGAACGATGTTTTCAAAATTGCGATTGAAAAGCTTGACGCGTACTTTTCACCCAAACAGAGTTTTCTGTATGAGAGACACATTTTTCGACTGCTGAAACAGGAACCAGGCGAGAAATTTGAAAAGTTTTTGATCAGATTACGTCACCAAAGCTCTAAATGCAATTTCGCGCGCAAAGACGACGATCTCATTGATCAAATAGTCGAAAAATGTAGCTCATCTGACCTTAGAAAAAAAAATCTTGAAGTTAGGAGATTCGGTTACTATAGATCAAATTATTTTGGAAGCAAACTCGATTGAGACTGTCGAAAGACAATTACAAGGATTTCAAGGAAAGTCCAGCCTCGAGGTAAACAAAATTGGAACAAGACCTAAAAATGACAGTATACGGTGTACTAGATGTGGAAGTTGATGTCATGACCACAATAGTGAACAATGTGCGGCAAAAGATAAAATCTGCACGAAGTGTGGGTATAAAGGCCACTTCAGAAATCAATGTCGCACTAGACAAATAAAGCGGAAGGCAATGCCTGATGCTAATAAATTACACAATGCTAAAAAATCTAAGCTGAGTGGTCCTTCACCCAAAACATTGAATGAAAACACTACAACTATCCCACACACTAGAGAACCAACAAAACCAATTCCTCCAAATATTAACTATGTTTTTCATATAGACGATGACGCAGAAATAACGTGTCACGTCGGGGGTGTTGAAGTAAATATGCTCATAGACTGGGGTAGCAAAACAAATATAATTGACGACAAAACCTGGGACTATTTAAAATCAAACGCGGTTGAAGCAGCAAACCAGCAGAACGATACAGATCAAGTTTTTATGGCATATGGTTCCAAAGACCCGTTAGAGGTACTTGGCTCGTTTGAAGCTACAATCGAAATAGGACCCGAAAAACAATCTGCCAAATTTTACGTCATCAAAAACGGTACGCGAAATTTGTTGGGTAAAGAAACTGCCATGAGACTTAACGTATTGAAATTAGGGGTGAGTATGATAAATTCTTTAGATACAGAGATAGATGTTTTTCCAAAATTTAAAGATGTTCAGCTTAATATCGCGATTGACAAATCTGTAACTCCAATTTGTCAGCCATACAGGAGAGTACCTATTCCACTCGAAAATAAAATCAATGAAAAAATTGACAAATTAGTAAAACAAGATATCATTGAGCCCGTCGATAAAGCTTCTAGCTGGGTTTCTCCACTCGTTCCAATTTTAAAAGCTGATGATGATGTTAGGCTTTGCGTCGACATGAGATGTGCAAACAAGGCCATCCTACGGGAGAATCACCCTTTACCCACAATGACCCAACTCCTTCCAAAATTGCACAAGGCTCGTGATTTTCCAAGCTGGATATAAAAGACGCATTCCACCAGGTGGAAATAAAAGAAGACTGTCGAGTCATAACAACTTTTATTACCAGCAAAGGGTTGTTTCGTTATAAGCGATTAATGTTCGGAATATCGTGTGCGCCTGAACATTTTCAAAAAATTTTGGAAAGGATGCTTCTCCCTTGCGAAGGAGCCTTAATCTTTATCGATGATATCATCGTGTTTGGAAACAATGAGGAACAACATAACACTAGATTACAAAAGGTAATACATACATTAAAACAAAATGGTGTACTATGGAATAAAAATAAATGCTTGTTTAATCAGTCGAAAATTGAATTTCTTGGCCATGAACTTTCTTCAGAAGGTTTTAAACCTCTGGACAAATATATAAAAACTATAGCATCTTTCAGAGAGCCAAAGTCTGTGGAGGAAGTTCAAAGCTTCCTGGGACTCGTCAATTACATCGGAAAATGGATTCCAAATTTAGCCACTGTTACTGAACCGATTCGCGAGATTTTGAGATACAAGCTTTCCAAACACGCTGATATTACTGAATTCTGGAAAGATAAACAAGCAAATGCATTTGCTGAACTAAAAAGAAGTTTAACTAACCTGCGCACCCTAGGGTTCTATGATCCTCATGACAAGACGCAAGTGATTGCAGATGCCAGTCCTGTAGGGTTAGGGGCAGTCCTCATTCAATATGACTTGCATGGTCCAAGAATTATCGCTTATGGCCATAAGAGTCTCAGTGATGTCGAGAAGCGATATTGCCAGACCGAAAAGGAGGCCTTGGCATTGGTTTGGGCCATAGAACATTTTAACATGTACCTCTATGGTCTAAGAGAATTTGAATTAGTCACCGACCACAAGCCTCTGGAGGTAATATTTGGGCCACGATCTAAACCCTGTGCGAGAATAGAACGATGGGTATTACGGTTGCAGGCCTACAATTATAAAGTAGTATACTGTTCGGGAAAAAACAACATAGCCGACTCACTTTCTAGGTTATGTCCCAACCAAAATGCACAGCCTTACGATGATGGTCATCATGTAAATCAAATCGTTCAATTTGCACGACCCTTGGCAATACCCATGGGGAATATCATCAGTGAGTCCTTAAAAGATGTCGAAATCCAATTAGTTAAAGCCGGTCTCTCAAATAAAAGCTGGGACCCAAAAGTAAATAACTATAAACTCTTTGAGAATGAACTCTGGGTCCATGAAGATATATTATTGCGTGGAAATAAAATCATAATTCCCAGCAACCTTCGTAAACAAGTGTTAGCATCGGCTCATGAGGGTCACCCTGGCATTGTCGCCATGAAAGGCAGACTTCGAACTAAAGTGTGGTGGCCAAAGCTCGATAAAGATGCCGAAAGTATAGTAAAAAGCTGCCAGAGCTGCACTTTGGTATCAGGGCCAAGCCCTCCTGAACCGATGAAGAGACGTGAATTGCCATCCCAACCGTGGGTCGATGTAGCCGTCGACTTTTTAGGTCCACTTCCGAGTGGGCATTATCTATTTGTCGTAATAGACTATTATAGCCGATACAAAGAGATCAAAGTCATGAAGTCAATAACTTCTAAGGAAACAATTGGCGTATTAAAAGAAATCTTTGCAAGGCTAGGTATACCCGTTAGCTTAACATCAGATAATGGACGGCAGTTCATCAGCGAGGAGTTTAAATCTTTCTGCTCAGAATTTGGCATTAAACTCTATCATTCAATACCGTATTGGCCACAGCAGAACGGTGAAGTGTAAAGACAAAATCGGGACATAATTAAGCGCCTCAAAATAAGCCAATGCCAAAGATCTGATTGGATGGATGATCTCTTAAGCTATCTCATGATGTACAATAGTACACCGCATAGCACAACAGGAAAGACACCATCAGAGTTGTTTTTCAACCGTCAATTTAGAGATAAAATCCCTTCTGTTGTAGATGTCGAAAATAGGCAAATAAATTTAGAAGTTTATGACAGAGACAAAATGATGAAAGAAAAGGGGAAGATTAGAGAGGACAGGAAAAGAAAAGCAAGAAAAAATGACATAAGTGTAGGAGAAAAGGTTTATGTAAAAAATTTAATCAAAGAAAATAAATTGACTCCGAATTTCAACCCTACGCCACATACCGTGATAAGTGCCAACGGAGGAGATATAAATATTAGAAATGATGAGACTGGACAAGAACTGCGAAGAAACGTAATACATCTGAAAAGGGTAGAAGGTCAATGGAAGGTACATAATCAGGAGGTAGATGATAATGAGGAGGAAGACGATAATGATGAGACTAAACACAGTTCAGGAATGGAGACAGAGGAAGAGGAATAACATTACATAATCGTCTAATTAATTTCTTTAGTTTATTTAGTAAGAATTCCAACCCATCTTATTTTGTTTTTATGTTGATTAGATATTAATTTTATTTAAACGCATTTAACGATATTAATTGTGTTATCAAAGTAAAGTTAAATCATGATTTACAAATAGAAATAAATCTTAATCAATTTGCAATGTGTAAATAATTGTTTAGGAATTTCATTTCAAAATTTATTGGAAAAGAGAGATGTGATGTACATGATTATTTATATTAAATATAGTGGCTGCGAACCGCCCGCGCGTCCGTACTACTCTCCGAGCACTCGTGGCGTGCGGGCGTGTCGCAGGCGCTTTGAACGATATTTATTGTTTCATTTGTGGTTATCCTACCAAAAATTAATTGTGTTCGCTGAGACGGCACACTTGTTAACACCATTTTTGGATTTAGGGATCCGTTTCTGAAATATTTGGGTTTAAAGTGAAAATTTTTGTTGGAGGCAAGTGTCCCCCCCCCCTATATCTGCTAAACGGTTATATATGGCCACGTGAAAAAATTCACAGCTATAGTATATATAATGTAGTTTAAAGGAAAACTATCAGAGCTAAGTATACAAATTAAAAAGTTATAGGTATACAAATTAAAAAGTTATAGGCGATCAACTTATAAAATGTACTCGGAAAAAGAAATTTCATACAAATTCAATAGATAATTAGTTTTTAAACGTTTTTAGTGGCATAAACTCAAAGTTGGCATTCGGAACTATGGAACCCTACACTGCGCGTGGCCCGACACGCACTTGGCCAATTATTCACAAATCTTCAAGCGCGCAACTTCGGCAATGTGTAAAGCAAGCTAAGATTCTGCAACGTTAATGTCACATTTTAGGGTTCCATATCTAATCTGTTAGCCATTTGTAAATAAATAAAATACGATAAAAATTACCTTCTTGGATTTTGCCATGTAGCATTGTGGTCTAACATGGTGTAACGTGCTACGGACAAATTGTATCTCGTCAGGTGAAATCCCATTTTCTTTATCCTGTAATAAAAAGATTAATATATAAAGGAGCTCGGTGACTATAGTGGTGGACTTAATTTGACTCGTGTTAAGGCGAAACGGTAGCAGAAGGGGCGACCTCATTTAAAATAAATTGTTTAAAAGTACATAAATATATATGTGTAACGTGGTCCCTTACTATGGGTCTCATAAGAAAGCTCAAGGTCGCTCAAAGCGCTATGGAGAGGGCTATGCTCGGTGTTTCCCTACGTGATCGAATCAGAAATGAGGAAATCCGTGGGAGAACAAAAGTCCCTGACATAGCCCAGCGGATTAACTCGTTGAAGTGGCAGTGGGCAGGACACTAGCGTGACAAACCGATGGCCGATGAGGCAAAAAGGTTCTTGAATGGCGACCGCGTACTGGCAAGCGAAGCGTAGGGCACCCACCTACAAATGTGGTCAGATGACCTGACCAGGGTCGCTGAAAAGCGCTGGATGCAGGCCGCTCTTGATCGGTCATTTTGGAAATCTTTGGGAGAGGCCTTTGTCCAGCAATGAACGTTATGCAGCTGAAATGATGATGATGATGATGATGACATAAATATGGTGTTCATTAAAAATTTGACTAACTTTAAATTATTTTATGAATAACATTTGAAAGTAATTGCGTTAGGCCGCTAGTTTTAAAACGAGTTTTCGTCAAAAGTGACCGCCTTTGGCGAAAACTCGTATATAAACCTTGACGGATTATTAATAATACTGTCAAAGGTTTTCTATAAAACATGTTTGGGGCCCTATTCTAGTAAAAAATATACTTAAGGGTCCCCCGACCCTAGACCAAAATACAACTTTCCATACAAACGTAGTCTACGTTTTATTTCAAAACGACATGTCCGATTTGGGCAAAATTTGGTAATTTCAAAGATATTGCAATTATCTAGGTTTATAACTAGTTTTCGACTATAAAATATGAACTTGAAATAGAATATAGTGTTTTATATCATTTTTGACCATTAGTATGGGAAACTTCTAAATCGTTATATTTTCTTTCCAGTTTATAATTTTAGTATAGGAAACCAGTTATATCCCTAGATAATTGCAATTTCTTTACAATTACCAATTTTTACCGGAATCTGACATGTGGTTTCAAAATTAAACGTAGACTACGTTTGTATGGAGAAGTCTAGGGTAAGGGGACTCTTAATTCATTTCTTTTCCGTTTGTCAAAATCTGGCTTGGCCAGATCTAATTGATCTAAGTGCATAAATGACACAAACGCGTGACAGAGCAGACGTGTCATTCCATACATTGAGCACGCATCGCCTTAAGGCCATACCTGAATTTTCCGCGGTCCGGTGCTGCCCCATTTGAAATAAAACAGAGATATCATTTAAAATTTTGTCTCGACTAAGGCCAAGGGTTATCCACTCTTTAAACTATTTTCTAAACTACTGTTTACAGTTTAAAGTGAGAACGTGAAACTTTTCTAAGCACAATAGCCAAAAGATAAATAGAGCCGCAAGACCCAAAACGCTCTGTCTGCCCCATTAGGGATAAAGACGTGATAGTATGTATGTATGTAATAGCCAAAAGTGACCTTTTTTCGCAAATGTGCGAAGAGCTTCACGTTCTTACTTTAAATCGCACGTTGACAAAGCCATAGACATAGATTTTTTTTTACTAAATCAATGGACAAAGCATTTAGCGTGAACGAGTCCAATTACAGTTAAATTGTCAAATGTCACAATGGTTGTCAGACGAGACGATATCTACGTACCTATAAGACATGTCGTCGTCCTCCCCTCCCCACCCCCAGTATTTGTTGGGGAAGCCGTTGACAGCCTCAAAGTGCACATCCGTCATCGCTGAGACGCCTCCGAAGATTTCTTCATAGGGCAACCTGCAATACAAATCTTACATAGGTACTTAAATATCTTCTTTTATGTTACGGATAGAGCCATTTGTATCAAATAAAGATTGTTTCTTATTTTTTTTCAGAATTGAGAATGCTGTCGACCATAAGATAGGAAGGAGCTCTGCTGCCAGCTGCCACCACGCGTTGAGTCACCTAAAGACTAAAGATCAAGTTGTCGCACAACAACGTTGCGCGTGTTACACCGCTGAAATTGGAATCTTTTTGTGTAAACAAGTTCTATTTTTCTTCAAAAGTGCACACCGCATCGCGTTGCGTCTCGCTCTAAGCTGACCCTTAAGTTGCAGAAGCCCGATGCATGCCGGCCGCTTCCAATCAGTCATTTTGGTAACCAGTAAGGTGATCCATGTCTAGAAGGTGCTGTAGTGATGACACTCACAGAAATTTATGCTTGTCTATGGAGGCAGACATGTGCCGCGGCTGCCTCGGACACGAGTACATATTCCGCTCGTCCAGCGGCAGCAGGTCTACGTCGTGGAAGATGAAGCAATGCCAGCCGCCAGCCTTTTGTTTCTGACTCTCCACGTAGCCGACGTTCATCAGCTTGCCGCGGTTGAATGGGCTCATATCTAAAAGTTGAGATAAATGTTCCTAGTAAATAAAAGTAACGCTGAAACAATAGGCAAAGTGCGTGTCGGGTCACGCACAGTGTAGGGTTTCGTAGCTGCGAATGCTAACTTTGAGTTCATGCCACTTCTTCTTATCGTGTGTGTTAGGGACTAACTCTAGTGTCAGAGTTTTTAAACCGCCTTAAAGGCCTCTGACATGGTTTTAGGTAACGACCAATGTCAAAGACAGTGACCGGGACCGACGGCTTAACGTGCCCTCCGAAGCACGGATCAATCAGGTGATCAGCCTACAATGTCCTAACCAAACTGGGACAACAACACAAAGTCGTTACCCCCGCCGGGAATCGAACCCGCGACCTCCGGGTATGAGCCGAACGCTCTAACCAGTACACCACGGAGGCAGTTTCATGCCACTAAAAACATCTGATAACTAATTTTTGACCAAGTGAGCGAAGCGTCTCAGTTTCGAGACTAGCCAAAAATTCTTTTGTCCGTCTGTCTGTCTGTTCTCGCCTCCAGGTCGCATTTCTTAACCGATTCTCATGAAATTTTGTAAGCAGGTTCAGCAACTAAATAGATTTTTTTGAAGTGGTTCTATAAATTTTATCATATTTAACCGACTTAAAATAACAGGGTTTTGCTTATTTTACGATTAGTTATTTTTCTTCAGTGTTTGCTTATTTTGATTGATTTTTGACTTTTTTATTAAATTTAGCAATTTTGTTGAGCGAACTTTCGTTCAATCGTTATCGCTGCTTGTCTGTGCTTCTGTAGTAGCTTAAGTAATTATGCTACAAACTAACAAGAGATCAACAGCAATAAAAGCCCGCGAAGTAGCTTTACGAAGAAAGTAAGAAACCAATGAGCAGCGGCATAGAGCCATGGCAATACAAATAAACATTTAAACCTGGTTTTTCCAAAAACGAGCTGACTTTGTCATTTAAAAAAGGGGGTTAAATACAATGATCACCATAAAATGCTTTGATACCCTTAGTTCTTTTATCGAAAATATATACTTAACACCAGAAAAATAAAGTCTAAAATTATAATAGTACTAGCTATTTTAGTCACGACTGCACTTTAAATTGTATTCGAACAACAAATGTAGTAAATGATCACCAAATCTTAGCGAGCAAATTAATGCGCTATTAAATTTAAATTTAAATTTATCAAAAATGAGAAGACCTGGTCAATACAAAAAACTCATACGACTGAAGAAGGAGTAAAACGTTACTATCGTTGTAACAAAGTGAAGCTTCGGGCGGATATTCAGTGTTCTGCTGCGATTTATCTTTTATTCGACGCATCATGTGATGATATATTATTATTTCGTACTGAAACATGTCACGACCATGAAAATTCTGACTGTCAGTCGACTAGTGGGATAAACGAGGCAACGAAAAAAGAAATAGAAAATCTATTCGAACTGCATTTGAAACCTAAGTCTATTATGAAGAACTTAAGTAAAATTAATGGACTAGTTCTGCCGACTAAGTTACAGTTAAACAATTACCTTAAAATCATACGTAAGAAAAAATACGGGCCATCGGAAATAAGCTTGGGACAGCTTGAATTATGGTTAAAAAAAAAACTCTAAAATACCTGATGACGATCACGAAGTTTTTGTTTTGGCCTATGAAATTTGCATGAAGATGATTTAGATCAGAATTTCCGGTTCATGTTAACGACGAAATATTTAATTAGTCTATCACGTCAATGTTCTGTTCTTCACGCGGATGCCACATGTAAGCTCATTTGGCAAGGGTTCCCAGTACTTGTGATTGGAACTACAGACAGAGATAAACATTTTCACCCATTTGGATTAGCTGTGACAACAGCAGAACGAACGGAAGACTTCATATTTTTATTTTCTGCATTAAAAAAAGCAGTTTTCTCAATATTCTCTTGTAAAGTTTTGGTCTGTGATGCAGCGAAGGCTATACAAACTGCCTTTGCGTGCACGTTTGGAACGGATACAGTCATAAGAATGTGCTGGGCGCATGCGAAAAAGAAGATGCTAACAAGAGTAGAGAAAAGTGTGCAAAAGAAATACCAAAAGGAGATCTTACAAGATATTGATGCTTTACAGTGTGCCTCAACCCAGGAAATATTTGACCGAGCCAGCGAAAAATTTTTGGACAAGTTGAAAGCCGAAAATGATTTTGTTACATACTTTAAAAACGAATGGCTCATTCTAAATCGTTTCTGGTATTTGGGCGCATCTCCGGGGACTCCTGCTACAAACAATGCTTTGGAATCTTTCAATAAAACAATAAAAGATGGTGGCACGCTTTGTGAGTGTCATCCTTCGGCGCGATTCTTAGTAATTTCTTCTGATATAGTCAAGGACTGGTCTAATGAATACATGATTAATACTGAGAGACGGTTCGCTCAACTGCCGACAGTATCTTTAAAGATGTGGACAGAAAGTTACCAATGGGCAAAACTGTCGAAGCAGGTGCCATTAAAGAATAGTACTGAGCTAGTTTGCTCATACAGAATTCCAGCTGGGTCGGATTTAGATTGCAAAAATTATGAAAAGCCGTGGGAGACCTTTAACGAATACAAAGAGCAACATTTTAGAGAGTGGGAAGTAATAATGCCCCGAGAAAAGGAAAATTGGTTACACGGCACATGCAATTGCCCAAAGTTTCTCAAAGATTACATTTGCAAGCATCTCGTTGGATTGGCGATTCGGCTTAAGCACGTCCAACCACCTTCAGAGGCAAGAACTATTCCGATTGGCATGAAGCGCAAAAGAGGACGACCAGCCAAAGACGAAAAGCCAAGTATTAATTGTGCAGTAAATTATTAAAGAAGACTAATTCTTCTTAAGATTTTTTAAATGTTTGTTATTAGTTCAATTTTAAGATCTTTAAACTGTTTATTATTCGATTTAAGAGGACTAACTTTTTTATGACTGTTTAAATAATCTAAAAAAATGATTATTGAAATTCTAAGTTTTATTTTTTATCTAAGGTATAGCATTTGGTTGAATAAACGAAACGCTCAAGATATTTCTTTTTTGGTAGTGGTTAATAAATTTGGAGACAAAAAGGTTAGGAGTTTATTTACTATGTTTGGCAAAATATTTTTTCTGCAGAGGATAATTTACTTTAATGGGATAACGAGATGTTATTTTTTTGCATGTCATTTTAAATTAAAATGTGGTTAATATTTCGGTGTTCATTAACTATTTTTGGGTTAACAATGATCTTTTTGGAGTCAGTTTGCTTAAATAGGATAGCAAGATGTAAAAACTTAGGTTATAATTTTACATTAAAATGCGGGTTTAATTTTGGTAATCATTTACTATTTTTGTATGTTATATGTTACTAATTCTGGTGGTAAGTTAAACATAAGCCTTTAAAAAATGATGGGTAATTTTTCGGTGAAAGACTGCTGGTATAGAACTGAATTTCTGCATCACGGTAGACCTCATATCCATGGGATTGTATAGTTGGAAGGTGCTCCTGACATTTCAGAGCTAGATCGAAAGTCATTTGAAGAAAGGGCTGTGATTGGCAACTATTTTGGAAATTTGGTCACAACCATGAATTCGCGTATCGGTAAACCTGCACCGATAGTAAAATTCATCCAAATCATGTACATTATTCTGAAATAATAATCGCGAGGTCTAAGTTCGTGGCGAACTTAGTCTATTGAATTTGTATGCAATTTTCCTTTTCCGAGTATATTTTATAAGTTGATCGCCTGTAACTTTTTAAGTTGTAAACCAAAAAAATAGCTTTGATAGTTTTCCTTTAAACTTCGTTATATGTATTACAGCTGTGGTTTTCACGAGTCCATATATACCGATTAGTCGATAGAGTCAATACTTTTTGTACACACACACACACACACACACACACACACACACTTGGCTCTAACAAAAATTTGCATTTTACATCCAAATATTTCCGAAACCGATCCCTAAATCGAAAAATGGTGTTTACAAGCTCACAATACTTTTGTAAGACCTATTTATTCAACGATACCTCACACGATGGGTTAGTCAAGAAAAAAGTATTGACTCCGTCTTTATTTGACCAAATATAAACCCATAGGCCACTTTTATTGTAAAGGTAGGCAAAAGGATGGAAAAAGGGGAACCAATACAAACTGGTAGACAATGCTTAACATTAAGTTAAACATCTTAAATAAATGAATGCAATAATTGTTAAATAAATATATAAAAAAAATAATGTTGCTATTACATTATTAATAATAGAATTAGATTTCCGCTATCAAATTATTTTTAAGCTATTCAGCGAAACAAAACTGCCAGTGTTCTGGATAATTAGCCTTGATCACATACATCTAAAGACGTGTTTTATATTTAGTTTTTATTTTATTTTGTGTTTAGTTAAATTTTGTTTATTTGAGTACCTAAACTAAGTATATTTTGATTAAGCTCCTATTATAATATTTTTTTGATTAAACAGAAATTTAATATGAAGAACACCTAAAAAAAACTTACATCTATGCTCAATTGCTTAAGTACAAATAATTATAACTTTATTTACCTGCTTCATCGATCAGTGATCGTTCAATCTTCGGTAAGAGCAGTTGTGACACAATCACATATGACGCGCATTAATGCAGTGCAGTTAAAGTGCTAACGCATCAAACCAAAGTCTATCGTCGTCACGTATCTTTGGCCGGCCGCGATGACCTACATCGGTGAGTCACTGCACCTTGCTATGTTTACGTACGACGAATAATTGTTAAGGCGACAATCTCCCTGCCTTCAAAATGAGTACGACACCATCTAAATCCATTCAGATTAAAACTGAAACGGAACGCTACCTTTACGACTGTTTTAAAAGTGAACAGAATGAAAGGCTAAAACAGCAGAGTCTTATCGAGGAATTACAGAACCAAATTGCGGTTCTCCAAAAACAGTTGCAATGCGCTGTTGAATCAAAGGCTACAGCCCAAGCAACAACTAGCTCGGAAACATCAGCGCCTCACGCTGAGTATAATACTGACGATGAAGAATTGGCTAAAGAAACAGAGTGGATTAGAACAAAGTCTAGGAAAAAGAGGAAGTTGAACACGTCTCCCACACTCTCCCCTCAGGCAAAAGAATGCCAATGAAAAAATAAAAAAAGTTCTCCCACCTCCTCCTATCGTGGTAGATGGTGTGAATAACTACCAGAAATTCTATGACTTTTTGTCACGCGATCAATCCGTTAGCAACTTCACAGTAAAGATGTTGCATGGTGACTGCGTAAAGATAAATGCTTGCGACATAGAAACATATAGAGCTATATCGAAGCTACTTACAGACAACAACTGTCTTTGGCACTCATATGAGAACAAACAGGACAGGCCGATTAGGGTAATGGTCAAAAAATTGCCTTCTACGTGTAAACCGGACTGGATTATTGAAGACCTCAAAGCAAAGGGTCTCCAAATCGAAAATGCTGTGAACAAATTAAGCTGGAAAACTAAAGAGCCCTTAAATATGTTCATGCTCACATTTAAAAACCAGGAAGAAATTGGCAAAATTTATCAGATCAAATCTATCTTGGGGTGCGTGGTAGATATACAACCTCTTAAATCTTCCAAACTGATCCCCCAATGCAAGAGATGTCAGGCTTATGGCCATACACAAATGTATTGTGCCAAAGAGCCAAGATGCGTAAAGTGTACTGGAAAACATTTGACTAAGGACTGCAAAAAACCAGCTACAGAAAAATCGAAGTGTGTGCATTGCGGAGAAGGTCATCCTGCAAACTATAGAGGTTGCATGATAGCCAAAGAGATGCAAAAAATAAGGACTAATTCTGCAAAAAAAATGTAGTCAGCCATGAAATAACTGCACAGAGCAAACCGAAACCTACTAATAAGCTTGCCTCAACAGTAACCAAAAATATCTCTTACGCTCAGACAGCTGCAAAAAATTCTATAAGCCATCTTCGCAAAGATGAAAGCAACCAAAACCCACAAGACAAAAAGTAAGATGAAATTCTTAAGCTTATGTCATCATTCGACGAGCGCTTGAATAAATTAGAAAATAGCACCAAACCGGCTATTACTGCAAAGAATAAAAAAATATGAATCATTTGAAGATCATGGCATGGAACTGTAATGGGCTACTTAACGACAAAAATGAGTTACAAGTAATCCTAGATATAGAAAATATTGATGTGTGCCTGGTATCTGAAACACACTTTACAAAACAATCTTATATTAAATTAAAAGGCTACAAATTTTATAATGCATTGCACCCAGCAAACAAAGGTAGAGGCGGCAGTGCTGTGATTATTAAAGAAACGATTTAACATCAAGAATATGTTAAACATGAGGTTCCTCAGGTGCAATGCGCTGCAATCAGATTGAATACAAAAAGTTGTCCTCTTACTGTGGCTGCTATATACTGCCCACCCAGACATAGAATATAGAAAGACTTGTGGAAGAACGTTATTTACGCACTTGGTGACAGATTTATATTGGGAGGAGACTTCAATGCTAAGAACACGTATTGGGGATCCCGACTAACGAACACAAAAGGAAGACAACTTATGTGTGCCATCACAGAACTGAAATGTGATGTTGCATCGACAGGTTCACCTACATACTGGCCAACTGACCCAACAAAAATCCCTGATCTCATAGACTTTTTTATATATAAAAACATGTCGTCTAACTACATGCAAACTGATCAAAGTTATGATATGAACTCTGATCACTCAGCCATATATTTAGAAATAAATGAAAAAATTTTATTTAAGGAAGATAATTTAACCCTAGTCAATAAATATACAGACTGGGATAGTTTTAAAATAGAATTAGATAGCCATGTAGAACTAAGAGTACCACTCAAGACTCCAGAGCAACTAGATATAGATTTAGAAAAATTCGTCAGCTTAATACAACATACTGCTTGGAACAATACAACTAAAAGTAAGAAAAGAACCTTAAAAAATACATACCCATTACAGATAAAAGATCTGGTAAAAGAAAAAAGAAGGCAAAGAAAACTATGGCACCAAACTAGGTCGCCAGATGATAAAAAAAGTTGAATAACCTTACAAAATGCCTAAAAAGGGCAATCCAAAAACATGTTGATGAGTGCACAAAACACGTATCTCCAAAAACTGACCAGTGACCGTAGTACAGATTATTCTCTCTGGAAAGCTACGAAAAACATGAAACGGCCAATAAACCAAATTCCTCCCTTAAAACTTGGCCTTGGAAGGTGGGCGATCAGTAACGAACAAAAAGCTGCATTGTTTGCCGACACCTCGAAGAGATCTTCAAGCCAAATGACATATCAGTAGGCATCGATGAAGCTATCACTGAGAGACTCAGCGACAATAACGATGAAGAAATAAATATAAAGCTTGTAACTCCAAAAGAAGTGATGAGGGAAATAAAACAACACATCAACCCCAGAAAATCTCCGGGCTTTGATCTTATACCCGGAGAATTGCTACACAATCTCCCGCGAAAGGCTTTAGTCAAGCTAACCAATCTCATAAACGCTGCATTGAGACTTAAATACGTGCCTGATTTATGGAAAGTAGCTGAAGTAATAATGATACCAAAACCGGGAAAACCCCCAAATGAGACGACGTCGTACAGGCCTATTTCATTGTTACCTGTTATGTCAAAGTTATTTGAAAAAATACTGCTAAAAAGACTAAAACCTATCATCGAAGCCAAAAATCTTATCCCACCACATCAATTTGGCTTCAGAGAAAAGCATTCAACTATAGATCAAGTTCACAGAATTACAAATATAATTGAAAACACCCTCGAAAATCAAAAAGTCTGCTCTACTGTCTTTCTAGATGTAGCACAAGCTTTTGATAAAGTGTGGCATGAAGGACTCATCATGAAACTTAGTAAAATATTACCCACTAACTTTGTAGATATATTAACATCGTATATAACCAATAGAGCATTTAGAGTGCGACAAGAGAATGCGTATTCTGAAATAAAAGCAATAAAAGCTGGAGTGCCTCAAGGAAGTGTACTAGGTCCGGTCCTGTACCTATTATACACCTCGGACATTCCTGATATTGACGAAAATACTATGGCGACCTTTGCTGACGACACTGCTATAATGGCTGTCGGAAGAACACATGAAGAAGCAGCGGAAAAGGTTCAAATAGCAGTTAATAAAGTCATTGAATGGACAAAGAAATGGCGAATCAAGCTAAATGAATCAAAGTCAGTTCATGTTAACTTTACGAATAAGCAAGAACAATTTTGTCCCGTATATATAAATGGACAGCAAGTTCCTTATGAAAATACAGCCAAATACTTAGGTATGACTCTGGACGCGAAGCTGCGCTGGAAAGCGCACGTCAAGAAGAAAAGAGAAGAGCTTGAAATACGGTTTCAAAAGATGCATTGGCTGCTTGGGAGAAAGTCTGCCTTGTCAGTACACAACAAAATACTTTTGTATAAACAAGTCCTTATGCCAGTATGGACTTATGGTATACAGCTGTGGGGCTGTACCAAACAGAGTAATATTGATATGATCCAAACGTTTCAGAACAAAGTACTTAGGAGTATTGTCAATGCACCCTAGTACATAAGAAATGCTGATCTGCACCGGGACCTTAACATGCAGTTCGTCGATAAAGTTATAAAAAAAATATGCAGAAGCACACGAGTACCGATTTCTTCATCATGTGAACGTTGAGGCAATCCAGCTCCTCGACTACACGGACATAGTGAGAAGACTTAAACGAACTAAACCGTTCGAACTAGTGATTTCAGATTTCAGATTTCAGATTTTTATTGCAAGTCACAGTTTTCTAAGGTGTTACATAAATAAGATAGGTACAAGTGACGCCCTGCTAGGGCACTGCAAACATCAAGGGCAACTAGATGCCATTTTACTTAAATATATTCAATTAAAATTTCATTAAAAACATTTCCTCCTTTTTCATCAAATTAAAATAAATTATAGTATCAAACGTACACTTACATATACATGCATGCAGACAGAGAATAAGCTACAATTTGTCATTGAGAAATTCGGATACACTATAATAGCATTTTTCAACGAGAAACAGTTTAAGGGTTGTATTGAATGGAACATTTCCTATAATATTTTTTATGTAATTAGGTATATGGTTATATATTTTCATCGTCATATAATGGGGACTAGAAGAAATTAATTGCATTTTAGTGGGTGGTATCTCTAGTTTATTTAAATTTCTATCATTTCTTTTATTGTTATTTTCCTTTTTTCTGTACAGGAGTCCGTGCTTTCTTACAAATTTACATGATTCCAGGATATAGATCGATGTGAGAGTTAAAATTTGATGTTTTATAAAATAAGGCCTACATGATTCCCTTTGATCTGTATTTACGAGTATTCGTAGGCATTTCTTTTGTAGCGAGAATATATAGTCCACTTCACAGCAATTACCCCACAGGACAATGCCGTATGACAACCTAGAGTGGGCGTACGCATAGTAGGCTGCGAGAGAAGTTTTGAAGTCGGTCACACGTTTCAATTGGTTGAGGGCGTATGTAAAAGACGATAATTTGTTTTTTAGTTTTTGTATATATGGCTTCCAGGTCATGTGCGTATCTAAGTCTATTCCAAGTAATGTAGCAGTATTAACAGTTTCTAATTTAGTATCTTTAAACTGATATGTTATTTGTAGTGGACTTTTTTGGTAGGGTTTAAATTGGATTAATTTTGTTTTGTTTAAATTAAGTACTAAATTATGTTCTTCTAGCCAGCTAGTAATTTTACCTAGGGTAAAGGTTAATTTATTTTCTAAGTCACTACAGTTTGAACAAGACAACAAAACCGAAACATCGTCTGCAAATATAACGCTATCATCACTAATTTCATTAGGTAGATCGTTCACATAGATGAGGAACAACAAACATCCCAGGACAGAGCCCTGTGGGATAGAGCCGGTCGATGGTACTCGCTTCGATTTTATAAATTCTATTTTCCCAGTTTCAAAATTAGTATGTTTTATTTCAACACATTGAGAACGTTTATTAAGATATGATTTAAACCACTGGTAGGCGGGACCTCTAATACCAGACTCATATAATTTAGTTAATAGGATATTATGAGAAACTCTATCATAGGCTTTGCTCATGTCCAATAGGAGTCCTATGGCATATTCCTTTTTTTCAATTTTCTCAAAAATTTTTTGCACATATTTATAAACTGCCAGAGTAGTGGAGCGCTTTTTCCGGAATCCGTATTGTTTATCATGTAGAATTTTATATTTTTCATAAAAACTGCATAGTTGCTTTACCATTACTGTTTCAAATACCTTTGCAGATGCTGGTAAAAGAGATATGGGGCGGTAGTTACTTATGTCTGTTGTAGGCCCTTTTTTATGAATCGGTTTTATAACGGAAACTTTTAAGATATCAGGAAATATGCCTTCTGCGAATGATTGATTTATTAGCATAACGTAAGGAGCAGTCAATATATCAGCACACGTTCTCAGCAGCGTCGCAGGGATTTCATCTACACCAAAAGAATTTTTATTTTTGAGTGTTTTTAATACTTTATTTACCTCTTTATGATCAACAGGACTTAAGAAAAATGTGTTCATTATTCTATTTGTCGTCTTATTTTTAGTCTTTTGTTGTTTATTAGGATTTTGATTTCCAATGGATATAAAATACTTATTAAATTCTTCCGCCACTCTTCTGGGATCGTCTACTATTTCATTATTTGAAAATTTTAATTTTATATTGGGTGCACTTTTATTATTTTTATTAGTTTCTTTATGTATTATTTTCCACATGCATTTAGTTTTATTTTCCGAAGCTTTTATCTTACGTTCATTTATTATTCGTTTTGATTGCTTTACAGCCTTTTTCAGAGTTTTGCAATATATTTTATAGTCTCTACGTAAAATTTTATTTCGTGTTTGTGAAATTAATTGCTTCAAAAGTCTCTTATTTCGGCATGATGTTTTTATTCCTGGAGTCAAATAAGTTTTTTTGTGTTTTGTTCTATACTTAATAATTGTTTTTGGCATACATGCATTCAGGGTATTAAACATAATTTCATTGAATATATTATAATTCTCATTTATATTATTTTTCGTTGGATTTAGTATTTTGTCCCATTGTATTTTTGAAATTTCATTTTTAAACATGTTTATGTTGTCGTCATTAAAAATTCTTTTTTCTAAATAATAAAATTTAAGGTTTTGAGTACGTAATGATGTCGAAAAAATAACCCCTTTGTGATCTGAAAAACCGAACTCGTGAACTTCAGCCATACCTGACTTAAAATTTGAAAATACTAGATCTATGCACCTTGCACTGGTTTTAGTTATTCTTGTAGGTTGCCTAACTTTTTGGTGAAAATTGTGTGTTAACATTAAGTTAGCGAGTCTAGTTCTTTCTTTTTTATCCAAAAAGTTTACGTTAAAGTCACCCGTAATGATTATATTTTTATGAATGTCTTTTTTATTGATTAATTTTAAAAACTTTTCTAAAGAGGCATAAAATTGTTCGACTTCCCTATTGCTGTCAGGCCAATATAAATTTATTAATAATAAATTAAGTTTCGGTATTTCTGTTGCACATATTTCGAAAACCATTTCCACTGATAATGATGATACATCAAGGCGCTCTACGTGTTCCAAGGTGTTTCGGACTAGTATGCAGACTCCGCCGCCGTCATGATGTTTTCTACAGTAGGATGCTCCCATATTATAGTTGTTCACGTGTAGTAGTTTTTTCTTTTCTTCGTTTAGCCACGTTTCGGATATACAAATGATATGCATATTTGATTTTTCTTCAATAAGCGCTTCGAGAAGATGTTGTTTGCTGTTGATACTTTGCATATTTTGGTTCAACAAAGTGATTTTATTTTCGAAATAAACGGTTTTTCCCTGGACTATATTTAGATCCTTCAATCGGGTCGATTTTATTTGAGGTAGAGTTTGATTTGTTTGTTGCTAGAGATTCAGATTGTAGTTGGGTTTTATTTCCTTCTTGTGAATGTTCTATTGCGCTATGTGTTATATTCAGTCTTGTAGTTTGCTTGTTTTGGGATATGGTTACTTTTTTACCATTTATTATCAAATCGTTATTCCTTATAATGGCATGGTTTCCATCACGTCTTGCTTGTTGTAGAGCGCGTCTTAATTCTTTTTGATCTCGAAGAGCAGATGGTGTTAAAAATTCTGTTATGGTTAATCCAGTTCCTCTAAAACATGATGAGTTGTTTAATATATACTTCTTCATTCTTTTGCTCAATAATTCAATTTTGAGCGGGCGAGTTCGGCCTCTTTTGCCAATGAATGTAATTTCCTCAATATATCCTGACAAATCTATATTTAGGATATCGCCAAAAATATTTACTACTTTCTCTATAACTTGGCTCTCCGTTTCCCAATAATTTTCTGACAATCCGTGTAGGACTAGTATTTTTTCAGTAGAGTCAGATTTTGGTATACCATTTATTTTAAAATTATCTAAGTCATGTTGTATTTGTTTATTCTCTTCTTGTAGCTTTTTATTTTCTTGTTCCAACATAAATATTTTTGTATTAATCTTATGTATTTCTTCATTTGTTTCGGTTTGGGAATTCGTTAAAGCTTCTATGTCCTGTTGTAAATTTTTCTTTAAATCAAACATCGCCTTTTTTATCTCTTCCTGAATAGATACTTTCAATACTGATAATAAGTGAATGTTATTTTCTTCTAGAATTAATTTAAATTTTTGCAATGATATTGACTCATTTTCTTCGTTTACGGATAAAAGCGTGTTTCCTTGGAATACATTTGTTGAGATGTCTTCAAGTTCTGAGCTATCGTTGATACTGTATAATATTTTCTTTCTTATGGTGACATTAGAATTAGTGTTTTTTACACTGCTAGGGTTGTCAGTTGGTTTTGTAATTTGTTGTGGTGATCCATTATCTCTATTTTTAGGCATAATAGGAGTATTACTATTTCCTACTTTTGGTTCTTTGGAACGACAATATTGACATTTCCACAGCGTTTTATGTTCCTTAGTCATTGTATTGAAAAAACGAGCTTCTGTTACATTTGCACAATCCAAGTCATAATGCGATTTACATAGCTGGCATGTAAGGAAGGTCTTATTCGGTATATCTTGACGGCAACCTGCGCATTGTAACGCCATCTTTTGAGGAGTAGCTTAGTCTCTGTGTTATGGTTCAAGTCCTTACTCGGTTCGAGTCTGTACTCTCTATCTTTAGTTTATTAGCTCACCACTAGATGTCGTTTTATTGTATTTTTTATTAACTTGGACGACATTTAGGTGGCGCTATTTTTAATATTTAGCGTAAGTTCTTTTTCACTGATTCATCATTGAGTATTTAGAGGTTATAATTATAATTAAAATCGTACCTTGCAGTCATATTGCAGTTTCTGAATATTAGCTGGGTTTTGTGGGACCACAACTGCGAGTTTCTATTATTGTCGAACAGTCCCGATGATTTCAAAGTTCTTTATTCTTGATTGTCGTCTCAGATTTATTATGATGAACTTTATCACTAATACTGAGTTTTTTCTTTAGATAACACGTCCACTTGAGTATCTTAATTATTTATTTAGATTACACTTGTATAATACACACAAAGTTATTTCTTTCAATTATTTTTTAATATTTATTACGCAGCGGGTGTTAACTAGGCAACTAGCGCCCTCTCCTCTGTGTGTAGTAGTGTAGGTAGTGTAGTGAAAATTAATTAAATAATCGTGCAGTTATAGTGCAATAACTAAAGACACACGAACAGAGTGCCTTCCCCTTAATAGAGACAGTAAGAAAAGTGCCGATGGACACATTCTTATACTATTGCTTATAAAACTAGGTCAATGTAAAATTACTAATTAGTCTAAGTTAATAGGCTAGATTGTTATAATAGTAGCGTACTTATTCAATTATTTTTAGTATGTAGGTACGTTAAGAAAGTGAAAAACAAAAAAAAAATTTACCTCCTTGGTCGACGATAAATATTCCATATTCAATTTTTTGTCTCATAAGGAATGGATGCATATGATTTAAAAATATGGCCAAATGTTGCATGCGGTCTCTGTAAAAAATAAAAATAAAAAATTTGTACTTACTTGTCGTAATTGAATGGGTTGGGTGCACTTTTAGGCGCCTCGCGCACTAGCGGTCGTGACTACGACCAGTGATGCTGGCCGCAAACTGTGGGCCACAAGGACCAGATTAGGGCCCAGAAAGTGATTTGAAATGTTTCGAATCGCACCCGCACCTCATCATTGCGCCATTTATCGATCTAAAGAAAGTACTTAGTTGCGGCTAAGTGCGCGACTTTCATTATATGGCTTTTGTTAATATGGTCGTTGCTGTCACTGATCATAGTCGTGGGGTAAAATGGCTTATCGTATATACGCTTAAAGAGTATGCCTAAGGTTGTTAAGTATAGCCCTTTTAGCATTAAGGACATCAAACATACCTAAATGGCACGATGATGGCCACTCTGTCTCTCGCGGCGCAGTCACGCGGCGAGTACCGCCCGCCCCATTGCACCTCTGGGTACTTCTTTTCTACATCTACTAGGTCCACCTCTGTTTTATTTGCTGTTATTGGACCTGAAATGCCAATGCGATTATTACTTTTTGAATTATTCATAACTATTATTAGAAAAGCTGTGTATAATTTATATATTTAACCCGACTACGGCGAAGCCAAAAGGGGCTATATGGTTGGCTGTTACGTATATGTCGCAGTTGAATTGTATAATCTGCTGTTTGATTAAATCTCTAGCTGTTGGCATTACAGCCCGGTTTTGTGTATCACCTGAAAATCGTTCAGCTAGATTGTCATTAAGGTTTTGTTGTCAAGGTCCGGAAACAACCTACTTCCCGCCCTCAGCAGTAAATGTACTATTTTTTTAAACTATATATTACCTACTTGGTACCCTGCGCTTGTACCCGACTATCTTGTTCTATCGGTCATTATTATTGGTTCAAACTATGTGAGATGCGTAGCAACTCGGGTTGACGACGCCTAAGCGGCAGATCTTCAAACCACAGTCAATTACAATTGTCTAATGTTGATAAAACTTAACTAAATCTGGCGGAATTTCACACGGCGGCAACACAGGTTCTTTTCGCTTCGCATCCCCGCCTTCTGCCAAATAGGTAATATTTTGCATGAGCTTCCCGATCAGAAGTGGAGTGTTTCCACTTCCGTTCAACTTCGTCATGTTTTGCGCTGTTATGTTGCCAACACTGTTGTTTCCTACAGGAAACACGAAGAGTGAAGTTCCGCTTAGTGCTATGGCTGAGGTTGAGCTTTTTATGGGGTTTTCTGTTGGAGCTGCTGCTGCGGTAGACAGCTTTTCATGTTCAGTTTTTCCTGATATTCTGGAACAATACTAGGCTTAAATTTGTACTAGCTTTTCGGGCGTTTACGTTTTTTCATGCGGCTGTTGAAGTCGAGTGAAAAACTGCTGTTAGTTAAGGCAGGCCTGTCTTACTCCGCGGTAGGTATTAAAAACGCAAGTACGTACAGCGGCCTCGCCGGCTTGGCTTATCAGTGCGAAAAGGTAAGCGTTACGCGATAGAAAGAGACGGAAACAGATGGAACGTCTAGGTGAATATAACTGTAGGTTATTAGCGTTGTGCGGAATTGAACTTAATTGTATCGTTGCGAGAGTCGCTATTCCTTTAATTGATTTTTCGGAGTGAATCTTCTGTACTTGTACGATTATGTATTCTGTGGTAAAGGAAACATGAAAAGATGTATAGGTGGGGTGGGCAGCCATCTTGTAGGTATCCAAAATATGAGTCCAGTTTCGAGTATAGCAGTGTGTTTTATTTTTACGTTACATAGGACGTTATGAATGAATGGAGCTAAAATTTTAAAATCCAGTTCCCTGGGTCGACCAATCGCGAGCTACCTTATAAAGTTATGATGGATCTTTCTTTTCTAGACTAGTGCGAAGTTTAGTGTAAGAATTTGCATTGTAGTGCTATTTCTGTAGTATTTTTGATTTTTCCGGGATTTTCCACAGTTTTCTTGTATGACAAAAAGAAACAAGGTCCCCGACAAAAAGTGTAGGTATCTTAATTTTTTTCTCAGGGGCTGTGTATCCTTTTGGAACACAAATTTTATTTTTAATTTTTAACCGACTACGGCGACGCCAAAAGGAGGGAGGGTTATGTGTTTCGTATGTATGTATGTTTATCAGTACCTCCTATGATATCCATAATGAGATGACCAATGAAATAAGGTATCGTTAGAAGCGTCTTGGCTGTGCGCTAGTTATAGGATACGTGACGTCACAATAAATTAAAAATGGCGCTCTCTATTAACCAAGTGCGTAGCACGCGCAGTGTAGGATTCCGTAGTTGCGAATGCCAACTTTGAGCTCATGCCACTAAAAAAGTCTTAAGTTAAACAAATTTTCTATCGAATTTGTATGTCAATTTTTTCAAGAGTCAAGTGCGACATCTCTATCTGCTAACTCTCGCTCAGTCCTCTTATCTTCTAAAGGTCTATATACAGACACGTAAAAAAATACACAGCTGTAGTACCTATATATTACAAAGTGTAAAGGAAAACTATCATAGTTAAGTAGAGTTTAGAAATTAAAAAGTTATAGGTGATCAACGTATAAAATGTCTTCTTACTTGGAAAAGGAAAATTTCATACAAAGTCAATAGAAAATTCGTTTTTAGACGTTTGTAGTGGCATAGCAAGTGGAGGTCCATAGTCTCTGCCTACCCCTGCGGGAAACAGGCGTGATATTATGTATGTATGTATGTAGTGGCATAAATTCAAAGTTAGCATTCGCAACTAAGGAACTCTACATTGCGCGGCCCGACACGCACTTGGCCAATTCTTTGTATGTCTTAGAATACGAAAAAGGAGAGCAACCAACTTACAAATCTACTGCATCTATACTAACCTATTCCCGCTCTCGGATGATGATCTTCCTATTGGAAGACCAAATCTTCCCATTGCTAAGTGAGGGTACACGTAATAAACAATGTTTAAAGTAACTTCTATGCACAGACACAAAATAAACATTCGCTGGAATATATTACTCAAAGTCATCTTCGTAAAATAGAGAACCCGCAAAAATGTTAGAGAATATTTTATTCAAGAAGAATCATGAATCATAAAACCTAAGCCCATGACACTTTGCTCTTGAGTGATTATATTCTCTTTTATAAATTTTTGACACATTTTTGACCAAAGAGCAGAAAAAAATACAAAAAAAAAATAACAGCATAGACAAAGGCATTATACTATCATTATACACATGCAGTCCCATCGTGAGATAAGCGGCGGGAAAAATTCGGGAAGGGAAAAATGGAAAGAATACGAAAAAATTAATAAATTCCCATTTATTCCTGGTAGTTTTAAAAGATCCGGAAAGAAATTGATTTAGTATTTCCTACAATATATATAATTTTGAATCAATAGTTAAATTAAGGATATTTAGTTGGGAAATAAAATAAAATAATGATTTTTGTAAAAATCACGTCACCATCATCATCATTTCAGTCGCATAACGTCTACCGCTGGACACGGGTGCGTATTGCTTGATATAATTACATTTTAATAACGTTCATAAGATATAATGTCAATTTGACATAATCATTAAGGTATATATTTTTAATACACTATAATATTCATTAATTTTTTATTATAAAAAGCATAAAATCATTATTATAACGTTTATGTACACTAAATATCACCTGTTATACAACTTGTGCGGTATACAGGCCAAAAAGTATATCATTCAAAAACAGTATTGCTGAAAAGAGATATCATTCAAAACATATACCTATCAAAATCATATTGTTTAGAAGATATATGACTTAAAACCATACCATCTAAAAAGTATAGACAGGCAGACAAAAAAAACACGCCGTGCCGCGGCAGCGGCCGGCGAGTGCTAAGACACCACTATCCATTTTCCTAGGTTAGGGCAATCCTATAGGTTTGGTTATGTTAGAACTGCGACCAACACACGCACGAGCCGAGCAAGCGAAGCGAGTTATTATGTGTACCGAAACATGTTTTTATGAACAGTTTTATCGATAACTTAATATTTTATATGAAATGTTAGTTCGATATACCGTTTTTCTATAAAAGAAAACCATTTTAAAATATATATTTTTTTAAATGTTGTTATTATAATATGAAACTGTGATGATAAACTATTCGTTTTTTTAAGAAAAAAATGTATTAAAAATCGTGGAATAGTTTTCTGGGAAATGAAATTCGATGTCAAAAAAATCTGTATTCTAATAGACACCCATTTTTTATATATTAGCCATATATAAAAATAAGTGCGTATAACAAACGAAAATTTGAGGAACGAAATCGTCTATCAATGTTAATTAATACGTACAATATGTGATTGCGACGTATTAATGTATTATTTTCAGCCCACCTGCATTGGCTTATTGTAATAAAATTATCCGCAACATACTGCCAGGCGCTATATCAAAAGTTTGTTATATCTAATGATAATTATATTGTCGCGTAGGATGATAAGTGATAATGACAATGTCAAATTGTCAACGTCACAAATTCAAACTACGAGAATTCATCTAAAGGGAAATTTCGTCACTCACGTCAGCACACGATTGGCCTAGCGGTCTTGGTGTTGGACTGTGAATCCATAGACCCCAGGTTCAAATCACAGTCACGAGTAGTGTTTTTGAAGTTTTGTAAGAAGTTTCTAGATAACTCTAGATTAAATTGGAATGAAAATACGGGCCAGAAATAAAAGAAGACAAAAGAAAATTTATGACTTAAGTTTGGAACTTTGATGCGATATTGTTCGCATCCGGGGGTATATAAGCAGAACAAGGCGCGGCCTACGCCAGTTTAGTTTGAAAGTAAAATCCGAAGAAGGAAGAAGGAAGAAGAAAAAGGAAGAAAAGTAAAAGTGGAAGTAGTGAGTAAAAAGTAAAGTGTAATAGTGAGTGAAGTGAAGTGTTCAGTGCAGTAAATACGCGCGAGAGACGTATCCGCGCGTGACAGTGCAGTGACGTTTACGCGTGTGACAGTGCAGTGACATTACCGCGCGTGACAGTGCAGTGACGTTTCCACGCGCAAGACAGTGCAGTGACGTTTCCGTGTGTGTGACAGTACAGTGACAGTCCCGCGTACGTACCTGTGACAACTGTGAGTACCCTAGAGTCGTAAATAAAGGCACTATTCCATAGGATTGGTATTTCCTTTCCTATCCCCAACCCACTCTCGTGACAATTGGTGTCAGAAGTGGGATAGGAAAGATGCCGATCGTGCCTAGAAATGAGAGAGGGGTAACCACTCGAGCGGGAGCTGCAGCGGCAGAGGAACAATCGCCCGAGGAGTCCAACTCTGGCGGAGCCGCAACAACATCAGCGGCCGTCCCACCAGCCGCTCCATTGGAAATGAACGCGTTCCTGCAGCAGATTACCGTCATGATGCAAGAGCAAGCACGCCGCCAGGAGGAACAAATACGGGCGCTGCAGGAGGAGCAAGCACGCCGCCAGGAGGAGCAAGCACGCCGCCAGGAGGAGCAAATACGGGCGCTGCAGGAGGAGCAAGCACGCCACCAGGAGGAGCAAATACGGGCGCTGCAGGAGGAGCAAGCATGCCGCCAGGAGGAGCAAGCACGCCGCCAGGAGGAGCAAGCACGCCACCAGGAGGAGCAAATACGGGCGCTGCAGAAAGAGCAAGCACGCCGTCAGGAGGAGCAACTTCAGTCCTTTTCCAAAGATGTTTTGGCCGCGGTTCGGGCCAACACAGCCCGGATGGATGACTTCGAGAAGGAAGTTGCAGAAGTAAAGGAGGAAGTTGCTGAAGTAAAAGGGACGCTTCAACAGCTTGGTAAGGAAGTTAAACTTCTCAAAGAGTCTGGCCCTGTCACTAGCTCTGTAGTCGCTCCTTTTACCAAAAATTTAAAGGTGCCACCCTACGACGGCAAATCCTCTTGGGCTGCTTTTAAACTGCAATTGGAGACAGTTAAAAAAGCCAGCCATTGGGATGAGCACGAGGCGCAGTCTGCATTGACCCTGGCACTTCGAGATGACGCTCTCTCTGTACTGGAAGCACTCGGCGCTGGAAATAAGGAGGTCACCTACGATGAACTCATAGGCGCTCTGGAAGCCAGATACGGTGACAGTCACCTGGAGCATGTATACAGGGCGCAACTTAAAGATCGTTGTCAGCGGGCTAGCGAGACCTTACAACAGTGGTCGGTTGAAGTGGAAAGACTGGTCCGCAAGGCATACCATTCATCACCATCCGTCGTGGAGGAGATGCTCCTGCAGGTTTTTATTGATGGGATACGGGATCCCGAAGTCAGGGCTGCTGTACGACTAGATCACCACACCACTTTGAAAGAAGCAGTGGCTCACGCTTTGGAAGTCGAAGCGGTTCGTCATGACTCACGAGCTCTGAGGCTACGAGAGGTTGTAGTCACAGAAAACAGTAGACGACGACCCTACAACCCAATGTGCTATGAGTGTGGAGAACGGGGCCATATTCGAAGCACTTGCCCGAAGCGTGAACGTACAACTTTCCGACGTCAGGTGGATGCAGCGGTTTCAACGTCGGAGCAGCCACAGGAAAACTAGAGAAGGCCAGGGCTGTGGGGTGGGCGCTGGCCGGTAGTAGTAAAGCCCCAGAAATTCTTGTGAAGCAGACAAGCGACGGAAATACTTTAGTGATAGACGGATTAATTAATGGAAAACCTTGCCAATTGACGTTAGATACTGGAGCTTCACGGACAGTCATCGGCAATCACAGACTTAAGGACATTGGAGGTCGGTATATTCAAGCAAATAAAAATATCACGTTAACTACTGCTACCGGCCAACGAATCCCATCTGAAGGAGAAAAAATTGTAGCCATTAAGATCGGGGCAACACTTTATTGGCAAAGAGTGATTGTCGCAGGCATCTCCGACGATTGCATTATTGGTTTGGACTTTCTGCAAAATCATCAGTGCAATATTGACTTGAAAAATGGTGTTCTAAAACATGGCAATGATGAAATTCCGATGAAAGGAGGAAATTTTGGTAAGGTGTTATGTTTGAGAGACACTGTCCTTAGTCCTAGATCCCAAACGATGGTCCCTGTTATGCTTCCGCCTAATAATGGAAGCGGACCACGGAGATGTGCCATTATAGAGGGAGGAATCTCAGACGCATCATGGATTCCGGCTAGAACCTTAGTTGGAAGTGGCCAAGTTGCGTTGGTACCTGTTCTGAATCCTCATGACGTGGAGCAAAAACTGCGAAAGGGAACGATTGTAGGAAACTGTGATGAAGTAGCCTGGTTGAGGAAGTGTGAAGAGGGGCAAAAGCGGAAAATTACGAATCAGGAAGAAAATGTCGCAAGGTTTCTGGAGGGTTGCAAGAGTAATCTTACTAAATTGCAATTAATTAAAGCAAGAAACTTCTTATTGAAATATAGCAATTTATTCTCTAAAAATGATGGAGATATTGGCAGAACTGGTTTGGTAAGACATAAAATTGATACAGGAAATACAGCACCCATCCGGCAGAGACCAAGACCTGTTCCTTTTGCCCGTGAGCAGGAAGTTGAGGACATGATCCAAGAGATGAAGAAGAATGGCGTGATAGAACCTTCATCAAGCCCATGGTGCTCTCCGATAGTATTAGTAAAAAAAAAGGATGGATCGACTAGGTTCTGTGTGGACTATCGGCGATTGAACGATGTAACTAAAAAGGACAGTTACCCACTTCCTAGAATTAATGACACTTTGGATTCACTTTGTGGCATGACTTGGTTCTCTACTCTTGATTTAAAAAGTGGGTATTGGCAAGTAGATTTGGATCCTAAGGATAAAGAGAAGACTGCGTTTTCAACCGGCAAGGGTTTATGGCAGTTCAAAACTATGCCATTTGGACTATGTAACGCGCCAGCAACATTTGAAAGGTTGATGGAACATGTGCTGGCAGGTATACTAGGAGAAACCTGTTTGGTCTATTTAGATGACATCATTATAATGGGAAGAGATTTTGATGATCATCTCAAGAAGCTTGAAAGCGTGTTTTCAAAACTACAGAGTGCAAATTTGAAGCTAAGTCCAAAGAAATGTTCATTTTTTCAACGTCAGGTCAACTACTTGGGTCACGTTATTTCGGAACAAGGTATTGCCACTGACCCGACTAAAATAAGTGCAGTAAAAGATTGGCCAACACCAACAGATAAGACACAGGTACGAGCATTTTTGGGTCTATGCTCTTACTATCGAAGATTCGTAAGAGGATTTTCCGATATCGCGAAGCCATTACATCGGTTGACAGAAGAAAAACGAGCGTTTTCTTGGGATGAAGATTGTGAGCAAGCTTTTCAGGACCTCAAAATGCGTCTATGTGAAACCCCTATCCTTGGATATCCTGACATAGAAGGCAAGTTTATTGTAGACGCTGATGCAAGTAACAACGGTATTGGAGGTGTTCTATCTCAGCAAAGAGGAGATCAGGAAGTAGTAATCGCCTACTTCAGCAAATCTCTTTCAAGGCCAGAGAGAAATTACTGCGTAACTCGCAGAGAATTGTTGGCTGTGGTTAAGACATTGCAACATTTTAAGAAATATTTGCTTGGCCGCAAATTTCTGGTAAGGACTGATCATGCTGCATTGAAATGGTTATTGGAATTCAGAAATCCTGAAGGGCAGGTGGCCAGGTGGATTGAGCTACTCCAAGAGTATGAGTTTGAAATTGAGCATCGAGGAGGAAAGAGTCATGGCAATGCGGATGCTCTGTCTCGAAGACCTTGCCTGGAGGACTGCAAGCATTGCAATCGGCAGGAAGAGAAGGAAAAAGTAAACATCCGGCTAATCCGTACTGATTCCGTAGATGAAAATTGGACTAATGACGCCATGAAAAAGGCTCAGGAACATGATAAAGACTTTCAACCACTATTGAACTGGCTACGAAGTGGAACTAAACCAAAATGGTCAGAAGTGGCCAAATACAGTACGGCTACAAAGAGTCTTTGGGCGCAATGGGATAGCCTGGTGTTACACGATGGATTACTCTACCGAAAATGGGAAAGTACTCAAGGTAAAGATTGCCGTCTACAATTGGTCGTCCCCAGAGAGAAGATAAGGGAGATTTTAAAAACTTTCCATGATGGTACTTCCGGCGGACACCTGGGGATAAGAAGAACTCTCACAAAAATTAAAGAACGTTTCTACTGGTTACACTGCCGAGATGATGTAGAAGACTGGTGCCGTAAATGTCAGAGTTGTGCGGCAGTTAAGGGACCACAGACTAGAAGCAGAGGAGCCATGAGGTTGTATAATGTTGGAGCTCCTTGGGAACGAGTGGCTCTTGACATAGCCGGACCGTTTCCAATTACGAATGCTGGCAACCGGTACATTTTGGTAGTAATGGACTACTTCACGAAATGGCCTGAAGCATTTGCACTACCTAATCAGGAGGCTACCACCGTAGCGACAAAGCTTGTGAATGAAGTATTCTGTAGATTTGGTGTGCCATTGGAGATGCACAGTGATCAGGGTCGAAACTTTGAATCACAGGTATTCCGAGAAGTCTGTGAAATCATGGGAATCCATAAGACTCGGACGACGCCGTATCACCCGCAGTCAGATGGAATGGTTGAGAGGTTTAACCAAACATTGGAACGGCATCTGGCAAAAGTAGTAGAAAGCCATCAGAAAAACTGGGACGAGTATATTGCACTATTCCTCTTATCTTATAGGACTGCGGTGCATGAGACCACTACAGTTACTCCAGCATATGCCAATTTTGGAAGAGAATTGAAATTGCCAGCTGATTTGTTATCAAGTTGTCCACCAGATACCCCAAAAGGAATAACCGACTACGCTAATGACCTTCGGATTAAGATGGTTGACGTCTATGAGCAGATTAGAGAGGCTGGGCTTAAAGCTAGTGAACGGATGAAGACTCGTTACGATCGAAGAGCTAATGGCCTCAGCTTCGAGGAAGGAACACTGGTTTGGCTTCATAATCCGGTGAGGAGAAAAGGGAAATCTCCAAAGCTACAACCAAGTTGGGAAGGACCTTACAAAATTATCACCAGAATTAACGACGTGACCTACCGAATTCAGCGTAATCCTCGCAGTCCTCTCAAAATAGTTCATGTGGATCGATTGGCACGTTATCATGGAAGCAATAATGATCGGGACGATCATGTCTCGAGAGGGGGCAGTGTCGCGTAGGATGATAAGTGATAATGACAATGTCAAATTGTCAACGTCACAAATTCAAACTACGAGAATTCATCTAAAGGGAAATTTCGTCACTCACGTCAGCACACGATTGGCCTAGCGGTCTTGGTGTTGGACTGTGAATCCATAGACCCCAGGTTCAAATCACAGTCACGAGTAGTGTTTTTGAAGTTTTGTAAGAAGTTTCTAGATAACTCTAGATTAAATTGGAATGAAAATACGGGCCAGAAATAAAAGAAGACAAAAGAAAATTTATGACTTAAGTTTGGAACTTTGATGCGATATTGTTCGCATCCGGGGGTATATAAGCAGAACAAGGCGCGGCCTACGCCAGTTTAGTTTGAAAGTAAAATCCGAAGAAGGAAGAAGGAAGAAGAAAAAGGAAGAAAAGTAAAAGTGGAAGTAGTGAGTAAAAAGTAAAGTGTAATAGTGAGTGAAGTGAAGTGTTCAGTGCAGTAAATACGCGCGAGAGACGTATCCGCGCGTGACAGTGCAGTGACGTTTACGCGTGTGACAGTGCAGTGACATTACCGCGCGTGACAGTGCAGTGACGTTTCCACGCGCAAGACAGTGCAGTGACGTTTCCGTGTGTGTGACAGTACAGTGACAGTCCCGCGTACGTACCTGTGACAACTGTGAGTACCCTAGAGTCGTAAATAAAGGCACTATTCCATAGGATTGGTATTTCCTTTCCTATCCCCAACCCACTCTCGTGACAATATATTAAGAATCTTCTATTAATCGATTCATATACGTAATAATTATTATGTTTAATAATATATCTATAGAAAGTTTATTATACGTAACGAGCAATAGATTTCGAGATCTTTATACGACTTTAAATGTATACGAAAGGTTTGTTAGATGGAATAATTATTATTTAAACGATTTTATGGGTTTGAAAAGTATGATTTACGGTTTTTATCTTAATTGATAATTATACCAACCAAAATTATATATTTCGTTGGTATTTATTCAAAATAATATATATTTTGTTGTTCTATCTTATATTACTTACCCGCTGGACACAGGCCTATCCAAAGAATTTCCAAAATGACCGATCTAGAGCGGCCTACATCAGGCACTTTCCAGCGACCTTGGTCAGGTCGTCAGACCACCTTCTGGGTGGGTGTCTTATACTTCACTTGCCATTACATGTTCGCCATTCGAAGACCTTTTTGACCCATCGGCCATCGGTTCCTCGCGCTTTGTGTTCGGCCCACTGTCATTTCAACGAGCTTACTTATCTGCTGGGCTATGTCAGTGACTTTTGTTCTTCTATGAATTTCCTCATTTCTGATTTGATTACGTAGAGAAACACCAAGCATATCGCGTTGAGCAAATTTGAGCCTCCTTATTCATTTTCACCACATTTCAAAACCATAAATCATCTGGAAAATTTGAAAAGTATCTGAAGAAGCGGCTAAAGCTAGAAAAAAGGAATTCCGTAGATATGGTAAAAACCATTCAAGAAAGGCTACCAACAAGTTAATCAGTTCGCATTCATACATGTCCATTAATCGTCACAAAGTAGGTATTAAAAAAATTGCAAAGCGCTTTCAGAAGAGGCAAAAAGATTACGGAGACATTCGGTGACGACATAAAACAGGAATTTGTAAGCGAACACATGCAAAATTGCACTGAATCTGAGGCTGAGGACGGTATTTGAATTAAGATACAAATACAAATTAACTTAATTGCACCATTATGAACAAAAAAGGTAGCAACTGAAATCTATTTTTGGTTTTTAAAAAGTGAAATAGACCTATTGGAAACACCACTAGAAAAAAAACGCTCCTGGTTCTTTAATTTTGAGGTGGTGTGGAAAAGAGAATATTAGAAGGACATCGGAGCACGTGATTCTGTGCATTAATAGGCAAAAAAAATTCATTATTTATATAATATTTATATACATTATTTATATATATAAAAATTATATTATAAAGAGTTATTAATAAATCATTATTACAATATTTTTTTAACAAAATAAAATCATAACACTTAAAATATTGCGTTTATTAATAAAAGATTTTCATTTGTAACGTACATACATACATACATAATATCACGCCTGTTTCCCAGAGTAAGGCGTTTTTTTTTTAATTGCTCAGTTTTCTCGATTCCCTAAGTACTACGGTTTGATTTCAGCCCACTGTGCGTCGCCGCGTGCGCTGTCTGCGGGGCCGCGCAGCGCGTAGCGTTACCGCCTTTGGACGTCGGACAGCTGCGCGGGGTCGTCCTGGGTTGTTCTTGTGCGGCATAATGAAGATCCACCAGGATATGAGTGTGGAGACGGTACTTGACTATCTTCTTCACCGCATAATCTAAGTCCGATAGTCCATCATGATAAAGCCTCCCGCTTTTGGTCGCCTCCTTCAACAGATCAAATCTAAAAAAATGGAAATAAAATCGTATATTAAATTATTTATTCTACTTATTACTAGGTAGTCCGTCTGTTTGCCTGTTTGTACACGCTAATCTCCATAAATACTGGACGGATAGGAATGAAACTTTTTTGTCCTATAGCTGTTAAGCCTGGACAACATATAGGGTATAATTGATTTTGGAAAATTGAACACCTGATGCAGAATCATAATGGTGCAGCTAAGCTATAAGAAATATAAAAATGACGCCTAAGCGAAACTTGTTCAGCCTGATGAGCATTCGCCGGAGTCATGAAGTCCACGCGAACGAAGTTGCGGGCTTAGATTATGCGGTTACATACTATGCCGAAGATGCGCCGCCGAAATTGGTCGTTTTTCACAACAATAAAAAAAATGCCGCCAAGCTTCAACCGCGCAACTTCAGTAATATATGACTAAACTAAGTCTTCTCTTATATATTCTTCAATCTGTACGCCTACATCTGTAAATAACAATTAAATAAACGGCCAAGTGCGTGTCGGAATTAGTATGAAATTATACTTCTCCGAGTAAGTTCATTTTATAAGTTGGTTTGGTCGCCTACTTAGCTCTGATAGTTTTCATTTCAACTCCTTGCTATTGCCGTTAATATTTCAGGTTCATAAACTAAAACTAAATATTTTAGAAATGAATTCTAAATTGAAAAATGGCGGTCACAAAAATTAATTTGAAAGACCTAAAACGATAACCCACACAATAGTCGAGCAAAAAAATCATGATTTTTTACATGAAATATACGTACCCATGCCAAATTATAGCTATATACTACGTGTAGTCTTTGAGAAGTACCGCGGACAGGCAAACAGACAGACATGACAAAATGTTTACCATGGAACCCTTACCTAAAAAAGACAAAAATTACCTTCTTGGATTTGGGCTTGTTTTTTCGTGGTCTAACATGGCGTAACGTGACGAGAAGCGATCATATTTCCTAATGCGAAAGCCTTTTTTCTGTATCCTGTAATAAAAACATTTAAATATTGTAAGAGTAAAATAGAGCTCGGTGGCTTACGGTTTGATTCGCGATAACGTGGTGTTTGGGGCCCTATTCTAGTGAAACGAGTCATTTCTTTACTGTTTGTCAAAATACGGAACGGCAAATATACTTTATTATATTAAAATTTAAGGGTAATGTCACAAAAGCGGTCGTGTTTGTATCATTCTATACATTTATCGGGTTATTGTTCATTCGTCACCCTTGTAAATTCGACACCCAAAAAACTTTGTGTTAATTCGTCACTCGTTTTTTTTTAATAGTGTATGCGTCACCTATTAATTTTGAGTGTAGTTAATTCGCCACCTAAGATTTTTTTTAAAGACAGCAACAAAAATGAAACACCCAACCCGATCAAGTTATCAATGTGTTGCACTTGCATACAAAAGTGTGCACAATAGAGTGCGAGTGATAATGATAACGCATGATTGGTGCAGTGATGAAGGTGGGAAGGGGCAGGGTTGGAGAGCTGCACTTGATTTTACTCTGCCCCTCGCACAAAGTACCCCTCAAGTCGTCCTTCTATTGAAATATTGAAAACGAAATAATTAATGATTTATATTTGTAGGGTTATAATTTGGTTGCTATCTGGACAGTTTACAAAAAAAAACTTCATTGGTTAATTTACTACAACAATAAGGTACAGGTGACGAAACTTTTATGCAAGTGACGAATTAACTTTGATAGTATGGAATTTTAAGTAGGTGACGAATTTACAAGGATGAAGAATGAACAATAACCCCGTTGAGCGCGCATCTCGCCTCAATCGTGCCTCGACTACTTGATGGAAAATTTAGTGTAAACGATTGATCAGGCGTTCGTTTTCAGACAAGTCAAGATACCATGTCTCCACGTACCTATAAAACATGTCGTTGTCCTCCCCTCCCCACCCCCAGTATTTGTTGGAGAAGCCGTTGACAGCCTCAAACTGCTCTTTCGTCATCGCTGCGACGCGCTCCGAAAGATCTGCTATGAGTCGTCCTGGAATACAAATTTTACATAAGTACCTATAGATATACTTATAAAAACCTCAACCTTTAGTAGAAAGTAGAAATCTGTACTTCCTACGATTTGTGTAAAATATACTATAAACAACCGGCCATGTGTGAATCGGATTCGCGCACTACGGGTTCCGTACTATTATCTATAAAAAATCGCGTTTGTTGCATGAGAGCCCCTTAAATATTTATTTTATTTTGTTTTTAGTATTTGTTGTTATAGCGGCAATAGAAATACATAATTTGTGAAAATTTCAACCGTCTAGCTATCGCGGTTCTTGAGCTACAGCCTGGTGACAGACAGGCGCACAGACGGACCGACGGACTGACAGACAGCGAAGTCTTTGTAATAGGGTCCCGTTTTTACCCTTCGGGTACGGAACCCTAAAGAGGTCCAATATAAAAATACTTAGATAATCTATAGAAGAAACTGGATGACTGACTGACTTACATATCAACGCACAGCCCAAACCGCTGGGCTTAGAGACTCCAAATTTGGCACATTGGTTCCTTATTTGATCTAGGGGTGCACTAAGAAAGGATTTTTCGAAACTCACCCCTAAGGGGGTAAAACGGGGCCAAAAGTTTGTATGGAGAAACAATATTAGTTAGGGGGGTTTTTGGCGGGAAGTCAAGGGGTCCAGTTGGAGTTTGCTTTAAATTGTTTTGCAAATTGATTCTAGTGGACTTTATAATATGAAATTGGTGTAGTTTGGTGTTATAAATGCTTATTCTCATGGACAATATGTGAAATGTTTAAAGTGGACAGTCATAGTGCGGTTGTAGTGATATTTATTTGCGGACTGCGGTGGGCGTCTTTGGGCGCCGTCCGCCACTCAATCGGCTATGAAAACCAGTGGACTCGTAATAGATTTGTCGCCAGAAGCTCCCGTGAAGCAATCAAAGGACCTATACCAACCTTTGATTGTATAGGATTAGGAATAAAGAAGAGATTTTACTAGACACTGGCAAAATAAGCTTCAACGAAGTTTGACCGCCATAATCAAGAAAAGAAAAAAAAAATAGTTAGACAATTTAATTTGAAACTTTGCAGGAATACTCCTGGCGGTAAACAAGTATACCTGTTTCAGGATTTTTTTAAATTCAACTCCTAAGGGGATGAAACGGGGTCCAAAGTTTGTATGGAGAAACAAGATTAGTTAGACCATTTGATTCGAAACTTCGCACGAGTACTCCTGACGGTAAACAAGTAACTACCTGGTTTAGGATCTTTTATACTCAACCCTTATGAGGATGAAATAGGGTGACCTACTTAGGCTATGCTGAAACGTTCCTTAGCTATCTCTCTCGCTCTAGCAAATTACGGGAACGGGAATGGGAACGTGAATGGGAACAGGAACGGGAACAGGAATGGGAACGGGACTGGGAATGGGACCATTCCCGTTCCCATGAACGGGTAAAAAGAAACTGACTTATTGCTGACTGACTGAAATTTGAACTTACAGTCTGCTGGGTCTCACTCTCTGGGACACTCCAAATTTGGCACATAGGTTCTTTATGAGGTCTAGAGGTGCACTAAGAAAGGATTTTCCAAAACTCACCCCCTAAAGGGTAAAACGGAGCTAATATTTATATGGAGAAACAATTAGATTAGTGAGACCATTTCATTCAAAACGTCGCACTCCTGGCGGCGAATAATAATAAATAATAATTATTTATTTATTTCTCACCATAATCACATAATTTTACAAAAAAAGTCTTAAAACTAATACAGGGGTGCCATTCCTAAATTACCAGTCCGGTAGTTTAATGAATATGTCATACGGGTATGCGGACCCGGCCTTCCGAGCTGCTATGGACTCACTCCTTTTGTCTTCCGAGTCAGTAGTATCACATAACCTTTTGTCCTATCCCAATCCCAATATCTATCTATACATATAATAAAACAGTAAAATAAGTGTGTCTGTACATTAAATATATTTCCAAAAAAAATATTGGGGGCGATGGAGACGTAGTAATAGAGTAAGAATTTAAAAAAAATGTCTGTTTGTCTGTATGTCTGTTTGTCTGTTTGTCTGTTTGTCTGTTTGTACACGCTAATCTCCGGAAATACTGGACGGATTCGAATGAAACTTTTTTTGTTATATAGCTATTAAGCCTGGGCAACATATAGGGTATAAATGATTTTGGAAAATGGAACGCCTGATGCGGAACCATAAAGGTCCAGCTAAACTATAAGAGATAGAAAAATGCCGTCTTAGTAAAAGTTGTTCAGCCTGATGAGCGTTTTCTAGAGACATAAAGTCCACGCGAACGAAGTCGCGGGCTTCGGCTACTATATTTATATGTATTTCTTTATATGTTACTTTCTCTCTGCCTTCTTTTTCCAAGCCAATCCAAGGTCTGCCGTGCCGAGGGATGCGTGGCTAGGGGCGAGCCTAGTCTCGAGCGTGCTGTTTTGCCCTGGGGTCGGGCGCCCCCAGAACAAGGCTAGCCTTCGCCTGACAAGGGGCTCTGTCAGGTGCGACCGAATAGATCCCCATTACTCGTGGGAACGCAATGATACAGACACATTTAAGCAATCAGTATGGCGGCGACGCGGTTCGCAACCCATCACGTCCCGTTTCCCGCAGGTGCGAAAAGCCGCTTTTGGACAGCCGCTTGGCTACTTTGAATATAAGAGGAGGAGTGAATGGTAAAATAGATGAGGTATAGGGTGAATTTCAACAAAAGATTTTTAATTGTCATTTGGGTGGGATTTTTTTATAACAATGCTATCTATATATATTGAGTAACAAATAAAACTAAATTAAGACCATTGCTCAAAATGTATGAGCAAAATGTTAAATACGGTATTTGACTCATTTTTTTAAAACAAAAAGTTATTGTTAAATCCGCTCAGAAAAAAGTTTCAAATCTAGTACTGAGGAAAACAGTCAAGTAACATCAAAGGATGCACGTACTGGCATGTGATGCCACTGCTATTGGGTTTTGCACATATGAAAGACATCGTGAGAAGTTCACACCACGCTCCCATTTTTTTCCATACTAATGTTCGATTTGTTGTTATATTAAATATTGTCCAAAAACCAACAAAGGGAAATGCCCTGTTATAGCAGATTTACACGTGTTTGTTAATTTTTACGTACGAACTAACCTTACCGTATAGCTTTTTGATGGTTTAGCCATCATTGTATAAAATAAAAGCTTGTAATCATGTTTGTATTTTGTAATTTTACAAGTTTTTATTCTCATAATTATTTCAACATATGAGCAATGGCTTATTTAAGGCTGGCCTATATTTACTGTAACTGATATAAGTATACATTTAAGTGTTCTACATTTTCAGCAATTGCTTTGTATTAGCTTTATCTAAAAATTAAAAATAAATTAGACCTATACTTTTTTTTATGATAACGTTATTTTCTTCATTTGAAACTTTACAGAATAGGCAGATAAGTGTATTTATACATTAATTTACTTTGGATAAACTCGTTTACGAGGACAAATGTTAGGCAATTTAAAAAATGGACATTATAAAAATGAAAAGGTTTGTACGAAAAGTTTTGCATTATTAATGAGCTAAATAAAAATGCGTCAGCAAAAAAGAATTGTTATATTTTTAAAATAATCAATTTGTGTATAAATACATATATCTGCACTTAAATTTTAGTAATATTTTATCTTATGTTATGATGATAGAATTATTACTTACATTTAACAAAAAAGTCATTACAATAATAATAATATACGTAGATATTTTATACTTCAGCCAATAAATACTACTCAATACTGCGATAGCATCATCATAAATTTAGCTGCATAACGTCCACTGCTGGATATGATAAAATTAATTTAAGGAAAATGAATATTAGATAAATAATAAATAAGCCCGATTGATTAATAGTGCTGTTCACAAATCATACGTCAAAACAAAACCTAAACGTATATAAATACTCAATATTAAATTGTTATTAAATGTCTACAATCAAATGTAGCTAAGTACATTATTTCTCTTAAATGTACAAATAAAATAATAAAATCGCCAATTTTGCTTCGAATAATTTTGTGAATATGAACCAGATTTTGTAGTTAGTAATAGTTTTTATACGTGAAAAGTTGTAATCTATGTATATAACGTACTTTTTAGAACTAACCCGCTTAGCCATCCAAATTATTACTAGTGGACAATAGGAATGTTAGGCCGTTCCTGAGTTACTTAAAGAAGTGATATGGAACTAATGTTCGCTCATTATTTTTGTCGAAATTGTTTTTATGAATACATGTTTGTTTGATAATGCGTTGGTTTTATTTTTAACAACAGCTAGGTCAGCTGCGAGCCTACTTCCTGGCTTTGCATGCAACGACGCCCTCAGTTTTTGACGACCTCCGTGGCGTAGTGGTCACCATGCTAGTCCGCCATCCAGAGGTCCCGGGTTCGAACCCCGGTCAGGGCAAGTTGGCTTTTTTCAAATTGTCCTGGGTCTTGGATGTTTATTTACATATGTATTTGTTGTACAATATAGTATCGTTGAGTTAGTATCCCATAACACGTCTCGAACTTGCTTTGGGGCTAAAGGAGGGCAGGCAGCTATTCTTTATTTATTTTTTATCGCTTACATGCACCCATTTGTAAAACCATAGGCTTCATTGTTATTCCAGTTTTTCTTCCCTTCTCATGGTTGTCTACATCCTTGGGTGACCTCTGACATACGCTTGAACTTTGGAGAGATCCAATCATTCTTGGACATAAAACAAGCTTACTTCCCACTCGTTGATGACGCTCATAAGCAAACATTGCATGATGGAGTACAGTTGATGTTAAAGCTACTTACGTTAATGTTGGATTGGATCATTAGGGCGAAGTCACTGGAGATGAGCAACCATAAATGCATGCATGCATAAATGCACCATATGTGTAAAATCATGTAACAGCGCAGAAACTGGGAATCTTCCCAGAGCATGTGTTATGCCCGCAAGGCCTTATATTAACAGAGTAGATTTCGTACGACCTAGGCCGTAACTTCCTTAGAGCAAATAGGAGTTAGACAAGCATAGAAAGATGCAAATTTAGATTTTTCTGGTCAGATTGTAAATTAGTTATTTTATAAAGAAACATAGTGTCACATCATCCCCCCCTATTGCACTAATTTCGGAGGATTATGGGAGGCTGGGACGAAGAGCATTATGCACCATATACGTCGAGTACTTACCAGTAACTTGACCTTCGAAGAAAACAGTGTTGTGACAAATCGAGACCTGCTTAACTAGCTGTAGATAGCAAGGAGCCACTCACACTAGGAATTTCCTGTTTGGGAAGCTTCAGTGATAGTCCCTAGTCCTGACATAGAAGACGTAAGAATGAGTAGTTTTTCGAGGTGGCAACACAAAAGATTATGACAGATTTCTGAAGAAAATGCCAAGAAGGGTATTTGACAAGATTACGGCGACCTAGGTGGATAAAGAGTGAGAAGGAGTTAGATATAGGAAATATCATCATCATCATCAGGTTTTTTTGTCTCCACTGCAGGAGCACGACCCTCTCAGTACCACTGAGCCAAACTTGGCCAGAGCTGCCAGAGGTCTTGGCCTACACTCTCCACGCTGGCCAGACGGGTTGGAGAGGTCTCATTGATGTTTATAAGCTTTGTTTAGCTTGTATTCCCTAAGTTGCCTTCTACGACATCCACGGGAGGTCTTCGAGTGGCCCTATTCTACTCTGCCGGAAACCACACCACACGACACACGACAAATAGGAAATATAGTACTGATTAAAGTTGAAAATGTGCCACCTGCGAAATACGGCTCTGGACGTAGGTATAGTAACAAAGTAATCTGGTCAGATGGTATGACAAGAGTTTACAGTGTAAAGAGTGGCGGTAGTATTGTCAAAAGATTGTTGTAATTTGTTATTTAAAAGTGTTCTTATATGTAAGTAGCTGGAGGTATAGATTAGTTTGATGTTTTGCGTATCGCTCGACCCGTGTTTTGAGCATGATTTTTTTGTATAAGAGTTATGTCGCAATAAAACTTTCGTACAGAGCACAATGTTTTACTCAGAAAATTTCCCCTACACACCATATCAATTTACTTTGTGCTTGATCATACACTATTTTATATAGAGGGTCACAACGTCAGTAAAAAAATATAGCTTCGTTGTGGTAAACATAACACTTTTTACCCTGTCACCGCGAGTGTCGGATATTTTCGACATAAAAGCACTGCCCGTATTTCACATAAGTATTCACATAATTTTTTGGTTGTAAGTATTTATTGATTTACTATACCTCGCGCTGGGGGCACGACTACTGATCTAGATTAGTCTCGTGGTGAAAGGGTTAATGTAATATAAAAAATTTAAAATATTTTAAATAGTCAACACCAAGTCCATTTGGAGAAGAATGTTATGCAGCTGCTATCTTCGACATAATGAAGATCCACTAGCACTTGAGTGTACAGACGATATTGTACTATCTTTATCACCTCATAGTCTAAGTCCGATAGGCCATTATTAAGAAAACTCACGGTACGTCTCGCCCGCTTCAATATAGAAAATCTAAAACAATCGCATTAAAACGTGTTTAGACACACTAAGCTTAGTTTGCATAGAACCCTGAACTGTGACACTTTAGGGTTCCATATCTTATTCGTAAGCCTATACTTACATCTGTAAATAATAAAAAAATATCAAAAACTACCTTTTTACGATTTAGCCAAGTATTATTCTTAATATGGACGTTTAGTTCTAAGTGTCTAAATTTTATGCCGACGTTGCGCCACCGAACTTCAGCGACAATTTCTGCAAAAGCTATTTGTATTACTATCAACACACTTATGCCGAACTTATGCCACGTTTTTAGGGTTCCGTAGTAAACAACGCCATGTCTGTCTGTCTGTCTGTCCGCGGTCCTACTCAGAAACTACAAGTACTAGAAAGCTGTAATTTGGCATGGATATGTATATTAATCATGGCGAAAAAGTCGTAAAATAAAATCTGGAAAAATATTTTTTTTAGGTTAGCTGCCATACAAGTAAAGAGGTAGTCAATATATTTTTTTCTCGACAAACACATTGTGTGGGGTGTCGTTGAATAGGTCTTTCAAAAACATTGTGAGCTTGTTAACACCATTTTTGGATTTAGGGATCCGTTTCTGAAATATTTGGGTTTAAAGTGAAAATTTTTGTTGGAGGCAAGTGTCCCCCCCCCCTCTATCTGCTAAACGGTTATATATGGCCACGTGAAAAAATTCACAGCTATAGTATATATAATGTAGTTTAAAGGAAAACTATCAGAGCTAAGTATACAAATTAAAAAGTTATAGGTATACAAATTAAAAAGTTATAGGCGATCAACTTATAAAATGTACTCGGAAAAAGAAATTTCATACAAATTCAATAGATAATTAGTTTTTAAACGTTTTTAGTGGCATAAACTCAAAGTTGGCATTCGGAACTATGGAACCCTACACTGCGCGTGGCCCGACACGCACTTGGCCAATTATTCACAAATCTTCAAGCGCGCAACTTCGGCAATGTGTAAAGCAAGCTAAGGTTCTGCAACGTTAATGTCACATTTTAGGGTTCCATATCTAATCTGTTAGCCATTTGTAAATAAATAAAATACGATAAAAATTACCTTCTTGGATTTTGCCATGTAGCATTGTGGTCTAACATGGTGTAACGTGCTACGGACAAATTGTATCTCGTCAGGTGAAATCCCATTTTCTTTATCCTGTAATAAAAAGATTAATATATAAAGGAGCTCGGTGACTATAGTGGTGGACTTAATTTGACTCGTGTTAAGGCGAAACGGTAGCAGAAGGGGCGTCCTCATTTAAAATAAATTGTTTAAAAGTACATAAATATATATGTGTAACGTGGTCCCTTACTATGGGTCTCATAAGAAAGCTCAAGGTCGCTCAAAGCGCTATGGAGAGGGCTATGCTCGGTGTTTCCCTACGTGATCGAATCAGAAATGAGGAAATCCGTGGGAGAACAAAAGTCCCTGACATAGCCCAGCGGATTAACTCGTTGAAGTGGCAGTGGGCAGGACACTAGCGTGACAAACCGATGGCCGATGAGGCAAAAAGGTTCTTGAATGGCGACCGCGTACTGGCAAGCGAAGCGTAGGGCACCCACCTACAAATGTGGTCAGATGACCTGACCAGGGTCGCTGAAAAGCGCTGGATGCAGGCCGCTCTTGATCGGTCATTTTGGAAATCTTTGGGAGAGCCTTTGTCCAGCAGTGAACGTTATGCAGCTGAAATGATGATGATGATGATGATGACATAAATATGGTGTTCATTAAAAATTTGACTAACTTTAAATTATTTTATGAATAACATTTGAAAGTAATTGCGTTAGGCCGCTAGTTTTAAAACGAGTTTTCGTCAAAAGTGACCGCTTTTGGCGAAAACTCGTATATAAACCTTGACGGATTATTAATAATACTGTCAAAGGTTTTCTATAAAACATGTTTGGGGCCCTATTCTAGTAAAAAATATACTTAATTCATTTCTTTTCCGTTTGTCAAAATCTGGCTTGGCCAGATCTAATTGATCTAAGTGCATAAATGACACAAACGCGTGACAGAGCAGACGTGTCATTCCATACATTGAGCGCGCATCGCCTTAAGGCCATACCTGAATTTTTCGCGGTCCGGTGCTGCCCCATTTGAAATAAAACAGAGATATCATTTAAAATTTTGTCTCGACTAAGGCCAAGGGTTATCCACTCTTTAAACTATTTTCTAAACTACTGTTTACAGTTTAAAGTGAGAACGTGAAACTTTTCTAAGCACAATAGCCAAAAGATAAATAGAGCCGCAAGACCCAAAACGCTCTGTCTGCCCCATTAGGGATAAAGACGTGATAGTATGTATGTATGTAATAGCCAAAAGTGGTCTTTTTTCGCAAATGTGCGAAGAGCTTCACGTTCTTACTTTAAATCGCACGTTGACAAAGCCATAGACATAGATTTTTTTTTTACTAAATCAATGGACAAAGCATTTAGCGTGAACGAGTCCAATTATAGTTAAATTGTCAAATGTCACAATGGTTGTCAGACGAGACGATATCTACGTACCTATAAGACATTTCGTCGTCCTCCCCTCCCCACCCCCAGTATTTGTTGGGGAAGCCGTTGACAGCCTCAAAGTGCACATCCGTCATCGCTGAGACGCCTCCGAAGATGTCTTCATAGGGCAACCTGCAATACAAATTTTACATAGGTACTTAAATATCTTCTTTTATGTTACGGATAGAGCCATTTGTATCAAATAAAGATTGTTTCTTATTTTTTTTCAGAATTGAGAATGCTGTCGACCGTAAGATAGGAAGGAGCTCTGCTGCCAGCTGCCACCACGCGTTGAGTCACCTAAAGACTAAAGATCAAGTTGTCGCACAACAACGTTGCGCGTGTTACACCGCTGAAATTGGAATCTTTTTGTGTAAACAAGTTCTATTTTTCTTCAAAAGTGCACACCGCATCGCGTTGCGTCTCGCTCTAAGCTGACCCTTAAGTTGCAGAAGCCCGATGCATGCCGGCCGCTTCCAATCAGTCATTTTGGTAACCAGTAAGTAAGGTGATCCATGTCTAGAAGGTGCTGTAGTGATGACACTCACAGAAATTTATGCTTGTCTATGGAGGCAGACATGTGCCGCGGCTGCCTCGGACACGAGTACATATTCCGCTCGTCCAGCGGCAGCAGGTCTACGTCGTGGAAGATGAAGCAATGCCAGCCGCCAGCCTTTTGTTTCTGACTCTCCACGTAGCCGACGTTCATCAGCTTGCCGCGGTTGAATGGGCTCATATCTAAAAGTTGAGATAAATGTTCCTAGTAAATAAAAGTAACAATAGGCAAAGTGCGTGTCGGGTCACGCACAGTGTAGGGTTTCGTAGCTGCGAATGCTAACTTTGAGTTCATGCCACTTCTTCTTCTTATCGTGTGTGTTAGGGACTAACTCTAGTGTCAGAGTTTTTAAACCGCCTTAACCCGTCAACGACCGGAATCGCAGACACAATAGATTTCTATTGTTAACGGGTTCACATGTGAACCGTCGGGGTTTGATAGATTAAAGGCCTCTGACATGGTTTTAGGTAACGACCAATGTCAAAGATAGTGACCGGGACCGACGGCTTAACGTGCCCTCCGAAGCACGGATCAATCAGGTGATCAGCCTACAATGTCCTAACCAAACTGGGACAACAACACAAAGTCGTTACCCCCGCCGGGAATCGAACCCGCGACCTCCGGGTATGAGCCGAACGCTCTAACCACTACACCACGGAGGCAGTTTCATGCCACTAAAAACATCTGATAACTAATTTTTGACCAAGTGAGCGAAGCGTCTCAGTTTCGAGACTAGCCAAAAATTCTTTTGTCCGTCTGTCTGTCTGTTCTCGCCTACAGGTCGCATTTCTTAACCGATTCTCATGAAATTTTGTAAGCAGGTTCAGCAACTAAATAGATTTTTTTGAAGTGGTTCTATAAATTTTATCATATTTAACCGACTTAAAATAACAGGGTTTTGCTTATTTTACGATTAGTTATTTTTCTTCAGTGTTTGCTTATTTTGATTGATTTTTGGCTTTTTTATTAAATTTAGCAATTTTGTTGAGCGAACTTTCGTTCAATCGTTATCGCTGCTTGTCTGTGCTTCTGTAGTAGCATAAGTAATTATGCTACAAACTAACAAGAGATCAACAGCAATCAAAGCCCGCGAAGTAGCTTTACGAAGAAAGTAAGAAACCAATGAGCAGCGGCATAGAGCCATGGCAATACAAATAAACATTTAAACCTGGTTTTTCCAAAAACGAGCTGACTTTGTCATTTAAAAAAGGGGGTTAAATACAATGATCACCATAAAATGCTTTGATACCCTTAGTTCTTTTACCGAAAATATATACTTAACACCAGAAAAATAAAGTCTAAAATTATAATAGTACTAGCTATTTTAGTCACGACTGCACTTTAAATTGTATTCGAACAACAAATGTAGTAAATGATCACCAAATCTTAGCGAGCAAATTAATGCGCTATTTCTGCCTAAATAAACCTCCATGATTGCCATAAAATGTAGGCTTATTACCAAATAAAATATTATCATGCCATAATCAGTATAAGTCTTCGGCTTGCAATCCCCTCCCACCGCACCGCAAACGCCGCGGCCACCCGGTCACGATCCCCAATTTAGTCACGTGCGAGCACTTGCGTCATTGGGTGTGTTTCGTTTTCTGACGGTTGGTATCTATCTTCTTTTCAATGGCGAATGAAAACTTAGCGGGACCGAGTTCTTGTGCTCCGCTGTTGAGTTCTTCATCGGACTCAGATGAAGACGAAGATAAAATCACAGAGCTTACGAAAAAACGTCGAAGGCAAAATAAAGTTTGGGTTTTTGAAAGAAAATTTATAATTGTGCGGAGTGCAGAGAAATTTATCAAAAGTGAGAAGACCTGGTCAATACAAAAAACTCATACGACTGAAGAAGGAGTAAAACGTTACTATCGTTGTAACAAAGTGAAGCTTCGGGCGGATATTCAGTGTTCTGCTGCGATTTATCTTTTATTCGACGCATCATGTGATGATATATTATTATTTCGTACTGAAACATGTCACGACCATGAAAATTCTGACTGTCAGTCGACTAGTGGGATAAACGAGGCAACGAAAAAAGAAATAGAAAATCTATTCGAACTGCATTTGAAACCTAAGTCTATTATGAAGAACTTATGTAAAATTAATGGACTAGTTCTGCCGACTAAGTTACAGTTAAACAATTACCTTAAAATCATACGTAAGAAAAAATACGGGCCATCGGAAATAAGCTTGGGACAGCTTGAATTATGGTTAAAAAAAAACTCTAAAATACCTGATGACGATCACGAAGTTTTTGTTTTGGCCTATGAAATTTGCATGAAGATGATTTAGATCAGAATTTCCGGTTCATGTTAACGACGAAATATTTAATTAGTCTATCACGTCAATGTTCTGTTCTTCACGCGGATGCCACATGTAAGCTCATTTGGCAAGGGTTCCCAGTACTTGTGATTGGAACTACAGACAGAGATAAACATTTTCACCCATTTGGATTAGCTGTGACAACAGCAGAACGAACGGAAGACTTCATATTTTTATTTTCTGCATTAAAAAAAGCAGTTTTCTCAATATTCTCTTGTAAAGTTTTGGTCTGTGATGCAGCGAAGGCTATACAAACTGCCTTTGCGTGCACGTTTGGAACGGATACAGTCATAAGAATGTGCTTGGCGCATGCGAAAAAGAAGATGCTAACAAGAGTAGAGAAAAGTGTACAAAAGAAATACCAAAAGGAGATCTTACAAGATATTGATGCTTTACAGTGTGCCTCAACCCAGGAAATATTTGACCGAGCCAGCGAAAAATTTTTGGACAAGTGGAAAGCCGAAAATGATTTTGTTACATACTTTAAAAACGAATGGCTCATTCTAAATCGTTTCTGGTATTTGGGCGCATCTCCGGGGACTCCTGCTACAAACAATGCTTTGGAATCTTTCAATAAAACAATAAAAGATGGTGGCACGCTTTGTGAGTGTCATCCTTCGGCGCGATTCTTAGTAATTTCTTCTGATATAGTCAAGGACTGGTCTAATGAATACACGATTAATACTGAGAGACGGTTCGCTCAACTGCCGACAGTATCTTTAAAGATGTGGACAGAAAGTTACCAATGGGCAAAACTGTCGAAGCAGGTGCCATTAAAGAATAGTACTGAGCTAGTTTGCTCATACAGAATTCCAGCTGGGTCGGATTTAGATTGCAAAAATTATGAAAAGCCGTGGGAGACCTTTAACGAATACAAAGAGCAACATTTTAGAGAGTGGGAAGTAATAATGCCCCGAGAAAAGGAAAATTGGTTACACGGCACATGCAATTGCCCAAAGTTTCTCAAAGATTACATTTGCAAGCATCTCGTTGGATTGGCGATTCGGCTTAAGCACGTCCAACCACCTTCAGAGGCAAGAACTATTCCGATTGGCATGAAGCGCAAAAGAGGACGACCAGCCAAAGACGAAAAGCCAAGTATTAATTGTGCAGTAAATTATTAAAGAAGACTAATTCTTCTTAAGATTTTTTAAATGTTTGTTATTAGTTCAATTTTAAGATCTTTAAACTGTTTATTATTCGATTTAAGAGGACTAACTTTTTTATGACTGTTTAAATAATCTAAAAAAATGATTATTGAAATTCTAAGTTTTATTTTTTATCTAAGGTATAGCATTTGGTTGAATAAACGAAACGCTCAAGATATTTCTTTTTTGGTAGTGGTTAATAAATTTGGAGACAAAAAGGTTAGGAGTTTATTTACTATGTTTGGCAAAATATTTTTTCTGCAGAGGATAATTTACTTTAATGGGATAACGAGATGTTATTTTTTTGCATGTCATTTTAAATTGAAATGTGGTTAATATTTCGGTGTTCATTAACTATTTTTGGGTTAACAATGATCTTTTTGGAGTCAGTTTGCTTAAATAGGATAGCAAGATGTAAAAACTTAGGTTATAATTTTACATTAAAATGCGGGTTTAATTTTGGTAATCATTTACTATTTTTGTATGTTATATGTTACTAATTCTGGTGGTAAGTTAAACATAAGCCTTTAAAAATGATGGGTAATTTTTCGGTGAAAGACTGCTGGTATAGAACTGAATTTCTGCATCACGGTAGACCTCATATCCATGGGATTGTATAGTTGGAAGGTGCTCCTGACATTTCAGAGCTAGATCGAAAGTCATTTGAAGAAAGGGCTGTGATTGGCAACTATTTTGGAAATTTGGTCACAACCATGAATTCGCGTATCGGTAAACCTGCACCGATAGTAAAATTCATCCAAATCATGTACCTTATTCTGAAATAATAATCGCGAGGTCTAAGTTCGTGGCGAACTTAGTCTATTGAATTTGTATGCAATTTTCCTTTTCCGAGTATATTTTATAAGTTGATCGCCTGTAACTTTTTAAGTTGTAAACCAAAAAAAATAGCTTTGATAGTTTTCCTTTAAACTTCGTTATATGTATTACAGCTGTGGTTTTCACGAGTCCATATATACCGATTAGTCGATAGAGTCAATACTTTTTGTACACACACACACACACACACACACACACACACACACACACACACACACTTGGCTCTAACAAAAATTTGCATTTTACATCCAAATATTTCCGAAACCGATCCCTAAATCGAAAAATGGTGTTTACAAGCTCACAATACTTTTGTAAGACCTATTTATTCAACGATACCTCACACGATGGGTTAGTCAAGAAAAAAGTATTGACTCCGTCTTTATTTGACCAAATATAAACCCATAGGCCACTTTTATTGTAAAGGTAGGCAAAAGGATGGAAAAAGGGGAACCAATACAAACTGGCAGACAATGCTTAACATTAAGTTAAACATCTTAAATAAATAAATGCAATAATTGTTAAATAAATATATAAAAAAATTAATGTTGCTATTACATTATTAATAATAATTAGATTTCCGCTATCAAATTATTTTTAAGCTATTCAGCGAAACAAAACTGCCAGTGTTCTGGATAATTAGCCTTGATCACATACATCTAAAGACGTGTTTTATATTTAGTTTTTATTTTATTTTGTGTTTAGTTAAATTTTGTTTATTTGAGTACCTAAACTAAGTATATTTTGATTAAGCTCCTATTATAATATTTTTTTGATTAAACAGAAATTTAATATGAAGAACACCTAAAAAAAACTTACATCTATGCTCAATTGCTTAAGTACAAATAATTATAACTTTATTTACCTGCTTCATCGATCAGTGATCGTTCAATCTTCGGTAAGAGCAGTTGTGACACAATCACATATGACGCGCATTAATGCAGTGCAGTTAAAGTGCTAACGCATCAAACCAAAGTCTATCGTCGTCACGTATCTTTGGCCGGCCGCGATGACCTACATCGGTGAGTCACTGCACCTTGCTACGTACGACGTTTACGTACGACGAATAATTGTTAAGGCGACAATCTCCCTGCCTTCAAAATGAGTACGACACCATCTAAATCCATTCAGATTAAAACTGAAACGGAACGCTACCTTTACGACTGTTTTAAAAGTGAACAGAATGAAAGGCTAAAACAGCAGAGTCTTATCGAGGAATTACAGAACCAAATTGCGGTTCTCCAAAAACAGTTGCAATGCGCTGTTGAATCAAAGGCTACAGCCCAAGCAACAACTAGCTCGGAAACATCAGCGCCTCACGCTGAGTATAATACTGACGATGAAGAATTGGCTAAAGAAACAGAGTGGATTAGAACAAAGTCTAGGAAAAAGAGGAAGTTGAACACGTCTCCCACACTCTCCCCTCAGGCAAAAGAATGCCAATGAAAAAATAAAAAAAGTTCTCCCACCTCCTCCTATCGTGGTAGATGGTGTGAATAACTACCAGAAATTCTATGACTTTTTGTCACGCGATCAATCCGTTAGCAACTTCACAGTAAAGATGTTGCATGGTGACTGCGTAAAGATAAATGCTTGCGACATAGAAACATATAGAGCTATATCGAAGCTACTTACAGACAACAACTGTCTTTGGCACTCATATGAGAACAAACAGGACAGGCCGATTAGGGTAATGGTCAAAAAATTGCCTTCTACGTGTAAACCGGACAGGATTATTGAAGACCTCAAAGCAAAGGGTCTCCAAATCGAAGATGCTGTGAACAAATTAAGCTGGAAAACTAAAGAGCCCTTAAATATGTTCATGCTCACATTTAAAAACCAGGAAGAAATTGGCAAAATTTATCAGATCAAATCTATCTTGGGGTGCGTGGTAGATATACAACCTCTTAAATCTTCCAAACTGATCCCCCAATGCAAGAGATGTCAGGCTTATGGCCATACACAAATGTATTGTGCCAAAGAGCCAAGATGCGTAAAGTGTACTGGAAAACATTTGACTAAGGACTGCAAAAAACCAGCTACAGAAAAACCGAAGTGTGTGCATTGCGGAGAAGGTCATCCTGCAAACTATAGAGGTTGCATGATAGCCAAAGAGATGCAAAAAATAAGGACTAATTCTGCAAAAAAAAATGTAGTCAGCCATGAAATAACTGCACAGAGCAAACCGAAACCTACTAATAAGCTTGCCTCAACAGTAACCAAAAATATCTCTTACGCTCAGACAGCTGCAAAAAATTCTATAAGCCATCTTCGCAAAGATGAAAGCAACCAAAACCCACAAGACAAAAAGTTAGATGAAATTCTTAAGCTTATGTCATCATTCGACGAGCGCTTGAATAAATTAGAAAATAGCACCAAACCGGCTATTACTGCAAAGAATAAAAAAATATGAATCATTTGAAGATCATGGCATGGAACTGTAATGGGCTACTTAACCACAAAAATGAGTTACAAGTAATCCTAGATATAGAAAATATTGATGTGTGCCTGGTATCTGAAACACACTTTACAAAACAATCTTATATTAAATTAAAAGGCTACAAATTTTATAATGCATTGCACCCAGCAAACAAAGGTAGAGGCGGCAGTGCTGTGATTATTAAAGAAACGATTTAACATCAAGAATATGTTAAACATGAGGTTCCTCAGGTGCAATGCGCTGCAATCAGATTGAATACAAAAAGTTGTCCTCTTACTGTGGCTGCTATATACTGCCCACCCAGACATAGAATATAGAAAGACTTGTGGAAGAACGTTATTTACGCACTTGGTGACAGATTTATATTGGGAGGAGACTTCAATGCTAAGAACACGTATTGGGGATCCCGACTAACGAACACAAAAGGAAGACAACTTATGTGTGCCATCACAGAACTGAAATGTGATGTTGCATCGACAGGTTCACCTACATACTGGCCAACTGACCCAACAAAAATCCCTGATCTCATAGACTTTTTTATATATAAAAACATGTCGTCTAACTACATGCAAACTGATCAAAGTTATGATATGAACTCTGATCACTCAGCCATATATTTAGAAATAAATGAAAAAAATTTATTTAAGGAAGATAATTTAACCCTAGTCAATAAATATACAGACTGGGATAGTTTTAAAATAGAATTAGATAGCCATGTAGAACTAAGAGTACCACTCAAGACTCCAGAGCAACTAGATATAGATTTAGAAAAATTCGTCAGCTTAATACAACATACTGCTTGGAACAATACACCTAAAAGTAAAAAAAGAACCTTAAAAAATACATACCCATTACAGATAAAAGATCTGGTAAAAGAAAAAAGAAGGCAAAGAAAACTATGGCACCAAACTAGGTCGCCAGATGATAAAAAAAGTTGAATAACCTTACAAAATGCCTAAAAAGGGCAATCCAAAAACATGTTGATGAGTGCACAAACACGTATCTCCAAAAACTGACCAGTGACCGTAGTACAGATTATTCTCTCTGGAAAGCTACGAAAAACATGAAACGGCCAATAAACCAAATTCCTCCCTTAAAACTTGGCCTTGGAAGGTGGGCGATCAGTAACGAACAAAAAGCTGCATTGTTTGCCGACACCTCGAAGAGATCTTCAAGCCAAATGACATATCAGTAGGCATCGATGAAGCTATCACTGAGAGACTCAGCGACAATAACGATGAAGAAATAAATATAAAGCTTGTAACTCCAAAAGAAGTGATGAGGGAAATAAAACAACACATCAACCCCAGAAAATCTCCGGGCTTTGATCTTATACCCGGAGAATTGCTACACAATCTCCCGCGAAAGGCTTTAGTCAAGCTAACCAATCTCATAAACGCTGCATTGAGACTTAAATACGTGCCTGATTTATGGAAAGTAGCTGAAGTAATAATGATACCAAAACCGGGAAAACCCCCAAATGAGACGACGTCGTACAGGCCTATTTCATTGTTACCTGTTATGTCAAAGTTATTTGAAAAAATACTGCTAAAAAGACTAAAACCTATCATCGAAGCCAAAAATCTTATCCCACCACATCAATTTGGCTTCAGAGAAAAGCATTCAACTATAGATCAAGTTCACAGAATTACAAATATAATTGAAAACACCCTCGAAAATCAAAAAGTCTGCTCTACTGTCTTTCTAGATGTAGCACAAGCTTTTGATAAAGTGTGGCATGAAGGACTCATCATGAAACTTAGTAAAATATTACCCACTAACTTTGTAGATATATTAACATCGTATATAACCAATAGAGCATTTAGAGTGCGACAAGAGAATGCGTATTCTGAAATAAAAGCAATAAAAGCTGGAGTGCCTCAAGGAAGTGTACTAGGTCCGGTCCTGTACCTATTATACACCTCGGACATTCCTGATATTGACGAAAATACTATGGCGACCTTTGCTGACGACACTGCTATAATGGCTGTCGGAAGAACACATGAAGAAGCAGCGGAAAAGGTTCAAATAGCAATTAATAAAGTCATTGAATGGACAAAGAAATGGCGAATCAAGCTAAATGAATCAAAGTCAGTTCATGTTAACTTTACGAATAAGCAAGAACAATTTTGTCCCGTATATATAAATGGACAGCAAGTTCCTTATGAAAATACAGCCAAATACTTAGGTATGACTCTGGACGCGAAGCTGCGCTGGAAAGCGCACGTCAAGAAGAAAAGAGAAGAGCTTGAAATACGGTTTCAAAAGATGCATTGGCTGCTTGGGAGAAAGTCTGCCTTGTCAGTACACAACAAAATACTTTTGTATAAACAAGTCCTTATGCCAGTATGGACTTATGGTATACAGCTGTGGGGCTGTACCAAACAGAGTAATATTGATATGATCCAAACGTTTCAGAACAAAGTACTTAGGAGTATTGTCAATGCACCCTAGTACATAAGAAATGCTGATCTGCACCGGGACCTTAACATGCAGTTCGTCGATAAAGTTATAAAAAAATATGCAGAAGCACACGAGTACCGATTTCTTCATCATGTGAACGTTGAGGCAATCCAGCTCCTCGACTACACGGACATAGTGAGAAGACTTAAACGAACTAAACCGTTCGAACTAGTGTAGGTAGTGTAGTGAAAATTAATTAAATAATCGTGCAGTTATAGTGCAATAACTAAAGACACACGAACAGAGTGCCTTCCCCTTAATAGAGACAGTAAGAAAAGTGCCGATGGACACATTCTTATACTATTGCTTATAAAACTAGGTCAATGTAAAATTACTAATTAGTCTAAGTTAATAGGCTAGATTGTTATAATAGTAGCGTACTTATTCAATTATTTTTAGTATGTAGGTACGTTAAGAAAGTGAAAAAAAAAAAATTTACCTTCTTGGTCGACGATAAATATTCCATATTCAATTTTTTGTCTCATAAGGAATGGATGCATATGATTTAAAAATATGGCCAAATGTTGCATGCGGTCTCTGTAAAAAATAAAAATAAAAAATTTGTACTTACTTGTCGTAATTGAATGGGTTGGGTGCACTTTTAGGCGCCTCGCGCACTAGCGGTCGTGACTACGACCAGTGTTGCTGGCCGCAAACTGTGGGCCACAAGGACCAGATTAGGGCCCAGAAAGTGATTTGAAATGTTTCGAATCGCACCCGCACCTCATCATTGCGCCATTTATCGATCTAAAGAAAGTACTTAGTTGCGGCTAAGTGCGCGACTTTCATTATATGGCTTTTGTTAATATGGTCGTTGCTGTCACTGATCATAGTCGTGGGGTAAAATGGCTTATCGTATATACGCTTAAAGAGTATGCCTAAGGTTGTTAAGTATAGCCCTTTTAGCATTAAGGACATCAAACATACCTAAATGGCACGATGATGGCCACTCTGTCTCTCGCGGCGCAGTCACGCGGCGAGTACCGCCCGCCCCATTGCACCTCTGGGTACTTCTTTTCTACATCTACTAGGTCCACCTCTGTTTTATTTGCTGTTATTGGACCTGAAATGCCAATGCGATTATTACTTTTCGAATTATTCATAACTATTATTAGAAAAGCTGTGTATAATTTATATATTTAACCCGACTACGGCGAAGCCAAAAGGGGCTATATGGTTGGCTGTTACGTATATGTCGCAGTTGGATTGTATAATCTGCTGTTTGATTAAATCTCTAGCTGTTGGCATTACAGCCCGGTTTTGTGTATCACCTGAAAATCGTTCAGCTAGATTGTCATTAAGGTTTTGTTGTCAAGGTCCGGAAACAACCTACTTCCCGCCCTCAGCAGTAAATGTACTATTTTTTTAAACTATATATTACCTACTTGGTACCCTGCGCTTGTACCCGACTATCTTGTTCTATCGGTCATTATTATTGGTTCAAACTATGTGAGATGCGTAGCAACTCGGGTTGACGACGCCTAAGCGGCAGATCTTCAAACCACAGTCAATTACAATTGTCTAATGTTGATAAAACTTAACTAAATCTGGCGGAATTTCACACGGCGGCAACACAGGTTCTTTTCGCTTCGCATCCCCGCCTTCTGCCAAATAGGTAATATTTTGCATGAGCTTCCCGATCAGAAGTGGAGTGTTTTCACTTCCGTTCAACTTCGTCATGTTTTGCGCTGTTATGTTGCCAACACTGTTGTTTCCTACAGGAAACACGAAGAGTGAAGTTCCGCTTAGTGCTATGGCTGAGGTTGAGCTTTTTATGGGGTTTTCTGTTGGAGCTGCTGCTGCGGTAGACAGCTTTTCATGTTCAGTTTTTCCTGATATTCTGGAACAATACTAGGCTTAAATTTGTACTAGCTTTTCGGGCGTTTACGTTTTTTCATGTGGCAGGTTGAAGTTGAGTGAAAAACTGCTGTTAGTTAAGGCAGGCCTGTCTCACTCCGCGGTAGGTATTAAAAACGCAAGTACGTACAGCGGCCTCGCCGGCTTGGCTTATCAGTGCGAAAAGGTAAGCGTTACGCGAAAGAAAGAGACGGAAACAGATGGAACGTCTAGGTGAATATAACTGTAGGTTATTAGCGTTGTGCGGAATTGAACTTAATTGTATCGTTGCGAGAGTCGCTATTCCTTTAATTGATTTTTCGGAGTGAATCTTCTGTACTTGTACGATTATGTATTCTGTGGTAAAGGAAACATGAAAAGATGTATAGGTGGGGTGGGCAGCCATCTTGTAGGTATCCAAAATATGAGTCCAGTTTCGAGTATAGCAGTGTGTTTTATTTTTACGTTACATAGGACGTTATGAATAAATGGAGCTAAAATTTTAAAATCCAGTTCCCTGGGTCGACCAATCGCGAGCTACCTTATAAAGTTATGATGGATCTTTCTTTTCTAGACTAGTGCGAAGTTTAGTGTAAGAATTTGCATTGTAGTGCTATTTCTGTAGTATTTTTTAATTTTTTCCGCGATTTTCCACAGTTTTCTTGTATGACAAAAAGAAACAAGGTCCCCGACAAAAAGTGTAGGTATCTTAATTTTTTTCTCAGGGGCTGTGTATCCTTTTGGAACACAAATTTTATTTTTAATTTTTAACCGACTACGGCGACGCCAAAAGGAGGGAGGGTTATGTGTTTCGTATGTATGTATGTTTATCAGTACCTCCTATGATATCCATAATGAGATGACCAATGAAATAAGGTATCGTTAGAAGCGTCTTGGCTGTGCGCTAGTTATAGGATACGTGACGTCACAATAAATTAAAAATGGCGCTCTCTATTAACCAAGTGCGTAGCACGCGCAGTGTAGGATTCCGTAGTTGCGAATGCCAACTTTGAGCTCATGCCACTAAAAAAGTCTTAAGTTAAACAAATTTTCTATCGAATTTGTATGTCAATTTTTTCAAGAGTCAAGTGCGACATCTCTATCTGCTAACTCTCGCTCAGTCCTCTTATCTTCTAAAGGTCTATATACAGACACGTAAAAAAATCTACAGCTGTAGTACCTATATATTACAAAGTGTAAAGGAAAACTATCATAGTTAAGTAGAGTTTAGAAATTAAAAAGTTATAGGTGATCAACGTATAAAATGTCTTCTTACTTGGAAAAGAAAAATTTCATACAAAGTCAATAGAAAATTCGTTTTTAGACATTTGTAGTGGCATAGCAAGTGGAGGTCCATAGTCTCTGCCTACCCCTGCGGGAAACAGGCATGATATTATGTATGTATGTATGTAGTGGCATAAAGTCAAAGTTAGCATTCGCAACTACGGAACTCTACATTGCGCGCGGCCCGACACGCACTTGGCCAATTCTTTGTATGTCTTAGAATACGAAAAAGGAGAGCAACCAACTTACTAATCTACTGCATCTATACTAACCTATTCCCGCTCTCGGATGATGATCTTCCTATTGGAAGACCAAATCTTCCCATTGCTAAGTGAGGGTACACGTAATAAACAATGTTTAAAGTAACTTCTATGCACAGACACAAAATAAACATTCGCTGGAATATATTACTCAAAGTCATCTTCGTAAAATAGAGAACCCGCAAAAATGTTAGAGAATATTTTATTCAAGAAGAATCATGAATCATAAAACCTAAGCCCATGACACTTTGCTCTTGAGTGATTATATTCTGTTTTATAAATTTTTGACACATTTTTGACCAAAGAGCAGAAAAAAATACAAAAAAAAAATAACAGCATAGACAAAGGCATTATACTATCATTATACACATGCAGTCCCATCATGAGATAAGCGGCGGGAAAAATTCGGGAAGGGAAAAATGGAAAGAATACGAAAAAATTAATAAATTCCCATTTATTCCTGGTAGTTTTAAAAGATCCGGAAAGAAATTGATTTAGTATTTCCTACAATATATATAATTTTGAATCAATAGTTAAATTAAGGATATTTAGTTGGGAAATAAAATAAAATAATGATTTTTGTAAAAATCACGTCACCATCATCATCATTTCAGTGGCATAACGTCCACCGCTGGACACAGGCCTATCCAAAGAATTTCCAAAATGACCGATCTAGAGCGGCCTACATCAGGCACTTTCCAGCGACCTTGGTCAGGTCGTCAGACCACCTTCTGGGTGGGTGTCTTATACTTCACTTGCCATTACATGTTCGCCATTCGAAGACCTTTTTGACCCATCGGCCATCGGTTCCTCGCGCTTTGTGTTCGGCCCACTGTCATTGCAACGAGCTTATCTGCTGGGCTATGTCAGTGACTTTTGTTCTTCTATGAATTTCCTCATTTCTGATTTGATTACGTAGAGAAACATCAAGCATATCGCGTTGAGCAAATTTGAGCCTCCTTATTCATTTTCACCACATTTCAAAACCATAAATCATCTGGAAAATTTGAAAAGTATCTGAAGAAGCGGCTAAAGCTAGAAAAAAGGAATTCCGTAGATATGGTAAAAACCATTCAAGAAAGGCTACCAACAAGTTAATCAGTTCGCATTCATACATGTCCATTAATCGTCACAAAGTAGGTATTAAAAAAAATTGCAAAGCGCTTTCAGAAGAGGCAAAAATATTACGGAGACATTCGGTGACGACATAAAACAGGAATTTGTAAGCGAACACATGCAAAATTGCACTGAATCTGAGGCTGAGGACGGTATTTGAATTAAGATACAAATACAAATTAACTTAATTGCACCATTATGAACAAAAAAGGTAGCAACTGAAATCTATTTTTGGTTTTTAAAAAGTGAAATAGACCTATTGGAAACACCACTAGAAAAAAAACGCTCCTGGTTCTTTAATTTTGAGGTGGTGTGGAAAAGAGAATATTAGAAGGACATCGGAGCACGTGATTCTGTGCATTAATAGGCAAAAAAAATCATTATAATTGAAACCTAATATCTATATTTGGAGATATCTCCAAATATAGATATTAGGTTTCAATTATATTATAAAGAGTTATTAATAAATCATTATTACAATATTTTTTAACAAAATAAAATCATAACACTTAAAATATTGCGTTTATTGATAAAATATTAAGATTTTCTCTTGTAATTGATAGTATAATTCATTTGTAACGTACATACATACATAATATCACGCCTGTTGCCCAGAGTAAGGCATTTTTTTTATTGCTCAGTTTTCTCGATTCCCTAAGTACTACGGTTCGATTTCAGCCCACTGTGCGTCGCCGCGTGCGCAGTCTGCGGGGCCGCGCAGTGCGTAGCGTTACCGCCTTTGGACGTCGGACAGCTGCGCGGGGTCGTCCTGAGTTGTGCTTGTGCGGCATAATGAAGATTCACCAGGATATGAGTGTGGAGACGGTACTTGACTATCTTCTTCACCGCATAATCTAAGTCCGATAGTCCATCATGATAAAGCCTCCCGCCTTTGGTCGCCTCCTTCAACAGATCAAATCTAAAAAAATGGAAATAAAATCGTTTATTATTTATTCTACTTATTACTAGGTAGTCCGTCTGTTTGTCTGTTTGTACACGCTAATCTCCATAAATACTGGACGGATAGGAATGAAACTTTTTTGTTCTATAGCTGTTAAGCCTGGACAACCTACAGGGTATAATTGATTTTGGAAAATTGAACAATTGATGCAGAATCATAATAGTTCCTAAGCTATAAGCTAAGCTATAAGAAATATAAAAATGACGCCTTAGCGAAACTTGTTCAGCCTGATGAGCATTTGCCGGAGTCATGAAGTCCACGCGAACGAAGTCGCGGGCTTCGGCTAGTTCTTAATATTGACGCTCAGTTCTAAGTGTCAGAACATACTATGCCGAAGATGCGCCGCCGAAATTGGTCGTTTTTCACAACAACAAAAAATGCCGCCAAGCTTCAACCGCGCAACTTCAGTAATATATGACTAAGCTAAGTCTTCTCATTTATATTCTTCGATCTGTACGCCTACATCTGTAAATAACAATTAAATAAACGGCCAAGTGCGTGTCGGAATTTGTATGAAATTATACTTCTCCGAGTAAGTTCATTTTATAAGTTGGTTTGGTCGCCTACTTAGCTCTGATAGTTTTCATTTCAACTCCTTGCTATTGCCGTTAATATTTCAGTTGTTCATAAACTAAAACTAAATATTTTAGAAATGAATTCTAAATTGAAAAATGGCGGTCACAAAAATTAATTTGAAAGACCTAAAACGATAACCCACACAATGGAATAGTCGAGAAAAAAAAACATGATTTTTTACATGAAATATACGTACCCATGCCAAATTATAGCTATATACTACGTGTAGTCTTTGAGAAGTACCGCGGACAGGCAAACAGACAGACATGACAAAACTATAACAGTCTAATTACAAAAAAAGGCCTTAATCGTAGTTTAGTCCCGTATTATCTTAGTCGGGCTTTAGTACGGTAACAAACGTTAAATCTACTTTAGACTTTGCTTTATTACAAAACGTGCAAAAAAGACGGACTATGATAGATCCAACTTAGTCTGACCGGAAGTAGAAAAATCATTCCGTTTTTCATAATAATATTATTTTTTCGAAAATATTCTAATTTAAAGGGAAACAAGTTAAAATATAATTGATTTAAAATTATGCAATGTATTTAATTTTACCAAAAATCTCTTATTTATTGCTCTGATTGCTAAATAACATTTCTTTTATAATAAATAAAGTATAACAGTATCTATATTTAGTCTGTGGTAAGACGTCATAATCGCCTGTCATGGGATCTACCTATATTTTTGTTTACGTTTGTAAAGTGTAGAAAATCTTAATAAATATTGTTTTTATACGAGTGTTGTATAGTGTAAGAAATATAAAATCGTGTTTTTAATGTTGTGAATGTAAATAAACGAACAATAGTGATAAAATAATTTTGTCATGGAAAGTTGTAAAACAATAAAAATGCTTTTATATCATATTCATGGCAGTTTCAACACATTTCCTGGATATAATAAGCATTTATTAATATCTATCAGGTAAAATGATAGATTTTACTACAATTTTTACGTTTTGTTTTGATATATGGCATGATTTTGAGGTTAGTCGTAGCTTAGCACCGAGCTTAGACTAGGGTGCTAGCAGGTTTAACTTTAGATCGAGGATCTTCCTCGGATTAAGATATAAACCATGTTTCGTAATATGATTTTTCTTGTTACTCAGTTTAGATCGACTTTAAAACTCGATCTATCTCTAAACCTTGATTCGTAATAAGACTGTAAGGGTTCCTTGTTTACCATGGAACCCTAAACTAAAAAAGACAAAAATTACCTTCTTGGATTTGGGCTTGTTTTTTCGTGGTCTAACATGGCGTAACGTGACGAGAAGCGGTCATATTTCCTAATGCGAAAGCCTTTTTTCTGTATCCTGTAATAAAAACATTTAAATATTGTAAGAGTAAAATAGAGCTCGGTGGCTTACGGTTTGATTCGCGATAACGTGGTGTTTGGGGCCCTATTCTAGTGAAACAAGTCATTTCTTTACTGTTTGTCAAAATACGGAACGGCAAACATACTTTATTATATTAAAATTTAAGGGTAATGTCACAAAAGCGGTCGTGTTTGTATACATTTATCGGGTTATTGTTCATTCGTCACCCTTGTAAATTCGACACCCAAAAAACTTTGTGTTAATTCGTCACTCGTTTTTTTTACTCGTAATAGTATATGCGTCACCTATTAATTTTGAGTGTAGTTAATTCGTCACCTAAGATTTTTCGTACAGACAGCAACAAAAATGAAACACCCAACCCGATCAAGTTATCAATGTATCAAATAGAGTGCGAGTGATAATGATAACGCATGATTGGTGCAGTGAGGAAGGTGGGAAGGGGCAGGGTTGGAGAGCTGCACTTGATTTTACTCTGCCCCTCGCACAAAGTACCCCCTCAAGTCGTCCTTAGAATCATCCTTCTATTGAAATATTGAAAACGAAATAATTAATGATTGATATTTGTAGGGTTATAATTTGGTTGCTATCTGGACAGTTTACAAAAAAAAAACTTCATTGGTTAATTTACTACAACAATAAGGTACAGGTGACGAAACTTTTATGCAAGTGACGAATTAACTTTGATAGTATGGAATTTTAAGTAGGTGACGAATTTACAAGGATGAAGAATGAACAATAACCCCGTTGAGCGCGCATCTCTCATCCGTGCCTCGACTACTTGATGGAAAATTTAGTGTAAACGATTGATCAGGCGTTCGTTTTCAGACAAGATACCATGTCTCCACGTACCTATAAAACATGTCGTTGTCCTCCCCTCCCCACCCCCAGTATTTGTTGGAGAAGCCGTTGACAGCCTCAAACTGCTCTTTCGTCATCGCTGCGACGCCTCCGAAAGATCTGCTATGAGTCGTCCTGGAATACAAATTTTACATAAGTACCTATAGATATACTTATATAAACCTCAACCTTTAGTAGAAAGTAGAAATCTGTACTTCCTACGATTTGTGTAAAATATACTATAAACAACCGGCCATGTGTGAATCGGATTCGCGCACTACGGGTTCCGTACCATTATCTATAAAAAATCGCGTTTGTTGTATGGGAGCCCCTTAAATATTTATTGTCGCGTAGGACGATAAGTGATAATGACAATGTCAACGTCACAAATTCAAACTAGGAGAATTCATCTAAAGGGAAATTTCATCACTCACGTCAGCACACGATTGGCCTAGCGGTCTTGGTGTTGGACTGTGAATCCATAGACCCCAGGTTCAAATCACAGTCATGTAGAGTGTTTTTGAAGTTTTGTAAGAAGTTTCTAGATAACTCTAGATTAAATTGGAATGAAAATACGGGCTGGAAATAAAAGAAGACAAAAGAAAATTTATGACTTGAGTTTAGAACTCTGATGCGATATTGTTCGCATCCGGGGGGTATATAAGCGGAACAAGGCGCGGCCTACGCCAGTTTAGTTTGGAAGTAAAATCCGAAGAAGGAAGAAGAAAAGGAAGAAAAGTAAAAGTGGAAGTAGTGAGTAAAAAGTGAAGTGTAATAGTGAGTGAAGTGAAGTGTTCAGTGCAGTAATACGCGCGAGTGACGTTTCCGCGCGTGACAGTACAGTGACGTTTACGCGTGTGACAGTGCAGTGACATTACCGCGCGTGACAGTGCAGTGACGTTTCCACGCGCAAGACAGTGAAGTGACGTTTCCGTGTGAGTGACAGTACAGTGACGTTCCCGCGTGCGTACCTGTGACAACTGTGAGTACCCTAGAGTTGTAAATAAAGGCACTGTCCCATAGGATTGGAGTTTCCTTTCCTATCCCCAACCCACTCTCGTGACATTATTTTATTTTGTTTTTAGTATTTGTTGTTATAGCGGCAACAGAAATACATAATTTGTGAAAATTTCAACCGTCTAGCTATCGCGGTTCTTGAGCTGCAGCCTGGTGACAGACAGGCGCACAGACGGACCGACGGACGGACAGACAGCGAAGTCTTTGTAATAGGGTCCCGTTTTTACCCTTCGAGTACGGAACCCTACAGAGGTCCAATATAAAAATACTTAGATAATCTATAGAAGAAACTGGATGACTGACTGACTGACTAACTGACATATCAACGCACAGCCCAAACCGCTGGGCTTAGACACTCCAAATTTGGCACATAGGTTCTTTATGGGGTCTAGAGGTGCACTAAGAAAGGATTTTCCAAAACTCACCCCCTAAAGGGGTAAAACGGAGCTAATATTTATATGGAGAAACAAGATTAGTGAGACCATTTCATTCAAAACGTCGCACTCCTGGCGGCGAATAATAATAAATAATAATAATTTATTTATTTCTCACCATAATCACATAATTTTACAAAAAAAGTCTCAAAACTAATACAGGGTGCCATTCCTAAATTACCAGTCCGGTAGTTTAATAGTTATGTCATACGGGTACGCGGACCCGGCCTCCCGAGCTGCTATGGACTCACTCCTTTTGTCTTCCGAGTCAGTAGTATCACATAACCTTTTGTCCTATCCCAATCCCAATATCTATCTATATATATAATAAAACAGTAAAATAAGTGTGTCTGTACATTAAATATATTTCCAAAAAAAATATTGGGGCGATGGAGACGTAGTAATAGAGTAAGAATTTAAAAAAAATGTCTGTCTGTTTGTCTGTATGTCTGTTTGTCTGTTTTTCTGTTTGTACACGCTAATCTCCGGAAATACTGGACGGATTCGAATGAAACTTTTTTGTTATATAGCTATTAAGCCTGGGCAACATATAGGGTATAAATGATTTTGGAAAATGGAACGCCTGATGCGGAACCATAATGGTCCAGCTAAACTATAAGAGATAGAAAAATGCCGCCTTAGTAAAAGTTGTTCAGCCTGATGAGCGTTTTCTAGAGACATAAAGTCCACGCGAACGAAGTCGCGGGCTTCGGCTACTATATTTATATGTATTTCTTTATATGTTACTTTCTCCCTGCCTTCTTTTTCCAAGCCAATCCAAGGTCTGCCGTGCCGAGGGATGCGTGGCTAGGGGCGAGCCTAGTCTCGAGCGTGCTGTTTTGCCCTGGGGTCAGGCGCCCCCAGAACAAGGCTAGCCTTCGCCTGACAAGGGGCTCTGTCAGGTGCGACCGAATAGATCCCCATTACTCGTGGGAACGCAATGATACAGAAACATTTAAGCAATCAGTATGGCGCCGACGCGGTTTGCAACCCATCACGTCCCGTTTCCCGCAGGTGCGAAAAGCCGCTTTTGGACAGCCGCTTGGCTACTTTGAATATAAGAGGAGGAGTGAATGGTAAAATAGATGAGGTATAGGGTGAATTTCAACAAAAGATTTTTAATTGTCATTTGTGTGGGATTTTTTTATAACAATGCTATCTATATATATTGAGTAACAAATAAAACTTAATTAAGACCATTGCTCAAAATGTATGAGCAAAATGTTAAATACGGTATTTGACTCATTTTTTTAAACAAAAAGTTATTGTTAAATCCGCTCAGAAAAAAGTTTCAAATCTAGTACTGAGGAAAACAGTCAAGTAACATCAAAGGATGCACGTACTGGCATGTGATGCCACTGCTATTGGGTTTTGCACATATGAAAGACATCGTGAGAAGTTCACACCACGCTCCCATTTTTTTCCATACTAATGTTCGATTTGTTGTTATATCAAATACTGTCGAAAAACCAACAAAGGGAAATGCCCTGTTATAGCAGATTTACACGTGTTTGTTAATTTTTACGTACGAACTAACCTTACCGTATAGCTTTTTGATAGTTTAGCGATCATTGTATAAAATAAAAGCTTGTAATCATGTTTGTATTTTGTAATTTTACAAGTTTTTATTCTCATAATTATTTCAACATATGAGCAATGGCTTATTTAAGGCTGGCCTATATTTACTGTAACTGATATAAGTATACATTTAAGTGTTCTACATTTTCAGCAATTGCTTTGTATTAGCTTTATCTAAAAATTAAAAATAAATTAGACCTATACTTTTTTTTATGATAACGTTATTTTCTTCATTTGAAACTTTACAGAATAGGCAGATAAGTGTATTTATACATTAATTTACTTTGGATAAACTCGTTTACGAGGACAAATGTTAGGCAATTTAAAAAATGGACATTATAAAAATGAAAAGGTTTGTACGAAAAGTTTTGCATTATTAATGAGCTAAATAAAAATGCGTCAGCAAAAAAGAATTGTTATATTTTTAAAATAATCAATTTGTGTATAAATACATATATCTGCACTTAAATTTTAGTAATATTTTATCTTATGTTATGATGATAGAATTATTACTTACATTTAACAAAAAAGTCATTACAATAATAATAATATACGTAGATATTTTATACTTCAGCCAATAAATACTACTCAATACTGCGATAGCATCATCATAAATTTAGCTGCATAACGTCCACTGCTGGATATGATAAAATTAATTTAAGGAAAATGAATATTAGATAAATAATAAATAAGCCCGATTGATTAATAGTGCTGTTCACAAATCATACGTCAAAACAAAACCTAAACGTATATAAATACTCAATATTAAATTGTTATTAAATGTCTACAATCAAATGTAGCTAAGTACATTATTTCTCTTAAATGTACAAATAAAATAATAAAATCGCCAATTTTGCTTCGAATAATTTTGTGAATATGAACCAGATTTTGTAGTTAGTAATAGTTTTTATACGTGAAAAGTTGTAATCTATGTATATAACGTACTTTTTAGAACTAACCCGCTTAGCCATCCAAATTATTACTAGTGGACAATAGGAATGTTAGGCCGTTCCTGAGTTACTTAAAGAAGTGATATGGAACTAATGTTCGCTCATTATTTTTGTCGAAATTGTTTTTATGAATACATGTTTGTTTGATAATGCGTTGGTTTTATTTTTAACAACAGCTAGGTCAGCTGCGAGCCTACTTCCTGGCTTTGCATGCAACGACGCCCTCAGTTTTTGACGACCTCCGTGGCGTAGTGGTCACCATGCTAGTCCGCCATCCAGAGGTCCCGGGTTCGAACCCCGGTCAGGGCAAGTTGGCTTTTTTCAAATTGTCCTGGGTCTTGGATGTTTATTTACATATGTATTTGTTGTACAATATAGTATCGTTGAGTTAGTATCCCATAACACGTCTCGAACTTGCTTTGGGGCTAAAGGAGGGCAGGCAGCTATTCTTTATTTATTTTTTATCGCTTACATGCACCCATTTGTAAAACCATAGGCTTCATTGTTATTCCAGTTTTTCTTCCCTTCTCATGGTTGTCTACATCCTTGGGTGACCTCTGACATACGCTTGAACTTTGGAGAGATCCAATCATTCTTGGACATAAAACAAGCTTACTTCCCACTCGTTGATGACGCTCATAAGCAAACATTGCATGATGGAGTACAGTTGATGTTAAAGCTACTTACGTTAATGTTGGATTGGATCATTAGGGCGAAGTCACTGGAGATGAGCAACCATAAATGCATGCATGCATAAATGCACCATATGTGTAAAATCATGTAACAGCGCAGAAACTGGGAATCTTCCCAGAGCATGTGTTATGCCCGCAAGGCCTTATATTAACAGAGTAGATTTCGTACGACCTAGGCCGTAACTTCCTTAGAGCAAATAGGAGTTAGACAAGCATAGAAAGATGCAAATTTAGATTTTTCTGGTCAGATTGTAAATTAGTTATTTTATAAAGAAACATAGTGTCACATCATCCCCCCCTATTGCACTAATTTCGGAGGATTATGGGAGGCTGGGACGAAGAGCATTATGCACCATATACGTCGAGTACTTACCAGTAACTTGACCTTCGAAGAAAACAGTGTTGTGCCAAATCGAGACCTGCTTAACTAGCTGTAGATAGCAAGGATCCACTCACACTAGGAATTTCCTGTTTGGGAAGCTTCAGTGATAGTCCCTAGTCCTGACGTAGAAGACGTAAGAATGAGTAGTTTTTCGAGGTGGCAACACAAAAGATTATGACAGATTTCTGAAGAAAATGCCAAGAAGGGTATTTGACAAGATTACGGCGACCTAGGTGGATAAAGAGTGAGAAGGAGTTTGATATAGGAAATATCATCATCATCATCAGGTTTTTTTGTCTCCACTGCAGGAGCACGACCCTCTCAGTACCACTGAGCCAAACTTGGCCAGAGCTGCCAGAGGTCTTGGCCTACACTCTCCACGCTGGCCAGACGGGTTGGAGAGGTCTCATTGATGTTTATAAGCTTTGTTTAGCTTGTATTCCCTAAGTTGCCTTCTACGACATCCACGGGAGGTCTTGGAGTGGCCCTATTCTACTCTGCCGGAAACCACACCACACGACACACGACAAATAGGAAATATAGTACTGATTAAAGTTGAAAATGTGCCACCTGCGAAATACGGCTCTGGACGTAGGTATAGTAACAAAGTAATCTGGTCAGATGGTATGACAAGAGTTTACAGTGTAAAGAGTGGCGGTAGTATTGTCAAAAGATTGTTGTAATTTGTTATTTAAAAGTGTTCTTATATGTAAGTAGCTGGAGGTATAGATTAGTTTGATGTTTTGCGTATCGCTCGACCCGTGTTTTGAGCATGATTTTTTTGTTTATGAGTTATGTCGCAATAAAACTTTCGTACAGAGCACAATGTTTTACTCAGAAAATTTCCCCTACACACCATATCAATTAACTTTGTGCTTGATCATACACTATTTTATATAGAGGGTCACAACGTCAGTAAAAAAATATAGCTTCGTTGTGGTAAACATAACACTTTTTACCCTGTCACCACGAGTGTCGGATATTTTCGACATAAAAGCACTGCCCGTATTTCACATAAGTATTCACATAATTTTTTGGTTGTAAGTATTTATTGATTTACTATACCTCGCGCTGGGGGCACGACTACTGATCTAGATTAGTCTCGTGGTGAAAGGGTTAATGTAATATAAAAAATTTAAAATATTTTAAATAGTCAACACCAAGTCCATTTGGAGAAGAATGTTATGCAGCTGCTATCTTCGACATAATGAAGATCCACTAGCACTTGAGTGTACAGACGATATTGTACTATCTTTATCACCTCATAGTCTAAGTCCGATAATCCATTATTAAGAAAACTCACGCTACGTCTCGCCCGCTTCAATATAGATGATCTAAAACAATCGCATTAATACGTGTTTAGACACACTAAGCTTAGTTTGCGTAGAACCCTGAACTGTGACATTTTAGGGTTCCATATCTTATTCGTAAGCCTATACTTACATCTGTAAATACTTAAATAATAAAAAAAATACGACAAAAACTACCTTTTTCGATTTCGCCAAGTATTATTCTTAATATGGACGTTTAGTTCTAAGTGTCTAAATTTTATGCCGAAGTTGCGCGACCGAACTTCAGCGACAATTTCTGCAAAAGCTATTTGAATTACTATCAACACACGTATGCCGAACTTACGCCACGTTTTTCACAAATCTTCAAGCGCGCAACTTCGGCAATGTGTAAAGCAAGCTAAGGTTCTGCAACGTTAATGTCACATTTTAGGGTTCCATATCTAATCTGTTAGCCATTTAAAAATAAATAAAATACGATAAAAATTACCTTCTTGGATTTCGCCATGTAGCATTGTGGTCTAACATGGTGTAACGTGCTACGGAAAATTTGTATCTCGTCAGGTGAAATCCCATTTTCCTTATCCTGTAATAAAAAGATTAATATATTTAAGAGCTCGGTGACTATAGTGGTGGACTTAATTTGACTCGTGTTAAGGCGAAACGGTAGCAAAAGGGGCGCCCTCATTTAAAATAAATTGTTTAAAAGTACATTAATATGTACATGTGTAACATTTACACGTAGTGTCGGTGACGTGTGACGCACGGTATCGTTGGGCAGCCGACCTCGGAACCTCCGAAATACGACACCCTGCGGCCAGAAGTCCTCCTTCATGAAGGTTGGCAGATGATGCGTCGGCACTCTCACCACATATGAATTAAAATTCGCTTTGTGGCGAGACTGCAGCCGTTTACGTTTACGTTAGCAGTCTCAGGTGACCTACTTACCGAATTACCACTTTTCAATGATAATAATTCGGAACGTAGCTCACTGATGGTAGATTCGGAGACCCCTAACCTAAACTGTACTTCGGCCAGGCTGGCTTTCAGGGCGATGTGTTCGACGTGGTCGAACGTGACGGGAGGCAGCTTGTCCAGCCGCTTCGCCACGAATGTGGGCACATCATCCGGGTCTGTGACCTTCAGCAGGTTGATGATATCCTGCAAACTTCTCTCCCCCTTTTCATCCCTTCTGCGGGACGGCATCCAGTCAGCCATGTCAAGACTCCTGTACAGCAGCTCCTTGCCACTGCAAATCTCCTCTAACTTGAAGTTAGACTTGCAGATCTGCAAGATGCTGATCTCGTCCATGGTATCGATGGCGTGCCGGATAAACGCCAACAGTTCGTTCGCTATGAGTGTTTCGGAACTCATAGCGATATCGGGCAGCGGCTAAGCCGCACAATTCGCGAATAAATATTCGTGACAGTGCAATGCGGCGGTACGCGACTGTTGCCGAGCCTGTATCGCTGAGCAATCATAAGAAAGCTCAAGGTCGCTCAACGCGCTATGGAGAGGGCTATGCTCGGTGTTTCCCTACGTGATCGAATCAGAAATGAGGAAATCCGTGGGAGAACAAAAGTCACTGACATAGCCCAGCGGATTAACTCGTTGAAGTGGCAGTGGCGAGACACTAGCGTGACGAACCGATTGCCGATGAGGCAAAAATGTTCTTGAATGGCGACCGCGTACTGGCAAGCGAAGCGTAGGGCACCCACCTACAAGGTGGTCAGATGACCTGACCAGGGTCGCTGGAAAGCGCTGGATGCAGGCCGCTCTTGATCGGTCATTTTGGAAATCTTTGGGAGAGGCCTATGTCCAGCAGTGGACGTTATGCAGCTGAAATGATGATGATGATGATGATGACATAAATATGGTGTTCATTAAAATTTGACTAACGCTAAATTATTGTATGAATAACCTCTGAAAGTATTTGCGTTAGGCCGCTAGTTTTAAAACGAGTTTTCGTCAAAAGTGACCGCTTTTGGCGAAAACTCATATATAAAACTTGACGGATTATTAATAATACTGTCAAAGGTTTTCTATAAAACATGTTTGGGGCCCTATTCTAGTAAAAAATATACTTAATTCATTTCTTTCCCGTTTGTCAAAATCTGGCTTGGCAAAAACAAACGGTGACTCTAATTGACTAAGTGCATAAATGACACAAACGCGCGACAGAGCAGACGTGTCATTCCATACATTGAGTGCGCATCGCCTTAAGGCCATATCTGAATTTTCCGCGGTCCAGTGCTGCCTTATAAGAAATGAAACAGAGATATCATTTAAAATTTTGTCTCAACCAAGCCCAAGTTTTATCCAGCCTTTAAAACTATTTTCTAAACTAGATACTGTTTACAGTTTAAAGTGAGAACGTGAAACTTTTCTAAGCACATTAGCCAAAAGTGGTATTTTTTCGCAAATGTGCGTAGAGCTTCACGTTCTTACTTTAAATCGCACGTTGACAAAGCCATAGACATAGATTTTTTTTTACTAAATCAATGGACAAAGCATTTAGCGTGAACGAGTCCAATTACAGTTAAATTGTCAAATGTCACAATGGTTGTCAGACGAGACGATATCTACGTACCTATAAGACATGTCGTCGTCCTCCCCTCCCCACCCCCAGTATTTGTTGGGGAAGCCGTTGACAGCCTCAAAGTGCACATCCGTCATCGCTGAGACGCCTCCGAAGATTTCTTCATAGGGCAACCTGCAATACAAATCTTACATAGGTACTTAAATATCTTCTTTTATGTTACGGATAGAGCCATTTGTATCAATTTTATTCAGAATTGAGAATGCTGTCAACCGTAAGATAGGAAGGAGCTCTGCTGCCAGCTGCCACCACGCGTTGAGTCACCTAAAGACTAAAGATCAAGTTGTCGCACAACAACGTTGCGCGTGTTACACCGCTAAAATTGGAATCTTTTTGTGTAAACAAGTTCTATTTTTCTTCAAAAGTGCACACCGCATCGCGTCGCGTCTCGCTCTGAGCTGACCCTTAAGTTGCAGAAGCCCGATGGATGCCGGCCGCTTCCAATCAGTCATTTTGGTAACCAGTAAGGTGATCCTTGTCTAGAAGGTGCTGTAGTGATGACACTCACATAAATTTTAGCTTGTCTACGGAGGCAGACATGTGCCGCGGCTGCCTCGGACACGAGTACATATTTCGCTCGTCCAGCGGCAGCAGGTCTACGTCGTGGAAGATGAAGCAATGCCAGCCGCCAGCCTTTTGTTTCTGACTCTCCACGTAGCCGACGTTCATCAGCTTGCCGCGGTTGAATGGGCTCTTATCTAAAAGTTGAGATAAATGTCACGCACAGTGTAGGGTTCCGTAGCTGCGAATGCCAACTTGTGAGTTCATGCCACTTCTTCTTATCGTATGTGTTAGGGACAAACACCAGTGTCAGAATTTTTAAACCGCCTTAAAGGCCTCTGACATGGTTTTAGCTCGTAACGACCAATGTCAAAGACAGTGACCAGGACCGACGGCTTAACGTGCCCTCCGAAGCACGGATAATCTTACTTATCAGACAATCAGGTGATCAGCCTACAATGTCCTAACCAAACTGGGACAACAACACAAAGTCGTTGCCCCCGCCGGGAATCGAACCCGCGACCTCCGGGTATGAGCCGAACGCTCTAACCACTACACCACGGAGGCAGTTTCATGCCACTAAAAGCATCTGATAACAAATTTTCTATTGAATTTGTATGAAATTTTCCTTTTCCGAGTACATTTTATAAGTTGATCGCCTGTAACTTTTTAATTTGTAAACCCTACATAGCTCTGATAGTTTTCCTTTAAACTTCGTAATATGTATTACAGCTGTGGTTTTCAAAAGTCCATAAATACCGATTAGCCGATAGAGAGGGGCATACTTGACTCTAACAAAAATTTGCATTTTACATCCAAATATTTCCGAAACCTATCCCTAAATCGAAAAATGGTGTTTACAAGCTCAATACTTTTGTAAGACCTATTTATTCAGCGATACCTCACTCCATAAATAAATAAATAATAAATAAATAATGTATTGACTCCCTCTTTACTTGACCAAATATAGACCCATAGGCCACTTTTATCGTAAAGGTAGGCAAAAGGATGGAAAAAGGGGAACCAATACAAACTGGTAGACAATGCTTAACATTAAGTTAAACATCTTAAATAAATAAATGAAATAATTGTTAATGTTGCTATTACATTATTAATAATAATTAGATTTCCGCTATTATATTATTTTTAAGCTATTCAGCGAAACAAAACTGCCAGTGTTCTGGATAATTTGTCTTGATCACGTACATCTAAAGACGTGTTTTATAAATTTTGTTTATTTGAGTACCTAAACTAAGTATATTTTGATTAAGCTTCTATTATAATATTTTTTTGATTAAACAGAAAAGAAAGAACAAAAAATCTTTATCACATCTACATAAATGCACTATTACTTAAGTCAATTAAATTATTTAAATTATAACTTTTTTATTTACCTGCTTGGTCGACGATAAATATTCCATATTCAATTTTTTGTCTCATAAGGAATGGATGCATATGATTTAAAAATATGGCCAAACATTGCATGCGGTCTCTGTAAAAAAGAAAAAGAAATAATTTGTACTTACTTGTCATAATTGAATGGGTTGGGTGCACTTTTAGGCGCCTCGCGCACTAGCGGTTGTGGTCGTGACCACGAGCACGACCAGTGATGCTGGCCGCAAACTGTGGGCCGCAAGGACCAAATTAAGGCCCAGAAAGTGATTTGAAATATTTCGAATCGCACCCGCACCTCACCATTGCGCCATTTATTGATCTAAAGAAACTACTTAGTTGCGGCTAAGAGCGCGACTTTCCTTATATGGCTGCTTTTGTTAATATGGTCGTTGCTGTCACTGATCAATCATAGTCGTGGCGTAAAATAGCTTATCATATATACGCTTTAAGGGTATGCCTAAGGTTGTTAAGTATACCCCTTTTAGCATTAAGGACACCAAACATACCTAAATGGCACGATGATGGCCACTCTGTCTCTCGCGGCGCAGTCCCGCGGCGAGTACCGCCCGCCCCATTGCACCTCTGGGTACTTCTTTTCTACATCTACTAGGTACACCTCTGTTTTATTTGCTGTTATTGGACCTGAAATGCCAATGCGATTATTACTTTTCGAATTATTCATAACTGTTATTAGAAAAGCTGTGTACAATTTATTTATTTAACCCGACTACGGCGAAGCCAAAAGGGGCTATATGGTTGGCTGTTATGTATATGTCGCAGTTGGATTGTATAATCTGCTATTTGATTAAATCTCTAGCTGTTGGCATTACAACTCGGTTTTGTGAATCACCTGAAAATCGTTCAGCTAGATTGTCATTAAGGTTTTGTTGTCAAGGTCCGGAAACAACCTACTTCCCGCCCTCAGCAGTAAATGTACTATTTTTTAAACTATATATTACCTACTTGGTACCCTGCGCTTGTCATTATCATTATTATATATGTATCAAACTATGTGAGATGCGTAGCAACTCCTAAGGGTTGACGACGGCTAAGCGGCAGATCTTCAAACCACAGTCAATTACAATTGTCAAATGTTGATAAAACTTAACTAAATCTGGCGGAATTTCACACGGCGGCAACACAGGTTCTTTTCGCTTCGCATCCCCGCCTTCTGCCAAATAGGTAATATTTTGCATGAGCTTCCCGATCAGAAGTGGAGTGTTCCCACTTCCGTTTAACTTCGTCATGTTTTGCGCTGTTATGTTGCGAACACTGTTGTTGTCTACAGGAAACACGAAGACTGAAGTTCCGCTTAGTGCTATGGCTGAGGTTGAGCTTTTTATGGGGTTTTCTGTTGGAGCTGCTGCTGCGGTAGACAGCTCTTTATGTTCAGTTTTTCCTGATATTCTGGAACAATACTAGGCTTAAATTTGTACTAGCTTTTCGGGCGTTTAAGTTTTTTCATGCGGCAGGTTGAAGTTGAGTGAAAAACTGCTGTTAGTAAAGGCAGGCCTGTCTCACTCCGCGGTAGGTATTAAAAACGCAAGTACGTACAGCGGCCTCGCCGGCCTGGCTAATCAGTGCGCCAGAAAAGGTAAGCGTTACGCGATAGAAAGAGACGGAAACAGATGGAACGTCTAGGTAAATATAACTGTAGGTTATGCGATCTGAATTGAACTTAATTGTATCGTAGCGAGAGTCGCTATTCCTTTAATTGATTTTTCGGAGTGAATCTTCTGTACTTGTACGATTATGTATTCTGTGGTAAAGGAAACATGAAAAGATGTATAGGTGGGGTGGGCAGCCATCTTGTAGGTATCCAAAATATGAGTCCAGTTTCGAGTATAGCAGTGTGCTTTATTTTTACGTTACAGTAGGACGTTATGAATGAATGGAGCTAAAATTTTTAAATCCAGTTCCCTGGGTCGACCAATCGCGAGCTACCTTATAAAGTATGATGGATCTTTCTTTTCTAGACTAGTGCGAAGTTTAGTGTAAGAATTTGCATTGTAGTGCTATTTCTGTAGTATTTTTGACTTTTCCGGGATTTTCCACAGTTTTCTTGTATGACAAAAAGAAACAAGGTCCCTGACAAAAAGTGTAGGTATCTTAAATTTTTTGTGTATCCTTTTGGAATACAAATTTTATTTTTAATTTTTAACCGACTACGGCGACGCCAAAAGGAGGGAGGGTTATGTGTTTCGTATGTATGTATGTTTATCAGTACCTCCTATGATATCCATAATGAGATGACCAATGAAATAAGGTATCGTTAGAAGCGTCTTGGCTGTGCGCTAGTTATAGGATACATGACGTCACAATAAATTAAAAATGGCGCTCTCTATAAACCAAGTGCGTAGCACGCGCAGTGTAGGGTTCCGTAGTTGCGAATGCCAACTTTGAGCTCATGCCACTAAAAACGTCTTAAGTTAAACAAATTTTCTATCGAATTTGTATGTCATTTTTTCAAGAGTCAAGTGCGACATCTCTATCTGCTAACTCTCGCTCAGTCCTCTTATCTTCTAAAGGGCTATATACGGACACGTAAAAAAATCCACAGCTGTTGTACCTATATATTACAAAGTGTAAAGGAAAATTTAAAAAACATATAAAATGTCTTCTTACTTTAAAAAGGAAAATTTCATACAAAGTCAATAGAAAATTCGTTTTTAGACGTTTGTAGTGGCATAAAGTCAAAGTTAGCATTCGCGCGGCCCGACACGCACTTGGCCAATTCTTTGTATGTCTTAGAATACAAAAAAGGAGAGCAACCAACCAACTAATCTACTGCATCTATACTAACCTATTCCCGCTCTCGGATGATGATCTTCCTATTGGAAGACTAAACCTTCCCATTGCTAAGTGAGGGTACCCGTAATAAACTATGTTTATAGTAACTTCTATGCACAGACACAAAATAAACATTCGCTGGAAAATATTCCTCAAAGTCATCTTCGTAAAATAGAGAACCCGCAAAAATGTTAGAGAATATTTTATTCAAGAAGAATCATTAATCATAAAACCTGAACACAGCAAAATTTTTGACACATTTTTGACCAAAGAGCAGAACTGGAGCAGAATAAAATTCAAAAAAAAAAATAACAGCATAGGCAAAGGCATTATACTATCATTATATACATGCAGTCCCATCATGAGATGGGTGGCGGGAAAAATTTGGGAAGGGAAAAATAGAAGGAATGGAAAGAATACGAAAAAATTAATAAATTCCCATTTATTCCTGTTAGTTTTAAAAAATCCGGAAAGAAATTGATTTAGTATTTACTACAATATATAAAATTTTAAGTCAACAGTTAAGTTTAGGATATTTGGTTGGGAAATAAAATAAAATAATGATTTTTGTAAAAATCACGCCGCATAACGTCTACCGCTGGACACAGGCCTATCTAAAGAATTTCCAAAATGACCGATCTAGAGCGGCCTACATCAGGCACTTTCCAGCGACCTTGGTCAGGTAGTCAGACCACCTTCTGGGTGGGTGTCTTATACTTCACTTGCCATTACATGTTCGCCATTCGAAGACCTTTTTGACCCATCGGCCATCGGTTCCTCGCGCTTTGTGTTCGGCCCACTGTCATTTCAACGAGCTTATCTGTTGGGCTATGTCAGTGACTTTTGTTCTTCTATGAATTTCCTCATTCTGATTCGATCACGTAGAGAAACACCAAGCATATCGCATTGAGCAAATTTGAGCCTTCTTATAAGACCACGTTTTAAAACCATAAGTCAACACTGAAAAATTGGAAAAGTATATGAAGAAGCGGCTAAAGCTAGAAATAAGGAATTTCGTAGATATGGTAAAAACCATTCAAGAAAGGCTACCAACAAGTTAATCAGTTCGCATTCATACATGTCCATTAATCGTCACAAAGTAGGTACTAAACAAAATTGCAAAGCGCTTTTAGAAGAGGCAAAAAGATTACGGAGACATTCGGTGACGACATAAAACAGGAATTTGTAAGCGAACACATGCAAAATTGCACTGAATCTGAGGCTGAGGACGGTATTTGAATAAAGATACAAATACAAATTAACTTTATTGCACCATTATGAACCAGAAAAGGTAGCAACTGAAATCTATTTTTGGTTTTTAAAAAGTGAAATAGACCTATTGGAAACACCACTAGAAAAAAAACGCTCCTGGTTCTTTAATTTTGAGGTGGTGTGGAAAAGAGAATATTAGAAGGACATCGGAGCACGTGATTCTGTGCATTAATAGGCAAAAAAAAATCATTATAATTGAAACCTAATATCTATATTTGGAGATATCTCCAAATATAGATATTAGGTTTCAATTATATTATAAAGAGTTATTAATAAATCATTATTACAATATTTTTTTAACAAAATAAAATCATAACACTTAAAATATTGCGTTTATTAATAAAATATTAAGATTTTCTCTTGTAATTGATAGTATAATTCATTTGTAACGTACATACATACATAATATCACGCCTGTTGCCCAGAGTAAGGCATTTTTTTTATTGCTCAGTTTTCTCGATTCCCTAAGTACTACGGTTCGATTTCAGCCCACTGTGCGTCGCCGCGTGCGCAGTCTGCGGGGCCGCGCAGTGCGTAGCGTTACCGCCTTTGGACGTCGGACAGCTGCGCGGGGTCGTCCTGAGTTGTGCTTGTGCGGCATAATGAAGATCCACCAGGATATGAGTGTGGAGACGGTACTTGACTATCTTCTTCACCGCATAATCTAAGTCCGATAGTCCATCATGATAAAGCCTCCCGCCTTTGGTCGCCTCCTTCAACAGATCAAATCTAAAAAAATGGAAATAAAATCGTTTATTATTTATTTTACTTATTACTAGGTAGTCCGTCTGTTTGTACACGCTAATCTCCATAAATACTGGACGGATAGGAATGAAACTTTTTTGTTCTATAGCTGTTAAGCCTGGACAACCTACAGGGTATAATTGATTTTGGAAAATTGAACAATTGATGCAGAATCATAATGGTTCAGCTAAGCTATAAGAAATATAAAAATGACGCCTTAGCGAAACTTGTTCAGCCTGATGAGCATTTGCCGGAGTCATGAAGTCCACGCGAACGAAGTCGCGGGCTTCGGCTAGTTCTTAATATTGACGCTCAGTTCTAAGTGTCAGAACATACTATGCCGAAGATGCGCCGCCGAAATTGGTAGTTTTTCACAACAACAAAAAATGCCGCCAAGCTTCAATTGCGCAACTTCAGTAATATATGACTAAGCTAAGTCTTCTCTTATATATTCTTCGATCTGTACGCCTACATCTGTAAATAACAATTAAATAAACGGCCAAGTGCGTGTCGGAATTTGTATAAAATTATACTTCTCCGAGTAAGTTCATTTTATAAGTTGGTTTGGTCGCCTACTTAGCTCTGATAGTTTTCATTTCAACTCCTTGCTATTGCCGTTAATATTTCAGGTTCATAAACTAAAACTAAATATTTTAGAAATGAATTCTAAATTGAAAAATGGCGGTCACAAAAATTAATTTGAAAGACCTAAAACGATAACCCACACAATGGAATAGTCGAGAAAAAAAAAACATAATTTTTTACATGAAATATACGTACCCATGCCAAATTACAGCTATATACTACGTGTAGTCTTTGAGAAGTACCGCGGACAGGCAAACAGACAGACATGACAAAACTATAACAGTCTTATTACAAAAAAAGGCCTTAATCGTAGTTTAGTCCCGTATTATCTTAGTCGGGCTTTAGTACGGTAACAAACGTAAAATCTACTTTAGACTTTGCTTTATTACAAAACGTGCAAAAAAGACGGACTATGATAGATCCAACTTAGTCTGACCGGAAGTAGAAAAATCATTTCGTTTTTCATAATAATATTATTTTTTCGAAAATATTTTAATTTAAAGGGAAACAAGTTAAAATATAATTGATTTAAAATTATGCAATGTATTTAATTTTACCAAAAATCTCTTATTTATTGCTCTGATTGCTAAATAACATACAAATAAAGTATAACAGTATCTATATTTAGTCTGTGGTAAGACGTCATAATCGCCTGTAATGGAATATACCTATATTTTTGTTTACGTTTGTAAAGTGTAGAAAATCTTAATAAATATTGTTTTTATACGAGTGTTGTATAGTGTAAGAAATATAAAATCGTGTTTTTAATGTTGTGAATGTAAATAAACGAACAATAGTGATAAAATAATTTTGTCATGGAAAGTTGTAAAACAATAAAAATGCTTTTATATCATATTCATGGCAGTTTCAACACATTTCCTGGATATAATAAGCATTTATTAATAGCTATATCAGGTAAAATTATAGATTTTACTACAATTTTTACGTTTTGTTTTGATATATGTCATGATTTTGAGGTTAGTCGTAGCTTAGCACCGAGCTTAGACTAGGGTGCTAGCAGGTTTAACTTTAGATCGAGGATCTTCCTCGGATTAAGATATAAACCATGTTTCGTAATATGATTTTCCTTGTTACTCAGTTTAGATCGACTTTAAAACTCAATCTATCTCTAAACCTTGATTCGTAATAAGACTGTAAGGGTTCCTTGTTTACCATGGAACCCTAAACTAAAAAAGACAAAAATTACCTTCTTGGATTTGGGCTTGTTTTTTCGTGGTCTAACATGGCGTAACGTGACGAGAAGCGGTCATATTTCCTAATGCGAAAGCCTTTTTTCTGTATCCTGTAATAAAAACATTTAAATATTGTAAGAGTAAAATAGAGCTCGGTGGCTTACGGTTTGATTCGCGATAACGTGGTGTTTGGGGCCCTATTCTAGTGAAACAAGTCATTTCTTTACTGTTTGTCAAAATACGGAACGGCAAATATACTTTATTATATTAAAATTTAAGGGTAATGTCACAAAAGCGGTCGTGTTTGTATCATTCTATACATTTATCGGGTTATTGTTCATTCGTCACCCTTGTAAATTCGACACCCAAAAAACTTTGTGTTAATTCGTCACTCGTTTTTTTTTAATAGTATATGCGTCACCTATTAATTTTGAGTGTAGTTAATTCGTCACCTAAGATTTTTCGTACAGACAGCAACAAAAATGAAACACCCAACCCGATCAAGTTATCAATGTATCAAATAGAGTGCGAGTGATAATGATAACGCATGATTGGTGCAGTGAGGAAGGTGGGAAGGGGCAGGGTTGGAGAGCTGCACTTGATTTTACTCTGCCCCTCGCACAAAGTACCCCTCAAGTCGTCCTTAGAATCATCCTTCTATTGAAATATTGAAAACGAAATAATTAATGATTGATATTTGTAGGGTTATAATTTGGTTGCTATCTGGACAGTTTACAAAAAAAAAACTTCATTGGTTAATTTACTACAACAATAAGGTACAGGTGACGAAACTTTTATGCAAGTGACGAATTAACTTTGATAGTATGGAATTTTAAGTAGGTGACGAATTTACAAGGGTGAAGAATGAACAATAACCTAAAATTGAGCGCGCATCTCGCCTCATCCGTGCCTCGACTACTTGATGGAAAATTTAGTGTAAACGATTGATCAGGCGTTCGTTTTCAGACAAGATACCATGTCTCCACGTACCTATAAAACATGTCGTTGTCCTCCCCTCCCCACCCCCAGTATTTGTTGGAGAAGCCGTTGACAGCCTCAAACTGCTCTTTCGTCATCGCTGAGACGCCTCCGAAAGATCTGCTATGAGTGGTCCTGGAATACAAATTTTACATAAGTACCTATAGATATACTTATATAAACCTCAACCTTTAGTAGAAAGTAGAAATCTGTACTTCCTACGATTTGTGTAAAATATACTATAAACAACCGGCCATGTGTGAATCGGATTCGCGCACTACGGGTTCCGTACCATTATCTTTAAAAAATCGCGTTTGTTGTATGGGAGCCCCCTTAAATATTTATTTTATTTTGTTTTTAGTATTTGTTGTTATAGCGGCAACAGAAATACATAATTTGTGAAAATTTCAACCGTCTAACTATCGCGGTTCTTGAGCTACAGCCTGGTGACAGACAGGCGCACAGACGGACCGACGGACGGACAGACAGCGAAGTATTTGTAATAGGGTCCCGTTTTTACCCTTCGGGTACGGAACCCTAAAGAGGTCCAATATAAAAATACTTAGATAATCTATAGAAGAAACTGGATAACTGACTGACTGACTAACTGACATATCAACGCACAGCCCAAACCGCTGGGCTTAGGGACTCCAAATTTGGCACATTGGTTCCTTATTTGGTCTAGGGTTGCACTAAGAAAGGATTTTTCGAAACTCACCCCCTAAGAGGGTAAAACGGGGCCAAAAGTTTGTATGGAGAAACAAGATTAGTTAGACCATTTAATTCGAAACTTCGCACGAGAACTCCTGACGGTTAACAAGTAACTACCTGGTTTAGGATCTTTTATACTCAACCCTTATGAGGATGAAATAGGGTGACCTACTTAGGCTATGCTGAAACGTTCCTTCGCTATCTCTCTCGCTCTAGCAAATTACGGGAACGGGAATGGGAACGTGAATGGGAACAGGAACGGGAACAGGAATGGGAACGGGACTGGGAATGGGACCATTCCCGTTCCCATGAACGGGTAAAAAGAAACTGACTTATTGCTGACTGACTGAAATTTGAACTCACAGTCTGCTGGGTCTCACTCTCTGGGATACTCCAAATTTGGCACATAGGTTCTTTATGAGGTCTAGAGGTGCACTAAGAAAAGATTTTCCAAAACTCACCCCCTAAAGGGGTAAAACGGAGCTAATATTTATATGGAGAAACAAGATTAGTGAGACCATTTCATTCAAAACGTCGCACTCCTGGCGGCGAATAATAATCTATACATATAATAAAACAGTAAAAAAAGTGTGTCTGTACATTAAATATATTTCCAAAAAAAATATTGGGGGCGGTGGAGACGTAGTAAAAGAGTAAGAATTTTAAAAAAAATGTCTGTCTGTTTGTCTGTTTGTCTGTTTGTCTGTTTGTCTGTTTGTCTGTTTGTCTGTATGTCTGTTTGTCTGTTTGTCTGTTTGTACACGCTAATCTCCGGAAATACTGGACGGATTTGAATGAACTTTTTTTGTTATATAGCTATTAAGCCTGGGCAACATATAGGGTATAAATGATTTTGAAAAATGGAACGCCTGATGCAGAACCATAATGGTCCAGCTAAACTATAAGAGATATAAAAATGCCGCCTTAGTAAAAGTTGTTCAGCCTGATGAGCATTTTCCAGAGACAAAGTCCACGCGAACGAAGTCGCGGGCTTCGGCTAGTAAATAATAATTATTTATTTATTTCTCACCATAATCACATAATTTTACAAAAAAAGTCTTAAAACTAATACAGGGGTGCCATTCCTAAATTACCAGTCCGGTAGTTTAATGGATATATCATACGGGTACGCGGACCCGGCCTCCCGAGCTGCTATGGACTCACTCCTTTTGTCTTCCGAGTCAGTAGTATCACATAACCTTTTGTCCTATCCCAATCCCAATATCTATCTATACATATAATAAAACAGTAAAATAAGTGTGTCTGTACATTAAATATATTTCCAAAAAAAATATTGGGGGCGATGGAGACGTAGTAATAGAGTAAGAATTTAAAAAAAAATGTCTGTCTGTTTGTCTGTTTGTACACGCTAATCTCCGGAAATACTGGACGGATTCAAATGAAACTTTTTTTGTTATATAGCTATTAAGCCTGGGCAACATATAGGGTATAAATGATTTTGGAAAATGGAACGCCTGATGCGGAACCATAATGGTCCAGCTAAACTATAAGAGATAGAAAAATGCCGCCTTAGTAAAAGTTGTTCAGCCTGATAAGCATTTTCTAGAGACATAAAGTCCACGCGAACGAAGTCGCGGGCTTCGGCTAGTATATTTATACACGATGATTTATCATTGGTTTTGAAGCCGAAGGCCACTTCATAGGCATCGTTAGTAAGACCTAATTAGCTAGTCAAAATAAAAATTCAGAAACAAAAAATGTTGTCTAAAACCCGAAAGCAAAATTGTGAGATCAATTAGTAGAACCGCCGCCATACATCGCCCGCCGGCCGGGGTCATCGACATTACAGCTGGCGGCCGGCGTATAACTACGTGGTCTCGATCGAAAATCATTTTTGTAAGTTTTTTATGTATATGGATAGAGTAATTTATTTACCATACGACATTTTCTTTTCCAAAACCAATGATAAGTCAGCGTGTATTTCTTTATATGTTACTTTCTCCCTGCCTTCTTTCTCCAAGCCAATCCAAGGTCTGCCGTGCCAAGGGATGCGTGGCTAGGGGCGAGCCTAGTCTCGAGCGTGCTGTTTTGCCCTGGGGTCGGGCGCCCCCAGAACAAGGCTAGCCTTCGCCTGACAAGGGGCTCTGTCAGGTGCGACCGAATAGATCCCCATTACTCGTGGGAACGCAATGATACAGAAACATTTAAGCAATCAGTTTGGCGGCTGTTAAATTATGTGATGCGTCAATGAAACACCGGGATGTGAGATAGACTGGCTTTATTGGACCGACCTTATAAGTACCCTACACAATTAACATTTATCAAAATCATATATCTACAATCCCCTTGTTTGAAAATAAAATAAAATTACGTACACTATTCATTCGCCTTAAATAAATAAAAATAATTAAAATCTATAAACATTGCATGCACATGCTATAAGCTTATAATTAATCATGAAATTTACTATCATAAATTTACATGTTCATATAAGACTAAAAATTCAATATTGATTAAGAAGTTACATTAATGAACAATTTATTTGAATATTGATTATTATTTTAAAACATTTTAATTGAAATAATAAGTTAATTTTTATTATATTTTACTTCCTTTTATTTACACATTATTAAAAAAAACGGTTCATGAATTATGAAGTAACTATTTTATTCACTAACTACAACATTAACCTACATAGAATAGCAATCTGCATTCATATTTTTTATAAGTAGTTATAAGTAAATATTGCATTCTTCAATTATTTATTCTATTACAATTTACCGAATTTTATTAAAATAAAATTAGTATACAATGAATTATTTGATGTAAATATTTTTAAACCATATAAATCATTTTATAAATCGTTAAATAAATTATTATACCTACTTATACTTAATCAAATTTATTTCATATACTTACTTATTGCTATTTTTACAATTATAATGAAATTTTATTTTATTCAGGCATAATTTCATATTCTTCTTACAACTTAAATAGGTATGAACACTGATATACATACGCGTGGAGCCAGCATTTGTTTACGTTTTACTCTGCTGCCGTGGAGAATCCCCACCGATCAGGAGGACGTACTATCCTGCCATAACGAGTACAATAAAAATCATTAGTATTAGCCGATTGATGTGGCACACTGGAGCTGACCGTGTCATTGTTTTCATTGAAACCTGTTTTCGAACAGATATCATCGTACTGCCCACAAGTAATTTCTTCAAGCCTATTTTCAGAGTCTTTTATCAAATGTCTCCTATTACGCCGCAGTATATTTCCATTATTCATTTTTACAAAATAAGAACGGATACCTGATAAACCTGTTATTGTTCCAGAAATCCATAATTTACCTTTTCTTACTTTGACTTTTTGACCAACTTTAAGTGGACACAAGTTCTTACTACCTTTATCATAATAGTATTTTTGCAACAACTGTCGTTTTTCTAGCTTATCTTTTACTTCTTTGTGAACTTTAGGTAAAAAAAATTTTGGTGAGCAGGGAACAATGCTCCGAAGTTTTCTGTTATATAATAGTTCAGCAGGCGATGGTATGTCTTGGCTTATCGGTGTATTCAAATATTCTAACATTGCTAAATTAAAGTCTCTTTTATCATATTCAGTCTTTTTCATAATGTTTTTAATAGTTTGTATTGTCCGCTCAATTTGGCCATTCGACTGAGAAAACCCCGGAGAAGATGTTTTATGTTGAAATTTCCAATCGCTTGAAAATTGTTTAAACAATTGGGAAGAAAATTCTGGGCCATTATCAGATATTACTGTTTCTGGTATACCTTGTCGGCGGAATATGTTCTTTAATTTATTTATTACATTTTCGGAAGTTAATGATTTTAATTTACATAACTCAACAAATTTACTAAAATAATCCACTACTATTATAAATGACCTGCTGCCTAAATGAAACAAATCTATACCAACTTTATTCCACGGTATGTCTGGTATTTCATGTGATATTAACGGCTCTTTAGTATTATTTTTTCTGTATGTTAAACAGGCTTGACAATTAGATAAATAATCCTGTAATTGCGAATTCATGTTAGGCCAATACATTATTTCGCGAGCCCTCAGTTTACATTTTTCTATTCCTAAATGACTACTATGTATTTTTACTAGCATATCCCGGCGCGTTTCGCAACCCATCACGTCCCGTTTCCCACAGGTGCGAAAAGCCGCTTTTGGACAGCCGCTTGGCTACTTTGAATATAAGAGGAGGAGTGAATGGTAAAATAGATGAGGTATATCAGATGATGAGTGAAAGAAAGATAAATGTGCTGTGTGTAAATGAGACGAAACGGAAAGGATGCAGAACCACTAAGAGTGGTTCATTCACGGCATATTGGTCAGGAGTACCAGAAACCGCCAAAGGCTGTCAAGGAGTTGGCCTTATCCTTACCAAAAGAATAACAGAGTGTGTGAGAGAGAATGAAAGTTGGGTTGAATCGAATATTTATATTGGGAGTGTGTGCGCCTACAGAAGGTAAGTCTAAAAGAAATAAAGAAGAAAGAAAGGAATTTTGGGATAGTGTGAATGATGTTTTGAGTGGTTGCAAAGACAATGAGAAGATAGTTGATTTTAATGGATGGGTTGGTATTAAGCGAGATGGTTATGAAAAGGTATTGGGTTTGTTTGGCGATGAAAGGGAAAATGAAAATGGGAAAAGTTTGCTTGAGGTATGTCTGCAAAAGAATCTTTGTGTGACAAACACTATGTTTGATCACAAAAAGATTCACATGTACACAAGGGAGGAAAACGAAGTGAAGAGTATGATTGATTTTATAATAGTGGACGAAAGAATGAAAAAGAATGTGATTGATACAAGGTCTTACCGTGGAGTAGGGATTTCTACAGATCATTATTTGGTAATCTGTATAACTAGAAACCTTTTTAAAAAATGGCGAAATTTTATATTTAACCCCTCCAACAGGTTGGAACGGATAAAAGTTGAGAAATTACAAGAGGAAGATGCAAAAAAGAAATATAAATCAATACTAATAGAAAAATTAAAAGGAATAGAGGACGAATGTGAGATAGAAAACGTGTGGACAGTATTAAAAGAAGGAATGATTGACACCGCTATTGATGTATGTGGTATGACAAAAAGAAGAAAAGGCAAGGATGTGGTCATGGAGATGTGGTAAATGTATGGTGGGACAAGGAAGTACAAGACGCTGCAAAAAAGAAGAAGAAAGCATGGAAGAATCGGTTGTCAGTACGAGCTGATCAAAGAAATCAAAATGCAAGGGATAGTGATGTATTTTCACTAAAGCAAGAATATAAGAGGATGAATTTGATTGTGAAAGAGATAGTAAAAGAGAAGAAAAAAGAACAAAAGGATGATTTTGACATTAGGTTGTCTCAAGACTTTAAAAGTAATATTAAATACTTTCGGAAAAGCGTTAAAACAGCTAGAGGTAAAATACGACCTCTGAGTTAAACAAGATCAGAGACAAGAATGGAAGATTATTAGTTGGATTACAGAGTGTAGTAGATAGATGGAAGGAATATTTTGAAGGACTGTTTGAAAAAGATGAAATGAGTACCGGAGCCTGAAAATGACGCACAAGAGAGTGATATGCAAAATTATGATGAGGAAATAAGTATGGATGAAGTAGTGAAAGCATTAAATAGTATGAAAATGGGAAAAGCTGGAGGGTATGATAGGATTACTGTCGAAATGCTGAAGGCTGGACAGGGCATAGTAGCAAGTCAGATGTGTCACCTTTTCAAACTTTGTTTTAAAAACTGTGTGGTGCCAAAAGATTGGTGCAATGCGGTAATTGTACCGCTGTATAAAGGAAAAGGTTCACAGCAAGACTGTAAAAACTACCGAGGCATTAGTCTTCTCAGCGTTGTCGGCAAATTGTATGCAAAGGTCTTGATAGAAAGGATGGTGAAAAATACCGAAGAGAAGTTATGGGATGTAAAGATAAAGATAAAAGATAAAGATAATTTATTTGCCAAACATGTGTTACAAGATATTAGTACATTCAATTTCGTCCAATCATGTTTACCATCACCGGTGTGCAAATGTAGTCATAAAGGCTGTCATCTATACCTTTGCTACCTATATACCTATACTACAATAATATACTAAATCTACTGACCTTTTATATAAACCAAAATCAATTTACAACTTATCAGATAAGAAATCCTTGATACTATAATAACATTTATCTATCAAAAATGACTTAATTTTTTTCTTAAACAAAGTAACATTTAATTCTTTATATTGTTTTGGTATTTTATTATATATTATCGGTGCCATACCTAATACACTATCATGCAATAAAGCAGTTTTAGATGGATGTATGCACAATTTGTCTTCAGGTCGGTTTCTTTCTACTCTATCAGATAACTTAGGAAACAAGTGAGGATTACTTTTTACAAATGTTGCTGTTTCCATTATATATAATGTCAGAAATGTTAGAATTTTATATTTTTTAAATATCGGTTCACAACTATCTGTACTTTGTAGTCCGAACATTGATCGAATACAGCGCTTTTGCATTTTAAATACTAGATCTTTATCGGTGACATTTCCCCAAAATTTTTTATCGTATCTAAGGACTGATTCAACCAGACCATAGTATGCAGTTATTAATGCATCAGTATTTACTTCATTAGATAACCTAATATAGGGCATAAGATGAACTACTAATGAACGAGGGTGATGTTGAAAAATTGAATGTACAAGCGGGATTTAGAAAGGGTATGGGATGCACGGATCAGGTCTTTTCTCTAAGATGCATTTTAGAGAAGCTTTTGGCCAAAGGTCGAAAAGTCTATTGCATCTTCGTAGATTTAGAAAAGGCCTATGACAGAGTGGTGAGAAATGAACTGTGGTCAACATTGTCTGCGTATGGGCTGAGCAGCCATCTGATCCGAGCACTGAAATCTCTTTATATGAATTCCAGTGCTTGTGTCAGAATTGACGGCGAATACACAGACTGGTTTAATATCGAGAAAGGTGTTAGACAGGGATGTGTAGCGTCGCCTTGGCTGTTCAACTTATTCATGGACAGTTGTTTGACAGATTTGAAAGATGATGAATGTGGTGTTAGAATGGATGAGTTATTAATCAAATGCCTTCTCTATGCCGATGACCAAGTAATACTTGCGGACTCAGAGAAGGAATTACAGAAGATGATAGCTGTTACGAATGATGCATTAGAGAAAAAGGGTATGAAAGTTAATGTCAGTAAAACCAAAGTTATGGTTTTTGAAAAGGACGATAGTGCAACAGAATGCAATATTTTAATAAATGGGCTGAAAGTTGAGCAAGTGAAAGACTTTGTATACTTGGGATGTATGTTTACAAAAGATGGTAAGCACGAGGGTGATGTTAAAAAAAGAGTGAATGCGGGTAACCAAGTGTAAGGAAGCGTTGCATTCCTTTATGAACAGTAGGAAGGTATCAGACAAGGCACGTCTCGCTGTTCATAAAGGAGTACTGATACTTACTTTAATGTACGGTAGTGAGAGTTGGGTATGGCAGAGAAAGCATGAAAGTAGAATAAGCAGTTGAAATGCGAGCGCTGAGGAGTATGTGTGGTGTTACCTTGAAAGATCGAATACGGAATGATGCCATAAGGGAGCGGTGTGGAGTAAAAGAGGATGTTGTGACAAAAATAGAGAAAGGGATGTTAAGATGGTTTGGATGGATGAAAAGAGATTGACGAAAAATATTTATATAACAAATGTGAAAGGAACAGTAGGAAAGGGTCGGCCTCGGCGAACATTCTGCGACCATATTGCAGACGTTCTAAAAAAAGGAGAGGTAAAAAGTACCCGTAACCGAAGGGCGTGTATGAAGAGATTGATGAGTTTAGATGAAGCAAAAGAGGTTTGTCAGGATCGTAGCAAGTGGAGGTCCATAGTCTCTGCCTACCCCTGCGGGAAGCAGGCGTGATATTATGTATGTATGTAACTATACTGAAGAGGATTATGGTGGGTTGATACCTAAACTAGGAAGTATCCTGTATCTCAGGTTATCAACCCTCCACCCCAAAGTGTGTTCTAAAATAAAGGAAGAAAAAATACATAAATAATGGCGATTCACTTAAATAATAATAATTTACTTAAATTTATGCTAAGAAGAAAAAAAAATTGGCCAAGTGCGTGTCGGGCCACGCGCAGTGTAGGGTTCCGTAGTTCCGAATGCCAACTTTGAGTTTATGCCACTAAAAACGTTTAAAACCTAATTATCTATTGAATTTGTATGAAATTTCTTTTTCCGAGTACATTTTATAAGTTGATCGCCTATAACTTTTTAATTTGTATACCCTACTTAGCTCTGTCTGCCCCATTAGGGATAAAGACCTGATAGTATGTATGTACTTAGCTCTGATAGTTTTCCTTTAAACTACATTATATATACTATAGCTGTGAATTTTTTCACGTGGCCATATATAACCGTTTAGCAGATAGAGGGGGGGGACACTTGCCTCCAACAAAAATTTTCACTTTAAACCCAAATATTTCAGAAACGTATCCCTAAATCCAAAAATGGTGTTAACAAGCTCCCAATGTTTTTGAAAGACCTATTCAACGACACCCCACACAATGTGTTTGTCGAGAAAAAAATATTGACTACCTCTTTACTTGTATGGCAGCTAACCTAAAAAAAAATAGTATTCCAGATTTTATTTTATGACTTTTTCGCCATAATTAATATACATATCCATGCCAAATTACAGCTTTCTAGTACTTATAGTTTCTGAGTAGGACCGCGGACAGATAAGGGTTCCTTGTTTACTACGGAACCCTAAAAACAGCTAGCAATGCATTTATTACAACTACCACGGGACTTACTTGATGTAACAATTTGCGAGAAGATAAAAAATAATAATGCAGTTAGGGTAGTTACAAAACTAATGCACGGCCGCGGGCCTCTACGTGCATAGCACGTCTGCCGTACTATGGTTGCAATATTTAAATTCGATTATTTGTATAGATGGGAATTATATTTATATACTATAGTTATAGTTATTCGGGACGGGGACGGGGACGGATTGGTGCCATCCCGCTCATTACATTTACTTAGAGCGTAATAATGCCGTGTGTTTTGTACTGGAAGGACCTGATGATGATGATGAGAGCGAAATAATTATAGGTGTTCGATAAACGCTGTCGTCGTTGGCATGCTAAAGTTAATGACGATACTCACTTAAATGTTTCTATCTTGTTCTTCAAGAAGAATAAGGAGGCACACATGTGCTGCGGCTGGGCCGAACAGGAGTACTTGGTCCTGTCGTCCAGAGGCAGCAGGTCTACGTCGTGGAAGATGAAGCACTGCCAGCCGCCAGCCGTCTGTTTCTGACTCTCCACGAAGCCTACGTTCAAAAGCTTGGCGCGGTTGAATGGGCTCTTATCTGAAATTTACTAATAAATCAAGCAAGTTACCTAACCGAAAAAACGGTCAACGCAACCCTTTGACCGCAAGACTTTATATCATTTGTCGTGCCCCGAGCGCGAGGCATGGTAAATCTGAAATAAATACCTACAACCAATGACCTTCCAAAAACCATTAACAGATATGGATACGTAAGTAATGTGCCAAACGAGCATTTTTTTGTCGGATTTTTGAAAATGTATCTATATGATGTATGTATAGAATATGATAGTGGAATGTTTGTAAGAAACTCGATCAAGTTTAAGTGTAGAATCATAGAACGTAAACAATGAAATATGAGCTCACGGTTCAAAAGAAAAGTATACTGTAGGTATTACTATTTTCAAAAATTTCGTTCTCCTAGGGGTGAAATTTTGTATTAAACTCGGCTAAAAACGGCTAAAAACCTGACTACGCGGGCAAGACCTTAGACTTGCTGACTGTAATTTTATATAATTAAATTTTTGACAAAAAAAACAACCTACTTCAATTTTTTTCAGGAGTTTCTTTCATATCTCCAAAGTTCATCATGTCTTCACCAAATAAATATGGACTCAACTTAGGAGTAAAGGCTTTCAAATAAAAAAAAGAATCATCATAACATAATCGGTCTACGGTTGCCGAAGATATCGCTTAACATAAGTACAAAAACAAAATAAATAAAAAAACCGGCCAAGTGCGAGTCGGACTCGCGCACCGAGGGTTCCGTACAAACGAGAATTTGGTATGAATTTCAATTTAATACCTCTACGCGTTTATGAGGAAATGGGTAGTAAGTTTAAAATTATTAAAAAAAAATATATTATGTGATGTAACTAAAAATTTATGGTTTTCGTAATTTTTCCTTTATCTATGCTATAAGACGTTGCTTCGTACCAAATTTCAAGATTCTGAGTTCACGGGAAGCACCCTGTAGGTTTTGATTCCCTTGCAAGTGTCGAAAATTTGCGGCATAAACGGCTGTATCTTTTGATTGCGTTGGCTTAGAAGTTTGATTTTTTCACAGCTTCAAGGGACAGTAGACCTGAGTAATTGATATAAAATTCAGCTTCATACCTCCACGCGTTCCTGAGAAAAAGGGTCTTGACAGACGGACGGACGGACGGACAGACGGACAACAAAGTGATCCTATAAGGGTTCCGTTTTTTCCTTTTGAGGTACGGAACCCTAAAAAGACATACAGTCGAATTGATAACCTCCTCCGTTTTTAAAGTCCGTTAAAAATTATTTAATACAGCCTGTGGTTTGATTTATTACGGGTCCCTTCCACGTTGTATATAATAAAGATCGAAAATCTAAAGTATGGTAATAATAATCTATATCTATATCTATACAAATAATAAAACAGTAAAAAAGTGTGTCTGTACATTAAATATATTTCCAAAAAAAATATTGGGGGCGATAGAGACATAGAATTAGAGTAAAATTTAAAAAAAATGTCTGTCTGTTTGTCTTGTCTGTTTGCACACGCTAATCTCCGGAAATACTGGACAGATATGAATGAAACTTTTTGTTATATAGCTATTAAGCCTGGGCTACATATAGGGTGTAAATGATTTTGGAAAATATAACGCCTGATGCAGAACCATAATGGTCCAGCTAAACTATAAGAGATATAAAAATGTCGCCTTAGTAAAAGTTGTTCAGCCTGATGAGCATTTTCCAGAGACATGAAGTCCACGCGAACGAAGTCGCGGGCTTCGGCTAGTAGTTAATAAAACTATTATACTATACGTATTCTGCGAAGCAACGCGGCCAGTGTTCTGGGTACTTTGCCTTAATCATTGAAGGGGGGGTTAAAAAAACCTTCAATGCTCAATTACTTAGTACAAATAAATTATAACTTTTGATTTACCTTCTTGTTCGACGATAAATATTCCATATTTTATTTTTTGTCTCATGAGGAATGGATGCATATGATTTAAAAATATGGCCAAATGATGCTTGCGGTCTCTGTAAAAAAGAAAGATATTTTGTACATGTATGTACCAGTCTTAAATAAATCGAAAGAGAAAGGGGAAAAAAGTTACCCTAAAACTCCATTTTCCGTCCGTCCGTCTGTCTGTCTGTCCGTTTGTCACCAGTCTGTATCTCATAAACCGTTATAGCTATACAGTTGAAATTTAATAGATATAACAACCAGTACTAAAAAAAGAATAAATTAAATATTGAAGGATAATTATAGGCTTAAGAATAAACGTCTCGATAACCAAATTCTTACAGGTAACGTGGAACATCCCCTCAACATCGCCTTCGCCATCAGTCATTCTCACCAATAATTTCTTTATGTACCTAACTACATAATAAATTACATAGTACCTACTTAAATTTCTTATTTAATTTCCCCTCCCCTTCTGTACACATTTCCCTGTTTGGGACGCTTCGCACAGGGGCTTCCATTCCCCAAGAAAAAATGTAGCAGATTTTTACTATTTTGAAAGAAAGCATGTGTAGCGGATCATTATCTCGTCTTTATCCCTTCTTCTTCTTCTTATCGTGTGTGTTAGTGACTAACACTAGTGTCAGAGCTTTTAAACCGCCTTATAGGCCTCTGACATGGTTTTAGGTAACGACCAATGTCAAAGACAGTGACCGGGACCGACGTGCCCTCCGAAGCACGGATCATTTTACTTATCAGACAATCAGGTGATCAGCCTACAATGTCCTAACCAAACTAGGACAACAACACAAAGTCGTTGCCCCTGCCGGGAAACGAACCCGCGACCTCCGGGGTATGAGCCGAACGCTCTAACCACTACGGCACGGAGGCAGTTTATCCCTATTGGGGCAGACAGAGCATTTTGGTTTTACAGCTCTAAGCAGACAGAGCCCGGAGCCGTAAAACTCAAAGGTCAATTTTAGCAAGAAGGTGAAATGAGGCATTTGTTCGGTATAGGACCAATTCTGGGATTGGACAGATTCGTGAATTCGGCAGATTCTGGGATTGGACGGATTCGTGAATTCGGCATATTCTGTGGTTCGACGGATTAGGCATAGGTACGACAAAAAATGAACAGTTGTGCTCAAAAAGATTAAGTTAAACCTATTATGTGAAAGTTTGTAAAATCAAAATAGTGAAAGGTGGTTAGCCTCATCGCCTATATGATTCGTATATTTTCCCATGCCCTTTTCTTATAATCGAGTCGAAGTGGTTTCAGTGTAGCTTCAATTTCAAATCATCTTTGAAATTTAAGCAACACAGATGTCAGCCAGTATGTGGCCACCTATCATCTATGGTATATGTCGTAGGGCAGCTCGGACACGATTCCCTTGATCGGCTTTGACGAAAAGCAGCGGCAGCGACTATGCATGAGGATGGAATGTCAACCGAGACGAATCTAAAAATCTATCACTGCCGATAGGGTTGGGCTATTTCTGTCAGCACGAAACAGTACTTTCGCACGCTGATTTCTTTTTCTGTCGCTTAGTGTAAATACAATTTAAAGTTATTATTCCCAAAAGTCGAGTGCAAAAGCTAAAAACTACGTTTCGGAACGACTACTGCTGGGAAAATTACGGCGAAAGAAACCCAGTTCAGTATTGGTCCCTACCCAGCCTGATGGGCTATGTTAGAATTATAATACAGATTTACACTTAAACTAAAAACTAAATTAAAAACTAAATTAAAATCTAAATTATACTCTAAATTAAACTAAACAAATAATAATAATAAAAAAGAAAAACCTTACAAATAGAAAACGTCTTCCAGATCATTGCCCTGCGGTAGAGTGCCCAAAAGGCTGGCAGCATTGCCACGTTGGATGGCAATGCTTATTCGTTGGGCGAAATAATTGCCAGCCCTTGGGTCACCCGACACCTCGACTAATTTTTTGTTAAAAAAATTAAAAAGTTTGTGAGTTGATGGTCCCCACGGACCTAAAGTCTCAACCCCAAACGGCTCAAATATGAAGCCATTCCCTAAGCATTCATATTTGCGCCGTTTTAGGGTTTCCGCAGCGGCTGCAGCTGCGCCAGCCTTAGAGCTTGTGCCGTGAAGATGGGAGGCCGCCAGAGTGTCGACACACGTAGCGTCCCACACCAACGGCTTTCCCAACCTCCACGGCACAAGCGTCATACCATCCGGTCTCTTGCCATCATCGCGGGCCAAACCATTTGGTTCTAAAATTGCTGGCAACCCGATGGTGACAAGAGCGCGGTGTACTATATTATTTAAATTAGCATGACGTGCCATTCGGCCGGCGCTTTTCGTGCACGAGAGTCCGTGGTGACCGAACTGGCCGACAGTGTTACCGCAGGGGCAAAGATGTGGAACGTTTGTCTTTGCTCCTAAACGTAAGCATGTCGCCAAACGAAAGGTGTGGTCATCCAGGAAAGTCCCAATGTTCCAGGAAGGCAGAACCTGCAACCACAAGCCAGACTCCCAGACTTAAACTATACATTTAAATTATATATCCCTCCCTGGCCCTAAAGTGACATTTAGATATACCGAGCAAAGAGGACAGAACGCCATTTTCAGCCCGGGAGTACTTAAACATTATATAGATACAGATAGTATGGTACACAAAGCCTAAGGTCATTAGATCCGAAGACCACTTTTTAGTATTAGGTACATAAAATTGATATACCTAAATGGCACGATGATGGCCACTCTATGTCTCGCGGCGCAGTCCCGCGGCGAGTACCGCCCGCCCCAGTGCACCGCCGGGTACTTCTTTTGTACGTCCTCTAGTTCCATCTCTGCTTTATTTAATGGTATTGGACCTAAAATGCAAATGCGATAATTACTTTCCGCATAATTAAGTATACTAGCTACGACATTCAAACTTTGTATGTTTAATGATTGTACTAGTGTCATTATATCTTTAAATGATTAACTACTTAGCATCATCCAAACCAATTAAGTTATAAGAGTTCAAAAAAACTACGAAATATATAGCCCGTAGTTCGATTTTTTACGGGTATGTCCCTTCCACGTTGTATTAACGAAGGAAAACTGTCAAAGCTAACCTTCCCTCTTGAAATTTATAGAGGTCGGAGAGCAAGAGATCAATAGAAGCAGAGAACAAATATATTTATTATACAATATAACTGTTACAAAAAAATTATAAGTACTGAGATATGTAATAGGAGTGAAAGTGGAATGAGTCAAAAATTATAAGCAAATTAAATTTAGGAATGAATTTTTAAAATAATGATATGATAGAAAGGAGATGGGCTTGAACAGAGCCTATTGCAACATCGTTACAGAGTTCATGCCCCTAAAACATCTAAACATAAATCATAAAAACACATCTAATTTTATATTAAATTTAGAAATTTTCCTTTTCCGAGTAAATTTTATAAATTGCTCGCCGATAACTTTTTAATTTGTAAAACTTAGCTCTGATAGTTTTCTTTTAAACTTCGTTATAGGTTATAGGTATATAAGCTACTGTTGTGAATTTCTTACGAGGCAAGTATTACCATTTAGGAAATAGAGGGGGACACTTTTACTCTTACAAAAATTTGCAACTAAGTATAATATTTCAATTACAAAATCACCTAACAAGGAAGAACTTAATTTTGATAAAACTTAACTAATTCCGTGGGAAATTGTACAAAGCGGCAACACAGGTTTCGCCTCATATTTCGTATTATTTTCCATAACCAGAAGCGGATTTGCGTTAAACCTCGTCAAATTTAGCGCTGTTATGTTGGCAACACTGCTGTTTACTACAGTAGTCTCGAAGTTTACTTTTGAAGTATCGTTTGGTGCTAAGGTCAAGTTTCTTATGGGATTTTCTGTTAGAACAGCTGCTGTGGTGGACAGCTTTTCAGGCCAGGTTACAGTTTTTTCTGTAATTCTGAAACAAAACATGTACCTATTTAGGTAGTAAATTATACCCATGCTTACGAGTACCTATATCGTCGAATATCATTAAAAGTTTTTTTTTTAAGTATCATAATAAAATAATTATGACATGAAAAGACGTATGTAATGACACTAACCGACCATACGCAGTTTTCAACGCCCCGCCTCTTTATCTAAGGGCTCTGGGCTGCCCAAGGGCAACCTTATAAAGTTTAGTTATAAAGTATGACGTAACAAGTTTCCTTCTTGACTTAATCCAGTACATATGTGCTTAGATACATTGCATTTCCAATCACAAGCATGTTTTTGACCATGTCGAGTTCTTTTTTGCGATGTCTGCACCATGTTATAGCAAAAGTCTACACGAATAGCAAAAAAGTGACAAAAAAGGAGTTACAAATATTTTTTAAGCACATTTATTACTTAAAAAATATTTATTGCTTTTTATCATATTTAATTAATTAGAGTACTACTTTATTTAAATAAAGTAGCCGCGTGGCGCTTGGCGGTGGTACTAATCTCACGATTTTACTTTTGAGTTTTAGTCAACTTTTTTGTTTCAAAATTTTTATTTTGACTTATACTAATTAGGTGTTACTAACCATCCTTATGAAGTGGCCTTCGGCTCTAAAACCAATGAAAAATCACCGTGTATAACATTGTCGACTTCTTATAAGTTATGCGGTGTGTTTAATTTTCATTGATTTTATAAGTTCGAAGGTACTGTTATGTTAGCACGAGAAGCCCTACATTTCACCTTGTTAAAGACATACCTACATCCAGGAGCCTCCTTCCCAAAGATAGATTATTCTACCTCCGTGGCGTAGTGGTCACCATGCTAGTCCGCCACCCAGAGGTTCCGGGTTCGATTCCCGGTCAGGGCAAGTTTGAAAATGGCCTTTTTCAAATTGTCCTGGGTCTTGGATGTTTATCTATATATGTATTTGTTATAAAATATAGTATCGTTGAGTTAGCATCCCATAACACAAGTCTCGAACTTACTTTAGGGCTAGCTCAATCAGTGTAATTTGTCCCTACATATTTATATATTTATTATTTATTGCACCTACTAACCTATTTTCGCTCTTGGATGATGATGTTCCTTTTGGACGATCAAAGCTTTCCATTGCTGAGTAAGGGTACACGAAAAAATAATAAATGCTCACAGTCACTACTAACAAAATAAACGGCCTCTGGATAAAATTATTGCACAACATCTACGTAAAATAGTGAAACTGAACACCAAAAAGCATATAAATAATCACTGCATATAACAGCACATGTAGTGATTATATTACAAGCTCTTTGGTGCTAAGAAAAACAAAAAGTTATAAGACTAGAAAACTTCCAAGAAAAAGGCATAGTCAAGTACCATGCACAAAGTTGTACAACTACAAGGGGTGCAAAATATGCTAAAGCCTATTTTTACTAAAATGTTACGTCACAATTAAGCTCCCCACTCCGGTACTGAATGCTTATCTTTGTGATTTTTCGTACTGATTATTATTTTAGTTTCATTATACTATAGTGATCTAGAGTAGCCCGTGGTCCGGCTTATTACCGGGTACGTTCCTTCCAAATTGTATATGTACTCGGGAAATTAAAATTTCATACAAATTCACTTAAAATTAGTTTTTTGTCGTTAAACCGTATGGCGTGAAGTCTTCGTTTGCAACTACGCAACCCCTTACTGCGCGTGGCCCTACACGCTTATATCTATATCTATATCTTGTAATTATTCCTATTCCTTTTCCTAACCCTAACTACCTACTTCACATAAATTCCAAGGAAGGTACTTATCACTTTTTATTTTTTTATAAATTTAGCGGAAGCACTGATAGATGCGATAGACCGGAATGACAATGAAGGATGAAAAAACAAGAATAATGAAAAAATGAGCTATAGATGAAAGTGTTAGAATATTTTAGTTAATTTTTTGATTTCGTGCATATATCGCTCGGCGGAAGTTGAATATAATACAACGTGGAAGGGGCATACCCGTAATAAATCAAGCCATTTACTAGATCACTATAGCATTATAAAATTAAAATATACATAAACAGTCAAAAACCAAAAATAAATTTCGACATTGCCATCCAAATTGCCCTGGCGGCAGCTCACTTTAATTTGGAAATGCAATTTTTTTTTTGTTCTTTGACTGTTATTTTATTATTATTAAACTATAGTGGTCTAGTATAGCCCGTGGTTCGATTTCAGTGGCGGCGCAAGACCTCAACTTAATGTGGGCAAGGTAAATTTCGCGAGGCCCTCAATTCAGTTTTGGGAATTAGTTTAACTAAAAAAAAGCAAATAGGAGGCTTGCCCAGCCCATTAATTAATGGTATTAAATCAAGAACAAACATACGTTCTTTCCTCTGTACTCTGAGGTTCGTTTATTCATGCCACTGACAGTATATTTAAAATAAAAAAAACCTTGTGGCGTGTACTTTTGAATTTTCCCTACATTTTCAAATATATTTTCGGTTGTGTGTGAGGCGCGAGGCCCTTTGCCCTGCGAGGCCGTGGGCGGTGGCCCACACCGCCCACGCCTTACGCCGCCTCTGTTCGATTTATTACGGGTATGTCCCTTCCACGTTGTACAGTGTGGCACAGGGTAGACAAATTTATGGTCCTAGTATATGTATGTATTTATGTGTGTGTGTGTGTGTGTGTGTGTGTGTATACAGGGTGTTTTGTAACCTTGCTTTCTTAGACGTACTTATACTGATCACAATGAACAACTTTCCTCAAAAAGCTAAGGTCGAAACATGAAAAAAATGGGTTTCCAAAACTACTAATCAGCTGGATTTGATTTTAGTAAATATCTCTTTTCACACATGACACCGTCACGAGCTTGCTTTTTAATGTATACTGTTTATTTATTTTTATGATTGACCGTAAATAAAAATTACCATTCAACGAACTCTTATCGCCATACCTATTTGCTAATTACCATTCTTAAGTACTAATTTTAATTACCGTTTTCAGAAGAAATTGATTAGCTTTTTCGAAAAGAAGTCATGAAGCGTATATGATTTTTTATACGTCTACGTGTTTTAGAACATCCCAAAGATTCCAAAAAGTAGGTAAAGAACGGTTTATGTGAGATGTTTTTCGTTATTCACTGACAGCCCGATATGCACGAAATCAAAGAATAAGTACCCCTAACACAAAGCGAGCGGGAGTAAAAGTGCGCGCGCGATCGAGCGAGCTAGTGCAGTACTTGGAGTAGACAAATGGTCGACGGAGTTGCGGAGTGCTGCGGACCGTAGGTGATACGTCATGCATTGGATGACGCTTATGTTGTACAAGCGGAAGTGTTTTGGCGAATATTATAATAAATAGATAAAAAGTCACGTTGAAAATAATTTATTTTTGACCTTTGATTCTACCCTTGGGTAGTATCCAGGGCATTCTAGGGTCAAAAATAAATTTTTGTACTGATTTTTTTGTTTCCACTGCAGGATCACGACCCTCTCTGTACTACCAGAGCCATACTTGGCCAGAGCAGCCAAAGGACTTGGCCTACACTCTCCTCGCTTGCCAGACGGGTTGGAGAGGTCTCATAGATATTTTAAGCTTTGTTTTGCTTGTAATTCCTAAGTCGCCTTCTACGTCATTCACGGGAGGACTTGGAGTGACCCAATTCTGCTCTGCCGGAAACCACAACCATCGAATTTTTCCAATCGGTCCAGACGTCTTTAAATAATCGGTTAACAGACATAAAAAAATTCGCGAATTTTTTGGAAGTAGGTTAAAAATAGGCAAATATCGTCGGGGAAATGAGGACTATGTAAGTATTCATGTGCGTTCAGTATGTGAATATAATTAATTACATACAAAATGTATGTACTTTTATAAAAGTTTAATAAATATCGCTGGCTGATAATATAGAACGTACCAAAAAAAGAATCCTAGGATACACCTGGAAAACAAATGTATGGCTATGCTGCTTCTGCCGGGGCCGGCAGGCAGGAGTGGTAGACCCAAGAAGTGCTGGCTTGACGTCGTCAAGGATGATATGCGTGCCAATCGCCTTGCTACCATAGGGTGCTTGAAACGTTACCGCTGAGGATGCAACCGGCACTACGCTCGAATCATGATGAAATACATAAAGGATAAATTCAAATAATACGTAAAAGTGTGAATTAGTGCTTACGTCGCGTCCTTGTCCGACACGACTAAGGCCCTGTGGTGTGGTGTGGTCACTGATTGTCAAAGCCCTAAAAAGTAACGTGATCAACAATCAAAAACCTTTCAGTATTTTGAAGTATTTTACTGTATTAACATTCACTAAGATCACGACACGAAACTTATGAAAATAAAGACGAATCCTCACATTTGTTACATCATTAAAAAAAACATAACCTCTCCTTTACAAAACGCTGGAAAATTTTGACGTTTGCTTGGCATTTGTTTGGACATTTCACAAGGTATGATGCATCATGTCCTGAGATAGTGCTGTAGAAGGGATCTTGAATACGAAGATAGGTCGGTTGCTGAGCTGTACGGAGGCCCTGAGGCCCGCGGCGAGCTCTCGGGGAAGGCCCATGAGAGGCGGGCACTCGCGCCACGACGTACGACGCAGGTACCAAGATGGCGCTGGTGTGCAGGCGAGAGTCACGTCCAGCCAGTTTCTCTCTGCATCGAACTTTATCCTGAAAAAAGGAATTAAAGGAATAAAAATCAGAGTATTGTATACTCTGATTTTTATTGCCTAAAAGTTGAATCTTAGGCCATTCTAAGCTTCGCTAACCATTGAAATCGTAAAAGCGCCAATCAGTAAAAACTCTGACTTGGAACTCTTTATGTTACCTACTTACCTCAAAAGATTATATAAAATGTAGGTAATAGTAAACGTAAATTTCTAACTCCTTGGCCGTAGTAGTACTTACTACGGCCAAGGAGTTAGAAATTTACGGGACGAGTAGATTTCAATAATAACAAGTGCGGCAATCCCATTCCTAACGAGGTGTGCATAGTGCTTTTCTCAATAAAGGTAAAGAAATCATGAGAGAAATAACCAACTATGCAAATATTTACTAAAAGCAAAAATACAACGTGTAGTTCGATTTATTACGGGCAAAGATAATATAATTACTAACGTAAGCGATGGGTAGGCGTGTTACGGGTATGTCCCTTCCATCCACGTTGTGTTGATGGTAAGTTTATTACATTTATGTACGAGTACCTAAGTAACAGAAACTTTTATAAGAGAAACCTATTGTGTTTCGTATAAAGCATTTTAAAACTAAATTACATCAAGATTTACTACTTCAATAAGTACCCTTGTAGCTATCTACATTTACAACTTACCTAAGAAGTGTTGTTTGAAAGGATTATGATAAACCTACTTTTGAGTTGAAAGTTCTGCCTGTACGGATACCTAATAGACTAGAAACATAATTGGAATGGAACTAGAGTGTGCCACTTTTGTGGCAATAATCATATAGGTACTAACTTCTGTACTTCTCTTTCTTTCTCCTTGTCCCTACACCGTCGTGGTTTTCTGGTGGGCGTTGTAGCCCTAAACCTGTAGTACTTCGGCATATTACTATAGAAATTTTGTATAAAATGTTATGCGAACATACGCACGCTGCAATACCAAACTGACATTCTTACGAAATGTCTTGGAAATGTCATTGTTATCTATATATTTTTAAATTTACTCTTTAGTTATTATTTTGCGTATAAACCTTGCGTTTTCACACGCAGCCTTAGATTTTTAAACCCCGGCAAAAAGAGAGGTATTATGAGCATTACTTTGGAGGGTTATAAGACGCCAATATCCGTCTGTCTGACTTAATATCGCCGTAGCTCTCAAACGGAAGGGCCGATTTCGAATCGGTTTTTTTAAAGCAAGTTTCCTTAGGTTGTTTCTTAGCTATGTTTGATGAACATCGGTATAGCTGTTCTAAAGTTACAGGGGTAAAAGGCAGAATCCCAAAGGGCAAAAACTTCATTTCTCTCTGCTTCAGTCATGTCAATCGTAATGACACAGCTGTCATTAGTTTGTACAAAGTTTTGTAGGTATCTTTTAATTTTGTGTGTTTCTTATTTTTAGAACTTTAACAATGGTATCCCATGCCCTAAAGATGTTGGTAACGTTCATCTTCGTCATTGCGATAGTAAACTTATTATATTATGAAACTAACTTGTCACACGATCCCCCTAATAGAAGATTTAAACCCTTAAAACGATATGGTATGACAAGGTAGGTCAGTAGGTACTATATTTTTTCCGATATCTAAGAACTACGTAAATTATTTTTTTATTATATTTTTCTTTTTGAAATAGATTTAAAAAATCTTTATTCAATGATAAAGTACACTTTTTTGGTGTACAATAAACAATTAAGAGTTACTGTCTATCCGTCTTTTTACATACTTTCATCAGATCATGTCTCTTCACTCAGCTTATTCCTAGTTACAAATACAAAAAGAAATAGAAAAATCTTTATTTAGCGATAAATTATACACTTACAAACATTTTCTAAACATTGTATTGTATTGAAAGATATACGAACTTAAACATTAACTAAAACTATCTACAGTTGCATCTTCAGCTTTAATACTGTGTAGTCGGGATTGACTCACTTTCTGGCTTTTTCTGCTTGAGCGTTGGTTGTAAGACCAAGATATGCGTGGCGCAATATGTCATCTTCGACGACCTCAAGCCAGCATTTCTTGGGTCTACAACGTCTGACGGAGCCCGGCAGAGGCGACAGGCTTTACATTTATTTAAATTGCCACGTGACTTGCCGGTTGTGCAAGATATGACCGTACCAGCTTGGGCGACTTCCATGCTGATAGACTCTTATTTAAATGATTTAACTACTTTAGTATATTTATAGATAGTGATAGCCTTTTCTAATTTACCAGATACAGTGGCAAAAAGAAAAAACACGTTTTAAAAGTGGTTTGGCTTCCCGGGCCTAGACCAAATATCAAAGTGAAAAAGAGTATGATAGCGCTCTGGAAACCCCAGTACTCTTGTTCGGAGTCTTCCACTAAAATTGAGACCACGATCCCAACTGAAGCCACTGATTACCGAGACCCTGAAGACTCAACCGATATAACATTATGCCCTCCTGTACCACCTTCCTTAGGTAAGATTTTTATCACACGCAGATATGACGCACGGCATGATCTATACAAAACGCTAAGCTAGTGCTACGAATGCAATAAATTGAACTACCTTCAACTACCTCTTTGACCTGATAAGCCAAAAGTATTTTTTCAGTCACACACCTATTATAATCCTTTTAGAGTTCCGTAGTAAATAAAGAACCCATGGGTTTTTCATTTTACCACTTTGTCGGCATGATTAATATACATACTAAGCATCAGTAGCATGTTTTTTATACAGACACATAAATTTTGTCTTCCTTATGGCACCCTAATAATATAATATCGGATACTAGTGCAAATAGTAGATTATTAACCAAGGGGATAAGCAGTGTCTTCTGTCGCGGGTGACGACTTAAATCGCGAGCGCAACGAAGGACTCGAGGTTAACTCCCGAGCGAAGCGAGGGTGTTTAACAGTGCCGTAAATAGTGCGGTGCCACCGGTGCCCAGGCACAGGGCGTAGACTCTGGGGGGCGCAAGAACGGCCAGATCAGGCAGGACTATTATTTTTTCGGTTTGCTCCTGATAAGTTCAAGATCAGGGTGGGCAACGCATTTGCACTAGTGAACTTGCGATTGAGTTTTAGTGAATGAGACACAGTGGGTGGTATAATAGGCGAAGGGTCCACTTAACATCAGATGGCTCATCTGCTTGTTTGCCCACATCAATTCTTTAAAAAAAAAGATTTTTCTTCCAAAATATTAGATAATTGGTCCACCAACACCAAGTTCCCTGTGCTTTATTTTATCATCCTGAATGAAATAAAGTAGACCTATACATAGCATTGCTCTAGGGTACCTATGATATCTAAAAAAACAAGGGCGCAGTTATAGAAGCTCGCACAGGGCGCAAAAAAGGCTATTTACGGCACTGGTGTTTAATACTTAAATCACGAGCGAAGCGAGGGATTTAGGACGACTCCTGAGTGTAGCGACGGATTTAAGTTCACCCAAGACTAAGACAGCTTTATCACCGAGGAAAATACTCTACTTTTCGTACCATTTGCGAAAAAAATAAACACAATAATAACAAGAGATAACTATTATTAATTAATTTATACCCAGTTACTTAAAAAATACAAAATGCTTTACGTTGTAAATAAATATAGGTACACAGAAAACTAGGCTGTATGTGTGAGACGCAAATGGCCCTTTGCTTTTTCTTTTTGGAAAACTAAACAACTGGTGTAAACAAACAATAAAGGGAGTTTTTGGCGGGAAGTCAAGGGGTTCAGTTGAAGTTTACTTTAAATTGTTTTGCAAATTGATTCTAGTGGACTTTATAATATGGAATTGGTGTATTTTTAATCCTTATTCTCACGAACAATATGTAAAATGTTTAAAGTGGACAGTCATAGTGCGGCTGTAGTAATATTTATTTGCGGACTGCGGTGGGCGTCATTGGGCGCCGGCGCCGTCCGCCACTCAATCGGTTAAAACCAGTGGACTCCCTTGAAGCAATCAAAGGACCTATACCAACCTTCGATTGTATAGTTAGGGTTAGGATTGAGCAAGTGGTACGAAAATGTATTTTGCTTGATATGCAGCTGTTTTCGGAATTTAGGTAAGATAAGTGCCTACCCTGTCTAAAATGTATGTGCACGTCACTGCTAATCATGCTGACAAAGTGGTAAACTAATATCATGAAAAAAGTTTCTTTATTTTCGTATCTTATAACCCCCAATGAAAAAAGAGGGGTGTTAAAAGTTTGACGTGTCTGTGTGTCTGTCTATGGCATCGCAGGCCGCAGCTCTTTTTTTTTTCTATTTTTAAATAAATAATTATTTAGGGACAAATCACACAGATAGAACTAGACCCAAAGTAAGTTCGTCATCTGTGTTATAGGATACTAACTCAACAATACTATATTTTAACAAATACATGTATAGATAAACATCCAAGACCTAGGACAATTTAAAAAAGGTTATTTTACAACTTTCCCTGACTTAGGATCAAACCTGGAACCTCTGGGTGGCGGACTAGCATAGTGGCCAATACGCCACATAGGCCAAATTAAATGACTGATTATGCGGTTTTTGTTTAAAAGCTGAGGTAATCGCGATAGTTCTTAGCCACAGTTGTGTCAGGGTTTACCTGAAATTTTATTTCTTATTCCTAAATAGGTCCAACTGACTGGAGAGACGCACTAGACACTATGGTCGTGGAAAGAGTGTTCTCTATGCTGAAAGACGGAGGGTCGTACACGCCCTTCGACTGCTTACCGAGACACTACGTCGCCGTCATTGTACCATTCAAGTAATGTATATCGATTTTATTCAATGGTTAAAAACGTTAGACCTACAGGTTACACCTAACAAAAAGGTTCGTGCTAAATCTCGCCAAGGGCCCTTGCTCATCACTGAGAAAAAGAATTAATTAATTTATTTTATTTATTTATTTATAAAAACTTTATTGATCCACAATAAACAATTGTTTACAATTGGCGGACATAACGCTAAAAGCGTTCTGTCCCAGTCAACTTAAGGATAGAGAAGAATGGTTGCTAGTAGCAAAAATGTTTGCTACACAGGGCTACTAGTAGTTAAAATGTGTTATAATTAATATGTAAGTAGTTGTAATCAAAACAACTACATGGCTCTGCTAATTAGAACAAAAGTTTTATCTACTAACTAAAACGCAAGTAGCAAAACTGGTTCAGCTATTTCTTTTTCTCATAGTGATTTGCGATGTTTCATAGAAATTGACAACTAATTTTGAGTCTAATTTTATGCGGCTAGCAACCTTTCACTATATTGATTGCTTTTTCATCTTCTTGCCCATCAGCACGCTAAAAGTTGCTTTTGAATCTTGTGGCCCTTGGCTCTGTCTTAGAGCCGCAAGATAGAAAATGCTCTGTCTGCCCCATTAGGGATAAAGACGTGATAGTATGTCTACAACGTGGAAGGGTTATATTATACCCGTAATAAATCGAACCACGGGCTGTCCTAGATCACTTTAGTTTATAGAAATTAAAGTAACAGTCCAAAATTAAAATTGCGTTTCCATACGAAAGTGTGCAGCAATATTTGTATGGAAATGTCGATTTCTTTGTTGTTTGGCTGTTATTTTATTATCATTTTATTATAGTGATCTAGATATAGCCTTTGGTTTGATTTATTATGGGTATGCATTGTACCTTTAGGTACAACTATCCTAACTCTATAGTATACATACTATCACGTCTTTATCCCTAATGGAGCAGACTTTTGTATCTTGTGGCCCTAGGCAGGCAGAGCCCAGGGCCATAAGATTCAAAAGCAGCTTTTGGCTGCACACTTTTGTATGGAAATGCCATTTTCTTTTTGTTTCTCGGCTGTTCTTTTAATTATGTTATAGTGATTTAACTAGTATAGCCCGTGGTTTGATTTATAACGGGTATGACCCTTCCACGTTGTGTATTACACATTCATTTCAAGTGATTTATTCCACAGGGGAGCAAATGGACAACTTATATTGTCGCTGTTGAGCCTGCACCTTGCCCTGTTGCAGCAACAAATAGAATATCAGATATTTGTCGTCAAACAGTGTGAGTAATACATCTCGAAATATAGAACCAGTATTTCATACTAAAGAACCGAGTTGCCCCTTTAAAATGTGTGTGTGTGTGTTACTTCATCATCATCATCATATCAGCCACAGGAAGTCCACCGCTGGACATAGGCCTCCCCTAAGGATTTCCAAAACGACCGACCGGAAGCGGCCTGCATCCAGCGCCTTCCTGCGACATTCCGAAGTGGTTACTTATTGAGTACCTATATACCAAAAGCGAAATTGTTAGAGCCGTTTCCGAGATCAAAGAAATTTATATACATATAAATAAATAAATAAATATACAAGAATTGCTCGTTTAAAGGTATAAGATTCAGAAGCTCGCGTGGCCCGGCGGAAGTTTGCGTTACTAGCACTCCGTTAAGCAAATATTGTTTATATGTGTTACATGGCCATGAAAGGGCAAGTTGTTGAAAGATTACCATATTATGTACCATCCTAAAACACAGTTACTAACTTGTCTTTTAATAGCTGACGAATCCCGACCATTCTACATTGGCAAGTTGCTCAATATTGGTTTTCTAGAAGCCCAGGCAGCAAGGCAAGACATCAATTGGACATGCATTGTCTTCCATAACCCCGATCTGGCTCCAAGGGACTCTCGCAATTTGTATCAGTGTTCAGAACATCCAAAACAACTTGTGGCCAGGGTTAACAAGTACGTTAACATCAGTTGATAATTATTATAAGTCAATACATCAACTTGTCTCTCCAAGTCCTTCCGTGGATGTCGTAGAAGGCGACTTAGGAAATACAAGCTAAACAAAGCTTATCAATGCAATCAGTGAGCTCCAACTCGTCTGACCAGCGTGGAGAGTGTAGGCCAATGGCCTCTGGCTACTCTGGCCAAGTATGGCTCTAGTAGTACAGAGAGGGTCGTGCTCCTGCAGTGGAGACAAAAAGACCTGATGATGATGATGATGACGACATCAACTTGCCGCGATGATATGGCCATGTAGAGACGTGGTACGACGGAAATACTCGTCTTCGTTCTGAATTTCCCAGTGGAGGCAACGCCTAGTTGTGTGTGTAAGTGGTCAACACTGGTGTCAGATTTTTCAGGCTTATAAAGGCATCTGACAAAGCTTGACGACAGCCATACTATATGGTGACAGGCCGGACCAACGGCTTATTGACACCTAGTGATGAACTACGATAAAGTGAGATAAAAACCAAAGGATTTTTATTGGTGATGGACCACTTTCTGAGTTCCATTTCGTGCCATTCTGTACACAGCCAAATGTTTAAAATAACCTTCGTCAAATACCATTTGTTCTAACTCACCACAACTCCTATTCCATGTTCTCCACATTTAATGTTCCAGCTTCTATTTTCGTGCAGATAGTAAAAACTGATAAATGGAACGGACGATGATCTAAATTATTCAAAAACGATGCGAGCAATCTATTTTGTTTCCTTTTTTCCACATTTAACCACACTGCACATCACCCGCTCAGAGTTTTTGATTTGGTCTGAGATCACCCGCTGCGTGGTGCGGAGCTGCACTGTATGCAAGTATCTCAAGTTGTATAGAAAACTCGCATATGACAACACACTGACATCGCGTCCCCACATCGTTTTTGTATGGAGACCCTGCACAGGCCCGCACTACGCAACGGACCGTGGTGCAGTATGTTAATCGCCTAAGAAAGGCCTTTGGGTCTTACGATTCTAAGCTGTCTTGAAGCTGTACATCCGTTTATTCTTTTATGGTGTCTTACGTTTTTCTCAGCACTTCATACGCGAATAAATTCGGAGGAGCAGTAGCCATCCGTCCTGAGGATTTCCGCGCAATAAACGGTTTCTCCAACATGTACTATGACCACGAATACGTCTACCTCGATATGTATGACAGGTGAGTTTCTGTTTCTCTGTTATGAAGATATATGAAACAACCCTGAGGAATAAGGTATTTTGTCACTATATGAATGGTTTTCTTCTTCTTCGACCTCAAAAAAGGAGGAAGTTATCAATTCTTCGGAATCTTTTATTTTTTATATGTATATTCGTCGATTATTCAAAAAAACCGGGACCGATTTCAAATTTTTTTTTTATTTGGACTCGGTAGTCCCATTCAAATTTTATGAAAATCGATTGCATAGTTAGGGGGAAAAGCCGTCTTTTAGTTTTAAAAAAATATTGTATACACGCTGACTTTTCATTTTCGGTTTTGGAAAAGTAAATGTCGTATAGTAAAAAAAATTACTCTATCCATATACGTGATTAAAATGTGTGTATGACATAAGATAAAAAAGTTACAAAAATGATTTTCGATCGAGACCACGTAGTACACTCGTCCAAAACTGTCGCGTGAACTCGCGTGACCCCGGCGGCCGGCCGGCGGCGGCATTACTTATTGATCTCACGATTTTACTTTCGAGTTTTAGTCAAAAAAATTTGGTTCTAAATTTTTATTTTGACCAGCTAATTAGGTCTTTCTAACGATTCTTATTAAGTGGCCTTCGGCTCCAAAACCAATAAAAAATCACCGTGTATAGAAAATCTCCGACTTTCTCGTCATTAGGCCCGCTACCTGAATTTTCCGTGGTCCAGTGCTGCCCCCCATTTGAAAGAAAACTGAGAACTTCTATTTGTAATGAAAAGCTTTACGTTTCTTACTAGTTAATAAAATAGTTTATAGGGTTATCTCAGGCTTGGTCAAGATACAATTTTAAATTAGGTATATCTCCGTTTCCTTTCAAATAATCAATTTAATAGGGGCAGGCTTTCGGGTAAAAATAAAAATAAATTACTTGACAGTCCTATTATTAAAGCCCCGCCGAGTCAGAGGGCTTCAACAGTACCTTCGCGATCGATCATTGCCTATGCGCTAAAGTACTTCGGGCCAGTTAGTCCGACTGTTTTTATCTCCGCCACAACTATAAAAGCCAGTCTGTGTAGGACGGCCAACTTTTCGATTGCCCCAGGAATTCCACTCCAGGTGGCATGTGTGTGGGTTTTTCTTAAAGTATGGCCATCCTGTCCAATCAACCATGTCTATTTGCGGCGTTATGATCTGCTTATCAATTGGTATTTCCCGAAAAGCTCGTTAAGAGATCTTCTCATGAAGGGAGTTAAAAAGAAGATACCTGAGTCAAAACTAAATTATTAGGTACTAGGCTGTTAAATAGATAAAACATCATAAAATAATGTCACTTGTCAATGATCATCCATTTTGACCATTTTCAACGTGATTTTTGATTTATTATTGCAAAAAAACTGATAGAGCGCCATTCGCCAAGAAACTATGACGTCAAAAGTCTGTATTTCATACAAATCTCATAGAAAATATTAGTTTTGAAGTTTAGAAAAAAGTAGGTATGATTTTATTTGTTGGAAACTTGCGGATTAATTAACCAATTTAGTTTTTTCTAGACTTATTGCTGCAAACTATACAATCGAGAATCCGTCCAAATACGCAGTTTACGACGATCTGCGAAGGATTCTCGAAGAGGAAAAAGATTCGACAATGATCACTACTTCTAGCACCAATACGGTTGCTCCGATCATTGAGTAAGTTCTGTTGTATTGTATGTAGGTTCCTATACATCATCAGGTTTTGTGTCTCCACTGCAGGAGCACGACCCTCTCTGTACGACCAGAGCCATACTTCGCCAGAGTAGCCAAGAGGACTTGACCTACACTCTTCTTGCTGGCCAGACGGGTTGGAAAGGTCTCATTGATGTAATTTTTGTTTAGCTCGTAATTCCTAAGTCGCCTTCTACGACATCTACGGAAGGACTTGAAGTGGCTATTCTTCTCATCCTATACCATACAGTCTTCTGCAAATTATTTTTAATACCTGATGCAAAAAGAGGTATGCTATAATTTTGACGTGTCTGTGTGTCTGAGCGTTTTGTCAATGTATTTTTAAGGTTCCGTAACCAAAGCCCAAACGGGACCCTATTAGGTACTAAGACTCCGCTATCCGTCTGTCTGTCATCAGGCTGTGTCTCAGTAGGAACCGTGATAGCTAGACAGCTAGACATTTTAACAGATGATAAATGATGAAATATTTCTGTTGCCGCTATTACAAAATAATAAAAACAGAATAAAATTAAAGTACCTGGGTGACCTAACTTTGCTCGGTCGGTTACATCTCAAACATTAACTACATTTTTTTAAACTTGTCTAAAAACAGTACAAAATAAAAAATTATATAAAAACTTGAACATAAAAAAAAACAAAAATAAGTCACCGAGTGGGATTCGAACCCGTAACACTCTTTCTAGCGGTCAGCATCCTTAACCGCCGAAATAAGCGACCATATTCTGCGTGGAAAGAAAAACGAATGAAAACTCGAAAACACGCGTTTTCCCAAACATAAGACTAATCTAGATCGATTGTTTACCCCCAAAAACCCCCATATACCAATTTTCAGCGAAATCGTTAGAGCCGTTTTCGAGATCACAGAAATTTATACCTAAATAAATAAATATGCAAGATTTGCTCGTTTATAGGTATAAGAGTGCCTGGGCGACCGAGCTTTGCTCGGTTACATACATCTCAAACATTAACAAATTTTTTTTAAACTTGTCCAAAAGCAATGCAAAATAAAATAAACTTAAACATAAAAAAAGTAAGTCACCGAGTGGGATTCGAACCCGTAACACTCTTTCTAGCGGTCGCTATCCTTAACCACTGAGCTAAATCAAGGCGGTCGCGGTGCGACGAAATTAGCGACCATATTCTGCGTGGAAAGAAAAACGCATGAAAACTTGAAAACACGTGTTTTCCCAAACATAAAACTAATCTAGATCGATTGTTTACCCCCGAAAACCCCCATATACAAATTTTCAGCGAAATCGTTAGAGCCGTTTTCGAGATTCTAAAAAGTGGTAAAATAAAAACTAGAAAAACCTAATTTCAAACGAAATTCGAATATTTCAAACAATTATTTTCAATTAGCCTCGCAAACGAATATTTAAGACCAATGCAAAGACAGGAAGGTCAAATTCTTTCTGAAATTTCTGAAGCGGGCGAGCATGAATTTCAGAAGAAATCAGACCAGTGTCCGAACCAAATTGTATTTTCACCTTCAGTAACATGAAAGGTGCCCAACTTTACTGGCTCAAACAGTCTGACTCGTAGAAATATCAAATAGCAGAGACGAGTTCTAGAAGACGATTTCCAATTAATTTTTGGGAGCTGAAATAATAATCTAATTTCACAGATTAACTTCAACACCAAAGGATTGGCAGAACGACGGGCTTGCCAGTGTGTCTCAATCCTACGCTATAAACACGAGGTTGAAAATGTCGCACGTCTTGCTGACCGTCGACTTGTCTCCTCAACCAATTAGTCCAGGAAGACTCCGAGCTGTTGTCCTTGGGATTCCTGACAACCCATCAACCTCGTCTACGTTAAATACAGAGTTTGCAACGGCTGCAAATGACGATATAGTTAAAACATCTGCATCGCAGCCAAAACGCGACGTCTGAAAAGAATCGCGACGTTATTTTGTTACGAGTAAACGAGGTTACCTAAGTACATATACGAGTTATTTATTTACATCATAGATAGGATAGACGAAGAAATAAAAGATGTGCACTGCGTTTTAGCAATTGCAGATGCAATCGCTGAAACGAAAAGAAAACACAAATTTCGTGTCAGAGAATATTTACAGGATCTACAGGATCAATTTTAATACTTACTTATTTACAAATAGACGATCGGTTAAGGCATCCAAGGATATGAATAAAGAAAAGAAGAAATAAAGACAAGACTCATCCAATCAACATCCTCATAATAATATAATTTCAGCCGCACAACGTCCACTGCTGGACGTGGACATAGGCCTCACCTAAAGATTTCCAAAATGACCGATCAACCAATACCGTACTCAATGCCGTAAATAATTGAAAAAGAACCTTTCCCCTCTCTGCCCGCGCGGGAAATTTTTTTCATCGGCTTTTGAAAACAGAAACATTGTGTGTGTCGCAGTTTGATTGTACTTATAATCCGCTTGGCATTACAGCTCGGTTTTGTAAAACAGCTGAAAATCGCTCAGCTAGATCGTACAATGAGACTATTATTTTTAAATTGGTCTTTGATTATATACTTATTTATTATTAATTACTTATACTATACTGCGACTCCAGTCCTTCAGAATTACTAGTTATGTTTCTAGCCCTGGTTTCTAGCATCCGTGGTTTAATCAAACGTGGTATATGCTTATGCTTCGCCCATGCTACCATCTACTAGATTAGATTTATTCAAAGGACAAGTCATTTATACCATAGTGGTAGGATACAGAATGTACAAAACTTACTTTAGCTCAAACAAATAAGACTCTCTGACGTAAGCTGTATACAAATATTATATTTGCTACATAATGAATTTATAAAAAAAACAGATATTGTCAGGATGTTCGTACGTCAGAATGACATTGACACTATTGACAGTGACAGTAAGTAAATTGTTTTCTTTCAGTGTTCTGTTCAGTGGGTGCACCAAAGAGTAAATAGGAAACTACAAACAAATTCAGCTTGGATTTCGCGTTTTCATGATTTTACGATTTATTACAATAATACAATGATAATTAGCTGAATCGGCCGCATCATCATGGCGTTTTTAGAGGTATTGTACAAGTATTGTCATATCAAAACTGTAGAAAAAGTACTTAGACGTTTCCGAATCTACTACAAAAATATAACGCCCCTGATTAATTGCTTTGTAAACTTCGATTGCAGCTACTACCTCCTACATAAACGATCTTATCATGTACATACCTATTTTTTGATTAAATTAATCGAAATTGATAAGTCCCATGTTCGAAAGTTTTTATTTTATTTACAAAGGATGTCACCATAATATTGAATTATGTAGATACCTTTTGAATCTCTTTGTTTCAGTGGCGAAAGTTTACTTTCTTCGACATCCATAATAATATTGACAATGGAAAAATAGCAGAATGTCTTCAAGTAAGTATTGAGTTTATTTCCAGCAATGGATGTTATGCGGCTGAAATGATAATGATGAAGTATTGAGTTTAACTTGATTCAATAACCAACATGGAAGTGGTGGAAGTGAAGATGACTTAGCTGAGTTCATAGACTGCCTAAGTGTGGAGGATAATTTGGGCTGAGAGAGATATGTGTGAAGGAGTATGGAGTACTTTATTTGCTTTCAATAACCGGCCAACTGCAAGTTGGATATGCGCACGAAGAGTTCCATTCTTAATCTATAAAAGATCACATTTGTTTTATGGGAGCCCACTTAAATATTTATTTTATTCTATTTTTAGTATTAGTTGTTTAACAGAAATACAGTGTCTGTGAAAATTTCAACTGTCTAGTTATCACGATTTGTGAGTTACAGCCTGGTGACGGTCAGACCGCCAGACAGACGGACAGACAGACAGACAGGGAATAAGTTTTATTCAATAACTATAAATGTATTTTATAGAAATATTTCAATGTTCTTTAATACTTTATGCACAAGCAGAAGCATTAAAAAAAATGTTATATCTCATAAAATATAAATTCAATATTGCATTTATTCTGCAATGCAGTTTTTAGTCAAGTCAAATCTACTCTACCGCTGCGCACATTTTGCCTTAAGGTGAATGCAAAGGGCTCTTCATTAAACTTTTTCCGCTAGATGGCGTTGATTTCAATATTTTCAGGTTTTTCTAAAATTCTAGCGTAATGGATTACTAGTAGGCAAACATTTTTGATCGGCGAGCCTGTAACATACTCTTTTATTTATTTTATGGCATGCTATTATTTTTCAGTCAATGTATTCAGAAAAATGCTCCAAAATAAAATCTGTCATTTTGTCTCGTATCTCTACACTCACTCACACTACGACAGGAGCTTCAAAAAGCATGAAGATGGCGTATGGCGTTGTTATAGATTTGAGTATCGCCACTAGATGGCACTTTTTAGAAAAAACAACTGGATAGCGCTTATTTTCAGTTATTTTTTCAAACAGTCGAAAATCATTTTAAACACGGCCGGCGATCAAAAAATGATCTCAGATTGCATATTTATCAACCACAGCTTTGACTCGTATAGCTAATCAAGCTTTGTATCGGGCCGGGGCACTCTTTGGTGGAAGGAAAACCCACCGCGCAACAAACGTCGTCATAATGTACATGCATTGTAGATTTTTATTTTTTTAAATAAAACTAAATCGTACACATTGTTGAATTTTCTTTTTATTGAAGTTTAATTTTTATTACTGAAATAAAAAACAATTCATACAGAAATAATGATAAGTACATAATGATAGTGATTTCTTGCCGAGATAAATTGCTAAATATTGTAGTCATTATTCTGTGCACGATGACTAAAAATAAACTTTATAAGTAGTTTATTGCATGTTTGAACTTGAAATGTTGGATGATGGAGACAGCAAACCTCTGTTAGAGTTTATGTAATAGAAGTGAAACATAATAAGAAACACTTCTGCATTTTCCTGATACGTATTTTCCCATGGACCTGAAATAGATTTTAAATATAAATATAAGTATCTATACAAAAATATATACGGACAAATCACACAGATTTTTAAATCAATCAAACCCAAAACAAGTTCGAGACTTGTGTTTCAAAAATAAGTGTCAAACATGGCGGCAAGTTGCAACTTAGGAAAACATTTTGAAACAGATTCTAATATGAAATGTTGAATCACGTATATTATCGTACAAATAACAATATTACAAAATATCGCGAGTCCGTTCAACCACGCAGACAAGAAGTCCTGGCAAAAACGTCATCCGTGACATCCGTACTTTTCTTGCACCGCCGTGGATGAAGGCATTTTTGCTCGCCGCCTTATGTAATTTTGACTAAACAGCCGGTTTTATACTGCGGCGACCACTGAAATGTGTATACTTACATGTAGCGTGTCACCACTACTATCAGACACCCAGGCGACGTAAACGAATCTCAACTAGATACAACTTGCCTATAATAAATTATATTCAATATTCAAATGATTTCAACTTATGTCAAATCGTTATCGGTATCGTTTCAAACCTGCAAGCACTCGCTCCCTCGACTTTAACGGTCCCGAATATACGCGCCGTTGATATTTCTTCCTATCCGATCTGGTAGCCATTATTCCGAAATTATAATATAGTACATCTAGAGATGTGCCGTTACCGGCAACATCTGGTAGATATAAATCCCACCAAAAACATACCTGTTAAAAAGGGGGCCAAGTTCCTATTGGCTAATTGTTCGCCTAAAAAAGAGTTGAAATCCAGTCCAATGCCAAGTATCGAAGAATAATAATTCAAAATTTGAACTTAGTAGATTTTCGTGCTGTACGTAACACTTGATTAAAATTAAATTTATTTAACCTGGGATTGGGTGGGATTTCAATACTTTTTTCAAGAAATCTTACCTTTTTTTCTTTTTTTGCCACGCCTGCTATACAGTGTGCATTATGAATACATGACAATATTTTATACCCCGATCCTCCTCCACCCTCCTCATCCTATTCTCATTGGAAACTGGAACTTATTAACATTAAAAAAAATGTTAGTTCTGCTTGTTATGTGCTAAGAAGCGTCCGAGATGAAATTGATGTAACTCACCTTAAAATGGATTATTATACTCTAGTCGAGTCTAAAATACGCTATAGCGTACTTTTTTGGGGAGGTAGTTATCTCTACAACATTCAAAATGCGTTCAGATCTCAAAAAAAGGGCAATAAGGACAATGGCGCGTATGCACCATCAGGAATCTTGTGAACCGTATTTCAGAAAATTAGAAATTGTACTAGTATATGATTACGTAGGTACAATTTTATCTCTCTCCCTGCAATAGGCACTGAGCTACAGGGGGGTCGAAACGGTTCGTGTAAATAGTGCACGGCATAGGCGCGGCCTGTTGCTGGAACTTGGCCTGCACACTACCGTGCGCTTAGAAATCAAAACAAACAAGTGCACATTACTAGGGATTTCGCAAGTAAAGCCACACCGGGAGTGGTCCGCACTTAGATGGGTGACCAGAAGTGGCACAAAAATGTCTAAAGCTCCTCGGTTCTTTGGAAGGCAGTTATAAGCCATATTATATGAAAGTCGTTTAGCTTTGTGAGATTCCTTTAGGTAGCTTAAAAAACTAACACCAGTGTAGGCCATTTACACACATGAACAAACAAAAAAACCGGCCAAGTGCGAATCGGATTCACGCACTATACTAACACTAATGCGGGTTCCGTACCATTAGCAATAAAAAATCGCGTTTGTTGTATGGGAGCGTCCCTTAAATATTTATTTTATTTTGTTTTGTTTTTAGTATTTGTTGTTATTATAAAATTTCAACTATCTAGCTATCGCGGTTCTTGCGATACAGCCTGGTGACAGACAGACGGACAGACAGCGAAGTCTTAGTAATAGGGACCCGTTTTTATCCTTTGGGTACGGAACCCTAAGAAAAGAGTGTGTGTACTCGATGGCGTGTACTTATGTACAATCTACACGCGTTAGTTAGAAGTAATACTTCTTTGGCGTGAACATAAATACCGAGAAGATAGGTACGATCGCAGATTTTTATATAATATATCCAATGAATATTTGATATTTAATATAAATATCCCATAAAATAATTTAAACAACGAATTTATGAACTATGTCCAGGTGGTCCAGGTATTGCTAATTTGATTGTTCATAGTAGTAGATTAGATAAGTCACGTTCAGAAGTTCGTAGGTTTATTGTGAAATTCTAAATAAAAAGTAAAGAATAATTTTTCGGTAGTATTCATTGTAGGTAATCAATACATACATTAGTAAGTATTTATTTTTTGTTTATGAATAAGTACATGTTTACCTACTAAGTATATACCTATTATTATTTCTTTGAATTATTATATGTTTTGAAAAAAATATTTGTTTCAGTTTCAGAACGCACTCTTTGGTATCGTAGAAATGAGAAATATTGTGGAGACTTGGAGAGAAATGCATTCGGTTTCAAAAGCAAACTGCGTTGCCGTCTCGTGCCGCTATGTACCTACTAGACTTTGCGCGTTGCCTGCTGCTGCTGGAACGGCAACGTTGCATACTTTTCACGTTGAGTCTTCTGACTTATTTTCTAAGCTTATTTTATGTAAAACATATAATATATACCTATTTACCCAAATAGATAAGAACTATGTCTTATTAAATAATAGTATTTGAGTATGGTATCAAACTAAGAAAACAATTATTTTTAATTTGAGAAGAATACACTTAGCCTAGTGGTGGTTAGTGGCTATCCTTTTTATTACAGCGCCATCTAGATGATGTCTAAGTACGAGTATGTCGTTGCAAGCATTGAGCTGTCAAAGTAGACAAATTCAGTAGTTTGTAATAAATCTGCCAGATGTCACTCCAAAATGAATTCTATTTATTACACACACATTGATAGAAATGTTAATTTTTGTCTGGTTTTAAATATCGTTTTTCTTGTAAAGTACTGTAAATTATTGTGAAAGATTGTAAAGGCGAGCACTACAACTTCATGAAAATTGGAAAATCGATTGTAATATGAGAAACACTATCCACATTAAGAGAATTGCTGTAAAACAAAATGTATGGAAGACCAAGGTTCGCAATCACCTTAATGTTATTATTAGTTACAGCTTTTCAGCTATCAACTATTATTGCAGGATACCCATGTATCAGTGTCAACGAGTGGCAACGGGCATGTCATCCTGGGTGATGTGACAGGGTGGGCACACCTGATCACCCGCTGCTGGGAGGTCACTTCGTTCAAGGCTTACGAGCTGACAATATCACTGGCTCAGCAGCTCCCACATGACCCCTTTTTAGTGACTATTGGTGTAAGTACTATAAACATTGAATCTATGACGAAAAAAAAATTAAAGCTGGTTTGAAAGAAAACTTAGAATGCACATGACTCATGTGCATTCTGTCTTCTCGTCAAAACTACCTCAATGTCTCGAAGACTAAAGTCTACAACCAACGTTTGGGACCAGTGATGACTTAGGACTCTGTGAAATGATTATGAAATGTGGTCCCTTACTATGCCTTATAAGAAGGCTCAAGGTTGTGGTTATGGCCGTGGTCACAATGCTCTATGGAGAGGGTTATGCTCGGGTTTATCTGGTGATTGAAACAGAAATGAGGAAATTTGTAGGAGAACTAAAATCACTGACATAGCTCAGCGGATTAGTTTATTGAAATTGCAGTGGGTGGAGCTCATAGCGCGACGAACCGATGGGTGATGGGGCAAAAAGATTCTCGAATAGCAACCATGTACTGGCAAGCGAAGCGTAGGAGACCCACAAGGTGGTTTGATGATCTGACTGGAAGGCGCTGAATGGAAGCTGCTCTAGATCGGTCATTTTGGAAATCTTTGGGAGAGGCTTATGTTCAGCAGTGGACATTATGTGGCTGAAATGATAATGTCCGTAGATCCAGCGGGACCCAATGCCTGATTGAATTAAGACCTATTAAGTCTAATTAGTATCCATTTCTACCTATCGATTTGTATATGTTTAAATTTCTACCTCAGTGGATTCACTGTCAAAATAAATAAAAATCTTCTTCATACAATCAGCGGGGCCGTTTTGCCAATTACAGGGTTATTGATGTGTTAGATATATTTTTTATGAGCCTTTTATTTCTACCTTCAGGTTTATGTATTGCTATTGTATATTGCTACCCCAATAGATTTCCCCAAAAAACGTTGAACTGATTCCTTTACTTCCAAGGGCTTACTTACTGCGTGAGTTGAAGGCATACAGAATAATCAAATACATTTTCGTGGAGCCTTTTATTTCTACCTTTCAAAAATTATATTTTTTTAATCAAGAAGAAAATGGTTTACGAGATATTTACGAAAAAAGTTTTGAACTAAGCGGACAGTCAGCTGGGTCCTTTGCCAGAGGTAGCCAGTTATAATCCACCTCAATCTTGAATCTGGCTGAGCCACCATGGTTCTCATCAAGAATAGTTTGCCCTAGTGATTTAAATTGCTAATGAGTGTTATCTCCAGGACGATGAAGCTGGTGTAAACCCGATGATCAAGGTGTGGGATTGGTCGCGCACCGACCGCCACGGGAACCCGAAGTGCGTGCGCGTCTGTCGGGCCGTGCCTTCTCACATGCACCCCACACCAGCTACCGCTTTGGCTGTGCATGAGAGTAAGGTAAGAATCAACATCAATTTCAATTTATTTATTTCAATTTCAACTTAGCCTATGGTACATTTAACATACATACTTTACTAACTTCTTAAGAACTAGATAATTACTCATAAAAAAGTATGTGTCTACCTAAGTATAATGACATCATAATTAGCTATCGCAAAGCACAAACACGCTGAGTAACATTCTGTTTGATGTTCCAAACGGCTACTAAAACTAGGTGGATCCCTGCCTGCAGAACTAATTAAAAATTGTATTTCGGCGGGTAGTTCACAATCATCATCAGGTCTTCAACTTATTTTTGTCACTTGACGGTCATTGTGATGAAATGATAGATAGCAAATGAGTGTGTATCTGAGGACCTCATGTGGATTGTACCATTATATATATTACTAGCCTAAACCCGCGACTTCGTTCGCGTGGACTTTATGTCTCTGGAAAATGCTCATCAGGTTGAACAACTTTTACTAAGGCGACATTTTTATATCTCTTATAGTTTAGCTTGACCATTACGGTTCTGCATCAGACGTTCTATTTTCCAAAATCATTTATACCCTATATGTTGCCCAGGCTTAATAGCTATATAACAAAAAAAGTTTCATTCGAATCCGTCCAGTATTTCCGGAGATTAGCTTGTACAAACAGACAAACAGACATATAGACAAACAGACATACAGACAAACAGACAAAGAGACAGACATTTTTTTTTAAATTCTTACTCAATTACTATGTCTCCATCGCCCCCAATATTTTTTTTGGAAATATATTTAATGTACAGACACACTTTTTTTACTGTTTTATTATATGTATAGATATAGATGATAAATTATTGCAATCAAATTCATAATCAGTCGAATTTGTTGGGTCCAAAAATCAATCTATGTTTCTATTTCATAAAAGTCAGAGAAATATCTAAACATAAAAAAATATATGGAAATGTTTGTAATCAGTCAAATTATATACTCGAATATAATTTTTACAAAGGTGCAAAGAGTTTGTTCAGCCATAATTTCTGCAATTTTTTCAGAATCTCCTGGCCGTTGGTTTCCAAGACGGTTCAGTGACACTATTCCGCGGCAACATAACAAGGCAACGTAGCGGTGAAATGAAAACCTTGCCTGACACTGGTTGCAGTCAGATTACCGGTCTTGCTTTCAGGTAGATTTTTTTACCTTATGTGCTACCGGTTGCAGCCTGTTTGTGCTACTTTTAGTACCTGGAAAGTGCCTACCCAATTTTTCTTTTTTAAAACTGTTGTGCACGTCAGTTAATCAATGCTTGTGTTGGCAGTATATACACGTAATATTAGTTCAGTCAATTCGTGCTCAAGTGAGAGATGTGGATGGAAAAGTCGAAAGCAAAAATTTTTACTCAGGATCTTTGTTTGGACTGGTTAGGAGATAAACATACTAAAAGTGCTTACCCCTCCGAGGTGAGGTCGCGGGGGGAGGGCACAAAGAAGGTCCCGTTTTTTGTTTTTTGCTTACATCTCGAAAACGGTGCGTTGAACAAAATGTTGTGTTATATAATGAACGCTGATAAAATTTTCTATAATGATAATGATAATTTATTCACATAAAATAGAGTACATAGGATCTAAAATAATAAACATGTACTTAATCTATTTTGCTTAAAGATAACAAGCATATGAAAATAATGAGTCAATAATTTACAAGGCAATTTAATTCACAATATAATTCTCAAAGCTCGTCAATTTTATAATAAGCTTTGTCAATGAGCCACGACTCTAATTTTTTCTTAAAAAAGGGACAATGGGAGTTCCTTTATATCTGTAGGCAATTTATTATATACGTTTACACACATTGCCATACAATTTTTGTGGTATAATGCAGTCCTTGGTACCTCCTTTAGAACAAGTTGGTACTTCCTCTACAACTTAACAACAACATCTGGACCTTAACTAATAAATTCTTTAGTAAATGATTATATTTGTATACCGGCTGGCACTCTCCTGGCTGGCCAGACGGGTTGGAGAGGTCTCTCTCATTGATGTTTATATGCTTTGTTTAGCTTGTATTACCTAAGTCGCCTTCTACAACATCCACAGGAGGACTTGGAGTGGACCTATTCTACTTTGCTGGAAACCATACGGCAAATTGGATCCCCTTGAAAACAAACAAATAAAAAGCTTTGGTTATCGTTTGCAGCGGGCCGGACAAGCTGTTCGTGGTGTCCCGCGCCAGCGTGTCGGTGCACTGGCCGGCGGCGGAGCGCAGCGCCACGCTGGAGGCGCGCGGCGCGCCGCCGCACTGCTGCGTGCTCGCGGACGCCAGCACGCTCACCGTGGCCATCGACAACGTCAGTACATCACGTTACTTTTAAGGGCCTTCATGTATACTAGATACGTTATTATTACATAGCGGATTAGCTCGTTGAAGTGGCAGTGGGCGGGACACATAGCGCAACGAACCGATGGCCGATGGGGCAAAAAGGTTCTTGAATGGCGACCGCGTACTGGCAAGCGAAGCGTAGAGCACCCACCTACAAGGTGGTCAGATGACCTGACCAGGGTCGCTGGAAAGCGCTGGATGCAGGCTGCTCTTGATCGGTCATTTTGGAAATCTTTAGGAGAGGCCTATGTCCAGCAGTGGACGTTATGCGGCTGAAATGATGATGATGATGTATACTAGACATACGCCGGGCCATCGAGCTCCTCAAATTTACACCCTGAACATTTTTGTCTTTCATACAAGTTTACTTGCTTACCAAACAATTTGAATACGTATTTTTTTTTGTGAAACAAGCATTTGTTCCAGAAAAGTTTTTCATGTTGACGGGCTAAATCATCTCTAAAAACATTCAACGTTAAGCTTAGTTTACATTTTGATAAGTGACAAGTGCTAATGACAAGTGCAAGTGATAAATGACAAGTGCTTAGTGCGTGTGAACAAATCTTGTTGTTCACTGACTAAGCACTTATCATTTGTCACCAATCAAAATGTAAACCATGCTTTACTCTCAAACCGTCATGGCAGAAAGCTCATAGTTCTGTATATGCAGAAAGAAGGCTACTGACATAACGTTGAATTTTCTCAGGCAATCTACTGCTACACGGCGGAAGGAAGAGGCCCCTGCTACGCGCTGGAAGGCGAGAAGGTCCGGCTGAACTGGTTTCGCTCCTACCTCGTCATCACCATCAACGAAACAGCACCAAGGTATGCATCAAGCGCACTTCACACCAAAGCCGCCGACCCGCCGACACAACCCAACGGCGTGTGTCGAAAGAATAATGTCGGCAACCTACGCCCGCGCGTGTTGCGGATCGGTATCAGGAACTTTTACTTCCATACAGCTCGAGTGTCGCCGGGTAAGGCCGGACGCATACACAAGCCACCGATATGTCGGCGGGCAACAAGTTGATTTGATTCTTTCGACATTGGCTGCCGGGTTGTGTTGGCGAGCTGTGTCAGCGAGTCGGCGGCTTTGGTGTGTAGTGCGCTTAACATTCTTATTATCGTCATTTCAGCCGCATAACGTCCACTGCTGGACATAAGCCTCTCCAATGGATTTCTAAAATGACCGACTAAGATCGGCCTGCGTTTAGCGTTATTCAGTAACCTCGGTCAGGTCGTCTTGACTACCTTGTAGGTGGGTGACACATGTCACATTATTTCTATTCGTAATGATTACATAACAATGATAAACTAAAACCTAATATTCAAACTAAATTCAAAGAAAAGTACCTCCAAGTATACACAAAAATTATATTACTTTAGTTACTTTACAGTGTATCTTACAGCATACTGCTATAGAAGAGAGCAGCCGATATTCAGAATATTTTCATTTTACAAAAAAGGGCAATTCGTACCATTTACGGGTTAGGATCTAGAGACTCAATTAGAAAATAATTAAAAGAAATAGATATACTTACCTTACACAGTATATATTCCTCGTTGAAAAAAGTAAGCAATTTTTACTTTTTTTTTAAAGTTATATTTAAATCTTAACTTTTCAATTCTCAAATCGGTCTTCTCAATAATCAACTATTTTTACACTCCCCAAGGTCCGCTGACCCGTCAAGCTCCAACACAAAATGCCACCGTATAACCGTACTGGACATACAAAACAAGTTCATAGTATTCTCCAAGACGTTCGACCAAATAGACGCGGTTTTATCTGAGTGGGGATCGTTCTACATTCTCACGAAAAGCAAAGAGATGATATACCTCGAAGAGAAGGATTTGCAGTCTAAACTGTCGTTGCTGTTTAAGAAGAATTTGTATGACGTGGCTATAAGGATAGCAAGCAGTCAGCATTACGACGTGGAGGGGTTCACGGAGATCAACAAGCAGTATGGAGACCATTTGTATAGCAAGGTACAACTTTTGGTTGCCCCGAGCTGACTAAGGGCCGATTTCATCGTTTTCATTGATAAACGAGTTTAACATAACTGAGTTCAAATGTTTAATTTGATCTCGATCAACTTCAAATGAATTTCACCGTCAATTCGGAGCGTTTACGACTCATAGACAAAAAAGCACAGATTACAGTAAAAATCATTTGATAGTTTTCATTTCACGCAGAAAATATGAATAACGGATAAGCAAAACTCATTGATTTAAAACCGGTAAAGAATCGCGAAGGAACGGAACGTAAATTAAAAAGTATGGACCTATCTATGTCAATATTGTCAATCAAAGTTGTCAAATCTCGGCAACGCGTTTAGAAGCGTTAAACGGCCAATATCGGACGTTCAGATTGCTAAACGCGTTTAGCTCCAAACGCGATTAGTTTTTGTCGATGAAATCCAAAGGAACCAGTTTACGTGCGTAAACGAGTTTAGCTTCAATTGATCGCGTTTTACTTCAACGATGAAATCCGCGCTAAGTACACGACTGACCCGTTAAATATTTGTGTCTTCATCTCCTTTATTTATTACCAACATATTGGAATGTTCATGGATAAAATTATAGTCGTAATAGTAAAAATTAATTATAGGAAAATTATAATCGTTACTTGATCAAACATTTCGACTCTGGTACATTTTTTGATTAAATCGAATATGGATTTGTGATTTTCGTATACGTTTTCAGTTTGATATCTTTTAAACAATGCATTCCTGTTTTATTTATTAGCAGCAAAATATAACTAGATTCTGGTAGACACCTTATGCTCTTAAGGTCCGTGTAGACGATGGGAGGCGCTGGCTCGGGTTTTATCAAAAACGAGAGATGTTCTTTTTGAGATTTTATTACAATCAACCAAAATTTTCTTCCTTGACAAGCAACTGTCCAATGTCGGTAAAACAAAAAAATATCATAAAAATATTAAAAAACACACAAGGAGGTCGGCAGCGTGGCCGTCCTCAACAGTCCGGTTTATTGCGTGTGTATTTGTTTTCTTTTTATACAAAACAAAAATAAAAAAGAGCTCAATTAAATACAAGTAAATTTACACCCATATTTTATTTCTAACTTTTATATCCCGCCTGAACTCTTATTTTGTGTGTTCATTCAGGGCGATCTCAAATCAGCAATAGACCAGTACATCAAAACCATAGGTCGACTGGAGACCTCGTACGTCATCCGCAAGTACCTGGAGGCCCGAGACCTCGAACCCCTAGTGCTGTACCTCGAAGAACTGCACAAGAAAGGGTACGCCACTGAAGACCACACGACATTGCTCCTCACGTGCTATGTGAAGATAGACCAGCACGACCAACAAGGGAAGCTGAAAGAATTCATCAATTCGAAGGAACGCACTATCGACTTTGACGTGGATGTGGCTATCAAGGTAGGTTTTGGTTCTTATTCGAAGTACGTACCACACTGGAATTCAAGATGGCTATATTTATTGTAAAGTCTAACTGCAACCTCCAAAGCGTTCGAATTTTTCTAATCTTATTTCAAAGAGTTCAGTTCGATAGAAAGCACTATCGCCTTTGACGTAGATGTGGCTATCAAGGTAGGTTTTGGTTAAAATTCGAAGTACGAACCATATTGGAATTCAAGATGGCTAGCTTAATTGTAACGTCTAACTAAAACCTCCAAGGTGTTTGAATTTTTTTAATCTAATTTGATAGAGTTCATCAATTCCAAAGAACACACTATCGACTTTGACGCGGATGTGGTTATCAAGGTAGGTTTTTGTTCAAGTTGGAACTACGAACCTTATTGGAATTCAAGATGGCTAGCTTAATTGTAAAGTCTAACTAAAACCTCCAAGATGTTTGAATTTCTTTAATCTAGTCTCAATGAGTTCATCAATTCGAAAGAACACACTATCGACTTTGACGTGGATGTGGCTATCAAGGTAGGTTTTTGTTCAAATTTGAAGTACGAACCTTATTGGAATTCAAGATGGCTAGCTTAATTGTAACGTCTAACTAAAACCTCCAAGGTGTTTGAATTTTTTTAATCTTTTCTCAAAGAGTTCATCAATTTAAAAGAACACACTATCGACTTTGACGTGGATGTGGCTATCAAGGTAGGTTTTAGTTCTTATTCGAAGTACGAACCATATTGGAATTCAAGATGGCTAGCTTAATTGTAACGTATAACTGCAACCTACAACGCGTTTGAATTTTTTTTATCTGGAGGCTAACCGTAACCCGAGACTGAAATCGAATTTTATACCAAAGATGACCGCACATTTGGTTATTTATTTTGTACTTTACCAACTGATTTCTCTACTGGACATAAATAATAGTTAATATCCAACAACTACACAAATACCGTGACGCAGCACCCAACGTTTCTGTTTTCGTTTCTTTCACCCAGCATTTCCTTCAACCAGCCCATATCAATCCACTACTGGTCTACAGGCCTCTCCCAAGCTAATAATCGTAAAGTAACATCAACGGTTTTGGCGGAAAACAAGATGTAATTTAAAGTACCGCCTACTCGAATTCACAGTCGGCCAACGAGTGTAAAAACCAGTAATCTCGTCAAATCTCGTTGGTTAGGTAGCGGACTCTGGCTCCGGGCTCTGAAGCATTACTGCTAAGATTGCAACCGGAAAAATATGCCCGGATGATAAGTATCATTTAAGTCGCAAATCCATAATATAAAATTTACGGAAACTTCACAGGTGGTCCGTCAAGTGAGCGTGGACGACGCCCTGTCCCTCGCCGCAAACAACAAGCGGCACGACTGGTACCTGAAGATCATGATCGAGGACAAGAAGGACTACCTCCGTGCGCTGGACTACATGGTGGAGCTGGAGTTCGAAGACGCCGAGACTTACATGAAGAAGTACGGGCATACCCTCATACAGCACCGGCCTGAGGAGAGCACAAAGTTCCTCAAATGTGAGTCAATCAGAATTGTTCTCAAAGTCAATTTAGGTAATGTACTCGTAAATAATATCAATCCGTACCGAAAAAAAACCCTTCGCAGCCGAGTTGTCAAGCGAGGCAAGGCCGAATTTTTTATTTTCATCGCTTTTTTTTCTTTCAAAGTGTCGAAGGGAAATCAAATAATCCATAAATGGCAGCTTGTATATTTTTTTTATGTTTCGTATACTGACTGGCGATTTTTTCTCTTTTTTCTTAACTGGTCATGGAAAGTAATCAATTTCAACAGCTGCACGAAAAACAATTGCTTGCACTTGTTACAATAAAGTCGACTTTTGGAACACTAGTACCAGTATTTAGCGACTTTGTAAGCAATTTCAGATCTTGTTATAAGTTCCATCTTTTAAAGAAAACATTGCACCATTGCTCACTTTTATCGCCCTATCTAATATTTTAATTTCCCTATAAATAGTGTTGCTAGTTGCCGTATGGTTTCCGGCAGAGTATTTTTTATTTATTACAATACATGTAAATGGCGGACTTAAGAGCCCGCTGTAATCTTTTTGCACGCTGGCAGCGGGCGCACGCACACAACGACATGCCGCTCACACACACAGAGCTACGTAGGCGACGTAAAGCGCGGTGTAGCGCGCTCGGCGATCGTTGATGTTTTTTGGTTAAATACATGATGTTTTTTGGTGGTACATTATGTTTTGGTGCAATAAAGATTTTCTAACTTACTAACTGGTATAAACTAACAGATATTATTCAAATTTTGGTAAAAGTTTTATTACATAGTAAATGCCATCCTAATTTAAATGCGAGTAATAATATATGAATATTAAATCCTTGAGTGCTTTGGATTACGGGTAAGTAAAAAATATTATGATAAAATAATATGATAAATCGTGAAGGTGATAATAATGGAGACTTCTATTCTTTAACTTATACCTTTAAACGAGCAACTCTTGTAGGTATATTTATTTATTTATATATTTATAAATTTCGATGATCTCGAAAACGGCTCTAACGATTTTGCTGAAAATTGGTATATGGGGGTATGGGGGGGGGGGTTTTCGGCGGTAAATAATCGATCTAGATTAGTCTTATATTTGGGAAAACGCGTGTTTTCGAGTTTTCATGCGTTTTTCTTTTCACGCAGAATATAGTCGCTAATTTTTCCGCACCGGCCGCCATCCGTTTGGCTCAGCGGTTAAGGATGCGGACCGCTAGAAAGAGTGTTACAAGTTCGAATCCCACTCGGTGACTGTTAATGAGTACTTTTGTTTTTTTATATTCAAGTTTATATATAATTTTTTACTTTGTATTGTTTTTAGACAAGTTTAAAATGTAGTTAATGTTTGATATGTCACCCAGGTACTTTAGCAGAGTTGAGCACGCACATTATTTAATTTGTATAGAAACTTAAATAAGGCAAGTTTTAGCAAATTAGGTAGTGCAAAGTATTACTTATTATTGATTGTAAGCCATATTACTCCGTATTACTCTCTACATGGTGATTTTTCAATGGTTTTAGTGCCGAAAGCCACTTCATAAGGATCGTTATTAATACCTAAATAGCTAGTTAAAATAAAAATTCAGAAACAAAAAATCGTGAGATCAATTAGTAGTACCACCACCTGGCCGGCCCGACAGAGTTCATCGAGCTCACGCGGCAGTTTTGGTCAGGCGTAACTACTATTAAGTATTACTTTTATTTAAAACTCTTAGATCTGTTGTAGCTAATAAGTATCACGATTTGTAAACAGTATTGGCAGTTGTCATAAGTGTTGCTAAATTAATAAAACCTAAGTGGAAGTCGATTAATATAGTTGGTACGTTCGTACGGTCGGGTATCTGTGGCAAGTTGTAACGAACAGATGGATTTTTAAATTTTTGGCAGCACTAATTGACCGGTTGGTGAGAATTCATTCTGAATAAATAATGAAGGTAGAAATTAAATGTCTTTGGTGAAATTTTTTTTACAAGCTTTCTGGGGCATTGACGGTGGAGATAAACACGTGTCATGGAATCTATGCGAATCTTTTATTTAACACTACGTGGTCTCGATCAGAAGTCATTTTCGCAACATTTTTGTCTTGTCATACACAAATATGGATAGAAGAATTTTTTTACACGATGACATTTTTTTCCAAAACCAATGAAAAGTCAGCGTGTATATCGAATGAAAAGGAGTTTAGGGAGGTAGCACACGGTGAATTCTTTAGTAGCTATGCAGTCGCTGGTCATAAACCGATGGAAAATGTTGCGATGCACACGACTGCATCGCTAGATTAGAAGTTGCCTTCCATATTATCGAATAAAATAAATAAAACTGTAGAATTAAGAAAATTGGTATAATTTGTCTGAGTATACATTTAAAAAGTACACATACAAATCTGCTTGACAGGAAACGCTACTTTTGCTTCTGATTTTCGATGAAAATTATTGCAGAAAAGCCTCATGTTAGCACGCAAATCTGACTACCGTTTTAAACCTTGCGTGCTCAAAAGAATTATTTATAACATATAAACGGATTTCGATGAAATTTAGCACAATGATGAGAAATAGTGTCGCAAAGCTACTAGAAGTAGAGAATTCCAGAAGAATTAGCAAGTTCTAAAATAATGTGGAATGTTCTAGAAGTTTATAGAATAATCCAGAATGATGAAGAATTAAAAAGAAGGTTGTGGAATGTTTGAGAATAATCCCGAGTTCACATCGGTCAACCAACACTAACATTCTAAGTCGGGGTGACGGAGGGTCAAGCACATGAATTTTCTAGAAATATGTATTCTCGTACCTTGGCAGGCGTATATAAAAGTGGTGAGATAACTTCAAAGAGATTTAACAAATATTATCGGCGCGTAACCTATACGACTTCAGCGACGAATTTTGGACTATGACTGCATGAAGACTTGGACAATAGACGTTTCGAAGACCATATTAGTGTGTCAATCTTTGGTTGCATAGTGAATAAATTCCCTAAGAAGAGTGTTGGCATTTATTTACAAATCTCAAACCCCACTTTCGTAACAATAGCTAGGATACTTATTGAAGGTACAAGCACGTATTAATTATAATATAGGGCTAATAGCTGCAGGAGTTTCATTAAACGACATTTAGGCGGATCGATGATTTCCAGTAGTAATAATTTATCTCATCGTCTCGCCTGATAATTTCAGTTTTAATTAACAAATCAGGTCCAGTCTAGAGACCAAACTGACAAACGTCTTGTCTAGTGACTTACTTAAGCTTACTTTTTGCCTTTTGCAGCATTAGTGGCACCATAGTATTTATTTTTCCGATTCACATTATCAACGTTCTATTTTTAGCTCGTTTGCCGATTCTATTTTTTTTTTTAGTCTGCATCCTCCAACATAATCCGAGACTGTATTCTCCAAATTAAAGTTTTTACTAACAAGTTTTTGGAATAAAAATGAATTTAACTATTTTTTATTGATTTTTCAAAATTTGTTTCATCTTAAATTTGGGGTGTGGAGGACGGCATCCGGTGCCAGCACTCAGCTGCCGTGCTACACTCTTCAAATGAGTACGGCAAATTAAATATAAAAAATCTTTCAATAATTATGTTTGGTTACTTAGACGATATTAGTGAAATCGCATTTTCATGTAAACTGAATTTCTTAAAATGGCCGCTCATCGCGTCTCTTTCCACCGCGGAGCAGACAGTGCCTACGCATATGGCTTAGGGCCACACCAGCGCTGAACACCACCGCCCAGCGATGGAATGGGAGCAACATCTTCATTTCAGAAATACGTGGCAATTAGGGAGAACTTGATAAATTTTCTATTTCTTTTCAAGTTTGAAAAATTTATCCGATAGCCCATTATATTTACGACAGTAGTTCAACGACATAAATAAATTACTATAAGTAATCAAGTTTTCCAATGATCAAATCCTATCAGTCACTCTATGGTTTGCGCACGTCATCGCACAGTGACTACGAGGTCGGCGTTGGCGCAAAGAAATACGTCCTCTCGCTGTAAGCGCTGCGCGCGGACTGCCGTCGGGGAGTAAACCGCATCCTATTTAAATAAATTTTTATGCGATATGATTTTATTTTTTTACATTATTTAAAAAAATATAATTATGATGTGTTTGGCATATTTAAAAAGGGCATGAAATGGCGTTTGTAACGTTATTTTTATTTTTCTAAAATAGGAGCTCAAAACACAAATACAAGCGACTTTATTTACATCGATTTCGGCGAAAATTACGCGACTTGTTGATTTTTTTTCCTTGTGAATTTAAATAAAACAATGAAAAAAGCTTCACTCATGTCATAAAATACTTATTTAGCTATATTTGTGTATTTTTTTTACCGGGTGTTAATGATTAAATCATTTGAAAATCTCGAAAGCCCCGCCACGCGTCTTGCGAAATTTGGCAAAACGCACGTTAGATTCCAGTGAATTATACTAAAACAAGCAAGTTCATAGGCAAAATGGTTCACTCATGCTAAATAATATGATATTATCTTTCATTATATATAAATAAATTTAATGATAATCCTGTAGTTTTCTCAAAAACACGACGCAAAGTTGAGTGAAATTTGTCAAATTTAATAGACGGCCTCTTAAGGCCTGAGGCCTCTACCAGTCAACCAACAGGTGAGCTGAAAAAGGGGGTTAATACAGCAAACATTGTCATTTGTCGTTTGTTTTCAGTGCTCTGCACAGACTATAAGCCGCGCAGCAAGCCTCTTGTGGATGAGAGCTCGCTGTCAGGTGGCCCTCGTGAAGTGGAGCGAGCGTTGCCGGACGAATTCATACATATGTTCCTCAGCAACTCGGAGAAACTGGTCGACTTCTTGGAACACATGACCGCGTCGGAGTTTAAGTGTTCGAAACTGGTGTATAACGCGCTAATAGAACACTACATTCATGTTTGGTAAGTTATTCTCTCTGTCTCACACACACACACACACACACACACACACACACACACACACACACACACACACACACACACAAAATTATATATATAACAAATCTCGCTTCGGAAAAAATTCACACACTTTTATTTTCAAAGGATTTTCAATACAAAACATCCCGGGCAACTGACAGGCCGATTCATACTAATATGGTGGTGGCTGGCAGCGCACTTTTACTGCAACCTCATTCGTCTTTATTTCTGTCTACAAAATACTTGAGAAAGACTTGATCTTTTTTAGACTATGAACTTTGTGTGCGGCGACCCGCTGCCATTCCAGTCTGGATCGGCGCAAAACCTATTTTTTTGTTTTGTTTTTTTTTGTGTTTGTAAGTGGCCATCACTGGTGTCAGGTTTTTCAGGCTGCCTTAAAGTATCTGACATAACTTGACGACTGACAGCCGGGACCAACGGCTTATATGTGCCTTCCGAAGCACGAAGAAGCTCGAGAATTTTTTAAGCCACTTGTGGTCACCCATCCTAGTGCGGACCACGCCCGTTGTCGCTTACTTGCGAAAGCGCTAGTATTACGCAATCCCGCCTCTGCGCTTCTAAAGGCACGTATAAGCTGTTGGTTCCGGCTGTCGTCAAGCCATGTCAGATGCCTTTAGGCAGCTAAAAATCTAACAACAGTATAGTAGGCCACTTATACACACAAAAAAAATTAAGCGGGTATTTTATTTCCTCTGGCTGCTCTAGCCAGGTATGGCTCTGGTGTACAGAGAGGGTCGTGCTCCTGCAGTGAAGACTAAGAAGGACCTGATGATGCGATTAATGATTTTATTTGTAGGGGCAAAGCTGGGGACAACGAAAAGTTTGAGTACGAGCAGAAAGTCCTCAAGGTGCTCCGGGACCCGGAGGCGAACTACGATAAGGACCAGACGCTCATCATCTGCCAGATGCTCGGGTTCAAAGCAGGCATGCTGTATCTGTACGAAGAGAACAAACTGTCAGTATTTTAAATAATTTTTCGAATTGTCGAACTATGAAGTATTTAAACTTTTACCCTCATTATCATTTTATCATCTACCTTACCTTTCTCCATTTTATTTGTGGTCGGCGCAATATGTCTTATCCCTGCATATTCCTTTATTCCCCGTTATTCCTTCATCAACCCCAACTTTACTTATGTCATGCTTAACACACTCCATCCATCTCTTCTTGGGTCTTCCTCTACCTTTATGTCCGTTTACCTTCGTATTTGGCATCTTAATTCATAAAAAATTACAAGCGCTTGCTAAACCAAATCAAGTTAAAAAAATGTTATTTTTACTTTCTCACATTTCAATATTTGACAATAAAATAAATGAGACAAAACATATTTTAACTAAAATAGGTTAAGCAAACATTTGTTAATTTGTATGAATAGGAGGGGTTTATAATCAATAAAAAAATGTAGTCTGTATTCGTCTTTTACAGTTTATCTTGTTAAGAATGGGCATGCAGTCATGCGTATTAGGAAGTAAGGGCCATATGAATGAGGAAGTAAGGGAGAAGGGGGGGTTGTAGAATTTAGTAAAAAATGTGGGGTTGAGTAGACTGTAATAGGACTGGTGAATAAAAAGGTCCGACGGTGTTTAACTTCGTGTATTCTGCCATGAATGGAAGCGGAAGAATAAAAATACATTGTCCATAGATAATGAAGTTTAGCATAGATAAAATAGACTAAAATTATTAACTAAAATGTTGGAGTTGCCAACAGGGGACCATGCCCAACATTAGAGTCCAAAAAAGTGTGCTAGGGGGTAATTTTTACAGATTTAAAATTATCCTTTGTTTTTCAGTGGTGATGTTTCTGAATTTGTCATTGATGCATCTCATATATTCATCTGTTTTTCTTTGATTTTTTTAAAGATGGCGGGCCCAAATAGGCCTCCACCTTCGAAGCGGAACAGCGGCTGGAGCAGAAGCAGCATTGGGCGTTTGCAGAAGGCGTGGTGCGATGTGTCCACGGCTGTGGCTGGACGTGCTTTGGTGGCCTCCACCGGCGTCTGCTTTGCCCGAACTGCTCAACGTCATCGGTTAGTGCGATTGTAAACCTTAATTACAAGCTATTAGGAGTTATATTTCTGTGATGGAAGTGGTGTAGGAGCATCAAGCGTTTGCAGAAGACGTGGTGTGACGTGTCTACGACTATGGCTGAACTTGCTGTGATGGACTCCACCGGCCTTGTCCGAATTGCTGAATGTCATCGGTGAGTGCGATTGTAAACCTTAATAAAAAGGTATTAGGAGTTATATTTCTGTGATGGTAGCGGTGTAGGAGCATTAGGCGTTTGCAAAAGGCGTGGTGCGATGTGTCCATGACTGTGGCTGGACGTGCTGTGGTGGTCTCCACCGGCGTCTGCCTTGTCCGAACTGCTGAACGCCATTGGTTAATGCGATTGTAAGCCTTAATTACAAGGCAATAGCAGTTATATTTCTTTGATGGTAGCGGTGTAGGAATAATAGGCGTTTGCAGTAGACGTGGTACGATGTGTCCATGACTCTGGTGACCTCGGCCGGCCTTGTCCAAACTGCTGAATGTCATCGGTTAGTGCGATTGTAAACCTTGTTACAAGATATTAGGAGTTATATTCCTGTGACGGCAGTGGTGTAGGAGCATCAAGCGTCTGCAGAAAACGTGGAGGGACGTGTCTACGACTGTGGCTGAACTTGCTCTGGTGGACTCCACCAGCCTTGCCTTTCTTTCTTGTACTTATACCTCCAACAAAACGATCGGTTATACTGTAAAATACCCTCTTTCCAAGGTTAGGTAAGTAATTTTTCTCACAATTTAAAATGTGTGAATTTTTAACAAATTTTCAAGTTTTTATGTGGCGATATAAGCCCAACAATAACGGCTGAAACTTATACTTGCCACATGCCACTTTATTCGCATTTTTTGCTCTTACGAGGTACACAGTAGTAACAATTCTAAATCATATGCCCGTCAGAGAAGAAAGACAAATAGTATTTTACTCTGCCGTGAACATATGACCGCTGTGTATAGTCTCTATTGTAAATTAAGGTGTATATTTCCTTTCTCAGATAATGAGAAGCTCCTCTCGCCTGTCCTAGTCATCGACTGTCTCGCCAGTACACCTGCCTACAAGCTGGGAGATGTCAGAAAGTAAGTGCCTCCCTTTGAAATATAGATATAATGTCATAATCAGAATTGCACATATTTATATTAATTAATATTACGATTCAGAAGAAGTCAAGTATGAAAAAAAAACTGTTATATACTCCCGGGCTTCAAAATAATATAGCGTTTTTAGCGCTAGCTACGCACTTCCAGTCCAGGGGTAGACGTATACGCTCCGCAACGGTGATAAAGAAAACCGTATTCCCCCCTCAAAAAATAATCTATTATGTGTTACTTTGTAGAAGTCAAAGTTACATAACATTCGACTTTTGACCGCCGAACTATCAACAACGTGTTTGATGCCTGAGAATGCCTCGTGGAGAGGCGAAACGCGTATTGCGTGTACGACGACCGATGTTGCAGCCACAGCGGATGCAACAGGCTGGTAGTGGAATCGCACAAAATAATTCAAATCACATAGTACGCAATCTATCATCACGTATATTACTTATCTACTCTTTTTATGATCTCAGACTTTTCTTCCACCGCCCTCGGTGTATAATCTACAATTTCTTTTCGTAGATACCTGATGAGCGTCCTCAAAAGCGAAAACGACGTGATCACGCGTGAGCAAGAGCTCGCACAGAAGTACAAGTCGGAGAGTGAGAGAATGAAGCAGGAGATACAAACCCTTCAGCACGAACCGGTCACCTTCCAGAGCTCCCGGTGTGCCGCTTGCAACCGTCCTTTAGAGTTACCAACGGTGCACTTCTTCTGTCAGCATTCTTACCACCAACAGTAAGTACCAGTACCACCCTTTTCTTCTCGGGTGTCGTAAAAGAAGACTTAAGAGAGGTAAAGGTTGCAGAGTACCGGCAGCACCGTCTTCTATGCGACTTTTAACATGTAGTCACAGAATTAATATATGTATTACATACAGAACGGAAATTCCTAAAGTCCCGCGCAATATGCGTCCCGTTCCCCGTCTTCGCACCTCTCCCCTATTCTCTCCTTGCAGAGGCGGCTGCAGGTGTTTCCGGTCTGTATGTAATGCTTATAATTATTCTGTGATGTTGGGTGATCACCAAGCCTGTTTAGTGTGGTGATTATGTGCAAATTAACCCTTTATTGGGAAAAGCCTATAGTCCAGCAGTAGCATGCTTTAGGTTGGTAACAAAAAGTCAGAATTTGAATAAGAAGAAAGGAGCGAGTGAATGAAGCAAGAGATACAGGCCCTTCAACACGAACCGGTGACCTCCGAGAGATCCTGATGTGTCACTTGCAACCGTCCTTTAGAGTCATTAACGGTGCACTTCTTGTGCAGCATTTATACCACCAGCAGTGAGTATCACCTCTTTGTTCTCATGGGTCATAAAAGGCGAAACCGTCCTCTAGAGTTACTGTAGTACCCATCGCCATACAAACGTAATTATTTATCTTCCTTGTCACACACACAGATGGCGCTTTATGGTAATAATTAAACATTAAAATCTTTTACTCTTATTATTTAAATAAAATAGTACTGTAATTAATTAAATATGACTTATATGAAATTAAATAAATATTTTTAAGCATATTTAACACTTTCTTTGTCACTTTTTTGCTAGTCGTGTGTGCTGCCATTATTGTGTGCCTACCCGCAACTCCAGTATTGCCTACTTAAGGGCCCTCGTTTATATGGCGTTAGGTATCTGTTCCATTAGTAATTATATTATCTTTGCTGTAGCGTAGTAATAATCCTGGCAGGGTCGCCATGTGACTTTTTTTTCCAGATCGGTTGTATAGTAAGGTATAGAAGATGGTTTTTCATTTAGAAAAATTATTAAATGTAGCATCGTTGGAAACTGTTTGCTAAAATGTCTTTTTATGTTTTTGTAATGAATGTAAGTTTCAAAAATCAGTCATATTAAAAAAATCGGTAACTTTGATTGCACTAGGGTTTTTAGTTAGGGTATTGTAGGATATCTAAAACTCCGTGTGAAATAAAAAATGTTTATTTGCAGCTGCTTCCAAAGCTTCTCCGAATCCGAGAGCGAATGTCCCGTGTGCGCGCCGTCCCGCAACCGCAGCGAGCCGCAGCCGCAGCCCGCGCGTGCTGAGGCCCTGCACGCCAGACTGCACACGGAGCACGACCCGTGAGTCTTATTACGTTACAGTAAGAGCGAATGTCCAGCAGTGGACGCTATGCGGCTGAAATGATGATGATGATGACGAAGAGCGAATGTCCTGTGTGCGCCCCGACTGCAACCGCAGCCCGTGTTCGCCATGCATGCCAGATTGCACACTGAGAGAACGACTCGTGAGTCTACCTTCTAGAGGCTAGGTTCTTGTTTTATCTTAAGCACTACAACTACTATTTAATTTCATATCGTTATGTATGTTTTTATCCAAAAAATTGGATTGGCTGTAAAATGATAAAAAACATGGGGATGGATGTCGTGATACACGCGGTGGGAACCAAGTTCTTTAAAAAAAAAATTGTGATGTTTTGTAAAAAAAATATTTGAAACTTAATTTCCAGACGTCATCTTTTATTCCAAAACAGTTTAGATTCGAATTACGCTACCCGAAAAAATACAAAGCTTGGCGGAAGTTGTGGTGGAACTGGATATAGAGGCCGTCTTGCGGGCAGGGGTCGCGGTAAGTTGTGGGAGGAGGGGGAGGGATTGTATACTTACGTGCATACGAAAAAATATAAATTTACTTACAAATTTTGCAGGATCATATTTTATTATTTTATCGGCAAAAATATTTGCTATTGAGTTACTAAACTATGCAATGAGCAGCATTTTTAACCGAAGATCAAATACCAAATTTCAAATAATTTTCAGATTACAGTCAGTAGGAACAGTTCAGTTGTTTTTCGTGTGTTAGTGCCCAGTGGTTTTTTAAGCCGCCTAAAGGCATCTGACGTTTATATTACCCTCAGAAGCACAAAGGAGCTTGATTTTTTTTGCCAGTTGTGGTCACCCATTCAATTGCGGACCATGCCCTGGGTCGTTTGACCTATTAAGCGCTACCCTAGTTATGCTTGCTGTCGGGCCGCCGAACTCCTTAATTAAGTACAGTGGTTGCGTAATAATAGGTGCTTAAGACACCGTTTACACTTGTTTTTCTCTGCGATGACTAACGCAGATAGCAAAACAATTAGAAAACAATAACCATACAAAAATAAGTAAATAGTTTGAGGAAACGTGACCGACCAGTGTTGGTTATTTACTTCTTCTGAGTGCGCGTTAGATAAGTTAAAAAAAAATTGCCGGAGGTGAGAGGTGGTTTTCGTATGGCATAATAGTAGATGTTTCAGAACTTTCCCCCACTCCGTCAAATGTTCAAGTTGTTTGCCGATCATAGTGATCGCATTTATTATTTCAATTATAATTGCTTAGAAAATAATCTGTATAACCTTAAAAATTGATTTTGCATTTATTCTCTTACCGAATATTGAAAAAAATATAATTAAAATTTAAAACGAATACTAGAACGAAACATTTACAAAATGCAAATAAGTTCGTCGTTTCGAATACTGTTTTAATTGGCAAACAATTTAAACAGCTGTTCGACCGCCGCGTCATATCACCTCAGTAATTCTTTTAACCTCACCTCTTATCAGTAATACCTGTCGAATTACGATAACCCAACAGTCAAGTCATAAGTGCGACATGAACTTGTCGGTGTTTAAGTCTGTGATGATACCGCCATTCTCTTGGTGTTTCCCGACTGCTGTGGATGATAGGTCAGTAAACCCCACTGTTGGACAAACAGAAAATACTCAAAGATTTTTAAAAAACAGAGAATCAGATATGGTTGAATCAAATAAAAATGATAAATGTGTATTATATTTGGTTAATCTGAGGACAGGATAAAATAATGTGAGAAGATTTATATTTTTTTACACATATTTTTTACATAAATAGATCCTTATACAATCTTCTTTTCTCGGCATCACCAGTGGGTTGACTGTAGATGAAGCCTTTTGGCTTTAATACTGCCCATTACATTTGTAATAAACTTTAATAAATAAAAAAATTAGAGTGACATAAGCAAAGAGCAAAAAAAAATGTTTAGACAAGTTAAAAATTATTTTTTGGTCTTTGGTTTAGACATTTATAAGCAAGAATATGACACTAGTTCCAGCAAATGATACTAGTTCACTACCACAGATTCACTTGTAATCCTTGTTCTTTGACTAATCCTGAGTTTTTATAAGACAGACACATCAAACACACTGCCAACATTTTTTCGAAGAGAATGTGAAATTAAAACCGCAATGTATTAAAATAAAGTAGCCAATGTTGTCGAACGTTATCTTTATCTTTGTTTTTATGATTGCGTCGATTGCGTGTTTGTTTGAGGAAATGTTTGATAATATTTTTCATGTTTGTAAAACATACGGCGTAAGATCACGCTGTGACATCGAAGCTGAATAATAATTATTGTTTGAAATATAAAGGGTGTTTTTTTTTACAGATCTGTAAAACTTTAAAACTAAATAAAACACGTTTTTGTTTTTCGTGTGTGTAAGTGGAAAACACTGCTGTCAGATATTTCTGCCTAAAGGCATCTGAGTATCTGGCATAGCTTGACGACTGCCATACAATAATGAAACCTGGGGCCAACGGCTTATACGTGCCTTCCGAAGCACGGGGAAGCTCGAGTTTTTTTATGAAACTTATAATCACCCATCCAAGTGCGGGCCACGCCCAGTATCGCTTTACTTGTAAAAGCGCTACGCTTAAATCTACACGTCTAGTTAGATACGTGATGTGTTAAATAAACAAAATAAATTATTTGCTTACCATCACACTATAATATTATAAATGCGAAAAAAATGTGAGTGTGTGTGTGTATGTTTGTTACTTCTTCACGCGCAAACGGCTGGACCAATACTGATAAAATTGGATATGCAGGAAGTTGACACCCTGAATTAACACATATGCTACTTTAGGCGCGGATAACACCGCGGAGCGCAGCTCGTTCATTATATGTATATCCTTGTGCACATCACATACGCTTATAAAGATGCTGTCATAACTATCAATTTAAGTCAACATTGCTGGTTTCTTTACTCTGATGAAGATGAAAAAGATGCTGTCATAGCCAACACCTTGGCCATCGACAGTAGTTAACCCTGTTTTATTTTATTTTAAAGTTGTACACCTCTTTAATAATTTTCAATACTAAAAAGTTAAAAACCGACTTTACCCGATTTTGATAAAATTTCTATGGAAAAACCTCGCTAGTATACCCTTTGTAACAATAAAAATAATTCCAAAACGGTCCAGGCGTCTTCGAATAGTCGTTGAAAATAATAATAATAAAAATCGAATCGATAATCTCCTCCTTTTATAGAAGTCTGTTAAAAATACACCCGTTATTTGCGTTTGTGTTTTGTAGTTTATGTTTGATATGCATATGTTATTGATACAAGCATTACAGACCGCGTGATGCTAGAGTGGTTACCGTGGTAGACGTCTGTCGGACCAAGTACCATTTCATTACTTAACCTATTCCACCAGCCATGTAAAAATCTTATAATTATTAAAAAAATATTTCGATCAATTGTTTCTATTGTTTTTCAAATTCGTAAATAAAATCTAACCCTATCAGTAGAAGGATGTGGTTATTTGGAAAATACAGGTCACTATGGATTTTTATTATTTACAACATTTCATTTAATTCTTCCATTAGATTATTCCATTCATCTTCTTGTAATTGGGTACTTTCCTAAGTCAAAAATAAATTATTTTGTACTAATAAAAAAATAAAGCGTCGCAAAATAATGTCAAATGTCTTTAAACATATCCATTTTAACGCTATTTTAAATTTATTATTGTAGAAAAACATATAATAAGAGCGCTATTTGACTTAATGACGTCATCTGCCTGTATTTCATACAAAATCCCATAGAAACTGTTTGTTTTGACGTTTAGAAAAAAGTTGCTGATTTGACTTGTTGGAAAATAGCGTATTGAAGAGCTTGCTCTTGTCGATGGAGTTAAGTGGAGATGCCTCCATTCCTCTCTTTTCCCTGCTACCCTTTGAATGTCCTGGTATGACCCAACTCTTCACTTTTTTATAATTTGAATAAGACGATATTAGTTGGTTATATATGTTGTTAACCGATTACCAGAAAAGAAAGCCATCAGACGTGATCTTTTTTTTTTGAAAAAAAACCGTTTAAACCGATTTGGAAAATTCATTTTTTTTTGCTTCTATACCAGTTTTATGTTTGGGAGCGAAGTCGGTTTTTTGTTAAAAAAATAATATTTTGTATGTAATATCTTAGCTCCAAAACCAATAAACCGAGTTTTAAGGCGGGCTTGATCGCCTTCTTAACCTCAAGAAAATCTGCTCAGCCGTTAGGCTTGGAATTTTCTTCTTTTATTTTTACACAACACAAATATTTATTTATTTATAAAAACTTTATTGATCCACAATTAACAATTGTTTATGCGTTCTCTCCCAGTCAACCATAGCGCTGCGCCCCGCGGTGTTATCCGCACCTAAACTAGCCTATATCTTAATCCAGAGTGTCAGCTCCTGCGTACCAAATTTTATCAATAGTGGCCCAGGCGTTGGCGCGTAAAAGAGTAACGAACATCTATCCATACTTGATGTGTTTCTTTTCTCCATTTCAGCTATGCAGTAGTATCAGAGTACTACAGCCGCGGTCTGTTCAACAAGTTGAAGCTAGTGGAACCGCTCCCGGAGCCCGCCGGCGCGGCCCCTGCGGCCCCGCCCGCGCCGCTTCAGACCATCGCGGCGCCGCCCGTGCAGACGTACGGGCCGGGGGCGGAGGCTAAGATCAGACAGCAGGAAGGACAGAGCAAACAAGGTATTTATGATTTACACTACTAATGACATAAATTGTAAACGTCCAGTACGAAAAACGCCCGATACGATAAATGACCAATGCTCCACCAATAAGGTGCGGGACAATCCGCGAAAGAAAATATAACATAATAAGCTATTATTTTACTGTGTATGTTTTTGGTTAATCCTACAAAGCTCGTACACATAAACACGATGCGACGTCGCGTCGTACTACGACGCGGCATCGTATCGTGGAAATTTACGATGAGCAACGTAAAAATTCACGACACGGCATCGCAACGTGCAACGACGCACGGTACTACGTCGTATGGTAGTTACTCTTTACGCTTCAACCACTGAACCTGTTTGGATGAAATTTCATATGGATATAGTTTATCCTAAAATTCCCACGGGGAGCGAAGCCCACGGGAACAGATAGTATTTTATATAAAACAAAAAATACCACTGCGAGAAATATTTTTTTGAAAACAGCAATAAAATTGGTTTATTATTGAAGTAGTAATTAACATTTCAAAATAAGAGCGTGTTGGGGACATCTCACTATCTCTTTCGTACGCGCGAGACCTAATAGCGTGTTGTCAAGAGCTGTACACGCAACAATTTTTCTGTTACTTGACAGTTTTTCCTTTTATCAGACTGAAAGACTTAAGATTTCGGGATAAAGAGTGTCCTTCCCCGAGTCTCAAACTATATCCATACCAAATTTCATCCAAATCGGTTCAGTAGTTTAAGCCTAAAGAGATTACAATCAAACAAATAAACAGACAAACAAATATACAAACTCTCTTTCGCATTTATTATTAGTAGGATTTTTGGGCAAAGTAAAAAAAAATGTTTTTATTTATGTTTTTCTCCTCTATTCCAGTATTCATCCCCAACTCGTCCCAACAAATTGCACCTAAGGGGATGTCAGTGGTGCCCATCCCAGAAGGGCGCATGCGGCTGTTGGAGCAGCAGCGATACAGCTCCAGTTTGGAAGCCAACCTCAACAGGCTGGAGCCCCGCGTGCACACCCCGCAGCGGTCGCCGCAGCTGCAGCAAACGATCAAGGTGAGATTTATTATGTCAGTAAAGTCAGTTTTTCGAAAAATGGACAGTAAAGTCAGTATTTTTGGTTAAGGTCAATAAAGTCAGTATTTTTGGCTAAGGTAAGGAAATTCAGTTTTTTCAAAAATGGTCCGTAAAGTCAGTATTTTTTGGCTAAGGTCATTAAAGTCAGTATTTTTGGCTTAGGTCAGTAAAGTCAGTTTTTACGAAAAATCGACAGTAAAGTCAGTAGGATATGGTCAGTAAATGGTCAGTACTTTAGAGGGTTTTAGTCTTTTAAATCATAATTTTTGACCATGGAATCAGATTCCACCCCTGGATATTAATGATCAATGTGTGGGAGTCCATTGCTGGACGTTGGGAGCGAGTCTTTCTGGTACAACCATGTATGTGCTAAAAGCTCTTTATCACACCACAGATGACACAAACTATAACAAATACATATATAAATAAACATCCAAGACCCAGGACAATTTAAAAATGGCCATTTGCCAACTTGCCCTGACCAAGGATCGAACTCGGGACCTCTGGGTAACGAACTAGCACCACTATGCTACGGAGTTCGTATTTATTTCGTAATTTTGTATTTTTCTTTAAGTGTGTGTGTTAGTATTTCGTATTGTACGTATGTATTTCTACCTATATGTTATAATGTAAAAGAGTAATTAATATACGATGTATGTATTTCTGATTCTATATTTATTTCCACAATGTATTCGTGAACAACTAAAAAGTGTTACAGGATATATATAGCTTGACATATGTCAAAGTATGAAGATGCGTTCTGAAACACGCAGATATCTAACAGTCTCTCCCACGTTATTTAATTTGCTTCTTTTCCATACTAGAGGTTCAGTCGATCAGGCTTCTTCCTGATTCTCTGTGATCTGCGTAACACAATCTCTGGAGCTACAGTATTATTTGTGGTGTTTGTAGTAGGATGCACAAGTTCTTGTTCCCGTTCAACTTGCATTGGCTCTTGTGCTTTAATAGGACTTATAGATTTTCTTATGAAATCCTTTACAGGTGATGCCTCTTTTGCCTCTAGTGGATTAGGTTGTAGAACATCTTTCATGTCAGGCTGAGTTTCTGTAGGGATAGCTTCCAGCAGATGTCTCGGATTTAACCGATAAGTATCAGATATGTAACGGTTCTCATTCATACACGAAGTTTTGACGATTTGGTCTATATGTCTGTGATGAATTCTTCCATTTACCTCTATCTCATAATGTAGTTTTCCCTTTCTATTAACTATGTTTCCAAATTTCCATTTATTACTGTCATACATTCTAATCTGTACTCTGTCTCCTTTCTTAAATTCTTTATTTACTTCTAGATTGTCATTCTTGAAATCTCTTCCTTTATCTTCTCTTTTTACTAAATCAATTTTTGTTCTATACAATCTTTTAAACATCATCTCTGCAGGGCTTAGTCCAGTAGTACTATTTGGTGTTTTCCTGTACATCATTAGGAATTTATGTAGTTTATCCTGTAGTGATCCTTCTTCATTAGCCATAGCTTTAAGCTTACTTTTAAAAGTTTGCACATATCGCTCCGCTTGTCCGTTGGATGATGGATGAAATGGAGCGATAAACTTAGCTTGTATTCCATGTTCTTTTAAAAATTTTAACATTTCTTCTGACTTAAACTGTCTTCCATTATCTGAGACTTGAGTTATTGGTAAGCCAAATGTAGTGTATAACTTTTTGAGTATATTAATTGTAGATGTAGATGTGATAGACGTAGTTGGTATTACTTCTAACCACTTTGTGTAAGCATCTACAACAACAAGAAAATAATGGTTCATGAATGGTCCGGCATAATCAATATGAATTCGGCTCCAAGGTTCCTTGGGATATTCCCAACTGTGTATAGGAACTTTCACTGGATTCTTTTGCATGAGGCAACATGTCTGACATTCCTTTACCATACGCTCAATATCAACATCAATATTTTTCCACCATACATAGCTTCTTGCCAAAGCCTTCATTTTAACTATGCCTGTATGTGCTGTATGCAGTTCTTCCAATATCTTGGGTTGTAGTTCTTTTGGTACTACAATTCGTATTCCATAAAAAATACAGTTGTTTTGTAGGGAAAATTCATGAAGTCTTTTAGGGTCACTTCTACCTGATTGTACTTCTAGGTAGAGCCTTTGTAAGTCCGGGTCTTTTCCAGTCGCTTCTCTTATTTCTTGTAGTGTAACTGGCATTTCCGAGATTTGATTTAAGTAGAATGCGTCATCATCCGTGATTTTGTCATTTTCAGTGTTTGTAATGTTGTTCAATCTTGAAAAGTAGTCTGCGTTCGCATGTTCCGTAGTTTTTCTTAGTTTGATGTCATAATCAAAGCCTGCCAAGAAATTAGCGTAATGTACCAATCTAATAGCTGTAGTCGCAGGTGTAGCTTTTTCTGGATGTAATATTCTCGCCAATGGTTGATTGTCAATGACTAGTGTAATTTTTCTTCCATAACAATATTGAAAGAATTTCTTTAAACCCCATATCAACGCCGCTGCTTCTTTATCGAGCTGGCTGTAACCCTTTTCAGCTTTTGTTAGAGATCGTGATGCAAATGCTATGGGTCGTTCAGTCTTGTCTGGCAAAATGTGTGATAACACAGCTCCAAATCCAGTAGGTGATGCATCTGTAGCAAGAGTAACTGGTAAACCTCCACAAAATGGCATCAATACTTTCTCCCCACATATTTCTTCTTTTAAGTCTTTGAAGGTTTTTTCACATTCATTCGACCATAAAAATTCTGCATCCTTTTGCAACAACTTGTAGAGTGTATTTAATTTTGATGCTAGATTTGGAATAAATTGTTGGTAATAATTTATCAAACCCAAAAAAGTGCGTAGAGATGATACATCTGTAGGACGTGGACTATTCCTGATATCATTAATTTTCTCTTGAGTAGGATGTAGTCCTTTTTCATTAATTGTATGTCCGAGGTAGGTCACAGATTTTTGGAAAAATTGACATTTCTTCATATTGAGGTGTAATCCACTCTGCTGTAATTTATTGAAAACTGATCTAATTCTTTCCAATAATTGAATATAGCTACTTCCTTGTATGGCGATGTCATCAAAAAAACATGCTGTACCTTCCATTTCATGTAGCGTTTGATCCATGTAACGCTGCCAAATATTTGGCGCTACCTTCACACCGAACATCAGTCTTTTCACTTTGTAAGTGCCCTTGCATGTGCTGATGGTTTGCATTTCCGCCGTCTCATCAGTAGTTAACATGTGTAAGTACGCTTGATTGATGTCAAGAGTGCAGAAGTACTTTCCACCGCTCAGTTTTGAAAATATTTCTTCAATTCTAGGTATCGGGTAATTGTCCGTTTCAATATTTTTATTTAAAGTCGCTCTGTAATCAGCGCATAAACGTAACTTTCCATTCTGTTTAACTATAGGGACAATAGGAGTGCCCCACTGTGAATATGTAACTTTCTCTATGATACCTTCTTTTTCCAATCTGTCAATTTCAGTTTCCACTTGACTTTTTAAAGCAAATGGCACGGGTCGTGCCTTTAAGAATACTGGGATTGTTCCTTCTTTTAATTTAAATGATGCTTTATAGTTGTTAATTTGACCAATTTCTTCTGAAAACAATTCTTTATATTCTTCTAGTAATTTTTGAAGTTTAATATTAAATTCTTTTTCTGATAAATCATTTTCTTCTTTACTAATGGAGTGGACATTAAATTGTAAGTTAAGTTTTCTAAGCCATTCTCTTCCCACAACAGGGTCTACTTTTCTCTCTATGACAAATATTCTTCCTTGAAACTCTTTATTGTTGTATGAAATTTGTATCATTGAAGTGCCAATAGGTTTTATTATTTCTCCTGTGTATGTTCTCAATTTTACTGAAGTACTTGTTAACTTTAAGTTTGTGAAATGCTTGTAAAAATATTCCGTGGAACATGTAGTAACAGCTGCTCCTGTATCCATTTCTAAGTTATGTAACTTCCCATTCAATTGTAATGAAATGTAAAATTTTTCATTTTGTACATGTATTTTATGTAATGTATGTAGTTTATGTATCTCGTATATTTCTTCCTCAGAGCTATTATCTTCTTCTATTTCTATTTGTTTTTGATCTTTAAAGCAAACTGCCTGTATATGTCCTCTGATTTTACATTTCTTGCAAAACAATTTGTCTTTCAGGGTACACTGATTTGCAGTGTGGTTGCCTTTGCCACAACGGAAGCATTTATTATTTTGTTTATTTCTATCTTCTTGTTTACTGTAAGTGTTTTTCTTGAAATTATTTTTCTTGTATTTATTCAATGTAATTTTATTAATATTGGATTGTATTTCTGTTCCCATTTCTTTAGATTCAGTTTTTGAAGTTTCTATAGCCAAAGCAATTCGCAATATGTCTTCAAACTTAGTAGTAGACGCTTCCTGTAGTAGCCTTTCTTTTATTTCTGCATTGCGCAACCCTCGTATAAATTGGACTCGAAGGTGTGTTTCAAATGTTGTATGTTTGCAACTATTACAGATAAAGTTACATTTTCCCCCAATTTCCTTTAAGCTAGCCACATAGTTGGCTATAGATTCATACTCGTGCTGCGTTCTTAGGCAGAATTTATGCTGCTGAGCCACTTCACCAGGTTCCGGGGCAATGTGATCGCCCAATATTTTAACTAAATAATCATATGATTTTGATTCTGGAGTATCCGGGGCTGTGATGTTCTTCAATAATTGGTAATATTTTGGTCCAATACAGTTTAAAAATATTTGTAACTTAGTGACATCGTTTGTCACCCCCTTTAGGGTTATGTAGTTTTGTAATCTTTGCAAATAGCAAGGAAAAGATTCATTGCTTTCATCGTACGGCTGTAATGTAATGCCACTAATAGATTTGTTTGTACCTTGCTCCAGTAATGCCCTTTGTAGGCTCGCCTGCTGAGCTTGCATGCCGCGCATCGTGTCCATCATTTGCGCTAGTACCTGTGATAGTTGTTGTTCCATTTTTGATATTTTTTTTTTTAAAATTTTGATGGGAAAAAGGAAATTGTGAAGCGGGTGATCAACACAGGAATGGGAACCCTTGGATTTATGGATTAAGGTAAGCGGATGCACTGGGAATTTCTTAGGTTATGCACGCGGCCTTACTGTCACTTGCACTTGTTGAAAATTCCTTCGAAGATTCGTTTCTATCCTCGTCGCCACTGTTAGTATTTCGTATTGTACGTATGTATTTCTACCTATATGTTATAATGTAAAAGAGTAATTAATATACGATGTATGTATTTCTGATTCTATATTTATTTCCACAATGTATTCGTGAACAACTAAAAAGTGTTACAGGATATATATAGCTTGACATATGTCAAAGTATGAAGATGCGTTCTGAAACACGCAGATATCTAACAGTGTGACTATAGCTACAAATAAACGTCTGATCTATCTACATTGACGTGTGTGTGGATGTATAACTTCGTTAGTGATTACTCAACATATATGAAAGCCTTACCTGTGACTAAATCAAATTCTTATGACTGCTCTGGCCAGCATGGCTCTAGTAGTACAGAGAGCGTCGTACTCCTGCAGTACGACGACAAGTAGGACAGAGACTAAACGAGGAAAACCTGACGATGATGATTTTATTATACTTACTAAAAAAGCGACTAAAACTTAATAAATTATATTACTTCATTACTTGTTTAGATTGAAGAAGCTGTGAGCGCGAGCGGCTCTCCCAAGATATCCGCCGCCATCAACAACACGGGCAAAAACCCGTTCGACGACGAGTACGACGATACCAAGAACCCGTTCGCGGACGACGATGACGTCATCACCGACCCCACCAACCCTTTTGCTGAAGAGGCCGACGATTACGACAAAAACTTGAATCCTTTCTCGTGAACTCGTAAGTTTTCTCTGTATTTGTAACGTTACCGTGTGAGACGCCTTTTGGTCCAGTTTCATTACTAGTAGAGACCACCTGACCACCTAGGTCTCATGATACCGCGCTACCTTACTCGACTTTTATACTTTATTCCTACAACTTAAGGTCCATTTTAGTTTGGCTGCGATTCCATATAAATGTCAAACTATCTAACGATCGAGATGTTTACAAACTTATTGCCGACTTATTATAAAACACGGACTAACTTGTACTAGGTTTAAACCAGTTTCCAGCTTAAACAAGTTGACATCTAGGAAATTGTCACTTCCTCAACTGTCAATGTCAACTTGATTTGGATAGATCTGGATTAACCCTTTAAATTTCGGACGCCCGGAGCGGGCGTCTGATGTATTGTTTTACTATTGTGTCTGCTTTGTCGACGTTTGAAGGGCTAAACATAATATAGAATTAAACATAGTAAGTTCTTTTATAATAAGATGGTTTAAGTTTATATCTCACGGAGATCTCACTAAAGTTTAGTTTTCAATTGTGGCCTTTTGTAGTAAGTGTAGGTTTCTCCCGTGGCTCTGCGTAATATAAGCATATTTTATATATAAATGGCCTCCAAATTCAATCGCTAGAATTTCGTAGTTTAATTCACTTACCAAAGTAAAATCAAACATGAAGTTTATATATCCAATCTGATGACGTCACCGAACTTTTCCATCTGAAGTGGATTCCAGAATTTTCGTTATGACGCTATTAATAAACATGCGGGCTAGTTTAACATATTGGTGGGATATAGCTAATAAAATGTTATCCCGCACATCAAAATGTATTGAATGAACGCTTGTTATTGAAATATATTTTATATTTTGTACTGTATGTAATGTGCTATAGTAAATTAAGTGAAGTTTTATTTAATAAATATTCTTAATTCTTATATGTGGATCTTTGACTTGTTCGTTTGTCCGATACTCTTCTTCCTTGTATCACTATGACATAATATATAAACTTCCTTTATTCGTCAGAAACGTGGACTCTTTATCGCAAACACATACGGGTCTTAGATAGATTTCATCTCAGATGCCTTCGCGATATATTAAACATCAAGTGGTCCGATCGCATAAGGAACACTGAAGTATTGCGACGGGCCGGAGTCCACGGTATTGAGGCCTACTTGATGCGGCGCCAGCTGCGTTGGAGTGGACATGTGGTGAGAATGCCCGACGAGAGGATGGCTAAGCGCATCTTCTTTTCTAAACTTAAGGATGGCAAGCGGAAACAAGGCGGCCAGCTCCTCAGATACAAAGATGTTCAGAAAAGACATATGAAAAGATGCCAAATAGACCATACTCGTTGGGAAAGTTTGGCTGCGCAAAGGATAGAGTGGAGACGCCTAGTGCATCATAATGTAGATGTTTTTGAAGACCGCAGGAGGCATGAACAAGAATCAAAGCGAGAGGCGTTTAAAAACAAACCACCCTCCTCAATACAATACAATATAACTATGTCGGCCGTACCCTGACGTGTCCGCACTGTGCACGTACGCTCATATCAAAAATAGGGTATGTCAGCCACATCAGGGCACATGAGCGACGCCTTGAATGAATTTTTTAAATTTATATATAAATTGGTATCAAACAAATACAGTCACCATAGCCGAAAACGGCCAGGGAAAGATGATGAATATTTACATATAAAAGCTTTATAAACTCCGTCACAACCACTGCCTATGTTTTTCCATTCACGCCCAGCATTAGGGTCAGGTCCGACAGAGAGGAGCGCAGCGGAGAGGATTTTTTTATGACACTCGAAAATAAACTAAGTATATATTTTGTTTATAACATTTTAGGCTATGGTAATACAGTCTTATTTCAATTGAGTTAGTAAATTTCTCGAGCATTTTCCTCTCTATCTGACCTTACGCTATGCGTATCCTTTGGATCTAATGGCTCTAGGCTCTGTCTAGCCCGTTAGCGATATAGGCATGATCATGTTATGAACCTTCACAAAATCCCAATTTCAGGAAACAACTTTTTACGCGATTTTCGTTGATAGATATTTCAGTTGTGGAATAGGTCTGAATACGTTGATATTTTACGAATTACCTGCTTATGTAAAACATATAATTCCTTAGTCCAAGGCTTATGAATGCCATGCAATCAGAGTCCTTCAAAAATTTTGTAGAGAGCCTTTGGTTCACGGAGATAATTCAGCGTTTGGAGACAACACACGTTCTTTTCTGGCAAGGGTCGAGTGGAAGGGTTCGTAAACAAACAATGATTTGGAAATTTTCAAAGCATTTTATTTATGACCTTTAACACTGTGTATAATATATTTTGATAGTACATTTAGAGCAATGAGTAATATTACCAATCATTACATTGTTCTTATTTTCATAAATTGAATGAAATTCATAAATTATATATAGAATATATAATTTTATAATATCATTCTCGCCCAACAATCAACAATCACTATCGAAATCACAAGGGCGGAGCGTGATCCGCGCGTCGTTCGCGCGCCACGCCCCGCCCGCCGCCGCCAACCACTCAGTATACAATAAAAGCACTAAACAAATTATACAAGCCCCGATCAGTACTACCCGCGAATACCCCAACTTTCCACAAATAAATTATGAGAAATAACGTAACGTCAGAAAACAACTAGTCCTATAAAAATAGCAGCACAGCTTAAACAGTATATCTATAAAAATATATATGATTCCAGCCTCCGCCTTTACATCTAAGGATTTAGAATTACAAAAATATAACAACTAAAATAATTACGCAAACTAAACTTCCAAGAGAAACTAATTTCCATAGAATGCCGACTCAGCACGACCACACCGTGATTTAATATTCCTGCTCACTATTCAACTACGTAAACACCATTTTGCTATGCAAAATACATTACCCTAGTTATTCGAAAAGGAAATAATTTACAAACTTTGGAATGTTATACAAAATGACTAGAAACGAAATGATCGTAGTAACGCGTCATGATAGCTTGAGATCTTTACTCGTTCACAGTAGAGTTACAAGCGAAGTTGTCGAAATGTAGTACAAAATGGATTTTTGGACATTTTAAATATTCACTTTGTACCCATCAGTAAGACTCGATGCAAAATTATTGAAAATGGAAGAAAATAACCTCTCAGTAGACAACCAGACATCATATGTCGCAAAACAGAACACATCCATGACAAAATGTTGACGACAATAATTGTATTAATTTCAATTGAAATATTACACATAGCATGTCTAAATTTGGATAATACTTTTCTCATCTTACATCTACGTATATTCTATGCTAAATTATTATCAGGATATTTCCTAGTGTTTAGCCGAATATATTACGTCTACGATTGTGTAAGCCGGTGATGGACTGAACAGAAGAAAGCGATTTGTTTAATTAAACTGTAACCCATGTAAGTACCAAATTAATTAGTTAAGATATTTATTTACAAAGACCGAAAGTCACTTAAGCTTACAATGTTGTCATAAATATAATATCTATGTACGTACACTTGATTTATAGGATTGGAAAATAGTCACCTAGAAGCGATAGTACAGTGACAATATTACAATAATATTATTTAACATTTATCGAAGCGGTAACGAGATTCAAGAATTGCTTGGACTTACAACAGATCGTTGAGACGAAACAAAGTCAAAGAAACGTTATATAAAACTACCGTCACATACATTATCTACCTACGATGATACAAATTATTTCTGTATAAATATCATAGTGATCTATGGACTTATGGATGAAACAACACAACAGTGAGGGTGTGTTACAACGTATGTCGAACAAGAAGTGCTATTTTTTTTGCATGTCACGACGAATGATTTGTAAAAAATATATTTAGCTAACCATAAACGAATTTTAGAAGTTTTCTGCATAAAACAATAATGGTTTTCGCTGATAAGACGCGACGGTTTCAAAAATACTAATAATATAAAAGCAATGACTTGAAAACTTACAAGTTTTAAGTTTTGCTAACTCCTTGAACGAAAAATAGCACTCCTGGTCTGTACCCACGTCGTATGAATCTACTTGGTGATTGTTCGCGGCACAGCTACCCTATCACATACAATGTTAAGTTGACTAGACATCAGCGGAATGGTTGTGTCAACTAAACTCACTGACAAATCGAATAATCATAACTTTACGTTGGTAACATCCACATTAACCTACTTTATACAATCCAGTGAAATAATTATCATAGAAAATAAATTATATAAATAATCGGAACTACGAAGTAGCGTACAAGTAAAATAATTTTTATATTTTTTTTGTAACGCGTAGTCTATATTTAACTACATTGTCATTAATTATAATGTATTTACAATCAATACTAAAATGTGAAAAGAATCGTGACGTATGACTGCATACGAGTACGGACTAACGCCATCTTCAATTGGCCTTTGAGCCTCAAAATATATTTATTGTACCGTTCGGGTCATACGTATATACAAGGTAAGTTACATTAATAATGTATCCAACATTACAAGAAAATCTATATAGGTATGATCATATTCATCTCACAATACAAGTCATATTAAATTCTTATCTTGTTACAAATGGAGTCTATCAGAATCGCTGTGGAATACATTTTGTGCGCGACATCAACATCAACGAATGCGTTTTGTGGCGCAAATGTATTGTGCGCGGCCACCAGTCGCCTCTCCAGTCGTTGTACCACGATATGAAACTTAACAAAATCATCCACAAACTTCGCGACATGATCCATTTCTCTATGGGCTTCGAGTATAATAAAATTCACCAAATGCCCGAATGTCAACTTACATCAGTACGCGTGGTTTATAACGCGACTTTTCTATGGCATATGTCGATCGCCTATTTTCTATTGCTATCCCTGTCTTGCTATTAAAAGCTAACAAAGACTGCAATAGAAAATTGGTTTGACACGCGCTGTGTTATCTCAGTTATGTCACTGCTTTATGAATACAAAAACTGATGAAAAGATTATTACATTTCATTTCGACTAATTGAATGTCAACCCGAAGTCCATACAGACAGATACAAATGTCCAAAAATGAAGATTTTGACTACAGTCGAGTAACAACTGGGAAGACTAGTCAAAGAGACTCGTGTACTTTGACAGTGTACTACAACAGAGATACCAACTCGACACGCCCCCGTCTTTCCCATTTCACAATATAATTTCAACATTTCGAATAGCTTATAAGAACTTTAATACAATATGCATCTATCTAGAGAAAATCGTGGTCCAAGGACCGTAGTGTTGATAAATACTAGAGCTTATAAACAACATGCAACCACCATAGACATTGAAACAGCCATATACTACACATACATTATTGTTCACAGGTATATAGTCCTTCGGTAAATATTATCTTTTCTTACCCCGCCGTTATTTCGTGCACCGGTTTGGTCCCCACTACTCTTTGACCCTCGTATAGTTAAAACTCTCTCAATTGTAAAAAAGATATAGCAACATGTATCAACACATACATATATAATTTATTTACGTATAGGTCGTATTCTGCATTAAATGCAACTGGTATATATAATACTGCTAATAAATAAAGATATGCTAAAATAATTGAATCATTCTCATTGATATTTAAATTCATATTCTTCCATATTACTTACACTGTGGTCCCGAATTGTGAAAATAAAGTTGACTAAAATTAAATCTGACAATAATTCAGACTGTAGTGGACCACACATATAGCAATATCTAGTCTCATGTCTGCTACTCAACTTCGAAAACGCGACGCAGGGACACTGTCCATAATGACAATGTCAAATGTCCAATATCTAACTCCATCTTTAGAGATAGAAAATGGCGGTTTGACATTGACAATGACTATGCGTCATTTTATCATGGTCGAGTAATGCTTTAGGCTTATTACAGCGTCGGTCGTCGACCTCGCGTGTAGCATTTGTATACTCCCCACCAAACCAGCCACAGACATACAATATCCACAACTTGGCATCTTTAGGTCCTTAACAATCAATATTTGACACAATTTAAAATCTGTCGTTACAAAGTTGGCATTATTTTCAGTCCCTTTAGGCTCATTAGGAAGTTTTCACTCGTATTAGGGAATGTTGTTCAATTTTTGTTGACATTAAAAAGTGTCGAAACGTCTTAAAACATTTAACAATTCAAAGCCAACAGTATAAGCATACTTCCTGTGAAATCGGTCGTGACATAGGAAGTACTTTCTGATTAACCAACTAATAATATGAATAAAGTGAACATCAGTCACCAAAAGCGGTAGCGCATTCTACACTTGAAAAAGCTGTTACCTCATCCATATTAGTTAGTAAAAGGTTAGGACCTAAAGGTGCTTTTCGGTGGCCGTTTCAATACCCTGGGCGTTGCGCGCTGCGTATAGCCCTCTGCTGCAAATGGCCGTCGGTGACGCACTTAAAAAACGAGGATAGACTCCATAGTGAGGTCTCATGCGTGCGCGGGCGCGGCGGGAGCAGCGGGCGGCGCGGGGGGTGCGGGCAGCGCGGGGGGCGCGCCCGCGGGGGCGCCGCGCCGGCTCGAGCGGGACCTGCGCGCGCACAACTTTACGCGTGTATATTGTCATGGGCCGAGGTGACCGATTGCAGTTATCGTCGGCGGCGTTCTAATACGACTTTCAATAAGATTTATTTATCCTAAATTTAATAATATTTATTGACTTTGACTTTGTTTTGCACTTTGGCTACATTCGCATGAAGAGTAACGAGTTGTTCTTGCAATACCAAAAAGAGGAAATTTTATCCTTTTTGTTTCTAAGAGGCTTGCAAGATTTTTTCGATAGAGGTGTTTTGATTCTTATAAAAATGGGAGACCAAAAAAGGTAAATCTGGCCTACTTTTTGTATGAACAACGACATGTGTCATTCTTTCATCGCGCTAAGAAAGACCCATTAGAACGTCGCCGTATGAATTTACGAGTGTCAGTTTGTTTTTGCATTCGGTTCTGAATGATCCTATATTTATCTTGTGCAGTCCAGAGGCAGTATGTCATAAAAAATATATGGCGATTCGCATCAAATTTAAGTATGCAAACTGTAACCCGTAAATCGTATCTAGAACTACAGAAAGAAGATATAAAAATCTCTTCTAAACAAATAAATAATCAGAGAGATGGGTACTTCAACCTTTTTTTTTCATACAGCTTGAAACTCGTCCTTAACACGAGACTTAGTAAGGATGCAGAAAGTACCAGCTGCTTCTCTTAGCTTGCAGATCATATAAATATTTTTTTTAAACTAAAAACCGACTTCTCCCCCAAACTACACAACCGATTTTGATAAAATTGCTAAGGGCCTTACAAGTATACCTTTTCAAACAAAAAAAGAATGTTCCAAATCGGTCCAGGCGTCTTCGAATAATCGGTTAACATACAAAAAAATAAAAGATAGCGACGAATTGATTACTTCCTCCTGTTTGAAAGTCGGTTAATAAGATGAATGAGAATTATGTCTCTTTTTTTACACTGACAATGGGCGAGATTGATTAAGCTTAGTCTGATGCCTTTAGGCCGCTCATAAATTTGATATCAGTTAGTAATAATACACTTAATAAAAAAGAAAGAAGGAATAGAGACATGATATGTTACTAGTGATGAGGTGTAGAGGACTTACCTGATCTGTCCAGCCAACAGTGGGTTAATAGCATATAGCCAGTCGTGCACTTCTTTGTCGCCAAGTGTTTGTAGTAGGTAGCCTCGTTCCTTACTCACGACGCTGTAACAATAACAAAACTTTTTAGTGATTTTTTAAAATTGGGTAGTTTCCAGGTTCGTTCGGCGCAAGCTAGGCTAATAAGTCGAAAACCGTATTCGAGGCGTGCAAAGTAAATGGTACTTTAGTACGTTGTAACTGGATTTAATTTAGCAAATTTGCTATCCAAGTGAATCTTTGTGGGGACCCAAACTGACCTGAAAGTGTTAGGCATGCGGACCATCTGCTCCTGGTCCTCGGAGTACTCGACGTGCGCGTTGGCGAGGTTGATGACGGCGCGCTCGATGGGGTCGCGCTCGTCGCGGTAAATGAACACGTACGGCCGCCTCACCACCTGCAACGGGAATTTGATTGAGTCTGTTTATCTTCTCTCTCCTGCAATGGGGAGATTGAGTGTATATATTAAGTCTATTTGGTTTGTTGTTTCTCGATAGAAGACATATATTTTTTAACATTTAACACCATGGTCATATTTCGTACCAGTTACATGTTGACATTTCTCAATTTTAGTCTTTTTGTTATTTTGGTCAAAATCAAAGTAGCAAAGACTAAAATTCAGGACAAAAGATCAAAGTATACAGAGATTATCAATACAATAACTTAGTAATTTGTCGTGTTTTCTTGTCTCTTTTCTATGGCCCCGCCGAGGTAAAATAGGAAGGCTTTACCTAAACATGTACGATACGTTGTCTAACTGCAAAATAGATTGCCAAATTGCCCACAAAGACGCCCGACTGCCCACAATGATACCTAACTAACTACCCACGATGATGCCCATTTGCCCACAATGTTGCCCAAATAACTGGCCTACAATGTTGCCCAACTGCCCACAAAAATGCCTAACTTCCCACCATGTTGCCCATACGCCCACAATTCTACCCAACTGCCCACAACACTGCCCAACTGCCCACAATCCTACTTAACCGCTTACAACACAGCCCAACTGACCAGCCAGCGCTTCTTCCAGCCGTGCGTGCCGTGCTGCAGCACGTTGAGGTACCCGCGGCGCGCCACGGCCGCCGACACGCGCACCTCCTCGCACTCCGGCACGTACAGCGCGCCCGCCGCGCCCGCCAGTACTACGTTGCCCGCCGCCCAGCCAGACATTGATTTCTCTAGCAGAGCGCGCTCGGGTGAACATAGTCTGTAGTGAAAAACAAATTATCACTGACGCTTCGTCACAAACATACTTGAGTGTAAAGGCTTGAAACATAGCCCATCAGACTGGGTAGGGACCAATACTGAACTGGGTATTTTCGACGTAATCTTCCCAGCAGTGGTCGTTCCGAAACGCTAGTAGATTTTAGCTTTTGCACTAAAATAATATTTTAAAAAATGACTTTGATACGTGCCGATTTGTTCAAAGGTATGAAAACAAATGCAAGCCTGTACTGTACATGTGACAGAGATCACAAAGCCGCTTGCCGCACTTAGGCGCCTATTGAGTTGTATTCTGCATTACCAATACAACAATAACGATATTTTTTGACATATTTCAATGGTCACCCATGGTAAAAGTTAGTTAGGTGCCTACATTTTGGTCTCAAACTCATTGCCTGAACACTATGGTCTTGAACACCTTGCCCACTATGGTCGAATTAACCCTTTCACCGCGAATATCGGATTTATCCGACAGTGAATTTTCTTACTGAAATTACAAGACCCTGGATTTTCTAACCCCGTCCCGAAATGGGCACGAAAATGTTTGTCAGATAAATCCAACGTTACGGTTAAAGGGTTAAGGATCTCTTAGCAAATACGAAGAAACACTTACTCGAAGCTGCTCGCACTGTGTATAGAGGACAACAGACTGGGCGTGGACATGTCTGCCTAGACGCCCTCGTCTACGGGCGTTGCGGGGGACACGGCCGTCTCAAACTCCTTGCATAAACACTATGGTCGAATTGAGGGTCTCTTAGCAAATACGAAGGAACACTTACTCGAAGCTGCTCGCGCTGTGTATGGAGGAGAGCAGACTGGGCGTGGACATGTCTGCAGAGACGCCCTCGTCTACGGGCGTGGCGGGGGACACGGCGGTCTCGACCTCCTTGCCTGATACACCTATTCGACCTGCAGTATAAAGTTGAGCTTAGTTTTACAGCTGCTACAGAGGAGTTCACGACTTTTAATATTTTTTTTATGAGTTTCAAATTCTTGGTGACAATTTTTTTTTAAATTTAGCATAATTTACTAATAGTTTATTTTATAGCTTAGTTTAGTTTTATTCTTGTTCTTGTTCTTGTTTTCTCAATTATATCTTGTATTTATTTATTTTGTGCAATAAAAGACTGAAATTTATAAAAATATCCGTAGTACGGATTGTTATAAAGAGATTCATCTACGAGATACGGATTTCGTACTCTTTCTGTTTGTCACTTTCCTTGGTGTTAAATACAAAAAAAATATGAATAGCATGTAATTAATAAGGGTTTTTAAAAATATGGGTAGTGCTTCAAGGTAAGTCGGTTTAAATTAACTGGACAATTTACAATTCTAAATGTCTATAGGTATATGCCATACCTACGGTGTAAAGACATTTGTTCAATGAACTTTTAGCTCGACCGGTGCTAAAGCTTTTCGTCGCTCTCTTTCGCTCTAGCTAATGAAGGTTCAAAAAGGATAGCATCATAGAAAAGTGCTATTCCGTGCTGCAAGATATAGCCCAACCCTTACGAAACTTCCTATTAGAAATGATTGTACATTTGTGAGTATGTAACGACTAACTCACCCTGCATGAGTTTGATGTATTTGAGCGCGAGCTCTTTCTCGCCGGGCGCCATCTCGCGGTCGTTGTCGTCTCGCGCCGTTTCTGAGGCTGCCTTCGCCGCCATATTGCATACCTCCTAAAATCATAAGTATAAGCATACATTGTGATCTGTGTTAAGACTTTTTTACAATAATTATATTTCTCCCAGACCAGCATGGGAGATTTATAAATTTTAATATACCTACTATTTAGTTACAAATTTGAATAGAACTGTATACATATTAAGAATTATTACGTAACAAATAAACACAATTAAAAGGAATAATAATTTATATCACATGCTAGTAAATTATTTAAAAAAAAAACTAAGTTTTACTGTGTATCTCTAGGATATTATATTAATATTATATTATGGGATACTAACTCAACGATACAATAGTTTACAATAAACAAATAGATATATATATATATATATATATATATAAACACGCATGACTAGCGATGTGCCGTTCCCGGAAACGTTTCCAAATTCCCCAGATTTCTAAAATCAATCCCGGGAACGTTCCCAATAATTGGAAATGTCAGAGAAAGTTATAATTTTATTTATCAGACAATTTTTTTATCAATGCAAATGTATTAAACTTATGTAAATGCATTTCTTAATATGTTTTTATTACAAATATTTCCAATAATCCATAACATTTCCAAAAATGTGGGAACGTTCCCAAATTTCTAGGGAATGTTCCCTTGTTAACGGGAACGTTTCCTTGATGCCGGGAACGAGTCCCGTTTCCATAGGATATACATCTTATTAATCGAGGGAAAAAAACATTTTTATTGTTTTATGGTCATTAATATGTTATACAATTATTTAAAAATCTAAAACCTTAAACGTGCCGACTTTCTTGGTAATACGTTAAAAATAAATTATTTTGATATTTGATCTGCTGATGAATATACATATTAAGAATACTTAACAAACTATAGCAGAAAACATTCATATGCAGAAAAAATAAAATTGATACGGGAACGTTCCCCTGAAATTGGGAATATTCCCGGGAACATTCCCGTAAACGGGAATGAGGAACGTTCCCTGGAAACGGGAATTTGGGAACGGCACATCACTACCCATGACCCAGAAAAAATTGAAAAAGGCAATTTTCCAACTTGCCCTGACCATGGACCGAATCAAGGACCTCCGGATTGATGGTCTAGCGGGATGACCACTACGCCGCGGAGGTCGTCATACAACATAGGCCGTCGCAGTCATTTTTTCATGACGGTTTACGTGATATAACATGCAAAATTATTTGAAAAGATAACACAATTTACCTTTTCTGTCTTGGTGAAGTCGTTGGCGGTGACAGAGTTCTCGTGTCCGTGCTTGAGTCTCTCGCGCAGTGCGAGGAAGTGCCGCGTCCGACCGACTTGCTCCAGACGGGTCATTTTTTCTAGCTCCCACTGTAAAAATTAAAAAAAAATAAGATGAAAATTGACAAAAAAAACTTAAGAAATACATGCACATCTTTCATTTATTTTGATCACTTTTTGGGTCATAACTCTTGTTGTTTTTGTCGTGTGTGTAAGAGGCCAACACTGGTGCCAAATTTTTCGAGCTGCCTCAAGGTACCTGACATAGCTTGACTGCCATACAATGATGACAGCCGCAGCCGGGACCAACGGCTTATACGTGCCTTGCGAAGCACGGAGGAGCTTGAGATTTTTTTATGCCACTTGTGGTCACCGATTCAAGTGCGGACCACGCCCGATGTCTCTTTACTTGCGAATGCTCTAGTAATGCGCACGTTTTTCGTTAAAACTGTTTTCGTGGAAAGTAGTATAACTTACTATAAAAGTTTGGCTGGTGGTTAAAAAGTCTACCCAACGTCTTATAAACATAATTATTTCTGTTCTTTGTCACTAGATTAGACAAGTAGTACTGCTGTAAATGCTATAAATACTCAAAAAGTATATTAAACAGTTTCTTTGTCACTTTTTTAATAGTATTGTGTGCTGCCACCTCTGTGAGGCTACTCCGCAACTCCAGTTTTGCCTAATTACATGCCCTTCAGTAGTTTATACAACGTTGGGTATCTGTTACGTTAATAACTATTTTATATTTGCCTTCACCCAATAGTGGGACACGGGAATAAGCTATTAAAAAGAACTTGCCTGGTGGTCGAATATGAGCGAGTCTCCCCGCGGCCTCCATCCGTGCAGGTTCTCTTCGCCGCGTACGTATGTTCCGCTCGTGTCCAGCACTCGTCGCTGTCGCCTTTGTACACCTGCGATGAAGGACAATACAATATAATACAAAATCTTTATTGTACCATTTACAATTTTTTAACACTTATGAAATAACAACATTGTAATGAGGTACAAAAGACGGCCTTATCGCCGAAGCAATCAACCATCGGACCAGAAAATATTACAATGCCAAAAGAGAATATGCACGTATTTTTTTTATTTGCTTTATAAAATCCTCATTCACCACAGCAAACAAATATGAAAAAAATTATAAAATATCTTAATCAGCGACGAACTTGTGGTACTTCAAAGTTACAATTAGAAAGAGAAGTCCGATATGGACTGGTGACGTCAACGTCCATGTCATCTATACATTTGCCATAGAATATATATTTTTGCGAGTGATACTAAACAACTTTGTCCAAGAAACATGTATCAACAAATGAAAAATATTTTTTTGGTTTTCATAGAAACTCGCCGCTGATTGGTCAATTTGTATGGGAGGCTAAAGTCGTTCAGCATCTTATATTGAATTTAATTTTAACATAGTTTCAGTATATTTTGTTAGTGACTGTGTAAAAAAAAGCATTTAAAAATGCTGCGTAAAGCATTCTTAACAGACTTCTAAATAGGAAGAGGTTCGCGATCTTTTATCTTTTTTATGTATGTTCACCGATTATTCGAAGAGCCTGAACCGATTTGTACAATTCTTGTTTTCATATGTTTTTGTCAGATTTCTTGAGTCATTTGTTTCACTCTGTACTTATAAACTAACCTGGCAAGCGCCCGATGTAGGCTAAGCTCGTTCACCCCGGTAAGATGATCGGCCCTGGCCTGCCGTACGTTTTTAGTTTTAAAATTATCATTTACTAGGAGTTGCTTTTTTGTCCCACAGTATTTACTGGTTTCTGTTAGATTCCTTGATTCATTTGTCCCACGCTGTACCTATATAAACTAACCTGGTTCGAGCGCCCGATGTAGACTAAGCTCGTACACGCCGGTGAGATGGTCGGCCCTAGCTTGCCGTCCGCCAAACAGCGCCCGCCGCAGCGAGCGTCCCGTACGGGCCTCGCGCCCCACTACCACCACCGACAGGTCCTTGGTGATGATTGCTGGCCGCCCGCAGTTCTCCACCTGGCGAAAGTCATACATTGGAGCTTGTCTAGTAGACCTACCAAAATAGTTCTACCAGTTAATCTAACGGTCATTTTTGTAGAACTACTGAGATTTTTAGTTCAACTGTCAACGTCTACGTTTATAATCAAAGTTTGTGATACCTTTGTTCATAAAAGCTTTATTGATCATAATGGTACCAAATATGAATTATCCTAATGCATTCTCTACGAGTCAACTTTTAGGAAAACAGAAAATTTACTATTATGCACGTTTTTTTTCGCTTATTATTTCACGTCACGTTTAGGACGAAGAACTCTCTACTTAGTACCTTGGTCTCAAAACAAACTTGGATTGAATAAAGACTTATCTACCACAAAACATTTAAAAAAAAATTCAAGAAATAAATAAAAAATGAAAGTTTTGTACCTCTAGATAAGCGCTGAGCGTGATGTAGACGACCTCTCCATTTGCGCTCACCCTGTTGAGCAGCGGCGAGCCATGCAAACTGCTATCCCATGCTGCTTCGAACCTACAGACAACAAAAACTACATTTATTTCAGCCCATTCAAAGGTGACAAAGGAAATCAGTTAAAGTGTGTGAAGTTATATTTTGAGTTTTTTGTATTTTACGAAAATCCTTTATGAATATTTAAAAATGGATTTAGAAAGTACAGCTTTACAGATCAAGATAGAAATTAGTTTTGACGTTTTAGTGGGCAGAGTAGTAGAAGTAGAATAGTAGGCCTCCGTCCCTAGCTAAAAACTATTGCCAGCCGTATCGCAAGCCGAACTTAGCTTACTTAGCAAAGGAACGCCACGCGCCCGCCCTTATACGGGCATGCCGCGTGTATTGTATATCTACAGTAAAAAAATCTAGTGTTTTGCCACTGTAGAATTCACGTCATTTTTGTACGGTATACGGTATAAGACCATATTCATTGGAAATTTTACGTGAAATTTATTTATTATTCACTTGGAACGCTCCGCTGAGTCAAAGCAGCAAAATTTCGTTTTGTAGGGAAGTGATAGATCTGTTACATATTAACTTATCAGTAATTTGTGACAATAGGGAAAAGTTTTAATTGGATTGTATGTGTACATATTCAAAGTGGTTCAACATCAATGTATATCAGGGACGTGCATCACCGATTATTGCAGGATAGACTAATTGTGGGGCCTTTGCCCAGCAGTGGGACAAAAAAAACTCTCTGACTGAACTGACCCTATTAGTGTGTTTACATCCCGAGAGCCACTTATAATACGCGTCATATTGTTTAATACTATTAAATGTTCTTTTTAGCTTACCGCTTGTTTGAATGAAATCCAAAATAGGCTGGCATCGGCCATTTATGATTATTGCTCTTTTGTCCTCAAAAGTTAGAACAAACACCTGGTGCACAACTTTTACATGAAAAACTTTCCATTGCATTAAAGCGTTGTTATAAAGCGGTAATAAAGTTTTCCTCCTAATTTCATTTGCGATAGCAAACAAAGTTCAGAGCAGATCGTAATCACTTCACTTGTAATTTGTAATGCGACAATGCAAATAATTATCATTGGACAAGAAAAAATATCAAATATATACGACTAACACAAAAGTTTACGTAATTTCATTTTATCCTCGAACATATTCCGCGTATTTAAATTGGTAGCGTAACACAAGCGAGAACCAATAACTTTCTACTTTTCATCACGGAGTGCTTCAAGGAACAAATAAAAAGGCTCGAAATCGATATCATTCCTTATTGGTCAAAAATGAAAAGAGATAAAAAACGTTGATTATTGAGATAGAACTAGCTTAAAGATAAGGGCCATTTTTGAAACTCAGTATTTCACTAACCTAATGGTTTTTTCCATACAAAAATTAGCTTTGTATAACTGACGCGTTTTAAAAATGGCTGGCATAAGCTCTTGTCTTAGATATTGGTTGTGTGTGCGGATATTTCGCGTGTGTGTGCGTCGATGAAATACGTAGACGATCACACTACACATGCAAATTCCTATCCGTGCACTGTGAATGTGTGTAAATCGAGACACTACGGAGAATTGTCTTCTAGGTAGCTGCCTAGAGTACTGCGTATATATATACGTATACCTACACTAAGTAAGCGAGTACGTAGCCAGCATATGGCGCGATGGACAGGAAAGCGCGCGTTTATTTGAAAATATTAGTCTATTATAATTTATTTTTAAATAAAAAAATGTGCATATATTAGGGAACCTCCGGGTAGACAAAGTCTTTGAGTCTCTATGGAAAGCACGTGCCTGATGTATATGTTATACCTATGATGGCTGACCAAGTATTACTCACCTAAAGACTGCTCTGTCGTCAAGTGTCGGTCGTTCTCCGGGGAATAGTCCGAGAGATAAGGCTCCGTCTTCATCTCCGTCAGTCGTGTCTTCATTTGCTTCGGGTGTGTTTCGGATGCGGCCTATAAGAAAAACATCATAGTGTAAATAGTAATGAAAATGAAAATTTCAAGTACAATATTTGGAGAAAATGTGACAAAAAATATACAACGTGCAACCTGTAATAAAATGAACCACAGGCTATACTAGACCACTATAGTATAATAACAGTATAATAACAGTCACAAATTTAAAATTTGGCCTTTCCATACGATTTTTGAAGTAAAAACTTCTTTAGCGGCGTTGTGCACTTTTTTTGGAATGGGTAAAAAATGTTAAACTCGCGTCAGGACACGTGACCTGATCGAAAATTCGTAAGACGGATGGAGAGTAGACAGCTGGCGCGGCGTAGAAGAGGAAGTATCCCCCTCTCTTTTTTCGGCGCGGCGAAAATGTATGCCTGCGCCTACTGTTTCGTTTAGGCGGCGCAGGGCGCTTGCGCGAATGTTCGTGTGTGTTTATGTTACAGCGTGCTACGCGCATCCATGGATGGTGACAGCTGATGGCTCGACCGTCTGTGTAGTGGCCATACTGCTGTGTTTTCACTTCTGCCGGCACTCCCAGAGTGCAAACCGTCGTTTTTTTTTACTTATTTTATTATCATTATTCTATAGTGATCTAGTATAGCCTGTAGTTCGCTTTATTACGGGTATGTCTCTTCAGCGTTGTATATTTTTTATTTAATATTTTGCCCGCAACAAAAAGTTACATTATTTCTCTGTACTACCTTTGTACCACTGTGTTTGTAATGATATGTGATTAATGTTTGTTATTAAGTAAAATGAAGCTTTTAAATAATAATGATAATAACCTCCGTAGATGCAGCCATCTCACTTTTTAGATAAAAAGGTACTAAAAGGCCTGTTCATGTTGGCTTTGGCCCCATTAGCTCCTCAAAGAACAAACATAATAATAATATTTTGAACTAAATTAGCTCTTACCAACAACGAGTTCCCTGACGTCGCTCCACTGCAGGTCGGACGAGGGCTCGTGTAGGATGGTGATGCGGATGCGGCGCTGGATGCCCTGGTGCAGCAGGAATAGGCCGCGGCATGGTAGCTCGTCGCTGTGCTCTACCACCTATAGAAAGAATTAAAATTTAACCCAAACGTAGGATTTATCCGACAAACATGGTCGTCCCCATTTAGCGAGCGTCGGATATTTCCGACAAAAACCACTGCTGTTATTGCACATAACTTAAGTATCCGCATCCCTTTTTGGTTGTAGGTATTTATTTTTTTACTATGTTTCGCGCTGGGGCCACGGCAACTGACATAAAGTCTCGCGGTGAAAGAGCTATTTACTTTTTAACAGTTTACATTTTAGAAAGATGTCCCAATGAGTATGAATTCTGAATAGGCAAACTATATTTACTTCTTCATAACACTTGTTCGATAGGCCTATCTCATAGATTTTTAACTAAATCATATCGAGAGTGGGAATTCATTCCCACGGCAGCACCCCATTTGGGCTATGTGTGGGAAGTTGGTGAATGTTCTGCTGTTTTCAACACCTGACAAAAAGAGGGGTGATATAAGTTCGACGCCAGTGTTTGACAGTCTGACATCGTAGCTCTTAAACGGATGGACCAATTTCGATGTGATATTTTTAACGTGAAGACAAGTTTTCTTGCGATGGTTCTTAACTATGTTTGATTAAAATCAGCCATTCAAAAATTATTGCAGGTGAACGTTTGAAAGTCGGGAAATATTTGCCTGGCAAAAAAAGTTGTAGATGCAGCTCACAGATCATAAACCAGGCTCATAGGAGGATTTGAGGAGCTCGGTGGATCGGCGCGAGTGCGTATTACTAGCGCTTACGCAAGTGAAGCGACACCGGGCCACAAGAGACACAAACATTTCTCGAGCTTTTTCGTGTTTCGGAAGGCACGAAAGCCGTTGGTCCTGGCGTCAAGCTATGTCAGAAGCCTTTAGGGCCTTCGCTAAGTGACGCGGGCGCACGCGGCGGGTTTCAGTCTATCTCTTTCACAAACTCTAAGTGCGAAAGAAATAGCAGAATCCATTGCGGGTCACCTGTCTTTGTCGCACGTAGCGTTTGTGACAGAGATAAGACTGAACCCGCAGCGTGCGCCCGCGTCACTTAGCAGAGACCCTTAGACAGCCTGAAAAATCTGACACCAGTGATGGCCAATTACACACACGAATGACTGGTAGAGAATACATTAGCATTAAGTCCACCTTTTTTTGCACCATTATGGTCAATAAAGATTTAATAAAAAGAAATTTATGAGTACTTATACTTACAGCAGGCACATATTCCCCGTTAGGCGCCAGCTCGCAGATCTCGAACCACACCAGCAAGTCGTGCTTCGAGTGCAGGTGGGAGGAGCAGCACGGCGGGGCGACGCTGGCCGCGCCCCACTTGGGGCTGCGCACGGGCGCGCTGATGGGGATCGACGGGGGGAGCATGCGCCGCGGGGGGGTGCGGCCCGGCCCTGACACCACGCCGTCCTGCTTTGCGTCCTGGAATTAAAATTAAGTTTAGTATTCTGGAACGTGAAGACATTGCTGGATCCCGGCAAATTTGAGGAGCTTCAAAGAGGAGTAGGAAAACCCAAAAAAAATTATCAAGCAAATAAAATAAAAATTAAACATGAAAACATATCAAGACAAGAACCCAGCTCTTAAATATAAGAAGAACAAGCCACAGAATTAATATAAGTTACTTTTTCTTTAAGTTTTTTTTCTTTTTAATCTATACATATAATAAAACAGCAAAAAAAAGTGTGTCTGTACATTAAATATATTTCCAAAAAAAATATTGGGGGCGATGGAGACGTAGTAATAGAGTAAGAATTTAAAAAAAAATTAAAAAATGTCTGACTGTTTGTCTGTATGTCTGTTTGTCTGTTTGTACACGCTAATCTCTGGAAATACTGGACGGATTCGAATGAAACTTTTTTTGTTATATAGCTATTAAGCCTGGGCAACATATAGGGTATAAATGATTTTGGAAAATGGAACGCCTGATGCAGAACCATAATGGTCCAGCTAAACTATAAGTGATATAAAAATGCCGCCTTAGTAAAAGTTGTTCAACCTGATGAGCATTTTCCAGAGACATAAAGTCCATGCGAACGAAGTCGCGGTCTTCGGCTAGTTATTAATATATACGTATTACATACGAACGGAATCTCCAAAGGTGGAGGGTGTTGAGTGGTCGGCTGCAGGCGCCTGGCCAACTCCACAAGGCGAGAACGAGGGAGAGGTGCGAGGGTGGGGACGGGGACACATGTTGCGCGGGACCCAGGAATTTCGTTCTGTATGTAATATTCATATTAATTCCGTGCCTCCGTTCCATCTCATCAACCATCAAAAGACATGGGTCTACAGTTTGACATATTGAAGATTTTAACTAAAATAATCTACAAAATGTTAATAGTACATTATGGTACTAGTGTGTAACATTGGTGATTACCGCCGCGGCGCCATTGAGACCCAAGCCGTAGGCGAGGGTCTTAAGAGAGCCAAGGACGGTAATCATCAATACACACGTGTATCATACGACGTTTTTCAACACACTTGTGAATAAAAAAACAATGAAAACTAATTTTATTTAGTAGATAAAAAGTTTATTTAGAGAAACAATTAGTAAATGTGCAGTTAGTAAAATTATAATTAACTGTTTTTGATGACATAGCGGTCTCAACAGATAGATTATTTATTGAAATACTTCATGTTCTATTGTAATTTGAAATGGCTCATTATTCGTGTAGGTAGGTGAAATCCAATCATTGGATGTACTTGGCGTTTCGTCAGTAGGAATCTTATATAAAATTTTCAATATCGTCAGACGATTAAACCTTTGATTTCTTGCTTCTAAATCCATCGGATAGTCCCTTTAGATAAGCTTTCAAATTAGAGTATGTTTTTAAGTCCACTCCATTCTTTGTTCGGACTGTACTTTTTAACATTGAGTATAAACACCACAAAGAGCTAGGTTTGTACTTAGATGATAATTCTTTAAGGTACGCCATGAACACATTTTCTGAAAAAGAATGCGTATTCTTGCTGTTTTGCCATTTTATGAAATTTTGGTACGATATTAGATATTTTTCCTTGGAGTTTTCAGGTAGTAGACTTTCTACAACGTTAAGGGCTTCACATCTTATATCGGGCGGTGTACAACATAAATCATTTTCTTCGTAACTAGTACATACTTGTAGACATTTTAATTAATAAATAACTATAATTTCAACAGTGAAAACGAGTTGTAAAAAATGTTTCGCTATGGCGGGAAAAATAATCAGTTTTCCTATGCGCGCGCATTGCGATCGGCCACAGACTAAAGAGATGAGGTTTTTTTTTTCGCACAAAAGATTTGCGCCTATTCTGCCACGTACAAAATGGGGAATTTAAAGTTTTCTTTTATTACAGAGAAAACAAAAGTTATATTTGAGTGAAAGTTTTATTTAATAAACACGTACGAGTTAAAATTATCTATTTAAATAATAAGTTGCATGAATCGAGCAAGCAATAGGAACATTAATTTGTTTGTTCTATTGAACACGATCTTTTTTTTTAATAAAAACTTTTTTAATAAGAACAAAGCAACTCAAAGCAAGTACATACAATTCCATGAACTCAAACAATAAAATTAAAAAAAAATCTGTAACTCACTAGTGAGTTATAGCAATGAAAAAGTCACAGTTTGATTATGGGTGTCATAATGTGCCTAATTGCGGTGACCATAGAGCCACTTTATAAGCAAGTGTGTTGAAAAGATATTTTATAGTTTTTTTCCGAATAAGAACTTAATTCATCATCATCATCATCAGGTCTTTTTGTCTCCACTGCAGGAGCACGACCCTCTCTGTACTACCTGAGCCCCACTTGACCAGAGCAGCCAGAGGACTTGGCCTACACTCGCCAGAAGGGTTGGAGAGGTCTCATTGATGTTTATAAGCTTTGTTTAGCTTTTATTCCCTAAGTTGCCTTCTACGACATTCACGGGAGGACTTGGACCTCATAGCATAACAACTTAATTACTTCCTTTCAATATACCGAGTAATCTGTCAAAGTAACATCTCTTTTCAAATATTAAGTATATATTTTTTTTAAATAACTGACCAAAGCTTTTACGCTTACCTTGTGTAATGGATGTTGTTGGTAATGTCCGAATACTTCAAAAACTATCGGCTGCGTCTTGATATACTCGACAAAAGATTTCGTGACAGGAACCGTAATCTGAAAAATAATTCAAAATAAGTTCTTGTTCCATCGTTTTAGAAGCACAATGAAACTAAAACACAAGTCATAATATGATATTACTTACATTTTGTACGTGGTAGAATCCGAGTGGCGTATTTTTTCCGGTGTTCTTGACGGGTTCAGTAGAGAACGCGTCTTCGTTTCGATGCAGGAAGCTGTAACAAGTGTGACCATTGAGAACGTGATAAAAGAGAAGTTAAGAGAGCGAGAATATCTTATTCTCGCTCTCTTAACTTCTATTATAGATATAGATACCGTTTCCGAACAAGTTTTATATTTAACTCCTTTTCTCTCTTTTCTACCCTGTGCTACCCTAATATGATATCGGATACTAGTGAAAAATGTATTTTGCTTGATATGCAGCCGTTCTCGTAATTTTGGTAAGATTAGTGCCTACAATGTCAAAAATATTTGTGCACGTCGCTGGTAACACTACTAATCGCAAGCGTTTCTATAAAAACAGATTGATATAACATTGACATATTATTGCGTATAATTTTTTTATCTGTCTCTTGTTGCACAAATAATAAATATAGTAAATCCAAGAAGTCAGCTGACCTGACCACCTGATGTTAATTTGTTTCTGTTACAGTAAGCATGAAACACCAGATTGCCACAAGCGCGTTGCCGACCAGTTAAAAAAACCTGCAAAGACAATTAAAATATATAGCATCTCACTTGAACTGGCAGAAGACGTCAGCGTAGTCGGTAGCAATGCTGTGGGCCTGCAGCACGGTGACTCGGAACGTGAACTCGCGGCCGGGGGTCAGGTGCTCCGGCAGCTCTTCGTCCTTCAGCTCGGACGCCAGCGAGCTGTCCCCGCGCCCGCTGTCCGCGTCGCATTCATTCACTCCCAGCTCTGGAATTTGGTAAAGTGTACAGGCTGACTGGTAAATTACCTTGCATATTCAAATAGGGAATTCTGTAATCGATTCTTGTTCCAAATAAAGAAGTGTGGACACTCGCGCTACGGTGAAAGCGGTTGACAAAGACGGAACGAGCCGAGGTAAGTAGGAAGGTACCGAGCGCATAGCGAGCGCGCGGTTTTCAAACATCTGAGACTAATTAGTATTTTGTTGGTTTTATATTTTTGACGTTACGTGTGATGATGATTTATAATGTTCTTAAATATGACGCGTGATTTACCAGTCAGCCTGTATAAAGTTGTTTCGAAAGGTATACTTATATTAGTAATATATTCAAAGGTCAACAACTAAGTTAGGGGCCTGAAATGATGGAGCCACCAATTGTTTTTTTAATCTGTGTTATGGGCCTCTGTTAGTGAGGTAGTTCTGCAGTATCGTGGAATAGTTGAGGAAGTGGATATTATGAAAAAAGGGGAAATCTGGATAAATACTTGAAAAGAAAAGAATTTACTTATTACAATTAGAAAACTTCCATTAAGACATGGATAAAGAAAAGAGATGGGATAAAACTTTCCTGACAATAAAGTTGGATTCGATAAATGTTGAATTACAAAAATGTGCAATTTCGAAAATAAAATCTAGAGTTTTGCGGTCACAATTACTGTATTAGTATTACGGGACTTACCGGGATTAATATTGAAATTAATATCGAAAGTTTTAATATCAAAAAACGATATTAATAAGTCGGTAAGTTTCGTTATAGTAATAACAGTAATAAAATACGTTTCGCGCCAACTTCTTTTACCATAGTAACACGTAATGCACACCTTTCTCTGATCTCTGCTTCCATGTAACCATACCTTCGATCTTGATGTTGGAGTCCTGTCCGTCAGCGATGCGGTCCTCCAAGTTGAGCGCGTTGTTCTTGTCGAGGCTGGACAGCGCGCGCAGGCGCGAGCGCGTCGGCGCCACGTCGTCGTCGAACGATATCTTGGCGGATTGCTTCACGCCGGCCGCTGCCAGTTCGGCGTTGTCTTCAAAAGTAATGAATGTTATTATGCAACAGCGGTCGGCAGTATACATTTGTGTTATTTTCTACTCCTCTACTGTTATCTGCCTTTTACATAGTCACGAACACTATTATAAGAACATTGATTATTTATGACTTCAGGAAAGTTTATAGTCTATTCCCCATAAAAGCACTTGTATCGTTATTTCGCCAAAACGATACTCCTAGCCATAGACTTAGAACCTTTTTTTTCTTTGAAATGATAGATTCAAAGAAAAAAAAAGGTAACTGCCAACATAAGAAAAACGTTTTATTAATATCAGAGACTTAAAGTCGTGATATATTCAATAGGAAGACGTCAATTTAAAAAAAAAAATACCATAGATGCCTATTATCTACCAAACATAAATGATGTCATACATTTTCATATTTTTCTTTGTTTATTTTTGTATTTTATTTAGTAAATATGGTCGTAGAAAAAGTATTGTATGCAACGTTGTATAAGTACGTCAAAAAATGCTCGATGGCGTCTTCTTACGATGCTCGCTAAAGCTAGCATCGTAACCTGCGCCACTCGCATATTTTGAACCCTCTTATACAACTGTTGCATAAAAAACTATTTGTTTCTCATACAAATCGAAATAGTCATGTATAAGATGTGATTTTTTTAGTATTTCAACATACAGACATATTTTTTGGGAATAGTTTCCAAACCTCTTAAAATATTTGTCCTGAAAAAAAATGTATAGAAAAAACATACTACCGGTCTAATAAAAAATTTGAAAGCAAGTAAATCAAATATTAACAAACTATTTGCGCCCCACGGTGTTACCCGCGCCTAAAGTAGCCTATGTGTTAATCCAGGGTCATATATACAGTAAATGTGTTAATCAGCTTACTGCATACCAAATTTTATCAAAATTTATATAAATTGGTCCAGCCGTTTGCGCGTGAAGTTGTACACACACGCTTACAAACTTTCGCCTTTATAATAGTGATATTAGTGTCATAATAGTGTGAACTTATGTGATGTGATAAGCCTTTGGTGAGAAAATGAAGCCAAAAACTTGCTCGTAAACGTGACGCGCATAAAATCTTTCACGCTCTACCAGTCTATATCAAAGTTAGCTCATTTATAGGAATATTTATAGAGACTTACTCTTTTCAGTGTCGATAACCGCTTGTACAGCCACCCGCAGGTAGCCCTTCACGTCTCCTTTCTCGTTCACGATGGCCACCTTGTGAATGAGCGGAACCGGGTACAGCAAGTTCGACAGGTATACAAAGCTCCTAAAACAACATACGTAATAATATTAGTACCAGTTCCACATATTTTTCATATCAACTTCAACTTATGATGCAATCCAGTGATCAAAAATTTCAAATCCCGTGGAAGGGAAAACTGTCAAGTAACAGAACAAGAATGCTATGCACTGGCGTGACGTCACTGCCATTAGGTTTTGCGCGTACGAAAGAGATACCTAGCGAGATGCGCGCTCCTTCTTTTACATTTGAAATGCTAATTGCTGCCATTTAATAATTAATTTACTTAATGTTTTTCAAGTGTTATTTGTTGTTCGTTTAAAATATTGTCCAAAAACAAACTTAGTCAAACAGCTTATTAACTTTCAATCCATAATAAGTCAAGGTATTAAAGAAACAAATAATAAGTCTGCCTATCTGTAGCATCGTAGCTCTCAAACGGATGGACTAATTTCGATACGATTTTTTTATGTGCAAAGTGCGGTGGTTCTTCGCTTCGTTTGATGAAAATCGGTTCAGTCGTTCAAGTTCTTGGGGTGAACGCTTGAAAGTCGGGGGGTTTTAAACTTTTATTAACACGCAAGAGAATAATCGACGCGCTTATGCCACTTAACGCAGCGTAGATCGTTTCAGAAATATTGACTTACCGTCCTACTAGGCGGAACCACGGGAATCTATCGTAGAAGGGATCGCCGCCGGTCACGCTCTCGATGTTGTGGTCCGGCGACGTCGGCGACAGCTCGGCCTCGTTATGGTACATCTCCCGCATCAGCTCGAGCCGTTGTCTGTGGAAAGGTAACTGCTTAGCGTTGGAAGCACGCGTATGAATACTCGTGTATTTACTATCAAATATGAACGTCGATAACTTATACATGGTTAAAAATATACTGAAACTTTTTAAAGGGCGAATCCAGATCATGATACTGAACAACTTTCTCCAAGGAACATATACATATTAAAAAAACTAATAATATTTTTGGCAATAAAAGTTTAAGGATCAGCTGCTCCGAGTTTTATGAAAAGCAAAAAATTGTTTTCATATTTGTTTATGCTCTTCGGGAAAAGTTGATTATATCATGTACTGAATTCACCCTAATCATATGAGTATATTTTGTTAGACCATGTATAAGTTCATTAAATATAGTCGTGCGTTTAGATAGAATTAATATTAACAGATAAGTTAAAACATCATGATTAATTATGGTTTTACAATTATAAGTATCTTTATTAACCATTCTATCTAAACGCGATCTTAGAATATTAGGTTTTCATTATGAGCTAAACTCAAAATACGCAAAAACTTATATTGTTGCATTTTCAAAAACGTTTATTTTTATTTACGTTAGATTTCTGGTCTGAGTGATGCAAATATTTAATTAGATACTTGCGTATAACGTCGTTCTTTTCGCTAGAAGTGTATTCTGCACCTAAACACTTGCAAGTAAGTTTGGTGTGCGTCTTTTTTCGTATCTTATATAAATCAGATCATAAAAGTTTTGGCGTATTTTACAGTTATGATTCGATTTCTAGTAGAACTCTTATTTTTAGATATTCACAAACACTGCAATTTCGCGTACAAAAGCGAAAGCGCACATGGGCGTTAAAACAAACAAAGTATCTTGAAGCTAATATAACTAATGATGTCTATTGAATGATACACATATCATGCTACGACTACTGTCACAACGAAAGCGAATTTATATATTTTTTAAATATTTGAATCTAAAGAATTTAGTGTGATTCTTAACAACTAAAATCGGGCTTCTTCTTTGTATTCACAACTACTTTTAAAATTTCAAATATTTTTTATAATTAAGTTATTTCCATTAAAGGGCAACATTGTGAATACAAGCTATTGTCATAGGTATGTATACATGGAAAATACAACTGTGTACAATATTACATCGTGTACAATATAACATACAAACTTGAGTATATTTTGCTACAAGGGTTTTACTTTGTAAGATTTTTACCATACAGGATCATTCATAAGGGATTTTAAGCCGAAAGGGTCGAAGAACGGAATAATTTTTTTGTTAATCTGGAACATTCAAGTTGCGTGTCTTTTCCACCCTTTCAACTAATTACAAAACAGTTATGGACATAGGAATTACATATTTTCATTCTACAATTCAACATGGATTACACAGTGCCAATACAATATTTTCTCACAACATCAATAAGGTATGAAGGTCAATAAGGTACTGTATGGCTGTATGGTATCATACAATTGGGTGACTGTATGACTGACTGCAAGCTTTCAGCGTGGGGCCTCGGCAAATGAAGCGAGCTTTGTGCGGCGTGAGTCCTTGATGTTAAAGGGTAGAAACAAAACAGTAATACTATCATAGTTTTCTAGTACGAAGTATAGAAATACGTTAATATATTTCGTAATTTTCATAATGAAATAAAATGTGGGGGTCGTCTGTAACAGTCTAGTGACGATTTTATCTATGTAAAATAAATAATGTATGTTCACACTGTGTTGGTATATCTGCAGCATGCTTGTTCTAAAATAATGCATAATCACGCCAGCCACGGTGGCACGTTCAGCATAGGTAATATATTTCGAATGATGAACAAAAGTCAGTGTAAACATAACTCAAACTTATTTTTTGATACAATTCGATAATCAGAGCTAATGAAAGGATAACAAATTATATCAAATGAAGAATGTCAAATTTAGCTAATCTGCTTTGTTTCTCCCTGAGCGAGCGAGGCAATAACAAACCTCGAAGGCAGCAGGTTGGCTAGAGACAATCGTGTCTGTTGCGCGCACGCGGATATACACTGCAGTATGTCGGGCGAGGCCGGCGGCGCGGTTCCATTGGCGGCGGCCACGACCGCCGGCGGCGGCGCTAGCGTCAGCGGCACCATTGGTTCCTCGTCCTCGGCGCAAGCGTTCTCGTTCATGTTGTATATCTGACGCATTAGCTCCAGACGGTGGCTATGGACAATACACCGCCATGTAGCCCTACGGCCCTACGCCGAAATGACATTTCACTAATGAGAGAGGACACGCTGTGAGAAGTGTTTTCATGTATCTATGTAATTTTCTGTATGCAATTTTTAAAATAAGTTCATGCGTGATTGTGTACACGTTTTAGTGATTGCGTATCCATTCATTTTTCCTGTATATTTTGAGCAAATGATGAGAAATTCTAGTGTTGTATGACTGAAACACACTAACAACAATTGAAAGGATCTATTTTTGAAAAACTTTAAATTTTATGCTATAGACACCATTACAAATTTTAATTGTTAGGTAGTGTATTTTCAGATGCATGTACTGTCCAATAATATGCGTTTCTATTGTTGCAGTCTAACTGCGCGTTCTAATCATTTGCTTCTAAACAATTTATATAAATAAACAGTATGTATATGTAGAGAGCAGGTATAAATAATGATAATAAAAATTAAAAAAGCGCAACTGAACCAAGCACTATCGGGAGGATAAACATGGCATCTATACATTCAACCTAGGACATGGAAAATACTTACCTCTTACGTAAGGACATATTTATATACCTAATATTATTTATACATGATATATTTACGGAGTATATTAACTGAATATAATAATTATAGTGACTTATTATACATTATAATACTCATAATATGTTTACAATATGTATAGAATTCATTACACGGCGTTAGCAAAATATTATTTTTATTTAACTTTATAAAAATACAAAAACGAATGAAAAGAATCAAACAGAAAGAAAAATACAGGACACGGTAACAAAAAGCAAAGAAATTAAAACATGAGTGAGATGTCATAATATTCTCATTTGTATGTATATTTAGTTCAATACAATATATATTAATTAAAGTAAATATAAAATATAAGAAAATGTCAAACACATAAGGAATAATATATTAATTCAATTTATCGATAATAAAGATATGACTCTGATGAACGTATCTACTTTAAACGTCCTATCTTTGAACGTCCAGTGAACTTTACACTAGTAAGTTCGCTTTTTTATTTTTAATCAAAAAATTAAAATTTATTCACCAGTAGCAGAAAATTTATTGTTACCTGAACATTTTTTCTTACTTATCAAACGGAATTTAACTGTTAAAATCCAAACATAAATTCTGAATCCTCTATCTATGTAATCTAAATTCCTCAAAGTATTGAATTGTTATGACTAAACATAAAATTCTTTTTGGCATAGTCGAAAAACCACGGATTGAAATTACCGAATATATCGTCATCATCAAACCAATTGAGATACTTACCGCAGCTTCTCGAGTGTCCAATAGTGGGTAGCTCCGTTTTTGGTGTCCGTGACTTCGACAGCCACCACTGTGGGTGCGCTGGGTCGGAACTCGTCGTCGGCGTCCTCCCGAGGGGCCAGCTCGTGAGGCAGTGGGGAGTACGGTGTGTCCGTGAGGAGTGTGAACTGGAATTGTACTTTCTTGCGGAGCTCCACGGAGATGGCGTTTGCTTCCTGTTGGGCATCGAAGGGATTTTTACTCAGTCACTAGATTGAACTCGTGAACCTAATTATTCGAAATAATTATCACTTAATAGTTTTGAATCATTTATATCTTGACTTTTTGAATGGAGCCGAGGTATCACCTTTAGACCTTTTATGTCTTTAATTTAATTATTTTTTCTGTATGGAGTCAAGATATAAAGTAACTTGCATTGAAATGAAATGAAATGAAATCGTTTATTTCAGACTGCACAAGTATTCAATACAGGTCCATATTTGTAAGTAGGAAACTTAATAACTATGTTAATAAAATTTAATATGCGGGTTATTATTTGATTTGCATTTCTATTGTCTCCTCTGTTTAATAATCAGAGGTTCGAAGAACGTCTTTAATATTAAATGTATTTTATAACAGACCAAGGACTAGGTAAATTCACCTGTTGCGTTCTGTGGCGTCACACTATTAAATTAAGATCCTAATTTTATAATTTCCAGTTTGGTTAGAATTAAATTCATTCCGAACATTACAAAAAAAAATCGAAAACGTTCGTTTACTACCTTATTTGTTGACCTTTGAATTTATAGAAATAGCAAATGGACATGGATTCCTCAGGGCAAGAGGAAGCGTGGTCGACCAAAGCAGACCTAGCGACGGTCGGTAACAGCGGAAATGAAGACAATTGGGCTATCCTGGCCTGAAGTAAAGCGCTTTGCTCAAGACAGAACGAGATGGAGAAGTACTGTAGCGGCCCTCTGCCCCACCCATGGGACATAGCACAATAAGTCAAGAATGTGTAGAAACGTTGCTTACCTTGAGGAATATCGCGTTGCCCCACAGGTCATCCCGCAGCGAGGTGAACTGGTGGTACTTCCACTTGCGGAACGCCCAGGCCGCCAGCCCGACCTCGCGCGCCGACCAACACTCTGTCTCAAACAGGGGATTCACTACGCACAGGGAACGTATAGTCACCACGGGGAACAAATCATAAGTTAAATAAAGTTAAGGAGGAGCAAAATTAGCCCCAATTATAAATTAACAAATTTGTAATACCAATTTTTTTAGGGAAATAAATCAGACTTGGGATTAAAATTGGCCTGGTCTTTTAACATCATTTAATGCGGGGATAACAAACAAATTAAATAAATTAATACAAATAAAATGGCATTTAAGATATAATGAGAAACATCAAGAGTAATAGTGTACATTAGTTTTGGAAGTTATGACGAGACTACGATTATTATATGTTACAAATTACCAAAATTGGCTATCATTGATATGGCTCTATATCGAATTGTGGTAGTCAGAAAAATAAATTGTAAGTAGAATAGAAGTAAAAGGTAGAAAAATTGATTTTGGAAATTTGATTTCGGGAAATTTAAACAAAATTAACATTTAAATTTTTGAAATGTCACACTATGCCTAAATTTTATTCAAAACGCTTTTTTTTTTCATTAATATAAAATATTTTGCCAAGTGTTAACGTTAAAACAATATTTCTTTTTTCAGACTCGCGCATCATTCGCATAACCGTTTAATTTTTATAAAAAACCGTTTTCCTATGCTATGACAGTTAGACGGTGTAAATAATACTTTTCGAAATTTAACAGTTAACAATTTTAAAAGAAGGGAGGTCTTTGCCTAGGATGAGGAATACATGGCTAGTAAAAAAAACAGTTAACATACCGAATATGTCCTCGTCATTGTGGAAGTCCTCAGGCGTGTAAGAACTGTACATAGACATGGTGACGCTCTGCTCCTCCACTTGGCGCTGCAGGGCGTCGATGCGGGCCTCGTAGTTCTGGGGACAAGTATTATTTAGAGTTTCGCACTTACAAACCATTTTGTTGAATTACAAAGTATACTTGTGGTCATTTTAAAGGTCATTTTTTGTAGGTCGACACTTTATTTATTTACTAAAATATTTATTTTATTGACCAAAATTGTACATAAGCTGAACTTAATGCTAATGCATTCTCTACCAGTCAACCTGTAGGCGCTTAAAGACGTATTTGAAATACACTATATAATCATGCAAGTTTCATCTCATACACACACGCTTTCACTCACTCATCATCATCATCATCATCATCTCATCATCATTTGAAGACATGGATGACCTGAGATCGAGCCCCAGCCAGGGCAAGTTGGAAAATGGCCTTTTTCATATTGTCCTGGGTCTTAAGTGATTATGTAATACATATCAACAATTTGTCGTTATTTTAAAAATAAATTCAAAAGTGGCCACGGATCAATGATCTTGAGCCAAAAGTAAGCGATATTTTATCATTACACCCGAAGACTAAGTATTGAAGAGTATCAACTGGCAAAGTAAAGGGCAAGCAGAGATACATTGACTGCTAGCCATAGCTAAATAAATAAATATATAGGGACAAATTACACTGATCGAGCTAGCCTCAAAGTAAGTTCGAGACTTGTGTTATGGGATACTAACTCAACGATACTATATTTTATAACAAAGACATATATAGATACACATCCAAGACCCAGGACAATTTGAAAAAGGCCATTTTCCAACTTGCACTGACCGGGTATCGAACCCGGGACCTCTGGGTGGCGGACTAGCATGGTGATCACTACGCCACGGAGATCGTGCGTAGCCATGTACCTATATCGAACCTTATGTGCAAGAAATAAGGACTATGTGACCTCACCTTCCTCTGCTCTTCAAACTGCTGGTCGGCGTGTTCCTTCTCCCTACGGAACTGCTCTTCGAGGGCAAGCAACCGTTTCTGCATCTCCGCCTTAAGGTCAATGCCCTGCTTCTCCAGTAGCTCGCATTGGGCGAAGTCCCAGTCCACATTCTCGGTGTTGTTAGCTGGCGAATGAAACAATAAAATGAAAATATACAACTAAACAATACGTACATTTCGACTAGGGACAAAAATTGGGTACTTTCCAGGGTCAAAAAAATATATTTGGTACTGTTATGAAAATAAAACGTAATAAAATAAAATGTTACTTGTCTTGATCTTATTTATTTTTAATGTGATTTTAGATTTATTATTGCAGAAAAACTAATATTAAGAGCGCTATTTGACTCCAAGAAACGTTGACTAGTCTATATTTCACACAATGTCAATCCCTTAAGAAAAAAGTATCGATATAAGATTTAAGTTGTTGGAAAGTAGCGAATTTCAAAGACTTATTTTCTATTGTTATACTTGTCATCTTATAATTGATAAACAGATAGCGCCAAAAAAATCTTAAATACGTTTTATTAAAAAACATCCTACAATATACGTGCGTGTATGGGTTAAACACACTCAGCTCTATTCGCCCTCACCTTCGGCTCGGGCTGATATTCCGCCTTGTGTGTTATAACCACCATGACTCACTAATATTGTTATGTACTGTTATAGAAACGACGTTTTTATACGTCTACGTACATTCGGTATCGCTGGCCCCTGCAGGATCGGCCACCTCTTTGTTGGTGTCGGACTCCGGCTCCTCCCTGCGCTGCCCGGGGTGTGTGAATCGGAACACGTGGTTCTTGCCCAGGATTACGCGGGAACCGGTTTTCAGGATGACGGGCTCCGTGACCTGGTAGAAGGCAATTTTTTTTTAACAGCCATTTATGTCCTATAGTTGGGATAATTTAGTTCATTGACTACACTATTGTAAGTGCTAGGAAATGGTACTAAACTTTGTCAGTGAATGATTGACGTAAAAATTGTGACATTATAAATAACGTTCGTTAAGACTGTCCTATATCACTTGGGGTCAGCTCTCATTATCTTCTCGCGTTTTCTCTATTGTTAAACATCATAATGTTAGTGAGCTGGGCAAATAAATCATCCGTAAGATCACGAGTCGAGTCTGAATCGTTATTTATTAATTTACCTCCCTGCCGTTGACATAGACCAGCGCGGTGCGGTGGGGGATGAGGCAGATCACTCCGTCGGTGTTCTCGAAGATGCAGTGCTCGCTCAGTATGTGCGAGCCCGACAGCTGGATGTCCTGGGGTACATTGGCCTCGGCTGTACCAAGGCGAGTGATACCTGTTCATAGAAGAAAAATATTACCATCAAAATACTAGTATAAAGGCTACCTTGGCACAGGATTATTATGCCCTCTTTGACCTTAACAGCCACCAACATCTCAGTAAATACCAAGTTTAATTAAGGTGCAGGTATAAAGGATATCTCACCATCCTTGATGTAGTAAATGAGACATTCAGACAGGTTGGGGTCTTCGTTCAAGTTGACCAGATGCGGCGTCTTCTTGGGCGAGTACACGCCCACCGTGATCCCCTCCTTGACCGCCACCCCCATCTCGGCGAACACAGCCTCGCGCTGCACGCGGATCTGCTCGGTGCGCTTCAGCTTCTCTTCCCAGGTCTCATTCAGTTCTGTTCCAAATAAAGAATGAATTATTTTTTAGAAACGTACACAAATCAGTTTTTTTTTTGTAATACAGTATTAATGCCAAATGACGAGGCAATATTAAAACCTTTGTATATATTCGACGAGATGTTCTGTCAATGCTTCTTCGTCACATCTTAGGATTCCTTAGCGTTTTATCAATGGTCACTTAAAATTATGCTGGCCCAATGTCGACATTCGTCCAATTCGCGAAAGATAAATAAATAAATAAATAAATAAATATATAGGGACAAATTACACAGATTGAGCTAGCCCCAAAGTAAGTTCGAGACTTGTGTTATGGGATACTAACTCAACGATACTATACTTTATTACAAATACATATATAGATAAACATCCAAGATGCCTTTCTTCTTCTCCTTTCGAAAGACTGGACCCAACTTACGATAAACCTGACCAATGTTTGGCCACGGCGACTCCCTTGTCATTCGCTTCATTTATATCTTGCATTGAAAGATCCCCTTGATTTGTGTACACAGTTTACCCCGGGTACATATTTGCCCAAAAATGTCTTATCGGTCTATCCTTGAATAACTCAACAAAATGAAGCTACATTTTGACGCTTTATGATTGTTCTCCTCATGTTTTTAGATAAATAACTGCCTCCGTGGTGTAATGGTTGGAGCGTTTGGCTCATACCCGGAGGTCGCGGGTTCGATTCCCAGCGGGGGCAACGACTTTGTGTTGTTGTCCTAGTTTGGTTAGGACATTGCAGGCTGATCACCTGATTGTCTGGTAAGTAAGATGATCCGTGCTTCGGAGGGCACGTCAAGCCGTCGGTCCCGGTCACTGTCTTTGACATTGGTCGTTACCTAAAACCATGTCAGAGGCCTTTAAGGCGGTTTAAAAACTCTGACACTAATGTTAGTCACTAACACACACGATAAGAAGAAGTAGATAAAGAAAGTATTTTCTCACCAGCAATGAGTTTCTCCGAAGCTTGCAGCTGGTCGACAGCCTCCTCGGCGATGGTGGTGGCCGCTCGCGACAGTTTCGGGGACAACGCCTCTGCCTCACTCTTCTTGCGGACTGGGGACGCGTTCTCTTCGGCTGTTGTTGAAGTTAACATATATTATATAGAAAACAAATATCCGAGAGTTTGCAGGACATTCCGTCTTTTGATTCTTTGATAGGTTAATCCAAAATAACGTTGTGGACATCTTGGTATGGGTAGATACTTGCCCACAGCGTTTAATAATTGGCCAAGTGCGTGTCGGGCCACGCGCAGTGTAGGGTTCTGTAGTTGTAAATGCCAACTTTGAGTTTAGCCACTGAAAACGTCTAAAACGTCTAAGAATCTATTGAATTTGTATACAATTTTCCTTTTCGAGTACATTTTATAAGTCGATCGCCTATAACTTTTTAATTTGTTCATCCTACTTAGCTCTGATAGTTTTCCTTTAAACTACATTATATATACTATAGCTGTGATTTTTTTCACGTGTCCATATATAACCGTTTAGCAGATAGATGGGGGGGACAGGTGACTTTATAAAAAAAAATCACTTTAAACCTATATATTTCAGACACGGATCCCTAAATCGAAAAATGGTGTTGCCAAGCTCACAATATTTTTGAAAGACCTATTCAACGATACCCCACACAATATGTTTGTAGAGAAAAAAAATACTGACTTCCTCTTTACGTGTATGGCAGCTACCCTAAAAAAAAATTTTTTTCCATATTTTATTATACCACTTTTTCGCCACGATTGATATACATATCCATGCCAAATTACAGCTTTCTAGTACTTATCATTTCTGAGTAGGACCGCGGACGGACAGACAGACATGGCGAACCATAAGGGTTCTTTATTTACTACGGAACCCTAAAAAGTAAACAAAAGTATTACTTTTTAATCCTTTTGTTTTTTTTTTTTAATTTTTGATAGAGCAAGTACTGTTGTAATAGGACAACAACAGTTGTGATTTGCAGTTAAATACACCTATGTTAATTACTTTACAAATTATAGAAACGCGAGATTTTATTGTTACATTACGTAGTCAATTGTAATGTATGTCGATATAAATGAACAATATTTTTGAAGTGAATCCCGTCACCGAAATTTCCATAATTTGCAACCATCTAACATTCAAGATCTGTCGAATTATACTTTAGCAGATAGCACTAATATAGACACTGAGATTAAAGTAATGTACAGTCACAAATATTGGAAAACATGCAGGCCGTTCAAGCTGTCAAGCTATTGTACTGCATAAAATAATATGTCCGTTCGCTGCCCTAGCTTACCGTATGATGCCTTTTTATTATCTTTCTTATTTTTTTTTGTTTATTTTTTTCTAATTATTGGGCGCGAACGGTTATAAATATTATCACAAATACACTGAGCATATCAAAAAAAAGGAAGTAGAAGATATAAAAATGAGTTGTATTAAAATTAATGACAATATATTATGAATAAGTACATATTATACAAATATTTTATATTAGTATATTGAGATGCTCAGATTAGAAATATTATATTAGAAAGAACGCCATATACATGTAAAATTGTACTCATAATGTTAGAAATGGGTAAACAAACCAAATTGTTAAGTTAGAAAATATAATATGACGTTCTTATTTCTAGTTTACACAAAACGAATGTATATTACATATACCAATATTACGTACGTACGATATCCACCCCTCTACATAGTGAAACCCAACACCAATACAATATAAGCGCATAAAGTATGTAGGTACTTAAGATACTTATACATGACTTTGTCATATATTACGTAGACCATAGTGAAGTGAATAATATATTTATCTATGCCTACGAACGCCACAAGCTCTGGACAAGGGTGCAAAATAAATTGCTCATTTTTATTTTGTGTGGGGTTGCCAGAGAGATTCCAAATGTTCCCATAAAAAAAATTGTTTTTGACATCTGGCAACCCTAATCAAGACGGAGGCCAAGCGTACAGGTGGGGTGTACAGATGCAATGCGCAAGCCTCTTTGTTTATTTACTTACTGGCAGTCGGTTCTTTCTTTTCATAAACGACTCTACCATCTGGTCCTAGTCGTGTGGGTTTTGGAAACAAAAGTTAAGTTTTAGTATGAGGAAGATCAAGTATTAGAAAGAGAAACGTTGTGGCGTTTCGACTAGCTTGATAACCACTATACACACAGTCACAAGACGCTCTATCCGGTCACATGACGACTAAACAACCTAGACATAGGGCACAACGTTTTTCGCTTAGGCCGACAAATCAATTGATTACTCACTATTACAAAACAATGCAAAACAGAAAATAATCAGACTTTATTCAGTAAATCGCAAATCATATTTTTTCTGCAATTTAAAACAAACAAAAGGCAAAATTTTATAAATCGCTTAAAAAACAATATCTGTAATAAATAAAATAAAATAAAATAAGAAATATTTACTAACAAATATTTACAAAAATATTTCCCTACGAATTTTCACTAAACAAAATCTCTGTATCTTGTAAGATTGCTTGTATTTTTTCGGATTAAAAATTAACGTTCGTCAATTAAAATGTCAGCCATAAGCTTAGTAACGGCTATACAGAGGTTGTCTATGTAGATCGTACCTTCTTCGACCTCGATGCCCTCAGCCTTGAGCAGCTCTCGCAGCTTGAGGATCTCCTCTTTGAGCTCGCGGATGAGCTTGGCGTTGGCGTCCTCGTTGACCACGGCCTTGCAGACGATCTGCTTGGCGCGGTCGGCATATCTGTTGAATTGCAATTCCTATTTGACGACCTCCGTGGCGAAGTATTCACCATTCTAGTATCCCATAACACAAGTCTTGAACTTACTTTGGGGCTAGCTCAATCAGTGTAATTTGTCCCTTTATACATATTTATTTACTAAACATGTCTGACAGTAGCGTGCATTTCATACAGACACATAGAATTTGTCTACCCTGTGCCACCCTCATGTAATATCGGATACTATCCAAAAAGTGTATTTTGCTTGATATGCAGCCGTTCTCGTAATTTAGGTAAGATTAGTGCCTACCCTGTTTGAAATATTTATGCAAGTCACTGATATTTTGACAGTAACAACGTTAGGTATTTTGGCAGTAGTAAGTACTAAACATAATCTGATAGTATCAGCGTTGGGTATTTTAGATCTTGCTGTCCAAAGGGATAGAACTCTCAGGTGTGGATTGGATTTTTAGTGAGAATCACGACATACACTCCGCTTTTGTTAAGTCCATGATAAACACAATCTCTGCCTACCACTGATACCTGTGATATTATGTATGTATGTAAACACAATGAAACAAAATTTAACTCGCAACATGAGTTGATCTCGCCTCTACAGTATTCCGACTAAATATAAAGTACCCGTTTAAAGATATATATTTTTTGATAAAGTTTTTGTCTACGATAGTTCACAATGGTTGCGTTTGAGTTTGAATAGAGATAACAACGAAACAATTGGAATAGGGTTTTCTATCTAAATATGACGCATTGGGCAATTTTATATCTAGGGTAGACTAAAATTAGTCCTATATCGATAAAAGTAAAGCACATTTTCTTTTGCATACCTGAGTGTACTGAGCGTTTCGTCAAAGTTGATGTCAGCAGGCGATATGGCGGCTATCATAGCCGTCTTGGAGTTTCCGCCGAGGTTCTCTCGTAGTAGCCACGTCAGCACCGAGTCACGGTACGGGATGAAATCCGCCTTCTTCGACTTCTTACTCTTGGACGCCTGAGTTAAAAGAGAGGTATATCATTTGAACGACTACGCGACGTAATTTCGACCTACGAAGACTACCTATTTTTGTTCGCATAGTTAGACACACTGAATCGAACTGACGATCAAATAGGAAAATTATATTGCTGTTACACACCAAAATAAGGAAAACCCAAGGAATTTAAGTTAACTAAAAATAACAATAATTTTATTTATAAAATATCTGTGTAATAAACCTATTATAAAAACAGATTATACTTTTAAAAAAGGCTTCGTAAACGCAAACCACTTACCGACTGAAAATTTCCAAATTTAAGAAAGGCAGTGAAAATAATATGTCAAAGATGAGTCGAGATTTTAGCAATTTACAGAAATGAAATGAAATTAATGAAAAAATAACCTTGCAGAACTTGTGTAAAATTAATACCATTTATAAAATTATCATAACGTTGTGGTTTTAAAGTAATGTTACAATTTACAAGTAATTTACAGAAATATAGTGAAATTAAATGTAAAATATTGAATGAATTTGATAAAAAAGTGTACCTACTTATTTGAGGAAAAAATATAAGTGAATAGATTGTTATTGGCTTGTTTAGTCCATACATAAAGAAAACTTACGTCACTGTTCAGGACCAAACAGTGACGTTATAGTTTCTTGGCGTAAAAAGATATGATCAATCTCAAGTGACATCATTTTGGGTTTTTTTTTTATTTTTGACCCTATTGTTAAATAAAATACTGACTTCCAAGTATTTTATATTTTACTACCTATATTAGGTATTATAGGAGAATATGTCATGGACTGAACTTGCTGTCTAAATGTGCGCGCTGGATAGCAATGATCTGATATTTTATTATTAGAAACATTTGTTTGAAATTCTGTGTCATAAACTAAGCATGTTGCAAAAACTGTGCTACTTCTCGTATATCAAAAATTATTATATCATGGGTGTTATGTTCCTAGCTCACTACAGTAAAACCAAGCAAGTACTTACGATCTCAGCGAGCGCAGATATGACCTTCCCGAGGGTGGTGAGCGACTTGTTGATGTTCGCGCCCTCTTTGAGGCGGGTCCCCTTGGCACCCGTCGAGTCCGCGCGCTCGGACCCCGCCAAGTCTACTAGGGAGATTTTGGACACCTGATGGTAATAACGCATAGTGTAAAAGAAAGACCAAAAACTAAAGTTACATAAAAAGGGACAGAGAGAAAAACAATAAAGGTAACATGAATAATAGCCTGTTTATTTGGTCTGAGGACATTTAATTCTCAAATTAAAAATAGAAGCATGTAGGAAAATTTGTAAGCTTGTTATCAATCACCAACTGTGGTAGTTTAGGGCAAATTTAAGAGGACTGCTAACATAGAGCACCACTCTGATTTTATTCAAAATGTAGTCTTTTTGATTTTCCAATGGCTTCATGTGAGTAAGATCAAGCTAATGTACCTAATCTAGTCAAGATTGTGAGATTTGAAGGGTTTTGATTTCTAATATTTAACAATGCCATTTTGCATTGTAATAAACATACCTTTTCGGAGTTCAAATTTGTGGTGACGTCATGTCGCTGCTGTGTGAAGAATATGGTGAACACTGCGTGCGAGCGAGACGATGTTTCGTTCATGTTCGTAGCAGCCACCGTCCTGTGCGATGGAAGAAATCAATTCATACTATGTACTTATTGCATAATTATGTGCGCTATATTAAGGTAAAGGTATCCTTTAGGCGTTATAATATTTGAAGAAGAGTATGATGAAATTGCACCCCAGGATTAGGGTTTCTGGTTTTACAGATTACAGTAATATCTTAATTTTACAGTGTTTTGAATTTTATTTGAGCTACAGCTATTGCTTAATGCTGCATTTTAAGGCACATACTTATAAACAAATTAATCAATGATTTATTTCAACATTTAATTTAGGTTGTAATACCTGAGCCTGAAGACTGGTGTTTAACAAATAAGCATGGTAATTTATAGAAAGGTAAAAATAGTTCTCTCAAATTACACTAACCTAGCTTTGTTTCCCTCGTCGATAAGGTCGTAAATGTCCTGGTAGGAGGTGACAGCGAGCTTGCTGAGGTCCTCCACGTAGGGCCCCAGAGCTGGGTGCTCGCGGACCCGGAGGTTGCCTTTGTTCTTGGGGTTCAGGAGATCGCGGACTCGCTCGCAGTATATCTCCATGTAGGACACCTCCACCTGTTACAAATAGTTTCCTACAGGGGTAGGTAGAGACTATCGACCTACACTTGCTACGATCCTAACAAACATCCTTCGCTTCATCTACACTTGAAAGAAAGAAAGAAAATTTTTGAAAGAAAAATTGTTTATTTGGTACATGAATTAAAAGGAAAAAAAACATTTATAATCACACAGTAATTATTAGGTACCAAATTGGTCTCCGCTCAGCATTATGTCATGGTGTTACCATGACGCTGGTCTTCCGCGGATGCCATACTTAAAACTACACATAATAATATTGAAAATAATAATAACAAATCAAAGACAATAAAAACAGCAGACAATATTAAAAAAGCGAACTCCGATATACATATAATATAAATTTTAATACTATTCGCCTATCTAACAAATAATATATAATCACATAATAATATTAGATTTATACATATTATAATAGTTATTATAACCTAAATATGCTGCAACATAATAATTTTTGCGAATTTAATAAATACTCCTTAAATTTGACTTTGAACGTTCTAACTGTATTGGAACGCCTTATAGGAGGTGGGATATTGTTCCAGCAACTAGTCGCAGCATATCTAAAGCTACCTCGGAAGGCAGCAGTTTTATGTCTGGGGCACAAGAGACGGTCGGGCACTCTCGCACGTTGGGTGAATTTCAATTTATGGTACAAATACGAAGGACTCTTATTTTTTATGACACCAAAGAGAAGTACCGCAAAATGAAGTTCCCGCCGAGAGTCCATGTTTAACAGATCCCTTCTGTTTAGATATGGGGAAATATGTGACCTACGAGGAATTGAAAAACAATATCTGGCACAGGAATTTTGCGCGCGTTGAATGATTTTCTTGGTACGAGCTAATAAGCATTGCCCGAAAACCACATCCGCGTAGTTGAGTTTAGACAAGACGAGAGATTCACATAAAAATATTCTTGACTCTACACTTAGATACTCCCGTATTTGGTATAATACCTTTAACCGGTAATAACAGTTCCTCACGGTCTCAAGCACATATTTTTCGAATTGCAAAGTACTGTCAAATAAAACACCTAAATTCCTAGCCTCTGCTACCTCCCCTATATGCATATCATTCAATTTCAACTCTGGCGATTGACTCCTAATACCAGATACCTGTGCTCTCGTGCCCAAGACAAGATATTTTGTTTTTACCGGATTCAAAATTAGACCATTGGCATTTGACCATTCGGCAATTCGCTTGAGTTCCTCGTTAATGTTGCTAACAACAGTGTTAGTCTCGCACGGCTTAAATGATTTATAAATTTGAAGATCATCTGCATATAAGTGATACTTACAGTTACTCAAACATTTAGGTAAATCGGCGGTATACAATATAAACAGTAATGGTCCCAATATTGACCCCTGTGGTACACCTCTATTTATAGGTTGGTCTCTAGATGTTATCTTAGTACCGTCACTGCAGGTGACTTCCACTCTTTGTAAACGACCCGTAAAATAACTTGAAAACCATTTCAGCGTCTGCCCATCAAAGCCATAATAAACTAGTTTGGCCATAAGTAAAGTAGAATTCATAGTGTCAAAAGCCCGGGTATAGTCTAGTAATACTAGTATCGCTCCTTCACCTACGTCTCTTCCCGCCAAAATGTCATCTACAACATCCAAAAGCGCCGTAGCTGTGCTTCTACCAGAACGAAAGCCAGACTGTTTAGAAGGCAGCATATTATTGTTGTTTAAGTATTCCACCAGTTGCTTACACACAATTTTTTCTAATATTTTGGACATAAAGGGAAGAATGCTAACAGCTCGTAAATCATTATAATCTTTTGGATTCTTTACTTTTGGGAGTGGTTGTACTATAGCATGCTTCCATATATCAGGAAAAACCCCACTCTCTATGGACATATTAACAATAGCGGTAATGATAGGTAACACTCGTGGAAGCATAAGTATAATCATATTGAGTGAAATGCCATCCACACCTTGCGCATTGGTTTTAATTTCTTTAATAGTTTCAAAGACGGTAGCTTCATCCACTGGTTTCAGACTAAAAACAGATGAGCCAAATCTATTGAACCAAAAATACGTCAACTGGGACATACTGGTATTAGAGTTGTCAGGAAGATTCAAAAAGTGACTATTAATATGATCAGGATTACGAATATGGTAGGGCAATTCCATCTGCTGACCTTTGAAATTTATATCACGTTTTATGTTTTTCCAAAGAGCGTGAGAATCCTTTAGGTTTTGGTCTATTTTAAAACGAAAATAAGCTTTTTTCTCGTTGTGTAAAGCTTCACTGACAATTTTCTTTAATTCCTTATACGCTGATATATCATTTTCCATCTTTGTTTTTCGACTTTTAGAATGTGCCTCATTTCTTAATTCCATCATATCTTTTATTGTTTGTGTTATCCAGGGATAGCTTTGTTGTTTAATATATGCAGTTTTAACAGGAGCATGACGATCAAACAAAACATTTATTTGTCTATTAAAGGCTTCAACAGTGTCATTTACATTCCCACAAATGAGATCCTCCCAGACTATAGAATTAACTTCATTATCAAAATCAACAATATTAATATCTTTTAGAGGTCGGTACTGTATCCAACGAGGCTGAGGTTTAGGCTTTTTAATATTTAATTCAAATGAGATAATTGCGTGATGGCTTAAATCTGGAACGTAGTCAACAACAAGGTTTATGACCTTAGTACTGCTGCAGACAACATCAATCAGTTTAGCTGAGTGATCAGTAAAGTGAGTTGGCTCATGTACATATTGGTTTAGACTCATGACATCAATAAAGCTAAGGAGTTTTTTAGAATTACCATTATTTTTATCCAGTAGGTCTATATTAAAGTCACCAACCAACACAACATGATCGAAGTTAGAGAAAGAACAAACAGACTCTGTCAGCGCGTCCATGAACGTATCGACGTTCATCCATTGCGGCCTGTAAGCGGTACCAATGACGAGTGTATAGCCTCCATGTTTCATACTAAGCCACATTTGTTCAACATGCTGAGCCGGCGGGTGCTCCAGGACACGCGCGTATATACCACGTCGTAGGTAGAAACCGACTCCACCACCTCGAGAGTGCGGTGCATGCACGGAACGCGGAGCATGGCGCAGCCTAAAACCAGGCACAACAGGGGCGCGTGCCTTCTCGTCCTCATAAAGCCACGTCTCATTTATAGCCATCACATCCGCTGCGTGTCGTTCCATAGCGACCAGAAACTCATCATGACGACGGCGATTACCGAGCGAGCCAGGGTTTAACATGCCAATGGTAAGAAGCTTGCGTTTAATAAATTTTATTGCAAAACTAAATGATATTTCTACATAAAAGCAATTAATTAAATAAAATATCAGAACTGTTATGTGACGCCAACCCAATCTAAGAACAGCCGAAAATACAGTAAGATTGCTCTCACTATAAAATTCAATGTAGCAAGACGGGAACTGTCCATAATTTCTTATAGTATTTACGAATAAAATAATAATAATTAAGACACAAATAACACAAATATAATATCGAATCAATTGGTATTTATATATAATTATATTTTTTAAATAAATAAATATTTTAAATGTCACTATATATTTTATAAAATAATGTACTAGCCGTTTCAAATAGTAATGTAAAAGTTTCCGCATAAACACTAGGTACAGATTATTGTATTTGCAACAAGTGTATGACTGCAATATAATACTGTTCAAAAATCTGCTCAAATTTATGCTTATATAATTGTAATCACAATTATACATACAACATATAAACTTATTTGAACAATATATAAAACCTATTTTATAACTAGCTAACAGAACTAAAATTTTCAATAATAAAATTTTCAAAAGTCTTGTTATAAAACCGATATAATAAAAACTATCAAATATTATAAAATAACATTCAAAGGAACTTTTAGAGTCTAATTTAAAGTTATTGTACACTGGGCTCAGAGCTAACGCCGCAAGAGCCAAAAACCCGAACAATGTCCACATCGTAGCGAAGACGAACACTCGCTTTTCCTTGCTCCTTTCTAGCATATATTTTTCCTTCTCTGGTCCAAACATACTTCCAGTCATTTTGCTTAGCAGCTTCGCGTGCCTTTTGGAACAGTTGCCTATTTGCTTTTGTCAACCTTTCATTTATATAGAAAGAGCGAGGAGAACCGTGTTCCTGAAGAGCCATGCCCTCAGTGGTGACACCGCGCCGCACGCGCGCCGCCCGCAGCAGCGCCTCGCGAGTGGCGCGGCGCGCGAGGCGCACCACCAGCGGGCGCGGGCGCGGGGGCACGCCCCCCTCCACGGGTGTGGGCGCCGACCCCACGCGCTGAGCGCTGACCACATCGTGCTCATTCAGCTCCATACCTAACTTTTTTGCAACTGTTATTATAACATGTGTTGCATTTTCGCTTCTTGACTCGGGAAAACTTGCAATCTCTACATCATTTCCCAGAGCTTCTTGGTCTCGGTCCTGAATTTCAGTTTTCAACTTCAATACTTTGTCTTCCAACTCCCTTATTCTACTGTCATCTATTCCAATATTTTTATTTTCGACCGAGTCCATTCTTTGCTCTAGCCTATCCCTTCGGGTGTTAATTGCTTCAGTGAAACTAGCCATATGGTCACACATTCTACGCAATTCTTGTCGCATTGCTCGTAGTTCCTCTGCCAGGACCGCAAAGGACGTAGAACTAGAGGCCTCCATTTCATCTGTTGAGTCTCCTCCGGCTGAAGTCTTTGCCAGTTTATTTCTTAAGGTCACATTTTCATTTCCGTTATCAGGACTGGCAGAATTATTCACACTATCATTGGTAATGCTTTCTGATGGGCTAGCACGGACTGGTGTGTTAAGATTTCCCTGCTTTCGAACTTTGCTAAGACACTCGGGGCATTTCCAGCTCTGCTTGCGATCAGAACTGGGGCCATAAAATGAGTTGTATCGCTGGCTGGACATATTCAAACATAATATATCATATGTCGATTTACATATGGCACAACAGAGGCATTCTTTTTTGGCTACTGGTTTTTTGCAGGCTGCACAATTTTCCGAAACCATGGATATCGATTTTGATGGATGCATTTTGTAAAATTTTGTTTTGCGCCCTCTATCTGCGAATAGCAAAACAGCAACAATTTTGTGTTTTTAGTTCTTAGTGTAATTGTAGATGTCGGTAAATCCCAACTATTTATTCATCACTGCCATCTGTTGTCGAGTAGCGAAAACGTACAAAGCGTCTTTGTGAAGATTGTTCGTTAGTATTTAATATTTAAAATTAATGACTCTTTCACCACTTCGATTTTAATTTTCCTGTTATATATAACTTGAACCTTGGTCCCTTTTAACTGTCTGTATAAATATATTATTTTTAAGATGTTGTATCACTTACAGTTAGTCCAATTACTGTCTGACCGGTTATCTTTTAATATCTCGGAAATGCACGTAAATATTTTGTTGCAAACACTATCACTTGGTTATTGTTCAATGAGACACAGATTTCTTTACACAATATGATGATTTGACAACTATTATCAATTTTTTAAATTAAATGTATACGGAGCTCAATGTAATCTTGCGCCACCTAGCGGCAAGTCCGCAATATATCACTTATCATTTATTTCACTTATCATCACTTCATGCATGCCCGCCGGTTACGGGTACATTTGACCTCTCCTTTTTTAAGAATGTCTGCAATCTAGTCGCGGCACATAGTCATGAATTAAATAAATGTATATTTAGCTATGTTCCATTTGACCATTTACACGAGTATCTTGATCGAAGCTTCTTGATATTTAGTATAATATATATAATACTCAAAAAATCCATTGCTCTCATCTACATGCCTAATGTAGATGAGAGCAATGGATTTTTTGAGTTCATTACACCGGACATGAACCATATAAAAAATGCACCAAGATTTTAGTCATATTATAGTGATCGTTTAGTTTGTGATTTCCAATGGCTAAGCAGCGGCTGCCTAATGGGATGTACACATATTTTAGTCCATGATAAAAATATCATGTGTCAATCCTGTGTGTCATTTATATTATTATAAAATCAGGTAAGTTACCTACATGCCAATTTTCATTCGAACCCATTCAGCCCTTTTAGCATTAAAGAGTAACCGAAATCCGTACAATAACCTTTACAAACGTTCGCTTTTACAATATTAACATGTCCTTACCGAGTACTTGAGGTCATCCGAGGTGGTCTGCCTAATGCGCCTGAACAGGTCTTTGCAGATCTGCGGTATAATGCCCTCTTGACCATCCTCGCCGCGCCCCATCATCGTGTAGGACTTGCCCGCACCGGTCTGACCGTATGCGAATATGCATATGTTGTACCCTAAAACAAATTATAATTTATACAACTGTATAAAGCAATGAACTCTTAGTTATAAGGCGGGGTTAGACATTTTAGCCGAGGGAAGCCTAAGAAACTCTCTCTCATCTCAGCGTATTCTTAGTTGCATCCTCTGTTGTGAAGCCTGGGGTCTTCTTTCTGGCTTTTTCTTTTCCACTTCTCACGGTGTGCTCGTCACAAAGTGCTCGTAATAAGACAAATCAAACGAGTCCTACTCAATGAAGATTATGTTGTTTTATGACTGAATTCCGTCGAATATTTTCCGGCTCCATCATCAGAACAGCTCTCTTTGTCATCCGACTTACACAAGTATACAAAATTTCAGCTTAATTGGTTGAGGAAAACTGGTTGAAAATTGAGTTGCAAGATTTGACCTCAACAAATATTCATACATAAATACATACAAGATACATTACAAGTTAAATAAAAGCTTGTAAATTATGTTTAAATGCAACAAATTTTAAACTACATTTGTATAATGATATGATCTATGATCCAACTCGTATTTATGTTTTATTAGCAATCAGTATAATCAAACACGCATGTATGCATAATACTCCAAAGTGGCATAATGCACAATGCACATGCGTGAAAAACGAGGGAACTAGGTCTGTGGAAGTAAGCAATAGGTGAATCACGAAGTTTCATAATAACGTCTAACATGAATTTTTATAACAAGTCTGTGTTTTGTTTCGTTGTGTACTTACTTATACCAAGTGGAAGGGACATAACCGTAATAAATCGAACCACGAGCTATACTAGATCACTATAGCATACTGGAATTTAATTAACAATAATAGAACAAAAAAATTGGCATTTCCTCATTAAATTGTACAAACGCCCGAGGAATTTGTATGAGAATGTCGATTTTGATTTGGTTTCTTGACTATTATTTTAATTTTATTATGCTAAAGTGATCTAGTATAGTCCGTTGTTTGATTTATTACAAGTATGGGATATGTCCCTTCCGCGTTGTATAGATTTTTTGTATACCTATAAAACTAAATCATTGCATTAACAATTTTTCTGAATTTTATTAGAAATCTGATATTTTTACAGTGGCCTTTAGGTCCTTTGGCCCTAGGCTCTAACTATCCAGAGAATAAAGACTTGTTTGTGAGGATATTTATTACAAATTTTACTATCGAATCGCCCTTGTTTTGCTCAAGTGTTATAGGTACCTGTAAAGTTGTTTCTTTGCAACACTGGCAAAATTTGCACCGAGGAGACTATAAATTATTCTTTACAAGGCGTTCATAACATTATATTAAATTCTTGTTTATCTTTCCATCTTCCAGTTTCACGTTTGCATAATTTCGAGTGAGAGGTACTAAAATTACGTGTTACTGTGAAAGTGCGACTTAAATGGAAATATGATTAAGTATACAGCACCTTCATTATTTGCTCAAATTGCGTTCTTTCTGTATTTTGAAGTCAAAATTATCAAGATTGTTTATTTGCGTAAAAACCCGTACTGTACGAATATCTTGTTATTTTAAGTAATAAAAGTGTTATGTATGTTAGTGTAAGTTTAAGTAACAAAAAGTGATATGAAAGATGGTGTTTACAATACTTTGATAATACCTTATCGACCACACTTAACTATTTTGAATAACTGTCGAATAAACAAAATCAAATAATAAGTAACGGAAAAATAATTATTATGTAAATATCTAAGAACAGATTCTATATAATTTTCAAAACAAAAAACCGACTTCACCCCCAAACTGCTCAACCGATTTTGATAAAATTTCTATGAGACCACCTTACTAGTATACAACTTCAAACTAAAAGAAAATATCCAAGTCCATGCGTTTTGGAATAATCGGTGATCATACGTAAAGAAAATAAAAGATTCCTTTTAGGAAGTCGGTTGTTGAAAAATAAACCATAATAATTTGAAAAAGATTATCCTCGCAAAGTATCAAGCAACCATATACGTATATTATCTTACCATCAAAAGCATGTTGAAGCATCTCCTCTCCGATATCCTTATACACCATAACTTGGTCGGAGAATTGGGGATCATTTGGCTGTGAACAAAAAAAAAACATTTATTTGTTTGCTGACATATCAGTATACTCAAAACTAAGGTTGTTACTCTGCATTTTATAGGTATAGTTAATTTGTTAAATTTAAAAAAAGTCGATGCCGGTTATCAGCTCGCCTGCAGCGTACACCAAGCCAAAGATAATATAATTACTAACGTAAACCAAGCCCATTGTCTGAAGGACTTATACCCGTAAAAGAAATGTAATTCATTCATTGTACTTAAATCTACAATAATACTCAATTTCCTACAACACGGTTAAACACAATTTGTATAGAGATTAGTCCGTGTAGATGGAACGGCTCATGTTTATTAATGAAGAGGATTAAGATTTTAATTTAGCGGATCTGTACTGTTTGTTTAATCAATGGCGTCATGCTGTAGACAGATGGCGGCTATATTGGAACAAAATATCATAAATGTTCATAAAATTAATGTTATTATCATAAAATGTCAACTGGCAACGTGGTAACCGAATAAATTTGAACACATTTCTCCGATTCCCAAAAGTCTCTCTTTGAAATTGCAAATTAAGTAAAAGCTTTTGAGCGTTGAAGTAAAGTAAAATAAATTACTTGTTGGTTCTTATGTCTTTGTTAGACTTTCAGATTTGTGCACTGATTGTAATGAATGTTCATGTACAGTCCATTAATCTGGGTATATTTTACTGCAAGAATAATTCTGAAATTGCAAAAAAAGAACTGCTATTCAACCAATACTCTATATTGTCCCATGCATTAAATAAAAGAACAATAGTTGGGAAGATAGAGAAGTGAAATTCAAAAGACAGTGCAGTATTCACTACAGTTTGAAATTTCAATAGTTGGGTAGAGAGGTAAATAAAAAATTCAAAAGGCAGTGCATTGAGATTTCAGAGTTTTCCTATAGAGAAAGTTGTTCGAATTGACAGACTGAAGAAGTCCTTAAAGAATGCCCCATTGCCGTTAGTTTCATAAAGAGGTTTAAAAGAAGATATATATATATATACAAACTTAAATTATGTATCGTTTTCTTTCTTCTGTTCTTAGATTACGGCTCTATCGTTTTAAAACGATGATTAACCGTTAAAACATATTGAAAATGTGACAACTAAATTGCCAAACTAATGGAAGCAAAATCCGCAAATGTTCGCCATTTAAAATCGGACATTTCAGAATGAATCGTCAAATTGAACCGATTGGAAATTGTGGTGTGCAGCGTGGACAGTACAGACAGACAGAAATAGATCGAAATCGCAACTGGTATTGCAATTATCGGTGAATTGGTCGCATACATGGTAACACTGTATTTATGCCACATTTATAAATTATTATTGAAAACAAACTTATTTTTATTTACCTATCTTGTGCCACTTTTAAGCACGGGTCTCCACTCTCCCTCGTGTTCTTCCAAACTTTGTCCTTTCGAAGTTAATTGTATTATTTTTTGAGTAAGAAATTAGGGTTTTTTTTTCTTTTACAAAAGTATGTTTTATACATTCATTGGTATTGGATCCACTCTGGATGCTAAGACATGGCTAAGACTACAAACAAACAGAACAATACTAACCAGTTATGACAACAACTCGTTTCTTGACAATGAATGTTTATCAGTTTTGACCATAATTCAATGGCTTAGCGCTCCATTTTTAGGGTTCCGTAGCCAAATGGCAAAAACGGAACCCTTATAGATTCGTCATGTCTGTCTGTCTGTCCGTCCGTATGTCACAGCCACTTTTTTCCGAAACTATAAGACCTACACTGTTGAAACTTGGTAAGTAGATGTATTCTGTGAACCGCATTAAGGTTTTGATATAAAAATAGAAAAAAAACAATAAATTTTTGGGGTTCCCCATACTTAGAACTGAAACTCAAAAATTTATTATTCATCAAACTCATACGAGTGGGATATCTATGGATAGGTATTCAAAAAAGATATTGAGGTTTCTTATATCATTTTTTTCTAAACCGAATACTTTGCGCGAGAGACACTTCCAAAGTGGAAAAAAGTGTGTCCCCCCCCCCGTAACTTATAAAATAAGAGAATGATAAAACTAAAAAAAATATATGATATTTATAACCATGAAATCTACCAGCGAAAATTGGTTTGAACGAAATCTAGTAAGTAGTTTTTTTTTTATATGTCATAAACCGCAATTTACCTTTCATTCAATCAACTCAAATATAAAAATAAAAACATACTACAAGACTATTATATTATGTTACTTGCTGCTACGGAACCCTTCATGGGCGAGTCCGACTCGCACTTGGCCGCTTATTTTTAATAATTGTAGTTCTATAAGTTCTGTGTAATTTTAATAACAGTCAAGTAGTAAGATTTATGCATAGTACCTGGGCGACCGAGCTTTGCTCGGTTACTTCTCAAACATTAACTTCATTTTTTTAAACTTGTCTAAAAACAATAAAAAATAAAAAATTATATATAAACTTGAACATAAAAAAAACAAAACTCGAAAGCATAAATCTTATTCACGTAATCATGTAAGACATATTTATGAGAAATAAATATATATTGTTAAAGGGCGCCGAGCGAACGCAGCGCCCCCAATCGCGTTTTATTACATTTCTCAACATATTTCAAAAAATCCCGACGGACAATCCGTGGTTATAATTAAAGTACGTTTTTTTAAAACATTCGATTATTTTAATTTTATTTCGCTGTAGTTATTAGCTGTATAGTATAGTAGATACTGTTTATAATTTAAAGTGCGAACGTAACGCTTTTCTACGCACATTTGCGAAAAACGGCCACTTTTAGCTAATGTGCGTAGAAAAGCTTCACGTTCGCACTTTAAATTATAAACAGTAGTTCATAAAATAGTTAAAAGGGTTATCTAGGATTTGATCAAGTCGAAATTTTCAATGATATCACCGTTTCCTTTCAAATAATTTATTTTAAATGAGGGCGCCACTGAACCCCGGAAAATTCAGATAGCCCCTTAACTACATTTTTTTTAAACTTGTCTAAAATCAAATATAAATTAAATAAGCGACCAAGTGCGAGTCGGACTCGCCCATGAAGGGTTCCATAGTAGCAAATAACATAATATAAAAGTCTTGTAGTATGTTTTTTTTAAATTTTTATATTTGAGTTGATTGAATGAAAGGTAAATTGCCGTTTATGATTTATGACGTATTAAAAAAAAACTGCTTACTGGATATCGTTCAAACCAATTTTCGCTGGTAGTTTTTATGTTAATGAACATCATGTATTTTTTTTAGTTTTATAATTCCCTTATTTTAGAAGTTACGGGGGGGGGGGACACACTTTTTTCCACTTTGGAAGTGTCTCCCGCGCAAAGTATTCAGTTTAGAAAAAAATGATATTAAAAACCTCAATATCATTTTTGAAGACCTATCCATAGATACCCCACACGTATGGGTTTGATGAAAAATAAATTTTTGAGTTTCAGTTCTAAGTATGGGGAACCCCCAAAATTTATTGTTTTTTTTCTATTTTTGTGTCAAAACCTTAATGCGGTTCACATAATACATCTACTTACCAAGTTTCAACAGTATAGGTCTTATAGTTTCTGAAAAAAGTGGCTGTGACATACGGACGGACAGACAGACAGACATGACGAATCTATAAGGGTTCCGTTTTTGCCATTTGGCTACGGAACCCTAAAAATGATATATGAACTTGTTCATAAAAAAAAAGTAGTCACCGAGTGGGATTTGAACCCGTAACACTCTTTCTTGCCGTTTTCGATATTTATATCGGAGAGCATTTGTCACGGAGTAACGCCATCTATTGTCATTTTCTCTTATTAAACAGCTCGTGTGCGCTAGGCGTAGTAGTTGGTTTTTATAGCATTATCCGAGAGATGGCGCCACAAAAACTATCCATAAAACCGTGTTTAAGATTTGTATCGGTAAATATTGGTAAATTTTTCGTTTTGCACTATTGCTTTATAAGTCTCAATAAAATAAAAACTCGAAAGCATAAATCTTATTCACGTAATCAATATAGTTAAATGTAAGACATATTTATGAGAAATATATATTGTTATCTCAAACTAATTACATTAACTATTTTTTTAAACTTGTCTAAAAACAGTACAAAATAAAAAAATATATATAAACTTGAACATAAAAAAAACAAAAGTAAGTCACCGAGTGGGATTCGAACCCGTAACACTCTTTCTAGCGGTCAGCATCCTTAACCACTGAGCTAAGCCGATGGCGGCCGGCGCGCCGAAATTAGCGACCATATTCTGCGTGGAAAGAAAAACGAATGAAAACTCGAAAACACGCGTTTTCCCAAACATAAGACTAATCTAGATCGATTGTTTATCCCCAAAAACCCCCATATACCAATTTTCAGCGAAATCGTTAGAGCCGTTTTCGAGATCACAGAAATTTATAAATAAATATATATATAAATAAATATACATACAAGAATTGCTCGTTTAAAGGTATAAGATATATTTTGAAAGTAAAAGGAAATGAAAAGCAATGGACTAATACACATGTGATCGAATATGTACTTATATCCTCTTTGCATCCTATATTTATCGTAGCATCGATCGACGGCCGACCGACGCCGCTTGACTGATGGTCTATGGTAATAAGATTTCCCGTCAATATCGCAGTTCCCGCGTTTTGGACGCCCGCCATATTGGAATTAGCACGCGATTATCGGATTACAGGGCGTTATAGGCTCTATGGTTTCAGTATTGGGTGGTTCAAGGCTCTATAATTGGTAAATGGTGTAGAAATATCGTATTCTAGTTATTTTTATTTTATTAAAATAGTTGATGTTATTGAAATCGTAGTGACGTACTAAATGAACTAAAGAAAAACTAAACCAATAGTGTTTCGCAAGCAGACTTCTAGGGTACCTGTATTTTTTTTTTTTTTTGTAATTGAAGTGATCATTTATTTATTTTAACATTCTTTCACAGTGCTATTACAGTATTTATGAAGATAATTATATACAGAAAGTTATAGGTATAAGAAGGAATTTTAAGGATTCTAAACATCTTGATTACGAATTAAAGGCATAAAAATAGTCTTAATTTTCACATTAACTTTTCCGCACCAATCGTAAAGTAAAAATGAACAGAATAAACAAGAACCAATTCCAGTGCATACGACGCAGCCTTCCTGCCAAGAAAGTCAATTTAGTTGCAACGTTGTTTGAGGATGTCGATGCAAAACCAATAATGACAGACAGACTTCCATTACCGACCCTCCCCAGGGGTTGGCGAGATGGCAAAGCAATCTTCCGTTTCATATTAGAGATAGGTTTTGTACCTACACTTGTTGTGTCAATATTGTTGTAAGGAAATAGGTACCTATTTGTCTTTGTTACTGTTTTTTTTGATGGTTTAAAAATAAGTTTTTAAATTGTTGTAGTATAATACTCGAATCTATTTTAACTGTTTTCTCTAAACATCATTTTTGAATGTTTTAATTACAAAATAAGAAATAATAATATTGTAAAGAGCTGTTGATTCTGTGATGAATAAAACAATAAAAATAAAACTTGTCTTCATAAATACCTACGTTTTTATCGAGTGTGATAATAGCTTACAACGGGGACATATTTTCGACTCGCCTTATGGCATCTAAGAATCGTTCTAAATCTAGTAAACATCAAATGAAAATGGTACACGTCACTATTTTCACGGTAGGTCGGTTATTCAGAACAACTCGTGCAATAATCACGTTTTGCCGAAGTACAGCTCATCCTTTTGTGGTGATTACTGGCTCAATAAAAATTTATTAATCATAAGCCAGTAGCCACTCGAAATATAATTAAGGACATCTAGTAACTTTTTCATCGGAAATATTTTTTGCGTGGAGAATAGTTCAAAACGAGAATTATTAATGTTAGTTTTGTAATAACCGGCCAAGTGCAAGTCGGACTCGCACACGAAGGGTTATGTGCCACTATCTATAAAGTCATGTTTGTTGTATGGGAGCCGCCCCGCTTGAATATTTATATTATCCTGTTTTTATTGGAACGAAGTTTCTTTTCGTACGGTACGGACTTGCGGTTGGCGGATGGGGTTAGGCGAAAAAAAGTGAAAGATTTTTCTGTCACGAACATTTTTGGGGGACTTTTTAGGGGCTGCAATTTTTTACTTGTGCTACTACTGAGCGTTTCACGACAAGTAGTTTTTTTTGTATTTTTTGATATAGCAGCCACAAAAATACATTATCTGTAAAAATTTCAACTGTATAACTATCACGGTTCATGAGATACAGCCTGGTGACAGGCAGACGGACAGACGGACGGACAATGGAGTCTTAGTAATAGGGTCCCGTTTTTATCCTTTCGGTACGGAACCCTAAAAAGAGATAACTATTAATTCAAATACTTACATTGTGCGACCAGTATGAGAAGTCAAAATTGAAACTTTTAGCGCCGTCTTTCGCCTTCGGGTTTTGTATAACTGAAACAAACAAAACATACATTAGACATCGGCATTCGAAATATAACTTATCTTTATAATTTTATGGACCAAGACCTTAAAAATGTACCCATTAAAGTACATTCAAGTAGGCGGTACTACTACTACTTACGAGAACCAACTGTTTGTTTTGTTTTTCATGTGTGTTAGTGGAGAACAAACTAACCCTTGTATTCATAAAAAATTACAGCCGTTTGCCAAATCTATTTTAGTTAAAACATGTTTTGTCCCTTCCCGCCTTTTCAATATTCGAATTGAAAGGGCGAAACAAAACACATTTAACTATAATTTCCAGGCTCAACCGACTTCACCCGAAACTACACAACCGATTTTAATAAAAATTCTATGGGGCACTTCGGAAGTATACTCTTTCAAACAAAAAGAATTTTCCAAATCGGTCCAGGCATCTTCGAATAATCGGTAAACATACGTAAAAAAAGATCGCGACGAATTGATAACCTTCTCTTTTTTTTGAAGGCGGCTAAAATGACAGTCGCATGACGTAGAGTCAACTATCGGCCAAACTTCTGAGGTCATCGTCAGCATCATCATCAGGTCTTTTTGTCACCACTGCAGAAGCACGACCCTCTGTACAGAATCATACTTGGCCTGAGCAGCCACAGGACTTTGGCCTACTCTCTCCTCGCTGGCCAGACTTAATACGCTTTGTTTAGCTTGTATTTCCTAAGTCGCCTTCTACGACATCCACGGGAGGATTTGGAGTGGCCCTATTCTACTCTACCGGAAACCACACGGCAGTGCTTGTGAAGTGGTCCAATAGACATACATACATACTATCACGTCTTTATCCCTAATGGGGCAGACAGAGCATTTTGGGTCTTGCGGTTCTATGCAGAGGCCAGGGCCGCAAGACCCAAAAGCCACTTTTAGCGTCATGGTGGGCGAGAAGATGGAAAAGCAATCAATACAGTGATGGGTTGCTAGCCGCATCGCCTGTTAACATGATTTGCGTTTTTGCCCATTCCCTCGATCGGCTTTTACGATCTGCGTGGGAAGAGAAGCAGCTGGTACATTCTAAGTTTTTTGTATATAGACATTTTATCAAAATCAGTTATGTAATTTGGGATGATGTCGGGTTTTAGTTTTGAATAAATTTTAGCACGACGATAATGTTTGAAGTTACTCTTCCATAGACTTCATAGTTCGCAGACCTAGTCTACAAAAAAAATATGCTAAAAATTGGCTACTGCGTAGTTGCTATACCATATAGAGTTAAGTACCATAAATAGCGGCAAATCTAGTAGATTAATATGCTTTTTACAAGTCGTGGACGCATCGTCGCGACGTATCGACCGCCTCCGCCGCCGCGCCGTCGCGTCTGAAAAGCTTGGAACAGCGTGCATGCGATAAGCAAACGAGCTTTTGTGATTTTTATATTGTATAAGGTTTATTTTTATCTTCATGTAGAATCGTGGCGCCAGATTTTTGGTAGAGGCCACTTGTATTCAATAAGTAATTGAATAAGACATAACCCTTTGTTCAGCGCGCAACTGTCGAAAAAAAAAGGGTGTTAAAAGTTTAATGCTTACGTCACTTAGTCGGTCTGTCTGTCTGTCGCATCGAAGCGCTCGAACGAATGGACCGATTTCGATGCAAATAACCGATTTCGATTAAAAGTGCAAGCAAGTTCTCTTGCGGTTTTTCTTAGCTTAGGTTATGTTTGATAAAAGCGGCTCAGCCGTTTAAAAGTTATTGGGGGTTAACGCTTGAAAGTCAAGGCTTTCCCTAGCAAAAAAGAGATGGCGCTACTGATATGAAATCGTATCGGTAGTTCCACTACTCATCACTAGATGGCGTTTTTGTCAGTCGGGCGTATTTTTAATTTGCTTATCAAATAAACTTGTAATCATGAGAGGATGTGGTATCGGAAATTAATAAAAAGTATGTATACCAGTAAGCAGGTAATGAGGTTTACTTTTAATGATTATTGTACCTCAACCTTTTCGCTTCGAAAGTGGTTCCGACTTGAACTGCAGCAATGCAGCGAATGCAATGAGACATCACTTTATGACTCGGCGACCAAACGAGTGTCTACTCTCTATCTCCCATTCATTTTCCAGAAGCAGACTTTATTTCATGTCATGTCGACTCGTATATAAAGTCCCACATACTATTTAGATAATTTCGTTCGTCTCCCGCTCTCACTTACGACTTGAACTGCAGCGACGCAGCGAGTGCAATGAGACATCGCTTTGTGACTCGGCGATCAAACGAGTGTCTACACTCTACCTCCCATTAATTTTTCAGCGTGTAGCAGACTTTTATGTAAACTCCCACATAATCCTTACAAATATTATAAATGCGAAAGTGAGTTTGTATATTTCTTTGTTTGTTACCACTTCACTTTCAACCACTGAACCTATTTAAATGAAATTTGATATGGATATAGTTTGATACCCAGGGAAGGGACATAGAATAGTTTTTATTCCGAAATTCTCACGAGGAGCGAAGCCCACAGGCACAGCTAGTATTTTAATAATTTCGTTCATCTCCCGCTCTCACTTCTGACTTGAACTGAAGCGACGCAGCGAGTGCAATGAGACATCGCTTTATGACTCAGCGATCAAACGAGTGTCTAAACTCTACCTCCAATTAATTTTCCAGTGCGTAGGAGACTTCTACTTTATGAAGTCGAATCGTATATAAACTCCCACATAAAATTTAAATAATTTTGTTCATCTCCTGCTTTGACTTCTGACTTGAACTGCAGCGACGCAGCGAGTGCAATGAGACATCGCTTTATGACTCGGCGATCAAATGAGTTCCCCATTAATTTTACAGAAGCACTCTTACTTTGTGAAGTCGAATCTTATATAAACTCTCACATAATATTTAGATAATTTCGTTCGTTTCCCGCTCTCACTTCTGACTTGAACTGCAGCGACACCGCGAGTGCAATGGGACATCGCTTTATGACTCGGCGATCAAATTAGTTCCCCATTAATTTTACAGAAGCACTCTTACTTTATGAAGTCGAATCTTATATAAACTCCCACATAATATTTTAATAATTTCGTTCATCTCCCGCTCTGACTTCTGACTTGAACTGCAGCGATGCAACGAGTGCAATGAGACATCGCTTTATGACTCGGCGATCAAACAAGTGTCTACTCTCTATCTCCCATTCATTTTCCAGAAGCAGACTTTATTTCATGTCAAGTCGAATCTTATATAAACTCTCACATAATATTTAGATAATTTCGTTCGTCTCCCGCTCTCACTTCTGACTTGAACTGCAGCGACGCAGCGAGTGCAATGAGACATCGCTTTATGACTCGGCGATCAAACGAGTGTCTACACTCTACCTCCTCTTAATTTTTCAGCGTGTAGCAGACTTTTGCAAGCACTGTTTGCGGGTAGTTGTGAACAGTAACGAATGTACAGCAGTTTGAAGTGCGTGCTCTTGACTTATGCAGCACGAGTTTTGCAAGTATTCGTGTTTTTCTGCTTGTATACGAGCAATATGTGCAGATTTTAAATTATTTCTGAACTTAAATTTATCACGCATGAACTATTTGAAATCCTAAATTAGAGAAACCTAATTGAGCAGTCTTCTATTTAGCCACTTTCTCTCAATTTACTTGGGAAAAAGCTTCAATTCTCCTTTTTTCTATTTGGGGTTAAAAAAGCGGCAATACGCAGTACAGTTTTACCTACCATTTATAAAAAAATCAGAAAGTGGACAATGTACATGATATCGTTCGGAGTATCTCTAATACTTATATGTTAATCACACCCATATCGATCGTTAGATGTTATCGCGCGCTAACTGTATATTTACTGTACTATGCCTATAACTTTACGGCTGAAATCGCTGTTGTCTTCAAAGACGAGCTTTATAAGTGGTATATTCTGTTCTACATGGAACACTAAATGAGAATGCCGTAAACATTGATATTACATTAAGTTTTTATATCTTCGTTGTATCTGGCTTCTGAGAAGCACCCGCTAGATATTTATCGAAGGATGGATAAAGAAATAAAATCGGCCAAGTGCGAGCCGGACTCGCGCATGAAGGGTTCCGTTATTTTTAAAAAAATGACATTTGTTGTATTAACACTAAAAAATATTTTATTTTGTTTTTAATATAGTTTGTGACAAAAAAAAAACACATTATCTGAAAAAATTTCAACTGACTAGCTATCACGGTTTATGAGATACAACAGCCTAGTGACAGAGAGAGACAGGTAGGCAGACAGACAGACAGTCAGACGGACAGTGGAATCTTAGTATTAGAGTCCCTTTGGTTACAGAATCCTAAAAAGCTAAGTCAGTGAATGGTACATAGCAAGGAAGCATATAGATAGAAACATAGAATAGAGATAGTATAATGTAGAATATTTTAATAATTTCTATTTTATATAAAAAAATATATTATCTGAACTTCAGCTGCAACACGCGTATGTCTTAAAATATAAGTTTTTGATGAAGTTTCATTATAGTCATTGAAGTGTAGTTCTCTCTTACGTACACGAACAATCACGCATGCTGTCAACTAGCGTTGCCAGACGTTCTATATAAAGCCGGGTACAGTCACAGTCAGTTTCTTGGTTGCGTGTGCAGTCAAATTAGCCTAAATAAATTTTACGAGCGGGCTACCCTTGTACCCCTGTAAGTTACCGCCCCTGCCACCTTTCATTCCCACCGCACTCTTATCACATCGCTCATACGTGCTACATCAAAACAATCAATCCTACTAATATTATAAACGCGAAAGTTTGTAAGTATAGATAGATGTTTGTAACTCTTTCACGTAAAAACGACTAAATGGATTTTAATGAAACTTTACAATAATGTAGCTTATACATCAGAATAACACATAGGCTACAATTTATAAAGATACGTTGTGCCCGTGGGCTCCGCTCCCCGTGGGAATTTCGGGGTAAAAACTATCCTATGTCCTTCCCTGGGTATCAAACTATATCCATATCAAATTTAATCTAAATAGGTTCAGTGGTTGAAGCGTGAAGCGGTAACAAACAAACAAACAAAAAAAATATACAAACTCACTTTCGCATTTATAATATTAGTAAGGATCGTGTGATCCTGCGCAGACAAAGTCGCGGGCGCCAGCTAGTATTCAATAACTTTTCTTCACCATCGACGAGATAGACGAGGAAGTCCGCCTGTCAACAATTGTTTCAAACCGGAAGCCTGTGTGGGCTGTATTGCTGTATGCAGGTGTTGCATGGTCGAAGGTCATACGACAAAGGGCGCATTGTGCTTTGTTTATGTTTAGATGTGAAACGCCACGAGTATGTTTTAACTTTCTCTTTTGTGAAAATGTTCAATGATTTTCCTTTTCAGTATTCACTCAAACAAGTGTATTGTGTCTATAAGTCGCCTTGGGCAAACACTAGTTAAATTTACTACAATTTAAGGTACACGTATAGCCTTTCGACTCGAGAAGAAGAAGTATAGTTCTGTGGAGATGGTTTAATTTATTGAAATATTGCAGTGTCAAATACATATTTAAAATAGCATCCATATATTTGAATGAGTTAACGGGTTACTCACGTATAGAGTCAGCTCTTGGCCGACATGTTTCGACCTCATTCGAAGGTCTTCATCAGGGCGAATGTGACTAAAGGCCCGTACAGTACACCATACCGGTAACTCTATACGTGAGCAACCCGTTAACTCATTCTAATAATGTCTGTGCCTCACGTTAGTTTTCATCAAAGCATCCATATATATCAAAACTGACACTTTGATAAATGTGATGCCAAGAAAATACATAACTATAACATTTTTTAAATAATATCACGCAATTGCTGAAATCTTCATTATAATATTATCTCTATAATTAGGATCTTTTAAAAAAATCCCGAAACGCTCAGGATTCTTTTACCATTTCGCGCCTCGTTTCGAGCCCCAATTATTTTCCCCATTACACCAAAACAAAGGCCATTGAAAACGTTTACAGATTGTACTCGACATCGTTTCAGCGCTGAATGAACCGGCACAATGGCTCAGAAGAGGTCAAAGCACGCCGATTTAACAATGAGAGCGAAGGGCGATGGCGCGGAACATTCGGAGGGAAAACTTTTGATTCTGACGCTTACGTTGGTCAAGGGAAAAGATTAGACGTACTTATAAGGACATTTCTTTACTTGTACTAAATAACGAGCGAAATAATTGATGATTAAAGCAATGACCTCTGAGGCGTAGTGGTCTCCATGATAGTCCGCCACCCTGTGGTTCCGGATTCGATCCCCGGTTAGTGCAAGTAAATTCTTTCCTAGACTTGAGTCAGGTGGTCCATAATATTTACATATAACAGTCACATTAGATTACAAAGTTAGCGAATACGGACATTTCGTACTCAGATCTATTTCATATCTATGCTCTTATCGGTGGAGTATAATTTTTCTTCCATTTGTCTCTCTCGCCCGCCATCTGTCTTACTTTTCTGTAGTCTGCGCGTCACGACGACGTTTACCGTCTCTGTTTAGCTGGTTTGCCTTGGTCTAGCTGGTCCTTTTTTCCTTTCTATCTTCCCTTCAATAATATTTTTTTGATCAACATTTTTAAAGGCGCTAGTGTCTAGGATATAATTTCCACGTTTAGCTCACTCAAATGCTATATAATTAAAAATTCAATAGGATAATGACACTTTATTGCTACTTTAGCGCCTTTTTGTTGTACTAATGACTGAACAAAATGGGGAGCAAGAGGTCAGAGTATGCCCATTTAACAAAGAGAGCACTGTGTAATGGCTCGGAAAATCTACGCGGAAAACTGTTGCTCTGATGCCTGCAAGGCTATATTGTTTCTGTTTATATAATCAATAACTCAATAGTGTAGTAACGTGATAATATGCATATACATACATGCTTATTTTAAGTTACGTGCTTTGAAAGCTACGTGAGATATATTCCGATAATAATCTGTTAACGTCAGTAATGGTTACTCTAATTTAGTATATAAGCTGTAGTTGTATTCAATATAGTTAGAGTCGTCTCTATGTATATAGTAGGTTTAAGAAGATGGAATAAATACAATCAACGGCTCTCGTGTCTCCATCACCATTCCCAACCATAACGCTACTTACTGGACACCAACATCTACCCCCCAACTGCATGTCACATATCATTATTGCAATAGAATATTAAATTTTATATTGTACTTTAGCGTCCTGCTTTTTGTTGTACTGAACTGTAAATTGTGTATCACAGAACAAAATGAGAAATAATACAGAAACGGTTATGCTCCTGCAGTTTTAAATAGTTACACACATTGATGACAATTACACCATATGAAAGTACATAGGAAGGTTATGCAAATCTTCCAGTAATAGAGAGTTTTTAATTTCTACGTTTAATATTTATGTTAAATCGTTAACGAAGTGCGAAATTGTGGTAATTATAGTCGAGAGCGTTTCGGGCGCGACACGGAAGGATATGGGCGAACAATAATTGTTCTTTGACCCGTAAAACTCAAGGGTAACGGGACGACCAGAACGGTTAATCCCATTAGGTATATTTCTAAGCCAAAAATAAATTATTTTGTACTAATATCAAAATAAAACGACGCAAAATAATGTCACTTGTCTTTGAACATATCCATTTTAACGAGATTTTAAATTTATTATTGCAGAAAAATTGATAATAAGAGCGCTATTTGACTCCAAAAAATTATGTCGTCATCTGCCTGTATTTTATGAAAAAAAAGCCATTAGAAACTGTTTGTTTTGTCGTTTCGAAAAAAGGATCTGATTTGACTAGTTGGAAAATAGCGTATTCAAACTTCACTACTGCATTTAAAACGTTTTGTAAAAAAATATACCTTAATATAAGGCGAGGCCTGTTAAAGTCTGAGGGTTTATTTTGATAAAATAGTTCAAAATTTAGATTCTTAATAACAATCTACATAAACATAGAGAAATTGAAGATAAGTAACTCGCCCATTCTTGTATGACCTCAGTAATTAAAGTTTGACTTAAAATTATTTTAAGTACCACCTTCCTACTTCGGTGAGTTTATGGAGTACCTATTTAGGACGGTTAAGTTATAATTACAAGCACTCTACCGACAAGAGCCCAGCTCTTAAATATAAGAAGAAGTTATAATTAGCACTAATTATTTTTGTAATAAAAATAAATCCTAAATTAAATGAAATCTGAATTTAATGAACTCGTAATTATTATACCTTACTGGTTTAAATGCTCATTATGGATTTTCCCAACTTTACTCATTTTTATTCACAGATGGTCTGAAAGTTTGAATACATAAATCAAAGCAATTCGTTTTTAATAACACGTGCCAATATAGCGTAGGCTGTTCGTAATTCTCCTGACGTCATTTCCTCCCACGTCCGGTAGATGTCTGGCATAGGCAGCTACTTTCCTTTTTTTATCGAAAATAAATAAAAAATATGTTTTAAGAATTAAGTAAAGTGGTCAGTGTAACTGATAGACGGTAAGTTACTGTTATCTATCAGTTACACTGACACACAGGTACCATCGGTAACGCAAATCCATACTTGACTAATTCCAGTTATTTATAGTGAAACGTAAAACTTGTGTACTCCGACCCAGTTTCATCATCGGGTCTATTTGTCTCCAATGCAGGAGCACGACCCTCTCTGTACTACCAGAGCCATACTTGGCCAGAGTCAGAGGATTTGGCCTACACTCGCCACGCTGGCCAGACGGTTTAGAGAGGTCTCATTGATGTTCATTAGCTTTGTTTAGCTTGTATTTCCTAAGTCGCCTTCAACGAAATCCATGGGAGGACTTGGAGTGGCCTTATTCTACTCTGACGAAACCACACGGCATCACAACACAGTTAGATCATGGGTAATTTATTTATTTAACTTTATTACAAATGTAATACATACATACATACATACTATCACGTCTTTATCCCTAATGGGGCAGACAGAGCATTTTGGGTCTTGCGGCTCTATGCATGAGCCCAGGGCCGCAAGACCCAAAAGCCACTTTTAGCGTCATGGTGGGCGAGAAGATGGAAAAGCAATCAATACAGTGATGGGTTGCTAGCCGCATCGCCTGTTAACATGATTTGCATTTTTGCCCATTCCCTCGATCGGCTTTTACGATCTGCGTGGGAAGAGAAGCAGCTGGTACATTCTAAGTTTTTTCGTTTCTCCCAGACCAGCATGGGAGACAAATGTAATAGGCGGACTTAAAGCCATAGGCTTAGTCTACTAGTCAACCAACTGGTCATGAGTTAGGGAAATAAAAAAAACGCCGTTTACCTTTTTTTTACAGAACACAAAATAGCTACATTAATATACACATTTAAAGAATATATCACCAATCTTACTTATTAGTGCGGAAATAATAGGCCTAAAACTTGTAGCTATACATACATATGTGTATGTATGTATTATATGCTAAGACGCCGAAAACTATCGTGAACACAGGCATTATTAAAATAAGTTTACGGGTTACTCACGTATAGATCAGCTACTGCCGACACGTTTCGACCTTATTCAGAGGTACATACCTACCTACGTGAGGACTCTGTACGTGAGTAACCCGTTAATTCATTTTAATAATATTTTTTTACCTTCTATGTAAAGGTTTCATTTTCATCTTTGAAGTACCTAGCAAAGTTACCAATGTGAATAGGTATTAGAATTGAGCTTGCGATTTTCTAAGAAACTATTCAAAGAAGAAAAGGGTCACCTATTCATAAAAATCTCTAGGTCCTTAACCTTAGAAATGGGAATGACATTCGATAGAGTATAACTAAATAGAAGATCGTTTCTTAGTAATGATTGTATTTTCACACAGTAAATATACATATATTTATTATATGGGAACAATTTCATGATACAATGTTAATTCATTCGCCTTTTTCTACATTTAAGAGTCGGTCTCTGGAAATAGACGCACAGAATAATTATTTTTGGCTAAGCTGATACAGTGTTTTGCCATCGTGTTCTTCATTTCATATACTATTTTTCCACACGATGAACATATTTCTTCAACAGAACATTGAAAATGATAATAAAAGAGTACAAATTCAGAGGTACAACTATTCTTTATTATTTGTATTTGGGATTTAAGTATACCTGCAAGGTTAAAAAGCATTTTCATAGTCATACCAATGGTATGAATATACAAAAATTAAGCATATGTGTAGGTATATGCCGGAGAGTTCAAATAAATTCCCTTTTATTTTGTTTTACTTGTTCAAAGAGAAAGTTGTTTACTATAATGCATAAAAGTAAGATTTTCAAATGTTTTAACAGTATAAAAGCAGTCGTAACTGTGGCTCAGTCATGTTCGGACCGCCGCGCCGCCGTACTGCGAACAACTCGTTTGTGTAGTGTGGTAGGGCTTGGCCATGGCTCCTTCAGTTGTGATTATGTAATAGAGATTTTAATTGGTAATGACAGTTTATTTCAGCTGGTCGGGTGGAGACAATATCTAGGCTAGGCTAGAGGAGAGTTTAATTTATATAGTCGAAACTCACGGCTAAGCAAGTGGTGGGGCGCTGACTTATCGTCGCATTTTAAAGCATCTATTGCTGCGTCATATTCATATAGTTGACTGAGGTAGCCAATATTTTTTTTGTAAGATCACAAAGTCAAGTCAAGATTCGTTCAAAGGCTCTGAGCATTTAATCAAATGGAGTGCAGACCGTGAGAACAGTCCAGGGGCGCCCCACGGAGATTTACGAGGGGCGTAGGGCGCCCATGGACAAGGTTTATGGGGCATAATGGGGTTTATGGGCCATTGGGGTGCGTTGCGGCTTTCACTACAAGTGAAGGTAATGGCGGTAAAAAATGGTAAGGTAGGGCAAGGAAACAATTAAGGCCAAAAAATACAGGCTAGAAACATGCAGTGATAATCTAAGCTTATAAGTTAAAAGTTTGTATTAAGTATGGAGAGAAAGAAAAGATCTATCGATTTTTTTTGAGCATATCATGATATTGATATAAAATTACTAACTTAATATGCTCCAGAATAAATTTATACATCTCTCGTGTGTGTCAAAGAAATCGCGGAACAGTTTAGGCAGGAACAGATGTTTAATAACAAGATGTTTAAGTACTAAACTACTTTAGTGCTATTGCTTTTTTCTTTGTTTCTTTTTTCTTATCTTTGTGGTTCAGAAATATCCGAATACATAAAAACATAAACCCACAAATGTCTGAACTTTCTTTTATCTGACAATCAAGAAGAAAATTATGAAAAATTATGATGAAAGGCGTGATATAAAGTATCTTTACAATCTTTCCACACCCCGTTGTATTAATGGACGGTTCAGTGACGCACAACGTGACGTCACGTTCATGGAGGGTGCCAGTGGACTCGTTACAATACGCTCTACAACCAGCTGTACTAAACGATATGTGAGTTTCAAATGTATATTTGTATTTAAGTATATTTTATATTGACGTTCGACTGCTTGAATTAGCCCTACTTAACAAGAGTTGCTATTATATAGGAACACTACTTGTTCCTGCCGTAATTTTTTTCTGTATTATATTTATAAACAGGAAGCAATTAATGTTTAAATGATAGATAAGGTAAAGCTTACTAGTTTGCTTACAAATTAAATCAAAACGGGAAAGTGTAAAAAATTGTGTTAAGAAAAAGATATCTGATATCCAAATAAAAGTAGAAAAAGGTCAAGAAAGTGAAGAAATAGAATATCTTTACAATTTTTCCTCTTCTGTTATGTTAATGTGCTTTTCAAATATGACGCACGACACGATCTGACGTCACGGTGTTGCAGGACATTAGTGTAGGAAGGCATTTAATGCCATGTTATTGAGAATAAAAGTGAAAAGTTGATTATAAGTAATAGCTAAGTTGATAATAACCATTTTGGCTCAATAATAAGTGGAATAATATTCGTCGTACTATTGTAACATGATGATAACTTAAATTAAAGAAATAAACAACTTTATATTTCTCAATCTACATTCATTAGCTATACAATTAGACAAATCATAACACAACAGCCGACGTCGATGTGTAACACATTGTGTTACTCGTGCATAACGCCCTATTTGGTCGTCTTCATTGAGAATTGAGGTAATGAACCTGAAAATGTTGCGACCTGTGAAGCCTCGAGTCTGAAGTTAATATGACCGAAAGGGCTTCCATTTGGTGATCTAAATATAATACACTAAGTGTGAATATCATGTAAGAATCCGCATTTAAGAATCCAATTTCCCTCTATTTCAAGTGTCTTATTATTTTGAATTTCGACGTTTAGTGGGACAGTCCCTTTAGCCATCTTGTCTTTAAGGCACTACATTTACCATTACCTGGGCCGGCCCTCTACCTATACCTTGAATTCTCTCCATATCCCAAAATAATATTAACTTGAAAACATACATTCATCTTTCTGAAAATACATTTTCATGTTCATATTATTTTGGGATTAAGATACAATTCAAGATTTAGGTAGAGGGCCGGCCCATGTATTTCTTTGGCCCACTGTTCTTTTCTCGTAACATAACTGCAATTTATATAATATAAAAATATAACTTCGATGTTATATGATGTGTTTATTCAGAGATCTGTATATTGTCGAGTGTTTGATATTTAATACTAGATTTAAATGCTGGGCTTTAAAAGTTTCCTCAAAATATATTCGTTTTAGCACGGCGCAGTGCAATATGGCGAAAGTAAAGGAAAACAAAAACCGAGGCCATTTCCTCCACACATGATTAGACTATAAAGAGCAACCCGGTCCCAGATTTCGCCAGCAGAATTCCTAATTCAGGTTTACGATCTAGGCACGCATTTTAGACAAAATTTACCTAAGATACTCTTTTGAGGGTTTTAGGGATGAATATATTAAAGCAGTTCCAAATTATGTTGGAATTTTTATAAACACAAAATGAGTTGCAGACGAGTTAGTGTAACGAGGTTTAGAATTATAAAATACAGCTATAAAATACTGTTTTCAGCGTGTTTTTCTACATAAAAATAGGTTATTTCTTAAAACAATAAAACGAATAGGTATTGTAGTTTCCATTCAAATGTAAACAAAAATAGATTCCATTGATTTCAGTGCTCTGCGGAAGAGACTACTGAGAAAATAATTTAGCAGATTTGTAAGCAAATGAGATATCCCATTTTACAATGAGCATCTTGACGTCATCCAATTTGATACGTCATAATTAGTATCTTGCTTACGCGGTGCTAATGAAGTGGGGCTCGTTAGCGGGCGCCCTGTGGCCGCCCAACTGGAAACAGCCTTAATTGCCGCCGCAAAACCGGCGTTTACGCAACGCACTCGTCTGCTCTGGTGGCTGGCTCTGAATGCCTTTAAATGTGCAGTTTAGGGTCGATCCACACGTACCACAACCACACCACATCGCAGCAGCAAAATGTAGTCAGGCAGTGATTACGTGTGAAGTGTCGCTGCAGCTTTTTGCAGTTAGTGATACCGACAAATTGTCGTGGTTACGTCGTATGCAGGTGCAGTTCTCAGCTCAGTACAACGAATGAGGGAGAGTGCAGGCAAGAAAGCGTGCGCGCACTGTCGTTGCGTCGACACAACGACGTGTTTACGAAGTGGCCGCCCGGCCACATGTTCGCGGTGTCGCTGGGTGGCTGCGATGTGGTCGGTAATAACGTAAAACTGTGTATGTGTAATATAAAATGGGCGCATATTTTATATGCGCCCATTTTATACGCCCACGTGTTGTGGTTGTGGTAGGTGTGGGTCGACCCTTAGGTTTGTCGATGAAGACCGCTTGTGTCATTTTCCATGACGCAGAACCTTATTTTTTGTTACTCTAGGTTACTATTTTCTAAATCGATTTATTTATTCCACCTGTAATAGCGGTAAAAATAGATTCATCAAACAGGCAAGGTAGGTTATTAAGTTTTGAATATTGACAAGAATCGGAGTAAGTTCGTTCTCCAAAGATAAATTTTTGTTTAAGTCTACTTTATTGTACGTATACACATTTAATAAATGATGCTAACAATTAACAGTAATCTACTATTTTGAGACAAATGATGAATGCACTTATGTACCGAAAGTACCGATGTTGTGTGTCGCCAGAAACATAAGTCAGAAAAATCACAGGTATTTTTTTTTCTCGTTTAAATGACTGTATATTTTAATCTTAAAGCAGTCGTTATTAAAATTAAGATTTACAAAAGAACATTTAACATAAATTTTATTCAAGCTTTAATTAAGAGTCATCTTATTATAGCATAATTGGTCATAAAACGACATTAATGTTTTTCAACGAGGCCGTTAAATAAAGCAGATCCTTTAAATCACGTTACAATTTATGAGACCTACGTAAAAGTGCTCTGCAATGCGTAAATTACTTTTATGCCTTAATTGGAAAAGTCTGAAAAGTATTTTTGTTGTTAAAATAGGGAACCACGAACGGCGCTTGGATATATATTTTTTAAACTATCATCATCATCTCAGCACTTCTTCCGCCCACCACTGCTTAGCATATGCCTTTACGATTTTTAAACCTATACCACAGAATTAATATGCCTATACGACCGATTTAAGAAGCTAAACTTAATTCAGTTTTTCTAACAAATGTTTGAATATTTAACATAATTAACTGGATCATATATTTCAGCTTTTATTTCCAAAGCTTTTATATTGATATTAATTTTTATTGATACAAAATGTAAAATTTCATTAGAATAAAATAATAATAATAAAACGTACATAATTGCCTGTTGAATAAAACATTTTGAATAAAAACTAGAGTAAACTAAGCCAGGGTCGGGTCCAGGGTAATAAATTGAAAAGTTTAGTTTTAAGGACGCGGCGGGACAACATACGACCCCCTATATTTTACATGTCAAGTCCGCCCCCTGGGCACTTCGTAAAGGACGCTTTATAGTGAGTATAATGCCATTTGTATCGATTTAAGTCTAAAACTGTCCGGTGTGGTCGGCTACGTAGCCTGAAGGTGTTATTATTGCTTTGAAACTGAAGTTTGCTCAACAAAGGAGACTATTCATGCATTATAGATTTTTAGGCCCTCCTGTCAAAGAAGGCCGCCGGCCAGAAGACAGCTACGAGATGCTTTGTCGTAGTAAATTTTTACAGTTTTGAAAAAAAACGAAAGAAATGGATTTATAGTATTTATCTTCGGATTAACTAACTAACGGTCAAAATAGAATAATACTTTTGTAACTTTGTTATCATCCATTTTGTCAACAGTTCTTGGCATCTTCTAGTTCTGCAAGTAGTTTTTAATAGTAGATTGTTGCACTGAGCAGAAAGTAAGCTATTACTGCACGAGTGCTTATTTGGAGCCCAAGCGTCAGCGAGGGCTCTAAAAAGCACGAGTGGCACTATAAAACTTACTTGATGCTAGATGCATAGTATGCTTTTCTTTTAACATACAAAAACTATTCAATACATTTTGTCTGCTCTTGAGTAGCAGAGTTCCGCTTCGTGCTGGATGTGTAAATTTAATTTAACAGTTATGATAAAATTACATTGGTTGGAAGAAAAGTATCTCTATACGTAGGTATATACTCGTAACAGTTTAAAACGCCACCGTCTCTTGACATTGTAAGGTTTCTTGTCCGCGACCTTTCTACTGTGATACACGACTGATTGACTATGTATAGGTGTAGTGACCACGTATGTATAGTGATAAAAAAAACGCGCGTAAAAACTACAGTAAAATTATAATTACTAGCAATCTGCATCAAAATCAACCTAGTAGTTTGAGTTTATACTATAAGAAAATAAGAACATACAGACAACAAATTAAATAAAGTTAATTTATAAAAGAAAAATAGTCTTGTAGGTACATTTCAAATGTCAAGACATTTTATACTAAAAGGTAGAACCAATATCGTTTTCTCAGGAAAAGTTTCTAACGACGATCACTATCAAAGGAAACAACAACGTTTCCTTATTGGAAAACTGAACAATTCCAAGAATGTACGTCCGGAAAATTCCAAGCTTAAAGAGTCAGCAGTTAAGAGGAAAATATAGCGCACACTCTCTCTTAAGCTGCGTCACAAAGAGCTTTTATAGCTCCAACTGCATTATGTTATTGAATGATATTGTTCCTACTTGATCTGGTTCAAAAGATTACCTAGTAAGTATAATTTTTTTTTATATCGTTATACTATTATATATGTATCTACACATTGGTCTCATCGATTTTTTACTGCATGTTAATAAAGATCCACCAAAAAACATAGGCCTATAATTTTGCGCTTTCGATTTCATCATGTAGAGAAAGATGAGCTGGTCAGTATTTTTCATATTATTTTATTATTCGATACTTCGATTTCTTAGGGTAAGCCCTTCAGCATTGACTAAATATGTTCATAAAAGAGTTGCTGCATATTTCGATAATATTAATATCTATTAGATATTGTATATAATTTTTCAAAACTAAAATCCGACTTCACCCCCAAACTACGCAACCAATTTTGATAAAATATCTAAAGGACCTCGCGAGAATATATATACTCTTTCCAACAAAAGAGAATTTTCCAAATCAGTCTAGGCTTCTTCGATACATACATACATAAAAAAATTAAAGATCGCGAAATTTTTTATAACCTCCTCCTTTTTTTGGAACTCGGTTAAAAAACAAAGTCGCATGTCACTGTTGATGCGTCTCAACGCAACGGATTAAATAAAGAGGAAGGTTTACATAGTATAATATATACGTATATGTATAATATATTCCCCCATGGGAAACAGGCGTGCAAATATGTATGTATGTATAAATATTCCCGCGCGATGCCGGGGCGGGCCGCTAGTATTTTATAAACATGAGTATACATATATTATATATACGGTAAGGTGGCTTAACGACGAAGAAAGAGAAGCTACTACGCACCCATCAATTTTCATCAACCTTCTAGTAATTTTAGGGTTTTATTTACAGTTTATTAGGGAAGGGCAAGTCACTTTAGTACGCCGTAAACGTCACTCCTCATTATTTCGAAGGGCTAATTCTAAAAGGGCCAAGGGCTTTGAGAATAAGAATCCTTTTAAGTTGAAACCAGATTTATTGGCCGTAAAAACTGACCGTGAAAGGTGACTCATTAAAAACGGGCTTAAAGATAGCTTTAGGTTTTCCACGTTCAAGAAGTGGGTGTTTTTATGTTGATTGTATGATTAACAAATGTTATCAAAATATTTCTTCCCCACTTTCTAGATAGGTTTTATGTACTTACGCACAATGTGAGGAATCAGGACTGAATTCTTGCTAACGTCGTTGATACAGCATCAGCTACGATACGGTTCAGTGATTGGGGACAGGGTTTCTTTAAAACTTAAGTATAATACCCGGCACATAAGTTGAATCAAAATGGCGGTCGTTGTTGTACGTTTTATGTACGTTTAAAATCACATTTCTGTGTACATTTCTTTATCATTTCTGCCCGAACTTCAGATAGAAATGATTTTGGCTTTAGAGAAAGACCATAAAATCTGTTTTAATATTTTATCTAAAATTAAATATAGTCTCCGACCATTTTGGTTCACCTTACGTGCCGGGTCCTGTATTGTACTTACTTGTAGTGTTCCCGGTCATCTCTATGATGCATTTGCACTCCCTGGCGATCTCGCGCGAGTTGAAGGGGCGGACCCGCACCGCCACCTTCACCGACGACATGGCTGCTGGTTACTTGTCTGCAGCCTTTAGCACATCGGTACGAGACGTTTCAGCGCCTGGAAAAAAAGGTGTGGTTAATTTGGAGGAAAAAGTAGCTGCGAACGTAATCCTTACTTATATTATAAATGCGAAAGTGAGTTAGTACATTTGTTACCACTTCACGCTTCAACTACTGAACCTATTTAGATCAAATTTGATATAGATATAGTTTGATACCCAGGGGATATAGGATACTTTTTATCCTGAAATTCCCACGGGGAGCGAAGCCCACGGGGATCTAGTAATAAATATTTCACAAAACCGAATGTGCCGTCAGAAAGACAGCCGAATGCTTTAAATGGCCGTTCATGAGACCTGACAAAAGGCAATTCCTGATGTATGTTTAACAACGATATTCAACTCCATCTGACTGCTTGTTTCTTTAGTCAGTAACAGACTGTTAGTCAGCAGAACGAGAGACGTTCCGAATACTGACACATTAATGGCGCCGCTTGGCTTTAACGCGAGATTAAACGTCAGAACTAAAAGTGTCGACGGGAAAGACAGGTATAATTAAAATAGCTATCGCTTGTAAGACTTACAAGAGGAAATTAGGGATTTATGTTCAACCAAACTGTTCAACCTGGAGTAATTGAATTTAATTGAGGCAAAGTTAAAAAAAAAACGCTAAAAATTGATTTTAATAACCTATACCTACTATACAAACCTAAAATAGAGATTTCGAGAAAGTTTATTACTTAATATTTACTGCACCATAATCAAAAGATTATACAAAAGATTAACTTAATGGTAAGCATTGTCTACCAGTTCACCTTTGGGACTGGACCTTTAGAAGTAAATGGGGTGCAAGATTAAAATACATTAAAAGTATTTTATAAAACAATTACATACCTACATAAAACATATAAATACACTTAATATATAATCATATAGGTAGGTAAAAAATATTTAAAATTAATAATGTACAAAGAAATACTAAAATAAAATAGAATAAGAGTATAATTCTGATTTGAATGAAAGATTTTGGGCACAACATGGACATAAAAGGTGTTTGTTAGTACGAAAATAAGCAAAAAAAAACCTAAGCGACGCAGAAAGTGGGTCCTTAACAAACTAATTTAAATATCACAGCGGCAAAAGACAAGAATGAAGGGAATATTCATTAAAGTCGTCACAGAAAGAGCAATAAAGGGTGGCGCGTGGGCGCTCAAATGCTAGACTTCGGGCCTTTTCCAGGCAATAACAATTATGCCCGTCTAGGAGAATTACTGGGAATTACTGCGAATGTCTGCGTTACGGTGCGAATAGCCTGTCGCCCGCTGTAATGGTAGCATTAGTATTTGTTACGATTTACATTATCGCCTTAGTAAACCAATTTTACTGTTCTAATGTGGAGATCGACGATTGTAAGTAACGAGTGTAAGGTATATTAGATCTCAGGCTTTCGCCTAATCCTGGCAGTAGCGTGCATTTCATATAGACGCACACAGACTTTGTCTACCCTGTGCTGCCCTTATATAATATCGGATACTAGCGAAAAATGTATTTTGCTTGATATGCAGCCGTTTTCGTAATTTAGGCAAGATTAGTGCCTATTGTCAAAAATATTTGTGCGCGTCGCTGAATTCTGGTTAGGTTTATTCGAATACTTATACACCATCCTGTCTGTTGTAGACAGACATTCCTACCGGGGAAGACAAAGCCCAGGGTCCCAAAGCCCAAATGCCTTAGCGTGAAGTTAGAAGTGAATTAAAAAGTGATGTGAGCTAGATCTGTGGATGCTAGGATTCAGATTCTTGTCCATTCGGTTGATCGGCTATTACGATAGGCGCGAGAAGAGAAGCAGCTGGTACATTTTACGTTTTTTACGCTATCTTATACCAGCTTGAAAGTAAAATAGTTATTAGTAAATAAGAATTATGAGCCACAAAGTCAAGTACAAATGTGCCATTACAAAATAACCTGTAACCAGCAGTTATAGCAACTTCACTAGTTCACTATAACATTTTAGTAGCATCTCAGGTTCTCAGCAATCTAATATTGTAGCGACGCGACGACTACTTCTTTTAATTAATTCAACTCAATTAAAATAGTCAACTGAAGCTGAATTCAATTTTATTAGCGAGATTAGATTAAGAACTACAAAGGTTGCATTTTGTTTTGCAAAATTGTTTTTATGCAATAATAATTGCTTGCCAACTACAACAATCGATTGCTGCTACGATGAATCGCATTTTCGTTGTAGGTATTTCAAATTGAATGAATTTAATTTTTCTTGTTTTTACTGATATTAATTTACAAAAATTGAATTCTTGCATCACCTATGTCATGAATTTTTTCTATCTTTATTCTTATAATATGCGTAATAAAAATTGCTTTTCTAAGCAATGACGACGGTGATTTAGCATTATTGCGTTATGTTATGGTGAAGTTAGTGTACAATTCTTTTATTTAAGTTTTAATAACGACAATGCTGGTTAAACAACGCAACGGTTTGTCGCACAACTGTGGTACTTTCAACAACTTTTATACGAGTAACGACAGGTTTTATTGGTCCAATTTTTGTTTTTTGTATTTATATTTTGTTTAATATTCATGAAGCATAAACCTAGACCTACACAGTATAAAATAAAAGCCATTAGAAAATCTACCGCAAACTTCTTAAAACTTTCAAAATTATTTATTTTAGAACAATCTTTTATGACATTAAAGAGGTACGCTCAAATATTGATTTTAAGATAAATCACGTAGTTAATCATCAGAACAATTATGTACACAAAGAGTAAATAAACAGTGTTTGACCTACTTAACTAAAAAAGTCACTTATCCATACAATAACTCAAGAAGAGCCACAAAAAACCTAAGCGGAATGTAACTGCTTTGTGGTTCTGTAAAAAACGGCCACTGGCCGAAATACCGTTGCTGTTCACGGTCAGCCGCTGTCAAAAATGGCGGCTGCGCGTGCGACGGTATATAGACACACTTTTAGACTCAAACATTTTGAGGAAACTTAACTTTGCCTGGGGAATTTTCTTTTAAGGAAGTCTTGAATGCATTGAAACAAGTAAAGGGGCTACGCTTGCTCGTTCAATTAAATATGTGAGAAAAGTTGACGATGTTTTTTTGTTGATTTTCAATTGTGTAAGTGGGCAATGCTGGTATTGTGTCAGATATTAAAAGCTTAAATAAAAAACTAAAGCTTTAACAATTTCCTTGGCTTAAAAGCATCTGACATTTTGACAACAGGCATCTGACAATGGTGACAGCAGGTGTCAACGGATTAACGTGTCATTCAACGCACGGGGGAGCTCGACAAAGTGCCACCTATGGTCACCGATACAAGTACGAACAATAAAAAAGTTCCTAGATCAACAATAAATTATTTGGTGATGTTAATAGAATAATATGTCACAAAATAATGTCACTCATCATTGATCATATCAATTTTCGATGTGATTTTAGATTTATTATTACGCATAAACTGATATTAAGAGCGCTATTTGACTCCAAGAAACTAAGACGTCATTAGTCTTTATTCGTCCATAAAAATCCATACAAAATAGAAGAAAATCCATACAAAAAAAGAGGAAACGTTTGTTTTGAAGTTCAAAAAAAGTATCTCATTTGAGTTGTTGGAAACTTCATTATTGCTTATTCGTAAGCCATAGTAAAGCTCCCGACGGGTTATCGAGCCCCTTGCCTGATATTTTTTTATGACAGCTTAGTGTGCATTTTGCAAGGTGCAGCTGACCCAGAGGTTTGTCTCACCGAAAAACAAGGGTATCGGACTAAAAAATCATTTTTTACAAACTTTTATTGTAAGGTCAAGGATGAGATAAACGGAATAAGATGGGATTGCGTCGTTTCATTACCGAATTCTATTGACAATCTTCCGTCCCCGTGACAAGACCCTAGTAGACATCGTCTACCAAAAAGTGTTCGCTGAGTTCTGTCGCATATCTCCCTGCTCTACCATCAGAACAATTACAATTAGTATGCAAAATTACAGCTCAATCGGTTGAGGCTAGAGGAAATTGTTGCAAATTGAGTTGCCAGATGTGACCTAAACAAACGTACATCTTACATTACATCTTAAAAACATACCATTTTGAAATAACGTTTACATTTTAAGACAGGCCAATCAATAACATAACCACCAATTCTTGAAACCCAAAGAAATATTGCATCAAAATAATCATTTGATTTCTAGAATTTACGAAAGGAATCAAGTGACGCAATCGTAAATCATTGCGTTGCAAGGAATTTTGCAATTAAAATGAAAAATAAATATTGATACCTGCACTACTAACGTCGTATTATGTAATAAAGTACCAACACACAAACGCTGAACCAAATCCGAGACGCACTTTCACAGGGCATTAAAAATTTCACACCGATCGTACAATTTATTCGCGGAGAGCACCAAAACGTAAGTTCTCATGACGGAGATCGGAGCACCGTTGCTTTTACGAACACACTGGACGGCACAAGATTCGCGTACAAAATGGTGAATGTTTTCCTGAAAGCAATCCTCGCGTGCTGTAATTGGCCGCGCACGAGTGCGCACAGAGTACAGTTGAAAGTGTAGGCACCACGGCCGCTGCACCGCCAGCGCACTTACGTAACCAGCACTGCAATCATCTTCCAAGGAATACCTACGAAACTCCTCGAGATCGAAGGGGCGGCCATGAAAACGTGTCGCAGAGATGACTCACGGCGCCCACTAGCGCCCTCTACCACCCCCGCTTCAGACATTCCAGATCGGTATCCGGGAAAAGCACTCGGAATTTAACCTTGGACACTGCACTCTGCCGCAGCCCAGAGCGGGACGATAGGAGCCGCTACGGACTTACCCGAGTCTGTGGCGGTTGTGAGGAGCAGTGGAACCGACTCGAGTTTGCACTTTTGTTTTCCAAGTGTTGAGAGCTGGTTGCTCCGTCAGGTGGCAGCTGGCGACATGTTGCGTCGCGAACGGGTGCGCGGTGCGACTGCGGGCCGGCGGCGGAGACGGCGGAGTCGCCGCGGTGGCGCATGCGCCCTGCACCAAGCACAGCCTTCGATCTAACGCCGTGCTGCGCGAGGTGCCTGCCGCGCATATACGACCACCGCAAATAACACCATGCAAACCTGACCGTTCCAACTGTCCGACAATTCTCTAAGCGTACTTCTATTACTTCTGATCTCATTCAAACTGCAATTTTTCTGATGTCATCCATCCCTGTTGAGGGGGTTAGGCACCGCTCGGTGCTAAATTCACTCCCCCCTGTCGCAGACTCCGTCACTCCACCTACTCCCACATAAGCTGTTTGTTTAAACGCTTTAGGCGTGATGAATTATGCGAACATTTCCTGGTATAACGTCTTACTTGGGAGTCTTGGGATAAGTTAATGTTCTTATAACAGAATTGTTGAAGATTACATCGAGGACCGGCTGACAGGCTATTTCAAAATGCAAACGAGTCGGAAGTCTGAGTGGAGATGGAATGAAACTTGATAAGGGCATTCAGGGCACGCGCGCTTTGATTTCAGCAGTGCTGATCAACTTGATCGGTAACCTGCCATGAATATTTGACAAGCATTTAAAATAGATTTTCTTCGTGTCACGAATCGGTCTGCTGTATAAAAAAGTTACCTTGCAAAAAGTTAACTAATGGTTACTACAAATACGACTTTTTGAATTAGTCTTATTTTAAAACCCTAAATCTCATATGAAATGCATGCAGAGGGCACGAAACGTCCCCCAAATCGGTGTGGGTCAAGGAACTGAACAAACTACGCACTTATTCAGTTTGAGTGAGCAGGGTGTTGTGACGCAATGGGGTGTATTGATTGGCCATAGAGACAGTCGGATGCCAGATCACAACGTGGGAAAAGAAATATCATGCCAGGGAATATTGCGAAGACATCGATCACTATTATGATATAGATAGCTATCATTCACAATTTATTGGGACGTTCAGAGAGTATAACCAACGTCTGTGATATGATGGATCGTGCATTTTATTATATTTGAATATGAATGAATATGTAAAAGCTGTGGCGTACGCATGTAAGAAATCAATAAAAAAACTTGAAGTACATAATTATTACGTTCCTGTTTGTATATCAAAATCTAACCATCCTCGGACGTGTCAATTAAAAAATAATGGTGACGTAAGACCAGTAAACATACAACACACATGCTTACAAAGAACACAATGAAATCAATGATAATAAAAACAAATTGGAAGACAATGTTATTAAAAGAGCCGATATGAATATGATATTCATATGTTTCGAGGCGCACCGCGATACTGCCTCCGCATTAGACGAAGTGCCGTTTGGGTTCGCATTACACGTAACGCGCCCATAAAGAAAGTTTATGAAAGAGCCAGAAGGTTTCGGGCTTCGGGTCACCGTCCGTCGTGCGTCTCGAGAACCTTTTTAACTTGTTTACTTTATTGATCCATTTCGTGCTTATAATATTCTCAAATTATGAAAAATGAAGAGATTTCAGAACGATGTCATGTGGAAAATAAATACATGGTTATCATCATTGCTGGATATATGTAAGAAAATAATACACACAATGACATCTTTAACTGAATGAAATATTTTAAGATCACCAAGTGTGAAATCCACTAGTATAGTGTCTAGTTTCTCGCAATATTTAGAATACAGAAACCATATTAGGATAAATATATGAAAATACAAACAAAATGAGTCAAAAAAATCTTAATAAAAATCCTTTCCCACTAAATCTATAATCAGAAGACAAACATAAGTATTCAATCGATATTAGAGCATCATCCATCCATCCACAGCAGCCTTTACGTTATCGTTTCAGGACAAACAAAAAAAATAATTAAGTATTTGATGGTTATATTTAATGTTACACTATCAATCTCAACAACTCATTTGAAATTCTGATATGTAAATGGGTTTAAATTTGAATTAAACTTATGGCCCATAATTTCTCTATTCTTGGCAAAGACACATATAAAAGATGTTGCTCAATTACTTTAAAAAATTACTTTACAGATACTTCTGTGAAATTCTGGGTCTGCATCTAAAATTTTATTTAAAGACATAACATGCAGCGGCGACTACATATCTGAATGCAAAATAATTGAATAGTATTTTAGTAACTCGTAGTTTACCTTACAGCACTGTAAATGTCAGAATTGTGACCATTTTAATGCATTTATCATATCATGTTTGGTTGTATTTTTTTGTACATAAGTACCAAATAAGGCTGCCGACGGTGACCGATTTTTTGTATGAGAAAAATAGAATGCACACAATGTAATAGTGCAACGCACACATCCTGACGTGTCTTTCTTTCAATTGTACTCAATGCATCTTTATCATGATAGAAATAAAATCTGTATCTGCGATTCGTGTTTAATTCTCCGTTACATGCTTGCATCACGGCCAGATTACATAGCATAGAGGTATTTCAAGGACGGCTTTCCACTTTCATTTCCACTTGATTACATCCCGAGCGACCTTCACAGCGCATCGAATACAACATGTTTACTAATCAGGTCTCCTGTAATGGTATCATCATAGATTTTGTTACGCGAGTCAGAATGTTCGATATTCAGGTATTTGGAAGTATACGTGACGTGACTGTTGTTTAGTTTCATTTTTCTCGTAAGGGCTCCAAAATACGAGCGACAGTATGCCGGCGACGCGACGCTTGACAGTTCGAGACAGACAGCAGCGACAGTAAGCGACGTTCGCCAATTGTCGCCTACAATTACTCTGATAAAGCCCTAAGTGGGCAGGCTAGTGGTGTACTAGCCCCGTGACTTAATGAGCCCTATGGAGCACAGAAGTATTCGAAATAATTTTATCCCAATTATGGTCAACAACCAATACGCGGAAGGCCCATACAAAAAAAAAAGTATTTTTTTTGTTTGCCCTAAAATACTTTTACGTTAAAATGTATTTGACATTATCATGCATGCCGTGTGGCTTCCTGCAGAGTAGAATAGGGCCACTCTAAGTCCTCCTCAACAAAGCTTATTAACATCAATGAGACTTCTCTAACCCGTCTGGCCAGTGAGGAGGGTGTAGGCCAAAGACCCCTGGCTGCTCTGGCCAAGTATGATTCTGGTAGTACAGAGGGTCGTGCTCCTGCAGTGGAGACAAAAAGACCTGATGATGATGATGATGACATAATGTACGAAAAAAGTATGAACGATTACACATGTATATCAATGTTAATTTAATCCGCGGAAACTGGGACACTCGTACGAGTACGTATCCATTTGAAGCAATCAACGTATTGTCGAGCGAGCTGCAATTGAATTACACTCGCACTGATGGCGAGTGCAGTTACTCTTGGTAAAACATAGAGGACATTACTACGAGGTAGACCTTCAATGCTGACCCATATTGAGGAATCACGCCAAGATATGAGTGGAGCATGAGGGTGTAGTATTTTAGAGCGAAGTACAATTGAATGACGTTTGCATTGACGACGAAGGCAGTTCTCAGACTCTTGGTAAAATGTGGAGGACATTACGAGGGATCAAACCTTTAATGCTGACCCGTATTGAGAAACCTCGCTAGTATTATGTGGACTGTATGCGAAGTTTTCTGAGTCCACTTGGACAATCCGGAATTTGTACAAGTAGCTATATGTATCATAATCATCAATAGGTCTGCATCTCTACTGCAGGAGCACGACCTTTTCTAGACTACTAGAGCCACACTTAGCCAGAGCAGCCAGAGGAGAGTATGGTTTAGCTTGAAGTTAGTGAGGGAATGGTGTAAAGTTGAATGTACCTAAGTAAACTTATGTGTCTATGTGCTTAGCTTAGTGTATTTTTAAGTACATTTTATAACACCTATCGCAATTAAATTAAAGTAAAAGTTGTTAAAAGTTGACTGGTAGAGAATGAGTTAAGGTTAAGTTCTTTTGTACCATTGTGATCAATAAAGATTTAAATAAATAAATGGTAGGACATTACGTTGAGCTAGACCTTGGTCCATTTTAAATCCTAATAAGACCTAATTTTTTACATTATCTCCTCTAGTTTTATGGCTAACTGAAAGAGATTTCTAACAGGTATATTCAATTGTGCCTTTTTATGTACAATAAAGAATTTACTTACTTAAGACTCGTAACCTCACTAACGTAAGAGGACCCTCTTAGTAAAGCTAGGCTTACTATCACCATTAGGACCTCGACGACCCCGACATATTACAAAGCTCAATGTGGCACTCGCATCCATTTGAAGCAATGAACGTATTGTTGAGCAAGCTGCAATTGAATTATACTAGCACGGGCGACAATTGCAGTTACTCTATTAAATGACCTACCGCCACCAAGCCACTACCATTCGTTAATGTGCTCTAGCACATTAACGAATGGTTCAATTGGTGAACCTTCAATGCTGACCTATATTGAATAACCTCGCCAGCGTATGTGGACTGTATGCAAAGTTTTCCGAGTCCACTTGGACAATCCTGGGTTTGTGTAATTCCTATATGTATCATAATCATCATCAGGTCTGCATCTCCATGGCAGGAGCACGACCCTTTCAATACTACTAGAGCCATACTTGGCCAGAGCAACCAGAGGATTCGGCCTACACTTCACACGCTGGCCAAACGGATTAAACAGGTCTCATTGATGCTTATAAGCATTGTTTTGCTCGGATCTTCTAAATCGCCTTCTATTTGGAAGACTTGGAGTGGTCCTATTCTACTCTGCTGGAAACCACACGGCGACACTACAACCTAAAAGTATTTACATACATGCTTAACGATAATTCGAGTTCTAAGTATACAGGCTAGTGCGGGAATCATTGTTAATCACACAGTGTATTAAGTTTCTCGTTAAATAAATGATTTTTGTATTTTTTTTTGTAAGTAATTAAGTCTCTCTTTCATACGTAACAGATACAGATACATTATCACGTCTTTATCCCTGACAGGGTAGACGGAGCCTAGGGGGCTGTACAATAGCGACGTCCTATTCCTATGTCTAACCAAGTTAGACTTTATTATCTTACGTTAGTGCTCAATGATGCTTGACACTGAAACGCGGATACGCAGTAAGGTCCGTTTTGCGTACCGCTTTTTAGGGTTCCGTAGCCAAATGGCAAAAACGGAATCCTTATAGATTAATCATGTCTGTCTGTCTGTCTGTCCGTCCGTATGTCACAGCCACTTTTTTCCGAAACTATAAGACCTATACTGTTGAAACTTGGTAAGAAGATGTATTATGTGAACCGCATTAAGGTTTTGACACAAAAATAGAAAAAAACAAATAATTTTGGGGGTTCCCCATACATAGAAAACTCAAAAAATTATTTTTCATCAAACCCATACATGTGGGATATCTATGGATAGGTCTTTAAAAATGATAGTGAGGTTTCTAATATAATTTTTTTCTAAACCGAATACTTTGCGCGGGAGACACTTCGAAAGTGGAAAAAAGTGTGTGTGTGTCCCCCCCACCCCGTAACTTCTAAAATAAGGGAATCATAAAACTAAAAAAAATATATGATGTACATTACCATAAAAACTACCAGCGAAAATTGGTTTGAACGATAGCTAGTAAATAGTTTTTTTTTAATACGTCATAAATCATAAACGGTAATTTACCTTTCATTCAATCAACTCAAATATAAAATTTAAAAAAAAACATACTACAAGACTTTTATATTATGTTATTTGCCACTACGGAACCCTTCATGGGCGAGTCCGACTTGCACTTGGCCGCTTATTTTAGTAACTACCCAGGACCGTAAGTAAAAGGCCGCGTTTAGCGTGATGGTGGGCGTTTAGATGGAAAAAGGAATTAAAATAGTAATGGGTTGCTAGCCGTATCACCTATTTAACATGATTTAAATCTCGCTCGTTCCTTCGATTCCTAGTACATTATAATTTTTTTCTTTTCTCCCAGACATGGAAGACCTTTTCATATACTTAATATTTACCAGTACATTGTAATTTATTTTATGTGTGTTACAGCATAAACATATAAAATAATTATCTAATTAGGTATAGCATGAGAAATAATCATTAAAAGAGATCTTATACACTTTCTTACGCTCTAGTAAATGGGTATCGCGTGATCCGACCGATAGCTTATTGGATGTTAGATTAAGATTAAAGGCCTTCCTTCAGAAACTTCGTTCCCACAACGCAGCGAGTTTTGTAAATAGGGCACAACGAACTTTGTAGACAACATGGAAAGTACGTACTCCTTATAAATCGAACCACTATAGTATAATGATAATAAAATAACAGACAAAAAACAAAAAAACATCCCATAAAAATTGCCCGGGGTGGCTGCTTAGCATGGAAATGCGGAATTTTTTGTTTCTTTATTTTTTGATTTTTATTTTACTATCACTATACTTTAAAGATTTAGTATAGCCCGTGGTCCGATTTATTACGGGTATGTTCCTTCTATGTTATCTATATGAAATAACAAGAGTAAAAAAAACGAGTAATAATTTAAAAAAAATAATTAAAAAGTTATGTCAACAATAGACATATATTGCCACTTTCCGGCTTCATCATGTTGAGATCAGGTTATTAGTACCATAATATGGCATTGTCACCCAACTTATATATGTATGTGAAATAATAGGAATTGGGCTATTTAGCTTGAAACTAAATAAAAGCTTTTAAAAAGTAAAAAGCGCACCGTTTTCGCTCGCTCGGACACGTCGAGATAATTGACGGGGATCGGGGGGTGAAAATAGCTTACCAGGGCCGGCCGACCGGTCGGAGGCCGGTGGGCCGTCCCAGGTATCGCTGGAGCGACGCAGTGATGGCGGACCTGCACGAACTTCAAGTTGGCGACAACTGGCAAGAGATAGCACAGGACCGAGAGCGCTGGCGTGCTCTTGTGCTGGAGGCCAAGACTCACCTTGGGTCACTGAGCCAGGATAGTAAGTAAGTAAAAAGTAAACATTTAACGATCTTCTTTAAGACAGCTTTAAAATAAATCTTGCTAAGCTTGCTAAGCTTAAAAAAAACAATTAGGTATAAGAATTTAATTTCCATTATTCATTCTACTCAATGACAAATGAACTAAGTTAATTGTAATGACAGAAACCTATGAAACTAATTGAAACCTAGCTTTTTAGGTTTAAGACGAAGTGGTAGCAGAAGTGGCGCCCTCATTTGAAATAAATTGTTTAAAACTAAATATGGTGATAATTAAAATTTGATTTGTACCAATGTCTAAAAAGCCTTAAACTATTTTATGAATAACCTATGAAAGTAATATTGGTAGTCCGTTCTTTGTCCGTCTAGTTATGTTTTTCGCCAAAAGTGGCCACTTTTGGCGAAAAACAAAACTAGACGGACTATTAGTAATAATTTCAAAGGTTATTCATAAAATAATTTAAAGGGCTTTTTAGACATTGGTACAAATCAAATTTTTAATTATCACCATATTTAGTTTTAAACAATTTATTTGGAATGAGGGCGCCACTTCTGCTACCACTTTGTCTTAAGGCTTGGAATACTATTTCGCTATTGCAAGGCCCAATACTTGTAGCAGTGCGAAAGCGCGAAGGTATTCAGTGTCAATGAATGTCAGAGCGGTGAACCACCTCGTCTGAGTGTAGGCTTCGGGTCAGTTACTTGTGTTTTGATAATACAGAAATGTTCTAATGTTCATTTAAGCAGAGCACCGCTCGCAGTTTGATTGTAAACATTTTCGTTAAATTGGGTAACATGCTGATAAAATAATGATGAGAAATATTTGAAATAGGAATGTGATCTAACATTCCTTTTTTTATTTATTAGATAGATTATTAAAAAGTAGGGTATACATATTTTATTCATATCTCTGATTAGAAAATAATGACAGAGATACAACGCATTTTAATTTAGCGTTACCACACGATCAGGTTCGATTTTTAACCATCATCTTCATCATCTTTAGGTCGTTTTAGTCTCCACTGCAGGAGCCCAGCCCTCTCTGTACTACTAGAGTCACATTTGGTTAGAGAGGACACTCTCCACGCTTGCCAGACGGGTTGGAAAGGTCTCATTGATGTTTATAAGCTTTGCTTGGCTTGTATTTCCTATGTCGCCTTCTACGACATCCTTGGAGTGGTCCTGTTCTTCTCAGCCGGAAACCGCACGGCCATTTTTAACCAATGGTGACTGGTGTAAATCACCCCCACTTCGCAAATTCGAAGCGCTGTATCTTTGTGAATTTTTACTACTTTGCTAAACGAATAAATAAGGGGCCTTTATTTTGGGATAATCTATACTCCATTTGGTTAGGCATTTAAATAAATGTAAACAATCTTGACATGTATTTTTATTGAAATATTCACTATATAAATCAATAATTTTGCTAATTACAAAGTAATTATGATATAAATTATAAATTACATAATTACTTTGTAATTTGCAAAGGTATTGATATATAAAGTGAATATTTCAATAAAAAGACATGTCAAGATTATTTACATTTATTTAAATACCTAAACAAATGGAGTATAGTTGACGGACTAAATCAAATAATATATTTTTACCCAGTCCATATACCTATTAGTAGATTCAGAAATCATTCTTTTACTCAATCAGTTTTTTTAGAAATTTTTAGGGTATCTAAATGATTTGTTTTCAGGAATCTAAACATAATAAGGGCAAGTTCGATAATATTAATAAACGTAAACATTTGTAATTAAAGTTGATTAATATTTGATATTAGAGGATGCAGATTTTTTAAAATCCACTATTCTCACCTTTTATTTTTAACTCCCTACAAAAATAAAGGTGTTAAAAATTTAAGTTTCTGTTTTAAGTATGGGGACACCCCAAAATTTACTGTTTTTTAGGGTTCCGTAGCCAAATGGCAAAAACGGAACCCTTATAGATTCGTCATGTCTGTCTGTCTGTCCGTCCGTATGTCACAGCCACTTTTTTCCGAAACTATAAGACCTATACTGTTGAAACTTGGTAAGTAGATGTATTATGTAAACCGCATTAAGGTTTTGACACAAAAATAGAAAAAAAACAATAAATTTTGGGGGTTCCCCATACTCAGAACTGAAACTCAAAAAAATATTTTTCATCAAACCCATACGTGTGGGGTATCTATGGATAGGTCTTCAGAAATGATATTGAGGTTTCTCATATCATTTTATTCTAAATCGAATACTTTGCGCGGGAGACACTTCCAAAGTGGAAAAAAGTGTGTCCCCCCCCCCCCGTAACTTCTAAAATAAGAGAATGATAAAACTAAAAAAAATATATGATGTTCATTACCTTGAAAACTACCAGCGAAAATTGGTTTGAACAAGATCTAGTAAGTAGTTTTTTTTAATGTGTCATAAACTGCAATTTACCTTTCATTCAATCAACTCAAATATAAAAATTAAAAAAAAAATACTACAAGACTTTTATATTATGTTATTTGCTACTACGGAACCCTTCATGGGCGAGTCCGACTCGCACTTGGCCGCTTTTATTTTTTCTATTTTTGTGTGAAAATCCTTATGCGGTTCACAGAATACATCTTTTTACCAAGTTTTAAGTTTCAAAAAGTGGCTGTGACATACGGACGGACAGACAGACAGACATGACGAATCCATAAGGGTTCCGTTTTTGCCATTTGGCTACGGAACCCTAAAAAGAGGAAAGAATTTATAAGCCAATAAGTGCGAAGCCAAAATGGGGAATGCCAGCTGTTTAGAGAAAGTTGTTTTTAAATTCTCGGATTATTCATTCTACAACCAGGGTATACCGCCTCTCCGCATTTATGGGGTATTTTTTTCTGTATTCTTTGACTATTTATCAAGCTATTTTTGCAAGTCGTGCAACTCTAGAATGCTTTCCCAGTATGTATTTGCAAAACTCGTTCCCGCGTCGTGTACTGTGCATGCGGATTAAATAATAAAATTGAAATAATTTGTTTGAGTAAACTGGATACATTTGTTTAAATAAATGTGGGCGTAGCGTAATGAAACCTCACAATTTGCCTTTGCAATTAATTTCGTTACATAAGAGGAAATTACTGTAGAAAATTAAGCTGTCTTCGTGTGACCACAGCCCTTTCGCTTCATTCTTGAACAAATTAAAGTGAACCGCCAACATTTTACATTAAAATGCGAGATACGAACGTGTTTCTAACTTAAACCCTAGGGTTTCAGGTTTATTTGAGACAAACTGGTCATAAATATAAACGAATGAAATAAACATCAAACTTTGTTCGTCAAGGGATTCGTAAATATATTCAATATTTATCAGAAAATTTTAGAAGAAAGCCGAACTATATTCATAATTCTTTATTAAGGTTTGTAAAAAATTCTGAAACTAAAGTTGTGCAAAATAAAGTGCACCTTTACTTTTTAGGGTTCAGTAGTAAACAAAGAACCCTTATAGTTTCGCCATGTCTTTCTGTCAGTCTGTCTGTCCGCGGTTTTACTCAGAGACTATAAGTACTAGAAGGCTGTAATTTGGTATAGGTATTATGCCGAAAAAGTACTGGGAGTAAATTTTTTTTCTTAAATAACCTATAGTGTGGGGTATCATTGGGGCAAAATACGACCTGTAAATACTTGGCGTCTGAGAGACACGAAAAGAACATTATCTTGAAAAACGCTCTATACAAAAATGATGACGAAAAGACACACTGGTCAATTCAGGGATTGGTTTTTGCTGTCTGTAGTAGCTCCACGTCATGTTACAAAAATGGAATTTTTCCGTCGTCCTTTTTCTTGAACAGCCTATATCAGTTCACTGCTGTACTACTCATATATGCCGGCAACACATGTTGTATTGCAAGTTGCAACCATTTCCATGTTCTACGATATTCGATCCGACCTCTATTGACCCCAGATTAACCGAAATAACTTACAACTTCCATCAATGGTTTCAGTTCAAAACTCCTAAGTACTGTGAAATCTTCAAACTTTGTGTGAGCTGAGCACCTTCCACAAGTATCTTGTGAAAATTAGTTGTTAATTTACCTGAGTAATTAACAAGCTTACTACTGAAACTAGCGGTAACAACCGCTATCATTATTGACAATTTCACGTCTTTATCCAATACGGGGTTGACATAGACGAAGGTCACACAACCTAAGGCCACAAACGGTTAGGTGCAAATAAGTGAATGTGTCGAATAAATGTTTTGAATATTGTTTGAACTTCGAAATACATATGCATGGTATTTTTGTTGACATCTTTTGTAATGAATTTGCCATGACGTATTGATACCACGCTAGTCCGCCATTAGGAGGTTCTAGGTTCGATTCCCAAACAGCGCAAGTTGAAAAATGTTCTTTTTCAAATTGTCCTATGGGTCTTAGGTGTTTATCTATATGTATTTATAATAACACATAGTATTCAATAACACAAGTTTAAAATACTTACGTTGGGGGTAGCTCAATCTCTGTAAGTAATTTGTCCTAAAAAAAACTTGTGTCCTTAGAAAACATCGACTTGTCTAACTAACATCAAAGTTCTTGTCTAAACTGTTGTTTGACCATCGGTATTATCGACTGATTACACTTATAAAGCGCTATAAGCCCAATCATAAAATGTGAGTCATGCAGTTTTTGAAGGGGTTCCAATTTACTACAATGTACACAAGTGCCTGCTATACGGTATAAGAGTGAATCAGATGCAGTGCACCGGAAACAACGAAATGGCCATGTGTCATGGAGTGAATCATCGACGACAGAGCTTGGCAGACTCGATTTATGGCTAAAAGATGAATAAGACAAAATATGTCTGACCTCTTCTTCTAATTTAAGAGTTTGCCCTGGTGGAGTTAAGTGGAGGTGTATGACCATAAAGTAAAAATAAGCTTAATGATTAAAGTGTAGTAATACCAATCACTTGGTAAAAACCTAGACTCATTTTCTATAGTTTTAAAAAGTCCATGAATTTAAGCAGTAAGTACACTTCTATTCACATGCACAGATAAACAAAAAATAATACCTTTTGTGCATATTACTAAAATACTTTTAACATAATCTAAGTTCTAAGTTATACCATGCTCTAAATTTTGATGGACGCGGTATTTTTTTGTTATTGAAATATTCACTTTACACTTAGCGCTAATAGTTTTTCTTTAAAGTTCGTTATTTAAACTAGCTGCTGTGATGTTCTGTTTTTCACGTCTCTATTAATATAAATACAACAATACAACCCTTTAGTAGATAGAATCCCTAAACCGAGAAATGGTGTCCACAAGCTCAAAATATTTTTGAAAGATCTATTTAACGACAATTCACACGATGGGATAGTCAAGAAAAAAAAATTACTCCCACTCTACATGTGTGGGACATTACCAGGAGGTTTCTAGAACACCCGGGAACCATGGCGGAAGCGTGCAGGGCGCCTACAGGCGTTCTAGGCTTCCTGCAGGAGCTGGGCTGGTTCGAGAACTGAGACCGGCGTCCGCTCCCCACGCAAAACGGGACCGGCAAATTCGGGCCTAATTGCGGAAAATCTGTCCTCGAGGGAAGTAAGAAGTAAGGGACATTACCAGGAAAATAAACGTGATTTTATTTTACCACTTTGTCGGCATGATTAATATATACATCCATGCCAAATGACAGCTTTCTAGTACTTACAGTCTCTTGTGTAGAACCGCGGACAGAAAGACCGACGTGGCGAAATTATAAGGGAAATATCATAATATAAAATTATAATTTACTATGGAACCCTACAAAAGGTTTTCATATAGAAGAAATCCTAATACAATTCAGACAACGAGAGCACTTGATTAACTATTTACGCGATTACTCCCATTATCTCGAACATCCGCAATCAGGGAAACTGGTGGAAATCCTGATATGAATACGTAATAAACCACCTTGTAACAGGATTTATGTTTTATCCTATAGCAAATACTATGTATACCACATAGATATTAACAACTAAAGGAAAACGTAATTAGAAATTAATGGTGAAGCACACCTGCAAAATGAAGAAGAAAAGAAGGAAAGCTGATCCAGTGCTCCCAAACAACACAGCCAAGGAGGTAAAATGTGCTAAGATATTATGACTGAGAGACAGCAGAGAACGCTATGTAGCTACAGCACATTTTTTTTTTTTTTTTTTTATTTTATTATAAGGCACACAAACAGATTACAGACAACATAGAACAGGAGAAATTTGTAAGCATTAGGAGAACAAAACTAGTCAGCAATCCACTACAGTGTACACAGCAAGGCCAAATAAATACATGTGGGATGTGCGTAGAAATAAAAAAATATGTTTTCCTTGAAAATGAGACTCCTTTTTAATGACTTTCTTAATTTTAACAAAATGACCGTCGTATCGTATGTCTCGTAGCGCAATCGTAGCGTCTAGATCTCTCTATATATCTTCCTTCCCTTTCGCACACCTCCCCTCTCTCTCTTCCTGTCAACGTTCCTTTCCACACTGTCATCTGTCAAACCAACATACGTTCCTTCTCACGCGTCTTTCATACATCCTACACTCGGCCGTCCTGCCTATGTCTGACCTCAGACACTACATAATACAGTATACGAACTACATAATACAGTACACAAATCAGTAACAATATTTATAGCAATTATCAGATAGTTAACATCTTATGCTTACAACAAGTTTACATCCTAAAACAAATTCTTCTTTACATCTTAAAACTTAAACATAACGTAAAAATAAACATATTGGGGCATTTACCTAAATAAAATTAAACCAAACTCATTCATCATCTTTCATTCCTCTCTATTATTTATTTATTTTATACCTCGTCCAGCCCTGGCCACGGTTTCATCAGGTCTGCGGAACTTGAAGTTTTGATAGGCCCCTCTGCGGCACCATCCACCTTCTCCACGTCGCAACGGTCGTTGCGTTTGACCTTTATCACCCGGTATGGACCTAGAAATTTAGGCTTTAGCTTGAGCCCTGGGCCAAATTGTGTTCTCTTTATGGCTACGAGGTCATTTTCATTATACTTGAAACTTTGTTTTCTGTTCTTATTGAAAGTTTTTCTATTTTCTTCTTGCAATTCCAAAATTTGTTTCTTTGCATTCTTTCTGAGCTCATCTCTACTTTGATTGTAATAATTTCTTTCTTCTTCTGATAACAACTCCAATAAATTCAAATCTTCTTTTGTATTCATCTTTATTCCAATCAACATTTCAAAAGGAGTTGCATTTATACTTCGCTGATAGGTGCTGTTTAAAGCTTTCTGTACTTTACCAATGTGTCTGTACCACTGTCCAGGTTGTTCTATGGCAAGTTTAGTTAACACTGGTAGAATTATTCTATGAATACGTTCAACTTGCCCATTTCCTCTGGGTACCCCTGTAGTTATCAACACATGTTCGATATTCTCCTGTTCACAATATCCTTTGAAGTCGTTACTCGTAAATGCAGAACCTCTATCGGTAATTATTCTTTTCGGATTACCAAAAGTCTGTTGATGTATTGCCATTTTACTCAATACCTCTTGTGCCGATGTACTTTTTGTTGGAAACAACCAAACAAATTTTGTGAAACCATCTACCATCGTAAGGATGTGGTTATATGGTTTCCTTGTTTCTGTGAGTGGTCCGATGTGGTCTAAATGTATTGTATGCAGAGGAATATTAACTTTCTCAATAGGGTTCAACCAACCTTCTTGCTTCCTGAATCGATTAATGCATTTTCACCACCGCCGCGCAATATTTTCACCAATTTCATAGGTTTATTCCTACTAACGCAACGCCCTGATTGTTTGTTTACATCTAGCACTGCAAAATCGCCGCCATGTCGGTTTTCTTCCGTCATCTCGTTGTCAGTGCCGCCACCTGCGTCACAACTCGTAAACTCCGTGCTAGTGATGTGACTATGCCCAACGAAATTCCGTTTCGCGACCGCAGCGCCCCCGTCGGATTTCTGCCACTTCTTGGAACTTGCGAAATTTGCCGGTGCGTTCACATCACTCGTTCGACGTGAAGTTGATGTTTCGCCTTGCTTGATCTTCGTGCACTTCGATGCAATATGGCCGAATTCGTTGCATTGGAAGCACTTCAACCTTTGTCCCGATGCGGACATTCTGCGGATGCATGCTCCCTTTCTCCACAGCTGTAACATCTTAAGGATCGCGTGCTTCGATTGCCGCTGTGCTTCTGTGTGTGCTTGGTTGCTTGCTTCGACCGCAGATTTTCTTTTAGCTGTTCGTAAATCTTGAGCTTTTCCTTCAACTCGTTATAACTGGTGACACCGTAGAGCATTATTTTGTTCACCTCATCATCTTTTATGCCTTCTACAATATATTTGATAGCGACGTAATCAGGCATTTTACCACGACGTCCCATCTCCTTCATCACGAACACATAGTCCAAACATGTTTCATTGTTCTTCTTTGTTCTTGCACTCATCATTTCATGTGCTGTCTTTGCATCAATCGTGTCTGGAAATTCCCTCAGGATTGCGGTCTTGAGCTCCTCCCAAGTTTTATAGGTTTTTTCAGATCGTAACCACAGTTCTGCACTGCCGCTTAGCGATCGTCTTGCTATTAGCAGCTGCTGAACCGGCGTCCATTCGAAAATTTCGCCATTTTCTTCGACATCCTGTACCCATCTAACAGCTGGGTATGTCTTATCTTGCCCAGTGAATCGTGGAACCAGACCCTCTGATAGATGCAACATGCCACTGCTAGAATCCTTCGCCATGTTCTGCAGGTTTATCGTCGTAAAACCTCGAACTCTTCAAAAGTGTGAGCCGCGGGCGCCGCGTGGATAACCTCAAAATCCACCGTCGTCGTACACGTCGCGTCGCGGTTCTTCGTCTTCACTTTTTTCTTGGATCCCGGACGAGCCCCCAATTGTGGGATGTGCGTAGAAATAAAAAAATATGTTTTCCTTGAAAATGAGACTCCTTTTTAATGACTTTCTTAATTTTAACAAAATGACCGTCGTATCGTATGTCTCGTAGCGCAATCGTAGCGTCTAGATCTCTCTATATATCTTCCTTCCCTTTCGCACACCTCCCCTCTCTCTCTTCCTGTCAACGTTCCTTTCCACACTGTCATCTGTCAAACCAACATACGTTCCTTCTCACGCGTCTTTCATACATCCTACATACATGAGAGCAAGTATAATATAACAATATTTTTTACAATACATACAGCTAGTGCAGGTAAGTCATTAAAACAGATAGGTAGGTAATTGTGATAAAGTTTACATATCTAATGAAGCAATAAGTGATCTTTTAAACTGTGACAAACTTGGATTGAAGATATCAAGATCAGCGTTAGATTGTCTCAATTCGTTAAAATCGCGACACATTCTAACTATGGGATTAAAAAAGGATGTGTTATTTCTGTAAACGTCAAGGCGAAAGACTTGTGGGTTTCGTATCGGTCGAGGTGGTCCGTTGAAATTAATTGAAGATAGGAGTTCTGAACATGGGCTTAAATTTGTTGCTCTGGTGTCAGTATTTCATGTGTGGTCTGGTTGATTGGATATAACTTTTTATTTTAATTACACCTGGAACAAGTAGTGGTTTTTTTTTATTACCTATATACCTAATGTACTTGTAATTTTTTTACTGTGCAATAAAGTTTAAATACATAAATAAATAAATAAGGTCTAACAAAATATACTGAAACTATTTTAAGAGTGAATTCAATCCATTATACTAAACAACTTTTTCCTAGGAACATATGTCGAAATATGAAAAATAATTTTTGGCTTTCTTTACAAACTTAGCTGATCGGTCAACTTGTATGAAAGGCCAAAAATTACTTCTCATATTTCAATATATGTCCCATGGGGAAAGTTGTTCAGTATCATGTACTGAATTCACTCTTCAAATAGTTTCAGTATATTTTGTTAGACCTTATATATTTTGGTTCTTGTTTTTGCGACGCCTTTGAATTTATCAATTAGGACAAAATAGGTACTTACAGGACAATAGCGTAAATGAAATATTAAAAGCTAAATTGAAGTTATGACACTTAGGACATTGATCACTTTACACTACGAATAGTTACGTGAGAACTAGTAACACAAGACACTAATTAATGTGTAAAACATATTTAGAGATACAACAACATAATATTATAACCAAAATATTGCTCTAAAAGCTTCATAATCAAGTTAACGACCCATTACGCGAACATTGAATTAATAATTAAAGCGTTTCTTGTTTGGATTTACGTGTTATGTAGCGCTATTTGATGCTGATGATTTCATAGGTTGTATATTTTCATAGGTTGGCCTCACACTGACATGGGGTTCAGACTAGATTTTAACCTCCACGCCACCAATATATTTATATATAAGTAGCAAGCTGATCGGTACTTTCGTCCAAAATTTGCTTTTATCAGCACCATGTGTAGGTTGACCGTCAGAAAAGGCCTTGGGCCTTAAGTCCGCCTTTTTCATATTTGCAATAAAATTTATTAATAAATAAATAAAAAAAGATATAAATATAAAATTAATGAATACTTAGCGGCAATACCGATGCCGTATGGTTTCTGGCAGAGTAGAATAGGGCCACTGCAAGTCCTCCCGTGGATGTCGTAGAAGGCGACTTAGGAAATACAAGCTAAATAATAAGCTTATAACATCAATGAGACCTCTCCAACCCGTCTGGCCAGCAAGGAGAGTGTAAGCCAAATTCCTCTGGCTGCTTTGGCTACGTTTGGCTCTGGTAGTACAGAGAGGGTCGTGCTCCTGCAGTGGAGACAAAAAGACCTGATGATGATGATGATGAATACCAATGACTGGGTCAGAAAAATATTATTTTATTTTCTTCGTCATTTAGATTATCCAAAAACAACGGACACTTAATTAACTATTCATCCAATTCGTACAAAATTACACATATGTATACAGCGCAATTTTTTCTGGAGAGGGGGCTTGTGACGTCACTTTTGATTAAAAATTATACCAAGGTGGGACATGGCGCGAACTTGAAATGCGCTTTATATCTATATATATATTTTTTTTGTTAGACAGAGAATATAAAGGTTCCTATATTACATATGCGGCAAAAAAAACACAGTCAGAAGTCACTGAAAATCACTTTTCGGTTAAACTACAATAGAACAGATATATTTTCAATTATCGTTGCAAGAAGAAGCTTAAGCTCATCCTTGATATTTAGTATTCATTTACTTACCGACATACGGATTTACATCATTCAAATAGTGTCAGTCAGTCAGAAAATGTCTCCTTTTCTATGAGTACACCTAAAATAGATTCCCTGAAGCTTGTAGCAAACATAAAATTGCCACAATATTACATCGTAATCGAAGAAAACGCCCACAACTTCAGTTAATAGGAATTCATAGGTAATAAAATTCTCAGAACGCTGCGGGACATTATTACATTATATTGTGTACGAAATGTTATTTAAAATCTATAAAAATAGGCATTATCAGTAAAGAAAAGATAAGCATAAAGGAGAGGTCAGAACAAAAAAGAATACCCGTAATATGCATGAAGAGAGTGATGAGTGTAGATGAAGCAAAAGAGGTCTGTCAGGATCATAGCAAGTGTTACAGTTGTGTGTGACAAATCTAGAGTGGTCCTTGCCCAGAAGCCCAGCAAATATCCCAGTTGTGAATACAGTTTCCTTTCAAAGGATTTATTTCAAATGGGCAGCACTAGACCCCGGAAAATTCATGTATTAAATTTATTTAAGTACAAATATTTTAAAGGGTGATTCAGTGCATCATTTTGAATAACTTTTCTCAATAGATGTATACCGAAATACAAAAAAAAAGATAAAATCGAAGTATTTGCGTGATATCGTTCCAATAATTTATTTTTATTTTTATTTCGATTTACATTTATTGGGATAAAGTCAGTAAAAAGGATAGACAGAATCACACCTTAAAATATTTGTAGGTACTAAATAAGGATATTTTATATAACACATAGTACTAAATAAAGAGCGTTACGCGACAGAAACTCCTAATTTAAAGTCATTAAAACTAATAGCACTCTAGTTTCTCCCGCAACAAAATCAAACTATGCCAACCCCAGGGGATCGCCCCTACGGCTAAGCAAACACACTATAGCGAAACTACGCGACTTATTTTACGTTGCGACGTATTCTGTTAATTTGACACATAAAAAGAGCCGAAATTAAATGGTATCCCCGGAAACCGCCACTAGCAAAGTTTGCATTTTTAATGAAAAGAGTGGATTCCCCAAATTGTAGTGTGTGTGGCACGCTTGAAGATGTGCAACACTTGCTATTGCAATGTGTACGAAATAAAAGGGAAAGACAGTCACTGTTGAGCAGTCGGAATTTGAATAAATTTGATATTGGTGTTATCTCTTGTTTATTATCAGAGCCATCCTCGGATGGAGCGATAGCAGTATATAAATTAGCAGCGGCTGCGCAACAGTAACTCCCTTTAATGTAGACAAATAAGATAGGTTACGATAACGATGTTTTAAAAAAACCTAAGCCTTACAAAAAATCAAGATTAAAAAAAATGGTATTCCCGTCGATTTAGTCTTAATTCCATCATATATGATGTATTTTTCTTATTCAATATATAACGCGTTGCCGCTAAACTTGCGCCTGATCTAAATTCGGTGGTAATGTAAGCCAAAGTGTTGGTTGCTAGTAATTTTAAACTTAACCAATTAATAACATTACAGGCAATCACGCCGACGACGTTCAGTCGCGTAATTTCGGCTTGGTGTGTTTATCTAAGCGCGCAGAACAGCAAATCCAATTAGAAAATTGAGATCGTTAGTTAGAACTTTGTGTCTAGGGATAAACTATTCTTAGACCGCTCTAGCAGAAGTTTTACAACGGTTAGTTAGGAGTTTAATCCAACTCTCAATCCAACCGAACAGTACCTAACTCGCCGATTGAGAAAAAGTACAAGATATTTTGCAAGACTCCTAAAGCTGGCTGAAAGTTTCGGAGAAAGAAAAATGTATTTCAACGATTCGATAAAAGCTTTTTCGTTTGGGACTAATTTTGCTATTAGTTTGCTTTTAATCTTATTTTTCCCTTATATAAAGTATACATAGAGCGTACTAATACAGATGTAAATTATATAGGCAGCTTGCAAAATCTAACACAATACGCGAAAGAAAGATAATAAACGATTGCAAATAATTTAAAAAAATCGGTCTATCCAATCCATAAAATAATCAATAAACTAAGAGTATATTTTGTAGCCTAGTCTTGTATGCTGCTTATTTTAAAAAGAAACTAATTAAGAACATAAGTACTAGTTCAGAATATTACAATTATTATTATCTCTCACGTTTCATCCACCTACACGCAATATCGGTGTTGTTTTATGTTACATCATATTTTGTTCAAATTATAACATATATAATAATACTTTATAGGGCGTTATCTCATGTGAACATATCGTAATATAATATTTTTATATAAGCGTTTAGTTAATCTGCCAAAGTAGTATGATATCTAGCTTCTTCAAATTACCTACCTTGTCAAACAAGGTACTAAAACACCTGCAGATATTCAGTGCTAGCCCGCCTCTTTAACGAGTCAGTCTGTCTGTTGACACATTAACTTCTTTCTACATTTAGCCGCTTGAGACAGTTGGTAGATTTTTCGAAAAAAGGTTGTATGCCAAGATCCAAATTGATTTCACGCTACCTTGGAGTTACTTTATTGTTACTAAGTACATAACTTCAATTGCTTTCCTAAGCAAGGAGGTCTTACTTGGGAAAACAAGCAAACTTACAGAACCTAATTAGCAGACGCTAAGAAGCTGCTTAGTAAGCAGATAAAACCCTAATTAGGTAACAAACGCGGAGGTTACATCGCTTGATGCAAATTTTATTAGGCAACCGACTTTGTAATGTGACAATAAATAAGAGTTTTTTACAAGAGTTTGTTTTTAACATTTTACGTTTAAACCCAACCCGTTAGAACGTCTACGCTTGATTTGCGAGCAATGCGGGAAAGAACTAAATTAAAGTACTGTATAACAAACAAGGCAGAAACAAATGGAGCAATCCTTGTCTAACAAAAGAAAGCTGCTTTTCCTTGCCGTTAAATATCCTTTTTAAATCTTTAAGGAAGAAAACCCCTTTTGATCTTATATAGAATTAGATTCCTCTCGCGAGCAAAAATGCAATTATCGATTCCTGGATTTCTTTCAAATCTTAATCCTTAGATCCTTAATTTGATATCAGGGAGCACAATCCCAGAGCTTATCCCAGATTATCTTACATTGTCATCTCCAAGGGCTTCTTGTATTTCCGTAAATAAAGTACATTTTCTTTTGCAGATTATTGGCGCACATTTTTGAAAGCTTATTTTATTTATAAGTACTCGTAGCTTTTATGAAAGGCTAACGACAAAAAGAGTACAAAGGGACGGATCGGAGATTCGGGAACTTTTTTCGAAGATCCATCCGTCAAATTTCCTGCCTTCGGAACTGTGATGGGAAAGTTTTAGAGCGATATATAAGAGACTACGCGTGTGTAATATGTTAATACAACTTTGTTTTCCCCCAATCAAAATCGTGATCGACAAAAAATTTAATATCAAAGAATTTTGTGTGCCAATTTTCGTCAACATCGTTTCAAAAATGCGTCATATAAGCGACAACAGACAGATAAAAGCATTTTTGGCCAATATCGAAACTGAGACGCTTCTCTCGCACGGACGATGATACTTGTAAACATGGATTAATAATAAAATGCTCGGTTTTATTTTCAGATACGCATTTTCATCCTCACCACTTGACAGCATGTCACGCATGTTAGCCTTTTTATTCCACCCTCACATTTTTACCGCGACAGCGTCGCAGCGACATCTCGAGGCGTCCTCATGAATATTTTAATATTTAACACGAGCACGCATCAAAGGCTGTCGGCCAGACCACAAGACCTGACCTGTTTGTCTGCGATGCAGATTTCATCCTTCAAAGAGTATAGATTGGCTGCCGAGCTTGTTTGCAGACCACTACTGATATGGCGTCGCCTCTCGCGTCGGTGATATAGTAAAAGTAAGCACATGATCAAAGCGGAATTTTAGTTCTAAAAAAGTGCTTTTTAAAATATTTTGGTACAGCCCAGTAAGCGCAACGTAGGATAGCCAGTAACTACTAAGTAATCAGACAACCTGAGCTTCCAGGAAAACGGCTTGCATCCAGCAAGCCGATAAGATATCCTTGAAAGACTACGTCCAATCTACGTTACCTTCCTGTTACTGAACGATGCTAATGATGATATCGCCCATGATACCCACACGTGATTATGATAGTTAGCCTTACAGAAAACTTTTGTTTCATCATCATCATCAGGTCTTTTTAGTCTAGATGTTTATAAGCTTTGTTTATCTTGTATTCCCTAAGTCGCCTTTAAACTACGAACATTTGTTTATCCGTTTGAGTTCTTTCTCTAAATCACAAAATAGACCAAAAATTCAAATACTCTAATAAATTAACCTGCTCTAAACATCTAGGCTCTCTTCACAGACAAATCGTTTAATTAGAAGGCCAACAGCCAGTGTCGCCTTGCGATTTAACAAGTATTCGGTAAACAAATAAAGGGATTAATCCTAGAGTTCGTCGATCCCGGAACGACGACACTGACAGCCAGTACATTGTATCATCATAATAGATAGAGCATAGAGATAGAAAAATCATTTTGTTTTTTTGGCGCATTGATCATAAATCACTTTTATTGTCTAGCTAGAGACACTTAATATTTATTTGGAATGAGAATTATTTAGTACTAGCCAAAGCCCGCGACTTCGTTCGCGTGGACTTTATGTCTCTGGAAAATGCTCATCAGGCTGAACAACTTTTACTAAGGCGGCATTTTTATATCTCTTATAGTTCAGCTGGACCATTATGGTTCTGCATCAGGCGTTCTATTTTCCAAAATCATTTATACCCTATATGTTGCCCAGGCTTAATAGCTATATAACAAAAAAAGTTTCATTCGAATCCGTCCAGTATTTCCGGAGATTAGCGTGTACAAACAGACAAACAGACATACAGAAAAACAGACAAACAGACAAACAGACAGACATATTTTTTTTAATTCTTGCTCTATTACTACATCTCCATCGCCCCCAATATTTTTTTTGGAAATATATTTAATGTACAGACACACTTTTTTTACTGTTTTATTATATGTATAGATAGATATAGATAACATGGCTAGAAACAAAGCAGCTCTCCTGTTATAGTAGATAGATAGCTTACTTCGCGCGCTTGATCGCAAGAGTTATTTAACGTCAACAAAACGTGAAAATCATTACACGATCAATATAGTGTTATTGTATTTTACTTTTTATTTCTCACATTACATTGATTATACAATACGATAGTGATTATTAAAGTTCATCGACCCCACAACACGGAAGGCGCTGTTGGTTGATGGGCGAACGACAGCATTTTTTTCCCACGTGCTCCTCAAACCCGAACTCATAAAGTATTATACTAACCGCAAAATTTTAGCTAACAAATCTTATTTATGCTTATTTTTGAAAATGTAATGGTGAAGGCAACTTTCTGTTGCAGTATTTCTGCTGCATTCGGTTTCATACGAGTCCTGGTGCGACATAGGCGACAAAAAATTATTAGGTAGTCAATTTCTATAGAACAGATATTCTCAAACTCATTATCTGCATTAGAAACGCAATAGGCTCGTTTGGCTTCACCCTTCAACTATGTATATTTGACCTTTTTATGAAAAACAAAAGTTCAACAAAACGTTTTATATAAAAATTCCCCGAACCCTATATGTTAAAAATAATGAGAATAGTATATTCTTCCTAAAAATAAACAAATGTTCAATCTCAAAGTTCGTCGACCCGGTAACAACGGCAAGGGAAGGCAAGGGAAGGAAATGACGCAAATTATAGCAATTTTCACACGCGTTCGTCAAAATAACGGGGCGTGTAACTTACTTTAACATTGCAAATCATCACATGACATTTAAGAATAACGATCATTATGTTCATACATGAAATACCAAACTTTTTCCCTTATATAACGACCTTATACTTGTAACATTTATTTGTATATGTTACCCGTGGCCTAGCTTCTTCTTCTTCCTTACCATTTGCTATTTATTTATAGATCAGCGAAAAATGTCTTTCCTTTCCTTTATCTATTCCGAGTCATACCTTCATCTACTCCCAGGACATTCATATCATTTCTTATACATTATTTTCTGGGTTCATTCATTATTTTTGTCTTTGCCTTTATCCATTCAATGTCATGTCCATCATCATTTTCATTACATGAGCCTCTCTTCTCATCACGTGCCCAAACAAACCAAACCGCGGCGGAGCCTGCGTGTTTAATTATTTAAACTCAAATTTTAAGCAGATATAAAGCGTCCAGATGCACATATACATTATCACATTTTTATCCACAACAAGGTAGACAATCTAGGCTCTATCTAAAGACCGTCAGACCCAAAGGTCACATTTAGCGAGATTGTGAGCGTGAATTAAAGGCATTATGTCTCAAGATTATATATAGTATAGGTATCTTCCCCCCGACCGGGTTCCCGTATTGTAGCGATGGGGTAGAGGCCATCCCAGGTGAGAATGGCCTGGCTGTGAGGGAGGGAGGTAAACTCTTTTCTATCACAGCTATGGGAGGGATCGCGAGGGAAGAGGAGTATTGGTGTTACGTTGCCGCTCTCCCTATCCTCGGCGACCAAGCTTGGCCGTGGCGCTTGGCACGGTGTTGGTGCGCCCTATCCTCTGCGGCCGGCTAGGTGGGCCTCGGTCACCGCCAGGCGGACCTAGGGCAGGGCCTGATTTTGCAAGCCCCAAATTGTGGGGGCTGATTGGACGGTGGAAACGGGATTTCATAGACCGACAGACAGCCCTTCGGAGCGGAAGTCGCGTATCGTGTCAGCGCGCCTGTCCTCTCCGGGCCGAGAGGCTAAGTCAATGGCTGCTCCGGCCCCTGTCATAGCAGAGGGTGCCGTGAGCGAATTGGGTCTGTGGAGCATGAAGAAGCATACGGCCCCGGCTGGAAGCGGTTTTGGCGGTGACACCGTATGGTTTTTAGTGGGTGCAATTCCCACACATATAACCGCCCGACTTCCCTTCTTGGGTGAAGGAGACAGCAGGTCTTTTCCACGCGAAAACAAAGGGTATAAGATATCTAGTTACATGCCAAATTTCATTTCAAACTGTTCAGTCGTTTGGTTTAAAAGTGAACAAACGTCATACCAACTTTCGCTTATATAGGTATGAGAAGATTTTAAAATTAAAACAACTTTATACAAACGTATATATAATAAACTTACTCGGTCAAAGCTAACATGAAACGCCGAAAGATGTTATTCCATCTCAAATGAAACGTAAATAATAGAAGAAAAAATTCTGAACGCGAGTAATTTTGTATGAAATGTTGGAATCCACCTTTGGGAGTGGGACTAAGAAAGTAGATAAGTGAAGGAATAATTCAACAGCCAGACTACGGGAGTCGGCGACTACGTTTGTCGAACTAGAAAATAAAGTAAGTAGGGAAGAGTAGGTAGCTCAAGTAAGTACACAAAATCAAATATTTTTGAGTCGGGCTGAAATACCACTGGTAACTAAAAGGCTGATTCAAAGCCATATTAAAAATTACCAGGCGTCCGACGTTTGAAGGGTTATATAGATTTGTTTACTAGCAGACCAGAATTTGCTGTTCATATTATATTATGTCAGATGGAGCATAAATGATACGTGGAGTGGAGATTATCTAATTGCACTTTGCCGCAAGATATTTCCGATTGGCAACATTTTACACACGATACTTGTATCTAACCTAAAATGCGATTAATTTTAGGTCTGCTTGTGATTGAGCGCACACAGTAAGAAAAGCTCTATCACTTCTATATTAGCTTCATTTTGTGTTTGAACGGTGAGCAATGCAACCTTATTTATATTAAACTATTCCATTCGGCCGCGGAATAAACGATTAGTCAACGTCGTCAGCGTGGGATGCAGAAGACGAGATGCAAGGAATAGCATAACGGTACCTAATACTGCAGTACAAACGACAAGGTTTTCTAAAATTTTACTTACAGTAGATGGACCTAATTGGATCACAATCACAAGACTTTATGTACCTTGTGAATCAACTTCAAAAAGTTAAACTTTGTTGTTTACGTTCAGTACGATTTGAATTTTTAATTCTATAGGAGTAGAAGAGCCAAGGGTCGACTCAATGACAATGCTTAGTTATATAGTAGGTAAGTAGTTTTTCATCAGTATTAGAAATAAAAGTATGTGCCAGCCCACCGAATATTTAGAAAATATTCAAAGGTCCGTACTCTCTTAGTTGTTCTTCTATGTTCTCAAATCAATCATGGAATCAAAGAAAAAAATCTACACATGGAAGTAAAGTTTCTTTACATTCTATAACCATAGATATAACATGCAAAGACCGAACCGTATGAGTGATCTTATACGGTTCGGATTTTCCTCCTTAACTTCGAAAACCTAAAACAACGAATGTTGTGAAAACAAACAGAAAAATCGTTACTTCCTCGTCTCGCCTGCCTCTCGAGACAGACGTTTATTGATTGCTCGGCTCACGCTTTGACCTTTCTGAATCCAATGAAATGAAATTTCAGTATGGAACTAATTCCGATATTACCCAGGGAAGCGAGCGTCCGCGTCGCCTAGATGTAGGAGACAAGTATTGATTACTCCCGTGACCTTTGTCCTCTGCTTCACAATTGTCGGTAAATATTGTTGAGTTCACGCTTAATTACATTATGGACTTATTTTAGTACAATAGGTTGAGTTGAGTGCTTATGAATTGCGTGGGTATTTATTAGTTCAGGCAATATTTGGGACACCCTTTTATTTTTATAGTATGTTGAGTTTCTTAATACCAATAATACAATACAATATCAACAGACTGGCATATGAGAAAGTTATGCCAGCGATAAATATATATTTTTTTATTTGGAATCATTTTGGACAATTTAGGTTTACCAAGCAGACAAGCCGGCACATTGCAATTCCTACAGGCAGCAAGAGAATAATCGACCATTGGTAATAATGAAAACACAAGCCATTTTTTTATGATCTACATATGTCTTTTTACGTGCAATAATCAATGTGTTGCAGCGATAACCGTCAAATTTTTAGAATCAATTGTATTTTTTACAAAGAAAAAAATATCTTTTATCCAACAACATAAATATGTGTAAGTAGCGGTCCTGGGTACAATTACAGCGACAGTAAAATGTTATCGATGTCTATGAAAAATGGCCCACTGGAAACATTCATAAGGTCGGTCGTATCTTAGACCAAACGGGAATTTGCGACCTTTGATCAAAATTAGTAATGGAGGCATCTGAACTCCACCGACGAGAGAGATATCAGACACAGTAGTTAAACAATGTAAACAATGCATGCTCGCGTAGATCTACGCAAATAAATACGAGAGGTTAAATTACAATAAGATTTAAATTACTTTGCATTTAGAGAAGTGTTAATTTGAAAATAAGACTAAGGATCTCGATATCACAAGTAATTTTTAATATTTATTCGAATTACCAAAATCGCTACACAACTTCAAGACAAGAATATTTTATTTCATTTGCAAACTTAAACTTCAACCGTCTTATTATAAAACGCAGACTAACTCTGTTACTTTGTTTAAATCATTATCCGACTAAATCAAGTTGACATCTAGTAATATCCCATTGTCTCAACTGAAAATGTCAACTTGATTTGGTCGGATAATGGTTTAAACCTAATAACAAAGTTAATCTGTGTACTTAAACTTGTTTCATTTTTTAGGGTTCCGTAGCCAAATGGCAAAAACGGAACCCTTATAGATTTGTCATGTCTGTCTGTCTGTCTGTCCGTCCGTATGTCACAGCCACTTTTTTGTTTATTTCGTACGCCTACATTGAATACACACATGTATACTGATACATCACAAAATTAAGTATGTTGAAATGTATACATATATATATAACTTCCTAGCTGTTGTATGATATCAAAGTTTGTTACAATTGAGTACAATGTGAAAATAATAAAATCTCGTTCAATGTTGACATTGTAGATTGACCTTAAGATTGTCGGTCGACCTCACTCGGTAATCGCTTGTGATCGTTTGTCATGATCGATTGTACGGCTTATCCTGCATGCAGCCTTCGGAGCATCTAACTTGAACCGTTTTAATATAAAACACAGACTAACTATGTTACTTTGTTTAAACCATTATCCGACTAAATCAAGTTGACATCTAGTAATATCCCATTGTCTCAACTGAAAATGTCAACTCGATTTGGTCGGATAATGGTTTAAATCTAATAACAAAGTTAGTCTGTGTACTTAAATTTGTTTCATATTTTATTTCGTACGCCTACATTGAATACGTACATGTATACTGATACACCACAAAATTAAGTATGTTGAAATGTATATATATATAACTTCCTAGCTGTTGTATGATATCAAGTTTGTTACAATTGAGTACAATGTGAAAATAATAAAATCTCGTTCAATGTTGACATTGTAGATTGACCTTAAGATTGTCGGTCGACCTCACTCGGTAATCGCTTGTGATCGTTTGTCATGATCGATGGTACGGCTTATCCTGCATGCAGCCTTCGGAGCATCTAACTTGTCGTCGCCAACTTCATACAATCTCTGGGTATGATATGACCGATAATTAAAGATCATATTGTCATCATTTAATACCATTTAAATTCTTTTGTTCATAGCAATCTGGAATATGCTTCGCAGATCTGAAGTCTCTGACAATGACAAGTCACTTATAAATCTCGAATAGAAAATATTCAGAAGTGTTCGTTTCATATGCTATCGAATCGGTGACCATTATAATCCTTACTAATATTATAAATGTGAAAGTGAGTTTGTATATTTGTATGTTTGTTACCACTTCACGCTTCAACCACTGAACCTAATTAAATGAAATTTGATATGGATATAGTTTGATACCCAGGAAAGGACATAGGATAGCTTTTATCCCGAAATTCCCACGGGGAGCGCAGCCCACGGGCACAGCTAGTAGTCTATATAATGATCTCGGTATCAAGCAAATTATGTTGATCATTGTATTAGCTGCTGGATCCCCTTGAACTTGAACACAAATAAAAAAATCATAATACAAACAAACTTACAAACAACTAACAATACCATGACTATATTACTAACATGCATTCGAGCTGTAAATTGAGGGTTTTCAAAAAAATGTGACACCATATGGCAGCACAGTAAAGTCTGGTCCAATAAGCTGCTGCATTAAAATAAATAGAGTTTTTTTTGTTTAGTGTGTACTAGATTGGACGTACCATGACCTGATTTTTTAAAATTATATTGCTGTTCTAAATACAAGTACTAAGTGAAAACTTCTTTAGCGGCGTTGTGCACTTTTTTTGGAATGGGTAAAAAATGTTAAACTCGCTTCAGGACACGTGACCTGATCGAAAATTCGTAAGACGGCGCAGGGCGCTTGCGCGAATGTTCGTGTGTGTTTATGTTACAGCGTGCTACGCGCATCCATGGATGGTGACAGCTGATGGCTCGACCGTCTGTGTGGTGGCCATACTGCTGTGTTTTCACTTCTACCGGCACTCCCAGAGTGCAACCCGTCGTTTTTTTTTTCACTTCTTTATTCCTAACTATACAATCAAAGGTTGGTGTAGGTCCTTTGAGAGATTCTGGCGACAAATCTATACGAGTCCACTGGTTTTCATAGCCGATTGAGTGGCGGACGGCGCCTAAAGACGCCCACCACCGTCCGCAAATAACACTACAGCCGTACTATCTTATACCTTTAAACGAGCAATTCTTGTATGTATGTATGTATATATATATATTTATTTATAAATTTCTGTGATCTCGAAAACGGCTCTAACGATTTCACTGAAAATTTGTATATGGGAGTTTTCGGGGGTAAACAATCGATCTAGATTAGTTTTATGTTTGGGAAAACGCGTGTTTTCGAGTTTTCATGCGTTTTTCTTTCCACGCAGAATATGGTCGCTAATTTCGTCGCGCCGCGACCGCCTTGATTTAGCTCAGCGGTTAAGGATAGCGACCGCTAGAAAGAGTGTTACGGGTTCGAATCCCACTCGGTGACTTACTTGTTGTACATTGTTTTTAGACGAAGTTTAAAAAAAAACCAGGTCGCCCAGGTACTGTCTACTTTAAACATTTCACATATTTTCCACAAACATGAGCATTTATAACTATAAGTTATAGCTATAAGTACTAACATTAGTTTTAAGTTACTGTATACTAACAAATTGGATCTTAGATTTCTGAAATAAAGAATTGAATTGAAATTGAATACCACTAAACTACACCAATTTCATATATAAAGATCACAAGATTCAATTTGCAAAAACCATTTTAAGGAAACTTCAACTGAACCTCTTGACTTCGACTTTCAAAAACTCTACCATGACTAATATATACATTGTCCTTTTTTATTAAGTACAAATATTTTAAGTGGTGATTCAGTCCATCATATGGAACAACTTTTCCCAATAAATGTATATCGAAATACGAAAAGAAAATTTTCATTTTCCATAGTAATGATATCACGTGACTACTTCGATTAGTATGAAAATCGAAAAAATATTTTTCGTATTTCAATATACATTTATTGGGAAAAGTTGTTCAAAATGATGGACTGAATCACCCCTTAAAATATTTGTACTTAATAAAAAAGGATATTGTATAGTACCTGGGCGACCGAGCTTTGCTCGGTTATATCTCAATTAACTAACTTTTTTAAACTTGTCTAAAAACAATGCAAAATAAAAAATCTATATATAAACTTAAACATAAAATATAAAAAAAAGTAAGTCACCGAGTGGGATTCGAAGCCGTAAAACTTTTTCTAGCGGTCGGTATCCTTTACAACTGAGCTAAAATCAAGGCGGTCGGCGCGACGAAATTAGCGACCATATTCTGCGTGGAAAGAAAAACGCATGAAAACTCGAAAACACGCGTTTTCCCAAACATAAAACTAATCTAGATCGATTATTTACCCCCGAAAACCCCCATATACAAATTTTCAGCGAAATCGTTAGAGCCGTTTTCGAGATCACAGAAATTTATAAATATATATATATATATATACATACATACAAGAATTGCTCGTTTAAAGGTATAAGATATATTCGATATTAGATTCGAGATTCGAGCTGTAAGGTATATATTTGTTCTTAACTGTTGTGCCATCCATCCATCCACCATCAGTTGAGGTCCAATCACTACCGTCGATTGGACCTGGCGTCACTGTGTTGCCATTTGATATCACATATTTTTGAAAAACCTTATAAACATGAATAATAAATTATGTAATTTGACCAAATGCTTGAAACCATAAATACGTGGCGTTAAAATAGAAAGATCAACAAGTGAGCAACGTCCTTAGTTTCGTAGACAAAAGTCGTAGACGTGCTACAGATGCTACGATATCTACAATTGTCGTAGCTAGTTTTCGTTCCTACGTAGCACCGCGCCTCGCAAAAGAAAGTTAACTGCACGTAGGAAATGGCTGCTACAATATTTATATAAACAAGTAGAAGTATTTATAAGACTAGGTATACGTTAAAGATTTTTTTTTAAGTTATTTAAGTGTAAGTTTTAATGTATAAGATTTATTCAATTTATGAAAATCTTATACATTAAAACTTTAAACGCATATTGATGAGGGTAAGAAACCTTGTAAATTTCATACTCAATATACACAGTTCAAATCTAAAACAGCCATTGTTTATGTAAGTAAAGTTCTCAAACAAATTCAGATAAAGCGTAATTAGAAACACCAATAAAGAAAACACCTTTAAAGGTCGACTATCTTACGCAAAACAATATTTACCCTACACTCACCCACGCCTGCACACACTTTACTTCTAAATGAAATTCATTTGCTAGGCAAATTCTGGATGAAAGCTGAATAACGCAGCTAACAAAGTTACATACTTAGAATTTAGTGAACTGTGACATTCACTTAACTCGATCATAGTTACAATATTATCATACATAACATAATAGTGACAAGCTTAGTTACAAGATAAGTTATTTTTTATTACATTTTTTGTACAAACTTTTATTATGAGGCCAAAATATATTAAGAAGAATGAAATAAGATGTCGTTAGAGTCGCGTCGGTCTTATTATGACTTGACAGTATTCGAAACATGCTTCGTCAAAATATCAAATATACGAATCCAATCTTTATACATAAAAATTGTCACTTTGTTTGTCCGCGATGGACTTCTACACTACTGAACCAATTTTAAATTTGATTTGCACACTGTGTGCAATTTGATCCAACCTGAAAGATAGGATAGCTTACATTTCAATTGATAGTCGCAATATTAGGTACTAGACTAATGCAGTTACGCCGGAGTCATAAAGTCCACGCAAACGAAGTTGCGGGCATCAGCTAGTATTTTTATAAACCTATTTAGGTTCCCAAAACGAAGAATAAATAATCTTGAATAGTTTAAAAATAAAGATGCTTCAGCTCTGACCCGTTGAGACAAAGAAATATGTACTACCAATATTCTAAAAATTCACATATTTTATTTATCTGTAAACTCGCCAAATAGAGAGCGAACAAGACACTGGGTAAGCTTCGCCTCGGGAAAAATGTTAAAGGTCGTCCCACACCGACAAACAGCAAAAAATTTGCTTTGTGGCAGAGTAGAATACAACACAAACAAATTTTTTGGTCGTTAGTTTACCGATGAAATGTATGGAATACATTTGTTCCGACCATCACCGGTCGATGGATATCTGCAGGGTAACATAAATATTTAACAAAACTCGCAACACAAAATTTACCACAGAAAATACTTTTTTCACACACATCATTCTTCAAGTCCAAGACCTACAAGTCTTCTAGATATATTTATTTTCTGATCTCGATATATACAGGTTATGTATATTTAAATACATTGAATTTCGCTACTTGTATAGAATAGATAACTTGGTACAAATACTGTACCGTTTATAGGTGGGTTGCAACCTTTGCATCGCTCGGGTGGCAAGCCTGTAGCGGACTATTGCAGAAATGCATTCAGGTCTGTCGGGCTTACACACATCAAAAATATATTTCCTTGTCTGGAAAACCTTTTCATCTTGCGGCGGAAAGGTTTCTAGAACATTGCTTATTTAGAGCAACAGCTCTGCAAACGTCAGAAATTTACAGAAAAATTAAATACGAGTATATTAACTGTTTCTGTTTAGTCGGACGGAAACTACTTATTGACAAGAAATACCAAAGCATGGATCTTTAAAGTATATTTCTAACAGATTCTAACAGATCTTTATGTGGCCTTCTAATGAAGGCTACATAAAGATCTGTTAGAAGTAGTTATCTCCAAAAAATCTACTTACCCATATAAAATGCCAAGAGGAAAATCAAAAATAAACAGTCACACGATTTTAAAAATAGCCTTCCTGTTTTCATATCTCTACGGAGGTAATTTCAAATGGAGATAAAGATTGTAAAAATATGTTAGATTTGAAAGATAAAGGGATTAAAATTAGACTGTTTTATATAACTTTCCTTACAAAACCTCAAATCCTATAACGAGATAATCCGACACACAGGGCGCAACGTGAAGCTCTTTACATAATTACAGTGATAACAAAAGATTTTCCCTAATGCCTTTTAAATTGGTTTATTTTTGCAGCACATCATAAATTATTATTTCAAAAAATCATCATAAATAATATATCAGGTATTAAGTTAGATAACCGTTTCAATGACCGTCTGAACCCATCTAAGATATGATCTATACATCTATACATATAATAAAACAGTAAAAAAAGTGTGTCTGTACATTCAATATATTTCTGAAATTAAATATTGGGGGCGATGGATACATACATAGTAATGTAATGAGAGTAAGAATTAAAAAGAAATGTCTGTCTGTTTGCCTTTTCAGGATTCGAATAAAATTTTTTTTGTTAAATAGCCGTTAAGCCTGGGCAACATTTAGAATAAAAATGATTTTGGAAAATCTGATGCAGAACTATAATGGTCCAGCTAAACTATAAGAAATATAAAAATGACGCTTTAGTAAAAGTTGTTCAGCCTGTTGAGCATTTTCCAAAAACATGTCCAGTCCAGGCGAACGAAGTCGCGGGCTTCGGCTAGAAATAATATATTAAGTATTAAGTTAACCATTTAAATAACTGCCTGAACCCATTTTATGACCGTCTAAACCCATCTAGGTCATGATAGTATAATAAACCCTAAAACAATATTGCTTTTTCTATAAAAACTACCACATTTTCCAGACAAAACCTCGGCTCAGTGTGAAGAGTCCGCCTCAATCCGCTTTGTGCTTTGACAGCCCTTCTCGGGCCCTATTGTGCGCATCTCATATTGAGGCTTCCCTTCTCACAATAAGAGTCGAACACTGTAAAGGTACGAGTAGGAGATAGACACTTCAATATGGTAATATGACTAGTAATTAAAATCTTGAAGAAAGTAAAAAAATGCTTTCCGTAATTTTTTTGTTAATTTTTACATAAAATATCTTGTACACCATCAAATACTTGTTCTGCAATTTTATCAAAATAGGTCCAGCCGTTTGCGGCTTGCGCGTGAACAGTTAACAAACACACACTCAAAAACTTTCGCCTTTATAATATAAGTGTGATGATAGATGTCATTTTTAACTTTAATTATGCTCCTGAAGGCACCGAGGGCCCCCTCAGTGCAGAGCATTTTACAAGTTATTCTAAAAGTACAATAGGTACACATTTCAAAAGTTTTATGAAGTGAGCAATGGAAACTGACCTAAGTTTCTATAATTTTGTTAGGGATATTTTCTGGTATTCCTAGCAAAATTAGGAATTTACTTTAAAATAGTTTCTTATTTCTTCCTTTTGAAAAAACTTATTCAATATACCCCGTTGGTGTTATACATTAAAGCAAATCAATTCTAATATACCACTAACTTCTACGAAAGCAGGCCAAGTCGGTTAAGATTGGGAGTAATGTGTTTGCCACATTACGTGATTCGGGACACCATAAAATCCCGGTATAAGTACTGTGTCATGTCGGCCCTATGCTACTGTAATAAAGGGAACATAACCATTGTGCTTTCCAACACGCGAACAACAGTTTTCGTATCTTGATCTAGAGACCTACATTTGGTTGGCGCAGCTTACGAATTTTAATTAAACCTTAAGATATTCAAATGGCTTAAAGACAATTGTATAAATATAAAAGAGAGCCTATAACAATAACATTTCTACATTTGGGTACTTATCTGGGTCAAAAATAAATTATTTGAACTGTTAAGAAAATAAAACGTCACAAAATAATGTTACTTATTATATCCATATCCATTTCAACGTGATTTTAGATTTATAATTGCAGAAAACCTGATATAAAGAGCTAGTAGTAGACTCCAAGGAACTATATGATGTCATCTGCCTGTATTTCATACAAATCTCATTGGAAATCTTTGTTTTGACTTTTAGAAAAAAGTATTTGTTGGCAGGTAGCGGAATGAGCACTTACGAAACGAAGAGATACTAAGTCAACCCATCAAAAACTAAATATTTGCATCGGAGCGTTAAAAAAACATTGTTACAGTTATTTATCTAATGACACAGAAAGTATAACGTACTTGTAAAAGAAAAACAAGGCTGGTATGAGCAAAATAAATAACGAAATATTTAGCAAAAAGAGAAAACTTTTAAAAAGGTTTTCTTAAAACATGCACTCTTTCGGCAACTAAACAAATGTTTATATTCTTTGAGATAATGTTAGTGTTGTTTCGAGGTACTCTGAAAATTTCTAGAAACAAGACCTAAGGTTAAAGGTCGGATAAAGGTGCTTACACATTATAGTGACAATGAGCCTAAATTATACCAACGTATAGAGGCGTATGACAGTATCAATACATACAAATATCAGGTAAGGTGGATCTTGCTTGCTCTTCTAACGCTTAAATAACTTTATCGAAGCTGCGGCGCGTCTATTTTTATACCATTGCAGCTCCGAAAGATTTATTTTAACTACATTATTTTGAAACGCTATGTTCAACATATAAACATTCATTGGCAATCTTAGTTGACAATACATGTATTGTCAAGAGAATTGAAATAGTCATATGTAACAGTCGTGCGTCAAAGAGGAATACTCTAGTTGTAATGGGGCCTAAGCTTTAGGTTCCATTAACTTTTGTGGCAATATGATACCTATTTCAATATTTTCATTTTTTAAAAGCTGCCTTCGACACCAAACTACACAAGTATGCCCTTTCAAATTGAATTTAAAAGAAGCTTCCAAATTGGTCCAGACGTCATCGAGTAAGAAGAATATACATGAAAAAAAATATACATTCGAATTGATAACTTCCTTTTTTGAAGTCGGTTAACAAAGAGAATGATAATTCCTCTTGACAACTGGGGAGTGGCGACGTACGACAAGCATTAATTTATCAAACTGCCACCAGCAGTGTAAGCGGGGATTAGCCTGAAGTGGATTATTATAAGCTTGTTGCATTATAATAATGAGACCAAGATAGAATGATCACTGTTTTACTGTACATTGTATCAAGGCTCTTAAACATGTTGTGTTAAACTAAACCACAGAATTAATAATAGTATTACATACAGAACGGAAACTCGCACCGTCCCCCGCAACCCCTCCCCCGTTTTTTGGCCTTGTAAGCGCCTGTAAAACAGGCTTGTTGCTAGTCGCACGTTGACGTTACGCGAGTCACTTGGGATTATTGAATAATAATGGTGAAAAACTGCGCATATTATCATTGTTTATCCACAGAAAACAATAAAGAGCGAAGATTTTATAGATTTCCGAGTGATGAAAACAGGTAAGCAAAGCAACAAATTCTGTGGTGGCGACCCTGATTGTTTAACTCGCACATTTGACGTGTGCACAGATATATTGTTTCGTTTGTAGTCATCATTTCAGCCGCACAACGTCCACTGCTGGACATAGGCCTCCCCCAAAGATTTCCAAAATGACCGATCAAGAGCGGCCTGCATCCAGCGCTTTCCAGCGACCCTGGTCAGGTCATCTGACCACCTTGTAGGTGGGTGCCCTACGCTTCGCTTGCCAGTACGCGGTCGCCATTCAAGAACCTTTTTGCCCCATCGGCCATCAGTTCGTCGCGCTATGTGTCCCGCCCACTGCCACTTCAACGAGCTAATCCGCTTGGCTATGTCAGTGACTTTTGTTCTCCTACGGATTTCCTCATTTCTGATTCGATCACGTAGGGAAACACCGAGCATAGCCCTCTCCATAGCGCGTTGAGCGACCTTGAGCTTTCTTATGAGACCCATAGTAAGGGACCACGTTTCGGAGCCATAAGTCATCACTGGTAACACACATTGGTTGTAAACCTTAGTCTTGAGGCACAGAGGTATTTTGGACGAGAAGACATTGCGTAGCCTCCCGAACGCTGCCCAGCCGAGTCGGATTCGTCGAAAGACCTCTTCCTCGAAGCTGGAACTTCCTGCCTGGATCAATTGACCCAGGTAGATATACTGGTCTACAACTTCGAGGGTGGAGCTCCCAACACAAACAGGTAGGGGCGCAACATGGACATTCGACATTACTTTGGTTTTGTCCATGTTCATTTTAAGGCCCACTTGTTGGGAAACTCGATTTAGGTCTCCGAGCATAGTACTTAAGTCTTCCATCGATTCTGCCATGACAACAATATCGTCGGCAAATCGAAGGTGAGTGATATACTCGCCATTGATGTTGATGTCAAATCCTTCCCATTCCAGAAGCTTGAAGGCATCTTCCAGTGCAACGGTGAACAGTTTCGGAGATATAACATCTCCCTGTCCTACACCTCTATGCAGTGGAATTGCCCTCGTGCACTGCTCCTGTACTCGGACTGACATAGTGGCGTTACTGTATAAGCACTTCAACACTTCGATATACCGATAGTCAATACGGCATCGCTGGAGAGACTGAAGCACGGCCCATGTTTCGATCGAATCGAAGGCTTTTTCATAGTCCACGAATCCCAAGCATAACGGCCGGTTATACTCCTTCGTCTTCTCTATAACCTGCCGCAGCGTATGAATGTGGTCCATGGTGCTAAAGCCTTTACGGAAACCAGCTTGTTCGGGAGGTTGGAAGGCATCAAACCTGTTCGCGAGACGATTCGTGATGACCCTCGAAAACAACTTATATACATGACTCAGAAGCGTGATAGGCCTATAGTTCTTCAATAGGGTGTTATCTCCCTTTTTGAAGAACAAGACCACCACGCCCCTGTTCCACGCTTCTGGCGTTACGCCCTCGAGCAGAACGGAATTAAAGAGCCTCTGAAGGACTTTCAGTACCGGCGTTCCGCCCGCTTTCAGAAGCTCTGCTGTGATTCCATCCTCGCCCGGCGCCTTGTTGTTTTTAAGCTGTTTGAGGGCCATCCTTATCTCGTACAGGCTGATGTCCGCGATATCTTCCGTATAGTGTCGGGTTAGCTTGGCTCTTGGGTCTTTAACCATTTGTTTACTGGGTTGTGATACTGAGGTATACAGCTGTCCATAAAACCTCTCGATCTCCGCCAGAACCCCTTCCTTTGTCGACACCACGCCGCCGTCCTCCGTCTTCAGCTTCATCAATCGGCTTTGCCCAACCGACATAGCTCTTGCGAACACTTTGGAGCCTTTATTCTGCTCTATCGTCTCCTTAATACGCTCAGTATTAAAGGAGCGGATGTCGTGTCGCAAGGACTTTTGTATACGTCTGTTGAGCTGCCGATATGATTCAGCATCTTTGGAGGTATGCAGCGGCCTTGATCGTCGCTCTGCCATTAAGTCTAGGGTCCGAGCAGAGATTTTTTGAGGCTTTCGTTTGGGGCTGGACCTGAATACTTTTGATCCCACCGCTTGGACAGCTTGTATAAACCCTTGGTTTATCTCGTCCACTGTAACGCAATCCTGAAGGCTTTCGAAGCGATTCGACAGTTCAAGCTGGAAGCCCTCGGAGTTCTCAATTTGGACTTGCGACGGTCGGAGCGTCGACTTCATCAGTCGTGACCTTTCGACTTTGGGACCAATATTCACGATGCCTCTTAATATTCGGTGATCACTCCCGGTTTTGACTCGAGTGATCACTGAGACATCGTTGAATATTCGTCTCTTTGTCGTTAGGATGAAGTCGATTTCGTTCTTAACAGGGGGCTGGTTCTTTTTTGCTGGACCCAACCAGGTCCACTTTCTTTGCGGCGGCTTTTTAAAGAAAGAGTTCATCGCAAAGAGTCCCTCTTGCTCCAAAAAATCAGCCAGCCTACGTCCCCTGTTATTTCGCACTCCGTATCCAAAGTTTCCCAGCCTAAACTCTCCAACGCCTCGCTTACCCAGTTTTGCGTTAAAATCCCCCATAACAACCGTAAAATAGGTTTCAGAAGTATGTATGGCCCTACTGATGTCCTCATACACTTCATCCACCTCTTCATCGAAGTGATCCCCAGTTGGCATATATACCTGTATAACCTTCAGCGAATATCTTTTAGATACTCTGAGTATCAGGTATATTACCCTGCTGGCAACACTCTCGATGGTTGTGACGTTGTTAATGAGGGACTTGTGGACGAGAAACCCGACACCATGCTGGGACTTCTTTTCGTCTCCTTCCCGGTGATAGAGTAGGTTACCAGACTCTAGGGTTGTCGTGCCCTCGCCCTCTCTTCGGACTTCAGACAACCCCACAATGTCCCACCGTAACCTACTCAATTCTTCCTCCACCTCAGCCAGTTTCTCGTCAGTCCTCAATGTGCAGACATTGTGTGTTACCAGGGCCAGTTTTCGCCGGGGTTGGTAGCCGGATCCCATCCGGGGATTCTTAGCACCCCTGCCCCGCCGTAACCATGACCGCTACCGGAGTCAGGAATAGCGGGGCTGCCGGGTACTGGGGGCCTGGTCATTTTTTGTATATCCATGAGGGGATATTGCCATACTCGCCACGCTTGGCAGGCGGGTTGGCGAGCGCAGTGGGGGTCACTATCGTACTTCCGACGCTGCTGCCCATCGGAAGTCTGTTCATGTTTAGTGACGGGAAGAAAATCCTTTAGTCGCCTTTTACGACATCCACAGGAGGAAATGGAGTGGTTCTATTCTAGGCCGGAAACCACACGGCACGTGTCGTTTGTAGTAGTACTAGGTTTACTCCGTTTCTATGAAGTGCCATACCTGTGACCAAACATAAAAAATAATAAGTAAGAAACTAAGAAACAAAAAGTCAGGTTTTTCTTAACAAATTTTTACCTTCCACTGTATCGCTAAAGACTCAAAACCTCTCCTACCTACTTAAAAAGTTACGTGCCATATTGAATGAAATGGAAAATGTTTATTTGGCACAAAAATGTTAATAGAACACAAATACAAATGCACATAACACAATAATGTTTGTACCAAAATGGTCTCCACTCAGCATATGCCGTGGTGTGGGTCACGCACGTCACTGGTCTTCCGCGGGCACTATGCTAATACAAAGTTAAAACAATAGTAAACCATAAAGTAACAATAAAAAAAACCCATAGGAGTTATTTTACGTGTCGCTTTTTAAAATTTTTACTTTCTTCTATTATAGAAGAAACCGAATAAATTTAAAACAGATTTAAAACCATTGTCACCCTCAGTTCTTTGTAAATGCTTTGAATTCCCATTCCTTTTCATATTTTTTTCACTGGTTACGCAATTACAGGAATTGTTTGCAATTACCTTCACGTAGTTTAGCAAACTCTTTCCGGACGACCTTTTAAACTTCTACTGCTTTTATTAAAAGAAAAAACTCTGCTTTTCTTGATTAATGTTTTGCAGTGTCGGTTTTCATCAAGCTGACTTATCTAACTAAAGGTGTGGGTCAGACAGAGGTTAGTACATAATTTATAGCACATTAATCTTGCCACACATGTCAGACAGGTTAGTACCTCGGATAAATAACACCCTGAGGCATAATGATGACTGAAGCGAAGTTTTGATGTTTAAAATCTCCAGAAAAAAAATCTACACCATTTTTTTAGTTCAAGTAATTGTTTGGAGTAGTACGGTGACAAGACTATACGTTTCAATAATATAACAAATAAGGATCACACAAATTGAGCTAGCCCCAAAGTAGGTTCGAGACTTTTCTTATGGGATACTAACTTAACGATACTGTCATCATCATCATCATCATCGTTTCAGCCGCATAACGTCCACTGCTGGACATAGGCCTCTCCCAAAGATACTATATTTTATACCAAATACATTTATAGATAAACATCCATGATCCAGATCAATCTGAAAAAGATCACTTTCCGTCTTGACCTGACCTGGCATGATGACCACTACGTCACAGAGGTCATTAAAGGTTTAATCAGATATTGCTCAAATCAACAAACTCATTGAAAGAAAGCTATTATAGAATAAAATCGAAAGATCAGATTTCGTGCTGCCAGATATAGCCCAACCCTAACAGTATAATTGTGCATTGTGGGTTTCCATCCAAACGTAAATAACTCAAAGTCAAAACCCATTCACACTTCAAGTCTCAGACGCTGGTAACACATTTTATTACAATAGAACTAAAAGATATATTTTCCTCTGTTAGTCCGTACCATTATTCTTGAACTAGGTATAGGTAGGTACCTATACCGCGTGGGTACGATTCACGTCCTGATCACTTCACGCCTACGTATGACATCTGACATTAGGTACGTACTTGATTTATCCAATCACAATGTGTAAGTTTTACAGTCATTTCGTTTGGTTTCATTTAAAAGCGATTTTATTTCATTTTCCACTAAGTAAGAGAATTCTGTATAACCATAAGCAAATTAAGGTCAAACTATAATATGCTAATGATTTCTCTAACATATTTTTCGTTTAACGTAAAGTCGCGACGCTGCAATAAATATGGAAATAATTAAAAAGAGTGAAGCCTCAGAAAAGCTCATAAAAGTGTCTGAAAAGGCAGTAACAACTGAGAAAACCCTTAAAGATGTCGTTTTACGAGCCACAAAAGTCACAGCTTTAAAATAAGATTTCCCTGTGTTGGGAAATTTAAAACGATGTCGTTTCTCGAAGAAATTTGAGAATCTTTTATCGAAGGAAATTTTGACTGAATATTATTTGGCAAATAATAAATTCCGTTATCGCTAGGATCCCAGGTTTCGTCTAATGTTTCCGAAAGGGTCTATGGAGAATGCCTACCCTTCTGGCAACCGTAGGCGGCTTCACAAAAACCTTCTGGAAGGACACTTATTATGCGATACATTAAGATTCATGAGATAAAAGTACCAGTATATGCGATCCCATCGCGTTATGTTTGTTATTATGATAATAAACATCCCAAGTTTTTTATCAAAGGGCTTGATGTTAGACGCGTAATAAACCTTACTCTATCATAAGGACGATGTCAGCAATCTGTTTCACGAAGTAAACAAAACATAAAGGTCTGAAACTCGTAGAAATATAAAAACCTATAAGATCGTTATGAAGTTAAATTGAATACAATCAAAATGTCAATAAAGTGTAATTAAATCAAAGCGCGCTAACTTAATGACTATTTAAAGCACTCGCCCTTGAAAGCAATAAAAAAGTGATTTCAATACGACGCCGATGACGCCCGATTCATAGAGACAAAAGGAAATAGAAGGCGGCAGAATCGTTCACATCGATTGACGTGCGACGACCAGGCGCCATTGGTCGGCTAATGTGACGTCACGTGGCGTATCGACCCGACGCCCACGTGCGCGCATGCGCCACATCTGAAACGCGATGCGATTGGTCGACGGACTTGCTGAAGGATTGACGAACGACGCTGTTCAATTTGATAATTTTATTAATTTTTCCATCTGTTAATTAAAGTTGCTCAAAGATTTACTTCCTTAAATTTTAATGAGATAAAACTCATTAATATACGTAACCCACTAATTACTTCGCCGAGCCAAAGTATCTCATTCTGTTAGTCCAGTTTCTCAATATTGTCTCTAAAAATTAAAGTAAAAGAAATTTATAATTATTCACTAAGTACCTACTGCAAAGTTTAAAAACTTGCAATATCAAGAATATGTTCAGAAATATTCTACTTACCCACGCGTTCATTGACACAGCCCAAGCAATATCATCTAACTAAATACGTCTTAGGCCTAAACGGATTCATTGATTGTTTCCAAACAAAATTTCCAAGCATTTTTAAACCAAACGAATAGTAATTTAAGATCTAGAAATAATTTTATATCATATATAAAGTACATCAAATCACTAATACTAGACAATAAGAATTTGGTAATACCCCGAGTCAAGGTCAATGTTTAGCAGACAGTGCGTCAGACGGAACGCACCAATGATAGTAAAGCGATCAATTCCACAAATAATTTTCGATTAAAGCCTTCAGTACGATTGTAACTTCAGAAGATACGTGTTTTGTAGAAGATATAAGATGCGTGTGTGTGTTTGTATATGTGATTAATATAACTAAATATATATATCAATATCATAGATGAATATTCATGTACTTGATTTATGCCGAGACTAGTGGTAATAATTATAAAGTGGTGAATTTTATTATGACATTTAAATTATAACAACATTTGGACGTTATTAAATATTATAGTATAGTATCGACTCATTAAATAAAATAAAAAATATGACCAAAATTAAATTACATTTTAAGACATCAATAAAAAGAAATTACATTTTTATTCATAATAATTTTAACATTGAATTTGATACATACTAAGAAATAATCCGCATGCCGTTCCGTTATTTTCTGTTGCAATGCCCTAACAGGGTTCATGTTGTACCTACTAACCTAAGAAGTGACTGTGTAGTGTAATCTAATATATGTATAATGTGAAAAGCAATAAATAAATTGAAATTAAAAGTGGTAAAGATGAGGGGAAATCCATCCATCCAGGCATCCATGATTTCTTAATCCATACACGTATGTACATTAGTTAAAGAGATATATCTGTCACATTAATATACAGGGTGTTTAAGAAATGCAAAATAATATATCAAGGATCATAAATAGATAACCTGTAATTATTGATTTTAACAGAAATACAATGCTCGGATCATTATCCAAATTAAAACGTGTGATGAAAAACTTTCAATTTATCTATATTGAATACAACACTTCTAAATAGTGGGTAGTAAAAAAGAATAACGCATGCTTCAAATGCATGTGTACTTTCTTATAAGAAAATTCGTCAGCGTGATTCGAAGTCACGGTAGCACAATTGATATTGGACTTACGGCGTTTGCGTTGCGGATTCGAATCCCACTCGTGGAAAAAAAATTGATCAAATGTTTTAATTCCAATAGCCTGTAAACAAAAACATGTTAATTGTTTTCCTAAATATTTAAGAACTTATGTAGATATCAGAACTGTATTGGTTTTCCAAGTAAAATAAAAATAAGAAAGTATTTTATAAAGTTAATAAAAAATATATTTTATCTTCCCAAGCAACGGCAATGAGAATAAATCCTTTAATCTTCGACGCAACGCAACTATCACGAACAAAGGGCGTAATTCAAAACTGAATCCATGGTTAAATGACATTTCAATGTTAATTTTAAGCCCGCATCCAGCGAACCTCAATAAAGGTTGGATTTGTCGGAATTTTAATTATAGCACCAATTGAAGCTCGCAGATAATGGGCGGTGGTAAAGAATCGCTTTTGTAATTAAAGCCTAAGGGTTTTAGAGTTTGAGGTCGTCTACCTTTTCCCTATACATTGGAAGTAGAAGTAGGCCAGCTGTGTGAAATTATTTTTTGCTTTGGGACGCAGCTAGTACATTATAAGCTGAGGCAGAGGTATGGCATTTTATAGAAGCGTATAATTTATGCCTACTGCTACTACAAACGAAACTATACATCCGTATACACGGCAATGTATGTGTGTTCGCCGCTCAACATCCTCGAAAAGGCGCGAACGGGTGAGAGGTGCGAGGAATGGGGACACATATTACGTGTAATACTTATATTATTGCTTGCGGCGGAGGGCAAGATTTTGATCCTGCGTAGTTTAGTAATAAAATCTAAAGAAAAACAATAATGATTCTTCCTTCTATCTCAAAAATTAGCATTATCATGTAAATTACCGTTTCGTGTAGGGCTAAAGAATAATGGGCTTATATAATAATTCTATAGAAGAATACGAGGTAAATACGGCTTAGCGCAATCTGTTACCGGCGCGCGAGATTGATGAATGTTGGTATGAACAAAACATGTGTATTTTATGTACCTTTACATAATATTGTAATGCGTACCATATTGTGAATAACACTAATCACGGTATATAAGGAGAATGTAAAAGTTCTTAAATCAACAAACTCGTAGGTACTTTAAACTACGTTGTTGTTCAAATGTTGGTTTTTGTTTATTAAAACAAGTTTACCAATAGTCTGGAATTTCGAATTGTATATTGTGTGAAAATCTTATAACTTTCTTGTGTTTATCTTCTAGAACATTGTTTAGAACTTACACGTCTTAAGTAACAATAAATTATTCTAATACACTCTAATGTGTCTTTTATTTCACTTGCTTTGAACAATAAAATATTCAGCAGGCTTAGAAAATTGCAACGTAAAGAGGTTATTTTAATTTTATAAATACTTATTTTATCTTTGTCTTTAGAAGATAAAACACTAAATGGACTATTGCGAAATGATGGTGATGATGTTCATGCAGGCCGCTTCCGATGGGTCTTTTTGGAAATCCTTGGGGAAGGCCTATGTCCAGCAGTGGACTTCCTGTGGCTGATATGATGATGATGATGTTCATGATAAGTAAGACTATTGAAAGCATGTTAACATCTATATTATTTTAGCAGAGTCAGTTATCTCAGGAAGTCGGTATAACTTTGAAATTACTATACACCCCATTTTTGTACTAGACTCCCGTTTTATTATCTTGTCGGCACTTCGGTACTATACTCCAAATATGTTTGGAATAGGAACTGGGGATGCCATAAAGATATATTCTACACGGCAGGAATTTATTACAGGGGAGGCACGTAAAACAAGTATGTTGCAAGTAAATATGGGAATATTCTCGCTGCCTTAAAACTTTAAAAATTTCCATGAGCTGATCTCAAGCGACTGAAAGGATTTTTACAAATAAAGCATTTCCAATGTTGAAGAAATTTAATAATATTAGTATTACTCAAACGCGTATTTTTTTTAAATTATTTTGTTATAAAAAAGATACCTTCTCTTAGGGTCAGTTTTTTTTTGTAAATAGAGAATTTAGAGTACATGCTAGTTAAACGATGTAACCTTCAAATTTCACACCTCAAAAGCGCAGCTTTCAAATTGCACGCTGTGAGGGTCAAGTATTTTAATAGTTTAGTCAAGTTAATTTCGTATTCAATGCGAAAAGTAAAAGAAACCTTTCCGAACGAACAGAAACTTCTTTTTGAAAAAGTATGCAACAGAGCTTAAGCTAATAGAACCGTGTAACATCTCGTATTTGCCGTTGGCATAACAAGCTTCCAAAAATAATCTAAATAACGCCATCACGTTATATTTGCATTAAACATCGTGCGTGTTCGCATTACTTAGTACTTAGGTATTGTTCCGATTAATTTCGTATAATGGATTCTTTATCGCCACACTTATGTTCGGGCACGAACCCCTTACGCATTCTGGGCGAATAAAAATAACTGTGCTAATACGTTTACCTCAACATCAATTCGTTGGAACGTCTCGTTGCCGGAATATTGTTCGTAGGGGTATCATATCACCTTATTTTTAGATGCGAGTAACTTCTTATTATCGAGTTTCGAAAGTAAGAGTATATGTTACACATTAGTGTCTAGATAATGGATTCTTTTATTATTAAGAAAGCTACCTGTCAAAAGATGTTTTGGACAGCCGGTATTTTTTTCTACATCTTCTAAACCATTGTCCGCCAAAAAGAATTGAGACTTGCTAAGTTTTTATGTCACTTTCTTAGCCATTTTCGTGTTTCGTTCTTAGCCTTTTTCGTAGCTATTTCACCTTAAACAGAATGGGCTTTCTTAATAATGCACTTCTTTATTGTGTATGTTCTTCTCCAAGGGAAAGAGCTATTAGCTTATGCTCTCCTTTCGGATATTCGTCCTAAACGAAAAATATTTTTTTCAAAAGATGCTCGTCAGGTATTCTTAACACCTAGCACCAATGTTAGTTTTATTGAACGTTTAGTAAAAAAGAAGTGATTTTTGAAAATGAAAGTTTACTATTGGCAATTTAAATTCAAATTTAAACATTAATTAAACGCTTCAAACGATTTAACGATCCCTCTCCGGAAATTTTGATCTCAGTATTTCAAGATTGTTCAACTCTTTCCATTAATTAGGAATGACAGCCCTACTGGACTAAAGTAAGGGCCTCAGTAATTAGTGGCGTACCTAGTAAGGAAAATAGCTTCTCGGACAAACATCACTGTGGCGCCCTATGATGATTAAACAAACATCGATCAAAGCAAAGGAGACTATATGCACGTTATCAAGGTATCTATCACATCAATATTGTCCCGATGAAATTTTAGTTGTATTTGCAGTTTACTATTGCAGTTTGTGTCAACTGCAATTGGAAGAAGTCGTCACTCACAACGAGTTCACGGCACAAGGGTCCTTGATTTATCGATTTGTTACGGAATTGCAAAATAAGTATAAAACACGTAAGGATAGAACACACATTTTGTGTCGGTAAACGAGATTAAATTTTAGCCGAATTTTTGGATTTTAGCACAATCTAGCGTTAAAAATTATATTACAAACATCATCATAACGCATCTGGTTGAGACAAATGGGTGTCCAAAAGCTCAGCGTATATCGCAATTCAACGAAGGAAATACCAATACTGGGAAGGTTTTCTCGATGTGGTGTATTTGTAAATTTTTCAAGTGTACATGAACCAATAAAATAAATAATAAAAAATTATAATACCTATTTTATTGATAAATTATAATTTTCGAATGCCCTGTCCTACTTGGTCTACCTTCAATACGCCACTGAAGCCACTGGAGGCCAGTTAGAGAGCACAAATTCAGAAAAAACGCCAATAAATCGCTTGTAATGTAACTTTACCTCGCGTTATTCCACACACGCACGAAGCGTCTTGATATTATTTCAACCCAAATGCTTTACGCAGCATATTTGTGTTTTACTTCTATGATATTATACTGAATCTCAAACAGATAAATTGTACCAAATCTACACCATAATCCAGTGAACATGTTCAATAAATGTTCATCTTTTTGTAATACTAGAACCCTACTTGGACAGAGCAGAAAGAGGTTTTGGCCTACTCTCCACGCTGGCATCATTGATGTTTATAAGCTTTGTTTAGCTTGTATTTCCTAAGTCGCCTTCCAAGACATCCACGGAAAGACTTGAGTGATCCTATTCTCTGCCGAAAACCAACACGGCGAATAAATATTGATGCGGTAAATTTAAAATGCTGAAAACACGATGTTATTAGAACTAAATCTAGATAAATTTATTATAGGTATTCAATAAGATTTACTCAAGTACTCATTCGCCCTAATGATGCCCTAAATCGCTTTTTCTGACTACACTCTTTGATTCGTTTTGAATTTGTAATGTGTGTGTTATTAAATAAGTAAACCGTTTTAAATATGCATGCCTTGTATAAAGATGTATAATTTGAATGTAAATTACAAAGAAATACTTACCAAAGTTATATTTGGACGAAGTTAGCGTAGGAGGCTTCATCGACGGCCCCGCAAACGAGTTCATAGGTACTTAATTTAAGTTCTAAAGAGGTTTATTTCTAGACCATTTTCTAAATATTAGGTTTTGATTCTAAGTATTTTTAAGCTGTCACATCAATCAGAAGCCTGAATCACGAATAGTTGAAAAATTAAAAACTTGTTAAAATCATTACTCTTCCTCTCGTTATATCACACATACCTAAGTAATAAGTTGTTGTACAACATCATCTTCAGGTTTTTTTTTTTATCTTCACTGCAGGAATGTCCTTCCCTGTTCTACCAGAGCAGCCAGAGGATTCGGGCTACACTCTCCACGCTAGCCAGACGGGTTGGAAAGGTCTCGCTGATGTTTTAAGCATTGTTTAGCTTTTTTTCCTAAGTCACCTTTTACGACATCCACGGGAGGACTTGAAGTGGTCCTATTCTACACTTCCGGAAACTACACGACCTTTACCAACATTTGTACATTTGTTGTTACACAAAACATCTTAATAAAATAAATACCTACAGAAAAAGACATCAAAAGAGCCAATTAACGTTTTTCCGCTTAAAGCGAATTCTTCCAGACAAACGATGATTAGAGAGAATATATATTCTTTGGTAATAATAACCTAATTAAGGCGCATAGAAAAGGGGTATATGTAACTCGAAGAAAAGCATAAACATTCCTTTATCTCGATATTCTAGACTAGACGTCTTTTCTTTGCACTGAAATAGGGCGTAACTTAGCATGCAGTACAATACTTTACGAGACATAATGCTGCTCGTGGCAGGACACATTCCATGAATACAATATTGAAGCAAATGTAACTGACCTTGCGGAACCGGTATCATTAACCCTTCCTGAAATGCATGGGGTTGTAAGTACCCCATGTAATACGCGAGTAGGTAATCGCTGTGCAAAACAATGAAAATGTAGAAATCTCACTCTCTCACCGCACGAAATGATCGCAGTAGATCACAAAATGGTTTTGTGCACACGGTTAATGTCGTACATTTAGCCGCCGAACAGTAAGCACTTGTACGAGTTGATATTTAGACCACTTTCAGAAGTAGACAGAATAACATAGGGGACTAGCTGCGATTTAGTCAAAATAACATTAGAGTCTACTTGCAACTTCGACGAGTTGCTGTTTAAATGAGTTCCGAGTTGCGTTTTAGACAAGTTTCTACATAAACTATTTGCATTTGAGACTGACTAGTCTGATCATATGCATGTACTGAATATTGAACTCGTGAATATGCATTTTGGTCACAACTGATGTCTTTCAGAAAACAATACGGAAATCTTTCAATACTTTCCGCAGTATTCTGAGTATATGTGTAGACGTTTTTGCTTATATTAAAGATGTTTACGTTAAAAACTTACCTACTATTTATTGTTAAGTTTAATAAGCATAGTACATTTCTAAGTGCAAATTTCTCTGATGCATTTACATAAATTATTCTTCAAATTCATTATAGGTACAGATTATAGATTTATTATTATTTTATAGTAATATATATTTTATATATTTTATAGTATAAAGATGTATTTTCTCTATAAGTGAATTATGTAAGTTCTTTTGAGGAAATACGATTCTTGGAACCTTAAATCTAATATTATAGCCGCTGTTTTTTTCTTTACTAACTATTTTGTGGTGGTAGCGTTGCGTGCATGAAATTCAGTCGTGAAGTCGATACTCGACGTTGATTGGCCAACCCGACTCGCGCCGCCATCCTGGCGCCAAAGGTTGTTTCAAACTACGGGTTACTATTTCAGTGTATACTAACTCTATACAATAACGTTATATATATAGTCTAACAAAATATACTGAAACCATTTTAAGGGGACCTTTTATTTAGTTAAATGATTTACTTACTTTGTTATTGTGAAGAAAATATATTTTAAGACATAAGACACAATAATTAAACTGGGAATAAAAATTAACAATTAACGTACATTTGTTTCTCGTTAACAAATCCTGATAATTACATAAGACTCTTTAGAAGTGTGTGTGGTACCGCGGGAAAGCACGCTCTTTGGCGGTACCACGGCCACCATTTTTTTTCTAATAAATACATAACGTAAAATTATTAATTTTTCACTTACAACTACGTACATAGTATGAACATTTTTATCATATATTCAGGAAATCAGTTTAACGCTGTGGTACCGCGTCGAAGCATCACACCTTCAGTCCATTTTCTTTCCTTACAAACTAGGATCATTTGATAGGTCAACTTGTGTGTAAGGTCAAAAATTAATTGCACGCTTTATAAGCGGAGCGAATGAGGTTGTGCATTACGTGACGGTTGTTTATTGATGATTTTAAATTTTTATTTTTTTATATTTTTTATTCATGATTCAGATATTCGATCATTCTCAAAATTGGCTTTTACAATCTGTAAATAAGCAAATTTTTGTTTTCTCCTCGTCCAGCTTTAAAGTACTCACTAGGTCACAAGCAATACTCTTATCATTGTCACATTAATATTTTATAGGCGAAATTTTGTGAGTGTGTGTGTGTGTGTGTGTATGTATGTTACTTCTTCACGCGCAAACGGCTTGACCAATTTTAATAAGATTTGGTGTGCAGGCAGCTGACTCCCTGGACTAAAACATAAGCTACTTTAGGCGCGGACAACACCGCGGGGCGCTACTAGTATTTTATAATGAATGTTATATCATACAGTACGAAGGTTAGGCGCCGATTTGTCGCCAGCTATGACGCAAACTGAGTCTAGATCACAGGACGAAGAGGGAGCGTCTGGAACCCACGTAACTAATATTTATACAAAGTCGTTTGAGGGTTAACTCGGTAGGTCAGGCTTGAGTCATGTTCACATCGGTACAGAGATCATTATGGATTCGGTGCTAAGTAAAAGTAAATATACACGGCTACTTACTTGTAGCAAAACGATTCGACATTAACCATCAATTACTAATAAGTGATTGAAATATCATGTGCTCATTATTAAAGTTGTGTATTTTATATAGTTTCACCTGTCCTGTTGTTTGCGTTTCTGTAATTAATCAAACCTGAAGTCATTTCCTAGTATTCCATTGCACTCAAACTTCATAATGCTTGTGTATAGGTAAGTTGGGTGACACGGCAATATTATGGACCCAATGACTTGGTTATCACGTTAGTTTTATTAAAACTAACGTGAAACACAAACATGATTAAAATGAGTTAACGGATTACAAACGTATAGAGTCAGCTACTGCCGGCATGTTTTGACCTTATCCGGAGGTCTTTATCAGGGCAAATGTGACTAAGGGCCCGTATACTACATAGATTCGCAACACACTGATGTTAGTTGTGCTGACTCTATACGTTGTGACTAACCCGTTAACTCATTTTGATAACTCGCCAATCTACTTGAGCAATGTAAACTAGTCTTTATAGCCACCACGAATTACAACGTTGCAGAACGTAGCGCCATTACCGCCGCGATGCCTTATAGGAATTCCTTGAATGCTATACTGTAAGCAATTTGCAATTAGCTACGTCGTTATATTTTGTAAAAGTTCGAGAATTTTCAGGTTTTGTTCAAAATCTTGTACATTTTAAGTTTCATTTGTTAAATATATAATCTACGGAAACACATATGTCTAAGGAGATACGGTTTCACATCTTTCTATATAAGCAAGGTTGCCTGGAAGAAATTGCTTACGATAAAGCCGCTTTTTGCCAATTTTCTATTTCTAGATTTTATGATGTGACTTGTATTATTTTTATACAATAAAGGGTATTTTATATACACCATAAAGTTTCTATCGAAGCTACTGCGCTAAAATACCGTCTCTACTAATATACGACATATAACATAAAAATACAACAAACAAATGCTGCTCCCCAGAATCGGAACAAGTGAATGACCTAGTTGCACTTTGGCCATCTGGAGGGAATCGTAAGCTATCATAAACAAGGCTGCCAACCGCATTTAACGCAATTAGTGGCCTGCTGGGACACCGGAACGAAGGATATATCTTAACTGAATTGTGGAAGGGGGAATGGTCGAATAAGCTCTAATTCGGAATTATTTATTTTTATAGTACAATTAAATAAGTAAGTACTTAAACCACAGTACGCGCGCTCTAGCCAAGCTGTTTTGCTCAACGCCTTGATTGCTCGAATGCCACATGTTGACATATTTTATGACAATTTAAGAAAGAAATGTTAGTATTTGTACCTAATTGTTAAGTTTTTGACTCACGTGTACGCTTTGGGAAACTGTAAGAGCACGGGGTAATTTTTATGAATAATAAAGAAATAGTAAATTGCAAACAATAATTTTTGCAATTTTTTGCGGCAAGCAATCCAAGTGGATCTTCCAAGCTTTGTAAGATACCTTTACGAAGTTTGAATAATCTCATGTTATTCTTAACGAGACGGATTTTTTATATGATTTAGCCGCTGCTGGCGGTGCCAGCCGCTGGCAGTAGTTGCGCAAACTAAACCAAGTAGCTAACGAGACCGACCTATTTTGTTGCAGTCCGAGTGAGTTCACAAAGGTGAGGATAATTTGCTACAAATATAATTAACTGTAAGGCAAGCATATGGCATTAGGCTAAAATCTGTAAGACAGCTGTTCATGAAATTAATAAATAGTTAGACCAATATATGGCTACTCCGAAATGATAGGAAAGCTAAGAAGGATGAAGTGTAGGAAAAGGCAGTCGTATATCCAGTCTCGTCGTAAGTCAAGCATTTAGCGGGAAATCGGAAGAAATGCTCCACCAACAAGAACAGTTTTCAAGTTTATTCATTGATATGGCCAATTGGCCACTTTAGCTTGCCGTTGGGTCTGCAAAAATAGTTTATTAGTTATATAAAGTTAAGGCAGTCGCAATACAATATACGCCATATATTGAATAGGTCCTTACAGACTTTTAGTTGAAAACTTATATCCTTTTAAGGAATTGTAGTGATAATATAAATAAAAGCTTAACACTGGTAGTTATGAAAAATAGACTTTTAAGTGTATGATATGTTCCATAAAACCGTGAGGAAAAAACTGCAATAAAAGAACTTTCTGTCTACAATATTTCTGCTTAAACGGAATTACGAAATACATACGAATACGAAGTATTTGATTGCCTACTAAAATAAAACCGCACAGATATGGCCAATTCTGGCAAAACCTCAGGTGGGCAAGACGCCATCTTTAGGAGTAACAAGAAACCAATTAGCGGGCACACCTGACTAAACGGCTTTTTGGCGGGAAACGGTAATTAATGTGACACGATCATTATTAATTGGTAGCTGAAAAAGCATTATGGATTAACTAGGTAACATTGAAAGCTTCCGTATCAATTCTACTGCGGTATCTGTAAATAAATTTATTGTAAGGGTGAATCAGCAACGTGCACAAATATTTTTGACAAGGTAGACACTGACCTTTCCTTCTTCTTATCTAATCGAAATGGTTTTAATGTAGCTTCAATTTCAAATAATCTTTGACCAGTATGCGGCGATCCCTCTGGCATTAGCCTCTTTAATCTTACCTATATTACGAGAATGGCTAAATATCTAGCAAAAAAAACTTTAGCTTGTCTCCGATATTACATTACGGCGGCACAGGGTAGACAAATTCTTTGTGTCTGTATGAAATGCACGCTACTGGGTGAATGAAGTCAGAGTCTTTCTTATACAGCAGTGACGTGCACAAATATTTGACAGAGTAGGCACTAATATTACCTAAATTAGTTCCCAATTGTTCAGTTGTCCAGTTCAGTTAATTTTTTTTCTCACTAGTTCAATTGACTGAACAAGTTACGAGACTGGCTGCATTTCAAGCAAATTCAAATTTGATGTGTCTGTATGAAATGCACGCTACTATTAGACAAGGATTATTTTTTAAACACCGGCAACACTTTTGGAAGAATATCAGTCCGAAACAAGTATTAAAAACGAAAAAAAAATCGGCTCCTTATAAAAATCTGTGTTCAGCCAAATTGAAATATGGTTAGTTTTTGACTGTTATTTTTAATTTCATCATGCTATAGTGGTCTAGAATAGCCCGTGGTTTGATTTATTATGGGTATGTCCCTTCCACATTGTAAGTATAATCCAGAGTTAATTTTATAAATGTCATCACTTTTTTTTAAAATGGCGGCTTTGTAGTATTATCTAAAGCTGAAACAGAAACCGTTACTTGCAACAGAGTTTACTTACCTTATTACAACGAAGGTGCCAACTATACTGCTGACATCTGAAACAATATCCAAATGTTTAAAATTAAATAAGTTTTTGAATTTTTTTTCATTTTTTGTACAAGCTTTTATTGTAAGGTCAAACTACTTTTTAAGACAAATTAAAAAAGCCCAAAGTCGACGGAGTTGCGTCGTTTTAGTACTGAGTTCCATCGACCACCTTCCGTCTCCGTGATCAGAGCCTAGGCATCATCTACCATAAAGTGCTCATCAAGACAAATCATTCAAGTTGTTTTAAATGCTAAATGTGTTGATAATAAAAGCAAGTGAAATGGGCGAAATTTTGAATCTATTAACATGATTCAAAAGGAAACATTATTGTGTATTTTTTTTAATTTTCCCGCTCTCCAATACGAATCAAATTGATCATTGTCAGTGTCAATCGTCAATTCATCAAGTAATATCATGAAAAATACGTCTTTCTATAAAAAGAAGTAAACCGCACAACCCGACGAGCGAATGGACTACTACTCGTAAGTTTAAATGGGATTTGAAATTCAATTGAAGGTCTTGTACGGGTTTCTCAGACTGTGGCGATTCGTGCGTGAGGTAGACTGAAAGCTATTGCAAGCAGTTCTATTTATACTGCAAAAGGTTTTAAAATAAAAATGTTGCGCCCGCTCTAAACTTTATTAAATCTGTTATGTATTTTGAAATTGAAAGAGATCCATTAAACTCATTTTAGAAATAAGTATAAATTACTTTTTTTTATGTTTTTTTAAGTTTTACTGCATGGTTTAATAGTCCAGTAGTTTTGACATACGAACAGACAGACAAGTGAGTAATCCTAAGAGTTCAGTTTTAAACTTTTGAGGTACGGAACCCTAAAAACTTACTGAACATATCTAAGATGAAGAAGAGAAGATGGTTAACGTAGCCTATCTTTGCGGCAAAACACCGTGCACAATGTGGACACGTAAGTACACCGTCCACATAATGATATATTATGGCGGCTGGTGGACGGGCCTTTATATGGTCGCGTTTAGAATCGAGATCAGTTTTACGCTGATCCTCGAATACGCGTACTTGGCTGTCCACAATCCGACGCCATTCTGGCCGCTGTGCTGCTAAACGTTCCCATTTTTCACATTTGCTGAAAAATATGTCAGAAACTTGATTGGACGTACCCCTAAACAATTCATCACTTTTCACGATGCATAGTATTACTGTTAAATGTAGAAAGAAAATGAAACTGGGAAACAAGCAGCAATTGTGATTCAATTGAAGGAAGCACTTTAGCAAGTTTCCTGTCTCTCCTAACTACCTACTCCCTGGAAGAGGTTAAATAAAAACAGTGCCCGCTCTACAGTTTATAAACTCTGCTTTGTCTGAACTAAATGCGCATTTGTTTTTAATTGCAATTTGCAGCTGCACGTTTTTGTTTTTAGAAGCTTTTATTTAACTTGCAATGTATCTTGTATGTATGAATGTTTGTTTAGGTCAAATCTTGCAACTCAATTTTTAAACAGTTACCGATTTAGCTGAAATTTTGTATACTTTTGTAAGTCGTATGACAATACATGTTATATATAGTCAATAAAAGCTGTTCTGATGATGGAGCCGGGAGATATTAGACGGCACTCAGGTTTAAAAAACATGGCCTCTTTGAGTTTAATAACCTATCAGTAAATTTAAACATTCACAGAAAATTTTCAGATTTTTTTTTCGTATACGTACGAACTAACTGAGTCTTTAACGAGACAGTCAGAGCCAAGGGCCATGAGACGGTTTGTTGCAAAGCTTTATCATTCTTATCTTCAGTATATCCGTTACTATTTTAAATTGTTTTTCCACCTACAACCTCTAGCTGAAAGTGGCCTTTTAGTGTTATGGCCCTTGACTTTCCGTTAAGAATAAATCAAAGACGTGATTGATCAGTATGTACGTACTGGGGTTTTGCAAATATAAAACAGAGAACCTAAGTTTTGTCACGTTTTAGTTTATCGGATAAAAAAAGGTTTTCAGACAAAAAAGTTGCGTCTTTATTAATATTTTAAAATAATTTATGTTTTTTTTTTTTTGATGTGGCTGAAATTTTTAAACCCCATACTTTCGCCGTTTAAAAAATTTGGGAATAATTGAATCGACACAAAAATTCTATATAATTTTCGAACCTTCCCAGAAAATTTCACAAGAATCGGTTAAGAAATGCGACCTGTAGGTGAGAACTGCCGGAGAGACCGGACAGCCGGACAAATCCATTTTTGGCCAATCTCGAAACTGAGACGCTTCGCTCGCTCAGTCAATTAATTCTGTGGTTTGTAAGTACTATATTCATTCTTTAGTACAGCGGCCGACTGCAGCATTGCACCACTTTACGGCCCACAGTTGTAAAAGAGTTACTACAGACTTTATTCTAGAATTACGAGACTTTTAGCTACGTTTAACGCGCTTGTTACTATTTTATTCGGTAGTTACTACGGTTTGTTGGGTTGCCTTTATACTATTATAGAATCAGATGGCATGAATTGATTGAATTAGGGATATGTATAGCCACCATCATTTCGTAGACGTTACGTAGTAAGTCGTAGCACACATGTGCGCAGGCGCGACACCTATTTCTGTTCCTAGCATTACCACAGATTACTAATATGGCATCCCATATCTCTGGGCATTACGTTGTTGTTCTAAAAGTCTGGCATAGAACTTGCGTAGCAAACCGTAGCACGTATGTGCGTAGCACCAATCCCGTAACTGTGTTCGTAGCATCGGCTACAAAAAAACAGTCTACGCAGTACACTCTACAGGGCGTACTACGTAGCCGTACTGCGTAGCCCTACTGCGTTTTTTGCGTGTAATTTATTTATTTTAAATGCTCATAGAAACACCGGATACAAGAAAAGGGTCGCCCTTTCTCGAAATTAAATTAACGACATTTAAAATGACCCATTTCATGTTGAGGTTGTTGTATGGGACATCGCTTGACTGGTGCGTTACCAATCTAAGTGTTAGCTTCAAGAATTAAGTTCTGACTAAGGATATGGTGTGTGTGATAGCGTCTATTGTATTTTTAGTTTCTTCCATGCAGAAGACGCATGTGAACTTTTTCTTGAACCGATATCTGTCGAAATTGTTTGAAGGTCCTCAGGCAGGGCATTCCATAGTCGTATAACTTGAAGAGTAAAAGACGAGGACATGAAATTAGAACGAATCAAACAGTTAAGTATATGTAGTAAGTTTACTGACGCAGTTTCTAAAGTCGATAGATTTTTCACTTTTACTCCCACCTTACCACCTTATATTTACGGTCCTAGGCTTTATCTACACAGTTTAAGTGTTAAGAGGTGATAATGTATCCGTATCTAATTCAGTAAACATTGCTACAATGCGATACATCGAATATTAAAATGCGCCAAGTACTGCTTGGGAGTTCAACTATGGCTTAGCTGAGCGTGTGCTGTTTCGTTCACAACTGGACCTGCTTCGGAAGGTTACTTTCAAAGCAGATTGTTATCCTTAAATGACAGTCTTATTATAACTATTGTTTAATTTAGTTTCTAGTAGATAAGTTTTCCATGCTGGTCTGGGAGATTCGAAAAAACTTAGAATGTACCAGCTGCTTCTCTTCCCGCGCAGATCGTAAAAGCCGATCGAGGGAATGGGCAAAAATGCGAATCATTTTAACAGGCGATGCGGCTAGCAACCCGTCACTGTATTGATAGCTTTTCCATCTTCTCGCCCACCATGACGCTAAAAGTGGCTTTTGAGTCTTGCGGCCCTAGGCTCTGCATAGAGCCGCAAGACCCAAAATGCTCTGTTTGCCCCATTAGGGATAAAGACGTGATAGTATGTATGTATGTAGTAGATAAGTTGTGGATGTTATATTAAGTGTAAAACACATCAAGTGTACGGGTGAGGGAGCACTGGAGTACAGTGACTCAGGCTCTGCCTTCTTCAGGCTCCAGTCTCCTTTAATCTATAGCATAACTTAAATCAATTTGTTTTCCACAACTACACTTTCTTTCTGTTTAAGATTAATTGAGAACATAAATATACTTTTACTTACTTTAAATGAATTCAAGCAGCATGAAAATTCAATTCAAATAGTACGTGACACGTATACTCCCATATTTTGTAGGCTAAAATAGTGAAAAAAAAAATTAACCCATTTAACATTCAAAGCAAAACTTGCGGAGCATATTGTCGAATACTATTAATTAATCCTAGGATTTCTAAAACACTGCGAATTTGTAATTTGAACAGACAAAATGTGAGTAAATGTGTTAAATGTGTACTGTGTCAATTGCAAACGATAGGCTAAAAATATGTACTAGAATGTAACCCGTGTTCTCAAGTTAGTGATCTCTTGTATCTTTTTTGATAATAAATTTCTTTAAACCTAAAAAAATCGCCGGCACTCAGCACCCAACCTACTAACACCGCAGCCTCTCCACCAAGAAGAGGGGGGAGGGGATCGAGCCCCTCGTATATTCCAATAAAGAAGGACAAGACTCTAATAACACGACCCGAGTAAGCTCCCTAAACGACACCTCAGACTTTTCGCTCACACCTGCCGGACAAAAACAAACCGTAACACGACCCAATACAACTCACCTTCGGTTAAACACGGACATCGCAGTAATAAATACGAAAACAGAACCGCACGTCCGGCCAAGTTTTAAGAGAAGAGACGAAGTAGGCCGAATATTAGAAGTTCATGTAATGGAAATTTGATAACGCGTCGGAAACTACGCCAGTTTGGTGAGGTGCCGCTTGAATATAAATAAGTTAATAATGATTCTTACTTACTTCTACCTATTACCTTACTTCTACTTTTTAATTGAGTAAATATCCTCTCAATCTATCGACTGGAAGAGATCCCTACATGGGATAAGTCCAGATTTGTATATTTGCTCTTTCGAATTTTTTGTATTTTATTTTGTTTTTTGGTATAATAAAGTTATTACAAACAAACAAATGATCAGGTCACATCACTCACACCACATCTATATTACATGCCTATGCTCAGTAGGTACGCGAAAGATGATGTAACTGACGTACGTAGACTATAATCCATAGCTACCGGAATAATATTCCCGGATACATACAGATGACTTTTTATTTTTACCCATTTCAAATTTTTGGAAGGAGTTCAGTCCATGAAACTTTATTTGTTCAATTGTTTATTGTACAATACATATGTATACACTATTATTACAGGCTTGACCTAATGCAATAGCGTACAGTTTACATTTACATCATTTACCTCCATCTATCTAATTATTGATAACACAAAATATATATAGTATAGCCATTGTAAACTCAGTCAAGGAGCAACAGTTTATATCGATCTTATATGTATTTTTTATTTATTTAATAAACTTTATTACAAAAATGTTTTTTTATTTGGTCTGAGCAAAATGTAACAAAGTGTTTGGGCGAAAGTAGTAATTAGAAGAAACTTTACAATCAATCTATACATATAAATATATACACATATATAAGATAAATAATATAATCTAAGGTATCAATAAACCTACATACAATACGTACTATACTAAATAACTTTCTATCAGTAGTATATATAGGTATATTTAGTATAATTATGGTGAAAGTGATAACTGTTTAACTCGAAAGCAAACATAAATAATTTTCAATTGGAGTGGAAAGTCTAAAAGATTCAAAAGAACTGAAATAAGTCTAAAAATAAATTGCTTTCTGTCGAGTTACTTTTATAAAATATCTCAGTACAAAGTATGATTGCTTAGAAAAGAATTGTATGTATATTTTTTAAGTTTTTGCAAAGAAAAAAAAATATTACAGTAATATTTAGAGACCTGGCAGAATTTGAATTATTCACGAAAGCGTCGTGGGCGAATTTCGGACGAGAAATATAAAGATTAGCAAAATACCCAGAAACCTCCATTTTGTTAACGATGTTAATCCAAAGATCACCAATCGCGGCGCAAAATGTTAAACAAGGATTATGCTAATTAATTTATTATTTTAATTAAAGGAAAAACACAGGTAAAATGTATTAAAATATTTACTTCTTTTTATCATAATAATAACCACAAATTGATGATATTAGGTAATTGAATGCCTAATTTAAATGTATGTTTAAAATAAGTTTTTTTTTGTAATATTTTTCTGGAACCAGCAATTTATAAGAACCTCAACCTTTGACCTGGCTAATGACATAACTTGAAATTGAAAGTAATTATTAATGGAAATCTACGTGACCGCGTGTATTACCAATAAATTTTTGACTTGCCTAAACGGCGCAACACAGTGATAAATAACCAACAAGAGAAAATTATTTAAAAAAAATTTACTGAAGAGTTCCGTGGCGAAATGGTCAACACGCTAGACTGCCAATACGGAGGTCCTATGTTCGATCCCCATCCAGGGCAAGTTGAAAAATGGCCTTTTACAAATTTTCCTGGGTTTTGGGTGTTTATTTATAGATGTTTCTATTATAAAATATAGAATCGTTGAGTTAGCATCTCATAATACAAGTTTAAACTTACTTTGGGGCTAGCTCAATCAGTGTGTTATATCTGTAAAAAAAACAGTACATAATATTATAAACGCGAAAGTTTGTAAATATGGATGGATGGATGTTTGTTACTCTTACCTCTTTCACGAAAATACTGAATGGAGTTTAATAAAACTTTACAATAATATAGTTTATACATTGGAATAACACATAGACTATAGACTACAATTTATAAAGATATTGTGTGATAATCCTGAGCAGACGAAGTCGCGGGCACCAGCTACCAGGCCTATAAAAATCTAACAAGCTCTGGAAGCTCTGGAAGCTCTGGAAGCTCTGAAAGCTCTGGAAGCTCTGAAAGCTCTGTGAATGGGCCATCGAGACACGGCGCTGCTGATGCAAATTTAATTGCCAGCTAATTGAGCTGGCGCCATGTTTGTATTGTACCGCAAACACCCTGTATTTCTTGCTGCGCCTCTCTTTATATCCGATTCATAGTGTGGTATAATTAATCCCCTTTATTTATAGTCAATTGTTCTAAAATAGTGTCATAAAACTATTAAATCAAAAGATTTGCAACTAATTTACAAAATCTCCAAAAAAGCCAAGATAGCGAAAAAAGCCAAGATGTGTTTGTATAATTCAATTCAATTCATTTATTGCTTTTCATATTGTACATATATAATACTTATATATATAAGTATGTTTTTATAAGTTACTAGCAGCGCCTCACGGTGTTACCCGCACCTAAAGAAGCCTATGTGTTAATTCAGGGTGCAAGCTTCCTGCATACCAATTTTATCAAAATTGGTCCAGCCGTTTGCGCGTGAAGAACTAACAAACATACACACACACTCACAAACTTTCGCCTTTATAATATTAGTGTGACTATATCGGGGCTTGTGTATAAGAAGATGTGAAAGACAGTATGTACATAAAGGTATTTCTTACAAATTATTAGAAGGAAGCATAAAATGTATCTTATAGTTGACTGGAAGAGAATGCTTTTTAGCGTTGTAGTTAACTTTTGGGTAATTGTATATTGTGGATCTATAAAGTTTTTATAAATATAAATATATAAATTAAAATAATAGAAGTAGAATTTTTTAACGGCATAAATTAGGGCACATGTGCACATTTTATTTGTTCATGTACACTTGAAAAATTGACACACATACGCGACAGGAAATAGGAATAAACAGACAATTGCCGTGTACAATACAGAAATAAATACCTATACAAAATACATTAACAAATTAAAAAATATTCATGATTTTGCAATTAATCACTGAAAAAACAGGGAAATTTTGCAAAATAAAAACGCCCTACGAAGAACTACAGTACGCAAGGTACGTCAGTAAAGTGCTGGCATAAAAGATTTAAGCAGTCTGTCTACAGTCTGCAAACTCACGAAACACAGAAATACAGAAGATAAGCTTTGAATCCTTATCAGCCTACATCTGTCCTCCCCCGGACTATAGACCTCTTCCAAAAATACATTGATTACATATTGCTGTAAAATATCGTTGGCGAAGGTTCCTAAGATAAACTGAATAATAAATCTTCTTCAATATCTTCTATTTGTATTCCACATTACAATGGCGTCTATTTACTTTAGTCAACGCTGACGAAGATGCGGTAGAGTTAAAAATGTAGCAATAAACCCCATCACCTTTTTTATGTTGTTTGATAAATGGATTCGCAGGACCTTCGCTATTTTTTCGCTCTAGTTAGCAAAGAATAAAGGAATCTAGTAACTGTCAATGCTTCTTCTTTCGAATCCCTTCTATTGCCGCTATTAATATCATTATCAGGTCTTTTTGTCTCCACTGCAGGAGCACGACGACCCTCTCTGTACTACCAGAGACATACTTGGCCAGAGCAGCCAGAGGACCTAGACATTCCTCGCTGGCCAGACGGGTTAGAGAGGTCACAATGATTTAGCTTGTATTTCCTAAGTCGCCTTCTACGACATCAACGGGATGACTTGGAGTGGCCTGCCGGAAACCACACGGCTATTACGAATAGACGATACGAAACAAACCTTTGTCTACGTTGAACAGCAATAGTTTATCGGACAAGGATAATTCGAGCTCTATTTTAAAAGCGCTTAATCTGAAGCTTCACCTCTGTTCTTTTACTAGTTTGTAAGAGCCTGGTTTAAACCCGACTGCACTCTTTCGATTCCACTTTACGACGCCGACGCTGCAACGCGTACCGTCAGCAACGACAATAAAAGTTATAACAGCCTGCTTTATGTGCTTTCAAAAATTCACTTCATGAAATCAAGCTTTTTGTCTTTGCTACATGTGCTGCAGCTGCAGCTACTAGCATACTAATCTTCTTTTACTTTAAACGAGCAATTATTGTATGCAACTAAAAAAAAAACGATCTAATTTCATCTTATTATAAAATGCCAGCGTGGAAAGTGCACGCCAAGTCCTTTGGCTGCTCTGGCTAACTAGGGCTCTGGTAGTACAGAGAGGGACGTGCTCCTGCAGTGGTGACTAAAAGACCTTATAATGATGATGATAAAACGCAGACCCGCCTTTTCATTTGTTATTCTCATCATTACCTTGTTATTAATGATGATTAAGCCATAATTATCACCAACTCTAACTTTGTTATTCGGTTTAAACGAACTATCCGACCAAACCAAGTTGACATTTTTAGATGAGACAATGGCATATTAAGAGATGTCAACTTGATTTGGTCAGATAAGTTAGTTCTTAGCTACGTTTGATTAAATCGGTTTAATGATTCAAAAGTTATTAGGGGTAACACTTGAAAGACCGGGGTTTTTCAAGTAGTTATTTCTTTGTCCATATACGTTGTATTATACTCTTCAATCAAGCAACGTTCTCGAGAGAACTGGAAGTGACATAGGCTACAATATATCCCATGATTAGATTTATTCGATTTGTTCAAGGAAAACTAAGCACCCAGTAAAGAAATTTCAGCCTCGTTGTATGTACAAAGTTGTGCAACTCGCACGCTATCTTGCTTTCGGTAAATAAACTAAGGTTTTCTAGAAAACTACTTTAAGCAGTTTAAAACTAAGTTTTAAGAAAATATTTTATCCATGCAACGCATACTCTTGTACGCGGTTATAATTTTTCTACAGGCAAATTTTATTTTCCATAATACCTCATCTCCATAAATGATGTCATATTTAGATATAATAATATATTAACACAAAAAAGAGAAAAAAACACTGTTTGTATGTATGTTCGTTCAAGTTAACCTTCGAAACTACTTGACAGATTAACGCGGTTTTAGCTCAACTCAGAACAACATACAAGCTTTATTTCATTGAAATCTGATATCATGAAAAAAAAATTGTCATGTTTAAATTTCACTTGAACGAAGTTGCGCTGCGGGCACCAGGTTGTACAATAATAATTTGTTTGTAATTTTCTATAGCGACAGTTGTCTGACCGTACATACAGCAGAAAGGAGAAACACAAAAGGAGGCTTGAGGCAAGCCTATTCTATTCGAAAACAATGGTTACACGAAATACTGTCATGTTCACATCTCCAAGCGAGTTCAACTGTTCAACCCTATCGCTACTACTATTTAAACTCGAACACGCCGCCACGACGCAAACTCATTTTTAACTAGACAAATCTTAAATCTTCTAACTTAAACAGTAAGAAATCTCTAGTATTATACTTGCTTCCGGTAAGGAAAACCTCACGTGGAAACCTACACAGTACAAACTAGTTTACAGTTAACTAGAGTAAAAATGACACCTCTTTTAGTTTATCAAAATCTTCATACATTTTTGTATATTTCAATGTGCGGTAGGTATTTAGCACATTTGTAAAATAATCCTCATCTATGAAATATACATGTACCCATATACGTATATTTTTTAATCTTTGGGAGAGGCCTATGTCCAGCTGTGGACGTTATGCGGCTGAAATGATGATGATGATGTATGTGGTAGTTTCCTACTAATATTATAAAAACTAAAGAGAAAATTTGCCCATGTAGCTGTTGTATACTATAGCGGGGTCGTTGTGACGAAGGACTCTTCATACAAACAACGAGCCACTATTAATATTGTATATTTAGTAACAATGTTATATACATAAAACAGAAGTTATATTTTCCAGCACAATGCGCGAGATGTTATTTATAATAATTATTTATGTAGTTGTGATTCGCAAGCTTCGTAGGCAGCCGCAGAGAAGATCAAAAAGTCTCTCGTAGAACGTCACTTTGTTTCTTCTTGTCACCGGGCGAAACTTCTTGTAGGTGGCCAGTGATTTCATAGCGAGCGGCTAGGCGCGCAAGAAGGTAAGTGTTTATGTCTGACTGTTGTGTTTATTTTGTATGTGTAGTGGGATGTGTGATATACTAAATATATATGTAGGTATAGTAATATAGTAATTATATATAAATATTTTTATGATTATGTGGACACGCCACATCACTCCCCCCCTGAGGCCGTCCTAGGACGGACGATAGTGGGCCGGAGGCTTAACAATTCTTCCGGACCGTGTCCGGTGATAGTCACTTTCAGTGTCTTTCTCATTCTTTTCTTTTTCAGGTATACTGTGCAAAGGATCTGGGCTATTGTTAACAAAGTAAGCTGGTTTTATTCTGTCGATGGATACTGTTTGCTCTTTGCCTTTTATTAATAATTTGTAAACTTTGTCTTTTCTTTCCAGAATCAGGTATGGTCCTGAATATGCTGGCTGGAGAGGAGGTTTGACGCTGTCGTCTCGAAGGTAAACGTGTGTTGCAGTTTTCAAATCTTTAAAAATGAAGATATTTTTGTTGCAGTGACGTGATGCTGGTACTGGGCGGATATTTTCTATTATCAAGCGAAGTCGCGCGATGAAGTCGGTCACGTCAGTTGTTGTGACCGTGTTAGGGTTGAAGAATTCTCCAGGTAGCCTCAGTGTTTCTCCGTAAAGAAGTTCAGCGGGTGATGCTTGTAGGTCTTCTTTGATAGCGCTCCTTATGCCGAGCAGCACTAAGGGAAGTGATTCTGTCCAGCTAGCAGTATTGTGGCATGTTATTGCTGCTTTTAACTGCCGGTGCATTCGCTCGACCATGCCATTACAAGCGGGGTGGTATGCAGTGGTTCTTTTGTGATTGAATCCGGTTATATCTGACAGATATTTGAACAAAGCGGATTCAAATTGCCTTCCGCGGTCTGTTACGATCTCTGTTGGGCATCCAAAGCGGGAAATCCATCCTTGAAGCAGTGCTTTTCCAACAGTTTCTGCTGTAATATCGGCTATGGGGTAGGCTTCAGGCCATCTCGTAAATCTGTCCACAGCTGTCAAGCAGTATCGAAAACCATCTGATATGGGAAGGGGTCCAATGAGATCAATATGAACATTTTGAAATCTGGCTTTAGGAAGATTGAATGTACTTAGAGGTGAAGAAGTATGCCGGGTGACTTTTGATGATTGACACGCGTGACATGCTTTTGACCATTCTCTGCAATCTTTTCTAATTCCAGGCCATACGAAACGTTGGGCGACCAAATTTGCAGAACTTTTAGCGCCAGGATGACTAAACGAGTGAAGGTTCTCGAAAACTTGTCTTCGGAAGTGTTGAGTAACGAAGGGTCTTTCGTTTCCGGTGCTAATGTCACAATAAATGGGCATGTTAGCTCCGTCCAAATTAACTTTCCTGAGTCGAAGCGCTGTAGATGAGTCTTTGAGAACGTTCTGCAGTTCGGTGTCTGACGACTGAGATTTCGCTAAAGCTGTCAGGTCTATGGGTTGCGTAATTTCCGTTATTCTGGAGAGAGTATCAGCTACCACGTTATCTTTTCCAGATATATGTTGAATATCCGTAGTGAATTGGGCGATATAATCCAAATGCCTAAATTGCCGTGGTGAGCAGTTTTCTTTCTGGGACTTGAATGCGAAACAGATAGGTTTATGATCAGTATAGATCGTGAAGTGTCTGGCTTCTAGCATGTGACGAAAATGTTTGATGGCTTCGTAGATGGCTAGTAATTCTCGATCGTATGGAGAGTACTTCTGTTGAGATGGGCTCAATTTACGAGAGAAGAAAGCTAACGGTTGCCAATCGCCGTCTTTTAGTTGCTGTAAAGCTGCTCCAATAGCCGTATCTGAAGCATCCGTTACTAGAGCTAATTTAACGCCTAAGTCTGGGTGAGCCAAGAGGGTTGCCTGGCAAAGACTTGTTTTGCACTCTTCAAATGCCTCCAGGAGCTTTCCAGAGATGGTAACGGGAGATGAGCCTTTGACTGAACCTGCCAACAAGGCGTTTAGAGGGGCTTGTATTTTTGCTGCACCTGGGGTGAATCGGCGATAATAGTTGATCATCCCGAGGAATCTCCGTAGTTCTTTCACGTTCTTCGGGATTGAGAACTCCTTAATAGCCTGAGTCTTTGTGTCGAGGGGCTTAATACCTTTTTCAGAAACATTGTAGCCTAAGAACTTGACTTCAGATGCTCCAAATACACATTTTGAAGTATTAATGACCATTCCAAATTCTTGGAGTTTGGTGAATATCTGCCGTAGGTGTTCCATGTGGCTCTCCTCGTCACGTGAGCAGATTAAAAAATCGTCCAAGAAACAGTAACAAAAATCAAGGCCTCTGGTCATCTCATCGACAAATCTTTGGAATGTTTGACCTGCGTTCCTCAATCCAAAAGTCATGTAATTGAATTCGAACATTCCAAAGGGCGTTGTGATGGCTGTTTTAGGGATATCATCAGGGCAGACTGGTATCTGATTGTAGGCTTTCACTAAATCTATTGTGCTGAAGACCTTACAGCCAGAAACATTATGTGTGAAATCCTGCACATGTCGTATAGGGTATCTGTCTGGAATCGTGCGAGCGTTGAGCATCCTGTAGTCACCGCATGGTCGCCACCCGTTGTCTTTCTTTGGAGCTAGGTGCAGCGGCGAAGCCCAGGGGCTCTCTGATGGACGAGCAGTTCCATTCTTCAACATTGCTTCAAATTCAGCTTTCGCTATTTTTAGTTTGTCCGGTGCCAATCTTCTCGGTGTGCACGAAATTGGCGGTCCTGGCATTGTCCGGATGTGATGGACTGTTTGGTGCTGTGGTATCCGCTGAGTGCCCGAGGGACGAGTTATTTCCGGAAAATTACTAAGTAGCTTGTGATACTTCGAGTCGCCATATATGGTTTTCACTGACGAAATGCTAATAGTTGAAGTTGCTAGGGATGCTGCCGTTGACAATGTGGTTTTATTGTCAATTAGACGACGATTACGACAGTCCACCATTAAATTGTAGAAGGAGAGGAAGTCGACTCCTATAATCGGTTTAGTGACGTCTGCCACTATGAATCGCCACGGAAAATCGCGTCGAAGACCAAGGTTTAAGTCCAGGTGGATGATGCCATAAGTCTGGATAGGCGTCCCGTTTGCAGCAAAAAGTCCATATGAGGTTGGTTCTCGCCATTGATTAACTGCTGTACGAGGGAAGACACAGAGGTCGCTGCCTGTATCAACTAAGAACTGCATCTTAGTCCGTCTGTCCATTACAAACAAGCGACTGTACGACGTGGGGCAGTCATCTGTCGCCATTAACGACCGCCCTTGCAGTTCTCCGACTTCTCATAGTCACACGGCTGCTGACATGACTTAGCATTTTCACGGTATTTATAATGGTAGAAACAAATTGGGTACCTTCTATAACTTGACTGCGATCGTAGTCCACGTTGGTTGTTATCAGTCCTGGAAATCGACCTAGACCTGGAAGTTGACCTTCTGTCGTTACCGCCTCTAGAGGTAAGTGTTTCTATTTTGCGCGTCTGGTCCTCAATTTGCTGGGCCATTTTGGCTATCATGGGGTCGACTGATGTACTAGCTGCTGCTACCTGAGGCGTCGGTGGTACCAGTTCGTGAACTTTGTCTGCCAAGTCAGCAATAGATGAAAGGGGTGAGTCAGGTTGACATGCGATAACTGTTTGCCAATTTGCTGGAAGGCGGCTGGTCCAAATGGTTCGCAGGAAATCTTCTGGTACGTTGGGACCTGCTAAGCCTTGAAGATGTCGCAAAAATGTGGAAGGGCGACGGTCTCCCAATTCTTCGTGCATGAGGAGCTGTTTGACCTCCTTTTCTCTGGATGCCGACAATCTTTTTATCAACTCTGATTTCAATTTTTCATACTTCCCTTTTGCAGGTGGCGATATTATTATGTCCTTGACTTCGGCTGCATATCGCTGATCTAGTTGGGCGATGACGTAATAGTACTTGGTCTCGTCGTTCTTTATCCCTGAGAGTATGAAGTTACCTTCTATTTGAGCGAACCAAACGCTGGGCTCTTCCGCCCAAAACGGTGGTAATCGCACGCCTACTCTAAAAATATCGGATGGTGTAAACGATCCTTTTCCTACGTCGATCTCATCGCCGGACGCTTCGCTGCCATTTGCGGTTTCCATAGTTTTTCAATAAAATAAATCTGCCTTACTTGCTTATAAACTGGAATCCAGTATATGCCGGGGGTGTGTTCACTCTTGAGGGGTCACCAGTATAGCGGGGTCGTTGTGACGAAGGACTCTTCATACAAACAACGAGCCACTATTAATATTGTATATTTAGTAACAATGTTATATACATAAAACAGAAGTTATATTTTCCAGCACAATGCGCGAGATGTTATTTATAATAATTATTTATGTAGTTGTGATTCGCAAGCTTCGTAGGCAGCCGCAGAGAAGATCAAGAAGTCTCTCGTAGAACGTCACTTTGTTTCTTCTTGTCACCGGGCGAAACTTCTTGTAGGTGGCCAGTGATTTCATAGCGAGCGGCTAGGCGCGCAAGAAGGTAAGTGTTTATGTCTGACTGTTGTGTTTATTTTGTATGTGTAGTGGGATGTGTGATATACTAAATATATATGTAGGTATAGTAATATAGTAATTATATATAAATATTTTTATGATTATGTGGACACGCCACAATACCTTAAGTTTACACAATATAATCTAACCTCTGGTTTCTGGCAGAGTAGAATAGGACCACTCCAAGTCCTCCCTTGGATGTTGTAGAAGACGACTTGGGAAATACAAGCTAAACAAAGCTTATAAACATCAATGATCTCTCCAACCCATCCGGCTAGCGAGGCGAGAGTTTAGGCCAAGTCCTCTGGCTGCTGTGGTCTGGTACCTAGTACAAAGAGGGTCGTGCTCATGTAAAGACAAAAAGACCTGATGATGACACTATATCAATTAAAATTCAACAACACCAATAGTAGGCCGTCGAAAATTATTCCAGTATCTCACGAGTCCATTGTCATGCGATACGAGTGCGACATAATGCTGCAATACGAGAGAAAACTCATTTATTTTCCACTGAACGACTCAACACAGACACGCTTTTGAAATAGAAAATTCAGTTTTGTTATTCAAGTCTTTCAGTTTTTCATTTCTCGAATAATTTAAATTTTTTATTCTTAATATTGGCCTACATTTTTATTAAATATAGATATAGTTTTTCCATAGGTTAATTAATATTTTGGCATTAAAAGAAGTCTTTCGTAATAAACTATTGAACCATTTTTTATAATTATTTTAACTAAGTAATTTTAATTGCTGTTTTAAGATATTTTGCAGGAAAGTGCAAAATGCTAATCTTTATCTTAGTCTCTAAATTACAATTTAAAAAAATTGCATGATGAATAGCAACTACTTATAGTAAACCTTCTGTTCTTCTGTTTATAGTAAAGCTAATTTATATACAATATAGATGATAGTAATTATCGACAGAAAGCAAGTAGATAGATAATATCGCTTTTATTATACACCTGTGCCAATAGCTATACTTTCCAAACTGTTAAGGTAAAGTGCACCATAATCGGAAAAGTTCCAGCGGCTATTAATCAACAATTTTATACTAGTTTGTGTGAGCGTCGATAATCGCCCGACTTAAGTTGTCGAACGCAGAAGAGGTAGTGTTGTAAAAATGAGCGCTGAGAGCCGAGCGTTGAGCGCTGAGTCGGCGCTTTTGAGCGTTGAACGCTCGCGAGCGTTAAGGCTCGCAACTTTAACGTTCGAGTTTCCAGCTCAAGCGTCGAAGCGTCCGTAATAATTTTCAATTATGGGTGGGTATATTTAATAAACAATTTATTATTTTATACTTCATTAAATTTATGTTGACTGTAGAATATTGTAACGGTAACTTTTTGTAAGCAAAGTGATTAGTCATTCTCGGAACAGTCAATACCATATTGCGTATTTCCTATTAGTTATCATTTCGTTTTCGCTATTATTGCATTCGCTATGTCGAGAAACAAGTACCTACAATTAAAACTTCAAGTGTGCCAAGTGAGGTAGCATTTTCCAAAGCTGGTCTGATCATAACTAAAAAAAGAAACAGATTATTCACTTACTTCCTTCTTACATCATGGTTAAAAAAATAAAATAAAATGATTACACAGGTAGTAACATAATGTTTAATATATTCTTGAAGTTGCGACTCAACGCGTTAAAATGAACATCTTAACCAATGCTGAAATCAAGAAAAAAATTTCATACAAAAATGATTCGCCAATTATTGATTGATCGATCAATTACAATGGGTGGGTTAACAAACTAAACTGATATTGTGAATAAATTTCACGCGGGCAGGACTTTTTTACCTTGTAGAATAACAAAAACCCTTGTAAAATAAAAACAATACTAAATCATCTTGTTTTTTCTTTTAGATTATACGAAGTCGCAGGAAAACAGCTAGTATAACATCAATAGGAATAAATCTCGTTTTAAATTACTCGTATGCTTGACGCTCGCGCTCAAGTTCAATTGAGCGTCGAAGCGTCGAGTTTGAACGCTCTTTGGAAGTTGGAAGCTTTTTTTCTAAAACGCTCAAGCCACTGCTCGAGAGTTTTAGATCCGACTCGAGCGCCGAGTCAAGCGTTTACAAACTGCTCGAGCGCCGACTCGAGCGTTTTTACAACACTAAGAAGAGGTGCGCGGCGAAGCTCACGTTATATTATAGACTAGGTACAAGTATGTTTTGACATTTGAAATATCTTTTCGTTCGCTCCGATTTTACGAAAAAGTGATATCTGACATATCAAATACATTTCACATAACATTTTCTTTTGTTTGTTTACAGGCGTTATGTCGAGGATACTCTGCTGTCCGTCTATCTGTCACTAGGATGCATGCTAGACAGGAGATGTATTTCTGTTGCCGCTATAGCATCTAATACAAAAAGAATAATACAATAAATATTTTAGTGGGGCTTCCATACAACAAACCTGATTTTTTATAGACAATGGTACGGAAACCTTTATGCACTAGTCAAGTCACACATCCGACTCGCAATCAAATAGTATTTTGTCAAAATACGTGCTTAAGTTTTGCACCTAAATATTATCATGGAATCAGAAGATAAATGTTAAGAAAACTGCGTAAGGGCAAACAGTTCGTCGACCCGCAATCATACCCGATGCCGCTGGGAATCTGGGATCTGCTATCGAGAGGCCGTTAATATACATTTTTATTCGGGCGACGAACCCTCTTTTGTTGCTAAGGTTGTATCCAGCAAATATTATCACAATGGCTAATAGACTATTGTAAAATCTAACTGCGTTTGACATTAGGCCAATTGTATACCTTTCCCTTTAAAATACCATTACGAAATATACAAAAAAATAACAATAAATAGGTATGCAGGTACCAACTTCTAGAGAATTTGTCAAGAAGTCTTTCCTGAAGAAGATTCATACTAAATCGACAAAAGCAAACATTCATTTATTAATGCATACCAGCCCTTCTTCCGTCCACTGCTGAGAATAGGTATCTCTGCTTCGACGCCACCCATCTCGGTCCTGTGCTGCTCTCATCCAGGTGTGACGCGCGACTTTGACTATATTGTCAACACATCGCATAGGCACCTGACGCTTCTCTCACCCGTTCTGGGGTCACCATTCGGTCAGTGCCTTGCTTCACTTGCCACCACTCCTTCGGGCCAAGTGCCCTGCCCAGTTCCACTTCAAGTTCATGACCGTTGTATCAACATCTTGTACTTTTAGTACGTTGTCGGATGACGGTGTTAGGTGACATGAGCATAGTTCTTAAATATTGTTGATGGATCATAAGCACAAGTGCAACCTCATCCGGCATAGATATATCCAATGAAAAGCAAAGTAATAGGCGACATCCGTGGCGTAGTGGTTACCATACTAGTCCGCCACCCAGAGGTTCCGGGTTCGATTCCCGGTCAGGGCAAGTTGGAAATTGGCCTATTTCAAATTGTCCTGGGTCTTGGATGTTTATCTATATATGTATTTGTAATAAAATATAGTATCGTTGAGTTAGTATCCGATAAGACAAGTCTCGAACTTACTTTGCTGCTAGCTCAATCAGTGTAATTTGTCCCTATTTATTTATTTAGTCTTTATTTCAACAAATATAGATGACGATGATAATAGTTTCTTGACCTTCCTACAGTAAAAATCAAGTTGATATACACTACACTATTACTTCTTCATCCCTAATGGCGCAGACAGAGCATTCACGCGGCTCTACGCATTCAGACAGAGCCCAGGGCCACGGACCTAAAGGCCACTTTGTTGTGGTGAGACTGACCACTTTGAGTGTTGGTGGGCAAAAAGGTGGAAGTCGCCGAAACGATTATTCTTACAACTCTCATTTTCTACACACCAAATGGCAATAGATTGGTGAGAATTAGATTTAAGTCAAGCCTTTTGTGGCCTCTATTTATAGGTGACTTAGTTAAATAAAACTGTCTGTAAATTTTGACTCAGTCATCCATTACTGCTCCATGCGAGGTAATTTTCAGCAAATCCCTTTATTGAGATCGGCCTGTGATCCAGCAGTAGAAGCTCTTTAAACAATCCTGCTTTTATTTAGAGTCGTTAAAAAGAATATTTACATACTATCACAGCTTTATCCCTAATAGGGCAGAGGCTCTAAGTAAGCCGAGCCCAGGGCCGCAAGACTCAAAAGTCACTTTTAGCGTGATGATGGATGAAAAGATAGAAAAGCAAGCAAATAATATGATTGGTTGCTATCTGCATCGCCTAAAAAAAGTAAAGTAATAAAGTAGAATAAAAATACAAAACTAAGGAAGCAATTACTACCCACGTTACGCCAGTACATAGGTAACACGAAGAAACAATTCGTGTTATGGCGAAAATGTCAACGCAACACGATCACGGCAATTAAATTAACATTCACGACTCAGACCTACCATAACCATATTACCATGGAAGGAATAGTCAATTACTTACTGGGAATTTTGTACAACAATAGACTGGCGGTTAACGCCAAAGCGTTTTGCGTTTGCTACATATTAATCGCGACTAAGTATACCTTTATTCCCGTAACTAAACCTGAAATAATATTAGTAAATGATGTATACGGACAAATCACACAGATTGAGCTAGCCCCAAAGTAAGTTCGAATCTTATTATGGGATACACCAACTCAATGATACTATATTTTATAACAAATACATATATAGATTAACATCCAAGACCTAGGTCAATTTGAAAAATATTATTTTCCATCTTGACATGACCAGGGACTTGACCTGACCAGGGATTGAACCCGGGACCGTCGAGTAGCAGCCTGGCATGGTGACCACTAGGCCACAGAGGTCGCAAAATTAAATAATAAAAGTCGATAAAGGGATCTGCGGGTCCACTGTCCACATACTGATCAAAGTCTATTTATAATAAATATATAAAAGGTAACCATTTAAGTTACAATTATATTCAGAATTAAACTTTCATAACAAGACAATCAACTTCCAAAATATTTTATTATTTGTGTGAAAAACAAAAACAAATTTTATACACGAGTAATTCCATTGACATAATAAACACGCACTGGACCTACCGCAATAATAACAAACCAGAAACAGCAAATACGGAGAATTTTGAAAGACACAATAACCCAAACCTCAATTGGATGGGTCGCCCCAAGGGGGGTGTTCCAGGGTGCATTCACCGGGGCATCGCGTGTGGCGCCGAACGCGATAAACCATCGCTGCAGTGGCTCCTTGCACATAGATTTTAGTCTCTGCGGAATGTACTACATTCTAATGTTTAATATTTTTATATGTATTATGTGTATCTGTATAGCCATGCGTACCCATTATCGGGTTTTAGGCTCTCTCTCTGTACTACCAGAGCCATACTTGGCCAGAGCAGCCAGAGGACTTGGCCTACACCCTCCACGCTGGCCAGACAGGTAGGAGAGGTCCACTGATGTTTGTAAGCTTTGTTTAGCTTGTATTTCCTAAGTCGCCTTCTACGACATCCACGGGAAGAATTGGAGTGTCCCTAGTCCCTATTCTACTCTGCCGTAAACCACACGGCTAATTCCTACCCATCGCTCTTTGAACTTAATTATTTCTCTTCTTTGTCAGTGGATGACGCATTATGGTAATAATTAAAACATTAAAATCTTTATTCCTATTATTTAATTAAAGTAGTACTCTAATTAATTAAATATGACTAATATGAAATGCAATAAATATTTTTCAAGCATATTCAACACTTTCTTTGTTACTTTTTTGCTAGTTGTCTGTGCTGCCATCTCTGTGTGTCTACCCGCTCTAGTTTTGCCTACTTACGGACCCACCAATAATTTCTATGGCGTATTTGTTACGTTAGTAAATATGTATTATCTTGGTATAGCTCATTTTGGTAGGACTACTGGGGGCCAACTCGTATTTTTTTGGGGTTCCGTACCTAAAAGGAAAAGCTGAAACCTTATAACTATAGGATCACTCGCTTGTCTGTCTGTCCTTTTTTCAAAGCCAATTTGCTCCGAAATTCCTAGACCAATAGTGTTTAAGGTACAAATTTGCAAATACATAACACAAAGACGTATGTGTAGATAAATGAATTTAACACGAGGACTTTTGGGGGTAAATAAGTTTTTTTTTAAATTTTGCATATCACATGATATATTGAAAGAGAGGACTCAGTAGCGGTTTTAAGAGGCGCGGTTGGGCGACCGCCCAGGGCGCCGGATATAAAGGGGCGCCAAGGCCGCCGCCCCTGTATATCCCCTCGCAGGCCTATATTTTACTCGAGAATTCCTACAACTTAGCAAAAAAATGGTTATATTCGTATATTTTTAGTTTTTTAATAATTAGTTATTATTGTATATCGCAAACGATTAGTTTATTTTGTGTTTTCTTGGTGCAAAAAAGAGTTTTCAAATGCGTTTCAATAGGGGTGATGACAGGGGCCGAAAAGTGTGATTGTAATTAGTCCGTCTTTTAGATTATCCAAAAAATAATGGCCCTGTATTTTTTTAGTTTAACAAAAAAGTTAAAATTTACAAAGATACGTAGCGTCAAAGTTCCGGAGTGGGGGCTTGAGACGTCACAATTAAGTAATAACCGGCCAAGCGCGAATCGGATTCGCGCACTAAGGGTTCCGTACCATTATCTATAAAAAATCGCGTTTGTTGTACAGGAGTCCCCCGTAAATATTTATTTTATTTTAATTTATTCATTTATTATTAAAATAAATATACAATGAGTATTTTGTGAATAATTCAAGTGCCCACCTGTTGCCATTATTGATATCAAGCAAAAAAGGGCAAAAAAATCGCGTTTGTTGTGTGGGATTGCCCCCCTTAAATATTTATTTTATTTTGTTTTCAGTATTTTTCGCTATAGCGGCAACAGAAATACATCATTTGTGAAAATTTCAACCGACAAGCTATCACGGTTCTTGAGATAAAGGCTGCTGACAGACAGACGGACAGACAGACAGCAAAGTCTAAGTAATAGGGTCCCGTTTTTACCCTTTGGGTACGGAACCCTTAAAATCGTACCCAGCCGTGGCGTCACGCAAAATTTATATGCGCTGTATCTTTGTAACTTTTGGTTTCTCAGAGAAAAGAAAAAATACGTGTACAATATTTTTTAATAATCTTACCGATGGACAAAAATATAAAAATATTTTTCCTTTCGTCATGCCTATTGTAGTTATGTAGGGCGTGCCGTAGTGCTAAAACCGACACTGAGAGGACCTATTGTTATAATCTTGACTAAGACATTTCTTTTTTAGAATATTTTTAAATAAATTTGTAGTTTTTAAGTTATTTAAGATTATTTGTTTTGTTTTTTGAATGGTGACAATCAACCATTCAAATAACAAGAACAAAAGCGTTAATTCCATATTATCAATCCTGCCCATAGTAAAAAAATATATATGTTACCTACTGCTCTTTTTCTTTTCTCATGAAATTATGGCCAACACAGATTGTAAAAACTGCCAACTACTCTATTAATGATAATACTAAGACCAGGGGCATGTTCTAATAATAAATAGTTATGATTTCACTGTTTATTTATGAATCATAGAACAGGGAAGCTGTTTAAACAAACACTCTTGTGAGTTTTGTGACAGATGACCCTTTTTGTTTATAATCATTTTTAACCCCCTACAAAAAAGAGGGATGTTATAAGTTGATGCTAATGTCTGTCTGCCTATGTGTCTGTCTGTGGCATTGTAACGCTTGAATGGATAGACTTATTTAGATGTATGTTTGATGAAACTCGGTTCAGCCATTTAAAAGTTCTTGGGGGTTGGCAGTTGAAAGTCAGCATTCTTTAGCAAATAATAGACGGCACTACAGATAACTAGTTGTATCACTATTTCCACTAATCTTCACTAGATGGTGTTCTTGAGAGTCAGGATTTTTTTTAATTTGCCTAGCATATAAACTTGTTGTTTATTATTTCAAAAGGTAAAAGACATCCCTTCACTTTTTCCATTTGGCATAATATCCTTCCATTTGTAATTAAATTTATCTAGTTAATTGTGCCATTGCGTTGACTAGATTTTCTTTGTTTCAGATAATGCAGATATGTATGACTAACATCATTTGATTATAAGGCTCAGCAGATTATGTCAGAATGAAGTAATTTACCCTTGATTACTAAACAGCAAGTATCTTGTGTGTTGGAACTATTCAGTCATGACAGTCATGACAGCTTCATAAAAAACTTTATGGAAGGAAAAGTAGTAGCCAAAAGAGGGAAAGGAAGACCAAAAAGGTTGTTAATGGATGAAGTAAAAAAGGTAAAAGTCGTGTCATTTAGGGAGGTCAAGCATTTAGCGGATAATAGGAAACATGGAAAATTCTTTTATCAATAAGAACCTTATTCTTAAATTTATTGAGAATGATAATACATACATTTTCCTTTGAAATGTTGTGTGTAGTACCTACTTATTAGAAGATGCTAGAAAATCTTAAAGTGTGTATTGAATAAGTAGTAATATAAAGTTAATAGAAACAATAATTCTTATAAGAATCTTTGTTATTTAAACTGTGTGCTTTAGTTATTTTAAAAATATATTTAAACATTTCATTGTAGAACTAATATACCTAGTTAATACGCCAACGAACCGAAACCTAGATATGCAATGAACAGAACTTCTATTCGATTTCAAAACACTGAAAATTGACCTTCAGTTTTCAGAAACGAACACTCAAATATCTTCCCAATATTAGCTAACAACATTATGTACCTTACATCGAAGATTACTCTGGGAAATAAAAGCACAACTATAAAGTGGCACTTATATAAAATTATTCGAGTCTTCTGCCTAGAAGGCTCTTCAGCGAAAAATCAATATCGAAACCATGGGAAGGGGCGAGTTACTTTTACGAAACTACGCAATACAATAACAAAACTTGTACTTACCTCTTCACAGACGTGAAGAACGACAACAGCCCACCAAGAATATTTAATTTCTGGACCTTTATAAGTCAGAAAACGAATTTTATTTATTTATTTTGCACAACAAACGGCTACAAAGCGAAAACTTTGACAATCATCTGATTTGACATTTCGTTATTTTGACACTTAGGTCGAATCTTTTGACAAATAGATCTTTGACATTAAAATAACATTCCATTTTACGTAGAAAAATACAGATATCTCTGAATTCCTAAAGATTATTTTGTTTATACGCCTGCAGTTTTCAATATTTTAGCCAGTAGCCCCAGTGAAAAAATTGAATTTTTTAAGCCCAGCCACAGAATTAATAATAGTATTACATAGCCCAGCCCAAATCATTGTTAGCCTTACTTAACATCTTATTATATAGGTACAGATCAGTTACCTTATCTTAGCAACTATAACGTAACAAAATATAGGTAGAATAAAATAAGTAGAATTTGCCTTCACCATGACCATTTTTAATCAACATACAGCCAAACTACATTCTCAAACTATAATGCAGGCGATAGGCAGCAAATTCATGATGATCTCGTAGCTTAGAACAATAAACATGCTTATAATAAGTCTTAGTAATGACTTAAAATCTGAAACCTTGTCAGAAACTATGGAAGCTTTCTTTCGACTATCATCATCATGATCATTTCAGCTGCATAACGTCTTCTGTTGGACATAGGCCCCTCCCAAAGATAATATCTCTTTCGCTTATAATGCTTGATATTCAGAAAAGAACACCTTGCTCCACTTGGAAATTGGAATCGACATAGCAAGAATATCGCTGGGGAAAGGAAATAACCTAGTCAATAATAAAACAAAAATTCTTAGTGTAAACGTTTTATAAACTCAATATAGATAAAAATCACATAATTTAATGCACTGGCTCACTACGTGAATATTTCGGGTTTCTCGTTAAATCTAAAAATGCAGTTTACTTCAGCGCCTGTTCGTATCTAGTTGAGATGTCTTGCCAGTTCGCCACGTCGAATATGGCTTTCACGTAGTCAGCACGAACGTTCTTGTATTGGAGGTAGTATGCGTGCTCCCAGACGTCGATGCCGAAGAGGGGGATCAAACCTGGAACAATTAATAATACATACATACATATACAATTACGTCTTTATCCCTAATACGGCTGTACGGGCCTTGCTCTGGCCGTACATATGAAATGATAGTTGATAAGGAGTTAGGAATGAAACGGCTTGATGTTGTATAAAATTGATTTTTTAACATACTCCGGGGCGTTGTGGTCACCATGCTAGTCCGCCACCCAGAGGTACCGGGTTCGATCCCCAGTCGGGGCAATTTGGAAATAGACTTTTTTAAATCGTCCTGTTTATCTATACATGTATTTGTTATAAAATATAGTATCGTTAAGTTAGTTTCCCATAACACTAGTCTTGAACTTACTTTGAGGCTAGCTCAATTAGTGTGATTTGTCCCTATATATTTTTTTTAATTGTCTCAAAAATATTAACTAATACTTGATAACGAGTGGTCCATTCCATTGCGACCGTGAGCACGCGTAGCTTGTTGCTAGCCGATGCAAAATGTTACGGTGTTGCACCGTACAGAGGCAGAACACATTTGGGACCCAAAGACCCCAAATTTGGGGTATTGCGGCTCTAAGCAGATAGTGCCCAGCACTGCAAGACTCAAAGGCCACTGTAAGCGTGAAGGTGGGCGAGAAATACACAATTCCAAGGTTGAATATGTAACACCAATTAATCATTTCGCCGCCGAGTTATGTCTACCGCTATACAACGTGGAAGGGATATATCCGTAATAAATCAAACCAAGGGCTAGATCACTATAGCATAATAAAATTAAAATAACAGTCAAAACACAAAGACAAAATCGACATTCCCATTCAAATTGCCCGGGCGACTGCACACATTAGTATGGAAATGCTATTTTTTTTTTTTTGTTGTTCTTTACTGTTAACTTAATTCCATTAAACTATAGTGATCTAGTACAGCCCGTGGTTCGATTTATTGCGGGTGTCCCTTCCACGTTTCATATATAGGCCTCTCAATAGTTCAAAAATAACCTGGCCTAACTTACTCGAAGGTAATTTAATATGTAATGTAATGACCTTAGTTCTTGTTAACCGTGCGCGTATTAAAATGATAAGTAAACAAGATGTTTGTAAGTCTGGGTTTAATAAACACAACCAAAATATAATTTTACATAAAATTTTGCTAGTAATTGCAAAAAAACAAAAGGCCGTCTAGCTGTTTTTTCGGCAGCGAAATCCAAAATCAAACATAACATTTTTCTTCTTTTTTTTATAAGTTGCCAGTGACATAGAAATTAAACCTACATGGTATGCACATAATACACGCGTGAGTAACATTTCCCACCCCTAGTGCTGCCTTAGCAGCACTCATTAACCATTGGAATCCGTAATACGCGTGTAACTGATCTAGTTAAAGTACCCGACTGAGTGTTTATCTTTACCATACGTACGCGGCCGTCTTTCCCAGGAAAGACTTCCGTAATCAAACCTCTCGGCCAAGTATTCCGGGGACTATTTGGGTCAGCGATGAACACCAAATCTCCCACCTGATACGATCTTTGTTCAGCGAGCCACTTCTTCCTCGGCACCATCTCCGGCAACACTTCGCGCACCCACCTACGCCAAAACATATCTGCAAGTCGCTGGGATACACGCCACTGCTTCCTGAGGACGATGTCTTTATCGTCGAAAATTCCTAAGCGTGGCAAGTTTGACGAAGTCCCTATGAGGAAATGGTTTGGTGTAAGGGCTTCTGAGCTACCTGGTTCTACGGAAACGTGTGTTAACGGTCGGCTATTTACCATGTTTTCTACTTCAGCTAAAAGAGTCGTGAGAGTTTCCTCCCGTGGTGCACGTTCTTTCAGTATGACTTTAAGCGACGTTTTCACACTGCGAATAAGGCGCTCCCAGGTTCCTCCCCAATGTGGACTAGCTGGTGGAATGAATGTCCATCTTATTCCTCGATTCAAAGCTTCAGTTTCCAGAGCCTTCTCGTCCAGCTGGGCAATCGACTTTTTGAGTTCCTCATCTGCACCCCTGAGATTCGTCCCGTTATCTGAAAAAAGCTGCTGAGGCCAGCCGCGACGTGCAGCCATCCTGCGGAGTGCCATAATAAATGAATCTGTGGTAAGTGATGTCACTAGTTCCACGTGTATTGCTCGCACCGTCAAGCATGTGAACAGCACGCCATATCTTTTTGGGCAACTCCTTCCAACAGTAACCTCGAGGGGTCCAAACAGATCGACACCACAGAATGTGAATGGACGCTGGTGGTGTGCCATTCTGGCTTCTGGAAGGTCTCCCATCCTTGGAATTTCAGGCTTACTTTTCCTCAGTCGACAGAAATTGCATTTGGAAACCACGTTTCGCACTGTCGGCCGTAGTTTAATAACCCAATACCTTTGCTTAAGTTCGTTCACTACCAACTCTTGATTTCCATGAGCAGCTTTAACATGATAAGCTCGAACAATCAATCTGGCAATGTAATCACCTCCGTCTAATATAATAGGATTTTTTATTTCAGGTGCAACGTCGGCAGCAGCTATTCGTCCACCAGCTCGTAGAATTCCGTGGGCGTCAAGGTAAGGAGTTAAGGTTAGTAGCTTACTGGTTTTACTCAATTCTTGTCCATTTTTTAATTTCCAGATTTCTTCACCAAAAGTTTGTGCCTGGGAGTATTGCAGCAGAGTACGTTCAGCCTTTTCCATCAATGTGAAGTCATCCTCAGTAAGTATTTTCCTTAATTTATTAATAAATTTTAAAACCGTGTACATAGCACGAACTAATTTCAGCCATGACGAGAAATGAGTGGGGTCAGGAACCGAGAAATCAGTTGGGTCTGATGTGACTACAAAAACACGTTCCAACTGTGTCGTATCCACTTCTGTTTGTGTGACATCATTGGGCCAATTGTCCTCTGAGTCACGAAGAAAGGCAGGACCACGCAACCACTCGCTTTGAATCGTAGACACGTCGTAGTTTTCCCGGGTAGCAACATCAGCGACGTTTGACTTCGTGGGAACATAGCGCCACTCATTTGGTTTAGATAGTTCATCTATTTCACCCAATCTGTTTGCAACAAAAGTCTTGTAAGTCTTACTGCTATTTTTTATCCAATAAAGAACGGTGGTAGAATCACTCCAAAAGAACTTCTGTTGTGGTTTTATCCGGTGCTCTCGAACGATTGTTTCTGCTAAACGTGCTGCAAGCACCCCAGCCTGTAATTCCATTCGAGGGATGGCCATAGCCTTCAATTTAGCCACACGACTTTTACTGGCTATAAATGCTACGAACCAATTATCATTATTTTGCCAACGCCAATACGCTACCGCATTCATCGCGTGTGAAGACGCGTCGCAAAACACATGCAGTTGTAAACATGAGTATCTGCACTGCTGACTTGATACCATCTCGCTATTCATCATACCTGCTACACCATAGTAGCGAGGCAAACCAACATCCTGTAACGTGCTCAACATCTGTAACCACTTTACCCATCTGTCATTCAAATCAGCAGATACCTGCTCGTCCCATTCAAAGTTTTCTCGCCAATATTCTTGAAGAATAATTTTCCCTGTTATGGTAACAGGTGCTAGTATACCATAGATGTCAAATATTGACATAACCATTTGCAACATCTGTCTCTTTGTTGGTTTCTCTGTTCCATCTACTAAACTACGTGGAAGTCGTTTGAACGAGATGTCAATTTTCAATAAATCCTGTAGCAGCTCCCATATAAGTCCCAAAGTTCTTTCTCCATCAGAAAGTGTTTGTTGCCCGCTACAAAATGTCTTGGCTGTTTCGCCCAAATGTTCTGGTGGAATACTTTTGAGTACAACTTCACTGTTTGTTGTCCAATTTCTGATGTGGAAATTTCCCTGGCTGTGGATGTATGTAACATCACGGACTAGCTCCATAGCCGATTTTTCATCAGGAACGCTGTCAATGTAATCGTCCATATAATGTGAATCAACTATGGCAGAATAAGCTTGGGGAAAGTCCTCCTTGAACCTTTCAGCATTCTTATTCTTCACATACTGGGCTATAAAGGGTGAACAGTTGGCCCCAAAAATCAATGAAGTCATCACATTAGTCCTTAAAGATCCATCATTGTCTCTGAACAGAAAACGGAAGGCATCTTGATCTTCATGTCTAATCTTTACCCGAAGAAACATGTCCTTAATGTCGCCGGATATCCCCACCTTATTCTCCCTAAACCGTAGCATAATGCCAAACAAAGACTGGAGAAAATCAGGCCCCTTAAGCAGATAGTCATTTAGTGATCGGCCATCAGATTGAGCGTCTGCATCAAAGACAAGTCGGAGCTTCTTTTTATTGGGGTTGTCCACCCCAAAATGAGGCAGGTACCATGTCTTGGGATTCTTTGTCTCAGCAGTTCCTACTTCCTCCTTTGACAGCTGCTTGGCATAATCATTTTCGCACAGGTGATGAATGCGCTCACGATACCGTTGTGCAAAGTCTTCATTCTTCTTCATTTTTTGTTCCACTCCTCTAAGTCGTGTGAAAGCCATAGGAAAGGTGTCAGGCATCCTGCAGCTCGGGTCTTTCCATGGTAATCCTACATACCACTTGTTATCCTTCAGGGTTGAATTCTGTTCTAAAATGTCCAGTGCGCGCAGATCTTCAACATTTTGACGTGGTTTGGCCGCTACGCCTAAAGATTCGACTGAAAAGAAGTGGCTTACCTGATCATGAAGTAAACGAAGTTCATTGTCACTTGAGATCAACAAGGATGTGTGCCGAGTGTGCTGCGGAACAACAGCCCGTCCATGCAAACACCAGCCGAGAGGGGTACGAGTAGCACATGGTTCATTCACAGCACCTACAACGGATTCCAAAGGCAACAGCAAATGACAATTATCCTGACCTATTAGTATCTCTGGCTTTAAAAGCCCTAAAGACAATTTATTTTTAAGTTTACTTAAATGTTTATAATTATTACAGTTTACATTATTATGAACCGGCAAGTCAAGTTGCTTAACACTACGTGCTTTGAAAGTGAATGGTTTACCTAGTGTATTAGTTATATTAACATTTACTATCTCACTATCACATGTTAATGTAGTGTCCCACGCGCCACGGACACGTAAAGATTCCTGGTGACCGTGTAGCCCGGCACGAGAGGCTAAGTTTGCACTAATTAACGATACGGTGGATCCGTCATCCAACAACGCCGCAGTGCGAACTATTTGTCCATTGGCACCGTAAATGTTTATGGGCACTACTTTCAACAACACTGCACACTTGTCCGTGTCTATATGGGTCACTGTTTCAGTTTCACTTAGTTGCTTCCCAGGATCCTGTTCGGTCACTGACGCGGCGCTATCCTGTGTCGCACGCGAAGTGTAGTGCAACAAACGGTGATGGTTCTGACCACAACTGTCAGCATCACAAGTTGGTGCAGGGCAAGTCGCTCTTTCATGTTGTGACACAAGGCACTTATAACACAGCCTACTGCGCTTCACATACTGCCAGCGGTCCTTCCGTAGAGCTTTCTTGAACTTCTTACAATCTGTTAACTTGTGTGCTGACTGCTTACAAAACTTACAGTTTTCTGTGTCACTACCCTTTCTCTCCTGCACCAACACTGTGTCAATGTGTGTCTTTACATTATGTTTTTTTTCACTTTGATGGGCTATGTACAAAAGATTGGCGCCAGACTTAGATAGTTTGACTGCTTCTTCATGTAAAAATACAGCTAAATTAGACAATCTGTTGCTGTTGGTACTTTTAGTGTAGGCATAATCATTCCATTTAGCAATAAGTGTTGTGGGCAGCTTGCTTAATATTATAGTGGTCATATTTGTACCTTGCAGGTACTCCTCACGGCCTAATGCCTGAACAGCAGTTACAAAATTGGATACTTTGATTGAGAATTTAATTATTTCTTTGTGGTAATCAGGTGGTAGTGGTGATAACCTTTTAAGGTCAGTTACTATTTTCATTAAAATTATCTCTGGATCTCCAAATAATAATCTCAAAGTATCCATAATTTTTGTTGGTGTTGTAGGAGTAATAAGTAAAGATGAAACTGACTCACGTGCTGCTCCACGCAAACATCTCCTCAGCCGCCACAGTTTTTCTTTGTCGTTGAAGTTACACAGCTCATTCGATTCTTCATAGGCTTGTTCGAACTGGAGCCATTCCATCGGGTCGCCAGAAAATGTAGGCAGGTCCTTTGGTGTGCTGAGGCGGCTGATTAAATTTTGATTGTGATTATTAGTGACAGTGGCGGTCACCAACTGTTGGAGAGCAGCTGACAATTGTTGAATTGTACCATCTGGGCCGGAGGGCAACTTCTCCGACGGATTCAACAGGTCCTGTTTAATGTCCATCTGGTGGGCCTGTTGATGTTCCATTTCTTGCTGGCTGTTCTCCATCCACCTTTCAATATCACTCCTTCTAGTGCACAGACTTCCGTGCGAACCCTCCGATAGTGAACTGTAATTTTCTAATGCAGCAACATCTGCTGCTAACTTCTTGTCTACTAATTCCAGCTGGATACGCGCCCTTTCACGTGCAGCCTCTAGCTCTAGCTGCTTCTTTTGAGCTATGTATGAGGCCTTGGACGCCTTCGACCGTTGCACTGAATGGGTAGAAGGCTGCGTCGTCGGCGGAAGCTCCCGGGCCTGAGACACCGAGGCAGCCTCGGATTTTTCCATCGCTTTTCTCATAGCACTTCGAGTGAGCGGTTTTGTACCGGGAGTTGGTGTACGCGTAGTCATTCTGTTGCTAGTCCAAATTCGGCGAGAGGACCACTTGTTAACCGTGCGCGTATTAAAATGATAAGTAAACAAGATGTTTGTAAGTCTGGGTTTAATAAACACAACCAAAATATAATTTTACATAAAATTTTGCTAGTAATTGCAAAAAAACAAAAGGCCGTCTAGCTGTTTTTTCGGCAGCGAAATCCAAAATCAAACATAACATTTTTCTTCTTTTTTTTATAAGTTGCCAGTGACATAGAAATTAAACCTACATGGTATGCACATAATACACGCGTGAGTAACAGTTCTCATACGAAAAAAACACAAAGAAAAGTACTCTCCATAGCCAATTGAGTAACAATACTGACAATAAGCTTTATGTGTGAAATTGAATGATTTACATTTGTGTAAAGTATAGTTAACTGATCTTTTTTTACCCCCGACCTAAAAGAGAGGTGTTATAAGTTTAACGCCAAATGTCTGTCTGTCTGTCTGTATGACCGTCTGTGGCATCGCAGTTCTGACCGATTTCGATACGGTTTTTTTACGTTAAATCAAAGTTTCCCTGCGATGCTTCTTAGCTATATTTGAAGGAAATCGGTTTACCGGGCTGAAAGCATGAAAGTCGGGGTATTTTTTAATTGCCTGGCAAATGAGCTTGTTGAAATAATTTTCTAGAATAGACATTACCAGTAGTTGCCTGCAACGGGTCCTGGTTTTGGCATGTGGCGATCTGTAGCTTCTTTGTCTGCTTGTTGTAGCCGAGCCAGCCCCAACCCGAGCCCTGCACTCCCACCGACGCGGCAGCTAAGTTGTTCTTCATGTTGTCTAAGGAGCCAAAGTCCCTGTAATTATTGAAATTTATTATGACTTCATATAACTATGATAATGTCAGACCATGATTTATAAACCAATAATAAAAAATAAACTATTATTTTGTTCAAAGGAAATTAGTTTAGATTGGCTCTAGTACAGATCTTTTTTCGAAATCGGTTCAGTAATTTGGTTTTTAAACCAAAATGCTCAAAACATAAATAAAAGGGATGTGGGCAATTTTTTATTTTTGGCTAATAGGATAATTAAAAAGGAAGATATATACGTATTTGTCTTTTCTCTGATAAGCAAAGAATGACGAAGATACAGCGCATGTAAATTTCACGTGACGTCATGATCAGCTACGATTTTTAACCAAATGTGAAGTAAATCACCCCCACGCCGAAACCATCCATTATTTTTGGATAATCTAGTTAAAGGACTAAAAAAAAACAATATATTTTTTACCAAGTCTACATCCCTATTGTTGGTTTTTCTGTGACTTTTCACTTCAGTGATGCTAACTAAGTCCTCAGACCAAATAACCTAAGTCATGGGAATCAAAACAAATTTGTTTTTAAGAATATAAAATTCTTGTACACATTTCTAGGAGTTCCTATTTTTAATAATGTCTGTAATATAATTCAAATTCGTAAAAAAACGTAACTACTTATGTTCTAAATTATACTAACTAACACTAGCAAACAAATGACAAATGAAAATCAAAGTAAATTATTCAGGTGAACCCAAAATTTATGATTATTGAATGACCTCAGCTAAATACACTATTATTGTTTAAAAATAAGTACTATAGATATCATTAACTGTCTTAATTATAATAATCAAGTGTTCATAAACAAATATAAGAGTCTAGAACGAAAGCAACACATTCAAGATAAGCAGTCGAATTATCACGAAAGTTGACCTGTAAAAAAATGATAAAGGAAAGGACAGTTACGGTCAACAATTCTTGCATTAAACTTATAAGCTGTGAAGGTTAGAAGACAAACACGCCAAGTGCAAACATGTTAAAATAATTATCACAGACATAACAATAGCCTGTAGATTTTTTGATATGAGAACTCAGTTACTCACATGCTATTATTTGGATTGTTCACTAGTTTCGACTAGTCAGGAGTTTGTTTTGAATACGAAAGTGAGACAAAGGGTTGGGACTTATTTAACAGCAAGGAACAGCACTTTTCTATGCTTCTATCCTTTTCTGTCGCTCAGAGTTGTCATTTGGGACCATTTATAAATTACGTTACATAAATTTTATGACTTATAACTCCCCCCTCCTTGTCACAGTTGGTCACAATTTTGAGACCCGCTAGTGTGACGTCACAGACACGTACCAATTTTTTATTTAGAGCGAATCTACTAAATACTTAACTGATAAAGCTGGAAATATTTTATAGTTTATTTATTATTAGTTGAAATTTTGTATGATATTGCTTAGATATAGATTTTGTTTCTGACGTCACGAACCTTAACACCCCTTCCACCCTTGTCACACAATGTCACATTTCATTGACCTCCTCTATCCCCCTTAATGTATGACGTAATTTATAGATGGTCCATTTGCTAGAGCGAGAGAGGGCGACGGAACGCTTCAGCATGGTTGAAGTCTCCTGTCGGTTTCTCTCGCTCACAAATGACGGTTCTGAGCGACAGAAAAGGATAGCCGCATGCGAAGTACCGTTACGTGCAGGTAGATGAGATCCAACCCTAACGCGCCGCAGACGGTCTCGCGTTCGCCCTATAAAATAGACTCCTAACGAGTTCAAAACTCAAACAGCAATATTGACAATATCTCATGAGAGAGAATTTCATATCATATTCACATATTATATATCGTTCTCGACAATTATTTTTGCATGCAGATTTATAAACTATTTACTTTTCAATGGCTTTGACGAGAGTGGCGGATGGTTTGCCACCCTTGGGGGAGAGATTCTGCCAGAAAATTGTATGGTTGATGTGACCACCGCCATTGAACTTGAGTGCTGGCGCCAAGCTGATCACAGTTTCGATATCACCTGCAGAAAATGACGACTTTTTGTGACTTCCAGTAAAACATAGTCATTATTAAACGAAGAGCAAAGTGAGCCAAGTTTTCTGATATGCAAGGTAGGCAAGCAATTTGGTATGCAAGTTGAAGGGACCAACCCAGTTTGTAAGTTTGAAAATGAGCCAAAACAAGATATCGGGTAGTTCACAGTTTGGGGTGAAGTACAAGTATTTTACTTTGCAAAGTGCAAGATTACATAGCTAGATAAAGAGAGTTTCATTAAAATATTTGTTATGAATTGTTTGATTTTAGTTGCAATGACAAACAACTAATGCCTAATATACCTAAATGTAAGCCTATTTACTTACTTATTACTTCTACAATGAAGAATTGATGGGTTCTAATTAAATATCTAATTACAGTGGCCCAATAAACTATGATTACGATAAAATGACAGCAAAAATATATCAATACTAATAGAGAAAACTGAATTCTGTACTTTTCACATGCTGCTACAAAGGAGTCTGACGGTTGTGAATTGCATGGTGTCAGGTTTTGCCACAGTATTGTATGGTTTAGGTGTCCACCACCGTTGAACTTCAGGGCACTAAGAAGACCCATTAACGTCATAGTATCAGCTGCTGTCAAAGATTTTGTGACCTTATTTTAGTTTAATAGTACTTCTATGCCCTAATTTTAGTATGTTATGTACTTACTAAAATTAGGTCACATACTATCACCTCTTTATCCCTAACGGGGCAGACCGGGCATTTTGGGTCTCGCGGCTCTACACAAATGGAGCCCTGGGCCGCAAGGCTCAGAAGGCTACTTTTAGCGTGATGATGGGCTAGAAAAATAGTAATGGGGTGCTAGCTGCATCACCTATTCAAATTATTAGCTTTTTTACCCAGTCCCTCGATTGGCTTCTACAATCTCTGCGGGAAAAGAAGCAGCTGGTATATTCTAAATTTAATCTTTTCAGCAGGCCAGCATGGAAGAAATTAGTTTAAGGATAATTTGAATAAAGATTTCTTGATCAGAAGACTTGACATCTTTGTCACAGAATTAATAATAGTATTACATACAGAACGGAAACTCGCACCGTCCCCCGCAATCTGGTGTCCCCGCAACCCTTCCCCCGTTATTGTGAGGTGTAAGTGGCAGTAAAACAGGGTTATTGGTAGTCGAACGTTGACATTACGCGATTCACTTAGGATTATTGAATTATAATGGTGAGAAACTGCGCACATTATCATTGTTTATCTACGGAAAACAATAAAGAACGAAAATTTTATAAATTTCCGAGTGATAAAAACAGGTAAGCTAGTTCTGTGGTGGCGACCCTAATTGTTTAACTCACACATTTGACGTGTGCACGGACGGATTGTTTCGTTTGTAGTAGTACTAGGTATATTTGCTGCTCCGTTTGTATGAAGTGCCATACCTGTGTCTTTGTTTCAGCCGCTTTTAGAAACAAGTAACAGCCATTTACTTGACATTACCTCATAGAGATTTAAAGAAAAAGTTAGTAGGTAAGGTTTTTTAGTTAATAGTTAACCAAATGCAATGTTAACTTTAAATGTTGAAAGTGAAGCCATCACAAATCTGTACTTGGTCTGAGGAAACCATTCACACATAAAGGTGTCCGTGTCATTCCAACTGCTCAGGATAGATGAAAGCCATCATCAACAACATCAGGCTAATAAAATAATAATAATTTTTAAAACTAAAAACCGACTTCACCCCCAAACTAGACAACCAATTTTGATAAAAAAATATGGGACCACCTCACGGGTATACCCTCTCAAACGAAAAAGGAATTTTCGAAATTGGTCCAGGCGTCTTTGAATAATCGGTGAACATTCATAAAAAAAGATCACAAGGAATTGATAACCTTCTCCTTTTTTGGGTTTCTTAGGTTCAAAATTACCAATATGTGTTAATCATGCATACAATGATTTTATTCATATTTTTCCTGATGGCAGATTCTGTGCCAGTAACACACAAACTTTGTTTGGGAGGAATACAAAACTAATATTATACAAAAACAAGTACCTATAGGTACCTCTGCATTACATCACAAGGAAATAAGTAAGTAAATAATAATATGGTTACCTTTAGCCTGTGCCTGTGCCAATTTCTCCTCAGCAGCATTGAGATTATTAACATATGTAGCGTGATGCTTGCTGTGATGGAGAGCCATGATCTCTCGACTGATTACTGGCTCCAGGGCAGAGTATTCGTAGGGCATCTCTGGTAACGTGTGCTTCTGGCGGGAAGCTCCGGCCGCCCGGCTGAAAAAACCATTATAAGTTCGTAATACATTTACACTGAGAAGATACCTATTGGTAGGCACCTAACAAATAATTGTAAAAGTACATAATCAAAATAGAACTATGTTTTATTTACATAAAGGTTCCGATTCTCCTTGAGGCAAACATTTTAGCAAGTGAAGTGTATTGCAATTCAAACAGCAAGAAACAAACTAGGTAACCGGCGAGTATACACGTTTTATAAAATCAGCTGCAATGCGAGAATTGCAAAAATTATGCAACTCCGAAACGAAACCAATGTAGTCAATCGATTATTGTCAATGTCAATGTCATATCGTCTGTCAGTCAAATCGTTTTTATTCGATTTTTTCGTACAAGCAAGAAAGTTAGAAAAATATGGAGATCAATGTCGGGGTAGATAGAAACTGAGAAAGGGGTCCATGTATGTTTTGTATTTTTGGTATATTAGATTATTTACATATGTATTATTAACAATAAAATGGTCAAAAGTAATTTCCGGAATAAAAATTCCGGAACAAAAAGCAACGTTATGCTGGACCACTTACTTTTTTACCCTTCCCTCGTACGTCAGCTACGTCACGTAGGCATTTCACGTGTGTGTGTGTGTGTGTTGACCTAGCGTACGGACGTAAACATATTCATGGTGTGCGTAAAATTGTTACGACGTTGAACGTGCGAGTGCGGTGTTGTGAAGTTCTCGCCGATATTTATTTCTATTAGCAGAAAATATCAACTTAGACTTTGATATAATACCAATTAATGCAACAGTCTTTGCGGCTTAGGTATACTTTCTTTAGGAGTGATCGAATTGGAATATATTGACTTGTGTTGGTCGCTATAAGTGGTCGTGCGTGCTAGTGCATTTGTTTATTTATAGACAGTCGCAATTTGCAGTCATGTAATTATTCCTGTGGCGCTAAAATGTCTCAGAAGGATACAGCAATACATCTAGTGGCCGGCGGGTAAGTGTCGTAGGGCTTACCGGAGATAAACGGGACTTCGCACTGTTATCATTGCTATCATCACCTTGGTGTTTATCAATAACTTAATTTGTAGTAATCGTAATCGGCAGTGCCACATGTGGCTTGTTTACGATGATTCTCTGCTAGTATTTTTTCCTACTTGTACCTATTGCAAAGTAACATTGGAATTGAAAACCATCTGTGTTTGAGTAGTGATAATGATAACACATTGCACAAACATTTATCTTAAATCAATTGAAAATTTGATATTTGTGGTAAGTACTACAATTTTTGACTTCAGTAGGTGCAACTTACAAGCTGTATGATATCAATATCAACCATAAAGCAAGAAAGGCACTAAAACCATCCAAAAGTAGGTAATGAAATCTTGTTATCAGTGATAAGTAGTTTTATGATAATTTAAAAACCAACCAGTAACTGAACTTGCCTACACCTACAGACACATATAATTACTTACTACAAAATACCTGCTTAAAGATATCTTTTGCACAAAAAATTTCCAACTTGCATTTCATTTTCTCTCATGAAACTCATTATAGTATTGTGCAAACTATGTGACATGCAAAATAAAATACAATACTGATATAAAGCTGTACTCAAACCACCTAAAGTAATACAAAAACATTTTCTCCATTAGATTTTTTTGCATGGATGAAGAGCGTTCTATACCTACTTCCCTCATAAGACTTGATACTTAGTTACTATCTTAAAAATTACCAAAAAAAACAATGAGCTGTTTATTATTCTCTTTACTAGGTATTTATTAGACTTTCCGTATGACTTATCTAAGATTTACTATAAATTTAATTATATTGATAAAGTTTTATCGAATTTTTGAGAAACTGCCTTTACATGTTGATTTTTCATTGGTTTTAGAGCTAAAGGTCTCTCCATAGGGATTGTTGGTAAGAAGAAGTTAAAAAAAATTTTGACGAAATCTCGAAAGTAAAATCGTGAGATCAATTAGTAGTACCGCCGCTAGGCGCCGCCAGCCGGCCAGCCGCAGTTCATCGAGGTCACGCGGGGTCATGCGGCAGTTTGAACGGGCGTTACTATGTGTTATTATCTAAATTTGGATTATGAATATGGAATAAAGAATTTATTTACCATATGACATTTTTTTTAACCAATAGAAATTCGACGTGTATAAGGAAGTAGGTATGTACTAAATACCTAGTATTTATTAGACTTTCCTTATGACTTATCTAAGATTAATAGTAATGTTACCAAAAACCCTATAAATTTACTCAGTGTCAATTTTTTTAATTTTTTTAAAAAACTACCTTTGTAGGAAGTAGGTATTCTTAAAAGCAAGTAGGCAGTACCAATTATATCAAAAGTGGTAACTATCAAAAACATAAGTAATAGTTTTTTTTCAATAACAGGGTAGCAGGCACAGCAGGAGCAGTAGTGACTTGTCCGTTGGAGGTTGTAAAGACCAGACTTCAATCTTCAAAGGGTGTTGGAGTGCCACCCTCAGAGCCTCCTCCGCCAAGCACAACCAGTGCTCGAAAAGTTTGTTCAAAAATCCCTAAACATCAGGTGAATATGTTTTTTTTTGTTTTCTTTACTTTGTTTATGATCAGAGACAATTTTTTTTTATTCTTAGTGATAATATGTAATTCCGTTTTTATTTTATTTGGTGTTTTTCATTATTGTTATACTATAGTTATTTTGCTGTTAGATAATCTACTTAATTGAAAAATTCCACCATATTATGAAGACATCACATATTTTGTAATCTCAACTAGGATATTTATATTTTCCTAACCAATGATAATAAAAACGTTTATATATTTAATAAATGCTTCTTTAGGCACTCAGCTATGATATAACATGTCTTATAAAAATATCTATATCAAGATGGTCCGCCCCCTATGAGCCCTGATAAGATAGTCTTATCAGTATCAAATCATCAAGGAGCATTATGTATCTTTAGTGTACAGGTAGAATTCAATTATTATGGTTGGAGGGATAGGCAATTAAGATAAAACCTCATATGCTCCTTATGATTGATTGCATATTTTACCTCAACATGATAAGATAAAAAATCTATAAAAAGGTACTTAAATAATTAACCCTTGAATTGAACCTGTGCCGCTTTCGAGTATTTCTATTTTTTTTTTTGTCTATGCCAAATCTTAACTTTTTCGTGACTACAAACCATATTTATTCTAAAAAAAATATTTTATATCCTTAAAATAGTCAAATTGACATAAAATAAGTTGCATATATTTATAGATTAATGAAAAAAATAATTAAATACTTATGTAATGAAAAAATCAAGAAATTAAAAAAATATTTTCTTATCTATGAAAATTATGGATATTTTTTAATTTTAGCCATAAAACAAGCAATCTACGAATGATGTTAGTTTTATATAAGTTGGAAAATTCATGCATTTAAGGGTCAAATTAAATCTTAATAAAGTCACAAGTTATCTTTTTGAAGGCTTCACATCGACTTTTCGAAGACCCACCAAGTTGGATTTTGATAACTATAGTCCCTAGGCACACTTCACACAGGCTGAATAGTTTACATATTCTAATTACGATTTCTGAAAAAGCAAAAAAATCTTCTGTTTTACTTAACTTTTTATACATATCCATCCACTGATCCAGTCTGTATATTGTCCATGTTAACCTTCGACTATGTTAACACAACGCCGCCTCTAGAACTCTAGGATAGTGCATATGGTTGTGGGGCGGTTGCTCTAGGCGCCAGATAATATGGGGCGCTTCATTGCAGTTTTTATTTTTCTCAACGAATTTGAACCTTCATACGTCTTTTCTTGGACACTTTTCACTGAAACACAAATAAGTGACGAAACACGAAAACAGAAATAAGTGACGAATAGTGACTAATACAGAAATAATGAAAACAAGGAATGTTTCTGATGAATATTTAATAGATAAAAAAGAGATACCTATACCCACGTATATAAGGTGATGGAAGGAAATAGAAAAGAAATTTTTGTTGGCACTAAAACCTATTTAATTTTTTTTTCTAGATTAGTACATTTACGTTACTTATCAGGGCCACCTGTCTAGACGATGTTATTATCGAGAGATTGGGACAAAGGTGTGCTTTTTTGATAAGCAAAATTGACACAAACATTCTGAGATCATTTTGGTAAACATGTTCCAAAGATAAACAAAAACCCAATAGTTACTTTCGTTGTACGTTGTACATGTCCTCTCCAATCTCTATAGAATATCTGCAGCATAGAAGTACGTACATAGGTTTTTCAAACTCTTATCTATCTATTTATTATCTTTGTGCGTGTGCGGTTTGCGAAATAATATAATTTAAAGTAGGTATATACAAATTTTCATGTTAGTTTCCACTCTATCTAAAATAATAGTTAAATTTATAAAAAAATATGTGACACGTAATTTGTTCCGCTAACATACAAATACGATTTGAGGTAAAATATGAGAAAAAAATACAACTTTAATTTCGAATATCTACGGACGCAAAATCACGTAAATAGAACCTAAATAAAGGTGTTTACAAAAATCCAGCTTGTTCCGAACTGGTCTAAGTAGGTATTATACTTGTTTATCATAGAGCAGATTTTTGTCTGATTAGATGCCGTTAAAAATAAATAGGTATTCCGTGGATTCCGTGAACGTATTTATGCATTCCTGTTGTACCTACCTAGATATTCAGTATTTACCATCAAATTCGCAATGGTTTTGCAGCGAATACATTAACCTTACAGATGATACCAAATTGATACGATCGTCTCATTAGCACATGGGGAGTCGACAAAAATAGCCCATATCTTTTCTTGCAACGAGTACCTATGTATAAAAAAACACAAACATTGAAGCATATGGCATGCATGAGAAAATAAAATTGGCTCTGTTCAATTTATCTTTGATATTAGGTAGGTACCTAAACTTTGTGTTCATTACTACCCTTTTGCATTACATAGCTTTTGCAAAATCTTGAGATTGGATTTGAAATATTTTTTTTTACCATTTTTTTGTATGTAAAAGTAATACAGTTAGCTGAAATTACAAGGATACTTCTGCAATTTTAGAGTGGTCGTTTGTGTTCATTACTACCCTTTTGCATTGCATAGCTTTTGCAAAATCTTAAGATTGGATTTGAAATTATTTTTTTTACCATTTTATTGTATGTAAAAGTAATACAGTTAGCTGAAATTACAAGGGTACTTCTGCAATTTTAGGGTGGTCGGTCGGTTCCTCGATTATTCGACGTCTAAATACGTACTTATGTGTCTTAATTTTAAAGTACTTATATAAAAGAATATTGTAATAAACTTCAGAATCCCTCTCGTGGCGTATTTTTTTAAACATTTTTTAAATTTAGACCATATCTAAATAGGTATGTGTAAAAGGTACTAATATAATAATAATACTCATCTAAGTAAATAACTATACACACATATCTATAATTCAAGACGCAATGAACCTTGAAAAGTTGAGACTACAAAGAATGAAAATATTAATTGTAGCCACCATTAATTACGTCGGCGCCTCTAATCAAGAACAAAGAATGATATATAACTGATGAATTCCGCAGACGATGTTATAAAATTTACCCTGTTCTATTGTTATCATTTACAAACAGAAACCGGCCGGCGTTATTGGACTAAAAGCACAGATTACTAAAAAGTTACTACTAAAAGTATTGGGCGAAAGCCAATATGTGAACGATCAGTTTACGATTTACCTATACACATTTACATAAATTGCGAATTTTATATCGTTTTAAGCTTTACGAAGGAAACTTCGATCAAATATATCATTTAAGGATGGACAAATAATGAATTCTAGTTTCCAATTTATAAAAACTAGCTGTGCCTGTGTACTTTGCTCCCCGTGGTAATTTCGGGATAAAAACTATCCTATGTCCTTCCCTGGGTATCAAACTATATCCAAATCATATTTTATCGAAATAGGTTCAGTTGTTGAAGCGTAACAAACAAACAAATAAGTATAAAAACTCACTTTCGCATTTATAATATTAGAAGGATAGGATAGGATTAGTAGGATTAGTAAGACAGAAAGTATATAATATAGGTAGATATACATATACATATATGGAAGGTGGAGGACTCATAACAAAATATAACTCTGACAAACGCGATTAGTAAACAACTGAAGTAAGTGCGTTTCAAAATAATAACTTTGCTTGCGATACTAATAAAATGTTTGTTAGCACTTAGGTATGCTAATTATTTGCAGAGCAGCTACTGTTTTACGAGTATCAGTAGAATAAGGCAAATGTGGCAAATGTCATGCCTACGCCTCTCTTGCCTCCTAATTTACGATATGTTTAGTCTTTGTCCTGTATAAGGACCTAGTTAAGTATAAATTTTGATACAGAAGATTTTTTTTTAATTCCATGAGTATTTCCTATCGAATATCTTATACCTACTAGAGTTTTATACAAATAATTTTTTCTATTCTTTTATCTTTAACCAACTTCAAATATGTACCTAGGAGGTAAGCAATCTGACCCGGGTGGATCCTACAAATTGATTTAATTTGATGCATTTTTTATCTTCCACAGGAATTTCTCTCTAATATCAAGCTTTTGGCATACATTCTATAGTATACATTACTAACAACTTTTTACAAGTAGTTGGACCTTGTTATCCGTTATAGATTTTGAGTAATAAAATTTTTTATGTAAATTATCGTGAACGTAATGACGTCTAAAGGAGCGTAATGACATTTATACGTGTTGGTCTTATTTTCTTCATAAGAATTAGTTATACTAAATAAAAGACAAAGTAACATCAGTACTTGGTTTATTACTTAATATAACAATTAAGATTGAGTAATCAGAATAACATTTTTTTTTTTGTATTAGTCTCATCAGGAGATCACCAAGTTAAATGAAAAATAAACAAATAAAGTTCTAAATTTCAACCTTGACTTATTTTTTTACCCAATAAAGAATAATTTAAACTTACAATATACAGTACAAATATACTTACTAAATAACCTTTGTTTGTACCATTAAATATATTTAATATCTTTTTTACATTTTGTCTGTCTATATGTATGTTTTTTCACCCATCACGCAAAAACTATATTTATGGCAGATTTTTATGATATTTGGGATGTTGGTAGCTAAATGATGAGGTCAACATTTAATATGCAATTTATTAAAGAGAAATATCTGATTCCTAAGGAAATATATGAAATACGTCACAAGAACGATGTCGCGGGCGCAGCTAGTATATACAGTACACATGAGTATGAAAAAATCTTGTTTGTTTAATAGTAAATAGTCTACGAATAACAAGAACTTATATTATCACACAATATTTTGTCATTACGTTCACGATAATGTCATTACAAAATATCTAATTTTAACGTAATAAGAATATATTGTGTGTGTAAAGAGTAAAACTACACACAATTATCGTTGACCACCAGGGTCTATCATATGCATAAATCCGAATTTATTTACGGTTGATCCTTTTGAAATTACACGCACTTTGCTGAATGACGCAAAGGTGTGACAAAACACTGCGAACGAAACTTGGTCGACGAAATAGCAATAAGACACGTCTTTCTCCCACTGACTACGGGCGGTAAATGAACGCCGGCCGGTGGGCGGGTGTTCCATGGGGTTTCGACGCGTCTCGACACGAGCAAACATGAACTGGAGACGTTCAAATGTCGAATTGTCATCGTGAACTGAATGACGGGTTTACAGTGACAAAACTTTGAACTCATTTATTTTCTTAAATATTAATTTTTATATATTATCATGTCAAAAAAATGAATGAGACATTCATCTATTAAAAGCATTTTTTTTTATTATTTTCTCTTTCTTATAGTTTTTTTTTGTTATTATATGTTGCCAAGGAGACCGCTTGGCTTCAAACGTCTGAATGACGTTTTGCGTAGTTTTTTTAATTTATTTTTTTAAATGCAAATAAAACACAAGTAAGACTTTCTTACCTTGATAATATAAACCAATTCACATAATATGCAATAAAAATTAATTTAGAAAAACGAAAATTTCATATGAAAATCGACGGTAGATTGGTGAGAACCAATTTTGTAGGATCCACCCACCCATATTTCGATCATTCTTTTTTTAAAAGCCTAGTACCAACTTGTTCCCATATTAATTTAGTGAAGATATGATGAAGAACTTTGGAATGACGCAGAAAAAGAACTCAGTTGATTTTTTGTTAAAAAATTTAATTACTTATTGGTTACATTTTTGATTCTCTCAATTCCCAAAAAGGAAATGATTGGCAAATATCTAATACAAAACAATAAAGACATCAAACATAAATATTTTTGGCATGATTCCTGTGCTTAAATTGATATGTTTTCTAACGTTGTAGCTGACGCAGGGTAATCGTTGGAGCTGTTATTCACTTTAAAATGGGTACGCAGTTAGGTTTTTCTAAAAACAGCTTGACCACTAACAATTGGTTTCAATGTGCTAACATAAACGAAGTTGGTATGTTATGAACTTACGACTTGCTTATTTAGGCTGAAATCGATACCGGATTTTATTTCAATTCAACTATATTGATTACATAATATTACACACCTTCTTACCATATATGCAATCTAAGATTAAACAGTAGGCCATGTGTAATTTCGTAAATGCGCAGTATTTTACTCCTTCACATCACAATTTGCATAATTCGTTTTTTAGCATATAACTTACTTCAAGTGATTAATTTAGAAACACAAAAGGGAGCGTAAATTCTAAACGACCTTCAACAATGTCATAAGACTCATAAGATGTTGAACCTAACTTAAGCGAAGGCCGCGTTACTCTGCTGCAATCAGGTATTCTACTGGTGCATCTGTGTGCAACTTGAATGCGATAACCGCCATGTTTTAAACTGTATTCTATTTATAGCCACTCGCTGCTCGTAAACTATAATTCATGTTTTGAACGGCGTAGGACGTAAGGGCTCAGGCAGACGAGCGACTACGTGCCAGTGGCAGTGACAGGTCAGATCAAGACTGGTCGGCAACCACATTTTCTAATTGTCGCGCAATGGTCGCCGTCACTCCAAATCATGATCTCGCCGTTACTACTGTTCCCTCCCATTCACTACCGTGCGTCGGTCGCCTATTGTAGTTGACGGTCAGGCGACGACGGTTCGTTACACCTTCGCCTAGCGTTGGCATACTATCGCTCGTCTATAGGAACCCCCTATTATAGTGATTGTGTAGTATGGAGGTTATGTAACAATAACATTAATGCGTACTATGGAGCTTGTGTAAAGACGTGTCTAAGCGTCTATGAATCTAGTAGCGACTGTTATCTAAACAATTTCAAATTGCTTTAATAACAATTGCAGAAGTTCATTAACAACTGACAAGATTAATGGAAAAATAGGTTTCAGTTAATTTATAAGAGAAACTGATTATTTTTTACTCTAGTTTTATTTTTATGTACATTAATCGTGAATCCCGTGTTTTATGTTACTATCAGTCATACTACACTACAAGTAGGATGTGTAACTTTGTAGTTGTTTGTGGCTCTTTTCCTTGGGTGGTCCTTGACATGCATATGCACATTATTTTTGGAGAAGAAAAAGCCGAAAAGCGCACCCTAGTCTCCGAAACACACAGCTTAGGATGCAACTGGTGACGCGCTTAGTAATAATGGAGAAGAACAAGTATGAATAATTTAAGTATGCCGAATTATACTAAATTATGTAAGCTAAGTATTGACTGAAAAAGTGCCCGCGATGGCCTTCGTTTCTGAATATAATTTTATTTTATTGTAACCCAATCCTGCATGAAATCCTTTACCGAACAGTAATGTATCTCAAACTCACAAGCCATATCCGTTATGCCAAAATAAGTCGTGTCTAGCCATAATAGTAATGATTTGGTTGACTATTTTGGGAACGTTATCTTGCAATTTCATCAGATAACTCTTACAAGTTTCATCAACTTGTAGGGCTTCGCGTCATGACATAAATTTTCCACTATCGTGATCATTATATTGGGTTTGTTTCGAAATATCATATTAGGCGAGTGTCAAGAAAATATCTAACCGCAAGAAATGGGCGAAAATACGAATATGTTATAGGCGACGCGGCTAGCAAATATCATTTATTTGATTTCCTTTTGCACCCTCAAAGCGGAGGGTTGAAGTAGTGCCCTACACTCATCATGTCAGGGTCAAGCTTTTTTTCCATCTTTACGCCCGCCATTACTTAAGTTACAAATACTAGTGGCCTAGAAATTTCGGCTACTGTTATCATTATCACTCGTCTTATTTTTATTTCTTTCGTAGGTAAAATATTAGAAAAATGTTATTTCTTTATGTTTTTTTTTTAATCTCTTGTATATAACCGTCATATACAAGAAGTAAATAGTATAAGAAAATTACAGTTTAAACAATAAAAAAATGGATTTTTGAGTCATGAAATTTACTGTTCTATTTATTTCATCTATAAGTTATTAAACGCGGTGACCTGCCCTAGTTAAATCTATAAAATGTTGCCATCGTATTAGCTCCAGACAAACTCCAAGAAACTACTCGGTTCACTGATGAGTTTATGACTCGGCAAATGTGAAATTAGTCTGTTTACAACCTAGTACCTAAGCACGTATGTTTTGCACCTAGGTACGGTATTATTTCTGTACACAAAAACAACTGGCGCACCGCAGTGAAGTGAAATGTTTATCAGACCTGTCTATGATAAACATTTCTGTGCATTTGGAATTTGAGAGCAAAAATAAAATACAACCGACTTTCGATATGATTTATTTAGAACAACAAAATACCTAGAAATAAACTTCATTTCAGAGTTAAAGTATTTTGAAAAGTCGGTACCTTCACCTCTATATTCGTACAGTCGTATATTATTTAACTCTATGTATCTTTTGCAAAGCGGATCTTGCGATTGCACTATTTACGTTATTGTAGACGTATTATTGATCCAAATGACATGTTATATCAAAGTTATAGTTTGATGCTATTATATTATCATATTATGTTGTCTCTGGTAAGGGTGCATACATAAAAGTTAAAAGTTAATTCTGTTTTTATCAAGGTTATGTTTCAAAGATTTTTACTGTCATTCCTGCCAGGTTATGGGACCAGTCCTCAATACGACTGGGCCCGTAACTTCACAGGTTGAAATATGCATTAGGGTGCATACATAAAGAAGCAAGTTTGTCACTCTGTTATGCCTGAGATGTTATGGGACCAGTAGTATTGACTGGTCCCATAAGCTCTCAGGCATAACAGAGTTCCAAACTTGCTTCTTTATTTGTGCACTCTAATGCATATTTCAAGTGAATAAAATTTATGTTCTCTGTTATGTATCCTAACTTAGTTTAGTGTCCGTGTAACATTGGCCGTGTAATGCAGGAAGCCAAATGGGGCTACAGGCGCACCATGGGTGCCATGTTCGCATACAGCAAGCAAGCCGATCGAATGCTGATGTCGTACAATTGTCAGGTTCAGCAGTGTGCGAGGGCTGGCCACGCCAGGACAACGGCTAGGATGAGCCTTATACAATGCATTAGGTGAGGTATTACCATTTACTGTCATTTATTTTTTTAATTTATTCTTCATCTTGTGTATCTAGCCAGTCATCTAGAAATACCTAGTACATACAGCCTTGCTTATAAATTTATTAGCAATACCAACTGCTTGCCATCTTCATATAACAATCGTAAAAGTAGGTTTTCTAAATTTATTAACGACACTGTCTATAATTTTAGAACTACTTTCTTGTCGGTGGAGTAGTTTCCATGTAACCACATACGTCAATAAAATATATTGAGTATATACAAGATACTGATGTATTGTGATACATTTAAAGTAATTAAAGTGCCCTGGTGTGGCCGATGCTCTATAATTTTCAATGCATCATCAACTAAAAGTCAAATAATTTTGTTCCCATGGCCATTTTAATTTAGAAATCTAAGTCTATTTTTGTTTTAGAGCTTAGATACAAATGTAGTAATTTCAGAACAATGTTTGCGTCTAGGGAAGTCATCAACCTTCCTCGCCAAACCGATATAGCAGAATTTAAACAAAACTCATGACCTATTTCGATGTAAAGCACATGAAATAATTATGTAGATATGTATAGGTGATGTGCAGCGTTATTATTGCTTGTATAATTCTGTGTGAATTGACATTTTGGCGGTTGGCCATCGCGTGCTTGAAGTAATCGATGTCGAAACAAGGCGTTCTTACTTTTGTCAGCTAAAAGAAGAAAGAATGCTCAATCAATGAGTAACGTGGTACCTGGGTCGATCGTCCTTCTAGTGATACCAAAATAGAATATAAAAATTAAATTGTAAACTTTTTTGAACCTTATGTTCTAAGTATTAAAAACTAAAGTAGAATATTTTTGTCCGAGCTAACATCTTGTTAAATCCCTGTTCAATTCGAAAAAATGTTTGGATTGGACTTAAATTAACGCGTGGTCGCAATTTTCTCCAATTTAGTTCAGGAATGGATAGCATAAACTTCGCCGAGCAAATTTTTCAAATTTTTGCTTCATATGTACATTTTATTGTTTCTTTCCAACGTAATTTTAATCAGCTGATGAAACGGCCGCTCGGAAACAATAGCGGCTGCAATTGAAGAGGGAAAAATAATGCAAAACATGGCTACTTTATCAGAAGTTATCGCATTGAATTACCTACTGTTTGTATTAATAAAGATCTCCCGCCAGCTACCGAAGATGTAGAAACTGCTTCTAACTGAATTATTATCAACATGTTAATAGATAAAAAGTCATACGCTTTCGGCTGTCACGAGAGGCAGGCGTGAGCCGGATTTGCCAGAGCCAAGTTTCGTGATAACACATCGCCTATGCAAAGAAAAATATCTACGAAATAGATTTGTTTGAGTGCCTTGAAGTAATGAACAACATGTTCTATTTTAGGTCAAGCCACTTTTTAAAAGATTTCTTTGACTGGCATTTATATGTTGGCGGCCATTGCGAAAAACTAACATTGTAGTGTGATACTAACGTCTTTAGTTAGTAGTACATTACATCACAGATAAATAAAAAGAACCGAAGAAAATATACCGCCATCGAAAGGATTCAAATTCAATCAATTGTTTGGTGGTCACCGGTGACCATCAAACAATTGATTGAAAAACAATGCTTCTTAGAACAGTAGGTAGCGTAGCCATACATTTATGAAGTGCAGAATTTTTATCAGTATGAGAATAAGTGAAATGCTCAGCAGTGCGGGACGGTAGAGATTAAAACAATGATAGTAAATTCATATTTAAATTGTTTCCTACAAGACTTTCGTGAAGAAGTATATCAATACAATAGTTACTGCAAGAGCCGTAAAACGGCCTTCGACGGCAAACAAATGGGGCGAGTGGTAACAATATTTACAATGTAAACTAAAATACAGGAAAATACTAAAATATTCCTACAATACCCTTTACCTGTAATGTCATTCCGTAACTAAATTTAACTTTTCACGTTACGACTCGCTGTAGCAAGCAATCTTATCATTATAAATTGTTATTTTGTAACATTTTATCCAAACATAGATTAGCTCTATAGGTACTCTGTGTCTTGCTAGTGTACTTATCATATCAGTCATGATTTTTTACGTTATTTTAATTTATTACTTATACCATATTCATATAAATATATCCCGTTTAATTCTAATATAACCACTTAATAAGTAAGTGACATAAGTGAGACAATCTAGATTATACAGCGTGTAAGTGACATATGCGTAATAATCGAACACCGGGTTGTATTACATCACTATATTATAAGTAGTAAAATTAAAATTACGTAAAAAAATCGGCATTTCCATACAAATGTGTGCAGCCGCCCTGGTATTTTTTTTGTTTGTTTTTGTCTGCTATTTTAATATCATCCATTATACTATTTACAATAGTGATCTAGTAAATCCCGTGGTTTGATTTATTACGCATATGTCACTTACACGTATTACATACGATACAATAGCTTTATTTATGCCAAAATACCAAAGCATGATAATTACCGAAACCTTATAGATAAGAGTAAACATAAATAACCATTAATATTGATATTTATAGTACATATCTCAATGAGAGTTGATATGATTTACGTCAAACAAGTTCGGGGTTAAATCGCATAATCTTTATCGCATAGGTGCTTGCTTTGAAACGGTTGAGGTTGACAACTACTGACCCTTGCCCCGCCTTGATCAGGATTTTGTTTATTAGTTTTATTTCAGACATCTTTTACATTCCATCTCTCTACAAATAACATTTGTTCTTAGATCACAGCCATAACCCTTGGAGTGATTTAACCGTTCCGTTACCGCCAATACCAGACACAATAGTAAGACAATGAACGAGGACATTTATAAATGTGGTCCAGGTCTTTACTGGTTAATATTTTTTCCAATACCCTATCCAGGCCTGCGCCTAAAAAAACAAGCAGGGAAAATTAGGGGTAAGTTAAAGTTGAAAGTTAAGCTACATGAATCTGTCAGCACGGAACAGCTCTTTTCTATGCTGCTATCCTTTTCTGTCGCTCAGAACCGTCACTTGCTAGAGTGAGAGAGAGCGACAGAACGCACCACCCATGCTGAATCGTTCCGTTTCACAAAGAAATAAACACAGTGTTAACTTTACAGGCACATTGTTCAGACTGAGGGACCAAAGGCGCTGTTCAAAGGGCTCGGACCGAACATCGTGGGCGTGGCGCCTTCCAGAGCGATATACTTCTGCACGTATTCCCAGGCGAAGGCGATACTAAACCAGAATATACCCCCTGACACACCCATCGTGCATCTGTCAGCTGCTAGTGCAGCAGGTAATATAAAATAGATCAAAATCAGTTAAATTAGATCAAACTTTTAAAGATTTGGGTTCATCGATCAAAGGTCGGCACGTTTTGACCTATTACGCTGACTTTTCATTGGTTTTGGAAAAAAATGTCGTATAGTAAATAAAAATAATCCTCTCATAAATCCTCTGTAACACATACATTTTCGGTCGTGATCACGTAGTTACGCCTGTCCAAAACTGCCGCGTGACCTCGATGAACTCCGACCGGCCGGTTTGACAAGCTAATCTTTTCAACTGGCCTTCGGCTCCAAAACCAATGACAAATTACCGTGTCCTATGCACGCAAAACCTATAGGTCAAAAACAAATAAAACTATAATTTTTGCCACTAAAATGTTTTTTTTATGTAAAGAATCAAGAAGTTTGCAAACAAATAGTATTAGTGACGGCGATCCTATACAACGTGGAAGGGACATACCCGTAATACATCGATCCACGGGCTATACTAGATCGCTATAGTATAAAGTCAAAGTCAAAGTCAAAAAATTTTATTCAATGTAGGATAAATTTATCTCTTATTGAAGGTCATTTTTTTTAGTGCAGAAGCTAAAAACTACTAGCGTTTCGGAACGACCACTGCTGGAAAGATTACGCCGAAAGAAACCCAGTTCAGTATATAATGAACTTAACAGTCAAAACTTTGAAAAAAAAAACAGCATTACCATACAAAAATGTGCAGCCGCCCCGGGAAATTTGTTTGTTTGTTTGTAATAACTTTATTGTACCGAAACAAATACATATACAAAGACAGCTTACGAAAGAGCAAATTTACAAATTTAACAATATATTTTAATAACAATTTGTATGGTAATGTCGATTTTTTTTTCGTTTTTGGCTGTTATTATGACTGTATGTTGACTATAGTTTAGCTAGTGGTTCTATTTACTACGGGTATGTGCCTACCATGTTGTATGTATTTCAAAGAAAAAATAAATGGAAGACTCAACCTCAAACTGCAACTTAACTACCGCAAGGTTTTTTATGGTATGTTTGTTTACTTTGTGTGTTAACCCTTTCACCGCGAATGTAAGATTTAAAATTTCTTACTGAAATTACAAAAAGATCTTGGATTCTCTAAGCCAATCCCGAAATGGGCACGAAAATGTTTGTCGACGTTCTCGGTTAAAGTTTCAACTGTTATATAAATAAATTATATTTCAGGCTTCATGTCCTGCACGATGACCAATCCAATATGGTTCGTGAAGACGCGGCTGCAGCTGGACGGTCAGAACGTCACAGCCGTGCAGTGCATCAAAAGAATATATGCTAAAACGGTACGTTCATTGGAAAACCCAACGCATCGCAACATTCATAGCGCACACAGATACAGAACCGCTGTCATATACCTGAGAAGATACGTAGAAGCAATGAAAAGAAATGTGCCAACAGGTGACAATCAAAATGGAATACTTTAAAGGTCTATGAATTTAAAGTATATTCAACACTTTTTTGACACTTTATTGCTAGTCGTGTGCTGCCATTTTTGTGTGCCTACAACTCCAGTATTGCCTACTTACGGTCCCTCCAATAGTTTATATGGCATTGGGTATCTGTTACGTTGGTTATTATATTATTGTCTTTGCCAGTAGCTACTAATATGAATAGCTTACTGGCAGCAAATGTGCGCAAATCTGCCACTGGAAGTAATAAAGATAAGACAATTTATCCTAAGTATAACTCAGTTTCTTATTTTCAACGTTTTGAATAAAATGATAAAACATTTCCAGGGTATCCGTGGCTTCTACAAAGGCATAACGGCATCCTACATGGGCATAAGTGAGACGGTGGTCCACTTCGTTCTGTACGAGGGAGTAAAGGCTCGTCTCATGGCCGCGAGGAGCGTGGACGGGATTCCCAGCGACCATCGCTCCCCACGGGACTTCCTGGAGTTTATGGCGGCCGGCGCCTTCTCCAAGACTGTGGCTTCGTGCATTGCTTATCCCCATGGTAAGATTTCGTCATCATATGATTTAGAACCTACCTCACCTCACTACTACCTCACCTACGGCTCGCAGACATGGTCTCTGACTGAGTCTCAAAAGTCCAAACTCAAGGTTTGCCTCCTATTGTCTTATAGACAAAGTGCGTAATACAGAACTGCGTTCTCGAACACGAATTGCAGATGTAGGCGTACAAACTACCAAAATAAAATGGAGCTGGGCGGGACATGTCAGTCAAATGCGACCGGAAAGGTGGGCAAAATTAACAACATTTTGGTTACCAGAGGGCCGCCGGGGCAGAGGTAGACCCAGAACCAGGTGGCGAAACGATCTGGATAGGTTTTTGCGTGGATGGGAAGAGCTTGCAGCAGACAGAGATAGGTGGAAAAACAAGGGGGAGGCCTTTGCCCAGCAGTGGGACACAGTAAAAGGCTAGTAAAAAAAATTGATTTAGAAACGTTTGTGGTAGTTGATTTACTGATTCTAGCATGTTGATTTACTGATTCTTGCATGTTGATTTACTGATTTTTGCATGTTGATTAACGGATTCTTGCATTGCTTAGCTATGAGCCTAATGTAGGCTGATATATCTCATTTACCATGAGACAATCTCATTTAACATGAGTATGAGGTTAATGGACATAAGTGATACGGTGGTACACTTCGATCTGTACGAGGGAGTGAAGGTTCGTCTTATGGCCGCAAGAAGCTTGGACGGGACTCTATGCGACCAGCGCTCCCCCTCGGAACTTCCTGGAGTTTATAGCGGCCGGTGCCTTCTCCAAGGCTGTGGCTTTGTGCATGCTTATTTCCATGGTGAGATTTTCATCATATGACTTAGAAGTGTACGTGGTAGTTGATTTACCGATTCTTGCATTGCTTAACTATAAGTCTAATTTTGGCTGATATATCTCATTTCATCATCATCATTTTAAGGAGCTATGCTCTTGTCGGTGGAGTATGAATTTTTTTCATTTGTCTCGCTCGTCTGTCAGCTGTTTTTCTTGTCTGTACGTCACGCCCTTTACCTTCTCCTTTATCTGTCTTATTCCATCCAAGTGCGGACCACGCCCTTTATCATCATCATCAGGTCTTTTTTAAATCTCCACTGCAGAAGCACGACCCTCTCTGTACTGCTAGAGCCATACTTAGCCAAAGCATAATAACTAATACAGTATTATGTAACTGTTTGTTATTCCGTAATAAAATAAAATAAAGCAGCCCGAGGATTTAGCCTACGCTCTCCACGCTAGATGGGCTGGAGAAGTCTCATTGATGTTTAAGCTTTGTTTAGCTTGTATTTCCTAAGAAGTCGCCTTCTACAACACCCACGGGAAGACTTGGAGTGGTACTATTCTACTCTTACTGTTATTAGTATTACGGGACTTACCGCGATTAACAGTAATTGTGACCGTGAAACTCTAAAATCATATACTATTCTACTCTGCCGCAAGCCCACGCCCTGTGTTACTTAATTTGCGAAAGCGTTAGTAATGCACACACCCGCTGAGCCGCCTAGCTCCTTTGAACGTTGAGATGTTTGGTTGCAGAGGTGGCAAGGACACGGCTGAGAGAGGAGGGCGACAAGTACCGCAAGTTCTGGCAGACGCTGCACACTGTGTGGATGGAGGAGGGCTACCGCGGGGTGTACAGGTAACGTAGCAATATATGTTGTAGCAACATTTGTAACCAATTTATTTTTGGTGACCTGTAAACTAGGTCCATATTGCCACATGACATGACTATGTAATATAATACTTTTATTAATTCTGTAACAAGACTCTGAAATGAGTCAAGGTGGTAAAAATGAGGTAATTTGTGGTCAATCGTGAAAGCAGAAAAATATAAAACGACATTGTTATAATGTTTCCTTCCTTCCTTCTAATGACTGTAATCTGATTCTTACGTTATTTCCAGGGGATTGGGCACGCAACTGGTGCGTCAGATACCAAACACGGCCATCATGATGTCCACATACGAGGCTGTGGTCTACCTCCTCACCACTCACTTCAATAGTTCCTTCTACGAGAACACTTAGAAAGCCAAAGGCACGCTCGTAGGACCTACACGAAAGCCTTGCCTCTAGAGGTTTCGAAAAACACCGACTCGATAACAAATTCGACATTCAGCGGTTGTTTCGCTCGGATATATTGAAACAACGCTTCTTGTAGATTTCCTTGCTTGATTGTTAACGTTGTGCCACGTAATGTGACTGATTTTATAAATTATAATGTTATTATAAAGATATATCTATTGTCGTTTATGATACTCGATTTTTTCGTAGTTTTTCGAGTCTGAAGACAGTAGTGATTGTATGCCGTGTTATGCAGTGGTGGTCTTAAATGATGCCAAATAACATCTTTTAGAAGTTTACACAACATCCATAGATTTTTAAATATTGACACCACTGTAGATAATTCAAGTTTATAATCTCGTTAAAAGCGTAATCAGAAAGGATTATAATTGAAGTTGTATGAAAAATTTAAAGTCAGCTTATGTGGTTGTAGTTATGTAATAAATTGATGTGTAGTTAGTGTCAGTTAGCCGAACGAAAGACGCGCGGGCTGGAAACTGCAAATATTAATTTAAAAATATAAAGTATCATTTTGACCGTTCTTATAGCGACATTGTGTATATTGACCGTCTCATAGTCATAGTTCTAGTCTCATATTGAAAAAATATCCAAAAATATTACTTAAAACAGTTGTTTCGCTGAAACTTGCAATATAGATAGATTTATCTATATTTTATTGATAATAATAGTAAAACTGCTCTGGTTCTTTCTTCTCGATTTTGAATGGTCTTGCATGATGCATCCATGGGTGACCGTTGACGTACATTGTATTAGGTCTAACAAAATATACTGAAACTATTTAAAGAGTGAATTCAGTCCATGATACTGAACAATTTTCCCCAAGGAACACATATCGAAATATGAAAATATTTTTTTTACCTCTCATAAAACTTGACTGATCAGCTGATCCGAGTTTGCATGGAAAGCCAAAAATAATTGTTCATATTTCGCTACACGTTTCATGGGGAAAGTTGTTCAGTATCATGGACTGAATTCACTCTTAAAATAGTTGCAGTATATTTTGTTAGACCTTATAATTTATAAGTAAAAACGGAAACGCGCATCTGGAATATTCTAATAAAATATTGTAGTCTGGATGTACAACACAGCACAAACACGTTTGTTCATTTGGCAGTACAGATTGTTTCAAAATTCAAGGCTAAATATAACTGTTTTTGCTTTACTGTTGTTTTTACTTTGCTATTTGTTAATTGGAAGTGCCTATAGAAATTAAGTGTTTTTTAATGTTGTGAGCACAAATTGCATATTTGCCATAACATACTAAGTCAGTGGACGCAAAGTCGCTACTTCTTTTCATATAGTACTTAAGGTCCCATAGCTCTTTAGCACATGATGTAAGTTTAAGCTGTGATATAGAAGTTGTAAATATTAGTTTGGAGGTAAATTGCTTAAAGAAAACATGCACACATTTTGAAGTTGTTTATTATCAAACCACACGTCATTTGGGAATTGTATATTGTTATTTTTACTGCATATTTTTTGGTTTATATTCAGTCAACTGATTTAATAATGTTTAAAATGTACTGTCAAAACGGGAAGTGGAAATAAGTGGTTAGTATTCAAGTGAAATAAATATATAAATTGTTAAAAATTATTAGGGTCAGAACTCGACTGAATATAAAATATTGATTTTGTTTAACAAATAAATGATCAAAAATAACTTTGCCTTTTAATTTCCTAGGCTTAACAGACACTGTATTGAGTGTTTGTCCCATTGCATATTGAGTTTAGCAGTAAACATTAAGTGATTATTTTAATATTCCATATACAGAAAGATTTTTTCCAGTGTGTTTTTGCAGCAACTTCAGGATACTGATTAATCCAACTTCCCACACTAATGCACAATCAGCTTTGTGTTTTTTGAGGAGGTAGCAACATGAACTGAACCCTGCTTTAAAGTGTACACACTGGTAAAAATATCCTATGCTTATGAGCACTAGGTTTCTGCTAAAAACAACATCAACCATATCTACCATAATATAAATAAAACATAATTTACAATAAGTTCTAAGAGAGAACAGGTTTAAGGAGAGTCCTTATAGAAAAGTTGGAAATAAGCACCCACATGTGCGTTGAGATTGCATTTGGCATTGCACTGGGGTAGCGGAGTATTGTGGATAGAGGGAATAGGTCTCCTTTTAAAGTCACTATAGGCTCCCTACGGAACCAGATCACAGAAATAACAGTCAAAACTGCCACTACGACTTGCACTACAATCTGTGCAGAGCTTTTAATAGCCAAACTCTTGCTCAATCGAGTCTGAGAGTCATCTTTCAATTGTGACTCAAGTTTATTGATCTTCCTTTGTATCTTGGAGTATGCAGCAAACTCTTCCTTCATAGATATTCCTTGCTGTTCAGACTTCAGTTTTAGAATCTCCGCCAGTATAGTTCGTTCATCATTTGAGGGTCTAACAAAGCAGGCTACAATCTGTAAATAAATACTTTTCGCTATGAAATTGGTATTCAAAAATACTTCATTGGACAGTAATGAGCTTTACCAAAACAATACTTACTGGTTTTGTAAGATATGGCACTAAAACGCTGAGCGTGCAAAGAATGACGAAGTAGACCAGCAGAAATCCATTTACAACCTCTAACATCTTTAGGAAATGTAAGTCACACAAGCAGCAACTTTATCTTTCTTAAAATTGTCTTTAGGTGTTGTTTTAAGATTATTTCTTTCGCATTAATTTTTATTTAAAACCTCAAATAAAATTCAAGAAACAAAATTACAAAACAAAACCTGCTGATTCTTTTTTCCTGTCAAAATCAGTTGACTTTGACAACTAGGTGTCTGAATTTTTTTAAAGTTCATTTGACCCTTGAGCTCTTTTAGCCCTTTTCATGACGGTCGTGGTCGTGGCACTCGTGGCCTCTTGGCCATTTTGCTGTCATGGCAAATTGTCAATAAAAAATTAAACAGAATGTCAATGTCATGACATTAGGTAGGATAAGGTTATGTTTGTTTGTTGAAAAGTTCTAGCAATAAAAAGCAATTTTGCATTTTAATTCAAAATAAATTTCAATAATGGCCAACGTTGTGTTCTTAGAAGCGTATTCTACACTTGACCAATACAAAGAAACGCAACAAGTAACATTACCAATGGAATCATTTATAACTTACTTCGTATACAAATTTTGCTCTCCTAAGGATTTAAAACTGTATTTCGTTCCCATTTCTAGCTCTAGTGAAGAAGAGCTACTCCAGTTACATGAAGACAATATTACTTTCGTTCAGCTTAATGAGATTCCGTGGGAAGTATCTGCATGTGTGTTTCCTGTCGTTTTGAATGAAGATACTGTGATAACGGGGCTGTGTGCTGTCGCCAGGCACATTAGCAAATGTCGAGCTTCAGAACAAGGTTGCTATGAACATGAAGAAGGATTGCTCGGCTTTCGCAAGAGCTGTTTGCAAGCACCTAATGAAGTTTCTATATGGACAAAGTTCTGTGAAGTTGACCTCATAAGAACAGTTAAGGAAATCCTAAAAGTTGATAAGATTGATATGGTTCCGAAAAACCTAGTCCGTTTTGAAAATCACTTAAGTAAACCCGTGAGAGTTCACAATGTGTACAAGATAGCCCGAGATATGAAAAAAGAGAATTTAAAACATTTAAATCAGCAGGATAAAAGTAAACAAGAGCAAAAAGTAATAGAAGAAAAAAACAGGGTCCCAAAAACCAGGAAGTGGAAATCAAATTCTAAGAAGGAACTTGAAATTGACTGTTCCACTAAAATCACTGACTTAGGCATAACACACCAATTTGCCGAGGGCCCTTTCTTCACTCTAGCTGACTTGATCCTTGTTCCATCATACTATATAATTACCAAATCGTTTGGAACACAATTTGAATCATTATTGCCACTAACATCTCAATGGTACAATAATATTATGAATATTGCTGAAGTACAAGCACTAAAATCATTAATAAGTAGTATAAGAAATTTGAATAACGTAAGTATATCTGAAAATGTAATAAAACCACAAACTGAAGATGTTAGTTTATACAAATGTGATCCAAAAAGGCATAACCCTAAAAAAAGATTATTCACAAAGCCTGAAGACATAGAGAATGCACTGAGTGCACTTCTAGAAGGTATGGAACTGAACATAGACAGTTATAACTTCAATTCGGAGATAAACTGGAAAGATATCCCCGACGGTGCTAACCCCAATGCTGGACATCTACCTGATGAAAGGGTTATTAGGAAATCGCAGCAGCTTGAAAATCTGGCATTAGCTGTGCTTGATATAGCCAATGAAGGCGATGTCATAGTAGACTTTTGCAGCGGAAGTGGCCATTTAGGAATATTACTGGCTCATCTTTTACCTAAGTGCACAGTTATTTTGCTAGAAAACAAAGAACAGTCACTCCTTAGAGCAAGGACAAGGGTGCATGAGATGGGGTTGAAAAATGTTCTCTTTTTTCAGTGTAATCTAGACTTTTTTATTGGAAAATTTGATGTGGGGATAGCTTTACATGCTTGTGGAATTGCAAGCGACTTGGTGCTGGACAAGTGTTTGAAGGCTAATGCCAAGTTTGTGCTCTGTCCTTGTTGTTACGGATCACTTCACGCCACTGACAGGCTTGTTTACCCTAGAAGTAACAAGTTCAGTGAAGTGTCTATTGAAAAATATTTATGTATCGGTCATGCAGCGGATCAAACTCATGAAGAGCATCCGCTGACAGTCAGGGGAGCAAGGTGTATGGCTGTTATTGACTCGGACAGAGCACGCTTAGCTCAAGAATATGGCTACAAAGTCACCTTATCAAGGCTCAAGCCCCTCACTTGCACCCCAAAAAATAATCTACTTATAGGAGTTCCATCATGAAAGCCGATGTAATCAATGATCATTTATTGCTGTAACAAAATTTAAAAAATATACAATTTTGTACTATGATTCAACTCTTTGATTCAACATTTAAAATCCCAAAATTCTTAACAACAATGTGAATTTGTTACAGATTACAGACTAGGATAAACATAATCTCGTTCATTCGAGCATACATTCTTTTAACCAGTAAAAGTACCAAATGAATTCAATAATATATAACAGTAACTAGTATAATATATCTACTAAACTAAATACTAGTCTAATGGCGAGCGAAAACTATAGCAGTGCGGCAGGGGATGTACAACTGTAACAAAAAAATAAGAAATGAGAACAAGAAGTTAAAATCTCTAATTTCGGATATCCTAAAAAAGATAAATTATAATTACTAACATAACATGATTGTTTTGTTTTTAATCTCAAAAGTGGCAGCCCCTAACACATAACTTTATCTGAATGTCGAAACGTGGGACACTTACTAAAAAACATCAAACCATAAAAAAAGAAAGAAAAGTTTACACAAACCTGTACAGAATCGTTCCTGTTGGACCACGGCTGCCCCTGTGTCATGTGGGACTCCCCATCTGTCTCTACACGGCCGAAACCACCGTATTTCTTGCTATCCGTGCATAAAACAGCCTAAAGAGAAAAAATATTCCATTAGACATATATACAGCTCATAGGATAACACTGAGTTTGCCCCAAACTGTAAACTTGCAATCCTTTTACAACTCCTTAACTCGGCAACCCTTTGATTGATTTAGCTCATGCTTAAACTTAAAACTTATGTTCGCCTCTTTCCTTTGTGTAAATTTCACGAAATACCAATCACAAATACTTCGTGCTTGTGTCGCCGAACATACATACAAACTTGTCCCATCAATCAATCAAAAAGAACTAGGTATGAAATAGACTTGAAACACTTCGCTGAGTCGTTAGACAAACGCATCATTATCATTGGTAATTCTACAATTTTTTTTTCAAATCTAAAAACCGACTTCACCCCCAAACTACACAACCGATTTTGATAAAATTACTATGAGTACCTACGTAAGTACAAGTACTTATTCTGTGCTATGGGACCACTTCGCAAGTATACCAAAACAAAAAAAGAATTTTCCAAATCGGTCCAGTCATCTTCGAATAATCGGTGAACATACATAAAAAAAAAGATCGCGACGAATTGATAACCTCCTTTTTTGGAGGCGGTTAGTAAGTGTCTTGTACCTTGTAGTTCCCCGGCTCGTTGACGCCGACCCTGTAGTCCGTGAAGCTCTGGTAGGGGTGGAAGTTGAACACGAACAGCAGCCCCGCGCGCTCGAACGCGATCACCTTGTCTCCATCGTGCTTACACGACACGTACGCCTGCATGAGAGAAACAAGGTATTATTTTTACTAGTAACAAACAAACAAAAAATACATCGTCTTACCACGTGATCACAGTTTGTTTTTCATGTGTGTACGTGGCCAACACTGGTGTCAGACTTTTCAAGCTGCCAAAACACATCTGACATAGCTCGAGTAAAAAGATAACGTACATCATCATCATCATTGGTCTTTTTTAGTCTCCACTGCAGCACCACGACCCTCTCTGTACTACCAGAGCCACACCTGGCCAGAGCCGCCAGAGGCTTTGGCCCACACTTCAGACGGGTTGGAGAGGTCTAATTGATGTTTATAAGCTTTGTTTAGCTTGTATTTCCTAAGTCGCCTCTTACGTCAACCACGGGAAGACTCGGAGTGGTCTTATTCTACTCTACCGGAAATCACACGGCATAAATCTTAAATGCTCGGGTTTAGAGGCTACGCTCAGTGCGTTGAGGACAGTGTTACCGTCGGGTCCGACCTCGTAACACTCGCCTTGAGGATGATCGTCTAAACCGATCAAAACCAGCCTTTTCCGACTACACTACTACGTGAGTAAATCCTTGTTTAAAATGTTTAGCACAAGATATAGTTAATTCGCTCCGGGGCGGGCTCTTCGATTAGTTATATTATTAGGTAGTCTATGTTTTTTAAAATTTAATTTCCTTTATTTTATTTTTAGTTGATTTCATTGTTTTAATTGTATGTAGTTTATGTTTTATGTGTTAACTAGCTGTACCCGCGGGCTTCGCTCCCCGTGGGAATTTCGGGATAAAAAGTACCCTATCCTCCCCGAGTCTCAAACTATATCCATACCAAATTGAATCCATATTGGTTCAGTAGTTTAAGCGTGAAGAGGTAACAAACAAACAAATATACAAACTCACTTTCGCATTTATAATATTAGTAGGAATAGGAAGTAGGATTGAAGATATTCTAAGAACAGTATAAATTACTCACAGGGTCGGCAGCCAACCAGCCGTACTTGTCCTCCAGATCGTTCATATCCTTGTCGAACTGGTTAAGGAACTTGTACTTCAGCATGTCGTCGTCCACGAGGTTCCACTGGCGCCGCGCGTAGTGGTACGACGAGTTGTTGCCCGCCCGCGGAAAATCCAGCCATTCGGGGTGCCCGAATTCGTTGCCTGTCGCAATAATTAAATAAAACAGACGTTTTATGAAGTATACCTAATCAAATCAGTATATGATTTTTTTATATATTTTAATTGTAAGCCATTTTTCCTTTGCCCAGCAGTGGGACATGAATGGCTAAGTAAAAGAAAGTATTTTAAACAAACTGTACCTAAACCTTACATTTTCATTAAAAATTTGCCCCATTCAAATCAGTTAAATGTAATACACATAAGAACGTACCTGGACAGTGTGTATTTGAGTATTGAAGGCCCTAGCTTCTACCGCAAAATAAAGAAATCGTAACAAGACGAGGGCCTTTAAATCGGAAAAATCAAAACCACAGGAACCATCCCATTTCTGACATAGCATATCGCTATTCGCCATTCTTACAGAAGAAATGACTTACCAATAAAGTTGAGGTAGGCCTCGCCGCCAAGCGCGTGTGTGATCAACCGTATCATGCAGTGCAAAGCCAGCCCGCGCTCTATGATGGGACTGGGCTCGCTCAGGGTGCTCATGTGCGTGTACATGGCTGCATCCATCAGCCAGAAGGCGATCGTTTTGTCGCCTACTAATGCCTGTCAAAAAAATTGGAATAAGGTATTAAAAAGCCATTTAATGACTCTTAAAAAGCACTTTAGATTTTAGTCACATAGTGGTCGTTTAAAGGCGCTATAATGAATTTTGTAAACAAACTCGAATAAATGGGGCTAAAAACCTAAATGTTTTGTCAACCCTTTGACTGTTAACGTCGGATTTATCCAACAAACATTTTTGGGCCCATTCTGCGAACGTCGGATATTTCCGACAAAAAAAATGCACTTACGTGTCCATATCCCTTTTTGGTTGTAGGTATTTATTTTAGATTTACCATGCCTCGCGCTGGGGGCACGACACCTGATATAGTCTCGTGGTGAAAGGGAAAGCGCTAAGTTAATTCATAATTAAACATATTTAATAATACTCCATTTGGTTAGGTATTTAAATAAATGTAAACAATCTTGACATGTCTTTTTATTGAAATATACACTTAATAAATAAATACCTTTGCAAATTACAAATGAACTATGTTATAAATTATAAATTACATAATTACTTTGTAATTTGCAATGTTATTGATTTATAAAGTGTATATTTTAATAAAAATACATATTAAGATTGTTTAGTGTTTACATTTATTTAAATACCTAACCAAATAGAGTATAAGTACCTAAATACTTCTTGTTCGTACATAATTCTGTTTAATTTATTAATGAACGGCCATACCTGGTCATGGCTTTCGGCATACGCCACGGTGCCCTCCATCCACCGTCTGTTGGTGAGCGTGTGCACGATGTGGCCCATCTTCCAGTCTTCGTCGCGTTCCTCCTTCAGCAGCTTGATCCACATGTCCGGAATGGCCATACCGAGGCGGTAGTCGAAGCCGCTGCCGCCCTCGCTGACAGGCCGACACGTCGCTGGCATGCCCGACACGTCCTGTTATTTTTGTGTAATTAAAATTATGCTAATGCTTTGCCTTTGTTTGCATCATCAGGTATTTTTAGTCTTTACTGCAGAAGCACGACCCTCTCTGTACAGAGAGGGTTATGCTCCTGCAATGGAGACGACTGAATATGGCTCTAGCAGTAACTAGAGCCATATTTGGTCAGAGCAGCTAGGATTTAGCCTACACTCTTCACGCTGTCCACACGGGTTGAAGAGGTCTCATTCATGTTTATAAGCTTTGTCCAGCTTGTATTTTCTAAGTCGCCTTCCACAGGAAGACTTTGAGTGGTCCTATTCCACTCTGCCGGAAACTACACGGCGAACCACTTTTTTTGCATTAGTATGAGAAAATTAAAAAGTTTGCTATTGTAAGAAACTGGCTTAGCAATACCCGATCACGATCTAGCGTTTTCAATAACTTATTAGTTGAGAACGTAAACAAAAACCTAGGTCAATGAGAATTTTGGTAGCCTGCCTGATAGTTTATATATATCATATTAATTAGGGCATTTAAGTCATGTAAAGGCTATGTCGGAGAACAATGATCGTAAATATTTACCTCAGCAATAGTAATAGCCCTGCTGTCAATTGTATGCGTGATCTCATTTGCCAACATTAGGTAGATCAGCGCCTCAGTATCTACATTCAGGCCATAGTACTCATCGTAATGTCCAGAGAAGCCCTCGCCGATTCCTCGGCTGTGGTACAGCATAGATGTGACTCCATCGAATCTAAAAAGAAAAAATATTTTTTTTATTAGTCTAATAGCATTAAAAAGTGTGCGGTAGTCTCATAAAGGCCGCTTGAATCTTTATTTATTTATTTATTTATTTCATTTTATTGGTTCATGTACACTTGAAAAAATTGTTAAATAAAACCTTATAAAAGTAAACAACCTCCATACCTGAATCCGTCAAATTGGTATTCTTCTTGGTACCACCTCAAGTTTGATAACAGGAACCTTAATACTTCAGTTCTGTAACAAACCAAGATGAATTCGTAAAGAATCAACGATTTTTAAGAGGCCGTAAAATGTGAAGCAAATGCAGAAATATAAGCGTTCGCGAAGTTCTTGGTTTAGTAAATGGGACATTTAAATGAAGATCAATTGAAAAACGCCCAAGTACATACTCTGAATAATTAAATAGCCGACTGTCCCAAAGAGAGTGGGTTCCTCGAGGTCCATCATGGAAGAAACAAGAGTTGGTGCCATCGAATTCGTTAAGTCCGTCCAGGGTATTCTTAGATGCATGGGAGTGAACTACGTCCAGTAACACGTAGAGGCCCATCTCGTGTGCTCTGTCTATCAGCTGCTTCAGCTCGCATGGTGTGCCGTAGCGACTGCAAAATGGAAAGAACATAATCAAACATCATCATCATCAGGGTTTTTTGTCTCCACTGCAGGAGCACGACCCGCTCTGTACTACCAGAGCCATACTTGGCCAGAGCAGCCAGAGGACTTGGACTACACTCTCCTCGCTAGACGGGTTGGAGAGGTCTCATTGATGTTCATGAGCTTTGCTTAGCTTGTATTTCCTAAGTCGCCTTCTACGACATCCGCGGGAGGACTTGGAGTGGTCCTTTTCTACTTTGCCGGAAACCACATGGCAATAAATCAACATAAAACATTTTAAATGGAATATAACTTAGTCTTTATCAATTTAAAATAGATAAAACTTATTTCTGAAACTTACCTACTTGCCGCGAAGAAACTGGTGACTTGGTATCCGAATGAAGCATAGTAAGCGTGTTCCATGATCGCCATAAGCTGGATAGAATTGTATCCTGAAAAAAAATGAAACATGACAATTTAAAATACCTCGTCAAATTAATTTAAATCAATAAGTACCTAAAGTCTAATCGTATAGAAAAAGGATAAGCTAGCCAATGTCGCTTTTCCATAGCTGAAGATCCGAATTTCTTCGCCGTTTAACGTATGTACTGTAATGTATTTTGTTATGGTGGTAGAATAGTTAAAAGTAGGGCTTAGTTGATATAGGTATAGGTATGTTTATAAAATCGCGGCGGTCACCTTGTTTCTTTATCCTGGGTAACACATTGTCTCTGAATTCGTTGTACGTGCCGACTTTTCCTTCAGAAGTAGCGATGCCGACATGACATTCATATATCCTCGGAGATTTAGGCCTGTCGACCTTGGGATGTTTGAATTTATAGGGCTGAAAGAAGGAATGATGTTATTAATACCTGAATCTATAAATATAAAAAAAAGTCTGTAAGGTATGTATAATAACTAAAAGTTTTTAAACAAATTTTAAAATTTTAAACAAATTAAATTAAAATATTGGTATCTAAATGAAAAAAATGTATAATAAAATATGTGAGAATAAGAGTTATTTTGACTCCAACACAACCTTATCTTTCTATGAAACTATTTTGTTATGCCTAAAATATTTTTGCTAGTCGTAAAACCGATTGTACAAATCCAAATATCAATCCGATAACATAATCTTAATGCTTACATTGTCTGGCCTGTAAATAAACTGCTGATAGGTGAAGCCCTCAAACGGTTTCACGTAACTGGCCCACGGGGAGACTCTGTACAGGTTCTCGTTAACTATGAGCTGGACGCGGGACTCGTGCTTCAGAGGGCAGGAGCCGTCAGGGTTGGCTGGGATGTGGAGCTCCCATTTGCCGTATTCGAGCTTCTGGAATGCATGACTTTTGGAGTTCCAGCCATCTGAAAAATAAAAATTTTGATAAATTATAACCGGCTTCATTTTGAAATGTAAGATAGATTAGCGATAGAAATATAATTTATAAGAACATGGTCATCAAAACATTTTTTATAAGGGTTGAGCAGGCTTTTTCCTAAATGATTATGTTGATACTACTACTCTACTCAAGTAGGTTACTTAAATTATTAACATTATAATAAATATTATCTGTGCATGGAAATTTTTAAATAGCCCTCCTCTCAGTCATGTCATCTTAGGGCCCTTAATTGATCCTATTTTTATTATCAAAGACCTGTATGTACAAGTACATTAAGAAAGCAATAAATTATTAAATATTAATTTTTAATATAAAGTTAAATTATTCTTGAGACTTACTGAAATCTCCTTGAAGGTGTAAAGTGTATGCACCAGGAGCCCACTCCCTCCAAGTAACCGAGCCGTCATTGTTGAATTGCGGCCCGAAGTACTTGTACCCCTGGGTGAAGGCTTCCACCCCGCCCTGCCATGACTCCATCCGGTTCCATAGGTCTTTGAAGCAAGCATATCTGTAATACAAAGACGCAAGATGTAAAAGCTCTGAATATAGAGAAACTGTAATTAATTAGCCAAGTATGTTTCTGATAGTACAGAGAGGGTCGTGTTCCTGCAATGGAGATAAAAAGACCTGATAATGATGATAATGACGGAGAAAATGCGAGCGAGACTCTCTAGGTATACCTTCGGTAGGTTTTATTTTCGGTCATTGATATTGTTTTGTTTTAAGTATTATTGTTAAATGCAGGCTGCTTTAGATCCGTCATTTTGGAAATCCTTGGGAGATGCCTATAACGTAATGCGGCTGAAATGATCATGAATGATGAAGTATTCTTCCAATGTCATTAATTAGGTAGGTAGGAGGTTACTTGCCGCTTGTTGAAAGACTTTATGCAATAAGTAAAAATATAAGTTAACTTTTATGGAAGTAAGTACGCAAAACTTGCAGGTGCTTTTTTGAGTTTCATTAATACTTCAAAAAAAATTCTGCATTTCAAAGTACCTAGGTAACTACCTAGGTGCCTACTTAGGTAGACTTAAGTTTTCAATAAACATTCAGAAGCGGTCTTGTGGTTATCGGTGTTAATAACAAGTTGATATTCGATATAAGAAACCCAAGCGGTCATATAAGTATAGTGGTTTCGATTCAGTTCATTATGTTAGTGTAGGCAAATAGGTAAGTACTTTAATCTGAGCAAGTAGGTAAGTATATTAAAGTCGATTTTTATTTCGTTAGAAACAGGCGAATCTGTTCTTATTGTAAATTTTTTAAAGATTAGGTAATAATAATAATGATGAAATTATGAGAAATTCTTTCTCATATAGAAGTTCTTAAGTAGGTATTTAGAAATAGAAATATCATAAAACATATGAAGATATTCGCCAAAACAACAATCTTACCAAATTTGACCTTAAGTTTGACATTGAAATCAGTCTAGTGTAAAAAAGCGCTATCAGCGCTATATGATTTGCATTATAGAACTTTACAGATACCCTTTAATCCCTACGTAAAATGTTCTATGATTGATCATAATAATATGATGTAAGAATAAGAAAACAAAACATGCCTTTTAAAACGCTTATGTACTTACTTAGTTTCTCAATATAATATTTATAGGTCTTGTGTTATTGTTAAATCGTTCCAACCACTAATACTTACAATAAAGCATAAATATAAAAGTGCTGTAGCGCTATATCGGTCACAAGACGTACAAATCGTAAACACCAATATAACCTCAAACTTGTTAGAAATAACGTTATTGAAGCTTAATTCCGTTAATATAATACAATTTAAGATATGAACTATATAAATTATAATTTTCTGACTTACCTGCGCCTAATTTCTCGTTCGTAAGGCTTCAAATATCCATCTCTTTCCAATAACTTCGGCAAGTCTGGTACAGGCACGTCCATCGGATTCATTGCTGAATAGTTGCCTCCCATTATATTTGTTTAGATAGGTATACGGTGAAACCAGATTGAGACGTTCTGCGCAGGCGCCTTACAACCGCGCGAAATGATTTCTTTATTTAAAATGATTCATGTGCACGTATAAAGTTAGTAGGTATTAAAATGAACCTTCGGGTATTTCAGATAAACTTAGATGATCGTCGTTGTTTATTTATGGTTGTCGGGTAGATATCCAACTTGTTATCGCGAAGCCCGACTCATTTATGCGACTGAATAATAATTATTTAAAACGGGTTCTGTCTATTTTAAGTGTAAATAAGTAGGTAGGCTCATTTACATATGTTATGAAGTAAGATTTTATTCTATACAATGTTAAATGCAGATTTAGGTAGGTATTTTATCAATATAAGGAGAAGGTACCTACCCATTTAATCAATACTAGTAAAGTTCCAGGCTTTATCCCAGCTAGATAACATTTGCTGCATTTATTTATTAGGCTCATATTTATCTTAACCTCATTATGTAATTATTCTACTCTGCATAGCACCATATACACGAGATACAATAGTTGCATGTACAAACTTACAATTGCCTGCTTTAACCATTATACGATTACATTTTTTGAATTTAAAATATACTTTCTAAAGCTTTATAAAACTCCTGATTAAGTAGTAGCTTTTAGCTGTATAAGTTACACGCTGCATTGACTAAGTATAGCTATAGGGTTTGAGTGTAAAATATTCCACGTTTTTCTTTTTAGTTATGTCGTGTTTAACATGTATGTAGCTGCTTCTCTTCTCGTGCAGATAATATGAATAAAGCCGGTTGAGGAAATGTGCAAAAACCTAAGTAGTTCATAAAACCTCTCTTATGATGCGTTGATCTACAAGAAAATGCATAGTTTACTTAACTATAATACACATAATAGTCTGGTAGTTATGAGTAATAACTGTTTTTTTTTTTTTCAAATATTTCGACGACCCTTCTGGCGTTATGGTCGCTGGTAGACTGAAGAACTGCGATTGACCACGAAACTCTTAAAATCATTAGGTTTGCCGGCATACTAGGGGTTAATGGCAATAGGCGATTCTATCCGAATCGCCTATTGCCATTAACCCCTAGTATGCCGTTCCACCATTCCTCTTTTCACCTACAATCTACACGTCCATAATAAAGCTGAATACGGTCTTCCCAGCAAAGTCTGGCTCCGTCTGCCTCGTAAGACAAGGATGTTCATGTGACAGTATGGTCTCCGCTGCGATTTGATATTTCGTACCGGCCGCTTTACAAATTTTACAATGGATCTCTAACAAAGTAGCTACTTAGTTACAACTCTTATCAAATGGAGATGTGGTTAATGAAGCGAGAGTGAAGTATGTTGTGTACGAGTATGACCTGAGATTGTATTTGATCGGGTTCGTAAGACTTTGGCCCACCAAATCGAATGTTAACGCGTTGGGTGGCTGAATTAAGAATGACCATTTTGACGTGTCTGTAACGTGTCTTCTTAGTGTGTCATCGTAACGCCTATACGAATGGACCGCTTTAGATGCGGTTTTTTGTTTGAAAGCTGACTTGATCGAGATGGTTCTGCCTCTGTGTACAATGGAAATCGGTTCAGCAGTTTAAGTTATGATGAAAGCTTAAAACTCAGGGATTTTTATTCAGCCCGGCAATGAACCTTATTTCATGCATGACATAATAACAATGATTGTGTAGTGCAATGTGAATTGAAACTCCTGTAAATTTGCACCTAATAAAGTATTTTTCTTTCTTTCTTTTAATGGCCACTCTTTCCACGCCGTTGCTTTATCACGAAGTAAGGTCCCTGCTTATCTATCCTACTTAACTACTTTAACCTTAGTGGCCAATCATCATCATCAGGTCTTTTTGTCTCAACTGCAGGAGCACGACCCTCTGTGTGCTACTAGAGCCATACTTGGTCAGAGCAGCCAGACCAGAGGACTTCGGCCGACAGTTTCCTCGCTGGAAACGGGTTGGAGAGGTCTCATGGATGTTTATAAGCTTTGTTTAGCTTGTATTTCCTAAGTCGCCTTCTACGACATCCACGAGAGTTATAGTGGACCTATTCTACTCTGCCGGAAACCAAACGGTAAGTTAGTGTTAAAAAAATGATCATATTATCCTAGTAGTCATCATGTCGCATGGCATGCATGGATAAATACGTAATATCACGCCTGTTTCCGACAGGGGTAAGCAGAGACTATGCATGCTTGGATCCTTTACACTTAATGGTAGGTTCCAGTCAAGCCAGTTTTTTAGTAGGGTAAAGGCATCCATACAAGTGAGAGAGCAATTGTGTATTTTGGCATTACATGACAACACCAGACTCCTCTGACTAGCTTATAAAAGTAGCATAGGTCTGATAGTATGTTTTACACAACTACATTTCATTCTGCTCATCACAACCACAAGACAGTGGTACAATAAATACTATTACGTACAGTGGTACCATTTTTCAAATGCAGAGTCAATAAATGGAACACTTTATTGTATGGAAAACCATTTGTTTAGGTGTCTTCACATTTCAAAAATGGCACTTCACGTCAGGACATATCATAGGGCCTATTAGTATCTAGTGGCGATTTACATATTTGTACTGAGTACAGCTGGTTAATATGACAAAGGGAGTGGGAGGGCCTGCAAATAAAAAAGTATTTATGCATCTCCTTTTTTTAAGATTAGCTTATAGGAATCGGGTTATGCATGTAAACTTTTATTGTTAACGTCTCATCTGTGAGCAGATGGGAATCCGGTTGACATGCATTGTTTTACTATTGTCTGGTGTTTTGCACTGACAACAGATTATATGAAATATGATGCGTTAGCTAGTAATTATAACTAACAGGTTTGTAGTAATATAAATGCCTCAAGTATGAAAAAGCACAGAATAATTCTTAACAACTTTAATTAAATACGCACTACTTATCATTATTTACAATTTAACATGTTTCACTAAAATATATCTGAGCCAGTCCTCTTTGCTCTGGCCACAGCTTCCTCCGGCTTCAATTTCTCCTCTTCCGAAGGCTCAATTGCCATTCCCTCCGCATCCAACTTCCCAGCTTTGAAATCCATCACTATCTTTTTACTATACACTGCATCAAAGAGTTGTTCGGGTGTGAACTCACTTTGGATGACATCTTCAGCTTTGTAGGAAACGTAGGGCTTCAAATCGCAATCTTTTAAATCTGGGACTATCAACTCTGGTATCATTTCAGGGACCTGAACGAACCGACCATTCAAAAAGTAGCCAGTATCACGGACTCCTCTCTTGTCAACCTCTAGTTCAGGATTTGGACCCGCTTGTCTCTTTTTGTGGAGATATGAACCTCTTTTGTTTGGTATGATGAATTTACGGAAATTCCTTTTGCCTTCTCGTGGGGTCGTTAACGAAATACTCCGCTTGGATATAAAGTTTATTAAAGTTGTAATCTTCGACATTTTCTTGAAAATTTAATATTTAAACACCGTACATACGTTTTTATTTTGTAAAATTCGATATTTTTAGGTCACTATACAAATTATTCTGACTTGACACTCCTGACAGTGAGAATGACATTGACATACGGTAAATTTGTGTTCAGGTCTTTAGACAAAGAAATCAAAAGACATACACAGTATGTGCAAGATTTTTTTGACTAAATTAGTAGTTAACTTTTTTCTGTATGTATATTTGTAAATACGTATTTTTTTTTATCCTTCTTATTTCCTTAAATAAATTATGGACAACATGATAACAATCTGTATGTACACGATTTATCGACTTTAAAAGCATAAAAAAATGAAACTTACATTTTGGAAGCGAGGGATTGATCTCATTCACGAAAGATCTCATTAGATAGAAGTTAGAACCATTTCAAAGAGTGCGTGCAGAACTATAGACTGAACTTGGCAGTGTGTGGGCAGCAGTTTAATTTGCTGCCCTTCATGCATTGAATAGCAAACTATACCTTGTTATCGTCGGGTAGGGTCCCGGTTGTTACCATCACTAGATCAGTCCAACAAGTTTTGGTCATTCATTACTATACTTACCGTAAAGTCACGCCCGCCGTAGGTAAGTATGTAAGTAAATGCCATCGCATCATACATTATCTCTAGGCGTTATTTATTCGTACTTACTTTAAACTTCAATAAGCACCACACACACACATTGCAGCAGAGCTGACTATGATGTCTCAAACCTTTCTTCGATCCAAGGTGTGCGTTACCCACCAGTATAGTATACCAGTAAAGTATCCCCTAGAGCGATATGTGTATAGTTAGTGTAGTGACTAATGCGCTATGAAAAAAAAGTTGTTGTCGTTTCGGACCAAGTTTTATAAATATAAGCTCTCTGCACATGCACAATATTTCTCTCTCCGATCATTTGTTTAGAATTTTCGAACAAAATTACTCTAGCAGTTTTTCAGTTTTTTTCCAAAATGATAAGACCCACAATTTTATTACGCTTCGCATATACTTCACTATCTATCCTTCCCACTTATCACTTCAGCGAGATACTTTCCTGGTAGGAACGCACGCCAATCTGAGAATGTAAGTATTTGTTCGTTGGATGAAAACAAATTATAAGGTCAAATTTGTATAATTTGTAATAAAACATATTCTATATACATACATTCATTTAACAAATTGTGGAACATCAAACATTATTTAGAAATCATAGAATCAAATTTAACATATTGACAAAGTCAACTTTTGCATTATTTTGTAATTTTGTATAAAATAAATATAAATTCCTTTTCAGATATCGCGGTCTATTTGATTCCCTTAATATCTAATATCCAATCCCGGTATAAAAGCTTTATGAACATCTTGAGACAAATAAAATAACAACTACCCTTTGTGCTCCCTTGAACACCAAAGATAACCTTATAATTATATACTACTTTATTGGCACTGAACTTGATAGCACCTCAGTGAGTAGAACAAAAGTTTGTCGCTATAACAGTAAACTTAATAAATTAAAGTGATTTATAGGTCAACAATTAAGTAGCATTAAGTCCACCTATTGTAGCTTTTGGCTTTCGGCGCAATAAAGTTTAAAAAAAATCATTGTGGACCTGAAATGCCAAATGTTCTTTTATGACGTAATATTGCTACTTTTTTATATTAACACGTACTATTACGTCCTTATTGCTGTGACGAAACTCACGAGGAAACCCACTAACTTAATTGTTAACCTTTAATACATAGCAATTGAGCAGATCATAAATAAAAAATGAATTGGACCATATTGAAATTACGTAAATTATTCAACAATCAGGAACAAAACATACCCCACGAAAGACATAACAAAACCATACTTTATTGTCCGAGGGAATGTTATCTTTGAACATGTATGTCCTATCAATATCACAAAATCAACAAACACACGACTCCTACCACACACCAAGCACTATAAAACTCTCAGACATTCATTTTCATATTTACACAACGGTTCTCTATTGAACACTTCGATAGACGCGGACGTCTTCGACGAATGCCCTTTGCGTGAATAGGAATAAAAAACCAACAAGCTAAGTTTGTTTTTGAATGTTGGTCATGTGTCCGCGGGCCGCTCGTCGTGGTGGTTGTTGTCCAGTTCCTCGAGAGAAGAGTGCGTCATATCACTCATTTCATCTATTTGCTTCTGCTTCTTGCGAACGTTCCAATGTAGGCACTCCGCTAACGAGTCGAACCAATCCGAGATCTGATCTTGAGCACATATCGACGGCACTGGGTATACTGACGTCGTTACGTATAAACTGTAAAAAAAAGTATAAGGTTTTATTGAAGTACATTAAAAGGCGAATGTTAGTATGTAAATGGAGATTGGCGAAGCAATAAGGCACGTAAGTAAGCATGATTAATGTCTATGACCACCTCGTGACCTCCCCATGACTAAGAAACGTTAATTAGATATAGTTGCCATTTAGCATGTATAGTGTTGCGGACATTGACCCAATATGAGTACGTATTTACGTCTATGTAATTTTAAATTTAATACAAAGACAGAACAGACTCATAACCTTTGTGGTATTGGAATCAATTAGCGTTGTGAAGACACCCCAAAAGAATTGGATAACTAAAAAGGATTTCCGGTTCCTATTAATTTCTTTGTTCATTAAATATTTTTTGTCGTTTTTCTCTCTACACCACAACATGATTTTTAATAAAAAACATTACAAAAAAAAAATTAAACTTTTCAATAGCATTCTTCCTAAGAGCTAATAAAGCCCTTTCAGAGGTGCCGCCTTCTCTTCAACATTTGTAAGTCTATGTCCGATTTTGACTCGCTAAATGGCAACTAGCATAATGTTTCTAATGTGTCCCATTTACCTATCGCCCGGCCTGAGCGTCTGCTGCGAGCGGCCATCGAAAGAGACACTGGCAGAGTTTCGCGCTTCTAGGCTAGGCGTTATCTGAAACAAGCCCTCACATCTCAAACACACACTCAAGACTGGGCCTTAGTGGGAGGAACGACAGCTTGTGCCGTCTCAAGTCACCGAATATTGTACTAAATCGAGCAATGTCATCCATTTTTGTACGATATGTTCGTGAACACATTGTGTGTAATACACGCAGTAAGTCTGTGAGTGACTTCTACATGCTCCCCCTTCGCTTTCACAGGTGGATAGCGAACGGGGAACATGTAGATGTTAGACGCAACTTTAGGCATATCAGACGACATCACACGACGTAGCAAATGACATGGCAGACAGTGTTGGGGATATTTGTACCCTAAATACAGTTCTATATACCTACATCTACGCTGAGGTGGTTACACTACAGGTTTACAAGCGGACTAAAGAAGCATATGAAGCGTGTTATAATGGGTTGTTTACACTCCGTTGTATCTCTGAAACGGCAAAATAAAACCGACTTTGATGTTATGCTAGTAAAATAGATATTGCACTACTTATAAAATAGTGTTTAATAATTTTTTACTTTTTGTTTTAAATAGCGAACTTTGTTTGAAAAACAAAAAACAAACTCATCACTGTCTTCCTAGCAGCTATACAGCGGCAGCTATAAATATGACAACCTCAATGACCTACCTATACAAAACGGTCATTGTCGCAAAATTTTGACGTTTGTAGTCTTTTTTGACAAATTGTTGAATAACAAGTTTGGTGAAACACGGTCGTGAACTCGTGATAGATAACCCTTTACCCTCTAAATTCATAAACATAACCGCATGAAGGCGCCTTTTTATTTATTTAAACCGCGTCTCAAGAGTACATTATAAAAGTCGGTTTCAATTTACGTTTCAAAGCTAAACAAGCGGAGTGTACGGTCGTCAAGTTGGCAGTACCTATCTCCGTGCTGCAAGGCCTGGCGATTTCTGCCGTCGAACGAAACCCACATGGCGTTTCGCGCCTCCGGCGATAGTGCGATCTAGAATGTCATGGACAATGTTTAGCTGATAAGCGTCCTCGGGTGTGGTCCGCACTTGGATTGGTGCCCATAAGTGGCATGAGCTGTTACGTGCTTCGGAAGACACGTTAAGCCGTTGGTCCCGGTTGCAGTCGTCACGAGGTTAGGCAGCTTGAAAAATCTGAGGCCAGTTACTTATGAAAAACAAACAAATGGACAATGTGGACGAACAAACAAACAGTGGGAATTTTCTGATTAAAACTAACGTAAGACACAGACTTTATAAAAATGAGTTAACGGGTTACTCACGTATAGAGTCAGTTATTGCCGACATGTACCGACCTCATCTGGAGGTGTTCTTCAGGGCGAATGTACACCACACCGGCTCGCGACATACTGACTCTATACGTGAGAAACCCGTTAACTCATATTAATAGTAGGAATGTTGGGGAATACTTTGAAAAATAAACTTGCTGTGTTAAAGTTTCTACTTGAGCACTGAAGTTGTGTTAACATAAAAATGTATGGAGCTCTCACGTTACTCTAGCTGTAAAATAATCATTTTTTACTAGTGACTCGTGAGCAACCCTAGTATAGGTGCAAGTGTGTTGAAGTAAGTTACGTGACATTAGAGTAATAGGGGTGATGTCAGGGATCAGAAAAGTATTATTCTAAGTAGTCTTTTAAATTATTCAAAACTAATGAATGACCCATATTTTTTAGTTTATCAAAAAAGTAAAATTTCGCAAAAATATGAAGTATTTAAGTTCCAGAGCGGGGGCTTGTGACGTCACCGCTAAGTAAAAATTGTATTAACCTGTGACGTCATGGGAAATTTAAATGAGCTGTATCTTAGTAATTTTTTGTTTCTTAGAGAAAAGAAAAAAATAGATGTACAGTATTTTTTTAAATCTGTCGGATGGGCTGAAATATATATTACAAGTCATCAAGCCTAATAAGCTTTATTTATTCAAAGTAGTGGGATTAAGAGTCCACACTTACAACTAGCAATTAATTATTATTTCATAGAGATTAATTATACGGAGAAAGGTAGCTGGATCTTTCAAACGGTTTTAGTTTTTTACCCACCCGCCAAAGTGGAGCAAGTTCAGTTCATTATATTAAACTACTTTTTGTAAAAAAAGTTATTAAAAATTGATAAAACATTTTCGTTCCATACAAAATCCGCGTGGCTAAACGCTGATTTGTATGGCAAGCCGAAAATTTTTAACTCTCAAAACCATTGTGGACAATACGTACATTGATAGATATCTGTGTGCTTCAGAGGATGTAACTAATCGTGAACAATCTTATAGACAGTACCAACCTTGAGCTCGACGCCGGCGGGCACGACGATGGGGCGGAAGGACAGCGAGTGCGGGCAGATGGGCGTGACCATGACGGCGGGCACGGACGGGTGGATCATGCTGGCGCCCGCCGCCACCGCGTACGCCGTGCTGCCCGTCGGCGTCGACACGATCAGCCCTGCGGGGACCACACGGTCACTGCTGGTACTATTACATGATCATATGATGATGTACATGATTATATAATTAAGTATCTGGGCGACCGAGCTTTGCTTGGTTACATCTCAAACATTAACTAAATTTTTTTAATCTTGTCTAAAAACAATGCAAAATAAATAAATTATAAAAAAAAACAAAAGTAAGTCACCGAGTGGGATTCGAACCCGTAACACTTTTTCTAGCGGTCGGTATTCTTAACCGCTGAGCTAAAAACAAGGCGGTCGGCGCGACGAAATTAGCGACCATATTCTGCGTGGAAAGAAAAACGCATGAAAACTCGAAAACACGCGTTTTCCCAAACATAAAACTAATCTAGATCGATTGTTTACCCCCGAAAACCCTCATATACAAAAAAGCGAAATCGTTAGAGCCGTTTTCGAGATCACAGAAATTTATAAATATATATGTACAAGAATTGCTCGTTTAAAGGTATAAGATATATAATATAATAAATAATATATTACCTATTATATTATTCTTTGGATTTCTTTGCTGAGTAAGACCTCTGTACGGTACAGAGGTCTTACTCAGCAAAAAAATCCAAAGAAATATCTACTCAATGTGGTTAGCGATATGTTTATTATTGTGTATGGTATTTATTATTCATATCAATAAGGAACATTATCCGAAATCGAATACAAAAAGGTTTTTTTAATCTGTCCAAAAATAAGTAACTTATAAGCCTTTGAAATCTGGAATGGATTGATGGAAGAGGAAACTGTCAAGTAACAGAAAAAGGATGCACGTACGTACAGCGCTCTTGAGGTCTCGCGCGTACGAAAGAGATAGGAAAAGTTGTTCAATATCATAAATTCAGCCTTAAAATAGGTTCAGTATATTTAGTTAGCCCCTATTACAATGGATTATATTAAAATGGATCCACTCCCACATCCGATCCTAAACTTTCTCTCTATTAAAAATTGTAAAGACGAGAATTCTTACCGTCGCCCTGCACTGACGTGATGTGTTTCCCATCCAAGAACAAGTCAATGTTGGACAAGTACGGCGAAGGCCCCCGGTCGACCACCACCTCGTTCAGGACCAGTATCGTCGTGGGCTTCTTCTTATCCTTATTGTTGTCTGTGCTCTTTCTTAAAACCACACACTGTAGACGCGACCTTAGCGTTAAAGCTGCGTGACCTGTAAATACAGACGTGTAGGTCAATGTTAGGTGTTACAATACAATACAATGCAAATGAACTTTATTGCACCATAATAAACACACGAAATTTACAAAAACAACAAGAAACAATAGGCACAAAGACGGACTTATCGTTATGAATGCAATCTCTTTCAGCCAACCTTTGGGTGGAGGAAAAATTAATTTAAAACAGGGTGGGCGCAGTAATTATATTATAGATGTTAAAACTAGATTTTAATAGGAAATTTTTCACACAAGTTTTTTAAAAAGAATTAAAGCATCAAATCTGGCTTGGCGTGAGTGCACATTACTAGCGCTTTTGCAAAGCGACATCGGGCGTGGTCCTTACTAGGATAGATAGACCACAAATGGCATAAAATAGTCTTAAGGCAGCTTGAAAAATCTGACACCAGTGTGGTTTACACACATGACAGAATGAATACCTATAAGTATTCCTTCTGTCATGGTGTGATTTAGGGGAAGCATATCGCGCGGGACCTTAGAAGATTCCGTTTTATATGCAATACTCATATTAATTCTGTGTCATCATTCTAAATCATTTTATCGATTTGACCTAAGTGAGATTCTGACAAAATATTTATTTCATACCTTCTAAAACGTTCATAACTTGCTCCTGGAAGTTGTTGAACTCGAAAGGCGTCAGGAACCCTAGCGAGCCTAAGTGGAATGCCATCACAGGGGGGACTGATTGCTGAAACAAAAAGAACACATTTTGTTATTGCAAATAAAAAGCATAAAGTTAAATAATCTTACGAATAAAGTAACGATCCTTGAGGAACTTAACGAACCTTTTCAAATCTTAAAAGAACCAGCGACCTAGTCCCAGGCGGCCTGTCAAAGACTTCTCTAGATGACAAGAAGTAAAATCGTACACTTTTTTCTAAACGTCGAAACAAATAAATTCTATGGGATTTGTATGAAGTATAAAGTGTCACGTCATGCTTTTTAGGAGTCAAGTAGCGCTCTTAATATCAGTTTTTCTGCAGTAACATATTTAAACTCATGTCGAAAATGGATACGATCAATGAAAATTGATACTATTTTGTGACGTTTTATTTTATAAATTTTACCGAATAATTTAAATAATTTTAAATTCTACCAAATTGTACTTAACTAAATTGTACGTAATTGTGAGTCCTAAAATAAATTGTTAATACTTTTGTAGAATAGGTATACAGCAGATGACCTTCTGGCCAGAGCATTATATTACACGTAAAAAAAATTCTATGTCTATGTATCACACAGCCTTTGGGTGACAGAACTGTATAGTAATGCTTACGTACGTCATTTCTAATTAACATAGTAGAAAAATATTGTTCGGATTCCAATACAAAAAATACACTTTGACATACAACCGTCTGAAAAACGCAATAGACGATCTATATTTTTCCGGAATTAGAAAATATCACTTTGAATAAGGAGCTAGCATACTTGTATTTAAAATGTTTCTTATGAGCTAGCACGCAGCAACGTCGTTTTTGGCCTTTACCACCCAGACAAATAAAGAGGTCAATTTTGTCCGTGAGGTCATCAGTCAACTCGGAAGGTCTTAAGCCGCTCTCACTTCAATCAATTTTTCTACCAGCGAACAGCGAGCTAGTATGTAGCAACGACCAGTCGCCTCCCAGACAAATGATGAAGTCTATTTTCGTGAGGTCATCAGTCGGCTCGAAAGGTCATCAGCCTCTCTCGGACTGATGTGAAGTCCCACACTACAAGTGTCACCTAGGATATTTTCAATGTTTCTACCTGGAACAACGAGCTAGCATGAAGCAACGTCCCGTCGCCTCCCAGACAGATGATGAAGTCTATTTTGTCCGTGAGGTCATCAGTCCCAGCCCGGAAGGTCATCAGCCTCTCCCGGACTGACGTGAAGTCCCCGTATTCTGCTAAGAGCGTGTCGTCTAAGACGGCGGCTTCCACGAACACGACCATGCTTTTGTCCTGGAAGTCAAGAAGTTTCATGTTAAACAAGTCACATACACAGGGTGGCCAACTTGGAGGTATACAACTTTTTTTTGCCGCCATTTTGTTGTGGCGGTAATTATGTCAGATTTTGCATGAATATTACTTTGTGTAAATACGGCAAATTTATTTATCGAGCGTTTTACGACGGAACAACGTGTTTTAATTATTAAAACGTTTTACTCAACCCAATCATGTATTGCGGAAACTGAGAAAATTGCGACCGATTTTTGGATTTCGAGAAACGGTGACATTGATTGGCCCCCAAGATCGCCTGATTTAACAGCTCCTGATTTTTTTCTGTAAGGCTATCTAAAGGGACGTGTCTATTCTAACATGCCAATGAACCTTCAGCAATTAAAACCAAATATTCGAGACACAGTCACTGAGATAACGCAGGAAATGTGATGAAAAACGCGATGAAAAGGGTTAATGTCTGTGATGCTGCTAGAGGTGGACATTTGTCTGACATTATTTTCCATGTTTAACTGCCGGCCCTAAATATTATATTTAACAAAGAATACCTGATATATTTTATATGTCATAGAATAAAATTACAAAACTAAAATGTATACCTGTTATTTGGCCACCCTGTATAATCAAAAGGAAGTTCAAAGGCAAGCCATATCTTTTGCTAGCTTGTATATTATTTTTCCAAGCTGGCGAAAGGAAATTGAAGAAGTGTGGCTATTGGGATCTAATGATGACATGTGGGACCAACGGCTTTTGAATTATGGGGAGCTCAAGATATTTTATGCCACTTATCATATGGGATTTTTCTACTTGCTAGTTCACAGTTCGGGGTGGGTGACCTACTAGATACCTAATGATAGTTGTCCATAACGTCCATTTCACAAGCCCGTTCAAGCAAAGTTTATTATTTAACATCGTTTATATTTCACATTATCACGTATTTATCCTTGATGGGGTAGATAAATAAATATAAATATACATAGGGACAAATTACACTGATTGAGCTAGCCCCAAAGTAAGTTCACGACTTGTGTTGTGGTATACTAACTCAACGATACTATATTTTATAAGAAATACATATATAGATAAACATCGAGAGCCAGGAAAATTTGACCAAAGGTCATTTTCCAACTTGCCCTGATAAAGCCCAAATCCGTCACCGACCGCAACTTTACCACGACCAGGGCAATTCTAGTAAATTCGCTCATTAACTTTGCATGAGGTTATTGTATCGATTGGCGCTGCATGTAGCGATGTGACGTCGCGTTGGCAGACGATTGTGTGCTAATGTAGCACTATAACATCGCCGGTACTGAGTTAAAAATATATCAAAAACAAGAAAATATACAACTGATACTTAGTTTATTCATAAAACAAATATGTTTGGAAAATTTGTATAGAACGTGTCTGAAATTATAGAGCAACGTTTATATCAATTATGTACTTATATGAAATCTTGTTGTTTACTATATCATGTAACAAACGATGTTAAATTTGACTATGTCTAAAATTTGGCTTAAGGGTCCCCCGACCCTAGACCAAAATACAACTTTCCATACAAACGTAGTCTACGTTTTATTTTAAAACAACATGTCCGATTTGGGCAAAATTTTGTAATTTCAAAGATATTGCAATTATCTAGGTTTATATTTAGTTTCCGACAGTAAAAATATGAACTTGAAATAGAATATAGTGTTTTATATCATTTTTGACCATTAGTATGGGAAACTTCTAAATCGTTATATTTTCTTTCCAGTTCATAATTTTACTATAGGAAACCCAATATAACCCTAGATAATTGCAATTTCTTTACAATTACCAATTTTTACCGGAATCTGACATGTGGTTTCAAAATTAAACGTGTACTACGTTTGTATGGAGAAGTCTAGGGTCGCCGGACTCTTAAGACCATAGAGGCGCCGACGCCGGGCTAAACTAATTGTAACTTTATCGTAGTACTAGCTGTGTCCCGCAGTATTACCTGCGCCTGAAGTAGCCTGTGTTTTAATCCAAGGTATCGGCTTCCTGCGTAACAAATTTTATCCAAATTGGTCCAGCTGTTAGCGCGTGTAGAAGTAACAAACATACACACATACACATACACACACTCACAAACTTTCCCCTTTATAATATTAGTGCAATTTATTTTATGGATGGGATTGCCCATGGTTCCCTTAAAATGCTATTCACTTATGTAAGGAAGAAATTTGGAAATCGGTCAATACGTAACCGGCATCATCTTGTCAACAATTTGGTTTACTAGGAAGAATCCAATTAATTAAATTGAAAGTCTAAGTGGATCGGCAAAGTTCATACGCCATTTAAAACTCCAATCGATCTGTAAATGGGTTTACCCTAATTTGAAAAGAGTGCGGTCAATTGATCACCCACGCAGAGAAACGAAGCAACGAACTGTTGACTCAGATTCGGTTTGAGGAAGTGCAGCTGTTCTGTGAATCCAGTGATTCACCGACACTATAGCGTTTCGAAGGAGCTCGGTGGCCTGGTGGGAATGCGTATTACTAGCGCTTTCGCAAGTAAAGCGACGCCGGGCGTGGTACGCACTTGGATGGGTGACCACAAGTAGCATAAAAAAATTCCCGAGCTCCTCCGTGCTTCGGAAGGCACGTATAAGCCGTTGGGCCCGGCTGTTATCATTGTATGGCAGTCGTCAAGCTATGTCAGGTGCCTTTAGGTAGCCTGAAAAATCTGACACCAGTGTTGGCCACTTGCACACACGAAAAACAAACAACAAACAACCATAGCGTTTGATTTGGGCCAGCCGCTCTTCGGCCGAGACTCCGTTGGATTTGAGCTAGTATGTGTTGTGTTTACACAATCAAGGATATTGTGTAGTAGCACAAAAAGTAATTCAGAATGCAGTCACAGCGGATGCAGCAGCATAGGGGGGATCATGCATCGGCTGTTGGTGGCGGGTGCACACGGGCTGCTGGTGGCAGGTATGCTGGGACTAACAGTAGTGGGTGGGCGCCGGGCGGCCATAGTTTGCTTGAACTTATTGGTAGCGGAATCACACAAAGTAATTCAGATCACATAATACGCAATGATATTTCCTTATTGACACATCGCAAGACACAGATATAGTTTGCCTAGTGACATCGTGATGCTATTAGTTTAAAAGCTCGCATTATGCGGTCGAGAATAGTTACAAATGAAAGCAGTAAAGTAGTTACTTTTCTTTTCAAAATACAAGAAGTTATGTAGGTATATGGATTATTTTATTCAGATTGGTGAGTCAAACTGACCACGACGAAGTATGAGTCTGAACCGAGAACGTGGTTTGATGATAATGATGATCTTAATAAATTAATTCCTCTAAGAGAGACAGGTAGAAATCTGAGCTAGATCTCTGAGTTTATAACAGGTTATTCTGAGAACGAAATAAGTATATCAATTATCAATATCATCAGGTCTTTTTGTCTCCACTGCAGAAGCACAACCCTCTCTGTACTACTTACCAGAGTCATACTTGGCCAGAGCAGCCAGAGAAATTGTCCTACACTACACTCTCCTCGCTGGCCACGGGTTGGAAAGGTCTCATTGATATTTGTAAGCATTGTTTAGCTTGTATTTCCTAAGTCGCCTTCTACGACATCCACAAGAGGACTTAGAGTGGCCCTATACTACTCTGCCGGAAACCACTTATATAGCCGTATAATTATATCCATTAACATTAACCAAAAAATTAAACAAATAAATAACCTTGCTTCCAGTAACTAAATAAACAATGATCATTTACAATTACATCAACAAAAAAAAAATACAATAGCGTGTATTTATTTCGTTTTCGTGACATGACATGATGTCGCACACTCGTACATTGCTATCAGCACACGAAAGCATGATACGCGGAAGCGAATAACATTACTCTATGAACCCACAGTGGCGTCGACCCACAACAATACAACTATTTCCGTACACAATATACAAATACAGATTTAACCGCCTCAGTCGCAATTATGCTCTCATTGTGTTATTTATAGATTTGCTTGAAGCAAGAAGGTTGAAGTTCATAACCCAAGGAGCAAGCGTTAAACTTTGGTTTTGCGCGCTTAGGTTTTGCGCGCTAAACAGTTTTGCAGACTAACTGCTAATTGTCCAATCACGGAAGCATGTGTTAAACGGCAAAACGGCCCCAGACACTTACCGTCTTATTATAAAATACAGATTAACTTTGTTAGTTGGTTTAAACCATTAACCGATAAATGTAGGTTCATATTTTCATATGAGACAATGGCAAATATGCCATATATCCATACTAATATATAAAGCTGAAGAGTTTGTTTATTTGTTTGTTTGTTTGAACGCGCTAATCTCAGAAACCACTGGTCCGATTTGAAAAATTCTTTCGGTATTAGATAGGTCGTTTATCGAGGAAGGCTATAGGCTATATTGCATCACGCCCGCGACTTCACTCGCGTGGTTAACGCGGGCGAAGCCGCGCGCTGCCTCTAGTTTATAATAAGACGGTTAAATTTAACCGGGCAGCCTACTTTACTGTCAGACCATAGTCACCTATATTTTTATATTTAAAATGCATAGCTATGATTGCTCAGTCATAGCCCCAAAGTAAGTTTAAGACTTGTGTTATGGCATACTAACCAAACGATACTATATTTTATAACAAATACATAAATAGATAAACATTCAAGAACCACGAAAATTTGGAAAAGGTCGTTATCCAACTTGCCCTGATGGCTCTGGATGGCGGACTGGCATGGTGGCATCTAGTTGCAGCACTAGCATGCACAACGATTGTTTAGCTCACTATGTAAGTTACTTCTTTTAAACTATTAAGTACTTACTTGTTACACTGTGAACCTACTTAAGCAAATGTTGTTCATAATTTGTCACTATTGCATGCCTGAAAGGGCAAACTGTTCATACATTACTATATTATGTACCACCTTAAAACACAGTTTCGCAATAAATAATTTTGAGTTCGAGTTTGGCTACTACGCCACGGAGGTCGTCAAATAAATCGAGTTGAACGTATAGTATGATAAGAAGACAGCACGCGAACTCACATGAACCAGCCAATGCACGAGCTGCACGAAGGGAGTGAGGATGGTGGCATCGTGCACCTTTTTGATGACCAGCACCGTCAGCGGGGGCTTGTACCACGTCAGCCGCTGCGACGCCGGGTCCTGGATCTGCCTGCAATTTTTGAGAACACAGTTATCCTACTAATATTATAAATGCGAAAGTGAGTTTGTATTTGTATATTTGTTTGTTTTCACCTTATTATCAGGTATTTTTGCCTCCACTACAGGAGCACGATCCGTTCTATACTACCAGTCATACTTGTTCAGAACAGCCAGAGGACTTGGCCTATACTCTTCTCGCTGGCCCGAAGGCTTCTACTGTGTTGGAAACCACACAGCGGTGTTTTTACCTATTTAGATGAAATTTGATATGGATATAGTTTGATACCCAAGGAAGGATATAGTTTTTATGCCAAAATTCCCACGGGGAGCGAAGCCCACGGACACGGCTAATCTATCAATAAACCAGTAATTTATTCACTAATCTTCCTGCAACTTTTGAAGAACACAGTATTGATAATCAGTCATTTATTTCACCAGAAATGTGAGCGTATGTAAGTCAGTGAAGCGCGCAAAAAAAGCCAGTTCCAGGGGAAAATATAAGACTCTCATTACACACTTATTACCCTCCCCTTCAACATTTTCCTGCAATCAGAACTGGTTTTTTTTTAAATCTATTGATCGTTTGGGTATTGTAATAGAGAGGTTTTATGTAGTATCCCTACAGGCTATTTAGCTCGGTTAGCTAATAGAGGAAGGTTTGTTTTAAACTGAAATTTGCACTTTAAAACCAAATATTTCACAAACGGTTTCCAATATAAATAAATTGAAAAATGGTGTTCACAGTCATCAAGAAAAAAAAATTCCACTTTACATACCCATGCTAAATTATAGCTTTCTCGTACAAAGTCTCCGAGTTAAACTGCGGACGGACAGACAAAAATAGACAGTAGACATGGCGAAACTATAGGACATCCTTGTTTGGAACCCTAAAAAGCTGGGCTCTTTCTGCTTAGGCCCTCTAAGCCGCAAGAGCCAAATAAAGACGTGATAGTGCATATGTATGTTTGTAAAAAACAAATTACAATTCCGTACAAAAACTGGTAACATGATTACACAGCAAAAAGTGTGCGATTGTGATTCCATCGCGACTAGATGGCTGCTAGTAATTTACATCAATTACCATCGACAATGGCACTTCAATTTACATCATACGTAGAACTGCATTGTTTGTTGTGACTGACAGTAACGTTCTGTATCAAATTATGTTCATCATCAGGTCTTTTTGTCTCCACTGCAGCACGACCCTCTCTGTACTACCCGAGCCAAACTTGGCCAGAGCTACCAGAGGTCTTGGCCTACTCTCTCCAAGCTGGCCAGACGGGTTGGAGAGGTCTCATTAATGTTTATAAGCTTTGTTTAGCTTGTATTCCCTAAGTCGCCTTCTACGAGATCCACGTGAGGTCTTGGAGTGGCCCTATTCTACTCTGCCGGAAACAACACGGCAATGAAAAATTATATTATAAAAATATAAAAAAAATACCTATTTTTTTCATATATAATCATCGTACAAGCGTTTATTATGGGATCTAAGAACTTAATCAAGACAAATGTAATAAGCCCAAACTTCCTATGGCCACCTTTTAGCTCTATTATATACATATAGGTGTGCAAAATTTCAGCTCAATTGGAAACCGAATTGGGTCAAATTTAACTTGCAAAATTTGATCTGACAGATGGAAAACGGGACAGACGAAACAAAATAAATATTGTAAAAACGAACGCCTTTAATCGGGAAAACTAATAACTGATTTTGATGCACAGATTGATTTTGCATGCATCGCTTTTAAGGTTCTTTGTTATTGTATTGTATTTATTGCTTTTTCTTTGATTGTCAAAATAAACTATTTATCTATCTAACATGGACTCGAATTTCAACTGTTTCATGCAATATAAGCCGCTGACAGATAGACAAATGGACAAGAAGAGGATAGTAATGTGGTTCTCTATCTCAACCTTTGGGTGCTAAATCTCAAAAAGACGAATGTAAGTTAATACCTATACATTATTTTAAAATGAAAAAATATTTAAAAATATAGCTATCTGGACACCAATTTAATATAGGCACCAATTTATATGAAACTTATTATTTTTTTGGTAAAAAAGAAGAATTACTTACATTACCATAGCAGAGTTCTTCATTATTCTGCCGCATGGTCCAAACTGTTGGATAGGAGATGGGGCGTTCAGGGATCTGGTTCTCCTGGAAACAAAGAAAAAATATCGTTAGCACACAGTAGGAAATATATGGTCCGTAAAGGCTTGGTGTACTTATGTCTTGTTATTTAATAACATGAAGTGGACTGTAAAACATAAGTTGCTCTTGAAAAAGCTAGGAGCGTCATTTTTTAAACGCTGTGTCACTAAACGAATGCTTTTTCCGAACGAATTAAAGTAGATACCTGAACGAAAGACCATTATTGTGGAACGAAAACTAAGTACTGGTGTACACTTTGTAAAAAGTTGGAAACATTCGCGATGGCTACTGACATTATACTGATTGGAACCCCGCTACTCATTCATTCAGTACCAGCAGTTATGCTAACTTAACTACAGCGTGTACTTTTATTTCTATACGCAGGATATTTGTAATATATTTTTAATCCAATAGAATAAAAAATACCAGAAAAGACCACTTTTAAGTCTGTATCAAATCTTTTATCACAACTGTTTAGAATCAAATCAAGAAATTTTACTCGGCGAGAAATTGTGATTTGAGAGAAAATTACAAGTTCTTTCGTTCTTGTTTAGTAGCATAGCAGAAAATTGTTGGCAAAGCGAAACGAAAGTCATCAAATTGGAAAACCTCTGATACGTTTTTCTGTTCCGGAAAATAACGACGTTTAGACCAATATCTATATTAAAATACCTATATTTATGCTTATGTAAATACAAAACAATATTACAAACATAAATAATTGGTTTCACGCTATAACGGCGGCGACGGCGTATAACGTCAGTTTCTAGATTTAGTTCAGTCAACGAATAATTTGTGGATGGAAAAGTCGAAAGCTGAAAGTTTGACTTAGGAACTTTGTTTGGACTAGTTATAAGATAAACATATGTTATACTTAAGTAAAGTACGTACGATAAAAATGTGAAAGCCAAAGTTGTAGAGAATTTTATCAATTTGATTATGCAGTACAACAAAATTTCGTATATGACGCACCGTTTTCGAGATGTAAGCAAAAAATAAAAATAACGGGATTTTCTTTGTGCCCCTCGGGCTTACCTCGGAGGGGTAAGGACTTTTAGTATGTTTATCTCCTAAGTAGTCCAAACAAAGTTCCTGAGTCAAACTTTCTGCTTTGACTTTCCATCCTCATACCCCTTTTAAGCACTCATTGACTGAACTAAATAAGATTTATTAAAAACCAAAAACCTTTTGAGTTCCTTAAAAGTAGGTTATCATCATGTTACCTTTTATCATTATCAGATATGGAGTTGAATGCTCCATATCCGCGATCTACAATAAAAACTTTAATATTCGTATGCCCTTAAAACTTCTTTTGTTCGTATCTCAAGCTAAAATTAAAAATTACCAAGCTAGGTCCGGTTGCAACTGGCGAGATACGACCAATAAAAAGGTTCACGCTGTATAAAATTTAAATTACAACAGTATTATATGCGTACGAGTCGAATTTGACCTTGCGACCTTCCTAATGAGTAAAACATGAATGTTGCGAATGAAAGCTTACTCGAATCGTATAAAATATAAACAACCTTTTACTCTTATGTTAAAAATTCTCAAGTACTGCGTGAATGTAACCTTTGCTTATAAATAATTTCCAATAATATTAAAATATTCTTTAAAAATAAATATACAGTACATTATACTCACATTTATTTTATCTTGTTTAAATATACAGTACCTGGGCGACCGAGCTTTGCTCGGTTATATCTCAAACATTAACTACATTTTTTTAAAATTGTCTAAAAACAATAAAAATTGAAAAAATAATATAAACTTGAACATAAAAAAAACGAAAGTAACCGAGTGGGATTCGAACCCATAACACACATTGTTGCCGTCCGCGTCTTAAAACCCTGGGCCAGACGGATAGTGGCCGGCAGAACGACATTACCGAGCATATTCTGTGTGGAAAGAACAACGCATGAAAACTCGAAAACGCGCGTTTTCCCAAACATAGACTAATCTAGATCGATTGTTTACCCCCTAAATATACATATACCATATACCAAATTTCAGCGAAATCGTTAGAGCCGCTTCCGAGATCACAGAAATAAATTTATATACAACATACATTCATACATAATATCACGCCTGTTTCCCACAGGGGTAGGCGGAGACTATGGACCTCCACTTGTTACGATCCTGACAAACCTCTTTTGTTTATATACAAACAAATAAATAAATATACAAAAATTGCTCGTTTATAGATATCAGATACATTATACAGATATTTATATTATACCTTTTGTATAATTTTATCATTATTATTTATTTAGGTAGTATATTTGAAATGTTAAAATGACAGACAGATTAAAAATTACAGCCAATTTCAATGTTATCGAATTTCCCTGAAATTAATATTTAACTTTTTGATAAGTTATATGTGTCTGTTGACATTAAATTTAATTACTTACCATTTCTGACATATCCCAAAAACTCAACAACAGACTTATAGTAGGCAACACCAGCTGCCAGGGTGCATGTACTTATTTACCTACTAACCATGTTATGTATGAGTGCATGTAAGCGAAAAATAAAGAAATAGTTTCTTATCAAACATTAAAAACTTTTGTAGCTTTTATCCTGACCTTTAATTAAATGTTCCGAAATCTTGCATCCAAATAAAACTTATCTAAATAATATATATGTAAAAATCCGTGAGTCTGTGATCATGATCAAATATGGGTAACGCGAAGCCCAATACATTTATTTTCCTGGCTCAAAATATTTTTTTTGATACTGTTAAGAAAATAACACATGATAAAATAATGAAACTTGTCATTATATGATCATGATAAGTTACATTTGTCATTATCAACGTGTTTTGCCATTATCAACGTGATTTTAGATTTATTATTGCAAACAATAACCGCCCAGGTGCGAATCGGATTCGCGCACTAAGGGTTCCGTACCATTATTATCTATAAAAAAGTCGCGTTTGTTGTATGGGAGCCCCCCTTAAATATTTATCTTATTTTGTTTTTAGTATTTTTTGTTATAGCGGCAACAGAAACACATATAATTTGTTAAATTTCAACTGTCTAGCTATCGCGGTTCTTGAGATACAGCCTGGTAACAGACAGACGAACCGACAGCGAAGTCTTAGTAATAGGGTCCCGTTTTTACCTTTTGGGTACGGAACCCTAAAAACTGACATTAAAAGCGCTACATGACTCGAAGAAACTATTACGTCATTAGTCTATATTTCATACATCTTATAGAAAATGCTGGTTTTGACGTTTAGAAAAAACTATCTGATTTGAGTTGTTGGAAAGTAGAGACTTGTCATCATTATACATAGTTATCAAACTTGAGGCAATAGTTATCGATAAGATTACATTTCAAGCACCATTTAGCTACTGATATTTGAATATTAACGAAGCAGATGCACTTACATGTTATTTTTACTAAACTCATGTTATAATTACATAATAAAAACAAAACAAATTCTCGAATATAGCAGACAAGTTGCAGACGCGTTTTTGGTACGTCCTAGATACAGATATTAATTAAATTATCATGAATGAAGTAACCGTTAAGTAAGACACACTATGGAAAAACAAGTATTTGTTTATTTAAGTCGCAGGTATGGTACATATTTATCTGTTTATAAATTGACCAGGAAACAATCATTCATTATTTAATTCTTTAATAATTTAAATAAGAGTTTATGCTACAATCACACAAGTTTTTATTGAATGTTTGTTTGTACCGATACCTTCAAATCCTCTAAACAAAACAAATTTTAAAATAAACAGTGGACAACACAAGAATAACCAACCAAAACTATGACAACATAGCTGTAAACCACACAAATACAACTCATTATAAAATCGCTGAGCTACATATAAGGATAACATACCTCCGATCAAAGTACTCATCTCTGGCCCTAACCAACTCAGACTTCCCTGATTCATGGGAATACTGTCGACGCAACATTTTGATCACATATCAACACTGTCACCTTACTACATTCATTTTAATTTAGATTTATTTGTTTATGTTACTAAAGTGGGTAGCTTATACAGCTCACTTTGCGAGTATCGCGGAGAGTGCGCAGGCGCTAGCGACTGGCGGCGCGCGCGCTCGGAACCTCTCAACCTCCCAACTTCCAAGCCTCTTGTCTTGAGTGACAGCTCTGACCTTGGATCAAGACACGATTATCGCGGTTTCGCGGGAGAATCGTTCCGTGTATGAATTGTATGATCTTATCGTGAACAGACGTTGGTTACATACATTATTTGGGTCAGTAACCTGTGTTTATCTATTTCTAGATATAATTGTTATTATACAAATTGAGTGAAATGTCACATTAACACGCTTATGCCACGTCTATCATTTTAATATCACTGTCACATTTAAATTAAATGAAAATTAATGTTATTACCAAAATTGTTTGTAAACAATACGTCAGTAAGTCTTCCAAATACTTAAGTCAACCGATGAGACGATACTTGTAAAATGTTTCTTATGTTATACCTACATTTAGCAGTTGAAACCTTTGCCTTATGCATTTATTAACTTAGTCTTTCATTTACTGCAAATACCTAAGACTTTTGCAGTACTTAAATATTTGTATATCTTAGAAAGTAGTATTGGCACGTGAATGATACGTGTGGATTGGATAATCCAAAGCGTTCGAAGTCCAATGTGCTCAGTAGACACATTCTATTACTCTGTGAATAATTAGCTGTGCCGCAAAGTCTAATTTGCATTCTATACACAAAAAATTACAGTTTTTATTGAAACTAGGAATTAAATTTGAAATATACGTACAAACGCTATCATGGCCACATTATTCAAAGCTAAATATAATTTAAAATTTAAAGCATCAGACAATACGGGAAGAAACTAAGTACATCTTAAAAGAGTTTAGCGCTATCGAATATATGTTATGTATGTTATAAGCTTGACGCCTATACCTGTGTGTCTGTCAGTGCGTCTGTCGTTAGTAGCTCTCGAACGGATGGCCTAATGTCGACGCTTTTTTTTTACTTGAAAGCAAGTTCCTCGCAGTGGTTATTAGGGCTATGTTTGATAAAAATTAATTCAGCAGTTCAAAAGTTATTGGGGATAAACGCTTGAAAGTCGGGGTTCTTTAGTTTGCCTGGCAAATAAAGTTGTATGTCAAATTCATAAGTATGCACTCCATAAATTTGCAAATTGCTTACTATATGATTGATTTAAGACTGAAGGTTTTCTTGAATATGGCGGTTAGTCTTCAAACACCATAGATGCAAGTAAGCTAATAAACATTTATGAGTTTATGACAATACACATAAATGTATGAAATGTGGATATTGGATACAAAAATAATTTAACTTTTGACAAAAGAACAGCCGAATTCATTTTCTTTCAAGAATTTACTTATACTCTACTTCAATCCTCAAAAGTTCTTTATCATATCTTCAGCAAATCAATATGGGACGAACTTGGTACTAGGCTTTGAAATAAAAAAAAAACATGAGAATCGGTTCACAAAGTGGCGAAGATATCACTTAACATACAAACCAAAAATATATACGGGTCTAATATATAACCTTTTCCTTTTAACAAATACCTAAAAGTTTCGTCTCATCGATAAAGCTTGCAATCAGCAATTAAATTGTTTGATGTCAGAAATTTAAAGACAAACGTTTGCAAAATGAGGATATTTGATGCCAAAACAATGATGATTAATATCGATAATCCTCAGGCTGGCAAGGTCGCTGAGGTGCTAGGTGACAACACATGGTAGCATTGACCGAGATAGCGCATCGGCGATTTCGTCATGTGTCCACAGCCTTCCATTGATGGGGCCTTCGTTAACTGCGTAGATGCCCTGGAGATGTGCCCTGACCCTGTTATAGATTTGATATATCCTAGTTTTTTTAACCGACTTCCAAAAAAGTGGAGGTTATCAATTCGTTTCGATCTTTTTTTTTATGTGTGCTTACTGATTGATTAATTAAAGACGCCCTGGACCGATTTAAAAAATTATTTTTTTGTTTGAAAGGGTATACTTGTCGGCTGGTCCCGTAGAAAATTTATCAAAATCGGATGCGTAGTTCGGGGTGAAGTCTGTTTTTAGTGTTGACGAATTATAAAGATAAGTGTTATGTAAGAATGGGCTTGTGTGATAAGACAGTTGCAGGAAATACTTGGTTTTAGTTTGTTGTGATAGCAACGACGGAGTCGCTACCTATTTCTTCAATTATTAACTTTTGCTTGACGATTAACCGTAGTCAGCAATATATGTATAGATTGGAGCATAAGAGTTGAGCTACATCTGGCAGCAGGGAACAGCACTTTCGCACGCTGTTAACCTTTCCTGTCGCTCAGAACCATCATTAGCTAGAGCGCATGTAGCCCAACCTTTACAATACTTTTAGTTTTTCTTTTGTGGCATAATAACTGAACGAAATAGCACAAGTCACGACCTAATACAAGTACCAAACTAAAACTGTATATAATGTAAACTACAAACAACGTGCACTACCTGATTAACACAAAAAATATTCTTTACTTTTTAGCAGACTTGTAACAAATGTACATACATACTCTTCAAATATGATCTAGTCCTTGAATCAGCAATTTCCGTAAAATGTGCAACATTGAGATTGACGTCATCCACTTTATTATTTATTGTATCGTGTTCACGTCTATGTGAAGATCTTGTGTGAATATGACAGGTGTTTTATATATTGACTAGTAATTGTGATGATTCTATTGCAACATGAAAATCTATTTCCCGGTTGTATAAAGAACTAATAGAACTAATTTGTTTACAATCTGAGTCATGCTGATATAATATTACTTGTCATGCATAGACGGTTCTCCCACACATAAATATTATCAGATCCCATAAATAGAAAATAGTCTTTGGAATTAATTATTAAATATAAAATTACGATGTGTTCAACAATTTATAAATGCAGAATACTTGTTTGATCAGATTAAATATCAATAAAATATTATAAATATTATAATACATACGTTTATTTTTAAACATTTTCGTGTTGCGTTTTGATAAGTGTCACGCGTAAGCAATGCATTATACTATTATTATGATATACAACGTGGAAGGAATATCCCCGTAATAAATAGAAAAAAAACAGTCAAAAACAAAGCAAAACATTTCGACATTTTCATACAAAAGTGTGCAGCCCCCGAGCAATGCGTATGGGAAAGTCGATTTTTTAATGTTTTTGACTATTATTTTAATGTCAACGTTGTATAGTAATCTAGAATAGATAGCCCGTGATTCGATTTATTACGGGGATCTCCCTTCAAAGTTGTATAAAATCAACAACAAGGATTTTCCCGACTTTAAGGATACATTGCAATTACCATAGATAAAGTTAAAACAACTTTTTCCCGGATCTACCGGGGTCCGGGTTCTTGGTTTCGACATAATAGGCACGAACGCAGGCATCTTTAATAAGGCAGAAGTTTGCACGATTTGCAAGTAAATCTTATTTGTTTTTCGTGACACTGACTGACTACCTGGCCATACATTGTCGTATTCAATTAACAGGGAGGTGAAGTGAAGAGCTAACTTTGTTATTTAACAGGACCTAATAAGATCGTTGAGTGACGTATTATTAGTAGTACCTGAGTGACCGAGCTTTGCTCGGTCGGTTACATCTCAAACATTAACTACATTTTTTTAAACTTGTCCAAAAACAGTACAAAATAAAAAATTATACTTATATAAACTTGAACATAAAAAAAAACAAAAGTAAGTCACCGAGTGGGATTCGAACCCGTACCACTCTTTCTAGCGGTCAGCATCCTTAACCGCTGAGCTAAGGATGGCGGCCGGCGCGACGAAATTAGCGACCATATTATGCGTGGAAAGAAAAACGAATGAAAACTCGAATACACGCGTTTTCCCAAACATAAGACTAATCTAGATCGATTGTTTACCCCCAAAAACCCCCATATACCAATTTTCAGCGAAATCGTTAGAGCCGTTTTTGAGATCACAGAAATTTATAAATATAGAAATAAATAAATATACAAGAGTTGCTCGTTTAAAGGTATAAGATAAGATACTTGAGTGACATTGGGGTTATATAATAATAATATTAAAAAGCTTTATTTGAGATACTAAAAATAAAATATTTTAGTTTCCCGTGCAACCTTAGATCAGCTGATCGGTCAACTTGTATGGAAGGCTAAAAATTACTTTTGTTATTTCGATATTTGTTCTTTGGGGAAAGTTGTTCAATATCATGGACTGACCCTTAAAATAGTTTTACTATATTTTGTTAGACCTTATTTAGACAACATAAAAATGAAATTACAAATATACCTATTATGGTGTTCCTCCAAAAGGATCCAACTCAGCATATGCTAGCTATAAGGAGTGCCAGCGCTGGTCTTCCGTGGAACCTCGTTGACGTCACGGCAATATGTACTTACTAAAAAGTTTACAAAAACTAATAATACACCGCAATAATAATTACTGACAAATATTTAAACGTAATAAAGAAATATACATTTAAAAGACAAAACGACAGTTAACAACATACGCTATTTGAAGTCCTTTAGGAACTACCTCCCTGTACACTATAAACTAACTACTAGTAATACTAGTAAACTACCCAATTTATTGTTCAAAATTTAGCCAATACAATTTAATGGCCCAATGGCAGCTAATAATGTTTAGCAAATAACAGAATTGAAATTAAAATTGTTTTTATTTTAATTAAAAAAATTATGCCTTACACGTGTAAGATAAAGTGGATATATTACCTAATGTGACGTGAACCATTTTAAAAATTACGCTAGCTATATTAATAACCTATCTAGTATCATTACAGAGTGACCCCATAATTTAAGCGATTCAGGAGAATTGACTATAGTATAGCTACTTAATGATATCAATTAAGGACAATTAAAAAGAATAAATTTCAATCACGAGATGACCATGAAGTTGGCAGGCTCTAAAGAAAGTACCATTAATATTGATAAGACACTGAACATTTATATAAGAGACAGTAGATTTAGATTCATGGTGTAGTAGTAGGTCTCGGAAGACCACGACATGAGAACGATTTAAGGAGGTAAATTCAAAGAGAAGATGAGTTCTGATGTTGTTGCCTTTCGCAGTCGTGTATGACACTTGTATCCAAGTAACAGAACGTAAAAGGCAGAAGAAGAAAGTGACGGAAAGACTTTATATTAATTATTATGTGTCAATCAGTGAAGCCGTGACCCATAGCAACTATCAGCTAGAGAGCTCTAGAACTCACGCCACGGACCACGACGATATAAAGTGATTGATAGCTAGACATGCACTATCTTAAAATGTTTTTTATTATGGCTGATAACGGAGCGCAATTGAGAAAATACACGACAGCGGTAACTTCTGACGATGTTTCAAGAATATTGAAGATAATATTTTAAACAAGACCCTCTGACAAATAAACGCAATGGAATATTATTAATATGGTGTACGGGCTATTTACGTACAAAGTCAGCTACTGGCCGAAATGCTTCGATCTCATCCGAAATAGAATAATTTCTTTAGATATAAGTAGCACCTATGTACTATGTTTACTTTTATAAGGTTTTATTTGTACATTTTTTCAAGTGTACATGAACGAATAAAATAAAATAAAAATAAAACATGTTTGAACAGATAAAGATAGGACAAATCGGACATCTTCTAGAAGAAGTTTTATTTGTGTTTGGTATATTTTTTCCTTCTTAGTCAGTTGCACCACCGTTTTTATCTTTCTCACATTCCTCTCCATCCATTGGTTGTCTGAAACAGATCGCTTTAAGCGATAAGCCCGCCCATTGTACTCATTTAATGTAAAATTATTTCTTTGTTATTTTTTCTTTTGGTGTACAATAAAGAGTTATCTCTCTATCTAAGATCACAGAAGTTTCTTATTTAAATTATTCTACAAAGTTTGTATGTGAAATTATGAAAACCTCATTAAACGGCTAGCCAATCGTAGGTACATACTCTTAGTATAAAACAAAGTCGCCTCACATATGTATGTACGCTTAGACTTTTAAAATACGCAACGGATTTTTCATCAATAGAAAGAGGATCCAAGAGGAAGGTTTCCGTGCTTTGCCAAGGCGAGCTCTTACCATGTAATATTTAAGTATTGTCTACAACTAACGTTTGTTAACTTTCACTCATCGTAGTCCAACTAGAGGCTGAACAGTTGCAAAACTAAGATTTTTCACTCCGCGTCTCACATGTCAATCATGTCTCTGTACGACAACAGGTGGCTGACACCAAGTGGCACTAATGTATGGTCTCGTATGTCACCATGGAGTAAAATGCGTGATGTCTACATCCTACTGTATGTATAGCAATGCATGTCAGGGTATTACATAGTCTTGATGGCAATTGTGGTGATCTAATATGTAAGACACAGGTTATCGTTGAGCCTGTGATCTGTTTTATTTACAGAGAATATCAGTGCATTATTGGAATGAAGGAACCAATAAAATTAGGGTTTGTATACAATCATCACGCTGAGCACACGGGTTAGTTATGGAAATAGATTATACACAGTATTTGCATGTAGAACCCGCTTCTCGTTTGCCTTAGACGCCTCTTGCTTGACACCAATGGGACAGAATATTTTTTCAAAACTAAAACCGCGACTTCAGCCTCAAACCCAGGTGTCTTCGAATAATCGGTGAACATTCATAAAAAAAGGATCACGACGAAATTGATAATGGAAGTCGGTAAACAAGAGTTGTTATTAGACTTCAATTTGTACTTCGTTGGCGCCACGTGGCCAATCTGTAATTTAAGAAACTCGAGATTTTCTTATGCTTACTAGTTTCAGCGCCCGTAATGTAGATAATGCGAAATCTGAAGATTATACAATAACACAAATAATATCGAAAGGTCCAGTGAAAATAAGTCTTAAATAGCGCCGTATGTCGTTAGTAAATTTCTATTAATGGATGAACTTGACATTTAAATTTCACTATATTAACTGATTCATACCGGTAAAACAGTTTTTGACTTTACATAAATTTATCAGCTCTTTTTAATTGATAGTGCCAAATAGAACGAATGAACCGTTCAGAAAACAATAGTGTATTCATACACAGGAAAAATATTATCACGTCTCAAATGCATTTAGAAAGTAGATCACTAGACACATTTAGTGATCGTGCATGCATTAAAATTTTCATAACAATTGATGCTGACATAATAAATAATAATATAATAAATACATGAATACGATATGATTATGTTGTAGTACCTATAATCATATAAAACCAGGCCAAACGAAACAAAACAATCAATATCAAGCATTAATTTAAATTTTAGGTATAATTTTAATCTTGTATTCATACATTTAAAGCAATGAAGGTTGAATACAACAGTAGGTAGTATTTTATGTATAATTGACTGTAGAATTGTACTTTTATAAGTTGAAGGCTTTCGGGTTTCTCCATAGAAACCAACACGTAAACAAAGCGACCATACGTAGAATATAATAATTTAGCCACTTAAATCACACGAATAAAAAATCTCGATTCGACTTAAAATCTATTTTTGGAACTGCCATTACTAAACATGCATAATACATTAGAAATACCAGTTTTATAGGCCATTTTTTTCTATTTTAACATTTATGTCTCACACTTATGTAATTTATGTCTAATCAATAATAATAGAAATAAGTTTAAGATTGTTTATTATTATTAAAAACTTACTATCAAAGGAAAATACCTTGTCATTTGGTATTACATTATACATATACCCTCTACAATATTAAAGATTTACCCCCTTATTTATAAAAATATACGTTTGGTAAACCTATTTCATTTAAAATGTGCTTTGCCTCGTTCTTTCAATGTCAAATATTGAAAAAAGGGAAAATTATGTTTTAACTAAAATAGGTATAACAAATGACTTTTATGAATATGAGCGTAACTATACTGCCCTCCTCAATTACACTTCTAAAGAATTTACCAGAAATATTAAAGCTCCTGAAATTGTACTATTTTAACAATTTAAACCCGTTTTTAGATAGAACGCGTTATTATCCATACTTAAAACTAGTTTTTAACTATGGATAGTAAATTAACTAGAAATGCCTAGTCAAAACTAGAATTTACCACTGATATATTTGATTTTCAGATAAAACTAGGTAATTTATACATAAATAACTTAAGGGCTGCAGATTGTAAATGATTCATTCTCTACGACTCTGATTGTCTCTGGTCTAATCTTTGAAAGTGTAAACTTTAATTTGAATGCTAGATAGATAGACAAGTCCGGTCACGGTATTTACTGAAAGTGAGCAAACGATAGTGCCTACATGACGATATTGAAGCCTTGAAAGTTAAGTACAAACGTACTTCGCTAATTATACCGGGGCTGCCAAATAAGAGTGCCAGGCCAGGGTTTTGTAGATGTATTAAATCAAGGACAGTTTTTTTCAAAATTACATGGTATGTAAGAGAATTTTTAGAGAAGATAATGTCATCTTGGACATATCAGTGAATAAACATTTTATATAACTACGAATAGACAGATAGTGGACTGTAAACCAGTCTACATCTACTCTTGATTTGACTTCTATAATACTAACTTTCGTTTATATAACCAATGTGTTATCTTATCATCCACATCGTTAAAAACACAATCTAACAATATCAGTATAAATTGAATAAGAATAAGCAATCATAGGACTTCTATTCTGGAGAAATAAATTGGTGTTATAAATAGAGAAGATAAACGTAGTATTTATTATAAACGTTCAGCTAGTCTAGCTATTATAAATGTTGATGAATTTATTTTGTATGTATTTCTTGTACTGGATAATTCTTGTTCTTGTATGGTCGTAGTTAGAGGGGGGCAAGGGTAGGCAGCCCTACCTTCGCTTACTCAAGAAACCTTATTCTTAGGGTGAGCCAAAACTTAAATTTGGCTCACCCGAGTTTACGAATTGATTAAACCGACAATTTTTTTTAAAGGCAATATTAATAAATTCAAGTTAGATCACTTGATGATCTGCATTTTATTAATGAAGCTGTATTTATGAATGAAATGTTTATTTATAAGTTTTTGTTCGCACCTAAAGGAATGTAAGCGCCGATTCACACTGGTACGGCAGAACGTGGTCGCGCGCGAGATTTATGTTATTCTTAAGCTGTTATAATCATTCTGTAGATAGAAATAAGGGTGAACATGGTGCGCTGTTGGCCGCTGCCATTTCAGTCTGAAGCTGCTTTGAATAGAGAGAGAGAAATGGAGAGGATTGTTTGCATACAGGCAATACAATACAAATACTTACTCTTTATTGCACCACGAACACAAAGAAACACAAAAAGAAAAAGAGAAATATTCTACAAAAGCGAACTAATCGACAGACCTAATTAAAAGAAAAAAAGAGACTGGCTAAACCGCCTTGCGCGGCGTCTCCCACCCCTATTTGAAAAGTCTATAGCTACGCCGAAGTATTAAGTCGGCAATGACAAACGCTGATAGGTCATTTCCAATGCATTGGTACACGGGAAAGCTGGCTCGGCTTTCTATCGACACTCGCGATCACCGCGACAGACCAATTAACTGGTTTCAATTAAATGTAAATGAAATGCCATTGCTTCTAGGATATATCGTGGTTGTATTTATATGCTTTATTTTATAGCCTAGTTAAATAACTACATGTATCTCTTGAGGCTGTGAGGAATACTAGTTCATCACTTTTGACTTTGTGAGTTTTATACTTCACTGACCTAACCAAAGGATACCCATAACTTCATAATGATGTTTCTATTGAACGCATGCTATCTGCCTCATTAGGGATTTAAACGTGATTGTGTATATGCTAAAGGCACACTTCGAAGTACTTACAACCACAGATTATATGGTATAAGCCTAAAAAATATACTGAATCTATTTCAAGGGTGAATTCAGTCTGTGATAGTGATTAGTGAACAACTTTCCCCTAGGAACATTGTATCGAAATATGAAAAGTTATTTTTGGATTGTCACACAAACTCGGATCAGTTGATCGGTCAACTTGTATGAAAGGCCACAAATTACTTTTCATATTTCGATATATGTTTCTTGGGGAAAGTTGTTCAGTATCATAGACTGAATTCATCCTTAAAATAGTTTCAGTATATTTTGTTAGACCTTATATAAGTGACTGGTACAGCTCCTAATCCATGTTTCGTCAGTTTAATTTTTGGTTAAACTTAATTAACTACCATATTTTCGCCTAGGAAACGGGCAAGGATGCAAGCCAAAGGCACAGGAAACAGAACAGAACGTCTTGAATAATGACCGACATAAACGAAGGCTGCAGTAACGCATCGAGGGTTATCTGGGTCGGTGGAGAACTTGGAAAAAGGGTGACGATGCTTTATATGGTCACGTGTTCCATAGCAGCTACAATATTCTATTGAACCATACGTATTTGCATAAAAATACACATTTTATAAGTTAATATTGTCGTCGGTAAAAGTCCTTCCTTTGTCGCCTTAACTTAAATGTTTGTCACAAAATGTCCCCTTGACACTTGTCATTGATCATATCCATTTTCAACTGATAATTGATTTATTACTGCGGACAAACTGATATTAAGAGCGCTATTTGACTCCGAAAAACGATGACGTCATTAGTCTTTATTTAATACAAATTCCATAGAAAATGTTTGATTTGACGTTTAGAGAAAAGTAGATTTGAGTTGTTGAGAACTTTTTTTTTGTAGCTGTTAAATTGGATGCCTTTGATGCTACACATACATTTATGGTTGCAGCTTACTAACAACGTAGGTACCTTGAGGAAATTTGTTAGTAAGCTGAAGTGAATGTGGGAAAAGTAAAATAGTTTCAGAATTTTTTAAAACCTCATATACCCATATGAGGTTTTAGTTTAGGTCTAACTTATCGACGGCGATCTAGGCCGATACAAAACTTGGAAATAGGGTGACCAGGTGAAACCATACAAGTCATACACAAATCCGGAGCGGCGTATGTATGGTAACTTGACTCGAGTAGGACATAATGTGAGACTCGTCTAATAAAAGAGAAAGGTTTTATACCAATTTAGTTTTTCAAAATAGTCTCAGGTTTTCGAAAGCAGAAATCCTGCGTTATTTACTGTCGAATCATATCTTAGATTAATTTACTATACCATCGAGACAAATGTAAGTACTACTTTATATATTATTATATTGGAAATAGTAGGTAAGTACTGTAGAATTTAGTAACAATGTGGGGGTTAAGTAGACTGTATTAGGGCTGGTGAATAAAAAGGTCTGACGTTGTTTAACTTCGTGTATTCTGCTATGAACGGAAGTGGAAGAAGAGTAAAAAATACATTGTCCGTAGATAATGAAGTTTAGCATAGATAAAACCAATTCCATGGATAAAACAGACTAAAATTATAAACTAAAATGGAGTTGCCAACAGTACATAAAAATACAATAAACATAGTACTTATTTCTTGACGTCATTAGTATATTGTTGTTAGCTATTAAAGACGTTAGTTCTGTTTACCTTTACTGAAAATCTTCCTACATTTTGTAAAGTTCACGGGCAAATGAAGAATTAGATAATTATCATTTTTCATAATTAAAACTGAATTCAACACATAACTACACAACTGATTTTGATAAAAAATTTTGGGACCAACTAACAAATATAAAAAAAGAAGTTTTGAAATTGTTCCAGGCGTCTTTGAGTAATCGAGAACATACATTCGAATTGATAAACTCCTGCTTTTTTGAAACCGTTTAATAAGTAACAGAAGTAGCATTAATAGGATTATTTGCTGACGTATTCAGGTCGATCGATTGAAAGAAAGTTTACGTAAAAGATTTATCAAAAGATTTATATGGAGCCATGCTTAGTACGGGTGTGAAACGTGGACGATGACCAAAAAGGATAGAGATAGATTAGAAGCGTTTAAATTGTGGTTCTAGAGAATAATAAAAAAATGAGTTGGAGAGAAAAAAATACAAATGAAAAGGTATTAGAGAATGTGAAAATACTACAAATTATTGAAAATAGAAGGGGGAAATGTTCGGACATCTCTTACGACACGATGTGTTCTTTAAAACAATAATGGTAGGAAAAAGATATGGAAATAGAGGAGCGGGACAACCCTGAAGAATAATTATCGACTAACTAAAATACAAATTAAACGTGGAAACATATAAGGAGGATAAGAACTTAGCGAAAGAGAGAGAGACATGGAAAGCACTCTACCGACACGAGCCCAGCTCTTAAATATAAGTAGATTCAGATCGAATGCTTATATACCTAACAAATTAATCAGCGAAGCCCACCAAACAATTTAGCTGGGCGCACCTTTTGTTGGCATCGACCAGCCGTAATTTGGGCTGCCTACCCTAATTTATGAATTCAAGGTATAATCAAAAAGTACTTAGATTTTATTTGATGTTTTACTGGAAAAGCAAACGTAGAGACTGTATCTTTTGTCCAATCATTGAACAAGTAAAAACAATTTATTATAAATACTCATATTTCTGCAAACAAAATAATAAATTACTTCCTATCAATGTCAAATTGAATATATAAATTTAATTACCCACCAAGAATGTTTTATGACATGAGACGTGACTCTTGCATATGCAATAATTGACTTTGATGCAACAATTGGACTTTTTTGTAAGAATTGAGAACACATTTATTCATTGTAATTAGGTATTTTGAAATTTCTTTGGATATCTGCGGACTAAATAATATACAAAAACATGGGTAATACATAACTATAGGAAGTCGTTACATAGATTATCACGTTATTATCCTTAAAGGCGTTGATGGAGCATAGGGCCGTAAGACCTAAAAGTCGCATTTTGCGTGACGGTGGTCGCAAAGGCGGAAAGGGAATAAAATTAGTGATTGGTTGCTAGTCGCGTCGCCTAAAATTAGGAAAAGAGAATAGAAGCAACTGGTACAATCTAAGTTTTCTCTTGGTCTTCCACACCAGCATGGAAATCCTTAATTGAAGGCCAAGTAGAATAGCTATGATGCGAAATGGTTATATATTCCACGAGATTAACATAATATCGCCAGTGCAAATAGCTGGCGAATGCAGTTTAGCATAACACGATAACGCTGACCGTTGGAAATTATTTACAACCAACCACCCCGGTTCTACAGAGTTGATAAATAAATTGACACATTAACCCCAAATCAATAAATGAAAGTCCTGTTTGTAAATAAGCAAGTGAACAATTATATGGGTATGTTTTTGTGGGATCAATAAATATTTTCGAAATCTCTTCAATGCAATGTGAAACAATTGAATAGAAATAATCCAGGAGGTAAAAGAAGAGTTTTGCTTCAAAAATGGCTTAATTTTTTGGTCACCTCAATATTAGAGACATCATTAGGAGATTAAAAAAAATACACAATATACAGTATTCAAACTAGTCTATAGATGTACTCTAAGGTCTAGAATCTACTTTTCAAAGCACAGACCTAGATAGGTATGTCATTCAAAGATATAGCGATGTCAAATGGATAACCATAGCAACTAAATGGCAGCTTGTGGTAACAAGTCCATTTCAGAGACATTTACCCCGCCGCATCATATCAAAGCAAGGAAAGCGTCGACAACTTTGTTATTATGGAACTCGACGTGAATAACTTTTTTAGAAAATATACTAGAAGTTAACCTGAATTCTGACCTCTGTACAGAATACAAGTACGTCGTGTCGTTAAAACAAGATTTCAAATAAATGTCAATTTGTGGTAATATGCCCGTTACAGAGGTGTTTACCCTGCCGCGTGATATCAAAGCAAGGAAAGCGTCGACAACATTGTTAATATGGAACTCGACGTGAATAACTTTATTAGAAAACATACTAGAAGTTAACCTGCGTTCTGAATTCTGTAAAGGTTACAAGTACGACGTACTTGTCGTTAGAAAAAGATTAGATTTAAATAAATGTCAGTTTGTAATGTGCCCGTTACAGAGGCGTTTACCCTGTCGCGTGGTATCAAAGCAAAGAAAGTCAACAATTTTGTTATTCGATATGGAACCCGACATGAATGAATTCTTTGGAAAATACTAAAGAATACTAAACATCGTACGTTGTGAACTCTGTATACGAGGGTGCAAATAGGTCGTGTCGTTGGAAGAAGATTTAACATAAATGTCAATTTCTGGTTATGTGTTCGTATTAGAGATATTTACCTTACCGCTTATAGTCAAAGGAAAGTTAACAAGTTTTGTACGTCGATATGAAACATGAATGATTCCATTCGCAAGATATGAGATAGCGCACTGTGAACTGCTCTCTACCTTTGAATTAAAATGATAAAAAAATAAAAATTTTGTTCAGATGACAAGATACATAATTGTGTTAGTTTTAATGTAACTTATTTTAGTAATATATATGTTGATTGCGTTCATACATTTATACCTTAGAGCATTAAGGTATACCTTAGAGTGAGTTTTAAATATCACCCTCCTTAAAAAAGACAACTACGCCGAATAAGAGGGAGTTTTCATGTATGGTTTTTAATTTTTATAAAATATCTACTTACATTTCTCTACTAATATTTTAAACAAGACAAGTTATTTTGTTTAAAGAGCACTAGAAAAACGTCGAAAGTAACTTTTTAAAATACTTCTATTACCATTGCATTACCTAAATCCTAAATCTTGCATACATTTTTTTTATTTATTTATTTGATCTTTATTGCACAATAAAAAAGTATAAGTGGCGGACCTAATGCCGTATGGCATTCTCTCCCGGTCAACCATTGGACCAAGCGGAAAATATGTGTGGCTATGGCGTGACAAAATACGTGAAAAAGTAAACTAAATGTATATAGTACATAAATATGTATATTTAAAGGTACATATAAAAGAATAAACTATCAAACAAAGGTAAAATATATAAAATACAATATATATATTTATAGCATGGATACTAATAAAAATATATATCAGGATGACTGGGACTAGATATACATAGGTACATCCTTCGATTCTAACAATTTCGATTTATTAAACTTTGTAGTAGCATAGGTAGATATGTTACAACTACCTGTAATGGTTATGCGTTCAAGTTATTTCTTTAAATGATATGTTTGAAATTGTAACAGATAACATAATTAAGTATCATTATTTTTAATTGAAGTGCCATGTTATGACCAAAATTATATCATTTACTGTTATCAGTTAAGTCGGTTAGATAAAGAAACCGCATATTTATATAAAGGCAGCTGTACATCGATAGAGTACGCAAATTGCTTATTTTTTATGCGCGGTGACTGCAGTGCCGTTGCAAGTAAATGAACATGTATTTGCATCTGATTTTGCACATAGATGACAAGACCAAAGATAATATAAGGCTAAGACGGTACTTATTTGCAATCACAACCACATAATTATTAGTCACGTGATCTGAGAGCATAGACCGGTCTAATTAAACTAAGTAGAGTGCAGCAGCGGCAGTTAGCCAGCACTTACGGCCAAGTCCCGGATCGCCTCCTGCGGTGACTCTTGGGCTGAGGCTCGGCCGCGTGCAGCAAGCCCTGCGGTATCAGGCTCTTCGACGGCTTCCTCCGGCACAGCCGGTAGTCCGACCTCTCCGCTGCGTTCTTACACAGCCTCGACAACTCGCTCTCCGACCCGCACCACAACGATTCCATCGACAACATTGTTCTAGGATATCTTCAGTACATCACTCCGTAACAGTATCACGCGATCAACTTTCGCCTATCACATCACTGTTACAACAGCGAATAGCGGCGAACAGATGATATGTTCGAAATTTTAGAACGTTCAAATGCAAAAGTTAAGTAAAATTTCACAATCTGCAATGTTTTGGGCTCGGCAACCTTCTGCTACGGCGGCGGCGCGCGAAATCGCATTGCAAAATTCTGACACATGAAGCCTGCTCGACTGGATGGTTGAATATTGCAAGGCTATGCGGGAGGTGCAGGCAATTTGTGAATTATTGAGTTACACGGAAACGTGGAGCGCGGCCGGTGGGCGTAGCGAGGACGTGAGAGCTCGCCAGCCGCGGACGACCGACTGTTTGGTGTGCGAGTAGGGCTGCGAGCAGGCCCCTGCGGCCGCGGCTCCACGGCGACGGCGAGTGCTCGAAAATCGCAAACAAAAGCCGTCTGGACGCCACTTCACGCCACGCGCCGTTATCGCGCGATTAGCCGAAGCGACAAATCTTGACCTGGATCATAGCACGGCACAGATTCGTGCCCCCGTACCAAAGTAACTTTGACATTTAACCAAGCTGCAGTGCGTTACAGCAATTGTTTATTTTTAGATTTGCATCAATGAGTAAGCAGAACTCTTAAGAAATACACATACCAGAGTAGCAGAATTTGGAGCGCTATGTCATCATTGGTAACTTTTAATTGTTTTAAATAGTAATTACTTACTTAAAAATCAAGAAATCATGGATTAAAGAACAGAATAGTTGGAAGAGTAAAATAAATCCCATTAGATGCTGTCAAATTAATACATTAAAATATAATAGGAAAAACGTAAGTATATGAGCAAAGAGAATTCTAGCTTTATAACTTTCAAGGTTTTACAAATATGAAGAGAAATGTTAGGTGACTCAACTTTCGTACTACAGTAACTTTCCCATGCGACAAAAACAAACAATTAAGTATTTATTTACAAATTCAAAACATTCCTTTCAAAACAAATTGACCAAGGAGAGTAGAGTTCAACGTTATGACACGGTTTAAGCTACAATCCTATTCTTAAGTATTCACAATCATCAAATGACTGCATACAAAATTAAGTTGGATTATAAATAATATAAGTATACATAGGTTTCTTGCTATAGTTTTATTTACGAAAATACGAGTTTTATTTACTACAGTTATTTGCTTTAACGTAAGTACCTACTTGTTTTTTTAACTTTATAAAAAAAACATGAATATTCTCATTTTGTACACGACCTTTACAGAATTCTGTTTTTCTGTTTACATACGTGGCCGTGGTAGCGCTTGCAATGCATTTTAAAGATTTAAAATGTTTTTACATTTCGTACTAGTTAATTCAAGGTACGTCATCGAAGATGGCACCACGAGTACGACAAACCTTGCTTATTCTATTGAATAATGAGCGAAGTCTGAGTATTACTCAATAGCAGTAACAATGTGATGTAATGTTATTCAACCGCAGTCCATTTGGACAGTTCCTGCAATTTCTTGTACGCAGCCAAGCAGGCTACTGGACAATGCGTCATCTAGCACTACAGCGTCCTATATCATCATCATTTTAGCAGATTGCTGATCATAAGTGGAATATATTTAGTGTTTATGACTACGACTAAGAGTGGAATAAGTAAGAGAAAGTGTTCGGCAGCGTCCTCTGTGTGAAGACTGTGATCTACCTGCTCAGCGTGGATTAGAAACCTTCACTTTATTGGGACAGGAGTTTAGTACAGCAGTTGATTCAGATAGGCAATAAAGAATTGTTTTAAAGCGACCTTGAGGTAGTCTGACCATCTAGTAGATTACGTATATACGCGCTTGCCGGTACGTGGTCTCCATTCGAGAACGTTTTTGCCCTGATGCGTGTTACTATATTGCGTGATTTGATTAGATTACCAATACTTGAATTGCTTGAAATGTTTGTAAGGGCAAGCATTAGCAGGGATCGGATTTAAACAGGAGCTGAAGTCAATAGTTTAAAATCAACAAATGAAAATAAGGCAAACCAAAGCACAAAAGACAGAGTGCAATGGAAGAAAGAGAGATCCCTTTATTTTTACTTTTGTACTTGACTATTAAATGTATAAAATTATTTTTATTGCATGTAAAGAGTCATGAGTGGATGAAGCGAGAGGTCTGTAAAGATAGATCTAGAGGAATAGTCTCTGCCTACCGCTGTAAAGAACAGGCGTGATAGTGTGTGTAAAATAGAAATTTTTAGCTGGAGCAGCTATAAGGAACGTTTTTTTGTTGAAGAAGAGAGGAACTTTTTCATATTTTATTTTTCATAAGAGCAGAAGTTTGTTTTGGTGTTAACTATGTAAATAATATTTGCTAATTTCAATTAAAACTGTTTATTCAAACCAAAAAAGGGTGCATTAGTAGTTCTCCATTTTAAAATACGAGAAAATGACGTCAGGTCAAGGTTGGACTCAACGTCAAAAAGTATTTTTTTAAATAGTGTTTTTCTTTTTCACACTGTACTGAGTGTGGTCAAAACAAATCAATCAAAATGGACCTAGTATGCAGTAGTCTTTTCAGGAACCGGGAAAAACAGGCAATGGTCTTAACAAACAGTGGTCAAACAAAACTATGGTCCCTAACGTCAAAAAGGATTATAGTTATTTCGGATAGAGCGATTGGACGTGCCATAGCGACTGAAATACAAAGGGAAAGAAGTCAAGGCGCTCCCGGTCGTCACCCAATAATGAAAGTGCTGTTTACCGTTCCGTTCATTGCACAAAGTCACATGTCATGCGAAAGTAAATGAGACGCCGGGCTCTTTGTTATTAATAATGTCACTTACACGTTATATTTTAGTTATTTGTTAATAATTGCGTGTTGTTAGTCACTGGTGCTACTAACATTTAATCGTGTACTTAATATTGTTTCCCAATCGGTTGGGATGTTATTTAATCACAATACCTATTTCTTGTTTTTTTACAGCTCGTCTAACTCTAACTAAGTCAACCAAGAAAATATGACTATAAAAAATAAAATGACTAACTGTAAACAGCTGGGAATTGGGACCTCTCAAGAGGCATAAGGCTGTCGTTCACACTACTCCTGGATTCCGTTCCCACCTGTAATGTTCTCTTTGTGCCTCGTTTACACAGTGCGAGCTAGCGTGCGAGCCAGCTTGCCATTCTACCAGCCAAGTAGCTGCCGTGGAGCTACTTGCATTGCACCGTGTGGACACATCATGCGAGTTATGCCTCGTTTACACAGTGCGAGCTAGCGCGCGAGCCAGCCTGCCATCCTACCAGCCAAGTAGCTGCCGTGGAGCTACTTGCATTGCACCGTGTGGACACATCATGCGAGTTATGCCTCGTTTACACAGTGCGAGCTAGCGAGCGAGCTATCTAGCAGTTGCCGTGCAGCTACTTAGACTATGTGGGTAGACACATACAGATTGGAGATGGACAGTAGCTCGCATGCGAACTACTTCCACGTTTATTGTTTTCACTGGCCCACTCGCCTTCCCCAATCAGCTGCATGACAGCGGCTCGTTTACAAATATTTATTGACAGTTTATTGTACACACTTTATGCTAAAATCATGTATCATGTATGGACCTAACATATGCTTTGCTTTTAAAAATAGTGCTGGACAGAATAGTCGTTATTTTAAAGTAAACACGCAGACATCTGTTTCTCGAGCATAGGTCAAGAGTCATCGTCCTGAAAGTGTTACGTTCCTGGGTGTGACTCAGTTCAGAGGTTCAGTACATACGTCACGTCACTTGATCATGCGGAACTGACAGAACTGTGTCACAGCAGTAAAGGCGTGGGGTTGTATTTTTCGAGTAATTAATTTTGTGATCTGATCGATCTATAATTATAATTTAGAAACTCCCAAAAAGGCAAATATAATTATGTCAATCAACAAAGGGATTAAAATTATATCTCAATTTAACCCGCTCTATCTATAAACCAAGCAATTGTCTAAATTGCGCATAGAAGTGTATGAAGCATGGAGCGGTATTTCGTATGTACTCGCATGCTTAATTTGACATGGATTTTTAAACGTAATTTTTCACAGAAAATTAATGAAGTAGCATGGATTTTGCGTGTTTTTCCAGAAAAGAGAAGCATTTTTTCTTTCACATTGTTTGGTTGTCATTTCATATTTTTTACAGTAGTAGTTAGTAAAGTCAAGGTAATTCGGTAGTTGTTTCACAAAAAAAGATATAGGTATTAACTTTCAGCACGTTGTACAAGGTTTTAGGAAGTTATACCCGTTTTCCATTTTAGGCAAAAGTATCGGTCTGTAATACGGTCATAAGACAGCATTCTCCAATTCTCCATCAGAAACAACGGGGGCAGTTAAAATTCCTAGCATACTTCGCCTCTTTTTGTAGTCCCTCGGGCGGCAATCACCATTATTGGAATGTGAAACATTTGGACAGTTGGAATTTTTGTTCCGTTTAATTGTTTATTAATATTTCTTCGATTTTATGACTTTCCAAAAAGTTAGTTCATAATTACGTAGGTACCGCCTTTCTTAAGCCCATACGTATCAATTTGACATATATGTGGAAATTCAGATATATCGTGTGTTTCGTGGTATATTATATATACATAGATAATTAGATATATTTTTTTGTATTGTACTATACACGCTAATTACTTCTTTCTTCCCATTACCTTTCGCGGGACTACTGGAAGAAATTTCTTTAGAAATAAGCACCTATGTACTATGGTTACTTTTATAAAGTTTTATTTGTAAATTTTTCAAGTGTAAGTACATGAAACAATCAAAAAAAGAAATAATAATTTCACAAGTATGTATTATGACATTTATGACTCATAGCATAGATCAAAGATTACTACGTAATATATTGTCTTTGCTCATAGTTAGCAAATAAATGTTTGAATCTTTGAATCTTTGAGTATCCGTCGAATATTTCATATTTTAATTTAAACATTTTGTGTATGATTTAATGGTTGAAGCGTTATATGACTGATACTTATGTAAGTGTCCATTTATATTTTCGTTTGAGTTAGATCCGTTGTATGATTTACATTTGCGGCAAATAATTCATGTAGGGATTAACAATTTAACTAGTTTAACTAGAATTGAAAAACCACCATTTCTTCATATTTTCTCAAATAATAATATTGTCAAAATAATTAATTTTTATGATTAATGTTATCAATAAAGATATTCACTTAAATAATTTTGTGTTTTGTGTGATTTATTTGTATAAAAGTATAACAAAATTAAGAGCGTCCAACCCGCCTCACTTTTCATACATACGCTCGTACGTGATGGTTATGATTATGGCGTTGTAACAGATCTGTCTTGGCAAGTTTTGAACAGGAATCTTGTGCGCTATATCTAGGTTTTAATCGAAAGTAAAAAAAAAATTTGGAAAAACGAATTCAGTATAAGTCTCCAAAAATCTGCTTTTTTGTACAAATTTTACCTGAACTTTGGCCGATCATATAGTACTCATGAATTGTAAAAGTAAAGAAAATATTTGCATACAAACCTTGCAAATGTGATGAAGATTCTAAATGAAAAACATTTATTTCACACACTCGTAAGTCTTACTGAAAAACACGTATTACCTGGAACAAGTTTTATGAAATTTTCGCACCCTAAGAAGAGTTAATATTCGTTCAGTAAATAATAATACTAATTTCGTACAATATAATGCAAACTGCTTTTTTTTCTATCATTGCGCTGGATGAAACAACAAGCATTTCCAACCATGCTTGCGTTGACGATAGACGGACCGGGAAGGGCCCTCTTAAGGGGGTCCGGTGCTGCAGTGAGAGTGCAGAGAGAGAATGTAGATAAATAAGATAGTTAAATAAATAATTATATTTATTCTATAAGAAAAATATTGTTAGGGACTAAATGAAAACAAAGAATTTATTAAAATAACGATAATAGTCTATTTTTTATTTGTTTTTTCGTGAGTGTAAGTGGTCAACACTGGTGTCCGATTTTTGCAACCTAAAGGCATCTGACATAGCACATAGCTTGACGACTGCCAAACAAGTTAGGACCAACGGCTTAAACTTGCCTTCCGAAGCACGGAGAAGCTCGAGAAATTTTTAAGCCACCTGTGGTCACCCATCCAAGTGCGGACCACTCCCGGGATCACTTTACTTGCAAAAGCGCTAGTTATGCGCACTCATTTTACAAGTATGTCCTTTCAATAAAAAAAAAGAATTTACAACTTTGTCCAGGCGTCTTTGAAATAATTGGGAATAAAAAAAAATTCAAACCTGCTCCTTTCTTTAACTAATTGTAATCTGTCAAATGCCAATACAATGCAATGCAAGAGCCTATTACAGCCGACTGCAATTCCATGGCCGCATTGGAAGAGAGCAACACACATAGCTGAGTTCTTGCTTATAAAATGGACCAGGGGTTTCAGAAAATTATGTACTTTATTCAATATTTTTCATAAATGCAATGTTTTTTGTCCATTCTGGGATATGTTTTTCTGGTCATTCCTCTTTTAAAACTTTTTCATGTTTACTATAAATCTTAAGACAATGCTCGTTTTTGGGTTTTAAATTCATATCACTTTGATTTTAATTGAACAATCTTATTTTGACATACCTAATAGGATTGTTGAACAGGAGAATAGTAAGCCACAACAACTTAAATTATAATGACACAAACAAAATTTGCATACCAATGCAAGAAGGTAAAATATAAAAGGAAGAATAATAACTTTAAGATCTCTATGTACCTACATTTAATGCAAATAAATAAATTAATTGCTTGATTGAACTACAGCCAATTTCTTAATTTAAAATCTGAAGTACTTATTGTAAACGCAGATCACAATTTGCTTTAATTAAATCAAATCAGTTTAGGTATTTCAGGCAACACCATAGATTAAATTATAATTTACCATAAATAATTATATACCTAATATTCTGACCCTAAAAAACATATACACAATAAAAAAATACTTAAGAGGTGTCAAGGGACACCCGGATGGAACGAAATTCGAGAGAGAGAGAGAGACAGACAGAGAAACACGCGCACGCCGCACGGCTTACAACTATAGCAGAGTGTTGTTACAACTTTTGGTCTTAATTTTTTTCATCTAGCCTCCATTTGCAATGCGCGATAAGGAACTTTGTTTCAAAAATTTGCTGTTTATTATTTTTGTGACACATTGCACCGTATACTGGTGTCACTGTCTGCATTATCTCAGCCAGAAATCTATGGTGAAGCTCATCAGCTGAGCAGTTCGAACTAAAAAATTCACACTGTGATGCGATTCCAACTTTACTACCCTTAGGGCAGAATAACTAATCACTCTTATGTATTCTACCAATAATAATATTTATTTCTTTAAACTTAAAAGTGTTAAGTAATTTATGATCCCACTTTGACATAAAGTTGCAAAGTCAAATGTGTATAAACTTAACCACATTATTAATCACATAGTTTTGGTGTAGGAAATCTAAATAAAAATATTGAGTCAATGTGTAAAATGGATTAAATAGGCTGCAATAAAATTATTTCAATATTTATCATAAACATTCAAATTACAACCTAATAAAGTAATAAGTAAATAAAAATCTTATAATCTAAAAAACAAATAAACCACATTTTTTGCATAAGCACTCAAAAAGTAAGGTTTTCTTTACATACATTGAAAGGTGTACATGTGGTGCTGCATAGATATATTGTGTTATTGTATTGTAAGCCCATGGGCATAAAGAATAGGTGAGATCGAGGCACCTATAAAGACTATTTTGTCTCCTTTTTGTAACGTTTGATTATTCTCTAAATCTCCCTTGTAAATAATTACTATAAGGCTAAGCAAACTCTGTAAAATCACAGACTAAAATGTAAACAAATAGATTTAGTTTACATACTTATCTTGACTGTCACGAGATTAAATAGAAATGTCTAAGACTGCAATTTATGATTATTTATAATTGCTTACATAGCTTACAATATTATTAAAGTGTATTCCTCCTACCTTTCTTCTTCTTCGGTTATGTCTTTGCTTGAAGAAGGGTGCTTCGACTTAACTTTATTCTCCATCTTCTTATAGATTTTAACAAATCTTTCGGCAAAATAATATCATAATTATTAAACTAAAACAGTTCTTTATTTGTTCTATACCGTCGTAAATAGGCAATTTATAATATTTTGTGATTTAAAGAACATTATTAGGTTATTTTTTACTCCACGAAAACAGACTTGACTTTGACATTGACAATGACAGTGACGTTGGGTGAATTGAATATGATAATTCATATGACAGACAGAAGTTCATTAAACGCAAAAAAAATGTACTCTCAAAGCAAAAAATATTTCTTAAATTATATAATTTTAACACCCGATGATACGACAAGAAAAGAAAAGTGTTAAAGTTTTTACTGACAACTTATTTAACATTCTTTTGTGTATTTACTCTATTTTTAAAATCATCTATTTTACGTTTGTGTATCAAAATCGGTGCCAATACAGTTGGTATTACTGCTACCCCCAGAAAAAAACCCTGGCTAAACTGGGTATAAAACAAACGAAAATGGTAGGACAACAGTTGTAAAACAACCGTTGTTTACAGCCTGAAATAAAACTATTTAAACGGTTGATTAACCGACTACCTACCCTGATAAAGAGTAGGGTATATTTCGTACAAAGTATACATTTATGGTATAAGCATTAATTAGGTAGGTACCTACATAGGTATTTTCATTCATGCATTTTACTTATAATGATTCAAAAAACCTCCGACTTTCAAGCGTTCACTCCTAATAACTTTAGAACCAATGAACCGATTTTCATCAAACAGATAAGAATCAATTCAAGGAAACTTGCTTTCACGTAATAATTCCGCAACTAAATCGATTCATCCGTTCTAGAGTTACGATGCCACTGATGCCACATACATACAGACAGACAGACTGACATTGACGTCAAACTTATAACACGCCTTTTTTGCATTAGGGTTTAAGAACATAGTTTTTAACCATTCTAAACCATTTTTGTTTAATTTACAAAGACTATTACGAAAAAAAAAATTTTTAACCGACAACAACGTTGGTAGGAACTTAGGCAATTTCATCATTTCAGCCGCATAACGTCCACTGCTGGACATAGGCCTTTCCCAAAGATTTCCAAAATGACCGATCAAGAGCGGCCTGCATCCAGCGCTTTCCAGCGACCCTGGTCAGGTCATTTGACCACCTTCTAGGTGGGTGCCCGACGCTTCGCTTGCCAGTACGCGGTCGCCATTCAAGAACCTTTTTGCCCCATCGGCCATCGGTTCGTCGCGCTATGTGTCCTGCCCACTGCCACTTCAACGAGCTAATCCGCTGGGCTATGTCAGTGACTTTTGTTCTCCCACGGATTTCCTCATTTCTGATTCGATCACGTAGGAAAACACCGAGCATAGCCCTCTCCATAGCGCGCTGAGCGACCTTGAGCTTTCTTATGAGACCCATAGCAAAGATAATATAATTACTAACGTAACCCATAGTAAGGAAGGCAATTTAAAGCTACATAATTTTCAATAAGTACGTACCTGAATGTATTTAATTTATCCACCACCTTCGTGAGCGGCGTCTTCCTCAGCGGCCCGGGGGAGCCGCCGGGAGAGTTCTCCCTGGACTCCGCGGCCAGCGCCCGCGCAACCATCAAATCTTGCTCGTTCATTCTGGAAAAATTGTTAGGTTGGGTAAGTATCTACTCTATTCTTAGAGTTACGTAGACATAGCGAAACTTTAGTATGGAAATTGCAAAATTTTGATTTTGTTTTTTTGTTTTTTTTAAATGTTATTTTAATTCCATTACGCTATAGTTATCTACTATAGCCCGTGTTTCGATTTATTATGGGTATGCCCCTTCCACGTTGTGTATAAAGAAAATGTATTCGAAAAAACTAAATTTATACAAAAATATAAAAATAGTTTTAGGCGTTTTTAGTGGCGTGAACTAAAGTCGGTACCTATTCGAAATATACGAAACCCTACCTACTTATTTTCTTGTATAACATTTCAAATCGACTTCTAAAAATGGAGGAAGTTATAAATTCATCGTGATCTTTTATTTTTTTAAATGTATGTAACGACACACCGATTATTTGAAGACGCCTGGACTGATATGGAAAATAGTTTTTTGTTTGTAAGGATTATCAAAATCCGTTGTGTTGATTCCCCAATATAGTGAAGTCGGTTTTTAGTTCTGAAACAATATTGTTAAGTCAAGTCAAGCTTTTACTGTGACATGATTCTAACTTCATGACTGTGACACGTGAAAGTCGTGAAACTCTCACAAATCAAACAAAGAGTACAATACAATACAATACAATACAAATTAACTTTATTGCACCATGATAAACATGAGTACCAATCCGGATAAAAGATCACGTAATGAACGATAGTTACAGGACTCACAGAGTACATTTTAGGCTGGATTAAACCAAACTTTTATTGTAAGAATAACGCTGCTGAGGTACTCTCAGATAGTAATGTCAAACTTGTATGGAGTTTTGGAGATAAGTATTCTTAGATTGACTACCTCCGTGGCCCAGTGTTCAAGGCGTTCGTCTTGTGATCCGGAGGTCGTGGGTTCGAATCCCACTGGGAATTGTGAAAAGTCGTCCGAAAAGAAAGATGATTCCGTGTTTCGGAAGGCACGTATAAACTGTGGGTCCCGAACGCCATCTAGCGTTTAATCATAAAACTACCCAAGGATTGGTTCTGGTTTACCCTTTGGATTGCGGAGGTCAGGCGGCGGTCGCTCTGTGTAAAAACCAGTGACGTCGTCAAATCACCTTGGTTAGGTTAGTGGACCCCGGACTCTGAAGTACAACTGCTGAGGATGCAACCGAAAAAATACGCTCGGATGGTGATGAGCAGGACTTCTTACAATAAAAGTTTGGTTAAATCCAGCCTTAGTTAAGAGTTTTATATTTGTGTCATCGACCATATCGTACCTAGCTCCGTGTCAATTTTGATGAAGATCTTAATTTTTGAGTGACTAGATAAAGCGAGAGGTTTTTAACGGATTTGTCATAGGAATACTTTCTGCTTTCAACTAGCAACACGCCTATACCCATCCTCCATCGAGTTATATCCAACTTCAAACACTGACAAAGACGACACGCGATCTATACGCAACACAACTAATGTTTTATGTGGTAGGTTAGGTTACTTAGGTTGGTAAACATTTAGTAATACTTATTATACACGGAAGATACGAGTTAGCAGTTTTTATAGCACTTTGACCTTAAACAACTCATGAAAATGGTGTTAAGTAAGTTATTGTGTAGGAAAGTAAATACAGTTATTTACTTAAAAGTTTTTAGGTACACGTAGGTACGTGTACGGTGTGGTGTGTGTGACTGAACTGATTCGTCTAGATATGTAATATATTATGTAGATTGGAAAGAAAACTACTCATGTTATGATTTTATGATATTATAAAAATTCCTGTAAATAAGCTTGTAAAAATGAAAATTCATACATTTAGCCAGCTATTACAATAATGTTTTGCTTCGGAGATTATAATGTAGAGAATATTGTTGCCTTAACCTTTCAGCGCGATAATATGAGTAATGCGCCGTCAATTGTTTAACTATGTAATTATTTCTTCCAATTTACCGACTGGTGAAAGGTTAAGTACTTAAGTATTAGATACTTTAGCTACGTGAGTACCTACTACTAGTCCTTATTATGTGCTTTAGCGCAGCTGCGTCATCGTTTGCTACTCTTGTACATTTATCTGCTAATAATTTTTTATATATTTATTTATATTTTCTATTTAAATATAGATCTACCTATATAGAGAAGAAAAGAAGGTAAGAAAAATACCCAGAAAAAAATCAGCAAATAAAAAAAAACTGAGTATACTTTTTTCTGTTGCACCTTCAAACTTTCAATGTCAAGTCGATCCAATCAATCGAGCAGGTAGACCACACAAAATATTGCCGATTAACGTTATTCTTCTGTTTTGAGCTTTACTTACCAGTAATAAAGGTCGGTAATTGATAAGTTTGTAAAAACTGACTGGTATCGAGTTGTCCAAGGCAATCTCGTCAGTCGGGTCGTGTTCTGGTTTAATTATTCGCCATGTGTGGTACTAATGACGGATCGTGCTTCGACGGAGGTTGGTTACGGAGGTGTGGCGCCTTGGCAGCGATTTACAGGGAACTTTAATAAGAAAATCCATTTTTACAGTTTTTAAAAAACAAATGTTTACAAACAGATTTCCCATGCTGGTCTGGGAGAAATAAAAAAAAACTTAGAATGTACCAGCTGCTTCTCTTCCCACGCAGATCGTAAAAGCCGATCGAGGGAATGGGCAAAAATTCAAATCATGTTAACAGGCGATGCGGCTAGCAACCCATCACTGTATTGATTGCTTTTCCATCTTCTCGCCCACCATGACGCTAAAAGTGGCTTTTGGGTCTTGCGGCTCTGGGCTCTGCATAGAACCGCAAGACCCAAAATGCTCTGTCTGCCCCATTAGGGATAAAGACGTGATAGTAAGTATGTATGTATGTATGTAAAAAACAAGTATACTAGATAGTTCGTTAGTTCGCCTCGAACTGTAAACTCGCAAACCTCATATCTCTGTAACCCCTTCACCGATTTGGCTCGAGTTCCAACCTAAAAATTCTATGGGGACACGTTTACCAAGTTCATTATGGTATTCTCTTCCCGAGATGGTATATAGAAAAACACGTTGAAATCAAACCGTCTAACATGTAACGTTGTATTGTCTGAAAGCAAAATGCCTCCCTCCTTTGCAATATGACTTTGCAGCATTCGAACAAAACCTTATATTGAATAGGAAGCAAATAGGCCAATCTCATGACCCGGAGAGAGAACCATGCGAAGTATATTAATGTAAGTACCATGAAATCCGCTGGAAAGTACTTTGGCGCTTTTTCAATCTGAGTAATTTATCCCTATGTATTAAAAAAAAAATACAAACGAAGGATAGACTCGAAGAAATTCGCTCGCTTCGCTCGGTCGCTCAATTTTTTTTAAACCCCTGTTCGTCGTTTTCTCTACTGGTTTTCTCAGAACCTCCTAAGCACTCTTACACCTGACCACAGAATTAATAACTTCGACTAATATGAGTATGACATACAGTACGGTTGCTCCTCTAAGGTCCCGCGCACTTATATCAATTCTGCGACCTGTCGTCGGCGATCGATATGTCGCTCGATATACCACGGTTTTGATTAGATATCTGTACCGTGTCTATACCCTAATGAATCAAAACACTTGAAAGGAATGCTTGCCTATTATGGAAGAAAGCCAGCTTTATTCAACCATATCAATGTTTTGTCAGCGATGTTTTGAGAAAATTTCTCAAACATGTAATAGTAATATCTTATCCTAGGCCTCTCATACATATGCATACATATGCAAAGAGTGAAGTTAGATGAGTTATGAGAAAGTTCTTTTGAAAGGTTTGTTTTTGTTATTAACTAAGTAAGTAGAAACAACCAATTTTTCTACCCTTTACTTCTATATTCATTCCCCAAGGATATACAATTGAATTCTCTACAAGTTATATGTAAGTAGGGTAGTAGCCACAAGTAAAATATTCTAAAAGTAGATGAGTTGGTTACCGACTAAATCAAATACTTGAGTATTGGTTTTTATAAATAAATAAAAAGATGTAAACTAAATCGTGAAAGTATTCTAAATCTAATCGTATTTATCTCTTACTATAATAGTGTCCCAACTTATCTGAACAATGCATTCAATAGATAAAATACCTATAAGCTTCTTATCTAAATAATGAACTAGAAGTAGATATTGTGAGATATCTATACTCGCGTTAAATGTATACTCGCGTTAATTGAATTCTTTTCAATAATATTTATTTGAAATAAAACCCGGGTTTGGATTGATTTAGTTCCGTATGGCTACTAATTAAGTAGGTAGCTTTTTGCATGTTATTATTTACTAGCCGAAGCCCGCGACTTCGTTCGCGTGGACTTTATGTCTCTGGAAAATGCTTATCAGGCTGAACAACTTTTGCTAAGGCGTCATTTTTATATTTCTTATAGTATAGCTGGACCATTATGGTTCTGCATCAGGTGTTCTATTTTCCAAAATCATTTATATCCTTTATGTTTCCCAGGCTTAACAGATATATGTATATAAAAAAAAATTTGAAAAACAGACAAACACAACAGAAAAATTCTTACTCTATTAATATTTCTGCATCGTCCCTAATTTTTTTTGGAGATATTTTAACAATATGATTTCAATTTTGCCTTTTCCCTCGGTAGGCTTTTACGATCTACGCGGAAGAGAAGCAGGTGTACATGCTAAAATTTTTTTCCCAAACCAAAAAATATCGCTAGTGACTAGTAAATTTGAATTTAAATGATTTGTTTGTATACAGTAAAGAACATCTTTTAATGAAGTTCGTAGGTACGCAAATATATCATAGAAGTACCTATAGTCTCAAAAATCACAATTATAATATTTTTAGAAATTATTTATCTGATTTCCCCACTACACTATCTCATCATCTATAGGGTGTTTGTCCACGTACGGAAATTCGGTAAATTTTGTATACATTGCGGGTTTTTTAATGATACCATTTTGACCGATCTTTACAAAACAGGCAATGTATATGAAATCAGCCTCTGAATGTCAGCATTATTATTACGCATAATACACGATAAGATAACTACCGAAACAGCGAGTACATTATAATGTCTGTCTGTCTTTCCTAAAAACTCTTTGCCTAAGCATTATCGTCTAAAGTCTTACGTCATTTTTACACAAACACGTCAGACGAGTTATTTAAGAATAACACCTAAAATAAATAGTTGCCAAAATTAATAGACATATTGAGCTGAGCTAGGCTTGATCAAATCACATATCATATCTTTATTAGATATAATTTGCTAATAAGTGTTTTACTCTAAGATTTTACTTGGTCCGAGTGTTTTGCTCTTATAATTAAAAATACAATATATTTTATTAACCCTTTTGGATACAACAACAATCGTTTCATTTGACAATCATAAGACCATACATTTTTTAGTTTTATGGTAATACAGTAATTAAATTAAAAGGTAAAATAATTTATATTTAAAAAGTACTACAAATACAGCATACGACAAGACATGTTTATGAAGATAGAATTATTACTTATTTAAGTAACGTCTATAGTAAATGCCGCCATACCTTTATTAATTTTCTTCGTATTAACAATTTGAACTAAAAGTGCCGAAAACCTTAAAATTCATAAATATTATTTTACTAAACTTAGCAAAATCTCATCAAACTGTACCTACCTCACACACAACAGAACACACTTCACAATATCATAATCCCGAACGCGAGGTGTTCACTCGCGCGCGTGTGAGCACGCCTACCTTCAACATGACAATGCGTGGCGCAGGGTTGGCGGGTCGCCGTGGTCTGGTCACCAGCAGGCAATGTAAGTCACGGCCGTAAAGCCTCTCACTCGTTTCCGACTGCATTTGATCTCAGAGGAAATTATTGATTGCAATCGATCGATGTACGTTATTACCATGTGGTATCCGGCAGAGTAGAATAGGACCACTCTGAGTCTTGTGAATGTCGTAGAAGGCAAAATAGGCGAAAAAAAAAACAAAATGTCATTTTAAGTCAAAAAGTCAATAGTAATAAGCCTCTAACTCGTTTCCGACTGCATTTGATCTCAGAGGAAATTATTGATTGCAATCGATCGATGTACGTTATTACCATGTGGTATCCGGCAGAGTAGAATAGGACCACTCTGAGTCTTGTGAATGTCGTAGAAGGCAAAATAGGCGAAAAAAAAAACAAAATGTCATTTTAAGTCAAAAAGTCAATAGTAATAAGCCTCTAACTCGTTTCCGACTGCATTTGATCTCAGAGGAAATTATTGATTGCAATCGATCGATGTACGTTATTACCATGTGGTATCCGGCAGAGTAGAATAGGACCACTCTGAGTCTTGTGAATGTCGTAGAAGGCAAAATAGGCGAAAAAAAAACAATATGTCATTTTAAGTCACAAAGTCAATAGTAATAAGCCTCTAACTCGTTTCCGACTGCATTTGATCTCAGAGGAAATTATTGATTGCAATCGATCGATGTACGTTATTACCATGTGGTATCCGGCAGAGTAGAATAGGACCACTCTGAGTCTTGTGAATGTCGTAGAAGGCGAAATAGGCGAAAAAAAAAATTGGGGCGATGAAGACAGTAATAGAGTAAGAATTTATCAATGTGTCATTTTAATTCACAAAGTCAATAGTAAAGCCTCTCACTCGTTTCCGGCTGCATTTGATCTCAGAGAAAATTATTGATTGCAATTTGCAATCGATCGATGTACTTTATTACCGGCAGAGTAGAATAGGACCACTCTAAGTCTTCGTGACGTAGAAGGCAAATTAGGAATTACAAGCTAAGCAAAGCTTGTAAACAACAATGAGGCCTCTCCAACCCGTCTGGCCAGCGTGGAGAGTGTAGACCGAATTTTCTGGCTGCTCTGGATTAGTTTGGCTCGGGTAGTACAGAGAGGGTCGTGCTCCTGCAGTAAAAATTAAAAACACCAATGATGATGATGATGATGTACGTTATTTTTTTACTCGAGCTCTAGTGCTGAACGGAGGAGGGTATTGCAAGTACGTATGTTTTTTTATATTTCGGCACCCTCTGAAGTCTGAGTCGCTGCTTAACGGATTTGTCATATGATGTGTAACTCCAATTAATGTGGTATAAAACCAAGGTTGCTACCCAAGGCTTATACGTAATTAGGTGTTGTAAAACTCGAAAAAAATTGTTGTTGTTACAAAACTAATAAAACTAAAGTACCTATTCTGTTGAAAAACGCAGCTGTACTTTACCTAGTAATTTAAGTATCAAGGAAGAAGTGTCAAGTTGACTTTACCTCTATTACTTACTAAGGACCAATCACGAGTAGTTATTGTTGTTTTAGGGGTTTTATTTAATGATATGATCGTTTGTAACGATTTACAAAAAGTATAGGTTTGTACCTAATTGTTTCTAAGAATTCATCTCGGCTTTTATTTTTTACCGACATTTTGTAATGTTTACACATATACAATATATAACTTAATATAGATAACGAATACAAGAACTCAAAATTAAAGAAACATTTTCGATTCTTCCCAGTGCTGAATTATCGTAGCACCTTCGTAGCAACTTCGTAGTACGCATTTTGTTTCGTAATAAAATACTATAAATATTACAAGCATATAACGCCTTATTTAGAGCCATAGAAGCTGAGTCGTATTTTATAGAATCCTTTTATTTGATCGTCAGGATGTCAGGAGTGATGCTGACTACGAACATTGCTACGAGCGCTACAAGCCTCTACGATAGACTTCAACGAGATCCCAAAATTCCCGGGTCAGTTTGAAATATCCATTTTAGATATCGCTCGCCAAACTTTGTTCCGACTGTTTCCGTTCCCGGGGGAATTTCGGGATGAAACCTACCCTAGTTCTTCCCCAGGTCTGAAACTATATCAATATCAATATCTAAATCTATTTATACTTACGGATTTACGCCATCGTAATTCTTATCTCTTATGAGGAATATAGAGTCAAGAGTTTTGCGTAATGTCATGTAATGTCATGTAGGTGGCAAAGGGAATCAAAATGTTGAAGGTTCATAAAAAACCATGTCGTTGTTACTTTTATATCGCGTCGCTTATTGTCATATCATAATTTCGCAGATATTCGTGTATTTCGTATGAATTAAATATTTAATGTGTGTTAAATACTAAATTAAGCGTGATGGTAAAAAAAGTCTGGGAGAAAAATAAAATTGAATGTACCAGCTGCTTCTTTACTCGCGCAAATTGTACTTAAATGCCAACATACTAAATAAATTCATATTTTTTGTATCTCGTCATTTTAATTCACAAAGTCAATAGTATGCTAATACATTGTTAGTGTTTTGTCTTTGTGTTCATGTAACAATGAATCAAGGCGTGGTTGTTGGTTGCCAAAATGGTTGCCCAAAGATGATGGCTACCGTCGCCTGGGTAGGCCAAGAAAGTGCTGGCGAGACGATTTCGAATGGGCTCATTTCAAAAAAGACAATCGAGCCTAACACAGTAATAAGTATATTTATGAGTAGGTTTACCCACGATATATATTCTACGACTATATGTACTTACTTAATAATTAAGTTTACTCCTATCTTTTTGTCTTTTTAGGGTTCCGTAGCCAAATGGCAAAAACGGAACCCTTATAGATTCGTCATGTCATGTCTGTCTGTCTGTCTGTCCGTCCGTATGTCACAGCCACTTTTTTCCGAAACTATAAGACCTATACTGTTGAAACTTGGTAAGTAGATGTATTATGTGAACCGCATTAAGGTTTTGACACAAAAATAGAAAAAAAACAATAAATTTTGTGGGTTCCCCATACTTAGAACTGAAACTAAAAAAAATATTTTTCATCAAACCCATACGTGTGGGGTATCTATGGATAGGTCTTCAGAAATGATATTGAGGTTTCTAATATCATTTTATTCTAAACCGAATACTTTGCGCGAGAGACACTTCCAAAGTGGAAAAAAGTGTGTCCCCCCCCCGTAACTTCTAAAAAAAGAGAATGATAAAACTAAAAAAAATATATGATGTTCATTACCATGAAAACTACCAGCGAAAATTGGTTTGAACAAGATCTAGTAAGAAGTTTTTTTTTAATATGTCATAAACTGCAATTTACCTTTCATTCAATGAACTCAAATATAAAATTTTAAAAAAAAATATTACTACGGAACCCTTCATGGGCGAGTCCGACTCGCACTTGGCCGCTTATTTAGTTAGTTGCTGTTGTAGTTACTTACCCCAAAAGATTACTTTCTCAGCATCACCTGTTGGTTGACTGGTAGAAAAGGCCCCTGGCCTTAAGTCCGCCATTTACATGTATATTGTAATGAAGTTTTTTTTTTTTAATTATCCTTTACTGTTCCACTGACAGTAAAGTAAAAGAAGTTGAATAAATAAATAAAAAATAAGTGTTAGATGATAGGAGATAGGAGAGACCTTTGCCTAACAAGTGGACAAAATAGGTTAATAAGAAAAATAAGTAGCGTTTGTTCTAGTTAATGACTACGTACAGCCGTCAAATGATTTAGGTAGGTATATGATGTAAGTGGGAGGCTGTTCTACACGGTTGATGCAATAACACGATCAATAAGCGCATGAAATATCAATCAATCAGGCTTATCTGCCGTGAATACGCGAGCGTGTGCCACTATTGTCGATCTGTTATCGCCGTGCGCGAGTGAGGTAATAGGTGCTATTTTTAAAAGCGGAGTCACTAAACGAACAGTTTTATTGTATGGAAAAACCATTCGTTTAGGTGACTTCGCGTTTTAAAAATCGAACTTCAGTTATTAGGCATCTCATTTGTTGGCTTTTTCTGTCACCGGTGGTCTGTGGACTGACAGCTAGGGTCATTAGTTTTTATCTCAATTGTTTATTTGTCCTAATTTATTTATGAGTATATGCAGTTACATTACTCATTAAAGTGTAACATTTTAATGATGAATGAAATTGCATTGACATATTATCTGATGTATAATAGAAAAATATTTATTTATTGGGTTATAGAAACAAAATATTTTATTTATCATCATCATCATCAGGTCTTTTTAGTCTCCATTGCAGGAGCTCGACCCTCTCTGTACTACTAGAGCCATATTTAGTCGGAAAAACCAGAGGATTTGGCCTACACTCTCCACGCTAGCCAGACGGATTGGAGAGGTCTAATTGATATTTATAACCTATTTATATCTATTTAATTGTCTACTGTAATGGTTTTTGAGTCACTTTATTTGTGCTTTTTTGAAGCAGAAATATTTATCAAAGGTGATTATATATATCTTTCGTGTGTGGCCAACATAATTTTCAAGCTGCTTTAAGTCATCTGACGTAGCTTGACGACTGCTTTTTAATGAAGACTGCCGGGACCAACAGCTTTACGTGCCTCTCGAAGCACGAAGGATCTGTCGCCTATCCAAGTGCGGACTACGCGTGTGTCCGTGTCGCTTAACTAATAGTTGTACGTGCTAGTACTGCACTGCACACTCCCTTTGGGCCACCGATCTTCTCATGGTTGTAATAAAAATCATTTACAGCCTACTACGATTGTCTTCTACAAGTGCCCGCTGATCAGTTGATATACACGCTGACTTTTCATTGGTTTTGGAAAAAAAAAAGTCGTATAGTAAATAAATTCCTCTATCCATATACGTAATCCAAATTTCTGTATGTCATAAGATAAAAAAGTTGCGTAAATGATTTCCGATCGAGACCACGTGGTTATACGCCGGCCAAACAGCTGCGGAATGTCGATGACCCCGGCCGGCCGGCGGGCGATGTATGGCGGCGGTACTACTAATTGATCTCACAATTTTACTTTCGAGTTTTAGACAACATTTTTTGTTTCTGAATTTTTATTTTGATTAGCTAATTAGGTCTTACTAACGATGCCTATGAAGTGGCCTTCGGCTTCAAAACCAATGAAAAATCACCGTGTATAAGCAAAGGTCGTATTTTTTTATTTCGTGATTTACACACTTTGACTCGCCCCTACCAGTCAGTGACGTGCACAACGTTTTATAGTGTAGGCATTAATCTTACTTAAATTACGAGAACGACTCCATATTGAACAAAAGTAAATTTCTCGCTAGTATCCGTCATTACCTATACAACGTGGAAGGGACATACCCGTAATAAATCGAACCACGGGCTATACTAGATGACTACCTATAGTTATAGTATAAAATGATAATAAAATAAGATAAAATAAAAATATTGACATTTCTATAAGAAAGTTTACAGCCGCCCGGGAAATTTGTATGGGAATGTCGATTTTTTTAAATTAGGGTGGAACAGGGTAGATAAATTCTGTGTCTGAATAAAATGCACGCTAGAACCATGTAATATCAGTTGGTATACCCCCTAAAAGGCTAGGTAGGTATTTTTTTTACGCGTTTATCTTATGAAAAAATACCAATAATTTCAAGTTGTTTCGTTACATTGTACGATAAACAAAATGTTAGACGCGGCTTTAAAAATTAATAATGACCATAAAACGTTTAACAAAGTACATTTATTACATAAATGATACAAAGCCTGGCCATATTTGCTAAGATTAATGGTGTACATGATAGGTACCTCGTCATGTTTATAGACGCATGCTTGATAATTATTATAAACTTGTTTGCGGTAAAACACGACCGCCATAAGTAAAGTGTTTTTTTTTTTTTTCGTGTGTGTAAGTGGTCAACGCTTGTCAGATTTTTCGGGCTGCCTAAAGGCATCTGACATAGCTTGACGACTGCCATATAATGATTACAGCCGGGACCCACGGCATTATACGTGCCTTCCGAAGCACGGAGGAGCTCGAGAAATTTTTATGCCACTTGTGGTCACCCATCCAAATGCGAACCACGCCCGGTGTCGCTTTACTTGCGAAAGCGCTAGCAATGCGCACTCCCGCCGGGCCGCCGAGCTCCTCAGGTCATAAAAGTACAGAATTACAATGTAAGTCACTATTTACTTACACTATATGAAGTGTGAAATTGACACCATACCATTAAAATTACCTGCTAATGTGTCGAATAGATTCTAGAATGTTCTATTTTCAGCGTGGAAGCTCTTTGTTGTTTCAATTCCTAGTGGAAATAACCACCGATGATTTCAATTTTCCACGCCGTGACGCGTGGACAAATAAATTCCGTCGTATTTGTAGCGATCTAGCGATCCATTTATATTTTTATTCAATACTAGCTGTTACCCGCTTCGTTCGCGTGAAATTTAAAAAAGACAACTTTTTCCTCATATCAGATTTTAACAAAGCAAAGTCTATTTTCTTTGTTTGTTGAATCTTGCGGCTCTGGGCTCTGTCTACTTAGAGCCGCAAGACCCAAAATGATCTGTCTGCCCCATTAGGGATAAAGACGTGATAGTATGTACCTATGCACAGCCTATTTATTGAAAACTGTATACATATCTGTCCAGTATTTTCGAAGATTAGCATGAACGTACTTTCAGACAGACAATTTTTTTATTTTTCTTTCTTGTTTTCAGATGTTCTTTTTCATCGGGAAAAAGATAATTTTGTGAATTAAGTAAGATAGAATAATTAACATATTTACAAATTAAAAGTTAAAATACGTGCCACAAATAAATAAATAAAAAATCGTGCCCATATGGCACAGTGCCAAGAACGCTGGCCGCATATATTATTTAATGTATTAATAACGCATCCATTAATAAGTAGATTGTAGATACTGTAGCAAATATTGAATATTTTTGTTAGCACAATTCGGTCAAGACTTCTTAATCAGACTCCGTCTCGTAGACAACCTTCATTATGATTGATTATGACTTGTTGACCCAATTGTAAGTCAGTTAGTGGCCCCTAGACCAGCCGTCTCTTGTTACTGCCTGTAACTTTCTAAAGCTTAATGCATAGATATAGTATCTATATATCTATTATCTGTACTTACGTACGATCTCAAAAATTACGTCTTATAAGATATTACGTAAACTGGATATATTTTGGAACCGTTATTATTTACATAAGCTCATCGAAATATATTACGATCTGTTTCGATATACGTTGGTAAATAATTAAGAATAGTTGCAGATTGTAAACATAACTTTATTTAACAGGTATAACAAAATAAAACCACAGTGTATTTAAACTATTATTATTATTTATTATAAAAATTCCCATGTCATGAATGACAATCATTATTTTTCTTATAAACTTAGCATAAAACTAGCAATTGCTGCTGCAAAGTTTAATCGCTTACCTCAATCCTTAAAACTCCGTACATTAACGTCATGCCTTAAAATAAACTATATCTGTAAAGTTGTCCCCAACAGCAGGATAATAAACTATTTGGGAAAGATATATCCTAAGTACGTTCAACATCATATACCTAAGAGATAAAATTGGAGAAACCATCGCTTATTTTAGACATTAGATAAAGCAAGAGACAGCATAACTGTAAAATTGCGAAACAAATCCCGGCTTAAGATTATTAATTTAAAATATAACGCAATAATGAGACATTAAACAATCGCACACGACTTATCTTAAGACATCGAATGATACTATCTTTAAGAAAGGATCAACTCAAGAATGTTAATGACAATGATGCTTAGTTAAGACTAACTTATCGCCTGCCAAGATCAAGCGGAAACCTATTTTACTCTACTAACATAATAAATGAAACTTAAAAGTAACAGATTTAGATTTCAAGATCTTAATTATGTCCTTACAATAATTAAAGTAAACAAAGCAAGTATCAAAGTCGTCTACGTAACTAAAAGAACGCATCAGGATTGCGATTTAGGTATATGAATTTGAATTGATGGGTGATCATGGATTGGGTAAGAAATCTCAGTCTTATTATTAATTGGAAGAAATAACGCCTTACAAATATTTCGCCACATGTCTTAGTGGTACAGTGCCGTCTTTAACACGAAGCAGAAGTAGAAGATGTTTACACAAACATAACAATTGGGTAGATGACTGGGTCAAACTTAAATTATTCGGTATACTTAGTTCATAAAATAAAACGTTACTAAATAGTGTCACTTTTCATTGATCATATCCATTTTCAACGAGATTTTAGATGTTTCAATGCAGAATTTTGACTCCAAAAAAGTCACTCTTTTGTAATTTACACAAATCCCATTAAAAAAAATTGTTTTGACGTTTAGAAAAAAGTGTCTGATTTGACTTGTTGTCATCTAGTGGATTGACATGCTAGGAACTTCTGACTATGGCCTTTTCGAAGTATGCAGTACCACCAAACCGACACCATTAACAGTTTAATACTTGTGGCCGCATACATGTACAGACCGAGATCAACAGTATATCAGATATCTACTAATGCCTTGTCTCATGCCTAGTGGAAAAGATGGCACTGTGCGGGTACGGCTTTTGAGCTACATTGAACGGAAATACTAAGGGCACGCCTTGATTGACGTCACTCAATTAAACTAGAGTCTTCGAAATGCTACATCGACGCAATGTAACACTGGTGGAAACACAGAAGTCCTTTCTAGATGGAGTCTTAGAGACTCGAAGGACGCGGCGTCGCGTTTTAGCATCCAGGCTTTTCACCGCCGTGGACGACCGACCGTGTCGGGGGGCTTGGGCCCGCTAATGCTGATGTGGTAACGTCCGGTGACCGCGAGGGTCTCGCCGAAGCCCCTAAAGTTGTGCTTCGGCGGAGTTCTGCCAGAGGTTCGACGGGAGGGTGTCGTAGTGGGAGGGCACGGTCACCAGCGCGTCGGCGGTCGTGCGGTTGATTGAGCAGTTCTGTAATAGAAACAATCTAGTTAGTAATTGTCGTATTTTCTTAAACGCCGTGACTAGAACATATTTCATTATGGGATTACTCCGCAGTTAAAAAAAACAATGATAGTTAATATCTGCGAAAATCCTAATTGCTTTGACTATAAGTTTGGTAAACGATCTATGTATGTATCTACTAAACGATTCACTAATACCGTATTTAGATATGCGTGTTCGTTATTCGCCTCGCAATTCGCACGAATATGTAAATGCGGCATTAGGTTTTATGCATAAATACCTGTGAAATAAATAATAAGAATTTAGTAAAAGTTACATAAAACGTTTTAGGTAGCTACCGCAGATCGTTATCAATATTGAGTACAAGTAGAAGCGCCTAATTTTCTGGCAAAAATAATGCCAAGGTTCGCGGAAGTCTTTTTATACTACAGACCCAGCTATGTTTACATTGTGGGATGGTAACGAGTCGTTATGAGCGAGATATTTCAGATTCCGGAACCAATTTTAAGATGACATTGATCATAACTATCACACTAATATTATAAAGGCGAAAGTTTTAGTCATCAATTTAACTCGTATCGTTTAAGAGTTATTTTAATATCTCTAATCAATGTGATTATATAAAGTACCTATCAATCATCATCAATTGAGACACAGAGCGGCATGCCTAGATCTAGGGCGAGGGGGAGAGGCAAACCGGGGCGCCTTCCCGGGGCGCCAGTTTCAGGGGGCGGCGCCAAAGTCGTCGAATATTGACTTATACTTGACATGGGGCGGCATATTTAGGTTTTGCCCCTCATTAAGAATCTAGACTTCTATTTGCACATCGCCAGAAATAACTGGGCGCCATTTACATTTTGCCCCTCCTAAAAAAAGTCTAGCGGTCTAACTAGCGGTGCACGGTGTGCCAAAAGAAAGAGTCATAGATATTTTGGCAAGAATATTTGTTAGAACGTGAAACAAAACGTGCTTTTTAAATAATTTCTTGACCGATGACGTCCCGAATGTACACGTTTTAGCTAAGAGCTAGATGTTTGTTTACACAGATATACCTACTTATAAAAACTAACATGGCACAATGTACAATGTAATGTAATGCTATGTCCAGCAGTGGAGTTCCTGTAGCTGATATGATGATGATGATGAATGTTCAATATTCAATTTAATAGATAGGTTAGTTAGTTGGTACCTACTAACATAAACTACTTTAATGTGCTTTAAGATTGTATAATGTATTTACTTATCCTATAAGGTTTACTTAGTTTAGTGACAGTGACAAATCTTATACCTTTAAACGAGCAATTCTTGTGTGTATGTATATATATATTTATAAATTTCTGTGATCTCGACTCCCATGCTGGTCTCTCCCATGCTGGTCTGGGAGAAAAGAAAAAACTTAGAATGTACCAGCTGCTTCTCTTCCCGCGCAGATCGTAAAAGCCGATCGAGGGAATGGGCAAAAATGCGAATCATTTTAACAGGCGATGCGGCTAGCAACCCGTCACTGTATTGATTGCTTTTCCATCTTCTCGCCCACCATGACGCTAAAAGTGGCTTTTGAGTCTTGCGGCCCTAGGCTCTGCATAGAGCCGCAAGACCCAAAATGCTCTGTCTGCCCCATTAGGGATAAAGACGTGATAGTATGTATGTATGTATGTGATCTCGAAAACGGCTCTAACGATTTCGCAGAAAATTTGTATATGGGGGTTTTCGGGGGTAAATAATCGATCTAGATTAGTTTTATGTTTGGAAAAACGCGAGTTTTAGAGTTTTCATGCGTTTTTCTTTCCACGCAGAATATGGTCGCTAATTTCGTCGCGCCGACCGCCTTGATTTTAGCTCAGTGGTTAAGGATACCGACCGCTAGAAAAAGTGTTACGGGTTCGAATCCCACTCGGTGACTTACTTTTTTTTTATTTTATGTTTAAGTTTATATATAATTTTTCTTTTGCATTATTTTTAGATAAGTTTAAAAAAAATTTAGTTAATGTTTGAGATGTAACCGAGTAAAGCTCGGTCGCCCAGGTACTTATATTATAGAAAAAGAAATTATAGAATCTTTAACTTATTCCTTTCAAAGACTATAAAAATATCTTTACATAAGATTAACAAGGAAGTTTATGTACAATAAATAACTAAATCTACACTAAATTCCTTTCACCGAAAAAAAGCAGAACGCCTGAAGATAACGTTATCTTATCTATCCCATTAATCAACTTACACTTCCTTGAACTAAAGTGTGCAATTTTTATCTTGACATTACATGCATTGGTCGTTTGTTTACAATTTTCTTTTTTATATCGACCCACTATTAATCAGGTTATCTAAAATAAAGGTCTTCTTTGCATGACTTTGGATTTTTGTCATATTTGATTAGCCCAGTTCATGAGCCATTTTGATGGCTCTATCATAGCCACGAGTTAATCTTCCAGGGTGTAGGTGATAGTTTGTGGGGAGGAACCATATTCGCATCGCTCCGTGAGCTATCAATCACTCCCAGGATGAGAAGTAAAAAGTTGTACGACGGATTCAAAATTTATAATTTCTTTATTGATATTTTACGGAAACATCAAGATTACCTACAGATCAAATGCGCAGGATTTTGCTCTGCGCTCAGTTCAATTATTAATCTAAATATTTTACAATATATTATGCTATTATTAGACGAAGGAGGCCTATGTTTAGCAGTGGGCGGAAAGGGGACTGAGAGGATGATGATGATAATGCTATTATCTTAAGGAACTTAACCAGCTCGTAAAAAAGACGTTAACTTTAGAAGGTAGGTAAATTACCTTGGGCTGAATGCGGTGTGTGTCCACGCATTCCACCGGCATCTTGATCATCTCCACCTTGTACTTGTAGCCGTATGACGTCAGCTTCACGATGGTGTGCAGGGGGACGTTCATGTACGGGAGTTCGTCTGGGAACAATAAGAAAAAGGCTATAAGTTGGATGAAAGTATGGAAGTTGTCCTAATCATAAGTTCCCTGAATCGTCACGTCTTTATCCCTTCCAGGGTAGACAAGGCCATAAGGGTCACAAGAGACATAGAACACGCTCTAAAGAGATTCAGAAACAACAGAACAGTTTATACAGTATATTACATTATTAAATTATACAACGTGGAAGGGACATACACGTAATACACGTAATAAATCTAAATACTACATCATTTTAGAATAATGAAATCAAAGTAACAGTACAAAAAACGACATTTCCTTACGAAAGCGCGCAGCCACCCGGGCAATTTGTATGAGAATGTCGAATTTTTTGTTTTGTGTGTTTGACTGATATTTTAATATCATTATACTATGGTGATCTAGTATAGCTCGTGGTACGATTTATTTCAGGTATGTTCTTTCCAGGTTGTATATTATTATTATAGTATTTATGTGGTTTTTTCTTTCATTAGATATAGCCGATATAGGTATATCTCAATACCACGATAACATCAACAGACGATTTGTTTTGCTACGAGTATTTAACAATTAAAGTCACGTGGGCGTTAAGATCTGTTTGCGTCAACAACACATTTGCTCTTTTTTCTATTAGCATAAAACATTGAGAATTTCATACACTTATTTTGAAAAGCCTAGTTAAAACTGTAAGTTAAAACTAAGAACAATATTGACACACTAGTATAACTTTACAAGTACACATTAAGTAGTAATTAGTTCAACGAAGTGAATCTTGTGATCCAATTCGGGGTAGGGATGCCGGAATAGTCTTTATGAAGAGACAACAGATGACATAAAATTGTATAAACTTAAACTATTGCTATCAAGTTGACATGAGTACTGGTGTCAGATTTTTGAAACCGCCTAAAGACGACGTACCTGAATTACTGCGTAATCTAGTGTTAACAGACATTGACTTTTTAGGGTTCCGTAGCCAAATGGCAAAAACGGAACCCTTATGGATTCGTCTGTCTGTCTTTTTGTTCGTCCGTATGTCACAGCCACTGTTTTCCGAAACAAACAATATTTTATAGTTTACAGTATATATATACTGTTGAAACTTGGTAAGTAGATGTATTCTGTGAACAGCGTTCAGGATTTTCACACAAAAATAGAGAAAAAGACAATAAATTTTAGGGGTTCCCCATACTTAGAACTGAAACCTAAAAAGAAATAAGAAAGTTTGGTTTACAAAAGAAATCTCACCAAGTTTAGCGTCAAGGAAGTATCCCAGCATGCAGCGCAGCACGGCCTGGTGTCCCACCACGATGACGTTATGCTCGTCTTCCAGCGCCGACAGCACGGGTCGCAGCCGCGTCATGATGTCGATGTAGGACTCCCCCCACGGGTAGCGGTAGCGCAGCTTGTCTTGGTCTCGCCACGCGAACTCCTGCGGGAAACGCTCCTGCATCTCCTCGTAGGTTAGGCCTTCGCAGATGCCCTGGAAACAAGAAAGATGGTTATTGAAATAAAATATAACAAACATAATAACTACAGTGAAAACATTATCATCTTTCTCGCCGAGTCGAATCTCGATCGGAGAATATAATGCTATCACACATTTAAAATTGTTATTAAATCATCATCATCATCAGGTTTATTTAGTTTCAAAAAACGCATGATTAGTTAAACTGAGAAGGTCTTGACTCGAGCCGTACTTGGACACAGCAACCAGAGGAAACAGATAACGGAATCGTCTGGCCAGTAGTAGGCCAAAACACTCTCCACGCTGACCAGACGGGTTGGAAAGGTCCTATTGATGTATACAAACTTTGTTTAGCTTGTATTTCCTACGTCGCCTATTACGACATTCACGGAAAGACTTGGAGTGGTCCTCTTCTACTCTGCCGGAAACCACAAGGCAAGTGATATGAATAAAGTCAAATGAACTGAGCCTATAACCTTTAATATTTTAATAGTGGACAGCTAAATTGCATAGTGATAATATTTATGCTCACGTATGAGATCATTTCAACTAGGCACATGAAAGGCTCAATTTATATGACAATCCCTGATATGGTAAATGGCTCCACTCAGAACGTGACGTCCATACGTTTATATTCAAGTAACAAATATGTTTTCGTCATAAATTACATTCTTGAATTGAATATGGCATCAAATAGTCGGAAATAGGTACTCTAAAATATTACGAAACACGGCTATAAATAATTTATTAGCGACGTATGCAATTGTGCATTGCGCAACGTAATCCAATGCTTCTGTTTGTCATAGCACACCCATTATATGCGTATTCGCACACTAGCATAAGCATGTTATTCAAAACACACGTGATGGTATTTACACGCGGTTATATTCCGCTCTACTCACTTTTGCAGATATTTCCAGTCTACTTTGTCCGTTACGTTTCATGAATCCCGTCCAAATAACTGAAAGTGTTCCTAATTTTATGAGCCTTTTCTCCGAAATGTTTCAGTACTTTTCCTGCGTCGATTCTGTTTTAGCTGCGGTACGACATTATAATTGATGTAGGTCATGCACGCTGACAACGAATGCCAGAATGCTAGACTGAGCATGTTATGTTTCCATTGACTTTTTTACGCAATATTAAAATGTGAAAATGATCAATGGTTCCAGCTGCAAACGTCAATTGGTTTTATGAATGAGGCCTACCTACCTACGCTTAATAGCGACCTACATTCGTAATAACTATGAGTTTAGTATATACATCGACGTCAATTTAAAATTTACATCAACACTAGTCTAGCATATGTATGGAGGTGGTATAGGTATTCTTTTTTGAAATCAGAAGTAATACATATTTAAAAAGTTTAGATAATTAGAGTTAGATATAAAGTGAATTTATATTTCATTATTTTTTTGTTAGTGACGAGAAAGGGGAACAGAAATACTGTACTTTTGAAGAGCTTGTCCAGTAGCGTTTTTAATATTCAGGTCAGTGGTATCATGTATATAACCTCGTAACACAAACAGCAGTAAATCAACGGAATGCATGCACTTGGCTACATAATAGGTTTGTCAGGCAACCTAAATAGAACACGTTGACTTTGCTGTATTCCTAGTAACAACACCATACGTTGTTTATTCACGCGACTTTGATCGATGTGATGGTTCTCGTAAACAATGAGGCATAACTTTTATGCAAATAGGTTAGGTACTATTTCAGAATCCTTCAATAACATGGCGTAGCTTATTTGAGTCGTCTAGTATTTTTAACATCAGTTAGATTTCTATCGATTAGCCTTGACCGTCTGCTTTCTACATAGTATATTGCCATAGTATAAGTTTAGGCTCAATGTAATAAATAATAAATAAAATAAAATATCTTGAATATGTTTTTATAATAATACAATAATTAAAATACTCGTATTATTTATAAGCTCAATATATTAATTTACTTTATCAAAGCAAATAACAATCATATTATATAGGTAAAATAATTATTGTAATATACAACGTGAAATGAACTAATGACAAGGCGTATCAACCCGAAAGGGAGAACTACTTTCTGTTACACCTTGTATAAAAGTTTATAGTTTCAAACACAATTAAGTTATAAAAATAAACTAGTTAGTAGTAAAGTTAGAAGATAAATACAACTACTTTACTGAGACATTAGACTCTCCTCATATTTAGATTTTGCTGCAACTAACATTTTTAGCCTCCATACTTCTATTAGGTACCCCTCGAATTCAATAGATCGTGAAAGTGTGACGTCACAAGTTCGATAGTGTTGGGTTGTGGGTTTGCCCATCGTGACCACTTTAAAGGATCCACGTCTGTTTACTCTTAAGTGGGTGCTGTTTATACTCATCATCATCATCAGGTCTTTTTGTCTCCGCTGCAGGAGCACGATCCTCTCTGTACTACCAGAGCCATACTTGGTCAGACCAGCCAGAGGACTTGGCCTACACTCTCCACGCTGGCCAGACGGATTGGAGAGGTCTCATTGATGTTTATAAGCTTTGTTTAGCTTATATTTCCTAAATCGCCTTCTAGGACATCCACGGGAGGACTTGGAGTGGCCTTATTCTACTCTGCCGGAAACCACACGACAATACTACAAGTATTTAAATTACATGCTTTCAAAGCAATTTATTGTCAAGAAAACTTATCGTCTATTTAAAATCGAATTGCTCTGATATTTAGCATTATCGTACCTATTGAACGATTTTGTTTTGCATATTCATATAATTATTTATCTATGCATAATATCACGCCACTCTCGACTTTACTGATAAGAAACATGGATAACGCATTTAGATATATCCGTGTGTATCCTCTATCGATTCATGGGTAAATAAAATCCAAAGTGCCAGATAATTACTTAACACATTAAAACCTCGTTTATAATACATAGATAAGGGCCTTTTTCAAATCTATGACATGATTATCAAGAGAATACGTGAGTAATTTTAACCGAATTTTAAAAATAGAGAAAGGTATGAATTAGGATGTACCTATATATTATATATGTATGTTTTTTAAATGTTATGTTCCCCAATTACTCGAGGACGCCTGGACCAATTTGAAAAGTACTTTGCAAGAGCATTCTTCTTCAGGTGGAAATTTTATCAAAATAAGTTGCATGGTTTGTTGCTGCAGTAAGTTTTGGAAAAATATCATGGATAATTTATTGAGTGTTATAACCTCAGATCACAAAATAAATAACAATCCAGACAGAAATAAGAAATCTTAGTAACTTTAGAAAATAAAATACTTCGGAAGTCGTAGCCGTAAGGGCTCATATATGTCCGCGATACCTGTCAGAAACGGTCGGCAACCGTCGCCGATATGTTGTTTGTTTTTTTTTGGTGTTGCGGGCATACTATCCCTCGTCTGGAGCTTAAGTCACGACATTAGTTATCTTTAAAAAATTAAACGCAACGTATATCTATAATACTATAAATTAGGATTGTAGATCACGGGGTTGATAGCCATATCAGTATTTTTCATAATATTACTGAAGCTCAAATATTCTAGGAAACCTACACAAAAGAAATTCGATCAGTACTCTTATATAAGGTCTAACAAAATATACTGAAACTATTTTAAGTGTTAACTCAGTCCATGATACTGAACCACGTACGTTTCCCAAGGAATACCGGTCATTATTCAAGACGTTCTGTTCTGTTTCCTGTGCCTTTGGCTTGCATCCTTGCCCGTTTCCTAGGCGAAAATATGGTAGTTAAGTAAGTTTAACCAAAAATTAAACTGACGAAACATCGATTGGGAGCTGTACCAGTCACTTATATAAGGTTTAAAAAAATATACTGAAACTATTTTAAGAGTGAATTCAGTCTATGATACTGAACAACTTTCCCTAAGGAACATGTATCGAAATATGAAAAGGAATTTGGCCTTCCATACAAGTTGACCGATCAGCTGATCCGAGTTTGTATGGAAAGCCAAAAAATACTTTTCATATTTCGATACGTGTTCCTTGGGGAAAGTTGTTCAGTATCATGAACTGAATTCACCCTTAAAATAGTTTCAGTATATTTTGTTAGACCTTATATATTCTGTGGTATATATACGTACTTAACAAAATATATATGTGTGATAGAGATCGCAGTGTCAGTGCGAGATACAACTTTAATGAATTGCTTTGTTGTTGTTATGATCGACTTGTTTACATTGCTATTAATCAGCAATATGCAACTGATTGGTATACACGTTAAAAATCAACACTTGATTACAATTTCTGCCATGAATGTCCATTTGTTCACGAGAGCCTCCTGAAGTCGCTAATCCTCCAGCATTCTTTGTGATAAGACAAATATCATAAATATATTGTCAGATTTAGTACCCACTTCTAGATAGTTAATATCTTGTGAATTTACGTAGCCAAAAGCTTTTCTAAAAGTACAGTGAACTTGGTGCAAAGAAACTGTAAGGTGTTCACGGTTATTTATTCTGACAATATACGTAAATAGGATATACATAAAGGATCTGTAAATAAGATCTAGAATATAATTCTCAACTAAAAAATACTTAGTGCCGAACCAATGTATTTACAACTAAATTAATACTGGTTGACTGGAAGATTCCATTATGGGATAAACCCGCCGTTGTCAATTTACTCTTTATATTGTTATTGTATGTAATTGTGTGTTTTCATAGTACAATAAAGTTATCAGGTACAGGTAGCGGCACGAAACTCTAGCGTCATTGAGCAGAAGTCCAAAATGTATACGGTACCCACGCGCAGTATCTTCCCTCTACATTTCACTCAGCGCTAAACATACGCTACTATACAAACAACAAAATTAAGTAAAAGTTACTCACTGCGTCTAATTCATTAAGCGCCCTGACCGCTCTCTTCAGCGCTCTGATTTCAGCAGCAGTCTGCTTGGTGCGACAGAGTTCTGATGTCCACACGGTGAAGGGCTCCCGGGTCATCAGCGGGTTCATGTACTCAGCCAGCGCGTGCGCATACATTTGCCCACGGGCAGACAGGGAAGCATCGCCGCCGATTCTGCCCAGGACGTTGTATTCGCTCTCACCGTGCTGTGGAAGGAAGGATATTTAGGAAAAAAAAAATTGATTTCTAAAAATAAGATATATAATTAGTGCAATTATCGTAATTCGAAATGAATTAAAACTACCTACTTACAAACATTTTTACAAAATGCTTGAAATGTTTTTGCAAAGTATGTTGTAACAACTGTTTGTTGAAGTCATTTTGTTAGTTTCATGACTCAATGTTTACATACATTGTGAATTGAGTGGTAGAGAAACGATATAAAAGAAAAATATCTGACATATCATTTAATTTTAGGATTATTTTATCAGAAAATGACGAATATTTTCTAAGAAACTTATTACTTATCTGCGATATCAAAATAGGCAAGTCACCATGTTTTCATGATTAAAACTACAGCATGTTTAGTATATTTACTAAAAATTTTAGGCTTGGTGTCGCAGTTGGCATCAATCATCGTTCGATCTAGGTCAATCTCTATTTACAATGTTACATTTAATAAAAACACCTAAATCAAATACACTTTAATAATGAAAACAAAGTACGTAGTCACGTTTCTGTATCATCACTAATAATTATGTAACAGTTGCGGATATTTCTCCTATTAAATCAACAAACACTTGTTTTTCTAGAAACGTTACATGGCAGTTTTGCTTACAAGCCACATGTTGGATAAAATAAACGATATCCGTCTTAGTTATAAATAGAAATGTAGCGAAAACAACTTTATCAATTAATCGCGGTTTATCGAGAAATCTTCGAGTTGCCATTCAAAATGAAAATGACGCAACAGTGAATATTATTGCTAGTAAATGAAGTCGACTGAAATAGATACTAGATAAATAGATGAACTTGTTTAATTCTAGGAATAACTAGTTTATTTTATCACTCACCCGTGTGAAATATAAGGTCTGCGGTAAACCCCTCATTCCGGAGAGATATCCAAGAATGCCGGATTCTTTCTGCCCGGCAACTTTGTGAGCTGTCACAGTTTCCCCCATATTCTCAACACGTACGAAGCTGATGTCTTCTACGCCAGCATCGATGGGCTCGTACTGCCGCATGTAGTGCTCCAACTTCTTCCTCAAGTCGTCTACTGCCTCTTCTTCACTCATGTCTTTGTAATCAGCCGAATAGTGTAAAATCTCAATGATGTTTCTCTCAAGAAGCTCTTGGTCTTCGCAGACGCATTCAATGAACAGAATCCTGAAGCCCATCTCATTGAGGCAGTACTCGTTCAGCTCCCGGCGTTGCTCGCGGGTAATGTTTGTGCCGTCGAAGATCTGGAAGAGAGCATCTGTATTTAAAACAAGATGAGTTATTCTGCGACGTATATTTGTGAGAAGTCATGGGTAGTTGTTTATCCTAATCTCGAGACGGTGCGTCATAAAGGTGGTCTATATAGTAAATAGATCTAATTTTATATAATTCAACAATCCTTGTTTAATAATATTAAGTATAGATCTAGAAAACGTAGTAACATATACAAAAGTCGCATAAGTTAATCCTGATAAGCCTATTATTCAAATTATACTGATAATATTGACTTTGAGAATTACAGTCAGTGATAATAAACCGTATTATCATTTAGGTTTATTTGATGGATTATTATGGCAATGGCCGGGCTCATTTGATTTGCACTACTAAATTATAATATTAAAAACAATTTTAACGATATTCACGTCGAAAACATAAACAAATTGACGCGTGGTCACTGACCGATAAATTAGCCGCTGGAAGGTCACAGAAACGGCTTTTTACTCACTCTCTTGATCTTTGTTGAATTTAATAAGAATATTTCCCTAATCCATCGGCAACACACTATTTACTAAAACCATAAACATTTAAGTTTATTAGTGATACCAAATTCATAAATATTAATTATGTAAAAAGCATTCTAACTTTATCAAAACAAATTAATATACCTAACGGTTCAGCTAATGGGAATTGATTAGGTACCTACTTAGTTGTTGTTTTATTTCTTTAACTTTTTGTCCATAACATACATATCTATACATATAATAAAACAGTAAAAATATTTTGTCTGTACATTTAATATTTTTGACTGAAATGGATAGAGGGACATATAAGAATAATAGAAAATAAAAAAACTTTTTTTTTTTCTGTTTGTCTGTATGTATTTATGATCACGCTTATCTCCATAAATACTGCACGGATTCGAATGAAACTTTTTTGTTATATAGCTGTTAAGCCTGGGCAACATATAGGTTGTAATTGATTTTGGAAAATGAAACACTTGATGCGGAACCATAATAGTCCAGCTAAACTATACGAAATATAAAAATGATCCCTTAGCAAAAGTAGCAGCCTGATGAGCATTTTCAGGAGTCATAAAGTCCACGCGAACGAAGTCGCGGGCTTCGGCTAGTATCTCATAATACCAAAAACAAATGGCATATTAATAAAACTTACTGCAACGCTGTTCCCGTCCTTGAGACACAGCACGGCGTCCTGCACCGCCTCCCTGGCGCTCTGGCGGCGGATGGCGGAGCCCTGCTGGTTGTCCGCGCGGAAGATGTCGTGGCTGCCGTACAGCGCCATGTGGCGGCGGCGGTACTGGCTGCAGTCGAACACTGGGACGAACAATAGGGTCAGAGGGGTTACTCTATAAAAGAATACCTTAGTCGTACGATATTAACGTCCTATTTATATGTCAAACCAAATTAGACTTCATCATCGTACGTTAGTGTTCAACGTCGCTTGACACTGAAACGCGGATACGCAATAACGTCCGTCTTGCGTAGGTACGGCTTTTGGAGTAACCCCTCAGAATACTGATAATCAGGTCGATGAAATGAGCGGAGGAGGAAAAGAAGAAAATAACTTGGATGAACATATTGATATGGAAATTTAAAAGGAATTAAGCATTCATCGAGAACTTAGCTTTTCTCTCCCAATGATAAATAATATAAAACAGTAGAGTCACGTTTTAGGTACACGAGAAAACATGTTATTGGTACATAGAAACATTTTTTCTGATTGCAGATATGACCAAAACAACACTAAAGATAATTCAAAATAAGTACTTTTAAAATGGGTAAGTGATGGACAGGACAAATATTTAATGGAACCTCATTTCAGTTTCTATTTGTTCTGCAATTCTCTTTTTATCTGCCCTGATTTACTTTTTGACAGTCCAAGGCTTTTAGAGATTAGGACCGTAGCACAGAATTAATTTTAAATTCAAAACAGTCTCCTATGGTCCCGCACAATATGCGTCCCCCGTCTCTACACCTCTCCCTCGTTCTCGCCTTGTCGAGGCGGCCAGAGGTGCTATTTTTCAAACGTGGAGTCACTAAACGAACCATTTTTATTATGGTAAAACCATTCGTTTAGGTGACTCCATGTTCAAAAATAGCACTTCAGGCGTCTCAACTCAACACCCTCCACATGGCAAGAATGGGGCAGAGATGCGAGGACAGGGACGGGGATACATAGTGCGCAGGATCTTAGGAGATTCCGTTTTGTATTTAATATTCATATCAATTCTGTGACCATGGTCTCATTCCGGCAGATAGGACGGGCTGACAAGGTGATGGATGAGATAGAAACCATCAATGTATACTACAAACAGAATTAGTTACATTACATAAAGTGGACGGATTATGTGCTTCAAGAGCAGACGCTCCAATCTAGGTCATGGCGTAACATCCATATACTGGCTTACGAGTAGTGTAGGACTACTAAATATTATAATTTTCATTAGTATATCGTATTTTATTATTGTGCAAATTCAGTACATTTTGTCAATCATTTTCTTTAATTTTGGTCATGGTGTTCAATTTTACTTTGTTTCAAATCCAGTTGTAAATGTTGTCTCGAGCTCGGTTTCAAATGACCAGTCAAATGGTTGGATCCTTTGTTTTTATGTCTTTTGGCAGCTTGAAACTCTGACACTGTGTCGGACATTTCAATAAAGACAAATTTTCTATTGTGTGTATGTCTTAGGTGTATGTATAATATATACGGAATACATTCGTTCCTTTCGGCTAGGCAAAAAAACGACGGGTTGCACTCTGGGAGTGCCGGCAGAAGTGAAAACTTGAATATTAACGTTGTGCATTTTTGATATTTTGGAATGGTTAGGGAATCATTTTGCACGAATTGCTTTAATTATCAGTATAAAATATTTCAAATCATTTCTGAACCACAGTCTGTCACAAATGTCACAAGCATGACCAAATTCATTTTCAACAAAATCATTTTCAAATACACAGCAGTATGGCCACTACACAGACGGTCGAGCCATCAGCTGTCACCATCCATGGATGCGCGTAGCACGCTGTAACATAAACACACACGAACATTCGCGCAAGCGCCCTGCGCCGCCTAAACGAAACAGCAGGCGCAGGCATACATTTTCGCCGCGCCGTAGAAAGAGAGGGGGATACTCCCTCCTACGCCGCGCCAGCTGTCTACTCTCCATCCGTCTTACGAATTTTCGATCAGGTCACGTGTCCTGACGCGAGTTTAACATTTTTCACCCATTCCAAAAAAAGTGCACAACGCCGCTAAAGAAGTTTTCACTTCAAAAAGTGCATGATTTTCCGTCGCAAACTTTTTTGGTGGCAGGAATTTTCGGTGGTTTTTTGTTACTTCGTTCCAACCGAGTATTCCACGACACTCAGTTAGAAATATTCAGTATATTTAGTTACCTTTAGTGCTCTCTCCATTCCAGTTAAGATGCCGGGCCAGGCGGTGAGCCACCTGACTCTTGCCACGGGCTGGGAGTCCCACCAGCGCAATCAGGAGCGGCGCGAACTGGCTCACCCGGCGGGGATGCATCGATACTGCAAGGAAACAATACTTTATTTAGAATAGGTCACTTAAATATTTTATAAGGGTTTTTTAAGATATAGGTAGTGGGTTCCGTTATAAGATAATTAGATCACCTGTCTGTTCGCTTGGCTTTTAAAAAGTAGAAATTTTAGTGTCAGCAAGCATGTACTGGCCCTCATTATGTACAGAAGTTTTACACGAGTCACCACACCATATACGTACTCGTAGTTAGCTAAAGTCAAAAAGAAAGACAAGAAGGTCTCTACTTTATCTAGAATTTTGAAAATTTTAATAAAGTTGCGGTTGAAACTGCTTGCTAGTTGGATGGTTATCGCATTAAAAATATTGATAAAATCGAAACTTGGCCCTGCCCATTGATAACAGCTGCGGGGCCTACGGGTTATTTATCATTCTAACTCCGGGTCATACTTGTCATTGATCTTAACTCTGTTAAGCAAACTTAAGATAGCGCTCTAAGTAATTCGTTTGTCATTGACACATCACACGATAGCAACAATATCAAGTTTGGATTTGACGTCACTTACTTATTTCTCAATTTTTGGACTTCCTTGTTGGTTTTCAGAGTTAGTAACAAGCATAGAAAAAACTTTTTCTCATAAACTTTTAGGTATGTAAATATTTGTTTTAAAAAGTTTAACACCTTTACCTAGAGACAGGTGTGCAATCGAACAACCTCCAACACAATGATTTACAAGATATAATTTCTATAACCACTTCATTAAAATTCCAGTGATATTGTATTACAACTATTGAATTGCTGTATAAACACAAATGGCAGGATCCGATAGCATTGACCAATCAAACACCGCGTCAGAGTCACGCCCTCAAATACTTTTATTATACTAACCAGTTTCTAGTGAGTTAAATTGCTTCATTAGCATTTCACATCAGACGATGTTTTTGTCGACTGATATACGTCATGACGAATTTTAAATATTATTGTTGTAGGAGACGCAATCTCAACATTTATAAGCAAATAAGTTATGAAAGGGCAGAGTTGAAGCAAGAAAGACAACATGAGAAAGATTATTGTATCTACATCCTGTTATGGAATGGAAACTATCGATGATAATCGGATGTTTAGAGAATTTAAATAACTATTTAGCAATGGACCTTTTTATGATTGTCTCAAGACCTAAGGATCCCTACTCTGCGTTTTTTATCCAAAAATATCTCTTTCTTTAAAAATGCCAATTCTTTATTTTATAGGTATAGGTACTTACTACGTAATCCAAACTTCTAAACGCAAACGTCTTTGATTATTTAAATATATTTAACAAAAGTATTGGATCAATTTATTTTTTTCGTGAAAATTGCGATATTGAACCAATATGGCTAAGAAAGTATATTGCCTATTACATTAGGTATATAAACATCTAATATTTTTCGACTTTCAGAACAAATATAGGTATCTATGGCATATTGTTAAAGCATGCTGTGTAAATCGGGTCGTCGCAACTCAAGGCCCCTGTCAGAGAGAGCTGCCAACGCGCCTGGACTTTGGACTCCGGTTGATGACTTTGGAATCGAGGAAACGATCGATCTACTGGCTTGCCGTCAGATAACCAACCTTATTGACACTTGAGGCGGCTTGCTGAGATATAATCAACCTTACCAACGAATGAGGTTCTGGTTTATCTTTACCGTGGAGGTGTGTCTGGGTTTGGACACGTCACACCGTCAACAATACGGTATTATGAGTACCTAGATGTAAGAAATACATTATTTATTGATTTTTTTCAAAGTAAATTATTTCAATAGGTACCCAATGTATTTAGATCTTGGCAGACGTACATAGTGCGATGAGAAATATGTTTTCTGCGAAATTGACATCTTTAGGTGGGAAAATATCTATTTTTTATCTTGACGACTCTCAATAAAACTATGTTTTTCCTTATTAAATAAAGTAATTTTATTCTATGAGTTAATACAATGCGTATGGTAGGTAGTAACTGTGTTTTTTTTTACTTTTTAGTGCTAAATGCTAGTATTTTTCTTTTCAAATCGACCTTGGCTTCAGATTTCCTATTTCAGCTCTACCATTGTGTATTTTTCAAGTATTTGTCACACTCATTGATTTTGAGACACCAGATCAAATCTCTTTGTGAATCGTTTCAATAATACATTGCAATTATAAACAGCCTTCTAAATCTATTTTTGTTCAGGATTCATTCACCCAATGTTTTCTAAATACAGGAACCATCATGGCCGCATGATACACGGACAGAGGATGCTCATTGTTACATCGCTTCTATTCCGTTGCATAAAGGTGGGTAAATAAAGGGTTTCTTGACCAACTGTTGTCTCATTGTCTATCTAATGCCTTAATCTGCGGCTACATGACATACGCAGCTCAGTGCCAACTTTGCTCAGTCAAACAAACGCTTCGAAATAAAATAAGCTCTAGGTGTGATATCGTGTATCTTTAGCCCTTGAACCTAATGACATAATGTAAAGAAAGGGCGTGTCCTGAACAAATACAATAGCTTTATGTGAACAGGTTGCTCTTGCTTTGTCGTTGATTTAAATGTCACAGAGTGAATAAGTGTTATTGGAGCCGGCTCGCCAACTGACTGCTAACTGGCTATTAATAGTTCCATGATCTCAGCTGGAGGCATGTGCTTTTCTTTAATGACGTGGACGGCTTTAAATATCAGTTTGTGAGGATTACTTTGGGTTTGTTTCCATAGAAGCATTTTGTGCTAGAGCAAACAATAATAATAACAAAATCTAATAGGCTGTCCCTTCCAGAATAAATCAGACGCCTAGATGTGCCATGGCACAGAAAGATGAAGGTTTTAATGTAGGTGCTGTTGCATACACAAGGGTCATGTCATGATAAAAAAACAAAGAGTTTTAAGGCGTAGATTGTCTTCTCTACAGCAGATAGAAGGCGGCAACGTCTTCAGAGTTATAATGGGAGACCAAAAAATATAGGACTTGATAAAATAAACGGCAGTTACTACGTATTAAGTAGGTAAAAATAAATTGAATTTTAATTTAACCATGACGAAGTGTGCCTTGCTTAATTTAACTTTACATATTTATCATGCCCAAGTACTCCGCGTTATCACCATGGCCCCCACCAGTCACGTTGCAGCCCCGCATGTTGTCCGAACGGGAGCGACCGTCCGATAACATTGGGTAATGGAGTCTTGTGTAAAGTGCGCAGGGATACGCCTCGATAGAGACCTAAAGGTGCAAAGGTGTAAGAGAAGCCCTGAAATACAAGTAACAGCGCCTTGGACACTTTCTGTCTTATGCTAAATTGCAGACTAACTTTGTTACTAAATTTAAGCCATTATCCGACCAAATTAAGTTAACATTTTTAGATGAGACAGTGGCATATTACTAGATGTCAACTTGATTTGGTCGGATGATGGTTTAAACCTAGTAACAAAGATAGTCTGCGTTTTATAATATTACCTGGGCGACCGAGCTTTGCTCGGTTACATCTCAAACATTAACTAATTTTTTTTTAAAACTTGTCTAAAAACAATGCAAAAAAAAAAAAAATATAAACTGAAACATACAAAAAAACAAAAGTAAGTCACCGAGTGGGATTCGAACCCGTAACACTCTTTCTAGCGGTCGCTATCCTTATCCACTGAGCTAAATCAAGGCGGTCGCGGCGCGACGAAATTACCGACCATATTCTGCGTGGAAAGAAAAACGCATGAAAACTCGAAAACACGCGTTTTCCCAAACATAAAACTAATCTAGATCGATTGTTTACCCCCGAAAACCCCCATATACAAATTTTCAGCGAAATCGTTAGAGCCGTTTTCGAGATCACAGAAATTTATAAATAAATATATATATATACATACAAGAATTGCTCGTTTAAAGGTATAAGAAGGTTTAGAGTTAAAGTTTTATAATACGTCATTTATGTTACCTCTTGGGATCTTAGTTTTGCTACTAAATATACAACGTGGAACGGACATACTATGTAATAAATCGAACCACGGGCTCATGAAAATAGAATAACAGTCAAAAATTTAAAATATAATCACGGCATTTCCATACGAAAATGTGCAGCCGCCCGGGCAATTTGTGTAGGAATGAGGTTTTTTTTTGTTTTTTGTCTATTATTTTGATCAATGAAAGCAATAAGTTCTTATTTTCATCGTAAACTTAGTTACTTGCTTCCTATAGTTTACTTGACATCATATTTTTATATGAAGTTACCTCTGTACTAGTAATAATGGTATAATTCTAGGATAAAAAAAAACAAGAATATGAAGAAAACTTATTTACTAACCCTAAAAACTTCTATTAAGGACCCTATTGAGGGTGCTGCATTAGACATGACATGAATGAATAGCGCCGCTTGCCAGTTGCACGCTGTTTGAGCGTGCTCGAATGCAAACTATCGACCTATGCATGTCTGTCTGTGACGCATTTTCCACTGACCCCGTGGATCAATCACACTTTCCCGATAAATATAGACATGCTCTGTTTTTAACCGACTTTCAAAAAGAAGGAGGACTATCAATTTGTCTCGATCTACACCGATCATTCGAAGACGGCTGAACCGATTTGGAAAAATCTTTTTTTGTTTGGAAGGGTATATACTTGTGTGAACTTTCGGTGTGAAGTCGGGTTTTAGTTTTGAAAAATTATTAGAGGAAACGTGTCATGAAAACTTTGAACGGATGTAGGTAGAGCCGAACCTTATTTTATTTTTAAAATGATTTAAACGTGCTTATAAATTGTATAAAAATGGAGGCCATAAATACTTTAAAATCAATACTATGGAATTGTCATAGAACTTAGAGCTATAAAATATTTAATAATATCACTCTTATTGATTAAATCTAAAGAACATTTTAAGTAGGTATATTTATAATAACAAAATAACGAAAATAATATAATGAGTACGTATGTGAAACAAATTAAAGAGTTGATTAGTAAAATATGTTTTTATATCATGCGTAACAAAATCTTTATTTTTTTTATTGGAATTCATTCGTTCAAAGTTCAATTACGTGTTGCAATAACTTTTAACAAATGATACGCACTGAAGGATTACAACCATAAACAGCCTTTGTTATCTTATCTCTGCTTATTGCATTAGATCGTGATAACCACATCGAACGTTTATGGTTTATGTAATTCACTAATTAAAGTTTGTTCGTTTGTTTCTTACTATTTATGGAGAATGAACTGTACCTACATTTATTTCTAAGGTACAATTCGAAAACAAAACGTAGCTACGTAAATGTAAATTCAAATGATACTTTGTCTTTTGCACTGGACCTGAGGTTTTTGACTAACACTTTCAGACTCAGAAATGAAACATTTTTACAACCAATTTTGCTAATAACAAAGTAATTATGTTATAAATTACATAATTACATACGAATAATTATAAAGATAATTACTTTGTAGTTTGCAAAGGTATTGATTTATAAAGTGTATATTTCAATAAAAAGACATGTCAAGATTGTTTACATTTATTTAAATACCTAACCAAATGGAGTTATAGATATCTACCAAGATAGTTAAATAGCTGAGTAAACCTACTATCGATTAAATAAATAAATTAAATTGTATAAGTATAATTTACTTAAATAATGCCTGTACTGCATAAACTGCATTACACATGTCTGTAAGTTTTATAAATGTAACTATTATATGTAAGGATGTATAAATGTAACTAAGGAGTAATGCTTACAAGGAGCAAGCAAAAAATGTGTGGTGTCATGAAATATCATGACTACTTGTAAACATTCCAGTTGCTATGTGCTCCACGAAAAACAACGTTATCGCAGTAACGTAACATATTTAAAACAAATGCCTTTGTTATACCTCGAAATTGTAAACAATTTGCTTTGAATAGATAACAGGACACACTCCCACTGATATATTATCATAATGAAACAAGCTCTAGCAACTACAATTTATATGCTGTTTTTCTTTCAATTAAGTAGATTTTTCCTTGTGATTGATGGAGTAAAATGACAATACAATAGACAAGTACAGTAATTCATAAGAGTTTCATACTTAACAAAATGATATTTTTATCTAAAAATAGGTATGAAACTCCAGACGAGCCCTCATATTTTTTATAAATTAAACTACAACAATTTCAGGGTGGTAAATACACCTACATTATTTCGTTCGCCCTGCCTATAAATAAGATAGCAAATCCTTAATAAAATTATCGTGATCGTAGATCAGCAATGAATAATATCAGTAGTATAATAAATGATTGTACATTTTAGTTTTATCATAGGCTGTTGTTTCATCATAATTAAACAATAATAATTCAGTTTTATATATTTTAAAGTGGTGTTAATTGATTGTCGTCAGTTGCGTTATTTATTATTAGTTTGTTGTTCGTTTAATCTCGTCGGCTGGCCACATTGTCGCTCCTAGTGCCGTGGCCTCACCCGGAGGCGTGGCGTTACGTCATGTCGACGTACTATACGTGTTCTCATTTCAAATTAAACAATGGGTTTTAATTTTTTGTGCTTTGACCCGCCGGGCGATACTGGCTGTAAATAATCGGACACTTTTTTTATTCTACAACGGTTAAATATTTTTTGTTTTTTGACTGGATTCATGCAGGCGGGCTAAAACTAAATAAAAAAATTGGTTGTTTGTAAAGTAGGTTTACGATCGAGATGTTTACGTGATAACGTCGTTTCACGGAATGACTGGCAGCGCTCGAGATGAGACGGGAGATCGGTCCGTCTCTCTCTCGTTATACCTGCGATCGCGCTCGTGAGGTTTTGGTGTGACACAAGTTTCTGAACATGTCACCCGACTAAAATGATTTTAAAGATGTTATCACGTCAAAAATTCAAGTGTATGTTTACGAGTCAAGGACTTTTTTCACATACCTATCGATTACGTGAATCGGCCATTTTCTACGCATGCTAAGGCTTACAGCGATAACGTCTTTCTAAACTTGCGGAAAAAGTTGAAAACATGCCACAGTTTTGGACTTCGCATTGTAATTTGGCAACGTTTCTGTTTTTTTAATACTCTTTACGTGTTCGGTTTTTTGTCTGTCTGTTCATCCTACTTTCAGTATCTACCCAACCAAGCTACTCGTACTTCTATTATATACAAATCCACACATTTTTACGTTTTCACTATCGCGTAGAGTTATTTCTAAATTCTTTTATAAATTTTTATGTTGATAGTCTATTTAAATTCACAGTTATTTTTAAATCCTTCCATAAATATAGGTATTTATTCATTTTAATCTTATTTATTTTAAGTATTTGTTTTGTTCTAATAACTTGTCGTAGATTAGAATAAATTGTGAACGTGTTTTTATGTATTTTTCTGATACTTAAATAAAAATATCTATTCCTATTACGAGTATATAATAAATTCATTTTTAATTTGAATAAATTTTCTTATCGTATCGTAAATTATGAACTGGAAAGAAAATATAAGGATGTAGAAGTTTCCCATACTTACTATCTTTGCCCTTACTGATGGTCGTAATTCCATACATACATACATACATACTATCACGTCTTTATCCCTAATGGGGCAGACAGAGCATTTTGGGTCTTGCGATTCTATGCAGAGCCCAGGGCCGCAAGACCCAAAAGCCACTTTTAGCGTCATGGTGGGCGAGAAGATGGAAAAGCAATCAATACAGTGACGGGTTGCTAGCCGCATCGCCTGTTAACATGATTTGCATTTTTGCCCATTCCCTCGATCGGCTTTTACGATCTGCGTGGGAAGAGAAGCAGCTGGTACATTCTAAGTTTTTTTTATTTCTCCCAGACCAGCATGGGAATTCCATAAGTTCCAAAAATCCTTCTCGCTCGTTTAATAACATGTTAATTTTAAAATATCATGAGTAAAGACGAGCTCTCAGAGGTCGGGGACCACGTAACTTTGTTTTCACATGTCGTCACAGATACAGCGATCTCTGACTCTCTGGCCGTCCATCCTATCTGTGTATCACCGTACCTACTCATGATATTTATATGGCATAAATATTGATGGAATAACAAGTGGAAAGCTTTGTGGAAAGTTGTATAATTATATATGCTTATTAATTTTATATGGAGAGAAGGTCTAACCGTATTTACTGATATTAATCTACGGAAATAATTTTGCCAAAGAACATCTCTAAATGATATACATAGTAGTTATATCCAAGTGTTTGGTTTTCTTTTCATGGAAAATATATTGACTTCATATATGACTGCAAAAATTGTCACATGATCATAGAAGTAACGTTCGTACACACGTACACACGAGAGAAAAACGTAGCGCTATCATAGTTCGCCACATTTTATCCGTCTTCAAGCTAAGTTGGATTCATACCGATAAGCCATGTCTGGTAAATCTAATATACGGTTTAACCACCCTGTAACACAGGTGGATAAGTCTAGAAGCGTACGTTATTTCATACATATAACAATTAAAATAAATGTCAATATCAATTTCCTCCAATTAAAAATTTGTATTTGTAAACATGATTCAAAGGTCATAACATTTTAAATAAATATTATGTTATAAAACTAATAAAGCGTAGTAAACGGTGTCCTCCTGCTACGTGGTAGACGAGCGTGGCCCTTACAATAAAGGAAGAAAATGTAAACCCACTGACAACCCAAAGTAGAACAACCTGGCGAAGAAGAATAAGGAGAACCGCCTAAAGTGGCAAAAGGGAAAGACAAAGAAGAAGATTGTGTAGTAAAATTTACCTGATTCCGCATGATCCAAGAGAGCCTTGTAACTGTTTAGGCACCTAGTTTTAAATGTAGTTAAAGCTTTAAATCTTGATGGATCGTCTAGTCTTAATTACCGTCACCGATGATTAATAGGACGTATGATATGTCAAACATATCACCTGACCTGATTTCATCTATGGTTGTTACTTACGAAAATGTGCCCTAACAAAGACTAATGTTTTGCTAATCTTTCAGGACCACCATTCGACCTGAAAAATACAAGTATGTCACATGGTTATAAATTAGTTATAACCATGTGACATACTTGTATTTTTCAGGATCCATTGCTTTCCCCCATTTGAAATAAATTATTTGGAAACGTAGAAATCATTAAAAAAAACATCATGGACCGACCCATGGCCCATTAGTCTTTAACTAGTGCAAATTTAAATAATTTCTACCAATAGTATAAAAAAAGATCAGTCACACAATTAATAAATATATGTTCTATCGATATGTTTCTGATGTATATGATATGTCGATTTTGATGCTATCCGAATTTCTCGAAACTTTTTAGTAAAAATATTGCTGAATTCACTGAATTGAAATTCTGATTGAGTAAGGTACCAAACAAATAAATATAGAAATTAGAGCTGTTTCACGTTTGTGAGTTACGTATTGACTTATATCATCTATTGTCATGTAATTTACAAATACCTATTTCATGCGTGAATGAATTAGGTGTTTTTACACGTTTTTTATGGTTATGCAAAAATCAAGTTTTCAATAACAATGAGTAAGTACTGTTCTCAAGACTGTAAATAGTAATTATATTTACAGTCTCGAGAACAGGCCGAGTTACGTGCCTAAGATTTTTTTTACTTATGTTTTTAAAGGCACGTATCACATCTTCTTGCCAGAAAGTGGCGATATCAGCCCAGCTGATAAAGTTATCAATCTCAGTGGATATATTGAAGACACATAAATTAATCAGATCAAACTAGTAAAAAAATATTATATAGATAAATGGATTCGCGGATATCACGAATTGACAGCGTGAAGCGATGAATACAAAGCCAAAATTTTGACGTTTCGATAAGAATTTACTAAACCGCGCAGAGGTAGAATGCTTGGCTCTTTGCCCGGGTGATGACCACGGCATTGCAAGATGATGCACCTTGGACCACGGCTGGTCAGCTAGCCCTGGCGCAATTGCCAAGTCAGCGGCACTGAGACCAATTGTGAACGTTTAAGGTACGAGTATATTTTGCTTGAGAAGAAGACCAAATCGAGTTAGTTATTGGATTTATTTCATCAAATTGAAGTTGTGCCAAGAACTTGTTTTTAATAAGCCGTTTCAGAGTAATTCTCTCTGTTTCCTGGAACCAAAAGAAATATTCTGAAGATTTCCATCGAAGCTCCTTAATAACTCTGATTGTTTATTTATACCATTGGCCTTAGCAATTTTATAATGAATAAGGAAGTGGTCAGGCGGAAGAGAGTGGTTATAGTAAAGCACCTATTTATAATAAGCCAAATATCAGGTTTGCATTATTCGTAGCTGAATTGCTACTTTTTGGTACAGTATGCACAAAGACAATCTAAATTCTTCTATCAATTTACCGTTAATCGTTTAAGCCCATTAATCTAACGGTCTTCTTTATCTAATACGCATTATAAATCAATTTTGAAACCTCAACTTTTTGTTTACTACCTCAAAGAACCGAGGATGTGTCAATGACATTAAAGCTTTGAATGAATCTCTTAGGCGCGTGCCCCGAATGCTTCGAGAAATCTACAAATCGTGACTGCTCAATAAATAAGAAGATTTTGCTAAATTTCATCTCACAACAAGTTTTTTGCAATGTTGATTTGAACAATATTTATTATTGCATAAAATCTGAAGACTCACCAGCTGCCAAGGTTCCATGCAGAGTCTTCTCCTTGTCTTCCATCATGGCGTGCGCCGCGCTAGCTCCAGGTGCCATAACTATTCTTCTCAAAGACGGTCTCCTTGCCAAAGCGACTATGTGTTTAGAACGGTGCTGCTGCGCTTTCCTGCGACGCGTGCGAGCTCTCTGAATGCCTCCGGAGGACTGGACGCCGGCTCCAGCGGTTATCACCGAGCGCACCTTATCAGCGCCGCGGCAGTGATTACCGAACAACCAGATAATTGCCGAATATATTTTGCAGTATAAAAGCCAAAAATATGCATAGAAATCGCCACGAATACTGAGTAACGCCATCAATCGCGATCTGAAACAAAACAAAAGGATATTTATTTTATGTCCAATTCGACTGCCTCCGTGGTCTAGTGTTCAAGGCGTTCGCCTTGTGATTCGAAGGTCGTGGGCTCGAATCCCACTGGGAAGCATACTTTGTGAAAAGTTATTTCCAGTCTGATTTCCCAAAAGACTGGTTAGGTTAGGATATTGCAGGCAGGCTTGAATCACCTGATTATCCGAAAAGAAAAGATGATTCCGTGCTTCGGAAGGCCCGCATAAACTGTGGGTCCCGAACCCCATCTAGCGTTTGCTCAAACCTATCCAAGGATTAGTTCTGGTCTACCCTTTGGGTAGCGGAGGTCAGACTGCAGTTGCTCTGTGTAAAAACCAGTGACCTTGTCAAATCACGTAGGGTAAATAAGCTAGCGGACCCCGGGCTTTGAAGCGTTTACCGCTGAGGATGCCACCGGGAATACGCTCGGATGATGATGATTTATTTTATGTCCAAAAATTACTGTATATTTTAATCGTGTTAGTACAACAGAGCACTGATTGACAATGTCCAATCAAAGACTTATAACTATTATTTTAATATATCTTATCTTAATGGGCAAAATTTGTGGTTAGCATAGGATAAAAGTAAAGAGCTTCAATTGTTGTATATCATCTGATACATCCACCACACCTAGATAATGGTTAGATAGATCACAATCTATACCATTAGTTTCGATTTACGAAGTTCACTTGACAGCTTAGGTGGCTGCCGTAGATATAGCACTTAAAGTTTAAACTTATAAATAAACGGACGAACGTTAAATTCGAAAGCTTAACGTAGTAAGAAAATATTACGTAAAACAACTAGAGATACAGATTTTTCGATCCATAGTTCGGTAATGAAATGTTATAGACATAGAATAGAAATAGAAAAATCTTCATTTGGAGCATTTAAACAACAACAAAAAGTACAGAATATAAAACACTTATAAAATTAACAAAATATGCCACCAAAATGGTTTCTCTCAGCCTTTGTGTCAAGGCTTTTCGGAGCCAAGACGCTGATTTCCAGAGAAAACAATTGAATAGACACGGCTCTGCCTTACATAAACTATAGTGAAAAGTCACTAGGTAATAATATATATTACAAACATTAGAAAGCATTGTTTAATTTTACAATATTGTATCAGTGATATTTGCACAGAATAAATAGAAATTTATTTTTATTAATTCATATAGGTACATAAAAAGAGAAAGAAATTAATAAAATAAAGGAAGGTAGTTTGGTTGCACAGCACAGTTGCTTAATTGTTATTACATTGTGCATCAAGTAAATACGGATTACGGATATATAAGTAACCTCGGATGAAACTAGCAAAGCTGCCGAAAAAAATTCCTAAAGTGTAATTTTTACAAGTAATGGAGCTACTATTACAAATATATAACTATGCTATGCAAGTAAATTTTCTGTAAATCAATAATTTAAGATTTATATTATCATCAGCATTCATAGTTTTTCCTTCTCCTGTAATTAAAAGGAACAAATTGTTATTTAAAAATGGGCGTATTTCTCGTTTTTATATCATCATCAGATCTTTTTGTCTCCATTACAGGAGCACGATCCTCTGTGTACTACCAGAACAATACCTAGCCAGAGCAGCCAGAGGACTTTGGCCTACACTCTCCACGCTGGCCAGACGAGTTGGAGAGGTCTATTGATGTATGTTGTTTAGCTGGATTCCTAAGTCGCCTTCTACGTCATATACTTCATTTTTATACCTTGGAAGTTATTATTGATTAAATCAATTAACAGATTGGTAAAGTCACGTGACACTTACAAAAGAAGCTATTCGTGGTATCGGCAGACCTTGAACGATGAAACTAAGTCTGACCTGAACGTGTGGAAATAAATCGATACGATATTGTTCGTAAGGGCTTAGCCTTATACAGCTGCCAAATGATTTTCTTGGTAAGCTATAATTAATTAGTAATATTGCGATTAATTTTACACTTTATTTATGGACAGCAAATTATATTCGGAAAGTACGTCCTCGCCGCAGATTACTAATCCTCGACTTCTTAGCCCCCGAGGAAAAAGAGGGTGTTATAAGTTTGACGTGTCCATGTGTCTGTCTGTGACATCGTAGCTCCAAAATGATTGGGCCGATTTGATGCAGTTTTTTGTTGTTAAGTTATGGGGGTTGGAAGTTGGATTTTTATTAATTTGCCTGGCATTAACTATTACGTGGTAAAAAAATCCATGTTACGTAGCCATTCCCTCATAATTGATATTTTGAAAATTGGTGGGAAATTGCGACGCGTTGATGTCTTTTCAATGAATTTTCATTTTTGTGACTTTTAAATATTGTGCTATTTTAAAATAAGAATAAAATATTCGCAAGGTTATTTAAAGAGTACATAAAATTATTTTTAAATATAACAAAAATATTAGACAGTGGGGTCAGTAGGTTAAATATTGTTTAAAGTAAGTATTGTTTTAAATAGTCTTTTGTTAGAATTCAAATAAAATAAAAGTTAATATAGAAAGCTCCCCGTTTGTGTTATCTTATCCATCCGGTCAGACAGTGCAGTTATTTCAGTGAGGCAGACGGATGCTGACCTTTTCGCACGTCCAGAATCATCCAGACGAGCATCGACAGACACGTCTTATCTGAACCTTATCATATCGTTTATTTATCAAATAGGGTTGCTGGCATAGTATTGAAGGATTATAGAATAACCACAAATATCTGCAACTTGGAGGACCTAGACGAAACCAACAATAGAGCTCTTGAGCTTACACATTAGGAGAAGAATAACCGATATACCATGAGCTGCTTGCTATGTAACTTCTTATTCAAGTGTGTTAATAGCTAAAACTGGTCATAGTTTTCGAGCTGCGTAAAGGCATCTGAGTAGTTCAATGCCTGACAACATCATCATAATGTGTAGGTCTTTTTAGTTTCGCTGCAGGAGCACGACCCTCTTTGTACTACTAAAGCCATACTTGGCCTTCAAACGCTGGCCAGACGGATTGGGGACGTTTCATTTATGTTTATAAGCTCTGTTTAGCTTGTATTTCTAGTCTTACTAAGTCGCCTTCTATGACATCCACGGAAAGGCTTGGAATAGTGCTATTTTAATCTCTCTATTCTCTAATGCCTGTCATATAGTACCAAATGTCACTTAACACAGTGAAGAACGGAGGATATATATATTTTTTTAAATAGATGATTTCTTTTTTTGTACTCGACAGCTCTTGGTTATTATAGTAAATGGATGATGGCAACACTGCATCTACAACTTCCACACTTGCGTTTCTGACGCTACAAAGGGCCAAAACTTTGACTTTACTTCCTAAGTTTTATTTATTGTAGGTTAAATATTTATCCAAATATTATCCTCACCTAATTCAACTAGATTATTGTAATGGCCGCGACGGGTAGACCAAGCAATGTTTTATTCATGCAATAGCGACTCGTTTCCCTTGTTTCACTTGGTCATAAATATCACGGATACAGAATGTTCAATTAACTTTATGTTGCTGTTGTGGATGGTAATGAACAATTATGTTCTTTTTTTTAAATTTATTTAGCAACGTTGCATAAACAACGAGAAAACGAGTATGTTTTCAATCGAAAAACATAGTTTCAGCATTGCAAAATAAAAGCTAGGCTGATATTTCTTCTGCTGACTCTCTTTACTAATTTTACTGACTATGAAATAGGAGTTGCCGGATGTCCTTCTTTTACCTGACTGCGTCAGAATTATGTTCTTCAGAGAGGGGTTCTGTTTTTCGAGTGAATGTATGCAAGTTTATTTCTATAGGACGCTCTCCAGCCTAAACGGCTTGATGGATTTAGACTTGAGAGGTGTTGTTGGATTCGCCTTAACGTTGACAGTGGCACCTGGTACATAATAAACAGCCAAGTGCGAGTTGGACATTATAAAAAATCACGTTTGTTTTGTGGGAGTCCCACTCAAATATTTATTTTGTTCTGGTTTAATATTTATTGTTATAGCGACAACAGAAATACATCATCTATGAAAATTGCAACTGTCTAGCTATCACGGTTTATGAGATGCCGCCTGGAAACCGACAGACAGACAGCGGTTTCTTAGTAATAGAGTCCCGTTTTTACCATTTGGGTCGGGCTTTTTTTATATATTGATTTGTTCCTTTTTTTTACGCAACAAAGCAAGTTCATTTTTACCCTGAATACAACTATAACTTCATATATGTAGCATTGTATTATTTTCATATTATCAATGTGGAACAGCAGATTATGCACTCTTAATAAAAACTTGTTAAAATGAAATTTTTAAAGAATTTCTTTAACTTTGACCTACACTAGCTAGAGGTGTCAAAATAAGAGTTTTCTTTTTTCACAAAAAATATCAATAATAACATCACGTTTCGGCGACAGTGGTCTATTTCTATCGCCTAGCGAGGGAGTCACCTTGTACTCACACTTGCTAGGTATTTAGGTGCAAATACTATCTGGCAGGCATATATAAATAAATTACTACCTATCAGTTCTAAATTAAACTCATACTACTTGTACTATTATGTATTCTGTGCTCATACTCATTCACACATCGTCTCAGTAAATACTTCAATATTTCAGACTTTATTGAGCGCCATATTGTGAAACTGCTTATTTTTGTTGGTTAGATTTTATTTAAGATTTCTATGAAATATAGAGTTTACGACTCTGAACCCATTTTTGAAAGGCGGATATCTAAACGGAGGGTTTTTTTGTTTGAAAAAACACTCGTTTAGTGACTCAGCGTTTTAAAAATGACATAATCATAACAATTGAGCAGGTCACCAGGCCTATTTTCAAAGAGGAATTAGCAAACTAGTTGTAGATAATGACGACTTGATGTCGTAACAAAAAACAAGCAAAAATTTACAAATCAAAGTATATAAAAGAGTACACATACTAAAAATAAGGCGAACTACTGCTCTAGATAGATAAAATTTCAGCACACATCGTCATATTTTTAACTACGAGAACCAGATTATCTTATGTCTACAAATGATTTGAGAATTCGGGTAACAAGCAATTATTGGAAATGGACCAAGATTCCTAGTAATCATTTAACGACTTCCTTTTGCAATAGTTTCAGATCATTTTTCCTAAAATTTCCCAGAGCAGCGGATAAGTCTTAGCAGTTTCCTAACTTCTATTGCATGCGATTTGGGTCACGTTTGTTTATTTCCATTTCCGCAACCTCAGTCTGAATGTCAATTAGAAACACTACACCGTTATGTGCCCAGTTGAGTAATATGTACAATGTACATTAGTAATGTCACACTACGATCTAATTACAGTGCATATTCTGTGACGCTCTCGAATTACTGCCAGTCTTGAATTTATATCGGAGAACCGGAGACAGTTTTGCCAAAATAATGTATTGACGGTATGCCAACGGACGTAGTAATCAGGGTATGTGCAAGAACAGTAAATTAACCTAGTAATAAGTAGATAATTTAACCTAGTAATAAACAAGTAAGTGCCGTGTGATTTCCGGCAGAGTAGAATAGGGCCACTCCAAGTCCTCCCGTGGATGTCGTAGAAGGCGACTTAGGAAACACAAGCTAAACAAAGCTTATAAACATCAACGAGACCTCTCCAACCCGTCTGGCCAGCGTGGAGAGTGTAGGCCAAGTCCTTTGGCTGCTCTGGCCAAGTATGGCTCTGGTAGTACAGAGAGGGTCGTGCTCCTGCAGTGGAGACTAAAAGACCTGGTGATGATGATGAAGTAGATAATTAATTTTATCATTTCGATGTTTATCTTTGTTTGTCTTTGTGATAAAAATATAGTATTTTTGAGTTAGTATCATCATAACACATGTGCCGAACTTATTTTGGGGCTAGCTCATTCAGTGTGATTTGTCCGTATATATTTAATCACTTTCAATACACTGATCTTTTAAGTTTGCTTACTTTTTATAAGATTCTCTCTTTATTTTTCAGTTTCGCCTTTTCATCTTTACCGCCATAATTATCACTTTCTGACTGATGGATTTGATCAAAAGTAATGTGTTTATGAGTGTATGTGTAGTGGTTTATGTATGAAAAGAATACTTGTTGTGTATAATTTCGCCAGCAGATTAAATAACAAAACAACTAGGAAGGTTTTAAATGTTATTCCATCAACTTAAATGTTGAAGCTTTTCAATTTTGGCTTCAAATTACCAAACCTGTTAGGTAGCTGTAACCTGAATTTCTACTTTCTCCGCCGAGCTATCGTCGTAACGTTTATTCATATTGATAAATCAGAAGTTGTTTACTTACTTCTGTTTACTGTGTATATACTGTTTACTTAGAATTTACTAGCTGCTTCTTTTCCCGCGCATATTAAAAAGCCAATCGAGAAAATCATGCGGCTATCATCACTATACATATATTTTTTCCTCTTTCTTGCCCACCAACACTCTTAAAGTGACCTGGGGTCTAGCGGCCCTGGGCTTTGTGTGCTGAGAGCCGCCAGACCTAAAATGCTCTCTCTGCCCCATTGGATAAAAACGTGATGTAATTTTGTATGTATGTTATGAATTTCTTTGTTGCGGCTTGAAGATGAGATATGAGCTATCTTGTGATGAGGTTTTCCACCAGTCAACATAGCAGTTTGGCCTCGTGCCAGCTAGCCATGTCCTAAACCACTCGTACTGGCTTGAACTGGATAAAACCGGTTTTTATAAGGCTTTTGAAATGTAGTAACGTCATTTAAATGTTAGATAAGTTGAACTGCCAGCCGTAGCAATTCTGTTTATTGGTTTTTGTCGAGATATTCCGACAGTTATTGCAGTTAGATCATTATTTATGTAGGGTTTGGTTTTTTTTGTGATTTTATCTGTTTTCACAGAATGGTGAACGCTTATACTTGTTTTTTCTGTTATCTAAGCCACATCATTAACTAAGTATGGACATGCTTGTTCAGCCCTTGTATACTTTAAGGATTATTGGTCTTTTTGTAACATCTTGCCATATTAACTATATTTTTTCTATTAATACTGTTTACCAGTCTCACCCAATTCACCTTATCTTCATCAAAAAGGTTGGACTATTGGAAGATCATAGTATTTTTGTGCTTTTTCGTGTGTGAGTGGCCAACACTGGAGTCAGATTTTTCAAGCTGCCCAAAGGCTTGACGATTGCCATGCAATGATGACAGCCGGGAGCAACGGCTTATACGTGTCGCATCATATCAGATCATAGTTAATTTTATCAAGATGAAATTTTCCATCTTTTGAAATTCGCGATAAGGCCGCCTCTTGTACATGTTGCTATTGAATAAGTGTTCCAAAATTGAAAATTTCTTTTGGTGCAACAAAGATTTTTGTATTGTATTGTATTGTATTATTCGCCTGGATCTTTACCAATGTAGGCACCCATGTAAAGTATGCAGGTTTAGTCACCATTAATATCTTCGTAATGACTAGTTGACACAATTAATGCAAGCTGTCTGCGGCTTTGTCCAAATGGAATGCAATGCGATTCTGGGATGCGGCGGTATAAAAAATGCAGCTATGCAGTTATGCACCTCTCGCTCCATAATTTTACCTGCAGTATTGTAGGGTGCAGTCGGTGCAATGATGCAGTTTCATTCTTCGCATTTTTTGATAAGAAATTTTATCATAGGTAGGTATACACAATTTAGGTTTTGCTTTTAATATTAGAATTGTAAGTATTTAGGCACCTTTTTTAATTTTCCACGTTTCATAAGTACATATGTGTACAGTAAGTATATAGGTACACAGTCTAGGGTTGGAATTACCGAATGAAACCTGGCTCTTCTTTCACGAGAATGTTTTTGGTGTTGTTTTGTCAAATAGTATTGTGTGTTGGCATTTTCCACATCTGTTCAAAATAAATACTTTTATGACTGTGTGTTTACAGAAACCGATTTCGTAATGCCCTGATGTCATATTTGTTCACGTAGTAATTTAACCACTGTATCTGTCGGGTTAAGAACTATTTTAGCTTGCAGTAATTAGGCGAGGGAGGCAAGTGTTTTATCATACGTATACATGAATGCTGTAAAAGAGAATGCATACAATATTTATTACGACTGGAAGGCGCCATTCACAGACCTCGGAGGCTCCAAATCTAGAAACTTCTTTCCAAAAGCGGATAAATACTGAAAAATTTGGATCGATGTATGGAAATTAATCTGCTTACCCGTCATATAAACTAAATTCTTCCTTCGCAGTAGTGATCAGAGGATGTATGTCTGATGAAGTGTACCAAGTCGTGGCGCATAGCAGTGCGCCCGTGGATCGCGATAAACGTTTCAATACACATTCGCAATAAGTCCCAGAAAACGTCCAAGTTCAACTTTTCAATCAACACTTTCCCGAAACATCACACCGGGAAAACGAAAACACAGTTTGCTTATTCAGATTCGAAGTAATGTTCCTCTACTTCACACCAGATCTTATTTTATTCATTGTCACTGGAATAACACTTGAGTTGATAATGTTGATGTTTATGTCGGATCGTAGGAGTGTACGTGTTGTCGAGGACTGGTTTCCAAATGGCGACTGGCGCGGCGTCAGTGCCGTCTATAGTATCGCATGTTGAAAGCCAGATAGCGTGTGGTGTGGTGTGGGTAGGGCGCTGGTCCACTTCGGGTGACATCGATTCGAGTTCGGCTGCACTCGGCGGCGGCGGCGCGTTGTATTTTGGTATCCTCATCCTGTCCTGTTTGGACATCAGCACCCACATTCAGATCTGTATGGTGAGATGAGAAACAGAGAAAAATAAACTCAAATGTCCAAAAAAGTCATAAAGAAGAGTTAAACAATATTTTAATCAAACCTGATGTTCCTTTTTGGAGGGAAAATACTTATAACTTGAATAACTTTGAACATAAGTACGCATGCGCATGATCACCTAATTGTTAAACATTTTAGGTGTCCTAAAAATCTGAAAGAAATTCACAGAAATGCTTAGATGTCATTCGAAGAAGTCAGTTTTGATATTTGATCCTATTACCGAAACCGCGTGACACCAATACCTCCCAAGATGACCTAGATTTATATTAGAATAGCACAAATTTCATGCGCATTATAATAGAAGGCAAAATAGAAGGAAGAAGGGGAAGAGGTAAGCCCAGGCACAGTTATAAAAGCAAGTCAATGAAAATATGGCAGGAGTGTCGTATCAAGATGTCAAGAGGTTGGCGGAAAACATAATATGGAATGGAAGAAACTTCACTGACAAAAGCACCACTTGACTCTTAAATTACGATGATGATGAGCACAAATTATCTAAGTGAAAAAAAGTGAAAAACAAACTCAATTGAGTAAACTAGTTGCTTTCCTTGACAATTTTAAAGATACGGAACGATAATACTTAGACACCTTTGTGGTAAACCATAAACCACATGCCGGAACAGTATCGTATCGCAGCATTATGGCTTCACAGTCTTCTATCCTAATAAGTAAGCTATACCATATGGATTTCTAATTTTGGTAGTTTAATTCAATCAAAACTTATTGTCTGTATAGTACAAAATTTGTTAAGTAAGTACTTACCGATAGATTTGACCTCAAAAAAACATTTTGGTTGAAAATTAAATATTTTGGAAAATTGCTGGTTTTATACTTAATGATAAAATTCCGGCCGATCTTTATAAAACTTGCAATATCTAAGTACTCATATAAAAACCAGCTAAGTGCTAGTTGCACTCGCGTCGCGTACGAAGGATTCCGTACCATTATCTATAAAAAAACATGTTTGTAATATGGGAGCCCCCTTGTATTTATTTTATTTTAATTTATTAATTAATTAGTTTGAAAGTGAATATGCAACTAAATATTCTGTGAATAATTCAACAAAAACTCACGGATTTTGTGTGTTGCTTGATAAAGCGGCAACAGAAATACATCATCTGTAAAAAAATCAACTGTCTAGCTATCACGATTCATGATATACAGCCTGGTAACAGAAAGATAGACAGATAGGGTCCTGTTTACCCTTTGGGTAGGAAACCCTAACAAAATCAGCTTTTGAATTTTATTAATTTTGGTAAGCTCGCAAGTTTGTGAATGTATTAAGCTATTAATTTAAAAGAAAATAATATATAAGCACGCCGCAGGGGCTTATATATAATATTGTAAACTTGACTTACATGCTCTACATGCAATGTAATGCCTAATTCGATGCTATCAAGGTCTGATAAATATCCTTTATAAAGGTCAAATGTGCACGGATAGTGCTACATATCAGCTTAGTAGGCCAAATTGCAGATGCATGCTGCACTGTAATTAGTTGGAAGTATGCTTTATAAGTAGGTACCAGGGCTTTATAAAAAAACTATCTCGATTCGTGTTTTGTAATTCGACTTTTTTTATTAAAACAACAAAGAAAACTATGTACTTATACCAGTCCGAAAGAAAAGTTTGGAAGTTTTTTTATTCTTGACCTTACTGGAAAATAATTAACCTTTGAAAAACTTGGAAAAATAGTGACGTTACGCGTAACTTAATTGATAAAGACTGCTACTATGCAGTCCAAATAAAATTATCTTTAGGTTTACTTTAAATATGGATAAGATATTTACATAACATTCGTACTTCTCGATAAGAGTGCTGCCGGTCGTTATGAGCTAGATCAAGAATTAATCCAAAAAGGCCTGCGTCCACGTACTTAGATGTAAGTATAAAAAGCACACCATTTTCGTGATAGTTTTGCAATCGCAAATAGTCTCATGCCGTTACTTTCCATGTAACAGACTAGACTACCTACATGCACTGCTATATGCTAGTTTACTTGTTCCGATGTTTCCTCATGCCGAAACTTAAGATTTTATACTTTCAACCAATCCTAAATAAAACCAGGTCCGGTATGGTCATTTACCAACAAAGTCAAGGCCAATGTCAAAATTAACCACAGCTAGGTAAAAAAACTTACCGTGTCACCTTTCACCCAACTTACCAGATTAGACAAAGCCGGGTACAGTGGTAACATACTTTTTGTAGCCCATTACGCGGATGTTAGATGAACATTTAGATGAATAATATTCGCTCAAACAACATGATAAGTTCATTACTACGTATCTCAGCTGACCGTACATACGCCTGTACGAGAGCAGAATAATTTAATTCGCGAAATAACGGTTTTTGTAGCGTTTAAGTGAAGAAAGTGCAGGCAAGACATGTTTTGAGCAGTTTTTGGAAAGTGCTTACAGTGCAATGCGGCTTTGTATTGCACTCTGTTCCTTTTTTCTTGGTATGCCCTTTGTTTTCTTTAGTAAGTTACTGTTTACTAACATAATAATGATGCTTAGCTTTTTAATTTAAACTCGCCCTAGATAGATATAGCTACGATACGATGCTTTTTGAAAGTTGATGTCTTGAAACTTAATAACTCCTGAGATAATTTATTTAAGAAAATCTTTTGCGTGGTGTGTCAACTTATATTGAACTTATATTGTTAAAAAAAGGCTTCACAAAAATAAAAGTAGAACAACAAAAGTAATTAAATGAGCACCCCGCACAAGATAGTTTATTTATACAAAAACCTATACTTCGCAACCTTTGGGTTGCGAAGTAGGTAAGTATAGGTTTAGGCAATATTTAAATTTACAATATATCAATATTTAAGTATCATCATTTTAGCCGCACAACGTCCACTGCTGGACATAGGCCTCTCCCAAAGATTTCCAAAATGAACGATCTAGAGCGGCTTGCATCCAGCGCCTTCCAGCGACCTTGGTTAGGTCGTCAGACCACCTTGTGGGTGGGTGTCCTACGCTTCGCTTGCCTGTACGTGGTCGCCATTCGAAAATCTTTTTGCCCCATTTTTTACAATATTCTTCGTGAATTATTTTATACTACGTCTATTTATTCTCATAAAAAACAACAGGAACAAAGCAGGAAAAACTGCTTAGATATTAAATGAACTTGTTATTATAAAGTAACTTCATGTTGTTTAACTATCATGAATACCAATGATTCAATCATAGCATGCAGGTGGTGAATTAGAATAATAAATAGATTTCTACAGGGTGACTCGTCTTGTAATAATAACTAGTACTAACGATGTCTCGACAAGAAAGGGAAAACATTGCATTTTTGAGTTTCTTCGCTACTATATACATAAATAGTTTGCGCGGCAAACATTTGTACCATTAGAAGTCTAGTTTCACATTTAATTATTGATTATTCACTACTTCAAGCGGGTAATATGGTCTTGGTCACCTTAAGCTTTAAGGTTGTATAGGTACATATATTTAATATTACATATTTATATTTTTTATTATAACATATGTTTAAACCATTATTTTTATAGTATACTTACCTACTTATAAGGTTTTACAATAATAACAAACACTGAAAAAAGTACTTTAAAAAATTCAAAGGGTGCATGACCATATTTCCCAACCTTGCCCTAGTTATAAATATGAAAAAAAAAATCATAGGTATAATTATGGAAAACTACAACGGAGTTTTACTTACTTAGTAATAGCTAAAACCTACTCAAGTACTTATAAGCTTTCTTCTACATAAAGTCAAAGTCAAAGTCAAAGTCAAAGTCAAACATTTTTATTCAATGTAGGATAAATTTATCTCTTATTGAAGGTAATTTTTTTAAAATATTATTTTAGTTCAAAAGCTAAAAACTACTAGCGTTTCGGAACGACCACTGCTGGGAAGATTACGCCGAAAGAAACCCAGTTTAGTATTGGTCCCTACCCAGCCTGATGGGCTATGTTACAATTACAATACAGATTTACACTTAAGCTATACATTTAAATTATACAATTACAATTTGCAGACAACTATTTCCAAGAATTTTTCTCAGATGATGATAAGTAGTCATTTACATGATAATACGCATTTTGCAATAAATGATTTTTAACGGCTGTCTTAAACTTAGTTAATGGTAATGCTACTATATCATCTGGAATTTTATAAGTACATTAAAATACCTATATGTTTAATCGTTGCTTACTGAGGGCTGTGGAATCACCTTTGCCTGAATATTAATGTCTTATAGTCGTACTTGCAAGTTCCTTATACAAACCTACATACATACTTTAGCGAGTGGTTAATTGGCTCTACTAGGCCGGGATTAAAGGTTATTGACAACGATGATTAAGACCTAAATAGGTAGGTACTTACCTACTTTACTGCGCGAAATGTATCTTACGATAAGTAACTATATACATCGTGATATTTACAAAGTTACTTAAATAAATCGTGATATCCTTCCATGCTGGTCTGGGAGAAAAGAAAAAACGTAGAATGTACCAGCTGCTTCTCTTCCCGCGCAGATCGTAAAAGCCGATCGACCGAATGGGCGAGATTTGAATCATGGTAATAGGCGATGCAGCTAGCAACCCATCACTATTTTGATTCCTTTTCCAACTTACCGCCCACCAACACGCTAAGCGTGGCCTTTGGGCCTAACGGCCCTGGGCTCTGTCTACCCCGTCAGGAATATAGACGTGAAAATGTATCTGTATCTGTATATCGTGATAGTTTTCTTAATAAAAGGGAACATCCCTATTATTTAAAAAAAAAATTACTGATGTGAATCAATATTTTTGGCTCATTTTGAAAATGTGGGTCCATTATTTATATTTTTATATAATCAGTGAGAATAGCACCTTTTTTGACCCAAGCCACGGCTAGAACTTTATTGTCTAGAACTCTAGACGTCTATAAGTACATAGTACGTTATATTATTTTTTATGACATCTATGTATACAGCATACAAACCTGTATTGTTCATTCATAGCCAAAATTCTAAAAATACTGCATTTAAATCACAATCTCAAACGACAACTTCCGAACCAGCCGGAACCAAACTGATATCAATTTATCAAATGAAATGGTATGCGACTTGACTTGAGTTCAATAATAAATTCTGTAAAACTAGGTGTGCCTCGCGGTGTTACCTGCGGTTAAAGTAGCCTTTGTTTTAATCCAGGGTCAGTGTCAGCTTCCTGCATACCAATTTTTATTAAAATTTGAAGTACAAACACACATACACTCACAAACTTTCGCCTTTATAATATCAATGTGATGTGATTTCGATGTAATGTGATTGTCCCCTGCGGTGGCGCGGCCTTTTTTGCGCTAACGCCACTGGTGGCAGCAGTATCGCAAAAAAATTGCGAAATTTTCTGCGCGATTGATTAAGGACATTGTAAGGAACATACGTACATACTTACATACTATTACGTCTTTATTCCTAATGGGGCAGACAGAGCATTTGGAATCTTGCGGCTCTAAGCAGATAGAACTCAGGGATGCAAGACTCAATGGCCACTTTTAGCTTGATGTGGGCAAGAAGGTGGATGAAGGAATCAAAACAGTGATAGGTTGCTAGCCGCATCGCCTATTAACATGATTCGATTTTTGCCCATTCCTGTGATCGGCTCTTACGATCTGCCCGGAAGGAGAAGCAGCTGGTACGTTCTAAGTTTTTTCTTTTCTCCCAGACCAGCATAGAAGTAAGACTTGTAAGGGCCGATTTTTCAATCCTCAGATAAACAATCAGATAGTGTTTATTCGACACACATACAAAATATTTGAGTACGTAAACAAAATATTAATAAAGGAAGACTTCAATTTATTCGTTGTTCATTTTTGCGATAGTCACAACACCACAGATATAGATGTAATAGATAACGCATGTATCAAGATTTGTATGGAAAACAAGCGTGCCAACTTTTTTAATGCCTACTGTGACGTCAGACGCAATTTTAGTGATGGGAAATTCAAACCGATTCAAAGAAACCGCTCACTACGATTTAAACGATTTATTGAAGACGCACGCCGCCGCCATGATCGTCTCGCTCATACTCATCGATTTTATATCTGTGGTCTCGCTCGCTCACTCCGCGCTCGCTTACCATACGATCGATTAACATTTAAGTTAATCGATTTGTGATAAAAATCACAATCGATTTTCTGATTGACGAATAATATGAAATTGGATAAACAAATGATTCTAAACGGAAAATTGTTTGATAATAAAGAATAAATATTTGTACTCAAATTATTTCAATTTAACTAAAATTTAAACTATACCAACTTATTAAAATTTAAATTAAAACTAAAAATTACAAATAATGTAAATATTTTAATTGAACTTTAAAAATAAAACTATTATTATTCTTAAATAACCGGCCAAGTGCGAGTCGAATTCTCTAATTTTCTAATCTCTAATTTAATTATCTATAAAAAAACACGTTTTTACCGATTTCAATGCGTTTTTTAAATGTTGAAGCAACTTCCCTTGCGGTCGTTCTTAGCCATGTCAGGCTTGTCTCACATACCGCTTCAATGGGGGAAATGCAGTATGGACGACTCACTAACGAGCAATGAGCAGTGACGCACGCGCGGTTTTGTTCACCAACGTGTGACCAGTACGAGTAGTTCAAAGAGCGACCATATTATATACATGAACTCTGAAAATATTACCCTCGTTTTCTAAAGTGTAAATTAGGAAATTAGCTTGTTTATAATCTATTAAATTGGCTCTTTAATAATAGTTTATATCATTCGTCAGTCCGATATCGATTAAAATCGATTATTGGTATATGTTGTAGAACGAACAACACTAGTCGCTAAATTTTACTGACGAATGAGAAATTGCCGGTACCACGACGTCGTAGCGATGCGCGACAGTATCGCTTGTTTCGATATACATTGCTTCTTAACACACAACGTCGGATCAAACGCTCAAAGCAAACGCGGCAATGTAATGTGAATGTAGTTTTTAAACCTTAATCTATACTTATTTAGGTATAATCTTGGAATCACCGCTCGGAATGCTTAAAAAATTGTTTTAAAATGAATTTACGCATATTTTTCTTTTTAAATAACTTAGCTGTGACAGGAAATATGTCCTTGACTTTGGGCGCTTGCAATTTTTGGGCTGTTGCAGTTTATTATCACGCTACGAGGCATTTTTTTATTTTTCGCTGCCGTCCGGCTGCAATCACAGACGCGCGCGGACTGTCAGTAGCGGCGGCCAACCTCGACGCTTTGTCTGAGAACTTACACGCGAAGTAGGTGCATTTAAGTCGTCTATCTATGTCTGTGCACAACACAAACTTAATAAATAAACATTATCTACTTTTTTTTAGATTAGTCAAAAAAAGCTATAGATAGCGTAGATGCTATTGATAGAGTTTTCGAGTAATGGAACGTATCAAAAAATTGTGACACTCTTGACAAACGACAGGCGACAGGTGACAGTGACAATTACAAACAAGCGTACATAATTTTTGAAAAGAAAGAACAATTGTATTCTCTTTCTTCGAGGAAGAAAATCAAGTTTTTGTGTTTGTGGTGTGCTGTGTTGACTGTTGTTTCAAAAGTAAACAAAAAGTTTATCAAAAATCAAAATTATACATTTAGTTATTTATAAGGCATTTATTTTAGAGATAGGTACATAATTCAAAGTTTATAAGTGAAACAGTTCTTTTGTGTATATGACTTATATAAAATCAGAGACTACCTACCTACGTTCCACAAGTATTTGAAGGGCTAAATTATTTATTCGAACCGAGATAATTATCATACACGTTCGCATTTCATTTTAACCTCGATTCAATAATACTGCTGAAGGTACTTTGGAATGATATCATCAAACTGTATAGTATATCTTGTGAGAGGAAATATTCCATCAGTTCTGGATTTCGTGTGTTAAGGGCAGTTTGTTGTTCTATTTGAAAGTATTCTTTATTGAAAGTGGTCATAATTTCAGCATTTATAATGGGAGAAGATAACAGTCTCCAGGTAAACTTGGAGAACTGGATGAGGGATCTACCACTGCAGTTGAAAGAAGTGCCTTTGATCTATTTAGCCATCCCTGGTAAGTTCACCTATTGATTTAAACATAGAAGCTTGATTTCAGTAAGAATTATATTGCCTTCTTTGTTTAAACAAAGGATGTAAAGGGCTTCTTTGTAATTGAACAAAGAAATCACAAAGTTGATAGATAACACTAAGTTAATCTATAAATCATTTTATATGTTAATTAATCTATTTATTTATCTTGTTTATGTGTATTGGGACTAAAAATGTGCTATTATGGAGCCACCCTAAGTTGCTAACACATATTACATATCAGGTTTTTACAAAAGCACCCTTGGTTAGTTTATACAAACACTATTAGGTACTAGACTTGCAAGTAGCTTAACAAATATTCTCTCATTACTAATAATATATAAACATGTCACATTATTATAGATCTCTAACCAACAGAGCCTAGAACAAAAAGGCCAAAGACAATGGTGGGCTCTTTGGGTGTGTTGGGAGCCTTATTGTTTAACAAAATTATTAATGAGTTTTAAGCTCATTCCCTCGATCGGCTTTAACAATCTGCACAGAAAGAGAAGCAGCTGTAGCATTCTAAGTTTTTTTTCCCAAACAGCATGGAAGGGAATAAACTACTTAATTCATTTATGAACAAATGGACTAAAGACATAACAGAATAGACCTCCAGGTTCAAGGCAAAAAGAAAAAGAGGAAGACAAAAAAAGCATTGGTCTGACGACATTAACAAAACAGCAAGTTCATTATGGTAATGTATAGAACAGCCAAAATAAGAGAAAAGTGAAAAATCTGGAAGAGACTTTCATGTCACAAGACACGCCGACATCCAACAACTGATCTATGTAAATTTTCCTTCTACTGTATCCAAAGAAAAAGCAAATGATAAATGTGTTGGCAAATAAAAGCTAAATTAATTAATTAAATTAATTTCATTAAAATTTCAGGTAGCCATGATTCAATGACATACGGCATCACACGCTCCAGTGGGCTGGCACCCGATGCGGAGCCGGTGCTTCACAGACTGTACCCTCTGTTCCGAGGTACGATCTTACGCTGGACCATAACTCAGACCTTAGACGTACTACAGCAACTGACCATTGGCATTAGGTACCACTAACATTCACATTTATACATTTAAGCTAAGCATGAATTAAAGTGCTTAACATTCATTTAAAATAAATTATATAAAAGAAGAATAAATAGAGAAATAGTTTATTTTAAATGACAGAGCGGCTTTTGTTTGTGCATAGTGCATAGTTTTATGTTAGCTAACAAGCTTTTGTCCTTAACTTCATTTGTGCGCATTTCTAGGAAAGTTAATAATCGTTTCTAGGGTTCCATACTTAAAGGGAAAAAAGGGATTCTATTACTAGACTTCTGTCCATCTGTATGTGAGTTTTATAGATAATGGGCGAGTCCGACTCGCACATGGCCGTTTTATTTTCTTGCTGACTTGTGTTTTAATTATGTTGGAGACATATGAAGTATAGCCGATTAATATTATTTCAAAATAATTGTTTACACATACCACCATATGTATCTCATGATGTCCATTGTCCTTGAAGTTAAAATATTATCTAGACTGAACAGCATAAGATTAAAGGGTGTCATCACTTGTAATGTTAGTATTTAGCTTATTTAGTTAATTAACTATATAGGTATATGTGTTATTTATTTTAAAATTTCAGATATTTTGACCTGAGAATCGCTACAAAGAATGGGACAGACAATTTCTTCTTCACTCACGGTGTATATGCAGATGAAATCACGAGACCTTTAGAACAAATAAGAGAGTTCGTCAGTTCTCATCCTGATGAGGTAGTCACTCTTGTACCTTGTACCTTAAATTTCTATTCTTTTAAGGCTATTTTTTCACAATTATTTAATGATTAGGGTGATTAGTAATGGCTGATTAGGCCTAATCAGTCCTCTGGCTGCTCTGGCCAAGTAGATCTCTGGTAGTACAGAGAGGGTCATGCTCCTGCAGTGGAGACAAAAAGACCTGATGATGATGATGACTAATGTAAAAAAAAGAGTGTGTACTTATGTACACTTAGAAGTTATACTTCTTTGACGTCAACATAGATACAGTACAGCCAGATCGTGGGCTAGCTTCAAACCATTTGCTTTTTTCTGTCGGTGTGCGCGCGCATCGTAAAATTAACTCTCATATTTTTTCCAATCGCCCCAAAAGAAGTATAACTTTAAAAATACATTTTCAGGTGGTGATATTAGACTGCCAGCATTTCTATGGGTTCGATATTGAGGATCACATGAGACTGATGCTGGAACTGATGAAGATGTTCGGCAGCCGCCTGGTGCCGAGGCAGATAGATCTGCAGCAGATCACGCTCAACTCTTTACGGCGGTTGGGGCAGCAGGTAAGGATGCTTGCTTGACGTCACAAAACAGCAGCATAAAGTACATACTTCTTCTTATCGTGTGTGTTAGTGACTAACACTAGTGTCAGAGCTTTTAAACCGCCTTGAAGGCCTCTGACATGGTTTTTGGTAACTACCAATGTCAAAGACAAAGACCGGGACCGACGGCTTAACGCGTCCTCCGAAGCACGGATCATCCTACTTATCAGACAATCAGATGTTCAGCCTACAATGTCCTAACCAAACTAGGACAACAACACAAAGTCGTTGCCCCCGCCGAGAATCGAACCCGCGACCTCCGGGTATGAGCCGAAGCTCTAATCACTACACCATAGAGGCAGTTACATACAGTACATACTATCCTTAAGGGAAGCATACGAGTCACTGCACTGATCTCTAGCTAGACCGAAGATGTCTTGTCCTATTGTCTAAACACTTCTTGACTTACTTATTGTACTATATCCCCTTGGGGCAGAGGGCCGCTACATTACTTCTCCATCTCATTCTGTCTTGAGCAATGTGCTTCACTTCAGGCCAGGATAGCCCAATTGTCCTTATTTCTGCTGTTACCGACCGTCGACAACAGACCTACTTTATGGGTGCGAAACTTGGAACGTCACCAAAGACATTGTCTAACTAAACACACTATGTATTAGTACTCTCATACAGAAGTCTTACTCAGCAAAGGAATTTAAAGGAAATATCTACTCAATGTCGTTAGCATGGTTTAATTTAGCTCGCGTCAGAACTCGACACCTCTTCGTTTGGAAACCTAGAAGTGCATTGCAAGCCAATTTCAATCTTATAACTCTAAGCATACGATTCACGTCACTGAATTTGCCACTTCGGAGTGGTCGCCGCGCGCATAGTAATAATGTAGGTATATTTTTGATTCCTAAACGGGGAGTGATACAGGCCTGATTATGGCGAAATTGCGCAACCGAAGTTCTGCGGCTAATAATTACATACTACCACGTCTTTATCCCTAACGGGGCAGACAGAGCTCTTTAGGTCTTGTGGCTCTAAGCAGGCAGAGCCCAGGGCCGCAAGACTCATAGGCCACTTTTAGCGTGGTGGTGGACGAGAAGGTGGAAAATAAATCTAAATAGTGATGGGTTGCTAGCCGCAACGCCTCGACCGGCTTTTACGATCTGCGCGGGAAGACAAGCAGCTGGTACATTTTAAATTATACTTACTTTGCCAAAACAAATAAAAGGCCGTGACGGGCGCTGCAATGGGAGAAGGTAATAGGTCATATTTATTTTTAATTTACTAGATATAAATGACAAAGTTCCGGAGTGGGGGCTTGCGACGTCACACTTAGTAAAAATCGTACTCAGCCGTGACGTCACGCGAAATTTCAATGCGCTGTATCTTTGTCATTTTTGGTTTCTCAGAGAAAAGAAAAAATACGTCTACAATATTTTTTAATAATCTAACCGATGGATTGACCCATAATATTTTTCCATTCGTCATGCCTATTGTATTTATTTCATTGTAATACTTATATTATATGATTGCATATTATATAGTATTATTTTATAATGTGTAAGTATATTGTAATGTAATATGTATAAATAAATAAAATTGCTTTTTGTGCCGCATAATTTTCTTTGTTTATCTCTATGGTTGACTGGGAGAAAATGCTCTTAGCATTGAGTCCGCTATTTTGTGTTTTGAGTACTTTGGAACAATAAATTTTGATAAAATAAAATAAATATATCATTCACTTTGTGTGTGTGTTACTGTACTTGCACTTAGGAAGCGCAAGTAAACTTAGCTGTAAGTAAATGATCTGACGTAAGAAATCGAAAGAAAAATAAAAAAAAGTGACAGTTATCAAGTGATACAAATATCCAAAGATAAATAAATGATTTTGACTTTGACTTTGATTTCTGTAACCATTCCAGGTGGTGGTGGTGTACCGTCACCAGTCGGTGTACACCGCCAGCGAGTTCTGGCAGCCGCAGATGCTGCCGTCGCCGTGGCCGCGGCAGGACAAGACCACCGGCCTCATCGCCTTCCTCGACAATGTCAAGCGGCACCCTGGCATGGGCTTCGTGCATCAAGCTGTCTTGACTCCTACGCCGTCCTTTATTATATTTAGGTAAAGCTAGTAAGGATTTTCCCAGCAGTGGGAGGTTCAAGGCTGTGGATGATGATAAAATTCTTAAACAACCCAAAGGTTGACTGTTAGATAATGCTTTTAGCATTAAGTCCGCCTATTGTGTCATACAAATTGTATTTTGTACAATAAAGGTTAAATAAATAAATATATGATGATGATGAAAGCTACGTATATTCTCGTCCTACGTTTTGCTTGTCAGTAGGACACAACTACAAGGTCGTCAGATGACTGCCAAGGTCGCTGGAAAGCGCTGGATGGAGGTCGATCTTAATCGGTCATTTTGGAAATCTTTGGGAGAGGCCTAAGTCCTGCAGTGGACGTTGTGCGGCTGAAATAATGATGATGATTAAAGCTAGTAAAGCTTTGCCGTGTGGTATCCGGCAGAGTAGAATAGGGCCAGTCCAAGTCCTCCGTGGATGTCGTAGAAGGCGACTTAGGGAACACAAGCTAAACAAAGCTTATAAACATCAATGAGACCTCTCCAACCCGTCTGGCCAGCGTGTAGCCAAACCCTCAGGCTGCTCTGGCCAAGTATGGCTCTGGCAGTACAGAGAGAGTCGTGCTCCCCTTCAGTGGAGACAAACAGATCTGATGGTGATGAAAATTAGTAAAGTGAGATCGTATATATTTGCTTCACTTGCCAGGACACACCTACAAAGTGGTCAGGGTCGCTGGAAAGCGTGGTCATTTTGGAAATATTTTGGAGAGGTCTATGTCCAGTAGTTGACATTATGCGGCTAAAATGATGATGAAGATGATGTTTTTGTGCTCGAATACTTCGAACGAATGGAAGAGGTGTGGGGGTGAAGTCGATCGGTCGCAAGCCAGTGGGCCGTCCTAGGTATCGGAGCGACGTAGTAAATGGCGTACTTGCGCGAATTTCGAGTTGGCGACAACTGGCGAAAGTTAGCACAGGACCAAAAGCGCTGGCGTGCCCTTCTGCTAAACGGTCACGACTGTAGGGAGTGATTCATGATTGAATCACTAGCATAGCCAGTGATCCATTTGTTAGAATCCAGAGCGACGCGAGTGATTCACGGCCCTTGATATAAATACGTTTCATTCAAGAGTTGCATTCTATAATTTATACTATGACTACGAGAAAAAGAAAGATTTAAGGGGACGCACCTTGAAAATGGGCATTTTCTATTTCTTATTTCTCAGCGAATATCAGAAATTTAGAACTGATACTTGCTAATAGCATACTAGAACGCTTTTCTAGCATAATTGTGGTTGTGGATACATGATTAGTTAATTTTTGTAACACAAACTTGCTCGTCAAAAACACCTCTACCAAAACATATATGGTCTAATTTCTCACAAACGAGAGGGACTTCAGCTTTAAAACTTTTTATGCAGATGTAATCTTCAAAATTGTGGTTTAAATTTTTTTTTGTTGCTTTCTACCAAAACATATATGGTCTAATTTCTCACAAACGAGAGGGACTTCAGCTTTAAAACTTTTTATGCAGATGTAATCTTCAAAATTGTGGTTTAAATTTTTTTTTGTTGCTTTAGTTTTAATTTTAGAGCTATTTTTCTATAATTGATCAGTTTTGCGTGGCTTTATTTCAGTCATATAAGCCCTTTTACCTTCCTGAAAATTATTGTAATTGCCGTCTCGCTTTTTCGCGAGTGTATTTAAATAAACTGTTCTTGTTGCACAGATTTTTGACAGTTATACATCAAATTGTCAGATGGCCGACGGGCCTCGCGGAGCAAGGACGCGTCGCTCTTCACAAAAAAAATGACATTTAATTTCTTAAAATTATTGTCACAGTGTAAAATAATATCACGAATATATATGGGTCGAACAGTCTGTAAACAAACGTGCGAGTAACTTTCTTACACTGTGTCATTTGTCATAATGTCAAAGGAAGTGTTAAGGTATAGCGTGGCATAGATTGATTACTTGACAGACATGGTCGGCATAGTTTTTTTTTTCATACAAGTACCGTACATACAATTTCGATTTATAATATTTTAGTTTTATTTAATTACCAGTTTTGTGGCAATAATTTTATAATAGCCAAAGAAACTTATCTATAGATACTGTTACGAAACTGGGTTCGAGATTTGGAGAAAAACGCCAAAGTTCGTATGAGGGTTTTTATTCACTACGGAACCCTAAGGTTGACACGTGAAGATGGTCTTCCTGATGTCCAAGTCCAATTCGCGTAGCAGCTGAGGTCCAGGTATCTCGCCAAATTAGTCGCAGGTACTTCCACTTGTCGCACTGAGGTAGGCTTCCTTCGCTTCGGTTCGCTTCGAAGTTATCGCTTTCGTAGCTCGTACTGAACTGGCGGCACACGCACTCGATCGCCTTTTTATATGCGCCGATACAGAGGTCTACACTTTTCTCGAATATTCGCCTCACTTGACGAATGTATTTCGATTGACGGGAAACATCGAGACGCCTGTATGTATGTGTGAGTGCGGCTAAGCCGACGACCATTCAAAGAACTCTAGCCTTTATGTTGTAAGGATATAAGGCCTAGTTTCGCTTGCATGATTCCACTCGCGAACATTCCAAGTCTATTTCGCCAGCAGAGTTCTTACTCGCGAATATTCTACATCTATCTCGTTCGCGACACTGCCCCCTTCTTAAAGACGCGCGTCCCGAGCGTCACTATTGCTGCCATGATAACGTGCTAGACGGTCTATGTGCACCACTTTGAGTGCCCCTCTTGGTTTACGTTGGATCCGATAGGTCACGTCGTTTATTCGCGTTATGATCTTGTATGGGCCTTCCCATCTCGTTTGTAATTTCGGTGATTTTCCTTTCCGGCGAATCGGGTTATGAAGCCATACTAAGACTCCTTCTTCAAAGCCACGTGAGTTCGCTCTGCGGTCATATCTAGTCTTCATGTTTTCACTTGCTTGTAAACCGTTTTCACGAACTAAGTCATAGATGTTCCATATTCGCTCTCGGAGATCGAAGACGTAGTCTGGCACAGTACACGGGTCTTCTGGTGGCCTCCCCGTTAGGAGATCCACAGGTAATCTAAGTTCTCTGCCGAAATTCACCTGAGCTGGGGTAAGTTTTGTGCTTTCATGCTCCGATGTCCTATAAGCCAGGAGAAAAAGCGGTATGTATTTGTCCCAGTCTTTCTGATGTTTGTCAACCAGTTTCGCTAGATGTCTCTCTAGAGTCTGGTTAAATCTCTCCACCATTCCATCAGACTGAGGGTGATATGGAGTGGTCCTCGTTTTATGAATCCCCAGAAGTTTGCAGATTTCTTGAAATAGTTGCGACTCGAAGTTTCTTCCTTGATCTGAGTGGATTTCTAGTGGTACACCAAACCGGCAGATTACTTCCTCTACCAACTTGGAGGCTACTGTCGAAGCTTCTTGGTTAGGTATAGCGAATACTTCCGGCCACTTGCTAAAATAGTCCATGACAACCATGAAGTACTTATTTCCTGATTCAGTTACGGGGAATGGTCCGGCAATGTCTACTGCAATCCGTTCTTAGGGCGCACCGACATTGTAAAGCTGTAGACTTCCTCGAGTTCTTGTTGACGGGCCTTTCACGGCTGCACAAGTTGTACATTTGCGACACCAATCCTGAACATCTTCCCGACAATTCAGCCAGTAAAACCGTTCCCGAATCTTTGTTAACGTTCTCCTAACGCCTAGATGTCCACCTGTTACACTATCATGTACTTCACGGAGAACGTCTTTCACTCTGTCTCTTGGAACAACAACCTGCAGGTGAAACTCTTTGCCGTTTGGTTTCTCCCATTTACGGTAAAGTATTCCATTCTGCAGGATAAAACTGTCCCATTGAGCCCAATAAGCTTTGGTAGTGGGGCTCGTAGGTGCAACTTCTGCCCATCTAGGTTTATCAGCACTTCGTTTTTTCCATGCGATGATGAGCCTTATATCTTCATCATCTTCCTGGGCTTCTCTAAAGTTGTCATCGTCCCATTGCCTTGTAGGGATTGTTCTTGTTATGTTAACCGTAAGTTCCTTTGTCTCTTGTTTAACGCAATGCTTGCAGTCTTCCACACATGGTCTTTTTGAGAGTGCATCAGCATTTCCATGGGCCTTTCCACTACGGTGCTCAGTAACAAAGTCAAATTCTTGGAGTTGTTCAATCCAACGTGCAACTTGGCCTTCCGGATTTTTAAATTGTAACAGCCATTTCAAAGCAGCATGGTCTGTGCGTAGTTTGAACTGTCTACCAATGAGATATTTGTTGAAGTGTTGCAGCGTCTTCACAACGGCCAAGAGTTCTCTTCTTGTAACACAATAATTCCTTTCAGGCCTTGACAAAGATTTGCTAAAATATCCAATTACTATTTCATTTTCACCCTGTTTTTGAGATAGTACCCCTCCGATCGCTGTGTTGCTAGCGTCTGTGTCAACGATGAATTCGCCACTAGCTTGCGGGTATCCCAAAATTGGAGTATTGCAAAGGCATTCCTTTAGTTTGAGAAAGGCATTTTCACAGGTATCATCCCATTTAAAAGGCTGTTTGTCTTCTGTCAGACGATGCAGTGGTTTAGCGATTTCAGAAAATCCCTTTACAAATCGCCTGTAGTAAGAGCATAATCCCATAAATGCTCGTACTTCTGTCTTGTCTTTGGGGGTAGGCCAGTTTTTCACAGCTGCAACTTTATCAGGATCAGTTTGGATGCCCTCGCTGGTGATAACGTGTCCGAGATAATTCACTTTGTTTCTGAATAAACTGCATTTCTTTGGATTAAGTTTTAAGTTGGCACCCCGTATCTTTCTCAAGACTTGCTTCAGATTCCGTAGATGATCTTCAAAGTCTCGACCCATGATGATGACGTCATCCAGATAAACTAGGCAGGCGTCTCCTACTAATCCTGCTAGTACACACTCCATAAGTCTTTCAAAAGTGGCGGGGGCGTTGCATAATCCAAAAGGCATAACATTGAACTGCCATAAACCTTTTCCTGTTGAGAATGCTGTCTTTTCTTTATCCTTAGAATGAATTTCCACCTGCCAGTAACCAGATTTCAAGTCTAGGGTTGAAAACCACTGCATTCCGCTATGGGTGTCCAATGTGTCATCAATTCTTGGTAATGGGTAGCTGTCCTTCTTTGTGACATCGTTCAGTCGTCTATAGTCGACACAAAATCGTGTGCTGCCGTCTTTCTTCTTAACTAAAACAACCGGGGAGCACCATGGACTTGCAGACGGTTCGATGATTTTATTTCTTTTCATGTCCTGCAGCAGATCTTGTACTTCCTTTTCCTTAGCATATGGAATTCTTCTCGCTCGCTGACGTATAGGTCTTTCGCTTCCAGTATCAATTCTGTGCTGGACTAGCGAAGTTCTTCCTAGATCACCTTCCTTGGAAGAGAAAATGTCAGCAAAATCCAGCAGCAACTTCTTTGCCTTCAAGCTCTGTGAATAAGTTAGGTTGCTTTTGCAATCTTTTAGAAGGTCGTAAACTGTAGAACAACTGGAGTTTTTAGATGCATCTGAGTTTGGTGTTAGTTGGCACTTTTTCATCCAGACAACTTCCTCGCATCTTCCAACAACATCGCCTTCATTTAAGATGATCTCATGGTCCTCTAGATTGACTATTCTCACTACTGCAGTATCCTTTCCAGTGACTAATGTTCTTGCTGTCAGGAATCTTTGAGTTGGCTTGTTTGATGTATCCTCAATAAGAACGCATCTAGTTGGCTTGTGTGTTTTAGGTGATGGCAGTTTCACCATTATTTGTGCTTGTGTTCGACCAGGTACGACGATTTTGTTTAAACAAGTCACTTTTCCGGTGGGGCCTCCAAGGATAAAAATTTCCTCATTACCACACTTGAAAACTCCATTTGCGACATCGATTTTACAATTGTATTTCTTCATGAAATCTAGGCCCAATATGCACTCATCCATAATTTCAGCCACAATGACATCATGCGTGTATGGTGAATCTCCCACGTATATTGTCACTGTCGTCTCTCCTAGGACAGGTATTGGCTGGCCAGAGGCAGACAGAAGCCGACAATCGACGTTCTTGTATTTCATCGCAGCTTTCACCAGATGTGGGTTGATTATTGTTCTGGAGGCTCCGGTGTCTATGGTTAATTTGCAATCTGTCCTATTCACTTGTCCGCATATCGTCAAACTGCTCCTATTGCTTACTTGTGAGATGACAATTGCTGGGGCTTTCTCTGCGCCAGCCAGTACCCGCCCCTTAGTCCTGGCTGTTACTCGTTTCCCTGGTTTCTTGCAGGAAACGAGGACTCCTGCCTTTTCGTAATTTCCTTCAGCTTTTCCCTTAATTTGGTTAATTCCTGCTTTTCTGGACAAGAGAGCCGCAAATGTCCTCTTTCACCACACCTGTAGCAAGTAGGCGCAGAGCTATTGGTCTTCTTTGGCGGGCTCTTGATTGCCTTAACGTCTTCCGTGACTTCTCGCAACTTATGTGCGCGTACGTCCTGCCTTAAAGCTTCGTACTCTAGAGCATGTGCCAAGGCATCTTTTAGGGACGCGTGATGTTGAGTCCCCACTGCAGCCCTTACCTCAACATCTCTTATTCCAGCAATAAAAGCTTGTAGAATGTTTGTGTCGACCATTTTGGAGTCAACAGACGAGTAGGCTTTGCGCACTAGTTTTTCTATTTCCAATGCCCACTGTTGAAGTCCTTCTCCTGGGCGCTGAACTCTTTCACGCAGCTGGGCTCGAAAAACGTGTTCGAGATGACGTTCCCCATACCTGGCTTCTAACGCCTCCATTAATTCTTTAAAGGTGCTTCCAGAGCTAGGCAGTGCCTCTAGGACTGATAGAGCTGGGCCTTTCAGAGCAACAGTAAGGGCTGTATGGCTCTGTTCATCGGTCCAACCATTTAAACCAGCGACGGTCTGGAATTGCTGTTTGTATGCGGCCCAAGATGTGGTACCGTCATAAGATGGCACTTTTACTTTTGGCCCCTTAGTTTCACATTCCTCCTGTCTCTAGACGCAATACTTTCTTTTGGAGACCGGCGAAATTAGTTTCCAAATCGGTTACTCTATTTTCCACCTTGTTTTCCAGATCAGTCATACGGTTTTCGACAACATCTACATCATTACGGATCTGCTCCACTGATTGGTTGAGTTTGCAGAAATTTCCCAAAACTATTTGCTGTTGCTCACTCAAGCGTGCAAATCGTAAATCTTGTGTCTCTTCTATACGTTGCAGTCGTTGTTGAATTAACTCTAATATGGGCACTAAGTTATTTGAATCGTTCGACGTCTCTAATGAACGCGGCATTGTTTGGTGGGCGTGGTCAGTGGGCGTGGTCTGGCCAAGGTGGGCGGGGCCAGTGGGTGGAGCTAGATGTCTGGTGGGCGGGGCTTGACGTCCAGTGGGCGGGGCTTGACGGCTGGTAGGCGTGGCTTGAGGTCCAGTGGGCGTGGCTTGATGACTGGTGGGCGTGGCTTGAGGTCCAGTGGGCTGGGCTTGTTCTTCAGTGGGCGGAGCCTGATGGGCGGTGGGCGTGGCCTCAGGGTCAGTGGGCGTGGCTTGAGGTTCAGTAGGCGTGGCCTGAGCCACGCCCCCTTGAGCCTCCATGGCGCGATGGGCCCTGGTCCTGACACCTTCCCTGGTGGTATCCTCTTCTTCTCTCGGTAGAACTGGCATCTCCAAATCCACTTCCGACACCAAATGTTACGAAACTGGGTTCGAGATTTGGAGAAAAACGCCAAAGTTCGTATTAGGGATTTTATTCACTACGGAACCCTAAGGTTGACACGTGAAGATGGTCTTCCTGATGTCCAAGTCCAATTCGCGTAGCAGCTGAGGTCCAGGTATCTCGCCAAATTAGTCGCAGGTACTTCCACTTGTCGCACTGAGGTAGGCTTCCTTCGCTTCGGTTCGCTTCGAAGTTATCGCTTTCGTAGCTCGTACTGAACTGGCGGCACACGCACTCGATCGCCTTTTTATATGCGCCGATACAGAGGTCTACACTTTTCTCGAATATTCGCCTCACTTGACGAATGTATTTCGATTGACGGGAAACATCGAGACGCCTGTATGTATGTGTGAGTGCGGCTAAGCCGACGACCATTCAAAGAACTCTAGCCTTTATGTTGTAAGGATATAAGGCCTAGTTTCGCTTGCATGATTCCACTCGCGAACATTCCAAGTCTATTTCGCCAGCAGAGTTCTTACTCGCGAATATTCTACATCTATCTCGTTCGCGACAATACTCTTCGGATTTATTTACTTTTAGATTTCGTGAAATATACACGTACATACCGTACCACTGACTGACTGGCTGACTGATTGATATGGTTGTTTGACCTGCGCCGTGCTGATAGCCGTAAGGAGTGAAGCTCACTTGCTTGGTGGGGGAGCAGAGAGGGGGGGGGAGGCTTTCTGCTTATCCCTCTAAACAAGCAACCAAGTGAAGCATGAGGCCTAAGGCAGAGGTCACCTACGAGGCCGTAGGCCGAGCCACTCCCACCACGTGCTTCGTCGTTCTTTTTTTTGCAAACCAAGATGGCCGCCGAAAGCATTTTTTTGGAATCCAGGATGGCGTCTGGGCTTTAGAAAATTAAACTTACGTTAGTAACGTCTCACTGGGACTTTGTAGGAGTCTGATTTTTGCATGAGGGGGTAAAGCACCCTGCGGAACTCGAAACTGGATTCAGATTTTGGATCCAAAATGGCCGCCCACACATTTTTCTTGTTTTCTTAAGTAATTGGAGCTTTTATCCATTTTATGAACTGGAAAAATATCTGAGCCTATCTCAACAGCTGCACGAAAAACCGTGGGCTGCTTGCAGCTTGCGCAACGCCTAAAGAGCTAGTACATTTGTTAAAATTGATATAAAATATCGATGAATAAGTATAAAATATCGTTAGTCTATATACTATATTTGTACTGATAGTTTACAATAATATCGATGACAAGTAAAACTATCGACAGTTTTTAGGGTTCCGTTTTAAACAAGGAACCCTTACAGTTTCATCATGTCTGTCTGTTTGTCTGTCATCCGACGTTTTATTTAGAGACTATAAGTACTAAAAATGCTATAATTTGGCATGGGTATATTAATCATGCCAAAAAACAGTTAAGTAAAATAGGGAAAATCCTATACCTTTATACGAGCAATTCTTGTATATGTATTTATTTATACATTTCTATGATCTCGAAAACGGCTCTAACGATTTCGCTGAAAAATGGTATATGGGGGTTTTTAGGGGTAAACAATCGATCTAGATTAGTCTTATGTTTGGGAAAACGCGTGTTTTCGAGTTCCTTTCTACGCAGAATATGGTCGCTAATTTCGTCGCGCCGGCCGCCATCCGCTTAGCTCAGCGGTTAAGGATACTGACTGCTAGAAAGAGTGTTACGGGTTCGAATCCCACTCGGTGATTTACTTTTGTTTTTTTTTATGTTCAAGTTTATATATAATACTGTTTTTAGACAAGTTTTAAAAAATATAGTTAATGTTTGAGATGAAACTGACCGAGCCAAGCTCGGTCACCCAGGTACTATAATATTGTAGCTCCCATGAAAGTTTTTTTTTTCGACTAACCCATCGTGTAGGGTATCGTTAAATAGGTCTTTCAAAATATTTTGAGCTTGTTAACACCATTTTTTATTTAAGAATTCGTTTCTAGAATATTTGTATTTCATAAAAGTTAAAATAAAACTATCAAACCTAATAAGGGTTAACGTATTAAAAAAATCATAAAGGAAAATAAAATAAGTTTTTGGTGGCGTAGACTTGGCTTGGACGGACGATTTTACCATTTGGGTACGAAACCCTAAAAAGATCTAGTTTAACTTTAAAAAATTGGGTAAAAATAAAGGACTGAATCACCCTTTCTTGGCACTTGTTTAAAATTTTGCCCATCGTTTACAGTAGCACAACTGTACTATAGACAAATCTGAATACATAAGATTGTTCTCCTAGCATTTACACTACATAGACACTCCGCAAATTCGACGTCAGTTTAAAATAAATGTAGTGCCCACAGTAGTGCCAATATACAACGTGGAAGGGATATACCCGTAATTAATCGAACCACGGGCTAAACTAGACCACTAACTATAATCAAATAAAAATCACAACCGAAAACTAAAAAAAATGGCATTTCCATACAAAAGTGTGCAGCCGCCTGGAAAATTTGTATGAGAATGTCAAATTCGGTTCTTTTTTACTGTTATTTTATAATTATATATACATACATACATACATACTATCACGTCTTTATCCCTAATGGGGCAGACAGAGCATTTTGGGTCTTGCGGTTCTATGCAGAGCCCAGGGCCGCAAGACCCAAAAGCCACTTTTAGCGTCATGGTGGGCGAGAAGATGGAAAAGTAATCAATACAGTGATGGGTTGCTAGCCGCATCGCCTGTTAACATGAATTGCATTTTTGCCCATTCCCTCGATCGGCTTTTACGATCTGCGTGGGAAGAGAAGCAGCTGGTACATTCTAAGTTTTTTTATTTCTCCCAGACCAGCATGGGAGATATTAATATTATAATTATTGATAATTATATATATAATTATAATAAAGTGATCTAGTATAGCCTGTGGTTCGATTTATTACGGGTATGTCCCTTCCATGCTGTATATTATCTAATTATTTTTTCAACACACTTGCTCGTAAAGTGGCTCTAATTTCATCGGTTTCAGATATATAAAGTAGGTCATAAAACACGCTTGCGTTATAAACATATTAAAAATTACTAAAAACGGCCACTTTTGACACTTTTTGTAAAGGTTTCTAAAACTGATAGTATTTCAATGATTTTCGAGGTTCTAATGAAACTTAAGGATACTAGCTTAAAAGTTGTGCGAGGATTTCTGATAATCTCACTTACAGAAAGATAAAAATTTTTTTCTGTATTTTCAAGGTCGCTAGCGCTGGTAGCAGCCTTAAAATAAAAATCAGTTTAGATATAAGTGTATTGAAAAACGTCGTGCGATATACGTGTGTATATTAGTTAAAAGACCTTTAGCTCTATTACGCCCTCGCTTTTGGCTCAGGCTGGATAATCATCACACACAAAACTTATATCATTAACTATTTTGCAATTTTAAAAATATTACTTACTTTAATATAAATAATTGAATAATGCAGCTCTTTTTATATAGTTATTTATTTACCCCTTCGTAATTTAGTACATACATGCTGACTTTTTATTGGTTTTGGAAAAAAATCTATTGTTAATAAATTCCTTTATTCATATACTTAATTCAAATTTGTGTATGACATAAGATAAAAAAATCGAGACCACGTAGTTACGCCCGATCAAAAACTACCGCATAACCTCGATGATCTCCGGCCGGCCGGACGGAGGCGGTCCCTGGTGGTACTACTTATTGATCTCACGATTTTACTTGGTTTTTGAATTTTTATTTCGACTAGCTAATTAGTCTTTACTAACGACCCTTATAAGGTGGCCCTTAGCTTCAAAAACAATGAAAAATCATTGTGTATATTTTAAAATTTAAATAAACTATTTTTGTTTTTTCTTAAGGCTGACCGGTAGACAAAGCATCAGCATTAAGTCCTTGTACGGACATGACCTTATTCAATTCTATACAAAAACATAATATGTTACAAAAATGTAAACATATTTGATTTATTTTATTACGCAACTCTATCTGCATTGCGTTTAGACATTACTACAAACCTAGCGGAAAAGAACGGACAACTTTTGAATCAATTTTGACAGTTTTTTTTAAAATAAAAGCGTAGTGCCAAGCCTTAAGCGAAAAATGACATTTAATTTAGAAAAAGGAAGGTTAAATTAATTAAATGCGCATTAAAATTGTAACAAATACTAAAATTAAGAGTAATTCTTCTAAATTCAAACACCAAAATAGTGATTGAAGCTTTTATTTACTGTTTTCAGTGAATAAAATAAACTTTTTAGAGGGGTAATGGTATAAAAGAAATGGTCTTATATCGTTGATTGAAAATATTTCAGATGGCTCTCAAACCTCAAAGAGAAATGCGCCGTGCCAGTACTAGAGCGCGTGCTGCCCAAACTGGCAGACTTCACGCCGGGCCCGCCGCTCGCGCGCGGGGTCAACGACCGAGCGCCGGTCAACGTCGTCATCGCCGACTTCGTGGACCTCCAGAACGCGCTGTTCCCCAGGAGGATCATAGAGCTCAACTGGAAACTGTTGAGGAACACTGACTTTGTGTATCATAATGGTAAATAGAGCCGGGTATTCGTTAGGCAACACTTGTTTACAAACAGTGTTTAAATAAGGTGTAACAAAATAAAATGAAACTATTTGAAGGGTGAATTCAGTCCATGATACTGAACAACTTTCCTCAAAGTGACAATATCGAAAATTTTAAAGTAATTTTTGGCCTCCCATACAAGTTGACCGATCAGCTGATCCGAGTTTGTATGGAAAGTCAAAAATTATTTTCCGTATTTCGATATATGTTTCTTAGGGAAAGTTATTCACTATCACGGACTGAATTTACCCTTTAAATAGTTTCAGTATATTTTTTTAGAAACAGTTACACAGTGATTCATCATCTTTGTAAACAGTTTATAAACAAAGGTAATGAAACATTGTTTACGAAACATCTTGCCCTGCTCCCCACTTTGAGTGGAGTGGTGATAAGTTCGCTTTTAGTCTCAAAGATACTGCTCACCGAAGTACGGCAAAAGAAACCAGGCCAACGCATATTTTTACACGACGGCCCCAAAAAGGAGTGTAACATTTTCAGGGTTCATGCATTTAACTATGTAAATTTCGTTATTTCCACCATAATTTTTAATAGAATTTATCATATATTTGATGAGAGAGATCTGGGTGATTTCATTATTGCAGAGGGAATTGACAATCCGGACCGAACCCAAAAAGGAAAGATCTAGGGACCATTTATTTTTTACTTTTTAATAATACCTACCACTAAAAGAGGAAGTAACAGTGAATGATTTAAAAAAAGAGTCTTGATTAGATGTGTGAACAAAAAAAAAACGACGGGTTGCACTCTGGGAGTGCCGGCAGAAGTGAAAACTTGAATATTAACGTTGTGCATTTTTGATATTTTGGAATGGTTAGGGAATAATTTTGCACGAATTGCTTTAATTATCAGTATAAAATATTTCGAATATTTTCTGAACCACAGTCTGTCACAAATGTCACAAGCATGACCAAATTCATTTTCAACAAAATCATTTTCAAATACACAGCAGTATGGCCACTACACAGACGGTCGAGCCATCAGCTGTCACCATCCATGGATGCGCGTAGCACGCTGTTACATAAACACACACGAACATTCGCGCAAGCGCCCTGCGCCGTCTTACGAATTTTCGATCAGGCCACGTGTCCTGACGCGAGTTTAACATTTTTTACCCATTCCAAAAAAACTGCACAACGCCGCTAAAGAAGTTTTTACTTCAAAAACATTTACAGCTGCTTGCGCCATAGATTTAAGAACACAGTAAAAAACATCCCATTTATCCCCAGTGGTGAAGAATGGGTTTTTTTTATTCCCATCTGTCCCTAGTTATGTTAAATAGAATAGCTGATTATGTTTTTTTTAGGAAAGATGGAAAAGAGGGCTTTATGTATACTTATTCAAATAAAAATTATATGTATTTCAAATCTTTTATATTGTATACCCGGAACGGCCTAGGCGTATTTAACCAGATGGCTGCGACATGTGAATATATGCAAAATGTACGTACGATTTGGTTACATAGTTTGCAATCATGAAAAGCCCAAAAGAACAAAATAATGAAACAAATAAAAAAGCTTGAGATTTAAAAAGTAAACCTACGAGTTGAGTTGAGATTTCAAAGATATACTACCAATAATAATTATGTTTATAATATCATTTCTAGCTGGCCTGGTTTGTTTTTTAGCATAGTCGTTTCATTTTATTTGACACATATTGTGTGAAATCGAAATGAATACAGTAATATAAGTGTTCAATAGCATTTTTCTTACGTTTCTGTTTGTATAACGATCTATAAATAATAACTGTATTTAAATTTGTAAAATTTTGATGATTATATTATAAGGCATTTCATAAAATAATTTAAGGTGATGAAAGTGAAATGTACTAAAATACACGGTGATTTTTGATTGGTTTTGGAGCCGAGGGCCTCTTCATAGGCATCGTTAGTAAGACATAGTTAGCTAACTATGTCTTACTTGTCAAAATAAAAATTTAGAAACAAAAAATGTTGACTAAAACTCGAAAGTAAAATTGTGAGATCAATTAGTAGTACCGCCGCCGTACGCCGCCCGCCGGCCGGCCGCAGGTCATCGACATCACTGTTTTGGTCGGCGTAACTACGTGGTCTCGATCGAAAATCATTTACGTAACCTTTTGTCTTATGACATACAGAAATTTGGATTACGTATATAGATAGAGGAATTTATTTACTATACATTTTTTATCAAAACCAATCTAAATTCAACGTTTGTATGTAAGTACCTATGTATATTTTGTATACACTATGTTAGAAAAATCCCTCTGCGGCTTCATACAAAATTATGTAAATACCTACCGTTCCAAAATGTACGAAGATGCAGATTTTTTTGCGATTTCAGGGATGGGAGAAACCAATAAAAAGAACCTACACAAGCTACTCACATTACCTTATCGGATCGGACAGGGTTTTTTAACATATTGTATTTACTATTTTTAAGTTTTGTAATAATTTAATTAGTATGTGCTAAATAGGTAAGACAGTACAATGCTATGGCTAAATGAGAGTTACCAAGTACCTGGGTTTTTTTATACAGTACATGCTTGTTGCTGTGATAATTTTTGTATACTTTTTATTGGGGAATTTAAATGCAGTGCCTTAAAAAGTGAATTTGTACTTAAAATAAGAATTACAACATATGAAGTGGGATTATAAAATTCAATAAAATCAAAATAATTTAGAAAAACACTTTTATTTCTGATTAAAACGACATTACTGATTTTGGGAAAACAATTTGTTACAAAACTCGTCTAGCTTTATTCTTTGACACAAATCTTTGAACGACCATTTTGCATTTTTTATCGCAGTACCCTGGGGGTTTCCCAAAGACGAAAACAATTTATCTGACAATTCGTCCGATATCTCAATAATCCTGCATATTTTGTCCAGGCGCGCGATGTCTTCCAGCGAGTTGGATAGGTCAGCAATATTTATAACTTGCGATTTCCTTTCGTGTATCTGAAAGGAACCTTCTGAATCGCTAGCACTGACGCTGTCCAGCTTATCGTAAATATCCATCTTTCTCTCAGTCTCACTAGCAGAAGTGGTCAATGTAGAACTCGCACGTTTTGAACTTTCAGACACAATCAACACAGGATCCGTCAAAATTCTATTCAGATTATTTAAAATTTCTGGTGGTATTTCTAATTTATGATTAGGGCTATCAATAGGCACAGATGGGTATTCTGTTTTAAAAGTAGCGCTTTGAACACAATATTCTTCATGCGTTTGGTCAGCTGGTAGTGCCACCGCTAAACATTCTACACCGATTTTTTTCAATCCTTGGCTACAACCTTCATTCTGTGATTTGTCACTAGGCTCTGTCTCGCTAGCTCTCTCTGCTGGAACATTCTTTATCTCTGGATTGTTATCCTTGTTCTCTACTATTTCATTACTTTTTATTTCACTAAAATTTGATTCGACTTGTTGTTTCTCTTCCATGGTTATATCAGTATCTTGTAACTTAATGGCAAGAGTATTTTCATCACAAAATGTGCCTGTTTGACTCTGGTTTCTTTTAACTGGTGACATAAACCCGCTATCGCAATCATTTTCCCTTGGGTACTCCATTCGATCGATATCTTTGTACTCATCGGGAAAACTTGTATCAACTTCTTGATTTTCATCTATGTCATGCATGCTTTCTGTTAATTCGCTTATTAAACTCGAGATTGTTACGACCACTTGTTCCTTACAAACTTTGTCTACTATGTTGTTTACTGCGTTAGGATTTTGGATTTCTTCATTTGGCTGCAGGGCTACATCGGTACTTTTGGAAACGAATGGCGGATTAAGTGTATCACAGCTTCCTAATTTATTACTACTCATATTCAAATCTAAACAGTTTTCGTTGTAAGAACTTAATTGATCTCTACTAAATTCGTTCTTGCTTCTGCTAACATCGACTCGACCTGATAAGAAATCTTCAGAAATATCAGAAATATGCTTTTTTTCTTTAAGAGGAGAGTCTGTTTTTGATATCTTGTCAACAAGCGATTTTGTTATAGCAATGTTATCAGGCGTTTGCGTGACATTGGCTGGCTGGACTCGACCTGATAAGAAATCTACAGAAATATCAGAAATATGCTTTTTTTCTTTAAGAAGAGAGTCTGTTTTTGATATCTTGTCAACAAGCGATTTTGTTATAGAAATGTTATCAGGCGTTTGCGTGGCATTGGCTGGCTCGACTCGACCTGATAAGAAATCTTCAGAAATATCAGAAATATGCTTTTTTTCTTTAAGAGGAGAGTCTGTATTTGATATCTTGTCAACAAGCGATTTTGCTATGGCAATGTTATCAGGCGTTTGCGTGGCATTACTGTCATCTTCTAATAATGTACCAGAACAACTAATATCACGAATTGTGCTACATTTTCGTAGTAAGCTTTCTGTAATGCTTACCATTTTAGAAAATTCTTTTTTGACGCTTTCCAAGCGCTGTTGCGCCCTGAAACTGCCAATCGGACTTTGAGATATTATTGCAACTTCACTCTGTTGTATAGTGCTTTTGTTTTGTGCCGCCCGTTTCTTCATTTCATTTTCATCGTTCCAAATTCTGAAGACTTCATTACTCTTCGTTTCGTTTCTTTCTTTGGCATTTCCAGGCAGAAATTTTCTCATCGTCGCCGGCGACCTTGGCCTTACAGGTGACCTTGACCTTACAGGTGACCTCGGCCTTACTGGCAAACTTTGCCTTAAAGGCGACCTCGGCCTTATCGGCGATCTTGGCCTTACCGGCGACCTTGGCCTTACCGGTGAAGTCGACCTTACCGGCGATCTCGGCCTTACAGGCGATGTCAAATTTACCGGCGATTTCGACCTTAGCGGCGATATCATTCTTATTCGAATTTGTGAATTACTTTGCAATATTGGTGATGCAATAGGAGTATGTTGACATTGGCAAAAACTGTCTCGTTTATTACAATCAGCTTGATCGTCATGTTTTTGGACGTGTTTCTGTTTGGAAACTTTAGTTCTGACAAACGTCATTTTGGTTCTAGGATCAGGCAGTTGGAATTGTTTCTCGGAAAAGAGTATAAGGTCGATTACTCTGCAAGCGTAAGAGTATTCGTTTTCGTACCAGCAGACGAGTTTAAAGAAGTTCTTCTTGAGCTGGAGGCTGGAGTCCACGTCTAGGATGCACGAATGACTATCTTCCGCGAAATCTGAAGATACCGCTTCCTCGTTGGAAATTTTTATAATGTTCCGCATAGAAGACTTGCTGAATGCGCCTACGGCCTGGGCGATCTCTATAATAGACGTTTCTTTGTTTAACCTGTTAGGATAAAACAAACTGATAAGTCGATTTGGTAAGTAATCCCCGACAAAAAGATTGTTGGAAATGTTTGACGTGCCTGAGACAGGCACACCTGTCTGCCGATTTTAATGCGTTTTTTTTTTAAAGCTGATTTACTTCTTATTGAATCGAAAATGGCTAATATTTAATTGTTTAGACCAAAATTAGGCCACGGTGGCCACCTTGTGATTGGTGTCATTGAGATCTGGCTTTGTGCAAGGGTTCGGGTAAGTGTAGGACTAATTTTTAAGTCGGAGAACTGTTAAAAGATATACCTTTACCTACACATTTTTTTTTTTTTTTTTTCTCATTTTTTCTATATTTTTTCTTGTGCACGCCGCATACCTGTTATTTAGTAGTATAAAAAAAATTGGCGCGGGCACTTATAGGCTGCAGCCTATTTAGCCGGCCCTGGAAAGACCTCACAGTCACACAAGCTATATTAGTTAACCTCATGGTGAGATCCAGCACGGAGACGTTGACGATGGGCACCCTGAACGCCAAGCCCGCCAGTTTGTCCTTCACTTGCGGGATGATCTTGCCCAGGGCTCTGCAGGCGCCGGTGGTCGCTGGGATGATGTTCTGATGGATGCTGCGGTGATCGCGCCAGTGCTATTCGAAATAGGAAAAGGGCGTACGCTGCGTTAAGAGTCCGGCGACCCTAGACTTCTCCATACAAACGTAGTACACGTTTAATTTTGAAACCACATGTCAGATTCCGGTAAAAATTGGTAATTGTAAAGAAATTGCAATTATCTAGGGTTATATTGGGTTTCCTATAGTAAAATTATGAACTGGAAAGAAAATATAACGATTTAGAAGTTTCCCATACTAATGGTCAAAAATGATATAAAACACTATATTCTATTTCAAGTTCATATTTTTACTGTCGGAAACTAAATATAAACCTAGATAATTGCAATATCTTTGAAATTACAAAATTTTGCCCAAATCGGACATGTCGTTTTGAAATAATACGTAGACTACGTTTGTATGGAAAGTTGTATTTTGGTCTAGGGTCGGGGGACCCTTAAGCAGGACTACGCGACATGTTCAGTCTATCTCTGTCACAAACTCTACGAGCGAAAGAGATGGTAGAATGCGTCGCATGATGCCATGTCGCTGTCGTAGAATGTGACAGAGATTGACAGTCTTCGTCGCGTGGTTATGCTTAACACAGCGTACGCTCTAAAACATAAACATAAGTTAAATTTCAGTAACTTTTGCACTACAATAATATAAAAAATAATATCTTCAATGAAAAGATAAATTTATCCTGTAAGAAAGTAATAATAAAAACAGCGGCTCACTGGAAGTACCGACAGAAGTGATAACTGGTATCGATAACAGACTCAGCGAGTTCAATGGTTTTTTCCCCATCTCAAAAAATGCTTTCTGTGCATGCCCAACGCGCCTAAAGAAGTTTTCACTTTAAAAATTAACTTTGACTTTGTGTCTATAAAAATCTGTGCTAGACTGCAAGAGAATAAGAAGTTAGTGGACCCCGCCATAAAATCGGAACCAAACTGAACATGGCACCGGACTTTCTTTTTTCAAACGTTTGGTAAAATTAATGTAGGTTTGCGACACACCGCGACGACTGGACACTTGCTAATCACAGTTTGTAAGCGATAACGACGTGATAAACATGATACAAATATTATTCACTCTTACATATTTAGAGCAAAACAATAACAGCTTCGTAAAAAGTAAGGTCAAATTGGTTTTTTGTGTAATGTCACAAGTCGCAAAGTACTGATTACTGAACTCTGTCTAAGTCATTAAGGGTCCCCTTACCCTAGACCAAAATACAACTTTCCATACAAACGTAGTCTACGTTTTATTTCAAAACGACATGTCCGATTTGGGCAAAATTTTGTCATTTCAAAGATATTGCAATTATCTAGGTTTATAACTAGTTTCCTACGGTAAAAATATGAACTTGAAATAGAATATAGTGTTTTATATCATTTTTGACCATTAGTATGGGAAACTTCTAAATCGTTATATTTTCTTTCCAGTTCATAATTTTAGTATAGGAAACCAGTTATAACCCTAGATAATTGCAATTTCTTTACAATTACCAATTTTTACCGGAATCTGACATGTGGTTTCAAAATTAAACGTAGACTACGTTTGTATGGAGAAGTCTAGGGTCGGGGGACTCTTAAGTTATCCTTTTAACTTCATGGTCCAAGTACGTACGCCCATTAAAACATATGGAAATATAGTGTCTTTGGTTGGTGTAGAGGTATTCAATTTGTTAGTTTCATCGACCATCTACTCAAGATAAGGCCCTGCTTTATGTTAACAATTAGGTTCTGATTCTGATGTCACTAGATAGATATCTAAGTATTGTACCTATCTGTTTCCATATAAGTGAATTGCGTAGTGATGTGCCGTTCTTGAAAATTTTCGAGAAATATCCGCAACGGTTTGGACAATTTCCGAGAAATTTCTCGCAAGTTTCTTCAGAAATTTTTTTTACGAAAATTCACGAGAAATGTTAAAAATTTCCTAAAAATTTTAAATAAATAGAATTTCTCGGCGGCCCATCACTAATCGCGATTGGTTAACTGAAACAGCTACAGCGCTCGTTTTGTTAGTGGAGTCGGGCCCCTAAGGGGGCGTAGCAATTCCACAATCAGTGTAAACAGATACGGCAGCTGATAGCCTCTTCACTTTGTTAGTGTTGCTCAGGGTTATCAACCCCTAACGGATACGTCTGACCTTACATAACTTTACTTTCTTACGTAACCGTGGTTATGATGGTTCAAATAATTGTAGTTATTGCTAAATGTCAACCAGAATAATTACTTACAGACTACAGATATCTTTTTATCTATTTTACTCATTTATAGAGGCCAAAGTAATTTAATAAACTTACAAGTAATTCTGTAACGACTTAATAAAAGAAACAAACACCATCACATCTTTCTCCCTTAGAATTAGACAAAGGGTTGCAAGGCCCAGGGTCAATAAATTGAAAAACTACGGACTATTGGTTACGACAGTTACAGATTGCTAAACCATTTAGAATCGTGCGCAAATAGGAGTGTTAAGAGGGCCCTTCCCGGCCCGTCTATCGTCAACGCAAGCATGGTTTGAAATGCTTGTAGTTTCATTTAGCGCAATGCTAGAAAAAAAAGCAAAGCGAAAAGAGAGAAATTAGTATTATTATTAACTATTTATAGGGTGCGGAAATTCCATAAAACTTGTTCCAGCTAATACGTGTTTTTCAGTAAACCTTACGAGTATGTGAAATAAACGTTTTTCATTTTGAATCTTCACTACATTTGCAAGGTTTATATGGAAATATTTTCTTTACCTTTACAATTCATGAGTACTATATGAACGGCCGAAGTTCAGGTAAAATTTGTACAAAAAAAGCAGATTTTTGGAAGCTTATACTGAATTTGTTTCTCCAAATTTTAATTTTTAATTTTGATAGAAACCTAGATATAGTGCACAAGATTTCTTTTAGTTCAAAATTTTCCAAGAAAGATCTGTTAGAAAGCCATAATCACGTAAGGGCGTTTGTATGAAAAGTAAGACGGGTTGGCCGCTCTTAACATTCACCGCCTCTAACAAGCAGCCCCCTTACGGACGCGGCGGCTGTAGCCGCACAGAAAAGGGTGCTAATATTCGACACAAAAGATATTTTGATTTTGGTGCTATCCGGGACAGTTATCCCGGTTTTTCCCCCTAGATTCGGGGTTGCCTGCGCCGATGGACTAGACCTGGTATGTTTTTCTTCGCTCCCAAACATGGACTGACCCACTAGGAGATATAATTTTAGTCTTACTTTTCCTCTCAAGCACAGTCCGTCCAGAGGCTTCAAAGATGGCGTCATAGCGTGGATGCTGGTGATGAAACCATCGCTGACTCCGAAGTTGTCGTTCAGGATCTTCACTATGGGTGCCAGGCAGTACAGAGTGCTTGAAGCGCTGGATATAACTCTTTTATCTGGAATACGTGGATATCTTTTCCTACTATCTTCATAAGACCATAGTATAGGACTAGCGGTAGGTATACCTAAGTATTTGCACGAAATTTCAGGAAATTAAGGCCAATGATGATGATGATGATAAATGATTGGATGTTTATCTAGATATATGTATTTGCTATAAAATACAGTATCGTTGAGTTAAGTAGTCACAGGTCTCGAACTTACTTTTGGGTTAGGTCAATCAGTGTAATTTGCCAAAAAAAAAGTTATAAGACCTTACTTTCTATGTAGGTATTCCGCTTCTGGAGCAAAATCCAGGTTAAGAATGTTGAGGGCCTAACGTTTAGTAATAGGACAGGAAATACCAATTTCGTATAAGTCAACAGAGGTCCTTAGTGAGTTCCTTGTTTGCTTAAACAAAATAATTACCTACTTACTACGAAATTTTAACTGGTTTACCAGATTGCACATCATTATCGTTGACCCCAAGGATAACCATAGGAACATCCACGCTTGGTGCGGTGACTATCACTCTCTTGATGCCGTCGCACACCAAATGGCCCTGAAATAAATAAATAATTAAGTATGAACAAATTAACGGCGGAGAAGTAAAGTATGGCATAAGTAGGTAAAAGCGAAATGTCCTCATAGTGATACTGAGGGACTATATTTCACGAGATTACAGAATTAATATAAGTATTAAGTACATACAGAACGGAATCTTCTAAGGTACCGTCTCCGTTCCCCGTCCCCGCACCCCTCCCCTGTTCTCGCCCTGTCGAGGCGGCCAGGCGCCTGCAGCCGACCACTCAACACCCCCCAGTTATAATAAATAATAAATATATAGGGACAAATTACACAGATTGAGCTAGCCCCAAAGTAAGTTCGAGACTTGTGTTAATATGGGATACTAACTCAACGATACTATATTTTATAACAAATACATATATAGATAAACATCCAAGACCCAGGAAAATTTAAAAAAAGCCATTTTCCAACTTGCCCTGACCGGGAATCGAACCCGGGACGGGGTGGCGGACTAGCATGGTGACCACTACGCCACGGAGGTCGTCAAATTCTGTTCAGTGTCCGTCAGTTCTGTTACAAGATCGTGCATGTAAGAAGAATAAGTGTACCTAGTCTTTTTGCTAAGCGTGGAACCGATGGATCTTTATACCACGACATTCTTCCTATAGTATCGTCCTATTCCAATGTCAGACCAAATTGTACTATATCATCATTTCGCAGCGCTCAATTTTGACTCGCATAGTGAGAGACATTGCTACGTACGACGTAAGTACTCGTATGTCGTGTGTGCTGATTTTGAAGTAAATGTGTTGGTTAAAATGTTAGCTTCTTACTCGTACTCGTTTTGGTTTTCATGTGTGACCAACACTGGACATATCGACTGCCATACAACGATGATAGTGGGACCCAACGGGTTAAACGCGCCTTCCGAAGATGGAACGCGGTGAGAACCTATGGTGGAACCCAGGTGACAAGTAAGACAATTTGTTGACTCTACATCACCAATAACATTAATAAATTTAAGAGAAAATAGGTAGGTCCTGTCGTGAGTATTTTTCATGTCTCTCTATTTTCAGCTAAATATTCGACCTCCGTCGATACGACATAGGAAGCAATAAAATAGTTTGTAAAAAAGCACTACGTACGGAAGCTTTTTGGAGGTTAGTAAAGATGCCCGAAGCTTCTACCACATACTGCACATCTGCCGTCTGCCAGGGCACGTTTGCGGGTAATTTCTCATGAAAGACCTTGATTGCATGCTCTAAAAACGGATTTAAAGAAGTTTAATAAAACAATGAAACATTTTATTTGAACCTATTAAATTAAGTAAGTACTCTGAAAATAAGACTCACCGTTAACTGTAATTTCATTTTGATGATGTGTGATTTTACCCTTAAATTTCCCATGTGTAGAGTCAAATTTTATTAAATAACAGATGTACTCGACGTCAATAGCGGGGTCGTTGATCGCTGCTACCTGTAAAATAAATTCATTTATACCATTCCACCTCAAAAAAATGAAAAAAGTGTAGAAGACGACCTCTATGCCTGATGGTTATCAAGTCACGCTGCCACACCGGAGGTCCCGGGTTCGATCCCCGGTCAGTTCAAGATGGAGAATAATTTTTCAAAACTTAAAACCGACTTCGAACTACATAGTCGAGTTCGATAAAATTATTATGGTAAAAAAAATCCCCCAGTCTCCGGCAGACCCGCTATTCCTGGCTCCGGTAGCGGTCATGGTAACGGCGGGGCAGGGGGTGCTAAGAATCCCCGGCAGAGATCCGGCTACCACTCCCGTCGACGACTGGCCTTGGTAACACACAACCTTCGCACACTGAGAACTAACGAGAAGCTAGCTGAGGTGGAAGAAGATATGAGTAGGTTACGACGGGACATTGTGGGGTTGTCTGAAATCCGAAGAGAGGGCGAGGGCACGGCAACCCATGCACAACAACGAACAAGCCGGTTTCCGTAAAGGTTTTAGTACCATGGACCACATTCATACGCTGCGGCAGGTTATAGAGAAGACGAGGGAGTATAACCGGCCGTTATGCTTGGGGTTCGTGGACTATGAAAAAGCCTTCGATTCGACCGAAACATGGACCGTGCTTCAATTTCTCCAGCGATGCCGTATTGACTATCGATTTATCGAAGTTTTTAAGTGCATATACAGTAAGGCCACTATGTCAGTCCGAGTACAGGAGCAGTGCACGAAATTCCACTGCATAAAGGTGTAAGACATGGAGACGTTATATCTCCGAAACTTTCACCGTTGCACTGGAAGATGCCTTCAAGCTTCTGGAATGGGAAGGATTTGGCATCAACATCAATGGCGAGTATAGCACTCACCTTCGATTTGCCGACGATATCGTTGTCATGGCAGAGTCGATGGAGGACTTAAGTACTATGCTTGCAGACCTAAACCGAGTTTCCCAACAGGTGGGCCTTAAAATGAACATGGACAAAACAAAAGTAATGTCGAATGTCCATGTTGCGCCCCTACCTGTTTGTGTTAGGAGCTCCACCCTCGAAGTTGTAGACCAGTATATCTACCTGGGTCAATTGATCCAGGCAGGAAGTTCCAGCTGAGGAAGGGTCTTTAGACGAATCCGAGTCGGCCGGGCAGCGTTCGGGAAGCTACGCAATGTCTTCTCGTGAAAAATACCTCAGTGTCTTAAAGACTAAAGTTTACAACCAATGTGTGTTACCAGCAGTGGACGTTATGCGGCTGAAATAATGATGTTAAATCACTCGCTACGCTCGTGAACTCGTGATTCATTTATGACACCACTGGATAGATTTCCATCAAACATAGATCAACCATCTCGATCAAGTCAGCTTTCAAGAAAAAAACGGCCCATTCGTTTGAGCGCTACGATTACACAGATAGAGTGGACTTTCTGCGAATGACGGCACAAACATACACACAGACACGACACCCCTTTTTCGTCGGGGCTTAGAAACAGGCAATGTACCTACATTTTATCTACTACATTACCTGTAATAATTAGTCTACCTGTAATTCGCGACTCAACAAATATAAACAACATAGGTAGCTATAGGCAGGTACTTACTTCCAAGTCTGGGTTTTCGTGACAGGTTCTAAAAATAACCCTGCCAATCCGGCCGAAACCATTTATACCTACTTTAACGACCATAACTGATGCTTATGAACTACATCATATAAGGGATATTGAAGAGACATTTGCATTTATATTAAGTTCAAACCAATTTTTTTTGAATAATCCGCGCTATAAAAGTCGAGAACTTCATGTCGCCATGCCAAGAAAAAATCAAGAATGAGTGAAAGGCAAGCCAGTCAATCAAGCAGCTGAGCAATGACGCCGAGAAATGAGGTGAGAAAAATAGGTTTAGTTTTCTCATATCCTATAAAGCTGGAAGAATACGTTGTCTTTCTTTGCCTAAGACGCCACAGTTTATAAAAATGACATTGACATTGACACCATGATGACAATCAATGACAGACTTCAAAGAGTAATCCAACCAAATATCAGAAGTACAAAATGTTTGTTATATGTAAGTTCATGCCTACCTATAATAAAATACCATGTATTTTTTTAAAAATATTAATGAATAAGGATAAAAAATATCGTTACCTTTATTCGTGACAATGGTGCATAATGAGGGATATTACACACGAGTGACACGAGTGTGTTTAAAACCGACCTGCAGTCAAGGTTGTTAATAGTATCACACGAGTGTGTTTATACCGAGCTATGTGCAGTTTTATACACTATTTTATCTAATCTCATATAATGGGATTGAATCTATAAAAGCGTGATGTAAATTAACCCTTAGCCAGGCCTGGCGATTATTTTATCTTTATATACAGATAATGGTAGATTGGATGATGATAAAAAAACTAATTTCTTAAATTTTTTTTATTCCTACAATTTCCTATAAAAAAACCCTCTGGTCTGGATATGACCACTGCCCATTTAAATATACATGATGTGGATTAGATCTGACCACTGCCCAGTTAGGTCACAACATGTAAGTATTGAAAAAATAAAGGTGAATCTACATATAAGCCTAATATTAAAAAGAAGAAAGATTTGTGTGTTTCTTTGTATAAAAATATTAATAAATATTAATGTCACTGTGATGTAGTGGTTAAAAGACTCTGACACTAGGGTATCGGTTATTCTTCGATCCAAGAACCTATCTATCTACCATACAAACTATTTGATGTGTAAATATGGTTTTGCCTTTATTTATATGGATAAACGTTTGTAGGACAGTGGTAACATAATAACCACAATAAGTTTTTCCAGATAGGCAGAGGTCACATGTTGACCGTTCAGAAATCAACTGTATCGTAGGCAATAGACGGATGACATTTTGCGGTTTCTAGCTAGCATCTGCTCGTCAGAAAAAAAATATTTCTGAGGTGGTTCGCTATGTAATCACTACCTGGCTAAGGGTTAAGAGTCTTATTTTTCTTCTGTGCTTCTATTTTAACCCTTTAACCGCGAGCGTCGCATATATGTGACAAACATTGTCGGGCCCATTCCGCGAAGGTCACATATTTGTGACAAACAAAAAATGCTCGTATGGCACATAACTTACGTATCCATATCCGTTTTTGGTTGTAGATAGGTATGTTAGATTTACCATGTCTCGCGCTGGGGGCACGACAACTGATATAAAGTCTCGCGGTGAAAAGGTTAAAACTAGGAACAGGAGTCTCGGTCGCGCGCGTTTTACCACACGTTCCTTTTTGAAAATTGACCAGTGAAATTGTGGCAAGGATAAGTTCTTCATTGAAATTATAACTTGTTTTGTAACGCCAGTTGTAGTGATGTGAGTGGTTACGAAATAAGCGGCCAAGTGCGAGTCGGACTCGCCCATGAAGGGTTCCGTAGTAGCAAATAACATAATATAAAAGTCTTGTAGTATGTTTTTTAAAATTTTTATATTTGAGTTGATTGAATGAAAGGTAAATTGCCGTTTATGATGATGACGTATTAAAAAAAAACTACTTACTAGATCTCGTTCAAACCAATTTTCGCTGGTAGTTTTTATGGTAATGAACATCATATATTTTTTTTAGTTTTATCATTCTCTTATTTTAGAAGTTACGGGGGGGGGGACACACTTTTTTCCACTTTGGAAGTGTCTCTCGCGCAAAGTGTTCGGTTTAGAAAAAAATGCTATTAGAAACCTCAATATCATTTTTGAAGACCTATCCATAGATACCCCACACGTATGGGTAGGATGAAAAATAAATTTTTGAGTTTTAGTTCTAAGTATGGGGAACCCCCAAAATTTACTGTTTTTTTTCTATTTTTGTGTCAAAACCTTAATGCGGTTCACACAATACATCTACTTACCAAGTTTCAACAGTATAGGTCTTATAGTTTCGGAAAAAAGTGGCTGTGACATACGGACGGACAGACAGACAGACAGACATGACTAGAGATGTGCCGAGCGGCAAATTCCCCGTTGCCGGCAATATTTCCAATCTTGCCATTGCCGGCAAATTTCCATTTTGCCGGGAACATTGGCAATATTGCCGATCCACTTAAATTGCTTTATTATATCAAAATTCTGATTACTTTTTAAATAAATTTGAAATTTATCAAGAAATAACCGCCTAGGTGTAAGTCGGACTCGCGCACGCAGGGTTCCGTACCATTATCTAAAAAAATTACATTTGTTGTATGGGAGTCCCCCTTAAATATTTATTTTATTTTAATTTAATTATGTATTTTTATAGTGCATATACAACTAAATATTCTGTAAATATTTCAAGCTTCGAACTGTTGCCGTTGTTAATATTGAGCTAAAAACGCTAAAAAAATCACGTTTTTTGTGTGGGAGCCCCCTTAAATATTTATTTTATTCTGTTTTTAGTATTTGTTGTTATAGCGGCAAAAGAAATACACAATTTATAAAAAGGTCAGCTGTCTAGCTATCACGGTTCATGAGATACAGCCTGGTTACAGACAGACGGATAGACAGGCGCATGGAAAGACAGACCGACGGACAGCGGAGTCTTAGTATTAGGATCCCGGCAAAACGGGACCGGCAAATTCGGGCCTAATTGCGAAAAATTTGTCCTCGAGGGAAGTAAGGATCCCGGTTTTACCCTTTGGATATGGAACCCTAAAGAACTCGCCGCATCCGCAAATGCGGAACATTTGCATTTCTTTATACATCTGCATCCGCAAAAGCTTCGCATAGATTGATGCGGATGCGAATGCGAATGCGGAAGCATATTTAGAGAATAAAAGCCCCTGGATTTCAATGAAAATCTACTTAATAAGTGGATAGCCAACTATTAGTTCGCCCGATTGTGAATCCGCGACCCTCATATCTCAGTAACCTCTTGACAGATTCGGCTCATGGTTTATAACTTAGCAATTAATCGAGTTATAGTTAAACAAACATACATACATACTTACATACATAAATACAAACGCCGGATTGTTCAACTAGACTCGGAGAACTTGGCTCGCTTCACTTGCTTGTTTAATCAAAACTGTAAACTCGCGAACCCCATATTTCGGTAACCCCTTGACTGATTTGGCTTATGTCCGAACTTAAAAATTATTTTGACACGCGCCTACCAAATTTCCTGAAGATCATATGGAGAATACCAAATTTCCTAAAGATCCGATAAAAGATGCTCAAGTTATCGTCAAATAAACATACATAAATACATAAAAACGTTGGATTGCTCAAGTAGGCTCTTCGCTAGCTTTAGAAGAAAAACACTTCTTTTTTGGTTGATCTCTAAAAATAGTGTAAAACATCTACAATAATAATGTGTTTTTTATTTTTTTATCATTTTAAAACTTACTGACATACGCCGCGTAGAACTGAGGCATGTCCAAAAAACGGCCCATTACTACGTGACGCTTCGATGACGTCATTAAACAACTTTCGTTCGTACCGGCTGGCCGGTTAGTGCGTATTTCTGCATTTGGACGAATATTTTACACACATTAGATATAAAATGGCTAATCTGCTCACAAGAAAATCATGTGTTGTGATTAACTGCACTAGTACCACGGTAAAAACACCAGAAGAGCTGTTTTTTCAAGTTCCTCGAGATTCAGAAATGCGAAAAAAATGGTTTAACGCTGCAAAGAGAGCTGATCTTGTAGCGGCTAAAAGTTATGTACTATACTGTTGTGAAGACCAAAATAGAACGAGCGAGCGAAGTGAGTGAAGCGAGCGAAGCTGTTCTCCAAATCTATATAAATAATCTGGCGTTTGTACGAGTTATCGAACATCAAACATACATGTATAATATAAATGTATGTTTATTTGAAATTTAGTAGGTGTTGTCGAAAGTAAAATTTAGTAGGCAAAAGTATTAAATAGAATATTTTAGTTTGAACATGAACTAAATCAGTCAAGGGGTTGCCAAGATATGGGATTTGCTAGTTCACAGTTTAGCTCAAACTACTAAAATGATATACCTACATTGGGGCAAACTACTAGAATGATATATATTTTCAAAAATATTAAAACTAGTATTTCGCCCTGAACTGTGAACTCTCAACTTCATGTTCGTAAGTCTATTAGCCAAGTCTACACGCCTAACAATTTTTTTAAATTTCAGATCAAAGAAAATTAAGTCACCATTATTTATGTAGGTACTAATTGAAATATGTAAAAAAAAAATCGTATTCGCATCCGCATTCGCGAATGTGAACCTTTATTAATCCGCTTCCGCGGATGTCGAAGTTGTTGTATCCGCAACAACCCTGGTCTGCATTTGGATGGGTCACCAGTCACCACAAGTGGCATATAATATCTTGAGCCCCTCCGTGCTTCGGAAGGCACGTTAAGCCGTTGGTCCGACTGCCAACATAGTACGGCAGTCACAACACAACATAAAGCAAAGGTACATGTAATCAAGTTCATACTAAGTATATGAACTTGTCTGCAAATATAAGTTTGCAAGTTTTTTATGTAACGGAACCCTCAATGGGCGACCGACTCACACTTGGCCGGTTTATTTTCGGTTACCTACTTAAAATAGTAATTATTTCTCGCCTAAGACAAGTAATATTGGCAAATCTGTATGTACCGGCAATTTACAGGGAATTTTGCCGGCAATATTGCCAGTAATTTGCCGGGAACATTGGCAGTTTGTATGTAGGATCTATATTTTTTTAAGATGTCTCATATAATTCGCTTAGATACATTTATTTAATAAGTTTTTTAAATCAATATATCTAATATTCTCAATATTTAGGCAATATTCCCCAAAATTGCCACTTCGGGCAATCTTGCCGGCAGCGTTTCCGGCAATATTCCCAATGTTGCCAATCTTGCCGTCAACGGCACATCTCTAGACATGACGAATCTATAAGGGTTCCGTTTTTGCCATTTGGCTACGGAACCCTAAAAAGGGAGCTCAAGGGAAACAATCGATTAAAAATATTTTGATTTAATCTAAACAAAGCTGAAAGACTACAAAATCAAAATTTATTAAAAAAATATATTATTTTACCGTTTCCCTTCCCGTTTCGTCCCGTTTCGTCCTTTTTTGCGTAACCACTCACTTAGAAGTTTTTAAAGGTGAAAGTCCATTCTACTAATATACCTATTCTATGATTCATTGATCTTTGCAAACCCCGTCTGCCGTCTAGCGCCTGTCCTTCACTAAATGTCATTTTTAAACTCCATCTTGTGAGGAGTAAACGTGTCCAGTGAAATTCATAACAGACCTTTAAATTAATTCCGGTAAGTTAATTTTGCATTTTTACTGTAACGCGTTATATTCAAACATAAAAACAAGATATTCTATTTTAGTGCTCTCAAAAACAAATATTAGCAATTGCGTAAACTTACATCACCGTGTAGGTACCGCAACCTCAACCTTTAGCATATTTTACGCTTTTTATGGATTTATTTCGAATTTCTGTAGGGATAACATTATGTCTTGGTCATAGTAGTGAAGTTTTTATTAAAATTAGTGATGTATTAATTGTTATTTTGTGTGTTATTCCCCCTGACCTCTACGTGACCTCCACGGGCCGGCTCTCATCCTACCTACACAATCTTGTTCATTGAGGAATAAGTCCTAGAGGAACACGATGAAGGTCATTGCATATTAGATAACAGCCTATAAAGTTATTTCATGAATAGATTCGAGCTAAATTCTTTTAAAGAGTAAATTTACAAGAAATACAAAAGTAAGATTAATGCAGTGAACTATACATTTATAGTTAGTTGCCAGATATGTGGCACGTAGCACCATAAAATAAGTACGCTTACCTATTATTTGTTAACTGGTTACACTATGTATTAAATTTGTTGAATAAATTGAAATCATAAATTTAGTTTTTTTTTTTGCATTAGTTTTACTATTTTAGATATAGGTACCTAAATTAAATATTTTAAAATTAAAGGTATCATGTAATATGATTAAAATACTTTTTTCCTTGTTTCTCTACCAGTCTAGATATCTATAAAATAAGCTACCTATACTTAGTTTTTTACATTTTATGTTTATTATTATTCTAGCACATTTAAAAAGATAAATGATAAGGAAAAATCTAAATTATATCTAAAACTTCGAACTAATTTTTATTATTTCATCAATTCATCAGACTTAACACAAAATAAAAATGATAATTATTTGATTTCATTGATATGTAGCTCAGTTTATTTATTCATGCACTCATGACATTGAAAGTTTTCCTACAGCTATTTTTAACTTGTACCTCTATGTTAATTACCTTACTGATTAATTAACTTCTATCTTCTATCATAGATAGGTGTAATGGTTTCTGAGCATTAATCAAGTGTTCTACAATTAAAATCATAATGGAAAAATTTACTCTGCCTACCCCCATCAGAAAAATACGTGAAAATATGTAGCATGTCAGTCAGTAGCATGCATTTCATACAGACACATAGATTTTGTACCCTGTGCCTCTCTAATGTTGGATTTAATATGTTTTGCTTGATATGCAACTGTTGTCTTAACCCTTTCACCATGAGACTTTATATCAGTAGTCATGCCCCCAGCGTGAGGCATAGTATATCTAAAGCACAGGTATGGCACTTCATACAATCGGAGCAGCATATATACCTAGTACTACTACAAACGAAACAATCCGTCCGTGTACACGTCAAATGTGTGAGTTGAACAATCAGGGTCGTCACCACAGAATTTGTTGCTTTGCTTACCTGTTTTCATCACTCGGAAGTCTATAAAATTTTGGTTATTTATTGTTTTCCGTGGATAAACAATGATAATGTGCGCAGTTTCTCACCATTATAATTCAATAATCCTAAGTGACTCGCGTAATGCCAACGTGCGACTACCAATAACCCTGTTTTACTGCCACTTACACCTCACAATAACGGGGGAAGGGTTGCGGGGACACCAGATTCCGGGGGACGGCGCGAGTTTCCGTTCTGTATGTAATACTATTATTAATTCTGTGTCTAAAGTTAATTTAGGTAGGATTAGGGCCTACCCTGGCAAAAATATTGGTGGCCGTCACTGATGTATGTATGTTTATTGGGTAAAGTGATAAGATTGATTAAATCGTCCTTGTTAGTTCTCTCCTTTTTTAAAGATGTTACAATGATTATAATCAAAGACCTCACTAGCCTAGTGCTCATCATGCCACACTGTCACACCAGAGCTACACTGCCCATGTTGACCTGACGGCGGATCGAACCCTGGACAGGTTCGATCCCCGTTCAGGTCAAGATGGAAGATGATCTTTTTTAGATTGACATGGGTTTACCTTTAGGGCTAGTTAAATCTGTGTGATTTGCCTTTATTTATTTAAACTGCAACCGTAATAATTTATAATTAATTTTTATTTTTCTTTATTACAGCTAACATGTCGAAAATTGGAATCAACGGATTTGGCCGCATCGGCCGTCTGGTGCTCCGTGCCTCCGTCGAGAAGGGAGCCCAGGTTGTTGCCATCAACGACCCCTTCATTGGCTTGGACTACATGGTCTATCTGTTCAAGTACGACTCCACTCACGGCCGTTTCAAGGGTACCGTTGAGGCTGCTGATGGCAACCTCATTGTAAATGGCAACAAAATCGCAGTCTTCTCCGAGAGGGACCCCAAGGCTATTCCATGGGGCAAAGCTGGCGCCGAGTACGTCGTAGAATCCACTGGTGTATTCACCACAACAGACAAGGCATCTGCTCACTTGGAAGGAGGAGCCAAGAAGGTTATCATCTCTGCTCCCAGCGCTGACGCCCCCATGTTCGTCGTTGGTGTCAACCTTGAGGCCTATGACCCCTCTTTCAAGGTCATCTCCAATGCTTCGTGCACAACCAACTGCCTTGCCCCTCTTGCCAAGGTCATCCACGACAACTTCGAAATTGTTGAGGGTCTGATGACCACTGTACACGCAACCACTGCCACACAGAAGACCGTGGACGGTCCCTCTGGCAAGCTGTGGCGTGACGGCCGTGGTGCCCAGCAGAACATCATTCCTGCCTCCACCGGCGCTGCTAAGGCTGTCGGCAAAGTCATTCCTGCTCTTAACGGCAAATTGACTGGTATGGCCTTCCGTGTGCCCGTCGCCAACGTGTCTGTTGTAGACTTGACTGTCCGCCTCGGCAAACCCGCCAGCTATGACGCCATCAAGCAGAAGGTCAAGGAGGCCGCTGAAGGTCCTCTGAAGGGCATTCTCGGATACACTGAAGACCAAGTTGTATCCTCTGACTTCATCGGAGACACCCACTCCTCCATCTTCGACGCCGCCGCCGGTATCTCACTGAATGACAACTTCGTCAAGCTCATCAGCTGGTATGATAACGAGTTTGGATACTCCAGCCGAGTCATCGATCTCATCAAGTACATCCAGACCAAGGATTAATTCTAGAGATTTTAATGAATGATTATAATTTGTCGAGATTGTCGATGCTTAAGTTTAAGTTTTAAGTATAGATGTGTAATCTAAATTATTGAGCTACTTTGATAGTAGTTTTATGCATATGTGTAATTATTGTGTTATTGTTTGTTACAAAAGAGAATTATTGTATTAATAATATCAATCTGATGCATATAAAACAGTTATGAAAGTATGTGCTATACCTAATTAAACAAACTCATTAACAAATTCACATAGTGTTCATTTTTATTTAATATACCTCAATTACACATATTGGTTTGTATTGTATCTCGTATATTATCTCGTTAATTAATGAGATAATAAATGTGCGCAAACAAAGTCGCTGATCGAAGCTAGTGAGCGGACAAATCCTGTGTTGAGATGCTAATGGAAGAGAAGTACCCCAGTAGGAAAGTAAGACTCCGCTTTACCAGTATCACTAAGGACAGACTAGCTGGTGTTTCTTTTATCTTCCCACCACTAATGACTCCAGCATTTATGAATGGGATAAAAATTTAATCTCATTTGACTCCAGTGGTTAGGGGGTTTTTTCTGATCTTTAGCCAAATCTCAATGGCATTAAACGTCGCAAGACTCGCAAGTCCTAAAGCAAGATCTACGATTGAAGTTATATCCATTCCCTTGATCGGATTTTTAGGAAATTGCCACAAATTATATTGTTTTTTTAGATTACCCGTTTTACTAAATGATGGCAACATTAGATATTTTTGACATTTCTTGATGAGGCATTGCCATAAAAAAATAAAATCAACAAGTTTTACCTCTGAGTTTTACGGTATAGACCGGTTTTACACCACTTATCCGAAAATTAATGGCCGTCCGCAATAGTCCGCATGCAGGCAAGAGTGCTATTTTTCAAACGCGGAGTCACGCGTTTGAAAAATAGCACCACAGAAGTGCGATTTTTGAAACGCGGAGTCACCTAAACGATTGGTTTTTCCATACAAAAAACCGTTCGTTTAGTGACTCGTTACATTTCGTTTGCTTCGTGTAAATTTTGTAATGTTTATACAAGTTTCAAGTCCGTCTATTTTTGTTTCTTGCTGAGGCGTTGCCATAAAAAAAACGACAAGTTTTACCTCTAAGTTTTACGGTATAGACCGGTTTTACACCATCAATCCGAAAATTAATGGCCGTCCGCACGCAGGCAGCTGTCAGTGACATTTCGTTTGCTTCGTGTAAATTTTGTGATGTACAAGTTTCAAGTCCGTCTATTTATCAATGAATAATGGTGTACATTAACAGATAATGGTTATTTTTGTTGGCAGTTTTACTATAAATCTTTAGAATTGTGTAAAAGTCTGTAAATCGTGATTGTTTTTATAATGGAGGATCTCAATTTGACAGAAACCGAAATGAGATATTTCGGTGATTTGTTTTTATGCTGTGACGAGGAGTCCAATGGGAAAATACCAATTTTAAAGGCAACAGAGTTATTTAGATCTTCAAATGTACCAAATGATGTCCTCAAACAGGTAAATAGTGTCGTAACTTCAGCTTCTAGTATGTCAACAATGACGCTTTGAGAATATGTTATTATGGCCATAATTCTGTTTACAGATCATGGACATTAGTGTGGCACCCAACAATTGTTCGGCGTTGAATCATATGAATAGGAAACAATTTTATTCGGCCCTAAAACTAATAGCAGCACACCAATCGAATATGCCTCTGAAGCCTGAGTTATTGTCAACCTCTCTAGACCTGCCACTACCACGGTTTACATGGGCTCTCAATTCAGAAGCTAGCGCCGACCTAATTCAGCTGTCTAATTCACCAAAGGAACAACATATCCCTAAAAGAGAGAGAAGCTTTGGTAGCACACTAGGGGCTTATGAGCCTATTAGAGTTTCCTCTAATCTGTCTGACAGTGATGGGCCTCCAGCCCTGTCTCATGATGCAACAGAAGGATTAAGTACAGACTCGGAGATGGAATCTGAAACAATGTCACAAAGATCTGGTTCACATGGGGTGAGTTTTATGTAAAATGTTGGTATAGCATGCAAAATTGTTGATGATGGGATTTTTTATATCATTTAACCAGCGGGGTGCAGTTAGTCATACTATAATATTGTTATTCAGTAGATTTGTTTACAAAAATACTATAAGTGATCTCATCTTGTGATGGCTATAAATGTAGAAGGGAAACTACATACACTGACTCTATAGTGAGTAACCTTGTTTACTAATTTTAATTAATCTACACATCTTTAATTATTCAATAGGATGTTTTGGAAATCTATGAGGGTGGCCGGTGTCCAGCAGTGGACTTCCTGTGCCTGTTATGATGATGATGATTTAATAATCCCTAAATTGTAATTAAGTATGTATTTTGAGTTAAAACTTATTGACTAAGAAATTCAGCAATAAAGAATGTTACACTTTACTATTTAGCACAAGCAATAAGCATTATTCTTGACTAAATGCTTTTTTAGTGAAAAAAATACAATATATACAAACTTTGATAAAATTATTATTAATTCAGGGGTTTTTATTTGGTAAAATTATTACATTTTAAAAAGTTACTAAATCACTATTTCACAGTAACAGCTTTGTTATAATAAACAGATGAGTAAACAAAGGTTGAAGTGTTGTTATTTCCAACCTTACTTCTCCGTAATTGAACCACCTTTCTTGATAACTCTTATCAGTCATACATAGCATACTCCTATACTTTTTAATTTATAGCTTTTGATTGCCTTATCTTATTGGGTAGCTATATTTTAACAAGGTATACTTGGAACTCTGTAGAGTATTTAAAAGTAAAATAAATAAATGCAACATTAAACTTAAATTTGTAATTTTTGATATTATTATTTTTTTCTTGCGTTACTCCAAAAATAAAGAATGTATGCAAAAAACAAGTAATCTACTATTATTAACTCCTAACTATCAGCAAAAATGCTCTAGGGTAATAATTAGTTTCCTAACACACTTATTATCATAGAAATAAGTACATATAATAAAACAGTAAAAATCATGTGTGTAAATTTAATAAATTAATCAAAAAATTACCATATTTCCTGAATTTCACTCAAACGGAGTAGCAGGCACCATCTTGCAGTAAATAAATACATATTTTATATTGGAGTTCTCCTTGCACGTATCATATCAAAGCCTAATCTAAAGTTACCCTTTCTCTTGCCTTTGCCATAGTCAGGTAAATAGTTTTATTTGAATTTCACATTTTTATAAGAGCACTTCTAGAAAAAATTAAGAACAAGTTTTGTTTATGTATTAACCATTCACGTAAATGGTGGCTCATAGTTTCAAAATATATTATTTGCTAGCGGTTTCCCGCGGTGATGCCCGTGTTTTGAAAGATAAAATATAACTTATGTTACTCTCTGATTATGTAGCTTTCTATAGGTAAAATAATTATTAAAATCAGTTCAATAGTTTTTGAGATTACCCATTATTACCCACAAATATCATCATCATTTCAGCCGCATAATGTCCACTGCGGGACATTACAAACAATCAAATATTTTCTCTATAATATATAACATAGAAGGGACATACCAGTAATAAATCGAACTACTGGCTATACTAAGATCACTATAGTATAATGAAATTAAAATAAAAGTAAAAGAACAAAAAAAAAATTCGAAATAAAAATTGCCCTAGATAAAAACATAAATCTGTTTTTAACAGCGGCGAGGAAAGAATGGATCTCCATGGAGTACTGCCAGTGAAAGTCCTACACCAACCAACAGTGTAGCGGAGCGAGTACATCCTGTGTGGGAGCACAGCGCCACGGGGCGGGGCGTGTGGCCCGTCAACACTGGAGAAGAGCACACGAGGCTACTGGGTTAGTTTATGTTCACTTTATTTTCTTTCATCATTGATGAGCAGTGGTCGGATAATCGGATACATATTTACCTAAAGTTAATTTATACTAGTTTGGTAACCTGCTTTACAAAATTAGCCGGCATCCGATCCCATAGTTAAGGCCATACCCAAATTTTCCGGGGTCCAGTGGCGCCCCCATTTGAAATAAATCATTTGAAAGGAAACGGTGATATTATTTAAAATTCTTCATATTTGGTAATGGCTGACAGCGCGGGCGAATGCTAGTGTTTGATGGCCAAAAATGGAGATGTTTTGTAGCTACTCGATGTATGCTGTAGTGTGGCTACACAGTGTTTCTTAGCCATCTTTGATGAAAATCGTCTCAATCTATATTGAGTGATAACGCTTCGAATTCAATTTTTGTAATTTACCTGACAAATGATAGATGGCGCTACGCTATCGATATATTATCCTGTCGTCTGTGGAAAACTCCAGACACAATAGTAAAACAATGCATGTTGACCGGATTTCGGTCTGCTCACAGATGACAGGTTATGTAGTTCCGCCACTTATCACTAGATGGTGCCATTGAGGTTCTTTTTAAATTTGCCTAGCAAATAACTTGTTAGGTATAATTTTGAGCAGAGATAAGTGCAGAGCGAACCAATTATCGGCACGAATTTTTCTAACCATTTGGCGGATAATACTTTATCACCACCATATTAATGTGCTAACAATACCTACAAAAATGAAGTCTAGTTTGATCGGTACATCAGTAGGTATTTCCAACGCCCATGACGTCACAAATGCTAATAAAATTAAATGAGCGTGCGCGTGCTATGTGTTAGTTGTTCAATTGCACTGAGTCATTTGTTAAGAGACACTATTGCCATGATATAACGAGGAGAAAGAAGGATAGCTTTTGATAATTATTTTTTAATTTAATGGACAACTGCATATTTGGTATTGTTTATTCTTACATTATTTACTTTATATTCATTTATGTAAATAGTATGGATGGACGTTGACCTGTAGATCATTTCAATTAGAAATTGCCTAGGCAATTCCGGTTTTCTATATATTTATTAGTCTCAAAAATTTCTAATTTATCCATTCATCTTCTTTGTTTAGAAACGAAACTATAATTACGATTAAGATGTGTTTTGCCACACTACACGGCAAAATAGATTCAATACATTTTAATCGTAATTATTGTTTCGTCGTTCCGGCAGAGAAGAATAGGGCCACTTCAAGTCCTTCCGTGGATGTCGTAGAAGGCGACTTAGGATTTCCCAAGCTTATAAACATCAATGAGACCTCTCCAACCGTCTGGCCAGCGAGGAGAGTATAGGCCAAGTCCTCTGGCTGCTCATGCAACGTAATTACGTATGGCTCTGGTTGTACAGAGAGGGTCGTGCTCCTGCAGTGAAGACAAAAAGACCTGATGATGAAGAATCTATTAGACAAACATTGGCTAACTATGTGCCAAGAATCATACATGAAGCGCTTTTCTATAGTCTCCTTAATGTATAACTTTTGCACCTGCTTTTTATTATAATAAAAACTAGTAGCCTTCGACAACGCCTTTGTATTCTCAATGTGACCTGCCTTATTAACACTTCAATGATATCAAATACCATGCTATAAATAGAAGTATGTATTACAAAAAAAAAACTGTTTCAATGCCAAGATCATTGTTAATGTTTGACATGCAACTTATGCAAATGAGAACAGTTTCTAATTAACATACTACTAAACTATTATGTATTATTTTGTTCACATGGAACTCGATGACTAAACTGAGTTCCTTATGTACCTACTTGTTTTATTTGACAAGTGAAAACCAATAAATGGGCAAGTGCGGGTCGGACCACGCGCATTTTAGGGTTCCGTAGTTGCGGATGCCGACTTTGAGTTCAAACGTTTAAAAACGATTTTTTTAATACAGAACATTTTATAAGTTGGTCGCCTATAACTTTTTGATTTGTAAACCCTACTTAGCTCTGAAGTTCAACCGTTTAGTAAATAGAGGGATGACACTTTAATAAAAATTTGCGGATCCCTAAATCGAAAAATAATGTTGTTTACAAGCTCGCAATATTTTTAAAAGATCTATTCAACAATACCACACTCAGTGGGTTAGTCGAGAAAAAAGAAATTACTCGCACTTTACATGTATACTACTACTAGAAAAAAAACATGATTTTATTTTACCACTTTGTCGGCGTGATTAATATACTTATAGTCTTTCAGTAGAACCGCGGACAGACAGACAGACATGGCGAAACTATAAGGGTTCCCTGTTCACAAAACCCTAAAAACGTAAAATTTACTAGTTACCTTTCTGCACGCGCAGATCAAACCAATAAAATCTGAACAATCGTATACAATTACTATTTGAATACCATTTTACCAACACGTAATCAGACTGAAAATGAGGTTTGGGTCTTACGACCACAGGTTTTGTCAAATTGAAGATAAAACCATGAAGTCACAAAGCGACTACTACGTCATCATCATCTGCCTTGCCTTATCCCATTATTGGGGGTCGGCGCAGTATGCCTTCCTCCACAGTCCTCTATTTCTCGTCATACTAACATCTACTCCTATTACCTCAATATCGTGCCTTACGCACTCCATCCAACTCTTTTTTGGTCTTCCCCTTTCTCTATTTTCATTTTACTTCATATTTAAAGTTATTTTTGTTGCGCGTTGATCTTCTCTTCTCATTACATGTCCAAACCATGACAACCGATTGCTTCACAAAGCGACTACTACAACAAAACAATAAATAATTTCAGGTACAGAAGAAGAGTCATCTGACCGACATTCTTCAGAGGAGGAAGGGGAAATAGATGCCGGTGAAGACGTCTGGGCGATCAGCGACGCTCAGGCGCGACACTACGCAGCGCAGTTTGCGCAGCTGAGGCCTGAGTGCGGCTTTCTATCTGGACAGATCGCTAAGTAAGTGCACCTCGACATCAGTGGGATGAGATTTAAGTGAGGTCATTTAGGTGGTCAGTGACACCGAGGGGCGGCACCACGTGTCTATTTGAGGCCTGAGTGTGTTTCTCTCCAATCACACCTCCAAGTAAGTATACGAAGAAGAAGGAGAGAAAGGAGAAGAGGATATTTGGACAATCTGTGACGCTCAGGCGCGACACTACGCTGAATTTTTTCAACTTTGTCATTAGTTAGAAAAAAATACGTTTACAATTATTTTATAATCTATATCCGGATAGGCCAATAGTATTTTTTCAGTCTACATCCTATTGCTTGTACCCTTGCCGTTTACCCTTTCTGCCGATGCCTGTTTCAACCAATTTTCTATTTACATTTAATGTAAGTATATTATTTCAGGTTATTCTTCGAGAAGTCTCGACTGTCCGTACCAGACCTGCGTAAGATCTGGCAGCTATCTGACATAACCAAAGACGGAAAATTGACGTTAGAAGAATTCAGCATAGCGATGCATCTCATCGTACTGCGGAGGAACAACATGCCGGTGCCCGATGTGCTGCCCGCCTGCCTCGTGCCCAAGGTTCGTACAGCTGTAACACTTTGGCATTTTGAACACTGGATGCAGCCCGCTCTAGATCGATATTTTCAATATTGAGTATTTTCTGTATGTTGCGGACTTTTGGCGCTGACACTTCTGTGATATTCGATTCCGAATTATGTAAAATCTACTTTCTCATTCAAAGGTGGACTCCCGGTTCTCGCAGCAAGCGGTGACCACCGACCTCGTGGACCTCGGCGCCGACATGTTCAGCTCGGGCTCCTCCGCCGACTTCAGCTTCGTGCACAAGCCCGACGACCCCTACGACGGCAAGCCGAAGAAACCCGAGGAACGACCGCCGTCCCTCTCCCCCAAACCCGAACCGCAAGTCAACAACAAGGAGTGGACGAAATTCGTCGACTCCCCCACCTCGAGCGTCTCCAGTCCGGGCCCTAAACCTGTCAACTTCGACTTTCACAAATCAGCGCTGGAACGAGATCCGAAAATATTCCATCCCGTCGCGCTGAGGGTAACCCCCGATGCGAACACGCTACCCACCCACGGCGAGGGCGACATGAGGTCTAGCACTTCGCCTAGAAGGGACGATTTCGCGCACGCGTTCGAACTCGCCAGTCCGAAGCGGCTCAACTCGCAGCCGCCGACGGAGCCGCCGCCGAACGGCAACCCGGAGATCAAATCGATCCAGCGGCCGCAGCCGAAGAAGCCGCTGAAGAGCGCGGGCGCGCTGCCGCCGCCGCCGGCGCGCGAGTCGTCCGTGCACGCGGACGACGGGCCGCAGTCGCTGCAGTTCGCGCCCAAGAAGGAGCCGCCGCCGCCGCCGCCGCCGCGGCCGCTGCGCAACCACACGCGGTCGAGCTCGCTGGACCTGAACCGGCTGAAGGGCGCGCCGCAGCCGCCGCCGCAGCCGCCGCCGCGCATGTCGCCGGCCACGTCGCCGCCGGCGCGGCGCGCGCTGGTGGGCCAGCGCAGCGAGGGCGAGCCGGCGTACGACGGCGACGGCTTCGGCTACAACCGCGAGGACGCGCCCAAGATGCACGGCGCGTTCGAGGTGTACCGCAAGCCGTCGCGCGAGGCGGAGCCGGAGCCGGACGCGCGCGCGCTGCTGGAGCAGAACGCCGTGCTGCACCGCGTGTGCCGCGCGCTGTGCGCAGAGCTGGCCGACGCGCAGCGCGAGCGGCACGCGCTGCAGGTGCGCCTCGACGCAAGGCACACGCCCGTCTAGAAACTGTTTTGATGGGGTATTCCGTGCGTAATACTGAACTACTTTTCCCACGAAAGATATGTATGTATATCGAAATACGTTTTTTTTTTGTTTTTTATATAAGGGTAACTAAATATACTGAAACTATTTTAAGGGTGCATCCTGTCCATGATACTGAACAACTTTCCCTAAGGAACATATGTCAAAATATAAAAAATAATTTTGGGCCTTCCATACGAGTTGACCGATCAGCTAATCAGAGTTCCTTTGAAAAGCCAAAAATTATGTTTCATATTTAGATATATGTTCCCTAGTAAAAGTTGTTCAATATCGTGGACTGAATTCACCCTTAAAATAGTTTTAGTACATTTTGTAAACCTTATATATATAACCTCGGCCTAGGTGATCGGGCAACTTGTATGGGAGGCCAAAAATTATTTTTCGTATGCTAGATATATATTCCATGGGGAAAGTTGTTCAATATCATGGACTGAATTCACCCTTAAATAGTTTCAGTATCTTTTATTAGACATGAACTTCACCCTTCGATCAGCTGAGAAAACCTAGATCACTTACCATTCTCGATAAAAAAACGTTGCAAGACCTATGCTTATATAAAGCTGTTTTACCTGCGCCGATCCATGGCGCTGGCGTCAAGGCCGGCCCGATTTTGACTTTTCCTTTATAGCCGACACTGGAAATCGATAAATATGTCATAGTCGATAAAATATTTCGATTGAGAGCAATAAGTGTATCCCCGTTTTCCTCGAATTCTTTACGGTTTCGAAAGCGACAAATGAAGCTTCCGCCGTGACTACAAACATTTTAAAAAGGTACTATATCTATCATTAATATTTTTTACATAATTTTAATATAAGAGGCTATTGTAAAATCTTAACCATATTGCTGTTTACAGTATTTTATATTAATTTCATAACTTGATATGATCATTTCATCACATAGTATTCGGTCACAATAACATTTTTTTTTCATTTACTTCATTAGTCATAAACAACATTTTATTACAAAGTGAAAAAACCAGGGACATTAACAGCGGCTTACCCCTTCCAAAAGAGACAATATTTCATGTCAAAAAATAAAAAAAACGGTTATTTGTTTAAATGTTATACAGAGTATGTGTTTTAATGGTTGTGCTAACACTATTTTATTTACGACACTATCGGAATTTAATGTTAAATGCAATGTATTATTTATATTAATGTTTTAACACAAAATGCGAAGTTTAGTATAAAATTGGGATATATTTATTTTTGCCAAATCAAGAAGTTTTGTATGAAATAATGCAAATGTACATGCTCTTTTTACGGCAATTCAAACTTGATACTAAAATAAAAAGAAATCTTTAAAAATCTGGGTGGCGCTTATAATTGCTTGAATAGCATTCCTTATGTTTACGTATGTTGTAATTTGCTTTATTATTGTATAAAAATATTTAAGAAAACATGGAGTACCACCAGACGAGAGTATTTGTTGAAATATGTGAATGTTGTATAAAAAAATTAGTGTAGAATGTAAAAATGATGGCAGCGCAGTGGGAGCTGTGTAGAGATAAGGGCCTATGCATATACATACAACGATACTGACCTAGGCGCGTAAAGCTCGTACAAAAACCACACGGCAAAATGTAGTTACAGCTGACGTCTACCGCATACCAAATGGCTATTTTATATCGTCATCCTTGTCTAGCTAAAAGTAAACAATAAAGATGGCACTAGGAAATGGCGGTTGATATGTGTTGTATATAGTGTTTTCGTTTTTAATAATCATAAACCCGGGAGATTGAATCTCCCATCAATACTGTTCGTGTGACAAGTTCATAATAATACTAGGTATGCATGCATAGGTCCTAGGACTAGTACGCGATGCATGGTGTGAACGATAATCTACGGCATTACCAGTCTTTATCTTGATGCCACTGAAAGAAAGTTTCATTGATTCTTGTAAAAGCTTTCGACTTTTATCGTTATTGACCCATTCCTCAGGTTTTTATCGCAAGTCAAAGAAATAAAAGCTTAAGGGCTTACGCTGCGTTAGGCTGGACCACGCGACATGTTCAGTCTATCTCTGTCACAAACTTTACCTGTGAAAGAGATGGCAGGACAAGTCGCGTGCTGTGGTGATTTTGTCGCCTTTAACGCAGCGTAACCCCTTAAGTTTTTATTTCTTTGACTTGTGAAAAAAAACCTGAGTGGCATGGGACAGTGACATATTCAATATTTAGTTTTCGGACTAAAACTTTCTCGCTTTAAAATAAAAAAAAGCAAGCACATTGTCGTGTCAAATCAATGTACATCGCGTGCTGAAGTCTAGGGCTGATGCTGCATCGAGCGAAGGGCGAACATCTTTCGCGTACTTTCCGTTTTTGTCGCACACATCAATGTACTTTATAGGCCGACAACTGAGTTAGTGGACCTGAAATAATAGGGCCACGAATGTGTTTAATGTGTTGTGGGCGGTGGTATGGTAAATTTAGTTCCGATTTTTTCATCAAAATGGCGAGGTCCACTAATCTATTTGTCAACCTTTATGTAACACTCGCCAGCGCGTGTTTCCTACCGTGGGAAGCAGCATCAGCCCTCAGAAAGCTGTTCAGACGACTGTATTGTAATTAGTTAGACGCGTGCCTCGCACCGCAAGCTAGATGTTGTAAACTTAAATGCTGAATTGAGTGAAACATCCTGTATTATAAGATTGTTGTAAAAGTATTTATCTTTTGTTTTAGTCGTACTATAAGGATATCATATTTCCAAGGAGCAGTCTTTTCGTCATTGTAAATACTTGATTTATCCTTTTGACCATCTCCTCGCTTATGAACCCTCTTATAAATTTTGGTCCAATTTTGTACTACTGTATTCATCCGTATTCACCTATACTTACAGATTTGTTTCGTAAAGTTTATACAGTACTGCTTAAATATTATTGTAGTAAATTATGTACAATAAATTTATTTCAAAAGTATGTATTTGTTTTTCTGTTTAGATCCTACGCGAATTCGTATAGGGACAAATCACGTAGATTGAGTAAGCCCCAAAGTTCGAGTCTTGTGTTACGGGATACTAACTCAAAATACTATATTTTATAACAATACGTAAATAGGAACATCCAAGACCGAGGCCAGTCAGAAAAGATCATTTCCTATTGACCTGACCTGTGATCGAACCCGGTTATGCTTAAATAATTAAAACTTTGAAATTTTCAAAACAACAAGACGTCTAGGAAGATCCGTAAGATCAGAGAATACTATAAATAAGCAGATAAAACTGCTCGCCTCACAAGTAAAATTGGTGTTTATTCACAGTAAAAAATATACAACTTGGAAGGGACATACCCGTAATAAATCGAACCACGGAATATAAGTACTTGATCACTATAGTATAACGCGATAATAAAATTGTAAGTTTTTTTTTGAAATTCCCATTTCTCCATTCATCCATCCAATCTATGGAAATACCGATATTTATAAAATTTTTGATTGTTATTTTATTTTTATTATATTATAGTGATCTAGTAAAGCCCGTGGTTCGATGTATTACGGGTATTACTACTACGATGTTTTGGTGAGAAACTCGATAAAACGAAAGAAATAGAAAAATTAAAATAAATTAAACTAAATATAAGTAAAAGCATAACTACTTACTCCTACTTACAAAACTATTTATTTTATTTTTGCTTACTTCCTGTATTTATATAAAATCCATCACACTGAGGCAGGAAATTCAACTCTTACTTATTATCTAAAAAATCGATAAGTTTTTATCAAAAATAATATGGGACAATAGTAGCGGCGTCATAAGCTCATGTGCGCGATTTGGATACCCTATTGATAAATTGATAAGAGTCGATAACGAGAATGCGGCGAGGACAGTTGCGCTGGTAACGAGGCCCAGCGCACGCGGCGCGGCCCGCGACGCTCGCATCCCGCTTCGGAACAACCTCCTCACCAATTTCTCTCCCTTTCCCTCCGCCACACTGTCGCGCATACCTGCGGTTCTTTTTTTGTTCGGCGGCAGCCGCGAGGGGGGCTCCGGCCCACGGCGCGCGCTCCACATCGTCTTGAGACGCGCTTCGAGACGCATGAACGTACTCCGCGCGCCCGTTGCGTCCGCGCGTAAACATTCACGACCACAATGAGATCCTTCATTTGACGTGCCGGATATCGTCTCTCAAAATGAAGTGCTTCATCGCGATCCTCTTAACTGTGACCCTAGTGACCGGTGCCGCCGCCGAGGCTTCTGTGCGGACATGTGAACCTATCAAAGTGGCAATGTGTAAGAACATTGGATACAACCAGACTGGAATGCCCAATTTGGCTCGCCATACCTTGCAGGCTGATGCTGATGTGACTCTGCAGACCTTCAGTCCACTCGTCCAGTACGGCTGTTCACCGCATCTGGATCTGTTTTTATGCACTGTTTATGTGCCAATGTGTACAGATAAAGTCGCCTTACCCATCGGTCCTTGTAGAGGTTTGTGTGAGACTGTATACGCCAGATGTTATCCCGTGCTCCAAGGGTTCGGTTTCCAATGGCCAGCAGAATTAGACTGTTCATTATTCCCAGCCGAAAATAATCATGAACACATGTGTATGGAAGGACCGGGTGATCACGCACCTCCTGTAGGTTCAATAGCAATTGACAGTAGTGGAGGTGGCTCAGGGGCCTGTCAGAGACTTGTGAAGCCTAAAAGTTGGGTGTGGGTGCGTGGTTCGGGACGTTGTGCGCAATTTTGTGAGGCGGAGGTCTTATGGGAAGCCGGAGAGAGGCGGGCGGCCGAAGTATGGCTGGCTACGTGGGCTGCGCTAAGTTTTGCATGCACCCTGGCGGCTGTGGGCGCGCAGCTGGCGTGCGGGGACAGAGGCGGCGCTGGCGAGCGCGCCCTGGTGCTGGTGGCGCTGTGTCGGTGTGCGGCGGCGGCCGGCTGGGGCGTGCGCGCGGCCGCCGGGCGCTCCGCCGCTGGCTGCGCGAAGGACTCTGCTGTTCCGACGAGGATGCTGCTAGCTCATGACGGATTGGCCAATCCAAATTGCGCTGTTGTCTTCCTACTTCTGTATTACTTCGGGCTCGCTGCGTCCGTATGGTAAGTTTTAAGGATTAGTTTCATTTTACATAAAAGAAATTCACGGATTACAACTAGCATGTATACAAAACTTAAATCTTTGTTAGCAGACGAGAAAGCATTAACCAACAACATAAAATTGCAATGTGCAACAATCGACGTCTGATCGCGCCGGCACAATACATTTCTGCCTTTGTCAACCGCTTGTCCGCAGGCAGGTACCAGCTTTTGTGGGCCCGGACGTTAACTTTGTCGCCAATCAATTACGCTTTGTCACTTGTCCTAAAGAATCCCAACTTTTCAAAGCCTCAGGACGTAGCTCGTATAATAAAGTACTTAACAAAAACAATATGAACGTCCAAAGTTACCTGCCTGCAGGTTTCAATAGTAACTTAGCCGACTTAACTTTTTTCCAAGAGCTTTGTAAAACAAAATCGAAAATAATTAGTATTGTTTCTAGTCAGGCCGGGAGGGCTAACACAATAGTGCTCAAAATTGAATAGAATAAGACGTATTGGAATTCCTGCGCTACCAGTATTGTTTGCCCGGTGATCAGTCACGCCTCCGAATGGCCTGGAACCAATGAGACTTGCTGCGCGAGTAACACTTGAAAGGCTTTCCTTTATACTTCCGTCAAGTTTTATAGGGAGTTCAAGGCACTACCATAAACTTTCCTACCACCACTGAGAAATCCAGTTTAAATATAGACACACCCTAAGCTTACCGCATATTTATGTTTGTTTTTGGTTTCTATTTCTCGATTTTCGAATGAAGGAAATCACCATGAGGAATCTTGCACACTATCACTAGACTGTTATTGAACTACGTTAAACGCCTTTAGGCAGCTCGAAAAATCTGACTCATTTAATAATTTGATTTATCTAATACATCCTATACCAAATATCCAAGTGCCTGCTCTTATATGTATACCTACCTTCTTAATCAGCGTCGAAGCTAGAAACCGTAGTAGGCCTTAGTTATTAGTTCATGTTTTCATAATGAAGGCACTTTGCTTCTCATTTGTTACGTTGGGTCCATACTTCCGTCACAAATACAAAAGAAAAATATGTCCTCAATTATAAACCAAGTTTAATCTGTGCGTGTAATGTTTCTATTTCCATGGCAAGCAAGAGAATAAATCAGGCATGTTCGGAGAACCGTTCGAAAAGATTAGAAGAAGGTTGGGCCATAAAGTAAAACGAATTGGGAAATAAAATAAACGAGGTCCAATAAATCACAGCAGGCGACGACCGGTGCCGCGCCGAGATACTTGAAAGAAACTATTGAAGACGCCTTTACCGTCGCGGATGATTGTGGGATGCACAGTGTAGCGCTTCGTCTAAAACACCTATTTGTTCGTATTGTAGATAGGTATGATCCATGTAGATTGAACAAAAGTTTTGTCTAACCTAATATATAGTCTCTTAAATCTTTCTTTATTATGTATTAAGCCCGCCTGCTTCCATAAATACGTCTGTGGTGCTACCCTTGCAATGTTACTCCTCTGTAGCTTCAGACTTATATATATATACTTTTTTCTGTGTATGTGGTAGTACAAATGTGTAGGCCTTCTTGTCTGTAAGGAAATATAGATTTCTTTTGGGAACAAACAAACGTCTTTTAGAGCCCTTAAATTTACCAGAGTATACCATTAAAAGCATTTAGGATAGGCATAGAAAGACATCATAATTTCATCATTGATATTCCCACGGATACTATATGCAATATTCTAATACCTACTTAGATACTGTAGTCATAATGTAGCAGATCATTACGGCTTCTAAGAAAAAACCCTCATCAATTTTGTGATACAAGTGACAGTTTTCATTGCATAGGAAATGAGTTACGACCCACAAAAAAATATTAATACGACGCAGCTGTAAAACTTCACGTGGTTGTAACAAAATACATTCTGTCGATGTAGCTCAGAAAAACTAGCCCTGTTCGTTAGCCCATCTTCGACATTATAGCGTTCCCAACGATATTAGACTGTATTGGAAAGAAATAAGGGTCAGAATTATACTAAAGTGGAGGTTGTAAATCTGTAACCGATGTGGATGCGCGGTAAAAACTTGTAGTCTTGCATTTCTACATAAATATTGGCTTAACTACCCGTACTGGTCGCGATCGAACCATCTGAGAAAATATGGCCATCGCCGCAAAAACACATGAGAATACGAAATGGTGTATTGTTAAAATACCGGCTAAAAAGATTTCTGTTTAAAGAAATAGATATAGCTTTACAAGAAAGTAAGTATAAGTTACAGCATTAAGAGTTTTTTCTTTGTTATTTCAGTGTCTAGTTACCGACTACATAAAGAAATCTTTTTGGTTACCGTCCCCTTTTAACGTCTCTAACAATACTGGAAACTTGCAGTCATGATTAATAAAATATTTACATAATATACATATCCATGCCAAATAAGAGCTTTTTAGTACTAATAGTCTCTGAGAAAACCCAGGACAGATAGAGAGACGTGGCGAAATTATAAGGGATCTTTGCTTACTACGAAACCCTGAAAAGAACGGTCACAAATCTTAGTAAGAGATAACCTAGATATAATGATTCGTACCTTGTACAAAGCTACACAGAAAATCATTAATTTTGCTTGAATCGTTGAGAGTCATGCATGGGTCGAATCATTTATAAAAATAAGATGATAAATTGTCATTCGCTAATAATAACACGCTAAGACAAATATTTCGCAATCCATGAAAAACGTGTACGATGTTGCCGGATAAATTCATCAACATGCCAGCAGGAGTTATCTCTTCCGTCGGGAAGCATCCGCGCTATTCCAAAAACGCACTTACCGCCTGATTATTTATCAAGACGACGATTAAATTAATAAATCACGCCATTTAGGGAATTTCGTTCGTTCCGAACATAGTTTGTGTACGATAAATTGATACATTTGACTGCTACCTCATTTATTTAAAGCTTACTAACAAACGCCTTTTACTAAATTTATATTTATTTGCGCTGATGTTTCGTTCGAGTTGCACCGAACATTGTCTCAGTATGACTTAAATTAAACAAAAAGTATTTTACGTCATGCATGAGTGTAATCAACAAATTAAAAATAAACGTAACTGATCCTCACTTCTTTTTCGTATTTTGTCCTCTAAAAAACGCCTTATGGCATCCATCCGTCTGAAGACATTCGGGCTAAAATAAATAACATTTCTGAAAATGTAAACACGGGCAGCACTTAACCCGATTCCATTATATGTCTGATGATAATGGAAACATATTTTTACACAGGGAAAACGGAATTTCAAAGTAGGTTTATGAACACTTTACTGAAGTAGTAATGTCCAGCCAACCAATCAAATTGTAGCCTATTTGCGACTCGCCTTGACTGGCCTCAACTGCGAATCTATTCTTTGGTTTCTATTTTGCCAAAAAAATACCAACCTACCTACTAGATTTAATAAGCTAAGCAGGGAGATGAGGAAACAGAAAAGCCTATATCCGAAGGCTCAAATGATGTTAATGGAATGAAAATAAATAAATACCTATGCACCTACTGTGAATTGGTTTAGCGACATACTACTTAGACCAAAATAGAAAAAAACAAGTCGAACTAGCGCACGAAGGTTTTTGGACCATTATCTATGAAAAATCGCGTCTGTTGTTTGATTTATTTACTTATTTTTAAAGTGAATATACTGTTCTGTGAAAATTCCAACTGTCTAGCTATCACGGTTCATGAGATACCAGCCTGATATACAGACGGACAGGCAGGCGGACGGACAGACGGACAGTGTAGTCTTAGTAACAGGTTCACATTTTTACCCTTTGGGTACAGAACCCTAAAAACAAAATTATCATTGATGCAGAAGATAATCAAATTAAAAATATAGATGCGAGATGTCTTGCGTAATCTTAAAGCAATTTTTCCAAAACAGTTTTTGTTTCTAAAACTTGAATAGCTGAATCATGGTGTTCCGCGGGTGATTAAACTTTTAATTGGTGCGAGAAAACGAGCTTTCCTTCCTGTGTATCAGTGAAGATATCAGACAACACCCAATTAATATCGCCGTAAAGAAAGCAGATTTTAAAATAAAACACTTTTAAGTTAAAGTTACACTAAATTGATTACGAATTGTCAAAATATCCCGTCTTTGTGATAAAATAAATAAATAAAATATTTGCTCAACCAAGAGACGCTGATATCGGCGTATTTTTCAGCGATCAGCCCCCAACTAAGTACAAGTTTAAATTTCATGTTTAGATCAATTAATTTTTAGCCATTGCAATGTGATGCATTTTATTTAGATAGGAATATATGTAACGGAATATAGCCAAACAATTACACAAGTAAGTATTACATGCAGTATTTTGTTTTGCCTATTCCTAAACATATTTGATCAGTGCTACTCGTGAAGCCAAACAGAGATGCAGTAAATCTTAGTTTATGGCGGGCGTTATTAATTTCTCAGAAAGACACAATTTTGTTACAAAACCGACTCGATAAGATAATTTCTTGTGGATTTATGCGACAGCGGCTTTCTTTGATGGTCACCCCGCGACAGTTATTAGTATGATAAAATCTGTCTATCCGTTCATCTCATTTCATACGAAAAAAGAACTACAAAAAAAATAGATGAACAATATTTTTATCTAAAATTTCGACTCTGTTCTCCAAAGCTTCGTCGAATAAAATTTAAAAGCGTCTTAAAATACTATTGTGTTGTACTTAATGAAATAGCCCATTACTGACTAAGGTACTTACATACAACCGTCGCAAATTATTCCTCGTATCCGGCTCGAAGGACTATAGGCATTCCTCAAGTAACCTATTCGCAAAACACTAGAAGAAATACAAGCTTTACTTTACAGCCAAGTGTAACATCAAGTCTACCTTGAGTGTTTATTCGAAATAAACAAATAACATAAATAAGTTGTTTTCCTTCTAATATAGAACAATAGTGTGACAACAATATATCCTTTATTAAACAATTAAGTTAAGTAGGTTCACTGTATATTGTTTAGCTCATAAGAATATTGTGGTGAGAAAATAAACTTATTATTATTATTATGTTGGTACGCTTTTCAGCCACGGGTCCATAGGGACCCGGTCCTTTGAGGCGTTCATGGGGCCATTATTATTATTATTATTATTATTATTAATTAAGGCAATCTTGATTAAAAATCGTAAAATTCAAAAATATTTAGTAAAACAGCAATACTATGACGATGAAATCCTCATTACATGTTATTTTCATTCATAAGTGTTAAAAAAATGTAAATGTCTTTTAGTGCAATAAAGTTTTTTGTATTGTATTGTATTATAAAATGTACATCCGATACAAAAGTGACTACTTCATGACGATTGTCAAAATACCCGAAAATTTAACTCACCCGTTATACTCGACCAATGTGAGAAGCTCTAATTATGAGACAGGCTCTATAGTGAATGGTCGATGGCTATTCAATACAATAACAATAGTAGATGTCGCACACCAGTTACACCTCCAATTACAGGTAGTTATCGCGTTTTACTGACACATGAAAGGGACCGGTTAATTGTGCCGTACGAGCCTACATGTTCGAAGCCCCCGTAGGCTGTAGGGTTACCATGCATAGGTACTTTATTAGCAACACAAACTTACATAGAGCAACCCAACACAGATAGTGCAAGTAAATGGCCAATATTAATGTTTGATTTCTCAAGCGGCCTAATAAATAAATAAATAAAAATGTTTATTTCAGATATAAGGCATCCATCCATTTTCCCAGAGATTAAATTAAAATAATAAAATAAAATATAAAAAAATAAATATATAACGCAATGCAAAGACACTGGGTTCACCTACAGAGTGGTAGGACTTAATATACCAAGTGATGACAACCGTGTCTGGACTAAGTCTAGGGTCACCCCTACCACGTTCGTACCTTAGCATGGAAGAATCCTACTAATGCTACTAATATTATAAACGCGAAAGTTTGTAAGTATGGATGAATGTTTGTTACTCTTTCACGCGCAAATGGCTGAACAAATATTGATAAAATTTGGTACGCAGGAAGCTGACACCCGGGATTAACACATCGACTACTTTACGTTCTAGATATTTTATGTCACTTGTAGTCGTGAATTCGTGAATCACACGGGTAGACTTCATCAAGTGTTCTTAGGTATTCAGGAAAAACTGTTCAAACAGCGGTCGCGGTCGGTGTTTTTATATTTTTAGTATTTTTATAGGTCTGACGCGGTTGTTTCAAAGAGACAGAAAATGGTTTGATGGTAACCCTAAGGTTGCTCAAACAGCCGCCATGCCATCAGCATAATAACAGATCGAGCACGGAACTACTTAGCCGAGCACACTCGCGTTGTGGTCGTCGAGTAATGAGTTATGTCAAATTGGTTTGTAGTCAGGCAGAGCCTAGGCCGCATGCGGTGAGTGAGCATACATTCCCAAGACTGTTTCGTGGGGTCAAAAACAAATCTTTACGACTTTACAGCTAACAAATTACAATAATCAGCATGACTTAAAGGACAGGTGTGACGTCTTGGGGTTTAAAACCACGAAGTGATAATGTGTCCATAGCTAACATAAAGATATTATATAATCAGCATACCTTGAAGGACAGGTGTCTTTTTGGGGTTTAAAATCACGAAGGGTTAAATTAATTACTTACTACACTTACACTTACAATTAATCACATGGGTCCGAAAGACTGATTTTATTGCCCGTGGCTACAGGAATACGCCAATACGTCAAAGTTGAGTATGTGTACTTGCACCCTTAATTGGTTATCTGTATGATAAAACTTGTATTCTCTACTATGCTTATACACTTTAGTAAATTAGAAAATGCTGAATAATTTACTTTATAAGTCGTAAGTAAAAAACTGTAATCCTATACACGACGTGGTCGTAAACCAAGCACGTACAACTATTATCTCAAATTACATTTAAATGTCAAATTAAACATACAAGCGACTTCAATTTGCGGGTCGACTTATAAAATACTAGCTGTGCGCGCTGGCATCGCATGGGAATTCCGGGATAAAAACTATTGTATGTCCTTTCCTGGGTCTTAAACTATATCCATACCAAGTTTCATCTAAAATGGTTCAGTTGTTGAAACGTGAAGTGGTGACAAACAAACAAAAAATATACAAACTCATTTTCGCTTAGTTGGGATTGTAGAACGTTTACGTATTACTAAGAGGGCTCTAATAACCTAAATAACCTACTGTATTTGCTGCTTTTAAGTCGTTTTAGACTAAGCGTCCTGGTTTTTAGAGAGGATTATTTTTTTATTACATTCAAAAAATATCTGCTCTCCTCAAATTGGTAGGTTAGTAGGTAGCTTACTATATGACAGATTTCGGAATGGAGTAAGTATCTGCGGGTGTGTAAATCCAGGTGTAACTTCCTGCATACCAGATTTTATCAAAATTAGGCTAGTCATTTGCGCGTGTAAAAGTAACAAAAACATACACACACACACACACTCACAAACTTTCGCCCTCATAATAATATTATAGTGTAATAAGTAAATAAGCAAGCAGTGAAATTACAAACATTGGTTGTCATAGACGAAAAATTTTACAGCTATATCTGTAATTATTTTAGGAAACACAGAACAGGTTACAACTCCAGAATCCAGGCAAATTATTTTCTTGACAAGGCAATTTCGAAGTGATGAGGCTTAACAAAATAACTGCATTGCACGCTGCACCTAGTTGCCGATACCGCCAAGTTATGGCGGGTATAATCATGGTCTGTTCATAATTTCTTGTTTATTTAAAATTTCCTTGCTGCCGATGTAATCTCTTCACGAGCGCCCCGCCTTGCGACGGTCGCTATTCTTGTTATTAGGGTTGCCTCGAAGCTCACGGATGTTATCGATGTTTTTTTTATCCATCCATGCCATCCTAAACTACTTGGTACTTTTTTTGTAGGTACCTAACCTAGTAACGAGCTAATGCACTGGGAACGCAAACCAAAATTAGATGTTTATCTAATAAATAAACGTAATACTATGAGCGGTAATTGGAATAGAAAATTCATTACGCTTTAAATATATTTATCTACTAGCTGCTGCCCGCGACTTCGTCAGCGTGGACTTTAGTTTATGAACATCGTCATTTTGGTATCTATACATATAGGTATAATAAAACGGTAAAAAAGTGAGTCTGTACGTAAAATATATTTCCGAAAAAAATATATAGAGGCGATGGAGACATAGTAATGGAGTAAGAATTTAAAACAAAATATCTGTTGATCTGTTTGGACACGCTAATCTCCGGAAATACTGGGCGGATTCAAATGAAACTTTCTTTTAATATAGCTGTTAAGCCTGGGCAACATATAGGGTATAAATAATTTTTCAAAATGGAAAACCTGATGCAGAACTACAATGGTCCAGGTAGAATATAAAAATGACGCCTTAGTAAAAGTTATTCAGTCTGATGAGCATTTACCATAGATATAAATTTAACGAACGCGAACGAAATCGCGGGCTTAGGCTAGTTTTCAATAAAACCGGTAAAGTGCATGTCAGGCCACGTGCAGTCAAGGGTTCCGTAATTAAACCTACACTTTATGCAAATGCCGACTTAGAGTTAAAACTAAAGAGTTAAAAACAATTAATTCATTTCAATATTTATTTGAAGTAGTTTTATTTATCTTCCATGCTGGTCTGGGTAAAAGGAACTTAACATGCAGATTGTAAAAGCCGATCGAGAGAATGGGCGAGATTTGAATCAAGTAGGTGATGCGGCTAGCAACCCATCATTATTTATATTCCCCACTATCACACTAAGCGCGGCCTTTGGAACTTACGGCCCTGGTCTGCATAGAGACAAAATTACATTTGCACTTTACATGTAACCCATGCCAAAGTTCAGCTTTCTAGTTCTAATTGTCTCTAAGTAAAACCGCAGACAGAGAGACAGATATGGATATGGCGAAAAGGGTACCTTTTTTACTACGAAATCCTAAAACCGATCACACATTACCTCTTTGTGTGGACTAAGTCGTTTGGAATTTTAACATTGTAAACACTGTAACCAAATGTTCTGCTTCACCGTGGGTCTCTCAAAAACTGAATATTTATGCAATAAGTAGTGACTTTGCCGTTCACCTTCCGTCTTTCGGCGGGAGTTCCCACAGCACTGTTGTAGGTCTCTTCAGCGGAGTGCGGCCAACGCCTATAAAGATGACGGCGCGGCATTTCTCAAGTAACGCATAGCCCCATCGGCCCCTAAAACATAGGTTTTCTTAGGTTCGGCTTAATCCAAAACCGCGTCCGTAGCGGGAAGCGAAAGAAAAGTCACCATCCTATGGATGTAAGCTTTCAAGCTGAGGTATCTGCTAAACTTTAGGTACTCAAGGTATTGGACGTGCGAGTGCCTCGGCACATCTTCCCCAAAGAGCTTCAAGGGTGGCAGGAGATTGACGTTCTCTGAGACCAATGACTGCTTCTTGTTTACTGAGAACCTCTATTTTAAGAGCTTGTAAGGCGGGGCGTCTAGGGCTGTTTGGAGGTTATTTGTGGCGTACTTTAAGTACAAACTAACCGCAAAAAGCGCCGTATCATCAGCAAAGAGCACCAATTGAGTCCGACAGGTAACAGGTATGTCGTCGGTGTACTACGCCTATCGCCATGGCGAACATCAGCTCACACAGGGTTTGACAGTTTGACATCTTCGACCGTCACCGTGATCTTTCGTTTCTCGTGGAAGGAGAGCACGCATAGGTGTTCCAGACGTTTGTCAAGCGACGTAATCCCGTTTCCATCGCCTAACTGGCCTACGTTATGGAGGCAGCAGTTGCAGGTCATAGGCCCGACTCCTGCGCCTTTTTTTTTTTTTTTTTTTTTTTTTTTTTTTTGACGCGGAGAAAATCCCTTCGGATACCTTACCGGTTACGGGACACCGGTAAGGTTATGTGGTGTTACCACTAAAAACTCCGCGGTGTCACCTCTCAGCCGCTATCGGCCGGGACCGTGTGCTTCTTCATGCTCCACAGCCCCGGCGCGGCCGGCCGCTACTTAAGCGGCCCCGGCTCGCCAACGGCCTCACGGCACCCTCTGCTGAATCAGAGGGGCCGGAGTAACCGCCGCCTTGGCCTCTTGGCCCAAGGACAGACGCGCTGACACGCACACGCGCCTGCCTTCCACTCCGGAGGGCTGTCCGTTGGACGATGGAATCCCGTTTCCACCGTCCAACCAGCCCTCATAATTTGGGGCCTGCGGAAGCAGGCCCTGCCCCAGTCCACCTGACGGCGAAAGGGGCCCACACAGCCGGCCGCAGGGGATAGGGAGAGCGGCAACGTAACACCGACACTCCTCTTCCCCTGCGGCCCCACCGATGCCGTGCCAAGCGCCACGGCCGCGCTTGGTCGCGGAGGACAGGGCGAGCGGCAACGAAACACCGACACTCCTCTTCCCCCGCGACCCCTACCACGGCTGTGATGGTAGGGAGGTCGTGGTCACCCCCTTCCCTCACAGCCAGGCCATTCCCGCCAGGAATGGCCTCCGCCGGGCCCGGGGAGGCCTAAGCCTCAACCCGGGCAATGGGTTCCTCTTAGCTTCCCTGCGGCCGAGGCAACCGCAGGTACTGAGCCCCCCCATCGCGACAAGATGGGAACCACATCGGGGGGGCCGACTCCTGCGCCTAACCTAACCTAACCTTACCTATCACTTCCTATTTTGAAGAATGGCCGTTGAGCGGCGGTAGGTCTGCAGAGGTTCGAAGCCCAGAGCCTCACATAAATTTAAATTTTTTTAAACAGCGCTATCTATCGGTGACCAAAAAAACTAATTTTTAATAATACCCCGAAACCAGTGGAAATCATTTCATAGAAACCATTATATAAAATTAACAAAAGTTTTAGTCAATGCAACCTAACATTTTTATTTTATTGCCATCTGTCAACCAAAAATGTTTGACGTGATTCTTTAAAATATTATAACTCTTTTATTTATTAACGGATTGAAATAAAACAAATACTAAATTTAATTTTAAGCTAATCACAACATATTAGTGAAAACTGCAACCAAATCGGTTCAGCTCTTTTTGAGATAAGCGTGCTTAAACGCAGTTTTTCGAACAAAAATGTTCAACGCGATTCTTTAAATTGATATAACTTTTTTATTTATGAACCGATTTTGATGAAACAAACATTAGATGTTCTTCTGGGTTAAAACAAAGCAATTCGTGAAAGTTTTAAGTACATCGGTTTAGTATTTTCGGAGATTAGCGTGATCATACATACAGACAGACAGACAAAAAATTCCAAAAAAAAATTTTTGCTTTCCATTATTCTTTTTAGGCCTCCCTCTATCCATTTTTTAAAAAAAACTAAATGTACAGACAAATTATTTTTACTGTTTTATTATATGTATATATAGATAAGAAAAGAGATATGTAAAAGTGAGTTACATGTAAAATTATAAATCTAAGTCGTATACCCAAAATACGAGTACCTAGTCTGAATTTTCCCAAAAAGTCTGTGAGTATTTCAGAACATAAGTATACATTCCGTTTCTAGAAATTTCAACAACAATTTATTTTAGACCTAAACTTTCTTCCATCGATAGCCCTTTGGTACAACACTACATCCAAAGATTCGATCCTACTGCGCTCGCGCCGTAATTGGGATGCTAATCAGATGCTGAACTGTCTCCGTCCCTTTCTGCCTTATAGTGGTGGGTTCGCTGTCTCGCTCACACTTCAGAAAGCCGGCGGTGGAGGCGGCGGAGTCTTCAATCATGTGGCAATAAGCGGAGCTCCCTCGGGCAGGCCCGCCTGGCCATAATCACCGTACTTTGCTGGCAGAATCATTTTCATTTTTAACAACCAACCCGGAGTTCAAAGCACTAGCTTTTCTTATTATAAAAATAATGATTTGTCGATGCGCTATTTGCGTTGGGTCTATAAATAAGAATTTTCTAATAGGTAAAAGTGCTCGTTAGCACTTTTACCACGATTTCCATAACACATCCATCAGTCATGTACTCGTAAAATCTCATATATTTTTGTCTTTTAAAATTACGATTAAAATTTTCTGAGCCCGTGTAGAGTGAATTTTAAGCTACCTTAAAAATTTAGAAACAGATAAAGTATCTTATCTATAACACCGATGGTTTCTATAGGTTCATGTGTCCATACTACATATAATATATAACAAAACCAGTGCATTTTTCCATAAAGAGATTTTTTCTGGCGAAGAAAGTATAATCCTATACAACATGAAAGCAGCGTAATGACTCTCGGATATAAGGCGTGTTTACCCTGCAGTACAAAGGCGCCGAGGCCTCGGAACGCATATCTGGAGGAGGCATCGGCGCGGGCGCAGCCGCCCGAGATCCTATCGAACAATCCTCGTTATTGACCACGCTCGCCTCGGACGCAAATAGTACTCGGAATTGTGGGGAATTATCTAGATTACGGAAACACGAGCTGACAATCGTTGCGCTTAGTCGGCGTTGGTTTTACGTGGAATCCTCCTGATGTGGGGTTTAGAAACACTAAAATGAGCAATGATTTTTAAATGAAAATAGGAAAAAGGACCCGAATCCGAGGCAAACAGTTTTAGAAAGTTGTACTTAGTTATAACACATTCGGCATCAATAAGTACTTTCTTTATTGCGGTATACTGACAAAACAATACATAATAACGAGAGTTATCATTTTTTTTAACTTACCTAAATTCTGGACTAGACTTTGCTAAAATTAAGTATCTACTGCAGATTTCGGAAAAAAAATGTTACGTAACAAAAGTGATATGTTGCCGGTTCCTATACATCAACAAGTAGCATCTACATCAGCAAGTATGTTTCCAAACCCCGCCGCTGCAGCATACTCGCAAAACGCCCAATTATTCTACCAACAATCCCTGTTATCCTTCGACTTATCCCGCTGCAAGATTTACCCGAAACGCCCATAGCTCGTTAGCCAAGGCGATGCACGCGCGATACGGGGGCGAAGGCCTAGCACGACCGCTGATCATATCTGCTTCGCTTCCCTGACGGACACTATCGGAATCTCTTGTCACTTTCCTCAGGAATTCTTGAGATTAATAGGTTCTAACGTCACAGAGAACAATGCATCTTATTGGTGTATGATGTATTCGGTCAAGACTCAAGATGCACAGTTGTTCCAGTACCTCTTCATTAAGTTATTAATAAATATATTTATTTTCTTCATAATTAATGAGATACAAAAAAGATCACTTTGAAGAAAAGTTTATATTTCTACTAAATGCGCTCCGCACCTAAAGCAGCCTATGTGTTAATCTAGGGTGTAAGCTTCCTACATACCAATTTTTATCACAATTGGTCCAGCCGTTTTGCGCGTGAAAAAGAAACAAACATACACATACATACACACTTACAAAATTTCGCCCTTATAATATTAGTGTGATTCGAATCTTGTTTCGTGGTTGGCTCAGGTTTTTCTAGATCTTCGTTATTATTTCTATATATTTGATTTGTAAATGTGAAAAAGTCATTTGGCTGATTAGAGACAAAATTAATACTAAGTATAATTTAAAAAAAAAATGTATCTCGCTCGAACACACTAGTTCTTTTTAGTATCTTTATGCTTAAACTTAAACATTAGACTCAAACATTGCAGAAGCTCCTTCTACACAGACTTTATTTTTGTTTAGGTTAACAATAAATTGAGTAAAATATTACTTTCGATCGCAGAGTCCAGAAGATCGTTATTTCTAGGTAACATCCCTAGTAATTTCAAAAACATTGTCTTTACGAACATTCTCTGCCATGTTCATTTAACTACCACGACTATTTAATATAATAAAGGTTACGTGTAGAATATCGCCTGCGCCGTCCGTGGGTGGGCTCCTATTTCCGAAACCACCTCGTTTGTTGGTTTTCGATGATGGATCGCCGTGTAATTAAGGACGATTATCTCCCGCTGCCCGCTGTTCGAGAATTTCAAAATTGACGTTAATTTCTACGTAGTTATTATAATAAGACGCTTATTATCGATCGCTAGTACTTCAAGTACTATTTGATCGAACATGTCGTCGGAGGTTGGCTAAATTGGCTGGCGGCTGAACGCAACCGGCTGTTTTATGGTGATCATAATTACTAACTCCTTACTTGTCGTTAACTTAAGAATCATTGGTTCAAGAAACCTATAAGGAAACTTGGCTTGAACGCGAGTTTAATTATTATTATGTTCTTGGTAATCAATATCGAAATCTGAAAATTCTTGAAGTTATGTGGTAAATGAAATATGTATACCTAACATATATACGGTTTATACACAATTACACATATACCCTAAACAGTCCCACTGACGGAGTGGTGTAAATTCAGGGACATGAATCGTATGTCTAGCTATAGTAATGAAAATGAAATTAGCTTGCACTTCTAGGTATACATGTCCTTTTTTATTAAGTACAAATATTTTAAGGGGTGATTCAGACCATCATTTTGAACTACTTTTCCCAATAAATGAATATCGAAAAACGAAAATTTTTTTTTAGGTTTTCGTAGAATTCGAAGTAGTCACGTGATATCATTACCATGGAAAATGAAAATTATTTTTTCGTATTTCGATATACATTTATTGGGAAAAGTTGTTCGAAATGATGGACTGAATCACCGCTTAAAATATTTGTACTTAATAAAAAAGGTCTTGTATAAACGAAAAGATGCCGAGTTTTGACGCGAGCTAAATTATCCATATCGCTAACGACATTGAGTAGATGTTTCTTTGAATTCTTTTGATGAGCAAAACTTCTGTACGTGAGTACAGGTACTTATTCTGTGCCTTATATGTGTCCAATCCGTTTCTATACCCATTTTGTCGTATCTATAATACTTTTGAAACAATTTAGCACACATGCAAGATACTGACTTTTTATAAATCATCATAGTACCTACCGCAACAGATATTTGGCAAAGCAACACCACCGATGCTTTTACACTCCTATCCATAAACTCTCGGACGTGTATAGTCAACAAACAGCATTTCAAGCTTTTAAAATTCATTCTAATTTCGACCCTATTTCCACTATATGTAGAAAGGCGCCTAAAGTCACATCTGCTTTGACTGTGCAGCAAAGCACTATAGTGCAGTCTGCAAACAATACAGCATTTTGTAAAGTCAACAGTTTTACACGTGTAGGCGGCTAGGCGCACCGGTACTGTACGCATTCACACATCGGAATATGGAATAGCTTTGTTTAAGCTAACCAGTCGCAGTGAATAGACTTTCAGAAATTCTCGTTCTGGTGTAGCTTTGCGGGATTTAGGTTTTATATATTTGCCAATATTTGACTTCAGCTAGCCTTGAAAACCACGTAACGATTATTTCTATATGACCATAAACAACAGAGGACAATTCGGGTACTTTCCTGGGTCAAAAATAAATTATTTGGTACTATAAAGAAAATAAAACGTTACAAAATAATGTCACTTGTCCAATGTATAATCATGAAATCATTATATCCATTTTTATTATTTTAGATTTATTAATAATCCAGAAAAACTGACATAGCGCAATTTGACTCCAAGAAACTATGACGTTATGTGTCTTTAATTTCATACAAATCCCATATAAAATGTTTGCTTTGACGTTTTGAAAAAGGATCTGATTTGAGTTGTTGAATAAAACGCGTGATCCTTCAGATATTAACCTGAAGTTTGACATCGATTTTGGTGGGTATTTTGTGTCATACTCACATAAGTGTGTATGGTATGATAATGTAGAAGACAAAACGAATGTACTAAAATAACATGAAAGTCTTTTAGAAGGAAATGAAAATATACCTATTGAAACATGACAGAAAAGACAGTTTGTGCCAAACCTATATATAAAGGTACATACAAAAATAAATAGAAAATTATAATGATAAGTATATATAAATTGTTACATTGATTACAAAATGCACTATAAAACTCAAGTTGTTGTTGTCAATAAAGATAACTTTCATGTGACAAATCTAAAAGCAATCTTTATGATGCTAGCCTTTCTGAGCAATTCGTTTCGCTACCGGGTATTGCGCGTGATACAATAATATTATGAACTACAAAGCCAAGCTAAAACAATTGCATATCGGAGTCAGCGTACTGCAGAGTGCACTCAGTAACCTGACTCCAACGTTACACGGTCAGCGGACGGACGGTAGGTAAGGGCGACCATGAAGCAGCTGGTACAACGGACACTTTCACAAAAAATGCTCATTTCTTCCTATAAAGATTGCTATTTAAATAGGTACCTAGAAGAGGAAAAGCACATAACTTGAACAAATAACCTACATCCATGAAGCAGCTGGTACAACGGATACTTTACCAAAAAATGCACATTTCTTACTATAAACATTGCTGTTAAAAGGGGTTTCTAGAAGGGTAGAAGAGCACATAACTTGAGCAAATGACTGCTATATCTCCTTCCATCCTTGTTCTTGTTTAAATAATATGTGTGCATTGAAATTACTAGCATATATACTAGCGCTTGAACTTTACTTAAACTACAATATATTACGTTATCAGTGGAAATAAAAAAAATTGTCTGTATCAAGCACTTCCCGCGTTTTATTATTAATTCTGACGTGTCATATAAATGTTTACATAATGCTGCACACAGATTTGATTTGTAGAAGTAGAAAAGATAATAACGATACTATCGTTTTGTAGACGGCTGAAAGAAGAAAATATCCATATACTTAGTTCGAAATATTATACATCATTTTTACATCTTTTTTATAAAAAAAATCTAGGTAACATCTTAAAACTTTTTAAGATCGATGCAGTCTCTCCAGAGAATAATAAGTGTGGTTACCGCACAGCGACAGCAATGGTGGCCATTTAGCGCCTGCTCTCACAAACAAGGCTGCAGCGCTTGTCTTTACGCCCTTAAAAGCTTTTACGGCTCATTTTAACACTATTACATACAGGTTTTGAATCTTATCAACGGCGAAAAGATTAAATTTCAAACCGTCCGTATTTGTAAAATACCTTATATTTGTGAATACGCAAGTTATATAATCCGAATATTATAAATGCAAAAGTTTGTATGGATGTGTGGATCTTTGATTCGTTTTCACGCCAGAACTGGTAAACTGAATGAAATTTGGCATTACAGCTTGCCGTGTGGTTCAAGGCAGAGTAGAATAGGACCACTCCCAACTCTTTTCGTGGGTGTCGTAAAAGGCGACGGAAAAACCTACAAGCTAAACAAAGCTTGTTAACATTACGAGACCTCTCCAACCCGTCTGGCCAGCTTGGCGAGTGTAGGCCAAATCTTCTGGCTGCTGTGGCCAAGTGTAGCTCTAGTAGTACAAAGACTACAGAAAGGTTCGTGCTTCTGCATTGGAGACTAGAAAGACCTGATGATGATGACAGTTTATTATAGCTAGTATAGTAAGTATATATGTGTGAGTCAATTTGCTTCCAGCAAATTGACTCACACGTAGAAAAGTAGACCATATTATTAGTCTGAAAAGAGGATATATTTACCCACTATAGAGACAACACTATTTATTGCCCATTTAGTTATTCTGATCCAAGAGCAGATGAAGCTTTCACCCGAAAACATACGATATGCAAATCGTGAAGAACGCCGCAACATTTTCGAGTTTCATTTATTTTAAAGCTGTCAACGACTCTGTAAAATATCGTTTCCTCTACAAGGTCAACTTTTGTTCTCAGAAAGCGCGGAATTCTGTAGCAAGTTTTTCCTTTTTCGTGGCCAATACGAAATCGAGAAATGTTAGGCCGCTCGCCCAAATAAATCGGTGGTTGGCCTATTGTGCGGCCATCGCCAAAGCAGGTAGTTTTTTTTGTAAACGTCTGGTGCATGGGGTTTGAAAAAAATGCATAATTTATTATCGGCAGCGGTTTTTGTATCGGAACGGTTTTTAGAAGTTCTGTTCTTTGCTACTAGGGACGTATGGGTGCGTCGACAGTGACGTCATCTAATAAAGCATATCCGTAATTAAAGGTAAGCAATTAGAGAATCAGATAATAACAATAGACATTAATGCTTTCTATAAAACAGATGAAGCTAAAATTTAAATACAGATTTTTTATTAGAAGTTGCTAACTCATTTCTAGATCTACAGTTATAGTTCAAACCTGAAAATCTGTAAGCACCTTTAACATGACACCATTAAGAATATACTTGTCTTTTAATTTTCTCGAATATATCTAAAACAGACAAGGATATAATTTCCAACTTACCAATCATCAAACTCGATATTTTCACAGGAACTCTCGCAAGATGGCTTCCGTTTAATAACATATCCAACGGGCAAGGCCAGGATAGATCCTAAACAAACAGCCATTTCCATTAATGTCCAGCCATCCTGTCGGACGGCACACATAGCCGTATATATTTATTGATTTATTGATCGTATGGAGAAATCCCAACGGCGGTAATTTAAACACGAAACCAAAAAGCCGAAATGTTTCCGAGACGCACAGAGAAATGTTTGGACAAGCCTGTTGTGTTGTTGGGCTACTAAATACGTATATTTATTTATACAATTAGGCGGACGATGAAAAGATTATGTGTTTTGTAGGATATCTTTACATTGGAATCTAATGGGTAAATATTGTACTTGTCCACTCGTATAGTATTCATTTAGCCAATATGTCGATGCAATGCATATGTTATGGGCTTATGGGTCAAGTGATTAATAAGGGATTATAATAAATGAATTAAATCCAAATTTATTTTTAATTAACCTACACTGTCCCAATGCTGGTCAAAGGTAAAAAAAGATATATTTCCTATTTATTTATCATTCTACAAATTATAGCTCATAGGACCGTGGTAAATGGCATTCACTGAGAGAGGAATATTCCCAGCAGTGGGAGGTTCAAGGATTCGAATGATGATGATAGTTTTTACACCAATGAATATTATGAGAAAAACAGTACACGAAGTCTTACTTTATTTATCTTGTTATCTCAAATAACTTTTAAGCTCGAGTATTTATGCTTGTTATGTGAACAACACAATGATAGGTAAGGAGTATCCGGATTTTTTTTGGCAATATAAGAAACATTTATCTATCAGATTTATTAAACAAAATTGATTATTCTAGTGCCTAATACGTATATAGATACTCCATTCGTTTTCTGTCCTAAGCCGCGACTCGCTAAGCAGATGCACATGCCTGCCGGCGGGGTACCTGCACCACCCGATATCTATCCTTTTACCGCCCTCTCCGTCTCTTTCTCTCCACAGAGCTTCCAGGTCCTGGCGTAAAGGACACAGGATCCCTACAAATTATTTTATTGCTTCAAGTTGTAGCGTGTTTGTTACGACTGCGAGTTGTTTTGGTAATGAGTTTATTCTTAGATGCTCGTAGTTGTAGGCTTAGGACTCTCACTAGATTCAAAATACACTGACATGATAGGAAACACAATAGGAGCATCGTGACTATTCGTGACATTGATATGGAAAGCCAAAATTTTTTTTTCATTTTTCAATATATGTTGCTTGGGGAAAGTTATTCAGTATCATGGACATAATTCACTCTTAAAATTTGATAATAATTAAGTTAAGAAATTTTATTTTTTATATCTGTTCTTGCATTTATTTCTTTTTTTTAGTAACCCTAAAATAGTTTCAGTATATTTTTATACCCTGTATAGATAAAATCCTATACATTCTACATGTACAAATAGCAAAAACGAAAAAAAAAATTAATAATTCTGAAAAAATAGAATATGATATTTTTACACTATACTTGCACGAAGAGCTCTCGGTCTGTATTTTTGTTGACAGTATTGAAAAATGCGCAATTTCACGAAGAATACTTATCATTTACCGCCTGCTGCTTTAACAACAAAAATATTCTTTAAAATATAATAAGCATTATAGATATATATCAGCGTGTTAAGCAAAATGAATAATGTATTTCGCCTCATCGTCATCCCGTATCCCGAGTTTTTTAGATCATGGCCCGAAAATCGAGTCCCGTGTCTCTCTTCTGTCAAGTCCCACCCACCACTATCACTTCTTACAATTGTTGGTAGGCAATGTCCTATTATAATTTTATAATACTAGGTACATAGTTTGCACTCCATCATCATTTCAGCCGTTTCACCATCCACAGCTGGAATTTATTGTAACAAACAATTATTTTTGTTCTTAATTTTAAGTATTTAGAAAATAATTATATTGCGCATTTTGTAAGTACAACCAATTAAATGTCACAACCTAATAATGCTAGTCTTGTGCCTTTGCTATTATGTATCTTCTAATCTTCTAAGCAAATTATAATAAAATACGGGCTTAATTTTTACCTGCGACCTGCGACTTCTAAATAAAGTGTACTATTTTATGGCAAAATAGTGTACCCCATACAAAGTTCCACTTTCCTTTTCATTCATTAGATGGATGATTTTTGGGGATAAAAGCTATCTTATGTCCTTCCATGGGTCTCAAACTACATGTATCCATATCAAATTTCATCTAAATTCAATCAGTGGTTGAAGCGTGAAGAGGTTACAGACAGAGTTTCTTTCACATTTATAATATTAGTGAAAATAGTATGGAAGTATTAATTTTGGAAACTAAGCCAAAATAAATCAAGCTGAAAATCAACTTTAAATTTATAATCAATACTGAAGTTTTGGAGCTGAAAAATGAAAAAGCTCAACACCAATAGGGCCTAAACATGAACTTTGGGAGATATCAGGCCCAGACATTGCAGGCCAAGTCGTAAACCAGCCTTCTATCCCGCTTCACAACAAAGGATGCGATAACCCGTTTATTTACATCGCATAAGAAGCGAGGCCCAATTGTATGTAAAACAAGCGTGCTATAAACGAGCCATAAACATAGTTTGGTAACGAGATCGCCTTTCGAAGCATTAAAGTCATTTGAGATCGAGACCCGCCTATCGGAAGATTCGTGATCGCTTACATCATTTTGGTTTCATACAAGAAAGAAAAAGATCATATCATAGTGTGATTCGACCGTTTTACTACACGTACTCGCGAGAACCCAGAGGCGGCAGCTGAAAATCAGTGCTCTTGTGAGATACGCGCTAAGCTTCTGCCTATTTGTATCACTGCGACACGTAATCACAGCCTGATTGGTGTGTTTGTTTTGTTGTTTTAATTATTGTATTGTGTTGTGTATCATTGTTGGTACTAATAAAGTCTTTCCGTCTTATTATAAAACGCAGACTAACTTTGTTACTAGGTTTAAACCATTATCCGACCAAATTCCGTTGACATTTTTAGATGAGACAGTGGCATATTACTAGATGTTAACTTGATTTGGTCGGATAATGGTTTAAACCTAGTAATAAAGTTAGTCTGTGTTTTATAATAAGACGGTTTATATCTATCTCCATCTTATCTATATACATACCATTGGTTCTACAGTTGCTATGCTATTGCTCTTTTTATCTCGAACACTTTTGAACAATCGTCTCTGAAGGTTAGGTACTTTAAAAGCTTTGTACATATCAACTACATACGTATGTACTAAATATATTATTAACGCGTTCAAATCAAAACTCATTACGAAAAACAGTCTGGCTAATGAACAGCTGTAGCCAATGAAATAAAAAAGAAACAGAACTAAAAACGGATCTTATTCCTTTCAAGAAACCCCAATTAGGCACAGCGCATTACAATTATGGCGAGGTCAAGTGTTTACCAGCTTTAGCACTTCACAGTAATTTTTATACGATAAAAAAATAGCTGTCCAATTTAGCCGATTGCATTTTTATCTGTGGTCGTTCCGATACTGGTCTAACGAGGTACCGTAAAACTTTAAAGTGTTATGACTTTAATACCTGATATAATCCGACCAGTTGGCGGCTGCTGGCTCGAGGGATACTCTATTCTTCTTGTTGGTTTATTTTTAATATCGGCTTTATACAAGCCCTGTGGTAAAATGCACTCAAGTCTGGTTGATTTGATAGAAACAATTACTGTCTTTTGTTATTGTACTTTTCTTGCCTATGATGGAATAAGATCATCATCATTAGGTATTTTTGTCTCCACTGCAGGAGCACGACCCTCTCTGTACTACCAGAGCCATACTAGGCCAGAGCAGCCAGAGGACTTGGCCTTCACTCTCCTCGCTGCAAAGACGAGTTGGAGAGGTCTCATTGACGTTAATTTATAAGCTTTTTTTAGCTTGTATTTCCTAAGTCGCCTTTTACGACATGCACGGGAAGACTCGGAGTGGCCCTATTCTACCCTGCCGGGAACCACACAGCAAAGATAATATGTTTCCTTTTCCGTTTATTAAATATTCTACATATTTCGTGTCAATAGTTCTAATCCTATACTATTGTTGCATATGCTAGATTGGTTAACATAATTCACAGCGTGTACTACAAACTAATGAAATCTTCAATTAAATAGAAGTATGCATTTCAGATAATAAAACAATGAATGGCAATCGTCAAGCCTTTAGGCAGGCTGAAAAATCTAACACCAATGTTGGCCACTTACACACACGAAAAACAACAAACAAAAAACTCATCATCACACGAATCCAACCAAATTCATTGCAATTTCGCTTTATTTCTGTTGCTGCATAGAGCTCAAGTTATCTTGCTGTGGTGACCTGTTGTGCAGTGCTGTAAGTACCTGTAAGATCTCGAGGAAGCGCGGCCGTTTCCTATTCTCCGCGGTCATACAATTTCACGCATTCTCTTCACTCCATCTACATTACACCCTTTATCGTTATTATTTATTAACACGAGAAATTGTTTGTAATGTATTTACTGATAGCGTATTATGTATTCTGTGCTCTGTATTACTATGTAATACTATTAATAATTCTGTGGTATTACATATCAAAAGTTTCATCAACGTCTACAATATGTATGTAGTGACTTTTGGAGTAGTCAAGTAGGTGTATTCCTCAAGAAGAAAAGCGTCATTCCCATTTTCATGATTATCATTTTAACCAAATTTGTTTACCGCTCGGTACCTAAAAATAAACTAATAGTTTTACACGGAGCATACCATTAAGATGAACGTTTCTATCACACAGTCATCTTGGACGAGCTAAACAGCGGCACGTCAAACCTCGTTAGGCCACGGCCTGTGACGTCTGACATGTTGACGTAAAACATTCGACCAGTTTGGTACATCGAGTCAGTTTCGAGAGCCGGTATGCCCTTTCTATTACATCGAGACAATGCTCTTGTTTGGTAACATTGAATCTATAGAAATAAAAATGGAGTTCGCCGGGTCAGCTAATTACTAATAGCGTAGACTAATCAATACATCAATACATATCAATACATATATATACATAATAAAACAGTAGGAACCGTGTGTCTGTACATTTGATAAAAATTACAAAAAATGGATGTGGGCGATAAGAAAATAGTAACAGAACACAAAAAAGATTTTTTGGATTTTTTTGTCTGTCTGTCTGTCTGTATGTACTCGCTAATCTTTAAAACTACTGACTAGATTTTTACGCGGTTTTTACTAAAAGATTAAGCTCAGCCCTGAGCAACATATAGGCTTTGTTTCATCGAAATCTGTTGTCAGATAAAAAAGTTATCATTATTTAACCCATTCGCAACCGCCAATACCAGACACAATAGAAAGACGAAATATTGGACGGATTTGAATGAAACGTTTTTTATCAACATATACTCTATAATTGATTTTGGAAAATGGAAACATGATACAGAACCATAATGGTCCAGCTAAACTATAATAAGAAATATAAAAATGACGTCTTAGCAAAAGTTATTTAGCCTGATGAACTTTTATTGTTGAGGTATAAAACTCGAAGATCTGGAACACCTGATGCAAAAATATATTGGTCCAGCTAAACTGTAAGAAATATACATAAATGACGCATTAGCAAAAGTTTTTCAGCCTGATGACCATATTTATATGCCGAAGTCCTAAAGTCCACGCAGACGAAGTCGCGGGCATCAGCTAGTAGATAAAAAAGATTCCTATCTAATATATTTTGCAACAGAGACAAAAAGTTAAGTATTGAGCTTGATTTTATTAATTGAAGCGACAATTCGCGGCACTAGCCGTATACTTTAATAAATACTCACCCCCTCATTTATAAAAATTTACGATTTATGAATGAGGAGGAACAATATTTTTTGTCTCGTTCTTTCAATGTCAAATATTGAAAAGAGACGGGACAAAACATGTTTTAACTTAAATATATTTAGCAAATGTTTATATTTTTTTTATAAAAGAGAGGGTCGTCGGCCTAGACCCCTTCGCAGACTGTCGCTAGTCTGTCTGCGCCCTTACAATTTGATTACCATTGAACTATATATGTGGACGGGAGAACATTTATAGTCATAATTTAGTCACTCTTCAATTCAATTTCACTTTCCCACTCGAAACTTATAGTGTCTTTGTTTTACGAAGTACACTGACGTATAACAATGAAACTACACCAGTGAAAGATAATTTGCACATCAAAGCAAGCAGTAAATAATTTATCGCTTTGAAAATCATAGGGTCAAGAGGAGATCGATGGCTCTGCAGTGTGCCATATCTTGAGCTTTTGGAAGGTACAGTCGGGGGAACATAAAGAGTACTTCCTACCTTAGAGCCTTGAAAGTCAAGGGAGCAGGTTCATTAGCCCTAGACAAGCCGTTGTGTTTCAATGTCAGATCAAGACTGTCTTTGAAGATATTCTTGCGTGTAAATACTGACATGCATATAATTTTTGGACTAAAAAAGCTGGAAAGCGCACTTTGGTCTCCAACGCAATACAACTCGGGATACATCAAATAAAGCACTAAAATTAGGAAATAGCTGCCTTGCATTAATACTTACATGAATATACAGGGTGTAACAAAATATACTAAAACTGTTTTAAGGGTAGATTATTATTTCATGATACTAAACAACTTTCCCCGAGGAACATACATCGAAATAACAAAAACTAATTTTTTGCTTACCATACAATTTCATCGATCAGTTGATGCGAGTCTATATGGAAAGCCAAAAGATACTTGGAAAAAAGTTGTTCAGTAATACGGACTGAATTCACCCTTGAAATATTTTCAGTTTATGTAAGACGTTATACATATAATGTAGAGACGACCGTACGTAGTGAAGAAAAATTCATTATTTAACCTTTTAATCGCGAGCGTCGCATATATGTGACAAACATTGTCGGGCCCATTTCGCGAAGGTCGCATATTTGCGACAAAAAAAAAATGCTCGTATGGCACATAACTTACGTATCCATATCCGTTTTTGGTTGAAGATAGGTATGTTAGATTTACCATGTCTCGCGCTGGGGGCACGACAACTGATATAAAGTCTTGCGGTGAAAGGGTTAAAGCCAGAAATATTCAATAACGTATTCGAAAAAAGTAAAATCATAAGTTTATGCAATCCGAGTATGTCACTCGAGCCGAGCTTTGCAGCCAAAAGCCCTCGGGCCGCCTTCACACGTCCGCTGCTAATCACAGTTCATTCGCACTCGGTATTAACTTCCATAATAATGCGGTTTGAGCTTTCGCGGCGACGCACCCGTGCGCCTACTTGGAAGAGTATTTAGAAATGATTTCATAAACTACGTTGCTTTTAAATACATTGTTTCTTCCACACCATGCTGGTTTGGGAGACAAGAAAAATGTAGCAGCTGCTTCTTTTGATCGAGGGGAATGGGCAGAAATGCAAATATATTATGTTAATAATAAGCGATGATGCGGCAAGCAACTCATCACTATTTTGAGTCCTTTTTTTACCTTTTTGCACTTTTTGCTACTAAGAGTCCTGTGGCCTCTCGGCTCTGCATGACCCAAAATGCATTGACTCTTTAGAGATAAATACGTGGTAGGTATGTATTTACGAATCCGATATATCTGATATGATATGTATGATTTGTATAAGAGGGTAGGAGGGTAATTAAAGTACATCATCATCATGATTTCAGCCACATAACGTCCACTTCTGGACATAGGGCTCTCCCATTGATTTCCAAAATACCGAGCGGCCTGCGTCCAGCGCTTTCCAGCGACCTCAGTCTGGTCGTTAGACCACCTTGTGAGTGTAATTCCTACGCTTCGCTTGCCAGTACGTGGCCGCCATTCGAGAACATTTTTGCCTCATCAGCCATCGGTTCGTCGTGTCTTCATGTAACGTACATCAATAGCCTTCATTCGTACATAGCTACTGAAGTACTTTAGTTGCCTTATCCCCTGAAAGCGACGAATTTGAGTCAGAAAAGAAGGCTAGACTCTAGATTCTGCAATAATGATCATCATCATCATTTCAGCCGCATAACATCCAATGCTGGCCTCTCCGAAGGATTTCCAAAATGACCGATCTAGAGCGGCAATGTACTGTGAGCGGCTGTAGTGATGATTGGTACGAATTACGATGGTCCGATGGGTGCGATAGACCGCAAGCGCGGTAACTATTGGTCCATTACTTTGATGTGCCGCCTCGTCTAGATGCAAAATAGAGATCAAACGCGCCGCCGACGCCGGTTATCAAGCCGGTTATCAGCTGACTTGATAGATTGATGGGTGCCACGAAACCTTATGTAATGTGAACTTGTGACCCGCGCTTTTGAAAGCACGTCATTTTAGTCGTAAAAATATTATTTTTTGCTTTCTGTTATTGTAACGTCTAACTAAAATATTTGTATGTTCATTGAAGAAAGTTGTTAAGTATCATGGAATAAACTGGGTTAGTTCAGTCCATGATACTGTACTTACATAAAATTTAATGTCAGTATATTTATAAACAATTTCCAAAAAAAAAAACAGAATACGATCTTTGTTTATGAATGTTTACCGATTATTCGAAGACGACTAGACCAATTTGTAAAATTACTTTTTGTTTCTATACTTGCGAAGTGTTAAAATTTTATCAAAATCGGTGGCATGGATTTAATATGTATGTCAGTGGTGTAGTTTGGGGTGAAGTCGGTTTTTAGTTTTGCTAAATTATTTAATCACTTTAAACAGGTAGGGAGTGCAGTAGTTACACGCACACACTACCATAATTCATCTTAGGATAGGACCAATGATGTGCGTTAAGACCACGGGTGGACATCACGGGATTGAACTGCTTTTGTACATAAAGGTAGTACCTGCGGTATACCTAAGTGTACCCTTAATATAATCCGGTGTACTTCACTACTACTACACCGGATTTCATTAAGGGTACACTGAGGTATACTGCAGGTACTACCTTTATGTATAAAAGCAGTTCAATCCTGTGATGTACACCCGTGGTTTTAACGCACATGACCAATGCTGATCTAATCAGAAAACTATTGTATATTGTTATTACATTACAAAAGTGTTCAATTGACTGGATATTATGTATTGTTGAAAAAACACATTCCAGTAGCGTGCATTTCATGCAGACACATAAAATTTGTCTATACTGTGCCAGCCTAATATAATATATACTAGCGAGAACTGTACTTTATATGCACTTGTTCGTGTGATTTAGGTAAGATTATATAATGTCTACCCTGTCTAGAAATATCCTAAAACATAAATAACAAATTCCACTATTCACATTCAAAGGAAATAAATTTTTAATGATAAGATACTAAGCTTATACATACAAACAGACAGACTAAGAAATATCCTAATAATTAAAGACTTGTGTCATGAAACTCGTGAACATGAGTCGTTGATGTCTTTTGTATGGCGCCTGCGCGAACCACCGTAACTTGTTACGTTAGTTCAAGTTTTAAGTATTTATCCTTTACTAGCTGCTGCCCGCGACATGCCAGTGTGATTTAAATGTAGTCCGTTATTTTGACAGTCCCTTGGGAACCTTACATTTTATCCAAATCCATACAAACTTTTGCAATTATGATATTAGTTTGATAAGTGTAGATGAAGCAAAAGAGGTTTGTCAGGATCATAGCAAGTGGTCCATAGTCTCTGTCTGCCTCTGTGGGAAACAGGCGTCATTTTGTATGTATTTATGTAATTTAAACAAAAATTAGAAAAAAAGTTAAAATATAGTAGGTAGATTTTTAGATATCACGAAACATCGAATCTAAATCGTAAGTTAAACAATCCTACGTGTCCCAAATCCCATTATAAAACATCCAATTACTATCGGTAAGATATCATAAAGCCTTCTTTATAGATTCGATCTCCGTACCCGCGGCCGTACGCAGCGAAAAACCAATTTAAATAAATTTCAAAAGAGCATTTATGAGAAAACCCCGCGGAGCAGCGGTTCCCAACCTAATTTAAACCCTCCTGTTTGACTGAAAGGTTTATATCAGAAAAACAAGAAATCATCAACGCCTGAGTCATTCTCGTTAGTCAGGCGGACGTGTCGGCAGCTGTCAAACAAGCGCCCGTGTTTGCTTATTCAAAATTACGCTTTAATCAAACACAAATAGGTTGCATAATTCAGAGTTTAATTGCGGCGCTTAAGGCGTTTCGTGTTCGGTTAGTCTATCTTGTTAGTAAGCTTATTGTTGGCCACGTTGTCTTTTTTCTCTTTCTGGCTTGAGGCGATGTGTATGCGGAGGTGCGCCGTCTCTCTCTAGTCGTTACGGCAAGGTCGGCTTGTTAAAAGCTCTTAACGAGAAGCGAAGGAAAAGCACGAGCCTTACAGTGGCGCTCAAACTTTCACATCTTCTCCGTTTCGAATTATTATACGTAAAGATGAGTTTTATTAAATAATAAAAAAATATATATATTATATTTAAAAAATACGTGAAACTAAAAAATGCATTTTGCTTTTTGGTTGCTTCTAATGCAATAATAATGGATTTTTATTAAATTTTTGATATGTATATTCAACTACAACTTATTGTTACTCTGTTAACGGAACGTGATGCAAAGACTCATGTTAAATTAAAATCCATTAAGCCGTTTAGACTGAAGAGCATGCGAAAGAAATATGGAAATGCGGCGCGGCGCATTACTGAGAAATAAGAAAGGACTGATATTATCTAGATTATCATATCACAATTCAATCAAAGGTCACCACACCAAATAAGAAAACGCTTTACATTTCCAGCATTTTTGTCGGAATAAAAACTCAAAACAATTTGAGGACCGCAGTGAGCCCCGTGAAGTATGTTCCACGCGTGTCTCGTTCACACCTGCAAAACTGGCGTATCTCCATCCCACTCCCACAGTGAGGCTGTCTCCCTCGGGTACAGTCACCACTCCGTCACGGCTCTCAGGATAATCGAGCGAAGAAATTCACGCCTCGTATTAAATGCCGGGGAGATTAGTGGCTTTGCGAAGTATTTAATAAATGTAATTTATGATGAGGCCGGTATGACGGCAACTTGCTTCAAACATTTTGCTGGATGATATGATGCTGTCAAGTTTTTCTTGACCTGTACTGATGTGTTTCTGAACCTGATGTAAGAATACAGGATTCAAATATTACATTGTGAGTATGACTTAGTTACTTTTCATGATTCGAAAAGTTACAAAGTAAAAGCATAATACAATCTCTTTGGTGGTGAAGACTGATGATGTAGAAGAAAATTTAATTTTACCGTAGCTGAAAGCAGTAGATCTCTTTGGACCTCGCTTGGTTTAAGAATACATATGTGAAAACTCTGCACATAGGCCAAAAATATTTAATCAATGGCGCCTTTATTTCAAGTAAACTAACTTAGTTGTCACCCTTCACTTAATAATTTTAATTAAAAAAATATTGTCCCCTAAAATCGATACAGATGGTGACACTGGTGCACTTGTTTATTATAGCGGAGGCAATGCTCCCGCGCCGAACAAAATAAGAAGCAAGGAAAAGTGGCATTCTGAGGAAACGAGACCTTCGGAGCCTTCGATCGCCTCGTTACAATCGATTCAGGACGCTCGACAAATAAGAATCGATTCTCGTAACGATTTCCACGAAGCCGCTTCGATTGGACCAGTTTTTTAGGCAAAATATACTTGAAAGAATGCAGAATGCTTGGAAGATTTTCAAGTATTTCAACTAGATGAATTAAATTTTCAAGTTATATATAAGAAGAACTTATCTAAAGCATAGAATTTTTTTGTACATTTTGTATTTTGACCTATAGACAATAACTCTTTACAACCTTTTACTTTTTGTCAGTTAAGTAATTAATTTTAGTTAAAAATAAAAGTGTTAAACTATTCAACATACAGGTTAAACAAGGTCAGTAACTTTAATTACTTTTTGCATTAAAATGTTATGACACTTAATGATTTTTTTATTATATAATAGAGCGAAGAATTAGCGTCCACTTGAACAGTCCTGGTTTGTTGTTAAGTATATCTGTTCGACTCGTACGAATAACTTAAACATACAGGTACATGCAAACATAAATATTATGTCCATATCATAACGTCTTTATAGTTGACGCGGCAGACAGAGCATTTTGGGTCTTGCAGCTGTAAGCAGATAGAGTCCAGGTCCGCAAGACCCAAAGGCCACTTTTAACTATAATAACTCTATTATTTTTTTAAATCAAGATGCGGGGCTGGTTACGTAATTGAGAGATTTTTTTAACAAATAAACTAGTTGTGGTATTTTTAAAAATATTACATGATTTGACGAAGAAGTTTGAGTTCTTTTTGGGAAGAAGTTGTGTTGTAATTTTAACTAGGTATTGCTATGTTTGTTGTGGTCAGTCGCTGGGGCGGCCATTACAACAATTTGGAGATTATCGCGTCGGCGCGTCAATCCGTCAAACTGATAATCACCGGTCGGGAAGCAAGCGGACGCGTAGGCTGTGTGCACACAGGCACGGTAAAAAGTTTTACTTTGTTGAGTGTCATACGTGGCTTTGAAAGACACCGCTGCGATGAACGTGAATGCGAAATTTCACTACTATTCGAAAAATGTTTTAATGACAATGATCTAGCAAATCCTTTCATTGACTTCGCACGCACTTCTCCTCCGTTCTCGCCTTCTCGAGGCAGCCAGGCGCTTGCTCAACACCCTCCACAAGGCGAGAAAGGGATAGAGGTGCGGTGCGACGGGCACGCATATTGCGCGGACCTTAAGTTATGTGATATTTTATTAAACACCAAAAAAATTTACAATACGGTTTTTTCGAGACAACCGACCTTCTATGTGTAATGGTTCTATCGTTTAGTATTTATTTACCTATTTATATAAGTATCTATCTTTTTGCAAGAATATATTTTTATTAATCCATTTTGAGTCATTACAATGTACTGCTGGTGCTGGCTGCAGGCAATTTTTTTTCTTCTTCTAACATTATTTTCAGTGCCAAATATAACTACGTACAAAATTATTCCATAACTGATACAATAAGTCGGGTTTAACCATAGACATAGATCTATGGGTTTAACAGTACAAGTCTGACTAGTTTCTGATTTACTAAGTACTGAGTAAAACTATCTATACATATTTTTTATCCATCCTGTTCGCCGCCTTAGCCCAGTTGAACGAGGTGAGGCGCAAAGCACTCGATATCTCGAAAAAACTCCTACATTGCTCCAGCCGACAATAAACTCTTGCCAGTCACGGCCCCAAACTCACTGACATTCACGGCGGACCTTTGAAGTCCGAAATCTAGTTATGGACCATTTTAGTACAACTCAAGTGCTTTCAATTGTAAAATAAATCATCCATTTATCACGAAAACTGGGAGCTAAGGTGCTATTTTTCAAACGCGGAGTCACTAAACGAATGGATTTTTGTATGGAAAACCATTCGTTTAGGTGACTCCGCGTTTCAGAAATAGCACTGTACAAATGGTGTACGCTGGTGAAAAGTTAGTTTGGAAACCAAACGATTACCACCCACCACCAAAACAGAAGAACAGACTCTAGAATTTTGTGTACTTACGATTCTTTCTGAATTTAAGGAATACAAGTTTCGGGGTGGTCTTAGCTCGAAGTGTCTGTAGTTGATGCCGTCAACTGGGACCGCAATCAACCCGGACCGCGGTCCCAATCGCCGGAATCAAAAATTTGTATATAAATAAATAATATTTTTGAATCAAACAGTTTTTTTAAATTTAATTATTACCTTTAAAAATTTTTCATTATTTTTTTATTACTACACTATTTTGCATTACTATCTTTTTTTAAATTATAAGTGGTCCCAGTCGCCTGAAGAAAACCATTAAATTTTTTGGATCCGGTGACTGGGACCGCGGTCCGAGTTGATTGCGGTCGTCAGCATCCTCCTGTAGTTCTTCCTTAAAACTAAATCTATAATCTATATAAATATGGCAACCCTACCCCTTAGAGTCTGTCTGCCTCAATCCCTGGTTATTAATATCATCTTCCCGTCGAACGAGTTCGCAGGTTTCATCAATCTTGCCAGCAATTACAGCCTGAAGGCAGAGTAATGGACACCTAGCCGTCAATAACTTGATAATTGCGAGCTGTACACAGATCAGCAAATAATAAGATTGGCTTGGAAGCTCAAAGCAATTATATTTATGCGACATTTTAATTTTAAAAGTGTCGTGTTATAACGTCTTTCTCGCATTTACAGCGGTTTTATTGTTTATTTTATAGTCTCTGAAGCGATCGCTTTAATTATTATTCTTTTTTATGTCTGTCTATTTTTAGACTTATTAAAGTAAGTCTTAGTAACTAACCATTTAAGTACCTACATACAAAGGAATACCAGGAGCATTGGGCAGGGTAAAAAATACTTATTTTATTAGTCCGTCAACTAGATTATCACCTATTAACATAATTCGAATTTTGCCCATGTTATAAATGTTAACTAAGTAAAAATATACATGTGTTTCTTTAAATAGTAATGAGATTGTTTAGCATTTGATTTAGTTAAGGCACGTATACTTAACACCACGACGTGTTCACTATTCCACGAAGAAGCAATTAACACTGATTCCGATATGCAAAATACTATGTAAATACCATTGGGTATGCACTTCATTGGGGACTTCTTTACGTATATACCAATGTGAGCTTACGGTTATGATAAATAAGAAGCTGTATGTGTGGACAAGTATAGGTACTAAATATATCTATAGTATGATCACAGAATTAATAATAGATAGGGTGATCATTCAAACTCCTAAATTGTAGCTACTAAATTTTATCGTCAAATAGACACCTAAACTCGCATCGATTTCCATGATACACACTTTTCATATCTATATAAAATAGATATGTTGATTATTAGATAATAAAAGATATGGATTTATCACTCTGAGCTAAATCCCAAATAAGTTTAATCTTATGTTATGGTTACGTAGTAACTTATTAGTAATCTGTGGTTATGGTACATATAGGTCCTACATATGTTTTATAATTATAATAAACATAAATATATAAATAAAAAACGTGTCCGTCATCCATGGATCACATTTTTGAGTGTAAATGCTAAATGACACATTGGTATTTATTTTAGTACAGCACATACGAAATACGAAAGTAAAATATTCTGTTTGCTAAATCTAAATCAGTGCAAAATTATTCAAAGGCGACACTTCATTAATTTGGCGTGATTCACAGCTGGATGTACTCCCGCGCTGAGAAAACATTCCAGAGTTTAGATTAATGCCCGCTGCGCTCGCGTCGCCAATTCGCGATCATCAATTTCATCTAACAAGATTGTCACACACAGTTATGTCGTAGTAGCTTATTAGTAGTCTGTGGTTATGTGCAAATCATTATAACTTGTGACATGTAGCCATAAGTCTCCGTCCTGTGGAGAGAAATTAGGAATTCAACATTTATGGTTTTCTTTCTTCTTTGCATAAACCTTGCGAAAGTAGGTATACATTGGGTCTATAGAAATTAACTTGTTAAAGGAGGTAAGTTTAACTAATATATTTACCTTATTTTCCTTATTTCGTACACTTACTTGCGTTAAGGTACTAAAAGTATGTAAGTACAGTTCTTTTATTTCGTACATTTAACTTTTAAATGTTGTACAACATTTAAAAGTTAAATTCATTTACTTCGCACAGTTTCAGGTACAGAAAAAGACGACAATCTACAATCCGTATAATGTACGAAATAAAAGAACTGTACTTACATACTTTTCGTACCGTAACGCAAGTAAATAACAATAGGTTGTTTAACTCTAAAACATAATTAATTTTGCAGCTAACCAGCGACGCTTACGAAATAATTATGTATACCGTTTTAAAGTGAAGTTTTATTAGACTAAAGTCATAAAGCATGAGTTCCGTCAGTTAGTAGTTATATATTTACAAAGCAGGTTACATGAATATAAGTTATGTGAGAAATAAGTGCAAAAAATAGTAAAAAATATTGCAAGTTTAAATTAAATATAAATACATATGTAGTTACTTTATAATTAAATAGAAATCAAAACCATGAAAACTCTGAGAAGAAGGGTAATAAGTAGTTACCTACTTGAAAAGACACGTAAACAGTCCGGTGCAATAAGAAAACTAATGACCCAAAGCGGAATAGGGATGTGGCTGGGTGAAAAAGAATATTATTTTATTTAGTTCGTCAACTAGATTATACAAAATTAATTATATATCTTTTTCGTTTAGCAAAGTAGTCAAAATTCACAAAGATACGGGGCACTGAAGTTTCGGATTTGGGCGATTCGATTTTCGTCGCCTTCTGATGATAATCGTACCTAGTCTTCACACAAAATTTAAATAAGTGTGATGTCGTCATTATTTGGCTAATCAGAGAAAAAAAATAGGCATATAATTTTTTTTGGCTCGTTGGATAAATATTACCATACTTTTATTAAGAATAATGTACCCAACAAGCCAAAAAAAATAATATTAGTCCACATCCTTATTCCAGTTCAAGCTAGTTCTTAGAATATAAATCCGAATGACACGTAAAGTTTAATACTTATAGCTTTGCTAAAGTTAACTAGAACCGTATGTTACCCCACGCAGGCGTGTCAGCAATTTGTCATCCTATAATATACCTAATCAGCTTTGAACGCACCATAAAAGACAGTTCTACTCTTAAGGCGAAATGGTAGCAGAAGTGGCGCCCCCTTATTTGAAATAAAACGTTTAAAAGTAAATATGGTCATAATTAAAAATTTTACCGCCACAATCTGTAGAAAGACCTTTAAATTATTTTAGGAATAACCTTTGGAAATAATTGCAACAATCTGTAGAAAGACCTTTAAATTATTTTATGAATAACCTTTGGAAATAATTGCGTTAGTCCATCTAGCTATTAGGAATATCAATAATAATTTCAAAGGTAATTCATAAAATAATTGCAACGTCTTCCTACAAATTGCAGAAAGTAAATTTTTCAATTATCACCTCATTTACTTTTTAAAAAATATTTCAATTGAGGGCGCCACTTCTGCTACCATTTACCCTTAAGAAGTACTTGTAACTCGCATTGCTTCTATAACAAGCCTCAACCGGTTCTGGGGACTGTATACGACTAACCGTTTCAAGAAATGGCTTTAGTGGCACTGAGTAATGTGGAGTATGGATGGAGAAGACTCAAAGCTCGCGGTAGAAGTCGACATCGATTCGATGAGTTACTCCATATAGGCTCAAAATACAGTTCATAAAGGTAATATCGTCCCATTTTGTGCGAACCGCACGAAAAATGGATGTATTATGATTTTAGAGCTGGATATGTACACATATAAAGCCACGAAAAAAGAAAAAATTTAATAACAAAATAAAAACAGTTTTAAACACGGTATGCTTTTATTGGTAATAAATTATATAGGACTTATATTAGGGCGCTTATACCACAGACTAAATACTAGTATGCTTATACAGACGAGTGACACCTGTCGGCGACGGTCGGCGATCGTCGGCGAATGTCGCCCACCTTCGCTGATTGTCGCGCATGACCATCGGTAACAGCTTGTCTGTTAGAGCCCGATGTATTCTCGTTATTACTTGGTTATTTTTAGAATTGGCTTGTGTAGCCATTTTTACTGCAATTTTCCGAAAGTTGAGTTCAACACAAATCTGTAAATTTCTTTGTGACAATGTTTTCGTGTCGTCAATTCCTGTCGATAATTTCAATGTGAATACATGATAGTAATACTTTTTCATTCACATCCATTTACGAAGGTCCATCTTAGAACCTATACCTGTACAATAAGTACACTGCTGAGTCTCGTCCGTTAGTTCTTGAAAGACAATCTATCAATATTGATGAGTTACGGAGAACTACAACTTGTGAAGGTAGCAATTACGTCGTAGAGCTAACGATGTATGTTCTGTAATCGATAACTGACCAATCATGGAAAATAGCTAAGTTTTTTACAGAATATTACATAGAAACAACACAAAAAGCAGCAAGTAGTCTACTATTATTTATTAGATGTTCTCGTAACTTCATACATAATTTCTTACATTATAAAAAAACTAAGTAAAATGACCGTCAAACAGTTACCGAAGGCGTCCGGATGCAATAAACATAATTAAATCCGATTAAAAGCTATCAGCTATAAAAACAAGCTTCACATCCTCATTCATCATCAGCATAATTCAAAACTATAATTTGAGTACACTGCAGTAACTGACTGCTCATTTATTACAGTGATGCGCACACGCATTAGATCTGTAAGTCCGAGCACATGTTTGTGTTAAACGTATGCGTACCGAGCCTCATTTATTTTCCTTTTCAGAAACATCAATCATATACGATCTCAACACTGTTGATCGAATACCCATCCCATCGCACCGACGTATGCATAACTCGACCAACATAATCAGGTATCTGACACTCTCGATCAATTCCCCTAAATGGTTTAGTTAGCACTCTGAATTGAGGGGTGAGGTAGGTCTTGAAGGAGTGGCCTGATAAAATGGTACGTCCGACTTAAGTGCGTCCATATTTAGCCACCTGCTGTGAGCAGATCGCCATTTCGGACAAGTTAAGTGAGTTCAAAGGTTCAGCTGCGCCTGCGTTCGACTGCAGGAGATAACGTTCTGTGATGCATCTTTAAAATGCTCATATTCCTACCCAAGTCTAAATAGCCTACCTAATATTTGATGGGTTAATTAGGGCTTAATCAAGACAATTTTAAATGATATCTCCGTTTCCTTTCAAATTATTTATTTTAATGGGGGAAGTTAAACCAAGCTTGTACTATTATGTATTCTGTGACCAAGCTCTTTCACACTTATAAAATATTTTGCAAAGTTGCATTTTTTTTACATTGAGGATAACTTACTATCCATGATCATCTCAGATTATTTTATCAAATATATATATCATTATAAGTATTCATTGTTTATAATAAGTATATTATTGATTACTTGGAACTTCCGTCTTCCAATCACGGCTTCCTTATTTACATCACCTTCCAATCATGATTGGTCAAGCAGACATTTTTAATATTTACCAGTTACAGCCCTACAGAAATAGTGCATCCTGTTTAGCAAAGACGTGAGACACGAATCGACTCGACTCCCGACGGCTAATCGATTTTACGAGCTCCCGAAATAGCTCCCCCGCACATGCGCTGGCGCATTCTGCATTCGGTATTTTAACTTTACTGGGATTTGACCAGACAGAAGTCTAATTACACTAAAAGGCTATAAATCCGTCAAAAAATAATGTAAAATGCAGAATTATATCAGTACCAGGTATAAATTGATCAACTTAAAGGTACTTGTAGGATAGGTCAATTCAATATAAAATAAATGGTATAATGCTTACCTACAAAAACATAAATGTAAAATCAGAACCAAGTTTAAAATCTGACAAAAGAATTGAAATCTAAATAGCGGCCAAGTTCTGTAGAATCATAACATTTGACCTCGCTAGATTTTTACCAGCTATTCTGATATTTAGAATACTTAATAGGACCTTACAATGTAAAAACAATAACGTATAACGTAAAGATGATAAGTTGATTAGCTAAAAATAACTAGGCATGCTAGAACTATCCTACTCAAATGTTAACAAAACTTGGTGGTCGTTTAGATCTAGAAGCTTTTAACGGATTTTGAACTTGGCTCCCCTTTTCACATTAATGTTTTTGGTGGGATATCATTACTTTTAACATAATAGTATCAGAAAGATTCAGAAAGAATAAATTTTACTCGTATAATTTTACCGCTTTACCTAATAAAATGGAATTCTTAAATAAAATATGAAATCTACGAAATTCACTGTCACTGTCAAAATCACCTTTCCAGACCAGGTCATATTGAAGACTAGGTTATCATTTTGATGATAGATAAGTGAATTAATGAAATTTTTTTGCTTTTTAAACTTTCTTAGGTACATTGCTAACTAAATTTCATGTTTTTAGGTTGAAAGATTTCGAGTTGTGAAGGGGTCAAAAGAAGCTTGAAATGGTTCGTGTAAATTAATCACGGCTGCTGCGCCACCAGTTCCTTTCTTTGAACTTGGCTCTGAACGCTGCTGTGTGTCTAGATTCTCCAGAGAGTCAGTAGGGAATTTCCAATAATAACAGAATAGCGTCTCCCAACGATAAATGGGTGCGTTCACCCAAATAGTGCAGTGTGGGTGTTGGTTCAATTTTATTGTTATGGGCAGCGGCTTAACGAGGCGTTCGCGCCCCACAGGCACGTCACCGGTCCTTACTCCAAGAACGGCCGGTTGGTTCACTAGTATCGTATGATCCTCTAGGATTGGCAATTGGGTATTTTAACCTAAGCCAAAATCAAATAATTTTCTACTGATAACAAAATAAAACGTTGCAAAACAATGTCACTTGTCTTTTAACATATCCATTTTAACGTGATTTTAAATTTATTATTGCAGAAAAACTAAGATAGGTAATAAGAGCGCTGTTTGACTCCAAAAAACTATGACGTCATCTGCCTGCGTTTAATACAAAATCCCAAAGAAACTGTTTGTTTTGACGTTCATAAAAAAAGTATTTGATTTGACTTGTTGCAAAATAGCTTTATTGGCAATTTGCCCGATAGGCCGAGAACGTCCGAGTGTCACTTTGTGCTTGAATCCGTTTATATTCTAACGTAAAAAAACTTTTTGAAATCTTTTATACGATTTATCATAATCGAAATATCGATGAAACTTTGTAAGATCAATAAAACAGAATATTTTGCTCTCTTACTTCAAATTGCTCATTCGAGTGAATGATTTCATAAATTATATTTTTTACATTTATGCTAGGTGTTTTCTGTGTTGGTGTTAGGCAAGCCGTTTCAATTCGTGCATCGAATCAATTCAGATCATATTATTCGAGTGGACCGACCCCAAAGGCGACTGCAATAGCAATGCGTTTCCTTATTTTATAGATTTCCTGGTTAGGTATCGCTGGAATAGCCTATCTGCTTATTTATGGGACACTTAACCCTCTTTAGACCGCGCAGGAATTTCAGTATATGTACCTCTATATTATTTAATGATCTGAAACGTATTATGAAATATATGTTTGAGATTAAACTTTCAAAGAAACATGCTTAACTACCTATCTTCTTGAAAACTCTTCTTTGATTTCTTTTTATGGTGCTTTCTACGCCTCCCTATGATATTTAGAGTTTTAAGCAATAATTTAAAATTATCAATGCACCTTTAAATAAAATTATGTTTTTATTTAATATGAGTAGAAATACCCTTTAAAAAAGGCATGGAAAGTAAATCCTCTGGTTAGTCTTGTCCAGTATAGCTATGGATCATAGCAGGGTCATGCTCCTGCAGTGGAGACTAAAAAAGATCAGAAGTGCCATTTTTGAAACGCAAAGTCACCTAAACGAATGGTTTTTCCATACTAAAAATCGTTCGTTTAGTGACTCCATGTTTGAAAAATCGCACCTCTGATAATGACGATGATGAATGTAGAAATATTTATCTAATTTTAGTTCTAGCTAATAAACATAAGTTGTGCAAACTTTGTGAAAGATAATAAGCCACAGAATCGTAAACGCCAGCCACGCATTAGTCGTGGCATGACGTGTCCGTTGTGAATTATGGCTGCAGTAAAACCACGAACTGAGACTAACCAACTCATGCACATGAGGGGTGACTTCTAACAGAGCATTACTTGCTTCTTTTATTAGAGCGGGAAACGAGATTCCGACTTGTTATGCACCTGTAGCTTTTATAAAAAATATTCTAGGTCTATGGTTAAGAAGTTAGTACTTACAACTTAAATAAAATTTGACTTTACCTATCTATATGCATAGATACTTAAATCGATTGTACACAAACACGCAAATATGTAATGTACATAATTTATGTTTTATGTATACCAAAACCCTTATACATCCTTTAGTTACATAATTGCATGCAGAATTGTACTCAGTTTTAAGCTATTGCATAGCTTCTATCGCGGGCCTTGAGCGCGGGGACCGAATCCAGAAATTCCGTAACGAAAAAACCTCACGCTTCCCACTCCGCCTACCATTTAGGTTGCCGCTTCGTCTCCGTCGTCCGTTTGCGACGTTGCCGTCCTTCCTTGTAAAAATTCACCGACCGAACGGAACCACCTTAATGCAATAGCTTTACCGCGGCAGTCCCCGAGTGCCACACGTCTTTTTTTTTTGTAATTATTGTAAGGATCAATACTGAAACGGGTTTCAGCGTAATCTTCCCAGCAGTGATCGTTCCGAAACGCTGGCAATTTTAGCTTTTGCACTAAAATTATATTTAAAAAATCACCAAATTTATCTTACATTAAATAAAAATTTGACATTGACTTTGCCCGTATTTTTATTATTTACGTTACCAGTGGCTTTTATCTATCCAATTATTTTTGATCACATCTTTATCAGTTGGTTAGGTCCATGGTTAGGTTAGTAATCATAATCTTTGACTCGTTGTTAGTGACATATTACAATATAACTTAATTAAAATTAAATACCATCGATATTTCACTATTTAATAAATTAAAAGTATCAATCCCTACAAGAAAGTAATGTCAATGCGCCAATATAACGGGGTCTATTTAAAACTAATCAAGCTATACAATTATTTTATGATTATTAAAAAGGTTACATAAAGACAATAAAATTTTAAAGACTATTTTTGTGAACTTATAGCAATCTATTTTTTAAATGGCAGCCCTGTTGTCTGACATGGATTGACGTTTACGAGAGCAGTCACATTTAAAATAAGAATATGAGAATAATGGCTGCGTGTGTGGCCCAAAGATTTAGAATATACAACTTGCGGCCGCTTGGAAACCTTTTACGGGCCGAAACATATGAAATATAGTTTTATAAGTATAAATGAGTGTAACGCGATATTTGATGTCTCGGTTAAATATTATATTCTACAAGCTGCACCCTGCGGTGTTATGTTACCTGTGGTTAATGTAGCCTATGGATATATCACCCTGGATCACCAGGGTGACAGCTTCGTCCATACCAAATTTTATAAAAATTGGTCTATTCGTTTGCGCGTGATGTACTTACCAAACATACACACGGCATTCAATAAGTTTTGGAATGCTCGTAATTTAAAAATAGAACGCATCTGTATTATATATTTTTAAAAAGCAAACTTATTTAAAAATAGAACGCTAATATTAGCCAGTAGTAATTTTACTACGACGACAACGGTTCCCGCATTTTTCATTGCAGCAATATGGATGTTAACCGCGAACATTTGCGTTCTATTTATGATTTTTAATTTGGTTAGCCTTTAAGAAAGTCTGCCCCATTTCAGGCAACAGATTTTTTTTTTCGTATGCCGAATAGGCCGTGGTCGCGTAATTTCGGACCTATTGGATCAAGACTGGTAAAGGTGTTTTGATAGTTGGTTTAGGTAAATGGAACTTTGCATACAGAATAAAGGAGAGTATGATGGATGACTCAGATGGTTTTAAAAACTCAAAACCATCGGTCTACCTAGCCCTAATACATACTTAGTTTTTAAACTTCTTACGCCTTAAAACTATCCCTAAATGTTTATTACAAGATCTTCTCATATGCGACTTTAGAACCAAAACTATTCTTTTTCTTATTATTAAAGTACTAAGCTCTCGGAGTCAATACCTTCAATCTCAATCTCTCTATTAAAAGCCAACTCCTCTACAAAGCCAACTCAATACCTATTACGCATGTACATTATGGTTTCCCATAATTTAACAGTGTGAAAGCAATTTTTTCGTGCGAGATAACGTTATCGTTTAATGGCCGCCGGCCGACGCCACATAAAAATAAATATAAAAGCTTAAAAGCGTCTGTCTGTTCGCGCCTCTCACGTAATATCATTTGCATTTCCGAGCAGAGCCCGCAGACCGATGTGGTGATCTGGACAAATGGAAAACATTTTCAGAAAATCCTTACTTCCTATTCATTATCATCATCATCATTCTCCGCGCCATTTCCCTATTTGGGGTCAGCTCTGTATGTCAACTGTTTCCACTTATTTCTGTCATTCACCATATTTTCACTAGCCTCTCGTTACTTTATATATGTCCATACATATCGTTCCTTCCTAAAATGTTCCTGAAAGGCCGGTAACGCTCTTGTTACCCCTGGTGTTGCAGTTGTCCATAGGCAGCGGTGCTCACTTACCATCAGGTAAAAAACAGTTGTTCGTTTGCCGCCCTATAACATAAAAAAAACTAATACAAATCCTACTTCCTACTATAATATTATAAATGTGAAAGTAAATTTGTATATTTCTTTGTTACCTCTTCACGCTTCATCTACTGAACCGATTTGGATGAAATTTAGTATGGATATAGTTTGAGACTCGGGGAAGGCCATTAGGTACTATTTATCCCGAAATTCCCACGGGGAGCGAAGCGCGCGGGCACAGCTGATTTACTTATATATCTGTGTGTGTCTGTTCGTCTGTTACCTCTTCACGCATAAACTACTGAACCGATTTAGATGAAATTTGGTATGGATTTAGTTTGAGACCTGTGGAAGAACATTGGATAGTTTTTATCCCAAAAATTACGGGAATGAAAAGGGAAGTGGAAATCTGTTTGGGGTATCCTATACAAAGTATTAACTTTAAGCAAACGAAGTCGCAGACAAAAGCTGGTGTGAATTAAAACGAGATTTTTTATTGTTTGTCGGGAAAATGTTCGTGACTTGAAATTATTATCGTTATTCGGTACGTAAGTATTTTATTGAAATAAAATCAGACCTGGAATATTATAGCTTTGAGGAGTACCACTTGGAAAATCTTCTAAACTTCCCATAAAACAAAAACTTGCTAACATTAATCGAAAATTCTAAACAGCCATGGCCACCCTACTGTCAACCTCATAATCAGAGAACGCTCTCGAGCGAGACTCTTTAAATATATTTTATTATAATGGGGTGATAGTATATTTATAAATTCCGGGATTACTGAAATAATTTTATATAGGTATTTGCTAATAATATTGTTATAGTATAGCCACAGGAAATTACAAAAATGGTCTGCCCTCCATCAAAATAAAATACTTACCCACCTAGTAAAAATATGTAAGTAAGGTAAGGTGCTTTTATCTAGCTAATTATTAGCAAACCTTCTTTTCTAAAAGGGCACATGGAGCTCGTACCCAGGGGGTCCCCATCCTCACAGGGGCCCCAAAAGATCAACAATTATTCTCACATTTATTTTTGGCACATTACACATTTTTTTACGTTAAGTTTACAGCTCAGAATAAAATAAGTACATCGAAAAATGTACTTCATATAAATTAATGCATAGTTAAAGACGGCGTTGCTTATACTCTATCTATAAGCTAGTGCTTACTTGGTAGTGCTTTTCCTGTAACTACATATTTTATAGCAATTTTTTGTGTTTGTTTATGGCTTTTACAGACCATCGACAGTATAATGATATAATGATAATGTAATGATATGTACCTATGTATATGTTAATAAATAAATAAAAATAAATAAGTAAATAAATATAATATAGTCGCCGACAGGTATCGCTGTCGCTGGTCTGTTAGAGCGCTAAACGGTTCTTATGTAAGAACATATATTTTTAAGAAGATACGAATCGTTTACATAATATTCACCTTAAGTACAAATACCTGCGCAGCTACTAAAAATGTGACTGATCGTGATCACAAAACGAATGTCAGGTACATATTTAAATTTATATTATGTAATTGATGTCTGATAGGTAAGTAATTGCCTAACCATTAAACAAACATAATGTTCTTCAACACGCTTCAGATTTCAAAGAACTAATTATCACAATGCAAATCGTACAAACATTTGTGAAATGTAAGCCAACATGTGTCGGCGGGTCAAACGCCGGCCGTGCCGGGGACAAACACTGTGTTTGTACTATCGCCACTTTCGGCGCTCTCCAAACAACTACTCTTGTTTGCCCAAGTGCCTAAGACACGCCACTGCGGGCACCTTCGTCCAGAGTTATTTAACCTCTTTAATTCCATTTAAAACCTTAAATTCTACAGGTATGTCGACGCCTTCTATCTGTTCTCTCCATTTAGAACAATTGGGTAGATGGCTGGGTAAAAAATTAATCATTCGGTACAGTTAGTATTTAGTTATAGTATTTAGTCTGTGGTATTTGTTGTGTGGTTCATAAAATAAAGCGTCACAAAATAGTGTCACCAATTGATCATATCCATTATCAACATGATTTATATGAAACCTATTAATTTACAGAAGTTAATTTTTTTTATTTTTATATCACGTAAATATGTTTGTAATATACCTAATAAGTACCAAATTACTCTATCAACTTTTTATTCTACCTTATAAAAAGAAACAAAATGTTTTAGTATAAGAAGGATGGTACGTGCAGAGCTTTAAGCTGAAGTAGATAAGTCTTGTTAAACTGGTGACGGTTAAACAAGCAAGGCAGCACCTACGCCCATACACTTGGATTTACCTGTCAAGCAACACCTAAGTTAAGGTTGATATGGATTGTAATTCTACTTGGAGGTAAATTCAACAGGCTTTACGATGAGCTATATTTTTAAGCACGATGTTAAGCCCAGATAAGATGTGAAGTGACTAAAAATTTAATGGTGGTTAAATCTGAGATCAGTTTTCAAGTAATGTGTGGTTACTCCACCCTACGATACTAGGTATATATGTGTAAGATTAAAATCAGAGAATATGAAAAATTTAAGTACATATTTACGATAACGATAATTATGCATACTTATTTTCAAATCACCAACGCTGGACTTTAAACAAAAATTTGTTAACAATTTTCTCCAGCATATCTTATTTTAGACTAGCCGAAGCCCGCAACTTCGCTCGCTTGGACTTTATGTCTCTGGAAAATGCTCATCAGGCTGAACAACTTTTACTAAGGCGCCATTTTTTATATCTCTTATAGTTTAGCTGAACCATTATAGTTTTGCATCAGGTGTTCTTTTTTCCAAAATCATTTATACCCTATATGTTGGCTAGACTTAACAGCTATATAACAAAAAAGTTTCATTCGAATCCGTCCAGTATTTCCGGAGATTAGCGTGTACAAATAGACTAACAGACTAACAGACAATACATCCTTTCTCTGTTACATACTGTTCCAAGTTAATGCAGTCAGTTCATCTGTTTTATTCATAGACCTAGAAATTTTTACTACGTAAAAAATATGCTTTGATTCGTATATTGAGAAACAAAACATACCAACAAAACTTAACACTTAATAATAATAATAAGATTCTTGTTGTCAGTACAATAGCAACCTGCTGACATCAGCTGTTCGTATTTTAATTCATTTATTGACAGTTCAATTATCTTAATTGCTGACAGACTCGATAATTTCCAGAATAACACGGGTCGACATAAAAACCTTAATGACCCAGAAGCCGACTATATAAATTACGTTTAATTAGCTAACCTTTTGCAGTGGTAAATAGGACGTAATCTATCCTTTGAAATCTACTATGAATACACCCACGTGAAATAAGTAAATGTACTTTTAATAAGTTTTTTTACAATCTTTTATTGTAAGGTTAAACCGTCAAAGTACTTATTATGACAAATAAAATAAGCCCAAACTCGGTAACATCGTTTTATATACTGAGTTACATCGACCACCTTCCGTCTCCGCGTAATCAAACCCTAGAGACATCATCGTCTACCATAAAGTTCTCATCAAGAGTAATCAAACTAGTTCTATTCAATAAGGTCATGTGGTTTTTAATTAAGTTCTATCCAATATCTACCGGCTCCATCATCAGAACAGCTCATTGACTATAAATACTATAATACACTCGCAGTACTGTCATCCGACTTGCACAAGTATGTCCACTGAGAAGATTTAACCTAAACAAACATACATAGGTACAGTTTTTTCCCATTACATCAATGACACCGACAAAAGTCTAGCAAAGACCTTATGAGTATGACCACAGAGTACACTAGAGTGAATGACATATCGGCAATGGTACTTAATCGCAACAATATTTCCACCTTCACTATCTCGTGATTATCCTTAACGGAGTAGACACAGCCCAGAGCCCGTACCAAAAACCAATCTTAGCATGATGGTGGGCGTGAATGTAGAAAAAAGAAATTAAAACAGTAATGATAGGTACTAGCCGCACATGATTTAAGTCTTTTCCCTTAATGATCTGCGCAGGAAAAGAAGCAGCTCTAGTCACATCCTAAGTTTTGTATTTACCGTTTAGTAGTTCTAATAAATATAAACCTGTTGTTTTAATCTTACATTTTCTTCTTCCAGGTGGGTAGTAGTGGCCGGTGCATGGCGAGCCAGCGTACTCCGACCTCCTCAACCAACCGGCACCCCAGCCCGTAACGACCGGCACTCCTCCCTGCTGCAACTGGCGGCATGGGGCGTGCCTGCAGCTCTCGCAGCGGCTGTGTTGGTCACCAGAGATGTCGACGCCGACGAACTCACCGGTAAGATTTCGTTCCACCCACAATGTGGATATTAGGAGAGGGTTCAAAGGCATTCAAGCCCTTACCGACAGGGACTCCTAAGCTCCTTGCTGTATCTAACAACCGCTTAAATCCTAAGTGAGTTTGTATATTTGTTTGTTTGTTACCTCTTCACGCTAAACTACTTAACTGATTTGGATGATATTCGGTATGGATATAGTTTGAGACTCGGGGAAGGACATAGGGTACTTTATCCCGATATTCCCACGGGGAGCGAAGCCCGCGGGTACAGCTAGTAATAACTAAAACTAAAAAAATTATATATACCCTTCAATATATTTTTTTAATTCTAAACGTGCTCTCAGTACATTACTAGTGTAAAAAATATTTAAGTAACATTAGAAATGCCATCGTCAACCTGTCTTACTCTTACAAAGTATGAACACGAAAGACATGAATATTTACCGCTCTAGGGAACAGGTAGGGTGCTTAGCAACATTTCTACTTCTTATCAAACTCTGTATAAGCACCTCGTTAACCATCGAGATGCACTTTATTTATAAGTAGTTGGAACTTATAGGTTTTTGAATGGGCACAAATAGAAAAGGCCCTAAGCATAAAATATTTTTAATATTTAGTTTTTGACCTATGAGTTTGGTTATCTGTTAGTATTAGTGTTAGTAGTATATGGCACCAGCAGCAGCGTTTATCGAACGCTATCGTCTATAACTATCTCACTCTACGTAATAATAACGAGCGGAATGGCACTAGTCCGTCACGCGATTGAAACTTTATCTGGGTTTATCAACGGTGCTATGCTATGGGGACTGGGAGCCTTAGCAGTAGGCTAGTATCTTCTAAATAAGTATAGTCGAATCGATAACGATCTCGTAGGAAGATCATTCATGATCACCAAAATTCCTTTTGCTTACGCGGGTTTCATTGTCATCATTCTATGTCTGTTTCTTAATTTTTCATAGATCTCCTCTTTTCTATTTTATTTCTAAGTACTTGTAAAAGCTTTGAAGTGGCTTTCTATTTCTTATATTTGTATTTATAGCTGTAAGTCTTCCTAAAATGTAATAAATAAATAAATATATTGGGAACAAAAGCGCAGGCACAGTATAGCCATTAGCCAGCCATATTTCTGTTCCTTTATACAACAAATTCCCAGATTGCCACAGTTTTTGCGACTATACATAGATGGGGTGGGTATGTCATAGCCGTCGTAGGTATCTCACAAGAGCGCTCAATATAGCAACTGCACCCTGAAACATGCAACTACGCCAGGAAAGGAAAGACTAGTTCTGTCTCCTGACAGTGACTGATGTTTGTGATGAAGATAAATTTCATCAATATTGAACATAAAAACGTGGTAACTCCACACATTCTGGTTTGCCAGTATTCTGGGTCTGCTTTCTGTTTTTTTATTTTTATTTTGTAGTTAAGTACCTACCTAATAATTGTAATGGAGAAGAAAACCCATTTACCTGCAGTTTTATATACCAGGTACGATACGACTGGCGACAGGCATGTATAGTATAAGGTATAAGTACGTTGCAATGAGAGACACGGCTATTCGCGTGTTGGTCGTTTTTAGTACTTGATTTAAAACATTTTCCGCCCATGTCAACTTGAATTGGTCAAATAATGGTTTAAACGTAGTAACAAAGTTAGTCTGCGTTTTTTAATAAGACGGATAATATCCTTCGTCGTCCTACTTCCTAGTACATTTATTACTAATTTACTTTCCTTTTATATTTTCTATTTGGCTTACTCGCGGAACCCACCAACATTGGGACGAATTATTTATATATATCATTTTATAAATCATAAGTAAACCCTGATTGTATTTTACACTATTAAGATTTTTTTTAAAAGAAATAAGATTTCCGGGTGAAAAGAGCTTTTGTCGATAAATCGATAGTTCTAACACATGGTCTCGTTCGATTGTTTCATCGGCGGCGTTTTCAAAGCGATTAAATCTGGTACGAGTGCGCAGGAGCACGCATTCATTTCCATCGGTATTGAGACTTGCATTGAATCCAACTCTGCCATTGTGTTTGTCGCAGCATCAATGCATACCTTATATAGGTACGTAGATATGCAGAGAGAAAGAAAAGCTTTGGTTTAAAATTAAGTATAACAAATTACAACATAGCCATTAGTCAGCTTACCTTTAGTATTATTATTATAGCCTTTTAGTATTAACCTTTAGTATTATAGTTATTACTAAGCACGTACTTATCTTTAGGTGCCTGTAACCCATATAACACCATATGTATATAGGGACTAGGGCAGTACAGAACAGGCGAAATACTGTATATAGTCCTATACGTCGTAAAGTCACCATAAGGAGCAAGCAATATGTATTTAAGAACAGACATACAGACAGAGAGGGTCTTACCCTCAAATTCATAAAAAAACTGAATTTGAGGGTTAGAACTAAGGAACTAAGGCTAAGAAAATAAGACCAACGATAGCGGCCAGTTAAAAAGATTAGGAAATAAGTTTGTTCAATTTCAACAGACAATGTTATTAGATGTTTGTCTAAGTATTTAATTCCTAATAAGAAGCCGCGACATAAGTTAAAACATAATTATCAAACAAAACCCCTTATCTGAAGCCAGACGATTAAATAAAATTTAAAGTCGACAGTACTCGCCGCTGATAAGTTTTAGTAAATAGCGGCATTGTAATTAATAATGAGAATTAACTTCAAGATAATTATACTAAACAGATACGTTGGATGATAGTGTACAAGGGGTACCCGATAACATTGCTTGTTGTTACTGCGGGTTTTACAAACGGCGCCTTAGAAATATCTAATATACGAAACATTCACTAACCAAGTAGTCTGTATATGTAATACCTTACTTACATTTTTAGTATGGTAATATAATACACAGATGCGTAGGTATACACTATCATGCCTTTCCTGCGGGACAGACAGTGCCATCAAATACAAAAGTCTCGCTGAGCAAAACGGTGTTATGGAAAGAAAACATAGTACCTACCTTATACTTACTTAATTTAGAACCCAACTTACTTACCTGTATTAAAATGTCGGTAAATATTGTGAATGAATGATACCTAATTATCACAATAGGTACTATTCAGATAAAAGACTTCTAAGCTTTATTTTCACACCTGTATATCTGATCTGATGTAACTGTTTTCATTGATGTGATTTCACCATTTTCAAATCCATGCGAAGAAGCAGTATTTACTGCCAATATTTCAACATTCGATGTCACCTTAATCAGTTGCTGTAAAAACTGTTATAAATCATCTGCCCCGTAAAGTGTGCTATAAATCGCGAGCTGAAGGCGAGAATTAACTGCCGCATCCCACATGCAAATATTGTGCTGCCGCAAGTAACTGACTACTTTAATTGCAAATAAATTCAGAATGCCAATCTCTGTCTTACTTGGAGAATTAAGTTTACACACAGTTTACAAGTATTTTCTGCTCTAGAGGGTTGTGAATTTTGATTGAGAGCGACGTAAGTTGAATTGAATAAGTAGTCAACTCAAGAAAACGTTCGTAACAGCATATTTCATGCAAAATATTTTCGCAAACTAAATCTTATTCAAAGTTTTCTTTGATCCTGGTTTCGTAGCTACCTAAATATTCCTAATGTTTCTTATACAGTTGCTAAGTATTAGTCTCAGATTTTGAATATTCAGTTTTGGATCCTGTGTGTTGAATGCGCGCTCCCTGCACTTCTCAGCCACATTGCAGTTTCAATCATGCCTCGAGTATTGTGCTCTTAAGTTTATTATTTCTTATTTCCACTCCATTATGCCGCTCGAAAGAAATGCGCGACCATTATTCGAGCCGTTAAATACGACACCTTTCCTCCTCGCACGCTCATATTTCAATTTTAAATCGGCTCTTTTAGCCCCTGCTTTATTAATGCAAACCTTTTTTCTCGCCGTATGTTTGTGTAGGTGTTCGGTTTGAGTTTTAAGAGCTGCTTGGGAATCGGAATGTTATTCAGCTCGATAAAAGGAGTTGTAATAAGGAATTCGTATCCGCCAAACTTAGGTACTCACCCTACATTTGACTAACCCGAATTTTACTCAATATATTTTTCTTATTTGTTTCAGGAACATGTTTCGTGGGCAACCAATCCAGCAAGTCTCTGCTGGCACTTGTCATAGTTCCGGAGGCGATATGCTTGTTGCTCGGCTCGGTGTTCCTCGCATCGGGTCTTCGAGCAATTCTCCGTCGACCGCCACCTCTACCTGCTCCGTCAGCGCTGCTGAGCACTCCCCCTCAAACAGTCACTGACCAGAGCTTGTTGAGACTAGGAGCCTTCGCAACCCTGTATGCTGTTCCGTCTACTTGTATTCTCGCGACATGGATGTACGAATATGCTTGGAGAGACAGTTGGCTGGCAGCACCGATGCCGTCGTCCGAACCTTCGACTCACCCGAGGCCTGCTTTCTGGGTGTTTCTATTCAGAATATTCGCATCACAGATATTGGGAGTAATGGTAGCGGTATGGATAGCAACACCGCGGCTGAAGGCTCTGTGGCGTATGATCGCAGGCCCGCGGAAGCAGCCGATGGCGAAGTGCCCGGCAGGGCCACCGCCGACGCCTCTGACTCTACACTGTTACGCGACCCACCCTCACACCTTGACGAGGCATATGCACAAATACGCCACATACAGGCCACCTCAGGTCCATTCTTCGTATAGAAAACCGAGGCACTATCATTACTCCGCAGGAGAAACTATTCTTTGACCGGTGCACTGTTAAAAACTGCTCAAAAATATTAAAAGACATTTTGTTACAAAGAGTCTTATCCCAGAAATGCATTTAATTACTGTTCCTCAGTTAGCTATAGTGTATACTGTGTGTTTGAAAGATTGAACTAACATTCATAAGTGCCATTAACTTATGTTTAACCGAAATTGACTGCTTATATTTAACATTGACTGGTATCTATTTACAATCGTTTTATATTATCGAACTAGGTTTATTTATTTTATTTCTATTACCTTTTCACTTGTGGACAATTTTGTCTTCATAGTAAATATTACTAGTGGTAATATAGGAAATTAAATCAGCTTAAATTGGCATTTTTTGTGTATGTAGTAAATTAGTAATACCTAGGTAAATATTGGTCCTCCATGGGCCCGCAATGTCACATATGACATTACTTTTACGACCACTTTATAAGCACTGAGGGGCCCCTAGGGTTAAAGTTGATTTATTTCCAATTCGACGTAACTTTTTAAGCATGCAATACGCCATGTCGCGAAAGCGAATAGTCTCAATAGGTACAAAATCACAATATTGATCATATGATCAATATTGTGTGGTGGATGGCTGTAAGGGGTGGTTGAAGGCAAGCTATAAAAAGTCCTGATATTCAGATGGTGACGGTTTTTACTCGATCCATTATCAGAACATAAATACGTGTGTACTTTATGAGCAAGTACAGTACGTATGTAGTGATTATCGCTATTGGCGACCAGATTATCAGACCTTTATCAACACGCTATTAAAAATCCCGTTTCCTACTATCAAACGTAGGGCTCTGTGACAAATGCGTCGAATTTTAAATGAATCTACAACATACCTACACAAATTACATTTCTTATTTGTAACTGTACTAACATTTTTTAAAGTAATAATTTGATTCTGCTTTACGTGGTGAAATACATTCTTGTAGTCGTAAATACTACAAATACCTACCTACTACTACCTTATTGTAAATAAATTACCTGCTACTTAAATTATAAGATCAAAATATGTATATGTATTATATTAAGGTGTACATAAATAAATTAAGGACTTATTGTAAACGAAGGGAACGCTTACACTTGACGTATAGGTAAATACTTACATAGTTTGTAAAAACGATCACATTGATCTAGGAAGAAGCTTTCATCAAATTTTAATTTCTCAGAAATCGGAAATATTTGCTTTTGTTATAAGTTTATAACTGTTAAAAGTGATAACTAATACTATTATGATTATGACTGATATAAATATTTGAGAAAGCCTTTTTTGTGTTTCATAAAACACAGGATATTGCAAAATGGGATAAAATACCTACATACAAACAATATGTACCTGCTTCTTTATATAGGTTTACCTATAAATTTATCATACCTTGAAGATAGGTATAGGTATATTAGACTTTTCTAAAGCTATGGGAATATTACAAACGCTTCTCACCTACTTATTCTGCCTGCTTTATTGAAATCCCCACTGACTGCCAAAATAGTATTTTAATTTTAGTAGGTAAATAAATGTAAATATTTAGTAACTAAGTAAGCATATAATATTTTTGGACATTGACATTGTACATATGAAAAAGATTCTGTAATTATGTTAATAAACATAAAACTCTAAAATTAAATGTCTTTTTATTTATGTACGGAAATAAGTACTTGGAAAATATGCGTAGGTAGGTCATCAACAAATTTTCCTGGAACAACTTCCTTTTTGGAACACTTGGAAATTCAGGCTTGAGAGACGGCATAACTTGGCTGAGAGGTGAGATTCAGGCTAGCAAAGCCAGTGTTCCAACGGAATTTCACTACCACCGTAACAACTTGGGGGATACTACAAAAGTGTTACCAAAGAAGACTGACGTTACTGCATATCCGCGTTTTGATGTCAAGCAACATTGAGCATTAATGTATGATGTGATGATAAAGTCATAGAAATAGGACGTCACTATCGTATGACTAATTATTATTAAATGGATGAAATAATCGAGCGAGCTAGTCTTGGAGTTTACTTGAACAATATGGCATTTATATGTAGGCAGATGTGAATGTATTTAAGTATTGCATATGTTTGTTCAACGATAACTTGAGTAATTTGATCAGTCAGGCCTTTGCTTATACAATCTTTTTGTTTGAACATGAACCAAATCGGTCAAGTCAAGGGGCTGCCGACATGCCGTCACATGGGGTTCGCGAGTTCACAGTTTGATACGGAAGTTCTGGACTTATGCCCGTGCGTTGCGACCCGTGCCTGTGCGCGATTGCTTGTCAAGCTGTTCCATCAGCTTGACAAGCAATCGCGCACAGGCACGGGCCTCGTGTGAGACGGTCTTTATTTATTGGTGCCAACCAAGCCAAGTGCCAGCGCCAGCTATTGTCCGGAACCGGAAACTTGCATCCCTATCATTCACATTCTTTGCGGAGTCACTAAACGAACGATTTTTTTATGGAAAACCCATTTATTTAGGTGACTCTGCGTTTGAAAAATGGCACCACGAATTCACGAGTTTCATCCATACAAATACAACACCACGCGAGAAATAGGTAGGTAGGTACCATGGAATTGTATATACTTCGTTCGTGGTAGGTACCTACGTATATACTTCAATAGAAATAAATAAGTAGGTACATACTCTAAAAGAAACTTTGTATTACTCTTGCTGATTGGCTTAGAAAAAAGAAAATAAGAAGTCTTATGTTCTGGGAGCAAACGAACCTAAACATTTTAGTAACCAAAAGATATTATGAAATGGTAAATGAAGAAATAGATTAAATTCTTTTGCCTAAAACTTTTTAAGTAATAAAATTATTGTATTTTGTATTCATTGTCAATTTGTCAAATCGTGAAAATAGCAGTCAAACAAAGAAATGTCATTTCAGTCAAATCAAATCTCGGTGTCAAATGTCAATGTCAACGAATTAGAACGCGGGGGTCATAGAATAGAATTATTTTCATAATTTCTGATTGTTGTGATAATTTGCATGTTTCTGCAAAATGTCTAAGTTTACTCAGCTTAGTCGTTTAAGTAATTACCTGATAGGGGGTTACAAGAATGTTCTACATGGAAGGTAAAGATTTCTGTACCTATACATTTATAGGTTATGACGCTCACTTTGTTTATTCGATGTTTATTATTATTTCATGTGAAAAAAGGGTAAATAGATCAAGATTTTAAGAGCTCTCATTATGCTTTTCTGCTTGTAGGTTTACGTACATACACCCATTTGATTTTTGGCCAAAATTTTGTGTTGAATTAATTCAAATAGACTATTGAAGTTGCGTCCATACATAGGATACATATGATATAAAATACCTCATGACATTTTGATATTACACTATTGATGACATATCTGAGTTTAATATAAAATTGAGATGATTTTATCTCGTTATAGGACTAATTGGGTCGCACCACAAATATGCCAATACACTAAGAAATCAGCTGAGGCGAAGCTTGGCATTGAGAAGCCAAAGAGGCCATTGACCCCGTTCTTCAAGTTCATGTCACAAATGAGGCCGGCCCTCCTTGCCAAAAATCCTGGCATAACATCTAAGGAGGCCATAACATGGAGCTCTAAACATTGGCAACAGCTGGATACTGAGGTTGGTCAAAATAAAGTTAAAATGTAGAATGTATCCAGCAACTATTATTCTGATGATGAGGATTATAGTTTTATTGGGAATACTCAAGTATTCTATTTTATGCATTCAAAGTGTTGGCAAGTTCAATAACAAGCAATTGAGAGATACTGGCTTATAAAATATTGCCTATATCATTCTTATACTTATGTACAGTAGGTAATTAAAAAAAGGTTAACAGATAACAAAAGTCCAATGGTTGACTGGCAGAGAACGCCATATGGCGTTAAGTCCGCCATTTGTAAACATTTTCTTGTGCAAAAAAGTTTAAATAAATTTAAAAAATAAGATAGTATGATACAAGAAATAATAATAAAAAATTGATAACAGAAATTCACAACTTATCTGGAAAGTAAGTTTAAAGTAGAAAAAGAAGTTAGTTTAAACTTCTTATAAATACTGCCATCAACTAAATTTTCAGACCAAAGCACAAATGGCGAAGGAGTATGAAAAAGATCTAGAAGACTACAAAAAGATCAAGGAAATGTACATGGCATCCTTAACACAAGAACAGAGAGAAGACATAAAGAGGGTAAAGGAAGAAATGGCCACAGCAAAAGAAAAAAGAAAACTAAAAGCTGTAAGAATTTTGGTTTTTATTAATCCCCAACAATAATTCCACTTAACATGGGTTGGTATATGTAGTTCCACCACTCATTACTAGATGGGTTTTTTAAACTTTCAGGCAAATAAACTTTATTATTTAGCATCATTATGCACCCACTTGTTACTCCCTCCTACTTAGACCAATTTCATACCCTAAATATTCCTAACAAAAAAAAATTAAGCTATTCCTTTATTATTACTTTGAAAAACAACTGTATAAACTTAATATTTTTTTAATAGTTAAAAATAATAAAATGTCTATTTATGTACAATAAAGAATTTAGAATACAATACAATACAATTTCTAGGAACTTAAAGAATTGGGAAAGCCAAAGAAACCAATGTCTTCATACTTCCTGTACATTCAATCAAGAAAAGACATATTCCAAGGTAAACAAATGAAGGAATACCAGGAGAAGATCAAGGCGGACTGGTTGAGGCTGCCCGAGAGCGAAAAACTAAAGTATGAGAAGCAAGCTCAGCAGCTCATGGAAAAATATAGGTATGTCATCACATTTTGACACCTCATCAGGTCTTTCTGTCTCTACTACAGGAGCACGACCCTCTCTGTCCTACAGAGAGCACCTAACAGAGCCATACTTGGTCTTCACTCTCCTCGTTGGCCAGACTGGTTGCAGAGGTCTCATTGATGTTTATAAGCTTTGTTATCTTGTACTTCCTAAGTCGCCTACGACATCCACGGGAGGACTTGGAGTGGCCTTATTCTACTCTGCCAGAAACCACACGGCACATTTTGACTCTTCTTCTTATATATGTATAAGAGTGCTGGGCTCTTGTTGGTGGAGTGCTTTCCATTTTTTCGCTTTATTTTGCTAAGTTCCTAACCTACTTTTATGTTTTCATTAGGGATGCAACGATACGGCTATTACGATACCAATACAAATGACGAATACATCGTAATGGCCAAATACGATAACGAATTACGATACGAATGCATTACGATATTTGTTTAATACCATTTTGATGAATTTATTGAAGCTTTGTTGTATGTTATTATTGTAAGACTAAGTAAAAGTATAAAAAAAGTTATGCATTTTTAATCAATATATTTATTGATTTTATTAATTTTCATCATTAACTTATATTTTAAATTGTTACTATTTGTTACATTTACTGACTATAAATAATTTTAATTGTAGTCGTAATTTATAACTGGCAAATTCTTATTCAGAAAACACAACATATTTAAGTTTTTTCCCTTATGTCTTATTTCTCTCATCACTGTGTATCAGTCCTGCAAGAGTGACGGATGCGAAGCATTCAGAAATTGACGCGTTATGCGTTTCGTTTCACCCGAAATAGTAAAAATTTAAAAATTTTGAAGTAAATGTATCGTAAAAATATCGTATCGTAATATTAACGATAACGAATGATCGTAAAGGTTTACGATAATCGCCGATATACGATTATCGTATCGGTATCGTTGCATCCCTAGTTTTCATGTTTAATTTTTCTTTTATTTGGTTGATAAATTTTCTTCTGGGTTTTTCGACTCCTCTAAATAAAGGTTTTCTCACATAAATTAGTTGGAGAAGTAGACTAGTTTTGGTCGATTTAGATGCCCATCATTAGGGCGATAGAGAGGTGAACCTAAAGGAACTGAGAACCCATCTACCACCCTGTCTAAATTGTATGAATGAGTACCTAATACCTAAGAAGTGAAAATGTGATGTTTAAAGCTAGTGGCATCAGGCATGCTACTAGCATTATTTGCCCTGTCATCCATTTTGTTTATGCTAAAGATATGGTTCTTTATTTTATTTATATTTATTAATAATACCATTCTTTGTTTCCAGGAAAGACATTGAAGCGTGGGAACTAAAAATGATTTCAATGGGACGACCCGATCTAGTACGAACTAAGCCCGTCCGAGTAAAGAAAGCGGCAAGCTCAAAGAAAAAAGAATAGGAACTCGGGTGCTCTGGCGATTCGGCTGACTCGAATACCTTCCAAACCAACCTCAAAGATATTGTACAAAGTATTGATAAGGAAACTGAACCGCTTAGTGTAGAATCACAATTTAAACAGACTAATGTTCCTAATACTCCAGAAATGTCAAAAGTAGAGTCAGAACGTCAGAGCACGGGTGACAATGCTCATAAGACTGAGCTGAATAAAACCTCAAGTCATGAAAAACAACAAAAAGTAGAGTCAGAACGTCAGAGCACGGGTGACAACGCTCAAAAGACTGAGCTGAATGAAACCTCAAGTCATGAAAAACAACAGAAAGTAGAGTCAGAACGTCAGAGCACGGGTGACAATGCTCATAAGACTGAGCTGAATAAAACCTCAAGTCATGAAAAGCAACAACAGAGTAAGACTATCATGAATAGTATTAAAAGTTTCTTTAAGTTTTAGACTCGGTATATTTAGTTTATATTAAGTGTTTTATCACATCATACATTTTATATGCATTTTAGTTGTTTAGTTTGCCATCATTAAACATTCGTAATAATTCGCAGTTTAATTATTTTATTTATACCTGTCATATTTTCCTTTGGTTAATTTATTTTTATATCAGATCGCCTACCTACTTCTTTTAAAACAGGTTTCGCAAAGAGTAGTAGTAGTTTGATAGTTTCAGATCCACAATAAGTTACACATTTTCCCATTTTTTTTAGGATTATAATCTTTTTTTTTATATTATTTTATCAGTGTCAATAGCAACAAATACATATTGTATATACACAGTGATATTTCATTGGTTTTGGAGCCGAAGGCCACTTCATAGGCATCGTTAGTAAGACGGTGACTAAGACCTAATTAGCTAGTCAAAATAAAAATTCAGAAACAAAAAATGATGACTAAACCTCGAAAGTAAAATTGTGAGATCAATTAGTAGTACCGCTGCCATACACCGCACCGCCCGCCGGCCGGCTGGGGTCATCGACGTCACGCAGCTGTTTTGGCCGGCGTACATACGTGGTCTCGTTCGAAAATCATTTTAGCAACTTTTTTATCTTATGTCATACACAAATTTGGATTACGTATACGGATAGAGGAATTAATTTACTTTAAGACATTTTTTTTCGAAAACCAATAAAAATTCAGCGTGTATACTAAGGTAAGCCGATTCTATAATGTAGAGGAACTAAGCAATGGCGCAAGCGCGCGGGCCGCGACCCGGTGATAAGATTTTCTGCTTGACGCGTCTCGCACACTCTCATCGCCAATTTTACTCCATAATTAAATTTTTTATATGGGTACTTTCTGTTCTTGTACATGATCCCTCAACTTTTACTTATAATAATAAAAAGAGGGGCGATTCAGCACAAAGTAAGTAGCTATGTGGTGTAGTGGTAAGCACAAGTACAAATAGTGATGACATTATTTACTTATATCCAAAAAAAATATACAGTTTGTATTGAATATCGAACAAATGCAGCTATGTAGTCAAGTTAGTCTTTGTACTTGCGCCTTCGGTACTTATCTTTCCTATCTTATTACAGGTTTACGCATGCAGCAAGGAATTCAAATGAAATTACTACTACTACATTTAAGAGCCAGACTCATAACAAGGAAAAGCACACAATGAGGAATTTTAGTACAGATAATATAATTTTGATGTGCCCTTGCCTTTTTCACACACTATTAAAGTTAAAGGCGTAAACTGCGTCAAGCGAGACCACCCGACGTGTTCAGTCTATCTCTATCACAAAATCTACGTGCGAAAGAGATGGCAGCATACGTGGCATTTGTTTGGTTTTCATGTGCGTAAGTGGCCACCACTGTTTTCAGATTTTCTAAGCCGCCTAAAAGCATCTGACGTAGCTTAACGACTGTGCCATACAATGATGAAAGCCGGGATAAACGGCTTAAACATATCTTCCGAAGCAAGGAGGAGCTCAAGAAATTTTTATGCCACTTGTGCATCCACCCATCCAAGTACGGACCACGCCGAATGCCGTTTAACTTGCGAAAGCGCTAGTAATGCGCACTCTCACTCCTCGGGTGTCGCCGTGTCTCTGACACACGTAGAGTTTGTGAATAGATTGAACACGTCGCGTGATCCTGCTTGACGCAGTTTACGCCCATATAGGCACTAGATGCAAGTTTCCTCATGATATTTCCTTCACCGCAAAAATGGTAGTTGGAATATAACCAAACATGAGTATGTATGGTCACAAGACTCACAAGTCACTCGTTATATAAAGAGAATTGAATGCGTGCCTACCCTTTAAATAAAAGCTTAAAATAATAAAAAATGTACGTACTTACTGTTTTTTTTTTCATCTTTTTCCCTACTAAAAAAGTTTGAGAACAGCTTCGCAATTGCAACTGATGACGATTGCGAAGCTGATAAACGAATACGGTCTCTTGATCTCAAACCACCACCGCTTGAGCCGCTTCTATGTATGTGTATTGAAAAGGAAAGTAAATAAAATGAAAAGAATATCAGTTTCGAGTACTTTTTTAATTTAAAGTGTTACAAAATATAATTAAAATAAACCTTTTATTTATAACCGATTTCCTTTATTTACACAAGTACATAAGTAATTATGCTCATATATATTTGAAACAAAATATATAAATAGGTACATTGTAGTTAAACTATACCTAAATAAAGAACTAACGGTCAGTTCAGACCGAGAGGAAAAATGGCCGAGCAAATTTAGTAACTCAATTGAAAATAAGGGCCGTATTACCATAGCTTAAAAGTGTATAAACGTTAAAACATAATAAAATGTTCGCGCGTTCTCGAGACCGCAGGAGCATACCCGCGTTTGGCAGTTTATGCTAATAAAGTTCATTTTCGAGTGTCATAACAAAATCCTCTGTTGCGCTCCTCTGCCTGAACTGACCCTAAAATATAACTTTGTGTTTACTGCTAGATGAAATTTAAATACATACAGGGAATATTGGTCATCCATCCTGCCTACTATAAATGAGTCAGAAAAAAAACGAGTTAAAATCTCGAAAATCCAAGTGAGTTGCGTGAAAAAAAATTTGAGATTTTTGACAGGATGTAACAAAAGTTGAATATCTACTTATGATACATATGTAAATAACATTGAGAAAGCTTTGACATAGTAAATGCATAGTTCTTTTCTTGAAAATGCATATTACATACATCACAACCAAACGACTATGCTATAAGCAAAAATAGTGAATTATTATAGATTTAGTAACATCAAATTTAATATAAGTTAGATTTGTAGCTATGCAAATATTAAAACAAAAATATGATGACAATGTTCGTACTAATTTTGTAAATGCAGATTGCAGCGTGAAACCACAAAGATAGGGATTTAAATTGTATTTAACAATAGGCCTCAGTAACAAACTATTACACTTTATACAATTTCGTCAATATATCAAAATATTACATTTTTTATTTACACAAAGCATGAAAATAGTTTAACAACCCTAATTTGGCATAAGTATTAGCTTATGTATATGTGGACATACATTATTTGTGATATAAGTATTAGAAAAATAAATACAATAAATTAAATGCAAGAATAGTTGTGGTAAAAAGCAAAAATGTTAGTGAAGTAAAATTATTAATTTATATCATTATATATGAAACATAAATATTACAAGTCTACACTACTACAATTAATAGAATTTATATTTGAATGAAGGTATTGAGCAAAAATTTTACAAAAATCGATATCTGACTCTAATTTAAAACTAAAATGGCAATATGTGACTAAAACGCACACTTGTCACATCACACTTACATAAAAGGCACAAGCAATCAAACTATGGAACAATCCCATCACATCTAGCTGCTATTGTTAGATATTGCTCAGTCAACAGATACCTCCGAAAGGAGTGAAAAGCGGTCACTATGTAATAAAGCTATCCATTAATGTTGTGTACAGAGACTGCACACAAATTATTGTGAAAAGGTACACAAATACATCCTGCAGCAATGCTCCAATATACTGTGAGACATTCAATGCTTGTTTTATAGTGTTGGTCTGCTGACCCGACAGGCCGTTTAGTAACAAGAGCGCATTCGCTAATTTAGAATTACTCTGGACTGGGAAAAATATCTGCTTAGTGATGGCGTAGGTCGCAAACGGGAGGAATATGTAGTTGTTATCGAGCGGTACTATAGACAAACCATATAAAACCTGTATTAACAAAGATAGTAGCACTATGTCGTATTTGTAAATAGTAAGTTTTTCCCAAAAAGTTTGGCTTTGGACTGACTCTGTAGATGAAGCTTGGAAAGATGTGAAATCGTTTGCTATCGGAGAGTCGCCTGCTGCGACCGAGTCGTGGTCGTGCCTCGATAACAACGAAGACTCGCTTTCCGCAACAAGCACGCCATTGTTCAGAGAAGATTTACAAATGCTGCTACTTTGCGATGTAACGGCTGTAACGGGAGCTTCAAGCGGCTGCTCTGGAATATGATATCTGATTGGTGATGCAGATACTGGAACAGAAACAAACCTCATTTGTTTATCACCTAATTACATGGATATACAGCCCATACTAGCAAAAATGTAAAGTGACTTACGGTTGGGGCTCTCGGTGCCTGTTTTACCAGCTATAAGTTGGAGCCTGTTGTTTGAATTCTCTAAGATTCTCCTTCTCCGAGCTTCGCGACGAGCTGCTGCAGCATCAGCCATATTCACGTTTTGACAATTTTGACAGTAATTAATTTGACATAACATCTGACATCATGACTTGACACTTTTAAAGTTGCCAGTTAATAAATTAAATAAATTAATAAATGTAATTAGTATTTTAATGTTAGCACATACTAGAAAACTTAAAAGTTAACATAACTAATTAATAAATAAATAGAAAAAAGTAATAAGCAAATAATGTAATTAGTGTTCTATTCTAAAACCCAGTTTAAATTTTTCTGCGTTGTTGGAGCGGAGGCAATGTCGTATATTAATGACGCTATTTCCGTAAGTTATTTAGTTCCCTTTTTATTTATATCATTGTAACAGGTCTATCAAATAGAATTCAATTTATAAAAATACATGTTATATTATTTAATACATTTTTTATTTTAGTAATATGCACTCTGCGCAAATTTTTTTAAAATGTTTTTAAAGTTAAATTAATTGACCGGAAGTTGCCTTGTTGTCTGTCGAACAGCAACGCCAAGAATTTTTGTTGTTTGGCGCCTTTCGGGCCGGTAATTTTTTGTGAAAATATCGTCAGCTTGTGTTTTGTGAAAAATTTTGTGAAATTTAATAAAATGGGAGACAAGGGAGACGGAGGTAATTGTATCTCACGTAAAAAGAGCACTGTGAATGTAGTCTCAATGACAGTATTATTTTTTTGGTTACCTACCTATCGGATTCAATCACCATTTATCCTGTTTTGTAGAAACCTTTGATGATGCTGTGGAGGAGAGAGTTATCAACGAAGAATACAAGATATGGAAGAAGAATACTCCTTTTTTGTATGACTTGGTGATGACACATGCTTTGGAGTGGCCCTCGCTGACCGCTCAGTGGCTTCCAGACGTGACAAGGCCTGAAGGAAAGGACTATTCTGTGCACAGGTATGATATAAATACCAATAATATTCATGAATGTACGTACCTATATTTTTGTTTCTAACCAAAGTTTCAACAATATTCATCACTCTTTGTCTCAGATGCAAATCTGTCATGATCAAATATTGTACTGATTGCGATTTGACCATGTAAACTATCATGCCCGGTTTTCCCGGGATCTGCACAGATCTCCATACAGTCCTGACACATCTTGGGTGGGTTCACTCACAAGACACTGTTCCTACCTAGTGACTTGAAAAAAAAACAGTAGGATATTATTAGACAAATGGTATAACTGGGTCTAGTGGCATCATGCCCTTGTAAAGTACAATAAAGGACTTAGGGCCTCCTTCAATAAATTAAAATCATTTTTAATCAATGGCGACCATGGTTTTTGTTTCATTTAAATTTATTTTACTTTGTCGAGTTAACAACTTCTATGTTGGCAAGATTAGTTCTTTTTGATTAACATTGTATACTAAATTTACACAAAAGAACTTCAATATCTTGTATGCAGATTGATACTGGGCACACACACATCGGATGAGCAGAACCATCTGCTAATTGCGAGTGTGCAACTGCCCAATGAAGATGCACAGTTTGATGCCAGCCACTATGATAATGACAAGGGCGGTAAGTAGAGTCTTTATGCCTTTTAAAGTAATGAAATACCTTGAACTATTGACACCAGAGCTTTTCTACTTAATCTTGCAAGACCCGGTTGGCATGTCACAATGCCATCCAGTTTTAGAAATGAAAATCTGTGTTGTGTTCATATACCTAATATTCAAGCTGACTGATAAAAAGTAAAACAAGTTAATTTCTGTTTGTAGAAGTGATTCCTGAATTATTCTCCATCCAAATGAAATTAAAATAAAATATTAGTAAATATATTGTAAAAAATGTAATTTTTTTTTATTCCTTGGCACACTATTGATGCATATTGCTCATAACTGTTTTAGAATTTGGTGGCTTTGGATCAGTGTCTGGCAAGATCGACATTGAGATCAAGATCAACCATGAGGGAGAAGTGAACCGCGCGCGGTACATGCCTCAAAACCCCTGCGTCATTGCGACCAAGACTCCATCCTCGGATGTGCTGGTGTTTGATTATACTAAGCATCCATCAAAGCCTGAGCCATCTGGTGAATGCCATCCTGACTTAAGGTAATACACGTTAAAACAAAATTTGTATGCCTGATGGCGCAGCATGAAGCCCTACACTGTAAACTAACAACTTTTGTACCCATGTCTGAAAAATTTATGATTTATGACTCGTAATCCAATCATAGATATCTTCTTAACGTATAAAAACTGATAAAAAACTGATCTTGTCTGTATTATGTCTTATATTTTTATTATTCAAAGCCATGATATTGTAACTGGAAAATAAATAACACATAAAGTTATGTTTTTTTCCTTGTGTGACATATGAATAAATTCTATTACAGGTTGCGAGGGCACCAGAAAGAAGGCTATGGTTTATCATGGAACCCTAATCTTAATGGATATCTTCTTTCAGCTAGGTAAGTTTATTCCTATTAGCTAAATAGTGATTTTGTTTGATTTGATTTGTGAACTCAGAAAATGGGGTACTTTCCTGGATCAAAATTAATTATATGGTACTGTAAGAAAAATAAAACATCACAAAATAAAAAAAATGGGTACTTTCCTGGATCAAAATTAATTATTTGGTACTGTAAAAAAATAAAACATCACAAAATAAAGAAAATGGGGTACTTTCCTAAATCAAAATTAATTATTTGGTACTGTAAGAAAAATAAAACATCACAAAATAAAGAAAATGGGGTACTTTCCTGGATCAAAATTAATTATTTGGTACTGTAAGAAAATAAAACATCACAAAATAAAGAAAATGGGGTACTTTCCTGGATCAAAATTAATTATTTGGTACTGTAAAAAAATAAAACATCACAAAATAAATAAAATGGGGTACTTTCCTGATTCAAAATTAATTATTTGGTACTGTAAAAAAATAAAACCTCACAAAATAAAGAAAATGGGTACTTTCCTGGATCAAAATTAATTATTTGGTACTGTAAGAAAAATAAAACATCACAAAATGAAGAAAATGGGTACTTTCCTGGATCAAAATTAATTATTTGGTACTGTAAGAAAAATAAAACATCACAAAATAAAGAAAATGGGGTACTTTCCTAAATCAAAATTAATTATTTGGTACTGTAAGAAAATAAAACATCACAAAATAAAGAAAATGGGGTACTTTCCTGGATCAAAATTAATTATTTGGTACTGTAAAAAAATAAAACATCACAAAATAAAGAAAATGGGGTACTTTCCTGGATCAAAATTAATTATTTGGTACTGTAAAAAAATAAAACATCACAAAATAAAGAAAATGGGGTACTTTCCTAAATCAAAAATAATTATTTGGTACTGTAAAAAAATAAAACATCACAAAATAAAGAAAATGGGGTACTTTCCTGGATCAAAATTAATTATTTGGTACTGTAAAACAATAAAACATCACAAAATAAAGAAAATGGGGTACTTTCCTGGATCAAAATTAATTATTTGGTTTTGGTACTGCAAAAAAATAAAACATCTTAAAATAAAGAAAATTGGGTACTTTCCTGGATCAAAATGAATTATTTTTAACGTGATTTTAGATTTATTATTGCAGAAAAACTGATGAGCACTATTTGACTCTCGAACTATGGCTTCATCAGCCTGTATTTCATACAAATCCCATAGAAAATGTTCGTTTTGAGGTAAGGAAAAAGTATCTGAATTGAGTTATAGGAAAGTTGCAGATTGAAGAAGCAGGATTGAAAATCTTCATTCTCTAATAACCTTTTTGATGTTAGGGACCATAGTTTTGTTTGACCACTGTTTGTTAAGGCTATTATTGCCTGACAGATTCAAATGATTTTTTTCGTTATATAAGTCTGGGCAACATATGGGGTATAATTGATTTTGTAAAGCAAAACCATAATGTCGAAGTCATAAAGTCCACGCGAACAAAGTCGCGGGCTTTAGCTAGTCTCAAAATATTAATATTTCATATCCTCCACAGCGATGACCACACAATCTGCCTATGGGACATCAACGCGACGCCGAAGGAGGGCCGCGTGATCGAGGCCAAGTCCGTGTTCACCGGACACACGGCCGTGGTGGAGGACGTGGCGTGGCACCTGCTGCACGAGTCGCTGTTCGGCTCCGTGGCCGACGACCAGAAGCTCATGATCTGGGACACCAGGTCAGTGCACGCGTGCAGACTACGCTTGGCCACATATAATATAATAGGGGTGACGACAGGGTCCGAAGAGTATGATGAGTCCGTCTTTTAAATTATCCAAAAATAATGGACCTGTATTTTTCAGTTTACCAAAAACATAAAAATTCATAGATAGGGAGCGTCAAAGTTCCGGAGTGGAGGCTTGCAACGTTACACTTAAGTAAAAATCGTGCTTAAGTGTGACGTCACGCAAAATTTATATGCGCTTTATCTTTGTTATTTTTGGTTTCTCAGAGAAAAGAAAAATATGTGTACAATATTTTGTAATAATCTAACCGATAGACCAAAAATATTTTTCCATTTGTCATGCCTATTTTATTTATATCATCATCATCATCATCATCTTCCTCGCCTTATCCCTATTTGGGGTCGGCTCTGTATGTCAACTCCCTCCACAGTTTTCTATCATTAACCATATTTGTATTAACCCCCCTCTCCTCCATGTCCCGCCTTATCTTAGTATATTTTTTTCTATTCATATATAAAAGTCTATATGATACTACTTTACTGTCTACGCTACTACTATACCTATTGTCTATCCTATAATACGTTGTTTGGAGAAACTTACTAAACTTAGGCAGGCCAAGTGCACGCAGTTTAGGTATAAAGCTAAGCGGCCCCTCTAACGTGGCTTATTTATATATATGTGGAGGTTATTAATTCGAGTGTATGTTACGCGATATCTTCGTCTTTTTTTATTTGAAAGCCTTTACTACCAAGTTGATCCCATATTAATTTGGTAAAGTCATGATGAAGAACTTTGGAGGTATGGAAAAAAATCCTGAATGAAATTGAAGTTGGTTGTTTTTTCTGTTTTGATAAAAATTAAATTGTAATGTATCCAAGAGTGATTCTTCTGTACTTTAGTACTATTGCGTATTCTTTGGCTTAGGCTACTTTTACACGCAGACGTCGGACAAGTCGCAGACAAATATGACTACCTTACTTTAATAATTTCATATTTTCTTTTCCATTTAGTTATACCTGTGTCACTACCTGTTTAGGTATCGAAAATATACCTACATTATTTTTATGCCCGCGCATACCACTCCGAATTGGCAAATTCAGTGACGTGAATCGTATGTCTAGAGTTGTAAGAATGAAATTGGCTTGCAATGCATTTCTAGGTATCTAAAGAAAGAGGTGTCGAGTTCTGACGCGAGCTAAATAAAACCATATCGCTAAAATCATTGAGTAGATATTTCCTTAAATTACTTTGCTATAAGACTTCTGTACGTTAGTACTAGTACTTTTCTGTGGTTATACTGTTTCATTTTTGTCCAGATGTAACAACACATCGAAGCCATCGCACACAGTGGACGCACACACCGCCGAGGTGAACTGCCTCAGTTTCAACCCCTACTCCGAGTTCATCCTAGCAACCGGCAGCGCCGACAAAACGGTACGAACATTTTCCATTTGACAACAAATCCTCACTAGTTAAGTCAACTTGTTGCATATCAACGTTCTTTGATGGTCTCAAAAAGAAACTTATCACAAAGATTGTACATAGAAGCCTATTAAAAAATTGGCCGAGTGCGTGTCCGGCCACGCGCAGTGTAGTTTTGCATAGTAGCGAATGCCAGTTTTGAGTTCATGCCATTAAAAACGTCTTAATACTAATTTTTTATTGAATTTGTATGAAATTTTCCTTTTCCGAATACATTATATAAGTTGATCGCCCACAACTTTTTAATTTGAAAACCCTAATTAGCTTTGACAGACAGACAGACAGTCAGCGGCGAAAATGTAAGGTTTTCTTGTTTACTACGGAACCCTAAATAATGGGTGCGTCAGTCAGCAACGGGTGTGCTAGTAATTTATCTAGTGAGCTAGTCATTTATCACTATTTCTGTTTTCCCAATATACATCCACTTGATATGGCCTTCAAAGACCTACAAGCTCTGTCTAGTATAAGATAAAGATATACTTATGGTTATTTTCCTGGGTCAAAAATAATTTGGTAAAGAAAAAAAGTCACAAAATAATATCACTTGTCATGATCGTTTTTTTAATGTGATTTTAGATTTATTGTAGCAGAAAAACTGACGAGCGCCCTGTAGTTCATATAAATCCCATAGAAAATGTTTATTTTGACGTTTTGAAAAAAATATCTAAGTTATTGAAAAATAGCAGATTCTGCAATCAATCTTAAGAGATAGGTAATAATGAGCGAAGTCTCCTGGCACAAGCATATTCTTTGCTCCAGCAATAAAAACATTGTAAACTAAATAGTTACCAAACATTTGTTTTTATTACATTACATATTTTTTACTTCAGTATTTTGATTGAGATTTCCTATGACACAGGTAGCACTATGGGACTTACGGAACCTGAAACTGAAGCTGCATTCGTTCGAGTCGCACAAAGACGAAATATTCCAAGTGCAGTGGTCGCCGCACAACGAGACCATCCTGGCGAGCAGCGGCACTGACAGGAGGTAATTCTGTGGTTTGAGCATGATAATTACGGTCCTTTATACTGGCAGGGTCGCCATGTGTAGAAGGCGACTGTATTGAAACACGGTTTGATTAGGACTCATAGAGCAGGATATAAAAAACTATGCTCTTAATTCACAGTTTTTTATAACAACAATTCACGATTACTTTTCATTGGTTTGGAAAAAATAAATAATATAGTAAATAAATTCTTCTATTCATATCCGTAATCTAGATTTGTGTATGACATGATAAAAAGTTTCAAATATGATTTTCAATCGAACCTGTGTAGTTAAGCCCGTCCAAAACTGCCGCTTGACCTCCATGAACACCGGCCGGCGGCGCCTGGCGACGGTACTACTCATTGAGCTTACGATTTTACAGTCGAGTTTTAGTCAACAATTTTTGTTATTGTGTTACAGAATTGTGTTATTAACACTATTTGTAACTCAAGAACGGCTGGACCGATTTAAATGAAACTTAGTATGGATATTGTTTAAGACCCGGGGAAGGCTGTTTTTTTATTTAGCCATTCATGTCCCACTGCTGGGCAAAGGCCTACCCTCATTCCCTCCATAACTCTCTGTCTCTGGTTTTAACTTCCCAATTCTGTTGCTTTCAAATCGTCTGCCCATCCTGTCTTTGTTCTACCTCTCTTTCTACGTCCATCCAGCCTAGTTGGACTGAAAATGAACCAGAACAAAACCAAACTGATGACCAAGTGCACGAAACATAGGGTTGTGGTTGATGGACATGATATGGAGTACGTCGACGAGTATATATAAATATCGGGGAAGGATATAGTATAGATTTTATCCCGAAATTTCCACGGGCACAGCTAGTTCCTTACAAAAGCGTCGGTAATTGATATCAACTTGTGAAATTGTTGCAGACTGCACGTGTGGGACCTGTCCAAGATCGGCGAGGAGCAGACGGCGGAGGACGCGGAGGACGGCCCGCCCGAGCTGCTGTTCATACACGGCGGACACACCGCCAAGATCTCGGACTTCTCTTGGAACCCCAACGAGCCCTGGGTCATTTGTTCTGTCTCGGAAGACAACATCATGCAGGTAATATCACTATTTACCGGTGTTACCCGCGCCTGGTCACTTTTGTTTGAAGAAAAAGCGCAAGAAATCTGCTCGAAATGTCCGCTTCGCTGTTTCCATTATAGCGGAGCGGATATTTCGAGCATTGTGATTGGTCAATTCATGCACCGCTAAGCTCCTATCCGCTCTGCTCCGCTTCAGTGGAAACGCAGGCTAAACGTTGAACTAGTCGCGGACTCGAACTCGCAAGTGGGCGTGGCCAAAAAGTATGCTGTTTCACCTAACATTGTGGCGGGCGAAAGCAGTGTAGTGAAATGGACCGACAAATTATGGTAGATCGAGCGCGTAAAAAAATACGTAGTCATTTGGGAAAAGTCGTTTAAAAAATTAATGCATTAATCATTTATTTGAAAGTTGATTAAAATCTTCGGTAATTAATTTAAAATTAAATAATTCTGGCCAGGTTGGAGAAGTCTCATTGATGTTTATAAGCTTTGTTTAGCTTGTATTTCCTAAGTCGCCTTCTACGACATCCACGGGAAGACTTGGAGTGGTCCTATTCTACTTTGCCGGAAACCACACGGCGAACATCCAAATATGTGCGTTCTTTCTCTGTTATAAAATAGGCATGACGAATGGAAAAATATTTTTGACCTATCGGTTAGATTATTAAAAATTATTGTACACATTTTTAAAAAAAAACAGCGCATTTAAATTTCGCATGACGTCCCGTCTGGGTACGAGTTTTACTTAGCGGTGACGTCGCAAACTCCCACTCCGGAACATTGACGCTCAATATCTTTGTTAATTTTTACTTTTTGGTAAACTGAAAAATAAGGGTCCATTATTTTTGGATAGTCTAAAAGACGGACTAATTACAATCATACTTTTCTGACCCTGTCGTCACCCCTGTTAGCATCATCAGGTCTTTTTGTCTCCACTGCAGGAGTACGAATCTCTGTACTCCTAGATCCATACTTGGCCAGAGCAGCCAGAGGACTCCACGCTGGCCAGACAGGTTGGAGAGGTCTCATTGATGTTCATAAGCTTTGTTTAGGTCGCCTTCTACGACATCCACGGGAGGACTTGGAGTGGTTCTATTCTACTCTGCAGGAAACCACACGGCGAAGAACCAAATATATGCGTTCTTTCTCTGTTATTTACTACAAAATAAGCGATACAGCGTAAATGTAACAAGTGTATTTCGGTGTCAGGTGTGGCAAATGGCGGAGAACATATACAACGACGAAGAGCCCGAGACGCCCGCGTCGGAGCTGGAGTCCGGCGTCAACGTCAACCACGGGTAGCGCGCGCCGCCCGCCCGCGCGGACTACAGCTAAATGTTCACTTTTGTTCCTTGCGTTTACTGAATATATTAGGTCTAATAAAATATACTGTAACTATTTAAGGGTGAATTCAGTCCGTGATAGTGAACAACTTTCCCCAAGGAATATATGTCGAAATATGAAAAATATTTTTTGTCTTACCATACAAACTCGAAAAAGGTTAAGAACTTAGCGAAAGAAAGAGAGACATGGAAAGCACTCCACCGACAAGAGCCCAGCTCATATCTCGACATATGTTCCTTGGGAAAAGATGTTCACCATCACGGACTGTATTCACCCAAAAATAGTTTCAGTATTGTTTGTTAGAACTTACATATGAGACACCAAATGGCAGAACAGTGAAGTCAGGGCCAAGCTGTTGTTATTGGATGCATTTGATGGAGCAAAAGAACCTAGTGTCAACTTGTTTGTTTTTCGTGTGTGTTAGTGGCTAACACTGGTGTCAGATTTTTTAACCTGCTTAAAAGCATCTGACACAGCTTAACGACTGCTATATGATGATGACAGCCGGGACCAACAGCTTATACCTGCCTTCTGAAGAACGGAGGAGCTCAAGAAGTTTTTATGCCACTTGTGGGCACCAATCCAAGTGCAGACCACGTCCGAGGTCGCTTTACTTGCGAAAGCATGCGCACTCCCGCCAGGTGACCGAGCTCCTCAATTGATGGTCCAATAACAACGGTTACAGTCGATTGGACCTGACGTCACGGTGTCGCCACCTGGTGTCACATTGTTGAAAACTCATCGTTTCCCGAGCGCTACGCCAGGTAACAGCACGAAAATGTCATCCAATACTACAACGCGGTCACATTAACTTGACGCATCGCTGGAATGCGAGGCCCTGCCCGCCATGCGTCAAGTTAATGTGACCGTGATGTACTGTTGGGTGTTTTCGACCAACTAAAGACTTTGATGGTAATTGGGTAGATGAATGGGTCAAAAATAATCTATTTGGTACTGTTCATAAAATAAAACGTCACAAATAATGTCACTTTTCATTGATTATATCCATTTTCAACATGATTTTAGATTCATTAATGCAGAAAAACTGATAATTAGAGCACTATTTGACTTCAAAAAAGTATGACGTCACGCTTTCTTATTTCATAAAATCCCAAAGAAAATGTTTGTTTTGAGGTTAAGAAAAAGTATGACTTCAAAAAAGTATGACGTCACGCTTTCTTATTTCATATAATCCCAAAGAAAATGTTTGTTTTGAGGTTAAGAAAACGTATGACTTCAAAAAAGTATGACGTCACGCTTTCTTATTTCATAAAATCCCAAATAAAATGTTTGTTTTGACGTTAAGAAAAAGTATCTCATTTGAATTGTTGTCATCTAGCGGCTTGCTTCGCAATACTGAATACGAATATCCCAACCGAATAGCCCAATTAATTATTCGTGCTCACGTATGTATGTATACCCCCAGACTAGAGCATTGTTTACACATAGATTGATGACCATAAAGTTATATTTAGTTACACCGTGCTTCGGAAACCACGTCAAGCTATTTCTGAGGTCATCACGGACTGGTAGTCGTAAAGCTATGTCAAATGTTTTTCGACGTAACTTAACATCTGACGCCAGTTTTAGCCAATAGCCACACACACTTGTATGGTCAATATATGTTCCTTGGGAAAAGTTGTTCAAAATCATGGACTGAATTCACCCTTAAAATACTTTCAGTATATTTTGTTAGACGTCATATAATGTCGGCAGTTTATTGGGACTGACACTGCTGTGCTGCCATCTGGTGTTAGCTTTTTGGAAACCCTCCTTAATGACTCTGAAGATTCCATCGGCTGAAGGAAAATAAAATGTTACAATAATTAATGTGTAAAATTAAAACTGTGAAATAGTTTTATAGCACAATCCTTTTTCGCGATATTCTACTTCAATTGAACTGTGTTCAGCCCAAATATAACCGATGTACGATAAATATATATATATTTTAGTTTACCATTGAAGGCGCCTAAATTCAAGTCACCCGTTATATAACAGCCTTATCACTGACAATGTACCGTAAATTTTCATGAAACGATTCACAACATACTCATTCTCTTTAATAAAAAGCACTTCGCCTCAATTAGTTTTGATAGTGGGTGAATGATGAACCAATGATTTTTAAGTGTTCTACAAAATATTTCACACTGTTTTCTTTTTGCTAAAGATGCAATGGCAACCTGGTTGATATAATGATATAATAATAATGTATTAAACTATGTATGTATTGTATAGTGATCGGCAAACAATTTGAACACAAAGTGACGGAGTGGGGGAAAAGGGGCCGTTTCTCAAATTCTCTTCTGCCCATTGTGGTCTGTTCAAGTTGTTTGCCGACTTATAAAATCGAGATTTTCAATGTTGTACCTCAAATATCATCATCTCCACAGAGACTGTTAGTTTGTAAATGGATGTTTGATGAATGTCCCTTCACTTCTTTATCCGGTCAAGACCCGGACGACATTAATAAATGTCCACGTTCATTGTCTTACTATTGTGTCTGGTATTGGCGGTAAAGGAACGGTTAAAAGAAAGGTACCGCCATCATTATTTTGAGCATTATGGTATATTGTATTGAATTCTATTTACGTAATTACAATAATAACCATTTTATTGTATCTACTAAATTTCCTGCTGATGGTGATTTCTGAGTTTAATAAAGGAGCCACATGATTAAAAGTGGGAATCTCAATTTAGAAATGATTCAGATGTACGATTCTGGCGCGCTCATTTTAAATATGTAGTCTCATAGTCGTTCAGCTAGATGGTACTATATAATTTCTTCAACATACATATGTATTGCCCTCAATAATTATTATAAAATAAATTCAGTTTGTTTAATTATGTAGAATTTTAGTGATACGTTTTTATGAAAGCGCGTTTTGTTAATTCGAATGCTCAGGAATTTTTCTTCAAACTATCCCTTTTTTATGCTCCGATATATTATAAAAAGTTACGCAAATAAAGTGGAACAACTACGAGAAAATTTATAGTTCTAATGCTAGAAAATGTGGAAAAGATGTTTGAAACGACGGCCGGCGGGATGTAATTTCACTTTAATTTATTTTACCGCTTAAAAAGCAAGTTTTTAAGTGTAACCATGTTTTCAAAGAAATCTGTTCGTGAACCGGCCGTAACCAATGTAAAAGCCCTTTTTGGTGCCCGACTGAATAAAGGTTTTTGAAACAAGTAATGGAATGTAATTTTAAGCTCTGCTAATTATTATTATGATTAAAATATTGTAATAATTTTTTGTCTTTTATTTCTTGTTTATTAAAAAAACTTTATTGATACAAATATTTTGATAACTATTTTTTATTAATCATAATTGCGTCGATTATCTTTCGTTGCGCATTTGGTCTTGAACTCTTGACCCATTAAATTCGCAGCTCAAATGGCCAGAACGTTGAGAGAAAAAACAATACACGGAGCCAGCAACTTTTTCTACTACATAAGTAATACTTACTTTATTGTACACCAAAAATATAACAATAATTCAAATATATACAGGAAAAAAAATTATGTACAATAGGCGGTCTTATCGCTAAAAGCGATAAGACCGCCTATTGTAAAATTTCTTCCAGACAACCGATATAAACAGGAATATTACTAACGCCGCTTGTTTAATTATTGTTAGCTTTATTATAGACCTTTACAGAATCGGTTATATAAGTGTTTATTTTTTTCTATGAGTAAATTCTATAAGTTATACCTAGTTATTCTTGCCTTTATAGTCGTACATAAGGCCCTAAACGTACATAACAATTTGGTCACTATACAACGCGGTTTTCACATGGAAAGCACTCCACCGACAAGAGCCCAGCTCTTAAATATAAGAAGAAGACAACACGGTTGGGATATACCCGTAATAAATCGAACCACGGGCTATACTAGAACACTACAGTATAATGACGATAAAAAAAAATCGACATTCCCATATAAATTGCCCGGGCGGCCGCACGCTTTCGTATGGAAATGCCGAATTTTACCTCCCACATTACTCGCATGTTGATTTTTTTGTCCAAAATTATATTATAACTTTTGCAGGATTAATATACGTACAAACCCATGCCAAATTATAGCTTTCTAGTACTTATAGTCTCGGTAAAACCGCGGACGAATAGACAGATATGGCGAAATAAGACTTCCTCTTCCTTGTTTACTACGTAACCCTTAAAATTACCTCCATTACATATCCTACCTGAACTAAAAAGCTAGGTATTCAAAGCGTCAGTAGTCTCAAAAAATTATAATTATTTTCTTAAAATACTAAATCTAAAACAAAACGTTATCTATCGTGTACACGGGAACGAGTTCCCGCCACGGGAATACGTCGCCGCACCCGATAACGTCATCTTCATATCACCCTATTTTGCGAATCAGTCTGTGCAGGGCGCGCGCGGCAAAATGTCGCCACATCGTACGATTTTCATTTTCGTTATTTTGATTTCTTTGGCATATGCGAGACGGACTGGCGGCTCCGGAGGGTATGGAAGTCGCGGAACGCATAGCTATCCGCACTCGACTGGCTACTCCGGCAACAACGCACATCAATCTACGAACTACGGGGCAAACCAGGGCCATTCCTACCCTGCATCGACCGGCTATTCTGGAAACAAGCAGCAATATGGTCAACACCAACAAACCACCAATGTTCATCAGCGGAACACTTACACCCACACCTCCAAAACGGAAGTACACCACCACTATCACTACAGCCCTCCTCCTCATATAACTTATGGATCTCAAACCCTTCCAGTGTACCACGGCTCTCCCCCAGTTTACGTTTACAAGTACAGGGACTCTGGAAGCAGATTTGACAATTTATTGACTGGTCTCGCCTTGTATAATCTTGGAAAAATGTCTGCGCATAGCCATTACCATGACCGTCAATACGAGAGCAGACCGGGAGAAGTGTGCAAGCTAGGGATTCATAAGTCTAACGGTGATTACGAAGAATCGCGTATCAACTGCGAGCTGATTTCCAGCTTTATATGGGAAGCTGAGACCACACGCAATCAAGTGCCGAAGAATACAAATACCGTCACGACATCGGTAGTGAACCAATCAGTGACCCACTCTAACGGCACGACGAACAGCACTGTGACTGTCACGAACACCACTGTAGTAAATGCCCTAGATGTCAAAGGGCCATCCATACAAGTGACGCCGGGCATGACCTGCTACCTCATGCGGATTTCGAGGGACTACTCAACTTTAAAGAAAACGGTGGACTGTGGCATTCTTCAAACTTACGCTGCAAGTTCGATGCGGCGAAATGGATCAGTGCGTGTTTTGCCATTTTTAGAAATGTTGGTGATAAGTAACACAATCCTATTTTATTACTATGTGAAATAATTGATTATACCTCATTATGTAAAATTAAGTAGGTAGTCCATAAATAACGGGATCAAATATTATCGTTTTTCTTATTTTTGTACTTATACAATTAAATAAAGTCATTAAATCGAGTTACGTTAGGTAATGCCGGTATGTGTATACGTTTGTAATTTTGTCGAATCAATGATAATGATCAACTTCCTGCGATAAAACTGAACCGATTTTGATGATTTTATTTTATTGAAAGCCTTTACTATCTAGTTGGTCCCATATTCCTTTGGTGGCGATATAATGAAGAACTTTTGAGATATAGAAGAAACTCCTCAACGAAAATGAAGTCTCTTTTGTATTTTTTTACACATTGGCAAAGTACTTAAGTACTTGTTAGCCATATGCATGAATAGGTATGATTGGCACTTTTGTTAAGTAAAGTTTCTTATTACAAAATAGACATGCTCTAGTTCTTGTGTCGACTATAATTTCATAGATAGATACTCTGTGACGATCGCTCAATAGATGCAGACTGGCCGGCACCATGGGAGGGTGCGTTATCCCTCGTGATAAACAAATCGATAGACAATTTGACTCAATGCCAACAGCTGAGGAGTGTAATCAGTGGGCGAGGTCCTTAAAAACAATTTATTTATGTTTATTTAACCTTTATTGTTTATCAAATACAAATTGTACATAAACAATAGGCAAACTTAGTGCCCAAAACAATAACTACTTTACTGTTTACAGGATTAGGTTGTAGTTGTAACTTGTAAGCATGCTCTTAATTTTTTTATCTAGTAAAATCTTAATATAAGTTCGATAAATGAAAGTTGAAAATAATAATGGTAGGTAAAGAGAGTGGCTTATAATCGCCGAAATATCAGCACCAATGACAAACTTAAGTAAATGTAACCTGGTAGATATACTAGGACAAGATCAATTTATTTTTTGTGTTGATTTGTTTAAAACGTCAGGATACGAGTATGTGGTGTTGCATGATATTCACTGTCTGCGTGTCCCCATCTAATTTAGGCGGGGCACCGTATAGCTCACGCTAGGGCTTTCCTTTAATTACAGGTAATTTAATAGCAACGCCCACGCTAAAATCGCGTTTAATGTAGTTGTCTCCTGAAGTAAAAAGTTGTAAAGTGTGTAAAGTTCTGATCTGAGTTGATACGTAAATAATAGCTAATAGAGCTATAATTTATTCATCAATTAAATAAATAGTAATAATTTGGATTTTATTTAACATGTTTTGGACCCAAAGCTGAGCTAGTCCAAGCAGTCCTACCAAGTTTGTTCCACTAGTAGGTCTACTGGGATATTTCGTCCCTCATTGAAAAAACGGCAACTCCCAAGTCTTTCCGTGGATGTCGTTTATATAAGGCGACTTAGGAATTACAAGCTAAACAAAGCTTATAAACATCAATGAGACCTCTCCAACCCGTCTGGCCAGCGTAGAGAGTATAGGCCAAATCCTCTGGCTGTTCTGGCCAAGTATGGCTCTGGTATTACAGAGAGGTTCGTGCTCCTGCAGTGAAGACTAAAAAGACCTGATGATGATGATTACACATACACCCGATATTGTCAGCAATGAAATAAACTAGTAGTTCGCCACGAACTTGACCTCGCGAATATTATTCCAAAGGAAGTGCCTCCGCTGCCGGCGCTGGTTGCCGAATTGGCTGCCGGCGCCGGTATAACACGATCTGTGTCTATAGTAAGATATGCATTTTTAAGAAAGTTGTTCAGTAACCCGGACTGAATTCACCCTTAAATAGTTTCAGTATATTTTGTAAGAAGATTTGTATTGTATGTATATCCGTCAAGGCTCAGCCTAGTCAGCTAGACTTCGCGAATCATCCTAAACCCGTTCAAGTATAACGTATAAAAAAGTTGTTCAGACAAAAAAGTTGTGCAAATAAAAAAAATGCGTTTTTATAATGGCAACAAAAAAGTCTAATGACATTTTTGAAAATATTTGGAAATGGCGGATATATGACACTTTTAAAATTTTAAACCCCCATATTTCCGCCATTTTGAAAAATTTCAAAAAAACTGGCTCGACAAAAAAATTCTATTTAGTTGCTGAATCTGCTTACAAAATTTCATGAGAATCGGTTAAGAAATGCGACCTGTAGGCGAGAACAGACAGACAGACAGACGGACAAAAGAATTTTTGGCTAATCTCGAAACTGAGACGTTTCGCTCGCTTCGCTCGCTCGGTCAATCATATCAAAATCTGCATGTCTAGGTTTGTCTGTTGAACTTCTGTATGATACATGCTCCGTAGAACGTGTAGTGGTATTTGGGAAGAATAAATAAAAGTAAAACAGCCAGTTTACATTTTTATTTTGTCAGAGAACAATTTAGGCAGATTTTGCCAGCACTGGAAGTACTTGGGGTCCAGTTTCTGGCAGGTCTCCGCGCCCCACTTTGTAATGGCCATGCTCAACGATGATTCGAACATAAACGCCTGTAAAATAATGGAAATTTAATAAAGTAACAAATGTATGGCTTAATTTTTGACTATCGCGGTCACAATTACTATTATTCAAATCACCAGCGATAAGTCTCGTACATACATACATACATACTATCATGTCTTTATCCCTAATGGGGCAGACAGAGCATTTTGGGTCTTGCGGCTCTATGCAGAGCCTAGGGCCGCAAGACTCAAAAGCCACTTTTAGCGTCATGGTGGGCGAGAAGATGGAAAAGCAATCAATACAGTGACGGGTTGCTAGCCGCATCGCCTGTTAAAATGATTCGCATTTTTGCCCATTCCCTCGATCGGCTTTTACGATCTGCGCGGGAAGAGAAGCAGCTGGTACATTCTAAGTTTTTTCGTTTCTCCCAGACCAGCATGGGAGTCTCGTCTAAGTAATAAGTCTCGTAATGTGAATAATACCTATAATCGGCAAAGTGCGATCTTAATATCCTGTTACAAGTAGCGACACGTAAGTTTAGCGCTGAGTGAAATCTAGAGGAGATATTATAACTGCGCATCATGCGCAGGGGTACAGTATAAATTTTTGACATCTGCGCAATAACGGTCAGCGGAGTTTCGTGCCGCTACCTATACCTACTTTATTTTTGTTTTGAAATGGTATTTAAGGAAGAAGACTGGCTTCCCCAAAGCCTTGACATAAAGTTGATACCTATTTGGTGGCATTTTTGTAGTCATCATCATCGTTTCAGCCGCATAACGTCACTGCTGAACATAGGCCTCTACCAAAGATTTCCAAAATGACCGATCTAGAGCGGCTTGCATCTACCGACCTTGGTCAGGTCGTCAGACCACCTTGTGGGTGGGTGTCTTATTGCTCCTTGGTGTCCTTCTTCGCTTGCCTGTAAGTGGCCGCCATTCGAGAACCTTTGTACATTTGGAGCATTTTACTACAAAAATGTAGGATTTTGTACTGCCCTAAACTTGTACAAACCTGTGTCCCCTCGGCAACCCTCTCAGGCTTGAGCTCTGCGCGGGAAGCCCCCGCGAAGCACTTGTCGTCCGGCCCGTGAGGGGTCATCATGGAGTGCAGCGACGCGCCGCCGGGCAGGAACCCGCCCTCCTTCGCCTCGTACGAGCCCAGGATCAGGCCCATGAACTCGCTCATGCAGTTCCCTAAAAAAGGTTCTTTTAATTTACACTTTCATCAATGACTACCTCCGTGGCGTAGTGGTCACCATGCTAATCCGCCACCCAGAGGTTCCGGGCTCGATACCCGTCAGAGCAAGTTGGAAAAGGGCCTTTTTCAAATCGTCCTGGGTCTTGGATATTTATCTAATATATATATAGTATCGTTGAGTAAGTGTCCCATAACATAACACAAGTCTCGAACTACTTTGGGGCTAACTCAATCAGTGTAATTTGTCCCTATCGGTATATATTTATTTTATCATCATTTCAGCCGCATAACGTACACTGCTAGACATAGGCCTGTCCCAAGGATTTTCAAAATGACCGATCTAGAGCGGCTTGCATCCAGCGACCGTGGTCAGGTCGTCAGACCACCTTGTGGGTGGCCTGGGTGGGTGTCCTACGCTTCGCTTGCCCGTACCTAGTCATTGTAATATAACTGCCTCCGTGGTGTAGTGGTTAGAGCGTTCGGCTCATACCCGGAGGTCGCGGGTTCGATTCCCGGCGGGGGCAACGACTTTCTGTTGTTGTCCTAGTTTGATTAGGACATTGTAGGCTGATCACCTGATTGTCTGATAATTAAGATAATCCGTGCTTCGGAGGGCACGTTAAGCCGTCGGTCCCGGTCACTGTCTTTGACATTAGTCGTTACCTTAAACCATAGATCTATCATACTACAAGATATAACTACCTTATTGTAAAATGAGACCAGAAACGAAATGTCATGTCTGACTTTAAAATGGTTGTACCTACTACACGCCACGTACTTCGTCGATATCGATAAAAAAATGTATTGTGATTATGAATCAATGTTCTTGGTAATGTTATGACAAGAAATATATACTTAAAACATTTTAATCTCTTTGTCCCTAGCGGTGTAGATGTCGCCCAAGTCTAAAAGTCAGTTCAGTAGCTATATTACTTTAGTAGATGCGTGGGTGGAAAATGGAATAAACGGATAAAAATATGTTATCAGGCTAAATTCAGGTCATGATAGCAAACAACTTTCTCAAGGAACATATGTGAAAAAGAAAAAAAAAATGACCTCCCGTACAAGTTGACTTATCAGCAGATCAGAGTTTACACAAAAAACACGAAACAAAAATATTATTTTTCAGACACAAACCGTCTCCAGCGAATAATTTCTGTTTTGAACGAAACATTTTTTAACGTTAGGGTTTATATTCTCTATGGTTAACCACATCATGAGGTGCTACTTTTCAAATGCGGAGTCACTAAACGAACAGTTTTTTGTATGGAAAAACCATTCGTTTAGGTGACTCCACTTTTCAAAAATGACACTTAAGATACCTAATAATATTTATTTTTGATTACTGTTATCATCATTTTTGCCAGACGAAGAACTAGAAGATGTGTTCGGCATTTTACCAATTGCAGATAATAGAGATAGGCTCCAAAGGACTCGTACCCAAAACCATACAATAATTAAAAAAGAAACCCTTCCCCTCTCGCCTCGCGCAGCGCATGTTTTCCATCTGCTTTGGAAAGCAGAAACATGTGTATGCCATAGACAATTGTGTATAGCCACGCCCCTTTGTTTGCATGTTTTTGTGTAATGTTTCGAAAATTTAGGTGCAGGAGACCCGGCTTAAGAATCCTTCTGAATTCTTCTGCATTCTTTGTATAAAACGCGTTAGCTCGAAATGTTTACTGCAAATAATAGGTTATCCATTTTTAAAATTGTCATTTGTTGGGAATCTGTCAAAATAAAAAGTAATCAATTACTTTTACCGAAATAATATATATATTGTTTTTATAAGAATAAGAAAAAAGAATAAGCGCTAGACTGATAAAATTAACTGTAACAAAAAAATTACATAATAATATAAATAGGAACCAATGTTAGGAAATAAATCTTACCAACGAAAATCGAAACTCATTATAAAATATTCCGATTGTAATTTTATTCAAAAAAAGTTTGTACTGATAACTAAAAACTATTGACTTTTTATCGATATATATATTCATGACACAAAATGACGTCAATAATTAGTCAAGCCCTAGCGGAATCAGACAATTTTATATTTTATGCAATATATTACTGAATTCCTTAAATAACTAATAAATATTGTGTTATCTTTCAATGAAAATATAAAATGCATGATTTTGAGTGGTTTTTTGGTGAAGTTGCGAAGGAAATAGTGACTAACTGGAGAAATATGTGTCTGGCAAAATTACCCGTGAAATGTGTATTTACTGGGAATCTTGTTTGTTGTTGTATCACAGTCGGTAAAGCTGCAAAATACCATCTTACCAAGGTAAGGAAACTTATGGAAAAACACAGTTTACTATAAGAAAAATCTAATTTTCGTTTGACACTTTATCAGCTAGGATTACCGCGGTTGACTCTCATCCAAAAGTTGGCTCATGTCAGTGTGATCGCTATCTCTTTTGCTCTTGTATTAGCGACATTAACGTATTTTTTGTCGCACTCGGCATGTTCCGTCTTCTTACGTAGTAAAAAAAATTCTATGTCTATGCCTTAAACCATATCAGAGGCCTTTAAGGCGGTTTAAAAACTCTGATACTAGTGTTAGTCACTAACAAACATGCACGATAAGAAGAAGACTTGGTCATTCGAGAACCTTTTTGCACCATATGCGGGCATCGGTTCGTGTCGCGCTATTTACACTTTACACCTCACTTTCACTTCGCTCGCTTGTTTAATGTAAATAATTATAGTCATTGCCGTATTTTTATAAAAAAATCCCCGGCGTAAGGTAATCGAAATTGGTTTTATCTATATAATTTTAGGCAAGCGTACAAAATGTAGGTAGAAAAAAGGAGTAATAGCCGCTGAGGACAGGATTCGAACCTGCGCGGGTATAACCCATTGGATTTCAAGTCCAACTCCTTAACCACTCGGACACCTCAGCTCTGTGACTCATTTTGAAAATAAAGTACTTACCAAGTACTTACTTATGTAGGAATGTAAAATACATCGTGACAAAAGTCATATTTACATCATAAGTAAGCAATTAAACGTTTGTTTACACATGTGTTACAATATGCTGTATTATGAAATGTTTTTGTAGGCAGTTTAAAAACATCTAAGTATTACATACCACATCATAAATACTAATTACTAGTATTACTTAAATAGGTAGCTGGTACCAATACCTACTTTCTATTACAAAGAGTAATTAAAGTTACAAAAAAGTGTCACACCGGAATTAGCCTGATAAAGTTGACTCCCACCAGCCATATTTTTCGAGCAAATTTAATCCACAATACCTTATCTATCAGATACTGAACTTTACTAATATTTTTTTGATAAAAAAACGTTCCTTGCAAAATTAAGAAAATCAAAACACAAATAAATATTATTTTTTATCATTTATAGTTGCTTTAATGGACAGAAGTACAGTATCAGTATCATGGTATGAAATTGCTAGAAAAATAGATTGGTGGTAAAAAGTCACCCGTATATTTATCTACCAGTAGGTAAGTATAGGCGTACCTATATGTATAGCCATATATAACCACAGAGGAGGGAAGGCGTGGAAGAGGACTACCACCGACCACCTTGATAAGAACCGTCACAGAAGACTTGAGGATGCTGGGCATCAAACCACAGTTAACTAACACAGAACTGCCAAGAGTGGTAAAAATGTTGCAAAAATTATTTTACATTATTATAAAAATTTGACATTCTAACAATTTAATTTAAATTTTGATATGAGTTGACCTCCTTGGAGACTCATGACATTTGTTACCGCTTCTTCTGCACTAGCGCTTTGGAAGCGGTAGTAAACTTAGCTGTAAGTAACCATTGACGTCAACAATTGTGCAACAAAACAATGACGATTATTAAGAGATATTATAAATATCCTATGTTAATAAAGATTGAATTGTATCAGGAGGGCCGACCCTGTATAGGAAAGATGCCAGTAGATAGATTTGAGTAAGTATATGCGTATATGCTAGGCTTACTGTGATAATAAGGTGGTCTAAACGTGTGCTCCTGCACCGACCACCTCGGCGGGAAGATGACGAAGTCCGCGATGGCGGTGCCCGGCCGCGTGGACGGACACGTCAGCACCGTGAAGATGGACGGGTCCTGTTACATACAAAAAAACACGATCACATGCCAGTCATTTTATGTGGGTATTGCTCATCATATAAGTGAACCACCGGCAAGAAAAAGTGCTCGTGGTCCACCCAGGTGAACTAAGCAGGTGGACCACGACCTCTGACTGAAAAGTTATCGTGTCGTAACCACCTTTTGGAAGTCGGTTAAAAATGGTATGCAACATGCAAGAAAATTGCATCGTCTAAATGGGCCTCTACAGACAGAATTTGCTCCAAAAATTTGGCTGGTTAAAAAGTCGCCGAGTATACCTAAGTACTCGTGTAGGAATATTACTCAACTACTTCCATAACTATATAAATATCTAAGGCATAATTTACAAAAAAAAATAGGGGCGATGCAGAAAAAGTAATAAAGTAAGAATTAAAAAAAAATTGTATACGCTAATATCCGAAAATACTGGACGGATTCGAATGAAACGTTTTTTTGTATATAGCTGTTACGCCTGGGAAGAAAACTGAGTTTATATGATTATGGAAAATGGAACACCTGATGCACAACCATAATGGTCCAGCTAAACCATAAGAAATATAAAACAGACGCAGTAGAAAAAGTTGTTTAGCCTGCTGACCATTTTCTGGAGGCATAAAGTAGCACGCGAAAGAAGTCGCGGGCTTCGCCTAGTGTTTAAATAAGATAGGACGTAAAATCTTACGCAGTGATCAAAGGAGACGGAGTTGATGACCATGAACTTGCTCAAGTCGTATTTGTAGGGCACGTAGTTGCCGTGCCACGCCACCACGTCGAAGGGAGAGTGGTTTTGCTCCGCTTCGAATAGGGCGCCTTGGTATTTGTTGAATATCTTGAAACCTGCAATTAAAATTTGTTATTAGTTATCTTATTGGCCTTTTTCAAGTTTTCCTAAGTCCTGGATGTATATCTGTATATGACGTATTTGATAAAAAATATATATTTGTTGAATTATAGTATCCCATATAATATTACACAAGTCTCGAACTTGCTTTGGGGCTAGCTCAACCACTGTAATTTGTCCTTATGACTATATTTATATTTATTTATCTTTATTTATCTTATCATGGATTAGGTATTCATCGCTCGGGATATTTTAGGAGCTCTTTTCCGTCTCGATCAAGTGGCGCAGTCAAACTAACACCTTTGTTTACGATCAAATAATTTATTTCAAAGGAGTTTGATAGGTACATCTTAGGTTGACTTCGACACTGTCTTTTTTGAGAAATAAACTACTACTTATACTATACTTAATTTTCAACTATGAATAGATGTCGGCGCGCCAAAGGCACCATCAGTTCCTTTCAAAACCTGGTGCCCCGACGGTCTGCAAACCATTTGGACGAACGAACTGTACACAGACGAAATAAACGTACCGGGAATTTCCTCATCATGGAAGCAAGCTGTTGGGGTCAGGAAGTCCCTGGGGTTGGCGAGCCCATTCGCACCGATCGGGCCCAAGTCCGGCAGGGTGAAGTGGCCCCCGAACACCTCCAAGATATATCCTCTAGAATGTAAAATAAAATAATTAAAAAGACTTGGAAAGTAGGACTAACTTGGTAGATCTACTGGAGCGCCATTTTTGGACATTTTTGGACAAAAAAATAGCTTTTTCATTAGAAAAAGCGCTCTGGATTGACACAAAGTCTTTTTACTTTGAGTCAATCCTCCACGGCTCTTTTTGAAGAGAGAGAAGGTTTATGACCTACAGATACTTTTTGGCTGAACTGGCTGATGATACTGATGAAAGTGAAAATGAACTCATGAGCCTATAACAAATCTATTGTTACTGAAAAAATATGTTAAAGTTTTTCTACCGATAGGGCTTTGTGGAAGACTTGTGGCGAGGCATTTGATCAAAAAGTGCTAATTAAAAAAAATGCTAAATATTTCGCAACATCTCAGAAATGAAGGTCTCTACAACGCACCTCTTGTCAACTTCCTCAAAAGGATCGACATGTTCGGAGAATATTTAATGTAGGCAAGGTAACTACCGGTATCCGTCACAACTTGTAACAGGCCTATTTTTTAGATCACAGGCGTAGGCGAAACAATTTAAAAACCGTGCTTCGACCTAAAATTTGCACTTTTGTGATATTTCGAACCCTACATTTTCAGTGATTGTGAGTGTTACCCATCAGTAACCACGTAACGTGACGAATCCATGGCCGATGGGTCAAAAAAGTTCTATGGCCCCCACATACTAGCAAGCGAAGCGTAGGACACCCACCCACAAGGTGGTCTGACGATCTGACCAAGCTCGCTGGAAAGCGCAGGCCTTTCATCGACTATACAACCGACTAGTGGTTGTAAGAGAAGAGGCCTATAGATCAGTCATTTTAGAAACCCTTGGGAGAGGCCTATGTTCAGCAGTCTACGTTACGCGGGTAAAATATAATGATGATGAGTGTAACCTACCTGGAAGGCCCGTCAACCGCCACTGCGAACCTCATGCCAAGTTGGATGACCGCAATCTCGTTGGGCGCCACCTCCATGATGCCAAACTCCGTGGTGATCTTCAGCTTACCTTGCTGGGGCACTGCAAAATTATATCCCTTAGATATTCATATAGTAATGGAAGTATGTGGTTAGTATTCTATCCTATCCGAGTACTGGTAGGTATACTCGGCGACTCTTTAACCAGACCAGGCTCATTTAGACGATGCAAGTTTCTTGCATGTTGCATAACATTTTTAACTGATTTCCAAAAAGGAGAAGGTGATTAATTCGTCGCGATCATTTTTTGTATGTTCACCGATTAGAAAATAGAAATAGAAAATCTTTATTTGGAGCATATATACAACAACAAAAAGTACAGAACATCACTTATAATTAACAAAATATGCCACCAAAATGGTTTCTCTCAGCTTTTGTGTCAAGGCTTTTCGGAGCCAAGACGCTGATTTTCAGAGAAACCAATTGAACAGATATGGCTCTGCCTTACATTAACTATAGTGCACAGTCACTAAGTAATAAGATAACAGACATTGTTTAATTTTACAATTTTACAGTAATATTTACACTGAATAAAAAGAAAATTATTTTTATAAATTTATATAGGCACATATAACAGAAAGAAACAAATAAAATAAAATAAAAGCAGGAAGGTTGTTTGGTTGCACAGCACAGTTGCTTAATTGTTATTACATTGTGCGTCAAGTAAATGCCTCTTGAGATTGCATTTGAAAGAGTTAACAGATTAAATTCCTAATTGGAGGAGGCAGGTTATTCCAGCATTTCGTGGCAGCATTACGGAAGCTGCCACGAAATGCAGCTGTACTGTGCTGTGGTACTAATAAAACTGGTGCAATTGTCATTCTACCCTGTTTAAGTTTTAATTTATTATACAAATAAGATGGCTGGCCACTCTGCATCACTCCAAATATTAGTGCAGAAAAATGCAAGTTTCGTCTGTTATTCATGTTCAATAATTTATTTAGGTTTAAAAATGGTGTGATATGCGAGCGACGGGGAATCGGGAAACAAAATCTTGCACATGCATTTTGAATGCGTTGTACAAGTTTCTTCGTGCGTGAAAGCAGGCAATGACCAAAAATGGAGTCTGCGTAATTCAATTTTGACGAAACTAGGGTTTCACATAATCTGATGCGCATATCAACGTTTAAGCATTCGCGAATCCGATAAAGTACACTAAGTTAAAAGACGCCTGGACCGATTTGCAAAATTCTTTTTTTCTGTAATACTTGTCAAGTGATTCCATAGATTTTATCAACATTGGTTGTGTAGTTTAGGGTGGTTAAGGGGTGATGACGGTTTTTAGATTTGAAAATTTTATTGAAGCATGGTTTAAACGAAACGTCAGCCATACAAATTATTTATCGCTTAAATAAAATGGGCCTTAATTTATATTTATTTATTTGGCTGGTGGGGCTAGAGTAGGTATAGGTACAGAAGGTTAGACCGACGAGTACTCTCCACGCTGGCCAGCAGGAGAGGTCTCATTGATGTTTCCTAGCTTTGTTCAGCTTGTATTTCCTAAATCGCCTTCTACGACATCCACGGGGGGACTTGGAGTGGTGCCGAAAACCACACAGCGTGGTATAACCATAAAAGCATATTACCAATAAGTAGATCTCCATCGCTGCTGTAAAAGGCAGACTTGTCCATAGACATGTTGCACAGGTAGACGTGTATAGCGATGCCACACCTCACGCGCGGGTCGCCTGCGCCGCACACCGTGTGAAGGCCTGCCACGAAGTCTACGGGAGACGACGGGATGTCGAACGGCAACCAGCGGGACTGCAATAATGGGCAGTTTTAGGTTTATACATATGCATAAACCTGCTGCTACCTACTGACGGAAGTGCTGCTCCTTTAACACATTTCTGGCTACTCAGTCAGACACAATAGAAATAACAATTGATGCATGCCTATAGACGAAGAGTGTCCAACAATGTATTAAAATAAGTAAAGGTATTACGATAAGCAGTAATTATTATATTTGAAGGCAGAGTAGAAAACAATTTTTCATCACTCCTTTCTTCTGCCTTCTGGCGAATATGGGAAACATAAGTTCGAGACTCGTGTTATGGGATACTAACTTAACGATGCTATATTTTATAACAAATACATTTATAGATAATCTTCCAACAGTTGCTACAACGACCTCTGAACAATTTATACCATCATCGACCCGCCTGCCCAACGTGGTGAATATGGGCGAATTCTCTATTTATTATGTAAGGTGTTTAGCCCAGCAGTAGTTGACTGATAAAGTATATATTTTCTCGAAAATGATCAAAACTACCAACAGTGACTATTATTTATTTTGTGCAGCAAAGCAAGCATTTTCTTTTCCGGATGACGGATCTGTTTGAAAAACTCTCGGTTAGTAGCAGCCTAGGAGAGCTCGTTCCACAACTAAGTTATGTGCATTTTCTTACCTGATTCGGGTCTGGATCCTGTTCGTCCCATTTGTGAGTTAGGTATTTGGTAACCGAAGATCGTTGAAATGGCTTGTGGACGACGGAGGGACGAATCCTGTGGACAAAAATTATATAAGTTGTAAATCTGTAACCTTGCCATATATTTTCAGACGTAGGTACCGATACCGATTATACTAAACTACATTCCCAAATAGCAGAGGTCGAATTATAAAAAAATATTTTGTTCCCCCATAAAAATTGCTAATCAGCGGATCGATTTAGTATGAAGGTCTATTTTTTTTCATATTTCGACCTATTTTCCTTGGGAAATGTATTCAGTATGATCGCTAGGTATAGTTATCTAGTTTGAGAATATGGTAAGGCTGTAGATTTGCACCATCCAACTTAAGGGTCCCCCGACCCTAGACCAAAATACAACTTTCCATACAAACGTAGTCTACGTTTTATTTCAAAACGACATGTCCAATTTGGGCAAAATTTTGTAATTTCAAAGATATTGCAATTATCTAGGTTTATAACTAGTTTCCGACAGTAAAAATATGAACTTGAAATAGAATATAGTGTTTTATATCATTTTTGACCATTAGTATGGGAAACTTTTAAATCGTTATATTTTCTTTCCAGTTCATAATTTTACCATAGGAAACCAGTTATAACCCTAGATAATTGCAATTTCTTTACAATTACCAATTTTTACCGGAATCTGACATGTGGTTTCAAAATTAAACGTAGACTACGTTTGTATGGAGAAGTCTAGGGTCGGGGGACTCTTAAGGGCTCGCACTGCCTCACACTGCTTTGAATTATCGTCTGTAATCTTATACCTTTAAACGAGCAATTCTTGTATATTTATTTATATATTTATAAATTTCTGTGATCTCGAAAACGGCTCTAACGATTTCGCTGAAAATTGGTATATGGGGGTTTTCGGTGGTAAACAATCGATCTAGATTAGTCTTATGTTTGGGAAAACGCGTGTTTTCGAGTTTTCATGCGTTTTTCTTTCCACGCAGAATATGATCGCTAATTTCGTCGAGCCGGCCGCCATCCATTTCGGCTCAGCGGTTTATGATGCTGACCGCTTGAAAGAGTGTTACGGGTTCAAATCCCGCTCGGTGACTTACTTTTGTTTTTTTTATGTTCTTTATATATAATGTTTTATTTTGTGTTGTTTTTAGACAAGTTTAAAAAAATGTAGTTATTGTTTGAGATGTAACCGAGCAAAGCTCGGTCGCCCAGGTACTATCATTATTAATGATATAATCTCAAGTGAAACAAAAATGCATCAAAGTTCAGGACTAGCTCTAGTGACAAATGTTATTTAAAAACACGATTGGATAAAAAAATTTAGATAGAAAGAAAGAAAATGCCAAGTTGCCTCCAAATCACGTCTTATCAACTCGGTAAAAATACATTAAAATAAACCTTGAAACATTGAATTTAGGTAATTGTATTACAGATAAGGCAGTGATCATATTACTTCATCAAATAACCTCAAATATTCTGAAAATATCCGAAGTAGCCAACGCGCTTGGACCATCCGCCTATGGGCCGTCGCGCCCCCCGCTTTTACTTGTCTTAGATTTTTGCTGGCCTAGAGCGGGCCCAGAATGGAAAAACATTAAGTAGGTATCTACTTAAACTTCTTCCGTGTCAGTGATTCAAACCTGTATATTTTTAAGTATAGTGTATGGATCAAGTAAATAGGTAGTGTATTTATAGTGTATGGAATAACTTCGTCTTATGTGTTTTTAGCTTATGTACATTATTTAATACGTTTTTATAGGATGTAAATAAAGCCTAATTCCGTAAAATTTACAGCCATGAAAGTGTTCGATACAAAACATTTTTTTTTAAGAAACTATTTATTAGCTATCTTATACCTTTAAACGAGCAGTTCTTGTATATTTATTTATTTATATACCTATTTATAAATTTCTGTGATCTCGAAAACGGCTCTAACGATTTCGCAGAAAATTGGTACCTATATGGGGGTTTTTGGGGGTAAACAATCGATCTAGATTAGTCGTTTGGGAAAACGCGTGTTTTCGAGTTTTCATTCGTTTTTCTTTCCACGCAGAATATGGTCGCTAATTTCGTCGCGTCGGTCGCCATCCGCTGAGCTCAGCGGTTAAGGATGCTGACCGCTAGAAAGAGTGTTACGGGTTCGAATCCCACTCGGTGACTAACTTTTGTTTTTTTTTTATGTTCAAGTTTATATATAATTTTTTATTTTGTACTGTTTTTAGACAAGTTAAAAAAATGTAGTTAATATTTGAGATGTAACCGACCGAGCAAAGCTCGGTCACCCAGGTACGCTATATTCTAATACTTGCAGTACGTACTGACCTGTACAACCACGACCGTTTGTTCTCGTTCCTGGGAGCAGTAAAGGCGCTACCAGACAGCTGCTCAGCGTACAGCCCGTAAGGACAGCGTTGGGGGCTGTTCTGACCTACGGGGAGGGCCCCGGGCCTGCGCGGGTCCTCCGAAGAGAACTCGGAGCCGAAGCCGCTCAAGTACTGAAAATACTCGGTATGTACAGGGAACAGGCAGTGATTAGTTACCCTTAAAAAAAAGAGAGCAATGACCAATAAATGAAATAAATATTTATTGCCTAGCTTATGTTACTCGCGATATTGGATTCTAACAATACCTCTCCACCTATCATCTGTTCAGGCATTTCGTAATTAGAACTCCTACACATAAACCTAGAACCAAACCAATACAGAGAAGTGAGAGATAGATGTAAGTCTACTCTAAAATTAGAAAATATGAGGAATGATGTATCTATAATAAAATGATCAAGTTTTAAAAACTGACTACTCTCGTATAGTAACTTACTGCGTGACATAAGGCTGTAGCGATCTACGATCCCAGCAATATCCTCTTAACTTTAAAATACTTCAAAAAAGTATACATACCTTCAACTCTCCCATTATGCCTTTAAAGAAATCACAGTAAGTACACCTCGGCTTACTGAGACCGAATGGAACTATCTCGAGAGATGTTTACCACCAGCCGACCACTATGCAAATATAGCCGGTTTAGAGATAAACACGAAACTAGTCGACATATCTCACTTGTTATTGTGGTATATGTGTACAATAAGTATATAAATTAATTACACAAGCACGACGTCTCCATAAATCTCTGCATCTCAATAGGTGCAACCAGACTTAATTCAATTAAGTATAAGTGACACAAATATTTTTTACAGGGTAGGCGTGTGTATGTCCCCAGCGAAAAAGTGTCTAATCTTACCTTTAGTTAAGAGAACGCTGCATATCAAGCAAAATACATTTTTCGTATCCTATATTGTGTCTGTATGAAACGCACGCTACTGTAATTTTACTTACGTAGTGTATTAGCAAATTTTTATTGAACACTGGTTTGTACTAAATCAGCTAATGCCAACGATCTCTACTCGTAGATAAAGGGATTTCCCTTATCTACGAATGAGATACCTAGACACTTGTTATAGGTAAGTGAGAGAAGCGTGGATCCACCGTTGGGGACACGATGGGCATGCCCAACAACCCTTGCCTTGTTACGTCAGACTTTCACGGTTGAAAATTCGAGGGGGGACTACAAATAGGAGTCTTGACCTTCTTTGAAGGCTGAATCTGAACCTGGTAACGAGTAGCAGCGTCATACCGTAGGAGGTTTGGGTATACAAACATCGAATATATATTTATTTTGAACTTTATATCAACGTAAATTGAAACGATAACTACATAACCGGTGTGTCGTCTAGTATGTTAATAAGGTAGTCTGAACGATGTTGTCCCATAAACTGGAATAATTCCGTGGTATTTCGAAGCAACTTTGATAATATGTATTGCACAAAGTTATATATTGTGCGTGAGAGCCTTAAGATTGTTGTTTATTGTACTTACCTATAAATAACTAAATAATAAAAAATCTCCCGGAAACCAATGCGCTAAATGTGGCCTTTGGATTTTACGAGACTCTGTCTTCTCCGTAGGGATTAAGACGTGATAGTGTATGTATAACCAAAGATAATATAATTACTAACGTAACAGATACCCAACGCCATAGAAACTTTTGGACCGGCCTTAAGTAGGCAAATTGAGTAGGCGTTTCTAGTTCCAGCAACTCGCAGAGATGGCAGCACACAGGACTAGCCAAAGCCGCGAAAGCATATCGTAAGTGTTTAAGAGTTCGTCACTAGATGGCGTTAGCGAGAAAACAAATGTTTAGGCATAAGATCATTAGTATCTATGATAATATTGATAATACACATTTTGGCCATTGTTAATGCTGTCCTACGTACGTAACCCGTAATCGCGCCATACCTACAAGGGGTAGGTAGCCGCGCGCGCCGCACGAGGGGTGTTAAAATTAACAGATTCGGATGCAGGACAGCGACGCGTCAATCATTTATGTTATAAAATATCAAATTTAAAAACGTGTTTGAAGTAAGTGCCATTTATGAAACGCAGAGTCACAATAACGAATGTTTTCTGTGAGTGACTTCGCATTTCAAAAAATGACACCACTAACCATTCATATATGTATAACTTCAGAAATATCTAGGTAGGCATGGTAAGTAAGCATTTCTCATTTCTTTCATTCACATTATGATAATTAATGAATCGTACTACGTAAAAAATTGCAAAATTATATTAAGTACCTACCTACCTTCTTACATAAAAAGAACCTCTTGCAATGTGATAGGTATGTAGGTACTCATAAGAAATCTGAATACGTATAACAAATTTATTTACCAGGCGGTTTATCTTTTTCTTGTCGGGGAAAGTGAAAAAGAGTATGGAAATCTAATAGGTAGGTACTTAGTAGGTACTACTTATATATCGAGATCAGCTTCACTTGATTTGAATTATTTTTAGTTCGATGCATGTAATCTTCAAAGAACTGTGTGCTGTGTGCAGCCAATGGAAATGTCGTTTTTACTTTTATATAATATCATCGTAATATAAATAAAAATAAATAAAAATGGAGACCTTTGCTCATCAGTGGGACAGTAGGTACCTAAGGTTAATTTAAAATATAATATATATATACATATATATATACTAGTGATCTAGTATAGCCTGTGGTTCGATTTATTACGGGTAGGTATGTCCCTTTCACGTTGTAGAACACAATACAACTAAAAGATACCTATCTACTTTTTTTAAATTTATTCACCATATATCCGTATCATATTCAAAGTTCTTTGGAATTTGATAAAGTTCGATAGGTACGTAGTCGTACGATGCCACTGACTTACTCAGGTGTGTGAATGTGTTCGCCGCCGGTCGTTCCGGGCGCGACCTCGCGGCACTACTTATATCCAAACTTCTGCTTTAGGTAGGTACACGGGGTAGGTAAGTACGTGTTGTATAGCTAGGTACCTGTGCTCGTATATCAGGTGTTAGGGTGTTACGGTTGCGGAACTTGCGGACGTTACGATTTACCTAACATCTCCAGCTATGATAATCGTCACTTAGTATTTCGGATAAGTAGTTAGGTATTACAATATAAACCATATTTCGATGTTTTTATGACATGCATGATAAGATACTAAGTACCTTTAGTTCGTACGGCGTGTGCCTTTTTCAATGATACCTATCTTATCTTATCTTATACCTTTAAACGAGCAATTCTTGTATCTTATACCTTTAAACGAGTAATTCTTGTATATATATATATATATATTTATAAATTTCTGTGATCTCGAAAACGGCTCTAACGATTTCGCTGAAAATTTGAATATGGGGGTTTTCGGGGGTAAATAATCGATCTAGATTAGTTTTATGTTTGGAAAAACACGTGTTTTCGAGTTTTCATGCGTTTTTCTTTCCACGCAGAATATGGTCGCTAATTTCGTCGCGCCAACCGCCTTGATTTTAGCTCAGTGGTTAAGGATACCGACCGCTAGAAAAAGTGTTACAGGTTCGAAACCCACTCAGTGACTAACTTTTGTTTTATTTTATGTTTAAGTTTATATATAATTTTTTATTTTGCATTGTTTTTAGACAAGTTTATAAAAAATAAGTAATGTTTGAGATGTAACCGAGCAAAGCTCGGTCGCCCTGGTACTTTATATATATATATTTATAAATTTCTGTGATCTCGAAAACGGCTCTAACGATTTCGCTGAAAATTTGTATATGGGGGTTTTCGGGGGTAAACAATCGATCTAGATTATTTTGCATACAGAGCATTTTGGGTCTTGCGGCTCTATGCAGAGCCCAGGGCCGCAAGACCCAAAAGCCACTTTTAGCGTCATGGTGGGCGAGAAGATGGAAAAGCAACCAATGCAGAGATGGGTTGCTAGCCGCATCGCCTGTTAACATGATTCGCATTTTTACCCATTCCCTCGATCGGCTTTTACGATCTTCACGGGAAGAGAAGCAGCTGGTACATTCTAAGTTTTTTCATTTCTCCCAGACCAGCATGGGAAAACGCGTGTTTTCGAGTTTTCATGCGTTTTTCTTTCCACGCAGAATATGGTCGCTAATTTCGTCGCGCCGCGACCGCCTTGATTTAGCTCAGTGGTTAAGGATAGCGACCGCTAGAAAGAGTGTTACGGGTTCGAATCCCACTCGGCGACTTACTTTTGATTTTTTTTTATGTTTAAGTTTTTTTTTTTATTGCATTGTTTTTAGACAAGTTTAAAAAAAATAGTTAATGTTTGAGATGTAACCGAGCAAAGCTCTGTCGCCCAGGTACTTTGTTCTAGAAACAAAATTCAGCGCAAAATGATACGAATACGATTTTGTTTGTACACAGTGTACGTAGTATATTTTACTCTGAGGTACATTATTACAAGATATTATAATAGGTAGGTATCATTTGTATAATCTATTCTTACGGACGAGTTTAGTACCTACGCTTTATAGTAAAGACGGTGCTGCCATCAATATAATCCCACAAAATACCTTAAAGCACACAAAGTGCCATCTAGTGACATAATTAAAAACCAAAAATTGTGCTTTTAGACAAATATTTCTGAATTTCGTGAAATAGACAAAGAAAGTGCTTTAAAAATATTTATTGCAGCTCATAAAAATCATATTTAATAAGTAAGAGTATTACTTTGTTCAAATAATGGTAATAAAAGATTTTAATGTTTTCCGTGGTTTTAATCGATACCTACTGCGCCATCTAGTGAGGACGGAAGGGTAATAATTACGTTTATATGGCGATGGGTAGGCGTGGTATAACGTATCTCGCCGAGAATTACAGAATATATATTGCACTAGCTGCGCCCCGCGTTGCCCGCGCCTCAAGTAGCCTATGGGCTGTACTATGGGTTAATCCAGGATGTCAGCTTCCTACTGTATATCAAAATTGGTCCGGTCCGTTTGCGCGTGAAGAAGTAACAATCATACACACACTCACAAACTTCCGCCTTATAATATAAGTGTGATTCTATAGATCGATATGTAGGAAAAATAAATTACGATAATGCCCGAGGTAAATTGAAATAACAAATCCATGTTATTCCGCAAAGATTTATTTATACGTTTCATAACAATAATATCAAGCAAGTACAATTGGAACCATCTATAATATGTATTTGAGATCCGTTGTGGAGGACTGTTTATATTACTATATTTTTAACGTTAGAGTGTCATATTTAGATAAAATTTGTTCATACCAAAATTTTAAAATAAATAGTACTTAAATATATAAAATAAATAGTATGTATAAATAAATATAAATTGTCAATAAGTTTTGAACAGGCGCATAAGGGTTGCGTCACACCTGTCAGCACAAAACAGCACTTTCTTATGCTACTATTTTCTCCTTATCCTTCGGAAACGTCGATTCCGCGGAAATCCGTCTCCTTCTCTCGCGCGTAGCAAATGACGGTTCTAAGCGACTAAAAAGGGTAGCACATAGCAATATATGAAAGTGCTATCGTGCGAATATCCCATTTAAATTATATCAGAATATAGTGGGATTTGAGCCAATCGGCGCGTAAAGAAAAAGTTACTGAAAATTTAATCATCTGTAAACAACTACCATGACGTGACCCAATAAAAAGTTTTAAAAACAAAATATAACAATATATATGACAAGGCTAAAAGGCTGACGCCAAAGCCCGTCAAAATATTATAAAAAAAAAATATGACACTCGTCCGTCTACATGGAGGAAGGGATTGTTACAATACACAGATCTGTGGTTACAAGAGTTTACAAAATTACGACGAATAAATCCAAAATGGTGGCTCTACAACTTACAGTGACGTTAACATTATTATTGTTCTTATTTAATACTAATCAGCGGTCGATCCAAACGGAAGGTATTGTCTTGAGTACAATTTTTATAAGTATTAACTAATTTCGATTGAGTTCATAGCCAATAAAATGCAAAAATTAAAAATATCACTTTGTTCGGCAAAAATTGGCATAAAATAAAGCGAAAATCTTTGGGTATTCTAAGGGTCTGTTCAGACCGATAGGAGGACAGGCAGAGAAGAGGATTTTTTGTGTGACACTCGAAAATAAACTTAATATGGCATTAAGTGCAAGAAGCAAGCGAGCTTGGGCATGCCCCCGTGGACTCGAGACCGCGCCAGCATTTTGTCATGTTTCAAACGTTTATGAACTTTATACCAACAGCTTATAGTTTATTTTTGAGTGTCATAAAAAACCTCCGCTGTGCTCTTATCTGTCTAAACTAACTCTTAAAGATTTTGAAACAAAAATGGAAGCAGTAATCAAAGTAAGTATTTCTTTTTTGGACATGTACAATACGGTGGGGAAAAATAACTGCCATGATTTGTTCCACTACTGAATTAAATACGAATCTGTTTATAACTGCTTCCTTATAAAATAAATCATTACAAAATAATCGATTTACAATAATAGGGTTTATTAACAAATAATCACATATAGGTATTAGCCGAAAAAATTGTTCATAAATTCATATTGGCGTATTCACAAAAAAAAGCAATGATATGGTATGCTATCGATTGGAGGAGTAATTTTTATGAATTAAGACAATAAAAAAATCTGTACTCCATAAAGCTATATTTATATCACTGAACTTTAATGAATACGGGTTTAAACGCAACAGAACATATAATATTATGCTAAAACATCTATACTATATTAATATTATGCATAACAACTTAATGGTAAAACAACACAAATCACAGTCACTAGGCGCGCGGTACGTACACAGCAAGCCTTCATTCGTGGAACTTTGTTTGCTCATAATGCTTAGCAGATAACCTAAATACATCAAAATTAAATTTATCAATAATAGGTATTTCAAATTTAAATAAAGTTGAGATCCCAATATCAGGCAGTGATCATTCGGAGACAAAAAATGGAATACGAAATAAAAATATTACTTCAATGATATTACATCAAGTACAACTCAAACAGGATACCGGGGAAAAAAAAAATATGAAAGAATTAAAAGTGCGCGTTCAACATTTAGGCCCAACGCAGACGACAGACTAGACCGCGCCGCACTTTTAGTCTGTGAAAATAGAACCTATGGAATTACATGCAGTAACACACACGACGCACAAAAAGTGCGGCGCACAAAAAATCCGTGTGGTTTTGGCAGACCGCGCCGCGCCGCGCCGCGCCACACCGCACTAAAAGTGTGCGAAAAAAATACAACGTATGCTTCAACCCGCGCTAACACAGACGTCGCGTACTTTAGTCTGTGACCTGCACTCGGCTAGTGGTGGACGTGACGTGCGCGGTATTATAGCATGGCGCTAGAGATAGATATGTAGTACTGATGTTGTTCATGAAATACAAAACAGACCTGCAATTTATGATACTTCAAAATCCGAGTATCATGCCTAGTATAACCTTTCTTCTGGACCAATGCATTTTCTCATTATTGTTTCCGAATGTGTCAAAGTTGGTCTTAAAATGAATAGCAACTCATTAAAAGTATTTATAGAAATTTTATAAAATTTGAAAAAAATTGTCCGGATATTGTTTTAGAATTGCATGTTTCATATGGAATTGTCCTTTTAGTAATCTCTCCGAAAGTATAGGATGTACCCAAAATTTTCTATTTCTTCTTCTTTTTCTGTACTTCAAGTATAAAATCTTTGCACTTCCATGGCGTGTAAAACTGTACGTGTCCCGTCCCTACAGTTCTGCCGACAGAATTATTCAAAATGTGCGTCGTGTGTGTTGAGTCCGTGAACAATCCGCGAAAGACTTTTTGCGCGCCACGCAGACTATTTGTGCGCCGCAGACTCGATCGGACAAAAAGTCAGTCGTCTGTGTTGGACCTTACCCTGTGTGTATGCCTTAAAATAAACGGAGGTTAAATACCGAGGTACGAACCAAAATTCCAGGGCATTTCTTGTGTTAGTGCAATGTTACTTTTTTAAAACGTTCTTCCGTCTTTTCAACTCGTTTATTTTTAAATAAATTAATGTATCTGCCATCTAGTTCCAAATGACTCAAACGACATACCACGAACTTTTTATAAATCCAATACGTAAATATTACCACTTTCATTTTATAAAAAAAAAATAGGCCGTCAAAAAATAAGTGTTTACACCCTGATAACAAAATAAAACATTGTGGCTACTGTAAATAGATCCCGTACAATTAAATAACTTAAACAAAAATAAACATAAAAATATATGATAAACACTGAGATACCGAAAGTCGTTATATTAATCTAAATCTAATGACATAACACGAAAACTAACAACATAAATACAACGATCCATACGAAAACGATGTATCATACATATTTGCATTGTCATTTTTGGTTGTCATGCCAGCGATCTCCTAAACCTACCCTAAATATACATTAATATCACACGGCCCTTACAGCGGCCTAATACACATATGCAATGATATCATACATTGATATTTGGTAACAGCAAAAATATTAGAAAAACAACCATTTTAATAAAAACATTATTAAAATAAAGCGCCTAAGATCACTAGAATACATTGATATATGATAAAAAATAAAATTAGTCACAATCAGTTGATCAATCTTTGGATAAAAACAACGAAACCATTATAATTAGCTTTAATAACTTAAAGCTAGTAAAGGCTCGTAACAAAATTTACCAAATTGCAGTACAAAATCTACTCAAGATTTGCGGTGAGCAAATCAGCCTTATTCAGTGAAACTTGAGACTTTTTATTACTATTTTTGTCCGCATTCCACATTTTCCATTGATTATCTTCGATTGAAAAGATCGATTGATATAACATATCAACAATCAATTGGTCTATAAAACCTAAAGAACGCATATGTAAAAATAAATTATTTTTCAATATAAAATGTGAAACGGGTACATTTTAACAAATCAAGTTTCAGAATAGCGCCATCTTTGATAAACATTAGCCGTCTCTGTCCCACAAACGATAAAAAAATATAAGAACACTACAGTGTTACAATAGGACAATACAAAATAGGTAAATTGATAAATATAATTCATTTATTTTACATTGCTAGAAGTAAATTAATTATCAAAGCAATAATAAGCTTCTTATAATAAAATATATAGCATATAGGTACATTTCATAGGTTCTGGCAATGTTATAATACAATGACATTACTTATATAAGATTATTGGAAAATTGCATATCAATTATTATCTTAATATAAAATAGCTGTAATATTAGTGTCGCAGAATAACAATATAAAGAAATTGCGATAGATACAATAATAATAAGCAAAAATTCGAGTATTATCTACGAGTTACTGTGACCTAATCTACTAGAGATTTCGAAATTACTACTTACAATAATAGCGACTCATCCGACCTCTAAAATATTATTACGAGGAAACGTAATTCAATTACCTTATAATTTCTACTATATTGTGCTTTATTATCTGTTTCTTATAAACAGAAACAGTTTTAGACAAGATGTAGCGGTAGCAGGCTTGACAATATTTTTATAACTTTATAGTGTAGTATCCGAAAACTGATATAACAATCATTTAGGACTCCATCGCAATATCCCGTTCAATAATCGTACATATATAAAAGTGTTTTATATAGAAAGTTATATTATGACCAAGTTCGAAAGTAATGTCATATCAGTAACAAATTCTGGTAATACGTAAGTGCATTACGAGAATTGACCCGTATGTAATAGACATAAGACTCACAGGTGATAATGCACTTACATCCCTTGATTGTACACGGATTTAGCGGCAAGTTTTGGCTAAGACTGGTTTCCATAATGAAATAATCAGCTGCCATTTATGGAAAATATTTCTGTGACATAATTTTTTTTAAGCTGCAAAATATACATTCACCGATATCTCCTTGCCGCATTTAATTTATCATTATATTAACAAAAATATTTAAGTAAATATCCAACAACATTATTATAAACATTGTGTGGAATGTACAGAGTGGTTTTAATTTCATTATCTGTTAAGTCCTTGAGTTGAAAGGACTTAAGTCACTTAAGTACAAGTCACTTAAATCGTGCTCATGATATTGAGATGATGGGAAGCATTTAGAACATTTTTAATTACATACAAATTCAAATAACAAGGTTGGGTGTATTATTGAAAATATCTAATAATACTTTATGAGCTACTCATCTCTAAATTATAGTTCAGTCATTATCAAAAGCATGAAAAACATACATAAGAGTTTTTAAAATATGGGATACGAGATGGCAGCACTGCTAAGGGACGTCAGATCCAATAAGCTGCTGTTATGACGGAGCAAAAGAACCTGTCAACTGATGGTCCAATGACAACAGTCGATTGAACCTGACGTCACTGTGCTGGTGACCTGTATTTTGAAAAACCCTAATTCATTTTTGTATTTTTTCATATATTCATAATGACTTTACTATAACTAACTCTACAGTACAATTTTGTTCTTATGTAAACAACCCCTCGTGAATTAAATGCGTAATAATAAGTTTAATATTGAGATATTCTAGCTACAAGGGATACTTGATTATGTTTGTGATTATATTTTGTATTATACATATGTAGACGCGCAATCGTTAGCCCATGTATGTTCCTTGAATAACTTGTCAATGTTTGAACCGATTTGGGAATAGTAGTTTATGATACGAGTGTGGTAAATTGTTAATTACAGTCGAGGCGGGTTAACAAACAAGCGGGCGAAGCCTGCGCGTTTGTCTATGGAGCCAAGAAAATGGAGCCGAGACCACACGTGTGCCATACTACGTTTTTCAACACATTAGTGAGGGAAAAAAATCAATAAGAAATCAAATTTTAAATCTCGCTAAAGAAAATTAGAAATATGGTGCGCTTAGTTTATTTTTTCGCACCTGGTTTTTGTATATGTGCCAACGACTGCACGTCAATGTGAGAGTTTGTCGTAATAGAGCATACCGAGCTGGCGCGCTACTGGTGAGCGGGCAGCATGTGCGCCCACGCAGCCTCGTACTTGGCGTGCGCGCTGCTGCACGCAGACTTGCTCGCCTCAACCACGCTCAGCGGGAATGGCTCGCACTGGGGATTGATAATAACTTTTATTTTTTTCTGTGCCGTGGGCTTCGCTCCCCGTGGGAAATTCCGGATAAAAACTATCCAATGTCCTTCATTGCTGAGTATAAAATCATCTAAATAGATTCAGTGGTTGAAGCGTGAAGTGGTAACGAACAAACAAATATACAAACTCACTTTCGCATTTATTAGTAGGATTTATTTAATCTTTATTGCTCATCAAACACTTAAGAGTCCCCTTACCATACACATTTTAATACAAACGTAGTCTAGCTTTTATGTTGAAATTACATGTCATTTCCCATGCTGGTCTGGGAGAAATAAAAAAACTTAGAATGTACCAGCTGCTTCTCTTCCCACGCAGATCGTAAAAGCCGATCGATGGAATGGGCAAAAATGCAAATCATGTTAACAGGCGATGCGGCTAGCAACCCATCACTGTATTGATTGCTTTTCCATCTTTTCGCCCACCATGACGCTAATAGTGGCTTTTGGGTCTTGCGGCCCTGGGCTCTGCATAGAACCGCAAGACCCAAAATGCTCTGTCTGCCCCATTAGGGATAAAGACGTGATAGTATGTATGTATATATGTCAGATTTCGATACAAAAAATTGTAATTTCAAACAAGTTTTAGATATTCTATCATATCTAGGCATAATTGTGAACGGGCGAACACATACATATTGCCGCGTGCACGGATGTATAGTTTCGTTTGTAGTAGTAGGCAAAAATGATACTCCGCTTCTATGAAGTGCCATACCTGTGCTTAGGGTACGGAACACTCGTTAGCTGGAAAAGAGATTAGTATAGTAACATACTTGCCTTTTTTTTCAGCCAGAGTAGAATATGTCCACTCCAAGTCCCCCCGTGGATGTCGTAAAAGGCGACTTAGGGAATACAAGCTAAACAAAGCTTATAAAACATCGATGAGACCTCTCCAACCCGTGTGGCCAGCGTGGAGAGTGTAGGCCAAGTCCTCTGCCTGCTGTGGCCAAGTATGGCTCAGGTAGTACAGAGAGAGTCGTGCTCCTGGAGACAAAAAGACTTTATGATGATGATAGTGACATACCGTGTGCACACTGTATGCTCTTTCGACGGCCTCTATGAACCGCTCCAGCTCGGTACTGCTCGCAAAAACTAGCGCCAGGCCCGCGCCTCTCTCCCGCGCTTCGCACACGCTCCATTCCTGTTTACAATAGTTTTCATTACTGATTTATTTACTAACCCTCATGTTGATAAAAATTAACAAACGTTTTCTAAACCCATTTTAGTTAAAACATGTTACGTCCCTTTCCCTTTTTTCAATATTTGAAAATAAAATAACGAGACAAAACAAATTTTAAGTAAAATAGGTTTAGCAAACATTTGTTAATTTTTATGACTATTAGGGTTAATTTTTTTTGTTGCACGATGTAAAATGTCTACAATTGGCTGATTTAAAGCTAAAAGCGTTTTCTCTTAGTCAACCCTACACACCTTACGCAAGTCAAGAAACCCCTTGCAGGGTCCACTGTAGTCAGTAGTCAACATCAACATTACTCACCAAACAGCACCAGTTCTCGTCGGTGTCGGGTATTTTGAACGCGGTCAAGTTCTTGATAGAGCCGCACGCCAGGATCTCAATGTCGGTCCTCATTTCCTCCACATATTCTGGAAGAGAATACTTGATTTAAAATACGTACATAGGATCACGTCTTTATCCGTTAAGGGCCAGACAAAGGGGCAGCCCGTGGGTCGCATCAACAAGAGAGGAGTACATTAGATCTCCAAGTACGGTGGGCTGGCTCGAATGAAAACGTTTCCATTCCGCAAAGGAAGGACGCAGAAGGCTGTCGCTGCAAGAAGGGGCTTAAGATGATACATTGGTGACACTAGCGACACCATTAGTTAAAAATCATTATTCACTGAAAAAATCAATTATTAAATTATATTTCCCTATAGTTACAAATTGCAATATTGCTTAAAACGGCCACTTCTAACAGTTTTGCAATTTGTAACTATAGGGAAATATAATTTAATAATTGATTATGTTTAAAATTAACTTCAGATCCAGAACTTTATTCTCATAGAACGGATTTTTGATAATTTGTGTTTTCAGTGAATAATGATTTTTAACTGATGGTGGCGCTAGTGTCACCAATGTATCATCTTAAGAGTGTCCACTAAGTGACGCGGGCGCACGCGGCGGGTTCAGTCTATCTCTGTCTCAAACTCTATGTGTGACAGAGATAGGTGACTCGCGGCGGATTCTGCTATCTATTTCGCACGTAAAGTTTGTGACCGAGATAGACTGTCTAAACGAATAGCCTAGGCGAGGAAAAATGCCTACGGAACTAGGTGAACCACGTGAATAAGGGCAGAAAAAGCATTTTTGATCTTGCGTCTCTATTTGTGAGTTGGTCAAATTCAGCTTCCAAAATTTCAAAAACAAATAAAAACATTGCAAGTCAAATAAAAGCTTGAAAATAAATTATTTATCTGAGCTTTGTGAGCCCAATTCGCATCTGCGGTGCCATTTTTCAAGCGCGGAGTCACTAAACGAACATTTGGTAAAAAACCATTAGTGTAGTGACTCCGCGTTTAAACAATGGCAATATTGCCCGATTTCCTTACCCGATTACGTCAGAAGGAGGATTGTGTTTTATTTATTTACGCTTTCATCGGCAGTAGGCCGGCACAAATAAACATACTTCTCAACAATGTTATGGTATGTTAGTGTAGCAAACGAAAGTCACTTTTCGAATACATTAAAAAGTTAAAAACATACGTTTCACCGAAATTAGAAAGTAAAATTATGTTAATGGTAATTAGAGTGGAAATATTATTTATCTTTATAAGCACCGCAGGTGGTAGGTACTTAATTTTGTTTTGCTCAAAATGTTGATGCTTTCTTATCTTTTTTAATGAAAACCAAACATTTTGTGATACAACATGGAAGAGACATACTCGTAATAAATCTAATTACGCGCTACACTAGATAACTAAAGTATAAAGGAATTAAATAACAGTAAAAAACAAAAACAAATTTTGCCATTACTATACGAAAGTGTGCAGCCGCTCGGGCAATTTATATGGGAATGTCGATTTTTTTTTGTTTTTTGACTGTTATTTTATTTCAAAGATTCAAACATTTATTTGCTTACTATGAGTCATAATACATACAGGTCTTAGATATATTGATGGTCTAATCATAGCAACTCAGAGAGTATTGCAAATACAATGGGAAGATGTCAATTAATTAAATTAAAAAACTAAACATATTTAAAAATAATATTACAAATCTAAATTTCATGCATAGTATTGTCTACAATCAAATTAAATTCTGTACTTATTTACGTCTAAATAGTCTTTGAAGGTGTAGTAGCATTTTGAAATAGGGTAGGATTTTAGAGCATTCGAGAATTTTTTGAATGTTTTTTCTTGTCATATAGTATAGTATAATATATATCAGGTAATTCACTAAATATTTTGACCGCCATGTGGTATGGACTATTGCCTAACATTTTTATTCTAGACGCAGGTAAGTGTAGTCTTTCTTTATGTCTGGTATTTACACTATTTATTATATTATACTATAGTGATCTAGTATAGCCTATAGTTCGATATATTAGAGGTATGTCCTTTCCACGGTGTATATATGTATGAAGAGATAGTTTTAAATCTGTTTTTTTGGAAATCCTAGGGAGTAGCCAAAGTCCAGCCGCGAGCTTCCTGTGGGGTTATTCCAAAATCTATACGTGAGACAAGCGTTACTGCGTATCCGCGTTCCAGTCTTAAGCAACATTGAGCTATAATGTATGATGATAAAGTCTAATTTGGTTTGACACACAAATAGGACATGATTATCGTACGACTAACGTATAATTCTCCAAAAGCTGTACGCGAGACGAACGTTACTGCGTATCCGCGTTTCAGTGTAAAGCAACATTCAGCATTAATGGATGATGAATAAGTCTAATTTGGGTTGACACAGAAATCATCATCAGGTCTTTTTAGTCTCCACTGCAGGAGCATAACCCTCTCAGTACTAATAGAGCCATATTTGGTCAGAGCAGCCAGAGAATTTGGCCTACACTCTCCACGCTGGAGAGACGGGTTGGAGAGGTCTCATTGATGTTTGTAAGCTTTGTTTGACATAGACGTCATTATCACACGACACGACTAACGTATTATTAACCCCTCTGGTGCCGAAAACATGATGATGAGGTCTATCTTCGTTTATTTGACCATCTCACCTTTGAGCAGCGCGTCGGAACCCCTCTCTTTGAGGTAAGCGGCAGCCCCGTAGACGAAAGCCGCATCCAAAGTGTCCCGCACACTGATGACCTCGTGAGGGGTCACCAGGACGGTGCAGGCCGCGGGGGGGCCCCCACTCAGCGGGTCGACCTTCTTGGCTCCGTCCTTTTCTTCTAGAGCCTGGAGTTGAGGAATTTACATTCAGTTTGCAAATAAATGCATTACTTCTCTGGCTATCACAGCCTGGCTGGTGTGTTTGTGTTAATTTCTTTGTTTTAATTATTGTATTGTGTCGTGTGCTTTGGGAGAGGCTTAGGTCCAGCAGTGAACGTTATGCGGCTGAAATGATGATGATGATGATTGTGTTTTGTGTGTTTGTTGGTACAAATAGTCTTTAACTATCTATGTGTATTTTAAGTAAAAAAAAAAACAAATTTGTCATATTTTTGGAAACCAAGATGGCGTCTGGATTTTAGCAAAACTAAACTTATTTCGTTTATAAAGGTCTCACTTGGACTTCTTAGGGGTCTAAAATTTTGTATGGGCACCCCGCGAAATTCGAAACTGCAATCAGATTTTGGATCACACATTTTTTTATGTTTATTCAACTGACTGCAGTTTTATCCATTTTCTCAACTGGATATGTTATTTAGCCTACCTCAACAGCTGCACGTAAAACCGCGGGCTGCAACGAAATTGCGCCTCTTTCAGGTGTTCAGTGAATTCCAATGTGAACTTTATTTGCTAGGTAGCAAAGTTCACATTTTTGACAATCTTTTGTCAGACAATATGCGCGCGCAGCGTAACCGCGCGGTCGACGCACGAAAAGTTTCGTCCCGTTCAACTGAGACCTAAAGTATGTTTTACCTGCGCAGCGTGCAGCAAGAGCGACTGCAGCCAGCCCGAGGCGGTGGGGTCGTCGGGCGCGGCCAGCAGCAGCCGTGAGGCCTCGAGCGCGATCTCGAAGCAGTGCGGGCGGCGGCTGGCGTCCACGTGCCGCCGCACGCCCAGCGCCGCGCGCAGCGCGATGGCGTGCGGCAGCGGGCTGCCGTCCGGCGGGTGAGGGCCCCACTGCAGCACGCCCGCCCTACGGGGAATTCGCTTGTCAAGTACATTCATACATACATACTTTCACGCCTGTTTCCAATGGGGTAGGCAGTACTTCGATCCTTGCAAACCTCTTTTGCTTCGTCAAGTCATTTAAAAAAATCTAATTCGCAAATCATTTCGAAGGATAGCCTCTAGAAGAAGGTTTCTCTAATCAGATTTTAAAATAAGGTTTTACTTATTTAGATATTTGCAAAAATCCACTTTCTGTAATAGATTGTATTGACACTGTCACTGTCATCTACCAACACAACAACCATGGAATTGTATACAACTAACATAAAAACGGCAGGTAATTTAAACAGGATACATTTACAGTTGACAGATGTTATTGTTTTTTTATTGCATGCATAGGAAAAATATAAACTTCGATAGCTGTGTGTCGTCACTTCCGGTGTAATGTTTAAATGCCTCAAGAAATGCTCCAAAGATCGTAAAAAAAATATCTGTAACATCTCCAGAATAATCTAAAGTCTAAAATGTAACTTTACTGTAACTACCTAAGACCTAAACTTTACTTACCTAAGACCTAAACTTTACTTACCTAAGGAGAAAATAGCATGGCTCAAACCGCCTGCTCTTGTCAGTCCTGCACATGAGGTACCCCTCGAGGGGCGGGGCGAAGGCCCCGGGAGCTTCGATCAAGCGATCGCCCGCATCGCCAGAGCACGCACGACCGTAGAACAAAATTTGGGGTACCTGGGGCAAGACCAATATTATACATACATACATACATAATATCACGCCTGTTTCCCACAGGGGTAGGCAGAGACTATGGACCTCCACTACGATCCTGAAAAACCACTTTTGCTTCATCTCAATCCATCAATCTCTTCATACCAGGTGTCAAACCTTCATAAGAGGTGTCCATTAATAACGTGAGGTGTTTCTGGCGAACTTAGAACCTTTTAAGTTTTTTTCTTCAGGTGTAAGATTTTTAAAGCATTTCAGAAGCAAGGAGTAGCTTAGGATATTTTAATGGTATTATTGTAGTTATGCAATCATAGGTCGTGTAAGGACAGGTCAGTTTGGCTCTTTATTATTGTTTTATTGATAAGAATTGATATGTTTTTAATCTTAGAAAGTTAACAATATTATGGTTATGGATTATTTAGATCATTATTTATATTATGAATATTATTATAATGGCATGTCAATAAACTCTATTGTTCTCATAATTGTTATTATTATGACACAATTGATAAGATAAAAGAATCGTTGACATTAATTTTTATTATGTTTGAATTGTATATCAAGGTTATGAAAACGTTGGTGCTCTTTGAGAGAATGTGTCAACAATTGGCCAAGATAAGATTTTTCTATTTGAATTCAGCTAAACAGAAATAATATTATAAACTATATTATAATATTATATTATATATTATATTATTAGTAGGATTAGTAGGATAGTAGGATTACTAGGATGATACCATACCCTTTTCTCATGCCTCTGCCTAGCAACTGCTGCGGCCAATGGTTTATAGTTCAGCGGCAGCATAGCTGGAGGTCTCGAGATCCGCAATGGTGACGTTCTGGCACTCCATTCTAAAGAAGAGGCGAGGCGAGACCCTAGAGATGGCTCTGCTGTGATCACCGAGCATGCTATGTTGCCTGCTATGTCGATCACTTGGATGTACTGGCCTTCAGGACCCACCTGATGACACGAGTTGGTATCAGAGACAAGGGTTAGATTGCCAACTAAAAAGTTGCTTTTTGACCTATTAGTTATTAACCCTAAGCCGGCACTGGGAGGAATTCCTCCCGACTTCCATTGTTTAACTATTGTGTCTGGTATTGGCGCGTCTCAAAAAGTTAAGTGACGTGCACAGCTACTTTTAACAAGGGTAAACAAAAAAATCTTACTTACATTACGAGAATGGCTACTACATGCATGCTACTGTCAAAAATGGTTTATAGGGCAAATTATTAATTACAGTAAAAACGTTTTGTTTTCTAGGCGATTTACAACATAGTTGAAATTAATTTTAGGCGTTTTGCTTCGTAGACAAATTAAAAATTACTCTAATCATAAAATAATTTTGGCAATTCTAAAAACCCCATTTTTCGTGTATACGTGGCCAACACTGGCGTCAATCTTTCCAAGGTGCCTAAAGGCATCTGACATAGCTTAATGACTGCTAATGAGTGATATGAAACAATGAAAAGCACAGAAAACATTAGAAATAACTAAATGTATTTTTAAGCCAATATCTCACTTACTGCTATAGCATCCAGTTCGTTGTGTGGGAGGCGACACAGCATATCATACTCCGTGCCTCCTTGTTTCACGCTGGCTACATACAATGCGTAGTCAGTGATGAAAACTAGTAGCGGCGACCATGAACCATCTTCCATGTTATATGGTGACTGCACTTTCATCATCTAAAAGCAAATAATTCATTGTATATAAAAATATGAAACCATTTGTAAATGACAGACATATAATGTTGCTACAAGCCTGTTTTCCCCTTTATCATCATCATCATCATCATTATGTCTTTTTAGTCTCCACTGCAGGACCATGACCCTCTCTGTATTACTAGACCTATTATTGGTCAGAGTAGCAAGAGGATTTGGCCTAAACTCTCCACGCTGGCCAGACAGTTTGGAAAGGTCTGATGATATTTTTAAACATTGTTTAGCTTGTATGCCTTAAGTCGCCTTCTACAACATCCACCGAAAAACTTTTAGTATCCTATTCAACTCTGCCGGAAACCACACGGCGCGTTTTTCTTCAATGCTGTGCAAAATAATAAAACAAAATACCTGACACTAATTTCAGAACTTAAAATATTTTAAAGAAGAAACTTACCCTATGCAATGTCTCATTAGGATATGAGAAAATTTGTAGTCTCAACTTTTCATTGCACTCCATAGCTACATTATCCTCGAAGCTGTCAAAATATGATGGTTCATCAGCAGTGAGCAACCTCACAGATAACCTTTTGTTCTCAATCAACTCCTTGTCTATCAAACGAGACATCCGCTCAGCTGAGTAATGGAATGTGTCTGACACATCTTTGAATGGAAATATTATGCTCGGAAAATGCTTCTCCATTCGGAGCTTGAATTGAAAGAATTTGTTATTTTTTATCTTCAACTCTAGGTCTTTCCTTTGACACACATTTTTCAGATATCTATTTAACATTGCAGACTTGTTGGACTGTAGTTTTTGGTTGGCAGGGCTGTCAAAAAAGTCGTCATTAAAATCATCAGCACCTTTTAGAGTAGAATTATCTGTGTTAGAGCAGTTATCACTATTAATAGCGGGAGTCTGCTCTTCAGTCAGTTTCTGAACAGAAGATGACAATTTTCTACTATATCTGTTGACATTCTGTTTCTTAGGTGATGACAAATGCTTTGAAACTCCAGTCTTCTGTTCGGTTTCATCTTGTACATTTTTGTTGAACTGCCGTTTAGGTGTTGAAGTCCTACTTGATGTTTCAACATCTGACTTGCTTGGATTCAAATCGTTTTTGCTTGAACTTGATACTAGTTCCTTCACTGGTGTAGTCTCTGGTATAGGCACAAAAGTCTCTTTAGGTGCATCAAAAGCAGTTTGGAATGTGTCATGTACATAACTGTAGGAAACACCTTTATGCTCGTAAACAGTGCTTTCACAGTTAACAACATATTTGTTGATGGGTGGAAAGGCATCAGGTTTGTTTGAGCTCTTTTTGTCTAGTTGATTTTTCATATTCAGTGTAAGTTTGTGGCGAGGAGATCCCTCATTGGGTGTTCGATCTCCACCAGCAGAGCTCTTAGATGATGCTGTCACCTCTTTAGGTCTCTCAGACAACAAGGGTTGCCCATTGAGGTTTATCTCCACAAAGTCATCCTCGTCTTCTATTTGGAATCCTGAGTCTAAACTCTTTGATAATTTCTTATTCTGGTTAACATCACAAGGCAGGGCTTCCACAACATTGTTAAGCTCTATACTTGTTTCAGGCAGTCCTTTCTGTGGTGCAAAATTAAAGTCAAAGTTCTTATAGAAATTCTTTAGGGAACCTATGATGTTATTTGTATCAAGCAAATTTAAGACTTTATTATTTTGTTTCCTTTCTTCAACTACATTGGTAGTAATGTAGCGCTTCTTCTTTAGTACAGATTTCACAGTATTTGGGCTTTGAGAGACTTCTAATGGTTTCTTCATGCGATTGTGAGGCTGATCAATATCAGCCTCAGAGAAATAGGTCTTTCTCATAAATGGTACATGACCCTTATTTTCAAAGCCATCACAAGAATATGATTTTTGGGCTTTGTCACACTTCCTTTGCAGAAGAGTAGTTTCTGTTTTGTTGGAATTGGAGTGTGAAGATGATGAGTCACTAGAAGATGTTTCTGAATCACAGCTAAAATTAGAGTCTGAACTATTTGAATCACATCCATATAGTTTCCCAGTTGGTCTAGTTTCGTTATTGTTGTCTTTGTCTGTATTATCTTGGTTCTCTTGTTCATTTTGACAATATTCAAAAATACCACTTCTGTCATTCTTCGAATCCCCATATACGAGGATGTCTGACATTGTCTGTTGGGCTACATCAGCTGCATACTCTTTTTGTTTAGAAGTTTGATCTCCAGAAGCACACCATGAAAACCTATCTGTCATAATATTCTTTTGCCTAAACTTATCACAGTATGAGCCATCTGGGCCATAAGATACAAATCCTCTCTCTATATGTATGTTGTCTGTTTTTGTATTATTCAGAATATCTTCATGGAACGACACTCTCTTTTTCTGTGAACTTGGCCCACTTTGTGATTTCTTGCGACACCTACGCCTGTACACTATGTCCTCAGACAATGACTTCTTAGGTTCATTTGTCCTCAAGGCAGGCTTTTTTACTTCTTCACTTGTGACCTTTTCACTTTCTAAAGCTTTCAACACTACATCCGGCAGATTTTCATACATACTTGCTTTTTTGTTTGCTTCAACCAGTAACTCAGGAACTATGTCATCGGGAATTCCCATGTTTTGGTTGTCAATGTCGCTACGCGTCATGACACTGCTTGTGGTGCTTCTGATCATGTCCTGGGAACATGAAGTAGGTGCATCATATTGGCTATCACAAGCTAATTCCTCGGCGCCTATAAGACTATGCGACATGAGTGCTTGGCTTGTCGCTTCCGAGGCTTCACTATCTAAACACAGAACACCACTGTCTCCGGGTGTATCTGCTAAACTGCTGGTTGTACTAGATATCAAATGGGAGCTAGTTTGCAAACATAATTCCGTCGGTTTCCCCGGACCATCGCCACGCTCCATCTTCGCCAATTGCAAGCTATCTTCAACGCCGTTCATCACCGCTGTCGCAACAACAGTGTCGTCAGGTTTATGACGACGTTTGCTTTTATCGATCTCATTGCCTTTTATTTCACTAGCCTTGTCTACAGACATGGTGAATTTCAAACACTGCAACACCCCTTAATATTGTAAGAAACGAAAATTACGAATTACAACAAACAAATTCGGCTAAAAATTATGTCCATTTATCCCTTTATTTATATTATTCACATAAAATTCAACACTAAAATACGACGAGCACAAAGCAGCCATCTTTAACATTTTGACATATGTCAAAGATGTCAAGGACTAAACTTTTTAATTTTATTGTGGTCGTACAAGCTAAATATCCCAAAGATCTAAAGGCCTATTAAGCTGAGCACTGACGATTAGTTTTTCCATCAGTTAAACTGACGTCCATCCAAAATTTGATCGTGAATGTCGAATCATCACTCCAGGACAGGAGTGCTATTTTTCATTAAGGGACTCAGCGAAACACAAAACGTGTAGTTTTCCAACTCACCGCTCGCGTAAAATACAAATTTTTGAAACCATCGTGTCAGCGAAAAACAATATTGTTTTTAAGTAGAAAACATCGATAATTTGAATATGCTTTTCTAAAAATTCGAACATGAATAAAAAGCAACGTGAAATGGAACGGATGTCCCATGATTGGTTTCGATGATATATCTACGCTACAAACAAATGTCAAAATTACGAGTGGTCAAGATCACTCGTTGCAAATCCTTCGCAAACTTGAAACTACCAATTCAAAAATGCACCCGTTCAAAAACGCTCGTGCAAACCCTTCGTAATGTGACAAGTGATTTCAAAAATACGTCTCCATAGTTTGAACAGACGACGCGACGACGCGCCCGGAAATTTTCTGTGGCTACCCTAAATCCGTCGGCGTCGCGCCAAACTGACCGTGAGTGTGCGATCGTCATTCCAAGGCGTCAGTCCGCTCGGCACGCCCGGCGGCCGCGATGATTGAGCAATCGAAAACTGAAGAATCGCAGTGACGCCAGCGAATGGGCAAATCTAGTTAGCCTAAAACCATTTGGAGTGACGCCACAGTTTTACGTCTAAACTGACGCTATAAACTACGCTAAAAACTGATCGTCAATGCCCATCTTTGGGGTCCGATTGCAAAAAATTGCCACGCGTTATACGTACGTAATGTTTGGAGTGCTATTTTTCATTGAGGGACTCATTGACATGACCGCATGACAAAGCAAGTAGATGTGTTGTATTTTGAAACTTCCCCGTACGTTTAATTTACCGCACAATCATCATATCTGTAGAAGCTTACCCATGTTTATGGAACACTAATCATAAAGATTACCATGGCAGAGACTGCAGGCCGTGGCAGGACATAATATAATTAGGTTCAAACATTTGCCATTAGAAAAATTGAAAATTTAGACCTGTCGAATTATGTTTTCCCATACAATAAATACCCGGCATACTATTTTGTGGAAAACGTTATAATAAGGTGATGGGGGTTCGAAGATCTCATCAATACGAAGATAAAGATATTTTTAGGGTTCCGTACCCAAAGATTAGAAACGCGACCCTATTACTAAGACTTCTCTGTCCGTCCGTCTGTCTGTATCTCAAGAACCGCGAGAGCTATATAGACAGTTGAAATTTTCACAAATTATGTATTTCTGTTGCCTGCCACTATAACAACAAATACTATAAACAAAATAAAATAAATATTTAAGGGGGGGCTCCCATACAACAAACTCGATTTTTTTCCCCTTTTTTCTCAATATCAATAATGGTAGGCACTTTAAATTTTCACAAAATACTCAGTTATATTTTTATTTCAATAATAAATAAAAAAAAATAAAGTAAAATAAATATTTAAGGGGGGCTCCCATAATAAGCCCTTTAGAATATACAAGACGTAGTGAAAAAAATCCACAATCAAAAATAAACAAACGTATAACAAAGATCGATTTGAAACTATATTGACTGTTAATAGTCAACTCTTGCGCAGGGCAGACAAGATTGTCACGAGCTCAAGCCGTAAACCATTTTAAGTTTAGGTGACTCCGCGTTTCAAAAATAGCACTTCTGGCATGCCATTTACAGACTTGTGTATTACGGTTACGGGCTTTATGGCTTTAAGTTTCGCAAAACACAGAGCAAAACACAACAATACCATTTTCAACTGTCACTGTCACTGTCATTCAGGCGAATAAATCGCACTGTTGATTTGAGGTTATGCACAATATTATATTGGTAACCGAAATTCTGTGCTGATTTTTGATAATATTGGTGATAATGTGTATGTAATAATTAGATTATAAACATGGAAATCTTTCAAAAGATTATATCTCTTGTTTTCGCCCTCGGCGTACTTATAAATTGTTGTGAAAGCGCCAAAATAAACACGCCAAGAGTGCTTCTACCATGGTTCGAAAATATAAACGTTAATTTTACCTTTGAAATCATTGAGGGTGGCTGCTATTCATGGTAAATATGTATAAATTACTGATATTTGAATGTAACTATAATATACAGTACATATATTAAAATTATTTTGGTATTTTTAGGAGTTTGTCTCGCGATGACATCATAGACCTCGAGCCCCTTTACGAAGATACATGGGGTCATTGTTCGCAAGCTGCTCGGGTTTCGGTATCTAAATCATGTGTACCACCCGGCTCTGTCATCATCCTGGCTGAGGAAGTCAATACCGGCGAGGTACGGTCTTTGTTGTAAAAATGGCGGGAATATTTGTTTTGTTATGACATGTTTATTTTTGTACATTTCTATTTCCATTTCGAGTTTAAAATAAATATTATTGATGATTATTTCAGCCCAGCCTTTGTCCAGCACTGATATAATATGAGTTATTAGTAAATAAATTACCAGACAAGTGCGTGTCGGCCCACGCGCATTGTAGGGTTCCATAGTTACGAATGCCGACTTGAGTTCATGCCACTAAAAATGTTTAATTTATTGAATTGGAAGAAAAAAATGTACTCGAAAAAGGAAAATTACATACAGTAATTTTGCTTTTTCGAGTACATTTTATAAGTTGGTCGCCTGTAACTTTTTAATTTGTATACATACCGCTACTTAGTTTTCCTTTAAATTTCATTATATGTACTCTTACTGTGAATTTTTTCACATATTACCATTTAGGAGACAGAGAAGGGGACACTTGACTTTCACTAAAATGTGCACTATAAAACTAAATATTTCAGAAACATATCCTTAAATCGAAATTTTTTGCAATTTTATTTTACTACTTTTTTCACATTATTAATATACTTATCCAAGCTAAATAACAGCTTTTTAGTACTTAAAGTCTTTGAGTAAAACCGGGAATGTACAGACATACAGACAGACAGACATACATTGCGAAACTATAATGGTCTTTTGTTTACTATGGAACCCTAAAAAATTCTGTATCAACTTAGTTTGTGTATTGTACCCACTTAATGGTTACTTTGATTATCTGAGCTCAGCTCATTACTTTACAGATTTTGAGAGGAGATGTAAATATTGACAGGATAAGTATTCTCAAGGTGATGAGTACAACATGGAAGCTGTATCTTGAAGAGGCTCCAGAGGCCTTTGAGGTTTTTGCATATGACGAACAAGGTGAGGAATATTAGCCAGTAGATTAATCAAGCATCAAATGTAACATTTTCACAGAATATTTATAAGTATTACATACAAAATGGAATCTTCTATGTTCCCGCAGTAAGTGATTTCCATGGCTTATGTTTCCTACTAGTAATAATATTAAAGCCTTTTTATTTCCGACCTTTTTAATTGTTTTGGTATCTGTTTTGTGTCATATTTCATATAATGTCCTGCAGCTCAGTGTGCTTTTTGGCATAGGCCTCCAGCTCTCTCCACTGTGGTCTATCCTCTGCCACTCTAGTCCAGTATGGCCCCATTTTCGTCCCCCATTTTTGTCCTTCCAACATGTGATTAGGGGCCCTGTCTTCCTACTAGTAATAACTTTTAACAAAAATTCTATGCAAAAGTCAAAGTTTGCAAATACTTAAGGTTTTTTTAATTTTAGGAAACAAATTTTCAACTCTTGAAGGACTGAGTTTTAAGTGGTCCATTGAGAATCTAGGCAGCACTGTTGGTGAAGACAATTTAGTTACGTAAGTATAATAAACTTTAAAAAAAAAATGTATTTCATTTTAACTTTTGCTTATTTTATCAAGAGTCCCCTTACCCTAGACCAAAATACAACTTTCCATACAAACATAGTCTATGTTTTATTTCAAAACGACATGTCCGATTTTGACAAAATTTTGTAATTTCAAAGATATTGCAATTATCTAGGTTTATAACTGGTTTCCAACAAGTAAAAATATGAACTTGAAATAGAATATAGTGTTATTTATCATTTTTGACCATCAGTATGGGAAACTTCTAAATCGTTATATTTTCTTTCCAGTTCATAATTTTACTGTAGGAAACCAGTTATAAACCTAGATAATTGCAATTTCTTTACAATTACTAATTTTTAGCGGAATCTGACATGTGGTTTTAAAATTAAACATAAACTACGTTTGTATGGAGAAGTCTAGGGTAAGGGGACTCTTAATGCAAAATCTTGTATGGATGTATTTCGGTTGCTTCCAAAATATAACTGCTGAATGAATTGGAATTAAATGTGGATAACTGGAATAACACAAAGTATAATTTTATCCTGAAAAAATTCTAGGTCAAATATGCTTTGGGTATGCGGGCAAAAGCTAGTTAAGCAATATACATACAGTATGTTATAAAAAACCTAAATGTTAGGTAGCCCTTTACATGTTCGGGCCCGTTTCCGCCCCGTAGCTTGTGTAGGTTCTATTTATCGATTTCTCCATTTAGTTTATGGAGCTGCAGATTTTTTTTGTGATTAGAAACAGTTGAGTCTTATTATTATTTTTATTTTTAGCTTAGTCCGATGGCGCGATACAGACTACGAAGCGCCGCAAGGCATAACAGAATTAGAAGCTGCTGGTCTTCGTTCCTACTCTGTCTTACTGTACGGACAAGCTATGGGAGAATGCCTTGTGACAGTGTGTCTTGGAAATATTTGTACAGACTTCAGACTCCATGTGGTGGCCAGCGTGGTTCTAACGCCCGCTACTGCTATCGTGACACCGGGTGACACCTTAAGATACAAGTAAGTTCTTAATGTACTATTATTGATAGTGCAGTCATCATTGCTCATTCATTTTGAGTTGAACAACCTACAATAGACTTTAATGCTATGGTTTTTTAACTCATATTTGAATAACTATTACACAATATAAAATCAACAATTTTTTTTTAACATATTAGTTTTAGATATAATATATTTTTAGTTAGTCATGTTCTGTTTTTCCACCGACAAGAACCTAGTTCTTAAATTTATTGATGATGATGATGTTCTGTTTTGTATCTTTTTTATATACATTATAGAAATGAATTTACTTCAGGCTCAACTCACGCTGGCGCAGAGTCGAAGCGACGCGACGCGTCATGTTTTTCACCTATAGCAAATTCATTTCTGTTTTTACATTATTAGTTTTATATATATATACCTGTAGTCTTATCTGTAGAGAGAGATAAGAAAAATACTTTGAATGTTTTTTGTTATACAAAGTGGAAGGGACATAGCCGTAATAAATCAATCCACTGACTATACAAGATCACTATGTAATTTAATAAAATTATAATAACAACAAAAAAAAAAGGCACTTCCATACAAATGTGTGCAGCCGCCCGGGCAATTTGTATGAGAATGCCAAATTTCTTTTGACTTTTCGACTGTTAAAATAATTTTATTATACTAAAGTGATCTAGTATAGCCCGTGGTTAGATTTATTACAGGTATCTAGCTTCCATGTAGTATAGTAAAATCATGTCATTTTTTCTTCTCAGAGTTGTAAGAGCCCGCGCAGGCCGTCTAACAATTCAAGATATATCAGAGACCCTGTATTACTTGCAAGTTCCTGACTCAAGCATAGCACAACTAGAAGACGGCATAAGCTTAGTACGAGCCAAAGCACTTGGTACTACCGCTGTACAACTCATGTCTGGCTCTACAGAAGTAGCTACTGCAACCTTCACTGTAGCCGAATCGCATAGTATCAAAGTAACAATAAGACCGTCTAAAATGGTCATCCGTGGAGAACCATTTATCATTCATTGTATACTTCTCGATGAGAACGGTCATGCAATAACAGCTGGGCAGGAGGTTGTAATCAAGTTGGCGGTAGATGGGGTAGCAAATGTTGATTTGCTGAAGTCTACGAAGAATGGGACTATAACAGATGCGGTTGCTCAATATGCTGGGCCGTTTACAGTGAAAGCTACACTATATTCAGTTGCTGGGAAGACATTATTGCGTAAGGTAAATATTTTTTTCAAGAAAAATTAATTCAAAAGTTGGCAGATGTATGTTAGAGCATTACGCGATATGATCTCCTCTTCATTACTTAATGTAAAGTTAAAATATATTCTTTTTTAAAAATCTTCCCTTCTAAATCAGTCATATAATGAGTATGCTACAATTAGGAAGTTTCTTGGGTCAAAAATAAATTATTTGGTACTGTTATTAGAATAAAACGTCATAAAATAATGTCACTTGTCAGATCATATCCATTTTCAACATGATTTTAGATTTATTATTGCAGAAAAACTGATAGGAAGATTAAGAGCGCCATTTGACTTCAAGAAACTATGACGTCATAAGTCTTTATTTCATACAAATCCCATAGAAAATGTTTGTTTTGACATTTAGAAAAAAAGTATCTGATTTGAGTTCTCAGAAATGTCCTTATTAAAGAAGTGTAGACTTTTTATTAAATTAGCCCAAAAACAGTTGTCTGTAAATCAAATGTTCTAAAGTGTTTAAATGTATTTTGTAATTTTAGGTGGAGGGACATGTGTCTGCAGTAGCCATAGATCCTTTGACGATAGTTCCACCGGAAATATTTGTCGCCTGGACAGATACTATTCAGTAAGAACACAATTCACGATTAAGTGGGTCTTAGATGTTTATCTAATATATGTATTTGTTATAAAATATAGTATCGTTGAGTTAGTATGCCATTACACAAGTCTTGAACTTACTTTGGGGCTAGCTCAATAATTGTAATTTGTCCCTATTTATTTATTTATAATGACTTTGTTTGCCACTGTTTTTATAAGAACTTCTGTTTTTTATTAATTCTAGTTTGCCTGCCAGGAAATTTGCGAATCCGACCAACTGAGAAACACTTCTTATTTCTAAGAAATCAACATATTTTGCAGTATTTTTAAGGCTTTTTAAACTTTTAGATGTATTGATAGTTTTTTGAGAAACAATTAAAACATATTATAACTATGCGACCTGAATGGCGTATTGATAACTATGCTAGTCCGCCACTCAGAAGTTCTGTGTTCTTTACCCAGCCAGAGCAACTGGCTTTTTCAAATGGTCCTGGGTCTTGGGTATTTATCCGTGATTTTTGTCCGTATCTCTTTCATAATCATCACATGTATAATATATATATATATCATCATTTCAGCCGCGTAACGTCCACTGCTGGACATAGGCCTCTCCCAAAGATTTCCAAAATACCGATCAAGAGCGGCCTGCATCCAGCGCTTTCCAGCGACGCTGGTTAGGTCATCTGACCACCTTGTGTACATGGTTTCGAGAACCTTTTTGCACCATCAGCCATCGGTTCGTCGCGCTATGTGTTCCACCCACTGCCACTTCAATGAGCTAATCCGCTGGGCTATATCAGTGACTTTTGTTCTCCTATGAATTTCCTCATATTTATATATCATGAAACAAGAGTAGCCGTCCGGCTACTCGACCCAGGTAGGTCTCTAGTTCTCAATAAATACTTTTTTCAGGGAGATGCAGTTACAGTACAGCGGTGGTGGCGACGAGCCCGTAGTGTGGTCGGAAGTGGAGACCACAACTCAAGGAGACCTCGCGCTGACGGACTCGGGCCGAGTCACTGTGAGGGGACTGGGCGAAATGACAGTGCGGGTGCAGTTGAAGAACTATCCTCATGTGCGAGCCGTTGGAAAGTGAGTCTTCATCATCACCAATAGGACTTTTTAGTTTCCACTACAGGAGCACGACCCTTGAAGAACTATCCTCATGTGCGAGCCGTTGGAAAGTGAGTCTTCATCATCATTAGGTCTTTTTAGTCTCCACTGCAGGAGCACGACCCTCTCTTTACTAGAGTTATAGTTGGCCAGAGAAGCCAGAGGATTTGACCTACACTGTCCACACTAGCCAGACGGGTTGGAGAGGTCTCAATTTTTTTTAATTACTTTTATTGATTCCCGATTGTCTAAGCAAGAAGGGAAGGCCATCATCATCAGGTCTTTTGGTCTCCACTGCAAAAGCACGACCCTCTCTGTACTACCAGAGCCATACTTGGACAGAGCAGCCAGAGGACTTACTACACTCTCCACGCTGGCCAGATGGGTTGAAGAGGTTTTATTGATGTTTATAAGCTTTGCTTAGCTTGTATTTCCTAAGTCGCCTTCTACGACATCCACGAGAGGACTTGGAGTGGCCCTATTCTATTCTGCCGGAAACCACACGGCAAAGTTTAATAATATAATTTTTTAAATTTTTATTTTTTTAAGACAAGTTTAAAAAAATGTAGTTAATGTTTAAGATATAACCGCAAAGCTCGATCGCCAAGGTACGTTTATATTAACTGTGGTACTCGTTGATTATTATGTAGTTAGGTAATGCTAATGTATATTTTAGAGTGTACTCGACCGTGCCCGAGCTAGTGCATGTGTCGAGCAGCGGGCTGGCGCGCGTCGGCCGCCCGCACCACCTGCACGTGGCGCTGACGGCCGTGCACCCCAGCACCGGCCACCTGCATAACTATCAAGTGTAAGTCTTCTTCAATATTACCACTAGAGATGAAGTGGCCCATAGAAAATGTTTGTTTTGACGTTAAGAAGTACCTGATTTGCCTTGTTTAAAACTACATTATTGGATACATACACGCTGGCTTTTCATTGGTTTTGGAAAAAAACGTGTCATATAGTATATAAATTCCTCTATCCATATACGTAATCCAAATGTGTGTATGTCATAGGATAAAAAAGTTGCGTAAATGATTTTCGATTGAGACCACGTAGTTACGCCGGCCAAAACAGCTGCGTGATGTCGATAACCTTCGGCCGGCCGGCGGGCGGTGTATAGCGGCGGTACTGCTAATTGATCTCATAATTTTACTTTCTAGCTTTAGTCATCATTTTTTGTTTCTGAATGAATGAATCTAGATAATTTGGCCTATGAAGTGGCCTTCGGCTCTAAAACCAGATAAAAATCCACAGTGTATAGGGACTACAAGTTGCATGAAAATGTTTACACAAGTGCACGAAACCAAAGACAGAACAAACCTGAATAGAAGAATAGAATTTATTTGCATTTGAAAAAGGGTACATACTTATGTCTAAATAGTATTCACAAAGTAACACCTACTTAATCAGCCATTAACAATAGCATGCAAATATTTAATAAACAGTTTTCAAATAAGCTAACAGTCTATGTCACAAATAAAATCATAAATGGATCTTGTCATGGTAATAAAGATACGTCAACAATTATATTAATATTAAGTATTAAAAAATTGTATTTCTAGTTATGTCTTGAAATTGAGAAACTCTTGCACTGTGTAGAAGCCTCGCTCACTAAGCCAGTCAAATAGTTTTATTTAAAAAAATTTAAATGTCGTATTTTTGATGGAATCTGGTATCTTATTGTAAATTAGCCTACACATATTATAACAATTCCTTTGTAACCTTTTACTTCTTGGTATAATGTCCAGATCTAGCCTGCTGCCATTTCTAGTATTTCTAGGAAACACTTCTCTAGCCTCTTTAAATAATTTATAATTAAGTTTCATAAATTTGGCAATTTCATAAATATAGAGACAGGGGAGAGGTAGTATTTTTAGAGATTTAAAAAGGGGTCTACATGAAGTGTCTGGTGATACTCTACATATAGCTTTTGTACATTTTTTTTGTATAACGAAAGCATCTTGTATCTCTGTGCTATTTCCCCAAATAATAAGCCCATATCGTAAGACGGATTCTACATAAGCAAAGTATGCTGTAATGGCCGTGTTTCTCGTTGCAGTTCTCGTAAGTTTATTGAGGGCATAAGAAAAACTATTAAGTTTACTACATACACTTTCAATTTGTTTTTTCCAGTTCAGTTTATGATCTATTGTTAGACCTAGAAATTTTTCATTATCTACGCCTTTTAATAAATGTCCATTATGGGATATATTCAATAATTGGGTTAAGTTATTAAAATTCATATAAAATGTTTTGTCAATATTTATTTTTAAATTATTATTCAAAAGCCAGTCAATTATATTTTTTATTACATTGTTTATGTCATGTTCATGTTCTTGTAGAGTCTTTTTTTTATCTGTTGTTACAATAACCGATATGTCGTCAGCGAATAAGATGCTCTTGTGCTGAACAATATTCGGTAGGTCATTGATATACACTAAGAAAAGAAGAGGGCCAAGTACGCTTCCTTGAGGTACACCAAATTTATTTTCCTTATAAGAAGATCTATGCTTTTTTACTACTTTGTTTTGTTCCAATTGCGATATCTCTACTGCTTGTGACCTGTCAGTGAGATATGATTTAATCCAGTTTAATGCATTACCTCTTATACCATTTTTTTCTAATTTAAAAAGTAGTAAGGGATGATATACATGGTCAAATGCTTTCGTCATATCAAAACAAAGTACTGTTGTATATTTTTTATCATTTAGGCTATTCAATGTTGTGTTAACAAGATCAAAGGCTGCGAGTGTAGTTGATTTCATTTTTTGAAACCCATATTGATTGCAATTTAATACATTAAATTTATTAAAAAATGATGTAAGCTTATTATGCATAACCTTCTCATATATTTTTGATATGATGGGGATTAAGGTTATTGGTCGATAGTTATCAGGGAGGGTTCTTTTACCTTTCTTAAACAAAGGTTTAACTATAAAAAGCTTGAGTTTTTCTGGGAACGTACCAGTTTCCAGTGACATATTTATTAAATATGCGAGAATTGGACTAATTTCCTCTTTACACGCTTTAACTACCCGTGTACAAATATCATCGTAGCCTTCAGAATTAGTGTTGTTAAGAGAGCCGATAATCTTTCTTACATCGTGTTCGTCAATTGGAGAAAGATATATTGAATTATTTATGATGTCAAAATTTTGATTATTAGAATTGTTAATCTTATTATTATTTAATTTATTTGTAGAATTTATAAAATATTCATTAAAGTTATTAGCTATGGTCACTGGGTCTTTAGTAATGTCGTTTTTAAATTCCATTTTATCCATGAAATTCGAATTATATTTATTATGGTCAGTTTCATTTTGTATGACTTTCCATGTAGCTTTACAAATATTTTTACTCTTTAACACAAAGTTTTTGTTTGAGAGTTTTTTTGCTTGAAAGATACAATTTTTCAAAAGCTGTGTTAGGGTCAGTCTCTTTAAATACTTCTGCAAAAGACAGACTACTTAAGTATTTTTTAAATTTCTTTATATTCTCCTCTGAGTAGCACCTTTTATAGATGTACAAAAATTTTGGATATTCTGTTTTTACTTTTGTTTGAAAATGTAACATCTGGGCTCTGTTGTGATCAGACAAATAAAGAGGAAGAATAGTTCCAGTTGCATTCTTGATATTACTTAGTATATGGTCTATACATGATTTATCTCTTGTCGGTTCAGTTATGTGCTGTATTAGATTGTAATTTTTCAGAATATCCCTAAACTGTTTAGTATGATTGTCATTTTTAAGCGTATTTACATTAAGATCACCGGTTATAATAATTTTTTGTTTTCCATATTTATGCAAATATATATCAAGAAGTGTCTCAAGCCTTTCAAAAAAGTATTCATAGTGCCTTTTCTTTTTGGCGGATGAAGACCTGTAGACACATACAATTATGATATTGTGTATAGGAATGGAGATAGCACACATTTCAAAGTGAAAGTTTATTGTGCTATTACTAAGGTTGTCTATTTTTGTATAGGGTAGTCCTTTCCTGACTAAAATACATGTACCCCCATGTTTATTATTCCTAGAGTAATGAGCCGCTAGTTCATAGTTTGTCAAATTTATATTTCTTTCATCGCCGCATTTTACTAAGGTCTCTGAGAAACAGAGCACATCAGGATATGATTCAAGTTCGGACAATGTTATTTCGAGGACTTCTCGTTTAGAATTCAGACCTTGGATATTTTGGTGGAAAATAGAATATTTATTTGTTGATGTCGGGACGAAAAAAAATTTCGTTTGGGTTTTGGTCGGTAGGTTCTGTATTTATTGATTGCTTATTTATAACAGGAAAATAGTACAAGATCGAGTTTTTATTTATTTTCTTAGAGCAGGTTTCATTTTTTCCATGATTTTTTGTAGTTAAAGAGTTTCTCATTTTCGGATAATTTTGTATAAAGTCATTTTGATATTTTAAGTAATCTATTTCTATGTTTAATTTGAAACTTATGATAGTGTTAAGCTTACAGTTAGAGCCAAACTTATGATTGTTCAAAAGATTTTCAAGGTCTATAAATGTACAATTTTTGTAATTTTTAACAACTAATTTAAGCTCAGAATTAAGTTTGTAAATATTCAAATATTCGTTACAATGCACACTTAAAAAAAATATTTTCAAATTTTTAAAACTATATAATATATTTGAAAGATTTGTGATAACCGTATATGGATTTTTTTCATGAGATCCTAGGGATAGGACCAGTATATCATTATCATTTACAGTGTCTTTAATGCTATTACAGCTAGTAAGTATATGTGCACTTGTCGCATGAGGCTTCACAAATCCTTTAACGGTGTAACTATCATTCCACTTGCCAAAGCGAGAATGTATTAGTTGCTCCGTAAGGCCTCGTACTTGCTCATCTCCGATTACATATATTGTGAGTTTTTTATTATTCTGTTCATTTATTGAGCAATTCTGGGTTTCGACCGATTGCTTATTATAGTTTTCATGCTGTATCCGTGTTTCCAATCCACTTGGCGGCGTATCGGCGGAGTATGCCGAGCTTTCTTTAGTACTTGTATTTAAACTTTTTTCATTTGTTTCGTCTGTTGAAAAGTTTAACATTTGCTTACTTTCTAATCCTTTTGTATTCTTATTTGATGGTTTTTTCTTTTTTGTGCTTGAAGTACAAATATCAGTCAAAATTTTAGCTTTTGTTTCATATCTAGATAACTGTTTTTTCAGTTCCATATTTTCTTGCAATAAATTTTCAATTTCGTTTTCACTTATTTGTAATTTTTCCAGCACCTGATATGATCATGCTATTTTATTGTACTCTTTTTTTCATAGATGTAACTGCGCGTCATTTGCGGTGTCATTGCTGGAAGGACCCGAGCCTCATAACGTGACCTCTGCGACTTGGATTGAGCCCGAAGGTAATATCAAATAAAATATTTTTATTTGTTTTTTTTTTACGAATTATTTTACGTCTGTTGGATCAGGAAACATTTTACGTTAACCTTTATAGCCTCTCTTCCACTAACCAAGTATCAAAGTTGGTTTAAGAAATGTTTAAAATCTATACCTAGTTGTTTTCTTAGTCGATTGAATATATAAGGTCTAACAAAATATACTGAAACTATTTTAAGGGTGTACTCAGTCCGTGATACTGAATAACTTTCCCCTAGGAACACGTATTTCACTATATCACATTTAAAAAAGGCCACTTGAATCAATTTAAAGCAAACTCCAACTGAACCTGCAAAAGAGTCTGCGTTCGATCGTAATACGATAAACTTGTGTCCGATTCTAAGAATAATTTAAGGAGTACCCGCATTACAATAATGGTGTTAAAAAAGTGTTCAAATTGTAATAAAAATATAACTCAAAAACTGCCAGGATTGGAATGTAGCCGTTGTAACAAGGTCGTGCACGCCACAACTACCTGTGCAAATCTTACCAACAAGCAGATAGCTACCCTTCGAAACGCTGAGGGCCTAGAGTGGAGCTGCGAGGAATGCTTACGTAGCGTGTCGAGGCGATCTTCTTACTTTCTTCCAGATGACTCTGATATCGAGGAAGAGGCCAGGGAGACAGGTAGGGCGAGAAGCTACGATAAATTAGTGAGTCAGATCAGCTGTGAAACAAGAAAAATAGTCAAAAGTGAGTTGGAGGGGTTGACGTCGGCTGTTGAATATCTTAACAGTCAAGTCGCAGATCTGGAAGGTATCGCGAAACAGCAGGAGAACACTATAAAAATGCTAGTCAATAAAAATGCTGAACTGCTGAAGAAAAATCAAAATCTAGAACTCCGAGTCAGTGCCATGGAGCAAAGAGTGCTAGAGGTCGATCAAAAACTTCTGTGTACTAACGTGGAGATTGCTGGAGTGCCAGAGCTGCCTAACAAGGACGCGGTCAGTGCAGTAAAAGAAGTTGCCGAAAAACTCAACGTGAGCAGCCAGCAGATCGTGAGTGCCCGGCGTGTTACATCAAGGCGCAAGGAGCAGCCAGGTCATATCGTCGTGGAGCTTCAGTCCAAAGGAACATGCGACCAATGGATATTAGCTGCGAAAACTCAAGAAATTCTGGCCGGCAGCATCTGGACCGACCTACCCGCGGAGAAGGCAACAAGTCGCGTGTTTGTTAGGGCGGCCCTCACGCCGCATACCAAGGCATTGTTATATAAAGCTAAAAACAGCTTAAGTGGCTCTTTTAAGTATATTTGGTGTAAGGACGGTAAAATTTATGCCAAGAAAGATGACACTAGCCATAAAGTAACTGTTATCCGCTGTTTGTCTGACATTGAATCCCTATGTGAACTAATTGCTCAATAACTCTTTCAATAAATACTAAAGATTTTGATATTGTTAACTTCTTTTTTCCTTTAATTTTTAAATTTTCAATCAATAAATAACTATGGATTTTGGTAAGGTAATAGAAATTCATAATTGCTCGTCGATTAATTCATTTATAGATAATACCCCATACACCGATACTGATTTGTTTTGTTTGCATGTAAACATACGATCGATGATCAGGAATTTTGATAAAGTACTAGTTTTACTTCAGTCTTCAAAATGGCTAGTAGATATGATAATCCTAACCGAAGTTGGCATATCTGATAAAATATCTAATTTATTTCAAATACCAGGCTATAGAATGCACACTCAGTTGCGTCAAAGTAAAAAAGGCGGTGGAATAATTATTTATGTCAAAAACTGTTTAAAATTCACCACCACGACAATAAAAACACACTTATTTGAAAATATTACAGGCACACTAATAACCAAAAATAATACGGCGGTAACTGTGTGTGCAGTATATAGACCTCCATCAACTAATAAAAGTATTTTTGTCACTGAACTGTCACGAATCCTTAAGAAATATAAATTTACTAATATGATACTTATTGGTGATATTAACATAGATTTAAAGAAAATAAAATCCTCGGATTGTCAGTCATACACAGATATGCTATCCGAGCACGGGTTTGAGCGTGGTATATCAGACTATACTCGCATTGAAATGCGATTAGGTAAAGTAACTAAATCGTGCATTGATCATATCTACTCAAGACTAACTCAAACTGCGTGCTCGGCGGCTATCGATACGGCACTGGCAGATCACCGCGTAGTACTGATCGCCAGCGATTTCGAAGGTATGAACGCGCATATACAGGCTGATGCAACATCTTCATTTATGCAAGTTTGCGATAGTGAAATATTTTATAAAGAGCTTAATAATACTGACTGGTCATTGACAAACACAATGACATGTCCAAACCAAATTAATGATTTTATAAAATCTAGTTTTGAAAATGCTAAGCTAAAATCAATAAAAAAAATTAAGAAATCTAATTTACAGGAAAATAAAATACCGTGGATTAATAAAAACATTTTAAATTTAAGTAAGAAAAGGGACGAGTTGTTTAAATTGTGGAAAAAGGATAATACAAACAAATGTCTTCGATTGCAATATAATAAAACTAGGAATAAAGTACACAAAATAATAGAATACTACAGAAATAATTACTATAAAAATAGAATAAAAAATAGTTATAATAATCCTAAAAAACTCTGGCAAATAATTAATTCTATATGTGGTAGAATTACACAATCCATTGACGAATTAATTACAAAAGCCTTCAGTAGGCATAATCTATCTTCCACCGACATTGCTAATAAGTTTGCACATGAATTTCAACATGCAGTAAAAGCCATATTACCACAATGTCAGCAAACTCTTTTAGATGAAAATGAATATAACGATAAATGTGATAAAGTTTTTTTAATAAAAAAAGCTACTCCTGACAGAATTCTAAATATAATAAATAAACTAAATAATTTTAAAGCTCCAGGACAAGACAACATAAAATCATTAGATATTAAAACAAGTAGCGATAATATTTCTATCGCAATTGCTAACCTTATTAACACAAGTTTGTTTACTGGAATATATCCCGATGAACTGAAAAGAGGGTGTGTTCGCCCAATATATAAGAAAGGGAAACAATGTGAGGTATCCAACTTTCGACCAGTTACTTTGCTGTCAATTATTAATAAAATTGTCGAAAAATACGTTAGCGGTGAAATACACACGTTCTTTGAAGAAAACAACATAATAAACAAAAATCAGTTCGGATTTCAACCGCATAAAAGCACTACTATCTTATTATCTAAATTCACTGATGAAATTAATACATATTTAAATAATAGAAACCATGTACTAGTTCTGTTTATTGATTTTTCACGTGCGTTTGATACATTAGATCACTCAATATTGATTAAGAAGCTTAAAAATATTGGCATTCAGGGCCCTCTGCTAAAATGGTGCAATAATTATTTGAAAAATAGGTTAAACTGTGTTAAAGTTGATAATTGCTACAGCGACTCTTATACGGCGAAAGAGGGAACGGCTCAAGGATCTGTGCTTGGACCGCTTCACTTCATTAGCTATGTCAATGACATGAATAACGTAATTAAGCATGGAACGTCCTACCAGTACGCTGACGATACATGCATTATTGTTGCAGATCGTAATCTTGATACTGCTCTAGGGAAAATGCAAGAAGACTTTGACATACTAAATAAATGGTGTCATGACAATAAACTAGTCCTCAACGGTATCAAAACCAAATTAGTTCATATTCGATCACCATATGCTAGAAACCAAGCTGATATAAATAATAAATTGTTTGCACACGATCATTTGTGTCTTCATTCCAAGAACGTGTCATGTAAATGCCCTACTATTGAAAGTGTTGATAAACATACTTATTTGGGATTAGTTATTGACAGCAAAAACTGGTTTCCACACATAAATCTGGTGTGCGAGAAACTACGGGCATTTTTAGCCAACATGTATGTAATTAATAATATGATTCCTTTTAAGACTAAACTAATGTTGTACAATGCGCTAGCGGAATCAATAGTGGGGTACGGTCTGACAAGTTATGGCAGAACATTTAATAGTTACCTTAATTGTATATATAAGCTCCAGGTTAGAATATTAAAAATGATTGTGCCTACGAGTATTAAGCAAAAATATTTAAATGACGAATTGGCTCTATTTAGATATTGTGAAATCCTTCCGATTCACACAAAGATAAAATATAGCTTGTTAAAAGAACAATTTTTTAATACTTATGTACAAAAAAACATAACACATAAAATTAATACGCGACAAAAAACAAATAAAAAACTTTTAATAAATATTGCACGAAATACATATGGAGAAAGAACAACATCCTATTTAATTCCACGTTTAATTAATAATTTAGAATTGTGTTTAAGACAAAGCATTACGCAAAAAAATATAAAGAATAAACTTAAATCACACTTCTTGAACAGCCTATAGATGTTGCACTCAAAACCGGTCCTACAGTGTGCGCTGCGGGCTTATCCGCCAGCGCGAATTATGTACCTACTGATCTTGTAGAACAGTTTGTTATTAATATATTATTAATCACTAACAATTTTAGATATAAGCACATAATTGATATATGTGAGTACTAATTTAATATAAGATTGAACGTAGATGTATGCTCTCCGGACAAACCTTCGTGGTTTTTGGATGGCATAAAAAAAATTTATGTTATTATTTGAAAATAAATAAATTAAAAAAAAAAAAAACCCCTTAACTTCCCGCCAAAAAAGCCTTTAATTTCTTAATTGAATTTATTTTAGAGGGAGCTTGCTGCGTGTTGGAATGTGTATGGATGTCTCGCGGAATATCCACACTGCGTATTTCCCGCGGCCGCGCGGGCGACACGCCGCGAGTCGCCATTCGCGCCGCTCCAACGTTATTGTGGCCGTCACAAGTCGCTGCGATCGTTGGGGCGACTTTACCGGTACGTTACTGCAGCTACTTATTGTTTTGTAATGTTCATGGAATATTGATGTCTCGCGGAATATCCGCACGCGTATTTTCCGTTGTCGAAGGGATGAGTCGCCGCGAGTCGCGATCCGCACCGCTCCAACATTATTGCGGCCGTCGCAAGTCGCTGCGATAAGTGTCGCAAGTCGCTGTATGTTACTGTACTTACTAATTGTCTGGTAATGTTCATAAAATATGGATGTCACGCGGCATATCCGCATCGTATTTTCCGTTGTCGAAGGGATGAGTCGCCGCGAGTCGCGATCCGCGCCGCTCCAGCATTGGGGCGACTTTGCCGATATTACTGTTCTGATGACGATCGGAGATAATCTTGTTTTTCTGATACATTATACACCAATACCGATGGCTAATGATTAGGATGCGTTTCCACTGAAGCGGAACAGAGTGGAGAGGAGCTTAGCGGTGCATAAATTGACCAATCACAATGCTCGAAATCTCCGCTCCGCTTCCTATAATATAATAGTACTAGCAGCTCACCTTGGCTTTGCATATACGAAACCATTTCGGCAAAATAGTATTTTTAAGAACAAAAAAATATTTTGTGTATTATTTAAAATTCAGTAATGAAAACCGCACCAAAGTCACACGCACATTAAGTCTAGTAGTTTAAAAGTGAAAGATTCTGTTTTCACCATTCTTTTAAAGATTAACAACGAGTTTTTGTAAGCTTTGGCCACAAAAGGTTATTTCCAAATACAAAAGGTAAACTATGATCGCAGAGTTTATAATCGTTCTTTATTTCTGTTTTAGGTTATAGCAGAAGGCGAAGCTCTGTCTCCCCAGTCAGCCGAGCCGAGGGTAGCCGAACTATCGACTCGTCGCGGAGTAGCGCCAATTAGATATCCTGATGCACAACTATTTACTTTTTCATGCCGAAGGGTGAGTATGGGTCGATAAAACTGGACCCACCGGCTAGTCCTACTTTAAATAATATATTTGATCCTTATCAAGTTCGGACTGTTCAAGTATTACGTAAGAAGAATTTTAGGCATTCCCCCGTCTCCCTTGTCAGCAAAAACAGATCTCTCATCCAAAAATATATCAATGCGTACGTAAGCATAGAGTGGCTCTATGCTTACGTTTCACCACCATAACCATTGATATATTTTTTACAAAATCTGCTTAAGATTTTTCTTTTGCATGAGCAAGTAGTTAGTTTTGCATGAGGTAGTAGTATTGTTTAACTATCTGTATAATTTCAAATCAAAATTACAAAAAAATGGCAATAAATATTAAACCTAAAAATTGCTGACATAATGAAAGTCCAGATTCCCCGGCCCGCCATATCATTAGAAAAAAATCAAATCGAAGACTACTCCAACTGCCTTCAGTTCTTATGTAATACTTGAATGACTCTTTATACCAATTAAATGATCGAAGGTTACGACGGTTTTGAAATCGATTTTCTTACAGAAAGGTGAAGCTCGTCTAGATTTAACTTCGGACACGGAAGGCGAGCAAGAGTCCGTTGATTTCGAAGCTGCGTGCGCGCCTCATGTGTCTAGGATGCGGTTAGAGCCGTCGGAGACTCCCGGCAACTGTTCTGGTGGACCCAGGTATGACAACATCTCATTATAGCGAGTTTCGGTTTAATCCTTCCAATGAATACTAGCGCAGAGTCGAAGCAAAGCGTCAACTTGAAACTTGACATACTTGACTTGACGTAATGCAATCTCACGAAATAAAATATTTTTGAAAAAAAAATTTTTTTTTACTTATACTTATTAAGAGGTCAAAGTACTTATTAAAGATAAATGAAATAAGCTCAAACTCGATGGAGTTGCGTCATTTTATTACTCAGTTCCAACGACCACCTTCGTCTCCGTGATCAGACTCTAGGCATCGTCTACCATAAATGCTCGTCGAATGAGGTTGATAAAAGCAATGCGCGCGAACTTCAGCCTTACAGTAAAAGCTTGTGAAAAAAAAAATTTTTTCTCTGTTCTGCGTTGGTATGAATTTACCTTTGGCTGTCCTTCAGAGATTGGAATAATGATTTACTGGAAACAAGTTAATCAAATAGTTATTTAAGCTAATTAATTTGTTTTATTACACAGAGTTTGGCTGCGCCCAGGTAGTGAAGTGTCACTGAAAGTGACGCTATTTGACGCGGTAGGCAGAGAGCTTCTAGACGAATCCGGGCCGAGGGTGACATGGGAAACTGAACCTTACCACGTCGGAATAGAATACAAGTCCACTGACAGGCTTTTCGTGGAGAGTCATCCCGAATTCGTTCCAGTGCCAGTACCGTACAAATATTATCAGGTATGGCTAGACAATCTTTTACTAATAATTATATTATAGTTCGATTTTTTATTTACTTGAATTGTGATTTTTAATCTAGTTTCTAAATTTAATTTAATTGTAAAGTATTATTGTTTTGATTAAAAATAAAGACTATATTATATAATAAATCAGCGAACTATAATGGAAGGGTAACTACAAACATCATCATCGCACAAAATGACTCCAAGATATTTATAAAATATTATTGTCGGCCAATGTCCGCATAATGTAACATCAAAATTTGCGTCAAAAATTTCTAGACAATTTTTTTTCATTAAACTTCATATAGGAATAGAATACTTACAATTTTTTTATTAGTACAATGTAACCTATTTTCAAATAGTTGTTAAGTTTTAAGTTGTTTTCAGCTTCTAATGGCCGACGAGCAAGCCGTAGGATGGAGCGGTACATTGAAGGCGAGCATTCCAGAAACTTCTGCGAGTATTCAAGCGAGAGTCGTGGCACCTCTCAAATGTGACCCGATGAAAGTGAGTACGTTTTGACTGAGGTATATTTACAAATATCACTTATTTCTTTTAGTTTAAACAAAAGGCCGCAGAAAAGTAAGATACTTTGGGAAAGATTAAAATAATAAGAAGACCAAATTAGTGGTCACGAAATGCAATTAAGGCTGTTAGTTCAACAGCGCCGTTCAGTGAAATGGCTAGGCTGTGAGCTGAAATGTTCAATAAGCTTGTTTACGACCAATTCGTTCATATTTGGCGGTCATTAAATTTTATACACAGTGATATTTCATTAGTTTTGAAACCGAAGGCCAATTCATAAGGATCGTTAGTAATAACCTAAATAGCTAGTCAAAATAAAAACACAGAACCAAAAAAAAAATGACAAACTCGAAAGTAAAATCGTGAGATCAATTAGTAGTACAGTCGCCAGGCGCCGCCGGCCGGGGGTGACGCGGTATTTTTTGGACGGGCGTAACTACGAGGTCTCGATCGAAATTCGCAACTTTTTATCTTACGTCATACACAAATTTGGATTATTTATATACGCAAATTAAACAATTTTTTTTTCAAAACCAATGAAGAGTCAGCGTGTATAGTTCACATCTTCAATTATTCGCTTCCTACACAGGTGAGTGTAGCATGGGAAGGCGAATCAGTTGGCAACATCGCGCGGGTTTCCGGCGGAAGTGGCCGGTACGCCGTGGAGTCCCCAAAAGGAGTAGCGGCAAACGTGGACGGAGTCCTATTGACCGCTGTGGTTCCTGGCCCGGGGGCCTATGACCTGGTGGTCATAGATCTGTGTGTGCAGGGAGAGAAACAAGTCGTTGAGGTAACATTATAAACTTACTTAATGCCTGTCCGTTACACGGAGGTCCCGGGTTCGATCCCCCCAGTCAGGTCAAGATGGAAAATGATCTTTTTCTGATTAGCTTGGGTCTGGGATGTTTATCAATATAGGTATTTGTTATAAAATATAATATCGTTGAGATAGTCTCCCATAAGTCTCGAACTTACTTGTGTCTAACTTAATCCGTGTGATTTGTCCCTATATATTTATTAATTTATGTTGTTATGTAGCCTTTATTAAAAGTGTGCTAAGGCACACAATACGTAATAGCACTAAAGTATATAAGAATCACTCTCTTATAGAAATTTTTCTAAATTAAACCCAGTTACAGCGTACTAAAGTCCCATTTAGTTTGCACGCCGCGCAAATGAGTTATGACACATTAGCCTAGCGTGCGCCCAACGAGCTAAAATGTACCTTACGTCTGCGAAGCGACGGTCCGTATCCCTTTATCACTAGCGAAAAATTTTCAACAATTCCAACCTTAAGTTCGTTCATATATTAAGGGCTTCGCTCCCCATGGGAATTTCGGGATAAAAAGTACCCTATGTCCTTCCCCGAGTCTCAAACTATATCCATACCTAGTTTCATCCAAATCAGTTCAGTAGTTTAAGCCTGAAGAGGTAATAAACAAATATACAAACTCACTTTCGCATTTATAATATTAGTAGGATTGGTTTTGCTTACGACATCAAATACTGGCAATATAAAATGTATGATTTTGATATTAAACTTTTACGGTCGCCAGACTAACTATATTTTATGAAGAAAAAAAAACCAATAATGATAGCTTGTGCGCTTTTTATTTTTCTTTCTTTCTTTGATTTCAAACTGAGTTATACCGGCTAAATTAGATTAATATCAAGTAAGTTGGCAATATTAGTGTAAGTAGTAATAATTAAATTAGATCTTTGTTTCATGTCTAATATTTAGTAGTGGTTATACTACAAATTTGCAAATTAACATGCATTGCATTCACGTTTTTTAGTTAGCGATTTAGATTAGTACCTTTATATTTTGTAAAATTTAATGAAATTGTATGTTAACTGTTGTGTTTGCTTAATAAATAAATGAAAAAAAAATGTTTCTTAGGTGGTTATAGAAGAAGTGATAACCGTCGACGTAATCGGCCCTCGAGCAGTCGGCGTGGGCGCTTGTATGGACATCGGTGCTATCGCTCGCGGGGCCTCGCAAAGGCCTTTGGCGGCGGCCCGAGGCCCCCAGTGGCGGACTACGGGGCCTGGGATTATACGAGATGGAAAACTATGTGGAACGGATGAGGGAATAGCTACGATAAGGGCGTCTATTGCTGGCGTTTGGAGCTCGGAACTTGAGGTAAATTTTAAATATTGTAGTTTGAGTTCATTGGTTGTGGGGCCCCGCACAGGGCCCTAGCGGCGACCCATGGCCCCCTTGGCGTACTACAGGACCTGGGATGATACAAGATGGCAAATTTTGTTATTTAGGGTTTTGTACAAAAACGAAAAAAAACGGGACCCTTATAGCCTCTATAAAATAGATTGTAGTTGCTCGCGGGGCCTTGCACAGATAAGAGCCTTGGCGTCGGCTCGAGTCATTCAGTGGCGGACCACGGGGCCTGGGATTGCACGGGATGAGAAACATCATAACGTCTATTTAGTTAGGACTTAGAATTATCGCTCCCGTCAAGCAAAACGCTATAATGGCTCTACGAAAGATCTAACCTTAAAACAGTTAGAATTATCACTCCCGTCAAGCAAAACGCTATAATGGCCCTACGAAAGATCTAACCTTAAAACAGTCACAACAACCCATATCCAAAATGGTTATTCTTTATTCCAGGTGGTAGTGTTTCCACCTCTGCAGGTGGTCCCCGACAAGTCCCGGCTACCACCTGGAGGTCGTCTGCAGCTGCGACACCGCGGCGGGCCGCCCTCACACCTCGCCAAGTTGCTCTACCGCGCTACTTCCAGACAAAACTTTATAGAGGTATTTTTGAGACGTATTTACATTTCTTTCTATTTTGTTTGTCTTTTTTCAATGACAAAGAATCGAGGCGCACTGATAGCTCATTGATAAGTGACTGGGATAAGGCGCGGAAGAAAAGCATTTTGAGATCAACTAACCGAATAAAAATTGAATTTATCCCGGTCGCTCAGTTCTGTTCTGTTAAAAAAAGTATGATGTAATAAGTATAAAGTATACAATATACAAGTATGATATAAAGTATACAAGTGAAATCAGACACGTTTTTCTAAACGTCAAAACAAAAATTTTCTATGGGACTTGTATGAACCAGCCGTAACGTTATACTACTTTGAAGTCAAATAAAGCACTTGTTCAATATCAGTTTTGCTGCATTAATAAATCTAAAACCTTGTTGTAAATAGATATCATCAATGTAAAGTGACACTATTTTGTGACATTTAATTTTTTTAACTGTACCGAATATTTTTTTTTAAACCAGTCCACATCCCTAGTGACGTACTATTCTCACTTTTTTTTCAGACTTAAAGGTCCTGGCTGTTTGAATAACTTTTACTTTTTAGCTTTTTACCCTCATTCTTTTGATACTTTTGGGTAAATCTAAAAAATATGTTATTCTACAGGTGTCGCAGAGCGGTACAGTTCAAGGACTTTCCAAGGGTGTTGCGAAGATTAAACTGGTTGCTACTGACATAATGGGAGTAGAAATGGCTAGCGCGGAGGCTGAAGTGGAGGTTAGTATTATTTATAATTAAAAAAAAAACTAAAATGTATGCAAAACATAACAATAAATACTCAGCAAAACCTTTTCCTTCGAACCCAGGATGAGCTTTCCTGCTTTTTCTTATCCTAAAATGATGTCATATCCTAAAATGAAGTCATGTCAATAGCTAGTGTTTTAAAGAAAATATGCGAAGTGGATAAAATAAGCCGATACAATAACAAAACCCTGTTCTTTTAACCAGGTAGTGCCAATATCCGGCGTCCGGGTATCTGCGGCTACTCAAACGTTACTCGTGGGCTCGCCCGGACCCGTATGGATCTCGGCTGAGCGGGATGGCTTGGGGGCTAGCGCGTTGTCCGCTCTACAGCCCCCACCCCGCGTACTGTGGACTCTACGCGACCCTACCACAGCGAGACTGTATGCTACACATGTTGACGGTAAACAAGATTGACTGATATCCTGCTTATAGTCCTCATTTAGGTCTGTTTGGGAGTCAGATGCGGTGCTTTTTGTGTACAGAATACAAAACTTTTAGTGAGAAACTTTCTACGCATTTTACTAGTACTTATAATCTTCATTAAGACTTTCAGGGAGTTGGCTGAGAGATCGCTTAGACCCAAAGGCGTTATGCAGCTATGTTTTTTTTTTATTTAAGCCAAGAGCGGTTACTATCACCTCTATCATTTGAAAATGTTCTCAAATCATCTCATAGCCAATCCTGTTTGAAGTTCTTATTTAATAAAGTTTTCCTTTGCAGATATGTTAGAGAGGCAGGTAGCCGAAGGTCTTTCGGTGCGAGTCGTGCCGTTGAAGCCGGGCGTTATAACCATAGACGTGCGCGTTCGGAACATGGGACAGGTGAGTTTATTTCTGTGCATAACACACAGGTTTTACATGTCAGCAAGTACATACATACAGACATACGATCACGTTTTTGTCTTTAATTGCCTTTTTGTATTTGTTTGTTTGTTTTGCGTGTGTGTAAGTGGCCAACATTAGTGTCAGATTCTTCAGGCTGTCTAAAGGCATCTGACACATCTTGACGACTGTCATACAATGGTGATAGATGGGACCAAAGGCTCATACGTGCCTTTCGAAGCACGGAGGAGCTCGAGAAATTTTTATGCTACTTGTGAAAGAGATAGTACGCACTACCGCCAGGCCACCGAGCTCTTTTTGTATAAAGCATATTGGTACATTGAATGCAACTTGTAAGTTTTAATTGACCGAGCGAGCAAGGTCTCTAAATTGAGTTGGGGGCGAAATTATTGTTTCTATGTATGTATCTGTTTGTTTGTAACGCGATAACTGCCGGACTGATGGTCCGATTTTGATGAAATTTGGTAGGCATATAGGAAATATCAATAGAATTTTAAAGTTATATATTATTGCAATATTCACGAGCCTAAGTTCGCAGCGAGCTACAAGTATTAATTTTATTTTAATTAATTTCAGCTATCCGACACCCGATCCTGGGATAGCACAATCGAGATCCTCGGCATATCGGACATCCGCACATCCGTCGACGGTGTACCCGGGGATCTGTCGACTGGACAACGTCTAGCGGTAGCGGTCGGTGGAGTCGTCAGGTTGAAGTCGGTGCCCAGAGCGACCTACAGAGCGTACCAAGATGGCGCTTTCGAGGTGACGTCAGACGGAGAAGTGCGGGGGGTAAGGCCGGGGCACGGAGTGGTCGTTGTCAGCCATAAGGATGAGAGGAACAACATCTATCGGGAGAATGTAAGTATAGAAGGTTTTTTTTAATTCATTTAACTTCATACACAAAATACGTGGCGAACTTAAATCCTAAGGCCCTATCTACCAGTTTACCAAACGGGTGATGGGGAGAATTATAGGGGTAGTGCACAACTTAAAAAGTATATGGTAAAAAAAAGACTATTTAAAAACAATAAACTACATGCAAATAATACACACTATTAAGTATATGCTAAAATAAGCAATACCTACATATACTACATGAATAAGACTATAGTATGATCTTTCTGACAGTTTTTGAAGCAAAGTGTTTAAAGAGAAATCTATATATAATTATAGTCCAACTTGCCCTGACTGGGGATCGAACCCGGGACCTCTGGGTGGCGGAATAGCATGGTGACCACTACGCCACGGAAGTCGTGAATACTTTATTATTAACTAGGTGGTTTTACTGCCTGATGAACATATATTTTGCCCAGGCTATACACGTAGAAGTCGCAGTACCCCACTACTGCACCGCTGAGACTGTGGACGACGAAGCGTCGCTCCGTGTCGCGCTCCGCTCCGCTATCGGGCGACATCTGCTGGGGCCGCAAGCCAACGTGTCTCTGACGTCACTGGCTTATAGCGGAAGTCGCAGGTAATTAAGGTGTTGGCTCGATAAACGGCTCCTTCAGTGTACGTACTGTCTGGAAGAGATCGCTGCCTTTCACCGCGAACGTCGGAATTATCCGACAAACATTGTCGTGCTTATTTCGCGAGCGTCATACTTAGTCCCGCGGTATAAAGTCACAACGGTACAATACAACTGATATAAAGTCCCGCGGTGAAAGGTTAAAAGCGATTTTGCTTTAAGAGAGCATTTCATCGTCATCATTTCATTTCATTTCTTTGTTACATTTTTCTATTGGTGTACAAAAAAGAGTTCTATCTATCTACGTCGAGCTGCGACTTTAAAGCAGAGATATGGGACTAAAGCATAGATATATTGTCAGTTAATCTTTTTAAGATGAATTGACAATACATCGTCAGTCTCGTTTTTTTCAATACCGCAAGCAACGTGTTAAAAAAAGAATAATATAGCTGTGTCTTGTCTGCTTATTTCAAACGTACCACCTTTAAACGTCAAATTGGTTACCATTATGTACTTTTGGTTACCATTATGCTAGCAAATTAAATAGGTTTACAAAATAACAGCTTGTTATGAGCTGCCGTATATATTCGATTTGGTAGTATGTTTGACAAGAGGTTCGCGAGTGTGCCGGTATCAGATATCTCTAATAATTTATGTTTATTTTAATTAATTTAAAGTAAAAGTGCAACTTTTTCAAATAAGTACACTATCGGCATGGCGTGTGTGGTATTGGGCTGTAAATCCCATTCCTCTAGAAAGGAAAATGAAGCAAGTTTTATCAGCTTCCATAGGTAAGTCTTCATTTTGTGTATCTTTAATTGTTTTTTTTCCTTAGTATTTTAAGTTATGAGCAACAGAAATAGCAAAATAGCTATAATACTATTTATAAATAGTGTTTTGAGGTGAATAAATCATCGTTATGGCAAAATTATGGCAAATTTAAATCGTAATATCACATTTGATCGTTGTTTTGGTAATAGTGATGGGATTTTCCTTCTATCTCAGAGAAAAAGCTATCGATACTTAGTTCGTAAAATAGATATACTTTTAACCACGCAATAAAAAAGAAAATAAATAAAATGTATTAAATTATAGGTTTGATGCCAATGTATGTGTGTCTGTTTGTTTGTGCGTCTGTATGCGACATCGTAGCTCTCAAATGGATGAACCGATTCCGATAAGTACTTTTTATACGTGAAAGCAAGTTTTCTTGCGTTGGTTTTTAGCTATACCTGAGGAAAATCGGTTTAGCAGTTCAAAAGATTTTCGGGCTGTCGGGGTTTTACCTGATATCAATGCCACTTAACATCGGTTGAAATATGTAATAGTTCTACCACTCATCAGTAGATGGCGTCGTCGGGGATTTTTTAATTTGTTAGGCTTACAATAAACTTGTCAATAAAAGAACTTTTTTTTTGTAAAAAAAACATTCGTTTTGGGTGGTTCAAAAATGTATATAAATTTCAGGCTGCGACTTTAATGGATGTGGACAATGTTCCTCGGCTGCGTTACCAAACTGAGCCGCTCAGGTCGATAAACACAGTAAGTTAATAATGATTAGTGTATTGTGTAATTCAATTGTGTAATAATTATTTATCTAGTAACAAAATAATACTCATTTTTAGCTTAAGGCGTCCATGCTGAGAGTCGACAACGTGCCGGTCGAAAATGTGCCAGTCGACAATGTGCCGGTTGACAATGTGTGTACAAATAAGAGTATGCAAATAAATGCGTTATATGTTTCAAATTTTTATTATTTTCTACTTGACTTAGCTTGATATGGAAATTATAACGGCCAACAAGAACGACTATCCTTTTAGATGTTTATTTAAAAAAAGTATGTAAGTACTTACTAGTTATAATATTTTTTTATATATCACATATCATGACATAAGAAACTTACAATCTTTGGATATTGCGTCGTGCTGTGCTCTTTTGGAAATATCACATAGTATATAGGTAATAATTTATATAGGTTATCATTATTTATTTCGCACGACGAATCGGTATTGCGATCCACCGCGGAAATCCGGCCAGCGTTCTTGGCACTATGCCACATAGGCTCGATTTTTAGACTTAATTAGTAACTTTTTACTTTTTAAATATGTATTTTTTTTTATCCTTCTTATTTCAATAAAACTAGTAACGTATTACATTAAAAAAAATTGTCATTGTAAATGTTATGGACCAAGTGATAATAAGACATTATAATGCTTGCTAGACAAAGTTATTGCTTATAGTAACTTAATATTAAGGAATCTATTTTATATTCCCTTATCTCAGAAGCTCACCCATTAATTTTCTGACGTAAGGTGAAATTTAAATGTACTTAAAACGGACTATAGATTAAATAAATAAATAAATATCTAAATACTGACAAATCACACAAATTGAGCTGGCTCCAAAGTAAGTTCGAGACTTGTGTTCTGTATGAGATACTAACTCAACGATAGGTACTATATTTTATAACAAATCCATATATAGATAAACATTAATTTACGTTTAGGCTATATTTAATATCGACATTTTATGTGTGTCCCATCCTTATTGATTTTTGCTTTGTTTATGGTACCTATCAAAACTTCTAGTATCTATAGGCAACCTGGTACGATAGTACAATTTATAGTATATGAGAACACTAAAACTGTCTCTTTCTGCCACAAAGAATTTATCGTAAGAGTAATGAGCACAGCTATTCATGTATTTTAGGCTCCATCTATGCTTTAGTCCCATATCTCTGCTTTAAAGTCTGATTTTTAATTCCGTAGAATTCTGACAGCTGTCATTTTTTGATATGTCAGAGATCATAAACCTTTTTGGCCGGGCACATTTTTTATTATATTCCAGATTTCAATAAGAGTGTGAAAATCTGTGTCTACACATTTTATTTGTTAGTGAATGTAACCATTGTATTAAGTGCGGTGCTCCAAATTAAAATGGGACGTACAGCGAGCGATATGTACGTCCATTTTCATCACTAACAAATGAATAACCGACAAACTTAACAAACATACAGATAGACAGACAAACAAAGGAAAAAAATATTTTTAATTTATTTTTTATAAAGACCCCTTCTTATACGTCCCTTCCAGGTTCTTAAACTATCTCCATATCAAATTTAATCTAAATCAGTGCAGAAAAAAGTATTTTTCCACAAGAAAACTTAACAGAAACATAATAAATATAATAACAATCAATGTGACAGCCGCGACGTGACAGCTGATAGCCGCATATTTTATTTTTTAATTTTTCTTGTTGATGAATTACGAAAAAAATAATGTAATAAGATTTTGACTAAAAAGGTTGATGATACATGAATTAGTAGGGATTGATGCCAGGGAAAGAAAAATAACCTGCCGACTTAAAATTGCTTAAAGATATAACTTTAATAATTCGGAATTAAAAAATGTTATAACATTTTAAATATACCAGAAAGATTAAACTTTATCATTATCTTGGTAAAATATAACTATTAATCAAGAATGTAATTTTTTATTGCACCTATAAGGGTTCCCTTTTTAGTTGGAAAGCTTTTTTAGTAGCAACACTTATGAAATGTCAGAATTCTACGGAATAAAAAATTAGACTTTAAATTGGACCGTATTACAACGGAATAAGTGCGATTTTAAGACGACTCGTGACTTAATATTTCGGGCCTTATAAATTGATTCATACTTGATGATACATACTTATATATGTATGATACTATACATACTTGAAAAAAAATATTTTTACTTGTATGGGAGCTACCAAAAAAAAAAACTTTTTTTGAACATTTTATTTTACCGCTTTCTCGGCATGATTAATAGACATATCCTTGCCAAGTTACAGCTTTCTAGTACTTTTATAGTCTCTGAGTAAAACCGTGGACGGACAGACAGACATGGCGAAACTTTAAGGTTTCCTTGTAGTAAAGTAGACCTATATTGAATCCCACATTGAATCCTATATTGAATCTGTCGTATTGCAGCGCACATGGCAACGAGTTGATGATAACGGGCCTGGAGCCTGCCGGCGCGTTCATGAGCTTCGAGGCGTCGATCGGCGGCGTCACGGTGCGGGACGATGTGTGGGTCACGGGGCCCGACTCGCGCGCTGACAGGATATTCGGTAAGGCCTACGATAAATTACACTTGTGGCGACCTCTACGCCACTACGAGGAACTAAAACAACATTGAACTAAGCGATACCGTAGTTCACAAGTATCATACGAGATGGCGCCAGCTGTATCTACATCTCGATCTCAGAGTTCTGGTTGCAACTGACTATATAAACAAGTTCCGACGATACATTGTCGAAGCCGCGGTTCCCCAGTCGCAAAGGGAAGATCTTCCCTTTGTGGCGGTCGACCATATCGCCTCGCTGCCGCTACACACTGATTGAGCTAGACCCAAAGTAAGTTCGAGACTTGTGTTATGGGATACTCAAAGAAACTATATTTTATAACAAATACATATAAAGATAAACATCCAGGACAATTTGAAAAGGCCATCTTCCAACTTGCCCTGACTGAGGTAGAACCCGGAACCTCTGGGGTGGCGGACTAGCATGGTGACCACGACACGACACGGAGATCGTCATAACATCTATATCGTGAATAAGCGTGTTTGTGGATAATTAATACGTCACTGGCACGAAGAAGGTTGATTCTAGAAACTGTTATGCCACGCACTGGCATGTGTATTTCACGGAATGCCAGTTACTGGGATGCTAGTTTACCAGCACCGTGCATGCCATTTACAGGCATGAGTATCACGGGCACAACAATACCTAATCTACAGTCACTGTCACTGTCACTGTCATTCAGTCGAATTATCATCATCATCATCATCAGGACCTTTTATCTCCACTGCAGGAGCACGACCCTCTCTGTACTATCAGAGCCATACTTGGTCTGAGCAGCAGGATTTGGCCTACACTCTCCTCGCTGGCCAGACGGGTTGGAGAGGTCTAATTGATGTTTAAAAGCTTTGTTTAGCTTGTATTTCCTAAGTCGCTTTCTACGACATCCACGGAAGGACTTGGAGTGGCCCTATTCTACTCTGCCGGAAACCACTCGGCGACTACAGTCAAATAAATCGCGCTATTGATTTGAGGTTATAAACAATATTATATTGGTAACCGAAATTCTATCTTCTTTTATTATGTCTGTTTTTCAGCAACCGGTGGATGGGGCATATGTCTCGAAGGTGTAGGCTGGCGTAGCGATACTGGCGTCACGTTGGTCCCCAGCAGTGGGGTCACACTGGCGGTGCTGTCGCGGGCAACCGCCGGCAGGCACACGCTGCGGCTCGACCGCCCGCCTAGCACCGTCACTGTTCAACAGCTACCCGTGCACAAGGTATAAAAGGAATACTAGTGGCTATGTAAGCTGTAGACCCCGCGAGTCCCCCACCCGTTGAAGTTTCATTTTCATCATTACGTTTTCAGCACGACCCTCTCTTTACTACTAGAGCCATACTTGGCCAGAGCAGCCAGAGGCTTTGCCCTACACTCTCCACGCTGGCCAGACGGATTGGAGAGGCCTCATTGATGTTTAAAGCTTTGTTTAGCTTGTATTTCTAAGTCGCCTTCTACGACATCCACGGGAGGACTTGGAGTGGTCTTATTCTACTCCACCACGACCCGGCGTTGAAGTTTATCGGATAAAAAGTTGTTTAGACATATAAGTTGCGTCTTAATAAGGGTAACAAAAAAGTTTTGACATTTTTTATTTTGTTTTGAAATGGCTGTTATTAGATTTTTTTAAAGTTTTCAACACCCATGTTTTCGCCATTTTGAAAAATTTCGAAACACTGAATCGACAACAATATTCTATATAATTCATGAACCTTCTTATATGTGTCTTTAGTTGTTAATCTATAACAAAAATGGTCTTTTGTGTATTTTCTTAGGCAAACCCTGAGTGACCTTATAATGTGATATTTCAGATGGAATTCGCGCCAGGCGAATGGCCTTCAGCGATGGTGCCTCTCAGGATTGAGGCCACTGGCTTGACCACAGGGCCTCTCCTTTGTTCTGAAGACCAGAAGTATGCTTTAGAAGGTGTGCAAGTGGAGCTACCGTTTATTTGTAGGACTAAAACTCCGCACACGGCGAACGCCGTATTGGATATCATCAAAGGTGAGTATATTACGATAAAAGTGAGCTAATTAAGTTGATTGTTTTAGTTGAGGCGGATTTTGTGCACGAGCCGTTGAAGGGTGCATACAGAGTAAATAACGATGATATTGTTTTTCAGGATGCTATGTTTGCTAATAATTTAAACATTAGCGTCAAGCAATAGCGGTCGGGTTTCCTCACTTTATTGGCATAATTAATATACATACCCATACCAAATTACAGCTTTCTAGTACTTATAGTTATATTTTCTGAAAAAAACCGCGGACGGACAGACATAGCGAAACTATAAGGGTTCCTTGTTAACTACGGAATCTTATATTTTCAGGCGAGCTTGGTTGCTCAATAATACCAGCCTACACGATCACCGAGGCATCGGAAGTGGAGCTCTGCGCGGAATGGGACGCCGCCCGCACGTGTACCAAAGTGATGCTGCTCCCGCCCATCAAGACGTCGCACAAAACGGTGTCGTTGCTAAGTCCCCCTGCTGCCTTCACCGTCACAGGTATGAGAGACCAATGATACTGAAATGTTCTAAATAATAGATTTTCTATAAAAAAAAATATAATTTTGGAAAAAGGAATATTATCCTTTTATTTTTATTGTATCAACAATATACTAAAAGAAACAGTGAGGTCAGAAAACATTTGGGAGTAGAAAAATATTCTGCTTTTTAGGATGAACGGAACACGCGTGCTAAGATATTTAAGAGCTGCGTTCTTGTCTGTGCAGTGCTTTCCATGTTTCTCTTCCTTCCGCTAAGTTCTTAACCTCCTTATATATTTCTCCTTTAATTGCAATATTATATTAAATTTTGCAGGCCATCCTTACGCGCTGAAACTGGTCAAATTCACCTCTTCACCGGGCGTGAAGATCGAAACTCGAACAAAAGATGGCGAGATCGAGGTTCTGTTGAGAAACGAAGCGTCAACTTGCGGTCTCGGATACGTGAACGTCAGATCTAGGCTGACTGCCCAGGATATAAGGGTGGAAGTGGAGAGAGAGTGTGATATGGCCTGTGGGACGCTGCTCGGAGCTTTGTTCTCACTTGTGAGGCCGTATCTGTCGACGTTAGTCACTGTTATGGCGGTAGCTGCGGCTTATATGTACAGTGAGTATATTTTATATATACAGGGTCTAACAAGATATACTGAAATGAAAAACTTTTATCAAGGATAATATGCTCTGACTTTTCATTGGTTTTGGAAAAAAATGTATCGTAAATAAATTTCTCTATCCATATACGTAATCCTTTGTACACGACATAAGATGAAAAAAGTTGTGAAAATGATTTTCTATCGAGACCACGTAGTTACGCCCTTCCAAAAATACTGCGTGACCCCGGTGATATCCAGCTGGCCGGCCGGCGGCGTTTGGCGGCAGTACAAGAGTTTTAGCCAACATTTTTTGGTTCCGAATTTTTATTATGCTTTTTTATTATTTTTTTCTTTAACTCTTTAACCAAAATTGGTCCAGCCGTTTGCGCGTGAAGAAGTACCAAACATTCACACGCACAAACTTTCACCATTATAAAATTAGTGTGATTAATTTCAGTACAAGCGAGACTGCAACAAAGCAAAGGTCAAATCCGCCTGCCCGTGGAACCGGCGCAGACGTCGGTGGCGTCCGGGCCCGGCTCGCCCGGGCTGGGGCGCTCGCGCACGTGGTCGCGCAGCCCGTACGCGGCGCGCGGGCCGACCGCGCCTGTCTATGGCGACGCCAGCGTGCTGCCCGACCAGAGCTTCTCGCCCAACTCGAGCCGGATGCATTCCACGTTCCTCGGGTTATAGTGCAGTGTTGTGAAGTGTTAGTGTAACTTAGTGTTGTGTAAAAACGACATTCTGACTCGCTAAGAAGTGTGACTTAATTACTTTGGAAAGGAAGGATTTTTATTCGGTGTTTTGGGAGAGGTTACATACTGACTCGCTAAGAAGTGTGACTTAAATACTTGAAAATTGACTCATGGTGGGAGGATTTTTATATGTTTTTTTGGGAGAGGTTACGTATTTAAAATACTTCAGAGTCGACGCGCTTGCAACATTAGGGTAGTCACCCTATGTGTAGACGTCAATAGACTATGGTAACCTTACTATAATGGCTGGATTTTTCTTCGATTTTTGGGAGAGGTTACGTATTTAAAATACTTCAGGGACGACGCGTGTGCTACATTAGGGTGATAACCCTATGTGCAGACTTTAATAGACGGTAACCATTTACCATTATGGGTATCTATGTTTGTACAAAGTTGTTACACATGCTTTAAAAGACACACTTTTCATTATTATATCAGTTTTATTTTGAGTGTCTCTGTGTACTTTGAACAGAACACGGACAAAAGCATTATTTTATAGTAGGCAGAAGAAATACCAAAAAAGCTGGCTTGCCTTGGTCAAATATGATATGAGATCCATTGGTTTCAATCACCATATTATATGACCAGGATACCAAAAACCATGCTAAGTGGAGAATATAATACCGACAAGCAGACCTCGGTATTCTAATCATCACAGCTAAAGATGTAACTGGGTAGGTACACTCTAAGATGAGACATTTGTATTTTTTATTACTATAGCTGCAAAAATGAAACATCGATCCATGCAGATAGTAAAGACATTTTTATTTCATTATTAAATAGTTTCTAGTAATGTAATGAATATTTGACGAGGATCAATATTTAATAGAAGATCAAGAAATAATACAGTATTGAGACTTAACATAGGTAATTTATCTACCTCAAGGCGACAAGAAATAAAACACATTGATATAAAATTTCAAGGTAAACTTACAATAAAAGAATTATGTTCTTTTACATCTAGAAATTAGATAGGCAAGAAATGGAAATGAGAAATAATGGTAAAGTTTTCTATTATAACTTAAGTCGTAAATTATAACATTTTGACTTTGTTAATAATTTGCTTTGGTAGGATATTCGTAAAATGTCTAACCTGTCATTACTTTTTGGCTTAACACTGATACATCATAAGTTAAAATTGACTTTATGTACTATAATATCATAAGAAGTTAAAATTGACCTTATGTTATTGCAAGTACGCTTAAAACTATTTTTCTCTGAAGAAAAATTAAATGTTTTCTGTAGGTACATTTTTAAAATTTTATACGAAAATGACTTGAACTCATTTAGTTCGGTTGATTTTCTATTAAACATGTATGACATGTCTATAAATAAAAAATAAAAAAAACGTGGTATGAATTTCAAAATAAGCAAATCAAGAGATTTGTGATTTAGATTTGAGATTTGTGATTTATGTATTAATTTCAAAAATTTACCTTTCGTATTTTGGCAGGCGATAGCATTTTACATGTGTTTACTATTCTTTTGTTTCTGTTAATAAAAAAATGAGTATGACTAGTTAAACGTCAAGGAACATATCCGCTACCGCCCGCCAATCAGACTTAAGGCCGTAAGCTTAGCTACATAGTTAAATTACAACATTTTATGATAAAATTTCGTACACTTCTATTTTCTCTTGAATAGGCACAATACTAAAGCTAAGATGGACGGACATTTGAAAGTAGACAAGAGAAAGTAGAATGTTTTTTAGCTAAGCTTTTTAAGTCACGTGGTGACATGACTTTTTTTAAAATTATTATAAAACCCAGACTAACTTCAGGAGATGGTTTAAACCGTTATTCACCAAAATTAAGATGACAGTGACAAAAGAGAAGGTTTGTTTGTTTTTCGTGTGTATAAGAGGCTGACACTGGTGTCAGATTTTTCAGGCATCCCTAAAGGCATCTAGGTGGGTTTAAGTGGGTTGTCAGTCAGTCAGTCTGACAGAGAGTAGTAGATCTTTTTTATTAAATACTCAATTCTAATTAAATATTTAGAGATTTCGGGATGCTTACTGTTACTTGTTATGGACGCTGTGGACCTAATACATTGAAAAACCTGCTGTAAAAACGATTTTTAAGGCTACTTTAATGTTATGGGCCATCATCATAATTAAGTTTTGTAAATACTTTATTGCCACAAGTTATGGAAAGGTTGTCTAAAAAAGCATCATGCTCAAATAAACATAGGCTCGGCAAAAATTATATATGTCTCAAGGTTAATTTAAAAAGGAAAGAATAAAAGGTATTAAACATTGTTTTGGACCTCTAATCCGGACCTTTGCCCAACCGTGGGAGTAGAGGGACGCATGGCGACATCTGGCTATTAAAAAAATATATTAAACTTAATTGCTACGATCAGAGGCGGAGCAAGTGGGAAACGTCAGCAGCACATGCATAATTTTGCTTTCTAGTCAAAGGCCTGTTTTTGTTTAAGTAATACATACAGGGGAATTAGGGGAATTAGTACGAAAGACGGACGTTACTGCGTATTCGCGTTTCAGTGTCAAGCAACATTGAGCATTAATGTATGAAGATAAAATCCAATTTGACTTGACATAGAAATAAGACGTCATTATTTTATGAAATAACCCCCAGAACGGAAACTCCTCGGGTCCTGCGGAATATGCGTCCCCGTTACCCGTCCCACACCTGAAGAGGTGTCGACCGATAAGAACCACTCGAGTGGAGGTTCTTATGCCTGTGGGAAACAAGCTTGATGCTCGTAATATGTAATTTGAAATATTTAAAATACTCCAAAAAAAAAATTTAAGTAATGTTATGCTTAATGTTAGTAAGGATCTACAATTTTTTTAAAGATCAGATATAACCTAGTTTATTCGCTGATAACGTAGCTTTTTAAATTAAAATCGAATCAGTAGTTTTCAAGTGCCTGTACAGTATTCCGTAAATTATTATGAATGATTATTCAATCCTTAGTAAGTACCATCTAGTGTCAGAGGCCTTTAAGGCGGTTTAAAAACTCTGACACTAGTGAGTCTTTACACACGATAAGAAGAAGACGAAGAAGAAAGTACCTACATAAATCATTTAAGCCGAGCCTGATTTAAATAATTGGGTGAGCATTATCTTTTGTAAATAATATTATAGTGTATTACAAAGGTACTTCCTATTTTTAAGTCTGATTTGTGATTTTGTTAGTATAATTGTTGAAAGGACGTGATTTCTCATGTAATATACTTTTTGTAAGTTGTGAAAAAATAAAGTATTTTTGAACCATTTTTGGAGTTAACATGTTATTTTTATTTTTCCCCTTTTCGTATGTATGTTTAACTATGGTTTGGTTCGGTATTTGAAAAAATGTAAATAATTTTGAACGTCTTTTTATCATTTCAATAAAAAGACGTTCAAAATTATTTACTTTATAAATCAATACCTTTGCAAAATAAAAATTAATAATGTTATAAAATACTTAATTAGTTTGTAATTTGCAAAGGTATTGATTTATAAAGTGTAAGAAGGTATATTTCAATAAAAAGAGATGGTTGTTTACATTTATTTAAATAACTAACCCAAAGTCAGGATCGCAGCAAGTGGAGGTCCATAGTCTCTGCCTACCCCTGCGGGAAACAGGCGTGATATTATGTATGTATGTATGTATCTAACCCAAAGGACATTAGGCATCTCAATTAAAAACTTGAGCCTTTCAAAGAACGAAAGAGTCCAAAATAAATTACAGTAGGTATACCATAATGGTACAAAAGGTGGACTTAATGCTACCATAAATACTAAACCATTCTAATTATTATTCTCTATAGTTTGAGTAACTTTATTACAATCTTGTAGTAAATATTATATCTGCTTTTTGAGGCATTGCTAAGTATTGGGTAAGTCATGACAACTGGCATAAAAATATCTCGAGCTCCGTGCTTTGGAAGGCACGTTAAGCCGATGATCCCGGCTGTAATCATCAGATGGTATGGTATAGTAGACGTCAAGCTGTGTCAGAAGCCTAAGGGTAGTTTGAAATATAGTCAATACTGGTGTCAGACCAGTGTTGGCCACTTGCATATACAAGAAACAAGCATTATCCATTTGTAACTTCTGACATAAGTTTATGCAAGCATTCCAAGAAGCTATTTGTTACATTGTAGTGTAGGATGTAGGTTAAAACCTCAATAGGATGTTTATTTTCAAGTTCTAATAATTTGATTTGCATTGTTGCACAGGAAGTCGGGAATTCCCATTTCACAAAGAAAGAAAATTACAGGTCCAAAAATAAACAACATAGCATAGACAAAGTTAGGTCAGTGTTGCTACTGATATACATTTCTCCTTATATTTAGGCAACTTATCCGCTACAAAGATCTTGCTAATTTCGTAGGTATATTAGTCGTGTCATCGTGTCCAGTTGTGCTGAGTTTGTGACAAATTGGCAAGCAAGACTGCAAGTCAGGGTATGATTATATTTTAATCTCAATCAATACTGAACTAGGTTTCTTTCGTCGCGTAACGTAATCAAACAGTAGTCGTTCTGACCCTAGGTAGTAAGATAATAGATAAAAAATAATTGACCGAGCGAGCGAAGCGAGTGAGGTCTCTAAATCGAGTTGGGGGCGAAAACACATTGTATGTATGTATGTATGTATGTATGTATGTATGTATGTATGTATGTATGTATGTATGTTTGTACCGCGATAGCAGCCGAACCGATGGTTTGATTTTGATGAAACTTGGTAGGCATGTAAGAAACATCAATAGAATTTTCAAGTTCGTTGGGCATCAAAATCGGTTCAGTAGTTTTTGAAATATTAATAAAAATGTCCGCGATTATGTAGCAAACGAAACCATAGCGCGTTCTAACTTTGGAAACCGCCATCTAGGGGTTATTTAGGAAACTGAATTGCGAAAAATTATCGCGAGGTCTAAGTTCGCGGCGAACTACTAGTATTTAAAAAAATCATGTATGTACCTTACCTTCAGAAATAAAATCCTACACTGAATAAAAAAAAATTGAGTTTGAGTTTGATGAATGAGTATATTTTACGATTCGTCTAACATTTGTAAAAGATCTTCTTGAGGCGATTTCGGTAGATTTGGGTTAAATGTGAAGTCATTGGTATTACACTTGAAGTTAGTAGCAATATTTTCAAATTGTGTATCTCGGGGTATTTCTAACGTTCGTTTTTTCAATTGTTGATTCCCCAGTTCAATAGGAAGTTGAATTTTAAGAATGGTTTGTTTTGATGGTGATTTCTCTTTCTCTATTGAAGCTAGAAGACAGTTTATTTCGGAAGTGTCGGAACAACGACTTTCATATTCTTCAACAGGATTTTTCTTATAATCGTGAATATAAATATTCTCTCCCAAGTTATGTAAAATCTTTGGATTAATCGTTGCTGGTAAACTGAATGTGCCATCTTTTTTCTGCAAGCCTAACCGCAAGAGAACTGAAATTTTAGTATGATATTCAGAGAACCATAGTATTAAGGTGTTACTCAAACACTTATAATCGCCATCCGTGAAACGTTGAGCTAACTTATCGAATCTTCTTATTGTTTGTTCAACAATGCATTTGGGGAAATATTGTGGTAGTAATCTGGCCACATTTTTTAGATGCCGGCGCGTAATGTCAAAAATGTTTTGATTTGTTGCTACTGAAAGTTGCCACTTGAATATCATCGTCATTAGATCCCATAGCTTGTTCATGGAATAGTCGTCTAGTTTCATAATAGACGTAGCTGATATATCCTGCAGCAACTGTTTTGTGACAACGTGTGTGGCAACTGGCTGTGGTATAAATAGTTCGTCGAGGAGTTTCGGGTGAAACAAGACTGTAGCGACATCAGATATAACTGTAAGTAATAGCAATGTTAAATCTCAAAAAAAGGGTACATAACTTTAATAAGATCAAGTTTTCTTCGTTGTTTTCTTCAGTACAAAAAAATTAGAACTAACCTCTTTCAGACTTGTCTGACCCAATATTTTGTGCTTTCAGCCTCTGGTCGATCACATAAAGCATCTCACAGCCTAAGTTCACTACTATAAAAGGCGTTGCAAAGTGCGACATTCTCAGATTATCAATCAATAACACAAAAACGCAAAATGAGTATAGATGATTGCTACCACGGTGTTATAAAGAAACTCACTGATGATGAAAAAATTAAACCTTTGTCACAAAAACTACTATCTTTGAATACAAATGAAGAAAGGGTTTTGTATGTTTATGAAACACTTGAAAGCCTTAATGCTTTCCCAAGTGAACTAGCAGTGTCCAAGACTGAAGGTCTGTCTACAATTTATCGTAACCTAGGCAACGAATATTACCAACGGAAAGATAATTACAGGGCATGGCAATATTACAATTTGTCTCTACTTCATGCACCGTTAGATTCTGAAGCTTACAGTGTATCTTTAGCCAATAGATCTGCATTATTCTTCTCTATGAGAGCATACAATGAATGTATTAAAGATATTGAGCTTGTATTTACATTAAAATTCCCAAAAAAACTTACAGATAAACTTAATAAGCGAAAAGAAATGTGCCAGCAAAAGTTATCATTAAAAAAATCTGTTGACAAAAACAATGAAAACCCAGACATCATTAAATATCTCACAGCTGAAGGCAATACGGATCCCCGGTATGTCTGCGCAAGTCCAAAATTGGAAGTGGTTTTCAGTAAAGAAATGGGTCGGCATGTTGTAGCCAAAGAAGATATCAAAGTGGGAGAGATACTTGTACAAGAATACCCATATTTTGTACTTTTGTTAAAATCTCAATACTTGTTCACTTGCAGCTACTGTTTATGTAGAGACATGAACTTATCACCATGTCATAGTTGCTGTTTTGCATTGTATTGCTCTGATGAGTGTAAGGAAAAGGCTTGGACTGATTACCATAAGGTTGAATGCTCTCTGATGGCTACACTTATTAGCATGGAGTTCACAAAACTTGAATGGCTCGGCCTCCGCACTGTAGTAAAGGCTCAGAATGACCACGCAGATTGGAAGAGTCTCTTTAAAACAATAAAAGAGGCTGAAGAAAACGCCGATTCTGAATTCAGAGGCTGTGTCAAAATTGATGATAAATGGGTGTACGATTCTAAATATTACACTTCAATACACATGCTAGCTTCCAATATTGAGAAAAGATCTATATCGGATATTTTTCAGAAATCAGTTACTGCAGCTGTGTTTTTAAAACTGTTAGAGAAAACTGAATTCCTGGATGGAGATAGTGACGAAGAAAAAGTTGAGATAAAGAAATGTGTGGCTGGGACCCTTTTACACCAGATTATGACAAGTCCAACCAACATGCACGGCATATCTGGAACGATGCAGGATGCTAATGGCAACTACGTAGACGAGACCAGTATTGCAAGTGCTCCGTACGCATTCCACAGCTTAATCAACCACTCTTGTGCACCGAATGTGGTACGGTTCTGCAAGTTGGGAACATCAAAGATGACTCTGTTTGCTCTTAGGCCTATAAAGAAAGGAATGCAGATCTTTGACAACTACGGGTATGTATTTAAATTTCATAATATGTACCTATATAATATTTATTTTATTTTATTTAAGATATGTTACTCTTTAGTTTACACATTCTGTCGTATTACAATGGTTAACTGGCAGAGTACGCCATCTGGTGTTAAAATAAATCTGAGGGTAAGAAAGATTACTTATTTAGTCTGTCTAGATTATCTAAAAATAAAGGACCTTTATGCATTTAGCAAAGCAGTAAAAACTCACAAAGATATAGCTCTTCGAAGTTTCGGAGTGGGGGCGATTTAGTTAGGTCACCTTTGGTTAAAAATCGTAGCTGATGGTGACGTATCGTATCTTCGTCAATATTTGCTAATCAGAAAAAAAGAAAAAATAATATTAATACTCTATCTTATACCCATAAAAATTCTATGTCTATGCTTATACCCATACTTTCCCATTCTTTTTAATAATCTCCGTAAAAAAATTTCTTGAGTCCACATCTAAAACTATTCTCGACTTCAGTTGTTTAGGACATTCTTATTATTTATGGATGTATGTATAAGCTATATTATTGTAAAGTTTCATTAAAATCCATTCAGTAGTTTTTACGTGAAAGAGTAACAAACATCCATATATTTATTCATACTTACAAACTTTCGCGTTTATAATATTAGTGGGATGAATATTCATACAGATTTTCAATTTCAGATCTCATCACGCAATGGAAAGCTACGCGTCGCGCCAAAGCTCTTTGAAATTCCAATATAAATTCACTTGTCTATGTGAGGCTTGCGTCAACAAATGGCCTACATACTTCAATCTGCAACCAGTGATGAATTTGCCACCGCAGATAAAAAATAAGAAAAGCAAACTGCTGCATCAAGATAACATAGGGCTATTGCAGAAGGGGGATGTAAAAACGGCAGAGAAACTGTTCAAGCCTTTATGTGAACTTGCAGAGTTGCTGGAGCCGTATGCTCCATGCGTCGAATTAGCAGATTGTCAGGAAACTCTGAAGCAGTGTCTGCAAATTTTCGGAGGTCTGTTGCCTTATTATGTTGAAGTTAAATGGAGTGCTAAGCCGTCCTGTGGTCATCCAACTTGCGACTAAATTGTTGCTAAAAGCGTGACGACCCGTCTGTATTATGGTGCTAACTATTTTTTTTCTTGTATTTCTTAATGTGCCTTTATGATCTTTTAGCTGTTATTCCTTTATTTTTGGGGCTTCTGCCATTATTGTATAAGCGTAGCTGCGTTGTATTTTTTACAAATGCGTTTCTAAAATTAACCAAAGAAAATATTAACGAATATATTGTGTCTTTTTCCAACGGGGGTTGCCCCGCAGCATGACACCGTAGATAAACCCAGATAAAGTTTATATCGCACGACTGATTAATAACATACCGCTCGTTATTATTACGTAGAGCGAAATTCTTTCAATACAGGTAACTTTTACCACCAGCAAATTTTGGCGCATGTTCTGTTCCGAATGTTCCGATACTGGAATACTTTCCACAAAAACAATTACTTAAGGCTTGGCTCTACGCTTTTATTTTTCAAAATCTGTCAAAATTGATTCAAAAGTTGTCCGTTCTTTTCCGCTAGGTTTGTAGTAATGTCTAAACGCAATGCAGATAGAGTTAAAAATATATAGAGGTTACAGTATGGAAGACGTGACGTAATGAAATAAATCTTATATGTTTACATTTTTGTAACATATTATGTTTTTGTAAAAAAATGAATAAGGTCATGTCCGTACAAGGACTTAATGCTGATGCTTTGTCTACCGGTCAGCCTTTAGAAAAAACAAAAATAGTTTATTTAAATTTTAAAATATACACAGTGATTTTTCATTGTTTTTGAAGCTAAGGGCTACTTTATAAGGGTCGTTAGTAAAACTAATTAGCTAGTCGAAATAAAAATTCAAAAATAAAGTAAAATCGTGAGATCAATTAGTAGTACCATCAGGCACCGCCTCCGTCCGGCCGGCCGGAGATCATCGAGGTCATGCGGTAGTTTTTGATCGGGCGTAACTACGTGGTCTCGATTTTTTTATCTTATGTCATACACAAATTTGAATTAAGTATATGGATAGAGGAATTTATTTACAATAGATTTTTTTCCAAAACCAATGAAAAGTCAGCATGTATGTACTAAATTACTAAGGGGTAAATAAGTAAATATATAAAAAGAGCTGCATTATTCAATTATTTATATTAAATATATAAATATAAATATATAAATATATAGGGACAAATTACACTAATTGAGCTAGCCCCAAAGTAAGTTCGAAACTTGTGTTATGGGATACTAACTCAACGATACTATATTTTATAACAAATACATGTATAGATAAACATCCAAGACCCAGGACAATTTGAAAAGGCCATTTTCCAACTTGCCCTGGCTTAAAGTAAGTAATATTTTTAAAATTGCAAAACAGTTGTACGTTATGATATAAGTTTTGTGTGTGATGATTTTCCAGCCCGAGCCGAAAGCGAGGGCGTAATAGAGCTGAAAGTGTTTTAACTAATATACACACGTATATCGCACGACGTTTTTCAATACACTTATATCTAAACTGATTTTTATTTCAAGGCTGCTACCAGCGCTAGCGACCTTAAAAATTCAGAAAAAATAATTTATCTTTCTGTAAGTGATATTATCAGAAATCCTCGCACAACTTTTAAGCTAGTATCCTTAAGTTTCATTAGAACCTCGAAAGTCTTTAAAATACTATCAGCTTTAGAAACTTTTACAAAAAGTGTCAAAAGTGGCCGTTTTTAGTAATTTTTAATATGTTTATAACGCAAGCGTGTTTTATGACCTACTTTATATTTCTAAAACCGATGAAATTAGAGCCACTTTACGCACAAGTGTGTTGAAAAAATAATTAGATAATATACAGCATGGAAGGGACATACCCGTAATAAATCAAACCACAGGCTATACTAGATCACTTTATTATAATTAAAAAATAACAGTAAAAAAGAACCGAATTTGACATTCTAATACAAATTTTTCAGGCGGCTGCACACTTTTGTATGGAAATGCAATTTTTTTTTAGTTTTTGGTTGTGATTTTTATTTGATTATAGTTAGTGGTCTAGTGTAGCCCGTGGTTCGATTTATTACGGGTATATCCCTTCCTCGTTGTATATTGGCACTACTGTGGGCACTACATTTATTTTAAACTGACATCGAATTTGCGGAGTGTCTATGTAGTGTAAATGCTAGGAGAACACTCTTATGTATTCAGATTTGTCTATAGTACAGTTGTGCTACTGTAAACGATGGGCAAAATTTCAAACAAGTGCCAAAAAAGGGTAATTCAGTACTTTATTTTTTACCCAATTTTTTAAAGTTAAACTAGATCTATAGATACCCTACACGATGGGTTAGTCGAAAAAAAAACTTTCATGGGAGCTACAATATTATAGTACGTGGGTGTCGGTTTCATCTCAAACATTAACTATATTTTTTAAAACTTGTCTAAAAACAGTACGAAATAAAAAATAATATATAAACTTGAACATAAAAAAAACAAAAGTAAGTCATCGAGTGGGATTCGAACCCGTTACACTCTTTCTAGCAGTCAGTATCCTTAATCGCTGAGCTAAGCAGATGGCGGCCGGCGCGACGAAATTAGCGACCATATTCTGCGTAGAAAGAAACTCGAAAACACGCGTTTTCCCAAACATGAGACTAATCTAGATCGATTGTTTACCCCCAAAAACCCCCATATACCAATTTTCAGCGAAATCGTTAGAGCCGTTTTCGAGATCATAGAAATTTATAAATATATTATAAGATTTTCCCTATTTTACTTCACTGTTTTTTGGCATTTTGGATCCAAAATCTGAATCCAGTTTCGAGTTCCGCAGGGTGCTTTACCCCCTCATGCAAAAATCAGACTTCTACAAAGTCCCAGTGAGACGTTACTAACGAAAAAAGTTTAATTTTCTAAAGCCCAGACGCCATCCTCGATTCCAAAAAAATGCTTTCGGCGGCCATGACGAAGCACGTGGTGGGAGTGGCTCGGCCTACGGCCTCGTAGGTGACCTCTGCCAGGCCTGTGTCACTCCGCGTTTAGGTATCGAAAATATACCTACGCATTGCGGCCTCTATATGGAGGCTAATCCAGCAAGGACAGCAGCCCGTCTGTATTTTCTTGCACGTGACCTAGTCAAGAACAACTCTTTTAAATTCTGTTGGACGGCGTATGGGAAAGTTTACATCAGAAAAAATGAAAACTCGCCTATCATTCCAATTAAGAGTGAATTACAAGTTCAAGACATAATTAATAATGAAAAGTGACTATTCTTGGATATGTCAAATACTTTTTATAACTTTTTTTTCTGCATGTAATAGAAACATACTTTTTTATTTATATTTCAATGCAAATCTCTTAAATTTAATTGTTACTAAACATACACTTAATTATTCTAATACTACATACATTGCCATTTTTGTACTCATTCTCTATTATATCAAAAGCTACATATGTTTTCCTCAATTCCGAATTGATCAGTTGACCTATTTAAATTTTATTGAAAGTAGACTACACTTAATTAATTATGTTATCATTCCCAAAAATTTGGATCTACCTCATATAACACCTTCATGTTTCCGCTGCATCTGTACCTTCACATTAGATAATGGATGATATGACACAAACTTTAAATGATATAGACAATATAACTATAGCAAGGAATATCGAATGTAACTATTGCGATTTATCAAAACACATACGGTTAAACAAAAACGATTTTACTGTGATGACCCAGAATATAAGAAGTATATATTGCAACTTTGATGACTTCATAGTAAATTTAAGCTCTCTTTCGTTTGATACAGATTTAATAGTCCTTACTGAGTGCCGACTGACCACTGATAAGCCTTTGCCTCAACTTACAAATTACCAAAGCTTTGCAACCACTTTTCAGTTAAACCAGAATGACGGGGTGGTGGTTTACGTAAAAAATACACTCAAATGTAATGTTAAAGAAATTAAACTCTCTGAAGCATCTTGTCTACAAGTACAAATTCTTAACAACATTGTTTTATGCATTTACCGCTCCCCATCTAATAAATGTGCAGATAAATTTATAAATTCGTTAAATTCACATCTAGAGACTTTAAAAACACAAAAAAATATAATTATTACCGGAGACATTAATATTAATCTAATAGCTAGAGATAAGGAAAAAAAACATGAATATAACAATAGAATAAACTACCTAAATGGTTTATCAATGTTTGGTATACTACCAGGACATACGTTGCCGACTAGAGACAATAACTGTCTGGATCATTTTATGTTAAAGTTAAACAAACAAAGAACCTCTGCATTTATCGCTATCTTACATAGCACTGTCACTGATCACTTCTCAATATTTTTAGCCTTATCTAAACAAAAACATACAGAAACTGTGTCTAAATCTACTACAACCATTGACTTCAATAAGGCCTTAAAGTATCTACAGGATCAACATTTGTCTGAAATACTCTTTTGTGATGACCCAGTTTTAGTAACCGAATGTCTAATTGAAAAACTAAGCAATTCCATTAAATTTAATACCAATATTAGACAGATACCTAAAAGCAAACGAAATATAAAGCCGTGGATTACTTCTGGCATTCTACGATGCATTAACAATCGCAATAGATTACAAAGAAACTTAAAAAATGATCCATATAATGAAACAAAGAAAATTACTTACACACGATATAGAAACTATTGCAATAATTTAATAAAAAAATTAAAAAGGAAATATGAAAGGGAACTAATTGCAAAATCTACAAAAAACAATAAATTACTATGGAAGAATATAAAAAATATAACATACACAAATAAAAATAAAAAACAAAATACAGAATTAATAAACACAAAACCGACCCCTGTAGAAGCTGCGATTGCAATCAATGATTATTTTGTAAATATTGGTAAAGACCTTGCCCAGAAAATCATTTCTCGAAAAAACAAAGACCAAACAGCATTTCTAAACGAGATACTATCTCAACCACAGTCGTTCGTTCTTTTAGAAACTGACCTAGATGAGGTTAACAATATTCTGATGAGCCTTAAGTCTAATAGCGCTGCTGGCTGGGATAATGTTACTACCAAGTATCTAAAATATGTTAAAAATGAAATTATACCCATTATTACACATTTGGCCAATCTCTGCTTCAAACATGGTATTTTTCCTAATCTTCTTAAACGATCGATAATTACCCCAGTTTACAAAGGAGGGGATAGAGATGATATAAGTAATTATAGACCAATATCAGTCTTACCTGCAATATCTAAAATCATAGAAAAATTACTTAATAACAAATTGATCAATTATTTGAATAAATTTAATATATTGTCTCCTTCTCAATTCGGTTTTAGACAAGGGAAATCTACCCAGGACGCAGTATTAGCGCTTACCGCTCTAGTGTCAGAAGAACTTGATAAAGGAAATAAATGCTTATGTGTCTTCCTAGATCTTAAAAAAGCGTTCGATACGGTCTCAATTCCCATACTTATACAAAAGTTGGAAAAAGTCGGAATAAGAGGAATACCATTGTTATTATTCAAGGATTACCTTTCTGAAAGGAAGCAAAAGGTTAGGCTTAATGAGTTCACCAGTGAGGACGCTGAAGTATCATACGGTGTCCCTCAAGGTAGCGTCTTAGGGCCTACACTATTTCTTATATATCTAAATGACCTTTGTGATATGAAACTAAATCAAGCAAATTTTTTCTCATATGCCGACGATACTGCAATTGTCTTCACTGGTAAATCTTGGTTAAATATAAAAAAAACTGCCGAACAAGGTATGGTTCTGGTTGCCAGATGGTTAAGTGCTAATCTACTTACGTTAAATACAGCCAAAACGAACTATATCTGTTTCACAATAAATAAACGCACACAACCTAAAAATGACCTCGATATAAAAATACATATGTGCGGGGACGACGAAAACCAAACCTGCAATTGTCCCAAAATAGATAAAACTTCATGTACTAAATACTTAGGTGTTATATTGGATCAAAGGCTGTCATGGTACCCACACTTGGAACAACTGGCAACCCGAATCAGAAAGTTAATCTGGATTTTCAAAACCCTTAGACATGTGATGCCAAAAACTGAACCAAAAGATACATTCGCACAAAAAAGTCTTCTTACGCAAATATATACAGCGTTAGTGCAATCAGTTCTAATTTATTGTATTCCAGTGTGGGGAGGTGCCTTAAAAACTAAGTTCCTGACGGTGGAACGAGCTCAACGGGCATTAATAAAAGTTGCCAATTTTAAAAATAGTCGATTTCCTACGGATCTACTATATAAAATAACTGGTCTACTGACTGTTAGAAAATTATATGTATTGCACATAATTTTAAAAAAACATAAATCTTTACCCTTCGACTCTCACCTAGATAATAAAAGACGTAAAGATACAGTAACTAAGGTCCCAATAACTAGTACGAAATTTGCCGGTATACAATACGAGAAACGTTCATCCCTTTTATATAATAAAATAAACATACTACTGCATATATACCCGATGTCAAATTATCAATGTAAGGAAAAGATGCAAGAATGGCTTACACCACTCGGCTACGAGGAAACGGAGGAATTTATAAAAATAGGTAAATAAGATTTTAGTAAATAGAAATTATAATACATGTAACTAATGGTATACATATATATATGGGTATGTATATATATGTATATATTGATATGAATATTATAAATGTAATAGCGTCATTAATAGTTGATATTATAATATAAAATAAAAAATTATAATATATACTTAGATAATTTTAGGAATTTCTTGGCACGACTGTACTTTTATAATTTATATGTTAATGCTATTGTATGGTAATAGAAGAGCGGTGTCTCCTGGCACAGGCATTTTTATGCTTAAAAGGAGACTCCAATCAACTGCAAAGATCAAATGTAAACTTATTTTTGAAATAAAGAAAGATTATTATTTATTTAAGGACGACTCGCTAGAGTCGCTAGCGAGCAGTGAGCAGTGACGCACGCGCGGTTTGTTCACCAGATTCACCGACTTAATCGTCATGAAAAGAAAAAGAAAAAACCGGCTAAGTGCGAATCGGATTCGCGCACTAAGTGTTTCGTACCATTATCTATAAAACATCACGTTTGGTGTATGGGGGCCCCTTTAAATATTTATTTTATTTTGTTTATAGTATTTTTTGCTATAGCGGCAACAGAAATACATAATTTGTGAAAATTTCAACTGTCTAGCTATCACGGTTCTTGAAATACAGCCTGGTGACAGACAGACGGACAGACAGCGAAGTCTTAGTAATAGGGTCTCGTTTTTACCCTTTGGGTAAGTACGGAACCCTAAAAAGGCTTTAACTGCTTAAACACAGACAGTAATCCAGATTTAACTTTTTTTACGCTTCCTAAAGACGCTGAAAGGTATAAGGTTTACCTATTTAGTATATCATGAATTATCACATGATAGGTATACTACGATATATTGGTAACATATATATGGTTATTATTACGAGAAAAGATTTATATACGATATAATATATTACCTATGTAAGTACAGTTAACAAGTAGCCAACGCCTGTTTGAAATTGCCTGCGCTAGATGGCGATGTTAGTATCTTGACAACCCTAGGCGAACTGCTCACTCAATCGCTTTTGTGTAGGTACCTACCTATGATGAACCGTTTGTCTAGCGTAATAAGAATAAAATTGGCTTGCAACTGAAATTCTAGGTATCTAAACGAGTAGGTGTCGACTTCTGACGCGAGTTAAATTAGACCATATCGCTAACAATATTGAATAGATATTTCTTTGAATTTCTTTTTAGAGTAAGACTTCTGTACGTAAGTACTAGTATGTATTCTGTGCCTCTGCCTTAGGCCTCAAGCTTCACTTGGTTGCTTGTTTAGAGGGATTAGAAAGCCCCCCCCCCCCCTCTCTGCTACCCCACCAAGCAAGTGAGCTTCACTCCTTACGACTATCAGCACGGCGCAGGTCAAACAATCATATCAATCAGTCAGCCAGTCATTTAGTGGTACAGTCTGTACGTATATATTTCTCGAAATCTAAAAGTAAATAAATCCGAAGAGTATCTATAGACAAGTTTCTTTGACTATTACAAAATTAATTTACTGCCACAAAACTGCTAATTAAATATAACTAAAATATTATAAATCGATATTGTATGTATAAAAAAATCTATGCCGACCATGTCTGTCAGGTAATCAATCTATGCCACGCTATACTTTGACACTTCCTTTGACATTATGACAAGTGACACAGTGTAAGAAAGTTACTCGCACGTTTGTTTACAGACTGTTCGACCCATATATATTCGTGATATTATTCTACACTGTGACAATAATTTTACGAAATCAAATGTCATTTTTTTTGTGAAGAGCGACGCGTCCTTGCTCCGCGAGGCCCATCGGCCATCTGACAATTTGATGTATAACTGTCAAAAATCTGTGCAACAAGAACAGTTTATTTAAATACACTCGCGAAAAAGCGAGACGACAAGTACAATATTTTTCAGGAAGGCAAAAGGGCTTATATGACTGAAATCTAAAGCCACGCAAAACTGATCAATTATAGAAAAATAGCTCTAAAATTAAAACAAAAGCAACAAAAAAAAATTTGGACCACAATTTTGAAGATTACATAATTACTGATCTGCATAAAAAGTTTCAAAGCTGAAGTCCCTCTCGTTTGTGAGAAATTAGACCATATATGTTTTGGTAGAGGTGTTTTTGACGAGCAAGTTTGTGTTACAAAAATTAACTAATCATGTATCCACAACCACAATTATGCTAGAAAAGCGATCTAGTATGCTATTAGCAAGTATCAGTTCTAAATTTCTGATATTCGCTGAGAAATAAGAAATAGAAAATGCCCATTTTCACGGTGCGTCCCCTTAACGAAAACAAAATCGGCTTCCTACGAGTATAGCGCTCGGCCAAACGGATTTCGTATGGGAGGGTTAATAACTTTTTTGTTTAGAAAGGAATTCAATATCATTGTCTGAACTTGCTCCATAAAGCTGGTGAGTAAAATGGCAGCCTGTATGAATACGTAGAGTGATAAAGATAGCGTCCGATAAATCTACTCACCGGTGCCATGCGACAGGGAGTAGACCACACATTGACTTAGGGTTAGGCTACGTCTGGCAGGACAGAACAGTACTTTTTATGATGCTATCCTTTTCTGTGTCTCGCAACTGACATTAGCAAGAGCGAGAGAGAGTGACGCTTTAGCACCGGCCGTTCTATAGCGTTCTGTTACAAAGGGGCGAGGTAAGCGGGTTAAAAAAAAAAATTTTTTTATGAGAAACTGGATTTTGAGCAACTTCTCTGTAAGAAGGCTGGTTGAGAACTGACTGGAGTCCCACCCCTCTCAGAGGCTCTTGAGCATAACTGCTGCCACAGCGCTGAGTGGGCTAGTCTAATAAAAGGCTGTATGTAACCGTTTGATAGTGATAGATGCGATTGCAGTATAGAAAAATGCTGTTTCGTGTTCTCAGATGTTGTCTAACCCTTATTAGTCAATGTTAATTATAATTATGAAATTTGTCCTATATTATTGTCTTATCCTTTCATTAACTACGTACTGGTGTGTCTCAATAGACACCGTGGGCGAGACTTTCTTACCATACCATTGCTCGAGCGATGTAAACCATTTTATATCTCCTGGCCAGAAAGTAGCTTTTTACGCACGCCTAGCGGTTGCAAAACATCACTTTTTAGCTTGGTAATATGTTAAATACTTATATTGAATGCTTATTGTATCGTCGCGAAACTTAATCAGCTCCATACGACACTCGTTTTAATATAGAAAAGTTCTATGTGCCACTATTTTAGTTTTAAGCATATTATTTACTTACATACTGTTACTATTTTTTATATTAAGTTTTCAGATTTTATATTGAAAACAACTAGAATGTTAGGTACAATATCATAAATACTCGTAAATAAGCCTATCATGTTGTTTGAGCACTGCTCGACTAAGTATAGTCTGTGCCGCATGGTGAGAAAATTCGAATCTTTTACTCTCTCTCAATAAATCCATTAATGAAGTACTTTTTGTTTACTAGAATAAGAATATAATGTTTTGACTTTTATTATTAGATACTTACATAAAAATGTATACCTATCAGTTCTTATAATGTTCCTATAAAATGTAAAAGAAAGTTCCTTCCTTATGCCTGCCTTGTGCCTTAACGCGCGGTAGAGGAACTAACTTAACATGTAATCTGTGGTAGCGGTTATTCATCATTTGCGACCCAGGAGACGTATAAAGTATTTTACTAAGTATTAAATGTACTTTTGGATGTTTATTGTGTACCAATATATTTTTGTATACTCTGGTCAGTTGTTTGAATTAATCCTCTCATTTCTGATAAGTCACTACGTAGTGTCTTGTCGTCCAGAACCTCAGTGACTCAAGACTAAAGCACGTAATTAATAATAGTATTACATACAAAACGGAAACTCGCACCATTCCCCCGCAATCTTCTCGTGTGTGTTAGTGACTAACACTAGTGTCAGAGTTTTTAAACCGCCTTAAAGGCCTCTGACATGGTTTTAGGTAACGACCAATGTCAAAGACACTGACCGGGACCGACGGCTTAACGTGCCCTCCGAAGCACGGATCATTTTACTTATCGGACAATCAGGTGATCAGCCTACAATGTCCTTATCAAACTAGGACAACAACACAAAGTTGTGCCCCCGCCGGGAATCGAACCCGCGACCTCCGGGTATGAGCCGAACGCTCTAACCACTACACCACGGAGGCAGTCCCCCGTTATTGGGACGTGTAAGTGCCTGTACAACAGGGTTCTTGCTAGTCGCACGTTGACGTTAAGCGCGTTACTTACTTAGTTAGGATTATTGAATCATAATGGTAAGAAACTGCGCATATTATCATTGTTTATCCACGGAAAACAATAAAGAACGAAAATTTTATAGATTTCCGAGTGATGAAAACAGGTAAGCAAAGCAACAAATTCTGTAGCGGCGACCCTGATTGTTTAACACACATTTGACGTGTGCACGGAACGGACGTATTGTTGCGTTTGTAGTAGTACCTACTTGGTATATGCTGCTCCGTTTCTATGAAGTGCCATACCTGTGACTAAAGTCTATGTTTGATGCTTTGAAACGTGATCCCTTACTATGAGTCTCATAAATAGGCTTAAGGTCGTCTACGTGATCGAATAAGAAATGTCAAAATTCTTAGGAGCACACGAAAGTCACTGATATAGCCCAGCGGATTAGCTCGTTGAACAGAAGGCAGGACACATAAGGCGACGAACCGATGGCCGATGGGGCAAAATTTTTCTCTAACGGCGACAAGCACCCAGGTTTGTAAGACGACCTTACTAAGGTCGCTGAAAGGCGCTGGATGCAGGATGCTCTAGATCGGTTATTTTGGAAATCCTTGTAATGTAACACCCTCTTGAATAGGTACCACTATTAGATACTCACGTAGAAAGAACTTCCTAATGCGTGCCAGTTTAATTTTATCTTTAAATTTATTTGAAGGATTAGATATTTTTTAGGAATTTTTGATTTTAATACTTGCTTTCGAGGAAATTATTACCTACCAATTTCTTTTTTTCCACATTATTAAAAAGTTATATGATTAGTATATGATTATGAATAGTTTCGTTGTATTTGTTAAGTGGTACCTGTAATCCCATTGTCTATGCAAAGCACTGACCTCCATATATACAAGTCAGTGATGCAAAGACATATAGATGGCGGCGAAGTAAAATGGGTCTTGACCAACGAGGTTCCCTGGAATGCGGTGATCGGGGGCTTCGAGAATGAGACTACAAAATCAGGGCTCCGCATATGGGGTCTTTGGTGGTTGGAAAGTTTGTACCCTCAAAAGGCTTGGGCTTTGTTACTTGGGATGCAATGGTTCATGAAAAAAATGGCATCGAACTTGAAGTAGGTATTTTACTCAAACATACATACTTTACACGACATACGGAGGTAAATAGGCAAGTAATAATATATAGTAGTATGGTTCCGTAGTTGCGAGTGACTTTGAGTTCACGCCTCAAGGTTTAACGACTAAAGCCCTTAAAAAACTAATTTTATTAAATTTCCATTTTCTGAGTTTTATTATAGTTTCATTTTATTAGTTGGATGATTATAACTTAATTTGTAAACCATATTTATCTTTGATAGGGTGTGGTGATTCTGTCACCACACCATCAGGTAAAAATGGCCACTTTACACATGACGGAGCTACACAAAAACTTTAAAACAATTTCATTTTACGATTTTGTCGGTGTGATTTAGGTACTTGTTTTTCTTATTGATCGAATTGCTAATTAGACTAAACTCTCTCTTAAAATATTGAGTTACCTATTTCTTTTTAATAACTTCCTTTGCAGTTTTTGGTCAGCTATGACTACCATTGGGTCAAGACATCGAGAAGACAAATACCAGTGGATGCTCTCTTTGGGGGCTACACGGAACATTGGCCCTGTGACCTGTTGGGCGTGTTTCATACGATACCCCAGGAAAAGTTGTCAGAAAACATCAAAAGTGTTTTATTATCATGGAGGATTTGAAGGTTGGGAAATATGTGATCAAAAAAGGTATTGTTGGTTACGACAGAGGTTAACCAGCGCAGCGGAGTGTTAACCAAAAGTTCATTGTCCTTTTCTCGGATACATCTGATGAGGAATCCTTTTTATCAACGTGATAAATGAAGACGCAGATGAGCATGTATTTTTGAGATACCTGTGGATGTCTGGGGGAATATCGTACTATTAAAATATAAAATTGAATTTGGACCTGGATTCAGCTCGGTCACCAGATGTCCATGGTAGACATAGCTGAGCGTTAAGATATAGATAGATAGACTAGGTTGCCTGTAAGAAATGCATGTTTAGCGATGAGGCCGCCTTTTACGAATTCCCTAGTTTTTAGGATAATAATGTTCTGTATATTTTATTTTGTGCAATAAAGGGTACCTATTGTGTTGTTTAGACTTGTACATAAATGTAATACCGAGATAATAGTTGTAAGTGCAATAAACCTACTAGAGAATCGGTAGAGCTGGATTTTGTAAGCTTGTAACTGAACTAAAATGGTGAAAATAAGCTTTTAAAAGGTTCCCACGTCGTGTCGAGAGATAGAACATGTTAATAAATCAGTTTTTTTACTCCTTATCGTTTTAGTTCAGAAATCAAAAAAAGGATAGAATTAAAACATCTGCTATACTTAATTATTGTTGTTCCAGTTTTATAAATATAATTTAATAAGTAGGTACATTTGTTTTTAAAATAATTATATATTTATTTTTCTATCAAAATAAATCAACAAATTAATATATTTCTAAATCTAATACCCGTTTTTGTTACAAATAGGAAAGTATTGTTGTAAACGTAAATAATAAACTGTATATACTGTAATATTTCGAACTAAATGCTCTTGATGGGGCAGTGTCATCTCCAATTCGTTTGAGCAATTGAATTTTGTCTTCATTTACTATTTTTATTCGATTGGTTGTTCCAATGTCTATGGGACTATATTGTTTAGCGAAGTACAAAACGCAGTCTAGTTCATTGTATGGCACGGCATCATTTGTGAGATTTTCAAACATTGTAAAACCATCGCCGCCGTCGGCCAAAAACCATGGCATAGCTACTCTGTATTCGCGAGAGTCTTCAATTTCACTAAATTGTGTCCTTTCACAGTCAGAACATATCGCAACAGCGTCTATAACTCTAGAACCAGGTGGTTTCGCCAAATCATAGGCAACTTGTATTCCGGAAAACTGTAGAAAATTTCCAGTGCTATCGATCTCTCGCCACGTCGACACTGAATGTTCAAGGGCTTGCCTTAACACTGTTCCATTCATGGTAACAATAACTAATGAATCTGAAAATGGTGAGACCGTCATCAAGTCTCCTCTTGTTATTTGAAATGGTTTCTGAGTCCTGTCGATAGAGGCTCTAATTCGACCTCCCTGCATGATAGCTATGTTCAAATTTCCGATATAAGAATTAGAATATTTCTGACGTGTATAATTTAATATTGCATCTGTGATTAAATTGCCCATATTACATTCTCTAAGACGACAATCTCCGTTTAAGTAAACAGATGAAAGTCCAACGACTTCATTGTTAATTTTGTCTATGTCTTTCTGGTATTTATCTATTAATACTTGAACTTCAGGATCATTGGGAATGTCATGATTTAGTAGAAGTGGTGTACCATCGTATACAATCAAATCACCATTTTCGTTGAAAATTAAATGTAATTTACCAATGTATTTAGTATAAGCGTATGCTTGTACAACCAATACTTTTCTGCCTTTAGACTGCTTTACTACTTTTGGATATGGACCTTGTGGTATTTCAGGCTTCTCTTCAGTTTTGTTACTGTTCCACAAAAATGTGTTTGAGTGACCTCCTATAACTAAGTCGAGATCATCTACCTCTTTAGCTATATCTAAGTCTTTGATGTATCCTGAATGTCCTAGAGCTATGAGAATCTTAACTCCCTCTTTCTTCAGTTTGTCTACTTCTCTTTTGATAGCAATAATCTCATCTTCGTACTCTACTTTATTTTTTGGTGCGAGGAATTTAGTTTCAGGTGTGAGGTATCCTATGATACCTATTTTGATACCATTGACTGGAATGACTACTGAGTTACGTAGATTTTTCTCGTTCTGTAGTTCAGGAACCTTGTCTAATATGAGGTTAGCAGCCAATACAGGTGACGTCACATTCCTGATAAATGGTATAACGCCGTCAACTTCCTCGTCGAATTCGTGGTTGCCGAGAGACTGTAAGGAAAATAAAATATTGTGGTCACCGATATAGTATAATTTGGCTTATCTTATCTTATAAAATAATGAGTAACTTATTCTTTTTCATTTCAATTATTTGATCGTTAGTCATAACATCAGGTTAGATTAATCTTAGTTATTTGAAAGCCATCGTAAAATGTATATTTAAAATCAATACTATATCGATGATTTCTTTGATGGAGGTCTGCTGTCAGTGTATAAAAAAAATCTCTATCACACAAATATTGTTTAAGAATTGAAATAAAACTATTGTAGATTTTTATAAATTTATTTGTTAAAATTAGGTAAAAGATCCAGGAACTTTCTCTCCGCATTAGCACTCATTGTAAAAGTAAATAGGTATAAAAAGCATTCTTTTATTTTTTCGATTTACAATAATACACAAGTTTAAGTCCGAGGACATGGTCCAGTGGCTCATTTGAAACGAAAAGTTTTATAGTAAATAAGGTTGGAATGTAGACGACGCCATTTCAACAACTAAAATGGTATAAATTGTACTATTTTTTCTAGTTTGGCGTCGGGGGTTAAGTAACGTAAATAAGCGCTCGCGTGCAAAATGTAGTTTTGCTAACCTTAACGATTTAGATAGCCCTATTCTGCCCTATAAACTATAATTATGCTTGAAATAGCGTAGATACCCATCAAAAGATACCCCTTTAGCAGAAACGTACATATCAAGTACTTTATTTCAAATGATGGCGCATCTAGACCACACCCTTAACCTAAAATCAACATAGCGTTGACAATGTGAAAGGGACATCCCCGTTATAAATCGAACCACGGGCTATACCCGATCACTACAGTATAATGGAATTAAAATAACAGTAAAAAAATTGATACAAATTTTGCGGACGCCTGCACACTTTTGTATGGAAGTGTCAATTTATTTGTTTTTAAATGTTATTTTCATTTCTTAGAGATCTAGAATAGTCGGTGGTTTGATTTATTACGGGTATGTCCCTACAGCGTTGTACCTATAAATATTACATCATTTCAAGAATAAAATAAAAATCAGCGTCAGTCAGAGCGCTATACGATGCAAGTGGGTTTTTTAATTAGCTAAGTATGTCGGTGTGACTGACGCTCATTTTTGCCAACATAGGTGCGCTATGACCCTTTTTATTTAGGAACACTGTACTTAATATTGTACTTTAGTATTTCCAACTATTATTATGGATATTTTGTTGGATTTTTTAAACACTTATTAATAACACTAAAATTGAAACTATAAAACATGATGGTGAAAAAGTTGCTCCTAACGATTTAAAGGCCTTTGAATTTAATAAAATTGATCTGCCCTCTACTTCGGGCATCACGTCCGTGTATCTTTGTAAATAAGTCTTTAAACAATACAATTCATCATAAGGATAAGTTTCTCTTGGTAACCCAATAAACATAGAATATCCATCACCTCCATCAGCAACAAAAGTAGGCATCAATACGTTGTAAAATTTGTCTTTTCTTATCACGGAATACTCTGGTACATCACACGCACTACATCTTGCTTTTGCTTCTACTACTCTAGATTTTGAGGGCAGTTTCAAATCATAAACTACTTTTATTCCAGAATACTGTAAAAATTCCCCTGGAAAATCTAAGCGATTGTAGTTGGCAACCGAGTGTTCAATCATTTCTAATAAAGTTTTACCATCCATTGTAACCCTTGAAATACTTCCTTTAAAAGGCAATGCAGTTAAAAGGTCCCCTCTAGTAATTACTGCAGGCTTATTTGCATGTCCAATGGATGCTCTTATCCCTCCTCCCTGAATTATTGCTATAGATGTGTCGGTCCAACCACTTCCAGTATAATTTTTGACATATGTGTAAATCATTGCATCTGCTATTAAATTTCCAAGATTACATTCTTTTTTCTGACAACTTAAACCATCGAGCAAAACCAAACTAGTACCCATTTTGGCTTGTGTAGCATTATTGACTTGAACTTTGTAATTATCTACTATTTTTAATGTATCAGTATCCTGAGGAATGGAACTATCTAAGAGAATGGGATTTCCGTCGGCGCTAATAAGATTTCCGTTAGAGTCAAACACTAAATGTAATTTTCCAAGATACTTAGTATAAGCATACGCTTGAACCACTGGTACTAATTTACCTGATGATTGTTGTACGTATGTAGGATATGGACCTTGAATGTCTTCTGAATCTGGAGAAGTTCCATTCCAAAGAAACGTGTTAGAATGTCCTCCAATAACTAAATCTACACCATCAACTTGTTTTCCAATTTCCAAATCTTTGGTAAACCCTGAGTGTCCTAGTGCTATAATAATTTTACATCCTTGATTTTTCAGCTTAGCAATTTCATCTTTAAGAGCAACAATTTCATCTATGTACTCTACATCATTCTTGACTGCTAATATTTTTGTTTCTGGCGTCAAGTATCCTACAATACCAACTTTGTGACCCGATACGATGAGGATTGTGGAATTTTTCAAGTTTGTTTCTTTGGCTAACTCCGGAACTTTAGTAAGAATTAAGTTAGCGGCTAATACTGGAGTGTTTATACTTTCTATGAATGGTGTAAGGCCACTGACGCCGTTGTCAAACTCGTGATTTCCAAGGGACTGAAACAAACAATTAGATTTTGGACCTTATTACCGTTAACATTGTTTCTGATCATTTGTTTTGTGTTATGATCAACATACATTATATAGCATTTATGATTATTTGAATAGGACTGGTACTTATGTGTAGATAATATTTGCTTAAAAAAAGATTTACTCTAAATTTACACAGTTATTTATGTTATCAAAGTGGTAAAATGTGAATTGAAATTTATGGTACCGTAGAAAAAGTGACGGTCTTTTGATGATTTATTATAATTAAAATTAAAAATTGGCATTCATTGAGACCTCTCTCGGTTGGTTTGGAAATCGTTGGGGCAGGCCTATGTCCAGCCGTGGACTTTCTGTGGCTGATGTGATGATCATAAGACTTCCCTTAATGAATGCTTATTCCCAGCAGTGGGAGGATCAAGGCTATGGATGATGATAAAAACTGACAAAACTTATTTAATACCACGATAGGTATTCGTCACACAATATTTGACGAACAAATTATTGTTACCATTTAGTCACTTGAACTAGGATCTCTAATGATTCTTATAAAAATATTTGTAATAATATAGTTTGAAATAATGCTTTTGACGTGATAACGTCTTTAAAATCGTTTTAGTCGGGTGACATGTTCAGAAACTTGTGTCACACCAAAACCTCACGAGCGCAATCGCAGGTATAACGAGAGAGAGACGGACCGATCTCCCGTCTCATCTCGAGCGCTGCCAGTCATTCCGTGAAACGACGTTATCACGTAAACATCTCGATCGTAAACCTACTTTACAAACAACCAATTTTTCTCTTAATCATATTTTATCATAATGAAATTTAATATTATATTTTTCATATATATTTTTTAATATAATTAGATTTGTCATAATAATAATCATAATATAATTTTATAGTTATGTTATTACTTATAATACTTATTATTATAAAATTTATAACCATAAGAGGTATCACAAACTCATTATGATAAACCAATTTATGAAAAAAAGATAAGTATTAAAATATATGATTATGGCTACAGAAGTATTATTACAAAAAAACATTATGTGAATCATTTTTAATGATAAAAATGTTATGAGAAAAGCATTATGACAAACCATAATGAGAAAGGAGAGGATCCCCTTTGACTAATACAATCAGGAAGCAAGTTTTATTATTATTTTTAAAAATCTAACAATCAGGAATGTATAACTTTGCAAAGACATACCTACTATTATTGTAACGAAAAAATTATAATATAAAGGGCCAACAATTAAAACTAAGCAAATTTAAATAACAATGAATTCAACAAATTTATATGGAAAATAACTTAAAATAAAGTAACGACAATATTTAGGAAATACATTTAATAACAAATAACAATACTGTAATCAGTCCAAATGTGATATCAGGAGAAGTGGCATAACTTTTGATCCAGTTTAAATTTTGCATGACGATTCGATTTTCAACAGAAGTATATATTGGACTTATATGTTTAAAATATTCAGCAGTACAATTTAATTCATCATAATCCAAGGTGACTGACGGAAGGCCATTCAGAACAGAAAAGCCGTCACCGCCCATTGAAAGAAAAGTTGGCATTAAAATATTGTAAGTAGTAGATACGTTCAGAGCTGAGTAGGAAGGGATGTCACACAGACCACACCTTAGTAAGATTCTAGTTACTCTCTTTCCGCGTTTCTTTTTTAAATCATATTCTACTTGAATTCCAGACAACTGAAGAAATTGTCCTTTAGCACGAGTCGGTGTGTAATAAGCAACAGCATGTTCAAGCATTTTTAGAATATTTGTTCCGTTTACAGAAACTTTTGTCAAACTGCCTCCAAATGGTAAAACTATTAACAGGTCACCCTTTGTCACATTGGAAGGTAACTTTGACTTGACGATTGACGATCTTATACCACCTCCTTGAATAATAGCAATTGGTGCATCTGTCCATCCTTCACCCTGATACTCTGCAGCATATCTACGAACCATGGCATCAGCTATTAAGTTGCCCATATTGCATTCTTTGACACGGCAAGAATGCCCATCTAAAACAATGGACGTAGTGCCTACAACTACTTCTGTTTCTTTCAATATATCGCTACGATATTGGTTAACTATACCTAAGACATCGGGATCCTGAGGTATTGATTTGTCTAAAAGAATAGGGTTGCCGTCAAAGCTGATAAGATCACCATTAGCATTGAATATTAAATGTAGTTTTCCTAAATATTTTGTATAAGCGTATGCTTGGACAGCTGGTACTCTTTTGCCTGACTTTTGCTCTACTATGGTTGGATAGGGTCCTTCAGGTGTTTCTGTTTCGTTGGTTACACCATTCCACAGAAAAGTGTTAGTGTGTCCGCCTATGACTAGATCAATATCATTAACTTTGTTTGCTATTTCGAGATCTTTTGTAAATCCTGAATGTCCTAACGCGATAAATATTTTTACTCCTACTTGTTTCAATCTATCTACTTCTTTTTTGATAGCCGATACTTCTTCCTCATATTCGATGTCGTTTCTTATTGCTAATACTTTAGTTTCGGGTGTTAAATATCCAATAATACCAATTTTGGTATTGTTTATGTTAATGATTACAGATTTCATGAGATTTTGTTCAGATTCTAAGGTTGGCTCCAGAGTGAGATTGAGATTTGCAGCAAGAACTGGGCAGGTCAAGTTTGCGATGAATGGCGTTAGTCCAGCAACGCCATTATCCAATTCGTGGTTACCCAGTGACTGAAACAAATAAAATAATTAAATTAAATTATGAGTAATGTGTTAGAAAACGCAAGAAAATAGCGAAGTTTTAAGACATGCGAGGAAGAAGTTTACAAAAAGTTCAAAGGCCGTTCATTGATAGATATTTCAGAAACAAGAAACCCATGCAGATTCCTATACGCATGCAACTGGAAAGTCATATAATAACCTTCACATAATATAAGGATATCATGCAAGCCCAAATATTTCGAAAAAATATTCTTATTATAGAACTAACTTTATTACTTTTATCCACCTAAATTAAGTTGACATCTAGTAAAGTGACACGATCTCATCTGTCAATTTTTATTGATTTTAGTGGTTTAAACGTAGTAATATAGTTAGTCCGTGTTTTTATTAGAAGAATAAAGTTTATTTGACCAAACATCAACGCAGAAATTAAGGAAGCGTCTGGTACTACCGCATGCATAGGTTAAGAGTGCCATTATTTTGTATGTTTATGAGTTGTTTAATAGGCTTCTTAGTCAGATTTTCTTATATTTTTACCGATCGTTAATGTTTGGTGAAGGAGAAATAACATGCGTTTAATGAAATTAGAAAAAAAACAGTTATAGAGTTGCACACTTATAGAGAACTGTTTACTGTAGTCATGACTAACCCATTTACAATGATATTTGTTCTTCGTTGGCTTGATCTTCCAACGGTCCCCAATGCCACATAAGGTAAAGTTATACCCAGTATGATTTAACACTGATAAAAGTAAATAGGTATATACAATAGGGTGGTCCACTCTAGTATGAAAAAAAATATCGTTTTTTTTTGTACAGGCCACCCCTTATTTAGTTATATAAACCCATTGCAATATATTCGTAAATCGTAAATCTGCCAGTTTTTTATCCACGGAAGTCATAACCATTTTACGCTCGCCCCTCTGGTCTAAAAGAAAATCTCCTCAATAATCTTTATGGTTTGAAGAGCTGCTGAGTGTGCGATATCAAAAAGATAATTCAATTAACTAACAAATTGTTGTTCCCTTTGTTTTTGAGGTTAAGAAGACCGTCTCTTGTTTTTCTTGTTAAGAAGCCAGTTATTGTGATTTGTTTTCTAGTTTTTCAATGCAATGTTTTGGTTGTTGAGTAGGAACGTAAGCTTTTTTCCAAAGATCTATGACCTCGTCTATGAGCAAATGTGAAGCAATTCTTACACTCTTATTCTCGCTCAAAAAAAAAAACGGAAACGCTGAGGAACTTGTCTCACTGTTGGCAGCTGATTTAAGCCACCTAGGGGCTCCAAATCTCGACCGCCGATAAGATAAATATCGTCTTTATGACGAGTAGAAACAGCCATTTTAAAGCACTAATATACTTCTATGTGAACGTTTTACGTAAATTGATAGTATTTTTATTACAAGCACACTTTGGTTTCACTATTATAACTTGCTAATATGATTTTATTGCATCTTACAAGTAAGATCAAAATAATCAATTTTCGCAAATATATTAAAGTTTAAAGTCTGTTGAGCACTGACTTCTGCTATGATTAGGAGTACCTATAAAATTTTAGCATAATAAGTTTGTGGGTGAAAGATAAACAAAAAAAATTTTTTTGGACCACCCTTATATACAAGCCTTACAATAAATAAGAACCTTTTATTTTAAAATGTTTATTGTGCAATTTAAGCTATAATACATGTTAAAACAGCGAGTGCAATCACTAAAATGGAAGAAGTAAATATAGCAGCAGAATCAGGTGCGTTTTCCAAAACTGTTCTTCCGGCCACTTCTGGATACACAGGGCTTCTCAAATTGATATACTCCGCTAGGCATGTTACTTCGTCATAAACTAGCTCTTCTCGGGGCAAGTCAATCAGCATAGAATAACCATATTGCTCGTCAAGTAACGATAAAGGCATTATTATCTTATAATCTCTCCAGGTATCAATAGAAAAAAATTGAGGCACAACACAAGACCAGCATCGAACTACAACGGATACTATTCTTGATCCAGGTTCGCTCTCAAAATCGTAAATAATTCTGACACCAGAAAACTGTAAGAATTCCCCATTAGGATTAGAAGGATTATAATCTGCGACTGCATGTTCTAGAACTTCGGTTAGAACTGTTCCATTCATTGTTACAACGATTAAGTTACTTGCTATAGGTAATGCTGATAATAAGTCTCCTCTGGTCACAGATGCTGGACGATTATCAGGTGCTATGGAAGCAGCAATAGCAGCTCCATGTATCATCGCTATAGGAGCATCAGTCCAAGTTTCACCTACGAACCTGGTGGCGTAGTAATACATCATTGCGTCGGTGATTAAATTACCAAAGTTACATTCCTCAGTGCGACAAGATTGTCCATCCAGGACCACAGAAGTTTCACCGATCACCTCTTCAGACCATAACGCAATATCTTCGGTATACGATTGAAGAATATTCACAGCCTCGGGATCTTGAGGGATATTGTGGTCTAGGAGAAGGGGCTTATAACTATGTTGAGTAATATCACCATTTTTGTCAAATGTTACACTAAGACTTCCAAGAAATTTATTATATGCATAAGACTGGACAACCAGCACCTGCTTTTTAGATTTATTTGATAAATTGTCTATTTCGAATGCTTGACTTTCCGCAGCTGTGCCATTCCAATAGTACCTATTTTTATGACCTCCAATTACAATGTCAATTCCATCAACTAGTTTTGCAATTTCTAAATCTTTATCTGAATGGCCTAATGCAATTATAATGTCAATATCTAAGTTTTGCAGTCTTGTTACTTCTTCTTTTAGAGCAAGAACTTCGTCAATATATTCAACATTGCCAGCGCTATCTAGAATTTCCTCAGTGGGTTTCAGATATCCAATAATTCCCACTTTCCTCCCATTTATATCAAAAATAGCAGTCTTGTCTACGTTTTGGGTGTCTGTATTTTTAAATAATACATTACTAGATACAATTCGGGTATTTAGGCTTTTGATGAAAGGTGAAAATTCCATGGATGCAGGCTCGAACTCATTGTTCCCCAGAGACTGAAACAGAAATATAATTTATTTTTATTTTTTTAAATTCAAATTATTTGTACATGATAGCTCATTTACAAATTTTATTGGTTAATTATTAAGAATGAATGAAACTTGTAATAATATTAATTGTTTATTCATACAAGGGAAGAAGTTATGATAAGAATTTAGGTAGAGTGTTAAAAGCAAGTAAGTAGTCAAAATAAATGGATTATTTATTATGTATTTCTAGGAATTGATTAGTATCCAAATTAAATCATGTGATGAAAAATTTTGCCAAGCCAAGTAGGATTCGAACCCACGCCCCTCTTGTTAGTGTACTCACAGCGTTAACGTGAGGGACTTTGGAATTTGAATAATAATCCAAGCATGGAAATGCTGTTAAAAATCAATAATTTATTGTTAGTTATTGCTTCACATTAAAAATATTAGTCAAATGATGTCTATTAAACTATGAAAATTAGTTCCACCACCCACAGCACCATACCTGCCCCACAAATACACCAAGAGACAAGTACCTTTTTTACAGTCACAAACAAAATAATTACCGTACGAAATACAATATACCATATAAATAAATACAATAATATTAGGTACCGTAAGAATATATGAAAATGAGACCTAATTTATGTTAAAAATGATTAAGTAAGATGAAAATATTATTATATGATTAAGTTAGTATTTGATAACATTTTGAAGGTTACTTCTTACGTATTCATAAAAATTAAATTGCTTTCACTCATCTTATCAACTTACTCGGTTATTAAAATTCCAAATGATCCATTTTCATCCTCATCGTTCGCCTCATATGGTTTGTGATATGGTAATCCTTTTATTTACTCAGCAGTATCGTTGAAGGATGTTTGTATACCTTTGAATCTGCATATTATTAACTAGCCGAGGCCCACGACTTCATTCGCGTGGACTTTATCATGACTCCGGAAAATGCTCATCAGGCTTAACAAGTTTTTTTTCTGACGTCATTTTTATATTTCAAGCTTAGCTGGACCATTAAGGTTCTGGTAACATCAGGTGTTCTACTTTCCAAAATCAATTATGCCCTATATGTTGCCCAGGCTTAACGGCTATATAACAAAAAATGTTCCATTCGAATCGGTCCCGAGTTTCCAGAGATTTAACGTGTACAAACAGACAGAAATTTGTTTGCTTGCTCTATTAACAAGGCTCCATCCAACTCATTCTTAGTAAACAGTCAATTAAAAAGGTAAAATTCAGCATAGGTACCTAATTACAGGTTTTTTCTAGTGAGACTGATTCTATTTTCATGCTCAGAAAACTTTTATTGGTCGTTTCTTCTCTACATGACTAGGTAATTCTATTTTCAGACTCAGACAACTTTTTGTCGTTTCTTCTTCTACATAAGAGCCAGGATCTTCAGGTCGTACATTGTATAATGGAAATAGACACACAGACATGAAAAACAAACATGAGAGCTAAAACAGTCTGTAAAATCACCAGTTTGCAGCATTTTACATTAAAACAACAACACTGATCCAGGCTTGTACCTATGATAATAAATGTTTGCAGACGTTGATAACAATGCTGAAAAATATTCAAGCAATATTTTATCAAATAAACATAGATACACGAGAACGTAATGATAAGCATGAATTAACGAAGGACAACAGTCTTTATTGCATCATTTCGTCATACAACAAAAAAATTATGGCTTGTTTCTCAGCTTTGCGGGAGACCCGTACGGGTAGGCCGTAATACGGGTGAGGAACCGCCTGCAGTGATGTGAGAGGGTTCGTTACGATTGACCGATGACGTTGTATTGTAAGTTGTAAGCGCTCGCTCTACCCGGACGGTCTTTCGTACGGAACAATCCGCGTCGCTGTGAAGCGATGTTCTTGCTTGGGAATCCGTACGGGCGTTCCTTACGGATCTTCCGTACAGCTGTGAAACCAGCCTAATAGTCATTCGTAGTAGTCAGGAAACTGATTAGAACGACTGACAGTTAAAAGACGGTCACAATAACACTCACATATACGGTTCTCATGAAAAAATAAAGCTGCAACACGATCAGCTATTGACGCAAAAAACGATACAACTATGCTAACAATTCCAACACAGCAAATATAGGAACGATGACTGGGTCAGAAAAACATTACCCATATTTGTTAGGCATGACGAATGAAAAAATATTTTTGGTCCATCGGTTAGATTAGTAAAAAATATTGTACACGTATTTTTTCTTTTCTCTGAGAAACCGAAAATGACAAAGATACAGCGCATTTAAATTTCGCATAATGTCACGGCTGGGCACGATTATATTTAGCGGTGACGTCACAAGCCCCCACTCCGGAACTTTGACGCTCCGATCATTGTGAATTTTTACTTTTTTGGCAAACCGAAAAATATGGGTCCATTATTATTGGATAATCTAAAAGATTGACTAATTACAATCATACTTTTCGGATTCTGTCGTCACCCCTAATTTTATTAATATAAAAGTTAAATTATCCCAAAATAATGAAAATTTACTTTTTGGGTTATCAATAAGTAAAGAATCACAAAGATACAGAGCAACTAATTTTCGGACTGAATTTAAGAAGTCGCGAGACTTCACTCCAAATGTAAATGCGCTCTCTATCATGGTAATTTTTTGTTGAACAGAGTTAAGAAAAAGCGGCCAAGTGCGAGTCGGACTCGCCCATGAAGGGTTCCGTAGTAGCAAATAACATAATACAAAATGTTTTTTTTTTAATTTTTATATTTGATTTGATTGAATGAAAGTTAAATTACTGTTTATGATTTATGACGTATTAAAAAAAAAAACTATTTACTAGATATCGTTCAAACCAATTTTTGCTGGTAGTTTTTATGGTAATGTACATCATATATTTTTTTTAGTTTTATGATTCCCTTATTTTAGAAGTTACGGGGGGGGGGACACACTTTTTTCCACTTTGGAAGTGTCTCCCGCGCAAAGTATTCGGTTTAGAAAAAAATGATATTAGAAACCTTAATATCATTTTTAAAGACCTATCCATAGATACCCCACACGTATGGGTTTGATGAAAAATAAATTTTTGAGTTTCATTTCTAAGTATGGGGATCCCACAAAATTTTTAGTTTTTTTCTATTTTTGTGTCAAAACCTTAATGCGGTTCACATAATACATCTACTTACCAAGTTTCAACAGTATAGGTCTTATAGTTTCGGAAAAAAGTGGCTGTGACATACGGACGGACAGACAGACAGACAGACATGACGAATCTATAAGGGTTCCGTTTTTGCCATTTGGCTACGGAACCCTAAAAAGTAAGTAGGTAGGTAGATTATATTTTTTATTAATCCAAGTGCATGCCAATACAATTCTCGATCGTCATGCCTAAACGTACCTACATTTCTGTATCTTTACACAAAGCAATTAAGGCGAAATGGTAGCAGAACCCAGAAGTAAAAGAAAGTGGCGCCTTTTTTTTCCGAAACAAATTGTTTAAAAGTAAACACGGTGACAATCAACAATTTGACCTCCCAACAATTCCAGAAAGACCTTCAAATCATTCCAAGAACGACCGCTGAAAGTATTGACGTGACCAAAAGTGGCCACTTTTGGCGGAAACTCGTCTAAAAAACTAGACAGACTAACGCAATGACTGTCAACGGTCGTTCATAAAATAATTCAAGGGTCCTTCCAGAGATTGTTGGTAATTAAATAGCTAATTATCACTATATTTACCTTTGAACAATCCATTTCAACGCGCCATCTCCGCTAAGTTCTGCTACCATTTCACCTTAAAGACGTAACGATAACGGTGGAGCCTGGGGGTTACTCTATCAAATATTACGTTAGTCGTACGAAAGTGAAGTCCTATTACTATGTCAATCCAAATTAGACTATATCATCATACTTAAGTGCTCAATATTGCTTGAAACTGAAACGCGGATACGTAGTAACGTACGTCTTGCGTACCGCTATTAGAGTAGCTCCCCTGGACATTTTCTCCAAAATAGCACGACATACGCTCGTAGTTACATGACCGCGTTTTAGTGTCAAGCAACATTGAGCGTTAAGAAAAGATAGAAAGTCTAATTTGGTTTGACATAGAAATAGGACGACACTATCGGACGAATATGGCGTTATTCATGGAGTAACGGCCCTGGCCCTAAAGCGTACGAGAATAAGCACGACGAACATATCTTACGATTTATTTTAACCACACAATTACGAACAGTGTAATCCTTGACACATCCTTCCATCAAACCCTAGAACCACCAAGCGCGCACTTCTCCACTCTAAGTTCAAACCTTATTTTCACAACTTAAAGGTCTATTTTTGAATGACTAGTATCTGCCGCCTGGTGGATGACCCCTCATCAAAGTAAGTATCCCCATACTTACAACTGCGTCCGGCTGCAAAGCGTTGATGAACTCCGCAGCCACCTTCCACTTGTAGATGGTGAACCAGGCGGTGCCTGTGTAAGTGTCTCCGGCGTTCAGGTAGAGGACTGGGGGCCCTTCGCCGCTAGCCGCTTTCCTTCGGGCCTCTTTTACTCTGGAAAGTCAGAAGAAAAACCTTTATTTCATTCAAGTAGGTAGTTACATCGGAACATTTATACATCGGCAAATGAATGAGTATGTATGTAAAATATAGTATGAGAATAATATTTGCAGTACATTAATCTTTTAATGTGAGTAATAAGCTGATTGTTCCCTATCATCATCATTTCAGCCGCATAACGTCCACTGGACATATGCCTCTCCCAAAGATTTGCAAAATGACCGATCTAGAGCGGCTTGCATCCAGCGCCTTCCAGCGACTATCCATCCTATATTCAGGGTTTAACAAAATACACTGATACTACTCATTTTAAGAATGGATTCAGTACATTATAGAAAATAACTTTCCCCAAGGAACAACATCAATATTTGGCCTCCCATAATATACTATTTTTAATATATTTTGTAGAATGTGATGAAGAGGGAGGACAGTCATGTTACTAAGAGAGTACTTAATCTAAAGGTAACTAGGAACAGGAACAGAAGAAGGCCAAGGAAAAGATGAATGGAGTGCGCAAGGAAAGATATATGGTTAGGAATAATGTAACAGATGCAGTGACAAAGGATAGAGGATAGAGGTAATAAAGAGGTAAATGGAAAGGACTCACAATATCATTCTGTCCCGTCCCTAAGAAGAGTGGGAAAAGGTGAGACAAACTAAAATGGCGACAAATCTTGTGAAGGCCAAAAACCATAGTGTTGTAGAGCCAAAGAAAGTAAGAAAGTAAAACCTAAGAATATTTTTAGTGACTTATTAATGTAGTGTTATCAAATGTTATCAGTGTTAGCTACACTGAACAGTTATTATAAGTATATCAATTCAATCATGAAGAGAAAACACTGAGAGAGAAACTTAACGAAATAAAAATTGTTTCTTTGTAGCTACATTTTCTTGAGATTTCGACGTAGGTGTCTATTTGTATTAAGTTAGTTGTTGCAGTTAGCAAACAACAGAACTATAATTAGGTCCAATGAGTATAAACCGATTGAGAGGTTATTAGTCGATCAAATTGCTGTTTTATGACACTACGATGATTTTTGAATGACTGTTTAAAATTGTTGCTTAGTCGTTATAGCACATTAGGTCAGATTTCAGAATATTATCTTTTTCTTTTATCTATTGGTTAAACTTTTTAACCGATAGTAACAGATATTTCATTTGTTGTTATTTTCCAGTTTTTGGATATTAAGCAGTCATGTGCCAATGCGTCAAATTATCCAGCTACAACTTTTGCTTGAATCTTGCATTAAGGTGTTATAGTGGTGTAGAATCAGCAGCACAATATTTATCCATTCTGTTTTCACTATCACTACCTCGTCTTTATCCCTAATAGGGGAGACAGAGCATTTTGTGTCTCGCGGCTCTAAGCAGACCGAGTCCAGGCCAGCAAGACTTTTAGCGTGATGATGGGCAAGCAGGTGAAAAAAGGAATCATGACCAAAATACTCAGGTGTTGAATATATCATCAATAAGACCTATTCAACCCGTCTGGCCAGTGGAGAGTGCAGGCCAAGTCCTCTAGCTGCTCTGGCCAAGTATGGCTCTAGCACAGAGAGGGTCGTGCTCCTGCAGTTAAGACTAAAAGACCTGATGATGATGAATATAAGATTAAAAATTTACACATAGGCCACTCTAGGGAAACCCCCGTAGCATTTCCCCGCCTCTCGGTCCTCCGTCGTGCACGTCCCACTCAGCTGCGACGTCTGCTCGAACCTCGCATGCATGTCGTTGTTATGAAGGATCAGCAGTTCGAAGTTGTCCCCATTGCTGCTGGCTGGAGACTGCACTATGCTGCTGGAAGACAGCGTCAGCACGACCGCGAAGGCCGTTAGTTTTATAAGTGCATTCTGTAAAACAAAAGAAATAATCATAATTAAATATATAGGGACAAATTACATTGATTAAGCTAGCCCTAAAGTTCGAGACTTGTGTTATGGGATACTAACTCAACGATATATTTTATAACTAATACGTATATAGAGGTAGATAAACATCCATGACCCAGGAGAATTTGAAAAAGGCCATTTTTCAACTTGCCCTGACCGGGGATCGAACCCGGGACCTCTGGGTGGCGGACTAGCATGGTGACCACTACCTACGCCACGGAAGTCGTCATATAAAAGAAGAAACTGAATGAATTACTGACTGACCGCTGGGTCTAGAGACTCCAAATTTGGCACATAGGTTCCTTATGAGGTCTAGCGGTGCACTAAGAAAGGATTCTTCAAAACTCTAAGGGGGTGAAAAGGGGGTCCAAAGTTTGTATAGAGGAACAGGATTAGTTAGACCATTTTATTCAAAACTTTGCTGGAGTAGGTACTCCTGGCGGTAAATAACTAAATACGTGTTTGAAAAACACGTATTTAGTAATTTACTTAGAGGCTTGAAATTTTTAACGTATTTTTATGCCTTACACACATATAATATAGTATAAAAATGATAATTGATCTAAAAAGCCTTCTTTAAGCAGCGTTACCCCATAGCAATATTCCATAGGACATAACACTGTGGAATTAACCAAAATATACCAAACGCGCTGTATCAACGTCAGTCATTTGCCTAATCCTTCTAACCGCATAATAATAATAATAATAACCCCCCCGGGGGGCCACCTTGTCGTGGTGGGGGGGCTTACGGGAAGCATGGTACTGGTTAATAAAACTGCCACTTACATCGAGGCTAAATATCATATTACCTAAAATCTGTCACTAACACCTTGACGTCACCCTTCCTAAACCAACGGTCCCAACCCTTTATAAAGAGATATGGAAAGTAATAAAAGAAGATATAGTTTACGGCCGCTGCCCGGGGGTCGCCGGGGCGCACTTGGAGCCGGTGCTGAGTGCCACAGTATGCGAACCATCGGTGAGGGCGAGTTGAGCAGGCGGGCTCCCCTCAATGAAAATGCTACAGCCGACATCATCCCTCATTCACCATCGTCATCCAATAGTCTTTTTCCATCACCCAGCTCATCACCACGATCATTTGAATTAGATACAATAGACCGATCATCGACTGTATCACCCATGTCAGTGGACGTTGTGCAGGAGGCATTAGCCGGCAATGCTGCACCCGCTTCTGACACTAAACGTGCGAGACAAAGATGGACAGATGACATGAATAAGTTCATTTGGCGCACATATTTAATTGCTACAAACATGGAAACAGAGACACGCGGTTATCTAGACGTACTACACCAAAAATTCAATGAAGCTTTTCCCGATGTAAATGCTTCCAAACAAAGATTAGGTGGCCAACGAAGGGCAATAATTAATAACAGGCTACTAACACAAAGTGTCCTAGAGGAAATTAAAAATGACGTAGGTAAGAATTGTCAACAACATAATCTACTCTCACAAAATCAAATACATCCAGCGAGATCCCGTATGTCTTGGTCTAATGACTTAAATGAGTCAATACTACGAATATACTATGAAGTTACAGAATTAGAAACAAACATAACTGCATATAGGAAAAAGGTACACACCAGATTTGTAGAACTACACCCACACTTATCACACATATCCGAACAAAGACTTTCAGACCAACGACGTGTTATCATTAATAACAAAATGATTTCCAAAGATAGAATAGAACAGATTAAGCGAGAAGTAGAAGCAATTATCCAAATTAATCATCACACCACACAAGACTACGGACAACAGAATATTCCATTGATAGACATACACAATTCAGAAAATGAACAAACTCTTTCACAAAGCTCTGATATCATAAACATTGATTTAGATGTAGATGAACAAAAGGATAGTAGTAAATTACACTATGCATTGCAGGAGAAAATTACATTAGAATTTAATAAAGCATTCAATAAATTCATAGACACTGATCCGATTTCGAGACCATATATACCTAGACTAAAAACGTCACGAAAATTAGCCATGATTGTAAAATACATCGACAAATATGTAATCCCTAAATATTTAGCTAAGGACCAAGATTTCATAACACTTCAGACCATAATTTACTCTGCAGCTTATACCTCAGCAATATGTAATGGAACTAGAATTAATGACACAAACACACATAGAAATAGAAAAAATGAAAAGTACAAACCAGCATGGCAAAAAAGATTAGAACAAAAGATAAACGGGTTTAGGACAGAAATTGCTAGATTAATTCAATATATGCAGGGACACAGAAGTAGAAAAATTATAGAAACAGTAGAAAATATAAAAGTAAAATATACAGAACATGCACAATACGAAAATAAAAATACGCAGCTAGAACAATATTTAGATACAATAAAGCAAAAACTTAACGCAGCTTCCAGTAGGCTTAATAGATACATTACATGCACAGACCGTAAAACACAAAATACTCAGTTCATGAACAACGAGAAATTATTTTACAGAAATATCACCGCAACACATAGTAACAGAACTAACCAACACACAGAAACACCATCACCTGAAGCCGTCAGAGAATTCTGGGCTGGCATTTGGGAAGACCCTGTTGAACACAACAAGGAAGCTGGCTGGATCAATCAAACTACTGAAGCTCTTACACACATTGCCGAAATGGAATTTGAACAAATCCCCATCGATACCTTTTTACAAGTCTTAAAACGCACCCACAACTGGAAAGCCCCCGGATCAGACCATATACACAATTATTGGTACAAAAAATTGGAAAGCATTCACATACCATTATTCAAGCATATCAATAAATTCATAGAGATCCCAGACATAATGCCTTTATACATAACTGAAGGAATAACTTATATGATACCTAAAGATATAAATGACCGAAAAAATCCAGCAAAATACAGACCAATCACATGCCTCCAAACCATTTATAAAATTCTAACTGCCTGTGTAAGCGACTCTATAAATAAACATCTAAATAAATACAATATATTAGCAGAACAACAAAAAGGATGCCGCAAAAATAGTCAAGGATGTAAGGAGCAACTGACAATAGACTCTGTAGTTATAAATAAAGCATATAAAACAAAGAAAAATATTCATACCATGTTCATTGACTACCGCAAAGCTTATGATTCCGTCCCACATAGTTGGCTTCTTCATGTTTTGAAACTTTATAAAATACACCCGGCAATAGTATCATTCCTAGAAACTTCTATGCGCTCCTGGAAAACAGTCTTAAAAATACAATCAAATCAATCAGAGTCAGAAAGTACTGAACCGATTTTCATCCAAAGAGGAATATTCCAAGGAGACGCTTTAAGCCCATTATGGTTTTGCTTGGCGCTCAACCCTTTGTCCTATCTTTTAAATAAATCTCAAGCAGGAATTACCTTATCCAACTACTCATTGTCACACCTTATGTATATGGACGACATAAAACTCTACGCATCCAGTAAAAAAGAGCTGTACAAGTTAGCTGATTTAACTCAAGATTTTTCAAGCGATATCTGTATGCAATTTGGTGTGGACAAATGTAAAATTTTATCCATAGTTAAAGGTAAAGTTCAAAATAACAGTTATGTGCTAGAAACCGGAGAAATAATAGAGCCTTTGGATGATAACAGCACCTACAAATATCTAGGTTTCAATCAATCGCAACAAATACACCAGAAACAGACCAAATCTCAACTTCTAAATAAGTTCAAACAGCGTCTTCATTTTATTTTAAAATCTCACCTAAATTCAAAAAACACCACCAAAGCTATCAACACCTATGCAATACCGATTTTGACATATTCGTTTGGAATCATAAACTGGTCTAAAACTGACCTCAAAAAGCTGCAACGGACTATTAACACCCACCTTACATCATACAGGAAACATCATCCCAAAGCTTGCACAGAAAGACTAACTTTACCACGCCAAGATGGCGGTAGAGGATTTATAGACATCCAAAACCTGCATAGTAAGCAAATAACCACACTTCGAAAATATTTTCATAATAAATCAACTCAATCAAATCTACATAATGCTGTTACAGAAACAGATAACAAACTCACTCCATTAAACCTACATGACAGACAGACACAAACTACTGAGACATTAGTAGACACACAACATAAAATAGCAGCATGGGCTGCCAAATCACTCCATGGAAGACACCGAACCTACCTGAGCCAAGCACACGTCGATAAGGAGAAGTCGAACGAATGGCTCAGGAAAGGGGAACTGTTTCCGGAGACCGAAGGCTTCATGCTTGCTATTCAAGACGAAGTCATTGCCACCCGTAACTACCGTAAATATATAATAAAAGACCTTAATCAACCCACAGATCTTTGTAGGCACTGTAATGCAGCATCAGAAACGATACAACATATTACCGGTGCTTGTAAATCGATCGCCCAGACGGATTACAAGCACCGGCATGATCAGGTAGCGGCAATAGTCCACCAACATCTTGCTCACAAATACCAATTTATACCACAAATGACTCCATACTACAAATACACACCCAACTCCGTACTAGATAACAACAACTCCAAAATCTACTTTGACAGAACCATCATCACCGATAAAACTATCCATTACAATAGACCAGACATCACTGTACACGATAAAGTCCATAAAAAAGTCTACCTCATTGATATTGCTATCCCCAACACACACAATCTACAGACCACAATATCTGAAAAATTAAGTAAATACCAAGATTTAGCTATAGAAATAAAAACACAATGGAAAGTTCAAACGGTTCATATAATTCCCATAGTATTATCATCCACGGGCGTCATACCAAAGTCACTAATTAAAAGTTTAGATACACTAGACATCCCTGCACATATACTCACTTTAATTCAAAAGGCCGTGATCCTCAACACATGCCGCATCACACGCAAATTCCTTAGCTCCTCCACATTTACCTCAACGTATAGCATACAATAACCCCTTTTACGCTTGGCTTCGGCCCGTGTATAAGGTGTATACCCTCTTTAAGAGGAGAAAAACTTATAAAAAGAATATAATAATAATAATTTATTTATTTGCTGTAAAAGTGGTTAGGCCGCAGAGCTAAGTTTTCCAGCAAATTTTTGGATATGGGCACCCCATTGTAACCCTGAATCAAACGTTATTCCTAGAAACGTGTTATCTACCACATATCTACTGCTATCTTATTAATAAATATTGTGTTGGAACTTTTGTAACATTCGGTAAGAGAACTTTACACATTTCGTTTTTTTTGCATTGAATACTACCTAAATTATTTGCCGTAAACCATTCCAACACTTGCGACAATGTATTATCTTATACCTTTAAACGAGCAATTCTTGTATGTATATATATTTATTTATAAATTTCTGATATCTCGAAAACGGCTCTAACGATTTCGCTGAAAATTTGTATATGGGGGTTTTCGGGGGTAAACTATCGATCTAGATTAGTTTTATGTTTGGGAAAACGCGTGTTTTCGAGTTTTCATGCGTTTTTCTTTCCACGCAGAATATGGTCGCTAATTTCGGCGCGCCGGCCGCCATCGGCTAAGCTCAGTGGTTAAGGATGCTGACCGCTAGAAAGAGTGTTACGGGTTCGAATCCCACTCGGTGACTTACTTTTGTTTTTTTTATGTTCAAGTTTATATATAATTTTTTATTTTGTACTATTTTTAGACAAGTTTAAAGAAATTAAGTTAATGTTTGAGATGTAACCGACCGAGCAAAGCTCGGTCACCCAGGTACTTAATCTTATCAGAGGTTTTGTTGTTTAATACGGAACTTTAAAAATTTTAAAACTTCAAAAACGGTTTTCTATTGTTATTTTATTAACAGCCAGTACTAGGCGCTAAATTCCAAAATTGAAAAAAGTACAATTCGGAGAAACTTCTAGGGTTAAAAATCTATAGAAGATTCCAATCGTTGCCACCCACAAAGAAAAGTAAGAAAAAAAAGTGTTGTCATTGATATTTGAACAATCTATTGTCACAGACTGCGTTTTGTGAATGCCTGGCGCTAGAGTTGTGAATGGTCGAATTCCACTGGTGAACACTTCTTTGTACGCTGCACAAGAAAAAATACAATAGGACTACTCGTAATATAATTTATCAAAACTAAAAACCGACCTGAACCCCGATTTTTTTAAATAAAATTTCTATGGAACCACCTGACAAGTATAGTAATCTTTGTTTGCAAGGGTGCAAACAAAAAAGAATTTTAAACAAACTGGTCCAGGCGTCTACGAGTATCGGTGAAAATACATTAAAAACAAAACATTACGACGAATTGATAACCTCCTTAGAACATGACCTACCTAAGGAATTGATAACCTCCTTCTTTTTGGAAGTCAAAAAAAGGTGAATGTTAAAAAAAAAGTATTTTCTATCTTCCTTTGCTTATATTATTTTCTTCCCGAACTTACTTTGGGGCTAGCTCAATCAGTGTAATTTGTCCCTATATATTTATTCGACGCTTTTGTCGTATTTATTCCTTTTCTAGCAAAAAATTTAAAATCATTTATTCATGTTTAAAAAAAGGGTAATAGAAAATTCATACTTTACAATATATTTATTTACTTATCTAATCTAAGGTTATGCTTCGTTTGATAATCTTCATTTCATTATTTTATACTTACTAATGTATTTTTTTTTTAATCTGAGAGAGAAAATATACTTAAGTCACTTTTGTCAAAATGTGGGGGAGATCCTTGAATTGAAAGAATGTTGGCCCATTCCTCAGATGTCGACACTAAAATATTTGTTCAGCCGTATCTAATCATTTTTAGGGTTCCGTAATAAACAAGGAACCCTTATAGTTTCTCTATCTTTCTATCTGTCTGTCCGTTCGCGATTTTACTCAGCTATACTGTAAGCATTAGAAAGCTATAATTTAGTATGGATATGTATTTTAATTATGGCAAAAAAGTGGTAAAAAAATCTTATTTTTTTAATGTTAGCTCTCATACAAGTAACGTGGAAGTCATTTTTTTTTGACCAAGCACGTTTGGGATATCGTTGTAAGACCTATTGTCTTTCAAAAATATTGTAAGCTTGTGTACACCATTTTCGATTTAGGGATCCGTTTCTGAAATATTTATTTCATTTTAATTTAGTTATTTATTTTTAAAGTGATATAACACTTATTATTCTGTGAATATTTCAAGCGTCTACCTATCTGTTACCATTATTAATATAGAGCAAAATCGACAAAAAATCACGTTTGTTGTATGGGAAATACTTAAATACATTTAACATACATACATACTATCACGTCTTTATCCCTAATGGGGCAGACAGAGCATTTTGGGTCTTGCGGCTCTATGCAGAGCCAAGGGCCGCAAGACTCAAAAGCCACTTTTAGCGTCATGGTGGGCGAGAAGATGGAAAAGCAATCAATACAGTGACGGGTTGCTAGCCGCATCGCCTGTTAAAATGATTCGCATTTTTGCCCATTCCCTCGATCGGCTTTTACGATCTGCGCGGGAAGAGAAGCAGCTGGTACATTCTAAGTTTTTTCGTTTCTCCCAGACCAGCATGGGATTTATTTAATTCTGTTTTTGGTATTTGTTATTGTATAGGCAACAGAAATAACTATTTGTTAAATTTTCAACTATCTAACTTTCACAGTTCAGGAGATACAGGACATATAGACAGACGGAGAGACAGCGGAGTCTTAATAATAAGGTCCCGTTTTACCCTTTGGGTACGGAACCCTAAAAAGTTACTGTATTAAAGTTCAGCCACTGATACTTACCTCCTAACATAGCGAACTACTTATCTGCAAAATAAAAATCGGTGTACTATACTAGATTTAGTTTAGGTGATCGGGCAATTACTTGGAAGGAAGTAAAACTTTTCGAATTTAGATCGAACGATGTTGAATCTAAAGAAAAATAAAATTGTAAACCCTAGATTGTAAAAGTATAGAAATAAACTATATTAGGTAATCAAACGAACTTCTTGAAGTGAAGTTCGATCATTATTATGTGAGTCGCTTCATTCGAAGATATATGTATTATTTAACCAGATAAAAAAGCACACCAAGGCTATACCTACGACTCCAAATAGAAATGGCCTGTTTAACTTGGATTTATGAGACATTATCAAGGTTCGAGATTAGGTATGTCATGTGAGTAAGGCGGGAGTAAAGCGCTTATTTTATTGCGGATTAATTTGAAGGACTTGTTTCGGTCAATTAGTTCTGATAATAATATTTAACGCGTTTTATTTTAAATATTAAAGTTCTATTTATTTAACAAGTAGGTTAATATTTTTAGGTCGAAGTAAGAACAATATTCTTTTTGATTTTCTATTTTCATACAAACTCGGATCAGTTGATTGATCAACTTGTAGGGGAAGCCCAAAATTATTTTCATATTTTGGTAATCCGATCCGTAAAATCAAGCTCCTTGGAGAAAGTTGTTCAGTATCATTAGAGTGGGTTCACCTTTAAACTTGTTAGACCCTGGTCATATTTGTGAATTATCTGCGTACAAATGTGGGACATCATTCTGTACAAATAAAAAGTAGTCATTATAGTTTGAGAAAAAAATTGAGTTTGTATATAAGTGCCTTAATTTTTTTCAGCCTCAGTCAACTGTAAGACTAAGAAGGGCCATCAACCACGAAGGCAGACGGGTTATTGATCTATGAAAATATGCATGACAAAAAAATGTTTTCTAACCAGTTTATCCATAAATATTCAAAAGCAAAGGACTAATAAAAATTGAATATGAATTAAAATTGGTTAAAAAACGAACGAGAACGTAACATTTTACGAAAATATGTCTGTCTCAATCGCAAAAACGCTATTTTCGACGTTGACTTCTCTTTCAATTTAAAACTTTAAAGTATCACAAGCTTTGTCGCTGATAAAGATATTTTATAAATTCTTTCATATTTGTTTACTGTGGATAATGAGGATTTTATTAAGCAAAATAAAAAAAAAACACGGGTATATTGTCACATAAGGCAGATAGCGCAGCATGTACATATAATTCCATGCGCGGCAATCACTGAAACATAAAATTTTCATGGTGTGTCAACTTTGTCTTTGAAATATTTAATATTTTTATTTTTAGTTTAAAATATGCTATTGTTTGAACATATGTTTCCTTTTCAGACTGCTGGACATATGTTTACTTTTATTAAATTATAGTAAAATACAAGATTGGTTCAACAATTACAAAATTAAACGCCCTATTCCTTTTTGACAGAAAGTTTTCAAAACTACTATGCGCCATCGGTGAAATTGTTTTTAACCTCATTTTTTTGTAAAACGCCTCATTGATTCCAACAAGCATGGTATATGTTTCAAAACGTCTGCCACAGGAAGAAGATAATCATCGGAGTTGTCGGAATCGTCTCGCGGAAGCAGTCGCGGGGTCGCAGTGCGCCCGCGCGCCGTCCTGAATCGCCGATGGCCATTGTACTTATTTTTGTTCGTCTACATTCTCTAATCCAATGTGCAAGTGCACTTGACATAACTATTAACTATTTTAAACCAGCAGCGAATGAATGTCTTCCGCAGTGGCTTGCGAGTAAGTTAGTTCTAGTTTGTCTAGCCTAATAATTTTTCAAACTAAAAACCAATTTTTAAGGGCCCGCTGTAGGCCAAATTTCTTAGAACGATCCTTAGTTGAATGAATATTAACGAAATACTCACTTTGAAATTCAAATACAGCAACATTCAGGACGAACTCTAGTGATTATATTACTCAAAAAAATGATTGCTTAAGATTGTCTTGATGGAAAAAAATCGCAAATTTGCCTCCATATCACCTCCGATTTATACTGAAAACGGCTAGTATTCAAGAAATACAAATTTATTTATTTTTCTTATTTTGTATTCTGAATATCTTTCCAAGTCAAGTTGTTCGATATGGTAAATTGAGCATGGCATTTAAAGATTATTGCACCTTTTAACCAGGAGGCTGTCTGTGGTTGTAGGTAACAATGATATTGTCATTTATTTTAAGTTAATTGTTACATTAATACATATGCTTAAGTAACGCCGGCGACGCGTCAATACAACATCAAAGCATCAATTTGCTTTGTTGTCCGCTCAATGCACTTATGTCACTGTCGTCATCGCAAATGCTGCGTTCATTGAACCTATATTTGGCGCAGTAATTGGGGTAGATGCCTTCACACGCAGAAAGCTACCTGCCCTTCTCAGAAAGGGTCTTCATAAAAAGCCCGCGGCTGCCAAAAACGAGCTCTCTCCATTAAAGGTGTAGCGAGATCCAGTCAATATTACGTGATTCGTTTTGGTAATTTTCTAAGACAGGTAACAACATATCGAGCTGTCCAAACGCTTGAAATTTCACCATTATTAAAGGTGCAGAAAGATGTGTAAAGGTACAAGTTTGTAGGTACGAGTATACTTCAGATAGACACAGCCCGGTACATTTTTAGGGTTCCGTAGTAAACCACAACCCTTATATAAATGGATAAATAAATATATAGGAACAAATTACACTGATTGAGCTAGCCCCAAAGTAAGTTCGAGACTTGTGTTATGGGATACTAATTCAACGATACTATATTTTAAAACAAATACATATATAGATAAACATCCAAGACCCAGGACAATTTGAAAAAGGCCATTTTTCAACTTGCCCTGACCGGGGATCGAACCCGGGACCTCTTGGTGGCGAACTAGCATGGTGACTACTACGCCACGGAGGTCGTCAAATTATATTTTCGCCATGTCTGTCTGTCTGTCTGTCCGCGGTTCTACTCAGAGACTATACTTAAGTAAAATTAGTATTTTAGACGTTTTAGTCCCGTGAACTCAAAGAGCATTCATCACGAAACCCTATATTGCACGTGGCCCGACATGCGCTTGACCGGTTTTTTTTGAGTTAAATTCAGGTTTCACTATCTACATGGAATATCTAAAAGTACTGAGAAGAAAAGACATGTGCCTACATAATAATATCATCTAACATTGCAAATGTGATAATAGGTACCTATATGTTTGTTTGTCCGTGTTTTTATCGAAACGAAGGTTCGAATTTAGTGAAGTCTCACTACGTTTTCTCTAGCTCTAATATCTCTTTTCTTCTTTTATTTTTTTTTCTAGCTACTTTTTATTTACTTTCCTTAATGTGGATACCAATTTTATGGTTTATGTATTTTATATAAGTTTATTGTTCATTTATATGTAATAGTATGTATTTTTTTATATATTTAATTGTAAACTTATATTCTTCTACACTGTAATACTCTAACCGCGCCAACTCGCCCATATCTTTTATAAAGTCTTTTATACCCAAAGGATGGCTGTAAGAATTCGCTTTAGTGATAAGATGTTGCTGTGCCTACTATATTTTAAATGTACTATACTATACTTTAAATGTATGTTTTAATTATTGTCATACTAAGTTGGTGCAATAAAGAAATTTTAACTTATCTTATCTAGATAGATACTTGACGAACGGTAGCTATATAAATACAGGGTGTTACAAAGTACTCTGAAACTATTTTAATGCTGAATTCCGTCCATGATACTAAAACACGCTTCTCAAAATAGAAATATGAAAGATAATTTTTGGTCATCCATACAAGTTGGATTTCTTGATACTTCTATATAGATAATATTATTATTCGATTTATTGATAACTAGCTGTATCCGCGGGCTTCTCTCCCCGTGGAAATTTCGGGATAAAGAGTACCCTATGTCTTTCCCCGAGTCTCAAACTATATCCATACCAAATTTCATCCAAATCCAGTATTTTAAGCGTGAAGAGGTAACAAACAAACAAATAAATATACAAACTCACTTTCGCATTTATAATATAGGATAGTAGGATTTTTATAAAAAAAAGCATTCTTTTTTCATTTTTTCGTTCCTTCCTTGAGGAATTTTGTTCAGTATTATGGATAACCTTTAAATAGTTTTAGTATATTTTGTTAGACGTTATTTAAGCATGTATATAAGGTCTAACAAAATATACTGAAACTATTTTTAAGAGTTAATTCAGTCCATGATACTGAACAACTTTCTTCAAGGAAATATGTCGAAATTGTTTTTCATATTTCGACTTATGTTCCTTGCAGAAAGTTGTTCAGTATCGTGGACTGAATTCATCATTAAAATACTTTCAGTATATTTTGTTATACCTTATTGTTAACATAAAAGTTAAGTACATATTTTTGTCACAAAATTTTGACCCAAATATTTAATACAGGTTTCTGATGGATAGATAGAGACATAACTTTCAAATTTGCATAAAATATTCTTATCTTTCTCGCTAATGATCTGTTTTTAATCTTTACTTTCACTCATTAATAAATTTATAAAAGAAATACTAAGATTAAAACATATTAGAGCAGAACGCACGTCAACATCTCGAAAAGCGATATTTTTGTTGTGTCAGTAGCGATTTAAGTCAAAATTGATTCAAAAGTTGTCTGTTCTTTTCCGCTAGGTTTGTAGTAATATCTAAACGCAATGCAGATAAAGTTAAAAATATATAGTTACTCTAACCAAAGTCTGTTTACGATATTTTTGGGACTTTTCTAATTAAAATCAATGTTGTTAAATGGTTAATTAATTTTAATAAGTTTAAAGTTGAAAAAAAAACTATGAAAGTAAAACTTACTGTTCTGATAATTAGCCAATTTTAAAAGGGCGGCATGGTCCTTTAACGAAGCATAAAATATTGCAATAAATAGATGAATAGTAAAATTGAGTAGGTACCTATGTGAGGATGCCGTCAACTGGGACTGCAATTAACTCGGACCGCGGTCCGCAAATGGGACCACGCATTAATTTAAAAAAAAATATCTATAGTTCAAGCCAAAACAGTACAGTGAGTGAAAAAATGTTTAAAGTAATCGTTATCCTTACTCTTTACTTATATTAGGTATAAATGCGGAAGTGAGTTTGTGTTTTTGTTTGTTTATTTGTTACCACTTCACGCTTCAACCACTGAACCTATTTAGATGAAATTTGATATGAATATGGTTTGATACTCAGGGAAGGACATAGGATAGTTTTTATCCCAACATTCTAACGGGGAGCGAAGCCTACTGGCACAGCTAGTAATTATATAATTAAAGAACATATTGTTGATTAAAAAATACCACTTCACTCTCAGTTTTGATTTTTAATTGAATTATCAATTTAAACATTTTTTAATTTGACTGTACTGTTTCTTTTTTTAATTATGCGTGGTCCCAGTCGCTGGAAGAAAAATATTAAAATTTTTGATTCCGGCGACTGGGACCGCGGTCCGAGTTAATTGCGGTCCCAGTTGACGGCATCCTCCCTATGCAATAAAAATATAGTAAGTATGCTTAAAAATAATTAAACATTTTAACATACGAACCATTATCACTATCTCTACAGGAACATAATATGGAACTAAGTAATCACACAAAATTATATCACTAACGTTAGTACACTGAGTGACATTCGCATGAACGATACGATTCACACGTACTTATGTGTAATAAACTAATAAAATATGATAAAATTGAGATTAACGATGATAAGCATATTAAGATAAACAAATTAGCACGATATTTCGTTTTGTGCTTGTTGCATGAGATTTTAATAATAGGTAGCTAGTATTATTTCACATTATTTTACGTCCTTCCGGGTTAAAAGTGGCTTTTTACGCCACGAGAATACGTAAAAATGTATATTTAATACTTCGGACTTTGATATAGAAAGGCTTTGGTCACATATTTATTAAGCATTTCTACGGTCGAATAGGTACTTTTCTTTTTCGGCGTTATCGGTACTAAGTACCTACCTCATTATAAATGATATTTTTTATTTCAAGCTTTGAATTACACAGATATAATCACGTGTTTACCTAAAATTGACAGACGGAGCCCAGGGCTGTCATATAACTCATTCTATTGCAACATCTTGCTGGAATCTTTTGTATACTGGATAAATTATTTGCTTGCATGTGAGTGTCATTCTTTAACCGATTTCATAGGAGGAGGAGATTATTAATTGGAATATATGCTCGTTTTTTTATACGTGTGGGAGTGAATCGATTTGGAAAATTCTATTTTTATTTGAAAGCGCATACTCGTCATGTGGTCTATCCCAAACGACATAACCGAATTTGATTAATATATGATTTATGTGTTTCGCGGTCACAATTACTGTTATTAGTATTACGACTATTAGTATTAGTTACAGACGAGTATTAAGTAGTATTGAAACGTTATTAATCGCGATAAGTCCCGTAATATTAATAACGATTTTGATTAACTGAAAACGGTGTGCGTCACTCCATGTCCTTGACACGAAGAAGTAATCTACATACCCTGATTAATTCGCAACGTATGGCAGCACCCAATATGGTGTGGCATAAAATTCCTATAAGTCTATCGTCGATCAACTCATAGTTATTCAAACGGGATAGGAAGTAACTTCACGGAACCGATATAAGCAGATGGAATGAATATAAATCTAGTTATTGATCTTTATCAGTTAAAACATGGCATTCCATGCTAGTGGGCAAAAGTTATAAACATTCACGTAACTTATACTTTGAAATCATTGACGTGCAGAAGTGCCTGCTTTGATTTAAAAGAAATGCGTAAAATGTATCTGCTCTGTCTACTACCACAGATAAGTACAAGTACTTCTTTTAAGTAGTCTTACTCAACGAAGACTTAGGCTTAGACTTATGAGAATAGGTATAACGAATGGAAAAATATTTTTGGTCCATCGGTTAGATAATTAAAAAATATTGTACATGTATTTTTTCTTTTATCTCAGAAACCAAAAATGACAAAGATACAGTGCATATAAATTTCGCGTGACGTCACGGCTGGGTGTGACATCGCAAGCACCACTCTGGAAATTTGACGCTCCGTATCTTTGTGAATTTTTACTTTTTTGGTAAACTGAAAAATACGGGTCCATTATTTTTGCGTAATCTAAAAGATGGACTAATTACAATCATACTTTTCGGACCCTGTCGTCACCCCTATACATGTGATTGCGGGCATTTTTAGAAAAGAATAGATCATTCTTTCGTTTCTTATCGAGTGTGTTATGGCTATTACTAATACTGGTGCCACATTTCGTGTCAGCAGTGGTGTCAGTACTTACGTATTATGACGCCACTTTTTAGTAAAAATAAACACTTTCATGTTATAGCATATTATACATACATACTATCACGTCTTTATCCCTAATGGGGCAGACAGAGCATTTTGGGTCTTGCGGCTCTATGCAGAGCCTAGGGCCGCAAGACTCAAAAGCCACTTTTAGCGTCATGGTGGGCGAGAAGATGGAAAAGCAATCAATACAGTGACGGATTGCTAGCCGCATCGCCTGTTAAAATGATTCGCATTTTTGCCCATTCCCTCGTTCGGCTTTTACGATCTGCGCGGGAAGAGAAGCAACTGGTACATTCTAAGTTTTTTCGTTTCTCCCAGACCAGCATGGTTATAGTTATAGTCACTTTAATACCTACTAATACCCGCACTACCTAATTTCCCATAATTTTTTTTCTATACAGGTTGCCTGGAAGAAATTGCTTAGCGACAAGGCCGCCTTTTGTGTATTTCCTAGTTTTTAAGATAATTATGTGCTGTATTTTATTTTGTGCAAAATAGGGTATTGTATTGTATTGTGTATTGTAATACATATGTATTTGTTTGTAAATACTTTTTATCACGTTAGTTTTTCGTCGTATAGTAAAGCTATTATAGTTATTCTTTTCTTATCTCAACAAGCGGAAATGATGTAGGTAATGCACAAATAATGCTTTGCATGTACATACATCTTTTAAATAATTTAAATAATTGTTCGTAACAACTCTGTTGACGTAAGAACTGTGTAAACTGAAGTTATGTGGTTACGAGTTAAGATTAGAATTATTATTATGCATTACATTTTTATGGTGCTACCTTAGTGTAGTAAATATCCTGTGTAGTAAATACTTTTGTATGGGGCAACAACTTTTTTTCCATTTCAGATTTTTTCCTCTTATCACGGTTTGAGATAGTTAATAAAATATTATTTCGCCTTTCTAAAACAACATATATTTAAGATCTAACCAAATATACTGAAACTATTTTCATGGTGAATTAAGTCAGTGATAGTGAACAACTTGTCGGAAGAACTATGGGTCGAAAAATGAAAAATAATTTTTGGCTATCCATACAAACTCGGATCAGCTGATTGGTCAACTTTTAAGAGAGGCCAAAAATTACTTTTCGTATTTCTATACGTGTTCCTTGGGGAAAGTTGTTCAGTATCATGGACTGAAACCATTCTTAAAATAGTTTCAGTATATTTTGTTAGACCTTATATAATTAGCGTAAGTTTTGGTTGTAACTTTTCGTTTAAATATTGTTATGTTTCTAACAATTTTCATCACGGTGTAATGGAGTTCTGTATGTAGGTCACCGCAAAGCTGAATATGCATCGATCTTCGACACGACGTATGCTAGGAAACTAGATAAAAGTTCACAAATCATTTTATTACGGGGACGACTATGCGAAGGAAAATTGAATGTTCTAGAGAAAAAAATATTTACAGATTTTCTTTTTGTATATTAGTAGTGTATATGTAAATATTATAATATTTACTGTGCCCGTGGGCCTCGCTCACCGTGGGAATTTCGGGATAATGTCCTTCCCTGGGTATCAAACTATATCAAATTTCATCTAAATAGGTTCAGAGGTTGAAGCGGGAAGTGGTAACAAACAAACAAATATACAAACTCACTTTCGCATTTATAATATTAGTAGGATTAATCCTGTTATGAAACGACGCAATCCTATTGAGTTAAGGCTTACATTTGTCTTGAAAGGTACTTAATTAGGCTTCCCGATAAAAGCTTGTACGAGAAAATAAAATTGTTTCAAAAAACATATTTTTATGGCAAGTTCAGTCGATGATACTCATCACATTGTAGTACAATAAAGAAATGGCGCGAAAAAAAATAATAACATATTGCAGTGATAAAATTAATTTTAAGTTCATTTTTGTTTTTATAACTTTCTTGGTAACTGTCATTAACATCATTAATTGAACTGATGTTCAAAATATTACGGTACCTATTTATACAGCTTCCAATAATCGCAGACGTATAATCGAGTTTTTGGTAGATACAAGTATGCAATGTAAATAAAAAAATATCTTTTATTTTCCTCATAGAGGCGGACAGAGAACGTGTATAGGTATAACGCTATAAACTAAACTGAAGTTAATTCCCCGTACAACCTATCGTTGCGAAGGACTGGTGTCTGAAGTAGGTTTTGTGGGAAACCTGTGATATAGGATATACAGGGTGTAATTGAATTCGTTGGCAATATTTTAGGTATCTACTATACCCATGATACAAAGTAATTTAAGACTAATAAAACTTCCATCAAAAGTTGTCATTTTCATATTACAGAAAATCTCTAAACATGCGTTAGACTCTTTCATAGATATCATTACTGCAATTATAAATAAAAAAACTAATCGTCATTAAATTCATGAAAAAGAAATTAATTGTAATAGTATCCATTTCGTGGCTTCGTAGTACGCTAACAATCATTCATACTTCAATGTACTACAATGGGTCGGGTCACACGAACGCTTGAGGATAGTAGGTACCTACTATCCTCAAGCGTTCGTGTGACCCGACCCGTCCCCACTCGACTTTCAACCTTATTCACGTAACTTAAAGTTAATTTTTGTATGCCGGCCGCGCTCGCCGTTCAGCTGTATTGCAGCGGGTCGCTGACCTTGCGGCTCGTAGGTAACAGTGAGCGCGCACGACTTATAGTGTTTTGATACTTTGGTTATTTTTCTTGCTTTTTGATTCTTTTTATTTACTGCATTATTTAAAGTGTTTTTACCGTACAAAATATCCTTAATGTGAGTATGTTAATAAGTTAAATTATTGCTAATGATTTCATCTGCACCCTGTATAGGGATAAATCACACAGATTGAGCTTGCCCCAAAGTAAGTTAGAGACTTGTGTTCATGGATACTAAACTCAACGATACTATATTTTATAACAAAATACTGATATAAATAAACACAGAATAAAATAAATATATAGAGACAAATCGCACTAATTGGAATTAGCCGCGATGTAAGTAAAGTAAAGGTATAGGTTTATTATAAAATATGGAAACTTGGGATACATAGGCGAGTATTTTGTTGATACATTCCTTTCGGCCACCATATCAACTAGATTTCGCAACCAGTTGCGATAATAGAATTATATATTTGTATATTAGTTTTTGCAATAGAGGAGTCAACTTTAACATTTTTCTGAACCTGAATAACATTGGTTGAGTCGTGTCAATTTTTTCTTACGAAATTTTGAGGTTTATATTTTTACACAAAAAGTTGAATACAATTTAAAACATAATAATTTTTAGGATTCCGTAGTGAACAAGGAACCCTTTTAGTTTCGCGATAACTGTCTGTCTGTCTGTCAGTCCGCGTTTTTACTCAGCGGCTATAAGTACTAAAGAGCTGTAATTTGGAATGGGTATGTATATTAATCATGGCAAAAAAGTGTTAAAGTAAAATCTTGAAGAAAAATTTTTTTTTACTTTTTTTTTTTTTTACTTACTTTATTTCTCCACCAAGTGGTAGTTAATGTTTTTTTACTAACGCATTGTGTGGGGTATCGTTGAATAGGTCTTTTCAAAATATTGTGAGCTTATTAACATCATTTTTCGATTTAGAGATTGCATTGGTTTTATATCAATATGCAATTTTTTGTTAGAGTCAAGTGTTCCCCCCACTATCTGCTAAACGATTATAATATATATGAGAGTTTCTTCTTCTTATCGTGTGTGTTAGTGACTAACACTAGTGTCAGAGTTTTTAAACCGCCTTAAAGGCCTCTGACATGGTTTTAGGTAACGACCAATGTCAAAGACAGTGACCGGGACCGACGGCTTAACGTGCCCTCCGAAGCACGGATCATCTTACTTATCAGACAATCAGGTGATCAGCCTGCAATGTCCTAACCAAACTAGGACAACAACACAAAGTCGTTGCCCCCGCTGGGAATCGAACCCGCGACCTCCGGGTATGAGCCAAACGCTCTAACCACTACACCACGGAGGCAGTTATGAGAGCTAAATATGATTTACAAATAAAAACCTATAGGCGACCAACTTATAAAATGTACTAGGAAAAGGAAATTTCATACAAGTTCAATTGAAAATTAGTTTTAGGACGTTTTTAGTGGCGTCAACTCAAAGTCGGCATTCGCAACCTATACTCCGCGTGGTCCGACACGCACTTGGCCAATTATTTTAAGAATTTATTTATATTCATGGTAGTTTTTATTTAGCTCTACTTTAATAATTATAAGTATACTCTATGTAATGTAATAATTTGATGTGATTAGATCATGTTGAAATGTACAAGGAAAATGGATTTGTTAAATCATTATTATTGCAAAAAACCGGTCTGTATTGGTGTCATGTCGAACCATCTACTCACGAGAAACCGCATATTTGGCATGTACTAATAGAATATTTGGTCTTAATGCTTTCCACAGCCATATAAATTTTGCATTTAAATAGTAATGCTGAACGTGGCCTTTGGATGTACTGGACCCAAGCCCTGTTTGTTCCATCAGGGATAGAGAAGTGATAATGTATCCTTACGTGTAGTATACAAGTACTTAGTACTCTTAGGTCGTTCGTTATGGCGGATGGTCTTATTTATTAAGTACATGGGTATTTTATAAATAAAAAAAACTTTTATTTCGGACAATTTAGATCCATATTATAAATACATGTCATAAATATTATTCAAATTTAAATTAAATTTTATAAATTAATAAATGTTTTGAGAACTAATACATAACCGACCATTCCATTTATTTATCTAAGCATTTCCGAAAATAGATAAATATGCTTTTTTAGGCAACAAAGACATTCTTGACAAGCAGTAAAATAGATTAAAATACCCTCTGGATCTCACCCTAAACGGGTGAATCAGCTTTGAATAAACATAGTTATCAATACAAGAAAAAAAAACGCAAATTTGTTTAGGATCAACAATGTCATAGATAGACAAACAGACACGTGAAACATTATAAAAGAATCAGTATTTTTCCATTTCTACGTTCTTTGTATCATAACTGCAATAAACACAACCACAAGTTAAACTTCAATGTTGCTATTGCAATGTCATGGAGAATATAAAACCCATAGCTACATCGGCACACATATATGTAGTATAGACACGAATATACTTACATATTGTATATTCGTATCCATGCTGATTATATATATTTAAATATTTATGCCGATTTAGATGAAATTTTGTACGAATATAGTTAGAGAAAGGTCGCTGCAAGGCGTTGGATGCAAGCCACTCTAGAAATCTTTGGGAGAGGTCTATGTCCAGCAGTGGACGTTATGCGGCTGAAATGATGATTGTTAGAGACTCTGGTAAGGGTATAGGGTAGTTTTTATTTCGAAATTCCCACGGGGAGCAAAGCCCGCGGGCACAGCCAATAAATTATAAAGCGAAAGTAATTCTATATGTTACCTCTTCACGCTTCAACCATTGAACCAATTAAGATGAAATTGAGTATTGATATAGTTTGAGACCCGGGTAAGGCCATATATAGTTTTTATTCTAACTAGGAGCATAGGTAGTTTTCTATAAAGGTACATCATTGTCTTCAATGCTGGCTTGGAAATAAAAAAACATAATTTAAAAATAAAAAATTAAAGAAATGAGCTGCTTGGTAAGCATGGTCACGGCGAAAAAATTTTAACTATGTAATTTGTTGCATTTGTTTTTTTTTGTTTTTTATGGCTTGTGTTGTTTTTGTCCTTCGAATAAATGTAATATCTATCTATCTATCTATCTATCTATCATTTCGCGTAATTTACTGCAACAAATACCTCTCAGCTAAAACATCATGCTTGCCTCGCTGACAATGTTATAAACATTAGCGCAGTGGATAAAAATTATATTGTATAAGTAGTATGGATGATGAATATTCAATTGATGGGGTTCATAATGAAAAACGAAGCCGTCTCACGGAGGTATCTAATAGAATCGGTAATTGGAGTGACAGCCGATCGAGGTGAGGTCATACCTTGGCCGTGAAGCTGATCTTCGCAGTAAAAAATATGAAAAAAAGATTCACTTGCACGGAGAGTGCTGGAATTAGGTAGGTATTTGTTAAAACAAGTTTTAATTTAAAGAATATTAACAGGAAATTAGTATGTTAAAACTCTACAAGCATTTTGATAGAAACTGTATAAAAGTCTATACTAGTGGCTCTGTGAGATGTATTTGCGAAAAATTGTAAAATACGCCATTTTGAAAAAAATCCAAAAACTGAATCAATCGGTCTACATATAAATCCTACTATCCTACTTACTAACTATATTTTTTGTTTGTTACCACTTGACGCTTACACCATTAAACCCATTTAAATGAAATTTGATATGGATAAAGTTTGATACCCAGGGAATGACATAGGATAGTTTTTATCCCGAAATTCCCACGGAGAGCAAAGCCCACGGACACAGCTAGTTCAGTATTATTATCCAACCTGCTCAGAAAATTTCACGAGAATCGGTTAAGAAATGCGACTTGTAGGCGAGAACAGCCGGAAATCAAATCTGGACATCCAGGCATCCGTATTATATTCGGAAACACGAAATATTTTTTGCCGAAACTAAACCCAAAAAGGAGTTTATTCGTCGATTATTTGAAGACGCCTGGATTAATTTTGAAAATTATTTTTTTGTTGAAAGGGAATAGTTCCGACGTGGTGAATTTTAAAAAAAATTGGTTATGAAATTCAGGGGCGATGTCGGTTTTTAGTTTTGAAAAATTCTATTTATTTAACAATTATCTAACTGGACTTTTTTTGGCCAGGTTTTTGCCACAGTCATGGCTTGGTCAAGTGCGGGTCTGGCCAATCTCAGATTAGAGTTCTAAAGTTAAACGTTACAACATGGAGACTTTTTTTTTCGTGTGTGTAAGTGGCCAACATCTGACATAGCTTGAGGACGTGTACTTCTATAATTTTAGTTGTCTCATACCTATTGAAAACAAGTTACAACTTTATCGTAGCAAGTTATTGTTTTCCAGGGATTATGTATTTTTTATATTGATCTGACGTCAACATTTACTTGTTAAGAAATCGAAAGAAATAGAAAAATTTACAATTATCAAGTGATAAAAATATCCAAAGATAAATAAATGTTCTTTGACATTGACTTAGACGTTTTGTACAAAATAGTGACAATGAATTTATTGTACCGTTACACTAGAAGCGACAAAGAAGGCCTTAAAACAAACCTGTCTTTGTGTTTATTATAACATACATATAGAGAGTAAGTATAATATGACATACATTTATATGCAAACTAGCTGGTGCCCGCGTCTTCGTCTGCGCAGGATTATCACACAATATCTTTATAAATTGTAGCCTATGTGTTATTCTGATGTATAAGCTATATTATTGTTAAGTTTCATTAAAATCCATTAAGTAGTTTTTAATTGAAAGAGTAACAAACATCCATCCATCCATACTTACAAACTTTAGCGTTTATAGTAGGATGAGTGAATGGACTGTTGTTTGAAAATATTCTCGATTTTCTGTAAAACGGTTAACGAATAATGAATTATGTTTCTTCAAACATCTCAAGACAAAAAAAAATGTGATTTGAGTATTTACGAGTAATATGTCAAGTGTATATGTATTTAATCTAGATAAGGTCTAACCTCTTCCATGCTGGTCTGGGAGAAAAGAAAAAACTTAGAATGTACCAGCTGCTTCTCTTCCCGCGCAGATCGTAAAAGCCGATTGAGGGAATGGGCGTTATTGGAATTATGTTAATAGGCGATGCGGCTAGCAACCCATCACTATTTTGATTCCTTTTCCATCTTAACGTCCACCATCACGCTAAGCGTGGCCTTTGGGTCTTACGGTCCTGGGCTCTGTCTGCCCCGTTAGGGATATAGACGTGAAAATGTATCTGTATCTGTAAGGTCTAACAAAATATACTAAAACCATAATAAATCCATGATACTTGTCAATTTTCCGTAAGGAATGTATCGAAATATGAGAAGTGATTTTTTGCCTCTCATACAAGTTGACCGATCAGCTGATCCGAGTTTGTATGGAAAGCCAAAAATAATTGTTCATATTTCGCTATTAGTCCGGTAAATTTAGGCATAAAAATAGTGGTCAAATAACAAAAATTCCCGGAGAGCCAAATTTTGGTGGAGAGCTAGGGTTTACCGTTACAAATAAAATTTTAAAAATCCCCATCGATCCTATGTGTGCTACCAAAGTTATTCGGGGTCAAATGTCAAAATTTGAAGTTTTTTGGATTTTTCTCGAAAACGGTAAGTTTTATCAAAAAAAATCTTAGCCCAAAGTTGTAGATCTTAAAATTCTCTACAAAAATGATTTATGATTTTTTTCCTAAGAGTTATCATTTCTGAGATATCGCGATTTTTAGAGTCACATTATACATGATATGCCATATAAGCCACGTATATGTATATGTCGCAGCCAACTGGTTAAATTACCCATCCAACTGGATGCCTAGTCCGGACATTATAACCAGGCATCCAATTGGATGCCTAGGCCGATAGTTAATTAAACTAGAATCACTCAAAGTTTAAGCACTTAGCGTATTGAAAGTCAGCCCTTTAAATTTGACTGACCAAAACTCAGCAAAGTAAATATGGTTTATGGAGCTCCAAAAAAAAATTACATGCATTAATAAATACCGATACTTAACTTTTGTAAAAAATACGCGAAACAATAAACAAGTACAACTATCATGTCTTCCTCCAACATCGGAATCTGCTATTCAACACTTGTATCGAGTATACTATCAAGTTCAAACATGGCTAGGCAATCAACTGAACCCAGAAGACTGGGGTTGGAAATTGATAGATAATTCTCTGGAACCGATTCAAACTTTACTCCCACCTGCTCCAGAAAAACTCCTCAACACAATTTTTTGCAATTGCAAAAAAGGTTGTAGTGCCAAATGTGGCTGTAAAAAAGTCGGGTTGCTGTGTTCTCGAGCGTGTACCAATTGCCAAGGTCAGTCTTGCTCAAATGTCCAGTTGAGTACAATAGAGAAAGATTCCTGTGATTTTAATGAAGAGACCAATGACTCAGCTACATTTGAACTATTTATGAACTTCCAGCAAGAGGAAGAGGAGGAAAAAGACATAACTGTTGAAGTAGACTTTCAAGAGTATGAATCTGATTAAAATATCTAAGGAAATCAAAACAAGAGTTAACCCAATAATCAATAGCAATATCAATATCAATAATAAGGTAATGTCTAGAACTTGACGAATATTGTTCCCTTAAATTATCCTAAAATTGTCATGACAGTTAGTGGACTAGGCCTACAGGGGAAACCACGGTAAAAAAAAAACGCGCCGAGTACACTACCTCACAGGTGGCGTGGAAATGTGTGCATATCAGTATCATGTGACTCTTAGAATCGCGATATCTCAGGAATGGTATATCTTAGTAAAAAATCATAAAAAACATTTTTATAGAGAATTTTAAAATCTACAACTTTGGTTTGAGGTTTTTTTTGGTAAAACTTACCGTTTTCGAGAAAAATCCAAAAAACCTCAAATTTTGACGTTTGACCCCGAATAACTTTGGTAGCACACATAGGATCGATGGGGATTTTTCAAATTTTATTTGTAATGGTAAACCCTAGCTCTCCACCAAAATTTGGCCCTCCGGGAATTTTTGTTATTTGAAATTGTTATATTGACCGGACTATATAGATTTCTTCGGGAAAGTTGTTTACTATCACGGACTAAATTCACTCTTAATATTTTAAGACTGAATTTAGTCCGTGATAGTATAAATACATTTTGTTAGACCTTATAAAATTAAGTACAAAAACATTACATTCTGAGATTAAAGCCACCAGATGTATGTAGGTACACAATTTTTTTGTTTTACAGTAGATATAATATACTATATTTTCCTGTTGTAATTAACATACGAATAGATCAGTCACGTGACAGTTGACCCTGAGATCGTACTAATCTATACTTAACAGAAAATAAATCAAACTCAAACTATAGTAAATAAACAAGGAGCCAGTTTATATAAGATGTAATAAAATATCTTGGAACTATTTTTAGGGTGAATTCAGTCTATGATACTGAACAACTTTCCCCAAGGAACACGTATTGAAATGTGTTGATCAGCTGATCCAAGTTTGTATGGAAAGCCAAAAATATTTTTAATCTTTCGACATATGTTTCTTGGGGAAAGTTGTTCACTATCACGGACTGAATTCACACCTAAAATATTTTTAATATATTTTGTTAGACCTTCTAACTTTAAAAAATACTAAGGTATAATGTAATTGATAGTTAAGATCATATTTTACCCGGACCGAACTGGGTCTGTAGAGTCCGGTTATCAGAGCTCTTAATTAGAGTGAAAAAGCATTTATTTTAAATTTTTATACATGCACCGGTCAAGACCCGCATGGTATCATATGATGCGGCTTCTATTGTTTTACTATTGCGTCTGGTATTTGCGGATCTCACAGACTTAAAGGTACAAATGACAAAGTCGTATGATGTGAATATAAGCACTGAAAAATATAAAAAAGAATGCTGACATTGAACTACTCAAATGTTAACATTTGCGTTTAGGCGCAAATGCAAATCACTACCAGTTTGTTGCATCATACATTTATTATAGGTGGGGAGCTCGGTGGCTTGGTAGGTGCGCATTTCTAGCGCTTTCGCAAGTAAAGCGACACCGGGCGTGGTCCGCAGTTGGATGGGTGACCACAAGTGACATAAAAAATTCTCCAGCTCCTCCGTGCCTCGGAAGGTACATCGAAGTGGTGGATCCTGGCTGTAATCATTGTATGACAGTCGGAAAGCTATGTCAGATACCTTTAAGCGACTTAAAAGTCTGACACCAGTGTTGGCCACTTACACACAGGAAAAAAAAGGAAGGTACTAATATGTATATTATAGGATACTCCAACTAAGATACTACTAATAAGACTATGAAGCAAGATACTCACTATTCGTGACTTATAAACCTTTGAGGAGTTCGACATTTGTTTCAAGTTATTTATTTTTGAATAAATAATGTACATTACAGAAATAATAAATATGTTGAAATAATTCGAAATCTAAAATCTAAAAAATGAAAATTTAATTTTTAATAATGTTGATACCGTATTTTTTCTTTTCTCTGTTTAGCAAATAATGACGAAGTTACAGTGAATTTAAATTTCGCGTGACGTCACGATCACCTATGATTTTTAACCAAAGGTGCCGTAATTTACCCCCACTCCGAAACTTCGAAGCGTTGTATCTTTGCAAATTTTTACTACTTTGCTAAACAAAAAAAATATGGGTCCTTGGATAATCTAGTTGATGAACTGAATAAAATAATATATTTTTATCCCATCCATATCCCTACTGTGTGAGTGTCTTTCCGCTCAATAAAAATACCGAAGACAGACAAATACTATAGATAAATCAGTGGGATAATAATTTTATGGCCTTTTATGGTTCCATTCATAGCAATAGTTATACAGATACATTTTCACGACTATATCCCTGACGGGGTAGACAGAGCCTGGGGCCGTCAGGTTCAAAGGCCACGCTTAGCGTGGTGGCGGTCGTTAAGATGAAAAAGGAATCAAAATAGTGATGGGTTGCTAGCCGCATCGCCTATTACCATGATTCAAATTTCGCCCATTCCCTCGATCGGCTCCTATGATCTGCGCGGGAAGAGAAGCAGCTGGTACATTCTACGTTTTTTCTTTTCTCCCAGACCAGCGTGGAAGGAAATACCAATAGTTAAATAAAATATTTCTCGAAACTTGCGAACTGATATGGCAAAAATTATCCCTGGATAGCATAACCTGGTTCTGGGTATGCTACATCTCTATATAAATAGTTCCGAAATATCTTTCGTGACATGGTTTTTTTTTTATAGATTTCTCATAGAATTTGAACGAACGAGTTTTTGTGAAAAACTTAAAAAATATTTTAAAAATACCTTTCGGCTTCTCGATCTGACATATTTTGTAGTTTATTTATTAATTTTCGTTTTTCATTCTCCTATTTTAATTTCTATATTAGACAAGTTTATTTAAATAAATAAATAAATAGGGACAAATTACACTGATGGAGCTAGCCCCAAAGTAAGTTCGAGACTTGTGTTATGGGATACTAACTCAACGATACTATATTTTATAACAAATACGTACATAGATAAACATCCAAGACCCAGGGCAATTTGAAAAAGGGCATTTTCCAAATGTACGTAAAAAGTAAAATATAAATACAATACAATAAATTTGTTCTAAAAAACGTATGTACTTATATTAATATTTCATTATAAACCTTATTATAATGAAATATTAATATAAGTACATAAAAAAATCACAAAATACTTAGTAAAAAGACTAAAAGTACACAATTTGTATTAGACATTAAAACTGTCTTTACATGTCTAAGTTTCATATGCATATCCAATTGATTCGTCAAACCACGTGGTTTTGCCATCAATTGACAGAGGCTATACAATAATTGCATTTGTATCAAATGCTGAACTTGAAAGTAGAGCACTAGACCAAAGTCCTTACCCATGCGCTCCTGTGGCCTATATTTACACTAGCGGATAGACCAATTTATTGAACTGTATGCCTTATTTCCTGATACGTAAGTATTAACGATCTAGCACGTGCTTCGCTGCATTTTTAAATTTTTCCCGCAATATACAAACGCGCGATGAGTGGAATTTCTGCTTACTTTATTTTTATGAATGAAACGCTTTTACAATTAAAAAAAAATAAGCAATTTTACCCGCTCATTTAATTAAATTCGATACATCTTATCTATAATTACGAATGATATTGTTTAAAGGCATCGACACTTTCCAAATCCAATGGTGTATGGCGCACAATATCCAAGGCTGATTACAGCGGTAATTAGTTTAGACACGCACATATTATCACAGATCGGAACTCACCATTGCAATGCACTGAACACGATTGTGACGAACACGTGCGCCTCGGCCCGCGGTCGCTTCTCAACTGAGACTGTACCTGCGCTCGCGCATTTCTTTTAAGTGATAATGATAACAAATTGATATTTAGGCTATTTAATCTATTTAATTACTTTATTTGGGCAATCTTTTACTGTGTTATGGGGAATAAGAATAGAATATAGGGAAATGATATATAGATAGAATGGAAATGGGAAAGTTTATGTTTCGTATATTGTGCCTAACTGAGCACGTGGCTTTTGAAGAATGCACCGCGGTGAAGCGAACGCGACATGCAAGCGTAATTTTTATGTGCATTCAAGTAATGATTACGTAGGTATATACCTATTTCGTGATCTAAGGTGATTTGTGAATCATGTTTTTTGTTATTTCATTAACATGTTTTTAAAATCTACATAGAGTACTTTGTAGTCAGATGCATTTGTGTATAAGAAAATTTTGCTTGTTAACCACTGTTACGTCTTGATGACCTGCGTGGCATAGTGGCACCAGTTCCGCCACCCAGAGGTGCTGGGTTCGATCCCTAGACAGGGCAAGTTGGAAAATGGTCTGTTTCAAATTGTCCTGGGTCTTGGATGTTTATCTATATAAGTATTTGCTATAAAATATAGTATCGTTGAGTTAGATCCCATAACACATGTCTCAAACTTACTTTAGGGCTCAATCAGTGTAATTTGTCCCTATAAATTTATATATTTATTTTATTATCTTGAAAAATGCAGAGTTTAGTAGAGAAGTCTCTACTACACAAAATTAACATAAATACGTACACGTAATTTTTGACAATATAACATCGTTTATTTTCCACTAATACAACAAAACTACAGATCGTACATAGACTGACTGATGCCCTGCGGCTAGACAGCGCGACGCGACGTAAATCACTCTGCAATATAGTCCTTGCTTTCCTACGATTTTAGAACTGAGACTTGAATAACCGTAGTGTAGTATAGAAAACCCAAGCTTTAATACCCAAAACTGGCATAACATTAGCTCTACATTAGCATTTTGTTTTCCAATAACACACACACACACAATAATGTGATCTACTAAATTGTTGTCAAAAAGAGTTTGTTTTCCTAAAATATTACTTTCTATCTGTCTCTTTCTTTGAACGTGTAATAGAAACTGCGCATGAAAATCTTCTTGAGCCGAATATACATTTCCATATTAGTATTATTTTAAGTTTAAGAGAAAATTACATAGTCGGCCCAGGTAACTTGTTAGCCGACTGTTCACGCTACCTGACCTCTGTCTCAGGAATTATCAATATTTAAAATAATAATTGTCACTATCGTTTTGTCAAATTAAAATCGTACATAAAATAGTTATTAGTACACACTTACTTCCTGTTCTTAATCTAATGCAGTGAGATCCAGTGTCTGTGAATAGAGCTGTCCAAATCTGCAAATACGGGACTCAATATACTATTTCGAGAGCTGCACAACCTTTTCCAAAAGGCTGCAGCTCGTGATCTCAAGACTGCGAATAAATAACTTGTTAGGCATCCAATTATTATATGCATTTAATAAATCCTATCCTAGTAATATTGAAAATGCGAAAGTGTTTTTGTATATTTGTTACCACTACACGCTTCAACCACTGGACCTATTTAGATGAAATTTGATATGATACATAGGATAGGGACGCTCTGCACTACCTAGGTAAGTGCATTAGGACTCCAACACCTATATCCTATATCTATCCTGGTTGTGGCATTTTGGAATTACTCCAAGAGCGGCATGATACGCATACGTAAATTTCCACATTTCAGTTTCTCGCAACATTGAGTGCAAAACACGTACATAAAGCATGAAGTTTTATCCTCTAATGACATAAAATAATAGTCTTATTAAGTTTGACATCCTTCAGGGGTGACATATTCTTATAAGATAAAAACCTCCTTAATAAATCATCATCATCATCATCATCATTTCAGCCGCATAACGTCCACTGCTGGACGGACATAGGCCTCACCCAAAGATTTCCAAAATGAACGATCAAGAGCGGCCTGCGTCCAGCGCTTTTTATCGACTCTGGTCAGGTCATCTGAACACCTTGTCACCTACAAGTGACAAGGTGTGGTGGTGCTCTAGATAAATAAAGATAAAAAAAGTTTGACCTCCTCCCTATATTGGTAGAGCCTTTAGTTGGTTTTTAAAAATTTAAGGTTAATAGAATATTTTCAAAAACTTAGTGACTCATAAATACATGCCGACTCGGAATACTGTATATAGGCCGGTGTAGGTAAATACTGCCGGTCCATCATTACGAGTTCACTCTATTGTGGGAAAAGTTGTAAAAAATGTAAACTGTTTTGAACGCGACCGACCGTGTAATTGCTTCGCACATCATTAGGGTTCCTCGCCTAATAGTCAAACGTATGTTTAACTCTCGTATTCCTATAAAATCTAAACTCATCATCATCAGGTCTTTTTGTCTCCACTGCATAAGTACGACCCTCACTGTGCTACCAGAGCCATACTTGGTCAGAGCAGCCAGAGGGTTTGGCCTACACTCTCCACGCTGGCCAGACGGGTTGGAGAGGACTCATTGATGTTTATAAGCTTTGTTTAGCTTGTATTTCCTGAGTCGCCTTCTACGACATCCACGGGAGGACTTGAAGTGGTCCTATTCTACTCTGTCGGAAACCGCACGGCAAACTCATATTATTATAATGCTTCTGATAAATTGAACACCGTTTTTTGACCGCCAAATCCCATTTTAGTGGCAAAAGAATACCGGGGAAAAAATAAAAGGCTTCAATAAAATAAGAACTATGGACCTAGTAGGAGTTTCCACATCATACATATACTATCACGTATTATTTTAAAAAGGGTGTAGATAGAGCATTTTGGGGGTTTTGCGGTTCTAAGCTCTATCAGCTTAGAACCACAAAACCGCCAGCCCAGGGCGGCAAGACTCAAGGGCCACTTTAGAGTGATAGTGGGCGAGAAGATAGAAAAAGTAATCAAATAGTGATGGGTTGCTAGCCGCACTGCCTATTAACATGTCTCGCATTTACGCCCAGTCCCTCGATCGGCTTCTACGATGCGCGGGAAGAGAAGCAACGGGTACATTCTAAGTGTTTCCTTTTTTCCCAGACCACTTCAAGAACTTTCCATTTCATCATATGTTAAGTAACTTAAGCCAATGTTGTTTGCTAAACTATCAAATGCGTTTACGTTGTTTGCTAAACTATCAAATGCGTTTACGTTGTTTGCTAAACTATCAAATGCGTTTACGTTGTTTGCTAAACTATCAAATGCGTTTACGTTGTTTGCTTAACTATCAAATGCGTTTACGTTGTTTGCTAAACTATCAAATGCGTTTACGTTGTTTGCTAAACTATCAAATGCGTTTACGTTGTTTGCTAAACTATCAAATGCGTTTACGTTGTTTGCTAAACTATCAAATGCGTTTACGTTGTTTGCTAAACTATCAAATGCGTTTACGTTGTTTGCTAAACTATCAAATGCGTTTACCAGTCAGTAGAGAAAAGTAAAACCTCAAACAAAGTAAATACTGTACGGAACCAAATATGTACGTCATTTAAAAATTCATGCTCGTTGCATACTTTAGTACAATATCCATCTTAATACTCATTTTGTGGCCTTTTTGTTCGGTAGTCAAGGTCATTTTTTAATTCCCGGTAGATTCCTATTTAAGGATAGTGATGATGTCTTACATACAACAATAGTGTCTGAGAAAAGATGACTTTTTAGATCTTTCACTTCAAGGGTTGTAATGTTAAAATATCATATCTTTAGAGTGCTTTAATAAAACAGGCGTTACCATTGCTGATCGAACTGTGTAAAAAAAATATCAGAAAATCAAAGATAGTCTACCCCTCACCCCTGGCTCCAGCCAGTGGTGAGCGGTGCGCTCTCTGTCTTTGACTCCGATGGAAAAATGATTTATATGTCAATCGTAATCCACGGATGTGATTCGAGTTAAATTGGCTTTATTATGTATAAAAATAAACCTGCCCAGTGTTCGGCTACGGCGCGACTTCAGTGCAGTGGGAAAAACCTTCCTATAAAAATCGAGAGTAAATTAAAGAAAATGTAATCAACGTATCTATGATTAAACCATGATGTACTATGTAAGTATGTTTATTATTTTTACCATCCCAAATCCTGATATTCTATATGTAACTTTTTGTGATATATTTTTTCATATCTTTTTCTATTTTTTATTGTATAGTAATGTATTTATTTTCTCGTTTTTAAGATAAAAGAGTATAATATTATAACAGTAACAGATGCAAATAATTCTCTGTAAATAGGTTATATCCCGAATTGATAAAAAACGTAAATACTTAAGTATTCTAAGCACAAGCGATCATTTTTATCGATAAGATTTATGACCGCAGGACTAAACATAAAAGTACACACTATATATGCTGTGGAAAATTTAAAGCGTGCCTGAAATAAGAGATCGTTTATATTTATTTGATTATAGATTCCTTAAATATAAAGAGATAAGTATTTTGTTTTCTTAAAATATTGATTAAAAATATATATATTTAAATTTTATAAAAACTAAGTATACATACCTAATAGAATTTTTTTTTGTTTTTTTTTGTTTCTTTTCGAATATAAATGCTTGTGAATTTTCACCTAAGCGCTCTTACAGACCAGCGACGGCAGTTTTTGACAGTTTGTAATAGATTGAAGGGATTACTGTCGCTGGTCTGTCAGAGCCCTAAGGATGCCAAAGACCTTGTAATTACTTATATCTTAAAAGAAAAAAAAGATAATTTCACTCTCCATTTAAATGTAAGAACCGCAAGACCCAAAATGCTCTGTCTGCCCCATTAGGGATAAAGACGTGACAGTATGAATGTATGTATTTAAATGTTTTTACTTGTTAGTAATAAATTTTACTTTCTAATTTATTTTAGAAATCTACATTATTCAGCGAGGAGCGTGTAGGCCATGTCCTCTGTCTGCTCTAGCCAAGTATGTCTCTGGTAGTACAGAGGTTCATGCTCCAGCAGTGGAGACAAAACGACCTGATGATGATACATTATTTGTTTGTTTTTTGTGTGTGTAAGTGGCCAACACTGGTTAAACTGCCTAAAGGTATTTGACTTAACGACTGTACAATAATGACAGCCGGTACCAACGGCCTTACGTGCCTTCCGAAGCACGAAAGAGCTCGAGAATTTCTCGAGCTCTTTCGTGCCGTTTATGCCGCTTGTGTTCACCCATCTAAGAGCGGACCACGTACGGTGCTACTTTACTTGCATAACCGCTAAAAATGCGCACTGCTACCGAGCTTCATTATACGATTAGAAACTTGTTCAGAATTGGACTAAACTACTTATCCATATATTTATCTCTTCTATGCTGGTTTGGTAGAAAAGAAAAACCTTAGAATGTACCAGCTGCTTTTTTCCAGCGCGGATCGTAAAAGCCGATCGAGGGAATGGGCGAAATTGTGAATCATGGTAATAGGCGATGCAGCTAACAACCTATCACTGTATTGATTGCTTTTCAATCTTGTCATCCACCATCATGCTGAAAGTGGCTTTTGAGTCTTATGGCTCTGGGCTCTGTCTGCTTAGAGCCGCAAGATACATCTATACATATAATAAAACAGTAAAAAAAGTGTGTCTGTACATAAAATATATTTCCAAAAAAAATATTGGGGGCGATGGAGACATAGTAATAGAGTAAGAATTTAAAAAAAAATGTTTGTCTGTTTGTCTGTTTGTACAAGCTAATCTCCGGAAATACTGGACGGATTCGAATGAAACTTTTTTTGTTATATAGCTGTTAAGCCTGGGCAACATATAGGGTATAAATGATTTTGGAAAATGGAACGCCTGATGCAGAACCATAATGGTCCAGCTAAACTATAAGAGATATAAAAATGCCGCCTTAGTAAATGTTGTTCAGCCTAATGAGCATTTTCCAGAGGCATAAAGTCCACGCGAACGAAGTCGCGGGCTTCAGCTAGTATATTATAAAGTGCTCAGTCTGCCCCATAAGGGATAAAGACGTGATAGTATGTATAGTTTATTAATTTAATTATGGAGTTAAAGGAAGTCTGTCATGTAGGCGATGTGAGGTATTCTTGGCTCGTCACTCGTCACCATTCGTCACCGCGGCGGGTGAACGATCGGTCAGCCTGTAAAAAAACCGAGTAGAATCGCGTCGTGACATTCAACTCTGTCTACTAGTGTTGGAAGCATAGTATAAAATATTGATAGGACTATCGATAGTTTTTATAGTATCGATAGTTTCGGTAGTTTTGATAGTTTAGATGGTATCGATTGTTCCGTTAGTTTCGATAGTATAGATAGTATCGACAGTTTTTAATTAATACTGACGATAGTATCGATAGTAAAGGTACTGTTTGTATAAAGAATAGTATTATCAAATATCAATATTATTGTTATATCGATAGTTTTTTATACAAATAGTCGTTACAGTATTGATACCATCGATAGTATCTTATACCTTTAAACAAGCAATTCTTGTATGTATATATATTTATAAATTTCTGTGATCTCGAAAACGGCTCTAACGATTTCGCTGAAAATTTGTAAATGGGGGTTTTCGGGGGTAAACAATCGATCTATATTAGTTTTATGTTTGGGAAAACGCGTGTTTTTGAGTTTACATGCGTTTTTCTTTCCACGCAGAATATGGTCGCTAATTTCGACGCGCCGACCGCCTTGATTTTAGCTCAGTGGTTAAGGATACCGACCGCTAGAAAAAATGTTACGGGTTCGAATCCCACTCGGTGACTTACTTTTTTTATTTTTTATGTTTAAGTTTATATATATATTTTTATTTTGCATTGTTTTTAGACAAGTTTAAAAATAATTAGTTAATGTTTGAGATGTAACCGAGCAAAGCTCGGTCGCCCAGGTACTTTAAATTAAATAGTATCGATACTACTACCTATTGACAATCGATACTATCGAGAGTATCAATATTGTCGATAGCCGATATCGATATTGTAACTGCTTTTCGAGGTCAACTATCGATAGTCAAACTATCGATGGTTATGCAACGCTAATGTCTACACCTGAAACTGTAGTCTCAAGTTCCAGTTATACATCGCGTGGGGTGTTCTTTAAGAAAAAAACTGCTTTATGAATTAAGTAGCAATGTAGTTGGTGCATTGCGATTGGAACAGCAATCAAAGGTGTCGTCCCACATTTTCACAGTTAAATACATCATGTACAAATAGATCGCAATTGCGATGTATTTAAAAACTAAACGTTTGACGACTTGATAAAACTATTTTGAGGGTTACCTATCACAAACTAGAATTCTTTAGTTACGAATTTGAAAATACCAAAAACGTTTCGTAATTTTTTTATTTTCAATATTTTCATTTGACCGAAATCCCTTATTCCATCTGGTTGAAATTCCGATTTTCGATTGTTATATTTTTGAAAGGGTATATGCTTTGTATTGCAACCTAACGTTAAACCAATGATACTATTTCTATATGTTTCATAAAGAAAATAATTATTTAACCTAAAAATTATTTTCCCTATTATTAAAATACAACATGACAAATACCAAATAATTTAAATCATAATTTTGAAATCCAAAATGTTTATACATATATACAGAGTATATACTTTGTAGTTATGTTCTATTTGTGTGTTTGTCATGTTGTGTGGCTTGGGGTGGCCCAAGGGCCACTCCGCCGCAACCTGAACCTGCCTATAGCGCTCTGTCACAAGGTTTTTGTTTTAATAAGTAGGGTTAAACACATTTGTGTTTGTGTGTATTCATGTTGTGCGGCTTGGGGTGGCCCAAGGGCCACCCCGCCGCAACCTGAACCTACCTATTAGCGCTCTGTCACAAAGTTTTTGTTTGAATAAGTAAGTTTAAACACATTTGTGTTTGTGTGTATTCATGTTGTGCGGCTTGGGGTTGCCCAAGGGCCACCCCGCCGCAACCTGAACCTACCTATAGCGCTCTGTCACAAGGTTTTTGTTTTAATAAGTAGGTTTAAACACATTTGTGTTTGTGTGTATTCATGTTGTCAACCTGAACCTACCTATCGCGCTATGTCACAAGATTCAAATGTAATATAGAATTATCCAAAAACGTAATGTTTAAATACATAGTTTATATTATTGTTACTTAAATAAGTGTTATTTATTATAATATATTAATCCTGCATGTACAAAATTACTGTTGATAAAATAAAAGTTATTGAAAATCTGTGTAAAAAATAATTTGGAAGAAGATATTTCTATCATTAATACTTCTAGAAAATAAAATTCTTGTTACCAAATAAATTTTCAAATAAAAATTACATATTTTGATTTTCGGTCGATAGTTTTTATAGAAGACGAAAAATATATTTATTGAATTTATATAAGCAGAAAATATGGTAAAGAACCCATTTGGCATTTAAAACTTCGTTGTACCGTTTTCAAACAAATAAAAATCGAAGAAAAACCAATCTAGTTTGTGATAGGTTACCTATTTTGAGACTTGTAAGGAAACCAGAATTTTTCATTTTTGGTAAAAGTATACAATTTTTTTTACTTACCAACCAAAACCATTGATTTGTCTTTAGATATTTTGATCACCTTTTTCCTTTCTAATAAATAAATATAAAGGGATAAATAACAAATTACACTGATTGAGCTAGCCTCAAAGTAAGTTCGATACTTATGTTATGGGATACGAACTCAACGATTCTATATTTTATAACAAATACATATGCTATAGATAAACAAGACCCACGACAATTGACCGGGGATCAAACCCGCAACCCCTGGGTGGCGGACAAGCATGGTGACTACTACGCCAAGGGGGTCGTCAATTCAGTTCTATTTCATAATAATTGTTGACGTCAGATAAATTTACTCTCCGCTAAGTTTAGTATATTGTGTATCCTCGAAATCGTTTCCAACTGCTGAAATAAACGTGGTAGATTGGAAATGTCGTTTTGGAAATCCTTAAGGTAGGCAACCCTAAGGCTTTCAAAATTGACATCCAGCGTTTTCCAGCAACCTTGCTTAGGTTGTCTGACCTACTAGGTATACTATTCTTGTATGCTGTGATTTCCTTTGCAAAAAGATAGTATTTATAAAACGTGGAAGGGACTTACCCGTAATAAATCGAACTACGGGCTACTATAGTATAGTGAAATTTAAATAACAGACAAAAAAACAAAAAAAAAGCGACATTCCCGTACAAATTGCTCGGGCAGCTGCACATTTTAGTATGGAAATGCCTTTTTTTGTTTTTGACTGTTGTTTTAATTTCAATATACCTACTAAAGTGGTCTAGTATAGCCCGTGGTTTGATTTGTTACGGGTATATATATCCCTTCCACGTTGTATGTATCGAGACAATATGTCATAGTGACGGTACTAAGCTTAGGGAGATATGGTAAAAGTACCTAAGTTGCAAAACAACACGTTCCTCATCTACAATTTTAAACTAACCTTTTTATGCTCGTTTTAACCGACTACGAAAAAAGGATCTATTTTTTATGTGTGTTCACCGATTATTCGAAGACGCCTTGATCGATTTAAAAACTTCTTTTTTTTTAAAGTGTAGGTAATAATTGCGAGTAGATTCCAGCAAATTTTATGAAAAAGCGGTTGTGTAGTTTGGGGGTGAAATCTGCTTTTAGCTTTAAAAAAAAAAAAAAAACCAATAGGTTTAGTACTACATGATGGACTTGAACTTTTTTATGGTAACGTGATTTCGACTGTTGGAAAATCTCTAATGAGATGATGCAAGGCTGTTTGTATGTATATTATTTATATAAATAAATGAAAATCTAGTAACTGAAAATATAAGTAGGAACAAAGGATTATTATCACTTAATTAGTTTACGTACATGCCGTGTGGTTTCCGGCAGAGTAGAAAAGGACCACTCCAAGTCCTACCGTGGATGTCGTAGAAGCCGACTAAGGAACTACAAGCTAAACAAAGCTTATCAACATCAATGAGGCCTCTCAAATATGTATGTATGTATGTATGAGGCCTCTCTAACCCGTCTGGCCAGCGTGGAGAGTGTTGGCCAAATCCTCTGGCTGCTCTGGCCAAGTATGGCTCTGGTAGTGCAGAGAGGGTCGTGCTCCTGCAGTGGAGAATAAAAAAGACCTGAAGATGATAATGATGTTAGTTTACATTGTCTCTAGCTAGCTCTACATAACTCTACATGGATATTTATATAGCAATTGATCGTTGCAACACGACTTGCTATTGTAAAACATCAGGCGCCACGCGAGTGAATGTTATCTCTACCATCCGCAATTTGGTTTTATTTAGCGAGAGTCTGTTTGGATGAGGCTTCGTCTATCGATTGGGTGACGCCTGCGGGATTAAAATAGCTACCACTCGTGTTGCAGTGTTGATAATAAGCTATTAAATGAGGAGTTCGGTGGCCCAACAGTGGTGCCATTTTCGAAACGCGAAGTCACTAAACGAACGATTTATTTCTATTAAAAAAACCATTCTTCAATGATGCCTCGTTTAAAAAATGGCACCATAGGCGTACTTACTTACTTATAATATTACGCCTGTTTCCCACAGGGTAGACAAAGACTATGGACCTCCACTTGCTACGATCCTGACAAACCTTTTTCGCTTTATCTACACTAATCAATCTCTTCGGTTACGGGTACTTTTTACCTCTCCTTTTTTAGAACGTCTGCAATTTGGTCGCAGAATTTTCGCCGAAGCCGACCCTTTCCTGCTGTTCCTTTCACATTTAATCTTAGGCGTTACGATATTTCTAACTTCATATATAACTTTATATTAATAGTAAATAGAAGACTATACTTTTCAGCTTCTCGAATGTGTAAGAAGATTTAGCTAATCAAATATTTTGTCTGATTCAATTTATTTACTTACCTATATTTAGACTATTTCTTAAAGATAAAATAACATGACATGGAAAGTTCATAGAAAAAGATTGAAGACATGAACATATGAGAACTAAATCTTGAACAATTTGTATTTTGTTGTATTGCCTGATGATAGTATTGACAGCAAAATGAATTGCACTTTGTGCTATACCTTCCGGCAGAGTAGAATAAGACCACTCCAAGTCCTCCCGTGAATGTCGTAGAAGGCGACCTCTCCAACCCGTCTGATCAGCGTGGAGAGAGTAGCCCAAATCCTCTGGCTGCTCTGGCCAAGACAGCTCTAGTAAGTACAGAGAGGGTCGTCCTCCTGCAGTGGAGAAAAAAAGACCTGATGGTGATGATGGTGAATGTGGCCTTTGAGTCTTATTATCCTAAGTTCTGTCTTAGGTATATGTGAGTTACACCTATTTGAAATCTAGACAATTCATTTGATATTTATCAAAATTCAAATAATGATGTTGTGACTGTATTATCTCAGTGTTGATAGAGCAATCTTTGAAATGAAGTGCAAATATATAACTGTACGTGTAGGTTGCTGAAAATAACAGGAAACGAGCGAATGATGTTATGTAAAAATAAGCAGGGTAATTTGAATGTTTATATTGTATGTGATAATAAGAAAGTCTTGACGCGTATAAATAGTACCTACTTAAAAGCATTAGAAAGAGTCTTTATAGATACAAAATTAATAGTTTTTATGGCTACGGCTTGTTTTTCTCCACTTGACAGGTTCTTCGGCAGCCTTGGACGATGAATCTTCTTCTTGTAGTGCCTGTCCGTTTCTGGATGTTGGCCGACAGTTTCCCAAACTCCTCTTTATACAAGCGTAACAATTTTTCGACTTTGCCGATTTACTCTCTTATGTTCTCTATGTAGACTCAGGGAGGAGAGCGATGGCCCGGCGAAAGTGCGCGTTACTAGCGTTTTCGCAAGTAAAGCGAAACCGGGTATGGTTCACACTTGGATGGGTGATCACAAGAGGCATAAAAAATTATCGAGCTCCTCGAGAAGGCACGTGTAAGCCGTTGGACTCACCTGTCATCATTGTATGGCAGACGTTAAGCTATGTCAGACGCCTTGAGGTAGCATAAAAAAATAAATATAAACAACTCAGCTACGATTTATAGCGTCTTTTGCTTTCGACTATGCCCATCATAATAAGTTGCAGAAGCTGATATGAATGAAGCCCTGTATACTCTGAGAGGACTTCACCAATGTCTTATTATCGGTGTAGTTCTTTAACTTATAAGTACTTAGACTATTGTGGTCGAAACATATAGTTTACTGTTTCGTCGGCGATGTCAGCCAACTACGGCGACGGTAGACGACAAAAAGCGATGGTAGCCGACAAACAGCGACGGTAGCCGACCTGTGTCGCGCGCATACTGCCTTCTTGATGTAAAATGTAAATAATAGGTTATTAAAATAAAGACGTACTCGTTATTATATCGCACAAAGATGGACCCTGGATGTTTATAATTAAAAAAAACACAACAATTAAATATTTAACATGTAATTACTGCAGTTTTTATTATTAGTTTAAACGCTGTTACCTGTCTCTTTAAACAAGTCTTTATTTCTGTACTTATAGTTTTGAATTAGGATTGTTGAAGTGTAGGAAACGAAATCTGTCGAGAACATAATATATGTATACCTTCTTCTTTCTTCGGCTTTTCATTATTTGGGGTCGGCTCTGTATGTCAACTCCCTTCAGAATTTTCCTTCGTCATCTCTGTACTAACCCCCATTCTCCCATATATTCGATCTCACGCATTCCATCACGGTGTATGTAATTCGACCTTCCCACGCGTCTTTCTCGGCTTTTCAAATTAGATTAACATAGACTTTCGACAAAAAATTCTATAAATAATATTTGGCTGAAAAAAAATTAAAAACGTATTCTTATCACTTCATTTATTGTTTGACAACTAATACCGATAATTTAAAAATATCACATCACATGTTATACATTTTTATTATGCTATATTTACAGAATTTATCAGAATTTATCAATACCTAAGTATAAATCACATTTGTTCTACTAATTACAAAGTAATCATCTAAGTAAACAACTTTTTATTAGTAAGCTCCTAATTTTGCTATTTATGCGGAACATTTATTTGGCAAAATCATTAGCGTAAGATATCAAATTGATATGGAATTGCATAAAGCATGTAATTGCTTTATGGCGATGTAGTAAAGATATAATTGATATGTAATTGTATAAAGATATGTAATTCTTTTATGGCGGTGACACAGAATTAATATAAGTATTACCTATAAAATAGATCTCCTGGTCTGGGAGAAATGAAAAAACTTAGAATGTACCAGCTGCTTCTCTTCCCGCGCAGATCGTAAAAGCCGATCGAGGGATTGGGCAAAAATGCGAATCATGTTAACAGGCGATGCGGCTAGCAACCCATCACTGTATTGATTGCTTTTCCATCTTCTCGCCCCCCATGACGCTATAAGTGGCTTTTGGGTCTTGCGGCCCTGGGTTCTGCATAGAGCCGCAAGACCCAAAATGCTCTGTCTGCCCCATTAGGTATAAAGACGTGATAGTATGTATGTATGTATGTATAAAATAGAATCTCATAAGGTCCCGAGCAATTTGTGTTCCCGTTTCCCGTCTTCGTACCTCTCCCCCGTTCTTGCCTTGTTGAGGTGTTGAGCCCGGGAAAGAGGTGCGGGGACGGGAGACGGGGACGCATATTGCGCAGGACCTTAGGCACAGTTAGGAGATTGCGTTCTGTGTGTAAAATATATTAACCTCTCGTATTGCTTCTCGTGTTGCGTAGATCTACGTGGGAATGCATTGTTCTGATATTCGGGCATACAAGAGGTTGATTCTGTAGTGGTGGTGCTGATGCACCCCTAGCACTCGCACTTTGCGTTTCTATCACGGGAACTTCAAATTTTCTTGGGACAAGAAGTACCTATTCCATGCGTTAATCCAGGTAATAAGCTGAAAATTTAATTCGAATCCGTTCAGCCTTTTCGGCGAGAAATCTGAATAAACATCCACACATTCATGCACATCTATCTCATTTTTAATATTAATGGAATTTGACTTTTTATAGGTTTGAGTAAAGGTGGCCTAAGCCAATTTTATCGAATTAAGCGGGTAAACAGGTAAAATTGTAATGCAAAGATGGCATACGCATCACCTGGCCCAGAACCCAGAACTAATCTTTTCATTCCCCTTTTGCCAAATCTTATTCTGTAGTCTCTAGGGAAATTTCCCTACCGCAGACGCAGAACTGAAATACGGTACTTAAAAAGTGAAAATTATTATCAGTTGATTACAATTGGAGTGGTAAATCTCGTCGGTATTTTACATTTTTGTCTGTTGTTAAAATCCTTAATCTAACTTTTCTATAAAAACGATAGCTTTAATTTAGAAAGGACATGTCAGATTACAGAAGGAGGCTTAAGGCCCATTTAGACGGTGCAAGTTTCTTGCCCGTCGCATGCCATTTTATTGCAGCAATAGACAACTTGCATGGTCTAAACGAAATGTCAGCCATACAAATCATTTATTGCTTCAATAAAATTGTATGCGACACGCAAGAAACTTGCACCGTCTAAATGGGGGTTTTATGTCCAGCAATACCCTGAAATTGAGGATGATAACGATGTCAGTATTCAGCAAAATTTTGTATTTGAGAAAATTGCATATCCAGACTAGGCATATAACTGGTTTACAGGTAAATTAAGGGCTCTTAAACACTCTCACTAAAACATGACTTTTTAGGAAAATTCCTAAATATAAAACTTTAAACCTAGCTTTCTGCTAAAGTCCCTGCCAGTTTCCCGGCATTCGACACTGTGCTATATAAATGGAAGAACAAGTATAACAACAATCCTACGCACACTATGAAGAACACTATACAGAAGCAGACTATACACTCAGACATGTAGATCTTGAAGCGCTCCGTCCGACTCAGCCTTGGGCCGGGGATGTCCACACTGGAGTATGTCCACATTTTGCTGGATGTTATCTGAAAAAAAAAAAAGAATTTGGTAAGTATCTAGTTTATATTATTTCTAGTTTTTATTAGGGCTATGGAGACATAGAAATACATTAAGAATTAAAAAGTCTGTCTTTCTGTTGTTTGTTTGTACACGCTAATCTTCGGAAATACTGGACGGATTCAAATAAAACTTTGTTATATAGCTGTTAAGCTTGGGCAACATATAGGGTTTAATTGATTTTGGAAAATATAACACCTGATGCAGAAGCATAATGGTCCAGCTAAACCATAAGAAATATAAAAATGACGCCTTAACAATAGTTGTTTGGCCTAATGGGCGTTTTCTGGAGTCATAAAGTCCACACGAACGAAGTCGCGGGTTTCGTCTAGTATGGAATAATTGTCTTGTCTGACAATCGCCAGACGTAAAGTAGGTACAAGTACCTCTTACCTATTTGAGATTTGAGGTCAATGAAACTTGTCATAGAAGGCGACAAAAACATTGATTACAGACTGTTCACAAACCACTTGGAAACGGACAACAAAAACTACGTTTCTTATGCGTATAGTTTAAGATTTTATGTAAAAAAAAATACGTGTCACATCTTGTAGATAAATTTAGAATTTCACATTTTTTTAGTAGTTCGTTGCTCTTTAGTTTTGAATATCAACGGTTTGTAATCCTAAGGGCCAACTCAGACTGAGACATGAAGCGATATGACGTCTTATTTCTTCAAAGTGCGTGCCACGTCGCGTCGCGTCGCGTCTCAGTCTGAGCTGACCCTAAAGGAAAAGAAAACCCCTTATCCAAAGACGTCGGCTACATCGTCTATTTCGGACTGCAAATAGTTGAGAAGAATAAAGCAGACCTTCAGCTTGATTTCCATGATGTTATATCGACCCCTAACTTTTGGCAACTTGAAAAATTCACGTGGACCAAAGGAAGGCTGCAAGAAACCGCTACGACATTGTAATGTCGGGTTTACTACATTTCCTTATTCCGTTGCAAATTCTATATTGGTGTTCTAACGATGTTGGACACTGGATTAGTAAAGAGTTGAATTAAGTTCTAAAAAATAAAGAACAAGTTATACCCCATCATATATTTGTTGGATACTACACAGTTTTATTAATCATGGTAATCCACAAGTCTGAACGTGCGTTAGCTGTTTTGTTGAACGTTAGGTATTAGGGACGTAGGGAAGAAAAATAGAACTTGTTTACTACTCAAAAAGGTACCAATTTCACTGCGCCGCGCTGCGCAGCCGGTGCAGCGCGGCGTTGTACTTAACACTGAAATTGTTTCTTTTTCAGTAGTAAACAAGTTCTACTTTTCTCCAAAGCGCGAATTACGTCGCGTCACGCTGCGTCTCAGTGTGAACTGACCCTTAAGAAACCAGCTAAACGATTTTTAGCTGTTTTTGTGATGCTAAACAGATAGAGATTTTGTCAAACACCGGATATACAATCCAACTGCGACATATACACAATTCACATCAGTGATGTAAAAATTTGCTTGTGAAGGCCTACTTCCTCAATAACAAATTGATTCTTTGCACAGTTTGCCGTGTAAATGGACTTTCAAGGCCAAGAATTATTATGAATATACATATAAGTATTTATAAACGTATTATGTGTAATACATCAGTACAGTGAAATGAAGATAGTATTGAAATATTTTATGTAAACAAATTTATCTGAGAGTATCTTAGTACCTAAGAAAAAAGATATTCTCTTGAATATTTAATACAGTAAATTGTTTGTTTGTTTGTTAAATCTTTATCCTACTAATATTATAAACGCAAAAGTTTCTAAATATGGATGGATGTTTGTTACTCTTTCACGTAAAAACTAAAAACTTTACAATAATATTACAATTTATAAAGATATTGTATGATCCTGTGCAGACAAAGTCGCGGGCATCAACTAGTTATAAATAAACACAAGACAAACTACAAATTAGAATTAAGATCAAAAGCGATTGTTTCTTACGACTCAAACTGCCAATTAATGAATTTAATACCCTAGGTATTAAATACCGACTGCGTTTAAATTACGTGTTTCTTGCGAATGCCACCTTGAGGAAACATTAGCAGGCATTTTTCCATAAAAACGCTCTTGACTGTTTTCTCGGTTTTAGACCCGAGGTCATTATTTTTAAATAATGTGGCAGAAACTTGATGCTCCGATATTTATTTGGCATAACAAATTTGGCATAACAAACTTGGCATAATCTTCTGTAAAGTAATATTTTTAAGGCTTAAAACATATTGAATAAAACTATCGTTTGGGCTAATGTATTATGTGGATAACAAACAACGTGGAAGGAACATACACATAATAAATAAAACCACAGGCTATAACTAGATACACTACAATAGTATAATGATAACAAAACAACAGATACAAAACACGGTACTTGCAAACGGACGCGTATCCAAATCCCAGAATAATACGAATCACAATAGAGAAGGTCCGACACATGTCATTTCCGTACCTTTAGTTTCTAAATTTCCTTGTTTTGAAGGAGAAAACAGATTTCAGATTACTGAATTAAATATCTTTAAAAAAAATATTTAGGATGTTGTAGACTATGTTATCGATCGATATGTGAGATCTATGTCACCTTTAGTTGAAAATCGTAACTAAAAAAAACCGTATACCATTTTTAATAATATAATTTAATTAGCCAAAAAAATATTTTTGTCCACATCCCTATTGCAGTGGAGTCCTTATCGCACCAATTGTAGTTCCCATTTACGCCAGCAAGCGCGACAGAAGTATTGACTTAAAAATTCTTAAATCTGAAAAAGGGCTTAGGTAATCGTCATCTTCAGGTCTTTTTGTCTCCACTGCAGGAGCACGACTCTCTCTGTACGATCAGAGGCATACTTGGCCAGAGCAGTCAGACGGCTTGGGCCTACACTCCCCTCGCTGGCCAGACGGGTTGGAGAGGTTTCATTGATATTTATAATCTTTGTTTAGTTTGCATTTCCTAAGACGCCTTCTACGGCATCCAAGGGAGGACTCTTGGAGTGGCCCTATTTTTCTCTGTCGGTAACCACACGGCCATACGGCTTCGGTAATGTTTATTTTTAATTAGTTCAATGGAAACTAACAATTAGCTAAAACTTCGTTAATCCGCCCGTCAGCTATTTTACAAATGAAAACGAGTTGTTGCGCGGACAGATCCTATAAGCCGCGCCTCCATCACGCCTCAATTTTTAATCTGTAATGCGGTGGAAAATCTCGGAAATGCTGCTGTTACAGGTACAGATACAACGTCTTTATCCCTGACGAGGTAGACCGAGCCCAGGGCTGTAAGACCCAAAGGCCATGCTTATCGTAACGGTGGACGTTAAGATATATTACCATTTAGCAGATAGATAGAGTCAAGTGGGGGACACTTGACTCTATCTATCTGCTAAATGGTACATATAATAACAAAACGTAAAACGTAAGTAACAAAAATTTGCAAAAAATACCCCGAAGTGTTATCTATAGGGCTTGGTCAAGACACAATTTTAAATTATATCTCCTTTTCCTTTAAAATGATTTATTTCCAACACAAAATAATTTACAATTTCTGAGTATGAGACCGTAATCAATGGTCACATGCACCTAGTTTGTTAAGCGAGAAAATGTAATTTATTCTATACTCGTAAACCCGAATGCGCTATTTACAGATAACGCTACCGACTAGTACTACGACTGCGACTGTACAGTTATAGTGTATGCATATGAGTATAAGTTTCATTTTAAACCGACTGACTTAAATGAGGAGGGTATCAATTGGTCGCGATCATTTATTTATTTAATTTATTGCACTTAAAGTTTTGAGATTATAGTACAAAAGTACAACTTAACGCAAAGCATTGTCAACACTAGTTCACCTTTTTTCATGTATATTTACCGATAATTCGAAGACGCCTGAACTGATTTGGAAAATTCTTTTTTGTTTGAAACGGTACGCTTGTCAGGTAGTCCCATAGAAATTTTATCAAAATCGGTTGGGTAGTTTGGGGGTGAATCGGTTTTTAGTTTTAAAATTTATATGAAATACTAGCTGTGCCCGTGGGCTTCACTCCCCGTGGGAATTACGGGATAAAAACTATCCTATGTCCTTCCCTGGGTAACAAACTATATACATATCAAATTTCATCTAAATAGGTTCAGTGGTTGAAGTGTGAAGTGGTAACAAACAAACAACAAATATACAAACTCACTTTCGCATTTATAATATTAGTCTTTTTATTATTATATTTCTTATTTATTTATTTATACTAACATATTACAAAAATAGATACAACAGAACATTATAAAGACATTGACATAAACTACTGAGGTTTGTGGTAAAATGTTTAGAAGTTATTCTACGTACAATCTCAATCGTAATTCTAGTTGGATTAACCAAAAACAAACACAGTAAAATAGGGGTCCATTTGGCTCTCAAAAAATTCTAAATCATATTCTTTATCTTACTACCGATTTGTGTTCATAATCATAACTTTTCATAATTTTATTCTTCATACTTTTTTTATTCATACATTTTTATTACTATCATCGGAGCTCATAACATTTAGTGATCATAATTTTTTTATTAATACTGTTGCTACCAAGAACAAGTTTAAATTCATAATTTTTTCCTTCATAACTTTCAATTATCATATTGTTTTTATTAATAATGTTGTTACTAATAACATACTACAACTCATAACGTCGTTGTTCAGAATAGTTTACTTTATAAAGGACAAGTATCATAATTTTTGTATTAATAAAGGCAATACTAAAAAAATATTTTAACGTAGATTTGTCTTTGTAACGCATAGAAATGTATGACTTCGACCAAAAATAAGATTGGTTTTATAAGTTTGACGTATTTGTCAGTGTGTCTGTCTATTTTTCAAACAAAAATTAGTTTCTGGCTGCGCTGTTGGGGTCACAGTTCTAACCTAACCTAACGTACTTTTCTGGCAGCAATTGGTTTAATTAAACGATTTAACTCTAGTTTTATAACTTTGTTTTATCTGTCGGTGTGTCTGTCTACTTTTCTATCAAAAAAATAGTTTCTAGCGCTTCGCCGGCCGCTGCCGCGGCACGCTCGCTTCGCTCGCTCGGCTCGCGCGCTGTTGGGGTCACAGTTCTAACCTAACCTAACCTACTTTTCTGGCAGCAATTCGTTTTATTAAAAAATAAAAGTAAATCCATTACTTTTAACCCTCAACCAAAAATGATAGGGGTTTTATAAGTTTGACTTATCTGTCAGTGTGTCTATCTACTTTCATTTAATTAATAATTGTTACCTATTCCATTTCATTTACACTTATGATTATTTTAATTTAGATAACTGTACGAAAGTGAATATATTAGTATAAAACAAATGTATGATTATAGATATTATCATTTTTAATAATATGAATAAAATACTTATGATTAAGTAAATAAATTTATAAAAAAAATATTAGAAAAAACAAATGTATGAATATAATAGTTATTTATTCGAATGATTAGGAGTTTAGATCATTAGTATAAACAAATATATGAAAAAAAATATTATTAAAAATGAAGTGTATGATTAGTGATATTATGAATTCTTTTTTATGATTATAGTTTAAAATCATTAGTATTTCAATTTTTTATGAAGAATGATTATTATGATTTAAAATGGTATGAGAAACATTTTCGGACTTCCGATGATATGAGTTAAAAAGTTATGTAAGACAATGCGCACCCGTAAAATTGTCTACATTCTTTTATCAGAGTAGCTATTTAATGATAGGATAATATATATTTTTTAAATTTAATTTATCGAGACAAATAACACTCATTGAGCTGGCCCCGAAGTAATTTCGAGACTTGTGTTATGGGATACTAACTCAACGATACTATATTTTATAACAAATGCATATATAGGTAAACATCCAAGACCCAGGACAATTAGAAAAAGGCCATTTTACAACTTGTTCTGACCGGGGATCGAACCCGGAGCCTCTGGGTGGCGGACTAGCATGGTGACCACTACGCCACGGAGGTCGACAAATCATAATGCCAGTAATAATTAATAAGTAATAACATTTAATTTTACTTATTAATTAGCATAAAAAACGGCGATACTACTCGTATCTTCGTTTTCGACACCGCAGAGTCGTAACCGTAAACCGTAGATCATATTTAAAAATAGATTTGCAAAGTTGCCTCTAAATTGTGGCTTATGACGGGAATCACTTTCTCGCAATTAACTTCAACGATTTTTATTCCCTATAAAACTATTCGCAAATCTTTTAATACAATATTGAACAAATCCTAAAATCTGTTGACATCGAAATTTCATTTACTCGATTATTCGTTATTGACGAACTCAGTATATCGTTATTTCTTTTCATATTTTATGTATTTTATCGAAATAACGTAACATCAAAGTTTTGTTACCCATAATTTTGTTTCCACGTAAGTTTCAGTTTGCAAAATAGTTGAAACATTTAAAACGAGTGCTAGGAAACTAGGAAAATGGATAGACCATTTTCCTAGGTTAGGGCAAACCTATAAGTTAGGTTATGTTAGAACTGAGATCAACACACGCACGAGCCGAGCGAGCGAAGCGAGCGTGCCGCGGTAGCGGCCGGCGAGTGCTAAGACACTTCTATCCATTTTCCTAGGTTAGGGCAATCCTATAGGTTAGGTTATGTTAGAACTGCGACCAACACACGCACGAGCGTAATATGAAACTGCGATGATAAACTATTCGTTTTATTAAGAAAAAAATGGATTAAAAATCGTGGAATAGTTTTCTGGGAAATGAAATTCGATGTCAAAAAAATCTGTATTCTAACAGACACCCGGGGTCGGGACAGCATATGAGTCTTTTCCATTTTCCTCTATCCTATATCCTCTATCCACATAAACACGACAGAGACAATACAAGCAACAACTACTCTATTTCGAACGAGGCAGATTCAAAGGTAGCATGGTTCACTGTGGATGGTATCCATTTTGAGAGCTGTTATAGTCAAAGCGGATCTGGCTTTATGTGGGAGGTACTCGAATCGGTGCCGTTACGTGGAATATTTGTAACTTGCGTCTGTGCCCGAAATACAAACAAATATCATCGTGAGTTTAGAGTCTATTTCAAATACACAGGTGTCATGTTCTTCCCAGATAGTCTATTTAGAGGAAATTGGGTCTCAAATTTGTGATCTATTAGTCACGGCTGTCATTCTTAGTCTTTAGATGGAGCGACATAAGGATAGCAGCATAAAAAAGTGATGTTCCGTGCTGAAAGATGTAGTCTAAGTATCAACCCTTAGAATGTTTGAAATACATACATACATAAGATATAATTGCCTTATTTGCTGACATGCCTAAAGCGTATGTTGATTGAGGCGTTATAATTGTGTATTTACTAATGTATGTATGTAAAGTTTATACATCTATGTTGGTATATCTATTAATACACCAGCACCAGGTCCTAACCGACTTTAAAAAAGGAGGAGGTTATCAATTCGCTGCATGTATTTTTGTTATTTGACTCCAAGAAATTATGACGTCATTATTACATAAAAATCCAGTAGATAATTTTTGTATTGACATTTAGAAAAAAGTATCTGATTCGAGTTGACGCTTGATGACATAACACTTACCATTTTTTCCTAGGCTTGTTCCTTTTCCTATGTCAATCCTTATGGATTCTCAAGTAAACAAATATATAATCTGTGTATACATACTGTATATTGGATTGCATATCTACGTGTAGTATTAGGTACAATAATTTTTTTCTTATCAACCAAACGGCTTTAATGCGCTTTTTACCGCAATTTAGATAAGATCTTAACGCTTATTTTGTTTTCATTAATTCATAATGTATCTAGTTGCTGGCATTGGAGTTACATGGTCACCTAAGTCAATTTTTACCTGTTACAGTTTACCTCAGAGACTGCTAAATGTACTCCAATAATTGGCCAAGTGCGTGTCGGGCCATTAGGACAGACTTGACGCGTATAAATAGTAATAGTTTCGTAGTTGCTACTGTCTACTTTGAGTTCATGCTACTAAAAACGTCGTCTATTGAATTTGTATGACATTTTAAAGTCAATATTTTATTTTATCACTTTCTCGTCATGATTAATAAACATACCTATGCCAAATTACAGCTTTATAGTACTTATAGTCTCTGAGTAAAACCGCGGACGGACAGATAGACAGACAGACAGAAAGACAAGGCCAAACTATAAGGGTTATTTTACTACGGAACCCTAAACGGAAACTACTAAAAAAATGACAAATAATTAAAAAATAACCGGCCAAGTGCGAGTCGGGACTCGCGCATGAAGGGTTTCGTACTACAAAAATCAAGTTTTTTGTATGTGAGCCCCCCGTAAATATTTATTTTATTTTGTTTTTAGTATTTGTTGTTATAGCGGCAACAGAAAAACATACATTGTAATAATTTCAACTGCCTAGCTATCATCGCGGTTCTTGAGATACAGCCTGGTGACAGACAGACGGACAGACGGGCAGACAGCGAAGTCTTAGAAATAAGGTCCTGTTTACCCTTTGGGTACGGGACCCTAATTAAAAACTACTTAAATATAAAACTTTATATAAACCATAACGTTTTGGCTATCTGGCGGGCGGGCCTCGTGACCCGTGTAACCCACATACTATTTATTACAGTGTGATACACTTCTCACCCCCACACAAAATCCGTTAACCTAAACACAGATTTTAATGAGAATGCGACTTTTAATTTAAATTTTTATTTAACTGTTTATGTGAAAAGTAGTTTACGAATATTGACCTTGCTCTAAAAATTTGGTTGGTGGTTTACAGTCACATGTATATCGGTTGCTTCCATGCTGGTTTGGGAGAAAAGAAAAAAACTTAAAATGTACCAGCTGCTTTTCTTCCCGGGCCGATTGAAGGCATGGGCAAAATCGAATCATGTTAAAAGGCGATGCGGCTAGCAACCCATCACTATTTTGATTCCTTAGTCCACCTTCTTGCTCACAAAAAGCTAAAAGTGGCGTTTGAGTCTTGCAGCCCTGGGCTCTATCTGCTTAGAGCCGCAAGACTCAAAATGCTCTGTCTGCCCCATTAGGGATAAAGACGTGATAGTGTATGTATGTATGATATCGGTATTTTGAACCCGTTTCCAGTATTAGTCACGGTAAGGTAATTAAACTTACAGTTATCCTAATCTTATGCATTTATTCAATAACTAGCCGAAGCCCGCGATTTCGTTCGCGTGGACTTTATTACTTCGGAAAATGCTCATCAGGCTGACAAAATTTTGCTAAGGCGTAATTTTTATATTTCTTATAGTTTAGATGGACTATTATGGTTCAGCATCAGGTATTCCATTTTCCATAATCAATACCCTATATGTTGCCAGGCTTAACAGCTATGGAACAAAAAAGTTTCATTTGAATCCGTCTAGTATTTCCAGAGATTAGCATATACAAACAGACAAACAGTCAGACTTTTCTTTAAATTCTTACTCTATTACTATGTCTTCATCGCCCAAATATTTTTTGGAAATATACTTATTTAATGTACAGACACATTTTTTACTGTTTTATTACATGTTTACCTCTACATAAGCAAACAGGTATGCACACCTTATGCAGGAGTCAAAGGTCTTATCATTTTACCTTTCTAAGCTTTATGAATTTTTTAAGTACTACTTTGTTGGTATCTATAATTCATATTAAATTTTAATATCAGTTTAATTTTAAGTTGACGTCTTTGGAGAAAATCGTCTGTATGCCTCTCTTACATAAAAATCTCCTCTCACAGGCCTACTGGAAGAGATCTCTTTTGAGATAAGTACCTAGTGCCTTTGTACAAATCTTATTTTTTAAATTCTCTGGAAATGCTTGCACCTAAATTGGTAAATATAGTCTTCCATTCCTTTAAACTACCTACATAAGTGCCCAGAAACTAAATTTTAATGCGGGTTTCGCTTTTTTTATTTATGTATGATTGTGTGCTAATTGCTATGTTCCTGGTATGTTTATGTACTTACTATTATCATTCATTCATTTTAGCCGCACAACGTCCACTGTTGGACAAGGGCCTCTCCCAAAGATTTCCAAAATGACCGATCTAGCGCTTCTTGCAACCAGCGCCTTCGACCTATTTATCATATATTATTATAATATTTATTAGGGCCAGTTATTCAGAATCATGGGCTAAACTGGGCATATTTTAATTTTTTTTTAATATTACTTAGGTATTCCATTTTGTGGCAGGTACTACATGTTTTATCAATTTGATCCCACGGAAAATAATTAAGTTTTCGCCAATAAACATACTGAAATCTGTATATCTCAAAATGTCATAAATATTCAAACTTCACGGTCGAAACCAAGCAAACGTTAAAACGAATCAATTTTCATCACATTTTCATGCAAAAATTCAGAAACTTTATCACATACCTGCGTCACTTTGTATTGTAGAACACTATATGTATATATTTTGTAAATATCTTAAGTTTTCACGTGATTGTCACTTCACAAATTCCCATTTTATCAGGTGATATGTACCTATGTTTACCATTCACATTATGGTGGGTTAACGTCACGATTTTCCGTTGTATTCATTCAATTATCTTGAACACGACTGTGCGCGAGCACAGTTTATAAACTAATGTAGGTAAGTATTGTAAAGAATATGAGCACAATGGACGCTGAGAGGCGCGTGCGCCGCGTAATAAAATGTTTTTTTTTTTAAATAAAAAATGTAAGTAGGTATGTTGTGATATCTCCAAGTCATTGACATCTAATCATAAAGCATTGAGGCATGGATGAGCAAATAATATCTACTTAGTTGCTTTTCATTGAGGGCAGTGAAAAAAGAAAAATTCTAAAGCAATTAGTGATGAGCATGTGGTTTGGTGTTAACTTTAAGTATAATTTTTACTTTGTTTTTGCTATAAGTACTCTGAAATTTTACTGTACTTACATACTTTTATATGTTAGGACAGGTGTGTAATTGTATACAATGTGGAAAGGACATAAATCAAACCACGGGCTATTCTAGATCACTATAGCATAATAAAACTAAAATAACAGTCAAAAATCCAAAAATACAATTTGACATTCCCATAAGAATTGCCCGGGCGGTTACACACTTTAGTATTAAAATGAAATTTTTTTACTGTTATTTTTATTTCCATTATACTTTTGTGATCTAGTATAGCCCGTGGTTCGATTTATTACGGGTCTTCCACGTTGTATATTATTATTACAGCAGTGTAACTACCTTACACAGTAAAAAAAAAAACTAGGTCTAGGTAACCACAGACGCATAAAACCCTAGGGTCATGTAAGTATACGTTTTTATTAAATTAAGTCAAATTAATTCATCATCATCATCATTTCAGCCGCATAACGTCCACGGCTGGACATGGGCCTCTCCCAAAGATTCCCAAAATGACCGATCAAGAGCGGCCTGCATCCAGCGCTTCCCAGCGACCCTGGTCAGGTCATCTGACCACCTTGTAGGTGGGTGCCCTACGCTTCGCTTGCCAGTACGCGGTCAAATTAATTATAAAGACATTATTTTAAAAAAGAAATAAAAATGTACTAGCTTTTATTGTGAGCCAAAGTACTAATTAAGACAAAATAAGCCCAAACTCGATGGAGTAGCGTCGTTTTATTACTGAGTTCCATTGACCACCTTTCGTGATAAGACCCTAGAGATTGTCTACCATAACTTGCTCGTCAAGATAAATTAAACGAGTCCTATACTCAATGAAGTTACGTTTTATTTATAACTGAGTTCTGTTGAATATCTCCCAGCTCCATCATCAGAACAGCTCATTGATTCCAAAACATTGTATTGTCATTTGAAATACACAAAATGCAAAAGCTAAGCTCAATCTGATAATTGGTTGAAAATTGGGTTGAAAGATTTGACCTAAACATAAATAATAGTCTTAAATTTAAAATAAAGTTCAATGCTATGTACTGTTTTTTAAGAGCCCTATTTTTTTAAAATTCAGTAAAGGTATGTGCATACTCCATAATTTTATAGATTTTTACTATACAACTGACTATTAACGACCCCTGTCGCCATCATGCCACGCTGTCACACTGGAGGTCACGGGTTCGATCCCAGTCAGGTCAAGATGGAGAATGATCTTTTTCAGATTGATATTAGATATCACATTGTGAAAGACGCAGTAAATAGTAAAATTATTGAATTGGAATATTTGCCAACAACTGCTATGCCTGCCGGTGTTCTTATCAAGGCACTAAGTGCTGTAAATCATTATAAATGTATTTAAGGAATAGGTCTTTGTGAGAGAACAGTTGGTAAATTTGCCATGTGGTTTCCGGCAGAGTAGAATAGGGCCACTCCAAGACCTCCCGTGGATGTCGTAGAAGGCGACTTAGGAAATACAAGCTAAACCAAGCTTATAAACATCAATGAGACCTCTCCAACCCGTCTGGCCAGCGTGGAGAGTGTAGGCCAAGACCTCTGGCAGCTCTGGCCAAGTATGGCTCGGGTGGTACAGAGAGGGTCGTGCTCCTGCAGTGGAGACAAAAAGACCTGATGATGATGATGATGAGTTGGTAGATAATTAAATTGCTTTATTTATATGTCAGGTTTATTTGACGTTGTTGGGGTGTTATAATAGTGACATCAAATGAACGTGTATAGACTCGTGTGTAAGTACATTATCTATTGATTGTCTATAGCATGTATCCTTTTTCCGGTCACAGTACCTAATAAACATTGTCGGTCGCCATTTGCTTCAAGGAGCACATTGTTTCCTTTAATTAATTACCCTAATAACCTGGGTCTTAGATGTTTATCTATTTTGTATAATGTAAATATAGTATCATCATCATCATCATCTTAGCCGCAGGAAGTCCACTGTTGGACATAAATATAGTATCGTTAAGTTACTTTCCCATTAAACAAGTCTTGAATTTACTGTGGGGCTACCTCAATCTGTGCAATTTTGTCTGTACATATTTATTTATATAAGAGTTTACATATTTTATTAATATGGCGGTTTGAATGTTGAATATTTTTCGTCAGCAGATCCCGTCACATTTGTATTTTCCTGAGTGAAACTTGCGTATTTTATCTTATTCATATCATTGTTAAGGAAACAGATACTTAGCCATACCTTATACAATATCTGATAAGGCCATGCCAGCTCAAATAAAATTTTATTGCAGTTTATGTAGGCAATCATACAGTCATAAGTCCAAAGAGAATAATACTTTCTAGTGGTTAGATAAAGTTGTTGCCGCGTGGTTTCCGGCAGAGTAGAATAGGGCCACTCCAAGACCTCCCGTGGATGTCGTAGAAGGCGACTTAGGGAATACAAGCTAAACAAAGCTTATAAACATCAATGAGACCTCTCCAACCCGTCTGGCCAGCGTGGAGAGTGTAGGCCAAGACCTGTGGCTGCTCTGGCCAAGTTTGGCTCGAGTAGTACAGAGAGGGTCGTGCTCCTGTAGTGGAGACAAAAAGACCTGATGATGATGGTTAGATAAAAGTGTCGCCTATATCATGATCAATGTGAGTGGTTACGCAAAAAGGGACATTAAGGGAAAATATTAAAAATATTCTAATTACACCGAAATAATGCTGATGGAATAATTTGATTAAAATAAGGTTTCGGTATGGGTTTACACTGGCTGCATGCAGAAATTTCAAAAGTAATATTTGATATTTTGGATTTATACAATTTTATTTCTTAAAAAACACTTTACCAAATAAGTGCGGTAAGTAATATTTACCGCACGTTTTTGAATGTGTGAGTAATGAATGGCATTACAAAAGTAAAATTAGTGTGGTAAATAGCACTTTCCGAGCTAAGTTGATGAGAAAATATCCTGATTAGACCGAAACAATAGTGAAAGAACACAGAATCTAAATTCATGCAAAAAATAACCGTATCCAATACCCTCAGGTCCTTTTTTGCGTAACCACTCACATATACAATTATACAACGGGGAAACGTAACAAATCGAACCATGGGCTATACTAGATCACTAAAGTATAATGGAATTTAAATAACAGTAAAAAAACTGCTAAATGCTTAATCTGCTTTAAAACAATTTAGCTTAACAGTTCTTTGAAAGGCATTAAAGGCACAAAATACCCCCCGGCCTTTGTATTATTAAAAACAGCTCAAATTAAATTCTCTACATAGCTCGGATTTACTGCAAACAGTTTCAAAAGAGATATAAACCCAGCGAACAACAGTTAAATGTAAATGGAAAAAGAGTAAAACCTATAGGGTTGCCAGTATCAAATCTAAAATCTACAAAACTCCGTGACGACCTCCGTGGCTTAGTGCTCACCATGCTAGTCCACCACCCAGAGGTTCCGGGTTCGATCCCCGGTCAGGGCAAGTTGGAAACCAGCGTTTTTCAAATTGTCCTGGGTCTTGGATGCTTATCTATACTTATATGTATTTGTTATAAAATATAGTATCGTTGAGTTAGTATCCCATCTCATAACACCAGTCTCGAACTTACTTTGGGGCTAACTCAATCAGTGTACCTAATTTGTCCCTATATATTTATATATTAATAAAATAAAAATAACCGGCTACGTGCGAGTCGAACTCGCGTGGAGAGAGTTCCGTACAATGCTAAAGTTAATCACATTTGAAATCCTCACAGTATGACGCGAATTAACTACCCTAATTATGATTATAAGTGGGTAAAAAGTGAGTAACGGGTCCCAGTTACTCACTTTTTACCTAATTATTATCTACATTTACGCTGAACGAGACTTTGGGTGTTAGAATCCGTCTCTGTGAACCCTAGTAGGGACAAAGACAGGATCGACAACCGACCTCTTCGACGACCTCAGTGGCCTAGTGGTCATAATGCCACACCGGAGGTCCCGGGTTTGATCCCCGGTCAGGTTAATATGAAAAATGATCTTTTTCAGACTACCCTGGGTGTTGTATATTTATCTATATAGGTATATGTATTTGTTTTAAAATATAGTCGTCGTATATCGTTGAGTTAGTATCCCATAACACAAGTCTCGAACTTACTCTGGGACTAGCTCACTCTGTGTGATTTGTCCGAATCTTCTACTTCTTATCGTGTGTATTAGTGACCAACACTAGTGTCAGAGTTTTTAAACCGCCTTAAAGGCCTCTGACATGGTTTTAGATAACGACCAATGTCAAAGACAGTGACCGGGACCTACGAATATTTGTCTGAATATATTTAATTTATTGAAATATTAGTTTGTGAATTAGAATGTGCTGAAAAGAATGATGGTTGGCAGCCCTACCATACACGAGCTCAGTGAGTTGTGTAAAAATAGCCTTTTCAACGTCAGTACATTTTCAATGAGGCAGATGCCTATCGTTACTGCCTCGATGACAGATAGAGCTATAGAGCCTGGAAACATGAGAACGTTAGTCGAGTTTCCGGTACTGAAACTGAAAATAAGGAGGGCAATATTTTCAGGAAAATGTTTCTTTTTTCAGTATAAGTAAACGGATTCTGATTCGGATATTTCTACTAGTTCTAGATTCGGAACAGAATAAACAGAACTAGATTCAGATTTTACTAGTGTCAGATTTTTTACCTGAAAGCTATAATTATCATTTAAAGCGAATGAAGGACCGTTTTTCGACATTGATTTCATCATACATTGGCACAAAATTTGTCATGCCGATACCATTGCTCGACGATAGAAACGTTTTTCCGGACGATTGTCCGACAAAACATATTTTTTTGTTTTATACATGTTGTCACAAGAATGTAGAAAAGGCCCCTGGCATTAAATTTGCCATTTACATGCATTTTAAAGAAGTTAAATAATTAAAATACTAATTGATTTGACAAACGAACCGTAAACAATTTTTATACAAGATTTTATTCTGAGGCTAAAGTTAAGATATTTTATGTTGCTTTAGGAATCAGGAAATTTGTTCAGTATTATTAGACTGAATCACAGATAATATAATTTCTGATGTTTTTAACGAACATATTCAAACCTAAAATAGACAGTACCTGGTTAGATCTGTAGTAAGAATTGGCAACTGAGCCTCTGATTACTTACTCAAAGAAGTGAGCTCATCTTGAATATAAAATGAAGTAAAAATTATTCCATTTAATCATCCCTGTTCGATTTTATCAGAAATATCTGTTTTACCAGGAATTAATCTCCACGGAGAAGATAATAATTCAGTGAAAATCTATTTCCAGACGCAAAGAAAATTCTCGATCAGTGATGTACCTATAAGTACAACAGTTCTTATCAGATTTTGTTATGTGAGGTAAATAATGTATGAATACCTACTGTTAAATGTTTTGCTCATTTCACTTGTTCCATCATGGGACTGGTTCAATGGAACTAGTGGGTCAGACACTGTAATAAAGTCGGAAAGGCCGACCGCAACGTCCGTAGTTACGCCACTCCTTACACTTGCCCTAAGAACTTCACCTGATCGGCATTTCCGACTTTATTACGTAAGTAAACCGACGACCCAATGATGGATGGGGCAAAAAGGTTATCGAATGGCGACCACGTACAGGCAAGCGAAGCGTAGGACTATTCACAAGGTGGTTTGAACCTGACCAAGGTCGCTAGAAAGCGCTGGTTGCAACTGTTGCAAGCCGCTATAGAACGGTCCTTTTGGAAATCCATCGGAGAGGCTTATGTCCAGCAGTGGACGTTATGCGGCTAAAATAATAATGATAATGATAAACCGTTTAACAATATTCATTCGTTTTAATAAAATAACAGATAAACAGTATTTTCTATTTATTTATGTTTCATCATTTGTGCTCTTAAACCAATTTATCTTCTCTAAACCAAACGATGTGCCTTCTTATATTAATTCTGTTCTAGTGTCTAGGAAGCGGCACTTAATTTAGTTATAATTATAAATCATATTATGAATTACCACAAAGGATAATGTACAAACCATAACGCAACGTACTTAACTATCCAGCAGATTTTAATTAAAAATATTAATGAACAGCCGATCAATAGCTATTTGCCTGGATTTCTGGCTTCAATTACACGTGCGCCCGGGGAGGTGGTGTGGCTACCTGATGGTACACGGTGCCATCCTCCGCGGTACTAAACATCAAGGGGCTTCCTTTTTTACAAGTTGAAAATACAACAACAGTCTGAAAGAGGTCTTTATGCTTGGGGACATTTTATTAAGTCGATAGTATTCCGATGAAGATTCCCTTCAGATGTTTTGATTTTCTAGCCATATCTTGTTAAAATTGGTTACTTCGCTTCGTTTAGCTGTTTAAAGAAATTTGCTAGACCAGGCCTAAGCCCAGCTACGTTTGTAGCATCTGAAGATATTGACGAACCTCCCTTAATAATCTAGCTAAAATAAATATTTAGTTTTTTATGTCAAAAGTTAGCCTCTAGCACAGGTATGGCGCTTCATATAAACGGTAACTCCATTAATTAAGCCTACTACTACAAACGAATATAATACTTTTTATATCAAATTTTATACTCTAGCACAGCCATACCTGTTTCATATAAGCTGAGTAACATTATACCTACTGCTATAAACGAATACATCCGTGAACGCGTCAATGTGTGAATTGTTAATCAAAGCCATCAAATGCACCCGAGAACGGAGGAGAGGTGCGGGGACGCCATATTGCGGGACGCTAGGTGTATCGGTTCTGTACATAGTACGTACTTATAATTATTAATTATGTACCTCTAGCTTAACTCTTTGCTAATATTTTAAACCACCACCTGTATATTTTAAATCTTTTTTTTTACGCACTGTACACCTAAGATAAGAAATGGGATAAATAATAGGATTTTGTGTTGCATTTAGGGACAAAACATATTTACCAGTTCTCAAAGAGCTAAGTATTTAAAAATTATAAAGCTACTAAAACAAATATTTCGAAAAAAAAAGTTCTGTTTTACATAATAATACAACTTTTGGCAGGGCGTCAATTGCTACCTTTTTACTAAAAAATACGTTTTTTTTTTCATAAACTGTTTCGGTTTATCCCCGTTTTTGTTCAGTGCTTTTGGTTGCTAAGCGACGCCACTGCCCGGGGCGCGTTGGCTGCACAAATAAATAGCTGATATTTTATTTTAGCGCATTTAATACATGCGCGATGCACTGCCGCTGCAGATCGATCGAGCTCCAGCCTGGTGACAGGGCGAATCAAATTATGGCAAAAATGATCACTGATTTTTTGCCGGCTTTTGAAAGGGTTAACATTTTTTTTTACTGTATGTGTACACAAACGTAAGCAGTAACAAGAGCTTCCGTGATCAATTCTCAATTCTTGTTTGCAAATTTAGAGCCCTGGCAAAAATAATCACTGATTTTTTTACCGGCTTACGAAAGGGTTATTTTTTTTAGTGTATGTGTACACAAATGTGAATAGTAACTACGAGCTTCCGTGAATAATTGTCAATTCTTTTTTGCTTTAGAGCCCTGGTAAAAATGATCACTGATTTTTTTACCGGCTTACTAAAGGTTTACACGTTTTTTTTAGTTTATGTTTACACAAAATGTAAGCAGTAATTTATGAACTTCGATGATCACTCTCAATTCTTTTTTGCAAATTTAGAGCCCGGTGTCAGGAGTCAGGACTAAAAAATCAGTTAAATTGACTGATCTTTTACCAGCTTCTGCAATAGTTCTACTTTTTTCTATCACAAAGTACCTAAGTTTTTAATTCCAAAGCTGAGTGAGGATGTGCTGTAGTACAAGTTACGTTGTTTTGTTATTGACACATCAAAACAGATAAAGATAAATATATGCCAAATAACGTTAAAATATTAATGAAAAAGATATACCGTCTTATTATAAAACGATGACTAACTTTGTGACTAGGTTTAAACCATTATCCGACCAAATCAAATTGACATCTATATGCCAGTAAGTGACATCTATGTATATGCTAGTGATATGCCACTGTCTCATCAGAAAATGTCAACTTGATTTAGTCGGATACTGGTTCAAACCTAGTAACAAAGTGAGCCTGCGTTTTATAATAAGACGGATAGTACCTGGGCGGTTACATTAACTACATTTTTTTAAACTTGTCAAAAACAATAAAAATTTAAACAAATAAACTTGAACATAAAAAAAAAACAAAAGTAAGTTACCGAGTGGGATTCGAACCCGTAATACTCTTTCTAGCGGTCCGCGTCTTAAACCGCTGAGCCAGACGGATAGCGCCCGATGGGAGGAAATTAGCGACTATATTCTCCGTGGAAAGAAAAACGCATGATAACTCGAAAACACGCGTTTTCCCAAACATTAGATTAATCTAGATCGATTGTTTAGCACCGAAAACCCCCTATACCAAATTTCAGCGAAATCGTTAGAGCCGTTTCCGAGATCACAGAAATTTATATACATATAAATAAATAAATATACAAGAATTGCTCGTTTAAAATTTTAAGATAGTTTATCTGCCTAGTGACATCGAAATCGTAATATAGGCTGTCAAAACACAGAACATTGTCGCTCAGCTTAATTGGAAACTCAAACTTATTTCTCCAAATTACAGGCCCGGCGACACTTATCGATTTTACAGATTGTTACCGAAACGTATCTTCCGATAAGTAATTGAGGTGCTTTCGTCTATTAATTTAAGGGTTCCGTAGTAAAAAAGTAACCTTTATAGTTTCGCCATGTCTGCGATACAAGCCTGGTGTATCCCTTTCTTACTGATGCCAAAAAAAAGCCAAATGGAAAAAATGGGACCTTTATGGATTCGTCATGTCTGTCTGTCTGTCCGTCCGTATGTCACAGCCACTTTTTTGCGAAATCATAAGAACTAGACTGTTGAAACTTGGTAAGTAGATGTATTCTGTGAACCACATTAAGATTTTTACACAAAAATAGAAAAAAAAAAACATAAACTTTGGGGGTCCCCATACTTAGAACTGAAACTATTTTTTTTCCATCAAACCCGTACTGATAAATGGATAGTTCTTCAAAAAAGATATTGAGGTTTCTGATGTAATTTTTTCTAAACTAAATAATTTGCGCGAGAGACACTTCCAAAATGGTATATGGTGTCCCCCTATACCATTTTGGAAGTGTTTCTTCTTCTAAAATAAGAGAATAATAAAACTAAAAAAAATATATGATGTACATTATCATGCAAACTTCAACCAAAAATTGATTTGAACGAGATAGGTTTTTTTTAAACGAACAAGAAATATTATCCAAGAAATATTTCCAAAAATATTATCAATTTGTGAGCCTCCTCCTCCTTGCTGCCACGGAACCTTTCATGGGCGAGTCCGACTCGCACTTGGCCGCTTTTTTTTAATACTTTGCGCCCTTTAACAAATGCCGCAAAAATGTTTCCGACCACACAAAGGCTTCGCTCTGAACACAGTCGGGCAGGACTAACTAAAACTCAACCTATTTTTTGCTTCACCGCGGTCGGTAAAAGCTCTGTAGTTGACAACAGCTACTAAGCTCGTGGCTAGAGTATGGTAGAGGGATTTGGTAGTGGGACGTGACTTAATGTGCATTTTTGAGATCACAGCATCGTATTTAAAAAATCAGCCTATTAAATTTCATTGTATAGTAAGCAAGATATGCAATTTACCCTATTCAGCATACGTATTTCTAAAATACAGTCCCTCGGTCAATTAAATCCATGATACTAAACTACTTCCCTAAAAATAATGAGCGCGTAATTTCGTCCTCGTATACAGAAAAAAATCTGTTCTGTTGAGTGCTGATTTGTATTGGAGGTCAATCTTTTTTATCGCCGTTTGCATGGTACGAGGCACGCAGTTGATGTCAAGCGCGGCCCGTACAGGCGAGCGAACGCGCGGCCATATATAGCCATTCCTGGAATGCGCTTCGAATGAATCGTTTCGGTGTTTATGTTTTATACATTTAATAATTGGTTAAATAGAATTGTATAAGTTTTTAAATAATTAGCGAGCCGCTATTTGTAATCAGTTAAGAAGCTCTGAATCAAAACTCAGCAAACAGATTTTAAATTCTATTGAAAATAATGTGTTAGTGAACTTTTATTTGCTACTAATAAAACTACATTGCATAGTTCGTTGAAACTTCGCTTATTGAACCAATACACCACATGTCATGTGGGGTAAATCACTAAATAGGGACGGAATGCACCCCTTCATACAAGCCATCGAAGCAAAACCAACTCTATTTCTACAGCAATAGATAACCGTTTTGAATAATGAAACAGTAATTGTTTATAAAAAAAATGTGAATCACGAACAAGGCTACGGGCCGTATGTTAGTATAGTCGCAAGCTTGGATGTGTTGTGTGTTTTTTCTTGAGCAAAAAGTGCAATATTAAGTTTAAGGAAGAACCTGAGGGGGAGTCGTAGTAAGGTAGGTCAGGTTTTTTTGAGAAACATATGGTTATTTGACAGCGCGACAGATGTTTCGTTTGGGTGTATTTTTAATGGAGTTTTAGGAGTTTTGACTATATTATTATTATTGTAGGTAGGTAAGTACCCATACCTACCATAATATACCTACCTACTACCTAGGTAGCTATTCGTTGGCTAGTAATCCACTATGCTAAATGTAAATTTAGTTTGAAAAAGAACAAAAATAAACTAACTAGTAAATTATTAACAGGCATTCAAAACCAGCATTTGTGATAACTTTTTCACTGCAACGTTAACTGATAACAATGCTTGTATCCAAAAATGTTTGGTTTCAATATTACTAACGAATGCACGAATAATTTATTAACATGCTTTCGAAACCAGCGCTGTAGTTGTAACTTTTTCACCGCAACGTAAACTGATGGCAAATGCTCCTATTTAAAAACTGTACAAAGCTTTTAATATTTGGTAGAATTTGAGTTTTGTGGGATTTAAAAGGATTTTTTATCGTGTTATATATTAACCCAATAATAATTACATTCGTTAATCTTATTTGACTATCTTCGTATTCATAAAAAAGGAAATAAATAACTTGAAGTAAATAAAAAATCAATAACTCGACTTTGCGAATAAAATCGTAATGAACTAAAAATACACAAAAGCAGTATGCCTATGATGCAACCGGGAACACGTCCGGATGAGCGAGGTTGTATTTTTTTTTTTTTAAGAACCTTTTTAAGACTTAAATTAAGACTATCTAACGGCAAGCTCTGCGTAAAGATTTAAGTTGTTTACGCAGAGCTTGCCAAATAATACAATACTACATACTTACACTCCAAAGACACTACAGTCCTTTCGACGTAGTCGGGTAAAAAGAACCAACTTTTAAAAATAATGACATTATTTATCTATTAAATTATTTGCCTACCTGGTCTAATTAATGATTGGCTGGCAGAGAACGCCATATGGCGTTAAGTTCGTCATTTGGAAACTGTTTTTTGTACAATAAATTTAAAATGAATCAAAATTTGAATACATTAACATCAAATTTTTTTTTGCTAAATCTATGGCAGGTAAAGGGCGGCAAAATATGAATGGCCTACATAACATTTATTCTGTGCTACAGTTAGCAAATATGTAGATCCGCGTTGTATAATATAGATATAAAGTAGTTTTTAAAAATAAAAAAGACATTTTATTCAATTAAGTAATAACATAAAATTTAATAAAATTTGAAGATAAAAGAGAAATAACTCTTATTCGTAGTAATAATTCAATCCGTTTTAATATCAGCTTACCCTGAAAAAAATATCCTGATGAAATTTTACACAAGTTTTCATGGCAACTCAATCGGATTAATATTCAATTTGTTTGAGAGATGAATTTCTCATTACGGAATGTTTTCTATTCAGAAGTACTTCAGTTAATACACTTTCAGGAATAATTCCTCCTTTGTAAAATATTAATGATTTTAAAATTAATGAGATTTATAAGTTTTATGTAGTAACCTGTTTGCGTTTGACAAGGATTGGAAAGAAGTAGCTAAAAATCAAAATAGCTGGAAACAACAAGGCCTTTGCCCAACTATGGGATATAAACTGCTGTAACGATGTTGCAATAAGCACCATCACCATAACTCTGACACTAGTGTTTGTCACTAACACACGATAAGAAAGAAAGAATAAGCACCATCCTTCATGCTCTTGCTCACTTCTTTTTTATCATTTCATTACTTTCAAATTTCATTACTAAATTTAATTTTTGAATTCCAGAAATTCCTTACTCATCATTTTTGACTCATGCCACATTCACTCCTGTTACGAAAAACATATCTCAGCACTTGTAATTTCTTATAATAGTCATATTGTATAATAAACTAGAGGCAGCGCGCGGCTTCGCCCGCGTTGACCACGCGAGTGAAGTCGCGGGCGTGACGCAAAATAGCCTATAGCCTTCCTCGATAAGCGACCTATCTAATACCGAAAGAATTTTTCAAATCGGACCAGTGGTTCCTGAGATTAGCGCGTTCAAACAAACAAACAAACAAACAAACAAACTCTTCAGCTTTATATATAAGTATGGATATATTTTATTCTCTGGTTCTATAAGTCTCTTGCTCTCCGACCTCTATAAATTTCATGTGGGAACACCATTACTGGCTGGGACAGGTGAACTTCCCACACGGCTAAATAAAAATGAAAAAACCTATAAAATTAATAAGATCTAGGTTAATAAGAATCTCTCTCTCATCTCAGCCTTGTCCCAGTGCATCCACAGCTTTAACGCTGTGAAGCCCGGGGCTCGCTTTCCGACATTTTCTTCTTCACTTTGCACGGTATTATTTAACTTAAACCACTATAAAGTTTAATAAGAATATGCTGCCAAATATATAATTTGGGCGGCAAATCAAATATTTTACACCCCTCCCCTTCCGCGAGAATGGGAGCGCAAAAATTGGAAAGGCTGGACTTAGGCATACAAAAAAAATTGATCTGGCAGGGGCGGCAAAATATGATTTGCCTACTGGTGGCAAATGTGAAATCCCATCACTGTAAATAAATTGCAAGCAAAAACTCTAATTTACCTAAAGCAAACGTCAAGTAGAGAACTGAAATTGCATGCTACCGATCTTTCATCTACCCGTATATTTTCCAGCAACGATATTTTTTATCATGTTGTAAGTACAGTCTGCCTCAAATTGTAGCTACAACGTAAGGCGCGTGGAGAAAGTGTTACGTTAAACTAAAGGTTCTAGTAAACAAACGTGATTCGCGTCCCACTGTACATTACGTGTACACACATCAAAGGACTTTGATACATCCAGGGGATATGAAGTTTTGATTATTCAGTATAAGCCACAAACTTTGGTGTGAATTTTTGAATAGGGATTTAGTGTGTTTTGAAAATATTCAATTTTAGTTTTATCATTATTATATTTTATATTCTTCCATGCTGGTCTGGGAGAAAAGAAAAAACTTAGAATGCACCAGCTGCTTCTCTACCCGCGCAGATCGTAAGAGCCGATCGAGGGAATGGGCGAGATTTGAATCATGGTAATAGGCGATGCGGCTAGCAACCCACCACTATTTTGATTCCTTTTCCATCTTAACGCCCACCACCACGCTAAGCGTGGCCTTTGGGCCTAACGGCCCTGGGCTCTGTCTACCCCGTCAGGGACATAGACGTGAAAATGTATGTATATTTTATAGAGAATCGTTTTAAGATTAGATAAAACGTTTATTATAAAGTAGAAAGGTACTTGTGTTGTTGCATTATCAAATATGAGGCTGGACGGTTAGCCTAAAGTATCTTTTGATACTAAAGCCCTGAGATAGGGTAAATAGCCTTGCCATTATCGACACAAAATAAAGGTAAACATCGCAAACGCGCATGTATCTCGGATTTTATTTATATGTTACTAGCTGTACCCGCGGACTTCGTTTCCTGTGGGAATTTCGGGATAAAGGGTGCCCTATGACCTTACCCGAGTCTTAAACTATATCCATACCAAATTTCATCCAAATCGGTTCAGTAGTTTAAGCGTGATAAGAGGTAACAAACAAACAACTCACTTTCGCATTTATAATATTAGTAGGATAGAATAGGATAGGATAGGAAGTAGAATAGGATAGTAGGATTAAGTTCCCTGAGAGTAGTTAATATCAAAAATTGCAACCCTAAAAATCATCCGTTGCTATCATGGTGCTCACTCCTTTTTTCAGCTATCTTTGTTTAGGTATCTAAAGCTACAATTTAAGCCCAACCCGAGCACTCTGCGTCCATTGGTTGCAGATACATCTAGATACCGACTTCCAAAAAAGGAGGAGGTCATCAATTCGTCGCTTAGATTCGTGATCTTTTGTTTTTTATGTATGTTCACCGATTATTCGAAGACTCCTGGACCGATTTGGATTATTCTTCTTTTCCATAGAAATTTTATCTAAATCGGTTGTGGAGCTTTGGGTTGATATGAGTCGATATTTAGGTTTAAAAAATTATTTTGCCAAAAATTTTTAAATTGACGATAGTTTCATTTTCGAAGACACATACCGGCTGAACGAACGGTCCTAGAGAAAAGTCATGACAAAATAAATTTGTTTGTGGGTGTGACACCACTTTTGTCCTTTTCTAGCATGGCCAGATGAAGTGGTGTAACGCCTTTAAACAAGTCAGACTTGAAAGACCTCGCCAGCATTTTCCTTGATTCTCGAACCTGTAAGAAGTAGGAAATGAAGCGAGAAGATCTTGATGAAACTTTACGGGGGAGAGGAAGGAACAGTGAACATCCTGCGATACTCCGCATTTGTGAATTTGACAGCAACGGCCAAAGTTAACTTTGCTATACTGATATATATGAATACCTACATACATACCATTTTGCAGAACCTCAGAATAATTTCTTTTGGTTACAATGTGTGATAAATTCTGTCGATGACATGAGGAGATATGTATAAATATGTACCTATGTGGTACGCCGCTATAGCGAAATTACATGCATAGTAAGAGCGGAAACTGCAATATTGATTGAAGCCAACTTTTTACCGCACTGACCACTGACTGATAGCACCTAACCACTACGAATTTTACCGGAGCGCTCATATTGTGTTTGAACACAGGTTTTTGAATACAGGTATATACTCGTGCAATCCGGTCGGATTTTACGTTCGTTTGAGTTATTCCTGTTAGTTGTTTCTACTTTATAACTTTGTGATAGATACATTTTAAATTGCGATGCGGGAGCATTTTACTAAAATCTTCACTTTGTACGACAATCTCAAATTATAAAGAAGAACAGCAGTATGTAAGGAATTAAACAGAATAAAATGTTTTAAATACCTTTAATTAAATACTAACGCCCTTTTCTTACTGCCCTACATATACAGGCAGTTAATCAACTGATACATACTGAACAACTTTCCCAAAGAGCAAAGGTCGACCTACGAAAAAAAGTGTTCCCTTTTACAAAATTGCTAGTCAGCCAATTTTTTTCTCATTTTTCGACCTATGTTCCTTGGGGAAAGTTGTTCAGAATGATCGGTATTGGTACGTCTGAGAAAATGGCAAAGTTACAGACTTACAGCCTGTATTTATAACAAAGACATTTTTGATTAAGTATACAAGTTTATAGCCATAATTAAATTACTCTGCACAATGCTTTTAAAGTAATTAAATATACAGTATGGCAGGTAAACCAGCCGGACTTTAGAATGGCTAGAATATTACCTAATTAACAGTAAGTCTCTCTCCATCGTTAGCTGTGGGTGTAAGCTGTGTTGCTTCAGATTTCGAGCTCTCACGTGTAACACAGAGTTTTTAATTTATTGGATTGTATATGTATATATATTGGATTGCAGAAAAAGTGGGCGGTTTCTTCAATATCGTCATCGAGTCGTAATCTATTTTTAAATTAAGAATTATGCCCTCGATTGCTTATGTATTTTTTTTAAATTATGAATTATGCCTTCGATACGTTATGTTATTATTTTAAATTTAGAATTATGCCCTCGAACCGTTATGTAATTTTTTTAATTAAAAGTCTTCCATGCTCTAAATAAATAGATAAAGACATAAAGAATAAGGGCAATAAATAAGGAATAAATAAAGAAAAACGTAGATGTATCAACTGTTTCACTCCCCGCGTAAAAGTCAATCAAGAGAATATAGGCATTTGAAATGAAAATCCGAATAAATAGGCCAAAGCAATCTGAAATTTTTCATATCCTATTTGACAAATTAGGCTTTTGGCTAGGCCATTCCCATTTTACATAAACGCTCTCCTTTTCTATAAAATACCAACTGTTTTGACAAATAAAGTAAAATCTGAAATAAAAATATTAGATATTTATTAAAAACATATGATAGTATGTACCTAAGTCTAAAAAATAAATAATTTTGTTACAGAATGATACCCGACTTCACAACTGTGTACAAGGGAGAAATCCTACCCAAGCCTTTGACTGCCTTCGACTTACACCGGGCGCTGTTATCTATACTATCGAAGAGACAATACCCAGACATGACAGCTACGGAGGTCAATAAACTGCTACTAGAGTTCGCTTATAGAGGAAGCAATATTAGGTATAGAAGTGACGATGTAGCATCACCATGAACAGAGATTGAAGAGATTGAAGGTTCATAGTTCAGATTGTTCTTACTTACAAAATGAAGACCATGGTTAAAGTTACTCGCCTTTTTCCAAAGGAAACAACACGGTAACAACCTACATACAATACTGATTTATTAGAAATATACAAACAATTATTTTATAAATAGGTATATACACGGCGATTTTTCATTGGTTTTGGAGCCGAAGGCCACTTTATAAGGATAGTTAGTAAAACATCAAAATCAGAAACAAAAAATGTTACTAAAGTTCGAAAGTATAATCGTGGGAACAAGAGTACCCCTAGGCGCCGCGCCGCCGGCTGGTCAGCCGGAGTTCATCGAGGACACGCGGCAGTTTTGGACAGGCGTAACTACGTGGTCTCGATCGAAAATCATTTTCGCATCTTTTTTATCGTATGTCATAATTTAGATTACGTATATGGATAGAGGAATTTATTTAACGACATTTTTTCCAAAACCAATGAAAATTCAACGTGCTTTACATAAACTATAGAAAATGTGTGTTGATTATCTAGCAAGATATAAACAAGAAAAAAGTTTATTTCGCTATAGTATCACAAGCTGTATGCAAAACGAGTAAGGATAGGTTTAATGCAATACTTAACTTTTAAAAATATTTACTCAAATTATTTAAAAAATAATCGGCCGAAGGGTTCCGTACCATTATCTTTAAAATATCACGTTTGTTGTAAGGGAGCACTTATATACTTATTTTATTCGGTTTTTGGTATGTGTTGTTATAGCGACTACAGAAAGACATCATCTGTGAAAATTTCAAAATGTCGTGTTAATACGGTTCATGAAATAGCCTGGTGATACACAGACAGACAGACTTAGTGGAGTCTTAGTAATAGGATCCCGTTTTGCGCTTTGGGTACGAAACCCAAAAACTACATTGAAATGTAAAATATCTATATTGACTCTAACATATTATAAAACCAAAGATTTAATTTATAGAAATAACATTATTTTTTAGGATTAGATATATAGACAGAAATGATTTTATTTATAATAGAACAATATTTATATAGATAATAATAGAATAAAGTAAGTTAATTATAATGATATCTTAATAAAAATATGAAAATTTAATTGAGTTTTCAATAATATTTATCATTAATTGGGTCATTGTTCAAGTGTTCAAACTTTTCATACTTATACGTTTTCTGACGCACCACCTGAATTTCTCTACTTAGTCTAATGATTGACTGGCTAAGAACGTCATATTGTGTACGTACACTTTTTATGTGCAATAAAGTTTGAATAAATAAATTAAAGTCACCCAGTAGTGGGCTGGCTGGGAGGTACCTACTTATTAAATATATCTGACGCAATGTTGATTTTCAAGACAATGCCGTATTTGTCTCATATTCATAAGTTTCAAACTACTGCTCTGTAAACCATAAATTCAGAGGAGAGGTAGGTAGAGTTAAAAGTGTTATTATAACTTACATTACAAACAATGTCTTATACGTTTGCTAGACATGGTAAGTTATTCAAATCACAGAAATAAGTAAACCGCCAAACCGGAGTGGAGTACTTAGAGTTATAACTTACATTATAAGTCAGTCGCATACGTCGCCTACGTTTCGCTAGACATGGTAAGTTAGACAATTGGGTATTTTCCTAAGCCAAACATAAATTATTTTATACTGATAACAAAATGAAACGTCGCGAATGTCACTTGTCTTTGAACATATCCATTTTAACGTGATTTTAAATTTATTATTGCAGTAAAACTGATATTAAGGGCGGCATTTGACTCCAAAAAACAATGACGTCATCTGCCTGTATTTCATACATAATCATATAGAAACTGTTTGTTTTGACGTTTAGAAAAAAGTATCTGAAGACTTGTTGGAAAATAGCGTATTCCCAGAGGTAAGTTTTTAACGTATACCGCAAAACCGGCGTGAAGAGAGATATAACTTGCATTCCAAGTCAGTCGCATACGTTTTGGTAGACATGGTAAGTTAGTTGGTCACAGAGGTAAGTTTTGAATGCAAACCGCAAAACCGGAGTGGAGGTAGAGTTATAAATTACATTCCAAGTCAGTCGCATACTTTTTGCTAGACATGGTAAGTTAGACAAGTCCCAGAGGTAAGTTTTTAATGTAAACCGCAAAAACGGAGTGGAGTTAGAGTTATAATTTACATTATAAGTCTGTTGCATACGTTTTGCTAGACATGGTAAGCAAGACAAGTCACGGAGGTAAGTTTTAATTCGATAAGATAAATCTTGTCAAAAAAAAAAACCAATGAATTAGCTTAGTTATTTAGATAGGAAACATGTCACACTGATAAAACAAAATCTTTTAGATTATGTATTTACTTATTAATTACTTTATACCAGGTTAGCATCTTAGTTTAAGTTTAATTTCGGCTTATTGTATTTTTTAATTTTATGAAAATGTTGGCCACTCATGTTTTTTTATTTGGTCTGAGGTTGGTAAGTATTATTAAATCACATGAAAGTATGCTTCATTTTCGTTGCAAGAGAAAAGTAATTAACGGTGTAACATTTTTTGCATAAAATGTGATAGGGATGTGTAGGTTATGTTTCCTTTGCACTAAAAACGCGGGAGAGCAGATTTATCTACAATTCCATGTGATATCTTATACCTTTAAACAAGCAATTCTTGTATGTTTATTTATTTATATATTTCTGTGATCTCGAAAACGGCTCTAACGATTTCGCTGTAAATTGGTATATGGGGGATTTCGGGGGTAAACAATCGATCTAGATTAGTCTTATGTTTGGGAAAACGCGTGTTTTCGAGTTTTCATGCGTTTTTCTTTCTACGCAGAATATGGTCGCTAATTTCGTCGCGTCGTCCGCCATCCGTTTAGCTCAACGCTAAAGATGCGGACCGCTAGAAAGAGTGTTACGGGTTCGAATCCCACTCGGTGACTTACTTTTTTTTTTATGTTCAAGTTAATAAATATTTTTTTATTTTGTATTGATTTTAGACAAGTTTAAAAAAATGTAGTTAATGTTTGAGCTGTAACCGAGCAAAGCTCGGTCGCCCAGGTACTAATCAGTTAAGCACGTAGTGATTATATCCTCCTTGCAGTAAACATTAATTGGTTTCGGTAAATATTTACATAGTTGGTTATTTGATTAACTGGCAGTAATTATTTATTTACTTATTTATAAATCACATACAGTAAAGGGATTGTGGGACTCATAATAATAGGGGTGACGACAGGGTCCGAAAAGTATGATTGTAATTAGTCCGTCTTTTAGATTATCCAAAACTAATGAACTCGTATTTTTCAGTTTACCAAAAAAGTGAAAATTCACAAAGATATGAAGCGTCAAAGTTCCGGAGTGGGGGCTTGCGACGTCACACTTAAGCAAAAATCGTGCTTAAGTGTGACGTCACGCGAAATTTCAATGCGCTATATCTTTGTCATTTTTGGTTTCTCAGAGAAAAGAAAAAATACGTGTACAATATTTTTTAACAATCTAACCGATGGACCAAAAATATTTTTCCATTCGTCTTGCCTATTGTCAAGGCCAAGCGTTTGGCAAAGCTTCTGCAGTAATCTACCCGGCCTCTGCAGTAATTACTATAATGAACTACTGTTCACAGTTTAAAGTGAGAATATAAAGCTTTTCTTGCGAGAAACGGGAAGTTTTGGCAAATGTGTCCCGGTGGAAGTGCGCATTACTAGCGCTTTCGCAAGTTCGTAACACCGGACGTAGTCCCCGCATTGGTTGGACCACAAGGCATTGGTTCTGGCTGTCATCATTGTATGGCAGTGGTCAAGCGATGTCAGATGCCTTGAGGAAGCCTGAAAAATGTGACACCAGGATTGGCCTCTTACAAACAAAAAAAAAAATGAAACGAACTTTGTCTGGTATTTAATTGATTTTGTGCTCTGTTTCAGTCACCTGACATTATAACTTCTATCATATTATAACACCTCATAGATTGTTAACCATATTATTATTAAATCGTGTAAAGTAGATACTAATACTGTATTTGTACCAGGTAAAATAATACTTATTGCTACTTATTTAACATTTACATTACCTGAAAAGGTCGATAAGAAGGAATTATTAATTTATTAGACCATATAAAAATCGTGTAAAAACTCTTATTAAGAAAATAAAGAATCGAATTGAATTGAATTGAAACGTGGACTAACATCAGAACTTGGTGCATAATCCGCACAAAAAAAGTAGACTTGCCGCAATATGTAACCTTCATTTTTATCACTGTCAACTTTATTTGGGTGTAAAAGTAGTTTAATTCCGCGTAAACTTAAGGTTTTTAAGATCTTAAGAAAACTGAGTAGATGACTGGGTCAAAATAAATTATTCGGTACGGTTCATAAAATAAAACGTCACAAAAAAGTGTCACTTTTCATTGATTATATCAATTTTCAACATGAATTAAGATTTAATAATGCAGAGAAATGAATATTAAGAGCGCTATTTAACTTTTAAATAATTCAATTTTTAACATAAAAAAAACAACCATTTCATTTTTTTTCAGGAGTTTTTTCCATATCTCCATAGTTCTTCATCGTGTCTTCACCAAATTAGGGACCAACTTGGGAGTAAGCTTTCAAATAAAAAAAGAATCATCAAAATCGGTCGACGGTTGCCGAAGATATCGCGTCACATACATACAAAAAAAACATACAATCGAATTGATGACGTTTAGAATAAAGTGTCTGATTTGAATTTTTGTCATCTAGCGGACTCTATGTGAGGTGTTTAATAAAAACAAACATATCCGTGTAAGTTCCAGTAAATATTTATCCTCATCCCACTCTTCTTCTTTTTGTGTCGGTGGTACTATTATATTTTGTACTCCAGTATCGGCCACATCGATAGCTTTGTCACTTGCGGCCGTCAAGTCTTCCCAAGTGCAGGTGTTTTGGCACCTGGGAGTCCTGGGACACGTAAAAACTTGCTTTTTCCTATAATAAAATAACCTTTATTATTAATTTAATATTTAAAGTTTAAACCCTAATAATCTGAATCACCGGATTACTGTGTTTTCTTTCATAAATATTTAACTATTCACAGACAACTAAAAAAAATTACAAAACTGGCATTACAGTTAAGATTTTCGGAAAAAAATGTTGTCTAAATATAGTAATTAGGATGTAGAATTTTTGAAATTCAATGAAGACGATGACTTGTATTTTATTAGCCCATACCTAGAGACAAAAACATAGATGTGACTGTAAAGTAACTTTTGGACTCTATATCCTTTATCTATATTAAATAAACACTTTAAATATATATTTATAATCTGATTTTTTTAATTTAAAATTTTGATTAACAAAACTACGAAATAGTTCACTATTTCGTATTTATCTAAACCTTTGTAAATAATTTATTAGAAAAATACTTTGGTCCAAACAAATTAAATTTTAGCCATTTTTGACTCAATGAGAAAATTTGTTCTTTTTTTCAACAACCCAAATCAGTTAATATAAACATTTTTTGGGATATGTATGAAATAAAAGCTCAGAAGCTAAATCTATGTTTTCAAAACTAAAACTGACTTCACCTCCAAACTACACAACCGATTTTGATAAAATTTAGGGAGAATTTTTCAAATCGATTCAAACGTCTTCGAATAAGCGGTAAACATACTTTTTTGAAAGTTAAATCACGTTGAAAGTGGATGTGATCAGGATAAGTCACATTATTTTATTTATTTTATTGTGACGTTTTATTTTCTTAACAGTACCAAATAATTAACGTTGATCCAGGAAAGTACCCAATTGCATTATATAATTACTAATTTATCATTCGCCCTTGCAACAATTCGTTGATGCATTTTAATAATGGTGAATATGGAGAAATAAAACAACACTGTTTTTTGGACACATTTATTTGACCAACTTCATTTGATCATTACACATCGATAGATAGAATTATTACATTCCGTAATCTGACTAGATAGTGACTAGATTGCCCCGCCGGGCCACCTGTTGCTTGGCCAAGCAACTTAAAACCTTACACAGTCCATCTTAAGCACTAACCAGAGCCCGTAGGAAGGATGTGAGAGTTTTGAGGAAAAGTTGTTTAGAAAGGGAAAACACTGTCGGAAAATAGAAGAGTCTCTCAAATGGGGTCAGGTACGTAGGGAGCTTAGATCCTGGGCTCTGGTCCGAGCATTGCTCAGGCCACCGCCATCTCGTCGATCCCGCGGAGCAGGCGCGAGCGCAGCAGCGTAAACACCGGATGCTCGAACGGCATCCCTCCCACGTGCAGGAAACGCAGCGTCTCCTGCGCGCATACCAGGAAGCCAAGCTGCCCAGGGTCCATGTTCACCGGCACAGAGTCAATCAGGGGGTCGTCGTTTTCATCGCCGAAGTCGCTGTTCCCACGCTCAAGGTCCTCTTCAGTAACGCGCGGGTCGTCCCCTTCTACCGAACACATCCGTCCGAAAAGGCGATTCAACAGCTCCCTCTTCTCAGCATTGTCGGAATCCGTTGCAGGCTCGCTGCGAGAGCGTTTAAAACGGCGCTGACGCCTCACTCGCGCTCGCCTATAGCGTTCAAATTCGTCGCCTTCGCGCTTGCGTTTACATTTCATGATGGAAGTTTGCCCGGCGGCGTCGAGGTGCAGACTGCGAATGGGCCGTGCACAGGGAATTGAAGGGCCTCGATGCGATTACACCGGGACGCTGCGTCGCGCGGGCAGACGGGGCGGCGCGCGGGTTAGAGCGAGACAGCAATGCCAGCTGCACCAGGAACAGCTGGGCGAGCAGATGCAGGGCGCGGGGCTCGCACGCTTTGTTTGATAAAGTTTATTCGGGGAAATAAAACTGTTAGCCGCGATTGCGCGGCGGGCGGGGTGAGGAGGACCGCTGTCCCGGACGGCAGCTGGGGCACATCTGCCGCCTGCCGCGCTCAGGTGATCCACAGCCTGCGTCTTAAGGTGCCGACGTCGATTAATTACGCCGCCTGTCGTCTCCGGAGTAAACAAAGCACTGGCTATTGCGATACATAGTTGCGAGCGTCTTTGTCGTAGATACATGGCTATGTGCAGCTCGACTCGCATTTCTGTTTACTAGGGCGAGTTAATTGAAGGCTAGGACTAGAGCATGTAGTCAAAGTAAAAATATTGGGTTAAAATGCTATATTCGTTCTAAAATAACAAAGATAATTAAAAGTTACATAGAAAAAGTACGAACAAATATTAAAGGATAAATATTTGAATTGTCATTAGCAGGTACTTACCTACCGATATTATTCTTATTGTCCCTATTTCACAATAATGACGTATTTTCTGCCAAATGTTATTCGCGTTTCTTTATATGTATACAGAGCCGACCCCAAATAGGGAAAAAGCAGGGAAGAAGAACAAGAAGTTATTCGCATTTCTTTCCAAACAATGAAACCATCATGTCTCTACAATAAAAAGAAACAATATTTTTCAGATAAGTACTTAAATACTTAAGTCTTAAAATGCCAAACAGGCTGTTTTCACTTAACTGTTATAAAAGTACACTTACTTAACTTTCCTCACGTTTATAACAAAAGCGGCATTGTCGTATTCCAAAATATGTCGAACAGTCCTTTGTTATCGGACAGGGATTAAAAGCGACCAGTTTTCAAAATAGACGCGCGGCATGAAAAACACCGCTCCCGTTTTCCGGACAGTTCATGGTATACGATAGTTATGTACCTGTCTATGTAATTGTAAAAATCAATACCAGCCTTATGTACTACGGGACGAGCTGGCTATGTGCTATTTCTGGATGATGCCCAGATTTCCGTGAAAACAGCTAATGTGCGCGTACATATGACTGTGTATGTAATGCGGACGTATGAGATTTCCGATAATCCGCTTGCGAGTTACCGGGTCTTATGTTAAAGGAGTTTCAGTACTGTGTACAAAGGAGGTTGCATGTACTGATATTAGGTAGGTATACTTGTATGCAGATATAGCTAGACTTGCTTTATGTGGAAGCAAATTTGAGAATGTCCATTGTTCGAGTTTCATTAGATGTTACGATAGTTCTGTTGCTGGTTCGCTGCAAGCCTTTGTTTTATATCAATTTGATGGGATGTTTGAAATGTAACTAGTGAAAGTTTAATGCTTTGGGAACAATGCATATTGTTTAGTTGCATATTCCTAAACCTTGCTTTTTTGCGTTTAAAAAAAGTTGCTTATCTCTTTGAGATGCGCCAATACCAGACACAATAGTTAAACAATGGAAGTCGGGAGGAATTCCTCCCAGTGCCGGCTTAGGGGATAAAAAGAATACTAAGTATTACCATGATTTACCAATGATGAAAATATACAAATACTCGTACTTAAAACAAAAAAAGGAATCCGCAAGAATTGTCACGAGAAGAAAAACCATTTTCACCTTTGACCATTATATAAGATCCATGACATATTGCATTTTTAACCGATTTCTAAAAAGAAGTAGGTTTTTAATTTGTCGCGATATGTTTTGTTTTTATTTACTTTCACTAATTATTCGAAAATGCCAGGACCGATTTGGAAAATTCTTTTTTCGTTTGAAAAGGTACCTACCATATAAAAAAATTAACACTATCGGTTGTGTAGTTTGGAGATGAAAGGGTATTTTGTTTTAAAAATTATTTAAATACAGCAAAATTTTACCGTGTATAATTGACATAATATTATCAGGGACTTTTAAAGAAAATATTGAAAAGCACTCAAATACATCCGATATCATCTTTATACGTATACATGCATATTAAACTAAATATTTTCCCACTGAAACTTCAAATCGTAAAGTCGTAGTTGTGAAATACAATTTTGTAAAACTTTTTCGAAGTTATTAAGTACGTGAAACACCACGACACCTCAGAATGGAGTTAGTTTAAATCACACACACAAGTTACAACTACAAGGGAATGTGCTGATAAACTTTAATCAAAACTTTGAATACTAAAACTAACATTTTGCGTTTTTTTCATAAATACATAACTCTCGTTTGTCTCCACCGTTGTACTCGTAAGTTAAAAAAAACAGCATAGTATGAAACGCCAAGCCAAAAACATTGTTTAAGTGCGGTTTATAGTAGCAGTATCTGTTTAATATGTTTCGATGTATAATTTTAGCTAAAACTAATTTAATGATGACTGAGAATTACTTAAAATCCAAACAAATATTTCCTGGTGAAATATTCAAATTTTGTAATGCAGTTATAGTTTGGAATGCAATTCCGTGAAACCTGCACGAACTCTGCGAGTTTCAAACTTTCAGAGAACACACGTACAAGTAAGAACTACACGGGTGTATGCATATGTATAGAAATTTTGAACAAAATAAAAGCGCCCGTCATAAATACTGTCAACAAGCCCACAGGCTTGTTGACAGTATTTATGACTGTTTTGAAAGCAAGAAGTACTGCTCTGCAGCCTTTCTAGACATATCTCGGGCATTTGATCGAGTCTGGTATGCAGGCCTTCAATTTAAAATCAAAAAAAATGCTTCCAATCAATTACTTTCTACTCCTAAAGTCATATTTAAGCAAACGTTACTTTTTTGTAAAACATGGCGAAGAAGTTTCAGAACTACAGGAAATATTTGCTGGAGTCCCACAGGGGAGCATACTAGGCCCCACCCACACTCTACCTATTATTTACATCTGATTTACCGGAGACTGAAGGAGTGAAAGTGGGTAAATTTGCTGATGACACCGCTTTGCTTGCTGTCGATAAAAATGCCACCACGGCTTCGAATAAATTTCAAAGAAGCCTTGATAACTTTTCTTCTTGGCTCACAAAATGGCGTATAAAAGCTAATGAAACTAAATCTTAACATGTCACATTTACGCTTAGAAAAGAGACTTGCCCCTCCGTTATCCTAAATAATATCAGCGTACCTCAGGCGGATGAGGCTAAGTATTTAGGAATGCGCCTGGATAGAAGACTCTGGACAGAAGATCCAAATTATCGCTGGAAAACAAGCTTTTAATTTATAAGTGCATTATAAAACCAGTATGCACACATGGAATCCAATTGTGGGGTACTGCTGCAATTTCAAACTTGGAAATACTGCAAAGATTCCAATCTAAACTATCAAGAACTGTAGCTGTTTCTCCTTGGTACATGACCAATGACCAGTTACATTACGAATTAAATATCCCCACTGTAAAAGGAGGAGATCAGGAAAAATGCCTAAATATAAAGACCGGATATTGAACCATGTAAATGAGCTTGCCACTGGCTTCATGAAACACAGCCATATTCTCAAGATTGAAAAGTAAGACCCACTAGATCTATGCCAATAATGACTGATAACCATAATAAAAACTGATATACCCATAATATCGACTTAATGAGGTAGACAAATCATTGGACTTGGACCACTAAAGCTAAAGGAAACATAAATCTATTGCTAAATGTCCATAAGAGATAGATTGCAATAAGAAGAGTAAAAAAATATTGTTGTTTATATAAGAAAAGTATAGTTTTGTTTTGATTTTTAAAATACTTAGTTGTTGATTTTAAGTCTTGATTAAAATCTTCGCAGTTCTAATCTCGTTATAACACATTTTTCTTAACCATGTTGAATTAAGTTTGAGTTGAATTATAATGAAAGAAATAAGTGATATTTTGAAAGCTGTTAATTTGTACTGATTATAGATATGTTTAATTATTATTAAAATAAACTATATATTTTTAATAACTATATTAAAAAATGTTTTGAATTTTCATATAAAATGCGAAAAGACATTTTCCCCAACCTATTATTTGGTGCAAATTTTGATAGAGTGCCACCCTGCCCTCTATTTGCTAAATGGTTAAATATAAACAAGTGAAAAAATCACAGTAATAGAAATAACGAAGTTTAAAGTAAACTATAGGAGCTAAGTAGGGTTTACAAATCAAAAATTTATAAGCAACCAGCTTATAAAATGTACTCGGATAAGGAAAACTTCTTACAAATTCATAAAAAAATTAGTTTTTAGACGTTTGGCGCGAATGGCGTAGAATGGCGTGAACTCGAAGTCGGCATTCGCGCACTTCGTCGGTTATTTTATTATAGGTATAATGCACATTGTACGTACATTTATCTATATAACTATTTGTTATAAACTATAGTATCGTTGAGTTAGTATCTCATAACACAAGTCTCTCATCAGTCATCATGTCGAGACAAAAGTGTGCAGCCGACGGGGCAATTTGTATGAGCATGTCATTTTTTTTTGTTTTTAACTGTTATTTTATTATCATTATACTATATAGTGATCTAGTATAGCCCGTGGTTCGATTTATTACGGGTATGTCCCTTCCACGTTGTATATGAAAGGAATAAAAGCACTTGTCAAAACATTTCATTTAAGATTCCTTTTAATTAAGACTATATTTGTTGTCCTAGTGCAGTCATAAAATCTATAGATTTCATTGTACGGGACCTTACAAATAATGATTAAAATTTAATAGTACTTGTAGTAGTAAATTAAATAGTACTTAATAAGTAAACATTCCTCTCAATTACTGGCTGGATAAGTCCGCCGTTGTATGTTTACTTTTCTGATTTGTATCTGTGTTCTTTCTTATGTACAATAAAGCTTTATAAACAAACAAAACAAACAAGTACTTGAAGGCTTCATATTTTCAAATGCAATTGTCTAACAATCTAACAATTGTCAATGAAGATAATATTTTGTTATACTACAGTAAAATTCCAAAACTAATATCTCTATTAATTCTAGTTTTACACTCAATGCTAGACTGCCTCCGAAATCCAGTGGTCAATCCAGTGGTCCAGAGATCCACCATAGGTTCGAATGTCACTTATAGCAATACTTTGTGAACAGTTGTTTCGCATCTGGTCAGGATATTGTAGGTTTGAATCACGTAGCGGAAGAAGCATTACTGTTGAGGATGCAACTGGGAAAATAATTACAGAAAGATATTGTTCAAAACATATGTAATACTTTAGAGTTTACACTATATTAATTTAATAAAAACATTAAAGTAATCATGCTCCTCAGAGAAATTCAGGCTTCCTGAAAGCAATTCCAAATTTTGTTTTGAAGGCACCCAAGAATGATGGAATTTTAGTATTTCAGTGGAGCGAATTCCAAAGGTGTGCTGAAGAATGAGGATAGAAGAGCGTTTGGATCTCCTCCATAAGAAGCTGTAATAAAGAAATAAAGATTTTATTTGTTTTTGAGCATTGTAACATTCATGCCGTTAGGTTTCCGGTAGAGTAGAGTAGAGTAGGGCCACTCCAAGTCCGCCCGTGTCGTGGAAGGCGACTTAGGAAATACAAGCTAAACAAAGCTTATAAACATCAATGCGACATCTCCAACCCATCTTGCCAGCGTGGAGAGTGTAGGCCAAGTCCTCTGGCTGCTCTGGCCAAGTATGGCTCTGGTAGTACAGAGAGGGTTGTGCTCCAGAAGTGGAGATAAAATACCTAATGATAATGATGATGAATGTAACATTGTAAGAACACATAGATACATATAACTATGATATTGAAAAACCAAAAAAAGGAAATTAACTTAATTTTTAATGCAGCTTGCCGTTTCTTTATAAAGAGCAAAATCGCGCGCTTCTCAATTTGTTCAACGTAGAGGACCCGCACCTTTCATCAATGTTTCTTCCAGGCTATCTAAATGAATAAACAACTAGATGCAAAGTTCTAGTCAATAAGCAGATTGTACACAGAAAACTGAGAGTATAAGTAGATGCAAAAATCGACTAGGTACATATAAGTTATAAAAATACTTTACTAACTAATTAATATTTTAAACCAAATTCTATATATAATACATACTCACATATAATCAATCACACTAATGTTATAAAGGCGAAAGTTTGTGTCTGTGTATGTTTGTTACTTCTTCACGCGCAAACGGCTGGACTAATTTTGATAAAATTTGATATGCAGGAAACTGACAACCTGGATAGGCTTCTTTTTCAGTAGGTAACACTGCAGGGCGCAGCACACATATATACATACACACTATCACGTCTTTATCACTAACGCAGCAGACAGCGCTTGGGTTCTGGCGGCTCTAAGCAGACAATTTACTAATTTTACAAAATAGAATACTAATATCACCAATTTAACAATTGATACTTACTACAGGTATATTCAGCATTAACAAACTCGTCATCGTTACCGACATAATATTCAGATATGCATGGTAAGGCACCTACGTAGTTTTTATATGTGTGGCCTGTACTATCACAGGTCTGTGGCCCATACCCGGAATACTCTTCATAATTTTCTTCATCGCCGCTACCACCTAGAAGTAAAAAGAAACACAATTATTACTCAGTTATCCGGTCCCCTAACATCCCATCCATATACAATAGCCCAAACCAAGTATATCCTTCCCTGGTCATAAGTTCGGCAGCTGTATGGAGGACTGTCCGTTAGTGCATCTCAATGGTATATTAAGGGATAAACCTCAGTAGATGCAGGCATCTCACTTTTTAGATAAAAAGGTACTAATCAAATATCAATAAATAAAAAGGCCTATTCGTGTTGGCTTTGGCCCCATGAATGCTTCAAAGGACCGGGTCCTCATGGACCCGAGGCTGAAAAGCGTACCATAATTTTGAGTAAGTTCATTCAAAATATGTAATTGTTAAAACGTTGACCTTCGATTAACACTTAGGAAAAAATGTTTGGAAATTTATATTTAGTAAAGCTCAATGCAGACGACAGACTATCCGTGACGCACTTTTTAGTCTGTGCCAATAGAACTCATGCAATTTGCAATAACGCAAACGACGCGCAAAAAGTCCGGCGCACAAAAAATCCGCGAAGAGAACAACGTATGCTTCACCCACGCTAACGCAGACGCCGCACACGTTAGTCTGCTAGTAGTAGTAGTAGTAGGCTTCTTTTTCCGTAGCGAACACCGCAGGGCGCAGCTAGTTTTATATAATGATATACATACACACTATCACGTCTTTATCACTAACGCAGCAGACAGAGCGCTTGGGTTCTGGCGGTCCTAAGCAGACAATTTACTAATTTTACAAAATAGAATACTAATATCACGAATTTAACAATTGATACTTACTACAGGTATATTCAGCATTAAGGGGACGCACCGTGAAAATGGGCATTATCTATTTCTTATTTCTCAGCGAATATCAGAAATTTAGAACTGATACTTGCTAATAGCATACTAGAACGCTTTTTTAGCATAATTGTGGTTGTGGATACATGATTAGTTAATTTTTGTAACACAAACTTGCTCGACAAAAACACCTCTACCAAAACATACATGGTCTAATTTCTCACAAACGAGAGGGACTTCAGCTTTGAAACTTTTTAAGCAGATTAGTAATTATGTAATCTTCAAAATTGTGGTACAATTTTTTTTTTAATGCTTTAGTTTTAATTTTAGAGCCATTTTTCTATAATTAATCAGTTTTGCATGGCTTTAGATTTCAGTCATATAAGCCCTTTTGCCTTCCTGAAAAATATTGTACTTGCCGTCTCGCTTTTTCGTGAGTGTATTTAAATAAACTGTTCTTGTTGCACAGATTATTGACAGTTATACATCAAATTGTCAGATGGCCGATGGGCCTCACGAAGCAAGGACGCGTCGCTCTTCACAAAAAAAATGACATTTGATTTCGTAAAATTATTGTCACAGTGTAGAATAATATCACGTATATATATGGGTCGAACAGTCTGTAAACAAAGGTGCGAGTAACTTTCTTACACTGTGTCACTTGTCATAATGTCAAAGGAAGTGTCAAAGCATAGCGTGGCATAGATTGATTACCTGACAGACATGGTCGGCATAGATTTTTTTTCATACAAGTAATGTACATACAATATCGATTAATAATATTTTATTTTTATTTAATTACCAGTTTTGTGGCAATAAATGATTTTATATTAGACAAATAAACTTATCTATAAATAATACTCTTCGGATTTATTTACTTTTAGATTTCGAGAAATATACACGTACATACTTTACCACTGACTGACTGGCTGCCTGATTGATATGGTTGCTTGATCTGCACTGTAGTGATAGGATGGAAGATCACTTGCTTGGTGGGGGAGTAGAGAGGGGGGGGGGGGGGCTTTCTGCTTAACCCTCCAAACAAGCAACCAAGTGAAGCCTGAGGCCGAAGGCAGAGGTTACCTACGAGGCCGTAGACCGAGCCACTACCACCAAGTGCAATTTGGCATGGGGCATATTAATCATGCCAAAAAAATTAGTAAAGGTAAATAATAAAGTAAATAGGGAAAAAATATTGTAGCTCCCATACAAGATTTTTTTTCTCGACTAACCCATCGTGTAGGGTATCGTTAAATAGGTCTTTCAAAATATTTTGAGCTTGTGAACAACATTTTTCGATTTAAGGATCCGTTTCTAATATATTTGGTTTTATTAAAAGTTAAAAGAAAACTATCAATCCTAATTAGGGTACACGAATTAAAATTAGTTTTTAGACTTTCTTATCGATATGGATAGTTGTATCGATATTGTGAAGGTTTTTCGAGATCAATTATCGATAGTCAAATTAAAGATAGAGTTATACTATACAACACTTGTAAAAATATTTTTAATAGACACATCTTCCTAGGAAATGTATAGATTTCAACTGTCTGTCTATCACAGTTCTCGAGAAAAAGCCTGGTGACGCAGATAGACAGTGAAATCTTAGTAATAGGGTATCGATTTTACCATTTGGGTACGGAACCCTAAAATGATAAAAGATCTAGTTTAACTTTCAAAGAGTGGGTAAAAATAAAGGACTGAATTACCCTTTTTTGGCACTTGTTTTAAATTTTGCCCATTGTTTACTGTAGCATAACAGCCAAATAAACGTGTATTAAGTGACAAATCTGAATATATAATATTGCTCTCCTAGCATTCTCACAATACATAGACGCTCCGCAAATTCGACGTCAGTTTAGAATAAATGTAGTGCCCACAGTAGTGCCAATATACAACGTGGAAGGGGCATACCCGTAATAAATCGAACCACGGGCTACACTAGACCACTTGATTATAGTATAATGACAGTCAAAAACTTTAAAAAAATATTCGGCACTTCCATACAAAGTGTGCAGCCGCCCGGCCGATTTGTATGGGAATGTCGAATTTATTTTTGTTTCTTGAATGTTATTTTAATAACATTAAAATATAGTGATCTAGTATAGCCTGTGGTTCGATTTATTATGGGTATGTCTCTTCCATGTTGTATATTAATTGTTTTTTCAACATACTTGCTCGTAAAGTGGATCTCATTGTATTTCATCGGCTTTAGACATATATAAAGTAGCTCATAAAACACGCTTGCGTTATAAACGCAAATAGTGAAGTTATATTATGCAACAGCAATATTTTATTTATTTTTTTAAATTCCGAACACGCCCACTGCCTTGTGGCACCAGCTAGTAATGGTTGGCCAGCCGCTCTGATTTTAATAAGTATTACGGTGGGAAAGCAGCCGTCTGCTTCACAGTTTTATGGTTGAGTTTATTTAACCGTTCCTTTACCGCTAATACCAGACACAATAGTAAGACAATGAACGTGGACATTTATAAATATAGTATGGGTCTTTACCGGTTAAAATAAAAATCAGTTTAGATATACGTGTGTTGAAAAACGTGCGATATACGTGCGTATATTGGTTAAACACTCTCGGCTCTATCACGCCCTCGCTTTCGGCTCGGGCACGAAAATTCCGCCTCCTGTGTTATAACCACTATAACGCACATATATGGTAATATACACAACTATTTTTCAATTTAAAAAATATTACTTATTTTAATATAAAGAATTGAATAATGCAGCTCTTTTTTATATAGTTACGTATTTACCCCTTACTTATTTTGTACAACATGCTGACTTTTCATTGGTTTTCGAAAAAAAATCGTATTGTGAATAAATTCCTCGATCCATATACGTAATCCAAATTGGTGTATGACATAAGATAAACAAATCGAGACCACGTAGTTATGTCCGACCAAAACTACCGCATGACCTCGATGAACTCCGGCCGGCCGGACGGAGGCGGTGCCTGGCGGTAGTACTAATGGATCTCACGATTTTACATTGTTTTTAAATTTTTATTTTGACTAGCTAATTAACATATTATTAATTTTACTAACGATCCTTATACAGTGACCCTTGGTCCAAAAAACAATGAGAAATTACCGTGTATATTTTAAAATTTAAATAAATGATTTCTGTTTAAATAAATGACTATGCGTTAGCATTAAGTCCACCTTTTGTACCATTATGGTCATTTAAGATGTAATTAATAAATAAATTTTTCTTCTTTTTCTCCACGTGTCGTTGGCTCAAACTAATAAATATTGATCTTTCATTATGAATTTCGAACATTCTAGACTTCCCTCCAGAATGTTAGTCATTGCTCAGATTTCTTATTGAAAGCCAATACCTCTGGTTCATTGATCTAGTAGGCTTGATAAGTCTCAGTTTCAAAAATATAACGTAACTATTAGATTACGTGACATGACCTTTTTCAATTCTTTACAAAAAAATAATATGTTACAAAAAAAGTAAACATACTACTGATACTTTTTATTACGTCATGTCTTTCATACTGTAACCTCTATATTTTTTTAACTCTATCTGCATTGCGTTTAGACATTACTGCAAACCTAGCGGAAAAGAACGGACAACTTTTGAATCAATTTTGACAGATTTTGAAAAATAAAAACGTAGAGCCAAGCCTTAACACACTCGTCATCGTTACCGACATAATATTCAGATATGCATGGTAAGGCACCTACGTAGTTTTTATATGTCTGGCCTATACTATCACAGGTCTGTGGCGCATAACCGGAATGCTCTTCATAATTTTCTTCATCGCCGCTACCTGCTAGAGGTAAAAAGAAACACAATTATTACTCAGTTATTCGGTCCCCTAACATCCCATCCATATATAATAGCCCAAACCAAGTAAATCCTTCCCTGGTCATAAGTTCGGCAGCTGTATGGAGGACTGTCCGTTAGTGCATCTCAATGGTATATTAAGGGATAAACCTCCGTAGATGCAGGCATCTCACTTTTTGGATAAAAAGGTACTAATCAAATATCAATAAATAAAAAAGCCTATTCGTGTTGTTGGCTTTGGCCCCATGAATGCTTCAAAGGACCGGGTCCTCATGAACCCGAGGCTGAAAAGCGTACCATAATAATAAACATCACTATGTAGGCCAAAAAGTAAACGTTTTAATAGTACTGTGCAAAATATTTTACTAAGCACTATTAATTTAAAAAAATCATCATCATCAGCTTTCAAAAAGCCACTGCTGGGCTCTGTCCGCGGCCGCACACATTAGTCTGCAACCTGCACTCGGCTAGTGGTGGACGCATGGTATAATAAAACAAGGTATTCTCTTCCCGAGATGGAACAAGACTAGGTCACGATAACTTGTTCTATTCAGTAAATTAAAGGACTATCTCATTATTTCATGAATATTCAATTACATATTAGGTACCAAACTTAACTATTTAGTATCTCGTGTGATTCGTCAATTCAATATTTTATAAATTGATATATGGCCGTCGTCCTGTTGGCCACCCTAGGTACAGGTGGGCTGATGAGGTGCAGAAAGACCTGCGGTGCCTCGGAGTGGACGACTGGCAGCAACGCTTACAAGACCGCAAGAAATGGCGCCATCTAGTGTCGGAGGCCAAGATCCACTTTGGGTCGCTGCGCCACCGTAGTAAGTAAGTATAATGTAAGTTGTAAATCTGTATTGTAATTTGTAACATAGCTCATCAGGCTGGGTAATGGAGCAATACTAAATTGAGTTTCTTTTATCGTTATCTTCTCAGCAGTGGTCATTCCGAAACGACAAATAGGGCAAATTAAATAAAAGCTTAAAATAATAATTTTTCCCCACTAGTAAAGTTTGAGAACCGCTTCGACCTGGTGACGTATTCTTGTTTCACTTACGTCACCAGCTCTCACGAAAAGAGAATACCAGGCGAAGTATATTAGTAAACATAGCAATCTCGCATCAATCATCGCAAACACTTTCATGGCGTGTACCTCCGTCCCTACAGTTCTGCCGACAGAGTGACTCAAAATGTGCGTCGTGTGCGTGAGTCTACCTTCGGGGCCTCTAATAGTTTCTATGGCTTTGGGTATCTGTTACGTTGGTAATTATGTTATCTTTGGTATCAGGAGGAGAAGAGGATAGATTATGTGTTTGATGGTGTGTGCCGTGTGGTTTCTGGCAGAGTATAATATGACCACTCCAAGTCTTCCCGTGGATGTCGTAGAAGACTAAGGAAATACAAACTAAACAAAGCTAAGTATAAACATCATAAGATCTCTCCAACCCGTCTGGCCAGCGAGTGTAGACCAAATTCTCTGGCTGCTCTGGGCTATATGGCTCTAGTATAACAGAGAGGGTCATGCTCCTGCAGTGGAGATAAAAAGACCTGATGATAATGATGATGATTGTAACATTGTAAGAACACATAGATACATATAACTATGATATTGAAAAACCAAAAAAAGGAAATTAACTTAACCCCTTGTGTGTCGGAATATCAGACACAATAGTTAAACAATGCATTCTCGCGTAGATTTACGCAACGGCATACGAGAGGTTAATTTATAATGCAGCTTGCCGTTTCTCTATAAAGAGCAAAATCGCGCGCTTCTCAATTTGTTCAACGTAGAGGACCCGCACCTTTCATCAATGTTTCTTCCAGGCTATCTAAATGAATAAGCAACCAGATGCAAAGTTCTAGTCAATAAGCAGATTGTACACAGAAAACTGAGAGTATAAGTAGATGCAAAAATCGACTAGGTACATCTTCTATCTTCTATAATATAAAAATGAATCTCAAAATGTGTTGGTAAGCGCATAACTCAACAACGCCTGGACCAATTTGACCAATTCAAATGTTCGTTGAAATTCAAAGATGGTTTTTACGGCGAGAAAAATTCGAATAATCGCCGGAAAAACCCTAAAAACAGCCCTTTTCTTTTTTCCATACAAACGTACATTTTGACAGGCTATATTTGGCAGTACGAAGTCTGCCGGGTCAGCTAGTATAAGTTATAAAAATACTTTACTAACTATTCATATTTTAAACCAAATTCTATACATAATACATACTCACATATAATCAATCACACTAATATTATAAAGGCGAAAGTTTGTGTCTGTGTATGTTTGTTACTTCTTCACGCGCAAACGGCTGGACTAATTTTGATAAAATTTGATATGCAGGAAACTGACAACCTGGATAGGCTTCTTTTTCCGTAGGTAGCACCGCAGGGCGCAGCTAGTTTTATATAATGATATACATACACACTATCACGTCTTTATCACTAACGCAGCAGACAGAGCCTTTGGGTTCTGGCGGCTCTAAGCAGACAATTTACTAATTTTACAAAATAGAATACTAATATCACGAATTTAACAATTGATACTTACTACAGGTATATTCAGCATTAACACACTCGTCATCGTTACCGACATAATATTCAGATATGCATGGTAAGGCACCTACGTAGTTTTTATATGTCTGGCCTATACTATCACAGGTCTGTGGCCCATAACCGGAATACTCTTCATAATTTTCTTCATCGCCGCTACCTTCTAGAAGTAAAAAGAAACACAATTATTACTCAGTTATCCGGTCCCCTAACATCCCATCCATATACAATAGCCCAAACCAAGTAAATCCTTCCCTGGTCATAAGTTCGGCAGCTGTATGGAGGACTGTCCGTTAGTGCATCTTAATGGTATATTAAGGGATAAACCTCCGTAGATGCAGGCATGTCACTTTTTAGATAAAAAGGTACTAATCAAATATCAATAAATAAAAAGGCCTATTCGTGTTGGCTTTGGCCCCATGAATGCTTCAAAGGACCGGGTCCTCATGGACCCGAGGCTGAAAAGCGTACCATAATAATAAACATCACTATGTAGGCCAAAAAGTAAACGTTTTAATAGTACTGTGCAAAATATTTTACTAAGCACTATTAATTTCAAAAATTCATCTTCATCAGCTTTCAAAAACCCACTGCTGGGCATAAGCCTCCCATTGTCTGCGCCATCCTGTTCTGTCCGCGGCCGCTGCTATCCAGTTCTTACCAGCGACTTGCTTGATATCGTCTACCCACCGAGCCACAAGACTTTAAAAAATTTTAATTTATTAATGTAAATTTTTTTGAGTCCCGGTTTATTTTTATCCACTTCACACGATAACGGAATACTTGGGTGACTGGAAGCCTTCTATCATTTATCAAAACCAAGAATAAAATGTCAAACCCATTTATATATTTTTTGTTAATCTGAAATACGCGTGTACTTTACCCAACTCGTATGTCATCGCAAAGTAAAATACATGGGCCAAGATGGCTACAACAATGTCAATTTTGAAACTGAGGAGTATTCAACAAACTTTCGCCTAACCCAAATACAGCCTAAAATCCTTACACTTGTTAAAATAAGTTTTGTATTTACTGTGCATAGATACAATACTTACGCATAATTTTGAGTAAGTTCATTAAAAATATGTATTGTTAAAACGTTGACCTTCGATTAACACTTAGGAAAAAATGTTTGGAAATTTATATTTAGTAAGGCTCAATGCAGACGACAGACTATCCGTGACGCACTTTTTAGTCTGTGCCAATAGAACTCATGCAATTTGCAATAACGCAAACGACGCGCAAAAAGTCCGGCGCACAAAAAATCCGCGAAGAGAACAACGTATGCTTCACCCACGCTAGCGCAGACGCCGCACACGTTAGTCTGCTAGTAGTAGTAGTAGTAGGCTTCTTTTTCCGTAGCGAACACCGCAGGGCGCAGCTAATTTTATATAATGATATACATACACACTATCACGTCTTTATCACTAACGCAGCAGACAGAGCGCTTGAGTTCTGGCGGCTTTAAGCAGACAATTTACTAATTTTACAAAATAGAATACTAATATCACGAATTTAACAATTGATACTTACTACAGGTATATTCAGCATTAACACACTCGTCATCGTTACCGACATTATATTCAGATATGCATGGTAAGACACCTACGTAGTTTTTATATGTCTGGCCTGTACTATCACAGCTCTGTGGCGCATAACCGGAATGCTCTTCATAATTTTCTTCATCGCCGCTACCTGCTAGAGGTAAAAAGAAACACAATTATTACTCAGTTATCCGGTCCCCTAACATCCCATCCATATACAATAGCCCAAACCAAGTAAATCCTTCCCTGGTCATAAGTTCGGCAGCTGTATGTTGAGGACTGTCCGTTAGTGCATCTCAATGGTATATTTAGGGATAAACCTCCGTAGATGCAGGCATCTCGCTTTTTAGATAAAAAGGTACTAATCAAATATCAATAAATAAAAAGGCCTATTCGTGTTGGCTTTGGCCCCATGAATGCTTCAAAGGACCGGGTCCCCATGGACCCGAGGCTGAAACGCGTACCGTGGTTTTACGTCAATTAATACATTTAAGCTAAATAATCAAATTGTCAATCAAATTATTAAAATTACGGGACTTACCGCGATTTATATCGTTGTTGCTATATAAAACGATATTAATCGCGGTAAGTCCCGTAATATTAATAACAGTAATTGTGACCGTGAGACTCTAAAATCATATATTGTCAATCAAAACCATAATTACTTACGATTTTATAAACTGTTACTGCCAAAAATGGCAATTTATTACATTTACATAGCAGTTTTGATTTTTAGTATTGCAAAAATTTTGACTTTGTAATTTGAGTAACAGATGATATTTTGTTGTTTATTATTTACTAGCAGTCCATCCCGGCTTCGCCCGTGGTACATACATAGCCTATGTCACTCAGGGATAACATACCTATCCAACAGTGAAAGAATTTTTAAAATCGATCTAGTAGTTTCGGAGCCTATTCAATACAATCAAACAAACAAACAAATCTTTCCTCTTTATAATATTAGTGTAGATAGTGTAGATATATATTATAACGATTTATAAAACTTGGTCAGTGTGTTTTTATCAAACTAATAAGTGATTATCTTTTTAAATAAACATTGAAATGGCGATGTCGGCCATATTGTCTTGTTAAATAAAAGCACATCCGATTAAAAAGATATATTTTAATTTTTATTTCATCATTCATTTAACTGTTCTAATAGTTCTAAAATAATATCTTATTAATCTAGGATTTTTGGGACAAAAATTACGTTGTCACACATTGTTGTAAGCGGAGCGTTTGGGAAGGGCTTTACTTTTTCTATACTAAAACTGTCTCTATTTTAACTTTAGTACCTGGGCGACCGAGCTTTGCTCGGTTACATCTCAAACAATAACTACATTTTTTTAAACTTGTCTAAAACAATACAAAATAAAAAATTATATATAAATTTGAACATAAAAAAAAAAACAAAAGTAAGTTACCGAGTGGGATTCGAACCCGTAACACTCTTTCTAGCGGTGCGCATCATAAACGGCTGAGCCAAAATGGATGGCGGCCGGCGCGACGAAATTAGCGATCATATTCTGCATGGAAAGAAAAACGCATGAAAACTCGAAAACACGCGTTTTTCCAAACATAAGACTAATCTAGATCGATTGTTTACCCCGTTTAAAGGAATAAGATATAGTAAAAAAATATTTGGTTACGATGTAAATTATTCTAAAATAAACTGTTTATTGACTTTTATTCTTAAAATCCAAAGGAACTGCGTGTACCTACATTAAGGTAAGTACATCCGTCCACGTGTACATCAATGCTTTGGTAATAAAAGCCGGATTTCTTTGGATATTAATAAATACATTAAGACAATTCACAAAAGTTCAGCTAACCTAACAAAATAAGTTTAAATATTGATATACCTAATTTGTTACTGGACAGGTCTCAATAAAATCGCATCATATAAAGACTTATGCGATTGTTTTGTTTGTTTGTTTTTATTGCGTGAAAGTGGCCAACAATAGTGTCAGATTTTTCAAGCTGCCTAAAGGCATCTGACGTAGCTTGACGACTACACAATGGTGATAGCCGGCCTTCCATAGGAGGAGCTCGAGAAGTTTGTATGCCACTTGTGGTCACCCATCCAAGTGCAGACCACGCCCGACATCACTTTACTCGCGAAAGCGCTAGTCAAGCGCACTCCCGCCGGGCCACCCAGCTCCTCAATTTAATTTGATTTGAGCGATGGTATTGAGAAACGTAAACAACACAGTTTACAATCATATATTATAATATATTTACTTATAAAAATGATTTCATACCTTGCTTCGACTCCGTATAGATCACATTAGTTACGAAGGCCAATATTAAAACCGACTTCCACATTATCACTAGCAAACGTCTTCTAGAGTCTAGACACACATCAAGGACATTTAACTCCTTTATAGCGCAAACTCGAGCACTTGTCCAAACAAAATCGTGAAACAATGTAGATTATATAAAGGTGTTCTTAGGGTTCCTTACCTAAAGCTCCGCTTTTCATCTGTCCGTCCATACTAAAACTAGAATAAAAGAAATATCTAAGTGGGGCTTGGATACAACAAACGTGTTTTTTTATATATTTTGTTATTTATTTATTTTATTATTGTTTCATGTAAATAAGTGTCATGTCAATGTAAATAACATTACATTTACAAATAAAACCTATAAAAATTATTTATTTTTGTATAATATTGCTATTTTTAAATCATTTATTTTACTGACTTTTACTCATTATTCATGTTTAATTTGAAGTTATTTTCAATTATTTTCCTTTTCCGTTGTATTATTATTAAATGACATGTTAATATTTTTTTATAAATAAATATGATAATGATAATGGTACGGAACTCTTCGTACACGAGTCTGACTCGCGTTTAGCATTTAGTATCACCCGCAGTCAGATGGAATGGTTGAAAGGTTTAACCAAACATTGAAACGGCATCTGGCGAAAGTAGTAGAAGGCCATCAGAAAAACTGGGACGAGTATATTGCGCTGTTCCTCTTATCTTATAGGACTGCGACCTGCGACTGCGACCACTACAGTCACTCCAGCTTATGCCAATTTTGGAAGAGAATTGAAATTGCCAGCTGATTTACTATCGAGTTGTCCACCAGATACCCCGAAAGAAATAACCGACTACGCTAATGAACTTCGGATTAAGATGGTTGACGTCTATGAGAAAATTGGAGAGGCTGGCTTTAAAGCTAGCGAAAGGATGAAGACTCGTTACGATCGAAGAGCTAATGGGCTTAGCTTTGAGGAAGGAACACTGGTCTGGCTTCATAATCCGGTGAGGCGAAAAGGGAAATCTCCAAAGCTTCAACCAAGTTGGGAAGGACCTTATAAAATAATCACCAGAATAAACGACGTGACCTTCCGGATTCAGCGTAATCCTCGCAGTCCTCTCAAAATAGTTCATGTGGATCGATTGGCACGTTATCATGGAAGCAATAATGATCAGAACGATCATGTCCTGAGAGGGAGCAGTGTCGCATAGGACGATAAGTGATAATGACAATGTCAACGTCACAAATTCAACCTAAGAGAATTCATCTAAAGGAAAATTTCATCACTCATGTCAGCACACGATTGGCCTAGTGGTCTTGGTGTTGGACTGTGAATCCATAGACCCCAAGTTCAATTCACAGTCATGGATTGTGTTTTTGAAGTTTTTTAAGAAGTTTCTAGATAACTCTAGATTAAATTGGAATGAAAATACGGGCCCGAAATAAAAGAAGACAAAAGAAAATTTATGACTTGAGTTAGAACTTTGATGCGATATTGTTCGCATTCGGGGGATATATAAGCAGAACAAGGCGCGGGCTAAGCCAGCTTTAGTTTGGAAGGAAAATCCGAAGAAGGAAGAAGAAAAGGAAGAAAAGTAAAAAGTGGAAGTAGTGATTAAAAAGTAAAGTGTAATAGTGAGTGTAGTGAAGAGTTCAGTGCAGTAAATACGCGCGAGTGACGTTTACGCGTGTGACAGTGCAGTGACATATCCGTGCGTGACAGTGCAGTGACGTTTCCACGCGCAAGACAGTGTAGTAGTACAGTGACATTCCCGCGTAAGTACCTGTGACAACTGTGAGTACCCTAGAGTTATAAATACAGGCACTATTCCATAGGATTGGTGTTTCCTTTCCTATCGCCAACCCACTCTCATGACAATACAGTGTTTTTCCCATTAATTAGTTAAGTATTTAGTGAGTCAGTGCCACTTTTATTTGTTTATTGTGATCAATTATCATGTTTTCAATTTGATATTAATAATTACAAAAAACAAGAACGTAAACGAAAGTAAACGAATGTGTAAACGTTTGATGAATTGGTATCCAAGAAACAAAAAAACGGAAAAGAGGAAGACCGTTTAAGAGATGGTCAGATGATATCAAAGATAGCAGCTGGCATTTGGACAAGAACAGCACTAAATAGAGAGAAGTGGTAAAAATTGGAGGAGGCCTTTGCCATTAGGGGCATACAGACGAAAGATGAAGAGAACATAAAGTGAACAAATATAATTGAAACTGGAAATGTAACACTATGTCTCTATCTGAATAAAGGCTATTATTATATGACGGGGACGGGGACGGGAGCGGGAGCGGGAGCGGGAAAGGGAATGGGACCGGGTACGGGAAAAAGGAAACTGATTGGTGAACTGACTGACATCAACGCACAGCTTAAACCACGGGGTCAACCATTAAAAATTCTATTACAGCCATTTCCGACTTCTACGCGGATGTAGTCGCGGGTTACAGCTACCTACATACTACCTACATACAATGCAATACTCTGGAAAAACTATGTCCTACCCCAATGAAAGGTAGCGCAAATCATTATGGTTCTCAAGCCTGATAAAAGAGCTGAGGTCCCTAAATCCTATTGCCCTATAAGTCTTCTGCCAAGAACTTTTAAAGTGTTAGAAATACTGTTTCTGAGCAGACTAAACCCTATTCTTAAAGAAAGAAATCTGATCCCTGCCCATCAATTTGGAATTAGACATGGGCACAGTACAATTGAACAAGTCCACAGGATTGTTGACAGTATTTATGAGTGTTTTGAAAGCATGGAGTACTGCTCTGCAGCCTTTCTGGACATATCTAAGGCATTTGATTGAGTCTGGCATGCAGGCCTTCAATTTAAAATAAAAATAAAATGCTTCCAATCAATTACTTTCTATTTCTAAAGTCATATTTAAGCAAACGCCACTTTTTTGTAAAACATAGCGAAGTTTCAGAACAACAGGAAATATTTGCTGGTGTCCCACAGGGGAGCGTACTGGGCCCCACACTCTACCTATTATTTACATCAGATTTACCGCAGACTGAAGGAGTAAAAGTTATAAGTACATTTGCTGATGACACCGTTTTGCTTGCTATCGATAAAGATGCCACCACTGCTTTGAATAAACTTCAAAGAAGCCTTGATAAAATTACTTCTTGGCTCACAAAATGGCGTATAAAAGCGAATGAAACCAAATCTTTACATGTCACATTTACGCTTAGAAAAGAGACTTGCCCCCCTGTTGTCCTAAATAATATCAGCTTACCTCAGGCGGATGAGGCTAAGTATTTAGGAATGCATCTGGATAGAAGACTCATTTGGAGGAAGCACATATTCACCAAGCGTCAGGCCCTATTGGTACTCAATTTCGCAAACATATTGTATGTTAGACAGAAGATCCAAATTACTCTGGAAAACAAGCTTTTAATTTATACGTGCATTTTAAAACCAATATAGACATAGTACTGCTGCAAATTCAAACTTGAAAACACTGCAAAGATTCCAATCTAAACTATTAAGACTATTAAGACTGATTCTCCTTTTTACATGACTAATGACCGGTTACATTACGAATTAAATATCCCCACTGTAAAAGCGGAGATCAGGGAAAGAATGCCTAAATATAAAGACCGGATATTGAACCATGTAAATAAGCTTGCCACTGGCCTCATGAAACCGAGAGCCATTTTCTCAAGATTGAAAAGGAAGACTCCACTAGATCTATGCCAATAATGACTGGTGACCATAATAAAAACTGATATATCCATATCGACTTAATGAGGTGGACAAATCATTGGACTAGGACCACAAAAGCTGCTTTAGAGGAAACATAAATCTTTTGCTAAATGTGCATAAGAGATAGATAGCAATAACAAAAGTGATAAAGAAAAAAAAATATAAGTTAGATTAATTCATAAAGTTTCACATTTTGATCTTGCTTACAGATCAAAATTGAAATATATTGAAATATTTGCTATTACAATTTGATTTTTAAATTGAAATTAAGTTAAATGCTGGGCTTTTTACTTTTGCGTAAGTATTGAAAAATAAAAAATTAATCATCTACTTTCTTTTTCGTATTTGTACGACATGCTACCTATTTTGTTTTTTTTTAAGTTGACTGAGAGAGAATGGTTATATAATATAGTCCGCTAAATGTCAATATACCTAATTTTGATGTATAGTGTAGTCAGATAAGTAATACATTGTAAGTCATCCTCATATTTTAAAATTATTAAATACTCATAGCTATGTAACCATTCTCTTTTTTTAAATCACACAGTTAAATCTGACTTTTCGAGGTCCTTTCACACACATTCCTATATGTTGACCAATCCGAGGGCTCGGTGTGTAAGTTCACACAATTTGCCCTCCAAAGGTACTTTAAACTTGATGAGAGTGTAAAGCGTCATGTGTAAAAATCTACAGTGGCGCTGCCTGGTGGATACACACTCTCGGTGTGTATCTAAGAATTTTCTTGACCAAACCGAGGCTGGACCTATTTTTTCTTGTTTCCTATACAGAAAGGCTCAGAATCGCTTGCAGAATACGATACTTTTATCAAGTCCATCCGAGGACGCCCAAAAAGACCTCGGTTTGAAAAGGACCTCAGTTGTTCCTTGTGTATTCAGGTGCATGTCCCCCAATTGTACTTAAAACAAACACACACTTACACACCCTCACACACACAAAAAAACATTTTTATTAGAGGATCAATTGCATCAGTTTTATATATGTTTATACCTACACTAGATAATATAGGCTTATAGCTCCTAAGATTTATGTCAAAAATTCTGAATTGTGCTCGAGATCAATTCAAATGAAATTGAATTCCTTCTCAATTTGAACTCGCTGCTGAAATGCAATCTCATGAAACTTCGCCGAAGTTGCACAACTCTGAGAAAGTTACATGCAAGCCTTTCCGAGCGAAGTCAGTAAACACATACCGTATATGTGTATGTACAGACAAATAAACAGTTGTGCAGATTAAATCCTTACTTATATTACAAATGCGAAAGTGAGTTTGTATATACACGTCGATTTTTCATTGGTTTTGAAGCCGAAGGCCACTTCATAGGCATCGTTAATAAGACCTAATTAGCTAGTCAAAATAAAAATTCAGAAACAAAAAATGTTGTCTAAAAGTCGAAAGTAAAATTGTGACATCAATTAGTAGTACCACCGCCATACATCGCCCGCCGGCCCGCCGGGGTCATCGACATTACGCAGCTGTTTGGCCGGCTTGTAACTACGTGGTCTCGATCGGAAATCATTTACGCAACTTTTTTATCTTATGACATACATAAATTTGGATTACGTATATGAATAGAGGAATTTATTTACTATACGACATTTTTTTTTCCAAAACCAGTGAAAAGTCAGCGTGTATATGTATATTTTTTGTTACCACTTCACGCTTCAACCACTGAACCTATTTATATGAAATTTGATATAGATATAGCTTGATACCCAGAAAAGGACATAGGATAGTTTTTATCCCGAAATTCCCACGGGGAGCGAAGCCCACGGGCACAGCTAGTTAAAAATAAACTTTCATTTTATGGTTATGTTTCACTACTAAGGTACTTTACTATATCTTATACCTTTAAATGAGCAATTCTTGTATATTTATATATTAATAAATTTCTGTGATCTCGAAAACGGCTCTAACGATTTTACTGATAATTGGTATTTGGGGGTAAACAATCGATCTAGATTAGTCTTATGTATGGGAAAACGCGTGTTTTCGAGTTTTCATGCATTTTCCTTTCCACGCAAAATATGGTCGCTAATTTCGTCACATCGGCCGTTATCCGTTTTGGCTCAGCAGTTTAGGGTGCTTACCGCTAGAAAGAGTGTTACGGGTTTGAATCCCACTCGGTGACTTACTTTTGTTTTTTTTATGTTCAAGTTTATATTTTATTTTATTTTGTATTGTTTTTAGACAAGTTTAAAAAAATTTAGCTAATGTTTGAGATATAACCGAGCAAAGCTCGGTCGCCCAGGTACTGATGCAAAAAATAAGGAGTACCCATAACCAGAGAGCCATGCATGATAATTATAATTTTTCAAAACTAAAAACCGACCTCGCATCCTCAAATTTCACAACCGATTTTTTTAAATTACTATGGGACCATCTCGGGAGTTCCCTTTCAAACAAAAAATAACTTTTCAATTTGGTCCAGGCGTCTGAGAAAAATAGAGGAACATATATAAAAAATATATACATTCAAATTGATAATCCTCTTATTTTAAAGCCGGTTAAAATCAATAAACATCCAAAGCTGAAACCTTTTACTGCGAAACATTTACAAACCGAATCATGGCGCTTTTCCACCGACGATGAGAGAATCCATAGTACACTAAAGAAAATACAGATCAAAATATGTTTTATTTTTCTCCAATAATGTGATATTACAGGTAGGTACAGTTATTTCTATACAAGTAGTGATTATCCTCTCAGATTGGTGGAGATTGGAGTCCGTGAAAGGCTTGGCCTGTGGCGCAGATCTCCGGAGCTCTAACTGCTAGATACAAATTTAAAACTGCCCAGTTTTGCAATAGCAAAGCCGGAAGTATCCTTTTGCGTTTTGAGTTTGTGTACTCTATCTTACACTGCTTTGAATTATCGTCTTTAATATCAATAATAATGATATACTCAAGTTGAAATAGTGACTAAAACAAAAACTTGATTGCATACAATTTTCTCTATGGAAAGAAATTGTCAAGTTGCCTCCAAATCACGTCTTATCTACTCGGTAAACAGCTAGTATTCACGAAATACTTGAAGATAAACCTTGAATAAATAAAAATTAATAATAATAAAAATAAAATAAACTTTATTGTTGTGTCTCTTAAGTTCTAGTACTACATAGAGATTGTTATACAAAGTGACTTATATCTTACATATCTATACATGTTATTCAGTTACATCACATCGAAATTTGTGGAATATAAGTTGTACGAGCCACAGTTTGCAACCCGTACTGTTAAGTTAGTTTGAGTGCAGTTTTAGTTAAAAAGATATAAATCAAAGATGTACATGTTCACTATTCGTTTATTTTCATACACTAAAGTTAGTACAAACAAAATGCGGCGGCAGCGGCCGAAAGTAGGCCGGCCTAAAGTAGGTTGATACATTGCATTTTTTATGTACGCGATCTCGTCCCGTACATAAGTGCATTACTGACAAGGCAGTGATCATAATACTTTCTTCTTTCCACAGCTTCTTTCAAATAACTCTTGAATATTGTGAAAATATCCAAAGAAGCCAACGCGCTCGGTTATGGGCCGTCGCGTCGCGCACCACCTTCGTCCCGTTTCAACTTAGATTTTTGCTGGCTTACGGGGCGGGAACTTGGGTGAATTCCAACCTTTTTTCTTGTACTTACATTCTCAGCGGTAACGCGTCAGAGCCCGCCGGCGGAGTCCGCTACCTATCCTTGGTGATTTGAAGAGGTTACTGGATTTTACACAGCGACTGCCGTCTGATTTCCGCAACCCAAAGGTTAGACCAGAACTAATCCTGGATAGGTTTAAACAAACACTAGATTCGGGACCCACAGCTTAACGTCCCTTCTGAAACATGGAATCATCTTGCTTTTCTGATAATCAGGTTATACAGGCTTGCGATATCTTAATATGGCATGCTTGTATATCACCTGATTATTCAGACTCTTATCAGTATCAAAACAACTTTTCACAAAATATGCATAAGTACGACCTCTGGGTCATAAGGCAAACGCCTTCCACCGGACGATGGAGGCAGTCAAATATTTCGATATGTTCCTTGGGGAAACTTGTTCAGTATCATGGACTAAATTCACCCTCAAAATAGTTTCAGTATATTTTGTTAAACTGTTGGTATAAAGTAAGTGGCTTGCCTCACCGCCGGTTGAAAAGGACCTCGAAATAGGCATTACGCCTACCTACATACATATAAACGAGTACTTACCCACTCTCCCACAAATTGCATGTAGCACATTTACGCAGGTACATTAACTAGTTCGGACGGGTATTATTGGCTGTCGCAAACAGACCGAACGATGTCATTGTAAAAGCGACCAAATTGTTTGTGGTCACTAACACAAAGAGTACATTATTTTGGTTCAATTAATAAGGTTTACTACCAGAGCCATACTTGGCCAGAGCAGTCAGAGGTTTTGGCGTACACTCTTCTCGCTGGCCAAACGGGCTCAAGAAATGACTTTGAGAGAGTCGTGCTCCTGCAGTGGAGACTAAAAAGACCTGATGATGATGATGAAAATAAGGTTTAATGTTAATTTTAAAGTTTTATGTCGTGTGGTTTCCGGCTGAGTTGAATAGGCTATATAAGTTCTATTCTAAAGTCTCCTGTTGCCTTAACCAGATGCAAAATTAGGTTCTCTTTATATAAGGTCTAACAAAATATACTGAAACTATTTTAAGGGTGAATTCAGTCCGTGATACTGAACAACTTTCCCCAAGTAACAAATGTCGAAATATGAAAAAGAATTTTTGGCTTTCCATACAAATTCGGATCAGTTGAATGGGTCAACTTGTATGGGAGGCAAAAAATTACTTTTCATGTTTCGTTTGATACGTGTTCTTTGGGGAAAGTTGTTCAGTATCATGGACTGAATTTCAGTATATTTTGTTAGATCATAAATAGGTATAGGTAAAGACATACCCTTCCGAAACATAAATTGCTAATTTGGTATTAAAGTAAGTTAAACAAGAAACATTGAACATTTTGGTCACTTTAATAGTTTAGGGTAAATTATGCTATATTACAGCATAATTTACCGTCATGTGTTTGAAATGATGTCTTCAGAGGTGGACAAATGGCGCCATTACGGCTTTTTCGTAAGGAAAATAAATGGTAGCGTATTAGAAGAAACGAGATGGGTCGGTTATCGTTATGTTATGATGTATTTGTACGTTATGAATGGGCTGTTCCTTTTTCTTCGAAATGGTTTTAGGTAACAGTTTACTCTTCTTGTGGATTTTCGATCACGCGCGGTCTTTTTAAGCTACTTCAAAAAAGGAGGAGTTTCTCAATAGGGGTGATGACAGGATCAGAAAAGTATGATTGTAATTAGTCAGTCTTTTCGATTATGCTAAAATAATGAAACCATATTTTTCAGTTTACCAAAAAAGTAAAACTTCGCAAAGATACGGAATACAAAGGTACGGAGTGGGTAGCTAAGCACCGCATTTTAACTTAGTACTTACCTAGCCGTGACGTCATGCGAAATTTCAATGCGCTGTATCTCAGAAAGACAGGTATTTGTTTCCCAGAGGAAGGAAAAGATACGTGTACAATATTTTTTAATCTAACTGATAGGCTAAACATATTTTTCTATTCGTCGTGCCTATTCGAATGTATATATGTTTTTATGTTCCTTAAAAATAAAAATAAATATTTGAAAGGGTATGCATGCAAGTAATTTGGTCCCATTTTCACCAGGTAAAGACCTGATGAAGGAATCCTCGAGAAATCGAGGAACTTCTCAAATATTCTAAGCACACATTATATTGATTTTAATGTCTTTGTTAATAAACCTACATTTAGAATATCTGTATAACCCAAAGGCCTATTGTTCTATTTGTGATTGATAAACAGTAAAGATTGAAATAAAATAAACCAAGCATTTGCATTTATAATATGTTTTGCTGAAGTGGAACTGATGTAGAATACCAGAAATATAAATTGCTTTTTTGATTTATAAGAATTTTATAAATAAAAATATATAGGGTGGCGGAGTAACGAACACACTTTAAAATAGTTTGCGACGAATTGATAACCGCTTCCTTTTTGGAAGTCGGTCAAATAAGTCCTCAAGGCAGTAGCAGAAGGCAAGTTTTACCTATCTATGTATACTATAAAATATTTAGGATGATTAACTAAACTTTCATAAAATAATTAAGAATTTTAATTAAAGTATCACCTTTGTTTGCAATTAAATACAGTAATTTAATTATTTATGTAATATTAAGCCCTAATAAAAAACTAAAATAATGGGTATTCTCTGCTCTACAAACTCAAAAGAAAACTACTAGAACGGAAAAAAATCAAATAAAGGATTGGTGTTCTATAAGAGTTATGAGTAATAATTAAATTCCTATATACGAACAAAGGATAGCTGTATCAAGTGACATTATTGAACAATTTCATTACAACCGGAATGATAGTCGCGACAAAGGCTAATTTTCAGCTTTGCTATTGCAATTTGCACCTTAAGTCTAGTGTAATAAGAGATTATATTGTGGCATTTTACCTCAGAACGGAGACATTTGGCGACATGCAGATCTGAAAGCATTCCGTACAGCATTTCGATATTGAACAGTGTTTTTGAAAGGGGGATATGATTTCGCAAACTTCAAACAAGTCGAATCTGCTATCAATTTTTGTTTGCCAATATCTTTTCATTTTCCTCGGCAATCATTTTTCTGTTTGTTGAACGTTTATTTCAATTTTATGTTCTGAAAGTGCCAATCGATGGCGCAATGATAACTATATTTCTTTCCTAGGGTGGCAGATATTAGGGGGGCTTATTTGAGGCTAATTGCATTTTTCCCTTTCGTGCCTTGCGGCAGTCGAGACGGTAGAACTGCGCTTTTAAAATTCTTTCGATATTTCAGTTAACTCAGCTTCATCATCATCGTCATTAGGTATTTTTATCTCCACCGCTTGAGCACGACCCTCTCTGTACTGCCAGAGCCATACTTGGCCAGAGTAGCTAGAGGACTTTGGCCTACTATACACTCTCCACGCTGGCCAAACGGGTTGGAGAGGTCTCATTGTTTATAAGCTTTGTTTATCCTAAGTCGCTTTCTACGACATCCACGGGAAGACTTGGAGTGGCCCTATTCTACTTCTGCCGGAAACCACACGGTGAATTCAGCTTAGGGGCGTCAAAACATGAATAGGTACTGACGCCAAATGTGTTGTAATCCGCTAACGCTTTAAGCTTTACAGCCTATATTGGTTCAATACTGGATCAAAGGTTTCTCTTCTCTAAAGAATTTGCCTATAATCAATAATCATGCTTGTTGGTTAATGATCGCAGTAGGTAGGTGATCTTTGGACATTGGAAGCTGGCTTTCCATTCTTCGAGCACCTATACGAGTATATCTCACTTTTTCTTGCTAACGCTATGTCTTGTCCACAGTGCAAATGCTTTGGTGAATAACATTTAATCTGTATAATAATAATGATTAAATAATAGAAATAAAAAAATTCTTTTAGTCGCCTAAATGCGGTACCCTAGGGAGAGCAAAAGGTGGTGATAAATAGTATCTTATGTTATTTTTTATTTATTTTAACTTTATTAAACAAAATACAATTTGTTAACACAATAGGCGGACTTAATGCTAAAAAGCAATATCTGACAGCAAAGAGCTATAATGTACTTATGCCGATGTCTTACAGCCAAACTTAAATTTGGTTTGACAGAAAACTTTGTGGGTGCGTTGCGTGGTGCATAATAAAGAGAATTTGATGGGTGTGTATTTTTACTAGATAAACTTATCATATTTTTAACAATGACGTAAAATTTTATTTACAAGCGGTTTAGCTAGTTTAGTTGAGAGTAGAGTCTTTATCAATAGGTTTACTGCTTTGCTATAAATCGTTGATCTAATGTACGATTTTCACTAAGGATGCGAGAGGTCTCGGATTCAAATCTCGGACGAGAGAAACATTTTTGCTTTTTAATATTGAGATGGATTGCATTAAAATCTGATACCGCGACACACAAATGATCAATTTACATTCATATCAACTACAACTACATTTATAAAACATTTTCACTGGTTTTTCCTATATTAATTTGGTTTTACAAACAGAAATACTACAGATTTAGTTTGCAATAATACTATTGTTTTCTAGATTCTAGACCAAGATATTGTCAATCAAGTTTGAGTGCCACATATGTAAGGCAGTGCGTATGTTCTCCAGTATCTAATCCAAGTTATGTGCCGGACGTCTTTGTGCGGCCATCTTGTGCATTTCCAGGCTTTGGCAATTTCGTGTTTGTGAGCTTACGTTACCAACTAGTGAAATTCAGTTCAGCAAATAGCTGAGACGTCTGCCTATTGAGGCATAGAGTGGATAATAGGTAGATAGGTCCTTTACATACGTTTTATGGAGTTAGTCTCGAATAGTTATGAAAAAATAATACTAAATAAATCCAATTAATAATCTAAATACCGTGTTTTTTTTCGGCAGAGTAGAAAAGGACCACTCCAAGTCTCACCGTGGATGACGTAAAAGGCGACGGAAATACCTACAAGCTAAACAAAGCTTATAAACATCATGAGACCTCCCCAACCCGTTTGGCCAGCGGGTGTGGAGTGCAGGCTAAATCTTCGGGCTACTCTGGCCAAGTATTTCTCTGGAGAGAGGGTTGAGCTCCTGTAATGTAGACTAAAAATAATCTAATGATGAATATTCTAAATGTGAACGTTTCTATGGATGGCAAATGGCTAAACTAGTTGGAATGTGCTTCTAGATAAATGTCTGTTTTTTTACCCCTGATAAAATAAAATTAAGTACCTGTATTCGTTTTTTCGTTTGGCGTCGTGACTTTTGATCCGTGGGATCCAAGTATTATAAAATTTATTAAAAAAGTAACTCTGCGGCTTGCCTCCGCCACTGGTGACAAGAGGACTGGCTCATATCTCTTGCAGAGGATTGCAGCAACTATTCAGCGTAGGAATGCAGCCACTGCTCTTGGCACCATGCCACACGAACCATATTTAGATTTTAATTAGGATTTTAATTTAATTTAAAGTTTAATTTATTATTGTTTTTTATTTTTGAACTTTTTATTGAACTTTTTGGAAATCTTTGGGAGAGGCCTATGTTCAGCAGTGGACGTTATGTGGGTGAAATTATTATGATGATGATGATGATTGTTTTTGTTTCAAAATAAAGTTTATATTCCATCGAAAAAAAATCTATTCGAAATTGTAATTTTCATAGCAGCTAAGGGGGCGGGGGACGACAAGGGCAAGCGGTGGTAAGCGCTCGAGTGCGTCGCGGCGGCTTCTTCAATGGAGCCGATGACAGTCGATGCCGCGCTTTGACGAGAAATGCCGCCACTTCTTATCGAGTCGAAATGGTTTCAGCTTCAAAGCCATCAGCCCGCCACTGAAACGGTGTTGCTATTAATAATAAATAAATATACAAGGAAAAATTACACTGATTGAGTTAACCCCGAAGTAAGTTCGAGACTTGTGTTATGGGATACTAGCTTAACAATAATATTTTATAACAAAAACATACTTAGATAAACATCCAAGACCCAGGACAATTTCAATAAAGCGGCCAAGTGCGAGTCAAAAATAAAATAGTATATTTTTGTCCCAGTCTACAATTCCACATCCCTATTTTAAAATGAGATTTGAAATTTAGCTTCTAAAAAGTGGACGGAATAAGATGATAAAGAAATGAGGTAGATATCATGCAGCACGTTACATAGGTACATTTACATAAGACGTATCAGGCGATCGATATTACCTAGGCATTGGTTGGATTTCTGTTAATACCTTGTAATTGGTTAATGCTTTGTCTTAATTATGCAGGGTTGTTAACTACCAAACCCAATATTCTATCTGAGCTCCTACTACTTACGCGCAATAAGTAGGTTTTGTAATTAGAATAACTACCTGTTTACTATTAAGTACCTAATATACAATTATCTTTATTGCATTTAATTTAAATCGTTACATATTGTCACTATTACTACACATAATGTCAACTTATAATTACAATTAAAACCCGCCCTACCTAATTAGAATATACTTAATATAGTGGAGTTAAAAACAAATTAGAAATATTTATATAAAACTTGTCTGCACGTCTGGTCGAGGCAATAGGAGACTTCAGAGCTGACAGCTTTCTTGCCCAAAGAATAATAGCCTTGCTATTCAGCGAGGCAACGCTGCCAATGTTCTGGGTACTTTGTCTCGATCAGATGCATTTGAAGAAATTTTTAATATTTAGTTTATTTTATTATAGGTATTTTGTTTAAGGTTTTAATTCAGATTTAATTAATTTAAGTTTATTTATTTTTTATTGTTTATTCCTATAGTATAATTCCTAAAGTTAAGTTCAGAAAGTGATTTGATCATATAAATTACACAGTTACGATTTGCCTCTGATAAATATTAGTCCCTATATATTTATTTATTGGAACTCAGAGCAAAAAATTTTTGGGCTCGTCCGGGATTTGAACCCGGGACCTCTCGCACCCTAAGCGAAAATCATACCCCTAGACCAACGAGCCGGCTATTTATTGCTTTTTTATAAGTGATAACCTCATAACACTGAGTATTCTTAGTTATACGATTAAGCATACACTCAATACAATTATCTATTTAACTTATCACTGTAATCAATAAAATTTATAACTGTACTTAGTAAACAATAATAAATTAAATAATAGTATATCAAGTGACATACCTATCGATATAAAGTAGATTATTAAAGATAGTCGTAATAAAATAAATGTAAGTATCGTTACATAAAAAGGTAATAAACAGGCGGCTCGTTGGTCTAGGGGTATGATTTTCGCTTAGGGTGCGAGAGGTCCCGGGTTCAAATCCCGGACGAGCCCGAAATGTTTTTGAATAATATTTCTTCTTCTTTTTTTCTTTATTCTACTCTAGGTGAGGTTGCCATAGCGTGTTAGTCGCTTCCATTTTCCTCTATCCTTTTTTATTAACAGTTACATCTTTACTATAACATCTTAATAGAGAATATGCACTTATTACATTTTATTTGCTAAACAAAATCTTTATTAACCACATTAAACAAATATGAAATAATTTATAAAATATCTTAATCAATAATCTTTTTAGGGTTCCGTAGTAAACAAGGTACCCTTATAGTTTCGCCATGTCTGTCTGTCTGTCTGTCTGTCTGTCCACGGTCCTACAGAGAAACTATAAGTACTAGAAAGCTGTAATTTGGCATAGATATGTATATTAATTATGGCGAAAAAGTCGTAAAATAAAATATGGAAAAATTGTTTACTACGGAACCCTAATAATCTTTTTAGGGTTCCGTAGTAAACAAGGAACCCTTATAGTTTCGCCATGTCTGTCTCTCTGTCTGTCTGTCCACGGTCCTACAGAGAAACTATAAGTACTAGAAAGCTGTAATTTGGCATAGATATGTATATTAATTATGGCGAAAAAGTCGTAAAATAAAATATGGAAAAATTGTTTACTACGGAACCCTAATAATCTTTTTAGGGTTCCGTAGTAAACAAGGAACCCTTATAGTTTCGCCATGTCTGTCTGTCTGTCTGTCTGTCCACGGTCCTACAGAGAAACTATAAGTACTAGAAAGCTGTAATTTGGCATAGATATGTATATTAATTATGGCGAAAAAGTCGTAAAATAAAATATGGAAAATTTGTTTACTACGGAACCCTAATAATCTTTTTAGGGTTCCGTAGTAAACAAGGAACCCTTATTGTTTCGCCATGTCTGTCTGTCTGTCTGTCTGTCCACGGTCCTACAGAGAAACTATAAGTACTAGAAAGCTGTAATTTGGCATAGATATGTATAGTAATTATGGCGAAAAAGTCGTAAAATAAAATATGGAAAATTTTTTTGTTTCAGTGTAGCTGCCATACAAGTAAAGACGTAGTCAATATTTTTTTTCTCGACAAACACATTGAGTAGGGTATCGTTGAATAGATCTTTCAAAAATATTGTTAGCTTGTGAACACCATTTTTCGATTTAGGGATCCGTTTCTGAAATATTTGGGTTTAAAGTTCAAATTTTTGTTCGAGTCAAGTGTCCCCCCCTCTATATGCTAAACGGTTATATATGGCCACGTGAAAAAAATTATAGCATATATAATGTAGTTTGAAGGAAAACTATCAGAGCCAAGTAGAGTATGGCGATCAACTTATAAAATGTACTTGAAAAAAGACATTTTCATACAAATTCAATAGATATTAGTTTTTAGACGTTTTTAGTGGCAAGAACTCAAAGTTGGCATTCGCAACTACGGAACCCTACACTGCGCGTGGCCCGACACGCACTTGCCCAATTATTTTTACCTTTTTTAACAAATTTTTCAATACATTTTGATTCTTTTTTCATTTTTAGTACTTTACTTTTGAATATTTATGGATAAACTGTAACACATATATGAATATTCCCAGCCCATCCTTTTTCTTTGGCCCTCTTCTATTTCTTTTCCCAGTTACCTTCATGTTAAAAAACTGAGAATAATATAAAGTACGTAATAATAAACATTTTTATGACTGGCAGGCAGAAAAAAAAATTACGTGTATGACTATGTAGGTATGTCCTTATTTTTAAAAAAAAAATGTATCCTGTGTAGATATTTATTTTTGTATTGTACACGCCTTACCTCTTTCTTTCCATTTCCTCTCGCGGGTCTACTGGGAGAAATTTATTGAGAAATGTTGCACCTGTGTAGTATGTTAACACTTTTATAAAGTTTTATTTGCAAATTTTTCAAGTGTACCATAAAATAAACAAATAATATAAAAAAAAACTACATAATGATATTCGAGCTTTTCCGTTGTTTTTCACGTTGTGTTGACCTAATTGTCAAAACAAATCGCGCATCAGAGTAACCCAGACAGTCATCAGCATGAAAATCAATACCGAATGAACTATTGTTGGAGTGCACTCAAAAATTGAAGCGTACAAAGCAATACGTGTACCGTCGACCACAGGTCAAGCGACGCGACGCTTTGCCATGCGATTGTGTACTTTACACGTTCGCTATGAAATACCATACTACGAAAGGTCTTAACCGAGTTTTAAAACTATACCTTGTTGTCATAACAAGGTATAGTTTTAAAATTCTTTCTGAAAAGTACGAGAGCGAGAACGCGAACTGGAACGGGAAAGGGAACGTATTCGTACGAAATGCAAGTAGCTAAAAATTATTTATTTTTTGAAGTACGTTTTAAAGAAATCTTCTTATATTTATACTTAACTGAAAATTTTCCTTGACAAAATAGCAAATTATGGGTCCTACAATATTATATTACATCATAAATCCTTAATTCTTAAAGTCACCAGGGGTCGCTCCATTTTCCTTTATTTTTTCCCATGACTAGCAAGTATCGCCTTGGAATCAATTAGCTGACGAATGAAAAAGTCGTGTCATCAAAAGTAAGAAGGTACCTATTTACGGTAATATGGTTTTGATGATAAATTATACTAAAAGAGACATGTCACACAACTGTGTATTATCCAAAATAACAAAAGGACGACCTCCGTGGCGTAGTGGTCACCATAGAAGTAGAATTTTTTTACTGCGTAAACACTATGCTAGTCCGCCACCAAGGTTCCCGGTTCTAGCTAATTTATTTTTATTTATTTATTCATATTAATAGTGGAGATTTTCGAATAAACAGAGGAACATACCGAAACTAAAAGGTTCTTGGAACCCTAAATGTAGTTTTGCTTATTTCGATTTATACATTGAATTATTTATTATAAAGGACAAAGCAATAGCAGACTTATCAGCTCGTTAACGGATCGACACCGTATCGCTTTTCGCTGCACCCTCCGCCAGGCGTCAACCTGATGTACGCACAAACCGGATCATCTTTACGGCTACCGCTCGACGAGACGCCACGCTTACCGCTCGTCGACCGCTCCAGTCAATCAGTGTCTCCCTTTGCAGCGTTACTTTTTGTTTCGGGTACGGAGAGACGTAAGCGCGTGGACGACGAGCCGTAAACGCGGCGAACATAACTTGATCAACTCGCAAATGAGCTCGCAAATAAAATAAAAGCGAATCGTGAGCTGGTCCCGAGAAAAGGCGGTTAAGTTACAAATCCGAAAAGTGTAGTACTGGTTCAAAGAGGTCTGACGTGGTTGCGCTAGTAAAACGGAGAAGTACCCATATCGGCCCGTAGCTGTAAGTGCTGTCATGTTCATTCCAAAGTGGACATAGCTCCAACGCTCTTGCTGCGAAACGCTGGCTAGTGAGCACAGAACTGAACTGAACTGAAGAACACTGCTCGAGTTGTTACGTTTACGTTCCGTTTACGAGTTGATAAGTCTGCTGTGACCTTTAAACTACGTGGGTGGAACCGAGATTGAATGAAAGCCTTAACGAGTTTAAGTTTTCTTAGAAGGGAAGGAAAATTCAATAATTCTGCGTCGGAGAATATTTTTACACGATTTGCGGAGTCTAACAAGATAATAAATAGGTCTGAGGGCTATATCCTTATGAAATACAGTGAAAGCATGTAATATATAACGGATTATCTTTTTTCTGTTTTGTTTTTCTTTAGTATTAAAAAAAAAAAAACAAAAGGAAGAATAATTAAACTTGGAATTTCTTACAGCCACACATATGTTGCCCCCATGTCATGTTTTATTTCATAAGTTTTAAAGAAAATATTAAAGCTTTTAAGGTTTTTAAAATAAATGAGATAGTTTCAATTTATTTTATAATATCTATTTGTTGTACATTTCTAAATCCGCAGATTTAATTTTGTATAAAAATCCAATCGACGAGAAATAAAATCTATTTATTCATTTTTGCTTTTATTACGACGAAAAATAATTATATATACACATTAAATTTTCTTAAAAACTAAAATAAAGATTATAAAACTACTCACTACAATACACTACAAACTAATATTCACAAATAAAAAAGGCCCGGTAATTGTTTACCCTGCGGTAACGTGCCCAGAAGGCTGGCTGCATTGCCACGTTGTATGGCAATGCTTATTTTCTGACCTAGATATAGGCCAGCCTTCTGGTCACGGGAAACTTCAATAAGTTTCCTTGAGATAGCGCCGTATAATTTGTGAGCTGTGCTTTATTAATTTACATTTGATTCTTTATTTAATAAATTAAAAAAAGGCGATATGGTAGCAGAACCAACCAGAAGTGGTGCCCTCATTCGAAACAAACTGTTTAAAAGTAAACACGGTGTCAATCAACAATTTGATCTCCAACAATTCCAGAAAGACCTTCAAATCATTCCATGAACGACCCGGAAAGTTTTATTGATAGTCCGTCTAATGTTAAAACAAGTTTTCAATTTTCAGCGGTCGTTCATAAAACAATTCAAAGGTCTTTCCAAACATTGAAAATCAAATAGCCAATCATCACCATATTTACTTTTATACACTCCACTTCAAATAAGTGTGCCACCTCCGCCAAATTCTGCTGCCATTTCACCGAAAGAAACTTGTACTATTCAAATCAAAACAGACTTGTTAAAGTGAAAAGTGAACAATATACGTTTATAGGGAAATGCGATTCCCATTGGAAAAGCCCCACGGCCGACAAACAACCAGGGAGGCTTTTAGCCAATAAAGGGAAGCGGCACGTAGTACGGATCCGTGTTATCACTTCAGTTATTTTCGTCCTCTGTTGCGAAAAACTGTACAATATAAGTTCCATTTTATTATGTTTTTGTCGACATATTTTAGGCTTAAAGGCTCACGAAGTGTGCTGCTTGAAATGTCTACGAGAAATGTGTAACACTGTTGGTAGGTATAATACATACATATATTCACGCCTCGTTTTCGTTTCCTATGGGGGTAGGCAGAGACTATGGATTTTCACTTACTACGATCCTTGCAAGCCTCTTTTGCTTCGTGTTGACGAAGGAGAGCATGCATGAAAAGAGTTATGAGTGTTGACTCATAACTCTTTTCATGCATGCTCTCCTGTTATGGGTACTCCTTACATCACCTATTAGGTATTATCTTCTTTATATATATTATAAAAATTAGCTGTACCCGCGGGCTTCGCTACCCATGGGAATTTAGGGATAAAATGTACCCTATTCCCCAAGTCTCAAACAAAATCCATATCAAATTTCATCCAAATCGGTAGGATTACATGTCACGTTGGTTATCCGCGATGGACTAAACTACTGAACCGATTTTAAATTTGATTTGCACATCCTGTGCAATTTGGTCCAACTTGAAAGATAGGATAGCCTTCATCTAATTTATAGTCGCGATATTATTTTATTGCACTAGACTGATGCAGATACGCCGGAATTTTAAATTTGATTTGCACACTGTGTGTAATTTGATCCAACTTGAAAGATAGGATAGCTTACATCTCAATTTACAGTCGCAATATTATTTAGTAAAATTATAAAGTGTAAATGAGAAATGTCTCTTTGTGTCCCGTACATCCCGCATGTCCCCGAGGAAATTCAGTGTCCGCATGGAGTCGTAATTAAAATTACTCTCGCCGTAGAACTGCGAAATCGATTGGGGTTAATTTATTTACAGAGTGATAATAATGAGTTTTCGAAATGTTAAATTACATACCTAATTAAAATTATGTAAGCACCCGAAAAAATTGCTAAGAGAATACTTTAATTTTCCGGGGTTCAGTGCTCCTCCCTTCCTTTCTTATCTCTATATATCCCTTTGAGATAAGAAAGCAATGAATTGATAATATAGACTTATGACGTCATAGTTGTTTAGGAGTCAAATAGCGCTCTTAATACTGCTTTCTGCAATAATAAATTTAAATCAGTTGAAAATGAATATAATCATGCATGACGGGTGACATTATTTTGTAATGTTTTCTTTTCTTAAAATAACAAAAAAAAAATCATTTTCCTCAGGGCGTTGTGTAAAGAGACAAGTTGTTTCTAATGAGACAAACAACTTGTCTCACATAGCGCTTTAGGCACAAGATAAATATTTTCTTGTTTTCTTTCGTCTGTCTTTGGTACAATATCTAATGTGGATGTAGCTAACTAGAATACCTATGTATTTTACTAAGTAATAACAAGTATGGCTTCCAATTTACATAAATGTATAAGAAATTATCTAGGTTAGCGTCGCTTACGCTTCGTGCTATAATCATCATCATCATCATCAGGTCTTTTTTTCTCCACTGCAGGAGCACGAACCTCTTTGTACTACCAGAGCCATACTTGGCAGGAGCAGTCAGAGGCCTACACTCTCCACGCTGGCCAGACGGATTGGACAGGTCTCATTGATGTTTATAAGCTTAGCTTGTAATTTCTAAGTCGCCTACGATATCCACGGGAAGACTAGTAGTCCTACTACGCCGGATACCACACGGCATGCTATATTAAAATTTTTAACATGTTTTTACAACTTTGAAGCATTTAAGATTTCATTATAATAAACAAATGCCCCTAAAATTTAATGGGTCTTTTACAGGTAAATTTTGCACCAAAAAACCAAAGAAAGCCATTTCAGAATATTTTTTAAAAACTAAAAACAGACTTCAACACTACGCTACACACCTGATTTTCATGCCTAAAAAGTATGCCCTTTAAAACAAAAAATAATTTTCCAATTTGGTTTAGGCGTCTTCGAGTAATCGTTGAGCATACATAAAAAACATCTACTTTATAGGTACATTCGAATTGATTACTTTCTTTTATGAAGTCGATTTAAAACCAGGGATCTAGATTAAAGCCCTGCCATTAAAAAGGCTTTATACCCAAATCCATTATCACAAAAAGTATCGTTAGAGATGTTCTTTACGATACGGGACGTGACCACGTGACTGACCCTAGTACTAATGCTTCGGTACGTGACGTAACTCAGTTATGGCTTTTCGAATGGATTCGGGTACGAAACGAACGGACTAGGGAATCAGATATTGTACTATAAGATCTTATATAAACTCTGTATCTAGATACAGAATTTATTTATGATCTTGGTATATTTCCATGCTGGTTTGGGAGAAAATAAATAACTGGTTGAGTTAGCCTCAAAGTAAGTTTGAGACTTGTGTTATGTCTCGGACGTTTATCTCTTAACACTCTCTGCAGCCTTATGGCTGAGCTTGATGGATTTAGACTTGAGAGGTGTCAGATTCGTCTTAACTCTGAGTGTTTTCAATAATTACTTTTTAGGGTTCCGTAGTAAACAAGAAACCCTTATAGTTTCGCCATGTTTGTCTGTCTGTCTGTGACTGTCTGTCTGACTGTCTGTCTGTATGTCCGTCTGCAATAGACAACAAGTACTAGAAGGCTTTAATTTTGCAGGGGCACAAATTAATTATGCCGAGAAAGCGGTAATGTAAAACCTTGAAAATAATTTTTTTTGTATAGTTCCCATACAAGTAAAATGGAAGTCAATTTGTGTATTTTTGTATAACCCATCGTGTGGGGTATCTAACTGTACAAAGTTAACGCTCGTCACTCATTGCTTCATCGACCAATAGGCTGAGTAGGCTAAAGCCTAGGGCAGCACTTTTTGGGGGGCGGCAAATTTTAGGCCAATTGCACACCGTTCAATCGGCCTAAAATTTGCAATGCGACATCCCTTCTCGATTGCAATGCGTTTTTCGCATAGATTTAGAAGGTATAAGATGTATGTATATTGTAGATTGTAAAATGTGACCAGAAACGAAATATTTCTGTGTAACTTTTTATGGGTTGTATTTGTAAATACTACATTAACTATCGGTAAAGCAGTACGATACCATCTTTCCAGTGTAAGATAACTTACGAATTGACACAGTTTACAATTTGGAAAATCCAATTTTCGTGTAACGATGTTTGAGCCAGGGTGACAATGGGTGACATGTTTTGTATAAAAAATTGTCTCATTGTCAAATTGATCGCTATCTCTTATGAAGATGACACTTACCATATTATCTGTCACACTCGGCTAGTGTGGTCTTTTTACGCAGTAAAAAATTCTAGTTCTATGGTTTTTCGTGCATTGCAATCGAGAAGGTGGAAGGGCGCTTTTGTAATTATATTTCAGTGAACGCAGCTTAGGGGCGGCAAAATATAAATAGCCTTTTGGCGGCAATGTAAATCCGCCTCTTCCATGGGTGCTTTGTAAATCGTACGTATGAGGGACACATACTTATAATAAATTCAAAGGCTATTTTAGGACATATCGAGGGCTTAGTTTGCGACTCAGTGATACGTTATAATAGAACTTACGCTGTTTTCCCTTAAGATTTATTGGAAATATATTTCGGGGTTTTCTGAGAAACCTTTCAATAGTATCTAGGGAAATATTTACAGGTATATTGGGTACTCATATAATAAAATACTGTACCTAGCTAATTAATTATGACATAAGAAGAAAATGTGATATACAACTTTCCTCAAGGAACTAATAGTAATTTTTGGCCTCCCTTATAAGTTGACCGATCAGCTGATCCGAATTTGTATGGAAAGCCAAAAATTATTTTTTATACCTTGACATATTATAAACATAATATGTTGAGATATGATATAAAAGTTGTTCATTATCAAGGACTGAATTCACCCTTAAAAAAGTTTCAGTATATTTTGTTAGACCTTTTATTTTAATATAGGTATGTTTCTTTTGTTGTTGTCCCCTAAAATAGTTTCAGTATAAAATATTTTATTACAGGTTATTATGAATCAGACTGTAAGAAATACAGAAGTGATAGCATCGATATTATGATTCGTTTGTGCATTGTATTTTGCACACTGCGCCATCTAGTGGCGTACTTTGGTAATACAAAATGCGCTTCAAGGTTTGAAAGTGCATGCAGTATTGCAGATGCTGCAGGTGACCTACGTGACCTAGGTTCTCAGTTTACAATCACCAAGCGTTTATAAGCAAGCAAAACAGTTACCACTATGCTCGGTAGCTGTCACTGTGGTGTTTTAATTTAGGTAAGGGTGTTATGGGTTATGGGTAATAAACTATAGGTTTTAAATACATATATACCGATATATAATGTTAATACAGAGCGGAAAAAATGAAATAAAATTATATAAATCCTTAATAACTTTACTATATATAATTTTTAAATGTAAATGTTCTTTTTAACTGACCTTCAAAAAGGAAGAGGTTATCTATTCGTCCTGATCTTCTTTTCGATGTATGTTTACCTTAGCCAGGCCTGGCGATTATTTTATCTTTATATACAGATAATGGTAGATTGGATGATTATAAAAAAAACTAATTTCTTAATTTTTTTTTATTCCTACAATTTCCTATAAAAAAACCCTCTGGTCTGGATATGACCACTGCCCATTTAAATATACATGATGTGGATTAGATCTGACCACTGCCCAGTTAGGTCACAACATGTAAGTATTGAAAAAATAAAGGTGAATCTACATATAAGCCTAATATTAAAAAGAGGAAAGATTTGTGTGTTTCTTTGTATAAAAATATTAATAAATATTAATGTCTCTGTAATGTAGTGGTTAAAAGACTCAGACACCAGGTTATCGGTTATTCTTCGATCCAAGAACATATTTATCTACCATACAAACTATTTGATGTGTAAATATGGTTTTGCCTTTATTTATATGGATAAACGCTTGTAGGACAGTGGTTACATAATAACCACAATAAGTTTTTCCAGATAGGCAGAGGTCACATGTTGACCACAAACTTTCGGCGTAAATATTTCAAGAAAAACTAATATCATGTAAAACCGAAACATATTACATATAATTCAACCTATCTGCTATTATAAAAACACAAATAATATCACTTACCGGGATTTTTTCCGCCATAACACTTTCAATTTGCACAAAAATTCGCTGTTCGACCAATATTTTGACTTTGACAAGCGAAATGTCATGTTTTTTTTTAGAGGCGTATTTTTTTTTTCGTTCAGAAATCAACTGTATCATAGACAATAGACGGATGACATTATGTGATCACTACCTGGCTAAGGGTTATTCAAGACGCCTAAGTAGATCGTTTTACTAAATATATTTTGTTTGAAACTGTATACTTGGGAGAAATTTTATCAAAGTCGGTATTCGGTCGGTATATTTTGGAAGTGAAGTCGGTTTTAAGTTTTGAAAAATTATATTTAAGAACTCAAGTCATAAAACTTTAACTTTATAGAAAGAATAACTTTAAAATAATATCTTTAAAACAATATTTACTTTAAAACGACTAAGTTGTAAACAGATCCTCTTTAATGTCTAAGCAAATGGTTACAGTTATTAGCTAGTAATAAACCGGGACCTTTGCTCTCAAAGGAGCTTAAAGCTCCAGGCATTAGTAGGCTGAAATCCGAGACCGATTGAGTTACAATATTGTTGAATTATGTTGTTGGATTATTTTGTTACAGAAAGTCTAATGTTCTTCCATGCTGGTTTGGGAAAAAAGTTTTTTTTCCTCGCAGATGGCAGAAGTCAATCGAGGGGATGGGCAAAAATGAATGTCATAAATTGATGACAGAACAGGACGTCGAGCAATACCGAACTAAAAGGTTCGAAGAATTTTCTTGCATAATTGTATTTTTTCTTTGCTTTGTCCTGTAATATATCTGGAAATCTACTCAAAATATGTTATAACGTGAAAATGTTGAACTGCCTGTCTTAGAATCATCATCACCAATAAACTATTTTTCTAGTATTAAGTTAGATATCCTACTTCCTACTTATATCATACTTCCTACTTTTTATATTATAAATGCGAAAGTGAGTTCGTATATTTGTTTGTTACGTCTTCACGCTTCAACCACTGAACCTATTTAGATGAAATTTGATATGGATATAGTTTGATGCCCAGGAAAGGATATAGAATAGTTTTTATCCCAAAATTCCCATGGGGAACGAAGCCCACGGGCTCAGCTAGATAAATAGATAACATAAACATATGCTAACATAGAAAATTTAAGCCTAGTATAAATTTAATTCAAAAGACAACGATTCACCCTTTAGGTATAATAGTATTTACATCAAATCAATCAAATCAACCTGCAGGAAATTGAAGGTTCGAAACCTAGTGAAATGCAAATACCGTTTAACAGCAAACGAGGCGAACAAAGGAGGATTGTCGGTTTGCTCTACGGGCTCCGTGTAATTGACCGACGCATATTCATGACGACCCTGCCAGTTTGAGAACCAGAGCTAATCCGCGCTTCTGTTTGTTCCTTCAAGCTTTGCTTCATGCACGTTATTATAATTACCTACACCTTTTCCTGGCTTGGGAGTAAAAATACTTACCTGTTGCTTTCTTCTCTCACGCAGGCCAAAGGGGATGGATCTATTGAATCGTGCGAATGTCCGTGAAAGCACCAATTGTGGCTCGAACGGAAGACCAGCGCCGGGGTTCTGCTAAAGCAAAACCCAGCACTTGTTTGCTACTAGCAAACACTGAGAAAAAGGAGTGGTTGCTAGTAGCAAACATTTTTGCTACACGTTACCAAAATCGAGTGACTGCTGGATTAAGTGCTACGGCTAGTTAAAATGTGTTTTAATTAATAGCACAGAGTAATAATATACTACGTACAATTAATAGTCATAGTTTGGGACATGCAACTACATGGTACTGCTAATTAGAACAAAAGTTTGGTATCTACTAGTCAAATGGCAAAAAAGCAAAACTCGATCAGCTATTTCTTTATCTCAGTGCACATGCTGAGTTAGAGACTATTTTGGGGGACAAAGTTTTTTTTTTATTTGTACTTTTAGAACTTGTTGATGTAATTATTGTGTTGCTTTTGCCCTCCAAATTAATGTTTTATCTATATATCTATTGTACGTGAAAATAGAAGATGAGCGATAGCTCAGATTAACAGAAATAGTATCCTTACCATATCAATATGTAGCCAAGCGGTTTAGCATTGGCTGCGTGTTAAAATTACAATCAGTTTTTATTTAACTAATGTAAAGACACAGAATTAATAATAGTATTACATATGGTAAAGAGCAACAGTTAAGACATCAGTGTTAATAATATATTTTTTCAAAACTAAAAACGACTTCACCCTAAACCAATATTTTAAATTAATACTTTCTGAAAGCAAATGCTCTAGTCACAATAAAGTGTGCCAATTCAAAGAGTTCCCTCGATTTCTCAATCTCCCAAGATCCCATCATCAGATCTGAATAAGTTTCAGAGTTTGTGAATGGGACATTAGATTAGTATCTCTAGGAATTAACTGACGATAGTTCGCTTGCGTAATGCAAAATGTTTAATTCGCTAAATGTCTAAGAGAAAACGCAAACGGTATTTGCGAAATATTTTTTGAAATAGAAAATGCCTAATATTTTAGTTTAGGCAAAATTGCTTTACCGTCTGTCCGACTGTCCGGTTGACCGGCTATTCCTTCTCTATTTTGTAAGCAGGTTAGTTCGGAAGCCGACTGCAAAAAACCCTACCTGATAAAAAAATATAAAATATATATTTTGTAGAGGAAGCTGACTTTTAGCAATTGCAACTGCTCTTGGTCGGCCGCGGCTTGTCAAATTTTGTTCAAACAACAAAGTTCACCGTTGTAAACAAGGAACCTTTATTGTTTCGCTCTGTCTGTCTGTCTCTGTGTCTGTCTGTGGTATCGTAGCTCTCGATCGGATGGACCGATTTCGATGCGGTTTTTTTTACGTGAAAGCAAGTTCCTTGAATGTTTAATAAAAATCGGTTCAGCCGTTTAAGTTATTGAGGGTTGACGTTTGAAACTTTCAAACTTCAACCTCTTAATAACTTTTAAACGCGTTCGATTTTTTAAATTACCTGGAAAATTATAGATGGCACTACGGACATCAATTCCACTTAACATCGGTTGGAATTTGTAGTTCCGCTCTGCCACTCATTACTAGATGGAGTTGTCGGAGTTTTTTTAATTTGCCTGGAAAATAAACTTGTTTTTTTTTCATTGTTTTTAGGCCCTTGAACTCAAAGTTGGACTTCAAATTTTTACTGCGCGTGGCCCGACACGCACTTAGCCGGTTATTTACTATTGTGGTCACAAATTTAATAAAAAAATAAGAATTGAAATGAACTTTAGTAAAGCAAGCTAGTCAGCCATTTTGTGATTATGACATTTTGAGTATCAGAACATTTGCGACCAGACTTTTTTCAAATCACACATTTTGCGTCCAAACAGATTCGACAGATGTGTTAAATATTCAGTAGGCACTTGGGTAGGGTCAACATGTGAAAGAATTTGCCAAATTACCCGACCTAATCTGGAACTAATTCAATAAACCAGTCAACAGAGCAGTTCTGAATAATTTATCTGCGGTTCGGTCAAGTTTGCCTTTCGAGGAGTTGAAATTAAAATCTTATTTTCAGAAGTATGTTATAAAGGTAAAAGTTTGTAAATGTGTATGTGTATGTTGTTATTACTTCTTTTCTTTTCTGACACTCTGGATTAACACACAGGCAAATTTTTCCGCGGGAAACACCGCGGGGCGCAGCTGGTATTATATAAAAGAAATAAGTTTTTAAAACTAAAAACTGACTTCATCCCCTTTTTTTTAAAATAAAAACCGTTGAAAAGACCCGTAATAATAAAAACAATTGATCGGAATACCGTTTTATGGTACCCATACATTTTTTTAACACATTTCAACCACCTTTTCTTTGGCCTACCGTATAATTGCACCTTGGCACCTGACTTACCGTCAACATTATTTTCATTACTGGCCCACGGACCTGAAATGAGCAAATAAGTTGTCAGGGCGTTCGCCCGGAAGCGTATCGGAAACGGGAATGAACGGTCTTATTATCATAGCCGGCTGAGCATCTCATCAACATCCTCGACTGAGCAATGATTTCTGTCCGATTATGGCTATGGTTGACTGCAACTCGAAAGAAATATTTTTTCCTTTCATCAAATATCTGGTAAGAATTTATTACTGTCGTGTGGTTTGGCAGAGTAGAATAGGGCCACTCCAAGTCTTCCCGTGGATGTCGTAGAAGGCGACTAAAGGAATACAAGCTAAACAAAGCTTATAAACGTCAATGAGAAACTCTAACTCCTCTTGCCAGCGTGGAGAGTGTAGGCCAAGTCTGGCTGCTCTGGCTAAGTATGGCTTTGGTAGTACGAAGAGGGTTGCTCCTGAAGTGGAGACAAAAAGACCTAATGCTGATGATGATAAATATTTGCTTAGTAAATATTTGTTCAGTTGATTCATTTTAATTATTTTATTACTTTCTTTCTTTTAAAATAATTAAAAGAAAGAGGCTGGTATAATTAAAGATTTTATTTTTACAAATGATACAAGATATCCAATACGTTATCTTTAATTATACCAACTTCTTTCTTTTTTGTACAAAATCATGGTCATTTTTATAGAAGGACATTTACGTATGCCTAACACCTGCGAACTCCTATCCTGACTCAACAGAACCCTTGTCAGGTCCGAAACCTTGAGGGTCATGGCTTGTGTTTAAGTAATTGCTACCTATATTAAAAGTATGTTGTTAAAGAAAATAAAAAATAAAGCAAATCATGCTTCCATGTTTTGTATGAAAGACTCCCCAAAAATTTCAAATTGGATGATGGAAAGTAGCCGCTTAGCCATTAGGGTACATTAAGGTACAAAGTTTATATTCATAATTATTGGTTTTCATAATCATTGTTGTATATTTAGTACAGCAATTTCAAGGAATATCTAAGGGCTACAAAATTAATATTCGATATTCCTGTAAAATTCGAAAGCGCTCGTGAAAATAAAAACTTAACGTGCTGTGTTAAAGCAAGACAAGACATAACCTGGCTTTTAAATCCAACCCTCACATTTTGGGCGTTTTTAATTTACACACACAAATTTAGGCTTTAATCTTAAGGAAAAGAGTCGAGTTTTGAGTAAAAAGAAAAGGATTTAAAAACTAGATTCTTCAGCGAAGTACTGTAAAGAGCTCTTTATGACCAAGAACAAAGGATCTCAGCATAAGAGCAGTCTGTTTTACTATCAGCTTAATAAGCGATTTTTTGTAGCATCAGAATAATTATGACGGGCTTTAACGAGTTTGTGGATATTATGTTTGGTCGAGGAAGAGGGAAATAAACTTTTACTTGAGATTTTTTAAAGACCGTTGTATCTAATATTCAAAGAATTAGAAGGAAATCCCGAAATTACGTTACAATTTTTGGGACCCATTTATTTTGAAAGAGAATGGAAGAAATGCTGTAAAGCTGAATATTTCTGTGTGAGGAAGTCCAAAACTTTTTCATTTTCCCCATGTATTGACTTTATATTTGCTCAATTGTATGTACGAGTATATTTACCCTAAGTGCACTATATAGTATTACCTACCTCTACTTATAAATTGGTAAAAAAAAGATGATGACTGAAATTTAATAGATGCCCCTTTCAGTTCAAGTCATTAATTTATCGTCACGGCTGATGTTTTTTCGATTTCAACGTGCAGGGAATTTTGAACGAATTGCGTATGTATGCGAATAAAAAAATATTTTGACTACGCATACAAATGTGCGATTTTCAGAATAAAAGTATGATTGAGTATATTGGAAGTTTTCGTTCGTTTTTTAGAGTTCTGTACCCAAAGGGTAAAAACGGGACCCTATTACTAAGACTTCGCTGTCTGTCCGTCTGTCTGTCACCAGGCTGTATCTCAAGAACCGCGATAGCTAGACAGTTGATTTCTTTTACAAATTATGTATTTCTTTTGCCGCTATAAAAACAAATACTAATATACAAAAATTTTGCCCTTTTTTGCTCTGTATCAATAATGGCTACAGGTAGGTACTTGAAATATTCACAAAATACTCAATTGTATTATATTTTAAAATATTAAAATAAAATATATATTTAAGGGGGGCTCCCATACAAAAAACTTGATTTTTATAGATAATGGTACGGAATCCTTGGTGCGCGAGTCCGACTCGCACTTGGCCGGTTATTTTCAATATGTTTCTAGGACAATGTTATCAGTATCGTCAACTTTGTAATATAAATTGTACACTAAATAAATAAAAGATATGAAGTAAAAAAACTGTCTTTAATCAAGTTTCAGTCTAGGTGGAGAACCACGCGGTCGTTTGTGGATTACAAACTGAACTAAAGCCGTTAACAGATCCTGGTTGATAAGGGTTTATCATAGTAAAACACACTTCACTTCCAAGACATATGTGTAATAATAAAAAGAAGAAGAATGACAAAGAACATAAATATAAAACAATTCAAAATATAAAAAATAAGCCTTTACGGCTGGCCAGTGTCAGCGACATGGCGGCCCCCGGTGTGAGCACCTATCATTGGGGTCGCTGGTACTGGCGCCTCTACTGAAAGTAACTTTAATTTTTTTACTGGACGCCTGAGCACACCTCCCATCGTCTCCACATCTACTACTCTTACGACGCCGTCCTTGCCTGGGAAAGTTCTAATAATGCGACCCTTAGGCCAGGTTCCTCTGGGTAAATCTCCATCTACAATAAGTACGACATCTCCAACTTTTAGATTTGTATACGGTGGGACAGGTCTGCGTGGCATTAGTTGAGGTAAGTACTCCCGCACCCACCTTTTCCAGAAGTGATCAGCTAGTCTAAGTCCTTTCTTGAAGTCCGTTCGTCGAATTAGATCGGCATCATCTGTCTCTGTGAGTTGTGTGTATGTGGAGCTTGATCCAATCAAGAAATGAAATGGAGTCAATGCTTCTTCATCTTCAGGACATAGCGAGACGTGCGTAAGGGGACGAGAATTAACAAGAGCCTCTGCCTCTAACAGTAGGGTGTGTAGCACTTCCTCTTTGGGTTGACGCTCTTTTAATGTAGCATAAAGAGCGATCTTGACACTACGCACCAGTCTTTCCCAACAGCCTCCCATGAAAGGTGCAGATGGGGGAATGAAGCACCACTTTATCCGATGATTAGCAGAAAATTGTTGCAGGGGTTCATCATACAACTTTTGGAGTACCCTGTTGGCACCTACAAACGCTGTTCCATTATCAGAATAAATTTTGCTTGGATACCCTCTGCGGGATATAAACCTTCGGAGTGCCATTATAGCAGAATCCGAGGAGAGGCTGTTTACGATCTCTAAATGCACAGCACGGACGGTTAAGCAAGTGAAGAGAGCTACATATCTTTTTTCTGAGCGACGTCCTACTGTGACTAACACTGGACCAAAATAGTCTAGTCCGACGAATGTAAACGGTCGTTTTCCGGCTGCCAAACGCTCCGCCGGTAGATCGCCAACAGGAGGTTTCAATGGTATTCCTTTGGCCTTGCACTCCGTACATGTTTTCCCAATCTTTCGCACAGCTACCCTCAGGCCAAAGATGTAATATTTCTGCTTCATTTCGTTCAACACCATCTGACTGCTGCCATGCGCTGCTTTCGTGTGGTAGTAAGCAATAAGGAGTTGCACAATTCTGTTCTTGGCATCAAGGACAATAGGCTGACATGCTGTACTAGGTACGTAAACGCTTCTGATGGCTCCAGTTCTTCCAGAAAGTCGGATCAAACCATCTGTCATCGTCACCACCAAATTATTCATAAGACTGTTCTTAGGAACATCCCACTTCTGACACCAAAAATGATAAGGGTTTATCATAGTAAAACACACTTCACTTCCAAGACATATGTGTAATAATAAAAAGAAGAAGAATGACAAAGAACATAAATATAAAACAATTCAAAATATAAAAAATAAGCCTTTACGGCTGGCCAGTGTCAGCGACACTGGTCACGGCACCTGCAAGCTATTATTCAAACTGATTGGCAATTCATAGACAAAGTGGGACTAGACTCAGGACAAAAATCTTGAAACAATGAGGTGCTCAGGTTAATTGCATCTGGTCACATGTAAGTGGAACCCATTGTTTGAGCACAACTATGCCATAACTTATAGATATATTTTAACACATTGCAGGACACTTTCGGCTGTATACGTAATTCAATTGTCCTGTAATGTGTTAAGTAAAAGGCAATGAAGGCGATCAGGTGCGGACTATGCGTAAAAGTAGATAGTTACAATTTTAATAAACATATGAATGTTGGATACATTTTACATATAAACAATTCATAATAATTCATAATAATTTCTGACCGACAAAATAATCGTGTTGGCACAGAAACGCATGCAGCATATATGAATGGCGGCAAAACGGATATTGGGATGATATTATTTAAATGGCATTTTGTATAGAATTCAATACATTATGCATTCTGCGCAATGTTGCGTTGGGGCGTGAAAAGAATCCCTTATCAGTGAGTTGCAAATGCACTATAACATGAATACGTTTTGCTGACAATATTGAATAACAATTGTTTGTTTCTTTGTTTATAAAGCTTTATTGTACATAAGAAAGAACACAGATACAAATCAGAAAAGTAAACATACAACGGCGAAATTATCCCGTATAGGCATCTCTTCGAGTCAACCGGCCAGTGAGGAATGTTTACTTATTATGCATTTGGGGTAGAAGTTTGATACTTAGTTATTATTATAATTTGTATTTTATTTATTTATTTATTTATAAAAGAAGAAAAAGAACTATTTTTGAAAATCCTCAAAGAAAAATTATGCACAAAAAATTTAGAAAAAAATGCAGACATAGAAGAATATTATGACAAAATCAAGTCAGCAATATTGGAAAGCCTAACATCAGTAAAACGTGTTAATACTAAGCACAAAACCTTGCCTGACCACATTAAAGGCCTTATCAATAGAAGGCAGGAACTAACACAGAAAAAGAACATTACAAAAGAAGAAAAAACCGAACGTAGCTATTTATACAAAAACATACCTAAACTTATAAAAAAGGAAAATCAAGAACACAGATTAAACACAATAGAAAAGTACTTGAAAACAACAGGAAGTATGAAAAAAGGCTTAAAAGCATTAAATAATGAAAAACAATGGATTCCCTGCCTCAAGGAAAAGGACAAAAAAGAGAACACTTTCTCCAGAACAAAAATAGTAGAAACAGCTACAGACTTCTATAAGAAATTATACTCTGAAGAAAAGAAACCAACATCAGAACAGGAAGCTCAGTTCTTGCAACAAAACACAGAAACTATAGAGAGATTTACCCTGGAAGAAGTAAAGAAAAAGATGGAATCTTTACAAAGTGAAAAGAGCAGCGGACCAGATGGCATCCCTAATGAAGCACTAAAAACAGCCACACATATTTTAGTGTCCCATTTGACTTCTTTGTTTAATATGATTCTTGATCGCAAAGAAATACCAAAAGAATGGGCAGAGTCAGATATAATTCTTTTATACAAAAAGGGTGATCCAGCTGACATAAATAATTACCGACCGATAAGTCTGCAATCAACTATTTATAAAATATTTGCATCTTGCTTGGAAAAAAGAATCGAACCATATACAGAAACACAACAACCTGTAGAACAAGCTGGTTTTAGAAAACAATTTAGTACAATCGATCATATTCACACTCTAGACTTAGTTATTGAAAAATACACAGAGCGCAACCGCCCCCTTTACTTAGGCTTCATTGATTATGCAAAGGCTTTCGACTCTATATCCCATGACAGTATGTGGAGAGCTCTATATGAATGCAATGTACCGCAAGAGACTATTGAACTTATAAAGGATATATATGAAAAAAGTAAAAGCCGAGTCAAACTAGAAAACAAAGGGCCAGAATTTAAAATCAAAAGAGGTGTAAGACAGGGAGATCCTTTATCACCAAGAATCTTCATAACAGTACTTCAGAGCATTATGAAAAATTTAAAATGGGAAAAAAAGGGTATATATGTAAACGGTAAATTTCTTAATAATCTTAGATTTGCTGACGACATAGTAATATTTGCAGAAACAGCATCACAACTTGAATCCATGATGAATGAACTTCAAACTGTCAGTCACAACATTGGCTTAGAACTAAACACAACAAAAACAAAACTAATGACAAATGGTATTAAGAAACCCATTAAAGTTAACAATGTATTATTAGAATATGTTGATAAATACACATATTTAGGAAAACAGATATCTTTTAGCAACTCCAGACACAAAGACGAACTGGACAGACGTATAAACCTTTCTTGGAATAAATTTTGGAGTTGCAAAGAAATATTAAAATCTAAGCTACCCTTAAAACTAAAGAAAAAGGTTCTCGATTCTTGTATCCTTCCTTGTCTCTCATATGCCAGTCAAACATGGATATATAATACCTTAACACAAAATAAAATATAATCATGCCAGAGATCCATGGAACGAAGCATTTTAAATATCAGAAAAATAGACAAAATCAACAGTACAGAAATCCGAAAGAAAACCAAACTGAATGATGCTTTACAATATTGTAAAAAAATGAAGTGGAGATGGGCTGGTCATATAGCACGCATGAACACTAAGAAATGGACAAGAAGGGTGACAAACTGGAATGGTCCTTTAGGCAAAAGAAGAAAAGGGAAACCAAACGAAAGATGGATAGATGAAATAAATAAAATGGCAGGAAGTAATTGGATGGAAAAAGCAAAAAATAGAAAACTGTGGAAAAAAATGGAGGAGGCCTTAACTCACTGAGAGGTCCTTAATAATAAAAAAAAAAATAAAAAAAAAAAAATGTAATAATAAAAAATACAATTACTAACAGATATTGACAAACTAGAATCTATATATATATACAACATGACGATCAGAAATGAGAAATGATAATGATAAGATGCATGAAAGAAAAAGTTCTTTAATAAATAAATATATGTATGAGAAACTAATATTAACTAATCAAAATAATGTTATAATGTAAAGAAATTAATGTATGGAAATTAATTTTATTAAGGAATAAATGAGGCTTTATTATTATTATTATTATTATTTATTTATAAAAACTTTTTTGACCATAATGGTACAAAAGGTGGACTTAATGCTAACGCATTGTCTACCAGTCAGTCTTAATTAATTTAATTTAGCCCTAATGTTATGCCATCCCTGAGCACCTCATAATCCTAAAACAGTGCTGGCCGCAAAATTTAAGGTCTCAGACCAAATAAAATTTATTTGGTCTGAGTTTAAGGTGTGTCTTGTGTACGCAATGTACATATTCATAACTCATCTGGAAACATGTAGTTTTAATTTTAGGACAACTTTTTTTAAAGGTTCTGTTGAAGATCAAAAACTTCGCGGTCTGCAGTGGATACATTTTTACGTTTTCCCAGCAAGTGCCTATTTAGGGAATACATCCTACTATCGACGACACCGGAATGTGTCCTTGCAAAGGGCTATTTGGAGGTCAAAGGGCCGCCACAAAGCTGTGCAGTCTACCAGAACGGCTTCCGTCTCCGACGTGAAGGTGCGATTTTGTGTTGCCTTTATCCTTACAACTCTTTGAAGAAAGTAATATTCTATTTATGTACAAAGCTGGTAATATTATATTGTTCCTTTTTACATTATTATCGGCATATTTACATGCTTCTTTTATTAACTGCCATTCCGATCATGCTGCAGCCTTTAGAGCAAAAAAGAAACTGAATGGACAAAAATCCATAAAATTAATTATCGAACCTTTATTTTACGAGAATCGTTTGGGAAATGTAGCCTGAGGAAAACATCGGAGCAGCCGGACAGATATACGAATGAATGTTTGCCCAACACAAGCTGAAAGCCTGAAAGACGCTTCATACGCATGATCTGTGTGAGATGACATAAAGATGATGAAGCCGGGATATCGTGGGGAGCCATAGGAATTAATTGAGGAAACAGACGGACTAGGCCAAGAGTATTTTATTTAGCCTAGGATTACGTTATCGATAAGTTTGTAAGATGCCATGCTGATGAAGGTTACTGATTTGATGCAAGTATTCGGTCGGTTTTTACAACTCTCTCCTACTTCCTGACTGCGAATATCTCTTACACTCCTCTACCCCTATCTACGAGTCTAACTGGTTTCTCGAGCTATAAGTGTGGTCTAACGAGGTTTCGCATCGCCAAGGTCGAGGAACTGAGGACGGTACACATTCCGGCTTAGTTTGCAAGCGTGATGATGCACTTTCCAAGGTATACGTCATTCATATGCTCTTGCAGCATAACTGCTGTCTGGGCGGCGGACTCAGAACAGAACAGAACAGAACAGAACAAGATACCTTGCTGATAAAGCTTGCCTGATGCTTGAAATTGAAACAAACGTATGTAATCCTACCCGGATTTTATTTTTGCAAATAAATTCAGAAATCTCATTTTTCTTCCAAGAGAAAAGTAAGTCGCTTTTAGTTTCCATCTTATAAAAGTTGTGAAACTTGATTAAATTTTTCACAGACGTGCTTCAAAATCGACATGAAAATGTGTTATTAAATTAGAATCAAACTGTATCTGACAAAGCACCTGGGGCTACTAGAAGATTTTTTTCCCACACGAATCCGTTTAAATCTTCTGCTGCTCGTAACTAAAATAAAAAAAATCGGACCTTTTGTCTTTTTTTTCTTTGACCTTTTTATCTTTTTTTTTTTGTTTCTTTTCTTTTTTGCAAAGATAGATTGGTAACGAACTGAAATCATATTGGACAGCCTTCAATCTAAAATTACCATACTAAAGCTTTTTACTTTCTTTATTAGGACGGAGACATTTGATCGAGCAGTGGACCGATATAGATCTAAAAAGATCTGAAATAAAATACAAAGCGCCTCGGCTAAGGGAAGCTTTGAAAAATTATCGAACAGAATGTGAGAGGGCTCGTCTCTCATCCATTTGCTTACCGAATAATAATTATATTGTACGATATAAAATGTTCTTGTATATGTGTCAATAGGCTTTTAGTTCGTGGCAATTATTTTATTAATACTTAATTCTTTTTAATTTCACTGACTTGGTAGTCGAACGAACTAAGCTCCAATGGAAAGCATACAAAATACTCGATAACTCGTTTAGTATCTCATAAATAAGTCATACTCATAACACAAGTCTCGAACTTACTTTGGGGCTACCTCAATCAGTGTAATTTGTTCCTATATATTTGTTATATTTATATTCATTTGCCATCAGGATACAGAGTCTCACATCGCTCCACTAGGTGTTGTATATTGTGCGACGAAGGGATTTATCGGATAATATCCGATAATAATATCCAACTTTGTTCCGGTTCAGCGCGACAGTTATGCAGTTAATATGGAATCTCGACTATTGATAATGAATGAGGTTATGATTATGGCATTGAATTTGTTTCAACTTGGATACAAGTTAGGACATTCCAGGCTGATCACCTGATTGTCTGATAAGTAAGTTGATCCGTGCTTCGGAGGGCACGTTAAGCCGTCGGTCCCGGTCGCGTATATCCAGAATCTGTTACGAGCCAACGCTGTACGAGTTGAGCCGCAACATGTTCTAGACTCATTGTATGAGCATTTATTTATTTTGAGCGTACAATATCTGTTACAGTTTAACTTCAGCCAAACTCCAGTATCTATTCCTTATCGTTTATTAGGTACAATGTCCTTTTTTATTAAGTACAAATATTTTAAGGAGTGTTTCAGTCTATCGTTTTGTACAACTTTTCCCAATATATCGCAATACCAAAAGTTCTCTGGGTTCTCATACAAATCGAAGTATAGTCACGTGATATCGTTACTATGAAAATGCAATTATTTTATATTTTGAAATGCATTTATTGGGAAAAGTTTTTCGAAATGATGGACTGAAAGGATTAAATATTTGTACTTAAACCCTTAAATTATTTGTTCTTAATAAAAAGTATATTGTGAAAACTGAAATGATATGCTACTAATGTAAAATGTAGAAACGTCATCTCAAGGGGGTATTATGGTTCGCCGCTGTAGAAGATATAAGATAGAAGATAATTAATTAACTATTACGAGTTTCAATTTGTAAACAATAGCACGCGTCAAGGTCACAGTTCACTATGCAAGCAATTTGTCACCCCACACTCGCAGCACAAAGATGAAAAAGCATTAGTATTGCGCAATACGTCTATCTCATTCTAACGCGAGCGAAATTCAGCACAGGTCATTTATTCCTAATTTTTAGGGTTCCGTACCTCAAAAGGAAAAAAACGGAACCCTTATAGGATCACTTTGTTGTCCGTCTGTCCGTCCGTCCGTCCGTCTGTCAAGACCCTTTTTCTCAGGAACGCGTGGAGGTATGAAGCTGAAATTTATATCAATTACTTAGGTCTACTGTCCCTTGAAGCTGTGAAAAAATCAAACTTCTAAGCCAACGCAATCAAAAGATACAGCCGTTTATGCCGCAAATTTTCGACACTTGCAAGGGAATCAAAACCTACAGGGTGCTTCCCGTGAACTCAGAATCTTGAAATTTGGTACGAAGCAACGTCTTATAGCATAGATAAAGGAAAAATTACGAAAACCATAAATTTTTAGTTACATTTCATAATATATTTTTTTTTAATAATTTTAAACTTACTACCCATTTCCTCATAAACGCGTAGAGGTATTAAATTGAAATTCATACCAAATTCTCGTTTGTACGGAACCCTCGGTGCGCGAGTCCGACTCGCACTTGGCCGGTTTTTTTTGATTTTCACCTACAAAGTATGTTACGGCTCTGCTCGTAATACCTAAATCGCGTTGAATGCGCACATATTTTGCATTTACGATTGCTTGGAAGATTCAACAAAAATATGTCACGAAATGACTCTTTTCCGAAAATTAAAATGGAGACAATTAAATAGCTTACATAACTGATATCTTACGGAGTTGTTTGTATAGTAATATTTTGGTACCTATTAATATGTATACATATAAACTCCACTACAACTGGACAATATTTTGACTAATGATGTATCTGAGTACTTAAATAATAACCAAAGGTTTGTAGACATATATTAAGAACATTATTTATATATCAGTCTACAAACCTTTGGTTATTTCTTTACTGAATAGTAGGTGGAAGAATATGCAATGGAATGAATAACAAAACCAACTTTCTTGCAATTCTGCTAAAATAAGTGGCAGTGTTGATACGAAACAGATTTTGTATGAGATTTCAGCGCGCAGTTATGCACAATATCTGTGAACTGTCAACACCGGGCGGTGTTGAACCATCACAGATTTTGGATATACGCGTCCCGGTCACTGTCTTTGACATTGTTCGTTACCTAAGACCATGTCAGACGACTTTAAGGCGGTTTAAAAACCCTGACACTAGTGTTATACACTAACACACACGATAAGAAGAAGAATATTTGCTATTTGTACATAAAAATCTAGACCAGAGATTATATATGTAAATATACTACGCCTATTAGACAAAACAAAAATTACAATTGAAAAAAAAATTTAGTAAACTAACTATAATATTACATACATAATTATAAAAGATGCAAATCAAAAAAATAAAAGTTTGTAAACATAAGTATACTACTTCATCGAGATGCTTTTACTTAAAAAAAGTAAGCTTTCAGGAAAAGGAAAACTAAACTGATATTTATGTTCTGTTTATTCTAACTATCAAAGTGTTGTCACAAAGGGTTGAAAACTTCGGAACAAATTGCTATACTTAGACGTGCCTGGGGATGAAATACGAGTGTACCCCGGAAGTTTAAAGTATTTTCTTTGTTTAAAATTCTTTAATGCACAAAATAAATATTTACATAGGTATACAATAATTATATAACTAAAAACTAAATAACCTACCTAAATTATAAAACTATAAACTAAAATAATCTAATTAAAAATAAAACGTTATATTAAATAAAAAATAGACCCCAGATCGCTACGGTCGCAGGGCAGGGTACCTAAAAGACTGGCGGCATTGCCTCGTTGTATGGCCAGACTTAATCTTTGGCCAAAATGCGCACCAGCTCTTAGGTCTCCAGAAATCGATCGATCAGGCGATCAGGTGTGTGGAGATTTCATTAAAAATTTGACGCGCCTCCACACCCCAAGGCCCTAAAGTCTCCACGGCGAAAGGAAGGAAATATTTGTTTAAAATATATTTCGCTACTTCAGACAATCATCTTTAGGTCTTTTAGGTGTCCACTGCAGGAGCACGACCTGTACTCCCAGAGCCATACTTAGCCAGAGCAGCCAGAGGACTTAGCCTACACTCTCCACGCTAGCTAGACGGGTTAGAGAGGTCTCATGATGTTTATAAGCTTTGTTTAGCTTGTATTTCCTAAGTCGCCTTCTACGACATTGAAGGGAAAGACTTGGAGTGTAGTATCTGCATGTATGCCGTAGACTAGATGATTTAATATAATAGATGATTGATTGAGTGACTGATTACGTACAGTAAATTGAAAATATAAGTGAAAATGTGCGCTTTTAATGATTTTTGTCGATTTTATTTTTTTATATTATATCCTATACATTTAACTGGTACCTGAACTTTGTACCTACGTTATTAGACTGATATATCAGAGATTCCGTAGTCACTCCAAGCTCTAAGCGATAAGACCGCCCATTGTACCTAATTTATTTTTTGTATAAATATTTTCTATTGTATATTTTTTCTCTCTTGTGTATTGGTGCAATAAAGAGTTTTCATTCATTCATTCATTCACTCCTAACCCCAAACAAAGATAATATAATCCCCAACATATTATCACAATGGAATTTCTAGTAGGTAAGTCTACAAGGCCGATAAATCCCATTACATACTGGTAAGACTAATTTGATAGGTTTACTAAGGCCAGACTGAGTCAAATATTTAGAAACAAAAAGTGTAATTTTTACACAACTTTAACTGTTGATTACATATTTAATGTTTATAAGAGAATTAAACACGTTCGTGTTTCTGTTGGAAACTCTACCCTCAAAGTTGTAGACCAGTATGTCTACCTGGGTCAATTGATCCAGGTAGAAAGTTCCAGCTTCGAGGAAGAGGTCTTTCAACGAGTCTAAGTCGGCTAGGCCGCGCTTGGGAAGTTACGCAGTGTTCAATCGTCCAAAATACCTCAGTGTCTTAAGACTAAAGTTTGCAACCAGTGTGTGGTAACAGTGATGACTTATTTCTCTGAAATTTGCTCCCTTATACATGTCTCATACTTCTTATAAGACCCATAGCTCAAGGTAGCCCAACGAGCTATGGAGAGGGCTATGCGCGATGTTTCTCTACGTGATCGAATCGGAAATGAGAAGATTCGTAGAAGAACGAAGGTCCAGTGACCTTTGTTACATTACGTAATAAGTACTACATAGCCCAGCGGATTAGCTCATTGAAGTAGCAGTTGGCGGGGCACATACCAAGAAGAATGGTTGCGCAGAACCGATGGGGCAGAAAGGTTCACTAATGGCAGCCACGTATCGGCAAGCGCAGCGCAGCGTAGGTTACCCACCAACTCGGTGGTTGGATGACCTTAGCATGGTTGCCGGAGAACGCTGGATGCAGGCCGCTTCCAATCGGTCATTTTTGAAAACCTTGGGGGGGAGGCCTATGTCCAGCAGCGGACTTCCTGCGGCTGGTTTAATAAAGATGTAACACGTTTCTCTTTTAGTTCTTTCTTGACTCAAAAATTCCTGATATAACTGTTTTTTAAACCTACCTACTTGTAAACCTCAATTGTTTTAAAGATATAAATTTTTAACCAATGACAAATCGTTACTTACACAACCACACAAGTACTTTCTAACTTTACTGCAGCACTAGTTACTTTACCCAAATCCTAGTGATCTTGAATGTTGATTGATTTATTTCCCACAATTCACTAATGTCTCAAACCAAATGAAGAGGGTTTCGGGTGTATTCAATACGACGAGGGATTGGTACCGGAGCGGGTATTAGTTTTGAGCTCCCCAATGCTACCTACTAAGACCTCTGGATTTGTTCTGTACTTACTTACTAAACTAGAGGATAAATAAATAGACACAACTTGTTTATACAACGTGGAAGGGACATACCTGTAATAAAGCAAACTACCGGCAAGACTTGACCACTGTAGCAATAAAAAAAAAAACGAGATTTCAGTACAAATTGCTTGGCCGGCTGCACACTTTAGAATGGAAATGCCAAAATTTTTTTTTGTTCCTTTACAGTTATTTTAATTCCATAATACTAGTAGTTCGCCGCGAACCTATAGACCTCGCGATTATTATTTTCAAGACATTTTTATCAATATTTAAAAAACTACTGAACCGATTTTGATGCCCAACAGAATTGGAAATTCTATTGATATTTCCTACATGCCTACCACATTTCATCAAAATCGGACCATCAGTTCGGCAGTTATCGCTGTACAAACAAACATACATACATACAATGTGTTTTCGCCCCTAACTAAAGATTTTCAACTATAGTGATCTTGTCACAGATCTGGTATAGCCCGTGGTTCGATTTATTACGAGTATGTCCCTTCCTCGTTGCATAATTTCGTTTGAGGTACTAATAATTTATTATATTAATAATGTATATATATATATATATATATATATATATATATATATATATATATATATATATATATATAAGGGGCTTAGTACGAACCTATTTTGTTTCGTCTAACGTTTCGAATATTAGTTACATCTTTCGTGGTCGCAGAACCAATATTGCAAACCGGAAAGTACAAAAAAAAATGTCTATGAATTGAGGTATTATTTGCGGATTTTAAAATTACATGATCTAAAAATAATTTTCCAAATCGATCCAGGCGTAGGAGAACATACATTAAAAAAAAATCGCGATGAATTGATAAATAACCTCCTCCATTTTGGAAGTAGGTTGAAAATAAATTATCCTACTTGATAATACAGACATCTCTAATTCGGCAACCACCTCACGTCAGCCGCCACGATCGTCGGATTAACGTGCCTTCCCGATACGGGTGGGGGAGAAAACATCTTTCAACCCGTCTCAATGATGTGACGTCACTTCTGAAAAGGCGGAAATACATAAACTCATGGACAAAATACACACAAAGAAATTTATAAACGGTATTTCGTTTCTGTGTTATGGGCCTATTGTTTTAAACCTCTTGTGAAAAGTAAAAGTTGTTTACTTTCATAAATTGAAAATTGATATTCTATGTCGTAATAACAGGAGCAGCAAAGCTATACTAATCTTTCTCTCTATCCCTCTCACATTTTGCATATTTCATAATAACATGAAAAGAATCAAGTGGCAAATTCTACCATAAACAAACCCCAATATCTTTTGGTAAATAACACATGTTATGCACATTATTGCACGTGATAAAATCTTTTGGTATGGATTAATGGAACTCAATGATGTCAATGTATGATTGATTACGTGAATGTCTCACTTTTAGATACCTACTTCGAAGAAAAACGGGACGAATCGAAGTTTAACTTTGATTGCAGAAAGTTTTGATAGTTTCACTGTTTGGAGAACAATGATGGTGCCTTTACTCAAGATATCGCACTACAACTAAACCTATAGTCCTCATATAGACATGATTGAGTTAAAGCCATTATAATTAGGACATGGTGTTTTAAAGTAAATCAACCCAATATAATAGTTTAGTCTCAGATTAAAGAACATCTTTAAGTTCTTTAATCTGAGATTATAGTACATGCTCTTTGATTCGGATTGCTTTGCGTGCTGCCACCAGCTAGTCACATGAACAAACTGGTGGCAAGGCATACAAAGTAATCCAAAATTACTTTGCGTGCTGCCACCAGCTAGTTACATGAACTAACTGGTGGCAAAAGCATACAAAGTAATCCAAAATTACTTTGCGTGCTGCCACCAGCTAGTTACATGAACTAACTGGTGGCAAAAGCATACAAAGTAATCCAAAATTACTTTGCGTGCTGCCACCAGCTAGTTACATGAACTAACTGGTGCCAAAGCATACTAAGTAATCCAAAATTACTTTGCGTGCTGCCACCAGCTAGTTACATGAACTAATTGGTGCCAAAGCATACTAAGTAATCCAAAATTACTTTGCGTGCTGCCACCACCTAGTTACATGAACCAACTAGTGGCAAAAGCATACAAAGTAATCCAAATCAAAGAGCATGTAATTTTGTCTTCCGCAAATCTTTTAAAAAATAAAAATATTAGTTTAATAGATTCAAGTGTTACTTTAATATCACACGCTTCATTTTTTAATTATTATATAGTTGAAATGGATGAAACCTTGGCCGCCACTGTGTCCAAAAGTAAAATCTCAGATAATTTATCACTGGCTGTTATACATAAGCGCCATCTCTTCTTCTTATTAATATAGAGCTAAGCTCTTGTCTGTGGAGCAACCAATGGATCTAACCTAAAGGATCAAATTAATGTTTTAACCTATAAGGATGTTACGGAGTTGACTTTAGACAGAGAGAGATGGAAGCGCCATCTACATGGCCTATATTGCATTATGTATCTAGTAAAATTTGAACTATCATAGCTATTGCTATGATAAATAATAACTTTAAATAAGTTGCTCAACTAGCCGCCACGAGGTGTCATAATGTATGCACACTATATGAAAAGTTTTTTTTTGATTTCTCATCTTCTTTCTCTTCCTTCTCACCGTATCCCACATTACATGGGGTCGGGACAGCATGTAAGTCTTTTCCATTTTCCTCTATCCTTCGTCAAGGTATTTGTACGTTGTTGTTATACATATTGTCTTTAACGCGCTCCATCCACCTTTTCTTAAGCCGTCCTCTGTTCCTATATCCAGTAATCTTCAAATTTAGTTCTCGCTGTTACATGTAAGTATTATTCCTATAGGGACCCCTTTTTTTTTTCATAATTTTTTTGTCTTAATATGCTTTGGCATACTGGGTTTGGCATAAAATATTTTGTCATAATAGTTTTTAGGCATAAGTTATTTTTTGGCATACTGGTAGTTAGGCATAATTATATTTTAGGCTAATTTGTAACGGCATAATGTTAATTGGCATAATCTCCATAGGCATAGTAACTATAAGTTTAATAATAAGGAAATGTATTTCTACGAATAAAATGAGTAAAACGGGAGCGAGCGACTTAAGCTTAGGGCGAAAATAACACAGACACAAAAAAATCTTTGCCACAGAGTATAGGTTAGGTTAGTTAGGTTTCCTGTGACCAAAACACGAGCGAGCGAGCGACTCTAGCTTAGGGCGAAACTAATACATACACAAAAACAACTTATATCCTACTTACATCCTTTTATGCTTTAAAATGTTAGGGCTAAATAATGATTATGCTTAGGTACATTATGCTTTAAATTATTATGCATACTCCATTATACGAAAGGACGTTATGCTTAAAAACGATTGTGCATTGAACCAGTATGCTATGTGATATTATAGCTTAAATTTGTATGCATGTAAATAGTGATCCATTCCTATAAACAAGAACATAATTAATTTTAAGTAATAATTTGGTCAGGTGGAAGATGATAGACAGTTTGCAAAACATCTGCCAGTGTGGTTTAACTCTACAAACTATGGAGCACGTTCTTAAGTGTCCCAGGTGCCCAAACGCCTGCACTTGGGAAGATTTGATGGCCGCAAATGACAAAGCTATCGATGTGGCCCGATACTGGAGTGACAAAATATAAAAGTTCTACCGACTCGAAAAGAAATAGAAGAAATAATAGATTTATGCCAGCTGCTCTTTCTCTTCTCTCGGGCATCTATTTTACACTGGCTATGGCTATATCTACAGTCATCTCTATCAATGTCGGTGAACAAGTAAACTGTTTCGCTCCGTCTAAAGCAAACACAAGTTGAATTTAACAAAACTGACAACATGGAACTAGCTGGACTGGGTTTAGAAACTATTTTTGATAGATCTCGTGTGATTAAATATACAGGGTTTAACAAAACATACTGAAACTCTTTTAAGGATTAGTTCAGTCCATGTCACTGAACAAATTTCCCCAAGGAACATATATCGATATTTAAAAAAAAATGGTTTCACAAGTTGACCGATCCGCTGAAACAAGTTTTTAATGCCTTTTTTCATATTTGATGTGTCGAATGTTTTGGGGAAAGTTGTTCAGTATCACGGATTGAATGTTATCTTAAAATAGTTTCAGTATGGGGTTAAGATTTAACGGGTGACTTTTTAACCGATTTCAAAAAAGGATCAATTCGACTATATGTTTTTTGTATGTATGTTACGCGATATCTTCGCCAATTATGAACCAACCAACTTAATAGAAAATTACCTTTTTTACTAAGTAAAGATTGTAGTACTGTTGAAATTAGAGTAAACCGTACATAGAGATAATTTCTAATCTTCATTAGTATCGCAACATAATTTATAAATGCTTGAAACTTGTGATGCTTAATTTACTGATAAGGGCCTTTATCAAAATATCTGTATTTCTGTGGGTGTTTCATTAAAGTAGACTAATAAGCAGCACACTAGTCATTGAAGTACCTAATTGAGAGGATTCAAGAATCAATAGTTTAGGTTTTATAAGAAAACTAGCTGGTGCGACTTCGTCTGCGCTGTATATTTTTAATTTGTAGCCTATGTGTATTCTGATGTATAAGCTATATTATTTTAAAGTTTCATTAAAATCCATTCAGTAGTTTTTACGTGAAAGGGTAACAAACATCCATCCGTAATAACTAACTTTCGCGTTTATAATATTAGCAGGATAGGAAGAAGGATTAGTAGGATGTATTAAGCGGTTTAACCGGTCAAGATCCGCACGACATTAATAAATGTCCACGTTCATTGTCTTACTATTGTGTCTGGTATTAGCGGTAAAGGAACGGTTAAGAAACTGTTTAGTTCCTCCTAGTTCGAAGTTGATTATAAAGGTGAGGAAGAATATAGCCAGGTAGCGATCTTAAAGTTAGTCTAAATTGATCTCCATATCTGCTCGTAACCGGCCGGTTTCCTTCATATAAGATGGCGCACCATTTTCTGCAGTTTGTCGTTGCGTGCGCGTGAAAGGAAGCAAAGGGAAAATGAACTTATTCGTATTTATTTTCGCGGCTTGTGTGGTGGTCAGTGACGCGTTTTTCCTATTTGGTGAGTGTAATTTCATCATCATCTTCATATCAGCCTCTGGAAGTCCACTAGTGGACATAGGCCTTAGTGTAATTTAGTAATTGAAAATATGTGATTTGTCAATTTTTTAAAACTATAAACCGACTTCTACCCCACACTTCACGGATTGTGATAAAATTTCTATGGGACCATTGTGTAAATATTAAAATTCCCTTTTAAGTTTAAAAAGAATTTTCCAAAATTGGTCCAGGCGTCTTTGAGTCATCGGGGAACAAACATAAAAAAATATAGGTACATTTGAATTGATAACCTCCTCATTTTTTTAAGTCTTTTTCGCCACGCATGGATCTTGGTCCCAAGTCCCATGACAGCACTTCCAATCTGAGTAGATAACTGGGTCAAAATTATTTGGTAAGTACTGTTAAGAAAATAAAAGGTACAAAATAATGATACTTGTCATGACCATATTTATATTTAACGTGATTTTAGATTTATCATTGCAGAGAAACTTTTATTAAAAGCGTTATTTGGCCCCAAGGAACTATGAATTCATTAGTCTATATTTCATACACATCCCATAGAAAATGTTTAGCGAAGTTAAGCGAAAAAGAAGTATAGTACATAGCGAATTCTTTAAAAATATTCAGTTTTAGCTTAAGTCCGCGACTTCGTTCGCGTGGATTCCGGAAAATGCTCATCAGACTGAGCAACTTTTGGTAACGCGTCATTTTTATATTTCGCTGGACCATTATGGTTCTGCATCTAAGTTTAAGACAGCCGTTAAAAATCATTTATTACAAAATGCGTATTATCATGTAAATGACTACTTATCATCATCTGAGAAAAATTCTTGGAAATAGTTGTCTGCAAATTGTAATTGTATAATTTAAATGTATAGCTTAAGTGTAAATCTGTATTGTAATTGTAACATAGCCCATCAGGCTGGGTAGGGACCAATACTGAACTGGGTTTCTTTCGGCGTAATCTTCCCAGCAGTGGTCGTTCCGAAACGCTAGTAGTTTTTAGCTTCTGCACTAAAAAAAAATATTTAAAAAAATGACCTTCAATAAGAGATAAATTTATCCTACATTGAATAAAAATTTTTGACTTTGACTTTGACTTTGAGATGTTCCATTTTCCAAAAGTAATTACACCCTATATGTTGCCCAGGCTTAACAGCTATGTAACAAAAAAATTCATCATTTTGTTTCATTCGAATCCATCCAGTATTTCCGGAGATAAGCATGTACAAACAGATACACAGACAGACATTAAAAAAAAATTCTTACTCTATTTACTACGTCTCCTTAGACCCAAATATTTTTTTGGAAATGTAATCTATGTACAGACGCATTTTTAAATGTTTTATTATTTGTATAGATTAAGTAGTTTATTACTATATTCGGAGTGTTTTGCCCATTGCCTTGTGTTTTCTTTCATTGTTTGTTCAAAATAAAATATTTGAGTGGTGATTTTTTAAAGCTTGAAGGAGTTCGATGAATTTTATTGGCATTGAAACTTGTAGTCTATGACAATAAATAACATTTTTAAGGGAACATATTTTGTTACACGTTATACAGGTACCGGTGCGGGAACTTATATATTTAAAAAACAAAAAGTTCTTTAAGAGTTTTTATAAGTTACTTAAAGTTTTTCTTTCTTGCGTCTCGAAAATGATATCTTGAAGGTTGCTTATGATAAAGTAATGTAGAAGAATTTTCCTGCGACGCAATTTTCCTTGTAAATTATGTCAAAGAATAAAAGTATCATAGTTATATAATAATATTTTAACATAATATTATTGTGTATAATACGCGCTATGGAGAGGGCTATGCTCGGGGTTTCTCTGCGTGATCGAATTAGAAATGAGGAAATTCGTTGGAGAATTTAAGTCACTGACATAGTCCAGCGGATTAGCTCATTGAAATGGCAGTGGGCGGGACATATAGCGCGCTAAAAGGTACTCGAATGGCAACTACGTACTGGCAAGCGAAGCGCTGGCTGGCGAAAGGCGCTGGATGAAAGCCTCTAGATCGATCATTTTGGAAATCCTTGGGAGACGCCTATGTCCAGCAGTGGACGTTATGCGGCTGAAATGATGATGATATTATTGTACTATTTCAATAGAAGACAAATAGGGATACTATTTCAAAAGAAGACAAATAAGGATATTAGTTCCAAATCCAAGCCCACCTATTTTTGTCGTTTACTCCTTGTCAACCTATAATAATTGAATAAACGCCATAATGTCATACCCTGACGGACCTGACACCCGGATAATGAACTTATATACTCGTAATAGAGGGTGTTTCATTTAAATAGACTAATAAGCAGCACTCTAGTCACTAGAAGTGATTGAGAGGATTCAAGAATCAATAGTGTAGGTTTTTATAAATGTTTTAGATTTTTTCTCACTGTATGTTTAAAAAATCTTAAATATGAATGTGCCATACGAATATTTTAAAGGTGCCTAACCTAACCTAACCTTAAAAATTATAGGAACTTCTTGAAAACTAGCAAAATGTGACCAAGTTTAATAGAAATTGGTCATAACATTGCTGCATTTGTTCTGCTATCTTTTTCTGTCGCTCAGCACCGTCATTTGCCATAGAGAGAGAGAAAGCGACGGAACTTTATAGCACGGACAAACAGCTATGTTGAAGCGGTTCGTCTCTCACTCTCGTTCTAACAAATGACGGAGAAAAAAGTGCTGTTTCGTTCTGACTGATGTAGCATAACCCTTAGCCAAGCGATGATTTGTATCTTCTTCTTAATATAAAAGAGCTAGGCTCTTGTCTACACTACTGGATACAACGAGGCTTAAATGTCTTAAGCTAGAAATGGAAAAGAAGCATTAGATATACTAGCAAAGGAAGACCTAAAGATAGTTTTATAAAACAACTAAAGGATTAAATTAATGTTTCAACCTACAAAGGATGTTAAGGAGTTGACTTTGGACAGAGAGATGGAAAGTATTGGTTGCTCTACAGACAAGAGACTAGCTCTTTAAGAAGAAGAAGGCTCTTGTATGTGAAACAACCAATGCCTTCCATCTCTCTCTGGTCTAAAGTTAACTCCTTTATGTTGAAATATGGATTTGATCACATAATGGATTTTAAAACTATCTCTAGGTCTTCCTTTGCCTCTTTTTCCTTCTATTTTTCCCTCCAATATTACTTTTAAAAATTCATCATGTCTAATTAGGTGTCCTTAAATTTTACCCCTCCTAGAATTAATAGTTTGTAGTAATTTATGGGAAGCCGAATGTTTATTTCGTTTTTCGTAAACTGTTTTTTTGGAATAGTTCAGTATCCTGGACAGAACATAATCCAAGAATTTTACTGATGGTTAAAAAGTCAACTGTATATCAACTCTATTAAACCGAAGGCATTGAGCAATTTTCTTTCTGTCATACTTTGATTCTCCTTTCTGTCCTTATATTTGTCGACCTCCGTGGCGTAGTGGTCACCATGCTAGTCCGCCACCCAGAGGTTCCGGGTTCGATCCCCGGTCAGGGCAAGATGGAAAATGGCCTTTTTCAAATTGTCCTGGGTCTTGAATGTTTATCTATATATGTATCTATTTGTCATAAAATATATTATCGTTGAATTAGTATCCCATAACACAAGTCTCGAACTTACTTTGGGCTAGACTCCATCAGTGTAATTTGTCCCTATATATATTTATTATTTACACTACTATGACACTCAATCCTTATCACATCAATATCCGTAATCCAATAACCGTACAAATCAGGGTACACGTGCCTAATTCTTTCACCCTGTATTGTTTTACTTTGTTTCAGCAAAACATGAGAGGTGGCTGTTTTGTTTCAAGATATGTCCCCTCTATTGCTCCCCAAGGCGATATGACGAGGGTAAGCTATTTTCTAGGCTGGTTATATTTTATCGAATTTATTTGTGCCAGTACATATTTAAGTCGTTATGTGCTTGGAATATTTATCGACATGCTTGCGCAGATTCTTTTTTTCCTTATTTCGTGTTTCTTGGGTCGGTTGTAGTGTACTTATAAGTGAATGTATGCTGCTCTAGGTAGGTTAGTATACAACGTAGGACTTACTTAGGCCCGTAATAAATTGAACCACAGGCTATACTAGATCACTATAGTATAATGATACTAAAATAAAAGGCAAAAACAAAAAAAACCGGAACACACACTTTCGTATAAAAATGTACAAATTTTTGGCCATGAGAGCTCGTGATTCGATTTATTACGGGTATGTCCTTTCTACGTTGTATATAGGTATAGGGAATATAATAAATATAAGATATTAGTATAAAAAAACATGGAAACTCTTAGTGCAGACAGATGTCCAGCTGAGGACATCCCGTGGCTGTGCTGATGGTTATGACAGTTTATAAAAATATGAGCAGAATACCTATTAAAATACTCTGATTATACTTACTCTTTATAGTATCGTCACATACTTAGTTTGGGGCTAGCTCAATCATTTGTCATATTTATTTATTTTTATAAAGACAAGCGATATGAGTATCCACATATGTAACGATGTTTCTATGTATTATACTAAAATATGTTGTTAGGATATATCTTCTATAGTTGGTAATAGTCTACCATACAAAATATATAATCATTAAAAAAATACTTAGATGAAGTAGTATATTAAGGTTATAGAGAAAAAAGTCCTTTCTTGTTACTCCCAAAATCTACTCTAAGCTCTAAACTTGACCAGTTATTTTTACCATCTATAAAAACATATCTCAAGCTTGCTGTACACGGGTAGAGCAACTTGGCGCGAGTAGCATTACATAGAGCGCGTTACAGCGAGTAGAGTAATTGCCGTGTGGTTTCCGGTAGAGTATAATAGGGTCACTCCAAGACCTCCCGTGGATGTCGTAGAAGGCGACTTAGGAAAAACAAGCTAAACAAAGCTAATAAACATCAATGAGACCTCTCCAACCCGTCTGGCCAGCGAGGAGAGTGTAGGCCTAGTCCTCTGGCAGCTCTGGCCAAGTTTGGCTCGGGTAGTACAGAGAGGGTCGTGTTCCTGCAGTGGAGACAAAAAGACCTGATGATGATGATGATGATGATGATGAGTAAGAGTAATGCCGATCAAATGTTATATCAGTCAAACATAGGTCGAACAAAATTGATGTCGCGCAATAGTAGTTAGTAGTAATAGTATTGATCAAATATTATGTCGGTCAGAGGTCTGGTCTCAACGGTTTGTCGCACAACTGAGGTACTTTCGTTATATTGTGACTATTCTTAGCGTGAATATAGCTTCGCAACGCTATCTAACGCTGCTCGCCCAACATTACTCTACCCGTGTACAACTGACTTCACGATTTTAAAGCAGATTTTCTTGACGTTGTTTTTAATTACAGATGCAGCCTCGGTGTATATAGACGAGGAGCAACCTTACCACCACTACCCACCATATGAGGACCATGTATCGTACCCTCGCGTCCACTACCCACGTTTCGTGGTATGCAAGCCCGAAACGACTACTACACCAAAACCCACCACTACAATGAAGACCACACCGGAACCTTCGTATTTGTGCATGTTGTGTATGAAGAAGTGTAATGATTTAGACAGAAAGTAGTTAAACAACCCATTGCCGTATCTCAAGAGTCCCCTTACCCTAGACCAAACTAAACTCTTCCATACAAAGGTAGTCTTCGTTTTATTTCAAAACGACATGACCGATTTCGGCAAAATTTAGTAATTTCTAAGATATTGCACATATCTAGCATATAATTGGTTTTCACAGTCAAAAAATATATCTTATACCTTTAAACGAGCAATACTTGTATATTTATTTATATATTTATAAATTTCTGTGATCTGTGTGAAAACGGCTCTAACGATTTTGCTAAAAATTGGTATATGGGGGTTTTCGGGGGTAAATAATCGATCTAGATTAGTCTTATGTTTGGGAAAGCTAATTTTTTCGCGCCGGCCGCCATCCGTTTAGCTCAGTGTTACGGGTTCGAATTCCACTCGACTTACTTTTGTTTTTTTTTATGTTCAAGTTTATATATTTTTATTTTTTATTTTGTATTGTTTTTAGACAAGTTTTAAAAAATGTGGGTAATGTTTGAGATGTAACCGAGCAAAGCTCAATCACCCAGGTACTGAACTTTAAATAGAATATAGGGTGTTATATCATTTTTGATCATCAGTATGGGAAACTTCTACATACCGATTATAACCCTTGATAATTGCAATTTCTTTAAAATTAATTTTTTTTCCGACATCTGACATGTGGTTTCGAAATAAAACGTTAACTACGTTTGTATGAAAAATTCTAGGGTAAAGGAATTCTTAAGGCCGTTTACACTGCTACCTTCCCCGTGGACAGAGGCGACCTATGGGCTCAATGTTTTATATAAATGTTTAAGTTGTTTAAGTTTTAATGTTATTATTTTATTTGGTTTAGTTATAAATATTGTTATATTAGTTTGTTTAATTTATTTATTAAATAAATAGACTCATATTATAATAATATAATACATTGTTCATGATTTTAAATTGTAAGTTTTACTTATATTATGAGTGTACATACACGCTGTATTTAGTATAAAATTATTAAAAAAATGTTGAGATAAGTAATACCTTGGTATTATTATTTTCATACACTGGTAGCTTTTAACAGTTTCTTTATCTTGTGGAAAACTCAAGCAATATATTAATACTTACAAAAAGAAACTTTTTTCATTACACTTAATTCCAAAATTCAGACCTCGCGCTGCATAGAAAGCAAATTATTATAAAAATTTGCTTGCAAACTGATTTCACAGGCTACTTATTTTCTTTTGTGAACCGTTTTGAAGCGAAAATTGAACAAAGAATTTTATTTTAGTATTTTGCCTTGGGTTTTGCGATAAATCAAAAATTTCAAGGGTGCCTGCACCAAGTCAGTCTACTATGAATCAATGATACTATCAGACACATACTGAATGAGGCTTTTAAGAAAATTTTATTTATAATGATTTTAAAACTTTGTAAAAATGCAACTTTTTAATATTTTTCTCACATTTTTTTTTTAATTTTCCTTGGACACACGAAACTTTTATGACGGGATAATATACGGTAGACGTAAAAGTATTTTTTGTGACCCTACAAAAACAGACAAGCGCATCAGAAAATGCACTTGTGGGTTCCGTAGCTCGACCCTCTTGTTACTAATACTACATGATCTAGAAGGTGTAATGTTGAAATCGGTTAAACTATTTCCCAGAGGTGTTATGAGTTCACGATTCATCCGAACTGCAATAAATAATCGGGACCTTCCAAAACGGCATGACAGATAACTACTGTCCAATTGTCCATGTCAATCCCCGTTTCAGTGTCAAGCAACATTGAGCTTAACGGAATAGTGATATAATTATATATATATAGTCTAATTTAGTTTGTCATAGAAAGAGGACGACACTATGGGAGGAATACCATGTTATTTTATGAAATATAGCGGTTCTGTAAAGATAATTTATTTACATAATGGAATGTTGCTTTCATGCTCGTCTGGGAGAAAAGAAAAACCTTAGAATGTACCAGCTGCTTCTCTTCCCGGGCAGATCGTAAGAACCGATCGAGGGAAAGGGCAAAAAATCGAATCATGTTATTAGGCGATGCGACTAGCAACCCATCACTATTTTGATCCCTTCATCCACCTTCTTGCCCACATCAAGCTAAAAGTGGCCTTTGAGTATTGCAGCCCTGGGCTCTATCTGCTTAGAGCCGCAATAATATAAGTACAATCAATTGCATGCACAAACAACGCTATATAATCTCACTAGAGATTTTCCAAACGTTGGAATTGCCATAAACTATATCTTCCCATCAATCATGTATCTTATGATAATTTACAAGCGTGATAATTAAACATCTTCAATTAACTTATTACAAATACGGTGTGACACAATAAAGTGCGAGCACCGTCGCCCCGGTGGAACAGGTTCTCGAGGCTCGAGCAAACTACTGTACATAGGTTGATGTTTTATTTCAAGTATTATGTTCCCTACTTTCTTCGATTACATCAGGATCCAGTGGCACTATTTAAATGACAATTATTACACAAGCCGATTTACATACACAACCAGCAGTATTTAACCCTTGAGCAACAGAGATAATATCTAGGAATATGCAGGAAGTGACAGTAAAAATATAAAACCAGTTGGTATGTAACTCGACCTGCCAGTTTCCTAGTAGTGGATTAAAAGTAAGAGTTACATTTACACGTTTATAACTTTTCCTGTGACATCCTTAATGAATATATTTGTCTAATCCTGTCATATTCTTCAAGAGGTGCTATTTAACCCTTAAATGCATGAATTTTTCGATTTTCATAAAACTTTAAATAATGGTCCAAATAACACGGGAAAAATAATAAAAAAAATATTTGCCTTGTTTTATGGCTAAATTTTACAAAAATCCTGAATTTTCGAACCCTTTTATAAAATTTAATATTTTTTTAATTTTGTTATTTTTATTTATGAATTATAAAAATATGTTTAATTTCCTAATTTACGCAATTTATTTTGTGTCAGTTTGACCATTTTAAATAAGTATACAAAATATTTTTTTTAAATAAGTATGGATTTTGGATCTATGGTTCGTTATCGTGAGAAAGTTGACTTGGCATAGACAAAAAAAGAAAAAAAAATGCATTAAACAGTTAATTTTTTGATAATATACAAAAAAGGAGATTACAATTGACCATAAAACATTTAAAAAATATTAAAAGTAATAAAAATAATAATTTAAATAAAATAATTTCAGCATGATGTAGATCTACATCACTATGCATTTAAGGGTAAGGGTTGGTCCTGGTCTACTTAGAACTATCGTTGAATAGGTCCTTCACAAGTATTGTAAGCTTGTGATCACTATTTTTTTGATATAGAGATCCGTTTTTGAAATATTTGGTTCTATATTGTTTAGTGCCGTTTAGTAGGTAGAGGAAGTGACTACTTGACAGTAGCGTGCATTCCACATAGACACATAGAATTTGTTTACCTTGTGCCACTCTAATATAGCGTCGGATTCTAGCGAGAAATGTATTTTGTTTGATATGAATCCGTTCTCGTCATTTAGGTTTGATAATGTCTACCCCGTAAAATGAAGTTGTGCACGTCACTTGACTATAACAAGAGTCAAGTAATCCCTTCCTCTATCTATACTACCTAAAAGGATACGTGAAAAAATTAACGGCAGTAGTATATTATATAACGAATTTCAAAGGAAAACTGTAAGTAGGGTTTACAAATTAAAATTTTACAGGCGACCAACTTATAAAAAATCTTTTTAATTTTTTTTTTGCTTACAAAAACAAATTTATTAATGTCAAAGTAAAATAATCAAAAAATTATATATCAAAATATACTTATAAAAAGGAAATGTAAAATTGTAAAATTTCGTACAAATTTCATAGTTTTTTAGACGTTTTTAATCGCGTGAACTCAAAGTATGTAATTAGAGAAAGTAATTACGGAACATATGCACATGGCCCGACGCGCACTTAGCCGGTTATTTATAATTGAAGTTATTTAACATTCATTAGGTATACTCGTAGCTTCATAAGTGTGTCATCAAAATAAAGTTGTGATATCAAAATCTAAATAATACGAAACTTCGGGTCAGGGAAAAGTTTATAAGTTCTTAAGAGGGAAGTAAAACACGCGCTCCATAAAAAAAGGGGGAGATAATGTTTTTTCATCTCATCTACTCAAAAAACGGTGTTTTCATCGCAAAACATTTGGAGCTAAAGTTACTAGTTATTCTCGCGGGATTAAAACGTGAAAACGAAAATCTTACGGGATTAAAACACGATTTGAACACGGAACACGAGTGGAATCTATGTAAAATAGGCAAAAAACAAAAGAATTTAGTTTTAATAAAATAAATAATTGGCACATACTTCGTATTTTTTTAAAATTTGGAATACATATCATCGACAACATGGATGAATGTAAGTAAAAATGTTTATGTTCTTTGCTTCGAAAAAAGAAAAAGGAATAATTTAAAAAAAGTGCAATTTTTGTCTTTGATTTAAAGTAATTACAGAGGTTTTTGGTTATATTGTGTTGAAATTAATTATTTGTTAAATTTGAATACTTTTTCGTAAGTTAAGCCGATAGTGAACATCAAGTTTATAGTTATTATAAAAATAAAAAAATATACGACCAAAGTTATTATAAGCTTATGAGTGAACATTATTTTAGAAGTTGGTTCTAAAAAAATATTTCTTAGTATTTATTGAATGAAAACTACACTAAATAAGGGTTAGTACTGGTCGGAGCTTTGATTAGGTATTGTAAATGTTCTATTTATTTTCATATTCTGTTTTGTGTCTATTTGCTAGTTTTTCTCATACATGGCGATGAAAAGTAGAGTGTGCTACTCGCGTACGGTAATATTTTTATCTCGGGCGTTATACGTGAATCCCTCGCTTCACTCAAATTTTCAAGGATAGCGCCCACGACTTAAAAGTATTACCTTTACCCCTTGTAGCATAATCTACTATTCCACTCCTTGTAATCTAATCTCAATATTTTTTTTGTACTTATGTTGTAGACCATTAAAAACCTATGCTATATGGAATTCCATTTTTCAAAATTTGCGATCATTTGAATTTTAAAATGTTAAAACGTTATCTCTTTTTGTATGGGAGAGTGCGCGCTAGACTCCCCTCTTAAACGATTATGCAGTGAGGAGACTTCACAGTTACTTGTTTATATCAATTGATCGATATGTTGTTTACGCCAAAACCTTACGGAACAACACTAAAGTAATCATGTTATACGGAGAAAGCTTCAAACAATAAGCCACAAATCTTGTTATTGTGAATACTACGTAACTTGGAACTTTCTTTGCGATAAATTATTTTCGAGTATGTCGCGTTTTTACATAAGAGTAAGTACAGGCTTGTAATAAAATATAGAACTAATAAAAATATATCTTCGCTTTCTAAAACTTAAAAAAATTATCAGATTTTTTTTGTGAAAAGTGAATATGGAAATATAAACCTTTTTCCGGATGAAAAACATAACACACTGTGTGTGTGTGTGTTTGTGTGCTGTGTGAGTACTTTAACATATTATACCTACTACATAAACTATATTGGCCAACGCTGTTTTTCAAGCTGCTTTAAGATATACTGAAATAGCAAGTGTTTGCAAAGGTCTCTTTTTAACCCCCGATAAAAAGAGGGGTGTTGGAAGTTAGACGCTAATGTCTGTCCGTGTCTGTGGCATCTTAGCGCTCGATCGGATTTACTAATTTTGATGCGGTTTTTAAGGTAAAAGCGAAATCCCTTACGGTGATTTTGAGCTATTTTTGATGAAAATTGGTTCGGCCGTTTGAAAGTAATTGGGGGTTAACTTGAAAGTCGGGGTTTTGTAGTTTGTCTGGCAAATAATAGATGACGCTAAGGAAATCAGTTGTACTATTTAGTTCCTCTGCTCATCACTAAATAGCGTTTACTTATGAAACTATTGAAAGTCGAGGGATTCTTAGTATGCTTGGCAAATAAACTTGTCTAAATAAAAATTAGCTTTTTTTTTAATATAAATATAATTCTAACTTACTTAAATACCTAAGTTAGAATTTCATAAACTAAGGCCCAACGCAGACGACAGACTAATGCGTGACGCACTTTTTAGTCTGTGATAGTCTGTGAAAATAGAACCCATGCAATCATAAATATGCAGTAACGCACACGACACGCGCCGGGCTTTTTGCGCGTCTTGTGCGTCACGGATGGTCTGTCGTCTGCGTTAGGTCTAAAAATATATTTTTAATAAAGATTTTCAAGCAAGTTTCCGGTCTGACATGTGAAGGGAAACATGAGAATAATAAGTATGTAATAACTTCAGTGGTTTCCATTAAAAGTTGGCCAAGTTGCCACTTGGGGCCCGTTATGATTGCCTTCCTTTAGGTTTTCGCCGTAATTTATATCGGAAACTCGTATACAACTTTGACATCTAACATATTTAATATAAATTGGAAATTAAGGCTGGAATTTTTGCAACTTACATACGCTCTATGTGGCCCTGGTATATGCAACGACGATGCGGCAGTGTTGCCGTCTTTCTATTGGGAATGTCGCCAGACAACTGTGTAATGTAATAAAATTTTGAGGTAAAAATCGCCAAATATATGAAACCGAGATTTTAAAAAGTAGCTAAAATGTATGAAATCGTTAAGTTTCTTACTCGCATGAAATTCCACTACATCAAGCAACAAAGTTGCTAAAATAGCAACACTGCGACGCGGCAGAATGTCCTTTCCACGTTGTATAAGTATACCACCACAAAGGGAAGATCTTGCCGCCAGGCATAGTGTTGCGCCCGGGGAACCGCGGCTCCAACGGTGTATCGTTGGATGTTGTATATATAGTCAGTTGCAACCAGAACTCTGAGATCGAGATGTAGATTCTGCTGGCGCCATCTCGTATGATTCTTGTGAACTAGGTATTACTACGTTCATTGTTGTTTGTGGTGTTTAGTTCCTCGTAGTGGCGTAGAGGTCGCCACACACACTTCAACGGACTATTTTTAATTCTAACAATGTAAATGCCGTCAGACTCTTGGGGACCCTGCCCGTTGACTATGGCTTCTTGGGTTCGATTTCATATAAATTGATGTTATTATTTTTACTACTTACTACTTGGGTACGATTTTTATATAAATTGATGTTTTCATTTCTAGTATTTTTAAAAAGATTTGTTTGTTTTGTCATTTTTGTTTACTAATAAATTTAACTCAGTAGAAAACAATGTTAACATTGTTTGCAAAGCATTCGCCAACTCAATAAGGTGGTGATGTTCTCGAACGACGCAGTTGCCACGGCGACGGGTACTAAACTCGGATCCTTCGTAAATGACACGGCCAATACGTCCCGGGGATTACCCGCACATAAACCTTCATCCCTGATAGCTAGAAAAACGGCAATGAAAGCTAATAATAGCAGCCTTAATACCTCTGTGAGCCTTAGACCTTTGATCAATTAATAAGGGTAACGACGAGGTCCGAAAAGTATGATTGTATTTAGTCCGTCTTTTAGATTATCCAAAAATAATGGACCCATATTTTTTAGTTTACCAAAAAAGTAAATATTCACAAAGATACGGAGCGTCAAAAGTTCCGGAGTGGGGGCTTGCGACGTCACCGCTAAGTAACAATTGTACCCAGCCATGACGTTATGCGAAATTTATATGCGCTGTATCTTTGTTATTTTTGGTTTCTCAGAGGAAAGAAAAAAATATGCATACAATATTTTTTTAATAATACATATAACCGATGGGCAAAAAATGTTTTTCCATTTGTCATGCCTACTGTACTGTGTGTACTCGTACTGTTCGGAATTTTACTCAGTTGTATAACTTTTTGCATAGGGATATGCTTTCTCAAGGAGGCTTTACATCTGGCAGGTGGTTTGCACTTGGATGGATTACCACAATCTTTGAGCTCCTCCGTGTTTTAATTTTATGGCAGACGTCAATCTCAGGCGAATTAGGCAGCTTAAAAATCTTACACCAACATACAACCCAATATAAGAAAATATATATTAGAAACAATTTTATGGTTGAATTCAGTCCATACTTTAAAATAATATGAAAAAAAAATTGGGTTCCTACAAGTTGAGTGATAAGCTGTGGCACAGAATAAATACTAGCACAGATTACTAATAAGTTACTACGTAAATACTAGTACTCACGTGCTGTGGTGATATTTTTCAAACGCGGAGTCACTAAACGAACGGTTTTTGTGCCATTCGTTTAGGTGACTTCGCGTTACACAAATGGCACTTCAGATCTCAGATTATGTATCATGAACTGAATCAACAATTAAAATAGTTTCAGTACATTTTCCTAAAAGCTATAATAAATATACTTTCCGTACAACACAAAATTATAATAATCTGTGGTTTTAGGTAGGGTGCTTAAATCAACACAATTCGCTAACTAAACAAGCTGTTGTTTTTGATAAAACCGAAAGGGTTGGAACTGAGGTTGGATCGTTTCAGAAATTGAACATTCCTTTTGTGTTAAAGGAACCATTAATCCCCCGTTAGTGAATCGTAGTCGTTTTTAGTGAAAATCCAAAATTTCTTCTAGGTAAGTTGTCGGATTACCATTTTGTATTGTTTTCTTTTTCTTTTAGTAAAATAAGTTATTTCTTTTTCAAGAATATATATGTAAATAAGACCTAAGTGTAATCACCTGCAACTATTGACACTACACTTTTTCGAGGGAAGGCCTGTAGCACAGGTCCCACAGGGACCTATTTCAGGAACTAGTCTCTTCACAAGAACAAGAATGTCAAATATGCAAGCAATATTCTTAGATTAGTTAAGTGGATTCTTTTGTGAAGAGAAAATAAAGTATTTTTATTATTATTATTATTGCATTGGAATTTCACTAGATTAATGCAGATTTTAGAGATCGCGGACTTTAGGGTGGGTAGGGGGGGTGATGAGCGGACCCCGGGTTTTGCAGCATTACAGCTGAAGATGCAACTGGGAATACGTTGAGATGAGAGAGAATGCAGCAAAGATCGTTTGCTGCATTTAGGAAAATTTTCTATTTATTAGATACAGATATTGTAAGTTTGTGCTGTAATTTTTATTGTTTTACTTTTTTGCGCCGCGACAATTTGTCTGTTTATCCCTATTGTTGACTGGGAGAGAACGCTCTTAGCGTTAAGTCCGCCATTGTAAACAATTTTAATTGTGGATTAATAAAGTTTTAATAGATAGATACGGGGCAGACAGACAAAGTCGTAAGGAGGTAAGTAATACCTACCCAAAAATCCGCTAGCATCGTGGAAAACAAGAAGGTGGAAAAAGAAATCAAAATAATGAGTTGTTGGCCTCATCGCACCAAAATTCTGATTCTCGCTCATTTTCTAGATTGACGTTTACTATCTGCGCGGGAAGATAAGCAGCTGGTATATCTTTGTTTTTTCTTTCGAAGACGAGCATGGAAGTATAAAAGTCAAAGTCAACATTTTTAATTCCTTGAAGGATAATTTATCTTTTAAGTAATTTTTTTAAATGTTATTTTTAGTGCAAAAGCTAAAAACTAGGGTTTCAGAACGATCACTGATGGGAAGATTACGCGGAAAGAAACCCAATTCAGTATTGGTTCTTACCCAGCCTGATTGGCTATGTTACAATTACAATACAGATTTATATAAAGAAGAAGAATGGATTATTTTAGTAAATCAATATTCCTTTTCTGATAAAGGAACTTTTGCAATAATCATGGCGTTATTTCTGTTATTTGTTTACTTTTTTATGTGATATTATGTACTCAGGTGAAATAAATAATAACTGGAATGAAATAGATTTTAGGTGAAGTGGAAATATGGATTATGACACGGTACAGCAGATCTAGCGGTAATAATATGATTTGTATGTCTAGTACACACTCCACGTAGCTTTCCATCATCAATCAGCCGTTTACACCCAATAATTTAATAAGCCTTATCCACCTCACGTAGCTTTCTAAGAATTTGGAACTTCTGAACAATATTTCATCCATCATCGGGACTTTGACTAAGTACTTAATAGTTAGACCTCTTTATTATGTGATGAAACCAGTTTCATGGAACCCAACAACAAGTTTTTCTAGATCATTATTGTTATTAACTTTTTTTGACTGTTAAATAAAAGTTCTGAGTGCTTCAATACACAACGTGGTAGAGACATACATACCCGTAATAAATCGAACCATAAGTCACTTGTTCAACGGGTATTGTGTATGTACTGAAACACAGTCCATGATTGATGAATGACAGTCCACGACACTGAATAACTTTCTGTAAATAAAAACATTTCAGCTGATTTTCGTCCACTGCCTGACCTAGGCCCTTCTAGACATTAAATTTTTAAGTAATATAAAATTGGCAAAGACAAACATACATACATACATATCACGTTTGATTCCCACAGGGGTAGGCAGAGACTATGCACCTACACTTGCTACGATTCTGACAAACCTTTTTTGCTTCATCTACACTCATCAATCTCTTCATACATGCCCCTCGGTTACGGGTACTTTTTACCTTTCCTTTTACTCGTGCAAACGAAATGATTCAATGTGCTACAAACATTATAGATATCGAGTTCAAAGAAACGACGTTAGGTAAATAAAGGGAAATCATGTCTATCACACTTCAGCTCTATATGATATGCACACAACGCCATATAGCCAAATCTACGTTGACCCGATATATGTTTGTCTGTCATTGTGTTTGTAAACCATTATTTTGGCAGTATTTGGAACATGATATACGATTCTCGAGAAATACGAAGAAGTTATGTTGTTGTTACTTTGCCTATTGTCTGTTTGTTCGGAAAATTCTTGTCACTTCGATATCTCTAAGCTCACTTTTGCTAGCGTTTTGGAATGCTTTAGTGTCTACCTTTTATAATTAAATTTCATTATATATTAATTATTATTATGTATAGTTTATGTATTTATATTTATTATGTTATAGTTTTTGTATTTTCAAGTATTAGTATTACTTTAAATTGTTTTTAGTGTAGTAAAGTAGTTATGTAGGTTTAATTGGATTCCGTTTTCTGTTCTATGTATATTGTACCCACTCTCTACCCTGTGTTGTAAATTGTCCTCTTATTTCAAGGTTGATTGGAAGAGATCTCTTTCTGGGATAAGTCCGCCTTTGTACTGTTTTCTACTTCTAACTTGTATTTTTGTGTCTTGTGTTGATGTACAATAAAGATTTAACAAACACAAACAAACAAACAAATTTCGGTACATTAATAACCTTATAAATTCGCTTGCCTACCTACTGTAAAGCTCTAATTTATTTTGTACTTCCTCATTTGATTATATTTAATATTAATAGGTATTTAGCATAAATCCTTATCCTTACTAATATTATAAACGCGAAAGTGAGATTGTTTGTTTGTTACCACTTCACGCTTCAACCACTGAACCTTTTAAATGAAATTGGATATGGATATAGTTTGATACCCAGGGAAGAACATAGGATAGTTTTTATCCTCAGCTCAGCTCAGCTAGTTATTTATAAGGATAAAAAACGTTTCCTATCCTCTTTTCGATTTCCAAAAACATGATTTTAACTTTATCCTCATGTTTTTAAAACGAGCGATTAAGCTAAGGAAACTTAAACTCGTTAAAACTATTTTAATTTGTTTCATCTCGGAACGTGAAGCATTGGGCGCTTCTACATAAATGAATAGTTTCTTTTCTACTTCATTTACATTAATTTTTAATATGGTAAGTTTTATTAAATCAAAACGAAAACAATATATAAGTACAAATATAAAAGTTCCTGAAAAACTTAAATAAAGTTAAAATACTACTCACTGCTATACACTAATATTTACAAATAAAAAAGGCCCAGCAATTGTTTACTTAAAAATTTAAATTATTAAATTAGTCAGGGGTCAATTAAAATTAGTCAGGGGTGTTATCCTTGAGCTACCTGTCCGGTGGTTTTTAGGTATAACATACGGGTACGCAACCCCGGCTTCCCGAGCTGTTACGGACTCCTTTCCTGTATCTTCCGAGTCAGTAACATCCTTGCACCTTAATCCCGTCCCAAGCCCAACAAATTCCGTCTATATTTTTTTTATAATCTATATTTATTTCTACTTTTCCCTGCCTTCTACTTTCCCACCAATCCAAGGTCTGCCGTGCCGATGGATGCGTGGCTAGGGGTGGGCCTAGTCTCAAGCGTGCCATCTTTTCTCTGGGACCGGGCGCCCCCAGAATAAGGATAGCCTTCACCTGGCACAAGGAGCTCTGCCAGGTGTGACAGTATGTCACTCCTGTACTCGTGGGAACGCAATGGTTTCTAATTATATAAAAACTAAAAATGGCGGCGATGCAGTTCGCAACTCATCACGTCTCGTTTCCCGTGGGGGCGAAAAGAGGGCTACGGAGAGCCGCTTTGCTACACTGAATGTCAGAGGAGGGCTGGATGATAAAATAGACGAGGTATGTCAAATGATGAGTGAAAGAAAGATTGATGTGTTATGTGTAAATGAGACAAAGTGGAAGGGATCTAAGTGCTCGTCCTATGGGCCTTATACGGCGTATTGGTCTGGAGTGCCGGAAGACGCTAGAGCCTGTCAGGGAGTCGGCATTATCCTCTCCGAAAGAATGGCAGAATGTGTGAATGAATACAAGTGTGTAAGCCCTAGGCTTGTCTGGGTTAGGATGAAAGTAGGATTAACTCGAATGTTCATATTGGGAGTGTATGCGCCAATAGAAGGTACGTCTAAAAGAAATAAAGAAGAGAGACAGGAGTTTTGGGATAGTATGAGAGATGTATTAAGTTGTTGTAAGGAAAATGAAAGGTTAGTATTGCTAGGGGATTTTAATAGTTGGGTAGGAACAAAACGTTATGGATTTGAAAGGGTCCTGGGTTCGTTTGGGGATGAAAGGGTGAATGAGAATGGGAAAAGCTTACTTGAGTTATGCGTGGAGAAGAATCTTTGTGTTATGAATACCATGTTCATGCATAAAATGATTCACATGTATACGAGGGAAGAAAATGGTGTGAAAAGTATGATCGATTTTGTGATAGTGGATGAAAGGCTGAGAAACAATGTGACAGATACGAGATCTTATCGGGGAGCGGGAATATTAACAGACCACTATTTGGTCGTATCAAAAGTTGCACACCTTTTTAAACGATGGCGTCACCATAAATCGGAACCCTCGAAAAGATTAGAAAGAATAAAAGTTGAAAAATTGCAAGAAGATAAAATGATTGACCAGTATAAAAAGTTACTATCTAAAAGTTTTGAAGGAATAAATGAAGAGTGTGAGATTGAAAAAGTATGGAACATCCTAAAGAATGGTATCATTAGTTCTGCAACCGAAGTCTGTGGATTAGCGAAGAGACGAAAAGAAACAGATAAGATGAATGTATGGTGGGACAAAGAAGTACAGAATGCAGTATATAGAAAGAAAAAAGCTTGGAAGGATTGGCTATCTCTACGAGCAGACCTATAGTTGTAAAACAGCGGTTGTTATCGGATAGTTATCCAAAGCAGCGGATAATAACGTATGAACAGCGGTTGACAACCGGCTGCTTATCCGACTCAATACCAAAAGGTCTTATAATTTTTACAGATCCTAAGTCGATTTTGTTATAATATACGAGCCGATATTTACAAATAGGTATTTTTACTAAATGAATTACCTACTCTGTCATGGTTTAAAATATAAAATGTTCAATATTATGAATTATTTTGGAATGTCCTATAACACGACAGATAATAAACTAATGTTTGTAAACTAAACCTACCTACTTATTTATACCGTATATAATAGATATTGAATCTGTAGGTATGAAACTCCGATTCGTCACTTTATTATTATTGTACAATCGTACTTAATAAATAGGTAAATGCAAAGCGTCCGTCCTCTTTGCCTACATCGCAAGAGATAGGTTAGGTATACTCATACCCTGCGTGATCTCCGTCTCCACTCGAGCGCTAGATAGGGTAGGTATTATACCGAAACAAACAGCACCATGTCGCGTTGCGCAAAAAATGTTTTAAATGGCTGAAAACGGCTTTTTTCTCTTTACTAAAAACACAAAACGGACGTCGTAGGTACCTACACATGTGAAACTACCGTCCGTTTTGTGTTTCGTGATTTTCGTATTATGTGATCAACCCAAGTAAGATGAAACATTAATTTCAAAAGTTAAATATTTCAAAATAACATCGACGCAACTATGAAATAGGAAAGAGCGCCTATTTAAATTATTATTTCTGAATTTACGAATAAAATAAGTAGACAAATAAACAAAAATAATCACTTAGGACATAAAACGGATTCAATAAAAAACATAAGACATGTCAACCGTAGACAGCCGCTGTTTATGGTTGTTATCCGTAGTCAGCGATAAAAGCGGCTGGTTACCCGCTGGCTTACTACGATAACAACCGCCTTCACATCTATAAGCAGACCACAGGATGCAAAAGGCGTCGGATATGGAAGTGAGTGCTGCAAAACAGGAATATAAGAAGATGAATGAATGCGTGAAAAAGCTAGTTAAAAATAAGAAAGAAGAGCAATAGGACGATTTTGATCATAGATTGTCTCAAGATTTTAAGCATAATATAAAATATTTTTGGAAAAACATAAGACGGGTAAGAGGAAAAGTTATGTCATCAGCGCTTAATAAAATCAGAGACAAGAATGGTAGAATGTTAATAGATGAAAAGAGTGTTTTATACGGTTGGAAAGATTATTTTGAAGGTTTATTTGAAAAGAATAGAACTATAGATTCTAGTATGGAGGGTGAAATACATGGAAGTGATATGGAAGATGAAATTGATGAAATAAGTATGGAAGAGATTGTAAATGCGTTAAATAGTATGAAAGTGGGCAAAGCAGGTGGGTATGACAGGATCACAGCCGAAATGCTTAAAGCTGGACAGGGCATCGTGATTAGTCAGCTGTGTCGCCTCTTTAATTTATGTTTAAATCAAGGCTTAGGAACCCACAGATTGGTGCAGGGCGGTTATTGTACCGCTTTATAAAGGAAAAGGGTCACAGCAAGACTGCAAAAACTATCGCGGCATTAGCCTTCTTAGCGTAGTCGGCAAATTGTATGCAAAAGTGATGATTGAAAGGGTTATGAAAGATACCGATGATAAGATGTGGGATGTGCAAGCTGGATTTAGGAAAGGAATGGGATGTACTGATCAAGTCTTTTCTTTGCGATGCATACTTGAGAAATTTTTGGCCAAAGGTCAAAAAGTGTATTGCGTTTTCGTAGATTTAGAAAAGGCTTACGACAGAGTGGTGAGGAATGAATTGTGGTCAACATTGTCTATGTATGAGGTAAACAGCTATCTGATACGAGCACTGAAATCTCTGTATAGAGATTCCAGCGCTTGTGTCAGAATTAATGCGGGCTATACGGACTGGTTTAATATCGAAAAAGGTGTTAGACAGGGGTGTGTAGCATCGCCATGGCTGTTTAACTTATTCATGGACAATTGCCTGAAAGATTTGAAAGAAAGTGATTGTGGTCTAAGAATGAATGGGTTGCTTATCCAATGCCTACTCTATGCCGATGACCAAGTGTTACTTGCGTCGTCGGAAGAGGATTTGCAAAAGATGGTAACAGTTATGAATGATGCGTTGGTGAGTAAGGGTATGAAAGTGAATGTAAGCAAGACGAAAGTAATAGTTTTTGAAAGGGATGAAAGTATAACAAAATGTGATATTGTTATAGATAGAGAAAAAGTAGAACAAGTAGAGGAATTCGTATATTTAGGTTGTATGTTTACAAGAGATGGAAAGTACGAAAGCGATATAGAAAGAAGGGTGGTTGCTGGTAACCGTGTGAATGGGGCATTACATTCTTTTATGAACAGTATGAAGGTGTCTGCCAAAGCACGTCTTGCTGTTCATCAAGGAGTGTTGATGCCTACTCTTATGTATGGTAGTGAAAGCTGGGTATGGCAGAAAAAGAATGAAAGTCGGATAAATGCAGTTGAAATGCGAGCTTTAAGAAGTATGTGTGGTGTAACTTTGAAAGACCGGATAAGAAATGATGTCATACGTGAGAGATGTGGGATAAAAGAAGATGTAATTACAAAAATTGAGAAAGGAATGTTAAGGTGGTTTGGACATGTTGAGAGGATGAATGAAAGAAGATTAACAAAAAAGATTTATCGTGCTGATGTGGATGGGAGAACCGGACCGGGTCGACCGCGACGAACATTCTGCGACCAAATAGGAGATGTTCTGAAGAAAGGTGATGTAGGGAGTACCCATAACCGGAGAGCATGCATGAAAAGAGTTATGAGTGTTGATGAAGCAAAAAAGGTTTGCAAGGATCGTAGTAAGTGGAAATCCATAGTCTCTGCCTACCCCCATGGGAAACAGGCGTGAAAATATGTATGTATGTATGTAAAATTCGTTAATTTCGACACAGCAAATTGTTGATTTAGTCTGCTAGATAGCTATCGCCAAACTATGTCATATACCTCTTTAGCTTGTAAAATCTGACGTTGAACACTTACACAAGGAACACAAAATATAAGGTGAAATCAATGCTTAGCTACCTATCAATACCTACTGACTCACCCATTTACAGTAAGACACAATAATTAGGAAGCTATTTTTTGTAACTACGCTCCAATTACACGTAAAAATGACACATAATAGTTCCAAATTACAGTTTTATCTTTTTTAACAGGTATATAATAGAAGTTTTTCTTTACTCTGCTACTAGTTCATACTACAATGAAGACCGCCATTTTGTTTGTACTTGTTGTGTTGACCGTTTTGCTGCAGACTGGTGAGTACTCTACGCGTATCACGTCTTTATTCCTAATGGGGCAGACAGAGCATTTTGGGTCTTGCGACTCTAAGGAGACAAAGCCCAGGGCCCTGAGACCCAAAGGCCATTTTTAGCGTCATGAATTGATGGTGGGCGAGAAGGTGGAAAAAGGAATAGTTACTCGACCTGCTTTTACGATGTGTACCGAGAAGAGAAGCAGCTGGTATATTCTAAGTTTCTTCTTTTATTCCAGACCGGCATGAAAAGCCTTATTTATACAACGTGAAAAGGACATTCATTAATGAATCATTTTATTATCATTATACTATACTTAGTGGTCTAGTATCGCCCGTGGTTCTTTTTATTACGGGTATCCCCCTTTCACGTTGTATAAGTACAGATTTAAGATCCTATGCAAATGATGCACAAATATTTTAAAAAAACCAACACATCCATGTTGTTTTTCAATATTTGAAGATTTTATTTTTCAAGAAGTTGATACTTTTTCCCGAAAATGGCGTAAAACTAGACTGATAAAATGTATACTATGTGTTGTGTATTATATCAATGCAGTGATTTCAGAAAAACATTTGAGTACTTTTATTTTGATTTCAAATATTTTATAAAAAATGAAACCTGACTGCTTAGTAATTTTCTGAAAATCAGCTATTATGACAGTCTACACACTAGTCTGATTTAGGAGACGCAACAAGTTTATTTGATAGGCAAATTAAAAGAAACCCCCGAGTTCCAAGCGAATAACTTTTGAACTAGTGAAGTAGTTTCCATTAAAAATATCTAAATTCCAATAATGTTATAGTTAAATTAGATTTAGAAAATGCCTTTAACAGTGTCGAAAGAGATGCTATTTTAAATGAGACATTGGAACATACCCCGAAGCTTTTTCCCTTTCTCCACCAATGCTATGCTTCTCCAAGTCATCTTTTTTATAACAATACTCCTATTTCATCTCAGGTCGGCGCTCAGCAAGGAGATCCTCTCGGCCCACTTATTTTCAGCCTCGCCATACAAAAGGCGATTAATAATCTGAATTCTCCTCTAAACATTTGGTATTTAGATGACGCTAATATAGGGGGTCCGCCTGACGTTGTTTTAGAAGATCTTAAATGTTTATTTAACAATTTATCATCTATTGGCCTAAAAGTCAATTCAAAAAAATGCGAAATTTATCTTTGCGGAGATGAAGCTCTCAACTATATCCAAAATTTTAAAGATTTGATGCCAGGAGTGAAAGTAAGAAATAATAGCGATTTTGGTGTTCTAGGTGCTCCGATTTTTAAGGAAGGGGTCCCTGCAACAATTGCATCCAAGTTGACATCCTTCGTAAACGCACAAGAACGTCTTACATTTTTATCCTCCCATGTAGCCTTGTTGCTACTTCGTAATTGCCTAGCAACACCGCGAATGACATACTTTGTTAGAACAGCTCCATCCTGGCTATTTCCACAAGAACTCAAAGAATACGATGATTCATTACTTTTAGGTCTAGAAACAGTTCTTAATGCCAAATTGGATGAAAACCAATGGACACAAGCGTCCCTACCAATCCGTCATGGTGGGCTTGGTATACGCCGCCCGTCAGACATAGCACTTCCAGCTTTTCTTGCATCCTCTCATGGGGTAGTTGATCTCGTCACTAAAATTCTCTCTATAAATGGTGAAGGATTGACGTTGCCCTTTGTAGAGGAGGCTTTGTCAAGTTGGTCATTACAGTGCCCAAACTCTCCTATTCCAGATAAGCTTGAAGTATAAAAACTTTGGGATGATACCAAAAGTCTATGTATTTTAACAGATCTTAAGAATCAGACAGTCGGTGTCCATCTCGCTCGTTTGAAAGCATCTGCGCTTCCAGAATCAGGTGCTTGGTTGCATGCTGTTCCATCCCCTCATGTAGGAACACTTTTAGATAACAATTCCCTGCGAGTAGCTGCTGCTCTGAGATTAGGCTGCGCGGTGTGTGAGTCTCATCGCTGCATCTGTGGCAAGATGGTTAAAGCGGACGGTCACCATGCTCTTGGCTGCTCTCGTTGCGCTGGCCGTTTATCTCGCCATCATTCCATCAATGAATTAATACTTAGAGCCTTAATATCGATCAACGTTCCTTGTCAGCTGGAACCACCGGGACTTTCCCGTACTGATGGGAAAAGGCCAGATGGTCTCTCATTAATACCGTGGCAGAGGGGACGTTGTCTTTTATGGGATGCCACCTGTGTGAACACCTATGCGGCGTCTTATCTCAACAATTCGGTTAGGTCACCCGGAGCAGCAGCCAGGTTGGCAGCCACACAAAAAATACAAAAATATTCGGTCCTTTCTACAAATTATGATTTCGTTCCTGTAGCTGTTGAAACTGCCGGTCCGTGGTGTTCAGAAGCAAAAAGCTTTATAAGTGAGATAGGACGCCGCTTAGCAGAAAAAGGTTTCGACCCTCGCTCTGGATGGTATCTGGTTCAAAGAATTGCCATCACAATACAAAGAGGGAACGCAGCTAGTGTGATGGGCACCTTTGAACCAGGTACTATCCGAGGCGGAATTTTTGATTCTATTTAGTTTTTACCTAATTTAGTTTTAATTTATATATAATCATTATAGTTTAGTTTAACGTTTACTATAGTTTAGTTTAGTATATATTAATTTGTAAAATCGTCTGTATATATATTTTTTAATTTTTAACATGAATAAAACGCACTGCAACGACACGCCGAACCATGTCATTTCACATGACATATGATTCTATTTCGAAGCACCACTACATGCAACAATATCATTATACGTACATCGTACAGTGAGAGAAACCATTTTGGTGGCATATTTTGTTAGTTATATGTGAAATACGTAAATTGTTGAGCTGACCGGCTCAACCGTACTCTGAACTTTCCAATTAAAACGTTACGCCAAATGCCTTTAAGACTAGAAGTATGAGGGCTACAGTTTTAATAACCAAGTAACTTTGCTATTTATATAAAATCTCGCCTAAAAAATGTTGTTTAAACAGGAGGCGATAGATCAAATGAATTTTATTTTTAATGAATACTGTCAAGAGAAATCCATCACGTTTTTAATTCTTTTTCCAGATTTTTCACGGTAAAAGTGACCCTTGAGTCGTGCGGCCCTGGGTGACTGCTGCAAGACCCAAAATGCTTTGTGTGCTCCATTATGCATAAAGTGTTATAATTTATTATATATTATTATAAGAAACATTAATGAGACCTCTCCAACCCGTTTGGCCAGCGTGGAGAGTGTAGGCCAAATCCTCTGGCTGCTCGAGCCAAAAATGACTTTAGTAAGAAGGTCGTGCTCTCCAGCAGTGGAGATTAAAAAGACCTGATGATGATGATTGTATTATTATAAATAAGGTCGCTGTAATTCTGTTTGTTCTGAGTCCGCCCAGCCAGCATTTACGCTGCAAGAGCATAATATGAATGAGGTCTACCTTAGTAAGTTCATCATCACGCTAAGTGTACCGTCTTCAGTTCCTCAACCTTAGCGATGTATCTGTCTACGTGGTGTAGTGGTTATAGCGTTCAGCTCATACCCGGAGGTCGTGGGTTCGATTCCCGGCGGGGGCAATGACTTTGTGTTGTTGTCCTAGTTTGGTTAGGACATTGCAGGCTGATCACCTGATTGTTTGATAAGTAAGATGATCCGTGCTTCGGAGGGCACGTTAAGCCGTCGGTCCCGGTCACTGTCTTTGACATTGGTCGTTACCTAAAACCATGTCAGAGGCCTTTGAGGCGGTTTCAAAACTCTGACACTAGTGTTATGAGACTAACACACAAGATAAGAAGAAGAACGATGTCAAACCTCGTTATACCACTAACATAGCTCGAAAAACCCAGTTGGACTCGTAGATAGGGATAGAGAAGTGTAAGAGATATTCGCAGTCAGGAAGTAGGAGAGAGAGGGAGTTGTGAAAACCAATCGAATACTTGGATCAAATCAGTATGGGGAGGATAGTTATCATACTAGGTGTGTACTATATACTTGGAAGGATAATAGACTGCTTTGTTGTTTGCGTCCGTCTGGTGCTCTTATAAATAAGGTCTCTGTAGTTAATGTAGAAATCACGAATGGATTCAGAGATTTTGTTTATTTTTAAAACTAGACACTGAACAATCTGAGCTGTCAGTGCGCTCGTGTATAATCCAACTACAAGCCTCAGTTCTTGAATATTCAAAAGCATTCCCGACATACTTTTGGTAAAAATGAAGAAAGTACAGAAAAGGATTAGAATTTTCGATACGCTGTTTCATACTGTTACACTTTTTTTTTCTTTCGTGTGTGTAAGTGAAAAAACTGACACCAGTGTTGGCCACACTGGTGTCAGTTTTTTCAAGCTGCCTGAAGGCATTGACATAGCTTGACGACTGCACTACAATGATAACAGCAGGGGACCAACGGTTTTTACGTGCCTTTTCATGCATGAAAATTCAGTTATGTGATTCATACCTAAATGTCCTACCTATATCCTATTACGGATATCATCAGCTAATTATTAGGTATTTTTTGAAAAAGTAAAACAGGACCCTTTACTGCTTTAGTGTCACACAGAGTAAAAAGCAGTGACGTCGACGCAATATTAAAACTTTTCAATTCTGTACTATTTTTATTTTTCCCCTTTTTGCTGCTCTTGAGTACATTTCCCGCAAGAGAAGTTTCTCTTTTTTGTAAGTGTTCATATTTGCTTATTTTAAATGGAATTGCTTATTTGTGCCACTTTTAACTCCCGTGCTATCTACACAGCAACAAAATTATTTCATAGTCTGTTTTAACGTAAGTTTGCTTCGCTGAAGATAATTGTAGCTTTTTCTTAATCCCAAGTCGTTATTTAAAAGTTTTAATATCACATGTTTTTCTTCAACTGTTTTAATAAAAGAGAGTGTTGAATAGAGATAATACTTAAGGTTTTTCTTCATAGTTTTAGCTAGGTAAAGGATTTCCCTTACTTCAGTTTATCCCTTGAGCGTTTACACTTACAGCTGGAATTTTTAGTAGTTGTATTGACCCACACGTAACGAGTACTAACAAAAACAAAGTGCGTTGCAGCGGCGAAAACCGTTGCCCAAAATACTCAAACGTAAATTGGAAGTCTCATCATCATTTTAGTCATAGAGGAAAAAGTCGAATTCTTACTCTATTACTATGTATAAATTCGTAAGGTACATTGAACAGACAACGCATTGCCTCTAACTAGTGCTAGGTCTGGCTCGCGTGGCCCCCCCGCTAAATCGAATTATATTGTCTCTATCGCCTCAAATTGTTTTTACTGTTTTATTATTTGTATAGATTAGTGCCTACCCTGTCAAACATATATGCGCACGTCACTGACGTGATATATTGTAAAAGTACACGTTTACGTATTTGTACATTGTGAAACTGTGGTGCTCGGAACTATTAATAACGAGTCCTCCTTCTGTCCCACTGTCAGGTATAATGAACGTTCTTGATGTTGAAGTTACATGTTCGTGATTAGTTTTCGGGGTTTGGTGCGACAAATGTAGTTCGCTACAGTCAGCCCTCTCAATCGAAACTTATCAATAGTGTGTTAATAATGACAGTTGTCGCTATGCGACGTCATTGAGTCGTCAGGTGATTTTAGGCAACTCGGAAGTGTTAGCAGTTAATTGTTACCAAGTAAATTAAGGCTTGCTTCTAGTACCTATAGTTGAGGCCAATCCGCTGACTTTTGTTATTTATACAAAGGTTTTAAAAGGATACACCCGTAATAAATCCAATCACGAGATATACTAGAATCATCAATGAAATTAAAATGACAACCAGAAAACAAAAAAAAGAGACAATTGACAGTTTTGTACATATTGCCCAGGCTTTATTTGTTTTTAGACTGTTATTTTATTAACATTATATTAAAGGGATCTAGTATAGCTCGTAGTTAGATTTTTTACGGATATTTCGGGTATGTTTACTTTTCACGTTGTATATGTATCTTGTTCAATGAGGAAACTTATTGGTTACTTCGATAATCTATGCTTTTTAAACAGCAATTTAAACAGTTTCAATGCCGGTTTGGAAGAAAATAAATTAATCAGTATGTACCTGCTACTTCTCTTCCCGTGATCTGCACAGGAAGCCAATTAAGAGGAATGGGTGAAAATACAAAAAGTGGCCTTTGAGTCGTACGGCCTGGCCTGGGCTCTGTCTGCTTACTTCGCAGCAAGACCCAAAATGCTCTGTCTCTCTTTTTAGGATAAAGAGGTTATAGGACGATCTCCGTGGTGTACTGATAACTATGCTAGTCCGCTGTTAGGAGGTTTCGGGTTTGATCCCCGGCAAGGGCAAGTTGGAAAATGACCTTTTTCAAACTGCCCTGGGTCTTAGGTGTTTATTTATACATGTATTTATCATAAAATATAGTATCGTTGGGTTAATATCCCATAACAAAGCTTACTTTAGGGCTAGCTCAATATGTATGTAATTCGTCCCAAAATATTTATTTATAGTGTATATATTTTTAAAAACCATCCATAATTGCAATGATAAAACAATTAAATATAGACAGGTGTATATGTAATTAAACGATCTTGCTATAAAAAGCTCATTTGCAAAAAAAAATAGAGTTTTAACAAGAGCCAAAGAAATTGTAACCCTTCAAATTCAAAACTAAATTTTTTTCGGTTTAATGAGCCCGGGGCAATTTCGGATAATTTTTTTTGCTACATTGTTTTGTTATTTGTTTACGGAATTGTTTCTTAGAAATCAATGGTGTAATTTAGTAATTGTATGTTGAAATAGGAGAGGCCTATGTCCAGCAGTGGACGCTATGCGGCTGAAATGATGATGATGATGATGATGTTGAAATTTAAAGTTTACATTATAGTTCTGCATCAGGTGTTCCATTTTCCGAAATCATTTATACCTACCCTATATGTTGCCCAAGCTTAACAGCTATATAAGAAAAAAGGTTCCAGTATTTCCGGAGATTAGCGTGTACAAACAGACAAACAGATAGACATTTTTTTATATTCTTACTCTATTACCATGTCTCCATCGCCCTCAATATTTTATTAAAATATATTTAATGTACAGGCCCACTTTTTTACTGTTTTTTTATATGTATAGATATATTTTTAAGAACAATTCATAATTGCAATGATAAAACAATAAATAAAATATAGGCAGGTGTACATATACACCTATCTATAATTAAACTAACTTGCTATAAAAAACTCATTTAAAAAAAATATCGTGTTTTGATTAAGAGCCATAAATTGTAACCCTTCAAATTCAAAAGTAAATTTTGTTCGGTTTAATGAACCCGGGGCAATTTCGGATAATTTTCTTTGAAACATTGTTTTGTTGTTTGTTTACGGAATTGATTTTCAGAAATCAGTACGTAATTATAAAGCGAAACAATGGTGTAATTTAGTAATTGTAAGTTGAAATTTTCTAGTAGGAGGGCGTCTGTTTACCTACTACCTTATTAATACATATCAGTAATACGATTTAAACCACGCCCATTCCTTTTGTGGGCTATCACGATCGCGGGAAAAGAAGCAGCTAGTACATTCCAAGTTTTTTCTTTTCTCCCAGACCAGCACTAAAGATTTTCTTTATTGGTAGGTACCTATATATACAACGTGAAGGAAAATACACGTAATAAATCGAACCACAGGCTATCTAGATCACTATAGTATAATGAAAATAAAAACCAGTAAAAAATCCGAAAATAAATCGACATCCCCATAAAAAGCTCGGCCGGCTGTACACTTTTGTATGGAAATGTCAATTTTTTTGAGTCTTTAACTGTTATTTTATTATCATTATACTATAATAGTGTTCTAGTATAGCCAGTGGTTCGATTTATTACGGGTATGTTCCGTCCGCGTTGTATATTATGTCTAACAAAATATACTGAAACTATTTTAAGGATGAATTCAGTCCGTGATAGTGAACAACTTTCCCCACGAAATACGAAAAATAATTTTGAACTTTCCATACAAACCGGATCTGCTGATCGATCAATTTGTATGGGAGGCCAAAAATTACTTTTCATATTTCGATACATATTCCTTGGGGAAAGTTGTTCAGTATCATGGATTGAATTGACTCTTAACACATCGCAGGACACTCGGCTAGACACAATAGAAATAACAATTGAATTACGTCCACAGCCGTAAGTGTCCTGCAATTTGTTAAAATATTTTCAGTATATTTTGTTAGACCTTATATACTAGGTTTCATTTTTAGAGAACCTCATTATTTTTATCAAATGATGCGCGGTCGCCTTAATTAATTGTAACCTATTTCATTGTATTATTTATGCGTTTTTATAGCGCACAGCAAACGGAGGAATGAAAGGACTAAAAACGAAGGCGAAGGTGGGGATGAAGTGTGGCCTAACCCTGGATCTGTGGGTGGATTCGAACCGCCTGCAGTGTTTCAGGAAGCTCCCAAATTGGAATCCATCAACAAGAATGAGGTAATTAAGATTTCAGTCTAGAAATAGCAAGTTATCAGGTTTATTTGCCCGGTAAAAAAAGAAACTTCCTTTCAAGCGTTTTGACCCTAATAACTTATGAACGGCAAAACAAATTTTCAACAAACATAGCCGAAAGCTGCCGCAAGAAAACCTGCTTTCACGTAAAAAAAACCGTATAGAAATCAATCTATCCATTCAAGAGGTATGATGCCACAGACAAACAGATAGACATTGACTTCAAACTTATAACACCTATCTTTTTTCGTCGGGGGTTGAAAAGTGAAATGAAAAATTGGCCAAGTGCGTGTCGAGTCACGTGCAATGTAGGGTTCTGTAGTTGCGAATGGCAACTAGGTATAAGTTCATGCCACTGCCACTGCCAAACGTCTAAAACTATTTTTTTATTGAATTTGTACAAAATATAACTATATAATAGCTTTAATATTTTATTTTATTTATTTAACTTTATTACAAATGTAATAGGCGGACTTAACGTTATAGGCTTTATCTACCAGTCAACCCACTGGTGGTGCCGAGAATAAGAAGTCTTTAGAAGGAGGTGCAAAATACGTAATTTTGAAAGATTTACTAATATTTAGTAATATAAATAAAAACATACCTATATTTGAAAAATAAAATAATATATATCAATAAACTTAAATTCAAAATATACATAGATAGATATAATAAACAATACAGGACGACTTTTTAACCACCACCCAAACTTTTAGAGCATGGTCTGACCATGATACTGAACTACTTTCTATAAAAACGATTAACGAACGGCTTCCCATACATATCAGCGCTCGGCCAAACGAATTTTGTATGGGCGGACAAACATTTTTTATCGATTTTTAATAACTCTTTTTGTGGAAAGTGGTTCAGTGTCATGGACTGAATTTGCTTCAAAAATTTGGCTGGTGGGTAAAAAGTCATCTTGTATACAATGTCCTTTTTTATAAAGTACAAATATTTTAAGGGTTGAATTAGACCATCATTTTGAACAACTTTTCCCAATAAATGTATATCGAAATAGGAAAAAAAATTTTAGATTTTCATAGAAATCGAAGTAGTCACGAGATATCATTACTATGGAAAATGAAAATTATTTTTTCGTATTTCGACAAAAATTTGTTGGGAAAAGTTGTTCAAAATTATGGACTGAATCAACCCTTAAAATATTTGTACTTAATAAAAAAGGACATTGTATATACTACATATATATTATTTGTATTTAATCGTTTTCTTTAAACTTTGTTATATTATGTACTATAGCTGTGATTTTTTAAACGTGTCCATAATAACCGTTTAGCGGATAGAGGTTGAAATTTGACTCTACCAAAAATTTGCAAGTATTTCAGAATCGGATCCCTAAATTGAAAGATGGTGGTCCCAAGCTAACAATATTTTTGAACGACCTATATTACTCAACGATATCCAAAAGGACTGGATAGTCAAGAAAAAAAAATTGACACTCACTTTACATGTATGGAAGCTATCCTAAAATTTCCAAGATTTTAATTTACCCCCTTTTCGGTATTGTTAATATATATACATATCCGTTCCAAATTGCAGCTTTCTAGTACTTATAGTCTCTGAGTAAAACCGCGGGCAGACAGACAGACATGGCGAAACTATAAGGGTTCCTTGTTTACTACGGAACCTTAAAAAGGGATGGAAAGTGATCTAACCGTACAAGATGAGCCGGCCTGGCGCTAAGCCCCAAAATAACTTTTCATGACATAAAAAAGGCAACATAACTGTAATCACCCCATTTAAAAGATAAATTGAGAGGCAAAATTGAGTCGCTCCATCCGGAAGCTTGCATCAAAATATATAGAGCACAGAAAAATAATTTCATCTACTTTACTTTTACAACTTTTTTCATTACGATGATATATCCGGTAGCATCTTCAGATGTGTTGCTTTAGAGCTTGGAGTTCGCTTTCCCACTTTTTCTTTTCTAAATATAATATATACCTGTATCTGGGGAGTACCGCTATATCATTTTAAAGTGGAATAATTTTCTTGTATTTTTTATGAATATTAGTTATCATAACCAAATAGGTATATGTATTTTCTTTATGTAAAAAAGACGTCGATCTAAGTTCAGCGGCTAGTACAATTTTTTAGAATTATTTTACCGCTCTTGACACTAGTCCTTTAGAGACCATGTTTAATTTTACACTACTTTATTCCTAACCCTAACCTTTTTGGTGTAGTTCCATGTAGTTCATTTTTTTAGGGTTCCGTACCCAAAGGGTAAAGACGGGACCCTATTACTAAGACTTCGCTGTCTGTCCGTCTGTCTGTCACCAGGCTGTATCTCAAGAACCGCGATAGCGAGACAGTTGAAATTTTACACAAAGTATGTATTTCTGTTGCCGCTATAACAACAAATACTAAAAACAAAATAAAATAAATATTAAAGGGGGGTATACAACAAACGAGATTTTTTATAAATAATGGTATGGAACTAACTTGGCCGGTTATTCTTTTTTTTTATAAGTTGCCAGAAGCATAAAAAATTAAATCTATATATACATATGGCAGTCCAGAGGGGGGAGGCCTTTGCCTCAATGAGCAAAAAACAAATTATGCGGACGCGTCCTAGCATTTCCAAAATTATTGATTGGAACAGGCGATCATGTGGAGTGCCTCATTTCTGTTTAATGTAATCCTTTGCCCTGACCCGGTCCATTGAGGGCGATTTGTTACTTCAACGGACAATTACGGTACATTTTTCAACATTTTCGGAACATGATGATAAAAAAATGTCCATAATGTAAAATTTTAGGTTGCTTTCCTTATAAGTCGTTAAAACTTTTGCTTGGTTTTAATGAAAATGAGCGACATTCATTATTACATTTTAGACTGCGGATTAAAAGTACACAGTGACAGTAGAATTATGGTAGAATCGGGTAGACCCAACTCTACCATAAATCAACTTAAACACAAAAATTAAAATGACAGATTTCTAGGTCGGAAGCCCCACGACACTATCAATAAATGATTCACAATCTATAATGGTTCTCAAACTTGCATAATCGATTAATCCAGTAACTAAAGATAATATTTCATGTTTCCTATGTCACAGAATTTATAATAGTATTACATACCTATATGTTAATCCAGAGTGTCAGCTTCCTACATACCAAATTTTATCAAAATTGGTCCAGCCGTTTGCGCGTGAAGAAGTAACAAACATACACACACTCACATTTTTTGCCTTTTTAATGTGACTTACAAAAAATGCTTTGTTTTTCAGATAAGTTCTAGCCGAGCTTCGCACAATAGAACATCCCACGGTGGAAAAAGCCACAAAAATTAGACGTTTACACGACCAGTCGGAATTTTGAAAACGGAACCTATATTACCTACTTTAAAATTATAATTTTTAACCAACAAACTTTCGAACGTCTATATAAGTAATTAGTATGTCTATTAAAATTAAAAAACTTTGTTTCGTTTTTCTGTTTTTTGTTTAATGTTTGTGATTATTTAAATAAACAGCGTCCAGTGTCTTTACTTTTGTTATTATTTTCGGCTTGTCTGAGTTAATGTTTCTAATTTCAAATAAATACTTATTTAAAGAAACTTTATCGAACACAATGTGGGTTGTAGATCAAAGAAAGTTGTGTGGGACGTCCATTAATTGCGTAGGCTGGTATAACATCTAGGCTTTGACCTTTTCCACTAAAAAAAAATTTATAGTTGAACTAGTTTTGCTACCTACTTGCAATTTGTTTATTAGATACCAAACTTTTGTCCAAATTAGCAGAACGATGTAGTTTTAATTTAAACACATTTTAACTACTAGTAGCCCTGACTTTAGATGTCATTCGATTTTGGTAACGTATAGCAACAATGTTTGCTACTAGCAATTTTACTTTTTTCTTAGTATGCTAAGCTGTAGCAAAAAACTTGTAAGTATCAAAGGGTTTAAAATCTTCCCATCATTGGATGTTGACGTCATAAAATCAGCTTGCGAGCAATCCGCGGGGGATGCAACCACCACCTTTTTTTGGGGTTCCTTACCCAAAGGGTAAAAACGGGACCCTATTACTAAGACTCCGCTGTTCGCGTCTGTCTGTCTATCTGTATGTCCGTCTGTCACCGGGCTGTATCTCATAAACCAGTGACAACTAGACAGTTGAAATTTTTACAGAGGATGTAGCCGCTTAATATTTATAGGGGGGTTATATTAATATTTAAGGGGGCTCCCCATACAACAAACGCGATTTTTATGCCGTTTTTTGCTTTATATATAACGGCAATTGGTAGACGCTTGAAATATTCACCGAATATTCAATTGTAGGTTTATTCACTTTAAAAATATAACATTAAATAGAAATACAATAAATATTTAAGGGGGCTCCCATTCAACAAATCGGTTTTTTATAAATAGATTTTGGTTTTCCGTGAGTGTAAGTGGCTAGCACTGGTGTTAGATTTTTCAGGCTGCCTAAAGGCATCTCTGACATAGCTTAACGACTGCCATACAATGACGACAGCCGGGACCAATGGCTTATACGTGCCTGCCGAAGCACGGTGGAGCTCGAGAAATTTTTATGCCACTTGTGGTCACCTATCCAAGTGCTGACCACGCCCGGCGTCGCTTAACTTGCGAAAGCGCTAGCAATGCGCCTCCCGCCAGGCCATCGAGCTCTCATTATTAATAGATAATGGAACGGAACCCTTCGTGCACTTTCATAAAAAATAAGCTATATTTCTAGTTTAAGAGATGTATCTGCAGCTGGTTTACAACCGAGACGATCTCTGGGGAAGCTTGTCGTTGTGGTGGGAATCTAATTATCTCAACAGTTAGCTTTATTTGTTTCATTCGCTCTTAAACAACTTTATGTGTCTGCACATACCTTATCTTGGTTTAGAAATAAAAACTTAGATTAAAAAGTCAGTCAGACATTTTGACACAAAAACAAAGAGACTTTAATTTCTGTACTTCTGCATCAGTTCCACTTCAACAATCTTACCTTTTTGAATTGTCCTGGGTCTTGGATGTTTATCTTTATATGTATTTGTTATAAAATATAGTGTCGTTGAGTTAGTATGCCATAACACATAAATAATAATAATAAATAATAAATATATAGGGACAAATCACACTGAATGAGCTAGCCCCAAAGTAAGTTCGAGACTTGTGTTACGGGATACTAACTCAACGATACTATATTTTGTAACAAATACATATAAAAAAAACATCCAAGACTCAAGGCACTTTGAAAAAGGCCGTTTTCCAACTTGCCCTGACCGGGGATCGAACCCGGAACCTCTGGATGAACACAAGTCTTGAACTTACTTTGGGGCTAGCTCAACCAGTGTAATTTGTCCCTATTTATTTATTTATTAACACTTTCTAAATAAAAATGCTTGATTTACTAACAATAATATTAAATCACTGTGTACTTAAAATTTCTTTATTTATTCACCAATTAAGGTACACGGAAAATAGGGATTTGTGTTGTCTATTTTTAAAAGCAACTGGATATTTTTGGAGAGCTTTAAGTGGATCAATTATAATGAAGAACCGTAAGTACTTAATTTTGTAGAGTGAAAGCTCCTTGGTAATTTCGACAAGTGATTTAAATAAAACATTTTCCTTTGTCGACGCCATTACAATACAATACAAAAAACTTTATTGCACCAAAACAAATTTACAATTTTGGAACACTTATTACATAGTAACATGTAATGGAAATAACAAGAGGCGGCCTTATCGCCGATGCAATCTCTTACAGGCAACCAAAAAGAGAAGGAATGCGAAACCTCGGTCCTGTATCACTACATCTAGGCCTCATCTCGGTCATGTAACTCTATCACTACATCAACCTTGTGATAATGAGACCAACTTGCATGTTTACCCTTTCAAATAAAAATAAGAATTTTCAAAATCGTTTCAAAAATGGAGAAGAGCTTGACAAACATACATACATTTAAAAACTCAAAACCTTCCAATTCAAAAGTTTTCTTGAATTATATTACTTATTAAATAGCTAAGTTCGCTCGTTACCAAATCATGATTCACGGTTCATCCATTTCAGTGTTACGATACTACAGACCAACGTGCTACGGAGGGCACGTTAAGCCGTCGGCCCCGGTCACTGTCTTTGACATTGGTCGTTACCTAAAACTATGTCAGAGGTTTAAAAACTCTGACACTAGTGTTAGTCACTAACACACACGATAAGAAGAAGAAGACAGACCAACATACGAATATAAAAATATTTCAAACTTTAATTTAATACCTGTCTTTTTCAATGGGCGATTTTGCAGCTAAGTAACCACGCACATGAACCACTTGAACGTAGGTGAGTGTTATATAAGGTCTAACAAAATATACTAAAACTATTTTAAGAATTCAGTCCGTAATAGTAAACAATTTTCCCTAAGAAACATATGTCGAAATATGAAAAATAATTTTTGGTTGTCCATACAAACTCGGATCAGTTCTGATCGGTCAACTTGTATTGGAGGCAAAAGATTACTTTTCATATTTCGATACGTGTTCCTTGAGGCAAGTTGCTCAGTATCATGGACTGAATTCACTCTTAAAATAGTTTTAGTATATTTTGTTAGACCTTATATAAAAAAATAACGCAAGCATAAAAAAATTCTCAGGTATCTATAGGTATTTACTTATAGCATTTTATATCGAATTTCGCAAAGAGCTTTCTGCCTGCAAATGCAGCTGCATCTGTTTTCATTTGAGAGCTTAGGGTAGTAAAACAAAGTTTTACGATCCATACTCCATACACCATTATGCATGAATCATATTTCTAGGCGAGTATAATATCAGACAGGTTTTACCTTTATGACTAAGTATATCCTTCACGTGAGCATATCTTCGAGTATGTTCGTTCATCCAAATACATACGTAGGTACCTATTTGATTGACCAAATACATACGTAGGTACCTATTTGATTGACCAAATACATACGTAGGTACCTATTTGATTGACCAAATACATACGTACGTACTTATTTAATTGACCTAATAATAGGTGGTTTTTTACAAGATTTTATTTAACTTGCAATGTATCTTGCATGTTTTATTTATGAATGTTGGTTTAGGTCAAATCTTGCAACTCAAATTCCAACCAGTTATCTTCAACCGATTTATCTGAAATTTTGTATACTTGTGTAAGTCGAATGACAATACAATATTATGAATGTCAATGAGCTGTTCTGATGATGGAGCCGGCATATATTCGACGGAACTCAATTATAAAACAACATTAACTAGGACTCATTTAATTTGTCTTGACGAGCACTTTATGGTATACGATGCCTATGGTCTGATCACGAAGACGGAAGGTGGTCGAGGTCGAGGGAACTCAGTGGTAAAACGACGTAACTACATCGAGTTTGGGCTTATTTCATTTGTCTTGATAAGTACTTTGGCCTCACAATAAAAGTTTGTACAAGAAATTTTATTTTTAAGTATAAAACACAACACAAACATAAAACTTATTTATTTATTTACAAAACCTTTATTGTTCCACAATATAAAATTGTATACAATTGGCGAACTTAACGCTAAAAGCGTTCTCTCCCAGTCAACCATAAGGATAAACAGAGATTTGGTAGCGGCTCAAAATTACTTAAATAAAGACAACACACAGATATCTAATAATATACCTATATACATAGGTACATATAACTACACTTATAACATACATACACATATAGATACATAATCATATACATACATAAACATTAATGATGATGATGAAACTAAAAGGGGATTCATTATTTTAGAAGAAGAGAGTGTACTCTTCTTTTGAAAGACAATTTTGTGGAAATGTCCTTAATGTCAACTTAATTTATGTTACAGGGCGGCAAATGTTTAAATGACCGTTTGATTAAAGTAAGGAAGAAGTTCAGCGCGAGGTGGGGCGCTGACCTTACCGTCTCATTTTTAATTAAGAGGCTACCCGAATTTTCAGGATTCCAGTGCTGCCCCCATTTTAAATAAATCATTTGAAAGGAAACGGATGTCCTGTTTTATTTAGTACAAATATTTTAAGGGATGATTTAGTCCATCATTTTGAACAAGTTTTCCCAACAAATGTTTATCAAAATACGTTTTTTTTTTAGTTTCTCATGCAAATCGAAGTAGTCTCGTGATATAATTACTATGGAAAATGATTTTTGTCATGTTTCAAAATACATTTGTTGGGATTTTTTTTTTAATATGTTAGACTGAATCATCTCTTAAAAATATGATATTGTATTTCCGTTTCCTTTCGAATGGTTTATTTAAAATGGCGGTACTTAATAAAAAGGATATTTCAGTTTATAAAATAGTTTAAAAGGTTATCTAGGGCTTTTAAAATATATATCCGTTTACTTCCAAATAATTTATTCAAAATGGAGGCAGCACTGGACCCCGGAAAATTTAGGTAACCCCATAATTTCTTTTCTTTTTGACATATACACCGTAAAAGGGACATAACCGTAATAAATCGAAGCACAGGCTATATAATAAGATCACTTTATTAAAATGATGATAAAATAGCAATAAAAAAAACGACATTCCCATACAAATTTAACAGGCGGTTACACTTTTGTTCGGAAAAGCCAATATTTTTAAAAGTTTTTGTCTGTTATTTTAATTTCATAATACTAGAGTCTAATATAGCCCGTGGTTGGATTTATAACGGGTATGTCCCTTCCACGTTGTATAAAAATCTACACCGAGTTTAAAAAAATAATATTTATTTAAACTAACGAGAATACGTAAAAGTACATACTAACACTACTTAATCGCACCGAATGATATGTGACAAAATGAGTAAGCTCTAATATTTCTGCAACTTTTGGTCCATAAATATAAATCACGACAGCGTTGCTTCGTTGACAGTGGGCCTAATTCTGTCCAGATTGATGTCACCCGATTCATTTAATCAAGTTATCCCGTAATCCGGGCTTTGCTGGGATCTAGATAACAGCTTTAACCTTTGTCGCTGTGGCTACAGGTAGCTAAGTGAAAATTAATCGACTTATAAAATATGTGGCAGATTCCTTGAGCCTGGTAGAAAAAAAAACTTTTTGAATAGTTACATGGACTAAAGGCATCTAAGTTAGATAAAGTTCTTACCCCATTACGGCGAAGCAAAACAGTGGGCTAAGTATCATCATCAACAACATCATATCGGCCTCAGGAAGTCCACTTCTGGACATAGGCCTCCACCAAGGATTTCCAAAACGACCGATCAGAAGCAGCATGCATCCAGCGCCTTCCTGCAACCTTGCACAGGTCGTCTGACCATCTAGCAGGTGTATGTCTGCACGTTAGGTATATGATGAACTTATATGTGTATGTATCCGACTGTTATTAGTATTACGGGAATTAGCGCAATTAATATCGTTTATTGTTCCTCTTATCGTTTATTTCCTCAGTCTGCCAGCGGCCATGACGGCAGAGGGTCGGAATATCTCTCTCTGGAAAACAAGTATATTAATAGTGGTAATTCCCGTAATTCTTATCACACTATCAGACTAATTTTATACAGGGGAAGGTTTGTGTAGGTCTGTATGTTTGTTACTTGTTCACGCGCAAACGGCTGGACCAATTTTGATATGCAGGAGGCTGGCACCCTGGATTAACACATAGGCTTCTTTGGGCGCGGGTAACACTGCGGGGCAAAGCTAGTTATTTTCATAAAGCACCAAAATAATGACCAAAATACGTATCTCCGAGTTACAGCCTATTGTCAATCAACAAATGTTTCCCTCAATGCAACCACACAGGCTCAGTAATACTCTGATTGTCATATCCAATTTATTTGCGGAAATTAATGCATACTTGTCGGAATTGATGCTATGTTGTTGGTTCCATTTACCCATTTCCGTTTTTGGTTCAATTAACCCATATTTGGCTACTTTTTATAGGTCCTTCGGTTCTTTATTTATTTTAATTGGTCGTATGTCATTGGTCCTTTGTTTATTTCAAATGGTCTTGGAGATAGTAGCACTATTAATGAAAGCACAAAATCTATTTCTTTACTTTTAATTAGTGTGAAACTCAAAAAATGTAATGAAATTAAGATGTAGGACTCATGTAGGTATTGTTAGACACATAAATTAAGATATCGAAGTGCTCTGCGATAGATGCCAAAACAATTGCGTACTTTGTTGTTGACTTCATAAACCCATAAAATTACCCACCATTTCTAGCATAATTGTATCTCACAATTCAAATTTATCCGAGAAAGAGAATTCGAAAACCACTTTACAAATTTATTGGTAAAAAACATGAAATAGTATAAAAAACATTGTAGAGTACCTATTACATTTTAAAATACCCCATGTACCATATCACACTGCAACGGTAAGTAGGTATGGGAGTAGTAATACCGTTGTCGTTATTTGAAGTACCCGATGATGAAGTTGTTAAAACTCTAGATATTATACTTCACATTATAATAATAATAATAATTATAAAAGCAAGTGTAAAAAATACAAAGTTTGATGTAATCTTAAAAATAAACGTTAAACATCACTCTTCTGGTGAAATAGAAGTAGTAGGCGGTGCGGTAGTAGGAGTTGCAGAACTTGTAGTAACAGTACTTGTTGATGTCGTAGGAGAAGTCGTCGATGTCGTTGACGGTGTAGTTGTAGTGGTTGTTGTCGGCTTGTTGAAGCAGGAGGGATCGAAGCCTTTGCAGATGATGCAGAATATCTATTGGATAACAAAAGAACAAGGAAAGCAAATCATTATTGAACTAAAAACTAAATGTAAAAACTAAAATTCAAATCTAAATTCATATTTAAATAAAACATCTAAATGTCGTTCATGTGACATGGTGCCAAGAATACTGGCTGCATACCCGAAATAGAAAAAAATATATTGAAAAGTGCGTGTCAGGCCACGCGCAATGTAGGGTTCCGTAGTTGCGAAAGCCAACTTTGAGTTCATGCCACTAAAAATGTCTAGCAACTATTTTATTTCATTTTGCAGGAAATGGTTAGATTGCTAATAATTTTGACAACATTTCTTATTGTTGTCTTCTTGTCGAATTTATCTTTCGATGTTTTCCGCTATCATTCCAAAACGGTAGCAGTTTGTAGATATTTTATTTTAATAGTTAATTTGTTTAAGAATATCCGTATAAAAACCGACGGCGAAGACCAGATTCAGTTATTTTTTCATACCGTTATCATTTGTTATGAAAATAAATGTAAAACAGCTCAGAGCAGAATTGAATGGAAAAGATGGAGGGAGGCCTTTGCCCAGCAGTTGGACACGTGATGGCTCGTATTATTATTATATGTTGGTACGCTTTTCAGCCACCCACGGGTCCATTGGGACCCGGTCCTTTGAGGCGTTCATGGGGCCAAAGCCAACATGAAGAGGCCTTTTAGTACCTTTTTATCTAAAATGTGAGGTGGCATTATTATTATTATTATTATCTAAGGCTGGTAGGAAAGGTACTCCTATTTTCACTGATTATTCAAAGACGCCATGACCTTGAATTTTTTTTGTTTGAACGTTGGTCCTATAAAATTTTTAAAAAAATCGGTGAGTAGTTTTGGGGGTGAAGTCGGTTTTCAGTTTTGAAAAATTATATGATTAAATATAAACTTTTACTTTATTTAGAGCAAAACCACATGGAGCATAATAACATTGTTATTTTGTATGACAACGAAGTACTTCGTTACTTTGTGTTATAAAAGCCCTAATAAAAGGCCACAACAATACAAAAGAAGTTATTGGCATCTCTAATATTCCCTTTGTGATAATTTTCTATAAGAAATATTGCTAGCATGGTTTTAACCCCAAGATTTTGATGTGGTTTTTTTACGTGAAAGCTTAGTAAAACAGTAAGTAATAAAAAACTAAATAAACAAAAATAACGTGGTAAGGACATACTCTTATTAATCAAATCACGGGATATACTAGATCACTATACTTACATAATAAAATCAAAATAATAGTTAATAAAAAAAACGACTTTTCCATACAAATTGTGCGGGTGGCTGCACACGTTACTATGGGAATGCCAAAATAGTTTTATTGTTCTTTTACTGTCATTTTAATTCCATTATCCTACTATCCTATCCTACTAATATCCTATCCTACTAATATTATAAATGCGAAAGTGAGTTTGTATATTTGTTTGTTTGTTTGTTTGTTTGTTACCGCTTCACGCTGAAAATCAGCGGTTGTTCAACACGAGCAACATTTCGCTGAGCTGTAGCCCTTTTGTGCTTCTGTGGCACACATGATGCATGTTAGGTTAGGTTAGTATTAAGATGTTCAATTATTTTTTCTTGTATAATGTGTGTTACAGACAAAGCAAAATAAATCTTTTATCTATCTATCTTAAACTATTTGTTTGTTACCTCTTCACGCTTAAACTACTGAACTGATTTGGATGAAACTATGAGGTATGGATATAGTTTGAGACTCGGGGAAGGACATACTCTTTATTCCGAAATTCCCGCGGGTACAGCTAGTACTATATACAATACACTAGTGTTTCAGAAAGGTGAAATACTTTTTGAAGGTCCTGTACTAAGAAAACAAACAGTAGTGATCTAGTATCCCGTAGTAGTAGCCCGTGGTTCGATTTATTACGGGTGTCACTTCTACGTTGTATATTACAAACGATATCCAAAAGTCTTTCAAACTTCGTAACGAGATGACAATAAAGAGAAAGTGTATCGTCGGTCTGTACGTCACCTTGGGAGTATAAGTTGGGAATTGGGTGAGTGCCAATTTCTGATGAAATTGTTGTGGCGTATAAGGTCTATTGTTTTGGTAAGTACATATTTTCGTTTCTTTTTTTATTATTGAGTGTAGGCCAATTCATCTGGCTACTCTGGCCAAGTGTAGCTTAGAAGTAGAGAGGGTCGTGCTCCTGCAGTGGAGACTAAAAAGACCTGATGGTGAAGATGATCAAAATTACGTATTTTGCACCTCCTTCTAAAGACTTCTTATTCTCGGCACCACCAGTGGGTTGACTGGTAGATAAAGCCTATGGCTTTAAGTCCGCCTATTACATTTGTAATAAAGTTAAATAAATAAACAAATAAATGATGATAAAAATAATATTATGAGTGACGCACAGCTTACTAAACATGAACAAAGATAAAATGTCGATTCGTCGGTGAACAGAGGCAGGTGTAATTAATACACCTGGCAAATCTTAAAATAAAATATGGCTTTACCTGCTTTGTGTCGCCACATTTCTTAGACAGATTTTACGATTTATTTCAGCTGGGAGCTGGGAGAGGAAATAATGGCCTCTTTATAGAAAATAAGCACTTCATCAATTTTATTTTCAGCCGTAACTTAGACTTAAATATAAAGTATCCTTCTTGCTAAATGTACCAGCTGCTTCTCTTCCAGGTTGTAAAGTCCGATTAAGGGAAGGGCGCGGGTCTGAACTATATAAAATTGAAAAACTTTTTACTAAGACTCCGCTGTCCGTCGCTTCGTCTGTCTGTCTGAGACACCAGGCTGAATCTCATGAATCGTGATTCCTAGACAGTTGAAATTTTCACCGATGATGTATTTCTGCTGCCACTATAACAACAAATACAAAAAACAAAATAAAATAAATATTTAAGTGGGGCTCAAATTCAACAATCGTGTTTTTTACGGATCCCTTCGTGCGCAAGTCAGACTCAAATCCGGCCGGTTATTATTTTCTTTTCTTTTTACAATTATAATTTGTAGTTGTAGTTAAGTACCTTACGAGATCTGGTGTATTCAAAATTGCTGCAGAAGTCCAGAATTCCAAATCTTTCGTCTGAAACAAAAAAATGGTCTAGATTAATTTATGTATGTTTAGGTAGAGCTTGCATTTAAACCAAATTAAATATTTTAAATTTAAGGGTTAAAAAGAAAAGAACACATATTTTAGACCAATTAGAACAAAAGAAGCCTGGTAATGATCTCCAAACAACACCTCATTAATTAAACTCAAAGTGTTCCAACAAACTCCAAATATTTAATTTACCTTGTTTTAATTGAAAGTAGCTTATTTATGAGACAAAATAGTATCAACTCTCTGGTACTGATGAAAGTAGGTATTGACAGTTAAATTAGGATTAATATGTATTATGATTTATGATATCCAATCTAATCCAAATATACAATATTTTTTTATGAATAACGGGCTGTCCGTGACTAAAAATTTCAAAAAAACTTATTTTCTATTTAATTTGTATGAAATTTTACTTTTCCGAGGACAAAGTTGGTCACCTATAACTCTTTAATTTGTTTGTAACCCTACTTAGATCTTATAATTTTCCTCTAAATTTCGTTATACATACCACTGCCGTAATTTTTTTCGGGTGTCCATATTCAACGTGTAACTAAAAAGGAGTATCTACCCGAAAGGGAGTAAACGTAGATACTAATCAATGTGAACAACTTTTATTATGGGACCATCACTGAAATCGCAAAAAAAAATTGCAGCTCCATACATTTTTTGCATGGTAGGTAAGGTAATTTTTTCGGGATTTCAGGGATGGTCCCATAGTAAAAGTTGTCAACATTGATTAGTACGTTTACTCGTCTTACGTGTCCCAGGTGCCCAAAAACCTGCACTTGGAAAGACTTGATGGCCGCAAATGACATTGCTATCGATGTGAAAAAGAAGACTCGAATAAAAATTTGCACTACTAAAACTAAATAATTTAGAAACGGATCCCAAATGTTGTTAACAAGCTCACAATATTTTTGAAAGACCTATTGAATGAAACACCACATGATGGCGCCTAGTCGACAAAAAAATATTGGATCCCACTTTATATGTATGGGCGATACCCGAAAATAAAATCTTTTTATGATTTTATTTTAAAATCAAATTACAGCATTCTAATACTTAAAGTCTAGTAGAACCGCGGACAGACAGACAGACAGACATGGGGATTCTATAATATACCTGCCTACCTTGTTCACTACGGAACCCTAAAAAATTCCCTACTCTCGCCTGTCATCACACCTAGAAAGAACGCACCGGGTGGATATAAGACCAATTTAGTACTAAGTTGGTCTGAGTCAAATACCAACTTAGTACTAAATTGGTCTTATATCCACCCAATGCGTTTTTTCCTGGGTGTGATGGGTGTATATGCAAAAAAATTGCCACGGGATGCAAACAAATTATATGTATACAATATGTACATATAGTATTCCATTATCAACTCAGATAATTGAATTCCAATGGCGATGGGAACGTCAAAGAGACGGCGAAGCTCATAAAATAATTAAGGCTATCTAATGCCACTTTCCACTCACTTAGGACTATATTAGGGTCTAACACAATATGATGACCTCTGTGTCCTAGTGGTCACCATGCACGCTGCCTCACCGGAGGTAACGGGCACGATCCCCGGTCAGAAGTGCTATTTTTGAAACGCGGAGTCACCTAAACGTGTGGTTTTTCCATACAAAAAATCGTTCGTTTAGTGACTCAGCGTTTGAAAAATAGCACCTCAGGTTAAGATGGAACATGATCATTTTCAGATTGACCTGGGTCTTGGGTCTTTATCTTACTTTAGGACTATCTCAATCTGTGTGATTTGTCCATATATTTATTTATATTCATATACCGAAACAATTTAAGGCCCTTATAGACCCTGTATATAATATTTTATAAAAAATCTATCTTATAAAGTTTTTATCTATATCTATTTTTATGCATTCAATAAAACAGTAAAAAAAGTGTGTCAGTACATTGAATATATTTCCAAAAAAAATATTTGGGTTGATGTTGAGACATAGTAATAGAGTTAGATTTATAATTCTTACTCTATTTCTATGTATCCATCACCCCCAATATTTTTTTAGAAATATATTTGAATTTGAAAGAAATGTACAGACACACTTTTTGACTGTTTATTATATGTATAGATAAAAAAAGCAACATTAAGTCATTAAAAAAAAGGAAATTACAAACTTACTTGCTGTATGATGGTAAGAGATACATTGTGTGACCAAACACAATGCAGTGACGATAAAAAGTGCAACAGTAACCGACGCCATGGTTATGGCAGGGCAATGGTTGAAACAATGGATTTTTGTGGGCAAAACCACTAAACATAACTCGTCAAGTATTTTTAGCACGATGAGTTAGTGTAGATTGGACTTTTATTTTTATTTGCTATATTTATTTTCAGACGATTCGGCATATTAATTTATGCAAAGTTCTAGGGACATACAGATACAGATACATTTTCACGTCTATATCCCTGACGGGGCAGACAGAGCCCGGGGCCGTAAGACCCAAAGGTCACGCTTAGCGTGATGGTGGGCGTTAAGATGGAAAAGGAATCGAAATAGTAATGGGTTGCTAGGGATATACCCGTAATAAATCGAACCACGGGCTATACACTAGATCACTATTGTAGTACTCATATAATTAAATTTAAATAACAGTCAAGTTTTTAAAAAATCGGCCTTTCTATACAAAAGTGTGCAGCCGCCCGGGAAATTTGTATGACAATGTCGATTTTTTTGGTTTTTGACTGTTCTCTTATTATCATTATAATATAGCGATCTAGTTTAGCCTGTGGTTCGATTTATTACGGGTATGGCTCTTCCACGTTGTATCTATATGGGATTTTAAAACAAATAGATATCTATATTTTTTATTCGTAGGACTCCGTACCCAAAAGGTAAAAACAGGACCCTATTACTAAGACTCAGCTGTCCGTCTGTCTGTCAGTCTGTCACCAGGCTGTATTCCTTGAAACATGATAGTTAGACAGTTGAAATGTTCACAGATGATGTAATTCTAGTGCCGCTATAACAAAAAATACTAAAAACAAATTAAAATAAATATTAAGGGGGCTCCCATACAACAAACGCTTTTTTTTTCCGCGTTTTACTTGATTAATAACGGCAACAGGTAGGCGTTTAAAATATTCGCAGATTATGTCTTTGTATATTCACTTTAAAATAAATATTTAAAGTAAATCTTTAAGGGGGACCCATACAACACACGTAATTTTTTTTAGATGGTACGGAAACATTTTATGCGCGAGTCCGACTCGCACTTGACCGGTTATTTTGTTTTTGATAATGTTTATTGTATTCGTTAGGTTTTCGTTTAATTACTGTCCAATATTTTAATAACTTGAAATAGATATTATTATCGTAACTTATTTATTTTGATCAGCTGTTTATTTTGGATTAGTAATTGGATAAATTTATACATAGATACTTATTTTTTTTATTGAAAAAAATTAATTTTGCTATTTAGCCAAGCGAAAATTTGCGCACTTCTTGCACAAGTGAAAGAGTAATAATTATTAATTATGCATTGATTCAAATACGGGATGTTTGATTATGGTAAATTTGATTTGAAGCGCAAATATGAATGCTTAGGGAATGGCTTCATATTTGAGCCGTTTGGGGTTGAGACTTTAGGTCCGTGGGGACCATCAACTCACAAACTTTTTAAATTTTTTAACAAAAAGTTAGTCGAGGTGTCGGGTGGCCAAAGGGCTGGCAATTATTTCGCCCAACGAATAATCATTGCCATTCAACGTGGCAATGCTGCCAGCCTTTTGGGCACTCTACCGCAGGGCAATGATCTGGAAGACGTTTTCTATTTGTAAGGCTTTTCTTTTTTATTATTATTATTTGTATAGTTTAATTTAGTTTTTAATTTAGTTGTTAATTGAAATTGTAATAAATAATGAGAAATATAAAAAAAAATTGTAGCTAATTTATTGATACTAAAAACACCGTAGCCGATTCTGATAAAATGTCTATGGGACCACTATAAAAGTATGCCCTTTTGAATGAAGATTTTTTTCAAATAGGTCAAGCGTCTTTAAGTAATCGGGGAAAACATACATAAACAAAAATATACATTTAAATTGACAACCTCCTCCTTTTCGACTTTTTTGCAACTAGTCTGTTCTGGTGTTATATTATATGTATTTTTAAGCTACAATAAATTGTCAAAACTAAAAACCGACTTTTCGATTTTGATAAAATTTCTATGGGACCACCTCGCAAGTGTATCCTTTAAAAAAAAAAAGATTTTCCAAAGTTTACGCGTCTTCGAATAATCGGTGAACATACTTAATGCTGAAAATGCTGAAAACAAAAGATCGCATACCTCATTTTTTGGGAGTCGGTTAAAGAACTTAGATTAGAGAAGGCTTAGATTCGTGACCCATGACATTTGTTTCTATATTTAACATATTTTTCATAAATATATTTAATCTAAATAATTATACAAAAAACTTAGCAGCATTACTGAATTAACCATTTTTTCTCATTACCTTTCTGGTTTATAAACTTTTACGGGCGGGAGAGAGATTAGGGAATATTTGTGTTTAGCATACTTTCATTTCTCAGATGGGATTAATTTTTCTATTATTTTTACGAAAGAGGATAAAAGCACGATACAATTTTAGAGCCTACTAAAACATACAAAAAACTCCGTTCACGATCATTTTTGAAATATAAAATTGAAAAAGTTGCCCGATTATCGTATCCATACTTTTATTTTACTGAAGGTAGTCCTAGTAATGTCTTTGCTCTCATTCCTTTAATATAGACACGCTTGTTATCTGTTCCAGTGAGCTTTTACGGCTTGCTGTAAATTTGATAGCTGATATCGTAAACCAACGTAAGCGGACCTCTTAATTTGCTACTGGACAAACGGAGGAGACGTGGGATTTTGTTTCACGCGGTTCTTTGTAAAGTGGCGGAATTTAGTCCTTAAGTTAGCGTCTATTGCACAACAGGTTGTCACGCGAAAGAGTATTTTGAAGGTTTTACTAAAAGGTAATGTCTTAGTGCTTGCCCGTTCAATGAGGTAAAGAGCAAAAAAAAAATTAAAAATGAAAAAAGTAAGCCGTATAAATAAAGACTTGAGTGGTATTTTTCACAATTCCTTTTTTTATTATTTCACTAGCTGGTGCCCGCGACTTCGTCTGCGCAGGATTATCACACAATATCTTTATAAATTGTAGCCTATGTGGTATTCTGATGATGATGATTAAGCTATATTATTGTAAAGTTTCATTCAAATCCAAAGTTTTTACGTGAAAGAGTAACAAACATCCATCCATCCATCAATACATACAAACTTTCGCGTTTATATTATTAAGTAGGATTTGAGTATTTTAGTTGCATCTAGAATTAGGCATTCAAGGAGGCTGAGGCTAACATTACTATCCCACCAAAAACATAAATGAAAAAAGGAGGCAATGCCGCCAGTCTTTTAGGTACCTTGCCCTGCGACCGTAGCGATCTGGGGTCTATTTTTTATTTAATATAACGTTTTATTTTTAATTAGATTATTTTATAGTTTTAGGTATTATTTAGGTAGGTTATTTAGTTTTTAGTTATATAATTATTGTATACCTATGTAAATATTTATCAACTCTAATGAAAAAATAGGACCCAAATTCAAAATCCAAGTAAAGAATTGAGATCTAAATGGCCGCTCAGTTCTGTAGAGAATCCTAAATTTATTTATAAGAATAATAATAATATTCCTTTATTTCAGAAATGTTAAGAATCTTAACATTTGACTTGGCTTTATACTTATTAGACACTAGCCGAAGCCAACGATGTCATTCGCGTGGACTTTATGACTCTGGAAAATGCTCATCAGGCTGAACAACTTTTGCTACGGTGTCATTTTTATAATTCTTATAGTTTAGCTGAACCATTATATTTCTGCATCAGATGTTCCATTTTCCTAAATCATTTATACCCGTTATGTTGCCCAGGCTTAGCGGTTATACAACAAAAAAAGGGTCATTCGAATCCGTCGAGTATTTCCGGAGATTAACGTTTACAAACAGACATTAAAAAAAAAACTTTTTACAGTCTCTCTACAATTAAGAGCCAAGCTCTTGTGGGTGTTAGAGAGGAGAGACCCACAAGAGAGAGTCAATAATAATCATATTTTGGCAGATATAATGGACAAGTCTTCTTCATAATTATTTCTTTACAATAGACGAAATTGTACTTTAATAAAACCCTTTTTTAGGGTTCCGTACCAAAAGGGTAATAACGGTAAGTACCCTATTACTAAGACTTCGCTGTCTGTCCGTCCGTCTGTCCGTCTGTCACCAGGCTGTATCTCAAGAACCGCGATAGGTAGACAGTTGAAATTTTCACAAATTATGTATTTCTGTTGCCGCTATAACAACAAATACTAAAAACAAAATAAAATAAATATTTAAGGAGGGCTCTTATGCAACAAACGCGATTTTTTATAGATAATGGTACGGAATCCTTAGTACGCGAATTCGACTCGCAATTGGCCGGTTATTTATGTTATAGGGCGGCAAATGAACAAGCTGGTCACCTGATAGTAAGTGATCACCGCTGCCCATGGACAACTGCAACACCAAGGGTGTAACAAGAGCGTTACCGGCCTTTCAGGAAGATATAGACTGGTTATTAAAGGTTTTTTGAACCTTTGAAAATTATTTTGAAAATCGAATTTCGCAAAAGATTTTGCGTATTTTGTACCTTTTTATTACAAATCTTACCTGCGAACGACTTGAGTAGAAGTTTGCTGACAAACGTGTGGGAACAAAAGTGGAAGTGAAGTTGGAACTTTATTTGAACATCAAAGGGTCTCAATCCACTTCGTCTTCACATTCGTGATAAGGGGTCTTTTCTTGAAGCGAAAATATAGTTGCTGACTTTATTTTTAACCGACTTCAAAAAAAGAAGAGGTTGTCAACTTGTCGGTTTTTATATGTTTTTTATATGTGTTTAATTTGCCTGGAACAATGTCGAAAATTCTTTTTTTTTATGTTTAATAAACTTTTATATCAAAGTTTTGCCTACTTACCTCGCCCTTCAATAGTGTCTATGGCGTTGAATATCTGATAAGTTTGTAAATATAATATTTTTGACTCAAGTATTGTAATTTTTAACTACTACTTTCATCCGGTGACGAAAAACATCGTGAGGAACTATAGTGAGGAACTATAATGAGGAACTATACTAGTTCACTAGTGTGTAATGATGTCAGTCATTGACTTACGCCAGATGCCTCTAAGTAGCTCGAAAAATCTGACTACAATGTTTGTAAGAACTCACACGAAAGAAGCTTAAGAATTTTGGAAGCAGGCTTCAGATTGGGTATTTTGGATAACATAAAAGGTCAAAAAATAATGGCACTTTAATATCATGTTAGATGCAAAAAGCACTTACAGCTCGCGCCAAATGATCTGTGTAGAGACAATTGTTCGATACAAGTTGCCTACAAATTGCCGCGAAATTGTTATTTTATTTCCACGATTTTCTCTAAAAAAATTAAATATTCACTCTACTAACTCACAATGAAAACGCTTTTTCGGGGGCTACAATCTGATTTTTGACGTTACCCTGGAGCTTAGTGAATTTTAAATGGAGATACGCAAACGACCCTGGAGGTGCGTATTTATTCTGTGTGTACTTAAAAATCGGTACTCCTACTACGGGTTTGTCAAAGAAAAAGTGTAGCCATTCTTTTTTATTCGTTTGTTTTTAGTGTGTGTAAGTGGCCAACGCGGGTGTGAGATTTTTGAAGCTGCCTAAAGGCATCTGACATAGCTTGACGACTGCCATACAATGACAGCTGTGACCAACGGTGAGCCGGTTTCTACGAGCCTTCCGGAGCACGGAAAAGCTCGAGAAATTTTCAACCCGTTTGTAGTCACCCATCTAAGTGCGGTTCACGCCTAGTGTCCTCAGGCTTCTTTTTCCTCTTCTTTCTTTTTTCGCTTGGTGTTCAACATAGTGTAGATCCCATAGATTTTTTTCTTCCTTTCCAACTTTCCTTTGTTTATGTGTTAGAATTTAATATAGGTAGATATAATATAAATAAGACATACTTAAGTAGATATATAATTGTATATTATTATTCAACTATTTTGGACACGCCTACTGCTCCTTTTTTCTTCTCTTTTTCTCTATATCTAGGAGAGATTTCTTATGAAATAAACATTTTCTGTGTTTGTCTCTTTGTGCACATATAATTTGTAAATGAAATAAATCAATAAATAACACAATATTTTACGTACTTACAATCTATTTTAGTGAAATATACACAAGTTAAATTAGTTGGCGGTAATATCTCCATCGTAATTCATTAAAAAATTGAATCTATTCATTCAAACATTTCGTTAATTATTTTTAATTGAAATTTACTGGTGTAAAAACTCATCAAAATGAACAAATTAAATGTCCTTTTTTGATATCGAGTAATCCAACAGAACCGATGGTAATCGCGAGAAAAACCCGTATGCCAAATTGGAGTTTTCTTCTCAGTGAATTGAATATTTATGAGAACATTTATCGCTATTTCAAGAAAAAAGGAATTCGCGCGTTTATCTTCGAATTGTGTGGAAAATTCACGTAAAAAATAATGCTATGTTATGTTTCAGTACACAGATTTTTATTATTTAGGAAATTACAAATTGCGAAAATTGAAACATATTAGTTATTATGTGGATACTTGAGTAAGTCTGAAGACAATAAAGTATTGTGGAGTAATTAGCTGTTCTGATGATGGAGCCGGGAGATATTCGATGGAACTCATTTATAAAACAATATAACTTAATTGGGTATTTTCCTAAGTCAAAAATAAATTATTTTGTACTGATAACAAAATAAAATGTCCCAAAATAATGTCACTTGTCTTTAAACAAATCCATTTTAATGTGATTTTAAATTTATTTTTGCAGAAAAACTGATAATAAGAGCGCTATTTGACTCCAAAAAACTGTGACGTCATCTGCCTGTATTTCATACAAAATAGAAACTGTTTGTTTTGACGTTTAGAAAAAAGTATCTGATTTCGACAGCGACCTCGGTCAGGTCGTCAGACCACCAGGGTGGGTGTCCTACGCGTCGCTTGCCAGTACGTGGTCGCCATTCGAGAAGCTTCTTGCCCCATCGGCCATCGGTTCGTCGCGCTATGTGCCCCGCCCATTGCCAATTCAACGAGCTACCACGCCACCGTAGACAATACCAAGAGTCTAATCACGGATACAGAAGGTGGTCGAAGAAACTCAGTAACAAAACGACGCAACTCCACTGATTTTGGGCTTATTTCATTTGTCTTAGTAAGTACTTTGGCCCCCAATAAAAGCTTGTACAAAAATGTTTTTTTTTAAATAACTTATTCTTAAATTCCAGGCACGCTGATAATCTTTGATGAAGCCAAGTCAGCGTTTCTAGTATCAACCACATGAGCCTTCTCACGTACTAACTATATTATTATGTCTTTAGTGAAAAATTATAGAAATACAATTACAAGGTTTGGACATATTTGAGTCGTTAGACAATGAAATTAAAAGAGACACTGTATTGATAATAAATTATTTGAACCCACAACCCCTGGATTAGACAAACGACGTGACGGTGGTGATGACCGTTGAGCCACGAAGGTCGCAGAGGTTCCTTTGACTTCGCATAATTTGATTAATGATTAAATGAAACGACTAATCCGGAGGATTATAAGGTTTGCAGTTATGATTAACTATTTGTCTGTGTTCTTAACAAAATAAATCAAGAAGGGTCTTTCCACACTTAACTAAGAAATTTGGTAGCCCTAAATGTCTCGAGGAATAACTGCATTCCCAAAGAAGGTTAAAGACGAGAGGCTTTCGGTTGTAAAACAAAGTCAAATCGTTTTAAAAATCCAATTTTTTTGGTATTTTCCTTTCCACTCAGTCTTCTTCGGCTTTCTTAGGTAAACATAAATATTCTTGGATACTCGTACAGAAACAAGATAACAGAAAACGTAGGCAACTGGGAAATAAATGTTTAGCTTTAGAGCCTTTAAACCGCCGACAAGAGGCATAGACCTAACAAATACTAGCAATTATTATCAAGGGTAACGCTGATGATTTGCGTGACCATAGTCTTACAACCAAAGATGCTCGGTACGAATAAGAGAGTCGGAAAATAGACTCCAGGCTTCACAGTAATACAGCTGAGGATGCAACTGAGAAACGCTTAGATTAGAGAGAAGAAAAAGTCGGATACACCACCTTGGCTTTAAAGAAACACAGCTAAAGGCGTAATAGGAACCCGCATGATAGTAAAAAGAATAGGAATGGGTTAAAAAATATATTATTTTATTTAATCCGTCAACTAGATTATTTAAAAATAATTGACCCATATTTTTTCGTTTAGCAAAGTAGTAAAAATTCCCAAAAATACAGCGCTTCGAAGTTTCAGACTAATTTAATTCACCTTTGATTAAAAAACGTTAAAACGAGAGAAAAGAAAAATTTCGAATGCCATACTTTTTAATCATCTATCTAATGAACGATGATTAAATTATTAGTACGTTGTAGAGCTCTAGACGCTTTATACCGCTCACCAATATAATTCAATTGCAAAAAAAAAACCTAGATGCATAGCAGAATTCCTGGATTAACAAAGATGATTTTTGTCTTTGTAAACAGCCAGTAAAATATATAATAATCGATGGTCCTTAAAAACTTTTCAGCACAAAATTTATTTATTTTATCAGACACGTTTCACTAAATACGCACTCAAACAAATATCCAAGATAAAACTAAATATAACTATAAATAAAACTACATCTAAACTTAGTATTAGTTATAATAATTGAATTTATAATAATAGTTCTTATTTTAAATATTTTTTTATTTATTTTTTATTACTTTAATCTCTATCTTGTCCAAGTTTTGTTGTTGAATTGGTTCAGAAGTTAATTTATAAAGCTTTATTCTATACTAGCCGAAGCCTGCGACTTCGTTCGCGTGGACTTTATGTCTTTGGAAAATGCTCATCAGGCTGAACAACTTTTACTAAGGCGACATTTTTATATCTCTTATAGTTTAGCTGGACCATTATGATTCTGCATCAGGCGTTCTATTTTCCAAAATCATTTATACCCTATATGTTGCCCAGACTTAATAGCTATATAACAAAAAAAGTTTCATTCGAATCCGTCCAGTATTTTAGGAGATTAGCGTGTACAAACAAACAAACAGACAAACATTTTATTTTTATTTTTACTCTATTACTCCGTCTCTACCGCCCCAATTTTTTTTTTTGGAAATATATTTAATGTACAGACACACTTTTTTACTGTTTTATTATACGTATAGATATAGATTATTTCTACCTTAAATAATATACTATCTTCAAAAGCTTCATTAAAAGATTTCCTAACTTAAGGTCACAGCACACTTATCAACTCGTAAACGGAACGTAAACGTATCAACTCGAGCAGCTCAGTATTCTTTGTATGAAACTTCCTACTGCAACGCACACTATAGTAAACGCCTCGCCTCGGGACCAGCTCACGAACCGCTTTGCTGATCGGTCAACTAGCGGTTCCCGCGCTTTCGGCTCGTCGTCCGCGCGCTTACGCCTCACCGTATGCGAGCTGACGTCTCTCCGTTTCCTCACACCCGCGTTTTATTTATTTATAGATAAAAAAAATGACGGGTTGCACTCTGGGAGTGCCGGCAGAAGTGAAAACACAGCAGTATGGCCACTACACAGACGGTCGAGCCATCAGCTGTCACCATCCATGGATGCGCGTAGCACGCTGTAACATAAACACACACGAACAATCGCGCAAGCGCCCTGCGCCGCCTAAACGAAACAGCAGGCGCAGGCATACATTTTCGCCGCGCCGTAGAATGAGAGGGGGATACTCCCTCTACTACGCCGCGCCAGCTGTCTACTCTCCATCCGTTTTACGAATTTTCGATCAGGTCACGTGTCCTGACGCGAGTTTAACATTTTTTACCCATTCCAAAAAAAGTGCACAACGCCGCTAAAAAAGTTTTCACTTCCAAAATTTATGGCTATGATTGCCAACTCGCGTATTGTGAACCAAGACATAACCGTGCGCTACACTTTACGTTTAAAATTATCTAGTGCCAGCCAGACCAAAGCGGCCGGCGAGCGGTAAGCGCGGCGTCGCCCAGCCGTAGTCGAGTCGACGTACCGAAGCTGAGCCTGTTTGGTTACGTGCCTACATCAGGTTGACGCCTGGTTGACCGCGCGGCGAAAGGCGATACGGTGTCGATCCCTTTCCGAGTTGATAAGTGTACTGTGACCTTTAATCTGCTGATGCAAAAAAAAAAAATGAAAAAATTCACCATACTAATATTGTTTCCATTATAATATTCATCACTTCTTAAAAAAGTAGGTTCTGCTCCCTTTCATTTTTGATTTCGAGGTCTGTATTGATTTGAAACAACACGTGGAACATTTTGAACTTCCAGTGCAAAATGTTTCACGTTGTGGAGAGACCCTTAGATAATATTTATCTTAGTGGTTGCTCTAATCTCAGAAGGTGCACAACAAAGCATTGTTTACTTATTCGCTGACCGAAATGATGGATTGCATGGATTTTAATGCGGTTTTCATAATTTTCATCCAAATATTATTTTATTACTATTCTGCGCAGGTTTTAAGACCATTGTTTAGATATTCCAACGGAAAAGTACTCTCTGTTATTCTCCGTAATAACGTTTAATTTAGTTTTTTTTTAAAGAAGAGCTAAATTATAAGTATTAAATAGATAGGACAAATTACAATGTGCATCGAAATATTACACGTCCGAAAGGGTCATCCTTTCGGACGTGTAATATTGCGAATCAGTATAAAATAAGCGGCCAAGTGCGAGTCGGACTCGCCCATGAAGGGTTCCTTAGTAGTTTTTTTTTAAATTTTTATATTTGAGTTGATTGAATGAAAGGTAAATTGCAGTTTATGACATATTAAAAAAAAACTTCTTACTAGATCTTGTTCAAACCAATTTTCGCTGGTCGTTTTCATGGTAATGAACATCATATATTTTTTTTAGTTTTATCATTCTCTTATTTTAGAAGTTACGGGGGGGGGACACATTTTTTTCCACTTTGGAAGTGTCTCTCGCGCAAAGTATTCGGTTTAGAATAAAATGATATTAGAAACCTCAATATCATTTCTGAAGACCTATAAATAGATACCCCACACGTATGGGTTTGATGAAAAATATTGTTTTGAGTTTCAGTTCTAAGTATGGGGAACCCTCAAAATTTATTGTTCTTTTTCTATTTTAGTGTCAAAACCTTAATGCGGTTCACATAATACATCTACTTACCAAGTTTCAACAGTATAGGTCTTATAGTTTCGGAAAAAAGTGGCTGTGACATACGGACGGACAGACAGACAGACAGACAGACATGACGAATCTATAAGGGTTCCGTTTTTGCCATTTGGCTACGGAACCCTAATAAAAATGGGTCTACTTTGATTCTACTAGACTCATCCAATAAAGAAGATAAAAGTACACTGATTGAGTTAGCACCAAAGTAAGTTACTTATGTTATATTTTGCATTTGTATGACCAGTGTCTCTTCCATGCTGGTCTGGGAGAAAAGAAAAAACTTAGAATATACCAGCTGCTTCTCTTCCCGCGCAGATCGTAAAAGCCGAGGAAATGAGCGAGATTTGAACCATGGTAATAGGCGATGCGGCTAGCAACCCATCACTATTTTGATTCTTTTTCCATCTTAATGCCACTATCACGCTATACGTGGCCTTTGGGCCTTACGGCTCTGTCTGCTCCGTCAGGGATATAGACGTGAAAATGTATCTGTATCTGTATCTATGACCAGTGTCACTCTCAGAATTAAGACAAAATTACCGAAACCTCTAAAGCTTAAATCAATCAAGCCTTTTAGGCTGTAGAGCATCCCATGGAAATATACATAGAAACATACATACACCCGAAATACACATAATCCTCCTTCTGACGCAAGTAGTAGATATATATTACAAAAAAAAAAAACCAGAGGCCGTACTTCTTTATTTTTAGTACTTATAAGTAGATAGTATAAAGAGCATTTTATAGGACCGATGACTACCTTAAAGACAAAAAAGTCTGGCTTGAGCTTGACGCGGGTCCCTCAAAAAGTTTGTAATATAGGTACTCGAAAATGTCATAATTTGGTACATTTTGTACAAACTGAATCTACAACTTGACATTATTTAAAAATTTTGACATTCTAAAAATTAAATTTACATTATGATATGACATAACAAACAATGTATTCTCTGTCTACATTAACTTTAAGTATTAATTTAATTGGCTTGTCAAGTAATTTTCAAAAACATCTGATTCGCAGTCCGTTTCGAGGAATAGCCTCTAGGAGAAGCTTTCTCAAATCAGATTTTAAAATAAAGTCTTACTTATTTAGATATTTGCAAAAAACCCATTGACCTTTATTTTCAAGCAAGGTCAACCTTATTTGAGGAAGTGATGTCACGATGAAGATTTTTTGAGTAAAGTTGGCAATTTCCACTTTCAGTACTGTACTGAAGTGCCATTTTTGAAACGCGATGTCACCTAAATGACTGGTTTTTCCATACAAAAACCGTTCGTTTAGTGACTCCACGTTTTAAAAATGGTACCACTGTATTATGTGTCATTGTCACTGTCATCTACCAACACAACAACTTGACAACAACCAACATAATGACGGTAATTTAAACAGTAGACTTTGACAGCTGACAGATGTCATTGTTCTTTTGGCGCTAAATTTAAACTTCGATTGCAGTGTGTCGTCACTTCCGGTGTTTTGTTTAAAATTATATTAAAAAATCCTGATAACACGTAGAATTTTTTTATTTAAATCACTTTCTTAACTTAACTTCTAAAACTTTAACACTTTTATATTTCTTAGTTGACAAGCTAATTGTGAGTGAAAATGCTGCAGTGCAGTTTGTTACCGCTTCTTCTGCACTAGCGCTTTGGAAGCGGTAGTAAACTTAGCTGTAAGTAACCATTTGACTTCAACAATTGTGCAACAAAATAATGACGATTATTAAGAGATATTGTAATTATCCTATGATAATAAAGTTATATTTGATTTTCAATGATTGATATCAATAACCTTTCCTCTGACGCAGTCGGGTAAAAAAACGGTATAAGTCGTCCTTATTAACATACGTATATAGAAGATTTAAAACACTGATTTAGATCATCGAACTTTATCGGCTATACGATAAAGTTCGATGATCTAAATCAGTGTACAGGGTGGGTTAATTTGTCTTATATGTAAATCTAATTAATAGTTTCTGATGATACGTCTAGATACCAAGGCAATAGAGATTAATGTACTAACACATGGCGTTAAATTAACGTGCGATGTGCCGGTCTGCCTCCTTTATACAGTTATGTAGCTAATGGCCTTGATTTTGTAGTAAACTAATAGGTGGTACAGTTAATGACTGGAGGAATTTAGGTAATGTATCAAGCTTTTTAGACATAAGCTGTAAGTAAATGATCTGACGTCAACATTTACTTATTATCCAGGTAGTACGTAGGTATTTATGTACTTCAATATCGTTCAATAAGTAAGAAAGTAAGTGAAAACACTTTATTGCACCAAAACACATGAAAATAACATTTATATATAAATTCAGATGTACAATAGGCGGCCTTATCGCAATATCGATATCAAAGTACGTGCCTAAGTACTTAAATATTTGAAATACTTCAACTATTTAAGGAACTTCAATAATTATATTATGAAATTGCAAGAAATAGAAAAATTGACAATTATCAAGGGATACAAATATCGAGATAAATAAATGATGTTTGACTTTTGATTTTCTCGACGAAAAATTTATTTCTTTTTTTAGACCTCTGGCTGCTCTGGCCAAGTATGTCTTTGTTAGCGCGACGATGGCCGTGCTCCTGTGGAGACAAAAAACCTGATGATGATGATGATTACTTTTTCATTAGTCATAGATTAGAACTATAATTTATCAAAACTAAAAACCGACTTCACTCCTAAACTACACAACTGATTTTGATAAAATGTCTATGGAACCACGTCGCAATTTTGCCCGTTCAAACGTAAAAATAATTTTCCAAGTCCAAGCTTCTTCAAATAATCATAGAATAAAAATAAAAAAAGATCGTGACGAATTGATAACCTCCTTCTTTTTTGGAAGTCAGTTACAAATAAAATTGAATTCAGCTGTTGTACTACTTGTTAAAAATAATTAGGTCTTGGGATTCTAAGTAAAATCGGTGTTTTCACGCAAAAAAGTTATCCAGTTATTGGTGATTGAGCTTTCAGGTACTATGATAATACAAATAAACTATAAATACAGACTTTTTCAATGAAATATACATCCCACCCACCCATTACACCCACCAAAATTTCGTACACAATCCAAACTACCCAAAGGCCAATAAATTTGTTAAGCAGTACAAGAATTGGATTTTTTGTCGATTTTGTTATATCGTATACCTAATAGTATAACTGGATGGACTTACCCAAGGTTGCATATTATGCTTTAAGCATTCATCATCATCAGGTCTTTTTAGTCTCCACTGCAGGAGCACGACCCTCTCTGTACTACTAGAGCCATACTTGGCCAGAGCAGCTAGAGGATTTGGCCTACACTCTTTACGCTGGCCAGACGGGCTAGAGAGGTCTTATTGATGTTTATACGCTTTGTTTTGTCGCCTTCTACGACATCTACGGGAAGACTTGGAGTGGTCTTAATCTACTCTGCCGGAAACCACACGGCTACACCACTAAGCATTAAGTCCACCTATTGTGCTATACAAATTGTATTTTGTACAATAAAGGTTAAATGACTCAATAAAACAAATGTAGGTTACCAACTGTAAACACAGAGTTAATAACATTGGGAGGTGAAAGTTGAGATTTCATTTGTATTGTAATTTTCTTCATAACGACGTAACTGCCGTGGTGTACTAAATGCTTTGATGTGTATTTGGCGTGACCAGCCTAATGTACTTTCGTGGTAGTAAGGTTCACGCCACGATATCTAAAATTTATGCAAAACTATCTGAAATAAAAGAAAAGTTATTTTTAAATGCCTTTTGTCCTTCACTTGTCCTCAAAAAGAGAATACTTACGTACATTAATCAACTATAAATAGGTGTAATCTATAAAGATTAGCTCTGCAACTTTAAGCCTGATGCTTAGCACAAAGCGTTTAAGTTTTGAGTAATATTTTTACAATCAATACTACTTTAGAAAATTCAGTTGAAATTACTGTAATTTTTTTCTGTTTAGTTTTCGTATTTGCTGACTAACACCGGTATCAGATTTTTAAAGCTGCTTAAAGCAAGTCTGCTGGTTTTGGTTCTTAATTTGTTTGAATGATTTTGCCAAAATTTTCCCCAACTTGCCAGATATTTCAATTAAAAGTTATAAGGATTCCGTCTTTCATTTTGTACTTCAGCACCCAAACAACGATTATTTATTTCTTAGCAATTGTTAAGCAATCCGAGAGAACGATTATAATTATTTGAGCATCAAAGAGAAGATATTAAAAATTAAAAACAGATTTTTATTTCACTGATCACAAATGGATATAAAAATTTATGGTTGAATAGGTATTTCATTTGTAAAGCCTTCAGAATGTAAGTTAATTTTAGAATTATTTTTTAACTTTTTTTATTAATTTGTAAGATAAAGTTTTTACATGACATTCTATAAATATGGTTTTTTTTTATTTTTATGTACCTAAGGCCGCTTTTAAGCTCTATGACCAGAGCATCTTGCATTATCATCTAATTTAAACGTGATTGCTAAAATTCACCAGCCTATTAACTGAAAAGTTTCGTAAACTAGTCCTATCGTTGGCTGAGGAATCCATCTCCTCAAATCCGAATGTGTTCTAATTTTTTTTTGACTTATTAGGTGAATTATTAAAAAGTATGGTACACGTATTTTTTCTTTTCTCTGATCAGCAAATAATGAGCGTGAAAAATTTCGCGTGGCGTGACGTCACTCGGAGTCACGGGGAATTTTCACCAGAAGGTGACGGAAATCGCCCCACTCTGAAATTTCGATGAACTGTATCTTTGTGAATTTTACTTTGCTAAACGAAAAAATATGCATCCATTATTTTTGGATAAGCAAGTTGACTGACTAAATGAAATCATCATCATCAGGTCTTTTTGTCTCCACTGCAGGAGCACGACCCTCTATGTACTACCCGAGCCAAACTTGGCCAGAGCTGCCATAGTTCTTGGCCTACACTCTCCACGCTGGCCAGACGGGTTGAAGAGGTTTCATTCATGTTTATAAGCTTTGTTTAGCTTGTATTCCCTAAGTCGCCTTCTACGATATCCACGGGAGGTCTTGGAATGGCCCTATTCTACTCTTCCGGAAACCACACAGCAAAATGAAATATAATGTTTTTTTTTACTCAGTCCACATCCCTATTGACAATCCGCTGGAATTTCTTACCAGGACTTTCTAGTTCATTACGAGTAACTCTAACTCCATTATTACGGATGTTGAAGTAACTTCGTAGTAGAGCTTTGTAGATCAAATTAGTTTTAAATTACGAACAGCTAGTTTCTTCTATTACTATACTCGTAGTTCTCATTTATGTAAGTTACTTAGCATTTACTGTTAAACTTGTATTAATTTAAAAAAAAAGTTTTATGTAAATATACAAATAATTATTTACGCCTGAGATAATTTTATAATGTTATCATAACTTTGTTACAAATCAATAGCTTGCTCCTTACTGGTTGTAAAGATTTATATGAGAGTTTGAGAAATTCGTCAATAAATTTAAGTATTTTTGAAAAGAAACAAAAAGATTTACATGTTAAGGAAGTAAAATAATTACAGATACAGATGCACTAATACATTTTATCTCTGACAGAGTAATGGGCAGTTGGACCCAAAGGCCACGTTAAGCGTGAAGTGAAAAAAGGAAATTATAACAGTGATGACTTGCTAGCCACATTGTCTATCTGACATGATTCATATTCTCGCCCATTCCCTCAATCTTCTTTAATCTGCGGGAAGAGAAGCAGCTGGCATATTCTTCTTTTCCCCCAGCTACAGCATGGAAGATAATAGTTAGAAAGATCTAATTAAAAGCTTTTAGTTAACTTGCATTGTATCTTGTATGTATTTACGAATGTTTGTTTGTTAGGTCAAATCTTGCAACTCAATTTTCAACCAGTTCCCTTAAACCGATTTAGCTGAAATTTTGCATACTTGTGTAAGTCGGATGACTTAATAATATTATGAAGTCAAAGAGCTGTTTTGTTAATGCAGCCGGGAGAAATTCAACTGAGCTCCGTTATAAAAGAACATAAACTCATAGGACTTGTTTGATTTGTCTTCTTCTTATATGTGTTAGTGACATAGTGACTAACACTAGTGTCAGAGTTTTTAAACCGCCTCAAAGGCCTCTGACATGGTTTTAGGTAACGACCAATGTCAAAGACAGTGACCGGGACCGACGGCTTAACGTGCCCTCCGAAGCACGGATCATCTTATTTATCAGACAATCAGGTGTGATCAGCCTGAAATGTCTTAACCAAACTAGGACAACAACACAAAGTCGTTGCCCCCGCCGGGAATCGAACCCGCGACCTCCGGGTATGAGCCGAACGCTCTAACCACTACACCACGGTGGCAGTTATTATAATATTTGATTTGTCTTGACGAGCATTTATGGTATACGATGCCTAGGGTCTGATCACGCATACGGAAGGAGGTCAATGGAATTCAGTAATAAAACGACGCAGGTCCATCAACTTTAGGCTTATTTCATTTGTCTTAATAAGTACTTTGGCCTCATAATAAAACCATAAACAGAAAATGTTTTTCTTTTCAAAAACTTTATCAAATAAACAGGATTTATCAGCATATGGTGTAAAAAATGTAACGGAATTGAAGAAGTTTCGTAAACTCGTCTTATCCGACAATTGAGGAGCAAAGAACCCATCTTCCCAAATTTATAATCCGATGGAATTTCTTACTGGAACTTTCTAGTTCATTCTGAGTACCTCTATCTTTAATTAGGTATTATTACTTATATTATTTAAGTATCTTTAAAATCGAATTAGTTTGAAACTTACCTATTACATACAGGATTATAATGTTACGTACCTACCTAAACTTTAACTAAAAATCACTTTTTTTCTTTTGTTTAGATACTAATTTCTTTCTCTTACTGTACCTTCCCTCTCTTTCCCTGCTCGTGTACTTTACTGGTTTAATTTACATCATTGTGTATATATCATGTACCTATATTTAGCATATCAACTTATTATTGAATATATTACTATATTAATAAATTTAATACATAAAATCGAACTGCACCACCTGTTATCTTATATTACTCGTAGTTGCCTGTAAAAGATTGCTTCGGCGATAAGGCCGCCTCTTAAACTTCATTATACGTTGTTATTTAATAAATGTTCTAAAATTGTAAATGTCTTTTGGTGCATTAAAGTTTTTTGTATTGTATTGTAGTGTTATCATTGCCTTTTTTATAACTCGTAAGAATCTATTGATTGATTGCAAAATTTTAAGAAATATTGTCAATTAGCGATGCGGTTCGCAACCCATCACTATTTTGATTCCATTGTCGGTCTTTTCCACATTCATTCTCAAAGTGTAAAACCCTAACAGTGTGTGCAAACCTTTCATGAGTGCTGATTTTCTTCATGTCAATAGCTTATTCCTCGCTATCTGTAGAGATTACAAGAGAAGTTTTGGAAAAGCATTATGACTTTTTGAAATATAAAAAGAGGTTCACAATTAGATTTAAAAAAAGAAAAAATTACAAAAAAAAAAATTATCTTGATAATCCGCTGGAATTTCTAACTGGAACTTTTAAGCTAATCCCGAGAAATTCTAACTCCAATTTAATATTGAAGTACGTACGTAGGTACTTCAATATCGTTTAATATTGAAGTACCTATATATAACGTTAAAATTGTTATGTCAAGTTCAACACTTAGGGCTCTTACAGACGAGTAACAGTATGCCTGCGACATCTGTCGGCGACGATCGGCGACCCATCATTGTATGTCAAGCTAAGTCGGATGCCTTTAGGAAGCTTGAAAAATCTGATACCAGTGCTGGTCACTTACAAACACGAAAAAATAACCAGAACCAATGCTTCAAAATCCACGAAAATAAAATAAAATGTAACGTTATAAATGAAGATTCGTAGAAATTTGCAAGGGGCAAATAATAATATTTATTCTTCATAAAGTAACTATCATTAATTGGACAGGGGAATGTTTCTCAAGAGAATTTTATCCAACAAATCGCACCTGAACATCATTATTCAGGAAATTACAAAAGGGATCTGAATAAAACAATATTTTTACACTCCAGTTTTTTCCATTTAAACAAAGGTTATTTTTATTTTTATAAAATAAGGGACATTTAAAAGCGTTTGTTTTTTTATACAACGCGAAAGGGACATACCCGTAATAAATCGAACCACGGGCTATACTAGATCACTATAGCATAATAAAATTAAAAAAATAGTCGAATAGCCAAAAAAAATTTCGACATTCCCATACCAACTGCCCTTTTGTTTTTGGTTTTTCGACTGTAGTTTTGGGTGCGTCTCCCTGTACTGGATAAACTGGATTACAAGTAGCGGCTCTTAAGTTTAGGGCTGGTTAAAGTGTAAAGAGGATACTGCGCACGGGCAGGTAATATTAATTTTTGACTTCAGCGTAAGCAAGGTCAGCGCTAGAGTTTCGTGCCACTACCTGTAAGTAAAGAAAAGTGGATTATCAGCGATGAAAGCATAAAAATCTCAAAATACCGATATGGATAGCCAAAGCCAGCGGGATTGGTTTGTGTTGACTATGTTATTTGTGATTTTACGGCCAGGCTCCAGTGTAGTTGAGTGAGAATATGCTCTATTTTGCCAACAAATAGGATTCAGTTGATTCAGCTTTTTGATGTGTCAATAACGAAACGTCATTGGATTTTAAACCACAGCACAACCGTACTCATTTTTGGTACAGCCTTGGCTTTAATCGAGCTCGTTCTAAAACTTCGTTTTAATACGTAGATAGAAATCTATTTAGTCCGACTTTTAGATTTATGTTTAATTAAGGTAGGCACACTATTTTTATTTTATTTTATCTAAATTTATACAGAGCTTCAAAGTCTCAGAATGGGGGCTTGTGTTTGATGTTAGTGCTGTTTGCTATATCTATGTAATTTTTTTTAGTCGTTGAAAGAAAAAATACGTACACTTAATCATAACATATTTTTTTATTATCACGCCTTTATCCGTAATAGAGCAGACAGACCAAATAAACTAACTGTTGTTTTTGAAGTGAAAACTTCTTTAGCGGCGTTGTGCACTTTTTTTGGAATGGGTAAAAAATGTTAAACTCGCGTCAGGACACGTGACCTGATCGAAAATTCGTAAGACGGCGCAGGGCGCTTGCGCGAATGTTCGTGTGTGTTTATGTTACAGCGTGCTACGCGCATCCATGGATGGTGACAGCTGATGGCTCGACCGTCTGTGTAGTGGCCATACTGCTATGAATTTGGTCATGCTTGTGACATTTGTGACAGACTGTGGTTCAGAAAAGATTTGAAATATTTTATACTGATAATTAAAGCAATTCGTGCAAAATTATTCCCTAACCATTCCAAAATATCGAAAATGCACAACGTTAATATTCAAGTTTTCAATTCTGCCGGCACTCCCAGAGTGCAACCCGTCGTTTTTTTTTATTTGGTCTGAGGTTTTGCCATAAATATTTCCTCAGTCAAATATACGTCTATTTTCTACTATAACTTTTTCTTGACCAACATTTGTGACAAAAAGTTGCTAAACGCCTTCGGCGATCATCGCCGATTGTGGACGAAAGTCGTCGACCAGTGTTGCCGGCATATCGTCGCTCGTCTGACAGAGCCCTTACTCTGATAAAGTGAAACATGTAAAAATGTCTGTTCTCTGCTTTATAACGATTTTCGTGTTAAAACTGGTAATAAAAAAAGTTTGATGGAATGAAATTTTACATCAAAATGTCAGAGTTCAATGGTCGATGAGATTGTGAAAACTTTCAATATGATTTTATCCCGGAATTTTAAAGGAATATTTGGGATTGTTCCTGAATATTAAGGTAACGAAGTTTTTAGGGTTCCGTAGTAAACATCTTTTTTCGGAAAATTAATAGGTAGTGTGATAATTCTTTTTTTGAGGTGAAATGTGAGTTATGTATGCTACTTCGGTTAAACAAAGTGCTAGACATAAGTTTTCTGCATTAGTTCATATTTTATTTATATCTAGAGAATAGATATTTTCCCTTTATAGGTTCCCCTGAACTGAAACAACTTGAGTTGACCAAAATTGTAGAATTATCTCGAAATTTAACTATGGAAGAAATTATAATTTATTTTGAATATTTTGAACAATGATGACATAATGATTACTTTTTTACATCTTTTTTATGATATAGCTAAACTAAATATAATCCAAAAACACCACCTTGGTATTAGTTTTTTATTTTAATTAGGTATTAAAAGCCAAGGCAATATTATTCATAAAAAGTACCTTTTGTCTTTTTAAAGCATAACGCATAAATGAAGAGGAAAAATTACCAGTTTCAAACAATGTCCCTCGGTAGTTTCCAGTAATTTGGTTACATCCAAAGTCAACACTCGAATATTCATTAGTGCCAACGTTGTGATAGATAAGCGCATTAGAAACAAAATAAAAAGTGAATAGATTTGACACAGGAATGACATATTACAAGTTTGTTCAAGAAACAAAAGATACCAAGGTTTGTTTGTAGTAACTTTATTGTACCAAAAGCAAATATATATACAAAGATAAAATAGCAAAGAGTACAAAGGCAGAGTTATCCCATGTAGGGATTTCTTCCAGTCAACCTGCGTTAAATTGATTAGTATCCACCCTAATGCAATATAAAGAAAAAATAAAAAAAATGGTCGCCTTGAAAGTCGGGCCGAGAAAGACATGGGAAAAATGCGTAAGATCGGATATGGGGGAACGGGGGGTCAGTACAGAGATGGCAAAGGATAGAAGGTTATGGCGGGAGTTGAGTTGACATACAGACCCGACCCCAAATAAAGAAAAGGCAAGGAAGAAGAATGCAATATAAAGAAAGAGGTATTTTTTGCCATGAACTGTTTGTTTTGTTTTTTATTTATGTACCTGCTTAAACAATTGACAGCATTGAACACAGCGAGCATCTTGCTAAACTTGACTTGGCTCTTCATAAATTAAAATAATTGATTTGTTCATATACCAATATGTTAAATTGGACAGAAAACCTGCGCTAGTCACACGCTTATAGTATGTACGCTAGCTATGCAGAAATGCACTAAAAACGTAATCAAAGTTTAGTTTATAAACTACTGGCTGACCCGACCTACCAGTTTTCTGCGCAACTTTTTTTCCCGTAAGAACTTTTTATAAAGTATTGGAAAAATCTAAAAGAAAAAGATGGATGAAATCGGTAAAGTCGTTCTCAAGTTAGCGTGACCAAGGAAAACAGGGTTTCACATACCCGTAATAAATCGAATTACGGGCTATAATATATCATTACAGCATAATGAAATAACAATAACAGTCAAAAACTTAAAAAAAAGACATTTTCATACAAAAGTGTGCAGCCGCCCGGGAAATTTGTATGGGAGTGTCGATTTTTTTTTACTGTTATTTTATTAGGATTACCAACAAATAAATTAATAAAATACATAAGAAAACTAAAACTAAACTAATAACTTAAATTTATTATAAATAAAAAAGCCCTGGCAAGTCGCTGCCCCGTGGTAACGTACCCAAAAGGCTGGCAGCATTGCCACGTTGTATATCAGTGCTTATCTTTTAAGAAGGCCAGCCTTCTGGTCACTCGTGATTTTACTAAATTTTCGGGCGACAGTGTTATATATCTTATACCTTTAAACGAGCAATTCTTGTATATATATATATATGTATATTTATAAATTTCTGTGATCTCGAAAACGGCTCACGATTTCGCTGAAAATTGGTATATGGGGGTTTTCGGGGGTAAACAATCGATCTAGATTAGTCTTATGTTTGGGAAAACGCGTGTTTTCGAGTTTTCATGCGTTTTTCTTTCCACGCAGAATATGGTCGCTAATTTCGTCGCGCCGACCGCCTTGTTTTTAGCTCAGCGGTTAAGGATACCGACTGCTAGAAAGAGTGTTACGGGTTCGAATCCCACTCGGTGACTTACTTTTGTTTTTTTATGTTTTTAAATAATATTTTTTATTTTGCATTGTTTTTAGACAAGTTTAAAAAAATTTAGTTAATGTTTGAGATGTAACCGAGCAAAGCTCGGTCGCCCAGGTACTATATATAATGCGTCGATGGTCTCCTACAGCCGCAACGTTTCAACATCAAACAAGTAATTATTGCCGAGGCTACTATATTTGCGCCGTTTGAGGCTTTCTGCAGCAGCTTCGGCTGTCCCGGCCTTTTAAGATAAATATATGACATTCTGAAAGAGGTGTCCTTCTATTCTCCCTTATTTTGGGCGTTAAGTACGGCTGAATCAATACCTCTATAACCATTAGCCGTGTTACATGTGTTCATGGAGATAAGCATACATTAGAGATAAGTTTTCAAGCCCTGAGCTCAAATCTCTGGTATTAGTGATAGCCTTGGTGGCTATACAGAAAGATTTTTCACGCCTTCTATCTTTTGTTTTCTTTTCTTCTCCTGGGTACGCCGAAAAAAATTATTGATAATATTAGCAGTACCCTGTAGTTCGTATGGATCTAGTCAGTGCGATTCGACCCTATATATTTTTTTATTGTTATTGTTCAATGTTATTATTTAGTTGCTATATGTGTTTGTCTCGTACATTTAGTAAATAAATATATATAAAAATTGTCCGAAACCTTTTTACAGCATTGTCACAATACCTACTGATTAATTTACGAGATATATAGGTATTGGGAATATGGAAAAAAGCGACCTCGCATATTAAATTTACTTTTTAGTGAAGTTCTGCTTCTCAATAAAACAGATCCTTTTTTAAATTAAATTAGTCTCAAATGGTCTAATTGCATTTATAGAGAAACTCGTCTAAAACACAACTCTGAACTCATTTAAGTTGCAAGTATTGTGTAATTGCGCAATTGTTTTGCGTATCGCGAAATATTTGGTAATCTGAAAAGATTACTAAAGATATCAAATAAAGGTTATTAATTAACTTACAGTTCTATTACAAAGCAAATTGATCTACAAATAGGAGCATCAGCGTATCGGTGATAAATATCCTGAGCAGAATGCCAATTAGGGGAACGATAGCACGTGTATTATGTAACTAATAATTTCGTGTAATCTGGGTCAAGTACATGCCAAACGGGGAATGACAGGACTGTTGGGCAACGGTGATATTGCTGTGTGATATTGATTACTTTGCTATCTTTTGGTTTTATGTTTGGCAGGACAGAGGGTAGATATCTCCAGTTATTTTGCTTCATATACGTATTTATCATCGTCATCCGAGCGTATTCCCAGTTGCATCCTCAGCGGTAACGCGTCAGACCTCGGGGTCCGCTATCTAACCTAGGTGATGTAACGAGGTTACTGGTTTTTCACACAGAGCGACTGCCGTCTGACCTCCGCAACCCAAAGGGTAGACCAACTCTTGATGAGGTTTGAGCAAACGCTTGATGGCGTTCGGGATCCTCAGTTTATGTGCCTTCCGAAACATTCTTCTTCTTTTTGGGTAATCAGGTTATTCAAGCCTGCAATATCGTAACCAGACTGGAAACAGCTTTTCACAAAGTATGCTTCCCAGTGGGATTCGATCCCACGACCTCCAGAGAAGGCAAACGCCTTGACCACTGGACCACAGAGACAGTCACTAGACCTTCATATATACACATAAATTACGTCTTTGTCGCTATAGGGCAGACAGAGCATTTAGGGTCTTGTCTTGTTTTCATAGACGTCTCTGCAATAATATATTTAATATAACTAAGCTGGTATTAGAATCGGTGCAACTGATGCTAAGTAATTACTAAAACCTATGGAAGCCTGTAACACAACTCCAAGATTTTACCCGCTAATCGAATGCTTTAGTCCCTAAGGAAATATCTTCAATATCATTATAGGCAATGCTGGAGCTTAAGTCGTTGAGAATGTAATGTCACAAAGTCGAAGGAAAAAGAAAGATCAGGAGAAAACAATCCTGGTTTCAAAACATCCTAAAGTAAAACGGGATATTGAGCGCTGTTGAGCTATCCGGCGACCTACAAAGCAAAGAGGACTACCCTAGCTGATCGCCAACCTTCACTAGTTGGAGAGGCACCTTTAAGAAGAACGTTTCACAACTGTATATCTTGAATACCGTGCAAAGTGGCACAAAAAATCAAAAGAAAAACCGGGAAGCTGATCCCGGACTACGAGGCGACTCAGCTAAAAGTCGAACCACCGCCAACACAATACGCGCGACGCAATTTCAGTCCTTCATTTAATTTCTAACCGCGCAACTTACGCGTGGTTTGAACGGTGGGTAGACTCCATGTAGGCGCGTAACGCGACGCAAGTTCCGTCACCTAACTTGCGGGTTATTCCTAAAGTTTTTAATTCTCAAACTGCTCCATATAAATAATTATTAAATGTTTCATTAGAACAATCAGTCAAAAAATTTCTTAAACATGTATCGTTCTGATAAAAGTTTTCTTTATGATTGATACAAAAATTTGTGGTTCCATACGTAGGATGTTCTAGGAAACACGTCAGTACTAGACTAGGTAAAGATTAAAACTGGATAGTTGCAACACTCTAGAGTTTGTCTGATTTGAAAAGTTGAGTGTGAAGCTAATGCTTTGACTGTACTTTATTTATAACTGGCCAAAAGTTAAATGGAAACGTTTGCAGTGAGACAGCGACGTTATTTATAATGCACTAGCTTTTGCTTACGAGAGCTAGTCTACGTGTATGAATCGTAGCAACATTATACCAAAAATAAGTAAATAAAAATGTCAGAAATCTTATCTATATACATAAAAATGAATCCATATTTCCCTTGGTCACGCCATCACGCGTGAACCGCTGGACCGATTTAAATGAAATTTGGTACGGATATCGTTTAAGACCCGGGGAAGGACATAGAATATTTTTTTATCCCGAAATTCCCACGGGGAGCGAAGCCCGCGGGCACAGCTAGTACTGAAATAAAATAAATAAAAATATATAGGGACAAAATGGAACATATTTGGGTATCTCATCATCATCATATCAGCCACAGGAAGAGCACTAGTGGACATGGGCTCCCCAAGGATTTTCAAAAGGACCGGTCGAAAGCGGCCTGCATCCAGCGTTTTCCTGTAACTTTGCTCAGGTCGTCTGAGCACCTAGCAGATGGTGTCCTACGCTGTGCTTCGGCAAGGGTTCTCGAATGGCGGTCACGTACCAGCGTACGTGGCCTCTATTTAAGAACCCTTCTGTCCCATTGGCTGTTAAAATAACACGGATTTACGAAATTAGGCTTTATATTTCCTAGTGGTGCTTATTCTTTACTTTAACTCGAACCCTCTCTCGGCCTGATTAGCCATTTTCTAACGCCTTAGGTACCTTTTAGGTAGCTTGAAATAATCTGACATAATCTAGCTCACACAATAAATAGGTAAGTATAAGAAATAGGGATATGGACAAAAAAAATTTGGCTCTTGTAATAGATTATTTAAAAAGAATGGTATACGTATTTTTCCTTTTTTTTTTGATAAGCAAATAAGGATAAAGATACAACGCATTTAAATTTTACGTGACGTTACGATTAGCTACGATTTTTAACCAAAGATGACACACCACTCTGAAACTTCGGAGCGCTGTGAATTTTCATCACTTTGCTGAATGAAAATATTTATTAAATAAAATAATCCTTTATTTTTGTTATAATCTAGTTGAAGGACTAAATAAAATAATTTTTTTTTACATAGTCCACATCCCTATAGCGAAAACTCGTAACGAATAATAGTGACAGTGATACACGCACGTACATATCTATAGGTATAGATGTTTGTTTTTCATGTTTATAAGTGGCCAACACTTGTGTCAGAATTTTCAGGCTGCCTTAAAGCATCTGACATAGCTTGACGACTACCATACAATGATGACAGCCGGGACCAACGGCTTATACGTGCCTTCCAAATCGCGGAGGAGCTCGAGAATTTTTATGCCAATTGTGTTCACCCATCCAAGTGCGGACCATGCCCGGTGTCACTTTACTTGTGAAAGCACTAGTAATATGCATTCCCGTAAGGCCACCGAGCTTCTTGGCTATCTAATAAATAAAAGGTAAGAGTCAGTATAACTAACGTAAAGTCTACTCGATGTGACAATTCCACAAAAAGTTATGAGGCGAGAGAAAACTAATAGCGACATCAATAAAGAAATAGCTAAAAAAGTTTCATTGCTAAATATAAATTAAAAGCTGTTCATCTAGTGTGAGTTAAACCCGCGAGTTGTTGGTTCCGTATATTTTTGGTCATTTAATTTATATGAATTAAAACCTAAAAACGAATCTTTTTTGTTATTTGGCAAGTGTGTTTTTCATTTATTTTGTTTAACTTTATACACAAATAATACAAGTGTAAAGGCGGACTTAAAGCCTAAGGCCTTATCTATCAGTCAATCAAACGGGTGATGTGGAGAATGACAGGGGTAGAGCAAAACTCTGTGTGAAATGTCGTCTAATTTATGTTTAAATTTGCTTTGCTAATTTTGAGATTAAGAAAATAATTTGTTTCAAATGATGGCAGAAATGGCGTTTGTGTAGCTATTTAACGATAGCAATTAACCATTAGACTATGATGAAACAAAAAATCTCATTATTAACCAATAATAAAGTAATTTAAAACAAAAGCAATAATACTAAAATACTTGTAGACATATGACAATATACTCAATGGAGGCCACAACTAGCGATGACAGTTAATAATTCTGTGTGTAGTCTGTGTTGTATTACTCAACTACTGGCTTGGAAATAAAGATTTTATTTATTAATTATTATAAATAAAATAATTGAGCGGTCGTACCGATACCAGAATCTGTTTGATTGTGTACTAATTGTGTGTATACTAAATCATATAACATGATTAAAACCAGGGACCGGAAAACCCCTTTATTTGATTAAGTCTATCGATGGAGTAACTCCATCATTAGCTTACCCTTTGTTACAGTTAGCATATCGATTGACTTACCCTAACGTTATGGTAACCATCATTATCATATTTAATATCCCTTAAATATTTATTTTGTTTTGTTTTTAGTATTTGTTGTTATGGCGGCAACAGGAATACATAATTTGTGAAAATTTCAACTGTCTAGCTATCGCGGTTCTTGAGATACAGCCTGGTGACAGACAGACGGACAGACAGTGAAGTCTTAGTAATAGGGTCCCGTTTTTACCCTTTGGGTACGGAACCCTGAAAAGATCGCGACGGATTGATTGCCTCCTTTTTAGAAGTCGGTTAAAAAGGAAGGTAAGTTATTCTGGTTTGTTCAGTCCGATCGGATTACAATCCCTACATACAGCACGAAGCAACTCGAAACAATTTTTTTTTGTTTACCATCCCATATTGAAACGCTGCGAACGTAACTTAACATTAACCATATCATCGCGTACGCTTCCTACAGCAATCAAAACCCTACTACAAAATCTCACTTAAAAATTATAGGTAGTTCTACTTAGCGTAAATCTTACTAGGTAGGTAATAATTGTTATAATAACATTATAATCATTTGTAATGATATTTTATTTCAATAATATATGTAAGTAGCTAAGCACCCACATCAGTAAGTAGATATGTAGCCTAGGAAACCACTACCTATCTAGTTTTTTTTATCGCGAGCATAGGTAAGATAGCTTACTCGTGTTATGTATTAAGTCTTTCAACATTATCACTTATTTATTTTTTAATCTAGGTATTTGTGGAAAAAGGGAAATACTTACCTATTTAAAAAAATAAACAACATACTAGTAGGTACATAATATAAAAACTATTTTTATTAGTCTCTTACTTACCTTTCGGAGTTTTGAGGTAACCTAAAAAATGTTATCTCTGTGTGCTTAACCGACGAGTTTAAACAACCAAAAACAGCACAATATTGTCTGTGTTTCGCTATATTATTAACGCACGACTACTGCTTGCATCAAAACACCGTTCGCCACAGCGACGCATTCTCGGCTGTTTGTATACCGAGTCACGGAACAAGTGTATACCGACCTTCGAGGCGCGTAGGTATAACTTGCGTTCCGACCGTTTGTATGAAGATACAATACTGTATGATATCTATATTGTGCCGTCGGTCTGTCTTTCCATGCGCCTGTCTATCCGTTTGTCTGTAACCAGGCTGTATCTCAACCGTGATAGCTAGACAGCTGACCTTTTTAGAAATGATGTATTTCTTTTGCTGCTATAACAACAAATACTGAAAACAGAATAAAATAAATATTTAACAGGGCTCCCACACAAAAAACGTGATTTTTTTAGCGTTTTTAGCTCAATATTAATAACGGCAAACAGTTAGAAGCTTGAAATATTCACAGAATATTTAGTTGTATATGCGCTATAAAAATACATAATTAAATTAAAATAAAATAAATATTTAAGGGGGGCTCCCATACAACAAATGTAATTTTTTATAGATAATGGTACGGAACCGTGCGTGCGCGAGTCCGACTTACACCTAGGCGGTTATTTCTTGATAAATTTCAAGTTTATTTAAAAAATAATCAGAATTTTGATATAATAAAGCAATTTAAGTGAATCGGCAATATTGCCAATGTTCCCGGCAAAATGGAAATTTGCCGGCAATGGCAAGATTGGGAATATTGCCGGCAACGGGGAATTTGCCGCTCGGCACATCTCTAGTTACATCCAAAGTCAACACTCGAATATTCATTAGTGCCAACGTTGTGATAGATAAGCGCATTAGAAACAAAATAAAAAGTGAATAGATTTGACACAGGACTGACATATTACAAGTTTGTTCAAGAAACAAAAGATACCAAGGTTTGTTTGTTTGTAATAACTTTATTGTACATACCAAAAGCAAATATATATACAAAGATAAAATAGCAAAGAGTACAAAACATACAAAGGCAGAGTTATCCCATGTAGGGATCTCTTCCAGTCAACCTGCGATATATTGATTGTTACTATCCTCCCTAATGCAATATAAAGAAAGAAAAAAAAATGGTCGACTTGAAAGTAGACGAGTATAGAGGAAGAGTAAGGCCGAGAAAGACGTGGAAAGAATGCGTAAGATTGGATATGGGGGAACGGGGGGTCAGTACAGAGATGGCAAAGGATAGAAGGTTATGGCGGGAGTTGAGTTGACATACAGAGCCGACCCCCAATAGGGAAAAGGCAAGGAAGAAGAATGCAATATAAAGAGGTATTTTTTGCCAGTTGATGTCATTTATTTATTTATAAACAGGTATATAAAATATGTAAAAAGCATAATTTTGTCATGAACTGTTTGTTTTGTTTTTTATTTATGTACCTGCTTAAACAATTGACAGCATTGAACACAGCGAGCATTTTGCTAAACTTGACTTGGCTCTTCATAAATTAAAATAATTGATTTGTTCATATACCAATATGTTAAATTGGACAGAAAACCTGCGCTAGTAACACGCTATAGTATGTTCGCTAGCTATGCAGAAATGCACTAAAAACGTAATCAAAGTTTAGTTTATAAACTACTGGCTGACCCGACCTACTAGTTTTCTGCGCAACTTTTTTTCCCGTAAGAACCTTTTATAAAGTATTGGAAAAATCTAAAATAAAAGATGGATGAAATCGGTAAAGTCGTTCTCAAGTTAGCGTGACCAAGGAAAACAGGTTTCACATACCCGTAATAAATCGAATCACGGGCTATAATATATCATTACAGCATAATGAAATAACAATAACAGTCAAAAACTTAAAAAAAAGACATTTTCATACAAAAGTGTGCAGCCGCCCGGGAAATTTGTATGGGAGTGTCGATTTTTTTTACTGTTATTTTATTAGGATTACCAACAAATAAATTAATAAAATACATAAGAAAACTAAAACTAAACTAAAAACTTAAATTAACTTTTGCATGCCAGCCAGCCTTTTGTTTATTTGCATTTGCAATAAACAAAAGGCTGGCAGCATTGCCACGTTGTATATCAGTGCTTATCTTTTAAGTCAGATAAAGGCCAGCCATCTGGTCACTCGTGATTTTACAAAATTTCGGGCGGCAGTGTTATATATCTTATACCTTTAAACGAGCAATTCTTGTATATATATATATATATTTATAAATTTCTGTGATCTCGAAAACGGCTCACGATTTCGCTGAAAATTGGTATATGGGGGTTTTCGGGGGTAAACAATCTATCTAGATTAGTCTTATGTTTAGGAAAACGCGTGTTTTCGAGTTTTCATGCGTTTTTCTTTCCACGCAGAATATGGTCGCTAATTTCGTCGCGCCGACCGCCTTGTTTTTAGCTCAGCGGTTAAGGATACCGACTGCTAGAAAGAGTGTTATGGGTTCGAATCCCACTCGGTGACTAACTTTTGTTTTTTTATGTTTTTAAATAATATTTTTTATTTTGCATTGTTTTTAGACAAGTTTAAAAAAATTTAGTTAATGTTTGAGATGTAACCGAGCAAAGCTCGGTCGCCCAGGTACTATATATAATGCGTCGATGGTCTCCTACAGCCTCAACGTTTCAACATCAAACAAGTAATTATTGCCGAGGCTACTATATTTGCGCCGTTTGAGGCTTTCTGCAGCAGCTGCGGCTGTCCCGGCTTTTTAAGATAAATATATGACATTCTGAAAGAAAGGTGTCCTTCTATTCTCCCTTATTTTGGGCGTTAAGTACGGCTGAATCAATACCTCTATAACCATTAGCCGTGTTACATGTGTTCATGGAGATAAGCATTCATTAGAGATAAGTTTTCAAGCCCTGAGCTCAAATCTCTGGTATTAGTGATAGCCTTGGTCGCTATACAGAAAGATTTTTCACGCCTTCTATCTTTTGTTTTCTTTTCTTCTCCTGGGTACGCCGAAAGAAATCATTGATAAAATTAGTAGTACCCTGTAGTTCGTATGGATCTAGTCAGTGTGATTCGACCCTATATATTTTTTTATAGTTATTGTTCAATGTTCTTATTTAGTTGCAATATGTGTTTGTCTCGTACATTTAGTAAATAAATATATAAAAAAAATTGACCGAAACCTTCTGATTAATTTACGAGATATATAGGTATTGGGAATATGGAAAAAAGCGACCTCGCATATTAAATTTACTTTTTAGTCAAATTCTGCTTCTCATTAAAACAGATCCTTTTTTAAATTAAATTAGTCGCAAATGGTCTAATTGCATTTATAGAGAAACTCGTCTAAAACACAACTCTGAACTCATTTAAGTTGCAAGTATTGTGTAATTGCGCAATTGTTTTGCGTATTGAGAAATATTTGGTAATCTGAAAAGATTACTAAAGATATCAAATAAAGGTTATTAATTAACTTACAGTTCTATTACAAAGCAAATTGATCTACAAATAGGAGCATCAGCGTATCGGTGATAAATATCCTGAGCAGAATGCCAATTAGGGGAACGATAGCACGTGTATTATGTAACTAATAATTTTGTGTAATCTGGGTCAAGTACATGCCAAACGGGGAATGACAGGACTGTTGGGCAACGGTGATATTGCTGTGTGATATTGCTTACTTTGCTATCTTTTGTTTTTATGTTTGGTAGGACGGACGGCAGATATCTCCAGTTATTTCGCTTCATATACTTCATATACGTATTTATCATCATCATCCGAGCGTATTCCCAGTTGCATCCCCAGCGGTAACGCTTCAGACCTCGGGGTCCGCTATCTAACCTTGGTGATATAACGAGGTTACTGGTTTTTACACAGAGCGACTGCCGTCTGACCTCCGCAACCCAAAGGGTAGACCATCTCTTGATGAGGTTTGAGCAAACGCTTGATGGTGTTCGGGATCCTCAGTTTATGTGCCTTCCGAAACACTCTTTTTCTTTTCGGGTAATCAGGTGATTCAAGCCTGCAATATCGTAACCAGGCTGGAAACAGCTTTTCACAAAGTATGCTTCCCAGTGGGATTCACACCCCCGACCTCTGGGTCACAAGGCAAACGCCTTGACCACTGGACCACAGAGATAGTCACTGGACCTTCATATATACACATAAATCACGTCTTTGTCCCTAATAGGGCAGACAGAGCATTTAGGGTCTTGTCTTGTTTTGTTTTCATAGACGTCTCTGCAATAATATATTGAATATAACTAAGCTGGTATTAGAATCGGTGCAACTGATGCTAAGTAATTACTAAAACCTATGGAAGCCTGTAACACAACTCCAAGATTTTACCCGCTAATCGAATGCTTTAGTCCCTAGGGAAATATCTTCAATATCATTATAGGCAATGTTTCAGCTTAAGTCGCTGAGAATGTCTTGTCGCAAAGTCGTAGGAAAAAGAAAGATCAGGAGAAAACAATCCTGGTTTCAAAACATCCTAAAGTAAAACGGGATATTGTGCGCTGCTGAGCTATCCGGCGGCCTACAAAGCAAAGAGGTTTACCCTAGCTGATCGCAAACCTTCACTAGTTGGAGAGGCACGTTTAAGAAGAACCTTTTACAACTGTATATCTTGAATACCGTGCAAAGTGGCACAAAAAAGCAAAAGAAAAACCGGGACGCTGATCCCGGACTACGAGGCGACTCAGCTAAAGGTCGAACCACCAGTAACGCAATACGCGCGACGCAATCTGAGTCCTTCATTCAATTTCTAACCGCGCAACTTACGCGTGGTTTGAACGGTGGGTAGTCTCCATCATGGTACAATAAAATAAGGTATTCTCTTCCCGAGATGGAACTTGACTACGTCACAAAGTGTTGCCACTGATTGTTCTTTTCGGTAAATGTAAGGACTTTCTCAATTAGTTCATGAATATTTAAAAAAATATTAAGTAACTTAGCTATTTAGTATCTCGCGATTCTCGCGTGATTTATCAATTCAATATTTTATAAATTGATATAATGGATTATTAATTCGAAATTGGTATATAAAATTCAAAAATGCATTACGCTCAGGTAATTCAATTTCACACAGTGGCAACATATCAAACTGATGACGTAGTCAAGTTCCACCTACGTCATCAGCTGTCACGGGAAGAGAATACCTTATTTTATTGTACCATGGTCTCCATGTAGGCGCGTAACGCGACGCAAGTTCCGTCACCTAACTTGCGGGTATTCCCAAAGTTTTTAATTCTCAAACTGCTCCATATAAATAATTATTAAATCTTTCATTAGAACAATCAGTCACAAAATTTCTTAAACATGTATCGTTCTGATAAAAGTTTTCTTTATAATTGATACAAAAATTTGTGGTTCCATACGTAGGATGTTCTAGGAAAGACGTCAGTACTAGACTAGGTAAAGATTTAAACTGGATAGTTGCAACACTCTAGAGTTTGTCTGATTTGAAAAGTTGAGTGTGAAGCTTATGCTTTGACTGTACTTTATTTATAACTGGCCAAAAGTTAAATGGAAACGTTTGCAGTGAGACAGCTACGTTATTTATAATGCACTAGCTTTTGCTCACGAGAACTAGTCTACGAGTATGAATCGTTATACCAAAAATGTAATTTAAAACAAATAAGTAAATAAAAATGTCAGAAACCTTATCTATATGTATAAAAATGAATCTCTATTTCCCTTGGTCACGCCATCACCTGTAATTTAAATTTTTTGGTATGGATATTGTTTAAGGCCCGGAAAAGGATATAGAATAGTTTTTATCCCGAAATTTCTACGGGGAGCGAAGCCCGCAGGCACAGCTAGAACCGAATAAAATGGAACATATTTGAGTATCTATCTAATCATCATTATATCAGCCACAGAAAGTGGACTGGTGGACATGTGCTCCCTAAGGATTTCCGAACGACTGGTCGGAAGCGGCCTGCATCCAGCGTTTTCCTGTAACTTTGCTCAGGTCGTCTGAGCATCTAGCAGGATGGTGCCCTACGCTGTGCTTCGGCAAGGGTTCTCGAATGGCGGTCACGTACCAGCGTACGTGGCCGCTATTTAAGAACCCTTCTGCCCCATTGGCTGTTAAAATAACACGGATTTACGAAATTAGGCTTTATATTTCCTAGTGGTGCTTATTCTTTACTTTAACTCGAACCCTCTCTCGGCCTGATTAGCTATTTTCAAACGCCTTAAGATAGCTTCAAATAATCTTACACAAGCTAGCCCACACAAAAAATAGGTAAATATGTGAAATAGGGTGGGGGACAAAACATTTTTTTGGCGCTTGTCATAGATTATTTAAAAGTATGGTATACGTATTTTTCTTTTTTTTTTATAAGAAAATAAGGATAAAGATACAGCGCATTTAAATTTTACGTGACGTCACCACTCCGAAACTTCGGAGCACTGTATCTTTGTGAATTTTTATCACTTTGCTGAATGAAAAATATTTATTAAATAAAAAAATCCTTTATTTTTGGATAATCTAGTTGAAGGACTAAATAATATAATTTATTTTATTTCCATTTTGCATAGTCCACATTCGTTTTGCGAAAACTCGTAAGGAATAATAATCTTATACCTTAAACGAGCAATTCTTGTATATTTATTTATATATTTCTGTGATCCCGAAAACGGCTCTAACGATTTCGCTGAAAATTGGTATATGGGGGTTTTCAGGGGTAAACAATCGATCTAGATTAGTCTTATGTTTGGGAAAACGCGTATTTTCGATGTTTGAGATGTAACCGAGCAAAGCTCGGTCGCCCAGGTACTGTTAGTGATACACGCACGTACATATCTATAGATGTTAGTTTTTCGTATTTATAAGTGGCCAACACTTATCTATGACACAAGTGTTGACCAACATAACTACTGCCATACAATAATGACAGCCGGGACCAACGGCTTATACGTGCCTTCCAAATCGCGGAGGAGCTCGAGAATTTTTATGCCAATTGTGTTCACCCATCCAAGTGCGGACCATGCCCGGTGTCACTTTACTTGTGAAAGCGCTAGTAATGCGCACTCCCGTAAGGCCATCGAGCCTCTCGACTATCTAATAAATAAAAGGTAAGAGTCAGTATAACTAACGTAAAGTCTACTCGATGTGACAATTCCACAAAAAGTTATGAGGCGAGAGAAAACTAATAGCGACATCAATAAAGAAATAGCTAAAAAGTTTCATTGCTAAATATAAATTAAAAGCTGTTCATCTAGTGTGAGTTAAACCCGCGAGTTGTTGGTTCCGTATATTTTTGGTCATTCAATTTATATGAATTAAAACCTAAGTTTAAAATAGACGAATCTTTTTAGTTATTTGGTAAGTGTGTTTTTCATTTATTTTGTTTAACTTTATATACAAATACAAGTGTAACGGCGGACTTAAAGCCTAAGGCCTTATCTATCAGTCAATCAAACGGGTGATGTGGAGAATGACAGGGGTAGAGCAAAACTCTGTGTTAAATGTCGTCTAATTTATGTTTAAATTTGCTTTGTTAATTTTGAGATTCAGAAAATAATTTCTTTCAAATGATGGCAGAAATGGCGTTTGTGTAACTATTTAATATAACGATAGCAATTAACCATTAGACTATGATGAGACAAACAATCTCATTACTAACCAATAATAAAGTAATTTAAAACAAAAGCAATAATACTAAAATACTTGTAGACATATGATAATATACTCAATGGAGGCCACAACTAGCGATGACAGTTAATAATTCTGTGTGTAGTCTGTGTTGTATTACTGAACTACTGGCTTGGTAATAAAGATTTTATTTATTAATTATTATAATTAAGATAATTGAGCGGTCGTATCGATACCAGAATCTGTTTGATTGTGTACTAATTGTGTGTATACTAAATCATATAACATGATTAAAACTAACGTGAGACACAGACATTATTATGAGTTAACGGATAACTCACGTATAGAGTCAGCTACTGCCGACATGTTTCGACCTCATCCGGTGCGGGGTACGGGCATTTAGTTACATTTGCCCTGATGAAGACTTCCGGATGAGGCCGAAAATATGTCGGCAGTAACTGACTCTATACGTACGTTAACTCATTCGTATAATAAATATGTTTTGGTTTATAGGACAGTTGGAGAAATGTTTTTGGTTCTAATAATCTTATCTAGTCGTGTCATAAAAATATTATTTATTGAACGAACAAGCGAAGAAGTCCCCTTTAAAAGCGTGGATTCATTACCTCTCAACGGTCATAGACTCTAAAGGAAATCCTTAGGAGAGGCCTCTGTCAAGCTGATGATGATGATGATAAAATGATTATGATGATGATGAACAAGCAAAGCGAAATTGGAAGTCTCTTCTAAAGAGAACAATTGAAATAAGCGTTTGTATGTAAATATGTAGGTATATAATTTTTTTAATAGGACGATTGGGCAAATCGGTAAATATGTTGCAAGAAATGAGGTTCGTGAGTTTACAACACGGGATAACCTACCTACTTGGCCATTCATCTCAAAACTAGTTAAAAAACGTTATTGCCATTTCACTAAGGACTCCTAAAAATATTGCACGACTAAAGATCAAGGGCGAGAAAACTATTTCAATCATAGCATTCAACGCAGTGCGACAATTACACGGTTTCAATTATTTTAAGTGGTTTCGCACTAAAAATACTCTCATAATAGCTCTTTAGCTTATATTTAAGATTATTTTTAGTTAAAATTGACTCGTTGTGTGGCAAGTATTTTATTTAGCATCTACTTTTTCCGAGTTTAAAAATATGCGGATGCAATTATGCTCGTGATTATATAAAAATCCAACGAATATGAAAATGTGTCATGTATTGTATTTTTATAAACATTGTAAAAGTACTATATACAGGTAACAGGCATACTTTAAAATGGTTGTTTTTTTAAAATATTTGACAAATAGATATTTGATATTATATAAACATGGCTTTTCATTTTCAAATTTTCTAATCTACATAAAAGGTGACTTTTTACCCATCAGTAAATATTTTTGGAGCACGTTCTGTCCATACTGAACTTTTTTCTATACAAAAAGTTATTTAAAATCGATAAAAAATTTCGTCCTCCCATACAAAATCCGTTTGGCTGAGCGCTAATTTGTGTGGAAAGCCGTTTTCTTTTTCGTTTTTTGTTAATTGCTCCAAAATTGTCATCCTGTATAGGTATTTGCAAATGTTCAGTAAAATGAAAAATCCATGAATTGCATCTCTCACATCCAGTAGCATTTCGCAAAAAAGTAGGTTACGTACGTCACCGTCTAACAGTAGACGACAGAGCTCGCCTAATCAGCCATTGCTTGCATTTCGGAGGGACAATAGAAAAGAGGTGCATTCACATCGAAAGCCTTTCCCAGTCCGACTATACTTTTCACCCCGGGTTATCTTCGAACCATGCGCATTACTCCCATTTAGTCCCGAGAAACAGCGTTAGACTCCAGTATATTTCGTAGAGTCGCCCGCGTGGCCGCCTACGAGACGCGCCATCAACGCAACTTCGGACGCACTTCGTCAATTCGAAATAATTTCGAATTTATCTAAATTTAATGCTAACAATTATTTACGTGAGCGCACGTGACGGGACGTTCTTTATTTAAATTTGAAAAACTGTTTATTGTGTTAGTGCTGTGCAAAGTTTTATCAAACTTTTAATCGATAGTTTTTAGTCTTAAAATTAAGAATACTTATGGTTATTAACTAAAAATAATTTTATATAAGTGTAACGTTTAGTATCGATGATTTATGATGCAGACGCGTCGGCACGGAAAATTTTGATCGCACTTCATTGACTGAGTTCATGGTGAGTAAACATTAGAATCATTAAGGAATGACAGATTTGGTTTTCAGGTTGTGTATTTATTTTTTGTAGGAGGAGAAAAACTTTTCATTGGAGTTTATTAATAAAAATTAAACATGTTTTTTTTTTTAATGTTAACCACGTTGGTATTTTTTGTTGTCATTCTCACTACGTGAAGAAAATACACGTTGACTGGTTTTGGAAAAAAAAATATCGCGTAATAAATAAATTCCTCTATCCATATACGTAATCCATATTTGTGTATGACTTATGATAAAAAAGTTGCGTAAATGATTTTCGATGAAGATCACGTAGTAACGCCTCTCCAATACTACCGCGTGACTTCGATGAACTCCGGCCGGCCGGCGGCGCCTGGCGGCGGTACCACTAATTGATCTCATGATATTACTTTCGGGTTTTAGTCAAACATTTTTGTTTCAGAATTTTTATTTTGACTGTTAGCTTATAAGGTGTTACTAACGATATTTATGAAGTGGCTCCAAAATATTTCCAAAATTACCGTGTATATTATTACCTCAATTTACCTACCTTTGTTTTGTGTAAAATTATGTTAAAATCATGAATCTTTAGCTTTACTAAGCGCTGGTGGTCCGACGACGTTGCTCCATCACTTCGTTTATTTTTACTCCTATATACTACATTCATGTGTATGAATTGTTATACATTATGTCTGTGAAATTAAGTATAAAGACACGTAGATATACGTGGTTAGTCTACGTAAAGAAAAGTCTAAGTACATTCATAATAGAAAAGCTTAAGTATACTTTAGTAACATTTACTAAAGTAAGTTAAAAATAAATGCTAGCATTTTATGTTTTACCTACGCCACAAACACGCGATGTATTGTAAATGAAAACAATAGTTTTGTCCATTTTTCTAAAACGAGAGCAGCTGTCTCATATATCTGGAACTAGCTACGTCCCGCTATGTTACCCGCGCCTAAAGTAGCCTATGTTTTAATCTAGGGTGTCAGCTTCCTGCGTACCAAATTTAATCAAAATTGGTCGAACCGATTGTAAAGAAGTAACAAACATGCACACAAACTCAAAAACTTTGGCCTTTATAATTTTAGTGTGTTAGTGATAGTGTGATAATTGAAATATTTATTGAAGGTTGGGGACCACATAAATATTTATTACTCTTTTTAGGGTTCTGTACCCAAAGGGTAAAAGCAAGATCCTATTACTAAGACTTCGCTGTCTGTCACCAGGCTGTATCTCAATAACCGCGACAGCTAGACAGTTAATTTTTTTTCCAAATTATGTATTTCTGTTGCCGCTATAACAACAAATACTAAAAACAAATTAAAATAAATATTTAAGGGGGCTCCCATACAACAAACGCGATATTTTTTGCCCTTTTCTGCTCGATATCAGTAATGGCAACAGGTAGGCACTTAAAATATTCACAAAATATTCAGTTGTAATTTTATTTTAATAATAAATAAAAAAATTAAAATAAAATAAATAATTAAGGCGGCTTCCATACAAGACTTGATTTTTATAGATAATGGTAGGGAGCCCTTCGTGCGCGAGTCCGACTCGCACGTGGCCGGTTTTTTATCAAATGTTTGACGACCACAAAAAATTATTTGTTGGCGGACACAAAATATCGGTTTACGATTTTTGATCCTCTTTTTCCATCTTTACGGCCACCAATGCCCTACAGGTGGCCTTTGGGGGTCGTGGGTTTTACGGCTGCCGTGTTAGGGTAAAAGATGTGAAATGTGTATGTAAAACTGTGTACTTTACCTTTATTAAAAGTGGGTCAAAAATAAACGGAAGCATGCTGTACCTACGCCATAAACACGTGATGTATTGTAAATTGAAACAATAGTTTTGTCCATTTTTCTGAAACTAGAGCTGTCACCATTTATCTAGAACTGAAACATTTTTAGCTACATTTTTATTTTTCACGACTAGACTCACACAAAACTTTTTATTGTAAATTGAAACAATAGTTTTATTTTATCAATTGTCCCTTTATATTTAGAATTTAAACATTTTGTACCAACTGCTGTTTTACAACTAGATACTCGTACAAACAAAACTGTGGGTTAATGATATGAAACGGATAAAAGGAATTTGTTTATGAAATTCTTTTAGAAATGGTTGGATTTTTGTTTGGTTTATCTTTTTAAATAAATAATGCGACAAAAACATATTGCAGGATATCTGTGACCGACACACTTCTGCTATGGGTGTGTCTATCGATAAAATTGGTTGATTCTTTGTGATATTGCTGCCATTATAATGTACCTGTAGGAACTTCTAGCACATATTTAGCACACAGATGTAGAGAAACGGGTTCAAAAAAATGCTTTATTCCCTTTACAAATTTTAAGTATATTGACGAATAACTTTAATGTTTTTTATGTACTTTAATACACAACTAGATTACGTGCCGGTCCTATTAAAGAGAGGATTTGTCAATTTATGTTGTGCCAGTCTACCTCGATCGATTGATTCAGGCTTCTTACAGCCAGCTTCGAGGAAGAGGTCTTTCGACGAATCCGATTCGGCTGGGCAGCGTTCGGGAAGTTGTGCAATGTCCTCTCGTCCAAAATATCTCAGTGCCTCAAGACGAAAGTGTAGGATCAATGTGTGTTACCAGTGATTAGTTATGGCCCTGAAACGTGGTCTCTTACTATAGGTCTTATAAGAAGGCTCAAGGTCGCATATCACAATGGACACTTCTGCTTGTTGCCTGCTGTACACGGGTTGAGTAATTTTGGTCGAGTACCGTTACATTGCTGGTTTCATTGTTACTTTTTTGAGAAACACGGGTCTTTTCACCCCGGTCCTTTGAGTGGAGAAGTTGTTGCCATGTGGCGCTCCCGTCAAAACCCATTTCTGGAGATACCTATGAAAAGTGTAACCTTGAATAGGTTTCGGCAGAATAAAATCTATTGCATGAAAAAGGGAAAGGTTCATGAGTTATGGAATGAATTTGGGATGGATTGATGCTGGGATATTGCAATAGAAACGTCACCTGCCATAATCATGATGATAGGCAGACTATTCATTGTTACTATTCTAAGGTGCACAGTTCCACTACTAGCCTAAATTTCTGTACCCGTGTACAACAGGCTTAAATCTTTTCCAATTTCCATTTTTTTCCCAATTTCATCATCCAAACACATTTTAAAATACAAAAGACTCTCTCGAAACATTTTAAATATTTGAACAAATTATTCGTGAAAGTATTCGCTCTCCAGTTTACTTCCACTGCCTCTAACTAAATGTTGACTCAGGAAAACAAATTGAATTACCTACAAGTACCGACGGGTGCGTTTTACTGCGTTTTCCTTTTTTTCTAACTTAACGGAACTGTTTCTTTAAGTCCTTTTAGTATAAAATAATTACGTATGATAATAATACGATGGCAGCAAGCTGCCTTGGATCGTGTATCGTGGATGCAAGAAGGGGAGGCCTTTGCCCAACAATGGGACACTATATAGGCTATTAAAAAAAATCATACTAATAATATACAACTTGTAAGAGATATATGAGTAATTAATTAAATTACAGGCTATACTAGTTCACTATAGAATCATGAAAATAAAATAATAGTAAAAAAAGGCTTAAGTCAGTTCACGTGGATAAGTATACTACTACCCATTACTCGGATTATTATTTTTGACGGTCCTTTATGCCGCAGGTCAACCGTTGCGTCGTAGGTCTCATCCGTTAGTTTCCCGTCAACCTAACTTTCATACTGGTCTGTTTCCCTGCCTTGATGGACCCACCGTTCCTTTACTGATTCGATCTTTATCTATGATTAGTTAAGTAATAAAACTTTACTTATAGAATTGGAAGTTAAGGCTGTGCATAAAATGAATTGCTGCCCTCATTTGTTTTAAATTATTTTATCGAAAAAAAAAATCAAAGTTAAATGAAAATGAATACTACAAAGCCATTCATATAAAAATAATTTTTCTATACTAAAAACAGACTTCAACCCAAAACCACACCACAACCGATTTTGGTAAAATTTCTATGGGACCACCTCGACAGTGCACTCTTATGAATACAAAAATAATTTTGAAAATTAGTCCATAATTGACGGAGAAATCGGTAAACATACGTAAAAAAATATATACGTCGAACATAGAACCTCCTCCTCTTTGAAGTCAGTTAATAAAATAAAGTTCGTACATAACAACTTATAGTAACCTACCTATATATTACCTAACTCGTTATATCTTCTTCATAATATTATTCAGCAAACCAATTTAGTAACCAAAGCATAAATATTTTCATGTAAGTATTGATTTTCGTTTACGTTTTCTATTAAATAACACTTTCAATAGAGGGTAGCACTTTTACCCGTGCACAGCTTTAAGTAATAAAAAACGAAAGTTCTACTTAACTCAATTGACTCGTAAAGTTCTATCAAGTGAAATATAAATACGTATCGAAGTTAATCGCCTTAGTTCGGAATAAACTTTTGTATGGAAGCGCCGCTTTTTTTTTTAGTTTTTTTGTCTGTTATTCTTATTTCTTCTTATTAAAGTATAGCCCGTGGTTTGATTTATTACGGGTATGTCCCTTCCACGTTGTATAAAGCTATAATGTGCGGCGCCGCGGCATGCAATGTAAATTTTTGTGTTGCGGTTGCGGTACCACTAATTTCGGTGACAAAGAGGGTAGATGGACATTATAATAATTTAAAATGATGGTAAGGTCAGCAGCCCTCCTCGCTTTGATCCACGAGAAGCTTCCTTGTGAAACCACATCACAGATTAAACTAACGCTCTAGCCCACAACAGTTCTGTGTCCACAGGATTTACCGTTTAGGTGAAGTAGAATGTCACTATAAATAGTTCATCTACATTTTTACTACTTTTACTACAGTTTTTAAATAGATTTGTAAACAGTGTAATTTGTCCCTATATATTTATTTATTTATTTAGATTATAAAACAAGATTAAAAATAATTAAATTAGAAATTTAAAAATACGAAAATTTAGAAATTTGAATCTATTACACATAATGAAACTCGTGTTTAAGTCTTTTAAGTCTCCACTGCGGGAGCACGGCCCTCTCTGTACTACCAGAGCCATACTTGGCCAGAGCAGCCAGAGGATTTAGCCTACATTCTCCACGCTAGCCAGACGGGTAGGAAAGGTCTCATTAATGTTTATAAGCTTTGTTTAGCTTGTATTCTCTGTGTCTCCTTCGATGACATCCACGAAAAGACTTTGAATTATAAAAAAGAGGTAGTTAAATGAGTCAGTGCAAAGCTTACATAAGATAAGATAAAATTTCTTTATTGCACCAACTAAGTATGACAATAATCAAAAGTACATTTTAAACATAGTAGGTACAAAGGCGGACTTATCACTAAAGTGATTTCTTCCAGCCAACCTTTGGGTAAAGAAGATTATAAAAGATGTGGGGGAGGTTGCTTACATAGTACAATCGTAAGGATTCACGAGCACGAGTAGTGTACCGTTCGCTGTAAGAACAAGACTACTACAGTATGTAATTGTTTACCTACAGTACATTTTAAAATATACATTTCCTATGATGAAGAAGAAAAAGTTTTGAAAATGAAAAGTGTTTAACCTGTTGTCTGTGCAAAACACCAGACACAATAGTAAAACAATGCATGTCGACCGGATTCCGGTTTGCTCACAGATGACAGGTTAATCGATATTGATAGAATTTGTAAAGGTTGAGCTACTTCTGGCAGCACAGAATAGAAGTTTTCTATCATCATCATCATCAGATACTTTTGTCTCCACTGCAGGAGCACTATCCCCTTGTGAAAGTTTGGGGAAAGTAGTTCACTATCACGATTTGAATTCACCCCTAAAATAGTTTCAGTTTATTTTGTTAGCCCTTATATTTCTTTTATAGGAGTGGGTCTATTTTAGACAGATAACCACATTTCTTCTGTACAACCAAGACGATTCCACTTTGGATCCTTCGTAATAAAAAAAGTATTTACCGATTTATACCTATACTTATACCTACAATCGCCATGCTGGCGCCACGCTTACGGGTCTGTTACATCTCCCATACGACACATTTGGGTAGGAAAGGATAACAAACTTATTTTACGCCCTGCCGACTCCGCCAGCCGGCGTATTCTAATTTTGAAGATAATCGGGCGTGCCTTTACAATGTTTGATAAAACATTGTTGATTGATGACATTGCCAGGTGAGAGACACGTATTGTCGCAGACGTGTTTTGTACAATTATCTTTCCAGTAGAACTTACCAAACGTAATTAAGAATTCCATGTAACATCCAACAAGGGCCTAAATTAGGAACGTAGGCGTGAAATTACGAACGCTACGTTATAAGACTACGGAACTCGACAATCCTCGTAAATGTTGCGTCGTAAAATTGATTTAACACGCTAATAATAAGGTTAGATTCGTAAACAAACATTGTTCTAAGGTTAAGACACCAAATGCGAGAGAAACGACGGACACGTTCTTCACTTATGTGTAGTACCTACCTATATAATATGTTCAAAAATCTAGATGTATTATTTATAGACTTTTCCAACCCGTCTAGCCAGCGTGGAGAGTAAAGGCCAAATCATCTGGCTGCTCTTACTAACTAAATATATACTCTAATAGTACAGAGAGGGTCGTGCTCGTGCAGTGAAGACTAAAAACGTCCGTGAGATGCGTTGCCCACTTTTTTTATCAAATTATAATAATCATATGCATGACAATCGAAAAAAAAAACAAGTGCGGAATCGTAACAGAAACAGTTTAAACGATTTGGCTATAGTTTCAACCCTCTTCGAAAATGCATTTGTGCGAATAGTTTTACAACTGGCCACCACCCCACGTCAACCTTTCCTCGGGATTTTTTTAAAATCAACTTTAGTCGCATCTTACGACATCCACAGGATGAGATGGAGTCAAACAAAATTGAAGTCGAGTAATAGTAGTGCCGATCTAAAGCTGTCAGTCAAACATTGGTCGAATAAAATTGATGTCGAGCAATAGTTGTACCGATTAAACGTTATGTCGGTCAACGGTTTGACGCACAAATGTGGTACTTTCGTGGTATCCTATTCTAGAACGTCAGTCACATAACATAAAAATAATCTCTTAGAGAAATTATTTTACCGATTTACAGAGATACTATTATATGAAGTCTTGTGTTTGTTTACATAACACATTACAATAACCGCCCAAATTAGGTAAATTACACACGCCTTACATTACACGAGCATACAGAACATGGTAAATCTCGTAATTTTGCCTCGTAAAATTGATTTAACATACTAATAACAGGGTTCGTAAACATTACGCCAAGAAATCAAAGGCTCAGGGCGTTAATCTGTTATAAAGTTTCATAATAGCCGAGAATTATATTCTGGTGAATAACGGTAAGCAGAGTGAATAATTTGTTTGTAGTGCATAGTTGGCCGTGTGGTTTCCGGCAGAGTAGAATAGGACCACTCCAAATCTTCCCGGCGACTAAGGAAATACAAACTAAAAAAAGCTTATAAACATCAATGAGACCTCACCAACACGTCTGGCCACGTAAAGAGTGTAGGTCAAATCCTCTGGCTGCTCTGACCAAGTATGGTTCTAGTAGTACAGAGAGGGTCGTGCTTCTGCAGTGGAGACTAAAAAACATGCATATTCCATACAAAAGTGAGCAGCCAACCGCGCAATTTGTATGGGTAGGACGAATTTTTTAAAAGTGTGTGTATGTGTTTTAAAAACGTGTGTATGTTTCTTCCACGTTGCATATGGCTCTGTGTAGCACGCAACACAGTAACGTGAAGAGACTTTGTTGTTATCTAAATAGATAAGAACAATTGAGCTCGCCTAAAAGTAGATTTAAACTTTTGTAATATATATCCTAGCTAAACGATATTATCTATATAATAAACCCATAATTTAATACAAACATATGGAAATATGAATACATATCTACACATACTAAAATTATATTTGTACTTTGTAACAATAAAGTTTGAGTACCTGGGTGACCGAGCTTTGCTCGGTCGGTTACATCTCAAACATTAACTATTTTTTTTTAAACTTGTCTAAAAACAGTACTAAATAAAAAATTATATATAAACTTGAACATAAAAAAAAACAAAAGTAAGTCACCGAGTGGGATTCGAACCCGTAACACTCTTTCTAGCGGTCAGCATCCTTAACCACTGAGCTAAGCCGATGGCGGCCGGCGCGCCGAAATTAGCGACCATATTCTGCGTGGAAAGAAAAACTCATGAAAACTCGAAAACACGCGTTTTCCCAAACATAAAACTAATCTAGATCGATAGTTTACCCCCGAAAACCCCCATATACAAATTTTCAGCGAAATCGTTAAAGCCGTTTTCGAGATCACAGAAATTTATAAATAAATATATATACATACAAGAATTGCTCGTTTAAAGGTATAAGATACAATAAAAATAATATAAATGATACCCAAGGCCCAGGAAAATTTACAAGCGGTCATCTTCCAACTAGCAAGGGGTCGAACCTAGAACCTTTGTTGTGGAATAAAGTAGTAACCACACACCACGGATGTCTTTATAAAAAATGCATCAGATTCAAGAATTGTATACAATTCCTGCGAGACTATATACATATCCTACTTAAATTATAAATACACTTATAGCTTATTTTTGCAAATTGTTCCCACTGATTTCAAATTCTTATGAAAGTTCATTTCGTACCAATTCAAATGTAGAAAAGATAGGCAACATCAAATAAATGAATTTGTATTATTTAAACGACAGGGAATTATTTTCCCTCGCCTAAATGCAAATAGGCCGTTTATTCAGAATGGCCGATTATTTCTAGACATTAAAGCGGTTATGTAGCCTTATATTTAACTTCTCTTTCTGCTTATGTGGTCCCCAGACGATTAAACCTGAAAGGGGGTACGGGTTTGAAGTGTCTGTAGCATCTTATACGACAAATTATTTATAATTTGAGCTTCATCCTTTAACCGGGCATTGTAGGTATAATTTTTAACTTGTTTTGAAAGAATTACCCACAGTATTTTTTTTTAATTATAAAATTTTGTTGAAACTATTGTAGAACTTGAAAGCCTTTGTTTTTAATTTGGCATTGCAAAAACAGACACAACTTATGCTAATGTTTCAATTTTGTTTATATTTAATTGAATTTTAGATAATTTTAATTTGGGAGCTATGTTGCCACGATTTATTTGTAGCAAGTTTCTTGCCTGTTGGATACCATTTTATTGAAGCGATAAATTATTTGTATGAGTGGTTGACGTTCCTTTAGACCGTGCAAGTTTTCGTAAGTATAAATATGGATCTGATAAGAAGGCTCAAGGTCGCTCAACGCGTTATGGAGAGGGCTATGCTCGGTGCTTTCCTACGTGATCGAATCAGAAATGAGGAAATTCGTAGGAGAACAAAAGTCACTGATATAGCCCAGCGGATTAGCTCGTTGAAGTGGCAGTGGGCGACACATAGCGTGACGAACCGATGGCCGATGGGGCAAAAGGTGTGAAATAAGTAATAAATAAATTTCAGTTCTTACAAGCTTTCATTTAGTTTCATTTGTCCCGTTGACTGTCTAATCAAATCTTGTTAGTTCAATTTGACCCTACGCATAATATGTATATTGCTTGAAAATGCTATATTATGATGATCGAGCTGAACTGATGATAGAGCCGGAAGGTGGCCATTGGAACTCTGCAATGAAACGACGCAACCTCATTGAGTTTGGGCTCGTTTTATTGGTCTTGAGGAGCACTTTAAGGTTTTAAGTTCATTGATTTCAATAAAACTTTATTTAAAAAAGTTTTTTATAAAATTATTACCAATTTTTATTTACCACTTTAACCTGTCCCGTTGTTTGTTTGTGTGTTTGTAATCAAATCAATCTTGCAAGCTAAATAGACTTTTCATTATTCGACTGAGCTGAAACTTTACATACTTATGTAAGTTGGGTGACAATTTCATGCAATATTATGGTACCAATGACATCATCTCATGATGAAGCCGAAAGGTGTTCATGTCATCTCTGTGCTAAAACAACATAAACCCACCGAGTTTGGGCTCTATTGATTCGTATTGAAGAACACTTTAAACTTTTAAATTCATTGTTTTAGACAAAAGATTTTTTAAAATTAATTATTTGTTTAAAAATAGTTTCTTACAAAACACAGACAGTAACTTGTTTAAAGAATAAAAAACAATACGCAGTAAAACCTTATTTAATCAGGCTACCGGGTACTACGGTTTTCTGAATGTAGGAAAAACCACAAAAGGGACTTTAGGGGTGTCTGATCATGAAATATTGGGGGTTTTCTGGGTAAAAGCTTTTATTTTCCTTGTTTATAACGTACTTCTCATTCAAATGAAGGTTTTTACGGCTTAACGAAATGCATAAATTTTGGCCAAATATCAGATTTTCCCATATTTTATTAAAAACATAACTCGTAGTTTGGCCCGAACTCGTCAATTTGACTTCAATCATTTGCTCGCAAAAAAGTTCTGACGTATAAAAAACTGAATTTATTTAAAGATTTGTATAACCAAGAATGTATAAAAAAAACCTATTTTCGAGGCCTAAGGGATGTCCTCTGTAGGAAATATACCTATGTGGTACAAGGTGCCAGAGTTACCATTCGATAAGTAGGTATTATAAATGTTGTAACATGGTATAGTAAGGGCTTTAACAAACGAGTGACAGTTTGCCCACCTGTCTTTGACGGTCGCTATCCAAAGGCCCGACACGCTTTGATAGAGCAAGATAGTTTTATTGCGACTTCTAAAAGAAGAAAAAGCATAAAGTGCCGTGTTTTGTCCTTATCTACGACCCAACATTTGGTCGGGTTATATGCACACTTCAAATGTGAATTGCATATTACTTGAAGTGTTTTATAGCCATACCATGAAAATAATATACGTATCATTAATATGTCTTTCTCTTCCCGGTCGCTCGGTGGCAAATCTACACTACTTGACTGTATACTTACCCATTCTAAATCTTTGTCCCTATCTATCACTCTTGTCACGAACTGTCGCCGACAGGTATCGCAGGCAACTGTACCGCTTAAGAGCACCAAATAGCATTTGTTAGATTGATTAAGTAGGTAGATAAGCACAAAATCTGACAGCAAACGTCAACGAAGAAGGCGGCAGTCTATCCTATCTTTTTTCCACCAAATCCCTTCTAAACCTGAAAAGAAACTACATTAGTGCGATTGTGGAATGTACGAGTACATGAATAGTGAATCACGTTAGATTGCTCTTTCATCTCTGCTTTCTGTTTCACTAATCCGACAGAAAACAGCCATGAATACACAATGGATTTAATTACTCGTGTGCAACAGTGTAGGATGTTGATGACATAATTTTAGACTTAGCTGAATGTATTTTAACCCCCTATAAAAATGATGTGAACTCAATTTTAATTTTTTATTCTTAGTATATGTTTATTTAACTTTTATTGTACAAAATACCATAGACATAGATTTTTTTTACATATCTATGCAAAATATCATAGACATAGAATATTTTATTGCGTAAGCAAAATACTTGTTTAGCAAGTATATTTGCCGAGAGTTGATAAATATTATAATTCGTCTCTAAATAAAACTATATGGCGACTGTCGCTTGACTCCCGCTTTCGCCGTTTGCCCGGTACGAGATACGCAGTTGTTGTCAACCGCAGCCCGAACGGGCGAGTGGACGTGGCGGCCATTTATCCGGGTTCGATCCCCGATCAGGGCAATTTGGAAAATGGCCTTTTTCAGATTGATCTGGGCTTTAGATGTATAACTATGTATGTATTTGTTATAAAATATAGTCTCTTTGAGTATCCCATAACACTGTCTCGAAATTACTTCTGGGCTAGCTTAATCTGTGTGAATTGTCCGCATATATTTATATTTGGGGAGGGTTAGCGTCAGACAGCCGGCCGGCATAAAATCAAAGACAAATATTTAATTTGCTTTGGCTTTAACTATTTCATTTTGCATGGGTTTTAGTATTCTTGGTTGACCAATCACTTAAAATGCACTAATCTGTGGAGAAGAACGCTTCAAACGCTTTCACAGCTAGAAATTTAAAACTAAAGTAGCGACAAAAAGGATGTGGACTGGGTCAAAAATATAGTATTTTATTAAGTCCGTCAACTAGATTATCCAAAAATTAAGGACCCATATTTTTTCGTTTAGCAAAGTAGTCAAAATTCACGAGAGCGCTTCGGAGTTTCGGCATGGGGGTGATTTACGTCACCGTTGGTTAAAATCGTACCTAATAGTGACGTTACGCGAAATTTAAATGCGCTGTATCTTCGTTATTATTTGCAAATGAGAGAAAAGAAAAAATACGTATACTAAACTTTTTAATAATCTATCTAATTAGCCAAAAAAATTGTCATCCCTAATCATTTCGGGACACTCAGCCAGTACAATGGAAATAACAATTAAATTACATTTACAACCGTTATAAGTATCCAGGTGTTAAGGTGTTAGCGATGAAACATGGGTGAAACAAAGACCCCGAGATGTCGTCTTGTGTTGAAAAATGTGTGCTTTAGAGCTGCTCATAAATACATCTTGTTAAGGATTAAGGATGGCAGTTTAATGATAAATGTTACATGTGTATTAGTTTTTTATTTTTTTCATGTATTTTCGTTAGGGAATTGTTGAAGAGACTATATGTATCGTTTTCGAACTAAAAACCGACTTCAACCTAAAACTCTACTCAAACGATTTTGAAAAAATTTAGACCCCTTGACAAGCCACAAAATAATTTCCCAAATCGGACTAGGCGTCTTCGAATAATCTTAAAGATTTAAAAAAATCGCGACGCATTGATAACCTCCTCCTTTTTTAGAAGGCGGTTAAAGTGTCATATTGATCTTATTATCCCACAAAAAGAAAAAAGTTACTAAGGAGATATAACTCAGTTCATTTACGTATTGTCCTATAACTGAACTTCTTAATTTTTCTTATTACCGACAGTTGATGCGCTTAGCGTTAAAATGTACCTAAGTATTGTACATAGATCTTATAGATTGTAAGTGCAATAAATTCAATAAATAAAAATAAATCATGAAAATTGTGAAAGTCCAAGGAGCAATAAAACTAAAGACTACGGTACGGAAACTAGTTTTGTATTGCTCCCAACACAACTTTAGAAATACAAGTTCTTCATTCAAAATATTGCTTTATTTTTCTTATAAACTAGGTATAATATAACTTTATCAAAAAAATAATTTTACGAAACGTAAAAGAGCCCCATTTGTAAAGGTAACGCCTTCAAATCTAAATCATTTAAATAAATTGTTGCGCATTTCCAAACTACCAAACAATATTGAAATTAGTTGAGCGTAACCCCAGATATTTCTGTTAAATTCGCATTTACTATTCGACTCACAACTTTCTAGTTAGACTATTATTGTATTCGCTTTGTGTCAAACTTGGATTAGCCTAACATTGTGTTGAATACAAAGATGTTTTGTCTCTTTATCATTTTGTAGAATCCTCTATCTTTATTGCAAATAAAGTAAATTTGTCAGGAAAGAAAAATTATAAACATCATGAGACCTCTCCAACACGTCTGGCCAGCGAGGAGAGTGTAGGCCAAATCCTCTGGCTGCTCTGGCCAAGTATGGCTGTAATAGTACAGAGCGGCTCGTGTTTCGTGCGATGATGATAATGATGTCAGGCAAGATTCGGAAGCGTTAGTAGGTTAGATTTATGCGTTTCATTATCAATGTGAAGCGGACTGCCTTTTACGTATAAAAATCAAAGTAGTTCTGAAAATAAGGGGTTTAGGACTTTTGATTCTGTTTAGTCTAAAAAGGATTATGATGCGACAGTTTCTAAAAATATTTGAATTCATTTATAGTGGTTTCCGGCATAGTAGAATATGACCACTCCAAGTCTTCCCGTGGAATGTCGTAGAAGGCGACTTAGGAAACACAAGCAAAAATTTTTCTCCTGTTTTCCGTCATACTAACATCTATTTCTATTACTCCCATATCTTGCCTTACGCATTCCATCTACCTCTTTTATAGTCTTCCCCTATTTCCATTTACCTTTATATTTAAAGTTATTTTTGTAGCGTGTTGATCCTCTCTTCTCGTTTCATGTCCAAACTGTGACAACCGATTGCTTCTTACTTGCTCGCTTATTAGAACCTTTGAACTTCCCCTCACATATACATTTCTAATCCTATCCTTTTGTGTCACCCCACACATCCATCGCAACATTCTCATTTTGGCTGAAAGTAGCCTCTTATCGTCCTGTAATTTTGTTGTCCAATATTTAGAGCCGTATAGAATGACCATCATCATAATACTAATTTTACAATCAGAAACGTAATAAGATTAGAAATTCAAATAAAGTTTTCAACAAAGATCATTTGTCATAATTATTTTCGAAGTGTCAATTCCCAAACCAATGTCTCAGCAAATTGTGGTTCTAAGAGATTATTTCAGACTTCTGTTACGCCACGCCAGGAATTTAAATTGCGTTATTATTTGAGGCAAAGGAATTAAGGGCTTATAAGATCGTCTTATTTGACCAAAATATTTATCGCGACTTCATTTGCATGGACTTGAGACTATGGTTCTACATCTGGTCTTCCATTTTCCAAAATCTTCAATTATACCCTATATGTTGCCCAGGCTTAACAGTTATTTAACAAAAAAGTACAGTTATTTTAAATGAAGACAATAGAATATTAATAGATGATAGAGAAATAGTAGAACGATGGGTTAAATATATAGAAAAACTTTATGATGGAGAAGGTTTGTGTGATGAGGATATAGAAGATGAAAATAGGGTAGAAGAAAACAAGTTTGGGCCTGAAATAACGCGAGAAGAATTTGAATTTGCACTCAATAGTTTACAAAATAACAAGGCCGCTGGAGTGGATGGAATACAAATAGAACTTATTAAATATATTAAATGTCACACACTCATAGACGAGATATTTAAATTAATACAAGAAATATATAAAACAGGAAAAATACCAAATGATTTTAAAATAAGTACAACCGTTACGATACCAAAAAAACCAAATACGAAAAGATGTGAAGAATATAGAACGATTAGTTTAATTACACAAGCATCAAAAATATTGATAAAAATAATACAAAATAGAATCCGACCTAAAGTAGAAAATATAGTAGGCAACGACCAATATGGTTTTTGCAAAAACAAAGGCACTCAAGAAGCAGTTTTAGCACTTAGAATTATAATAGAAAGAAGATTGGAACTTGGTTTAGAAACACATATTGCGTTTATAGATTTAGAGAAAGCGTTCGATAAAGTAAATTGGAAACTAATGATGAAGACGCTTAAGAATGCTGGCATAGACTACAGAGACAGGAGAATAATCAAAGAACTGTATCAAGAACAAGAGACAATAATAGAAAGTAATAATGAAAAAAGACAGGCTAAAATACGACAGGGAGTGAGGCAGGGTTGCCCACTTTCTCCACTGATATTCAATCTATTTATAGAAGCAGCAATATCTCAAATCAAAGACCAAGATATAGGAGGAGTTAGTATTAATGGAGAAAATATACATTTTATAAGATTTGCAGATGACATAGCAGCCCTTGGAAGCAGTTCACAACAGTTAGAAAAGTTAATAGAAGCAATGAACAATATTTTTAAAGAACATAAATTGAGTATAAACATAAATAAAACCAAGTCCTTAATTGTCTCAAAATCAGGTCCAGTAATTAAAAATATCCAACTTAATAATAAAACAATAGACCAAGTACAAAGTTTTAAATATTTAGGAACTATTATCAACGAAGAGGCAAGATGCTCAGAAGATATAAAGAAGAGGATTGCTATTGCAAAAAGTACATTTAAGAGTAAAAAATATATATTTTGTTCTGGTATTAAAGAAAGTTTACGTAAAAGATTTATTAAAACACTAGCCGAAGCCCGCGACTTCGTTCGCGTGGACTTTATGTCTCTGGAAAATGCTCACCAGGCTGAACAACTTTTACTCAGGCGGCATTTTTATATCTCTTATAGTTTAGCTGGACCATTATGGTTCTGCATCAGGCGTTCCATTTTCCAAAACCATTTATACCCTATATGTTGCCCAGGCTTAATAGCTATATAACAAAAAAAGTTTTATTCGAATCCGTCCAGTATTTCCGGAGATTAGCGTGTACAAACAGACAAACATTTTTTTTTAAATTCTTACTCTATTACTACGTCTCCATCGCCCCCAATATTTTTTTTGGAAATATATTTAATGTACAGACACACTTTTTTTACTGTTTTATTATATGTATAGATTATATGGATTTATATGGAGCACTGCTTTGTATGGATGTGAAACGTGGACGATGACCAAAAAAGATAGAGATAGATTAGAAGCATTTGAAATGTGGTGCTGGAGGAGAATGAAAAAAATAAGTTGGACAGAAAAAATTACAAATGAGAAGGTACTAGAGGATGTGAGAGAGAAAAGACAAATAATACAAATTATAGAAAATAGAAGAGGGAAAATGTTCGGTCATCTACTACTCCACGATGCGTTCTTTAAAATAATAATGGAAGGAAAAATAGAAGGAAAGAGAGGAGTAGGAAAACCCAGAAGAAAATTTATAGACCAAATAAAAGAAAAATTAAACGTGAAAACATATAAAAAGGTTAAGAACTTTGCGGAAGGAAGAGAGACATGGAAAGCACTCCACCGACAAGAGCCCAGCTCTTAAATATAAGAAGAATAACAAAAAAGTTTCATTTTAATCCGTCCAGTATTTCCGGAGATTAGCGTGTACCAACAGACCAACAGTTAAACAGACAGACCATTTTTTTAAATTCTTGCTCTATTACTATGTCTCCATTGCCCCAAATATTTTTTGGAAATATATTCAATGTACAAACACATTTCTTTTACTGTTTTATTAATATGTATAGATTTCACTTAGCATGTTCAGCTTAGTTAAAAAAATTGCATTTACTACATACTAGACTCCATTCTTATTAAAATGGAATAATTCAAGAAAAAAAAATTCCAACATAATTATTTTTTTTCAATCATTCGGCTTAGTAATTTAGGATCTTTGCAGGTACTAAAATATCTTATTTATTTGTAAGTTATGTACTATATTTTTCATGACAGACATATTCTGTATGTATATTTTAGGCAAAAATATCTACAGATTTAGATTCACTTGCTTTTCCCAAGTATAAATATCCAAAAATATTGTTTCAAGATGACCGCCCTCCATAATTTACCGGTTGGAACAATATAAACGCGTAGGATTGCTTCGTTGCGGCGGCGTTGGCATTAGCACATTAATTGCTTGCCAATATATCGAAAGGAATGTTTTACTGTTATTTTTAGGGTTCCGTACCAAAAGGGCCGTGTGGTTTCCGGCAGAGTAGAATAGGACCATTCCAAATCTTTCCGTGGATGTCGGAGAAGGCGACTTAGGAAATACAAGCGTAACAAAGCATAAACATCAATAAGACCTCTCCAAGCCGTCTCTCCAGCGTGGAGTGTAGGCCAAGTCCTCTGACTGCTCTGGCCAGGTATGGCTCTATTAGTACAGAGAAGGTCGTGCTCCTGCAGTGGAGACAAAAAAGACCTGGTGATGATGATGATGATGTACAAAAAGGGTAAAAACGGGATCCCATTACTACGACTCCGCTGTCCGTCCGTCTGTCACTAGGCTGTATCTCATGAACCGTGATAGCTAGACAGTTGAAATTTTCACAGATGATGGTATTTCTGTTACCGCTATAACTACGAATACTAAAAATATAATAAAACAAGTATATCCTCCCATACAACAAACATACTTGATATTAATAATGGGAACAGGTAGACGCTTCAAATATTCACTGATTATTCAGTTGTATATTTATTTAAAAAAAAAATAATTAAAGTGAAATAAAATAAATATTTAATGGAGGCCGATATACAACAAACGTGATTTTGTGTAGAAAATTGTACGGAACCCTTCGTGTGCGAGTCCGACTTATGATGTTTCTTCGGAGAGGTGGTGTATTCAATTAATCTAAATCAAATAATTCGTAGGCATCTTTATAACTGATGTCGTAGGGTTTATATACATGACAATACACGTTGAAGACATAAGGCATGACCATATAGAAGAGTATGTTTATCTAGGTCTAGGATAATATTCTAGGTGTTCTACATAGACAGATTATAAGGGTTGAGTGAGACAATAATGAGGGCGTGTATTGTACTCCTTGCAGACATTACAGACTCGCACTTGGCCGATTAATTGAATTACGTAGGCGGTGTATGGACGGATGAAAAAGGTGATACATTATAATCGTGCTACAAACAAAAAAGAACTCCATATTGTAACTCCATTGATTTTAAATGTCATACAATATTTTAAGGTCTTATGATCACTGGGGTTTGTCTACAATGTACGGGACAGTGACCTGTAAGATGTTATTTTAAGTTTTAAGTATACTTTGCATCTAGAAAACTTCAGTTTTTTAGTTTCTTTATTCTCTGAATAGGTCACTTTCTCGCGGTACAACAACATCAGTATGTATTTCTTGAATTCCTCTACTATCTACCTCCATTACACTTTATTTCTATTCTCAATTGCCTATAATAATGTAGTATAATGCCTATACTAGCATTACTGTGTATCTAGCCTTCTAACCTATTACTTTATTTAAAAAAAAACTCTACTCTTCTTCAAATAGTTCTATAAAAAAATCATTCCGCACTGCTTAAAATGAAGATATGAATGAAGAAGGCGTAAGTGGTGCCCCCATTTGCAATAAGTTCTTTTATCGTAAATGAGGTTATAGTTTGCAAAGTTACAAATAATAACATTTTGCGAAATGTTATGAATCATATTAGAGACCCTTCAATTATTTTATAAACAATGGTTTTTCTGTCCAATTCATTAAGTATGAGCTCATTAAATAGGTAGGTTGTTGTGTCTTCTCACTTTATGTCTGATTTCAGATTTTAGAAAACGAATATTCATTTAGTCCTTATCGACTTTCTTCTAATGAGCACTCCTTTGAAATATCAACAATTCCTACCTTTACAATTATTATTCACATTCCAAAGCAAAATGTTCAGTGAAATCTAAGTTCATTGTACACTTAACGATCTATTACTTTTTTAATGTTATCAATACTCTGCTGAAGTATAAATATAAGTATAAATGGAATGGTAATACATCAGACGGCATACGTAAATAAATGGACGAGTAGCCCAATTACAGTGTTTATATTTAGCAAGGAAAATATATTATGAAAGGTAAGGCTATTTCAGGAGCGCACCTAGAGTTGTTTTGTTTTAATATACCTCGAGAATTGTAGAAGAATCTTTATTTTAAAACAAATTTCGATTCTATTTAACCCCTGACAATAAAGGAGGAGTGTTATAAGTTTGATGCTAATGTCTGTATGTCTGTCTGTGGTATTGTAGCGCTCGAACGGATGGACTGATTTCGAAGCGGTTTTTTACGTGAAAGAAAATTCTTTTTCGGTGGTTCTTAGCTATGTTTGATGGAAATTAATTGAGCCGTTTAAAACTTATTGGGGATTAATGCTTGTAAGTCAGGACTTTATCTTGCAAATAATATCTGCTTATCACTATGGGGTTTTTTAACTTGCTAGCTAATAATTTTTTTATAAATAGGTATTTTAATTGGTAAGATACCATTTAAAAGACCTCATTATAATATTCTGTTTACGGAAAGTGGTTCACTTTGTTTATAGTGGAAATCCACGAATGATAAGCATGCAAGAAGAACTGACAGGTTTAAAAATTGATTTAATTTTTAAACAAATATTTAAGTGGTGTCCAGAGTAGTGAGACGCAATACCTATCGGCTAGTAAAAAAAAAGACGTGTGGCACTCGGGGACTGCCGCGGTAAAGCTATTGCATTAAGGTGGTTCGATTCGGTACGCTAAGAGCCTAGGAAGGACGGCAACGTCGCAAACGGACGACGGAGACGAAGCGGCAACCTACATGGTAGGCAGAGTGGGGAGCGTGAGGTTTTTTCGTTACGGAATTTCTGGATTCGGTCCCCGCGCTCAAGGCCCGCGATAGAAGCTATGCAATAGCTTAATAAATAAATATAATAACACTTTTATATTACAACATCAACATAACAGGAGATCAAAAATTAAAATAAGGATATGTTTTTATCGTCTAAGCAGTCTTATATGAAAAAGCAACATAATATTGTTTTTCGTAAAAAAAACCTATATTTTCCCGGGCTGGACCAACTTTATGAAGAAATTTGACGTTGGCAGACATTGATGGATGAATTACTGTATTAAATTGTAAGATAAGTAACATTTTCTCATTTATGAGTCGAATTGATTGATTGGCAGAAAAATAACCAGTTTTAAGATATATGTTAAACTTATTTTTTATTTTTGGTTCTTTTTTTTCTCAGTTGATTCAGTTCTTGATCTTACCTCCTTTCTTCTTCGTTACCCAGCCCATATCCAATCTACCTTTACAATATAGAGGTTTATAGAAAACCCTGTCCGATCTGTTAAAGTAGGTATCGCAAAAAAAATCTGCTAATGCTGAATATCTAACGTTCCAAAATATATGAAGCTGCAGTTTTTTTTTGCGATTTCAGGGATGAGAGAAACCGTTGAATGAAACCTACACAAGCTATCCAACATTACCTTATGTACATTATCTTTTATGTAACAATACAATATTACCTTGAACCTCGTCCCCGTATCAAATTAATATGTCTGCTAATTAAATACTTTCCATCCACCCATCGTACGCCGATGTCCAAATACATATCCATTTACGAGCGATAACGAGCGGTTCTGATGTCATTATGCCATTTAATAATTCTTCTGTCGTTTTACGACTGATAATTTGCATTTTGTATGTAAAGACATGCATTGTTGTAGTAGGCAAAAATCATGAATTTGCGAGGTCTAGTGCCATTTGAAATGAATTATTTGAAAGGAAACAGAGATATTTAAAATTTTCGTCTCATGCGGCTCTAAATAACCCTTCACAATATTCTTTGAACTACTGTTTACTTAAAACGGCCACTTTGGGAAAATTCTAATAAGAGCTTCACGTTCTCACTTTGAACTGTTAATACTCAGATTAAGGAACGTCTGGTAACTGTACTTCATAAAATAGTATAAAGGCTTATATAGAGCCGCGTAAGACAATATGTTAAATAATATCTCAGTTTCCCTTCAAATAATTTATTTCAAATGGTTCAGTGCTGCCCACTGAACCCCGAAAAATTCATGTATCTCTGCGGCTAACAACCCACCACTATTTGGATTTCAATTTCCACTTACTTGCTCACCATTATGCTAAAGTGGCGTTATTGTTTTGCGGCCCTGGGCTATGTGTGCTTAGAGCCGCAAGACCCCAAAAAGCTCTATCTGCCCCTAGTATATGTATGTGTGTATTTGTAAAATTCTTATATCGCCTTAAATTGCTAAATTGGGAAACATGCTTTTAAAATTCCGTGAATTGTTTATTGACGTAAAGTGTATGAAAATTTGAATACCTCGTATTTCATTCGTCTGACAGGAAAAAGATTTTTGCATTTAATTCGTCGTCTTCTTTTTGTTGGGACGTAACAAAATAATATTCTTGCATGATGGTTTTGATGGTAGACGTATAAATAAGGTGTAGAATCGAAGTGATTGGCATGGCTTACAGTGTCACAAGTGAGAGTGGCCTATTTATTCATATTTAATCGGCATGTAATTTTATTTATTTACTAGCTGAAGCCCGCGACTTCGTTCGCGTGAACTTTATGTCTCTGGAAAATGCTCATCAGACTGAACAACTTTTACTAAGGCGACATTTTTATATCTCTTATAGTTTAGCTAGACCATTATGGTTCTGCATCAGGTATTTCATTTTCCAAATCATTTATACCCTATATGTTGGCCAGGCTTAATAGCTATATAACAAAAAAAGTTTCTTTCGAATCCGTCCAGTATTTCCGGAGATTAGCGTGTACAAACAGACAAACAGACAGACATTTTTTTTTAATTCTTACTCTTTTACTAAGTCTCCATCGCCCCCAATATTTTTTGGAAATATATTAAATGTACAGACACACTTTTTTTACTGTTTTATTATATGTATAGATGTTTAGATATTGATAGATTAATTCAGACTTTCTTGAAAACAATGGTACAAAAGGTAGACTTAACGCTAATGCATTTACATACTTTTATACTACATATTTATAACTAATATATAAATATATATTAACATTTAAACAAATACATACATAAACTACAAACGTAAAGATAATAACTAGTTCTGCTGCAATTACCAGAAAGTAGTATGTATTATGTAAGTATACTATATTTTTTTATTTTTCTGAGTTATTTATTTAATAAAAATACAAGCTAAGTTTTTTATATGAATTTTAATAGTTCTTTTTTTGAAAGTAAACATTAGTTGGCAATACATTAAAAAAACCTGACTACATGATACAATAGCAGTATGTCTAGGATGCCACCGAATACATATTCGGATTAGCGAGGTTATAGGTACGATGCGTTTTAGCATTTAAGAAATATATATGTACATTGCTAAAAAATATATTAACTTTAAACTTTAAATAAACAAACATTGTTTTATTGTGATGGAAAAGCGCAATAAAATGTAGAAGTAACGTTCGACGTAATTGAAGATGCAATCAAAGTCTATCGAGATACACACTTGTGATAACCCATTACCCGAACCCCAAAAGGACACCGACATAAATGGCAAGAATAGATTCTTCATTTTTAAATAAAGATAATAAACATTGAACTGGGGCAAATTATTTTTAGAACAAAAAAAAATATATTTGTCTGTTCCCCTTTCCTATACAGGTTTACTTTTTAAACACCAGCAATATTTTTGGAGAAAAATCAGCCTATGATACTAAATTAGTTTTAAAACACCATTATAATTACACATGTATTTCATATTTCTAGCAAATATTAGTAATTTTGATAAATTCGAGGTTTTAAAAGTGACCCAGTGCATATTAAAAAAATAATGTTTTAATTACATTTTCAACACATTCGCTCGGGAAGTGCTATTTACCACACTAATTTCGCTTATGTAATGTCATTTATTACGCACACATTCGAAATCGTGCGGTAAATTACTTACCGCACTAGTGCGGTAAAGTGTTTTTATAAATGTTTAGGAATAAGATTTTATAATTCCAAAATATCGAATATTATTTTTGAAACATAAAATCTCTTCATGCAGCCAGCCCAGACTAATACCGAAACCTTGTTTTACTCAAATTATTCCATTTTATATTCTAGTAGGATAGTAAAATTCTTGTAACAAGACTAAAATAAATTTCAAAATCTGCCGTTTCAAAAAAAAACTTTTTTTTTTAAATAATCGTTTGGCTGTTGATGGATTGATTTCTGTGTCTCTGGTATCACTACAGATTCGGGCATGCGCGAAAAGCACCTAGAAAAAAAAACTAAGCGCGCCATATTTTAAATTTTGATAAGCGACATTTAAAATTGTTTTATTATTGAAGTTCTTTTTTCCTTACTAATGTGTTGAAAAACGTAGTATTGCACACGTGTGGTATTTGTCCATTACAAGTCTCGGCTCCATAGACAAACTCGCGGGCTTCTCCCGCTAGTTTGTCAACCCGCCTCGACTGTTGTAATGAACAATTTACCACACTTGTATCATAAACTACTATTTTATACCTAGAAAACATGATAAAAATACTTGTGTTAATTGATTTGTAAGTGCAATGTGTGCATGTAAATTTACATTAGAAGTACATATCTTTAAACCAATCACAATCATAGTTTAAGTCTTATTCAGATTATTTCACATTATTTTTTTATTTTAATTAAAATTAAAAACGAAGTACTACAACAATTAACTGTCAATGAAATTTTCCAAAAGTAACATGTCGCTTCCATGCTACTGTGATTCGGTGTATCTGTTTTTATTGGCACTTCGGCAATTTCGGATCTGAAAGCAAAAGACGTAAATGTGCTCGAATGAATTCCGGCCATGACGTAGGTAAATAAAAAACCAATTTTAAGATCTGGGTTCTTGTTGGTTGAGTATTTTCTGGTCTCCGTGTTTTAGGTTGTTTGATTTTCATAAACGACAAGACTTGCTTTTTATTTTACCTTGTCCATAAACGACTTTTTAAATAATATTTATTAATTTTAATCTTATTGGTTCATACACTTAATTTTTTTACGAATAAAACAAAAATAAATAAACATGTTACACTATATTTATTAATGATAAAAATTTAGTAATATACAGTAAATGTTGAAAATTAAAATAGAGTAAATTTAACTGAAGCTTTTACAGACGATTTTTACGCCATCAGACGCAAACAAGTAGCCTCATTGCTAAGCAGATTGCAAGCCAGCAGTAACAGCATCCTGCACATCTTCTTCTTCTTCTTATATTTAAGAGCTGGGCTCTTGTCGGTGGAGTGCACATACTGTGCTCCAAATATGACAGTACACTGCTATCATTTTGGAGCAAAATTGTAATAGGAGCTGTTAAATAAATGTTATGTACCTAATAAAAACATTACTAACATAGTTTTAAGAAAAGTTGTTACTAACATAAATTGGACCATGTAGTCTAAATAAATAAAATAAATTTAATTTAATTTAAACTAAACTATATTAAATTATTACTACATAAGACTAAACTACGAAACTAAAATAATAATTATATATTAATTAAAACTAAATTATGTTTAAACTAAATACAATCAAAAAATCCGCCAGGGGTTGTACCAGAGGGTTACTCCTTAAAATAATACGTTAGTCGTACGATAGTGACGTCCTATTTCTATGTCAAACCAAATTAGACTTTATCATCATACGTTTACACTCAATGTTGCTTGACACTGTAACGCGAATACACAGTAACTTCCGTGTTGCGTACCGCTTTTGAAGTAAAGTGGTTCAAAGGTGCCCATAGGCTAGCTATCATCGTCATAGGTGCTACTTATTTCTAAAGAAATTTCTTATAGCAGACCCTTGAACAACAACAAACCAGGCAAGAGTAAGAAAGAAGTAACTGGGGCGTGTACGATACAAAACTAAATAAATAGACAAGATACCTAACTAATTGTCGCGACGTATAAGGTGTCCAAATATCTTTCCTTATCGTTTGCCTATTGTAAGGGAAATGTGAAACTATTTTCGGAGGGTGTAATCTGAGGATAGCTATTTGTTATTTAGGTATGTTGGGAAGATTCTTTTTTGCAAGTTTATTCCTAATTATTCCTAAATGAGGCCTTGTAGGTACTTTTTTAGTTATTTTACAAATATAGGCAACTCTTTACTAAGGTATAGGTACTTGAAGGATTTTGAAACCACTTGGTCGCCTTGGATCTCCAGGTCTCTGAAAATAAATTGGATAACAAAAATAAGAAAAAATATGTATAAATTGAATATTAAAGTTCTTACTGAAGTCACGTGCAACAGATTGGATGCATCCGAGATGTACGTTTACTGTAAAATGCTAAACATTTCTTAGGTGCAGAAAAACCGTACCGTCTTGCAGAAAAAATAATCTTGAGATCCTCAAAAGCATCATAAGGATACTCAAATACCTAGGCCTGCCAGACGGGTTGGAGAGGTCTTATTAATGTTTATAAGCTTTGTTTACTTTGTATTTCTTAAGTCTCCTTCTACGACATCCGCGGGAGGACTAGGAGTGGCCCTATTTAACTCTGCCGGAAACCACATGGCAATAGATTACATAATGCGTAGCGATAAATAAGAAATTTAAATCCAAGGCAGAAGGAGGCCTGGACGGAGAAGAACATCGTGGCTGAAAAATCTACGCCAATGGTACAACTTAGGATTAGATTAGTATGCGATCACTGTTCCGAGCAGCCTTCTCAAAAGTGTAGAGCGCAATGATGATTGCCGACATTCGCTGAAAATGGCATTGGAAGAAAAAGAGGAATCTAAAAATAATACATAAACTTATTATTCATACAACGATTACCATGTTATGTCATGTGAGTTAGACTCATCATCATCCAAGCGTATTTTCCTGGTTGCATCCTCAGCAATAATACTTCAGAGCCCCTGGTCCGCTAACCAAGGAGATTTGACTATGTTACTGGTTTTTACACAGAGCGACTGCCGTCTGACCTCCGCAACCCAAAGGGTAAACCAGAACTAATCTTTGGGTAGTTTGATGATTAAACGCTAGAAGGCGTTCGGGACCTACTATTTATACGTGCCTTCCGAAACACGGAATCATCTTTCTTTTCAAATAATCAGGCGATGAATCGCCTGTTATATCCTAACCAGACTGGAAACAACTTTTCACCAAGTATGCTTTCCAGTGGGATTCGAGCCCATGACCTCCGGATCACAAAGCAAACGCCTTGACCACTGGACTACGGAGGCAGTCTTCATGTGAGTTGCACTATTCAATAAAAATCCTATTATTCCAATCATACTTCCTATCCTACTATATCCTATCCTACTAATATTATAAAATACGAAGGTGAATTTGTATATTTGTTTGTTACCACTTCACGCTTCAACCACTAAACCTATATAGATTATATTTGATATGGATATAGTCTGATACTTAGGGAAGGACATAGGGTACATTTTTGAGTCCATCGGTCAATACCTATTAAGCAAAAAGCTTGTATCGGCCAAAGCCTACTTCTTATTTATCTCATAGTATATGGACCCCGAAATTACCACGGGGAGCGAAGCCCACGAGGAGCGAAGCCCACGGGCACAGCTATTCAACTATAATTACTTCAAAACCACAGTTTCAATAAAGAATGGAATTAAAACGGTTAGCTTAGTAGGTTTCATTCAATCTTGCGAGTTTAAGTTGGCGTGGCTTATTGAAAACTAATGGCTTTTGTACCGCTTCCAGTCCAAGCTGGGGCTAATGGAAGTGTTTTCATTTTCCAAGCTACTGGCTCAGAAATCTATTCGATTTGCCAGTGAGTACCCTATTGTGTTGCTTTAATAGGTAAATTAAAAAATCTGCAATTAAACGAATCAATATATACTTACTCAATGCATACAATTCAAATTTGTGTGGCGTTCCAAAAAAAAAAAATTTTAAGAATACGGTAATTTACTAAATTATTTTTAATATTCATATCAATAAGTAACATAATCCGAAACCGAAAACAAAAAGGTTTTTTTTTAAACTGTCCAAAAATAAGTAAGTTATAAGCCTTTAAAATCTGATGGAAGGTAAAACTGTCAAGTAAGCGAAAAAGGATGCATATTGCACGTACAGCATTCTTGACGTCACGTTATGAGTTCTCGCGCGTACGAAAGAGATAGTAAGATGTCCTTACCATACTCTTACTCTTTTATTTAAAATGTTAATTACTACTTCATTAATTCTTCTTCTTATCGTGTGTGTTAGTGACTAACACTAGTGTCAGAGTTTTTAAACCGCCTTAAAGGCCTCTGACATGGCTTTTAGGTAACGACCAATGTCAAAGGCAGTAACCGGGACCGACGGCTTAACGTGCCCTCCGAAGCACGGATCATCTTACTTATCAGACAATTAGGTGATCAGCCTAGAATGTCCTAACCAAACTAGGACAACAACATTCATTAATTAACCAATGTTCTTGCGGTTTCCAAAAAAAATATTTTTTTCGGCCGTATTTTTTATTTTATATAAAATATTAACTAAAAACATACAAAGTAAAATTGCCTATTTTTATTTATATGGCGTTCCAAAGAAAAGAAAAAACTGACCAGTATATTGAAAACTTTTGTTTACTTTTTTAAGAATTTAAATAATCCTCTAAATCCCTTTAGGCGTAATAAATAAAAGTACTGATTTATGTTATGTATTTGGGAATAATAAATAAAAGTATCTACTGATTAATGTATTGTTCCCAAAAGAAAAGTTTTCGTATTGACAGGCAGAATTAGCCCTCAAGCTCGGGTGCTGTCGACGCGTAGTTAGTAATAATACCCTTTTAACCGACTTCAAAAAAAAGGTGGAGGTTTTCTATTCGCCTGTAGTTTTTTTTTGGATGTGAAGGCGGTAACTCAGGATTGGACATGATAATTAAAGATATGATTTATCTTAATCAAAATTTATTACCAAAATTGTAATGAACAATTAAATAATCAATCATAAATAATCTAACAAGGATCTGCACAATAAGGCAACACAAGGTGCTCTTACAACATGTGCGACGGACAGCGGTCAAGTCGAGAATGCCCCCCAACTCACTCGGTCCCTCATTTTATATTGGTGCACAAACAAGTCGAGTAGTGGGGCGGTGGGGACGACTGGTCCGTTGCACGTGCTGTTTACAATAGTACGATGACGTTGCGTTGCTACGCAAGGCCGATCCGTTGCACGTGCTGTTTACAACAGTAAAATGACGTTGCGCCGTCACGGCCATGCTGACACGCGTACGTCCTCGTACGCACACCTCACAGGTTATCTGAGAAGAAAAGAACAAAACTTAACGTTCGATCATCCTGACATTAATTTCTTATTTTTAATTATCTGGCCCGGTCTACTGACCCTTCAGAAACAAAATTGCCTGGTCCGGTAAAAACCCTTCAGGATTACAACTACCTGGTCCGGTCGTAGGTGACCCTTCAGGGTTACAACTGCCTGGTCCGGTCTAGGTGACCCTTCAGGATTACAACTGCCTGGCCCGGTCGAGGTGACCCTTCAGGTTTGCAAGTATCTGATCCAGTCATAGGTGACCCTTCAGATTTATAATTGCTTGGTACGGTCATAAATGAGGATACCCTTGAGGATCCCTTCAGATAAAATACTGGTCCGGATACAACAATAATATTAATTAATTTTCTCTGTGAATTAGAGCACTAGTAACAACATTGATTGATTCAGGTCCAGGGCTATCCAATGATGAAGTTCGTGATCTACTCAATTGGGAACTTCCGTGAGCAGTTAGAGTACGAGAATCAGCACTCATTGTGTCACTACCATCTGAGTCTGTGTCGCTATTTACTAAAAGAGGGTTGTTGTCTAAAGGCGCTATTTCGTTTTGGAAAGAGTCATCAAAAAATTCATTATCATTGTTATTCGCCGTCACGTCCTCATCGCTGATATTTTCAGAGATTTCCACTAAACCAGATTGCCCGCGAGGAACAGCCCTTAAATTTTCGTGAGAATACTTATAAATCCTATTAGATCCATTAATATGTTGTTACTCATAACGATCATTTTCCAAAACCGAAATGATTTTAAAAGGGCCTTTATATTTACGATCTAATTTGGTTTGATGTCTCTCTTCGCTCTTTATGAAAACAAAATCACCCGCAGCAAAGGGTCGTACTCTAGCTTTTCCTTTATTGAAGCGTTTTACATCAGATTCAGATAATCTTTGGATATTTCTGGATGCATCTGACCTAGCTGAATCCAGATTAAGTCTATTGATATCGGGATTAGTCATTGAAATACTTGATAACTGCAGTGAATTACCGTGAATACCGAACATTAGTTCTAACGGAGTGAACCCTGTTACTCTACAGCGTGTACTATTTATAGCTAGTTGAATGTCTCCTAATTGATCTTGCCAGACACCGTTTGTATCATTTTCGACAATGGTGAGTAAATTTTTCAAGGTCCGCATGACACGTTCGACTTGACCATTTGCCCTACAGGAACCAGTTGCGATAAGATGAAGTTCTATATTGTTTTCAGCACAAAATTGTTTAAAGTCACCATTGTCGTAGGAGCGTCCACGGTCCGCTATTATTCGCTTAGGGGCGCCAAACAGATGCACTGCATGTTTAACTGCTTTAATGGCATTTATAGAGTTCAAATTTGGAGTGTGTTCCAGTAGGACAAATTTGGTAAACGCGTCTATAATCACAGAACAATATTCTTTGCGTTCGCTTTTCCCGCTCAGTTTTCCCGTTAAATCTAGGTGGATAGTGTGCCATGGTATAGGCAGTTTGGGAATGGGATGCAAACGTACTTGTCGAGGACCGGACGGGCCTTTAGAGGCTTTACATGTAACACAAGAATCGACGAATTTTTTTACATATTTTGACATATTTTGGAACCAATACAGATCATATAGTTTATCAAGTGTTTTTTCGTACCCAAGGTGTTTCACTTCACTATGCACGAGATTAATCAAAGACCATATTAAAGATCTTGGAAGAATCGGAAGCCATTTTGTGTTTTTACTACGTTCGATTTTTCGGTAAATGATTCCTTCTCTAATATCGTATGTACGTGCAACGTCCGTAGGTAATTCGTTTGATCGTAATTTTGACATAATATCTGAAATTTCAGAATCACGTAACTGTTCAACCGATAGCCATCCTTTTTCTAATTCAGATAGATTTACTATTTTTGTTTTTCGTAGTTCATGACCGCCATCATTTACTGGGTTTCGAGACAGGAAATCAGCGTGAGCCATGGACCTACCCCCTTTATAAATTATGTCGAAATCATAAGATTGCAAGATCGCGCACCGCCTATGAACTCTCGGAGTCAAATATTTTTTTGAGTGAGATGCTTTTAATGCATTGCAATCAGTAAAAACTTTAAATTTACGCCCAAACAGATAATGTCTGAAATGTTCCACAGATTTTACTACGGCTAATGTTTCTAATTCGTTTGAGTGGTAACGACTTTCTGCATCGGATGTTTTGTGGCTAAAATAGGCAACGACGTGAGGTAAACCGTTAAACTTTTGAATTAAAATTGCACCATATCCATCACTACTTGCATCAGTATGAAGCTCGATAGGTAAAGCGGGGTCAAAAATGTTCAAAACAGGCTCTGATACAAGATGGGTAACAATTTCTTTATGAATTTTATCATGCTCTGGGGTCCAAGAAATACTACCTTTTCCTGTCGTTAATGGGTATAAGGGTTTCATAATTTTAGAGAAGTTAGGGATAAATTGGCGAAAATACGTAGCGAGACCGATAAATTGACGAACTTGTTTTACCGTTTTTGGAGTAGGGGCATTTTTTAAAGCTTCAACTTTTCGAGGATTTGGTTTAATTTCACCAGCTGAAATCACATAGCCTAAATATTCGGTTTGTTTTTTCATAAAAGAACATTTCTTGAAGTTAAACGAGAACCCAGCTTTGGATAATGTGTCAAGTAATTTTTCAAGACGAACCAACCCCTCTTCTATTGATTTTGATACAGAGAGTACGTCGTCCATATATACCAAGATTTTACAGTCATTAAGAGGTTTCAGTGCTGTATTTATAGCTCTTTGGAATACTTGAGGAGCATTTCTAAGGCCAAAAGGCATAGTTAACCATTCATATTGCGCTGATGGTGTAACAAATGCAGTTCGCTCAATTGATTCCTCAATAACTTTAATTTGGTGAAAACCTGAGGCCATATCTATACTGGAAAAGTAGTGAGCTCTATGCAGTTTATCTATTTGATCATTTATTAATGGAAGAGGATAGCTATCTGGCTTCGTGTTACTGTTAAGTTCTCGGTAATCTACGCACATACGATCAGAACTATCTTTCTTTTTGACTAATAAAATTGGGCTTGCAAAAGGTGAGCAGCTCTCACGAATTATATTCGCACTTAATAACTCTTGGATTTTATTTTTCACAATCTCAGATTCTGTGGGGGATAAACTATACGGACGCCTATGCATGGTTTTGTTAGGATCTATCCATTCAATTTTAAGTTCACCAGTTAAAACGCGAGAGGTAGGGAGGCTCTGTATAGTTTTGAGAATATTTGCTTAGTAACTTAATAAGTCGTTCCTTATCTTCGCCTTTTAAATCTGTATCAACAGAAGCTATATCAAACGAATCTTCAACTTTTGAAAGAAACTTTGATTTCGAAAATATTAATCTATCGTTACTAATTTCAACAGAAATTCGTTGCTCTAGAATATCACGACCTAGCAAAACTTCTTCGCTCAAACACGCGTCAGGTAGAACGTGGTAAACAACGTCAATCTGGAAACCTTGTATTATAGTCGGGCATTTAATTTGCAAAGAGCAATCTACACTGTTAGGGCCTACCCACTTCAAACTAATCTTATTATAAAGCCTTTCACCCTTGAGCAGATCACTTCTACTATGCCTAATTAGACTGCATTCTGAACCTGAGTCAAATACGAAAGGCAATTGTAAATTATTTAATTTTAACATACCGCGTGCAATCTTGCAGCATGAGTTGACCTGCTTGCCGCCGATGTCGTTGCCGTTGCTCGATGCTGCGTCTTCTTTCTTCTTCCAACGCTTTGGACAGGCAGTAGCAACATGCCCGCGCGCGTTGCATAGGAAGCAGGTGTTGTTTGAAGCAGATGGTTTTGGTGAATTCATGTTGTAAACTGAAACAGTCGGTTTTTTTTGAGAGGTAATATTGTTTTCCCCTGCAGTCTTGACCCCGGTGCCCAGGTTTTCCACAAAAATTGCAATTTCCACGAAAGAGGGAAGAACGGGGCTTTTTAGCGTCATTGTCAAAATAAGGTGGCTCGTCCATCTTCCTCTTCAATGTGAAGCCACGTAAAGTGCGGAAAAGTCGTTGCTTATCGTGAATGACAACTGAATTAAGTTCTCGGCGAATTTTATTGTCACACTGGGACAAGACTGATATGGCAAACCCAGTCACAACTTTCTCCGGCGTTTGTGCATTAGGTATTTTCTCTATTAGTTGCCACAAACGCATACCCGCTTCAGCTGGACCTTCGTTACTCTTAATTTGGTATTGAATAACCTAGTCGAAATAGTCTTGCATTGTCATGGGTTTACAAAACTTGGAAATTAACATCTCTTTGATAGAATTCCAAGAAATATTATCGGTTGAAATCTTGCTAAGGCACAGACCAGCGCGACCCTTCAGGGCATGAGATAGTGCTAGGATCAAATCAACTCCATCCAGCCCCTTTTCTGTTATAATCATGTCGCTGATTGAACACCAGTTCATGATATCGGATTCTGAAGCGTCAGGATCAAACGGCAGCAACTTGATTTGAGACTGTATTGAAAAAGAACCGGACATACTGTCTGCGATTTTTTGAAGGATGGCCTGCATACCAGTGGAGAACATTGAAAAGAAAGGATTGCCTTCCATATTGGCAAAAGTTTGGTGTGGAGATGGATCCGGCACTTCTGATGAAAGCGGTAACTCAGGATTGGACATGATAATTAAAGATATGATTTATCTTAATCAAAATTTATTACCAAAATTGTAATGAACAATTAAATAATCAATCATAAATAATCTAACAAGGATCTGCACAATAAGGCAACACAAGGTGCTCTTACAGCATGTGCGACGGACAGCGGTCAAGCCGAGAATGCCCCCCAACTCACTCGGTCCCTCATTTTATATTGGTGCACAAACAAGTCGAGTAGTGGGGAGGTGGGGACGACTGGTCCGTTGCACGTGCTGTTTACAATAGTACGATGACGTTGCGTTGCTACGCAAGGCCGATCCGTTGCACGTGCTGTTTACAACAGTAAAATGACGTTGCGCCGTCATATGCATGTTACGCGATATCTTCGTCAACTTTTCTTGTTTAAAAGCCCTGCTTTACTACCAAGTTAGTCTCATCATTATTGAAGACATGATGAAGAACTTTGGAGATATGGAAGAAACTCCTGAAAGAAAATGAAGACCGGTTGTTTTTTTTTTTTTTGTTAAAAATCTAATTATATGAATACCTACATTACATTACGTAGTTTGATGTAATTAATTATATATATGGACCTCGTTTATCAAATAATTTGTATTTAGAAATTATGACACTGCGTAAACATAGTTTTTAGGTTTTAGTTTTTAAAATTTTCATAGAAATAAAATTTCGTAGTTTTCATAGAAAACGTTTTTTTTATTTATATTTTTATGTTATGGTCAACATGTATTAGAAAAGACTTTTAAAAAAAAGATTTGTATTTTTTTTTTCTTTAATAAATAATGTGTATTTCATTCGATGACAAATTCATATTTATTAGAGACATATAGGGGAAGAGTTAACTCAGATTTAAATTCTAAAATAGACTTAGCAGGGTGGCAGTATCTCATAAAAAGGTATACACACAGGCATTTTCGATATTTTGAATTTATGAAAAAATAATTTAGCTACCTAATAAAATATAGGATTTCCATTAGAAAACAAAAAAAAACATGTAAAATAAACAGAAAACTATATTTACAAGACTTCAATTTTTAAAAACTAGCTTCCACTGAGATACAGCTTTTGCGCTTAGCACGGCAGTAAATACGTCGAATGTATGTTTGCACTTTGTAAGAAGTCCAGTTTGACAACAATTGCTTAGGAAAACTGACATACAGACTAGTTCAAGTCATTTAAAAAAAAATCTATTTGTTTTTATAACGTTCATATCAATAAAAGATAGAGTATCATTCACTTTTAGAAGTCATCAATATACTAAAGCTAAAAATCATACTTGAAACCAATTAAAAGACAGAGTAGAAACTTTCTGAAATAGTGCGTCTATAGTTTTTCTTTGAAATAATTAAAAAAGAATCATTAATCGTGACTCACAGACAGTTCGTATATTTGGAAGTGAATTCCAGTCAGATATTACATTTACCAACAGAGCTATTTCGCGGGCATCTGGGAATAGACCATTTACCAGATAAGTTCTTGTCTGGATCTTTTTAGCTCAGTTCTTGACTAGTAATTACTTTTTTCTTTATTCTAACTAGACACCAATCTCCATTGATGCTTCTCCTGATCTCGGTAGCCCGGTGGGAGTGCGCATTACTAGCGCTTTTGCAAGTAAAGCAATATCGGGCGTGGTCCACTCTCGGATATTTATTGTGTTGTTTTGTCATCATTGTAGGGCAGGCGTCAAGTTATGTCAGATGCCTTTAGGCGGCCTGAAAAATCTAACACAAGTGTTGGCCACATACTTATACACACACGAAAAAACAAAAATCCTATAGAAAATTGTCATTTACAAAATTGTACATTTGCTAGCGGCTACTGCTTTATTTTGGACTACGTCAGAGCTCAAAAAATCTGACACCAGTATTAGCTACGCGAGTATTAATACAGTCGATATGAGATCGTTTTCACTTCCAAACTTAAATGTAACTAACATAACTTAATAACTAATATGGACTGATAGATATCAGTCTTTGAGTTTTTTTTTAATTTATTGCACTTTAAATCTTAAGATTATAGTACAAAAGGTACAACTTAATGCTAAGCATTGCCTACCAGTTCACCTTTTGAGTTATGTCAGAGCTCAAAAATTCTGACACCAGTGTTAGCTTCACGAGTATTAATACAGTCTATAAGAGACCCTTTCCACTTCCAAACTTAGTTGTTACTGACATTACTCAAGGACTGATATAGACTGATAGATATCAGTCATTGAGTCATAGCTCAAAAAATTTGACATCAGTGTTAGCTACGTGAGTATTAATACAGTCAACATGAGACCATTTCTACTTCCAAACTTAAATGTAACTGACATAACTCAATCACTGATTATACTGATAGTTATCAGTCATTGAGCTATGTCAGAGCTCAAAAAATCTAACACCAGTGTTAACTACGCGAGTATACAGTCGATATGAGATCTTTTCTACTTCCAAACTTACATGCAACTGACATAACTCAATGACTGATAGATATTAATGATTGAGCTATGTCAGAGCTCAAAAAATCTAACACCAGTGTTAACTACGCGAGTATACAGTCGATATGAGATCTTTTCTACTTCCAAACTTACATGTAACTGACATAACTCAATGACTGATAGATATCAATCATTGAGCTATGTCAGAGCTCAAAAAATCTAACACCAGTGTTAACTACGCGAGTATACAGACGATATGAGATCTTTTCTACTTCCAAATTTACATGTAACTGACATAACTCAATGACTGATAGATATAAATCATTGAGCTATGCCAGAGCCCAAAAAATCTGACACCAGTGTTAGCTACGCGAGTATTAACACAGTCGATATGAGACCTTTTTCACTCCCAAACCTAAATGTAACTGTAAATGACTTTATTGTTATCGTGTACAAGTTATAAACCCCACAAAGTTATCATTCCTTGTGGCCGAAATCGGAGTTATGTCACAAACTGGATTTGTCCATTCGGGCAGAAATCAGATAACTCTGAGTTAATCTTACTAGAGATGCTATCGTTGTGACACGTTTTAGGAGCTTTTTGAGGAACCCGGTGGCCCGGAGGAATTACGCATATTAGCGCTTAACAAGTTAAGCGGCACCGGGCTTGGTCCGCACTTGGATAAGTGACTACAAAACTCCTTCTATATAAAAATTACAAAAACGAAAAAATCGCTTCTTCAGCCAATTTTCAATATTATTTTGACAGACTTCGAAAAAGCTAGAGGTTATCAATTCGTCTCAATCTTTTTTTTTATGTATGTTCACCGATTATTCGAAGACGCTTGGCCCGATTTGGAAATTTCTTCTTTTGTTTAAAAGGGTATATTACAGAGGTGGTTCCATATAATTTTTATTACAATCGTAGTGTATTTTGAGGTGGAATCAACTTTTAGTTTTGAAAAATTATGAGTGAAATTATTACTAAATAATTGTGCTCCAAAATTTGGCTGGTGATTGAAAAGTCACCCTGTCTTTCTTTATTCTTCTATTCTTTTAGTATGCAGTCTTCAGGGTAAGAAGTTATTGTAATGAGTTATATTTTTAAACGTTTCCAAGTTATTTTTATACCCTACGTTACGTAGATAATGAATCCTATTAGGTATCCTCAATACCCATCAATACTCAAGAGTGTTGAATTAATACGCTTTGCCCACGTGGGTGTCACAGGGTGTTTGACATTAGCAAAGTGACACCTACTCCCGCCTACACTCTTCGAACATAAATCCATCCCGTTTTAACGGAGTTATATGAACTGACAGGTTGAGACTAGACGGAGTTTATAACGATTATATGCACCACAAGAATCAAGAATCAAAGAACGAAATTTATGCAGTATTTGTGCCTTTGCGGTCATTTTTGCACGGCAATATTTTTAGTCATTCGTGCAAAGTAGGATTGTGAGAATGGAGAAAGAGAATCATCTAGGCTAATAGAATTATAAAATTTATAGATGTCAACTAGATTATCCAAAAATAAAGGACCCATATTTTTTCGTTTAGCAAAGTAGTAAAATTTACAAAGTCACAGCGCTTCTAAGATTCGGGGTGGTGGTGATTTACATCACCTTTGATTGCATTGTAGCTGATAACTGCTGATTAATTATTTGCTAATCTGAGGAAAGAAAAAAAGTATACATACATATTATCACGCCTGTTTCCCATAGGGGTAGGCAGATACTATGAACCTCCATTTGCTACGACCCTGACAAACCTCTTTTGCTTCATCTAAACTCTCAATCTCTTCATACATGCCCTTCGGTTACGGGTACTTTTTACTCTCCTTTCTTTAGAACGTCTGCAATTTAGTCGCAGAATGTTCGCCGAGGCCAACCGTTTCTTACTGTATAAAAAAGTATACCATACTTATAATAATCTATCCAATTATTAAATAATAAAAACTTGAGAGGTGTGAAGGGACACCCGAATGGAACGAAGTTCAAGAGACAGATAGAGAAACACGCGCACACCGCACGGCTTACAACTATAGCAAAAAGTGTCGTTACTACTTTTGGTCTTCATTTTTTTCCGTCTAGTCCCCTTTCGCAACGCGCGATAAGAAACTTCGTACCAAAAAAATTTTTTTAGGCCACATCCTTACACATCAATATCTGCTTTCAATTAAAATAAGTTATATATCTATATTTACATTTAACTGCACTCAATTTAACGGCAGCGCATCTGCATGTTTATTCAGTGGCATATGTACAGGCAATATATTAACTTGGTCGGTAGAGACTTGAAAGGGATCGCACAAGATGGATGGCTGAAGTTCGGTCCGTTCACTAAATTTATAGCAAGTGATGCATAAATTGTGCATCGACAGCTGAAGGCTTGTAACCGCCAAGTGTCTGTGAAGATCTTAGGACATATAAAGTAGAAGTTTGTCCCGAACTTTTAGTAGATAGTAGTTTTAGCACCTTTTATCCCTTGAGTCATGTCCAAAATTAAAACAGAAAAAATCACAGATGTCTTTGTATTTGACTTTTTTATAAAGGTAAGGCTTCAGGACAATTGTTGTAGTTGTATGGGAGCCCCTTTAAATATTTATTTTATTTTGTTTTTAGTATTTTTTGTGATAGCGGTAACAAAAATACATAATTTGTGAAAATTTCAACTGTCTAGCTATCGCGGTTCTTGAAATACAGCCTGGTGGTAGACAGACGGACAGACGGATGGACAGACAGCGAAGTCTTAGTAATAGGAGCACGTTTTTACCCTTTGGATACGGAACCCTAAAAAAAAAAGGATTGAACCAAACGGCCTATTCCTTTTTGACAGAACGATCTCAAAACTATTATGCGCAATCTTTTGAGAATGTGTATAACCTCATTTTTTTCACTCGAAAACTTCTAACTTCATGGGAAAAACCTAAAATATAAATGAAAAGCTTTGTTTTTCAGGTCAGTTGCTAGACACGTGCGTCATTCCACATTCAGTTTGATTTTAAACAGTGATAAAAACTATAAAAGCTAGCTTTTAGTAGTACTTATATTTATTCTGTGCTTTTAGTGAAAAACATCGACAGGAGTGACATGTGTGAATGCGGAAAAAGAGAATTTTTTGGTTTCAAAGGTATTAGATGAAATATCGCGAGATTTTGCAATGCAATTTCAGCGAAAAAATGATTATTTTTATCTGTACTTTTTAATATTAGTTAAAAATTATACGAAATTATTATAAAGTTTACTGCGGATATAAAATATTTCTATGGGACACTGCAGCCGGTCAATCGGCTAGATGAATTTAAGTTTGAGAGGTGTCTTCGTCGTTTTAATTCGTCTTAATTTTACACACATACATACTATCACGTCTTTATCTCTAATGGGGCAGACAGAGCATTTTGGGTCTTGCGGCTCTATGCAGAACCCAAGGCCGTATGACCCAAAAGCCACTTTTAGCGTCATGGTGGGCGAGAAGATGGAAAAGCAATCAATACAGTGATGGGTTGCTAGCCGCATCGCCTGTTAACATGATTTGCATTTTTGCCCATTCCCTCGATCGGCTTTTACGATCTGCGCGGGAAGAAAAGCAGCTGGTACATTCTAAGTTTTTTCATTTCTCCCAGACCAGCATGGGAGAATCTTAATTTTAAGTATTCATAAAGTCATAATAACAAAATAAAACAAAAATAGCAAACACTTAAACCTATATTTAAATAGAAGTAAGTTCATTCCTTTTGATTGCGTCTTCAGTTTTTAATGCCACGGCAATTACAAGTGACTCAAGTGCAAAGTAGTCTCCAACTCAACATTTCTATAAATAAGTTGCAAGTAAGTAATAAGTAACAATAACTTAAAGGTACTTAGAAAACCACAGTTAACAATGCACTCTCTTTATCTAAATGTAGACAATTGAATTTCTTCCTGTAATTTCCAGTGCCACCCGAGTGATATTTTAGTTTAATAGTATTCACTAAGTCAGCTTTACCGCTTGGAGATTTAGGGAGTCAATTGTTGCATTTCACGTATGTCACTTCACTACACAACTTTAATCCAATGAAGCTTGATAGTAATAACTACGTTTTTTGAGTAGGTATAGTTTTTGTGATTTACTAGCCCAAGAACGCGGACTTTGTGACTCCGAAAAATGCTCATCAGGCTAAACAACTTTTGCTAAGGCGTCATTTTTATATTTTTTATAGTTAAGCTGGACCAATATGGTTCTGCATTAGGTGTTTCATTTTCCAAAATCAATTATACCCTAAATGTTGCCCAGGCTTAACAGCTATATAACAAAAAAAAGTGTTATCCGAATCCGTCCAGTATTTTCTAAGATTAGCGTGTACGAACAGAGAAACAAATAAACAGACATTTTTAAATTATAACCCAAAATTTTTTTTAGAAACGTATTTATTATACAGACACATTTTTTTACTGTTTCATTATACATAAACATTGTCCATCAAACACAATTTTTACATAACAATTGTCAAACTTGACGCTAATAGCTTTGTTTAACAGTCAAGCTTTGAATCATACAGGTCCGATTTAATAAATTATGGTGTACATAATTTGACTTCGGTACTTTCCTGGGTTACAAATTGGTTTGCTAGGATTATGCTGATATAAAACGTCATAAAACAACGTTTTCTTGCATTGATCTATCTATCATACACACAGATAGAATTTGTCCCTATTAACACGTTGACACTTACGGCTGTGGACGTAATTCAGTTGTTATTTCTATTGTGTCTGACCTAGTGTCCTGCGATGTGTATACAATATTTTTCATACCTATGAAATTCAAATATTGACCCCTAGCTTCCTAGCTGCCTGTGACAGCGCACTCACGACCGATTTATTGCATAAAGCGGGTGCAAATTACCTTCAACCGAGGAGGCGTCTTACTTAATGCTAAGAGCATCATATGTAAAATTTTGCTTAGCTTCCAATTTTCTTTGAGGCTTCCAATGTAACACAAAAATTTTGCCTTGTATTTACATACATACATACTATCACGTCTTTATCCCTGATGGGGCAGTCAGAGCATTTTGGGTCTTGCAGCTTTAAGCAGAAAGAGCCCAGGCCCACAAACTTTAAGTTATATAATATATATAAAATATGTATATATTATATAAATTATATAAAATCACATTAATTGCTTTAGTGATAATAAAATTTCCCAACTTAATGTTTGTAATACATACTGTCTGTGTTCAAAGTCATCCCTTATTCATAAAAATACAAACGTTTGCTAAAACTTTTTTAGTTAAAATATTTTTTGGCCCTATCAGGTTTACAATATTTGAAACTGTAAAAACTAGACAAAGAAATTTTATCTAATAAATATAAATAAATATATAGGGACAAATTACACTGATTGAGCTAGCCCCAAAGTAAGTTTGAGACTTGTGTTATGGGATACTAACTCAACGATACTATATTTTATGACAAATACATATACAGATAAACATCTAAGACCCAGGACAATTTGAAAAAGGCCATTTTCCAACTTGCCCTGACCGGCAATCGAACCCGGGACCTCGGGGTAGCTAGCATAGTGACCACTACGCCGCGGAGGTCGTCATCTAAAATAGGTTTAATAAACTTTTCAATTTTTTTATAAGTAAAGGGATAACTAAAACCTGAAAACATTCCGTACACTCTATAAAAGGTATAAACATAAATTATTGTTTAAGTGAAACTTGTTCAACAACAATATAACAGTTTAACTTAGAGACCACTACACTTGAGAGTTTGCTCCCACCTGAATTCATTAAACTTGGGGAATGTTGATGCCATTCATAATTACTTTGATTGTTTGGAAATGGCTTCGAATATTTGGTACATAGATTGGTAAATAGATCTAGAGGCACGGGGGTGCTCCCGCCAAGACGTGTCAATTTATTTCTCAGTTACGGGTTGCATGCCGCACTTAATTATATTCGTTATTTCATAAAGAATATAATATTTGAAAATATTTCTTTTGATGGTTATTAAGATCTAGGGACTTTTCCTTACAACTTTATCTGAATTTAATTTTGAAACGATTCACAACGAACGAACGAACGAACAATTTCTTGCTGCTACAAACTATACTAGACAACTAAAGAAGTTTGTGGCAGTAAGAAATTGTATTGCGTTTTGAAGAAACTAATCTAAATAAAATACAGCCTATGGTTTTAGATAGAAAAGGCAAATTTTTGACGTGGGAAAACCAGTAAAAATCTTAGATACAGGGTGGAACTAAAATCTTTGGCATCATTTTAAGTATTGACTAAGCCCATGATACAAAGTAATTTAAGACTTAACCATTAATGATTTCAATTACTCCCGCAAGGTATATGCAATTTCTTTAAATTACCCATTTACAAATCTACCATTTAGTTTTTATTCATTTTGTTTTAGTTATAACCGCTGACGCGGCACTTGTAAATTCATTTGTATGAGTTTCGAAGGCGACTGGAAATACAAGCTAAACAAAGCTTATGAACATCAATCAGACCTCTCCAACCCATCTGGCCAGCGTGAAGAGTGTAGGCCAAGACTTCTGGCAGCTCTGGCCAAGGCCAAGAACGAGGAAACTTTACTTCAATCCATGCATCATTTATTTTCTTTGTACTGCAATTGGTAGAATCAAATAATTCTAGGTCTATGGTAGAATCTCTATATGCGCTGAGCGTGGGAGGATGCAATCTAGATTTATTGCACTAGCTGCGACGCCTGCAAATTAATTCGACCAAATGACGTAAGCTACTACAAACATATATACATAATAGGTGCCAGTAGTGTGCATTAAAATGTATATAGACACATAGATTTTGTTTACCCTGATCCACCCTAATATAATGTTGAATAATAGCGAAAATGTATTTTATTTGATATACAGTTCTCGTACCTTAGGTAGGACCTTTTTTTTTTGACGCGAAGACAATCCCTTCGGATACCTAACCGGTTACGTTACGGGACACCGGTAAGGTTATGTGGTGTTACCACTAAAAACTCCGCGGTGTCACCTCTTAGCCGCTATCGGCCGGGACCGTGTGCTTCTTCATGCTCCACAGCCCCGGTCGCGGCCGGCCGCTACTTAAGCGGCCCCGGCTCGCCAACGGCCTCACGGCACCCTCTGCTGATTCAGAGGGGCCGGAGCAACCGCCACCTTGGCCTCTTGGCCCAAGGACAGGCGCGCTGACACGCACACGCGCCTGCCTTCCACTCCGGAGGGCTGTCCGTTAGACGATGGAATCCCGTTTCCACCGTCCAGCCAACCCTGATTGGGAGAGCGGCAACGTAACACCGACACTCCTCCTCCCCTGCGGCCCCACCGATGCCGTGCCAAGCGCCACGGCCGCACTTGGTCGCGGAGAATAGGGCGAGCGGCAACGACACACCGACACTCCTCTTCCCCCGCGACCCCTACCACGGCTGTGATGGCTGTGATGGTCGTCGTCACCCCCTTCCCTCACAGCCAGGCCATTCCAGCCAGGCTTCCGCCGGGCCCGGGGAGGCCTAAGCCTCAACCCGGGCAATGGGTTCCTCTTAGCTTCCCTGCGGCCGAAGCAACCGCAGGTACTAAGCCCCCCCATCGCGACAAGATGGGAACCACGTCGGGGGGGGACCTTAGGTAGGACCTACCCTAACCTGTCAAAAATATTTGTGCACGTCACTAAATAATACCTATAGACCCTATAGTATATATAAATCACGTCTTTATTCCTTACGGGGTAGACAGAACCTAAGGTTACAAGACTACTGACCTATCATTATGTTGATTGATTAAAAACGAAAATAGTGTTTTGTTTTCATTTAAATGAGTATATAGAAGAGTCCGGCCTAGCTTTTCTTGGGTATGATTTATATGAAAGTATTTCCTGAACATGTTTCTACCTTTTTAATGGTGTACATACATGAAAATTGGCTTTGTCGTATCTGAGACTCTGAGTATATCGAGTAAAGACTAAGGAATAGATACGCTTTGGGGACTTCAATCCTAATAATATTATAAACGCAAAAGTTTTTAAGTATAGATGGATGTTTGTTCCTCTTTCACGTGAAAAAATACTGAATGGATTTTAATGAAACTTTACAATAATATAGCTTATACATCAGAATAACACATAGGCTACAATTTATAAATGTATTGTGTGATAATCCTGCGCAGACGAAGTCGCGGGCACCATCTAGTTTACAATAAGTATGGATGATTATATACAATACAATACAATCCAAAAAACTTTATTGCACCAAAAGACATTTACAATTTACAACAAGGTACAAAAGGCGGGCATATCGCCGAAGCAATCTTAGGCAATCAAAAATAGAAATAAATAAATAAACCAAAAGTAGAAATAAATAGTAGTAAGCTAGAACTGTCTCCGTGGTGTCGCGGGTTTGATTCCTGGCGGGGGCATCGACTTTGTGTTTTGTCCTAGTTTGGTTAGGACATTGTAGGCTGATCACCTGATTGTCCGATAAGTAAGATGACCCGTGCTTCGAAGGGTGCGTTAAGCCGTCGTTCCCGGTCACTGTCTTTGACATTGATCGCCCAAAGCTAAAACCATGTCAGAGGCCATTAAGGCGGTTTAAAAATTTTGACATTAGTGTTAGTCACTAACACACACGATAAGAAGAAGAAGCTAGAAAACCCAGTTCATTTCTACTGGCACCTGCAGATAAAAATAGGACAAAGGTACAAATGAGCGCCCAGCTGATTGAATTTAATTTGGAAAATGCAGAATTAATAATGACTTAAATTTATAGATATAAATGTCAGACAAAGTAGCAAGTTACTGCGTTATACGAACGCGATTTGTAAATCTAATTTAGCTGTAGGGAATATACGAGGGTGTTTATCGGATTCCCGGGAAATATGGGTAACTTTGAACTCTGAACAGCGCCTAAGGGCGGTAAAATAAATAATGTCTCTGCACCTGAAGGCAAAGAGATAAATTTTATTTATTTATTAAAACTTTATGGATTCACAGGAAACAATTGTTTACAATTGGCGGAACAAACATTAAGAGCGTTCTCTCTCGGTAAACCATAAGTATGAACAGGTACATTCGGTGCAAAAAATGAAGACATAAAAATTACAGCACAATATATTTACAATTTAATAAATATGTACTTATATATACTAATATTATATAACATATCTTACAATCTATACGATGACGACGATGGTGATAGAAACTATTAGAAAATCACAAATTTATAAGATGAGAATGTACTCTTCTTTTAAAAGAAAATTTAGTGGAAATTTCTTTGATGTCAACGGGTAAAGTGTTCCAGAGCCATGAAGCTTGTAGCGTAAAAGAGCCATAATAGTTTTGCAACGTAAAGGAATGAAAAGTAAATTAAATAAATAAATAATACAAATCACACCGGTTGAGCTAACACCAAAGTATGTTCGAGACTTGTATTATGGGATACTAACTCAACGGTACTACATTTTATAACAAATACATGTATAGTTAAACATCCAATAAACTGATTATTATTATTTCTATTATGCATATGTACCATAATCGCCTCTTACGACGACGTCCGTGGAAGAGCAAAACGAGACGGGAGTCTGCAGAACGAAGTTGTTAATCATGAGTATTGGATAGAAATTTCAATTTGCTTTTTAGCTATTCCGCTGAATTGGGATAAGATAGAACAAAATGGATAAATATGTGGTCTGAGACTTTCTTTATCACCACTCGGGATGTTCAAACCATTTTATATGTTCCCTGGCCATGATAGGTTTCTCACACGCGTATGTTGTCCCTTGTGGCGTGAGGGACGTTAAATATGGCTGGAGCGTGACGCGTAGGGTTAGGATTAAGATCGGTACTGAGGAAACAAAGATAATGACTTTTGAAATTGAATCGTCCCCAAGAGGACTGGATGTATAAAGCTTGTAACTTAGCTCGAACCCCTATTGACTATGAGTCTCTTTCTAGTACTTTAGAAAACGCGCCGGAGTCATTTTAATTCTATTTGTTTATAGCCTAAATTATTCAACTGCTGGACTACCGAAGGGCTTCTTTTGTCTATAGTTCAAGTATTGAGGGGCTTATTTTGTCTAGTAGCTTTTAAAAACGAGTTGTCACATTTTTTACAAGCTTTTGTTTTGGTTTCACCTGTCCCGTTGTATGTCGTTCTGTTTGTAACAATATCGAATAGAAATTTAAATTAAATTTTAATCAAGTGTGGGACGCTACGTGTGTCGACACTTTGGCGGCCTCCCATCTTCACGGCACAAGCTCTAAGGCTGGCGCAGCTGCAGCCGCTGCGGAAACCCTAAAACGGCGCAAATATAAATGCTTAGGGAATGGCTTCATATTTGAGCCGTTTGGGCTTTAGGTCCGTGGGGACCATCAACTCACAAACTTTTTAAATTTTTTAACAAAAAGTTAGTCGAGGTGTCGGATGACCAAAGGGCTGGCAATTATTTCGCCCAACGAATAAGCATTGCCATCCAACGTGGCAATGCTGCCAGCCTTTTGGGCACTCTACCGCAGGGCAATGATCTGGAAAACGTTTTCTATTTGTAAGGTTTTTCTTTTTTATTATTATTATTTGTTTAGTTTAATTTAGAGTATAATTTAGATTTTAATTTAGTTTTTAATTCAGTTTTTAATTTAGTTATTAATTGAAATTGTAATAAATAATTAGATTGTTTTAATTAAATAAAAAAAGTGTATAAATAAATATCCAAGCTATTTGAAATTACTTGGTGGTGTTATGGTAATCAAATGTTACAAAGTAATGCCACTTGTCATGATCATAACCATTTTTAACACATTGCAGGACACTCGGCCAGACGCATTAGAAATAACAATTGAATTACGTCCACAGTGTCCTGCAATATGTTAATGAGATCTTAGATTAATTATTGCAGAAAAACTGATATTATGAGCGCTATTTGACTCCAAGAAACTATGACGTCATCTGCCTATATTTCATACAAATCTCATTGAAAAGGTTTGTTTTGACATTTATAAAGAATATCTGATTTGACTTGTTGAAAAATATCGGATTATTCGATTACTGGACTACCTAAAGGCTTCTGTTGCTTATATAGTAGTTCAAGTATTAAAGTGCTTATTTTGTCTAGAAACTTTTAAAAAAGCGGAGTCACATTTTTCTTACAACCTATGCCTGTGATTGGGTTTCTCTTACAGAAAGTAAGACTTTTTAGGCGCATATGCCCATTATTTATGACGTAGGCATAGGTTCCTTAATCGCCTATACCTACGTATAGGACCACCAAATAGCGCATCGCAAATGGACATGGATTGGCCACACGCTCAGAAGGGATCCCACTCACATTCCAAGGCAGGCCCTGGAATGGACTCCTCAAGGCAAGAGGAAGCGTGGTCGGCCAAAGCAGACCTGGCGATGGTCGGTAACAGCGGAAATGAAGACAATTGGGCTATCCTGGCCTGAAGTGAAGCGCGTTGCTAAAGACAGAACGAGATGGAGAAGTACTGTAGCGGCCCTCTGCCCCACCCAGGGGACATAGGACAATAAGTAAGTACGTATAGGGCAAAAGGGTTCTCGAAAGCAAAACGTAGGACACCTTGTACCCACAAGGTGGCCTAAGTTGACCAAGGTCGCTGGAAGGCGCTGGATGCGCTCTAGATCGGTCATTTTGGAAATCCTTGGGAGAGGCCTGTGACCAGCAATGGACATTATTCGGCTGAAATGATGATGAAGATGAGGTACCTCAATCGCCTCTTACCACTCGTAGAAAATCAAAAGAGTGAAGTCAAAACATATTCTTCTCTTTAATCATCGCAAAAAATATAGTTTTTAGTCTTATAGAAATAATTCTTTCAGTATTTCAAAAATAAAGATCGACGTAAGACCTAGAAAATATGTTGTAAATGTATTCTTCGAAAATTCAGCGTAGAGATTGTAAAATTCGATCAACCTGAAAGATGAAGAATGGTAATAATCGTGATTAAATTATGTCAGCCTTCACTCCAATCCCCAAAGCGAATTCATTAGGGAACAATTCCTTTTAGTTAAGTATTTTATTCTTTCTTCGTAGTAAGTCATGTTTATCTTATCTTTATCAAATTATATTTACCATATTTTATAGTTCACGAAGAAACAAGTAGTTACTTTAATTAATATTGGGATAGTTAATTATTTATTTTATTTTTACACTTTCTTGTCTTCTTATAAAAAAACAACAATGTCAGTGACTAATTAAAATTAAAAAAAATTAAATAAAAATAAAGAAAAAAAAACTAAAACTAAACTGCGCCGCACCGAGCCAACGTGCCCAAAATGATGGCAGCATTATCCAGCTAAACTAAGCTAAAGTATTGGGCAAAAAATTAAAGTAAATATCTATTTAAAAATTTATACGTACTTATAGCACCAACTCAAATTCTTATATGCAATTAAGTATATAATAAAAATATATTAATAATGGCTGAGAGAGGGATAATCATATTATAAAAATAAACATAACCTTGTAAAAGATATAAAGAAGATGGCCAATATCACAATATAGTCTTTTTCACCGTAAAATAGGAAGACATCGGTGGCCTGGCAGGTGGCATATTCAACGTGGTACGGACATACCCGTAATAAATCGAGCCACGGACTATACTAGATCACTATAGTATAATACATACATACATACTATCACGTCTTTATCCCTAATGGGGCACACAGAGCATTTTGGGTCTTGCGGTTCTATGCAGAGCCCAGGGCCGCAAGACCCAAAAGCCACTTTTAGCGTTATGGTGGGCGAGAAGATGGAAAAGCAATCAATACAGTGACGGGTTGCTAGCCGCATCGCCTGTTAACATGATTCGCATTTTTGCCCATGCCCTATAGTATAATGAAACTAAAATAACAGCCAAGGATTTTAAAAAATCGGCATTTCCATAGAAAAGTTTGCAGCCGCCCGGGCAATTTGTATGTGAGTGTTTTTTTTTTTGTTTTTGGCTGTTATTTCATTGTCATTATACTATAGTGATAGTGATCTAGTATAAGCCTGTGGTTCGATTTATTACGGGGAATGTCCCTTCCGTTGTATAGCCAATTTAATGGATCTTATATTTCTTTAATTTTTTTTCTACTTTGAAAGGTAAATATGTACTATAAACAATATATACAATGGGGCAGACAGAGCGTTTGAAAGTTTATTTAACGTTTCAAATTTTAGGTTGCTAAGCCCCTTAAATGTTGATGATCGGTGAATGAATCAATTGGCTGGCGATTGTTCGCAAACTGTTTGTATAAATAATGAGTAATTTTGGAATATACGAGTAGCTAGCTACAGTACGACCTTATATAGTCCGTGAACATGTATGTAAGTATGTGTGTAAGTATACAGAAAATATAAACCGTGGAAGGACATATCCGTAATAGATCAAACTACACTAAAATAACAGTCAAGAAACCAAAAAAAAATTGACATTCACATACAAATTGCCCATACAACTGCACACTTTAGTATGGAAATGCCATTTTTTTTTTCTTAGATTGTTTTTTATTTTCATTATACCATAGTGATCTAGTATAGACCGTGGTTTGATAGACAACGCCTATTCTCCTGTACAATTTGTTTAAAGTTATGTTTTTAAAGATAAGCTTTATCATACAACGTAATGCTGCCACTGCCAGCAATCGAGGCACTTTACCACGGGGCAGCGATTTAGCGTTTTTAATAATAAGTTATTAAAGTTATTAGTTTAGTTTTATTTCTTTTTATTGGAACGAAGTTTCTTATCGCGCGTCGCGAAAGGGGGCTAGGCGAAAAAAATTAAGACCAAAAGTTGTAACGACACTATTTTTTTTGCTATAGTTGTAAGCCGTGCGGCGTGAGCGTGTTTCTCTGTCTGCCTCTCTCTCTCTCCTAATTAATCGCAAGGAACTTCGTTTCATCCGGGTATCCCTTGACACCTCTCAAGTTTTTTATTTATTTATTTGTTGCAAATAAAAAGCATATTTGTTTAAAAACGCAAGCAGAATAGATTTTTAGTGTAAATAAAATAAATAAAACACTTTTTTCTAAGAAATTTCATGTCATTCTCGGTATTTACCCAAGGTTCGTGTCTCCTCAAACATTGGTTTAATATTTGCGTAATCTCCGCAAATCAAAAGGGATAAGCCCAAGAATATAAAAGTCTGTTTGTTCTTCTATTGCTCTTGATTTGTTTTTAAATATACTGATATTTATTTACCATGGCTTTAGTTGAAATCAAATTTGATATCGATATAACTGCAAGAAACAGAAAACGTTTTTGGAAACGACGAATTTTCAGTAAGTACTGGAAAAAAAATCAAATATAAGTTTATTTGATTTTTTTTTATATGTTGGTACATACTGTACTCAATCAATTTACATTATGTGTAATAATGTAAAAATACACAAAGTTAAGTTTATTTTTTAGCGATATGATCATTCATTCATTAATATGTAAAAAAACTGAATTTGTTCAATATAACTAGTAAGTACTTTTAGTATCATATGAAAAACAGTAAGAAATATTATATAAAAGGCCTTAATTGCCAGCTTAAGTCAAAAATGGTTTTCAAATAGTAACAGGTATTCCAACATACTTAAGTCACGTTCTAATGCCCTAAAACAACCCTTGCCAAAGCTACCCTTTGAAAGCTTTACAACGTAACGGTTTTTAGGTCTTAACCTGGCAACATTGATGTTCTTTACTATTCAATTCACCCCACAAAAAGAGACAGGGGTCGAATAAAGAGAGCTTACATTTTATATAATTACCTAGTACTTGGATGATAAACTCTTTACTGCTTACTAAAACAGCTTTCATTTTTAGTTTAAGGCTCCTACCCGCGCTAGCGACCTTCAAAACACAAAAACTTAAGGATACTAGCTAAAAAGTTGTACGAGGGTTTCTGATAATCTCACTTACAGAAAGAGAATTTTTTTTGCGGGTAGGTCCCTTACTTGTTTCGTTGTCTTTCTGCCTGTCTGTTTGTTTGTCTCTCTGTCTGTAATCAAATCGAAGTCAAGAATCTAAAAGTATCGTCAAGTATCCCATAACACAAGTATCGAGCTTACTTTGGGGCTAGCTCAATCAGTGTAAATTGTCCCTATATATTTATTTATTACTAGTAAAGTACTTAAACATGCTTGTCTGAATTTATTTATTACTTGAATGCGTTTGCAAAGCGGGCTGTTGTCATCACGATGTATGTGTAAACATTATGCACATACATTATAATATTTTAGAAAGCTTAGAGGTTGAAGTGTAAGCATTTTGTGAGATTATTTTATTATGTACCTTAGTACAAACTATAAATACGTAGGTACACGTTCATGGAAAAGTAAAGCCCTCTTTGAAACTAATTTTTATCGTACTAAAATAACAATTGACATTTTGCATTACCTTTATGTAATTCCATATGGTTGCCCCATGCATAAAATAATTTAATGGTAAAACCGTTACTACAGCTGCAGTGCCACCGTTAAATTGTAAGGTTAGTCGGTTTAGCTTTACGAACTACAAAAAGATGATGCTGAATGGGGTAGGGGGGGATGCTAAGGGGTTAACCCCTTGAACCCCAGTTGAGCACAATAGCACTATGACAATTTGTTTGTTTAATTGGTTGGAATACTGTCACTCGCCGAGAATGGTTACACCTACTCTTTCAAAGACGCAGCTTTTGTAGCGCCATTTCAGCGAAAGAACTATTATATATACTTATGAAAATGCATTAAATTTCTGATTGAACTCTTAATAATAAAAATATTTTACTTTATCCATAAAGCTAAAAAAGCACATATAAAAAAGGAAACAGACACAGAGAATCGCTTCAAAATTATTCATGACCTACCAGGTGATATAAAAGAAAGAACACCCGCACATCGTTTAAAGAAATCTCGTGCATTTGTTCAGTAAATTGGAACGTAAAGAGAAATAAAGTGGCTCATTCTTTACCACCAAAAAGTCGGTAAAACGCCACACTAATGCCATGGATATGTCAGTGTCACGTCTTACACCGATTTAGCGAACGTGAGTTAATTTACCTATACGTAGAATACCTTAAATTATGTAGAAAAACGAGGTTTTCGCGGTAAAATTCTTGGCAAGAAATTGCGGATTCTTATTTAGAGAAAAGATTTCTTTTTCGCAGAAATAAAAACTTGTTCTGTTCTCAGTAACGCTGCTGAAGTTACGTCATTACGTCTCCATTTGCAGAAAACAGCACCCGCAGTTTACTTATACTAAAATAGGTATCTTCTGTAAAAAGATAAGTTGTTGAAACAAGGTACTGAAAAAACTAAATGTTTTGTATTATTTAATATTTCCCATTTGTGCGAAAGCGAACAGTATATTATATTCGCATATTCACATTTCGCTATTGGAAATAAGGAAATCTTTTAAAGTAGCTATCATAGATTGAAGCAGCCCTAAAAATAGCTTTTATATATTTAATTTTACCATATAAGCGTTCTTTAAAAAGGTTCTTTAAAATAAGTACGGTGCGTCTAGTCCAATATCTCTACATTTTTATTTTTATTAGTAATTCAAGAAAGCTTGAATAGTTGCCAATAGGTAGGTATTTCTAATCGTTTGGTACAATAAAAGGATATTGTGAAAAAATTCGAAAAACGCGATTTGACTTTGGCCTGAATGGGTTCACTCAGGTGTTAACTTGTAATTCTTGCTTTTATGCAGATCAACTTGAGAGCTACGTAAGCCGCAAGTGATCTTTAGTATTATTTTTATACTAGCTGTGCCCGTGGGCTTCACTCCCTGTGGGAATTTCGGGATAAAAACTATCCTATCCCTGGTTATCAGGCTATATCAAATTTTATCTATATAGGTTAGGTGGTTGAAGCGTGAAGTGGTACCACACAAACAAATATACAAACTCAATTTCGCATTTATAATATTAGTAGGAAGGATAGTAGGTTTCACTTTTAGTATTCGAATGTTATTTTTTGACGAAAATATCTTGAAAATTATTCAGTAGGTACCGTACTTTGGCAAAGTGGGTTGTTCAGCCTTTTTTCATGTAAAATATAAATTCACAAAAAATTGGTTTAAAAAGCTTTTTATGTGCAAATAGCTTTGCATGAACCCTTTGGAAACCCTTAGGGTACCTACGATGTCGGGAATCACTTCACGCCCTCGCGTCACTTCATGCAAATCCTTTGAGGATTGACGTCACTACGGAAAACTTTAAAGTACCTAGTCGATAAGATAGAGGATAAAATTATTGTTTTATTTATTTATTTTATTGGAGACATAGCTGTTAAGCCTAGCAACATATAGGATATAATTGATTTTTGAAAATGGAAAACCTGATGCAGAACGATAATGGTCCAGCTTAACTATTAGAAATATAAAAAGACGTCTTAGCAAAAGTTCTTCAGCCTGATGAGCATTTTCCGGAGTCATAAAGTTCACGCGAATGATGTCGCGGGCTCCGGCTAGTATAACATATTGGAGATAACCTGCCGCACATCGCTGCGTATTATCGACCAATGAGACTTCCGATCCGTCGTTTTGGACATCCTTGGGGAAGGCAGTCCAGCAGTGGTCTTCATGTGGCTGATATGTGGATCATGATGATGATGGTGAGAGCTGGAGCACACGATGCATTGAGGTGGCGCGGCTAGAGTGGAGTCACTGCGTTGTCTTACATAGAAATACATATCCCACCAAAAACACAAATGTGAAAATGACAGCCAGGTTCAAAATCCAACAAAAGGATTGAGACCTAAAACGCCGCCAAGTTCGGTAGAGAATTCTAAAATTTATTTATAAGAATCTTAAAAATTTGACATGGCTAGTTTTTTTCACCAGAAACTCGGATATTTAGAAGAATAGGACCAGTTCCAGTTGTGCAGAGATGAAAACTAGCTCGATATGGTTAGTGTAAATATACACACGACTGCTGCGTTGTGACATACCCATGCTAAATGACAGCTATAACTTATATACTTATACCGCCTTTGTATAAAACAGACTAACTTTGTTACAAGGTTTAAACCATTATCCGACCAAATCAAAATGAAATTTTCAGATGAGACATTGACAAATTACTAACCGTCTTATTATAAAACGCAGACTAACTTTGTTACTAGGTTTAAACCATTATCCGACCAAATCAAGTTGATATTTTCAGATGAGACACTGACGTATTACTAGGTGTCAACTTGATTTGGTCGGGTAAGAGTTTAATCCTAGTAACAAAGATAGTCTGCGTTTTATAATAAGACGGTAAATGTCAACGGATAATGGTTTAAACCTATATAGTGAAAAAGTTATTCTGCTTTTTATAATTTCCCATTTGTGCGAAAGCGAATAGTATATTATGTTCGCATATTCACATTTCGCTATTGGAAATAAGGAAAGTTGTTAAAGCAGCTATCATGGATTGAAGCAGTCCTAAAAATAGCTTTTATATATTTAATTTTACCATATAAGCGTTCTTTATATTTCAAAATAACTACGGTGCGTCTAGTCAAATATCTCTACATTTTTATTTTTATTAGTAATTCAAGAAAGCTTGAATAGTTGCCAATAGGTAGGTATTTCTAATCGTTTGGTACAATAAAAGGATATTGTGAAAAAATTCGAAAAACGCGATTTGACTTTGGCCTGAATGGGTTCACTCAGTAGGCCTACTCAGGTGTTAAGGGTCCTCCCCGCGCTAACGACCTTGAAAACACAAAAAAATTAATTTCTCTTTCTGTAAGTGAGATTATCAGAAACCCTCGTACAACTTTTTAGCTAGTATCCTTAAGTTTCATTAGAACCTTGAAAATCATTGAAATAAAATACCCTGAATTTTCCTTTGCAAAAAATACTAAAAACGGCCATTTTTGACTCTTTTTGTAAAGGTTTCTAAACCGGATAGTATTTCAATGACTTTCGAGGTTCTAATGAAACTTTAGGATACTAGCTAAAAAGTTGTACGAGGGTTTCTAATAATCTCACTTACAGAAAGAGAAATTAATTTTTTTGTGTTTTCAAGGTCGCTAGCGCAGGGAGGAGCCTTAACTTGTAATTCTTGCTTTTATGCAGATCAACTTGAGAGCTACGTAAGCCGCTAGTGATCTTTAGTATTATTTTTATACTAGCTGTGCCCGTGGGCTTCACTCCCTCTGGGAATTTCGGGATAAAAACTATCCTATGTCCTTCATGTCCCTGGTTATCAGACTATATCAAATTTCGTCTATATAGGTGGTTGAAGCGTGAAGTAGTAACACACAAACAAATATACAAACTCAATTTCGCATTTATAATATTAGTAGGAAGGATAGTAGGTTTCACTTTTAGTATTCGAATGTTATTTTTTGACGAAAATATCTTGAAAATTATTCAGTAGGTACCGTACTTTGGCAAAGTGGGTTGTTCAGCCTTTTTTCATGTAAAATATAAATTCACAAAAAATTGGTTTAAAAAGCTTTTTATGTGCAAATAGCTTTGCATGAACCCTTTGGAAACCCTTAGGGTACCTACGATGTCGGGAATCACTTCACGCCCTCGCGTCACTTCATGCAAATCCTTTGAGGATTGACGTCACTACGGAAAACTTTAAAGTACCTAGTCGATAAGATAGAGGATAAAATTATTGTTTTATTTATTTATCTTATTGGAGACATAGCTGTTAAGCCTAGCAACATATACGGTATAATTGATTTTAGAAAATGGAACACCTGATGTAGAACCACAATGGTCCAGCTTAACTATTAGAAATATAAAAAAGACGTCTTAGCAAAAGTTCTTCAGCCTGATGAGCATTTTCCGGAGTCATAAAGTTCACGCGAATGATGTCGCGGGCTCCGGCTAGTATAACATATTGGAGATAACCTGCCGCACATCGCTGCGTATTATCGACCAATGAGACTTCCGATCCGTTTTGGACATCCTTGGGGAAGGCAGTCCAGCAGTGGTCTTCATGTGGCTGATATGTGGATCATGATGATGATGGTGAGAGCTGGAGCACACGATGCATTGAGGTGGCGCGGCTAGAGTGGAGTCACTGCGTTGTCTTACATAGAAATACATATCCCACCAAAAACACAAATGTGAAAATGACAGCCAGGTTCAAAATCCAACAAAAGGATTGAGACCTAAAACGCCGCCAAGTTCGGTAGAGAATTCAAAAATTTATTTATAAGAATCTTAAAAATTTGACATGGCTAGTTTTTTTCACCAGAAATTCGGATATTTAGAAGAATAGGACCAGTTCCAGTTGTGCAGAGATGAAAACTAGCTCGATATGGTTAGTGTAAATATACACACGACTGCTGCGTTGTGACATACCCATGCTAAATGACAGCTATAACTTATATACTTATACCGCCTTTGTATAAAACAGACTAACTTTGTTACAAGGTTTAAACCATTATCCGACCAAATCAAAATGAAATTTTCAGATGAGACATTGACAAATTACTAACCGTCTTATTATAAAACGCAGACTAACTTTGTTACTAGGTTTAAACCATTATCCGACCAAATCAAGTTGATATTTTCAGATGAGACACTGACGTATTACTAGGTGTCAACTTGATTTGGTCGGGTAAGAGTTTAATCCTAGTAACAAAGATAGTCTGCGTTTTATAATAAGACGGTAAATGTCAACGGATAATGGTTTAAACCTATATAGTGAAAAAGTTATTCTGCTTTTTATAATAAGACGGAGGGTCTTTGAGTAAAACCACGGACAAACAGACATGGCAAAACCATAAAGGTTCCTTGTTTACTACGGCACCCTAAAAAGGTTAATGCATGCAAAATTAAAAGCGACGTCTGTCCAAGTTACACTGCACCCAAAACTTGAACTTTGTTACATAAATTAAATTGGAGCAGAATTTAATGAAAAGCACTTAAATCGTAGAGTTGAGCGGGTAGTGAAGTTTTAGAAGTAAGTTTATGAGAAACGAATGGTTGCAAACATAAAACTTTCATGAAGTTCGAGTAATGAAATTATAATTAGTATTAAAAAGTCTAACATTTCAAATTTGGAAGCCGATTTCTATTGGTAGTCCATCTTTATTTTCAAGGAATGACGACAGGCAGGCCAGACGGTTATGGTGGTAGTTATATTCAGAAGACCACGGCCAAATCTTATTTATAAAAAAAAAATGTTCACTAACCTCCTGCTGAAGTTCCTTGAGAACAAGACTTCCTAAACATATTTTTATATAAAGCTAATGTTATTTTATTACATAACGTTTCTGGGCAAAGTTAAATTTTATATATAAACATCTAACCGCAGGATATTCGATCGGTGAATAAATATTTATCATACCAACCAGGATACTGCATCTGCCTCGATAATTTTAGATTTTACCGCATTTACACATCAAAAGCCCATAGAGGTTTTAAGCCATATGATTTGAGCAGCAGAGTAGAATAGGACCACTCCAAGTCTTCTATTGGATGTCGTAGAAGGCGACTTAGGAACTACAAGCTGAACAAAGCTAGAAAACATAAGTGTGACCTCTTCAACGCGTCTGCCCAGGCGTGGAGAGTGTAGCCCAAAATCTCTAGCTATGCAGGCTATAAGTATTGCTCTGGTAGTAGGAAAAGGGTCGCGCTACTTATGCTCCTGCAATGGAGACTAAAGAAAGATCTGATGATTAACTAGTCTCAACAAATTAAACTTGTGACTCTGTGTGGAGTAGACCTCGCGAGACACCTCCAAACCCAATCCGTTAAAGTTTATCGGCTTACAAAGTTATTCAGACAAACAATGTACAAAATAATTTAATAAAACAGAAAAATAGTGTCTGTACATTGAATATATTTGCAAAAAAAATAAGGGCGATGCAGAAATAGTAATGGAGTAAGAAATAAAGAATGTCTATCTGTTTGTCTGTTTGCCAGTTTGTACATGCTAATCTCCGGAAATACTAGACGTATTCAAATGAAACTTTTTTGTTTTATAGCTATTAAGCCTGGGCAACATATAGGGCATAATTGATTTTGAAAGATGGAACACCTGATGCAGAAACATGATGGTCCTGCAAAACTATAAGAAATATTAAAATGACGCCTTAGCAAAAGCCTGATGAGATGAACACTACAATTATGAAAGAAAATATTTACCACAACCATCTATTTACATATAATTATCATTTGTAGTAGTTGAGTCATTGCTGTGAATAATTGTTGACCTATGTCCTTATTGTCTATGGCCACTCGTAGGATCGTACCATATAAAACTCATTGGAATATACGCTATTGTCCCAAATATACATCATAATCGTCATCATCAGGTCTTTTTAGTCTCCACTGCAGCAGCACGACCCTCTCTGTACTACCATAGCCATACTCGGCCAGAGCAGCCAGAGGACTTGGCCTATACTCTCGACGTGTTGGAGAGGTCTCATTGATGTTTAAAAGCTTTGTTTATCTTGTATTTCTTAAGTCGCCTTTACGACATCTACGGGAATATACGTCTAATACATCCGTAATATACTTACGTCTGGCTACTTTTTGTTGAAGTCAACAGACGGTAAGCATTTATCGTGGACAATATATTATTAAGATTGGTTTAATCTTACCTTGAAGGGCCTAACGTTTTATAGCTCAGAATATTTTTTTGTTAAATTTATATTTAAAAAATTCTTGAGCTCGTCCATGCTTCGGAAGGCATGTATCGTTGGTCCCGGCTTTCATAATTGTATGGCAGTCGTTAAGCCATGTCAGATGCCTTTAGGTAGCTTGAAAAGACTGACACCAGTGTTGGCTACTTACACAATACAACAAACAAACAAACAAAAACTAGTGACACGCCACGGCTTCGCGCGAGTATGAATTCATATCAACCTTGAACCTGAAACCTATTTATTGATAAAAACCGCATTTAATTTGTTGCGTAGTTTAAACGATTTAAGCATACATAGATAATGGGACAGACGGCTGGAAGTAGCTTTGTTTACAATTTAGCCATCCCAGGTACACCATCGCTCTCCTTTCTAAATAGGCGAGATTAACGTATATTTTTAAATGAAAATTTCCTTAACGAAAAATATTTATTAACACTTTAATAACCATACAAAAATTCATTTCAAACAAGGGCGTGACTGAACCTTCTTTTGGATCTCCACTTTATTAGTTTAACCTAATACTTTATTTTAATTGACCGAGCGAGCGAAGCGAGCGAAGCGTCTCAGTTTCGAGATTAGCCAAAAATTCTTTTGTCCATCTGTCTGTATGTCTGTCTGTCTGTTCTCGCCTACAGGTCGCATTTCTTAACCGATTCTCGTGAAATTTTGTAAGCAGATTCAGCAACTAAATAGAATTTTTTTTGGCGAGCCAGTTTTTCGAAATTTTTCAAAATGTCGGATATATGGTCGTTTAAAATTTTAAAAGTGTCATATATCCGCCATTTCCAAATATTTTCAAAAATTTCACCAGACTTTTTTGTTGCCATTATAAAAACGCAATTTTTTATTTGAACAACTTTTTTGTCTGAACAACTTTTTTATACGTTATACTTGAACGGGTTTAGGATGACTCGCGAAGTCTAGCTGACTGAGCCGTGACGGATATTAAATACAAATCTTCTTACAAAATATACTGAAACTATTTATGGGTGAATTCAGTCCGGGTTACTGAACAACTTTCTTAAAAATGCATATCTTACTACAGACACAGATCGTGTTATACCGGCGCTGGCAGCCAATTTGGCGATCAGCGCCGGCAGCGGAGGCATATCCTTTGGAATAATATTCGCGAGGTCTAAGTTCGTGGCGAACTACTAGTTTAGTTACTTTATCAGTTAAACCTAATACCGTATTTTAATTAAAATTAGTTTATTACAGTAAAGTTTATCGCTCATATTTGCGTAATTTGTGGTAATGAGCAATAAGGAAAGACTAGTATACTTATGATTTGTTTTATCCTCATGATTGTCTGTATTAGTTAATATGTTGTAGTGGACGGACGAATCTTTGAAACTACCGTCACTTTAATAGTGATTTTGCCGCCCTAGGCTCTATCTATACAGTTAGGCATAAAGACGTGTATATATGTACGGAACCGAACTCGTAAGGACAAAATGTGTGCTTCTGTACTTGGCTGTAAGTTCTTTTTATTTATACTCTCAACTTAAGTATAAAGGTTAATTTTGTGTGCGGTATTACACCTATGTATACCAGAGACATACATACAGATCTGAATCTGCTATTTAAAAATCTACCTCTGTGGTCCAGTGTTGGTTCGAATCCCACTCCACCCCAGTCTGGTTGAAATATTGCAGGCTTGAATCACCTGATTATCCGAAAAGAAAGATGTTTCCGTGTTTTGGAAGGCACGTATAAACTGAGGGTTCCGAACGCCATCTAGCGTTTGATCATCAAACTACCCAAGGATTGGTTCTGGTTTGCCCTTTGGGTTGCGGAGGTCAGACGGCAGTCGCTCTGTGTATAAACCAGCAACCTTGTCAAATCTCCTTCGTTAGCAGACCCTGGGCTCTGAAGCATTACTGCAGAGGATGCAACCGGGAAAATACTCTTAGATGATGATAACTAATACCTACATAAACTTATGACCTAACGAATATTTATTTTAAATTTCAGTGACCATTGCTGTTTACATCATGGGAAGTATTATAGTTATACTTTCTGTATTACTTGGCGTATTGGTATATAAATTAAAATATACTAAACACAAAGTAAAAGATAACTGCAACTTACTGAATATGGAGAAAAATTCAAACGAAATCAGAGAAACAACAAACTTACATCAAACACCAAAAGCCTCACTAACACAAGTATATCAAGAACCACAAGCCTCACTAGAATTAAATTTCTGTAATTTGAAGAAAAGAACAGAAAATACAGAGACACCGTCTGTAGCAGATGAAAAAGAGAATACTCAATTAAATCAAAAGTTAACTACGCAAATGAAAAGTCCGTCGTATATTGCGGCGCAGTTAAATATAAATCAAGAGCTGAAATATCACCTTCTTAAAACACGCAGACAAGCGGTAATAGAACGAGATGAGATACACAAAATATGTGAAAATGAATTGACTAAATCTCAAACTCTTAACAATAGTGTACATAATTTGAAAAATACTGCCACTGATAAACCAAAAAACAAATTATCCGTATCAGATGTAGAAAAATCAGCCTCAATGGCTCATTTATTACAAACAGACGATTATTATGATGAATTACCTCCCAGTTCGAGACAAGTACAACCAATAGCTGAAGAGGTATATGATATGGTACCACATAGTAAGAATGTAGTAGTCAATGACGAAGATACGGACTACTTAGTTTTTATGTGTGATGAAAGGAGTGATGAGCCTTGTTATATAAATGCTAAAATATCTATGTAATGTGCTCGTAATAATATTGTTTGTGTAATTGATATATGATTTTAGAGTTTCCCTGTATGTCCTGTAATACTAATAACAGTGGGTAATGTGTTGTAAATATTGTATATAGTAAAATATTAAGGAAGAAGTGTACAGTATTTTCCGGTTAGGGTCGGAAATTCTATACGACAAGTATTCTATAAACGCGTAGAATTAAAATTATCAGATTCAAATATGAGCATTTAGTTTAGTTGATTTGTGTGGTCGTTTATGTTACTAGTTGTATCCAAAGCAAAAAAAGAAATATCATTCAGATTATGTACTAATACTCAAACATGGGAAGGTATGATTTGAAAGCGCTTGATTTTCTTTTTGCTGTTTTTAAAAATTTCATCTCTTCCCTTTTACAAATGTCCAGCTCTTGGTAACATGACAATGGCGACAGCGATTATCGAGCGCTATCATCCTTTACTATCTTGCTCTTCGTCATAATAATGAGTAAGATGGCACTATCAGTCACGCGATATAAACTTTATCTGGGTTTATCAACAGTGCGGTGCTGCAGGGGCAGGATTCTTGATGCTGAGCCCAATTTTTTTTTCTATATTTCGGCCCCATTTATAATCGCGCTTAACGGCTCACCTTTTGTTTATAATAACTGACGAATGTCGCAGCGCAGCGTCAACAGTCAGACCAATGCCCGTTATGACGCAGTATCATACAGCAACCACTGGTTGGTCCAAATATACTTAAAAATAAATATCACAATATTGGGTGTGATGATTCGGTTGATAGAATGCTATCACTTATTAAAATGTGCTTGTTTATGTTAAAATAGTTCATTTAAGTTTGTAATTGTGGTTATTTAATAAAATAAATTTTAGGCCCATTAAGACGGTAAAGACGTCTGGCCAGCGTGGAGAGTGTAGGCTAAGTCCTCTGGCTGCTCTGACCAAGTATGGCTCTGGTAGTACAGAGAGGATTTTGCTCCTGCAGTGGAGACTAAAAGACCTGATGATGATGAAGACGGTAAAAGTTTTTTGCCTGTTTCATATTTTCCATTCCATTTTATTGAAGCAATAGAAAACTTACATGGTCTAAACGAATCGTCAGCCAAACAAAACATTTATAAATACGACCTCCGTGGCGTAATGGTTAACACGCTAGACCGCCAATCTGGAGGTCCGGGGTTCAATATTATAAAATATAGTATGGTTGAGTTAGTATCCCATAATACAAGTTTAAGCTTACTCTGGGGCTAGCTCAATCAGTGTGATTTGTCTTTATTTAATTATTTATTTATTGCTTTAGTAAAATGATATGCAATAGACAAGACGCTTGCATCGTCTAAATGGATCTTTAAATAATAAGGTTAGATAAATGGACAATGCGTGTTAAACTAAAATTGTATAATTGTAAATAATAATAAAACAATTTTTTTTTATAAAAAACTTAAATTAACGTAAGCCTTAATTTAATCTCTTATTTGGTTTTTACTTATTTCCTGTAGATTTATTTGCCAGTCAACAAAGGCCTCCTCCAACTTTTTCCACTCACGTCTTTCTTGAGCCACTCTGTTCCATGTGACGCCTGCCACTTGTGTAATGTGGTCATCCCATCTTTTTTGTGATCTACCTCTTTTCCTTTTACCTTCTCTAGGATACCATCGTGTCACAATTTTGCTCCATTTCAAATAATTGTAAATATCTCAACCCAAATAAAAGAAATATATAAATGCTTAAGTACAGCTTTTATTTTTAGTAACAGCTAATTTCCTTAATTGCTTTGTATCGGGGTTTACCGCTGTTATATACATTAGTTCCATTACCGATAATTTTATAATTGTCACTCTCTGTAATTTAGGAAGGAATTATTTATGTTGTTGTACTTAGTAAGTATCGACTTTGATGAACAATTTAAAAAAAGTGTTCTCAAAATAATACTTATGAGATTAATTTTAAGATCCACTTCGGGTCACTGAGCCAGCGAAGCAAGTAAGTAGAATAATTTTATCTTCTAACTGACTTGGTTTTTCATACAGATTGTAAACTCAAAACTTTTAGTGAAGCAATTTTGCAATACTTGCATTCTTGTAGATGAACACCTTTACACTAGCAAAGTATAGTATTCAAAATGGAGTTAGTCGCGAATGGTCTTAAATGCAAATAGTCTATATGGAAACTCGTCTAAAACGCAACTCGGAACTTTTCCTTTCTTTAATAATAACTAACTACTAACTTAGTTTCAAAGTTCAAGTTCTAGTCTGCTTGTACTTAAAATTTTGATGATCGGTGAGTGCGTGAACGTCAACTAAAATTTGCTTGCAAACTATTAGTACAAAGAATGAATTAATTTGTGATAAAGATAGGCATAGTTCGATCTCTAAGTTACAAGTTACAAAAAAAATGGATTCTAACTTTTTTCACAGTGGGTAACAGGGATGTCAAAAGTGCCTCAAAGTGCTTTGAGGCTCGACTTGGCAAGAGTACTACCGTACCCCCATAATAGTTTCAAAATAAAATAATATTTAGATCTCGTGTCAGCTCACCAACAGTTGTTTCTGACATTTTCATTGGACTGCAAATGATGACCGTCATTTGAGTCAGTACGTCATTGAGTGTCATCTGTTGCTGTCTTGCTGACAGTTTCATTTATGTTGTATTACGTGCTTTATTAACGTTTGCTGAGTAAGATTGATGTGACGGATCTATGTGGTAATTTCGTGTGATTATGATTAAGCTACCTTCTAAGTTCTAATAGTTGTGAAGTTTGAAGGGAGTAACTATAATTTTCTATTAATTTTACACCGGATATTTCCAATAACAAACATAATTTTTTTTGACTAATGAATTTAAATTATGAAAATACAATAAATAAAACCGTTGTATCGATGCAATTAATAAAAAATATCTTTTACAATTTGATGATAACGAATGTTTGTAATATTCTGTAAAATTCATCTCGCTGACAAGTTTAACTAAGCTAATAGGAGCGACAGAGGACCTCGAACGGTTTTGCATAAAATATAAAAATACAATAAAATATACGTGTTTACGCATTAGAAAACGCTTTTATTTGGTCACATATTTTTGCTGCTAACTGTACATACAAATATGGGTACGGTCAGGCATATATGTCGATTGATGTGAAGTAATAATTTACAACAATACTTCCACTAGAAAGCCATCGGCAAAGGGACAGCTCAATCTAGAAATAAATTTACATAATCAAAGGTCGAGTTTTTGCCACCTATAACCCGAAATAACTATGTAATGTTTTTTTAACAAATCTAGGTTTAACTGCCTCGTAAACCATGACAAAATATATGCGGACATATTTCAGAAATTCAATTTAGCTAGACACTATGCAAATTCCGAGTTAAGTAATTTTATTATGCCTGACATACTGCCAGTCGGCTTTGCACTAGCAATTTCGGTCGTTGGATCCAGATTATTGCTATAATAATTTTATAAGCTGATAGTATCGTCAGGTCTGTGTCACTCCCTGTTTAGGTATCGAAAATATACTACATTACTAAATTCATGTGACATGAATCGTATGTCTAGAGATATAAGAAAGAAATTGGCTTGTGATGCACTTCTAGGTATCTAAATAAAAAGGTGCCGAGTTCTGACGCGAGCTAAATAAAACCATATCGCTAACGACATTGAGTTGATATTTCTTTGAATTCCTTTGCTGAGTAAGACTTCTGTATGTGAGCACTACTACTTATTCTGTGTTATCGTTAGTGGATAACTCGTCATTTGTTAAAATCTTCTTCTGCCTTTCCTTTTCACTATTGATGTAGGGTTGGATTTTTTCTTCTAAATATGGAACTAAATTTAATATGGCACCATAGAAATCTATATATATTAAAAAGCTATGCTCTTGTCGGCGGAGTATAATTTTTTTCCATTTGTCTCTCTCGTCCGCCAGTCGTTTTACTTCGTTGAACGACACAACCTTCATGCTCACCTTATTTTCATTCTCCTTTATCAGCTTTAGGCAGCTGTGTCAGGCACAGCTGCCTTCCTGGTCCAATTTCCCTTCTAATTTTTTTTATGAAATCGTAGTTTCGTAACAGATGACCTAGCATCATTTCTCGTCTATTCTCTATTGAAGATAAACATGCACCTACCCTCTCTTACATTTTTCAGGACCTGCTCATTGATATTTTTTTCAATACAGATTAAATATTATTCGGTGGCTCCATCACTTTAGGTTCATTACCTAGTTGACAAACTTTACAAACTTTTTTGCATCTGTCGCTATGAGGGTAGATGAATATTATTGACGGTAAGGTCATCGTTTTTCCTCGCGCTGATCTATGAGAAGCTACCTTGTGAAACCATATCACGGATTGAATATACTCTCTAGCCCACACAGTTATTCTGTTCCCACAAGGCTTACCGCCCGGGCAAAGAACAAGTACACTATTCACGTACAGAACCTTACCACAGGTATGGCACTTCATACAAACGGAGCAACATATATACCTAGTACTACTACAAACGAAACAATCCGTCCGTGCACACGTCAAATGTGTGAGTTAAACAATCAGGGTCGCCACCACAGAATTTGTTGCTTTGCTTACCTGTTTTCATCACTCGTAAATCTATAAAATTTTCGTTATCTACTGTTTTCCGTGGATAAACAATGATAATGTGCGCAGTTTCTCACCATTATAATTCAATAATCCTAAGTGACTCGCGTAATATCAACGTGCGACTACCAATAACCCTGTTTTACTGCCGCTTACACCTCACAATAATGGGGGAAGGGTTGCGGGGACACCAGATTGCGGGGGACGGTGCGAGTTTCCGTTCTGTATGTAATACTATTATTAATTCTGTGATCTTACACAGCAAAGGAATTCAATGAAATATCTACTTAATGTCGTTGGCGTATGGTTTAATTTATCTCGCGTCAGAACTCGGCCCCTTTTCGTTTAGATACCAAGAAGTGCATAGCGAGCAAATTTCATTCTTATTACTTTAGACATACGATTCATATCACTGAATTTCCCACTTCAGAGTGGTCGCCGTGCGCGTAGTAATAATGTAGGTATATTTTTGATACCTAAACGTGCAGTGACACAGACTTGGCCTGTGTGAACTAGTGTAAATGAAACATAAAATATGGTCATGTGACGTGATCCAAATCTATTATAATAATAAATTCGAAGGTTATTAAGTAGTTAAAACAAAGCCTGAATATTTGGAAAGTATACCTTAATACCTTTGCATACGAAAAACTAACAAACCCCGTGGAAAATATTTAATGCCGTTCGTATATCAGAAGACATTCAAAAAAGCATTTTGGTAAAGAAATTAGTTTGATAGGAAAAATAAAAACGAGATTGTCCAAGTAGACCCTCATTAAAAAAGCCTGACTTAAATATAATTTTTGAATCCAACCCACTTTTATTTCGCAGCGTCCAATGTTATTTACGTATCTTCAAGTGTCGCTGTCAACTTTCGTCAGTCTCTCACAAAAGGCTTGAAACAATAGGATTCTGCAAATGTAGAGCATAACAGTTGAAACACGTCTCCCTGTCTGAAATGCGAGAAATAAATCCACCAGTCTGGTTTAGTTCGTATGCAAATTCAATACAATGCAAATATGCCACTATTGTGATACTATATATGTTACGGACTAAGTGATTGATTAGACATTTTAATAAATGCCCTGGGAAATGCTTATCGTTGGGGTAAAATAGCCGCTAATAGTAGACACTTTGTTGCATAGTCATGTAGACCATTCAGGTCATGTAATATAGGTTATGGTGCAGGAATGACACTTGTGCCACCCCCTAGCTGCCAACAGTGTTCTTGCAGATTCTAGTAGACTACCGAGGTCTTATTGTAGTATACCTATAGGTTATGGTGCGGCGGGGTGGCCTTTAGGCCAGCTATTCATAGTTGTTAGTTACATGACTCTGCAAGAACAATATTAATTGGCACCATAACCTACATGACCTGTACATAATTCGGTGTTGCCAAATCAGACGCTTTTATTACTTGAGGGCACACAATACACAGCAGGGCGATGTAGCTCTCCATTATTATCACTTCACCCATAAACCGCATGGCAATTTTAATCAAAATATCTAGGCAATATGATATTTATAAGAAAATTCTAAAAGTTTCTGATACTCAGAGAAAAGACAGTATAATAGTATTGATTGTGTTTGTTTATTTTTCGTGGTAGTGGCCCATACTGGTGTCAGAATTTTCAAGCTGCCTAAAGGCATCTGACATGGCTCAACGACTGCCAAACAATGGTAAAAGCCAGGACCGACGGCTTAGTGTCCCTTCCGAAGCATGGAGGAGCGGCATCCATCCAAGTGCGGAACACGCTGGATGTAGCTTAACTTACGAAAGCGCTAGTAACGCATACTCCAGCCTCCACCGAGCTCCGCATTGATTGTTAAAATACAGTAAAGCAGATTCTGCCGACAATGGGGTCGTTGTTTGTTTCGTGTGTGTAAAAGGCCAACACTGGTGTTAGATTTTATATAGCTTGACGACTGCCATGCAATGATGACAGCCGGGACCAACCTGTGCCTTCCGAAGCACGGAGGAGCTCGAAAATTGTGCCACTTGTGGTCACCCATCCAAATGCGGAGCACGCCCGGTGTCGCTTTACTTGCGAAAGCTCTTCCATCGGGCCACCGAGCTCCTCCTCCTAGTTTTTCCATACAAAAACTGTTCGATAAGTGACTTCCCGTTTCAAAAATGGCACCACTGGCTATGAACAAAATCAGCATAAAATACCAAAACATTCTGAATACAACAACAATTGTTACCGACGCGTCCATTTGAGTGGAAATGACGGTAATTGTACACTTCACATCTGGCATCGACATGGAAATGTCCGTGCGTACTATTTTTTACCCGACTACGATGAAGCCAAAAGAGGGTTATGTGTTTTGCTACTATGTATGTATGTATGCTCGTATCTTCTATGACATCCATGGTACCTTAACAATCATTGGCAGCGTCTTAGCTATTCACTGATTATACAACGCCGAAAGGACATACCCGTAATAAATTAAACCACGAGGTACTCTAGATTACTAAGTATAAGAAAATTTGTAAAGTAGTCAAAGGACAAAAAGAATTTGCATTGATGGAAAACCAAAAGGAAATCGACATTCCTATACATTTTTATATGGACAAAAATGTACAGGAATGTCGATTTTCTTTTGGATTTTTGACCGTTATTTCAATTTCATTGTACGATAGTGAACTAGTATAGCCTGCGGTTCTATTTATAAGGGGTATTTCCGTTCTTATATTATTTAGGCTTTAAATATAATGAACTAAAAAATAAAATAAATCGAATCATACCGTGTTAGATATCAAATGCAAGGGTTCAATTAGCACATTTCAAAAATATATACATTACTAGCTGTTTCTCCATGCTATGCTTGCATTCACTGGTAAAACGTACTTTTCTGCAAGAATATTCCTGTGGTTGGGTTTTAGTTAACAACCGACTTCAAAAAAAGAGCAGGTTCTTAATTTGTCACTAGCTTTTATTTTTTTATGAAAGCCTTTAGGTTAACTGGTACACAACGCTTCTAGCGTTAAGTTGGTTATTATATCTGAACAATTTGTACTTATTTGATGCACAATAAAAAAAATGTAATTAAAAATGGATTGATTAATTTAATCACAGTAAAATATCATTGAACTTTGATTAAATTCTTACAAACAGTCGAGACACTTACCCGCAGGGTCTCAACTCATTAAAGTCATCGGCAAATCCTCTGCCATCTTAATTAGCAATTAGGGTGACATCTGAGATGTAAAACCCTGTTATTTATGTTTAAGATTCATTGCACTGATAATAAATAAGGTAATTTTGTATATTTTTTTATATGGATGACGTCAAGGCGCTTACATGCATATATCTGCACTGTGAAAAAGTTATCAAATAGACTTATAGTAAGCCAAGCTCCTTATTCTGTACGATCTAACGTAATAATAGAATATACATATAGCGTTTCCATATACGTGATCGAATCAGAAATGAGGAAATTCGTAGGAGAACTAAAGTCACTGACATTGCCCAGCGGATTAGCTTGTGAAGTGGCAGTGGGCGAGACACAGCGCGACGAATCATATGGTCGATGGGGCGAAAAGGTTCTAGAATAGCGTCTGCGTACTGGCAAGCGAAGCGTAGGAAACCAACCTACAAGGTGGTTGGATAACCTGACCAGGGTCGCTGGAAAGCGCTGGATGCAAGCTTGCACGATGCACTCTTATTCGGTCGTTTTGGAAATCTTTGGGAGGCTTGATTTTTGCAGTCAAAAGTGGTTTCGACCGATGCCCTTAGTGAAAAACAATTTAGACTGCAAAAACCAGGTAAAACTGCTTTAAAACTTTAGGTCAAAATTCGTAAAAACTTATGGTGGTTAGAGAAAACCAGTAAAATCATAAAAAATGTGTCATAAGACAATTTTAAGATGTAATATTTACGTGTTTTGTGCATACAAAATTAAGTTGGCATTGTACTAGACCTTATCATTACATGTAGGCATTATATACACCTACATACCCGTGAGAAGCAGTGACAAGCCGTTAATTTCAAGTTATTTTTCTCATTATCCGCAAACCATTTGTTTCTTCGCAGATTTATGTCAGCTTTGCTGCTCTCAAAGGAAATTCTAGGCTATTTATTCTCGTCCGTTATTTATAGGAGGCTTCTGAAACACTTTGTATTATTTAAATGAACCCGCAGTGATTGGTTGCCTTGTGGTTTGATGCTAATAGAAATAATTACTTCACTAGAATGGATAGCTTTTTCAGTACATTTCTAGAGCTTGTTTTGGGACGCAGCGTGCAATACCTAATTATATTTATTTACCAATTTATGTACACGGAAAATGTATACAGAGAATTCATAAAATAAAAGTTATAAAAAAATAGAACCTGGGCGACCGAGCTTTGCTCAGTTATTACTATTTATTGTACACTCGTTTGATGCCGTCCGCGTCTTAACCCGCTGGACCAGACGGACAGTGGCCGGCATTACGAGAAATTAGCGACCATATTCTGCGTGGAAAGAAAAACGCATGAAAACTCGAAAACACGCGTTTTCCCGTACATAAAACTAATCTAGATCGATTGTATACCCCCAAAAACCCCCATATACCAAATTTCTGCGAAATCGTTAGAGCCGTTTCCGAGATCACAGAAGAAAAAAATTTATACCTATTTAAATATACAAGAATTGGTCGTTTAAAGGTATAAGATATACAGACAAATCACACAGATTGAGCTAGCCCTAAGGTAAGTTCAAGACTTGTGTTCAGTTATGGGATACTAACTTAACGATACTATATTTTATAAATATAACATCAGCCTAAGACATCTGATATAGCTTAACGACTGCCATACAATGAGGACAGCCGGCCCCAACGTCAATCTGAAAAAGATCATTTTCCATCTTGACCTGACCTGGGATCAAACCCGGACCTCCGCTGTGACAGCGTGATATAATTACTACTGGACCACAGAGATTACAATGAATATACATACACAGTTGTCCTTTGGGGAAGACTAAGCATTTTGGATCTTGCGGCATTAAGTAGAGCCCAGGGCCGCAAGATTGAAATTCCAAGTTTAGCGAAATGGGCGAGAAACATACAAAAGTAGATATGATTTTCCAAATGAGTGCGCAATCACAAATACAGTGAATAATATACAAACAGATTCCGTCAAATAGCGACAAACCAGTTCAACCAGCGGCAAATCGTTCGATTTTAGGCTTCAAATGCAAAATATCATATCCATTTTGTTTGAGGCTACTTTTATGCTACATTTTCAAACATACAAATAGCGTTTAAATACAATTTGCTTTTAATTTTCATTAAAAAAGCGAGCGAAGTGTTCAGTGTCTACTAAGATATTCGGGCTGGCGAGTTATTCCGGTCGGATCCCCAAAATCTGATACCCTAGAGTAGGGTATAAAAAATAATTAAAATAAAATAAAAACGGATCCTCCAGGGCCTAGAGGATCCGTTTTATTTTAATTATTTTTTATTCTTGTCTGATCCCCCGTCCAGGGTATCAGAAATAATAGGTTATTAAAATATTGTATTCCGATCAGATACACAAACATAATTTTGGTACAGTCAGTAACAAAATATTTATATTAAAATAGAAAATTTTATTGCACAAAATAAATATTTACATAGGTATACAATAATTATAGGTATACAATTATATAACTAAAAACTAAAGAACCTACCTAAATTATAAAACTATAAACTAAAATAATCTAATTAAAAACTTTAAACATGTTTACATTTTGTTATTAAGCCTAATTATTTACATTAATGTACCATATTATATGCGGTTACTGTAATAATTGTCTAAAGAAGGATTTTTTATTAAGTTTATGATTTTTAATTGGTTAATTATTTACAATTTCATTTCGTGTTATCTAAACCAAAGATGCATATTTGTTAATCTGTGATTGACTAATTACAACTGATTATTTTTTAATCCCATAAAAAGATGAGACATCAGCTTAATAAACCTACCCGTTTCACGCACCCACAGCGTAATTAACTGTTTTTCTCTTCACTGTACTTACCAATGAAAAAAGCGTAGAGGATCAAATTAACCTAATCAATTTTATAGTGAATCTGACCGGATAAAAAAAATTGACAGTCCCAAGTAGGCCAAGTCCTCTGGCTGCTCTGGCCTAGTATATGGCTCTGGTAGTACAGAGAGGGTCGTGCTCCTGCAGTGGAGACAAAAAGACCTGATGAAGAATTGACATTCCGTTTGGTAGATCAGACCAGAATAACTCCGGCTGGCATATGGTTGTGATTACCTATTTTCTCAGCCTATTTTCATTACATCACTTGATCTATGACCTCATTAAATACGAGCCTTGTTGGTTTAGGAGTTGCCGTTATTTTGGGTTGTAAACAGGTCTCAAGTTTACAGTCGCGGTGGAGGTTAATTACGTCTTGATGACAAAAAAAGAAGTTTATTTTATGTACATTTCATCTTAGTTTATCTTACTTTTATTATGAATGAAACACGAATAATTTTTTAACTGTTTTATTTATGGCTAAACTACTTAATACATTTTAAATAAAAATTTGTTCAAATTATGTAAATTATTTAACCTACATATTAAAATAAAATACTATTTTAAAATAAACCTTTACTTACTAGTTATAACCTTCCACTGAACAAAAATAGATCAAACTAGAACCGACAAACCTTCCTGCAAATGCAGCGTTGCAAATGTTGCAATACAAGCTGCGTCGTTTCGTTTCTCGTATGCAAAGATTACGTTTTTGCCATTTTGCAGTCTAATACGAGTATTGCGGTTCCAATACTCCGTAATCATTCGCTCAGCTCTGACTGTTGTAGTTTTTTTCTGATTGAAGCATGAGAGTGGTTTGGTGTGGACGTTGGACATTACTCTTTTCTATTGCATTTTAGAAGTAAAAATATTATAAAAAAATTGTTCCTTCCTATGATACCTCAAAGAGTATCTAGATTATGCTCTTTTTATTGCAATAGGGAAAAAAAAACCTTAGAGTAAAAAATAAAACTAGAACTAAATAAAACTGGAACTGACAAACCTGCCTGCAAATTCTGCGTTGCAAGTTTTGCAATACAAGCTGCGTCGTTTCGTAACTCGTATGCAAAGATTACGTTTTTGCCATTTTGCAGTTCAATAGTTGTAGTTTTTTTTTTCTGATGTAAGCATGAGAGTGATTTTGTGTGGACATTACTCTCTTCCATGACATTTTAGGAGTAAAAATATTTAAAAAATGCATTTACCTAAGATAAGTCAAAGGGTACATTTAAGTACGTAGATTGTATTGTTTTTGGAACGTGGTTTAGGAACGTAGTTCATTATCGCGCGTTGCGAAAGGATTAAGACGGAAAAAATTAAGACCAAAAGTTGTAACGACACTTTTTGCTATAGTTGTAAGCCGTCCGGCGTGCGCGCGTTTCTCAGTCTGTCTCTCTCTCTCTCTCTCTCGAACTTCGTTCCATCCGGGTGTCCCTTGACACCTCTCAAGTTTTTTGTTGCAATTAGCGAAAAAAGACTACGTAAAAAAAAATTTTTTAGGTAATTAGTATAAAAATTTTTTTTAATAAGGCAGCTAAACAATTTATCAAATTTTAAGATTTCACGGAAACACTGTATTGATATAAAATATGTGAGAGTCCCTTATACATAAGCACAGGTCTTTTTCAAATTTTAAAAATATCAATCTGTTGTTTCATTACACAATCCTGTTACCTTTAATTTAAAGTAAATACATTGTTGAAACACGAATCGGGATAATTGAGCTGAACGGGTTGGTGCGACCTTATTCACAAAATTAAATGCTGCGCAGAAATAAATCTCCATATAGATTCCTGGATAGTAGATAAAACTGAGTGCAATATGTTTTTTTTTGACGTGATAACGTCTTTAAAATCGTTTTAGTCGGGTGACATGTTCAGAAACTTGTGTCACACCAAAACCTCACGATCGCGATCGCAGGTATAACGAGAGAGAGACGGACCGATCTCCCGTGTCATCTCGAGCGCTGCCAGTCATTCCGTGAAACGACGTTTTCACGTAAACATCTCGATCGTAAACCTACTTTACAAACAACCAATTTTTTTTTTATTAACATATCTCTCGTACTTTTGAAACTTATTACTAGTGGCCCTGTGAGTTGTAGACTTCGCGAGTTTTTGAAACCCCGCATTTACGTCATTCTGAAAAATGTTGATTCGGCAAAAAATTCTTTATAATTACCGAACCTGCTTACAAAATTTCACTAGAATCGATTGAGAAATGCGACTTGTAGGCGAAAACATCTGAACGTTCAAAAGTACGAAAAAAAATTAAATGAACTTAAGGGCATTATGGTTCCCCTCTGCCGTTTTTAAATTTTTATTTAATAAAACAAGAGGGGACGTCTGTATGTTTCAGCAGTTCCAGTCAGAAGTTTTAAAGTCATACCTATGCATGTTTTACATGAATATCACTTCTTTACTTTTAGCATTTTGTGCCTTTGTCGTTTCAGACCGCAAAATGCCAGCAATTATATTTTAATTGCAAGGCCACTCGTGGCGGGAAAAAAAGTGTGAGTTGTGATAAACGACTGCGCTTCATGTGCACTTTTTTAACTTACCTACAATTTACACTAGCTGCGCCCCGCGGTGTTACCCGCAGTAAAAGTAGCCTATGTGTTAATCCAGGTTGTCAGCTTCCTGCATACTAAATTATATTAAAATTAGTCCAGCCGTTGCGTGTGAAGAAATAACATACATACACATACACACACACCCCCACACACACATACATACACACGAACTTTCGCCTTTATAATATTAGTGTGTGTTAAGAATACAACCGCGATAAAGCCATCTCCGCAAATGCTCTTAGAAGACCTCGCTTCGTAAACGCACGGCAGTGACGTCATAAAATTAAAAAGCGAGAGGACCGCCGTTTATGATGCGTCACGGACTTTGAGATTCGAAAAGCACGAACAAAGGAATCTACACGATTTGTTTTTAAACGATTTGTTTTAGTTACTATTATTTTAATAAATATTTTCTTCTTATAAAAATCAACGATTTCTTCTTTTGGTTGGTGTACGCATTATTTGCACCTAAATTTATCCCGAAAATCCAGTCGACAAGGGGAAGAGGATTATACGAGGCTGCCGCCAACATATTGTTCCATACCAGCCGCATCTTCGCTTCAAAACCAGCACAACGATCACGGTCAGGCCTATATCCTTATCTTTCCCTTCCAAATCGATCTCTGTACTAATATCGTTCTTTGATTTTGGCTTTTCAGCATACAATTGGTGTCATTATATCAATATCTACTACGTGCCAGGACGAGATTCAGCTTGTAAGTAGACTTATCATCTCATATAATTCCCCAAAATGGCTAACAAGGAGGGTGGACAGTTAAGGGTTCCGTCCCCAATTAGAGAATTAGAACAGCTGACCGAGCTTAAAAAACGAAGAGCCAGTGTAAAGACTAGGTTAACTCTGTTTATTAAATTTGTGTCTAAATATCAGGATCAGGTTATTAGTAAAAAAGAAAAGGCTGAGTTACGGTTGCGAATGCAATCAGCTACCGAGATTTTTCAAAAATTCAATGAGGTTCAGTGCGAAATTGAGGGACTAATCGTTGATGACGATAAGTGTCAACTCGAATATAGGGAAGATTTTGAGGAACAATTCTACGGTTGTTTAGCCACTGCACAATGCTTAATTGAGGAGGAAGTAAGCACCCCAGTGACAAATTCATCGCCTGGTGTAGTCAAATCTATTTTTAAACTTCCACAAGTGAAACTCAACATTTTTGATGGTGGTTACGATTTCTGGCTGGAGTTCATGAATTCCTACTTATCTATGATACACAATCGCACAGACCTTGATCCTATCCATAAATTTCATTATTTAAAATCATCTTTGACAGGAACTGCCCTTCAAGTCATAAGCGCTTTGGAGTTCACAGCTTCCAATTACGATCATGCATGGGAGCTTCTTGTAGAAAGATTTCATAACCATAGGTTATTGGTTCACAACCACGTTAAAGCGTTGTTTACAATGCAACAGTTAAACAGAGAATCACCTAGTTTAATTCGCACACTAATCGACACCGTTTCTAGAAACCTACGTGCATTACAAACATTAAACGAACCGACTGAGTCTTGGGATACGCTCATTATATTTTTATTAGTCTCAAAACTCGACCCGGCTACGGAACGCGAATGGGAATCTCATAAAAGTACAATTTCTACTAAAACCAGCACTAAGTTAAGTGATTTACTTACGTTTCTGAGAAACCGAGCTGATATGTTGGATATGGTGAACGCTAACAGTGTCACTAGACCAAAACACAGCAATTCTAGCGATTTTGGAAATAAAAAACAGTCACACACTTCACATACTCAGAGTTACGCGTCAACAACTCACACTAAACCAAAATCCCCACGCTCCGTTGTGTGTGTTATGTGTGGCGCTAATCACGCACTATACACCTGTGTTTCATTCCTTAACTTGCCAATAAACGACAGAATTAAATTCACTGATGAAAAAGGTCTGTGTCGTAACTGCTTGCGTACTGGTTATTCTATAAACGATTGTTTCTTTGGTAATTGTATGACATGTCAACGCAAACATAATAGTCTACTTCATACGAACTCAAGTGAATACAGTAATGAGATTTCAGTGCAAAATAACGCGACGGCGCAGTCACCAACGCAAGTAGCCACAACACTTCATTCAGTGTCAACAAGTGATATGCAAATGAGTCATCACTGCGCTCCTGCCGCCGCCGGCGCACCGCAGCCGACCCATATACTCACGGAACAGGTTTTACTGTCTACGGCACTTATTCATGTAAGCGATATCAATAACAAAATGCACACCTTTCGTGCACTTCTAGACAATGGAAGTCAACATTGTTTCATATCCGAAAGAGTAACCAAATTATTAAACGTCACATTATTACAGTCCACTGTTCGTGTCTCAGGCGTGGGACAATCAATCACGCAATGCAATAAGTCATGCGACTTAATAATTCATTCGAAAATAAACGATTATAAAATGCATGTCAATTGCTTTGTATTACCTTGCATAACATCTAGTTTGCCCGCAACAAAACTGGATGTCTCAAGTGTATGTATACCTGACAGTGTTATGCTAGCAGATTCGACCTTTTATATACCTGGTGAAATAGACATACTGATTGGTAGTGATAAATTTTGGGAATTATTAGAAATAGGTACTATGAAACTAGTAAACGGACCGGTTTTGCAAAATACAAAACTAGGCTGGTTAATATCTGGGCCACTTTACACAAGGGGTCATCGGGTAAAAGATGTCCATTGTAATTTTACGATTGATGATCAATTAAAACGATTTTGGGAGTTAGAGGAAATACCAAAGCGAATTATTATGACGGATGAGGAACTTAAATGTGAAGACATATTTTTGAAGTCTACTAGCCGTGACAAAAATGGACGTTTTTCAGTTCGTATGCCACTCAGGGAGTCACCAAACGTACTTGGAGATTCATACAAAATGGCAGAATCTCGTTTCTTGTTATTAGAAAAGAAATTAAATAAATTTCCTGAACATAAAAGTATGTACTCAGATTTTCTACGCGAATATTACCAATTAGGTCATATGAGTAAATTGACTACTTTTGGTCCTGTTTGTTATTTTGTGCCTCATCATGGAGTTTTTCGAGAAAGCAGCAGCACTACTAAGCTTCGAGTAGTTTTTGATGCTAGCGCGGTAACGAGTTCGAATAAGTCATTAAATCAGATTCAGTTACCTGGACCCAAATTGCAAAATGAGATTTTTTCTATATTGCTTCGTTTTCGACAATATAAATATGTGGCATGCGCTGACATAGAAAAGTTTTTTCGTCAAATTAATATTCAACCAGATCAAAGAATGTTGCAGTTGATTCTTTGGAGAGAAAACAGCTCGGATCCTATACAAATTTACTGTTTGAACACTGTCTCATACGGAACTGTATCAGCACCATTTTTGAGTATGCGTTGTCTACGACAGCTGGCTCAAGAATGTGGTGATGATGAGATTGCTCAAGTGATTAGAGAGGACTTTTACGTTGATGATTTAATCACCGGAAAAGATGATAAACAGGAACTTCTACAAATTTGCGATAAAACTAGAGAAGTTCTTAAATCGGGTTGTTTTCCTCTGCGGAAATGGACCTTAAATTTTGATGTTTCTGAAGTCATTTCCAAGGAATTATCTATAGGTGAACACACACAAAACAAAACGTTAGGTCTCGGTTGGCAAAACGACAGTGACGAATTATATTTTTCTACAAAAGTCGATTTCACAGATGCTAAACTGACAAAACGTATAATGTTATCAATAATATCACAAATCTATGATCCTTTGGGTCTCCTAGCTCCAGCAGTTATATTGTTTAAAATATTGCTTCAGAAATTATGGCTCGAGAAACTAGGATGGGATGACCAGGTGTTGGAATCGTTTTATAAATACGTTACAGTATCTTAACAAAATTAAAATCCCAAGGTACGTTTTAGGAGAACATACCCAAATTAAAGAGCTGCATATATTTACGGACGCTTCTGAAAATGCGTATGGCGCGTGTGCATATATTCGGTCTTACAATAACCAGTCAGCAATTTCAGTAAGACTTCTGTGCGCTAAAAGCAAAGTATCACCATTACAACGTGGCACTATAGCGAGGCTCGAACTTTGCGGAGCTCATGCAGGAGCAAAGCTATATAAACACATTATAGAATCTCTCCGCTTAAAATTTGATAACGTTTACTTATGGACTGATTCCACAATAGTTCTCGGTTGGTTACGTTTGTCTCCCCATTTATTGAATACTTTTGTGCAAAATCGCGTAACCTTAATAAAAGAATTAACTCCTGAAATTAAGTGGTTACATGTAAAAGGTTCAGATAATCCTGCAGATCTTGTTTCAAGGGGCCTTTACATGGAGGCACTGAAAGATTCTTCGCTTTGGTGGAACGGCCCGTCCTTTTTATATGAACACAATTCGACTTGGGAAGTTAATGTAAAAGACCGGTGTTCCGAAACCGATTTACCGGAACTAAAAGCAAAAGCCATTGCACTTGCGTCTGTAAACTCTAAAGAATTTATAGATTTTAATCGATTCTCTTCATTCATCAAATTAAAACGAGTAGGTGCGTACATTTTACGTTTTATTTTTAATGCACAGATTAATAAAAATGCTAAGGACGATCGGAAAACAGGTACATTAATGCCTGAAGAATTATTATCGTCACAACAAATGCTTGTGAGATTAGCTCAGAAGCAATCATTTCCCAACGTTTTATCTAAATTACTTTTAAATAAATCATTTTCGAATATTGATAGTAAAGAAAAAAATAGAATATCTGGTTTGAACGTGTTTTTAGATGAGCATAAAATACTAAGAGTCGGCGGTAGGTTGTGTAATGCAAGCAATTTCAATTTCGATAAGAAGCATCCTGTTTTGTTGTGTTGTAAGCATCGGTTTACAAAACTCTTATTTGCTTGTGAGCACATAAAATTGCTTCATGCTGGACCTCAGCTACTATTAGCTCAAATTCGCGAGTATTGGTGGCCTTTAGGTGGCAGAAATTTGGCTAAAGTAGTGATCAAGGACTGTGTAAAATGTACTCGTATGAAGGGAATGACTTTAACTCCAATCATGGGAAACCTACCATCAGAAAGGTTGGATGCTATATTTCCTTATTACCGATGTGGGGTTGATTATTGTGGACCCGTGCAAATTCTTAATCGCAAAGGCCGGGGTTCTATATTAGTGAAAGGATATATTTGTCTTTTTGTTTGTTTTGTTACGCGTGCTATTCACTTGGAGCTCGTAAGTGGATTATCCAGCGATGACTACTTATTAGCTTTAAAACGGTTCGTCTCTCGTCGCGGTAAACCTCTTGAAATCTTCTCAGATAATGGAAGAAACTTTGTGGGAGCAGAAAAAGAATTTCCTTTGCCACTAACCGATATTAATGTAAAAAATATCGTAGATTTTGCAGCTAACGATGGAATTTCCTTCAAATTCATTCCTCCAAGAGCAGCCCATTTTGGGGGATTATGGGAGGCTGGTGTCAAATCTTGCAAGCATCATCTCAGGCGAGTAGTAGGTAACGCTCATTTAACTTTCGAAGAGTTTAGCACAGTTTTAGTACAGATCGAGGCTGTCCTGAACTCCCGTCCCATATCTCCTTTGTCTCCAGATCCCAACGATTTTACACCCCTTACTCCCGCTCATTTCCTCATTGGCCGACCGCTAACGGCACCTGCTTGCGAAGACCTAACGACCGAGACGACTGCTAGGCTGGGACGATATCAACGAGTCGAACAATTACGCCAGCATTTTTGGCAACGCTGGTCAAAAGAATACATCTCTGAACTGCAAACTCGGACAAAGTGGAAGATGAACTCGGAGGATATTCAACCAAACAGTGTCGTTCTAATTAAAGAGGACAACGCTCCACCTCTAAAATGGCGAATGGGGCGCGTTGTTCGTACATATCCTGGAAGAGACGGTGTTTCACGCGTCGCTGACATACACACAGCGACGGGCATCATACGACGTGCATTCTCCAAGATCTGCCCTCTTCCGACACAAGCGGATTCTCCAGCAAAGAACGATTAATGTCAATGTATGCCTCTCATTGGAACCGGAGGCTTCCAAGGCTGGGGGCATGTTAAGAATACAACCGCGATAAAGCCATCTCCGCAAATGCTCTTAGAAGACCTCGCTTCGTAAACGCACGGCAGTGACGTCATAAAATTAAAAAGCGAGAGGACCGCCGTTTATGATGCGTCACGGACTTTGAGATTCGAAAAGCACGAACAAAGGAATCTACACGATTTGTTTTTAAACGATTTGTTTTAGTTACTATTATTTTAATAAATATTTTCTTCTTATAAAAATCAACGATTTCTTCTTTTGGTTGGTGTACGCATTATTTGCACCTAAATTTATCCCGAAAATCCAGTCGACAAGGGGAAGAGGATTATACGAGGCTGCCGCCAACAGTGTGATTTTAACGTTTAATTTTGCTCGTATTTTACACTGTATTTACCAATAATTTTTCAAAACTAAAAACTGACTTCGATCCCAAACTACAGAACTGATTTTGACAAAAAATCTATGGGACTACTTGACAAGTATACCCAGTCAAACAAAAAAAATGATTTTCCAAATTGGTCCAGGCGTTTTCGAATAACCGCGACGAATTGATATCCCCCTTTTTTGGAAGTTATTTCAAAAGATCGCTTAGAAACGGTAATGTAAATCTTTGATTTTTCCATGAATCTTTGATAGCTCGAAAAGGAATTGAGGTATCGAATATATCCAGAGCCTGAATAGTAAATAGTGTCAAAATACTAACAAAGATAAGTATAAACGCATAGTCAGTTTGAGCCAATTTTTTTATAAAAAATGTATAGTTACTTCTAGGTATAGATGAAGACATGAAAGTGTAACATAAAATAAATGTACGTCAGTGGCGGAGCCTCAATAAAAGCCGATTCCTATCGAGTTCCCTTAGGGGCTTCTAACATTTATGCATTTATTACCAACTAGCCGAAGCCCGCGACTTCGTCCTCGTGGACTTTATGTCTCTGGAAAATGCTCATTAGGCTGAACAACTTTTACTAAGGCGGCATTTTTATATATCTTATAGTTTAGCTGGACCATTATGGTTCTGCATCAGGCGTTCCATTTTCCAAAATCATTTATACCCTATATGTTGCCCAAGCTTAATAGCTATATAACAAATAAAGTTTCATTCGAATCCGTCCAGTATTTCCGGAGATTAGCGTGTACAAACAGACAGACATTTTTTTTAAATTCTTACTCTATTACTACGTATCCATCGCCCCCAATATTTTTTTTGGAAATATATTTAATGTACAGACACACTTTTTTACTGTTTTATTATATGTATATAGATATATAGATAACAATTATAACCTACGTATATCGGCGCACTTACTATTTTCATAAGCCGTAAACTAGCATGCTCCCATGCTGGTCTGGGAGAAATGAAAAAACTTAGAATGTACCAGCTGCTTCTCTTCCCACGTAGATCGTAAAAGCCGATCGAGGGAATGGGCAAAAATGCAAATCATGTTAACAGGCGATGCGGCTAGCAACCCATCACTGTATTGATGGCTTTTCCATCTTCTCGTCCACCATGACGCTAAAAGTGGCTTTTGGGTCTTGCGGCCCTGAGCTTTGCATAGAACCGCAAGACCCCAAATGCTCTGTCTGCCCCATTAGGGATAAAGACGTGATAGTATGTATGTATGTATGTAAACTAGCAGCATGACTGGATTGCACACACCCACATATTCAAAACTCACTTACAATACATGATAAATATATAAAGACGCTCAGATACATATTACTCACACTAAGTTAATAAAAATAAGCCGAACATGGAACGGCATATTAACTTTTATAAATCTAGGTAGTTAATTCGTTTCATAATAGCTGAATACTAGCCCAAATTTTCACGCAACGCCACTGATCTACGTAGGTACAAGTTTAGTTGCGAGGCATATTAAAATATCCCCCGACGACACCATCTAGTGAGGAGTGGCGGAACTACAGATTCCAACAGATGTTAAGGGGAATTAAAATCCATAGCGCCATCTTTTATTTGCTAGGTAAATTAAAACCCTGACTTTCAAGAGTTAATCCTGAATAACTTTTTAACGGCTTAACTGATTTTCATCAAACATAGCTAAGAACCACCGCAAGGAAACTTGCTTTCACGTGAATAAACCGCATCGAAATAGGTACATTGATATTAGCGTTAAACTTATAACACCTATTTTTGTCGGGAGTTAAAAACGGTTTAGTATACTAGACCAGACAAACATAAACTGGATGGAAAACGTTTGTCTTCATAAGTGCTAACGACTGGACAAATACTCGTTTGAAACTTAATCTAGGTCATGCTAGGGATGTTGTTGTTAATCTAATAATTATAGATATAACAAAGCGTTTACTCTATACTAAGTTAAAATTATGTATGAGATAGCTTAAGTAAAAAGCAAAACTAAATAATTATATATATTTTTTAATAGCCTATATAGTGTCCTATTATTAGGCAAAGACCTCCCATTATATTTTTAATTTATAAAAAAACCGGCCAAGTGCCTATCGCACTAAGGGTGCCGTGTAAAAAAAACAAGACATAGTTCTTGGAACAATAAAGTGAAGCATTCAAAACTACACCGCGCTCTGTGCATACACGGTCACACGCACACATTTACAACCAAACTACACCTTACAGATCAGTCAAAGCTAGGTTGTCAATCAAGAATAACGTTTAAAACAAATACATATTTAATTGAGAAAATGCCGAATTGTATAGTAAAAGGGTACAAAAACAATTTCCCTAAAAATATAAAGCAAGATGGAATCACATTTTATACGTAGTAAACATAAAAACTAGATACAATAATTAAATCAAATTAAGACAGCTTGGAACACAAAACCTCAACAAGTGTTGCACTTCTAACGCGGAATATTTTTCCCCGTTTATAGGGTGAATTCATGAGACACGAAACTAAACGATGCATGTTCATTTATTTATTAATATTCGTTTTAGTATTGATAATATTATAATATGTATAAAGTTTAAAAATGCGTTAAATGTTTTAATCACTTTGTTGTTACCCTTCAAATACATTTTTAGGTTCCCGATTAGAAATAATCTATATCTATACATTAATAAAACAGTAAAAAAACTGTGTATGTGAATTGAATGTATTAAAAAAAATTGGGGCGATGGAGGCATAGTAATAGAGTAAGAATTAAAAAATGTCTGTCTGTTTGTCTGTTTGTAACGCTAATCTCCGGAAATACCGGACGGATTCGAATGACACTTTTTTGTTATATAGCTGTTAAGCCTGAGCAAAGTATAGGCTATAATTGATTTTGGAAAATGGAACACCTGATGCAGAACCATAATGATCCAGCTAAACTATAAGAAATATAGAAATGACGCCTTATCAAAAGTTGTTCAGCCTGATAAGCACATTTATACGCCGGAGTCATAAAGTCCACGCGAACGAAGTCGCGGTATAAGCTAATAATGTATATAAAGAAAAATGGATTATAGACTTATAGTCATTCGAGTTAGCCGAAATGAACCATCATGGAATCCAATGGTGCGCAGCGTAGTTTGTCCCACATATTTTGAGAATGACGATTTTGTTTCTTCCATATTCACCACCATAAATAACATTTATATCAAACCAACCGCCTAAAGTTATGAGTTTGTACATAGTTACAATATACAAAAAGGCCATTTAAACCATTAACTTTAAATGCTGTTTTATTTCTAAACCTATGTTGTCGAAATGAACCGAGGAAAATAACTTTTACTCATCTAGTCAGTACCTAAAAAATATAGGGTAGTGAGTTTTTACTGCACAGCAACACTCCCAAACACTTCCTACGAGCTCACATGCTTACGAAATCGGCTTCACTTCACTTGATGACAGTGCGTTGTCTAGTTTTTTTTATTTGGTCTGAGATCATCATCTATAAAAAATCGCGTTTGTTGTATGAGACTTAACTATTATTTTATTTTGTTTTTAGTATTTGTTGTTATAGCGGCAACAGAAATACATAATTTGTGAAAATTTCAACTGTCTAGCTATCGCGGTCCTTGAGATACAGCCTGGTGACAGACAGACGGACAGACAACGAAGTCTTAGTAATAGGGTGCCGTTTTTACCCTTTGGGTACGGAACCCTAAAAAAGAGAAAATGGATAGTCTCTTTGCATATATCTCGATGTAGAGATAGAATCAGAAATTTTGTTTACGTATTTTGTGTCAAATATTTTACTCTTGAAAGAAATGGTTTGTCTTTCGTGAAAAATTCACCCTTCCCAGAGCAGTGTATGCCTGCATAATTTAACGTTACCTACATCGAAGTTACTTCACACTAGACGATATAAATCCTAAAGGGCAGGAAGATCGGATCCTGTTTGTAGCAAATAAAATGTCATAGGTATTTTCTTTTTCCATTCAATTCTGCTCTGAGCTCTTTCTTTCCAATCATCAAGATGGAGGGAGGCCTTTGCCCAGCAGTGGGACTCGTGATGGCTCGTATTACTTACTTTAGGTATTTTCTTATCTTTTGTTTACCTGAACCATACTAGTATTTATTCTTTGCCTGAACAGAATAAGCAGAATAAGCCGATTTAAATGTCAAAACCAACATTTTCTGCATTTTTTTATCTATATCTATATATACACACAATAAAACAATAAAAAAAGGTGTTTGTACATTGAATATTATTTAAAAAAAAGTTTTGTTTGTCTGTTTGTTTGTACATGCTAATCTCCGGAAATACTGGAAGGATTCGAATGAAACTTTTTTTGTTATATTACTGTTAAGCCTTGGCCACATACATACATACATACATACATACTATCACGTCTTTATCCCTAATGGGGCAGACAGAGCATTTTGGGTCTTGGCCACATAATTATAATTATAAGGTTATAATTTATTTTGGAAAACGGCACACCTGACGGAGAACCATAATCAAATGGTCCAGCTTATTACCTTTAAGAAAAATAAAAATGGCGCCTTAGCAAAAGTTGTTCTGCCTGATGAGCATTTTCATAAAGTCTATGCGAACGAAGTCGCGGGCTTCGGCTAGTAAAATATTAACTGTGACATTAATGTTTCAAAAGAAAGTTTTAGTTCTACGTTTAATGTTAGAGATTACTTTAGAAATTATGTAACGTTTTATTTAGTAAATGTACATACTAATTTATTTTTGACCCTGAAAACTACCCAGTTCATTTCAATAGGTACTGGAGTACGTGTCAGCTACTATACGTCAATCCGTTGTGCTTGACGTCAACTTATCGTGATTAAATGTGGCACTTACGTTTGTGTGATCAATGAATAATTAAATGGAGAAAATTTACCTACATTGATAAATACTCGTATTAATGTCAAACGTGTTCATGTTTGCCGTGTGGTTTCCGGCAGAGTAGAATAGGACCACTCCAAGTCCTCCCGTGGATATTGTTAGAAGGCGACTTAAGAAATACAAACTAAACAAAGCTTATAAACATCAATAGTTCGGTCAATGAGTGTTAAAAAGGGGCATGTGGATGGAAAACTCGTAAGCAGAAATTTTGACTCAGGAACTTTGTTTGGACTAGTCAGAAGATAAACATACTAAAAGTCCTTACCCCTCCGAGGTCGGCCCGCGGGGGGAGGGCACAAAGAAGGTCCCTTTTTTTTTTGCTTTCATCTCGAAAATTGAGCGTTGTACGAAATTTTGTTGTACTACATAAAGCTGATAAAATTCTCTACAACGAGCTTTCACACTTTTTATCTATCTCCAACTTTTACCTAGTTATGAGCTCCGAAAAATTATCGATTATTTATAATTACTTATTAATCATAAAAATAATGTAAAATCGTCGACTTTTTTCGTATTAATCATTGACAACGATAGGTTGTCGTCTTATTTAGGTAACTGACAGATTTAGGGAAGTTCCAAATATATTTCCTTAAAAAAAAAAGAAATACGTGTTATTTTACGCCATATCTACAATCTACATATTTTACTTACCTATTAATTTTTTTCTTCTTCTTTTTCTTATATTTAAGAGCTGGGCTCTTGTGGAGTGCTTTCCATGTCTCTCTTCCTTCCGCTAAGTTCTTAACCTCTTTATATGTTTTCACGTTTAATTTTTCTTTTATTTGGTCTATAAATTTTCTTCTGGGTTTTCCTACTCCTCTCTTTCCTTCTATTTTTCCTTAATTTTTTTATGGGTTTCTTATTTAAAATCATTGTTCTTTTGTTGCAGACTACAACCATGACGGTCAACGTGTCAGCTCTTGGGGAGAATTCCACCGACAGCGAATACACTCCATACGAAGACCGCCTGGAGACTTACCTGGTGCCAGTCATCTTCGCCATCATCTTCATAGTTGGAGTACTGGGAAATGGCACGCTGGTCATCGTATACGTGAGACATAGGGGGATGAGAAATGCTCCTAATACGTAAGTAATCCGAGTTAAGATAATACGTCACTAATTCAGCCGCATAACGTCAATTGATGGACATAGATCTTAGTATTTCGAACCGATCTAAAGCGGCTTGCATTTAATGCCTTTCAGAGATTGTAGTTAGGTCGTCTTACGACTTTGTAGTTGGGCGTCCTAGGCTTTGCTTACTAAATTAGTATTTTTTAGAGTCATAAACCACTTTATGTTTCTTCAAAATTGCGCTCCAACGCGACGAGAGTTGCGTCGCGTGTCGGTCTGAACTAATCCAAGTCATCTCAAAGTTTGTGTACTTAATTTAATCAACATTGTAATTTTAGGTATTACAAGAATAATTTATTAAATAAAATGTGCACAAAAATAAGCCATTTAAAACGCATTAGTATCCTTGAAGTGTTCAACAGTCCAGACAGTTATAAGCTCAGTTACAAACAGTTTCTAACCAGCATGAACAGCCCGAAACTTATCTAAGTTATAAACTTCGTGTACCTAGTAAAACTAATTATGCCCAGAAACAAAACACAGATGGAACAGAATTAAACAATAAAATCATATCTATTGTTGTTGTCTAATTTGACGTTGCTAACAAAATCGTCTTTAAAAACAACTTGAATTTGGGTAGAAATTTTTGGCACAAAGTGAGGACACGACCTAAATACAGAATGGGAACGTAAAAACACGGATATTTATATAGTTGACTTACTTTCTATATATTTATCCCAAAATTCTAAGTGTTTAGATTATTACGTAGATAAGAATGTTACAACTTTCAGCCTACTCAATTATTAATTTTTGTAACGCCACGATTGATCTTATGACCCAAAGTCATCTCTTTCTAACACCAGAGTCATAATATACTAGATTTAACAGTATCTTTTACTTGCAGGTACATCTTCTCTCTTGCACTAGCAGATCTTCTAGTCATCCTGATCTGCGTGCCGTTTGTGTCTATAATCTACACACTCGAGTCCTGGCCCTGGGGAGAGCTAATCTGCAGGATATCAGAAGCAGCTAAGGACGTCAGCATTGGAGTGTCAGTATTTACATTGACTGCTCTGTCGGCGGAGCGATACTGTGCTATCGTGAATCCTTTCCGAAAGTTACAGGTTCGTATACTACGAGTATCTTAAGCGCAGGCGAAATTGACACTTTTACAGAAATAATATCACCTATGCTGATAATATGGTACACAATACACCCTTGAGACCTGGCTCTGAGTGAACTGATTTTAAAGATATCAGAAGCAGCTAAGGACGTCAGCATTGGAGTGTCGGTGTTTCGTGTTGAGTTGTCTGACTGCTCTGTCGGTGGAACGATACTGTACTATCGTGAAACCTTTCCGAAAGTTACAGGTTCGTATACTTAGTCTTCAGCGCAGAAGAAATTGACACTTTTACAGAAATAATGTCAACTATGCTGACGACATGGTACACAATACACCTTCGGGTCCGGGCCCTGGAGTAAGCTGATTTTTATTATATCAGCAGCAGTCGCCGGAGCGATACTACAATGTGCTATTGTAAATTCTTTCCAAAAGTTACAGGTTTGTATACTTGAGTGCGGGCGACATTGACAATTTTATAGTTGTTGACGATGTGGTACACAATACACCCCCGAGGCCTGGCCTGTCCCGGCGAGGTATAGAATAATCGATATAAAATATTCCGAACAAGGGAATTATGGAAATTTGGCCGTCAATTGAGTTTTAGACAGGCCGTAATTAAGCTGAAATTCCAATTATTCCTCAAACGTTGTACAGATTCTGGAGGACTATATTTTAGAGGATTACTTAAATAATTATTTATCGTAATATTTTGTATATATCTATTGTGTACCTTTATTACCCAAAATAAATTAAATTATTTAATTGTAACATAGAATATTTCAATTTCTGAGTTGGTTTCACAATAATATTAACTTACACACACACACACCAAGATATATACATACTATCACGTTTCTATGCTTAACGGATGTAGACAGAGCATTTTGGGTCTTGCGACTCTAGGCAGAAAGAGTCTACGCCACTTTTAGCTTGATGTGGGCAAGAAGGTGGATGAAGGAATTAACGAATCGTCCATTCCCTCGATTGGCGCCTTTTTGGTTTTAATTGGGTAACATGCGACTATGTGGCCTATGCATTTAGGAATTTGTATTTGTGAAATAACACGTAAGTAAGTACTAAATGTAAACATTGAAGAATCTTTAGGTATCTCCGGGGTCGGATTAACCGAATCGGGCCTCTATTGGTGGAAATACACGGTTGGTGGCTCACAGGGCCTGATCTGTTGCATCCTAAGTCCCGGCCCAGTCTTCATCTGACTGTGCGCTTCTTAAATAACTGGCCAAGTGGGAGTAGGACATACATACATACGTAAAAATTACGTTTGTTATATGGAAGCCTCACTTAAATATTAATTTCCCTCTGTTTTTAGTATTTGTTGTTATAGCGCTAACATAAATACATAGTCTGTCAAAATTTCAACTGCCTAGACTCATGACTCATGATATACAGCCTGGTGACAGCCAGACAGACGGAGTCTTAGTAATAGAGTCCCGTTTGTACCCTTTGGGTACGGAACTCTAGAAAGAATCGGGGAACAATGTCACGCCTCCTAGACAAGTGTAAAGTCGGTCGCCCCACACAGACCTGGCGACGTACCGTGCTCGATGAAATTAAGAAAATCGACAAGACCTGAAGTGAAGTTAAGCGCGTAGCTCAAGACAGATCGAGTAAGTAAGTAAGTAAAAACACTTTATTGCACCAAAACACATGAAAATAACATTTAAATATCAATTCAGATGTACAATAGGCGGCCTTATCGCCAAGGCAATTTCTTACAGGCTACCTTTGGGTGACAGATCGAGATGGACAGTCTTTGTGGACGCCCTCTACCCCAGATAGGGGATATCACAAGGAGCACTGGAGTACTGTGATACAGGCCCTGCCTACATCAGTATCCAGTCTCCTCCATTTGTTGGCGATAATAAACTACTTTTTATCTTATCTTTATCTTTATATGAGTAAGACAATCTCTCTTGACAGTTGCTTTGATTTTCCTAATGGTTAATCCTGCTTTCATAGTTGGTGCTATTATGTCGCCACTAATTACAGACAAGACAATTCTCGTAGCGATATATAACTTTACAGCAGTAGTCAACTTTTCTGGCACATTGCCTCGATCTTTAAGCTTGCGATAAACCTAAAACATTAAATTTTACTACACAATTTATTACACTACAAAGTATTTAAACTTTTTAAAGTTCCGTTGCTGCTGGTGCCAGTTTTTGAAGTAACTATTTTTTAAATTTAAATTTTTATCGTTTTATTACTATTGTTAAAACAGCTTGGCACGATTTGTGAGTTTGTGAGGTATTAATTTTTATGACAATCTGTATTGATTGTAACACATTGTACCTATTACCTTTACTATGTTATTCTATTAAACAAAGATCTAAGTACTAACTTTTTAATTCGCTAGCTATGCATGTAGAAATGAAACTTGTTTGTCATTGTGAACATGTACCATAAGTAAAAAATACTAATCAGGAAAGTTCCTATCCTTACATATGCGACAAAACGTGGCAACTTATTTGATCTGCAGGATGTATTTAAGTAATTACGTGATCTAAATCAGTTTGTAATATAATTTTTCGAAATTAAAAACCGTCTTCACCACCAAACTACAAAGCCAATTTTGATAAAATTAAATATAAATTAAAATGTCTATGGAACCACCTCGTAAGGGTACCCTTTCCAATAAGTAAAGAATTTTTCAAATCGGATTAGGCGTCTTCAAATAATCGGTCAACATACATAAAAAAAATTCGCTACGAATTGTCCTCCTTTTTTGGAAGTTGGTTAAAAATACTCACTAGGGAAAAATTCCTTACATCTGCGACAAAATGTGGCCAAAATACAACTGTGAACCTTGATCCAGTTTACAAAATGCACATGAGACCCTGGAAGGGCGCTACATTTAATAAAAATATTTACACTTATTAAAATTAGAAGGAATATCCTTAACAATTTACACTTACTGAATAAATCTCAAAGCTATTTTTATAATAGGCACGTTTGCTAAAAAACTATATATATAATTTTCAATTTTCCTGATCTTTGAAGCATTCGTTAATCGTATAATAATATTAAAGTAGTTACGTCATCAATAAATAAATAAAAGACTTTGAAAAATAAAGTAAAATGAAACGCAAGTTCTCAAAGTGACTAACTTTAAATGAGAACACAATCTTCCAATAACAAAGATCCGATACGAGTTCAAAAGTTACCGCTAACTCAAGAAAGCATTTAACTACAGATTAACGTTACTCGTAGCTTCTGTAAACAGTTTTAATCCTACTTGTTTTCCTATTAGTTTTTAGGGTTCCGTACCCAAAAGGTGAAAACGGGACCCTATTACAAAGACTTCACTGTCACCAGCCTGTAAGTACCTCATGAGCCGTGATAGCTAGACAGAAATTTTTACAGATAATGTATTTCTGTTGCCGCTATATCAACAAATACTAAAAACATAATAAAATAATTATTTAAATTGAGCTCCCAAACAACAAACGTGATTTTTTTTAAAGATTGTACGGAACCCTTTGTGCTTGATTCCGACTCGCACTTGGCCAGTTTTAATGTGTGTAGTAAGTAAACAATAATTTATTTCCTAACTTTACTTTAATATATTTCATTTACCAAAAGTTTGCGACAAACTTAGAACAAACAGCTGGCGAAAGATTTATTGAAATACGTGATCTTCAGACTTGAAGGTAAGTATATTAGGTCAATTTCCGCTCGCGTGGTATTTTTTTACCATTTCTTTTTTATTTAAGTATTAAGTTTAAGTTAGTACTTTAGTACAGCATCTTGAATACCTTAAAACCCTATAAAAGTACGTAAATGTATAGACACAATACTCAGTCATTCAGAAATAATACTTAAGGTACAATTTTTTATATAGGTTCAAACTAGTTACTCGTTCCGTAATAAACAAAAATCGTTTAAGTATTGCCGTTAAAAGAACTAAAAAGCAGGAACAACTTGTTCTCAATTTTGACAATACCTGAGTATTTCCCTACACGAGTGCCAACATTAATGTGACCCGATTATAAGTTTTTTTAAGCTACATTCTACATAATATACCGGATCTTCCACGTGTACCGTGTACTGAAATGGTCCAAAAAGTTTAACCGGTTTTGTGACAAATCTACAAAATTAAAAAGTCACAAATTGCTGTAATTTCCTTTCCTCCTCCTTTTAGAATACTTTATCAGATCTCTAGCCAGAGAGCTCGTTATTTTGAGTAAGTAATTAAAATATATTTTTGTTCCAGCTTCGCAAACTACCCCTCGTCTGCGCCACTTTCATATGGGGAGCCGCTCTTATCTTCGCAACACCGGCAGCTGTATTCTCCAACACAGTTACGGCTCAACTACACGACAACGTCACTATTGTTTATTGTACTCCATACCCGCCTGGCTGGGAGAATTATCCTAAGTACGATTTTCACCACTAATGCCATGATTTAAAGCTTAATTTTGCAAATTCGACCCAAGTGACCACTCTGTGTGAAACGCCTGATAAAGCTATCAGAGCAATCACACGCAGTGGTGATCTTTGGATTAATGAAGGTAGGAGCCAATTAAGTTTTGTTTCGACGTGGAGCGGCATTGAAAATTAGGTTAGAAGCTTATGTTACGTTTAGGAAATTTGAGCTTTATAACATTACTTTTCTATAGGCTATAATTGCTTATCAATGAATTAGAATAAATAAGAGTTTGATTAGAAACTTTATACCTAATATAATTTTTACTAAAAGTACTTATTTGAAGGCAAGTTTAAGTAAGGTACCATAGTAAATAGACATAAAAAAAATCTAAAAAAGCAATGCTAGCATATTTTTTCATTTCGCATAATATCTCCTGCAATAAACGCAGAAATATCATCCACAAGTTCAGTATGCTTTCAGTGCAATTTAATTGCTGGCTTAGTTATTTACATTCAATTTTGTTCCTCGTGTAAGAACCTACTTCTTCATGTTCGTGAGAACTTGTTCTGTGAAACATAGCAATCACGTAATTGGTTATTCTACTAAGAGTTTCCCTGTCTTAATAACATTCTTTCCGAATTTATTTTCAGCAGTGTTCATTGCGAAACACTAGTCTAGACAGACACATTTTCTTGTGGCATATAATTGTCTCAAACAACTCTGACCTCTGTGCTCCAAAAACACGTTAAGCCCAATCTTACACCAGTTTTTGCCACTGACACACACGAAAAACAAACAAAACCATCGCTTTCGCATGTTAGGCAACTTTAGGCGTGAATCGTGATCCGTACTTGTAACCGCTAGTGGCATAATGTCTTGAGCTCATCCAAGCTTCGGAAGCTACCTAAGAGGTACGTTAAGTTATCATCGTTAAGCTATGTTAGATGTCTGTATGCAGCTTGAAAATTTGGCAACAGATTTGGTCACTCACATAACCCGGACTAGATTTGACGACGTCAGTGAATGTAGACGGACGGAGCCATTTGAAGTGCATGTGCATTGGAAGCCGTTTATGTAACCTGGAAAGCACCCTAAGTAGAAAATGGGCTAGTGTCAATTATGGCAAACATGCCTGTTTGCTATGTGATGTATTCGAGTAGGTTCTCGTACATACATCATACATACGGAACAGGCAGATCCTTGAACACGATATGACTGTCAGCGTGATAACGGATGTTTAGGCGGATTGAATCAAAAGTGACGGATTGCTAGCGCATCACCTTTCGTCTCCTAGGTTTCACACCTGTAGGCTCCATAGTCCATTTATTTGCCCTACAGCTACACGTGTGTGTGTAACACGCCTATTGTGTTATGCATGAGGGCTGAAAGCTGAAGATTGTTTGATAGGTTAGCGCCTCTACGTGTAAACTCAAGATCAATTTCACATTTATTTTCAATTTGCAGAGAGTATTTGTATCGGTTTTTTATGTTTCTAAAGATCTCTGTCAATCTATCATTATCTGCAAATACCTACCCTTTTATTATAGGCATGCCTATAGTGCTCAGGAGCAAGAAATCAAAAGGCCACATTTAGCGTGATATTTGCCACTCTGAATATCATCAGTATGTAAAAAACTGCAAAATTACACTATAGTCTAACGTTTTAGAACAGGTAGGTACTTAAATAATACTTATTTGGTGATAGATAGATAGATAGATATATAAATGATTTATTTGTTATTAAATGTGGATGAACTTTACTAAACCTTGGTAAAGCCTGTTGGTATATCTTTACAATACACAGTGGAAATCCGCAGAATCCCACTCATATGATCCAAAAGATATAATAGATTTAAAGATTCAAATATTGAAACATTTATTTGGTAACTTATGAGTATACATACATAAAAAAAAACAGATGTTAGTTATATCTATGGATGTTCTGATTACCTATAGCAACTCAAAGAGTAGGATTGCAGATACAATGGGTAGATATCAATCAATTAAATTAAAAAACCTTTATTACGCTCTTAAATCTAATTTTACTCCTACCTTTCTTATGCTCTCATATATCTAACAAGCCCTCGGTTAATAATGAGGATTCTCAGTTTTATTTATAGAAATGAATGACGTGGAACAGAATCGAAGCACCGTTCATGTCTCCCGAGACTTTTCCGCGGCACTCGATGGATTAATATAACTTCCAATTATTACGAGTTAAAATGGAACATTTTCATTATTATGCCTTTTTTTGTACTAAAGATTTTTTCCTTGGGGACCACGGACTAGTTGAGAGTCAAAATGATTGCTTTCTCCAAACGAAAATGATAAAGGCAAATGGAATAAGTTTTTAATTCAATATCTTAATGGGTCTTGGATGTTTATCTGTATATGTGTTTGTTATAAAATATGATAGCTTAATCTGTGTAATTTGTTACTATTTTATTAGTATTTTTTTTTAAATTTTTGACCTCATACAAATTGACTAATCACATCTGAGGTTATATGGAAAGACAAAATATATTTTTCATGTCATCTACTTGAAAAACGACTTTCACACAGCAAAACATTTGTTTCATGCTAAAGTTACTGCTGATTCTCTCGGGACTGAAAAGTAAAAAGAAAATCTTGAGGGATTAAAATACAATTTAAAAACTGAACACGATTGTAATCCATATAGAATTAAAAATAATGTTGGCAGTCCAGCAAAAAAATAATAATAATTTAGTAAGTAATCGGCACAGGCGTCGTAATTTGTAAAATTTGGAATACATTGCATATGAATGTAGGTAAACATTTTTATGTTTTTCGCTTCGGAGAAATAATAAGTGTAATTAAAAAAAACTATTTTCATATTTGATTTAAAGTAATACAGATGTATTTGTGTAAATTTAAATACTTTTTAGTAAATTTAAGTCGATAATGAATATCAAGTTTAATTATTAATATAAAAATATATGAAGATAAAAGTGAAAATTTTAACAGAAATTGATGCTCTTCTAAAAGTTATTTCTTAGTAGTTATTGAATAAAAACGACGTTTTATAGATTAGTATACGTTTCTATTTGTCGATTGAACTCAGATTTGTTACTGTAGGTGTTCAACTTTCCTTTATATTCTTTTTGTATTTGCTAGTTTCTCTCACAGATGGATGTAAAAATTAGAGTGAGCTACTCAGGTACGGTAATATTTTTCTTCGGGCGATATACATGAATCCCTCGCTTCCACTCAGGATTCCACCGTAGAATCACTCGCCACGCTCGTGATTCAACTGTGGATCCTTTGTTTCGCCCTGAATCTATAAATTATTACATTCCTCGGGAAAGTTGTTCGGTATCATGGACTGAATTACCTCTTAAACTAGTTTTAGTATATTCTGTTAGATGGCATGTGTATATGGATGATAATAACTAAGTTTCTTTTTCAGATGGATGGCCTTAGCAAAAGCCATTATATACTACGGGCTGCCGCTTCTAGTGATCGCATCGTTCTACACCCTAATGGCTCAGCGGTTGTTAGCTAGCACCAGGGAGATGCCGGGTGCATTCCACGGGGGTCAAGGGGAGGCGCAGGCCAAAGCTAGGAAGTCTGTGGCCTGTATGGTACTTATATTTGTTATTGGTAAGTACTTTTATTTTGAAAGTTCCAATAAAATCATACTCTTCCGAACCGATATATTTTTTTTCCTAGGTACTTAAAGTGTATCTGGCGGGATTCGGAACTAATTGTTCTGCTAACACAGTCTTTCCCAAAGTGGGCGATAACGCCCCCTTGTGGGCGCTGCAGGTCTCAAGGGGGGCGGTAAGAGAAAATGTATTTTTTTTTGCTAGGAGCTTTATTTAGCTAGGAGGCCTCTTAAACAACGACCGCAAGAGCTCTCGACTCTCAACAACAACCACATAAATATCATCCTCCACTTTGAGAATAAATATTTACATAATATACATATATAGGTCACAATAATTAATTAATTTAATTTGAAGTTATAGTGGTTTTTAAATAGGTGAAAAAATGGGGGCGCTAAAAAAATATTTATTCTCAAAGTGGGCAGTAGACAAAATAAGTTTGGGAACCACTGTGCTAACAGAAGATATTTAAATAGTTTCACATAAAAACAAGACAAAGGATAGATTAGATCATTAGATATTACAAAATTTTATCATTATCATCATCAGGTATTTTTGTCTCCACTGCAGAAGCACGACCCTCTCTGTACTACCTCCTGACTTTGGCCTTCTCTTTTCTCGCTGGCCAGACGGGTTGGTATCCAATTAAATAAGTCTGCAAGGATCACACTTGAAAAGCTACCTGAATAAAATTTACAATTTAAACAAAGCACTTTCAGGACTTTCTTAACATATAAATTATGTATTTCATCACAATTAAGCTCAACATTATCATAGTAATTAGGTTACAAAGATTTTAACGAGTTTGAACATCAAAGCGTCCACATACTTGAATCTTTGGCTTTGTTTCCCGGCAATGAAATTACACAATCTATTTAGTAGAGATGACATTTTTATCAGTTTTACATGCGTTCAATACAAAGTTATGAATAAAAAATTACTAAAACAAAAATACTGGCAGTCAACAAAAAAGTCAATAGTTTTTTGTTGACTGCCTCCGTGGTCCAGTGGTCAAGACGTTCACCTTTTGATCCCGGGGACGTGGGTTCGAAACTCACTGGGAAGCATACTTTGTGAAAAGTTGTTGTGGTTAGGATATTTGCAGGCTTGTATCACCTGATTATCCTAAAGAAAGTTAAATCCATGTTTTATGGAAAGCACGTATAAATTGTGGGTCTCGAACGCTATCTAGCGTTTTCTCAAACCTACCTAAGATTGGTTCTAATCTACCCTTGGGGTAGCGGAGGTTAAACGGCAGTCGCTCTGTATATAAACAAGTAACCACGTTAAATTACCTAAGTTAGGTAGCGAACTCTTGGCTCTGAAGCGTTACTGCTGAAGATGTAACCGGGAAAACGCTTGGATGATAATGACCATCTTATTGTTGGGCAAAAGCCTCCCCTTTTCATTTTAAGGTAATCTAAACACCGCGTTCCAGGGTGACCGATTTTCATCGGCAGGTTGTATTTATCATTCCTTACATTTATCATTTAGAAAGAAAATAATATTTTATTCTATAGTAACTACTGAGAGATACGCTGGTTATGTTCAAACATGCAAGAAGTTTAGGTTTGTTGCTTGTTTTAGTGTGACCTCCTCGTTACAATATACAGCGTTATGCGTTTGGATAACTGATTATTTCAATCATTCAAATTAGTTTTTAGTAATTAGGTAAATTATAAGTTTTACTATACTTTTTATTATATTATCACACGAATACATGTGTAGCCAAGCCGTTATATAGTATTAGCACAGATTACTAATAAGTTACTACGTAACAGATACATCACTTCCCTACAAACGCCAAATACCTACGCTTTATTTAACTAAACTTTCTAGCTGTCAAGCGACGCGAGGAAATATGAGCCTAACTGCTTTGACTCAACGGAGCGTTTTAAGTGCACAGCGGGCGATGACGTCGGCCGTTGTGAGATTACCTTAGGGTTGACTCAATGTTGTAAAATACAAAAATGAACGTGACGCATATTTATGAAAAGAAATTTTATTAAAAAGGATCTAATGATTTGACTTTAAAAGTTGTGACGTAATAAGAGCGTGTGATTTTCATAGAAACTTCATTAACTGTGGATGTACCGTACATTGCAATGAGAAACATACGATATTGAGTAATTCTTTATAGCATACTTTCTAGTTTACGTAAATCGTTGTTATATACTTTACTAGAGGAGCTCGGTGGCCCGCACTAGCACTTTCGCATGTAAAGCGGCACCGGGCGTGGTCCGCACTTGGATGGGTGACCACAAGTGGCATAAAAATTGAGCTCCTCTGTGCTTCGGAAGACACGTATAAGCCATTGGTCCCGGCTGTCATATTGTATGGCAGTCGTTAAGCTATGTCAGATGCCTTTAGGCAGCTTGAAAAATCTGAAACCAGTGTTGGCCACTTACACACACGAAAAACAACAACATATACTATCTGGATACAGTACATCGATGTTAAACTTTCGACGTTCAGTAGGACAATCAAACTTCATACCTACAAAATAATCTGATTGGAAGAGACAGTACCAAATCCTATTCTATACGACTACCTACTTTTTAACGAAAAATGAAACACTTACATTCCTCGTCTTTTGGCAATGTGAAAAACGACAATTCTTTATTGGTTCTTTGATTTTGACATTGGAATACCGCACAATAATGTCTTGACATTGTTAAATATAACGCTTGTTTATATTGTAAATATAATATAAATATAAGAAGATATTGTAAACAAACAATACGCAGTAAGCAAGTCTCATGCACGCGACTACACAGGACGGAGTGCGGCGCCCCTTTGCCACTTGGGCGTTAGAAAACACGGCTAGCCGGTAGGTACATTTTGATCGATCTTGATCGAGTGACGGAGGCCTGGTATTAGCTTAAGATTTCTCATGTCCCAGTGTCAACTCTATAATTAAATGATTTGAATATCTTTGCTTCCTTGTAAATTAGCGAGATTTAATTATTTAAAAACTGTTTGCACAAGTTGTAAGCTGCTGTAGTAAGCAGTTGTTCTTAGTTTGTTTTTTGAATTTAAAAGCGGCTTTGTTTAGATAAGTTTTGTTTTGGTCAAAGAAGTCAAATTTCTGGGTCTGTGATTGAGATACACCTAACTAGTTTCATTCATGCTCAAATTAGTATGCGAATTAGACTTGTGGTTTCCGCCATTTTAGAAGGGACTGGAAAGAAGGGACTCAGGGAATACAAGCTAAACAAAGCTTATAAACATCAATGAGACTTCTCTAACCCGTCAGGCTGCGAGGAGAGGGTAGGCCAAAGTTCTCTAGCTGCTCTGACCATGTACGGCTCTGGTAGTATAGAGGGTCGTGCTCGTGGATTCAAAAATACCTGATGATGATTAAATCGCTATCCCGTAACAACATAGCAGGTACTTTTAGTTATCTTTTTAGTTTAAAGATGCACGCGCAAGACGTGAGAGCACTTGTTTTTTCTCTATCCTAGATTTACTTTAAAATATTCGTAAAGGCCGAGAAATACGAAACAGTTCTGCAAGTAAATATAATCGTGAGAATTAAGTAGCAATGCATAATTTACGTTGTCTTAAGTTAAGTCAAAGATAAAAAAAAACAATATTTCATTATTATATAGCTAGGGTGCAAAATCCTATATTTACATACTAAACAGAATTATATGTGCCTTCATATATTTCTACGTATTATATCCTGCAAATTATATTGTTGTATGATAGCATTGGCTATGTATTCTACATTTGATAGATAAGCGATACGTCATATCGGAAGATGCATTGCATTTTACGATCCATCTATCAACGCTCGGGGAGTTGCGTCTCGACATGTAGCCGGAATTGCGACAGTTGTGACGTCATAAGATAACGTAAGGGTATTGACTTTAGGGATACAGCTTTTTGTTTTTTGTCTTGCCAAAACAGATCCTCTGTATATTTACTCTAGGTTTTTTTCTTCTGGGTAGAAATAAAAAGATGTAAGAGTGTACTAGCTCTCTTTTATTGAATTTTACGATCCGTGTATCAGTATCAACGTTCGGGGACTTGCGTCTCGACATGTTGCCGGAATTGCGACACTTGTGACGTCATAAGATATATATAAGGATATATATATGTAAGGATATTACCTTATTAGGGATGTTCCGTAATACAGCTTCTTGTTATTTGTCTTGCCAAAACACATTCTCTTTTATATTTACTCCAGGTTTTTGTCTTCCAGGTAGAAAAAAAAATAGCTCTCCTCTATTGCGTTTTACAGTCCATGTATCTGTATCAATTATCGGAGACTTGCGTCTCGACATGTTGCCGGAATTGCGACACTTGTGACGTCATAAGATATATATAAGGATATATATATGTAAGGATATTACCTTATTAGGGATGTTCCGTAATACAGCTTCTTGTTATTTGTCTTGCCAAAACACATTCTCTTTTATATTTACTCCAGGTTTTTGTCTTCCAGGTAGAAAAAAAAATAGCTCTCCTCTATTGCGTTTTACAGTCCATGTATCTGTATCAATTATCGGAGACTTGCGTCTCGACATGTTGCTAGAATTGCGACATTTTTGACGTCATAAGATAACGTAAGGGTACCTATTACCTTATTAGGGATGTTCCGTAATACAGCTTTTTGTTATTTGTCTTGCAAAAACGCATCCTCTTTTATTTACTCTAGGTATTTGTCTTCTGGGTAGAAATAAAAAATGTAGAGTGTACTAGCAACCATGCCGTGTGGTTTCGGCAGAGTAGAATAGGGCCACTTCAAATCCTCCCGTGGATGTCGACGAAGGCAACTTAGCAACAAGCTAAAGAAAGCTTATAAAAATCTATGACAGCTTTCCAAACTACCTGACCAGCGAGGAGAGTGTAGGTCAAAGTGCTCTGGCCAAGTATGGCTCTGGTACAGAGAGGGTCGTGCTCCTTAGAGACAAAAAGACCTGATGATGATGATGATAAACAATTCTAATTACAATAACGAATAATATATACTTATAACAACAATATTAGTTATTTTATTTAAAAGTTAGAATATGTTTGTAAACATTTTTAACAGCAGTGCGGGGAGCACCTGAATATCTTATAGATAGTTGGGCGAAACATATCTCATTTTTATCTACTCTAAGAATTTGTATTTCTTCTAAAAGTAAAATGTATTAGCTGCTTATTTTTAAAATAGCATTTTGCGATCCATCTATCAATGTTCGGAGACTTCCGACTCGACTCGACATCGTGACATTATATATACGATACGATAACGTGAGGGTTTTTCTTAGTAGATACTCGTATATTACCATAGACCTACAATTTTTTACCGATTGTATTTACCCGTTTATTTATGTTTGACATAAACGAATGACAAATGATTATTTGATAAATTACGTTATAAAAAGTAATCATCTGACAAAAATATCATTTCGCAAATATATTTGATATTTTGTTACAAGCTTTTTTAGGGTTCTTAACCCAAAGGGTAAATAAAAACCGGACCCTATAAGACTCCGCTGTCCGTCTGTCTGACACAAGCCAGTAATCTCATGAACCGCAATAGCTAGACAGTTGAAATTTTCACAGTTATGTACTCGTATTACTGTTGCCGCTATAACTATAAACAGAATAAAATAAATATTGAATTGGGTAAATAATAATACAACAAAAGTGATATTTTTTAAAAATGGTACGGAACCCTACTTGCGCGAGTCCGACTCGCACATGGCCGGTTATTTAATGTTTATAGCTGAAGGTCTTTAGGTTTTATGGCAGTGGGCTCTAAGCTTCTATCTGAAGGCATCCAAAACGATAAAACAGATATAAAAAATATCGAAGCGATATAGATAACTAAGTATTTCCCGTCCCTTTGTTTATGACGCAATAATCTATTTATCCCAGTGGCGGATTTACGAATAGGTTGAATAGGCTAAAGCCTAGGGTGGCGCATTTTTGAGGGCGACAAATTTTAGGCCAATTGCACCCCTACTTTTTTCGTGCATTGCAATCGGAGAAGGGTAGAAAATGTATACTTTTGTAATTATATTTCAGTGAACGCACCTTAGGAGCGGCAAATATAAATAGCCTTCTGGTGGTAAATGTGTAATTCCGCCACTGGTTTATCCCGATTCGATCCTACATATAGCTTTCGTTACAGTGTTCTTCATTTGTTTCCTGCCGTACCACGCGTTTGAGATGTGGTATCATCTGTCCCCGACTGCCCAATCGGACTACAACGACTGGACTCACGCTTTGAGGATCATGGGCTTCTGTCTCAGGTGAGAAAAGGGTTGTAATGTTTATAGTTAATTAGTCTTGTTGTACAAAAACAATTTTCAGGGCATATTCATTCCATAAGATATTAGACAACATTTCCAATTGAAAATATACTTAGAGAAATAAAAAATAACATACATACTATACCACATACTATCACATACTATCACGTTTTTAACCCTAATGGGGCAGACATAGCCATTTAGGGTCTTGCCTTTGCTTTGTCTTGTCTCCTCAACCCCCTGAGTGAGTTATGTGGATTGACTATTTTTCCATGTAAAAAAGATACCTACAAGTATTACCTACAAGTTAAAATATTAGCTGATAAAAATTACAGCATTATTTTTTCATATTTTAATACAAGTATTTGTATTTATTTAGATATTATAGGAATTCGCTACTTTCCAACAACTCAAATTGTTTATAAACGTCAAAACAAATATCTTCTATGGGATTTGTATGAAATATATGATGATGATGTCATAGCATCTTGAAGTCAAATAGCGCTCCTAACATGGAATTGTATATGTACTAGCGTCCTAATATCAGTTTTTCTGCAATAATAAAATCTAAAATCACGTTGAAAATGGATATGTTCAATGACAAGTGACACTATTTTGGAGGTTTTATTTTCTTAACAGGACCAAATATTTTATTTTTGACCCAGAACAGTGCCCAATTGTTTGTATAGTATTAAGCTAATTACGAAGACAATAAAGCTGTAGTCAAGTCAAGTCAAAAATTTTTATTCAATGTAGGATAAATTTATCTCTTATTGAAGGTCATTTTTTTTAAATATTTTTTTTTTAGTGCAGAAGCTAAAAACTACTAGCGTTTCGGAACGACTGCTGGGAAGATTACGCCGAAAGAAACCCAGTTCAGTATTGGTCCCTACCCAGCCTGATGGGCTATGTTACAATTACAATACAGATTTACACTTAAGCTATACATTTAAATTATACAATTACAATTTGCAGACAACTATTTCCAAGAATTTTTCTCAGATGATGATAAGTAGTCATTTACATGATAATACGCATTTTGTAATAAATGATTTTTAACGGCTGTCTTAAACTTAGATAATGGTAATGCTACTATATCATCTGGAATTTTATTATAGAGGCGCAAGCCGAGACCCACAAAAGATTTTTTTGTTTTCTCTAACCGCAAAGCTGTGATGGCTAATTTATTTTTATTTCTCGTGTTAATACTATGAATATCACAATTTCTCTTAAATGAGTGTATATTCTGACGCACGTACATAATGTTCGCATAGATGAATTGCGAAGGGAGGGTCAAAATATTTATGTCTTTAAATAGTTCCCTCAAAGACTCTCTAGCACCTAATTTATATATAAATCTGATAGCGCGTTTTTGTAAAACAAATATGGTATTTATATCTGCAGCGTTACCCCATAGCAATATTCCAAAGGACATAACACTGTGGAAGTACCCAAAATATACCAAACGCGCTGTATCAACGTCAGTCATTTGCCTAATTCTTCTAACCGCATAGGCCGCAGAGCTAAGTTTTCCAGCTAATTTTTGAATATGGGCACCCCATTGCAACCCTGAATCAAGCGTTATTCCCAAAAATGTTGTGTTATCAACCATATCTACTGCTTCCTTATCAATAAATAATCGTGTTGGAACTTTTGTAACATTTGGTAAGCAGAACTTTACACATTTCGTTTTTTTTGCATTTAATACTAAATTATTTACTGTAAACCAATCCAACACTTGCGACAATATATTATTCATCTCATCAGAGGTGTCAGTTTTCCTATCTACGCTGAAAACAAGGGAAGTGTCATCAGCAAAAAGTACAGCCTTACAATCTTTAACATAATATGGTAAATCATTAATATAGATCAGGAACAACAAAGGACCCAAGATAGAACCCTGGGGCACACCCATCACTACGGATGATCCTTCAGATTTTACTTGATTTACACTAACTTTTTGAATTCGGCTACTCAAATAAGATTCAATCAATTCAAGAGCCTTCCCTTTTATTCCGTAGTGCTCAAGTTTGGATAGAAGGGTTTTGTGGTCTACACAATCAAAGGCTTTGGAGAGGTCACAAAAGACACCAATTGCATTCTGACAACACTCCCAAGCATCATAGATGTTTTGTAATAGTGCAACACCTGCATCCGTTGTTGATCGACCCTTAGTAAATCCATACTGATCACCATGGAACAGACTATTTTTGTTGAAAAAATCTAATAATTGGTTAAAAATTATCTTTTCGAATATTTTGCTCAGTGCTGGCAGAATAGAAATGGGACGGTAATTTGTTGGATCATTTCTGTCACCAGTCTTAAATAGAGGGATAACTTTACTTAACTTCATCATGTCAGGGAAAGATCCCGCGTCTACACATTTATTAAATATGGAAGCTAAGTAAGGCGCAATTACATCTATAATATTACTTATAACGGATACAGAAATGTCCCACAAATCACCAGTTTTTTTATTATTCAAGCTTTTAAAAGTATCAATGATATTTTTAGGTGTGACGTATTTGAATATTAGCCTATCTTTACATTTAGGTACGCAATTGGTTAATAGCTTTTTTGATTTCCTAGATGAGGACATTAGTGGGGCGGTTGTATTTAGGGGAATGTTTGTGAAAAAGTTCTCAAAGTATTGTGCGACATATTCACTAGTGTCTAGAACCTTATTGTTAATGTTTAACTCAATTTTATTTACTCGTTGCTTTTTTTTCCCGGTTTCAGTGTTAATAATATTCCAGGTTGTCTTTATTTTATTTTATAGTTTTCAGTTATATACAGATACAGATACATTTTCACGTCTATATCCCTGACGGGGTAGACAGAGCCCAGGGCCGTTAGGCCCAAAGGCCACGCTTAGCGTGGTGGTGGGCGTTAAGATGGAAAAGGAATCAAAATAGTGATGGGTTGCTAGCCGCACCGCCTATTACCATAATTCAAATCTCGCCCATTCCCTCGATCGGCTCTTACGATCTGCGTGGGTAGAGAAGCAGCTGGTACATTCTAAGTTTCTTCTTTTCTCCCAGACCAGCATGGAATACTTTCTAGTTCAAGTAAATCGTTTTCATATACTTTCTGGATACAGTACATCGATTTTTTAACTTTCGACGTTCAGTAGGACAGTCAAGAAAGTCATATAAACATAATAATATGCTTAGTCAACTATACAAAAGCAAAAAAACGTGAAATATTCGCTAACATTTCCGACTGAACCAAATTTGGGAAATTAAAACTGTCAGTCGATGAATAGGCGCTCTGGAAAGTTGGGATATTTCCGCCTTCGTTATATTTCTCGAATACATAATGGAGACTGGATTTTTCTTTGTAAGAATTCTGTCCAGAAATACTTTTACTAAAATGGAATGTTATTTGAAAGTAATTTTGCTAAGATAGGATATCATAAATACTCATTAATTTAAACATTAAAGCAGTAATGAGTTTCCAAGGAACTTTATAAAATAAATTATTTTAGAGCTTTGAGAACATAAATCTCTTGACAGTTTTACTTAAAAATTAAATTAGCTGTAAAGTTGAGAAATAAGTTCAGTTACTTTATATAAAGTCTAACAAAATATATTTAAATTCGATACTAAACAATTTTCCCCAAGAAACATATATAGAAATATAAAAAATATGAGTATTTTTGTTTTCCATAGAAACTTGGATCAGCTGATCAGTCGACTTGTATGGGAGGTCATAAATTACTTTTTATATTTCGATACCTACGTGTTTCTTGGAAAAAGCTGTTCAGTACCTATCATGGACTGTATTCAGTCTTAATATAATTTCAGTATATTTTGTTAGACCTTAATATTGCGGCTTCCATTGTTTTACTATAGTGTCTGGTATTGGCTCATCTCAAAATGTTTAAAAAACTTCAACAGTTTCCTGAACTCCTGCGTCAACCCGGTGGCCCTGTACTGCGTGAGTGGAGTCTTCAGGCAGCACTTCAACCGGTACCTGTGCTGTCGACGTGGCACCCTCCATCCGACTTGCAGCTCCAGGTTATCAAGAACGGCTATATGTGAAACATCCTTCAGGAGCACCCACCGACATCGGTGTAACAGGTGATACACTTATATTTATAGTAGATATTAGTTACCGTCTATTGCAAACATTTGAACCGTACAATGGTTGTCGCGACACGAAACATTTCTAACACCCTCATCATGAATTAGAATGTTCTTGTCGTTGGAGTATTTTCCATACCTCCCGATCTTTAGCTAAATGCTTGACTTCCCTATACGTCACGACTTCTGCCTGTTCCTTTACTTCATACATGAACATTCTTCTTGGTCTTCTGTTTCCTCTCCTTTCCATCACTCTATCACACCTAAAATCGTTTATAATATAGCAGAGGTTTTTAGGTGCAACAGAATGCTAATCCACTTCTGAACTACATCATACATCCTTATTCTGAATCACATAGCCAATTTCTATCACACCCCAAAGTCACTCCTAATACTTACATCCCTAACACACCTCAAAAACACTACGAATACCACTAAATATATTAAACATGAGCTTTGCTCATAGTTATCTCACGTTAGTTTTAATAATAACTTCTAATACAATTGCTGTTACACTCCTAAGAATCTCTAGTCTATTGGTTACTACCAATATAATACACGTTGTCTATGACTTTAGGTTGTTTTACTTTTTTAACTTAAAGTTTCCAAATATATTTGTGGTCAGTATATTTTGTTTGACATGGCAAGGATGGACACAATAAAGTATCAAAACGATTTAAACATGTTTACTTTCACCTTAAGCACAGAATACATATTAGTACTTACGTACCTTAAGTAAGAATGGTTATTCTTGCAAGAAGCAAGATTGAAATTCTGTTTAAGCGAAATTTCAACTAAATCGAACCCGTCCAATGTCACACGTGCATTTGAGAATATCAACCTTCCAGACCGACAGAAATAAACCACTTTAATCAAATCACCGAGGTTCTCTTTGCATCGATTTTCTCCGAATGTCTTTAAATATCTCCATATGGTTGTATTTGATATTGTTTTGTCTAGTATATCTCTCTTATCGAGTGTTATAATAGCTAATACTAGTGTACGATCTTTTAGCTGCCTAAAGAAAAGTTGCGAGTAAGGTCTTACCAGGACGTTAAAAGGATGGCAGAGAGAAGAAAGGAATGGAGACAGCTTCATGACGAAGTACCTCTACATACAATTCCATGGCTTCACGTAACTCCACCGACAAGAGCAAGCTCTTAAATTACATAAGCAACTGACGAAACTCAATGACTGTCAGTAGACAGTTGATAGACAGTAACAGTTATAAATACACTAGGGAGCTGGTGTACAGGTTTTCTCACGATGTTTGTCATCGTTACGTAGCGCTCTATAGGAAACCACGTCATATTGTTCCATAGCCAACGTTTAAGTGACGTCACTCGTCGATGTATCGCGGCCGCTGCATGAAGCAACTTGGTCACCACCGCTTTTTAAACGACTTTCAAAAAAGGCGGAGTTTATTAATTAATCGCGTTTTTTATATATGTTCTACCGCTACGGGAGTTTGGAGGGGAGGCCTTTGCCCAGCAGTAGGACACTATAGGCTAATTAAAAAAAAAACACCGATCATTCGAAAACGCCTAAACCGATTTGGGAAATTCTTTTATATTTGAAAGGTTGCACCTGTCAGGTGATCCCATAGAAATTTAATCAAAGTCAATTTTGTACACGAACGAAAGTACATACAATTTCATGGTTTTGTAGTTTCAGATTTGTTTACTTGACAGACGTGACTGTGACACAAAGAGAAAACATTACCTATAAAACTCCCCAGTCTACTGTCATGATATCTACAATGATAGTTCCGTCGTTTACAGGAACCCAACAGAAAGTGTAGTGATATCCAACTACGATTACGGAAGTACTAAGAAGAAGAGCAACATCATCACCAGGAACAGCGCTGACGGAGTCACCATTATGACCATTCGAGACACGAATGACTTCCTCACTGATGTCGATGAGAAATGCATTAACAGATAGATGTATAAGAAAAGACGTTCTTGTAATTTAAAGCTTTAATTGTTAAAGTTTAAAATTTATATTAATTATTTGTTTGTGGTTGTCGAGGTTATCCAAATGTCCAAGCTAACGAACATTCCTTCGGAAATCAGTTATACGGTCTAAGGCCTTCGCTTTATTTAAGATAAGAAGGTTTTGCTTTGTTTTAGGGCCCTCTTATCTATCTAATCTAACCTCATATTTATGAGTTTGTATTTATATGTTGCCTTCTACGACATCCACGGCAGGACTTGTAGTGACACTATTCTACTCTGCCGGAAACCACACGGCAGCAAATATTATAATTAACTATAAATGACATCATGCTCTAATTTTTAAACCTAACTGGACCTTTCTTCGGATGACTTCGCGACCTCTCAGTAATCATGTTATCGTATACGTTATATGTAAATAACCGGCCAAGTGCGATTAGAACTTGCGCACTAAGGGTTCCGTACCATTATCTGTTTTTATTCGTTGTTATAGAGTTAACAGAAATGCATCGATCACGGGTCCCGATTTTACTCTTTTGGTACGGAACCCTAAAAAAGAGCAGCTTTGTATGTGACGAAAATGGCATTGTACAAAATCTTAAAACGTACCTATGTTAAATAATTAATTTACGTAAGACAAAGTCTTGCAATACGAAATTAAACATATAAAACTTTGAGTAAAATTATGTTTAACTTAGAAACTTAAACTTTAAGTTATTCGGTGCAGTTTGCACCCTCAATCTAAGTTTACACTTATTACAGGGATCTTAGTTGAAATAGTCATTATGTGTTATAACTTATAAGTGTATATAAGATATTTAAAAAAAATACGTAGGTATATAAGATATTTTAAAAAAATTACGTTTTTACTTATACCGTCTTATTATTACACGGATTAACTTTAACTTGGTTTAAACTTTAAACCATTAAACAACCACCAACAAGAAGACCTCACCTCCACCTTGCTCTTGCAATAATGTCACCTTCTCTTTATTTCTGATTTAGATAAAAAATACTTACCTTTTAGCACGCCAGCGCTTGTTTACCCCCGACGCCAAGCTTAGTAAAAAAAAAATAGTACACTTTAAACAACTTTGGTTGTCGTCTCAATGACTTCACGCGACCGTTTTGCAACTAAAGTGCTTAATGGCGCTGAAAAGTTTAAACCAAGTCTTAGGTTAGTCTGCATTTTATAAGAAGACGGATAAAGTTTAACCTACATATTCATAATAATTAACAACTATTTGCTATTTTAGTTAAACATGTTTTGTCCCTTTCCCTCTTTTTAATATTTGAAATTGAAAGAACGAGACAAAACATATTTTAACTAAAATACATTTAGCAAACGGTTGGAATTCTTTATGAATAAGGCGGTAAGTCGGTGTAGTACCTATTTAAAATAAATCAAATCTTTATATCTATGACCTCGCCCGATTTTTCATATGATAATTTTGTCCATACTTCTTATATACTTTTAGGGAACAAAACATTCTTGCCTAACATGATTCTTTTATTTTATTTAAAAATATATCAATCGTGGTGAGGTACTACATGTAAATATAAAGATATAATCTTGCATAAGTATTTTCAAATTAACCTTAATTTACCTGAGACCAAGCAGAGATATATTAAATAAGTAGATGTATAAACAAATGTTACGATAGGTTATAAGTATAAAGTGTTGATATAAAGTGTAACAAAATATATTGAAACTATTTTAAAGGTAGGTTTAGTTCATGAATACACTTCGAAATATTAAAAATCTTTTCATTGTTCAACTTGTAGGTAAAAAACTTTTATTATTTCGCCATAATTGTTCCTTGAGGAAAGTTATTCATGAACCGTATACAGTTTCAGTAAATTTTGTTAGACCATGTCCGAGATATGTGTGAGAGTATATGTTATATGTGAAAACAAAATCGAAAATTTCAGTGTAAATAGGTAATACAAATAGAATGCTTTTGTATCAAGTTATGATTTTCCAAAAATTTGAACACCTCGTAAATCTTGTAAATTTAAAATAGTTTGTCTTTGATAACATCTTACCTGTGTCATGGAAATACTTGAAATAAATAGTTGTCAGCTGAAATTTGTTTTATTTGTTTTTCAAAAACTAGGAAGGTTCTTCGTGTGTGTGTGGCTAACTCTGGTATCAGGTTTTTCAAGCTGACCTAGGTGTAGGTTTTGTAAATGATAAATATAGTAACATTCATTCTAGGATAGAGATTTTGTAGTATCATCATCATCATCAGGTCTTTTTGTCTCCATTGCAGGAGCACTCTCTGTACTATCAGAGCTTTACTTGGCCAGAGCAACCAATTTGCAGTATATTGATTTATAAAAAAAGTAATAATAAATCTTTACTGATCACAATGGTATGAAAGGTGATCTTAATACTAATGCAGAATGCACCTTTCAGTCAACCACCAGTTGGTGACTGGTGGTTGACTGAAAGGTGCATTCTGTCAGACCACCTACCAGTCAACCTAAGTAGGAAAGCAGAAAATTGAATTGAGATAAGCCCTTAAAGATGCAATTAAAAACTGCGAAGCACCTTACCTTAGCAAATTAAGAAATCTCATCTGTTGTCTTGAAATGGAACAGGTTTTTCTAGATACGTAAGGTAAGTACAAAAAATAAGGAGAAGAGTAACGGCGAAATTATTCAAATTACAACAATCCCAAAAGAAATACGACCCTGTTTTTGTGACGTCTTATTAGTACGTATGATATATTTTCTACATGATGGGACTAGGGTAGAGTTTATTGAAGAATAAGTCTTAGAAAACGAGTGTCGTAGAAACTATCGGAATACTAATGCAACAAGGATTCTCAAACATTTGCTGGTCACCTTTTTTTTCAAATATGTACACGTAGATAATATTATTATCATCATTAGGTGTTTTCTGTTCCCATTGCAGAAGTGTAGTCTGTATACTATCAGAGGATTTTAATGCTTCTTTTTGTAAATATTGTTATTATAAAAGTCTTTACAGTACAAAGCTAATGCAAATTTTTTGCACTTGGAAAATTCTGCACTGTTCATACAGGAGACAGTTGTTTTGTTTTACGTGTGTGTAACAGGCCAAAACTGGTGTTAGATCTTCAGGCTGCCTACAGGCATGTAACATAGCTTGATGACTGCTATACAATGATGACAGCTGGGACCAACATCTTATCCGTGAGTTTAGACGCACGGAGGAGCTTGAGAATTTTTTTATGCCATTTGTGGTCACCCGTCCAAGTGCGAACCACGTCCAGTATCGCTTTACTTGCGAGATCGCTAGTAATGCGCACTCCCGCCGGGCCACCGAGCTCCTCAAAAAGGTGACAGGAGAGCTTGAATCGTTACCTGATTTTACTTGACATAGAGTCACGTAATGTGTTATAGTCTTCAGAGTATATTATTACACTGTAATTGGCATTATAACAACGTTCTTTTGAACCATCTTCACACCTTTCTTTTGCGCCATCGTTCTTCGCACTCCGTCCTTTCACTCTATCATTCTTGGCACTGTCTATGTCTGTCTTTCTTGCATGCCGCTGTTATTCGCACTTTCATCCTTTCAAGAGACTATTAGACCCGAGGACGGTACACCTGTATCTTTCGCACCTAAGCTTTTTCTTATCGTGTGTGTTAGGGCCTTCGCTAAGTTACGCGGGCGCACGCGGCGGGTTCAGTCTATCTCTGTCATAAACGCTACGTGCAACAGAGACAGGTGACCCGCGACGGATTCTGCTATCTCTTTCGCATTTAGAGTTTATGACAGAGATAGACCGAAACCCGCCGCGTGCGCCCGCGTAACTTAGCGAAGGCCCTTAGTGACTAACTCTTGTGTCAGAGTTTTTAAATCGCTTTAAAGGCCTCTGACATGGTTTAAGGTAACGACCAATGTCAAAGACAGTGACCGGGACCGACGGCTTAACGTGCCCTCCGAAGCACGGATCATCTTACTTATTAGACAGTCAGGTGATCAGCCTATGAAATGAAAGCCAATGTCCTAAAGAAACTAGGACAACAACACAAAGTCGTTGCCCCCGCCGGGAATCGAACCCGCCGACCTCCGGGTATGAGCCGAACGCTCTAACCCCTACACCACGGAGGCAGTTAAACTACACACACCATACTTTGAGACGCTATGATCCAGAAAAAGCAATAAACCGAATGCAATGACAAGACGTGTTATGCGGCATCTACGTGATGCCACTATAAATTGGAAAGCGATCCGTCTTCTGAATTTCATGAAATTCTCCGCCAATGCATCTGTAATAAAATGTTAATTCGGCGCTGTTAAACAGATGGTGATGGAAATCAGGAGATTTTTATACGAAAAGTTAAGAAGGCCTTTACTTTAACATCCTTATTAGACATCCTTATATAGAATTTAAAAACTGTTGAACAATGGATGGATCGTTTGGAGAAGTGAGAAAGATAATACTTTGAAGTTGATCCATATTTGGTGTAAACATTATGAAATAAAAGGGTTTTGGTGACCTCGTTTTTCTTTTAGGTATTTATTTATTTAAACTTTATTGCACCGCAAAAAAACCGAATAAGATGTGGACCTAATGCCATATGGCGTTCTCTCCCGGTCAACCACTGGACCAAGCGGAATAAGTAAACTAAACTAATTAGCAAAGTGAGTTATCAATTAGAAAATATAATTATCTACCTCAAATAATCAGAAACCAATATTCTTAGAGATAGGTACTAAGCAAAATTCTCGACGTCACTTCAACATAAGGCTATTAAAATTCAAAATTGGAAGAGTATTTACCCTAAATAGCGATAAATTGATTGGCTCCGATACAAGTGGATACGATAATGTTATAACCTTTATCAATAAATTAGATAACCAATCTGTTAAGTATAGATGCCTACTTATAGTATTTCTACTAAAATTGTGTTTGTAAAGTTTATTACAACCACATCTTGGCAAGTCTTTGACGAATTCGAAAAAGAAAAAGTTTTTATTCATATTACTTATATCTAATCGGTTTTTAAAATAAAAATAAAACATAGTTTGTCTTGTATTTGAAAGTATTTGAGACGAGGATTCATAAAACATATTTTCAAAACATTAATTTTCTCGTTAATTAATTTAACTTAATTTACTCAATGAGATAATCCACCATTAACAACCTGAACAAGTTAAAAAAGTACATTAATTAATTATCTTTGGAACGAATATTTGTTCTTTACAAATAAATCACTAAGCTCCTTGTTAAGCTTTCTATTCAACACCGAAACCCTTTAAAACCATTCTAATTTTCTTCAATCGTATACCATAAGCAAATAACATCAAACGATCACACGGTATCAGGGATAGAAACCATAACTCTAAATTATCAGTATATATACTGCAGCCATAAATTTTATGCCTAAAAAACGCAATTTTCTATTCGTGGTATCCAGAAATGGTTAGTTTAATCAAACTCCGCTATTCTTCTGGTGCAAACATTTGTTCTAAAATTTTAACGACGACGATGAAGATATACGTATATTTCTTTGGTAGTGATTTTTTATTTAGCCAATTAGGTCCCATAGTTAGGCAAAAGCCTCCCCTTTTATTTCCAACTAGCCGAAGCCCGCGACTTTGTTTGCGTGGACTTTATGTCTCTGAAAAATGCTCATCAGGCTGAACAACTTTTACTAAGGCGCCATTTTGATCTCTTATAGTTTAGCTTGACCATTAATAGTTCTGCATCTGGTGTTGAAACAACAACAAAAAAAAGTTTCATTCGAATCCGTCCAGTATTTCTAGAGATTACCGAGTACAAACAGACACACAGACAATATTTTTATTTTTTATTTTTACTCCATTAATATGTCTCCATCGCCCCCAATATCTTTTTTGGAAATATTTTTAATGTACATACACACTTTTTTTACCGTTTTATTACATGTATAGATGTTTAGATTATTGATGTAATCTAAACATCTATACATGTAATCTGCATTGAAATTTAAATGCCACAAATTAATGACGAGGCAAATGGTACACAAAATAGAATGAAAAATTTGAAGTAGGTATCCTATTCCTTGCAACAGTATAAAGTAATTTATTTATATTAATTAATTTTAAATACTCTCTGAATACGTTTTATAATTAATCTCATTTTGGGCAAAGTGTCACCGAAGGGTATACGTATTGCTTTGTTCCAATGTTCCTTTCAGAAACGGTATTATAATTGTCACGACCATTTTGTTGAGGACATAATTTATTTATTCCTAAATATTAGGGGATTTTTGGCTTATTTCTATTGGGTATATTCATTTATCTTTCGATTGTGACAAATTTATTTTATCATCATCATAGGTCTTTTTGTTTCCACTGCAGGAGCACGACCCTCCCTGTTCTACCAGAACCATACTTGGCCAGAGCAGTCATAGGACTTGGCCTACACTTTCCTCGCTGGCCAGACGGGTTGGAGAGGTCTCATTGATGTTTATAAGCTTTGTTTACTTTGTATTTTAGCTTTTATACCCTAAGTCGCATTCTACGACATACACGGGAGGACTTGGAGTGGCCCTATTTTATTTTACTTTGCCGGATACCACACGGCTTTAAACGGCACGGCACAATTTTTTTTTATTGGGATATTACAAAGTTAAGGAAAATAGCAATTAGAATTTATAAGCTTAAAAAGGGCACGGGTCATGGGTCGTAGCACGAGATGTGTGTAATTAGTGGTTTAGTCGCTTCTCACGACTTCCACAGAAGATGGAGTAGTTCTATTTTAGACCAGAAGCCACACGGCATGGTCAATACCTGTACATGAATATTGCTTTGTATAGGTAAATACATTGCCATTCCTAATTACTTTTCCCCATTTCTAAAGGTTCTAACTTACTTTTCCTCCACTTGCTAATAACCAATTGGCCTTGAATTAGGCATACATACTTCGGTTGGCTGACGAGTGTACTTTTGTACAATGTAATTTTAGTAGGTACTAAATAAAATCGCCATTCCGACTCGCTAATAAGAAGAAGTAAGTACTTACCAATATTTGATCTGATGATCCTTAAAAGATCAATGGATATCCTTAATCCTTAATATACGCACAATGTACATATTGATTTTGATGTTTTTGACAATAAATCAAGCATTTGCATTCCGAAACTGTGTTTTGGTGAAGTAGAACTGATGAAGAAGATTGAAATTAAAGTCGCCCTTTTTGATTGAATTTTTATTAGATGTGTTAGGGATTTTACCGAGTTCCCGGTATATTATTATATCCTAAGGGAAAACCTTGTGAAATCATTATTGAGCGCCACTTTGCAAGCGACCCTCCTCTTCCTTAAATGACTTGCCTACTTATTTTACTTTCTCACTTCTCGAAAATACCGAAATAGTCGAAAGCTATTCAAAGTTATTACTCCTAAGTGATTACACGATTGGCCTGGCTCGCGAATCTCAAGTGGCTTAACTCGGAAAGCCAATCAAACCGTTTATAAAGCCCAATTACTTGGTAATTAAATCTTTAAACCCTTTATAAATATTCGCCCCGATCCGCAATTTTCAGATTAATTTGCTTTACGATTTATGAAGATTTTGTGTTTTAATTTCATAATGGTTATGATCGTTCATAGAATTTAGGATAGTAAGGAAATTGAGAGATATATAAAGGAGGTAATTTTTCAATTGTGTTTGTAAAGAAGATAAAAATATTTTTTTTATGTTCCATTTGTCAAAATTTTCTTTATTACCTATCGTTCTCCATCATTTTAAAGAGATCTCTCCGCGACTGATAGCCGCCGCAGGTGACAAGAAGGCTGGCTGCTTTTTCGCTCAACGTATTGCTATCCAGCGAGGAAACGCAACCAGGCCCCATTATTTTAAAGCTTAGTTTAGTTTTATTTATCTTTATTCTTGTTCTCATTTTTTAAAAGTAAGTCTTAATGTGTCAAAAGGAAAAACTCTTGTTTGCGTAATCAGAAGTAGTTACTGAAGTTCACTGAAGGTTGTTAGGATTATAAATAGCTCCTATTTATTATTCCATTTGTCAAAACTTTCTTCGCATGCATGCATGGAGAACATGTATGAAAAGAGTTATGAGTGTTGACAAAGCAAACGAGATTTGCAAGGATCGAAGTAAGTGGAAATCCATAGTCTCTGCCTACCCCCATGGGAAACAGGCGTGAAAATATGTATGTATGTATGTATAATAAAACTTTCTTCATGTTTCTCTGTATATTTTTAAAAATAAGTGTAAATGTGCAAAATGAATATTTTTATTTGCGTAATCAAAAATAGTTAGGTACTGAAATTAACTTAAGGGTCCTCCCCGCGCTAACGACCTTGAAAACACAAAAAAATTAATTTCTCTTTCTGTAAGTGAGATTATCAGAAACCCTCCTACAACTTTTTAGCTAGTATCCTTAAGTTTCATTAGAACCTCGACAATCATTGAAATAAAATACCCTGAATTTTCCTTTGCAAAAAATACTAAAAACGGCCATTTTTGACTCTTTTTGTAAAGGTTTCTAAACCGGATAGTATTTCAATGACTTTGCAAGACTGGCAAGGAGGAGCCTTAACCAGATTGGTAGGTTTATAAATAGCACTAAGTTACTATTCCAATTGCCAATAAACTTTCTTAAGGATACTCTGAATATTTAAAATAAAATTCTAAATGTGCCGAAAAATTCTCGTTTCCGTTATCAGAAATAGTTATTAAAATAAGTTGTAGTAGGTTGTTATGTTCTTAACTTATATAGGTACTTCGGTTTTATCCACCATCGCACTTAAAGTGGCCTTTGAGTCTTTCAGCCCCTGGCCCTATCAGCTTACAGCCGTTAAACCCCATATACTCTGTCTGCCCGTGGATAAAGCCGTGATAGAGTATAGTATTGAGATACATATAAACGTTCGATAGAAATTATGTAAAGGTAAATATAGGTACTAAATAAGTAGGAAGGGAGTGACGGACGAGTTGACTGGAGATACAATACGTAAAATGGAAAAAAGCGGCCAAGTGCGAGTCGGACTCGCCCATGAAGGGTTCCGTAGTAGCAAATAACATAATATAAAAGTCTTGTAGTATGTTTTTTTTTAAATTTTTATATTTGAGTTGATTGAATGAAAAAAAATTGCCGTTTATGATTTATGACGTATTAAAAAAAACTACTTACTAGATATCGTTCAAACCAATTTTCGCTGGTAGTTTTTATGGTAATGAACATCATAATTTTTTTTTAGTTTTATAATTCATTTATTTAAGAAGTTACGGGGGGGGGGGGGGGGGTACACACTTTTTTCCACTTTGGAAGTGTCACCCGCGCAAAGTTTTCGGTTTAGAAAAAAAAAATATTAGAAACCTCTATATCATTTTTGAAGAACTATCCATAGATATCCCACACGTATGGGTTTGATAAAAAAATAATTTTTGAATTTCAGTTCGAAGTATGGGGAACCCCCAAAATTTATTGTTTTTTTTCTATTTTTGTGTCAAAACCTTAATGCGGTTCACATAATACATCTACTTACCAAGTTTCAACAGTATAGGAAAAAAGTGGCTGTGACATACGGACGGACAGACAGACAGACAGACATGACGAATCTATAAGGGTTCCGTTTTTGCCATTTGGCTACGGAACCCTAAAAACTCACAAGCTGTGCCTTCACATAAATAGTGGGATAAGGATAAGGTAGAAGATGAAGTGTATGTGTATGAAAGACATTACGTAGGTATTTAAAAAATGATACAAAATCCGCAACAGTTTCGTCAATATTAATATATGAAAGAATTAGTCAAAAATATCACTCCGAATTGTGCCCGGTGCAGATTTATAAGTCAGGTATGTAATACAAACCTTAATTTAATTTGTTTGTTTATTTACTTGCCATTGAACCTAGAAAGTATTTCGAAAATAGTATGCCAAATGCAAAATCTGTTTCAATATAGCTGCATATCGCAGTGTCAGGGATATTGCTCGCGGTCAGTGTATTCAAACCACAAACCGCAGGGTTTCTATCTTTGTCTTCTGTTGCTTGTATTTCTATTCTATTTATGCCTTTGTAACCAGTTTTTTTTTAACTGGCAATATATCTTGTATGTTTGAATGTTTGTTTAGGTCAAATTTCAACCAGTCATCCTCAACCGATTTAGCTGTTTTTTTTTATATTTGTGTAAATCGGATGAAAATACCTATTACAAACCAGTTATCCTCAACCGAAAATACAATATTATAAATAATAAATTAATAAATATATAGGGACAAATTACACTGATTGAGCTAGCCCTAAAGTAAGTTCGAGACTTGTGTTACGGGATATAACTCAACGATACTATATTTTATAACAAATACATATATAGATAAACATCGAAGACCCAGGACGATTTGAAAAAGGCCATTTTCCAACTTGCCCTGGCTGGGGATCGAACCCAGGACCTTCGGATTGGCGGTCTAGCGTGTTGACCACTACGCCACGGAGGTCGTATTATGAAATCAATGAGAAAGGAACTCAGTTATTTAACAACATAACCTCATTATGTAGAACTCGTTCGATTTATCCTGACGGACATTTTATGGTAGAAGATGCCTAGGGTCTGATCACGGAGACGGAAGGTGGTCGATGGAACTCAGTAATCATTTCAGCCGCACAACGTCTACTGCTGGACAATACTGGACATAGGCCTCTCCCAAAGATTTCCAATTTCAGTTTTCCTCTAGATCGGTCATTTTGGAACTCAGTAATAAAACTTCGGAACTCCACCGAGTTTGGGCTTATAATTTTTTTCTTAATTAGCACTTTGGCCCACAATAAAAGCTTGTACAAAAAAAAATCTTTTTTTCCAAAAACTTATTTAATTTTTACATTATATCACATTATATCAGTATAATTAATATTGCAGAGCCAGAAATGTTGTTCGGATATTGCGCGCGGTCAGTGTATTCAAACCACAAACCGCAGGGTTTCAATCTTTGTCTTCTGTTGCTTGTGTTTCTATTCTATGTATACCTTTGTTTGTTTTATGATAATCCTTTTAATATCCCACATTGTATCACTCTATCACTACATATTAATATTGCAGTGCCAGAAATGTTAATCAGATATAGCGCGCGTGGCTAGTGTATTCAAACCACAAACCGCTTAGTTTATCTTCATATTATTTTTATCCAGTTTATATCTTTTTCTTCTTCTTTATAATCGTATCCTCATATACGATCCTCAAGGTCGTGATCATCAAGACTAGTTCCCTTCACAAATGTTTTTTCACACTGCATAATACGATTTTATTAAATACTGTAGGAAAATTCTTGTTTCCATTGAGAAAGTCCTACAGATCTTTTAGTATTACTAGAAAAATAAGAATACTCAATAGCTTTAGTTGAATTACAGTCTAGTACATATTTAATTAAGAAGCCGATTGATCAATTGCTCCTGAATTGTCTGCTAATATAATATATTTCTGGAAAACTGAGCAACTCAAATTGACCGGATTATAAGCCGTAAAGTCAATGTGTCGAAAAATATAACCCTAACGGTCGATTAAAGACTAAGGTCACCTTGAGATAAAGACTGAATAGAAATAATGTCTTCTTGATCCTTGGCCTGAAATGTATTCAGTAATATTTATGACTTAGAGATAAATACATAATAAATATTTACTAAGCTTACGTGTCGCTTTATTTCACAATAAGTTATTTGAAAAAGAAAACATTTTCGTTTAAGCTTAAGGCTTACGTACTTATCAAGACAAATGCATAAGTTCGATGGAGCCAAAATAAGTCCGAATTCGATGGCGTTGTCTGTGCGTCATTTTCTTATAGGGTTTCTCCCTGATTCCTCCTGGGCAGTCTGGAAATCTTTGAATAGACTTCAGACTGGTATCGGGAGATGTCAGGAAAACCAAATTAGGTGGCGTTACTCAAATAACCGGTCAAGTGCGAATCGGATTCGCGTACTAAGGGTTCCTTACAATTATCTATACAAAATCACGTTTGTTGCCCCCCTTAAATATTTATTTTATTTTGTTTCTAGTATTTGCTGTTATAGCGGCAACAGAAATACATAATTTGTGAAAATTTCAACTGTCTAGTTATTGCGGTTCTTGAGATACAGCCTGGTGACAGACAGACGGACAGACGGCCAGACGGACGGACAGACAGCGAAGTCTTAGTTATAGGGACCCATTTTTACCCTTTGGGTACGGAACCCTAATAATGATGGTGCTGTCCAATCAATGATCGATCTATTGTCATGCCCCAAATGCCCTACACCCAGCACAATGCACGACCTTAACGAGGTACCTCATCCCCCCAGTTAGCCTTGAATGTCAGCGCTCTTGATAGTTTAACCGAATAGGTAGGTCTGTAGTCGAAATGTCTGTGGCAGACACTAAGAATTTTAATGGTTTTAAATTTTATAATACTTCCTATAGTAAAAATACGAAGTTATGTACGCGTCGTGTCTACACATTAATATATATAGTCTTTAGTAAATACTTTTGAGACAAGAGCCGTATTTAGGGGAGGGCAACCGGGGTTACAGTCCCGGGCATTCCACAATTGATATTTGGAACAAAAAATATTTTAAAAACGACTAGTGAACAACTTTTCCATTGATTTTTTTCGTTGTATCACCTTAATTTTCCGGGATCCAGTTCCACCCCATTTGAAAAAAAAAAAACATTTGAAAGGAAACGGATTTTTTTTTTAATTATTTTATTACATTTAAATTTGTGTCTTGATCAAGCCCTAGATAACACTTCAAACTATTTTATGTGTTCTACTAACTACTCCTTATAGTGTAAAGCAAGAACGTGAAGCTTTTCTACACATTAGCCAAAAGTGGCCGCTTTTCGCTAATATGCGTAGAAAAGCTTTAAGTTCTCAATTTAAACTATAAACAGTAGTGTAAAAAATACTTTGAAGGGGTATCTGAGCTTGTTCAAGACACAATTTTAAATGATATCTCCGATTCAAATGAGAAACATTTAGGTATGGCCGTAAGATTGTCAATTTATTTTTAACTCGAATGAAAAGAATGTTTATAATTTTTGTATTTGGAAAATAATTTGGAACCAGGGGGCCTCCACTCCTTTGTTGCCCCGAGGCCTCCAGACCTCTAAAGCCAGCCTTGTACGAGATAGTCCAATGTCCACAAATAAATCCGTATTGTGAAAGTATTTGTTTACGAGAAGTTACTCGTACGCTCTCTGCACAAAGCAAACAAAAGTTCGCATGGACAGTGACGTCAATATCAGACGTCATGATATTTACTTAGGATACTCTTGAAGGAGAATTGTCACTGACATGTCCCAGATGTCCCTACTACACTGTGGCTTGAATAGAACTTAAAAACTTTTAGTAAGGTAGCTATAAATCGATGTGTGACGTCAGAGTCTGATAACTTCGCCAGACAATATTAGTCTTTGTCATGTCACTGCGACTCCGGGGTTATATGTCCAGTCAGCATCAGAGATACCTAACCTTTTTACTATCTATATCTTGAATTTTCTCTTAAACTGAAAGTAATAATGAAAATGAAAATGTATATTCAAAAAGACTACATTAAGATCTCTAAATACACATTTTCATGTAAATATTATTTTCGGAGTCAGATAGTTTTGATGCCGATCGTACATAGAATTCACACTCTGAATATATTTTAGCATCTCATAATCATTTCATACGCATAACGTCCACTGCTAGACACAGGCCTCTCCAAAAGACTTCCGAAATGACCGATCTAGAGCGACTTACATTCAGCGCCTTCCAGAAACCTTGGTCAGGTTGTCAGACCACCTTGACCAATATCTAGCATATATAGACACATCGATTTCAGAATCAATCATGGTAACAGTGATGCGATTGTCTACAACAAAACCAAAAAGGAAAGCTTTAGTAGAGCAAAACGCGCTGTCACACGTTCTTCTCAATTCCTGGCCGTGGGCCGACCGCGTTCGTCAATGTTCGGCCCTGACAACCCCGAAGATATAATGTTCATATTTGTGTATAACAACAATAATACAGGTACCTAATACAAGTATAGATGCATTGACTTTAGATGTATGTTTGTGTCATGTGGATGTTTACTTAGGATACTTTTAACGACAACCTACAAATCACAGATATATAAAGGGAATCAGGCTAAACTTTATTGTAGAAAGAATGCCACGTGGCATGAATTTACACTTAAGGTACATAAGTTTTGTTGTTTTTCTGTAACATAATTGGTAATGTTTGGAACAAAAATAGTCCTGTACTATACTTATGAATGTGAAAGAGTACTTAGCTTATAAAACACCCGCTATAGCTATTTATAAATATATTATTTAGGCAATTCAAAAATAAGCTACGAGTGAAAAATTGTCACGTATTCTAAGTATGTAATATTTGGTCTGCTTACCTTTTGTAATATGTCTGTGCTACAAATAGTTTTTTTTTTGGTGTTAGTTTGTTTTGAATTAGTTGCATCCATCATAGTATTATTTATATATAAGCCATTTAGTCCAGCAGCGAACTGAGAGCCTGTTTCGAAGAAGTCTATGCACAGAAAAAAACATAATACTAAGGCTTTGTAAACCGTAGACCTTTCAATGAGGTTGATCGTATAACAAAGTTGTTTTCCGATAAAATTTAATGTTTTGTTGCAAAAGACAATACAGTTGCATAAGTAAAACAATTGAATTTCTGAACTTTTCGATCATTTTTCGAAATGGATGAAATACGATTTCTTTTTTAGTTTTCTTCTTAGTTCTATATCCGCGCTTTTTTCGAAAAATTTTGATAAACTGAATTGACAGAAAAATTCTAAGTATACTTTAATTAAATTGTAGGCGAGAACATCTAAACATCCGAAAATCGGATATTTGAAAGAATTTTTGCCGAAGCCTAAACGGAGATGCTAAAAATATACAAATAGCATTCACAATATCAAATAACCACTCTAATCAATAGCAGGAAAAACCCAACCCGACCTTTTAAAAGTACCCAAAACCTAATCTGATCGACGTGGAGTTCTGACTTCCATTAGCATTATCAGAAAACATGACACGCCTCCAAACGTCATGTAAAGTTTGTGCCTTATTCCCACCTGACGTCACAATAATACCGACATGACGCATAGGTCGATGCAGCGTAAAAATGCAAACAGCCAGTTTAAAAAGACCCAAGTCTGATCTCTTAGCAGTGATGTAGTGTTATGTAACAAGAGGAAAATCTAACATTAAGGAAGGTCTTCTTAAATTGGTTGGGTTTATCAGTCACGAGAAGCATCGACTATGCGAGTATTCCCGCGTAGCGAATCAATGGGTTTTTACGTATGCTTAACAATGCTTAGAGGTACTTATTTGCTTAATTAATGAATTAAATGTTTTATTACACAAACTTTGATGTTTATTACACCATACAGATTTAATAAAAAAAATATTGTCACAAAGTACAAATATTATACTTTTGCCAATGGCGGACTTAATGCTAAGAGCACTTTTTCCCAGTCAACTATACATATATATCTTACTATATAGATATATCTTGAGTTTAGAATAATAAATCAAAATATTATTAAAATTCTTAAACAGGTTTTAGTATAATACTTATTAATAAAAAGTAAAATAAAACCGTAGTACATATTATAAACTTTTTACCAAACCTAATATGCCCGCTTGTCATAGTACCATTTGGACATGTAGTTTGACAGTACTTAATCCAAATAAATCCTTATAAACAAAAAAAATGTCAACAAAAAGAAATCCGATATAGAAAGTGAATGTCCCGTTCTGTGTACTGTTAGCTCTATGTGCGCGGTGTACATCGACCGTCGATATTTATAGTGGGGCCGACTCGACTCAACCACAGTCGTGTTATGCAGTTTGCAGAATAAACATTGGATCTGAAAAGCTTGACTACTGATAAGGTAATTGTTTTGTATTTGAAAAGCTACATCATTTGTGTTTGTATTTGAATTGTTTTTTTTTTATGTACTCTACTTAGATACAGAGATCTATCTCTACAACATACCTATGTTAAAGTGATTGATATAAATTACACTAAATCAAACTTTTTACTGTCTATTTTACCCCCCGACAAAAAGAGGGGTGTTATTAGTTTGACGCTATTATCTGTCTGTACGTGTGTCTGTCTGTATCTCGCGAACGGATGAACCGTTATAGATGCGGTCTTTAACGTGAAAGCAAGTGCCCTTGCAGACGTTTTATCATTAAACAAACATAGCTAAAAACCACCTCTTAGCTATGTTTGTTTTAAAGTTATATTTTTATGCTACCCTTCGTTTGATCCTCTTAAAAACATTGTAGAATATTTCTGAATTTATTATCTGTTAATAGACACGTTTTACTCACATTTAAAAAGTCATTTTCAAACAGTAACAGCATTGTCATTCGAAAACCCATAATTTGAGCCATTACAGTGTTTAACGTCACTCTGTATTGTTTTCAGTTACAATGGCAGTGTACAGAATTGTCGCGGTCATCTGCTTAATAGCTACTTTAGCCGCAGCCCAGAGACCTTTCTACGCTGGCACCGGCGCCATAGGATATCCACAACTCGACAATGACGCTTTCCAACTCTCTAACCGCTTCGGTGAAGACGATCCAGTCCCTATTCAAGTCAAAAATGACAGAAAATTCGCGACCGCCGTCGAAAAACTACCCATAGATAACAGACCTTTTTGGTACATCAACTGGCAGCAATACGACGCCTTCAGGAAACAACCGCAAACCTGGCCGCAGAGACCCAACAACTTCATCGACAAATAAAAGAAAATTGACAACAAAGGAATGAAGCGTTCGAAATTTTAAATTGGAGTTGCCACGTCCGCGCCACGATTAATGGGCAGGCAAAAAACGGAATTTGTTGAAATTGAATGAGATCAAAGACTGGTTTAGGAAATTGAGAGTAATTTAAGTAATAAAAAAAAAGAATGAAATATATTATTGACTGTTTGTTTTTTAGAGCTAAATGCAAAAGCCTGTTTGCCGCCGTGTTTGAATTCGCCAACTTTGAATTTTTCTTTTTTTCTTTTATTTCAAACCAGTTTGCAACCGCAAATACAAGCCAGTTCCATTTACAAGTTTAAATATACATCTTTAATGCACTATGTTGGTGTTATGTTGACATATTTTGTTTTTAATGAAGAAATACATTTATATTTGCAATAAACCAACTCGTTTCAATTAAGTAATTAAAATCATACTTAACTGTAGGAAGGTATGTTCGTATACTTACCTATTTTATTGGTATTCCTATCTGGGAAAAATGTATAAGTACTTAGGTACTGCAATCAAAGTATAAAATCTAGAATGTGTATGTGAACTTAATCTCAAATCCAAATTCATAATCAAAAGATAACTCAAATTTGCAGTCTAGCTCGCATTCTAAGTGTGAGAATATTTTTTTAAAATAACCTATACTGTCCCACTGCTGGGCAAAAGTCTCTGCCCTACTGCAGGGTAAAAGAGATTATAAGCAGAAAATAAAAATAAAAACACAAGTAAACTCTAAAGTATATTTTTGGGGAAAATTGTTTTATAAAATGGACTGAATTTCCTACAAAGTTTCTTTATTGTTTACTCTATGAATCCCAACGACCTGAAGACCTATTTTTGAAATAATGAGTAAAACAATAACTTATAGGTATTTTGTCTCTAACAAATCATACTTTCACAATATAAATACCTTCACTTGTAGTCGCTTGAGGTGTAATGCAGCTATAATAATGTAGTTTCACGGTTTACACATTCAGATACGATGACATCTTTTTGGCGATTAGTAACCATGTTAGTCCGCCATTAAAAGGTTCTGTGTTCGATCCCCAGCCAGGGATAGTTGAAAAATCGCCTTTTTCAAATGGTCCTAAGTTACTAAAATGTAAACATGATTTATAAAAAAAAATAGTATCGTTGAGTGAATATCCCATAACGTAAGTATATAAACTTATTTAGCGTATGTAATTTGTCAAAACATACTTTGCCAAAGTTGGGTGACCGAAATTACGTCTTCGATGCTATTTGAATAATAATTGGCCAAGTGCGTGACGGGCCAAGAGCAGTGTAGAGTTCCGTAGTTGCGAACGCTAACTTTGACTTCATTCTACTAAAAAATGCCTAAAACTAATTTTCCATTGAATTTGTATACAATTTTTCTTTTCCGAGTACATTTTATAAGTTAATCGCCTATAACTTTTACATTTGTAATCTCTACTTAGCTCCGATAGTTTTCCTTTAAACTTCAATACATATACTACCTACAGCTTTTTTTTTTCCATACATAACCGTTTAACAGATAGAGGCAGAGAGAGAGACACTTGACTTTAACAAAAATTCCATAGGATCGGATCCCTAAATCGAAAAACTGTGAACACGACAGATTAGTCGAGAAAAAAAAATCACTCCCAATTCACTTTTATGGGAGCTACCCTAAATATTTTTTTTAAGCTCCCATACATAATTAATATACATACTCATACTAAACTACAGCTTTCTAGTAAATATAGTCTTTGAATAAAACCGGAAACTTACAGACAGATAGACAGACATGGCGGAACTTTAAAGATTCCTTGTTTATTAAAGAACCCTAAAAATCGACAAATTATGAATTTACGTCGCGTTTTACACAAAAAAATAAATAATCCCCATTATTCCAGCCGAACAACTTTGGCACGTGTAGTTACTTAGCGTTACTTGGAATTTCCCTAAAAATCATTTGAATAATAACTAATTTCAAAAATAGATTACGTGCAGTTTATAATAAAAAAAATCCTGAAGTTTAGACTTTTAATTTTTTATTTCAATAAAATAAAACAGCACATTTTCTTTATTTATTTGCAAACCCTCTAGGTTTTTGAGGCCACGTCTTCATCTTCAAATCCCTATACTGCGACCAATTTGTAAGCCACGCCGGCCCAGTACTGATCGGCACCCTGTTCAGACTATCTATAAACTCTCTATCGTCATTCTTCAAATGATAGTCAATTTGACCATTATAAAGCTGGTTACCCTGTCCACTGCCTTGATTGTTGGGCAGTCTGTTACTTTGGGTACTAAGGTCAACTGGAGCTTCGGAGCTGCTTTCACTGACTCTGTTGGGAAGTTCACCAGATATTTCTGGGAATCCTATGGATTGGAATCCAGCGTAGAACGACCTTTGTGCCTGTGCCAGCGAGGAGACGACAGCTAAGGTGATGATGATCTGGAGCGATCTCATTTTCCTAGAACAAAATAAATATAATATAATAAACTATAAGAGTGCATGGAAATAAGCTGGCTGTAATTATAAACTTAAATCTCTATTTTTTTATGGTAATCTATACCTATTTCGGAACGGACGGCACATAGAGCTGCTTAGAGCCGCAAGACCCAAAATATGCTGTCAGCCCTAGTAGGGATTAATACGTGATATTATGTATGTATGTGTGGTGATGGCGGACTATAGAATACAATTTGCACCACCATGTCTTCTCCTATGGGTGTCGTAAAAGTAGCAGCGTCTTCTGCGCTAGTATTACCTAAAAATCACAAATCACACAAATTGAACTAGCCCCAAAGTAAGTTCGACTTGTGTTGAAGTTAAATAAGACTTGTGTTATGTGTAAAAAATCGATAATTTTACAAAGTATTAATCGATTAATCGAAATGCCAAACTAATCGATAGGCTCGTATAGTGGCTATACGGCTATATTTGGAGCATCACTATTGACTGATATACTTTGTGAAAAAGTTGTTTCCAGTCTGGTTAGGAATTACCTGATTATCCGAAAAGAAAGATGGTTCCGTGTTTCGGAAGGCAGGTATAAACTGTAGGTCCCAAACGCTATCTAGCGTTTGCTCAAACCTACCCAAGGATTGGTTCTGGTCTTTCTTTCCCCTTTGGGTTGCGAAGGTCAGACGGCAGTCGCTCTGTGTAAAAACCAGTAACCACGTCAAATCACCTAGATTCGGTAGCGGACTTCGGGGTCTGAAATGTTACCGCTGAGGAAGCAACCGGGTAAATGCTCAGATAATTTGATGACTATATTAATAACCTAAATATTGTATATAGTGTTGCTTTTCATAAAATATGAACTATCAATGGTATCGGTTTTTTTAAATATCAATAGTCTATTAATAGGCTATCGACAGTGGACTATCAAGCAGTAACCTAATCTTCGCAACGATTTTATACGATCTATTGCGATTATTAACTCCCTGCGTAGCGTGGTGATCTAGCAGTGAACATGGTACAATAAAACAAGGTATTCTCTTCCCGTGTCATCAGTTTGATATGTTGCCTCTGTGTGAAATTGAATTACCAAAGCGTAATGCATTTTTGAACTTTATATACCAATTTAGAATTAATAATCCATTATATCAATTTATAAAATATTGAATTGATGAATCACGCGAGAATCGCGAGATACTAAATAGCTAAGTTACTTAATATTTTATTTAATATTCATGAACTAATTGAGAAAGTAATTAAATTTACTGAAAAGAACAATCAGTGGCAACACTTTCATGACGTAGTCAAGTTCCATCTCGGGAAGAGAATACCTTGTTTTATTATACCATGGTAGTGAACTGCTATATGCTGATAGAAAAAGCTGTCTGTATATATCATACCTTGCTTATTTAAAAATCTTGTCGCTACCCACAATTTCTTTCACTATTCAATTCACACACTGCAAATCTTCAAAACCTTTAACGAAGTGAACGTAATTTAAACTGACTGTCAAACTCAATCATACCTCTATAAATATGAATTCGGTTAATTTGCTGTCATTTCTAAAGACCTAATAAATTGATTGCAGAAGAAACAAACTCGTTTTCCCTCTGATGGCTTTATTAATTAATTAAAATGGCGTTTCCTTGTTCTTTCCGTTATGATTATTAATTAATTGTTTTTTAATAGTGTGGGCATAGAGATGTTATTTTTTATAATTAAGGTACAGTCAACGGCTTTCTATATACGCGTTCCAATTTTGTACTTAATGAGGTTCATTACAGAACAAAAAACTTTTTTTGTGCAACTATATATACAAATAGGTGTACGGCCCTCTTGTTGATAAGTTGCTACTATAGTCTTTAAGCACATGTTATACGAAGAGTAGTTACAATGCAAGTAGAAAAATTGCACGCTCTTTTTTAAAAAAGATTTTGTTTCAAATTTTATTTTATTTATTTAATCTTTATCGTCCAAAAAAAAGTTCAAAACAAAGGCGAACTTAATTATGTTTAATATATAACATTTTTTTAAAATAAATTGGCATTTCGGTCCTGTACCAAAGTTAGTTTATCCAGATAGCCATAAAAAATAGTTTTCTTTCTACGTATGACGTCATTCCATTATGAACAGATGCCATATCTGTACTTTTCAATGCTTACTTAAAATCCATTAGCAATGTCACCTTCATTCAATTTAAAACATTAGACCTTTCGGTGTTCATTTAAACCCCAGCTGTTTCAGAGGGTTAAAAGGGAAATTGGAAAATGGGTGTTGATTATTGTCTGTTTACTATTACGCTTTGGGTAAAGGATAAGTCATTAAAATTTGCCAATATTGTCAAGTGTTAATATTTTTGCGATCCGATTTTTATTTACTACTAAGAACGAATAGATTGAGAACTTATTTGAAAATTAACCGTGTTTATCTTCCATTTGCAAAGTTTTTTTCAGCGAATTTTTTATTAGGTATTTTATGTTTGTAAGTGACAAGCTGATGCTGTTTTTTTTTTAAACCATTCCTTGGTTTAAAGAAAACAGCATCAGCTTCCTCTTCCCGTGATAAAAAATGATGGTAAAAACATGATTGGACGAAATGTATTGTAAATATGTCGTTTCTAACACATGTTTGGCAGTTTAGAATTTGTATTAAGGAGTAAATATTTTCTTCTTTTGACAATCATAATTTATTTTACAGCAAAGCTAAATAAACGGAAAAGTTGTAGCACCTCGTGGTCTACTTAGTCTTGCTTTAGGAAATTCACTCACTTAGCTTTCACAGGAGGTAAAGTTTTTCTTTCTGTACATTCAGTATTCAATAGAATTAGGACTGAATCTGTACTCTTTCCTAACCAGATTTTTAGATTGTTTTTTTACCGTATTTGGAAAAGCAAAGCTGATATAGAACTTACTACCATAAAACTAAGAATCTAACTAAACAACAATAAGAGCTACCTAATTTAATAAAATTATTAAACAGAGATCGACTTCTCCTTTTCTGTCATCTCTCGTCGATTCTTACGCAGTGGCGGTGCGAGATCACATGTTGAAGCGGCGACATCAGGTTTGCAAGGCTTTTTTTATATCGTAGTCAGAAAGAAAACGTTTAATTACCGAAGCCGAATTATAAACTAATGTATGACTATCTGGATACCCGTAAAGTACTACAATTTCTTTGAAATTACAAAATTTTAACGAAATCTGACATGTAATTTCAAAATAAAAACTAGAATACGTTTGTACGAAAATGTCTATGGTAAGGGGACTCTTGTGTATCTAAAATCTAGTTAACAATAGGAAATTAGATCATTAGTCCTACCCGTATAATTGCCTGGAATTTGTAACAGAATGCGTGAATGCGTGTAACCAATCTCATTAGCTTGTTGTGACTCAAATGTTAGGTAAAACCCATACAGAGCGTTTCAAAATATTCAGAATAGAATAATAGATATTACCAACAGTTAAATGACAAAGAATTATTAGAATAATATTTTTTAACAGGATGACCATGTAAAATTTTAAGTAGGTATATTTTTTGATTTTAATTTGTGCTAGTTATATTTTCAAAAGCTTTATTTAGTTTCATCAATCCTGTGGTCTGTTTGTCTGTAATTTAATGTTTCATGTTTAGTTTGACCAACTTCCCGATTTGCGATTGACCTGAATTTTTTTCACAAAAACATACATTTAATATTATACAATTTAATATTGTGATGAAATGAAGATGATGGAGCTGGAAGGTGGCCATAGGAACTCTGTAATGAAAGGATGAAGGAAGGAAACCTCATCGAGTGTGGACTCGTTTTATTCGTCTTAAGGCCATACCCAAATTTTCCGGGGTCCAGTGGCGCCGCCATTTAAAATAAATCATTTAAAAGAAAACTGAGATATCATTAAAAATTGTGTCTTGGTCAAGTTCTAGATACCCATTCAAAGTATTTTTTTAACTACTTTTTGTAGTTTGAAGTGAGAACGTGAAGCTTTCTACGCACATTGCGAAAAACGGCCACTTTTAGCTAATGTGCGTAGAAAAGCTTCACGTTCGCACTTTAAATTATAAACAGTAGTTCATAAAATAGTTTTAAAGGTTATCTAGGGCTTGACCAAGACACAATTTTGAATGATATCTCCGTTTCCTTTTAAATGATTTATTTCAAATGGCGGCGCCACTGGACCCCTGAAAATTTGGGTATGGCCTTGTTCGACGCGCAATGCGTCTTTTTTAGTTAAATGTAATGCTGTCCATCAATGATTTAATTATAAAACATTATTTTAAAAAGTGAAGAAAAATGATTGTCATAAATATTAGGATTTTGAAGTATGGTTTTTTTCGTAGTAAAAATATAAATAAATGCATTTTATCTTTTACCACTATTTATTTGAAATGGGTTATACAAAAAGTCCTTCGAGCCGGATGATAAAAAAATAGTGGTGCACTTTGTATGTGGTGGGTTGGAGAGCGTGCGGTGGTTACCTTATTTGTTATTCGCCTTCAGACCGCAATTGTGGAGTGTGGTCAGGTTGCTTACATAGAAGAGAAAGGAAACAAGCCGGGGTTCGGACTTCCCGGTGGTATTGGCGGATGTGATATATGCCAGTAGGTTCCTGTTCAAAGATTGCTAGAAGATGTTGGTGGCTGATGGTACCGAGCCTGGGCAGATATTATTACGGAACGTGATACCGTTGTAAACAATGGTATTAAATCTACAATTAAGTAACAAGGAGCTGGTTGGAATTGGAACTTATATTTAAGGAAAATTCTGGTTTGTGTATAGGAACTTGTAAGTACGGTGTAAAGGAAATAGAACTTTCTTTTATCGGACTGAAAAACTGTTTATTTTCTTTTTATTTCTTTGTGTTGCAAATGCGAAAGATGTATATTTTGTTTATTCGTCAAATTTGATACTTCGTAATTGTAGTGTGTATTTTTGTTTAGTCATTTCTCTAGTAATAAGTAGGTAATTGTTTTTAAGATGGAACAGCTAATTGGCCAACAATTTGACGCATATAAGCGTATTACTAAGGCGTATACTAATTATAAAAAGTCGTCAAAGGAAAGATTAACACAGGGATATGTAGAGACACGGTTGGAAACTTTGAACAAAGTTTGGTTGCAATGTTTTGAAACTCACAAGGAAATTGTAAAACTGTCTGTGGAGGAAGGTACAGATTGTAAGTATTTTGAAGAAGATACATTTGTACTTGTGGAGGAATTGTACACACTGTACAAAACAGATTTAAGAAACAAACTGTCGTCATTTCCACCCTTGAACCTTCCTGCTCAGACGCAACATGCTAATGATGTTAAACCAGACAAGCCTTTTAATGTTCGCCTTCCTAGAATTACAATAAATCCTTTCTCGGGCTTATACTCAGAATGGCGTACGTTTAGAGATATGTATGTTTCTCTGATTCATACAAACGCAGATTTAGATAATGTACAAAAACTGCATTATCTAAAAAGCTACCTGTCGGGAGAGGCCGAACAGCTTATTCGACAAATTCCAATTACAGATGCTAATTACGAAAGGTGTTGGGATTTATTGAACTCAAGATATAATAATAAAAAGTTCTTATGTAATGCCATTTTAAAGAAACTTTTGAGCTACAAAAATGTAACGTCTGAGTCGTCCTCGTTGTTAAAAAGTTTAATTGACAATACTTCGGACTGTTTAAGTGCATTGACAAATATTGGAGTAGATGTGTCTTCCTGGGATGTAATTATTATTCATTTATTGACATTAAAACTTGATCCAGAGTCCAGAAAAGAATGGGAGATTTATATAAACAATATAAATGGGCTAGAAGAGCTCCCTAGTTTTTATCAATTTAAAGATTTTCTGACAAAACGGTATCGAGCTTTGGAATTCCTGGATACTAAGCCAGTTTCTGTAAATAAACCCTTAGGTGTAAAAGCGAGTCAGAAATCTTTTCATGTAAATAATATTGACTGTCCATTTTGTACAGAGCAACATAAACTATTCTATTGTAAAAGGTTTTCTGAAGAAAATGTTGATGCTCGGCGGGATTTTGTAAGTAAAAATAATGTTTGTTATAATTGTTTGTGTAGTAACCACTCGGTAAAGAACTGTGTAGTGCCTGTGAGATGTCAAATATGTAAGCGTAAACATAATACATTACTGCATCCAATGGATAATACTGATGATTCCAAATCTAAGGAGTGTGGTGCCCTATCTGACAGTTCAAGTTCAAATTCTGTTCCTGTGGTTTCTGTCAATCACTTCTCAGCAGGTACAATATGTAACCAAGTCTTACTGGCTACCGCGCAAGTAGAAGCCAGAGCGAGAAGTGGTCTGAGTATTGCAATGCGAGCTTTGTTGGACCAGGGTTCCCAGTGTTCTTTCATCACTGAATCGATGGTAAATCATTAAGGTTTAAAGAAAATTCCGGTCCATAGCCAAGTGTCAAGCTTAGGTGGTGATAAACAGTTGGATTGTAAATATATTGTAAATATTGAATTAAAGTCGCGTATAGATTTAAGCTATCGTATATTTGTAAAGGCATATGTTATTAAGCAAATAACTAATCTTCTTCCGTCGCAGAGGGTTTCAAAATTAGGTTTGGAAGAGTTAGAGAGGCTGCCCCTGGCTGACCCGCAGTACGCCGACCCTGGTAACATCGATGTGTTGCTAGGAGCGGAGGTTTATTCTCTGGTGCTGCGAGATGGCGTGAAACGGAGTCGCTCTAATTCTTTGGTAGCACAATCCACAGCCTTCGGGTGGATTTTATCTGGCGTAGTGGACATGGCTACCAAACCTCTGACTGCAACAAGTACAATGTTTTGTAAATTACAACAAGATGAAAGTGTGAAGGATGAAAGAAAAAAGGATGATATTAATAGAGTTAATGCAACTGTCAATAATAGATCTTACTTTAGGAATTATTTGGCACGTAGTGTGGATGAAAGGAGAATGCAAAACACGTGCATTGGGTATCCACTATTGGTAGAAACAGAAAGAAAGAATAGATTAATGCATGCAAGATGGTGGAATCAAGCTGAAAGTGTGAACAAAATACAAGAGTTGAGTTGAGTAGAGTCGAAATGTACAAGGAATTATTGTGGCAAAGACTGGTATACTAAGAAGTATAACTTACCTTAGACTGTGAAGATGTCACCTTATACACGATGGTCCTAAACCTGTAAATAAAAATAAGTTATAAATGTTGAATATATTTTGAACGTTTTAAGGTACAATAAGTAATATATGAAAAACTTACTTTTACTTTGGAGATTTCAACAATGGTTGGCTGATATTATTTCAAACTTTATCTTGGGTTTACTTACTGCAGTAGTTTCATCTAAAGAAACAGGGACAGTTTACGAACTGCAGTAAACATATTACGCAAATAATTATGTCAACATTATACGATTAGAACATTTGAAACTTTTATATATGGAGTTTGAGTTTTGCTTTAGGTCATTCTTCTACTTGGAACTTGGGTTGGTTAACGGAGAAAGGCAACACTCCTATTGTTTTATTTTTATTTTAAAAAGAGTAATGTTAATTTTTACCTATACATACAGTCCATTGGTTATTTTTGTGAGTTATCTAACACCAATTGTAATTATTTAAAGGATAGTTATATCATGGTGGGCAGCATTCACGTAGGAATGAATTTTTGTTAAGGCCAGTGTCTGGCCTTGGTGGGCAGTATGTTCGACGCGCAATGCGTCTTTTTTAGTTAAATGTAATGCTGTCCATCAATGATTTAATTATAAAACATTATTTTAAAAAGTGAAGAAAAATGATTGTCATAAATATTAGGATTTTGAAGTATGGTTTTTTTCGTAGTAAAAATATAAATAAATGCATTTTATCTTTTACCACTATTTATTTGAAATGGGTTATACAGGCCTTAAAGACCACCTTAAAATTTTAAGTTCATTGTTAAAGATAAAAACTTAAAAAATATTTTTTTTATAGTTAATTGTTTTTACTCACATGTTATCGCTTTATCTCAGCGCGTCTCCGTTGCATCCTCAGTTTGCTGCTTCGGAGCCTGGGGTGCCGTTTCCCGCTTCAACTTCTTCACATATATATAATATGTATTTCAGTGGTTACCCACGGATGTCGAAGACCATGGTCTGGTCGTATTTTGGGCCGGAAACCACACGTATGTATAAACATCCACATACTGGGTAGACAGGGCTAAATTCTTACAGGCGACGCTTTGAAAAGTCAGACATATGTCGGGTTCTGCAGATTTATTTTCATTAATTTCATTAATTACATTTCATTTATCGACTTCAGACATAATGATTTTGCATTATTCAAAACGTCTTCTACATTTTCTTGACAACTGAAATTCCTAAGGGTTACGCTACACCTGCGGAATGTTCGAATCAACAATCTCGTATTGCTCCTTACATTTATACCACACCAAGTAGATACTTAGTTAGATACTTATACGTAATTACGTACCTACTTCATTGCGGTTATTTTGACGTACAAATATTTTAAGGCGCATTTCAGTCTATCAAATAAAACATCTACTTATGATTAGGGGTAATAATCATCATCATCATCAGATCTTTTTGTCTCCGCTGCAGAAGCACGACCCTCTTTGGCAGGCTGCTCTGGCCAAGTATGGCTCTGGTAGTAACTAGAGCCATACTTGGCCAGAGCAGCCTGCGGATATGGCCTACACTCTTCTCGCTGGTCAGACGGGTTGGAGAGGTCTCACTGATGTTTATAAGATTTGTTTAGCTTGTATTTCCTAGGTCGCCTTCTACAACATTCACGGGAGGATTTGAAGTGCCCTCATTCTACTCTGCCGGCAACCACAAAGCAATGGGGGTAATATTGAAGTTTAAAAAAAATGTGTCCGTTACAAATCTAGCAGTCAAGTGAGCTAGTTCAGTTAATATCAAATAATATAATAATCAAAATAAAAATAAAAATATATTTTTTTATTTTGATTAAATAAAAGGTTGACAGCCAGCTCGATGTCAGTTTGCTTGGCGACAATAGAAAATGTCGCTCGTATGTAAGAACCCTTAGTAATATTTGCACTTAATTATACAGAGGGAGACAATCAGAAGTATCGTTTAAAATTACTGCAAAAATATGCACTGGAAAATACAGATTATAGAGACTAGAACGCTTTTCTAAGTCACTCTCATATCTCGGCTTATTCCCAGTAAAGTTCTCAAGTGTAATGCTGTGAAGCTTGGGGTTCGCTTTTCGGCTTTTTCTTCTCCAATTTGCATGGTCTTGAGAATTCTTTAAGGTCATACCATCAAGCCAACATTTTTTGGGTCTACCGTGTTTGCAGGGCTCGGCGAAGGTAGCATGGCTAGGTATACTTAGGTACATTTGTTTCCCAAGAAACATGCCGGTTCTCTAATTATTCATATCTACGCATAATAAATAAATACCACATGTAAACGAGTTCAATTAAATCAGTTCAATGAAGTCTGCGTAATTACTAAAGCAATCAATTATGTATTCGTTATTTTTAGAGCTGGAAAAACCCAGTTGTCACCGGCTGCTATAAAAGGGCAGTTTATTATAATTAAAGCAGAAACCTTACACTGTTTTGATGTTAGAAAAAGTGTCATGTAATATTTGAAAATGTATAATTTTACCGCTTTATTTATGACTTTTTCTTTACGAGCCTGAAGTGCCATATCACCTAAAATAATGATTTCTAAAATAAACATTCTTATACCTTGAAACGAGCATTTCTTGTATATTTATTTATATGTAGGTTAGGTAAGTATTATTTCTGTGATCTCGGAAACGGCTCTAATGATTTCGCTGAAAATTGATATATGGGGGTTTTTGGGGGTAAACAATCGATTTACATTAGTCTTATGTTTGGGAAAACCGGCGTTTTTGAGTTTTCATGCGTTTTTCTTTCCACGCAGAATATGGTCGCTATTTTCGTCCTGCTGGCCGCTATCCGTCTGGCCCAGTGGTTTATGACGCGGACCGCTAGAAAGAGTGTTACGGGTTCGATTCCCACTGATTGGGATCGGTGAATTACTTTTGTTTTTTTATGTTCAAAATATTTTTTATTATTTTAAGACAAGTTTAAAAAAATGTAGTTAATGTTTGAGATGTAACCGAGTAAAGCTCGGTCGCCCAATACATATAAATAAAAAAATATACAAGAATTGCTCGTTTAAAGGTATACGATATCTTTCAGCACATGAAAAGAAGGAGTGGTTATATTTTAAAAAGAAACAACTTCCCTCTTCATTTATGAAATTGGCAAGAAAATAATTAATTCAATATTTTTCACAACTTTATTATCATATTACATTAAAAATAAGGAAGCCCACTTAATCTTTTTTCATTCGCCGAAAAGACCGATAGCAAAGAGGGTTAAGGACCCTCTGGACTTTCTAACCCTCCAGTAATGACGAAATAGCCGATTCTTGCCAATGTTAAATTTATATATTTACGAACAGATGTAATTAAAAGAGAAAATCCCCTTTTACAAAATAATGAGAATCACGTACGGCCCTTGACGAGGCTTCCCGTAAATTCTACGCGTGTAATTAAAATGTTATCTCGATTACTTCTTTGTAGTCCGTTTAGGGATGGGTTTTATAATTATCTCTTAATTGTCATTATTTACATCGTTACATACATCAATCACGTCTTGATACCTTACGTGGTAGACACAGAAACGATCATAAAGCTGCAAGACCAAATTGTTCTGTCTGTAAGTATGTCATGACCCGACATGTTCCTATGTCTTTGATGTACAATAATAAAATCTTCAGCTTTACTGCGTTGAAGCCTGGCCCTGATAATAGTGTATGTGGAAAGTGGAATTGGGCATGGCATAGGATGCGTGTTTATACCTTACGTGGTAGATACAGAAAGGATCCAGGCAACTTAAACTACTTATTCATACAAAAATATTTAGCTGACGGAACAACCTGTATATTGAATGATTTGAATATTGATTTTTTTAGTGTAATCTGGAAGGTACTATGTTTTTTTGTCCCATTGTTGGGCAAAGGTTTCTCCCATCTTCTTCCACTTTCTCTTTCCTATGTTAGGCTCGACCATCCTGATTGAAATGCGTCGAGCTCGTCTCGCCAGCGCTTTCTTAGCCTACCCGGGCGACGCAAACCTTCTTTAGGCAACCACTCTCTTACGATCTGGCCTAACTCTCACAATACAGGGTTATAAAAAAGTAGCTACCAGGTTATAAATGAAATTCAACATTTCCATACAAATTGTCCCGTCAGCTAAATATTTTTGTATGAAAAAGTAGTTTAGGTTGCCTGAATACTTTCTGTGTCTACCACGTAAGGTATAAATAAACACGCATCCTACCGACATGCCATGCCCAATTCCACTTGCTACATACACTATCATTAGGGCCAGACTTCAACGCAATTAACAAATAAATAATGATATAGGAACAAATTACACTGATTGAGCCCCATAGTAAATTCGAGACTTGTCAACTATTTATTTAGACGATGTTTTATGGATTGATAGTTCTTATGATAAATGTGAACAAAATGATAACACAACAATATATCTTTTGCAAAAGTTAGGTTTCATAATTAACAAAGAAAAGAGTTGTGTAATGTTAAAGACTTCTTGCAAGTTTTTAGGTTTTATTTTAAATACAGAGCAGTTTTGTGTAAAACTTCCTGAGGAGAAACTAAAAAGAGTTATGAAAAATTATGAAAATTATTCATATTTTGTTAATTTATGATTTTTATTGGTAATATTCAATTATTGATAAAGCAGTATGACAGATTCGCACCCCGGAGTATCTCTTGAAATCATTTCAGGTGTATCTTTGATAGGTTGGGATGTTTCTTGTTCATATAGAAATGCAAATGGTTTTGCACAGAAATGGAAAATATATTTCACATTAATGGTTTTAAATGTTAGCAGCCCTTAAAGTTTTTTGCTATAAATGTTTACAATACTCATATATCACTTCGGGTTGCCAATGCAACTGCAATAGCGTGCATCAACCGTATGGGTAGTGTACAATTTCCCCGTTTAAATAAGGTAGCTCGTGAAATTTGTAAATTTTGCGAACAACGGAGTGTGTTTTTGTATATGCTTCTTTTATAAAATCTTTGGATAATTATAAAGCAGACTTTGAGTCTGGAAAAATATGAACTGAGACTGAATGGGAATTAACAAGCTACGCGTTTTCAGAAATAGAACGTTTGGAACTCCTGAAATAGACTTATTTGCTAGTAGATCTAATGCAAAATGTCAAATCTATGTGTCCTGGAAAGCTGATCCAAATTTATATTGTATTGACGCTTTTACAATAAATTGGAGCAATATATTTATTTTTTGATGCTTTCCCACCATTTGCTGTCATCCTTGGGACTTTGAATAAAATTATAGTAAATAAATAAAAAATAAATAAATAAATATATAGGGACAAATTACACTGATTGAGGAAGCCCCAAAGTAAGTTCTATACCAATACTAAAACTACAACGATACTATATTTTATTACAAATAAATATATAGATAAACATCCAAGACCCAGGACAATTTAAAAATACCGTTTTCCAACTTGCCCTGACCGGGGATCGAACCCGGGACCTCTGGGTGGCGGACTAGCATGGTGACCACTACGCCACGGAGGTCGTCAAGGAGAAGGAGTAGACCAGGCTAAAGGCATTGTCGTTGTACCTGATTGGCCCACGCAGTCGTGGTACCTAGTATTTTAAAAGCTAATTGTTTCTGGGATTATTAGTTTCAAATCTAACAGTAATTTGTAATTTTTTTTATTTTCGGTCACACCATACAGTCTTTACAAAAGTCTTATCCTGGTTGCAGCGTTATTATCAGGAAAGCATTTTTAAACAGAGATGCACTTTCGTCTATAGATATATAATTATTAATTCGCTGGCTCCTAATACTCAAAAGCAATATGATAGTTACTTTAAAGTTTGGTTCAATTTATATTAATTCAACGATACTATATTTTTTAGATACTATATCGAGTTTCCCAACAAGTGGGCCTTAAAATGAACATGGACAAAACAAAAGTAATGTCGAATGTCCATGTTGCGCCCCTACCTGTTTGTGTTGGGAGCTCCACCCTCGAAGTTGTAGACCAGTATATCTACCTGGGTCAATTGATCCAGGCAGGAAGTTCCAGCTTCGAGGAAGAGGTCTTTCGACGAATCCGACTCGGCTGGGCAGCGTTCGGGAAGCTACGCAATGTCTTCTCGTCCAAAATACCTCTGTGCCTCAAGACTAAGGTCTACAACCAATGTGTGTTACCAGTGATGACTTATGGCTCTGAAACGTGGTCCCTTACTATGGGTCTCATAAGAACGCTCAAGGTCGCTCAACGCGCTATGGAGAGGGCTATGCTCGGTGTTTTCCTACGTGATCGAATCAGAAATGAGGAAATCCGTGGGAGAACAAAAGTCACTGACATAGCCCAGCGGATTAGCTCGTTGAAGTGGCAGTGGGCGGGACACACATAGCGCGACGAACCGATGGCCGATGGGGCAAAAAGGTTCTTGAATGGCGACCGCGTACTGGCAAGCGAAGCGTAGGGCACCCACCTACAAGGTGGTCAGATGACCTGACCAGGATCGCTGGAAAGCGCTTGATGCAGGCCGCTCTTGATCGGTCATTTTGGAAATCTTTGGGAGAGGCCTATGTCCAGCAGTGGACGTTATGCGGCTGAAATGATGATGATGATGATGATGATGATGATGATATTTTATAGTAAGGCTGAAGATTTTGTTATTGTGTAAATCAAGGAGATAGAAACATTCCGGTCATGAAATAAAGAAGCAGGCAGAGTCCGCAAGATTCTAAGACCATTTCAGTGTATTAATGGGCGAGAAGGTGGAACAGGAAACAAAAAGAGGTGGGTTGCTAGCTGAATCGCCAATCAATCGAAATCTTATCTATATATATAGCAAGATTCAATTTCTATGCAGCCTAACAGCTTTTAAACTGGCCAATGCAGTTGGAATCAGGTTTCCGAGGCATACGTGCTTTCTACGCGGCACGGATTATTACCGCCAATTCTTTATACTTATCTCCTCAAGTTTTTTTTAAATTCAAGCTGCAAGGAATTCTCTTTAGCACGCGCGAGATCTTAAATTATTTTAAGTACTTCTAGAATATTTTACTTGGTATGCAAATTATTTATTTCCATATTAAAGTGATTTTATAATGTAAAAAATTGTAGCCCCTAAAAAACCTCGTGACGGACAAATCTTACACTTTTTTAGCCTGGCCCCCCATCCACTAAGTCCGTACTAAAAGAAACTTTGTTCATAAATTAATTCTTTGTTTTAAGCTTTAAAAGTTTGACACCAGTGCTTTCAAACCAGGAATCCAATTGAATGGCTGAACGCCATCTAGCCAAGTCATTGAACGCAATGTTCAACCAGCTGGCTGAACGTAATAAGCTTAGTTATTTAGTTAAATTGACTGGATACTGGTGAATTTGTGATATGTGGTTAGGGTCTACAATTTACATATTAATGACGACTACTTTTTACTTATACCTACCACTTAGTAACTTGTAATAGAGAAATATTAGATAAATTAATTTTGATGAGATTTATGAATGATAAATATTATTGACAGTCACAAAAGCTGTTGAAGTTGTTGACGCCATATTTGTTTTGGTGCGCTACTACGCCGCAGTGGAAAAATCTGAACTAAATTTGAATCACTTGGTTGAGTTTTGGTCAGTCATATTCAAAGGGCTCACCTTAAATGCGCAAGTGGTTAAACGTTGAGGCTGGATTCGATTAAACTTTTATTCCAAGAATAACTCCTACTCTTCAATAGTAATGTCAAAACTCCATACAAGCCTTACATAACTATCTGAGAGTAAGCATTATTCTTAGAATAAAAGTATGGTTAAATCCAGCCTGAGTGATTCTAGTTGAATTAACCGGTCAAGAACCGCACGACATTAATAAATGTCCACGTCCATTGTCTAACTATTGTGTCTGGTATTGGCGGTAAAGGAATGGTTAACTATCGGCCTAGGCATCCAATTGGATGCCTGGTTTTAGTGTCCGAGCTAGGCGTCCAGTTGGATGGCTAATTTAACAAGATAGCTGCGACATTTACACACTCAGAAAGATAAAACGCACTTTAAAATAAAATCATAGGTAAAATATCAGTACCATTTTCCTGTTTGTCTGCATGGCATGTAGAATAAGAACGACTCACTATTTTGATGTTAGGTATTCCTGCTTACTTTTGTGTCACATTTGTTGGTAATCCCAGAGGCACTTGAATGTTTTGTTCGCTAAGAAATCCGATACGACCTTCGTGATATGATAGTGATAAAGAATAGTAAAGTAGAGCTCTAGCAAATGTCTTTTTTAGGGTTTCGTAAACAAAGCGTAAAAACGGGACCCTATTACTGAGACTCTACTGTCAGTGTTTCTGTCTGTCTGTCTATACAAATATTTTTAACGCGATGAGGACTAATTACCTAAATTCCGAGATTGTCTGCATATAAAGCAAAAAACACTTTTTGAACAGGGTAGATAAAATCTATATTGAAATGCACGCTACTGGTCACTAGTCTTTATCTCATAAACCGTGATAGTGATAGCGGGGCAGTTGAAATTTTCACAAATGATGTATTTCAGTTGCCGTTATAATAAAAAATACTAAAAACAGATTATTTTTTTTATTAAAGTGGGGCTTCCAACAACATATTTGTTTTTTTACAGATAATGGTACGGATCCTTTCGTGCATGTGTCCGACTCACACTTGGCCGGTTATATTTGAGATTAAGAAACAATATAACTTTTGAAAGTAAGTTCAATCTTTTGTACATACATATTTGCATTTTATATCGTTTATATTGTCGTTTTCGTCTATAATTCTTATAAAAAATATATTCTGAACTAATTAAAAAGAAGAAGAATCTATGGGATCCATATATCATTATTTACAAGCTAACTTATACAAACTCAACTTTTATTATCAGTCTCTAGTTCTAATCTAAGTTCGTACTCGTAAACACTAAGTTTTAAATGTAAGTTTTAAATAGAAAACTTGAGCAGATGTGTGGAAACTAAATATGCTTCTACCCCGTTATTTAAGAAATTTCATAACGATTCGCGGAACCAAATGTCTGCTTTTCTCTTTAGCTAAAATTGAATTCACAGTACAGCGAAAGTCGAGTTCCTGATGTCTGAAGGAAATTTAATTTTATTCGAGACGAAGCGGCGCGGCTGTCCTAGAAATTCCAAAGAATATGTTCCTATAAGTATTGACTATTGATGAAAGAGAAGCAACTGATACGTTCTTTATATTTTTTCTTTCCCCAGACACTATATCACTTAATAGGACAGCTGATATTAAAAATATGATCAGACAAGTGCAAGTTCGCTATTCGAATTTTTGACATATTTATCAAGCTATTATGGAAGCAAGAGAAATTATATAAGATAAGCTGCTAATCCACCTGCATATATAGTACAAGTGGATCAAGGGAATATTAAGCCGTGTGGTTTCCAGCAGAGTTGAATAGGACCACTCCAAGTCCTCCCGTGGACGTCGTAGAAGGCGACTTAGGAAATACAAGCTAAATAAAGCTTTTAAACATTAATGAGACCTCTCCAACTCGTTTGGCTAGCGAGGAGAGTATAGGCAAATACTTTGACTGCTCTGGCCTAGTATGGCTCTGGTAGTACATAGAAGGTCGTGCTCCTGCAGTGGAGACAAAAAGACTTGATGTATTATCAAGGGAATATATGGAACCCCGGTGGCCCGGCAAAGGTACGCATTACTAGCACTTTCGCAAGCAAAGCGACATCGTGGCGTGGTCCGCACTTAGATGGGTGTCACCAGCATTTTGTATACGTACATTTTGACACTTGTGCCATCAGACTACTTAAACATTAATGCGATCAGTTAGTTCCCGGAATGAAGTTTCAGTAAAACACGTCTAATATCTTAAATATCTTATAAGATAGAGATCGCATGTCTGAAATAAACTCTTAAAGTGAATACAGCGTAGTACGTGCCTTTCTGACTCAGTCATTGTTACAGCGCCGTGCCTGGAATCTCGGAATTCCTATCATCTAGGAGGAGTAAGTAGCCAGGTTTATTTCTATAATGCTGTCTATTTAATTTTGTTTGTTTATAACGTTTTATAATCTCCCATGCTGGTCTGAAAGAATAGAAAAAACTAATAATGTACCAGATGCTTCTCTTCCCGCGCTGATCGCAAAAGCCGACCGAGGGAATAGGCGAAAATGCGAATCATGTTAATGCGAAAATGCGAATCATGTTAATAGGTGATGCAGCTAGCAACCCATTACTATATTAATTGCTTTTCCATCTCGCTCACCATGACGCAAAAGTGGCTCTTGAGTCTTGCGGCCCTGGGATCTGTCTGCTTAGAGCCGCAACATACAAAAGCTCTGTCAAAGATGTGACAGTATGTATGTATGTTAAAACGTGCAGCTATATAAATTAAATAAAGTCGGCTTGGACCAATTTAGACAAAATTTGGAATGAGAGTTTGAGAACCTATCCATCCCAAAAAGGAAAAGAACGTAGGATAGTTTTTATCCCGAAATTCCCACGGGAGCGTAGCCTGTGGCCAGCTAGCTTAATTTATGACACAAGAATATACAAAAACAGAAAAGTAAGTATACAGCGCGGTCGTTGTATTGTTTTCTTTTCTAATAGAGATTTATCTAGAACAGGATAAGTCCACACTATCCAGTCTCGAGTCCACATATCTCTTCCAGTGAACCGGCCAGTATGTTTGGACTTAGGACCCAGTGGGCTATACAGAAATGAACTTTGTGAGCATACCTATTTGATCCTAAAGGAATGACGGTGTTCGCTTTTTCTAGTTCATGGAAAAGCTAAAAACGGTTAATTTTCCTCACTTTGGTATTATTTTAATTTCATAAAAATCACATTTATTTATCTTGATAAAGATTTGGTAGGGCAGAATATTAAAAATATAGGTTAAAATTATATCTAATAATAATGAAATTTGGTATTAATTAGGAAGAAATAAAATACCTAGCCCAATTTTCTGAACCTTCCTATAATGTTCATCCATTCCTAGTAATTTATGGAGAGGTATTCAGCAGATAATCACGGTCAGCAGCTAACTTGTTACGGCGGACAGTGGATACAGCTCTCCTGGGAACTGAAGGTGTGAATTTTTGAAAAGGTGGCAGTGAGTTTAGCTTCATTCTGGATTTTGGTCTATGTTTGTGACTTTATTAGGGGCATTGTTATACTTAATAAGATCATTTTCAATAAAATGCGATTTACTGGCAACTACGTCAACATACTATCAATTTTGTATATGTTTGTAGGTATATTTCTTAGATATCTGTGTGTTGTTTTATGTAATTTTGCGCCGCCACCAAATCTTTGTTTATCCTTATGATTGATTGGGAGCGAACACTTTATGATTGTTTGGGAGCGATACAAGTCCGCGAATTGTATTTTATTTTTATTTTTTTATTTTTTGGCTTTTTGGGTTCCGTAGCCAAATGGCAAAAACGGAACCCCGGTGCGTCTGTCTGTCCGTCCGTATGTCACAGCCACTTTTTTCCGAAACTATAAGACCTATACTGTTGAAACTTGGTAAGTAGATGTATTATGTGAACCGCATTAAGGTTTTGACACAAAAATGAAAAAAAAACAATAAATTTTGGGGGTTCCCCATACTTTGAACTGAAACTCAAAAATTTATTTTTCATCAAACCCATACGTGTGTGTATGGTTAGGTCTTCAAAAATGATATTGAGGTTACTAATATCATTTTTTTCTAAACCGAATACTTTGCGCGGGAGACACTTCCAAAGTGGAAAAAAGTGTGTGTCCCCGCCCGTAACTTCTAAAATAAGGGAATTATAAAACTAAAAAAAATATATGATGTTCATTAACATAAAAACTGCCAGCGAAAATTGGTTTGAACGATATCTAGTAAGTAGTTTTTTTTTAATACGTCATAAATCATAAACGGCAATTTACCTTTCATTCAATGAACTCAAATATAAAAATTTAAAAAAAACATACTACAAGACTTTTATATTATGTTATTTGCTACTAAGGAACCCTTCATGGGCGAGTCCGACTCGCACTTGGCCGCTTATTTAATTTTACTATGCTACAGTGATCTAGTATAACCCATGGAATGATTTATTACCAGTATGTCCCTTCCACATACCTAGTACATCTTATGACAATCACCTTGTTTTATTTTGTCTTAAAACAAGACCTCAAGGTCAAAAATAAAGACAGAAAGTTTTTTCAATTGTGTTCTGAGCGGATAAGAACATCCATTCTACTAACTACTTTAAAGAAATGTCATTTATCCCAAAGCAAGCTAATGCTTTTCAGGAATAAAAAGTTTGGGAGTGTTAACCCGCGTAATTGAGGTTGTTTCATCCGAGTTGGGACATAAAAGGAATACTAATAATCCTCTTTGGCTATTGCAAGTCGTAAAGAGATGGCGCTGCAAGAGACAGATAACGACCTAAGTTGGGAAAGTGAACAGTTAGACAAAAAATATTTCAGTACTTTAGTAAGGGAATTAAATAACAATAAAAGAGAACATTTGAGAAGTTTGTGATAATTGTGTGTAATGTATATGTGTGTGTAAGTACTAATATATCTTATACCTTTAAACGAGCAATTCTTATATATTTATTTATATATTTATAAATTTTTGTGATCTCGAAAACGGCTCTAACGATTTCGCTGAAAATTGGTATATGGGGGTTTTCGGGGGTAAACAATCGATCTAGATTAGTCTTATGTTTGGGAAAACGCGTGTTTTCGAGTTTTCATGCGTTTTTCTTTCCACGCAGAATATGGTCGCTAATTTCTTCGCGCCGGCCGCCATCCGTTTGACTCAGCGGTTAAGGATGCGGACCGCTAGAAAGAGTGTAAAGGATTCGAATGCCACTCGGTGAACCCAGGTACTAATATACTAACTGTGCATGGGTGAACTGACTACATACAAATTTAAATAAATATTTATGTAACCAATACTAGTGGACTACCAAACTGACTACAAGCATGAATAAGTGTCCCATTTTTATAATTCACCTACACTGTTAGAAAAAGGTCTCACCTATTCTCCTCCTTTTTTCCCTATTCAGAGCTGCTTCTGACTGTGTCTGACTGTGAGTTGGACCCATCATTTTTATTAGACTTCCAAAAAGGAGGTGGCTATCAATTCGTCGCGATCTTTTTTTCACCGGTTATTCAAAGACGCCTGGACCAATTTGGACCCAACTCAGTTGTGTAGTTTGGCAATGAGGTCGGTTTTTAGTCTTAAAAAACTTTAAAAAATACAGTTCAAAGTAAAAAAATCATGTGGTTTCCGGCCGAGTAGAATAGGGCCACTCCAAGTACTCCCGTGTCGTAGAAGGCGACTTAGGGAATACAAGCTAAACAAAGCATATAAACATCAATAAGACCTCTCCAACTCTTCTGGCCAGCGAGGAGAATGTAGTCATGATCTAGTAATACAGAGAGGGTCGTGCTCCTGCAGTGGAGACATAAAGACCTGATGATGATGAAAGTAGATGTTTCGTTAAAGATAAAAAAAGATAAAAAGTAGTTTATTTTCGCCAACAATCTACACAACATATAACTTATTACAATATAAACAATAAATACAGGTTTTTTATAGTGCAGATTGGAGGAGACTGGAGCCTGATGAAGGCAGGGCCTGTATCACAGTACTCCAGTGCTCCCCGCCTCTGGACAATAACATTTCACTGGGAATATTTTCCCGTTTGCGTAATAATGCATACTTAAGTACTATTATATTAAAGAATTATACTATGCCTTATATTCTGTGTCCCATAGACGCGATGCCGCGTGCCCTGACCGTGAAACTCTAAAAACATATATTGATAACCGATACTCTTGATCTAATTGTGAAACTATCTGGGTGATTTAAGAGTCTACTTAACCTAGACCAAACTACACTTTTCCATACAAACGTAGTTTGTGTTTTATTTCGAAACGACATGCCCGAATTCGCCAAAATTTTGTAATTTTAAACATATTGCACATATCGAGATTTTTAATATTGCAAAATTATAAAAAAAGCATTAAATAACTTTGTGACCTCTGCAATAAATTAAATGTGTCCCATAGACGCTGTGCCGCATGCATAATCTAGTTAAACAGACCCGGGTCCGAGGAAGCAATCAAACTTCGCTGAAGCACGCGTGCCACCGAATTACAGGGTCATTAGAGCATACATTGCTCTGCATTCCACTCTATCAAACACTCTTGATCTAATTGTGAAACTATCTGGGTGACTTAAGAGTCTACTTACCCTCGACCAAACTACACTTTTTCATATAAACGTAGTCTACGTTTTATTTCGAAATGACATGCCCGATTTCGGTAAAATTTTGTAATTTTAAAGATATTGCACATATCGAGACTTTTAATCTTGCAAAATTTAAAAAAAGCATTAAATAACTTTGTGACCTCACCAATAAATTAAATGTGTCCCATAGACGCCGTGCCGCATGCATAATCTAGTTAAACAGACCCGGGTCCGAGGAAGCAATCAAACTTCGCTGTGGAGCACGCGTGCCACCGAATTACAGGGTCATTAGAGCATACATTGCTCTGCATTCCACTCTGTCAAACACTCTTGATCTAATTGTGAAACTATCTGGGTGCTTTGAGTTATTATCTTATTGACACTTCATGTTTAAAATACAAGGTGGAAGGGACATACCCGTAATATATCAAATCAAGGGCTTTATCAGATCACTCAAGCAAAATAAAATTACAAAAACAATCAAAAAACCAAAAAAAAAAAAAACTCGACATGACTATACAAATTGCCCGGGCGGCTTTTGTATGAAAATGCCAAATTTGTCTTTAGTTTTTTTATTGTTATAAAACGTTACGGTTTTGATGGTTTTGTATTAGCGTACAAACTCGACAAAGTAATTATTTGAACGGAGCAGTTAAGAACGGTTTTGTGATAATCAGTTATTCGACCAAGATTATTTCGGTCTATTGTTGTAAGCTCAAGACAAACACCGAAAGACAGTAATTTGAAAAAATCTTCTGTTTTTCTGTGTTTGTTGAATTGAATTTTATGTGTAATTAACACATAAAATTATATATAACTGTAATTCTACCCATATAACGTAATGATTCTATGCAGCAATTTATTGCTGGATTTTATTTACGCAAATGGAGTACTAATGTCATAAATTATAAGTCTACGATAATAGAAGTACTGTCAAATTTAAATATCTCAGAGATATTTTATTTTATTTATTAATATACGTAAGCTATGTTAGGACATGAAATGAAGATTATAAAAATAATAAGATATATAACTAAATATCCTAATTAATCAATTAAAGGAGTACATAACATGTTTATTATAGCACAAATCTAGTTATGAAATAATCGAAAAAATTGTAAATTCCAAATAATTTTTCAAAACTAAAAACCAATTTCACCTTCTAATAATTTTTATGGGACCATCACACAAGTATATCCTTTCAAACAAAAAAAAAAACAAGTCGGTCTATGCGTCTTCGAATAATTGGTAAGATTAGATAAAATTTCTTTATTGCACCAACTAAGTACGACAATAATCAAAAGTACATTGGAAATATAGAAGGTTCAAAGGCGGACTTATCACTAAAGTGATTTCTTCTAGCCAACCTTTGGGTAAAGAAGACTTTAAAAGATGTGGGGGAGTTGGCGCAGTTAGAGTATGCATAAAAAAGAACGATCACGATGATTTGATAACCTCCCCCTTTTAGAAGTCGGTTAATAAATTAAAACTAAAAAAAATATAGTTTATATCGTTTTAATTTATTAACGGACTTTTATTTTCAGATCTCTAGGGTATGTTCACATGAGTTTTGGCATCAGATTAATCAACTGAGGCTTCATCCATCACCCCCAAACTTGACTTCACTTGAACATAATGGGATGGCATTAAGGGTCCTCCCCGCGCTAACGACCTTGAAAACACAAAAAAATTAATTTCTCTTTCTGTAAGTGAGATTATTAGAAACCCTCCTACAACTTTTTAGCTAGTATCCTGAAGTTTCATTAGAACCTCGAAAATCATTGAAATAAAATACCCTGAATTTTCCTTTGCAAAAAATACTAAAAACGGCCATTTTTGACTTTTTTTGTAAAGGTTTCTAAACCGGATAGTATTTCAATGACTTTCGAGGTTCTAATGAAACTTCAGGATACTAGCTAAAAAGTTGTAGGAGGGTTTCTAATAATCTCACTTACAGAAAGAGAAATTAATTTTTTTGTGTTTTCAAGGTCGTTAGCGCAGGGAGGAGCCTTAACTGCTTGCAAGTACATTAACTGGATGGAGTGGGCCACAGACATAGATAGACGACTTAAATGCACCTACTTCGCGTGTAAGTTCTCAGACAAAGCGTCGAGCTTGGCCGCCGCTACTGACAGTCCGCGCGCGTCTGTGATTGCAGCCGGACGGCAGCGAAAAATAAAAAAATGCCTCGTAGCGTGATAATAAACTGCAACAGCCCAAAAATTGCAAGCGCCCAAAGTCAAGGACATATTTCCTATCACAGCTAAGTTATTTAAAAAGAAAAATATGCGTAAATTCATTTTAAAACAATTTTTTAAGCATTCCGAGCGGTGATTCCAAGATTATACCTAAATAAGTATAGATTAAGGTTTAAAAACTACATTCACATTACATTGCCGCGTTTGCTTTGAGCGTTTGATCCGACGTTGTGTGCTAAGAAGCAATGTATATCGAAACAAGCGATACTGTCGCGCATCGCTACGACGTCGTGGTACCGGCAATTTCTCATTCGTCAGTAAAATTTAGCGACTAGTGTAGTTCGTTCTACAACATATACCAATAATCGATTTTAATCGATATCGGACTGACGAATGATATAAACTATTATTAAAGAGCCAATTTAATAGATTATAAACAAGCTAATTTCCTAATTTACACTTTAGAAAACGAGGGTAATATTTTCAGAGTTCATGTATATAATATGGTCGCTCTTTGAACTACTGGTCACACGTTGGTGAACAAAACCGCGCGTGCGTCACTGCTCATTGCTCGTTAGTGAGTCGTCCATACTGCATTTCCCCCATTGAAGCGGTATATTTTCGATACCTCTACGCGGAGTGAGACAAGCCTGACATGGCTAAGAACGACCGCAAGGGAAGTTGCTTCAACATTTAAAAAACGCATTGAAATCGGTAAAAACGTGTTTTTTTATAGATAATGTACAGAACCCTTCGTTCGCGAATTCGACTCGCACTTGGCCGGTTATTTAAGAATAATAATAGTTTTATTTTTAAAGTTCAATTAAAATATTTACATTATTTGTAATTTTTAGTTTTAATTTAAATTTTAATAAGTTGGTATAGTTTAAATTTTAGTTTAATTGAAATAATTTGAGTACAAATATTTATTCTTTATTATCAAACAATTTTCCGTTTAGAATCATTTGTTTATCCAATTTCATATCATTCGTCAATCAGAAAATCGATTGTGATTTTTATCACAAATCGATTAACTTAAATGTTAATCGATCGTATGGTTAGCGAGCGCGGAGTGAGCGAGCGAGACCACAGATATAAAATCGATGAGTATGAGCGAGACAATCATGGCGGCGGCGTGCGTCTTCAATAAATCGTTTAAATCGTAGTGAGCGGTTTCTTTGAATCGGTTTGAATTTCCCATCACTAAAATTGCGTCTGACGTCACAGTAGGCATTAAAAAAGTTGGCACGCTTGGTTTCCATACAAATCTTGATACGTGCGTTATCTATTACATCTATGGAGTGGGCACTGAGCCTGACATCTTGAGAAATTGTACTGTTTTTTTTTTTAATGTAGACTTAACAACTTATCGAACTATTCAATTCAATTCAATTCAATTCATTTATTGCTTTTCATATTGTACATATATAACACTTTACTACATAGTCATTTCTTAAGTTAGTAGGTACAAAATGAGCCCTGACAGGGCATTGCAAAAGAAAAAATATGGAACGGCATGCGGTTTTATTTTTCGTTAGTATTTATATAATATAAAATTAGTTAGTAATTATTTAAATAAAGATTGATTTGTTTAGTAGTTTTTTAATACGAGTAGGTAATGTCAGTTTGTATAACAAAGTCAGTATTTTAATTCATTCAATATTAGCTATATTTGTGTATTTACTCGTATATTTATGTCCTTTACATTTATATTGTTGGTTTTATTCTTTGAAATGTCAATTTTCTTTTTATTATTATCATTTATTTTTTCCATTGTCCAATGTACTTATAATATATACGTTATTCGTCATTTATTTTATATTTTTTCAAATCTTTATCATTAAAAAACTCGTCCAATGTGTAATAATTTTTTTCTACAAGCAGTGCTTTTAATCTTTTATAAAAAATGGTATCTTTCTTCTCTGCTCTTAGCAGATCTGGAAGGGTGTTATAGACTTTTATTGACATTGCATTGCTATCTGCGATTTAGTCAAAATAACATTTAAGACTGCCTTAGACGAGTTCCGAGTTTCTTAGAAAACTATTTGCGTTTAAGACCATTCGATACTAAGGCTAGGCTGCATTCCCGCTTAAAATAGTTACGCTGTTTGCGTTTTAATTGGATAATTTTTGTTTTTACAAGCTTCTATTTAACTTACATTGTATCTCTTGTATGTATTGATGTTTGTTTATGTCAAATCTTGCAACTTAATTTTCAACTAGTTATAAACTAGTTATCCCCATCTCATTTAGCGGAAATTTTGTATACTTTGTGTAAGTCGCATGACAATACAATAATATGAAGTCAATGAGCTGTTCTGATTATAGAGCCGGGAGAAATTCGGCGGAACTCAGTTATAAAACAAGAATTGAGTAGGACTCTTTTAATTTTTCTTGACAATTACTTTATGGCAGAAAATGATGGGTTTGTGGCCAAAAAGGAAACAACAGGACGAAGATTTAAAGAGATATATTACGGGAGACTTACAATACACAGCCATGACAGAGAGTGAGAGAAGGGCAGATGACGTCTCAATGACATCGACATATAGTTGACAGTGACAGTTTTCTTTTTCTTAAGACTAGTTGTGTGTTTATATATTCCAACAGAAGATGCCTAGGGTCTGATCACGAAGATGGAAGTTGGTTAATGGAACTCAGTGACAAAATGACGCAACTCCATCGAGTTTGGGCTTATGTCTTTTGTCTTAGTAAGTACTTTGGTTTCACAGTAAAAGCTTGTACAAAAAATTTAAGTATTTCAAAAAACTTATTTTTTGTAAATACATAAGCTACGTACATAATGAGGGTGTGATAAAAGAAGGTTCGAAATAGAACGCCAAAGAAGGCACGATGTAATTACATAGTTTTTGTGGTTACAAAAGCCAATGACTTGAAAATGAGTTATTTTTATGTCTACTTCTCTCAGTCCTTTAATCTGTTATAGCTACAGCTTAAACTGAAAATAGATATTAAGGTTTTCAAGCTTTTTTAATTATTTATACAATATTAAGAGATATTTAAAATAAGTATTAATAAAATACACTTCTAAATAAGAAAGAAAATGTCCGTAAAATATTTTTATTTACTGTAGTATAAAATTTCAAAGTGCGACTACTATTGTAAGTAGGGTATCATATGAAATGGTTTTATTTTGTCATTCAAAATTGTTTTTATTTATTTTTAAACTATTTAGTAGCCTTAGAGCTTGGGAATTTAGAACTTTTTGATTAGCTTTATCTCAGAAATGGTGATAATAGGGAAAAGTGTAGTGAGATTTTAAAAAGATAGTTAAATAATAGAATAAGGTATAATTATTATCTAACAAATGTTTCTGTGTTAAATAGTTATTATTTTATTTAACGTTACTTTATAATATTCTATTTATCAGTTTCTAGTTATTCACGTTATCAGTTTGATTGAAAAAGTTATATGGAGGACCCCAATGTCAGTAAACTTCCGAGCTTTGTCCGAAATCCCAACCCCAATTAAAACTATAAAATCACAAATCGAGATTTTAATGACTTGCAAATTGTTTAAAAGTTTTATGAAAGCCTTTGTAAATTATAACGAATAGTGTGGTTTTAGTTTAGGGTTAATAAATTAGTATTGACTTTTGAATAAATAATAGAAAACCTGAAACTTTTGATGTGAGTTAATTTGCCATCTCTACGCCCGTGGCCTTAGGGTGGTCTTAAGGCCCTGGGCTCTCCCTACCCCGTCAGGGATAAAGACATGTACCTAAATGTATGTATTTGATGCAAGTTCATTCTTTTTGACAGACAATGAAGCTTTTATTTATTTATAAAATATACCTATTTAAGATATTATAGCGGGAGCAAGGTGATATGCCCGACCGCCACAAAAGGAAGATGTTCCCACCAGGCATAGTGTTGCGCCTGGGGAACCGCGGCTTCAACGGTGTATCGTGGGAGGTTGTATATATGGGTAAGTAATATAAGACAGAACAACAATATATATATTATTTTGAATAAATACCAACGAAATGTATAATTTTGGTCGGTATAATTATCAATAAAGATAAAAATCATAAATCATACTTTTCTAACCCATAAAATCGTTTAAATAATAATTATTTAACCTAACAAACCTTTCGTATACATTTAAAGTCGTATAAAATTCTCGAAATCTATTTACGTTACGTATAACAAACTTTCTGTAGATATATTATTAAGCATAATAATCATTGCGTATATGAATCGATTAGTAGAAGATTCTTTGTATATAATCATCATTAGATATAACAAACTTTTGATATAGCGCCTGGCAGTATGTTGCGGATAATTTTATTAAGACAAGCCAATGCAGGAGGGTTGAAAACAATATATTAATATGTCGCAATCACATAATGTAATTACTGATTACGTATTAACATTAATAGATAATTTCCTTCCTCAAATTTTAGTTTGTTAGCCATAAATAAAACATAAGTGCGAAACGTTTAAAACTACGAAATAGTGTTACTTGTGAATGGTTACTCTTACAATGAAAATAGACTAAACAATAATAAGTGAAATTAAATCTATATCATACATATAATAAAACAGTAAAAAAGTGTCTGTACATTAGATATATTTCAAAAAAAATATTAGGTCGAAGGAGATATAGTAATGGAGTAAGAATTTAAAAAAAGTCTGTCTGTTTGTCTGTTATTACACGCTAATCTCCGAAAATGCTGGACGGATTCAAATTAAACTTTTTTAGTTATATAGCTGTAAGCCTGGGTATAAATAATTTTGGAAGAACACCTGATGCAGAACTATACTGGTCTAGCTAAACTATAAGAGATATAAAAATGGTGCCTTAGTAAAAGTTGTTCAGCCTGATGAGCATTTACAAGAGACATAAAGTCCACGCGAGCGAAGTCGCGGGCTTCGGTTCGTAAAAAATAAGTTAGTTATTTTTTTATTTCTTTCATACCTTGGGCCTGGGGCGAAAAATTTGGTTACACATTCAAAATGCGCGCGCATTTTGTATGTGTAACCAAATTTTTCATACCTTGAGGCTTGGGTGAAAAATTTGTTTTCATAGCTTGGCTATTGGCAAGATTTTTTTTTATTAAAAAAATTGGTTAGTTTTTGTAGCCTTTATGATATGACTTCTTTTTTTACTATTTTCTAGTCAGATTTTTTTACTAATCTAATCGTTTACTGACAAATTTAGATATTTTATTTTTATGTTAGCCCCCACTTTTGGGTATCTTATTCACAGTTTCTTTTGTGTAATAAAATATCTTAATGGACATTGCCTACTTCTTTGTTTAAACTTTGCACCTTTATAAACCTATCCTATACCTTGAGTTTTTCTTATAGGAAAATTAAAGTTTATGAGATTTCCCAAATTTGAATTATTTTCGTCTGTCTATACTTTTTAGATGGTATGGTTTTTAAGTCATATATCTTCTAAACAATATGATTTTGATAGTTATATGTTTTGAATGATATCTCTTTTCAACAATATACTTTTTGAATGATATACTTTTTGTCCTGTATACCGCACAAGTTGTATAACAGGTGATGTTTAGTGTACATAAATGTTATATAAATGATTTTATGCTTTTTAAAATGAAAATGTAATGAATATTATAGCTATTAAAAATATATACCTTAATGATTATGGCAAATTAACATTATATCTTATGAACGTTATTGAAATGTAAATATATAAAATGTAATTATATCAAGCAATACGCACCCTGTATATATAGTCAGTTGCAACCAAAACTATGAGATCGAGATGTAGATACTGCTGGCGCCATCTCATAACATTCTTGTGTACTATGGTACCTCTTTGTTCATTATTGTTTGTGGGTGCTAAGTTCCTTGTAGTGGCATACAGGTCGCCACAATTTTAAAAGCTCATTGATTTTTGGCCCAGTGGATTACCTCGTTGGAGTGGCATTAGGTAGGCAAATAGCGCAACGAACCCATGGGCGGGCAATGAGGTAAAAAGATTCTCGGATGGCAACCACGTATTGGTAAACAAAGCGTTAGAAACTTTCCTACAAGGTGGTCAGGCGACCAGACCAAGTTTCGTTGGAAAACTTACAAATATATTGAAACTTGAAAACTTAAAATAATAAAATGTGTAACAAAGATGACCATATTTTAATATTCATAGATGTTTGTAAATACGCATAATCAAATTGAATTTTGGTGGATTGTCATAAGTTTTTTTTAAGTACATATTTATTTTACAAATGTAATCAGTGTTTTGAAAAGAATAATAAAAATTTAACCTAGAAATATTTTAAGTGCCAAAAGAATGTACGAAAACGGGATTGAGGACTATACAACGTGGAATAAAGACTATACATCTTTTATCAGACAGGGCTGATACATAAGATAATTCATATTTGGTTTTTGACAACTTTGAATGCATGATGTATGTCTGTAGAGACCTAGCACGAACCCAACAAAAAAGATTGATGCTAAGTCGCGTTAATGAACATAAATCAAGAAGATTTATCTTTTTTTATGTTTTCCCTTTTTTCTACTGTAACGGCTTGCCCATATCACGGGCTGAACATGGCCTTAAAAAGGATTGCTTTGCCTAACACCCCAAATAGGTACATTTAGGCCCAGTTTATAAAAGAAAATATAACTGAAACGCAGTCGTCAATATGAATGACTTTTTCTATGAAACTAACATAATAGGAAATGTGGAATATTCAAAATTCACGCTAAACCCTTTTTTGAATGAAAGAAATTACATACAATCTAGAATGACTACGTGTATTAAAAAAACAACAGAAAATTAAATGACCACTAATAATTAAATTAACAGATTATGGATTTCTATTGCCGCTATAACAACAAATACGAGTACCAAAAACAAAATAAAATTAATATTAAAGTAAAGGGGCTCCCATACAACAAACGTGATTTTTTAGACATAATGGTACAAAACGCTCTTGACCGGTTATTTTTCAAATCCCACACCAAAGAGAATATAATCAATACGTTTTATCCTAAACCCTATGCCTGTGCTTAAGTAGTATAGTGCGGGAAGTAGTGTCACCCAATGTATGGAAGGTGCAAATTTTGGTATCGGAAGAATTCACTTGGCACAGATGTAATATACGTAAAGTTAAGCTAATTTAGCCCGGTAGCCATCCCCCACCCCCTGGGGGGTAGGTAGGGGGGGCATTCGAAGTTACTCGCCGCCGCGCTTCAGAAAAAAAATCATATCAGCTTCTATTTACCTAACACCTCAAGTGTGGTGTCATTTTCTGATAAATCAGGCATGAGGAATTCAATTTTGAGTACAAATTCATATTTAATGTAAAGATTAATAATAAAAAAGGGAAAATATTGACGAAAATATTAAAATCGGAGCGCATTTTTTTTTATTTTAACTGATTTATTTTACCAGAAATCCTGTATTTTGTACAACAAAAAATATTATCTTAAAGAATATTCATCTAGCTTTTAAAAATATATACTTTATTATATATAGCTGTCATACATCTATCTGAAAAAAATCGAACATGGCACGCGGCGGTGCCTAGGAACTAATTCAACCATGTCGTCTCACATAATTTGGTGCAAATATTAAGTTGTTTTTTAATTTAAAATATATAGAATACATACTTTACTTAATAATTGACTGTCGCTTATGGTCTAAGGTATCAATAGTCGTATTTTTATATTTATATTAGTTCATTTTTTCATAACATTTTCCACCACATTGTCATAATTCGGTACATTTTAATAGTTTTCTTAGACAGTTACACCTAACACTGCACCGTGACTTGCACTTGCACCGAATCAGTTCACAACAAGCGGTAACAGCCACTGGTGCAGTAGTCCACTTTGGTTTCCAATTATTTAGTTCAATTTCCTATTCCTAATCCGCCGGACTGGAACGATTTTGAATCAGCCCCATACGTGCAACCCATGGTAAACAGCTCGCAAGAAGATTTTGTTTTATTTTTTTTAATAGCCTATACAGTGTCCCATTGTCGGGCAATGGCCTCCCCTTCATGCTTACGCGATTCACGATCCAAGGCAGCTTGCTACCATCCACTCATGTAGCTTTCAATATCGTCCCTCCATCTTTTCCTCTGCCTTCCCCTACGCCGGCGTCCTTCTAGAACCTATAACGTCGCCTTTCTTGCTCATTTTCCGGTCTTATACGACAAACATGTGTACGTCCGGGCCACTCCCACTTCAGTTTTGCCGTTTTAACACCCACACCGACAATTTCGGTCCTGGAGCGCAGTTCAGTGTCTCGTAGAAGATGCTGCCAAAAAATCTCTGGCTGTCGGTCTTTTTTTAGAGAACAGCTCCCTCCTGCACTCGTTTAGCGATGTGCACTGACTGGACCTAAAATGAAAATCAGGTAAATAGGTATTGCAGTATTATTTTGGTTCCTAGGCACCGCCGAGTGCCATGTTTGATTTTTTTTCAGATAGATGTATGACAGCTATATATATCAAAGTATATATTTTTTAAAAGCTAGATAAATATTCTTTAACATAGTATTTTTTGTTGCACAAAATACAGGTATTCCGGTAAAATAAATCAGTTAAAACAAAAAAAAATGCGATCCGATTTTAATATTTTTGACAATATTTTCCCTTTTTTACTATTAATCTTTACATTAAATGTGAAATTGTACTCAAAATTGAATTCCTCATGCCTGATTTATCAGAAAATGATACCACACTTGAGGTGTTAGGTAAATAGAAGCTGATATGATTTTTTTTCTGAAGCGCGGCGGCGAGTTACTTCGAATGCCCCCTCTACCTACCCCCCAGGGGGTGGGGGATGGCTACCGGGCTAAATTAGCTTAACTTTACGTATATTACATATGTGCCAAGTGAATTCTTCCGATACCAAAATTTGCACCTTATGACACTACTTCCTGCACTAGTAGGAATAAATGATTGATCAGACACATGTTTCTTTTTTCAATCTGACAAAAACAAACTCGATTCGAAGAAAAATAGGGCATGAAACTGGCAATTGTATGAATACTGCATGAGATTAGCTTCAGGTGACAACGAACACTTATTTGTATTCTCTCTGGTGAGGCTGTAGGTACAAATTCACGAAGCTACAGAAGAATTCTCATCTGCACAGGAGAATTTTTGACTACACATACTACACTACTACTAGACTACACTGCTATTGATCTGACAGAGCGCTTTTAGGCTTTACTAAATTCGAAATAGGAGAAGGTTATTAATTCGAATATATTGTTTTTTATTATGTTTCCCTATTCCTCGAAGACTGAACCATTTTGGAAATTCTTTATGTTACTATTGCTACTTCACGTATAAAAAAACTTGAGTGGTAAATCTAACAAAAATAGTTTCGCTTAATTTGAATAGAAATATTTATGCCATGGTTTTATAATATATTTTATCAAATTATATTTCTCGAAAATATGCACTTGCATTAATTGCAGTCCATGAAAATAGTACAGCAAATGTGAAAAGTTGAATTAAACAAACTTGAATGAATGTAGATTAAGGTGTATCTGATTATGAAACTTTTAACTTTAACTTTTTCGGTCATCTGGGAAATTTTTGAGAGAAATCCAGCAGTGGACGTTATACGGCTGAAATGATGATGATGAAACAGGTTACTTACGTACGGTAGTTAATATCTTGCGTTAGTTGTGATCAAGAAATCAGTTCTATAATATTTTTATTTTGTGTCTTGTATCCGTAAATCAATGTGAATGTAGGCTTTTATTAATACGTTACCGAAATACAGAAAGGTCGTAAGGATTGTTTACATAAAAAACCTCTTACAAACCGGAAGATCGTCAGAGCATAAGCTAAGGATATGGAATTTTATTTCTTTGATGTGGGGAACGATTGTTAAGGCCCTTCTAGACGGTGCAAGCTTGTTGTCTGTTACATACAAAGATTTAGTATATTTCTTGCCATTGAGCGACCGGGCGTAAGAGGAAGTCACATATCAATTATACTACGTATATACTACGTATATTCCCTGGGTAAGAGAAAGACATATTAATGAATGAATGAATGAATATATAATTTGAAGTGTGCATATAACCCGACATTGAAAAAATGTTCGGTCGGTGATAAGGACAAAAAGCGGCACTCTTTTCTTTTTCTTCTTTTAGAAGTGGCATTAAGACTATCTCGCTACTCATTGCATTTTTTATGAATAAATAAATCAATAAATAAATATATAGATATATAGGGACAAATTACACTGATTGAGCTAGCCCCAAAGTAAGTTCGAGTCCTGTGTTATGGGATACTAACTCAACGATACTATATTTTATTACAAATACATATATAGATAAACATCCAAGACCCAGGACAATTTGAAAAAGGCCATTTTCCATCTTGCCCTGACCGGGAATCGAACCCGGGATCTCTGGGTGGCGGACTAGCATGGTGACCACTACGCCACGGAGGTCGTCGTTGAAGCAATAGATAATTTAATTGCATGATCTTAACGAAACGTCAGGCATACAAATCATATATTGCTTCAATAAAAAAGCAAGAAACTTTCACGGTTCATAAATAGGCTATAATTTGCTACATCAAATAAATAAAATTCCACATCCTTACCTTTATGCACTGACCATCTCTCGTTGTACAGTAATCGATTAGCTTGTTACAGAAATGTAATCAGAAGAGAAGATCAGCACATAATTAGATAGTTGTTGGTGTGTTAATAAAATTACGCATAGGTGGCGCAATTTCTAAAAATATACGGATGAAATAAATCATCACCATCATCGTCAGGTCTTTTTGTCTCCACTGCAGGAGCACGACCCTCTCTGTACTACTAGTGTCATACTTGGCCAGAGCAGCCAGACGACTTGGCCTACCCTCTCCTCGCCTGGCCAGACGGGTTGAAGAGGTCTCATTGATGTTTATAAGCTTTGTTTAGCTTGTATTTCCTAAGTCGCCTTCTACGACATCCACGGGAGGAATTGGAGTGGCCCTATTCTACTCTGCCGGAAACTACACGGCAAATGGAATGAATAAGAAATTATATTTGCGGTTTGATTTTTACTAGGGTGGACGTATTGTCCAAATATAGATGGAAAAATTGCTGCATTAAAAAGATTTCTACTGGGCCAACCCCAAATTATATAAGGTAAGGAACATTATGATATTCTCTTGTTCTTTTTTTGTTGTTCTGTTTAATGTTGTTCTCAATACATACAATAGATTTTCCTTACATTCAGACAGATGTCCATTAGTCATTTTCCTTTTAACCTCTCAGAAATGTAGACATTCTATTTTTATCTGTCATTTTTCTTTTATAATTTGTAATCGGACCTAAGTCCGGCGTTCATTTCTGCAGATTGATAAAAATAAATTGTTATTGTCTATTTTCTGAATTCTAGGTAAATCCTAATTGCTTATTGTTGATATCGGTACTTAACGGCAGAGACAATAGACTGCGTTCAGGCCTGAAAGCAATTATCTAAGGTAATTGAAATCACAACTAAGAGTATTGGAGTGGGGGTAAAATAATAGTTAACAATCAAACCAGTCAAGTCTAGACAAGGAACCCGTACTGTGACATCCAAAAGACATTTAAATTTTATGTATAAATTGCTTTTTATGAGAACTTTTATGAAAAGTCAAATTTCGTATAGTTTTTCATTTACAACAAGGAAGGGACAACAAGGAGGGCAAATTTCTCACTATAGTCAGTCAGAAATTGTTATTGCTTATATATAAATTTTGCTTATGACTTGAGGGGACGGACCCAATCGGTGTTAGTATAAAAACAGGACTAACTTTGTTATTAGGTTAAAACCATTACCCGCCCTAATCAAACTGACCTTTCATCATCATCATAACCGCAGGAGCATAACCCTCTCTGTACTTCTAGAACCATACTTCGCCAGAGCAGCCAGAGGATTTGGCCTACGCTCTCCACGCTGGCCAGACGGGTTGGAGAGGTCCCATTGATGTTTAAAAGCTTTGTTTAGCTTGTATTTCCTAAGTCGCCTTCTACGACATCCACGGGAAGACTTGGAGTGGTCCTATTCTGCTGTGCCGGAAACCACACGGCGGCCGGAAACTACATTGCGGTATACTAACATTTAGAGCAGTGAAACTAACTCATCTGTCTATGTCAACTAGATTTGGGTGGATAATGGTTTAACACTAGTAACAAAGTTAGTCCTGTTTATATGATAAGACGGAACATCTTTACCTACGGCTCAGGACTCCGTCGGCGACGGTCGCAAACTTTCGGGCATACACGCTTATCTATTAGAGCCCTTAAATATAAAGAAAGCATGAGGGATTAAACAGGTATACCTATTTCTAAATATTCTCTAATCAAATTTTCAATCAAATATTACAGTTTCGAACAAAAAGTTTAATTTTATCATCCCCAATAAAATTCGCAGCTCCTAATTTAATAAGGGATGAAGGCGAGACTTCAGAAAAATTCCGAGGGAAATACAGCGAAATTGATTTTAAATAACCCCTTGTAATACAGTAGGAGATGGATTCTTTTGATCCCTTAGAGGTTCAAGTCGATGTCCATAAAGCTAAGGTTGGGTCTATTTGACGTCATTAGATGTAATTTTTAAGGTAACAGCATTTCCTCTCTCTAGAAAATTTGGAGAAATCATGTCAAGAGACGATGCATGAACTCGTCACTATGTATTTTTATTTAACCCCCGAAAAAAAGATGGATGGTGTAACTTTGACGTCTCTCTATGTTTCTCTATCTCTTTGTCTGTCTGTCTGTGGCATCGTAGCACTCGAACGGATGGATAGATTTCGATTCAGTTTTTTTTACATGAAAGCAAATTTTTCGCGGAGGTTCTTAGCTATTTTTGATGGAAATTGATTCAGCGGTTCAAAAGTTATAGGGAAATCGCTTGAAAGTAAAATTTATTTAATTTGCGTGGCAACTAAAGTTGTCATTATGTTTATTACCTCAGGTTACCTGCTATGACTTCCTAATAAGGGATGGAGGTGGTGATAGGATGGAGGGAGGGAGGAAGACGAAATTTTTAGAAATATTTAGCAGTATTACAAGAATTCAGAACTCTGAAAAATATAGCTACATGAAACAGATAAAGAAAAAGGCGAATGTCGTGACGTAGAGAGAAGTGAAAAATCTGCCGATCGACAGAGATGAATGAAAGAAAATTCATATTTCACTTCCGACAAGAGAGATATAGCTCTTATAATAGATCTCCTAAACTCCCAATGTAATGCCAGAAAATGTGTAATCTAGCAGTTTATAGTAAAATAAATATTGACGTCTTTTTAAAGTTCGTTATGCCTTTATATAAAACTTGAGAGGTGCCAAGGGACACCCGGATGGAACGAAGTTCCTTTCGATTAATGAGAGAGAGAGAGAGAGAGACCGACAGAGAAACACGCGCACGCCGCACGGCTTACAACTATATAGCAAAAAGTTTCGTTACAACTTTTGGTCTTAATTTTTTCCGTCTAGCCCCCTTTCGCAACGCGCGATAAGGAACTTCGTTCCATTTAATCAAATAAAAAAAGGAAATATATTATTAAAGTAAAAACATTCATTATAATACATTTCCAAAAAAGAGAAAACAAAAGCTTCGACTTACATACCTGTTTTATTTTTATTCTAAGGCATTTCTGGAGTCTATTACGTAGATATCTTTCATCTTTCAGTCGATCATAGAGAAAATGAAACACAAAGACCTTTACAAAGTTCGGTGATCTGGGCGTTCCACAGGTTTGTATAGAAATAGATAATAAAAACCAGTAATTATTAAAAAAAAACGTAGAGAAGACTGGTGACTCCCGCTCAGGTTCGTTTCTCGTGCAAAGGATAGCCATTGCGATCCAGCGCGGCAATGCTGCCAGCATTTTGGGCACCTTTGCACGGGAAACGATGAAGGGCGGTTTATATGACTGATACTTGTATGTACTTACGAAATAGTTATGACAGTGTTTAAAAAAAAAACTTTATATATGTAATTATCACAAAGTATAGTATCTTTGAATTAGAAAACTTATTTTGGGGTTAGCTGAATCAGTATGATCCCTATGTATTTATATTTATTTAACTTTAAATTGTCCAAGTATAAAAAAAACAAGCTTTTATCAAAAACAATAAACTTAAAGTGCTCCTCAGGACGAATCAAACGAGCCCAAAGTTTGTGTCGTTTTGTTATGTATGTATGTATACTATTATTAATTCTGTGGTTTTGTTACAGCGTTTCTACAGTCACCTTAAGGTACTATTGTCAGATCAGCTCCGTGTTATCATAATGTTGCATTGTCACCCAATATACGTGGAAAGTTTTAGATCAATGGGAAACCAGGAAGTCGGTCAAATTTAACTTGCAAAATTTTTAACCGACTTCAAAATAGGAGGAGGTTATCAATTCGATAGCATGTTTTTTGTATGTATGTGACGCGATATCTTCGGCAACCATGGACCGATTTTGATGATTCTTTTTTTATTTGAAAGCCCTTACTCCCAAGTTGGTCCCATATTAATTTGGTGAAGACACGATGAAGAACTTTGAAGATATGGAAGAAACTTCTGAAAAAAATTGAAGACGGTTTTTTTTTTGTTAAAAATTTAATTATATTACTGACAGACCGACAGACAACGGGACAAGTAAAACTTAATCAAAGCTTGTCATAGATAATAGATAAGCCTGTTAAGGTATTGTTAGACGGAGAAATAAGATTGTAAAGAATGCTGCAAAAATGAAGAATTACGTAAAGTCAAATAAGTACTACAAAAGTTTAAAGGGTTCGGAACCCTTTAAACTAAATTACTTATTGACAGTCGACTGTATGGTTCATGGTATTTTTAACCGTCTAGCTATCTAGACGGTTAATTTTTTTTACAGATAATGTACATTTTTGTTGGTCCTGAACCCTACGTGCGCGAATACGACTCGAAGTTTGCCGGTTATTTATTATTTTATTTTATTATCACTCTTATTGTTATTTTATAAATGGCGTTCACGGAAGACCGGCATAGCAGCTCACGCTGCGACGTAATTAATTACGCTGAGTGGGGACCATTTTGGTGGAAAAAGTTTTTCATTTTTATTTCTACCCAAAAAACATTATTTCTTCCGTTTTTTTCTTCAAGTTACTCGTTATCAGATATTGGCATACATGGTCACAGCAGCCAGAGGATTTGGCCTACGCTTTCCACGCTGGCCAGGCGGATTGGAGAGGTTCTATTGATGTTTATATGCTTTGTTTAGCTTGTATTTCTTAAGTCGCCTTCTCCGACATCCACGTGAAGACTTGGAGTGGACCTATTTTACTCTGCCGGAAACCACACGGCATTGCCGGAAACCACACGGCATTACCGGAAACCACACGGTAAATACAAATCAACCATACTATACGTAAGTTGAAGACTAAAAATGCGTACCTACAGTTCTGTAGTAGATATACAAATGATCTGACGAGGCTAATATTCATTGTCTATTTTAATTAGTTGTCTATGTTGATATAGGTATTTTTCATAAGATATTTTTGTTGAATTGAAAAAGAACCATTATCACTAAATGGCGAGCGGTCTACAATGTAAAAAGGCCTTTTTTTGTTGAGTCTATCAAATAAAGTCAAATTGTACAAAGAACCTGAATTTATCATGAAAGTAAATATGTATAATAGTTTTTTTTTTTTTTATAAAATAGACACATGCCAAATTAATATTTTGCGTCTGCCTCCGTGGTCCAGTGGTCAAGGCGTTTGTCTTGGGATCCGGAGGTCATGGGTTCGAATCCCACTGGAAATCATAATTTGTTAAAAAGTTGTTTCCAGTCTGGTAAGGATATTGCAGGCTTGAATGTCCTGATTATGCGAAAAAAGAAAGATGATTCCATGTTTCAGAAGGCACATATATACTGTGGGACCCCGGGTTCTGAAGCATTACTGCTGAGGATGCAACCTGGAAAATACGCTCGGATGATGCGTATAGAACAATAGAGCCAAATTTACTACCTACTAAATTCTAAATCCTACATTGAGAAAAAAAAGGCCGGACAAAGCGAAAACAAAAGCTTTGTTAGAATTTAATTGATTGATATCGGAAACAAATAATATTTGTAGTTTTATGCTGACACATAAGGTTGACTTTATGTTGTTATGATTATTTATGAAGTATTTTGTTAAATATAGGTAACTAGTAGTTTATTTCAATATTTGTTTATTATACTTTTTTAATCTTACACATACCCTTATACTTACCCCACTTACAAAGATTATGCCTTATTCACGCATAGTTTTCAAGGATAATACATTTTTCCATAGTGTACCGTAAACAAAGAACTAATTTCGAAGCCGGCAATGTTACTTTGATGTCGCACCAAAAATGCGACACAAGTATTTTGTTGAGGCAGCAATGGTAAGTTTGTTGTGAGAACAAACATGCTAAAAATTATAGTGAAAGAAATAATTTAAGCGTTGTTCTTCTTCTTCTTTTTCTTCTTCTTCCTTGCGTGTCAGTGGTATATTTTTTATTTTATATTATTAAGTATTGTTAAAACATATATTTCATTTTGCTTGCCTGGCAATTATTGTTGCAGAAAAAAGACTGCTATCTCCTTTGAGAATCACGGGCCTTTTCACCCCGGTCCTTTGAGAGGCTTGCGTGGGGATACAGATCCAACACGTAGAGGCCCTTTGGAGAAGTTGTTGTCATGTGGCGCTCCCGCTAAAACCTATTCCTGGATACACCTGTGAAAGGTGTACCTTTGAATAGGTTGTGGCAGAAGAAAAATCTATTGCATGACAAAGGGAAAGGTTTAAAGGTTATGGAATGAATTTGGGATGGATTCAAAGTTGTATAATATTACAACGTAATAAAATTAAAACGAAACATAAAAGAAAAAATTCACGACGTTTTCAATAAATCGAGCGTTGCCTTGGAATATAAAGTGTGGAAAAAATGCTGAAATATGGAAATTCTCAGGAACTTTTATTGAATTGTGTGTATTTTTCTTGCGGAGTCAGATAAATTGCAATATTTTCACATTATTACAATATAAATGAAACAATATTTTTACAATATCATTGTAACAATATTTTTTTATGACCTTCCATATTTTGTAACAAATGGACATTCCGGGGAAAATGTTCTCCGATATGTGACACCTGAAATTCCATTGCAAAACTGCATCAAGATTCGTGAAATCATCACATATGTACCTAATTTAAAAAAAAAAACAGAGAAACGTTAAAAATGTCTTCAATATTTGGTAGACATCAATATGTATAATTGTTTAAAGCATATCTAATTTAAAACCAACAGCTCACTAACACAATCAAAAACTACCTAAATATATATGCCACCAAATGCAAGACTCATGTTAAAGACATAACTTTATATGAACAAACGTACACACGTGACAACCAAGTCAATATCATAAATTGGATGTCGACTATAATACGTAATAATAAAGTTGCAAACATTTTGATTGGATTTTCCTTTCATTCGGTTTATGAAGATGGATTATTGCGTTTTTCTACTCGCTATATTGTTTCGCGGTAAGTTCTAAAATAATTGTAAAAAATGAATTTTAAAGCCAGTTAGTAAGAAAGATAAAATCATTTAAAAATATCTGAATTTATATGTCTTTGAGAAAAAATGATAATTAATTTTAGTTAGTTTTAATTTTAGGTTGGTTTTTAATTTATTTTATTATATTACAGAATAACAAACAGTTACATACTATATTGTGTATATATGTGTTATAAATTACATAACCCACAACGTTATTCACAGCTTAAATTATATGCATACTAAAAAGAAGTTGTCACCAGAAGTACTTATAAATAGAATAAGCGATATTAAGTTAATATTATTTTGTTATTAAATTGATAGAATTCTATAAATAAATAAAAGTAAAGTATATTTTAAAAAAATGTGAACTAATTTTAATAGGCGATGAGTATACCAAACTGTCACTATTTTTTAATTCTGTTTTTCACCTACTTCTTTTTATCATGCTGAACGTTGCCTGGAACGCCACCAACGTGATTTGTATGTATGACGTCATCTTCCGGTCTTTTTAGTCTCCACTGCAAGAGCACGACCATCTGTTCTAACAGAGCCATACTTGTCCATATATATTTATTGATGTTTATAAGTTTTGTTTAGCTTGTGATTCCTTTACGACATCCACGGGAAGACTTGGAGTGGCCCTATTCTCTGACGGATACCACATGACTATGTATAAGATTAATTAAATATTTAATGTAGCAAAAGTTCAAGATAGATTTTTTGTTCTATTAAGGGTTCCGTACCCAAAGGGTAAAAACGCTTAAAGCTAACTTGACAGACGGACAGCGGAGTTTTAGTAATAGGGACCCCCCTATTCCTAAAACTCCGCTGTCCGTCTGTCAAGTTAGCTAAAAGTTGAAAGTTTCTCAGATGATGTATTTCTGTTGCTGCTATAACAACAAATACTAAAACAGAATAAATTAAATATTTAAGTGGGGCAATAAAAAACAAGAAACGTGATTTTTTATAGATAATACAGAACCCTTAGCGCGCGAGTCCGACTCGCACTTGGCCTGTCATTAGAATCTGGTTAGATGGTATCTTCTAACAGACTATAGCTTCAAAATGTTTTACAGTGGCAAATTCAGAAAACCCGAGTTGCACCGAGCAATGTCCGGAACCACCTACAGACGACACTCGATGCGCCTTCAATCCCAAGGCGAAAGAGTACATAGTGTTCCCCACCAAGTGCGCTCTTACTAACTACGCAGATTGTCATGAGGCTGGTAAGCTACATCTTATCTATCTTCCTATACCTAATTGTCCTTTTTTATTAAGTACAAATATTTTAAGGGGTGATTCAGTCCATCATATGGAACAACTTTTCCCAATAAATGTATATCGAAATACGAAAAGAAAATTTTCATTTTTCATAGTAATGATATCACGTGACTACTTCGATTTGTATGAAAACCGAAAAAATATTTTTCGTATTTCGATATACATTTATTGGGAAATGTTGTTCAAAATGATGGACTGAATCACCCCTTAAAATATTTGTACTTAATAAAAAAGGATATTGTATATCTTCTTTATGTCAGCGCGTCGCCGCTTGTATCCTTAAGAGTCCCCTTACCCTAGACTAAACTACACTTTTCCATACAAACGTAGTCTACGTTTTATTTCGTAACGACATGCCCGATTCGATTTGGGCAAAATTTTGGCATTTCAAAGATGTTGCACATACCTAGGCATATAACTGGTTTTTACTGTCAAAATATGAACATGAAATAGAATATAGTATGTTATATTATTTTTGACCATCAGTATAGGAAACTTTTACATCCTTATATTTTCTTTCCAGTTCATAATTTTACAGCCGGAAACCAATTATAACTCTAGATAATTGCAATTTCCTTAAAATAACAAAATTTTACCGACATCTGACAAGTGGTTTCAAAATAAAACGTAGACTACCTTTGTATAGAAAAGAGAAGGGTAAGGGGATTTTTAACTGTGTTTCTTAGGAGCCAGGAGTGCGCTCTCCTGCTTCTTGGAGTTCCTTACAAAAAATGAAAAAACGGAACCTATAGGATCACACGTGCGTCTGTTAATCCGTCCATCTGTCACAGCCAATTTGCTCCGAATCTTCTGGACAAATACACAGACGTGTAAATTAATTAAGGGTCATTTTCGGGAGAAAATTAGGAAACAAAAAAAAAGTTTTGCTACCGGCCGCCTGCCTGACATTAACTCACTTAGGGAATGTAGTTGTAGAAGATCTTAGTGACATACGACATCCACAGAAAGAGGTCACGGCCCAAACATCCTATCTTCTTGTATCCTGTTATAAATATTATAGTCTGTAAAGCGCTCTTACAGACTAGCGGCAAACTGTCGCGTGACGTGACACTTTTCAATCTGTCACAAACTTTTGCGCGAAAGTCGGTAACTATCGATTGGCGACTCTCGCTGACGGTCGCGTGACAGTTTTTGATAGATTGACAAGACGCGATGGTTTGCAATACCGTTGTGCGGCACAGATCAGCGACGGTCGTCGACAGGTGTTGCGGCCATACTGTCGCTCGTCTATAAGAGCACTGAGGATGAATTTAAACTACAGTGTTTCTAAGGATATATATAGGTTGTCAGGATGGATTTTGGTTCCGCTTTCAAGTGAAACGCTTGAACGGATTGAAATGATGGATGGACTAACCCGCATCTAATTACACCCTAGGCTTTGTCTACCTCACCCCATCCTTATCTTTACTTCCTTGGAATATATAAATGCGAAAGTCTGTATTTTACCTCTTCACGCTAAACCCATGGATCCGATTTAGATGAAAGGTATATGGATAGAGTTTGAGACTCGGGAAAGGACATAGGATTTTATCTTTTATCCCAAAAAATCATCCAATAAGGGAATGGAAAGGGGATTGTAGCGTTATATGGAGAATTCTATTTTGCCACACAACAGTAATACAAATTTTATGCAAAGTCGCGAAAAGCTAGTTAGGGATAAAAACATGATAATGTAAAGAAACAAGAACAGTTTTTTAACATGACGCGAATTAGAAAGGTGAAAATTGTTTTGATTTACACAGAAATCTAAAAAAAAACCCGTCACTAAGTCGCTACTTTTCAAAAACACAAATTAGATACTTTTTTCAAAACAAACTTTTTCTATGCTTTAGGATTTGTGTGAAATAAATATAGAGTAATGATAGTTTCTTGGAGTTACATAGCGCACTTAATATCAGTATTTCTGCTAAATTAAATCAAAATTTCAAGTTGAAAATTGATATGATCATGATAAGTGACATTAATTTCTGACGTCCATTTACAAGCTTTTTAACTTACAATGTATCTTGTATGTATGTATGAATGTTGCAACTCTCTTTTTAACCAGTTATCCTTAACCGATTTAGCTGAAATTTTGTAAACTTGTGTAATTCCGATGACAATACTATATTATGTCATTGAGCTGCTCTGATGATGAATCCGGGAGATATTCGACGAAACTCAGTTATAAAACACATAACCTCATTGAATAGGACTCGTTTGATTTGTCTTGACGAGCACTTCATGGTAGACGATGCCTAGCATAGGATCTGATCATGGAGATAGAAGATGGAACTCAGTAATGAAACAAAGCAACTCCATCGAGATTGGGCTTATTTCATTTTTCTTAGAAATTACTAAAAAATTTCTTTTTCGAAAGACCTTTTTTTAACAGTTGCAAGTAGTTTGTTTTTGACTCAGGAGAGTACCCAATTCTTATAAACTTCAGTCAATATTTAAATTTAATATTAGCAGGATGTAACGAGTAAGTATGTGTGTCCCATCGCACTCTAACTTTGAAAAATTGAACGGGCACAGCCTTTACAGCGTCGTAAAATGGGAACCAATGCACTTCCGAGATACTCAGTTGAAAGCCTTGTTATGTCCTTTTGACTTCATAATCGAGTAGCTCAACAAACGGAAGAAAAATGTAGGTTTATAGGATATCTGCGATGATGATAAATGTGTGAACTATACTTAATTTTTACAAGCTTTTATTTAACTTGTAATGAATCTTGTAAACTGAGAAAAAAGAATGGTTGCTAGTAGCATAAGTTTTTGCTACACGTTACCAAAATCAAGTTACTGCCGAATTAAGAGCTTCTGCTAGTTAAAATGTGTTTTAATTAATAGTTATAGTTTGGGACATGCAACTACATGGTTCTATTAATTTGAACAAAAGTTTAGAATGTATTAACCAAATCGCAAGTAGCAAAACTGGTTCAGCTATTTCTTTTTCTCAGTGTAAGTATGTTTGTTTAAAATCGAATCAAATCTTCGATTTTGATTGAACTCAGTTTTCAACCAGTACTCCTCAATCGATTGAGCTGAAATTTTGCATAGGTATATGTGTAAGTCAGATTACAACACAATATTATAGAGTCAACTAGCTGTTCTGGCGCCCGGAGATATTCGACAGAACTTAGGGCCGATTTCATCGTTTTCATTGATAAACGAGTTTAGCAAAACTGAGTTTAACATAACTGAGTTCAAATGTTTGATTTGATCTCGATCAACTTCAAATGAATTTCACCGTCAATTCGGAGCAAATTTTTGATCGCGTTTACGAAAACGAAGTTCACCTAAACTCATAGACAAAAAAACACAGATTACAGTAAAAATCATGTGATAGTTTTCATTTCACGCAGAAAATATGAATAACGGCTAAGCAAAACTCATTGATTTAAAACCGGTAAAGAATCGCGAAGGAACGGAACGTAAATTAAAAAGTATGTACCTACCTACGTCAATATTGTCAATCAAAGTTGTCAAATCTCGGCATTGACTTGACATTTGTTTGATTGAACGCGTTTAGAAGCGTTAAACGGCCAATATCGGACGTTCAGATTGTTAAACGCGTTTAGCCTTAAACGCGATTAGTTTTTGTCGATGAAATCCAAAGGAACCAGTTTACGTGCGTAAACGAGTTTAGCTTCAATTGATCGCGTTTTACTTCAACGATGAAATCCGCCCTTAGTAATAGAACATCATCATCACCCCATTAAGTAACTCGTTTGATTTGTCTTGATGAGTGCTTTATGGTAAACGATGTCTAGGGTCTGATCACGGAGACGGATGGTGGTCGATGAAACTCAGTAATAAAACAACGCAACTCCTTCGAGTTTGGGCTTCTGCTTATTTGATGTGTGTATGGGGCACAAAAAGGCTCATGAATGGCGGCCAGGTAATGGCAAGCGCAGCGTAAGACACCCACCTGCTAGGTCTGATGACCTGAGCCAGGTTGCAGGAAGGCGTAGGATGCAGGCCGCTTCCTTGGACATCCTTGGAGGAGGCCTATGTCCAGCAGTGGACTTCCTGTAGCTGATATAATGATTTGTCCTTAAAATTAATTACTTTGGTCTCACAATAAAAGCTTGTACAAAAAAAGTAATTTTTTCAAAACACATTTAACTTTATTGGCTGCGGGGTTTCCAGCCTATACAGGATGACTTTTTACCCACCAGCCAAATTTTTTAAGCAAGTTCGGTCAATAGTACTGGACCACTTTCCACAACATTTTTTTATTAAAAATCGATAAAAAAATTTCGTCCGCCCATACAAAATTCGTTTGGCCGAGTTCGGGAAGCCGAATTTTTGTTTTCGGTTTTCGTTATTTGTTTATGGAAAGTAGTTCAGTATCATGGTCAGACCTTGCTCTAAAAATTTGGCTGGTTGTTAAAAAGTAACCCGGTATCATCATCATCATACTATCACGTCTTTATCCCTAATGGGGCAGACAGAGCATTTTGCGTCTTGCGGTTCTATGCAGAGCCCAGGGTCGCAAGACCCAAAAGCCACTTTTAGCGTCATGGTGGGCGAGAAGATGGAAAAGCAATCAATACAGTGATGGGTTGCTAGCCGCATCGCCTGTTAACATGATTTGCATTTTTGCCCATTCCCTCGATCGGCTTTTACGATCTGCGTGGGAAGAGAAGCAGCTGGTACATTCTAAGTTTTTTTTATTTCTCCCAGACCAGCATGGGTAACCCGGTATAATAGGATTAATGGGACCACTCCGTCCCTTTCTTTGGATATCGTACGATGTACCTAACTAAATTACTAAAAACAACAACAGCATTTCTAAAGAAGTTTATTCAGTATTTATTTAACTTCATACACAAATACAAGTGTAATGGCGGAATTGAAGCCTAAGACCTTATCTACTAGCCAACCGAAGGGTGATGTGGAGCATGACTTCAGACGGCCGGCGGCCTGTTATAAAACTTTTCGTAAATCACAGAAATATTATACATAAACTCATTTCTTTAGTGCTATTTCTATGCAAGAATAAATAATGTCAAGTTTTTCACCTTGAATGTATGAAAATGTTTAAGTATAATCGCTCAGGCATATTTAGAACGTGTGCGCGACGAAGCGAGTATCAAGTCAGACATCTTGTCGACGTTGTCATGTGGGATTTATGGAAATATGTATGTATTTTATTAAATTCTTGATGTGGAAATAAATGTGAAAGTAAATATCTCAACTAAAATACTGTACAGGAGTTTTTAAATAGGTATATTTTTAGATCAGCTGGATGATACCGTTATGTACCGTCAATACCGTAAATAGTTTGCTCCGCTCGTTTCTAACAAGTCAAATAAGATGCTTTTTCCATGGTCTTCTTCTTATATTTAAGAGCTGGGCTCTTGTCGGTGGAGTGCTTTCCATGTCTCTCTTCCTTCCGCTAAGTTCTTAACCTCTTTATATGTTTTCACGTTTAATTTTTCTTTTATTTGGTCTATAAATTTTCTTCTGGGTTTTCGTACTCCTCTCTTTCCTTCTATTTTTCCATGGTATATGTATAAAATCTTGCAGTCATAGTTTTTCAAATTTAAACAGCGCTCTTTATTCTGCTGTATGTGGTACATTATTTGTGAAGGTTTATTCTCTTTTCAGTACAATATACGCTTAATTAATTTGTGATTCGGTAAACGACTTTTACGCATAACAAATAGTTATATAATTTTTTTTAAAAAGAAACTCACTGCTTCTAAGAACATATTTTAACCCCCGATTAAAATATGTTATGTCTGTCGGTCTTTCTGTGTCATCGTAGCGCTCGAACGTGGATAGGCCGATTTTGATGCGGTTTCTTACGTGAATTACTTTTACTCTTGCGGTGGTTCTGAGCTCTGATTTATGTAAATCGTTTGAGCCGTTTAAATTAAAATACTAAGTTATGGATTAATGATTGAGATTCAGGTCTTTCTCTAGCAAATAAAAGATGGCGATACAGATCCAACTAGTGTTAAGTAGCGAAATTACTGATACTACTTCGATAGTTCCGCTATAGCAGTGGCGGAGCCTCCTTAGAAGCCGATTCCCATCGAGTTCCCTTAGGGGCTTCTAACATATATGGATTTATTACTAACAACAATTATAACCTACGTATATCGGCGCACTTACTATTTTCATAAGCCGTAAACTAGCAGCATGACTGGATTGTACACACCCACATATTCAAAATACGAAAATTCTCTTTGGTTATTGAAATACACTCACAATGATAAATGTATACACACGCTCAGATACATATCACTCACACTATGTTAATAGAAATAAGCCGGACATGGAACGGCTTATTAACTTTATTTAACATAACTATTAGGTATTTAATTCGTTTTACAGTTTATAGCTGTACTATCCCAAATTCTTACCCAACGCCACTGCGCTATAGTCATCTCTAGATGGTGTTCTTGACAATCTGGGGTTTTTCTATTTGCTAGCAAATAAATAAATAATCTTTACAGAACTAGTCGAAACTGCCATGGACTTTTGCATCAAGCATCACCTGAAGGAGACCCGAAGGAGTATGTACGGCGAGTCATGCCCAATGTTTTGTCCAAGCCACTACAGGCCAGTCTGCGGCGCGTCTAAGATGAAGGACTACAACTACAGATCCTTTATCAATGGCTGTTATTTGGATATGCTGAACTGTAGAGCGGGCGATGAATATTTGGGTATATTATTTAAGTCTTTCTTACAAACATCAATGAGACTTCTCCAACCCGTCTGGCCAGCGAGGAGGGAGAGTGTAGGCCAAGTCCTCTGTCTGCCTGGCCAAGTATGGCTCTGGTAGTACAGAGAGGGTCGTGCTCCTGCAGTGGAGACTTAAAGAACTGATGATGATGATTATGTCTTTTATGGATTTCCATTTTTTTTTGTTTTTTATGGGTGTAAGTTGCCAACACTGCTGTTAGATTTTTCAGGCTGCCTAAATGCATCTGACTTAGCTTGACGCCTGCCATACAATGACGACAGCCGGGATCAACGGCTTATACGAGCCTGTGTGTCACCCATCCATGTGTGGTCCACGCACGGATAAAATATAATAGAGTTCAAAGTAAATTTTCTTTGATATTATTTTACATGAGCAAAGAGAAAGCTGTTTATTACAAAGTGCAATGGTTAGATTTTCAAATAGTAAGAAGTTAAAACCGCGCGCAAGCTGAAGAACGGTTTCGTGTTAAAGAGTCAATCGGCCAAAGTTATTTCGGTCTACTGTTGTGAGCTCGTAAAAATGACTGTTGTCACTATAGATGACAGTTATTGAGCTACATCGGATGCCTTGGCAGCTCAAAAATCTAACACCTATTACAACCTGGTGTAAGCTATTTAATAAACTAAAAAAAAAAAACTAAAGTGGCGATTGTTCAATCCATTGCTGCAAAATGATTATTAGATGTAATACTGTCATCATCAGATGATAGAAGTCAAGTGTGTCAGAGGCCCTCAGAACAATTTGGCCGTTGGCCACTTATGCAACACGCGTAAACGGTTTTATGTAAATTTTAAGGAAATTGATATAAAATTACGTCTTGTTATGTATCTAATGTCGCCAGATGGTTCGGTTTGAAATACCTACTGTATGATTTTGTACAAAGTTTTCCTCAACCAAGACTAGTAGGTACTAGTAATTCAACTCGAATTCAGGTTTCGGGTATACTTTTTGAAAAGAGTTATGAGTGTTGACGAAGCAAAAGAGGTTTGCGAGGATCGTTTTAAGTGGAGATCTATGCCTCTGCCCCCATGGGAAGCAGGCGTCAAAATATGTATATATGTTATACCTTCGTAACTCATGGATCAATTTGGAATATGATCAAAATTTTAAAAATATTTTCCTCATCTATACACGGTGATTTTTTATTGGTTTTGGAGCCGAAGGCCACTGCATAAGGATCGTTAGTAAGACCTCATTTGCTAGTCAAAATAAAAATTCTGAAACAAAAAATAATTACTAAATCTCGATAGAAAAATCGTGAGATCAATGAGTACTGCCGTCGCTAGGCGCCGCTGGCCGGAAGGCCGGGTCATCGAACGCACGCGGCCGTTTGGACGGGCGTAACTACGTGGTCTCGATCAAAAATCATTTTCGCAACTTTAAGATTATAAGTCATACACAAATTTGGATTACGTATATGGATAGAGGAATTTATTAACTATACATCTTTTTTTTCCAAAATCAATGAAAAGTCAGCGTGTGTATACCAGTCCAGGGGAAGTCGTTTTGTTACACTCGTCAGATGACGGGGTAATAAAGCCTCAGATTATTATCATTATCATCAGGTCTTTAGTTTCCACTGCAGGAGCACGACCCTCTCTGTACACCAGACTCTTATTAAGCCAAAGCAGCTAGAGGATTTGGTCCACATTTCACGTTGGCCAGCCAGACGGTTTAAACAAATTTTAACTGACTTCGAAAAAGGAGGAGGTTATCAATTCGCCGCGATCTTTTTTTATGTATGTTCACCGATTATTCGAAGTCGCCTGGACCTATTTGGAAAATTCTTCTTTATTTGAAAAAGAATTCTTTGGAGGTGGAATTTTATAAAAATCGGTTTTGTTGTTTGGGGGTAAAATCGATTTTTAGTTTTGAAAAACTATTACCTACATATTTTCAATGGCTGGCTGGCTCACGCTGTGTGGTTTCCGGTAGAGTAGAATAGGGCCACTCCAAGTCCTCCCGTAGATGTCGTAGAAAACATCATATAAAACGTCTTCAACCCGTCTGGCCAGCGAGGAGAGTGTAGGCTAAAGCCCTTTAGCTGCTCTGATCAAGTATGACTTTGGTAGTACAGAGAGGGTCGTGCTACAGAGAGGATGGTTCCAATGGCTAATTCCTGTGACCTACGATATAGATTAAAATCTATATATAGTTATCTACTCTATTTATCGTGTGATATAACTTCTTTCCAGGATATGTCCAAGTACCACTAGAGTTCTGCCCGCGGCACGGTATGAAGAACATATTCAAAGAACAAATTGTCGTCTCTGGTCTTCACGACTACCGGAACTATGATCTTAGGAAATAAATTTATTATACCTATTATAGATTTTTAATAGCATGACAATGCTTGTATTATTATCCAAATTAAAACTTGTGATGAAAAATTTCGCTAGGAGTGGGATTCGAACCCACGATCCTCAAGTTAACGTCACTACCAATTGTGCTACTTTGACTTCGAATCTCGCTGACAATTTTCATCACATGTTTTAATTGGGATTTATTTTACCTATTTAAAATGTAAAAAATAATATGTAAACCTTTCCAGCCGCCAATCACTATTTCGATACTCAATTTCTTATTACGCTACTAAATTTCTTAAAACACCTACCTGCTAGATGGTCAGACAACCTGTGCAAGGTTGCAGGAAGGCGCTGGATGCAGGCCGCTTCCGATCGGTCGTTTTGCAAATCCTTGGGGGTGGCCTATGTCCAGCAATGGACTTCCTGTGGCTGATATGATGATGATGTTATGAAAGACTCCTAAAATAAAGCTGAATAAAGCCCGTTAAAAAAATATTTTAATAGTTTTTTTACGATTTAGAACGAATCGAATCAAGGAGGTAATTAAAAATATTGTATAGACTTTTAAATTTGATATTAAAATTGAGAAAAAGAAATAAAAACTATAAAAGATAAATAAAATAAACGTTTTAATATGTTTCGACAGGACCACTAGACCAGTATTGCGTAAGTATGATAAGGAAAGTGATTCGGTCTGAAACTGTTCGACACCCTAGTCAGGCGCGATGGTCACTAAATGTGCCAAATTTGAGACCACACTAACTTTCAATTAAGAGTACAATCACCTGACGATATTTGGACCGCTGCCAGTGAAGGCCGAATTTTGGCAAAAACAGTGTTCCCAGTTATATAAAATAAAGATGATTCCCACTAGTACCATTGTGTATTTGTCCCATGGAACAAGTGCAACTCATTTGTCCCACTAGTTCCATTGAACTTAATAATGGGACAAATGCAACTCAAAAGTCTCACTAGTTCCATTATCAAATAAATTAAATATAACACATTAAAATAAATGTTTATTATGTAACACATTAAATAAGGCAGACCTTCGACATACACAGACCTTTCCTTTAATTTTTCACAATATTTTCAGTTGTCAATAATAAATAATAATAAAAAGCCTTTTATTTCTAAGTTAGATCATGCTAGTTACATGCTCAAATTATTTTACATTAAATATTAAAAGTTAAAAGTAAACCAATTTTTCAGAGTAAAAAAATTTAACAATTTGTTTTTTATATAACCTATTTTATTTATTTGTTTCCAAAAAATACACTTTTTTTTTTCTTTTTTGTATTTAACTTAGAACCCCTCTGCGGGTATAGGCCTCCTCCATAGAGTGCCATCTCTCCCTATCTTGGGCTATTTTCATCCAGTCCTTTCCTGCTACTTGAACGATGTCGTCCTCCCACCTTTGTCTTGGATGGCCCTGTTTTCTTTTTCCTTGCGGCCCTTTCCAAGAGGTCGCAGATTTCGTCCATCGGCCATCTTTTAAGCGTGCTATGTGTCCAGCCCATTTCCATTTAGCCTTCATTGCGTATTCTACGGCATCTATAATTTTTGTTTTTTGTCTTATGATAACATTTTTTATTTTTTGACTTTTCCTTATTTTTAGTAGTGACCTTTCCATGGCCCTCTGACATACATTTATTTTGTTTGTTATTTTCTTTGTGAATATCCATGTCTGGCAACCATAAGTAAGACAAGGTAGAATAGATGTGTTCATAATTCTTCTTTTTATTGAAATAGGAAGACTACTTTTTGTAATTTCTTTTAGAGCCCAAAATTTATTCCACGACATAGTAATCCTTCTCTTTACCTCCTGTAGGCATGTATCCTCATCAAAGGACAATCTTTTTCCTAAATAAATATATTCATTGACGTATTCGAGTGGTGTGTCTGATATCGTTATGTCAACTTTCTTACTGTTTGTCATAACCTTCGTTTTGCTAAGGTTCATTTTAAGGCCTACTTTTGCGCTTTCTTCCTCTAGAAGGAGTATCATATCTTTTAGATTTCTTCCGCTCTGGGCTAGTAAGACTACGTCATCAGCAAAACAGAGATGGCTAAGATATTTTCCATTTATTAGGATTCCCTTATTCATCCAGTAGATTTTTTTCATTATTGTTTCCAGAACTGCTATAAATATTTTTGGTGAAAGCGGGTCTCCCTGTCTGACACCTTTTTTTATTTTTATTTCAGGGCCTTGGCTTTCCAGTAAGACTCGACTAGTGCTATGTTCGTATATTTTTTTGATTATGTTAATGCAGTCTTTAGGGATATCGTTTTCTTCCAGTGCCGTCCATATAGCTTTGTGGGAGATGCTATCAAAAGCCTTTGTGTAGTCCACGAAACCTATATAGAGATTACTTCTGAATTCAACGTGTTTTTCTATAATCTGATCTACTGTATGAATGTGATCGATCGTAGAGAAGCCTTTCCGGAATCCTGCTTGCTCTACTGGTTGTTGACTTTCTACATAGATGCTGATTCTTTTTTCTAATAGTATCGAAAACAGTTTGTATATGCAGGATAATAAATTAATTGGCCGGTAGTTGCTGATATCTTTAGGATCTCCCTTTTTATATAGTAGTATTATATTTGATTCATTCCATGCCAAGGGAATTTTGCTGGTTTTTAAAATCAAATTAAATAAGTGTGAGATTGATGTAGCCAAAATAGGAGAAGCTATTTTTATTATATCGTTTGAAATCCCGTCTGGTCCTGGGCTCTTTTCCGGTTTAAGTTTCTTCACAGCCTCAACAATGTCCCGCTCGTTCCATACATCTAAAGAAAAGTCTTCCTCTTTTAATTCATATAATGTATAGTTAAGGTTATTGTTATTTTCATAATATAGGTCTTTATAGAAAACTGTGGCTTGTTTGATTATTTCGTCTCGAGATGTAGTGGCATGAGAGTCCTTGTAGAGGCTAGGAATCCATGTTTTATGGGTGTTTAGCTCTTTAAATGCTCTTTTTGTACTTCCAGTCCGTGTAATATGCTTTTCTATAATTTTGAGTCTATGTTCTTTGTAGTCCTTCTTTATTTCTTTGTTTGTTTTTTTGTAGAGCTCGCTTAGCCTCTTTTTCATATCTGATGTTTTATTTTTTTGGTTTTGTAGTGTTTGTCGTTCTCTAATTAGTTCCATAGTCTCTTTCCTTATTATTTTGTGGTTCGAAAATCTCTCTTCTGTTTGTTTTTGATGTACTGGAAAGCTTGTTGCGACAGCCGACATTATTCTCCCGTAGTATTTTTGTACTGGTTCGTCTGATGGTAGGATAAGAAAGTCTTTACAGTTTTCCTTCAAATTGTTTTTAAATGTTTTTAAGTCTTCTTCTATTTTTATATTTTTTGGAATTCTACAATAGTTTGCTCTGCTCTTCTTTATACTGTTTATAACAAAAGTAGCTCTAACTGGCCTGTGATCTGTTGGGTAGGAGATGTTCGTCAATACTTTAACATTTTGACATCGTTGTGGGGTGTTTGTAAGTATGTAGTCTATTTCGTTTTTTACGGTTCCACCTGGCCCTTGCCAAGTCCATCGTTCTTTTGGTTTTTTCTTAAAAAAAGTATTCATTATTAGTTGTATAGTTGTCAATAACAACATGTAAATTCTTGACTATAAGGTTAGCTTTATTAATTCGGTTCTATATTCTCATGACATAAGGATTTTCATAAAAAATAAAGTAAAATATAAATATTGATGTAAAATATCATAATTCATAATGTACGTAAATGAATCCCACTTTAGGTTTAAAATAAATATTGATGGAATAAATATCTTAATTCATAATGTATGTAATTATCTTCTCCTGTGTAATTATGAACGATTATTCTATTATGTTATTCCTTCTGAGAGAATACCTATAAAAACTAAGAATGCCAGCTGCTTGTCTTAGCACCCTGATCGTAAAAGCCAGTCGAAGGAATATACGACTGAATGCGAAAGTATACGAGTATATAATCTTCTTCTTATCGTGTGTGTTAGTGACTAACACTAGTGTCAGAGTTTTTAAACCGTCTTAAAGGCCTCTGACATGGTTTTAGGAAACGACTATTGTAAAAGACAGTGACCGGGACCCACGGCTTAACGTGCCCTCCGAAGCACGGATCATCTTATTTATCAGTCAGGTGATCAGCCTACAATATCTTAACCAAACTAAGACAACAACACAAAGTCGTTGCCCCCGCCGGGAATCGAACCCGCGACCTCCGGGTATGAGCCGAACGCTCTAACCACTACACCACGGAGGCAGTTATATAATAGTATATAATAGTATCATGCTTTTGTCTCTCTATGCTAGTTTAGGAGATAAGAAAAAACTTGGATTGTACCAGATGGTCTGGGAGAAAAAAAAATTGGAGTGTACTTCCCAGATGGCCTGGAAGAAAAGAAAAAACTAATAGAGTACCACCTACTCCTCATCGTATAAGATGATAAAGGGAATGGGCGAAAATGCGAATCGTTTCAAAGTGCGATACTATTTTAATTTCTTTTTCACCTTCTCGCCCATCATCACACTAATAGTGGAATGAATTTTCTTCGAATATAATATTATTGTTATATAAAAATCCACAATCATTAATCAAATAATTAAACAAATTTACAATTAAATAGTATTAAAATACAGTCAAACTTTTTGTCAGTCAAAAAGCCCGTCCCGAATCGTACCTGCTGCAAAGGTGCCCATGACACTAGCAGCATTCCCCCGCTGTATTGCAAGGGATATGCGTTGCATTATTTTTAAGGCGCCTCCCTATCTCCCGCACAAAGCCCTTCGCCTCCGCACACCATACCCCGCTTACCTCCACTGCAAAAGGGATAAAAATGTAGGATTTTATAAGAATTTTCTTCGAATTGTATATATACGATTATTCTGTTAGATAAATATATTGTTTTGAATTCATCATCTAAGTTGAAAAAAACAGATATGTCTAAAATAGAATTAGAAATCTATTTTTGTTTGCTGCTTTCGTTCTTTAATCTTATTTTGATGTATACTGGTCGCTTCTAAAGACTGGCTCCCACACGTCGCAATATTTTCTTTTAATCTCGTAAAATGATACATTTACTTAATAAACCCCAAAAGAAGGTTTACCGGAAAATCCATCGGGCGAAAAACTCTATAATACACCCTTTGCGCCTCGATGCCTCCGGAAATTAGATACTTTGAACACAGTTACGATCACAATATGGGCCTTTTTAGAGCCAGCACGCACCTATGATTTTTAAGCCACAAGTATCCACAAGGAGATCAGACGACCTGATCATGGTCGCTGGATGCAGGCCGCTCTTTGGGAGAGGCCTATGTCCAGCAGTGGACGTTATGCGGCTGAAATGATGATCCACATTAGGTAACATTTGACGATCAACAATGTATGCTTATTGTTTCACATGTTCGGCAACGTTGGACTACAGCGCGTGACGTTGCTGGCTGGCGCGACATGACCCGTGACTTCTTGTTCTGTCTGTGCAGTATGCAGTTAATTGTCTTTTATTTTTATTTTACGGCTCTGGATACTAGTCCTTTAGAGGCGGGGCGTATTGGGCAAAAACGAGTTTACGCCCAAATGAATTCCTGATCGCTAGGCAGATAATTTTATTTGTGTAAAAAAAGGCAGGAACTTATCGATGTTTCATAAATCATAACTTAAGTAAAGGTATTAAGTCATATAATAATCACAGTCACGTTTAATCACAATAAATTCTAGTATTCATGCGCTCGCGCTCCAACGCCCGAAAGAGTGATACTTTTCCTACTCTCAATAAAATGAAACATTTTTTTTTTTCATTGTTATATTTTGTGCATAATCTAATGAAGCAATTTGAATAAAGTTAAAGTTCTATTAATATTTTTGTTTGTTTCACTCTGGCTATGGGCGTTTATTTGGCATTAATTCACCCAATAGGCCCGAAGCCCATCTTTATTTTTGACGTCTTTATTCCTAAGGTTTTTATTATTGAAAAATTACGTAGATTTCGTTTTTGTATTTTTTATAAATTTGTGTTATAACAAGCCAGCACTGGGAGGAATTCCTCCCGACTTCCATTGTTTAACTATTGTGTCTGGAATTGGCGTATGTCAAAGGGATAATGAAACCTATCGGTTTTCTGGAAGATATCGTTATAAGTACATTTGCCTTTTTCTGTGTGTTTATTTTAATTTTCAGTTTACAATAGAGTATCCCCTACTAAATTAACAATATCAAAACCAAAACCAAACAGTATTTCCGCCATGTTATTCAAGTTTGTCAATATTACATGCTTTTGTATTAATATAATTAAATTTCACTCAGAGTTGGATCGGATCCAAACCAATATCCTTTGTTTGTGAATAACAATCAAAAACGAGGGAGAATAATACAACCTCTCATATTAGACTAATTTTATTGCAATGATGGTTTAATCGATTTTCTAAAAAGAGAAGTATATAAAATAAATAAATATATATATAGGGACAAATTACACTAGATTGAGCTAGCCCCAATAGTTAGGGAGGCGAATAGGGGAATTTTCGGCAATACTCGAGCGTGGCAGTTTAAGATATGAGAGATACCTTAGACCTAATAGAACAACCTTGTAAAGTATTTAGCTCTATATGTAGTGACGCGCGCCTAGGACAGACGATCAGATTAGTAAATAAAATAAGTAAAAAATTTTTTTAAGTTAAACGGTTTTATTTTAAAGTAAGACAATAATGATGTACTAAAAGCTAGAAAATAATTCGGTAGGTCCTAGCTACCACTCATCACACCACTCTCGTCATCAATCTAGGGCATTAATCAGACAAAAAAATAAAATCGTTGCGCGTAATGTAACCTGAGAAAATATGTCAGTAAAAAGCATTGATATGTATAACGATTGACTTCATAGAAATATCACGCGCCCAACGATTTTATTTTTTTGGCCTGATTAATGCCCTAGATTGATGACGAGAGTGGTGAGATGAGTGGTAGCTAGGACCTACCGAATTATTTTCTAGCTTTTAGTACATCATTATTGTCTTACTTTAAAATAAAACCGTTTAACTTAAAAAAATTTTTACTTATTTTATTTTCAAGTTTTTAGTTTTTTTCAAGTTTTTAGTTTTTTATTCTTTTGTTAAATTATACTTCTCATTCTATTTAATGCTTTGATCTTAGCCACCCTAACGCCACACAGTCCTCGACATGGGACATTCATGCTTGTATCAAAGCTCTTCCATTTGGTACCCATATTGATACTTTCCGCCATTTTGTGGGCGGCCATATTTAATTTTTTGTTTTTTTAAATAGCGAACTTTGTTCTTCTATCTAAGCCCTTTCATTTGATACCCATATTGAGGTAGTTGTGAAAGATAATGTAATCCGCCATTTTGTACTGGCGGCCATCTTGGATTTAAAATGATACAAAATATATAACATTGTATTGTCATCAGAATGAAATGTGTGTGCCAAATTTCAGAAAAATCTGTCAACATGAAGGGGGTGTAATTTAAATTACTAGATTTGACCCAAACAAATAAATAAATAAACAAACGGGGCAAGTTAAATAAAACCGTTTAAAAAAAATCGATAGTCTGAAATACTCGAGCGCGTCAGATTAAGATATTGGGGGTTGATTTTAGTGTTTAAAGACTAAATTTAACTAATCTGACGATAAGTCTTGGCGCCGCCGAGTTATAGGGTCGTGAACTTGTAAAAAAAAACGTTAATCCGACATTCTCGAGCGCGATTTTTTATTTTTTTATTTTAAAGAATATAATCTAAAACTTACTAAAAATACAAAATCTGCCGGTTTCCGCATGACCGGAAGTGTGGAGGAGCCATTTCGTCTTCCTAAGAACGCGTTGCGGCATATAAGTCGCGAACGATACATTTTACAAAAAAAAAGTTTAAATAAACAGAAAAGGTAATTTTATTTTACACAAAAAAGGTCTCTTTACATTTTTGTCCAAAGTTGAAACTTTTTAAGGAAAAAAAAGAAACCAAAAAACCTTTTTCGGTCAGATTAAGAGAACCCACCAACATTTTTGTCAGATTAAAAAAATATGCTTTCAGGATACCGAGATAAACCTCCCCTATGAAAATCTGACGCGCTCGAGTATTTCAAAAAAACTTTTTTTTTGCATTTTCAAAAATTAATCGTAACTTATCGTCACGCCGAAATCGTCAGTTTTTTTAAAGGGAGCTTCCTTGGGTCCTACTTAACACCCCTTCTGAAAATCTGACGCGCTCGAGTAATTTTTTTTTTTTGCATTTTTGACTACTTTATATGCCTACCCCCACCACGCAAACCGGCAGATTAGTATACCGTTGTTATCAGAGGCACTTGGGGCATACGTAGTATGAATATCTGACGCGCTCGAGAATGCCCAAGTAACTGTTTTTTTTAACATTTTTTAAAAACCGTACACGCCAAACCCACCGCTAAAATGGTTTTTACCATACGAGCTTTTCTTTTCGAAATTATTTTATCTTTCGATTTTGATAGGTCTCGACGGCGCCGTTGAATTAATTTAGCTACCTCGCCTCCCTAACTACAAAGTAAGTTCGAGACTTGTGTTATGGGTTACTAACTCAACGATAGTATATTATATAACAAATATTATTATTTTTTTACTTATATTACATTGTAATATACATTTTTTGAGTACAAATTGTAAAATCTAAAAAAGAACCTAGTTTTGATATGAGTAAGTAATATCATTATTTTTGTCATTAATATATTTTATAACTAAATTATGTTTTACTAACGTCCTTTCCTAATTATTATTCGGTTACATACAAACGCTTTTTTATTTTATTTTAGTTTTTAGATTAAGACCTGTTTTCTTTCTAGACTGTAAGAAGTGTTCAGTTACAAAAAAAAAATAGCTTCTCAATTTGAATGTATCAATATTTTTTATATGCATAGTATATTATTTTAAGGAACTTCTTCGTTTTTGAACATAGGTCAAGATCTAACTTCTCTCAGGCATTCTTTATTGGAAAAAAATTAAATTTAACTTAAATTAAAACTATACAAACTTATTAAAATTTAAATTAAAACTAAAATTAAAACTAAAAATTACAAATTATGTAGTCCCACTAAAATATTACCCCTCGGCAACGTGGCCAAAAGGCTGGCAGCATTGCCACGTTGTATGGCAATGCTGATTCTTTGAGCCAGATAGTTACCAGCCCTTTGGTCATGGGATACCTCGAATAAACGTTTAGAAATAATATGAAATAAACTATGGGCGGAAGGACCCCACGGACCAAAAGTCTCTACCCCAAAAGGCTCAAATATGTAGTTTTCTCCGATGTCTACATATTTGCGCCTTTTAAGGTTCTCTGCTGCGGCAGCTGCTGCGCCGGCCTTTGACTTGGTGACCTGAAGATGGGACGGTGCGAGGGTGTCCACACAAGTAGCGTCCCAGACCAAGGGCCGTCCCAATCTCCAAGGCACCAAGGTCATTCCGTCCGGCCTCTTGCCATCATCCCTGGCCAGACCATTGGGTTCTAGGGCCGCCGGGATATTGATGGTGGCGAGAGAACGGAGGATAATATTATTAAGGGCTGCATGGCGCCCTAAACGGCCGGCACTCCTGGTGCAGGAAAGTCCGTGAAGTCCAAGGCCATCGACGGTATCCCCGCAGGGGCAGGGATGTGGGACTACACATGTAGCGCCTACCCGCAGCGCAGTTGCCACGCGGAACGCATCATTATGCAGAAAGGTACCCAGGTTTGCGGATGGTAAGGCATGTAACCAAAGTCCAGATTCCCATTGCGCTACAGCCAGAAGGCGGGCACGCTCTACAGAATTGCTCGACGTTTCTATTAAATGATCTTGTGCAATTCTGCAAAGCGGGCCGTCCCAGTGTCTCTGCGAATTTGGGTAATCAGGAAATTTTGAATTTGGAAGTAAGCTTGCCCAGGTGCTCTTGGCCTCCGATGCATAGCAAATTTCGCTTGGAGAGTTAACATAAATTTTCTTATAAAGACTTTCAATGCTATGTATCGAAGACAAAAACGCTGGGAGAGCCACACTAGAAATTTTGCGAATACCTAAGCCCCCATACCTGATAGGTAAAGAGGCTTGGTCCCAAATACGATTGCGAAAATCTATATTGAGAATGGAGAAAGAGAATTTTGAATAAACGTATCTAACCTGTGGAGCAGATGAGGATGTTTCCAAAAATGACTGCACCGCAGATTATAAGTGAAATTTGGGACGAACAGGCAGTATCGAATTATGGTATATGCGAAATGGGATTGGATATCTAGGAGACGGTTCGAAGCTTTCTGGAAATTATCAATTTTTTGGTCAATGAAATTAGGAAATGATTCTTCAAAAATAGGTGAGCCAAGGAGGTGGAGTGAACTTTTGTCTATAATTTTAATATCAGGAGCAATTGTACAGAAATCTGATATAATATTTAGTTTTTGAGTGCAGTTGTCTGAAATAAAAAGTTCACATTTTTTGAAGTTTAGATCTAGGCCAATGTTGTGTAGGTTTTCAATTAGAATTTTGAAATCGTCTAAAACTGTTTTAGATTCACCCGAAGACAAACAGGCATCGTCCAAATACCAAATGTTTAATTTAGAATTTAAGCGCTTTATGATGGGATGAATGGCAAGACTAAATACTGCCGGTCCGAGCGGGTCGCCTTGCTGACACCCTACGCAGGATAATAGAAGATTGTCTTTATACATTAATTTTGAATTTTTACTATAACATTGCCAAAGATACTTGTATACAAAAGGAATTTTGTCCTTTACCTCCGTCAGCAGGGCGCCTCTGTCCACAGAGTTGAAGGCGTTTTTTATATCCACCTTTAGCAATACCTCTCCCTCCTGATTATTTAAAAAAGATCGTACGGAATGGACGGCGGCTTCGCAACCACCCTTAGACCCAAAACCTACTTGTAGGGGTTGAAAATAGTCTAAAAGAGTAGGTGTGATAGCCCTACAACAAATTTTAGATGTAAGACGTCTATACGACGTCCCAACCGCTATGGGCCTAATACCGCCATCCTTTTTTTTCAATGCGCATAGATTGGCGCCATACAGGATGTCTGTGATACTTTCAACGACTTCCCCGGATAGCATCAAGTTCACTAGGCACGTTATATCTTTCAAAAGCTCACAACCGGCGTTCCCACAGACGCCTCCCACAAGATCTTTTAAATGTTGTGGTGACAAACCGTCGAGACCACCAGCTGAACCACTTCTGAAAGACATAATTGCCCTATGAACTTCCTCCGGCGAAGTCGTGAGGGGGGAATGGGTTGTGTCGGGGGGGTCAGGAAGATTAGAATTGTTAGAAGGTGGATGCTTGTCTCGGAGAGCGGCAAGGGTCTCCGAGGTGTCTGGCGCAATTGCATCGTCGGAGAATAAAATTCTTGCTGCCCCTTTAATATCTCAGGCATAGATATAGTTATCCAGCATTTGCATGAAAGTGTTATTTGTTAACCTGTTTTAGTTAAAGAATGATTTGTCTCGTTCTTTTATGATCAAATATTGAAATGAGGGAAAGGGACAAAACATGTTTTAACTTAAATAAGTTTAGCAAGCAGTTGTTATTTTTTATTAATATGAAGTATAAATATTGTTAAGGGCAACCAAAGTTAATTATAATAAATATTGGTGACAACAGATAACAACGTAATACATTTTCACAAACAAAACTACGTGACTGTTTTAGAGAAAAAATCGTTTTTACAGATAATCCCGCCCAAGTTTGTGCAAGAAATAAATCTCGTTCGTGTTCGGAAATATGTTTGGAATATTGTTTTCTTTTCACGCTACCTATTTTTCGAAAGAAATACCTAAGTACTTTTTATATGCCTTTATGTGCCGTGTGATTTCTGGCAGAAAAGAATGGGGCCACTCCTAGTTCTTCCGTTGACGTCGTAGAAGGTTACTTAGAAAAAACAAACTAAACAAAGCTTATAAACTAAACATCAATGAGATCTCTCGGACCTGTCTGGCCAACGAAAAAAGTTTAGGCCAAAGTCCTCTGGCTGCTCTGGCCAAGTATGGCTCTGGTAGTACAGATAGGGTCGTGCTCCTGCAGTGGAGACTAAAAATACCTGATGCCATGCCATCATCCTTGGGTTCCTTAGAAAACTTAATTTTGAAATATTTTTACTTGTATTTCTGTAGGTTTACATTTATAGTTATACCTACCTATATTTATATTGTGTACAATATAATATGTCAGAATTATAGCCTGAATTCAACTTTATAATAGTTTTAACACTAACATTTTAAGACCCATCAGTTAATTAGGTAAGTAAAAATTTCGCTACCTGAACTACGCCCTCATATACTCGTACGAACCACTTAATAAGGATAATCCTTACATCCTTACCATTAATTTCTAGATTAACTGGTCATTGAGACAAATCACAAAGTTTTATCTCTTAAGCTCGTATTAGAACCGGTTAATTTTCCTAACCAGACTAATCTGGTTTGGAAAATTAACCAAAAATTATTAACTTATTCTACTAAGAGAATAAGTTAGTCATTTTTGTCTCGTGTAGCTAATAGTAAAGCTGTCTATACACGACACAATTTTACATACAATCTGCAGTAACCATTTAGTGCTGTACTGCAGATTGACATGTGTATCCCAGCAAATTGCATGTCGCCTTTATACGATGATCGTCGATCAAATTGCGAGTGATTGTTTATTTTGTAAAGATACAATTTTGATCTATCGTTATATAGGGACCACCTAACAAGTATGTTCTTTCAAACAAAAAAAGTTTTTTTTATTGGTCTATACGTCTTCGACATATGGAGCATAACAAAACATATAAATAGCGTTAAGTCCGCCAATTGTAAACAAACATGTATATCCTCGTAGTCACACTGGTATAAACAAACTAGTATGACCACAAGGAAACGGCAAATTTTAATTGTAGGTCTATAAAGTTTTAATAAATAAATAAACAAATATAACTAAGTGCATTCGAATTGGTAACCACTTTTTTTAAGGCGGATAAACACAGTACACGTTTGTTCAACGAAAAATATCAAGCTCGTAACCCTGATGCTATAACGATGGAAGATTTGGGTCTCATTATCCGCATAATAATGGAACAATAACAAAGGAAAACGTGGTTCATTCCAGTTTGCCGGAGGCATTAAAAGATTGATGAGAAATACAAAATATGACAAACAAATTATATTAAGAATAATTTGTTGAAATTTAAGGAAGATTGGATTGGAAATTGCGACGCGGCAGTCACCTGCCAGCAGCAATGTAATTGGAAAATAATACTTTAATTGTAAATTATTGTAAGTCGGAACAATGAGGTAACTCACAGGGTCTTACCACGATTGATTTATTTTTCACCCAGCTTATTTGAATATTGCGAATGCAACATTTAAAATCGGTTATCAGCCCAACTCCTTTTAAGAAGGTTAGGTCGACTGCTGACGTTCTGCTTCCTTCAGTCATGGTTCTCAGGTGTTTCAGAAATGTGTGTGAGTGTATCGCGAGCTGGTGCGGTGTACGGGCCTGTAGCCACATTCGCCCTGATAAAGACCTCCGGATGAGGTCGAAACATGTCGGCAGTAGCTGACTCTATACGTGAGTAACCAGCTAACTCCTTTTAAAAGTTTCAGAAACCTTTAAATTTATGAAATTAGATGCCATTTCTTGTTTTTCTATTATTTTAAAATTTAAAGAGTTTAGGCAGAACTTTGGGAGTAATATAACCTTTGTAAACTCACCCAGAGGCGTCAGTAGTGCTATAACCGGTACTGAGAATAAATTTAACATGAGTCAGAAAATAATTTCACAGAAAGTATTAATTGTAAAATTAATACCTATATATACATACATTTCATTTACCTGCCAATCAATTTTGACGTTGAGTACAACACACTGACACCGCGTCTCCGCGTGTCCTTTTTGTATAGCGGCCCTTCTTAAGGCGAGGTGGGTGCGTAACTAGCTGCCTCATTTGAAATAATTCTTTTAATCGTACATGTGGTAATAATTAAAAATTGTAATAGCTGAGTGCCCTAGATATATCTTCATACTATTATATGAATAACCTTTGAAAGTAAGAAAGTAAATCCTTTTTATGCTAGAGTTTTTATTGCTAAAGGTTAAATTGCTTAAAGGCCACTTTAAGCAATAATTTTTTTTGCATAAAAATAAATAACAGAATTAAGACTATTGTGTAGGTACCTAATCCTACTATCCTATCCTACTATATTTATTTGTTTGTTTGTTACCTCTTCACGCTTAAACTACTGAACCGATTAGGATGAAATTTGGTATGGATATAGTTTGAGACTCGGGAAAGGACATAGGGTATAATTTATCCCGAAATTCCCAGGGGGAGCGAAGCCCGCGGGTACAGCTAGTATGTTATAAATAAAAAGCGATATTTATTTTTGTTTGGTCAAACTTCGAATAATTCGAATGATTCGACGTTTGACCGAACGATCAACAACTTGTTTGGTGCCTGAGGATGCCTTGTGAAGAGGTGAAACACGTGTCACGTATACGACGTCCGATGTTGCTGCAGCCACAGCGGATGCAGCAGCATGGGAGGGGTCATGCATCGACTGTTGGTGGCGGGTGCACACGGGCTGGTGGCAGGTATGCTGGGACTAACAGTAGTGGGTGGGCGCCGGCCGGCAATAGTTTGCACGAACTAACTGGTGGCGGAATCGCACAAATTAATTCAGATCACATGGTATGTAACTTTATTCTGCAAAGTAACACTTGTACCTCCTAATAGAATGGACCGATTATGATGCTGTTTTTTTTTTGTTTCTCAGCTACAGTTTCTTAAATTTTATCTTATGCATAAATCGTATTCTTTGCATTTTTTTTTCTTTTTAGATCCATTTGGAAATTCTTGGGAAATGTCTATGTCCTGCAGTGAACTGATGGCTGATTGAATGATGATGATTATTATTACTTAAATAAACAATGAGGTGTTTTTACACACAATTTATAAAAGTATACTTAGTTGTAAAACTGTATTTTTTAAACGAGTAAATTTTCTTTGTTACACAAATTTATAAGATAAACAAATAACAACGCTTTATCAACATTTACTAGTAATTTATTGTTTTACCTAAATTTGTTTGCCTCCACTGCATATTTTCGTAAAAGAAAATAAACCACAAACTGTTCAAACTAAAAGAATGCAAACTTATTACAGACTGCCCTTGAGCATAATATTTATAGCATTATATATAATTTTTTTATAATGTAAGCAGAGAGAAGAAAGCCCGAATATTTATTCTTTTAAATCACATTTCGGTGGTATTTATTTTAAACCGTCTTCAAAAAAGGAGGAGGTTTTCAATTCGATCAGTATATTTTTTTACGTAAGTATTATTACTCGATATCTTCGTCACTTGTAATTTGATTTTGATAATTCTTTTTTTGAAGCTTTAATACGTTATTCCCATATCAATTTGGTAAAGGTGTAATAAAAAACTTTGGAAATATAAAAGAAACTCTTAAATAAATTAAAGTCGGATTTTTTTTTATATATTAAATTAGATAGGCATAGTAATAATACATTTTGCTTATTTTGGTAGCATTCCCTTAAATTTAAAATTGTTATCTAGTAAAACCCCAGCTTTTTTGTCAGTGTAACAATTTTTTTATCGTTAATTTTTTTAATATAAATTCATGAACTATGTGTACTACATCTCTCTGTCTATATTTCTGAATCATCTTGAATTCAAGAGCTGTATACAATGTTTTGAGAGCTCCTTTCTTTGATCTGGAGTGGCACAAAATTAATGAAAAATCTTAGTTCAGAACTTTTTAATATCTTCTATAGCCTCTTAACTACAGCAGCGTTCAATAACTTAATAAGCCGACTGGATTAGTTTGAGGACTAGATATTAATTTTTTTTTTAACTCAAACCGACTTAACACCGAAACTACAAAACCGATTTTGATAAAATTTCTATGGGACTACCTCGCAAGTATGAACTTTTAAACACACAAAAAAGTTTTATTCAAATTGTTACAGGCGTCTTCAAGTGAACAAATTCGTGAACATATATAAAAAAATAAAAAACCGCGAGAAATTGATAACCTCCTCAAGCTTTTATGTAAGTCGGTTAAAAAAGTATAGATACAGAACTGGATTTCTTGCATCTTCATAGCGGCAGTGGTTATTCCGAAACGTTTGTAGCATTTGCACTAAAAAATTAAAATAAAAAATAACCCTTAATGAGAGATAACCTACATTGAACTATTTTATATTAAAAAAATTTAAAGCACCTTAAGTTTTGTAGCAATGGCGAACTAATTTTTGGCTTTTCTATCCTTAATTATCTAGGAAAACTACTAAATGGATTGAAATAAATTTTGTGAAGGAATTGCAAGAAAATTATCAAGGGTAAAATCTAAGGTCAATTTAACCGCAAAGAACCACTAACAAATACTTAGAAATCAAGAAGTACAGCGTGTACCATATACAGGATATAGACAAAGTACAAATGATTAACTTAAACATAATATAAGTAAAATTCTTTCTTTCCTATATTATTTATTAAAGACTGAAAAAGAATTGGTAAGTAATTATATATTTTCATTTCCCTTATGGACATAGTAGGTATTTCCTACATAAAATTATGAGTAGGTACACATTTATTTATTTATTTATTATATAGGGACAAATTGAACTGATTGAGCTAGCCCCAAACTAAGTTCGAAATCTTCGAAACTTGTGTTGCCATGCTAGTCCGCCACCCAGAGGTTCCGGGTTCGATTCCCGGTCAGGCCATGTTGGAAAATGGCCTTTTTCAAATTGTCCTGGGTCTTGGATGTTTATCTATATGTGTATTTGTTATAAAATATAGTATCGTTGAGTTAGTATCCCATAACACAAGTCTCGAACTTACTTTGGGGCTAGCTCAATCAGTGTAATTTGTCCCTATATATTTATTTATTTATAAACATCCAAGACCCAGGACAACTTGAAAAAGATATGTAAGAATATATATAAGAATACTTGGACTAGATAATTTTAAAAGCGATTGCAATAGGACGTTCTTATAATATTATTATAGTCCCAACGGGGCATCCAGCATGCAGTCATATTATTCGTTTAAGATTGGAACATAAAATGCATTTTATGACCGCCACTTGGTACGAATTGGAACACAGTAAGTACCCATAGGCAAAGATAATATAAATACTAACGTTAAAGGTACCTACCACCATAGAAATTATTTGAGGGTATTTAGGGCCCGTAAGTAGGCTAAACTAAAAAAAGTTGCGGGGTAGGCACACGGAGATGGCGGCTTCCCTTTATCTGGCAGAAGCTTGATGCTTCGAATTTTATTTGGCATAACACACTTGGTAGAATCTTATTTCAAAGAACATTATTATTTGGCCGAATTTTCATATGTCCGGATGTTCAATAGCATACTTTTAAGATGTCAGAATTTAATTTGGTGCAATCATAGACATAGCTTTTTTTTACTACGTAAGGGTGCAATTACCTTTTACATAAATTAAGTTTCGCATAATATGTTTTAGACTTATGTTTTATTAGGGTAACCTATCATACTCACAAATTATTTATTGACCTATTTTTTGAGATATTATTTTACCTGTTCCTGTGACCAAAATACGAGCAAGCGAGCGACTGAAGCTTAAGGCGAAAAAATTAATAATAATGATTCTGCATTGAAATGACTGTACATTTTAATTAAATGCCAAAAGGCGATTCTGCCTGCGAACTGTCTGCAATATAATGATTTTACTTTCAAATTATTATGGCTATAAAATTAATGATTTAAGATTGTGATTGTGAACATTATTGATTCTGAATCTATGATAAATGAGTAGATGCCAAATAATTTTCTACGAAATGACGTTTCTGTAATTTGCTATTATGAATACTAATATTATAACATAAAAAATTCTGCTATAAAGGGGGGACCCTGAGATGGCAGCACACACGACTAGCACAAAAGTGGTAAAGCAATAAAAGAATTAAATGTTTTAATTATTACCGTAAAGCGCCATCAAGTGACAAGGAATTATTAATGATCTTAATTAATAATGAGCAGGTCACTTAGTTATTTGCCGTATGGCTTTCAACAGAGTAGTATAGGGCCACTGCAAGTCTTCCCCTGGATGTCGTTAAAGTCGACTTAGGAAATACAAGCTAAACAAAGCTTATAAAAAATCAATGAGACCTCTACAACCCGTCTGGCAAGCGTGGAGAGTGTAGTCCAAGTAATCTAAATGCTCTGGCTAAAAATAGCTCTAGTAGTAAAGACAGGGTCGTGTCCCTGCAGTAGAGACAAAAAGACCTGATGATGATCATATCACTTAGTTATGTCTGTTGTCAGAAGGTCCTCTTCAGTTCCTTATCGTAGACATTGAGTATTGCGATTTTTGACTCTGTCTACCCCGTACGGAATAAAGATGTAATAATGTTTTGCATCAGTATCTTAAATTTTATCAAAGTTTTCCTATGTTATGTTGTGAGGTTACTGTATCCTCAATAAAAAAAAGATGCATTTATCACCCGGCACTTGTCGGGAAAACCTTACTACGACAACTCGATTCCAAAAACAAACATGATTCACATAACTTGCTTTCGACGTCATTTTATCGACTTCTCTTTCTTTTAACCCGAATGACGTATACGAGTGTCTCGTTTTGTTTTATTTATGAGTTGTGATTTGTTTATTATAAAGCACCCGTTTTATCGTTTCCTCAGTATAATACAGACAGGCATTTAAGTAGCACGTATTTATTACGATAAATACATTAATTAAACACGTTTGGGGTTATCAGTGAAGTGATTGTTATATAAATTCAAGAAATAACTGTGATTTAGCTGTGAGACGGTGGGTACTTTTCGGTACGAGCTGAGTGTAAAGTTTATTTTGAAATCTGTAAGCTAGGTGAGTCAGTTTTATATTTCTTTGCAATTGACTTTTGATATTAAGACTAGGAAACAAATCTTTATCTATATTCACCTACATGTAGAACCTCTTGCCCAAAAACCTAAGCATCTCTTCTACATACGCGGCTATAAACTTCATCAATAAATAATAAAAATTCACTAAACATTTAAAAATCATATTTAACCTTTTTATATAGAATAAAATTAAAATAAGCTATAGGTACAAGTTTCGTAACAGCAACAAAGGGTTCATGTCGAATGTGGTAGTACGTGTTAAATATATATGTTATAAATAGAGTTTAAAAAGTCAAAATAAATTTTTCGTGACGTAATAATTATGGACGCCGTTATATAAATAATAAATATATTGAGTTAACCCCAAAGTAAGCTCGATACATTTGTTATGGGATAGAAACTCAAAGATGCTATATTTTATAACGAAAAATATAGGTTTATATAGACATCCAGATACAGGACAATCAGAAAAGATTATTTTCCATCTTGACATGACCGGGGATCGAACCCGGTACTCCTGAGCAGTGAATAGGCGTGTTTACCATTACACCATGTAGGTCGTCGTTATGATATAAAATGGTATCCTTTACCTTATAATGAATGTACATAATTAATAACTATAGAACTCTCTTACTTTTCTAATAGTTACGTAAAACTTACATCAACTTTCTTTAAAATCTTCGTACATTAATGTAGTATCTTCTGATTCATGTAAACAAAGAGATAAATGTAACTTAGTTCCGTATTATCACTCAAATAAGGTCGCTTTAATCTAAGTATATATTATAAGAAGCATTGACCTTTATGATGACTATAACGTACTAATGACTTTAAATAATGTACGACATATATAGTCATAGTCTACCTTGGTAGACATTATTGCATTGAATATTGCTACTTTATTACTCCACTTTGATACTAGGACGTATTTATTCACATTAGTCAAATGTTAAAACTCCGAATAATTTAAGATACCTACCTATTTGTCATTATTTTTGACATCTATTTGACGTCTTATTTAAAAAGCTGATAGGTACCTAAGTAAACGATTAAGTTTTTAAAACAATCAAGTTAATGACTATTGATGAGACTAGTTACTACACCAAATACATATTAGCCCAAACGCTAGCCAGCTTCAAATCCCAAGTAAAATCCTATTTTCTATACTTGTAAAAGGTAAATAAATATACTTTTCTTGTTTCCATCGTTTATTTATTTTGTAATTTGTATGTAGTAAAGTAAGATGTATATGTATGTTTCTTATAATTATTATATATAAGTATGTTCATTATATTGACCACCCCGCACTACCTAATTACCCATCCCTTTTTTCTATGTAACGAGGTTACATGGATAAATTGCTTAGATATAAGGCCGCCTTTTGCGCATTTTCCAGTTTTTAAGATAATTTTGTATTGGATTTATTTATATTGTGCAATAAGGGTATTGTATTTTATTGTATTGTATTGTATCACGCGCTGTTTTAATTAATAAATAATTAATACAATAGGGAGCCCAGGCAGAGACCGTGGATCTCCTTGCTACGATCCTTGTAAACTATTTAAAGTATCACATGAAAATTGTATTTTTTCCTTTCAGGCCAGAAAAATGACCAAATTTCTGTTAGTTTTGACTACACTGACATTGGGCTGCCTTGCTCAGCGGTCGCCGTATGCAGGAAGAAATCCTATAGGATACCCTCAGCTAGAGCCGGTCACCTCCACCGTCACTGCAGATAGCTTGGGTAACAGGTAAATCATTTCAAAATATTTGCTAAACTCTAAAATAAAATAGTCACAAAAGGATAACTCGTCGCAAAAATAATAAACACGATGATCGTGATCGATGTGTTTTTTTTAAACGACTTCGAAAAAAGGAGGAGATTATCGATTTTTCGTCATGTTTTTTTTATGTATATTAACTAATTATTCGAAGACAAATGAATCGATTTGGAAAATTTTGTTTGCAAGGGTATATTAGTGGTATATTGCAAGGTGGTCCCATAGAAATTTTATCAAAATCGGTTGTGTAGTAAGGGGGAGAGGTCGGTTTTTAGATTTGAACGATTAAATTATGTTTAATCGTTATTACACCTGATAATTTAGTGTAGGACACCCACCTACTAGCTGGTCGAACGACCTAAGCAAGGTTGCAAGGAAGCGATTAGGAAATCCTCGAGGAGGCCTTTGTCCACCTGTGAACTTCTTGTGCCTGATATGATGATGATTATAAAATAGACAATGTATTTATAATCCGAAATTCAAAATTTAAGACAACGTGAGTCTATCCAGAGTAAACCAAGAAGGTCGTTAATGGCTGAATTAAAAGAAAAGGCAAATGTCCTGATAATAAGGGGACATGGAAAATAGTCCAACAACAAGAACCTATTTCTTAAATTTTGTGATAATAATGAAGAGTAACCGTTGTCTGAATTGAAACCGTGCACAAAAATTAGAACTGTTCATTAAATCTCTTATATTGATTATTATTACTCTTGGAAATTAAGAGTACTCGTATAATCAAGCTCATATTATTAAGGCGAATTTTATGTGTTTGTGTGAGTGTGTTTGTTACTTCCAAGCAAACGGCTGGACCAATTTTAATAAAATTTGGTATGCAGCAAGTTGAAGCCCTGGATTGAAACATAGGCTACTTTAACCGCGGGTTTAATGTTGTTAGTTTTTAGACGTACATTGTAGCGCTTCTGTAACTGTATCTATTTTGGCCATGTTAGGTACCCAGTACCACAGAGGAAAAAATACGGATAGGTATTATTATCTCAAACCGTCTCTTTAACGGTCTAGTTAAGATACCGGTTTTCTAAATCTGTGTGACATAAACAAAAATATTATTTATGTTCAGCCGCGGGACTTCCCATCGGCAATACCATAAATGATTAATGACACTATTAATTTGCATTTCCTTATACTTCTACTACGTTCCACTATCCTTGTTTTCTTATATGAATATTTATACTTAAAGTTCAAAGTATTTAAGGAATAAATAAAGGTCATTTTTTCAACTTATTTCAAATACCACTAGTCCTAAGTTTTATTTTTTACTAGCTGAAGCCCGCGACTTCGTTCGCGTGCACTTTATGTCTCTGGAAAATGCTCATCAGGCTGAACAACTTTTACTAAGGCGACATTTTTATATCTCTTATAGTTTAGCTGGACCATTATGGTTCTGCATCAGGCGTTTCATTTTCCAAAATCATTTACACCCTATATGTTGCCCAGGCTTAATAGCTATATAACAAAAAAAGTTGCATTCGAATCCGTCCAGTATTTCCGGAGATTAGCGTGTACAAACAGACAAACAGACATACAGACAAACAGACAAACATTTTTTTTTAAATTCTTACTCTATTACTATGTCTCCATCGCCCTCAATATTTTTTTTTGGAAATATATTTAATGTACAGACACACTTTTTTTACTGTTTTATTATATGTATAGATATAGATTTCTAGTTATATAAGGTCTAACAAAATATACTGAAACTATTTTAAGAGTGAATTCAGTCCGCGATAGTGAACAACTTTCCCCAAGAAACATATATTTTGGCCTTTCACACGAGTTGACCGATCTGAATTTGTATAGAAAGCCGGGAAAGTTTTTTAGTATCTTGGAATAAATTCACTCTTAAAATAGTTTCAGTATATTTTGATAGACTTAATATGCAACGTGGAAGGGACATACCCGTAATAAATCAAACCACGGACGATAATAGATCACTATAGCTTAATAAAATTATAATAACAGCCCGTGGTTCGATTTATTACGAGTCCCTTCCGCATTGTATACCTTCGTTCTTCCAATAAAATATATCTTTTAAAAAAACAATATTTATTTTTCTAGATTTGGAGAAGATGACGTCACCACATCAACTGAAAGGCTACCGCTAGAAGCCAACGGTGACAGAGAACTAGTCAACCGGTTGAAGAAGCTGCCTTTAGACAAGCAGCCCTTCTGGTTGATCAACTGGGTAGCTCTGGAGGAGCAGAGAAAGAACCCACAGTCCTACCAACCCAAGCCGAACACCTTTATTGACGTCATCCCACCTCCGAGACAAAGCACGAAGAATCAGAATAACTCTTTTGCTTCTTTCTTCGTATAGATATATCCTGGCAGTCAAATTAGGAATAAGTTTACAATAAAGATAGACAATCGGTCATTTTGGAAATCTTTGGGAGAGGCCTATGTCCAGCAGTGGACGCTATGCGGCTGAAATGATGATGATGATGAAAGATAGACAACAAAATCTTAAAAGTCTTACCCTCATGTTCACAAAAATTTGCAACCGTTTGTTATTTTAGTTAAAACGTATTTTGTCCCTTTCAATATTTGACATTGATAGTACGAGACAAAACATATTTTTAACTAAAATATGTTTAGCAATCGTTTGTAATTTTTTATGAATAAAGGGGTTAGTCTTTATTTAAAACATGCTGTAAATTATTTATTTTCTTGATACGAATACTATCAATTTTGTTACAATGTTGAAATGAATATTCTATTATATTTTAATAAGACTGATGTAAATCTTAAACTTACGAATATTTAGGGGCAAATTTTGATATAAAGTCAAATAAAACCTTGAATAAAGTAAAATAAATACTTACTCGTCTTTATATTTTTATAGTTTTATGATTAATGACCAAAAATATACCGCATATATTTCAAAGTATATTCTTAGTTAAAGAACATGCATTTTCAATCAACTGTGATGAATATAAAATATTACTATCAAAAAAATGTTTTACCATAAATTTATTTAAAAGGTTCTTTGTCAATTTTCACGATATTTTCATTGTCCAACAAGATGTAGGGTTATTCACTAACAGGATATAATGCATATGGACACACACTTTATCGTTAAATTATTTCAAACATTCAATCACAAAGCACCGTTACCGAAAGTTAAGTAGGGTAAAACACTTAATTCATTAGCTTTTACTAGAAATCGCAGATTTAAAACTTTAAAAGAAAATGTGAAAGATTTAAAAAGATAATTTAAACAAAAGAAATAAAAAGATAATTTAAACTAATTTTTGTTGGATTTTTTATGTTCTATCGTGTAGTATTGGTGGTTGATGGTCGGATGAAATTGGCAGTCCTACTGCGATAAATACATTGAACTATCTGTTCCAAAGATCAGAGGTCAAATATAAATCATGATAGGCGAATAAGTACTACTATTGGATTGAAAAATACTCTAATGGGAGCAAAAACTCATATCCAATTGACTTATAACACTGAAAATGAACGCACACATTCTGTCTTATTATAAAACGCAGACTAGCTTTGTTACTAGGTTTAAACCATTGTACGACCAAACCAAGCAAAACATTACTCATTGGTATATTCAGTTATTGAGAAAAAAGAAATAAGAACAAGAATAAAGATACATAAAATAAAACAAACTTATACTCAATTATGCTAAACTAGCAAATACGTTGACGTCTAGTAATTATGCCACCGTCTCATCTGAAAATTTCAACTGGTTTTCGTGGTTTAAACCTAGCAAGAAAGTTAGTCTGCGTTTTATAATAAGAGAGAATGTGTCTAGTGTCCAGTTATGGAATAACCCATTTTCGTATTGGTACAAGATGTTGCAGTAAATATCAATAAAGCTGGCTTTACTCCAAGCTAATACTTTTTATTTCTGTCGTTCGCCATTTTCTTTTTTATGGTGCAGTTACCCATGAACCGTTCTTTCACATCAATTTGATGGAATGGAGTGTAACTGGTAGACGTTTAAAAGTTTTACGATTTGTTTGAATATATTTACATGATCATTTCGGTGTCTTTTAACCTTCGAGTCTGCCTCCGTGGTGTAGTGGTTAGAGCGTTCTCACACCCGGAGGTCACGGGTTCGATTCCCGGCGGGGACAACGACTTTGTGTTGTTATCCTAGTTTGGTTAGGACATTGTAGGCTGATCACCTGATTGTCTGATAAGTAAGATGATTCGTGCTTCAGAGGTCACATTAAGCCGTCACATCACATTAAGCATTAAGCCGTTGACATTGGTCGTTACCTAAAACCATGTCAGAGGCCTTTAAGGCGGTTTAAAAACTCTGACACTAGTGTTAGTCACTAACACACTACACTAATCGAGCTAGTCCCAAAGTAAGTTCGAGACTTGTGTTACGGGATAATAACTCAACGATACTATATTTTATAACAAATACATATACAGATAAACATCCAAGACCCAGGACAACTTTGGGTGGCGGACTAGCATGGTGACTACGCCTCGGAGGTCGTCTAAAAACGAAGGGTGTTATAAGTTTGACGCTAACGACTGTCTGTCTGTCTGTGGCATCGTAGCGCTCGAACGGAGGGTCCGATTTCGATGCGGTTTTTTTTTTAACAAAAAAGTCGACATTTCCATACAAAATTGCTCGGACGGCCGCAAATTTTAGTTCGGAAATGCTTTTATTTAAATTTTTTGACTATTATTTTAATTTAATTATACTAATAGTGATCTAGTATAACCCGTGGTTTGATTAATTATGGGTGTCCCTTCCACGTCGTTTGTACCTTCCTACAACAAATTCTGAAATCGCGAAAAAATAGATACCGTAACTTCATAAAGTTTATGATACTTATCATATTACTTGGAAACCTTGTTAGTGGTATCATTTTATGGAAAGAGACCAATTTACGTAATATCTAATTACATGAATGTTGAGTTTCAACGCTCAACAATTTCTAATTCTTGTAACTTGAGATGTGTCTCATCGAAGAAATAAAGTACTTACTTCGAACAACGCTTAAAACAAAGTTGTGTTCATTAGAAAAGCTTAATTAATGAAAACCAATTCAGTACTTAAGTGTATGTATTATTTTGTGCTTGAAGTGTTGGATATTTTACGAGTATTCGTGGTTTGAATAATTTTGTTCATTATTAAGAAGTAGAAAATATTTATAACTTGACTTGATTTTTAGTTTTTACATATACTCGCCTTAGCCTAGCTTACCAGCCGCCTGGAAACCGGTGCTTGAAGAGACGCATAATAGATGCCATGTACAGCCGACAGTCTCTGATACAGTGAGCTTTTTTTTTACGCACTGGCGCTATCACCAGCCGCAAAAGATGATGAAGAGGAAATTACGGCTCCCAGTACCTCCACGGGAGTCCTTGACGCAACTAACCAGCAGCTACCACCATGGTACAATAAAATAAGGTATTCTCTTCCCGTGACAGCTGATGACGTAGGTGGAACTTGACTACGTCATCAGTTTGATATGTTGCCACTGTGTGAAATTGAATTACCTAAGCGTAATGCATTTTTGAACTTTATATACCAATTTCGAATTAATAATCCATTATATCAATTTATAAAATATTGGATGGATAAATCACGCGAGAATCAATAGCTACCTAAGTTACTTAATATTTTTTTAAATATTCATGAACTAATTGAGAAAGTCCTTAAATTTACCGAAAAGAACAACCAGTGGCAACACTTTGTGACGTAGTCAAGTTCCATCTCGGGAAGAGAATACCTGTTTTATTATACCATGGCTACCACCATCTACCGAACTGTCGCTGCAGGCGCAGAGGGCGATCGCCCGCGCTGCCCGCGCGCCCCGCGCCTTCCGCGACTAACATCAGTGTGTCGCGAGCCGGTGCGGTGTACGGGCCTCTCGTCTCATTCGCCCTAATGAAGACCTCCGGATGAGGTCGAAACATGTCAGCAGTGCTGACTCTATACGTGAATTACCCGTTTATTGAATTTAATAATGATTGCATCTCACGTCAGTTTTAATAAAAAAATAAAAAAGATGTTTATAAGCTTTGTTTAGCTTATTAGATAGATTATTAAAAAGTATTGTATACGTATTTTTTCTTTTCTCTGATTGGCAAATAATGACGAAAATACAGCGCAATTACCTATCGCGTGACGTCACGATCAGCTACGATTTTTAACCAAAGGTGACGTAAATCATCACCAATTGAAAACTTCGCAGCGTTGTATATTTGTACATTTTTACTACCATGCTAAACAAATAAATATGGGTCCTTTATTTTTGGATAATCTATTTGACGTTTTAAATAAAATAGTTTATTTTTGTAAAATTAGTGCATAACAATAGTACATTTTTTGTTAAAAAAAACTTGAGAGGTGTCAAGGGACACCCGGATGGAATGGATGGTACGAAGTTAAATAACTGGCTTGCTTTCTATGAGAGAGAGAGAGAGAGAGAGAGAGAGAGAGAAATAGACTAAGACAAATTAAATAAGTCAACCATCTTACGTCTTCATGATCAGACCATAGCCATCGTCTACCATAAAAAGCTCGTCTAGACAAATCAAACGAGTCCTACTTAATGAGGTTATGTTGTTTTATAACTGAGTTAAGTCGAATATAAAACAAGTAGATGTTGCTGCTTCTTTTTTCAAATAGATACTTCGAAAGACAATATTTTCTTTTATTTACCCCCAACAAAAAGAGTGTTATTATAAGGTTGATGCTTGTCTGTCGCTCTGTCTTTGGATTCGTAGCTCTCGAAAGGATGGACCGATTGCCATGCGTTTTTTTAGTAAGCAGTTCTTTTGCGGTGGTTCTTAGCTATGTTTGATGATAATCGGTTTAGCCGTTTTAAGTTATTAGGAATCAACACTTGACAATCGGGTTTTTTTCATTTACTGTTAATAGTTTTAAGTGAGAACGTGAAGCTTTTCTACGCACATTTGCGAAAAACAGTCACTTTTAGCTAATGAGGCAAGAGAAGCTTCACGCGCTCACTTTAAACTATAAACAGTAGTTTATAAAATAGTTTAAAGGGTTATCTAGGGCTTGGTCAAGACAACATTTTAACATGATATCTCCATTTCCTTTAAAATGATTTATTTCAAATGCACCCCGCAAACTTCAGGTAGCCCCCTTAAATACATTATATAAAAAATAATTATAAATCATATCTATATCTTAGATCTATATATGTAGTTCCACCACTCATCACTAGATGGAGTCATCGGGGGTCTTTTTAATTAACCTGTTGTAAGTTGTTAAAGGTTTAATCATTCATAATTTATAGTCCATTGCATTCAACCCTGCAAGCACAATGATTTGGGGGTAATTGTTTTATATTATCTATATCTATTTTTAATTAAGTAATAGGGATGACGACAGGGTCCGAAAAATGTGATTGTAATTAGTCCGTCTTTTAGATTAGGTATCCAAAAATAATGGACCCGTATTTTTCACTTTACCAAAAAAGTAAAAATTCACAAAGACACGGAGCGTCAAAGTTCCGAAGTGGGGGCTTGCGACGTCACACTTAAGTAAAAATTGTGCTTAAGTGTGACGTCACGCATAATTTCAATGCGCTGTATCTTTGTCATTTTTAGTTTCTCAGAGAAAAGAAAAAATACGTGTACAATATTTTTTAATAATCTAACCGATGGATCAAAAATATTTTTTCATGCGTATTATATTTAATTCAGTTGGAGTTTTAATAATATGTATATTTAGTTTTATAATAGGATATTTGTGTGTGCAAATAAAGTTTATTGCAGTCCATTGGTCACTACACTGATATCCCAGATTATCCACTTGGGACAAGATAAAATGAAACGATGTATCATCCCAGCTGTCACTGCAACATGTCCTATCAGGATCCGTCAATCAATTGAATTGATCAATACGATTTGGATATCTGATTGATTGATAGCTTTTGTGAAGCAGACCGAAAACTGAATACTTTTTAAATGGATCCATTCGATTTACATGTTTTGTTTTAAGGCAAAATCGTAGCAGAACTGGCACTCTCATTTGAAAGTAAAGCACATGGTGATAATTATAAATTTGACATACAACAATCTGTAGAAAGTCCTTAAAATTATTTCATCTAAGCATTTGAAAGTGTTATTCATAATCCTATGGACTAAAGCAATTACTTACAAAGGTTATTCATAAATTAATTTAAAGGTCTTTCGACAGATTGTTGGTAGTCGAATTTTTCAATTATAACTTTTCTACAGTTTATTTCAAATACCCTCATTTCTTCATAGCAACCTCTGCTACCATTCGCTTTAATCCCGGACAAAAAAGAGGGGTGTGATAAATTTGACGCTAGTTTTTGTCTGTCTGTCTGGTCTATCTGTGGCATCGTAGCACTCGAACGGATAAACAAATTTCCATGCGTTTTTTTTTTACGTAAAAGCAAGTTGCCTTGGTGGTTCTTAGCTGTGTTTGAGGAAAGTCAATCGGCTTTTTAAAAGTTATCGCTTAAAAGTCGGGGTTTTTGTAATTTTCCTGGCAAATAAGAGATAGTGCTACTAATCGTGCCGCTACTCATCACTAAATGCCATCTTAATGTTTATATATCAAACTATAACGCGGTATGTTTTTTTTTATTTATTGACCTTCGGCTACTAAATTCGATCAATTGCTTCAGCGGATTATAAGACGTTATGAGGGGTGAACGTGAACTTGAAAGTAGGGATTTGTTATTTATTTGCCTGGCAAAAAATATTGTATCATTTCTAATAGTTTCACCACGTCACGGAATTGTTGTACAAATTACTATCGAATTCAGTATCGTTTGATTATAATTAATAAAATATTCAAATTAACTTTTGAAAACAACAAAAACATGCGATACCATATACGTCCGTTTTTTTTTGGTTAGCCCACGTATGTCACGCGTTTGTTCTGTGTATCATCATTATCAATAGTATTATCAGATTGCAATCTGAGTAAACCGTTAGCACCATGTTATTTTTTTTTTGTTGAATGAGTTTTATATGCTGTGTACTTTTGGATTTCCCAAACTTATTCTTCTCTGCCGTCGCTCGCCATACGGCGGCTGCATCTTCAGCTGAGCTTTCCCGTTTTTTACGCTCCAAATATTATATGCATGTCAGTTTTTTGGCATCTTGCTTGGGTGACCACCCAAAGATGCCAAAATTTTTTTCTCGATTTCACATGGTCTTTCGCGAGGATCATGCAAAATCGAGAAGAAATAGCAGAAACAGTTTAAATAATTTGGCTTTGCTTTACAAACGGCCCCCTGCCCGCCACCAATCTTTATTTTTTTCTTTTCTTGATTATGGCGGTCAAACTTTGTTGAAGCTTATTTTGCCAGTGTCAAGTAATATCTCTTCTTTAATTCTAATCCTAAACCCTTAACTATACAATCAAAGGTTGGTATAGGTCCTTTGATTGCTTCACGGGAGCTTCTGGCGACAAATCTATACGAGTCCACTGGTTTTCATAGCCGATTGAGTGGCGGACGGCGCTCAAAGACGCCCACCGCAGTCCGCAAATAAATATCACTACAACCGCACTATGACTGTCCACTATAAACATTTCACATATTGTCCATGAGAATGAGCATTAAACTACACCAATTTCATATTATAAAGTCCACTAGAATCAATTTGCAAAACAATTTAAAGCAAACTCCAACTGGACCCCTTGACTTCCCGCCAAAAACTCGTCACCAACCTTCTTTGGGAACGCATGCGTACGAAAAGTTTTATGACCTGACACCTCCGGACGTCACCCCTTGGAAATGCAGTTTTATCACGAGATGTTTGTGCGTAGTCCTTTAGTCGCCTCTTACGACATCCACAAGAAGATATTCTGGTCCTTATTTAGTCTAGTAGCAACATGGCTCGTTACCCATTCCAGCCAATAGACCTATAACATTTCTAGTTACCATTAAATGTAATTAAGATTTCAAAGGCGTTGAACCGAATTAGAATCAACTGGATACGAGTTCTCGGTATCCATAATTACTGTGAACGCGCTACCTCCGGTCACATTTAATTAATATCGATATAATATAATCCGACGAAGCTGTAAATACTGTGAAGTACACTCGATTCTGGGTAATAAATCTAGAAACGAAGATTTGTTTTAATATTACGTTTACTTATTTGCTTTGCTTTATTTTATTGCTACTTATTTGTCGATCTCCGTGGCGTAGTGGTCACCAGTCCGACACCCGGAGGTTCCGGTACGAGCCCCGGTCAGGGCAATTTCGAAAATGGAATTTTTCAAATTGACCTGTGTCTTGGATGTTTATCTATACATGTATGTGTTATAAAATATAGTATCGTTGAGTTAGTATCCCTTAACACAAGTCTCGAACTTACTTTAAAGGAATCTCAATCATTGTAATGTGTCCCCATATATGTAGTTATTTATCTAGTAGTTTTTAGCTTTTGCACTAAAATAATATTTAAAAAAATGACCTTCAATAAGAGATAAATTTATCCTACATTGAATAAACTAGTAGTTCGCCGCGAACTTAGACCTCGCGATTATTTTTCGCAATTCAGTTTCCTAAATAACCCCTAGATGGCGGTATCCAAAATAAGAACGCGCTATGGTTTCGTTTGCTACATAATCATGGACATTTTTATTAATATTTCAAAAACTACTGAACCGATTTTGATGCCCAACGAACTTGAAAATTTTATTGATGTTTCCTACATGCCTACCAAGTTTCATCAAAATCGAACCATCAGTTCGGCTGCTATCGCGGTACAAACATACATACATACATACATACATACATACAATGTGTTTTCGCCCCCAACTCGATTTAGAGACCTCACTCGCTTCGCTCGCTCGGTCAAAAATTTTGACTTTGACTTTGACTTTTATTTAAATAATTAAAAACGAATTAACTAACTATACTGACTAATTTCAACCATCTTGTTGAACGTTGGGTTCAATGACTAGGCTAATCGTCCTTCAGCCATTTTATGGATGTCAGCTTTAACAGAACAGGCTATAGGCGTTCAGTTAGCTGGTAGATTTAACCAGATTGCTGCGACATATATAATTTCACTTGACTAAACTATCTGCACATCGTCCTACCTGAGTAGAACTACTAGTAGAAGAATAAAAATCTCAGTAATCCGTTAATTTTTTGAGCCAGCAGTGTGACAAATACTAAATCTGTACCAGTGATAAAACTCGCACCTACCTAGTTTTATTTAATTAATGTCACTTGGTTTATTTTTCTCAGAAATAAGAATAAAAGGTAGATGTAGGATGAAAATAAATATGGTAAGTTCCTGTTATATAAAGGGCATCTAACTCCATAACATATAAAAATAAGTAGTTATATATAAAGATTAAGATTATTAAACAATTAGATTGGTATTAGATTGGTAGGTATTAAATTTTATGTTATGTTACATTATAAAACTTTATAGTTTTTTATTCAACAATATAAGTATTTATGTCCAGCTGTGTAATAGTTAAATTATTTCTGTGGTCCAGCAGTGAACATATTTAAAAATATATTTCGAAAATAATATATATTATTAAACTAAATTAAACTAACTAACAATAATTACAATTAAATATTAAAGTAACTAAAATACACTTAAATACTAAAAATAAATTACTTATAAACGTATACATTTACGAATTTCGAAATAAGTAGAACCAATATACTGTGTTTACTTTTATAAGGATTTATTTGCAAATTTTCAAGTATACATGAACTAATAAAATAAATAAATAAAATAAGATAAAGGTTCTCTAGTCGTAAAAAGAAAGTTTAATATATAAAGTTCTCATTGAAAACACTGCGTCTCTGCGGATAGTTCTTTGGATTGTTCCTCAAGTTCGTATACTGGTCTCGATTCAAGTACCAAAAAGGTTGTTCATCCGAAGGCAGTCTGTCCAACCTGTTAGCATAGTTCACATCTCCCTTCAGTTCTGGAGGTACCAGTGATTCTGCTTGTCTGTTTCGTCTGATGATTTGTGGGTATCCGATCGGTCGAGTGCCGGCGTAGAAAGGTCTTTGGCAGAAGCAAGGAAGAACCGCTAGAAGAATGAAGAATATTGTTGCTGGAGTCATTTTTGGGGCTGGAACAAAAATATAACGTAAGTTAGAGATTGTTTTTCAGGCTGCCTAAAGGCATCTGACATGACTTGACAACTGCCACACGATAATGACAGCCAGGACCAACGTCTTATAAATGTCTTAAGGAGGAGATGGTGCTGGGATCGACCTTAAGAGTATGTTCAAAAACTCTTAATAGTGACAGATATTAGTGGGTTATAATGAAGTAACTGATCTGTATTCTATTGTTATACACCACAGGCCTATATTTGTCAAACGTATTATCAATTATTAGATGTAGGTCATCATCAGGTCTTTTTAGTCTCCACTGCAGGAGCTCGACCTTCTCAGTACTACCAGAGCCATACTTGGCCAGAGCAGCCAAAGGATTTGGCCTACACTCTCCACATTGGCCAGACGTATTGGAGAGGTCTCATTGATGTTTATAAGCTTTGTTTAGCTTGTATTTCCTAAGTCGCCTTCTCCGAAATCCACAGGAAGACTTGGAGTGGTCCTATTCTACTTTGCCGGAAACCACACGGCAAATTAGTGGTCAGATCTTTATTTTTTTAATGGGACTAAAATAACCTAGCAAGTACGAGTCGGACTAGCCCACGAAGGGTGCAGTATGGTCTATAAAAATCGCGTTTGTTTTATGGGAACCTCCCTAAAATATTTATTTTATTCTGGTTTTAGAATTTGTATATGTTTTTGTATTTCTGTTATAAAATACATCATTTGTGAAAACTTTAACTGTTTAGCTGTCACGTTTCATCCGACCCAGCCTGGTGACAGACGGACAGATAAACAGAAATACGGACGGACATCGAAATCTTAGTAATGTCCTGATTTTACCCTTTGGGTATTTATTTATAACAAAACCTAACGCTAACTTAAGATGTTTCACGAATACCATTAATACCTTGATTTGAATTGAATAATTTTCTCAAAGGAAATGATGAAAATCCCGTAATGTTTACCAATAAGGCGATATTTCATTCAAATTATTTTATGAACTGCTGAGTTCAACAAGACGTGGAATTGAATTTCTCCGATTCTACTTAAACAATCAGGCGTTTGTATGTATGTACGTTTGTTCGACGATAACGTTAGCAGATTATAATCGGAGCTTCATAAAATTTGGTAAGCTTGCAGTAGTGACCAATAGAATTTTAGAATTTAAACTTGAACCAAATCGGTAAAGGGTTTGCCGAGATGGGTTCGCAAGTTCACAGTTCGAGGTGAACTACTATAGTTACCCTCGTTCGTAAAAATAGTGATATGCGAGCCCAACACTGGTGTCAGATTATATAAAGCTGCCTAAGTATTTGACTTATCTTGATGACAGCCGGAACCAACGGCTTAACAAACACCATTCTGAAGATGATCAGCGATAAACCTGATTGCTCAATTGTGAGGCACTGGGTACATACACATGTCCCAGGGACTCACAGTAGGCCAGGTAGATACCTAAATTAAATAAATAAAAGTAATATAGTTTATAAGTACTTTACTAACAATATATGGACCGTAAAAACGTCTGAAATAAACAAATTTTATTTATTATTTATTTAAAGCGCATTCCGAAGCACTATTGAGCTCGAGATCATTTTTGTGCCACTTATGGTCATCCAATCAATTGGTGACTACGCTCAAGGCTACTAACCGCTAGTAATGCGAACTCTCATCTTGCCACCAAGCTCTTTAATCTGAGAAATGTCAGCATCATCATCCGAGCGTATTCCCGGTTGCATCCCCAGCGATAACGCTTCAGAGCCCGGGGTCCGCTACCTAACCTAGGCGATTTGACGAGGTCACTGGTTTTTACACAAAGCGACTGCCGTCTGACTTCCGCAACCCAAAGGGTAAACCAAAAACCATCCTAGGATAGGTTTGAGCAAACGCTAGATAGCGTTCGGGACCCCGAAACACGGATTCATCTTTCTTTTCGGATAATGAGGTGATTCAAGCCTGCATTTTCCTAACCAAACTAGAAACAATTTTTCACAAAGTAAACTTTCCCAATGGGTTTCGAACCCATGACCCCAAGGCAAACGCCTTGACCACTGGACCAAGATCGTCGTTTAATCTGAGAAATGTAAATCATTGAATTTTTTTTTAATGAAGATAATTTTCGAATTGAATACAACCATCCTAAATTAATTATTAAATTAAAAAGTTTTCATAACCCGCGTCCAAAGGTTTCAAAAGTATAAAATTACTTAACTGAGAAGAAACTTTGCAAAGGGTTACTGAAAAAGTTTCTTGTCTGTTTCATTTGAGAAGTTATCTCTCAATGAGATGATTTCAAATTGTAAAATTATGTTTTTGGACAAAAAGCTTTATATACAAATTTAAATGAATTGGCACCCTATATTGAGATATATCTTTATACTTACGTAGACCGTGTAGTTGAAGAAATAATTATCAGATATACCTAACTAACAGAAAAAGTAGTAGATCCAGAGTGTTAGCTCCATGCAAACCAAATTTTATCAAAATTGGTCCTGATGTTTGCGCGCGAAAAAGTAACAGACACACACACACACACACACACACACACACTCACTCACAAAGTTTTGCCTGTATAATATTAGTGTGATTATTTATTTATACCATTCCCTCTCTAAAAAATGAATAAAATGCAGTTTTAATCACAGTTTTGGTGTTTGAATTAAGAACAATTTTACTTTTAATTTTAGTACATAATTGTTGCAATTTTAATATGGATTTTAATTAATTTTACCCTTCCTTTTTCTTCATAAAAGTTTCTTGTCTGTTTCATTTGAGAAGTTATTTCTCAATGAGATGATTTCAAATTGTAAAATTATGTTTTTGGACAAAAAGCTTTATATACAAATTTAAATGAATTGGCACCCTATATTGAGATATATCTTTATACTTACGTAGACCGTGTAGTTGAAGAAATAATTATCAGATATACCTAACTAACAGAAAAAGTAGTAGATCCAGAGTGTTAGCTCCATGCAAACCAAATTTTATCAAAATTGGTCCTGACGTTTGCGCGCGAAAAAGTAACAGACACACACACACACACACACACACACTCACTCACAAAGTTTTGCCTTTATAATATTAGTGTGATTATTTATTTATACCATTCCCCCTCTAAAAAATGAATAAAATGCAGTTTTAATCACTGTTTTGGTGTTTGAATTAAGAACAATTTTACTTTTAATTTTAGTACATAATTGTTGCAATTTTAATATGGATTTTAATTAATTTTACCCTTCCTCTTTCTTCATTAAATTTATATTTTCGCTTCAATGTTTCTTTTTCTCGTAGTCATGGTATAAAGTATAGCATGCAACTCTTGAATAAAACGGATTTATATCGAGGCCGTGAATCACTCGCGTCGCTCAGGATTCTAACACTTGAATCATTCGCTACACTCGTGATTCAATGGCCATGAATCACTCCCTGCGGTCGTGATTCAATCGTTACAATCTTTTACTTGTTTGTGATTCATCTATGGCCCGCGATTAAATCCGTCTTTTATTCACTAATTGTATAATATACTATTCTTTCATTTCATAAGTCTATGATTGCCTTCCTGTAGGTCCTGACAAGTCATAAAAAGCCTTATTAGTATCTTATATTTCCTCACAAATACATAATAAGCTAGTGAGTAAAATGCAAACTCATTTATGGGATCTTTACATAACTCAGCGTTACTACAGTTTTTTGTAATAATTTAATAAAATCCTATCCTACTATCTTATTCTTATTTTCTTACTAATATTATAAATGCGATAGTGATTTTGTATATTTGTTTGTTTGATTGTTCGTTTGTTACCACTTCACGCTTCAACCACTGAATCTATTTAGATGCAATTTGATATGGATATAGTTTGATACCCAGGGAAGGACATCACATAAGGACAGAAGGAGTTTTTATCCCGAAATTGCCACGGGGAGCGAAGCCCACGGGTACAGCTAGTGTATTATAAAGAAACACAACAAAGACCCTAGACAATCATTTTTATTTATTTTAACCTGTCCAAAGGTAAAATCCCGAGTGAAATAAGAAATAATAAAAGCATTGGAAGTAACCAGAATTTACACAAAAGTTTTGTTTCGGAGAAGGTTAAGCGGATCAAAGTTGTCATTTTAAAGCTTTATTTAAAACATTAAAAGGGAGGACAAACAAATTGCTTTGTACTTTACATTAAGGAATTAACTCTCTCAAACTCTTATAGATCATAGGGTAGCGTTATAAATAATATGGGGTGTACGCTGGCTGTCACATACAAAGTTTTTTGGAAGATGAATTACGCAGTAAGTACTTGGATTAATGACTAAAACTTCAAAAGTTTCTTAAATATTAAAAGTTTCTTGCAACCCACATTTAGACTATCTGTATAACCCAAAGGTTGACTGGTAGACAACGCTAGCGTTAAGTTCGCCTATTGTTCTTTACAATTTGTATTTGATGAACAATAAAGATTAAATAAAATAAAAGTGGCATCAAATATATCTCATTACACCTTGCTTTGAAAGGGCTGACTTAAAAAAAGAGCAACTAATGAACGATACAAATCGATCTTTTTCTGAGTAACTATACACCGGGATTCATAAAGCAAAATGGCTGGTCGAAGACTAATAGAAACGATCAAAAATAGTGAAATGGAATTAAAAATTGCTAGTTCCTCGTATTTTACACAACAATTTTATAAAGATATACTGTAAGTATTAAAAATTCCGAATTCATTCAATATGTGACAAGTGAGTACTTAAATGACAAAGTAAGTGAGTAAGAAAAATTTTAAACACTTTATTGCACCAAAACACATGAGAATAACATTTAAATATAAATTGAGATGTACAATAGCCCTTTTCGCCAAAGCAATATCTTACAAGCTACCTTTGGGCAGAGAATTGATAGTAGTTTTATACATACAAAACGAAACTCACACCGTCCCCCGCAATCTGGTGTCCCCGCAACCCTTCCCCCGTTATTGGGACGTATAAGCGCCTGTAAAACAGGCTTATTGGTAGTCGCACGTTGACATATCGCGAGTCACTTAGGATTATTGAATTATAATGATGAAAAACTGCGCACATTATCATTGTTTATCCACGGAAAACAATAAATAACGAAAATTTTGTAGATTTCTGAGTGATGAAAGTAAGTAAGCAAAGCAACGAATTCTGTGGTAGCGACCCTGATTGTTTAACTCACACATTTGACGTGTGCACGGACGGATTGTTTCGTTTGTAGTAGTACTAGGTATATATGCTGCTCCGTTTCTATGAAGTGCCATACCTGTGCTTTGGGTGACAGGATTGGCAAATAAAAATAATAATAAATGAGTAGTGCGATAGAGAGAATAGTACTACCCTAAATAAGATACTTATAACACAAAGCGCTTTATTGTTTTTTAAAGTTTTTAATTCACTTTATTTATGTTAAATAATGTTATAAAATAACCAACGATCTGTCTTACCTGTGTTTAAAAGTTCGATTTAAATCACTATTTTACATGTGAGCACTTGAATGGATGCAAAGGCAATGGCTTCAACAGAAAATGCTTTATTATTTATAACAGATTTTAGTTCGCGCCCTCACGAACGCTTGCTCATCGACTTATCGTGTATAGAGTTAACATGTGTCAGACGTTTTATCATTATTTAATCTATATATTACGAGAAGAATCGTACTAGATTCGAGTAAATTTCGGGTTTTACCGCTTTAGTACACAATATGTATGTGTATAATGAGTAGAGTAAGTATTAATGTCATTCATTCGCAGAATTTGTACTAGGTTCGTAGATTTTACGTTTAATTCTATTACATATTATGAGTAAGACTGAAATAAGTTAGTATACTCGTACGTATTCAACCGACCTGCTATACTGTAATTACAAACATCTTCGTGTAAGACAACTATACATTGTTAATACCGGTGTTAAATTTCACAAAAATGCTTACAGGACAGCTCGTAGAAATAAACGATATCTAGTATGGGATACACCAAGAGTAAAAACTAGCTTTGCGCGCAGGATGTTTGAATTTATGGGACCCTATCTTTATTCAAAATTGTATAATGCTAATCGCAACATAGTTGGCATGACCAGGTATAGATGTAGAAGTACAGTTAGTGAGTGGCTTGAGGGCAGAAGTTATGATCAAGTAGAGGAAATTCTTAAAATAATAAGTTAAGGAAATACAATAGAAAAAATAAAATAAAATAAAAAACAATTTTACAGTGCTTCATGTTAGGATTAGTTGATTTTATATAATTAATAGGTTTAAGTTACCTAAGTAGTGTTAAAGTTTGGCGCCTTGTATTTTAAAGCAACGGAATTTGGGGAAGACACTGTACTCCACGACACAGGGGATCCTAGTGTGGAGTGCAGCGCCATATGCACTGACTGAGGTTGCTTGTTAATTAAATTGATTTGGTTCTAAAAACACAGGATTTTGCCTAGTCTGGGAACTCCGTTATTCTTAGTTAGTTGTAAGAACTGTGTTGCGTTTACAAAAATAAACTTCATTCATTAATACAAAAGAAAAAAATACGGCTAAGTTTATTGTCATGCACTGGATAGCATCTAAGGCCAGACTACAGTAGTTGTCGCGATAAATCTTTTTTTTTTAGTTTATTACCTTGTACTGACTTATATCAGTTAAACAAATGAACATGCTGAGTAAAAAAAGAAAAAATCTCAAATCGCATGTGATCTGAAGCTTTGTACTATTTGATTTCATCTGTATTTCAATAGTGGCTTTTTAGGGTTCCGTAGTAAACAAGGAACCCCTTATAGTTGCACCATGTCTGTCAGTCTGTCTGTCTGTCTGTCCGCGGTCCCACTCAGAAACTATAAGTACTAGAAGGCTGTAATTTGGCATGAATATGTAAATTAATCATGGCAAAAAAGTCGTAAAGAAAAATTTGGAAAAATATTTTTTTTTACGTTAGCTGCCATACAAGTAAAGAGGTAGTCAATATTTTTTTCTCGACAAATACATTGTGTGGGGTGTCGTTGAATAGGTCTTTCTCTTAGGAGCTTTTTAACACCATTTTTCGATTTAGGGACCCGTTTCTGAAATATTTGGGTTTAAAGTGCAAATTTTTGTTGGAGGCAAGTGTCCCCCCCCCCTCTATCTGCTAAACGGTTACATATGGCCACGTGAAAAAATTCACAGCTATAGTTTATATAATGTAATTTAAAGGAAAACTATCAGAGCTAAGTAGGGTATACAAATTAAAAAGTTATAGGCGATCAACTTATAAAATGTACTCGAAAAACATAATTTCATACAAATTCAATAGATAATTAGTTTTGAAACGTTTTAGTGGCATAAACTCAAAGTTAGCATTCGGAACTACGGAACCCTATACTGCGCGTAGCCCGACACGCACTTGGCCAATTATTATTTATAACAAAGGATTTACAATACAATACTTTCTTTACTGCTTTCTTTATTGAGTTAACAATTACGCACAACCGGCTCAAATACGAGAGTTATTGTAATACTAACAAGGCAAGGAAGTGGATTCCTTGCATGCATAAAAGGTGCAAAAGTAATTTTTGTCCCGGGAAGATGAAAAATTTAATTCTTTTATTTGCACGTAAAATGCATAATAAAACCAGTTACTGTCTTTCACATTATTAGCTCTATATCACCCTCACGAATTGCACTTTAGATTGGATGAGCTTGCACGCACATCCACCGCATAGTAAAATAAGGAAATTCAAGATATAGCACAAACTAAGTTAACTGTGCATAATAATGACCGTATAGTTTCGTTCCGTATATTTGAGCGATGCCTTTATACTCGTAAGTAGGCAAAAGACAATCTCATTTATAAGCGAAAGCATATTTTTTTTATTTAAGTTAAACACTTTTAATCCGAGGTGCTTCCCGAAGTGAAATCCAAATGCAAGATAGGTTGAGATATTTATAGAAAACTCGAATTAACGAGGCATCCTATCATAGATTTTTCTAAAGACTTTTTTATTATACTATAACTACCTGATGCCCGCGACTTGGTTAGGGTGGACTTTCTGACTCCGGCGTATCTGCATCAGTCCAGTGCAATAAAAATAATACTGCCACAATAAATTATTTTGAAAGATAGGATAGCTTACATCTCATGTAAGCTATCCTATCTTTCAAGTTGGATAAAATTGCACATAATTATATACTAATAGACTTTTATGAAGAATAAGGGTTATACCACAACTTGAGCATAAAATCTGATCAAATTTCAGAAACATTTGATCTAATTTTGGGGCTGATTGAACTATTGTGTGTTACCTAAAGTAAAAAGTTTATTTTATAGTTAGATAGAAAGATAACTTTTTATTTTAAACCAAAAGAAAAAAAAATACATTAAACGAATACAATGGGCGGTCTTATCCCTTAAAGCGATCTCTCCCAGACAAGCAGTGGACGGAGATATTATTTATTTATTTTTAAACATATACAAAACATAGACCTATTGCACAAGACAACGTACTAAGAGGTATCTTTCTGTACTTACATTTATGACCGTAACATTAATATGCACACAATGACTGACTCACACAGGATTTCGATATCCTTTGTCAAACATTCTCGCACCGCGTTAAGGTTACGTCAATACTACGCTAAAGAAACTCTAAAAGGACTCTTCCTTGAGTTTTCCTTGGTATTTTGGTAACGTTTTATTTATAAACGGAAGAAAGGATTTGACGTGCATGTCAATACAATTTACTGAGACTTTACTGAGTAAGGTGTTTACATGTGCATGTTAACGAAACGTAGCTATTTATACGACCTCCATGGTCTAGTGGTCTCCATGCTAGTCTGTCAGAGGTTCCGAGTTTGATCCCCGGTAAGGGCAAGTTGGAAAATGGCCTTTTTCAAATTGTTCTGGTTCTTGGATGTTTCTTTATACAAAGTGGAAGGAACATACCTGTAATAAAGCAAACTATGGGCTATACTAGATCACTATAATTCACTATAGTAGATGTCCGTAGCGCCATCTATTATTATTTGATAGTAAAAACCCTAACTTTCAACCGTTACCTCCAATAACTTTAAACGGCTGAACCGATTTTCATCACACATAGCTAAGAACTTGTAAAACTAAATTAGTTCATCCGTTTGAGTGCTTTGATGCCACAATACAAACACACAGAAAGACAGACTGACTGACATTAGCTTCTTCTTCTTATCGTGAGTGTTAGTGACTAACACTATTGTCAGAGTTTTTAAACCGCCTTAAAGGCCTCTGACATGGATTTAGGTAACGACCAATGTCAAAGACAGTGACCGGGACAGACGGCTTAACGTGCCCTCCGAAGCATGGATCATCTTGCTTATCAGACAGTCAGGTGATCAGCCTACAATGTCGTAACCAAACTAGTACAACAACACAAACTGACATTAGCTTCAAACTTAAACACCTCTCTTTTTTGTCAAGGGGTAAAAAATACATACTTTAAAACGCAACAGACTCCAACTTTATTTCTTAGAGGCAAAACCTAAATGTCAAAGTGAAAAGCTTCTAACCCAGAATTATATCAATCGCATTATATCTAACTTCCTTCAAAATTAATGTTTTATAAAACGGGATTCCGAGTTATATCGACTCATAAAAAATTCTGTTTGGGACCGAGTATCAAAAGAAAGTAATAAAATGAAATATTCGAGATGGCATACAGATAAGGAATCTTCATAATTGGCTAAGCCCGTGATCTTTCATCCTCAATAAGATATACAACATGAAAGGTGCATATATTCCCGTAATAAATCGAACCACAAGTTATAACTAGATCACTATATATTATAATGATAACTAGCTGTACCTGCGGGCTTCGCTCCCCATGGGAATATCGGGATAAAAAATATCCTATGCCCTTTTCCGGGTCTTAAACGATATCCATACCGTATTTCATTTTAATCGGTCCAGCCGTTCACGCGTGATGGCGAGACCAAGGAAAATAGCGATTATTTTTTAAATATAGATAAAGTAACAGTCAAAAACAAAAAAAAAACGACATTCCCATACGAATTGCCCGGACGGCTGCACATTTTCGTTTGTTTTTTTTAAAGGTTTAGACTGTTATTTTAATTACATTATAATATATGTATTTTTTTTTATCCTCATTATAATATAGTGATATGGTTTAGCCCGTGGTTCGATTTATTACGGGTATATTCCTTCCACGTTGTATATGTACTGATTTTTTTTACCAGGAATTGGGTAGTTTCCTACGGAATAAATAAATTCAGCCATATTTTTATGACTGTATTTATGACTTAGCATCACAAAAAGGTCGCTTTTAGTGATCACATTCAGTTTTATGAGACTCTAGCTATTTAATTACTGAATAGGTAATATTTGACTGCTAAAGACTAAGAGCGGTGAAGTCATTATTTTATTTTCGACGACCTCCGTGGCGTAATGTTCAACACGCTAGACCGCTAATCCGGAGGTTCTGGGTTCGATCCCCCGCCAGGGCAAGTTGGAAAATGGTATTTTTTATATTGTCCTGGGTCTTGGATGTTTATCTATATATGTATTTGTTATAAAATATACTATCGTTGAGTTAGTATCCCATAACACAAGTCTCGAACTTACTTTGGGGCTAGCTCAATCAGTGTAATTTGTCCCTATATATTTATTTATATATTTATTTTCACAACAACTTACTTGTAAGTATGTAGGTGCAGGCCAACACTAGTGTCACATTTTTCAAGCTGCCAAAAGCCTTGGCTTAACGACTACCATATACTGATGACAGCCGGGACCAACTCAACACCTTATTCGTAGCACCTATCCGAGGGTGGACCACGCCCGGTGCCACTTTATTTACGAGAGCGTTAATAATGCGCACTTCCGCCGGGCTAAAGAAAAGCATCTATTTTGACTGAATGAATCTGGAGAATATTCAGGAGCTTATTTTTAAACAGTTTCCAAAGGACTATAGATGTTACATAAGTTTACGTAAGAAAAAAATACCGGCCAAGTGCGATTCAGACTCGCGCATGAATGGTTCCGTACACAATCCCGAGCTGAGTCTACCACTCAATGCCGACAGACGAAATCCCGGTGAACGCTATACCGACAGTTCACTAACTTTTTGTGCATGAGACCGACAGAAGACGAAATCGAAATAGTTTATCCCGACTGAACTCTATTCCGACTGTCAGTTTGACCGACACAGCAACAAAAAATCACATTTGTTGAATGGAAACTCAGGAAGGAAAAGAAATATATCATCTGTGATCATTTAAACTGTCGATCTATCACGGTTCATGAGATACAGCCTGGTGACAGACAGACGGACAGACGAAAGGACGGACGGAAGGACAGCGGAGTCTAGTAATAGGGTCCCGTTTTCACCCTTTAGGTACGGAACCCCAAAAATAGTCTTCTAATGAAATATCTAATAAATGTACGAAAATATTTGCAAACAAAGCTAATTTATGACATGAGATGTCTTAATACTAGGTAGGTACAAAGTCTTCCACCCTATCTCGATGTCAGTATTTTGCGATAACTATAGCTATTCCCTATTCATAATACAAATAAAATCATTAAATCAATCACAGGAGCATTATTTTTGAAACTCTAAGTCACGAAACGAACAGTTTTTCCATACAAGAAACTATTCGTTTAGGGACTCGGCGTTTCAAAAATGGCACCACGGATCACCCTACGAGTATCTATGATATTACCTCTATTTACACGTTACAACCTCGTTCGCTTCGTCTGCAAATATTTTCGTACGTCGCCTAGATGCGATGTCGCCAGACATCTTCGATATCGAATCTACATACTGCAATTCGACTACCTATATTGAACTGAGGGCAGTGTATCGTGAATGACATGTAAATCTATCGTTTCATAATATTCAAACCGACATTTTGTTGTAGGTATATTTATCTTTGCAACATTTTACGTACATGGTAACTAGGTGTGACGTGTGACGTCGCCAAACCGAAATTTTGTATAATATAATGTTTGCATGTTTGTGTGGTGGATGTTTGTTATCCAAGTAGGAAATAACATTTCGCAGAATGAACATCTGATTTAGATTTAGTTAACACGTAGAAAAGAAAAAATCGGCTAATTAAAACTACATATAAATGAATAAACAAATCAATTAGTGTGTAATTATTGAGTTGGTCCCAAAGTTAATTTAAAATTTATGAAACTAAACATCAGAAAATTATTTGAAAAATGTGATCCAGTATTGCTCAAATATACATAAAAAAACAAAATATGTAAATCTTTAGTAGGTATCTAAGTCACATTTATAAAAAAATTAGATACTAATAATACTAATGTAGAATCGATAGCACTAGAAGCAACCCAGATTGCAATTTCACCACTATTGCTGCTGCAAAAAGGGGTAAGCAAGTAAGGTAACTTTCCTAATGTTGACCGCATGTATTATTAAACAATATAATTTTTTTTTTACACTAAAAAAGTGATAGCTAATCCAGTTTTGCTCCTTGCAATTTGTTTATTAGATACCAAACTTTTGTCCAAAATTAGCAGAACAATGTACTTTTAATTAAAACACATTTCAAGTAGTGAGTTCAGCAGTCACTTGATTTTGGTAACTTGTAGCAAAATTTTGCTACTAGTTCCTTTACGGTGGTTCTTAGCTATATCTAACAAAAATCAGTTCGGCTGTTTAAAAGTTATTGGGGCAAATAATAGATGGCGCTACGTATATCAATACCACTAACATCGGTTGTAATATGTAGTTCCGCCAATCGTCACTACATGTTGTCGTTGGGGTTTTTGTTTTTATTTTGCCTGGCAAATATACTTTTACATACATATTATTGTGTGGTTTGATACCTGAACACGGTTATCCAAAAATAGAAACTTCACTCGGCCCTTATCAAAGTTGTTGTTTGTTTCAGATGTTTCTTATTAAACTTTCCTAATGAGTTTAACGGACCTTTGCATTAGGGTTCCCTCATTCTTTTAAATTTTGTGTTTTTATTCTAGTTTAAATTTTGAACTTTGTATAAATAACTTGAAAGTTTGTTATGTCGAAATAATTAATACAAAGTTACCTTGAAAATTTAAATCAGTGGAGCTAGAATGGGGAATAATTTATTTGAAAGTTAGTACTGAATTAAAAACTAAAACAAAAAAAAACTTGAGAGGTGTCAAGGGACACTCGGATGGAACGAAGTTCCTTTCGACAAACCTTTTGATTAAGAGAGAAAGAGACAGACAGAGAAACACGCGCACGCCGCACGGCTTACAACTATAGCAAAAAGTGTCGTTACAACTTTTGGTCTTATTTTTTTCCGTCTAGCCTCCTTTTGCAACGTGCGATAATGACCTTCGTCCAATACTATTTGTTGGTGCAATATTCTTTTTTTACTTGTTTATTTAATTCATACTATAATCGTTCTTTCTTTTGGGGGAAGTATAGCTGTATAACTGACTTCTATCAAAACATTTGGGTTATTTATTGGGTTATTCGGTTACGTATTGACCGTTTATCTTATCAGTCAGTATCTTTTTCCGACGAACAAGGAAATGAACTAAATATTTGACTTACGTACAATAATATTATTATGACGACCTCCGTGGCGTTGTGGTCACCATACTAGACCGCCACCCAGAGGTACCGGGTTCAATTTCCGATCAGGGCAAGTTGTAAAATGGCCTTTCTCAAATTGTAATGGGTCTTAAATTTTTATCTGTATATGTATTTACTATATATTAAAATATAGTATCGCTGAGGTCATAGATAAAAAAACTAGGTTTATAATTGTCGAACTTACTTTGGAGCTAACTCAATCTGTGGTATTTGTCCTTATATATTTATATTAATTATGATTTCAAATAACATATCAACTAATGTCTGAAATAAGCCTAGCAATTTCGAAACTTTTTAACGAAATTGATACAAATTTTATACGGAACAACCTAACTTTATACTCATTTTGTATGCCTATCAAGTTTATATATGTAATTCTACATGAAAGATGGATTTTGATGGGTACATTCCTAATACAATATTTCACACCCATCACTTCCCATTTCCCGAACAACCATTAAATTATCCCCTCACGGAAGACGCCACAAGGACGCTCGGGACATCGATTTGCGAGATGAGAAACCGATTACTCGTAATTGTATCGATGCTTGGGAATTCTAGTCATTGCTTGGCGACCAACTAGCGTGAAATACCGAAGGGAAGGGAAGGGAACATCAACATTATTTCGATTTTCACATCCCAAAAATAAAATAGTTCGTAGAAAAAATATTATACACTAGCTGGTGCCCGTGACTCCATCTGCACAGGATCACACAATATCTTTATAAATTGTAGCCTATGTGTTATTCCGATGTATAAGCTGTATTCTCAGACCAAATAAAAAAAACTTTTTTTGTTTGGTCTGAGGCTGTATTATTGTAAAGTTTCATTAAAATCCGTTCAGTAATTTTTACGTGAAAGAGTAACAAACGTCCATCCTTACTTACAAACTTTCGCGTTTATAATATTAGTAGGAAGTAGGGTTATTGATGTAAGTATATTATAAAATAAATAATCTGTAATAGCTAGTACATGCTCAGCTTTTTTTCTACTTTTGACTAGCATGAAAGAGTCATTTCAGCCGCATAACGTCCACTGCTGGACATAGGCCTCACCCAAAGATTTCCAAAATGACCGATCAAGAACGGCCTGCATTCAGCGCTTTCTAGCGACCCTGGTCAGGTCATCTGACGACCTATTATTAAATAACCCGTAATGAAATTCATTTTTCAAGACTAAGAACCGACTCCAACCCCAAACTACACAATTGATTTTAAAATTTCTATGGGACCAACTGAAATATACCCTTTCAAACAAAAAAAAACTTGAGAGGTGTCAAGGGACACTCGGATGGAACGAAGTTCGTGAGAGAGAGAGAGACAGACAGAGAAACAGGCGCACGCCACACGGCTTACAACTATAGCAAAAAGAGTCGTTTAAACTTTTGGTCTTAATTTTTTTCGTCTAGCCTCCTTTCGAAACGCGCGATAAGGAACTTCGTTACAAAAATAAATTTTCGAATCGGTCTATGCGTCTTCTCCTTTTTGGAAGTCGGCTAGAAACGAAATTAAGAAATGTATGTTATTGCCCTCCTTGTACAAATAACCCGAAAAACATAATAACGTGGTTATTACACGCAGGCACGATGAATTGCTGAAAGTGATATTAATTTATGTGCCGCAAGGTATTCTAACAGGAAATCTGCTTTTTCATGAATAATGAAATGTTTGTTTATATATAAGAAATATATTTATTAAAAATCAGGCCCAACGCAGACGACAGACTATCCGTGACGCACTTTTTAGTCTGTGATAGTCTGTGAAAATAGAACCTATGCAATCATACGCAGTAACGCACACGATGCGCGCCGGACTTTTGCGCGTCGTTACTGCATCTGATTCCATAGGTTCTATTTTCACAGACTAAAAAAGTGCGGCACGGATTAGTCTGTCGTCTGCGTTGGGCCTTGGGCTATTTTTATGTGTATGTTTTTGCAATATTTTATAAAACAAAAGGGTTTTTGTACATTTGCCACAAAGTTAATTCGTCACGTTTTTAAAACTTAATACATTTAAAGTTAATTCCTCACATGCATTAAAAAGTATGTTTTACTTCGCCACAGGTAGGTTTGGGTTATTGTAAATTTGCCACAAGTAGTAAAGTACCGACAGCAAGCAAAGTTATTGTTTTAACTAAGAAATACTGTGATTTTAACTGCGATTATTAAGTGTTCATGAAACGCGCTCTTCTATTTGATTTTAATTGTTATATTTGCTTTGTCTTATTCTACTATTATATAGTTATGACGGCTTTGTTTTAAACTAAAAGCAATATCTATACTTATTAAAATAAAATAAAAATATTTTATCTTTATTTTAAACAGTTGTTATATTGTAGAACCTACCCAAGGTTGTACATGTGTTCTAGGCAAATTAGCCGCTATTCGTTTATTTTGTAAGTATTTATAAAGAGAACTATGGTTTTTACGATTCTGAAGATGTTAAGTAATATTTTTTTGATACCTGCTGTGATTTTTTAGAAAATATCCAAACGTTCCTTGGTTTTTAGCTAATTTATCTTTGTTTTGCTTTGTTTTACATGTTATAAGTGAATCCATCAACTTGAACTGTAATTTTTGTGTCAAAATGTAAGGTTAAAAACCTAAAACTGATTAAAAAAATAAATGTTTATATTTGAATTATTGTTTAATTTTTTTTATTTGCTGTCAATAAGAAAATAATTGATATGACGAATTTACAATTCTCTTCTTTTTAGTGACGAATTAACTTCGTGGCAAATGTACAACAACCCAAACAAAAATACCACTGAAAAGAAATATTTTTTCGAAAACACCAAGAAAATTGGTTTATTGATGAAGTAGTAATTAACTTTAAAACTCAAACTTTTAAACTCAAAACCAACATTACCTCTTATAATACATAACCTATTTTGATAATTTCTATGAAACTACCTGAAAAGTACGCCGCTTCTTAAGGGTTCAGTCGTCTTCGAATAATCGATGAACATACAGTAAAGAAATAATGCGATGAACTGATAACCTATCATATTTGGCTAATCAACTTGTCATCTTTATTACATGTACATGCAAATCATTATTTAGTACCTGGGCGACCGAGCTTCGCTCGGTTACATCTCAAACAATAACTTATTTTTTTTAAACTTGTCTAAAAACAATACAAAATAAAAAATTATTTATAATTTTGAACATAAAAAAAACAAAAGTAAGTCACCGAGTAGGATTCGAACCCGTAACACTTTTTCTAGAGGTCCGCATCATAAACAGCTGAGCCAAAACGGATGGCAGCTGGCGCGACGAAATTATCGATCATATTCTGCATGGAAAGGAAAACGCATGAAAACTCGAAAACACGCGTTTTCACAAACATAAGACTAAACTAGATCGATTGTTTACCCCCGAAAACCCCTACATACCAATTTTCAGCGAAATCGTTAGAGCCGTTTTCGAGATCACAGAAATTTATATACATACATATAAATATATAAATAAATATACAAGAATTGCTCGTTTAAAGGTATAAGATATTCGGTACGGTTTATTAATTCAAACGTTCGGTTTTTGGTAAAAAATAAAACTAAACAGGTCAAACTTGAGAGTTTTAAAAATAGCTCTGTCGCGTAGGATGATGAATGACAATGTCGACGTAATGAATTCGAGCGAAAAAGAATTCATCTAAAGAAAATTTTTATCTATTACGTCAGAACAATATTGGTCAAGTAGTCTTAGCGTTAGGCTGTGTTCAAATCAGAGTCACTTATAGTGTTTTTAAAGTTTTAAAAAGAGATTCTAGAAAACTCATGATTAATGGAAAAAAATACGGGACAAAAAATGAGTGAGATAAGGCGATAGTAAATTAGTGATTTGAGTTTGGAACTTTGATGCGATTTTGTTCGAATTCAGGAGTATATAAGCCGTACAAGGCCTGACCTTAGCCTCAGCCAGTTTAGTTTGAAAAGTAAAATCCGAAGCAGGAAGAAGAAAAACAGAAGAGAAAGTAAGTGTAGTAGTGTGCAAAAGTGAAGTGTAGTGGTGAGCAAAAGAGAAATGTAGTAGTGAGTAAAAGTGAAGTTTTCAGTGAAGTGACGTTTCCGCAACGTGACAGTGAACTGACGTTTCCACGCGCAAGACAGTGTAGTGACGTTTCCGCGCGCATGACAGTGAAGTGACATTTCCGCAAACGTACCAGTGCAGTGATACGCGTGGGAAGAGGACTAGTACGCTATCAATTGTGAGTACCCACTTGAGCTGTAAATAAAGGCACAATTCCATAGAATTGTCGTTGCCTTTCCTATCCCTAACCCACTCTCGTGACAATACTTAAGTTTCAGGATTGTTTACAGAACTTAGCATTCATTTTTGTCAATTTTTTTGTCGATGAAGTCGACAACCACACCATATTATCTATACATGTAGTAAAATAGTAAAAGAGCGTGTCTGTTCATTAAATATGTTTCCAAAAAAAATATAGAAAAAATGTCTGTTTGACTGTTTTCTGCGTGTCTGTTTGTACACGCTAATCTTCGGAAATACTGGACGAATTTGAATGAAACTTTTTTTGTTATACAACGTCCCTTTTAATTAACTACAAATACTTTAACTGCTGCTTCATTTAGGGTGGAAAAACAGTTTAGTCGCATAAAATAAAAAATCCGCAGGTTAGTTTTTTTTTTCACTTCTTCTAACAAAAATATTAAATTATTTTTGCCATCCTCCTGTATGTGGTCTACTAAAATTCATTCATACTTCTAAATACTTATAGGCACCGCCCATCGCCATCTATCTCCCTCTTACTGTAGCAGATTGTGTGTGATAGACAGAGTCATTAATGTCAGTCATTATCATTAATCCTACGTACAGTACACATACATCTTTGTAAGTAATAGTAAATCAATATGAAATAAGCAAAGGTACATACCTGTTACAAATTCAGAAAACCTCAAGCAGGTGCATGAGTCATGGCCTCATGGAGAGTATTCCGTCAATCTCCAAATGGACCATGAGGTCTTATGCGACTGCGCTTTCCACCCGGGCTTACACAAACATTCACACTGACACTTTAAGACCAAACGAGTTGGCATTCAAGCACTCAAAAATACTTCAAACGACGAATTTTAACTAACACACTGCACTGTAGTAGGTACAAATTCGTACATTATCTACGAATATTTAGAATCCCCTGCACTCTGGTGAATGCATTACTTTTGAAACAGTTTAGATAGTTAGGTACTATTATCCTAAATAGGTAAATACTTAGCACTTATCGGCGACACTACGATCAACTTTGCAAAGCCGCGAATAGAAATTTTACCTATTTTCATGACGGAAATTGCCGGTTAATTTCTAATTAAAAATGGTTAAAACGCTTTTGTTAGTAATTAATTAATCACATCACATGCCACCTAGATAGGCCTATGGACTCAAACAGACTGAACGAAACAAACGGAAAGCCGGCTAGTCAAGGCTAGGTAGGTACATAGCGTCTTGGCGGCACGAGGCTAGAGTGAGATGCGACTCAAGGGAAGAGCGAGATAAAACTGTCGAGCACGTGTTTGTCGGCACTCTGTCGGCGAATGGTAAAAGAATTAATAAGATACCGCTTTCGTTTACGATTGCCGCAAACGGCTATTAGAAAAGTACAAAGAAGTGCCGCAGTAGCAAAGAGTTCTTACAGTACAGATGTGACAATTGTTTTTTAACATCCTCAATGAGAATATTGTAATGAATACATACATATTTTTATCTTTTATTTTAACTTGTAAAACATGTTTCCGATTTAAGATCTACTTAGGCATACTTACCTTTGAAGTACATTTTTTAGTTTATACGATGGTATTAGTCTTTAAGTATGTGAGGAACTACACAGTACATTAAAGCTACAACCTCCTATTTTGGGACCTATTATTGGGAAGAGGATTTGACCTGGGATTTGGTAGTTTTAAATTTCCATAATGAAGAATAGTAAATATCTCATGACTTAATTTTTTTATAAAACGGATTGGTAATTGGTATGATAATGGATACACCGATTTTTATTTATTTATTGTTTGAAAGGTGACTCAATCAAGAGTTTATTTTTTGCTAAGATTTACAATTTTACTCAGCCGGTTTCGCTAGCTTATGTGCTGAATCGCTAAGAGTGCGATATATCTTACAATAGGTCTAATTGCACTGACCTAAACTAACTAAGGTGTCTAGTCGGAATGATATTGTGAGTGTGTACTACAATAGAAAAGCTATGGAACGAACCATCTGTATTTCAACTTTTCTATGGCAGTAGCTTCCGACAGCTGAAAGTTCGATGACCGTAGGTATTGAATGGGTTTTGGAAGGTGATATTTTAAATTAATGAATGAATATTTGCGTAAAAGGGGCGTGTACAACGTAATAGTATAGTAAACAAATAGTACGCAATACGCAATGTCGTCTACAGGATGTTGTATGCGTCTCTTTAAGGAAAATTTGTAAGTGAAGTTATCTCGAAAACTAACCTGCGGATTTTTTATTTTATGCGCCAAATCTGTTGCTCCGCCTTGAATAAAGCAGCAGTTAAAGTATTTGTAGTTAATTAAAAGGGACGTTATATAGCTGTTAAGTATAAATGATTTTGAAAAGTGGAACACTTGATGAAGAACTATAATGGTCCATGGTCCAGCTAAACTATAAGAAATATAAATATAACGCCTTAGTTGTTCAGCCTGATAAGCATTTTCCATAAACATAAAGACACAAACGAAGTCGCGGGCTTCAGCTAGTTTATAACATTGAAACCTGCCTTCATTTTCACAGTTGTGTTTTTGCTGGACAGAAGGAAATGTGTATTTATTTTGTTAAATGGAAATATTTTCACACAGTCAGCAGTGTTTATTTCCAGCTCTCGGAATAAAGTCCAGGACAATGCCGAAAATATGTTGCACAATTGTTACAGCAAACACTCTAGTACCGGCTCTATGTAAACTCGGAAAATCGAGTGTAAAAAGTACTAAAAATAAACATGTCTCTCAGTCCTGTCCACATTTAGGAGCGGATTTACATATAGTTTTAGTTTTTTTTGGTACTAGTGAATGTAACCGTTTTTTGTTAAAACTTGTCAAAGTATTTGAACTCGTAAAAAAAATTATTCAATGTAGGATAAATTTACCTCTTATTGAAGGATTTTTTTAAATATTATTTTAGTGCAAAAGCTAAAGACTACCAGCGTTTCGAAACGACCACTGCTGGGAAGATTACGCCAAAAGAAACCCAGTTTAGATATTTTTAACCACCTGAAGGCATCTTATATAACTTGATGATTATAATCCAATAGCAGTTGAGATCATTTACATGATGATACAATGGCGGACTACCCCTGAGTGGGATTATGTTCTGTTGAACATGTTTGACGACCTCTGTGGCGTAGTGGTCACATGCTAGTCCACCACCCAGAAGTTCCAGGTTTGATTCCTGGTAAGGGCAAGTTGGAAAATGGCCTTTTTCAAATTGTCCTGGGTCTTGGATGTTTATCTATACATGTATTTGATATAAAATATAGTATCGTTGAGTTAGTATACCATAACACAAGTCTAGAACTTACTTTGGGGCTAGCTCAATCTGTGTGATTGGTCCCTATATAATTTATTTATGTGTCTGAAATATTATTTAATTACACGGCTTTAAAATGAAATAGGACACAACTAATTAAAATAACTTCCCACAACTTGGCAGACAACCGTCAGATGTAAAGAGTTGTCTGCTACCGTTTAGAAACTCGTGCAAATGAAATTATGCGAGAACATTATGCAGCGACGTATTTAGGCAAATGACGGAGCGCAGGCAACCACAATGAATAATTTTCAGTCTTTTTATTTATATTTTATCATCAGGTCTTTTTGTCTCCACTGCACGAGAACGACTCTCTTTGAACTACCGGGGCCATTGGCTACTTAGAGCAGACAGAGGACTTGGCATACACTGTTCTCGCTGGCCAGACGGGTTGAAGAGGTCTCATCGATGTTTATAAGCTTTGTTTAACTTGTATTTCCTAACTCGCCCTATTCTAGTCTGAAAACACATGGCAAAGTTTTTATCCCAAATTTCAGTAAAACGATACTGTGAATTTGTTATATAATAAAATATCTGAAGTACCATTTATCTTATCACTTTTTATATAGGTATAAATCATGTGAGAGTCTTTAATTATGCCTTAAGGCAGGCTTCAAAGGTGAAAAAGCTTGTTTTAACTCATTACTACATTGTTATAAATGATTGTTTATGAAGTGGTTTGTGGTTGTTGTGTGAAATCTGAATGAGGCGTGCTCATTTATCTTTCACCGAAGTAAATTTAATTATTAACACTAAAAAGCATCATACATTCATTTTAAAACTATGTAATATTAATTAGTGCAGTTAATTAACCAAATAAATTATTTACTTACGTTTGTCTATGAGATAATAAATTTCTTAGTCTGTCAATTTATTAATTGGACATTACCTCTGAATACATCTACATTGATTTTATTACAATTTGTTTTATTTTTACTTAACATACGATAAGCTAGACGTGTAGGTAAGATTTACGTGTTTATTTCTCGCTCGCAAACCAAATACAGAGCCATATAGTGTTATTTTCTCTCGAATAGCGACCGCATACTGGCAAGGGAAGCGTAGACCATCCACCCACGAGGTGGTCTGACGACCTGACCAAGTTCGCTGGAAAGCGCTGGATGTAGGCCGCTCTAGATCAATAGTTTTTAAATCCATTTAAAGGCCTCCGCAGACAAGGGATTTTTGTCCGCGGACTTTTTGTCTGCTAAAATAGATCTCTTACAACTGTATCAAGTAACGCAAACAAGAGATTAAAAGTATCGCGTACAAAAAGTCCCCTGAATAACCGAGGAGCAGGGAGCAGACCGGACAAAAATACGGAAAAAAATAGAACTCGTGTGACTAGGCGAAGCAACGCACATGGCGTACTTTAGTCTGCGTTGTGCGCTGTATTGAGTGACGTACGTTTGTACGGCGATAAATGTGCGTTGAGTTTGCGGTACATTAACGGCGGACTTTTTATTCGCGGAGCGTACTTTTTTCTCCGCCGAGGAGAAAACTCCGTCGTCTGCGCAGGCTATAAGAGGCCTATATCCAGCAGTAAACAAAATGTGACTGAAATGATGATGATGATGATAGTGGTTTTTTTTATAACGTTCTTCAAACCACTTCGTACACTTTTGTTGATGACGTTTGGCATAAACCCGTCACAGCCTCTACATTATCCGGCTGAAAGTGAGCGAGCGTGGAACTCTTAAATTGTTATCGCTCAGCGAATATTAGAATTTGCAGCTTAATCTGAGCCCTTTGTACTTCGATCAGTACGAGTTTACCTAATTGAATTAAATTAAATAACTAGATGGAACAAAGTTGTAAGGGTTGGATCAATTACTTACTTGTCCTGGTTTTCACGCAAGAAATCAATTATGTACCCACATTTTAGGCGTCCTCTATATGGCATAATGGTTAACATACTAGTCCGCCATTCTGGAAGTCCTGAATTCGATCCGGATCAAGCTGGAAAAGGTGTTCTTTGAACTGTTTAGGTATTCTTTGAGTATACAAGTCGACATACAAGTTTTAACTGTAAGTACATTTAGTTATATTTAGCTATAAATCTCTAGATATTGTAATTGGTAAAAAACCGTTGTATTTAGTCTTACAATAAATAAATAATTTCATTTCGTAGTTATTGTAAACTAAAGTGTCCCGGTGTGTATATCTGTCTGTCTGTATGTCCGTGTGTCTGTACTTTGAGACTACGAGGTGACTTTTGATGCGATTTCACTAACATTTAACACATTTTTATGTAGATAATGTTTACATGTCCATTCGTGCGGGTCGCATCCAAATCCATCTTTCTAGCTAGCTACGATGCCACAGATATACAGATATATACCTCTTTTTCAATTGTAGGTAGACGAACTTTGCCCTTGCTATACATACAAATTACAAATACAAATACACATTCAATTAAAATTCACCCGTTAAAGCTTTACACAGAAACACTTGGATCTTTAATCTGTATTTCAATAGTCATAGATTACTAATAAAGGTTCTCTCTCACCGCGAATAATTGGTTCACTTAATCCAGTAAATAGGATTTAATTCTGTCAATAGGGATTCAACATGTTACTGTAATTTGAAATTTCTGTTTCAGATAATTGGTATGCGCTGTAACTGAATAATTCCCTATTTTGCGTATTTCATACACAATATGTATTGTGTACTAGCAGATACCCGCAACTTCGTTCACGTGGACTTTGTGTCACGGACGTATCTGCATCAGATCGAGATCTTCTATTTTTATACCTCAACAAAAATGCGAATCAGGCTAAACAACTCTTGCTAAGGCGTTATTTTTATATCTCTTATAGTTTAGCTAGACCATTATGGTTCTGCATCAGGTGTTCCGTTTTCCAAAATCATTTTATACTCTATATTTGTTGCCCAGGCTTAACAGCTATATAACAAAAAAGTTTCATTCGATCCGTCCAGTATTAAGATAAGCGCGTACAACAGACAGACAAACAAACAAACAAACAGACAAAGAGACAGACTTTTAAAAAATTCTTACTCTATTACTACGTCTTCATCGCCCCAAATATTTTTATTTGGAAATATATGCAATGTACAGACACATTTTTTTAACTGTTTTATTTATGTATGGATATAGATGACAGTTAATTTACTTGTTAGTTAGGTTAAATGCTAAATAAACAGGTATCACGTCTTATCATTTAACGGGGTTGACATTAACAAGGAGAGCATAAAGTAATTATTAAAAAATACCCGACCGCTTGATACCACAGCAGTACCTACATTCTACTACAAAGATTGAGCTAGTCCCAAAGTAAGTTTTTTTTACTTATTTTCTGGGAAACCAACTCAATGATTATATATTTTTCCATAAATAAATATATAGATAAATTATTAATATCAAAACACGGGTAACTCACGTATAGAGTCAGCTACTGCCGACATGTTTCGACCTCATCCGGAGGTCTTCATCAGGGCGAATGTGCCGAGAGGCCCGTACACCGCACCGGCTCGCGACACACTGATGTTAGTCGCGGGAGGCGCGGGGCGCGCGGGCAGCGCGGGCCATCGCCCTCTGCGCCCGCAGCGACAATTCGGTAGATGGTGGTTGTTGCTGGATAGTTGCGTCAAGGACTCCCTTGGATGTACTGGGAGCCGTTATTTCCTCTTCATCATCTTCTGCGGCTGGTGATAGCGCCAGTGCGTGAAAAAAGCTCACTGTATCAGAGACTGTCGGCTGTACATGGCATCTATTATGCGTCTCTTGAAGCACCGGTTTCAAGGCGGTGGGTAAACTCCAACCAACATCACGATTAAAATTAGGACGTCGCCCAATCTCTATTGCTTCTCGTATTTTACGAGGGACAAAACCTTTCTCTCTAGCTATATAGATAAACATCTAAGACCGACATCCGGGACAATTTCCCCACTTGTCCTGGCTAGATCCATCCAAGAACCACCGAGTGGCGAACTACTTACAAATGGGTACGCCACGAAGGTCATAGTGAAATATATGTAACCTACGATAACCAATAATTTTCTCCAAATAAAAAAATATTCTTGGGTTTTTTTCAGTCACAATGTAATAATTTTTATGGGCAAATGTCTTATTTAGTAGATAAGTACCTGGGCGACCGAGCTTTGCTCGGTTACATCTCAAACATTCACTAATTTTTTTTAAACTTGTCTAAAAACAATGCAAAATAAAAAAAAATATAAACTAAAACATAAAAAAAAACAAAAGTAAGTCACCGAGTGGGATTCGAACCCGTAACACTCTTTCTAGCGGTCGCTATCCTTAACCACTGAGCTAAATCAAGGCGGTCGCGGCGCGACGAAATTAGCGACCATATTCTGCGTGGAAAGAAAAACGCATGAAAACTCGAAAACACGCGTTTTCAAAAACATAAAACTAATCTAGATCGATTGTTTAATCCCGAAAACCCCCATATACAAATTTTCAGCGAAATCGTTAGAGCCGTTTTCGAGATCACAGAAATTTATAAATAAATAAATATATATACATACATACAAGAATTGCTCGTTTAAAGGTATAAGATTTAATCAACAAACCTATGTACCTTATTCTTCATCAACAATGTCATCTCTGGGAGTGACAGAAGTCAAAACTTGGTGTTGGTAACAGTGTCGCGAGTTCAATGGTTTCCCATCTCAAAATATGCTTTTCGTGCATGCCCAACGTGCCTAAAGAAGTTTTCACTTCAAAAACTGTAACCATTCGTTCCTATCCTTCTAAAGATAATACTAGAATATTCACACATCGATTCTTACGTAAAAATGCACTCAGAGGGGACGTAATGCCCTTGATAGCTATTACGCCCGCACTAAACCTTGCCTAAACCCTTTTATTAGGCCAATATCGTAAAACCAGAGAATTGTAACTTGCGAGCTCAGGGTACTCACCTGAGAGGATATTTACATAGATTAGTTCAATTTTTAAAGGATTAAGTATTGTAATGAACAAAATGTGTAAAATATTTTGAATTAGATTTGTTTTATATAAGGTCTAAAAAAATATACTGAAACTATTTTAAGAATGAATTAAGTCAATGATACTGATCATTTTTAAGGAACACATAACGAAATATGAAAAGTTATTTTTGGCCTCCCGTACAAGTTGATCGAACAGCTGATCCAAGTTTGTATGGAAAGCCACAAATAGTGGTTCATATACCACCACTGATGATGATGATCTGACCGCGAAGCGCTGGATGCAGGACGCTCTTGATCAGTCATTTTGGAAATCTTTGCGTGCGGTCAGGCCTATGTCCAGCAGTGGACTTTGTGCGGCTGAAATGATGATAATGATAATTAGGTCATGAATATGATATAAGTATTAAGTATGTTCAGTTCATGTTAATTAGATCAAATAAAAGAAAAATTAAATTTTAAACCAAATATGTAACGTGACATGCTTCGAGTTCATTACTTCAATATTAAAAAATGGCGACATGGACCGAATTCAATTATTTTATAAATAAATAAAATTATTCAAGCAAACATAAATTCCGAGAAAATCTTGCCTGGCGTTGTTTAATAAAATATATACAATATTTTATTTATACTACTCTTTTTAAAAATCTAGTCCAAACTTTTTAATTCTTCTATGAAAACGTCACGCACTCGTTATAAAATATGTATGCAACATCACGTTGTGCGTCATCTACTCACTCATAGTCCCTGCTTTTATTTTTACCTACCTACGCAATTCTCAATAGTGACAGTTAAATTTTTTACAGAATGTGTATTTGTCGACATTTTGTCAAGCAATAAAAAAAAGTAAAAAATCAGAAGGATTCTTCTTGCCTTTTTCTGCCTGCATTTATTTGATACTTACTAGATGTATATTATGAATATGTTGTGGTTGGATTTTTCCACCATGACGCTAAAAGTGGCTTTTGGGTCTTGCGGCCCTAGGCTCTGCATAGAGCCGCAAGACCCAAAATGCTCTGTCTGCCCCATTAGGGATAAAGACGTGATAGTATGTATGTATGTATACAAAGAAATAAAATTACTTATGTAGATATGAATTCTTGTATGTTATTTTCATAAATTTTAATAAGTCCATAAAAAAGTTTAAGCTCAAATGAGAGTCAACGAATCAACATAGAAATAACAGTCTTAAAACTTTTTGTTTTTCTTATTGTTCGCGGTTCGCGGGTAGTCAAAAAGAAATCGCAATTCTAAAATAGGAAAAAAAAGCCCTGTCTTTGTTAAAGAAGTTACGAAAAGCTTACATTATTCTTTATTGAAACGTCGTTATTCGAGCATGTTACTTTAATTGTATCTTTGTGTACTTTACAATTATTCCAAAAAAAACTGTTCGTGAAAATCATTTTGGTATTTTGAACAATTAAGAAGGCCTGAGATAATAATCAGGACGATAACGGTGAAGGACATTTGCAACTCACATCCTTTTTGATAATTTCACGTATAAGTCTGTTGTACTATTGTATAGTAGTGTGGTACTTATGCTAAGGCATTCTGTATAGTTTTTTTTTTTGTGAAATATGGCAGAGCCTATGGAACTCCAATTGCTACAATCCTGACAGACTTGGTGTTAAGTGTTACATAGATAGAATAAAGTTTTTTTCTTAAAAACTATACAATTTTTTTTTAAATATGTTTACAAAGGCATGAATAGATGTTGCGTTTTAAAATTAATTTCGTTCGTGCCTAAAATCAACTCCGCTGTGTTACCCGCACCTGAAGAGAAGAAGCACATCCTGCATACCAAATTTTATCAAAATCGGTCCAACCGTTTGCGCGTGAAAAAGTAACAAACCTACACACATACTCACAAACTTTCGCCTTTATAATTAGTGTTATCTTACAATATCTATTTTTTAAAATCAAGCTTATGTCATTTAATTAACTCGTACAAGATCGACAGAGCATTTTGTGTCTTGCGGTTCTAAGTAGACAGAGCCCAGGGCCACTTGTAGCGTGATGATGGACGCAAAGGTAGAAAAGGAATTAAAATAGTAATGGATTGCTAGTCGCATCGCTTATATACATGCAACATGATTCGCTAATTAATCCTTCGATCGGCTTCCACGTTCTACACGGGAAGAGAAACAGTCACGTACAACGTACGTTTTTTCTTTTCTTTCAGACCAGCATGAAAGTATGGATCTACGAATAAAATGCCCACAAAGGACGTAATGGCAGTAAAATGGCGGGCTGGGTTATGTGAGTTCACAGTCTTCACAATGATTGATCAAAGAACTTTTCGAGTGCAGCGATGCAAACCGAGCATCTTATCTACGGAGGGGACTGGGAACTTGAAACGTCTCTACACGACATTTTTTGCTAATAATAAACTTTTATTGATAAAAACTGCCTCCGTGGTGTAGTGGTTAGAGCGTTCGGCTCATACCCGGAGGTCGCGGGTTCGATTCCCGGCGGGGACAACGGGGACACAATAAGGACTTTGTGTTGTTGTCCTAGTTTGGTTAGGACATTGTAGGCTGATCACCTAATTGTCTGATAAGTAAGATGATCCGTGCTTCGGAGGGCACGTTAAGCCGTCGGTCCCGGTCACTGTATTTGACATTGGTCGTTACCTGAAACCATGTCAGAGGCCTTTAAGGCGGTTTAAAAACTCTGAGACTAGTGTTAGTCACTAACACACACGATAAGAAGTAGAAGATTGATAAAAATCCGGTGATTAACTTATAAAATGTATTAGGGAAACGAAAATTTCATACGAAATCAATAGAAAGTTTTTAGACGTTTAAAGGAGTTAGTCGCGAATTAGTCTATGTAGCAACTGGCGTAAACTCATGGGCATTCGCAACTACGGAACCCTACAATGCGCGGGGCCCGACGCGCACTTGGCCCATTATTATGTAAATTATAATACTTAAAATCCAAGACCAGGGGCCACATACCTATCTTGATCAGCCATGTAAACTTGAAAAAATATCATTAAAAACGGAAAAATCCTTTTTTCTACTCCTGTACTGTTATCTGTCTTTTAAATGGTTCTGAACACTAATGTAAGAACATTGATAATATGATTGCAGAAAAAAGTCTATACTCTATGCCTCATAATAGCACATGTGTCGTTATTTCACTAAAACGATACGCCTAGCCATAGACCTAGAACTTTTTTTTTCTATAGATTTACCATACTTCCAACATAAGAAAAAAATTTTTCTAACATAGTCACTAAAAAGACGTCAATTTAAAAAAAAGTTTACCATAGATACCATATAGATCAGTACTTGTATTCTAAATGTGATTTACCAAACATATGTCAAACATTTTCATATTTTCTTTGTTTGTTTTTGTATTTTATTTAGTAAATATAGTCGTAGAAAAAGTATTGTATGCAACGTTGTATAAGTACGTCAAAAAATGCTCGATGGCGTCTAATTACGATGCGAGCCTTGGCGAGCATGCAACCTGCGCCACTCGCATTTTTTGACCGTTCTTATGCAACTGTTGCATAACATACTGTCGCGTAGGACGATAAGTGATAATGACAATGTCAACGTCACAAATTCAAACTAGGAGAATTCATCTAAAGGGAAATTTCGTCACTCACGTCAGCACACGATTGGCCTAGCGGTCTTGGTGTTGGACTGTGAATCCATAGACCCCAGGTTCAAATCACAGTCACGTATAGTGTTTTTGAAGTTTTGTAAGAAGTTTCTAGATAACTCTAGATTAAATTGGAATGAAAATACGGGCCAGAAATAAAAGAAGACAAAAGAAAATTTATGACTTAAGTTTAGAACTTTGATGCGATATTGTTCGCATCCGGGGGGTATATAAGCAGAACCAGGCGCGGCCTACGCCAGTTTAGTTTGAAAGTAAAATCCGAAGAAGGAAGAAGGAAGAAGAAAAAGGAAGAAAAGTAAAAGTGGAAGTAGTGAGTAAAAAGTAAAGTGTAATAGTGAGTGAAGTGAAGTGTTCAGTGCAGTAAATACGCGCGAGAGACGCTTCCGCGCGTGACAGTGCAGTGACGTTTACGCGTGTGACAGTGCAGTGACATTACCGCGCGTGACAGTGCAGTGACGTTTCCACGCGCAAGACAGTGCAGTGACGTTTCCGTGTGTGTGACAGTACAGTGACATTCCCGCGTACGTACCTGTGACAACTGTGAGTACCCTAGAGTCGTAAATAAAGGCACTATTCCATAGGATTGGTGTTTCCTTTCCTATCCCCAACCCACTCTCGTGACAATACTATTATTCATTTTAGTATTTTCACAGCATGGACATGTGAGAAATTTTTGTTCTAGGCACGTTCTTTCAATTGTTATGGATATTATGATGAAAAATATAATGTTAACAAAATGCCGCGTCACGAGTAGTCACGGACTGTTTCCTTTTGTAGCTGTAGGTATATAAAGAAATTCACTTTCTGATCTATTGTAAAGGGCCTATTATTTATCACACTTTTGTTTAGTGGCCAAAGTTTAAATCAATTGAAGTAAGTACTTAGTTAGTTCAAACATATTTCCAGTAAATAGAAGTTCGCTTGACTATTGGTGTGACGGCCCCGGACTTTGTCTACCCCGGTAGGGAAAAAGACGTGGCAATGATTCCGTATTTTATTATTAAAAATAAAATTGCAAAAAACCTACTACCATTTTGGAACCACCACTGTTGCCCATTGTAATCGAAGTATTTGAAGGTATAATTAAATTAACATTATTTACCTATTTGCCAAGAAAAACCACAATTGAAATCTTTCGTATCCGTTTAGCAAAATATGTAAAGCATCGTTAAGCCGTTCAGTGACCCGTCTCGGGCCTAAATTCCCGTCTAAAGTTCCCACCCAGGATTCGGAAACCTGGTAAAAATATGCAACATGTTCCGTATCTTTTCAGCATGGACCATATTAACATAATGCCCCAGAGGCTTAAAGACAGACGCGATCTCCCTGTATTCTTACGACTAGTAGCGAAAATTTATTCAAAAATTGTTAAAACGGAATTTATGTTTTAACTCAATTTCTTCAAATTCAAAGTGAATGAGTCCCACCAGTGTATCTGTGGTAGAACCGTAACCGAGTTGGGCCACCACGGATTAGCTTGTCAAAGGAGCGCCGGTCGTTTGTCCCGACAAGGCACATTGAACGACATCATCCGAAGGGCCCTTGTCTCGGTAACCGTTCCAGCCGTCTTGGAACCGAGCGGTTTACTGAGATCAGATGGCAAAAGGCCTGACGGGATGTCACTGGTACCGTGGAGCCTGGGCAAATGTCTAATTTGGGATGCCACGTGCGTGGATACTCTTGCGTCCACGCATTTGACGTCAACGTCTGTGCGAGCCGGCGCGGCTGCTGTTTCGGCGGAAGCTCTGAAACGCAGAAAATATGAAGATCTGCTTGGAAATTATATTTTTGTGCCTTCCGCCGTAGAGACAATGGGTCCATGGGGCCCAGAAGCCAAATCTTTTGTGACTGAGATTTCAATGCGTCTCCGCGATGTTACGGGCGATTCAAGGGCGGGCAGTTTTTTTGCACAAAGAATTTCTATTGCGGTGCAGAGGGGCAATGCTGCCAGCCTTCTGGGTACCCTACCTCGCGGCGACGCGTTGGAGTCTCTTTTTTATTTATAGTTATTTTTTTTTATAATTTAAAAAAAAAAGAGACGAAAAAAAAAATTCAATTTCTTATAAAAAAATTATACAAGCATTTATTTTGAAGCCAAAGTACTTATTAAGACAAAGTCTAGCTTGGGCTTATTTTAGCCCAAACTGGAGTTGAGTCGGTATATTACTGGGTTCCATTGACCATTTTCCGTCTCCGTTAACAGACCCTTGGCATCATCTACCATAAAGTGCCTGTCTAGACAAATCAAACGAGTTATATTCAATGAGGTTATGTTGTTTTATAACTGAGTTTCGTAAAATTTCTCCCGGCTCCATCATCGAAACAGCTCATTAACTTTATAATATTGTATTGTCATCCGACTTGCACAAGTATATTTCAGCTAAATCGGTTGAGGTTATCTGGTTGAAAATAAAATTGCAAGATTTGACCTAAAAAATCATATATACATTGCAAGTTAGATAAAAGCTTGTGAAAAAAAAATTATATTGTCCGCTAAATATTCACAGACAAATATCGTATTACATAAACATAAGTTTATAACATATTGTGTTGTCATTTATCATTTTATTAATTAATAAATCTTCCATACATTTTTGGTACAAACAAAAGACAGTTAGGAAGGAGTAACAAAGTTATAAAAATCCGCTCGGTCGTAATCCACTCCGAGGAGTCCGAGGCAACAATAGAAAAATGACCTGGAATTTTAAAACCAGGTTTCAATCCCTGGGTACGCTCTTGCCTTCCCGATCTCTTGATTGCAGCCGGGACAATGGGAATTTTATCTTGAATTTTACCTAGTGCGGGTAGAATATGGAGTGTTTTCTGAATTCATAAATAAAAGCATTTACTCTAAGTACGTCTTTTAGAAACTTCAGCCGTAAAAAAAACATTATTTAATTAAGTATGTTAACAATAACAATATATCTGAACTCAAAAAGGCTTCATTCAGCGTGCGTTTAAATGTTTGGTTTTGGTTGGAACGAAATTACTAAAACAAAACCCTAAAAATTCCAGCCCCTAAATATTTACGGAAAAATCTTACACTTCTTTTCGCCTAGCCCCTATCCGCCAAGTTCGCACCGTAGGTTGTTATTCGGAACTTTGTCCGAATAACAACCTACTTCATTTTCGTTTAGAGGTTTCTTATAGGTCATCTCCAAAGTTCTTCATCATATATTCACCAAATTAATATGAGACTAACTAGGTGCTAAGGTTTTCAAATAAAAAAGACCATCAGCATCGGTTCACAAGTGGCGAAGATATCACGTAACTTACATATAAAACATACAGGTCGAACAGATACCCTTCTGTTATGAAGTCGATTCAAACACTACCCACCGTAAAATGTTAAATGATCTCACATGAATTTCGTCGAGGCAATTCAAGCAAAAAGGTACATTAGTCCCTTCCATTAGGCTATTATTCGTCGCATGATAAATTTATTACACGCAATTAATATAAGAGCCGATTGTAATACCCACGTGAGAGCCCATTTTGAAGATGAGTCGACTAAAAATAGTCTCGAGTGTTCTTGTCTCTTTGCCGTACTTAGTTGGTGATATATCGCGCATTTTTCTTTTCTTTTAATTCGTCAAAAACATTTCTAACAAATGATTAATGTTTATTATAAGCGGCACTTAGTACGAATCTTTTTTGTTGGGTCTAACTTTTCGAATAAGAGTTATAAGTGACATCCCTTGCGATCGCAGACAGAGCATGATCGTGCTTAGTTTCGTTTAAACCTATATATGGTACAGCTAAAACCCGTTTTTAGAGAGAACCCGTTTTCCACGACAGAATCAATGGAGGACTTAAGTACGATGCTTGAAGACCTAAATCGAGATTCCCAACAGGTCGGCCTAGAAATGAATACTGACAAGGCGAAGGTCATGTCAAATATGCACGTTACACCTTAGTGAATATTGCTAAACTTAACAGCTCTTTAAGGCCAGGGGGGTTACTCTATAAAATAATACGTTAATCGTACGATAGTGACGTCCTATTTCTATGTCAAACCAAATTAAACTTTATCATCATACAGTTCTCAATGTTGCTTAACACTGAAACGCAGATACGCAGTAAAGTCCCTCTTGCGTATCGCTTTCGGAGTAACCCACCAGTTATTCACTTGAATTAAAAAAGCACATATACAATACATAGCTCGACAAAAGATCTGAAAATAAGAAACTTCAAAACCCACCTAGGAACATCGAGATACCTGTCGAAAACTTTCATGACGCGGGCGTTGCCCTGGGCAACAACTTTTACTTAAGAAATTTGATTTCTTATGATTCGCGAACTCTTATAAAACTTTTGAGCTTTAATGCATCCACTTTCTCCGGTTTACTTCTAAAGCTACTGAAACAAACTTAAAACTTCGAAGCCGTCAGTCAAAGAAAAACTTTTCTATTCAATTCGCCTGGGCCTCAACCAAACCATATTTAGAAGCATCAGAAACTTTCAGGTAAACAAGTTTTTAAGACGTTCTTTCGGCTTCTCTGTGAAATGTTTAATGATTGCTATGTGACCTTATTTACCTTATTTCTTTTTCTCTTGGCTTTCTCGCAATTATTTTCAGACATTAGGTAGTTGTAATCAAAACAGGTTAAAAAAGGTCATTCTATCACATTTATTTTCAGACTTTAGGGTATTAGTAATCAAAACAAGTTATAAAAGGTCATTCTACACATAAATTATACTTTGCTATTTTTAACACTATTATTTTAATATCTTTATGTAGAATGGGACTGACAGATAATTTGTGTCTTGCGGGTCTAAGCAGACAGAGCCCAGGGCCGAGAAATTCAAAGGCTATTTTTAGCATGATGGTGGGAGAAAAGATGAAATAACTAGCCAAGTGCGAGTTGAACTCGCGTGGAGAGGGTTCCGTTCAATGCCAAAGTTAATCACATTTGCAATCCTCACAGTAAGATGCGAGTAAACTACTTAAGGCGAAATGGGAGCAGAAGTGGCGCCCTCATTTGAAATGAATCGTTTAAAAGTAAACTAGCTGTACCCGCGGGCTTCGCTCCCTGTGGGAATTTCGGGATAAAGAGTACGCTATATCCTTCCCCGAGTCTCAAAATATATTCATACCAAATTTCATCCAAATCGGTTCAGTAGTTTAAACGTGAAGAGGTAACAAACAAACAAACAAACAAACAAACAAATATATAAACTCACTTCGCATTTATAATATTAGTAGGAAGTAGGATAGTAGGAAGTAGGATATGCTGATAATTAAAAAATTTACTGCCAACAATCTGTAGAAAGACCTTTTAATTATTGAATGAATACCTACCTTTGAAAGCTTCAGCCTTAGCTTTAGCCTTTTACGAAGAGAACCACCTAGTCTGACTTGGTGTAAAGAATACATAAAAGATAACTAACGTCTAAAAAAATCTACAAAAAAAACTTCTTCTTCTTCTTCAGCCCTTATTCACCCATTGTTGGGTATAGGCCTCTTCTGTTTCCAATTGACCCGGTCATTTGCAGTTCAAATCCAGGTCTTGCCCAATATTTTGTAGATGTCATCGACCTGGTGGTTATCGGCAGAGTAGAATAGGACCACTCCAAGTCTTCCCGTGTATGTCGTAGAAGGCGACTTAGGAAATGCGAGGTTTACAAAGCTTATAAACATAAACATCAATGAGACCTCTCCAACTCGTCTAGCCAACGTGGAGAGTGTAGGCGAAACACTCTGTACCTATACTGTGGCCAAGAATGGCTCTAGTAGTACAAGAGAGTCGTATTCCTGCAGTGGAGACACCACTGCAGGAATTCGACTCTCTTTACGAAAAGACTTGATGACGATGACGATGATCGACCCGGTGCATAGGTGGCTTCCTAATTTTTCTCTGACGAGGTCGCCCAAAGACCATCTTCTCTTATGCTCGGGTGTCCAGCCCATCTCCTTTGTAGTTATCGAAAAAAAAGAGGGGTATTATAAGTTTGACGCTAGTGTCTGCCTGCCTGTCTGTCCGTCTGTCTACCTGTGTGTCCGTCTATGGCATATCGTAGTTAGTTAAAATCTTTATGCACCAAAATATAATGTGACAGACAAGATACATAAAACAGATGTCAAAAGGCGGCCTTATCGCAACTGCAGTCTTCTATAGCGGGGTCGTAGTGACGAAGGACTCTTCATACAAACAACGAGCCACTATTAATATTGTATATTTAGTAACAATGTTATATACGTAAAACACAAGTAATATTTTCCAGCACAATGCGCGAGATGTTATTTATAATAATTATTTATGTAGTTTCGCAAGCTTCGTAGGCAGCCGCAGAGAAGATCAAGAAGTCTGTCGTAGAACGTCACTTTGTTTCTTCTTGTCACCGGGCGAAACTTCTTGTAGGTGGCCAGTGATTTCATAGAGAGCGGCTAGGCGCGCAAGAAGGTAAGTGTTTATGTCTGACTGTTGTGTTTATTTTGTATGTGTAGTGGGATGTGTGATATACTAAATATATATGTAGGTATAGTAATATAGTAATTATATATAAATAATTTTATGATTATGTGGACACGCCACATCACTCCCCCCCTGAGGCCGTCCTAGGACGGACGATAGTGGGCCGGAGGCTTAACAATTCTTCCGGACCTTGTCCGGTGATAGTTACTTTCAGTGTCTTTCTCATTCATTTCTTTTTCAGGTATATTATCTTCTTTGTTTTCATTATTCTGTTCAGGTATACTGTGCAAAGGATCTGGGCTATTGTTAACAAAGTAAGCTGGTTTTATTCTGTCGATGGATACTGTTTGCTCTTTGCCTTTTATTAATAATTTGTAAACTTTATCTTTTCTTTCTAGAATCTGATAAGGCCCTGAATATGCTGGCTGGAAAGGAGGTTTGACGCTGTCGTCTCGAAGGTAAGCGTGTGTTGCAATTTTCAAATCTTTAAAAATGAAGATATTTTTGTTGCAGTGACGTGATGCTGGTACTGGGCGGATATTTTCTATTATCGAGCGAAGTCGCGCGATGAAGTCGGTCACGTCAGTTGTTGTGACCGTGTTAGGGTTGAAGAATTCTCCAGGTAGCCTCAGTGTTTCTCCGTAAAGAAGTTCAGCGGGCGATGCTTGTAGGTCTTCTTTGATAGCGCTCCTGATGCCGAGCAGTACCAAGGGAAGAGATTCTGTCCAGCTAGCAGTGTTGTGGCATGTTATTGCTGCTTTTAACTGCCGGTGCATTCGCTCGACCATGCCATTACAAGCGGGGTGGTATGCAGTGGTTCTTTTGTGATTGAATCCGGTTATATCTGACAGATATTTGAACAAAGCGGATTCAAATTGCCTTCCGCGGTCTGTTACGATCTCTGTTGGGCATCCAAAGCGGGAAATCCATCCTTGAAGCAGTGCTTTTCCAACAGTTTCTGCTGTAATATCGGCTATGGGGTAGGCTTCAGGCCATCTCGTAAATCTGTCCACAGCTGTCAAGCAGTATCGAAAACCATCTGATATGGGAAGGGGTCCAATGAGATCAATATGAACATTTTGAAATCTGGCTTTAGGAAGATTGAATGTACTTAGAGGTGAAGAAGTATGCCGGGTGACTTTTGATGATTGACACGCGTGACATGCTTTTGACCATTCTCTGCAATCTTTTCTAATTCCAGGCCATACGAAACGCTGGGCGACCAAATTTGCAGAACTTTTAGCGCCAGGATGACTAAACGAGTGAAGGTTCTCGAAAACTTGTCTTCGGAAGTGTTGAGTAACGAAGGGTCTTTCGTTCCCGGTGCTAATGTCACAATAAATGGGCATGTTAGCTCCGTCCAAATTAACTTTCCTGAGTCGAAGCGCTGTAGATGAGTCTTTGAGAAGGTTCTGCAGTTCGGTGTCTGACGACTGAGATTTCGCTAAAGCTGTCAGGTCTATGGGTTGCGTAATTTCCGTTATTCTGGAGAGAGTATCAGCTACCACGTTATCTTTTCCAGATATATGTTGGATATCCGAAGTGAATTGGGCGATATAATCCAAATGCCTAAATTGCCGTGGTGAGCAGTTTTCTTTCTGGGACTTGAATGCGAAACAGATAGGTTTATGATCAGTATAGATCGTGAAGTGTCTGGCTTCTAGCATGTGACGAAAATGTTTGATGGCTTCGTAGATGGCTAGTAATTCTCGATCGTATGGAGAGTACTTCTGTTGAGATGGGCTCAATTTACGAGAGAAGAAAGCTAACGGTTGCCAATCGCCGTCTTTTAGTTGCTGTAAAGCTGCTCCAATAGCCGTATCTGAAGCATCCGTTACTAGAGCTAATTTAACGCCTAAGTCTGGGTGAGCCAAGAGGGTTGCCTGGCAAAGACTTGTTTTGCACTCTTCAAATGCCTCCAGGAGCTTTCCAGAGATGGTAACGGGAGATGAGCCTTTGACTGAACCTGCCAACAAGGCGTTTAGAGGGGCTTGTATTTTTGCTGCACCTGGGATGAATCGGCGATAATAGTTGATCATCCCGAGGAATCTCCGTAGTTCTTTCACGTTCTTCGGGATTGGGAACTCCTTAATAGCCTGAGTCTTTGTGTCGAGGGGCTTAATACCTTTTTCAGAAACATTGTAGCCTAAGAACTTGACTTCAGATGCTCCAAATACACATTTTGAAGTATTAATGACCATTCCAAATTCTTGAAGTTTGGTGAATATCTGCCGTAGGTGTTCCATGTGGCTCTCCTCGTCACGTGAGCAGATTAAAAAATCGTCCAAGTAACAGTAACAAAAATCAAGGCCTCTGGTCATCTCATCGACAAATCTTTGGAATGTTTGACCTGCGTTCCTCAATCCAAAAGTCATGTAATTGAATTCGAACATTCCAAAGGGCGTTGTGATGGCTGTTTTAGGGATATCATCAGGGCAGACTGGTATCTGATTGTAGGCTTTCACTAAATCTATTGTGCTGAAGACCTTACAGCCAGAAACATTATGTGTGAAATCCTGCACATGTCGTATAGGATATCTGTCTGGAATCGTGCGAGCGTTGAGCATCCTGTAGTCACCGCATGGTCGCCACCCGTTGTCTTTCTTTGGAGCTAGGTGCAGCGGCGAAGCCCAGGGACTCTCCGATGGACGAGCAGTTCCATTCTTCAACATTGCTTCAAATTCAGCTTTCGCTATTTTTAGTTTGTCCGGTGCCAATCTTCTCGGTGTGCACGAAATTGGCGGTCCTGGCGTTGTCCGAATGTGATGGACTGTTTGATGCCGTGGTATCCGCTGTGTGCCCGAGGGACGAGTTATTTCCGGGAAATCACTAAGTAGCTTGTGATACTTCGAGTCGCCGTATATAGTTTTCACTGACGAAATGCTAATAGTTGAAGTTGCTAGGGATGCTGCCGTTGACAATGTGGTTTTATTTTCAATTAGCCGACGATTACGACAGTCCACCATTAAATTGTAGAAGGAGAGGAAGTCGACTCCTATAATCGGTTTAGTGACGTCTGCCACTATGAATCGCCACGGAAAATCGCGTCGAAGACCGAGGTTTAAGTCCAGATGGATAATGCCATAAGTCTGGATAGGCGTCCCGTTTGCAGCAAAAAGTCCATACGAGGTTGGTTCTCGCCATTGATTAACTGCTGTACGAGGGTAGACACAGAGGTCGCTGCCTGTATCAACTAAGAACTGCATCTTAGTCCGTCTGTCCATTACAAACAAGCGACTGTACGACGTGGGGCAGTCATCTGTCGCCATTAACGACCGCCCTTGCAGTTTTCCGACCTCTCATAGTCACACGGCTGCTGACATGACTTAGCGTTCTCACGGTATTTGTGATGGTAGAAACAAATTGGGTACCTTCTATAATAATTTTATGATTATGTGGACACGCCACACTTCCAAACAACCGAGGTAGGTACGTAGCGCTCGAACGGATGGACCTATTTCGATGTAGTTTTTTTACGTGAAAGCAACTTCCCTTGCGGTAGTTCTAGCTATGTTTTATAAAAATCGATTCAAGCGTTTTAAAGTTATTGGGTGAAAACGCTTCAAATTCGGGGTTTTGTAATTTACTTGAAAAATAAAAGATGGCGCTACAGTTTCAATACATTATGTAGTTCCGCCACTTATCACTAGATGGTGCCATCGATGGTTTTTTCAATTTGCCTACCTATATAGAAAATAAACTTGTAACTTGGTCACTATTACTGCGATATCAGCGTGTCTTACTAAAAATATTTAAAACAAATTCTAACATATTTTCAAACATAAAGAAAATTCTTAGTAAGATAATAAGGTAAAATTTAAAGCACGTTCTTTGAGGATAAGTAGCACATTCATCACTTTTAATCAAAGTGGATCTAAGTAGCCGGTCTGCGGAAATGAATTTTTAATTACCTTTTGTTGCGAGGTATGAAGATATTTTGCAACTTTGTAGCTTTTAGTCAGACAAAGTGAATGAAGAATGCATTACATACTTTGTGAAAGTTATCAATACTAGTTTGAGAGAAACAACATAAATGTACTTATTTCTTTTCTCGCGCGGAATGTTTAAAATATTACATTAATTGTAAAATATTAAATACGAAATGTGTGTTTATACCGAATTTTATGTGTACTAATGCAAAGTTTAATAATATTGACCTGTCAAAAAATGTTATCATCTTTATTTTTGAAAGCAAACTTATTTCAGTCAAAATTACAATAAGCATACTTACATAATGTAGTTTGACGCCTTTCTGGATTTAGATAATCATGATTCTATTTAACCCACTTTAATTAGAAAACAAAAGTGATATGTTGTGACATTACATTTCGTCAGGTGATGAAAAATTCAATCGCATATTATGTTATTTGCCATCAAAATTAATAAATTTAATAAATAATAATTAACACAGTAATGAATTCATTACGCGCCTTTGATATTATTTTCAAAATTTAATTAAATTTACCTATACCTGAAATAAGAGCATGTTAAATATTGTAATTGTAGCACAATATCAATTTTGTTTCGCTTATTTCAGTTTGAATTTTTTGGTTGGACCCTTTGTCTAAAAGTTTTTAAATAAGTTCTTTATTATTCTATTCTTATAGTTTTTTTTTTTCAGGAAATATTAATTTTTAAAGTGCGTGTGAAAGTCTAATTGCTGAGTAAACATTCCAGTCTTTGAATTTTTGTCTTACAGTGATACCGAAAAGTGCCCGGAAAAATAGGTGTATGATCAGTCTTCTTCTTATCGTGTGTATTAGTGACTAACACTAGTGTCAGAGTTTTTAAACCGCCTTAAAGGCCTCTGATATGGTTTTAGGTAACGACCAATGTCAAAGACAGTGACCGGGACCGACGGCTTAACGTGCCCTCCGAAGCACGGATCATCTTACTTATCAGACAATCAGGTGTAAGCCTACAATTTCCTTACCGAACTAGGACAACAACACAAAGTCGTTGCCCCCGCCGGGAAACGAACCCGCAACCTCCGGGTATGAGCCGAACGCTCTAACCACTACACCACGGAGGCAGTCCATGTATGATGAGTATGACATCTCGACTTTTTTTTAGTAGTTTTACAGAAAATTCCTCGATCGGGTAAAATGTTGAAAAGGAAAAAGGGTGTCTTATATTTTGAAGTGAACGACTACAACTTGTATATACGCCCAACGGGTATATTAATCTTTCTTAAAGATTTACATTGTCTCAAAATGTGAGACTTCTTATGTAGTAAAAGGAAAAACTATAAATGTCACCATTTAGAAAGATTAACGTGACACTGTTACGGTGTACGAAAAAATAATGTAAAGTATACTTGTACTATTCACGTACCTTGTTTCGGCAGTTTTTTACTTTTATAGAGGGTTTCGCAAGTAGGTTATAATTCCTGTGACAAACCAATTTTTTTGATGTAAGGGTCTTCTTCTTATTGTGTGTGTAAGTGACTAACACTAGTGTCAAAGTTTTTAAACCGCCTTAAAGGCCTCTGACATGGTTTTAGGTAACGACCAATGTCAAAGACAGTGACCGGGACCGACAGCTTAACGTGCTCTCCGAAGCACTGATCATCTTACTTATCAGACAATCAGGTGATCAGCCTGCAATGTCCTAGCCAAACTAGGACAACGACACAAAGTCGTTGCCCCCGCCGGGAATCGAACCCGCGACCTCCTAGTATGAGCCGAACGCTCTATCCACTACACCACGGAGGCAGTTAGTTGGCTCAGTTTGAACCAAGCTATGGTCAGGCAGTTGATTCAGTTTGAACCAAGCTTTGGTCAGGCAGTTGGTTCAGTTTGAACCAAGCTTTGGTCCCTTGTATAATTAAAGCGACCGTTTTCAAACAAGGTAGCAAGTGCGTACATTATAGGCACATAAACACTAAAGTTAATTTTTCAGGGACCAGTGCTGCTCCTATTTGAAAGTAAACGGAGAAATTATTAAAAATTTGTATCATGCCGTTTAAAGTAAGAACATGAAGCTTTTTTAGCTTTTTATCATTTTAGCGAAAACCGGTTCCTTTTAGCCATAATGCATAGAACCTTCACGTTCTCACTTTAGACTATAAACAGGTCTGGGTCACCCTTCTCTCGCTCTAACGAATTATGGTTTTGAGCGACAGAATCGGATAGCAGCATAGAAATATGCTGTTCCATGCTGCCAGATGTAGCCAACCTTACAGGCAAAAAAAAATTCAAAATCCTATAAGTCGTTTTTGAGTTTATCCATTACAAAGGTTGAAAACTCTGACACCAATTTTGTTCACGCACACAAAATAAGTAATTCAATAATATTCCCTAAACTACACAAACGATTTTAAAAATGTAAGTCAAGTACACCCTTTCAAGTATACCCTTTCAAACAAGAAAGAATTTTCCAAATCAGTCTTACTTACTGCAGCCTCTCTTGCTGACATCCTCTGCTTTCCTTTTGTGGCTGTTGTGGTTGTTGGTCGTCAACTTGCCCTTTGGCAAAGGCCTCCCCCAGCTGCCTCCATAGCATTCTGTTCCTTGTTTTCCTTCTCTATAACCCTCCAGCTGCTTTCTTGCTTCATCTCAGGACTGATGAAATCATATGTATCTTCGAATAATCGGGGAATATACATAAGAAAAGATCACGGCGAATTGATAACCTTTTTTTAGAAGGCGATTAAAAAGTAATACTCCCATGCTGGTCTGGGTGAAACGAAAAAACTTAGAATGTACCAGCTGCTTCTCTTCCCGCGCAGATCGTAAAAGCCAATCGAGGGAATGGGCAAAAATTCGATTCATTTTAACAGGCGATGCGGCTAGCATCCCGTCACTGTATTGATTGCTTTTCCATCTTCTCGCCCACTATGACGCTAAAAGTGGCTTTTGAGTCTTGCAGCCCTAGGCTCTGCATAGAGCCGCAAGACCCAAAATGCTCTGTCTGCCCCATTAGGGATAAAGACGTGATAGTATGAATGAATGATGAATGATTAAAAAGTTTCACACCATTTTGCAATTCATTTCTAAAGCTCGGCTCTTTAAATACGCAATTTTATCCTTATTATAACCTATGCTAAGGGCTTTTATATACATACTTTTATTTCCCTGAGTTCCTCATTGTAATATTTTACAATGGAGATAAAACACAATGGAATGCGTCGCACGTTTCGCTGTAAGTGCGTGTAATAAAGCATTTGTCATCGTAAATTCGTAACAAACACCCAATTTTCCTTATGTTTGGTTTTTGTATAGTCGTAAAAAAGTGTTGTTCGATTCATCTTATAAAAAATAACTGAACTTAACCTTAGTGGTTACATCTTATATGCTATAAATTATATAAATAAAAAAACTATTATATAAATAAAAATATCAGAGGAGTAACCAGAAGGCAATGCTCACTCTCTATGCAAAGTGACCAGGGTCTGCCAGCCCCTTGGTCACCTGCTATGTACCTCAACTAGCAATTTGTATAGCTTAACCTGTCGTCTTTGCAAAACACCAGACACAATAGTAAAACAATGCATGTCGACCGGATTCCGGTCTGCTCACAGATGGTAATGGAATGGCAGGTTAAAAGAACCATTATCTCAAAGGCTACCTTTGGGTTGTGAGAACAATTTAAGTGCGTATTTTTTTAAAAAAAGGTCATTGTTCAACTTGCTTACTTGACCGGGGATCGAACCCGGAACGGGGTGGCGGACTAACATGGTGAATGACTACTACGCCGCAGAGGTCGTCAGAACCTCGAACGTTGGGAACTCTAACAAGCTTCCGTCTTCGTAATTCAGCTCATTTTCTTCGTTATAAAGCCTTTTCAATGCACGCCCCTGAAAAGCTGTTAAAGGTAATTTTAAAACGTATAAAACGAATGGGAAATGAGATGATTAGCTCTTTAATGCGTTCTCGTTGTTGGGATATTTTTGTTTTCTCATTTGAAATATTCGTTTTTACATCACACTAGGCGAAAGTTTGTGAGTGTGTGTATATGTTTGTTACTTCACGCTCAAACGGCTGGACCAATTTTTATAAAATTTGGTATGCAAGAAGCTTCTTCTTCTTATCGTGTGTGTTAGTGACTAACACTAGTGTCAGACATGGTTTTTAGGTAATGACCAATGTCAAAGACAGTGACCGGGACCGACGGCTTAACGTGCCCTCCGATGCACGGATCATCTTACTTATCGGACAATCAGGTGATCAGCCTACAATGTCCTAACCAAACTAGGACAACAACACAAAGTCGTTGCCCCCGCCGGGAATTGAACCCGCGACCTCCGGGTACGAGCCGAACGCTCTAACCACTACACCACAGAGGCAGTTTTTGCAAGAAGCTGATACCCTGGATTACCACATAAGCTACTTTAGCCGCAGGTAAGACCGCGGGGCGCAGCTGGTTTGAAGTATTCATTTTGTTCATAATACATTACGCCGCAGCGGTAGCGATCTATTTTGTAAACGTTCTAAGTTCTAACGCAATATAAGCATAAGCTGAAATATATGCGAATGAATGGCGTGCTTTGGTTGCATGTCAACCGCTAATCCATTTATAGGCTTCATTTATCAAGCGTTTTAATTGTTTCAGTACGACCGCGAGGTGTTTACAGGCAAATTTGTTAAAAATTAAGAAATTAAGAATGACTGAGAGTTGTATCCGGTAGAGTAGAATAGGACCACTCCAAGTCTTCCCGTGGATGTCGTAGAAGGAGACTTATAGGAAATACAATACAAAAACATCAATGAGACCTCTCCAACCCGTCTGGCCAGCGAGGAGAGTGTAGGCCAAATCCTCTGGCTGCTCTAACCAAGTATGGCCGCAGTACAAAAAGGGTCTCGCTCTTGCAGTGGAGACTAAAAAGAGACAATGAAAATAATGAGAGAACATGTGATTGCATTTCTATTGCTAAAATCTCAAAATGTAAACTTTTGGAAATGTTGTATTAAATAAGTTTTAATGTTTCTAAAAATATTTTGGCTGTTGCCAGCCAAATCATTTTTTATTTTTTAATAAGTCTTTGCCATGAATAAATTATTGTTACGAATAGCCGCAAAATTTTTGAAAAGTCAGCAGCTGCCAATTATAAGTTTCTGATTCGTATGTCTTCAATGAAAATAATATAAGCGATTGGTTAAATTTTAGTTTTACTAAGTATTTCTTAAAAATTAGATACAGTTATTTGGGACATATAGGTGCAAAAAAGTACGGAGTCGATCATTGATGATACAGACTTGACAGTTGTGGTATCAAATTACACTCGTGACAGAATTTTTTTTTTACTACATTTTTTCATTTAAGATATAAAATCATTGTGTATAGTTAAGAGTTCCACTAAATATTTAAACAAAATGCACAAAATGATAAGATAAAACATAGTGAATGCCAAATTTTCTGCTTTCCAAAAAGGAGAATAAATACACGACATAGCGTTTTCACATTAGGCGACAATGATAACGACACGATATCGTGGGACTGCCAGTTTCATACATTTTCTAAAGAACGCTTTTACACTACGTCGCACGGTGTGTTATTTAGCCTTAAAAGTTGGCCAAAAATGGAATTTTACATTTTCTGCTAACTACCTAGAATTGTACCTGGCCAAAAAGCTTATTAGTCACTGCAACCAACAGTAAAACACGTAAAGCGCTAGCTTAATACAGCGCCTCGTGCGCCCAGTCGGAAGTTACAGCTCGCTTTGACGTGTGATTTTTCGATACGCTGCTGTTATTTCAGTGTTTTCCAAACTGTTGTTTTTGTTTGGTGAAGTGGTTTTGTGGCAGTTTTTGTGATGAATGGGTCTACTCCAGGTATGTACTTTCTGATTTATATCATTGTATTAAAAAATATATTGAAGATTTTTGTATTTATAGCCGTAAACATAGGTCTAATTAACTGTTGTAAAAATAATTAATTTTGCATTCAAAAAGGGTTTTGTTGTATTTCTGAACATTTCTAAACATTAAAATTTATGTTATAATATGAGGTTGTTATTTTATTGTCTACTCAAAAGAAAAGTAGCCGCACGAAACCGCTCCTCTCTTTTTTTTCTTTTTTTTTCCTAGCGGCCTATAGGTACTATTTGGTAAAAAATTATTTTGTTAACATTATTCGTTTTAATTGTTATAGGACCTTCTGGCATGAAGATTATTACTCGGAAATACTTATATGACATTGCCCAAAATTCGACAGACATCACAAATATTAATATTGTTGACAACAGAAGTTATGACGAATAAATAGTTATATATTCAAATAAGTGGTTGTTTTATTGTACTTTCATGTTAAATCGAATAAAAAGTATATATATAAGGTCCTGAAACCAAAAAATATTTTTGGCCAACTTTTAAGGCTAAATAACACACTGTGCGTCGTTTGTCCCTCCAATATCGGTGACGACACAATAATAGCTCGATATCGGAGGACAACATTTAGCGTCGTTCTTTTCTTTTAATTTCCTTAACTCATTTCACAATTTTCCCGTAATAGGCAAAGACGAATGGAAAAGTATTTTTGGTCTATCGCTTAGATTATTAAAAAATATTGAACAGGTGTTTTTTATTTTTTTTAAACCAAAAATGACAAAGATACAACGCATTTAAATTTCGCATGACGTCACTGCTGGGTACGATTTTTACTTAAGTGTGACGTCGAATTCGCAAGTCCCCCTCCGGAACTTTCACGCTTCGTATCTTTATGAATTTTTACTTTTTTGGTAAACTGAAAAATATGTAATGTCCATTATTTTTGGATAATCTAAAAGACGGACTAATAACAATCATACTTTTCGGACCCTGTCGTCAAACCTATTATGAACGCGCCCAAGACATCTCTTTCGTGATTGGTCGTTTCTACAAAAACTGCACTCCAATCAGTTGTATAGTTAGTTGTACAGGGTAGAAGCCACCTGTCAAGTTGTCAGCAGTTGTAACATTGGCCGATGTAGTCTCTATCGTCCAACGATATCAAGACGCCATTGGCTGACGATATCCAGTGTCCTGTATTTATTTTTCTTGATCCAATGTGAAAACGCTCAAAGATTAACTACATTAATAAACTCGACAAAGCAAGGGTGAAACAAATTTGAATTATTAAACACACTTACATCCCTTTCGGGACCCTGTGAAAATTTAACTATGCAACGTCCCCTGTGTGAACACATCTTGGCAGGGTAATCTTACATGTTCAAAGGTTGTTTACTCGTTCGAGTGCTCTAACTTTTGCTATTGTAATCTTTATGGCTGTGTTGAGAGTAGTTTATTGAAACGAATTTCCTTTTTGGAGGTACAGACTTGGCGAAAAGGGGCTAGGCGACAACAAGTGTAAGATTTTTCCTCACTTTTTAGGTACGAATTTTTAGGGGCGGGGGGATTTTTGGGGCGTTTTTAGAGGCTTCAATTATTGTAACTTCGTTTCAACCAAGTATTTCACGACACTGAATTTTTATTTTATTTTATTCAGTCGAGTATCTACTACTAATACGAGTACTACTTCTTCGAGATGAAGCCTTATAGTACATTTAAATTTTAACTAAGTAATTAAATAATTTAAAAAAAAAACAGATAATATTATTAAACGTAGGCACACGTCACAAATTACTCATAAATCTGTGACGTAGGTACGAAGTAATATTCGACAGCTCAAATAAATTCCGCTCATAAAGAAGATTTTATAAAACCCATAACAAAGTCACTTACCAAGACGATCTTAAAATAACTCGCTCTCTATCAATTAAGATCAACAAACTGTAAAGCGTGCAACTTATACCTTCGCTCGCTAAGCGGTTATCCAAGTTTAATAGTAGTTCTGACGAAGCTGTGGCTACGTTACAGACTTGAAGTAGTTAACCTAATAACGGAATTATAGATTTCTTTGAATAGTTACTTGTATCCAAAAAAACTATTGTATAAAATGGTTTTTGTATAGATTCTGTTCCTAATACAAGACACCTCTGTACATACTCGTAAGTAACATATGAATCATCATCATCAGGTTTTTTTAGTCTTCACTGCAGGAGCACTACTAGAGCCATATTTGGACAGAGCAGCTAAAGGATTAGGCCTACACTCTCCACGCTGGCCAGTCTGATAAGAGAGGTCTCATTGATGTTCACAAACTTTTTTAGCTTGTATTTCATAAGTCGCCTTCTACGACATCCACGGAAAGACTTACATACATACATAATATCACGCCTGTTTCCCGCAGTGGTAGGCAGAGACTATGGACCTCCACTTGCTACGATCCTGACAAACCTCTTTTGCTTCATCTAAACTCATCAATCTCTTAATACATGCCCTTCGGTTACGGGTACTTTTTACCTCTCCTTTTTTTAGAACGTCTGCAAAGACTTGGAGTGGACATATTCTCTTCTTCTGTTGGAAACCGCACGGCATATTAATGATAGATAATTAATGAAATGAAATGCTGTAACACGAGTATAATAGCAGTCAACTATGTAACTACTATAAGAGCGCAGATTTTTTTAAGAATAATTATAACAAAAATAAACGCTTCAGCTTTTAACTTAACACGTTGAACGCCATGTCGGACACCATGTGGTCGACAGCATACTTTCCCCTGGGGCCGTACCAAAAAATAAAGAACGTCCAAAAATTGATAGGGATTTTTTTTGAAAATATCGATAAGAAATAACCTAAAAATAATGGGCAACTTATAGAACAGAGACGTTATGCATTATTTTCTGAGATGTTAAATGGCAGACACCAGTGTCCGTCACGGCCTGCTAGAACGTCCAACCGTATTTCCTTGCGCGGGCGCCGCGCGGGTCCTACTGTCGGCTCCCCCTGCACTATGCCGCGCCGCCCTCACCTGCGAGCCCCAGCGAGCGAGACGCGCTTCACTCGTTCATTTGCCTTTGCGTTTGCATAGGAGAAGATCGTGGTGTTATTGAAAATTAGGGTTCCTTTGGAGTTACTCCGCCATGACAACAATGTCGTCGGCAAATCGAAGGTGAGTGATATACTCGCCATTGATGTTGATGCCAAATCCTTCCCGTTCCAGAAGCTTAAAGGCATCTTCCAGTGCACCGTTGAACAGCTTCGGAGATATAACGTCTCCCTGTCTTACACCTCTATGCAATGGAATTGCCCTCGTGCACTGCTCCTACTCGGACTGACAATACGACATGATAGTCAATACGACTTCGCTGAAGGGACTGAAGCACGGCCCATATTTCGATCTAATCGAAGGCTTTTTCATAGTCCATGAACCCCAAGCATAACGGCCGGTTATACTCCCTCGTCTTCTCTATAACCTGCCGCAGCGTATGAATGTGGTCCAAGGTACTGAAACCTTTAAGGAAACCGGCTTATTCGGTAGGCTGGAAGGCATCGAACCTGTTTGCGAGACGGTTCGTGATGACCTTCGAAAACAAATTATATACATGACTCAGAAGCTTGATAGTTCTTCAATAGGGTGTTATCTCCCTTTTTGAAGAACAGGACCACTACGCCCCTGCTCCAAGCTTCCGGCGTTACGCCCTCGAGCAGAACGGAATTAAAGAGCCTCAGAAGGACTTTCAGTACCGGCGTTCCGCCCGCTTTCAGAAGCTCTGCTGTAATTCCATCCTCGCCCGGCGCCAGGGCCAACCTAATCTCGTACAGGCTGATGTCCGGGATATCTTCGGTATAGTGTCGGGTTAGCTTGGCTCTTGGGTCTTTAGCCATTTGTTTACTGGGTTGTGAAACTGAGGTATACAGCTGTCCATAAAACCTCTCAATCTACGCCGGACGGATGACGTCGCGCCGCCGTCTTCCGTCTTCAGCTTCATCAATCGACTTTGCCCAACCGACATAGCTCTTGCAAACATTTTGGAGCCTTTGTTCTGCTTTATCGTCTCCTTAATACATTTAGTATTAAAAGGAGCGGATGTCGTGTCGCAAGGACTTTTGCTCTTGCTCCCTTTGTAAGTACTTACGTACATACATACACATTCATTCGAAAAACATAACCCTCCGTCTGTCGCAGTAGGATAAAAAAGTAGTGTTTCATATTTACTTTTACAAAATAAGTCGAAAAATTGGTAAACCGTAGAATTATTCACGAAAAGGTAACTTCTTACGTTAATTATTACCTACGGAACCCGGATTACTTATTGGATACGTGCTTGACTGATAACTATTATAATTATTATGACTTTCTAGTGCAATATAAAGGCAAAAAATATGTTTACCTAACTGTAACCTCACTAAATTAAAAATCAAAACACTTAATGTAATGTGCTCAAAACAGTTTTTGGACACATCTTGTTGAAAAGCCCATAAATTCTAAGTCCTTTCAATTTTTTTTGTGCCAAGTGACCAGATTGTACTGTGGGGCCGCGCGGATCACTTCCCCTTGTAAAAAGAATCGAAACGCTGTCTACCGGCCGTGTAGACGCATTTAAAGTCACCGAGGGTACGCGGACACACGGTGTTCGCCGCGGCGCCCTGGACCCGATATGATGCGGTCACATGGTGTCTGCCGCGGCCCACTGGGCTAAACATGGTTTTAAGTCTGGCGTTCTACGTGTTAAACTGAGTCGTTACGTCTGAAACTTGACTAAAATAGACTAAGCTAGTGAAATCTACTCTGTTATTATCTAGGTAGTATTCTCCAAAGTTCGCGTCTTCTACTTATTCTTATGTATTATTGGTTTTTAAACTATTGCACATTGAACACATTATTAATGTATATGTTACCGGAAATGTGTGAATTAATTTATATAAGACACATTTCCTAGGTAATATATACATTTCCTAAGTAGCTGTCGGAAATGTAATAAACGCTCTATCAAATTGGTACCAAGAACGGTATCATCATAACGAACCTACCCTACTCTCCGCGGCAAAGTTGTTTTTGTGTATGTATTAGTTTCGCCCTAAGCTTAAGTCGCTCGCTCCCGTTTTACTCATTTTATTCGTAGAAAGCATTCGTTATAAACATTTCCTAATACGATTTTGGAAATGTATACAATTCGTAGGAAATTTATACATTTCCTAGAATGTGTGTGTATTACATAATCTTTGAAACAATATTTAATACATTTCCTTATTAGCTTCGGAATTGTATACATATCCTAGGTATTGTAAACAATTCCTAAGTTTTATACATTTCCGTTAACATATATATAAAAAGGGCTTAGCATTAGTGATTATAAATTAATTCTTAGCACAAACCTTTTTTGTTACGTCTTTTGTGGTCTTATGGATTGATCATCATTATCAGGTCTCTATGTTACCACTGCAGGAGCACGACCCTCTCTGTACTACCAGAGCCATACTTGGCCAAAACAGCCAGAGAACTTGGCCTACACTCTCCACTCTGGCCAGACGAGTTGGAGATGTCTCATTGATGTTTATAAGCTTTTTTAGCTTATTTTTCCTAAGTCGCCTTCTACTACATCCACGGGAGGACTTGGAGTGGTCCTATTCTACTCTACTTATGTATTAATTCGTTACTATAAAATTTCATTTTCTTTACCTTTATAATTTTTGATCATTTATTATTTGAATTTCCAGTCAATAGCAAGTCAACATTTATTAAATTTATAAAAATATTGTATGTACCTATTATATATGTGTATGTTTATGTCATATTATAAACTAAGGTATATATTATATACAGGTATATATTATAAGATAAGTTATGTAATATATATAATTTTTTTTTTAAGCGCCGCAACAATTTATCTGTTTATTCCTATTGTTGACTGGGAGAGAACGCTCTTAGCGTTAAGTCCGCCGATTGTAAACAATTTTAATTGTGGATCAATAAAGTTTTAATAAATGAAAATGAAGCCATATTTTATCGCTCTTGATCGGTCATTTTGGAAATCTTTGGGAGGGGCCTATGTCCAGCAGTGGACGTTGTGCGGCTGAAATAATGATGATGATGAATCCCTATTTGCCATGGTCACGCCATCACGCGTGTACGGCTGTAAATGAAATTTGGTATGGATATCGTTAAAGACCCGGGGAAGGACATAGAATAGTTTTTATCCCGAATTTCCCACGGGTCTTTTCTCAAGGGAACCCACGGGCACAGCTTGTTGTATATTTATCTTATTGATTACTTAGTTAGATTAGTAAAGTTACTCACCAAACTGTAGGCCAAATTTTACCCAGCTCAAAAGTTCTTTAATTACAAAACAATATCAGTGTTTTAGACGAGTTGCTACATAGGCTACTTGCGTTTAAGACCATTCGCGACTAACTCATTAAACTTAACAATTCCCGAACTCCGGACAGGAATTAAAGAAAGCTTTCTCGACCCCTTCAATCCATAGTCGACATTAAAGGAATTACTTATTTATTAACGCCAATAAATGAGGAGATGGCCTTTGTAAAAGATATTCTGATAAAATATTGACTTCCGCAGACAGAATCTTTTGTCTTGTAGACGACAATGCCTGCTCAAACACTGCGTTTGACAAGAAGCAGACAATAAGGTATTTCTAGGTATAATGCAAGCCGTATACAAAGGAATTATTTGTCTGTAGCTTAATAATGATATTATGATCTTATCATATATTGCCTAACGATTGAACCTACTTTAAGTTTTCATCCAAAAAGGTAAGATTTTTTGAGAAATTACTTAAATAAGGATAAAAATACTACTCGCTACAATACACCTCACTCTTATGTTTACAAAAAAAGGCCTGGTACCTTTTTACCCTTTTTTTTTTTGACGGGGAGAAAATCCCTTCGGATACCTTACCGGTTACGGGACACCGGTAAGGTTATGTGGTGTTACCACTAAAAACTCCGCGGTGTCACCTCTCAGCCGCTATCGGCCGGGACCGTGTGCTTCTTCATGCTCCACAGCCCCGGCTCGCCAACGGCCTCACGGCACCCTCTGCTGAATCAGAGGGGCCGCAGCAACCGCCGCCTTGGCCTCTTGGCCCAAAGACAGGCGCGCTGACACGCACACGCGCCTGCCTTTCACTCCATAGGGCTGTCCGTTGGACGATGGAATCCCGTTTCCACCGTCCAACCAGCCCTCATAATTTGGGGCCTGCTAAAGCAGGCCCTGCCCCAGTCAACCTGACGGCGACCGGGGCCCACACAGCCGGCCGCAGGGGATAGGGAGAGCGGCAACGTAACACCGACACTCCTCTTCCCCTGCGGCCCCACCGATGCCGTGCCAAGCGCCACGGCCGCGCTTGGTCGCGGAGGATAGGGCGAGCGGCAACGACACACCGACACTCCGCTTCCCCCGCGACCCCTACCACGGCTGTGATGGTAGGGGGGTCGTCATCACCCCCTTCCCTCACAGCCAGGCCATTCCAGCCAGGAATGGCGTCCGCCGGGCCCGGGGAGGCCTAAGCCTAAACCCGGGCAATGGGTTCCTTTTAGCTTCCCTGCGGCCGAGGCAACCGCAGGTACTAAGCCCCCCCATCGCGACAAGATGGGAACCACATCGGGGGGGTGGTACCTCTTTACCCTGCGGAAACGTGCCTAGAAGGCCGGCAGCATTGCCACGTTGTATGACAATGCTTATTTTTCGACCTAACTATAACCCAAACTTCTACTGACGGGAATCTTCAATAAGTTTCCAACGATTTCGCTGAAAATTTGTATATGGCGGTTTTCGGGGGTAAACAATCGATCTAGATTAGTTTTATGTTTGGGAAAACGCGTGTTTTCGAGTTTTCATGCGTTTTTCTTTCCATGCAGAATATGGTCGTTAATTTCGTCGCGCCGACCGCCTTGTTTTTAGCTCAGCGGTTAAGGATACCGACCGCTAGAAAGAGTGTTACGGGTTCGAATCCCACTCGGTGACTTACTTTTGTTTTTTTTTATGTTTTTATATATAATTTTTTATTTTGCATTGTTTTTAGACAAGTTTAAAAAAATTTTGTTAATGTTTGAGATGTAACCGAGCAAAGCTCGGTCGCCCAGGTACTGAAATTAAATTAGCGTATACCACTTTCTTTAAAAGTGTAAGTATCTGTATTATTGTGACGTAGGTACTTGTTTGTGCATTAAACCTAGGTACCTCTTTTAAATTAACTTTCCGTGTTGCTAGTATTCCTTCCTTTTATCGAATGTGATAGCTAAGACTGGTATCAGATTTTGCCAGCTGCCTAATTGCATTTGACGACGCTTTGACTGTTATATAGAAACTACAGTCATTTTATACATTAGTGAGCTAGAGTACAGGTTTCCTCACAATAATATACCTAATAATATTAATAAAAATTTATTTCTCACCATCACCACAAAACCAGTATGCAAAAAATGGTACAATACAAAATGAAGGGTTCTGAATTAATTATTTTAATACAATTCAACTTAAGTATTTTAATACAATTCAACTGTGCAGGATTGTGATTGTATGAGTAGACAAACATTAAGTTTTGTGGGGAGCTGAAGCCTGTACTGTGTATGAACCTGTATTACAAGTCTTAAGGCCCCACCTCACGCTTAGGTTTAGGCTTAGGCACAGGAAGCTGGAGGGTTGACTGGGACTGGGAGTGACTTATATAATATCATTCCCCGAAATCACTCGTAGTCCTGATATATTTTTGCGGCGTAAAATATTAGCAGCGAAAAAAATAAAGGTCGCTTCAAGATAAGCAGAAACCCTTCAAATTGATTAGGACACTCGAGAACGGCTCTCTGATGGAAGACTTTGGGTTGTAAGTGCATTATCTTCACCGAACGTTACAGTAATAAGAAACAACTTTTGCGCTTATAAGCGGAGCGTTGAGGGAGTGCTCTACTATCAACATGTCAGGGTCAAGTTTTTTTTTGGACTTAAACTGTCTATTATCATATTGCACTGAAAGAATAAGTACAGAGATATGAAAATAACCCTTTTATATACAGATTTAATGCTTGTCGAAAATACCTGTAAAGCCTATAAAAAGAAATTTTTTTTTACCGTGGACGTCCGGATATTTGTGTGGACATATCTGCCAAGATTATACTCTGAAAACAAGTCCTAAGTCTATTTTTTGATCAGCGCGCATATGTCACGCTTTTGTTATGTGTATTTCTTGGCCCTTAAACATAGGTTTTCTGAGGTTCGGCTTAATCCCGACCCACGCCCATAGCGGGAAGCGAAAGAAAAGTACTGGATAGAGCTTCCCCTGCGCCATCTTCGCTATCGTCACCATCCTATGGATGTGAGCTTTCAAGCTGAGGTATCTGCCGAACTATAGGTACTCAAGGTATTGGACGTGCGAGTGCCTCGGCACATCTTTCCCAAAGAGCTTCAAGGGTGGCAGGAGGTTGACGTTCTCTGAGACCAATGACTGCTTCTTGTTCACTGAGAACCTCTATTTGAAGAGCTTGTCAGGCGGGGCATCTATGGCTGTTTGGAGGTTATTTGTGGCGTACTTTAAGTACAAACTAACTGCAAAAAGCGCCGTATCGTCAGCAAAGAGCACCAATTGAGCCTTACAGGTAACAGGTATGTCGTCGGTGTACTATGCCTATCGCCGTGGTGAACATCAGCTCACACGGCGGCGTTTTGACAGTTCGACAGCTTCGATCGTCACCATGATCTCTCGTTCCTCGTGGAAGGAGAGCACACATAGGTGTTCCAGACATTTTTATTGCAGTCCCCAATCTACAAAACCCAACCTAACCTTCACGTGAGGAAAAAGTGTCTTTCGCCTATCGCCAGCCACGGGGAACCGACCGGTTATGGCTCTCACCCACTAAAAAATACGGTTATAACGCCATTAGGTACTGCTTTTGCCTGGTCCGTGTGCTACTCTTGCTCCACAGACCTGGCACGAAGGCCGCTTATCAGCGGCATCAGCTGGGCTCACTCGCGATACCTTGTCAATTAGCGAGAGGGGTCAGAGTAGCCTGCGAGGTGGCCTTCAATTCTACCCACAAAAAAGGCGCGTGTTGACACAAACGCGCCCTTCAACCCGAAGGACAGTATTTGTCAAGCGACGGAATCCCGTTTCCATCGCCCGACTGGCCTACGTTATGAAGGCAGCAGTTGCAGGCCATAGGCACGCCTCCTGCGCCTGAACTAACCTAACCTTATCTATCACTTCCTATTTTGATTCCTTTTTCTACCTTCTTGCCCACAATCACGCAAAGAATGGCCGTTGAGCGGCGGTAGGTCTGCAGAGGTTCGAAGCCCAGAGACTCACTTAAATTTAAATTTTCTTAACAGCGCCATCTATCGGTGACCGAAAAAACGAATTTTTAATTATTTAAGGATACGGCTAGACCTAGTAAACTTGTTACTAAATTGGGTACGATCACCGACGAAAACCAAATATGTGAATGTTTCAACGACTATTTTTCTACTGTTGGTTCTATCCTAACTAGCGAAATTTCAAAAAAATATCAAAGAGACGAGAGTACATCAAAACCGCCTGACCTGATAGAACTTAAAGATTTCGAACCGGCAACCACGGATGAAATTGATAAAATAATTGATAATTTGGACCCAAATACGGCTTCTGGTATTGATAGCATATGTACTAAGGTAATAAAATGTGTCAAAATATTAATTGTGCCTGTACTCACTAACTGTATTAATAGTTGTTTAGCAAGTGGAATCGTCCAAGACCAATTAAAGATAGCAAAAGTAACTCCAATACATAAATCCAAAATATTCGAAAAAGTAATTTATTCTCGTTTAGAAAAATATTTAAAAATCATCAACTTCCTTTATAAAAAACAATATGACTTCAGACCTAAACACACACACACTATCGGCAACTGTAGACCTAATAACTAAGATTAAAAATAAAATAGACCAAAGACAAATAGCACTTGGTATTTTCATAGACTTAAAAAAGGCATTCGATACTATTTTTCATAAAAAGCTCCTAAAAAAACAACAGGACATTGGTATTACATGAACAGCTTACGACATTTTTAAATCATACTTGAGAAATCGTCAACAAATTGTTAAATTAGGACCCTTCAAAAGTTCTCCTAGAAGTATTGACTTCGGTGTACCCCAAGGATCAATATTGGGGCCGCTTTGTTCCTAGTTTCAAAGTCAAAGTCAAAGTCAAATTCATTTATTTATCTTTGGATATTTGTATCACTTGATAATTGTCACTTTTTTTCCTTTCGATTTCTTATAAGGTAAATGTTGACGTCAGATCATTTACTTATAGCTAAGTTTACTGCCGCTTCCAAAGCGCAAGTACAGAAGAAACGGTAACAAACTGTACTGCAGCATTTTCTCCAATAACGTCAACTTACAATTATACTGGTATTAAAATTAGATATGTGGACTGAGAATACATTGTTATGTCATAATTATTAATTAAGCATGATGTCAAGTTTAAAATTAATGTCAATTTGTAAATTTTGTACTAAAACATGTACAGAATGTTCTTAAATTATGACATTTCTGAATGTACAAATACAAGCCTTTAAGAGGGACCCGCGCCAAGCTCAAGCCAGACATTTTTGTCTCTAAGGTAATCATCGGTTCCGTAATAAGCTTTATCACAGAGTACTTTCTTAACATAAACTTTAAATTTTCTATCTGGCATACTAAGAACCGATTCTGGCAATTTATTATAAAACTTTATACAGTTTCCCATAAACGACTTACTAACTGTTTTCAGCCTATAGGACGGAGTAAATAAATCATTTATATTGCGTAAGTTTCTATCCGTAAAATCACCCACTTTATTAAACAAGGCAATATTTTTCCTTACATACATTATATTTTCAAATATGTGCTGGGATGGTACAGTAAGTATATCAATTTTCTTAAAAAAATCTCTTAGGGAGTCTCTTGATCCTAAACCGTAAATAAAACGAATTGCCCTTTTTTGCAAAATAAAAATAGTCTGTAGTATATCAGCTGCACTCCCCCATAGAAGAATCCCATAAGACATCAGACTATGAAAGTAACTAAAGTAAACTAGTCTAGCAGTTGCCACATCTGTCAATTGTCTGATTCTCCTAATAGCGTAAGCCGCTGAGCTAAGTCTATTAGCGAGTTTAGAGATATGGGCACCCCATTGAAGTTTTGAATCTATTGTGATTCCCAAGAAAGTAGTATTTTCAACGAGATCTAATTTTTGACTGTTCAGTAGCACATCAACATTGGCTTGCCTCACGTTAGGAAGACTAAATCTAATGCATTGGGTCTTGTTTGCATTCAACATAAGGTTGGCATAAGGCTGAAAACCAGTTAGAAATGGCCGTCAAGGTGTTATTCACCGAAGTAGCATCTTCGCTATGACGGTCTATTTCAAAAATAAGAGACGTGTCATCGGCGAACAATACAATGCCTGCTTGTTTCTCAACCGCGTAAGGCAAATCATTGACGTACACTAAGAAGAGAAACGGTCCCAGGATAGAACCTTGAGGTACTCCCATTTTAACAAGAGATCCGTTCGACTTTATGCCATTTATGTCAACAGTCTGAAGCCTATCCGTTAAATATGATTGAATGAGGTTTATTGATTTATCGTCAAAACCGTACTGACGGAATTTGAGCAAAAGTGTTGGATGATCTACGCAGTCAAACGCTTTTGAGAGATCGCAAAAAGAACCGATTGCATCGTTCTTGTTTTCCCATGCGTTGTAAATTTGAGTAACCAGCGCTACCCCCGCATCAGTGGTCGATTTACCTCCAGTAAAACCAAACTGCTGGCTATGAAAAAGATTATGGGTGGTTAAGTGATGTTGCATTTGATTAAGCATTATCTTTTCAAACACTTTGCTCAAAACTGGCAGAATCGATATAGGTCTATAATTGCCAGGATCTGTTCTTACCCCCTTTTTAAATAAAGGAATCAATTTACTGCATTTCATTAAATTTGGAAAAATACCTTCATCAATGCATTCATTAAAAATAAAAGCTAGGTCTGCAGCAATGATATTTATAATGTGGCTTACTACACTAACGGACATACCCCAGTGGTCTTCTGATTTTTTTTAATTTAACTGTTTAAATGCATCAACTATATCTTTGGGGGTAATATGTTTAAATTGAAACTTATGATTACATTGAGCTACATTATCTTTAAGTAAGGCTTTAGCATGTTGAGGACTTGAATTGGTATTTTCAGTAAGTTCCAAGGGAATATTAGTAAAAAAATTATCGAATACATTTACTATATCATTAGGGTTGGTAATATTTTTACCGGCACATTTGATTTAACAAATATTTTCTCTCGCTCTAGTTTCACCGGTTTCTTTGTTAATAACATTCCATGTCTCTTTAATTTTATTTGGTGCATTATTGATTTTTCTACTAATGTAGATAGCTTTAGCATTTTTGAAAACTTTTTTAAATAATTTAGAATATTTTTTAACATACTCAACAAAGTTAGGGTTGAAATTAAATTGTTTTTGGGCATATAAATCAAATAATTTTCTTCTACTTATATAAATACCTTTAGTTGCCCATTCATTGAACTTTAACCTACCATTAACATTAACTTTTTTCTGTTCCAATGTTTCTGAATATTCTTTAGACACTGTACTAAATAATTTATTGTAGTGATCATCAGGATTACTTCCTGTGTATATGACTGAACATAACTTATTTTTTAAATTCTTTTTGAGCTTATGATTTTTTTTTTGAAGTAATAGGCCTACACATTATTTTATCTTCTTTCAAGCAGCGGGTGGACTCCTTGACAAAAGAAACAAATACACCCATATGGTCAGATGGCAACTTGTTAATTACAGATTTCTTAAAATAATTTATATTGGTAAAGAAATTGTCCAGACACGTGGCCGATGTAGCAGAGATTCTAGTAGGTTCAAAAAAAACGTTTTCTAGGTCATAACATTTAAAGAGGTTTAAAAATTGTGTACTCCTTGGATTCTGCACTAGAATATCAACATTGAAGTCACCACAAATAATTAATTTTTTTTTACTAGTTGAAGCTAACTTTAGCACCTGATCCATTACTTTCAAAAATCCCCTAAAATCGCTATCTGGTGGACTGTATACGCATACAATTAATAAATCAATACAGTGACGGGTTGCTAGCCGCATCGCCTGTTAAAATGATTCGCATTTTTGCCCATTCCCTCGATCGGCTTTTACGATCTGCGCGGGAAGAGAAGCAGTTGGTACATTCTAAGTTTTTTCGTTTCTCCCAGACCAGCATGGGAGAAAACTAAAAAGTATAAAATAAAATGAAGGTAAAAAAGACCTTTTTAAAAACAAGCTTTTATTTAAATGCGCATAAACTTTTACACTAAAACTTTTACTATTGACTTATAACGTCATTTCAAATTTAACACATTTGACACAATTTATATGTTATAAATAAAAGCTTGTCGCGAGATTTAAGTACTCGTATTTACTTGCTGCCTATTACAATTTTAAAACTAAGAAAGTAAATACGAGTACTTAAATCTCGCGACAAGCTTTTATAACATTTAGATTGTGTCAAACGTGTTAAATTTGAAATGACGATAGAAGTAAACAGTGAAAGTTTTAGTGTAAAAGTTTTTAGCGCATTTAAATAAAAGCTTGTTTTTAAAAACCTTTTTTACCTTCATTTTATTTTTTTATTTTTTATTTATTTAGTGTATTCTGTCATCTTCCCAAAACTGCAAAACTTACCTATAAATATTATTTGATATATCTAGAACATTCGCCAATCAGATAACGCTATTGGACCTCATGAATAACAAAATAGAGCCTTGAGGTGTACATATTGTTAAGTGGCCGGTAGCCCCAAAATCAAGGTTAGATTGGTACTTTGATTTAGGGCCAGAAATAAAAGCGACAAGAAAATGCTGCCATTGGAAGCAATTATGTAACGTAATTCGGCATAAAGATTTAGGTGTTTTTTCATAGAGGTAATATTTTTGCAGTTAATAGCTGTGGCGTAATGTATCGATTGATTCTTAAAAATGGCCTTTTTCAAATTGTCCTGGGTCTTGGATATTTATCTATATATGTATTTGTTATAAAATATAGTACCGTTGAGTTAGTATCCCATAACACAAGTCTCGAACTTACTTTGGGGCTAGTTCAATCCGTGTAATTTGTCCCTATATATTTATTTATTTATTATTTATTATTATTCTATAGGAGTAGGTTTATTTTTTCGGATCATTGCTACTATAATTCTTAGAAAGCTAAGAAATACCTAAATAAAAATAAAAAATCTATAGCTGTCGTATATTTGGAAATTATGTATAGTTAGCATTTTTTTTAAAAGAATCATTTTTTGTACACATTTCTGAAATTTAAGACTTTCAGCGATATGATCTTTATTCTATTTATTTGAATTTCTATAAACAATATTAAACAAACTTGGTGATATCATTAAATACTTACGTGACGTGAAATTCCAAATTCAGTATGTTAAGCTATAAGATAGTCTCAATTTTTGACACGACTTATGAAATTTCAACCAATAAACCAAAGTTAATAGCAAAAGTTTCGAATCCCCCACGGAATGACCTCGGAAATATTCAGCAAATTACGGACCACGTTTGGGCCAGCCTATTATTTTCTGTAAAACACTAAACCTAGTCCTTTTTCAAATCACTAATTTAGGTTAAAGATGGGGTTTTATTACATAATACGTTTGGATATTTCAAACTTTTCTGGATGGCAGCGGCTCGATTAGGCATAGTTTTAAAAAAGAAAGAAAGAAAGAAAGAAAGAAAAGCTTTATTCGGCAATCAAACAAAACCATTACAGCTTACATATAGGTAAATACAATAAAACATACAAATACGAAATGCCGAAAAGGCGACCAGCTCAGCTATGTGCTGATGGCGGTTTACCACAGCGCTGATTTTCAGCTGGTGCCAAAATAAGTGGGTTGAGATGGCTTACATAAAACAAACAGAAAAATCAAAAAAAATAACAAATTCAGCTCTGTGAAACTGCTTCTATACATAATTTACACAAAAAATGTTTTAAAGTTTTAATCTGACATATCTATTAAAATAAAGCTTACAACAATGTAGTAACTAATTACAAACTAAGAAACAATACCGGAAGATTATGTAAATACAGAACATGTGTAATGTATACGGTTTTTGGTGATTCTTTCTAAGTGAAAATTTATTTGATTTTATGTGTAGTCAAAACACTATAAATTATCAAATTTAGTACAAAAATAATTTATGTGTTTATTGACAACAATAAAGAAAGTCCGATAATAGTAGCAAAAGAAATAAAAAGTGCAAGTATACTTTATTTATTAGTCATCGACAAACAATACGAACATATTACATAACAACATGTACAAATATAATATGTGTTGGTCGAACATACCCATAAACAATCGATTTCTTTACAATAACGATTACACCAACTAAAAACCGAGAAAATCCAATAGAAAAACAAGTAAAAAACTTATCAAAACCTTGCTCCACTCCAGCCAATTTCCCCAAGGTTCATATTCCACGTTATACTTACGAACAGTTATATTTTAACATTGCAGTGCCAATACCGTAGCATGTCGTGCCTAGCGGTAATAAAATCCGAAGGTATTGAACGTATGCCCTTTTTCTACGTGCGCTAGACATTTGTTGTACCAAACTGTGGAGAAAGAATGCCATATTTTGGAAATATGCGTTTTGTTTTACGAGATTTTTTTGGAAAGTTAGAATAAATTAAAATGAAAAAGTATTTCTACGTGCGCTAGACATTAGTTGTACCAAATTATAGAGAAAGAATGCCATATTTTGGAAATATGCGTTTTTCTTTAGGTACGCGATTTTTTCGAAAAGTGAAAATAAATTAAAATAAAAAAAGTATTTCCACGTGCGCTAGACATTCGTTGTACCAAACTATGGTGAAAAAATGCCATATTTTGGAAATATGCGTTTTGTTTTACGTGATTTTTTTGGAAGGTGAGAATAAATGAAAATAAAAAAGTATTTCTACGTGCGCTAGACATTCGTTGTACCAAACTATGGTGAAAAAATGCTATATAATGATAATATGCGTTTTATTAACGTGGTTTTTTTTTTTTGGAAAGTGAGAGTTAATTAATATGAAAAAAATATTTCTACGTGCGCTAAACATTCGTTCTACCAAGCTATGGAGAAAGAATGCCATATTTTGAAAATAAGGTTTTTGTTTTACTTAATTTTTTTGGAAAGTGTGAAAAGCTGTAAAAAATAGTTTGATGTTAATTGTTGTTGAATATCTTTATTAACTACAAATATAGAAAAACCTTCTCAACCCGGTTAGCTTATACGTGTGATTTATCAAAAAAATAAAACAGGGATATTGAAGGGGATTCATCTCAGAATTACTGTAACTAAAAAGCTTATTACTTATGGTAAATTATAGCTGGTCTATCATAGCGTAGCATTTTACTGCAAATATAAGTACAATTTGTGTCTGAAGCATTAAGTAAAATAACTAGCTACCCAGCATACAAAATCAGACCCCTGGGATATCCCAGTAGAACGTTATGAAAGACTTAAGTAAAAATTTTAAAATCCAGACGTCCTCTTAAATTCCAAAAAAGCTTCGATTCGGATTCAGCGTCCCAAAAAACTGAAGACCCCCTTACCCCCACTTTTTATGCAGGTCATACCCCTTCCACATCAGGTTTCCGCAGATCGTCATATGTCCATTTTTCGGGTACTCACTGAACCCTCTACAAGTCTACATGATCAATTAAAACCCCTCCTATCTGTACTTGTGCTAATAAAGCGGCAGTAAACTTAAGTGTAAGTAAATGATGAAATTGAAAGAAAAATTGACAATTACCAAGTGATACAAATACCCAAAGATAAATAAATAACTTTTTACATTTGATATGGCAAACAACTATGTAAATGAGTCAGTTATGTAGAATCATAGAGTAAAATAATACCGTATTTATTAGACTAGTTTTATTGAACACAATAGCTAAAGCAACGTTTGACTAAACAATCTCAACAACTTAAACACCATGTTCACAATTCCACTCGTGTCATCAAAAATTTATAAAACACTTACAAAACCATAGTCATACCACTTTACGCTAGTGGGTAAAAAGTCAATAGTGACCCGAATAAGGGGAGATGAAGCTATGTTAGCACAGGCGATGCAGTGACTTCAATTCGAGCTTTCCAAGCTTACTCGCGAGCTTGGGTCACGCGATACACTCGCGTCGCAAGCTTACTGCCTACTTAGTATTCAGTTAGGAATGTTTAGAGCCGGCAGACGCGGAATTTAATTAAAGCACTCGTTTGGTCTCCCTTGGCGTTTGCCAGGTCGCAGTCTTTTGTCATTTTGATGTCGTAATAAGTCTCAAAGGATATGGTTTAAAATTAAATGAGATGCTATTAAGTTTAAGTTACTTTCGACTTGAAGATACGGTTTGCATTTTAAATATCCGCATACTGTGATTTTAATCTAATTATTCATAACTCTTGATGACTAGTACAGAATATTTCACGAAGGCGGAATAATATTTTAAGTACTTGCTTAGTCCGTCATATTAAACAAGTTACGCAGAAAATCTAAAAAAGAAAAAACTAAACTTTTCCTACCACAACCATAAATGATAATATTCTGCATACATTATGCTGGATGTAAAGCGATCACTTAATAATTTTAACCTAATAGTTAAGTAGGAACAAGAATTTTATATCTAGCATAGGTATTTTGTAAAATCCAAATAGCCAGTTCTAAATCAAACAAAGTACACAAAAGCAATTCCTTGGTCGCTATAACAACGGACAGCCCCACTGTTTACGAACCGAAGTCTGCACGAGAAACAGTAACGCACCACCTTCGAGCCCGAGCGCCCAGTTGCTCACCACCCGCCCAAACAACACGAAAACTCATCCGAAGTATTGTGTGCTTTATTTAAAAAAACAAAAACAAACGACATGCCAGTTCCATCCCGAATCAAATCACGAATTCTATTTTTAAACTATTGACAGTTATTTCTAAAAGTGACAGTTACGTTCGAAAATGATTCGAATTTTAGTGTTGATTTTGTTAACGAATGCGGCGCTCTCGGCTCGGGAGCCTCCGCAAATAAACCTGCTGAATCAAGGGATGATTTCGGGAATGTATTTAACGAGGTTTCGAACAAAGAGGATTGCGGCGTATGTAGGCATTCCTTATGCGCAGCCTCCAGTGGACTTCAGAAGGTTTAGTGTCCCTGAGATTTCCGATTTGCCGCGCTGGGATGGCGTGAGGAATGCAACGACGTATGCTCCAGATTGCATGCAACAAGATCCTCAGAAAAAGGACGAGAAAGACGAAGTCGTGGGAACGTCGCTGCCGAAGCATGACGAGCTGTTTATGAAGCTATTGGAAAGTCAATTGGAGGAGCCACGCAAGAGAGAATTTTCGGAAGATTGCCTGTACTTGAATGTTTACGTTCCTGACGGTAAGCAATAGATGTTTAATCATCTTGTATGCAATACTTTTTAAACATGTATTGGTATATATAAGTCTCACGCACTCAGATACAAAAGAACAGCGCATTTAAATTTCGTCTGACGTCATGGCTAGGTACGATAGTTACTTAGCGTTGACGTCACAAGCTCCCACTCAGGAACTTTGTGAGTATACTTTTTTAGTAAACTGAAAAATACGGGTCCATTATTTGTATGTATAATTTTTTAAAACTAAAAACCGACTTCACCCCCCAAACTACAAAACCAATTTTAGTAAAATTTCTATTACTACCTCGCAAGTATAACCTAACAAAAAAAGAGTTTTCCAAATCGGTCTAATAATCGGTAAACATACATAAAAAAGATTGCGACGAATTCAGAACTTTCGCCTTTTTTTAGAAGTCGGATAAAAAGACAGAAATATTACAATCATCAACTTTTTTTACCCTGTAGTCTATATTATTATAAAGTTAATATAGGTCAGTATAAGTAAGTAATTCAAGGTACCTACTTAGTAAACAAATATACAACCTACGCACAAGAAAATAAGGAATTACATTCAAAATATCAAACGATTTTCAACCGACTTCATCGTATTTTCTTGTAAATATTCCGATGTAGAAAGTTGTCATTAATTTTATTTCAATTTATACACAAATACAAGTATTACGTCGGACTTAAAGCACAGATTACTAATCTTAAAGCCTAAGGCCTTATCTACCAGTCAACCAAACGGGTGATGTGGAAAATGACAAAGGTAGTGCAAAACTTAAATGAGTATATGGCGAAAAAATACTTTATGTAAAAATCATAATCAAAACAACAAAAATACACAGTATAAAGTATATGCTAAAATAAACAATATCTGCATAGGTATACTACATAAATACACTATGATCTATTTGACAGTTTTTAAAGAAAATGTGCGTTTATTTGTTCTTAAATGAAGAGCGAGTGTACTACACTCTATTATAGAGTGTATCCCGAAATCCCGACGCACGTAATCCCGGCAAAGTCTATGTTTCTCAAGAAACATTTCTCGCTATGTTGAATATTTTATTTTTTATATGCTACTTTATGAAATTGGGGTTTCAGGACACATACAATATCTTTCTTCGGGATTCGGGATTTTGGGATACACTCTATAATAGAGTGTACAACGCTCTTTTATAAAGTGTATCCCGAAATCCCGACGCATGTAATCCCGGCAAAGTCTTAGTTTACCGATTTACACTAAATTTAGCACACAGCTAGATGATGATCTGAAATAAAACATACACAAATAGAACTACATGAATATACTATGATCTATCTGACAGTTTTTAAAGAAAATGTGCCTTCATTTGTTTCTGAAAAGCGGGTTTAAGCATTATGATCATTATGAAGAAGTATTCTCCTAATGGAGGAGGTGGTTAAAGTTTGGACTTTAATCGATTGTCGTCGCAAAAACAGAAAGCAAACTCATGAAAATTCCCAACGATTTCTCCTATCTCGAAGATAGATACGTGAACGTTACATTTTACACGGCACTATTATTTCTCAAGAAACATTTCTCGCTATGTTGAATATTTTATTTTTTATTTATGCTACTTTGTTAAATTGGGGTTTCGGAACAAAGTAATCGAAGAAATAAGAGGCGGATTTTATATTTATATTAAATTTTCAATTAAAAAAGTAGTTTTTGAAAAATCAAAATTAGTATTTATTTGTTTACCTTCGTTATACCTATTCATTTAACATGATTTTTCAAACCTAAAACCCGACTTCACTACAAAAAAAATCTATGGGACCAACTCGAAAGTATACCCATGAAAACAAAAAAAGAATTTTCCAAATCGATCCAGGCATCTTTGAGTAATATTTGTTGAACATACATAAAAAAATTCGCGATGAATTGATAACCTCCTCCTTTTTAGGAAGTAGGTTGAAAATGAAACGCGTGTAAAACAAAATCTGTTGTAGTTAGTTTTTAGTTGCAATCCTAGCAATAGGTAATCTTTCGGAACCTCGATAATACCAAATACTGAATCAAATTATACCTTTCGTAATTTTTATCATCATTTCAGCTGCATAACGTCCACTGCTGGACATAGACCTCTCCCAAGGATTTCCAAAATAACCGATCTAGAGCGGCTTGCATCCAGCGCCTTCAAGCGACCTTGATCAGGACGTCAGACCACCTTGTGGGCACTGTCTTACACTTTACTTCTAGTACGTGGTCGCCATTCAAGAACCTTTTTGTCCCATTGGCCATCGGTTCGTAATTCATAATTTTAATACTGAGAAGGAATCGTCCCGTCGGATTCCGTGCATTCATACCGTTCCAAAATTCTTTGTTTGACCCTTTGGAGGATTTGTATTGCAAATACTATACGATATATTGGGAAAACCTCAGAGAAAACTTAGGGCTAACTTATTTGGGACATTTGACTTGATAAAATCTCGATATTAAACCGCAGGTGAGTTTAATTTCAATTTTAAATGCAAAGGCACAATAACTTTATCATTTTCATAACTTATTAAAATCGTTTTACTTTTCTTTGTCTTATAAAATTCTTAGAAATCTTAATTTTAAATTCCCAAAATAGGAATATGCGATTAATTAGCTCTTCTATATTTTTTTTTTAAATTTTGGATAACCTAACCTTGATATTTCTCATTGCTACTTTATTAGCCATAAAAAAATAAACTTAGTTAAATTACAATATTACAATGGTCACAAAGCGTACCTTGCAACAAAGAGCCACCCAGAGGTCCCGGGTTTGATCCCCGGTCAGGGCAAGTTGGAAAATGGCCTTTTTCAAATTGTCCTGGGTCTTGGATGTTTATCTATATATGTATCTGTTATAAAATATAGTATCGTTGAGTTAATATCCCAAAACACAAGTCTCGAACTTACTTTGGGGCCTAGCTCAATCAGTGTAATTTGTCCCTATATATTTATTTATTTAATGTACACATAAAAATGATTACGAAAATCAGTCTTAAATTGACTTTTAAATATAACATAAAATCTTTTATTAATGACCGAACTAAGATCCCTCACTAGTATATGACAAATGGGAGGTTTATAAATATACTAAAGGCCCATTCACACTGAGCAAATGCCTGTCACATACATTAAATTGAAGCAATAGATAACCTGCATGGTCTTAATGAAACATCAGCTATAGAAATAATTTATTGCCTCAATAAAATCGAATGCAACAAGCAAGAAACTTGCACCGTCTAAATGAGCTTTTAGTATCTTATATCTTATCTTATACCTTTAAACGAGCAATTCTTGTATATTTATTTATATATATATATATATATATATATATTTATAAATTTCTGTGATCTCGAAATTTTGCTGAAAATTGGTATATGGGGGTTTTTGGGGGTAAACAATCGATCTAGATTAGTCTTATGTTTGGGAAAACGCGTGTTTTCGAGTTTTCATTCGTTTTTCTTTCCACGCAGAATATGGTCGCTAATTTCCTCGCGCCGGCCGCCATCCGCTTAGCTCAGTGGTTAAGGATGCTGACCGCTAGAAAGAGTGTTACGGGTTCGAATCCCACTCGGTGACTTACTTTTATTTTTTTTTATGTTCAAGTTTATATATATTTTTTATTTTGTAATGTTTTAAGACAAGTTTACAAAAAATGTAGTTAATGTTTGAGATGTAACCGACCGGTCACCCAGGTACTGTTTCTGAAACTATGATGATCCGTATTAGAAAAGAACTTAACCCTCCTGTTGAGTTGATAAAAAATATTTCATATCAAATTTAGCATGTTTAAAAATATATTGCGAATGGGTTGGCTAAAAACTCCTGGCCAAACAACGATTAATTATTATCCAACACAATTAAAACTCCCATTTTATGGTAGTCACATTTTAGCGAGGGATCTGAGTTTGGTCATTGATAAGAGTTTTTAAATTTAAATATAATTTGATGCCCCTCGTGTTGATGGCAACACAAGGTATAAAACTATTTGTCACTGTCAAATATTGACACATCAAAAATAATCGTGTGTGCAACCCATATCTATACATGTGCTTGTGTCTTGTGCGAAATAAAACTTTTTATAAACCTAATTAAAAGCAACGTGTTTCACTGGTCCAAAATAAAGCAGTCCACTTCAAGACCCGTTCACCTCGTATTCTTAGTATACTGCATTACCAGACAGATTGTGATTAAGATCAAAGAGCACTTAAGTTTGACTAGCGCTAAGAAGTACCGAAATCAAATTTATCTCCATATTATTGTCAAACAAATTCAAACGGTTCCCAAATTCCCATTACGCTCAACGTAAGTATTCAGCCCTAATTCCACCATTCATGGACTCTCCTAGTCTGAGACTATCGATTGACACCCAATACATTTCCCAATTCATTCTAATCGGTCCAGCCCAGAGGCCTAGAGGGACACTCGAACTATACCTATCAACAGATTTACTAACCTAACAAGTAGAGAGATTGTTTTGTTTACAGGTTTTATTTTTGTTTGCGATCTTGTAGTTTGACGTGAAAGTAAATTTTTATTCGATTGATTTTCGTAATTTAAGATGTGTCGTGAATTGATTAATAAAAAAAATTGCAATGTTTATATTAATTACTTATAATAAATAATATAAATATATAATACATATATTGTGTAAGCGAAGTCCTCTGACTGCTCGGGCCAAGTATGGCTCTGTCAGTACAGAAAGGGTCATGCTCCTGCACTGGAGACAAAAAGCCTGATGATGATGATGATATAATAAATATATAGGGACAAATCACACAGATTGAGCTAGCCCCAAAGTAAGTTCGATAATTGTGTTATGAGATACTAAATCAACGATACTGTATTTTATGACAAATACATTTATAGATAACATCCAAGATCCAGGACAATTTGAGAAAGAGCACTTTCCAACTTGCCCTGACCGATAATCGATCCCGGAACCTCTGAATGGCGGACTAGCATGGTGACCACTACGCCACGGAGGTCGTCAAAAAAAAACCTTTAAAACAGACAGTTTCACGAACAAGACCAAATGCGGGCTTATGTGGGGTATAACGTGGTATCACAGAGAATATATGCCATTTAATTTACTTTAATCATTCATGCACTGTCTTAATCTCAAAGGATAATACATTTCCCAACACACAATCTAATCTGTCCAAAGGCTTATCTCTGAGGGATCACACAAACATCCCTTATGATAGTGTCAATAGATTAAAGACCTTTTGATCTAAGAATAGAATATTGAATAGAATTGTTTACGGGACAAATACAGCAACATTTTTTGCGGTGTCTTGTTCTCATTTTCTTAGTATCCAACCTATATTTAGTCAATTAAGTAAATAATATTATTTTTTAAATATTCACTTCTCACTCTACCCAAAGGTTGACTGGAAGAGATTGCTATGCGATAAGTCCGCCTTTGTATCATAATTCTTATTCATTTTTTCTGTTTTTTGTATTTCATTTTGTTAATGGTGCATTAAAGAGTATTTGTATTTCATTGTATTGTATTAATCAGATGGTTTCCCAAAAAGGACTAAACAAAGGTATATATAGGTACATATTATGATGGGATCAAAGAGAATTCAGACCTAATACGTCATTCATGGACTGTTCCAATTTCTAAGGACTATCGATTGATATACATTTCCCTATACATTCTAATCGCTCTAGAGGTTTATCTCTAAGCGACGCACACAAACAACCCACATGATTGTGTCAACAGATTTAAAGGACCTTTTGACCTAAGAATAGAAAATGGAATAATATTGTTTAATTTATTAATGAAAGGAAAGGTACTTTAACTTTAAAATTATATTGTTTTATTTAGGTCTTATCATCATCATCAGGTCTTTTTAGTCTCCACTGCAGGCGCACGACCCTCACTGTACTATCAGAGCCATACTTGGCCAGCGCAGCCAGAGGACTTTGGCCTACAATCTCCACGGGTTGAAGAGATTATTTTGGTCTAGTACTTAAGTTTTGTTTGGCTATTACTAGATTCTGATGACGACTCCATCTTTGCCTAAACACAAGTAATACATGGTAATAAGTTTTAGTCGCTTTCATTTTTAAACTTCTAGTTCCTCTCGGTGTATAATATATTCTAGTTCATAATGTTTATGGTCTAATTAAAAATAATACTATATCTATGCCAAGATACTCTTGTTTGCCATGTTGCGTAAGCTTCTATACTAACCCTACTTGGACAAATCTAATGACCAGAAAAGCAAGGTAAGGATAGGAATCAGGAAATTAAAAGGTAGAAAGAAGAGAGGAGGCATCTTCATTTAACTCCACCGACAAAAGCAAGCTCTTAATTTACAAAACAAGAATAAAATATCTCCAGCAATTAATCGACATTAGATCGTTTCAAAAACATTCCCTGCTACCGTTTCAACTTCAATAAAATTTTACTGTTCAATTATACTATGAAAAACAAAGCACAAAAGAAATGGCATAAGAAGTCCTTCGTTAACCCAGTTTTCGAAATCCACAAGGTTCCCCTCGATCTGATAAGAAAGTCATTTTCCAGGGCTTGCGAGGGCGGCAACTTCATTGCCATTCTGCCCTTACCCGCTAGTTTCCTAGTTCAGAAACGATGAATCATATTTGCTTTGTGGCTATGACGTAATAGCGTAAAGTTTTTTTTTTTTAATTTTGGCTCGACGCCGTTGCGTATTTAGATACCATGCTCAAGTTAATAGAAAGTGGAAAACAACAATTGATGTGAAGTAAATATATATATATATATATATATAATAAAGTCATTTTCCAGGGCTTGCGAGGGCGGCAACTTCATTGCCATTCTGTCCTTAAAAAAAAAAATATATATATATATATATATATGCAATCAAAGGTTGGTATAGGTCCTTTGATTGCTTCACGGGAGCTTCTGGCGACAAATCTATACAAGTCCACTGGTTTTCATAGCCGATTGAGTGGCGGACGGCGCCCAAAGACGTCCACCGCAGTCCGCAAATAAATATCACTACAACCGCACTATGACTGTCCACTTTAAATATTTCACATATTGTCCATGAGAATGAGCATTAAACTACACCAATTTCATATTATAATCCACTAGAATCAATTTGCAAAACAATTTAAAGCAAACTCCAACTGGACCCCTTGAGTTCCCGCCAAAAACCCTAGCGTAACGTTGATCGGATTGGCTTTGCATACATAATACAGAGTTTTTACTCTGTATTTTTTTAATTATATCATCATCATCATCATCAGCTTTCAAAAACCCACTGCTGGTTAGCCTCCCTTTGTCTGCCATCCCGTTCTGTCCGCGGCGGCTATTTTGACGACATAAGTACGCACACATATTTCAATATGGTGCATCTCAATCAATATAAGAAATAACTTTTCTCATGAATCTTTACCTTGACCTCCAAAAGAATTTTGAATTTCATTCATAAATTGCTTTTTAAGAGAATTTTTATGTAAAGTTATTTCGAATAGTTTTTCATATTGATGTTCAAGTATGTGTCTAGCTTATTACTCTTCAATTTATAGGCAAAAATAAAATGTTTCATTTTCCAATATTAGGTACATTTATAAAAAACCTTCTTTATTGTATCTACATTGTTTGATGAAATTGGTACTCGTTGATCTAAGAATCTACCAATTTCATAAAACATTGTACAAGCGGCACATATTATGTATTTTGTTGACTTGCCTTGATCATCACTCGTAATGTCAGTTTTTTCATAAGTTTTCTAAGCTCTAGGTACGATGGTATGAAAATTATTGTGTATCTTGGACCAGTTTTTTTACAAGATGATATATGGGTAAGACGAATCAAAGAGCAACTTCTACGTTTACTGTAGTTTTTTTTTTCACAATCATACCTATCTCCTTAGTCTTTTTTTTTTTCAATATTTAAGTATGAGTCTGTTTAAAGAAAAGTGTTACTACATCAATGTCACACGGATTATTATATCGCAGACGTAAGATGGAGTATTTATTACCTCCACGTAGTGATTTCGGTGTCAAGCTACACAATAATAGCGGAGTAAAATAGTGGTTATGTGCGTAACATCAAAAGCAATCTCGTAACAAGGCCGACTTATACTTCATGTTCTGAATCTAATATGAAAAGAATTACTATATTGGTGACACGAACTTTGTCAATGATACAGCGGTTTCTGGACAAGCAATGGTTTGTCAGGGTCGCGGGAACTTAAGAATATAATCAAATAAATTTAGTAGGTTTATCCTACAATTTTTTAATGGATTAAAACTTACTAGTTAAGTATTAGATTTTATTAAACAGTGGATTATACAATTCAACTGCGACATATACAACGTTGAAGGGGCATAACCGTAATAAATCGAACCACGGGCTACACTATACCACTATAGTATAATGAAATTAAAATAACGGCAAAACCACAAAAATAAAAAAATAAAAGAAACTAAAAATAATTGGCATTCCCATACAAATTGCCCGGACGGCTGCACACTTTAGTACAGAAACCCAAAATTTGTTTTTTGTTCTTATACTGTAATTTTAATCCTATTGTACTGTAGTGATCCAGTATAGCCCGTGGTTCGATTTATTACGGTAGTCCCTTCCACGTTGAATAAAAAATCATCATAGTGGATTCCTAGCCTTAGTGACAAGGGTGCGCTTTCCAATTTTATCTTCTCCAAAAAAGATACAACTATATTTCAATGGTCATTGCAAGGATGCTGAAGACTGCAAATTAGACATGAAAAAGCGGGAAACATTTAAACCACCGCCCGGAGCAGCAGCCAGGTTGGCAGCCACACAAAAAATACAAAAATATTCGGTCCTTTCTACAAATTATGATTCGTTCCTGTAGCTGTTGAAACTGCTGGTCCGTGGTGTTCAGAAGCAAAAAGCTTTATAAGTGAGATAGGACGCCGCTTAGCAGACAAAGGTTTCGACCCTCGCTCTGGATGGTATCTGGATCAAAGAATTGCCATCACAATACAAAGAGGGAACGCAGCTAGAGTGATGGGCACCTTTGAACCAGGTACTATCCGAGGCGGAATTTTTGATTTTATTTAGTTTTTACATAATTTAGTTTTAATTAATATATAATCATTATAGTTTAGTCTAACGTTTATTTATAGTTTAATTTAGTATATATTCATTTGTAAAATCGACTGTATAAATATATTTTAAAATTAGATATACCATTTAAACAATTTAGCTGTAGTTTTATGACCGGCCTGACGTCAACTCTCCTTGTAAAAACTGCTACCATCATATTGGATGCAAATTTTCAATATAAAATGCTTGCTAGCTGCTCATAAATATCTGTTACGACCCTGTATGTTCAATTTATCGAGTGATATTACTTCGGAAGCGGGTACGGACAACATTTATCAAAGGCTATGTTCTTTTAGTAGTACATATATACGGCAGATACTTGTAGGTTATTATTGTACATATATACGAACTTAACTTAGCACAAACCTTTTTAGGGTTCCGTAGCCAAATGGCAAAAACGGAACCCTTATAGATTCGTCATGTCTGTCTGTCTGTCCGTCCGTCTTTCACAGCCACTTTTTTCCGAAACTATAAGACCTATACTGTTGAAACTTGGTAAGTATATGTATTATGTGAACCGTATTAAGGTTTTAACACAAAAATAGAAAAAAATACAAAAACTTTTGGGGGTTCCCCATACTTAGAACTGAAACTCAAAAATTTATTTTTCATCAAACCCATACATATCTATGGATAGGTCTTCAAAAATGATATTGAAGTTTCTAATATCATTTTTTTCTTAACCGAATACTTTGCGCGGGAGACATTTCCAAAGTGGAAAAATGTGTGTCCCCGCCCCGTAACTTCTAAAATAAGGGAATTATAAAACTAAAAAAAATATATGATGTTCATTACCATAAAAACTACCAGCGAAAATTGGTTTGAACGATATCTAGCAAGTAGTTTTTTTTTAATCCATCATTAATCATAAACGGCAATTTACCTTTCATTCAATCAATTCAAATATAAAAATAAAATAAAAACATACTACAAGACTTTTATATTATGTTATTTGCTACTACGGAACCCTTCATGGGCGAGTCCGACTCGCACTTGGCCGCTTTATTTTTTGTTACGTCTAAAGTTTGGAATAGGAGTTACATTCTTCGTAGTCGAAGACAGTCTGGCTGGAGTGCAGCGGTGTTTCCTTGTTGATGGTGAAACAATCCTGTTTAAAAATCAATAATATTTTCACTAGTTAGTTGTACATACAAAATTAACAGATAAAGTATGACGAATAAAAAAATTGGTTGTTTGTAAAGTAGGTTTACGATCGAGATGTTTACGTGATAACGTCGTTTCACGGAATGACTGGCAGCACTCGAGATGAGACGGGAGATCGGTCCGTCTCTCTCTCGTTATACCTGCGATCGCGCTCGTGAGGTTTTGGTGTGACACAAGTTTCTGAACATGTCACCCGACTAAAACGATTTTAAAGACGTTATCACGTCAAAAATAAAATTAGTATTATATAAGACATAGAAGGTTGTGTTTTAATTTTTGTTGTAGATATACCGTATTTTTCTTTGAAAAATAATGTTAATTTCATGACATATATATTTCCTTTCTGAAAGCCCGAGTATGTACCAAATATCACATTCCAAAATAGAACTCTTAAATCATTTTTTTTTTCCAGTAAAATTTACGAGAAAACCTTAGTGCCTAGACTTTCATTAAAGAGAAAACTTTATTAAACTTGATCAAAGTAGCCACTTGAGATTATTTGGAAGAGGTTTTCAAAGAGTCAGCAGCCTTTATGATAATCCAATTCATAAATGTTAAATAGACGCCCACAGTAGTTTTAATTGGGAACGTTTACCAGCTTTTGGTTTTAATTGAGTGGAGTTGTATATTTTCACTAGAAAAAATGGAATGGATTTGGAGTAGATTTAAGTTTGCAATCAAACAGTTTAGAAAAGCCTTATCTAAGTCTAATTGGACCCACGTACATTAAAAACAAGACCCTCGATGGACTTAGAATTTTGTGACATTTATATTTTGTTATTTGGCTAATTAGTAAGACAAAAACATCAAACATCTCAAGGCACACTTTTTTAAATTAAAAAGCGACTTTCTTGTCAGTAGCGTGTTTCTTCCACTCATGTTTGTCTTCAGCCAGCCTTTGACGTCTTGGTACGACTCCACTCTTACTTTCTCTTTTAGTTTCAAGCAAACTTGCAAAGCCATAAAAAAAGTTCAATATACGTAGAGTCACCACGTAGACCATCCCGTTTTTTTTTATATTTAAAATAAGGGTCAAGTTACCGACATGCGTATAATCTTAAATACATTGTAAATTACGGTATTGAAGAAGTTTAAGAAACTCTTGTAGATTTTGATAAAATGGCGAAAAAAAACTGCTCCTCTTTTAACTTCGTCAGAATAACAGTTTAATGACCCGCAGTAGTTCATAAAGTGACGTTAATTATTATGTACGTTGAATATATTACTGCACACGCAAAAATCTACACGGACAGAAACGACGAACTAAATATTTATGAAAATTAAGTTAATGTATTCAGTAAACATCACGCAAAAGGGTTAAAAGTAATAATAATTCACTCCATAACCTAGTAATATAGTAAATCCCTCCCTAGCAATAGTTTGGCAGCTATAGAGGACTGTTCGTTAGTGCATTTCAAATCTCAATGTTACATTAAGGGGAAATCTTCCATAGATAAAGTTATCTCACTTTTTAGATAAAAAGGTACAAGCCCTCTTAATATTGGCTTTGGCCCCATGAACGCCTCAAAGAACCGGGTCCCCAAGGACCTGTCGCTGAACGTACCGACATAATAATATTTACATGCCAAAATTAAAATTTATAAGTTTACAATTTGTTTTAACTTACAGCAGGTATAATTAGTGACTTCTAGACCCTGCACTAAGCGTAGTTTGAATCACAGAGGTCCATGAGTAAAATTTAAGTACCTTTAAAATGAAACCTTATAGGCATAAATATATGGATTTGATCATGCTCGAATAGCTTGCCGTGTGGTTTCCGTTAGAGTAGAATAGGGCCACTCCAAGTCCCCCCGCGGATGTCGTAGAAGGCGACTTAGTAAATGCAATCTAAACAAAGCTTATAAACATCAATGACACCTTTCCAACCCGTCTGGCCTGCGAGGAAAGTGTAGGGCTGCTGACCAAGCATGGCTCTGGTAGTACAGAGAGGGTCGTGCTCCTGCACTGGAGACCTAAAGACTTGATGATAATGATTGATAGAGTAGAAGCGAAATGAGTGTCATACACGACTGCAAAAGACATGATTGCGATGAATGTGAATGCGACTTCTCGTGACTGCTTTGAGCCACCACCGCGACTAACCCCAATGCGATATCTTGTCACTGCTCCTCATCATTCCTACTTTTTTAATAGGTAATCTTCTTTCTTTCTTATCAAGTCTGTTAGAAGCTAACTCTAATAATGCGAACGCTTGTCGGAATCGTCGAGCGTAAAATTGGCGGTATATTGGCGTAAGATGGTCTAAAGGAACGTTTTGAAAGAAAAACTGTTAATAAAGGATACATAGCATAAATGTACAGTCGTTCTCTAGCCCATCAATATGAATAACTTTTCCAATCCAATTTCCCGAGGATCTCGGGAAACCGTATTTCGGTATTTCTTTCCTTGTAAAGCGGTCCCATATCAAAAACTGGGCACACCTTTCAACGATTACTCTGCCTTTTAGCCTCATAGTGAACATCTATGAACCAATTTTTATAGAATGTATCTAAATGAAACAAACGCAAACTAGTGGAATGAAAAATAAATTTTCCTTCGACGACCGTTTCTAAAATAACCAAATTTAGTATGCTCTCATGCATAAAATGCAACTGTATATTTTGTCTATACGATCCAATTTGAATTTAAATTGATCTTCCAATGAACACACATGGCTTAAACGATAATATGGGGGTTGACCGTCTGGTCTGAAATTTAAATCGACTCCAACCTATACATTGCTCTCCTAATCCAGCAAATTCAATAGAATAATTAACAGATTCAGATTTTAGTACAGATTGACATTTTATTTCAGTCACGTTCTCTTTATTGTTTGTTTTATTCATTTTGATGGCTTATAAAACAAATCAAAATTTAGATTATAGAAGTATATGTATACTAAACCACATTTACCTACATTATTATTGTATCTTGAGGAGAAATAGACCTAAGTTTCTAGTAGATTAGCTATAGGTTAGGTTCGTTAGGTTTCCTGTGATCAAAACACGAGTGAGCGAGCGACTCAAGCTTAAGGCCAAAATAATTAACATTAATGATTCTGCATCAAAATGGCTATATGTATGAATTAAATGCCAAAAGGGGCTATTCTGACTGGGAAATTTCTGCGATATAATGATTCTTCTTGTATATTAATATGGCTATAATATTTATGCTATAAGAGGTTCTGATTTTTAACATTATTGGTTTTGAATCTATGAGATGACAAACAATTTTCTACGAAATGACGTTTCTGTAATCTGCTATTATGCATTGTAATATTATAACATAAAAAGTTCTGCTATAAAGGGGGAACCCATAACAGACATATCTATTTGTATTCCACAACTACTCTGTAGTTCTGTTTAAGATTAATAGAGAAAATAAATATACTTTAACCTTTACTTTTTTTTACAATACGAAAACTTTTTACTTTAACTTTACTGTACTATAAAACTTACTAACTAGTTATTATCCACAAAGTCAGGATTAATCACTTAAAACAATCTCTTTCAGCTAAACTTAATGAAGAGGTAAATCAAATTAGAACAGTTCGACCTCAAAAGTATAGTACCGTATTTGCTTTTTCCATCAAGGGTTCCGTAGTAGCAAATAACATAATATAAAAGTCTTGTAGTATGTTTTATTTAATTTTTATATTTGAGTTCATTGAATGAAAGGTAAATTGCCATTTATGATTTATGACGTATTAAATAAAAACTACTTACTAGATCTCGTTCAAACCAATTTTCGCTGGTAGTTTTCATGGTAATGAACATAATATATGTTTTTTAGTTTTATCATTCTCTTATTTTAGAAGTTACGAGGGGGGAGGGCAACTTTTTTCTACTTTGGAAGTGTCTCTCGCGAAAAGTATTCGGTTTAGAAAAAAAAAATATTAGAAACCTCAATATCATTTTTGAAGACCTATCCATAGAGACCCCACACGTATGGGTTTGATGAAAAATATTTTTTTAGTTTCAGTTCTAAGTATGGCAAACCCCCAAAATTTATTGTTTTTTTTTATTTTTGTGTCACAACCATAGTGCGGTTTACATAATACATCTACTTACCAAGTTTCAACAGTATAGGTCTTGTAGTTTCGGAAAAAAGTGGCTGTGACATACGGACGGATAGACAGACAGACAGACATGACGAATCCATAGTTCCGTTTTTGCCATTTGGCTACAGAACCCTAAAAAGCACTGAACAAATGTTTTTAAATAATGAATATTCGTATTTGTATTTATATATTGTCTCACCAAAATAAAAATAATTTGTCATATAAAAACAAAGAATATTAATGTTATAAATCAATATGAAAATATTATTTATTTATTTCCTATTTAATCAAAAATAGTTTAGTTTAACTTTAAAATATTCAAAAAACAACATTGAAATGTTAGGTATGTGGCGGTAATACTTACATGCATATTACACATGCACATATTTACCACAATAAACCTTTAACATACAGACAAAAATAGTATTAACTTAAACCATTATTTTACATTAAAAACTAGGTTGATAGAATTTCTGATTAAAACCTATTCAAGTGGCATTCGAAGGAATGTAAACTAAGGCAAGTGGCCACTTACAGTGGTCATGTAATATCGCATGCCATGGAAATGCATACAATTTTTGCATTTTCACTAAAAATATCGGACTTTAATTTGATTTTATTTGCGATTTTAGCTCATGCGATTGCTTTATTTAATTTAGGAATTTAAAAAGTCTAGAAATTTGGTTTTATTTATAGATTTGTATTTTAGCATGAGTTGTGACAAAAGAGGTTATTATTTTGACAGAAGATGTTATTATTGTGACACAAGATGTTATTATTGTAACAAAAGAGGTTGTTATTGTGACAAAAGAGGTTATTATTGTGAAAAAAGAGGTTAGTTATTACACAAATCAATTAGTACGCAGGAGTCCTTACGATTTTTATTTCAACATTTCAACATTTAAACATAGGTACATTTAACACATAATGATCGTAAACAACCGCTATAGTATAAAACTGTGTTGCAGTTGTTTACGCCCAAATTCGGAATACGGTTATAAGCAAACATTTCAACAAAGTACTTAATTAAATTTGTAAATGTAGGGTGAGCAAAATACAATATTATCTATAGGTTTATAATACTTAATCTATTTTAAGGTAAAGGACTTGAGTGGGGGATGGGGATTATTTGGTATGTGTACCTGTGAGTGTGAGTATTGTGTGTTTGTGTGTGAGTGACAGTTTGTATTTGACTAAGTTAAATTTCTGAAAGCGTGAAAGTAAACTATAGGTATCGCGAATATTCAATCTGGCCATTCCATGAGATTTTCAGTTTCATCATAAGAAATTCCCAGCAGCCATTTATAAAGTTTTCTTTTGCATTCCTGGCGGGTGAGTGGATAAATGACAAGAATCCTGTTTATATCGTTATAGACTTTTGGACTTAGGTAATTGAAGTGACGCCCAGTCACGTCGAGTCTAGACGACAGTATCCTACACACCCTATCAGACCTACGCTTGTCTCTAGTAAGGTTAGGATTAAAGTGTAATTGAGAGTGTTTTCGGAGAAGAATGCTCGAAATAAACAATTTTCTCACAGATAGTACTCCACTTAGGGTATATAAGTCTGAGGTAGGAAAACGTAAAGGCTTTGATAGCATTACTTTAAGGATGAATCTCTGTGCTCTTTCTAACCCCAACAATGTTGTTTTGGCAGCACCACCCCACACTGAAACGCAGTAAGATAAGACAGATTGGGCAAGAGTATAATAAACCGTTTTTAGTAAAGGTATGTCGGCAACTGAGCGAAGAGTTTTAAAGCAGTAAGTGAGTTTGCGCGTACGACCAATGAGACATTCAACTTGTGGTTTCCAACTCAGTACATTATCAATAAGAACGCCAAGGTATTTTATTGTCTCCTCGCACTTTAAAGGGCAACAATTACAAGTAGACGACGCATTGACACTACAATAATGAACGAGAATAGAGAACGAAGTTGGTGGTAATGTTAACTTGCTAGGTGAGAACGGCACATACATGGTCTTATCCAAATTTAATGTAAGTAAATTACTTGACAGCCAGTTCATGACGGTATGCAAAGCAGCCTCAGCATTAGAATGCACCTCATCCCAAGTCTTGCCATCAATAACCAACGCCGTGTCATCAGCATAAGTGATTATTTTGCAATGGGGAACATTCAGATTGCAGAGGTCATTTACATAAATGAGAAAAAGGGTAGGTCCAAGAACACTACCCTGAGGTAGCCCGAAATTAAGTGCTAAGTCTTGACTGATGTAACCGATACGCTCAAGTTTTTTCAATAGTTTGGCGACAGATACAGTGTCAAATGCCTTAGACAAATCCAAAAAGATGCCCAAGGACTTTCGCTTTTTATCCAGTTGTTTTATAATTGTTTCAGTAAGTTCTAGAATAGCATCCTCTGTGCTTTTACCTTTCTGAAAACCGTACTGGTTTGCAGCTAGAATATTATTTGCAGTTAGGTAATTAACTAGTCTATTATTAAGAATTTTCTCCATTATTTTTGAAAAAACTGTCAAGACAGAAATTGGTCTATAGTTATTGACACTGCATCTGTCTCCATTCTTGTGAATCGGATGAACAAGGGCTTTTTTAAATACCTTCGGAAATACACCCTGAGCGAGGCACAAGTTGAGTATGTGAGTGAGGATGGGTATGAGAACGTGGCGAGCAGCCTTAACAAGAGAAGAAGAAATACCGTCCCACCCCACCGCACAATTTTTTAGTCCTATAATAATGTTTTCAACCTCTGCGCTATCCGTTGGTAGAATTGCCATAGAATGTGCCGGAGATGATGGGGCTGCAGTTTCATAATTGTTTCTGCAGCTCGAGGTGGCAGAACTTATGGGTGCAGTGATTTTGGAGGCGAGAGATTCACCAATCGTGCCAAAGTAATTGTTCACCATGTTTACAGATACATCTGGATTGTCAGATAAGGATAAAAGTTCGTTGGAGTTGTCTCTTTGTGTATTTAAGTGGGTGATGTTTTTAATAAGTTTCCAAGTAGTCCTAGGATTGCCTTTAGCCTTTTTGAATTCAGATCTCTCATAATCACGTTTAATTTTCTTAAGTAAGGTATTACAAAAACTTTTGTAGCGCTTGAACGTTAAAATGAGAGTCTGATTGCTGGGTTCTCTTTTAGTTCTCCTGTATAATGCGTCACGATGTCGTATACATCTCAACAAACCAGGTGTTATTCAGGGTTTTTTAATTCTCTTTCTGTTTCGTACGGTAGTGGAAGTTGTGTGCGACTTGATGGCCGAAGTTAATCTATCTACGAAATTATAAGCTGCGTATTCAGGATCTGAGCTCGATAAAATAGCTGAAAAATCTATTTTTTCTATTTCGCTAACACAGGAGGCTTCATCAAAGTAAACACGAGTACGCAAAGCTCTACGAATGGGTGGTTTACGACTACAGCACAAAATCAACGGTTTATGATCGGTAAAGAGCGAATCTAATACAAGGGTCATCGCTGGCATGTTTGTCTTTAGAAGTACATGATCCAGACAATTATTTTTTCTAGTAGGAAATAAGTGACCTGGAAGTAAGGCATGAGCGGCTGTACAATTAAGGTAAAACTCGGCATCAGTACTATTGTTTTCTGCTTTGATGTTTATGTTTATATCGCCGATCACAGCAACTGTTTTAAAACTATTGAGTGAGACCAGAACACTGTCTAGAGAATTAATAAAGTTAGTTTTGTTTTTGTGGCTTGGAGATCGATAAATAGCAACAATTGCAGTATCATTTTTAAATTTTAGAACTAGGCAATTAGCTTCAGACAAATCAGGTTTAACAATCGAACAAGGTAAATTTTCTTTTATATAAGCAATAACTCCATCATTTTGATTTGTGTATTCGCTGTTATATGAAGTATAGCCAGGCAGTTTAGGAAGGTTAGGGCATTTGCTAATCCAGCATTCTGATAGTATAAGGACATCAAAGGTAATCTGTACTCTTTTTAGCAACAGCAGGAGTTTATTGAAATTACCACCAATGCTTGTGATATTTACATGAAGAACCTTAAGGGAATCGGCATAGATCGGGATGTGCCTTAGGCAATCCTCAGGGCTACATAAAAGAGAGTCACATACAGCTAGGCTGTCAATATCTTTTGCAATAACGAGGTCCTTATCCATAGTCTAACTTATTAAGAAAATCGTATAATAGCCATTTTCCGCCAGGAATGTAACTTATTTTCAAGGTTAAAGGGAAATAAGACAAATTTGAGCACCTGTCTTGTGTGTAAATGACTGTGTATTGGTTGAGTGTGAATGGGGATTTATGTGTAGTAGAGAAAATAATTACATAGAGTATATGACGTATTACAAGCAGTATAGAGCAAAACGATATTAGGAAAAGCATATTGACTTGAGAGACAGTAATCACAAAACATATTATAGAGTAAAACAAAACTAAATAACGGAGATATAGTCACTTTGCTTCCATCAGTTTTTTTAGGTCAGTCTCGTAGCGGATTAAGTTAAGCGACGAGCCCTCAGCCCTGCGCAAGAAAATCTTACCATTAGATACCCAGCAGAACATAAAATTATTAGTCTTGGCAAAGTCTCTTGCAAGAAATAGTAGCCGTTTCATCTTAAATGTTTCTTTACCGGACGCAAATGGTGGTAGTAGAAAACGACTGTACGTACATAAGTAGGAACCCAAAGGTGCTTACAAAGTTGCGCCTAGTAAGGTAAGGATCGACCTGGTGCCTCAAAAACGCTCAGCCAGTGCCTATACTGCATACAACATAGCTCTATTATATAATATAATCTATGTAATATTATTGTAATTGGTAATTGAATCACAAATTATAGATTTTGTTAAAATAAAACGTAATAGCGCTCGCGTAATATATATTTCATTTTAAAATCTCAAGCCAAATGTCAAACCAATGTCCAATAAGCTCCCTTTGGCTCTGAATATGTTGGATTTAACATTAATGAATAAGTAATATATTTTACTAAACGAAGCCCGCGACTTCATTTGCCTGGACTTTATGACTCCGCAAAATGCTTGAGGCTAAACAATTCTTTCTTAGCGTAATAAAATAATGATTTGGTTTATACCATCTTCCAATAATTATTAATAATTTATATATACTAATAAATAATAGTATAAATAATAAATAATTTATACTAATGCAAGAAAAAATAAGTCAAAGACCAAAGTGTATAACTTTGTCTTTGACTTATTTTTTCTAGCATTAGTATAAAAGTTGGTCTTCTACTTATTTTTAATTACTGTTAATAAAAGATTCTTTTCAAATACGGACCAAGAACGACTTTTCATTTGATTTCACGCGACTGGCACGGAGGAGTCTTAGAAAAATTGTTCTAAACCTTATAAATCGGGGGTGTAAACATCGCGCTCTCATAAAACGGCACAGAAAGTATGGATTACAAATTCCACTTATTAATTGTTTATGACGATAATTATGTTTACAAATAGATAAAAACAAGTTTCTTAATATACTAATGTTACCTTTTATGGCGTAAGGTTTTGGCGTTTAACTAAGTAAAATACCTACCAAAAACTACAAAAAAAGAATAAATACTTACCGAATAAATACTTACTTAATGATCTTAGAAACAAGGAAATAATCAAATGTAGGAACCTCGCTAATACAAGCTAAAGTATGTACTGATGCAAATCAGTTTATTTTTTTGGTTACCTATTCGGTCCCAATATTAGGCAAGGGTCTCTCCCGTATTCTTTCACTAGTCTCTTTTCTGTGCGTAAGTCTTACTCGACCATCCTTTTTGGAATGCGTTGAGATCACCTCGCCAGCGCTTTCTTGGCCAACCCAGGCTATAATAACAACATATTTTATAATCTCCTTCTTCTTTAACAGCCTTATCTATCCACAGGATATAGGCCTCCTCCATTTCACTCCATTCCTTACGATGTTGCGCCTTTCTCTTCCATAGTGGACCAGTTGCTTTCACGATGTCATCTCTCCAACATCTGCGGCCCATCAGCATGGTCGCCAGTCCAATGTTTTGTGGCTCCATATTCCGTCCTCGATATGAGCCGTCCATTTCCACTTTAGTGTGGCTATTCTTTTGATAATATCGGCAACTTTGGTCTGCTTTCTCCGTTCTGTATCTCCGTGTTCCGGATACGATCTTTTAAGGGAAATGCCCAATATAGCCCTTTCTATAGCACTTTTACTATAGCACTTTCTATAGCACGGAAAGCGCGAGGTGGGACGTCACAAAATGTCATGGCTGAGGAACATCCGACAATGGACTGGTATCAAAACAGTAGAACAACTGTTCAGGCTTGCCATGGACAAATCAAGATTTAAAGAGCTGACTGCCAATCTTCAGGAAAGAAGCAGCACCTAAAGAAGAAGAATAGCACTTTTAACTGATTCACAGTCTCCAACGTGAGGGTCCAGGTCTCATAGCCATGGGTCATCACTGGCAAAACAAATGGGTTATTTTATAATATTAAAACAGTAAAATATAAACTTACAAATATAAGGTACAATTTTCCCATTTCATAAAAAAAACTGTTTCCATACTATAAAACCTTTTATGACGGATAACATCGACAAGTTCTAGCTCTCGGAGCGATTCCTCACACCCCACTATAATACCATTTTCTAGATAAAGCTCTTTTAGATAGACTTAAAAACTTCGTGGCTTAAAAGGAAAGACTCGGCAAAAGTCGCCTTGAATAGTGCACTCGACATTTTGTAGTTTTCTGTTATTTTAATTTTGAGTATGTTTGTTACTTCACGGACCAATTTTGATGAAATTTGGTATGCACATTACACTCTTGATTAACACATAGGCAAATTTTGCCGCGGGTAACACCGCGAAGCAAGCAAAAAAATAAAGTAAAGATGTCGAAGTATTTAAGAAAAATAAAACTTAAGTTTAGATATAAATAAAATTCTTAATCCGACATGCTGGTCTGGGAGAAAAGAAAAAACGTAGAATGTACCAGCTGCTTCTCTTCCCGCGCAGATCGTAATAGCTGATCAAGGGGATGGGCGAGATTTGAATCATGGTAACCCATCACTATTTTGATTCCTTTTCCATCTTAACGCCCACCACCACGCTAAGCGTAGCCTTTGGGCCTAAAGGCCTTGGGCTCTGTCTCTTAAATCCGACGAGGTAATTTAATATTTCAAAATATCTACTAGTTTTTATAATATCTACAACACATTGAAAAAATCCAAGTAAGTAGGTAAAAACCGTTGAGTATTGCTTTATATATAAAAAATATCATAGTGCAAAACGTCGATAGATTGTTTCTAAGCAACTGTTTAGTATCACGGACCGTACATAATTCAATGATTATTTAACTATTCTATAACAACTATGAGTATGTTGTTAAAAAAGAAGTACCTATAAAAACTTTATTTTAAAAATTATTTATAAGTGTTAATTAACTTTTAAAAGAACTTCGCCACCATAGGCGATAAAACGTACCGCTTAATCACCCTAAATATACATTGGTAACTTGAGGTAATTCTATATAGGTTAGGGCTAGGTCAATATTAGCGAGTCACCAAGTCACGGCATTCTTGCATTAATGGCAGGCTCAAGTAAAGCTCAGTGCATTATGAATCATTAATATAGTGTAAAATAGACGTTAAACTTAGGTCAGTCGGTCATTGGTCAGCGGTAATCAGCCGCAGTATGACTAATGAATGAAGGCTTTGCAATCATAGTTTATGATTTTAGAGTTTCGTGGTCATTACTGTTATTAGTACTACGGGACTTATCGCGATTAATATCGTATTTTGCCAGATATTTCAATGACTCTTCTGCCGATACGATAACAAGAAACAAAAAAAAAACAAGAAACGATATTAATCACGATACGTCCCGTAATACTTATAACAGTATTTACAATCATAGGTTTTCTTGGAAGTATATTGATATATGTGTATAGCTTACTTTTCTTTGCATGACTAAAAAAAATTAAGGTAGCCAATTTGCACTTTTACTAAAAAATTAAACATCTTGGATACCTAATATAAAAATCCCTATAAAAAGTGGTGGATTACACAAGTCGTCAGTAGGCTATTCATATTTTGTCGCCCTTAATCTGCGTTCAAAAAAGTGTCATAATATGCTAAAGCGCCCTTCTACTACTTGAGCGGCGATAAACTCGGGTTGCTAACAAATGACCTCAGATTTGCTGTCCCTAAAAATTGCCGCCCTAGGCTCTGGCCTTATCTGGCTGCAGGTAATCCGCCACTGGAAATAGCTGTACCTACGAGGTGTATTCTTTGTCGATAGCATGGTAGCACATCTATTTTTGATCTATGATATGTTTGTACTGTATATTTTATATACAAACTACGTATGTTTTTAAATAAAATAATAATATATTTTATTTTGTCTTTTCAGGTTTCAAACCTGACAAACTACCAACGATGGTGTGGATTCACGGTGGCAGCTTTGTGCAAGGGAGTCCTAACTTTGTTAATCCTTTGCATCTTGTATGGAAATACAAGGTAACATTTAATAATTCTTATTATACATTTGAAAAGTAAATAAGAAATCAAACTTAGACTTAGACTTACCTGTTTTAACTTGATTTGAATGGACTTTTTCCTATAATTTCTATTTTCAGTCAACAACAAACAACAGATATGATTGTTTGGCGTGTTGATGCATTTACTTCTGGATTAGGATTGGGACAATCTCTCAAGTCATTATTAAAATTTTGTAATGTAAACTACTACTTGGAAGCAATCTCATAAATTCACAAACCTTTTTTGCAGAGTGAAATAATTTAAATTACATTTGTAAAGTGAATTTGAATTTAGAATTCAAATTTAAATTTAAATTTGCTTTACAAATGTGAGTCAAAAATGCAAATCTAATAATTTAAAAGTCTTTAAGAAAACTTCCACTGCATTACTTTTAATTTGTACAGCGTGCAAATTTCCCTTGTAAAGAGAATATAACACTCTTTCGCAGATTCTTTATTATCTTTCAGTTTACCATGAACGAACTCATTAAACTGGTATTTTTTAATTCTTATTTACAGGTAATATTTGTATCCTTCGCGTACCGGTTGAACATTTTTGGATTCTTCTCAACATTAGACAACGAAGCTACTGGAAATTATGGACTATTAGACCAAGTGGCAGCTATGGCTTGGATCAAAAACAACATAGAGAGTTTTGGAGGTGACTCAGAAAACATCTGTCTAATGGGCCACGAAGCTGGGGCAGTCAGTGTTGGAGTCCATTTGGTCTCTCCTTACTCAGCTGGAGCATTTCAGAAAGCTATCGCTATGAGTGGCAATGTTTTATCACCCAACACAGTGAGCACTGCAAATAAAGAAATCCTTACAGTTGATAAGATAGCTATATATTTCAGTTGCTTCCGAAAACCAACATTCCAACTACTTGATTGCTTAAGAAGGGTACCTGCTCAAGCTCTACTAGATATCGGTGGGCCACTAGCAGAATGGGGACCTATCGTTGACATTGGATTCAGCAACGTATCTGCAGCTTTATTTCCCGACAAACCTAGCAAAATGTTTAAAGAAATCATCAGTCCCGTTCCATTTTTGACTGGCTTCACAAACATGGAAGATGCACTTGGGCTACAAAAAGAAGAAAACGATGAACCCGGTATAACCCAAAATCAGTTTGACATAATGCGTAGAGAAATCGTTCTCTCTGATATAACAGTAGACAACAGCTCTTGTTTCACCAATCAACATCATATACAAGACGCTGTGGCATTTTTCTACAAGCCTATACCGCCTACAACAAACGAAACAATACTATTGAAACTATTTTTGGAATTTTACACAGATAAAGTACATGGAGCCACCACGTACCAACTAGCTAAGCACTTAAGCACACATGCGCCCGTATATCTTTACAGATTCGATCTAAAGCCGTTTTCAGATATTGCAAATGAAGGTATTCCGGATTGGGTTGGAGTGCCTCATAATTTTGATTTGACTTACACTTTTGGTCTACCCCATTTGGCTTTGCCTGAGGACTTTGGTAAATGGGACAAAAGAGATAAAAGTATATCGGATGTAATAATGAAAATGTGGACAAACTTTGCATGGTACTCTAATCCTACTAATTCAGGAGTTAATGTTATATGGCAGCCTTTTGAGAATGAAAAGCCAGGTTTTCTCGTAATTGACCGGAACAATTTTACAATGAGTACACCAGAGACCGTGAATTATAAAGCATTTGAATTTTGGACAGATTTTTACCCAAAAGTAATTGAGATTGGTACGAAGTGCTGCAAAGAAACTTTTGACGATTCTGGCACCGATTCAGTTATAACTCGAAGGATAATCAACAGTTTAATAACTTTACATTGTATTCTAATTTTACTTTCATAACAAGAAACGGACTTAGTAATGAAAACCCGTGACGTTATTTTTGTACAGTTTATTTATAACAGAAATGCAACTTATTTACGAGAAGTTATTACTGCTGCAAAATGGAGCTATAGAGCAATATTTACCTTTTTAACTGTCGTAAATAAAATTTTATGAATCAGATGTTTTTTTCTTATTTTCACCAATATCTTAGTTTTACAATAGTCATTAATTTTTAAAAGACGTTATAAATTTTAACAAATAATTTATAGTACTATTCTAGCGGAATCATCTTGCAGTACAAAACAGAATTATTAAAACGACATGTCGTTGTGCTAGTTGAGCATGTACAAATGGTAAGTACTTTAATTATCAACAAATATTCATAATTATAATACAACGTGGAAGGAACATACCCGTCATAAATCGAACCACGAGCTGTACTAGATTACTATAGGACAAATAGCGGCACCTAAGTTTAGCGCTAAGTGAAGTGTAGAGGAGATTGCAGTACACGGGTGCAGTATTAATTTTTGACTTCTACGCAATAAGTAACAGTCAGCGCTATAGTTTTGTGCCGTTACTTGTATAATAAAATAAAAATAGTAAAAATAACAAAAAAAAACTCCATTTCCATACAAAAGTGTCCAAAAGTTTTCATACAAAAGTGAATGTCGAATATTTTTTTAGTGTCCCTTTCACGTTGCATGTACCCAGTAGTTTATTTAGCAGTAGGTACGTACTCTCCTGTAAAAAATATTTTATACTCCTCGAGCTTTATGTCAAGGTTAGTTAAACTACATTCTTTACGTCATCGTCATCCAAGCGTGACACAAAATGTAATCGCAGTAGTCACGAAGTTTACTGAGTAATTCCATGGTTTCAAAGAAAGCTTAGAAATTACATGTTCGGGGAAAATTCGCTAAACTACTGATTGTCTTGATTGCAGTATATAGTTTATTTCAAATAGCAATTTTGTAAAGGCAATTTGTTTTGAATCTAAATTAGGGTAAAACTTTAATCGAAATTAAGGTGAAATTCAAATAGGAATAGTTACGAGGCTAACTTACTGAGGAATAGACCCCGTATCTTGTCGCATTGACATTACTTTCTTGTAGGTATTGATACTTTTAATTAATCTATTATTGAAATATCGATGGTATTTAATTGTACTTGAGTTATATAATCCTCTGGCTGCTCTAGCCAAATATGGCTCTCGTAGTACAGAGAGGGTCGTGCTCCTGCAGTGAAGACTAAAAAGACCTGATGATGATGAAGAGTTATATTATTGTGTCACTGACAATGATTAAAAGTTACCTAATCACTACTAACTGATAAAAATGTGATCAAAAATAATGAGACGAATAAAAGCCATATAAAAACATTTAAAAAAAATACAGGCGTTCGTGAGGTATGATTTGGGATTTATCATATTTTTCCTAAAATAATTATCATCGTCCGTTTTGGTGAGTATAAGAAGTTATCAATAAGTCGATAAATTAAATGTTTCAATCCCAACAAAAATGTGACGTCTGTGCGACAAAATAACGAGGTCTACTGAAGAGGTTATTATCCACAGAGATGAGGAATCTCTGAAGAGCATAGATAGGCCGTATAATAACAAAGATTTCAAATACCTATGAAAGTAGTGTAGATTTGCCGTTGCCGTGTGGTTTCCGGCAGAGTAGAATAGGACCGTGGGACATGTCGTAGGAGGCGACTTAAGAAATACAAGCTAAACAAAGCTAATAAACATCAATGAGACCTCTCCAATCCGTCTGGCTAGGGAGGAGAGTAGGCCAATTCCTCTTGCTGCTCTTGCCTAGTATGGCTCTGGTAGTATAGAGAGAGAGGGTCGTACTACTGCAGTGGACTAAAAAGACCTGATGATGATGATGTAGATTTGCCACCGAGCGACCGGGGGGGGTAAGAGAAAGACATATTAATGATAGTAGTATCATCAATATGTCTTTCTCTTACAGACTTAAGTCACAAAAATATTTTTACGAGTTTTACATGTGACAATATTTTTCATAATTCAGCAAAACTACATAATGGACAGAAGTCGAATACTACACGTTGAGTCCACCCACAATGCTCTACCGTGCCAAAAGTACATTACTCATATAACTTAACTGTTCGAACGTCAGGCTTGATGGCGATAGAACGCGGATAAACACCTAGGCCAATTTTACTGCAATGCATGTCGTTCCGCTGTTGTTTATTATATTTTGTTTTGCTTTGATTTAAACCGTAGAAAAGCAAGAAATTTTGTTGTAAAGGTCGCTGGATACAGTCCTTAGATCGGTCATTTTGGAAATCCTTGGAAAAGGGCTTTGTCCAGCAGTGGACGTTATGCGACTGAAATGATGAAGATTATTAGAAGTGTAGACAATAGTTAAATAAATAAATAAATACAGGGACAAATTACACTTTAATTTAATGAATAAATTACGTTAGCCCCAAAGTAAGTTCGTAACTTGTGTTATGAGATACTAACTCAACGATACTATATTTTACAACGAATGCATATAGATAAACATCTAAGGCCCGGAGCATTTTCAAAAAGGCCATTATTCAACTTGTCATGGACCGGGGATCGTGGAACCTCTGAAAGATTACCATGGTGATCACTACGCCACGGATGTCGAAGGCTGTACATGTACAAATGATTTTTATTTCTTTTTGTACGTGTAAGTGATCAACAATCGTGTCAATTTAATAAGCTCCCTAAAGGCATCCGACCAACGACTTTACGTGCCCTCCGAAGCACGGAGAAACTCGAGATTTTTTTATAAACCCATCCATCTGAGGACGACGCCGGTGACGCTCAACTTACAAAAGTGCTAGTAAAGCGTAAGCCTAAAAAATGGGACCGTATTAGCATAGCCTAAAGTTTAAGATATGGTAATACAGTCCTATTTTCAATTGAGTTAATAAATGGCCCAGACATTTTTCCTCTCTGTCTGAGCTGACCCTAAGGAGAATAAAAGTAACAGAGAACAGGCAGCAACGTATACCTAAAGACTCAAACATTATCAACAGAAATGAGACAAGCTTTCTTAATTCCCTACACGGCGCTAGGTAATCTATTTGACATGTAACATAGTGTGTTAGATTTACATATCCCAAAAGGGTTACTATCTGAATAATAAATGCTGTTTAAGATCAACGAGAAGACATCACAGGACTGGGAATTTCCATCAAGCATCAATTTATAATTACACGATGTAAATTTTCCATTTATACGTACCTTCAGTACAAAGGTGTTTCCTAGTAATATGTTAATACCATTTTATACCTAGGCAGAGATACAACTATAAATTTCCTAGAAAAAATACATACAGATAATTTTCACGTCTTTTTCCTTGACGGGGCAGACAGTGCCCAGGGCCGCATGACCTAAAGGCCACGCTTAGCGTGATGGTGGAATCAAAATAGTGATGGGATGCTAGCCGCATCACCTATTACCATGATTCAAATCTCGCCCATTCCCTAGAAAAAAATACACAGCAATGTTTATTTTAGTTATACAATATAAAGGGTCCTACTGTCTAGGTATTTAATTTAATAAGGGGCTAAGATACGAAGAGATACGAAACTAGGTATTTTCTGTAAAAAAAATAATTATACCAAAAATAAATTCAAAAAACTTCGTCCTCCCATAAAAATCTATTTGGCTGTGTGCTGATTTGTATGGGAAGCCGATTTTTTTTCGTTTTTTGATAATAGTTGTTATGGAAACTAATCCAGTATCAATATAGACTGAAAACTACCAAGCTCCAAAAATATTTCTGGTGTTTAAAAAGTAATCCTGTATAGTTATTTCTTGCAGTTGGCGAGTTTGGAGAACCATACATTAATTTTTCGGGGTCCAGTGTTGTCCATTTGGAATAAATTATTTGAAAGAAAACAGAGATATCATTTAAAATTGTGTCTTGACTGGACTTCGGAAAATTCAGGTAGTGTCCTCTCGGAGTGCAATTAGTGGCGCGGTAAAAAATATTTTTTACAGAAAATGATATACTTCCATTTCCAGCAAAATGTTTTTTAGGATGTCTTCTTTCTAGATAAACTGAACAGATTTTAATGAAATTTCTATGGGACCATAGAGCATTCTATTTATTTAAAAATATTTTTTTAAATCAGTTTATATCTGATTGAATTATGAGGTAACAGAGAAAAAAGACTACAATTACATTTAGTTCCAAAACCTGCATCGAAAATAGTTAAGTACCTACCTATGAACACACACATGAACGGTGCCTTGAATGAGTTTATATTTAAATTTGTATCAAACAAATACAATCATCATAGCCGAAAACGGCTGATGGTGCCAGGGAATGATGATGATAATGACCTACAGTTTGCAAACCCATTGATAACTTAGGATTCCCATTCCAGAACAATCATTCCCTTGATTGTCTTCGTACTTAGTTCTAGGAGTAAAGAAAAACATACCTACTTAAATTTATGACCTCGCCCATGATCTCAAAGCACCACAGACGGTGAATTCGAATTAAAAATGAGACCAAAGAAAAACAGAATTATGTTTTTTCATGACAGCCGAAACCTAGAAAGACAAGCATAAAATTGTATAAACAATATGGATTTGTAGAACTCTCCTTTAATATTCCATTAACCATAACCTTTAATTAAATGATATAAACAAAGACTGGTCAGTTGCAAATTGTATTTATAGTATAAGACAGACGTTTTCGTCACGAACCGGTGTCTCGACGAAGTCTCCGATTTTCCTTGTAAGTTTTTGCATCGTCCACTCAGTCATTTTTGTGTCGTACAATAAGACAGACTACATTGCAGTAAATATCAAGACAGTAAGTAAATAACTTCTTTATATTTAATTAACTTCATTAAACACATAGGACTTATCCACTGAAGCCGGGAAAATAATACTTAGTAAGTTCAATTCTATAGATATATTTTATTCGCAATGGAAAGCATATAGCAGACTTCTTTGTCATAAATCCTCAGGCCTTTAAAACCTTTAACCAAACTCTTAGCATAAACTACTTTCATACCTACGATCTCCAATATAAAACTAAATCAAATTAGCTTGCCAATTAATTTAATTATTTATTTACTATGTATATTTGCATATTTTGTAATTAATGTTTGTGAAATGTTGTTTTTTTAGGTTTATTCGTTTTGTGACATTCAGTTCGCTCCTTGTCGAAATAAAATGAAACGATCAAAATTATGTACTTAAGTATATTTAATTACGTACGTGTATTAATGATTCACAGTAATTAACTTTTTGCCACGGGTTATTTTCATATTTATTTTTTTGTTATTTTAATGATTTATTGTTCAAGTGATAAGAATTTGTTTTATTTATTCAAGTTTTATTACGTCTCAAAAATATGTGAATAAATCTCTGGTGGTTTCTTATGGTTTGAATCGGTATTTCTAAGTTTCTCTGTTTATGTACGTAGGATTTATCCATGCATTATTTACCTAATGTGATCCTTGTGGTTTGTTTTAATATGATCATGTCTTATTATGATACGAGTAAAACTTACCTACTTGTAATCCTAAGGAATATAAATAGTAGTAGAAATCATCAGAAACCAAAATATATGTCTATAATACCTAGATAACTAACTAAGGTATGTATTATAGGCTTGAAGTAAGATTAATTTTTAAAAATTGGTATTTACAGAAATGACACTCACGTTATTCCTGTTATTCGGAATGTCAGTGACATTGGCGACAGGTCAACGACCTGGGTTCGCTGGCACCAAACCGATTGGTTTTCCAGAGGTGTACAACAGAACTACCACTACTGCCGAGGGAATAAAAGACCGGTAAGACTAAGAACCACTTTTTCTGAGGTTCCTTGACTGCCTCCGTGGTCTAAGGTGTTCGCCTTGTGATCCGGAGGCCATGGGGATTCGAATTCCATTGGGAAACATGCTTTGTGAAAAGTTGTTTCCAGCCTGGTTAGGACATTGCAGGCTTGAAACACCTGATTATCCGAAAATGAAAATGATTCCGTGTTTCGGAAGGCCATCTAGCGTTTGCTCAAAAACCTATCCAAGGATTGGTTCTGGTCTACCCTTTGGGTTGCGGAGGTCAGACGGCAGTGGCTCTGTGAAAAAAATCAGTAACCTCGTCAAATCACCTAGGTTAGGCAGTGCGGACCCCGGGCTTTGTAGCGTTACCGCTGAGGATGCCACCGGGAATACACTCTAATTGGAGCTCTAATTGTAGGTGCTAGGCAAATTTTTTAATTTGCCTAGCACCTACAATTAGAGCTACGGTAATGATTTTTTCTAAACGCTATGTTTTAGAACACTTCAGTACATACAAATTTGTCAAGTCGAAATACAAAGTATAGAAGATGAACTTTGTGTAAAAAATTATATATATTGTAGCAGGGTTGATAGAACGAGATAGGTGCTTATAGATATTTGAGTTTTGTTTTTTACTTAAGCAAATTTGGAAAACCTATACACGTCACTACCTGTATATCCATAATCTTTGATACACGTATTCTTTTAATAACATAACATACTAAAAAATATAACATTTAGGAGTGGAAAAACGATATCGCTTTTATATATAGGTACTTGCCTCTTAATTATTACATTATGAAGCACCATAAGTAAGTAGCATTAACCAACCGGTATTTTAAAAACCAGTCAAAAAAGCCTGCTTCCATCGACGATTAAAAAGTACCAACCAATAAGTAAGGTACAGCCGGGTGACAAGGCCCACTTTTTTACAAATTGAAATAAAACCTTTATTTTACCACCCTAAAGGAATAAAAGGTTTACAATAAAAGCTAAGATTATTTCAAAATCCAAATAAATGTAGTTTTTAAAGCTATGATGACTATATGTTCGTTTTTTAAACAATTTTAAAAACCTCTATTTTGGGCTTTACTGAACATGGTCTGGTTAATAAGGCCCTTGGCGTTTTCAAGCCGTTTGGCGCAAAAGTAAGTATTAAAGACATCAAAAAAGTATAAATAATGAAGAATGTTATATTCATGAACTTGATAACAGCAATCAGTTACTAAAATTATCAACATTTTTTTAGAAAAATACTCTTTTACACTGTGTAAGAAAACAGCCCAGATATTTGATTTTTAGGTGTTAAGTGTATAAATGTTAGTATTTTACTTAAAAATAATGTTATTCCTGCTAGAATTAAGTAATTATTGTCAAAGATTTTTGAATTATAATTTTCATAAATTGGGCCTTATCACACATAAATGGTTAAGAAGGCCCCTATTGTGTGTAACAAGGCCCTGCAAATTAGTTTATTCTTTAATATTAATTAAGTTAGTCAGGATCGTAGCACGAGGAGTTCCATAGTCTCTGCCTACCCCTGTGGGAAACAGGCGTGATATTATGTGTGTATGTATTATTAAGGGTAGTCTGTTTTCCTATTACTTTTGAAATAACGCGTGATTTTAAATCATTTTTTAAAGTTCGTCTGGGATGTGGTATTTTTCAGCTGCAGCGCGCTGAGTTAGACAATTTGTTTGAACTGCTTCAATAGCAGATTTTAAATTTCCTTCACACCAACTCCCCCGCTTCTTCTTCGGGGAAGACATATAATGATCTAAGAACAAATAAATAAAAAACATAAGTGTATCTATAAGTTGTGTGTATCTATAAGTAAGCAGTGTAAGCACTGTACATCAATAAAAACATTTTTTTAAATTTATCACTCATATTATAATAACATTAAGGGGCCTTGTTAGACTGCAGTAGAGTTGGGAGGCCCAGTCGAGTTTTGTAAGGCTCCAAGCAACAATTTTGTTGGGCCTTCCTAAACGACGTGGGCCTCGCAACACAAATTGATCATTTTAGAAATAAATACATATATAATAGCACATGGCTATGTTAATATCAAAAGAATAATGATCAAATAAACGCACTTTACAAAAATTTAATTACAAATCGTAGTATAACCAAGTGAAAACTAACGTTTTGTGGGAGCAATAATTAGTTAAATGAGTGGCCGTGACCAAAGTCAGCGAACAACTGGCCGTCACTGGCGAAATGGTAGCCACGCGCTGCCGGCTGCTGCATTCTTGCGTTCCTATTGGTCTGTTTCACACGTACCATGAAGTTGGCGCGAGTCAAATGTATTTTGAATGGTTTTCTGCGCTTGGGCCTTGCAAAACTGTGGGCCTTGTCAGCCGGTAGTACCTTACTTTAATCTATCAAAAGGCCTATGCTTAGCAATAACCAGAGAACAAATTCTTTACTCAAGGATCTCGACTTATAAACAGATAGTAACTGTATTTTTACACTAACACAATAACCAATGACTTTGTAGTGACATGTTACCATTGTCCTTTTGATCATTATAATTCCATGCCAGTATTAGGGTATATTTTATTGAAAACAGGCACGTAACAAATTTTTTGCAACCAAAAAACGCATGAACTTTACATTTGCATCACCAACATAAAACACAAGCAACTTCAAAAAAACATTTAATATTCCAGGTTCGGCGAAGATGACGTCACAACCCAAAGGCTTCCCATCGAAGCAAACGGAGACAGAGACTTAATAGATAGACTAAGCAAACTTCCAGTAGACAAACAGCCCTTCTGGTTCATCAACTGGCAAGCGCTCGAAGCAAACAGAAAAAATCCCCAAAGCTACCCGCAAAAACCCAACGTTTTCGTAGACCCCATACCTAACACTGGAACTCAAGGAACCGCGAACCGTGAAGTTCCTAATTCAAATACTGCCAGTACGGACAAAATTCCTACCCGTTTTTCTGGGGAATCAGTTGGCAACACGGAGCCGAATCAAGGGGCTAATAATGGCGCGAACTCGAATTCGGGAACAGAAAATAGATTTGGCACGGAGTCTTCAAATGTTGCCAGTACGTCTACAAAAAAGACGAATCTACAAAATGGCACGTCGAATACAAATTCTGGAGATGAAAACAGATTTTCTGCGACTGAATCTAACCTTTCTTTTTCTACAAATAAGGAAATGAACTATAGAGATGGTAATGAAAGCCATTCCGTGTCGCATAGGCGTTTTAGGCCCAGAATTCCAGTCATCGATAATTAAATACTTGTAGTATTAATTTGTCCAGTATTAACAGCTTTTTCAGTACCTACATATTTGCTGAATATAAATGTATTTCTATATTTTATTTATTTAAGGCAATGACAACTGCTGAATATTATTTTAAACACCTTCGATTACTCATTTTGATAATATATTTTGCAACTGTGTAGTAACTTATGCTTGATTATAAGTATAAATAAGTTTTTTTAATTTTTGTATAAGAATTTTAGTTTTATTATAAAATGGAAGCCTTTCTTGTTGTATTTAAAATAAGCAAATAAAAGTCATTTGGAAAGTAATAAAACACATTATATTGACTTTTTAAATAAATAAAAATTAATTACTAAGCGTAATCTTACAACTAACACCTTAGAAAACAGGTATAAACTAAAACATAGTAAAATGCAAGTTCTTACATTATGACTCAAAACAATGTTCGTTTCGGGAAATCCCTATTTCTACAATTTCCACCAAGTTCTACCAAAACTTATACCAATACGTAAATAAGTATAAAAGTACTATAAATACTACAAAAATATTTTTGGTATAAATTGTAGAAATAAGTCACAGTCGAGCCTATAAGCACAGCCGTGGACATACTTAAGTATTTTGCAAAGTTTTACTTCAAGAACATAGTAACTGACCATACAATTGCTTTCAATAAAGATTAAGACCTATTATTATGTAAATCACTTGTAAAGAACCTCCTACACATATAATACATTTTACATAAATACTATGTAATGCTGAATAATCATCGCTACTCGACTACAAATAAAGTAGCCTTTATTTTCTGGAAAGGAACCACTAAACTCAATCATTCTCATATATTGATAACAGGAACAGATGAATATACATAGCAGTGAAACACATCCCTTTAGATTCACCGTAGTCGGGTAAAATAGAATCAAGCAGGCAAATAAGCCTACAGACCATCTGATGGTAAGTAAAATTTATACTACCTCCTTTGATAAAACCTTCACATGCCTATATTCCAGACTATTAGATCCTTATGAAGAGTTTAGTTGATTTTGAGCCAGTGACTCAATAGGCCAGTGAGCATTAATATATTACACCATAAAATTACGACTTCAATTACACTAGGTGGCAGCACAGAAACAACCTTTTTTCGTACGTTAAGTGGCTTGAACTAGAGTCGGATTGCATATTGAATGCCATCTGATAAACGGTCATGAAGTTTTATGGTAATGGCGTATATCAATTTTTAAACTTGACATTTTTTAAGATTTTTTGATTTTGGCTCAAAAGTATACAATTTGCTCAAAAATCTAAGATTAAACATATAAAATACAGACATTAATTTATTGCTCGGTATTTAGGTATATGTTGTTGTAACAATGATTGATTGATACAAAGATATTGACAAATTAAACAAAAATACGACGAAACGCTTCAAGAAAAAGGTAGTACCCTGCGCTCGTCTTGGCGGGGGCACTTCCATGCCTCCAGATTGGATACAATAACATTTTATTGGAATTCTCATTATTATTTCATAAATGCATTGAATATCATAAAATATATCATAAATTGACTGTTTCTACATTTTATTAGCGACTATTTTGTTTGGTAAGAAGATATTACATCGCAAACACATTAGCATATAATATATTGAATAAAATCAGCAAGAACATTCAAATATTGAAAATATACAACGAAGGTATTTTTGAAAATAATTGGAGAAAAGTAGATACAGTTTACTTACATAATTGCATTGGAATTTGTTCTACAATTGTTTAATAACTTTTATAATTCTACTTCTATTACATATATTCACAGATATCAAAATTAAATGCTAATTTCCATTCTAGTAACCACCGATAGGACTAAATTAGTCAGTCATGCTGCATACACTTTTATAGTTATAATTATTCACGGATAAATGGGGGCCGTCCACGTATAACGTTACGCATAAGGGTCAGTTAAGACAGAGAAGAGCGCAGTGGACAGGATTTTTTTATGATACTCGAAAATAAACTACACTATTAGCATATTGCAATTTCGTAAGTATATTGCTCGAGCATTTTTTCTCTCCGTCTAAACTGACTTTAATTTTGACTTTTCAAACCCCTTACCCTAGTCGTGCTTTTTCCGATTCTATTAACTTCTACTGTCACATTTGGCATTACTCACCCTCCTCTAATAGATGTCACGTTATACATGGATGACCCCTAGATATAATAACATTTACACTACGCCCATTTAAAAAATCGCACAGAATGTAATTAATTGTGTACGTAATACTAATGACAGCTACTCGTACACTAGGTGCCAAACAGCATGTGAAAAGAGGCCGTTGGCCCCATCGATACGACGTGAGAATTACTATTTTTAAACTTCGTAGGCGTTTTAAAGGCACTTATTATACAATAATACATTAACCATTGACCCTTTATATGTGAAATTTAGCATTGTAGTATAATATTGAAATGATCTGTCAAATGCATACATTTGTGCATCACAACTAGTACATTTTATTCGGTGTATTTTTTATTAAAGTGTTTTATGAGCAAAATCCTCCACGCATAAGTACAAAAATCACAAACTCTTTCATACACATACAACTAGAAGTAAAACGACCCTTTAACCTTTGGTTAGGTCCGAATACTAGTCAGTTTTGTCGATTTGCCATCTAACATAGACAATTTGGCGAAATAATACTATATTCAGATGTCCGATTTTGAGTTATCAACAGAAAAAAGTTTTATAAAAATCAAAACGAAAAATAAACAACATAGAAACATCATTGGCTCTGTTAAGTCCGTTCACTTAGATAGTGGCTATAACACCTAAATATAATAGACATTATATTATTATTAATCACTTCAATTCTTCAAGAAAAAAAAAACAAAAATATCTATGACAGCAGCTACTTAACTTTGGAATCTATAAAAGGACACTATCTAAGTTAACTGACTATATGTACTTTAGGAATAATAATGTTATCGATATTACCGTGCGACTATAATCGGAATTACCAAACACAATATGGCCGCCACGTCAAAATGGCGAATGCTGACCGCTGATCCTGCAGCGGGTGTCGTCACAGAGGGTAGTTTGAAACCTTTGAGGCCTTTTTCTGTTATATCGTTAGACAAATCCTTGTATAATGGGTATTCTTGGATCTGTATAGGCTGGAAAAGGAAAAAAGACATTATTAGATCACAGTAAAATGAAAATCATCATGATCATTATTTTAGCCACAGAGTCAATATGGTGAACTGGTAGATTGATAGATAGATAGATAAATTGTTTATTTGTCACTACCGAGACACACACACAAAAATTAAAGTATACATACATGAGTTACATTACACAGGCTTGCAAATAAATACACAACAACAAATCAACTCCATGTGTGTGCTGCAGCAAGACAAATAGGTCAAAGCTCAGTGATAATATTGCCTAGAAGGCAATGCACTGATTTTCAGCAATGGCCTGGAAAGGTAGGCACGAGTGCGAATCAAATTAGGAAAAAAAAATATATAAAACAAGTGTTAAAGAAAATATTGATATAGGTTTATATAAGAAAATATTGATATATCATAAATATTATGTAAAAAAAGGGATAAACTAGACATATTATACATATAATATATAGGAGATACAGTGAAGCTAACTTATTCTATAATCTCGCTAAGTAGAAAAAATAGACATAAAGGCAGTTCAGTGACAGCATCCATTACCGGCGACTTGTTGGATTATTTAGTTTCTGTGTTTCAAGCAGCAACATTCGTGCTTGCTTTTTAAATGTTTGGATGGATACACACTGCCTGACAGGTGGAGGTATGTTATTCCAACATTTAGTCGCCTGGTATCGGAAGCTGCCCCTAAAAGCAGCCGTTTTATGACGAAATACTAACAAAGGTGGTCGACATGCCCTAGCGTTACGTCCATCATAAAATTGGAGTTTGGAAAAAAGGTACTCCGGTTTCCTTTTTTTAACTACACCGAACATTAAGGTCGCTAAGTGGAGTTTTCTACGAGACTCCATATTAAGCATAGCGGCACTATTTAAATACGGGGTGATATGGCTACGTGGAGGGACATTGAAACAAAAGCGACAGCACGCATTCCGGACTCGTTGGATGAGGCGCTGTGTCCTCTGTAATAAACGTGGACCATATACAATGTCACCGTAATTGAGTCGTGACAATACTAGTGCTTCGCATAGTCTAATACGTATTTTTTCGGTTAACAAACTACGAATTTTGTAAAGGACCCTTATACGGAAAAAGCAGTTTCTGACTACGTTCTGCACCTGAGTCTCAAACCGAAGTTCACTATCCAAAACAATACCCAAATTTTTTGCCTCTGACACCCTATCAATCACCTTGTCAAGCATTATTATTGTCGGATTTTCACTGATCATTTTTTTTTCTACTTTGATTGACTACCTAACCACCTACCGATCCTATAGTTTAGTATTAAGATATACTTTTTGTACTATAATTTTAAGATTTCAAGTGCAATAAAATAAATAAATAAATCAAGTCGACTGTTGAACCAGGCCTGTCTAACTCCGCGGTAGGTATTAAAAACGCAAGTACAAAAATAGTACGTACGGCGGCCACGCCAACGTGGCTAATCAGTGTGTCAGAAAAGGTAAGCTTTACGCGATAGATAGAGACGGAAAGAGATGGCACGTCTAGGTGAATATAACTGTAGGTTATAAGCGTTGTGCAATCTGAATTGAACTTAATTGTGTCGTAGCGAGAGTCGCTATTCTTTAATTGATTTTCGGAGTGAATGTTCTGTACTTGTACTATTATGTATTCTGTGGTTGAACCAAGGATTTCCAAAATTAAAATATTAAATTAGTCTAAATATTCTACGAATATTCTTATTTCATTCTTTATTTTATATCTATTCTTACAGCAAATTTCAATATCAAGTAGCTAAATGTGACCCTCTTACTTAAAAAGTGCAAACGCAACCATTATAATTTAAAATGTGTGACACTATAGGCTTTTAAGAAATTAAGATTGAAATAATGCTATGAAGATAAATTAGTGAACGGAGAAGAATGCCATCAAGTATTTCTAGTTTCATCATCATCCTCTTCATCTTTAGATCTTCTAGTCTTCACTGAAGTAACACGACCCTCTGTGCTACTAGAGCTATATCCCTAGTTAAGTAAAATGTAATTTACCACAGCCCAGGTGTCGTCCCGTTTCTTGCAGAACATCATGTGGTACCCTTTGTCCGTGAGTCTGCTCTCGATCTGCGAGGTGAGGAGAGGCTCCGACCACTGCATCTCGTTCAGATGCGCCATGAACGTCTTGTTGCGGAATTCGGTTGGGTTCTTTATAACCAAGGATTCTGGAAAGGAAATTTTTGTTTGAACACCTTAACGATAGGCGACACGGCCAAAGAAATATGGATGAAGATAACAGTAAATATATTTCTTTTTCTAATGACATAAATAACAATGAAAGTTATTCAGTGTCTAGCTTAGCTTTAGTAGGCGTTATGATGATATAATGAGTTACATATACAACGTGTAACAGAAAGGGAGTATTACCCGAGAGGGTAATACTCCCTTTCTGTTCTGTTGTAACTTGTTGAAATATAAATCTCAGCTCAATACATTTTGGCACTCATTTTTTTGGGATTTAATGGGTGGTCCCCTACGAATAATAATTCTCCCAGTAGGTGGTCCCATAGTAAAAGTTGTTCACTTTGATAGTAAGTTTACTCCCTTTGGGGTTGATACCCCTTTTTCGTTTCACGTTGTATATATAAGTATACATGTATTGGCAAAGGAGTTTTATTTTAATAGACTTCAAACTATTTACTCATAACTTTCCAGTATCTACAGCGTAAATCCTATTTAACCTCAATTGTAAAGAATAACCTACTTGTCTCTAGAAAGTATTTGGTTTGTGAATACCTCACCTAAAAAGCTAACTCCTTGATCATCTCCCTGGAAGATCCTGGGTTCCTCTTGAGCAGCCAGTCTCATCTCCATCTCCACAGGGATTGTGAGGTTTTCTAAACTTCTGCACAAAAAAAAGAAATCAATTTAGTTTTTATGCAATAATTGAAGATCAAACGAACATAGCAAAATAAGAACATCATAGTGAATTTTTTGTGTATTAAATAGGTTACGTAATATTTTAAACGTGATATACCGCAACGGGTAGAGACAGGTAGAAGTTTGGAGGCCTTTGCCCAGCAGTTGGACAGTATAGGCTAGTATAAAAAAATACATAAGGACTATTTTATCATCCCCGCAGATGTTTATACAACTTAACGTCTTTCTCAGGTCTGAAAGTGGCTATTTTCAGAGCAGCGGGCGTAAAAATCAACTTTTAGGTCAATGAAAACTTTTAAACGCTCATACATACATAATATCACGCCTGTTTTCCACAGGGGTAGGGAGACTATGGACTACTAATTGATAGAAGATAAACATAAGTTGTAGAATAAAAGTAGTGTAAAGGAAGAAAACCCAACTTACCCAGAAGACAGGAAAACGTTCTGAATGCTGGTCATGGTAAGGTAATAGAACTCAGTAACTCCGAAGGTCTCAAAGAACTCTTCAACAGGCGTCATAGAATAGCAGCCGGCGAGTTCAGTGCGAGGGTAGTACAGCACAAACGAGAGGCACATCTCCTGCAAATAAAAAGATTTTGAATCACACTAAATAAAGGCAAAAGTTTGTGAGTGTGTATGTTTGTTACTTCTTCACGCGTAAACGGCTGGACCAATTTTGATTAACACATAGGCTACTTTAGGTGCAGGTGTCACCGCTAGTCCTACTTCCTACTATCCTATCCTACTAATATTATAAATGCGAAAATGAGTTTGTTTATTTGTTTGTTACCTCTTCATGCTTCAACTACTGAACTAATTTGGACGAAATTTGGTATAGATATAGTTTGAGACTCGGGGAAGGTACAATTTATCCCGAAATTCCCACGGGGAGCGAAGACCGCGGGCACAGCTAGTAAATAATAAATACAATATACGACTACGATAAGCAAACCTAATGAGGGTTTTCAAATATTTCATATAATCCCATGCTGGTCTGGGAGAAATAAAAAAAAAACTTAGAATGTACCAGCTGCTTCTCTTCCCACGCAGATCGTAAAAGCCGATCGAGGGAATGGGCAAAAATGCAAACCATGTTAACAGGCGATGCGGCTAGCAACCCATCACTGTATTGGTTGCTTTTCCATCTTCTCGCCCACCATGACGCTAAGTGGCTTTTAGGTATTGCGGCCCTGGGCTCTGCATAGAACCGCAAGACCCAAAATGCTCTGCCTGCCCCATTAGGGATAAAGACGTGATAGTATGTATGTATGTATGTTCAAATATATGGGACACCAGATGGCAGCACAGTGATTTCAGGTAAGCACAGAATTGATAAAATTATTACATACAGAACGAAAACTCCCGCGCAAAGTGCAATAACGCCTCCCCGTTCCCCGACCCCGTTCTCGCCTTGTGGAGAGTGTTTAGCCTCGAGGGAGAGAGCGGAGGAGGGGAGACTTAAGTACGTTTAATATCATTGAGTAAAATTGATAATTTTGTTCTGTACAAATGAACAATAAGAATAAAATAAAATATCTAAAAAATAACTTTGAAATATAAAAATGTGAAAGGTTTCACAAACTAACCTGAGACGTAGAATAGCCGCCCAGAATGGGTTTATCCCTCGAAGTGGTGTCGTAAGTACATTCTGTGATAAGAACATCGCCTCTCAAGAACTTCCTTCCGCCGGGGACGACTCGCGACTGCTGGTAGCGGGCGTCGTATGCGGATTCCTGAAAAAGACAAAAAATGTACAGATTTCTACCAATAGAAACTTGATATTATGCATCATCATCATCAGTCTTTTTTAGTCTCCACTGCAGAAGCACGACCCTCTGTATTACCAGAGCCATGCCTACCCATCGCCTTAGGGGCCGTTCAAATATTACGTAAGCAGATTTAGTACAATTATTTACCCCCCATCCCCTTTGTCAGCAAAAGTAAGCAAAGCTCTTACTTACCCCTTGCTTACGTAAACATTTTTCAATTATAAATGTATTTTTTTATATTATAATTATAATGTTATAATAATAATTTTAAAAATAAAAAAATAGATTTAGGATAGAGATTATATTTTACTAATACAATATTCAACATAGAGTAAGGGAAAAAAATATTATAATCTTACGAACATAACAAACTTATTTTAAATTTAGACAAGTGAATAGCGCGCGGTAATTCCCCTACTCGGTTCTAAAGCGAGTGCCTAAACGTACGCTTTACTTCCGGGAATCCCCGAAAATTTTGTTTTCATCATATACAATGTGAGGATTGCCATTCGTGTAAAAAAGTAAATAACTAATGATGACATAATCATAATCTAGACTCCCCTACCCCCCATTTCATCCAAAATAAGCAAAACAAAGACCCCCCCCCCGCCTATAGCGTATAGTGCTTACGTAATACTTGAACGGCCCCTTATAAACATAATTATTTATCTTCCTTGTCACTAGATGGCTCTATAAGGTAAAAATTAAGACATTAAAGTCTTTAATTAATTAAAGTAGTACCTACTCTAATTAATTAAATACGAATTATATGAAATGCAATGAATATTTTAAGCATATTATTACTTCCTTTGTCACTTTCTTGGTAGTCGTGTGTGCTGCCATCTCTGTGTGCCTACTCGCAACTCCAGTATTGCCTACGTACTAACCCTCCAATAGTTTATATGGCCCTGGGTATCTGTTACGTTAGAATTTATATTATCTTTACCCGAGTGTACTTAAGGCCATACCCAAATTTTCCGGGGTCCAGTGGCGCCGCCATTTAAAATAAATCATTTAAAAGCAAACGGAGATATCATTTAAAATTGTGTCTTGGTCAAGTTCTAGATACCCATTCAAAGTATTTTTAAAACTACTTTTTGTAGTTTAAAGTGAGAACGTGAAGCTTTTCGACGCACATTTGCGAAAAACGGCCACATTTGGCTAATGTGCGTAGAAAAGCTTCACGTTCTCACTTTAAACTATAATCAGTAGTTCATAAAATAGTTTTAAGGGTTATCTAGGGCTTGATCAAGACACAATTTTAAATGATATCTCCGTTTCCTTTCAAATGATTTATTTCAAATGGCGGCGCCACTGGACCCCGGAAAATTTGGGTATGGCCTTAAAACCTCGTTACAAAGCTAACTTTCGAACTAGAATAAAAGTAAATCATTTGTTTATCTCTTTGGGACACACTATATATACCTACAGACAAAGGTAACCAACAAACTGATAACACCCCTGTTTTTGCGTCGGGAGTAAAAGAATAAAATTAATTTCACAAAGAGACATCTGTTGACTTCTTACAAAACTCAGTCTAGATGTAAAAACCCACGAAATGTTGCTATTGTTTTTGTGGTGATTTAACATTTCGTCGCTAGATGGCGGTGTTCGCCAAAAGCAGGTAAGCAGTATTCACAAATTTGTTTTCAGTTTTAAAGCGGCATCTATTGATAAACATTGAAACCAAACAAGGGGATCAAAACGTCCAGTTTCTTGCGTTGAAGGATTGCAGGTTCTAGAGTTAAGAATGATAACTAGATGGCACTGGTAAACAAAAAAAAGAAGCTCACAGCGACGTGGTTACTATTTACTCACCTCTGAAATTACGGGCAACTCCTTGAAATCCCTGATGTGTTTGAGTGCAATCTTTCTGGCGGTTCCGTGCGCATGTAACAGCACCGAAACTATGTTAATTCCGGTTTCTGGCATAATCTGAAATAAGAATACTTTTTAGCAACAAATCTACTAAAAGCAGTTTGTTATGTTGTTCATTGACGACTTTAGTAAAGTCTAGAAATGATGATTAAAGTTTCAAAATTTCTGTCCATGCCACCTTGACCAGGCTTTAAAAAAACGCTAGCTGAATGTTAGCAAGGACCATACATGCGTCCCAATGGTCTGACATTCTAGTCTAGATTATCCAAAACCCTGTGATGTAGAAATCAAGAAGCCGGAACGCGTATCCCGGAGATTCGTACCTGGAGAACGGGAACGTAAACCGGAATGTAAAAATTGTTTTTTTGTTTTGTTTGTCATTTTATGTATTTTTATATGTTTGTTCCTTGTATTTCCTTTTGTTTAATGTGTAATACAATGCAAAACAAAAAACTTTGTTCCATCAAAAGACATTTTCAATTTTGTATAAGCACAACATTACATAATGAGGTACAAAAGGCGGCCTTATTGCCGAAGCAATCTCTTACAGGCAACCAAAAAGAGAAAAGGCGAAATACAGAATAAGAAAACAGGTGGCGCAGTTCCATTTTTATGTACTAAATTATCATAGTAATAAATAAATAATCAGTTGAAATTCTAAAAATATATAAATATAGCATATTAAAAATAAATAGTGCAAAAAAGAGTATTTTTGTATTGTACATATTGTATTGTATTGCTACTCTATGTTTGTTTTTCGTGTTTGTAAGTGAGCAACACTTATGTCAGAGTTTTCAGGCTGCCTAAATGCATCTGACATACCTTGACGACTGCCACGGAATGATGACAGGCGGGAGCAACGGCTCATACGTGCATGCCGAACACTGGACCTATGATACCCTAAGAAATGACAGCTCTTTATTGTGCCTATTTGAAGCGCCCCCAATGCGTGGGAAGAGAACTAAATCTGACGTAACTAATTCGGAAATGTCTTTTATCGATGTCATTGTCCCGTCCCTAATATTAGTTCCGTTCCCACCCACTTCTACTTTGCTTCTACGATCAGCGCCAAAACGGCGAAAATCAAATCGCCTCACTATGGCCCGGCTAATCATAGGTCCAGCGTACTTGTATATATGGAGGTCAGTGATGCCGAAGTACTAAGGAGCGCAAGAATTTTTTATGCCACTTGTGGTCACCTTTCCAAGTACGGACCACGCCCGATGTCACTTTACTTTTGAAAGCGCTAGCAATGCGCACTCCCGCCGGACCACCGAGCTCACAATAGCTACTTTGAAATAGAGAATCAACTTACACTGGAAGTACACTCGGAGCTGCAGATGCCGACGGTGCGGTACTGCGGCTGTTTCGGCGGTATGAGGTGCAGAGCAGACACACCGATGCCCGCGCCGAGTAGGGCGCCGTCGTGTGGCCTTAACACCGACGTGTAGAGGACTCTAATGCCGGAGTTGTCCAAAACTGTAACGAAAAAAGGGTTGATATTCATATGTCTTAAACTAGTAGTTTGACGCAAACTAAGACCACGCGAATGATATTTGCATTTTACAATTCAGTTCCCTAAGTAACACCTAAATGGCGCTATCCAAAGTTAGAACGCGCTATTGTTTCGTTAGAGCTACATAATTGCGGACATTTTTATTAATATTTCTAACCTGACCGATTTTAATGCCCAAAGAACTTAAAATTCTATTGATATTTCCATCATTCCTACCAAATTTTACAAACATACACACAAACAATGTGTTTTCGCCCCCAACTCGATTAAGAAATAATTCATTTTTCATCATCATTATTTGCATAACGTCCACTACTGGACATAGGCCTCTCCAATGTATTTCCAAAATGACCGATCTAGAGCAGCCTGCATCCAGCGCTATCCAACAACCCTGGTCAGTCGTCAGACCACCTTGTAGGTGGGAGTCCTACGTTTCGCTTGCCAGTACGTGGTCGCCATTCGAGAACCTTTTGTTTGTTCCGTTCACTGCCACTTCAACGAGCTTATCCGCTGAGCTATGTCAGTGACTTTTGCTCTCTTACGAATTTCTTCGTTTAGCAGATAGAGACTCCAACAAAAAATAGCACCAAAACCAAAACGGAATTCGGAATACAGAAACAGATCCCTAAATCAAAAAATGGTGTTCACAAGCTTACAATATTTTTAAACACTTATTTAACGATACCCTACACGATGGTTTAGTCGAGAAAAAAAGCATTGGCTACCACTTTACTTGTATTGAAATGACTATATATATAAAAAAACAAGATTTTATTTTACTACTTTTTGCCATGACTAACATAATGTACCCATGCCAAAGCCCCATGCCGAGCTTACCACGGAGCTAAGAGATATTAAGATAATACTAATTTACATAAATCCCCTTTCAGTAGCTTGAAAATAAAGTAAAACTAACCTTCATGCAACGCATTGTTGTCGTAGTGTATCTCCAGCATGTAGAACTGCACTCCCCCCCGCCCGCCGAGCGGGATACCGACGTTTTCCGGCAGGAATTCCCCTGGAATTTGCAAGTTAATTAGCTCAGCCGTGTACTCTGGTGAGAATTTACAATAACTTGCATAGATAGGAATATTAATAATAATTAAATATATATTGCTACTTCGTTCATTAACCTATTTCCTTGCTGTTTTAAAAAAATATTTTATTTCAGTAGTACTTTTGTTTTATCCTACACTAGCTGTACTCGCGGGCTTCGCTCCCCGTGGGAATTTCTGGATAAAGAGTATCCTATGTCCTTCCCCGAGTCTCAAACCATATTCATACCAAATTTCATCCAAATCGGTTCAGTAGTTTAAGCGTGAAGAGGTAACATGTTTGTTACCTTTTCACGAAATCAACTATACACTCAACCAACAAATATACAAACTCACTTTTGCATTTATAATATTAGTAGGATTAGTAGGATAGGCGAAATTTCGTAAGTATGGATGGATGTTTGTTACTCTTTCACGTAAAAACTACTGAATGGATTTTAATGAAACTTTACAATATTATAGCTTATACATCAGAATAAAGGCCCATTCAGACGGTGCAAGTTTCTTGAGTGTTGCATACAATTTTATTGAAGCAATAAATGATTTGTATGGCTGACATTTCGTTTAGACCATGCAAGTTGTCTATTGCTTCAATAAAATGGCATGCAACGGGCAAGAAACTTGCACCGTCTAAATGGGCCTTAACAATTAGTCTACAATTTATAAAGATACTGCGCAGACGAAGTCGCGGGCACCAGCGAGTATAAAATACTAACTAAAAAATACAAGGTAAAATAAAAATAGCCTATTGTATACTCGTACCTTTAGATCCCATAGCCCACGCCGCAATAGGCGTAGCGCAGATCGCCCACTCAATCGGCCTGTTCGGACCATAACTCCCTTTATCCTGTGCCCAGCTGTTCCACGTATAAGTATCAGGATCGTCAGCACATTCATACAGCACCATATGATGAACAGGTGAGCTGATCTTCTCATTAACTGGCACCCCGTCTCTTATTGGTTTGCTGTCTATGAGCGGTTGATAGCCGACGATGTGGTGTTTAGTGGGAAGGTCAGGAACTTTGATGATCTTGCACCAGAAGAGCGTGGCTTCGTAGTTTGGTATTTTTACCTGGAAGGGTGATTAAAATAGTCGAATATGAGTACAATCACACTAATATAATAAACGAAAGTTTTGAGTATGTGCGTGATTGTGTGTGAGGGTGTGTGTTTGTATAGTTGTTACTTCTTCAGTGTGTGTTTGTTACGTTTCTTCTTCACGCTCAAACGGTTAGACCAATTTTGATACAACTTGGTATGCAGACTGACTCCCTGGATTAACACAGAGGCTGGGTAACACCGCGAAGCTCAGCTAGTTTTTATAAAAATTGGTGAAGCGTGTTTAAATTTTAGATCCAAATAAACTTCATACAAGTTTGAACCTCCGTGCCTTAAATTTTCTATAATCATACAAAACTATTGCGCAATTAATAAATAGTGTGTATTTTTTAATCGGAAAAACATTGTTAGGTCAATCAAAAGAATGCAATATTTTAATAAATGGGGTGAAAGGTGAAAGGTGAAAGTTGAAAGAAAGTGAAAGTTGAGCAAGTGAAAGAGTTTGTATACTTGGGATGTATGTTTACAAGGGATGGTAAGCACGAGGGTGATGTTGAAAAAAGAGTGAATGCGGGTAACCAAGTGAATGGAGCGTTGCATTCCTTTATGAGCAGTAGGAAGGTATCAGACAAGGCACGTCTCGCTGTTCATAAAGGAGTACTGATACCTACTTTAATGTACGGTAGTGAGAGTTGGGTATGGCAGAGAAAGCATGAAAGTAGAATAAATGCAGTTGAAATGCGAGCGCTGAGGAGTATGTGTGGTGTTACTTTGAAAGATCGAATACGGAATGATGCCATAAGGGAGCGGTGTGGAGTAAAAGAGGATGTTGTGACAAAAATAGAGAAAGGGATGTTAAGATGGTTTGGGCATATAGAAAGGATGGATGAAAAGAGATTGACGAAAAATATTTATATGACGAATGTGAAGGGAACAGTAGGAAAAGGTCGGCCTCGGCGAACTTTCTGCGACCAAATTGCAGACGTTCTAAAAAAAAGGAGAGGTAAAAAGTACCCGTAACCGAAGGGCATGTATGAAGAGATTGATGAGTTGAGATGAAGCAAAAGAGGTTTGTCAGGATCGTAGCAAGTGGAAGTCCATAGTCTCTGCCTACCCCTGCGGGAAACAGGCGTGATATTATGTATGTATGTATCAAAAGAATCCAAATAAGACATCAAAAGTAAGTATTTATACATATAAAAGATTATTTCGGAGCTTAAAGTCCTTCCTGCAACAAACCCCATGAAAACCTTATACTTATTTCTTCTTCTAAAATGTAACATTATGCAACTAAAAGTTTAGCCACTTCCAGACTTAATTTAGAAAAATGTAAAGCGGAAAATTAAAATACAACCTGCTACACTAAAGTTAGCTTCCGGAACTTCTAGAGTACAGGTAGAACACGTAAACAGTTTTAAAGGAATAAAACATTATTAAGAAAATGCATTTCACAAGGGTGCATACCTCGTAAAACTTGAATGTTGATACAGCTAACATGTCTCAAAGGTCATTTCAGAAAGATATTACTGGCATGTAGTACATATAGACATACATAAAATATTATGTATATTTACGCGTGTTTCCCTTATGGGTATTTAGAACCAAAATGTGATTGAAGTACACTATGACTTCTTTATCCGGCCTGATCGAGCCACAAGATGGATCTAAGTCTCATGGCTACTTTAAACGTGAAGGTAAAAAATAATCGAAAAAGTGATGAGTTGCCAGCCGCAACATGATCCGCATTTTCGCCCATTCCCTCGATCGGCATCTAGCAACTGGTACAGTCTAAATTTTTTCTTTTTCCCAGACCAGCATGGAAAATGGTTCTAAGACTAATTTTTGTCTATAAGAAGTGACAAATACATAAGACATAACCCTTAAAAATTCCATTTATAAATTATTTTAAAATTTGAGTGAGAGTACTTTTATCTTAATTTTAGTTTTTAAGAACATTATTTTAATATGTAAGTAGGTATATATTTTTTCGTTATGATTTATAAAAAAAATGTATGCCTTTATTAAAAATCCTCTTTCCCAAGACAAATGAGCATCTTAGCGGTTCAATTTTCATTGACGTGGATAGATAGGCATGTGTCAATGGCATTGTAATGAAATATTGTTTCAGATAGCGGCGGTCGTCTGGTGATGTCATAAAGAATACCTTGATATTTAACCGATTTCAAAAAGGGAGAAGGTTATCCATTCGAATATACAACGTATATATCAAACATTATTAGTATAATGAAATTAAAACAACCAAAAACAAAAAATATCGACATTCCCATACAAATTGCCCGGGTGGCTAATGGTGGAAATGCCGAAAAACTTTTTTGGATGTTGGCTGTTATTTTGTTTTTACTCACTAGATGGCGCTTTATAGTAATAATTAAAAATCTAAAACATTTTATTCCTGTTATTTAAAAAGAGTGTTATCTAATTAAATATGAAATGCAATAAATATTTTTAAAAGCATATTCATCACTTTTTGGCACGTTTTTGGTAGTCGTGTGTGCTGCCATCCCTGTGTGCTTACTCGCAACTCCCAGTTTTGCCTACTTATTACTTTAGGCTGCGTTTCCACTGAAGCGGAGCAGAGCGGAGGAGAGAAATTGACCAATCACAATGCTCGAAATCTCCGCTCCGCTGTTTGAATTGAAGCGGAGCGGAGATTTCGAGCATTGTGATTGGTCAATTTCTCTTCTCTCCGCTCTGCTCCGCTTCAGTGGAAACGCAGCCCTAATAGTGTCTATGGCATATGGTTGGGTATCTGTTACGTTTGTAATTATATTATATTTGGCCTTACCAGGCCGCGGCTACCACTCCGGAGTGGGAAATTCAGTGTCATGAATCGTATATCTAGAGTAACATTTATGAAAATGATTTGCAATGTACTTCTAGATATCTAAACGAAAAGGTACCGAGTTCTGACGCGAGCTAAATTAAACCATATCGCTAACGGCATTAAGTAGATATTTCTTTGAATATCTTTGCCGAGTGAGACTTCTGTACGTGGTTACTAGTTCTTATTCTGTGGCCTTACTTACACTTTTGAGTGTTACATCCCAGTGCATTAGTGGTATAGTCTCCGGCTTAGACAGAGCCTGGATCAGTCGCAGTGGTCTGGCACCACTCTTCACGTGCTTGGGGAGCTCCCCATCGGACCCTGGGGGTCCTAACGCCCATAGAACTTGAATCGTGTTGTCCTGAAATAAATGAAAACATATTGGTTATGACATTTTTTTTTGCAATTGGGTATTTTTCTGGGTCAAAACAATTTATTTGGTACAGTTAGGAAAATTTAACGTCACAAAATATGTCACGTTTTATTGATCAGTACCCGGGCGACCGAGCTTTGCTCGGTTACATCTCAAACATTAACTAATTTTTTTTAAACTTGTCTAAAAACAATGCAAAATAAAAAAAAATATATAAACTTAAACATAAAAAAAAAACAAAAGTAAGTCACCGAGTGGGATTCGAACCCGTAACACTCTTTCTAACGGTCGGTATCCTTAACCGCTGAGCTAAAAACAAGGCGGTCGGCGCGACGAAATTAGCGACCATATTCTGCGTGGAAAGAAAAACACGTGAAAACTCGAAAACACGCGTTTTCTCAAACATAAAACTAATCTAGATCGATTGTTTACCCCCGAAAACCCCCAACAACATACAAATTTTGAGCGAATTCGTTAGAGCCGTTTTCAAGATCACAGAAATTTATAAATATATATATAAATAAATATACAAGAATTGCTCGTTTAAAGGTATAAGATATGATCAAATCCTTTTTCAAAATGATTCAAGATTGATTATTGCAGAAACACTGATATTAAGAGCACTATTTACTCGTAGCTTCAAGAAGCTATGACGTTATAAGCCTGTATTTCATACAAATCCCATAGAAAATGTTTGTTATAACGTGTAGAAAAAATTATCAGATATGAGTTATTGGAAAGTAAAGAAATGTGCCCCTGGTTTGCTGGCATCTAGATGTACTCTTCTTACCATCAGAGTGGACAATATGCTTTTTTCCCTTCTTAAAAGAATACTGTTTTTTTAGAAAATGAAACAAGTGGTATCTCGGGTTTATTATTCCGTCCAAAAAGTACTTATATTTATTAAAAAAATTACCAAAAAAATATAAAGACTTCATTCTCGTTCAGAAGTTTCTTCCATATCTCCAAAGTTCTTTATCATATCTTCACCAAATTAATTAAGGGTGACCTCCTTTTTCTAAAGTCGATTGAAAAAGTTTTGAATTCTTAATCTAATCGCTTTTTAGTATAGTAATATACCTATAAGTAATCTTAATGTTTCGTTTGAAAATAAAATAGAACCTTGTTTTAGGTAAGTAAGTACTTTTACAAAAATCGTACGATATGACCATTTCTCTTAAATAATTTGAAACAAGAAATAAAGGCCTTAAAATATTAAACCCAGGTAGGCCGCCTACTTGGGGCCGGTTTCCAATTTAATATTAAAATCATTAAAGCCCTGTTAATCCTACGTCAGTTATATCTTGAAGATAAGTAGGTACTTCTTTTATCCTTACCACAAAAACGAAGTGTTATGAAATCCACAATCAATTTCAAAATAATCAGAACATTTTAATAGAACTTTTTTGGATAATTTGTGCCTACTTTTTTTAAATAAGTTTCTACTGTCCCACTGCTGGGCAAAGGTCCCCCTCATTTCGTTCTAGGTATACTTGGCACTATCTCTATCCATAGTTTAATATACTCAAACCGTTCTATTATAAAACGCAGACGCAACTTTGTAACTAGGTTAAAAACATAATCCGACCAATTCAAGTTGACATTTTCAGATGAGACAGTGGCATATTACTAGATGTCAACTTGATTTAGTCTTTAAGTTTGCGTTTTATAATAAGACGGACAAAGTATTAAACTAATAAATAAAAAAAGAAATATATAAACCATACAGCTAACGTACATTAATAATCAAGTCATCCTTATCATTGGTGTCGAACTGTCTTCTGAACTCGACGACCGTGTGCGTCCGGTTCTGGTGGCCAGAGACCAGCTCGTAGTTCTGGACCTCGTCAGCCACCACCTCTCCATAGCGGTGCAGTTGTAAAAAGATATCAATAGAAACTGTACAGCTACTTACATTTATAATGAAGTCCTCCTTATCATTGGTGTCGAACTGTCTCCTGAACTCGACGACCGTGTGCGTCCGGTTCTGGTGTCCGGACACCAGCTCGTAGTTCTGGACCTCGTCAGCCACCACCTCTCCATCATGGTGCAGTCCGTGGCAATCCTGTGGAGAAGATAATATACTAAGAAATGCCTCTATACAAAATTTATGAGTAAAGTCAAAGTCAAAGTCAAAAATTTTTATTCAATGTAGGATAAATTTATCTCTTATTGAAGGTCATTTTTTTAAATATTTTTTTTAGTGCAGAAGCTAAAAACTACTAGCGTTTCGGAACGACCACTGCTGGGAAGATTACGCCGAAAGAAACCCAGTTCAGTATTGGTCCCTACCCAGCCTGATGGGCTATGTTACAATTACAATACAGATTTACACTTAAGCTATACATTTAAATTATACAATTACAATTTGCAGACAACTATTTCCAAGAATTTTTCTCAGATGATGATAAGTAGTCATTTACATGATAATACGCATTTTGTAATAAATGATTTTTAACGGCTGTCTTAAACTTAGATAATGGTAATGCTACTATATCATCTGGAATTTTATTATAGAGGCGCAAGCCGAGACCCACAAAAGATTTTTTTGTTTTCTCTAACCGCAAAGCTGTGATGGCTAATTTATTTTTATTTCTCGTGTTAATACTATGAATATCACAATTTCTCTTAAATGAGTGTATATTCTGACGCACGTACATAATGTTCGCATAGATGAATTGCGAAGGGAGGGTCAAAATATTTATGTCTTTAAATAGTTCCCTCAAAGACTCTCTAGCACCTAATTTATATATAAATCTGATAGCGCGTTTTTGTAAAACAAATATGGTATTTATATCTGCAGCGTTACCCCATAGCAATATTCCATAGGACATAACACTGTGGAAGTACCCAAAATATACCAAACGCGCTGTATCAACGTCAGTCATTTGCCTAATTCTTCTAACCGCATAGGCCGCAGAGCTAAGTTTTCCAGCTAATTTTTGAATATGGGCACCCCATTGCAACCCTGAATCAAGCGTTATTCCCAAAAATGTTGTGTTATCAACCATATCTACTGCTTCCTTATCAATAAATAATCGTGTTGGAACTTTTGTAACATTTGGTAAGCAGAACTTTACACATTTCGTTTTTTTTGCATTTAATACTAAATTATTTGCTGTAAACCAATCCAACACTTGCGACAATATATTATTCATCTCATCAGAGGTGTCAGTTTTCCTATCTACGCTGAAAACAAGGGAAGTGTCATCAGCAAAAAGTACAGCCTTACAATCTTTAACATAATATGGTAAATCATTAATATAGATCAGGAACAACAAAGGACCCAAGATAGAACCCTGGGGCACACCCATCACTACGGTTGATCCTTCAGATTTTACTTGATTTACACTAACTTTTTGAATTCGGCTACTCAAATAAGATTCAATCAATTCAAGAGCCTTCCCTTTTATTCCGTAGTGCTCAAGTTTGGATAGAAGGGTTTTGTGGTCTACACAATCAAAGGCTTTGGAGAGGTCACAAAAGACACCAATTGCATTCTGACAACACTCCCAAGCATCATAGATGTTTTGTAATAGTGCAACACCTGCATCCGTTGTTGATCGACCCTTAGTAAATCCATACTGATCACCATGGAACAGACTATTTTTGTTGAAAAAATCTAATAATTGGTTAAAAATTATCTTTTCGAATATTTTGCTCAGTGCTGGCAGAATAGAAATGGGACGGTAATTTGTTGGATCATTTCTGTCACCAGTCTTAAATAGAGGGATAACTTTACTTAACTTCATCATGTCAGGGAAAGATCCCGCGTCTACACATTTATTAAATATGGAAGCTAAGTAAGGCGCAATTACATCTATAATATTACTTATAACGGATACAGAAATGTCCCACAAATCACCAGTTTTTTTATTATTCAAGCTTTTAAAAGTATCAATGATATTTTTAGGTGTGACGTATTTGAATATTAGCCTATCTTTACATTTAGGTACGCAATTGGTTAATAGCTTTTTTGATTTCCTAGATGAGGACATTAGTGGGGCGGTTGTATTTAGGGGAATGTTTGTGAAAAAGTTCTCAAAGTATTGTGCGACATATTCACTAGTGTCTAGAACCTTATTGTTAATGTTTAACTCAATTTTATTTACTCGTTGCTTGTTTTTCCCGGTTTCAGTGTTAATAATATTCCAGGTTGTCTTTATTTTATCTTTAGAATCTAGAATAGCTTTCCTGGTGTATAACGACTTCGCGCATAAACATACTTTTTTAAAAAGCTTTGAGTAAGTTCTAAGTATTTAGTAGGTACCTACTCGTATTTAACTAGCTGTGCACGTTATTCCATTTTTTTATTTAGCCTATGGTGTCCCATTGTTGGGCAAAGACCTCCCCTCTATAGACTTCTATTGGTCTCTGTACTTAATTACTATGGAAAAATAAAGGTAATTAGCATGTGTGTAAACTTATTTTTTCACCCAAGATTAAACTTTTAGTACTTCTCTGTGCTTCCGTTCAAGTTTACAACCATTGTAGTAGGTATAACTTTGTAGAAAATAACAATGCCACTGTCGATCAGCCGTATATAAAAAGGAAATTATCTTTGAACAGCATTATATTAAAAATGGGCATGAATCTTCCATAGAAGATTAGAAAAACCCAAATTCAAAGCACCCGATCGACCTTCCCTATATGCTCATTCATCTTAAAACAAATATAGACCTAGTATCCTTACAATAAGGTTGAAGATGTGGTTGAAAAATATTTGTGAAAACGACAGATGATTTTTAAAATAGGAAAGCAGATGTTGCATGGTATGCAATAAAGAGGTTTTATCAGCAGATGTCGCGGCGGCACGTGTCCCCACACCTGGCGATTGTATGAAATGATAGGGGGTATACGACAAATGACAGATGTACATGTGGTTATACTCAAAAGGAATTTTTGCAATGTGCATAAATAAGGAAACAATTTCGAGCAACTTTTAGTGGAGCAAATATGAGAGGCCTGTCTAGTCTATCAGTGGACGTTATGCGGCTGAAATGATGATGGTGATGATGAAATATGAGTCAAATATTGAAAAAAATTACTTGCTCTAACAAAACAATCTAGTAAGTTTTTTGGAGATTATTATTTGAGTCGATTTTTAATAAATGTATTTATATATATAGTCAAGTGTGTATTCAGATTGAAATAAATGCTAAATTACGTCTACGTTATTTATAAAGTTAGTATAAAAAACAAATTAGACAGAGAACTACCCATTTTTTTCTTTGAATACTTAAGTATAACCTTTAATTTCTTTTACACAGGCATAAGTGTACCGAATATATCTTGGTTGGAGTTGTATACGTATGTAAAATTATGATTCAGTAATAATTAACAACATACTTATATGCTAAACATTAGTAGGTACTATGTACATATAATAAGTATATCTGCTTACTATAGAACAGTGGTAAAACTGGATTTTTCTGATTCGCATGACTCCCACGGTGTGTAAAAAATGGTCTAAATACAATTACCTGATTTTACGATCCACACACAGACAACCTTGACATTTTCATTAATATTAAAAAGATATTATCTCAATTAAAAATACTTCCTTATGTGAGCAATATAACTTATTATACCTGCTATCTTGGTTAAAGCATATAATAATCGTTTTCCTCAATATTTTGTGAAGGAGAAAATGTTAAGTTCTAAGTTAGATTTAGCCATACAGGAAGTTGCAAGCCAACAGAAATAACTGTTTCTTCATCAGACCAAAACCCTTAGTTTTATTACCAGATAATATTATAAGGCTTGGAACTCTTGGTTTCTCCTAGTAAGCAGGTCTAGTGAGACTGGTCCTTGAAGCGTTTATCTTTGATTCCTTAATTATAAATTGGATCTATCGACCAGAAATTAAAATTTCATGTTAAAATCATTAGCCTTAAAAATCATTACCCTTATTTCATGAAACATTTCCTAACGGTCTTCTAATTCCCTAAGCTGTTTAAAAAACAGAACTCTTTTCAATTGAATATTGAAATTGGTTGCACTAATTCCATATTAAAATTAATAATATCATTAGCCGTAAAAATTATTACGCTTATTCCATGAAACATTTTATGATGGTGTAAAACAGAACTGATTTTAATTCAACGTTGAAGCTGCTTGCACTAGTTCCATAAGAAATTAATAATATCATTAGCCGTAAAAATCATTACACTTCTTTCATGAAACGTTTCCTGACGGTTTAAAACATCGTTACTTACTATTGCTCGGCATCAGTTTTGTTCGACGCAACGTTTGGCTGACATAATATTTGATCGGCACTACTATTGCTCTACATATTTTTTTTTCGACTAATGTTTGACTGAGAATCATGAAAGTATCCTGACGGTCTTCCAATTTCCTAAGCTGTTTAAAAGACAGAACTGTATTTAATGCGTGATATTGACCGCTAACCGTTGCCACGACGTGTTGGTCCGAGCCGGAGCAACCTGCTTGCATATGAAGCAGAGACAATAATACCATAAAACCATCACAGAATACTAAATACACACGATTGTTGACTATCAAGCAAGCGTTATTATGTAACTATTCTGCCATTTCATACAAGTTCAAACGGAAGCATTAAAATTCCTTACATTCACACAAAAGAATAACTTTTGAGAATCACTCAGCGCATGTGAATCGCTTCACAATGGGAACTTATTTGCTAACTTTGATGACACGCAATTTCCTACTTATTCCCGTCGGAATAAGGTATTTAATTGCTACAATTAGAGTCTTGTACCTGTATGTGATTTTCGCGGAACGGTTCGCTTGCACAAATCTATAAAAATGAATGTTCCCTGTGTATGCCATGTATGGGATAGCTGATAATCTCTGTGGGAGAAATTCTTTATAGTAAATAATATCACAGATGAAACTTTTTCTAATGTAATTGTACCTATTTCTCTAAAACCTTTGAAGAGTTAACCTTCTCGATTGTGCTCAGTAAAAAGATGGCAAATTCGTTCTCACTAAAATAAAAAAAATACTTTATAAGAAACTTTAGAACGTGGGAGCCATCAACTCACAAATTATACGGTGCTGTCTCAACTAAACTGAATAACAGTTTATTTGAAAGAAAAATAAGCAATCATTTCAAAGAAAGATGTGTCAAAACCTAAGGAAAAACAGTAGGATAGTGTAGATAAAAAAAATGTCTTTGTTCTAATACCACTGAACTGCATCACCTCCACAAATGAATTCGAAGTGCATCACATCCATAATAAACACGCAGGTGTCACCCGCATGCACCTTGCATGCGTACGTTGCAACACCTTGTTTTAAATTAAAAGGGACCGTGTTTTAACTTTTCAACTCGGGTGTAATTTAGGTAAGAATACTTTTTAGTATGAAAACGTTTTCAAAATATCGGGTATACTATATCTATACATATAATAAAACAGTAAAAAAAGTGTGTCTGTACATTAAATATATTTCCAAAAAAAATATTGGGGGCGATGGAGACGTAGTAATAGAGTAAGAATTTAAAAAAAAATGTTTGTCTGTATGTCTGTTTGTACACGCTAATCTCCGGAAATACTGGACGGATTCGAATGAAACTTTTTTTGTTATGTAGCTATTAAGCCTGGGCAACATATAGGATATAAATGATTTTGGAAAATGGAACGCCTGATGCAGAACCATAATGGTCCAGCTAAACTATAAGAGATATAAAAATGCCGCCTTAGTAAAAGTTGTTCAGCCTGATGAGCATTTTCCAGAGACATAAAGTCCACGCGAACGAAGTCGCGGGCTTCGGCTAGTATATATATATATATAGTTTTACATTAAAAGGTACGACAAATAAAGTTTTTAAAGCAGTTAATATTGTTATACTCGTATTGACTACCTTTTTAACAGAATTTAAAAAAAGGAGGAGGTTCTAAGGTCGATAGATTATGAAAAAAAAATTTTAAATGTATTTTCACCGTCTTCTTCGTCAATTGAGGACCGATTTTAAGAATTCTTTTTTTATTTTAATGAGTGCACTTTCGCTTCACTTCACTTTGCAATAGAAATTTTATCAAAATCAGTTGTGTAGTTTGGGGGTGAAGTCGGTTTTTGTTTAGAAAAATTATGTAAGGTGATAAGACAGAAAATTCTTTCATAACTAAATAATTTGGATAAAAAATAGTCACGCTGTATCACCGCTATGATATTGTTAAATTAAATTAAAAAAAAGCTATATGCCTACGTAAATATGTACCTACTTACTTACTTAATTGTATAGAATATTTGCGAAAATATTTCAAACACGTTGGACAGGTACCTACATGAGTGAATATTTTTATTCCCATATTTTATTACTTAAACATATTCGTAGATTTTACTCAAACATGAATCAAATAATGCGTTTTATTTTACGTCGTACGTGCTTGGCTTAAAGAGCTTTAGCGTAAAGATGCTAGACTTTCTGTACAATAAAATAACCTTTACAAAACCTTTACATGAACACGAGTCGTGTTCTTTATCCTATACAGTTTTGGGACGTCTTTACTTAATTCAAATGACATTTTGGCACAGCTTTGCTTTCCCTATGATCATTCTAATACACACTACACATTCTTATAAGTCCAGCCAGTCATCTTAAGGATCCTAAGGATCTTAAGGATCCTCTGAATGTAACGGAATAAGCTAGGTTTTTGTAGAAGTACATCTTATTTTGGTAGGTATTCTAAAAGTTGTTTCAAAAGTCTCATAGGTTCATAGGGTCACAAAGGTGTCTCAAATTTGTTTTTTTGGAAATATTGGGATCGTATTGGCACGTGTCAAAAAGTTGTAGAGTATTTGTGTGTGTGTGTGTGTGTTAAATGTTGTATTATAGTATATTAATTCATAAATATTAAATATATTATATAATAAATACATACTTATTATACATATAGATAAACACACAAGACCCAACACAATTCGAATTTGCATCTTTTTGTAGTATGTAAGTATGGAAGGACAACAGTATGGAAAGGGAAGTTCTTGAAAATTAAGACTTTACTGAAGTGTTAAATGAACTTTCTTCCCCACGACCAAAAAAGCCATTAGTATTTATTTCCTTATCACAATCGTGCACAACATGCAACATACTTTCTTTACCCTGCGTCGTCGTCAAAACGTGGCGGTTTACGTTGACAGATAACTTAACTCAAATAATAAAGCTACTTCTTATATATCTACATTTGTTTTTAATTTTCTACGACACTGAGTGAGCCATAAAATTTTAAAATCGTTTAGAACAATACAAGCGTCCCCCCGTTAGACAGAATCCTGGCTACACCTTTGCCTATTTTAATAAAGTCATTGCTCAAATCCAAGTTTCCCGTGGCCAATAAAACAAAACACCTCCCAATAAAAAAAATCGGCCGATGTTATCGTTCTAACCAAATTAGTATGAAAAACGAATCACACCGAATCGAAATTAATTCCATAAGCGTAGTGGAATAAGTGTGTGATACAGCTGTCGAGGTTAATTCTTGGACCATTTAAAACGCTGGGTCTGTGGATGAATTTCAAGCAAGTTGCCCGAAAGAAACGTGACGTGGATGACGAATTGGGGGGAATATACGCGTCGTGTCAGTCGAGTGGATTGCGATTGAAAATACTAATACATTGAGTGCTTTTGCTGGAGCAATAAAGACACTGTACTTTATAACAAATCAATTTTTCTAAACTAAAAACCAAATTCACCCCCTGCTTACACAACCGATCTTGATAAACTTTCTATCGGACCAACTAGACAGTCAAAAAGATGATCAACGATTCAAACAAAAAAAGGACTTGTCAAATAGGTCCAGGCGTCTTCGAATAATCGGTGAACATACATACATACAAACTATTACGTCTTTATCCCTAATGGGGCAGACAGAGCATTTTGAGTCTTGCGGCTCTAAGCAGATAGAGCCCAGGGCTGCAGGACTCAAAGGCCACTTTTAGCTTGATGTGGCCAAGAAGAGCGATGAAGGGATCAAAATAGTGATGGGTTTCTAGCCGCATCGCCTATTAAAATGATTCGATTTTTTTACCCTTTCCCTCGATCGGTGAACATATGTACATAAAAAAAAGATAGCGACGAATTAACCTCCCTCCTCTTTTAAAAGTCGGTTAAAATGAATTTGCCTGCTTGTTCTCTTTTGAAGTAAATAACTTATATCACCTAAATAATACAAAATTTATATTGGTATTTTATAGTTGTCTTTTCATTTGTGATTTACTACGGTATTCACGTTTAGACACTGGTAATTTTACAATTCTCATCCTTGCAACACGCAGCATGGCACCCTTGACAAAGCCAGATAAAAGTTTATATCGCGCGACGGACTAGTGCCATCGCGCTCATTATTATTACATAGTGCGAGATAGTGATACGATGATAGCGCGACAAACGATATCGCCGGTGCCAGGCTACCGGCTCTGGACAGATTAAAAAAAAAATGTAACGTTTGATCTTTGCTACAATACGTATACACGTAAGACTTAATAATATATTTACAAACAGACTAAAGAAGGTACGGCTATTACTTTTTCCAAGAATCGAAAAGCTAGAGCCATTTTCAGGATACTATTTTCTTTGTTGGAAAAAATACTATCAACAAAGTAACAAGCTCTAATTTATAGGATACATGCGATAAGCCAATGTTTCATATAAAATAGATTTGTTTAGATTCCTACTTCTTAAACAACTGTAGCTATATGCCGTATATTTATTATGTTAATATTATTATTTCTATAAGGACTTTTAATCAGTGACGTGCACAAATATTTTTGACTGGGTAGACACGTAATTTTACCTCAATTACGAAAATGGCTGCAAATTAGTATCCGATATTATGTTAGGGTGGCACAGGGTAGACAAAATCTGTGTCTGTATGAAATGCACGCTATTATTTATTATCCACAAAAGTAAGTACCTATATGTATACAACAACTATCTGCTTATATTTCAAGAAGTATCTATGCTTAGAATAAAGATGAATCACAATCCCTGGCTAACTTGTAACATAACATAATGTAACGGGCCCCTTGTATGGCCTCAGAAACTTGTACAAAAAGGACCGATTAAACATTAGTCGCACTTCCTGCACTTAATCAACTCTGAATAATTCGAAAATAGCGCGTGTATCGATACCTGTGTAGTCGGTAAAAAATAGATGGTCCATCGAGCCGGGAGCGGCGTCGGATATCATTGGCACCGTTCGGATAACTTGCAAGAACACAAGCACGCTAAATAAATAATTTTTGAAGTGAAAACTTCTTTAGCGGCGTTGTGCACTTTTTTTGGAATGGGTAAAAAATGTAAAACTCGCGTCAGGACACGTGACCTGATCGAAAATTCGTAAGACGGATGGAGAGTAGACAGCTGGCGCGGCGTAGGAGAGGGAGTATCCCCCTCTCTTTCTACGGCGCGGCGAAAATGTATGCCTGCGCCTGCTGTTTCGTTTAGGGGCGGCGCAGGGCGCTTGCGCGAATGTTCGTGTGTGTTTATGTTACAGCGTGCTACGCGCATCCATGGATGGTGACAGCTGATGGCTCGACCGTCTGTGTAGTGGCCATACTGCTGTGTTTTCACTTCTGCCGGCACTCCCAGAGTGCAACCCGTCGTTATTTTTTCATTTATTTTTGTTTGCCATAAAATATTGACTCGTTTATTTTATTGAAATAAGTAGGATAAAATAATTTACATATTTAAAAATTTACAGAAAAATATAACTACTAATTTAGTCTAAAAAATCGTGTCCATGTGGCACAGAGCCAAGAACGCCGGCCGCATTTTCGCGTTGAATCGCAATACATATTTACTTTTTAATTACATTTTGAAATCGCGATAAGTAATAGTGAATGGTATGACAGAATTTTTCCAAATTTACTCGGAATACGTGCTTTTTATGTACCTGTGTACTTACCTACATAATTTTATTCCACTATAACTCAAGTGTACATAAGTTTATTTACCAGGCAAATTAAATAACACCCAGACTTTTAATAGTAGAACACCCCAACTTTCAAGCGATGACTTAATAACTTTTAAACGGCCGAACCCATTTTCATCAAACATAGCTAAGAACAACCGCAAGGAGACGTGCTTTCTCGTAAAAAAACCCGCATCGAAATTGTTCCATACTCCATCCGTTCGAGCGCTACGATGCCACAAAGAGAAGTGCTATTTTTGAAACGCCGAGTCACCTAAACGAATGGTTTTTCCATACCAAAAATCGTTCGTTTAGTGACTCCGCGTTTGGAAAATAGCACCTCAGATAGACAGACAGACACACAGATAATAGCGTCTAACTTATGACACCCCTCTTTTTTGTTAAAAAAGAGATGGTTGTTCTCAACATTATGTCAGATTTTATTTTGTGCCTGTGAAAGGGTGAAAATGAAATCATGTGTTTGTTTGCCGTAAACAAAAGATGAAGTGTTCGGTAAACTCGCTAAGGAGAGATCTTTTTAACCGACTTAAAAAAAAGAAGCGAATATACATAAATGAATTATGATTTTTTGTGTATGTTCCCTGATTACTCGAAGACGCCAGAATCATTTTATAAAAACATTCTTTTTTGAAAATGCATATTTGTCCCTTAGAAGTTTTTCGAAAGCGGGGTAGAAAACGGTTTTTAGTTTTGAAAAATTATTATATCAACGTCCTATTAAAAGCTAATTGAATAACCAGCCATGTGCGAGTCGGACTCTCGCATGAAGGGTTCCATACCATATCAGAGAGATACAGCCTGGTGACAGACAGACGGACAGATAGACTGTCAGCGGAGACTTAGTAATAGGGTCCCATTTTTACCCTTTGCGTACAGAACCCTAAAAACCGAAGGACGAAGATTGATTGCTTACTAACATTTTAACTTCAAATTCAGTCTGTAATTTGCAATCATAGTACGAATACATAATATTAGGCTACAAATACAGACACTCCCTCACATATCGCACATATATAATGTATGCAGAAGGCTAAGAAGGTAATAAATTGAGTGAGTCAGAGTACGTGATTGTTATACGTGGGTACAGGTACAAATAGGTAATTCCGTGGTGCGTGTGACAAGACTAGGAGGTACTGTTGAGCACAAAATGCTATATTGATTCGAAGAGGGCCTGTTTTTAGAGTTCCGTACTCTAAGGGTATTACTAAGACTTTGCTGTCCGTCTGTCTCTCTCGGCTGTATCTTATGAACCGTGATAGCTAGACAGTTGAAATTGTAAAAGAAGATTTATTTCTGTTGCCTCTACAACAACAATAAATACTAAAAACAAAAATAAATATTTAAGTGGGCTCCCATATGACAAACGTGATTTTTATAGATAGGTAATGGTACGGAATCAATCGCGATCGAGCGCGAGTAAAAAAATTACAAAAAAATTGGTCCAGGCGACTTTGAGTAATTGGTGAACATATACATATAAAAAGATCATAAAAAAACTCCGACAAATTGAAAATTCCTTCTTTTTTGAAGTCGGGTAAAAATGATCCTAAGGCAATTTAAGTTTTTTCCCTAATACTAAATCAACTAACGCATGCTTCATTAATGTTGCTCTTTATTATTTTTTTATTTGTTCTCTCTTTATTCATATGTCAAACACAATTCCAATAGTACAAACACAATGTACTAACCTTTAAAAAAACAATCGATACAAAGCCCAAACTCGATGGGGTTGCATCGTTTAATTACAGGGTTCCTAGGGCCAATAAATAAATGCTTATAAAAAAACCGTCACACAATCATTCATCCAAAATCGAGCAAATATGTATACCTGCGTAATCTTTTTCAAAACGAACAGGGTAGGGAGGGAGGGACACACCGACACACGTAATCGACACCTCGCAACCAAAACATCATAATTAAACCAAAATAATGTCATATAATATCCTGAACACCCCGTCATGCCATATTTTTTCCCCTTCCGTCCCTTTTTTCTTGGATAATCTCTCTCCGGGGAGCTTCGTATCCCGGATTTCCCCTCTTCTGTCCGGTCGTGTTTAAATCAACCGATAACAGGCCTTTAATAAAATATTTGTCTTTTATTTACGATTACTTTTAAATTTCGTTGAAGTATTTGAAACGACAAATTAAACAGAGCTAGGATTTAAATTTTTGCTTAGATTTTGTAATAACTTTTAAATATTTACTCGTATGTAGGTTGATAAACAGCTGAAAACAGTACTGTAACTGGAGGTTATTGCCCAACTATTGGATCAAATGAGCTAAAAAAAGTAGGTAGATGGTAAGCAATATAGCTTACATAAATTAGACCTTTACGTGTTTGTTCAAATTCAATGCGTAGATTTTTTTTATATTATTAAAAGGCTAATTCTGATAAAAAATATTACATAATAAGTGCTTAAGTATAACAATTTTTTTACAAGTAAGTATTTTTAAGTAGATAATCTAAATGGAAACAATGGAAACAAAATGTGCACCCGAAAAAAGCATTTTTTTTGGGTGCACATTTTAAAAGCAAGAAAATAAATGCAAATAGCGTTTGCGCTCGGCTGTACCTGTCTAACTAAGCCCGGATTCCGCTGAGGTGGTTACCATTTGTTACGTTGAGCGTTTGTATGGCTTTTAAACGAACCCTCGGTAATGAACAATCATATCCCAAATGCCGATTATAAAGTCAAACTGGTCTAAGTATGTAAGTACTTAATATATAATTAAAAAACGCTTTTATATGTTATAGTCATGTAGTAAGTACGCCACACGGAGTACGCTTTCATCTGAAAGAGCGTTTGGTAGTATGCTTTATTTATCAAAATTTGTATTCGCACTTTTATCCCAAAATTATTTTCATGAAAATCATAACTCAACTCGGTTTCGTTTGTCTTTTAAAAAACCATTTGAAAGATTTTAAAAGTAATCATAAAAAATCTCTATGACCGTAATCATTACGTAATGATCATGCCAATACAACTTATAATATGAGATCAACTTTAAAATAGGTAGGTACTTGCCAACTACAAGGGAGTCTAGGGCTGACTGGGCAGCATTCAGAAATCGATATTCCCAACTAAATGGTAAACTAACAATGCTTTCTGATTCAGATACGACAGGGCGAGCAGACGCGCCATTTTGAAATTCCGTATTTTATTTATGTATATACATTTTAACATCTAGAATTCACTAACCCATGTTTATCTATAAAATAGTAAGATCACAACAAATATGCGATTAATTTTTTTATCACTTTTTCATTTATTATTTTTTTGAAGATACTACAGGGCTACAGGGTGACTGAAATTGATATTCCCAACTAAATGGTAAACTAACAATGCGTTCTGACTTCTGATACTGATACAACAGGCCGAGCGGACACGCTATTTTGAAATTCCATAATAATATCGAATATGTATACATTTTAAAATCGCAAATACGCTAACCTATGTTTATCTATAAATTAGTATGATTTAAACCAAAAAGGCGATCATTTTATTTTTTTTCAACTTTTTTATTTTCATTATTTAAAAAAAAATACTAGTGTTAGTAGTATTTATTCTGTGACTAGGGTGACTTTTTAACCACCTGCTTAATTTTTGAAGCAGGTACTGTCCATGATACTGAACTACTTTCTATAAAGGAGTTATTAAAAATCGATAAAAAAAAATCGTCCTTCCGTATATTCATCACTCATCATTATCATTACGTCTTTTTAATCTGCACTGCAGAATCACGACCCTCTTTGTACTACTAGAGCTATATTTGGTCAGAGCAACCAGAGGATTTGGCCTACACTCTCCTCGCTGGACAGAATTATCCATGTAAGTACTTACATCTTTTCTAAGTCCCCAAATAAGTCGATTACAAAAAATATATTTAATAGCACGTCTGCACCGAACATAACTTGTAATACGCCACTAAGCTAATGGAAGACAAAGACCAACTAGTACAATAATTCCTTTGACATAGAACAATAGACCTTACACCAAGGGAATAGGTACTTACAATTCGGAAGCTATTAAAACTTTTCAATGCGTGGAGCCTTTGTTTCCGAGATTAGAACAAATAGAGTCTGTTTTGATATTACATAACGATAAAATTAAATGGAATGGTATTCATGTATTTTAATCAAGTGTATGAATGAATAGGCTTGTATTGGAATCCGCTAGATAAATAGTCAAATTAGATACTTTTTCTAAACGATATTAAGGATAAACATAATTTTATGTCTACACCTGTAAGTTAGCAAGGAAATAATGTAGGCAAAGATACCAATTATCAGGCACGATTAATAGCAAACATTTGCCAAAACTAATGAAGGCAAAGCTTACATTGTTCTTACAGACCTTTATCAACTAGGTATTATGTTAATTGAGGCTGAACACAGACGACAGACTATCCGTGACGCACTTTTTAGACTGTGATAGTACTGATAGTCCATATTATGCAGTAAAGCACACGTCGCGCAAAAAGTCCGGCGCGCCTCGTGTGCGTTACTGCGTATGATTCCATAGATTCTATTTTCACAGACTAAAAAGTGTGGCACGGATTGGTCTGTCGTCTGCGTTGGGCCTTATACAGCTTTTTATCTAGGATGCTTTAGATATGTAAGTTCATAAAGTTTGCCTAGGTTATCTTAAACTATGCATATTTAGATTTTTAGGGTTCCGTAGCCAAATGGCAAAAACGGAACCCTTATAGATTCGTCATGTCTGTCTGTCTGTCCGTCCGTATGTCACAGCCACTTTTTTCCGAAACTATAAGACCTATACTGTTGAAACTTGGTAAGTAGATGTATTATGTGAACCGCATTAAGGTTTTGACACAAAAATAGAAAAAAATTAATTAAATTAATTATATATAAAAAATAGAATAAAATTAATTATAAAAAAAAATTTTTTGGGGTTTCCCCATACTTAGAACTGAAACTCAAAAAAATATTTTTCATCAAACCCATACGTGTGGGGTATCTATGGATAGGTCTTCAGAAATGATATTGAGGTTTCTAATATCATTTTATTCTAAACCGAATACTTTGCGCGAGAGACACTTCCAAAGTGGAAAAAAGTGTGTGTGTCCCCCCCCCCGTAACTTCTAAAATAAGAGAATGATAAAACTAAAAAAAAATATATGATGTTCATTACCATGAAAACTACCAGCGAAAATTGGTTTGAACAAGATCTAGTAAGAAGTTTTTTTTAATATGTCATAAACTGCAATTTACCTTTCATTCAATCAACTCAAATATAAAAATTAAAAAAAAATACTACTACGGAACCCTTCATTGGCGAGTCCAACTCGCACTTGGCCGCTTATTTATTTTACTGCCGTACAAATGTTAAAATATCAGTCAAAAATCAGGAATACCCAGCATTACCCAGGGATGTTGTATTTATTTATTTAAAACTTTATTTACCAATAATAAATAGTACAAAAGCGGACCATTCTCTTCCAGTCAACCTTCGGAATAAATATAAATCTATCGAAGTAAATGTTATCTAGCCTTTTTTCTGTCGGTTAATGTATTGTAGTCAGAGAGAAAATGCTCTTAGCTATTGTATAATTTTGACCCAGTAAAGCAGATTTTGAACAAGAGAAAAGATTCTGTGGTCTTTTACTCTTTCTCGTAAAAGATGGAAGACATTATAGTAATAGAAAAAATTGGGTATACCCGGCAACACCAAAAGTCAAACTTCTTTAAGTACTTGTCCTTTTTAACCAAATTCGAAAACGCCTGGATCGATTTAGAAAATGCTATTTTGTTTGAAATGTATACCATTTCATTTCAAGGTGGTCCCGTAAAAAAAGTTTTATCAAATCGGTTGTGTAGTTTTGGGGGCAAAGTTGGTTCTGTTTTGAAACAATATTAAGAACCACATGCTGTAGTATTACAATAACATACAAGCTAAATACTTAGGTAAACACCTAGTTACTTTTTTTTTATAAAAACGCTACCGCGCGTCATCCGCCCCTCATTACTTTCTTTGACATTTGATCTTCAATATCAGTTTCCCCCAGTGACAATATAATTCTTTCGCTAACAATACCACTTCTCCAGTATTCACTGAATGCTACCTAACTATCGCTCTTGTTATCTAGTGCACAAGGGTCATATGCTATGCGGTTTTTGAGAGACATGTCATGATGCCAACGTCCAGGAACCGAACCATGACGGCTGGCACCATCGTCTTGTTTCGAGAGATGATTGAGGACAATCACACTACAGTTTTCTATCTAAGTCTTGTTTGGAGCCACTTTAACCACAATTGGGCTGGCTATTATATTTTTTTTTGCTTTTTGGATTTGTAACGAACTTTTTGTAAAGAACTGCCTGTTTTTTGTTCTTCGATATATCCGTGATATTCGATGTCTTCGATATATCGACGACCTCCGTGGCGTAGTAGTAACCATGCTAATTCGCAACCCAGAGGTCCCGGGTTCGATCCCCGGCCAGACCAAGATGGAAAATGGATACAAAACCATATTGGTCTAGCTAAACTATAAGGAATATAAAAATGACGCCTTAGCAAAAGTTGTTCACCCCGATAAGCATTTTCCGGGGTCATAGACAACGCGAACAAAGTCGCGGGCTTCGGCTAGTTTTCAAATGCATAATTATGAGTCAAGGACAAAGTAATATGTAATAAATAATAATAAACCTAGATCCCTTACAGGGATAAGTCCCCCTTTATATTGTTATCTACTGTATTTTTGTGGTGTCATTTTGTACATTAAAGAATTTACATAACATAACCTAGGTAAAGCTAAGAAGATATCTCCATCGTACCCAGTTAACTAAGGTTTTTGCCTGCTAGCGCCTGACTGTTGCAGCATTGTTCTAAAACCACAAATTCAATTTGCATTTGCAATTCTTCGGGAAATTTATTCTAGATGTTAGATTGCGAGGTTTTGTAAGCGAGTTTAAATGTAGGTTTCTTTGTGCAGAACTCTGGAATATCGTGGACTCTTATAGTGCGGGAAGTAGTGTCATAAGGTGCAAATTTTGGTATCGGAAGAATTCACTTGGCACAGATGTAATATACATAAAGTTAAGCTAATTTAGCCCGGTAGCCATCCCCCACCCCCTGGGGGGTAGGTAGGGGGGGCACTCGAAGTTACTCGCTGCCGCGCTTCAGAAAAAAAATCATATCAGCTTCTATTTACCTAACACCTCAAGTGTGGTATCATTTTCTGATAAATCAGGCATGAGGAATTCAATTTTGAGTACAATTTCACATTTAATGTAAAAATTAATAGTAAAAAAGGGAAAATATTGACGAAAATATTAAAATCGGATTGCATTTTTTTTATTTTAACTAATTTATTTTACCAGAAATCCTGTATTTTGTGCAACAAAAAATACTATGTTAAAGAATATTTATCTAGCTTTTAAAAAATATATACTTTGTTATATATAGCTGTCATACATCTATCTGAAAAAAAATCGAACATGGCACGTGGCGGTGCCTAGGAACTAATCCAACCGTCTCGTCTCACGTTATTTGTTGCAAGTAAGTATTAAGTTGTTTTTTAATTCAAAATGTATAGAATACATTCTTTACTTAATTATCTAGTACCTGGGCGACCGAGCTTTGCTCGGATACATCTCAAACATTAACAATTTTTTTTAAACTTGTCTAAAAACAATGCTAAATAAAAAAAAATATATAAACTTAAACATAAAAAAAAAACAAAAGTAAGTCACCGAGTGGGATTCGAACCCGTAACACAAAGAGTGTTACGGGTTCGCTATCCTTAACCACTGAGCTAAATCAAGGCGGTCGCGGCGCGACGAAATTAGCGACCATATTCTGCGTGGAAAGAAAAATGCATGAAAACTTGAAAACACGCGTTTTCCCAAACATAAAACTAATCTAGATCGATTGTTTACCCCCGACAACCCCCATATACAAATTTTCAGCGAAATCGTTAGAGCCGTTTTCGAGATCACAGAAATGTATAAATAAATATATATATATACATACATACATACAAGAATTGCTCGTTTAAAGGTATAAGATAATTAATACATGATACATTAGACCATAAGCGACAGTCTAATGTATCAATAGTAGTATTTTTATATTTATATTAGTTCATTTTTTCATAACATTTTCCACCACATTGTCATAATTCGGTACATTTTAATAGTTCACGACAAGCGGTAGCAGCCAATGGTGCAGTAGTCCACTTCGGTTTCCAATTATTTAGTTCAATTTCCTACCCCTAATCCGCCGGACTGGAACGATTTTGAATCTGCCCCATACGTGCACCCCATGGTTAAGGGTCCCCCGACCCTAGACCAAAATACAACTTTCCATACAAACGTAGTCTACGTTTTATTTCAAAACGACATGTCCGATTTGGGCAAAATTTTGTAATTTCAAAGATATTGCAATTATCTAGGTTTATATTTAGTTTCCGACAGTAAAAATATGAACTTGAAATAGAATATAGTGTTTTATATCATTTTTGACCATTAGTATGGGAAACTTCTAAATCGTTATATTTTCTTTCCAGTTCATAATTTTACTGTAGGAAACCCAATATAACCCTAGATAATTGCAATTACTTTACAATTACTAATTTTTACCGGAATCTGACATGTGGTTTCATAATTAAACGTGTACTACGTTTGTATGGAGAAGTCTAGGGTCGCCGGACTCTTAACAGCTCTTAGAAGATGCTGCCGAAAATTCTCTGGCTGTCGGTCTTTTTTTAGAGAACAGCTTCCTCCTGCACTCCTTTAGCGATGTGCACTGACTGGACCGAAAATGAAAATCAGGTAAATAGGTATTGCAGTATTATTTTGGTCAAACTAAAATACAGCTATATATACCTGTCATTTATAACCACGTAGATACAATTTTATTTTGTGCTTATTTATCCATTTTATCATACATCGTTATGACAATATTTTAAATAATTTGGTTAGAGTTTTCTACGTCTCTGTTAGCGAGCATATTAATTTACTAGTTGCTGATGGTAAAGTATTCTATGCTTCGTCAACAACATGCACCATTATTCTCGTATCAGCATTCAGCTTCTTCGTCGTTACAGGGGTCCATGTTATTTTCTTAACGATCGCTGCAGCTAAGAACAGCGTGTACCTGTTCTTAGCAGCGCTTATAAAGCATGGAATACTTTTTCATCAGCAACTAGTAAATTTAATATGTTCACTGACAGAAACGTCGAAAACTCTAACCAAATGACTTAACAAAAATTTCATAACGATACTCTAACCAAATTATTTAAAAATTTGTAACGATGTTTCATAAATGAGCACAAAATAAAATGGTATCTACGTGGGTTATATTATAAATGACATGTATATATAGCTGTATTTTATTTTGACCAAAATAATACGGCAATACCTATTTACTTACCTGATTTTCATTTCAGGTCCAGTCAGTGCACGTCGGTAAACGAGTGCAGGAGGAAGCTGTTCTCTAAAAAAAAACCGACAGCCAGAGAATTTTCGGCAGCATCTTCTAAGAGCTGTTAACCATGTGGTGCACGTATGGGGCTGATTCAAAATCGTTCCAGTCCGGCGGATAAGGGATAGAAAATTGGACTAAATAATTGGAAACCGAAGTGGACTACTGCACCAGTGGCTGCTACCGCTTGTTGTGAACTGATTCTGTGCAAGTGCAAGTCACGGTGCAGTATTAGGTGTAACTGTCTAAGGAAACTATTAAAATGTACCGAATTATGACAATGTGGTGGAAAATGTTATGAAAAAATGAACTAATATAAATATAAAAATACGACTATTGATACATCAGACCATAAGCGAAAGTCAATAATTAAGTAAAGTATGTATTCTATACATTTTCAATTAAAAAACAACCTAATACTTGCAACAAATTATGTGAGACGAGACGGTTGGATTAGTTCCTAGGCGCCGCCGCGTGCCATGTTCGATTTTTTTTCAGATAGATGTATGACAGCTATATATAACAAAGTATATATTTTTTAAAAGCTAGATAAATATTCTTTAACATAATATTTTTTGTTGCACAAAATACAGGATTTCTGGTAAAATAAATCAATTAAAATAAAAAAAAATGCGATCCGATTTTAATATTTTCGACAATATTTTCCCTTTTTTACTATTAATCTTTACATTAAATATAAAAATGAACTCAAAATTGAATTCCTCATGCCTGATTTATCAGAAAATGATACCACACTTGAGGTGTTAGGTAAATAGAAGCTGATATGATTTTTTTTCTGAAGCGCGGCGGCGATTAACTTCGAATGCCCCCCCTACCTACCCCCCAGGGGGTGGGGGATGGCTACCGGGCTAAATTAGCTTAACTTTATGTATATTACATCTGTGCCAAGTGAATTCTTCCGATACCAAAATTTGCACCTTCCATACATTGGGTGACACTACTTCCCGCACTATTAAGAACAGACAAGTATGTACATAGCTAGATCATTATAAATTGAGTTTCTTTAAAGAACTTTTCTCTTAAGTAATAAGTTTTGTTTTAAAAGCCGCCGGTGGTTAAAGAGTGCCATCCTTTATAAGTAGTCTCTGAAGAAATCATCATCATCATAATCCCAGCCTTTCTTCCGCCCACTTCTGAGCATAGGCCACTCTTCGTTGACGCAACCCATCTCGGTCCTGTGCTGCTCTCATCCAGGTGTCACTCGCGACTTTCTCTTTGCCGTTAACCCATCTCATTGCCGCTCGTCCCAGGCTTCTTTTACCTGTTCGCCAACAATGCGGTAGCCTTTCTCCACCTGCCATCACTCCGTCAGCCAGGGGCCCTGCTCAGTTTCACTTTAAGTGCAAGACTGCTGTTTAAAAATCTCGTATTTTAGTAACTACGTTGTCGGATTCAGTTTTGGGAACACTGCAATCCTGCATCCTGCAACCTGATGCCAAGCATGGCACTTTGACACTCAATGGCTCTCTATAACGTCATGTGTTTCCATGGTATGCTCATGGACTCATGACTCGTGTCCTTAGGATGAAATATGACACCTGATGCCAGGCATCGCACGCTCCTGACACTCCATGGCTCTCTATAACGTCAATGTTTCCATGGTATGCTCATAGACACATGGCTCATGTGCCTCGGAAGAAATATGACACCTTATGCCGAGCATTGCACCCTCCTGACACTCTATGACTCTTTATAACGTCATGTGTCTCCATGGTATGCTCATGGACTCATGGCCCATGTGCCTCGGAAGAAATATGGCACCTGATGCCAAGCATTGCACGCTCCTGACACTTCATGGCTCTCTATAACGTCAGTATCTCCCTGGTATGCTCATAGACTCATGTGCCTCGAAAGAAATATGACACCTGATGCCAAAAATTGCACGCTTCTGACACTCCATGACTCTATAACGTCATGTCTCCGTGGTAAGCTCATAGACTCATGGCTCATGTGCCTCGGAAGAAATATGAAAGCTTTATTGGTAAATTCCTTCAACAGCAATCTCTAGCCGACGTGTCGGTATTCACTCGGTGAAATTGCTCCCCAACAAATTATAACGCTTTTAATTAAATAATAAATTACGGAGAAACGACGGAACAAATTGGAGGGCCCGTGTGTTTTCTTGTAACGAAATACGTGAAGCCATATACCCACATGTAATGTAGATGATATCGATTTTGGCGCGAAATTTATTAAGTTCATGTGCAGGTTAATTCAGCGTGAGTTATATATAATTAAGTCGTATTTTACGGTACTATAAGTGGTCTACTATGTCTTGATCCTATAAAAAAAAACATTTACTTTTAGACCCATACAATTTTTTTTAAATATTTTAAAAATGTAAAAGAAAGTTAAAAAGCTACATTTCATACATCGAAGTATCATTAACAGATGACATTGACATTGACTCCAAGTTCTATTAAAAAATATATATATATTGAGATCCCAGTGAATCACAAGCACAACAAACACAATTTTTCGCTGACTGGACAAATATATATATAGTAAGCCCGATATTTTTTTGGAAGTTTCTAGAATTCGCCCCTTCGTAAAAGTATTTCTTATTGACAGGCTGTGTCACCCCTTTAAGTATTTGTCGGTGGTAAATTTACATCCCAATATAAGCGCTTAAAAGGAAGCCTAAAAATCTACCCTGTTTAGGTATTATGAGTAACATGGTAGGAAAACTACCAGCGTTCTATTCAGACGATATTGTTTAAAATAAGGGTTGCTGATGCTGCTGTACTTTTAGCTTCGCGTCGCTCTCTGTAGCTTTGGCTAATGACGGTTCTGAGAGACATGCGAAAGTGGTGTTCCGTGCTGACAGATGTAGCACAACAAAATAGCAAATGACAAAGAAAAGGGTGCAATAAAGAAGAGTAGGTAACTGACAGAGGCTAATAAATTGACTAAAATTATTTCAACGTTACGCCGCTTTAATAAAATTTACATGCAAGTAGCCAGTCCCAAAGTATTAAGTTTATATTTTGTGCTCGTATTTTGCAGACCAAAAACTTAATATGGAACAATGAACAGACCACACCGCTGTGAGAACAATAAAACAGATGCAACTTGATAATACTTACCAAAATTTGAGCTCTCTCGTTCCTGTCGTCGACCCAGGCGACTACGAGATCGGCGCCTCTCATATTACTTGCTGAATTAAACCCCAGCCCGACATAACCAGTGGTTCTCGCCTCCAATCTAAAAGTCACTCCGGAACTCGAACTAATCCATTTCAACACGAAATCCCCGTTCTCGTCCAAACTTTCCGCGTGCGTCCAATTCAAACGCGATTCGAATGCACTCGAATCGAAAACGTCTCTCCGATGCCGCACTCTGTATTGATCGACTATCCGACTAGTCTTTTCGTTTTTTACTGTGACTTGCGAGTTTTGAGCGAGTTTCGATGATAGCTCGTTTGGCAAAATGTGTTGTTTTAATTTTGGCAGCTTTGCATCGCAAAGCAGGATGGTGCTTAGAGCTAAGACCGTTTGTAGGTGCATTTTGGAGTTTCTAATGACGTTTTCTCATTCCTTTTGTTAATCTGAAACGAGAAGAAAATGCAGGTTAGTTTTTGTGCACAATTCAGTTAATTTACAAAAGCTTGAAAGGATAAATTCTGAAGGCAGTGTAGGCACCTGGTGACCATAGAGATGGCAGCTATTTAGCTAAGCAATCAGGTGCCTACACTGCCTTCAGATTGCTCAGAGTATAACGATTTAGCGAGGAAATGTTGCCAGTACTCTGGGAACGTTGCCGCAATGCGGCGCATTGAAGAAGTATTCTATTTGTATTTAAATTTTATTGAATGTTTCAATGAAAATGACAATGCTGCCAGCCTTTTGTTTACGCTGTCGAGGGGTGATATTTTAGTGGGACTACATAATTTCTAATTTAAATTTTATTACGTACACACAAAGTTAATTTAATTTAAAATGTTATTTGCTAACGATAAATAAAACTTTTCTCGGATATGCATGCATGTATGATAGTACATATTATGGGTAAAGTCATAACATACAAAATAACATACCAACTACCTTATGTTCTATTCAGAGCTTTTTGCATGATTGAATAAGAAATATCTTAAAGTATTTCGAGACCTTATTATAAAATAACCAGCCAAGTGCGAGTCACATTCGTGCACGAAGGATTCCGTACCATTATCTTTAAAAAAACATGTTTATTGTAATTTGCTAAACATAATGGGGCTCTCCACTTAAATATAGTATTAATTTTCAATTAAGAAATTTGACGAAAAACCAGTTCATTTGAGATATAAATAATTGGGATCACTTACAAGGCTAACAAATGTCTTCTCATTAGAAAAAACAATATTATATCAACAAACTGGTTCCACAAGGATGTAGAGCAGAACAGGTACTATTTCCGGCATTTACCCTTGCCTTGAGCACCATGGGCCCCACAAGAAATATTTATCCAGTCAGATTCCCATACAAAATCGTTTGGTGGATATACTTGCATACTTATTTATATTTCTGAGGTACGTGTTCGTTCGTGGAATATAGATAAGCAATTTCTTTATCTATACAATGAAATAGGGAAAGAATCCCTTTCTCTGCTACGCTTTTTTCGTGGTGATTAATAAAAAATAGCAACTCTACAGAATTGAATATTGTGATATGGAAATACGTATATCTACATATATATCAAAATGCTTTTGTTTGTTGGTCTGTTCTAGCCCAGGTACTGTTTTTTTTTTTTAATTTTACAAAATTGTGGTAATATGGGGATTGCAAACTTAAACAATATCATATTTCAGGCATTTCGAATATTGATTTCGAAGGACAGTTAAGATCTGATTAGCGTGATACATACATATAGTATTTGATTCTCTTTTATACATGTTCAGGCGCACTGCGAGAAACTTGGTCTTTGCCATTTACGGCCCTGAGCTCTGTCTGAACGTTAGGTATAAAGACGTGAAATATAGTGTCCGTGCCATAAAATGACACTCCGAAAAAACCCAAATAAGCTATTCACATCACAGGCGTATTTTAAAAGCATATCAGACAAATGGTATACGTTTTAATCTCATTAGCATACCCGTCATAGTTGGCGCCATAATCCAGATGAGTCACCTCATAAATGTTAGCAACTAATAAAATTGCCTTGATAAGCCTTTATTAGACGCCGAGAATGTCCACTTTTCAACTCCAATATAATATAATTATTTTATTTTTAAAATTCATCATCTTCTTATCTTTAGGTCTTTTTGTCTCCACTGCAGGATAACGGCCCTCTCTGTACTACCAGAGCCATACTTAGCCAGAGCAGCTAGAGGGCTTTGGCCTAACACTCTCCAAGCTGGCAAGACGGATTGGAGAGGTCTCATTGATGTTTGTAAGCTCGTTAGCTTGTATTTCCTAAATCCCCTGCTGCGACATCCACAGAAAGACTTAGAGTGGTCCTGTTCTCCTTTGCCGGATACCACATGGCGATTTTTAAAATTACACTTGTGAAAATAAGCGTAAATTTTGCAACATAATGGCGGACATAACAAAACACTCAAGAGCCGAGTATCTCGAATCAAGACAATTCTTTTCTCACATAAAGCATCATTTTAATTATTCCACTAACAACCGGAGGAAGTATGAAAAATAACGTGAGAAATTCGGTTTGAGCAAAAACTTGATGCCATGTGGGCGTCTGGTCGAAGGTTTAAAAAGGCTCCACCACATTGCAGTGAGATATCGGTCGATAAAATCGGTTGAGTTATTGCAATACGTAGTACGTACTGCCTCCTAAATACACGAAAACCTGCATTTCCAAACCAGCTGCATTTTACTGTACGTATATTTTTTATTGTAAGTATGTTTGCTACCTATTTGTATCCAGAATCTTGGAAAGCAACTCTTGCATGTAGAAGTGGATTCGTTCTACTTGTGTATCTATTTTCTTATATTTTTTAGTGCTAGTACAAAATTAACTGAGAAATAATACCAGAACAACAGCCATAAACGCCAACGTTTTATTAGCGTCCTAAAAATTTCGTTGTTATTATCCAAGCATTACGGATGACCGCGCGCGTCTTCTTGCAAAACAAACTAAAAAAATTAGCTACGCAGTCGTTTTTCTGTGTTTTGCACCTTTTGTTCTGAACTTGCGACCTTACAACCTTAAATTTCGACAATTCCTAGACCGATTTGCGTCATTTTGAATTTAAAAATTCCACTCGCCGATCGACAACAAAACGCAAAAAGAACTTTACTTTAGACAGTCAATTCCGCCACAGTTTGGAAAAGTCTTTAGAATCAGTGAATAAATCATACGGTTCTCTTTGCATTACGAGATTAGGACAGCGACATCTTTTGCATAATAAAGTTGCAGGAAAACGCTACACAGTTGCTTGAGCATTGAAGATTTGTGAAAAAAGATACAGTTTATTTCACTTAGCTGGCATTTATATTAAACTCTAAGAAGAGTAACCAACAAAAAACGTTTTTTCTTTACCAGCATCTTCATATAAGTTATTTTAAAATAATGGAAAATAAGTAAAATATTTATTGTTAAAATCGAGCAAGTGGAGGTCCTTAGTCTCTGCCTACCCCTGTGGGAAACAGGCGTGATATTATGTATGTATGTAAGTAAAATATTTACCCAAATCACATAGCTAGGTAAGCAAGTTTGTGATCACAAAAGGTTGGCCTAAATTCTTTGTATAGAGGGCGCAGCTGCCAGTCTCTGTTACCTATTAGTATACTATATCACTATTAGTTGCCTTTGCCGCTAACGATACCCATGGGAGAGGAAAGGGTAGGTAACAAATTGTATTCTACTCAGCCTAGTAGTCTACAAAATACTTATTATAATAAGTACTCAATTTATTTGTACCTGATAATTATAAGATGTATATCCTTCAGTCGCAGATTTATCAACGGGTAGCAAGACTCATAGCTAGGTCTCGCTTAGGTAGATGGTGGCCCTAATAAACCGAACTACAACAAACGATGGTTTCAGTAATCTAAAGTTACTCATTACTCATAAAAATGGGTGTTTCGTGGAACACAGTTACTTTCGTAGTATTTACATCAATGAAGTGTCAGTTTACAGTTTGCGCCATCTACCGGTTCAACCAGGAATCAAATACAATACAAAGCCAAGACTTATTAGTAATCTGTGGCCAAGGGCATAGGAACTTGTGTGTGGAAGCTAGCTATAGCTAGCAGATGGCGCTGTTTCTAATTTGTGTTATCTTACATACGCAGTTACGTTTTAGTTGATTAGTTTTAATATAGTTATTAGTTAAAATTGTTAATAGAATAGGAATAGAATATAACTTCGTTCCAAAAAGTAACTTATGCAGCTTGAAGCTTTTTATAGCTATCTAGATGGAAGCCGCCCGTGCGTGGTTTGATTAATTAGACAGATGCAAATTGCAAGTCAATTAGCTGTGTATCTTATATCCGTTTTGTTGTATTATGTACTGAAGCATGTCCTATTATTCCCTAGGTATCTCTCTAACTTAGTTACGATGTGTAAGAATTGATGCATACATATGTTTCATGTAATGTATACTTTAAAATTTTAAACATGTATGAGTACGAAAAATCTCAGATAGTAATTTTAATTATTGAAATACATTCAGTTTTATTATAAAACATGGAATAGGTATCTTTATTATTTTGTTTTAACCATTATTCACCCTAAACACGTTGACATCCAGGAAAATGACATCATCTCATCTTTCTATGTCAACTTTATTTGGGCGGATATTGGAGAGCGCCCCTCCCGGTCCGTCTATCGTCAACGCGAGCATGGTTGAAAATGCTTGTTGTTTCATCCAGCGCAATGATAGAAAAAAAAGCAAAATGAAATAAGAGAGATAGCACCTGAGCGCTCAGTTTGCTCCATATTGTACGAAATTAGTATTATTATTTACTATTCATTGAACGAATATTAACTTTTCATAGAATGCGGAAATTTCATAAAACTTGTTCCAGGTAATACGTGTTTTTCAGTAAGCCTTACGAGTGTGTGAAATAAATGTTTTTTATTTAGAATCTTCATTAAATTTGCAAGGTTCTATGCAAATATTTTCTTTACTTTTACAATTCATGAGTACTATATGATCGGCCGAAGTTCAGGTAAAATTTGTACAAAAAAGCAGATTTTTGGAGACTTATACTGAATTTGTTTTTCCAAATTTTAATTTTTAATTTCGATAGAAACCTATATATAGCGCACAAGATTCCTGTTAGTTCAAAACTTTCCAAGAAAGATCTGTTACAACGCCATAATCACGTACGAGCGTTTGTATGAAAAGTAAGGCGGGTTGGCCGCCCTTAAGTCTTGGTTTTAAACAAGACGAAATGCTATAGCTCTTATATATAAGCTCATAAAAAAAAAAGTTTTTAACTTTAAGAATTACTGATCTTCATTGTTTTCCATCTTAACCTGACTGGGACATACCACCGACAATATAATCATCATCATCATCATCATCAGGATCAGGTCTTTTTGTCTCCACTGCAGGAGCACGACCCTCTGTACAGTCTGTACTACCAGAGCCAGCCAGCGGATTTGGCCTACACTCTCCACGCTGGACAAACGGGTTGGAGAGGTCTCATTGATGTTTATAAGCTTTGTTTAGCTTGCATTTCCTAAGACGGCTTCTGCGACATCCACGGAAGGACTTGGAGTGATCCTATTCTACTCTGCCGGAAACCACACGGCATAAACCGAAAATACTAAACACGCAAAACAGAACAAGACACGTCGCCGCCCTTATTTCCAGACAGTGTCTTCACCTAACAACCAACAATTCTAAGCAGAAAGATCACTAAAATACTCCATTTGCTTATAACGAGTATCGGAGCGGTTTCGACTTCCTCCCAATAAGTGGATAATGATCTCGTTTTGCCGGCGAGACCGCAATTGGTAGTTTTTGTAGCTGTTTGCCTTTCCGTTCTATTTCTAATGTGGCTGTAAAAAGCTTGGATCACCCATCTGTGAACGCAAATCTTGAGACCTATCTGCGTTTTCCTTGGAACTGTATGATATTTCTTTATAATAAGGTAGGCGCTAAAAGTATTTTCTCTACAATTACCTGTATTGCGTACTATATATATAATACTAGCTGTGTCCAGCGGTGTCTTATTGTATTGTAAATTCTTTACTGTACTTATAAAGCCACAATTGAAATACAGATGAAACAAAATAGTACAAAGGCGGACTTATCGCGCCTAAAGTAGACTATGTGTTGTTATTCCAGGGTGTCAGCTTCCTGCATACCAAATTTTATCAAAATTTGTTAAGCAGTTTGCGCGTGAAGGAGTAACAAACACACACACTTACAAACTTTGCTTTCATAATATGGCGTGATGTAATTATTTTCTTCATCTTTTATAAGTCCTCTAAGTCTTTTTTTCAAAGGCTGCTTTATGTTTCCAGTCAAGTCCAATCCTTTCATTTTAGTTTTTATCAAGTCTCGTCATATAAAGATTAGTATGATTTAATGAAGAAAAAAACTAATGCTTGTTTATACATATAATATGTGAAAATGTGTTTGTTTTAAATGGTTTTTTTTTATGTTGGTTAGTACAAAATTAACTGTGTGAAGTGAAGTCAATGCATTAAACAGAAATTATTCAAGGCGTTTCATACCCCAGATCGCGTTCCCTTGACATGCACGAGTAAGACGTCGACGAAAACAAAGAGCATAGGAATAGGGAAAAACAAACACGGTCTAGGTAGATAAATAAACGAGTTTACTGTTAGACAATGTTGTTACTCGTATATCAATGACCAATAACCCAGAAAATATTTACGCCCAATATCAAGGAAAACAAATGACCTCCATGATAGAAAACATAGTATGTTTTTGTAAGAAAAAGCCTAACAGTGATATCCTATATGGGTGTTGTTGATATAAAAGACAGCGACCTTACTATATATTTATGTTATGCCGATCGTCTGGAAAGGTCTCGGACCACATCGTACCTTGTTTTCGTCCTTCCACTGATACCGACTTTAATCCCAAACAACATAACCGATTTTGATGTAATTTTTATGGGACCACCTCGCAAGTATATAAGCTTTAAAAGATTTTTTTTAAGTCGGTCCAGGCGACTTCGAATAATTGGTGTTGCGACGAATTGATAACCTCCTCCTTTTTTTGAAGTCGGTTAAAAAGGGCAAATTATTTATAAATAGGTTTGTCTCTTACAAAAAGTACTCATTTCTGAGTGAATTTTATGGGATTTTACCTCAGTTCTAGACTTTGTACCTGTGTCTATATTAGAGATAGTGTGGTGATACCTACACCCATCATGATGAAGTAAAACCAGACATTATCTCATTGTGACGTTGGAAAAGATAAAAACAAAAATAACTAATTCCATATAATTTTGTGTGAAAGATGTTATAGGTAGTTTTATGGTGCTTTGCAAAAATCACTAAAACATATTGAGGGGCGAAATCAAAGGCAAACGAGACCGACTTTTTCGGATATAAGCTTTCAATAATCGAAACTTGTTATTCTTTCTATACATATAGGAATATTGTTTGTGTTTGACAGAACATTATAACAAATAATGTTCTTGATTGACGTGATGAGTACAAAAGCAAACGAAAGATAACTAAATTTAATAAGAAGTACCAGATACCTATTTGTAATAAGAACTGTCAAATGCAAAATGAGGGAAAGAAAGGTAAGTATAATAAATTGACTTACTGTTTCTCCGCACTTATGTATGGTACTGACATATTTTTACTTAAATAATACATCATATCCTACCCTCCAAATCGCTAAAAAAATTTAAACATATCGAGGGTACAATAAAGGATGATTCCCACTAGTACCAATGCGTTTTTGTTCCATGGAACAAGTGCAACTTATTTGTCCCACTAGTTCCATTGGACTATAATGGTACTAATGCAACTAAATGGCTCACAGATTATGAATGAAGAACTAAATATATTTCAAAATCAAAAGTGTACGCAAAAGATTGCTAGTTATAATAAACTGTTTGTGCCCGTGGGCTTCGCTCCCCGTGGGAATTTCGGGATAAAAACTATCCTATGTCCTTCCCTGGGTATCAAACTATATCCATATCGAATTTCATCTAAATATGTTCAGTAGTTGAAACGTGAAGTGGTAACAAAAAAACAAATATACAAACTCACTTTCGCATTTCGTCAAAGTAAGGATAAGGATACGATAATGCAAGTTCGTGACTTGATATAAGCACGTTATAATCGTGGCAACTGCGTATTGAATCGTCAGCAGTATTTCACAGAATCCCACGCTCGGGTTACTCTTCACGTGAAGCACGTATGCAAATTATTGCAAATGGATATATTAATCCAATGTACATTAACTAGCTGAGCCCCACTGTGTTACCCGCGCCTAAAGTAGCCTGTGTTAATCCATGGTATCAGCTTCCTACAAACCAAATTTTATCAAAATTCGTCCAGCCGTTTGCGCGCGAAAAAGTAACAAACACACATACACGAACTTCCGCCTTTATAATATCAGTGATGTAATAGTGATCTATTTAAAATATATTTGGAGGTGCAACCTCGGCTCCAAAGCAGCACAGCTAACAAAAACTCCGACGACACCATCTAGTGATAAGTGGCGAAACTACATAATACCTGTATATTGATATCGTAGCGCCATCTATTATTTGTCAGGTACATAAATTACAAAATCACCCAAAAACTTTTAAACGACTGATCTGATTTCCGTATAACATGTCTTACAACCGCCGCAATGGAAGTTGCTTTTACGTAAAAAAATACCCTATCGAAATTGGTCCATCCATAACGCACAGTTCGGTGACAGACACAGACAGACCCAAAGACAGACTCTTTTTTGTCAAGAGTTAAAAATGTAACTGGAAACGCACTAAGATGAAGAAGAAAACTTGATAGTAGAGGCACAGGTCCACAAGTGCTACTCGTATTAGCCTGTAACTTATTTTCCCCTTTTAGGCCCATCATCTTGCTAGGCGTATTTTCTGGCTTTACACGTAAACCTATGGAAAAGATTGGATGCCAAGTATTGAGAACGTCACGTCACTGCGTATCCGCCAGGTATCCGCGTTTCAGTGTCAAGGACGTAACTTTCGTACGACTAACTTATTATTTTATGGAGTAACCCCGATGGTTCCAGCATGTCGATGATGATGCTTGTAATGCAAATGTTGGTTAATACATACATACATACTTACATACTATCACATCTTTATCCCTAATGGGGCAGACAGAGCATTTTGGGTCTTGCGGTTCTATGCAGAGCCCAGGGCCGCAAGACCCAAAACCCACTTTTAGAGTCATGGTGGGCGAGAAGATGGAAAAGCAATCAATACAGTGATGGGTTTCAATACAGTGATGGGTTGCTAGCCGCATCGCCAGTTTACATGATTTGCATTTTTGCCCATTCCCTCGATCGGCTTTTACGATCTGCGTGGGAAGAGAAGCAGCTGGTACATTCTAAGTTTTTTTTTATTTCTCTCAGACCAGCATGGGAGATTAATAACAAAATGTTGGTTAATAACAAAAGAAAACATAAGATTTTGTGGTTTTTATTTCCAAAATTGGAACCATCACAGGGAAAACTCTCCAAAATAGTACCTAATCAAACGAGACGGGATGGACCAAATAGCGGATAAAATCTAATTGCCTCATAAAACAGAACGACGTCTGCCTTTTCTGTTTGTTGAGTTTGTTTTGTTCAAAATCGATAACATTAAAAAGATCACCAAGTTTTTGAGTTTGAATCGAGATTGCTAGATATGTATTTACCTTTACAAATTAGAAGAGATATACCCTTAATAAATCGAACCACGGGAAAAATGAAAATCATGTCTATCGGTCGCTCCGTTTCGTAATGAAAGTAGACACAAACAAACAAATAAAATGGCAACAGACACACTTTCGCATTTTAATAGTTATTAGTACTCGTAGATATCTATCATGTTTTAACAAGTTTTTGTTAAATAACCCGAATTGTGTATTCCTGTATCAGTTGGCTGGTTCATTGAATACTTGTTCGGAGTCGGACTTGTTGAGTACGATTGAACGTCGAATGAGATAAACGAGTTTATGCATCTCAGGTTTCAAGTTGCGGGTTATGGTAAAAGTTTCGTTTAGAATTCTCCGTTAATATACATATATAGGTCACAATAATTAATTAATTTAATTTGAAGTTATAGTGGTTTTTAAATAGGTGAAAAAATGGGGGCGCTAAAAAAATATTTATTCTCAAAGTGGGCAGTAGACAAAATAAGTTTGGGAACCACTGTCTAGTCAAATTAAACTAACTTTATCATCATAAATTAATTCTTAATGATGCTTGACAATGAAACGCTAATACGCAGTAAAGTCCGTCTTTCGTACCGCTTTTGGAGTCACCCCCCTGCGTGTAGCGGGCGTACTGTCGCTCGTCTGTAAGAACCCTTAGTTAAAGATTGCCAATAAATTGATTTGCAACATGGTCCATGTTGCAAATCCAAATAGCATTAATTACAAAAAGTAATATCAGATGTGATGTTCCACACATTATACAGAATACCTTGAAATTCAATAGCGCTGTAATTAAAGCGAGGCTAATTGAGAGCCGTGAGAACAGTGGAAACAATCGCAGATTAAATCGATTTATAATTATAATAATCGGCTTAGCCAAAGCTGTTGCTGATGTGGAATCGATTGCAATTACACTGAAACTTGGGATTCTTGTCAGAATTCTTGAAAACTCTGATCATTTGGAGCAAAAGCTTACAATACATTAACCTCAGTTTCTCCAACCGGTCTCATGGGTCCAGTCGAAGCAGACAAACTTCAACCTTATTGGATTGACATAAGTTTCAATTTAGTAGTATTAGTACAAAACATATCCATTAGTAAATCCATAATGTATTTACAGACTATTTCCGTCTCATTATTAAACGCAGACTAACTTTAGGACTTAGTTTAAACTAGGTAGTCCTATTTCGTGACAGTCAACTTCACTTGGGTGAACCTAGTAGACTATGACAAACGAGGACATAAGGGAGGAGGAAGGTCTTGTTTCTTGTTTTGTTAAGATAATGGTTTAAACCGAGTACTAAAGTTAGCCCACATTTTATAATAAGGCTATCCATCTACTGACTGACGGCACTCAAAATCCTATTAATGCGAAAGTATTTATATTTGTTGGTTTATTACCACTTCACGCTTCAACCACTGGACCTATTTAAATGAAATTTGATATGGATATAGATTGATACCCGAAATTTTTTATCCCGAAATTCCCACGGGGAGCGAACCCCAGGCATACCTAGTAAAGGAATGATTTACAATTTTCTGCTAGGCACACGCCATGGGTTGGTAATCGCAGTACCTAGATGTAGGTGATTTATAGATTTCCCAACTATAACTTGCAATATGAAAAAATAATATTCTGGTTCTCCCATGCTGGTCTGGGAGAAATAAAAAAAAACTTAGAATGTACCAGCTGCTTCTCTTCCCACGCAGATCGTAAAAGCCGATCGAGGGAATGGGCAAAAATGCAAATCATGTTAACAGGCGATGCGGCTAGCAACCCATCACTGTATTGCTTTTCCATCTTCTCGCCCACTATGACGCTAAAAGTGGCTTTTGGGTCTTGCGGCTCTGGGCTCTGCATAGAACCGCAAGACCCAAAATGCTCTGTCTGCCCCATTAGGGACAAAGACGTGATAGTATGTATGTATGTTATATTCTGGTTAGTAATTAATACTATGATGGATGCAGACTACTTTCGATCAATCAGAATTGTTTAACTGTGAACTAGATAATGTGCCGAGAACATAGAAAAGGGAAAAAAAGACACGAAACACCATTCATTCATTTCATCGCGCGTCTTTTTCTATAACCCCGAAATCTGAATTGTTAGTTCCACTGATTTCGATTAATCGCCGTGGATCACGCAATATGTTTGGTGCACTGTAAGTATAGAGACTCCTCCGTGGTGTAGTGGTTATATGCTCATACCCGGAGGTCGCGGGTTTGTGTTGATGTCCTAGTTTGGTTAGGACATTGCAGGCTGATCACCTGATTATCCGATAAGTAAGATGATTCGTGCTTCGGAGGGCACCGGTCACTGTGTTTATCATTACCTAAAATCCATGTCAGAGGCCATTAAGGCGGTTTAAAAACTCTGACACTAGTGTTAGTCACTAACACACACGATAAGAAGAAGAGTATGGAGACTACGGATTTTCTGAAATGCAAAAATCTGAAATATAAATTCCCATGACAACGTTCTAATTTCTTAGAACCTTTTTGAACAATCCAGCGTTTGATGTATGTTTGTTCGAAGAATCTCGAGTCCATCAATGATAAAGTAGGTTGTATCGTGCAGTTTGCACTGAGTGAACGAGAAAGGACATTTAATTTTAAAATCACGAAGTCCCAGCATACGGGATCAACGGCCCTGCACCTGTATAATCACGATCTGACATTCCAAGTTCTCAGGATTGCGAATTTGTTCTCAGATCCACGAAATTGATTGGATCTAGCTTATTCTGAGCCTGTTTATCTCGATGGATTAATGATTATGTTTATTACAGAAGCTATTTATAAAAGCGATGGAACTGTTAAAGGGAACCTCGAGAATGTTAATTTTATTTACGAATCTTAAACAGCTGTTACCATGGCTTTAGGAAAACAAACAGATTAAAGCGATCGATTCTTATTACATACAATCTGATGCAAACACGCTGAAAGTCTTTCACTGGCCCAATTTTTATGCAATTATGTATTGTATTAGCACAGGGGAATAAATATTATAGTTTTATATGTTAAGAAAACTTATAACAGAATACTCAAAATTAATCAAAACAAAATTATTCATATCGTAACAAGTTACACGCACGCAAAGTCGATAAATGCTAAAACCTAAAATAAAGGCGAAACAGAAACTTCTCCAAACAAAGAAGCAAGATTAATTGATACAAACACTAGGATGAATCGTAAATCGCAAGTTACATCAACGGCAGCCGACACAAATGCATCAAGGCATCACAAAAACATTTGCACTAGCACGCCGAAGACTGTTACGAAAGACGCCGTGGACCGTGAACATTCCACCGTCCACGGAGCAATGGGCGTGAGCCAACTGGAACACAAAAACGTCAACAATGCTTTATCTGTAGGCTTTCTCCGGATAACAGAACTTGGGTCTTTAGTCTTACACGGAAGCGCTTAAGTTTAAGATAGAGAAGAAGACGCTTCTATTCATGCTTTACATACACCGTGACATGATTTTCAACAATTCAAGTTGCAATGGGCTTGAGCCTAGTGAAAGACAAAATCTACAATGCGTTGTATACGTGTGTGCCTCCGGATAACATACAAAAAACTTAATTGCACCAAAATGACATTTACATTTTCAACATTTAATGTAAATTCAACATTACTATAGTGTATGTAATAAAAGCGCTCATTTTCGCTGAGTCTACTGTTTAGTGTTCACCAAGAATAAGTACCCTGCTTAGTATTAGTAATTAACTTAGTATTAGTAATTAAATAAAATTTGGTGTAATAACGCGATAATTTCAATACGCAAGACAATCTAAAAAACTACCATTACAAATTAAAAATCTCGCATCCACAAAATGGAATAATATGATATAACTTTGTATATACAATCGTATCATCTTTATTCGCTATTCAATTTACAAGAATTACACTAACGAAGGAAACGACAAATCAACCGTACCAAATATTGTAACAATGTAGGCACATAATGTAGGTATCGAAAAAACCTCGAGATTTTTACAACCGAACTTAGAAATAAGTACTCCATGAAAAGGTCCTTCTCAAGACAATGCCGAAATCCATTGATATATGGTCTATTGTTAGTCGGGAACGTAACACCACTCCCTTTGTTTCCTGTTGAATGGGATCCATAGTAAGATGACTATACAAACTTGTGTAATACAAAGTTTTGTCGTAAGTGCTCAAATTGTAAGCTATTATAGGGAACGGCATGTTTCGTAACCTGGTAGCAATGTAACTATTTAAGGATGTTGTAAGACTTAACGACACTGTTGGAATATATAGGTAGTTTGATTTCTAGCAAACATTTCATAAATACCAATACTTAAAACTGGTGTTTCAAAAATATGAAGACCTTTTTATATGGAATGAAAACTGGAGTGACTTCAATAAAAAGTTAGCATGGAATTAGTACAAAATTCAATTTGCAAAATATTGGAGCAAACTGGCTTTGAAATTAACATCGTTTCGAAATAAGGGGAGAAATCATAACGTGCGCGTGCAACAGACGAGCTTACCATGCTTCTATTGTAACGTATATTGTTGGTCATGAACATCAACAATGAGATGCCATAAAGGCATTACCAGATTAGTTATAAAGTAGATATGTATTGTCAAGTCATATTACTCGAATAACTAAGACTACTGGACTATAAATTGTTAGAAAATAGAAAAGTTACCGATCCCGTTATAAAGAATCATCATCATCAAGAAAAGTCACAGATAAAATAAAACTGTTTTATAACAATTGAACACAAAAGAAAAAGCGCACAAAATCACATTTCTTGTTAATGGCAGTGACACTGTTATAAAAAAGCCATTGATTGTGCGTGGCAGCTGCTCTGGCGTGCTTCTAATCCCTCTTCATGGTAGAACCGTTAATGACTTGCTAGGTTCCGTAGCAAAACGGCCACAATTCCATAATTAACACTGGAGCACGCCACTTTACCACGCTGGCCTTGTTTTCGATTCGATTCGCTCTATCGTAAATCGTTTATCACATGATAGAAAATCTTGGAGTTAATGGGCAGGTGAACCTAAATTAAGACCTGATTTTCTAATTTTAAATCAAAGTTCAAATCTGAACAGCCCCTGGCAATCTGTTTGGCTGTTATGTTGCTTTGAGGATTCAAATAAAAAAGATTCCACAAACAATAGTCAAATCCGAAATCTTGGGAAGTCGAAAATTAAGAGGGATGAGATAAAAATATTGATAATGAATATCAAACGAAACGTTTCGACACCCGAAGGGAATCAGAAATAGAAGCGAATTGTCATTATAAGGAATATAAATTTCCTTCCCGTTTATATAGACCTTACCCTAGAGGACGTCTTACAATGTCAATCGTACAGATACAAGTTAGCAGAAGACATTTATTTGGAGCTTGATAAATTGCCATTGCCATTTATTTGTTGTATTTCCATTATAATCTTCTAAAGAATAATTTATTTATTTTAAATATATGTTGATCTAAATTGTACGAAAACATCATGTGATCTATACAAATCAGCCAAAACACTTCGCTGGGCAATTTTCACAGCCCATTCTTTCACTCATTCTATCAGTAGGTTTTATGGTTATGGCATTCGATAAAGAATTTCCTGACTGGTTTTAGTTTGAGTCATAGCACTGATATCTAGAGGATGTTCTCAGGCTTTTTGCACAAATACCTAACGCAAATGTTTATAGTCTATCTACCCACACTGGTGCTAGTTTTTGTAACTTTTAATCTGGACCGGAGCTAATAGCATTTAGTAAAAACCTCGTTAAATATTTAGTATAAGTTTACAAATATAATGTGTGGTAACTTATTACTGAATTAACATTTAAATCTTTGAATCTATTATAAAGATAAATTTGATTAAGATTTCAATCATAAATTTTAGATATTTCATTAGGACTTTGCTCTACTCGACACATCAAATCTGTTTTAGGTGTACGTACTAAGTAATTAGCATAAGTAATTAAATTTCAAATTTAAAAGCACCCTACTTTCACCATATACGCGACTGTATATCACACCACCATATCTTGTAGACTACTGAACCAATTTAGAAGCGATCAAAAGAACATTTAATTAAGCCACCTTTGAGACTACTAAAAAACAACTTACCTATATAAAAACCGTTTCATCAGTTCAGGAGTTTAGATGCCACGGACAGACAAACAGACATGTCAAACACACCCCTCTTTGCGCCGGGGATCGATGAGAACCGAAGCATGAACCCGTATTAAATAACAGACTAATCCGCTTTTCCAAAGAAAACGTGAGAAAATTGGAAGATATTGACTAGCGTGTGAAGCTGAGAAACTGATATCGCTGGAGATTTCAACGTCGAATAACCGGCCAAGTGCGTGTCGGGCCACGCACAGGGTTGGGTTCCTTAGTTACGAATGCCAACTTTGAGTTCACACGACTAAAAAAACGTCTGAAAAACTAATTTTCTATGATTAATATCATATAATTTTGTATGAAAATTTTCCTCATTAATGTACATTTTATAAGTTAGTCGCCTATAACATTTTAATTTGTAAACCCTTCGATAATATACTGCCGTAAAAAAATTTACATGTCCATATACAAAACTTTACTAGATAGAGGGGATATTTCAGAAACTCCCTAATCAAAATATCTCAAAATTTTCGAAAGATCTATTCAACAATATCTCAAAAAATGAGTTAGTCGAAAAAAATTGTATCCTTACTTAAATATATGGGAGCTACCCTAAAAAAATTGAAATAATTTATTTTACTATTGTTTTGGCATGATATACATGCCAAATTACAGCTTTCTAGTAGGTACTTATAGTCTCGGAGTAGATCCGCAGTCAGACAGACATGGCGAAACTACATATAATGGTTCCTTGTTTACTAAGGAACCCTAAAAACGATCCGAGGGAAACTCTCAGTGCTGGAGTAGCTTTTGTTCTTTCGATTGCACACAAAAAGCTATTCTGGATTTGTAAGATAAAGTATAGAGATACAAATGAAAGATCTTCAAATTTTTACGCTACAAATCTAAGTGCTGGCCAAAATATGAGGAAATAGGAATTTCGATGTAATATTTACTGTTGTATACATGGGTCAACAGTCGAAATTCGAACTGTAGGCACCGAAGATTATCATCTTTGGTGTCTACAGTTCTATTTCCATACTCAACCTTCACTATTCCCAAGATTCAACTCCAAAAGAAGCAAGATTCGCTAAAATAAACCGGTTCTTTACGCGACTGAGATTTCTTAAGTCCAAAAATAAATCAAAACAAACCCAACACGACCGTATCTGATATAACTAAAGTTCGTCGTGTAAGTGAAATTATAACATAAAGCAGACAATTTACAGCTCCGTTTTCAACAACCAGAAACTTTAACCGTTGCAACATATTGTAAGGGAAACGATCCATTCATTGTTACAATTGTACCACTTCGTAATTTCTGCAACGCAAGCTCAACCTTGAAATTACGAGGATTAAGTTCAAATTCGTGAGTTGGACGTGGAGGTACAAAAGACGTTCTTATTAAAAGGTTATACAGGAACGGACGTTGAAAAAAAGGGGCACGACGGGAACGCACCTGTCAGTAGTGCTGCCAGTTTTTGAAGAGAACGGGTGAATGGAGACCCCGCACAATGCCTGTTTGAATTTTCGATTCAGAAACTCTTGTTCCCATTTACTTTCGCTACGCAAATTGAGGGTTTGATGGTTAGATGACCGTTATCGGTGGGAATGATATTTTTAGGGTTAAGTGCTGCCAATCACGCTATTTTAAGCAATACTGTAAGAAGTGGAGATGAAGCGAAAGAGGTCTGTCAGGAACGTAGCAAGTCACCTTCGTCAATAGTCTCTGACAGTGCCAGCCAACCCCTGTGGGAAACAGGCGTGATAATATATATTTAAGTATGAATGCATGTTTAAGAACTGTAGTGATAAATCTCAGCCGTATTCAGTGTTAATTTCGAAGCATTCACTTCCATTATAAATACTTAACACTCGTATGAACTAGTTTAGTTAAGAGACCTTTCAACATAGATTGACAGATAAAAAACAAGCCTATATAATAGTGTTTTTATAATACATTTGACGGATAGTAATAAAGATTCTTGACACAATTGTTAAAACTTTGAGCCATGATTACACTAACTCGATTTGTCTCCTTCATTGGTATTAAAATGACATTTATGTGAACTCTGGGGACGGCGTCGTCAATTTAATTTTAATTTTCGCGACAATGTCTGCTTTTTCATGTAGGATTAGATACGATAGCGTCAAAATACTTCAGTAAAGGAAAACATTGATATGTTTCGTTGCTTTTTATATTATGCGAGATATATTTGACGATACGCTTTACAAGTTAGTCCAGTTTACGAAAATTTTTGATAGTTTTAAAAATATATACATAGATTGATAAGAAAGCTTATAATTATACAGTTTTGTCATGTGTCTGTTATAATATATTAGCATTTTTAAAAAAACAACATGTATTAAAATGTAAATCTTTTCACAAAATCACATAACAGTACTTCAACTACTTTTAGGATTACATATCTAAAATTTTGAAAACTAGAAACAGTTTCGCTATCTACGCTACGTATTATAATGTAAAACAAAATTAGCACTTTGAGTCTACAGGCTGATCCTGTTACTAAAGCACGTAAACAAATAGCTATAAGGTTTAACAAACTAGATAAGCAACGAGGACTCAAACCGTCAGTGTCATTCACAGAGAGTTACATCATAACCAGTCCAATGACAGATCAGTCAACAAACTCCTGCGCACCATTCATTCGCCCACGGGCCCGGAACAAGTGTTACAGTATTTTAGACCCTACAGTTATAAAAATAGCAGTTATTAAAGATCAAGATAATGTAATTTTGTGACAGAATTAATGCATAATATACATTCTTTTAAAGAACAAAGTGATGTGGGTATTCATCAAAATGACTTTCTAACTTAATATGAGATGTATTTATTGAACAAGACTGAGAGGAAGGAAATACTTAAGTATCGAGGGCAGGATAGGATGAATAAAGTTATAAATAATTAAAAAATAATGACTCTCCAATGTAATGATGAACTGACAGGAATTTTGGTCATAGCCATAGCCATAACATGGACTGGATCTAAGTGAGACAATACAAATCAAACTAACAGTTTTATTCTAAGATCTTCTTTTTAAGGGTACCTTTTTAGCTAGTGAAAGTTGGCAATCAGCTTGCTTTAATAACTTTGTTTAAATAAATAAATATATATATTTATTAATTAAAAAGCCAAATTTTTAACACAATTCAATTTGCAACATGCCTCAAAACTTCCCAATATACAATGTCCTTTTTAATTAAGTACAAATATTTTAAGGGGTGGTTCAGTCCATCATTTTGAACAACTTTTCCCAATAAATGTATATCGAAATACGAAAAAAAATTTTCAGCTTCTCTTACAAACCGAACTAGTCACGTGATATCAGTACTATGGAAAATGAAAATATTTTTTTAATATTTCGATATACATTTATTGGGAATAGTTGTTAGGAATGATGGACTGAATCACCCCTTAAAATATTTGTACTTAATTAAAAAGGACATTGTATTGGCGGCATCGCCGCGCAGTTAACTAAATAATTTGTGACTGAAAACTCTTAAAATTTTATGGCTTATTCACATTAAATATTCCTCGGAAGCTCCAGACAAATCGCATCAAAAATATTCCAGAAAAGAATTCATTCCAATATCTCGAGCCTTCAGTTTTCCGATCACGACGTTCCTACTGGATACCTTATCGTTTACATCTGTGTCCATTTGATTTTCTTACAAATTCAACCCTAATTTCGCTATCGTATTCCGCAGCCGCGCCGTATTTGCATGAGGCTTACCTTCAGTATGTATATGTATCTGTAGCATTGATATTGGGATTATCCTCTGCACGTAACTGGATTCAGCGGTGTAAATCCGTCGCTGCATTCTCTCAAACAAATTATGGAAATAGACTAGAATCTTGGTATAAGGTAGAAAATGGATAGAAATTAGGTTAAAGAGGCACGGCAGCTGGCTAGAGGAAACAATGATAGGAGTAAGGCTGCATCTTCTCTCTACAGACTACAGACTATAAACCAGGAAAGACAGGATAGCAATTGGTAAGAGATGGAAAATTGTAATACCACGATTTTCAGATCATGTTGCAATTTATCTTATACCCATTGTACATACAAGACAATTTAATATTATACAACGCAACGTGGAAGAGTGATTTCAGAGTAGCAGCCCATTAAGACAAAACACCCAGAATGTAAAGTTGAAACATTAAAATCATGCTCCACGTACATAATAACACAAATTCTAAACAAACAAAATAAACCTCAACCTCGATACAGCAATGAAACTGTTCATTACTCATCGCCCAAAGAAGAATTATACATTTCATTAGTTCGTGCAAAGGCACAAAAAACACAGACGATTTAAGCCCGCTCTTGGCAGTTGGAAGCCGAGCCATCATTAAATCCAGTAATCATTCATCATCAACAGTGATTTGACCAGCAGTTAACCTGCCAGAGCCAAAGCTCCCGAGGTAGTTATTGAGAAAAAATAAAATCGAACGTGTAGGAATCGTAATACAATTTAATAGTTCCGTACATCTCTTTGAATTATTAATAATTTTCGAATTGATTGAAGGATTGCTACTGCTACGTTTGTACTTACGTACACAAATTTTACAGGGCACTATTAAACTTTGGCAAAATGCCACCTTACAAACGAATTCTATGGTATATTAGAACAATAAAAGTTTTGAAAAAAAAAATAAGTGAATCCATAATCAAATTCAAAATGGCTAACTGATTCTTAGTTTGGTTTTTAAATGGGACGATTTGCCACCTAACCACAGCACCTGACTCATTTTCATATCTAGATTAACATTAAACATTAATGAGGAACACATATTTGGTAAAAATTACTTTACTTAATTGAAAATGTTATGTCAATAAGCCGTGGGTATGAGATCAAGTTTGAATTTGAAATAAGGGGTAACAATAACATAACTAATGGAATTGATCTTATACATTTAACTACCATAGGAAAATTAGTTTTAATTCTGTTACTAACGAACCCTAAAATACAGATGCATACGTCTTCGTCCGTCGTCTTCCATCCAATAAAAGGACGGGTTCAGTACATTGAAAATTAAAAGCGAAATTGAGATAATCAAAATAAATTGCTTTGCTTAAGCACATATTATTATTAAAATTGTTACAATAAAAATTGCACTTCACATTTGGCCTAGAATAGATCTAGTCTAGATTTTTTTAGAACATGTACGACCTGGAAATAAGAATACATTCTACAATACTTGCATTACCAAACAAGCACGCAAATACGATTATAAATTATAAAATATTAGATAAAAATTAATATTAAGTATACCTAATTATAAACTTTATCAAGCTGTTAAAATTATATTTAGAAACGTTTTACGTTTCTTTTTAACTCAAAACCTAAAAACAAAAGTTAACAATTATAATGGAGATTTAATGTTAGCATTCGTGAAGCGTACAGAATAATGGCATAATCGGCCCCATTGTACAGTGTATTAACATGTCGGCCGCGTGCTAGAAAATCTTCCCAAAATCATCAGGCTTGAGGTACGATTTGCATAATTCGGGCACGCGAGCCCTTTGGCGAAACCGGTGAAACGGTAGCCAGAAAATACCTTTTATCTTTCGAACATATGTAGAGGATATCCGGCGTATGAGCAGTCATTATGTGAAGGCTGTTGGTACAATAATGATCGAGTGAAGTTGAGTTATAAAAAGCGCATTCTCAATCTATTTATCGCTTATAGTCTGACCGGAGACCAGACACGCCCTTGGCGTCAATAAACATTTTAATTAGACATTCGTTTACATCTTGCTAATTGTGGGCACTTAAAATTTAAAAATATTGATGGATTGGAAACAACAAAATTAAAAATTTGTAAATTGGGGACTTAAGTATATGGAGACATCCATATACTTAAGTCCCCAATTTTCATTGAAATAATACAATATTGCAGTAACAGAAAATGACAATTCAATCTTAGATTAGCAATTAAAAATTTAACCTAAGAATCCAAACCAAAAAATCACCAAAGTCAGTTGGTCCGGTTGGCTACAAAATGGTCTCTTTTTGAGTTTAAATTTTAATCTCTCAAGTAGGTAATTTTGTAGGTGCATTTTCGCAATATAACTCAGTCGGTCACTGACATTAATGCAGTTGATTGAAGCCAAGTGAATTCATATCTGTTCATTTCGTCTGATTGTTTTAAGAGTAGCATTATCTTTGTTAATAACAGTAATAATAGATTATATTTTTAAATGACACTTTGCTCCTTCTAAACAAGTAAAATAAAAAATAATACATATATACAAAAAAAGTCAATACTAATAGTCATTTAAAATAAAATATCAGTTCTAAATATTTAAAACTGTATTTGTTTTTCTATTATCTATCACTTTTGAAATAAAGAGGGTTAGTAGAACAATGCATAAAAATTCAGAAAGATGAACACGAATATTAACAAAGCAATTATAAAAAAATACTTATAGATAATTAAATATAGAGCGGAAACAAAATGTAGAGAAGAAATTAAAACTGTATCAAGCATGGAATATTTTATTTCGTGTAATCACGAAGCAGTTAATCTCGGTTTTACCGTTCAAGATATTTTCTCTCAGGAAACAGTACCAGTTTCTCGCCAAGTTACATTACAATGTCTTCCGTCAAACGTTAATTGCTTGTAACATACACCTACAAAACACATGTGTATATTCTCATACATGTATAAAATTAATACCCAAGCAAAGTCCTGGACAAAGACGAATTCAAACATAATGTGAATTGACTAGATTTTATAAACAAGACTGATTTATAAAAGAATACGAATTTTTTTCAATGGACTGAGTACGGTTATGGATAAATTGGATATTAAAGTACCTAAGTAAACAACTAATTATTCATAAAACTTTAAACAAGCTGTTATCTAAACTCGTCAAATTTAACTTGCAAGATTTGATTACAGATGGTGAGTCAGGTAAAACTAAATAAAAGCTTGTAAAATGACAAAATTTGTGAATTTCTGAAGCTATCAGCGACTAAACTATCAACATAGAGCAGATCGAAAGTTAAAGTTGGGTTTCTATTTTCAGTGTAGATAGACAATGGCATCAATATTTTATCTCTCCTCACAAATAAGTCAGTCGGGAGACGTTGCTGATTTCAGCTTGAATTTTTTCCGGCTTTTGAACAGTATCACATGACAGCCCACTTTTTGTGTTTGGCCTTTTTCGCGTAATCTGGTCGATTAATCAAGCTTTTCGAATTTCAGACGACGAATAGCGAGGTTGAATTCGTAGTGATTAGCAATTCCGGAATTATAGGATATTTTATTTTTACCAGTTGGACGTAATAAATATATAAGAAAGTAAGCGAGAAAAAGGCGACCGGTGAAGCAACTACATAAGTTTGACCGTATTATGTTGTCTTATACGAAGTGAGTCTGGCTATTTAGTTACATGTACCTAAGTATACAAAAATGGCAAAAGCAATGAAGAAAAAGGTTAAACAAGAAAAAGTGAATAACTTATCCACAAAATACAGTTCAGAAAATGTAGAAATATCATATGCACCATCTTTTACTCAAAATCATCAGGCATCATACAGTTGTACGCTGTTAGTTTATTATAAAAAAAAAGTAAAGGCAATGCAAGTATTCTGTTGTCAATTTATAAAATTTGACTTTGTAACAGAATCTAAAATCTTATCTCGCTTTTTTCTACGCCGTTTTTGTTATAAAGTTTTTCTCGCGAGCCAAGGCTGAATGATTCATTGTCCAAGCTCAACGAAAAACCTTTGGAATATTTTCTACACCAGTTCATTGATCCCACAAACCAAGCGGAACGAAGCTTCATTTCTTTATAAAAAAAATATTGCAAACAAATACCCGTAACCCGAAGGCAAAGATAAAATTAGTTCCACTTATTACGAATCGTTGTTTAAGTGAATCGGGCGGACGGCCGTACTGAAACCTGTTAATAAGACACTTCCGCCAAAAAAGATTAAACTCGCACTAAGGAATGTAATTGGTTCGACTAACTAATTTCAAAGAAACAAGTCCGCCTCTGAAGAGATTTAAAAAACACGAAACGTTAAAACTGCAGAAGTTGATGTTGAAGATTATGTTTATTGTACAAACCCGAATAAGACAAGTGAAAGATAAAAACAAATATGTTTACAAGGTTTATTAGAGTTTCTGTACTTAACTATGATTTACATTCCAAATTCCAATATTTTAAACAGTTAGTAATCAACAAAGTCGCTAGGTTTAATACAAGACTTAGCATCTACGAATTATTAAAATATTGGAATGTATAAATTGATTTAAAAAGTATTCGTCAAGATCAAGATATTTAAGACATTATTTGTGTAGAATATTCTCAGCGTTTATCTTTTGAACATTTTCTTTATCTGATATTTCTTACTAATCTCAGGAACCCAATATTTATGTCGTTAAAAGAAACAAGAAAACTAGTATTGCAAGTAAAGTAAGAGACGCAAAAAGATTCTCAAGGTTTATCTAATTGAAGATTTGATTTATAATCTAAGATTTCTTACTAATCGCAGTAAGATAAACTTGACAACTGATTTATTGCTTCCTGATTTGAGTTAAACTTTCTAGTTATTCGTAACTGAGTCATCACAATAAAAGATACTTAATCTCGGTTAATTGAAGTTATTTGATATACTAGAGCATTCTAATTTAGATGCATCAACCACAATTTAAGATGTTATCCCTATGGTTTTAAAAAGTTATTTTAAATTAAGTGTACTTTGTTGGCATAATATTAAAGTTTCTTAGTGATTAAAGCAACAAATGGAGATGATAAAGTCAAAAAATCCCATTCATCAATATAGAAGCTTTAAAAAAATTCACACGGCCTACCCGACTGCATCATTAATATCAGTTCACACTTATGTCAACGCTTAATCAAGCTAATTGCTATAATCCAAACAGAGACGACATCCGACTAACAAATGTTGGAGATCAGTCAAGTTCATGACACGACAGAACCAGTCACGACATGTCTTGTTATGAAATTGTACGAGTCACTTACTTACAAGATGTTTATTCATTGCCCGCTAATTTATGAATTTGTTTACACAGACAGTTAGTAATTTTTATGACTCAGAGCTTTGAAGTCGTCAAAAAATAGTTAGAAGTTTGATATAGCTAGTTATGTTCAATTTGGAAATGATAAACAAGCAATCACTTAGCGTGACTGATGACACATTTCAAACAAACGAAAATTGTATACCTAGATGGTATACAATTTAAGAGTGTCTATTCAAAAAACATTAAATTTCTAATCCGTATTCTTACAAACGCAAATGATTCCTAAATTAATAACACAGTTATGAAATTTATAATAAATGTAATAAAGAACAATTATTGCAACCAAAGACTAGAAAGAAATACATACACTACTAGACTAGAAAGAAAATGTAACTGAATAGAACATAAGCGAATAATAAACTGGACTTTACCAAAAAGCCGTTATACCCGTTAATAGAGAAAAAAAACAGGTGTCACTTCCCCTATTCCCTAACTCCACACAGCTGGAGGTGTACAAAGGACGGACACAAAATTGTAGAAGCAAATGACCTTGGAACGTCAGAAGGGCTTGGACTTATACCTACCTATATGTAAGGTTTTGTACACAAGCAATTTACTAGGGAGCCGAAGATAATAGAGGCTCTAAGAGAATGTATGCAATTTCACCTTTCCGACCCCTTGTACTTATCCATTAACTTTATAGGTAAGTACGCTGTAAAGCAGTAAGCCAAGAATGTGATGGATATTTAACCGTCGCCGTCTAGATACTTTTTTGTTTTTACGCTTAAAATATCTTAAATATTATTTTTTTATGAAAGCTATTAGCTATCTATAATATAATTATTAATCAAAGTTACGAATGAATATTTTTTATTCAATGCGAACGAAATTCAGAAATAATCGCTTGCTACATACATAAGAGATTCTTTTGGTTTTTCCTACTCTTCGATTAGAAACAGAAACCCACAAACAATCCGATTCTAGTAACTGGTATATTCCAGCGTGGAAGTGAAAGACACAATAATTACGAATAGACCTTAAAATAATTTGACAAAATTATAGCTAATCTAGAGCAAATTAGATTTCTCTAAATAATTATACCGTCATTATGAAATCTACACCAATAAAACATCTTTACGACACTGTAAAACTTGAGTAACGTTGATTACGGAAGCTCAATTTTCTAAATAAATGAAACGTTATGTCTCTCTAATTACCAGTGACATTTTACAATCATTCATAAATTTCACAACGTAGTAAACTTCATTGACACACATTCTAGCAGTCTGATTCTATAGGCTGTCTTTGTTTAACTCATAGATTTTGTATTTTATCCTGCTTACTCCACAAAATAGTGTGGGTCTTGGAGTAGTATCCTTGTTATCATTAGCACCTCTAAGACTCCCACGCGTATTTCCAAATACCAGTCCTGGGAAACGAATGTTTGATCTGATCTTGTGTTGGACTTGTAGGTAAACTAATTTACAAACTCCGAGAGTACTTTAGGAATTCAGCAAATTAATGAGATGAAATTCTAAGTAGTCACGTCCATTTTTAATGCTAGAAATTTGTCAAGTTATGATTCAAAGGTATGAATTTATCTTTGAAGTTACAAGTTTGCAGAAAGCATTGCAATTATTTTGATTTAATTCTTCATTCAAATGTAATACATGGGTCAAGCAAGATAGAAGATTAAAAACTACGAATTAACGTGAAGTGTTTTACATTACTTTAATCAGTTATATTATTTATAATTGAATAATTTTACCTTCTTATACTCTACTCTGCATGATATTGGATCTCAACGCAACACAAACATTTGGATTATGTTATTTATCAATCAAAACTAATTTCATAAGCAATTTAAATTCTCTGGAATAAGAATCATCAGAAAATATGTCTTAAAACTTCAAATGATGAACACACACACTTTTAAAATCACATCTTGCTCTAAATTGATTTGAATTTTTTTTAAAAGCAAATATTCCTTCTGTTGTCTAGCATTTATGAACTATTCTAAAATCTTGTTTGGGCCTAAATGTTCTGCTAATATCTCCCCTGTCCGGAACATTCCAGAGTAATTGTCGCCAAGACTGTGTGGCTCGCAGCATAGGCCGCTTCGGGCGAGACTAGACCAATCGGCATTTTGGAATTTCTGCCTACCAAGTATATGTATAGAATAGCCGTAAGCCGTATCAAGTTACAATGTTATTTATTTAATGAGAATTTTCTTACTAAAACTTGGGAATCATTCACTTAAATACATTTTAAATCAGGTATTGATTTGTAACGCAAATTTTCTATACTATAGTTAATTTGAATTTTAGTATTATTTATTCCTAGCTGTGCCCGTGGGCTTCGCTCCTCGTGGGAATTTCGGGATAAAAACTATCCTATGTCCTTACTTGGGTATCAAACTATATTCATATCTAATTGGTTGAAGCGTGAAATGGTAACAAACAAACAAATATAAAAACTCACTTTCGCATTCGCATTTATAATATTATTAGGATAGGTTTACGATTAGGACTAGTAGGATACTTATGTATCGCGGGGGTCTGATGAAAATGGTAAGACATGAAATGGAAAAAAAAAGAACTTGAGTGTACTTTTCAATACGTATCAAAGATAAAATAATGATTTATGCTTGACAAAGAGATTCCCAACATTATTAGAACAAGGGTTCCAAGGGCAGGTGTACTGCTACAGCTGAGCCCCTATGACTAAGCAGTGGTTCGCAAGTACATTATGTTCAGTTACCCCAAAGGTAATAAACTGGACGCGAGAGTCGTAACTCGTGTCAGTGTTGCCATAAACAAGTCATTCGAGTGCACTATTTAAAAAATAAAGTTTTATAGATGAAATAGTCTTGTTTTTAATTAAACTAAGAAAATTCTAGACAAGGTTTGGATATTATGTTTGTAGCACATTACAATATTTCAAAGGCTCTTCATCCTGCTAATTTGTTAAGAGAAACGGATTATGACTTTTGCATCTCCTACTTATAGATACAATTACAAGAGACAGGGTCTTGTAGGTGTATCGTAGTAAAAGTATATAGTACAGTAAGTATGTTTGTATGGAAATAGCACAAAATGAACTTGCTAATGACTTTGCTGAGAGGCGAAAACTATCCCGCATATTCATAAAAACTAACAAGTTTGCCTAACTTATTTTAGTTAAATACATGTTTTGTCCCTTTTTAATATTTGATATTGTAACAACGAGACAAACGTTTGTATTTTTTTTACGAATAATGAGGTCCTGTAATTAATGTTCCTACATCTAAGTACCGAACATTTCGTTTTCAAGTAACCAGCACACCTTCCAAAGTGAGTCATAAGCTAACATTAAACGTGAAATTGAAACTAAAATGCTAACACCATTAAACACATTCTACACCAAGGTTTACCCTTCGTGCTCCTTTATGCATCGGTAATAGTAGGTAAGTACTTAGCAAAACTGCAATTTTGGGTACTTTGATGTGCTTTTTGACTATACAAATAGTAACGCTTATAAAACTTTGAAGTAAAATACAATATTGTGCAGCAACTCAACAAATACCTATTCAAATAAAGGTAAGATAAGGACAAATTACACAGACAAAGCTAGCCGAGCAAGTAAACTCCTTAGGTCCTCAAATCTAAAAACGTTTGCAGTGAAAACTAATACTGAAAATTAATTGCACTCCTCATAAGCGGAGCGTTGAGGTAGTGATCTACTCTCAACTTGTCAGGGTTAAGAATTTTTCACAAAACACACACAAACACATTTTGCTGTGCAACTAGCAACACCTAGTTTGTGACTTGTGAGTCACTCGCTCGTTTAGGCATGCAATGGGAACTAAAAATACAGCGATATTGAGACTCGGGGGTCGAGGCCGTGGAGTCAAGTCAACGCCACGCCACGCCACTGACGCCACTATATCGCTGACACCATGAGGTCGTAAAAAAAAGAGAACCCATCGTTATTTTCTTAAGATAGGTACCTTCTTTAATTTTTTAAAAACAGACCTCATCATCACATCTTTTTAGTCTCTACAGCAGGAGCACGACCCATAGAGCCATACATAATTGATCAGAGCAACCAGACAAACCTACCTATTTAAAAAATCTAATAGTGAATGAGGTCAGCAACATAAAAACAAAATGTAATAAAAAAAATGAAACTCAAATCTTATTTATGAAAAAAGATGAAGAGATCTGTCTTCTCAGCACTGGTCTTTCTAAAACAACTGTTGCACAACATACAAGTTAGTTGCCTGAATAGGTACTTATTTATAAAGTCTTTTTTTACAGTTCTTTTAAAACCAAAAACAATCTATTTCTAATGCGTTTTGAGAAGAATATCGCCCTAGGCTAAACTTAAACAAAAGCAATTTTACTCTCAACTTATTGTAGTAAGATTTTATAACCATTTTACTACCGGAACATATCCATCAAAATAAACATAGTTTATTAACGCCCCGCTAATTTATCCTAAACGGTCGGGTAAAGAAACTCGAGGTATTCCAAACGCAGCCCGATGCATTTTTATGGGCACACAGGAAGCCATTTCAAGTGCGTTTGACCACGAAGAATTTTTTTTATTAGTACTTAAGGCCATACCCAAATTTGTGATATCATTTAAAATTTCGTCTTGACCAAACCCTAGATAACCCTCTTAACTATTTTATGAACTACTGTTTATAATTTAAAGCGCGAACGTAAAGCTTTTTTACGCACATTAGCTAAAAGTGGCCGTTTTTCGCAAATGTGCGTAGAAAAGCTTCACGATAAAAGGGCTATTTGGGTTTGGTCAAGGTCAAGACGCGTTTAAATGATATCACCGTTTCCTTTCAAATTATTTATTTCAAATGGGGGCGCCACTGGACCTCGGAAAATTCAGGTAGTCCCTTAAGGCCATACCCAAATTTTCCGGGGTCCAGTGGCGCCGCCATTTAAAATAAATCATTTAAAAGGAAACGGAGATATCATTCAAAATTGTGTCTTGGTCAAGCCCTAGATAACCCTTAAAACTATTTTATGAACTACTGTTTATAATTTAAAGTGCGAACGTGAAGCTTTTCTACGCACATTAGCTAAAAGTGGCCGTTTTTCGCAAATGTGCGTAGAAAAGCTTCACGTTCTCACGTTAAACTACAAAAAGTAGTTTAAAAAATACTTTGAATGGGTATCTAGAACTTGACCAAGACACAATTTTAAATGATATCTCCGTTTCCTTTTAAATGATTTATTTTAAATGGCGGCGCCACTGGACCCCGGAAAATTTGGGTATGGCCTTAAATCTAAGAACGAAAAACGAATAGACAGAAAATATTTACGTCAATAAAAATAAGCGGCCAAGTGCGAGTCGGACTCGCCCATGAAGGGTTCCGTAGTAGCAAATAACATAATATAAAAATTGTAGTATGTTTTTTTAAATTTTTATATTTGAGTTGATTTAATGAAAAGTAAATTACCGTTTATGATTTATGACGTAATAAAAAAAACGACTTACTAGATATCGTTCAAACCAATTTTCGCTGGTAGTTTTTATGGTAATGAACATCATATATTTTTTTTAGTTTTATAATTCCCTTATTTTAGAAGTTACGACACACTTTTTTCCACTTTGGAAGTGTCTCCCGCGCAAAGTATTCGGTTTAGAAAAAAATGATATTAGAAACCTCAATATCATTTTTGAAGACCTATCCATAAATACCCCACACGTATTGGTTTGATGAAAAATAAATTTTTGAGTTTTAGTTCTAAGTATAGGGGGAACCCCCAATTTTTTTTGTTTTTCTTCTATTTTTGTGTCAAAACCTTAATGCGGTTCACATAATACATCTTCTTACCAAGTTTAAACAGTATAAGTCTTATAGTTTCGAAAAAAAGTGGCTGTGACATACGGACGGACAGACAGACAGACAGACATGACGAATCTATAAGGGTTCCGTTTTTGCCATTTGGCTACGGAACCCTAAAAATCGACTTTTTTTTTGATGAGGTACCTAGTATCAGTCAGTTTAATTTCAAACACAAGGTCACTACCACTCTATGCTTGTAATTCCATTTGTATTTAAATGTTGCATTTTCAACCGACTTCAAAAAAAGGAGGAGGTTATCAATTCGACGTGTATATATGTTTTATGTATGTTACCTCATAACTCCGTCAAATATGAACCGATTTTAAAAAAATATGTTTCGTTTTAAAGAATGCATTGCAAGGTTGGTCCCATATAATTTTTTTTAAGATCGGAGAAATGGTCTTGGAGCTGGAGACCGAAATACCTCAAAAAAGACAAAGTAGCTCAAATATTTGTGTATGTTACCTCATAACTTCGTCAAATACGAACAGATTTAAAAAATATATGTGTCCTTTTAAAGAATGCTTTGCAAGGTTGGTCCCATGTAAATTTTTTTAAGATTGGAGAAAAGGTCTTGGACCTGGAGACCGAAATACCTCAAAAAAGACAATTGTAGCTTAAATATTTGTGTATGTTACCTCATAACTTCGTCAAATACGAACAGATTTAAAAAATATATGTGTCCTTTTTACTAATTAGCCTAAATAGGTCTTAATTACATCAGTTACAGGGTCCCGCTGGATCTACGGACATCTTTTATTTTGCTACAATGTCTATTATGAGAAATAAAAGAAGATATTGGACGAAAGAAGGCTACAAAAAAATCACAATGAATATAATGTTATTTTTAAAACCAGAAGATTTTAATAACTTATTAAAGAATATGTTTGTCTTTATAAAGTTCTAAAATATTTAGCCACACGCATTTTCCTTGCTATTCATATTAAATTTTAAGTAACGTAGGTTAAGAAGGTACGCATTGAAAGTTTAAACCGAAATAGATACTAGGTACTTAGAGAACAGTAGCATAACGTGTTGCAGTTTCAACGGTGTGCGCACGACAGGCAAATTGCATTCAACATACCGGCTTAAGTGATTTTTGGTAACCTCGCAGACCAAGGTCAATGACCCAGTCCGCTTAAATGAACTCTGCTTAAATGTTAATATAATAAGGTTGAAATTTGTCGAGCGATCCGATCGGGCCATTCGGGCGAGTTTGATAACTATTTATTTATTATTTCCAGAAAAAAACATTCAGCATACAATAAATAAATGCAATGAGCTTAGTTCTCTGCCTGCTAAAAGATGTGAAATAATAACTTTTTAAAAAAAATAATAACCGACTTCAAATCGAAATGCACTAAAAAGCAAAAAATAATAATTATTTATATCAGATGACCCTGAAGTTCTGGGTAAAAAATCTCTATAATACTCATTATTTATTTGGAGTCGGTGCCAATCTAAGTACCTATTTAACATTGAAATCATTCTTGAAGTACTTTAGAATACGCCACGGGAATCGAAATAATGTGAAAAACGCATTTTATCTGCAAATAATATTACATTAGTAATTATTAATTTAAAATTGCCTAAGCCTCAACAACTCAAAAAAGAGCTCTATAGCAAAGAACACTCTCGATTGAATTACTTTTGTAACAAGAAAAAATCAAATTCCGTTCATCGATTTGGGAGCTACGGAGCTACGACGTGGTATTACTCGTACATGAACTGGACTCTGAGGCAGGAAGATTGGCACCGACTCCAAATAAGTAATGAGTATTATAGAGATTTTTTACCCAGAACTTCAGGGTCATCTGATATAAATAATTATTATTTTTTGCTTTTTAGTGCATTTCGATTTGAAGTCGGTTATTATTTTTTTTTAAAAGTTATTATAAAATCGTGAGCTAAGTTATTTGATTTTTAATAAAAATTACCCGATTTTTTTTTTGGTTTGTGTGGACACAATAGCGAAGGAAGTGACTGTTTAGCTTATCTATACTATTTGAGGCCTTGCATTAGTGTTTAAAAATGAGAAGGTATGGTTAAAAATCCAAGATGGGACTAGCAAAGCCGTCAAGCCTACAAAGCAGAATCAAATTAATGTTTTAGTTATAGGTATTATTGTAGGTGTTTTTTAGGGTTCCGTACCCAAAGGTTAAAAACGGGACCCTATTACTAAAACTTCGGTATCTGTCCGTCTGTCTGTCACCAGGCTGTATCTCAAGAACTGCGATAGCTAGACAGTTGAAAATTTCACAAATTATGTATTTCTGTTGCCGCTACAACAGCAAATACTAAAAACAAAATAAAATAAATATTTTAAAGGAGCTCCCAATCAACAAACGCGATTTTTTATAGATAATGGTACGGAACCCTTAATGCGCGAATCCGATTCGCACTTGGCCGGTTATTTGGCTTATCATTAAATTTTTTGAATTGAACCATATAAATTGATAGGGAATCTTTGCTATACATCCTTATGTATGGTAAAGATTACCTATTAGATTGGACTTAGAAACTCCTCTTCTATTAGGTACTACTCTTTCGTTAAAATGTTTAATTATTTACTTATTCTGAGATACAATACATTTCAATACGTAGGTACTAGGTACTTACATGTGTCCATACACCTAAACATGATCCAACTATTAGGTAAGTAAGTACTCTACACATACAAATTATGTCTACAAGTTTACCTATCTTTAGCAGAGTTCGACGGCCTTATACCTATAATTGGAATGGCCATAGGTAGATTGTGTGGGACTTTCTTATACGATTGGAATCCTAAGGTCTGAGTAATCGTTGCACAATAACAAATTATGCGTCAGTTGTGTTTATAACCTTATTTGATTGATGCACTAAAGCAATGAGCAAAAACAGCTGGTCGATTTGAAAAATATTATTTGCACCTATGAATCACCTATTTCATTACCTACCTAATTATATCTTAAATGACTAATTTTACTGAAATGAAAATTATATAAGGTATAACAAAATATACTGAAACTATTTTAAGGGTAAATTCAGTACATGATACTGAACAACTTTCCCCAAGTAACATATGTCGAAATATGAAAAATATTTTTGGCTTTCCATACAAATTTTATTATGCACTGAATTCACCCTTAAAATTGTTTCAATATATTTTGTTAGACTTTATACATATGTATATGTAGTCATAGTTCAATCGCTCAAAAAGTGTTCAGTACACCCACGAGCTATTTTGGAAACTAAGTATTTATTAACCATTTGCTTATTTCGATAAATGAAACAACAGAAATCAAAATACATATAAGTATAGGTACCCAAATCACTTGAAGTGTTTATTATACAAGTTGAGCCGTGAAGATCAATGTTTTAGCGAATACGAAAATGTTTTCTGCGAGTGTACAGTGCAGGCGGCGTCTTTGAACGAGCCGCCGCCGCCGCCGCTTTGTCAGGATACCGATGAAGCGTGCTCATCATTTGGGCAAATGGACTAGTAGGTACCTATCTACTAATTTTGTCTTCATCCTAAAAAATTATAGGTTCCTAAGTTTGTTTAATCCTCAAACTTTAGTTAGGTATTCGGAATTTGTTTGCGCATTCCGTGAACTTAATTTATGTATTTGCAAACGGATAAAATCCTGACGTAAATGTATTCTACAATGCTAATTCCTTGTCCTACGTGTATCTTACATGCGATCTCGTTATCCAAGAATTTATTGAACAAGTGACTTGAATTATAAATTCGGAATCGAACTCGCGTCGCGTACGGCATACCGGAGTCCAAAGCCTCTGAATTCGTTGAAAATAGGTAGGTAAACCTACCTAATATAGTAAATAAAGTCAAATTTCGCATTTGTTTTCTGAACTTAATTAGTTAAGAGGGAGTCCTGAATCTTTTTCATTTATTTTAAGTATTTATAAAAAAACTTTATTAATCCATAATTTATAGGCAGGTAGTTCAATACCTACAATTGTTATCATTTGGCGGACTAAATGCTAAAAGGCTTTACAGGAACCTAAGCTGTCCAACTTGTTATGATTCTTGTTTCCCTCACTCCCCAATCTACCCTGATAAAGGACTAGGGCCTGCATTGGGGCTAGGCTAGGGCCCCCGGGAGCCCACGAGTACTAGCTACCACGGGTCAGTTCAGACAGGGAGGAAAAATGCCCGAGCAATTTACTAACTCAATTGAAAATAAGACCATAATACCTAAGCCTAAAGTGTATCTTATACCTTTAAACGAGCAATTCTTGTATATATATATATATATTTATAAATTTCTGCGATCTCGAAAACGGCTCTAACGATTTCGCAGAAAATTTGTACCTATATGGGGGTTTTAAACAATCGATCTAGATTAGTTTTATGTTCGGGAAAACGCGTGTTTTCGAGTTTTCATGCGTTTTTCTTTCCACGCAGAATATGGTCGCTAATTTCGTCGCGCCGACCGCCTTGTTTTTAGTTCAGTGGTTAAGGATACCGACCGCTAGAAAGAGTGTTACGGGTTCGAATTCCACTCGGTGACTTACTTTTGTTTTTTTTATGTTTAAGTTTATATATAATTTTTAGGGTTCCGTAGCCAAATGGCAAAAACGGAACCCTTATAGATTCGTCATGTCTGTCTGTCTGTCTGTCCGTCCGTATGTCACAGCCACTTTTTTCCGAAACTATAAGACCTATACTGTTGAAACTTGGTAAATAGATGTATTGTGTGAACCGCATTAAGGATTTGACACAAAAATAAAAATAAAACAGTAAATTTTGGGGGTTCCCCATACTTCAAACTAAAACTCAAAAATTTATTTTTCATCAAACCCATACGTGTGGGGTATCTATGGATAGGTCTTCAAAAATGATATTGAGGTTTCTAATAGCATTTTTTTCTAAACCGAATACTTTGCGCGAGAGACACTTCCAAAGTGGAAAAAAGTGTGTCCCCCCCCCCCGTAACTTCTAAAATAAGAGAATGATAAAACTAAAAAAAATATATGATGTTCATTACCATAAAAACTACCAGCGAAAATTGGTTCGAACGAGATCTAGTAAGTAGTTTTTTTTTAATACGTATTATCATCATAAACGGCAATTTACGTTTCATTCAATCAACAAAAATTAAAATAAGCGGCCAAGTGCGAGTCGGACTCGCTCATGAAGGGTTCCGTAGTAGCAAATAACATAATATAAAAGTCTTGTAGTATGTTTTTTTAATTAATATATTTGAGTTGATTGAATGAAAGGTAAATTGCCGTTTATGATGATGACGTATAAAAAAAAAACTACTTACTAGATCTCGTTCAAACCAATTTTCGCTGGCAGTTTTCATGGTAATGAACATCATATATTTTTTTTAGTTTTATCATTCTCTTATTTTAGAAGTTACGGGGGGGGGGACACACTTTTTTCCACTTTGGAAGTGTCTCTCACGCAAAGTATTCGGTTTAGAAAAAAATGCTATTAGAAACCTCAATATCATTTTTGAAGACCTATCCATAGATACCCCACACGTATGGGTTTGATGAAAAATAAATTTTTGAGTTTCAGTTCTAAGTATGGGGAACCCCCAAAATTTACTGTTTATTTTCTATTTTTGTGTCAAAACCTTAATGCGGTTCACACAATACATCTACTTACCAAGTTTCAACAGTATAAGTCTTATAGTTTCGGAAAAAAGTGTCTGTGACATACGGACGGACAGACAGACAGACATGACGAATCTATAAGGGTTCCGTTTTTGCCATTTGGCTACGGAACCCTAAAAAACATACTACAAGACTTTTATATAATGTTATTTGCTACTACGGAACCCTTCATGGGCGAGTCCGACTCGCACTTGGCCGCTTATTTATTTTGCATTGTTTTTAGACAAGTTTAAAATTTTTTTGTTAATGTTTGAGATGTAACCGAGCAAAGCTCGGTCGCCCAGGTACTAAACGTTTAAACATGACAAAATGCGTTTTGCTGTTTAAGTTCGAGCGTTATAAAAATTCCTCTCTGCCATGTAGGTAGGTACCTATTTATTCTTAGTCTCTGTTATGCTCCCTCTGTCTCAAGTCTCAACTGAACCGTAGAAGAGCCCTTGCTTAAAGGGCAAACTATAGTAACCAGGTTTCTTCCTGTACCTGCCTAAAACAGTTAAGTACCTAGCTATAGTATCGTCTAGACAGTTACAATAAACCTAGGTAAACATATGTGTTATTTAGGTAGGTATATTATGAATTATGAATCAATGCTTTTTAAGTGAAAAGCGATGACTACTTGCGTGACTGATCATAACGTGTAGGTAGGTAGATGAATCAACGTTGAGAAGACATGATCTTTCCTTTAGATAGAAATCGGTGTTTACTTTGCTGAACTTTGGTCGGCGGTTCAAAGCAAGCCGGGGTGGTATACGTTTGGTAGGTAGTTCTAACAATCAGGAGAACCGTCCGTGTGGCCAGTATGGTATAAGTCAAGCTACCCGACCAAATTTGCTGCAGTAAAGTAGGGAGGTACCTACCTAGATTTCTACTGATACTGATTGATATCTCCGTGGCATGCTAGTCCGCCACCCTTTGATCCCGGGTTCGATTCCCGGTCAGGGCAAGTTGGAAAATGGCCTTTTTCAAATTGTCCTGGGTCTTGGATGTTTATCAATATAGGTATGTTTTTGTTATAAAATATAGTATCGTTGAGTTAGTATCCCATAACACAAGACTCGAACCTACTTTGGGTTACGTTAGTAATTAGGTATATTATCTTTGCTTTGATGCTAGCTCAATCAGTGTAATTCGTCCCTATATGTATATTTATTTATTTAGGTAGGTATATCATAGGTGTACTGACACTGACCTCCGCCACAGAATCGCCAGTTTTGCTCCTCCTCATTAGATACCTACTTTTCTGCCGTCGTCGTAAAATCGAAGGAAGGTATCTGTATAAGGAAGGTATATTTCGCTTCGCTCTTACAGCTGGAACTATCACAGGTTGCTACTTGCTACGTAGGACAGTATACCTAATAACTAAATACCTCCCTAGGTATTTAGTTATTAGGTATAACCTAAGGTCTAAGTAGGTCTAATGTCGCTGTACTTGAGTACGGTAGGTAATATAATGACTTCCCAATAAACTCTGTTAGTGACCAGGCACGGTAGAAAAACCTAGTTAAAACCATTGACGTGCTTAAATATTTTTGACAGGGCAGACACTAATCTAATCTTACCTAGGTAAATTACGAGAGTTTTTCGCTATATAGGTATCCGATATTATTATATTACAGTGGCACAGGGTATACAATTATATTTGTCTGTATGAAATGCACGCTACTGTAAAAACACATGGGTATGGGAGGTACCTAACTAAGTAGGTATAAGCCATAGGTGTGCAAACATCCAACCACAGCATCCAAAGGCTAGGTAACCTGTCGCATTGGAATTTCTAAATACTCAACAATTCCCAGAATAATTGGAAAGAAATCCTGCCAACTCGCATAGGTATTTTTCCAAAAGTATGCAGTGTTTTTATGGCTCGTTAACTTTAGAAAATAAAGAAACAAAAAAGAACGAAGATCCTATTGGATAAAATCAGTGTCGGATGCCGGCCGGCGCAGGCATGCGAAAAAATACGAAAAAAATAACAATACTCACGTCGTGTTTTCGAAACGATCAAGGTCGGTCACTATAATATATCAAATCAAATACTTTTCTAACTAAAACAATGAAAAGTTAAAAGTGTTTGGCACAAAATGTTCACTTGTTTATTTACGTTCGTTTGACAGTTCGAGCACGGCGCATGCGCGACACAACACACCACAACCACGGTCAGCGCAAAACTGACTGACTGATTGAACGAACGAAACGAACTACGAAGTACGGTGAGTGAACCACGGTATAAAAAGAGACAAGAGCAAGACAACTCGGCCGGCAGCTCCGCGGTAGTGAATGAACGAGTAAGCGAGAAAACGACAAAAGACTAGACAGGCAGACAGAATGTGCGTGCGATGCGATTGTTGTGTTATTTGTGTGTGCGACTGTGCGTCTGTGTGTGTAGTAGTAGTAAAGGTGTGCATTTTGTAAGTGAATTAAAAAACATCAATGACTTCATGCCGAAATCATCCAGTGGCTGCCAAACTTTAAATAAAAGTGGTATAGAAGCTTTAGCAATAAAATCACGACCACATAAAAATATTAATTTGGATTTTGAAAAGTAGGTAGGTTCCTACGTACAGGACAGGAGTAGGTAGGTTATAGGAACCTAAAACTTGGTAGGTATATACTTTGCTTGACTTACTGGTTAACTACTTCTAGGATAAATAAATACTTACGAACCTACCAATTAGAAAATAGATCGGCTTAAAGTATGATTAAAGTGTCTAGGATTATGAAGTTCTTTAACGCGGTATGCAGTTTGACTTGATAGGTAAACATTGTAACAACAAAATAAAATTAACCCGACTGGGGACTTCAGTTTATAATAAGTACTTGCTTAAGGATATTTACACAGTTCTATATCTATATATTGCGAGTATTGCGACCAGTGTCGTGTCGACCACCGATTCCTTGTCGTATAGGTACCTACATAGGTATATGCTTTAGGTGTAAGTCCATATAATTTAAAGGTATTTCTACAGTCATATGTTAAAGTACTTATACCCAAGCAGGTAGGTATCATCATCATTATCATTTCAGCCGCACAACGTCCACTGCTGGACATAGGCTTCTCCCAAAGATTTCCAAAATGACCGATCAAGAGCGGCCTGCATACAGCGCTTTCCAGGTAGGTATATAAATAAATATTTTACAATACATTTACTCCAGTTGCAGATACATTTATAAAATACTGGACTTTATGTCTCTGTAAAATGCTCATTAGGCTGAACAACTTTTATTAAGGCGGTATTTTTATATCTCTTATAGTTTAGCTGGACTTATTCTGCATCAGGCGTTCCATTTTCCAAAACCATTTATACCCTATATGCTGCCCAGGCTTAAAAGCTATATAACAAAAAAAGTTTCATTCGAATCCGTCCAGTATTTCCGGAGATTAGCGTGTACAAACAGACAAACAGACAGACATTTTTTTTTTATTCTTACTCTATTACTACGTCTCCATCGCCCCCAATATTTTTTTTGGAAATATATTTAATGTACAGAAACCCTTTTTTACTGTTTTATTATATATATATAGATATAGATAGATGTATAGATATACGAGGACTTGAATTCATTTTATTATAGTAACACATACTGTTAAGAAGTAGGTAGTTTTAACACCTTATGAGTAACTTAGAGCTTTTAATTAGGTAGGCAATTAAAAATAAAAATTCCAAGTTACTAAAAATTTAATAAACCTTCCTAAATAAAAAATAATAGAAATATCAGCTGTGACTTTTGATCATTCAACCTTTGGCTCAACAGCTGACACCAAAAAAACGACCGTCTCTACCAAGAATCTTATAAATAGCCAGAAAAAAAAGAATATCCTCAAAACAGTACAGACGTCGGCAATTTTCGAATGCACACACACAACGCCATTGCACCAAAGTAATAAGAAAAATTCAAAACGTATTCTCAACTTTATTGCATTGCAATAAGGCAGAAAATTGTTTGAGGTATACCAAGCTTAGGTGTGGGGTAGCTCTTTTATTTTTATACAGGATATCCTGCCGTGGCCGTTTCCGAACATACGGTTCATTAGGGCTGATGTTTAGCTATAAAAAACCAGCACGTGTACCCAGTCAAGTAATATAGAAAAAACGGGCTGTAAGATCATTTTAGATTAGACACCCCTTATATCCTTACCCTATTACGCACACAGAATTGTATATTTTAACCCCCCGAGTTGATCTATCTACAGTTTTGCTATCGCGTGTGTGAAGATGTCTAGAGCCATCAGAGCTTTAGTTAGGTATAAGTTCTCTACTCGCTCTTTCTTTAAAAAGCTAGTAGCTAGTATAACTACCTATGCCTGTTGAGTGTCCCTTTGTTGGAGTTGGGTGGTCTGGTCTCCAGTCAAATAGCCTTTGTTGTCATCTTTTCATCTCTACGGGCTTCATCTTATTTGACTTTGTCTAGAAAAAGTTTTATATTCGTCATTACATTAAAAATCTAAATCTAAGTACATTATTTAATAAAGAACAAAAAATACGTACTTATATAATTAAATCAAATGATAGTTATGTAGATTAAAAAAAAACAAATAAAGTAATTTAACTAATTTATATATATAGGTCCTTAAGTGATTATGGAATCATCTTTGTATTAACTTGCTATCTAATCTGCATGTACTTATTTGTCATTTAAAGAAGCAATAAATTATTGAGTATTGAGCATTGAAAAACTATTAAAGATATGTGACGACAAAGGGTTCTTTTCACTTCAATCTTTTTTTTTATCAAATCCCATAATTATCTCATGTAAGTTACATGATGTAACGTCTAAATAACTGCAAAATAACCTTCAAATGATCCAAAAACAAAAGACTCCCGTTTTAAGAATTCAGTAGCAAAAACATCATTGCCTATTATGGAACTAATAATTGCGTTTCAAGTGCTACCCAAGGGAAGCCTTTTAAACCCTTTCGAGAGGGTGTTCTTTTGTTTACATACTTGATGGATAAGGGCCATTTTTCAATGGAAGGGATGTTTGCTTTTTGGAAAAAAAAGGTTTGTTATGTGGTTCCATAGGCATGGCCCTAATAATATGAACAAATTGGCAAAGATAGTGTGTTTGTTTTTTTTATGTTTGTAATTTAAGATCTAGAGTTCTTTGATTATACAAATAAAATGTATTTCCTTAATTTAAAAAAAATAAGAAATAGAAACAATGTAGTATTAAAATAGATAGATAGATGTAGATTGTAGAGTAGTGAGTACCTGTTGGTGTATTAGTTTGTATTTCAAATAGGTAGGTATTTGTTCATAAATAAGATACCTACTGCGTATGATTATCTTTAAATTCATTATGTGATAGACATAGAAGGTATCGTTGAATAGGTCTTAAGGAATCCGTTTCTGAAATATTTGGCTGCAATGTTTTTATGGAATTTATATGCTACTTTGTAACAATACTAGTACCACCAGACATCAACCAGGTAGGTAATAAATATCAAAACTTTAATTTTACTTAATTTAATCCTCTCAGCTACACAACATCAGCACCTAAATTGTCACAAAAGCAATGAACTTTACGCGAAGGTCGCTCGAATTGCTGGTCTGTGAATGCGAATTATGTAAATTGAAATAGACAATTATAATTATGGGTGAATGGCCTAGTAATGGGCAATGAAGAACTTGTGTTTTTGCCTAAAATCATGAAAAGAGCTAGTATTACTTTACCTTAGTTACATTATCGAATACACGCGTATCTCTAAACTTTGAAAAATTGATTTCAGAAGGCTGAAAATATGATAATTGTTTTGATTAGTACACAGGTAAAATTTAGTTATGTATTCAACAATAAGGCTTTTGGTAAACAGAAGGATACATATTTAAAACACCTAAAAAATTTACCTTCAAAGGTTCGACAAATGTCCCTGAAAATGAATGAGACCAAAGAAGTATTTTCTACGGGTATTTTCCCATGACGAATCCCCAGCATTATTTTGAATAATCCTGTAGGAAAGTACATATTATTATGGCATACGCAGGTATCCTAATGCGATTCTTTTTTAGGGTTCCGTACTCAAAGGGACCCTATTACTAAGACTTCGCGATAGCAAGACAGTTGAAATTTTCTTAAATATTTAAGGCGGGCTCCCATACAATAAACGCGATTTTTTATAGATAATGGCACGGAACCCTTAGTGCGCAAATCAGATTCGCACTTGGCCGGTTATTTACTACTTAGTTATTTTTCTTATCACGTATGTAATTTATTTTGTTTTAAGTCGTACGCAAGTATTACCTACATGTTTAGTCTCAACATGGTAATATATCGTAAGTATTTATTAATTAAAAAAGACACTCAATGTCTTTATTCAAAACAAAAATGACAATTATTCATTATAACAATTGTAAATTATAAATGTTTTTTTTACAAGTTCTAACGCACCGCATCGAGGCAACTTACACTGGCAGCATTCCCTTGCTGAATAGCAAGACTTATAATGAACTAAGACTAAAAGATATACAAAATACTATAGTAATACCAAAACCAAAAAAGCCTTAGCAAAAAAGCGACCAATACTGTGAAAATGAGTTTATTTTGGCGTTTCTTCTCAGCAGCGCTCATTGCGCAGCGATGGTAAAGCGATCGGTAGTTTTTCTTTTAAAAGTACATTATAATATACACTGCATGTAATGTAAATTATACATGACCTGTAAATGTCTCATTACTGAAAATACAATTGAATTTTGAAGTTTTGCTATTAAAACTTTTTTGAAACGAACTGACTATTAATCCACCAAAATATTTTTTCACATAAATCTGTAGGTAAAAACCGAAAAATAGATTTAAATTGTGCAATGAGATTTTATAGGTAGGTACAAAATCTGGGACATTTTTACATTTGCACACATTCCAAATGCAGGAATTTTTACCTGGCCAATCTATTGAGGGGATACTTTTGTGTGCATATTTCAGTCTTCCCGGTAATACGTTATTTTTATTTATACCCTTTTGTACAACGAGCCTGTCCGATGAGGTACGGAGCGAAATCGTGAGGGACCTCACAGACTTCTACATATTTAGACTGCCTGGAGAACGGTAGACGGGGAATTTTTAATTAAAAATAACGTGCCAAGTGAATGTCAAGCCGCGCGCAATCTTTGAGTTCATAGACTAAAACGTCTAAAAAACTAATTTTCTATTAAATTTGTATGAAATTTTACTACTCCGAGTATCTCTTTCTCGACTTCTTAATTTGTAAACCCTACTTAGCTCTGATAGTTTTCCTTTAATTTTCTCTACATATTCTATACCTACGAGTGTATCCCGAAATCCCGATGCACGTAATCCCGACAAAGTCTATGTTTACAGATTTGCACAAAATTTAGCACACAGCTAGATTATGATCTGAATTTAAACATAGGCTACTTTTACCCGCGGGAAAATACTTCATTTCCAAGGGAAAATTGAATGATACGCGGGCAAAGTTATAGGGCAGAAAATGGTATTACCCACTCGTATATATCAAATAAAATAAATACATTTTAATTACATTGTTTGTATTATTCGATTTTTCCAATTTCATTCTTATTTCTTCTATTCCAAGTGTGAAGTTATAAATACGTTCCATTTGGTTTGTATACTCAGATTTGTCAAAAAATACCGTAAATTTCGGCTGTATTTTTTATCTCTTATGTATATCTGTATTTCTTATATTTTTATTAGGCTGTATCATCCATTTTATCGTAGATATTTGTGTATTTGATACCTACCTACATAATTTGATTTAAGTCTGTCTGTCCGTCCGTCTATCTGTTCGTCTGTCTGTCACCAGGCCAGGCTGTATTACATGAACCGTGATAGCTATACAGTTAAAGTTTTCACAGATGATAAGATGATATATTTCTGTTGCCGCTATAACAACAAACATGATTTTTTAAAGATGATGTAAGTACGGCACCCTTCGTGCGCAAGTTCGACTCGCACTTGGCCGATTATTTCAAATACCTATGGTGAAATCAAAGTAATATACGAATTTGAATGAAATAATAATGAGAGACAGTTGATATTTCTTAAGTAAAAAAAAAGCTTTCCTTTTTTAGATTGGTATCGTATAATTATTTTATAGATAATTTTGAAAGTTTACGTTAAGCTAAGTAGAAACGCGGTCTCGAAATATTAATGCAAAGTCAGTCAGTAAACAGTTATGGGGTAGAAATAGTAATGATCGAAGTTATCTACCTGTCCATCTGTAGCAATTTGCTAAGACACTACTAGAACGATGGAGTTGAAATTTGGTACTCATTTGTTTTTTTTTTAACACAAAAGTAAGTAACTGCTACGAAACACAATATTGCCTAGCGCTAAAATTCATTAAAACTGAATCAACGAATTATAATGTACGGTATTTTTATTTCTGACTCCAGAACAGGTAACTTACGTTGCAATTAAAGTGACGCTCACCAATACAAGTTTGAGAACCATTGTTCCTGCATGAATGACTGTCTTAGATAAATGACACATATCATTCACTAATTTATAAAACAGACTAAGTACTTTTTTTAAGCTTTTATTTAACTTGCAGTGTATCTTGTATGTATGTTTGTTTAGGTCAAATCTTGTAAGTAACTCAATTTTCAACCAGTTAGCATTAATCGATTGAGCTGAAATTTTGCATAGTACTTGTACTTTAAGTCGGATGACAATATAATATTATAGACTCAATGAGCTGTTCTGATGATGGAACCGGAAAATATTCGACAGACAGAAAGAACTCAGTTACAAAACAACATAGGGTGGACAGCCTTTTGGTACAAATTTCACCTTTAAAAAATTGTACTGCTTTAAGTATAGGCTGAAATCAATTGTTTCTTTTTTAGGTTGATAGGTTATGTATTTGAGAATCATAATTAACATCTGAATTGACCATAAATCTAACGCAAAATTTTTAAAACCATCACATATAGAAAAGTACCCTTCGGCTCTTATTACAGCCCCTCGGTATCTAATACCACCCTTTCACGTACCGAATATCAGCCTAGTGTGATATCAGCTTCAGGTGGCTGAAATTAGGTACTCCGTTAAACCTAATACCAGACTAATAGGGTGGCTGAAATTAGGCACTCCATCTAACCTAATACCAGCCTAGGGTGGCTGGAATTAGGTACTCCATCTAACCTAATACCAGCCTAGAGTGGCCTAGAGTGGCTGAAATTACATACTCCATACATTTGATGTATCTAACTACAGCCCCATTAATTTCAGCTGACATGCCGATATGAGAGACAAAACCTAAATTATTATTTAGAAATCGATTCACAACTTTATCATAATATAAAATAAACCAAATCAAGAACAGTAGAGCTAAAGAAATAAGAGAAATACCTTGTTTTAGTGACTCCGGAACTTATCATTTTTTTAGCAAAATGGCCGCCGTTCGTAGTCGCCTAGCTTTAATTGACGATTGACGTCGAAGTACTCAGTCCAGTGTCACCATATTTAACAAATATTTTGGACCAAATGGTTTATATTTTTTAAAAAAAGTTCTTGCCATATTTACAGAAACCTTATTATCTAAAAAAACGTTGAAAGGCTGGTATTAGGTACGGGGCTGGTATTAGGTACGTCCACCTATACAACCTAATTGAATAGGAATCATTTGGTTTGCTTTAAGGAGCACTTTATGGTAACGGGTCCTGATTATGGAGATCGAAGATGGTCGAAACTCAGCTGATTAAACGATGCAACTCCATCGAGTTTGGGCTTATTTCATTTGTCTTAATAAGTACCTACTTTGACCTTACAATAAAATTTTGTACAAAAAATGAAACTTATTAACAACTAGCCGAAGCCCGCGACTTCGTTCGCGTGGACTTTATGTCTCTGGAATATGCTCATCAGGCTGAACAACTTTTACTAAGGCGGCATTTTTATATCTCTTATAGTTTAGCTGGACCATTATGGTTCTGCATCAGGCGTTCCATTTTCCAAAATCATTTATACCCTATATGTTGCCCAAGCTTAATAGCTATATAACAAAAAAAGTTTCATTCGAATCCGTCCAGTATTTCCGGAGATTAGCGTGTACAAACAGACAAACAGACAAACAGACAAACAGACATACAGACAAACAGACAAACAGACAGACATTTTTTTTTTAATTCTTACTCTATTACTACGTCTCCATCGCCCCCAATATTTTTTTTGGAAATATATTTAATGTACAGACACACTTTTTTTACTGTTTTATTATATGTATATAGATTTTTTCAAAAACTTTCAATTAAATAATAATTGGCCAAGTGCGTGTCGGGCCACGCGCAGTGTAGGGTTCCGTAGTTGTAAATGCCAACTTTGAGTTCATGCCACTAAAAACATCTAAAGCTAATCTAAAGATAATCTTTTGAATTTGTATGAAATTTTCCTTTTCGAGTACATTTCATAAGTTGATCGCCTATAACTTTTTATTTTGTTAACTCTACTTAGCTCTGATAGTTTTCCTTTAAACTACATAATATATACTATAGCTGTGATTTTTTTCACGTGTCCATATATAACCGTTTAGCAAATAGATGGGGACACGTGACTTTAACAAAAAAAAATCACTTTAAACCTAAATATTTCAGACACGGATCCCTAAATCAAAAAATGGTGTTCCCAAGCTCACAATATTTTTGAAAGACCTATTTAACGATATCCCACACAATGTATTTGTAGAGAAAAAAAATTTTGACTTCCTCTTGACTTGCATGGCAGCTAGCCTAAAAAAAAATTATTTCCATATTTTATTTTACGACTTTTTTGCCATGATTGATATACATATCCATGCCAAATTACAGCTTTCTAGTACTTATAGTTTCTGAGTAGGACCGCGGACGGACAGACAGACAGACAGACAGACATGGCGAAACTATAAGAGTTCCTTGTTTACTACGGAACCTTAAAAAACAGCGCAAGCAAGCATTACCTAAATTAACAAGAATTATGTTAAAAGAAAAGAAGCGAATAACGATTGCTTTGGTCCTAAAGTATCATAAACATCCTTCATCTTAGAAAAATATTTCCTCAGCAGAACACTGCAGTGGCTAAGAAAAATAATGCAACTTCGAGGCAAAGAGTAGATTCCCTATGAGCAAAAATGATAATATAGGTACTTAATACTAACTTAACAGACATGGTATAATAAAATAAGGTATTCTCTTCCCGTGACAGCTGATGACGTAGGTGAAACTTGACTACGTCATCAGTTTGATATGTTGCCACTGTGTGTATTTCAAAAGATTTCAAAAGGGTGTACAAATGTCATGAATTCTTATAAGATTTACCGATGTTATAAACATTCGGTCTACTTTCCTCATCGGTTAATTTTAACTAGTAGGATTGATATAAAGTCGTAAGGAGACGTCATGTCATGATGTTCTAGGATAACATGTAATGTATTTACTTCGTGTTTATGATTATACCTTTGATTATTATATGAATACAATAGTTACACGATTTGTATCTATTGATATTATAACATTTCTAATACGGAAGAATTCTACTCTGAAATTTACAGAGAGAAGGAAATTAGCGCAGTGTGAAAAATATCTGTAAAAATGGATTCAAGTCTATATCATATCCCAAAAAAAGATATACATGACGAAATATAAACAAAAACTTCGTGTCTGCGCGATCAGGCCTGTAGATCTGGCGCTGGTGTGTTTTTAGGGCTTCAGCGTGTCTTAGGAAGTCAGTATTACGCTATGTGATACATGATATAGCTAAACTGGTAAGGTATGAAATTACCTACTTATGTTTAGCTAAGTATATATTTATGATTAGGTGGTAATTAACCGTGTAACAATAAGATGCTGACATGTCATCTTAGAAGATAGGTGCGTAACATGTACAACGAAAAGATCCTTTCGAATTTACATCGATCTATTAACATTTATGTCGTGTATAATTTAACATCATTAAAAGACAACAGATCTAAGTTTTGTTACGTATATAGTTTACACATTTTTACAGTATCAAATAAAATCAAACTTTGATAAAATTTCAAAAGTCCTAATATTTAGGCACCAGATGTGAATAAAACCAAATTTACAACGAAAATTATAACAAGATGTCTGAATAGGCACTTTGATAAATTAAAAATTACAAAAGAAGCAGTTTAAAATAGAACCTCCCTAACTTTAACTCAAATATATTTACATTATTACCCGAGCGTAATGCATTTTTGAACATTATATACCAATTTCGAATTAATAATCCATTCTATAGTGAGTGGTTACGCGAAAAAGAACCTCGAGGTAAGACAATAGATTAAAAATATGATTCTGATTAGACCAAAACAAAGCTGAAAGACTACAGAATCAAAATTCATGGAAAAAAAAATACCGTTTCCAATCCCTTCAACTCCCTTTTTGCGTAACCACTCACATCAATTTATAAAATATTGAATCGATGAATCATGCGAGAATCACGAGATACTAAATAGCTAAGTTACTTAATATTTTATTTAATATTCATGAACTAATTGAGAACGTCCTTAAATTTACTGAAACGAACAATCAGTGGCAACACTTTGAGACATTTTAGTCAAGTTCCATCTCGGGAAGAGAATACCTGTTTTATTATACCATGGTAAGAGCAAGATTACACGTTCAGTTTGGCATCATTTCAGTCTATCAGTCTGGATTGACTTGACTGATGCCAGAATGATGGATGATTTTCACGGTTACACGGTCAATCTAGACTGACAGCAGACTGATAAAAAGTACATCAGTCGCCGTTTAGTCAACGGAGCCGACGGTCAGTTGTCAATTTATCAGTGCTCAGTTATGGATATTATAAGGAAAAGATAGCCGTAACGTCGCAAAATGTCCCATACGCAAAATGTCCCCTAGTCGAAAAATGTCCCTTTCGCAAAACGTCCCTTTCGCAAAATATCCCCCCTAGCAGCAAAATGTGCCCTGGTAGCAAAATGTCCCCTGGTGGCAAAAATATCCCTTTCGCAAAATTTCATGTTTTTAGACAATGTGGAAGGGACATACCCGTAATAAATATAAACCATTCTCGAATCCGCACTGGATGCAATTATTAATTATTATTAAGATTAACACATAGGCTACTTGTTTTCCCGAAAATTTACTGTTAAGGGATCGATATTAACGCGAGCGGAGTCGCAAAAGCTAGTTTCATGATAATTGGTTCAGTAGTTACGGCCGGCGTGGAGGCGCAACAAACAAACTCACTTGATATTAATTTTATAAATTTTGGAAAAGGGACATTTTGCTACCAGGGTACATTTTGCGAAAGGGACGTTTTGCGAATGGGACATTTTGCGACGATACCAAGATAGCGTGTGCTATGATAATTATAGCTTTGCTGTTAAAGAAACGCATAAAAGGTCTTGCTCCATTGCGTCGCGGACGGTGACTGACGCGAGAATGATACGAGTGGGTTACACGATCAGTCTCCCATCATTCTTTCATCATTCAAAACGGACTGACAAAATTATTTAAGAGCAAGGTTACACGCTCAGTATGGCATCAGTTCAGTCCATCAGTCTGCTCAGAATGACCGGAGAATGATCGTGTAACCCACGAACTGACAGACTGATGGTCCGGACTGATGAAAATTAAATATTTTAAATAATTTTGTCAGTCCGTTTTGAATGATGAAAGAATGATGGGAGACTGATCGTGTAACCCGCTCGTATCATTCTCGCGTCAGTCACCGTCCGCGACGCAATGGAGCAAGACCTTTTATGCGTTTCTTTAACAGCACAGCTATAATTATCATAGCACACGCTATCTTGGTATCGTCGCAAAATGTCCCATTCGCAAAACGTCCCTTTCGCAAAATGTACCCTGGTAGCAAAATGACCCTTTTCCAATATTTATAAAATTAATATCAAGTGAGTTTGTTTGTTGCGCCTCCACGCGGGCCGTAACTACTGAACCAATTATCATGAAACTAGCTTTTGCGGCTCCGCTTGCGTTAATATCGATCCCTAAACAGTAAATTTTCGGGATAACATGTAGCCTATGTGTTAATCTTAATAATAATTAATAATTGCATCCAGTGCGGATTTGAGAATGGTTTATATTTATTACGGGTATGTCCTTTCCACATTGTCTAAAAACATGAAATTTTGCGAAAGGGATATTTTTGCCACCAGGGGACATTTTGCTAGCAGGGGACATTTTGCTGCTAATGGAACATTTTGCGAAAGGGACATTTTGCGACTAGGGGACATTTTGCGTATGGGACATTTTGCGATGTTACGGCTATCTTTTCCTTATAATATCCATAACTGAGCACTGATAAATTGACAACTGACCGTCGGCTCCGTTGACTAAACGGCGACTGACGTACTTTTTATCATTCTGCTGTCAGTCTAGATTGACCGTGTAACCGTGAAAATCATCCATCATTCTGGCATCAGTCAAGTCAATCCAGACTGATAGACTGAAATGATGCCAAACTGAACGTGTAATCTTGCTCTAAAACATTTAATTTTCATCAGTCCGGACCATCAGTCTGTCAGTTCGTGGGTTACACGATCATTCTCCGATCATTCTGAGCAGACTGATGGACTGAACTGATGCCATACTGAGCGTGTAACCTTGCTCTAAATACCCAACGCCATAGAAACTATTGGTGGCATTTGGTGGGCCCGTAAGTAGGCAGAGCTGGAGTTGCGGGTAGGCACGCAGAGATGGCAGCACGCACGAATTGTATCGTATAAAAGTGACAAAGAAAGTGTTGAATATGCTTCAAAAATATTTATTGCATTTCATATACTTATGTCCAGCAGTGGACGCTATGCGGCTGAAATGATGATGATGATGATGATATACTTAAGTCATATTTAATTAATTAGAATACTACTGTATTTTAATAATAGAAATAAAATGTTTTAATTATTAGAAATGCGCCATCTAGTGAGAAGGAAGAGAAATAATTATGTTTATGTGGCGATGGGTTGGCATGGTACTAGAAAGGTTTTTTTTCAGTGCGTCAATTTTTACACCTACCTAATTTAGTCTAATTTATTGCAGTAGGTACCACTTTATCACTAATCCATTTTGGTCTACCGTTTCGTCAAGCAAAAATACACTTTAACACATAGTCCCAAAGAAACAGCAAACATAGAAAAAGCAGTGGAAATTGAAACAATGCAGTGGTGGCAAAGCGAATAAATCCCGGAGCTCCATAAATTGTTTCAGACGCCTCTCTATTGTCTCTTTCAGACGGGTACAAAAGGAAAGGAACAAAGCTATAGTAGGCCTTTTCAGCCGATTGTTTGAAGTGTTTTTTTATCTCTTTGAAGGGTTTACTTATGAATGAGTCGAGATGGGCGGCGTCACCTAAATAGGTACCACTTGACTGTCTTTACGCCGAAATGACACAATAAGACCGGATATTTGGTGCATCGTTTTTGTTTCAACCGGAAGGAAATAGTAGAAAAAAGATTGACGAACGCGACCGGGCCCACCAGTTGCTCTCTAGACGACATTTTTAAATAGGTACTTAAATTTAATACGAGAAGGTAGAGGTACTCTATTACGACTTTTTTAAACCGAATCGCTGGAAATAGTTATATGTATTGGTAGTAGTATGTAGATATTAGCTTATGTCTTGTAGGGTCAATACAAATGACCTAAACTAATTTCAAATTGAAATAACTTTCAGATTATTGATTTTGTATAGCTACCTAAAGCTACCAAAAGATTTTAATATATTTAAACAAGGTGCTTTTGTGATCTGCCCTCTATGGACGTAAGTACAATAATACAATAATAATATGCTTGGTTGGCTGGAAGATTGCAAATTTTATTTTTAATTAACTTTTTTTGTACATAAGTTGTTTATATTTAATGTGCAATAAAGAGTTCAAACAAACAAACAATACATTACACTATATATCTACTTATAACTCTACTTATATAAACTGACTGAAGTTTACGTTACGCATCACAGTTCCTTTTCATAAAATTGCTGCAAAAGTGCGCGTACGCATATTCCTCTTTTGTTTACATTTTTACTAGGCGGTAAAATAATTTGATTAATGATTAAAAAGTACACTTTAATAAAGGAAACAAATTAGGGATGCAACGATACCGATACGATAATCGTATATCGGCGATTATCGTAAACATTTACGATCATTCGTTATCGTAAATATTACGATACGATATTTTTACGATACATTTATTTCAAAATTTTTAAATTTTTACTGTTTCGGGTGAAACGAAACGCATAACGCTTCAATTTCTGAACGCTTCGCATCCGTCACTTTTGGCATTGACAGTTTTAAGCAGGCAGGCAGGACTCCATTTGGATATAATCAGTCTAATCTGTGGGCAGGACTGATACACAGTGATGAGAGAAACCGACATAAGGGAAAAAACTTAAATATGTTGTGTTTTCTGAATAAGAATTTGCCAGTTATAAATAACGACTACAATTAAAATTAAATATAGTAAATGTAACAAATAGTAACAAATTAAAATATAAGTTCATGATGAAAATTGATAAAATTAATAAATATATTAATTAAAAATGCTTTTTTATACTTTTACTTAGTCTTACAATAATAACATACAACAAAGCTTCCAATAAATTCATCAAAATGGTATTAAACAAATTTCGTAATGCATTCGTATCGTAATTCGTTATCGTATTTGGCCATTACGATGTATTCGTCATTTGTATTGGTATCGTAATAGCCGTATCGTTGCATCCCTAAAACAAATAACTTCATTTTCTAATATGGGACCAACTTGCCACTAAATTCTTTCAAATAAAAAAAAAACACATTAAAATCTGTTCACAAGTGGCAAAGATATCGCATAACACATGTACGTACGTACAAAAAAACATACGGGTCTAATTGATAAACTCCTCCTTTTTTAAGTATGTTAAAAATACAAAACATCATATTGCACCATTCCAAACGTTTAACCTCAAGATAGGACAACTCAAAATAATACTTAAAATTAAAAAAAGTAATAAAACCTGTATTCGTTTGGTTATAAACCTGCTTATAAAATATGAGAGATAGGTACCTACCTATTGCTAGTGAGTAAAACACACGGTGGTGGCAGAACCAATTCTTCACAAGGTTTAATATAAAGATTTGTAAGGCCTAAGATTTGTACAGTTGATCCCTATTACCGTAGTGATTATATTCTCTTTGCCTATTACCTATATGGTTGATCCTTTCTGGTACCGATACATACCTATACCATATACGCATCTTCACTCACACACAAAAGTATATTCACATACCTGTACATAAGATTTATGACTCATAATCATAAGATAGGTATAACAAGATTTTAGGCACAATTTACAGTATAAGTACTAAGAACTATTATGTATTCTGTGGTATAAGTTAATAACTCTGCAATGTTTAGGTACCAAACCCACCAAATGTTTCTTCATTTCATCTCCTACAGAGTAGAAACGTTAAAGTGTCATAACGCGTTTTTGCTAATATTATTTTGGAAGTAATATACATGGTAATATATCTGATTTTAGAGTTTCGCGGTCACTATTACTGTTATTTGTATTACGGGACTCACCGCGATTAACGGGGTATGGAATCCAATAATTGAGCTTTGTAAAAAGAGTATGCGAACAACAAAAAACCAATTCCCGAACGGTCACCTTGTTGTGTGTAAGGACTTACGCAATAAACGACAAGAAAGAGGGTAGACCGATATGGTTACCCTTGACAGCCGAACATCCATCGCAGTTCCTCAGTAGGCCAGCGACCATGACGGCAGAAGGGTCGTCGAAATATCTGGCAAAAAAACTATATTGATCGCGGTAAGTCCCATAATACTACTGACAATAAAACGCTTCAAAAAAATGTCACTTGTCAGTGATCGTATCCATTTTCAACGTGATGTTATAAGTATTACCTAATTAAAAAAAAAAACTGATAATAGTACTTAGTATGACGTCACGATATGTGATGGATGATGGATTCAACTCATTCTTTTCATTGATTTACTGAAAAATATTTTTTTTTTTTCATAGAGCCACTTACAACTTAAGACAGTAGGTACCTACAGCTACCTACATACTTTAGAAAGTAGGCAATGTTTTATCCTTGAAGAGCTCTTCTCAGCCCCGAAAAATTTCTTTGCAAACAAAAAGAGGGTTCCCCGCTAATTTCCGAATTGGCCTCGCGACTCACAACTCGGTGGTGACTAACAAAGCCCGTAAAACTTTTTTAGAAGCGTACATGAAGTCAAGAATAAAGATTTAGGCACAAAAATATTTTATAAGTATACATTGTTTATAAGTATGAACTTCATCATCATCATCAGGTCTTTTTAGTATCCACTGCTGGAGTACGACCCTCTCTGTACTACTAGAGCCATTTGGTCAGAGCAGCCAGAAGATTTGGCCTACACTCTCTGTGCTGGACGGGTTGGAGAGGTCTCATTGATGTTTATAAGCTTTGTTTAGTTTGTATTTCCTAAGTCTGTTTCTACGACATCCACAGGCTAACTTGTTGTGTGAAGAGTGGTCCTATGCTACTCTGCCCGATATACCACACGGCATATACATATAATAAATACTTATGAAGTAATACGAGCCTATTAACTCTTTGGTTCCACGTATATAATATAGTACCTGGGCGACCGAGCTTTGCTCGGTTACATCTCAAACATTAACTACATTTTTTTAAACTTGTCTAAAAACAATACAAAATCAAAAATTATATATAAACTTGAACATAAAAAAAACAAAAGTAAGTCACCGAGTGGGTTTCGAACCCGTAACATTCTTCCTAGCGGTCAGCATCCTTAACAGCTGAGCTAAGCAGATGGCGGCCGGTGCGACGAAATTAGCGACCATATTCTGCGTGGAAAGAAAAACGAATGAAAACTCGAAAACACGCGTTTTCCCAAACATAAGACTAATCTAGATCGATTGTTTACCCCCAAAAACCCCCATATACCAATTTTCAGCGAAATCGTTAGAGCCGTTTTCGAGATCACAGAAATTTATAAATATATAAAAATATAAATAAATAAATAGTACCTGGGCGACCGAGCTTTGCTCGGTTACATCTCAAACAGTAACTAATTTTTTTTTAAACTTGTCTAAAAACAATGCAAAATAAAAAATTATATATAAACTAAAACATAAAAAAAAACAAAAGTAAGTCACCGAGTGGGATTCGAACCCGTAACACACTTTCTAGCGGTCGGTATCCTTAACCGCTGAGCTAAAAACAAGGCGGTCGGCGCGACGAAATTAGCGACCATATTCTGCGTGGAAAGAAAAACGCATGAAAACTCGAAAACACGCATTTTCCCAAACATAAAACTAATCTAGATTGATTGTTTACCCCCGAAAACCCCCATATACAAATTTTCTGCGAAATCGTTAGAGCCGTTTTCGAGATCACAAAAATTTATAAATATATATGTCGCAGTTGAATAGTATAATCCGTTGTTATTCAAAAACTCTAGCTGTTTGGCAATACAGCTCGGTTTTGTAAAACAGCTGAAAATATATAGTTCAGCTCGATTGTCAATGAGTTACGTAATTACGTTTAACAAAACAGCTAGCGTTGAGATAGCATATAGGGTTACCATTATTAAATAAAACTGTGTTACCAAACAAAATAATATATGAGGGGACAATAGTTGTTCTTTATTATTTTTATTTTACCTACTCGAGGGATGGAAATAAAACCTCAGTTCAAATCCTTACTAAATAATTCAGTCTCCAACATCATAAAACACCAATGAAGAATGATAATCAGCTCGATGCAATTGGATTAGAAATATAGAAATTTTGTAAACCCGACAACTCAATGGCGCAGCGATTTCTTACGGCCAATTGATGCACGTGAATTTTCCATCTTGCCAGAAATAACAATATGGGATCCAAGATAAAGGTCTGCTTTATTCTTTTCAATCTTTTGCACTCCGAAATCACAAACGATGCCCCCGATATCTCTCGATAAAAACAGCTCAGTCCCGGAACGCGGCAAAGAATTTACTTTATGGGAGGCCATATTTGTTGTTATGACACTGACACTTCACAAGCCACACTACAATCTTACGTTAGCTAGTTTGTTAAACGTAACACATTTGACGATCTAGCTGACCGATTTTTAGCTATATTACAAAACCGAGCTGTAATGCCAAATAGCTAGAGTTTTTGAATAACAACGGATTATACAATCCAACTGCGACATATTTATATACAAGAATTGCTCGTTTAAAGGTATAAGATACAAGAATTGCTCGTTTAAAGGTATAAGATATATAATAGAATAATACTACTGTCGAGATACTTACTAAATTTTCCTAAATTAAAATCGTTAACCTTCATTTTTTCCCCCTATACTAAGCTTTAACGTAAATACACCTGAACCATTTATTTTAAGGCGACGAACCCTTTCATTTCGGAAGCCTGTTAGGGGTGTACCGGGGAGTTAAAAGGCCCTAAGTAGAACGTTCCACACAAAAATGGGAACACTGGGTCAACGATTCCCATTTTTGGAGTGAATTAGGTATTTAGGCATTGTATTATGTACCTACTGTAAGAGAATAAGTAAGGGAAAAAATAAATGAATGAGTGAAGAAAGAATGTTCCTTCCGCGTTGTATAGAAAGATAAAAACAAAATGTACCTATTACACAGATAAATTAGCCCAAAGAATTAGTATCCCATATTACGAAACCTAGGTAAGGTTTCGTAATATGGGATACTAATTCAACAAACTAATAATACAAACACAAAGACTAGGAAGGTATTACATAAACACTGAAGACCCAAACCCCCAAGTCTGGGGATCAAAACCTAAATCTTCCGCAGTAGGTGTTTGATCCATTACTTGCTGTTTGTATTATGGTTTTATTAAAGAGTATCTCTTTACACATGCGGGTTCTTAAGGAGCTTACAACAATAGACCGAAATAACCTTCGCAAAACTGATTAACACAAAGGCGTTCTTAACTGCTCCGTTCAAATAATTACACTTAGAACGAGAACAGAGAGCACCCAGAAACTGTTAGGCCAAAAATTCACCGACCAATTGTTGGACCAAAAATCCTTTTGTCTCTTAACGGTCCTACAACTCAACTGCCTCCGTGGTGTAGTGGTTAGAGCGTTCGGCTCATACCCGGAGGTCGCGGGTTCGATTCCCGGCGGGGACAATGACTTTGTGTTGTTGACCTAGTTTGGTTAGGACATTGTAGGCTAATCACCTGATTGTCTGATAAGTAAGATGATCCGTGCTTCGGAGGGCACGTTAAGCCGTCGGTCTCGGTCGCTGTCTTTGACATTGGTTGGTACTTAAAAAAACCATGTCAGAGGCCTTTAAGGCGGTTTAAAAACTCTGACACTAGAGTTAGTCACTAACACACACGATAAGAAGAAGAAGACGGTCCTACAAAAAGATGGTTCAAGATATAATAGTGTAAAGTTTTTCAAAAAAAAGCGCTTTGTTTTTATAAAAGCCTTCAAGATGACCATAAATAACAGTCAAGATAACTCAGGAGTTCAAGATACGGTCTCACTAACAAATTGTCGCTTTTCGTTCTTGTCGACGTGATTTTGGAAGTGAATTGTAGTGTAAAGGTCAAGCCAGTATTTATTTTACTTACCTACTTTAACTATTTTTTATTTATTATTGCCGATGTGGCAAAATGGTTCTAGAATAACAACGTGCTGGCAAGCGAAGTGTAGTACACCCACACAGAACGTGGTCTGACGACCTAACCAAGGTCGCTGGAAGGCGCTGGATGCAAGCCGCTCTAGATCGGTCATTTTAATGAATAAAAAAATTAATATAAAATAAATGTTTAGGGGGGCTCCCGTACAAAAAACTTGATAGATAATATAGATAATGGTACGGAACCCATCGTGCGCGAGTCCGACTCGGACTTGGCCGGTTATTTTGAATTCGTTTAAAAAATTTAATGTCTGTCTACTATGAAAGTCACAACAAATTTTGTAGCTGGATCGAAATCGTAGCTTTCGTACACTCGTAGCTTCGTAGCGTCATTTAATTTCGTAGAAGTTCGATACTCGCCAGTTTCCTTTAACATTAACCGACTTACAAAAAGGGGGTTATCAATTGAATGATCGTGATCTTTTTTAATGTATGTTTACCGATTATTCAAAGACGCTTGGACCGATTTGGTTCTTTATTTGTTTGAAAGTGTATATTTGTCAGGTGGCAATTTTATCAAAATTGGTTGTGTAGATAGAAAGATAATACTTAGTGCTACCATGACTCTAATATTTAGAAGCATAGAATTATTGTTTTAGACTATTGCCCTTAGCTGTGCCAAATGAGCTAGGTTTAACTAGCCGAAGCCAGCGACTTCGTTCGCGTGGACTTTATTGGAAAATGCTCATCAGGCCGAACAACTTTTGCTAAGGCGTTATTTTTATATTTCTTAAAGTTTAGCTGGACCATTATGGTTCTGCATCAGGTGTCCCATTTTCCAAAATCAATTATACCTTATATATTGCCTAGTCTTAAAAATCTACATATATAAAAAAAGTTTCATTTGAATGCGTCCAGTATTTTCGAAGATTAGCTTGTACAAACATACAAACATTTTCTTTAAAATTCTTACTCTATTAAGTACTATGTATATTTGATGCGTTTTTTGTAATTGAAAGCCTTGTCTATCAAAACGGTTCTTAGTTATGTGTGATGGAAATCGGTTTCGTTCTAAATTTATTGGGGGTGAATGCTTGAGAACCGGTTTTAAATTTGCTTGCCAAATAAACTTGTAAGACCATTAGCCGCGCCTAGGTACATGAGCTTTAACGTTATCTAAAAATATTATTACCCTTATTCTCCAACATGTCTTATCCAAAAGAAACCGGTTTTTGCTTCATGTAATGAGGTACCTATGTAACGTTTTTTGGGTTTAGTCAGAGTCTTGGTTTCCTCCCGGCGCCGCCGCCTGCATACCAATGAGTTCTGAACAGGAATCAATATTGTTGTTACACTAAACCTAGTCGAGTTTAGGTTTTTTAACCCCCGATGTAAAAAGAGGGTAATAAAAGTTTGACTTAGAATGTACCAGCTGCTTCTCTTCCCACGCAGATCGTAAAAGCCGATCGTGGGAATGGGCAAAAAAGGAAATCATGTTAACAGGCGATGCGGCTAGCAACCCATCACTGTATTGATTGCTTTTCCATCTTCTCGCCCATCATGACGCTAAAAGTGGCTTTTAAGTCTTGCGGCCCTGGCCTCTGCATAGAACCGCAAGACCCAAAATGCTCTGTCTGCCCCATTAGGGATAAAGACGTGATAGTATGTATGTATGTAAAAGTTTGACGCCGATGTCTGTCTGTGGCGTCGTACCGAAAATTGGGGTACGTTGATAAGTTTTTGGGATTAAAACTATTCTACTTCCTACTAATATTATAAATGTGAAAGTGAGTTTGTATATTTGTTTGTTTGTTACCTCTTCACGTTTTAACTACTGAACTTATTTAGATAAAATTTGATATGGATATAGTTTGATGCCCAGGGAAGGACATAGGATAGTTTTTATCCCCAAATTCCCACGGGAAGTGAAGCCCACGGACACAGCTAGTAAATAATAAAGTAGTGTTTTGCTTATACGATCCATTTCTTGAAAAATATTTTATCCCGTTATTTAGTATTTTAGTATTTCTTTAATAAATAATGTATTCGCCAATGCAATGCAAATAGCGAAAATATGCACAGCTAAGCATGCAAGCGAGAATGTGCTCAGATATATTAGATAAATACCTATTTATAAAATAATCTGATGATACAACGTGGGAGTCATATAATTTAAACCATAGGTTACACTAGTTTACAATAGTAGGTATAATGATAATAGAATACCAATTAAAATACAAAAAAAAAACTACATTCCCTAAAAATACAAAGGCCTGGGCGGCTGCACACTTTCGTATGGAAATGACGTCTTTTTAGTTTTTGACTGTTAAATGTATACTATAATCATCTAGTTTATAGCTCACGGTTCGATTCAGCGGGTATGTCCCTTTTACATCGTATAATGTTGGTCTGGGAGAAATTAAAAAACTTAGAATGTACCAGCTGCTTCTCTTCTCGCGCAGATCGTAAAAGCCGATCGAGGGAACGGGCAAAAATGCGAATCATGTTAACAGGCGATGCGGCTAGCAACCCATCACTGTATTGATTGATTTTCCATCTTCTCGCCCACCATGACGCTAAAAGTGGCTTTTGGGTCTTGCGGCCCTGGGTTCTGCATAGAGCCGCAAGACCCAAAATGCTCTGTCTGCCCCATTAGGGATAAAGACGTGATAGTATGTACATCGTATAATTAACGTAATACTGTAAGAGAACTCTAGTGCCTTTGTACAACTTTCTATTTAATGCATTCTCTGTACACATTTTCCGTGTACATAAATAGGTAAATAAGTCTTCAAAGGAGCAAGTCTCCAAGAACACATGTTAAAATGTAAATATCCGACAAAATACGCTGAGGAAATATGCCACAAGCGGCTCCTAATTAATAAAATTCAAAAGTTTTCAAGTAATTTTGAAGTTTATTTGCAAAGTGACTTAGGGAAAAGCCCGAAACTTCTGGGCAGCGTTGTTTACTCTGAAACGCATATTTTCATATTGTAGGTACCCAAGTTTCGGTGTTAACAGGAATAGTCAATTTTGCGCACAGTTAATGAAGGCAGAGTGAATTTATTTCTTTTTTGATGATAATATTTAGATTAATCTTTTTCGTAATTAAACGTACCTTATATTTCTACTAGCTGCACCTAAAGTAGCCTATGTGTTAATCCAGGGTGTCAGCTTCCATACCAAATTTCATCAAAATTGGTCCGGCCGGCCGTTTGCGCGTGAAGAAGTAACAGACATACACACACTCACTCTCATAAATTTTCGCCTTTATAATATCAGTGTGATTCTATCCTCATAGAATTTCAGATGATCCTAGTAGTAGAATGTAGATGTATGAACCGTAACAGAATAAATTGGAAAGAAAAGATAAAGCCATATAAATAAGAAATAGTAAGGAAGAAGAAGTAGAAGAATTTTTTATGCCGTCCGCATGAAAATTTTAAAATTAATTTTGTTACTTCGAAACGAACAAATATAACCACGATAAACAAGGGCGAAACACAAATTGATCTAGCCCCACAGAAATTCAACGATACTAGTATATCTATACATCTATCTATACATACATATAATAAAACAGTAAAAAAAGTGTGTCTTTACATTAAATATATTTCCAAAAAAAATATTTTAGGGCGATGGAGACGTAGTAATAGAGTAAGAATTTAAAAAAAATGTCTGTCTGTTTGTCTGTTTGTCTGTTTGTCTGTTTGTACACGCTAATCTCCGGAAATACTGGACGGATTCGAATAAAACTTTTTTTGTTATATGGCTATTAAGCCTGGGCAACATATAGGGTATAAATGATTTTAGAAAATGGAACGCCTGATGCAGAACCATAATAGTCCAGCTAAACTATAAGAGATATAAAAATGCCGCCTTAGTAAAAGTTGTTCAGCCTGATGAGCATTTTCCAGAGACATAAAGTCCACGCGAATGAAGTCGCGGGCTTCGGCTAGTTTTACATATGTACGAATACAAACTCATCTAAATATAGGACAAACGATTCGACTCTACCTCAACTCGTCTCTTAAAACTCTAAAGACTTATTAGACTAGAAATGTATTTCATAAAGTTTTAGTTCAGCAAAACAAAAACGTACGGAACTACTAAAATGTAAGGCCAAATCGCACCTGCTCGGTATTTTTCCACCTCATTTAGTAAACCTATCACTTTCTATGAAGGTACATCGTGGGTGTAGCGTGGGACGTCGTTTCGCCGAATTCACCCACATAGAAAACTTATATCATACGTTTTCCCGAATATATTAATACAGAACTCCTTCAATAGGATTATGAGAAGTTAGTTGTATCACTAACTTGTAGTTATTAAGTGTGGGTATATTTGATGTCTCGAAGCTTTGTTTGATCAATTTTGTTCTAGGTAACACTTTCCATTGACTTTTTTTTAGTTTTATAATTGTTTTTATTTATTAAAAACATAAAGATAACTTAAATAAAACAAATATTAATGTTTAAATTAAAAACGAAATATAACTAAGTATTAATAAAAACTAAACTATATATAAAAACAATAAAAAACATCAAATTGTATAAAAAATTGAACCTAATTCGCTGCGCTCGCAGGATAGAGTGCCCGAGAGGCTGGCAGCATTTCCGCATTGAATGGCCAAGCTAAGCCTTTGGCCAAAATGCGCACCAGCTCTTGGGTCACCTGAGGTGTCGATTAGGCGTGCGAAAATCTCTTTAAACAACTGACGAGCTTCCGCTACCCAAGGATTTGACTTTATTCTTACACTTTTATATTTGGACCTTGGACAACAAATTAAAAAGATGGAAATGTTCCTTTCTCGTAGAACCCATCATATCATGACAAATTAAATATTTGTCACTATCTCTAACGAACAAGAATAAACCTCCCCTCAATGTTAACAAATGATAACAGCCAGCACCATAAATACAGTAGATACCATTGAATAAAATAAATGCGAAAACGTAAAAAAATATTTTTTCTTGCAAACAAAACGCCCGTCACAGATATCTTTCAACCTGAATGGAGTTCGAACAAAGCTGCGAAAAACACTGCCAAAATGAAAAGCGTGTACGTACCTTATCACAGCCGATCAGCCATTTATAGCTTACCGTGTACCCCTTTGAAGTACTAATTAACCTTAGCGAAATTTTCACGGCACACGATTACGCAATTAATTTGCTATTTTTGTTTTTGTTCGCCAAAGAGGACGGGGCTGATATCGCCCGGGATGGTTGTCATAGCGACGGGGGGTAGAAGGCGCGCGCCGCCTCGCCGCGGCAGAAGTGACCCCGCCACCGCAGCGGCCGCGTCGCGCTCCCGTCCTTCGCGTTTTTTGCACGAACCCAAACCGTGCGTCATGAAATAACCAAACCACTGACGACAGTGCAACCGTATACAACGAAGAAGTGTTGTTTAACAGTGCAGTGTGTGAGTGAGTGCGTGATGTAGCGGGGTGGTGGGGAAAGTGAAGCTGCAGGGAGGGGCTATTTTCACGCCTGATCATGCCATTCGAGCTTAGAGCAGGTGAGTTTTTCTTTGACAGATGCACGCCTGGAGCTTTTCAGCGACTGAAAATGGATTGAAGTACAACTCTTCGGCTCGTTAAGACTTCTGTGTAACAGTTTATTGTTTTATTATCATTATGTATAGTGGTATTTTAATGCACTTAAACTGTATTTTATTATTATTAAGATTATGTAGATGTCTATTGTATAAGTACCTCTTATATCAAATAATGTAGGTATGTAATGTACCTATCTATATAATGATTATATTTTGTATAAAAAATTACTTTGTAGTTGACAATATTTTAGATTTTTTTTAAATGGGATAAACACCTTAATTATTCAGTAATAAAACGAATTTTCAGGGTAAGTAGGGTAAAACAAGATAAAATAAAAAGAAATTGGAACCTACAACCAATTATCTGACGTAATACTGTCTGGAAAAGGTTTTCACGCTTTTGTTAATACAATACTAACAACCTATTTCAGATTCCTTTGATGTTTTCAGGGCTCGCAGGTTTTTACGCAACTGTTGAAAAAAGGAGACATTTTATCAGGGACCATGTATAGACAGTCAAGCTCGTTGCAATTTCGCCACTATTACCAGTACATAGAGGTGCGTGAATTGCTTACCCTGCTGTACCCGAGTATGCATGATGACGATGAAGTTTACGTAATAGGGGTACGGTGGACCACATGTTAATCGTAGCACTCTGCGTTAAGGGTATACATTCTTACCAGTATCGGGGTTCGGGGACATGCATAGAAAACCTTTCAGCCTTCATAAAAAAAAAGAATTTGCTATTTTCCAACAAATCGAATCAGATACTTTTGTTTAAACGTCAAAACAAACATTTTCTATGGGATTTGAGTCAAATGTAGGCTAATGACGTCATAGTTTCTTGCAGTCAAATTGCGGTCTTGATATCAGTTTTGCTGCAATAAAATCATCTTGAAAATGGATATGATCAATGACAAGTGACACTATTTGGCGACATTTTATGTTATTTACTGTACCAAAAAATTTATTTTTGACACAGGAAAGTACCCACCAAAAAGTCTTTTTGTCTCCTCTGCAGGAGCACGACCCTCTCTGTACAACCAGAGCCATACTTGGCCAGAGCATCCAGAGGACTTGGCCTCTCTGTCCTCGCTAGCCGCTAGCCAGACGGGTTGGAGAGGTGCCCAATTACAAATTTCATAAAAGAGTCTTAATAACACATTGCAGGACATTCGGCCAGACACAATTGAATTACGTCCACAGCCGTAACTGTCCTGCAATGTGTTAAGAAATGAGTGACTTTACTATTAGTTGGCAATTGATTATCCGGATCAGTTTTGTTTAAATTCGCACTAAACAGGCTTAAAATACATATAAGGTTGAATTTTGAAACACAAATATTTAGTACATTTTTTAATTGAACGTTATTTTTTATCTAGAAAATATCTTTTCGGGCTACCATTGTAGATTTGTCTTTGTAAGATTGGTACACAGTATGTCGTGCTGAACTAGGTCAGTAAGAGAATCTGTTAAATTATAGCACACAGACAAATTGTTCAAAGGAAAATCCGAACAGCTGGTCGCTCACTTGCATTGGAGGTTGGGATTTTCCTGCACTGAGCGTAAAATTGGTATTTTTGCATTGTTATTGCACTGCATAATATACACACATACATAAATACTATCACGTCTTTATCCCTAATGGGAAAGATCGAGCATTTTGGGTATTGCGGCTCTAAGCAATAGAGCCGAGGGCTGCAAGACTCAAAATTCAAAGGTCACTTTTAGCTTTATGTGGGCAAGAAAGTGGATTAAGGAATCAAAATAGTGATGGGTTGTTAGCCGCATCGCCTATTAGCATGATTTGAATTTCGCCCATGCCCTCAATCGGCTATTGCGATCTGCGCGGGAAGAGAAGCAGCTGGTACATTCTAAGTTTTTTTCTTTTCTCCCAGAAAAGCATAAAAGATTATTATACAGCCGAAAAAATATGTCGCCTATATAAAAGCTTTTATACATGAGTAAACGTTTTTATATTTTTGCTGCTGGGCTGTAACTATGTGGTTTGAAATAAAACGGCCAAGTGCGAGTTGGACTTGCGAATGAAGGATTCCATTATCGATAAAAATCAAATTTGTTGTATGGGAGCCCCATTAAAATATTTATTTCATTTTGTTTATAGTTGTTGTATATAGCGGCAGCAAAAATACATCTGTGAAAATTTCAACTGTCTAGCTGTCACGGTTCATGAGATACAGTCTGGTGGCAGACAGACAGACGGACAGACGGACAGTGAAGAATTTTTGTTGTTTATCAATCTTTTAGTATCATTCCTGACTAAATTATTGCACATCTCTGTTGTAAGTATATTATTATGTTAAGTAAAATTTACATAATTTATGAAATATCCATAATTATCAAATGATAATATTATAATGAAAACCTTAATAATGAAAACGAAATAAATATAAAAATTAAATATTTTTAGTACAAGCTCCGTCAAATACGGAATAACTTTCCCGACTAACATTGAAATAAGAAAAAAATACTTTTCATATAGTCAGGAGAGCCTCTTGTTGTAATAGTAGTAGAGACCACGGACTGCAATTTGTTAGGGATGAAATAAAAATCTGTTTTGATCCAATTTAATTACAGAATGTACTTGAATATAACTGACTCAAATTGCTCTTAAAATATTGAAACTTAATAAGAAAATGACCTGAAAATGCTCCACGTTGCTTCCACGTTGTATTTTACAAAATACTTAAACATGTAACCTATTGTATTCCTCATTTCCTAAGCCACAAGAACATCAGGTGTGGTTGGAGAGTCACTCATAATTAATTCTCCGCAAACATAATATTGTGTTATGTTTGTTATGTATACAAGAAAACAAGGGTGTATCAATGTGTTAGTTTTGAACCAAAGTCTTGTTGATTATCTATTATCGGATTATTTACTTAACGCGACTTCAAACGCGCAGCCCTTTTTTCATATCCGTGTATCATCATCCGAGTGTATTGTCCCGGTTGCATCCTCAGCAGTAATTCTTCAGAACCCATAGTCCTGTCTAAATTTGAATCACTTTAAATATGGTAAGTCAAATTCAAAGGGCTGACTTTTAATACGCCAAGTGACTAGTTGAGTGATTTTAGTTCAATTAACTATCGGCCTAGTCATCAAATTAGATACCTGGTTTTAATGTCCGGGCTAGGGCCAGTTGGATGGTTGATTTATCCTGTTGGCTGCGTCATATACAAACTCAACCTGAAAAGAAAAATGATCTTAAAAAAAGAAAGAGCCCTCAGTATTTCATAACCTTTCTTGTTTCGTTTATAATATTGTACAGATGCTATTCGTTAAGGAAATGTGGTTGATAGCCTGGATAATATTAGAGATAAGTGGCAGAGCTGTGGAAAAATGTGCCATTGAGGGTGATTTAGGATGACAGGCGGGATATGGCACGCCTCCTGGCGATCGCTATAGCCTGTTGTACTATATTATATATGCGTAAATAAACTGCAGACAAGCCATGACAAGCAAATGAAACCTTTAGGTTATTATACCTCTGTGGTCAGGGGTCATCATGGCTTGCTGTCACACCGGGGTAATAGGTTCTCGTTGTCACCATTTTGATACCATTTCTTACCAAATAAAGTATTTTGTCACTCGCGACGTGAGAGTGATCAAATTACTTAACGTTTCATCTCCCATTCGCCAGAAATAAACGGTGAAATGTTATTTTTTGTGTCTTACTCCAGGAGTGATATGAAAAAAATACTGTAATATTTTATTGGTTTCTGTGGCATATTCATATTTTTGAATTGAATGTTTATCTGTTATATTGATTTCCAAATACTTTGTAATTTTAAAAGCTTGGAAATGCATTTGTAACAAACAAATGCATTTTTTAATTAGCAATAGTAATCTATTTACCAAAAATTTTGTCTGTATGGAAATAAAAAAACTGGCTTAGTAATATCAAATAGACCTTGACGTCCGTACCCTTAACAGGGTATCCTAGGACGTAGGACGAGGCAATGAGGCCACGTTTAAAGTAATGATAGCGTGAAGATAAAAAAAGGATTTGCAAGCCGCTTCGTCCATCATTAACATTTTCGACCGGCTTGATCGGCGTTAAAGATCTGCGCGGAAATAGAAGCAGCTGGGACATTTTAATCAATCTTCTCTCAGATCACGTGGAAGAATGAGCAGAAAATAATAATTTAAGGTCATTAAATAACTTGTTTCTAAATTTGTCGCTACACAGCTTCTGCTCCCAAAGATGTATTCACATAGGAACAGCTAATTTAAACTTTTTGAGCAAACAGTTCTGCCAAGGGATTGTGGAACTAAAAGTGGGACGTTATTTCACGTTGGCACTGTCGTTGAAGCCACTTATTTGCTTTTGGGACTGAAGTTCGAGAATGTAGAACATTGTTTGGTACAAGAATTTAATTGATAGTTATTGTAGGGTCTGCTAACGTTTCACTATACATCTATGTGTCGGTTGTCTGTAAGAAATAGCTTTTAGCGATAAGATAGCTAATTGTACCTTTTAATAAAGCATTACTTACTAACTTACACCAATTGCGATACCTTTATTCTTATCATTGACTCGGATTTTTAATTTATACCTTCTATCTATGTTTTATCAAATGTAGTAGTTATGAAATGGGGAAACGTCTGCTAACGTTTCACTATAGTTCCATCTATTGGTTGTCTGTAAGACATCGCTTTTGGCGATAAGATCGCCAATTGTACATTTAAATAAAGCATTAAGTACTAACGGACACCATCTGCCATATATGCGATATCTTTGTTCTTATCAATGACCTAGATTTTTTTAACTTATACCTTCTATCTATGTTTTATCAAATGTAGTAGTCTTCTTCTTATCGTGTGTGTTAGTGACTAACACTAGTGTCAGAGTTTTTAAACCGCCTTGAAGGCCTCTGACATGGTTTTAGGTAACGACCAATGTCAAAGACAGTGACCGGGACCGACGGCTTAACGTGCCCTCCGAAGCACGGATCGTCTTACTTATCAGACAATCAGGTGATCAGCCTACAATGTCCTAACCAAACTAGGACAACAACACAAAGTCGATGCCCCCGCCGGGAATCGAACTCCGGGTATGAGTCGAACGCTCTAACCACTACACCACGGAGGCAGTTAAATGTAGTAGTTATAAATGGGGAAAACATGTCTCTGGTAATATCTTCTTTACAGTCTTATACTAGAAAGAATAAAAAAAGCCAATTCTTTCAGAAAAAAGCCAGCAGCTTTCTATTGTAGACATAAATCTGAACGGTATGGTGGTATTAAGCGAACTGGACACAGCGTAATTTATGTAGAGGAAATAACCCTCCCGACTTTTATATGTCTGGCGTCTGATAGATTACTAGCTTCTTTGAACCAATGAAATCTTCTGCCTTTGTGAGAAGGTCGTCTTATATGTGGCTGAAAAGTTACAAGTTCCAATCTTTGGGACCGATCTGTTTTAATGACGCTTTAACATTTGTTAGTACAAATAATCAAAAAAGTATCCAAGGGTTGGTTTATTTTCAGGATTTGTATGGTGTGATTTATATTTTAGAAGTTGGTGAATACGCCACGTTCTGGTGTGTATTTAAGAGTCCCCTTACCCAAGACCAAACTACCCTTTTCCATACAAACGTAGTCTACGTTGTATTACGAAACAGTATGCCCGATTTCGGCAAAGTTTTGTAATTTTAAAGATATTGCACATATCTAGGCATATAACTGGTTTTCACAGTCAAAATATGAACTTGAAATAGAATAGTGGTATATCTTTTATGACCATCAGCATGGGAAACTTCTACATCCTTATATTTTCTTTGCAGTTAATAAATTTTAGTGTCGGAAACCAATTATAACCCTAGATAATTTCAATTTCTTTAAAATTACAATTTTTTACCAAAATCTGACATGTGGTTTCAGAATAAAACGTAGACTACGTTAGTATGGAAAAGTTTAGAGGAAGGGTATAAGATCCATGGTGATGACCTCGTTTGAAATAAATTGCACATCGTAAACTCTTTCTCGTCTCAGATCATTTGGGGTCAACCCTCGAAATATGTTGGCGCCATTTTACTTTGTTATTGCAATTCGCTGGAACGATATTCTTTAGTACTTGAAGATCTTTTTAACAGATAGCTTTTAGGCAACCTGGCGGCTTTTGCAAATGTCAATTTTAATGTTTTGGTTTCATCTTTAACAAACTGTAATAAAAATTCAGCTTATCAAGAGTTTTTGTTTGTAACAATAAACAACAACAACGTTTATTTGGCTAATATTTACAATGGAGTAAGAAATTGCGAAATTAGATTTTTTGACTTACAAATTGAGATATTACTTGATGTAATTTCCGTTTCTTTTTTGTATTTTGAATTAAATATGTAGTTTTATTTCAAAAAATAAAAAGACACCTCAAAATTTCAGTCTGCTTATCGAGTCGAAATGGTTTTAGTGTAGCTTCAATTTCAAATTGTCTTTGACTAGTGTGTGGCTACGGTGATCCCTCAGTTTCAGTAAATTCAGAAATCAGAAATTTCAGTAAGAAGATGGCTCTGAATAATGATGATATATCGAAATTTCTTTCACATGCAAGTTTTTCAATATTACGAACTTAGCATACAGAATTAATAATAGTATTACATAGCGTACCTTTAAAATGCTTTGACTTTTTATAACACATATTTTGGTAACATTTAAATCCATTTAGTTATTCTCTTGAAGCTTGTGGAAGTAAAGATATGAAAACAAGTAGGGCGGAAGAATTTGCCGCTCGTTAGAAGTTGAACTGCATCTGCACAATCCCAGTGCAATCAATATATGGCACAAATGGTTCTTTCATCGAAATATTGCTTCTTCTTTATTACTCTTTGGATTTCTTTTTTACTTTTTGGATTTTTCTGCACGTGGCCGTTCTTTTTCTTTCTGACAAGAGCGACACTATTTTGTCACTTTTATTTTCTTCATCATCATCATCAGATCTTTTTGTCTCCACTGCAGGTGCACGCCCCTCTCAGAGCAGCCAGAGGACTTTATTTTCTTAACAGTATCAAATAATATATGACCCAGGAAAGTATCCGATAGAGTATTACATATTTTTTGAAGTGTCTAAATTTGATTCCATAGTGCAAATAAACCATTTGAACAATTAATAAATTTGAATAATAAACTATAAAAATTTTATTCGATCGTAAAGTACCATAACAATGAATTTAAATATTAAATTGTTGGAGCAGTGGACGCCAAATTGCTCTATGGTCATCATGACGTCAGATATGTATGTAAACAATAATGTTTTAGTGCGCCAATGCATTTTGACACTTTTTAGTTTACACAGGTGTATGACATAATAACATGGAGGCTACTATTTTATGTTTAAAAACAGATTATAAAGGCTGAACATTTTAAATTGGATTTTGAATTTTTTTGCTATCACAAGATCATATTTTTAGACGTTTTCTCATATGGACTAAAATACCGTATTGTCAACCACACATAGGTTAGGTCATAGACATAGAATTATTTTTACTGCGTAATAGACAGAAGATTCAAACAGGGTCGATATGTCTATTCATGTGACGTCACTCAGCCTCTCGAAACAAGCAGTTGAAGCGTTTTCCTCTCCAGGCGAATTTGTTTTAGCTGAAGACGGGTTCCCACGGGATGCCTGAGTTTTATTGCTCGTTGTCAATTTGCCTGAATCCTGCAGTAAATTCGGGTTCGAGACATAGAAGTGGGAATTTGCTGAAAATTCTCGGAATGTAGGTAATTTCTTTTGATTTAGGTGGGCTAAATCAAAAAGCTACTGTGTAAAAGCACGGCTACGTACGTAGTAAAAGTACGGTTAAATACATTATTTTCGTCCATCCTGGTCAAGAAAAAAAAAAAAAAACTTAAATTGTTCCCGCTGATTCTTTTGCTGCACTGATCGCAAAAGCCGATCAAGGGTATCAGCGAAATTGCGAATCATGTGACTAGGTGAGGCGGCTAGCAACCCGTCACTATTTTGATTCGTTTTTCCACCTTTTCGCCCGCTATCATGTTAAAAGTCTTGGGTCAAGAAATGAAGAGCAAACGCTTGCTAAACCTTTTTAGGGTTCCGTAGCCAAATGGAAAAAACGGAACCCTTATAGATTCGTCATGTCTGTCCGTCCGTATGTCACAGCCACTTTTTTCAGAAACTATAAGACCTATACTGTTGAAACTTGGTAAGTAGATGTATTATGTGAACCGCATTAAGGTTTTGACACAAAAATAGAAAAAAAACAGTAAATTTTTGGGGTTCCCCATACTTAGAACTGAATCTCAAAAAATTATTTTTCATCAAACCCATACGTGTGGGGTATCTATGGATAGGTCTTCAAAAATGATATTGAGGTTTCTAATAGCATTTTTTTCTAAACCGAATACTTTGCGCGAGAGACACTTCCAAAGTGGAAAAAAGTGTGTCCCCCCCCCGTAACTTCTAAAATAAGAGAATGATAAAACTAAAAAAAATATATGATGTTCATTACCATAAAAACTACCAGCGAAAATTGGTTTGAACGAGATCTAGTAAGTAGTTTTTTTTAATACGTCATCATCATAAACGGCAATTTACCTTTCATTCAATCAACTCAAATATAAAAAATCAAAAAAAACATACTACAAGACTTTTATATTATGTTATTTGCTACTACGGAACCCTTCATGGGCGAGTCCGACTCGCACTTGGCCGCTTATTTTACATTATTATTATCTCCAGATACTTTGCAATTTATTGGTCGCTTGATATTTTATTTTCTTACACCTTGTTTATGTTTTATATTACCGTGTTCTTCATAGATTTAGGTCCAATTACTTTGGTAAGTACCTAAAGATACATTTAGACGGCATCTTCCAAAACTTCAGATATTAAATTCACATTTTGTAATTACGCACCCTGTGACAAACGGCCCAGAATGAGGTTGGGAATTACGCAGCCCCACTTAAATTGGAGTTACGATAAAGCTGAGTGTGTATGTTATATAAACCCATGTGCAAAGGGGTTGGTTACATAAAAACATACATTTCTCCATGAGCCGCACGGTCAACAGTTTTTGTCATTTTGCAAACATGAGTGAAAAGTGAAAATGGAACTCGGTGACCTGGCTAGAAGGGACGATGGAAGGTGGAGTAAGGCTATCATCGAGTGCTACCCCAGGAATGAAAAACGGAGTGTTGGGCGTCTGGCAGCCAGGTGGGTCGATGATATCAAACGGATTGCTGGAAAAACTGGATAGCTAAGGCTAGAAATGTGATTTAAGAGTCCCCTTACCCTAGACTTCTCCATACAAACGTAGTCCACGTTTAATTTTGAAACCACATGTCAGATTCCGCTAAAAATTGGTAATTGTAAAGAAATTGCAATTATCTAAGTTTATAACTGGTTTCCTACGGTAAAATTATGAACTGGAAAGAAAATATAACGATTTAGAAGTTTCCCATACTGATGGTCAAAAATGACAAATACCACTATATTCTATTTCAAGTTCATATTTTTACCGTTGGAAACCAGTTATTAACCTAGATAATTGCAATATATTTGAAATTACAAAATTTTGTCGAAATCGGACATGTCGTTTTGAAATAAAACGTAGACTACGTTTGTATGGAAAGTTGTATTTTGGTCTAGGGTAAGGGGACTCTTAATGCCGCAGACGGAAATTTATGCCCAGCAGTGGGTCATTGAAAGCTGACGATGATAATGATGACAATAAAAGTTTGAAAAACAACGAGTTCATGAATTTGTACTCTCTTTGTGTTTCTCTAGCATCGAGAAAGATCATAAAAACGTTTGAAACATAACCCTTCTTTATACAGTTATTTACATAAATGCTCTTCGTGAACCCTAGGGTCTGTTTAACCTAAAAGGGTAAATACCCTTACAGGGTAAACAAACTCTAAGACACCAAAGTAACTTTTCACGTCATAGAGCGTCTAAGTAGATAAATATTTTTATATATATATATATAGTTAAAAATATAGTTTAAAATACCATAATTCAGACTTCATAATCTTGCATGCTAACTGACTTAAGTTTGGCAAAGCCGATTTTTAGAGTTCCGTACCCAAAGGGTAAAAACGGGACCCTATTACTTAGACTTCGCTGTCTGTCCGTCTGTCTGTCACCAGGCTGTATCTCAAGAACCGCGATAGCTAGACAGTTGATATTTCACAAATGATATATGTATTTCTTTTGTCGCTATAACAAAAAATACTAAAATTAAATATTCAAGTCCCATACAAAAAAACTTGATTTTGTACGGAACCCTTCGTGCGCGAGTCCGACTCGCATTTGGCCGGTTACTTATTTTTATTTTCGACTATTATTTTAATTAAACTATGCTTGGTGATCTAGAAAAGCCCGTGGTTCGATTTATTGCGGGTATGTATGTCCGTTCCACGTTGCATATTCGGACAATTGGATAAATAAGGAAGTTCAAATTATAATTAATTACTTAGCTCAAAGAAGCTTGTTATTAATAATTATGCCCGGATAACCATGCCTCCCATGCTGGTCTGGGAGAAATAAAAAACTTAGAATGTACCAGCTGCTTCTCTTCCCACGCAGATCGTAAAAGCCGATCGAGGGAATGGGCAAAAATGCAAATCATGTTAACAGGCGATGCGGCTAGCAACCCATCACTGTATTGATTGCTTTTCCATCTTCTCGCCCACCATGACGCTAAAAGTGGCTTTTGGGTCTTGCGGCCCTGGGCTCTGCATAGAACCGCAAGACCCAAAATGCTCTGTCTGCCCCATTAGGGATAAAGACGTGATAGTATGTATGTATGTATGCCCGGATATTAGAAAAAAATATCCCAACTTATCACTTGGTCCATAACATATACATACTCAGTCGCAAATAACATGAGCATGAGCATAAGCACGTAGTAAGCATGCATCAGTAAGTTTCCGCGCCGTGCTGCGAGCATTCACTTTATATGCAGACCTACGAGTCTGCAGTAAATAGCACCTTGGAAGGTTGTCTTACTCTTTCTCTACTAATAAAATAGGGACTGGGTCAAAAATATATTATTTTACTAGCTGTGCCCGTGGGCTTCGCTCCCCGTGGGAATTTCGGGATAAAAACTATCCTATGTCCTTCCCTGGGTATCAAACTATATCCATATAAAATTTCATCTAAATAGGTTCAGTGGTTGACGCGTGAAGTGGTAACAAACAAACAAATATACAAACTCACTTTCACATTTATAATATTAGTAGGAAGTAGGATAGGATAGGATTTAGTCCGACAACTAGATTATCCAAACATAAAGGACCCACGTTTTGTTTAGCGAAGTAGTCAAAATTCATAAGGATACAGCTATTCAAAGTTTGATTGTGGGGGTGATTTACGTCACCCTTGGGATAAAAATCACCAATCATGACGTCACGCGAAATTCAAATGCCCTGTAACTTCGTCATTTTGTTTTTGTTACTACGAGAAAAAAAGTATACCAGACCTTTTAATGTTCTATCTAATAAGCCACATACCGTCGAGTCACCGTTCATAACACTCGCCGCGATGATAAATGTCTAAATCGATTAAAAGTAATCGGCATTTCCGACTACACTACTTAAGTAAAACGTTAAAATGATTTAATATGTATAAAAAGTTTTCATTAAAAAACAAAACGCCAAAACATAACAACTCTAACTATTTAAGAAAGCTTGTCTCTAGGAAACTATATGCGCAATTCTGTATTTTTCTTTTCAAAATAGTCCACAATTTTCATATTTATCTCTTTTACGTCATATACCGGCGCCAAGGAGCAATATATTATCTATTGAATGACGCAGTATTTTATCACCATTTTTACTAAACTCCTAAGGTAGTAATAAAATGAAGGCTTAGTGTCCCGTTTTGAGTTGTGAGTTCACTATTCAGATGTCTTTATTTGTTTTATGAGTGCACCTTCATTTTTTCGTGCTACCATCGTTCTTTCGCACCATTGTTTCTACGTTTTACATACAACTTCTCGTCGTACGTAATAATAGCTTTTGTCATTAGTATTTTTCATATTTACTTGTGTGTGACGTCATCTAAAAATTAAATCATGAGGTACTGATACACTATCACTTCTTTATCCCTAACAGAGTAGACAGAGCCTTCAGTAACATTGGTTGTTAGCCGTATCGCCTATTGACATGATTTTTACGACCTGCGCAGGACATAAGCAGGCACATTCTACGTTATTTCTTTTCTCCCTTATCAGCATGGAAGATGAAATTAAATCCCAAAGAATGTGTAAGGACAGATATGGAGAAACAAGGGGCTAGTGCAAATATGGCGAATATCGGAAAACAGTTGACATACAGAGCCGACCCCAAATAGGGAAATGGCGAGGAGAATGATGATGATGAATCCCAAGCTTACATTAAAGCAGAACTTTTTTTTACAAAAAATAGGTATCTACACGTCTGTTTTGAAAAGGAAATGAGTGGCAATGCAAAGAAAAATGTAAAATAACAACGCTCTTAATTACTTTTTACATCGCGTTGTCCGGTCTCTAACGGGTCATTGTTGGCCAAAATTTTTGCCTAAATACATTTTTGCTCCAGAGAGAGTGATTTTAATCAAGGTTGAAGTTATTATTTATTGATTCCACCAACCCGGTTTTTTACAGCCTATATCAGTCCACAGCTGAACTCTAATAAAGTCTCCTCCAATAAAGTGAATTTTTTACAAGTTCTTGCCTACGAGTGTTGACGGAGTAAAAGAGGTTTGCAAAGACCGAGACCCGTAGTTATGCCCCACCAAAACTGCCACGGGACCTCGATGAACTGCGTGCGGCCTACTCAATGACTAAATGATCTCAAAATTTTACTTTTGAGTTTAGTCAACACTTTTTGTTTCAATTTTTTTTCTTTTGACTATTTAATAAGGTCTTACTAACGATTCTTATGAAATGGCCTTCTGCTCCAAAACCAATGAAAAATAACAGTGTATAGCCATATACCTTTCTTAATTTCAACAAAGTCTTTATTTTTTAGTTTGTAAGTAATAATATTTTCTTATTATATTATCTCTGCATTTTAACGTCTTAAAATATCTAATTTGGCTATAACCAAAATGTTTTTATGAGTCATAGACTGTACTTTATCAAACTTTATTGTATATGATGTAATAAACGGAGGCAATATTAGGACATAATATTACTTTTCCTTGAATTTATATCTCTCATTGCCGTAATGGCTGTATAATAAAATGGGAGGTATCTGTGCAAAGGTGCTTAGGAATGCTACGAAAATAATGCTCATAAAGATAGATACTTGTATGTTGACATTTATTCAGAAATATATCTCGAAACACGTTGCATACGTAACGACCTGCGAGGCGTTTTGGTAACCACGCTAGTTTTCGGTCTCCAGCCAGTCTTTTTCTAAATGTCTTAGGTCTTGTGGGTGTTTATCAATATTTATGTTATTATCAACAATAGTCATCATCAGGTCATTTTGTATTCACTGCAGGGGCACGAACCTCTCTGTACTACCAGAGCCATACTTGGCCTGAGCAGCCAGAAGACTAAGCCTACACTCTCCTCGCAGGCCAGACGGATTGGAGAGGCCTCATTGATGTTAATAAGCTTTGTTTAGCTTGTGTTTCCTAAGTCGTCTTCTATGACATCCGCGGGAGGACTTGGAGTGGCCCTATTCTATTCTGCCCGAAACTTCACGGCACTTACTGAATCAACAATATTAAATATTTTCAACTAATGTTTGCTCATTTCAGGGGCCTATCTAGCAGTAGTGTGCATTTCATACAAACATATATAATTCGTCTACCCTGTGCTACCCTAATCGCATAATAGCGAAAACTGTATTTTGGTTAATATGCAGCCGTTCTCGTAATTTAGGTAAGATTAGTGCCTACCCTGTCAAAAATATTAGTGTACGTCACTGCTATCTAGTGGGCGGTAAGCCACCACTTTGACAGACGATAATATTATACAAAACGTAGTATGACCAACGCGCAACGCCCACATAACTTTAACATCAAATGTGCGGATAAAACGATGAATATAGCGTTTGTGAAAACTCTGATTTACACCAAAAATCCAACATTTTAACTGAGTTTATCAAAAAATGTGGCTTCACTACTCGTAGGACGCGAGGCGACAACCACAAACATATTTACTGGCTTGGTAACTGCTGAAATGTCGACCGCCGATTTTAATTATATTGCTGTAAATATTTTAAAGCTTTTCGATGGTTTGCCTTTTTTTACATTTTTTTTAGCCTGTGCTATTGTTCCACTGTTTGGCAAAGGGCTCCCCCTGTTTTTTCCACGCTTCCCTATTCTGAGTATTTCTGAGCATTATGCTGCCATCCACTCATGAAAGAGTCTATGTCGTCCCGCCATCTCTTTTGTGGTCTACCCCTGCGTCTGCGGCCTTCTGGCACCCATAAAGTGACTTTTTATATAAAATTTATTTTATTAATTCTTAAAACATAAATTATACTTACTTAAATAAAAATAGGCAATATACATATAATTAAAACAATAAAATTTTTGTCTTTTGAGATAATAAATATTTTAGAAGTAGAAGAAAGAAGATACGTTCTGTATAAAAAGTTGCAAATTTTTTGATAGTTTATTTTTGTTTTGCTTTGAACATTCTGAAATTTTTAAATGAAATGCAAAAAAATAAGTTTATGAAATCGTTTTGCGAAAAAAATTATAACCGCTTAATGGTTACTAAAACATTTTTAAGTAATAATGCACTTGATAAAATAGTATAAATAAATAACTTGACCTTCCAATGTTTTTTTTATTCCGAAACCTTCTTAGTTACCTAATAATATCACTGAGTATATACCTTACTTACATACATATAATCTTCGCCAGATATTTACTATCAGAGTAAGAATATGTATAAACCTTATTGGCTATACAGACAACATAAACCTATGTTAATTATAATAGCCACAGATTATTGGCATTACTTAGGTCGATTGCCAATTACTGGCCAGACCATAATAGTTAATTGGATTTATAAAGGACGCCACATTTCCTCCTTTATTAACGATGCGTACATAATAATGTTCTGAAGTGCTTAAAGAAAATGAGATTGACATTTAGATCGAGTGTTTTTATTATCCTTTTATTCTAGTGCATGTTTAGCAAGTCAATAGGATATTTTTTAATGTGTAAGTTTTTGGTTTATATTTAATATATAAATAAAACAAAAAATACTACCTACAAAAATTTTTTTTGTTACATCAAGAATATTGGTGTATTGTATTTATTATGGAGCAGCCGTGTGGTTTCCGGCAGAGTAGAATAGGACTACTCCAAGTCTTCTGTGGATGTCGTAGAAGGCGACATAAGAAATACGCTAAATAAAGTATATATACATCATGAGACCTCTCTCACCCGTCTGGCCAGCGAGGAGAGTGTAAGCCAAATCCTCTGGTTGCTCTGTCCAAATATGGCTCTAGTAGTATACAGAGGGTCTTGCTCCTGCAGTGGAGACTAAAAAGACCTGATGAGGCTATGAAGAAAAGTGGGAGCGTGGTGGGGACATCTCACTAACCTACCTAATAGCAGTGACGACAACGCTGTTCGTGCAACTTTTTTTGTTATTTGAGAGGTTCCCGCTCATACTCCACCGACAAGAGCATAGCTCTTTAATAATATATAGAGGTTCCCTTTCCACCAGATTTTATTTATAACATAATAATCTGACCAAAAATATATTTGTTCTTTAAAAACATTTCGTTTCCGGTTTCGGATTATGTTACTTATTGATATAAATAATAAAAATAATTTAATGAAATACCTTATTCCATGCTGTTGGCCTACGACGAATCTAAACGTCTTTTGACATAAGACGAAAAATGAGCCAGCACATTATTGCAGTGTTAATTTTTTTAACACTTATTATATAAAAAAATAAGCCAATATTCGAAACTCTCTATCATGAAAAGGGAGAAAAGAATAGACAGGTGTTTTCCTCTCCGACTTCTAAAAACTTTTATTACAAGAAAGGCGTTAGATGTGAAGGTTAATGGTAAGAGTATGGGGGTAAAAAAGGAATTAGTCTCGAATGGTCTTAAATGTAAATAGTATATGGAAACACATCTAAATCGCAACTCGGAACTCGTTTAAATAGCAACTCATCTAAGTTGCAAGTAGTCTCAAAGGTAAGGAAAACACACATGAAATAGAGTCAAATGAAAAATATTGCATTAACCCCAAGTAGGTGGAAAGCTGGAAGCGGAATTTGTTCATAATTATTAACTCTCTCTTTCAAGTCAGTATATCTTTTAAATCCGTCTAAAATAAATCTACGGCAACGTCGACAACCAAAGCTGCGTATTATATGTGAAATCCCCCATTGTGTTTCATTCCACGCCTGGAAAAATTTCATTTTCTGGGACGTTCTAGAATATGTGTTCTCTCAAATTGAATGTACGCGAGAAAGGCGACAAAATGGAACTGCATAAGCCATGTACGATGCACGATCTTTTAAACATTACAAGCTGTGCCCTTGGGCTGCGCTACCCGTGAAAATTTCGGGATAGAAACTCTCCTATGTCCTTTCCTGGGTATCAAACCATTTCCATATCAAATTTCATCTAAATAGGTTCAGTGTGACATGGTTTAATTTAGCTCGTGTCAGAACTTAGCAACTTTTCGTGTAGATACCTAGATATTAATTGCAATTGGCTTCAAATAGATTTTTGTTGGACTCTGGACAAACGATTCATGTAACTGAATATACCACTCTGGAGTGGTCGATACTTAAGCAGGAAGTGACACAGGGGCCTTTCTCTACTTGCTTATTGCAGGCTGTGTGAGATATATAACGAACAGTAGATTCGAACTGATAACAACACAAATTAAAATATAAAGTTAAATAATATAACTGAATTTAAATACCCACTGTCTTTTAGACTTTTAGACGACCTGTGTGGCGTAGAGGTCACCATACCAATCAAGAGGTTCCGGGTTCGATCCCTGGTCCAGGAAAAAAAATCACCTTTTTCAAACTGTCCTGAGTCTTGGATGTTTATCTATATATGTATTTGTTATAAAATATAGTATCGTTGAGTTATTATCCCATAACACTACACTATAGTCTCAAACTTTGGGGCTGGCTCAATCAGTGTTATTTGTCCCTATATATTTATATTTATTTATTTCTGCCTATATAAATTTTGTAACTATAGCAAACAGTCTAGATATTACAGTTTAGGCAAACAATGAGCTTGGGTAAATGCCAACATCGTTCAAAAGCTCTGCAAGTATTGGAAGAAGCGAGATGAAAACTTGCCAAATGTAAAGGGTTACATATTCACTGTTCGATAAAGTCATTGAACTATACACGGTGATTTTTTATTGGTTTTGGAGCCGAAGACCACTTAATAAAACCTAATTAGCTAGTCAAAATGAAAATTCAGAACCAAATTTTTTTGACTAAAACTCGAAAGTAAAATCGTGGGATCAATATGTAGTGCCGCCGCCGGCCGGCCGCCGGGGTCACGCGAGTTCACGCGACAGTTTTGGACGAGTGTACTACGTGGTCTCGATCGAAAATAAATTTTGTAACTTTTTTATCTTATGTCATACACAAATTTGGATTACGTATATGGATAGAGTAATTTATTTACTATACGACATTTCCTTTTCCAAAACCAATGAAAAGTCAGCGTGTTAATATGATGTAACAAAATATACAGAAACTAGTTTAAGGGTGAATTCAGTCCATGATAATGAACAACTTTCCTAAAGTAACATATATCGAAATATGAAAAATATTTTTTGGTTTTCCATCCAAACTTGGATCAGCTGATCGGTCAACTTGTATGGAAGGCCATAAATTTATTTTTATATTTCGATATATTTTTCTCACGGAAAGTTGTTTAGTATCATGGACAAAATTCACTCTTAAAACAATTTCAGTATATTTTGTTAGACCTTATTTATCTCTATAAATATCAATAGATAATAAGACTGCAGAATGTTTGCAATAGGAACCCGGTCATTAAAATCTTTGGGAGAGGCCATGTCCAGCAGTGGACGTTATGCGGCTGAAATGATGATGATGATGATGACGCTACATCTCTTCAGGTTTTTTCTTATGGAGTCTGACACTGTCAGATATTTCGAGCTGCCGAAAAGCATCTGACATAGCATGACGACTGACGTATAATAATGACAGCCGGTACTAACTCCACGTGCCTTCCGAAGCACGGAGGAAGTCTAGAAATGTTTATGCCACATGTGGTCACGTGTGTAAAACGTACTCCAATGATCTGTTTGTGCTATGTAGCACTTACTTACTCAACGATATTATATTTTGTAATAAATATACACATAGATAAAACACCCCAAGATTTTGAAAAATGCCATTTTCCACCTTGCCCTGTGACCGGGGATCGAACCCAGAGCCTCGCAAGTAGAGGACTATAGCGTGTAACCATTAATTCAACCATCAATCGAATACTACCATCGATACACTGCAATACTTATTATAAAGAAGTACTTATATGCGAGTTTGTTTCAGTAATCTACGTTTCAATTAGATACCTACATCATTTAGTCGCGTTCGTAATGTAGAATTTGCAATAAGTGAGATTAATGATCATAAGTGTATCGTCTTGTTATCTAAGATCCATCAGCAAATAATGTATTTGGTTGACATGGGAGGAAGAGTAAAATTATAACAGGGATAAGAGAGCAACAACTGTCCAATTATTCGTGACATAACACAAAATAACGACACCCAAGAGATATGATTATATGATAAAAATGATAGACGAAGACAATATTAAAGAGGAATCGCTGCAGATGCAAAATTGGGTTTGACGAGTTTTATTGATGGTGTGTGAGAGGTGGAGTGGCAGCAAATCATGTTGCTTGCTAGTGCTACAGCTACAGATAATATAAAATATAGTTTCTATTAACTGCTAGTGGTGAGAAACGAAGAGTCATGTCATATATCACAGGAATCCTACTTTGTATATTTGTTTGTCACCACTTCACGCTTCAACCACTGAACCTATTTAGATAAAATTATATATGGATATAGTTTGATACCCTTTAATACAAAAGCCACATGAAAGCGAAATTTATTTTATAACCCACTTCAAAAAAGGAGGTAGTTCTATGTTCGACTGTATATTCGTTCGTTTTACGTTAATTGTTTTATGGAAATTAGTTCTTTATCATTCACTGAACTTGGTCCAAATACATGGGTGATTAATAAAAAAGAATTTGCGATCAGGAAACAAAATTAGATAGGTAACAATGAACAAAAACTAACTTTTATTTCAGTGTCATTGTTAATACTCAGTTCCCTAGTGAAGGAAGCCAGAAAAGGCATGACGACGACCTTGACCTGTCTGAGACAAGTCTGGACCACAAATTGCTTTTGAATTAGATGTATTCAGCATCTATATTAATGTATCTATAGTTAGTACGTATTCAGTATCTATGATTTGTGTATTCAAGGATTCGAATTATGTTTTGATTATACTATTATAAATTATAAGTACCTGGGTGACCGAGCTTGGCTCGTTTACATCTCAAACATTAACTACATTTTTTAAACTTGTCTAAAAACAGTACAAAATAAAAAAATATATATAAATTTGAGCATAAAAAAACAAAAGTAAGTCACCGAGTGGGATTCGAACCCGTAACACTCTTTCTAGCGGTCAGCATCCTTAACTGCTGAGCTAAGCGGATGGCGGCCGGCGCGACGAAATTAGCGACCATATTCTGCGTGGAAAGAAAAACGAATGAAAACTCGAAAACACGCGTTTTTCCAAACATAAGACTAATCTAGATCGATTGTTTACCCCCAAAAACTCCCATATACCAATTTTCAGCGAAATTGTTAGAGCCGTTTTCGAGATCACAGAAATTTATAAATAAATAAATATACAAGAATTGCTCGTTTAAAGGTATAAGATAAATCAGAAGAAATTTATATAATATTAACAGTTTTCATAGCCTTATTTTGCAAAGATTTTACATACTTATAACTTACAAACTTTTTTTGACCAAAAAACGGTTTAACATTGATAAAATACAGTCCTGGCACTTAAACTAGGAAAAACCTGTATGTTTATGATAGGATAAAGTTAGTTCCTTCCCAATCTGAGTATTTAAACTTTTAGACTTTATATTTCGTAGACCTAATCACAAAAGACTACATTTATGTTTTTATTTTTCTGCTAAGATAAGAAAATCTGGCATAAGTTAAATAGACAGTATTTTTACAGAATTAATTTATAGCTCACGGAGTCCAAAGATAATTTGGGTTCCTTATCCAAGGATGCCAGCGGGACCCTATTAGATAAGCCTTCGCTGCTGTTCGTCTGTCAGTCTGTTAGTAGCGTAATAATATAATAATAATAATAAAATCTTTTATTTTCAGACAACTTAGTCCATAGAAAGAAAAAATTACATTAAATTCATTCAATTAATTAATTAAAATTCATTTAACTAAAATAAATTAAACATAAAAATAAATAATAATTAAAAATAACTACGTGAGATAGATTCAGTAATGGTTACTCTAAATTAGTATATAAGATGTAGTTATATTCAATAGAGTTAGAGTCGTTACTATGTAAGGAGTAGGTTTAAGAAGATGGAATAAATATAATCAACGGCTCTCGTGTTTCCATCACCACTCCCAACCACAACGCTACCTACTGGACACCTACATCAACCCAACGACATGGCACATATCATTTTTGTTATTGCATGGCGACCGTGACTGCTGAACCGAATTGGAAAAGAAGCTTTTGTTATTGCATAGGAAAGAAGTCCATTTTGAAGAAGAAGACTAACGGAAACCGGATTTCGGCGACCTCCCTGGGCTGAAGATAATGAGCAAGAAATACTGCTGTTTTACTTCGCGGCCACTACATTGATGCAATGTGCTGAGGATATTTTGAAGGTATTTTTGTTTAATTCATTTATTGATGAAGCCATGATTTTAATGTATGAAGAACCGAACCGAAGCTGCATTTGAAACGTGTGTTTTTTTAGACTTCATCAAACGTACGTGCGTTTCGGCATATAACTATATACGATAGTTATATTTTGATTTTTGGACTGATTTGTGTAGTGTAATTTAGTAATTATAGCTGTTTATTATCTTTTAACCAAATTTTTCTTTCAGCATTGATTTTTAATTTTTATAGTTCTTAATTTTTCAGAGAAGTAGTTCCTTTTGGTTTTTCTTTTAGCAATCATGGAAAATTTTGATATAAAGACAGCACTTTCAATCTTGCCGGTAATTGACAAAGATGAAGATCAAATTATTCAATTCATCGATAACTTAGATTTTTACAAAACATATATACAATCAAATAATCATGACATGTTAATTCAATTTGTACTTAAAACACGGTTATCTAAATATGCTAAATTAAAATTAGACAAAGAGTACGGTTCAGTAGATTTGCTAATCAATGACATTCGGAAATATTTATTGCCTAAAAAATCGTTTACATCTATTTTAACAAAACTTTTAAATTGTCGACAGGGAAAAAGATCTATTTTGGAATTTGGTTACGAAATTGAAGATCTATTAACTAACTTAACTATAGCACAGTCGGAACACAATCAAGCGGCATATGAAATTTTAAAACCAATTAATGAAAATCTCGCGATTAAACAGTTTGCTAAAGGTTTGAATTCCGAAAAACTGAGTATAATTGTTTCGTCACGAACAGTTTCCTCTTTGAGAGAAGCTATTAGTTTAGCAGTAGATGAGGAGGATTCAAAACCAAAAGATTTGAATAATTCTTTCTGTTTGAATTATGAAAAATCAAGTAATTTTGTGCCGTTAAATAATTGTAAAAACGTTAATAGAAATAAAAATAATCGATCTTATTGCAAACGTGACAAATTACATAATACGCATTTTCGAGGTCAAGCGCAATCAAACATTACTAGCAAGCAAGGTAGACGATCTCGCGTAAAGACGCATCAGCAAAATTTCAAAGGTCACGCATTCACTTTATCAGCATCAAATACTGCGATTAAAAATAATGAAATAACAATTATGTCCTACAATAATGAAAATCAAATTAATTTAAGGTGTCATAATAAAAATATGGATTTGATAGCCGATTCAGGTGCCAGTATTTCGTTATTAAAATACGAATGGTTAAATAATAATTTTCCAATTGTAAAATTGCATCCAAGTCAAATAAAAATTAAAGGCGTTTGTGGTGAAATAATGTCAATAGGACATGTTTATTTAAATTTGACTCATCGAGGATTCGTTTTCAAATCTAAGTTTTATGTTTTTAAAGAATTGCAATGTTCCTCGGATGGAATTTTAGGGAATGATTTCCTTCGTAAATATAAAGGCGTTATAAATTGTGGGCAAAGACAAATAAGCTTAAAGCATCCGCGATGTAGGAATAGACTTTATTTAAAGTTATTCTCTAAAAATAAATATTGTAATTTTGATACGACGCTATCGAAACGTGATTCGCTGTATAAGGAAAATTCACCGCGTTGGTGTCAATCCGACGAAAGGTCGAAAGGACCTAGGATTGTTGAAAAGGCACAAGCCTGCTATGAGCTCTTGATCGTGGATAGTAAAGACTTCAATAAATATAAGTCTAAATTCGCACGAGTGATATCAAATAATCTCGTAATTAGTAACTTTACTATTTATCTAAACCAGGATTCGGTACTAACGAAGGTACGCATAGACGAATCGTTAGGAGAACTTGGTAGGCTTTGTAATAGGCTAAATATTGTAGAGATTATAATGGTGAAAAATAAGCTCAATGAGGATTTCGTCGAAAAAATTTTGCGGTGTGCGTCAGATTTAAAATACAATAATAATTTGCCTCGTATAAAAATAAAAAACAGAGGTCTTGTCAATTATTTTGGGAAGTTGAAAGAATGTCAAAGTTTCCTCATGTGAAGTTCTTATAAGTAATTAAAAGAATCTACTTCTGCTGTTTTAGTTATTTGGTTGAATAATTGTAACTAGAGAAATCTAGTGTAAAGAAATAATTGAAGTAGGTACATAGTTAATAAATTATACGTTTGTTAAGGGTTTTGTTAGGAAATCAGGAAATAGTTTGTCGATTCTACTATAAGTCTAGATTCTAGAAACCATGTGATAGTTTTATTATTTAAAAGGACATTTTATAATTTTTTTTTTCTCTCCTTGTTATATTTTGTTGGTAATTTTTAATAGATGGATAAATTTTAAAGATACTGTTATCTATAATAACTAAGTATCTATATATTTTATGGTTTGTTTATAATATTTTAATCTTCAATGTTAAATAGGTACTTAGGTTTATCTTTTCAGGGGAGGGAACCCCAACGTTTTCAGGGGAGGTGTAGTAACGTGATAATATGCATATACATGCTTATTATAAGTTACGTGCTTTGTAAGCTACGTGAGATAGATTCAGTAATGGTTACTCTAAATTAGTATATAAGATGTAGTTATATTCAATAGAGTTAGAGTCGTTACTATGTAAGGAGTAGGTTTAAGAAGATGGAATAAATATAATCAACGGCTCTCGTGTTTCCATCACCACTCCCAACCACAACGCTACCTACTGGACACCTACATCAACCCAACGGCATGGACGTATCATTTTGATATTGCACCACACAATTTGCCTCTTTGTGACGAGAATTCAACAGTTCATCGCCCTGCCCCCCTCACATGCAGGTCGATGAATCGGCTCAGGATAGCCGAGTCCATCCTGTCTGCAAACACCTTCAGAATGCCGTTCGTGCTCCCCCTTAGTCGGTACATTATTGACGCAGTCTTTCTCCGCATTATCGCATAAAAATCGTCAACGCGAGCATCCGCAAACATACCTGAAGCACTACAGAAACGAGGGAGCCCAAACAAAACCCTAAAGGCGTCATTGTACTGCACTCTAAGTGCGTCATACGACTTCTTTGTAAATGTCGTCCACAGACCACATGTGTAGAAATTTTGGCAATATGTTTTAAAGAGCGTCAATTTTACAGCGGCTGGTGCAACGACAAAATCTGTGCGCTAGCATATTGCCTCGGACCGACAACGCCCTCCTTTCCCGGTGTATGTCTTGGTCATCCTTCAGGGTCTCTGTTAATATATGGCCAAGATACCTAAACTGAGAGGCACGGTTTAAAACAACACCATTTAGAGTTATAGGTGGAACATGTTTGGGACTCTTATTTGTACCCGTAAAAACCATGTACTGGGTCTTTTTAACGTTGTATCTTAAACCGTGGCTCTCCCCATAAGCTTCGCACTTACTTAATAATTCCCTCAAACCAGAAATTGAGGCACTAAGCAAACTCATGTCATCCGCGTAACTGATGTTATTTATGCTGACGTCATCTATGCGACACCCTACCTTCATGTTACTTAGTTCCTCAATTAACTGATTCATGTACAAATTAAACAACCTAGGTGATGTGAGCCCGCCCTGTCTAACGCCACACTTACGTGTATATTCGTCCGAATAAACATTACCCCATCTCACAGTGTTTTTCTGATTATTATACCAGTATGAAAAGATGTCTATCATGTCCGATGGAATGCCTTTATTTATATATGTAATATTTTTTTAATAACTTACTTAATTTTAATTTGTGAAATCTGAAGTTGGTTGATGTTCGCATTAATAATTTTGTGCTATGAAATTATACTTCTAAAATAATACTTAAATTATTAAAATGAATGAACGGGTTACTCACGTATAGAGTCAGCTACTGCCAGCATGTTTCGACCTCATCCGGAGGTCTTTATCAGGGCAAATGTGACTAAAAGCCCGTACACCGCACCGGCTCGTGACAAACTGAAGACCTCCGGATGAGGTCGAAACATGTCGGCAGTAGCTGACTCTATGACTTAGTCGCGAATGGTCTTAAATGCAAATGGTACGTGAGTAACCCGTTAACTCATTTAACTATTGTCTGTGACTCACGTTACATTTAATCAAAAAATACTTAAGTTGTTACTTTTCACCAGATCAATAAAAAGGAAATTTTCAATTTGAAAGGGTCATGTTATCAAAGAGTTTCAAATTAAACGTTTTTACAAAAGCTAGGAGCCGCGACGGTGCCGAACAAAAAATTATTAACGAACTGTATTGGTAATAAGAGCTTTGGAATTGAAAAGAAACGCTTCTATTCCTTTCTTTTATATATTGAACAGTTTAATAGCAAAAGGACTTCGTTTTCAAATTTTAATTACAAGAAAATTGTAGTTTTCTCTAGGTAGATATCCTTGAAATTAAAACCAATGGGCTGCAGGCAGCCTGCGGTTTTTCATTCGGCTTTTGATCGGCCTTCGGCCTCGCCACGCAACGCACGCATTAGTCAGTCAGTAGTAATGTAGGTTTATTAAAAAAAAATACATATAAGGGTTCCTTGTTTACAACCGAACCCTAAAAATCCAGTTATGATAATCCAATGACATGACTTGTGAACGGTGGTGTAGTTTGGGGTTGAAGTTAGTTTTTGGTTTTGAAAAATTATATTGGGACAGGTCCTTACTCCAACATGAAATGATGCAGAAATAGGCTGTTAAAACTTAAAAAAAAAAATCATTCAATCTTATTCCTTTTATTTATTTAAAACTTTATTTACCAATAATAAATTGTACAAACCGTCATCATCAGGTCTTTTTGTCTCCACTGCAGGAGCAAGACCCTCTCTGTACTACCAGAGCCATACTTGGCCAGAGCAGCCAGAGGATTTTGGCCTACACTCTTCTCGCTGGCCAGAGACGGGTTCGAGAGGTCTCACTGATGTTTAAACGGTACAAAAAGTGGACTTAGTAATTAAAGCATTCTCTTCCAGTTAACCTTCGGGATAAATAGAAATCTAGCATAGTAGGCGTAAAAGTAAGGTACTCAAAAGGTAATAAGTCCTTACAACAAACATACAGCACATTAAATACATATAATTACATATACATATTATATAATACAATATAAATGATTTTTTCTTAAACAGATATCTGTTCGAAGTAATTTAAAGATCCTCCTCTTTTTCAACTATACACCTAGGTACTTTAGCACTATCGACCCTTGGTTATATCTATCTTTTAAGAGATATGTGTAATTGTTTACAAGTTCAAACAATTGTGTATTCGAAAGAAGTCTGTAAAATAATTGGAAACAAAACCTCTTTTCTACTTCTGTAACTTCACAAGTACAAATCGAGCGTAACAGAACCTTTTAAAACAAAGTAACTTCCCTACATTCACAAGTGATTGTTTCCAGTAAAAGTTAGCAATGAAATTCATTCCACACATTCTACGCGATAATTTATATACCTCTTATTCTTAAATCGTCTCTATATTGTGTTGCTTATACTTGAAATTATATTTCTTTGTGTATCGATACAAGGGTATTGTTCGGAGAATACGTTTGAGAACAAATAGAGAGAGGAAATCGATATACGAGTATAGAATAACGTTTAGAGACTATCATAAAAGGCTATAGGTAATATTTTTCTACAGTAAAAGTGAGGTTTCTTTTGTCTAGGACTGCTTTGTAGCATCCTCTGTAGACTTCGGGTGAAAAGACTTTATTCCATACTAGCCGAAGCCCGCGACTTCGTTCGCGTGGACTTTCTGTCTCTGGAAAATACTCATCAGGCTGAACAACTTTTGCTTAGGCGTTATTTTTATATTTCTTACAGTTTAGCTGAACCATTATAGTTTTGCATATAACAAAAAAAGTTTAATTCGAATCCGTTCAGTATTTCCGGAGATTAGCGTGTACAAACAGACAGACATTTATTTTTAAATTCTTACTCTATTACTATGTCTCCATCGCCACCAATATTTTTTTGGAAATATATTTAATGTACAGACACACTTTTTAGTGATTTATTATACGTTTAGATCTAGGCACTGCTATCACCAACCTGCTTGCTCAAGGTTGTTTAGGGGAAATCCTGCCTTAAGGAAGTGACTCTTCGTTCAACAGTGGACTTAAAAAGGCTGGGAATAAGAAGAAAAAAAGAAAGCTTACATACTTTCATCAAAAAAGTTATGAATACTGAATACACAAAGTTTGCATTTGCATTATTTGAGCATCCTCCTAATCCAGAATTTGCAAATGTTGCACGAGCTAGAAAATATGAATAACAGTGAATTTGCTGTTACGAGAAAGCAAATGAATACAAAAAGTTGTGTGAAATTACACGGGTTCATAATTAGGTTGGTTAAAGCTGGAGAGAAAAGTATATTATAATGGGATTCCCGTCTGCGTTTTCATGTTACACTCTGTATTTCCAACCGCAAAACATAATTTTAATAAGTAACTAAATACATATTGTTTTCTTTACTTAAATTTTTATGGGTTGGTATTTTTGGTAATGTTTATTTTATTATCAGTTTGTTAAAAGAGGGTTATGTTTTTTATGGCGTTGCATAGAAGTGACAGTTAAAGTATATGTTCCGATGATAACATAATTGAGTATGAAGTATTTATTCTATATTTTATTATTCTCTTTGTTATAAAAATTCTGGCAAGAAAATCGCCTTAACTGGAACAACGGTACTGTAAAATAAGTATGTTTTTATTCACAAAAGTTAAAATGTTCGTACATAAATAAGTTATTGATAATAACAAGCAAGAAGGCCGCTTCTTAAGATAATTTTAAATTATGTTATTCTCTTTATTTATAGGTACTATTTGGTGCAAAAATGAACATTCTGTTGTATTAAATACAACAGTTTAGGCCAAACTTTAATTGACTCTTAAGTACTTGAAGTTTAGATAGCAAATCCGGATTTACGATTCACTTGTTTTGCTGAGACGCTCGAGGATATCCATAAATCAGGCCAGATTCAGTTCCACCCACGATAAACTTCAGGAGTTGTAAGTTTATTTAACTGTAAGTGTTTTTATACTTTTAGATTGATCGTTGTCAATTTATTTAATTAAAAACACTGATGAAGTAAATAAAGCATATCACAAAGCGCAAATCATACGCTATTAGAAATAAGATGTAAAAACAATAAATATGACATACGAACTCACCAATTTATTTAAAACTTGTTATTATTACTGATAAGGACAGCGCGACGTCACCGTAGTGTTGAAGCGAGACAGCAATAGGCGAATGGAGGGGATGCAGCGAGCGATCTGATTGGCCGTTGTAGTCATTCGTTATTGCTACTAATCATGTACAGAAAAATTGCATATAATAAAGCATTGTACAGTTCAGTTTTGTTCAGTTCAGTTCAGTTTTAATCAATAGTGATCAGAAGAAATAAAAATCGAAGGAAGAAAATCAGTGTTTCAATACAGTCCCCAACAGTGTGGTCCATCGACGTCGGATATTAAGAAGAAATCAGCGGTGAAGAAATTAATTTTTCGTCATGGTCGTCACGCGCAGCCAAAGCGGTGAAGAAGAGCGGCGAGGAAGAGTCTTTGAAGATCCACCCAGGTCGCCGAGTACAGAACAAGGGATCCGCACTGGGCGTCGTATCACAGAGACGTCATCCGCCGCTAGGCAACTCGCCAGTCCTACGCTTGATACTGCGTCGAACGAGCGTAGCGCGCCGATCGCGCCCCCCACCACCGCGCCGTCAGTAACCGCGACCGTGTACCAACCGAGCGCGGCACCCCCCGCTGCCGCGCACCCCGCGTATGCGCACGCATCGAGCGTAGCGCCCCCCACCACCGCGCATCCCGCGACCGTGTACGGGCCTAGTGCTGCCACTGCGCACACCGTAGCCGCGTATGGGCCGAGTGCCGCCGCCGTGCACCCCGTTACCGTATACGGGCCGACTGCCGCCGCTGTGCACCCCACTCTCGCGTACGGGCCGAGTGCCGCCGCCGCGCACCCCGTTACTATGTGCAGACCGACTACTACATCCGCACACCTCGCGACCGCGTATCCGTCAGCGCGCCCTATTACTACGCGCTCACCCGATCGATCAATACGATCAGGCCGCTCCCGCATATCATCGTCCAGTGCTACTGCACGCATCAGACAGGCTGAGTTAACAGCTATGGAGAGGCTTGCCGAAATTAAGCGCCGTGAACTACGCCTCGAGGCCGATCTCGTTCAGAAGAAATTAGCTTTCGAGATCGCAACCATTGAAGACGAAGAAAGCGAAGCAGGCAGTACACATGAAAAAATTGATCGAGTCAACAATTGGCTGAACCAACAGGAGCCTGCCTCATCTAATCAAGAACCAACATGTACGAGCCTACTGCAACCTACAGAGCTGCCACATACAGAGCTGCCACCTACTGCTGTAGCCGCCACTACGACTCACCAATCTGTGGCACAACTGAATACGCCTGCATACAATGCTGCGCGCCCTCACACTATACGGGGGGAGCGAGAAGGCATTCACCACGAACCACGGGCTATTCATGGAGACATTGAATGGGAGAACACGCCGAGGCAGCGACGATATCAACGACCGCGTTCTGGACTGTTTTGGACGCCCCGAGATAATAATTGACCAAGCCATAGAAGACATCAAGAAGCTGCCACGACCGGGCACCAGTGCTACAGATTTAAATTATTTGGCAGTCAAGCTACAAAACATTGTTCAAGTGCTCAGCAGTCTCGACCAGCGTGGGTACCTATATAACCCCATGTTATCAAGAGAAGTAATTGAGAAGCTGAGTCCACATCTTCGATCTCGTTGGTGCGACTACGCAGAAGATAATCAGAACCAAGCTGAACCACAGATAGTTACACTATCGAAGTTTCTAATGAAGGAAGCTGATCGTGCGTTAAAGCATGCATACGCGCCGAGCACCACTACGTCATCACGAGTCACTAAGACGACCGACAACGCAGCAACAGCGCGAAAGCGAGATGCAATACGCAAGGCTTCTGCATACACTGTGGCTACAGAACCGGCCAACAACGAAGAACAGCAGTGTTTGTACTATGGGGCACATCACAAAGTCCCGCAGTGTGAAAAGTTCAAAGCACTCAACACTGAAGAACGATGGCAATGGGTGAAAGATAAAAAAGTGTGCTTCAAGTGTATTAACAAGACACATCGACGCAACCATTGCAGAGCCAAGGCTTGTGGAGTCGGCGGATGCTCGCGCCCCCACCACTCACTACTACACGCATCGACACCTACCACGCCTGCATTAGCTGTTACCGATGCCGCACCTGCGAATGATGGGACTGTGCTCACAATACGAACGAGCACGAATCAACGAACGGTGTTGTTAAAGGTGTGTCCAGTAACAGTCAGCGGCCCAGGAGGTGAAGTGAGGACGTACGCCCTGTTGGACGAGGGATCGTCTGCTACATTGATAAATGCTGAGTTGGCGAGGAAAATAGATGCGCGTGGACCTACCTCACCACTACACATCCGAGGAATCAACGCAGCACGCCAACTTGATAGTCGTCGTGTCAAGATACACCTAAAGACGGGAGTTCATGCAAGTGAGATTAAAGCGTGGACCGTCGAAGGACTCACCTTGACAAATCAAACAGTTCCGGCACACTTGCTAAACTGTGATCACCTGCGAGATCTACCGGTGGAACATCTAAGCTACGATCTAGCTGTACCTCAACTGCTCATCGGCGCCGATAATTGGGAGCTAATAGTCACCCGCGAACTGAGAACTGGCAGAAAATCTGAACCTGCTGCTTCGAAGACTCAGTTGGGATGGGTCATACACGGCAGCACGCCAAGAGCAATATACCAGAACGAAGCTTCCATTCTCCATCTGCACGTGAAAAGTGATGAAGAGCAACGACTACATGATCAAGTCAACGAGCACTTCAAGATCGACGCGCTAGGCGTGAGACTCACAACTAAGATGTCACCAGAGAATAAACGAGCACTAGACATATTCGAAAAAACAGTCACGTGTAAGGATGGCCGCTACGAAGTCGGGCTGATATGGAAGGAAGACGTCCCTACTATGCCACCCAGTTATGAGAACGCATACAAGAGACTCAAGAACCTAGAGAAGAGAATGGACAGAGACCCGGAATTTGCGAAACAATACAGCGCTCAAATTGAAAATTTGATAGCGAAAGGTTACGCTGAGGAATGCGACGGGTCCGAAAGGGAATATCCACACCGATGGTATCTCCCACACTTTGCCGTAACCAACCCTAACAAGCCCGGCAAAGTGAGACTAGTATTTGATGCTGCTGCCGTCACGAATGGGACAAGTCTAAACGACAAGTTGCTTGAAGGACCGGATCTGCTTCAATCCTTGCAGGGAATCTTGTTTAAATTCCGCGAACTTCCAGTCGCCGTATCAGCAGACATTGAAGAAATGTTTCTGAGAATTAAAATAAAGAAACAAGACCAAGCAGCCCAAATGTTTTTATGGCGAGGCAGCGAAAGAAAAGCACCACCTCGAGAGATGAAGATGACGTCGATGATTTTCGGTGCGTCATGTTCACCGTTCATCGCTCACAGCGTGCGTAATTATAACGCACATGCGCACGCACACACCCACCCTGCTGCTCTCAAAGCCATCGTAGAGAGCCATTATATGGACGACTACGTGAACAGCTATTCAACAGAGGAAGAAGCCGCCACAGTCATCAAAGAAGTCATAGAGGTGCACGCCAAAGCTGGGTTTAAATTACGCAGCTGGAATTCGAACAAAGATCGCGCATTGGTCCACGTCCCTGAAGAGTTGCACGCCCGATCATCAACACAATTGGGACACGATAACAAAACACTTGGCTTAGTCTGGAACCCCAAGGAGGACACGCTTGGATTCAATACCACCATGCCTCGTGTTCCTGCAGAGGTGCGAATGAGACAGCGCGCGCCAACTAAACGCGAAGCCCTGAGCGCGGTGATGTCCATTTATGACCCCTTAGGACTTCTTAGCTGTTTCACCATCACGGCTAAGATTTACCTACAAAGATTATGGAGGATTCAGATCGACTGGGACGAGTCACTACCTGACGAACATGCCGAAGCACTGATGAGCTGGCTTGAAAATTTGGAATTTGTCACCAAGATACGTCTACCAAGATGTTACGACGACAAACAGAATTACAGCAAGAAGCAGCTGCATGTATTTTGTGACGCCAGTCAAGACGCATACGCTACAGCTATATATTGGCGTCTGGAAAAAGAGGATGGAACCGCCCACGTCGTGCTTGCTGCAGCGAAGTCGAAAGTGTCGCCGATCAAAAGCCAAAGTATTCCACGTCTTGAACTGCAAGCTGCTCTAATTGGCACCAGACTGGCTGAAGCAGTACAGACGGGACATCGTTGGGTTGCTGATGAAGTCACCTATTGGACGGACTCTCGTACAGTCTTGCACTGGATCCGCAAAGACGCTCGACGACACACTCCATTCGTCGCACACAGACTGGGAGAGATTGCAGAACGCACCGAGATACACCAATGGAGATGGGTTCTGACGAACGAAAATGTAGCTGACACAGCCACCCGAAATAATTATGTGCCTGTGGATGCCGAAGATTGGTGGTTCACGGGACCGAGATTCCTACTAAATAAACCGGAGTATTGGCCCGAAGAACTTACCACTACTGAGGATAACGATATCGAAGTTATCAACCACACCAGCGTGGAGGAACAACAACACGTCTTGCCAAAGATAGAAAGATTCTCCAGCTTCCTACGTCTGATACGAGCGACTGCAACCATGTTGCTCTTTATCGATAAATGTCGACGCCGAGAGAAGAATCTGACCACAGAACACATGAGACGTGCTGAAACATTGTGGTTGGCCCAAGCTCAAAAAGAAAGCTTTCCGAACGAGATAGCATGTTTGCGCGCTGGAAAATCAATCAATCGCGCAAGCCGACTGATTAAGCTCGATCCAGAGATCGACGAAGACGGATTACTACGACTACGAGGACGTGTAGGTGTGGTTCAACTTCCAACCCACACCAAAAAGCCAGCAATCCTGGACGGCCGACATCCGCTCACCAAACTTATCATAATGAAAGAACATGCCAACGCAGGCCACGCCGGACGAGAACGTGTAGTGAATGAACTTCGTCAACGCTACTGGATTTTACGGCTCCGACCAACTGTGCGCACTGTGGCTCGCGAATGTACATACTGTCGAATGCGAAAGTCTCAGCCCAGTAAGCCAATATGTGGAGACTTACCGGCGGCTCGACTTGACCCATTTTACCGCCCGTTTAGTAACTGCGGAGTCGATTACTTCGGGCCAATGGTGGTTACAGTGGGACGGCGCAGAGAAAAGAGATGGGGAGCCTTATACACCTGTCTGACAACCAGGGCCGTGCACTTAGAGTTAGTCAACAGTTTGACCACCGATTCTGCAATTATGGCCTTAAGAAGAATGGCGGCGCGTCGTGGATGGCCTGCAGTGATGTACAGCGACAATGCTACCAATTTTAAAGGAGCAGACGCGGAGCTACGTGCTGCATACGCCGAGTGGGTTCCAGCACTCCAAGACTATGGACTGAACCATCACATGACCTGGCGCTACATTTCGCCGGGAGCTCCAAATCAAGGAGGGGCCTGGGAACGTTTGGTGCGTTCGGTAAAAGTTGCACTGAGCGCAGTTCTACGAGAGAAGAACCCTAAAGAAGAAGTTCTACAGACTGTCCTAGTTGAAGCGGAACATAGCATCAACACACGACCTTTGACACACGTGTCTGTCGAGCCTGATGACCCAGAAGCATTAACCCCCAACCATTTTCTGCTGGGGTCATCACAGGGCTTGCCATACACCGGTCCCTGTAACGTTGCGGATCGACGAGTCTGGAGAGCCAGCCAAGCCATCGCTGATGAATTCTGGCGACGATGGCTAAAAGAATATTTGCCAACGCTTGTACCACGAGGAGAATCAAAGAAAACACAGAATCAAGAAATCAAAGAAGGCGACCTAGTAATCTTCGTCGACCCGACGCTGCCTAGAAATACGTGGCCCCGAGGAGTCGTCGAACGAGTATACCCCGGACCTGACGGAGAAATAAGGAACGTCGACGTGAGAACAAAAGGAGGCACGTTCCGGAGACCGACGTCGAAGCTTGCTGTCCTCACCGTAGCTGGGGCTCCGCAGAGTCTTCGCCGGGGGGAGGATGATAAGGACAGCGCGACGTCACCGTAGTGTTGAAGCGAGACAGCAATAGGCGAATGGAGGGGATGCAGCGAGCGATCTGATTGGCCGTTGTAGTCATTCGTTATTGCTACTAATCATGTACAGAAAAATTGCATATAATAAAGCATTGTACAGTTCAGTTTTGTTCAGTTCAGTTCAGTTTTAATCAATAGTGATCAGAAGAAATAAAAATCGAAGGAAGAAAATCAGTGTTTCAATACAGTCCCCAACAATTACTGTACCAGACACACACATATCCACTTAGAAACCAAAAATACAAGTAAGTATAACTGCGCCCACCTTGTTTCAAGTTAGTTTTTCCTCCACACAAAGGTTGGCTAGAAGAAATAGCATTTATAGCAATAAGTCCGCCTTTGTGCCTATATTGTTTCTTGCTTTTTTGTATTTTTTATGTTTATTATGGTGCCATCAAGTTAATATGTATTGTATTGTAAGTAAAATGACGATAGTATGAGCCATGGTGACAAGAAATGACCATACAAAACCTAAATTAAACATATTAAATTAGCATATCTTATGTGCCATTTCTCGCTCCAGGCATGACTGAAAACATCCATTAACCTGTCTGTCAGAAACGACATAATTTTCCAAGACGAAGGCTTTTACTGCCTCTAAGATAAATCAGTGTGGGAAGATACATCTGCGCAACTCAAACAATGCAAGAAAACTGCTGAAGCGGGTAAATTAATTAGAAAACGCTACATAGACATGTTAAACACGATTTTGTATATTTCACTATTTTTAGACCCCGACAAAATAGAGAGGTGACATATAAGTTTGAAGCTAATGTCTGTCTGTCTGTGTGTAAATATATAGGCCAATTTCGATGCGGTTTTTTTACATGGAAGCAAGATCCCTTGCGGTAGTTCTTACCTATGTTTGATGAAAATCTAAAAAAAAGAAGTTTAAAGTTATTAAGTTATCGCTTAATAATCGGGGTAATTTGCCTGTCAAATAATAGATGGCGCTTTGGATACGTTACGATGGCGATACGGAATTATTCTAATATTTGGTTTCTCCGCCCACCGCTAGATGGCGTTTATATATGAAACTATTTAAAAGTCATGGATTTTAATTTGCCTGGCAAATGTATCTGTTAAGTTAAGCATTGTTTCACTGAGAAAAAGAAATAGCTGAACCAGTTTTGCTACTTGAGATTTGGTTAGTATACATCAAACTTTTGTTATAATTAGCAGAACCAAGTAGTAGCATGACCCAAAATATAACAATTAATTAAAACACATTTTAACTAACACAGTCACTCGATTTTGGTAACGTAAAGCAAAAAGTTTTGCTATACTAGTAACCATTCTTTCTTTTTTATCTTAGTGTTGTAGCAACTATTTATTCCATTGGTATAGTGTTCTGAGATACATATTTTACTTAGTACAGAAATCGGTATTTCACACTCTACCGCTGGTCATGTACCTTACTTTTATATTCACTCATTGTTATCATAGAAAACTATGTGATATTGTGGAGACAATAAAGAAATTTCAATTGATGCAAAGCAAATAAAATAAAATAAAGAAATTTCAATTGATACAAATGAATTAATGTTCTTTATACAAGAACCAAAAAGATCCCATGTGATTTTTGGGCTAAAATAGGATCATTATATCTCACAAAATATATTTTACTCACAAAACCATTGACTTATTCACTACACAGTGACAGAGTAACGGAAGTGGAACTAAAGTAATTTATATTCAGAGCATTCATTTTGTTTTTCTTTATGAAAGAACGCAAGTTCGGGGAAGTGAGAATTTTTTATGGTTGCGTTTTTCCTCTGGCGACATTTGTTTCTGAAGTTATAAGCCGATGAAAGTATTACCCGTAGGCGTATCTAAAGTGAGCATTTGGGTGAAAGTACGCTATTTCAAAGCCTCTGTTTTTATTAGGAAAGTTAGTTAAAATCTTTATTGCACCAAAATATAAAGTAACAGAGTAATAGATACATAAAACAGATGTGAAAAGGCGGTTTTATCGCAACTGCAATCTCTTCCAGGCAACCGAGGTACTTCGAGGAAAGTCGACCATGCTGAAGAATTACGTTACTGTAAAACTATTTATCAATAGCTGTGCCCGTGGGCTTCGCTCTACGTGGAAATTTCGGGATAAAACTATCCTATATCCTTCCCTGGGTATCATACAATATCCATATTAAATTTCAGCTAAATAGGTTCAGTGGTTGAAGCGTGATCTGTAACAAACAAACAAACAAATATACAAACTCACTTTGGCATTTATAATATTAATTAATAGGATAATAGGATAGGATAGGATTACCGTATGATTACTGCGATCATTGTTTTATCCAAATAGACTTGATTATCTAGACACAATAAGTACTGTTATTAAGAAAAGTGTGACCGCTGTGAGCTTTAATCAGCAGACCTTAAGCTATTGCAGAAGCGTATAATTGTGCAACAATCTGATTTGAATAAAAAAAAAGCCGTTAATAAGCAAGACTGAATGCTTTGGAAGTGTATCTTGACACTTCGGTTCACTGAGTTATAGGCAGGGTAAGTAAGCGATAAAACTATTTGATACTCAGGCTTTTGTCTAACAATGGGACACAATATGCTAGTTAAAAAGAATATGTATCTATGTAAGTCAATAATGATCTCAAATTAGATGATATCGCAATTTGCCCACCCTACTAATATTTTAGCTACGCCCCTGATATTACCTTATATTTATTGTTTATCCTGTTATATAATAAGAAGGTTGAAGGATTCAGTGACCATGAATGTTCTGTTATGTTTCAGCGTAATTACAAGTTTCTTAGTTGCCTATTTTCTTTTTCTTGTCTGCTCTGACTTTGCAAGAGTTCGTTGCAATATGTTCCTACTATACAACGTGGTAGGGACATACCCGTAATAAAGAAATCAAACTACGGGATGTACTTGATCACTATAGCATAATAAAATGAAAATATCAAGAAACAAATAAGCAGCCAGTTGCGAGTCGGACTCGCCCACGAAGGGTTCCGTAGTAGTATTTTTTTTTAAATTTTTATATTTGATTTGATTGAATGAAAGGTAAATTGCAGTTTATGACATATAAAAAAAAAACCTATAGAAAATAGAAAATCTTTATTTACTAGATCTTGTTCAAACCAATTTTCGCTGGTAGTTTTCATGGTAATGAACATCATATTTTTTTTTTAGTTTTATCATTCTCTTATTTTAGAAGTTACGGGGGGGGCACACTTTTTTCCACTTTGGAAGTGTCTCTCGCGCAAAGTATTCGGTTTAGAATAAAATGATATTAGCCCTTAGCCAGGCAGGGTACACATAGCGAACCACCTCAGAAATATATTTTTTCTGACGAGCAGATGCTAGCTAGAAACCGCAAAATGTCATCCGTCTATTGTCTATGATATAGTTGATTTCTGAACGAAAAAAAAAAACGCCTCTGGAAGAAAAAACTTGACATTTCGCTTGTCAAAGTGAAAATAATGGTCAACCGGCAAAATTTGGAGCAAAGTGGAAGTGTTTTTTTTTTGGATTATGGCGGGAAAAATCCCGGTAAGTGATACTATTTGTGTTTTTATGATAGCAGATAGATTGAATTATATGTTATATGTTTCGGTTTTACATGATATTTGTTTTTCTTTGAAATATTTACGCTGAAAGTTTGTGTTCAAGATGTGACTTCTGCCTGTCTGGAAAAACTTTTTGTGGTTATCATGTAACCACTGTCCTACAAGCGTTTATCCATAAATGTAAAGGCAAAACCATATTTACACATCAAATATTTTGTATGGTAGATAGATAGGTTCTTGGATCGAAGAATAACCGATACCCAGCCTATGTCCTTCTTCATGGTCCAATATAACTCTACGTTAAATTTCATGAAAATTGGTTCAGCCGTTTTAGCGTGAAAATGGATCATACATACATACATACAAAATTACATACATACACACTTTGGCATTTATAATATTAGTAAGGATACGGCAATGCCGTTTATATCCAAAATTTTGATACCTCGGGGTTACATTGATGTTTAAATAAGGTTTTAAACAAAGAAACACACAAATCTTTCCTCTTTTTATTAATATAAGCTTATATGTGGATTCACCTTTATTTTTTTCATACTTACATGTTGTGACCTAACTGGGCAGTGGTCAGATATAATCCACATCATGTATATTTAAATGGGCAGTGGTCATATCCAGACCAGGGGTTTTTTTTTTAGGAAAACATAGGACTAAAAAAAAATTAAGAAATTAGTTTCTTTATTATCATCCAATCTACCATTTTCTGTATATAAAGATGAAATAATCGCCAGGCCTGGCTAAGGGTTAGAAACCTCAATATCATTTCTGAAGACCTATCCATAGATACCCCACACGTATGGGTTTGATGAAAAATATTTTTTTGAGTTTCAGTTCTAAGTATGGGGAACCCCCAAAATTTATTGTTTTTTTTCTATTTTTGTGTCAAAACCTTAATGCGGTTTACATAATACATCTACTTACCAAGTTTTAACAGTATAGGTCTTATAGTTTCGGAAAAAAGTGGCTGTGACATACGGACGGACAGACAGACAGACAGACATGACGAATCTATAAGGGTTCCGTTTTTGCCATTTGGCTACGGAACCCTAAAAAAAACGACATTTCCATGCAAATTGTCCGGGCGGCTGCACACTATAGTACAGAAATACCAATTTCTCTTAGTTACTATAGTGATCTAGTATAGCCCGTGGTTCGATTTATTACGGGTTACCCTTCTACGTTGAATTTTTATTTCATTTTAAATTCTGGCTAAACGTGTATTTTTAAATGACTCCAATGATTTAATTGAATTTCCGCAAATATTATCACAGATTTTCATAAAAGTTTTATCTTCAAGTAATTATGCATGTATTTATCTTTTGACGAAAATATAAAACATCGTTGAAAAGTGTACAGATCCCAAAAATAAATAAACAAAACCCTTCAAACGTTTATTAAAGTAGGATTACCTGCATAAAACCTCCTTTAATATAACAAGTACGTCTTAAAACGTAATTCAACTTGAAGGTAAAATACAAAGACCCCTTAAGTTCAGAGAAATACTTAATCTCTGGCAAGAAAATCAGGTCAACATGTCCCGTCTGACACAATTTTTCCATCTGGAACGATATTCACCAGTTATGAAATACTTTTCATTCCTTTTCTTCGAGAAATTGGCTAAGATCACGCTTGAATTGAACGTTATTGAATGAATTGAATGAATGATGAATAAAAGAATTCGTATGTTTAGCCGTTGAAGCATGTAATGTATGGTTTGGAAGGTCAGAGGCAGGGTTTTCATGGGTATGAAAACGTTTGACATTGTTAGATGTTGTGTTCTTATTCTTGTTTGCGGGTCGATGGTTTATTTGTTTTAGTTTATATTCTATCAGCCCAATATTGTGCTACTCTAACGGGGTAGTCAGTAGCCACATATAAGTCGTTCAGGGTGCAGGCAGTAGGGTGCCCGGGGCAAGAAAGCTGGTGCGTCATAGTTTGTGGGGAGAAGCCATACTCGTACATGTTTTGAAAGCTATCAACCATCTTCTACCTGGACGAAAGCTCTTCACAGCGACCTACTTGGGTACGTAGCCTATTTTAGCAATTTCCAAGGAGACCAGGGCAAATCATGTCCAGGTGGCAGTTCCTCTTTGGATGTAATAAAATTTGGGTACAGTGTGGCCCCTTTCCCTCAGTTTTATCCTGGCTTCTCTGATATTATGATGTGTTGCATCATGTTTATGAGTATGAATGCGATATTCTAGCATATGTTTAGTCAAACCAAATATACTGAAACTATTTTATGGGTGAATTCAGTTCATGATACTGCACAATTTTTCACAAAGACATATGTCGAAATATGAAAAATTATTTTTTGACTTTCCATAGAAACCCAGTTCACCTGATCGGTCAGCTTGTATTGAAGGCCAAAAATTACTTTTCATATTTCGATTCGTGTTCTTTGTGAAAAGTTGTTTAGTATAATAGACTGAATTCACCCTTAAAATAGTTTCAGTATATTCTGTTAGACTTTATTTAAATGTTAAGAAAAATTATATTAGTTTCAACCGATTATAAAACAAGTCATATTTATACATATATATTTTAGTACTTCTTCACCTAAAACCAGTTGATATCGAGTAACAAGTTACTGAATCACCTGTCAGTGTCAATTTATTTAAGGTGGATAACGGTTTAGCACAAAGTTAGTATGTTTAATCGTTTAAGCTTAATATAATGTATGGTTTGAAAGATCTTAGACTGACGGGTCTTTAGGGGAACGTCGTTGTTTGGCGTTGTATCATGTGAGTAAATGTTGTCAACTCGAGTTGTCAACTCAACCTTTAAACTCTTTTATGAACTACTAGCTGTACCCGCGGGCTTCGCTTTCCGTAGGAATTTCGGGATAAAGAGTACCCTATGTCCTTCTCCGAGTCTCAAACTATATTCATGCCAAATTTCAGCCAAATTGGTTCAGTAGTTTAAGCGTGAAGAGGTAACAAACAAATATACAAACTCACTTTTGCATTTATGATATTACTAGCTGTACCCGCTGGCTTAGCTCCCCGTGGGAATTTCGGGATAAAGAGTACCCTATGTCCTTCTTCGAGTCTCAAACTATATTCATGCCAAATTTCAGCCAAATTGGTTCAGTAGTTTAAGCGTGAAGAGGTAACAAACAAACAAACAATATACAAACTCACTTTTGCATTTATGATATTACTAGCTGTACCCGCTGGCTTAGCTCCCCATGGGAATTTCGGGATAAAGAGTACCCTATGTCCTTCCCCGAGTCTCAAACTATATCCATACCAAATTTCATCCAAATTGGTTCAGTGTTTTAAGCGTGAAGAGGTAACAAACAAACAAACAAATATACAAACTCACTTTCGCATTTATAATATTAGTAGGAAGTAGGATAGTAGGAAGTAGGAAGTAGGAAGTAGGATAGTAGGATTAGTAGGATAGTAGGACCGTTTATAGTTAGTTTAGGGTTATCTAATGTTTGTTCAAGACACAATTTTAAATGATATCTCCATTTCCTTTCAAATGATTTATTACAAATGGGGGCAGCACTGAACCCCGGAATATTCAGGTAGCCCCTTAATAGTGTGTCACCTCTTTGCCACGAGGTGAACTGTGGATTGAGAGATATACTCTGTAACTCTGAAAAAGTTTGAAACTTCAAAAAATAGTTTAATTTTTAGACTTTTGCAATGGAGACTGAATACGAAAATTGGCTTGTAATATCATCATCATCATCATCAGCTTTCAAAAACCCACTGCTGGGCATAAGCCTTGCTTGTAATGTAAGTAACTCATTATTGTACTTTATTAAATACCTAAAGCACAGAATTAATAATAGTATTACATACCTAAAGATAGAATATGTCCTAAATAATTGTTTTATTATACTACTAGCCGAAGCCCGCGACTTCGTTCGCGTGGACTTTATGTCTCTGGAAAATGCTCATCAGGCTGAACAACTTTTACTAAGGCGGCATTTTTATATCTCTTATAGTTTAGCTGGACCATTATGGTTCTGCATCAGGCGTTCCATTTTCCAAAATCATTTATACCCTATATGTTGCCCAGGCTTAATAGGTATATAACAAAAAAGTTTCATTCAAATCCGTCCAGTATTTCCGGAGATTAGCGTGTACAAACAGACAAACAGACATACAGACAAACAGACAAATAGACAGTTTTTTTTTTTTAATTCTTACTCTTTTACTACGTCTCCATCGCCCCCAATATTTTTTTTTGGAAATATATTTAATGTACAGACACACTTTTTTACTGTTTTATTATATGTATAGATATTGATATAGATATAGATTATAAAATCAAGTTCCTTCCCCTCCCTTAGTCCCTCTATAAATGTATGTATGAATGTTTTAAACTACTCAATTGATTTAAGTACTTAATACTTTTTATTTAATTTGCAGTCATATGTACTTTTTTCTTTGCTAATAAAATTACATAAGTTAGTAAACGATTGAGCTTGATATCTTAACTTACAGCGCAAAACCCCCTAAAACTTTTTAAGTCGTACTTAAATGAAAATATCCAGAAATAAATCAACCCACACAACTTCCTAACTAAGTAACGTGTCTTATAACTTAGTCCCGTGAACGGGTCTCAGTAATCAAATTACGGCCCACGTCATCTCACGAACGCAAGCGACAAATTAGGCCCCGACATAATGTTTGCAAACTCGCCGTGCTCCAAATTAGTGGTGGCAGCAAATTGTGTTAAAATCGACTGGTGGGAGTTGCCTGTTGCCTATTAAAATGATAGATTCAGAATATAAGGAAAATATTTTGATTTTCCAATTCTTTCCGTGGATTTCGTATAAGGCGACTTAGGAAATACAAGCTAAACAAAGCTTATATACATCAATGAGACCTCTCCAACCCGTCTGGCAAGCGTGGAGAGTGTGGGCCAAGTCCTCTGGCTGCTCTGGCCAAGTATGGCTCTAGCAGTACAGAGAAGGTCGTGCTCCTGCAGTGGAGACTAAGAAGACCTGATGATAACGATGATGATGTGGGAACGCTTACGCAAGTTAAGCAACCCCGGTTGTCGTCCACATTTGGATGGGTGGCCACATCTGTCATATAGATTTCTTAAGCTTCTCCATACTTTAGAAGTCAAGTGAAGCCGCCGGTCCCCGCTGGTGGTCAATAGGTAAGTGAAAAATCTGAAGAATTTGATACCATTATTGACCACTTACAGACATTCAAAAAAGTCTTTTCGCATATAGTATGTATGAACTTGTAATAAAACCACTTTGGCTATACTATTTGTACCTGGCTGGTGTATCATTAAAAGTTTAAATTTTAAAGAAGATAATTCCAAATTCAAATTAGGAAAATGCGTGAGTTTCATTTGTTTTTCTTACCGTCAAGATGAGTGAATCTAATGAAGAAATTAGATACATTTTAAAATGTTACTACCAAAAAGGTAAAAATGCAACGCAAGCCGCGAAAAAAATTTGCGATGTTTATAGACCTAGTGCAGTGTCTGTGAGAGTAGCACAAATTTGGTTTAAGCGTTTTCAATCCGGAAATTTTGATGTCAAAGATGCACGTCGCTCTGGTCGCACTGTTACGGATAAAATAGATGCTTTTTTTTGAAAAAGTGGAGCAAGATTGGCATATCAGTAGTTACGACATAGCTGTAGAACTGGGAATTGACCACAAAACAGTTTTGGCGCATTTGAAAAAAAATGGGTACACAAAAAATATCGATATTTGGGTACCTCACGAGCTCTCTGAAAGAAACCTAATGAACCGTGTACTCATTTGTGATTCTTTATTACGACGTAATGAGACCGAACCATTTTTGAAGAAATTGATAACTGGTGATGAAAAGTGGATCACGTACGACAAGAACGTGCGAAAAAGGTCATGGTCAAAGGCCGGTCAGGCTTCACAGACTGTGGCGAAACCCGGGTTAACTCGCAACAAGGTGATGCTGTGTGTGTGGTGGGATTGGAAGGGCATTATTCATTATGAGCTGTTACCACCAGGCAGGACCATCGATTCAGAACTCTACTGCGAACAACTGATAAGATTAAAGCAAGAAGTTGAGAGAAAGCGGCCGGAATTAATCAACAGAAGGGGTGTGGTTTTTCATCATGATAACGCTAGACCTCACACATCTTTAACCACTCAGCAAAAATTAAGAGAGTTTGCTTGCGCGTTTACATACTTTAGTTAAATGTAAATAAACTATATTAAAAAATGTTTTGAATTTTCATATAAAATGCGAAACGCCTTTTTTTCCCAACCTATTATATATTCGTGGTAATCGTGGTACAATTTTTTTTAATAACGTAAACTTTAGTTTTTATGTTACTCACACATATAAAGAGGTCGAACATTATGTTAGGAAAAGTTAGGTAGGTAACTGGGTAGGTTATTCAGCTATGAAATATTTTAACCTAAGTTTTTTGTTTTATTTACCCTTACATTAGGGTCATTAGGTTTAGTGAGGCAACGCCAAAATATACGTAAAGGTACCTAACCCACTGACACACACAATGTCACAAATGCTCCCGAATTTCAATAAGAAAAACTGTTTACATAATCGGAAAGCAGCGTCAAGTTTCACAAATATACAGATAAAGGAAAGGACAAAATAAGACGAGACGCCCCGTTTAATAGGGGTTGTCCTGAAGGGAAACAATAACCCGTTTAGAGGTTTTACAAACACCAGAGCTGCAGGTAATTGAAATATTTCTTTTCGAAACGTAATTTGCTCGTTTGCCGCCATTTAACATTTAAAGAAATTATTAAAATTAGTTAACAGGTTGCTCATGTATAGAGTCAGCTACTGCCGACATGTTTCGACCTCATCTAGAGACCTTAAGAGTCCGGCGACCCTAGACTTCTCCATACAAACGTAGTACACGTTTAATTTTGAAACCACATCTCAGATTCCGGTAAAAATTGGTAATTGTAAAGAAATTGCAATTATCTAGGGTTATATTGGGTTTCCTATAGTAAAATTATGAACTGGAAAAAAAATATAACGATTTAGAAGTTTCCCATACTAATGGTCAAAAATGATATAAAACACTATATTCTATTTCAAGTTCATATTTTTAGTGTCGGAAACTAAATATAAACCTAGATAATTGCAATATCTTTGAAATTACAAAATTTTGCCCAAATCGGACATGTCGTTTTGAAATAAAACGTAGACTACGTTTGTATGGAAAGTTGTATTTTGGTATAGGGTCGGGGGACCCTTAATTAGGTTGAATGTGACTACAGGCTCGCGACGCGGTGTGTCGCGAGCCGGTGCGGTGCGGATGAGGTCGAAACATGTCGGTAGTAGCTGACATGTATGTGTCTCACGTTTATTTTAATTCAAAAAGAAATGAGAATATTTAAAAATACTATCAAATACGGCTGGAAAGAAACTGATAACTATTTTGATTCCCTTTTTCGCCTTATTTAACATCTTTTTCCGTACATAAAAGTAGACTTTGGGTCATACCGGCCTAACCTTTGCCTATGTACTCCGTCAGGGATAATTGAAGGATAAATTGATACGTGCTTACAAAAGAAAATAAAGGGTTTCATCTTTTTTGAGGATAGGAACTTTATTTTAAACAGAAGATGATTGTGTAGCTGTAAAATTCCATACAAAAAGCGAGAACGATATGTCAATTTTGTTTTTTTTTATATGTTGTTTATATATTAGATATGTAGGGCAGTCCGATTTTATTTTAAAGAAATATTGCTTACGAATAAAGTTAGCATCACAATATCCATTTTTTTTATTAAAAAGTGCCTCGAGCTTTTTAATTTATTAAGTTAAACTAAGCCAAATTACTAAACAAGAACAACCTTAAATTAAGGTGAAATCGAATGACACCAAAATTGCCCCATGTCGTAAAGGTTGACACATTATCGCCCGAAATAATATTTCAGAAGGAAAAATAGGCAAACGTCTCTAGGACTTGCGACTCTCTCTATCGCACAATACGGGTCGGAACGCAGAGCACCGTAAAACAGATAAATATTTTGCAAATACCTACTCGTATTCCACAAAATTTTTCGGCATTACACAAAAGAGGCCACTTACCCCCCTCCGACAATATGAACTGGAAACCAATTTTAACCCTAGATAATTGCAATTTCTTTAAAATATTTTTTTTACCGAAATCTGACATGTGGTTTCATAAAATGTAGACTGCGTTTGTATGGAAAAGTCTAGGGCAGTCTTTCCCAAAGTGGGCGATAACGCCCCCTTGTGGGCGCTGCAGGTCTCAAGGGGGGCGGTTAGAGACCCAGAAAGAAAATGTTTTTTTTTTTTTGCTTGGAGCTTTATTTAGCTAGGAGGCCTCTTAAACAACGACTGCAAGAGCTCTCGACTCTCAACAACAACTTGTGAACATCAATTAATATGAATTAAAAGATTGCTCAAACTCGGTTCTATATTTCTCTCCGCGTAGTTCATATATCTGTCCTATTTTATTGAAGTTGCGGGTTATAGTAAAAGTTTCGTTTAGAATTCTCCGTTAATATACATATATAGGTCACAATAATTAATTAATTAAATTTGAAGTTATAGTGGTTTTTAAATAGGTGAAAAAATGGGGGCGCTAAAAAAATATTTATTCTCAAAGTGGGCAGTAGACAAAATAAGTTTGGGAACCACTGGTCTAGGGTAAGGGGATTCTGGGATGTCCCTCGCGAAACAATATCCCTTTATATATTTACAAATCGTTACGCGTCGGTGTGACGGCGGGTCGCGGATTGCGATCAGGAGACCGATTTTTGAACGCAGGAGCCCTACAAATAATTGATTTGAGCATTTCTAAGTGCCGCATATTTAATTTTGGACCGCTGCGCTGTAATGCGAAGGATTTCGAACAAGCTTTTGCGCTATGTAACTGTCAACAAAACCTACATGTTTTTTGTCATGGATATCTTTTTTTTTTAAACTAATAACTAATAGTTCAAAGTTTTTAAGTAAAATAATAATTTTATTGTTGATGAGACGGTTACAAAATTGCTGTGTAGTTACTTGGAAAACTATATTTTTCATTAAAAAAAAGGTTAGTATGACGGATTTTTGTGATTTTTGTATTGTAATTGATTGCTGTCATAGAAATTGATTACGGTACGAGTTTGGGGAAGACTTCATTTAAAATGCCCGATAAGATATGATGTCGTCGTTTTTTATGTTATGGTAGTACTTAAGTTCATCAATTGATTGGTACTGGTATTTTTATTTATACGTATCAAGATTGTTTATATTGTCAGTTGGTAATAATTAAATAGTTAAAATCAACATTACTTATATTGCATGTTAGATTAAAACTTTTCAGAATCTAAAAATTGAATATTCTTGCAACTAGATGACATTTAATACTATTATTTTCTTTGTCACTGTCATCCCTTGTCATGTTTCCTTTCAAGAAAATTTTATTTATCAAGGTGACTGTCCAGTGTCGACTCAACGGGATTTCTATTCAAACAATCATGTTTACTTTTACGAAAGTTTTATTTATCGAGATGACTGTCACTCAACGGGATTTCTGTACAATCATGCTTTTCAAATAAAACACCTAATATTTTTGGTTGCAATGTTACTTAAGCGGCAGGATAATGCAACATAGGTAACATTTACATGCAGATACAATAGCTCCTTTTTCTTCAACCCCACACTATACAACCGATTTTAATAAAATTTCTATGACACCACCTCGCAACTCTCGCAAGTATACCTATTAAGTAAGAATTTTCCAAATCAGTCCAGGCGTCTTCGAATAATCGGAGCTTACAAACAAAGCTCTTAACTTTTTGGGAAGTTTGGTTAAAAAGAGTATAAACAATCTCGGCGAATAACATTAACATTGTTCACAAAAACGTTATGAAATATATATGAAAGACAGGGTCAAGAGAAAAGAATGCTGGGGTTAAATCTGACCCCAGTTTCATCCGGTCAGGATGATCCGTCCTTTATGTTGTTTGGTATACCCTGCGATCAAAAGAAAATAGAGGCTGAGGTCACTCCGTGGGTTGTGGTGACGCGACAAAAATATTGTTTCGTTTAAAAATTAAATTAGCAAGGTAATCAAGGAAAATCCGACATACTACTGCGACTGGGTCGATTGCCTAAAAAAAACTGTTATAAACTCTTTGTACCTAAAACCTTGTTATTTTTTATCTACATTTGTTTTTCTAATTTTTCTTTGACTTTGATATTTTTATTTGGAAGAGTAAAATGTTTTCTGTGCTAACAAATTCGTCTGTTTCAGTTTTTGATTTTCATAAATTAATCATGAAGAAAGATAGGACGACCTAAAAAGAGATGAGCGGACGACCTTACACGGTTTGAAAAAGAATGGCAGATCACGTCTAGGAACCGCGATAGAGGGAACCAAGGGGGGAGGCTTTTGCCCAACGATGGGACCTATTTATTATAGCTAACAAAAAATACAGCTAACAAAAAAATAACCATATTAATTCATACATAATACATTCTACACACACTTATGCTATCAGTCTAACAATTAAACGACTGGGGATTTTGTTTAAAGTTTTTGAAAAATTAAGAGACCCTGTGTTCACTGAATAAACCTACGAAATAAGCACTAAGGGTTCTTACAGACGAGCGACAGTATGAACTGTCGCGCGACCGTCACCGACAATCTCCGCCGGTCGCCAACGGTCGCGCGACAATCCGCAAGCTGACAACAAGTCAAATCAGACACTTTTTTCTAAACGTCAAATCAAACAGATTTACTATAAAATACAAAAGAGCGACGACATGTTTTTTTGAAGTCAAATAGCGCTCTTAAATTAGTAAGTAGTTTTTTTTCTGCATTAATCAATCTAAAATCGTGTTGAAAATGGATATGATCAATGAAAAGTGATACTATAAGTTTTATTTAATAAACCCTTCTAAATAATTTATTTTTGATTTAGTCATATAGGTAATTCATTTTTGGCAGTTTGTGACTTGTGACAGATTGACATTTGTTAATTCGTGTGGTTTCCGGCAGAGTAGAACAGGACCACTCAAAGTCTTTCCATGGATGTCGTAAAAGGCGACTTAGGAAAAAGCTTATCAACATCACGTTGACCTCTCAAACCCGTCTGGTCAGGCCAAGTCCAGAGAGAGTAGTACAGAGAGGTGCTTCTGCAGTGGAGGCAAAAAGACCTGATGATGATGCTGATGACATGCGTCACGCGAACGTTTGCGGTGTCGCGGGCATATTGTCGCTCCTCTGTAATTGAGCACTAACCTAAAAACCTCGGCATTATTTGACAAAACGAATGTTAAATACTCGTGTCCAGCGTTACACAACGTTTGTGCAAATAAAGCGCTGAATTTCTGTCATCAAACGGATACGTGTGCGGCATAAAATTTTACTAGTCAACTAGAACTAACTGCGACTACTCCCTGTTGTTACATTATTTATTGTTTTGATCGTTATTTTGCAAAAGTTCCTTCTTGCACTGAACTGTAGTGGGGCGAGAGAATACACGATTCGCGTTACACAATCTGTACATTAGCAATTAGATATAGATATATGGCATATAATCTTACTACTCAACTTAAACTGTTAAGCGACTATTCATACCTTTTTAATAATTTTTTTATTTAAAAAATGAAGTTTTTAGTAGTAATTAGTATGTAGACTTGTTTTATCATATTAACTACAAGTTCTCGATGTTATTGAAAGCTAGACATGTCCAAAGTGTCCCATGTTACGAACAGTATATCTAGTAGATTCAATGTGGTACCAAAAAATATTAGAAACTGACAAGCAGTCCAGAAGAGAAGAAACTGAATACTTTGTTTTGGTTCTTTAGCTTAAAAATGGCTAGTTAAATATAATTTTGTCGTTTATCATAGCCGTATACTAAAAAGTATCTTTTTTCTTATGTACACCATTCAAAATTATATTTATATACCACTTCTTAGCTTTGGCGTTCAACCTTCGGTTGTTGCAGTGGCGTTATAGACACAATAGAAATAATATTATAGAGCAGTGGTGACTCGTTCCATGCTGGTCTGGGAGAAAAGAAAAAACGTAGAAATTACCAGCCGCTTCTCTTCGCGCAGATCGTAAGAGCCGATCGAGGGAATGGGTGAGATTTGAATCATGGTAATAGGAATAGGCGATGCGGCTAGCAACCCATCACTATTTTGATTCCTTTTCGTGGCCTTTGGCCTGGGGTCTGTCTACCCCGTCAGGGATATAGACGTGAAAATGTATCTGTATCAGTGGTACTCGGAACAGTCACAAGAAGTCACATTCACATTAATCGCAGTCATGTATGATGTAAGATTCTTCTAATAACTGCAGTTACTAGTTTATTTTATGACTTAAAGCTAAACATAAAACCTTTCTATACTTTATCCAAACTCTGTTTGTTATGTTCTTCAGCAAATATCCGTTCCATAGTAACTTTATATGCATACATATTTTAAACCTGTTATAGGAGAAACCGACAGCATCTATCTCGTGGAAATTTCCAGGAACTAACGTCCAAAGAGAATTTAACCAAACAATCCTTTTACCTATATATTATACAGACAAGATCCTGTTTCATAGCACCGATGTGTATGAAGCGACGTATAGATAAAATATTCAAATATTCAATGGATAATTATTTACTTGAGCCAAAGCAATATATATCCAAATTTCAATGCGATATAAACAATTAAACACTTAAACAGAATTACGTTTTAGAATTGGTTTAAACAATTGTTTCCACCAAATTTCCATCGAACAATCGTTTCCACCAAACAATTAATTTATCCATGTTATTAGTTGAATTATACGTATACAATATTAGAAAATCGAGACATCTGAATTTGCGATGTTCTTACAATTCAACTCAATTTCGTTTATTGGTACTATCTGTGTCTTTTGAAGCAAAAAACGGGGTTTAATAAGTTTGACATCAAGGTCTGTATGTCTGTGTGTATGTGATGGACCGATTAAGATGCAGTTTTTTTTATGTGAAAGCAAGTTTCCTTGCGGTAGTTTTTTTTAGCTTTGTTTGATGAAAGTCGGTTCAGAGGTCAAAAGTTATTGGAGGTAAGATCTTGAAAGACAGGGGTTTTAGCATAAGACTTATCTACTTAAAACCATCTCGACTCCCTATGACCGATTGGGCTCAAACACGTAGTATGGGACTTACCTACTCGCCTTTTAACGTAGTACATCATTGTGCTAAGTAAGAAGGCCAAGACTCAACGTAGTACATCATTGTGCTAAGTACCAGGCTGTAAAAATGTTTAATAAGCTGCCTACTGAATTTAAATGCATTCGCCGGTTCGAATTGTTTAAATCCACTGTAAAGAGCTTCCTATTGAAAAAATGCTATTATAGTATAGATGAATTTTTTGATGACACACTCTAGGTAGCAAATAGACACAGGCACACTCATATTCTCCTTGTTTGACATTATTCAGTATATTGACATTTAACTTGATATAGATATTATTATTATTAATTTTAAAATGTTTAAATTTATTTCTGATTTTTTTTTGTGTAATAATTATTAGATTGTTAATTATTCATATGTGTAAAACAGTAATTTCAGACACAATGTATTTTGTTAATGAATAAAAGAAATGAAAAAAAAAATGAAAAATTTACTTTGTCTTTGATAAAAGATCAAATTATATTCAATGGAGTCAAAAATAAATACACACATGCTCGTAAGTAAAAAATTCGAATTGTTAAAGCAGACTTAGAGTTAGTAAAAAAATGGAAATCCCAGTACTTATGTATGTATTATATAAAAAAAACTTTAAAATAATACTGTTCTTCTAAAAGCTCTAGATTAAGATGCACTCAACATTACGACCTGACTGCATTTTGATGTATAACGCATACTTAGGTAACTACTGAAGTTCCATTTTCTTAAACATAAACTGCACCCGAGAATAGTTCATAGCTTAAACATATGTAGATACATACCAACACTCCTTCAAAGTATGTATCGTGAGTACATTCAAACCTGCTTTAAACACACAAAACAGGGTGTTATAAGCAGCTTATATATAAAAGAAATTTCAAAATACGGACTTTTTCTCATAAAATTTGAATTAGCTGATTGCTCGTTCTGTTATATACGTTTACGATCAAGATAAAGTAAAATTACCAAACAAGTGCGAAGGACCCGCGGACGAAGGGCTCCGTACGATTATCTATAAAAATATTACGTTTGTTGTATGGGAACCCCACTTAAATATTTATTTTATTCTGTTTTTAGTATGTTTTGTTTTAGGGGAAACAGAAAAACATCATCTGTAGCTGTCAGCTGTCGAGCTATCACAGTTTATGAGAAAGCTGCGTAAAAATCTGTCCATCCATCTGTCTGTATATCCAACACAGACAGACGGACGAACAGACAGCGGAGTCTTAATAATAGGGTCCCGTTTTTACTCTTTGAGTACTGAACCATAAAAGCGACCACCTTCACCCAGGAAACTATGACCTTTCCAAGAACAGAAGGGATTCGTCTCATAAATAGTCACTTTATCCTCGCAAAGTGACTGTAACCGTGCTATCAGATAAGTAACGAGGACATCGATTCTCCTCTCACATGTGTGCGTCACGTCCATGCTCAATTTTTATGCACAGCCGATGAATAAAATATGCGTTTCATGCGCATACAAGACATGTTTCGCCTGTTATTTTGATAACGTTAGGGTTTGTTGATAATAAAAATAAAAATATGTTTATTTCGTTAACAGAAAAACTGTGTTTACAAACATAATTGTGAGGCTGCCTATTAGGCAAATAATGCTTATGCCAGACAGACTTGCTCTTTCTTAACTTACATTAAACTAAAACACATTTGAAAATATAAGAGTTTCACTTACACAAAGATTTTATATTGTTGATGTGGTCATTGAATTTGTTGGTGTTATATTCTTGATTTTACCTCTCGTATGGCGAGTGAAATCTAAAATCTCCAATAGATTGATGACCTCCGTGGCGTAGTGGTCACTATGCTAGTCCGTCACCCCGTCCGAGGTTCCGGGTTTGATCCCCCGCCAGGCCAAGATGGAAAATTGCCTGTAAATATATATGTATTTGTTATAAAATAAAGTATTTGTATTTGTTATAAAATATATATCGTTGAGTTAGTATCCCATAAGACAAGTCTCGAACTTACTTAGCACAATCAGTGTAAATTGTACCTATTTATTTATCGAAGATTTTGTCTCCTTCTGTGGATAATGTATAGTGAATCAAACATTATTTATTAGTTTTCGATTATTTGTTTGAAAAATATACCAAAAGCACTTCTCAAAATTTTTGATTTCTTACACCGAATGGATACGTTTGATATCCTATCCTACTAATATTATAAATGCAAAAGTGATTTGTATATTTGTTTGTTTTTTTGTTACCTCTTTACGCTTCAACTACTGAACCAATTTGGATGAAATTTGGTATGGATATACTTTGAGACTCGGGGAAGGTCATAGGGTACTATTTATCCCGAAATTCCCACGGTAAACAAAGCCCGCGGGCACAGCTAGTAAAATATAAAAGTGGCATGAATGATTGTCGCACATTTTTATGCTCTATCTGTCTATAAGTATGAAAGTCAGTAATCAATATCCCCGAACAGTCTCCAGCTATAAGCTACCGACGGTCGAAACGTCAACTATCTAATTGTCATTCCCCTGGCCTCTATTTTCACTCCATAATGCCATTAAGGGCAATCGAGGACAATGCGTCAAAGTTTTTAAAAAGCCTCGAGTAATAGCCTGCTGATCATTCACGCCGCCAGTGGGGTGACCGACGACCCGGAAATTATGACGTCATTAATTTCACAGTCCCCTGGACATAATGCTGTGGATTTTTCAGAGAAACAACGCTGACGCGCACATGGATTTACCCTGGCGTTTTAAAGTAACAGCCCGTTTGGAAGAGCTTATGTAGGTAGTAAAGTTTAACTGAGATTTGAATAATGAAAGAAAAAGCGAGGCCAGTGTTGTTCATAGATTTTACTTGGATAATCCGGAGTTTGTATATAGGAATGTGTATGTTGTTTTTTCGTGTGTGTAAGTGCCTAACACTGGTGTCAATTTTAATGCTGCCTAAAGGCATCTGACATGGCGTAACGACTGTTATACAATAATGACAGCCAGGACCAATGGTTTATACGTGCCTTTTAAAGCACGGTAGTGCTCAAAACATTTTTAAACACTTGTCACCCATCCAAGGGCGGATCACACCCGGTGTCGCGGCAGATAGATGACAAACTTTGAGTTTCGAAATTGCTGATAAAGTCAAATTCAAAGTAAGTCAACATTTTTTATACAATGTAGCATAAATTTATCTCATAATGAAGGTAATTTAAAAATATATTATTTAAGTGCAAAAGCTAAAAAACAACTAGCTTTTCGGACGACTACTGGGAAGATTACTTGTAGTTCAGTGTTGGTCACTAGCCAGCCTGATGGGCTTATCAAGGTTTATTAAAATCTAGCCTTCTTCTTTGTGCTGTTAAGTGTCAAACCACACCGAGCGACTGAGCTGCTTTTCATATAACTGCTATCCATTTTTCACATTACGCGCAAGTTACGTAGAGCGTGTGTAATGCTAGTTCTAAATTGAGCGTAAATTGGGCGGCGGATTTACGTTGACTGTAATAAACTTAGCTGTAAGTAAATGATCTGAGGTCAACAATACCTAATAAGAAATCGAAATAAAAAATGTGATACAAATATCCTAAGATAAATAAATGATTTTTGGTTTTAATCTATTATACTGACTCTCTGAACTTTGGCGTTCAAAACATCGATGTTCTGTATTCAGAAAGTATATAAAAACGATTTACATTGACTAGAAAGTATACTGTAACGAATTACTCAATATCGTACACTCGTACACGCTAGTAGGCGACGCAACATACGCATTGTGTTCTCTCTCTAACTCTACTCGGTTCTAAGACGTTTAAAATTTCGGAATTAGAGTCTTTAGCCTCCCCAATAATTTCTCTTTCTGCCTTCTTGTGTTTCCCAATAGTTAAGACGATGCGACACAAGCATTAAGCTGCAAAATGAAATAGGTACTCATCAACGACGATCGTATCCTGAAAAGAACCTTTTTCCACAGCACGTGTACTAATTACCTATCGATCTCAATGATAGATGCGTCTGTAGCACGTTTTTGTCTCTCTTTTGCTCTTCTTTGCCGTCTTGTAATTATTTCTTATTGGTGTTTTGATATTTGTTTTGTTCACTAATTAAATTCTATTAAGAACTATCCCTGGGATTCATTTTTACACTTATGAATAGGAAATTTTCTAAGTTATCCAAGTTCTTAAATATTAGGTGATTACGATATCAAATTCCTAGCACTCCAGATTCTTACAATGCCGGATTCTGAGAAGATCAGAAAATCACATATCCAGAATCTAAGTATGTGTAATGACGAGTACGACAGATCCGGTGATGATTCGATTCTGTTTAGGCTCTATTCTAAGAACGTCAGATATAATATTTCAATCAATTTCTCGGTATATTACAGTCAAACCAGGGCCTGACACGCTTTGATAGAGCGAAATCGTCTTGCGACTTATAAAAGAAGAAAAAGAATAAAGTGCCGTGTTTTGTCCTTATCACCGACCGAACATTTATTCATTGTCGGGTTATATGCACACTTTAAATTGCATATATTTGAAGTGTACCTATAGCCCGACCATGACAATAATATACGTATTTAGACGATCTCCGTGGCGTAGTGGCACAGAATGAATAATAGTATTACATACAGAACGGAAACTCGCACCGTCCCCCGCAATCTGGTGTCCCCGCAACCCTTCCCCCGTTATTGTGAGGTGTAAGCGGCATTAAAACAGGGTTATTGGTAGTCGCGCGTTGACATTACGCGAATCACTTAGGATTATTGAATTATAATGGTGAGAAACTGCGCACATTATCATTGTTTATCCACGGAAAACAATAAATAACGAAAATTTTATAGATTTCCGAGTGATGAAAACAGGTAAGCAAAACAAAAAAAATTGTGGTGGCGACCCTGATTGTTTAACTCTCACATTTGACGTGTGCACGAACGGATTGTTTCGTTTGTAGTAGTACTAGGTATATATGCTGCTCCGTTTGTATGAAGTGCCATACCTGTGGTAGTGGTCAACATGCTAGTCCGCCACCCAGAGGTCCCGGGTTCGATTCCCGGTCAGGGCAAGTTGGCAAATGGCCTTCTTCAAATTGTCCTGGGTCTTGGATGTTTATCTATATATGTATTTGTTATAAAATATAGTATCGTTGAGTTAGGATCCCATAACACAAGTCTCGAACTTACTTTGGGGCTAGCTCAATCAGTGTAATTTGTCCCGATATATTTATTTATTTACGTAGTATCATTGCCCAACAATGGGACACTACATACGCTACTAAACAAAAAGAAAAAGTATCAATTATACGTATTTCTCTTATCCCCGGTCGCTCGGTGGCAAATCTACACTAATTGTATGTTGTAAATCTTTGCGGTCAAAGGCATTTTTTTTAAATATTGTTCATACTTTATGCCGTCGTAGGTAACTAGAATAGAAAAAACATCGCACAAATTTTATGGCTAACTTTTTTACCCTACAAGCTTCACGGCTCTGGAATGCTTTACCAGTTGACATGAAAGAAATTTCCACTAAATTTTCTTTTAGAAGAAGAGTACGTTCTCATCTTAAAAATTAGTTATTTTCTAAAAGGTCCTATCACCATCATCATCCTCATAGGTGTTCGTATGTTATGTATGTATAATAAATGTGTATGTTTATGTCATATTATAATCTATGGTATATTTTACATGCAGGTATATATTATATAATATATAATAATATGTTTATATTTATATTCAATTCTAAGTATATTGTGCTGTAATTTTATTATTTTGTTTTTTTGCGCCGCAACATTTTATCTGTTTATCCTTATGGTTGACTGGCAGAAAACGCTCTTAGCGTTAAGTCCGCCAACTGTAAACAATTGTTATTGAGGACTAGCCGAAGCCCGCGACTTCGTTCGCGTGGACTTTATGTCTCTGGAAAATGCTCATCAGGCTGAACAACTTTTACTAAGGCGACATTTTTAAATCTCTTATAGTGTAGCTGGACCATTATGGTTCTGCATCAGGCGTTCTATTTTCCAAAATCATTTATACCCTATATGTTGCCCAGGCATAATAGCTACATAACAAAAAATTTTTTTTGTTATATAGCTATTATTCAGTTTCATTCAAATCCGTCCAGTATTTCCGGAGATTAGCGTTTACAAACAGACAAACAGACAAACAGACAAACAGACAAACAGACAAACAGACAAACAGACAAACAGACAAACAGACAAACAGACAAACAGACAAACAGACAAACAGACAAACAGACAAACAGACAAACAGACAAACAGACAAACAGACAGACATTTTTTTTAAATTTTTACTCTATTACTGTGTCTCCATCGCCACAATATTTTTTTTTTAAATATATTTAATGTACAGACACACTTTTTTTACTGTTTTATTATATGTATAGATCAGAGACAGACAGAGAAACTCGCGCACGCCGCACGGCTTACAACTATAGCAAAAGTGTCGTTACAACTTTTGGTCTTAATTTTTCCCGTCTAGCCTCCTTTCGCACCGCGCGATAAGGAACTTCGTTCCAATAAATAAATAAACACGTTTACGGCAGCACAAAGAAAAATTACTTCTAATATCAAACACGCACCTCAAAGGGTAGGAACAAAGTGTTTTTAAAAATGTATGTAGAAACAAAAGAATTGCCTTTCAAAGCAACAATATCAACCACTTACACATAGAAAGGCAGCCCAATTCCCTGAATTGTCTCTTGAGTTCCTTCGTCGTCAACAAACGTAATTTATTTACTTGAATCCAAGTGAAGAAACTCCGTTTGTACGATAATTTATATACGCCTATTATTACAATACAATAAAATACCCTTTATTGCACAAAATAAATAAATACAGTACATAATTATCTTAAAAACTAGGAAATGCGCAGAAGGTGGCCTTATCGCTAAGCAATTTTTCCCAGGCAACCTATATTGAAAAAATAGTGATGGGAAATTAGGTAGTGCGGGGGTCAATATAATAAACATTATTCATTATTCATGTCAATAAGAACCATATTCCGAAACATTTTTTTTAATCCGCCCTAAAATAAGTAAGTTTTAAGTAAGCTTTTAAAATCTGATGCAAGGAGAATCTGTCAAGCAAGGATGCACGTACAGCGCTCTCTTGACGTTACTGCTAATAGGTCTCGGGCATGCGAAAGAGACAGATGACCCCGCCACGCTCCCACTCTTATGTTTGAAATGCTAATTAGTACTTCATTAATTAATCAATTTTCTTGCTGTTTTTAAGAAAACATTTCTCTTCAGTGGTATTTTTTGTTTTATGATTTTTTTTATAAGTCTGTAGTATCCCATAGTTGGATAAAGGCCTCCCCCCTAGTTTTCCACAAACCTTTATCAGTGGCGGTAATTTGCCAGCACTTTTCATATGCCCTTAGATACTCTGACCACCGTGTTTGAGGGCGGGCCCATTTTCATCGCCAGCCAATACAAAAAAAATGTTTATTTGCCAAAACAATTTAAAAAAAACTAAACTCTCAAGCGAACCAATAACTCATGAACTGCTAAACCGATAACCATCAAACATAGCTAAAATAGTTTCGATCAACTCAGCTTTAAAAAAAACGCATCCAAATCAGCCCATTACTTTGACGCTACGTCAAACTTATAATGCCACTATTTTTTTTAAGGGGTTAAAACTCATTTTCATAAAAAAAAAACTCAATAAATGAACTGAAAAGATATAAATGCAGTATACCTTGGATGCAATCTGGAACACACTCGGATGAGCAAGATACAATAGAAATACTACTTATTGCACCATAAACAAAAGGAAATACAAAAACAGAAAAAGCTTTATACGTACGTATGTTGTTTTTATGAGATATTACATTAAAACATGTTTTTATGATCCTTTTATGTAATCCTTTATTTTGATAAAACAGTCAAAAAATATATATGATACCAATCTAGAATTAAATTCTTTTGAAGAAATTGGTTTGTAAATGACGATGATGTTATAAGTTAACCATGCAACCGAATTAATAAACCCCTCATTTTTAAAGTCAGTTAAAAATTGAGGTCCCATATAAATATTCAAAAATAGTATTTTTACAAATGATTTTAGTTTTTCCTATAATCAACTTACCAACTTATCATTTCCTCTAAGTGATAGACAACCATACGGTCGCAAACTTGCCACAGAAAAAACAAAATTCTATGAATTTCATACATCGAACTTGCCATGAATTTTCCATGAAATTTTCGCGTCATTTATCAAAAAATGTTATGGCAGAGTCTTCCTCACCCACACAGGTACAGTTTTAGAGGTATGTATAAAGTAACAGCTCACACTTGTGTGTGACGAGATGGGTTTAGTTTGCTTAGATTCGAAGTACAGTCGGCATTGTATTTTCGTTCACTTATTTCAAATGCAGATTTTAGACCAGATTTTAGTCAATCTGGTTTGAAAAGGCCCGATACATAAATATGTCATAAGCGTTACTCATTCTGTACTTTTAAGTTTTTATAAAAAGATAAAAAAATGTCTTTTTTCATCTCCTGATGAAAAAATAATTTAAAAAAATACATATTGAAAAAAGTGCTGTATAAATAGCACAATTATATTATTAAAACTCAATGATAGTCTGATGACGCTATCGAAACAAAAAAAAAAAGATTCCACTTTTCTTTTAATTCCCTCCTTTAAAAACTATCGTACTCATAGCAAATTTTATATAAATTGGTTAAGTGGTTAAAGCGTGAATAGGTAACAGACAGACCGACACACAGATAGACAGGTTACTTTCGCATTTATATATTACGTACGAAAGTAATGAGAAGGATTGATTTATACAGAACTACAATGCTTGGAAAAATATCTAAATTAAAAATATGACAATGTGATGAAAACTTTACTAAAATAATTGTTCCAATACGTAGGGATACTTAACATTGATTTACCTATCCCCAAAGTAAGTTCGAGACTTGTGTTATGAAATACTAACTCACCGATACTATGAAAATAAATAAATATATAGGGACAAATTACACTGATTGAGCTAGCCCCAAAGTAAGTTCGAGACTTGTGTTATGGGATACTAACTCAACGATACTATATTTTATAACAAATACATATATATATAGAATAAACATCCAAGACCCAGGACAATTTGAAAAAGGCTATTTTCCAACTTGCCCTAACCGGTGTTCGAACCCGGGACCTCTGGGTGGCGGACTAGCATTGGGACAACTACGCCACGGAGGTCGTCTAAAGTCTCAGTCAGTCTCACTCTTTAAGACAAAGTTATCAGACCAGGTTTTAATGAGTGCGACTGTACGTAATAAATGATCTCGGGTGAGAGGACGTCGTTAAAAGGTGTCCCAGTTACGGGTTATCAGGATATGCGGGATCTACCCGCTTGGGAAATATTAGTGCTATGAATGTCATCTTGATTAATTTTGGCTAATTGATATTGCTGTTGATGTAAGTTAATCTACCAATTATATAATATATATGTAGTTAAGTTTATAAGTTTCTCCAAGCTCTAAAATGATTAATTGGTAAGTATGTTTCTACCTTTCTTTGTACTTAATTAAATCATAATAACTGGTGTAATTTGTTTTCGTATTTTGATGGGAAGTTTTTTGGCATAATTAACTGAACTACCTTTAAAATATTTGTTCTCATTCTAAACCAACAAGGTTCTTTTAGAAAATATCTGTAGATTAAAATGTAGTAGTAGATAGATATGGTTCCTTTAATTGGCATTAAAATATACCTTCTTGCTGAAATAGGTATTTAGTCCTTATGACTCTAGCAGGCAGATCCTAGATCTAAGATAAGATCTGCTTACCTCGTAGATATTTAACTATATGATAAGACGTTAACGGCGTGTAGCTACCAAATATATCGCTACGTGAGCTAATCAATATATATAATAAAACAGTAAAAATGAGTGTGCATTGAAGATATGTCCAAAAAAATTTGGTGCGATGGAGGCATAGTAAATATAGTAATAGAGATGAATAAAAAAAATGACTGTTTATTTGTACTCTCAAATCTCCGCAAATACTAGACGGATTTAAATTAAACTTTTTTTGTTGTATAGCTGTTAAGCCTTGGCGTTGATTTTGGGAAATGGAATACTAGATGTAGAATTATAATAGCCCATCTATAAGAAATATAAAAATTACGCCTTAGCAAAAGTTGTTCAGCCTGATGAGCATTTTTGGAGTCATAAAATCCACGCGTACGAAGTCGCCGCCTACGGTTGGTTTATCAATATTTTATCCCCAATTCCATATTAAACACAAGCAGTATTCGATACGCGTGTACAAACTTGCAAACAATCCATCAGTAACGATACGTTCCTATTTACATAATAAATGAGATACGAGCGCTCGAGAATATATAATTAAAGTGAGGGAATAGTTTTAGCTCTTTCCTGCAAATTTGTTAAGGATTGCAAACTCATTTTAAATTCTGTTTTAGATGCTTATAACTTCATCATATATGAATTATTTAACTTTTACAAGGCTGGTCTGAGAAAGAATATTTTTTCAAAATTAAGAAATCGACTTTAACAGTTAACACCAAACACACGATCGACTTTGATAAAATTTCTATGATGGACCAAAAGAGAAAAAAAGTCAGATATAATTTATTTATCCTTGACGTTTAACCACAAGTTTATACTGACAAGTATACATCTAAATAAATGACTTTTCAAACAAAATAGATTCTTCGAAATGTCCAGTCGATATCTTCAAGTAATTTTTTTTAAATAAAAATCTATTAATAGTAATAAACCTCTCCAATCCGTCTGGCCAGGGTGGAGAGTGTAGGCCAAACCCTCTGTACCTATACTGTGGCCAAGTCTGGCTCTAGTACAGAGAGGGTCGTACTCCTGCAGTAGAGACGAAAAGACCTGATGATGATGATGATGATGATAATGATAATGATGATGAATATTAATAAATAAGTTCTGTATTTTGCCTTTAAAAAATGTATCCATAGTTTAAGATCTCATAATATTTTTTTCCATAATAATCATATGTCCGAATGATGCCTAGCCCTAACATATTATCGCATACTATCACGTGCCCGAAAGTTGTAATCCCGAAATAAAACGGGCTATAACTTTTTTGCTATTAATATTACGATCCATAATATTCGAAATGTCTATTCCTTTTTCCCATAATTATCATTGCGGACAAATGATAATAATGATAAAAAAGCAATAAATTCGTTTATCTAATAAGCTTTTCTATAAAAGTAAGAAATCCTAAATTGATTGATAACTTTATAGATATGATTATAATTAACTTTGGTTTCTGTAAACTTTTGTTGATAAAATACTATCTAATTATAATTGCAATTGTTTAATATTTTAATTTTTTTAACCAAAATTCCATTGATACAATGCTTACGAACAAGCATGCAGCATGCAGCGCATGCAAGCAAGACTATGTAGAGTCGGTTTAACAGCAATTCCATAGTTGTTCCGAAGTGTTTTAAGCTAATAATCGTATTACAAATTAAAATTCGGACAAACATACACTATAGAACACAAAACCTAGGACATGTGACTTTATAGCATCCAAAATTAGAAAATCCAATTACTATAGCAATAAATGTTATGGCACAAGGTGTTACGTGTATAATTAAGATAATAAAATTACGGATATTGGAACATTATGAATACTGAAGCTAAACAAACGTGTTATGGATTATGACATTCGGACTGAAACTTTTGGATAAGAAATGGATTACCAATCGAGGAACATACATAAAAAGTGCATTCGAATTGATAAACTTCTCCATGTGGTATTATTTCAAAACCCCTCTTCACACCACTCAGCTGTCATCGTATTATCATCAAGAGTACGTGGCAATCAACCCATATACACATATTTTTGACAAATAAGAGGCATAAAGCGGGATATGCGTAATTCCTGAGTCTACCCGAATTCGATCTAGGTCACACGAAATCTAGAACATTCGTAGCAAATGTAGACTGCAATTCATTTTATTAATACTAGCTGTGCCTGTGGGCTACGCTGCCTGTAGGAATTTTAGGATAAAAACTATCCTATGTCCTTCCCTGGGTATCAAACTATATCCATGCAAAATTTCATCTAAATAGGTTCAGTGGTCGAAGCGTGAAGAAATAACATACAAACAAATATACAAACTCACTTTCGCATTTATAATATTAGTAGGAAGTAGGATTAAGATGAAGAGAGTTGGTTTAACTTTAGATAGGTATAGAGTGACGGGCTGATTATTCCTATATAAAACGTATTAATTTCGAAGGTTTTTATTTTTTAAGGTATGTTCTGTATGAAAATGCTATAATAGTATTTTATGCAACAGTTGTATAAGAGGGTTCAAAATATGCGAGTGGCGCAGGTTACGATGCGAGCTTTAGCGAGCATCGTAAGGAGGCGCCATCGAGCATTTTTTGACGTACTTATACAACGTTGCATACAATACTTTTTCTACGACTATATTTACTAAATAAAATACAAAACCAAACAAAGAAAATATGAAAATGTTTGACTTACATGTTTGGTAAATCAGATTTAGAATATACAAGTACTGATCTATAGGGTATCTATGGTAAACTTTTTTTTAATTGACGTCTTTTTAGTGACTATTTAAAAAAAACATTTTTTTCTTATGTTGGCAGTATGGTAAATCTATAGAAAAAAATGTTCTTGGTCTATGGCTAGGTGTATCGTTTTAGTGAAATAACGACACATGTGCTATTATGAGGCATAGAGTATAGACTTTTTTCTGCAATCATATTATCAATGTTCTTATATTAGTGTTCAGAACCATTAAAAAGACAGATAACAGTACAGGAGTAGAAAAAATATATTACTTACGTATGTAAATCTACAATAAAAACGGTAGGTCAAGCCTAGCAAGCAATTGACTTTGTTCGATTCAAGTAATATCTCGAAATGGGTCAACTGAACCGATTTCTGTCAATCATAGCTAAGCACGCACCCTTGCGGTGGAAGGGAACTTGCTTTCTCATAAAAAAAACCCGTTTCGAAATGGGTCTATCCGTTCGAGTACTACGATGCCACAGACAGACAGACCGATAGACGTTAGCCTTAAACTTATAACACCCATCTTTTTCGTTGTGAGTTAAAAATAAATACAAAGACAGACACAGGCAATAAATCTCTAGATTTTATATTGCTACGTGCGCATGCTGCCTATCCGCAAGAGCGGTTTCAATGAAATTTTTATTTCTTTGTCACAGATTTAGAGACAAATAGAAACTAAACTAGTTTCTGAGGAAATTCTACATTTTGTATCCTGTCTTCTTTCGTTTTGAATTTATACAATACGGGTGAGAATAGAATCTGAATTATGTTAAAAGGCGATGTGGTTAGCAATCGGTCACTGTTTTGATTCCTTGTCTCCATCTTTTTTATTTTATTTTATCAAACTTTATTGTTCCGAAGTACAAATATACTTTTAACATATGGCGGACTTAATGCTAAGAGCATTTAATCCCAGTCAACCATAGGGATAAACAGAGAAAATTATGCAGCACAGAAAAGCTATACAATGTACTTACATTCTCAAATATTAATATATAATATAAAATCAGTTGATTGGAAAAAAATTATATTTAACTTAAATTCAAACTATACAAACTTATTAAAATGACATTATATCATCATTTCGGCCGCACAACGTCCACTGCTGGACATAGGCCTCTCCCAAAGGTTTCCAAAATGACCGATCTAGAGCGGCTTGCATCCAGCGCCTTCCAGCGACCTTGGTTAGGTCGTCAAATGTTCTCTTGTTCCGGCAGAGAACATTATATATCTTCCTATTATATAGTATAGTAGTAGTAGTCTTCACGCCCACCGTCTTATTGGATGTTTCGGCCTTGAGCTCTATTTTTCCCGTATATGATATGATAGACTTGATAATGTATGTAGGTGTATCAAATGGTAGCATCATTTAACCTCAATTTTTTGGGTTCTGTAATCAAAGGGTAAAAACGGGAGCCTATTACTAAGACTCCGCTGTCCGTCTGTCTGTCTTTTTGTCTGTCACAATGTAGACTGGATCTCATGAACCGTAATAGCTAGACACTTTTAATTTTCATAGATGATCTATTTCTGCTGCCGCTATAACAAAAAATACTAAAAACAAAATAAAATAAATATTTTAGTAGATACATATATACAAAAAACGTGATTTTTTATAGATAATGGTACAGAACCTTTAGTGCGCAAGTGCAACTCGCACTTGGCCTGTTATTTTTTTATTTCTCTAGTGGTTCCTTGAGGGTCAGTTGTAGAACAAAGCGCTTGTATATAACTAAAAAAAAACCTAAGATAATTATTACTTTTTTTTAAATACGCTTTCTGTTTGTCTTAAGTCTATGGTTAGTAAGTAATAAATAGAATGGGCAAGAGGGGTATTCAGTCAGTTCATTCTAATAATCCGGATAACACGAAATAAGGGCAATCTTCGAAACAATTCAGGTTTAGCACCGCTGCTGCGATGCGCCTAATGAAAAATGGACGTGTTTATGAGAAAATAAAATGCAAAAGTTACAACTGCGCGTTTCCCGTTTTTCTTTGTTTTTAGGGGTATAACTACTTTCCATTGAACAATTATCGAAAAAAAAAGTATTCGGTTTCCTATACAAATCAGCGCTATGTCAAATGCGTGGATTTGTATGTGAGGACGAAAATATTTTATCGATTTTAATAACTTTGTTTTATAGAAAGTACATAGTTCAGTATCATGGACTGAACTTGCTCCAAAATTTTGGCTGGTGGGTATAAATAGAGTCACCTTGTATGCAACGTGGAAGGGACATACCCTTAATAAAACAAACCACGGGCTATAATAGAACCATCACTACAGCATAATAAAATTAAAATAAAAAGCAAGAAACCAAAATAAATTCGACATTTTCCCATACAAACTGCACAATTAAGTATGGAAATGCCATTTTTTTTACTGTATTTTAATTATATTATACTATAGTGATCTAATATATGCTGTGGTTCGATTTATTTCGGCTATGTCCCTTCCACGTTATATAAAACAATTTAGAATAAAGCTAACAATATTCCTAAAGAAACGAATACTAACGCTGAGACTGAGAGCCCTTCGCAATACATTTGTATCTCCAGATGGATTAGTCTGAGAAACTGCCAATTCACGAATTCATCCCGCAATAAATCGCCGCGGAACCGTCGCTGGATTTTGGTAGTATTTGAGCGTTTTCACACGCATTGCATGCCCGTCACGCACGCCGTGGGGTTGCCGGCAGAGTAGAATAGGGCCACTCCAAGTCCTCCCGTGGATGTCGTAGAAGGCGACTTAGGATATACAAGCTCAACAAAGCTTATAAACATCAATGAGACCTTTCCAACCAGTCTGGCCAGCGTAGAGAGTGTAGGCCAAGTCCTCTGGCTGCTCTGGCCAAGTATGGCTTTGGTAGTACGAAGAGGGTCGTGCTCCTGCAGTGGAGACAAAAAGACCTGATGATGATGACACGCTTTGCATGTCTGAATCGATGGAGGACTTGAAGATCTAAATCGAGTTTCCCAAGATCATCATCATTATCATTTCAGCCGCATAACGTCAACTGCTGGACATAGGCCTAACCCAAAGATTTGCAAAATGACCGATCCAGCGCTTTCCAGCGATCCTGGTCAGGTCATATGACCGACCCCCTTGTAGGTAGGTGCTCAAAAGGATATAAGTAGGTAATCAAAAGATCACTGTATGCAGGTGATCAAAAATGAATAAAATAATGTATGTCACAAACTCAAGCAAGTACCAACCCAAGCCCAAGCAAAGTAACCAAGCGCACGGTACAGTTTGTTTGTTTGTTTGTTTGTTTGTTTATAAAGCTTTATTGTACACAAGAAAGAACACAGATACAAATCAGAAAAGTAAACATACAACGACGGACTTATCCCGTATAGGGATCTCTTCCAGTCAACCGGCAGTACAGTGCTGCATCGGCAAAAATCGCTACCGCAGTGGCGTAATGTCACAGAGTGGGAAGGAATAAAAACTTTGAAAAGAAACGTTTGAATATTTTTTTGCGGTTAGGAATAAAATTCCTCGTTACCATAAAAAAATATCAGGTTTTTCTGCCCAGTCAATTAATTATAAAAAGTTAAAATAATTTTTGATCGCAATTTTTAAAACGCCACGGAATCAGCTGCCATTTCTTTTGTCTAAATGGTCAGACGTATTAAAAAAGTACTGTCACTTGATATTTGACAACTTATCTCACTTGTTACGGTGGTAAAATATGTTCTGACTTAACTAAACCAGTGTAGTGTAAACGCTGACTATTATACAAACCTATACATCTCCATTCGGGCACTGACTTAAAATTATTGGAAATATATTTCATAGCTCTTCCCTTGAAAGCCTGTAACGATTTCGTGGTAAATAGAAGGATAAAATATCTTTCTGTACTGGAATTGTTCGTGAGGAAATAACCCTTTTGCATAAGTAGTATGTAGGAATTCGTTAAATGTAAGAAGAATTTCTTTATTCTCTTACTTCTCAGGTCAATCATGAAGCCTGTTTGATTCAAGGATATATGTACTACTTATTATGTACATAATGTTCCATGCTGATATGAAAGATAATAAAAAAGTAAAATATGCCGGATGCTTCTTTTTCTGTGCAGATCGTAAATGTTGATCTAAGGAATAGGCAGAAATAAGTATCATGTTAATAGACAATACAACTAGTAACCAATCACCATTTTAATTCCTTTTTTCACTTTTTCTTCTGTTATCATGCTAAAAACAAAAATATTGTATAGGATTTGTATAAAATACAAGCTGATGACGTCATAGTTTTTTGGAGTCAAATAGCGCTCTTAATATAAGTTTTTCTGCAATAATGTGTTTTCTGCAAAAATTACAAGTGACATTATTTTGAGACTTTTTTTTTCTTGACAGTACCAAATACATATTTTTTTGACCCAGGAAAGTACCCAATCTATTAAATACGAAGTTCACTGAATATACTTAAAAATGTTTTGATTACTTTTACAACTCATTTCTAGGCCAGCCTCGAAAAAGGGTGACAAAAACAAAACGAAACGAAACAATTTTGTCGTGTTAACAAATTGGAAGAGATTAGGACTTTGACTTGACTCTTTACTTTTTGGTTCGGTGCAAGGAAAGTACGGAAAGCGGTTTGCATTTTTCATTATAAGTTTTTACAAACTCAGTTCTCTATAAACCTTATATTGCAGGCTTGAATCACCTGATTATCCGAAAAGAAAATGATTCCGTGTTTCGGAAGCACGTGTAAACTGTGGGTATGGAACGCCATCTAGCGTTTGGTCGTCAAACTACCCAAGGATTGGTTCTGGTTTACCCTTTGCGTTGCGGAGGTCAAACGGCAGTTGCTTTATGTAAAAAACAGTAACCTCGTCAAACTCCTTGGCTAGATAGCGGTCCCAGGGCTCTAAAGCATTACTGCTGAGGATGCAACCGGGAAAATACGCTCAGATGATGATGTGTTACGGGCGTGGGCGGTCCTATGTTAAATTTAGTTCTGATTCTTTTCGCAATGTGGCGAGGCACAAATATTATTTCCGCTAACTTCTGTAACTCAAACACCAGCAATACATAACTTAGGATGTAAGCCGCTTGGAACTCGCAGCGAACGGCTAAGATTACACGGTCAGGTCGTAGTTTACGCCCGAAGTCTTCCAAAAGACCCTATTTTCGTAAACGTACCAATAGCAGTTTGACTAGAGGCTTTGATACAACGCAGCTAAGATTGTAACTGGGTCGCGGTATGATGGATTTGGAGAGATTGGACGAGAGACACCAATAGTAGTTTGATTAGTGGCGTTGGGGCAACGTAGCTAAGATCGAAACTGGGACGCGGTAAGATGAGAGTGGAAGAGATCAGACGAGAGACCTTCTAACTTCAAATCTGTTAATGATCTGAAATTGAGAGTCTAAAGTTTCTCTTTTAATGCAAAAGCGCTAGTAATGCACATTCTCACCAAGTCACCGAGCTACTCAGAGACCCATGTGGAATATAGTTAAATTGTTTATTTATTTGCCTTAGAAATGATTTGGTTGAGCTACAGATACGATGAGGGTATTTATTACCAGAGAAAGATTTTAGTTAGTAGTTATTCTTTTAGAGAGACTAGATTTTTCTGTTAGTCGTTCACTGTTCACAGTTCGCTTTCCACAAAATGAATTTAAACCGTAAAACGTATCCCGTAAAACGGGATAAAAACTTCTCGAAGAACGGTTTCCAAGTCTGGAATAGCCAGAAGTGCCATTTCTTCAGAGTGTGATTTCTGCATTATCGATATTTTAGTTTGGTTAGAAATGGATTTAGTTCAGATTGGCTTTGAACAAAGCTTAAAACTAAGTTGGATTCGGCTTCAGTGTTATGCAACTGAGCTAGGAATACCATTTGAGGAAATATCGTGTTCGAAATCTTACATACAATTTTGATCTAAGTTAGTATCACTAAGAAGAAGCAGTTCGCCCTCAAATGTATACAATAAAACGCAGAATTATCCAAATAAATATATAGTACTCGCTTTGCTTGTACTCTTGCATGTTTCTTTTTTACATTAGGTACTTTACTATTATTATACCTTCAACAAAATATGAATGTATTTTGTTGAAGATATAATAGCAGTAAAGTACCAGTAATTGGTTTACAAACTTATATTTGTTTTCTTTTAAACTGTTCAAACTCTCCTCAAATTCCATGGCAAGCCGGCTACATTACTAATGCACCCCTACAATCTTTCTAAACATGTCCTTAAGCATGGTTTATATTGGATTAGGAACCATAATAAACTCAAATATGATGACTAATTAGGTACGTTAATATTTCTCTAGGTAGCGAATGAGCGAGTCGGAAAATTAGTAGCCAATTGATTCAGTCAGCGTTGAATCAATTCGGTAATTAGTTCCATCATGGGCATGATTTGCTTCTATTTATGATTTCTATGACGTACGCTTACGTTACAGAAATATTTCATAAATGTTTACTTTTATAAAGACTTCTTCTCTTAATATATAACTTTATTTCCCTGTTCTTTCCTCTTTCACGAGTATTAAGAATTTAGACATTCGACTTTGACTTCCTAATGATTGAATCCTTTCGCGTTCTAGTATTGGATCCGGAAACTACTTTACGTAAACAACTCACATAATATGAAATCAATTATGTTACTACACTAAATCCCTCTTTCCGATTTGGTTAATTTGAGTCTGTCGCGGATAAAGGTAATGAGCGAGTCGGAAAATTTGCGGTCAGCCAACGTTGAATCAATTTGACAATTAGTTGTAATACGAGCATGATTTCGATAAGGCCATACATTAATTTTTCGGGGACGAGTGGTGCCCCCATTTAAAATAAATAATTTGAAAGAAAACGGAGACATCATTTAAAATTCTGTCCTCACTACGTCCTAGATAACCCTTAAAAGTATATAATAAACTAATGTTTATAGTTTAAAGTGAGAACGTGAAGCTTTTCTACGCAAATTTGCGAAAACCGTTTTCCACATGATTTTCAAATGATTTATTTCAAATGGTGCAGCACTGGACTCCAGAAAATTCACGTTGCCCCTTCAAGAACTTTCCTCTTTCACTAGTATTAAAAATTTAGATATTCAACTTTTACTTCCTAATGATTGAATCCTTTCGAATTTTAGTTTTGAATCCGGAAACTCCTTTACGTAAACAACTCACATAATATGAAATCAGTTATGTTACTACACTAAATTCCTCTTTCCGATTGGTTAATTTGAGGCTGTCGCAGATAAAGGTGATGAGCGAGTCGGAAAATTAGTGGTCAGTCAACGTTGAATCAATTTGGCAATTAGTTTTAATACGAGCATGATTTCGTTAAGGCCATACATTAATTTTTCGGGGACGAGTGCTGCCCCCATTTAAAATAATAATTTGAAAGAAAACGGAGATATCATTTTAAATTCTGTCCTTACTACGTCCTAGATAACCCTTAAAAGTATATAATAAAGTAATGTTTATAGTTTAAAGTGAAAACGTGAAGCTTTTCTACGCAAATTTGCGAAAACCGTTTTCCACATGATTTTCAAATGATTTATTTCAAATGGTGCAGCACTGAACTCCAGAAAATTCACGTCAATAACTTTTCTCTTTCACGAGTATTAATAATTTAAATATTCAACTTTGACTTCCTAATGATTGAATCCTTTCGCATTCTAGTATTGAATCCGGAAACTCCTTTACGTAAACAACTCACATAATATGAAATCAATTATGTTACTACACTAAATTCCTCTTTCCGATTGGTTAATTTGAGGCTGTCGCGGATAAAGGTGATGAGCGAGTCGGAAAATTAGTGGTCAGTCAACGTTGAATCAATTTGGCAATTAGTTGTAATTCGAGCATGATTTGCTTTTATTTATTACAAGCTTTTATTTAACTTACAATGTATCTTGTATGTATGTACCTATGTATATGTAAGAATGTTTGTTTAGGTTAAATCTTGCAACAAAATTTACAACCTGTTTTCCTCAACCAATTTGCTTAAAAAAATGTATACTTGTCTAAATCGGATGACAATACAATAATTTATGAATCAATATTTAACCGGTCAAGACCCGGACGACATTAATAAATGTCCACGTCTATTGTTTTGCTATTATTGTGTCTGATAATGGCGGTAAAGAAACGGTTAAGTAAATGAGCTGTTCTGATGAAGGAGTCGGGAGGTATTCGACGGAACTCAGTTATAAAACAACATAACCTTATTGGGTAGGACTCGTTTGATTTGTCTTGACGAGCGCTTTTAGATAGACGATTCCTAGGTTTTATCACGTAAACGAGAGGTGGTCGATGGAACTCAGTAATAAAACGACGTAACTCCGTCGAGTTTAGTCTTATTTCATTTGTTTTAATAAGTACTTTGGCTGCACAATAAAAACTTGTACAAAAAATTTAAATTTATAAAAAAAACTTATGAATTTTAATTTGCTTACTTGTTTTGCATGAAAAGTATAATATACCTATAAAAAGACTTATATATTTTTCCTTTTAATTACAAAGTCTGTTCCTTAAATTTATCGGTTGAACAATGATTTTGAAAATTAACCTGACTTAAAAAAATTGTTTCTTTCGTGGAGTTTTAGACGGGAAGTCAGGGATTCAGTTGCAGTTTGCTTTAAATTGTTTTGTAAATCGATTCTAGTGGACGATTATAAATATGAAGTTGGTGTATTTTGTATAAAATAATGCCCATTCTCATGGTCAATATGTGAAATGTTTAAAGTTACTGTCATAGTGCGGCTGTAGTGATTTTTATTTAAGGACTGTGGTCTTTAGGCGCCGTTCGCCATTCGATCGGGTATGAAAACCAGTGGACTCTTATTGATTTGTCGCCAGGAACTCCTTTGAAGCAATTGAAGGACCTGTACGAATCTGTAATTGTATGGTTAGGGTTAGTAATAAAGAAGATGCTTAGAGCTTATCTTTATTTTTCGTATACTGTATCCAGAGGCGTAAAATATTTAAAAATTTATACATACATACTATCACATCTTTATCCCTAATGGGGCAGACAGAGCATTTTATGTCTTGCGGTTCTATGCAGAGCCCAGGGCCGCAAGACCCAAAAGCCACTTTTAGCGTCATGGTGGGTCATGATCAAATTTATGTCTTTCATTAATCTTTATTTTTATTACAGATGTATTATTAGACATCCTGTTAATATGAAATAAGATTTGTTTAGTGCAAAATTTATTACAGGTCTTTCACAATAACAACTGTAAAGATTTTAACTTCTTCGAGAATAAGTTAAACCCTGTATTTGTATAGCTTTACACATTGTGGACACACATCGTCTATACACGTACTTACATCAATTGTTATTTCTATTTTGTCTCTGGCTGAGTAACCAGCAATGTGTTAACAATGTCATTATTATTTTTTAAATAAATTGCTGGGACCTTTATCTTATTGAAATTCATTAAATGTTTCAAATAAAAAAACCATAAGAAATGTTCTTGTCTCTATTGACAAGCGCTGGTAGTGCAAGTAATAATAATATTTATTTATTTATCTGCACACAAATAGATAAACAAACATACACTATCACGTCGTTATCTCTATTGGGGCAGACAGAGCATTTTATTATTGCGATTCTAAGCAGACAAAAGCCAGGGTCGACCAAAAGGCTACTTTTAGCTTGATTGTGGGCGAGATGGTGAAAAAACCGCAAAGTCTGATTCGTATTTTTACCCATTCTCTCGATTGGCTTTTATATCTGCATGGAAGCTGGCACATTCTAAGTTTTTTTTATATGATTTAACAATTTCGCGGTCACAATGACTGTTATTAGTATAACGGGACTTACCGCGATTAATATAATTTTTTGCCAGATATTTCGACGACCCTTCTGCCGTCGCATGGTCGCTGGCAGACTGAGGAATTGCAATAGATCTTTGACTGTCAATGGTAATCAACCATATCGGTCTACCCTCTTTCTTCTTCGTTTGTTGCTTAAGTTCTTACACACAACACTGACGGTGTCCGTTTGCAAACTGTATTTTGTTGTTCGCACGTGCACACTTTTAACAAAGTTTACTGGATTCAACGTCCCAGATAACTTGAAGCCATCTTCTCGACCCGTCGTACCGTATGCACCATTGACCTGCACCATCAATGGTGCAGATGAGACTAATTTTGATTGAAATTGGGATGCTTCCACATTTCAATAGCCTCTCTAACTAAACGTGGTATGTAATGGCGTTCAGTCGCAAGTATTTTGGGTTGGAGTTGCTCGATCCAATGATTGACTCCAGATTGTGAAGGAAGCTCCGCGATAGCTGACTTATCAATATCCCTGTTTTGGCGGCAGTTATGTGCTCCTTATCCCGTTAAAATTTAGATCTCTAGGTCTGTCCAACACACTGAGAAAAAAGAATGGTTGCTACTAGCAAAAACTCAGGGCTATTGATAGTTAAAAGGTGTTTTAATTAAAACTACATTCTTCTGCTAATTTAAACAAAAGCTCGGTATCTAATAAACAAATTGCAAGTAGGTAAGTAGCAAAATTGGTGCATCTTTTTATCAGTGCATACAAGTGTCCACAAGACTTCACAACTACAGTCAATATAAAAAACCTTTCGGCCGAAGGGTCGTCGAAATATCTGGCAAAAACGGTATGAATTGCCGCAAGTCCCGTAATACTAATAAGTTTTTCTTTTTCCCAGCATGGAAGATCAAAGTAGACAATGTTGACCGTATTATTAACACGTACCTTGTATGTGTAAGTAAAATCAATTAGAACAAATTATGCAAACTCACGACAGAGGGCGCCGTCTGAACTTAAGCCCACGACATGGTTTTTGGTGTTCTCGGCTGAATTAAATTATGTGATTTCGTTACACAGATTACGGCGCCATTCTCTACATCTTCCGCAGAATTACTCGCTTCAAATGCTAATATTTGCTCAAAAGTCAATGGTAGAATTCGGGTTACGCATAATTTGTTTGGGGGAATGCAAATAAGTAACAATTTATTTTTCATTAAGTTATTATTATAAAGGTTAGTTAGAGGTTAATTAATATTAATTACCTCAAAATCTAAATTTAAGTCTACATGACTTAAATTTTGCCTTTTTAGCCTTATTTAATTATTAAATCTTAACTGTTACACCATATATAATTATAACAAAAAGAGTTCTCTTCCAGTCAAACATAATATATAAAAATTTATATATTTTCCTACGACTTATTATCTCACAGAATTTCTTATTTTCTAACAAGTAATCTTCTTTTATTTACAGGTAAATTGAAGTGATAACAACAAGCTGAATGGTAAAAGAAAATCATAAGTTATTTACATTATCCTTGCAACTCTTAGGGCTCTCATAGATTAGCGATATTATGCTTATCAACACCTGTCGGCAACGGTTTAGACCGACGTGTATCGCGCGATAGTCGTGCGACACATGTTAATCTGTCACAAATTATCAAAAAGTGTTGGGCGACAGTCACCGTCAGGTGTCGCGGGCATACTATCGCTTGTCCGTAAGTAAGAGCCCTTACGAAATAAACATATAAATTTATGATAAAAGTAGAAAATAATAATAAATAGTAGGATAGTAGGAGTGTATTTTGACATGGGTCCTCCTTGATATGCACATTGGGTCACATAATCTTAATTTATTGATCAATAAGGGTTACAATATTTTATTGTAAGCCTTGTGTATGAATATTTTATAAGGATTTGATTACTGCTACATATGATAGTATAATATATTCTAGGACTAGGTCTAGTGAGATGCGGTTCGTCTGTCAGTCGCTTTACAAAAGTACATACTCTACATATGTCGCTACAAATAGGTCCAAAACGATAGGTGGTAAATGATAGGTAGATGTGGTTGAAAAGTACACCTATCTGGGTCATTGTTTATCGTTTGAAGTACATGTCAAAACTAGAAGGAGGTCGATCGACGGATTTAGTTGGGATGGTGGCATTGACAAGCTAGCGTCCTTTTTGAAAACCAGCAAAGCCCGTACGTATTCTTGCAGAAAATATAGATACAGATACGGATACATTTTCACGTCTATATCCCTGACGGGGTAGACAGAGCCCAGGGCCGTTAGGCCCAAAGGCCACGCTTAGTGGCCTTTGGGTGATTGACGTGATTACTCAGTACGTTTTGAAAATTCATACCTTAGACATAATTTTTTTTAAACTTGGCATGTTTTTTGTGCCCGGCCGCCAACCAGACGTCAACCCTCCTCGGGTTCAACTGTGTTAAACCGGTCAAGAACCGCACAATATTAATAAATATCCACGTCCATTTTCTTACTATTGTGTCTGGTATTAGCGGTAAATGAACGGTTAATAAACGGAAGGCAGGGAAAAAGTAACACATATAAAATAAATTATATCAATAAGTAAGGGACAGGATTGGGCGAGTTTGGGAAAGGAGGGGTGGGAGAGGATTCTACTAACTCGGAAGAAATAAGGTTTGGTTTTGTAGCAGCTCGGGAAGCCGGGGTAGCGTATCCGTTTTGTTTGTTTTTCGTATGTGTAAGTGGCTAACGTAACTAACTAAAGTGGCTGGTGACAGATTTTTCAGGCTGCCTAAAGGCATCTGACATAGCTTGACGACTGCCATACAATGACAACAGCCGGGACCAACAGCTTATACGTGCCTTACGAAGCACGGAGGAGCTCGAGAAATTTTTATGCCACTTGTGGTCACTCATCCAAGTGCGGACTACGCCCGATGTCGCTTTACTTGCGAAAGCAATGCGCACTCCCGCGGGTCGACCGAGCCAAAAAGCAAGTTTTTGGTGAAGTTCTGCTTCACATTAAAACAAATCCCTTATCCAAGTTCTTTTAGTATTTTATTGTGACGCACATGTGTAAAATTACGAAGAAAACATAAAAGCAACAGAACCTAAGTAAAACTTTTTTTTTATCCTTACATACATACATAATATCACGCCCGTTGGATCTTTGAATAGAAAAAAGACATAAGTAATATAACTTTTCCATACAGAACGGATTTTCCTAAGGTTACGCGCAATTTGTTAGAATATTCCGTCTGTATGTAATCCATAGACATAGAATTTTTTTTTTACTACGTAAGAATCCTTTCTTTCTTTCTTTTCTCTTTTCACGGCCAGTACCACAATGTAGAATAGTGTGGCACAAGGAGGCCCGTCACAAGTTTTTTATAATTAATTTCTGTTCATGTCTTCGTTTGGACGTTAGAACCTGTCCAATTCTGAGATAAAATTATGGCTGACACACTTTTCTGTCTCAAGTCGGTCCTATCCCATGTAAATTTACGCCGATCCGTCGCATCATTTAAAAGCAAATATAAACAAACAAGTAGACAAATATACTTCCACGTTTGTAATATTAATTAAGATTAATTTTATTTAGACGAAAGCCTCTTCTAATTGTTGTTCATGCCCAGTAGTAGAGTTTCTGTGGATGATGATGATGATAAATAAATATATTTATTGATTCGTATAAAAACTATTTTAACAATCATCATCATCATTATTTCAATCACGGATTTAGAGCGGCTTGCATCTAGCGCCTTACAGCGACCTTGGTCAGGTCGTCAGACCACCTGGTGAGGGGTGTTCTACGCTTGCCAGTACGTGGTCGTCATTCGAGAACCTTCTTGCCCCATCGGCCATCGCTTTGTCGCATTTTAACGTAATATAACAAACTAACTTTTTTTAAGTTAACTCGAAGCTAATCAACATTTCGCCGGCACAGGCACTTCATAACTTGATTAAAGCTGTAACTGAGTGGAATGGAAAGCCTTTGAAAGCCTTCAACACTTTTTACATTTCGAGCACTCTAGAGTGGTCATTGCTTTCATTCAATTGCTCCTCACTGCCGTTTCATGTTTGTAAATTAATTATGAAATTTATTTTCGTAGACAGGAAAAGCTCTTAAAATGTTACTTATAAATAAAAGAAAAGTTTACACATCCTACTAGCTTCGCCCCGCGGTGTTACCCGCTGTTAAAGTAGTATGTGTTAATCCAGGGTGTCAACCTGGTGTCAGCTTCCTGCATACCAAATTTCGACACACAAAAACACACAAACTTTCGCCTTTAGAATATTAGTGTGATTGTTATTTGAAAACGATTCTATTACTGCTATTGACCAAAAATGATCATCAGGTTAAACAACTTTTGCTAAGGCGTCATTTTCATATTTCTTATAGTTTATCTGGACAATTATGGTTTTGCATTAGGTGTTTCATTTTTCAAAATCAATTATACCTTATATGTTGGCTTAACAGCCATATAACAAAAAAAGTTTGATTTGAATCCGTTCAGTATTTCCGGAGATTAGCGTATACAAACAGACAAACGAACAAACAGACAGACTTTCTTTAATTAATTACTCTATAACTATGTCTCCATCGCCCCAGATTGTTCTTTTGGAAATATATTAAATGTGCAGATTCATTTTTTTAACTGTTTTATCACCAAATATATAGGTTCTTACACATATGCACACTTACATCTTTGCTTTATTACTTGAAAAACAAACAGCATAGTCATAACAACGTCCAGTGTGAGTTAGTACGGACAGAATAAATTATATATAGGACATCGCTGAAATAAGGATATAGGGGTAATAAAATAGGCGCTTTCCATTTTCCCGAGGACTAGTTCCGAAGGTCCTGATGTTCAGTATTTTATGGTTTGCCGACGCTCGATTTATGGCCATATATTTTTGTTATTATGTTTATTTAAACGCTTTTTAGAAGACATATTGTTTTAGTAAACCTCTCGCGTACTTTTAGGTTAAAACTGAAAACCTTACAGGCTAACCACGCTGAGTTTTTTCCCTTTTTACTGCACACTGCTGCAGCACATACATTTATAATTGTGCATGCAAATTGAAAAACTTTTTAGGATAAGTTAGAGTTTGTAAGTTAATTTGTAACTATGTGATGCAGTTTTTGTGAATAAACTTTCTATCTATCTAGCTATCTAGTACTAAAGAAGTCATTTTGAGGTTTTTTATATACCTAGTTAAATTTATTAATAAGTAGCAATAGCTTTATGAAATGAAGTAAGAATTAAAAGAAAGAAAAATGAAGTAAAATAATTGACACATTTGCAGTTAAGTAACTTGATGTATTGTTAGAAAAAGTTGTTCATACTGGTGATGGATTGAGTCTTACGGGTCGAATAAAAATATATAGTCTATTGACCTATTGGTCTAGGTCAATACCTAGACCTATTGACTATATATATTTATAAATATGCGTCAAACTTATAACACGCCTCTTTTTGGTCGGGGGGACCAAAAAGAGGCGTGTTATAAGTTTGACGCTAATATCTATCGGTATGTTTGTTTATCTATCTGTCTGTCTGTAGCAGCATAGCGCTAGAACAGATTATATCCAGTTTTTATACGAGCAGCAAGTTCCCTTGCGGTGATTCTTAGATAAGTTTGATGAGAATCGATTCGGCCGTTAAAAAGTTGTTAAGTTATATCTTGAAAGACGGAGTTTTTGTAATTTTACATACATACATACATACTATCACGTCTCTATCCCTAATGGGGCAGACAGAGCATTTTGAGTCTTGCGAATCTAAGCAGATAGAGCCCAGGGCTGCAGGACTCAAAGGCCACTTTTAGCGTCATGGTGGACGAAAAGATGGAAAAGCAATCAATACAGTGATGGGTTTGCTAGCCGCATCGCCTGTTAACATGATTTGCATTTTTGCCCATTCCCTCGATCGGATTTTACGATCTGCGTGGGAAGAGAAGCTGCTGGTACATTCTAAGTTTTTTTTTATTTCTGCCAGACCAGCATGGGATTTATAATTTTCTTGGTAAATAATAGATGGCGCAACCGCTAGAGCGTTGCGCTAGATTGTTAGATATAAGAATTGACTTGAAAGTCGTTTTTTTTTATTTTGTGTGCCAAATAAACTTGTTATTCGTAAGAAAAACGTGAAAATTTTCACATTATTGACAAAAGAACGAAAAAGATTCCTTGACACCATTCAAATTCAAAGTACTTTCACAAAAACTTGGAAAAAATAACAAAGTCATCTTTAGACTTGGTTTGTCTTTGAAAGTTCCTTGGAAATTTTATAAAGGGTCGCGAAAAGACTGAGCGGCATTGATTTCACCTGTTCAAAACTGTTCTTTTTATTTTAGTACCTGAGTTTCAGCCTTCATACAACTGTAATGAAAACTTTCGGGTTTATACCCCCTTTTGATTACTTGTTGTATATAAGTAAACAAGAATATTCATTTTTACTATATAATTAGCTGGTCAAGTAATTTGAAAAATTCTAATACGAAAATTATTTCGAGGTTATAGCTATATGAAAAGGATTTTTGATATTGTGTTAAACAATGTCTGCTTCGTTATTAAACATTCAGGGTTTTAGTTTCTGGTAGTCTTTTCACACATTAAAAACAAAGTTATAGGGTCAAAACTGGCCTTACCTGCTTTGAGAAAAGGATTGTGCCGCTTTTAAGCTCGACTTCCCGAGATATACAGACAAATCATACTGATTAAGCTAGCCTTAATCCAATGAAACTTGTGTTGTAGGATACTAACTCAACAATACTACAGAATAAATATGTATCTACTATTACTCACGTAACAATACTATCTATATAACAAAGTAATTTCAATTTACATACATAGGCGTAGAGAATCTCATTAATAATTACGTCATCGCAAGATCCTCAAATTGTTGAAATTAATGAACGTTTCCAATAAATTATCATTGTGACCCACATGTGGTTGGGCGGTTTCGGAGCAATATCTATCTATTAGGCACTAACCCTAGGTTAAACCGCCGAATTGAGAGCTTCAGTTTGATTGACAGCGTTCTGAGCTTGAGCTTTGTCATTCAGATACGTCTTTATCCTTTGCAGGGTATAGGAACCTTAAAATTACAAGACATTGCTTGCCACATCTATTGATATGATTTAGATTTTCGCCTATTCCCTAAATCAGCTTTTACCATTTGTGCAGGAAGAGAAACTGCATTTTACGTTCTTAATTTTCTCCCAGATGGAATCAGTTGAAATAAAATAAACCTTTTCAAAAGATTTTTCTTTGTGTCCCACCTTTCATGTGTTTGTCCAGTCGTTTCGGAGGAATATCTATCTATTAGGTTAACCTAGTGTTAGTAAACCCTAGGCTAATCCACCGGTTTGAAACCTTCATTGTGATTTACAGAGATGTGAGCTTGAGCTTCGTAAATCACAGTCACGTCTTTATCCTTTGCGGTGTAGAGGTAGCCCAGGATTATAAGACATAAATGTCACTGGAAGAAAATAAAGAACACAAAAAGCTGTTTTTCTTTCCCTGTATATGGTAAAACCTGATCGAGACATAAGCGAGTAACATTGTAACTTTTACCACCTTTACGCCTACCAACACGTCAAAGGTGTAGGTGTAGGAGTAGGCGTTGTTGCTTGACACATCACCTATTGATATAATTTAGATTCTCGCTCATTTCTCGATCAGCTTTTGCCATCTTCGCGGTAAAAGAAACAGAATTTATTTTCCCAGTTAGAACAATATCAAATTAATAAACGTTTTCAGTACATTATTAATGTGACCTACATGTGGTTGGGGGATTTCAGAGCAATATCTATCCATTGTTAACCCTAGGTTAAGCCGTCGATTTGAGAGCTTCAGTATGGCTGAGAGCGTTTAGCTTGATCTATGCAATGTCAATTTATTTTATAAAAATGCCTATAGAGCGTAAACATAATCACATGATCCGTTTTTCGCTTAGAATGTCAAAACAATAACGATATTTATCGGTTTTAGACAGATTTTTTATTTCTCTAGATGTAGTTTTAACAAGCTTATTTCTAATGCAAAATAAAAAATAACAACTTTCCAGCGTTCAGTCAGGCAAAATAAAAAAATTCCAGTGTTTTCCCATAGCTTTAAAATCGCTGAACCGATTTCCATCAAACAAAACTAAGAACCATCTCAATCAAGTCAGCTTTTAAACAAAAAATAACCATATCAAAATCATCACATGTTTTAATTTGGAAGATCTTTTCACACGAAATGCAAAAGCCGAGCCAAGTATCGGCAAAAATTTGCATTAATAGGCATTAATTGTGTTTCCTTTTTCTTTGGCCTCATACCTAAGCCTCAGTTAAAATCGTATTATGGAATAAATACATTATAAGTATGTTCTGTCTTTGAAAAAAATCGCTTCAAGTCTGTCACTTACTAACAGGCTCCATAGGGTTCCGTAGGTAATGCCATAAAGCTAACTAATTACCGGTTGAGTGAGATAACATAAATGTTTACTGCGGGAAGCCATTTGGGTATATGACTTGGCCAAAAATAAATTGTTCGGTACAGTTCATGAAATAAACGTCACATTAGTGTGACTTTTCTTTGATAATAATCAATTTCAGAAAAACTGAAATGAAGACCGCTATTTGAATTCAAAAAGAATGACGTCACGCTTTTGTATTTCATACAAATGTTACAGACAATTTTGAAGTTTAGAAAAAAGTGTCTTATTCGAATTGATGCGGATTGGATATGTATACGGAATTAATTATGGTAAGAAAGTTTCTGACAAGTCAAATCAGATAACTTTTTCTAAACGTCCGAACAGACATTTTCTATGGGTTTTGCATGAAATTAACCCCTAGGGGCCCCTTAGTGCATATAAAATGGTCGTAAAAGTGATGTCACATGTGACATTGCGGGCCCATAGAGGTTAAGCCAAGTGAAGCCATAATTTTATTTTCTAATAACAGTACCAAATCATTTATTTTTGACACAGGAAACCTCTATATCCTATAATGTGCGATTATCGGTACAGGAGCGGGTGCAGACTGTGTGGGCTTGTTTATTTATATTAAGATTAATATTTGAACTGTTTTATAAATATCATAAGTATTTTCGTCTGAAAGTGCGTTGGCAGGTGAAGTTTATCAAAATCATAAACCTTCTTTTCTTTCAAACTGTGAACTCAAGCAAGCCTTTTCTTTGAAAGTGTGAACCCACGAAACCTTTTCTTTCAAACTGTGAACCCACGAAGCCTTTTCTTTCAAACTGTGAATCCACGAAGCCTTGGCTTATGTTCGAACAAATTCTATTGGCTACTTGTACACGCCTTCCAAATTTTATAATGACTCGATCAAAACTACTTGAGTTATAGTCGAACAAACACAGATACATACTTATATACACATAAACGCTTAGATTATTCAAGGATACTCTTGAGAACTACGCTCGTTTTACTCGCTTGTTCAAAAAGTAGAAGGAATCTAGTATTAACTAAGTACTTATATAAAGAGTAGAAACATTTCATCATCATCAGATCTTTTTAGTAGTACAGGTACATTTATGTACAAAAAGTTGTAAATGTACAGAAAATGCACAGGTAAAATGCAACGAAAAATATTTTTTAATATACTGACTGTCGAACGGTAAATTAAAACCGGAAGCTACGCCTCGCGGCTACGCACGGTTGCAGGTGACAGCCAGTAAATGTTTTATACACAGTATATACAATTCCATGGTTTTATATAGATATATGTTTTTACGTTTATAATATAGGTTTAATCATTATTTTTTAACTTACCTACCTACATCATCCCACTGGGCTACGCAAAGGTCTGTTCCACCTGATTTGACTTCTCTCTATCCATTGCAATAAAAGTTTATTTGCTAGGCAAATTAAAAAATCCCCGACTGTTAAGAACGCCATCTAGTAATAAGTAGCGGAACTACATATACCAATTAATATTCGTAGCCTGACGAAAGTCAGAGGTTTCCCTGGCAAATAGCGTTAACCCCCAGTAACTTTTAAACGACTGAACCCATTTTCAATAAACACAGCTAAGAACAAGGGAACTTGATTTCACGTTAAAAAAAACCGCATCGAAATTGATCCATCCGTTCAAGCACTACGATGCCACAGACAGAAAACATATAATAGACGACATTAGCGTCAAATTAAGACCATTAGACCTGTCCTTTTATATGGGAGTGAAGCGTGGCCTTTGCTTGAGCGGCACAAACAGGAGCTGCGTGTCACGGAAATGCAAATGTTGCGCTGGATATGCGGTGTATCACGAAGAGATCGTGTGAGAAACACCCGCATCCGTGGCAGCCTTCATGTCCGTGACATAGCAGACAAACTGCAAGAGAGCCGCCTTCGCTGGTACCGTTACGTCTTGCGGAAGCCGGCAAGTTACGTGGGAAACAAATGTATAGCCATGCCGCCTCCGCCGGGGCCCGGCAAGCGTGGTAGACCCAAGAAGTGCTGGCTTGACGTCGTCAAGGATGATATGCGTGCTAATCGTCTTACAACCAAGGATGCTCAAGACCGTGCGAAGTGGAGAAGAAAAAGTCGGAAAGCGGACCCCGGGCTTTTCAGCATTGCAACTGAGAAGGCAACTGGGAAAACGCTCAGATGAGAAAGAAAGAAAGAGATTAGCGTCAAATTAAGGACCCTCCTCTTTTTATCGTGGGCTAAAAATTAAGAGTTGAAAAAAAAAAAGCATTTCAGAATAAAGTCGGCATCCTTTTTGTTCGTTGGTCTGAAATACAACGTGGAAGGGACATACCCGTAATATATCGAATCACGGGCTGTACTAGATCCTAATAGAATAATGAAATTTAAATAACGCTTAATAAACCAAAAAGAAAATCGTCATGCCCATACAAATTGCTCGGGTGGCACACTTTTGTATAGAAGTGCCGATTTTTTTCTTTTTTGACGGTTAATCTATTTTCATTATGCTATAGTGATGGTACAGCTTGTGGTTTAAATAATTACGGGTATGTCCCTTCCACCATGTATATAGGTATATCCGCTCTCTCTCTTTCATATTCATTGTTTCTTTTTATCTTGTTCATGTCACAAATTACACGTAAGTAAGTTACCTTGCGTGTGTAATGATCTGTAAAGAATATATTGTCCTAAAAATGTCTTTAAGACACTTTATAATACCATATGTGGGAATATTTACTCTCAAGTAAGCATTCCCATTCTCTACGGATGGTTTGAGATTAATGCGGCTTTCAAGTTTTAAGCCGTCTAGAGGCTTAGGCTAGGCTTTCAAATACTGGACATTTAGTGAATCGATTCTTGTAGTAGCTAAGGTGACCTACATAACTTTTGATTAAGTTGAATCTAGTAAGTGTTAATACGAAAGGTTATTTGAACAGAATATACTTACTTGACCGTTGCTGTTGTCTTTATACCTTTTTTTGTAAAATAGGAAGGCGCTGGATGCAAACTCTTTTGTATCGAGATCAAAATCGGTCATTTTGGAAATCCTTGGAAGAGGCCTAAGTACAGCAGTGGAAGTTATGTGACTGAAAAAAACCATTATTATAATAAAAATAACATTTAAAAATAAAATAAATATATAGGGACAAATTACACTGACTACTTCATTTGTTGTATATGAAAGCCCCAATTAAACATTTTATTCTGTTTCTAGTATTTGTGGTTTTAGCGGCAACAGAAATACATCATCTGGGAAAATTATATTGACAGACAGGCAGACAGACGGACGTACGGGCAGCGGAGTTTTATTAAAAGAGTCCCGTTTTTACCCTTTGGGTATGGAACGCTAAAGACATGGCAAGACTAACAACGACATTTATTAAAAATAAATTTAATTTTCTAATTGTCAATTTCCTTTGTCGAAGACGGGGATAAAATAAAATCGTGCTGATGTCTGATATTATAACAGCGGAGCCAATTTATTCTCATTCCTTTTTATGTCCCGCTTTAGCGACGCAAAAATTTAAAGAAGTAAAATATACCTACAGGTATAAGTGTGTGTGTAATTGAATTAGAAGGGGAATTCTTTTGTATAATACAATTTACTCTGACACCTTGAACTTTGCGAACAAAATTACTCGTTTATAGTAATCTTAAATTTTTACTACTCCTTTTGGTTGAAAGTGTGTGAAATGTAACTTTTAAACAAAGTTATTCGACTAGAATTGAAATTCGCGTATAAGTTTACTCCAAATAACATAATGATTTAGTATCCTATAAGTCTCGAACTTACTTTGGAGCTAGTTCATCTTTGTGATTTTTCCGTATATATTTATTAATATTTATTTACCAACATTATAAAAAAAAATATAGAAAAAAATTCAACGCTTTACATCGAGGTAACGTGCCTAGACAACTGACAAAATTCTTATTCGCCGAGGAAAATGACTGCCAGCTCTGGGGTTTTCCGTTGAATTGATGAGAAGCGTCATTATGTCTTTTATGAATGATTTAGTCTCCGGGCCCTAAGGACCCGTAGTTTCTACCGCGAAAGGTAAGAAAATATGATTGGCTGCCAAACCCATTATTTGCGTTTTTCCCCAACTTTGCAGCAAGAGTGTGGTGCGGTTGGCACTACCGTGATTAGAACTAGAAGACAGGGCGATTACTCCAAAAGCGGTACGCGAGACGGACGTTACTGCATAACCGCGTTTCAGTGTCAAGCAACATCCAGCATTAATGTATGATGATAAAGTCTTTTTTGGTTTGACGTAGAAACAGGACGTCAATATCGGGCGACTATTGTATTCTTTTCTGTAGCAACCCCCAAGGTGCGAAGTTCATAAACTATAATTATGTGTGAGAAATACCTTTTAATTGGACAATTAGTTTCAAGGGGGCGTCAAAGATGTCACCTTCTTCTTATCATGTCAATGGCAATTGTTGTTATCTTATACCTTTAAATGAGCAATTCTTGTATATTTATATAAATATGTATATATATATTTATAAATTTCCGTGATCTCGAAAACGGCTCTAACGATTTCGCTGAAATTTGGTATACGGGGAGTTTTCGGGGGTAAACAATCGATCTAGATTAGTCTTATGTTTAGGAAAACGCGTGTTTTCCGAGTTTTCATGCGTTTTCTTTCCACGCAGAATATGGTCGCTAATTTCGTCGCGCCGACCGCCTTGTTTTTAGCTCAGCGGTTAAGGATACCGACCGCTAGAAAGAGTGTTACGGGTTCGAATCCCACACGGTGACTTACTTTTGTTTTTTTTTATGTTTAAGTTTATATATAATTTTTTACTTTGCATTGTTTTTAGACAAGTTTTAAAAAATTAAGTTAATGTTTGAGATAACAATATATCATCATCATCATCATTTCAGCCGCATAACGTCCACTGCTGGACATAGGCCTCTCCCAAAGATTTCCAAAATGACCGGTCAAGAGCGGACAATATATATTTCTCATAAATATGTTTTACATTTAACTATACTGATTATGTGAATAAGATTTATGTTTTCGAGTTTTTATTTTATTGAGACTTATGAAGCAATAGTGCAAAACGAAAAATTTACCAATATTTACCGATACAAGTTTTAAACATAGTTTTTTGGATAGTTTTTGTGGCGCCATCTCTCGGATAATGCTTTAAAAACTAACTACTATGCCTAGCGCACACGAGCTGTGTAATAAGAGAAAATGACAATAGATGGCGTTACTCTGTGACGAATGCTCCGATATCTCTGCAAATGCTGTAAGATTGAGATTACGAATATCGAAAACGGCAAGAAAGAGTGTTACGGGTTCAAATCCCACTCGGTGACTACCTACTAAGCAAATGGTACTAATCAATACCAAATATATATATATATATATATATTCCTGATAAACTATTATATATGTACAAACATTAAAAAAATATTCTGTGTCCTATGAATAAATAAAACTTGTCCTCTCTTCAGCTCATAAAATTTATTTTCCCAAGTCTTGTCTCAAAATCCTTAAGTATGCATGCTCACTTGAAAATGAGCACTTTTGTCTTGAACTCGGGCCATTAAACCAGCTTTAGGCGATCTCCGACGATCTTAAGTATTTTCAGCCATTCATTGAGGGATTTCGGTTTATCCTTACAAATGAATATCGCTAATGTTTTACGAGGTGAACAGCTTTATATGTATGCGTGCGTCTGTTGCGTTAATACAGCTTCTTTAATGTTACTTATCAATATAAAGTGTCTTCTTACTTATTTAAGGTCTAACAAAATATACTGAAACTATTTTAAGGTAAATTTAGTCCATGATACTGAACAACTTTCCCCGAGGAACATATTATAGCGAAGTATGAAAAGTAATTTTTGGCCCTTCATAAAGTTGACCGATCAGCTGATCCAAGTTTAAACGGAAAGCGAAAAATTATTTTTCATACTTTAACATATGTTCCTTGGGGAAAGTTGTTCAGTTTCAAGCACGAACTGAATTCACCCTAAAAAAAAAATCAGTGTATGTTGTTAGAGCTTATGTAATAATATTAAGATATTAATTATTGTTTGTTTTTAATTTAATTATATGGAAATTTGAAATTCTTTTATTAAGACGTATAAATATTATTATATAATTTAAGCTAGTGGTTAACATGCCATGTAACGGTACCTCCTGGGCTGATTAAATATAAAATGACAAAAAAATCCGTCACTACGCCATATTCTTCATGGGGTATTGACGGTTTTTTTTTGATAGCGAAGATTAATGATTAATTTATAAATGGCAGTAATCATAAAATACCTTAGATAAGTGGTAGTGCTTCTTTGTAGGTTCTAGATGTCACGATAAGTTTCAGATATGGGTAGACCTTGTCTTATTTTACTGCGTTTGTGTATATTGTGTTATATTAAAGATACGTATTATACACAAAGCTGTACAAAGGTTGTTGCCATCTTCATGCGATATCAAGTAATAATGCTGGCTGCATTTAAAGCTGTAAAATCATCATCAATAAAATGTACACATGAATTCTTCCATTTCAAATACTTAACAAGTTCAATGTCTTCTAAGAGCTAAGAAATAAAACATTCATTCGTACATCACAGTTCAAGATCCACAAAGAATTTATAAAGAAAATGCGAAGAAAGCTACTCAGAATGTTGAAGACAATTCAATTCTGTCGACATCTCAGATAGTAAATTGTTGAGAGGATCTATGAGACGCCCGCGGCGATTCAGTGGCGTACAACGTGCTTAGATTGGTTTTCTTTTCATAGGAAATGGGACCGTTGAATATTGACAGATTGTTTTTCTTCCATGCCGGTCAAAGAGGAAAATAAAAACGTACATTGTACCATTTGCTTCTCTTCCCATGCAGATCGTAAAAGTTAATCAAAGGAATTAGTGAAAATCGGAATCATGTGCGGCTAGGAACCCTTTCCGCTCTGAATTACTCTAAAAGCTGTCTTCTGGTTCTGACTGTATAAAATCACCTCTTTTCCTGATAGGGTTATTAGGAAAAGAGGTGATTTTATACGGTCGGACTGTGCTTTAGTAATTTTATGTGTAAATAATCGATAATTTGTAATCTGGTAGTCATTCAATATATATCTAAATCATCATTATATAAAAGTAGTGTAAAATAAATATTATAACTATTTCTAAGAAATCTTCTTTCTTATTATATAACAACCAAAAGATAGATTTAAGATATTTAACTTATTATAACTTTGCAGGAAATTTCCATCGAAAGGCATTGAAATTTTATTCGAGCGTCAAAATTTCATTTCAAATTTGTAACAGGTTGAATAATTTATCAAGTTATCTCTATTCAAGAATAATGCTCGCTATTCTCAAGATAAACTTCAGCTGGTATTTATATTTAAAAAACGCATTTAAAGGTTATTGTCTGTGTTCTGTGTTACAGCTTGCTACAATGAAAAAAATGAATTTATACAATATTAATTGTATAAATTTCTCTTAGCACTAAATTTAAAGTAACTTTTGGCCAACAGCCAAAAGTCACTTAATAAATTCAGCTGGTAAACTTGTGCTTAAATAATGCTTATTTAAAACGTTCCACGGTGCACGTGTTATCATAACTATGCCATTTCATAACCATTTAAAGATTTAAAAAATAAAAATCTCTAGAACTACGCTAAAAATTCGTAAAAAATATAGAAGAAAATTTGTTCGATCTTCTTGCTCGATTCAATTTATAGTTAGATAGAAAATTTAGAAGAAGAAGAACAATGATTTTGTTTTTATTATATTCTATGTCATTTCAGAAGGCTATTTTTGTAATATTGCATCGTTATTTAAAAAAAATACAGAGATGTTTTTTGTTTATTATTCCCATAGTTTATTATTTAAAGAGATTAGGGATGTGCCTAAAAAGCAATATGAACCTCTCGTATGCCGTTGCGTAGATCTACGCGATAATGATTGTTTAACTATTATGTCTGATACTCTGGCATACAAAAAATTAAACAATGCGTGGCGTAGTTTGGACGGTCTTTTATAAAAAAATATATATTCTAAGATGCATTGAGATAATGTGGCGCATTAGAGGAATGGCCTTAATGGCGCTCTTGATGCTCCGCGTACGTGACGGTAAAATGACGTCATGCATATGTCACCGACTTTCGTGAAGCTGTGTTATGTTTATCACTCACTTGTTAAGTTGTTACGATAATGCACAGAGTAATCTTTTGAGGTATTTTTAAGTGGAATTTTAGATGAAATAGGACCTGAAAACAATCCTCTGTTTTGTTACTTTAAATTGATTCCTTGAGACCAGGTTAACGGTTACTTTGTTTACTCCAACGGTTTCTAATTTGTTTCGATTGGAAGCAATTCAGCGCGATATATTATTAGACTGAACTACCCAAATAGCAACAAATCGATCTAATACAAAATAAAGATAGCGTAGAAGAGTCACGCAAAATATTTTCTTAAAACCAAAGGCTTAGGTAGGTATTCCTAAATGTTGACATACTACCAAGTTCTTAATTCATTAGATTATCATCTTATTTATTTAGGTACTGATACTTTATTGTCCACAAAATACGAATGTAACAAGTACAACAGGCGGAATATAATGTTAAAATCTTCTTTAATAGTTTGACAAACAGTCATCTTCGTGTCGTTTACTATATTGCCACTGCATATTTACTTGGACTAACTTTAATCCTTTTTTTATTTAGTCCTATCTTATCCTGTTCTTTTTGTCCAGGTTGTTTAGAGGAATATACGAGTAATTGCAATGTAAAAATTTGCTCCAACTACTTGTTGTTTTACTAGTATTTTAGATTCTCTTCTTTACGCTATATATTTTGTTGAATATAGCTGTAGTATTCCATCAACGTCGCTGCCACTGGCGACCTACATCGAATTCACAGCTAAATAATAAATTTCTGCTTCTGACATACCAATAAACGTTGGTTCGGAATAGCATGTCAGTATCGACAGCGTTACGGTTTGCTGTGATAGCAAGACTGACTTGTACTTAAAAGTTTGCGGCTACATGGATGATATTATTGTCGTCAATAAATCGAACGATGAACACAAAATGGAATAAAAGTAAAAAAAGAATTAATTCCTAATACCAATTTTGGTGACAGATATTTTCAGAAGATGTGACAGTTGTCTGATGTAGAAAAAAGTTTACAAGGATGACAAAATAGAAGATCTTTTGCCTTAAAAAAATTACTAACTTAAAATTTAATGAGATAGGCTTGATAAAACATTTATAATAACAAATTACTCACACACTTAATTTTCATTAATGTGTTAGGTATAAATTAAAAAATATAACGTGTTCAATGCGTAATCGTATTTATAGAATTATTTAAAACATACTACTATAATATTCAGATTTGATATTCAAATTATCAAAATAGTAGTCTCTATTTCGTGATTGTAGTATGCAAATTTCATTAGAAGAGACTGCCTAAGGATATTTGCGTATCATAATCAATGTAAATACAAACGCTTATACGAATACAAAATTATTCTAGACTCATGAATAGAGTATCATAAAAAGAAAATAAAATGAGGTTTAGAAAAGGAAATTGAGGAAAATTTTGTAGCTGCAGTTGTTTCAGCTATTTGATTAATGTAAACATTTTTTACATACCTAATTACATTTATTTTATAAATAACTGGCTGTGCCCGTGAGCTTTGTTTCTTGTGTGAATTACGGGATAAAAACTATCATATGTCCATCTCTGGATATCCAACTATATCCATATATCATTTCATCTAAATAGGTTCAGTGGTTGAACCGTGAAGAGGTAACAAACAAATATTATACAAACTCACTTTCGCATTTATAATATTAGTAGATAGAATAGGTTAGGATTTAATTTAATGGCGTGGTATAACAAGGTGGATGTACACAATGTAATAGATTTGTTTTACTTTTCTCCCAGAACTAGCATTTCGTGAAAAACTATTGGAAAATCTTCTATTACTATATCTTATCTTCTTACGAAATGCTAGAAAATGGTTAGCCAAGGAAGTGATAAACACTCCCCATTTAACCCTAGCATTGACGTGTTACATTGATCGCCATTATCAGACCCGGCCGGTCTTTGTTGTGAAACATTCAAAACCAATTAACCCTTTGTGTACCTATACCTTTGACCGGAATGAGATGACATTGGCATTGTTATGGCTCAAATTACTCATTTTTATTGAAATTGCAAAATGTTTTCGTATTTCACATCACATACTAAGTAAGAATGGATTACATTGACTGAATTTAAGAGTCCCCTTATCATATACATTTTCCCACGGGGAGCGAAGCCCATACGGGTACAGCTATTAAACTATATTCTCCTTCAAGTCCATATTTTGACTGTAAAAACCAATTATTTATCTTTTAGCTGGTCTGGGAGAAAAGAAAAAACTTAGAATGTACCAGCTGCTTCTCTTTCCGCGCAGATCGTAAAAGCCGATCAAAGGAATGGGCGAGATTTGAATCATGGTAATAGGCGATGCGGCTAGCAACCCATCACTATTTTGATTCCTTTTCTATCTAAACGCCAACCATCACGCTAAGCGTGGCCTTTGGGTCTTACGGCCCCAGGCTCTGTCTGCCCCGTCAGGGATATAGTCGTGAAAATGTATCTGTATCTGTATAAAAACCAATTATATGCCTGTATATGTGCAATATTTTTGAAATTACAAAATTTTACCGAAATCTGACATGTCAAAATAAAAGCTAGACTACTTTGTATGAAAACGTCTGATTCTGTCACTTAAGACTAAGCTTTTTTGCCAGTTCCAGGCCAGGTGTATGCCGCAGTTTAGGTATAAAGCTAAGTAGCACCTCTTACTTAGCTTATTCATTGACATTGATAAAAATATAACGCTAGTGACGAGCTAGAGATAAAGGGATATGGACCATCGCTTCTCAGACGTAAGATATATTTTGGCTCATTCGGCGCACGCTAGGCTGGTACCTAAGTCGAAAGTCATATGCGCGGTGGAAAAACTAAATGGGACTTTAGTACGCTGTAACTGGGTTTTATTTAGCGAATGTCCTATCCAAGAGTGATTCTACTGTACTTTGGTACTATTATGTATTCTGTGCCATTTCTAATATTGGCAACACAAATGCTAATTGGAAATGGTGTTATTACCGCGCTTACATATCAAATTTGAAGAGAAATGCAAAATAATCGAATTCTTTTGATTTAAAATTAATGGAAAAGAAATTATTGTATGCTACTATACCTATTCACCGAAAACGTAGAGATAGTCACAGTAAATCTGTAATAAGTATTTTGTTAAGCTCTTCCTTTAATCCTTTGATATGAATTATAATGGCCTGGTAAGAAAGCACGTTCTCGTGCTAACCTGCGGCAATATATGTCTTTCATGATAGTGAGGAATAATGGCACACTGCAATTTTATGTCGTTTGAGTGCTTCGCATATTGTATTATAGAATTTTTCATGTACACTAGAAGATTCGCAATATAGGAATTTGATTCATGCTACTCGTATCTGTTGTTTGTGGAATGTGGACAGATCCATTCTATCATCTACTCGATAATGACCTGTTCAAGATGTAGATAGGTATATCACAGGTAGAACTTTTCTGATTTCCCATACCAACATAGAAAGTTCATAAACCCTGGTAGAGTGTCGCAAAATATAAGTATGTAGATGAGTTTGTATAATAAAATAATACTGATTTCAGAAAAATAAAGTTGGGATGAACTTGTAAGTAATTGAATTTAATGGCAACAGTTACATAGAAAATAAGTTAAATAGTCATTCCAGAAAAAAATCATTAGATATAAATTAAATAAGATGTGAATACAGATAAATTTAAACATTTCAAATAACCTATCTAAATAAATAAAAGCAATAAACACTTCATAGATTGGAAGCTAAATTGCTAATAAACCTGCTTGATTACCAAAATGTAAAAAACACACACAAAAATAGAAAAAAATAAATAAAAGCAAGCAATCTTTCAAATCCACAAACATCCCACCAATCAACGGAAGTGTACGGAATGATATATTCGCCAATAACTGCGAAGTACGGAGGATTCTAAAAATCCTATACCGCGAAGATTGGCAGTAAAAACATCTCATTTCACACTTTTACTCCCGTTGTTTTCGTTACACTTGTGTTTTACGGCCGGCAGCCGTATCTTTATGGCGTTTACGTGATACGGACGACACAAAGTATTAATTTTCATCACAGGAATGTCTTTCTCCTTTAGAAACGAATCGAAATAAAAGACAGCCCTATTTTGATACTATAAAAGGTTATTGTGTAAGTTCACCTCACAATGTCGTAGGTAAAAAACTGGCAGGATTTAAATTTACTACTTACAGCACTGCTCATAATAGTTTAAAAGGCTTTAGTGGCTGAAGGCGATGCGCAAAAAGTCCGGCGCGCGTCATTTGCGTTACTACATATGATTGCATGGTTTCTATTTTCGCAGACTAAAAAGTGCGTCACGGATAGTCTGTCGTCTGTGTTAGGCCTTAGTCTACTAAGTTAATTATAATTATAACTTCTTTATCATAAGATCTATTTGTGTTGACACACTGGCGCCTTTTCATTTTAGGGAGTCGGCCTTGAGGGCCGGGGCGGCTGCTGAAGTCGCTGAGGCTGCCAAGCGGCGCAAATATTCATCTCTCAGTGGAGATTATATATTTGTGCCGTTTGGTGTTAAAACACTTGGACTATGGGGCCCTGGCGCGAGGAGACTTTTTAAGGAGATCTCCTCACGACTGACAGCCGCCGCTGGTGAAAAGAAAGTTGGCTGTTTTTTCGCTCAACGGATCAGCATTGCTATCCAGCGCGGAGACGCAGCCAGCGTTCTTGCACTAATGCCGCATGGGCAATATGTTTTTTTTATGTATTATAATTTAGTATAGGTTTATTTTATAGCTTAGTTTAGTTTAGTTTTATTTCTTTTATCTATATTCTTTTTTCTCATTAAAATAAAGTATAATATAGGTACTGTATAATTGTATATCTTAGTATATATATATATTACTAAAAAAACAATAGCAATGGTTATGAGCAAATTGACGTTAAACATAAAGGCTTTTTATTGTCTCTAAAAAGAAATATTTGCCCTTCAAATATGGTTATAACAGTACACAATAAAATAAAAAAACAAAATGAACGAAATATTAACATACGTCCTTTTCAGGTCGCCGGCTCTTTAACATAATACATTTCGAGAGTTCACGTTCAAGGGTACTCAGCCGTTTTGCACCTGGCTGTTTATTTTGTTTATTGTTTTGTTTTTAAGATATAATTTCAAATCATTTGTTACGATTGTTCGATATTTTGTGAATCATTTAACATTCTTTGAGTTATTGACTTTGGAGTAATGACCAACAGGCTAGTAAAAAATCCATTGTTTTCTCAAAATGAAACCATGTTTACAGAAAAGAATGAAGAAAAAAGATCGATTTTATTTGATTTCCTTGAAAAACCTACTTGAATTGTATCGCTAAGGTTTTTTTCGCAACGAATTTTAAGTAACTACTCACCTGTTTTTAACTCATTAACTTCCAAAAAAGAAATACTAGTGAGCTAAATTTTGTTTTTATAGCAATAAATAAAAATAAAACATGTCCTACTTAATAGTTGTAAGTTCAACTTAGCAACAGCAATTACTTTGATAAAAACCGAATAAAGTATACGACACACACACACAGAGAAATCGTTTTCATGTCGGCGGCGCTTTTAACATAATACATTTGAGAGTTGACATCCAAGGGTGCTCGGTCGTTTTCCACCTGGATGTGCCTTTGACCTAATTCACTCGTTGTTTTTGAGTGGCGATTTATTTGCTCAATTACTTGTCGGTTTATGTGATCTGATTTTTGCTGGATTGGAATTATTATTTATTTAATTTTATTTAAACTTTATTTACCATAACAACATGGTTCAAAAGGCGGACTTAATGCTAATAGCGTTCTCTACCAGTCAACCTTCGGAATAAATAGAGAAAAATCTGGTGGTAGGCGTACAAATAAATAACAGGTAATAATAATTAATCTTGCAAAAAATATTGAGAGCATTATACATTATACCTAATAGTTTAATATTCTATATATCTCGCCTTGTCTTCGAAGGACGCAATATTTATAAAACTTACTTTGTAAATGAAATGTTTCTTGTAATGGTTAATTTTTCGTAGTAAAAAGGTGAATTTACATGCCTACATTACAAATTAATTTTGTAGCTTTTAATCACGAGCTACAGACCAATTATTTAGAAATTACTTTGATATCAGAGTCGAGTTTGTTGTTCTCAGTTTACTTTTAATACCTTTATTAAGGGTTTTCAAAGACTGAGCAAAAAATTACAATTAATTTTGTGAATAACTAAATGTTTACTCAAACGTGTAATTTTCAAGTCAACGGCTCTTGACATACAGGTTACTCCAAAAGCGGTAAGCAATACGGACGTTACTACGTATCCGCGTTTTAGTGTCAAGCAACATTGAGCATTAAATATATAACGATAAAGTCTAATTTGGTTTGACACAGAAATAAGACGTTGCTATCGTACGACTAACGTATTATTTTGTGGAGTAGCCCCCGGTAGTAGGTGCATTTGAAAGTTGACATCCAAAGGAGCTCGGCCGTTTTCTACCTGGATATAGTCTAGAAGAATAATCTGAAAAGCCTTCTCCTTTTGATGTTGAACGGCATTTTATGTAACAGTTTGACACCGGCTTTTTTTAGACTAATTCGACCCTGCTGAACTTGATTTTGCCCGGTGTCAAGCGAATTTCCCCCCCCCCTTTACCCCCCTTTTCATTGAAAATATGTCCTCCGCCACGGTTTTCTCCGTTTTGTACAAAAACTATTAGATCTAGATGAAAACTTTCAAAGACAAAATTAATCTACATTCAATCACCTACCACATGGTATGCACTTTATTATTATAGGTCTTTTAGTTTTTGAGTAACATCTACCCAAAGTTCAAGCTTTTTATTTATTTTTAATTTTAACTGAATTTTCGCCATTTTATAGGGAAACCACTGAATTTGGAACAAAGTGATGTATGCACTAATCAATATTGATGTATTAACCTACAAAACAAGACCCCATTAACAGTCGTACGAGGTTTTGTTCACTTTTAGTAATTTACAGCGCCGAACTTGCGAACATTGAACAACAATTAACCATCATAAACTGCCTACTTTATATTTCGTAGAGGTAGGTTTCTAAAGATAAGCAAGCAAATCTTTCACAACGCAGGTGCTAGTTCACTAAAGTGGTTTAAGAAAGTTGTACAGTAAGTATGGTCTCAAGGAAATAGACAGATTAAGTATTGGTGCAGGTATAGGGATCTGTAAAGAAAAGAGGCCTCAATTTAGACAATAGATTATATTTATCGTGGTTGTGTGATAAACACAACCACGTTTGATGATAATAAAAAAAAATATATAAAATTTCAACCTAGTATTATTATTGCACATTTGTAGTAACATTAGTAGTAACAAAACAGCCAGATGTGCAGGGTTGCTTCACGTCTCTGCGGCAAATGCAAGCAGCTGTTTTGCACCCGGCCTTACAGCCGCATGTAAGAAGGTCTTTGCAGGCCTTGGGAACAGCCTCTAAGGTTATCAGAACGGGCTTGAGCTTATCCCCTTCTTGCTGCCAACCGTGATCTGTTGAAGAAGGCAGTTCAACTACTCCAACATGTGCGTTTCTCCAAATAAAAGTTTGGTAATGCGCTCGACGGATATGCCAGTGAACTGCATTTGAAGTTGGTGGCAGTGCTTCAGGAGATGTGGCTTTAGAAAATAAAACATGCCTGGCTTGATCGGTTGTATTTATGGACTCTATCTTATATAGCTTTACCAGAAAACTCTCTGCGTTAGCAAAATTATTTTCGGTGACAGGGGAAACTCCTAAAAATGAGAGAAGATGTCCATGTACCTCAAATACTTTTAAGGCCTGTGATTTGCTTATTCCACTTAGGTATGATGTCACGTCTGAGCCAGTCAGTGCGTGCAGTGCTTGTAAATTATTTTTTCATTTTCTGATATATTTACAGCAGCATCGTGTATTGGGATATATTTTCTCGCAGAACTTGTCCCAGCCATCATCCATATTTTTTTTTGCGGATATCCGAGCACGATAATGCAATAGTAAAATAAAGATATCAGTGTCTCTGACTAATACTACAACGTCTTTTCTTTACAGATCCCTATACCTGCACCAATACTTAATTTGTCTATTTCCTTGAGACTATACTTACTGTACAACTTTCTTAAACCACTTTAGTGAACTAGCACCTGCGTTGTGAAAGATTTGCTTGCTTATCTTTAGAAACCTACCTCTACGAAATATAAAGTAGGCAGTTTATGATGGTTAATTGTTTGTTCAATGTTCGCAAGTTCGGCGCTGTAAGTTGTTAAAAATGAACAAAACCTCGTACGACTGTTAATGGGGTCTTGTTTTGTAGGTAAATACATCAATATTGATTAGTGCATACATCACTTTGTTCCAAATTCAGTGGTTTCCCTATAAAATGGCGAAAATTCAGTTAAAATTAAAAATAAATAAAAAGCTTGAACTTTGGGTAGATGTTACTCAAAAACTAAAAGACCTATAATAATAAAGTGCATACCATGTGGTAGGTGATTGAATGTAGATTAATTTTGTCTTTGAAAGTTTTCTTCTAGATCTAATAGTTTTTGTACAAAACGGAGAAAACCGTGGCGGGGGACATATTTTCAATGAAAAGGGGGGTAAGGGGGGGGAAATTGGTCTGACACCGGGCAAAATCGAACTCAGCAAGGTCGAATTAGTCTAAAAAAATCAGGTGTCAAACTGTTACATTCCATGCCGTTCAAAGTCGTAAAATTCAAAAATTCTTCTAGACTAATATGCGTTTAACCTAATTTACTTGTAGTTGATCAGGTGGCGATTTATTTGTTCAATTAGCCGTTGGATTATTGATTATCGATTTTCATTCCCTTTTGCGATTTGCAATGCAATCGTTTCGGCAGTATGGTGCCATGTAGTGAGGGCAGAGTAGAATACCAAAGTTGCTCTTCGGCCAGTATAACAGAGTTACCCCAAATTCAGCTGCAATTCGTAACTGGAGGCTGGGCGGCTTGTTACGCATTTAGGCAAACTATGCTGAATTCAGGCTTCTGTGTTTAACTTTAACTGTGTGTTTTGCCTTTTAACCCCCAATAAAAAAGCGGTCAAGTGCGAGTCGGACTCGCCCATGAAGGGTTCCGTAGCAGTATCCGTAGCAATATAAAAGTGTTATAGTATGTTTTTTTTAATATTTTTATATTTGAGTTCATTACATTTTAATGAAAATTAAATTGCGGTTTACGATTTATGACCTATTAAAAAAATGCTAGATCTCGTTCAAACCAATTTTCGCTGGTAGTTTGCATGGTTATAAACATCATATATTTTTTTAGTTTGATCATTCTCTTATTTTGGAAGTTACAGGGGGGGGGCGCAGTTTAGAAAAAAATGATAAAACAAACACTTTCCTATCGTAGACCCCACACGTATGGGTTTGATGAAAAATATTTTTTTGAGTTTCACTTTTTGTGTGAAAATCTTAATGCGGTTCACAGAATACATCTACTTACCAAGTTCGACGACAGTATAGTTCTTATAGTTTCGGAAAAAAAGTGGCTGTGACATACAGACGGACAGACAGACAGACATGACAAATCTATAAGGGTCCCGTTTTTGCCACTTGGCTACGGAATCCTAAAAAGAGGGGTGTTATAATTTGATGCTAATGTTTGTCGGTCTGTCTATCTGTAGCATCATAGCGAATTTCAATGCGATTCTTTTACGTGAAAGGAACTTCCCTTGCGATCGTTCTTAGCCATGTTAGATTTAAATCGGTTAAGTTGTTTGGGTGTTAACGCTTCAAAGTCGGGGTTTTGTAATTTACCTAACAAATAAAAGATGGCGCTACCGATATCATTCTACTTAACATTGGTTAAAATATTATGTAGTCACTTTTCACTATGGATATGACTAGATTTTTTTATATGCCTAGCAAATAAACACGTTGTTGATGATGTTATTGTGTTTTATCAATTAATATCAATATCTATCACAGTACTAACTCGAATGGAATGGAATTATAAGTACTTATCGTGAAATGAAATTATTCATATAAAAAAAAAATACATTGAAAATAAATATTCTGTTTAAGTCCATATTGAAAAATGATTACACTCTACCAACTGACCCCAGGCGCTTTATTTTTTATTCCATACAAGCTATTGCGGGTGGAGTTCTTTAGATATATGAATTTTATTGGTTTTCTTTCGTATCATTAATCATTTTAGTGTCGTCTTCAAGGACAAAATAGGCAATCGCCTCTAGGACCTGCAAATCTCTCTATCGTACAAAACGGGTTGAGAGGCAGAGCGGCGTGAAACAGATAATTTTTTTGCAAATACCTACTCGCGACGCGTATTGGCACTACACAATCCTCTTAGTTCACACGTCTCTTTTCTAAATTGACTTTTCGTTTTTCTACTTATGAGTAAAATGTAAAAATTATAAAATAAAATTACGATACGAACCGTCTGAGAGAAGTTAAACATAAAATAAGGTTTCATTTTAGATAATAAGTAGTAGATTTATTACAAAGTACAAACAGAATAAAACTCCTCCGATCCACTGAAATAAGCTTACTGTCATCTCTGAAATATTTCGACGGTAAGGGTTATTAAAAGATCGCTGACCTGCAGTGTAAATGTCTGCCTTAAGGGTAAGGTCGGAGTGCTAAATCATTATCAACCCTTTGCACATTACTTTATAGATTAATTTGCAAAATCTCTTTCGGCGAGAGGGTCAAATGGTTTTAATATCTTGTGAATTCACCTTGAGTGTGCGGTGTGCCAATATGAATGGAAATTAATCTTGAAGGTCTTTTAAGAGACTTATAAAAGTTGTTTTTCTATAATAATAGACCATTAATCACAAGTATAATAAAAATTTAGAGTACTTACTAAAAAAATGAGGATTTTTATGTTTTATCTTGTGAATTCACCTTGAGTGTGCGGTGTGCCAATATGAATGGAAATTAATCTTGAAGGTCTTTTTAGAGAGTTATAAAAGTTGTATTTTTTTTTATAAAAGAACCATTAAAAACAAGTATCTATTAAAATTTAGAGTACTTACTAAAAAAAATGAGGATTTTTATGTTTTATGTGTATACTAGCTGTACTCGCGGGCTTCGCTCCCCGTGGGAATTTCAGGATAAAAAGTATCCTATGTCCTTTCCCAAGTCTCAAACTATATCCATACTAAATTTCATCTAAATTGGCGAAGATGAAACAAATAAACAAATATACAAACTCACTTTCGCATTTATAATATTATTAGCAGGAGTAGGTAGTAGGATAGGATAGGATGACGATGTGCTACTTTGAAGCCCAAGGTGCACTTTAGGCTTTTTATTTCTAGGCTTCTAGGTTCATTGTAAAATATCAAGATAATGATGTCAAGCATGCATTTCTTAAATTAACAAGACTACTGTGGAATCTGAAAAATGCCATGACATGAAAACTGACATTCGTATTAAACTCGTAAAAGAGTAAGTAACTTATCGTTTTTTTGCAAGACTTTACTGCTTTCGGCGTTTCTTCTCAGCAGTGGTCCATGCAAAACGGTATCGTTATCTAGCATTTCTTTATAAAAAATAACGTACTTCTAAATAAATAATTACGTAATGTACCTTCACAAAACTTATTCACGTTTAAAACTGCTTGCAAATGCCTGATTAATTAATAAACAAATGCCGTTTTACAAAAACGATAAACGTCTGTTTAGCAAAAAATGATACTAGAAATAATACACACTGGTTTTAGACAAAGTGGTTGAATTTTGAATTGTGCATAGAAATTCTCTTGCAGTTTCTATGGATGCTGCCGTAACAGCGATAACAGACATTAAAATATTTTAATAAACACCATAAACTAGCCATTTCAAACAGACTGTCACACAACAAATATAAATCTGCATTAAATGCAGTAGTTTGTGAGACGTCGTTACCCTGAGGCTAACCAAAATTAGTCTAGCTTGCAAGTCTTTCCCCTTACCCTAGACTTCTCCATACAAACGTAGTCTACGTTTAATTTCGAAACCACATGTTAGATTTCGGTAAAAATTGGTAATTGTAAAGAAATTGCAATTATCTAGGGTAATAACTGGTTTCCGACATAAAATTATGAACTGGAAAAAAATATAGCGATTTAGAAGTTTCCCATACTAATGGTCAAAAATGATATAACACACTATATTCTATTTCAAGTTTATATTTTTACCGTCGGAAACCAGTTATTACTCTAGATAATTGCAATATCTTTAAAATTACAAAATTTTGCCGAAATCGGGGATGTCGTTTCGAAATAAAACGTAGACTTCGTTTGTATGGAAAATTGTATTTTGGTCTAGGGTAAGGGGACTCTTAAGTTAGGAGGTAACAAGGATCACAGTATCTATCTATATCTATATCTACAATTGTAAAAGCTAGGGTGATCTGTTATTGGCTTTGCTACTGTTAAATAAGATTGTAATTTAGTTTGTTTTGCTGTTGGTTTTCTTAATAAATAAATTAAAAATCTCTATATCTAAGTCTGAATTCACGCAAAGTTGTATAATATTTTATAAAATCAAAAATCGACTTAACCTCCAAACAACGACTACAAATCAGATAAGTTTTTTCTAAACGTTAAAAAAGTTATGGAATTTGTTAAAATGGTCACGACCTACCATTTGTCATAGTTAAATAGCGCTCCATTTTAAGTATCAGTTTTTCAATAAATCTAAAATCACGTTGAAAATGCATATGATTAATAGCAATTAATATTATTTCGCAACGTTTTCTTGTCTTTCCTATAGATTTTAAATGATGGCCCACTGCAGCATACCTTTCGCCTTAAGTTCCGGTATGAAATATGCAATTATTATTTCTTTCATGTTAAAATCATAGCTAAAAAAAATACCGATATAACTATTCCACAAATAAATAGGGCATCAACAAGTTTATCATAAATATTTATGACATACTTCCAACAGCTACATTTCTTCGAAAATAAGGTTTGTGGTATCAAACGTTTGACCGTCTGACTCTTATTAACTTACGGGTCGCTAGCTTCGGTCCAAAAGTCCCTTGGGGGGATAAGTTACTGGTTACAGACCGCAAATACTATGGAGACAGAATTGAGATGTCCTCTCTTTGAATTATGTTAGTAGTAAGAATTTTATGAAGTATTTATACTTACAACTTTTTTCACAGATTTACGAGATTTCTTACGTTTTTCAATTCACAAGTAACTTTATTTCTTGATTTGTGTGTATTTACGAAAGTATATCTAAACCAAAAGCAATATTTTTAGGGTTTCGTAACAAAAGGAACCCTTATGATTTTGCTACGTCTGTCTGTCCGCGGTTCTACTCAGACATTTAAAGTATCGGAAAGCTAAAATTTGGCATGAGTATGTATATTTAATCATGCCGACAATATGGCGAAATAAAATCATGATATTTTTTTTGATTTGTGGTAGCTTCCATACATGGAAAGTGGGTGGCTTTTTTTTTCTAGGCATCGGGTGGGCTATCGATAAGGTCTTTAAAAAATATTGCGAGCTTGTGAAAATCATTTTTGACTAAGGGATCTGTAGTTGAAAGATTTGGTTGTTTTATAGTACAAATTTTTCTGAGAGTCAAAAGTCCCCCCCCCCCCACCACTATCTTCTAAATGTGAAAACATTCACGGTAGTAGTATATATAACGAAGTTTGAAGAAAAACTATCACAGCGAAGTAGGGTTTACAAATTCAAAAGTTATAGGCGACCAACTTATAAAATGTATTCGGAAAAGTAAAATTTCAAACAAATTCAAGAGAAAGTTAGTTTTTAGAAGTTTTTAGTCGCGTGAAATCAAAGTCTATATTAGTAACTGTGACTCAGTGTGCGTAGCTCGACATGTACTTGGCCGGTTATTTATATTTTGTTTCTCTTCATTAATTTAAAATTCTCTTTGACCGTTGAAAATCCTTTGAATTTATTTCTTAGCTGTTCTATCCCTACATTTTCAATGATGGTAAAGATACGCAAACAACATCTATAAATATGGCAGTTTACAAAATGTGAAAAGATTTTTCTTAGAAAATAACAAGATTATTTACTAACAAACATTTTATGTTTATTTTACCTGTTATACACAATACATCACAAAACTAAATGCCTTGAGACGTTGATCGATCAACTTGCGTAAAACAATGACTCAAGCATTCCTCCTACATCTTACCTTATTAGTATTTCTTATAGTATTATTTCTTTCTATAACACAACGTGGAAGGGATATAGCCGTAATAAATCGAACCACGGGCTATACTAGGTAGATGTCTATGTATATTTACACAGTAAGTCCCGTGGTAGTTGTAATATGTGAATGCATTGCTAGCTGTTTTTTTTCTTCTTAGCGTAAATTTAAGTAAATTAGGTATCATTATTTAAGTGAATCACCATTATTTATGTTTTTTAAGCTATTGCATAGCTTCTATCGCGGGCCTTGAGCGCGGGGACTGAATCCAGAAATTCCGTAACGAAAACACCTCACGCTCCCCACTCCGACGGGCACGGAGGTGTGGCTTGAAGGCCGTGCATCGTCTAACGTCGTTTCAGTTCGGCAGTCTTCGACACGGCGTTGTGTGCGTATTCAAGCTATACTTTTTGAGCGTGGTGACCGATAAGAAAACAAATTTTTCTTTTATTATATAAATAATTATAATTGCATAAGTTGATACAAAATGCTATGCAATAGCTTTACCGCGGCAGTCCCCGAGTGCCACACGTCGTTTTTTTTTTCTTCCTTTATTTTAGACCACACTTTGGGGTGGAGGGTTGATAACCTGAGATACAGGATACTTCCTAGTTTAGGTATCAACCCACCATAATCCTCTTTAGTATAGTTTATTAGTTTTTAGACATTTTTGTAAAATTATGTGATTATGGTGAGAAATAAATAAATAATTATTATAATGACAATACATTTTGATATAAAAATTAATTATAATGAAATTGACCAAGTAGATATAGACGTTTTGTATATAATGCATTAAATTATGAAGTTCTAAGTACCTATAGTCTATTTTAAGAACTAAAAGAAATTGTACCTTCATTTCGGAGGTGGGCGTTGACATCTGCAACACAGTAATTATTTAAATACTGCAGCGTGGCAAGCATGGTGTTTTATCTGAGAGGTCTTTACATATCTTCCCTCTGTAAAAATGTACATGACAACATAAAATTCATGAATGGACACGTAGTAAAATGAGTCGTCACACGCAGGCAGTTTATAAACAGAGATTCTAATGTCTGTTAAAATATAATAATTTTAAATTTAAACACGCGTTTTATTAAACAATCACCTTAGATAACAGAATTATATAATTACGTAATAATTTCTAGTCTAAATATTGCAACTAAAGATATAAAAAAATATAATATGTAATGCAATGTTATTAAAATAAATGTGCAACGGAACGTTTCAACTCATGTCGTACAGCCAACATAAAGAAAAACACCGCTGCCTAGTAAGCGGGGGCCGGCGGCCGCCACCGCCGCCGATGTAGTTGTTGGATTCATCAAAAGATGGCGCTATAGTTACGTAATTAAATATTTTGTTATGTTTGTAAAACTTCAATAATACATTGTTTAAATATGTCTGCCTACATTTAAATGTGTACATTTAAATTTAGTGTTAGTTCAATGGAATAACTGTTTAAAATACGATTGAAAATATTTTAATTGAGTCTTATGTGGGTCTAGCATATCGGCGACAAATTAACACGATTTCCCGTTGCCACGACATTTCGACGGTTGTCGAAATGTCTACTTTGACCTGTCAAAACCATGCTCGCACGTGAGTTAGGCATGAGATAAAATACGTTTTATGAATGAAAGTTATTTTGACGCTCAATTTTATTTATGTTTGTTGCGGTAAGTTACGCGAAATGCGACAAATTACAAGGTTAAAAATTTGTCACCCTGACCATGCGCGTCGCGCAGGTGTCATCGTTAGCCAATGTTTATTTTCTCAAGAATTTTCTATTAATTACAAATTTCATTTTCACATACATAAATAGAAACACTGGATTGTTAAAGAAGACTCGGGGGACTTCACTATCGTTGTTTGCTCTTTCAATTATTATATTCATAACCTCCTGGGCGTTGAAGGTAGTTTACCCAATTATGACGTAGGTGTTAAACCAATTGCCGGAGCCTCACACGCGGTGTTGTAGGTGCCACTATTTCATTTTAATTAGAACTTCTCTCATTTTAATTACGCTTCTACATAATTCTGTTTCAAATATTTCATCATCATCACCTTTAGGGTTTTTTAGTCTTCACTGCAGGAGCACGACCTTTTTTGTGCTACTTCTTCTTCTTATCGTATGTGTTAGTGACTAACACTAGTGTCAGAGTTTTTCAACCTCCTTACAGGCCTCTCCAACACGTTTGGCCAACGTGGAGACGTTGGCCAGACGTGTTGGAGAGGTCCTATTGATATAAGTTTTGTTCACTGTCTGCCGGAAACCACACGGCGAATTTCAACTTATCTTTTCTGCATTATATAATTTTTCAACACTAAAAACAGACTTCATCCCAAAAATGTTTCGCTAAAAGTAGGTTAAAAATAGTTAAATTTTAGTTGAGTGACTTTAAAGTGAGAGAACTTTTGAGTGGTTTTAAATGTTCCAAATACGGATGCGACGGTTTGGCATAAAATAGTTTGTATTGTTTGCTTTTTAATATTAATAACACAAAATTTACTTGAAAGTAATTCTATTTAAATATGGTATTTTACATCTATATCTATACATATAATAAAAAATGTGTCTGTACATTGAATATATTTCCCTGTTTGTACACGCTAATCTCCGGAAATACTGGACGGGTACGAATGCAACTTTTTTGTTATACAGCTGTTTAACCTAGGCTACATATAGGGTATAACTGATTACGAAAAATGAAACAATAATGCAGAACTATAACGGTCCAGCTAAACTATAAGAAATATAAAAATGTCGCCTTAACAAGAATTGTTCAACCTGATGAGCATTATCCGGAGTCATAAATACCACGCGAACAAATTCAAGAGATAGTTTAAAATATATCATGATTTAAAAGTTTATTAAAATTAAATTAAAAAATCTTTTACAGTGCAGTAAGTGAAAAGAATATTGAAGATATTTTCCTCTCTGAAAAGCCCTCACTACTTTGAAGATATCTTTCAGAAAATCTATAATTGGCTGTGTTATGAAAAATGTGAAAACTTGAGCGCCATTTATCAGTAGCAACTTATTCTGCGTCCTACAGATCGGCTTTGAAAAATATCTGCAAAAATGGGTCAAGCGTAGTGATGTGCCATTCCCGGGAATTTTGGTAACTTTGGGCAATATTACCGTAAACATTTTCGGAAATATTTCTAGTAATGCAAACTTAGGAGAGTATTCCCGTAAATTTACAATTGTAATACTCCCGGAATTTGAAACATTTCCAACTGCATATCACTAGTTAAGCGCGATATGACTGTTCATTGTTTAGTGTTACAAATTGTAACGCCATTTTTAACACTGAACAGTGTAAGTTTAAGTAAATTCTAGTCTGTGATGATAAAGTTAAAAAAACAGCCAAGTGCGAGTTGGACTCGCGCACGAAGCGTTCCGTACCATAATCTATAAAAAATCACGTTTAATCTAAGGGAGCCTCACTCACGAGTATACACGCTGACTTTTCATTGGTTTTGGAAAAAAAATGTCGTATAGTAAATAAATTCCTCTATCCATGTTATCCAAATTTATGTATGTCATAAGATAAAAAAGTTGTGTAAATGATTTCCGATCGAGACCACGTAGTTATACGCTGGCCAAACAGCTGCGTAATGCCGGTGACCCCGGCCGGCCGGCGGGCGATATATCGCGGCGGTACGTAAGTACTAGTATGTATTCTGTGGCGGTACTACTAATTGATCTCACAATTTTACCTTCGAGTTTTAGACAACATTTTTTGTTTCTGAATTTTTATTTGACTAGCTAATTAGGTCTTACTAACGATGCCTATGAAGTGGCCTTCCGCTTTAAAACCAATGAAAAATCACCGTGTATAGTAAAATAATAAAATATGCATTATTATAGAAATACCAGCAGGAAATTTATTAAATATTTATTTTATTCTGTTTATAGTATTTGTTGTTATAGCAGCAACAGAAATATATTTATCATGTGTGAAAATTTCAACTGTAGTAAAAACTGTAACTGTAAACTTATGAAAGTATCTTTGCTTTGATGGTTGAGAGAGTGCAAAGAAAATTTGCAAGATGGTTGTTCAAACGTAGCCATGGATACTATCCGTACCTCTATCCATCTCTGTTCGTCACAGGAATGGTGGAGCTGTATTCCTATTTTTCGGTGAAAAATGTTTTTATTGGTTTATTACTTGCTCTTGAGAAACAAAGTAAATAATGAGTCAGCGTTTGAGCAGCTTGGGCTTTGTGTACCCCTCGCAGGGAGGGCGCCGTGGTCGCGCCTCGACGACGGCCGCTACTGTTCTCTCCATCAGCGGTTGGCACTAAAAATTATACTAAAAATGCTCCTACGATGAGAGCCCTGCAACTTGGGGACATGCTCGTTAGACACTTTGAACTGAATGTATTTAGTGACTCAGTAAATGTATTTATGCAAAATTTATTGACATATCTCAATTAAATTAATTATATTATTTGACTTATTGTTATAGTACTCAATGACATTGTTTATTTGAATTTTTTAATGAATATCGATCTATGTGTATGATGATCTTTATTTAATGTTGTTTTATCATTTTAACTATTAATATTGTACCTATTTCTTGACTACCGTGCAGATGCGATGGTAACTGTTAATCTGTATGTGATTTTTAAATAAATAAACTGTCTAGCTATTACGGTTCATGATTTACTGCCTGGTGACAAACAGACAGACGGGCAGACAGACGGACAGATTAACGGGCTGACGAACAGTGGAGCTCTAGTAACAAGGGTTTCGGCTTTTCCCTTTGGGTACAGAACCTCTAAAAAAGCTTGAAGAAGATCTGCCATTTATTGTTTTGTGTACCTACCTATACCGAATCAATCCATCAACGTCCCAAGTCATTTAGTTGTTTGATATATAGCAGATAAACCAAACAATTTACGTATAAAGCAAGAAGCTGTAGTAAATAATCTAAAACCTTGTCATTTTCTTAGTTAAACCTTTTAATACTTTTAATCATCAGCATCAGGTCTTTTTGTCTCCACTGTAGGAGCACAACCCTCTCTGTACTACTAGAGCCATACTTGGTAGAGCAGCCGGAGGACTTGGCCTCCACTCTTCTCTGGCTAGTCGGGTTGTAGAGATATTATAGATGTTTATAAGCTTTGTTGAACTTGTATTTCCTAAGTTGTCTTCCACGATATCCACGGGAAGAACACCTCAAATGACGCACAACGATAATTCAAACAGGAAAAATTATGATCTGATCCAAATTTTGCTGTCTTTAACTTCTTAAAATGAAATTAACATGGTGAATTTGTTGTTTCAGGTACGCATTCACACCTCTCTTGAGAAAGTTAAACGCATACACAAACTCAGTGTAGAAATAAAGGTAACACTATAACAGTGTATGTGTTATGTTACATTTTTTTTATATAAATGTATAATTCTATTTCAATTATTATATTGTTTTATTTTACTTTAATCTCTGCTAATATGGATGCCTAGTAAAATCGACTGTATATATATTTTTTTATTTTAACATCAATAAAAAGTTATTATTGCTTTCTTTATTTATTTATAAACATAGATTACATTTTGTAATATGTCTATAAAAAATAAAATACTATTATTATTATCTCTGAACGGACAATAAAACGCTTTTGGTATTTCGCGAAAAATTAGAACACAATATTTACGAGAAGTATTCAATCTTATTTTCTAAATTAACTTAACTCCTTAACAAATTTATAAAATTTAAACTATTCATATTAAAAAAGTATTGTCAGATATACGAATTTATAAACATAGTATGAAAAGTCGAATTGTAAATTACGTTAGGAACAATAGCATGGCATTGTGATATCTACCTATAAATAACACGACATAATGGTCTCATTATTCCGTGATAGTACATAAAAAATTAGTACAATACCTACTATAGAAACATTTTCAAGATGTCTGAGTATAACTTGAATAAAAAAAAAAGAATAGTATCGAAACATTTCAAGACGTCTGCCCACGTTTATTGTAATTCCTACAAGGACTTCGTTATATTCCTTGTAGCCCGCGACCTCTCCAAGATTTCTCATTAGATAGCTGGAGTTCAATTGTTGAATTCATTCGAATTGAATTTATGAACATAAAGAACAAAGCTAAGAAAGATTGCTTCCTGGCAGGGGCAGGTAACGCCACAGTTTCTTGGGGTCAAATAACCCATTTAATATCAGTTTTTCTGCAATAACAAATTTAAAATCACGTTAAAATTAGAAATGATATGACAAGTGACATTATTTTGTGACATTTTATTTCCATTTCAGTACCAAATATAAAATTTACAATAATAAATATTAAATAAGTTTAGAAAATTTCGTGTCTGCCTTGTAAGTTATTGAACGTCAAAGGAGCCATAAAAATCGAGGTAATCTCAAAAAACCTATTTTGTTACCTTTGAGCTTCAATAACTGACGACGCATGCACGAGAGCTTTTAGGCTTTTCACAGAACTTTTAAAATGCCAAAAAAAAGGTGTATTGCCAGCTTATTTATCTCTCATTCCGAAGTTGACCCACATTTTTTGCTAAAGTGACTAATATATACGACTAAGTATTATCAGCTGCATTATGCATTTACAACATTAGAAATCAAAATATATGCCTAATTGTAAACTAAAAATTCCGAGTTAGTGACTTGCAGATATTTTTAAACGTTATAACTATCACTATTTGGATTCTAAATTTAAGATGTGAATTTCAAAAATCGACTCTTAGAAACCAAGCTCGTCCATTCCGATAAATTGGTTTTTACTGTGGCTGCCTTGTAATTCTATTTTCTGTCGGAAATCTTCCAATTTGTACAACAAAGCCTAATGGTTACATGTTTTTCTAGAAATAAGAACATTTTCTGGACTAGTTCATTTCATCCCATAATACACATAACCTTGTATGTTCTGCTCTACAGGTCAGTATCAATAAGCGATCATAGGTTCTCAAAAAACATATGCTTTGGCAAAAGTTTAATTTATGTTGTTAAGAATTTTAAAAAGAGAAAAAATATACAAGATCAACGGGACATACTCGTTATAAATCAAACCACGGGCTATACAAGAACACTATATTATAATGAAATTAAAATAACAGACAAAAATAAAAAATTCGCCATTTCCATATAAACGTGTGCAGCTATCGTTTTTTTTGTTTTTGATTGATATTTTGTTATCATTATAATATTGTTGTATTGTTAGTAAAGCCTGTGGTTCGATTTATTACGGGTATGTCCCTTCCACGTTGTATAACATTAAGTTGTAAACAAAAAAAAACTTGAGAGGTGTCAAGTGACACCCGGATGAACAAAGTTCCTTTCGATAAATGAGGGAGAGAGAGAGAGAGAGACAGAGAAACACGCGCACGTCGCACGGCTTACAACTATAGCAAAAACTGTCGTTACAACTTTTGGTCTTAATTTTTTCCGTCTAGCCCCCTTTCGCAACGCGCGATAAAGAACTTCGTTCCAAAACTAAATCACTAACTAGCTTCACTTTACCCTTCGATCTAAAACAAAGTTGGAGAAATAAAGAAAATTGTAGTAGGAACCGTTCAATCCTCGAAGTGCTGAAACTTGTTTTGTAACACGAACAATAAAATCCAATAATTGAAACAATCGGGCTTGTAATAAGAAATCTTAGCTAGAGAGGTCTCAGTTGGTTTGTGTCACAAGCTACAAACGGTATGCGATACTTTAATAAAATAAAAAGTAATTATTTAAAAAAAATGAAACAAACTTTAAATTAAATAATAAATAAATATATAAATATATAGGGACAAATTACACTGATTGAGCTAGCCCCAAAGTAAGTTCGAGACTTGTGTTATGGGACACTAACTCAACGATACTATATTTTATAACAAATACATATACAGATGTCAGATAAACATCCAAGACCCAGGACAATTTGAAAAAGGCCATTTTCCTACTTGCCCTGGCTGGGGATCGAACCAAGGACCTCCGGATTGGCGGTCTACTACGGCAAACTTTTGTCTAAAGACTCTCCTCAAGACGAATCAAACGAGACCAATCTTGATCGAATTGCGTTGTTTCATTACAAGTATTTGTTAATTTGTTTATTACTTCTTACACTATCATTACAGGTTTCCCCAATACAATAGCATAGTCACTTACATTTTATCTATTATTACACAAAACATTTAATGCTGCCTTTGTGAATTCCGTCAATGAGCAACCGAACATGTCAATATTTCCAGCTACCTGATTTAACGTGTGCAGGGTTTGGGTGAGTGGCGCCATTATGTACAGTATGGCTCTAGTAGTACAGAAAAGTCGTGCTCCTGTAGTAGACTAAAAAGACCTGATGATGATGATAACAGTTTCTGTGGCCATCCTCCAGCTCAATCATCAGATCAGCTCCATGTCATGGTAATATTGCAATGTCACGTGATATACAACATTTCAGTTAATGGGAAACCGGGATGTGGGTCATATTTAACTTGAAAGATTTGACGAGACGGGTGAAACTAAATAAAAGCTGTAAAAATGAAGTTGAATTATTACTTTCTTTATAAGAAAATGATGTAGATATTTACGTTATTTTTTTATTTAGTTAGCTTTTAAGTGTATCTTTTAACGAACTAGTATACTTCTGGGCGGTTACTCCAAAAGCGGTGCGCAAGACGGACGTTACTGCGTATCCGCGATTTAGGTCAAGCAACATTAAACACTAACGTATGACGATAAAGTCTAATATGGTTTGACATAGAAATAAGACATCACTAACGTACGACTAACGTTTTATTTTATGGAGTAACCCCCCTTAACTATCATCAAACGTAAAAAAAACTTAATAAAACCAGCCTAGTGCGTGTCGTAAAACGTGCAGTGTAGATTTCCATAGTTGCGAACGCCGACTTTGAGTTTACACCAATAAAAACCTCCGAAAACAATTTTTTTATTGATTTTGTATAAAATCTTCCTTTCGGTTTTCAAAAATATGAGGCACAGATTGCAACACAGCGACATCAGGTTCATTTAACTGTCGTCATTAGACCATCAGTTGACTGGTTCTTTTGCTCAGTGAAATGTATTCAATATAAGGAGTTAGTCTCGAATGATCTTAAAAGCAAGTAGTCTATTTAGCAACTTGTCTAAAACGCTCATTGTCTAAATCTAATGTCGGCAGCTTTTTTAGACCTAACTCCACTGCTATCTGGTGACTGATATTGGAAACACCCGACGACAAAGAGACGTGATATAATGATATAACGATATGACGTGATATGATTTAACGTGTCTGTGTCTTCGTAGCTCCTAAACGAATCGGCCGATTATGATGTGTAATTTTTATAACTGGCTTGATCGACATAGTTCTCAGCTATGTTTGATAAAAATCGGTTCAGCGGTTCAAAAATTATAGAGGTGAACGCGGTTTAAAAGTTACTGGGGGTGAAGACGGTTTTTTTTAATTTGCCTCGTAAATAAACTTGTTCAAAACTTCATTGAAAGGTATACCTTAAATGTATACATTTGTACGTCATCCAGTCACATCCAGCCAGCTACAATCGATCCATGTTTCAACTGGAGTCCGACAACGAAAAGCAACAATCTTTATTTACCTTTTGACCGTCACGATTTCGTGAAACGTGCCCCCAGACCGCACGTACGGATGGACAAAGGTTTATTAGATGAAGATACGAGAAAGTTCTGTAGTGAGGTCGCAATGGATTCTGCAAAGAAGAAACAGGGAAATGAGAGAAAATGTATCAAAAAGTTTTTATTTACTTTTGTTTTACGACTTTTTAACAATAAATTACGTTTAAAGAGTCCCCTTACCATAGACATTTTCACTAAAACATACTCTAGCTTTTTTTTAAAATAACATGCATTTAGTCATATGATTCATTCTAAGAGGTCTCAGACCACATGATTGGTGTAGTGTATATGTCGCAGTTAAATTGTATAATCCGTTGTTATTCAAAAACTCTAGCTGTTTGGCAATACAGCTCGGTTTTGTAAAACAGCTGAAAATAGTTCAGCTCGATTGTCAATGAGTTACGTAATTACGTTTATCAAAACAGCTAGCGTTGAGCTGGCATACAGGGTTACCATTATTGAATAAAACTGTGTTACCAAACGAAATAATATATGAGGAGACAATAGTTGTTCTTTATTTATTTTTTTATTACTCGTAGGATGGAAATAAAACCTCAATTCAACTCCTTACTAAATAATTCAGTTTCCAATATCATGAAGATCGTGATCAAAACACCAATGAAGAATGATAATCAGCTCGATGCAATTGGATTAGAAATATAGAAATTTTGTAAACCCGTCAACTCAATGGCGCAGCGATTTCTTCACGTGAATTTTCCATCTTGCCGGAAGGCGGGCGTCGAAATAACAATAAAACATCCAATCTAAAGGTCTGCTTTATTGTTTTTAATCTTTTGCACTCCGAAATCACAAACGATGCTCCCGATGTCTCTCGATAAAAACAGCTTAGTACCGGAACGCGGCGAAGAATTCAATTTATGGAAGGCCATATTTGTTGTTATGACACTGACACTTCACAAGCCACAAGACCCACACGTGGCAGAATTCCGAACTAATCGTTCTACAATCTTACGTTAGCTAGTTTGTTAAACGTAACACATTAGACGATCTAGCTGAATGATTTTCAGCTATATTACAAAACCGAGCTGTAATGCCAAACAGCTAGAATTTTTTAATAAAAGCGGATTATACAATCCAACTGCGACATATACTTAAAAATACTTTTTGCTTATATTCCTTCGAAAACATGATAAAATAAAAAACTACTTTACCCCCAAACTTCACAGCCGATTTTTAAAAATTTATATGGGTACATCAAGGAAGTATACCCTCTCAAACAAAAAAAAAAGATTTGGGACGAATTGATAACCTCAAAATTTAATTACATAGGTACAAAGCCCAAATAACGAAAAGGCGAAAATAAGATTCAAGGTAATCTTTATCTTTCCTTAATACGAAAGTATTACAGTTGTGCATAGATACGAGATACCTACTTTATCCTCCTTTACCTCCCTAAAATCGATATCCACATCGAGTCAGCCAGATGTCCACTCCTTGACCGGCTATTTGCTGGACGACTTACATTCTTCAGATTTAGGGTCTATTCAACCAAAATGTAATCTCTTCGGATTCTGACTGTCCCTTATCAAGGCCCGAGTAAATCGAAAATATCTTTAGGTGATTTAGTGTGCGGAACGAGTTATGGGAAAGTATGTGAATGAGATAATACTGTTTGGTTATATCGGTAAAATGGCGGCATTATTTCTTTATTTTTAATAATTTTAAATCATGCTGTAATTTAAGACTTTTCTTGTTAACACTTACTTCAAAGTTGGACCATTGGAAATAGTAATTTTATCTTATAGGTATGAACTAAAAAATAAATTATTCGAATAAATTTCCAAAAGTGAACATTATAAATAACAAGATAAAAAGAAAACAAACAAAAAGTATACTATATCTAAAAATGAAAACAACTCATAAAAGAAAATTTCAAGAAAGGCGCCACATTTATGTTATGTTATTTCTATTGTGTCTGGCTGAGTAACCATCAGCAACGTGTTATACATTAAATGTGATCTCATATGATGCACTAGTGTCTTATCTCTGCTAAGTCTGACATATAGCTTAGAGCCATTAGGCTGCTAGGCATTAAGCTTAAGGCACATAATATACACAAAGTATAGAAGGACCTCGCGAATGTTTTCACTGAGTAGAGAAAATCTCAAGTGCGCACAAGTAACGAAGCCGCAGCGTATAAAATATTTAGATTTATTATTTTATTTCAAGTTTTTTTTTTATTTTAAAATAAACTAAATCATAATGTTTAATTCAACTCTGTTATTTTGTATTTTTTTCTATACTGAGTACTAAAAAGGTGAAATCAAACTGCTTTGGAGTGGGTCTAAGCTGGTATTGTGTTGTCGTAACGCAAAAATTATTACACATTGCTGGCAACACAAGCTATCATGGCAGTGTTACAACGCAGTCGCAATAAATGCACCCAAGCGCTTCGTCTGCTTACAGCAATCAGTTGTTTGTGCGTTGCGTCAACGCAGCGTTACGTCAACGCAACGCTGATGCAAAGCATCATGTGGACTCGTTCTGAAAATGTAAAGCTTTAATGTTTGAATGTGACTATCTAAATCTGTACGTAGGTAATAATGTAACGTGTAATAAAATATGCTGAAACTATTTAAAGGGTGAATTCAGTCCGTGATACTGAATAACTTTCCCCGAGGAACATATATAGACATGTAAAAAATCCATACAAACTCGGATCAGATGATCGGTCAACTTGTATGGAAGGCCAAAAATTACTTTTCTTAATTCGATATATGTTCCTTGGGGAAAGTTGTTTAGTATCGTGGACTGAATTGAATACACCCTTAAATAGGTCCAGCATATTTTGTTAGACCTTATTTAAAGTTAAAGAATGTATGAAATAGAAAAGCTTCACATCTGTACTGCCTTAATTTTGCTGAAGAGTTTGCCTGATGACATCCAAGATGGAGATAATGAGTTGAAGAGTATTACACATTTTAGCATGAATCTTGTTTTTGTGTTCTTTGTGAATTCTGGAGCTCGACGTCTCAGCGGTTGGTGTGTTTTTTTTGCTCTTTTTTACGTGTAAAATATTATTTATGAACCCAGATGGATGCGTCTATTAGTGAAGCTTTATCGTGAGCCCTTCTATGCTTCACAAGTCACGTAAGGCCATTCCTATCGGTTATCTCTGACAGAAAGTCTAATGCTTATAAGATATTTTGATAAGTGCTATAGAACTTGAGTTTTTACAGTTTTAGTTCAATCTATTCACTACCAAAACCTTTTCCTGAATGAAAGAGATTTTATCTCATTTGATTATATCTATCTTTTTTCTAACAAGATTTACTCAATTTTTTTTAAATTTGAGTATATTTTATGAAAAGGAAGATAGATAATCTCTTTCATTAAGGAAACGGTTTTGGTAGTAAATAGATTGAACTAAAAGCATTCGTCGGAGGTAAGATATCAAAAATAGAGACAATCCTGGAATAATGAATCACAAATTCGTGCTGTAAAGTATTTTGCTATTAAAGTCAAAAGCCACTTTAACACCATGTAATAAAGCTTACTTTCGAATCCAAACTCGACAAATACCTTTATGATAGTTGACGTAGATCAACCAATACTGACCTTTACTGGCATAGGAAAATGGTTCAAATTTAAACGATGATAAAGTCCAATTTTCCAGTAGTCACTGAAAAATGTATCCGTACAATTCAATGAAAAGCAAAGCCTCTTTTAATAAGGGCTTTAGGTAGTTTTGTCTACGTTGTGTATTTGTTTGAATAAAGTAGTATTTAACATGGTTAACACTTAACAACTTAAATTCATTTATTTCTTTAGAGCGTTACTGTACAAAATACAAAATGTATACATTAGTATAGGGTTTTTCTGAGGTATGAGCGAGCGAATTAAGCAAAGTTCTCTCGTTTGTATAATATTTGATTATTTGCTCAACGGTAACTCGAAAAGTTGAAGTTTTATGAAATTTGGAAGGTAGGCGTTAAGAAGTCGTTAACATAATTTTTAAGATCTCACATGAGCCAAATCGGTCTTGAGGTTGCCGAGATACAGGGCAGGTGCAGGCGGCTACAGGCGCCAGCAGCCACCCGCTTAACACCCTCCGCTAAGTGAGAACGGGGATTTGCCCCATTTGCCTGGCTCCTAAATATAATTGTCTCATGAAAATAATAAAAGTTTTATACTTTGCTACGAGCATCATCAAAAACTACATTTTGTTCAATAAAAAAATGTTTTTTGGTAACTACTAGGTACGATAGCTTGAAAATATTGCGTTTTCTAAGTATCTTTATACCAAAAGTCGACTCTGACGTAAACTAATTTAAGTCTCAAGACTTCCACGAGCCGAAGAAATAATTAATATTAATAAAAAATTCAATAAAACATGAAAAAGTAAAAAAGTTATATGAGTTTTTGTCACGTTAAGCGGAAAAGTTAAATAAAGTCGTTTGTAGAGAATTATTTGAATGATGAATAAGAGGGGTCAAGTTTTCGGAAATGTTTGAGGTGAACATTGTATTCTGAAGGGTACAAGGGCACTTAAAGAATAACCTTTTTTTAAAAGGGTCAGGTGTAATTCTTTATGCGGGAAAGGTGTGTACTTCAAGCTGATTTTAATTTACCAATGTAACCTTTAGATACTTTTGGTACACTTCTTCAACTTCTAGTACTTCAACATTGGTTTAATTCAATTATCAAGTTCTCGAAAATAGTAGGAAGGTTATTTGTATTATACATACATACATACATAATATCACGCCTGTTTCCCGCAGGGGTAGGCAGAGACTATGGACCTCCACTTGCTACGATCCTGACAAACCTCTTTTGCTATTTGTATTATCGAAATGACTACCGCGATAAACGTAGCTTTTTTAAAAATACGCATAGAAGACTTGTAGACTTATCATTTTACATTACACAATACACTACTATAAAGACAAAAGTTTGTGTGTCTCTCAATATATTTTACACACACACGTGTGTGTAAAATATATTGTTACTTCTTCACGCGCAAACAGCTGGACCAAAATTGATAAAATTTGGTATGCAGGAAGCTGACACCTTACTATATACATAGGCTTTTTTCACGGGTGACACCGCAGGGCGCAGCTAGTTTTACGTAAGAAATATAAACTTGTATTATGAAGTACTAATTCTTATTTAAATCACGTGTAAAATAATGATTTCTAAATTGTGTGTTATACCTAAAAATCATTCCAAAATACATTTCGAGAATTAACAACGAACTCTCAACTAAAAACTTTATTGCAACAAAATCGTCGCTGCAAAGCGAGCTGCCCAAAAAGCTACGTTTCAAATGTCAGCATTATTTGTTTGTAAAAGTTAGCTCTAGTTCGTAGAGCGAGCGACAAATCAAGCATTCTGGCCAAGTTGAGCTACGTTGTATTTGACCTGTGACACCCAGCTTTTTGCTTTGAAAGTCCCCTTTGAGATACACGTTGTGACCGGGAATGTACGTAAAAATGCGACAAATCAAGCAGGCTGACCAGACTGAGCTACATTGTGTTTGGCTTTTGACACCCGGATTTTTGCTTTAAAGTCCCCTTTGAGATACAAGTGATAAAAGTGCATGCTTCGTAAAAATGCGACAAATAAAACATACTGGCCACATTTAGCTACATCTTATCAAGAGTACTGGGCAAAATGTGCACTTTCTGTATGGCTTTTGACCAGCTTTTTGCTTGAAAAGTTTATTGAGTTACTCGTAATAATGGTTACCGTGAATGTAGGCAAAAATGCATTAAATCAAGCGTGCTGGCTAGAATGTGCATGTTGTGTATGGCTGGCTGGACCAATCTTAATAAAATTGGGTATGCAGGAAGCTGACACTCTAACCACCGCGTACCACGTAACACCGCGGAGTGTTGATAAAAATGCAATAAGTCAAGCGTGCTGGTCAAACTGAGCTACGTTGTGTTTGGCCTTTGACGCCCAGTTTTTTGCTTTAAAAGTCCCCTATGAGATACAAGTGGTAACCGAGCATGCACAGTAAAAATGCGACAGTCCAACGGGCTGGCTAAACTGAGCTACGTCCTATTTTACCTTTGACACCCAGCTTTTTGCTTTGAAAGTCCCCTTTGAGATAAAAGTTGTAACCGTGAATGTAAGTGAAATGCGATAAATAAGGCAGGCTGACCAGATTGAGCTACATTGTGTTTGGCTTTTGACACCCAGCTTTTTTGCTTTGAAAGTCCCCTTTGAGATACAAGTGGTAACCGTAAATGCTTCGAAAAAATGCGACTAATCAAACTGGCTAGTCAAAATGTGCAACGTTGTGTTTTGTTTTGTTACCTAGCTTTTTGCTTTAAAAGTCCTCTTTGCATACTTGGTCAAAATGTGATAAATTAAGTGAATTGGCCAAAATATATGTTATATAGCTTAAATGTCGTCCTTTGTAGTTAATATTTCATCTAAACAGGCACAGCATGAGTGAGTTTATGGCAATTAGAGTAGCTAACAAACAGTGCACATACGCAAAGCCCGAAGACAGAGTAAACTTACTTTTTTATTACCTACAGAAAGGGAACTAACTTTAAACAATTATCTACACAAAAGAAATTGTTATTGACAGAAAATAAGGATAGGAGGAAAAATGAATAAAAATTTTTTTTTAAATAATTATAGAACCATAGCATCATCATAATTTAAAAGCAGAGCAATAAAATTTTATAAGCAAATATATTTTAAACTTTTATTTCAAATGCGCTAGTTTTAATTTCCTACATTGTTTTACTAGTTTTTGAACTTAAATTTTCCTTAACTGTGCTCGTCCTTAACTGTGAAGTGCTTATCTTCGTTAATCCTTCTGATTGCCCGCGATACAGGCTTGTGCTTAGTGCGGGAATCTTTGTAGTCATACAGTGTATTGACTCTCTTGTAAAATATATGATTTTGTATTTGGTGCTCTTGTTGGTGGAGTTTATTACATTATTTTCTGGTTTTCGCCAAATTCTTGACATCTTAATACGACACTGCTTACACCTTTTCCTTCATCATCAAGTCTTTTTAGTCTTCATTGTAAGAACACGACCCTCTCTGTACAACTAGAGACATATTTGTTCAGAGCAGCCAGAGGATTTGGCCTAGATTCTCCACGCTGGCCAGACGGGTTAGAGAGGTCTCATTATCATGTTTTTAAGCTATTTTTAGCTTGTATTTCTTAAGTCGTCTTCTACGGCATCCACAGGAAGACTTGAAGTGATCCTATTCTTCTCTGCCGGAAACACTACGGCAATCTTTTCCTTGTGACTGGGCTTCTCTTCCTTCTATTTTGCCTTCTTTTATAATTCGCTTAAGTTGACATGGCGTATCAAGTGTCCTAACATATTGCCTCGCCTATTCCCGATGACCTCTACTATGTGTCTTTTTTCACCTACACTATTTAAGACTTCTTAGTTTGTATCTTTGTTCTTTCTCTTACCAGGTGCAAAATCAGACCAGAAAAAAAGGTATACATTCAACACCCATCCATGAAAACGTATAAGAAATGCATGTAACGTTCCTAAGGATTCGTTCATATAATATTTATACGTCACCCTTAGTCCAACCCGACTCACAAAAGCTTTCATGTCACGGAAATACAAGATTGCAGATATATTTTGAGGACTTAACCTTGTAGGATTCCGTAAATAAGGTATAGCCAGCGAAAAAATAGATATGTTTCAAGCGATTTGTGCATTCAACATTCAAGAATCCACCTACAATTCGCATTTTTTTCGACAATAAATGTGAATGGAACAGTAGAAAATGGTAGACCTCGTCGAATATTCTACGAACAGATTGCAGACGTTCTGAAAAAGCAGAGGTAAGAAGTACTTGTAACCGAAGGGCATATATGAAGAGATCGATGAGTGTAGATAAAGCAAAAGACATCTATCAGGATTGTAGCAAGTGAGGTCCACTCTATCTACCACTATGGGAAACAGTTGTGAAAGCCTGTACGTATGTACCTATGTTTGCGTAAAAAAACCCTCAACAAATTAGGAATATTGAAGTTTTCTGTCATCTTCCTCCACTTGTGGATCAATCTCAAATGTGCGTCCCAACCATTTCGTTTGAAAATGAGTCGAGATTATCACGTGATATTTCCTGCCTAATTATTGTTGTATGATGGTTTGTGTAAATATTTTAGTAACCTTCTATAAAAGAAAAAAGTTCACAATGTCATCGGAATCATTATAATAGGTAAGTTACTATTTGTGGAAAATCTAGATACCAGAATATACAATTCGTGCCCCAACAAATGTCCATGATATACGTCAGGATTTTGTTAGATCCTTAAGCCGCAAGTGAAACGTGAAAGCGTTTCTATATATTTTTTTAAAATATTTTTTTAATATAGATATAAGATTTCATCCTATCCTACTAATATTATAAACACGAAAGTTTGTAAGTATGGATGGATGTTTGTTACTCTTTCACGCGCACACGGCTGGACCAATATTAATAAAATTTGGTACGCAGGAAGCTGACACCCTGGATTAACACATAGGCTACTTTAAGCGCGGGTAACACCGCGGGGCACCGCTAGTCTTAAATAAGGCAACTATTAAACTATTATGTGATGTTCTAGTATAATTCGTAAGAAAAAACTACATTTATAAAAAATCTAAATTATTAATTCCTTTCCTTTTTCGTCCTTCTTTTAACTTATTTTATTTTAAATAAAATTTACAAATCCCTTCCCGTTTTAAAAAGCTCCAAACACTAAGCACAACGGTTGACCGTTGTGCTTCGAAGCCAAGTGTTTAAATACCTTTAACTGAAGATATAAATATACGTAAATATTCATATACTCATAAGCATGTACAAAGATAACTTTATAGCTAGAAAAAGAATAATCATTTTTAACAATATCCTAAAGACAAAACTAAAAACTAAACTTAATTGAACCAAAAGACAAACATTACCAAATCATTCCGCTTACAACAATAACTTTTCTTACACTAATCTTCTATAACTTATTCGGTTCATATTCTGATTCGCCTTCGAAGGATATCTTGAAGCTATTCCTGCGGTGACCCTCGTCATTAAAAGTTGTGACAGTAACAGCGGGCAGCCATATTGAGTTATCATTTATTTACGACCGTTCAACAGCCTACAACCAACTGTCAGTTATATAAGTCTATTTGTCTGGAAAATTTAAAAATTCCCGACTTTCAAATGTATTTTCACGTATAATAAACCGCATCTAAATCGGTCCATCGGTTGAGACATAGACAGACATTATTTTTCATATCATCGACTGTAGTAACCCTTCAAATAGTTTCAGTAGTTCTAATACTTCAATAGTTAGATGATTATACGTAAAAATTAATATACCTACACATATAGGCCCTCCGCTGTGGGAAACGAGCGTGACATTATGTATAAATTTGCCTATAAACCTTAAAAAAACATCTTCGTCAATAGGTACCTTAAAGAAGCCTATATAGATAAAACTAAACTAAAAGACAAACATTGCTGAATCATTCCCTTTACTAAACACTAATCTTCTTTAACTTATTCGGTCGGTTCTTAGTCTGATTTGCCTTCGAAGGATATCTTGAAGCTATTCCTGCGGTGACCCTCGTCATTAAAAGTTGTGACAGTAACAGCGGGCAGCTATATTGAATTATTATTTTACGACCGTTCATTAAACAGTCTACAACCGTCAGTTGTATAAGTTTATGTGTCAGGCAAATTAAAAAATCCCCGACTTTCAAATGTTCACACCCAGTAACTTTTAAACGCCTGAACCGATTTTTATTAAAAAACTTAGAACCACCCCTAGAAGAAAAACATCCTACAACCAACTGTCAGATATATAAGTCTATTTGTCTGGAAAATTTAAAAATCCACAATTTCAAGTGTTTTTTCACGTATATTAAATCGGTCCATCCGTTCGTGAGTTACGTAGGCACAGACAGATACACAAACAGACAGACAGGTCAAACTTATAACACCCCTCTGAGTTTTTGAAAGAGTTAAAAATGCAATTAAATTATAATAATTTTATCTAATTGTTAAATAGTCTGTTGTAACAGGCAGAAACAATAGTACACAACTTTAAACATTAGGCAAACAGGAATTTCACAAAGACGCTAAAATAAAAAAACCTGGAATAGCATTAAGCTCCAGAGTTTTATTTCACCAAAATTAATTATCGCTTTTGAACACACTGCAGCATATAGCAAACTTCAGTTTCTGTTGAGAACAGCTGAGCGGTAACAATAATGATTGAGCTGATGCTGCTGGGTTTGTGTGGACTGTAGATTTTAAATAGGCGCTGTATGTTTGTGTATTATTTATTTTAGTTAATTTACAAGATAATCAATCATCCGTGTCCGCGCAAGATGGTCGTAGTTGTGTGTGTGTGTGTGTGAATGACATCGTTTCCGGCCGCTCCGCATCGCATCGCACCGTAATGTTGCCAGTGGTCGTAACAATAACATGGTATAATTAGGATAGATATTGTTTAATAAGTACCTATAAAACCGCGATTTATTTATTTATCCCATTATACAAGTTTAAACTTTGGGCTGGCTCAATCTATGTGATTTGTTCTGAAAATGACAAAAAAAGCCACACATTTCTTGTTAGAATAAAAAAACAAAAAGAAATATATTCGGCAAACAAAAATAAAAAAAATCACAATTTTACTTATAATTGCGAAAGTTAGTTTGTATATTTCTTTGTTTGCTCGATACCACTTCAAGCTTTAATCACTGAACCTATTTAGATGAAATTTGATATGGATATAATTTGATACCCAGGGAAGCCCACGAGCACAGCTAGTATAATATACAAGTAAGTACTTACATAATAGACATTATTTATATTTTATCGAATGCCGAAAAGAGGGCCTGCTAAGCTTTGTGCTACGGCGTAGGAACTCAATTTTCAGCTGGTACTAAGCAAATATTTATTTATTTATTTAAACTTTATTTCTCTGAAAAAGTGTACAAATGGCGGACTTAACGCCACATGGCGTTCTCTGCCAGTCAACCATTTAACCAAGTAGGTAGAAAAGGAATTTGGAAGGTGCTGTCGCACCTTCCAAATTCTTGTGATCTTCCAAAATGTGAGAACTATATACTATTTCATAAACTACAGTTTATAATTTAAAGTGAGGACGTGAAGCTTTTCTACGCACATTAGCTAAAAGTGGCCGTTTTTTGCAAATATGCGTAGAAAAGCTTCACGTTCTCACTATAAATTATAAACAATAGTTCATAAAATAAAATAGTTAAAAGGGTTATCTAGGGCTTGATCAAGACAAAATTTTGAATGATATCACCGTTTCCTTTCAAATGATTTATTTTTAATGAGGGCGCCACTGGACCCCGGACAATTCAGGTAGCCACGCTTCTTAAGAGAATGAAGAGGGCAGTTTGGACTTTGTATGGGGAACATTTCGTCATACAAAAGTAGACTTTATTAATCATTATCATCGTTATCAACGCCGTGTGGTTTATGGCAGACTAGTATAGGGCCAATCCAAGTTCTCCCGTGGATGTCGTAGAAGGCAACTTAGGAATACAAGCAGACGGGTTGGAGAGGTGTCATCGATTCGCTTTGTTTAGCTTGTATTTGCTAGACTTTATAACATAGTCCTAAATTTACGCAGAAGAAGTCGCGGGTAAAAGCTAGTTCTGTGATAAAGCATAAAAACTAAACTATTTCCAAAACTTTTCAAAGATATGTAAGCAATTAATATGTAAGTAATCCCTTTCCTCCTATAACTTAGTCCTGTTTATTCTGTCTGAGGATATCGCGAAATTTATTTCTGTGACCCTCGTCATTAAAAGTTGTGACAGTAACAGCGCACAGCCATATTGAATTATCATTTTGCGGCAGTTCATCTAACAGTCTAAAGTCAGTCAGCTGTCTGTTAGAAATAGGGTAGAAAATAATGTAGGTATTTCCTAATTGATTTCACTTTGTAGGTTTTTTAGAGGTCAAGAAAGTTTATAAAGAAAATTTCCTTAGATTATTGGACAAAAAGGACAACTTAGGTTAAGACTAAGCTTAATCAATAATTATGACATAACAATGTATTCTCAATCCACATATCTATTTTGAATATCAGTATAATTTTAAGTTGACGTTTTTGGAGAAAATGCTGCAGTACAGATTGTTACCGCTTCTTCTGTACTTGAAGAATTTTATTTAGTGGCAGTAAACTAAGCTGTAAGTGATCTGAAGTCAATATTTACCCATTATATTATGAAATCTAAAGAATTGGCAATTATCAAGTGATACAAATGTCCTAAGATACATAAATGATTTTTGACTTTTGACTTCCCGGATTGGCGGACTAGCTTGTTGACCATTATGCTACAATGGTCATCACGCTAGTCCGACAATCCGAAGATTCTGAGTTTGATCCCCAGCCAGGGCAAGTTAGAAAATGATCTTCTTCAAATTGTCGTAGATCTTGGCTGTTTATCTATATATGTATTTAATAAAATATTGTATCGTTGAGTTAGTTTCAAAACTTACTTTTTAACTTGTTCGATAACTGTGATTCGATTTATTTAACAATAAAAAGTATTTTTGTGTTAAAATTATTAAAGTACGTAAGATATAAAAATTAAATAGCGGCCAAGTGTTAGTCGGACTCGCCCATGAAGGATTTCGTAGCAGCAAGTAACATAATATAAGTCTTGTAGTATGTTTTTTTTTTTCTATTTGAGTTGATTGAATGAAAGGTATTTTGCGGTTCACGATTTATGACGTATTAAAAAAATACTTATTAGATCTCGTCCAAACCAATTTTCGTTGATAGTTTGTATGGTAATGAACATCATATATTTTTTTTTTTACCATACTCTTATTTTAGAAGACACACATTTTTCCACTTTGGAAGTGTCTCTCGTTTTAACTATTTAGTTAAGACCTATCCATAGATAACCCACACGTATGGGTATGATAAAAAATAAATTTTTGAGTTTCAGTTCTAAGTATGGGGAACCCCCAAAAATTATGGTTTTTTTCTCTATTTTTGACAGAATATATCTACTTTCCAAGTTTCAACAGTATAGTTCTTATAGTATTGGAAAAAAGTGGCTGTGACATACGGACGGACAGATGACGAATCTATAAGGGTTCCATTTTTTGCCATTTGGCTACGGAACCCTAAAAAGGAGGAAGATACTTTTATGTCAGTCATTATCCATAATTATATGCAACATTGATTCGTATCAATAGGCGATGCAGCTAATAATCCATCATCATTTTGCTTCCCTTCTTTCCACTTTCACGCTCACCGTCACGCTGAGGTGGCCTTCTTCTTGGATCTTATAGTCCTGCTCTAATACGTGACAGTGAACTATCTTTTTCTACTCAAGAGTTTAGTGACTCTTCTCTTTGTCTCTTATCTGTTTTACTACTTTGTTTTTACTCGAACGTTATAAGGAGGATGGATGTTGAGCTTGATTTGTATTGCTTGATTTGTATTTTACTGTACAACTTGCAACGGCCTTATCATCCATTTTCATTTTATGCGCAAGCTATGGCAATTAATAACGGCTGACAAGCTGAAAAACCCTCTACCATTAATCTTTCCTAATTATTGTGTTTCGTTTTATCGCTACACGTGTCAATTAATAAAAGGGATTAAAACAACGGATTTTGATGTTGTTTTACAACTTTTAAGTGTTATTTTTTTTACATCTGTATGTACATTAAATTACTTATCGAAAATCTATACCTATACAAAGAATAAAACAGTAAAAAATATGCCTGTAAATTGAAAATATTTCCAAAAAAATCTGGGGCAATGGAGACAGTAATAAAGTAAAAAATGTCTTTCTGTTTGTACACGCTAATCTCGGAATACTGGACGGATTCGTAAGATAGTTTTTTGTTATATAGCTGTTAATTCTGGGCAACAGAACAAAACTATAAGAAATATAAAAATGACGCCTTAGCAAAAATTCAGCCTGATGAATATTTTTATTTACGCGAACTAAATCACAGGCATCAGGAAGTATAAAAATAGTTACTCACATAGCTATGAGAGTAGCTATATTTTTATGTTTTTGATTGACCACGTATTGTCAAGCAAACCCTGCCAGATATTGAACATATAATATGGTCAAAGATTTCAAAGATTCTTGAATCCACGTACGTGTAAGCAAACCCTGCCAGACATGAACGTATAAGATGGTCAGACGACAAAGGAAAACGTTCTCTACATGATTGAATTGTACTGAAATCCCCTCTATACATTCAGTGGCTTGGAAGTAATAAGCGAATAATAATAGTGGCTTATAAATAGTACAAAGTTTTATTATTATAGAATGATTTCTGCCAGAAGTCTTTTTCTTTTTATGGTATTCCTGTCCAGTAACTAATATTCATCCATATGATAATTATTTATAGTAATCTTACTGGTATACATATATGTATATATCGTTTTAAATGATACAATCTTATTTTATTCTTTTCTATATAGTTCTCACATCCTGTCGCACCATCCAAATTATTTCTCTACATGGTCCAATGGTTGAGTGGCAGAGAACGCCATATGGCGTTAAGTCCGCCATTTTTACACTTTTTTGTGCAATAAAGTTTAAATAAATACATAAATAAATTTCTCGCTTTTATTTATTATTGCCCAATGGTTGACTGGCAGAGTACGGGTTCAAGTTCGCCATTTGTACAGATTTTTGTGCAATAAAGTTAAAATAAACAAACACCTAGCTTTTTCTACTCTGATTCATACAAATGAATCCGTGTCTACTCGTAATGTCTGATCAATTATAATAAAGTGTAAAACAATCAAAGTAAACTTACTTATATGGACTTTGTCTGCAAAAAAAATGTATTATTATTATTCTCTCAGTATCACAGCTTTGTATAAATGGCTGAACATAAAACTGAAACTGTAAATTCAGTGCCAGCGGCGTCAGATACACATGCGTCAGTCACACATATCCGTGATCAAGCCGAGAGTCTATTAGAGATGGACGAGCGTTTGCCTTTGAAAGTCAATAGGATTGTGCGGCGTCGGTGTTCATAGACAGATAGAGTGTTCGACCTCTGTTAATTACAAAAGGTAATCCACTAGTTTCCAAGAGTCCAATCGGATACATATGTATATATCGTTTTAAATGATGTAATCTTATTTTATTCTTGTAGGTATATACAAAGTTCTCCCAATCTGTCGTACGACCCAAACTATTTCTTTACTTAGTCCAATGCTTGACTGGCAAAGTTTTTTGTAGTCACATGCTTGTAATATCAGTTTTCCTGCATTAATAAATCTCAAATCAAATTGAAAATGGACATGATCAATGACAAGTGAAATTGCTTTGTGGCGTTTTATTTTCTTATTAGTACCAAATATTTAATTTTAGACCTAGGATATACTACCCAATAGGGACAAACATTTTTTTTTGTCTTTTTAGATAGATTATTAAAAAGTATGGTTTACATATTTTTCTTTTCTCTCATTAGCAAATAATGACGCTGTATTTTCGTGAAACTTCACTACTTTGCTAAACGAAAAAATATAGGTCCTTTATTTTTGACTAATCTAGTTGACGGACTAAATAAAAAAATATATTTTTGACCCAGTCCACATCGCTATTGTTTGTTAAAACTCAGCAACATCCTTGCTTATTTCCATCGATTCACGGCCTTCCATTATAGGGGTTTTACTTTTGAAGATATAAATTCAATTACCCTATAAATTTAGTTGTCATCCTGCAACTTGGTAATCACTTAACACTGTTTAATAATTCCATCCTCCACTAATGCCGCTGAGTGTTCACTGAAATTGGCTTCACTCATTAATTCAGTTGCCAAGGCGACAACGGATAATCCAGGGTGTCAGCATTTTTTCCAAACTTTACCAAAATTGGTCCAGCCGTTTGGGTTTGAAGAAGTAACAAATGCACACACACACACAAACACACACACACAAACTTTCGCCTTTATAATATTAGTATGATTAGTAACAAAGAAATTATTGTTTTATTTAGAGAACGGCTTACTCACGTATAGAGTCACCCGTTCATAGTTATCTCCCGTTAGTTTTAATCAAAAAGAAATTATTTTTGACCCAGGATATATAGTACCCAATTGTATGTTAAAACAAATCACACCCTGCTTATTTCCATCGAGTCACGGCCTCCCATTATAGGGGTTTTACTTTTGTGAAGATATAAATTCAATTACCCTATAAATTTAGTTGTCATCTTGCAACTTGGTAATCACTTAACACTGTTTAATAATTCCATCCACCACTAATGCCGCTGAGTGTTCACTGAAATTGGCTTCACTCATTAATTCAGTTGCCAAGGCGACAACGGCTTGTTTCCAGCTGTATTCATGAATTTGCAGAAGTATCACGCCGACATTTTGAAATGGATATTTTAAATATTATCAACCGTATTCTAATAGCACTGTCTTTTACACTTTTGTCTTTTGTAAAGAACAAATTGAAATCAGAAAGAAAAGAAGGAAAAAGCATAATTTATTTTCAATTGTACTATTTAGTTCGTGGTGTAATGGTCAACACGCTAGTCCGCTAAATCGGAGGTACTGGGTTCAAAAAATAATATAATTGAGTTAATATTTTTTTAACACAAGATTAAAGTTTCTTTGGGGCTAGCTCTATCAGTTTGATTTTACCCTATATATATTTATTTACTTTGTAGGTATAACAACATTTTTACAATGTTTTTTAAGGGCAGCTCTACTATTTTGAACACCCTTTCATTCAAATTGCAGTATCACCTTTTTCTTATACATACGTTAAAAAAACCTGTCCGATCCGTTAAGGTAATGTTGGGTAGCTTGTGTATTAGACTAAGAGGGGGCATGCAACCCTACCTCATAGAGTAGCAAAATGTGACATATGTACTATCACTTTTTTGCTGACTGTACAAAATGCTCCAGGTTATGCCCAGGCAACCCTGTACATTAAGTCATATCTTTTTAATATACAGCACCCTATATATGTCACATTTTGCTACTCGATGAGGTAGGGTTGCATACGGCCCCCTCTTAGTCTATATGTTCTATTTATCGGTTTTTCTCAACCCTGAAATCGCAAAAAAAACTGAATCTTCATACATTTTGAAACGGTTGATTGTACCATTACGGGGAATAAAGATTTAATAAATAAATAAATAAACCCTCTTTCCACGAATTAAAACTGTCCATTAGTATGTTTTTGAGCTTAGAATGCCATAACAAAAATCTGAATGCAAAACCTGACATCCAATAACAAGTCTCAACCATTTAGTCCAACATGCGCATAGTTCGTCAGAACCTCTATTCAACACTGCCACGAACTTTGCAAACAGCTCTAGCTACGAACTAACAAGCTGCTACTGAGACTAGCAGCTGCAAACAAGCTATGTACATATTTCAAATAGGTATACTATACAAGGGCTGACAGTTTTAAAAAAAAATCGTTTCTGAAGGCACCTTTGTTTGTTAAATCTTTATTATACATAAATACAAGACACATAAATACAAGATATAAGTAGAAAACAGTACAAAGGCGGACTTATCCCAGATATGGACAAGCTAACGGACGAGTAAAGATTTTTTACTAACCTGTTTTGTCCTATTTTTCGGCAAAGATCTCTGACATCTTCTTCCAAAAATTTGATGGAACTGGCGAAGATAAATCATAAAAACCACAAAAGTGGAAAAATATAACGACCAAGGGTGTAAATGAAACGTAGATACTAATAACTACAAACAAATTTTCACTCAAGTTTTTTAATTTCGCATATTATAAGGAAGTAACGTCCGAATGCGAATACATGAATAAGAATCAGTTTTAGAGCAGTCTTTTGTTTTATTCAGAGGAGTTGAAATGTATTTGAAATAAACGGTTCGAAATAATCAAATGTTTATTTCGTAAACAACAAATCGCGGAAAGTTTTGTTTTTCAAAATGTTAAACGTCATCGTCGTCGTAATATTAAGGGCTACCTGAGTTTTCCGGGGTCCAGAAGTGCTATTTTTGAAACGCGGAGTCACCTAGACGATTGTTTTTTCTATAGCAAAAAACGTCCGTTTAGTGACTCCGCGTTTGAAAAATAGCACCTCAGCGCTGCCCCCATTTGAAAGAAAACGGAGATATCATTTAAGGCTTGGCTCTACGTTTTTATTTTTCAAAATCTGTCAAAATTGATTCAAAAGTTGTCCGTTCTTTTCCGCTAGGTTTGTAGTAATGTCTAAATGCAATGCAGATAGAGTTAAAAATATATAGAGGTTACGGTATGAAAACCATGACGTAATGAAAAGTATCTCTAGTATGTTTACTTTTTTTGTAACATGTTATGTTTTGTAAAGAATTGAAAAAGGTCATGTGACGTAATCTATTAGTTACGTTATGTTTTCGATACTGAGACTTATCAAGCCTACTAGTTTAATGTACCAGAGGTATTAGCTTTCAATAAGAAATCTGAGCAATGACTAACATTCTGGAGGGAAGTCTAGAATGTTCGAACTTCATAATGAAAGATCAATATTTATTAGTTTGAGCCAACGACACGTGCAGAAAAAAATCGCGATCGGTTTTTTTCTAATATATTTTTTTATTATCATAAGATATTCATAATATCTCTTAATAATCGTCATTGTTTTGTTGCACAATTGTTGACGTCAAATGGTTACTTACAGCTAAGTTTACTACCGCTTCCAAAGCGCTAGTGCAGAAGAAGCGGTAACAAACTGCACTGCAGCATTTTCTTCAAGGACGTCAACTCACAAATAAATTAATACTTAAAGTTAATATGGACAGAGAATACATTGTTTGTTATGTCATATCATAATTTAAACTAGTAGTTCGCCACGAACTTAGACCTCGCGATTATTATTTCAAAATAATGTACTTGATTTGGATGAAGTGTAGGTTTACCGATATGCGGATTCATGGTTGTGACCTAATTTCCAAAATAGTTGCCAATAATGACTTTCGATCCAGCTCTGAAATGTCAGGAGCATTCCAACAATACAATCCTATGGATATGAAGTCTACCGTGATTCTGAAATTCAGTTCTGTACCAGTAGCCTTTCACCGAAAAACGACCCATCATTTTTTAAATGACAAAGTCAGCTCGTTGTTGGAAAAACCATAAAACTATTAATGGCTTTTCGTTTAAATGTTTATTTGTATTGCCATGGCTCTACGCTGCTTATTGGTTTCTTACTCTCTTCGTAAAGCTACTTTCCAGGCTTTGGTTGATGTTGATCTCTTGTTAGTTCGTAGCATAATTACTAATACTACTACAGAAGCACAGACAAGCAGCGATAGCGATTGAAAGAAAGTTCGCTCAACAAAATTGCTAACAAGCCAAGAATCAATCAAAGTAAGCAAAAACTGAAAAAAAAACGAATCATAAAATAAGCAAAACTCTTTCATTTTAAGTCGGTTAAATACGATAAAATTTATAGAACTACTTAAGAAACTCAAAATAATAACCATAATAGTTATTCAGAGAAATTACTTCGTGGACCCCAGGGGGCAAATGTATTTTTAAGAAAGTTGATAAGTAACGCGGACTGAATTCACCCTTAAATAATTTCAGTATATATTGTAAGAAGGCTTAGTCAGCTAGACTTTGCGAGTAATCCTAAACCCGTAAGTATAACATATAAAAAAGTTGTTCAGGTAAAAAAGTTGTTCAAATAAAAAAAAATAGTTTTCATAATGGCAACAAAAAAGTCTAATGACATTTTTGAAAATATTTTGCTGGCGAATTTATGACAGTTTTAAAATTTTAAACCCCCATATTTCCGCCATTATAAAAAAAATCGAAAAACTGGCTCGACAAAAAAATTCTATTAGGTTGCTGAACCTGCTTACAAAATTTCATGAGAATCGGTTAAGAAATGCGACCTGTAGGCGAGAACAGACAGACCGATAGACAGACAGACAGACGGACAAAATAATTTTTGGCTAATCTCGAAACTGAGACGCTTCGCTCGCTTCGCTCGCTCGGTCAATTAAATTTTTAGAATTTCAAAATTTTAAAATAATGTCAAGTTGTAGATTTAGTTTGTACAAAATGTACCAAATTATGAACATTTGCGTGTACCGATATAACAAACCTTTAAGAGGGACCCGCGCCAAGCTCAAGCCAGACTTTTTTGTCTTTAAGGTAGTCATCGGTCCTATAATAAGCCTTCTCACAAAGTACTTTCTTTACATAAGTTTTGAATTTTTTGTCTGGCATATCAAGGACCGATTGTGGCAATTTATTACAAAAAAGTATACAGTTCCCCATGAACGCCTTACTAACTGTTTTGAGCCTATAAAACGGTGCAAATAATTCATTGTTATTACGTAAGTTTCTATCGGTCATATCGCTTACTTTATTGTATAAGGAAATATTTTTCCTTACAAACATTGTTTTCAAATGTATACTGCGATGCCAATGTAAGTATATCAATTTTCTTAAATAATTCTCTAAGTGAGTCTCTTGGTCCTAACCCATAAATAGCACGAATTGCCCGTTTTTGTAAAATAAAAATAGTCTGAATACCGGCTGCACTCCCCCACAATAGTATGCCGTAAGACATTACACTATGAAAATAACTAAAGTACACTAGTCTAGCAATTGCTACATCTGTCAATTGTCTTATTCTCCTAACAGCATAAGCCGCAGAGCTAAGCCTATTAGAAAGTTTAGTTTTATGAGCACTCCATTGAAGTTTTGAGTCTATTGTAATTTCTAAGAAGGTAGTACTTTCAACAAGATCGAGTTTTTCACCATCTAGCATTATGTCAACGCAGGCCTGCCTTTAGCATTGGCAGAAAACCAATCAGAAATGGAAGACAAGGTGCTGTTCACTGCGCTGGCATTTGTGCTATGTCGATTTATTTTAAATATTAGTGAGGTGTCATCAGCAAACAGCACTATGCCAGCCTGTTTTTCAACCATATAAGGCAAGTCATTGACATAAACCAAGAAAGGAAAAGGTCCAAGAATAGAACCTTGCGGTACGCCTATTTAAACATTAGATCCGTGCGATTTTATGCCATTTAAATCAACAGTTTGATGCCTATCTGTTAAATAAGATTCTATTAGTTTAATTGAATTATCATCAAAACCGTATTGACAAAATTTAAGCAAAAGTGTCGGATGATCTACGCAATCAAATGCTTTGGAGAGATCATGAAATGATCCAATTCTATCATTTTTGTTCTCCCATGCATCGTATATATGTGTAACGAGTGCTACTCCCGCATCGGTGGTCGATTTCCCGCCAGTAAAACCGAATTGTTGGCTATGGAACAGGTTGTAGGTTTTGAAGTGAAGCAGCATTTGATTGAGCATTATATTCACTTTAAAGCTAAATATTTCAGACACGGATCCCTAAATCGAAAAATGGTGTTTCCAAGCTCATAATATTTTTAAAAGACCTATTCAACGATACCCCACATAATGTGTTTGTAGTGAAAAAAAATATTGACTTCCTCTTTACAAGTATGGCAGCTACCCTAAAAAAAAAATTATTTCCATATTTTATTTTACGACTTTTTTGCCATGATTAATATACATATCCATGTCAAATTACAGCTTTCTAGTACTTAAAATTTCTGAGTAGGACCGCGGACGGACAGACAGACAGACAGACATGGCAAAACTATAAGGGTTCCTTGTTTACTAGGGAACCCTCAAAACCTAACCAAACCATATCAATCAGTCAACCAGTCAGTCAGTGGTAAAATATGTACTGTACGTGTATATTTCTCGAAATCTAAAAGTAAATAAATCCGAAGAGTATTATCTATAGATAAGTTTATTTGGCTATTATAAAATTAATTTATTGCCACAAAACTGGTAATTAAATAAAAAAAAAATATTATTAATTGATACTGTATGTACATTACTTATATAAAAAAAAACTATGCCGACCATGTCTGTCACGTAATCAATCTATGCCACGCTATACTTTGACACTTCCTTGACATTATGACAAGTGACACAGTGTAAGAAAGTTACTCGCACGTTTGTTTACAGACTGTTCGACCCATATACGAGTATATTCGTGATATTATTCTACACTGTGACAATAATTTTACGAAATCAAATGTCATTTTTTTTGTGAAGAGCGACGCGTCCTTGCTTCTTGAGGCCCATCGGCCATCTGACAATTTGGTGTATAACTGTCAAAAATCTGTGCAACAAGAACAGTTTATTTAAATACACTCGCGAAAAAGCGAGACGGCAAGTACAATATTTTTCAGGAAGGCAAAAGGGCTTATAAGACTGAAATCTAAAGCCACGCAAAACTGATCAATTATAGAAAAATGGCTCTAAAATCAAAACTAAAGCAATAAAAAAAAAATTGTACCACAATTTTAAAGATTACATAATTAATAATCTGCATAAAAAGTTTCAAAGCTGAAGTCCCTCTCGTTTGTGAGAAATTAGACCGTATATGTTTTGGTAGAGGTGTTTTTGATGAGCAAGTTTGTGTTATAAAAATTAAATAATCGTGTTTCCACAACCACAATTATGCTAGAAAAGCGTTCTAGTATGCTATTAGCAAGTATCAGTTCTAAATTTCTGATATTCGCTGAGAAATAAGAAATAGATAATGCCCATTTTCACGGTGCGTCCCCTTAAAATTGTGTCTTAGCCGAACCCTACATAACCCTTCAAACTATTTTATGAACTACTGTTTATAGTTTAAAGTGGGAACGTGAAACTTTTTTACTCACATTTACTAATAACAGCCACTTTTGGCTTTCTCCCAAATAAAAAAAAAAAAATTAGTACCATGCATTTTACAATATATTTTTTTTCCTACTCCTCTACTGTTTTGTGTGCCTTTTAATAGTCACGAACACTAATATAAGAACATAGATAATTTATGACTTCAGGAAAGTCTATAGTCTATTCCCCATAACAGCACATGTATCGTTATTTTGCCAAAAAGATACTCCTAGTTACACCTAGAACTCTTTTTCTATAAAATTACCATACGTTTTATTAAGGTAATCACTGGGAAGACGTCAATTTAAAAAATAAAGTTTACCATAGATACCTATTATCTACGTACCAAACATAAATAACGTCAAATATTTTCATATTTTTCTTTGTTTATTTTAGTATTTTATTTAGTAAATTTAGTCGTAGAAAAAGTATTGTATGCAACGTTGTGTATATCTTCTCGCTAAAGCTCGCATCGTAACCTATCGCACGCATCGTAGTTGTTTGACCTTCCTTATACAACTGTTGCATAAAATATTATTATAGCATTGATAACAAAAACAACAAAAACGCCCAAAACCAGATCAAAACACTTCAATTCCAGAACAAAAATACGAAATAATACTGAAATAAACCGTGCAATAAATTGGGCTATAACCTTTAGTGGCTATTACGTCACACGTCATAACAGAATCCCATTTTGGGAATTAGATTTCGCTTCTGGAGTCCGTGTCTGGAGAAATATGGATTTCTGAATCAGTTTTCCTTTATTCGTCTCACTCTTTCTTATACGATTAGAAAGAAATGGCTGTAATCACATGAGACAATTAGCTGAGATTAATAATCTATTTTTGTGTAACTTATCAGGTCTAAGTAAAGCATATAACTGCTCTACTGTGACTGATATTAGCTTTGGTAATTATTTGGAGTTGTTTCCTTATTATCTTTGTTGTGTGTGTGTTTTTTATGGCATTTCAAAAATATAAAAAATTCTTTAAAGTTATAATAGACATCTATAGATTTATTTTTATCTATCCTTAATTCATTTATATTTTACTTATTTAAGTTTAATGTATAACGTTCAATTACATAGTTACAACATTTTTTGTATTTGACAGAAACACCAGTATACGAATAAAAAAGTTAAGTCATCTTAGTTTACCTTACCTTTTTATTATGATATTCTTCTTCTTCTTATATTTAAGAGCTGGGCTCTTGTCGGTGGAGTGCTTTCCATGTCTCTCTTCCTATTATGATATAACTTTTCAAAACTAAAAACCGACTTCATCCCCTGACTGCACAAAGTACTATTTATAAAATTTCTATGAGACCACCTCGGAAGTAAAGGAAGTTATATAAAAAAAGAATTTTCCAAACAGAATTGTCTTTGAATAATCGGTGAACATATATAAAGAAAAGATCGCAACGGATTGATAACCTTCACCATTTTGGAATTCGGTTAAAAAAATAGTGTATCCTCGACATACTCGACTTACCTAACCATTATAAATAAGAGTAAAACAAATGAATAAGATAAACATCATAAATATTAATAAAACATAATTGCTTCCTACAATAAACAGTTTATTTAAGGTTTGGGTTCAAATATTTAAATGAGTGGGTTAACCACAGATTCCTGTTTTGTTGGGATAATAAATAGAGCCCTTTATCTAGCGTGAACACCACAGACAAATATTAAATAGATAACATATACATGTTCATAAGAAAGAAGAAGAGCGTTTGGCTCGGAAGAAGGAAAAAATCTGGCTTAATATTAAAATTATTAATTAAAATAAATAAACTTACCTACATGGCATAAAAAAGATGGTAGAAAATAACTAGTCGAAGGTACAAGTAGGTTCTCGAATAACGGAAAATATTGATTAATAACCTTACAAAATAATACACCATAAGTAAATTTTTTCACCGAGTATGGACTTAAAACTTTTTCGTCATTAGCTTTTGTTACTCCTCAATAACATACCTGTATAACTTTTAAACTCTCCGTTATAAAAGTAATATAATGTATCAGGCTGAGATCACGTTCGGTGTAACCTGGACAAAGCTAAAAGAAATATATGTTTAGCGTCGATTCCCGTATTCCGTGTTTATTATTGTATTCAGTATAATATATCCCGTACTGTCCCGTAGTGGCACATTGTTAGTCTATTTTATAAGTGGTCAAAATTTGGTAAACTCATATCTTGTATTAAATAATAGGGTTCGTTATCTACAAGCCTGAATAACTTAGTGGTTTAATTCCGAACTAGGTGAAATAATTTTTGCTACTATCATTAGTGTCGGATTGGTTGATCAGTTTATATTATTTTGGCTGTGTCTGTACATAGTTATAAGTTAGCCTGTCTTGTTGAAACAAGACCACTTGTAAATGCTCCTTTCTAAAAATATTAGGTTTTTTGTACCTATTAACAATTAAAATTGGTTTTTACCTGTCTTTATATTTAAGTTAGTGCAAAATTTCTCATCCAAATTAAAATCAAAGACGTCTAAGTAATACCACTTTTTTAGCTTTAAGTTCAAGGCAAAGTAAATCGAGTGCTTTAAACCTTTTTTTTAAATATACATTTGTCTAGGCTAACAAGCATATATGATAAAACGTATAGTACATACTTAAGGCCCATTTAGACGGTGCAAGTTTCTTGCGTGTTGCATACAATTTTATTGAAGCAATAAATGATTTGTATGGCTGACATTTCGTTTAGACCATGCAAGTTGTTTATTGCTGCAATAAAATAGCATGCAACGGGCGAGAAACTTGCACCGTCTAAATGGGCCTTTATGCCGTTAGGATGCCTTTTTATGAACAAAAATCATTTTTTTTAAATGTGAACATTTGTGTGTATTGTATTGTAGTGAGTAGTATATTTATCTTTAGTTTAGTTTTTAAGAAAAGTAATTTTTAAGTCTGTATATATTTTTTTTTCATTTGAACACAGTAACTTTTAACAGGTAAGTTTTACAACCAAACCAACACTGAGGCTATACTAACACTGCGAGCCAACGAAATATATTTGCAAAACAGTCGTCGGTGCGATGTAGGACGCATTGCATTGCTAAACCTCGTTCGCTTTCATACATTTTGTATGCACCGTTGCACTGCATACAGACAGGTCGCATTGCACTGTAACTACATCTGCACTAAGTGTGTACAATGTAAAGTTATCAACTATAACCTAAAATATTTGAAATAATCTCAGTAAATTAATGTGGTGTGGTGACGGCAGAATAAAAAAAGGATATGTCACCAACCGTTACTTCTGGAATTTTTGGCGGGAAGTCAAGGGGTCCAGTTGGAGTTTGCTTTAAATTGTTTTGCAAATTGATTCTAGTGGACTTTATAATATGAAATTGGTGTAGTTTGGTGTTATAAATGCTTTCATGGACAATATGTGAAATGTTTAAAGTGGACATTCATAGTGCGGTTGTAGTGATATTTATTTGCGGACTGCGGTGGGCGTCTTTAGGCACCGTCCGCCACTCAATCGGCTATGAAAACCAGTGGACTCGTATAGATTTGTCGCCAGAAGCTCCCGTGAAGCAATCAAAGGACCTATACCAACCTTTGATTGTATAGTTAAGGATTTAGGATTAGGAATAAAGAAGAGATATTACTAGACACTGGCAAAATAAGCTTCAACGAAGTTTGACCGCCGCAATCAAGAAAAGAAAAAAAAAAGAAACCGTTACTTCTAGGGTGTGCAAAAGACGACTAGAGGATTAAGAGAATGACCGTCTTATTATAAAACGCAGACTCACTTTGTTACTAGCTTTAAACTATTATTCGACCGAATCAAGTTGACATTTAGTAACATGCTGTTGTGTCATCTGAAAATGTCAACTTGATTTGGTCGGTTAATGGTTTAAACCTAGTAACAAAGTGAGTCTGCGATTTATAATAAGACGGAGAGAGTTTGAGACGAGTTTCTACATCAACTAAGTATTTGCGTTTTCAACCCTTTGATACTAATTCCTATAGATTTTTTTTGTTTTTCGTGTAAGTTACCAACACTGGTGTCAGATTTTTCAGGCAGCCTTAAGGTATTTTACATGCTTATCGAATGCAATATAATGATGACGGCCAGGACCAACGGCTTATACGTACATTCCGAAGTACTCAGGAGCTCAAGAACTTTTTTTGCCACATGTGGTCACCCATCTAAGTGCGAACGCGCTTTATTCAGCGTTCACTAACCTGGGGAGAGGATTTTAATTCAACAGTGGACTGACATAGTCTGTCAAGATAATTTCAGTAGACCTACCAAATTTTATTTATCAGTAAGTATGGTTGACTGGGAGAAAATGCCCGTAGCATCAAGTTCGCCATTTCTTAAAAGTATATTTGTACTTTTTACAATAAAGTTTTATAAAATAAAAACATACAAACAAATATGGAACGGCATTCCCTGCAAGAAGTACGGGCTTTTCCGGTTTCCAAAAAGGTTTGCTAGCTGCCAAATGCCACTCATCCCTACTGAATCCGTTGATCGACCGCCTTCTTGTTTGAAGATCCTTATCGAAGGATAAACAATGTCCCAGATTCGTGTACTTTTCAACTAAGTATATAGCGAATGACGACCATGTCGTCATGACGACCTCCGTGGCGTAATGATCACCACACTGGCCCACCACCGGGTTCGATTTCCGGTCAGGGCAATTTGGAAAATCACCTTTTTTAAATTGTCCTGGGTCTTGGATGTTTATCTCGAACTTACTTTGGGGCTAGCTCAATCAGTGTTATTTCTTCCTATATATTTATTTATTTATAAATAGCGTCATGCTTCTTCTTCTTATCGTGTGTGTTAGTGACTAACACTAGTGTCAGAGTTTATAAACCGTTTCAAAGGCCTCTGACATGGTTTTAGGTAACGACCAATGTCAAAGACAGTGACCGGGACCGACGGCTTTACGTGCCCTCTGAAGCACGGATCATCTTACTTATCAGACAATCAGGTGATCAGCCTGCAATGTCCTAACCAAACTAGGACAACAACACAAAGTCGATTCCCCCGCTGGGAATCGAATCCGCGACCTCTGGGTATGAGCAAAACGCTCTAACCGCTACACCAAGGACGCAGTTCGTCGCGTCTTCCTACATTATGTTTATGTCCGAATGGCCAGATATAGTTGCCAGCAACTTTGTTTTGGACATGTTCATCCTCAGACCTACTCTAAGAGATGCATCATGAAACGAATTTTGCATTTCCTGGAAATTTTGGAGATTTTCACTCCGAAACTTTGAGGCGATGTATCTTTGTGAAATATTACTACTTATCTAAACGAGAAAATATAGGTCTTTTATTTTTGAATAATTTAATTGACGGAGTTAATAAAATAATATTTTTTTGGTCCAATGCAGGCCACATATACTTTTATATGTAGCAGTAATTAGAATGTACCAGCTGCTTCTCTTCCCACGCAGATCGTAAAAGCCGATCGAGGGAATGGGCAAAAATGCAAATCATGTTAACAGGCGATGCGGCTAGCAACCCATCACTGTATTGATTGCTTTTCCATCTTCTCGCCCACCATGACGCTAAAAGTGGCTTTTGGGTCTTGCGGCCCTGGGCTTTGCATAGAACCGCAAGACCCAAAATGCTCTGTCTGCCCCATTAGGGATAAAGACGTGATAGTATGGAGTAATCAGATCCTTATAAAATATTCATACACAAGGCTTGCAATAAAATATTGTAACTTGTTGATCAATAAATTAAGCCTATGTGCCCTAATGTGCACATCAAAGAGGACCCATGTCAAAATACACTCGTACGTTTTATTATTTTTCCCTACTTTTATCACAAATTTATATTTTTGTTTCGTAGGGTTTCGTGAGGGTGGTTTTGTTTTAACAATTTTTCTTTCGTAGAGATTGTAAGGACTTTGCCAAAGTTGAATATTTGGCGAAAACTTTTCCTTTATTTACAGAACGAAAAACTTTTCAGGATAACTCTAAGATTTATATAGATATTTTTGGACAAGAAAAATTAATTGACTGGTAAATGTGAGGTGATGTTATCCGCAAAAAACATGTTCAGTCTGTAATATGCATGCTTGGGTGCATTACTAGCGCTTTCGCAAGTAAAGCGACACCGGGCGTGGTCCGCACATAGATGGGTCACCATATCTTCGGAAGGCACGTATAAGCTATTGGTACCGGCTGTCATTATTGTATGGCAGTCGTCAAGCTATGTCAGATGTCTTTAGACAGCTTGAAAAATATGACACTAATGTTGGCCATTTACACACACGATATACATGATAATATTTTATAATGTAAGTATATTGTATTGCTTTTTTGTGCTGCATAATTTTCTCTGTTTATATCAATAGTTGACAAGGACAAAATGCTTTTAACATTGAGTCCACCTTTTCTCAAAAGTATATTTGTACTTTGGAACAATAAAGTTTGACAAAATAAAATAAATAAATAAGTCTCAGGCGCTCAAATAAATAAGGCGCTTTTGTTCTAAAAGACTAACATGTACTTCTGTTCAAAATTTTCCAGCAGCGTGCATTTCATACAGACAGATAGACTTTGTCTACCCTGTGCTACCCTTATGTTACAATGTCGGAATGAGGTCGGATACCAGCGAGAAATGTATTTGCTCGATATGTAGCCATCCTTATAATTTAGTTAAGATAGTGCGTACCAGTGGCATTGGATAAGAATTTGAGCTAGTACAGCTATAAAATTATGAAACGAATTAAATACCTACCTGATTAGGTTTAAACGTAAGCCGATCAATGTACGGCCTATATTCCCATTTTATTATTTAAGTGTAAGTGTCTCTAAGCGTGTTAATACAAATTTACTACTGTGTGTTTATTTGAATAACCTTTGAAAATTTTCGTATTTTGAATATAGGTGTGTGTAATCCAGTCATGCGGCTAGTTTGCGGCTTATGAAGATAGTATCTAAATGGACATTCTAAAGCGCAGTGCGCCGGTATACTTAGGTTCTGTTGTTAGTAATAAATGCACATATTATATTAGAAACCCGTAAGGGAACCCGATAGGAATCGGCTTCTAAGGAGGCCCCGCCACTGGTGCCTACCCTGTAAAAAATATTATATTTGTCCACGTCATTAAAATTTCTCATTATATCAACTGATATAAGCTCTAATATTTTTGCAAACTTTAAGGTCTCGTATATACAACTTTTCATACTGATGATGGTATAATGACACTCAACATTTCATCATGTCCTTTAACTTTTTATGCCCACTTAAAAATATTTATGCATAAAACATAAAACTCCTATAGTACGTCATGTTTGGGCAGTTCTAAACTCACTCTTCCGAGGTCGTTTTAATGAGGACCCTGTTATAAAAAATGTCACATAGAGAGGCTGAAGTTGGTGATAGAATAAAATTAATAATGAATTTCAACTGTGCAGGTAAATTATTTAATGCTTTTCGGATGAATTTTTATGTAAAAATTTACGAACCAAAAATGCTTAGTTTTAGGGATTAAACGATCTCATTTTGAAATAAAAAATACTTAGAAATCATATCAATACCTATTTTTTGTAACTTTATGCCACTCAAGATCATGTCACTAGAAAAGAAAACTGATCAGCCTAAATATGCACAAAAATCTTCAGTTAAACAATATTGAATCCGCATCAAGAATTGTACTGTAGATATGAAGAAATTTGTGGACGAAGACATAGACAGAGAAACGTAAAGTTTATGAAACAAAGTAGATAACTTTAAAGTGTCCTTCTCAAAACTACATTCAGTTAAACAATATTGAATCCTCATCAAAAATTGATCAGCAGTTACAAAAAATTCATCTAAACAGGCAGAGAAACGTAAAATTTATGAAATAAAGTAGATAACTTTAATTTAAAGTGTAAGGACACCTTAAAATTATGTACTCGTTATCAAAATTATGACGTTCATTTAAAAAATCTACAACGACATTTACCTCGCCACGGGAAGTAGGCCATTTTGAAATTGCAAGCTTTTGTTCTTTGATGATCATTCGTCCCCACAGGCCATTGTCTTGAGATGCCATAAATTTGCGACAACACCCGCCATTGTACAGAATCAATTCCAATAAGTAATTTAGATTGAAATATTGCATTGAAATTGGATGAAGAAGGAAGCAAATGCTGAAGAAATTGAGGAGGAAATTACAGACAAACGTGAAGTTTATAAAATAAAGTAGATAACTTTAAAGTGCCCTTCTCAAAATTATTATGACGGCCATTTCAAAAATCTACAACGACATTTACCTCGCCACGGGAAGTAGGCCATTTTGAAATTGCAAGCTTTTGTTCTTTGATGATCATTCGTCCTCACAGGCCATTGTCTTGAGATGCCATAAATTTGCGACAACACCCGCCATTGTACAGAATCAATTCCAATAAGTAATTTAGATTGAAATATTGCATTGAAATTTCTGCCGCCCCACCGCGGCAGAAATTTCAATTAAGTATTAATTGTTTTGAAATTGGACCAAGAACGAAGCAAATGCTGAAGAAATTGAGGAGGAAATTATATGCGTACTCAGATTTGTGATTTTTTTAAACATTCTGCTCTTGAAAAAGGAATTTTAGTAGGTAGTAAAAGATAAGATCCATTTACAAAATAAGGTTTCTTGAAATTTAGCGCATCTGTTAGCTTATCCAGTAAAAATTATTATAACCAGTAGTATAACACAATACATATTCTAACTACAGTTTTTTTGTGATGATTGTGGCTACCATATACAAAAAGCCATTATAAAATAATTAAAAATCATAAACATTCTTAGGTAATCATCATCAACATCATCCGGTCTTTTTAGTCTCCACTGTAGGAGCACGACCCTCTCTGTACTACTAGGTAGAAACATGCTTGGCCAGAGCCAGAGGATTTGGCCTACACTCATCACGCTGGCCAGACGGATTGAAGAGGTCCTGTTGACGTTTATATTTTAAGCTTTGGTTAACTTGTATTTCCTATGACATCCACGGAGTGGAGTTGGAGTCATCATCATCATCAGGTCTTTTTGTCTCCACTGCAGGAGCACGACCCTCTCTATACTACCAGAACCATATTCGGCCGGAGCAGCCAGAGGACTTGGCCTACACTCTCTTCGCTAGCCAGACGAGTTGGAGAGGTCTCACTGATGTTTATAAGTTTCGTTTAACTTTTATTTCCTAAGTCGCCTTCTCCTACATCCTCGAGAGTAATTAATGTTAATATGGTATTGCTTGTGATTGTTTATGTCTTTCATGACAAAGTAAAACTACTGATAAACGTAATTTCTTGCTAAAATAGTTGAGACACCATAGTCAGAAGCGACATATTATCCTAAGTAATATTTTTAGTGATCCGCACAAAGTCGATGCCAAAAGCTAGTCTGATAAATTTTTTTTATTTTTCCCAAACAACTTTGAGACTTGAATCTTTAGAATGGTTAGAACCACGATGTTACGAATTTTGTTTTTAATTAAAAGTCCCGCCTCTTGTTTCTTTGGTGTTATTTTTAGTTCTAATTTTGTATTCTTCGTACTTGACTCAGCTGTTAACATTTGATAGATGCTAAAAACGGTATGTATTTTGTATTGACTGTCTTGAAAAATCTTTAAAATTTTAGATAAAATTCCTGATATTTGCTGTTGTTGTTGTACATAAACATTTTTTTAAAATACCACAATATAACGAAAAAATACTACAGAAATATCATCGTCATCATCCCAGCCCGTCTTTCGCCAACTGCTGAGTATAGCCACAGATTAATAATAAGTTACATAGCCTTCTCTTCATTAACGTCACCCATCTCGGTCATATAATCGGTCTACTCTCATTCAGGGGCGAGCCGTAACTTTAATTACCTACATATATCGTCAATCCATCTCATCGCTGGACGGCCGACGACACTTCTTTACCTGTACTAGGGCACTATTCGGTCAGTAAGTTTTTGTTTTTCGTGTCTGTAAGTGGTCAACATTGGTGTATTCGATTTTTCAGGCTGCCTAAAGGCATCTGATATAGCTTGACGAATGCCAGACAATGCTAACAGCCGGAAACAACGGTTTATACGTACTTTCCGAAGCACGGAGGAGCTCGAATTTTTTTTAAGGCACTTGTGGTCACCCATCCACGTGCCGACCACGCCTAGCGTCGCTTTATTTGCGAAAGAGCTAGTAATGCGCACTCCCACCGGGCCACCGAGCTCCTCAGATTGAGGTCAGTAATTAAACATTATGCTCGTGTTATGCAAAACTATTCCTTATTAACGTGCCTTCTGACGCACAAATGATTTCAAGATTTGTGCCTCTAGTCACCCATCCAAGTGAAGGCGACGCTAATTTTTACTTTTTCATTTGTAACCAATATTCTAAATATGTACCATTTCTTTTGTTCCTTATCTGTAAATTTACGAAATCCATAAAAACTTTCACCCCCCTATTTTAAGATGGGTGGAAAATACGAAAGTATTACAAACGGTGGGCCACCGACTTTCTCGAATTTTTATTTAAATTACCTAGTTAATTTGTATTGTTTTGTACTTACTTGATGTCCAATGTCCATTTAGTCCAATGAACTTCCATCAACAAGACACAGGCCCTCCATCTCCCTGAATCACTAACCTAGTTCCACTGCTCACTTACCTTGATGTGTGCAGGCTGACTTCCATTGTGATCCCGAGGAGCGATGGCACCGTCAGTCGCACGGCGACCGCGGCGCGGATATCCCGTCCTTGCATCCCGCGGGTATTTTGAATTTCGAAATCCAACGTGTTCACATTGGATTTAAAATTCGTGTGAAATGGATTCCGAATTCGAAGTGAATTTTTAAAATGGGGAATTTGTTTGAGAATATTCCTGTGTAAATATTTGATGTTTGGTGAACATTGGACGGTGTTGGTGGAAATATTTGGGATATATTTCAGGTAGGGTTTGTTAAAAACTTTTTTATTGGATAGCTAAATTGATTTTGTTTTTTTTACGAGTTTTAAAATAATTGGTGGGCTTTTCTTTAAAATATTTTTACTCTGCTTAATTGTTGTATCATTTATAAATACTTATTCAAAAGTTAGATTGTTGTTTTAAATTTGATTACAGTGTATGCAGATATGTTAAATTATTACTTATAATTTCCTGTTTTCTATTTATGACCGTTAAATAGATAATAAAAAAAAATATTTTTTAACAGCGCATTATTTAAACTTGTACTATTTGCATAAAACTACATACTTATTGTTCCTTTATTTGGACGTAGAGCCGGAAAATAATTACATATATATACATAAATTTTTTATGTAAATTGCAAAATGCAGAATTAACTTAAAATGTAAATAAACCTATGAATAAATAACATTTTGAGCCAGGAAATACATAATACTAATTAACAATTGTGTGTGCACAGTTAGATTTTACATTTAATTAGGTTCGGTATTGGAAATGATATGTTGAATCCTACTTATATTATGAATGCAAAAGTGAGTTTGTATATTTGTTTGTAACCACTTCACGCTTCAACCACTGAACCTATTTAGATGAAATTTGATATGGATATATTTTGATACCCAGGGAAGGACAAAGGATTGTTACATACACACATAATATCACGCCACGCCAGTTATTTAGAATTATTTATTTTATTTAGTGTAATTATGCTGAACTATACAGCATAATTACACCGAACAAAATTAAAAATTCCAGGCCTAAATTGTAAATAACTGGGATAAATTTGAAAATATTTCAGTTGTGGCAAAACGATAACAACTTTTAATTTAGTGTTGTTTTGAGCGTATCATATTACAAAGTAATTACGCTGTGAAAGTTTACCAAAGAATAAGCTTACCAAAGAATAAATACACGTTGATTATAGCTTTTAGAAAAAACATTTCATTTAACAAAAAATAAATGCTGCCGTGTGCTTTCTGGCAGAGTAGAATAGGACAACTCCAAGTCTTCCCGTGGACGTCGTAGAAGGCGACTTAGAAATAAAAGCTACACTAAGCTTAGAAACATCATGAGACCTCTCCAACTCCTCTGGCCAGTGAGGAGAGTGTAGGCCAAGACATCTAGCAGCTCTGGCCATGTTTGGCTCGGGTAGTACAGAGAGGATCGTGCTCCTGCAGTTGAGACAAAAAGACCTGATGATGATGATGATGATAGAGAACCACGGGCTGTACTATCCGTGGTGCGACTTATTAAGAGTATGCCTCTTCCACGTTTTATATGTTTAATTTGGGCGTAGCGAAGTAATTAAGCTGTGTTCAATTGAATAAAATTTTCAGGCTCTTAATCTAAAATCGTTTAAATACGCCAAAATTAACTCAATAATGGCACGAAACAGATAAAACTCAATTTCACTGTCTGATTGTCTGTTTGGGTGTAATTACGTATTTACGTTTAATTCTGTGCTGTGTGGGGCGTACAGTGGCTTAATTAGGTACGTTGTGTTTGTCGTTTATATATCGTGAAGTAATGGTGTATGTTTATAGAAATAGATCTCGTTGGCAAAATTGTAAAAAATATAAAATTCCCAAAAAAAATTGTTGGCATTTGGTGTTGTAGAAGCCAAGGAAATTAATTTGGAATTTTTCAAAATTAAGACCGACTTGTCCCTCAAACTAAACCACTGATTTTGATAAAATTTCTAATGGACCACTAGCTGACCTTTAAAAAAAAAGAATTGTTGAAATCGGTCCAGGCATATAGTGATAATCGATGAATATATATATAAAAAAAAGAAAACGACGAATCGATAATCTCGTTCTTTTTGGGAGTCGGTTAAAAATAGCTTCAATTTTCTTCAACGCAAAAAAAACTTAGTCAAAAAGTTAACCTAAGTACTCAATTTATAATACACATGTAAATAGTAAAAGTATATTTACTCTTTCGATATTTTACTACATATTTTTTTTGTACAATAAAATGTGTACAAACAAACAAAAGTTTAAGAAAAATAAAAAAAAGAATTTATACATTTTATCGTCGCAAACAGGATTCGTGGAAAGTTTTCAATATAATGATTAAAATGTTCAGTGCGTCTCCTAACATCATCATCATCATCAGCATCAGGTTTTTTTGTCTCCACTGCAGGAGCACGACCTTCTCTGTACTACCAGAGCCATACTTGGCCAGAGCATCCAAAGGACTTGGCCTACACTCTCCACGCTGGCCAAACGGGTTGGAGAGGTCTCAATAATGTTTATAAGCTTTGTTTAGCTTGTATTTCCTAAGTCGCCTACTACGACATCCACGGGAGGACTTAGAGTGGCCCTATTCTACTCCGCCGGAAGCCACACAGCGTTCTCCTCCTGTGTCCTAACATGGCCATACAATATCGGTACACTGTAGTCAAAGCCTTAAAATTTGACACCGTTGGAAATAATAGAATGCCTGTGCGGCGTCGCTTCGATGCAATTTCCACCTGTCAGTCTCATATTGCTACGTCGCGTAGTAATTTTAAGCTTTGTTACACAGTTTTTGACATGTTTTTCTCTTAGATAAAATATTCATTGATCGATTGTGTGACATGAAAATATTTTTAAGTACGAAGCTAACACATTTTTTTTATAAAAACAGGGCTAAGTTATTTAAAAAAATGTGTAAATTTCGTTCTATCAAACATACTTCAAGTTACTTCTGACTACTTTAACCGAGTGACGTAGATTGTAGTCAAAGCCTTAAAATTTGACAGCGTTGGTAATAACAAAATGCCTGAGCGGCGTCGCTTCGATGCAATTTCCACCTGTCAGTCTCACATTGCCACGTCGCAGTAATTTTAAGCTTTGTTACACAACGACGTTTTTGACACGATATTTTCTTAGACAAAACATTCATTGAGCTATTGTGTGACATAAAAATATTCAAGTACGAAGTTTACATTATCCTACTATCCTACTAGTATTATAAATAGTAAAGTGAGTTTTTATATTTGTTTGTTACCACTTTACGCTTCATCCACTGAACCCATTTAGATTAGAGAAATTTGATATGGATATAGTTTGATACCCAGGGAAGTACATAAGATAGTTTTTATCCCGAAATATTGTGTAAACTTTGCTCTATCAAACATACTTTTAAAACACATTTATTATTATTTATTCTTTCTTTAAATTAATTGGTCAAGTTACTTCTTACTATGTTAACTTAGTGACGTAGATTGTAGTCAAAGCCTTAAAATTTGACAGCGTTGGTAATAAAAGGATGCCTGTGCGGCGTCGCTTTGATGCAATTTCCACCTGTCAGTCACACATTGCCACGTCGTGTAGTAATTTTAAGCTTTGTTACACAACGATGTTCTTGACACGTTTTTCTCTTAGTGTCTCGGCAGACTATGCCGAAGTTTAGCGGCTGAAGTTTAGCGGCTAAAGTTCAGCGGCTAAACTTCGGTGGAGACGACACACTATACAAGCTGAAGTTCAGCCGCTAAAGTTCGGTGAAAAAAGTGATGTGCTGATTTGGGAATTTTATCTGGGACTTTCTGAGAAAATTCTCGTATTTTATCACCGTTTTTACGAGAAGTTTAAAATAAGATGAATTTCATAAAATAAAAGTATACAATTATCAATGAACGCCAATAAGATAAAATAATTTAAATGGAAAATAAAAATATTTTTATTTCTTAAACAACTTATGTCCTTTTGTTAGGGCGAGGTTTTTCAACGAACGAGGGGACTGGGGTGCGGAGCAATCAAATAATCTATCTATCTAAACATATAATAAAACAGAATAAAAGTGTGTCTGTACATTAAATATATTTCCAAAAAAAACATGTTGGGGGCGATGAAGACATAGTAATAGATTAAGAATAATAGTACATAGCTTACATTTAGTACATAGCTGTTATATGTCGCAAATAAAATATATTTTTATTAATTCCGTGCGAAGTACGTGGTGAAGGTAATGAAATCTATTGCAGCGCCCATGGTGGCCAAAAGTAGCAATTATACAGGCGCTGTACGAATTTCTGTTAAAGCTGTCAAACAAACTATATAGCAAATGTTAGAATAGGATTAAATAGAATAGGATTTCATAACAAGTACATAGGCTTACAGTTCTTAAGAGACATTTCTTATTATATTTCTTACTCGAATCTTATTAGATAATGTAATAAATAAGGGTATAAAAAATCTTTGTATAAAGAGCGTGAACGATACACGGACAGAGAGTCTGTATTTATCTACTGAGATCCCGAACCCTTATTTTGGGCAAAAAACCTTCAGTCAAGCAATGTGAAGCAGGGTTTACAAGTCATACAAATAACCATATGTATGTACTTTTAATAAAAAATATGTCTAGACAATAAGCAAGTTTCCTGGGTCAAAAATAAATTATTTGGCACTGTTAAAATAATATAATGTCACAAAATAATGTCACTTGTCATTGATCATATCCATTATCAACGTGATAAAAGATTTAATAATGCGGAAAAACTGATATTAAGAGCGCTATTTGACTCTAAGAAACTATGACGTCATTCGTTTTTATTTCATACCAATCCCATAGAAAATGCTTGTTTTGACGTTTAGAAAAAAGTGTATGATTTGATTTGTTGGAAACTTCTTTATTAGTATAAGTAACAACTCCAGTTGATTAAATTATTTTAATTTTTGTATAAATATAAACGGTTTTGTGTGTAAATAAATGTATTTCTTTAATGACAAGAAACTTAAAAAAAATTAATTATTGGTTGAATAAATTCTTGAAAGATTTCAATAAACTTACTTGTTGCATTTTTCTTTTTTGTACTATAAGTACTCCAATCTTCGTCAAATTCTTGAGCTATCTGATCCCATGCTTTATTTTTTTCGGGTCTATTACTGTAAGTACTGTCCCCATTATCCCACATGCATGGCCGTGACTGTACTGCCAGAATTAATTTTTCCGTATCAAACATACTTATTGCAGACACGGCACATGCAAGGTCAGAAGCAGACAAAGGGAAGCAGCTACAATCACACCTCGAACATGCGTTTTGGATATTGACAACAATAACAACTAACCGACAGCTAATGACAATAATTATTTAAAAAGAAAAAAATCTACACCCACCAATATTAGTAATATTAGTGGAGCAGCCTCTATACGGAGCAGCCTCTATCATTAGTCAATCGGTGAATCAGTCGGGGTATTGTAGGTTTATATTAAAAAAATACTTAATTTATTTTTGATACTTTAGTTCCATTGTTGGGAAAAAAGGAAAGTTGAGAAAATTAGAGGGTGGAACATCACTACGCACCACGCTACGCACGCACACTATGGCAGATGATGACAGGGTTGCTAGATGATATTTCTCGAATTTCCCCATACTAAATTTTTTAAATAAAAAACGCGTGAACTTGGTTTGACATAATTTTTAAAAATAAATACACCATTAATTTATTCCTACCATTTCCTACTATCCTATTTTGCGGCACTAGAATCAAATTGTCAGACCTATAGGCTCTTCCATTGAGTTAATCGTCCGAAAATAGTCAATCCCAAGAGTTTTTGGCAGGAAGTCAATGGGTTCAGTTTTAATTTATTTAGTAAATTGATTCTGTTGGACTTTATTATAAGAATTTGGTTATTTGATATTATAAATGTTTATTATCATGAACAATATGTGAAATAGTCAAAGTGGACCGTCATAGCACGGCTGTAGTGATTTTTTTTTTGTTTGACTTTAGGCGCCGTCCGCCACTCAATCACCTACACTACCCTTTGATTAAAACTTGCACGCACGCACTGCACCCGCCACCATCAAGAAACAAAAAGAATTAAAATATCCCCAAAGATATTATTTACATGTTAATTTTTTCGCCAAAAAGAGAAAGAAAAACAAATAATTTGCTTCTAAAAAAATTCCATAGTGCCGCGTTTTTTTAACCGCTCGCACATATTTACCAACTGGTAAATTTCAAACACCCAACCTGATAACCCCCGGGGTTGTCAGGTTGGGGATTTTATTTTACCATTATGGTGAAAAATTTAACATTAAAGGGTTGTCAGGTTGGGTTTCTTTTTTTCCCAGATGAGACCAGTTTTTGAACGCAAGAGTCATACGCGATGAATGTTTTGCTTTTGAGCTTTTCCGAAGTGGCGCGTTTTTTTATCCGCTCGTAATTTTGTAACAGCTGGTAAATTTCATTTTTTTTTCTTTTCCCCCAGACCAGTAAAAACAGACACGAAGACAGACAGTCTTGTTTTTTTTATCGTTTGTTGCCCGTGGTCCCATCGCCGAGTTCTACTGGTCGTTTATACACAAATACAATAATTCAGTAATTTTAGAATAAAATTTGGCAAAATATATGGAGTCATTTTTACTTTCGGAAAATGTCTGTTATAGAGCGTAGTTAAAATTTATCAAGTCTCCCTCCCCTCCCGAGGCGAGCGTCACCCCCCGCGCCCGCAAACGTGCCACGAAAACCAGTTTTTTTCATTTAAAAAAAACCGTACATGACACATTAAAAATGTCTGCAAAGAAAATGATCCTTATTATATTTACTATCAATCTTTCATACACACCAAATTCATATTAGTTATAGTTTACGAGAAATCAGCCACTGAATATGAAAATTTACGTAAGGTATGTAGAACTAAGTTAAGTAAACAATGTAATCCTTTTATCAAAAGCAATATCATTTATTGACCGAGCGAGAGAAGCGAGCGAAGCGTCTCAGTTTCGAGATTAGCCAAAAATTCTTTTGTCCGTCTGTCTGTCTGTCCGTCTGTCTGTCTGTCTGTCTGTTCTCGCCTACAGGTCGCATTTCGTAACCGATTCTCATGAAATTTTGTTAGCAGGTTCAGCAACTAAATAGAATTTTTTTGTCGAGCCAGTTTTCCGAAATTTTTCAAAATTTCGGAAATATTAGGGTTTAAAATTTTAAAACAGTCATATACCCGCCATTTCAAAATATTTTCAAAAATGTCATTAGACTTTTTTGTTGCCATTATAAAAACGCATTTTTTTATTTTAACAACTTTTTTGTTTGGGCAACTTTTTTATACGTTATACTTGAACGAGTTTAGGGTGAGTCGCGAACTCTAGCTGACTGAGCCGTGACGGATATACAATACAAATCTTCTTACAAAATATACTGAAACTATTTATGGGTAAATTCAGTCCAGGTTACTAAACAACTTTCTTAAAAATGGATGTCTCCCGTGGAAATTAAACCCGCGACTTCTAAGTTACAAGGCCAATGTCTTGACCACTATTTTTAAGAAAAGAAGAAAAGTGACAAATATTAGTTGCGTACATTTAATACCATACAGTTAACAAATAAACAATAAGTTAGAACTCTTAGAACTCGCTATGGTCTTTTTTCATAAGTTTACAAGATTGCCGTTTTACATGATTTTTTCTAGAATAGTATGACTTTGCGTTGTCTTGCTTGTTTAAAGTTTTGTTTAATTTGTTTAGTCAGTTTATTGTGTTCAATTGTGGTGTATTGGATGGCTTGCTTGCTTTGCTTGGTATTAGAAGATAGTACCTGGGCGACCGAGCTTTGCTCGGTTACATCTCAAACATTAACTAATTTTTTTTTAAACTTGTCTAAAAACAATGCAAAATAAAAAATTATATATAAACTTAAACATAAGAAATAAAATAATAAGCGGCCAAGTGCGAGTCGGACTCGCCCACGAAGGGTTCCGTAGTAGCAAATAACATAATATAAAAGTGTTGTAGTTGTTTTTTTTTATATTTTATATTTAAGTTGATTGAATGAAAGGTAAATTGCCGTTTATGATTTATGACGTATAAAAAAAAAACTACTTACTAGATATCGTTCAAACTAATTTTCGCTGGTAGTTTTTATGGTAATGAACATCATGTATTTTTTTTAGTTTTATGATTCCTTTATTTTAGAAGTTACGGGGGGGGGACACACTTTTTTCCACTTTGGAAGTGTCTCCCGCGCAAAGTATTCGGTTTAGAAAAAAATGATATAAGAAACCTCAATATCATTTTTGAAGACCTATCCATAGATATCCCACACGTATGGGTTTGATGAAAAATAAATTTTTGAGTTTCAGTTCTAAGTATGAGGAACCCCCAAAATTTATTGTTTTTTTTCTATTTTTGTGTCAAAACCTTAATGCGGTTCACATAATACATCTATTAACCAAGTTTCAACAGTATAGGTCTTATAGTTTCTGAAAAAAGTGGCTGTGACATACGGACGGACAGACAGACAGACAGACATGACGAATCTATAAGGGTTCCGTTTTTGCCATTTGGCTACGGAACCCTAAAAAGTAAGTCACCGAGTGGGATTCGAACCCGTAACATTTTTTCTAGCGGTCGGTATCCTTAACCACTGAGCTAAAATCAAGGCGGTCGGCGCGTCGAAATTAGCGACCATATTCTGCGTGGAAAGAAAAACGCATGAAAACTCGAAAACACGCGTTTTCCCAAACATAAAACTAATCTAGATCGATTGTTTACCCCCGAAAACCCCCATATACAAATTTTCAGCGAAATCGTTAGAGCCGTTTTCGAGATCACAGAAATTTATAAATATATATATATATATATATATATACATACAAGAATTGCTCGTTTAAAGGTATAAGATAATCGCGAGGTCTAAGTTCGTGGCGAACTACTAGTTTATAAAACTCTTTATTTCACTTCGATATTATGAAACTTACATGTTGTCCCGACCCCACATAATGTGGGATAAGGAGAGGATGATGATGATGGTATTATGAAGATTTAATTTATCATATGAAGTCAATATTTACTGTGGGGATGGACCTGTGAAATATTACAATTAAAACCAAGTAAATTTTCCATACATTGCGATCTAAAATTCTTAATTAATGGCGAACTTTAAACCTAACAATATATACTGACACCAGAGAACTTCCTTCGGGTAAAATTCAAGTTGGGGCGAAAATAATTGTTTGTATTTATGTATGTACATTAGTTGGTATCTATGTATTAAACGTTGAACTAATTTTGATGATATTTTTAAATGTAACTCTAAAGCTACCTTCACACATCAATTACACATGTAAATCTATGAATGTTTGTATTAATGATGTATATCTATGTATGTTTATTGTTTATGTATGTATATATATATAAAGCGCCTAATAGTCAATAAAGTTTTAAAAAACAAATTAATATTTGATCTAGGTTTTTTAAATATGTATCTAGGTGTCTCTGATACGAAAGTGACATTTCTCTGAATCACGCGGTCAGCTCCACCACAAGATACCTATACCAATTGTGATTTGTGTACAGTATGAGAAGTATTACTGGTCCTCAAACAAATTGTACGGTTCCCATTCCACACGGTCGTGGAAGACTAGCCAAGTGTCATGCTCACCGACCACGCGACCGGATGTAGAGACGTTGCTCTGTCAATATTTGATTCAGGTTTCGATGTTATACGCGTGGAAATAAATGGAAAAAAATAAAAAATGGACTGTTGCAGCTCAGAATAGAAGGTTGGAAAATCTGTTTACTACGACTAATTTGCCTGGCAAATAAACTTGTGGAATATCGCGAGGCTTAGTTCGCGGTGAACCACTAGTATTATGTTAATACAACTGTTTTTAAGTTTGTATTCGGCTTATGCCCAGCTATGAGCCTTCGATAGCAGAAGATGATGATAATCCCAAACCAAACATTAGGTATTATTATTTAAAAAAATATTAAATAAAAATAAATACATACGTCGCGCTGGTACTGGAAAAACGCTTTTCAGCTTTATGACTCGCATGTTCAAAATGGGTTCCCCGTTCAGCTCGACAGCGTCAAGCTGAACTTCAGCCGCAGCATAGTGTGTCGGGGTATATGTAAAATACATTGAACGCGTTCTGGCTGAATCCGAAGTTCCGATTCAGCCAAAACGCATCGGAAGTTCGGCATAGTGTGTCGGGGTATATGGAAATAACATTGCAGGCATGCTTTGGCTGAACTTCAGCGGCTGAACTTCGGCAAAGTGTGCTGAGATACTAGACTAAATATTTATTGAGCGATTGTGTGACATGAAAATATTTTAAAGTACAAAGTATACATATTTTTTTAAAGCCAGGTGGGGCTTTATAGAAACAAATTACACTGTTTTTATAAAGCCAGGGCCCGGCTTTACAAAAAAATAGTGTAAACTTCGCTTGATTAAGACCAATCAAGACTTTTAACACACACTTATTCTTTGTTTGAATTAATTTGTCAAGTTACTTCTTATTACTTTATACGAGCGATTCTTTTAATGTGTATATGTATATGAGTATTTAAAAAATATGTATATTGATGGTTTTGGAAATGAAAAATCGATGTAACTACATTAGGTTTTATTTTTAAGGAACCTCTTTTTCTTGGTGTTTTCATCGAGCTATGTTAGGTCGCACACATTTATGTACTTTTGATTTAAAAACAGACCCCAAAGTGGTCAATCAATCTAACCAAGGCAGCTGAAAACAATAATGTAAATTATCTTATATACTCGTACCTACTAGTAGCTGTGCCCGTGGGCTTCGCTCTCCGTAGTAATTTCGGGATAAAAACTATCCTATGACCTTTCCTGGGTATCAAACTATTTCCATATAAACAATTCAACTAAATAGGTTCAATGGTTGAAGCGTGAAGTGGTAACAAAAAACAAACAAAGTTATACAAACTCACTTTCGCATTTACAATATTCGTAGCATACAGATTTGGTGTAAACACTAATGAAAATTTACCGAAAAAGTCGTGAAAATAAAAAGCCCATTAAAATCAATTAGCAATAAAATTGGAAGATAATTATTTTTTTCCAACTTACGATTTATAAAAGGGGACGACCATTATCAAAGGGTCGAAATTCTAATTCTTTTTGATAGCTCTTTTAATAGCAGCTGTAAAAACAAATGACTATTTCGAGGAACGGTTTTCTCTTGTTATTTATTCAAATTATAGCAAAAAAGAAGTTAGTAGGCCTGTTGTTTTCCCTTTTATTATCTCTTGTATTTGCTGATCTTTTTAAAATAAGGGTACCTAATTCTTATTAAATTATATTTTTTTTATATATTTTTTGATCAGGGTTACTATCCCAGAAATGTAAGTATTAAAATAATACTTGGGATCTTGCAATTTATTGACACTTTACTGAATCAACACTTGTTAAGAAAATTCTCGTGCCAGTTTGACAGAGGTATTTTAAACCGAATTTCTCGAATTTAGAATTACAAATTTACACTTTGCTTAAATTACTTTTATATAAAGATTCTACAATTATATTTAATAGTGGCTATGCCTGAACATGAGCGTATGCGCCTACAGAAGGTAAGTCTAAAAGAAATAAAGAAGAAAGAAAGGAATTTTGGGATAGTGTGAATGATGTTTTGAGTGGTTGCAAAGACAATGAGAAGATAGTTATGCTAGGTGATTTTAATGGATGGGTTGGTATTAAGCGAGATGGTTATGAAAAGGTATTGGGTTTGTTTGGCGATGAAAGGGAAAATGAAAATGGGAAAAGTTTGCTTGAGGTATGTCTGCAAAAGAATCTTTGTGTGACAAACACTATGTTTGATCACAAAAAGATTCACATGTACACAAGGGAGGAAAACGGAGTGAAGAGTATGATTGATTTTATAATAGTGGACGAAAGAATGAAAAAGAATGTGATTGATACAAGGTCTTACCGTGGAGTAGGGATTTCTACAGATCATTATTTGGTAATCTGTAAAACTAGAAACATTTTAAAAAAATGGCGAAATTTTATATCTAACCCCTCCAACAGGTTGGAACGGATAAAAGTTGAGAAATTACAAGAGGAAGATGCAAAAAAGAAATATAAATCAATACTAATAGAAAAATTTAAAGGTATAGAGGACGAATGTGAGATAGAAAACGTGTGGACAGTATTAAAAGAGGGAATGATTGACACCGCTATTGATGTATGCGGTATGACAAAAAGAAGAAAAGGCAAGGATGTGGTAAATGTATGGTGGGACAAGGAAGTACAAGACGCTGTAAAAAAGAAGAAGAAAGCATGGAAGGATTGGTTGTCAGTACGAGCTGATCGAAGAAATCAGAATGCAAGGGATAGTGATGTATTTGCAGCAAAGCAAGAATATAAGAGGATGAATGTGATTGTGAAAGAGATAGTAAAAGAGAAGAAAAAAGAACAAAAGGATGATTTTGATATAAGGTTGTCTCAAGACTTTAAAAGTAATATTAAATATTTTTGGAAGAGCGTTAAAACAGCTAGAGGTAAAAATACGACCTCTGAGTTAAACAAGATCAGAGACAAGAATGGAAGATTATTAGTTGGGTTACAGAGTGTAGTAGATAGATGGAAGGAATATTTTGAAGGACTGTTTGAAAAAGATGAAATGAGAGTACCGGAGCCTGAAAATAACGCACAAGAGAGTAATATGCAAAATTATGATGAGGAAATAAGTATGGATGAAGTAGTGAAAGCATTAAATAGTATGAAAATGGGAAAAGCTGGAGGGTATGATAGGATTACTGTCGAAATGCTGAAGGCTGGACAGTAGGGTGGAGCGTCATGACTTTTTTTAGATTTTCATCCGTGAATAGGTGCAAAAAGTTGCATTAGGTCACAAGATTTACGGGAAAAATAATAAAAAAAATATTGGACCCTACTTATAGCCCTCTACTGACGTTCAAATATCTGAAAAATAAGTAAAATCGACCTATTTTTTAAAAAATCGTACAATTTAAACACAACACCTTTTGTTTCAAAATGTTTGTCTGCATACTCTTGATATAGTAAAATTTGAATAAAAAATATTAATAAACATCAATACATAACAAAGAATAACATAAGCAATGGCGAAAGTAAACAAAATTTGACTTTATTAGACTGCACTTGGCGCTTACTTTTGTAAGTTGATTGTTTACTTTGATGATTGTTTTTATGTCTACCTTCGTATATTATGTTATTAAGTTAAGAAAGATCATCTAGGACAAAAAGTTTTCTACTATTGTGTTGTTAATAAAAAAATATCAAAACGTCGAAAAAATTGATGTGAATTCATATTGACTATCCCTTTTTTGGATCTCTAAGTGAGTTAAATAAATCGGTGTTACCGACAACAGTCAACGTAATTAAGTATAACTTTAACATCAGAAATAAACTAAAGAAATAAAAAAAACTGAGATCTCACGAGAATCTGACGTTGTTCGTGAAATTGTTGAAATCTGGACCACAGCTTCGCTGCATGTCGTTACCATAAAAGCTGTTACAGAGCATATAGGACAAATGTTTATATTTCATTGGTTACCCAAGATCAAAACCAACTGAGAACATTGAAATAAAGTTAAATGAATATAAAAATATAAAAACAAGAGTGTATTAAAGTTATTTCATATTTTTCCCTGCAAAATATAACGATTTCGAAAAATGTATTGGTTCTTACGAAAAGAAAGTTCCTAAGCTAGAAATACATTTTCTTTACGATTAAAGAAATGTAGGAAAGCTAATAATAGCTAGTTTAGAACTCGTACAAATGAAAAAATTTAATAAATTTTTTAAGAAGACAAAATCAATCCAAACTTATGTTATATGCTGTCAAAACAGCTTTTCTTCATCGAAGAACAAAGAACAAACGTCGTTTAGAACTGTTTCTTTTCCACATTTAGCAGAACTCTAGCCAAGTACATTTCACAGTTTCAGCACAAACATAAATGAAAATAAATATGCTGTCTCTTCCTACGCTAGCCGAAATATGTGACCGTTACTGCATTTCTGATCGTTCGGCAGCAGAAGTCGCAAGTGCAGTGTTGTAAGATAATGGTTTCCTCAGCAGAACCTCAGAAGATTCTTAAAAGTAATAAACCGGAGCAAAGTTCGCCGGGCTAGAAAAATAATGCGAGAAGGAATTTAAAGCAGAGACAGATATACAGAAATTAAAACCATCTACCTTGATGGACGATTGAAGCTAAAAAAAATCAAAACTCTAGCTCAGAATATTTAGAACAGAACACGTCAACTTTAATGCAAAGGACTATTCGATATTATAATATCATGTAGTCACTCATGTGTCATTCACAGGTTTTTTTTTAACTTATTTCAATGTTTTCATTATATTTATAGAAGTACCTTGTTTTTTTTTGATACACAAATCATGTTTTTTATTTAATTAGTGCTGAAATGTTATTATACGACGAAATTCATGCAAGATATAGACTATAACCAATAATAGCCGGCTATATAAAATTTAGAAAATTCTGAAAAAATCTAAATTTTCAAATGAGGGTAGAGGGCTAAAACATATGTCCGAAAAATAAAATGAAAATATATTTGTTAATAGTACACCCTAATGCAACTTTTCGTTGGTATTCAACATTGCTAAAGCAATCTTTTTTTTTCTCCATACAACGACGCGCCACCCTACTGGACAGGGCATAGTAGCAAGTCAGTTGTGTCACCTTTTCAATCTTTGTTTTAAAAACTGTGTGGTGCCAAAAGATTGGTGCAATGCGGTAATTGTACCGCTGTATAAAGGAAAAGGTTCACAGCAAGACTGTAAAAACTACCGAGGCATTAGTCTTCTCAGCGTTGTCGGCAAATTGTATGCAAAGGTCTTGATAGAAAGGGTGGTGAAAAATACAGAAGAGAAGTTATGGGATGTACAAGCGGGATTTAGAAAGGGTATGGGATGCACGGATCAGGTCTTTTCTTTAAGATGCATTTTAGAGAAGCTTTTGGCCAAAGGTCGAAAAGTCTATTGCATCTTCGTAGATTTAGAAAAGGCCTGTGACAGAGTGGTGAGAAATGAATTGTGGTCAACATTGTCTGCGTATGGGCTGAGCAGCCATCTGATCCGAGCACTGAAATCTCTTTATAGGAATTCCAGTGCTTGTGTCAGAATTGACGGCGAATACACAGACTGGTTTAACATCGAAAAAGGTGTTAGACAGGGATGTGTAGCGTCGCCTTGGCTGTTCAACTTATTCATGGACAGTTGTTTGACAGATTTGAAAGATGATGAATGTGGTGTTAGAATGGATGAGTTATTAATCAAATGCCTTCTCTATGCCGATGACCAAGTAATACTTGCGGACTCAGAGGAGGAATTACAGAAGATGATAGCTGTTACGAATGATGCATTAGAGAAAAAGGGTATGAAAGTTAATGTCAGTAAAACCAAAGTTATGGTGTTTGAAAAGGACGATAGTGCAACAGAATGCAATATTTTAATAAATGGGGTGAAAGTTGAGCAAGTGAAAGAGTTTGTATACTTGGGATGTATGTTTACAAGGGATGGTAAGCACGAGGGTGATGTTGTAAAAAGAGTGAATGCGGGTAACCAAGTGAATGGAGCGTTGCATTCCTTTATGAGCAGTAGGAAGGTATCAGACAAGGCACGTCTCGCTGTTCATAAAGGAGTACTGATACCTACTTTAATGTACGGTAGTGAGAGTTGGGTATGGCAGAGAAAGCATGAAAGTAGAATAAATGCAGTTGAAATGCGAGCGCTGAGGAGTATGTGTGGTGTTACTTTGAAAGATCGAATACGGAATGATGCCATAAGGGAGCGGTGTGGAGTAAAAGAGGATGTTGTGACAAAAATAGAGAAAGGGATGTTAAGATGGTTTGGGCATATAGAAAGGATGGATGAAAAGAGATTGACGAAAAATATTTATATGACGAATGTGAAGGGAACAGTAGGAAAAGGTCGGCCTCGGTGAACTTTCTGCGACCAAATTGCAGACGTTCTAATAAAAGGAGAGGTAAAAAGTACCCGTAACCGAAGGGCATGTATGAAGAGATTGATGAGTTTAGATGAAGCAAAAGAGGTTTGTCAGGATCGTAGCAAGTGGAAGTCCATAGTCTCTGCCTACCCCTGCGGGAAACAGGCGTGATATTATGTATGTATGTATGTATGTATGCCTGAACATTTTTTATTACTTTAACAATTTTTCTGTCTGTAATTTTGTGGAAAAAGACGCATAATACTTATAACGGCTTTTTGGTAAAGATAATGTAGTCGTTTGCCGTTGTCATCTTTATTTTAAATTCTCATAAACTAAATAGTTACTAGTATCATACTTGTGTTACTCCCCGTTTAGGTATCGATAATATACCTACATTTTTACCATGCGCGTGGCGACCACACCCGAGTGGGAAATTTTGTAACATGAATCATTTGTCCAGAGTAATAAGAATTCAGTGACATAAATAGGTTTTCCAGAGTAATAAGAATTGAATTGGCATGCAACGGATTTCTTAGGTAACTAAACGAAAAGGTGCTGAATTCTGAAGCGAGCTAAACTAAACCGTATCGCTAACCACATTGAGTAGATATTTCTGTGAATTTCATTGCTGACTAAGACTTCTGCACGTGAGTAGTAGTACTTATTCTTTGCTAGCATGCAGATTTCTCACGATGATTCCCTTCACTTTTGTAAACTATAAAGGTAAAAATAAATTAGAAGATATATTAGAATTAAAATATATTAGAATTATCAAAAGAAAATATGAGTAAAATTGTTTACAATTTTCACATACACACTCGTAAATTTTAATGAAAGTTTGTTAAATGTTCAAAGTCACGATATATTTAAAAAGTTAACAAGAAAACTACATTTGCATGAGATCGACAGTTAGGAAATTGCATGGCTGCAGTGGACGGCTCCCTATTGTTTGTCGTAGTATGCAGAACGCAAGCTTTTAGTTTAAAACGATTTCTTTGTCTTGCATATTCTGGAATTTTCGCCACAATTTATAGTCAAGTGAGAAGGAATTATTGTTAATTTATTCACATTATCTTCAGGTTTTCCTTTTAAGTGTCTCGTTGGTTAACTCCCATATAGGGTTGCTACAGGTACCTTAAAATAAAAAAATCCGACTGAGCTGATCAAGGCTGGACATTTTGCTTCAAAAGAAAGACGGGGAGGCAGTGAGGGAGCAAAAACAAAGTTTTGTATAAAATAATTGTGGTGTAGCCTCAAAAACAGTTCATGTGCTGTGTCGAAAAGCCTAACGAAAGTCAAACATGTCTGGTTAAAGCCGGACAGATGGCTACCCTTCTACCATTTAGGGTATTAACGTTAGCAAAGCACTTAATAAGAATACACGTTATCTTCCCATATTCGAAATATAATATTCGAATAAAAAGAAAATAAGAACTACAAAAATGAAATATCTAATACTTATTTTCTTAGCTTTTGTTTCTAAAAGCTAGTCTTTATCTTGTGAAACAGAATAGAGAATAAGTTCGGAGACCTGTAAGCGACTCGTTATGTATGCTACTTGTTTTAAAGCCTCGGTTTCGTTAGTGCGATCTCCCTAAAATTTTTGAATGTTAATGAATATGTATAAAAGTTCGTCTGGTATTTTAATGGAGCTTATAATTTTCATCGTGAATATTTTGTGAGACTTGTATTTTGTTGAGTATTGAAAGTTTAAATATAGAATTTACTGAAACAAGTATCTATTTACATGTTAATTATATTAAAAGCCCACTAAATCCTATTGTTGGGCAAAAGATGAAAGTTGTTGATGTTGAAATTGACCTGAAATAGAGAGGTTATTTGAGGTCAATTACAATGTCATGTCAAAGATTTACTAATGGACGCCGGTGTCCTGTAATACCAGAAGTGCCATTTTTGAAACGTGGATTTGGAGTCACCTAAACGAATGGTTTTCCGTACAAAAAACTGTTTGTTTAATGCCTTCGCGTTTAAAAAATAGCACCACAGGGCTTGGATCCCTACTCGCCACACTGGCAGGCAAAAGCGCTAGACAGATTGAAGTAGAGAACATTTTAATTAAAGAAAAAATATACTTACGTAAGTAGCTACAGTGAAAATTAAATTATATTCCAAATCTCATTCTAGTGATACAGAAATAATACAGCCCAACCAATGATAAAATTATTGGGCACCAAACTAAGTGTACCGCTCTCGCTAAACATACAATAATTTTTGTGCCTAGTTGCCTAAGAATAAATTTTCTATTAGGAAATAATTTTCTATGAAAAAAAAAACCATTAACTTTACACACTGTCTTTAAAACTTTTCAACATCATCATCATTAGTCTGGACACAGGCCTCCCCCAAGGATTTATAAAACGACTGATCGGAAGCGGCCTGCATTTTTTTTAAACTATTGATAAATAACTTTGTAAACAATGAAAACAAATCGATCTCAGTAAAATATAATGTATTTACAAAGTGATTAAAACTCCTAAAAACGTGATCGTTAATGTTTGAGCTTCCGAGAAAATAGTTCGGAACTGAATTTCGGCCACGAATTTCTACTTCGGGTCAATTTATTCACTACGCCTTAAATATCCACAAATAACCCTTGCAAACTTTTTCAATTAGAAACGATAGGGCTAGAGATTAAATGCCGGCGAGTTTGGTGTACCGAAATCTTTAACTTTTGGGACCGAATATTATTTATGACGATGCCATTGGGGAAAATCTTGTATATATTTTTCGGTTTTGATGAAGGTTGTTTTTGCCGCAGAAGAAAAAGTCCTTTTTAAAATTAAAAGTAGATTACACTTGGCGGAAAATCGTGTTTATTTTTCGCAGTTTTGATGAAGTTTTTTTCGCTGAAGCAAATATACTTTTGAAATTAAAGTTATATGCACAGTTGGGGCAAAATCTTTTTATTTTTTTCAGTTTTGAAGAAGTTTGTTTTTGTTTTTGAAGAAGCAAAATACTTTTAATATTAAAAATAGATGTAGGTACACTTGGGGAAAAACTTGGTTATTTTTCTCAGTTTTGATGAAGTTGTTTTTTTTTCGCAAAAGCAAAAATACTTTTAACATTAATTACGAGTACTATTTCTTTTGTAGCGGTAACGGTCAATTAATAAATATAATGATTTTAATAAATAAAGTGATATTAAAACTGTCTACGTATTATACAATAAAAAAAATGAAATTTAAGGAATCATAAATAAGTCTTTATAAATCTTGTAGGACTACCATGCCACACACTAAAAAATATTTATTTTCAGTGGAATTTTTGTTTTAGAAATTTCTATTTAATTATTTAATGAATTTTTATTTCTATGTCAAATATACATGTTTTTTTATGCAACCCATCACTATTTTAATTCCTTTTTCCAACTTAACGCCCACCACGCTAAACGTGGTTTTACGGCCCTGGGCTCTGTTTACCTTAAAAACTTTTCTCGTCACGTCTTAGTAGGGCGTTCGGTTTATTTCCTCCGATCAATATCCAAAGGGTCAGAACTACTTGAAGAGAGAAAAAGTAAAAGGAGGAGGATTAGCTTGACAACCCTATCGCTGGGATAAACAATGGTCTTCTATTTAAACGGTTCATAATATTAATTATCTCTTTATTTATTTATAAACATATATTAGGTTTTTTTTATAACATATCTATAAAAAGTAAAATATATAAAATACACTACAAAACATGAACACATTATAAAAAACCTAATATAGCTGCCCACTGGCAGCGGGGGTAAGGCCCAAGCTACCGGTGGTTAGGGCCCCAGAGAGAAAAACCTCCTGACAATGCGTGTCGTGTCCAGGAGTACTGCCTTCTGAATCTGACCCTTGACCCAGCTATCTAGCGAGAGAGTCTTAAGATGTTGGTCAAGACTCTTCGCTATTAGACCGTTCGCCGATACGACTATTAATTATATTAATAGTATTTTATTTGATCAGATGGTGCATCAAAGAAGTACTTCTTAATTCGCAAGTTTATCTGCGGTGAAAATAAAAAAAACAACCAACAACAAAAACAGATTCCGGGTTCGATCCCCGGTCAGGGTAAGTTGAAAAATGGCCTTTTTCAAATTTTCCTTGGGTTTTGGATGTTTGTTTATCTATATATGTATTTGTTATAAAATATAGTATTATTAAGACAAATTTTCCTGGGTCTTGGATGTTTATCTATATATGTATTTGTTATAAAATATAGTATCATTGAGATAGTATCCCATTGCACAAGTATCGAACTTACTTTGGGGCTAGCTCAATTTGTGTAATTTGTCCCTATATATTTATTTACTTATTTACTTTTGAAAGGCTGAACCGATTTTCATCAAACATAGCTCAGAAGTACTGCAAGACAGACAAACAGATGTAGCGCCATATTTATAACACCCTTCTTTTTTGTCGGTAGTTAAAAATGGTCAGAACTACTTGAAGAGGGAAAAAAGTAAAAGGGGGAGGTTTACTTTGACAGCCCTACATACATACATACATACTATCACGTCTTTATCCCTAATGGGGCAGACAGAGCATTTTGGGTCTTGCGGTTCTGTGCAGAATTGCAGAGCCCAGGGCCGCAAGACCCAAAAGCCACTTTTAGCGTCATGGTGGGCGAGAATTTAGAAAAGCAATCAATACAGTGATGGGTTGCTAGCCGCATCGCCTCATGTTAACATGATTTGCATTTTTGCCCATTCCCTCGATCGGCTTTTACGATCTGCGTGGGAAGAGACGCAGCTGGTACATTCTAAGTTTTTTTTTTATTTCTCCCAGACCAGCATGGGAGCCCTACAGCTGGGATAAACAATGGTCTTCTATTTAAACCATGCATAATATCAATTATATAATAGTATTCTATTTAATTAGATGGTGCATACATGAAGTATTTACTTAATTCACAGGTTTATTTGCTGTGCAAATTAAAAAGGAACCCCGACTTTCGTTCCCCCCAACAACTTTTGAACGGCTGAACTGATAATCATTAAACATAACTTAGAAACACCGCAAGACAGACAGACAGTCAGTTAGACAGACAGACAGACTTAGCGTAAAATTTATAACACCCCTCTTTTTTGTTGTTAGTTAAAAATGGTTCGTCCTGAACTTAATGCGATAGTTATTATCATTATTATTTCAGACTGACGTCCACTGCTGGACATAGTATTCTAAGGAATTCCGAAATGCCCGACCGACAGTGGCTTCATGGTACAATAAAATAAGGTATTCTCTTCCCGAGATGGAACTTGACTACGTCACAAAGTGTTGCCACTGATTGTTCTTTTCGGTAAATTTAAGGACTTTCTCAATTAGTTCATGAATATTTAAAAAAAATATTAAGTAACTTAGCTATTTAGTATCTCGCGATTCTCGCGTGATTTATCAATTCAATATTTTATAAATTGATATAATGGATTATTAATTCGAAATTGGTATATAAAATTCAAAAATGCATTACGCTCAGGTAATTCAATTTCACACAGTGGCAACATATCAAACAGATGACGTAGTCAAGTTCCACCTACGTCATTAGCTGTCACGGGAAGAGAATACGTTATTTTATTGTACCATGAGTGGCTTATTATACTTCAGGGTCTTCCAGCGTACTTGGTCAGGTCGTCTAACCACCTTGTCAGAGTAGACATAGGTACAGAACTTGTTAATTTTTATATTGTTGTCCATTTATTTCCGACAAAACGTTTTATAAAAAACACGCTTTTTATAAAAAAAGGGGATTTAATGTATCTAAAAATAGTATATTTCTTATCAATATAAAATTATATTTTACTCTTTAGTTCTTTCAAATAAAAGTAGGTACATCATAAAAGCTTGTTTTATTTGTTTTTTTTCTTCTAAAAGGCTTTTTTATTTTTGTCTTAATAAAGTGTTTAACATAAATAAATAAACAAATATATACTTACAATAGGCAGCCATATCGCACAGCAATTTTTTCCTTATATGCTATCCTTCATCTCCATGTCCGAACAAGTTCGTGGCTATCGGCCATTTAATTTCCGCTCACGAAAGAATTGAGAATGTCTAGAAGTAAGGAAAGGTTTTCGCTTCAGAAACTTTATAAAAAATGAGATTCGTTTTCTGTTTTTCATTCCAGTACATTATTATTATTATGTATCTCCTTTGGTTCAAGGGGGTCCTTTCACCCCGTTCTTTTGAAAGACTTGCGTGGAGATAAAGATCCAACGTAGAGGCCCTTCGGAGAAGTTGATGTTATGTGGCGCTTTTATTAAAATCTATTTATTTATTGCATTATACTCGTATTCAACAATAACCGACAAAATATAGTGCACGTATTGTATTTATGACCACATATTTTTTTGTCTGTTTTGATCTAAAGGATCTCCCATGCTGGCCTGGGAGACTCCCATGCTGGTCTGGGAGAAATAAAAAAACTTAGAATGTACCAGCTGCTTCTCTTCCCACGCAGATCGTAAAAGCCGATCGAGGGAATGAGCAAAAATGCAAATCATGTTAACAGGCGATGCGGCTAGCAACCCATCACTGTATTGATTGCTTTTCCATCTTCTCGCCCACCATGACGCTAAAAGTGGCTTTTGGGTCTTGCGGCCCTGGGCTCTGCATAGAACCGCAAGACCCAAAATGCTCTGTTTGCCACATTAGGGATAAAGACGTGATATTATGTATGTATCTAAGGGAACAGGGATTTGACTTACAATGCTATCACCAAAACAGGTAAAGGCAAGGAATTAGAATATAAGCACATCAGTCAAGTTCATTTTTGTTCAATTTAGGTACCAGTTGAATTACAAGACTCAACACTACTGCTTTACTGCCTAGAATATAAACGTAAATATTTAAGCCGGCTTAAAGTTTCTAAGTATAAAATTGACAATTATCAAGTGATACAAATGTCCAAAGATAAATAAAATAAATGTTTTTTATACATGCATATAATAAAGTATATGTATGTAATCATACACATCCGTAGAATACTGGGAAAGAATTATAGGGGTCGAAATTGAGTCGACGAATGCGTAAAGAATGGCTCCAAAGGGTAAAATAAATTCGTTGTGTCCTTCGTAGTAAGTAAAGTTTGTAGGAAAAAAAGTAACCCAATCTGTTCTATTTTTGTGATGTACGTACATCCTTATGAGATTTAACCCTTTACGCTATTTTTGTTTGACTTATTTTTCTACATGAACATTGTTTGGGTGGAGTGAACCTTGGCTAGGTCAAATCCTTATGCGAGTAGGTCAGGGTTGACCTCGACGAATGTACATGACCAAATGCAAATTTTATTAAAAAAGGACATGTATGAAGTAGGTAACTGGATAGCACTTATGAAGAGAGTAATGAGGTGTGAACCCAAAAAGGAGTATCAAGATCGTAGTGAGGAAAGAAAAGGTATTTGGAATGGTTAATAACTGGATGGATAATATGTTGTTTATTTTTTATGTTTATCATGGTGCAATAAAGTTAATTTGTATTGTATTGTATGTAAGTAGAATAAACGAATATTATACTTACATACATACATACTTACATAGAAAAAGACCAAGCTAATCTTGTGTCGTCTTCCGGCGTTATCACGGGAGGCTACCGGACATGTCGCAGGCATCTGGTTAAATCAGCCATCCAATTGGACGCCTAGCCCGGACATTAAAACCAGGCATCCAATTGAATAGCTGAACAACATCTAGCCAATTCATTGAACGCAACGTTTAATCAGATGGCTGAACATCGTCTAGTCATTTAGATAAATATGATATTTGGCATTTCCATGTTGTTATACTAAGTAACCGTCTTGCAAAAATAGTGGAGGTTATAAATTCGTCGCGTTTTTTTATGTAGTATGTTCACCATTTATTCTAAGACGTCTAGACAGATTTGAAAAATTATTTTTTTGTTTGAAAGGGTTTTAGTACTTGCGAAGTGGTCCCATAGAATATCATAATCGGTTGTGTGTTTGGAGGTGAAGTTGGTTTAAATTCTGAAGAATTGTTTGACAATATATAGGTAATTTGACACCATCAATTTAATTTTACATAAAATAGCACACCGGAACGAAAAATAACATTTCTGTTCCCGCCTAATTAGTTTTAGTGCGCCACTGCGTCCCTATGGTTAAAAACGGAACTAAAGAATCACTTGGTTGAGTCTTGGTCAGTCATCCCTTTCAATACGCCAATTGGTTAAACGTTGTGTGATTCTAGTTAAATTAACTATCGGCCTAGGCATCCAACTGGATGCCCGGTTATGAATGTCCAGGCTAAGCGTCCAGTTGGATGGCTAACTTAACTAAATGGCTGCGACTTATAAAGTATAATGGAACTAAAGAATCACTTGGTTGAGTGTTGGTCAGTAATCCCTTTCAATACGCCAATTGGTTAAACGTTGTGTGATTCTAGTTAAATTAACTATCGGCCTAGGCATCCAACTGGATGCCCGGTTATAAATGTCCGGGCTAGGCGTCCAGTTGGATGGCTAATTTAACTAAATGGCTGCGACTTATAAAGTATTTCCAGAATATAAGTTACTGTAACGAAAGCCTTACGGTGTCGCCGCACATAACAACGCACCAAGCACAGTTTATCACAATGTCATTAGCTTTCATAAAGAAAACCCCGAAGTCATTCACGAGGGATCCATCAACTATCGACATAATAAACGAATAATTGGATTTTAGGAACAATGTTACATCAGAAGCAATACACGCATTTCTAAGGAGATATGGATTTATACAGTACAAGCTGTGCCCGCGGGCTTTACTCCCCGTGGGAATTTTGGGATATAAACTATCCTGTGTCGTTCTCTCGGTATCAAACTATATCCATTTCCAACTTCATCTAAATAGGTTCAGAGGTTGAAGCGTGAAGACGTAACAAACAAACAAATAACCAAACTCACTTTCGCATAACTCACTTTAAGGCTATAACAAACAAAAACACGTTTTGTTAAAGTGCAACTAAATATTTTAACATAGTTACGTAATATAGACGGAAAAAGCCGACTAGATTCGATCGGTTTAGATGAGGATGATCGTCGTAGCCCAAGTCTCTGTTAGCCAAGTATGACTATGGTAGTCCAAGAGGGACAAGCTCCTGCAGTGGACACAAAAAAAGACCTAATGATGATGAATCATCATTATTAGGTCTTTTTTGTGTAGATAATCATCATTGATGATTGTCTAAAACGATCGAAACTAGTCGGCCTTTTCCGATTACATTACGTTAGTAAAACCGTATATTTAGTTACGTCTTCTCATGTGAGCTTATATTAGTGATAGTAGTAATTTATTATTTTCTGTGTGGTTTCCGGCAGAGTAGAATAGGGTCACTTCAAATCCTCCCGTGGACCTCGTAGAAGGCGACTTAGGAAATACAAGCTAAACAAAGCTTATAAACATCAATGAGACCTCTCCAACCCGTCTGGCCAGCGAGGAGAGTGTAGGCCTAGTCCTCTGGGTGTTCTGGTCAAGTATGGCTCTGGCAGTACAGAGAGGGTCATGCTCCTCCTCCAATGGAGACAAAAAGACCTAATGATGATGATGATGATAATTTGTTTTAGGTAATGTAATTTAACAATACTAGACATGTTCGTTCCTGCCTGTCAATGTACACTGTATATCTATCTCCTCACTAATTAAAGCCGTTCCATCCAATAAACCGCAAACTTGAGCAAAATCTAAATCAAGAACGCAATTAAAGGATCGGCTCGAATCCTCGATTGATTCAAACGTAAGGATTTCATTTACAAGACGCGAAATGCAAGGATTTAACGGTTCAGTTATATTGTAATTGAATTCGAAGTCGATGCTTAATTGAATCAATCTAGAGCTTAAATGTGTTAAAGAATCCTGTTAGAATTTTAATGCCTGACCTTTTTCAGTAATGGCGTCGAGAGAATCTATTTTCTTTAGGGCCATCTAACTTGGTATTGTGATTGTTAATAATATAAAAGAAATAGGTTTTAATTATTTTCATGTGTCCATTAATTACCACTCTAGATAAAGCAGTAAAAAAGAGATAAAGTAGTAACAAGTATGGTTGACTGGGAGAAAATGTCCGCCATTTGTTAAAAGTATATTTGTACTCTGGAACAATAAAGTTTGATAAAATAAAATAAAAACATAAATAGAAATAAAAAGAAGTACCTATATATATCACTGATAGTATTACAATATTGCTATTATGAAACGTAAGAAAAACAATGGAGAAAAGACATATTAAACTTTGGGTACAAAGACAAACTTTCAATGGAATGATGACGTTTACCATTTGATAGCAAAAAACTGAAACAATTCAGTATTTGGAAACTTAAATACCCATATTTGTATTCACATTTAATCTCTGTGTAAATTTTGACTGATTTGATAAACTGAAAAATATTGGTCCATTAGTTTTGAATAATCTAACTGACGGACTAAATAGATTATAACTTTTTCAACCTCGAGTTTAGACTACTTGCATTTCGTACGAATTTATATTTAGACCACTTTTAGCAGTAGACATAATAACTTAGGGAACTAGCCGCGATTTAGTCAAAATAACATTTGAGGCTTCTTGCAACTTAGACGAGTTCCGAGTTGCGTTTTAGACGAGTTTCCACATAGACTACTTGCATTTAAGACCATTCGAGGCTAACTCTGTCATTATATCTATTGCAATAACAACGCTATTAGTATATAAGTATGTAAGTGCTCATTCAAATAGAACAACATCTACCACGATTCAATAAGCACATTCATAACAGAAGCAGAGGCATCAGGGTATATTACTCTAAATACCATCGCATAAAAATGATGGAGATAAATTGAACGGAGTGTGGAAAAGGCCGAGAAACGCTGATTCAGTCGGTGTAATGATCATCTGTCTTTATCACATGTGCTAATGTTGAAAAGAGATAGAAAAATATATCTTGCTATTGTATTAGGTTATTTAAAAAAAATTGTGAATTGAGAGTATCATTTAGTGTTTCACAATTTTTTTCCCAATGATTTTTTAAATTATAATTTTTTTTACAGTTTTTGGTTAACTATTTGCCGATTCGTTTTTTTTTAATTCAGTCAATATGAAAACGAAACAAATTTACTTTGTTAGGTATGTTTACAGTTACAAAACTTTTATAGTAAATATTTTTCTCTTATTGAATGTATTTTTTCTTTCAGGTAAGATTTCATAACCAGCTGCCATACAACATTTCAAAAATTGAAGAAAAGGTTTGAAATAATCCATAAAGGTATACCTCTCAACATATTCGACATTCCATCGAAACACATTGGTGTTGAACCTATATCTACGTATAAAACATGTTCAATAAATAGAATTTCCCACCATGTTTCCTTCCAGATTCTGTAAGTAAAGCAATTTGCTAAAGTATGGCACTAACGATTTTGTTAAGGGGATACTTGCATTTTTCGGGGATCAGTGCTGCCCTGCTATTTGAAGTAAATTATTTGAAAGGAAATGGAGATATCATTTCAAAATTTTGTTTCGTTTAAGCCCTAAATAACCCTTCAAACTATGAACTACTAGAGGGTGCCCGCGACTTTGTCTGCGCAGGATCACACAATATCGTTATAAATTGTAGCTTAAGTGTTATTCTCGTGTGTAAGCTATATTATTGTAAAGTTTTAATAAAATTTATTTAGTAGTTTTTACGTGAAAGAGTAACAAACATCCATCCATCCATACTTACAAACTTTCGCGTTTATAAGATTAGTAGGATTACATATAGCTTTTCTTCGCATATTAGCCAAAAGTGATGAATGTGCGTACAAAAGAAGCTTCATGTTTCCACTTGAAACTGTAAACAGTAGTTCATAAAATAGTTTGAAGAACTATCTAGGGCTTGGTCAAGACACAATTTTTAATGATGTGTCTATTGCCTTTCAAATATTTATTCAAAGTGGTGGCAGCACTGGATCCCCAAAAATTCTAGTATCCCCCTTTACAACATCGTTAGTGCCATACTTTAGCAGATTGCTATACTTACAGATTTTGCCACAGATGTACGAAGAAATAGATACATCACGGAGCAGTAATCATAGCACACGTACTTATTTGAAGATAATTATATTTACTAAATGACAGTTACTTATACTTTTTATTTTAATGTTTTGTCTTATCGAACGTTGCTTTGAATGTTATGGGTATTCAAACTTGGTATTTGCATTTTTATAGGGTTTTTAGGCATTTAATATGCAGTACTGAAGTTCTGAAACTAAATAATAAAATAAACAATGGTCACAAAATCTCGTATGGGATTTTGAGACAATTGTTTTTTTTATTTATTTTTATTTATGCATATTGACCAAGACCTTGATCTAAATACAGGGGGTACTCCAAAAGGGGTACGTAAGACGGACGTCACTACGCATGCTCTTTTCAGTGTCAAGCAACATTGAACACTAATGTATGATGATAAAGTCTAATTTGGTTTGACATACATAAAGGACGTCACTAACCTACGACTAACGTATTATTTTATGGAGTAACCCCCTGTAATAACTGGTATTTTTTTTTTGTATTTGTAAGTTTTTAAAATATACTAAGTGTAAATTTTCATAATTCATTAAGTATAGGTTTTAGCAAAAAGTCCACCGATTGTGCTATACAAAAAAAAAAAAATATTATAGATGAAATAGGTTTTATAAATAAGATAATAAAAATTATCTCGAAATCCGCCTTTCAGCGGCTTGTCCGATTCCATCTAGTTAGGTATAGGCACAGATTACTAATAAGTTACTACGTATAGGTTACATTTTTTCAAACATGCGTGGTGTATTTTTGTACGTTGTCAATGAATTTTCTCAGTGAGGGATAAATGCCGGAAAAGGACATGTCACTGGTGGCCCAAAAATGGTCCGACGACAGAGATTTATTTTATGGGACAGGAAAACTGCGGCCGTTCTGACGGAGACACCAAATCGTCTGTACGTGTGCTTTGATCATTTGGGAACATGTATCACCTTCTGCTTCTATTCTGTTCTGTTCTGGGTAATGTGATAAATTCATTACATGGAAAAGGAAAAAAAAATTTTTGGCTCATTAGATAGATCGTTAAAAAGTATGGTACACATATTTTTTCTTTTGTCTCAATGGCAAATAATGACGAATATACAGCGCATTTCAATTTTTAATCAACGTTGACGTAAATCACCCCCACTCCGAACAACTTCGAAGCGCATATTTGTGAATTTTGAATACTTTGCTAAACGAAAAAATATGGGTCCTTTATTTTGGGATAATTACTTGACGGACTAAATATAAAAATATATTTTTGACCCAGTTTACATCCCTATTATGAATCAATAAAGAAGTGAACCGTAAATAATAAGTTTTTACAATAGCATTACAATCTTCGGATTCAAATTATAAAATGTGATAAAAAACTTCGCCACGTATTTAACTCGTTTTAATTTGGATAAAAAAAATTTGTTAAAATGTTTGAGAAATCAACATAAATCTTCTTTGAGACAAAAATAACCTTGGTCTGGACATATTCTAAACCTCCCACAAAGATTTTCAAAACGACCAATCGAAACAGCTTTGATAAGATAGATGTAAGTAAAAATAATAGTTTAAATAGGACTTACTTTTTGAGGCTCTGTCTGTTACAAAATTTCAGTGTTGATTTGGATAGTTTTTTTCGCTACATTTTATCTGTGTCACAATCTTTCCATTTGCTTTGTAACAAAATTAACACCAAATGTAAAATTCTATCGACTATAGTAGAATGTGTCTAGTTTTGTTCTCTGACTAATAAAGGAACAAATGCGTCGCCTTTTTTGAGTAAAAAAATACGCGATTGTATAGAAAAAAAAAATACTGAAGAATGACCGCTGTTTGTGTTGACTAATTATAAACTCGACTTTTTGTTAAGGTATCCAATTATAAGCTAAAAGGGAAAATGTACGTAAATAAATGTTGAAACGAAAGTAAAGAGCTATAATGAATGAAAGAGAGAGGATTAGGAGAGCTTCGGTGAGTTTTTAGGCCCTTAATAAATTGACCATCGGATTTCCGTTAGCAGAACTTGAAATGCATAAAAATTATACTTTCGAAATATCTGTTTCGGAATGGCAATGAAAAATTCCTGAAGATATGAATAAGATATTGCATATTTCTATAATGGATTTTTTAAAACCTGTTGGTTAGTGAAACGTTAAGTCTGTAAAGCTAAATCACTTACAATTTGTGTTACAAAAAATTTTTTTTGTTAATCTATGACGTACGACCCAAAGGGCTCTATCTGCCTCAGCCTCTTTTACAAGTTGACCGATCAGCTGGTTCTTTTAATGAGATCCAAAAAAAAGAAATGTTTAAGTTTAAATTCTGTACAAATTTATTTTCAACACATTAGCTCGGAAAGTGCTATTTACCACACTAAATTTACTTATGTAATTCATTACGCGCACATTCGAAATCGTGAGGTAAATATTACTTATTGCACAAGTGCGGTAAAGTGTTTTTTTTAAATGTTTTAGGAATAAATCCAAAATATCGAATATTATTTTTGAAACATAAAATCTCTGCATGCAGCCAGCCTAGACTCATACCGAAACCTTGTTTTACTCAAATTATTCCATTTTATATCCTAGTAAATTTAAAATTTTGTTTGTTTGAAAAAAGAAACATTAAAAAAATAATCGTTTGGCTGTTGGTGGATAGATTATGTTATATAAATTCTGTGTCTCTCGTATCACTACAGACAGTTTCCCAGGTAGCATTTATACGTCATTATGTCGTCCGTTTACGGTACTGCTCGACGTAAGAGACGTCATGTCTTGACGTCGGGGGGTCCCAACAGATGACGTCAATTTGTCACAGCCTCAAGACGTCAGTTTATAGACGTTAGAGAGACGTCAGTTTACAGACGTTAGAGAGACGTCATATAGGGACGTTACTGGGCCGTACATATTAGGGCAGCCACTGACGTTTGAGTGACGTCATATACTGAATTCATAGGGACGTTACTGGGCCGTACATATTAGTGATGAGCCCCTCACTCGTGATGCACCTCGTTTGAGTTCCTCGTTGCGTCGAATTGAGGGAGTACTCGTTTTTCAAACTTGAACCATTTCATTTTCGTTGAGGGCCTAGTCGAGGGCGAGGCGCGTGCGTATTTTACTCACTGCTTTCTCACTGATGCACGCACACGCCACGCGTGAGGTGTGTGAGTGAGGTATCGTTGGCAGCCGGACACTATAAAATGAATATGATTGCATCAGTGAGAAAATACTCGTGGCGAGTAAAATGTGCACGCGCTCCGCCATTTTCATACGACTGCTTAGCAAAGCAATGTTACAGCCTGGCAATACTAGCGTGAGGCACGATGTGGTGTATTGTATTATAGTCGAGAATGGATACAGATATACGTCAAATGAGTTTCTAATCTCTAAAATTAATTTATACGGGACAAATATTATAATAGACTGTTTTGTCTAGTTTTTAAAATTGAATTTGATGATGATTTGATTTGATTTACAATTAAAATCGGATTAGTACATACATGCAAGTTTTATGGCCAAACCAACGCGACGTTGCCGCTTTGCGAGCGAGCGCTTCGTCGCGAGTACCTCGCGAGGGAAAATGAGGTCCTCCCTCGTTTTCATTTAAAAAGTATGAGTTACACATCGCTAGTACATATTAGGGCAGCCACTGACGTTATACACAGACGTTACTAAGACATACAAGTCAGGACTAGGACCTACGGGAGCTCATGATATGTACAGTGTGTATTGGGTGTCGCTACCGTCGCACACCGATATGGAAATTAAACCACACACTACTGCTGAACTCGATTAATTGGAAATATGCACCAAGTAATAAGAATGTACATAAAAGAAACCATAACCAGTTTTAATTTTGAACAGCGCCATCTAGGGATTTTCTAAGAAACTAACACTTGCATACAATATTACTCAAAATAAAAGGTTTTATGGTTATGATTAGAACTATTACTTAATGCTTTTTACGTCTTAATTTTTTACGGAATGGACGAAGTCTAAAACTGCCTAATTTAGAGGAAATAAAATTAATTAACAAAGACTACACGAATTTGGACAGCGGGTATTATATAGATTGTAAGAACACACTTACAGCTGATATCGTTAGCATGGCAATATGCTCCCCTTAGGTAGTTTGGGAGGGTAGTTTGTTAAAAAAGAGAACCGCCCTGGCTATTGAGTGAAATAACGTGCTGGCAAAACTGGCACTAAAGCCTGAGCTGCGCATTTAAGCTCTACGACGGTTCTAAGTTATTGGTCAGGGGCCCTAGATCAAGACTACGGTACGTGTTATATTCTATCCCTTTTCGCTCCATCTCGCAAATCCTTACGCGTGATAGTAGGATAGAATTTAGTGCTTAGCATGTAGCATTTACGTTTGCAGGCATCTTACCTACGTATCTTGAAGAGACTCAAGAACTTTTATGGATGAAACTAAAAAAACACAATATAAGTAGTATAATCTATATTTAAGATGCAATAAAGGACAGTGGGACACAATTGCCAGAACAATGATACAGGGACCATGTTTTTTAAGACCATAGACTTAAGGACATGGAAAAATGATTTAAACCGTACTTTTACTTAAACTTAACAGGTGGCCAACTTCACAATGCCTTGGCGTCTACCACCGATTCGGTTCCGCTGTTTTTTTTCACTTAATTGTATCACTGAGTACATGTTACTTTTACCTTAAAAGTCTTGAACAAAAAAACATCCACGTTGGGACGAATATGGTAGGTACTTACGTCCATATACTGACCCTAAATTTACTTCAGTAAAACGTCTTCGTGGCGTCGTATATGGTACGTCCTGATATTGACCCTAAATATACGTCAGTAAGACGTACACTTTGTGGCGAATATGGTACGTCCAAAAACTGACCCTAAATAGACGTCAGCAAAACGTCCTCTTGGCGGCGTATATGGTACGTCCAGATACTTGCCTTTAATTTGACGTAAATACGACGTCCTGCTGACGTCAGTTTGCTACCTGGGTTGTCAACCCTCCTCGACTGCAATGAACAGTTTACCACACTTATATCATAAACTACTAGCTATTTTCTGAACATACATAAATATGAAATTTATATTATAAAAAATACAATTAAACTTAGTAAGGTTTTAATTATTAAAAGAACAAAATTTGTTTACGATTAAAATTAATAACACATTACATGGTAAAAATTTAAATAAAGTAAGTTAAACTTAACTAAATAATTACTCATTATTAATTAATTGTTTATCGTATCAAAATATGATAGAACAATCACATAAAATGCTCTGTTGAAATTTATAAATCATTAGGAACAAATTAGAATTGAATTTGATGATTTAGATCAAATTTAGCTCTATTACCTTCATTTGTATCTCTTTGGGTAGCGTGGAATTGCGCAATAATGAGCTAAATTAATTGATGCATCCCATTCGTGTTCAAATGAGAGACTGAAATAGATTAGAAAAGGGATGAACCTTTAACTCGTTGAAAAGGTTTCTAAAATGAAAATTTGCAAACCAATAAAAAAAAATCCAGTAAAATTTTTCATGCATCAGAAATTACGTACCTAATGTCTTCTCGGAAGTTTATGAATATTTTTGTTCTATGTAGTGTTTCTATTTAGTGTTAATAATTATTTTTAAGACCTTTAATCCTGTTTTTATTTACAGTTCTGTTTATTTCCGAATCTATACACATAATAAAACAGTTAAAAAAGTGTGTCTGTACATTAAATATATTTCCAAAAAATATATTGGGGGCGATGGAGACATAGTAATAGAGTAAGAATTAAAAAAAAATGTCTGTCTGTTTGTCTGTTTGTACAGGCTAATCTCCGGAAATACTGGACGGATTCGAATGAAACTTTTTTTGTTATATAGCTATTAAGCCTGGGCAACATATAGGGTATAAATGATTTTGGAAAATAGAACGCCTGATGCAGAACCGTAATGGTCCAGCTAAACTATAAGAGATATAAAAATGTCGCCTTAGTAAAAGTTGTTCAACCTGATGAGCATTTTCCAGAGACATAAAATTCACGCGAAGTTTTTTTATTTAATCATATATTTTTTTGGAATATTACCCTTCTGTATTGGTTTGTGTCCAATCTTACGAACTACCTAAAGGCATTTAATTGCACGATGCCTCGTCCTATCTAACCCATATAAGTAAAAAACGATACAGACGCCAAATATACCATGATGACTTGGACGACTAAGTTAGCGGCTGGTTATAGCGACCACTAAGGTACTAATGAAACCCATTGGATATGGTTCGATCCATCACCGTTTACAGGCCAGGAGTGGCAACGGGATAGTGGGTAATTTATTTGATTATTACAGAGTATTTATACTAAAACACTATACAGTGTTATAATGAATCTACACGTCTACTTAGTTTGTGATGCGCTAAATTAACAAAATAGATTATTTGCTTATTAATTAATAAATCCTTGTGATGCTGTCGTACTGGCCAACCTTTAATAGAAACGAACGAAAATAGAAAGTTAACACATTTTCCAGATAGTGCACATACAAACAAGCTAACAATAAAAAAATCTGAGGCTAGCAAATTGCCAACCCTAGTGATAATTATGCACGACACGTGCAAGGCTCTGAAACGATAAACGGGCGCACGTACGAACGGAACGTAGATTTGTGTCGCGATGTGTGACGTGGCACGTGACATCTGTAAACGGAAAAGAATGCTAAATGAAAGGATATTTGTATTTATGTTGCCTTTTATTGACCGCCAGATAGGGATAGATGGAGACTAAACTAAAGGAAGTTTTCCATTATTATGTACGACACGTGCAAGGCTCTGAAACGATAAACGGGCGCACGTATGAACGGAACGTAGGTTTGTGTCGCGATGTGTGACGTGGCACGTGACATCTGTAAACGGAAAAGAATGCTAAATGAAAGGATATTTGTATTTATGTTGCCTTTTATTGACAGGCAGATAGGGATAGATGGAGACTAAACTAAAGGGAGTTTTCCATTATTATGTACGACACGTGCAAGGCTCTGAAACGATAAACGGGCGCATGTATGAACGGAACGTAGATTTGTGACGCGATGTGTGACGTAGCATGTGACATCTGTGAACGAAAAAGAATGCTAAATGAAAAGATATTGGTATTTATGTTGCCTTTTATTGACAGGCAGATAGGGACAGACAGAGACTAAACTATATAAAGGGAGTTGTTCATTATTAAGCAAGCCACGTGCAAGGCTCTGAAACAATAAACGGGCGCACGTATGAATGGAACGTAGATTTGTGTTACGATTGCTGATGTGCCGTTCCCGGGAATTAAGGAAACTTTAGGCCCGTAAACATTCCCGGAAATATTCCTAAAAAGGAAATTTACGGAAACATTGGGAAAATTCGCGTAAATTTAGAATGGGAATATATCCGTTTCGGAATATTTCCAGCGGCACACCTCTAGTCACGATATGTAACTGAGAAAGAATGCTAAATAAAACGATATTGGTATTTTTGTTGCCTATTACTAACTGGCATATATGGATAGATAAGGTTTGAAGGGAGATAGATGTTCATTATTATGCACACCACGTGCAAGTATCTGAAACCATAAATAGGCGCATGTGTAACCGACGACTAGATTTAATTTTGTGTCGGGATATGTGACGTCGCGCGTGACACTTGTGAATGAGAGAGAACGCTAAATGAAAGGATTTTAGTATTTTTGTTGCTTAAGATTAACAGTTAGATAGGAATAAATAAAGACTAATTGTGTGTTGTGTTGTTCATTATTATGCACACCACTTGCAAAGAAGAGACTCTAAATGGAATGAACATTATTGACACGTGACAACTGACAATTATTGAGAATGACAAAAAAATTGATAATTTTACATCATTTGCAGTTTGTACCATAAGAAATTTCTAAGGACGGTGTCACTTTGAGCGCTATCTTTTTCTTTTGTTATAGTGTTGTTTGCAAAAAAAATTGCAGCTAGCTAATTTTTTTTAAAGAAAACAAATTCTAGGTCTACGACGCACTATCTATCTTGACAGACAGAACGAAATAATGTCATTTATTCACCTATAATATAAGCTTATTGCGATCTTCCTATAATAATCTAGTGGTGAGTCAGCTGTTTTGTTGCCTTATGAACCATTTTACAAGCTTACTAACTAATAAAATCTTCAATCTAGACGCTAAAAAGTTGTTTTAAGTAATATAAAAGAAATTCATGAAACTTGACCCAATTTCGTCTTTTAATTGCGAACACTAAAGTTCGTTTTATCCGATCTTCGGAAAAAGAAATGGAAAAAGTTTTTTAAGAAGGGTTGAGCGGAAGGTCGCTTGGCTTTAGTTCTGAATTATTACTTTGTAGCTCCATCTTCATAGTGTTACATTGGGTTCGGGACTGTTTAATAGGTTTCTAACAAGGAGTGAGGTTTATGGGACTTCTAGAAATTGTCCAATCATTGTTATTAGTATTACGGAACTTACCGCGATTGATATAGTTTTTTGCCAGATATTTCGGCTACCCTTTTGCCGTGGTCGCTGGCCAACTGAGGAACTGCGATGGATATGGCTGTCAAGGGTAACCACATCGGTCTACCCTCTTTCTTCGTCGTTTGTTACATAAGTCTTGCAAACTCAAAAATCATACATTGTCCGATCATCAAGATAATTTTGCTAGACTAAGAAATTAGAAGATTGATCGTTGAAAATGTTTAAATTAATAAATAAATAAATATATAGGGACAAATAACACTGATTGAGCTAGCCCCAAAGTAAGTTCGAGACTTGTGTTATGGGATACTAACTCAACGATACTATATTTTATAACAAATACATATATAGATAAACATCCAAGACCCAGGACAACTTGAAAAAGGCCATTTTCTAACTTGCTCTGACCAGGAATCGAACCCGGGACCTCTGGGTGGCGGAATAGCATGGTGACCATTGCGCCACGGAGGTCGTCAAATTGATAGGCTGAATCCCTCCCTCTTTCGCCGTACATTAATTAAATGCACGTACATAATCTTAAAAGACTTCTGATTTTACTTTTTTTACCTTGAGGCTTAACATTAAAGGGATGCGGATACATAAGTTATGTGCAATACGAGCAGTGATTTTTTATGACGCTCGCGAAATAGGCACAAAAATGTTTGTCGGATAAGTCCGATGTTCGCGTTCCAAGAGTTGAACTGATCCGGTTATGTTTTCTTGTTTTTGCATAGCCTTCGGAATCCTTAGATGACTACATACAAATTAAATTACATTTGGAGAAAAGCGAAAAGCACAAAGAACTCCGACAGCACATCTGAATTTGCAATAAGGAACGTGATTAGACGAAGAAGAATACTATACCCTGATAAAAGTCAGCTTTCTACAAATAAAGAATATTATTTAGGTAAATTGAATGCCGTCTCAAGGGCGCATTATTCACGTTTGGCCTTCGCTCGTAGTCATCTAAATCGGGCTATGGGGGAAACGCAGCGTGAATTCATGGCGCCCATAAAAAGTACTTTCAATTTCAGCATAGAAATGGATGCTGTTATGGAAATTTTACAGTTTGAATCGCTTTGGATTTTTCCGTTTAGTATTCAGTACATGTCTAGGACCTTTTTAGTACTGTATCTTTATACCTTACTATGTGTAAATGTAGGATATTAGATTGTTAGTTTTCTTGAAACTTTCAGGATCTAAACCATTATTACTCTAAGTGAATGAACAGTTTGAATGTCTTTAAATAGAATCCAGACTAGTGTTAGGAGATGTCAAGAAAACCGTTTCTCCAAAAACAAGAAAAGTACGATGCTCTGCAATCAATGATACCTATTGTCCTGCCCAAAATGCCACACATTTGCCGTAGCAGGCATTGATCGAATTATGTTCTAGTTGCATTAGTGTTACCAATATTTATGTAATGGTACAAATGCAACTTTATCGGTTGCAGTAGTACCACGGGATACATTTCAATGGTACTAGTGAGAATGAACGCTGGTGTTGGTTGGTTTTAGTTGTATTATGTAGCATTTTGACTCGAGAAGACCCAAATGAAGTTAACAGTGACAAAAGAGGTGACAGATTGAGAACGGTCTTTTTGTTTTTAGTGTCGGTAGGTATAAATCAAGTAAGTTCTTTTATAATACGAAATAATTTTAATTAGAATCCTAAGAGAAATGTAAATGGAATTGTTAGAAATAACAGTTACGTAACCGAATTATGTTATAAACAACCGTTGGTATTATTCATTTGTAATTCATCAAGCTTGGAATTTCATTTATAATACTTGTTATCCGTAGATGTTAAAATAATAAAAATGTATGAATAAAAACTCCTCTCGTTAATTTTAACGAGTATCCAATACAAAGCGCTTTATTCATGATACGAATAGTGATGCTACCCACGATAAAAGATGAGAGAATTTTATAATAGAACTCACTTTATGAATATAGAGCTACCTACTAAATCGAGTAAAAATAACGTAGTTATGTTTGTATTCACTACCTAACCTACTATAATGTATAAAAAAGACAAAATAACCTAATGTGAAGATATTAGGTATCTCTGTGGCTCTTGAACAGGGCTTCAGGTGCGATTCCCAGACAGATCAAAGCGGATAATGGTTTGGTTCAGATTATTTGACTGTTAAACCCGTTAATAGATTCTATGGTCGTCATTCAACCTGTGTATAATTATCATAATAAATCTAATAATTAAACAAATCATTACCTTTTTTTTAAGAATAGGATAATTTCGCAAAAAAAAAAAAATGCAAGCAATCAGGCGATGCGACGTAACTGGATTATTCGATCAAGTGTAGCTTAAATATCGTATGATTGATCGATGCGCGCTCCGCGTGATTCGATTTTGAATACAGGGCTGATATAGCCTGAAATAATATTTTTTATAGACTTGAACTGCTTTGTTATTAGATGCCTAAAAAAATTATAAACTATAATTTAATGTGATGTAACTGGAATATTAAATCAAAAGTTACGATACGAAAATTAGTGATAGATGCGCGCTCCACGTTGATTCGATTTTTAATACAGGGCTGACACAGCTTGAAATATAATTTTTTATAGACACTGTTTTGCTATTAGAGGTCTAAAAAAGATTTATGAGCTAGCATTTGATGAGATGTAACTGGATTTAATCAAACGTTACGATACGAAAATTACTGATAGGATATAGGGCTGACACAGCCTAAAATATAATTTTTTATAGACACTGTTTTGCTATTAAATGTCTAAAAAGATTTATGACCTTTCATTTAATGTGATGTAACTGAATTATTCAATCAAACGTTACAGTATGAAAATTACTGATTGATGCGCGAACGATTTTGAATACAGGGCTGATATAGCTTAAAATAACATTTTTATAGACCTGAACTGCTTTGCTATTAGATGTTGTCTAAAAAAATATTTATGAGCTATCGTTTGATGAGATGTAACTGGAATATTAAATCAAACGTTACGATACGGAAATAACTGATGAATGCGCGCTCCGCGTTGATTAGATTTTTAATATGATTTTTAATACAGGGCTGATACAGCCTAAAATATCATTTTTTTATAGACTTGAATTGTTTTGCTATTAGATGTCTAAAAAAGATTTATGAGCTATCATTGATGTTATGTAACTGGAAAATTCAATCAAACGTTACGATACGAAACTTACTGATAGATGCGCGCTTCCCGTTGATTCAATTTTTAATACAGGGCTGATACAGCCTACAATTACATTTTTGATAGATATTGAATCGTTTTGATGCCAGTTGATGTCTGTAAAAAGATATGAGATATAACTTGATGTGACGTAACTTGGTTATTTGATCAAAGCTATTTAGATACTTACCGTATTTTTAGATTACGATGATATTTGATTTTGAATAGGCTGATCTGATACAGCCTAAAATATTTTTATATAGACATTGAACTGTTTTGCTACCAGCTGGTCTTTGTGAAAGATATAAGCTATTATTCGATGTGACGTAACTGGATTATTCGATCAAACGTTACTTAAAAACGAAATCTATACATCTATCTATACATATAATAAAACAGTAAAAAAAGTGTGTCTGTACATTAAATATATTTCCAAAAAAAATATTGGGGGCGATGGAGACGTAGTAATAGAGTAAGAATTTAAAAAAAAAGTCTGTCTGTTTGTCTGTTTGTCTGTTTGTACACGCTAATCTCCGGAAATACTGGACGGATTCGAATGAAACTTTTTTTGTTATATAGCTATTAAGCCTGGGCAACATATAGGGTATAAATGATTTTGGAAAATGGAACGGCTGATGCAGAACCATAATGGTCCAGCTAAACTATAAGAGATATAAAAATGCCGCCTTAGTAAAAGTTGTTCAGCCTGATGAGCATTTTCCAGAGACATAAAGTCCACGCGAACGAAGTCGCGGGCTTCGGCTAGTAACTGATAAATGCGCGCTCCATGTTAATTTTATTTTAAATAACATATAATAAAACAGTAAAAAAAGTGTGTCTGTACATTAAATATATTTCCAAAAAAAATATTGAGGGCGATGGAGACGTAGTAATAGAGTAAGAATTTAAAAAAAAATGTCTGTCTGTTTGTCTGTTTGTCTGTTTGTCTGTTTGTCTGTTTGTCTGTTTGTCTGTTTGTCTGTTTGTCTGTTTGTACACGCTAATCTCCGGAAATACTGGACGGATTCGAATGAAACTTTTTTTGTTATATAGCTATTAAGCCTGGGCAACATATAGGGTATAAATGATTTTGGAAAATGGAACGGCTGATGCAGAACCATAATGGTCCAGCTAAACTATAAGAGATATAAAAATGCCGCCTTAGTAAAAGTTGTTCGGCCTGATGAGCATTTTCCAGAGACATAAAGTCCACGCGAACGAAGTCGCGGGCTTCGGCTAGTAACTGATAAATGCGCGCTCCATGTTAATTTTATTTTAAATATAATAAGGCTGATACTAGCCAAAATATTTTTTTATAGATATTGAACTGTTACTGCTATCAGCTGATCTTTCAAATATTATTCAATGTTACCTGGATTATCCGATCAAATACAACATAAATATCGTATGATTGACGTACGATTGATCGATGTGCACTCCGTGTTGATTCGATTTCGATTACACGGCTGATACATCCTAAAATAACATTTTTATACACATTGTACTGTATTCCTACCAGTTGAATTCTGTAAAATAGATACAAGCTAGCATTCGATGTGACGTAATTGGATTATTCGATCAAACGTAACGTCAATACCGAATGACTGATAAATGCTTCTGTATTTGATTTATAAATGTTTTAGTTAAAATTGTTTCGTATTTTGCTATCTTAAGTTTTTTGTGAAATGTAATCAAGGGGGTTACTCCGAAAGCAGTACATAAGGCGGACGTTACTGCGTATCCGCGTTTCAGCGTCAAGCAACATTGAGCACTAACTTATGATGATAAAGTCGAATTTGGTTTGACATAGAAAAAGAACGTCACTATCGTACGACGAACGTATTATTTTATGGAGTAGGTAGCCCCCTTGTATCTTTGATTGTTCTAAAATTTTACACATCTTCCAGTATAAATCCATTGTTGATTGTTCCATAAGGACGTCAAATTTTCCATCAAAACTTAAGTAAAACACAATGAATAGCAATTCAATTTCGTTTATCTCAAAAACAACTTCGGAAAGGAATAAGATACTTATTCATTGTTGTTTATTGAAACGCCCACTTATAACGTGAAAATGGTCGGAAGAAAGTAGCTCTGCTATTATGATTATAAATGAAAAAAATATTGGTTTTCGAATTAGGTAGCTAATGGAAAAAAGCCAGATATTTTCCTTTTTATTTAAAGTCATGAGTCATGTAAACATGAAAGGGAGACTTTTCTCCAACAATGGGACACTAGATAGGGTCACGTTGGCACCCACCCTTTGGGTACGGAACCCTAAAAACGTTTCTGTTAAAAAAAACGAAAAGTATGTAGGGAAAGCTGCAGATCATGATTTAATAATAAAAAAACAAGTTGGAAACAAAGAAAAATGAACCCTGCAGAAATCCATACAATAACATTCAATACAATTACAAACAGAAAATCCAATACAGAGAATAAACTAGCTGAATCAGAAATACAATTCCTCGAAGAGTCCTAGCCATCTATCTTATAATGGAGTCTGGTAAACAAAATCATCATTTATACCTTGACAGGATTTGTGGAAGATCCGTCAACTAAGAACGTTATGAAAATATTATTTGGGGAAAAGCTAAGATGAAAATCGAGAAGATGCGTCTGTAAAGCTTAAAATATTAACATTGAAATGTATTAAAAGTGCTTATATTTAGTTTATTTTTTAATTATGTGGACGAACAGGCATAAGACCCCCAAAGCGCTTAGCAATCAACTTTGTCTACTGCTATCTTTAAAGGAAAATTTTATAACCTTCTTAGGATACCTAATTAAAATAGATTTATTATAATAGAAGGCAAAATAGAGTGTAGGAGAAGAGGAAAGCCCAGGCACAGTTATATGAAGCAAGTCAAGGAAGAGGTGACAGGCGTGTCAAGAGGTTGGCAGAAAATAGAACATAATGAAAGAAACTCCACAGACAAGAGCACCGCTCTTAAATTAAGATGATGATTACATATACAATATACACAATTGGTATTGCATAAATTCATAAACTCTACATAATATTGGTTTGGCAGCTTGTGAAGATAATGTGCGCGCACAGCACTTTTAAACGTTTGGCGACTAGAAGCTTTGCGGATATCCGGATTAAGATCTTATTTCGATCTTTAAAATGTATTTTGTTCCCTTAAAAATATATATTTATCCGTATCTTCGTTTTCGTTTCCATCAATGTAAACACACGGCACTGAATTTTTTGTGCCCTGAAGGTTTGTAAAAACATCAAATCTAATAACTCGCGACGAAGATTAATTTTACAAACTACGCGAGTTTTTGTCATCCGAATTTGTTTTGGATATTATTTTTCTTGAGTTTTGACACTGACAAACGAATTTTGTTCTTATCATATAGTGGTTTTTTTTGTTAAAGTATGAATGACAAAGGAAGAGAAAACAAGTAAAATAGTTATATTTTAAAGTGATGCTAAAAATTAACTATCGGTAGATAGTTATAGGTTACCTATACCTTTTATATTCAAATAAAGATAACCCAAAAAACGATTTTTTTAAAATTTCATGAAATTTGTTAGGCATATCTAGGCCGATGACATAACCCAAGTCATGAGAAAGACCTGGATGAAAAAAGCTCAAAACCAAATAAAATGGCATGGAGGAAACTTACACTCAACAGTGGACGGAGAAAAGTTTAAAGAGAAAAAAGAAGGCCAGACACAATAGTTAAATAGAGTCGGTATATCCACACAAGTCTGTAAGGAAACATTTCTTTTGCGAACTTTCTAGAAATTTAATCAGTCTACATCTTTTTTCTTCATTCAAGAAATAAGGCTGCAAAATCAGCCTGAAGTACTGACAAAAACACACAATTAACTCAACGTTCGCAATAAGCATCCAATCCGATCCGTTGGAAATAGATTGCGTTTCCAATTGCCATTCCTCTATCGCGGATCTCGGCGCTGAATGCCGCTATTTTTCTGTCAAGATGACGGATTTTCTGTCTGGGGCTTAATATTGTTGGTGCGATTGAGCGACTGTCGGATTTAAATTCTGTAACAATTTTTTTGCTACGATAAGAAGTTTAGCAACATTTCACGGTTAAATTTTTTAAAGAAGAAGGTAATTTAACCTTCATCAATTAAATTAATTTTGTGTAATCGGTGCCTATTGCACGCCTAATAAGCGGAACCTTTGAGGTAGTGCTCTACTCGCAACAAGACAAGCATTTTTTAATGGACTTAAACAGTCTATTATATTTTTATTGCACTTAAACAATAATATACGTACAGAGATAAAAAAGCAATTTAAAAATATTGTTGTGCACGTCCGGATGTCTGAGAGGACTTAAGAGCTATGATTAGGCTCAAAATACTTTAGGTACGTGTAATATTTATTTAAAAATTTCATCACGTTACAAGATTGTTTCCTATTGAAAGTGTCGTTTAATTATAAAGAATAAGGCGTTTTCCAGTGAAAAAAATGAGGTTGAAAACATTCTCAATAGATGGCGCATAACAGTTTCGAGATCATTCCGTCAAAAAAGGAATAGGCCATTTGGTTCAATCCTTTTTATAAATTGTAATTGTTTAACCAATCTTGGAGTTAACTATTATATTATTAAAATATACACATGCACAAAAATTTTTATATTTTAAAGTAATAACAAAAATATTAAATGTTCCAAAGACAAACTCATACCATGAAAATTTTATATGAATTAGACATTGACGGATCGATTTAAGTGATTGATGCGCTATCTATGTTATGTGACGGTACATTTTTTTTTAAAGATAACGACTATTTCTTCATATGTTTGGGTTTTGAAGACAAATCTAACGATGCTTTAAATATCGCAATCCATCCAACCGTTTGCCAACGAGGCAACTTATTTGATTCTACAGACATTTTAGTTTCATTCCCCTGAAAATGCATAAAATAATTTAAATTCCAGACTAATACAGCAAAACAACAAATGTTTCTCTCTGACAAACGTAATTTAGAATTCTAGTTATTCCCGTTACTAGCTATTTCTCGTTTGTTATTCCAAACATTCGCTTAAATAACAAACCAGTATTGCTGTTATTTTTGTTTTACACAAAATTAGCTCTCGGCTTTGTTTTTGTGTTGAAATAATATTTTAGATTTCATGAATATATTAATTGTAGATGTTGTATAAATGACACTTATAATAAATTGCGAAAAAGATGGCTGTTGGAATTGTTTTTGTTTTTTCACGCCTGGTCTATGTATCTGTAGGGATATCTATGTATCATGTGCATTTGTGTAGGTATCTATTTACAGATCTTCTTCTTCCTTTCTTAATCTCACTCTAGGTGGCGTCGGCACAACATGCAAGCGTTCATTCTACCACAGAGTAATAATATACTACGTATCTACTCTCATCTTGAGGTCATTTTAGTGTCCACTGCACGAGCCAGAGGATTTGCCCTACACTTTCCACGCTGGACAGACGGGTTAGAGAGGTCTCATTGATGTTTATAAGTTTTACTTAGCTTGTATTTTCTAAGTCGCCTTCTAGGACATCCACGGGAAGACTTGGAGTGGTTCTTATCTACTCTGCCGGAAACTACACGGCGATTCTATTCTACCCTATTCTTTGTCATCTCAACTCAACCGTTTGTATACTTACTAACTTACCTATATATTTTAAGATACACAATAAACTTTTTAATTTGGTAGTGCACTCATGGCATTAACTTAAGCGTCGTGGGTACGAAATTTTTCATCATATGTCATGTTTTGATTTGGATTACTACACCCTTGTTTTTGCGTCGGGGACAAAAGTCTCTGCGATACAGCTCATCCGAAAACGCTCACACCTTAAAGGTCAGAAGTCCTCTAATTATTTTCAAGTCAACCCGCATCTTTACCGACGGGACCTTACAAAGAGGTTTAATTAAAACCTAAGAATTTGTTAGGTGCACGGACGGAAAGTTGTTCAACAATATAATCCGGGGTATTTTAATATTACACGCGCTGCTTGCGTTGTTTGAAATGAGGGCCAATTCAAATTGCTGCGTTTACATTTTGAACGTGGAGGGAGACTATTTTTGCTGGTATGTTCAAAATTATGCTAGAGCCGGTTTAATTTTGTACCTCAGGCGTCACCTGTGTGGTATCTTGTTTATCTTTTTGTGTTGGTTGGCTTAAGAATCCCCTTACCCTAGACTTTGCCATACAAACGTAGTCTACGTTTTATTTTGAAACCACATGTCAGATTTCGGTAAAAAAAAATGTAATTTTAAAGAAATTGCAATTATCAAGGTTAATAATTGGTTTCCCATACTGGTGGTCAAAAATGATATAACACACTATATTCTATTTCATGTCGGGAACCAATTATAACCCTAGATAATTGCAAAATCTTTGAAATTACAAATTTTTGTCGAAATCGGGCATGTTGTTCCGAAATAAAACGTCGACTACGTTTATATAGAAAAGTGTAGTTTGGTCTAGGGTAAGGGGACTCTTAAATGGCACTATATTTTGTCCCTCCAATGAGTCGTCACTCTTATGTCACTCTCCGATGACGACAGGTCGTATTTGTGCAGCTGTTTGGGAATTAAAATGTATCGTTTATTTCATAAAATAATTTAAATACATGATATATTATCCCCAAAGTGATTATAAAACACTGTTCCTATCAGAAGTCCGTATTGATATAGGTCCAATAAATTACTCATATATCGACAAATGTTTCCCAATAGGTTTCTGAAACCTTTTGTTTTATTGTAGTACTGTTTTAATCTAAGCTTAGCTTATTCATTCTTTTTTCATTAAATTTAACAATATTTAGTAGGTTCTGTATAGTAAATTTACTGACCGAACGAGCAAAGCGAGTTTTGTTTGTATGTAGGTAGCTTTGTACGATGGTCCGAAATTGATGAAATTTGGTAGGCTACATGCCTACCAAATTTATTTATTATGGAAATTATGGAAATATCAATAGAATTATCAAGTACGATGGGCATCAAATCGGTTCATTAGTTTATGAAATATTAATGAAAATATCCGCGAACTATGACAATAAATAAATAAATAAGATATAATGCGCTTTGGTTTCGTTGGCTACATAAGCCAACGAAACCATAGCTCATTCTAACTTTGGGTAGCACCATCTAAGTGTTACTTAGTGAACATAATAGCGAGGTCTAAGTTCGTGGCGAACTACTACGTAGTTTAATTTTACTACGTAGTTTAATTTTATTTATCTGTTCCTGTTTTTTTTTCTCAATCAATTTATAATTTAGCGGTATGTAACAATTTGACGTTAATCGTTGTGCGAAGCCAAACGAAGTGACTGTTATAAAGAGATACATACATACATACATACTATCACGTCTTTATCCCTAATGGGGCAGACAGAGCATTTTGGGTCTTGCGGTTCTATGCAGAGCCCAGGGCCGCAAGACCCAAAAGCCACTTTTAGCGTCATGGTGGGCGAGAAGATGGAAAAGCAATCAATACAGTGATGGGTTGCTAGCCGCATCGCCTGTTAACATGATTTGCATTTTTGCCCATTCCCTCGATCGGCTTTTATGATCTGCGTGGGAAGGAAAGCAGCTGGTACATTCTAAGTTTTTTTATTTCTCCCAGACCAGCATGGGACTATAAAGTTATAAAGTATGTATAAAGAGATATTATAAAAATAACTGTTAAGTGGTATAATTGAAATTTTAAAATTGGTTGTTGGGTATTAAAGTTAGTATAATTTAGTATTTAAAAATATCATAGTATACAAACAAACCAAACATTTTTTTTTACTATACTATAAGTGATACGAGTAACATGAGAGAAAGAACAAAGCTAAACTTAAAGAAGACTTGTCCGTGATCTTGCTACAAACACAATTACCAACAAAATGAGATTTTCCTAATCTAACTTCCACGACTTGAGTTTCACTTTCAATTTTAATCATTCTTAGTAAACATTCTAAAAAGAAATGTCAATACTCTGATTCTTATTTTATTCATGACAGTTATAATATCTTTTCTGAACTTTAAATATGAAGATAAATGGAAATAGCGGAAGGGGAAGACCAAAAAAGAGGTGGATGGAGTGCGTAAGGCAAGATATGGTTGTAGCAGGAGTAGATGTTAGTATGACGGGAAACAGAGGACTGTGGAAGGAGAAGACATACTGCGCCGACCCCCGATAATGGGATAAGGTGAGGCAGATGATGATGAGTCATAATATCTTTTCTTTTTAACCCCTGCCTGTCTGTCTATATGTTACACGTACTAGAGGTAATTGGAATTAGGCGAGGCAATTTTATGCGCCTTTTAATAGAAGGCAAATAAATAAAGGGAAATAGGAGAAGAGGAAAGCCGACACAGCTATATGATGCAAGTCAAGGAAAAGGTGACTGAAAACAGAACAGAATAGAAGCAACTACACCGTCAAGCCCACTGCTCTTAAATTATGATGATAATACTATGCCTGGCATGATAAACCAATTACGATGCGAGCTATGTTAGATAAAAATTGGTTTAGTGATTTAAAAGCAACGGAGTGAATTTTGGCAAATAAACTGGTTTAACGAAGAAGATAATTTTCAACATTCCGTTTTTCTTTTTCTTTTGGGCTCAGCTAGAAAAGTAAAATGGTGGCTCGCATTTTATATATTTTTTAAATTTATTACTACTAGCTGAAGTCCGCGACTTCGTTCGCGTGGACTTCATGACTCCTGAAAATACTCATCAGGCTGAACAACTTTTGCTGTGCAAATTTAGCTGGACCATGGTTCTGCATCAGGTTTTCCACTTTCCAAAATCAATTATACCTTTTATGTTTTCCAGGTTTAACAGCTATATGACAAAAAAAGTTTCATTCGAATCCGTCTAGTCGGAGATAAGCGTGATCATACATATATATTTTTTTTGCTATCTTTTATTCTTTTTTGGTGTCTATCTATTTCAGTCCAAAAAACTAAATATAAAGACAAAATATTTTTACTGTTTCACTATATGTATTGATGAGGGTCGCTGGATAATTAATAGTTTTTTTTGGAGACAAGAGCTCTAAACACTCTAAGGTCTATCACGAGAATTTCATTACAACAAACGTATATTCGGTACGTTACGGCCGAACGTCGGGACCCTACTCAACACCCGTTAGATTAGCATCGTACTAATGACCCAGGGTTAGTCCCAGTGGAATGTATAAAACATGAGCTAAGTTGTGCTTATATATGTCGGAGATCAAGATGAATTTCCTTTTATTATTGTTTTATCTGTGCAAAAAGAAAGTTGTTTACTACAACGCAGAACGGTCAGATTTTCAGATAAAGAAATACGTTTCAACGAGCATAAAAGCGGTTGCTCTAGCGACATGTGACCTAGTCTTGTTTAAACCGCCGTACTGTGCACAACTCGTTTATGTGTTTGACGGTAAGCCCTGGTTGACATAGAATATCTGTGTGGGCTAGAGCATGGTACAATAAAATAAGGTATTCTCTTCCCGTGACAGCTGATGACGTAGGTGGAACTTGACTACGTCACAGTTTGATATGTTGCCACTGTGTGAAATTGAATTACCTGAGCGTAATGCATTTTTGAACTTTATATACCAATTTCGAATTAATAATCCATTATATCAATTTATAAAATATTGAATTGATAAATCACGCGAGAATCGCGAGATACTAAATAGCTAAGTTACTTAATGTTTTTTTAAATATTCATGAACTAATTGGGAAAGTCCTTAAATTTACCGAAAAGAATAATCAGTGGCAACACTTTGTGACGTAGTCAAGTTCCATCTCGGGAAGAGAATACCTTATTTTATTGTACCATGGGCTAGAGGGTTTAGCTCATGTGGTTCAAACTAATGGATCAGCGCGAGGTGAGGTGTTGACTTATCGTCACATGTTTACTAAGGCCCGCATATGGTTTTTTGTTCCTACATGTAAATATATATGATATACCAGAATTGTTGCATTACCCTTTGTACTAATAATATTGTAGACTGTTATCCGGATATATTTAAAGCACGACTAAGTACATATTACGAATTACTTTTATTTTATTTCAGTATAAAAAATCTTAATTTGTAACGTTATTTAATAATAACTGTGGTCAATGAATCAGGAATTAACAGGTAAGCAATATTCAGCAAAACTATTACGATATGCAAATTGAATTTAAAGCTCGTAATATTTAAATTAAGACCGTGTTAAAATGTATGACCTCGTAATTATAATAATATGGAAAATACGCATCTGATTAAATTTTGGAACAAATGACATGTTGGAAATTGACGTATTGGAAATTTCGTAAATGAGAAAAGCAAACAAATAAACAGTCATGGCAAACTATCTTCGATAAAATTCGAGGTACTTTTGGCAGCCCTTTCATAATGAAGCTACATTGTGAAAGAACCTACAAATCTTAATTGCAGGTGCCGACAGATAACAAAAAATTATATATTTCCAAATTGGTATAGGCGTCTTTGAGTCATCATCATCATCATCATTTCAGCCGCACAGCGTCTTTGAGTAATACATGAAAAATAATAATATATGTTGATATCGGTTAAAACTACTTTTAGCTTAGTTTTTATGTGTTAATCAAAAAGCAACACAAATTAATTCAAACGAGTGTTTTGAATTTTGCAAAAACTAGCTTATGAAAATGAGCTTTGTTGCGAAAAGGAACCTAATAAATTCTATCTAAAACTTATCTTGAAGTACGATTTAATAAAATCCTCAAAATCGATTTTCATTATCACTAAACAATTTTTTTAAACTCTTTAATTCTTACAAATGGATTACACTTAATATCTATATCTATACATACAATAAAACAGTAAAAAAAGTGTGTCTGTATATTAAATATATTTCCAAAAAAAATATTGGGGACGATTGAGACATAGTAATAGAGTAAGAATATTTGAAAAAATGTCTGTCTGTTTGTCTGTATGTCTGTTTGTCTGTTTGTACACGCTAATCTCCGGAAATACTGGACGGATTCGAATGAAACTTTTTTGTTATATAGCTATCAAGCCTGGGCAACATATAGGGTATAAATGATTTTGGAAAATGGAACGCCTGATGCAGAACCATAATGGTCCAGCTAAACTATAAGAGATATAAAAATGCCGCCTTAGTAAAAGTTGTTCAGCCTGATGAGCATTTTCCAGAGACATAAAGTCCACGCGAACGAAGTCGCGGGCTTCGTCTAGTATTTAATAAATTCTTCTTCTTTTTGTAAATTAATTACCATGAAAACATCTTAGAAACCAACATTAGGTAAGTACCGAAGTTCTAATCTCAGTGTACATTAAGTCTAAGCTAAGACTTTGTTCTCCAATTAATTGGAGACACAATTGGAAATCCACGGATGAGTAAACAGTACTCTGACACGTCTAGGTTACAGCGTGTAGTTAATTAATTGTTGTGCCTTTAGTTTACTTATTATACTGTCTTCTAGTAATTAAAATGTCACTTTAGTATTTAACTATAAACATAAGTAACCAGCTGATCAGCCAGTTTCTACAAGATCAAATAATGTTCTGAAATGAACATTTACAAATCTGCTTCTTAATATTAGTTTAATAGTATAATGCTGCCAATTATAGAAGTGCTGATTTTTCTATTAAATTATTTTATCGTTTTATTAAATTGGTAGATTACTAACCATAAGACATTTTGTGTATTATAAATAAATATAGTTAAATATTTTCGCCCATTATCACACTAAAAGTGGCCTTAGGATCTTACGGCCCTGGACTCTACTTGAGCCACGAGACTCATAATGTCATTGTTTGTCCCATTATAAATACGTTATTATATCTATCAATTAAACAACCTCACATTTAAATAACCATTGTTCTTTAAACAAATTTAATAACACCACAACCCTCGCAATTAACAAAAGATTTTACAATTTGTTTGCTGAAAGACTCATTAATCTCACTTTGTAAATTTAATATGCGTTTTCGGTGTAGCGAAATTAATTAAATTTCATGTGATATGACCAGAATGACGTGACAAGCTTATGAGGAATTCCATTGTATCGTACATGATAATAATGAATAGGTCAGCTATGAGCTACGTTTACACCGAAGTTGTATTAGTGAATTAATCTTGGTATTTTTTGAAGACCTCCGTAGCGGTCGTGGTCACCACGCTAGATTTTTTGCGTCCTGCGACCATTTCTCCTCAAATATCTGATGTCATCACTCCAACGTTTTCTAGGCCAGCCTGGCTTCCTGCGACCTCTTTCTCTCTCTTTCTTTCTCTCATCTCAGCGTATTTCCAGTAGCATCCTCAGCTATAGTGCTGCACTTTGCACGGTCTTAAGCATCCTTGGTTGTAAGACGAAACCTGGCTTCCTGCGACCATCTGCAATAATCCATCCTGTGACAAGTATGACTTAAACTCGCGTCGATAAGGTTCCGTACGTTGAATATCTAAGTTCATCTAATCATCTACATATAATTATATTTAAGTGTATACTCTGTCGATGGAGTCCGTTAGATTTGTTTCTTTTCTTTGCCAGCTTGAGGTTTTTACCATCTTGTGTAGACGTGTTTATATTTAGAATATTGGGAGCTTAAATATGAGATAAACAAGACATGTGTTATTGTATTAAAATTAACATATTAGGCTTACGTAATCAATGTTCAGACGTGAGGAATTTCATTATCTTTTCTAGCTCTAATCTTATTGCTTTGTTGTAACGAACCTTACAGGGTTTATTAGGCAACAATGTAAGTCTGTTACTTGATTAGGGTCTGCGCCTTTGGTTTTAGTAACGTTAATTTGAAACAATAAATTTAGTATACACCTGAGCCCTTAAATACATTTCTTAGGATCGTGCGTGGGAAATCTCACTTCTGAAATGCTCGCGAATAAAACGATATTTTTTTATCTTGCTTAGACTAAAAGTCAGTTTTAAATGTTTTATTATGGTAATAATAACCTGATTACCATTATTATTTACATGCCTAGTAGGTATTTACGTTTTTGTCTGACAAAATAGACAGAACCAAGGTTCTTAAGATTTGTTTGGTTATTTAATTGATGATTGTGCGTCTGCGATATGGCGGCTTTTTAATCCATTAACTGGTTCTTTGAATAACAAGAAAAACTTTAAAAAATCTATTTGTATTTAAAGTAACAAGCTCATTAGTATACATTATTATCATTTCAGCCGCATGGTTCGCTGCTGGACATAGGCCTCTCAATTTCCAAAATAACCGATTTAAAGTGGCCTGTATCCAGTGCCTTTCAGCAAACCTAAGTCAGGTCGTCAAACCACCATGTGGGTGGGAGTCCCAAAACAACAAGCTTATGGAATTTATATATTTTACACACGGAACCCTCTAGACGCGAGTTTAACTCGTACTTGTCCGGTTTTTTGTTTCCAAACCAGCGTTGAAAATATTTATATGCTTAACAAAATTTTATTTAAACCAAACATTCGAACCAAATTTTCCATTTGACTGAAATCTAATTTACTAAAAAAGTAAAACACAAATTTTCCGCAATACTAAACAGAATTAATGTTTACCGACCCTGCTTACCTTTGATCCCAGCAATTTCAAAACAAAAAACTCGTGACATTTTCCAAATTTAATCCACTTTTTATCACGTAAACAATTGGGTAGATGACTGGATCAAAAATAAATTATTCTGTACAGTTCCTAAAATAAAAGGTTACAAATTAGTGTCTTTTATCATTGATCATATGAATTTTCAACATGATTTCAGATTTATTAATGAATTGGAAACTGAAAAAAAAATGTATTTCATACCATAATTCCATAGAAAATGTTTGCTTTGACGTTTAGAAAAAGTGTCTCATTTGACTTGTTGTCATTTAGCGGATTATTGTTTGCCTTTTAATAGTAGGTAAAAAAAACTCATTTATTGCACTGACTGAGTATAATAATAATGAAAAGAAAGACCCGGAGTGAAAAGACTTGGAATCTAAAGGAGTAAATATAAAATAGAGTATAATAAAAAGTAAACTTAACATAGAGTAGGTACTCGTACAAAGGCGGAAATGAGAAGACTGAAATGAATTTTTTTTAAGCATATTTTTTACTTTAGTAATAAGAAAATAACATTAAAATTCAATACAATACAATTACCACACGAATTTTCAATTTTTCCTGCAAAAAAATCATGTTTACCTCTCTTATTTTGATCCTAGTAATTTCAAGACAAGAAATTACTTTCCTTGTCACGGAATTAATTATTTGTAAGGCTTTCACAAACAAATTCGATGTGAAATTCAAACGATAAGGCATAAACTCGCAAGTAAGTCTAAGGCTACCAATCCCAGCTGCGGAAGTGCGGAGCTCTGAAGCTTTGCAGAGGCAGTGATAAAATATATATTTTTTCTATGTTGTCCCGCGGCTGGGCAAAGTTCTTCAATATTTCTTTCCGGTGGTGCCATTCCTCAAACGCGGAGTCACTAAACGAACGGTTTTTGTATAGAAAACCCATCCGTTTAAGTGACTCCGCGTTTCTAAAATGGCACTTCTTTTCTTTTTATTTGGCGCTATCTCCTTACATAGTTTTTTACTAAATTTGAGTGAAGTCCTCCTTCACTATATTGTGTTCTTAGGGCTTACTCACCAAAATTCTTTTCGCATGCACAACTCCATACCTAACCTCCTTGGCCTAACGACCTCCGTGGCGTAGTGGTCACCATGCTAGTCCGCCACCCAGAGGTTCCGGGTTCGATCCCCGGTCAGGGCAAGTTGGAAAATGGCCTTTTTCAAATTGTCCTAGGTCTTGGATGTTTATCTATATATGTATTTGTTATAAAATATAGTATCGTTGAGTTAGTATCCCATAACACAAGTCTCGAACTTACTTTGGGACTAGCTCAATCAGTGTTATTTGTCCGTATATATTTATTTATTTATAAAATGTATTATAAAATCCAGGGTTATTCAACATCATCCAAACATATTTCTGTTTGCATCCTCAGCGGCAACGCTTCAGAGCCCGGGGTCCGCTACCAAACCTAGTTGATTTCACAAAGTTACTGGTTTGTACACAGAGCGGCTGCCGTCTGACCTCCGCAACCCAAGGGGCAGACCAAAAACAATCCTTCGATAGGTTTGAGCAAATGATACATGCCGGACCAACAGTTTATACGTGCCTTCCGAGAGACAGAATCATATTGTTTCTTTTCAGATAATCAGATTTAAGCAGGCTTGCATTACAGGCTATAGCTGGAAACAACTTTTTAACAAAGTGTGATTTCCAGTGGAATTCGAACCAACGACCTCCGAATCAAAAAAGCGAACGCATTGAAATATAGGTCATTGAATCCTAAGAAATTCTGACTTGAGGTCCTTAAGGATATAATACACGTGCAAATGGTTTTTGTAAAACTGTTGGCAAATGGCCAAGGATGCTCCAGACGCTCTAAAAGTGTACCTCAGCCTTTACAGCATGTTGTTTTTAAGTACGTGCCATTAGGCAGCCTGAAAAATCTGGGTTGGCCGCTTACATATATGAAAAACAACAAAACAACGACAGCATTACAGATGAGGATGCAACTGGGAATACGCTGAGATGAGAGAGATATAATGCAAAATGTTACATGAGAGTTAGCACAAGATGTTCTGATGATGAAGAGGTGATGGAGCTGAAAGTTTTCCGAAGATATAATTTGTCTTTACATAATTAATTTGCTTTTATCAGCACCACCTGTAGGTTGACTGGTAGAAAAAGCCTTGGGCCTTCAGTCCGCCTGTTACATTTTTGTAATGAAGTTTAATAAATAAAATAAAAAAATAAATTAGGTTAATAAATTACACCGTTTGGTTTCCGGCAGAGTAGAAAAGGGCCATTCCAAGTCCTCCCGTGGATGTCGTAGAAGCGACTTAGGAAATACAAGCTAAACAATGTTTTTACATTAATGAGACCTCTCAAACCCGACAGCGAGGAGAGTGTAGGCCAAGTCCTGTGGCTGCTCTGGCCAAGTATGGCTCTGGTAGTACAGTGAGGGTCGTGCTCCTGCAGTGGTAACAAAAAGACCTGATAATGATGATAATGCCAAAATAAAGTCGGTTAAAGACAATATCCAGTATTTAATGAAATCATCGATAGTGCAGTGACAAAAAAATATATGTATAAACAAACATACATTCGATTCTAACTTTTCTACTGAAAAGAAGAAAACAAATTATAAACCAACTAGATTTCAACAAACACCAACGCTCAAGTTGCAAAAGATTAAAACAAAAGCAATCTCATCAAACACAGATTATATTCATTCAAACTATTAAATTGAAATTCTTGAAAATATCGCATCGGAACTGCAAAGTGGCAACCGCTGGAAACTTTCGAGTTGGCGTCGAGTTTCACGATAATCTAGTATTCTCGAGATCTTTCATACTTTCTTTTGTTATTAGCCGAGTTTATTTGATTTATTTCACTGTTTGCCGCAGCAAAATAGCTTTTATAGATGTTTTCGACCTATCAGAGGATCGGGGGAATTGTCGACTTAAGTATAATATCTCGTAAATATACCTGCGTAATACAGTTATAATAGTAATATTATTAATAGACAAAATTTTATATTGAAGCATAGGTAAACATACTTTTTAGTTAGAATATTATCAATATAAACACTTATCAATACAAATATAACAGTGAAAATCGTGTGTCTGTACATTTAATAAATTTATGAAAAAATGATTGTGCGCATTATAAAAGAAGTAGGTAATGTAATTCAAAAAGGGAAAAATAATTTTTATCTGTCTGTGTGTATATTCACGCTAATCTTCCAAAGCATTGGAATATTAGATTAAGCTTAGCTAAAAGCAACATATAAGTTTTATGTTTCATTGAAAATTGTTATCAAGATTTTTTTTAATTGAACGCGAACGAAAATACCAATTTTCTCCTATATTCATCAACTAGCTGGGCATGAGCCAGGAGAAAAAATAAATGTTGTTCTGCTGTTGAGTCATTGCTTTTTCGCCATATCCACAAATATTATTGCTTGTATTAAATTGATCAAAGATCAACTATATTTCTTTAATATTTTCATTCTCTTAATTAAATCAATTTTCTACGAACAGATTATATATACAGCCATGAAGCTAAATAAAAACGAGCTAAAAAAGTGTAAGTTCCTAGTGCTAAATCGAAATTGGTCGGTTGGTCACAGCGCAGTGACCAAGTTATTGTTATGGCTGTGACCCAATTGCGTGACGTCAGTAAACACAAGCGGACCGTGAATGGCGAACGCTGCAATGACCAAGTTGAATCAGAGCTGGAAGGAAATGCAAAATTAGCAATTTGTTTTATTTAGCTATCGATTTTTGGTGTGTTTTTGGCTAATAACACATAATTTATAATAGTATGACATACAGAACGAAAACTCGCACCGTCCCCCGCAACCTGGCGTCCCCGCAACCCCTCCTCCGCTTTTATGCCTTCTAAGCGCCTGTAAAACATGGTTGTTGTTAATCGCACGTTGACGTTACGCGAGTCACTTGGGATTATTGAACCATAATGATGAGAAACTGCGCATATTTATCATTATTTATTCACGGAAAACAATAATGAACGAAAATTTTACAGATTTCCGAGTGATGAGAACAGGTAAGCAAAGCAACAAATTCTGAGGTAGCGACCCTGATTGTTTAACTCACACCTTTGACGTGTGCACAGTTATATTGTTTCGTTTGTAGTAGTACTAGGTATATTTTTTACTCCGTTTCTATGAAGTGCCATACCTGTGCTAATACTTAAGTCAGATTGTTGAAGCTACTTCAAGACATCCATCATAGTTTCATGTCTGTGATGGATGTGATCCTTTGCCCAGACATGATATACAATACTTGCAAAAAAAAAAGATAAGAAAAGGCATCTTTGCATATACGAGTAGCGCTAATAGAGTATTATATTAACCAGTATTAAATCAAAATTGGTCGGTAACTGTGATCAAGTTATTGTTACGGCTATGACCTAATTGTGTGACGTCATTAAACACAAGCGGACCGTGAATGGCAAACGATGCATTGACCGAGTTGGACCGGGGTTGAACTGGGGTTGGAGAAATTTCAACTTTGCTATTTTTTCTTGTACTTCATTAATATTAGTAAAGCAATTATAAAAAGTTTTAGTAGATACTTGAATATAAAAGAGTACCTATAGGTTTTGTTAGTAAGATTTTTAAATTTCTAATTTATCTAGATGACATGGTGAACGATATCAAAGTGGGTTTGTTTTCAGTGAAAATAAACTATGTTTATTTGGCGAGGCAAACTTTGGCAGTGTTGACTCAAAAATAAGAGATATATTATTCACAATATATTTAAAATGCCAGAGAAAGATATTGGCTTCAGTATACTTACCTATTATCTCTACCTTCTAAGTTCAGGACTTTCTATCCTGGATCCCCGAACGACAGTCATAAAAGACGTGAGGGGAAAAGCTAAAGTTTTATTCGTAGTAATTCGGAAATAAAATATATACTTAGTCACCAACAATGTAGTTCTACCTGACCCAGCCATTTACCGCAGCAGAAAGTGTAACACTCGATTTATCGTTGACAACAAAGTGTATGACCGAATGAAATAAAGTGACGGTAAAATATGGCTCTGAGGTTGTATACGGTAATATATTGCATTGAAATGAAATTGCTATTACTTTTACAAAATATTCTTCATTCAGTGTATTTTTTTTACAGAAATTCCATGGTTTAAGAAGCATAAAGCAAATTATGAAAGAACACTCTCGTCGCTTGCCTGTAACCTAATATGCCATAATAAGGTAGTATCCACTATCCAGGGTCAAAAATAAAGTATTTTGTACTGATAAGTGAATAAAAGTCAAAAAATAATGTAATTTATTCATGGATATTATCAATGAAAAGTGATACTATTTTGTGAAGTTTTATTTTCTGAACTGTACCGAATAATTTATTTTTGACCAGGTCTTTCCAATTGTAATAGACATAATTTATCTCAGCAGTGGAAAAGTTTAAGTATGGTTTAATTATATTAGTCCTTCTTTTCAAAACAAAGTTAAAGTTTATCGTGATGAATGACAGATTTTTATTTATTGCAAATAATTTTTAGCTAATAAGAAAGTACACTCTCATCTTCTAAGATAATGTATGGTTTCATTATCACTATCATCATTCATTGTCTATATATAAGGTATAACAAAATATACTGAAACTATATTAGGGGTGAATTCAATCCATGATACTAAACAAGTTGATCGATCAGCTGATTCGAGTTAGTATGGAAAGCCAAAAATTATTTTTTATATTGCGACATATGTTTCTTGAGGAAAGTTGTTCACTATCACGGACTGAATTCACCCTGAAAGTAATTTTAGTATATTTTGTTAGCAGACCTTGTACAATGTATTTTCTGTATGTTAATGTATGTATAATTGTATATACTATAATTAATGTAGGTGTATTGATTAGGTATGTGTTAGATTTATTTAGGTTACTGTTTTGCGCCGCAAAGAAATCTATTTATCCCTATGGTTGACTGGGAGATAACGCTTTTAGCGTTAATTGTAAACATTTATATATTGTGAATCAATAAAGTTTTTATAAATAAATAAAGTTAATAGAAATCTATATAGTGCTTCAGCATTCACTCCAATAAATACACAGCAGTTTTTGTCCAAAGTGATTTCTTCTTTCTTAAGGAGGAAACAAACACAGTTGCTTGTTACAAACGATTAGTTATTTATGTTATCGTTACAGGTTCCTTCTTTCGCAACTTTTTATTTTTTGTTGTTTCCTCTATATAACAGGAAAATCCGTTTACTTCCGAGAATTGTCTTCTTGACGGTTGTTATTGTATCCTATTTTATGGCATTACGTTACTTTCTTCTCAGTGTCTGTCTTTCTCGTTTCTCTTAAAATATGTATTAATATTTGAACAGGTTAAATTGTGAATAACCCCTCTTTCCGGCGCAGACGGCTAATAAATAATTCCGGGGACGTTCTTCTGTGTGATGGATTCCGGGATCTACTTTCCAGCACTTTCTTCTCCACTTTGCATAGTCGGTATCGTAGTCGGTCGTATATTTGTTTGTGAGAACGCATGTACATACATATTCAACATTTTTTATTTGGTGTACAAAAGTTATTCAATTATTTATTATCCTTGTTTAAGTAATGTACAATACATATATGTTAAACCATATTTCTGTACTTTTTAAATCTATGCGGAGCACACAAGTTATGCACGGAGCTTATAGAAAAAAGAAAGATGGCGTCTCAGTTGACCACAAACTAAACTAGAAAAATTATTGTCTGTTGTTTATTACTATTAAATAACCCTTGACAACGTAAAAAAATATTGAACCAGCTGCTTTTCTTTCTGTGCAGATCGTAAAAGCCAATCAAAGGGCGAAAATGCTGCCCTATCCGGCTCTATCTGCTTAGAGCTTGCAAGACTTAAAATGCAAATGAATACAGTTTCAAGACAGAAGTTCTTGAGTCTATATTTTTTACAGAATCCCAAAAGCTAAAAGCCTGCATCGAAATATGGTCACTGTGTGAGTTTTTGTCTTACGATAACTCCAACAAAAGCCAGAATCCGTAATTTTTAGCCTCCGTCGCCTCTCGAGACACATTGTACAAGATAAAATACCACGATGCAGTTTGTGAAACACGCAAGAAAGTTAGAATTAATGGTGTTACAAGACTTTTTTTCCCAAGGGACCACTATTTCATTTTTACCGTGAATGTTGTTATACTCGTCAAGTGTATGTTGAATTCTATGGTTGTATAAGAACCCTTTCACATACATATATACGTTTACTAGTCACGTCTTCATCCCTTATCAAACGCAAAGTCGCAAAGGCGAGCGGAAAAATGTCAAGGGGTTAATTTCATTGCTTACTACATCGCCTAATGACAATAGATTTTCACCCGTTTCTGCGATTGGCTTTAACTGTCTGTGCGAGACGACAAGTAGATTGAACAGTAGTCAAGATTTTTTGCTACCAGACCCTCTTTCTCTCTTCCGTTAATAAAAAAAACACGAGCAATATAACTTACTTAATACGAGATGCATAATCTGCTTTTCTTAACTACTGCAAGAAAAGTAAAAGATACGTCTTTTGTGATCGGTTTTTTAGTGATTTTTGTAGGGCTTTTTCTGTGGAGTTTCAGTCAACTACGAATTAAACGGAGATTCTCTTATTTTTATTTTTTTAAGTATTATCCAAGGTGGTCTGGCCCATTCTCTACCCTATTTCAAACCAATTTTATGGTCACTAGGACCTAAATAGAGAAGTGAAAATGTTAGGACACCTAAGTAGACATGATGAATTTTTAAAAGTAATATTGGAGGGGAAAATAGAAGGAAGAAGAGGCAAAGGAAGACCTATAGATAGTTTTATAAAACAACTAAAGGATCAAAATAATGTTTCAAGCTACAAGGATGTTAAGGAGTTGGCTTTAGACACAGAGAGATGGAGGACATTGGTTGCTCCACAGACAAGAGCTGAACTCTTCAATAATAATAAGAAGAAGGACTCAAATATTGGTTGGAAACAGTGTGGCATTCATGTCACATTTATGGAAGCAATAGCAGGTTGTTTGCAATGTTGCGGGAGCCTTCGTGATATAGTGCACTGTGCTTGCAATGCCTCTGAACGTTGCATCCAAAAACAACCCATTCATCTCCACAAACGAGCTCTGAGGTCGTTTACCCACGAAACTTGGGTATGTGCCATGGGTGCAGAAACTCTGCACTGATACCACCTGATGATGTCTGGCCACCTGATGTTTAGTCGTATTCTGGAATTCCTAAAAAAGTACGTTTACGTCTTCCCGGGCCAAAGAACAGTTTTAACGCCATTAAATAAATAACTGATTACTGCCTGAGAAGTGCGACGCATTGTAAACATACTTCGGTGGTGATAAATTTCAAGCTTGTGATGGGAGACTTTACTTTTTAACCGCACTTGGTGTATAATGTCCTATTAAACCAGCTTTGGAGAAAACAATATTGAGTCTATTAATTCAATAATATGTTGCTTATCGGTGTGTAGTGTAATAGACAATTTAACGCATATAGTGCAAAACCAACTTGAATTCAAACAAGTGGCCTAATAGAGATAGGTACTATTCACAGATACACGTCAAAAAAATTAATCTAAGTATAAAAATAATTTGAGTTTTGAAGTAAATATAGAAAATAATTTACTACATCTTCATTTTAGGTACCTACTAAACAGTTTTCATGAAGATTTCGAATAACTACACGAATGTTACAGAATGAACTTTCAGAAAAAAATATGCATTTTCTTTACTGAGATTGTTTATACTGATTGCATGAACAATTATTTATTATCAAAAAGATAAACATAATTTTATTTTCCCTATATCAGATTATTCCAAACCAAATTTTAATTCAAATTCAATTCTCCTAAACCTTTCCCCTTCCATTCCTTAATTTTTCTCGAGGGAAATAAAAGCGGAAACGGAATGTCGTTTCTTCAACCAGAGCTTTCGCATAATTTTGTTATAATAATATGACGAGATTATTTAAATTTTAGATTGCGTTTACTTATACATTATTCTGTTGCCGTGCGGTATCCGGCAGAGTAGGAGGACCACTCCAAGTCTTCCCGTGGATGTTGTACAAGGCGACTTAGTTATTAAGACTAAACAAAGTTTATAAACATCAGTGAGGCCTATCTAATCCGCCTGGCCAGTAAGAAGAGTGTAGGCCAAATTTTCTGGCTGCTCTGACCAAATATGGCTCTGGTGTGGTCTAGTGGAGACTAAAAAAACCTGATGATAATGATGATACTTTATTAAGCTGTCTTAGTAAAGGTTCCGATCTCTGTAGATTTTGTTTGTATTAGGTATCTGGGACCATGGGAGTGTTCTTGTTGGGGACCAAGACAAAACAACGGAAGCGCTGAGCACTACCTAGTACCTACCTTTTCTCGAACTGTTTAAGTTTTCAGCGTTAAAAGATTTCTAATGTATGTAGATAGATCTTTTTTTTATGTATATTCACCGATTATTCCTGGACCGATTTGGAAAATTCTTGCGAGGTAGCCTCATATAAACTTTATCAAAATCGGTTTTGTAGTTTGGGAGTAAAGTCGGTTTTTAATTTTGATATGAAATGAAAAATTTAGTTCTAAAAGTCATCATAAATATTAATACTTTTGTTTCTATTTAAAGTTAAGATTCAACACATTTTTTATCAATTTCTATACACTACAGCAGTACAAACGTTACGTTTAACCACAAAATCATACAACTTTATTGTAAGAAACAAAATATCAGGTAGTTAAAATTAGTGTATATAAATGCGAAAGCTAAAACCCACAACTGTGTCAGTTTTAGCTGGCATGTCTAAATTTACCAGACATAAATCATTCCAATGTTGATGTACCTGTCTAGACCCCATTGTCTGGCTCGAGGCATATTGCATAACTGCTAAATTTGGAAACGGGAATGAAAATTTATAACTAGAATTTGAATTTCGTTTGAAATTTAGCAAGGCAGTTAATGTTAGATAGACGGATCTCTCATTTAAACATATTTCCCAGTTTCATATTCAGATATACAATACATTAAAACAACTTTATTACACATAATTAATTATGTTGAGATTGTCGAGAAAAATAAATAAATTTAAATTTGAATATGAGATATCTTAAAAACTAGGAAATGCGCAAAAGGGGTTCTTATGGCTAAGCAATTTGCACGGTATTGAGCATCCTTGGTTGAAGACCATTTAGTATAGCATATCGTCCTTAACAACATCAAGCCAGCATTTTTCAGGTCAACCACGTCTGTCGGGGCCCGGAAAAGCGAGCATGGTGACATGACGTTATTGATGCTACAGTGTACTAGTACAAATAAAATTTATTGTAATACGTACATATTTATTGTAATACCTATATATTTATTAAATCTTTATTGACCATAATGGTACAAAAGGTGGACTTAATAGTGTTGACTAGAAGCTTTTCTCCCAAGCAGAATGCAGAAGTAAATCAAAATATTGGCGTAACGCAAACATTTAGCGTATATTTAAATTTAAAAGTATTTTCTTTGTAATTTTAGGATTTTAGTGGCACTCCGTTTACACATAATATAATTTCAACTTTGATGCAGCATAATATATACCTTTGATCTCTATACATACATACATACATAATATCACGCCTGTTTCCCGCAGGGGTAGGCAGAGACTATGGACCTCCACTTGCTACGATCCTGACAAACCTTTGATCTCTATGGATAAATATAATTTTATTTATTTCACATAAAAAAAAACTTATTAACAAAACTAAACCTACTCAGTAGTTTACCCTCATAAACATTGTCACAGTTATATAAAAGGCTGTTCAGTTCAGTATGAAAGCTTCACCCGTAGTATCGTTTTGGCAAAGTGCCACGTCGCCTGGGTGCTGTATATAATGACCTGTACCAAACACTAACTTGGTCAACTCCTCTCTCTTTCCTTTTTACTGAGAGGGAAAGAGACGGCCCTTGAATCCATTCAACGTATAGGGAGCGGAATTATGCGGAATCACGTCCGCACAGCTGCAGGCACGGATAGTTTTTTTTGTGGTATTTAGCAAATTGCTTATTGGAAAGGAAATCAAATATTTAAATTTCCACTAAGCTTACTTTATTGCTATTAAATGTGTACTTCTTTCCGGTTGTATGCATCTAAAAAAGCATGTTTCTTTCATTCAAGGAATGTAATTAAAATTATGTCGTCTATTCATCTTAATATTTTATTTCAGAAATGTGAGTATTTTGAAAAACTTAAACAAACTTTTTTGGATATTTAAAATGTTTGTGATCTGCTAAATTAACCTATATAACCTGTTGTCAGTGCAAAACATATCTGATGTCAAATCTGGTCACAGACGAGATGATAATCAGCCAAATCACGAAATGGTGACATTATCATATTTTGTCCAGGCAGATCTCGATTGGCTCTGACAGATAAAAACTGACTTGAAATTAACTAGATGATGCCGAGATAAAAAGTTGTAAGACTTTCAAAACACTTCGTTAAACAACTCAAACACAAATGTTTACAGAAGATATCTTAGGCCTTGGTATAAAAATGGCTTTAGTATTCTGAATATTTCTGTAACGGAAACGATATTTTCCCACTAATAAATATTCACCACGCATCGAACAAGTCACACATTCCGAATACCTAAGATATATATTCCCAATTTGTTATTTTTCTTATTTTCCTTTATTTCATCATGATCAAATATGTGTGTAATTTTTATGTATAAAGAATTACTATACAACAATAAAATATTGAAATATATCAAAAATATAAGTACCTTATATCATCGTCATCATCATAAGGTCTTTTAGTTTCCATTGCAGGAGCACGAACCTCTCTGCACTACCAAAGCCATACTTGGCCAAGGCAGCCAGAGGATTGGCCTACACTCTCCTCGCTAGCCAGACGGGTTTGAGAGGTCTCACTGATGTTTATAAGCTTTGTTTGGCTTGTGTTTCCTAAGTCACCTTGTACGACATCCACGGGAGGGCTTGAAGTGGATTCTACTCTGCCAGAAACCACGTGGTACCTCATATCATCAGATATATATTCAGCAGTCTTAGACCATTAATGCACTCTATGCTAGTAGTACTTGTAAAATTTGCAGTTGGTAGTAGTATGGATGGAGGCATGTTCCCAAAGGGACAAATATCTTACTAACACTACTATGTATAGTATACTATATACAGGCTGTAAATCTATAACCTTGCCATATTCTCAGACATATAAATACCGATCATACTGAACAACTTTCCCAAAGAGAAGAGGTAGAATTATGAAAAACTATTTTGTTCCCCACTTACAAAATTGCTAGTCAGCTGATCGATTTGGTATGGAAAGTCCATTTTTTTTCATATTTTGACCTATGTTCCTTGGAGAAAGTTGTTTAGAATGATCGGTATAGGTACGTCTGAGAATATGGCAAGGTTACAGATTGACAGCCTGTATACAACTATGTATATATGTATAGTATGTCTATCTTGTAAAACAAATCCAAATAAATGAATGGCTCTTCTTATCTTAAAATCTCAAGATCATCAACTTTTAACTAAATCTTGAATTAAAGGATTTTAAAGCCACTTGTTGTAATTAAACGTATCATTTTGTTTCAGGTAACATTATCGCCAAGTTTTTTAAGTTTATTTTTGGTTGGTAAGTAAATTTAAATACTTTATTTCCATAGGTATGCACATATCTCTACGGATCACGTAGACAGCTTAAAAAAGAAACAAAGTTAAATTGTTTAGTAAATTTTTCTTGTACATTATGTCATAGCTAGTAAGTTATAGATAATTTAGATATATAATATACGCTGGACTAAAAAAGTTTTTGACCTGATACAACCCAGATGAGCAGCTGATATATATCATGTTTCTAAGAGATTCGGAACTACTTTTATTCCTGTATAGGTAATAGTGATATAAAAGCAATGCTTGAAAGCATACTCCAAGAAAAATATCAACAACAGTAATACGTATGCAGCTGGAATGAGCCGCGTAAAGGATACTCAAAGTAGAGCCTACGGCTCCATGTCACAGTGCTTTGGAACAGGTAAAAGAAGATGTGGTAGTTTTGTGGAACAAAGTAAGCGTTTTATCTGTCGCTGTACCTATATATGCATTACTGAACGTTTGTCAGTCTCTATGTAGAAACCGGTTTAGGCAGGATTAATTTTATTAGTAGAATACGCCCACTTCAAGTCCTCCATTGGATGTCGTAGAAGGCGACTTAAAAACAAATACAAGCTAAACAAAGCTTATACATCAATGAGTCCTCTCCAACTTGTCTGGCCAGCAAAGAGAGTGTAGGCCAAATCCTCTGGCTGCTTTGGCCAAGTATGGCTCTGGTAGTACAGAGAGGGTCATGCTCCTGCAGTGGAGACAGATACCAAACTCGACTCGAAAGGCTACAAGTGTACCTTAAATTATAATAAATTTTACAAGTGTTTAGCCAAGGCTAAACTCCCCAGTCATTTGCCTCAGTAAGTTCCTGATAAGGTGATAAGGTGGAGATTGATGTCTGACATATATGAGATAAAGAAAGTCGATAGCATGATTTGTTGTGATCGCAATCCGAGAAACTATATTCTAAAGGACTATAGAATCTTAATACCGTTCGAGAATCTGTTATAATTAGATATATGGACTAAAACATTTTTTGACTCATTAGATAGATTATTAAAAAGTATGGTACACGTGTTTTTTTCTCATAGAGAATAATGACGAAGATACAGCGATTGACTACGATTGTTAACCAACGGTGACGCATGTCACCCCCACTACGAAACTTTGAAGCGCTGTATCTTCGTGAATTTTTTTAAAACTGAAAGATATAAGTTTACTAGCTGTGCCCGCGGGCTTCGCTCCCCGTGGGAATTTCGGGATAAATAGTACCCTTTGTCCTTCCCCCCATCTCAAACTATATCCATACCAAATTTCATCCAAATCGGTTCTGTAGTTGAAGGATTAAGAGGTAACAAACAAACAAATAAACAAACTCACTTTCGCATTTATAATATTAGTAGGATAGGATTTTTGGATAATCTAGTTGACGGACTAAATAAAACAGTATATTTTTCAGCAAGTCTACATCTCTAATAGGGGTAATGTATTTTAACACCTCCTTATGACAATTTTAATCCCAGACATTCAAATAACAAAGTTGCCACGTGTCATTGTTAATTCAAATTATTTGCATATTCGCGTACGTCACTGAAATTAAGACTTGAATGTACGATTTAAACGATTTTACGATGTCTGTGAACTTGATGCCTTTCATTTATCATTCACAAAGACATTGGATTCGCGTTAGATAAAGTTTTTGTTATATCAAAGGTGACCGTTCTATTCGTCTGGTTAATCAACCTCAGCTATGGGTTCAGAGTAATTTCTATTTTGCTAATTAAAATAGAAATTCTGGAAGTTTGATAAATGTTGCTTTAATAGTGAAATAAATTATATTTTTAAATATAAGACTAGAAACGAAACTATTTTTTGTGTCATAGTTACAAGTTGACAACATATCATGTCCAATTGGGTTAATATTAATTAATTTTAAGTATTATATGCTGCTGCATAAAGCTGAAGAATATCATGACGCAATACCTACTTTAAAAAAAATTTATAATGCAAAAACAGTGTTTGTTTTTTCTAGACTTATACGTAACTTTTTGGTAATTAAATTGGTTGAACCTAAAGTATACAATATGAGAATGAAACAAATTTGATTATAAAGTGTTTTACTTTACATGTTTCCACTGAATCATTGAATACATTTTACATTTAGGATTAGAAAAAAAACTGATGTAATTAGTATAATCGTTGCATTAGTGCAAACATCTAAAAAAGAAGAAAATCCGAAATCATCGTTGCCTACTGATAATGTTGAAGATATTTAATATCTCCATCTTTACACAGCTTATATTAACCTTTAATATTTATAACTAGCTTTTCGGGCGCTGCGCGGGCTGCAAGCAGCCCGCGGTTCATCGTGGGGCTGTTTAGGTAGGCTAAGATATGTTTCCAGTTCAGAACATGGGTAAGTTTATATGGAGGAAAATTGTCCTTGTATGGCGGCCATCTTGAATTTTGAAAAAAATAAAAAAACAAATGACGCTCTTCAAATTGCTTACAATCCCCCACATTTTGAAAAAAAAATCACGCCCCTGACCCCTACCGTTTTTGCAGGCCGTACCCCTTCCACATCAGGTTTCTGCAAATCCTCAAATGTCAGATTTTTCTGGTACTCACTGGAGCACCCTCTATACGACCACACATCAACCTTAACCCCACCAACCCCGCAACAGGGCAAACAACTATGTCAGTCAGTCAGTGGTATTGTAGGTTTATATTAACCTTTAATATTTATAACTAGCTTTTCGGGCGCTGCGCGGGCTGCAAGCAGCCCGCGGTTTATCGTGGGGCTATTGAGATAGGCTAAGATATGTTTCCAGTTCAGAAAATGGGTAAGTTTGTATGGAGGACAATTGTCGTTGTATGGCGGCCATCTTGAATTTTGAAAAAAATAAAAAAACAAATGACGGTCGTCAAATTGCTTACAATCCCCTACATTTTGAACAAAAAATCACACCCCTAACCCTAACCGTTTTTGCAGGCCGTACCCCTTCCACATCAGGTTTCTGCAAATCCTCAAATGTCAGATTTTTCTGGTACTCACTGGAGCACCCTCTATACGACCGCACATCAAACTAAACCCCACCAACCCCGCAACAGGGCAAACAACTCTGTCAGTGAGTCAGTCAGTGGTAATGTAGGTTTATATATTATAATTATAACTAGCTTTTCGGGCGCTGCGCGGGCTGCAAGCAGCCCGCGGTTTTTCGTGCGGCTGTTGAGGTAGGCTAAAAAATGTTTCCAGTTTAGAAAATGGGTAAAAACTGCAGTCACTAAAGGAAACATCAAAGTATGTGTGGGGGCGGCCATCTTGGATCGAAAATCTGATTCCAGTTCCGAGTTTCACGGGGTGCTTTACCCCCATGTACAAATTTGCAGACCCCTACAAAGTCCCAGTAAGACGTTATGAACGAAATAAGTTAAATTTTCTGAAATCCAGACGCCATCTTGGATTCCAAAAAAAATATTAAATTTGGATTTTTGGGCTAAAACTACATATAGATATCGATTTTCAGCCAAATCGCAAGCAGTTGACTTTTGGCGGCCATCTTGGATTTTCAAAAATTAAAAAAATTTGACTGCGCTTGGGGAAGTGGCTCGGGCTTCGCCCTCGCCCACAGCTCGCCCTTCGGGCTCGCGTCACTCGGCCTCCGGCCTCGTGAAAATTACTTCCGGGGGTGGGAGGGGGAAGGGGGGGGGGCTGTGAGAGTGGCTCGGGCTTCGCCCTCGCCCGCAGCTCGCCCTGCGGGCTCGCATCACTCGGCCTCCGGCCTCGTGACAATTACTTAGGGGGGGGATCCAAGAGGAAGGGGGGAGTGGCTCGGGCTTCGCCCTCGCCTGCAGCTCGGCCTGCGGCCTCGCGGGGGTGGCCTTTGCTTTTGGCCTCTGGCTGCGCCTAGTTACTTGGAGTGGCCGTTTGTATGAAATTTGTATAGAGAAAAATTGTGCATGTATTGCGGCCATCTTGAATTTCGAAAAAAAACAAAAAACAAATGACGCTCGTCAAATTGCTTATAATCTTCTACATTATGGAAAAAAAATCACGCCCCCAACCCCAACCGTTTTTGCAGGCCGTACCCCTTCCACATCAGGTTTCCGCAGATCCTCAAATGTCAGATTTTTCTGGTACTCACTGGAGCACTCTCTATACGACCGCACATCAACCTAAACCCCACCAACCCCGCAACAGGGCAAACAACTCTGTCAGTGAGTGAGTCAGTGGTATTGTAGGTTTATATATTATAATATACCTACAATATTAACCTGTAATCACATAGGGTTTACACAAAACCTTCGGGGTATAGGCTTATGTCCAGAAATAGACTTCCTATTGATGATGACGATGTTCTAGATACTTTGTTAATTTTAGTTTAAACAACAAACCATAAAAATAAACTCTCCTTGAAATTACAAAATGAAATATAGATACACAATACAGAGATTTGAAGACTTTATAAAATATACGACCAGTGTTATGCCTTCAAAACATATAAATAAGGATAAGGGTGTCATATCCATAAAAAATCATCGCCACCGCACTTCCGTGCGATATGAAGCTGCTTTTCCATGCTATTGGTAGAACACAGCCTTTGAAGGAAGTGCTGACTGCAGTAAAAACTCCTTTCAAAGAAAAGCTCGCTGCAAAAGGCGTACGTGTGGTAGAATGTGGGTCTTGGATGTTTTTCTATATATGTATTTGTTATAAAATATAGTATCGTTGAGTTAGTATCCCATAACACAAGTCTCGAACTTACTTTGGGGCTAGCTCAATCTGTGTAATTTGTCCCTATATATTTATTTATTTAATTCTTATAGTTTTTATGCGATTTAGTATCATACTTTTTTGTTTTCTATCGTTTTCAGATATAGCACGACCCAGTATGAAAGTGTTGAAACTTGTTACTAGTTTTCCGTTTTTGTATGTGATTGTGACATTTAAGAGACAAACGAATTTTAAGTGCGTTCTGTAAATAAAGTAGGTATCACTAGCAGAAGAACTTAAGTTCATTAGATAGATCTTCACTAAATTCTTTTCATATGATTAGAAACACGACGTTTGACAATGCGCTTGTGGTACTCCTGATTTTTTATCAAGATTTTACTTTAAGACTTTTTTGCCATGCCTACTTACACCTTTTTACATACCTATACTAAATTACAGCTCTCTAGTAATTATAGCTTCTGAATAAAAACACGGACGGACAGACAGACAGACAGACATGGCGAAACTATAAGGGTTTACTGTGGAACCCTAAAACGCTAGTTTATTGATTTTCAAATTATCTCCCATGCTGGTCTGGGAGAAATAAAAAAAACTTAGAATGTACCAGCTGTTTCTCTTCCCATGCAGATCGTAAAACCCGATCGAGGGAATGGGCAAAAATGCAAATCATGTTAACAGGCGATGCGGCTAGCAACCCATCACTGTATTGATTGCTTTTCCATCTTCTCGCCCACCATGACGCTAAAAGTGGCTTTTGGGTCTTGCGGCCCTGGGCTCTGCATAGAACCGCAAGACCCAAAATGCTCTGTCTGCCCCATTAGGGATAAAGACGTGATAGTATGTATGTATTATTTTTAGACGTTGAAGAAAGTTATTTATATTGGCGACTTTGATCAGGAACCCTTGTTGTTGATTAAAAAGTCATCAATCATCATCATCCGAGCGTACTCACGTTTGGCATCATCAGTGGTAACACTTCAGAGCCCGGGCTTCGCTACCTAACCCAGTTGATTTGACGGAGTTACTGGTTTTTACACAGAGCGACTGCCGTCCGACCTTCGCAACCCAAAGGGTAAAGACCAGAAGTACCAAAATCAATCATTAGATAGGTCCCTTCCAAAACTCGGAATCATCTTTCTTTTGTGATTTGAACCCACGACCTCTGGATCTCGAGGCAAACGCCTTAACTACTGACTATGGAGCAGTCTGTTGTTGATTAAAAAGAGTGACTTCATAAAGCCAGTGACTACCCTGGGGTGGGAAGAATGTTTATTAACCTAGCGACTACGCGAACAAGAACAACAAAAAACAAAGACCACTACAGCTTTCACAGAGTTTTAGTGGGTTTGAGCCCACACTACCACGTGAGATGTATGAATTGACTATTTCTCCGTTCAAAAAATAAAATAAAAATAAGGGCTTTTTATGATTTATTTTTACGCTTTTCAGTCATTCGTGAGATTTTGTAAACTTCTAAAGTCTGCATAAAGACCTTATTAATATAAAAGTACAATCAAATACAGAAAATATTCAGGATCTAGGTAAGTAATTCGACTTGATGTTAATAAACTATCTGATAAACAGTAAATAAGCCTAATTATAAAGCTCAACAACATGTTGGTGGGTGGTATCGAAGTAATTATAACTTTGCTTTAATCTACCGTTTCTGAAACTTTTGACTAGTTGCTTTAAGGCCATACATACGGTAGTTAATTTGTGTTTGTTTAATTAACAAACAACATATTCTAATACAAGTTTCGTGAAACCGCTATACGGTTATGTGAATACTTTAATAATTTTTAAAACTAAAACTCGACTTCAAATTTAAACTACATAACAGATTTTGCTAAAATTTCTGTGGGACCACCTGACAAGTATGCCTTTTTAAACAAATAAGTAATTTTCCAAGTAATTTTCCAAATTGCAGAAGCGTCTTCGGGTAATCGAAAAACGTACGTAAAAATTATTTAGACCTATAAATGTGAATTCCTCCATTTTTTAAATCGGTTAGTAAACAGCATTATTTTCCGTACATTTCTTTCAGTTAACATCTATCGGTTATCATTAGTATTTTTATTTTTATTTATTTATTTAACTTCATACACAAATACAAGTGTAATGGCGGACTTAAAGCCTAAGGCCTTATCTACCAGTCAACCAAACGGGTGATATGGAGAATGATAGGGGTAGTGCACAACTTGACAGGTATATGGTGAAAAAGAAAGAAAAGACTATATGTAAAAATAATAATTAAAAAATAATCAAAACAATAAACTACATGCAAAATACACACTATAAAGTATATGCTAAAATAAACAATACCTACATATACTACATACACTGCATAAATACACTATGATCTATCTGACAGTTTTTTAAGAAAATGTGCCTTCACCTGTTTCTTAAATGAAAAACGGGTTTTAGCCTTCCGGACATCAACTGGTAATTCGTTCCATAGTTTTATAGCTTGGACGATAAAAGAATGTGTAAAGAACCCACTCCGGTGAACTGGCAAAAAAAGGTTGAAATTGTTAGAAGAACGAAGATCTCTAAGATGGGTATCACCCTGAAACTGAAAATTAGACTTGAGGTAAGCTGGAGTAGCGGGTTCAAAAAGAATCGAATAGAGAGTTGTGAGGATGTGCAGGTTGCGCCGTTGACGATTTTATCACCTACAACTTCTGTATGGTCAAAAAAATAATAAGTATCTCAACATGGTTTTTTCATTTTATAAGCCTTTGTTGTATCTTTGGATGTGAGGACTCCATGGTATATCTTAAAGACAATAAAATATCTGGTCATATTTGAAGATACAATGTATGAAGTTCAACATTCTGTGAAATACTTAAATATATTCTACCCAAGGGCGTACAGTACATATCATGAAAACCAGAGGTTAAAGCCAGGGTGGATTTTAATGCCAAAATACTAAACGTGCATTTAAGAAAATAACATTACAGACACAATTTTTTTTAAACAAGAAAATGCGTATAAATTTTTTATTATTTGTACTATTTCACCTAGAAGGTAAATTCTCAAGCATTAAGTATCCGTTGACTGTCGCAAAAAGAAATAATATTGAAAAAGTAATACTTTCTTTATCTTTTAAAAATATTGTGTAAAATGTTAAATCTGTTTGGCAGATTAACAAGTTTGTACCTCCTCCCTCTGTTAAGCTTTATCTACGTCCGTGATTTCCTCCCAAGAGAATGTTTCACAAAACTGGGTGCATTAACCCTCAAGTTTGTACGTTTAATAAACTCCGCAGTTTTAAAGTGATATGTACTCCTAAGATATTGCAATGGAGGGTTATATTTAAGAGTTTCTTTGAGTTTGTAAAATATCGTACCGTCGGGACTTCACTTTGATAAATTCAGTTTGTTCAAGCTATCTCTGGAATAGGAATGAAGAAAATATTTGTTTCTTACATTTGAATGTTTTGTCCAAACTATTATTAGTATTCAGTTTGTCCACCCTTCACGTCCAAATGAAAACAAGTTGATGTTTTACTGCAGATATAATAATGTATGTAGGTATACTTATTTATCAGTCTTTGGGTCTATCGTTCACAAATAACTTATTAATAAAAATAACGGCAGCAAAGTCATGCACAAAAGCTAAAGCTTTTTCTGTCTGTTTCTTATCAAGTTTTTGAAAATCTTACTTGTAGTAAGAAAAGGTAGACATAATCAAACAAAGAGACTAGTTGAGTCTTTGTCTATCTTTGTATATGTGTACATTTTACAGAAACCGACCCAATTTTACTTTTTGTTATTCCACAACAAACTTTTGTTCTTTCAAACAAATTTTACACATGTTTTATTAATTTAAACCGAACATAAATTGTATGGAAGAAAAAGCTCGTGAATAATACGTGGAAAAAACTTTCATAATACGCGAGATTAAAATTATATGAGGAACTTTACGCAGAATCCTTATTAAAACTTTGCTTCCAAATATTAATTTGTTCCTCGTTTTCACATTTCGTTTTATATTAAAATAATTTTACATGTGCTGGTAAATACCAGCATTTATACATAACGTCTTTGTTATTCCAAGATCAAAGTATAGTGCATTTTTAGGGTTCCGTACCCAAAGGGTAAGAACGGGACCCTATAACTAAGACTTCGCTGTCTGTTCGTCTGTCTGTCACCAGGCTGTATCTCAAGAACCGCGATAGCTAGACAGTTGAAATTTTCACAAATTATGTATTTCTGTTGCCGCTATAACAACAAATACTATAAACAAAATAAAATAAATATTTAAGTGGGGCTCCCATACAAAAAACTTGATTTTTATAGATAATGGTACGGAACCCTTCGTGTGCGAGTCCGACTCGCACTTGGCCGGTTATGTTTATTTTGAGTAGTGTTTTTCAGACGACACGCACCGCACGCATCTATTTGAAGTTAACATATATTAGAAGCCTTTAGTTACAAACTCTGATGCCCTTCAGCTATCTAAAAACAGCCAAGAAAGAGGGATATGCACATAATATCCATCTTTTTGTGACAATCTCAAAGCATATGTTACATGCATATTCAGTAGATATCAGATAGTCAACCCAACCCGGTAGATATACGTAGGTCAACTCCGCACGATGCTAAGACAACATTGGTTTAATTGAACCCAAACCGTATCCATTGATCAGACACACTCCGGTGATTGTTTACACTACCTACTTTGCAGAAGTTAAAGTATATGCTTTCGATCTAAATTTTTTCGATTTGTAACAAATGCAGGTTAAAATTCGGTGAGCTAATCGATGTTCTTGTATAAAATACATCTTTTCTCCTATTTTCGTATTTGTTACGTTAGTTATACACCATGAACTGTTTCTGCCAAACAGATACAGATACACTTTTACGTCTTTATTCCTTACGGGGTGGACGTAGCCCAGGGTCAGCAGATGTTAAGGTCACATTAAGCATTACAGCGGTCGGTGAAGTTACAAAAAAGGAATCAAAATTTAACTGCAACAAAATTATTATAATAATTTACATATGTCCAGTTGTTTTTGCGAAGCCGTGCACGCGTTTATTCTTTGACTAGACATCGTTGAACTTAACTCTTGTAAAGGGAATCCAATGACCCGACCCACGACGCCACCGCTAGATTGGAAATTTCAGTGAGAATGAAAAGCCCAAGCTCGAAAACCTTGTCAAGACCTCTTACATTAATATCAGGACATTAATCTAATCAAGACATTATTATTAGGAAAACATATAGTTGTCATGTTGTTTGCCGTGTGGTTTCTGGCAGAGTAGAATAGGCACACTCCTACTCCTCCCTTGGATTCGTAGAAGGCAACTTAGGAAATACAAGCTAAACAAAACTTCTGAACATCAATAAGACCTCTACAACACGTCTGGCCAGCGAGAAGAGTGCAGGCCAAGTCCTCTCTCTGCTCTAGCCAAGTATGGCTCTGGTAGTACAGAGAGAGGGTCGTGCTCTTGCAGTGGAGACAAAAAGATCTAATGATGTTGGAGTTGTCCTTCACCAGAAACCACACAGCAAATCAGCTTAGTAACAATAAATATGTATCTTACAAATACCTATACATATTACAGAAATATGTATAGTATAATATGTATCGTTAATTGCGACGATGAATAATTGATTATCAATGCTCGCTTATCAATCTGCGATGTAGCCTTCCCCGGATCTATCTCGGGGGATTAACAATGCATGGTAATTACTATGCTTTGTGAATGGTTATAATTGTTTCTATGTTTATAAGTCGTTCAGATAAGGTTTGTTTTTTTTTATAAATATTTTTGAAGTGAAAACTTCTTTAGCGGCGTTGTGCACTTTTTTTGGAATGGGTAAAAAATGTTAAACTCGCGTCAGGACACGCTCGCGTCAGGACACGTGACCTGATCGAAAATTCGTAAGACGGATGGAGAGTGATAGCTGGCGCGGCGTAGGAGAGGGAGTATCCCCCTCTCTTTCTACGGCGCGGCGAAAATGTATGCCTGCGCCTGCTGTTTCGTATATAAAAAATGCACAACGTTAATATTCAAGTTTTCACTTCTGCCGGCACTCCCAGAGTGCAACCCGTCTTTTTTTTGGTACCTATTTATTTTTTGTTTTTGAGCTGATTGAAGGAGAGAATGAAGGCGGTGGGGTGACGTGCCAAGAAGTTAACTTCTTCTGCCTCATTCCTCTTTTATGTAAGATCGCACAGCATGTCAGTTTATTTATTATTTTCTTTTCTTTTTAACACATTCAAGATACAGTTTCTTTGGAATCTCTATGTAAAATAATGTCAAAATTCTAATGGAATAAGTGATAATTTTTCAAAGCTAAAAACCGACTTTACCCTCAAACTACACTACCAATTTTGATAAAAAAAATATAGAACCACTTTGGAAGTATACCCTTAGTATTACCAAAGACAATATATATATATGTATATATAAGTATTACTTAGAAGTATAGCTTTCTAACAAAAAAAGTATTTTCCGAATCGGTCTAGGCGTCTTCGAAAGCGGTTGACATACCCAAAAAATTTCGGCGAATGATAACCTTTTTTGTTGTTGTATCACAGTCGGTAAAACTGCAAGATACCATCATCAAGGTAAGGAAACTTATGGAATAACACAGTTTACTATAAGAAAAATCCAATTTTCGTTTGACACTTTATCAGGTTGGATTACCGCGGTTGACTCTCATCCAAAAGTTGGCTCATGTCAATGTGATCGCTATCTCTTTTGCTCTTGTGTTAGCGACATTAACGTATCTTTTGTCGCACTCGGCATGTTCAGTCTTCTTACGTAATAAAAAAAATTCTATGTCTATGATATTCAGGGTGAATAACCTCCCTACACTACATAAAGTACATTTCAAACTATATGTTAAATTTATACAAAATCACAGACTGAAATTCGCAAACCAACAACGTTTGGCCGTATATTCGTCGACCGTACATATCTCAACTATTCTCGGAGGACAATGGATGTCCTGACCCGTCTGCGATAACGAACGGGTGTGGAACTGTGGAACTCAATGTATCTACTACACATACCTACAATGATTGATGTATGTGGCGTGATGATTCGCAACAAAAACGATTTTTCGGTTTTACGTATTTCGGCCAAAGGAAGCTCACAACGGACATATTCTAGCATTCTTTCTCGGTCAACCATTGGACCAAGTGAAAAATATAATGAAGAGAAGAAGAAAATATGTGGCTAGCGTGATAAAATTCGTGAAAAAGTAAACTAAATTTTAAGTAGCTTTGTCACCGACTCACTTACTCACCGATAATGAAAATTCTAAGGTAGTTCTAACAAAACTAAAAACCAAATTTAGAATTTTAATAAGTATAGGTTACTAAATTTTCAATTAAAAAAAAAACTTGGAGTTCTGGACTATCATTTGGCAGCCTCTGCAAAGCATTCGGCGCACCACATAATTGGCAACTACTTACCAAATTTTTGTTCAAGGATTAAAAAGTTAATTTTTACTCAAGGATTAAAACGTTAATTTTTACTCAAGGAATAAAAAGCTAATTTTTACTTCAGAAAAAAAGTTACTTTTTACTCAAACCAGGGAAGTCGTGGTACCCTAGTTACGAATTTAAAATAAAGTTAGGAGCACACGAACGTGAACTGGGATAGTTGAATGGGCCACAGTAAATTAGCCGCACGTAGGACTCCAGAGGCTTGCAGGCTGACGAGTCAGCAAGATTAGCTTTGCTTTAAGCCGGTTGTACATGAGTAGAGCAAACAGTATAAGTCAACTAGCAACTTGTTTCTACTATTTACTCGTATATCAGTAAAATGTATCGTCCACTAGCGTTTTATTCTTATCTTAGCGCGTTGTTCCTAGTTGCTTAGTTTTGCTGTTTGGAACTGAAAGTTGTTCTTTCTAGCTTTTTTCATCCTAAGGCAAAGATAATATAATACTAACTTAAGATATATCCAACGCCATAGAAACTTTTGGAGGGCCCACAAGTTGGCAAAATTAGTAACAAACAGCTGCTCTCACAGATATGGCAGCACACACGATTGGCAAAAAAGTAACAAATAAAGTGTAGAATATGTATTAAAAATATTTTTGATTTTATATATTAGTCATATTTAATTAATTAGAGTACTAGTTTATTTAATAATAGTAATAAAAGACTGTAATGTTTTTAATAATACCTATCGCGCCATCTAGTAACGAGGGAAGAGAAATAATTATGTTTATAAGGCGATAGGCAGGCATGCCAAAGGTGATGTGCATAGCAAAGATTCCGAAAAACCATTCAAAGAGTTAAGAAGGGCTAATACCACTAAAATCATTTTGCTGGAACCAATAAACCACTTCTTGACATTTCATTTATGCGAAAAATTGTAAAACGTTTTACATAAATGCATTTCGTAAAAGCGGAATCAGGACCTTGATTCACGAGATATTTTTCGTTACTCCTTAATCGTCATTTACTAATACATAAGTCCTTTAAGAGATGAAGTGGTCCTTATTTAGGCCGAAAACTATACTGCACATTGTCAACAAGCATATACTCACTTCACTTTAACATCTCTGATTTTATGCTAGTAATTGATCCACTCGGCACTCCTCCAATGTGAACGTGCCCCACAAGTACGTTCTCACACGACCCACACTTTTTCCGTCATGTATCCGGCCTAATTTGTTTTCCACGAATACGAATTTATTTCCTCTCTGCAGTTGTCTAGGAAAAAAAAGTACAATGAGAATTTCATAGATTTCAAAATATGGAATATCAACTTTTAATGTTCGTTCGTTCTTTAATATGTTGAAAGATGCTACACATTTTACTTACTTTTTTATTCGTAACTGGGGAGACTTAGGCTTCAGCTAGGGTTTTTTATTATAAGGATTTACGTAAAAGTCTTTTTCTGCTTTCATAATTATCATCATTTCAGCCGCATAACATCCACTGTGGGCCGAATGACCGATCTTTCGCTGCTTATCTGAAAGTAAACAAAAAAAAATATAATTTTTAGTTAACGTTTGTATGTATAAAAAATAAATATTTAATTTAAAAATAAACAGGAATGGCAATGGTGATCCTTTGGATCCTATCCACAGGTAATTTTGCCATTTAAAATAGTGGCAAATAGGTCGAAATCTTTTTTAATTTTACAAAATTTTTAAATGTATATTTCTGTCTTTTATATGCTTTGTCTCTGTCACTTCTTTTTGAGAGACAGATTTTTTGAAAAATACATTGTTTTTCAGCACTCATTACTCAGTACAGTTTTGTTTTATAATTTATATTCAATAGTACAGTAGCACATATATTATTTAGCGTAGTAGAATTACTACAATTTTTTCTGTTTTCTAAGCTATGCTTATTTTGCGCCTCTGCTTATAACGCGAAAGGCAAGGACGAGTTTTTCGCTGAATTAACTTTACACTACATTATGTATGACTTTACGCCCGCTCATTTATTATTAGTTAGGCAGGCTTCATTTAGCCGGAATGTTTTTGTAGGGAAGTGACCCGCAAATTCCCTGTAATTTCTGAAAATTCCTCGGCTGTTTTAATTAAAGTGTGTAAAATTATCTCGAGTGTATGAAGTAGCTTTTAAAATATGCCTTGAAAGCTGATAAGGTTAGTGTCTTCATTATGTTTGTAATACTTAATTTCTTCTCAAAAATTAAGAACATATCAAAAGAAATATCTTTAAACTTTTACAGCAAAAGTAATTTATATTGAGGATTCGTTACCCATTTTTTAAAATGTGAAAAGAAAACTGTGAATATGAAAATTTATATGTAAAATTACAACTTGCTTAAAAGTTTTTCATATTGATGAGTATATGTATACACTTTTAACCTCTACAATTTAAAAGTATCTATTTCTTTTATCAGTCTACTTATTTTCGTAATTCTAAAACTAGTATCTTTGTAAAAATAAGTCAGCCGCACGTTATTTTTGTAAAAACGTGTGAATTATTTATTTTTATTTCAACCGCAAGGATGAATGAACTCTAAATAAGTCTACGTTGTAAATTTGTAACCATCAATGGAATGTTGATAGATTACTTAAAAGGCTTTGGTAACTAACAATTTATGTGCTTAAGCTTAAGTAGGTACCATAAAGTCAACCATCTAACCTTTACAGACGAGCAATGTGTACATGTAGGAACCAAACCTTATTTTATTTATTTTTTATTTAATTGGTTCATGTACACTTGAAACATTTACAAATAAAACCTTATAAAAGTATACATAGTACATAGGTGCTACTTGTTTCTGAATAAATTTCTTCCAGTAGAACCGGGAGAGGAAATGGGAAGAAAGAGGTAATTGGTATGTACAAAACAAAAATAAATACCTATACAAAATACATAAATAAATTTAAAAAAATCCCTACATAAACAAACGTGAAATAAACTTACATAAATACTCAATTATAGTCATACATATTTGTATACACACTTAACGACGACTTCGAAACGTTGGCAGTCTAATTACCCAAAAAGATTATGCTTGTCAAAAAAACTACCAAAAATTAAATGCCCCTATTATATAACAAATTACCGCAATCAGTCAGATCAATCACTAGTGATCAAGCTTTCAGGAAGAAAGTCATAGATTTATTACTGGATAAGACGCTGTACGGTGTTTAAGAATTTTTAATAAATAAATATGGACGATGAGACATTAATCAAAATATAGATAGGATTTATTTAATTTATTATTCATCTTTATATAATGTGCATATTTAATTTTAATTGTTATTTTTATAACACGACGCCCCTTTACAGCTGATAATACATTTTTAGTGTTAAAATGTATTAATATTATGATTATTATTTTCAAATGTGATTAATATTATTTAAAATTGTGGAAAATCATTGACGGAAAATTTTTGTATAACATGCAACATATAATTATGCAATAGATATATGAAAATGTACGTTCCTCAAATTTGTTAATAAAGATATTCTATACTATACTAATAACCTTCTGCATCCCTACGAGCATATACATAACGTCGCCGCGCCAATGGTTTTCGCTGTTGTGGCACCGGTTCTCTCCACTGTGGCACCGGTTCTCTCAACGGCGGCACCCGTTATTGCCACTGCGTGGCCGGTTCTCTCCACTGCCACACCCGTTATTGCCGCTGCGGCACCGTTTCTCTCCACTGCGGCACCCATTATCACCGCCGCGGCATCGTTTTTCACAGCTGCGGCACTCAATTACACCGCTGTGGCACCACACGCTTGGTATTTGTTAGTATTACTGACTCTTATACTTAGGCCTATTATATGAAATGGTCACAATTGCCTTAAATTCCAAGTTCAAGAGTAGACACAGGGCTGAATGGAACGACAAAAGTGGACACATCCACTCTTAGGAGACACTCGGTTAAGATTTTGCCAAGTAACACAAACGGTTGTCCCAATATAACAGAAAACAGACAAGAACTCTATTGGGAGCCTTGATTTTTTTTTACACTTTTACATCCACAGTCATCTTAAAAATGAGACTTCTTGAGAGCCCTAAATGTCGGGCATGTGAGGAACAGGGGGAGACAATGAGACACATTTCTTATAGCTGCGAGTCAATGGCTGGAAAGCTTATGGACCTCTTTGGATCAGCATAATTTAAGTTGGAGAACTACAGGCACAACGCACTAGGTGACATTCCGAAGCTTATGCAATCTTTCTTCAGAAATACCCATGCGGGTGATTAAGGCAAGGAGTAAGTACAATATAACCCAAAGGTTCGACGTGCTTAGAATTATGGACCCCAAAGTAAGATAAGATAAAATAAGACCCTTAGGCTGCGTTTCCACTGAAGTGGAGCAGAGCGGAGAGGCTTAGCCGTGCATGAATTGACCAATCACAATGCTCGAAATCTCCGCTCCGCTGTTTCCATTGAAGCAGAGTGGAGATTTTGAGCATTGTGATTGGTCAATTCATGCACCGCTAAGCTCCTCTCCGCTCTGCTCCGCTTCAGTGGAAACGCAGCCTTACACATAGCGCCACTGCAGTGTAATGTGTAAAAGCTCTAAGTTAAAACTTTAATAAGTATCACTGATGTCATGATGACTCCCATTTCCATTAAAAGGGTTCTCTACCGATTTGTCTCCATAAATTGCGGCTCTAAGGGGCGCAACGTGAAAATTACTAAGCTATTACCAAAGTTTCCCAACAAATTAGCAGTGTTGGCACTGTATATGTATGGCTGTAGAGACTGCATACTGTTTAAATATTTCGGGATATTTAATTTAAAATAAGTTTTTGTAAAAGTTGACAAGAAGAAATATATTTAATGGGAAAATTTCGACTTTTCCGTAGTAGTCTATGAAACATGTTTAAAAAAACTTGAGTACCCCGAAAGTAATACTTTGATTCCCTTGAGGTTTAATGAAAGTGCCTTTTTGCTTGTTTAAAGATATTTACTACTTCAAACTTGCTGTAAATCGTCAAATCAAAGCTTGAAAATTCTTTCACATTTCTAACAGAATTTTAACAAAATAAATAAAAAACAACCTTTCATTATTTATCGCTTATTTGAATTCGTAAACCTTTGTGAAATCGCAACGGAAAGCGATTCAAATTTTAATGCAGTCTCTTTTGATCAGGTCGTTAACTTTGCGTGGGTGGTTTTGAACATGCTCCCGATGGAAATGCGATGGTTTTTATGACGTTAATTGTACTTTGTTTCTATATATAAATGTTTTGTTTCGTTATCTTTTAAAATAATTCTAGATTCTGATACTCTAGTACTAAAACTCTGGCTACTAGTCCTTTAGAGCCCATCTTTATTTTTTTACTTCTCTAACCTAAACCCTAACTGTACAATCAAAGGTCGGTGCAGGTCCTTGGGAGCTTCTGGCAACAAATCTATACGAGTTATATCTGTACTGGTTTTCATAGCCGATTGAGTGGTGGACGGCGCCGAAAGACCACAGACGGCAAATAAATATCACTACAGCCGCACTACGACTGTCCACTTTAACACATTCACGGACACTAAGCCAGACACAATAGAAATAACAATTGAATTACGTCCACAGCCGTAAGTGTCCGTGAATGTGTTAAACATTTCACTTATTGTCCATGTGGATGAGCATTTATGACAATTATAACACTAAACTACACCAATTTCATATTATAAAGCCCACTAGAATCTATTTGCAAAACAATATTAAGGAAACTTCAACGGAACCTCCCGCCAAAAAATCGATCGATACCACGATACCTCTCCAACCCATCTGGCCAGCGTGGAGATTGTAGGAAAATACCTCTGGCAGCTCTGGCCAAGTTTGGCTCGGGCAGTACAGAGAGGGTCGTGCTCGTGCAGTGGAGACAAAAAGACCTGATGATGAAGTATTATGTATCCTTAAAGTATTTTTCCGACTAAAGTTAGTACTAGCTCTAAATATGCTAATATTAAATCATCAAACAGTGCATTTTTATGTGAAACAAAAATGAAATACTAAAAGAAAGAAAAACAATATTCTTTACACATTTATCTGAAAATTTTAAGTATACCAGAATAAATTTAAGTGTTATAGAATGAACAATATAAAAACAATCCAACTCACTCTGTTTGCTCTCGTAACTTCGAAATAACAAAGGCCAGTTGATCGAAATCCAATAAATACATTACGTTGAGAAAGTTAGAAGAAAAGATAAAAGAAAAGTTAGGCACGGGACAGTCTCATTTTTTTCGAGTCTATAGACACCCTACTTGGGAAAACTTACGAACGTAAGAAGCTCTTTAAAACTAACACGGGCTTGACGACACTTTTAGTTTCTTAATGGTGGAATTAGAATTAATTATGGATCAATTAATGTATGTTACTTCTTAATTATTAATTCTCGCTATTTTCTCTAACCAGAAAATAACGTTTTAGAAACGCAAGGAAAAACCTTTTTTTTTAAAAGAAGACAAACGAAACGAAAAATTATGCAGTTTCCTAAAGAGATTTTGGAAGTTTTAATACTTGATTTATATACATAGTGTAAGTATAAATAAAATAAGCGGCCAAGTGCGAGTCGGACTCGCCCATGAAGGGTTCCGTAGCAATATTTTTTTTTAAATTTTTATATTTGACTTGATTGAATGAAAGGTAAATTGCAGTTTATGACATATTAAAAAAAACTTCTAACTATATCTGGTTCAAAACAATTTTCGCTGGTAGTTTTCATGGTAATGAACATCATATATTTTTTTTAGTTTTATCATTCTCTTATTTTAGAAGTTACGGGGGGGGACACACACTTTTTTTCACTTTGGAAGTGTCTCTCGCGCAAAGTATTCGGTTTAGAATAAAATGATATTAGAAACCTCAATATCATTTCTAAAGACCTATCCATAGATACCCCACATGTATGGGTTTGATGAAAAATATTTTTTTGAGTTTCAGTTCTAAGTATGGGGAACCCCCAAAATTTATTGTTTTTTTTCTATTTTTGTGTCAAAACCTTAATGCGGTTCACATAATACATCTACTTACCAAGTTTCAACAGTATAGGTCTTATAGTTTCGGAAAAAAATGGCTGTGACATACGGACGGACAGACAGACAGACAGACATGACGAATCTATAAGGGTTCAGTTTTTGCCATTTGGCTACGGAACCCTAAAAACTATACCTTGGCAAATACTACATTCATCGTAGCGGTAATAAATCATGTCAAAGGAAATTACGACTTATTGCAAAGAAGTACCTTTTCTCATAAAATAATGTAGACTTTTGAGTAGCATTTAGTGTCTTAGTTTTTAAGTGTTGTACTACAGCGTTCCACCCCACCTTTGATCAGTATCTCCTCTGCTTGTAGGGTTGACTGGAAGAGATCCCTGACGGGGATAAGTCCGCCTTTGTACTGTTGTGTTTTATCTATGTTTCAATTGTGTCTATTTATGTACAATAAAGAATTTACAATATAATACAATACAATGATTTTTCTTTAATACCATTAAATCGAATGATCTGGGCAAACCACCTTTTTGTTACTTAAAATACAATATCTCATTACTTAGTAAAGCTAAATTTTATTAAAGCAAGTGCAAGATTCTGTATCAATCCGCTCTGAAAGAATAAAACGCGGTTATAACTTTTAGTCGCATCTGTACTTAAGTACTAAGTTTGTGGACTAATTAGCGCCGATGCAATATTTATGTGCTTTACATTTTGCGACTGATAGTTTTGAAGTTTGTCTTTTTCTGTAGTTTTAATTCATACCATGCGTTGAATGGCATCTCCTAAAAGAACTTATTTTCAGAGTTTGATTTGTACTAAGACTTATGGATAATAGGAATGAGGACTAGGTAAAAATATATATTATTTTATTAAGTCCATCTACTAGACTAACCAAAAATAGAGGACCTATGTTTTTTCGTTTATCAAAGTTACCATATATCTTTAGTACATATCCGTACTAGCAATATATCGGCGCTTATATTGAAAGTACCATTAGTTGTGCGACAAAACGTTGCCCGGCAGACCTGTGACCGACATAACATTTGATCGGCACTACTATTGCGCGACATCAATATACACCGCTGCGGATAACAAAATCAAGCGCGTGGCGCCGCATTGGTGAAAACATACGCACTCTATATCAATTCTCAACCGACAACCGACCGGTTTTATCAATGTCGGGCTAAAATTAAGTCGATTTTAATGTGGTTTTAAGCACATTAAGGGATTTTGTACCGTTACTTCGAAACGTTTACGACGTGAGTAAGCTCAATTTTATCCCAAAATTAGACTTACTACAGATGCGCAAAACGTAAATTGCAGGCAAAAACGAGTATTATTAAAGAATTTTTGAGCAACAAATTAAAAACATCTTATGACATATGTACGACATTGCCGTCTTAGTTCCTTTACTTTATTACCACATTCTCTGTGAGATGACGAGATCGTAAACCTTCAAATATGCGGATATAACCTCGCTAGATGTTGTGATGAGATACAGATGACGGTTGGGCCAAGAATTGGTGCATGAAGGGCAGTAAAACAGACCTTTTCGTGAGAATGATGAGGTCTATTTATTTGCTAGAAGAGTCTGCGTGAGTAGTAAATTCCAGTATGAACACGTGAAAAAGTTTTTTGACTGCGTTAGTTTCTTTTTTACAAGCTTTTATAATTTTCGCATAAAAAAATGTTACTTTACTTTGATCATAAAAGAATGATTATTTTATTGAAATAGGTAGGTTAAAATAATTTACATATTTACAAAAGCTTTTATTTAACTTGCAACATTGTATAGATGTGTGTGGTTTCTGGCAGAGTAGAATAGGTTCACTTCAAGTCCTCCCGTGGATGTCGTAGAAGGCGACTTAGGAAATACAAGCTATACAAAGCTTATAAACATCAATGAGACCTCTCCAACCCGTCCGGCCAGCAAGGAGAGTGTAGGCTAAGTCATTTGGCTGCTCTAGCCAAGGCCTGATGATGACGAACTTGTATGGATGAATGATTGTTTAGATCAAATCTTGCAACTCATTTTTCAACGAGCTATCCTTAACTGATTTAGCTGAAATTTTGCATACTTGTGTTAATTGAATGACAATAGATTATTATGAAGTTAATGAGCTGTTCTGACGATGGAGCCGGGAGTTATTCGAGGGAACTTAGTTATAAAACAACATAACCGAATTAAGTATGACTTGATGGATTTGTCCTGACGAGCACTCTATGGTAGATGATGGGTCTGAACATGGAGACGGTAGGTGATCGGAGGAACTCGGTAATAAAACGCCGGAACTCTATCGAATTCGGGCTTATTTAATTTTTCTTAATAAGTACTTTAGCGCTACAAGTTTACAACAAAAGCTTGAATTTTTTTTTAAACTTGTCGTCTTCTTCTTCTTATCGTGTGTGTTAGTGACTAACACTAGTGTCAGAGTTTTTAAACCGCCTTAAAGGCCTCGACATGGTTTTAGGTAACGACCAATGTCAAAGACAGCGACCGGGACCGACGGCTTAACGTGCCCTCCGAAGCACGGATCATCTTATTTATCAGACAATCAGGTGATCAGCCTACAATGTCCTAACCAAACTAGGACAACAAAACAAAGTCGTTGCCCCCGCCGGGAATCGAACCCGCGACCTCCGGGTATGAGCCGACTTATTTTAAACTTGTCGTAATCTATCTATATCTATACATATAATAAAACAGTAAAAAAAGTGTGTCTGTACATTAAATATATTTCCAAAAAAAATATTGGGGGCGATGGAGACGTAGTAATAGAGTAATATTTATTTATTTATTTGTATGTATGTATATCAAGGTCTTTGTACCTGTATATTATGTATGTGTAAGTGTATTTATTGATTGTACCTACAATTATTTTTTTTCTTCTCCCTTGCCTATAACTTCGCACCTCACCTGTTTTCGTCAAACATCTCCAAGTACTTCAGTTGCCTGGAAAATATTGCAGTTGCAATAAGGCCGCCTTTTGACATCTGTTTTATGTATCTTTTACTCTGTTACTTTATGTGTTATTGCAATAAAGATTTTAAATAAAAAATAAAAAATTACTGAAAAAAAAACCATAATACTCAGAGACTTCGCTTCCTTTATAAAGAAAGTTCCAACGGGTGATTTCTCTAATTTGTGACACGAATGAATAGGAATACCCTCGACTCTATTATAACCACCCGATTGTCGTGCGCAATTAAGAAACACAATGGGAAGCCGACGCTGGGCGATAATTGCTTCTAAGAGCAACTGTTTTGATGAAATTCTGTTGATGGTTAAATCAATTCGTATGTCGAATATATTCTAATAATGTTTATGTTTATGGTAGACATTGATACTGGTTGTAACCATTAGCGCATTTACACAGTGCAAGTATCTTGCCAAGGATGACAAATTTAGATCACCTCATACTCAGACAAGTTTCGGTTTGGACCACCTGATACTTAGACAATGGGGAGGCCTATATCCAGCAGTGGACTTTCTGTGGCTGATATGATGATGATGATACTTAAACAAGTTTCGGTTCTTATTAGTTTTAGTTTAGACCATCTGATAAATTTGACAAAACCCTTAGCCAGGTAGTGATCACATAGCGAACCACCTCAGAAATATTTTTTTTCTGACGAGCAGATGCTAGCTAGAAACCGCAAAATGTCATCCGTCCATTGTCTATGATACAGTTGATTTCTGAACGAAAAAAAAAATACGCCTCTAGAAAAAAAAAATTGACATTTTGCTTGTCAAAGTCAAAATATTGGTCGAACAGCGAATTTTTGTGCAAATTGAAAGTGTTTTTTAGTATTATGGCGGAAAAAAATCCCGGTAAGTGATATTATTTGTGTTTTTATAATAGCAGATAGGTTGAATTATATGTAATATGTTTCGGATTTACATGATATTTGTTTTTCTTTGAAATATTTACGTCGAAAGTTTGTGGTTAACATGTGACCTCTGCCTATCTGGAAAAACTTATTGTGGTTATTATGTAACCACTGTCCTACAAGCGTTTATCCATATAAATAAAGGCAAAACCATATTTACACATCAAATAGTTTGTATGGTAGATAGATAGGTTCTTGGATCGAAGAATAACCGATACCCTGGTGTAAGAGTCTTTTAACCACTACATCACAGAGACATTATTATTTATTAATATTTTTATACAAAGAAACACACAAATCTTTCCTCTTTTTAATATTAGGCTTATATGTAGATTCACCTTTATTTTTTCAATACTTACAAGTCGTGACCTAACTGAGCAGTGGTCAGATCTAATCCACATCATGTATATTTAAATGGGCAGTGGTCATATCCAGACCAGAGGGTTTTTTTATAGGAAATTGTAGGAATAAAAAAAAAATAAGAAATTAGTTTTTTTATTATCATCCAATCTACCATTATCTGTATATAAAGATAAAATAATCGCCAGGCCTGGCTAAGGGTTAAGACCAAGTCATTTTAGACGAGATTAATCTTTAAAAAACACTTAAAGACGATATGCGATTTAGACATTGAGCGTTTTATATGATATTCGAGACTAACTCAAACTTGTCACTTTAAATAATGTATTTTTAAATGTTATTTGCAATATTTTTTTACTTACGATACTTTTATCTAAATTATTCTTATAGGTTTGCAAAAAAAGAAACTTCGTATTGCAACAAAATTATTTAGAATTAGGCATTATAAAAAAAGACTGCTTTCAATGAATTTTTGTACAAGATTATAACCTATAAGTGTATCATTACTCTTCAGAACAATAGATTTCCTTGAGATATATGTTTGGCTGATGTTGCTTTATAGAACTTATAACAAAACAATACGGATAAAAACTGTAATGGAAAAGTAAACAAAAAATATATTAAAGTCAACGGAAGATTTAGCTACATCTTCCCTGACCCCACTTTGTTGGCAAATCTTTTCCCTCAATCTTTTATCTTTCTTTCCCACTTCCCGAACAGCACCGATTTGTACTAACATGAGTCTGTCATGAGTTACTGAAAACATTTTTCTTTTACACACATTATAAGCTTTTGTATATGCCAATTTTTGGCAAAATAATCCTATTCAAGCAACGAACAATACAGTATAATACAATGCATGAGTGATTTACAATGTTTTAAGCTGATTGAATGCTGAAAAGCGCTGGGAAATCCATTAGACTTAGAGGGGGCCGTATGCAACCCTACCTCATCGAGTAGCAAAATGTGACATATGTACTATGTAGGGTGTTGCATATTAAAAAGATATGTCTTGATGTACAGGATGGCACCTTGAAACTATGACGCTGCGCTCGCTCGGTCAGTAAATGAATTAACCTTTTATTAATTGAGATACCTACTACTACTTCCAATCGTGCTAGTCTTGACCGCGATAAAATTTTCGCTCGAACTAACTTCTAGTACAATAAAAAGGTGTCGACAATCGGTCCAACTTGTCGATATCGACTTCATTATAATGAAAAATTTTCCGTGACTGCGAAACGCCGTTCAATTTTTAATAGATTTAAAACTTGGTGTTGGATTTTTCGTTTAAATATTAATATTTATTTCAAAAACAAAGCTTGTTCAGGTAAATTTAAATAGATGAATTTTGATGAATGTTTTTTCACCAGCTTTGACTTAACGTCCATGCTGGCTTTTCTTTCCGCTTAGACCGCAAAAGCCGATCTAGACAATGGGCGAGATTTGAATCATGTAATAAGCAATGCGGCTAGCAAATCATAACTATTTTAATGAGTGCGCGAATCCGATTCACACTTGGCCGGTAATTTACTACTAATCCTTAATATTTCACTTTACCAGTAACCTCGTCAAACCTCCTTGGTTAGGTTGCGGACCCCGGGCTCTGAAGCGTTACTGCTGAGGATGCAACTGGGAAAATACGCTCAGATGATGGAAGGGTCCTTGATCTTACACTTTACATGTTACGTTTTGCCAATGACAAAATCAGCTTGCATAGCTGTTATCGTTTCGTTTCACGCCATGAATATTTACAAGTGTACCAAACATTACGACTTCTATATCCTGAATTTCCATAAAATGCAAAATATGCTAACAAAGTCGATATTAAAAAAAACAGGCTGGAATTAACTCTCAAAATATTTTTTAAATAAATGTTGATGTAATCGTCACTGTAACATGTTGTGTAAAATTAAAGTGTAACAGCTGCTTCTTTACCCGCGCAGATTGTAGAAGCCGATTGACGAAAATGTCATCATCATCATCATCAGGTCTTTTTGTCTCCACTGCAGGAGCACGACCTTCTCTGTACAACCAGAGCTATACATGGCCAGAGCAGTCAGAGGACTTGGCCAACACTCTCCTCGCTATCCAGACTGGTTAGAGAGGTCTCATTGATGTTTATAAGCTTAGGAAGTGACACAGGCCTAAGTCAGTAACTAAGACTTCAAAATACAGTGCTACGAGGTCGTAGCAAATACAGTGCTACGAACGTAGCACTACGCTCTACATCATCATGCCTCTTGTTTATAAATATCCTCCTCCTTTTTTGAAGTAGGTTAAAAATCAAAGGTATGCGAAACCTATTTTAGTAAAAAAAACGAAGTTCGAGAGAGAGAGAGAGACAGACAGAGAAACACGCGCACGCCGCACGGCTTACAACTAAAGCAAAAAGTGTCGTTACAACTTTTGGTCTTAATTTTTTCCGTCTAGCCCCCTTTCGTAACGCGCGATAAGGAACTTTCCCATTTTCAATCATTACTGTGTCAAATATTGAAAAGAGGGGCACAACATAATTTAACAAAAATAGGCTGTACAAACATTTGATATTGTTTAAAATAAGGAAAAGTCATTATCCTGAATATCAAATTTTGTCAAGCTTAACAAGACGTGCCTTCCTATTTAATTGGAATTTTATTGCAATGTTTATCTTTGCTTTTACCGTAAGAAACCTAATACTCAGGCAGTTTAAATAATATAAATAAACATTATTATTATCTCTTTATTTATTTTTAAACATATATTAGGTTTTTTTATAACATATCTATAAAAAGTAAAATATATAAAATACACTACAAAATATAAACACATTATAAAAAACCGAATATAGCTGCCCACTGGCAGCGGGGATAAGGCCCAAGCTACCGGTGGTTAGGGCCCCAGAGAGAGAAACCTCCTGACAATGCGTGTCGTGTCCAGGAGTACTGCCTTCTGAATCTGACCCTTGACCCAGCTATCTAGCGAGAGAGTCTTAAGATGTTGGTCAAGACTCTTCGCTATTAGACCGTTCGCCGATACGACTATCGGGACAATGATCGTCGAATCCACATCCCACATGGCGGTCACCTCGTGGGCCAAATCAAGGTACTTGCTAAGCTTGTCCTTCTCAGCTTTCACGAGGTTCTCGTCATGCGGAACGGTGATGTCAACGAGCACTGCCTGGCGCATCAATCGATCTGTCAGCACGATATCAGGCTTATTGGCGACAATAGCCCTATCCGTGATGACAGATCGATCCCAATAGAGCGTGGCACGACCATTTTCGAGAACTGGCACTGGTGAGTACTTATAGTATGGTACCTCAGATTCTACAAGCCCATATCGAAGAGCAAGCTGCTGGTGAATAATTCTGGCTACGAGGTTATGTCTGTGCAAATACTCGCCGTTAGCCAGATGAGAACAACCGGAGATTATATGTCTGATAGACTCGCCGGGATGTCGGCATGCTCGACAGACATCAACCGTGCCGTCTCTCAGGATATATCTCCGGTAGTTGTTTGTCATCATGACTTCGTCGGCAATTGCACAGGCAAAACCTTCGGTTTCCCCAAAGAGGTCACCGAATCGTAGCCAGTTCACCGATGCGAGCTAATCCACATCAGACCCTGTCAAGGCTCGATAGAACCGCCCGTGGAGCTGCTTGCTCTTCCATACGTTTATGCGATCCTCGGTACTTAGCACTGCTGGTTTGCGCCAGTTCTCATTTGCCAAGGAGAGCGGCGTGAGGCCCTTGTCTACTGTCACAACATCACGATGCAATCCACACTCATTGTTAAGGAAATATTCCCTAAGTCTGCACACCTCGCGGTTGTGGAGATTTTTGGCATTTAAAAAGCCTCGACCTCCACGCTTCCGCGGAATGTACAGTCTCATAACAGATGAGCATGGATGTAGCATACGATACGTTGTGAGCAGTAGGCGGACCCTCCTGTCCAAGGCGTCCAGTTCAGTCTGAGTCCACCTTAGTATGCCAAAGGAGTAGATGAGTAGAGGCATCACCCAGGCGTTGAAGGCACGCGACTTATTTCCTCCTGACAAAAGACTTTTAAGTACTTTTGTCAGCCGGCTAAAGAATCGCTCCCTCACCGCCTGTTTGATGTCTCCATCCATAATACCCAATGACTGTGACATACCAAGGTATTTGTATGTTTCCGACTCCGAGAGAGTCTTGATAGTTATTGTCTCAGAAAGTTGCAAATTTGTTGAATTTACAACTTTCCCCCGCTGTACATGCATAACCGCACACTTATCTACACCAAACTCCATCTTGATTGCACTACTAAAAACTTCTGTAATTTTTAGTAGTTTTACCAAGTCAGCTCGATTTTGTGTAAATAGCTTAAGGTCATCCATGTACAGTAAGTGAGAAATAACTTCACCCTCTCTTCGTAGTCGGTAGCCCAATCCTGAGTCCTTTAGTAAGGTGCTAAGAGGATTCAGGGCAAGACAAAACCATAACGGACTCAAACTGTCACCCTGGAAGATACCTCGCTCAATCCTTATATAGTCTGACAGATCTGAGGGACTATCTCCACCACTCGGTTGACAAAGGACTGTGACCCATTGCCTCATACAAGTACTCAGAAAGGATCTTAAAGTTGTGTCAATTTTATACAACTCTAATATCCTCTCCAGCCATGAATGGGGCACTGAATCATAGGCCTTCTTATAATCAATCCAGGCAGTAGAGAGAGCCGCCTTATTCCGACGGACTTGTTGGCTAATGGCCATGTCAATGAGGAGAAGCTCTTTAGTACCACGGGACCCAACCCTACATCCATTTTGAGTTGGTGCCAAAATATTATTTGCAACAATGTGCGTATTGATTTTTGTTCCCAAAATAGATGTAAGGAGCTTGTATAATGTAGGCAAGCACGTGATGGGTCTGTAGTGTATGTCTTATTATTATTATTATTATTTACTTAAATCATTTTTATTCTCCCTTTTAAAAAGGGGTGTATCTAGACACGCGGGCCGTAACCAAGCGTGAGTAGAAGGGGATTACGTGACAGTATTAGAGGTGGATGAGATAGAAGATGTTGTGAGGAACTTGCGGGTGAGTCTACAGGTATTCAAGATGACAGCTTTTTGTAAAGTATATAAGGCGTTCTTATTAATATCTAGTATTTCCAAATTTCTTTGTAGACTTTTAGGTATGATTCCTGTGGCTGATATTACTATTGGGATGATATGGACTAATTCTACTCTCCATTGTCGCTTCAGTTCTATTGCTAACTCTTGATATTTCGTAAGTTTTTGGGATATGGTGGATTGAATGTTATGTGTATTAGAGATGGCTATATCTATCAGGTAGGCAGTTTTGTTTACTTTGTCATGGACTGTGATGTCGGGCCGGTTAAAATGAATAGTTTTATCTGTAATGATGGTTCTATCCCAATAGATTTTAAAGGTACTATTATCGTGTATAGTTTCTGGCTTGTATTTATAATATGGAACTTTCTTTGGAATGAATTGGTGTTTGTGTGCAAGGTGTTGGCGAATGATAGCCGCCACCTGATCGTGGCGGTGCTTATAGTCGGTTTGTGCTAGGGTTTTGCGTGCGGAAGTGATATGCTGTATTGTTTCTGAGCTAGTTTGACAGTGTCTACAAGAGTCTGAAGATAGATTTGGTGTACGGATTATGTATTTTTGATAATTGCGTGTGTCGATGACTTGGTCCTGGATAGCTATCATGAAGCCTTCCGTCTCAGGGAAGATCTCCCCACGTCGCAGCCACGCGTTCGACGCTTGCTTGTCGACAAAAGGCTGCTCTAAGTCGTGTCGATGTCGTCCGTGGAGAGATTTCTGCTTCCATGTAACTATCTTCTCCTTTTCTTGAACGATGCATTCTTTTTGTTGTGGGTTCCGGTTTGCTAGGTTGAGAGGAGTGAGTTTTTTGTCGGCATTTACAATTATTTTGTGAAAATTTGATTCTGTTGCATGTGCATGGAAGTATTGTCGGATTGATTTGATCTGTTTATTATGTAAATTAGTGATATCTATTAAGCCTCGGCCTCCCTCATCTCTAGGTAGAGTCAATCTTTGTACACAAGAATTTGGATGATGTTTTCTATAGGATGTTAAAAGTGTATTAATAGTTCGTTGTAAGTTGAGTAAATTACCCTGGATTCAGTTAATAACAACAAATGAATACGTAAGAACTGGGATCGCATAGCTGTTTATTGATTTACATAGGTTGCGAGAGTTAAGCTGGGAACGAAGTAATATGTTGAGTCTGTGTCTGAATTTCTTTTTAAGCTCTTCTTTCGTTTCTTCTTGATTAATTTGGTGGGATTGTTGGAATCCTAAATATTTATAAAAGGTGTGTGGTTCTAGGGGGTCGATAGTGTCTCCTGATGGTAATAAATAACTGTGCAAAGTTATTTCGCCTTGTTCGACTGTAAAAGTTTTGCATTTATCGATCCCGAATTCCATACGTATATCATTTGAGAATACTTGTGTGAGATCTGCAAGATTATGTAACGATTCTACTGTGTCACTATATAGCTTTATATCATCCATGTACATAAGATGTGTCAGCTTGGTTTGTGCATTTGGGGTTGTGATTGTATAACCTAGTTGTGAATGATTCAGTATGTGAGAAAGTGGGTTTAGCGCCAAACAGAACCATAGAGGGCTGAGTGCATCGCCTTGGAAAATACCGCGGCGTATGGGAATTTGTGGTGTTTCTAAAGAGGAGGGACCTGTAGTTTTTAGTACTGTTTTCCAGTGTTGCATAGAATTTTCAAGAAAATTTATTAATTAGGGGTGAATTTTGTATTGCTGTAGGATATGGATAAGCCAAGAGTGAGGTACAGAATCATAGGCTTTTCTGTAATCGATGTACATAGTGCTTATATCCTTTTTTTTAGAAATTGCCTGTTTCATGGTAATAGAGTCTATTATTAGCTGCTCCTTGCAGCCTTGGCTACCTTTGCGGCATCCTTTCTGCTCCTCACTAAGTATGTGGTTACTTGTGACATGTTGATTTACAAGTTCTGTGATACATCCTGTAAGTATTTTATAAATGGTTTGCAAGCAAGTGATGGGTCGGTATTTAGCTGGATTTTGGAGGTCGGTGTCTTTTGGTATTATATAAGTAACCCCCTGTGTTATGAATTCTGGCATAGTATGCGGAGTTTGAACAAAGTCATTAATGTGTTTATGAAGTAATGGGTGTATTGCAGTAAATTTCTTGTACCAATAGTTCTGTAACCGATCACTACCAGGTGGCTTCCAGTTGTGAGCTTTATGTAGTACTTTAGCAAATATATCTACTGGGATGTGTTCAAATTGCATTGGAGTTATGGCATCTGTTAAACTACTATCTTTATTTAACCATTCTGCTTCTTTATTATGATTTACTGGATTGTCCCAAATTGCGGACCAAAAAGTATGTAGATCGGTACCTGATATTGACGGTGGTGAATTTTGTGTGTGTCTCATTTCTTGTGTTTCTGCTGTTGCTAATGATCTATAGAACTGTTTTTCGTTGTTTGTAAACTGTGTGTTTTGTGTTTTTCTGAGTGTACAATTTACATATCTTTTTAACCGACTAGTTGCTGCGTTTAATTTTTGTTTAATCGTGTCTAAAAATTCCTGATCTGTATTATTATGATGTTCGTGTTGTGAGTGTATTTGATATTTATTTTTAATTTTCTCTACTAAGGATATTAGTCTTAGGCTTCTAATGCCTCTAATATATTCTGTCATTCTACCGGCATCTCTTCTAATATCTTTTATTTTCTTTTCAAGTCGCTTCCGCCATGATGGGACTTTATTGGGTCTTTGATTTTGTGTATTAGAAGTTTGAGTGTCTCTTATTTTTGCTCCATTACATATTGCTGCTGTATATGCTGCACAATAAGTTAGTGTATGAGTAGCCATGAAGTCAAGGTCTATTGAAATGTGATTTGGGAGTATATGTGTGTTGATGAAATTTACTATATTTGATAGTCTTTTGGAAGGTTTTTGACGGGGTATGAAAGGTCTTGTGATTGGGTTAGAATCTTTAAATTTGTCTAATGTTATTCTAAATGTTTCTTGTATATTATTTGACTCTAGTATGATATTTTCATCAATTAGTTGGGCTTCTATTGTAATTTCACTAAATATGGATGTTTGAGTTTGTGTTGTTTGATTGTCTAATTGAAAGTATGCATAAGATTTATTATTATTTATTATTATTATGTATCTCCTTTGAGAATCACGGGTCTTTTCACCCCGGTCCTTTGAGAGGCTTGCGTGGGGATACAGATCCAACACGTAGAGGCCCTTTGGAGAAGTTGTTGTCATGTGGCGCTCCCGCCAAAACCTATTCCTGGATATACCTATGAAAGGTGTACCCTTGAATAGGTTTTGGCAGAAGAAAAAACTATTGCATGAAAAAGGGAAAGGTTTAAGGATTATGGAATGAATTTGGGATGGATTGATGCTGGGATATTGCAATAGAAACGTCACCTGCCATATATATCAACTGCCTCCGTGGTGTAGTGGTTAGAGCGTTCGGCTCATACCCGGAGGTCGCGGGTTCGATTCCCGGCGGGGGCAACGACTTCGTGTTGTTGTCCTAGTTTGGTCAGGACATTGTAGGCTGTTCACCTGATTGTCTTATTAGTAAGATGACCCGTGCTTCGGAGGGCACGTTAAGCCGTCGGTCCCTGTCACTGTCTTTGATATTGGTCGTTACCTAAAACCATGTCAGAGGCCTTTAAGGCGGTTTAAAAACTCTGACACCAGTGTTAGTCACTAACGCACACGATAAGAAGAAGAAGAAGCTTGTATTCCTAAGTCGCCTTTTACGACATCCACGGAAAGACTTGGAGTGGTCCTATTCTACTCTGCCGGAAACCACACGGCAAGCTTAGCTTTAAATTGTATCACAGCATCTAAAATGTACATTTTGTAACTGAACCTAAAATTTATTAATTATTCTGCGAGCAACCAACGTGAACCGGTCAATATTTGATTTCCAATCGAAAATGCTCTCACGTAGCGATCGCGGGGTATAGTAAACACTAGTAACGTTAAAATTACAGAAATTCTCATTAAATATCCAATTTATTTATTTATTTTATTTTATCAAAAATTTATTGTTCCAATGTACAAATATACTTTTAACAAATGGCTGATGCTAAAAGCATTTTCTCCCAGTCAACCATAGGAATAAACAGAGAAAACTATGCGGCACAAAAAAGCAATACAATATACATAATGTTCATTCTAAAATATTACTAAATAATATTAAACTATACCTACTTTATAAACTATATATAAATATCAGAATTAATACTCTATTTATACAATAAACACAAATACCTACACATCTACTTATATTACCTAACATACAAATACATAGCTATGAAGAGAATTCACCCTTATTATTTCAATAATTAAAATGTTTTGTAACAATATTGCCAAAAATTCAATAATTAATTAATAGCTTGTTTTATGTTTACATATATTATTTAAAAAAAAAATTGTAAAGATTTTTGACTTTTTTGTTGATCTAAAAATTGTACTTTCATCAACAAAATTTATTTACATACAAAGGACATTTCGTAAAAAACGTTTATTTTAACCAGTACGTCTTTTATATTCCATATAAAGCAGAATATATTAATAACGTATGTAACATAAATCCATTCTTCCATATATTTTTAATACTTCCATTAAATGTACGCAAGATATTTAGACTAGATGATTGCATGATACACAGTGGAGACTTCTAAAGCATACAAAAAGAAAATATACTATTTTGCATCTGCCTTATTTTTATAAAAATATTTCATCACAATTTCTCAACAGTAATAACAACATTTTTTCCTTTACAATGAAATTTTTGTACACCGTCTACAAAATGGCGGTATAATTTAAAATGTTACGAACCACTCTCGTTTTAAGTTGGCATTAAAGTTTAATGCCCCATCTGACGTTTATGAAGTTATTTTATATTGCACTCCAAAATGGAGAAAATGTATGATCTTGGCTAAATTAGGTTTTTATATTTGTCTTCCGTGTTGGCTTGTTTTTTGTGTGTGTAAGTGGCCAACACTGGTTTCATAATATCATCATCATCATTATTTCAGCCGCATAGCGTCCACTGCTGGACATAGGCCTCTCCCAAAGATTTCCAGTATGACTGATCTAGAGCGGCTTGCATCCAGCGCCTTCCAGCGACCTTGGTTAGGTCGTCAGACCACCTTGTAGGTGGGTGTCCTACGCTTCGCTTGCCTGTACGTGGTCGCCATTCGAGAAACTTTTTGCCCCATCGGCCATCGGTTTGTGGCGTGCTCCGCTGAAATCCGAAAAACCTGAAACAAAAATATAAATTAGTAAATAAACAAATGTATAAAATAATACAAATAAGGTAGTACTTACCTTAACTGTACATTTGCCGATTATACCTACATTACTAGTATATAAATTACTGAAATATAATAACTAGTATTGTATAAATATAGACATACATACTTACTATATAATATAATACATACTTTTCGTACGAAGCGCATAGATAAATATTATACATAATATTATATAATATATACATAGAATAATATATCAAACGTAATAAACTAATTTACTTGCCTTGATTTATATAAACTTAATATAAGTCTTAAGTTCATAATAAGTACTTACTTGTTGTTGTAAATAAATCGTATCGTTGTCGTGCGTTAGAAATGTCTTGCGCCGCGTCCGCGGCAGGTACAAGACCGGTGGAATAAGCCCCGCCTCCTGCAGGCGCCCGCGTCGGCCGCTTGACGACAGTGAGCCACACGACTTTAGAGCAGACGCACGCTGCTCCGCGCTAATCGATACCTAAACGCTCGTACGCTTTGCGCTTGCCTAATTTATCGCTTTATGTTTAATTGTTCTTCTATCTATTCTTCCGAACTGTATCTCTTGTGCCTAATTCTTCGGACTGTGCTTTACTTCCTATGTGCCTCCTTCTGTAAAAACTGCTGTGTTGTGTAGCGAATAAATCACATAGAACTGTAAGTGCCTTTTCCTCTTCATTCAACACACAACCCCACAACTGGTGACCCCGTTTTGGACATGGATCCGGCAACCAAAGATGGCGATGACGCGACGGCGAACAAAAGTACCGACTCATTTGGGAGTTTTACACCTCACGACACGACCGGAATTTTTCGCGTCGGTGTTCGACCACCTCCATTCTGGCCTGAAGAACCCGCTGTCTGGTTTTCCCAACTGGAAGGAAACTTTATACTATCCCGCATCACAGATGAAGATACAAAATTTTACTATGTGGTTTCTACTCTGGAGCAAAGATATGCAGCGGAAGTGAAAGATATAATTACTTCACCACCAAAATCAGGCAAATACGAGCGACTCAAGAGCGAGCTTATCAAGCGGTTATCCGCTTCAAGAGAGAAAGAAGTCAAACAGCTCTTGATGCATGAGGAGCTCGGTGATCGACGTCCATCACATTTACTGCGTCACATGCAACGGCTGGCAGGCCCTTCAGTTCCAGAAGAGTTTATAAAAACCATCTGGATCAGCAGACTCCCTATTAATCTCCAGCCGATCATCGTGTCACAGAAGACAGCAGACCTACAAGCCCTAGCAGACTTGGCAGATAACGTGCATGAAATCGCACCGTGTACACCACAAGTTGCTGCTACGTCATCATCGCACACTGCTAGCTCAAGTTTAGACTCGATGTCAAGACAAATCGCAGAGCTGACACGGAAGGTAGAAGCACTAACATCAAATAACCGACGAAGATCGCGCTCAACCAACCGTAACCACCAGCGTGACCGCAGCAGTAGTAGGACTCGATCCCAATCCAACTATCGAAGATTTCCTAAATGTTGGTATCACTTTAAGTACGGCTCTAATGCCAACAGATGCGTCAAGCCATGCGACTTCGGACAGGAAAACTCTCAGGGCAGTCGCTAATGGCGACGAGCGACAGCCCTACTTCAACTGGTCGCCTCTTCATTACCGACCGCAGGACAAAAATGCAGTTCCTCGTCGACACTGGGAGTGACTTATGCGTTTTCCCGCGCACACTACTTCGTGAACGCAGACCTCCGACCCAATATACACTCTATGCTGCAAATGGTACAACTATAGCTACTTACGGATTCGCCCACCTCGAGCTCAACCTTGGCTTACGGCGTGACTACAGCTGGAGATTCATCGTGGCGGACGTCACCAAACCAATTATCGGCGTCGATTTTCTGTCGTTCTACGGACTTATCGTCGACTGCCGTAATCAGCGCTTAATTGATAGCACAACCACTCTGAAGGCACCTGCATCGTATGTTCCATCCTCGAACAACCTGTCTTCAGTAAAAACGACAATTGGTGATTCAAAATATCATGAACTGCTGCGTCAATACCCAGATATAACGCGACCAGCTGGAACTCAACGTATAATAAATCATAACACCGTTCATCATATACGGACGACGCCTGGACCACCGGTAGCTTGCTCACCACGCCGGCTGGCTCCAGACAAGCTAAAAATTGCGAAGCAAGAATTCGAAGCCATGATTAAGAATGGAACTGCTAGACCATCCGAAAGCCCATGGGCGTCGCCGCTGCATCTCGCACCTAAAAAAGATAACGGTTGGCGTCCATGTGGTGACTACAGACTGCTTAACTCGAGGACTGTACCGGACAGATACCCAATAAAGCACATTGGGGACCTCAGCCACAACATTTCCGGATGTCGCGTTTTCTCAACCATAGACCTGGTAAAGGCTTATAATCAAATACCCGTAAATAATGACGACATTTGCAAGACTGCCATCACAACACCATTTGGACTATTTGATTTTCCATTCATGACCTTTGGCTTACGAAACGCAGGTCAAACGTTTCAACGTTTCGTCGATGAAATCACTAGAGAGATGGATTTTGTATACGCGTACCTCGACGATTTTTTAATCTATTCAGCCGACGAAATCTCCCACGAAAATCACCTACGTCAAGTGTTCGAAAGACTTCAGAAGTACGGCATGGTCGTCAACACGTCAAAGTGCACATTTGGAGCGACGGAAGTGACTTTTCTGGGCTATAAAATATCGTCAGCTGGTTTGAAGCCGCTAGAATCAAAAGTCGAAGCGATCAAAAACTTTCCTATACCGAAAACAATGAAAGAATTGCGACGGTTCTTAGGAATGATTAACTTTTACCGCAAGTTCTTACCTGGTGCAGCCGAAATTCAAGCCCCACTGCATGCACTGCTGACAGATAAAGTAAAAGGTGCACACCCGGTGGACATCAAAGGCGACAAGTTAAGAGCATTCGAAAGATGCAAAGATAGTCTGTGCCGCGCCGCACTCTTAGCGCATCCAGACTTAAATGCCAAGCTCGCACTTGTAACAGATGCCTCAGACACCTCCATCGGCGCTGCACTTCATCAATATAAAGACAGCACGTGGGAACCCCTTGCATTCTTTTCGCGGAAGCTCAGTCCATCGCAAAGTAAGTACTCCCCGTATGACAGGGAGCTACTAGCGATATACGAAGGAATTCGCTACTTTCGACACATGCTGGAGGCGCGTCATTTTACGGTTTATACCGATCACAAGCCTCTATGTTACGCTTTTTCAAAAAACAAAGACAAGTGCTCACCGAGACAATTCCGTCACTTAGACCTGATATCACAATTCACAACTGATATACAACATATCTCAGGACGAGACAACGTTGTGGCAGACACTTTGTCCAGAGTGAATGAACTAGCGAAGCCCGTCGATCTAGAAGTACTGGCTAAAGCACAAAACGACGATCCAGAGATTCGACAAATACTCAGCGGAGGTACATCACTCAAGCTTGAAAAGATGACAATCCCTGGAACGAAAACTCAAATATATTGTGACCGAAGTACCGAAACGATGAGACCCTTTGTAACCAAATCACTCAGACACCAGATCTTCGACAGTTTACACTCGCTTAGCCACCCTGGACCAAACGCTACAGCAAACCTCATAGCTCAGCGATTTGTGTGGCCGTGTATAAGAAAAGATTGCCGAGATTGGGCAAAGAACTGTCACAAATGTCAGCAAAGTAAAATCACACGACATGTAAAGACAACACCAGCCACATTCAATCTTCCACGAGCCAGATTTTCTACTATCCATATCGACCTCATAGGACCTATGCCTTCGTCGAATGGGTACAGATATTGCCTCACAGCCGTGGATAGATTCACCCGTTGGCCAGAAGCTTACCCAATACACGACATCACGGCAGAAACAGTCGCCAAGGCTCTGATATCCGGATGGATAGCACGCTTCGGCTGTCCCACTACCATTATCACAGACAGAGGAAGACAATTTCAATCAGAACTTTTTAAGCACCTGTCAGAAATGGTAGGTTTTGAGCACAAGAGTACTACTGCCTACCATCCTGCCTGTAATGGGATGGTCGAGCGATTTCACAGACAATTAAAAGCTGCTATAATCTGTCACTCTAACGTCAACTGGACAGAAGCACTCCCATTCGTTTTACTTGGTATCAGAAGTGCTCTGAAAGAAGACATACAAGCTTCATCAGCAGAACTTGTCTATGGAGAACCGTTAAGGCTGCCAGGAGAGCTATTTCAACCAACAAGTGATAAGACAACAGACATCACTGATTTCATAGCACGCCTAAGATCAATTACCAGAGAGGTACAGCCACAACCAGCTTCCAGACACTGTCAGAAGACGGTATTTATATTCAAGGACCTAGCTACAACCACTCATGTCTACCTCAGAGATGATACTGTCAAAGGAGCACTGCAACCAGCTTACACGGGACCCTATGAAGTATTAGAAAGAAATGACAAAATCTTCAAAATTCTAATAAAAGGGAAACCTGTAACTGTAACCATCGAAAGACTAAAACCTGCCTACACACTTACCTCAGAAAGCAACGGTGATCCTCCAAGTGCCGCAACTCCGCCGCCACCTGTACAGAAAACATGTCAACAGGAAACAGAGGAAAGACCTGAAAAGAAAACACGATCCGGGAGAACAGTCAGAATACCTGATTATTATCGCCCGTAGACGGTCTCTGGAGGGGTGTGGTGTGGCGTGCTCCGCTGAAATCCGAAAAACCTGAAACAAAAATATAAATTAGTAAATAAACAAATGTATAAAATAATACAAATAAGGTAGTACTTACCTTAACTGTACATTTGCCGATTATACCTACATTACTAGTATATAAATTACTGAAATATAATAACTAGTATTGTATAAATATAGACATACATACTTACTATATAATATAATACATACTTTTCGTACGAAGCGCATAGATAAATATTATACATAATATTATATAATATATACATAGAATAATATATCAAACGTAATAAACTAATTTACTTGCCTTGATTTATATAAACTTAATATAAGTCTTAAGTTCATAATAAGTACTTACTTGTTGTTGTAAATAAATCGTATCGTTGTCGTGCGTTAGAAATGTCTTGCGCCGCGTCCGCGGCAGGTACAAGACCGGTCGAATAAGCCCCGCCTCCTGCAGGCGCCCGCGTCGGCCGCTTGACGACAGTGAGCCACACGACTTTAGAGCAGACGCACGCTGCTCCGCGCTAATCGATACCTAAACGCTCGTACGCTTTGCGCTTGCCTAATTTATCGCTTTATGTTTAATTGTTCTTCTATCTATTCTTCCGAACTGTATCTCTTGTGCCTAATTCTTCGGACTGTGCTTTACTTCCTATGTGCCTCCTTCTGTAAAAACTGCTGTGTTGTGTAGCGAATAAATCACATAGAACTGTAAGTGCCTTTTCCTCTTCATTCAACACACAACCCCACAGGTTCTTCGCGCTTTGTGTCCCTTGCGCTCCACCATTGCTACCATGCGCTCGCTGAACATATCTCCATCAGTTATTGACTGGTTTCATTCTTATCTATATGGTCGCCGACAATCTGTACGTATTGAAAATAAATCCTCGGCGTGGTGTCAAACATTGTCCGGTGTGCCTCAAGGTGGCGTGCTATCTCCATTATTATTTGCATTATTTATTAACTCTATCTCTGATCATCTTCGCTCATCCTACCACCTGTATGCTGACGACCTCCAAATCTATTGTCATGTCAGTCTGGATGACCTCAGTTTAGGGATTGATTTAATCAATGGTGATTTATCGCGTATATCTGAATGGAGTAAGTCTCATGGGCTTATAGTTAATCCCTCTAAGACACAAGCTATTATAATCGGCAATTCTTACTATATCTCGCGCATTGATTGGCAAACGCTTCCGTCAATTATATTTAACGGCGTCAATATTGACCTCAGCATCAAGGTTAAGAACCTAGGTGTCTTGATCGATAAAAACTTGACATGGTCGCCTCAGCTCACAGAGGTTAGTAGGAAAATATTTGCGTCTGCGAGTTCTCTCAAAAGACTGCATAACTTTCTCCCTGTTAAGACTAAAATTGCGCTGGCACAATCTTTACTTCTCCCCATCCTTGACTACGCTGACACCTGCTACCTCGATCTCACGGAAGAGCAGTTAAATAAACTTGAGCGTCTCCAAAATCTCTGCATTAGATTCATATTTGGACTACGCAAATATGATCACATTTCTAGTTTTCGTGCTCAACTCAAGTGGCTCCCCATTAGACTACGTCGTAACTTACATATCCTTTCCCTTCTTTATTCAGTCCTGTTTGTGCCTTCTACTCCACTATACCTTAAAGAACGTTTTAGCTTCTTTCGTGAGAACACCAATCGTAGTGTGCGTAGCACAGTCACCTTAAAACTTTCCACCCCTGGTTATAACACTCATTTCTATTCTAACTCATTTACAGTTCAGGCAGTAGAAATCTGGAATGCTTTACCACTGGACATTCGCCAAGTACAGTCATTGAAAAAATTTAAAGAATTAGTGACGTCTCATTACCTTTCCTCTAGCTCTGACTAATATCTCTTCTCTTCTTTTCTTTTCACTGGCTACTTTTTAATTACTTTCCTTAATGTTCGTATGTACCAATTTTATAATTTATGCATTTTATATTACTTTATTGTTCGTTTATATGTTATAGTATGTACTCCTATTATTTTAATTGTATAGGTACTTGTATTTTTCTACACTGTAATACTCTAACTGCGCCAACTCCCCCACATCTTTTATAATCTTCTTTACCCAAAGGTTGGCTGGAAGAAATCACTTTAGTGATAAGTCCGCCTTTGTACCTACTATGTTTAAAATGTACTTTTGATTATTGTCATACTTAGTTGGTGCAATAAAGAAATTTTATCTTATCTTATCTTATCTCCCACAGCCACTTCAACGAGCTAATCCGCTGGGCTATATCAGTGACTTTAGTTCTCTTACGAATTTCCTCATTTCTGCTTCGATCACATAGAGAAACACCGAACATAGCCCTTTCCATAGCGCGTTGAGCGACCTTGAGCTTTCTTATGAGACCCATAGTAGACCATATTTCAGAGCCATAAGTCATCACTGGTAACACACATTGGTTGTAAATTTAGTTAAGACACTGAGATATGTTTGACGAGAATGTATTGTTTGACGAGAGAATAATATCATTTTTATAATCCATATTATCATTATATATTTTAGTCAAAATTAAAAATATTAATGGCAGCTACATATTGAATATGATATCTTTAAAGTCATCAATTTTTTTACCAAAAAGGAGAAGGTAATAAATTCGAATGAATATACCTATGTTTTTATGCTTGTTCCCCGACTACTCGAAGACGCCATAAGCAATTTGAAAAAATCTTTTCTTTTTGTTTGAAAGGGCATACTTTTCAGTTGTGTATAGTTTAGTGTTGAAGTCGGTTTATAGTTTTGAAAAATAATATATAATTCTCAAATTACTCAGAATATTATGAAGAATCAACTAAAAATTACCCTTTATAAAAATCGAATGTATTAAGTTTAAGTGTTATAGCTTAAGTAAATTTAATAACTTAGACTGCTTTAATAACTGCCTTTTCGTCATAAAGTGGTAGGTAAATGTGTATTAGGACAGTACGTTTAATTCAACTATCTAGCTTACACGGTTCATGAGGTAACAGCCTGGTGACAGACAGGCAGACAGACGGACGGCAGTCTTAGTAAAAGGGTCCCTTTTTACCCTTTGGGCTGGAACCCTAAAAAGACAAAAACTAACGTAAATAGGTCCACGATAAATACTAACAAAAGAATCAGCAGTTTCCACTAAGTTTATTAGGCAATAAATTGTGTCCAAAGTCTCGTTTAAGTTCTCCCATATTGCTAGAGCTTAATATCTTTGTACTATTTATTTTATGAACCAACGTGTAATTCGTACATACATACATATATACTATCACGTCTTTATCCCTAATGGGGCAGACAGAGCATTTTGGGTCTTGCGGCTCTATGCAGAGCCTAGGGCCGCAAGACTCAAAAGCCACTTTTAGCGTCATGGTGGGCGAGAAGATGGAAAAGCAAATCAATACAGTGACGGGTTTCTAGCCGCATCGCCTGTTAAAATGATTCGCATTTTTGCCCATGCCCTCGATCGGCTTTTACGATCTGCGCGGGAAGAGAAGCAGCTGGTACATTCTAAGTTTTTTCTTTTCTCCCAGACCAGCAAAAATACATTTGTGCCTGTTTTATTTTACGCTATATTTCACGAATATTTTGCTTTATTTTATTTTTAAACTATCGTATGTATGTTCGTTCACCTTTTATTCGAAGACGCCTCGACCGATTTGGAAAATTTTGCAAGACAGCCCGGTAGAAATTTTATCAAAATCAGTTGGGTAGTTTGGAGGTGAAGTCGTAGTCGTTTTAGTTTTGAAAAATTACTATTTAGTTTTGCTGACGTTTCGTCCGGGTTGCACCAAACGTGGTTTCAGTCTGACTCACTTCAACCACTCGAGGGTCGGCTGAAAGAAATCTTGTACCTTTAAACGAGCAATTCTAATATATTTATATATTTATATGTTTATAAATTTCTGGATCTCAAAAACGGCTCTAACGATTTCGCTGAAAATTGGTATATGGGGGGTTTCGGGGGTAAACAATCGATCTAAATGAGTCTTATGTTTGGGAAAACGCGTGTTTTCGAGTTTTTATGCGTTTTTCTTTCCACGCAGAATATGATCGCTAATTTCGTCGCACCGGCCGCCATCCATTTTGGCTCAACGGTTTATGATGCGCACCTCTAGAAAGAGTGTTACGGGTTCGAATCCCACTCGGTGACTTACTTTTGTTTTTTTTATGTTCAAATATATAATTTTTTATTTTATATTGTTTCTAGACAAGTTTAAAAAAATGTAGTTATTGTTTAAGATGTAACCGAGCAAAGTTCGGTCGCCCAGGTACTTTCTTTTGAAATAAGTAGAACCTGTGTACTATTTTTACATTTATAAATGTATTATTTGTAATTATCAAAGGACCATTATGGTTCTGCATCAGGTGTTTCATTTGCTAAAATCATGAAAGATAAAGATATATATTGGTAAATGACAAATTATAAAAATTATAAATTAAAATCTTGTATAAAATAAGTGTGGTTAATGTGGCTAATATAAGATTAATCGATCAATTATGTCATATCTATGTAATTTCCTACACTCGCGTCAAGATTTTCAAACGTAATCGCCTTTGACACCGTTGTTCCAGAAAATTGGACACAAACTAATTCACCGCCTTACAGAATCCATTACCGCCAGTTTTACCAGGTTTCCATTCCCACAGCTTCATATACGCACTTAATATTGCCCAATATCGGCTCCCTTATCATATCGTAAATATTTATAGGAGCTGCTTGAAGAGTGGAGATGAAAGGGAGGATTGGGAATGAAGTGTTGAAACTTAGTACTAAGAGGTGCGAATTTTGAAACCCCGAAATAAAGAGGGGTGTTATAAGTTAATAATGTCTGTCTGTGTATCTGTCTGTGGCATAGTAGCTCTATACTGAATGAACCGGTTTTGATGCGGTTTTTAAAACGCGAAAGCGAGTTCTCTTGCGGTGGTTCTTAGCTATGTTTGATGAAAATCAGTTTAGCCATCTAAATTTTACTGGGAGTTAACGCTTGAACGTCGTGGTTTTTATTTACCTGGCAAATAATAGATGGCGCGACGGATATCAATATGAATATGTAGATCCGCCACTCATCACTAGATGGTGTCGTCGAGGGTTCTTTAATTTGCCAGGCAAATAAATTTTATTTTACGTAAAAACTAAACTGATACTCGAGTCAGCGAGTAGTTCTTAGTAAATAGATGTCTATAGTTAAGGATACAACAAGGCTAAATATAAAATCATTTTATTAAAAACAAAATCCTAAAAATATCACCAGTGAGCTAAACGTGGCCTCTGACCTTAACAGCTTTGGGTATTGTCTGCCCTGCTAGAAAAAAAATTTTTGTTAGTTAAAATATACCCTTATATTTACGAGGATTGGCTAAATCCTCTTAAATATAAGGGTATATTTTATGTTCCCTAAATTTATTTGAATTGTTTAAGCTTTTTATTTAGAATTAATACATTTTCTTATCATATATTTTTCTTATAATATCGCTACACCAACGCAAAGTAGATATATCATTCTTCTAATTTAATTTTTTCTCCCATGCTGGTCTGGGAGAAACAAAAAAACTTAGAATGTACCAGCTGCTTCTCTTCCCGCGCAGATCGTAAAAACTTTTAACAACGGCTAGCAACCCGTCACTGTATTGATTGCTTTTCCATCTTCTCGCCCACCATGACGCTAAAAGTGGCTTTTGAGTCTTGCGGCCCTAGGCTCTGCATAGAGCCGCAAGACCCAAAATGCTCTGTCTGCCCCATTAGGGATAAAGACGTGATAGTATGTATGTATGTATGTAATTTAATTTTTTAACTCATTTACGTATGACATTAATTAATTAAAATAATTACTTTAATTAGAAAATTTTTACGCCCAGTGGTGCAACTATTCTAATGTACATTTTGTAGGTATCTCCTTTGAGAATCACGGGTCTTTTCACCCCGGTCCTTTGTGAGGCTTGCGTGAGGACACAGATCCAACACGTAGAGTGGCGCTCCCGCCAAAACCCATTCCTGGATATGCCTATGAAAAATATGTATTTTATATAATATATACATTTTATTATTAAATAATTTCACCCTCAGGATGTATTTGTTCGTATTAAAAACAGTGCTGAATTATAATTTAGGACATTAAAAAGGCATTACCTTTGAAAGTGTCAGATTGCGTACGCATTAAATATTTAAATTAATTATGGATTTGGGCTCGTTTTAGTCTTATTTTACTCTGACCCTTAACTTTTAACTCTACTGTTCATAATTTAATTAATTTATAAATATAAGTGATATTAAAAGTTTTTAATCAACTTTTAGACTGTTATGGATTAATTAAAAACTCATTCTTGAATTACAAAATAAACTTACTTAATCTCAAAGTTGGCTGCCTCAACTGGTTGGCTGGGCAGCATTCTGGAAGCTACGCAGTGTCTGAATATCTCTGTGCCTCAAATCTAAAGCCTACAGCCAATATGTGTTACCAGTGATGACTTATAGCTCTGAAACGTGGTCCCTTACTATGGGTCTCATAAGAAGGCCCAAGGTCACTCAACGCGCTATGGAGAGGACTATGCTCGATGTTTCTCTACGTGATCCAATCAAAAATGGGGAAATTTGTGGGAAAACAAATGTCACTGATTTAGCCCAGCGGATTAGCTCATTAAAGTGGCAGGGCGGAACATATAGTGCGACGATGGCCGATGGAGCAAAAAGGTTCTCGAATGATGACCACCTACTGAGAATCGAAGCGTAGGACACCCATTCAAGACCTGTCACCGAAGTCACTGGAAAGCACTGGATACAGGCCGCCCAAGAGAGGTCATTTTTAAAATCCTTGGGAGAGGCCTATGTCCAGTAGTGAACGTTTTGCGTCTGATGATGATGAATCTCAAAGATTTGAACTATTGTCCAATCGCGCTCCTACTCGTCTCGGTTATTATCATTGTGTAGCGGTCGTCAAGCTTTGTCAGATGCCTTTCAGCAGCTTAAAATATCTGACACCAGTGTTGGCCATTTATACACAGCAAAAAAATCCAATGAAGAGACATTTCATAACCTATAACAAATAAACTGAAACCGCAGTGGCTTTCGTATCGCGCATAATAAGAGTTTTTGCGATACGAATTTCACCACATATTCATATTGCCTTCGCTTCCTCTGGCAACGGTTCAAATTGCGAGAAACCAAACAATATTTTATACGTGCACTATCTACAATCAATATTAAAAACATGGACTTAAATTGTCTATGTGAAATGAATATATTATTTTAAATAACTCAACCAATTCTCGTGAAATTTATATAGAATTTTCTTGTCGATTCAGTGTTTTGAAATTTTTCAAATGGCAGAATTTACTTAGTTATTGAAAACTTTAAAAATAAAATAGCCATTTCAATTTTCTTTTTCAAAAATGTCACAACGCTATTTTGTGACATTTTTGAAAACCGCCACCCTTGACGGTGACGTATCGGGGTGACTCGCGAGGTCTACAGCTCACAGAGCCACTAGTTATAAATTCAAGACCATACCCTCGATCAGCTTTTACGTTTTCCTTTCCTTCTAACCAAACTAGCATAACTGTGCTCATGTAATGATAAGATCTTGTTACGTCGCTACTTCTGAAACTTAATAGTTATCGAACAGTATCAAAGTTACTAATTAACTTTTTGAAAGTCTTTCCTCATCTTACAACAATGTACAAGTAATATAAACTTGTTAAAGTTATCCTGCATAACTATGTATCTAAAGAGATGTAAAGCTAAGATGTTCCGGAGAATTTGTAAACTAAAAACCGACTCCTACATAAAACTACGCAACTGATTTTGAAAAAATATATATGGGACTATATCCCCGCACCTCTCCCCGTTCTTGCCTTGTGGAGGGTTTTCAGCGGTCGGCTGCGGGCTCCTGGCTCCTTCTATGAGGCGATGAAGGAGAAAGGCACAGGGTCTGGGAATGAGGACGCTATGGATGGGGACGATAATATCGTTTTTTGGTAAAAATATGGTTACCTTTGACAGCCGAACATCAATCGCTTTTCCTCAGTTGGCCAGCGAACATGACGGCAGAAGGGTCGTCGAAATATCAGGAAAAAAATGATATTAAAAGCGGTAAGTCCCGCAATACTAATGACAGTAATTGTGACCGCAAAACTCTAAAATTGTTCAATTCTGTAGCATAATATGTGCCTAGTAACCGTTCATTCTAACGGACACAAAAGGCTGGCTGAGGACAGACAAGATTTAATTGAACTCCACCGACAAGGGCGTCACTTTTCAATTTAATGAAATGACGATCAATATCGGATCATTTCCTCCTCTCGATCACTAAAACTTCGCAAGTTGATATCGAAATGCTAAACTAGGAAATAAACTAGAGTTTCGGAATCACCCGACTTGTAATATCCTGTACGCAAACTCATTTCGATCTGGCGCCGAAGTAAACGGTTGATGGCTTTTCCTGTCGCCTTATTGACAGTAAACGAATATTTTAAATGGTTTATGAAGAGTTTATCACGGAATAATTTACTTGAAATTTGAATACCAAAACAGTATTTAATTAAAGACGTGATATTTTTATGACTAGATGACGCGCGCTAAGCCCACGCTCAGCGCATGCCTAGCGCACGCCTGGCCAATTTGTTGCATATCATTTGAGTCCTATCACACATCAATGTAACAAATTCAAACCGCTCTTATTATGCGCTTGTCATGCGCTAGGCGTGGGCTTGGCGTGCGCGTATTAAACGCGCTTAAGACTAAAGTTTACAGTTCAGATTTGCAAGTGCACAGACAAAAAAAAAACAACAACAACGTGGGGTGCACCCTGGGCAATCTGTGTGGAAAACCAGTCGGTAAGGCAGATTAGCTGATACTTTCACCGCGTAACAGCTTCGCTGAGAATGAAAGACTAGCACTAATGTCGATTAGTTTAGTTCATAAACGTAGTTTCTCTATATTCGTAGTTAAATAAATATAATGTACTTCAGAAGGCACGTATAAGTCGTTAGTCCCGGTTGTCATCATTGTATGACTGTCTTCAAGCTATCAGAGATGCTTTAGGCAGTCTGAACAATCTTACCCCAGTCACAGATTACTAATAAGTTACCCCAGTGTTGGCACTTACACACAAAAAACGACAACAACACAGATATTTCAGAAGTTTTATTTTTATTCTCCCATGCTGGTTTGGGAGAAATAAAAAAAACTTAGAATGTACCAGCTGCTTTTCTTCCCACGCAGATCGTAAAAGCCGATCGAGGGAATGGGCAAAAAATGCAAATCATGTTAACAGGCGATGCGGCTAGCAACCCATCACTGTATTGATTGCTTTTCCATCTTCTCGCCCACCATGACGCTAAAAGTGGCTTTTGGGTCTTGCGGCCCTGGGCTCTGCATAGAACCGCAAGACCCAAAATGCTCTGTCTGCCCCATTAGGGATAAAGACGTGATAGTATGTATGTATGTATTATTTTTATTCTTTGCAAATATTACTTTTTTTCATGTGTATAAGAGAAGAAAACGCTTCTCAAAGCCTGCGGATAAAAACAATAGTAGTAAATTATTGCATTTTATGTATTTCGCTTGATAGACGTTTTGTTCTCTAACCATTACTATATAGAACTTATTGCATTTTAGGCATTTTGCTTCACTGACGTTTTGTCCTCTGCGTGTACAGCAATTTTCCTTCTAGATACAAATTTAAAGCATTTCTTTGTAGACGAATTCAAAATTAGCCACTGGTCATAAAGCATAAAGACCATTATCTATACAGGGTGACATTTAAACCACCAGCCACATTTTGGGGCAAGTTCAGTCCATGAAACTAAACTACTTTCCATACAAAAAATAAGAAAATTAAAAAATGCTATGCGTGCCTTGACCGTTTCAAATTTCACCCTGTGTCTACGAAATGCCACATTTTGACAGTAATTACTCGTACCTCATAACGTCTACCCGGAAATTATAGCACTTCCGCCCGATTACCGTCCGGACCACCGCTAATGGAGCCGGGTGCTCTGCTGCAGCTACGTGTGTTGCAATTTAATCCCTTTCAGGCTGATCTGAAAGAAAAAAGAAACAAAGTCTGAACCAGATTGCTTTAGTTCAAACTTTTGACATTTCATTACGCGTAAGTTTTTAAATCGGAGCTTTTGGCAGGAAGTCAAGGGCTTCAGTTGAAGTTTGCTTTAAATATTTTACAAATTGATTCTAGTGGACTTTATAATATGAAATTTGTGTAGTTTGGTCTCGTAAATGCTCATGCTTAACAATATGTGAAATGTTTAAAGTAAACAGTGATAGTGCGGCTGTGGTGATATTTATTTCCGGACTGCGGTGGGCGTCTTTAGGCGCCGTCCGCCACTTAATCGGTTAAGAAAACCAGTAGACTCGTATAGTTTGTCGCCAGAAGCTCCTTTAAAAACAATCAAAGGACCTGTACAAACCTTTGATTGTATAGTTAGGGTTAGGGTTAGGGTTGGTAATAAAGAAGTGAACAAATAAAGATGGGCTTTATAGGACTAGTATCCAGAGCCGTAAAATAAAGATTAAAAAAAGTTTTTGAATCCAGTGCCTTGGTCAGGTCGTCTTGTCTTGAAATCTTAAAGTCTTGATTAATTATTATTCTTGATTACTATTTATGTATTCAGATTATTAGTACCCAGGTATACAAACTTGATGAATCGCTAAGAATTTATATTGAAATAGGCAAATTAGTTTGCGAAAAGCTAAACTGAATCCTAGAAACCACTCAGAATAAATATTGACTTGACAGTTAGCCGGGCGGATTTAAATTAAGTATCGAAACCCTGTTTTATTGAATAGCTTCTGATTTGGGGCAGTTAATCTTGAATTCCTTTCCTTTATTAAGGTGATTTCAGACTGTCGTCGAGTTTTTCGAGGGGGCTCCAGAAATACACTTACAGTAATTAAATGTTTTGCCTTGATTCTTATAAATTTTTATTTCTTATAATATTGTTTGTCATAACCATAATTTAACACATATTTCTTATGTTTACTAAGTCACTTGTCCGCACTTACAAAATATATGATATTTATGTCGTATTTACAAATTTAAAGATTTTTTGACATAATTTTGAGTTTATAGTAAAGGTCAAGGTGCGGTGGAGCTGATTCTTGGGTCGCCCCTAAGCCGCGAACATAATATTTGTTATTCTAAATGATTCTTTATATTTGTAATTTTGTTTATACTTGAATGAAATGACGATTTAGGTATGTTAATCGCTATGTTAATCAAAATTATGTGCAGTAAAATTATGCCTATTATGGCAAATAAAAGTTAGGTAAATATACATTATGTGAAGTTGTATTTTGACAAATTATTTAATGAGAATAAATAGAGAACCGTGCCTAATTAATGTTGGGGCGGGTAAATTAATTAATTTTACTCGAAAGTCTGTGTCCACCCTAACATAAGACGTTATATCAATAATATAATTTACTTGGACTTTTCAACTTTGTATTCAGTGTCTGCGAAATGTAAATTGCTTCAGAGTTCTTAATATTTAAGTGATATTGATTTTCAGAATTAGGATTTGGATGAAGTTGGTTCGAACCCTTCTCTTTTGTTAGAAACTTTCTATTCATGTCAAGAATATGAAGACAGTGAAGGTAATTTTATTCATTGTTATATGTTGTCCTCATTATATTTTGTCCTAATTTTATAAGCATTATAAAATTGTAAATGTCTTTTGGTGTAATAAAGTTTTTATGTATTGTATCGCCATGAATCGATTGCAGCTCAGGCATAAGATGGGCAAAAAGTTCTTAAATTATGACTGTGTATTATTTAAACGAGATTTAGACGAATTTTTACATACACTATCGATACATACTCTAAACTTCTACAGTAAATATCATCAATCATCAATAGGGTGGATTGTAGGATGCCATCTAAGGTTCCGAAGCTACTCGTACGACTAACGCTATGGAATGTACTATAGCTATTTAATAAGGGGATGGCAGGAACAGAAACTAAGGACATAAGTTTTTTTTACTTCTGTAAATATAAATACTTTTCTTTATTTGTTTGTAAAATCTTTAAAAAAATACAAGTTAGAAGTAGGAATCAAAATTCCTCGTCGTCCGATATGTCGGACAACGTTGTCGAACCACGTGGCCGCAGGGGAGAATAGTACAAAGGCAGACATAGTCGATGATCTCTTCCAGTATATCCCTTAGCCAGGTAGTGATCACATAGCGAACCACCTCAGAAATATTTTTTTTCTGACGAGCAGATGCTAGCTGGAAACCGCAAAATGTCATCCGTCTATTGTCTATGATACAGTTGATTTCTGAACGAAAAAAAAAATACGCCTCTAGAAAAAAAAACTTGACATTTCGCTTGTCAAAGTCAAAATATTGGTCGAACAGCGAATTTTTGTGCAAATTGAAAGTGTTTTTTAGTATTATGGCGGAAAAAATCCCGGTAAGTGATATTATTTGTGTTTTTATAATAGCAGATAGGTTGAATTATATGTAATATGTTTCGGTTTTACATGATATTTGTTTTTCTTTGAAATATTTACGTCGAAAGTTTGTGGTCAACATGTGACCTCTGCCTATCTGGAAAAACTTATTGTGGTTATTATGTAACCACTGTCCTACAAGCGTTTATCCATATAAATAAAGGCAAAACCATATTTACACATCAAATAGTTTGTATGGTAGATAGATAGGTTCTTGGATCGAAGAATAACCGATACCCTGGTGTCAGAGTCTTTTAACCACTACATCACAGAGACATTAATATTTATTAATATTTTTATACAAAGAAACACACAAATCTTTCCTCTTTTTAATATTAGGCTTATATGTAGATTCACCTTTATTTTTTCAATACTTACATGTTGTGACCTAACTGGGCAGTGGTCAGATCTAATCCACATCATGTATATTTAAATGGGCAGTGGTCATATCCAGACCAGAGGGTTTTTTTATAGGAAATTGTAGGAATAAAAAAAAATAAGAAATTAGTTTTTTTATTATCATCCAATCTACCATTATCTGTATATAAAGATAAAATAATCGCCAGGCCTGGCTAAGGGATATACAACATAGGGTTGAGAGTAGGTACAATACACAGAAGACACATACATACATACATACTATCACAGAAGACACAAAACAGAAAATATAATTCAGTTACACTTACTTACTCACTAACTACTAATTTTACATTTTACATGTAAAATGTCTTTTTTATGTATGACACCCAAAACTCATCTAGGTAAATGTATCCAAGATAGCTCATTTTCCATCTAAAAATATTACGCAACTCGCATGAATATGATCTTAGAAGGCTCTGTATTATCTTCAAGTTTCAGCGATGGAGCGCCGTAACGAATCTCTTCAGGGGTAAATATATACAATGTGGTCCAAAATATTGTAGAATTTACGGAAAATATATTTTAGAAAACTTGTTTTACTTGATTATGATAGCGTTCTTCTATAAAGTGTTATCTCCCTTTTTGAAGAACAGGACTACCACGCCCCTGTTCTACGCTTTTGTCGTTACGCCCTCGAGAAGAACGAAATTAAAGAGCCTTTGCAGGCATTCCGCCCGCTTTCAGAAACTCTGCTGTGATTCCATCCTCGCTTGGCTCCTTGTTGTTTTAAGCTGTTTGAGGGCCATCCTAATCTCGTACACGCTGAGGTTTGGGATATCTTTAATGTTACAGGTTAGCTCGGCTTTTGGGTGTTTAGCCATTTGTTTGCTGGGTTGTAAAACTGTCCATGAAACTTCTCGATCTTCTCCAGAACCCCTTCCTTTGTTGACACCACACCGCCGTCCTCCGTCTTCAGTTTCATCAATCGGCTTTGACTTTCATAATAAAATCAAATGTTATTATTTTTTATAATGAAGGAAACTTTTCTTTCAAATTGGGTACGTATCTATGAAAAGTTTAATTTTTCAGAGAAATATTTATAATTTCTACGTATAGTATTAAGAATTTTCGTTTTAAGAAAATTCCATAAAAAAACGTATAATCTTGAGCTTTGGGCCAAAGGTTAAGGTTCTTTTAAATGTGTCGCGCAGTCTTAACAGAGATTACTTCATTCACGCAAAAGTTGGAAAGCGCCATGGAAAATTTAATGACAATACATGAAAAGATGTTTTTTATTTTATTTTATGCCCTTACAAAATAATCATTCGTGATTTTTTTCTTCACTTTATTTAAATTTTATATTGTACGCATACTTAATACTTGAACCTCAAACTAGAATCACATATAAGATTTCCTTGACTATCATCATCATCATACCAGCTGCAGGAAGTCCACTACTGGACATAGGCCTCCCCCAAGGCTTTCCAAAACAACCGATTGGAAGCGTTCTGCATCCAGTGTTTTCCTTCTTCTTATCGTGGGTGTTAGTGACTAACACTGGTGTCAGAGTTTTTAAACCGCCTTATAGGCCTCTGACATGGTTTTAGGTTACGACCAATGTCAAAGACAGTGACCGGGATCGACGGCTTAACGTGCCCTCCGAAGCACGGATCATCTTACTTATCAGACAATCAGGTGATCAGCCTACAATGTCCTAACCAAACTAGGACAACAACACAAAGTCGTTGCCTATGCCGGAACCTCCGGGTATGAGCCGTACGCTCTAACCACTACACCACAGAGGCAGTCGCTGTGTTTTCCTGCAACCTTGCTAATGTCGTCCGACCACCTGATTGGTGGGTGTCCCACGCTGCTTGCCGGTACGTGGCCGCCATTCGAGTACCTTTCTGCCTTCAGCCAATAGCCATTAACTTAACCGATTTACACAAACTTGGTAATATTATTAATTTTAAAGGCATGCAAATTTGTTTCGACAGTTATCTGTCTGGGTGGGTAATAGTTTGGTAGTAGTTACTAAGCATAAATTAGTTACTATTAACTCGCTTCTCCATCTCTAGGATTTGAAATTTCCATGAATTCTTAATATTTGAAACAGTTCCAAGACAGTTGATACAACTTAGGTCGCAGATGGTCGCCGATAGTCGGCAACAGTTGCGCGGCAGTTTTTGACAGTTTGCGACAAATTGACAAGTGTCACGCGAAGATTACCGACCGTCGCCGACAGGTGTGCGGGCTTTTCCACGCAGTTGAACACAACGTTTTATGCCACTGTTCTGAATATCAGAAAAACTATCTTTCAAAGATGATGAATGATTGAAAGATGTGAGTTTACATTTTTAAGTGTTTGGATGTTTCTAAAGAATTTTAGATGCATCTTGATATCTTTTTACCGACTTATGAACGAGAAGGTTATCAATTCATCGCGGATATTTTTATTTGTAATGTTTTAGAACATGATTTTTTTATTCCAAAGGGCATGCTTGTCAGGTGGTCCCATCAAAATTTTATCATAATCGGTTGACTAGTTTAGCGGTGAAGTCGGTTTTAGTTTTGTAAAATTATTGAGGCAAAAATTTAATGAATGAATTTGTTGGTGCTGGGTGGAAGCTAAATTCATATTATAATCGTACGGAAAAGCGCAATATGTGTATTGTTAAATGTTGTCTATTTACAGCATTGCCTAATCTCTTATGACTACGTAATAAGCCATACCAAACACGTGGCCAATAAATGATCGGCTTGGAATTAGATGGGAATAGAGGAAACATACAAAGAAATAAAGTGAAGAGGTCAATATAGACGAACGGGAGTTTGTAAACAGATGTCGAAGAACGGGGAACAAGTTGTCTACTTACTAGCATAAATACACCTCTAATGAATAACTTCACTATCGAATATTTCTTTAAAAATCATCCATATTTTTGCAAAATGTCTAAGTCCATCCCCAACTCACGATCTTCTGATTGTTACTGACAAGCGCGCACAGAAACAAAAAAAGGAAAACCACTCACCGTGCAGCTTTCTGTCCAGACCATAAAACCCACTTCAATTCCAAACCCCAATAAAACCTTTTCGCTTTACTTTTTGCTCCACTTCTTCCATTAAAACAACCAACTATTGTATCAACGATTGACGTTTTCAATCTTTGTGCTAAAAGCCGATCCCAAACTGATGTCCGATGCCTTTCATTGCGCGTCAATAGCAATTTCTACTTTATAGTGTTAGACTTACGGTGTATATTTGGGGGATTAGAAAAAGCTCTCTATTTTCCGTAGGCACAGTAATCCTTTACGGAAGTTAGGGGTCAGGTCGGGTTATGCAAGACGTATTGTGTGGAAGTCCAGAGCTTCAGATGTATAGAAAATTCAATTTAATTGATTGTTCGCCGCAATGTGAATGGTGTGGTGGTGAAGTTATAAATGATGTTGGGGAGGAGAGAATGTACGAGAAAAACTCCACGTTTATGAAAAATGATTACGTTTTGCTGATGTGGGATTTGTTAGCAATTTGTTTTATCTTGGGTTAAAATAAGTTGGTCCTATTATTGCTATAAGAGAGCTACTGGCGAGAAATCTATACAGGCGTATTATAGGCCCAAGGCCTTTTCTACAACGTCAACGTACAGGTGGTGGTGATTAAAGCAAATTTTGGACCAAAGTACTAATTAAAAGAAACCATCTATATATGGCTATAATATATTACCTACCTAAAATATTTCCTACAGATAATAATTAAAATGTATATATATATAATGTATATACAAATACACAAATATTTCTTATTTCATGTTTGTACACCCCCGTCACCCCCGCAAGGTGACTCAAAAATGTATTCTGGCAAAAGGAGGTGAGCTATTATGTAATTACAATATTCTGTTATGATTATTATTATTATGATCTGGAAGACGTTTTCTATTTGTAAGGTTTTTCTTTTTCATTATTATTATTTGTTTAGTTTAATTGAGAGTATAATTTAGATTTTAATTTAGTTTTTAATTTAGTTGTTATATGATTATTATTATTATGATCTGGAAGACGTTTTCTATTTGTAAGGTTTTTCTTTTTCATTATTATTATTTGTTTAGTTTAATTTAGAGTATAATTTAGATTTTAATTTAGTTTTTAATTTAGTTGTTAATTAAAGAATTAAATTATTATACTTAGTAAAAGTATTTATAATAAAGAATGATTATATTCTGTAAAACCTTATTATCAACGACATTTACAAATAATTGGGCAAGTGCGTGTCGGGCCACGCGCAGTGTAGGGTTCCGTAGTTGCGAATGCCAACTTTGAGTTTTTGCCACTAAAAACGTCTAAAAACTAATATCTATTGAATTTGTATGAAAATGTCTTTTTTCAAGTACATTTTATAAGTTGATCGCCTATAACTTTTTAATTTGTATACCCTACTTGGCTCTGATAGTTTTCCTTCAAACTACATTATATATGCTATAATTGTGATTTTTTTCATGTGGCCATATATAACCGTTTAGCAGATAGAGGGGGGGGACACTTGACTCGAACAAAAATTTGAACTTTAAACCCAAATATTTCAGAAACGGATCCCAAAATCGAAAAATGATGTTCACAAGCTAACAATATTTTTGAAAGATCTATTCAACGATACCCAATTCAATGTGTTTGTCGAAAAAAAAAATATTTACTACGTCTTTACTATGGCAGATACACTGAAAAATTTTTTTTTTCCATATTTTATTTTACGACTTTTTCGCTATAATTAATATACATATCCATGCCAAATTACAGCTTTCTAGTACTTATAGTTTCTCTGTAGGACCGTGGACAGACAGACAGACATGGCGAAACTATAAGGGTTCCTTGTTTACTACGGAACCCTAAAAATAAGTTAATTATGCAGCTAGTTTCTGTAATTTAATACAAAATTTTCTCAAATGATATTCCTCAAATGGTAATTCTAGTCATAATAAACAAAATTTATCACTAATTTAAACAGACAGATATTTCAAAAAGCAATTATCGTGCGACACTGCAGAATATTCTTATACAGAATAAACTTATTGAATCTAAATGGAGAAATTAAATTATCTGAAATGAATGAACTTTAGACGTCTTGGCGGGAAAATTGGTAAACTAACTTACGATCCCCTTTACACCAGCTTTTGAAGTATTATTTAACAGAACTCAATTATGAATGGATAAATATGACGAATGAAAATGTTTCGTTCATCACATCAATCACGAAGCGTCAATAGACTGTTCAAACATTAATCTTAGGGTACTAGCACAATGGCGAAAATGCAGGCATTTTTTTATATATTCTTATCGAAAGTTATCGTCGAGAAATAGCCGCTCAGGTCATCAGTGCTGAAAAGCATGTATATGGTGTAGCAAATAAATATTAAAATAGCAAATACAACGCGGTTGTCTTAAGTTTGACGCTAATGAAAGTACATACATCTTGTATGTCGTCGATTGTTAAACTACATAGACGGACAGTCCTACCGACAATACCCGAATCGTAGAATTAATAAAAGCATTACATACTCGAATGTAGACTTTGTCGTCATTTCCCTTCTGTTTGTTAAAAGTTCTCGTGCAATATTTGCCTATTGTCTTACTTTTCAAATTCAAAATTGTTTATTTAGCAATAAGGCCATTACAAGCACTTTTACATGTCAATAAGTATAATTTACGTAACGTGTAGTATATATCAGAATTTTATTTATATTTAAAGAAATGCTACCGATACCAACGCTTCACAACGACTGCTCAGAAGAAACGCCAAAAATACTAATTTTACATAAGAAAGAATAATATCGGTGGCCTACTCGCCCCTAGGGCTTTGTCATAATAAGTTTTTTAATTAATACATACATCCATATTTTTACGCCTGTTTCCCATGGGGGTAGGTAGATACCATATATAGGAGATTTTATCCTAAAATTCCCACGGAGAGCAAAGCTATATACCCATCTTTAAGCTTTTGAGTCTTGCAGCCTTGAGCTCTGTCTGCCACGTTAGTCACAAAGATGTGACAGTGTTTCTGTAGATAAGAAGAGATTGTATACTATATTGCCTATATTTTATTATGACTAAACATTATAAATACATAGGTACTAGCACTGCGTCCTAATAACCCATTTCCGCAGACTAACCAATGTTTTATCCTTACAAAACTAAAAGCAAGTTAATGTATGTTCACTACCGCTACCTCGACCCCTTTTAACGGTCATTTACTTTGCTACTTTATTTTGCTATCTAAATATGAGCTTATTTTGCTCTTTGAAGTTAAAAAGATATAAAGCTTTGTTTTGTGGTCCGAAAAACATTTTATTTACTTTTATGTTACTAATCAAATCAACATTAAAATTCATATGTTTGTGTATTTATTTATGTGTATGTATTTTATGCTGAATGCGCGAGCATTTTTTTAAGTATCTTGTGCCTCAGAAGCCATTATAGACAGAGTAATTAGCAAATACCCATAACATTGTAATAGAAGAAATGTTGTTCCAAAACTTCAGCTGTAAAAGCATACGCAAACCGCATTCAGATTATAAGCTTTAATTTCAATAACAATAAAGACTGGATTCAATTCCCTTCATTAGTATTCTGTGCTGTTTGTATTGAAATCGTGAGTGGTAAAGACTGTCGGTAATTGAAAAAAAATATGAACAAGCGCGAGTTTGACGCTCCCTGTGTAGGTTTCGCAACTTTAAGTGCAACAAAACTTCAGTAATTATTAAAATGAGTTAGCGGGTTACTCACGTATAGACTTAGCTAGTGAAGACTTCCGGATGAGGTCGAAACATGTCGGCAATAGCTGACTTTATACGTGAGTAACCCGTTAACTCATAGTAATAATGTCTGAGTCTCACGTTAATTTTAAACAAATAAAACTTCAGTCTGCTAAAATTGTTTTAAAATATCATTCTTAAAAAAGGGGAGGTAGGAAATACCCGTAAGTTTGTATGAAGAGATTGTTGAGTGTAGATGAAGAGAAAGAGGTCTGTCAGGGTCATAGCAAGTGGCGCTCCAGCTTTGCCTACGGCTTGAAACAAAATAGGCGTGATAGAATGATCCATTCGTGGTTATTGTGCAAGCTTTAAATAATATTATGTAAATTATAGCACTTATCAACTTATTACTTACAGTTTTTACTATTTTAGATATATTTTAGTCCAAGTTTTGACTGTGAATACTTTCCAGGAATAAAGTTGTTATATTTGTCAAGACATGTGTCGCACCAAACTTCATCGATTCGTTTTACCATTGAGTTGTTTCAATTGACGGATTTTATCGAACGGGTTTTGAATTGGTACGTATGATCACTTTAAAGTGTGGAACCCTAAAAGCAGAACCAATTTAACTGAACTCCATTACACAAAGATAATAATGCAAAACAACTGAAACAACCGCAACGGACCAAATAACAGAATGGTCTGCAATTTTAATATTTGTTATTACATGTACGGAATACTCAGGAGAATTAGGGTAGGTGCTTTTAGAAATCGGATGTGACTTTTTTATGTTTAAAAATTACGTGTAGTGATTTTATACTCAATACTCGAGTACTCAATCATTTATTGCTTCCTAAATCTATATCTATATATGTTATGTACATATTTTATGAAAGTAATAAAGATAACGTATGCAAAATCTTTATTATATTGAAGTAAAAATTGAATAGACTTATACCGCTAACATCGAGAGTCAACTTTGTGGAAAATAACAAAACCAGGGTAAGGTAAAATGCTTATTTCTATTTAAACATAATTTTACTCGGGATACTGTGGTATCCGGAGTCAGAGTAGACTAGGACCCCTCCAAGTCTTTCCATGGATGTCGTAGAAGGCGACTTAGGAAATACAAACTAAACAAAGCTTATAAACATCAATGAGACCTCTCCGTCTGGTCAGCAAGTAGAGTGTAGGCCAAGTCCTCTGGCTGCTCTGATCAAGTATGGCTCTGGTAGTACAGAGAGGGTCGTGTTCCTGCAATGGAGTCTAAAAAGACCTGATGATGATGATTTTACTCACGTAGTGTAGTCGGAAAAGCACAATGACACAACATGAGCAAAATCATGTATCAGTAGCCTTACGACCCTGCGCTCTGTCTCTCCCGTTATGTATAAAACGTGATAATGTTATTAGCATTAGAGACTGAAGAGATTTAAATGTACTTGTTCTTTGCTTGTATAACGTACTCATGTGGATATAGCTCGAGTCGGTACAAACTCCCTCGAGCGATGTAGTGCACTTTACTGTGATTGCATTAGAGTAAGAACTTTCTAGAAAGCACGTACATGACCAACTACTGACGCAGTCACTTCGAAATTAAATCAACATACCTTCCATGATTTTCTGGCAAGAAAAATGTACGAGCACGAGCTGCTTTTCTTCTCGTGGAGATTGTAGAAGTCAGTCCAGAATGGGCAAAAATTTGAATGCTAGTCATAATATCACGGGTATAAATGGTTCTAGCTTTTTTTATATAGGCATGTAATAAATACAAACGCACAAAGATAAAAGAAAAACATATTTTATAATAATACTCCCATCGTACATGGATTGAGCTCTTGTGAGCAAACACCCGTATAGCAAGCTGGATTTCAATGCACTTTACTTTGATTGCATTAGAGCGAGAACTTTCTCCTTAGCCCCGCCTGCGGTTTTACTCCCTAGGTTAATTTTAACAGCTTCATGTTTTGTTGTTAGAGTAAAAGCTTTTGGTAACGGGAGTCGACTTCGACTATCTATAATAAAATACATACATACATAATAACACGTCTTTATCTCTAATGGGGCAGACAGAGCGTTTTGTGTCTTGCGGCTCTAAGCAGATAGAGCTCAGGGCTGCCAAATTCAAAGGCCACTCTTAGCGTGATGGTGGAAAAAGAAATCTTACTAGTAATGAGTTGCTAGCCGCATCGCCTGTTAACATGATTTGCATTTTCGCTCATTTACCTCGATCGGTTTCTACGATCTGCGCGGGAAGAGAAGCAGCAGATAAATTCTAAGTTTTTTTCTTTTCTCCCAAATCAGTAAGGAAGGATTATAAAAAATAGTTTATTAAAGTAAAAGTTTATTTACTAGATAAGATAATGTATGTGATAAGGTATCATATGAAACAGAAAATTCGCAGGAAGATATCCTTTTGATAAGGATTAAAATAAATCATTTAAAAAGCCAAATTCTCTCAGTGAAACAAAGAGATTTTCATTCACATTGCAAAAACGGAAATTAATGTTACTTACCACATAAAAATAATGGAATTAAAATTGAATAACCTTCAGATTTTAAGCTTCAGCACTTCTCGTTATATTAAAATTATTAAGAACCTTATAGACTTATTAATTCAATATTAATTGGCATATTATTATGAAATCAATATTAGATTAGCTTAAGAGATTTATGTTAACCACATTTAAACATTTACACAATGGTTCTGTCATCATTGCAAAGTAAATAGAGCATTAATGGCGTAACGATAAATAATATTTTCAAATAAGGATTTAATCTGACAGAACAAACCAACAGCGCCCTTTTCAAAAGCGATAAATTTCATATGTATTATTATTCAATACAAATCACGATGGTATTTCATATGGGTAGAACAAGCCAATATACAGTGTAGCATAGGTAGTGTGTATAAGAATATAAGTTAGTTTGTGATACTTTTAACTACTGTTGATATATCAATTTAGCAATGGGGTTGTGGTTTCATCCGGGCTTGTGGTCTCGATAGTTAATTTCAATTTACAAACAAAAATATCACTTCAATTTATAGAAGCTTTTGTTTTTACTACATTGAAGATTCTAAGAATTAACTAAACTTTATTAATTAAAAATTAGAATCGTGTTAATAGGCGATGAGGCTAGCAACCCATCACTATTTTGATTTCTTCATACACCTTCTTGCCCACATCAAGCTAAAAGTGGCCTTTGAGTCTTGCAGCCCTGGGCTCTATCTGCTTAGAGCCGCAAGACCCAAATTGCTCTGTCTGCCCCATTAGGGATAAAGACGTGATAGTATGTATGTATGTAACAAAACTTTAAATACTTAGTTTATTACTTTTCATTACCAGTATATAAGTACGAAGGCAAATTTATCATTATCTGCTCTCCTTGTATATTTAACCCGCTACCACTATTTATTTATCGAATCTTTATTGAGCATAATGCATGCATTCCGTACAACCTTTAGCCTTTAGGAAAAATAGAAATACATTTATTAGTGACAGGCGCTTAAAGATACACTATATATATTATAAACATACATTAATAATATACATACATACATACACATTATTAATACAAACATTCTATGTGCACACTTTACACTGTAAATGTACACTATACATTTGTTGAACACGCCACAGTCTTAAAAGCAGCACCCTTCAAATAAAATTACTAGATAATAACTAAAACAAAACACACAAATTATGCGAAGAATATTTCAGACAAACTATTTTTCAAGTCAGTGACTCTGTGGGCACTGATTCAGTTGGTAAAAGTTACCGACGCGCACTGAGTTATGTGATGTGACCTTTACTCGTATTACTATGACAAGTCTATTTGAAAGCTTTTATGATTTATTTTTAACCCAAAGGTCGAAAAGTCAGAAGTTGAATTGTTTACCGCCCACGGAGTGAATTTACCTTTTCTCGCGAGAAAAGAGAGAAATTTAAGTCGGTAACAGTTTTTTTCTTAGAAAGGTTTGATTAAAGTTTAAACTCGTATTATAGAATTGTTTATTTTCAATTTAATTTTAGATAGGAAAAAATAATTAGATTTAGACAGAGGATCAAATATGTTCAGATATTTCAAAAAAAAAAGGAACTTACACCTACATAATTGAGATAGTGTATTTTAAAGTTTATTGTGTATCGATATAAAACATCTGGAAAACGTTCCTTTCAAATAAAAATAAAATACTACCTGTCCATGTAAGAAAAAGGCGCCAAATATTGTATCATCAATAAAATTAAAAAATAGGTATAATTTTCATGACCTGCATACAATATATTAAAAGATTTTCGAATGGTGACTACATACGGCAACCGCTGCGTGAGACATTCACTTACTACGTAGTCGAACGATCTGAAAAGGTTCTACGGAGACGCTGGATGAAGGCCGCCACCGGTCGTTTTGGATCCCTATATATGGATAGCTGATATAAATGAAAATAATGTTATCATAATCATCGTCAGGTTTTTTTTGTCTCCACTGCAGCACGACCCTCTATGTACTACTATAGCCATACTTGGCCAGAGCAGCCAGAGGAGTTGGCCTACACTCTCTTCGCTGGCCAGACGTGTTGTAGAGGTCCTGTCGGTTTTTATAAGCTTTGTTTAGCTTGTACGTATTTCCTAAGTCGCCTTCTACGACATCAACGGGAAGACTTTGCGTGGTTCTATTCTACTCTGCTGGAAACCACACGGTGTAAAAAATATTGTTAAACCAAATATGATTCAAGATAAAATTTAATTTAAACATGGTACGTGTGTTAATCTTATTCGCATGAACGGTGTATCCCACGTTTTGACGCTTTCTTATCAAATTCGAAACACGGCGTACATTGTTTTAATGAGCTCACTGATTTTGTTCGGAGTTTGTGAACAGTGATTGTTATGTGATTAGATACCTTCAGCTCAGTGGCGTTTAAATTTCAACTGTGTGAATTTTAACAATACACATAGATTTTGACTTTGATGGAAATAATGTATATCATCTGGTATTTTTGTCTCCACTGCACGACTACACATACTCGTACTACCACAGTCATACTTGGCCAGAGCAGCCAGAGGACTTAGCCAACGCTCTCCTCGCTGGCCAGACGTGTTGTAGAGGTCCTGTCGGTGTTTATAAGCTTTGTTTAGCTTGTATTTCCTAAGTCGCCTTCTACGACATCCACGTGAAGACTTGGAGTGTTCCTATTCTACTCTGTCGGAAACTACACGGCGTAAAAAATATTGTTAAACCAAATATGATTCAAGATAAAATTAAATTTAAACATGGTACGTGTGTTAATCTTCTTTGCATGAACGGTGTATCTCAAGTTTTGACGCTTTCTTATCAAATTCGAGACAAGGCGTACATTGTTTTAATGAATTTACTGATTTTGTTCGGAGTTAGTGAACAGTGATTGTTATGTGATTAGATATCTTCAGCTCAGTGGCGTTTAAATTTCAACTGTGCGAATTTTAACAATACACATAGATTTTAAATTTGATGGAAATAATGTATATCATCTGGTCTTTTTGTCTCCACTGCAGGACTACACACACTCGTACTACCACAGTCATACTTGGCCAGAGCAGCCAGAGGACTTAGCCAACGCTCTCCTCGCTGGCCAGACGTGTTGTAGAGGTCCTGTCGGTGTTTATAAGCTTTGTTTAGCTTGTATTTCCTAAGTCGCCTTCTACGACACCCACGGGAAGACTTGGAGTGGTCCTATTCTACTATGCCGGAAACCACACCGCGTAGAAAATAATGTTAAACCAAATATAATTCAAGATAAAATTGATTTTAACATGGTACGTGTGTTAATCTTCTTCGCATGAACGGTGTATGCCAAGTTTTGACGCTTTCTTATCAAATTCGAGACACTGCGTACATTGTTTTAATGAGTTCACTGATTTTGTTCGGAATTTGTGAACAGTGATTGTTATGAGATTAGATATCTTCAGCTCAGTGGCGTTTAAATTTGTGTGAATTTTAACAATACACATAGATTTTGACTTTGATGGAAATAATGTATTAAATTTCTTTTGTTTCTAAACAGTATCATTGAAATTAAAATAAGGATAACACGATCTTTTCTCTATATTTAGGTATCTCTTTTATAATTGGCAGACACATAAATACATACATACTATCACGTCTTTATCCTTAAAGGGGCAGACTGAGCACTTTGGCTCTTGCGGCTCTAACCAGACAAAGCCCAGGTAATGGTGGGTGAGAAGGTTGACAAAGTAATCAAAATAGTGACGAGTTGCTAACTGGATAGCCTATTCAAATTATTGATTTTTTCAAAATGGCTGAATATAATTTTTTAAAGGTTTCAATCCCCATATTTCAACCATTTTTAATATTTTTTAAACTGATTCGGCAGAATATTTCTTTATTATTTTCAAACCTTCTCAAAAAAATTCACAGGAATCAGGAAATGTGACCTGTAGGCGAGAACAGCTAGACAGACTGACAACCGGACAGCCGGACGAAAGCATTTTTGTCCAATCTCGAAACTGAGACGCTTCGCTCGCTCGGACAATAAAATCTTTGCAAAAACACACTGAGTGAGTGTATTTTTATGTATGTTCACCGATTGTTCGAAGACGCCTAGACCGATTTAAAAAGTTATGATTTTGAAAATTTCTATGGGACCAAAATACTAGCACATAAGCGCTAAAACTAAACATAAGTTCGCCTAAAGAGGATATTTTCACAAATCGGTCAATGTGGGCAGTAAAAATACGCTCCCAGACCTCCTTTTAGTGAATTACCGGAATTGATTTGGGTAAAGTGGATTTGGGAGAAACTATGGCTACTACTTAGCTATGTATGGGATGGGTATTTCGGTAGTGCTGTTCTCATTGAAAGGGCTTATCACTATTCGTAGAATGGTAGGTTTTAGTACTCTTACTGTTTGAAAACTGTTATTTTATTTGCACATAAATATATAAATAACCTTAATAACATTAACAGATATCCTATAATAAATCTAAATTTAATTTATATGTCTATATTAGTATTTATTAAACTAAATACTTAATCAAAAAAATAATTTAATAATATACAAAATGGACCTGTTATTAGTATTACGGGACTGACCGCAATTAATATAGTTTTTCGCCAGATATTTGGTCAGTTTCGTAATACTAATATCAGTAACTGTGACCGCGACACTCTAAAATCATATATTGAGTACTTTTGTAGTTTCTTTTAATAGCGTAGGAAATTTACTATCAAGCGGTCAGAATATGCCCTTAACAAAGTCGGTAGGAAAACGCTGGAAGCAGGTCGCTTGATGAAGAAGAGAAGATGAAAAGACGGAAGCCGTTTTGCCATATAATATTTATACAAACTGTAACAACGCGCCTCACCGAGACAACAGGAGACCCATGAACTGGCAGTTTTTTTTTTTCCAACGGATAACCTCTAAGCCGGCACTGGAAGGAATCCTCCCGACTTCCATTGTTTAACTATTGTGTCTGGTATTGGCGCATCTCAAAGAGATAAGCTTATCTATAATGCTGCATTTAGTTAGAAACTTTATCTATTAATTCCTTTAAGTTACATCGTCACTACTCAAAGATAAAAATATTTATTAAAGAAAAATTTGATAAACTCATAATATTCTATATAAACAATTACTCATATGGATTGATATCCTTTACCATTGGACTACCTGATGACCTGATGTAGGTATGCAAATTGCAAACCATTGTTGAATCGACAATTGTTCAAATTAAATTTATGAGATTTGATTACAAACCTGAAGACACAGGACAAAGGAAGAAGAAATAAAAATATACTCACTATAACTTTTTAAACACCAGTAACATTTTTGAAGCAAGTTTAGACCTTGATCTTAAACTATTCTGTTAAAAAAAATATTAAAAATTTAAAAATTCGTCCTCCCTTAAAAATCCATTTGGCGGAACGCCTACTTGTACAGAAAGCTGAAATTCATTTTACAATTTTCGATAATTGTTTTTATGGAAAATAATTCAGCATTATAGACTGAATTAGCACCAATGTTGCTGGTTTTTAAAAAGATCACTATACTCCTTTCAAATTTTCATATACTACTAAATATTTGAATTCCTTCCATTTTTTATGTACACTATATATCATGGACTCAAACAGGTTAAGTGAGAGTGACTGTTGCGTGCCCGGGTAACGGGGTGAAATAACAACCGTTTCCTAGTCATATCTGTAAATCATTCAGTGTGTTTCAATGACCTTTAGAAAAGTGAACTGGACTGAGCATTTGGGTTTCACGGCTCTAAGCAGACAGAGTCTAAGGCTGTGAGAATATATTCTTGACATTTATCTTTTTACAAGCTTTTATTTAGTTTCGTCTGTCCCGTTATCTGTAATCTAATCTTGCAAGTTAAATTTGATCCACATCCTGGTTTTCGATTGAGATGATATTTTGCACGCGTACGTATATCGTGTTACAATGCAATATTATGATAAATGAAATTGATCTGATGATGAAACTGGAAGGTAGCCAACTCTGATGTTAAAACGACGCAATCCTATCTAGTTTGGGTTTATTGCAATTGTCTTGATACAAGTACTTATAATAAAAGCTTGTACGAAAAAAATATTAAAAACAAAAAACTTTTTTAATCCTACATAACTGCACACAGTATTATTGGAGTTTTCGTTAAATATTTTATATGCTGTTCTGATAGAATAGAAAACTTTGAATGTACCAGCTGCTTCTCTTCCCGCACAGATCGTTAAAGCCAATCGAGGGAACAGGCGAAAATGCGAACTATGTTAATTAATAGGCGATGCGGGCTAGCAACCCATCACTGTTTTGATTACCTTGATCTTGTCTCCCATTGTTACGCTAAAAGTGGCCTTTGAATATTGCGGCTCTGGGCTCGGTCAACTTAGAGCCGCAAAACCCAAATGCTCTGTCTGCCCCATTAGGGATAAGGACGTGATAGTGCATCGTATCGCAAAACAAATTTCACTTTTACACGAGGTGAAAGACTAGATGTAGATCGTTCCACATAAAAATTTCCATAAAACAAATGTATGTCGTAAATTCATGTATGTCGTAAATTTAGTCCAGCATTTTATGAAGTCAGTGATGTACTATTTGCGTCACCTTCCTTTGTATCCTTTCAGGAGGAAAAGCATAAAAGAATTTATTATTTTGTTTGTGAGCATGTTTTGTTTCACATCCTTTATTTAGTCTAACAATGTACTTTATAATTTAATCATGATTTAAATAATTCCATGTCCTATGAATCGTATGTGATTCATATCCAATGTTTAACTTTTTTTTAGATATGGACAGGGAAGTCCCCACTTAAGTCCACCGACAAGAGCAAGTTCTTAGATTGATAATAAAACTACATTAAACATATAAATAAGGCGATTTATACAAAACATACAAATAAGGCACTCCGCTGCGTAGTGCTTGCCGCTCGCCCAAGGCTTTATTCGCTGTAAAATAATGGATATTCACTTAATAGCTATTAACTTTTTTTATGTGTTTTTTAAAACGGTTTCAAACACTAGGAAAACAATCTAGATCAACACCTAAAACTTATATTGTACCTACATAAGAATATGATTGTTATCTTTTTTGTGTGCTAAATAAAGAAAAGAAAAAAGAAATCATCTGCTATTATCAAGCTTACAACGAAGCATGCATTGACAATGTGTCAAGTGAATACATACATGACACTTCATTTTCAACATGTAGCTTGTAGCTGCTCGTAGCAAGTCGTAGCACGTCGTAGCAGCTGTAGACCCTCGTTAAGTTGCATGTGAATGTTGGGACACTATTTCATACTAATACATATTTTTATTATCGTTAATAAGGCAACTATTTCTAAAAGTAATTTTATTTTGTTTAAAAAATCTGTATATAAATAGTCGAAGAAATGTCAAACAAATATATTTTTAGAAAAAAAAAATACTATAAGACATTTGATGTCAGTGTAAACATAAATTGCATTAGCATAAACAATAAATTAGCTTATAAGTTACATAAGAATAATTCATAGGAGAATAAAATAACAATGGGCAAAAATCTTATATATTCTAACCATGTTAATAGGCGATGCGACTATCAACCCATCCAATTTTAGGTTTCCGTAACCAAAGGATTAAAATGGGATTCTATAAGTGAAATTCCGCTGTCCATTCATCCGTCCGTCCGTCTATCTGTCAGCAGGATGTACCTTGTGAACCGTGATAACAAGACAAATGAAATTTTCACAGATGATGTATTTCTGTTGCCGCTATACTTGCAACAACAAATACTGACAACAGAAAAATATAAATATTTAAGTGGGGCTCCCAAACTACAAAAGCGGTTTTATTACAAGCTTTTATTAAACTTACAATACAATGTATCTTGTGTGTACCTATAAAAAAATATATATATAAAAATCTTTATTTTCAAGCCAGTACTTTAAGTAATACAAATTTCTGGGACCCACCTAGTAAGCTTTGAAAAAGCCTGTGGCAGGGGGACCCGCTCTTCCAAACACTTAGTATTAACATAGGCCTAGTTTACAAATATATTTTATAGCTTTAAATATATTCTTAGTTCTATTGACATGAGTGAATGTTGTGTTGTGTGATAAGTGAAGATGTGTGGATGCGTGAGAGGGTGTGTACGTGTGTGTGTGTGCGTGTGTGTGGGGGTGTGCATGTGAGTGTGAGAGAGTGTGTTTGTGAGGGTTTATGTATGTGTGTAGTAATCATTACTCATTCCTGGTGGTAAGTGAGAAATTATAATAAATAAGAAATAGGTTATGTAGTTCTCAACCCTGCGATAGAATCTTGGGATCAGAGACCACAAACAGACTACACATAAAATTATGAACTGTCGTCAATTATTTGTGGCCTCCATTGAGTATATTATCTTATATATTAAATCACTTTATTTTGGTTAATAATGAGTTTTCTGTCTCATCATAGTCTAATGGTAACAGCCATTCAGTTATTAAGGTCTTACATTTAAACCTATATTTATATTATATATATTTGTACCTATATGTACGAATGTTTGTTTAGGTCAAATCTTGCAACACAATTTTCTACCAGTTTGTCCTTAACCGATTGAGCTGAAATTTTGCATACTTTTGTAGGTCGGGTAACAATAAAATATAATATTTATGAACAGTTCTGATGATGGAGCTGGGAACTAACTTATAAAACAACATAACCTCATTAAGTATGACTCGTTTGATTAATATTGTAATTTTTACGAACAAATTCGTAACCAATTTTTTGTTTGTTTTCAGCTGTCGGGGGCGGGCAAGGCGTGTCGGTTTCCACCCAGGTAAGCCTTGAAACGTGACTGTCTTTCAGAATATATTTCATATATTTTCCATTAATTTTGATGTGAAGTAGATGACAAAATAAGTCGTCACGTAGGCGTTTTGACGAAAAATATAAGCCTATTTTCAAGCCACGTTTATGTAAGCTTTACTTAAGTTTTTGTAGATTATTTTTATTAGTCTATCATCATCATCAGGTCTTTTTTAGTCTCCATGCAGGAGCACGACCCTTTCTGTACTACTGGAGCCATACTAATTGACCATAGCAGTTATATGGCTTACACTCTTCATTCTAGCCAGACGGGTATGATAAGCTTTGTTTACCTGTTTTTCCTAAATCGCCTTCTACGACATACACAGGAAGACTTGGAGTGATTTTTTTGGCGAAAAGTCCAAAGGTAAAAGGTTTTGTCACCTATGGACATTTTGCCGACAGATTGGTTCATGATGTATGTGCCAGAAACGAAACTTCCTGAAGGTGATTAGTCCAAAGGAGAAACGACTATCGGCTAAAGCTTGCAGATTCATATTAGCCTATATTGCAGCCTCAATGCTGGACAAAAGCTTACCCTTTTGCCTTTCACTCGTCTTTACTTGGAAAATAAGGATATTATAATTATCCGTCCAAAGAAGGAATATTGAGTGGATCTAGCTTGAATAGAGTCTTAGCAGTACTTTACTATAGAGATAAAAAGAACTTTACTCGGCTTATCTTTAAATTATATATAATGATTAGTTCTGTAACTTTTAAACAATTACTGAAGGTTTTCATACTTCAAAACCCTAAGGAAATAGAAGGCCGCTACACCTGTTTAATGATCGGCCATAACTTTTTATTCTGTCAATAAAAAGACTTGATGACTTTACAGGTAAAAATATAAAAGGTATAGAAACAACTTTCTTACGAAGGTTTTTGTCTCTTCTCTTAAACTTAAGAGCTTGCTTTTGTCGGTGGAGTTAAGTAAGGCCTCCATTTATCTCTTCTTTCTGTCATCCTTTTAATGTCTTGGTTGGTTTAAAAAACCATTCACTCTCTTTTTTTTCTTTGTCTCCATTTTTGTATAGAGATGATTTTGATTTTATTAAACTATATATACTGCTAAATATTCAACAAATATAAAATAGGTATGTAACTTATCCATTAGCCAGGCAGGGTACACATAGCGAACCACCTCAGAAATATTTTTTTCTGACGAGCAGATGCTAGCTAGAAACCGCAAAATGTCATCCGTCTATTGTCTATGATACAGTTGATTTCTGAACGAAAAAAAAAAAAACGCCTCTAGAAGAAAAAACTTGACATTTCGCTTGTCAAAGTGAAAATAATGGTCAACCGGCAAAATTTGGAGCAAAGTGGAAGTGTTTTTTTTGGATTATGGCGGGAAAAATCCTGGTAAGTGATACTATTTGTGTTTTTATGATAGCAGATAGATTGAATTATATGTTATATGTTTCGGTTTTACATGATATTTGTTTTTCTTTGAAATATTTACGCCGAAAGTTTGTGTTCAAGATGTGACTTCTGCCTGTCTGGAAAAACTTTTTGTGGTTATCATGTAACCACTGTCCTACAAGCGTTTATCCATAAATGTAAAGGCAAAACCATATTTACACATTAAATATTTTGTATGGTAGATAGATAGGTTCTTTGATCGAAGAATAACCGATACCCAGCCTATGTCTTTCTCCATGGTCCAATATAACTATACGTTAAATTTCATGAAAATTGGTTCAGCCGTTTTAGCGTGAAAATGGATCATACATACATACATACAAAATTACATACATACACACTTTGGCATTTATAATATTAGTAAGGATACGGCAATGCCGTTTATATCCAAAATTTTGATACCTCGGGGTTACATTGATGTTTAAATAAGGTTTTATACAAAGAAACACACAAATCTTCCTCTTTTTATTTATATTAGGCTTATATGTGGATTCACCTTTATTTTTTCCATACTTACATGTTGTGACCTAACTGGGCAGTGGTCAGATATAATCCACATCATGTATATTTAAATGGGCAGTGGTCATATCCAGACCAGAGGGTTTTTTTTTTGGAAATCATAGGAATAAAAAAAAATTAAGAAATTAGTTTCTATATTATCATCCAATCTACCATTATCTGTATATAAAGATGAAATAATCGCCAGGCCTGGCTAAGGGTTAAGAAATCCGCAAAAGTAATAATGAATCTGTCTAGATAAAATTAAGCTGAACAGAATAAATTACCGTTAAAAAAATAAAAAATATGATTTTTTGATAAACTAAAAAGAAAGTAATGTTTCAATTTTGTTTTATCTAGCTTTTACTGAATACAAATAAATAAAACATGTTAGTTCAAGACTTGTGTAAAGGGATACTAACTCAACGATACTATATTTTGTAACAAGTATACCTACACATACATGGATAAACATCCAAGGCCCAGGTTAACCTAAAAAGATCGAACCCGGGACCTTCAGTGCGACAGCCTGGTATGATGTCCACTAGACCATAAATATCGTCAGAACTGGTCATATAATGCCATCAAGTGAGATTTAAACAGAAAAAGTGTGCGATTTAGTACTTGAAAGTCAGATTGGGTGCGGAAATAAATACAGGATAAAAGAATTAGCGAAATCAACGACAGTGTCTGGTGAAAATAAGAAAGTGACGGCTGTGAAATTGTCTGTGAAGTCATTGGAGTGATCTGAAGGGGCGCTAAATTGACTGGGATGAAAATTCAGTTTGAGTGTTTTCGGAGATTGATCCATCTTTGGAATTCCGCAGTGATAATGATTATGTATCTATATATAAGTAACAAAAGTTTGACGTTTTTATTAAGAGCTCTAATTAGTAAGTTTATTTGACAGGAAAATAAAATAAACTATTTGACAATCCTGTCACCCAAAGGTAGCCTGTAAGAGATTGCCTTGGCGATAAGGCCGCCTATTGTACATCTGAATTTATATTTAAATGTTATTTTCATGTGTTTTGGTGCAATAAAGTAAAAAAAAATAATAAAATAAAAAATAAAAATATTTATTGGGTAACAAACATTTTATATTTAATATATTTATTTATTTAATATTTTATATATTTTTATATATTTAATATTTAATATATGTAAATATTGATCAACAAACACACACACACACACACACACACACACACACACACATATTCATACATACATACTCATATATACACTTACGCACGCGCACATGCGCATGCATATATACATACACATACACACAAATTACACAACAAAAAGTATTTACCAATCTAGAAAAGACTATAGATGCCTATGACGGCCACTTTTGTATAGTAATAGTAGTTGGTATACAATAATAAAACAATAATAATCTTACAAGGTAATTATTAACTATATTAATAATCGTTTCCATTAATAAATGTCTCCAGGTCATCGTATGATTGATATTTTAACCACGTAATTAACATTGATTTGCACTCACGGTAAGGTTTATTGTATATATATAATATTCTATTAATTTCATTATAAAGGAGAGCAGATCGAAAGTTTAGCTGCACCTCTGCAAATTTCGTTTTTGTATGTGGAATCTGAGCAACAGCACGTATTGTTCTTTTCTCTGCAGTTGGTTTATAAGGCAAATTTTTATGCATTCTTAGTATAAGTCGGATTATATATAATTTCCTAACAGACATCAAGTTACATGTCAAGTACAGTTCTGAGGTTGGGAAGGTTCTTTTTTTGAAGTACATGACTTTTAATAGCAGTCTTTGTGCACGTTCTACTTCTAAGAAACGAGTTTTTAAAGCGCCGCCCCAGACCGGGATGCAGTATGTGATGATTGATTGAACCAGTGAGATATATATGTCATTTAAAAGTTTTTTAGGCATTATATGGCGCAAGGTCTTAAACATCCATATAAATTTACGAATTCTAGCAGTTATTTGCTCGATTTGAGGGTACCAAGACAGCTTTTCATCTACCACTACACCCAGATACTTGGTTTGGCTGACTTTATCAATGGACGGGCAGTTGCAGTCGGAGCTAGGGATTTTGCCACATGAATGTATTTTTATATCGAAGTCTTGGGTAGGCTGCGAGTTACTATAAATACTATAACATATATAATTTGTTTTAGCTGTGTTTAGTGTAAGTAGGTTGTTTTTTAGCCATACAGCTACCTCTGCCATACCTTTTTCCGCAGTTTTACGGACATCATCCCAGCTTGTCCCAGTAAAAACGATGGCGGTGTCATCCGCGTAGTAAGATATTTTTGTGTTTTTGAGTGTTAAGTTGCACAAGTCATTTATATAAATAAGAAAGAGGGTTGGACCAAGAACACTCCCCTGCGGGACACCGTAATTAACGTTGGTACTGTCACTGGTGGTACCATCTAGTTTTACTCTCTGGGTCCGACCCGTGAGGTAGTCCTTGAAAATGGATAGTTGCTTGCCTCTTATTCCGATCTTTTCCAGTTTGTGTACAAGGATGGGAACAGAGACAGTATCAAAAGCTTTTTTGAGGTCGATGCAACAGGATACACTTTTTGTGCCTTTGTCTACATTGTTGATTATACTTGAGGTAAGTGATGTTACAGCTTCTTCAGTAGAGATTCCATTCCGAAAGCCAAATTGAGCGTTCGAAAGTATATTTAAAGTGTTTTTACTTACTTACTTAAACAATAACTTTCGAACTTCTAACTCAATTTTCATCATATACTCGTATCACTGAGAAAAAAGAATGGTTGCTAGTAGCAAAACTTTTTGCTACACGTTACCGGAGTTGAGATGTGTTTTAATTAATAGTTTTAGTTTGGGACATGCAACTACATAGATTTGCTAATTAGAACAAAAGTTCTCTATTATATCTCTCTCTATATATACAAGTTCTCTATCTATTAACCAAACTGCGAGTAGCAAAACTGGTTCAGCTATTTCTTTTTCTCAGTGTAGCTGAGAATCATTTAAATGAAGCCAGCTTTCAAAGAAAAAATCGCATCAAAATAGGCCTAGTCGTTTACGCGCTACGATGGCACAGTCACAAAGATACACAGCTACACAGGCATGTCAAACTTAAAACACCATTTATTATTGTAAGGGGTTAAAAAGGAAACTCCGCAAATATACCCTATATTCGCGATGTTTTCGGAAAGGTAAATGGCTACTTACGATCAATTTTCTTGTTTATATAGTTATTAATTATAATTATATATTGAAAATATAACCTTAAAAAGCATGCAATGACAATATGTTTTTTATCTATTAGGTTAGACTAGCATTTTTATGGATGTGCTATTGTGTGTTTTCGACAACGGCGAAAACATTTTAAACCAAAACTCAATCTATCAACATGATTAATATACATCATCCCCATGCCAAATTACAGCTTTCTAGTACCAATGCTATAGTCTCCTAGACAGACATACATACAGACAGACATGGCGAAACTATAGAGGGTTCCTTGTTTACTACGGAACCCTAATTAAAAAGGCCTGCAAAAAAACCTTAACAATTTTTAAATGAATTTTGTGAACCGGTCTGCTAGACAGAAATCAAACGTAGAATGTTCCAGCTGCTTTTCTACTTGCGCATTACAACAGAATTAATAATAGTATTACATACAGAATGAAAACTCGCACCGCCCCCGCAATCTAGCGTCCCCGCAACCCCTCCAACGTTATTGGGCCGTATAAGCGCCTGTAAACCAAGGTTTGCTAGTCGCACGTTGACGTTATGCGAGTTACTTAGGATTATTGAGTCATAATGGTGAGAAACAGCGCATATTATCATTATTTATCCACGGAAAACAATAAAGAATAAAAATATACAGATTTCCGAGTGATAAAAACAGGTAAGCAAAGCAACAAATTCTGTGGTCGCGACCCTGATTGTTTAACCCACACATTTGACGTGTGCACGGATGTATTGTTTCGTTTGTAGTAGTACTTATTTATATATGCTGCTCTGTTTCTATAGAGTGGCTCACCTGTGGCATTACATAAAAGGCAATCAAGCGAATAGCAAGAATTTGGATGATACCAATAGGCAATTCGGCTTCTCACATCTTTAGGTTCTTTAGCCCCACAAATCATTCAAAAAGCGCCTCAACTTTTTAAAATTTAAATCATAGTAAAGAGCTAAACGTTAAAGATTTTCTGAAAACTTCAAGAAATGAAGTATTGAAGTACTCTTCTAATGAAATTCCTTTTAAGATATAAAGCGCAAATTTATTGTAGTCTCCCCTGTTCTTCGGGAGTGGTGCAATGCAAGAAAGATGAAACAGGGAAAGTGTTCTTTGCAGAGATTTATTCTTTCCCTTATGGCCCTGTATTCTAACGGCCCTATCGGATAGGGTGCGGGGCAGTTTGCGAGGCACCCCGCAGACTTATACATATCTCGTCGACTGGGGAACGGGAGGCGAGGAATGAGCGAACGCTGAATGTAGATTTTATCGGTTTTTAATTAAAAAAGATTAAGGGAACTCTTAATATTAACCACTAAATATTTATAGACTAATTCATAGGTCTAAAAACATTAAGTGACTTTAATTGAGGACAAGTATTAAATGTAAACTATTAGAAGTTGACAGAGCGAGCAGTCTTCGTTTCAGCTTGGCCAAAAATGCTTTGGTATATCTGTGTGTTCTCCTCTAGACGTCGTATTTCTCAACCAATTCCCGTAAAATTTTGGAAACAGGTTCGATAAACATACATATAAAAATAAAAATGGCCGAGTTGGCACAAGCCCCTTTAAATTTTATGGCTCTTACGACCATTTTGGTTTGTTTTTCGACCAATTTTATTTTCTATTGTTACAAAAAATAGACGAATATTTTTACCAGCGTTGTAAAAAGATGATTAGTCCAGTTTGTTTATAAAGAGATATAGAATACTAACAAGTAAAACTCGAGAGGAGAGAATCAAGGGACGGGATCCCGGATGGAACGAAGTTCCTTTCGATTAATTAGGAGAGAGAGACAGACAGAGAAACACGCGCACGCTGCACGGCTTACAATTTTAGCAAAAAGTGTCGTTACAACTTTTGGTCTTAATTTTTTCCTTCTAGCCTCCTTTCGCAACGCGCGATAAGGAACTACGTTCCAAAACATCTGTATTAGTTAACTATTATCAATATTTATTAATTAAATCAGATATTGTAGTCAGTAGTAGTTCGGCAGAGCCTAGGTCTCCCCAAATCAGATAGGCACACTTATCGACGAAGTCTTCTAAGGCGTTTAGCGTACATATATTTTCCAAGGTGATAATAATTATTCTTCGTTATTTTAATTATGCCAAGCGTTTTGAATTTCAAATGAAAGGTGCCACGTTTAACCGTCTCGTAAATTTTCCAGAGAAGCCCTGTAATTTGCAAATTGACCTAAAATACTGTTAGAAGATGTTAAAGCACTTTCTCGTAATAATAAAAAATACTTATTTCTTTAAAAAAAAATCAATCTTCGGATTAGTTGGTGATGATAACTAGAGATATTGATAAGTGTCTTATTTCTTTAAATATTTTTAAATACTTTTTTGACAAAAATTACTGTAACTCTGAAAATCTCAGCTGTAAAGACTAATAAACATTTGGAAGAATTTTGAGTAATAAAGCTATAAATTGCAATAGCAATATAGTCATAAAATTGCAACGTGTAACAGTAAACTCAATCGAAAGTTACATTATTGTATGCAGTAAAGTTGTACTGTGAACTAGAACAATACAATGAAGAACCGGGGGCAATTGCTCTCGAGTTGCTGTACAGTATTAACTTTCTGTTGCCTGGCCATGTCTTTGTAGCGTTGTTTATTTGAAAGTTTTAATAGGTTTTTATAGTGCACAAAACTTGTGAAGTAAAAATCGGAGAATTAAAGAGTACTGTACGTAGTTTCGTTCAACTTTAATATTAATTTTACCATTGTAGTGTATATTCCACTTGAGTATTATCAAAGGTCTCATATTATCAGGTATTTTTGTCTCCACTGCAGCACGACCCTCTCTGTACTACTCGAGCCAAACTTGGCCAGAGCTGCCAGAGGTCTTTGCCCACATTCTCCACGCTGGCTCCAGCTGGTCTCGTTGATGTTTATAAGCTTTGTTTAGCTTGTATTCCCTAAGTCACCTTCTAAGACATCCACGGGAGGTCTTGGAGTGGCCCTATTCTACTCTGCCGGAAACTACACGGTAGGTCTCATACATATAAACTATTACGCTTTTTACTGAAAGGGGTAGTTAAACACAATGAACCTTCACTTGCTATGATCCTGACGGACCTCTATGGCTTTATCTAGAATCATCGCTCTCTTCTTTATTTTCCGCATGGAATGGCTCATATAAGTACTTCAGAAATTTTGTGTTTATTGTCATTAATCTTTATTATATAGCAGCCCACTTTATCATCATTAGCATTATCATCCCAGAGTATTCCCGGTTGCATCCTAAGCGGTAACGCTTCTGAGCCTGGGTACCCCTTCCCAACCCAGGTGAACGAGGTTACTGGTTTTTACAAACACCTGCGACTTCCTTTGCGTTAATTTAGTACTTTGTTATAGTCTACTTTTGTTTATCAAAATAGGATTCTCCATACAAAGTTCCTCTTTCGTTTTATTCCTTTATTAGAAATTTTTGGGATAAAAGCTATCTTATTTGGTCTTTCCCCGGGTCTCAAACTATATACATACCGAATTTCATCTTAATTGATTCAGTGGTTTAAGAGTGCTCTTCACGCTTTACGTAAAGCTTTTACAGACAGATAAACAGAGTTACTTTCACATTTATAAATTAGTAAATATAAGGAAGTCAGAATTTAACAAATTAATGTTTTTTATTATTTTGATGACTTTTTTGTTTCCAGCTTAGTTTGAGATATGCTTAAGGATATTATCTCATTTTCTAAAAAAAAAATTAAAAGCAAGAACAATATTAGCAGCCAGACATAAGTACTAAATTCATACAATGCATAAAATGAAAAATAGGAAATCTCGGAACTGTGAAATTTGATCAGCGCTCAATAAAGCAGAATGTAAGAGCATTTAAAATTGAATTACCACGCGGCCGGCGTTTGCTGTAACTTTTGTTTAGTTGCGTCTGCTTCAGAAACTTAATGCACTACATGGCAAAGCTTTTAGTGCACCGCTGTCTTAACGATTTATCTTAAGTAAAATATATGTTTTATGTTTTTATTACGCAAAAAAGTTTATTTCGCTACTTTTTCCACTCTAGAAACACAATCATTTTCCAGGTAACATTTTTGAATAACAAAAAGTCCGGAAATATTGGCAGAATTGCGAGGTTTGATCAGCGCTCAATGAAGCGGAGTGTAAAAGCATTTAAAACTAAACTACCGCGTGGGCGGCTGTTTGCTGTAACTTTTGTTTAGTTGCGTCTGTCTCAGAACTTAATGCACTAACATGGCAAAGCTTTTAGTGCACTACTGTCTTAACGATTTATCCTCAGTAAAATGATGTGTTTTAAGTTTTAAATACACAAATTGTTTATTTTGCTACTTTTTTCCACTCTAGAAACACAAAAAAAAACAGATAACATTTTTAAATGACAAAAGGTCCGGAAATATTTGCGGAACTGCGAGATTTGATCAGCGCTCAATGAAGCGAAATGTAAAAGCATTTGAAATTGAATTACCGCGCGGCCGGCTGAATGCTGCAACTTTTATTTAGTTGCGACTGCTTCAGATACATAATCTACTAACATGGCAAAGCTTTTAGTTCACAGCATCTAGATACTATTTCCAGTTTATACTCCAGACTAAAAATTATGTCTTTTTGTATTATTAAAACATTTGACTGCTTTGTTTTCAACATTTCTAAAAGTAAAAATGTCATACATATATTTTCTCTTTGAGTTATACTGAAATACTCATTTAAAAATTCTTATGTCCTTATTAATTTTACTGCTCTTTGAACTTATTCTACTTTCATATTTTCATTTCTTTCAGTTTGTGTGTTAGCAACTTTCTGTCTGTGGCATCGTAATTCCCGAAAGAAAGAAAAAAAGCGTTTATAATGTAGTTATTTTTCTTTGAAAGAAGACTTCAACGAGAGTTACTTACTTTCAAAAAGTAACTTTAACAAGTATAACTGCGGATATTTCTGTAGAATTGGAGATAACCAGCATTCACATAAGTAGAAATCTGAAGGCATTTGTCTACATCCTTGCTGTATATCCTCTATGAATTTTTCTGAAACTGATTTTGCCAACATTAAAACAACCAGTGTCATAGGTAACCATAACATCATCCAAGCGAGTATATTGTTGTACTAAATCCTACTTCCTACTAATATTATAAACGCGAAAGTTTGTAAGTATGGCTGGATGTTTGTTATGAAACTTTACAATAATATAGTTTATAATTCAGAATAACGCATAGGCTACAATTTATAAAGATATTGTGTAACAGACGAATTCGCGGGCATCAACTAAATTCATTATACAACTTGAACTCGATCCCTTCCTTACTTAACAAACAGTTACATTCAGCGTGGCCCTTAGGGTTGCCTGGGCTCTATGTGCACCCCGAAATGGACAGGGATGATATCGTACTTAAAAATACAAATTGAAGGCAATTGTACAAAAGATTGTTTAGATTTTTTTCCATAAGGAGATCAGTAAGAATTCTTTTCATGGTATCTTTAGGAATTTTAAAAAAGATCAATTTCGTGCATGTCACTTTTACTATCACAGCTGCGTAATTTAAAAGAACCTAAAGGTTTTATAGGTTATTCGAATAGTAATAATAATTCAAGTCGTTTCCCGCCATTTATCTTTGAAATATATTTGGATAAATACATACATTTGTAGTATAATTAGCATTTCAATAATTGTAAGATCGAAAATGTAAATAATTATAACACTAAATAATTATATTATTACCTATACCTACATTGTTTGAGTCAGATACTCAAAAATTAACTTACCGTAAATTTACATAAGTCCTCACAACACTGTACCATACCTACCCTATGGTTTCAGAACCTTTTAAAGAGAATTTATATCAAGGGTGTAGGTAGACAAAATCTTGTATGCAACTGTTATAAAGGTATTATAAAACTCATGTGATTCTATTATCATACTCGGCTTCGCCTTGTGTGATAAACCTTCATTCGTGGTTTAATACCCCTTATTATACAACAGTTGCTTATAAAAAGCTACTAAAGTTGATATACTATTTGCAACAGCTTTTATTTAGTTGCGACTGCTTTGGAAACTTAACACACTTAAACTCAGCAAAAGCTTTTAGTCCCAAGGGAGATCTAGGTAGTATTTGCAGTCTGGATTGGAGTTGTGATATTTTTAATGATAGAAGAATGTTTCTCCGTAAACATGTAATGTTAAAATTCAAATTATACAGGGAAAATACATAAGTAATGTAAAATATAAATTGTACTTAAAAGATTTATTTTTGTTGAATATTACTTATTATGTAATGATTTTCCAAACCATATTTTCTTTTATTTTAAAGTAATTGGCCAGCAATTATATAATTCCTAACAAAGTGAGAATATTTATAAAATAAAAATAAGAAAAAATAATAAAATTTAAAATTGAACCTTAAGATAAAACTAAGTTTAAATTATTATTTAGAAACAATCAGAATTTCAATGTTAAATAATGAAGTGAAATCTAGTGGAGTGCGATACCCCAAACACATTGCTCGCAGTAAACCCGTAAATATTAGGTTTTGTGAAGACCGTCAAATGGCTTTTGCGTGGTTAGTTTCTCATAAACCTAGATGAAACTAAACGAAAGCAAACTAAATATTTCCCTTTTTTAGTAGAAAATACCAGTATCTTTAGCAACACAACTATTATACATTTTTCAACGTCACTCCGTCAGTAAACGCGGAACATAATTTATTCGATAACGTTCCTTATTTATTTCAGTTCCGAGCGAAAAAATCCTCATTTAAAACTAGTGAAGAAAAATTTAATTAAAATTGACAGTGGCTTCGATATCGCTGAGCAAGTTTTAATATTTTTAAAACTTTTTCTGTTTACTTGAGTTTCATGTTTCACCGTAGGCGTTTAAATTGAAACCAGAAGAGTTTTACGAAAAGCTCTTATTTTTTTTTAACCCTTTCACCGCGAGACTTTATATCAGTTGTCGTGCCCCCAGCGCGAGACATGGTAAATCTAACATACCTATCTACAACCAAAAACGGATATGAATACGTAAGTTATGTGCCATAAGAGCATTTTTTTTGTCGCAAATATGCGACCTTCGCGGAATGGGCCAGACTATGTTTGTCGCATATATGCGACGCTCGCGGTGAAAGGGTTAAAATGCAATTTTAAATTAGGGCTGTGTAATTTTATTTTATTTTATCAAACTTTATTGTTCCAAAGTACAAATATACTTTTAACAAATGGCGGACTTAATGCTAAAAGCATTTTCTCCCAGTCAACCATAGGGATAAACAGAAAAAATTATGCGGCACAAAAAGCAATACAATATACTTACACATATAAAATAATACTATATAATATACAATTACATTATATACCTATGATATATAAATATCACAATAAATATCTACTTACAATACACACATATACATTTACTTATACTAACATATAAATAGTTAAGAAAAGAAGAACGAAATAATAATGACTTTATGAATGAAGGGAGTTTAAGAGGTGGGCGTGAACTTTTCTTTTAAACGAGAATTTGATTTCTCTGATGTCAACGGGTAAAGCATTCCAGAGCCGTGAGGCTTGAAGAGAAAAAGAGTTAGACATAAAATTTGTCCGGAAAAGGGGGATAAAGAGCTGACGTGTCTCATTAGAACGAAGTTGACGATCATGAGTATCGGACAGATAATTAAATTTACATTTTAGATATTCAGGGTAGTCAGGATTTGTGAGAATTGAAAAAAGAGTACACTGTAATCGAAGTTCCCTACGTTGGCGGATAGGAAGCCAATTAAGTAGATAGCTGCCTCGAAGACTTCAGTGCATACTAAGTTATTTGTCTACCCTAGTCTAACTTTCAAGTAGTTTCTATAATAAGAAACGAACACATAGTATGTTTGTTACTTGAACGTTGCCCGTTTAGGAATAATGTCACATTTTAATATCAATCTAAGTGATATTTACCTGATAACCTGCAGGGTACAGGATAGTTTTTCCATTGCACTAAAATATATTTTTTTAAATTACCTTTAGTAGTCAGATATATATTTATCTGACATTGAATATAAAAAAAATGACTCTGACTTTTGACTATTGCAAAACCCAAAGAATTTTGGTTTAATTATTAAATAAACAAATGTATATTGTCATCAGGAAAGTAGGATACAAGTAGATTAAGATTTTTAATAGTTACTAGCTAGATTAGTGTCGTAAGACGCGACTAATGGAGGTATATGTCAACTCTTCTGCCTATCGTGGAGATTATGGGCAAATTCTCCCTTTATTAGGTGAGGCCTTCCAGCATTGGACTGTAATAGGCAGTTAAACAAGTTTATTTGTCACGAAAATTAAAAAAACCCCGACTTAAATGCGTTTACCCTAAATAACTTTTAAACCGCTGAACCGATTTCTATAAAACCTAGCCTCGGTATGGATGAAGACGTCATAATGTATCAACAGAACAGTACCTGGGTGACCGAGCTTTGCTCGGTTACATCTCAAACATTAACTACATTTTTATAAACTTGTCTAAAAACAATACAAAATAAAAAATTATACACTTGAACATAAAAAAAACAAAAGTAATTCACCGAGTGGGATTCGAACCCATAACACTCTTTCTAGCGGTCCGCATCCTTAACCGCTGAGCCCAACGGATGGCGGCCGGCGCGAAGAAATTAGCGACCATATTTTGCGTGGAAAGAAAAACGCATGAAAACTCAAAAACACGCGTTTTCTCAAACATAAGACTAATCTAGATCGATTGTTTACCCCCGAAAACCCCCATATACCAATTTTCAGCGAAATCGTTAGAGCCGTTTTCGAGATCACAGAAATTTATAAATATATAAACATATAAATAAATTAATATACAAGAATTGCTCGTTTAAAGGTATAAGATAAATGAGGGAGCAGTGGCGTATTCCAGTCTGATCTTGATATGTATTATCGTTATAAGGTCTTTTTGTCTCCACTGCAGGAGCACGACCCTCTCTGTACTACCAGAGCCATACTTTGCCAGAGTAACCAGAGGACTTGACCTACACTTTCCACGCTGCACAGACGGGTTGCAGAGGTCACATTGATGTTTATAAGCTTTGTTTATCTTGTTACTCCTAAGTCCTTCTATGACATCCACGGGAAGACTTTCAGTGGCTCTATCCTACTCTGCCGGAAACCACACGGCTTCATTGTATGATATGTATGTATAGTACAAACATGAATACATCATCTTCTTCTTCCAGGTAATAATATACATACAATATATATGTCTGTTGGATTTTTGACGTGGTATAAAAATAAACGTGGATACGATACAAACATATAAAGATCAGATTGCAATACCCCACTGCTCCCTCATTTATGTAAGCCTTCATCGGCTTCCCTCGAAGCTGGAAATAGCCGGCTATAATGAGTCTAGAAAAGTCATTTAACTCGAGCTCATTAGGGGACTTAATTGTGATGCCATTCAGTACGAAGCTAAAGATAGTGCTGTATAAATACTTTCATACTATTCGTATATTTTATTTATTTATTTAACTTTATTACAATACATGTAAATGGCGGACTTAAGGGCTGAGGATATATTAGATGAATCCGCCGTGTGGTTACCGTCAGAGTAAAATAGGGCCTCTCCAAGTCCTCTCGTGGATGTCGTAGAAGGCGACTTAGGATATACAAGCTGAACAAAGCCTATAAACATCAATGATACCTCTCCAACCCGTCTGGCAAGCGAGGAGAGTGTAGGCCAAGTTCTCTGGCTGCTCTGGCCAAGTATGGTTTTGGTAGTACACAGAGGGACGTGCTCCTGCAGTGGAGACAAAAAATGTGATGACGACAAATATATAAAGATCAGATTGGAATACCCCACTGCTCCCTCATTTATGTAAGCCTTCATCGGCTTCCCTCGAAGCTGGAAATAGCCGGCTATTATGAGTCTAGAAAAGTCATTTAACTCGAGCTCATTACCCCTAATGAGTCACTTAATTGTGATGCCATTCAGTGCGAAGCTAAAGATAGTGCTGTATTACTACTTGCTATTCGTATAATTGATAAATCTTTAAACAGCCAATAGTAAATGGAACCTTAGTTTTGTTTTCTTGTTTATTTACCAAGTTTATTTGCCAGGCAATTAAGGATGTTTTAACAACTAAAATCAGTTTTTTTTTTCTAAACGTCATAATAAACACTTTCTATGGAATTAGTATAAAATAAAGACTCATAACGTCATAGTTCCTTGAAGTAAAATAGCGCTCTTAATACCAGTTTTTCAGCAATAATTAATATAAAATCTCGTTGAAAATGGATATAGTTATGATGAATGATAAGTTATATGATTTTGTGTCATTTTATATAATAACAATACCAAATAATTTATTTTAGACCGAACATGTTCCAATTGATATACTCGTACGTAGCGCCATCACTTATTTGCGAGGCAAATCAAGCGTTAACTCCCAATAACTTTTAAACGTCTGAATTTTCATGAAACTGAGCTAAGAACCCACCGTAAGAGAACTTGTTTTAAAGTGAAATAGGGCATCGAAATTGAGCCATCCGTTCATTTTTACGTAAAGCAGGGCATCGAAATTTAGCCATCCGTTTGTTTTTACGTAAAGCAGGGCATCGAAATTAAGCCATCCGTTCAAGAGCTAAATTGCCACAGACAGACATACATACATTAGCATTAAAAACTTATCACTTTTCTTTTTTCTTTTTTCTCGGGGGTTAAAAAAGGAATTAAAATACTAATGTTTTGCCAGCCACATCTCCTATTAACATGATGCAGATTCTCGCCCATGAACTTCTGACCAGCGAGGAGAGTGTAGGCAGTCCTCTTGCTGCTTTGGCAAAGTATGGCTCTGGTAGTACAGAGAGTGTCGTGCTCCTGCGGTGGAGACAAAAAGACCTGATGATGATGATGATACAATCTGCGTGGCAGGAGAAGCAGCTGGTATATTTTCTTTTCTTTTCTCCCATACCAGCACGGAGGAGATTTTGTACTAAAAACGTAATTTAGTGTTTTGGTCAACAGGCGGACATAGCACATTCGGCCAAAGGCTACGAATCAGAGGATGAAAACGCGGGAAGAAAGCGGCAGAGGGCCAACGACGAGCGGCCAGCCAGCAAGACCACCATGTACTCAAAACAGGTAAAAAAAAGGTTTATTCAAATATAGTTCTTTTTTTGAAGATAGTTTATATTTTTTCAAAAAACTTATCGAATTAATTATATACTTAGGCCAGCTATCTCAAATATTGGCCCCTGTTCTGTTTTTGAATATATGGTAGGGGAATTTAATCGTTCGTATTCAATTTTCAAATAATGAAATCTGGTTACTTACCGCAAAAAAATTATTTCTTTACACTTTGCCGTATTGCACCAAGGCATTTTTACGAGCTGTTACAAACCTACAAACTTGGTTCATTTTTAAAAACTTTTATTTATATTCTCCTGTCCCGTTGCCTGTCAGTAATCAAATCTTGCAATATATTTCGACCCACTTCACGGTTTCGGACTGAGTTGAAATCTTGCACGCGTTGAATATCGCGTGAAAATGCAATATTATGATGTCATGGAGTTGTTCTGATTATGAAGCTAAATGGTGGCTAAGGGGAAGGACACTGTAATGAAACGACGCAACAACATCGAGTTTGGGCTTATTACATTTGTCTTAACTAGTAGTTCGCCGCGAACTTAGACCTCGCGATTATTTTTCGCAATTCAGTTTTTTTAATAACCCCTAGATGGCGCTATCCAAAGTTAGAACGCGATTTGGCTTCGTTTGTTACATAATCGCGGACATTTTTATTAATATTCAAAAACCACTGAACCGATTTTGCCCAACGAACTTGAAAATTCTATTGATATTTCCTACATGCCTTCCCAATTTCATTGAAATTGGATCATCGGTTCGGCATTTATCGCGGTACAAACATACATACATACATACAATGTGTTTTCGCCCCAACTCGATTTAGAGACCTTGCTCGCTTCGCTCGCTCGGTCAATAAGTACTTGGGCTTTGCAATAAAAGCTGGTACAATTTATTTAATTTTTAGCTATATTATGAGTTAATCCGCTAAGCTGTCAGCACTGACATATATAGAAAAGCTATCTCAAACATTGGTCCCTGATCTATTTTTGAATATATTGTAGTGGAAATTTTATCGCACGTATTCAATTTCAAATATTTCATGAAATCTGGTTACTTACCGCTAGAAAGTTATTACTTTACACTTTAAAGTGTTCCTTGATATCATTTTATAGTATTTAACATACACCAACGCATTTTTGTTTATGTTGACAGTGTTTTCTTTTATCTACTGTGGGGTGTATTAGGCGCGTGAATGCTAGTAAGCGACTAATGTGAGGTGAAAAGTGATAGCTTATGATGAACGGAACAACACTGTGATATGTGGCGTCTATTCTAGTTCGTAAATACGTAATAGCTCGTTAGCTACCCGTGACTCGTTTTTATAAAAACTTCGTCATTTCTGATTCGATCACATGGTAATCATTAGACATCAATGAGAGTTTTCAAAAATATGTGACACCAAGGGGCAAAGTGACGAGAGCTCTCATGAACTGTTGTGATTGGACCATCAGTTGACAGGTTCTTTTGCTCCGTCAAATGTATCCATCAATAATAGCAGCTTATTAGATCTGACTTCACTGTGATGCCATCTGGTGACCTATATTTTTGAAAACCCTCATTCTTCTTCTTATCGTGTGTGTTAGTGACTAACACTAGTGTCAGAGTTTTTAAACCGCCTTAAAGGCCTCTGACATGGTTTTAGGTAACGACCAATGTCAAAGACAGTGACCGGGACCGACGGCTTAACGTGCCATCCGAAGCACGGATCATCTTACTTATCAGACAATTAGGTGATCAGCCTACAATGTCCTAACCAAACTAGGACAACAACACAAAGTCGTTGCCCCCACTGGGAATCGAACCCGCGACCTCCGGGTATGAGCCGAACGCTCTAACCACTACACCACGGAGGCAAAAGAAACCCTCATTAGAAGTCGAGAACTTAATACTTAGCCCACGATCTGCACCTCTTGGCACAAGATCCTCGATTTGGTTTAATGAATAATGATTGTTGACATTATTAAATCCCCATTATAATCTGGTTCCGAGCCAAACCTCTCTTGGAATACAATCAAATGCTAGTTGCAATTAATTGCTTAATAACTTAGGTACACAACGTGCTTGTATTTTTTACTATTATGAACAAATGAACAGCTATATTTTGATGAATATTATATGAGTAGATTCATGCTAATTTAAAGGAGATTTTTTTTATTAAACTTACGTGAGATACAGACATTATTAAAATGAGTTAACGTGTTACTCACGTATAGAGTCAGCTATTGGCCGAAGGTTTTCAGCAGATCGAATGTGACTTAAGGCTCGTAAATCACACCAGCTCGCGACACACTTATGTTAGTTGTGCATCAAAAGAAAAAATTGAAATTTTTTGGAGCAATCAGAAATTTTATCGGATTCAACAAATCATGAAAAGCGATATTTGTTTTCCCTACCACATTAACTGACCAGATTTATTTAAAAAGAAGAAAACATGGTTTTAATTATATTTCTTTCAAATTAATAAATAGTCCTAACCTAATTTAGTATTGTGCACAGAACTCGCTCTAGAATTTGGTAGGCTTTTAAAAATGAACCTATAAATTATTATTATTTGAATAATACTTCCTTACTAATATCAATTTGTATCCCACGGATTAAAAGATGGGTTGTAAAATAATCATAACAATATTTGTAATATAAAGTACGTCTACGAACAAAATGGAATGGCAAGGATGAAGGAATTCTGTCAATGTAATTTATGGGTTGTCTTAACGAGCCCTTTCATTGAAATAGCACTGTATTTATTTAAGAAACGAGGCCGATTTATTAAGCGTGTTTAATTTTATCCCATCGTTCACTGAGATTAGCAATAATTAAGTCTTCAGTTTAATTAAAATTTCCTTAACGAAATCAGGATTTAAAGATACTTACCAAAATAATTCGGAAAGCCGTAACAAATTACGAGACCTTCCAATATTTTTATCTAAATTTTTTTATGGTCATGTAATGAAAATTATTCTAGCAATTATAAAAAAGATCAAGACAAGTAGTTCGAACAGCAACGTTGTGACGATGTTCTATCAGAATCAAGTTTGAGATCAGTGTTATACGAAGAAAGATTGATAAATGCAGTTTCCTATCCTGCGCGCTCGAGGAAAGCCTAATTATCATCATCATTATCATCTTTAGAATTTCCAGCTCGAGAGCTAGAAAAGCGTAGGGAGAGACCTCCCTACGCTGAAAATAGGCCTTTCTTAATGCCTTGGTCATGTGATAATAAAATTAATGTATTTATTTTAATATACAGGATTATACGATATATAAGTCCTTGATACTGAATTATTTTCTATAAAAAGAAATATTAAAAAACAAAAAAATGGCCTCCCGTTTCGGCGTTCAGTCAAATGGAAATTGTACGGAAGGACGAATTTTTTTATCGATTTTCAATATACTCTTGTTCTTAAGTATTTAAACTGCTTAGAGGAAGGCTGAATATTCCAAGCCTACTGGAAAGCATAAGGTTTGTAAGTTCCGATTAGGTATGTATTTAGGCGACACCAGGCGCAGCTGCTAGCTGTACCGAGATCACAAACGAATTTGTTAAAGCATGCGCTACTGTCACGTGCTATCCGGACGATGAATGTCATAGGTCAGAAAATCAGATCTGTTTTGTTGTACTGTATACAAAAAGTTATGATGCAAGAAGGATAAGGGAAATGTAACGTAGCTAATAAGTTGGGAAAATTCCTGTGAAGTAGTTGTAAGTGGATACTAATAAACAAATATTTTTATAGAAAAAATTTTAGTATTATAGACTGAGCTTGCTTGAAAAAAATTTACCAAAGTTTAAAAAGTAATCCTGTACTTACGTTTAAATTTATTCTGGGGTGGCTCAGTCACAGTGATTTGTTCTTATATATTCATTTATCGTAAGAATAAAAAGACATTTCCTTCATAAAGCGCCTTCTTTCAGGAGTTCCGGGAGCAGTACTGCATCAACAACAAACAACTGGATCTGCTGGAACTGGAAAAATCCAAGAAGGACCGATTCCTCGGATGCCTGTCACAATACCACATCGAGAGTCCATGCTCACGAGCCAATAGGTATGTAAACTTGACTATACAGAAAAAAACTATATTGTTCTGTATTGTCTTGCTTTTGCAAGCTGGCGTAGTCCGCCATTGGATTACGTCAAGTGGCATGAAAATTTCTCGAGCTCCTCCGTTCTGCGGAAGGCATGTATAAACCATTGATCCGGGCTGTCATCGTTGTATGGCAGTCGTCAAGCTACGTCAGATGCCTGTAGGCAGCTTGGAAAATCTGACAGTAGTGTTTGCCATTTACACACACACTAAAAACAAATAGTATTACTGTTTGCATTTGTGACCATTCGATACCAACTCCTTTGAACGTGTACTTAGATCCTTATTGGCCATGAAAGAAAAAAGATCCATGAAAAAAAAAAGAAAAAGAGAAATCAAGAAACTTATGGCAACGATTGTTGTAATTACTGTTGTTTTAGTTTAGGCAGCTTACTATGATACCAGTTGTAGCTTTTAGCTATCAACTAGGCAAACAAATTTTGAAAAAAAAATAGAAAAATGTAGCATTTTACGGGGCAACCGTACAAACTTTGTATGGTATATTTGTAGTATTTGTAAGCTGTTTCCAAAAACATTTTGCAAGTATTAAAGATTTTATTTTCAATAATATAAATAAATTCAACTTTACTTCGCTTTTATAATCTTGCCAGCCAGACACAAACTGTTTTGACCAAAACCAATTTCAAGGGAAAATGCCTAATATATACCAAAATAAGTGTGATAAAAACAACAAAACTTAAATATTCTTAATTTAGAAACAATATTTTTGCATTTCCAAACATTTTTTTGGGAAAGTTTGTTCATATCTTATGCATGAGAGAATGAAGATACTGAGAGGGTTCTGCCGAAATCGACCTCAACAGATGTCCAGTCTTTCAATGACTTTTTATTTGTACCATTTATAGGTAAGTAGCTATGATACCACTGTTAGCTTAGCTATAAACTAGGCAGACAGATTTCGAAGAAGAAAATAAAAATACCTATATTAACACTTTGAATCATGTTTATATTATAGTATAACTTCAAAAATTCTGCAAGCATCTAAGATTTTATTTTACTTCAATAGTAAAATGAAATTAAACTTTACGTCGATTCACAACCTTATGCCAGCCAGACATAAACTCTTTTGACCAAAACCAATTTCAAGGGAAAATGCCTAATATTTACCAAAATAAGCGTGACACAAACAACAAAAATAAAATATTCTGAATTTGGAAACAATATTTTTGCATTCCCAAACATTGCCTTGGGAAAGTTTGTTCATATCTTATGCATTAGAGAATGAAGGCACTGAGAGGGTTCTGCCGAAATCGACCTCAAGAGATGTCCAGTCTTTCAATAAGTTTTTATTTGAACCATTTACAGGTAAGTGCCTCTTTGTTTACTTTTATTTACTTTGATAACACGTTGAAGTAGGTATCTGCTGTAAGTTTGAGTAGGTATATTTTGCATTTAAATAAGATTGGTAGATACCTAATAATAAGAAAAGAATGATAAAACTTATAATTTTGATATTGTTTTTTTTTCTAATCTATTTTTTAATCCAAGATATCTACTATTAATTGTACCTATTATTTTTGTTAAAACACTCATCTTACACGTCTTATTTTATTATAATCTTTAGATTATTGTCAATTTATTTTGTTCTCTTGACTTTTCTTCTTATAACAAGCGCAAAAACGTCATACTCATTTTTAAAAAGTTGCTGAGTAAAAATCCAGCAACCTATGCTAACCAAAAGTAGAATACGAAACCCTTAAAATAAGTTTTTATCGAAGAAGTAGAGAAATAATATAAGATGTTTTACATATCCCTGAGCATAATCAATTAAATTGAAAAAATATATAATTGTTTGAAAAGGCATACTTGTCCGCTGTTATTTTATTATTATTATTATTATACTATAGTGATCTTCCACGTTGTAGACATGCGAACTGATAACCTCCTCCTGTTTGAAGTCGGTTTAAAACAATGCCGCCTGAAGCTCACAACGCATGCAAGTCCCAAAAGAACACATCAAAAACAAAGTGCCGCTGATTGCTACGCCACCACGTCACGATTCCCTGACCTCTAATCTCTCAAACTAAGGTTCTGCTTCCTCTGCTTTGCTTTATTTTTAGAACCTTTTCAGGATGAACGGGCAATTAGGTCGCAAGAATTGCGGAAAACGTTTTCCAGGAATGACTAAAGCTTGGTGAAGAATTTAACCTAGATATTTTATCTTTAAATATTTTTAAATGAGTCTTCTACCTATCTATCTATCTTGACTGAGAGGATAATGTCTTATTGTGATATACAACGTAAAAGAGAGATATCTGTAATTAATCGAGCTGTACTAGATCACTACAGTATAATACATTTCTTTATTATTTGCTTACAAGCACTCATACATGTCATGGTTAGTGTAAGTAAAAAAGTACATGAACCTGGGTGTGATCCCACACTCATTCAAGGACCCTGTTGGGCGCTGCAAAGTAGAGACGAGGAATCTTGTCATTGTTATTTATTATTACAATTCTTAATTATTTATAATTACTATTTACTTATTATATTTTAATACGTTTTATTAATATTTTTTTATTTTCTTGCTATTATAATCATTTCTTACAAACCCATTTAAATTATACACATTTTTACTTATTCAATTTATCGTCGAGGTACTCCGGAAACAGAGTAATAACACTTAGAAAGAAGAAGTTGCTTTATTTGTTTAATAAATGTTTTTTTATTAGTTGCATTTTTTATATGATCTGGAAGTTTGTTGTCGGTATATCTTGACCGACATACCCAGAGTAACAAACACAACAAGATCATCCGAAAGTAATTCATCATTTAAAATAAGAGTAAAAATAAAAAAAAGTGCCTGGGCATATTTTATGGGAATGCGGATTTTTTTTTGTTTTTTGGCTGTTATTTTATTATCATTACTAGCTGAAGCCCGCGACTTCGTTTGCGTGGACTTTATGTCTCTGGAAAATGCTCATTAGGCTAAACAACTTTTACTAAGGCGGCATTTTTATATCTCTTATAGTTTAGCTGGACCATTATGGTTCTGCATCAGGCGTTCCATTTTCCAAAATCATTTATACCCTATATGTTGCCCAGGCTTAATAGCTATATAACAAAAAAAGTTTCAATCGAATCCGTCTAGTATTTCCGGAGATTAGCGTGTACAAACAAACAAACAGACAGACATTTTTTTTTAAATTCTTACTCTATTACTACGTCTCCATCGCCCCCAATATTTTTTTTTGGAAATATATTTAATGTACAGACACACTTTTTTTACTGTTTTATTATATGTATAGATATAGATATAGATTATTCTATAGTGATCCATTATAGCCCGCGGTTCGATTTATTTTGGGTATGTCCCTTCCACATAGGTACACAATAAGACATCATTAGTATAAAAAAGTAGTAAAAGATAAATTTATTTAATCCCAGAAAAAAAAGTGATGTTATAAGCTAACGCTAGTAGGTATCAATCGATCTGTCTGTCTGTGGCTTCGTAGCGCTCAAACGGATAGACAGATATTGATGCAGTTTTTTTACGTGAAAGCAAGTTTCCTAAAGGTGTTTCAAACACGCAAAAAAAGTTTATCAAATATGTCCCTAATAATCGGTAAACTTATATAAAAAAACATCGCAACAAATTGATGACATACTCCCATATTGAAAGTCGGTTAAAAACAGATATCTTACAGAATATTCTAAGAACTACAAAATTTGCATCTTACAAAATGTTTCATACAATTTCAAGACGAGTCCGTTTAACTCGACGTAACTCGGAAGTTGGGAGTTCATGAAATTGTTAACTGAGATTATTATCATCTCTACAAACTACCTGCTCTGCAAGTTTAGAACTAAATTCACGAATTTACGTAAACTTGTGTCCAAGAAATCATGAAAATTTAGATCTATATAGGTTTAAAACAATTTTTGTTGACACAAAAAGGTATTTTTCGTACCACTTGCTCAAAAAAGTCACTATGTTCTATAGCACTAAAAGCGAACATAATAATAGTCATTTTCAATCTGATAAAATCAGGGAAAGAAAAATGTACTAAATTTCATTCAGCCTCTAGACCAAGATTGAAAACAGGGAAAGAAAATTGTACTGAATTTTGTTCATCCTCTAGGGGGAGAATGTGGTTTAAGTTTAGAATACTTACCGAAATTTATATTGAACTGAAAATGACAAATAGAAAAGAAATCATTTCTATATTGTTAAGCGTAAAAAAATAACGATTTTGAATCGACAACATGTATCCGCAAAATCCACAAAACCACTTAAATTTCATAAAATAAACAACTAAATCAAGCCATGTTATTGCTTGTTTTTTTTTAAATAAATTTACGGCTCTGGATACTAGTCCTTTAGAGCTCTTCTTTATTCCGAATCCTAACCTACTACTAACTATACAATCGAAGGTTGGTATAGGTCCTTCGATTGCTTCAAGGGAGTCCACTGGTTTTAATAGCCGATTGAGTGGCGGACGGCGTCCAACCGCAGTCCGCAAATAAATATCACTACAGCCACACTATGACTGTCCACTTTAAATATTTTACATATTGTCCGTGAGAATAAGGATTAAAACTACACCAATTTCATATTATGAAGTCCACTAGAATCAATTTGCAAAACAATTTAAAGCAAATTTCAACTGAACCCCTTGACTTCCCGCCAAAAACTCCCGTTATTGTTTGTTTAGTTTAAACCAGCTGTTTAGTTTTCCAAAAAGAAAAAGCAAAGGGCCATTTGCGTCTCACACATACAGCCTAGTTTTCTGTATACCTATATTTATTTACAACGTAAAGCATTTTGTATTTTTGAAGTATCTGGGTATAAATTAATTAATAAATGTTTATCTCTTGTTAATATTGTCTTTATTTTTTTCGCAAATGGTACGAAAAGTAGAGTATGTTCCTCGGTGATAAAGGTGTCTTAGTCTTGGGTGAACTTAAACCCGTCGCTACACTCAGGACTCGTCCTAAATCCCTCGCTTCGCTCGTGATTTAAGTATTTAACACCCTCGCTTCGCTCGGGAGTAAACCTCGAGTCCTTCGTTGCGCTCGCGATTTAAGTCGTCACCCGCGACAGAAGACACTGCTTTATCCCCTTGGTTAATAATCTACTATTCTAGGTAATTTCTTGTATGTATTCGTAGTTCTAACAAAGCCTTAGATGTATTAAAATGTTTGAATTCAAATATCTTTATTATCATGGGATATTTATAATATAATATAATTTATATAATACTTAATTGTTTTGTTGCAAAATTGTTGACGTCAAACGGTTATTTACAGCTAAGTTTACTACTATATAAGCAGTTGTACACAATTGAATTGAAGCAATCTTAATCCTTCCTAATTAATCTTAATCTTTACTTTAACAAATTTTATAAATTCGATATTGAGTTTGAATATTTATTTATTACCACTTCACGCTTTAACCACTGATTTGTTTAAATATAATTTGGTATGGATATGGTTAAAGACCTTGGAAAAGACATAGTAGAGAGAAGCCCAAGGGCATATAAAGTATGTTACGTTTGTATGGTTGACGTTTTGTTTAGACTGTGCAAGTCATCTATTGCTAATTGGATTTAACAGGCAAGTAACTTGCACTATGTAAATAAGCCTTTACTCTACACTAGTCTGGAAGTTGCATTTTTTTATAGTAATTTTTTTATTTACTCAGTAGTATGAAACTTCTTACTATTTCACTATTTTAAGTTTATTTGGGGTTTACTTTATTCGTTGCTTATTAGTTTACCAAGGGACTATAATAAAGCAATTTTTGTTTTGCTCTTTAAATTTTACGAAACTAAACAGCTGGTGACAAAAGCAAAAATATAACCAACAATGTTGTTGTCATGTCATTTTACTCCAAAAACAACACAATATGTTTGTCACCATGGAGAAAAAAAATTGCTTTTTTTTTGAGGTTTACATTAATAAAACATTGACTATTGTTGAATAATGGTAACAGGAAAAACTTCTAAAAGACTTCAAGCAACAGGTAAATTTCTTGCCATTTGAATCCCGTCAGCGTAACCTTATTTCAATGTAAGCAAAACCCAAATGGAAACAAAAGTTACTTAGCTGTAACTGGTTCAAATAAAAAGTTATTGTGAGACCGGACATCCCTTGGGAGCCCTAGGGAACAACTTCGGCAGTGCCCTCTCATGCATAAGATATGAACTTTCCGAAGCCAATATTTGTGAATGCAAAAATACTGTTCCCAAATTCCGAATATTTGAAGTTTATTGTTTATTTCATATTTCGTCCAAACGGTTTGTTTTTGTAATAATTTGAATTAAATAGAAACATGTACCTAGGTACAATGTACATTTAATTAAAGTTAGAGAATAAACGGATATGACTTCCAATATTATTACAATAAAATTATTGCAGTGTCATTTTTACATTAATATTTATGCAAAATATTTTTTTACGTATTTTTTAACATAAACATTAATTACTTTTCGCGCATTTGACACCTGTCAAACATTTTGCTGTAGTAAGTAATTAATGTTTGAATATTGTATAAACAGTTTTCCATTTAATTCGTAGGTCGATTGTATTGTAGATCTTTGTCCGATTTCCATTAATTTTAAAAACGGAACAGCCACTCTAAAACTCTAATTCTAATATCGGGTCCCTGAGTTGATTTCCACAATAAATGGGGACCCTTTTAGGAAGGTAAAGGTAACAAATTGGGCATTTTATTATTCTGCACCCTTGTAATAGTATTAGGACTCAACTAGGGATGAAAAGACGACGGCGGAATATTTTTTGAAGATTTTTCATGCCGCATGATTTTGCGTTGACCTTTTTTGTGCAAATAACAGTGCAAAAATTTTCAGGCTTATGTTGCGAGTGACTACCCATTCTTTTGTATAGAAAATACCTGGCGCTATTTTATTTTTATGTAGCTTTTGTCCCGAAATAAAGTGAAAAAGAGATTTCTAATATTTGGTAGTCTATACGGAATGGCAAATATCACATCGATATATTTTGAATCTATGTTATGCGTACATTAATTAAAGATACCGATCTAGTTGATATACACTACTAATAAACATGTATGTATAACATACCCTTTATGCCTGCGTAAGTTAATAAATAACCGCCAATGCAAGACGGGTTCCGTACCATTATCTATAAAAAATCACATTTGTTGTGTGGGAACCCTTGAATATTTATTTTATTCTATTTTTAGTATTTGTTGTTATAGCGGAAACAGAAATACATCATCTGTGAAAAATTCTATCACGGTTAATGAGGTATATTCTGGAGACGCCGTCAAAGATGAACAGATAGACAGACACACAGACAGATAGACAGGAGGACGGACAGCGGAGTCTTAGTAATAGAATCCGAGAAACCCTATAATATTATATCAGGTGGTTTTTGTAACCAACAAGCCGATTTTGGGACTCATATTTAAAATCAATTGTTTATAATCCAAGAAAGTTTATACAGTTATAAGAAAATGCTGTAAAGTCAGGAAGATGAATATTTCAAATGCCACAAGGGATGGCAACTGATTTATTTTTAGCACTGGTTTTTGTCCCAATATTTCCAATTTTACAGGCCAATAAGACTGTAAAATTGGAAATATTGGGACAAATAAATTCATCGCACGTATTACATTTATCATAAAATAAAAGTATCTTTTGGGTCTGACTCAGTCTCACTATAAAACAAAAAGATCTTATTATTTTTTGTTAACCTTTTTGATTCCGTTGTCGATAAAAGTTATTTCCCATCTTTATTCACTTAATTTTTTTCCTGTTTTAGTCTCGACCATCCTTTTTGAAATGCGTCGAGATGGTCTCGCGCAGCTCTTTCTTGGCCTACGTATATGGCGACGGTAACCATCTTAAGGTCAGAGCAGACTTATCAACTCGTAAACGTATCGACACCGTATCGCCTTTCGCCGCGCCGTCCACCAGACGTCAACCTGACGTATATACGCACGTAACTACGGATAAGCTTCGGAACGCTAACTCGGCTATGGCTAGGCGACGCCGCGCTTACCGCTCGCCGACCGCTCTGGTTAATCAGTTTCTCCCTTAGCATGGTTACTTTTTGTTTCGAGTACGGAGAGACGTAAGCGCGTGGACGACGAGCCGTAAGCGCGACGACTGCAAGTTGACAGATCCGCAAATAAAATAAGCCAATCATGAGCTGGTCCCGTAGATAACGCAGATTATTTTAAGTTATGATGTTAACATAGTGTTTCTTATTTTCAGAGCATCATTTCTATCCGTGTGTGTCCGTCGTCGAGTGCCCTCAGATGAGAACCTTAACACCGACTATGCACCAATACAGCGGTATCCGAGGTAAGTACAGTAAACAATTTATTTCTCAATATATTAATAGTGGCAAGAATCTAGCGTCATATGATCATCAAATTTCTATCCGCTGCCATAATGAACGTTTGATCTAGTTTAAATAATTTAAAAAAAAATCTTTTACTAAGAAGCCAAAGTATACTTATTAAGACAAATGAAATAAGCCCAAACTTGTTGCAGTTGTGTCATTTTATTACTGAGTTCCATCGACTACCTTCCGTCTCCGTCATCAGACCTTAGGAATCGTCTACCATAAAGTGCTCATTAAAGCAAATCATACGAGTTCTACTCAATGAGGTTTTGTTGTTTTATGACTGAGTTCCGTCCAATATCTTTTGGCCCCATCACCAGAACAGTTTATTGACTATATTGTATTTTCTTCAGACTAACACAAGTATGCAAAATTTTAGGTAAATCGGTTTAGGTTAATTTGACCTAAACAAACATTCATAGCTACATACATACATACAATAAACATTGCAAGTTGAATAAACGCTTGTAAAAAGTAGGTAATTATATTTTAATTTTTTAATTTCGTTTTATAAAATTTCCCCTAAAATTCATTGCAGAGTTTTCATTACTTTATTTAGAAATGTAAGCACACTGAAAATACATTACTCTGTTAGGTAACTTTTAAAAACCCATATTACGTAAGCCTTAAACCTTTTAATTTTAGAAAAACATTCAATAGTTATTTCTTCGCTTTTGTGGCGTAGCCTGGATAATGGAATTGATTTAGCTTTTTTCTGTTCGAAAAGAAAACTGATTTCAACTATAATTCTGAGAGGAATTATTCAAATAACATTTGCTCGGTATATTTACGGGAGGACCTGGGATCACTCCATAAAATAATATGTTAGTCTTACGATAGTGACGTCCTAGTTCTATATCAAACTAAATTAGATATTGTCATCATATGTAAACTGCCTCCGTGGTGTAGTGGTTAGAGCGTTCGGCTCATACCTGGAGGTCGCGGGTTCGATTCCCGGCGGGGGCAATGACTTTGTGTTGTTGTCCTAGTTTGGTTAGGACATTTAAGGCTGATCACCTGATTATATGATAAGTAAGATGATCCGTGCTTCGGAGGGCACGTTAAGCCGTCGGTCCCGGTCACTGTCTTTAACATTGGTCGTTACCTAAAACCATTTCAGAGGCCTTTAAGGCGGTTAAAAATCTCTGACACTAGTCATTAACACACACGATAAGAAAGAAAGAATCATACGTTATTGCTCAATGTTTCTGGACACTAAGACGCGGATACGCAGTAACGTCCGTCTTGCGTACTGCTTTTGGAGTCACCCCCAGGACTAATAGTTGCATACAAACGCTAACGATCAATAAGTCATCTAAATAAACCTGAATGTAATTTTATTACTGCGTCAAAATCTTCTGTAGTTCCTAGATATATATATCTTTATTCTGAAAACCAAATTAATTTAGACACATATAACCAAAACAAGTTCTAAATAATCCAACAATCACTACCTATCCAACGTAGTTCAGGATAATCTGCCAATATACCATTTCTAAGACCACCGCGGCTTTGAGATAGCTAAAGTAGCCTTTTATCATGACGATCGATGGGAACAAAGAAAGTCAGTGATTCAGCGATCGGCGCTTAATCCGTCATAATCACCGACTTAGAACAAAAGAAGTGAAGTTTCTTTAATAATAAAAAATGTAGTAATAATGGAAAAAAGTTAATCGGTAAAAGACAAGACTAAACAATTTCGAGTTAATAAATAGCACAGTTTTTAAACAAAATAAATTTATTGAAAGCGCAATTTTTAATCGTGATAGATTCACAGGTGTAACCGTACAAATCAAAGTTCAATCTTCCTTAAGAGTATGACATCGCACCCATAACACGACTAAACCAAGAATTTGATATACTATAGTTGTATTTTTTCAAATGTAAAAGACGGTGAGAAAACTGACCGTACATTATTGATCATGTTATTTGAAATATCGCTTCCTTTGGAATCCGTCTAATGGGTAATTTATCTCAGAAGGTCTTAAATAAGATTCAATTTTAATATTTGATTTATTACGAACAAAAAAATACATGAAAACAAAATGGAAATGCAAATAACGTGAGTACATTTATTGGAACTCTTAATTGAGAGCCCTTGTAAAAGTTAACAAATGACTTTGCAGGATAATTGGCACTTGAGAATTGTTTGATAATTGCGGAGCTATTACTGCCTTATTACGAATTCTAGTAAAGAATTTGATATCGATTTTAATAAAAATGAATCCAAGTATTTCAAAGAGATTTTTTCATGTAGTCGACTTTCAACATTATCAAACTATTCATAATATTAGTTGATGCAGAAAATTAAAGTGTAAATTACTTTGGTAGATAGTTTAAACCCTAAATTTGTGTTATTCTAACGCTTCAGAGGTACATGCAGGTTATACACGAGATGTGGTTAGTCCTTTAGACGCCAGTTATGTTATGACATTGACAGAAAGAGCTGAGCCTAGTTTAGAAAGAAAACCACTTGCTCCCAAGGTACATTCTCTGAGTCGAAAAATGCTCTGTGTGCCATATAAGGGATGTGTATGCGTGATGGTGTAAGTATGTTTGTTATAATGTTCCTCGCCTTCTCTCTATTTGGGGTCACCTCCGTATGTCAACTCCCTCCATAATTTACTATCATTTCCCATATTTGTTCTAACCCCCTCTCCTCCATGTACCGCTTTACACATTCTCCCCACGTCTTTCTTGGATTACCTTTTTTTCTATGGCCACCCACCTTTAAGCTAACCATTTTATTTTCCTGATGTTCGGCATCTCGTGCCCTGACTCGTCTTGACATGGCCGTACCGTTAGTTGAACGGTGGCTTTTAACTTCTCTACGATCAGTGATAACTTTGAACTCCCTCTTTTATATTCACTCCACACATCCACCTAAGCATTCGCTTTTCTGCTACATGTAACTTACGTTCTCCTTTTTTCTTCATAACCCAACAATCCCCTCCATACAACAAAGCAGGTCTTATCACAGTTTTATTTATCTTTCCCCTTCAATTTTAAGTATGTATGTTATATCATTATTATCATTATCAGGATCATCTTTTTTAGTCTCCACTGCAGAAGCACGACCCTCTCTGTACTACCAAAGTAATACTTGACCAGAGCAGCCAAAGGACTTGGTCAACTCTCTCCTAGTCAGACGGGTTGGAGAGGCCTCATTAATATTTATAAGCTTTGTTTAGCCTGCAATTCCTAAGTCGCCTTCTACGACATCCACGGGAAGACTATTCTACTCTGCGCTATAGCACACTGCTTTTGCATTATATATATAATTGTATATCTGTAGGTTTGGCCAACCCAGTCCTGCTCCACCCGAACTGTGCGCATATGACGCCGATCTGGAATGCTCGTACTTCCGCCGGAGACCTCGTTCCGTGTGCAGCCAGCCTGACCCGAAGCGGTACACCTGGATGCCAGAGGATGAAGACTTCACCCGGATGGAGTGGCCACAGTGAGTACTTTTGGTACATCGTTTTCATTACTTTTGGTGTTAGTTTGTTATGAATTAGTTGCATCCATCATAGTACAAATACAGTCTTTATTTTAGTATAATGCCCGCGGCATTGTTGCCCGCATGATAAAGCTTGTGATGATCCTACGGGAACTTAATATTTACCCGGGAAAAAAGTATTGTTTGTGTTAATATCTACATGCTTTTCATTCGAAATCCATTCAGCTGTTTTGGCGTAAAAGCTGAACAAACATCAAAGCATCCGTAAATTCGTACAATCTTTCTTATTAATTAGATAAGTAGAGTAATAGAGTTATTTTTTGGTCTGTTATAAAAAAATATATATATGTAATTTGTGTTTGTATTTGTTAATTAAAGCCGTCAAAAAGGTCGGTTAAATTTAAATGGGAAAATATTTTTAAGAGGAATTATTTTATAACCAATTTAACTAGGGTCTGGGGTTTTCTTGAATATTCCCGGGACTTCTAATGGAGGTTAAGATTTTCCAAAATGCTATTTGATTTAGATTACTTTGTGCGCCAGCCGGCAATCTTTTGCATGAACGAATTGGTGGCGGAAGCTCACAAAGTATTCTAATATGTAGCAGGTAACTCTGACTTTCACAGAGTGAAACCCACAGATATAGATGTAATAGATAACGCACGTATCAAGATTTGTATGGAAACCAAGCGTGCCAACTTTTTTAATGCCTACTGTGACGTCAGACGCAATTTTAGTGATGGGAAATTCAAACCGATTCAAAGAAACCGCTCACTACGATTTAAACGATTTATTGAAGACGCACGCCGCCGCCATGATCGTCTCGCTCATACTCATCGATTTTATATCTGTGGTCTCGCTCGCTCACTCCGCGCTCGCTAACCATACGATCGATTAACATTTAAGTTAATCGATTTGTGATAAACATCACAATCGATTTTCTGATTGACGAATGATATGAAATTGGATAAACAAATGATTCTAAACGGAAAATTGTTTGATAATAAAGAATAAATATTTGTACTCAAATTATTTCAATTTAACTAAAATTTAAACTATACCAACTCATTAAAATTTAAATTAAAACTAAAAATTACAAATAATGTAAATATTTTAATTGAACTTTAAAAATAAAACTATTATTATTCTTAAATAACCGGCCAAGTGCGAGTCGAATTCGCGAACGAAGGGTTCCGTACATTATCTATAAAAAAATACGTTTTTACCGATTTCAATGCGTTTTTTAAATGTTGAAGCAACTTCCCTTGCGGTCGTTCTTAGCCATGTCAGGCTTGTCTCACTCCGCGTAGAGGTATCGAAAATATACCGCTTCGATGGGGGAAATGCAGTATGGACGACTCACTAACGAGCAATGAGCAGTGACGCACGCGCGGTTTTGTTCACCAACGTGTGACCAGTACCAGTAGTTCAAAGAGCGACCATATTATATACATGAACTCTGAAAATATTACCCTCGTTTTCTAAAGTGTAAATTAGGAAATTAGCTTGTTTATAATCTATTAAATTGGCTCTTTAATAATAGTTTATATCATTCGTCAGTCCGATATCGATTAAAATCGATTATTGGTAGATGTTGTAGAACGAACTACACTAGTCGCTAAATTTTACTGACGAATGAGAAATTGCCGGTACCACGACGTCGTAGCGATGCGCGACAGTATCGCTTGTTTCGATATACATTGCTTCTTAACACACAACGTCGGATCAAACGCTCAAAGCAAACACATCACATCATCATCATCATATCAGCCACAGGAAGTCCACTGCTGGACATAGGCCCCCCCCAAGGATTTCCAAAACGACCGATCGGAAGCGGCCTGTATCCAGCGCCTTCCTGCAACATTACGTAGGTCGTCTGACCATCTAGCAGGTGGGTGTCCTACACTGCGCTTGCCGGTACGTGGCCGCCATTCGAGAACCTTTCTGCCCCATCGGCCATCGGATCTTCGCGCTATGTGCCCCGCCCACTGCCACTTTAATGAGCTAATCCGCTTGGCTATGTCAGTGACCTTCGTTCTTCTACGAATCTCCTCATTTCTGATTCGATCACGTAGGGAAACACCGAGCATAGTCCTCTCCATAGCCCGTTGAGCGACCTTGAGCTTTCTTATGAGACCCATAGTAAGGGACCACGTTACAGAGCCATAAGTCATCACTGGTAACACACATTGATTAAACACTTTCGTCTTGAGGCACTGAGGTATTCTAGACGATAAAACACTGCGCAATTTTCCGAACGCTGCCCAGCCTAGTCGAATTCGTCGAAAGACCTCTTCCTCGAAGCTGGAACTTTCTGCCTGGATCAATTGACCCAGGTAGATATACTGGTCTACAACTTCTAGGGTGGAGCTCCCAACAGAAACAAGTGAAGGCGTAACGTGCCTATTTGACATGACCTTCGTCTTGTCAATATTCATTTTTAGGCCTACCTGTTGGGAAACTCGATTTAGGTCTTCAAGCATCGTACTTAAGTCCTCCATCGATTCTGCCATGACAACGATATCGTCGGCAAATCGAAGGTGAGTGATATATTCGCCATTAATGTTGATGCCCAGTCCTTCCCATTCCAGGAGCTTAAAGGCATCTTCCAGAGCGGCGGTAAACAGTTTTGGAGATATGACATCTCCCTGTCTTACGCCTCTTTGCAATGGAATATCCTTCGTACTGTGCTCCTGTACTCGGACCGACATAGTGGCTTTATTGTATAAGCACTTCAACACCTCGATATACCTACAGTCAATTCGGCACCGCTGGAGAGACTGAAGCACGGCCCACGTTTCGATCGAATCGAAGGCTTTTTCGTAGTCCACGAACCCTAAACACAACGGCCGATTATACTCCCTCGTCTTCTCTATAACCTGCCGCAATGTATGGATGTGGTCCATAGTACTATAGCCTTTTCGGAATCCGGCTTGTTCGGGAGGTTGGAAGGCATCAAATCTGTTAGTGAGACGGTTCGTGATAACCCTCGAAAACAACTTATAGACATGACTAAGAAGCGTGATGGGCCTATAGTTCTTCAAGAGAGTATTGTCACCCTTTTTGAAGAAAAGGACCACCACGCCCCTGTTCCACGCTTCTGGCGTTACGCCCTCGAGCAGAACGGAATTAAAGAGCCTCTGAAGGACTTTCAGTACCGGCGTTCCGCCCGCTTTCAGAAGCTCTGCTGTGATCCCGTCCTCGCCCGGCGCCTTGTTGTTTTTTAACTGTTTGAGGGCCATTCTAATCTCGTACAGACTGATGTCCGGGATATCCTCGGTATAGTGTCGGGTGAGCTTGGCTCTTGGATCTGTAGCCATATTCACAGGTTTTGCAACGGATGTATATAACTGCCCATAAAACCTCTCGATCTCTGCCAGCACCCCATCCTTTGTCGAAACCATGTTACCGCCCTCCGTCTTCAGCTTAGTCAGCCTGCTTTGCCCAGTAGACATGATCCTTGCAAACACTTTGGAACCTTTGTTTCGTTCTATTGTCTCCTCAATACATTTAGTATTAAAGGAGCGAATGTCGTGTCGCAAGGACCTTTGTATTCGTCTATTGAGCCGCCGATACGACTCAGCATCTTCGGAGGTTTGCAGCGTCATGGATCGTCGTTCTGCCATCAAGTTAAGGGTCTGAGCAGAGATTTTTTGAGGTTTCCTTTTAGGGCGGGATTTAAAAAACTTAGATCCCGCTGCTTGGACAGTTTCAACAAGCCCGTTGTTTAACTCGTCCACTGAAACGCAATCCTGGAGACCTTCGAAGCGATTGGAGAGTTCTATTTGAAAGCTCTCGGGGTTTTGAATCTGACTCTGTGATGGTCGTAGCGCAGACTTCATCAACTTGGACCTTTCGAGTCGGAGACTGATATTCATAATGCCTCTCAAAATTCGGTGATCGCTGCCGGTTTTAATCCTGTTGATCACGGAGACATCATTGAATATCTGCCTCTTGGTCGTCAGGAAGAAGTCTATCTCGTTCTTGACAGGGGGCTGGTCGTTTTTACTAGGACCTATCCAGGTCCACTTCCTCTGTGGCGGCTTTTTGAAGAAAGAGTTCATCGCAAAGAGTCCCTCTTCCTCCAGAAAATCAGCCAGCCTATGTCCCCTGTCGTTACGCTCGCCATATCCAAATTGCCCCACCCTGGTCTCTCCATCGCGTCCCTTGCCCAATTTTGCGTTAAAGTCCCCCATAATAACCGTAAGCTGGGTTTTGGAGGCATGTATGGCCCTACTAATGTCCTCATACACGACCTCAACCTCTGCATCTGAGTGTTTTCCGGTTGGCATATACACCTGTATAACCTTCAGCGAGTACCTTTTCGATACTCTGAGTATCAGGTATATTACCCTGCTGGAAACACTATCGATAGTAACTAAGTTATTTACGAGGGACCTGTGGACGAGAAACCCGACACCATGCTGAGACTTTATTTCGTCTCCTTCCCGGTGATAGAGTAGGTTACCGGACTCCAGGGTCGTCGTGCCCTCGCCCTCTCTTCGGACTTCAGACAACCCTACAATATCCCAACGTAACCTACTCATTTCCTCTTCTACCTCAGCCAGTTTTTCGTCCAGCCTCAAAGTGCGGACGTTGTGCGTTACCAGGGCCAGTTTTCGCCGTGGGTGGTAGCCCGATCTCATCCGGAGATTCTTAGCACCCCCTGCCCCGCCGTTACCATGACCGCTACCGGAGCCAGGAATAGCAGGGCCGCCGGGTACTGGGGGCCTGGTCTTTTTTTGTTCCTCCATTAGGGGGTTTTGCCATACTCGCCACGCTTGGCAGGCGGGTTGGCGAGCGCAGTGTTGTGTCACTATCAAGCTTCCGACGCTGCTGCCCGTCGGAAGCCTGTTTTGGTGTTCGTGACGAATATATCCTTTAGTCGCCTCTTACGACATCCACAGGAGGAAAGGGAGTGGTTCCATTCTAGGCCGGAAACCACACGGCATAAATGCTCAAAGCAAACGCGGCAATGTAATGTGAATGTAGTTTTTAAACCTTAATCTATACTTATTTAGGTATAATCTTGGAATCACCGCTCGGAATGCTTAAAAAATTGTTTTAAAATGAATTTACGCATATTTTTCTTTTTAAATAACTTAGCTGTGATAGGAAATATGTCCTTGACTTTGGGCGCTTGCAATTTTTGGGCTGTTGCAGTTTATTATCACGCTACGAGGCATTTTTTTATTTTTCGCTGCCGTCCGGCTGCAATCACAGACGCGCGCGGACTGTCAGTAGCGGCGGCCAACCTCGACGCTTTGTCTGAGAACTTACACGCGAAGTAGGTGCATTTAAGTCGTCTATCTATATCTATGTCTGTGGTGAAACCCCTAATCCTAGCCTTAACACAAATACGAAAATCTTACTATAAAGCTTAAAAGTTTCGAAGTCGAGCAGAGTATAAAATAGGAATGTGGAAAGGGTAAAAAATATATTATATTATTTAGTCCGTCAACTAGATTACTTAAAATTAAAGGACCCAAAATAGAAAAATTCACAAAGATGCAGCTATTCGAAGTTTTGGAGTGGGGCATTTTACATCATCTTTGGTTAAAAATCGTAGCTCATCGTGACGTCACGCGAAATTCAAATACGTGGTATCTACTCATTATGTATTTTCTAATAAGTCAAAAAACTTTTTGTTCCTACCCTTATTAAGTATAAACTTTATTTTTATCACGTAGATAGGCTACAATAACAGAAAGTGCCGTTAAATTCTTCCCAATGCTTGTTTCTAAAAGTTTGCAAGCCGTTGATGGCATCTGTGGCGATAAAATTACTGACCCTAAGGGTATTTAGTTTGGGCCATTGGTGGAAACTGCCGGTGGGATGGCAACAATGCCGTTATGACTACAAAACCGGATATATTTTAGAGTATAATTGCTTCTGACATTATTGGGGCTATTGCTAAGTTTCTTGGAGGTTTAGATGTTTTTGAATTTGTGAATTTATATAGTTTGATGATGTAATTACTCATTCAATTAAATAGCTGTATACTGATTTTTAAAACTCTTAAAAAGATGATAGAAAATGATAGTTATCAGCACCACCTATAGGTTGACTGATAGACTTAAAGACCTTGGGCCTTTTCTTTCCTTCTTTCTTTCTTAAGTCCATCTGTTACATTTTGTAATAAACTTTGATAAATCACACAAATATTATAAAGGCGAAAGTTTGTGGGTTTATGTGTGTGTGTAAGTTAGTTACTTCTTCAAGCGCAAAAGGCTGGACCAATTTTTATAGAATTTGGTGTAGGTACAGGAAGCTGACACCCTGTATTAATACATAGGCTACTTTAGGCGCGGGTAATACTTAAAAAAATAATAAAAATAAAAGGGAATAAAAAATAGTCTCGGTGCGATAAAATACGATATATAGATCCCAATTTTTTTATTTGATGTAGATTCATGGTAAATGTAAATTTTGAGAACTACGCAAATACCGACCTATTCGAAATTGCTTGGATAACCATTCATCAGCATACCAATACGATTATAAATATGCATGAAAAAACTTCATCAAAATACGATTCGAATTCACTCAAGGACCCAATAGCTGGCTTTAATTAAAAGTCAGGAAAAAGGCCTTGATTCAGTTAAGGGCTAACGATTTGAATATGTTCTTAACGAGTCCTTGAAATACTTTCGATAAAAGATCGCCTCTTATTTGAGGAAACCACAAATGACGGTGCATTGGTGGGGAAATATACCTTTAAATACAAGTAGTTAGAATGTAGTTTACTTTAAAGTTTTGTGTTAACTTCCCTTTTATTGTCAAAGATGCTTAAAACATCAAGGCCTATCTGTAGTGTTATACTTGACCTTGTCACACTAATAATTATTATAAAGGCGAAAGTTTGTAAGTTTTTATGTGTGTGTGTATGTGTATGTTTGTTATTGCTTTCACAGAATAAGTTAGTACTTATTGCTGAGTAAGACCTCTGTACTCTGTAGACCTCCGTACAGAGGTCTTACTCAGCAAAGGAATTCAAAGAAATATCCACTCAATGTCGTTTACAATATGGTTTGATTTGGATTAGCTCTCAGAACTCGGCACCTTTTGGTTTAGATACCTAGAAGTGCATTGCAAGCCAATTTCATTGTTATTACTTTAAACATACGATTCAATAGTGGAAATCCATAGTTTCCCTATGGGAAACAGGCGTGAAAATATGTATGTATGTATACGATTCATGTCACTGAATTTACCACTCCGTAGTGGTCGCCGCGCGCATAGTAATAATGTATATTCTCGATACCTAAACGGAAAGTGACACAGGCCTGCTTCTTCAACGGATTTAATTCTATGACAGTAGTCATTACACAGATAACTATGTACTAAGTTTCCAACAATTTGCAAGATGCTGAGTGAGATAACTTAGCAGGTAAAGAAGGTTAAAGGTAGAGTAGTAATATAATACCTGGGTGAAAAGAAAATATGGGGTCAATTTATGCAAGACTCCAAAATTCAGAGGGTAGGCTTCGCTATGTAAATGAGGGAATATATTATTTTGAAAACAAAATATGGATATGTATCAAACTAATGAAATTATGCAGCATGAAAAGGAATATTTTGCTTTAAGGGATTTTGCTAGCACATTTGTTTTTATTACCTTGCGTTTGGGCTAAAAGGATCTTGTATATGCGGTGGGATAATGCTAAGGGTAATACCAAACGCGATTTATTATTAAAGTAATGAAAGACAAAAACCTGTGTTTTTGTTGCAATTTTTAGACTATTTTACTCTGAATTGACTTACAATGTCATCCAAAGCTTTGATGTTTCTGCTTTAGAGATCAAGATTGAGCAGAACGTCAGCAAAGATTGCAATTAAATTTATTGTAAGAGCGTATCTGACTGGAATTCCTGATTTCTAATATATCTAGGTTTCTAAAGTGACAGTCAAAGAAAAGATGTACATACAATATAAATAATAAATAAATAAATATATAGGGACAAATTACACGGATTGAGCTAGCCCTAAAGTAAGTTCGAGACTTGTGTTATGGGATACTAACTCAACGATACTATATTTTATAACAAATACATATATAGATAAACATCCAAGACCCAAGACAATTTGAAAAAGGCCATTTTCCAACTTACCCTGACCGGGATTTGAACCCGGGACCTCTGGGTGGCGGACTAGCGTGGTGACCACTACAACAAGAAGTTCGTCTAGAAGAATAATAGTATAAAAGAATAGAGGGAGAAGAAAAACATGAATGAAATGTGTAAAAATATGGCTAGTAAAAGTATAACTCATAAAATGACAAAGGATAGAGCAAAATGAAAACAACTAAGTAACATGTTGTGACCCTACCCTACATGGAAATATGGAGAATTTATTAAAAAAATAAAATGTTTATTTTTAATTTCAGATCGGTAATAGAAGATAACGCGGGTTGGCCCCAAAATTACAATGTGGACCAAATCGCGTCAGTAAGCCGAGGAGGCTCTTTACCTAGGCCATCCATGATTCCGTAAGTATTAATATTTTTTAGCTTGGCTCTATCTATTGCACAAATTATACAGGCGCAATGTATGTGAACTCACTACCCAATGTACCGAATAGGGAACTTTCCTGGGTCAAAATTTAATGTTGAAAATTTTTATGAAAGTGAAATGTCACAAAATACTAACTCATCATATCCATTTTCAACGTGATTTTATATTAATTATTGCAGAAAAACTGATATTCAGAGCGCTATTTGACTCCAAGGAAATATGACGTCATAGATCTGTATTTTATAGAAATGCCATAGATAATGTTTGTTTTGACGTTGTCAGATACTTTAAGTATCTGATTTGTACATTGGAAAGATGACAAATATAAAAGTTTTTGTCTTGTGCGGATATGTATGGTTTGGGGTTAAGGCAATCCTAAACATCTTTACTTAGAATTTCAATCGATAAGATTCTATTTAATTGTTAAAAATAGATGTGAAAGTTTTATAACAGAGATTTTAAAAGAAAATTAACTCGTAGATTACGTTGTTCAAGAAACTTTATGAGTACAAACACGCCATTTTTTCTACTTTTTCAAAAACACTGTCCACCAGAAGTAGGAATAATTAAATCCAGTTTTGTGTTAGTCACGTCGGCTTTCTTTTACTATTTCGCCATACGGGGAGTCCGTTTCTATACAGGAAGGCAGTGTAGGGGGTGAGAGCCGCTCTTAATCATCCCTATACAATATGAAGCTATTATTGAAGCATGTACTGAATGAAGTTTATTACAATTCCTGGAATATAATAAAACAAGCGAGCAAGGTTCACTGTGTGGTTCCCGGCTTAGAATAGGACTACTCCATCTCATCCCATGGATGTCGTAAGAGGCGACTAAGGGAAATGCTTAAAATGCTTCTGACGGGCAGCAGCGTTGGAAGCTCACTAAGCCAAAAAACTGCGCTCACCAACCCGCCTGCCAAGCGTGGTGAGTATGGCAAAACCCTTCAAAATCTTGGGGGAGACCTTTATCCAGCAGTGGATATTTTACGGTTGCAATGAAGATGATGAAGGTTCACTGAGTCTGTGCAATCCGGCATTCGTATGTATTTATAAATTCGAGTAACTTTGGAACTTACAGTGAATTTCAACCGACATTCTTTAACCCTTTAACCCCGAGCGTCGGATATATGCGACACACATTATTGACCCTTTCCGAGAAGGTCGGATATTTGCGACAAAAAAAATGCTCGTATGGCACAAAACTTACGTATCCATATCCGTTTTTGGTTGTAGATAGGTATTTTAGATTTACCATGTCTCGCGCTGGGGGCACGACAACTGATATAAAGTCTCGCGGTGAAAGGGTTAACCTATTTAATTAATGTTTGAACATAATGATATGTTTGTTTAAAGTGTGTGGCTAACAACTAGTCAATATGAACTGAACTTTCTGCATTATATGTATAAAAACCTAAATATAACATAACCTAAATATAACGTAAACAAACTACGTTCATTATACATGATACTCGTAGTTTCCTAACGAGGCGCTCGCACGAATGTTCGCAATTATGACTGATGCCCGTCTAACTTCTGTCCCAAGTGCCGACGTACGTTTTTCAGACATTCCAACTATTCGTACTGTTTTATTAATTTTTAGTGGATGGTATTTTAAAAAATTCAAACAGAACGTATAAAAAAATACTGAATTTATCCTATTTCCATGGTTTTTAACGTGCACTTTGGATTTAACGAATGATGTGCCAATATAAATATACATAAATGACTTCTACGATCTGACCGAGAGGAAAAGCGTTTAACAAGAGTACAAGACTGATATTTAATTTTCTTATAGACATTTTAATATTGGTAGATATTTTCCTGTACCTTTGACCTCTCCAATTTAATTTAAACACAGAATAGAATTTACACTTTTAGTAAAAGAATAGGGCTGTCATTTGAAATATTTTAGACTAGGTCATTATGTATGCATGTAAATTCTTTATTGTATATAAAAAGCCACAAATTAAAAATACAAAAAAACATAACAGTACACCAGCGGACTTATCCCTGTCAGGTTATTAGGTAGTAACTTTCATTTTTTTTGTTAATTTATATAAGCAATTTAATCTGAATATTTGATAATGAATTTCCCTTTTCACACCTGATGACCTAACCACGTCCGAATAAAGATTCCCATTACGCAAACACTGCCCACATTTGCGGTCCATCCTAATTGCGAACGAGAGGCAGGGAATGAGCGTCGACTTTTATACCTTGACCTTTTGTGGTGACCTTTATTCCTGAAGGGGCAGCTAGATTTACAGGGATGAATGGACTCTTGACTGAATGGGGTTCTGGAAATGTCGTGTGGGTGTTTGGTTGGAATATTTTAAAAGTAAAATTGGAATGGATACTTTATATTTTTCGTATGGCTGATGATAATATTATTTTTACGAGCCCTTTTTGTGCTAATGCTGTGCAAAGGCGTACATCAAGAACGTATAGGTATCTTGTTTTTAATTCCGTTTAGTGCATTATTTTTTGCTGGCCCACTCCAAAATACTCTTGATATTATATTCAAAAATAAAATGATTTATATGTACAACATAACAGAGTCATCGTAACAAATAACATCGTAGATATAATCAAGATATTTCATTAAAAGATTTTGCGTTTTGCGTTTTATATGCCAGTACCTGGGTGACCGAGCTTTGCTCGGTTACATCTCAAACATTAACTAAATTTTCTTAAACTTGTCTAAAAACAATGCAAAATAAAATAAAAAATATATACTTAAACATAAAAAAAAAACAAAAGTAAGTCACCGAGTGGGACTCGAACCCGTAACACTCTTTCTAGCGGTCGGTATCCTTAACCGCTGAGCTAAAAACAAGGCGGTCGGCGCGACGAAATTAGCGACCATATTCTGCGTGGAAAGAAAAACGCATGAAAACTCGAAAACACGCGTTTTCCCAAACATAAGACTAATCTAGATCGATTGTATATCCCCAAAAAGCCCCATATACCAATTTTCAGCAAAATCGTTAGAGCCGTTTTCGAGATCACAGAAATTTATAAATAAATATATATATCTACATACAAGAATTGCTCGTTTAAAGGTATAAGATTTATAGTGATTGTTGAAATTGTATGGGACTAAATAGAGCTTTATAAATACACCATAGTGTTTATTTTTCTTAAGCACTACAGTTACAGCCTAATATGTATTTTAACGGTATAATATAAACCCGTTTTTGTAAGTATTACAAACAGAACGAAGTATCCTAAAGACCTGCACAATATGCGTCTCCCGTCTCCGTTCTCGCCTTGTCGAGACTGCGGGACTTAAGGAGATTCCGTTCTGTATGTAATAGTCATATGTATGTTATAGTATGTAATAGTCATAGTATGTGGCAAAAATCAGCGTAGACCTATAAGTGGATCAATGTACTTTTGTGCTTATTTGCAGCTGTCCCGCTCACACACCGATACCCCCACCACCCCCGCCGCCACCTCTCACTATCCCGCCGCACAGGTAAAATATAATATATCACTCCACATGATATTGATTATATTTGTATGTACCTACCTAACCTTTGTACATAGCTATAAGTAAAGGTTTGAAGCAATATATATTCTTTTTCCTTGACTAAGTTCTAAAACGAGCAATCAAACTTAGCGTAAAAAGAATCCAGAAAATTTGCGATTCTTAACTAAGCTAATTTTTAGATAAAAAAAAGTATTTTGAACTGACTTCCGAAAAAGGACGAGATTCAATTCGTCGCGATATATTTTTTTATGTATGTTCATCGATTATTCGAAGGCGCTTGGAAAATTGTTGGAAAGGAAAATACTTCAGAGGTGATCCTTTACAAATTTTATGAAAATTGGTTGTGTATTTGGGAGTGAAGTAGGTTTTTAGTTTTGAAAAAATATGCATATAAGTAGTCCAAAATTTCATTAAGATACCTATTAAAATCAAGATATTACCGAAACAAAAAAATGCTTACTTATCAGTATTTTTTATAATTTCAGGACAAAACACGTATCTTTTGCCCGTTCCCACACGCTCACCACTTTCGATGACTCTGTAATGCCCGCTGCTGTTGGAGGAAGTAGATTCCGAAGAGACTGCGAGAGACTCATCGATGGAAGAGTAGTCAAGGTAAAAACTGGTCAATTTAAATTTAAGTTTAGAGGCTTTTTTGTAAAATGGGTTGTTCAAAATTTCAAACATATAAAAGGACTAACAAAATATACTGAAACCATTAAGGGTGAATTCATTTCATGATACGGAACAAATTTCCCCAAACTTGTAAGTTAAGTAAGGTTATACTTTATTGTACACCAAAAAATAACAAGAATTCAAATATACACACAGAAAAAACATTAATAATATATATTTTAATTCTTTTCAGTGAGTTTGTATGGAAAGTCAAAATATATTTTTCATATTTCGACATAATGTTTCTAGGGGAAAGTTTTTGACAATCACGGACCGAATTCTCCCTTAAAATAGTTTTAGTATACTTTGTTAGACCTTATATTATTAAGCTTAAAAATAATAGTATTTTATGCAACAGTTGTATAAGAGGGTTCAAAATATGCGAGTGGCGCAGGTTACGATGCGAGCTTTAGCGAGCATCGTAAGAAGACGCCATCGAGCATTTTTTGACGTACTTATACAACGTTGCATACAATACTTTTTCTACGACTATATTTACTAAATAAAATACAAAAATAAACAAAGAAAAATATGAAAATGTATGACATCATTTATGTTTGGTAGATAATAGGCATCTATGGTAAACTTTATTTTTTTTAAATTGACGTCTCCCTAGTGAATATATCACGAATATATTAATAAAACGTTTTTCTTATGTTGGCAGTATGATAGATTCAAAGAAAACAAAAGGTTCTAAGTCTATGGCTAGGAGTATCGTTTTGGCGAAATAACGATACAAGTGCTGTTATGGGGAATAGACTATAGACTTTCCTGAAGTCATAAATAATCAATGTTCTTATAATAGTGTTCGTGACTATGTAAAAGGCAGATAACAGTAGAGGAGTAGAAAAATAAGTATTTTCTACTCCTGTACTGTTATCTGTCTTTTAAATGGTCCCGAACACTTATATAAGAACATTGATTACATGATTTCAGAAAAAAGTCTATACTCTATTCCTCATAATAGCACATGTGTCGTTATTTCGCCAAAATGATACGCCTAGCCATAGAACTAGAACTTTTTTTTTCATAAATTTATCATACTGCCAACATAAGAAAAACATTTTTTTAATACGGTCCTTGTTAAAGTAAACCTCGGAAAGATTTTTATAAACAAACATCATTCTCATATGCTATGCATATATTCCAAGAGTAAGAATTCACATCACATTTCTCTCAAATTTCAGCCCGAAGCAAAACAGTTCGCCACCATACCAGTAGTGTACCAGCCGTTTCCACCGTTTCCACAGTTCATGGCAGGACAACCTGCGCCTGCTCAAGGTGAGATTCTAACTCAGTATGATTTCATTAATCGAACTAGCAAGTAAAACTAATTTGACAGGTTTACTTCCAATAGCCCAGTTTTTTCATTTCATTAGTCTCATTTTTTTCTCTCATTTCATTAGTTTCATTAATCTTTAATTTCGTAATTTAAGACTAATTGGAACTTTATGCAATTTGGTAGCTTGGAAACTTTGAAATCTTTTAACTTCTGGAATGATACTCCAGGAGTCAAAAGATTTAAAAATTCGGAGATATACTACCCACCTCGCATACTATCCAAGTAGATTAGAAAAAGAGAACTTTTTTCATTTCACTTTTCATTTGATTGAAAAGCACATTGCAACTTAGAACAATAACGTCATATTTAATTGATTTGTAACAGCATTACAATGCTATTTAAATTACTTTTGATAACGTCATGTTCACGGTTACTTTCATTTGTTTTGGAGTCGGAAGAAATTTTTGAAGAGCCCAAAGCCACTTCATAAGGATCGTTACTAAAATAAATTAGGTCTTAGTCTTAAAATAAAAATTCAAAAACGAAAAATGTTGACAAAAACTCGAAAGTAAAATCGTGAGTTCAATTAGTAGTATCGCCTTTAGGCGCCGCCGGCCGGACGGCCGTAGTTCATATAGGTCACGACTCACGCCAGTCATGCGGCAGTTTGGGATGGGCGTAACTACGTGATCTCGACCGAAAATCTCGCAATTTTTTTATCATAAGTCACACTTATATATACATAACACACACAAGAATTTGGATTACGATATAATTTATTAAACGACATTTTTTTCGAAAACCAAAGAAAAGTCAGCGGTAATGATGTATTTATAATAAAATTATTATGATGTTTTAATATTTTGTCATATATTTTTTAAATATTTAATTTTTTATAAATATATTATTTGTACTTAAATAAATAAAGAGAAATATTAATAATTTTTTGTTTTGTTTTTCCAGCGTCGATGCACTATCCAGGTCAGTACGCGACGCTACCGCACACACCACAGTCTGTGCAGAGACCAACACAAACTGAACAGCCTAAGGTCGTGCTCTTAGGTAAGAATATTTTAATATTTTTTCATCAACTATATAATGCTTCAGAGGCCAGGATCCGTTACCTAACCAAGGAGATTTGACGAAAGGACTGGTTTTTACACAGAGCGACTACCGTCTGACCTCCGGAACCTAAACGGTAAACTTGGGTAGTTTGATGATTAAAAGCTAGATAGCGTTCGGGACTTACAGTTTAAATCAGCATTTAGGCTTTGTTTCATTAAAAACTTATATCAATGAAAGAAGTTATCATCATATTTAAATTTCACTCAAACGATGTGCTACACCATTTAGTCAGTAATACGAATAGAACTAAATATATTAGGTACCTACTTATTATTTTTTGCAGATTCAATAAAGAAAGGTGTCATGAGAACGCAAGCAACGCAGACTGAAGTATGTTTAGGAAGGAAACCTCTGCCACCAAACTACTTATCACTGAGTCCTCGAACTATTAAAAGGGTAAGAATAAACATTATTTCACTATTTAATGCTTATTATTAAGCAAATGGTGGTTGATGATGGATTAGCACTATACCGTATGCATAAAACATCTGACCTTTATAACCGACTTTCATAAAAGGTGAAAGTTATCAATTCATCGATCTTTTACTTTGAGTATGTTCATCGATTGTTCAAAGACGCCTGGACGGATTTGGAAAATGCTTTTTTTTTGTTAAAAAAAATCAGCGCTCTTGATATTGTTAGCTTTGCACTTAGTAAAACATAACTGATTAATTAACTGCAGATTTTTAAAGAATAAAAGGTAGTTACGTCACTTCATGAATTTCGAATGCACATTTGAACTATTAAAATTATAAATAAAGTTTTTGTTTACTTTCTACTACAGGTCAAAATGGTAGCCGCTGGAGTTCAAACTAATGGGTACACAGTAGGCGTAAGAAGGTTAACGAAATCATTTTCAGAAGTTGGAGGAGACAGGTTGGCTGGTGGAGACAATCAGATCGATATTAATACTACTGTTGAAAGGTAAGAACATAAACATAATAATATGCAGAAAATTGAATTAAGAGTCACATAATTATAAAGAAAAGACAAAGAAATCCTATAGTTGGTGTAAATTTAAAGGAGTTACATTACTCAATAACTTAATATTTGAAACTAGTTAACCAAAACGCTAGTCTTGAGTGGCACCAAGAGATAAGAGAAACACTACCAGATATCCATTGACAATGATCAAGTCGAAACCATATGATGTACGCTATTGCCGATAGTAGTAAACAATTTTGGGTGATACTGCCAAATTAAATATTTATTGTCCAACAAATAGTACTAAAACATATGTAACTGTAACATATATACCAATTACATGTTAATTTTTCCTTCTGGACATTTTCTGGATCACAAAGCAAAAAAAGAGTAAAGGGCAGATATACCCCTAGGCACTTTGATAATATTCCTAGACTTTTATTCATTTTCTCTATAGGATTTCACGATCTGCGCAAAATAAAGCAGCTAGTACTAGTTATTTTGTTTTCTCCTAGATCAGCATTGTTTTATCTAGATAAGCAAATTAATTACAAGCAATTAATGTTCTTTTTTATTTTATTTACAGCTTCATTGGGCCAGACCACGATAAATTACATAGAACACAATCAGAGGAGCCACCAAGGTCACCACGTTCACCCACGGCAATGATGCCAACCTCACCTACCGCCATGATGCAGAGAATGGACTCCGATGAAGTCTCCTCATCTGTTAAATCTGTCACATCATCTCAACTAGACAAATCTTCAGAATTAAGTGCTTTACAGAGACAAGCTCAAGAATATTTTCAGCAAAACTTCCAATTTATACATGAAAGCGACAGGGACGACACAATTGAAGATGATATAGAAACAATTGAAAAAAGTATGGCACTTAATCGAAGGAATTTAGAATATCTTCAACAAGAAATAGCTAAACAAGCAAAAGGAGAAAGATCACTTAGATCAATTCTTACAAAAAGTACAAGTGACGCTTCTCAAAAGACAGTTAATTCCTCACATCCATTTTCGAAAACATCCACATTTCAATCTGAACCTTCAACAGAAACTTCAGCTACGACAACTGATGATAGTGAGAAAAATGAAAGGGAAATTATTATTGATTTTGAGCCAAGGCCTGATGAAGAAGCTATTCCATTCACGACATTGAATAGAAAAAGTAGAAGGTTACATAAAACTTTATCAGAAGGTGAAATACTTTTGGACGTGTAAGTATTTGAAATAAAATAATAACGAATAAAAAATAAAAAATAATTTTAATCAAATGTAATATTTTTAACAGACGCAAGACTGAATTAAGTGATGGTGGCAAAGATGCTCCTCTAGTTATGTCTACTAGTCAAGAAAATATGACAAGAGAAGATCGTGAAAGAGAAGCAATGTATAGACAATATATTGGTCAAAATTATACACAAACGCCAATAAAAGACGAAGGCATTTTTGGATTCGAACCAGATGGATCATTTAGGTAAGAATACAAACTGCTAATAAAGTACATAACACATAATAGAGCTAGAGCACATAGACAGTAAATTCATTGCACATAACAAATTCACGCCAAAAGAGATCAAAATGAAGTTGTAAGTAATTATTTTGTAACAGTCTTTTTATTATAGTTTTTTCCATACACGCCTTCTATCTGATTCTGCTACTTTGAGCTTCAAAATTTGAATGCAATGCTTCCATTCATTCTCATTCATGTAAATTCTCTTCATAGTTCTTCCGACGGCAATGCACCATATGAAGATTTTCATGAAAAGTACATTAGTTACAAGCATGAACCGTTTAGAAATCGAAGCGTAAGTTTCGAAGAGCGTACAGAAATTATCAATAAAAAGGAATCTCCTGAAAACAGGTATGCACGACACGGCTAAGTAATTGGCTTTCGCAATGCTGCTCTCTGTAGATTAGATTTTAAAAGTTTTTTTCTTTTAAATAAAGTATAATGTGATCGACGTTGGTAACTGTATCTTAAAGTTTTTTTGGGAGTTAACATAATTATACTCGGCAGGGACTTGTTAAAAATTAATGAATAATTTTAGTAGCTTTTTAGTTCAATTAATTTTATGCCGTTTATTACAGTACTGCAAGGTCAAGCCCAGGTTCTCCAGAGCCAGCAAGCATGGTAGATTTGGAGCACAAAACGAAAAGAACTGTTATATCAAATAACGTCACTACCATTCCAGCACCTTTAGAAAAATCTTCACCTTGTGCATCTAATGAATCACTAACTGTCGATCATAGCAGGTAAATTTATATAGACAACTCTAGAAAATAAATAAAAATAATAATTGTTTGGCATGTACGTATTATGTTGTACTATAATAAATGTTTCCATGTCTAAAGTAATATATTTTACTAGCTTTTTTCCACGCCGTAGTCCGCGTAATCTAATGAAGAAGTTTCATACAAATTTTTTAGCCCTTTTAACAAAGACTTTTTTCATAAAAAAGTCATATCATCACATCACACTAATTTTATACGCGAAAGTTTTAAGTATGTGTGTTTGTGTATATTTTTTACATCTTCATGCGCGAACAGCTGGACCAATTTTGATAAAATTTAGTGTGCAAGAAGGTGACACCCTGGATTAATACATAGGCTACTTTAAGCGCGGGTAACACCGCGGTGCGCAGTTAGTAGCAATGTAAATAACATATCTTAAAAATTTACTAAGGTTTCTTTCAACCCCTTATTTTAACCATCTTAGGGGTGCATTTTCAAAAATCTCTTCTTAGTGCACATTCATTTAGTGCAAGTCATAAAAGGAACGTTTGTGTAAAATTTCATGCTTTGACTCAGCCGTTTCAGCTGTACGTTGATCGATTAGTCAATGTGTCAGCCAGTCAGTTTATTCTTTTATATATATACATTTGTTGATTTAAATGTTTCAGAGACCATTCGGATGGTATGTGGAATGAATCTCAAGCAACAGTTTTACAAGTAGATTCAGGAACTGAAAATGGAACTGTAATAAGGTGAGCTAGCTATTGTGAGATTTTATAGAAACGAAAGTTTTCATAGATATTTAAATAACCTCTTTCCTTTGCAGTTCATCTGATTTAAGCTCTTTAGCAGCCTCGCCTGGTGCATTAGCATTGCTTACGCCTACATCGAGAAGAAAACAACTTTTATTATTACAACATCAACAAAGATCGTCGTTGGATACCGATGCTTTGGACGAAGAATTTGATGCTTCACAAGTAAGAAAATTATTTAGTTAAGTTTCCTATAAATGAATTTACAAGATCCCTGTTTGATATTTCTTATCGCATGAAGACGCTTTACTATAAGTACTGTGATTATTTTTTAGAGTCAGTCACCAACTTCACCTCGTAATAAATTGGACACATCTAGTTCAAGTTCTGCTCAGGCTCGGGCTTCCTTGTCTCCACCGGCAGTCGTTCCTAATATAACATTGCCCATTACTAAACAACCGACCATTTCAAAAAATATATCTCCTATTGGACCTCCAAAAGCTACACATACTCCAGCGATTGCTATTACTCATCCAAGTGTAGATTTAGCCGATGTGCCATTTAAAAGAACTCCGAGTTTTATAAACAAAAAACGAGAACGGGCATTGAGTCCTTCTAGAAGAAAGGATTTACAAAAGAAAGCACAACAGAAAGAACCAAATGGTACGCTTCCACATCAAATCATAGAATCGCCTTGTGAAGCTCCACTGAGTAAAGCAGCTGGCAGCGAAACAAGTTTAGCTAGGACCGATTCTGGAAAAATTAATACCACGGACGTATCCGAAAGCACTACAACGACAGAAGACTATGTAACAGCTAATTCTGATAGTTCTAAGAAGAGTAATAGTAAGAATCAAAACCAAAGTAAGTATTGTGCGGATATTATACCAACGCTCTGGATGATACCTGGTTCAAAGGACATCCGTTGCTATTCAGAGAGGCAACACAACTAGCGTAATGAGTACCTTTGAACCGGAGATAATCTGGGGCAAGTTTTTCTTTAAATATTTTTTTTTTCTGTTTTCTGTGGTCTATGTATTTATTCTTTATCATGATATGTTTCGGGTAATTTGTTGCTAGACCTTTATAATAAAACACGAAAAAAATTAATTGACGTGATTTAAACGCCGAACACCGATATTTTTTTCAGATCCTGAAAATAATAAAACTCAAGAAGGTTCATCTTTCGAAAGTGCTTCAAGTCTTTATTCTTCCACTCGCACAGATATGATTGCAGAAGATTTAATAGTTCCATGTTTTTCACCACCGCTACAAATCAATGATGATTTTATTGTACCAGACCTATCTTCTCCTCCATTACCTTTACCTGATAGAATTCCGAGAGCAACTGTTGAAAAAATTGAAGTCAAAGCAGAAGTTAATCAGACTATTGAACACATTAGGAGAGAAAAGACTGAAATTATTAAACATAGCGAGGAAGTATTAAAAATAACGAAAGTAAGTACATAAACATATTTATAAAACCTTAAATAAAATAATGCATTATGAAATTCATTTTACTTGTTGTTTTTAATTTGCAGCGCACTTCTCGGGACACAATAAGTGGCAAAAGTAGTTCAAGTGGCAGTTATAGTATATGTGGTTCCAATCCAAATGTTACGGAAGATACTGATAAAACTCCTACAGAAAAACATAAAGAAATACCTGAAAAACTAATCGAAGTTAAAATAAAAGAGGACAATATTGCGAGCCCAAAGACTGAAAAAGAACAACACGTTCCTAAAATGATGGTACTTTGTTTTTTTTTTCTTTTCTATTTATTATTCACAAAAATAATAATATGTAAATATCATAACTGTGTTTTTAGGGTTCATTATCTGACGATGAAAGAAGCGTTCACTATTCTTCATCCGGTTACTACGAAAGTCCTGTCGAGGATGACGATGATGGAGGTTTGAGTAAGTTCTACGCCTAGTAACTGTGTTTCCGTATTATTTTTATAATTTTGCTGTAGTAACTGTCATAGACAGGTATGCATTTATGTACTTACTCGTGACTTGATGGCTACTTTACTCTTTTTTCTATAAGTAACAATATCTAAATAAAAAATATTTGTTTTTAGCATACAAGCATTCCCAACGATACAGAACTTCTAATAGGCAAAAAACATGGCTAGACGAAAAAAGAAGAAAAAAGAAATCATTTACTTTGGAGTTTTCTAAATCTTACGATGATTCTGTATCTACATCACAAGATGACTGGGGTAAAAAACCAAAAGAGCCAGATAGTGTCAGCCAAAAATCTGAACGTAGTAGCATATTTAAACCGACAAGTATTAAATCTCCTTTAGACGAAAAGGCACCAGAGCCTAGAAAAAAGAAGACACATTTTGTAGAAAAAACAAAAAGCGTCCAATCATCTCCGAGAGAGGCACTAGATATAGAAAAGTCAATAAAAGAGAAGATTGCCAAAGAAAAAGAAGTCGAATCTAAACGACCCCAAGAAAGAGAGCGATATGTAAAGAGGACTAAACTAAAAGCAAAAAGCCCTACGCAAAGTAAAGCAATGGAAAGTGGTCATAGTTATAGACCTCAACACTATGACAGACGAGAAGGTGTGGGTTCCAATATGAAATTACAACTTAATATACCAACTTCTGATGACTCCAGTGAACAATATAGAAAAGATGGTAAGCTGTTTAATACTTAAAAGTTTTTGATTTAACATGTTCACGATGTTAATCTATTAAAAGTTTTCTTGAGTTAGTGACAAGCAAAAAATAAAATCCAGTAAATTTCAAAACTACTGGTATGTTATAGTTCTAACATGCCCATATTTTTACCAGACTACGGCAATGCCAAGGGTTATTTGTTTCACTGCTATGTATGTCTGTATGAATGAATGTTCATCTGTTTCCTCGTATCTTCTAAAATATTCATGGTACCATAAAAAAGAGATATCGTTGAAAGCGTCTTGGCTGTGTGACGGCACATTAAATTCAACATCTCTACACAAAGTAACGTAAAGGTGAGAAGAAACATAAAAACGATTCATAACGTGTGGGGTATTAAATGAAAGGGCTTAAAAAGCACATTTCAGCAAGATTTTTCTAGAAAGAATAGTAGTTTGATTTGAGATTTTTAAAACTATATTTTGTTACATTTTAGGTGCTGGAAATGGTAATATATCTCCGAGAAAACATAGACGTCTACGAGACAGTCCGCGAAGAAAAACGGGAAACAATTCTAATTCAGTAAAATCACCAACTACCAATAATAATCACTCTAGTTACAGGTAAGAAAAGCATTAAAATAACTGATATATTATGTTGTAGGTATAGCTGCACTAGTGCGGTGATAAAGAATATTTCAGATCAATTAAAAGACTTATTTAATTAGTTCATAATTTTTTTATAGTTGCCGACCACGAAGAAAGAGTGGATCAAACGAAAGCATATCATTACCCGGTAGTCTACCAAGGAGAAAACAGTCAATACCAACAGTACCATGTCTCAGTTCCCTAGAAGCCGAAGATATAGAAACGACTAGAACTCTTGCTTGTGCTGGCTCTCGGTTAACTCCTTTGAGATATATTAAAAGTCCAACGACATCTCCTAGGCATCATAGAAAGCAAGACAGAGGTAAGCAAAGAGTATAAAATTGAACTTCCACTTTAAATTTATTATTTAGTTCGATCGATACCAATCTATAAAAAAGTTACGTGCTTTAGTTAAAAATCTTAAAAATTTGCGATTAGATTATTTTTTATATTTCTTTCGATATGCAAACATGCACACATTAATGGAACATACCGTATAATTTATATTTTTAATTTTCACCGTTTAATTTAAAACTATATCTTTTAGATGGTAAGTTTGCAAAGGCAGCTTCAGCTGAATCGCTAAGGTCCGTTTCGCCAGGATCCGATTCTGTGTTTTACTCAGAGCAAACGGAACATAGTTTTGCCGGCGCTGATGGGGAAGCGAAGGCACACTGCCTACATTGCGGCAAAGAGGTCCACATTGTTACTGCTTCACACGAACATGACAGCAGAGCTTCAAGAACTTCTCATACTGATGTAAGTCTAATGAGTAACATAGTATTTATAAGTAGATAACCCATCAGGCTGGGTAGAGATCAATACTGAACTGGGTTTCTTTCGGCGTTATCTTCCCAGCAATGGTCGTTCCGAAACGCTAGTAGGTTTTAACTTTTAAATTCCAGTAAATCAATTTTATATACGCCTTTTTAGGGTTCCGTAGCCAAATGGCAAAAACGGAACCCTTATAGATTCGTCATGTCTGTCTGTCTGTCCGTCCGTATGTCACAGCCACTTTTTTCCGAAACTATAAGACCTATACTGTTGAAACTTGGTAAGTAGATGTATTATGTGAACCGCATTAAGGTTTTGACACAAAAATAGAAAAAAAACCATAAATTTTGGGGGTTCCCCATACTTAGAACTGAAACTCAAAAAAATATTTTTCATCAAACCCGTACGTGTGGGGTATCTATGGATAGGTCTTCAGAAATGATATTGAGGTTTCTAATATCATTTTATTCTAAACCGAATACTTTGCGCGAGAGACACTTCCAAAGTGGAAAAAAGTGTGTCCCCCCCCCCCCCCGTAACTTCTAAAATAAGATAATAATAAAACTAAAAAAAATATATGATGTTCATTACCATGAAAACTACCAGCGAAAATTGGTTTGAACAAGATCTAGTAAGTAGTTTTTTTTAATATGTCATAAACTGCAATTTACCTTTCATTCAATCAACTCAAATATAAAAAATTTAAAAAAATACTAAAAGACTTTTATATTATGTTATTTGCTACTACGGAACCCTTCATGGGCGAGTCCGACTCGCACTTGGCCGCTTATTTCTACTTCTAGAGTTAGAAAGAACCACTTATCAACCAAGTGTTGCAATCTCATCACTTATTTAGAGGGGATTTCTATGTAGTTAATAGTTACAGTGAAATAGACATTTCCAATTTATTTATTTTTGATTTGATTGTATGTACTCGTGTGATTATACTATTTATTTTATTTTAGGAATCCTACGCAGATGCTACACCAGATATCGTGCCAGCTCCCGCAGGATTTGCTGACTCTCCATCTTGTGTCAGTTCGAAGAAACAAGCTAGTGGAGCGCGCCTTTACAAAAAATTAGACAAAAGATACAGATCTGAAGATAAAACAAGACATTATAGAAGTCGACAAGATGTTCGAGCGAAAGTAAGAGCTATTTGGTCAACGGCTATATTTCCTTTTTACGTATAATATTTTATAGGACTCCGAATTTTGTTAACGAAACAAGTAATATTTAATACCTACCAATAATATTAAAATTGCAAAATGATAACAAGCTTTGAAATAAAAACAATGGTTTTGTCTTTATACTTTTAAAAAACATATAAATCATTATAATTACAACCTATTGACGCAGTATTATGTTTGGTACCTACCTACCAACCGAAATTCCTAGTTTTTCAAGTCTTATATTATTTTAGATGTTTTTTTTTTTGCTTTTTAGTCTGAAGAAAGGGGCAAGGAAGAATATGCTGCTTGTGAAAAACCTCAGGACACAAGAATAGCACGCTCAGCTGGCAACAGTTTAGATAAATTAGCCAGTTCTGGAAGTGCCGATCCAGATGGTAAGATATCCAAAGAAAATGAAATTCGTCTAGTGAATGTAATTATTATTTGGAATGTTACTGTGATATTGTGTAGATAATTTTATGTTGTGTGTCATTGCTATACAGATCCGAGTAGGCGAGATGATAAAAGTAAGTACACGCTTTTTTCGTTCGTGATATGAGTGAATAATTTGATTGTATTCTAACTGTAGAAAAATCGGCAGAACACGAAGAATGCTCCGGCAGTTCTGAAGGGACCGAAGAGAGGAGGGATGAAAAAGGAGTCTATGCAGCACCTTGGTGGTGTGGCAACTGGATTTTGTTGTCAGAAAATGACGATCATTGGACAAGAATTCCTCCAGGTGACTAAAATTATAATTTTTTATCATCGTGATCATTCATTATTAGATATCATTTTCACTATATTTAAATACGGGTATCATTAATTTCTTAAAGATGTGGTATGAGGATGATATTAGAATAGCAATTAACATGTAGCCTCATTTGTATATAATTTTAGATATCCTGGATACAACTGAAAATGGAAAAGATGACCCTACTGAGTCCGAGACAGAATTCAACAAAAGATATGTCGCCCTCACCCACAGACTGGTACATAGAAGAGCTTGCATTGAACTAAATAGAAGACAAGCGGACAATAGCTTTGGTGAGTTAGGTACAAAACTATTTTTTTGCGACTTTGTTGTTAAAAAATCGATATAATTATAGTGCAGTGGATTAAAACATAGGTACTAATTTTGATATTTTTTTATTAATAACTTAAATAATACAAATACATATATTATATTGAGATTAAACTAAATAACTAAAAACTAAATATAACTAAGTATTGATAAAAACTAAACTATATAAATACAATAAAAAAAATATATATTTTATATATTTTGATATACTTTTTGACTTAATTAATTTCAAAAAAATATATATGGATATGAATATAACAATAGCACTATATATTACAAAATAAGCGTATAAAAAAAACTTTACTAAATCAACTTACTTAGGTAACGCTTTTAAATTTGCAGAGTGCAAAAAATGTATGCTGTAGATTGTAGCTTGTAATTACAATTTCATATCGTCTTTTTTTATTACAAAGAAAAAAGTTTTAAATTAGTATCAATAACGAAAATCTAATATTCATGTTATTTCAAAGGGATTGTTTTATTAAGTAAGCACAAGGTATATTTAATTGGTTCCTTTGATTTGTTGGACCTAACTATTCCGAACGTAAGTTGGCACATGTCGTGGTTTTTATTTACTTTCTTTTCTAAAACTAATAATTGAATCAATTAGTTTTCTGTTCCACACAAAGCAAATATTATTAAGCTTAAATTTCTAATCAGGAAAATAGCATTTCGTCCGCACCTGTGTCCTTCAGTGAACTCATTACAAATTTAACCGCCAGTTACGTCATCAGCAACGCATGCGTTAAATGCTCCACTTCTAAACAGTGACGTACCGCTTATTTCTGGTACTCTCACTATTTAAATAGCGTCACCTATTATTTTAAGATTGTCTCGAATTCTTTTCTTATCTACAATATTGGCACTGGCCTCATTCCGTGACATAACTTTGATAAATCAGACGAAAACATTGATTTTATGTAATGGTATACCATTTTACCTATTGACCTTGAAATGTCAAAATGTGTTGTGTGCAGAATCGAAGCAATTCATTTAGTTTATCTAAAAGCAGTGAATCTCTGATAATGAACGGAACTGAGGCTGAACTATATTTAATTCTCAAAGCGTGCGGTACGTCAGTTGTTAGTTGTAGAAGGCACGCGACTACAGCGGTCCCGCCAGATGATATTTTTACGTTTGACGTGGTAAACGGTTCAGTTTGTATTGATTTTACTCCATGAGCCTGTTCAGACATATTAGCGAAGTGTATGATATAATACTATTAGAGTGCATGCGCCGAAAGTTCATTTCGTGACGAATTCGGGTCAACGTCGTCCGAAGTTCAAGAACGTTCAGTTAAAATTTCAGTGGCTTCATCATGGGTCATTCGTGTGAGTATTTTACTTTAATTTTATTTTAAGTAAACAAATTATTGAAAAAAATGTTTTATTAAAATATGGTATTTTAATTTTTTCCTATTTAGTTTATCTTATAGTTTTTGTAAGTGCTCTAATTTAATTATATATTTTTTTAAACTTTTAGTCAGAGATGTATTGACGAGTCCGAAAGGCGGGCTCAGGCAAAAATTGGAAGAGATATTCAAGTTGATGTTGATGGTTTGGTGCCGACAGTGCCAAATTAACAAGCTTGTTGCTCCTGAACCAAGTGGTAAAGTGTCCACATTACCGCACTAACAAGATAACACTTACAAAAGCGTGCTCCTATCTAAAAAAAAAGTTGTGAATTCGCACGAGTATTATAATTGAAATAACAAATTACGTACTGATAATTAAATTTTCCTATTAACTTTTGTAAGAATATGTTTTTATTATTATAAGTGTATTGTCATCATCATTTCAGCCGCACAACGTCCACTCCTGGACATAGGCCTTATCAAAAGATTTCCAAAATGACCGATCAAGAGCAATTAAAAATCTAATATTAATTATTAATTATTGTTCGGTTAGATTTTTATATTTTAGTTTACTGTAATATAACATCTGATCCAAAGCCGAATTCAAATACGAACAAGTACCTTTGGGATCTGTGATCTGTTACATTTAACAAACGTAAAAATGTCTATTTCCTTTTTTTCTTCAGCTTTTCAAAACATTTGTAGTAAACAATTAAATGCAAATTGCACATTGTTAACATTATCATTGTTGTATATGAATGAACTCTTCAGTTTGACTTTTTGGCGTATCGCCAATCCATTTAGCGAAAGTAATTTTGCAAACAAAACTTATCCGTTCTAGGTATCAAGTACAATTTGTGTCAGGGTCAACTTTTTTTGAAGTTTATTGCCGTCTCTAGGTCGGCTTTTTACGATTGAGATTACCGAATTTTAGGTCGATACTTGAAATAAATTAACCACATCATGCGTTATTCGTTTGTGTTTACTTCATATAACATTTGAAATGTATTTAAATTTTACTTATAATGTCTAAATATATCGTTGATACGCACTTGAAGAGATGATGTCAGTATGAATATCTTTTTCTATAGCCTAATGCTGGGATCTCTAAAAATATTTCGAGATCCCAACAATTGCCAATACTGTACTAAGTTACATTTGAGAGTCGTCCCTTAAAAGTATAATGAGTGTGTTGACTGTATATTTACACATGATAATTTTAAAGTTACTTAAATGTTCAAGTAAATCAACAAAATTACCGAACATACCTGTTTAAGTGTATAAAGAAATTTAAAAAGCATTTAACCTTACTTATAAAGTTATAACTCAATAGTTATACCCAGTAAAAAATCTAGGTCTATGGTTATAACTTTAAAATCTATGCATTTCGATTTTATAAATTAGTTTCGTTATTCCATTTCAATTGGGTAACAATAGTAAAGGACAGTTAATTATAAAACAAACTAACAATTTGTATCCTCAAAGTATTAAAATAAGTTTTTAATTACAGAGAGTGACAAAACAGTAGTGGTAAGACGAGGCAATGAGGAGTTTGGCTTCAGGATCCACGGGAGCAAGCCAGTCGTGGTGTCAGCGATCGAACCCGACACGCCGGCAGAGACCTCCGGATTGGAGGTTGGAGACATAGTCATAGCTGTTAATGGTAAGTTGCTTTTGAGAGCTGCTTTTTACTTTACAATATGCGCATCGAGCCGTAAGTGTGTTGAAATAGTAGATTTTATGAAACAGATGCATAATGGGGGTTATTATACACGAGTGTTTATTTTAAAACCGAGTTCTATAATGTATCGCAGCATGATATGTACTTAAATGTGAAGTGGAGTGATATAATGACGGGTGTTATAAAAGTATTATATTTTAATTGTCTAAAATATTATATTTAAGTTGTTTTTTTTTAAATAAAATTTTAAGATACGGTTAAATTATAGTATTAAAATTTGAACTCATTATGTGAGCTGAGCTTTCGGAGCTTCTGGAGTTAGCCGAATAACTAAAAAACAGCCCATACCTAATGAGGGTCTTTCTTGTTGAAAACCGGTAATTTTTATTAATATGCTATATATTTTCTATTTCAGGGATCAATGTTTTAGATAAAACTCATTCAGAAGTTGTTAAAATTGCACACTCCGGGTCTGAAATATTGGAACTAGATGTAAGTACATATGTCCGATTTAATCAGTCTTCCTGGGTGACCACATAGTCCATGGGTGAACACAAGTGGCATAAAAATTTCATAAACTCCTTCGTGTTTCTGAAGGCACATATAATTCGGTGGTTCCGACTGTCTTTGTAGTATAGCAGTCGTCAAGCCAAGTAAGGTGCCTTTAGGTAGCTTGAAAGATCTGTCACCAGTGTTGGCCACTAACACACTAAAAACAACAAACAGTCTTTTTTTTTAATATTTTTCTAAACGCATGTTTCAATATTTATAAAGAAACTCGTAAATGTATTATATCTAATAATATAAGTATGTGAGCTGTAGACATAGCAAGAATGATTTTGAAAAAAAAAATTAGTTTAATCCCCATGTTTCAGCAATTTTGAAAAAATTGGAAAAACGAAATCGATAAGTTCTATTATTGAGAAATGCGACCTAGGTGAAAACATTCGGACATTCGTATTTTAACACACGAAAGAGTTTTTACCGAAGCTGAAAAAATACTTACATTAAAGGTCAATTGAATTTCCGACATTTTACTCTGTTTCTTTTTCTGTAGGTAGCACGAACCTGCGAAGTGGTAGCATCACTGGCCCACGAAGGTGGACCAGCGGCTTTGTACTCCGGGTACCTTTGGCGGGCCACACCAGCCAGGCCCCACCACTCGCCTCGATGGACTAGGAGGTGGTTTGTCCTCAAGAGGGACAACTGCCTCTATTATTATAAAACTGACTCGGTAAGTTAGATCTCTTTATCTTCACGCGTTTTTGATCGCGTGATAGCAATTATTCTTCAATACGTTAGTTTTTTTTTGTTAAAATTTTGTCACGATGTTTGCAATAAGCTCCATCCTTTATATTCTTACTCACCTCCTTCCTCATTCTTCTACCATTTCTACTACTTGTAATTGTTAATACGCGAAATCAAGTTCCCTTGCGGTACTTCTTAGCTATTTTTTATGAAAATCGGTATCTGAATTGTATAATTTGATCAGCTTTGTTATAGTAATGACAAATAAGTTTACTAACCCTCGTCGTTTCTCTCTACTCTCCATCTTTTGCTTTGCGATGTCTACTTGTACACACATTTCATGTGAGCACACCTACTGAGCTGGGACGGGTGGAGTTCTCACAAGTCAATCAAGGAAGTCAAAGCCTTGCAAAATACTACCTTCAATTCTGTATTTATCCCTAATGAAACTAACAGAGCATTTTAAGTTCTGATGCTTTATGCAGACAGCTCTCAGCACCGCAAGACCCAAAACCTCCTTTTAGCGTGATGGTATGCGAAAAGGCTTAAAAAGGAATTAAAATAATCATAAGTTGCTAGCCGCATCGCCTATTATCATGATTCGCATTTTCGCCCATTCCCTTGACCGGCTTATATGATCTGCGTGGGAAGAGAATCAGCTAGTACCATGCTAAGGTTTTTTCTCTCAGAACAGCATGGAAGGCATATACGTGAAACATATTGTGTTTTGTTTCAGAGTATCCACCCAGTTGGCGCTCTAATGCTTGTGAACTACCAACTGACTGAAGAGGACAGCGGTAGACCGCATGGGTTCCGACTACAGCGCGGTGGCGGCACGAGACTGCAACTCGCGGCTGACAATGCGGAGGCTGCCGCTAGATGGCGCGCTGTGCTGGCCCATGCTATTGACGCTAGCAATCAGGTTTCTAACATTATTATGCTAAATAAACATATCATCACTCATCCAATAATATAACCCGTTTGAAGGAAGTGCAAATTCTTTAAATGCATAACTTCTATCTGTGTGGTGTTAATATATGGGGTTCCGGTTCTAAATGACTCGGCACAACCCACACAACTGGTACGAATGGATTTCATGCCGTGTGGCTGACATAAGGGGTAACAGCTAGATGGCGCTCGATTTTGAGAGGCAATGTCGATGGAAAGGATAAAACAAACACCGTCCTAATAATATAAAAACAGGACTAACTTTGTTACTAGGTTAAAACCAATAAACGCCCTAATAAAGTTGACATGTAGTAAAGTGAAATTAACTCATCTGTCAATGTCAACTTGATTTGTGTGGATAATGGTTTAAACCTAGTCCCATTTGCAACTCAAGCGTGGCAGACGGATGCTGTTAAAGACTACGTTTCGTTCTAAGAACGGAGATTGACGATAGATAGCGCTTGTGGAGCGCTTTTTGGAAAGCACTCTTCCGATAGCCAGCCTATGCTTTGCTTTATTTTTTTTAATACCAAGCGAAAACTGAGTACGCATATTAAATATGTTATGGTGCTGGACATTGCCTTCACCTCTTCAATGAAGGTTTAACTTACAGTAGGGGTCCTCCACATGCTTTATATCCAACGTAATTCTTCTGTCACTTAAGACCAGAAATTTAATGATGATTCGAAACTTTACATGTAGGTTGATATTACATTATAATCACACTAATATAATAAGGGCGAAAGTTTGTGAGTGTGTTTGTATGTTCTTTACTTCTTAACGCGTAAACCGCTGGACCCATTTTGATAAAATTTGGTAGGCAGGAAGCTGACACCCTGGAATAACACATATGCTACTTTAGGCGCGGGTAAGACCGCGGGGCGTAGCTAGTGTTATAAAAATATATAGAGATAAACTTTGTACCTAATTGATAAGTTTTTCTTAAATTTGTAAATTAAAAAGGTTTTTTAATTTTAAGCGACAACGTTTTAAGTCAAACCACGTTTAATTATATTTACTTTAATTCCAGTGTTTCCTCATTTCCACACAATGCATATTTTTTACATCATATAAAAAAAATTACAGAGAGATGGCTGGCTAGAAGTGACAATGAGGAACATGAAACTACCGCCATCTTCGATTCCTCGCCCCGACTGCTTCGGATACCTGATGAAGCTTGGCTCCAAGTGGAAGTCGTGGGCGAAGCGATACTGCGTGCTGAAGGATGCCTGCTTATACTTCTACAATGATGGAAACAGCAAGAGCGCATTTGGTAAGTCATTATTCATTATCATCATCATTTCAGCTGCATAACGTCCACTGCTGGAGATAGGCCTCTCCGAAAGATTTCCAAAAGGTTTGTCGCGCTAAGCCAACATTATGATCATCAATATAGCTATCATTATATCTGGCATTCGCTGATGGATTGCCTGCTCCACGGATTTTGAAAACCGAATTAAAACGGTCTGCACTGGACGGCATGCCATTTTCAAGTAGTAAACCTTTATATACATTTAGTGAGTGTAAAAGTAGACATAAAGGAAGATGAAGACCAAAGAAAATATGGATGGAGTGCGTTAATGCATGATTGATATGAGTATAGTTGGGGTGGACGAAGGAACGACGAAGAATAGAGGGATATGAAGGGATAAAACATACTGCACCGACCCCAAATGAAATGGGAAAAGGTAAGGCAGATGATGAAAAGTAGTTCATGAAGGTACATACTTTTACTATGTGCCTATTACCGAGTTCTTCTCAAGCTTATTTAGATTTTAAAATCAATACTGTACATAAATAATTGCAGGTTAACAATTATTTACAGGCTTTCCAACTGTTTAATTATTGTAAGTTTATTTCCCAAAAATAACGAACCTGCCTGTGAAATCGGTAGATGACAAGTTAGCAGTTTCCATATTTACGGCCTTACAAGCTAATTGTGAAGTCAATTTGACTGTCAACTATTTTTTGTATTCCTAGGCAAAAATCACATAAAAAAATAGTTGACTCTAAACATATCGGTGAATTTTACTTGGGATAATCCTCTGGGATCATTTTTGTCCCTTTACAAACCCATTGTCAAAAAGGTTTTTGTCATTCATTCCCGACATTCATTCTCCTTTGATAAAGAAATATGTAGATGTAGCACGAGAGTAGCGCTCATAAAACGTCTCGCTAGATATACAACTGTATAAAAGAACATGATTTCAAGCGTCATTTACGCTTTATCGTGTTCTTTTTTTACACGACATTCATCGTATAAGCCATATAATTAAATGACTTTTCATATACAGTGAACAAATTAGTGGAAATTTACGAAAGAACATCATTGAAATTGACTTATAAAAGCTATAAACATAAGAGAATTATAAATAAAACAAGAATAAAAAAAGGAAATTAGGCCTCCTAAATTAAAAAATAAAATTAATGAAATGCATTCAGAGCTTAAACGCCTTAGACCCGAATACCTTTTTTAGCAAAATGGTGGACATCAAGATAGTAAAATGGAATCAAAATAATGATGAATTGCTATTGCTAGCTGTAATGCCTAATATCATGATTCAGATTCTCGCCCATTCCCTCAATCGGCTTTTACGATCTGCGCGGGAAAAGAAGAAGCTATTTACATTCTATGTCAGATGATTCACAGTGTCAATTAAATTTGTAATGCGATGCTACATTTTTGAAAATATTACGTCTTTTTGTACCTCACAAGCATGGCAGGATTCCCACACCATACAGCACGCTGGAAGAATTATGTTTCCCAGATAACGTTCAATCGATAGTTTAATTTAGAGAATATATGGCATGGCGTGCCTCCACAACTACACATACAGATATGCGCCCCTTTCGGCAAGAAGTTCAAATTTAATAATTGGCCAAGTGCGTGTCGGGCCACGCGCAGTGTAGGGTTCCGTAGTTCCGAATGCCAACTTTGAGTTAATGCCACTAAAAACGTTTAAAAACTAATTATCTATTGAATCTGTATGAAATTTATTTTTCTAGTACATTTTATAAGTTGATCGCCTATAACTTTTTAATTTGTATACCCTACTTAGTTCTGATAGTTTTCCTTTAAACTACATTATATATACTATAGCTGTGAATTTTTTCACGTGGCCATATATAACCGTTTAGCAGATAGAGGGGGGGGACACTTGCCTCCAACAAAAATTTTCACCTTAAACCCAAATATTTCAGAAACGAATCCCTAAATCCAAAAATGGTGTTAACAAGCTCACAATGTTTTTGAAAGACCTATTCAACGACACCCCACACAATGTGTTTGTCGAGAAAAAAAATATTGACTACCTCTTTACTTGTATGGCAGCTAACCTAAAAAAAATATTTTTCCAGATTTTATTTTACGACTTTTTCGCCATGATTAATAAACATATCTATGCCAAATTACAGCTTTCTAGTACTCGTAGTTTCTGAGTAGGACCGCGGACAGACAGACAGACAGACAGACAGACATGGCGAAACTATAAGGGTTCCTTGTTTACTACGGAACCCTAAAAAGCGAATGCGACATCTTTTGTTAATTTAACATCATTGTATACCCCACAGGCATGGCGTGCCTACACGGCTACAGAATACAGACGTGCGCGCCGGGCGGCAAGAAGTTCGCCTTCGAGGTGATGCCTACGGAACCCAAGCAACGACACTTCTTCTTCCACACGGAGTCCGAAATGGATAGGAAACGGTGAGTGACTCGATTTTTTACAGCGCTCCAGCGAACGAAAAGGCATTTCTCTTTTTGACGACCTCCGTGGCGTAGTGGTCACCATGCTAGTCCGCCACCCAGAGGTCCCGGGTTCGATCCCCGGTCAGGGCAAGTTAAAAAATGACCTATATCAAATTGCCTTGGGTCTTGGATGTTTATCTATATATGTATTTGTTGTAAAATATAGTATCGTTGAGTTAGTATCCCTTATCACAAGTTTCGAACTTACTTTGGGGCTAGCTCAATCAGTGTGATTTGTCCCTATATATTTATTTTATATTTATTTATTTCCAATGTGGAAGTGGTCGATCCCCTTAAATTTCAGAGAGTTGTAAAGATATAATATTCAAAATGCGTGTTTAGGAGAGCTGTAAGGTGTAAAAATAATTATTCGAGGAAATCAAAACCGAAAATAGTAATGGGCGAAATAGTGAAAAAAAATCCGAATTTTTGATTTTGGCGCTCGATATTTTGGGGGGGACTCTTTGCCCTTATCTAACCTTTTTGAAAAAAGTCAGAACGAAATTTTTCACATTTCCGTAGATTCATTTCCTATGGGATCGATAGTCATGTGAGGCTTAAAACCTGTGTTTTTTTTTTAAATTACTGATTAAAGATAAAAAGTTGCCAGTTAGACATAATTATACGATTATTATTTTAGTTTAAATGATTTTAATGCAGTTTCACACAGCTGATTTTTTGTTTAATGTAAGCCATCTCAAACCACTTATTTTGGCACCAGCTAAAAATCAGCGCTGTGGCAAACCGCCATCAGCACATAGCAGAGCTGATCGACGTATCAGCAATTCGTAGTTGTTAATTTTACTATAGGTATATGTAAGTTTGAGCAATTTGAGCCGAGAATGAGATTATACACGTAGAAACTAATAATATTAGTTGAAATGGTTTTGTTTGCCGAATAAAGCTTTTCTTCTAGGGTTAAGGGTTACTAGGCTAAAGTTTTAGGGTTATTCCATAAAATAATATGGTAGTCGTACGAAACTAAAGTCCTCTTACTGTGTCAAACTAAATGAGACTTTATCATCATACGTTAGTGCTCAATGTTGCTTGACACTGAAACGTACCGCTTCTTACCCTATAATGCCTCAAAACCTTTTTTAAATCCCCCTCCAAAAGAAATCAATATAGAAAACGGAAGTGGAAACCAGGGCCTACTTAAATTAAAATTTCACTGAGCGCGTTTCCGATCCCATCCTTAGCTGTACTTTATGAGCCCGAGGTACATTTCTAGCTTTTTAGGGTTCTGCAGGAAACAAGTGCCTTATAGTTTCGCCATGTCTGTCTGTCCGTTCGCGGTTTTTCTTAGAGACTGAAAGCTGAAAGCTATTTATGTTTTTATGGTTGCTCCCTTATATAAAAAGGATGTCGATGAATAGGTCTTTCAAAAATATTTTTCAATTTAGGGATCCGTTTATGAAATATTTAGTTGCAAATTTTCATTAGAATTCAGTGTATTTCTGTTAGCTATAATATTCCAATATATGTTGCACAAAAGCATTCCCTCCCGGTATCCCATATATTTCAAAATGTGTAAGGTCGTCCGCCCATCTCGTTTTTGGTCCGTCTCTTTCTTCGACTGCCCGGAACTCAGTTGACAATTTAAGCCAGTTATTAATACAATATTATGCATTAATAGTCATTTGAGAATATATATTATTATTTTATATCTTCCAGGTGGATGGCAGCCCTCGAGTACTCCATAGACAGGTGGATGAAAGCCGGTTGACGACGACACATCACATCAGAAGATTCATTCGATTTCTTATAATTATAGTTAATTAAATTATTTGTCCGACGCTTTGTACCTTATTCCCGTTACCTTAAGCCTATAATCCATTGACATAAAAGACGTAACGTTCCCCTAGTAGCCAAATGGCTGTAATTATTTTATAATCTTTTTTGCCTGTATATTAATTTTAAAAGTTAAGTGCGGTTATAGTTAGTATGTGCAATAAGAACGAATATTCTTTTTAAGAAAAATATATTTAATTAAAATATGGAGGCAAGGAGGTTGTTCGCAAAGAGCTGCTACCCACGATAGCTTTTTTAAAACAAAACTACTGGTTTCACATTATTTGTAAAAATTATAATTAGTGATATACCTACATCTACCAAAACACCGAAATACTTATCAGCTTTACAGTCATAAGTAGTCATGTTATATAATGCTGTTGCCATAACTTTTTTTAACCTAGAATAAAGAATCTCATTGAATATATAGAGATATTTTCGTTTCAATGGATAATGCAGCTATGTGTTTGAATTTTAATTAGTAGGAAAAGTCATAGATTTTTCAATGGGGCACAGACATTAGTATGAAGTAAACGGGTCGAGACGACATTGTGTGCGCGTCCACATTCGCCCAGATGAAGACCTACGGATGAGGTCAAAACATGTCCGCCAGTTGCTGATTCTTTAGTCAGTAACCAGTATACTTCATACTTCTTACTAATTATTTTACCTATCGATTTCAAGGTTTTATTGAACCCCAAATTTCGTAAGTACAACAAACTATTTGAATATTAAAAAAATATCACAGAATGTCCTGATATCAAAAATTTATAAATATTTACTACATGTCCTCGAAAAAATATTAACTATATCTGTGTTGAAGTTATAAATTTTAATAAAAATATAATTTACTGCACAAACATATCCAGAAAAATATACTTATTTAAATATTTTTATCACATGTAAATATATGAAAATTTAAAAGGTATACACTAATATTTTTATTCTTTAAAATGAATCCAGAGAAATATACTTTTCACATTTTTTTTGCAAAGAAACTAGTAACTACTCAAATCATTTACGAGTAAATGAATATAAATTAATTGAAAAGTTATTTTTTATTATCATCATTATTATCATCATACTTAAAATATTATCCATAAAAAAATACAGTGACAAATATATTACTCAGCTTCATACTACTGTAAAGATATATGGTATTACAACAATTACTTTGATACTTGAAAAACTTACTCATTAAAAAAAATCTATGGCACTTCAGAATCGTAAAAAAACCATTTTGAAACACAAAAATCGTATAAATTTTATCAAACGTACTGAACTAGAATAGGGATGATGAATAGGTCAGAAAAGTAATAATCTATTTAATCCGTCAGTTAGATTATCCAAAAAAGTATGGACCCATTTTTTTAGTTTGTTACTAAGCTGAGCCAATAAAATATATCTATTTAAAATAATTCTATTCTATTTTGTTCGACAAAATGTATTGTTGTATGTAATGTATTATTCCAAAAAAAGATATCTAAATCTCGTTTTGACGAGCAAGTCCAGTGTCTACTGCTAAACTTGGCCAATGGATATTGATATATGACACTTTCTAAAAAATGAAGTTTACTTTTGAGGGCTAAAATATGACGCCAAAAACTAATGGAACCAATATTGAAAATATAATTTAATACACATTAACTACGTATATTAAAAGTTACATACTAAAAACCTAACCCATAAGAACTATGAAAATTTGTAACAATTATATGACGATGAAAATGTATTTCATAGAATTGTAAGACGAAATAATATTCCTATTACAATATGTAGATACAATTATTTAATAGATGTGAAAGTAGATTATATAGATAATAGAGTAATAATATTGTGCCAATGCCTGGTAAATAGGGGAATAGTTAGTGGTTTTGACTAAATGTAAAGCACAATTAATTAATATTGTATCTTTGACATGCGATCATTTGTTTCATGTGATTATTGTCAGTGTTGTGAATTTTCTAATGCGTTAAAAATTAGCTTTCTTATTTCATGTATTTAAGTAAGGTCTTTTTTGGGAAAATTTGTAAATACTGTTTTAAAAAATTGCAGATTTTTTAACGATAAATTGTCATTCTTATGTATAATGTCAAGTAATATTAATGTTTATTATTTAACGTTCGTATTCCCCTTAGCGTGGTCCATACTAGGTGACTTAAAATTGTGCATTAAATTAATGAAATAATAGTGGAGTAAAATTCCACGTACATGTTTTGTAAATAAATAATCAGGTAACGCTCAAATATAATTAATAAATAAAATAAAAAGACTTGAAGATAAAGAAAATTGGTAAAAAGCTTTTGGTAGCCTTGTATATTAGTGAGTGTTTAAAATAGATATTTAAATTTATTGAAACCTTTTGTTAACATTGCAAATTTATAAATGCACGTTATAAGAATATAGTTTATTGTCTATTGGTAATTTATAGATTTATCAAGAGTAAAATGATAAAATAGCGTTAATGTGTTCAGTAAATAAGTATAAAGGATGAAGAGAGTTGAGCAGTTTTATTATTTAATTCAAATCGTTTTATAATATTTATCTGTGCCAAAGATTGCCAATATTATTGACAGATAATGCCAAAGTTAGATTAAGTTTTAGTCTGGATGTTACAATTTATTATGCACCGCATATTGTGTTAAAATTCTAAAATAATATTTAAGATTTGAACGAACAGAATGAAACGTTTGGGACGAAGAAACGAACAACATCTGAACAGACGATTTTTAAATATATATGTGACCGTATTGATAGATTTCGTTGTAATAAAGGATTAAAAATAATTTTGTCGTCTTATTTATCCAATCTAAACCAGACAGACACGTTTACAAAATATCTCTACCTTTGTACGAAAAATACTTCGGATGTAAAAGTTAAAGATTTTTCAACAGTGTTAATAAAAGCAGAATTTTATCTGAAAGAAATACCTCATAGATTAATAATTTTCTTCAAAAATTGAATGAATAGCGATGCTAATCAAAATAGAGAGACATTTTCAATTAGCGACACCGAACGAAATGCACGATCCAACAAAATTCGAGGGCGGTGTTAATTTACACGACTTATAAGCTACTAACACCAAAAATAAACAATACAATATCCCTTTTTTTACTGGTAAAGAAAAAATGGAAGGCTTCGACGGGGGGGCGGGAGGGGAAGCGGACGCCACGGGAGCGCTACTGCCTGCCTCTGTCGAGTCGCCGTCCGTAGTACGCGCTCTCTTCTCCCGCCAACCGCGCGCTTGCGCCCGCGCATACTTGATAAACTTCAGCAACCAGTGCCACCCAAACTGTGCCAAGTGGATTTCAGTGAACACACGGACTTGTGAACAGTGTTACACCAAAAAGAAGTCGTTATAAAGCAGTAACTTTCAACCAGTGCCTATTAACTGTTTATGGCTGGTACAGTGCGTCTATTGTTGTGTGCGCTTCCACTAATCTCTTCACCTGTCTCGCCACCTACTGACTGCGACCACTGTGAAATGTGACAAAAAATTGCAATGAGTGACTATTGTGATGGTGGTGTAAACTTTGCGGGTTGACTACCTGACTTTGGAGCGATCGATCGGGCGACCAGTCGACTTGTGAGTTCTGTTTTTTATAAGTAATTTTATACAACGGATGTGGATTAAATTGGGTAGGCAGGGTGCGCTTTGGCGCTACCTGTTTTGAGGTAATAACGCATATGTTTGATGGATGTGTGTGTAGATAATGTTTTCATAGCAGATGTTAACAATTCTGGGAACTAACGGTGTGTGGTTAGCTCCATTGTTCTCGTTTTAACACCGACATTTGCTTAACATTTCCTGCTACTGTGTTTAGCACTAATTAACAGTATCATTGTAAGTATAAGAAAGAAGTTGTTGCTTGTAAGGCTTCATTGCTTCAATCATGCATGTTGTAGTGGCTTTAAACATTTCCTTTCACCAACCCCTTCTGTTTATTAGAATTAACATTACTTCTTTATCGACAATTAATAAAAACATGATAAATGTATGTTCTACAATGCCTCAATTCATATTCATTAAGGTAAGTTTATCTTTTTCATTACAAGTAGTACGATAATTACAATAATTGCTATAGCATGCCAGAAACCACTTATTACCTACTAATATAATATAAATAAAACACAAAAATAAACCAGTGTTTTTAGCAGTATGACGAATCTGACAACCCTGGTGAGGACACCAGAAGCAGAAATATACCTAAACCATCTTATTATAAAACGCAGACTAACTTTGTTACTAGGTTTTAACCACTATCCGACCAAATCAAGTTGATATCTAGTAATATGCCACTGTCCCATCTGAAAATGTCAACTTTATTTGGTCGGATAATAGTTTAAACCTAGTAACAAAGTTAGTCTGCGGTTTATTATAAGACTGAAAATATTTAACCTAGGTACTTAAAGTCTAACATAACTGGGAGTCTGGGACCTTGATAGTTTTAGTGAAAGAGATAACATTACTGCACTAAGAAGTTAACTTAAAATGAAGTATACCTATAAGTATTGAGATGCTTTGAGGTAGCTTTAATCAATTTACACTTATGTAAGTTTCTTACTAACACCTTAGACAAGAAGACGACGTTTTACTACGTTGACAACACGTTTAAATTAAAAAAGATTGCCAAACATACCGATTTCAAACCATTGTAAAGTATTAACAGACTACATTTAGGTACAATACATTATACGACTAGATACATATTTTGAACCATTAATTGAAAAGCAATAAATAAACTTAAATTGCCAATCATGTTAAGAGGTAATGCGACAAGCAACCCATTACTATTTTGTTTTCTTTTCCACCTTCTAGCCCATCATCATGCTAAAATTGGCCTTTGGGGTTTGCGGTCTTGAGCTCTGTTTGCAAAACTCAAAATGGTTTGTCTGAACCATTAGGGATAAAGACGAAATAATGTCTCACAAAACTAGACGATATATAGCGCTTTATACATGATTCCTAGCGTGATCGATCAACATTACCATTTAGAACTAAGTTCCAAGTTTAGGCGTCGATTAATTTATGTAAATCATTATAAAACTGCAAATTACATATGTATTCGCACGTTCAAACTTACCGCATTATCATAATATCTAAAATATTGACATTTCGATCTGAACATAGTAGTTTTATAGTTATTCATATCCATATTGGGAGGCGGTAAAGAAAATAACAGGAACGTCTGTAGTGTCACATAGTGTCAATATTCGACCTTAATTCTATACACTTAAAGGTTATGGAGAGACTAACTATTAGATGTGACCGCACAATCGCACATTTTATGATAATGAAGTTTGTATGAAACTACTAGCGCAACAGTAGATAGAGTCTGATTGCCTGATTACTGAGTAAATAGTAGTTAATCTTTGCCATCACAGATAGCATAATCTAATCACAGGTTTAAAGATGGTTATCAGGCGTAGCGGCACCAAAAACGAATTCCGTGTAATATTCCACCAATAAAGTTAATTGCTTATGTACTTAAACCGTATTAGAATGAAGGCGAGGCTAGCTTATACTGTACTCATGTCAATGTAAGTGGTAGATCAAAAAACAAGTAATGAAATAATATCAATGGTAACATGGGCAAAATGCGAATCATGTTAACAGGCGATGCGGCTAGCAACCCATCACTGTATTGATTGCTTTTCCATCTTCCCGCCCACCATGACGCTAAAAGTGGCTTTTGGGTCTTGCGGCCCTGGGCTCTGCATAGAGCCGCAAGACCCAAAATGCTCTGTCTGCCCCATTAGGGATAAAGACGTGATAGTATGTATGTATGTATGTATCAATGGTAACATCAGATTAGTTCATTTTTCCTTAAACAGCCAACGAAAAAGTTTATAAAGGTATTTGAAGAGTAACAATATTTTCGCTGAATAAAGTGAAGATTTACTCTACTTACGCTTATTTTTTTAAAGTTCCTTCATGATTTGAAAGGCACGTTAAGCTATTGATATCAGGTGACATTGTATGGTAGTTATAGTAGTCATTAAGCTTTATCAGATTCCTTTAGGCAGCTTGAAATCTGGAACTAGTGTTGGCTACTTAGTACTTACATACACGAAGAACAAGACAACTTTACAGTAACTCGCTGTTGAAAACATATTTTGCCTCTGGATTTGAAGCATTAAACGATGTGAAAGCTGACGAATAGGAATATAAGAAAGAAAAAATCATAAACGTCAAAACTTTCCCTATTAACTTAAACATACAAAAAGCAAAAGAAATAAAACGCGAAGACAAAATGCATTAGATGTAAGCAGACGCCTGGTCACAGGTCAAAACAGTTGCAATGACAGGTCACGATCAACGTCATGTACTCAGCAATTAGGTGTCTTGATCGGATTATTTTGAAATTAAGACAACCGCCGTAGCCGAAAAAAGATTAGGGTATATACGTGCAACTTGAAAATAGTGGATTCTCTACTATTTTCTTTTATAAATTTGTATTTAAAATGTCATAATTTGAAAAGTAGGAAAGCGGTAAGCTACAAAGTTAGTGATACTAAGTACAGTAACTAGTGACTCCTGAACATTTAGATAAAGATCAGAAAACGTCGTTAAAATTCTTTTGATAAATATACTGAAATAATTCATAAAGATAATTCGTATAAGGCATTAGATAAAACAAACAACTTTGATGGAATTTTATTTTTATGTGAGAAAGCAATCGGTATACAGATGATTAGTGTGATAATGACTCTGAAGAAAGATGAAATGCATTCAGATCGGTGTGATAATTAGTCACCTGCATAATATGAAGATCACAATGAAATATTCAGTGTGAAATAGCGAGCACGCGTAAAAATTTTACGAGCGGTCATGAATCTCGATCCATAAATTTCAATACATTTTAATGATACTCATAATTGATACGATCGCATTAGTTAAAACACATCAAAATTGAAGCATCATTGAACTCTGGAATGAATAATGAAGTGGTAATTCATGAAACACTGTTTAATGTAGCTACTATTTATGAAACGTTCAACTTTATGATTACAACCTTTGATTTCTGTAATGACTGACATTGAGAACATTGTAACTATATGGAAACCTTTTACACTAATGATAACAATTTAAAAGTTGTCAAAGTATATGAAACAGATATGTCATATACATTAAGTGGAAATTAAGTGTAAGCAATAAAAATATAAGGATTAAAACCGAGAAAATTGACGAAAAATACTAAATGGTAATTTTAAAAAAAGGATACAAATAGAAGAAATCTAATTAAAAGAAATAGCTTATAGTAATTACATGGTGCAGACAAAGGCTGAAACATGTAAAATGTTTTCTAATAGATGTTCAACAATAGACACTCAAAACTCAAAGGCTAATTTGAGCAGCTCAAACTAATTTCAAACAGAAAATAACTACAGAGAACAAACAGTTTACTGCCATTTTAGGGAAGTAGATACTTGCACCGGTAATTTTTGATAGACTTAGTAAATTACATCATATAAATTACATCATTCTTTTTATTGTTAAAACATTGTTTTCATCAAGTCCTACTGTAATTTTAATTTATACATTAAAGAATAGAAATTGAGTATTGCTAACAGTCTTGATCAATATCACATCACGTTACAAAACAAATACTCTAAATTCTCATACTAGCTTACGGTACGACTAAACAACCAAATTACCTACTTTTTAAACGCAAACCACAGATTTAAATATACAAGCTCTAAAATATTCTTTTAAATTTGTATTTTATTGAAATGACCAATAATACATGCAAGAAAGCATTACTTACTGCAGTGCCTACATACATATTCATATCTCTAAATTCTCGAACCGAAAAAGAGATAAAAGTAGTTTAACTGCTTCGGAGCAAGTAAGATGGTAGAAACTCGATCAGGCATTACCTAAGAGCGAGTGAGACAGTAGATAGACAAACAGTAGTGTGGGTGAAAGAGAAAGAAAATCAGAAGGCTTTTACGGTAGAGCGGGCAACGCTCAGTGAAATGTGGGTCCACTCGCCTTATTTTTCGATCTCGCTTGAATAAATTGATTCTAAGATTAATCTTTCGTAGTTGCTTCAACTGAATAGAGCTCCTTTTAGTTTTGCTCGAATGATATGATAAATTTAAAGATTAGAATAGAACGTTTATGAAGTTTATTTTTCAGACAAATGATTAATTACTTTTCGATTCCACTATCTTTTTAAATAATTTTACCTAATTAATAAATGCTTTTTTGACAGCAACGACTTTTTAGATAGCAAAAGTATTATGTTTATTTTTACATAATACTTTTGCTATCTAATATAAATAAAGAAAACATAATCAAAAAATATCTACGCATCTCTTTTAGGGTTCCATAGTAAACAAGTTTATAGTTTCGCCATTTCTATCTGTCTGTCTGTCCATCCGTGATTTTATTCAGAGTTTATATGTACTAGAAAGCTTTAAAAAGCTTTAATTCGGTAGTGGCATGACTTCAAAGTCGGCATTCGCAACTACGGAACCATGCACAGTGTAGGTATGCGTGTAGTCCGACACGAACTTAGCCAATTTTTATAAATAATGTATGTGCTTGTGTACAAAATTTCATATAACTTTAAAAGAAGTTACGCCACTTGAGATGTGCATACTGCATATCACAATCAAAAAACAAGACAAATAGTCTAAACAACATAAAACTCTCAGACACCGGAAACTATGAAAACTACCTATATACTGAGAGGCAGTAAACCAAACCGTCAGTTTTATTGTCAAGACGCGATACTCCTTCAGATGGAAATAGTCAGACTGACCATAAATCTTGGAACAGCAATCTTTTTAGATGTTATTAGTGTTCAAATAGAAATAGATTTAACTAAACATTTAGTGTACGATTGTGTGATTTCAAAATATAACCGTCTTTACAGTTTAAAGTTTTTTATTAAACATTTAAATAAATCTCGCAAATAAATCCAACTTGTATAAAACCAAGTCGTATGGGATGTATCTATTTTAAAACGTGAGACTGTTGCCATTAGAATTAGTGCAACGTTGTTTTACAGAATTATTATTTCTATAAAATATTCCATTTTATTTAAAAACTTCTGTTACGTAGTACTACTTTAAATTTTGGTGTAATTGTACAAAGTGTCGATTAGATACCTACATAAAACGTAATTACGATGCAGAAATAAAATGAAATCACTTAACTGTTCACTTAGTGCTGCAGTCAAATTCTTATCATCATTAAGCCGGGATTTTACGACGATCTGGCCATATATCATGTATTGACGCTAATATCGATCTCCAACCGAAATCCGGTTGACATTTACATTCTGTGATATTGCCAGAAGCCGAGGGCCGATATCTTGAATTGATGAAAAATGCATGAGACAGATTAACGAACTAAATCTAGTAACAAAGTATATTGTTTATCTTAAACTACTTAGATAAGGAAATAAAGCTAGGAGTAAGACTGGTATTGATTATGTAAATGAGGGTCTAGTATTAGATTGATTTCAAGCTGTGCCTCCGTGAGAATTTGTTAATTATGTTAATTACTAACTGGAAACAATGTAGAGCTACTTAATTAAGCATGTTTCTCGATCCATAAATCTAAATGTTCAACACCTTGTTGTACGAGTACTTGATATTGAGCAAACCAAAGATCTAAATCTCCAAAAGAGAAAGTTTAGTAGGACAGCAATACTACTTGCCACAGTCACTTATTTACACCTTTTAATGTTGATAATTAAATAGTTACTTTGCTATTATTATCTATCACCCTGAAAATATTGCACTTCAGACAAAATTACTGACATCATGCAAAAAAATATAACATGTAACACGCATATCAACTTGTTCTAATTCGCATTACGGAACTGCGCAATGATAAATGGTAACCATAGACAGAGCCGCAGGGCACTATATTAATGAGTATAAAACAAAGACCACTTAGATAAGGCGTTATTGTATGCTTTTTTTTGTTTCACAGATGTATTTCTGGCGTGATGTCTGACACCAGCGGAGCTGTCGTAACTAGGGCGTCTACACCTCGTCCTGTTTCTGAAACTCCAGTAAATGCACCATTGAGATCTAGACATGATCAATTTCTTGCAAGTTCTGCTGAAAGAGCTCAGCAACGACCCTCTTCAAATGGAAGAAATCCAAGTGGTACCTTTGAATCACCACCGCTGCCATATCATCGCCAGATGAGCTCTGGCTCTATTATAACAGCTTCTCATCGTGAATCTTCAGCTTTTGTTCCTGTTGTTCCCACTCGGTCTATGCATCCTGTTATTTATCCTAATGAAATGCACCCCGCATTGTTGCCATCAGAAATTATAGAACGAGAAAGAATGATGGATAGGGACAGAACTGAACCGGCAAAAGGTTCCCCCGATAGAAGTTCGGGTAATTTTCCTAAAAGAAATTCTTTCGATTTGATGGCCATGATGGTCGAGAAAAGAAAAGAAGTTGCTTTACGTGAAGCGGCAGCCGCTATGTTAATTCCCCATCATAGAACATCGTCAATGGATGGCATGATGTCTGATGGATCGTCACAACCACCGATATACGGTCCACCAGGGGCATTTCTTGCTGCCCCGGGACCATCACCTACAACTGCTGGCAGTTTCACTTTTCCTGGAGCAGGATTATTCCCGCCCGGGGCGGGTCCCCATCAGATGCATCCACATTTAGACCGACGATTATTACGAGCGCCAGGAAGAGCTTCAAGGCCCAAAAAGCAATTTATATGCAAATTTTGTAATCGACAGTTTACAAAGTCATACAATTTACTCATCCATGAACGGACTCACACTGATGAACGGCCTTATTCCTGTGACATTTGTGGGAAGGCGTTCCGAAGACAAGATCATCTGCGAGACCACAGGTACGTTAAAACTTAATTGCCATTTATTCCTTGTCATAATTAATTACTGAATAATTGTGTCTGATGATAGGGTATTCGCTTCCTTGAGCATTTTAATTTTCTACAACGATTATCATAGCGTAAAGCCCTAATTTATATGCACGTAACAGGCAGCCGGTCGGTGTAACTCAAGTTGCAGATGTTTAGCCGACTGTGTAGCCGTATCCGCTCGGCTACTTGGAAATGGAATATTTATAAAGTCTCTCTATCGTAACTTCTAAGAAATCAGTAACCGCATCTTGATTAATAGTAAAGGTGGTTATACTTTAAAATGCAATGACTCCAGATCTAACGTTAAAAAACTCAGGGACATCATCACGCATACCATACAGCAACGGTTGAGCTATTGGTCAGTTGTTCAGATTGAAGATAACAACAATATGATATACGCGTCTGATGTGGCTTATGACAGATAAAAACGAACTGATGGGCTTGGAGATGTATGGTTGGTTTTAAGATAACAATTCTAATGAAGATTAGTTACTCGTTTGTTTTAAAAGTAATTGTTATTCAAAGCAGCTTATTGTAAATGTATCAGAGATCAACGTAAAAAATATATGTAAATTTATCTAACTTTTTATTATTGTTTGATTATTTGATATACAGTTTAAAGAAGCAGCATTGATGGTCTTAAGTATCTAAATGTTAATCCAATAATGTATAAGACATCCGCTCCATATCTACAGGTCGACGCCTTTTAAAGCGAATCAAATATTTTTATTGAAAGCTATAAAACTGGACAGATTCGATGTTGTGTGATTGGAGAATTAGTACTACCAAACGTTGATTTGTTATAAACAAATTTTAATACGATCACAGTTTTACAAGTCAGTTTAGTATAAAAGTACCTCGTTGAGAAACATCATCAGAGTTAAAGAGCATTAAAATTAAATGATTTGACAAAAGTGTTTATCGTGTAATAAAAAGTTACAGTCCGCATTTCTACGTCAAACTATCAACAATCAAGAAGCGTTTTTATATCGATGTATCGTGACGGTAATAGTCATAAATTACAATTAAGTGTACGTTGACGATTGTACAATATGAATTTTCGAATATTTATTCAAAATTAAGTGTTCATATATTTTTTGAATTCATTATCAAAATCTGGCCTTGTCTTTAAATCATTTATTAAAATTATTAGGCAGAGCAATTTAAAATTCCTAAGATTTCCATAAAAACGAACAACAAAATCTTTAAAAAATAATGGTGTAGAAACTAAATGTAGGTACCTACTTTATAGAGTTTTTAAATCATCTGTATATCATATACCATTGAGTGCCCAACTAGCAAAAAGCTATATAAAGCTTGCTATAAAAAGCATTACAGATTTCTGATGGCCTCAACTGAGAATATTCGTCTCACATTAAGTTACGCATTTTTTTTTCTTTTCGATCGTAATTAGTTTAAATTCTGATGACTCATCGTATTCTATTGGTACCGGCTTAGTAATAGTCTAAGATTGGGCAGGTACGGTCTCAAAATAAATTGAATAGGTGTTCTATACAAAAGTAATTCTCAAGTCGTGATATTAACGCTTTGGATAAAAATATTGAACTAAGTTCAATTTGGATACAGAACCAAGGTTCAGAGACCAAATTAGTCTTAGTCTTAATTTTTTAAGTATTTCTGTTAATAGCTATTGATATGATTAGCTGTATAAAGAGTCATGAAACTTCACTAACGTAATATGGTTTGAATTTGACTTACGAATAAGAAGTATTTTGTGACAAAATATGTGGTATTCGTTCTTGGTCAAATATTTTTCTACTGTCGTTACACGGTTTATTTTACGGTATCTTGGTGTTATACCAATTTAATGGTCCTGCGATATTTTTCTCGTGTTTTTAAGGAAAAAAAATGGTATTGTTTACTTTTATAACGCGATACTTCCAGTCTATCAAATTTGTAAATATTGAAATTTGAAAATAATGAAATATATAAATATTCTACGCACAATTTCCATGTACCTACCTACATTTAATTAAAAAGAATACTTCCTATTGTTAAATTAACTAAATCCATTTACTATTTATAGAAATACTTAATTGTTATCAAAGTTTATTTTATTTATACGTTCTCCAAAACATGATCTCATCTCACGATGCATAACTTTTTTGTCGCATGCATTATCATGTGCACATTATTTTATGATTGCCTTCATAATCAAAACGCACCGCACAAAGGCAGCATAATACCAGGTTATTATATCCCATGCCATAATTAATAACCCACGAGTAAAAAAGCGAGCGCCTTTGACCCAAGGACTTGGACGGTAATTTTGAAATTCTCCGAAATTGCAACTTCTGATCTAAACAAAACTTGAGTAATATAAGTTTTCATGAATATTTAAAACAGCTTCCCGCTTTATGCAAATATAAATAACTTTAATGATTCTCGCTTATCTCAGATCGATCGGAAAATAACAGGTATGATCAGAATTTCGACTTTAATTTCGGAAACGCCTGGCCAAATAATGAGATGATATTTTCTTTGATATTTTACGCAATATTCAACGTATAATTACATGAATAATTTTTATCGGCTTTTTATTCGCTAAACTTGACTTCGATCATATTTCTTTGAGTTGTTGATTTAAGATAGTTATTCCAATCAAAACATTGTAAGACAAGATAAGGATATTAAATATCCAAAGAGCTATCGGAACTATTAATATTATATTCATAATAAAATAGGCGATAGAAAACACCGATCGGACGATACGATCCAACGTTTATTTTTATTACATGTATACTATAGATACCTACCTACCTCCAATCAACCGAACCCACAAACTGACCATTAATAAAAGCCAGTCGATGCCCGCTTCCCATCAGAAATGAGATGTGAGCAAACACATAGGCACATAAACAACAACATTCACACCATAAACCTGTAGCACAGGTTATACACCAAGTACAACGTATCTTTAATATAAATAGCCACGATGTAAACTTGTACACTACAATCATTAATTTTCCTCTGCACACTTGGCAATTTCTTATAAAAACTCGTTCGTAAGATATCTCATGTGAAACAGGCATTAATAACTGATCCTTCTCTAGCAACGCTTTTAAATTGTAACACCTTTATCAATGTCGTAATGCACTTACTTCGGTATCATATTTGTAAATGAAATTTTGTTTTCGAACGCACTTTCCAGTGTTGTTTTTGCATTGAACGTTTTATCTTCAGGCTCATATGCAATTATGATTGGTCCGAGACCACATATAATGGGACCGGCAAACCTCCACTCGTTCCGATCGCTTAAGGGGTTACAGCAAGAAGGGATATCAAATTAATACTGAATCCATAATAAATCAAAGTGGGCAGGTGGACTTGGTCGCAAGAACAAGCTTTTCGCCTACGGACAACTTAAGAAACATCTTCGAACCAATTGGATCATAACAAAGAATATCTCACGAAACGTTTCGAAAAATGCTTAATTTGGTAGGAATTCGTGTTATTTGATACCGAAATATTTCTTTTATTTCACTGCAGGCATCCCTTTTAAAACAGTCACGCGATCAGAAATCGCATCGTTTGTGACACTGCCTTTTTTTCAAATTCAGATTTAAAGGAAGAGTACAATTTAATATGTAAATTAAATATCTAGATTCGTTACATTGTTAATAATAATGGTCTTCGTGACGATTCAAAGTTTATTCATAGATTCTGTAAAAAATAGGCATCTGCGATTTGTTCGCCAAATCAAATTCATTTGTTGAGAAATAACCAAAATTGATTGGTCTAATGGTTGTGCTGGTTTCTTCTACATACGGACCTCCGTTTGAAATAATCGTGACCGAGGTTGTAGAATAATTAGCCAGAAACGCCGTACGAGTCAGTTCGTCGATTTCACAGTTTCTTATTGCCTTTTGAAAGTTCGCTTTGACCGCGCTCAAAACTCTTGCGCAATTTTTTCGTTCGCTTGTTCTGCTACGGTAAGGACGCATTTATTTACATCCTGTGCACCTGCGGCCCTCAAAACTTAATGTTTATTAAGAAATAACTTATAATTTACCTTTGAGGTTGGTACACCGGATAAATCTTTGTTTGTGAAATCCGGTTTCGTTCCAGCAAGAGGTATTGGTGAGATTTGAATAAATTGAAAATTATAAAAATATCGAGAAGTCAATTAATTTAATTTGTCTATTTGTTTATAATGAGAATAAAATATATCCTACCAGATTCAACCAATGAACGGCCGCCGACTGTCGCAAAAGCTCGCGTGACACATGGCAACTCTTTTATTCTTCTCGGTAATCCATTTATAAACTGCCAATTATTCCTGCATATAATTTTGCTAAAATACGATCAACCTGGCTGCTCTATAAAACATTCGGATGCCAATTATTGTCCAATCCATACCATAAGGTATTATTTAAATTCTCTCAAATCGCTTGCGTGTTAGGTTACTAAACTTTTTTTGTCTCTGCACCAAACCAATTAAGCTAAGTATTCGCGTGATTCGGTTTCTGAGATAACCCTTTGCTACGGCGCACTTTGCATACATAAAATGTTATATTCATTATTATTTTATATAAACCTTTTTGGAAGAATCAACAGCATCAGGAAATTTGTTTGTACCACTTTTCATAAAAAAACTATCAAACAATTTAGACAATTAGATCTTTTTGGTAGTAGTTTGGCAGTTGTATTTTACATCATTTTATAGTATTTAATATTATTATATTATTGATTTAGAAACTGAATCAATCATGCATCTTTTAAAATCTCAGTAATACATTTTTGTTTTCTATACGATAACTCGTACTTCCAGTAAAATATTTTTTTGCCGATAAAATATTAGGGCAGGTCATTATTAGAGAGAACGCATGAATGTGAACGGTCAAAGTTGAGGATAAGAAACCTCCTTTTCAGTCAAACAATATTTTCTTGCAGTTGCATCTTTCCAAGTCAGATTATTGCACATATAAAATATCTCAACTATAATTAGCTCTACTTATCCTTTCTTTTTTTCCCAATCCATTATGCTATATGTCATTCAAAAGCAGTAACTTAAGCTTATGTTTACATAATTAAGAAACGTTGATTTTCAATTAAAATTCCTGTGATCTGATCAATCCCATTAATCATACTTTTACTATCGCAAAAACGGAAAGTAATACTGGTAAATGTACTAGTAAAACTTGAAAGCCTGTCTCTTAAATGTTAAACGTAACCTGCTTCAGTAAATGTCGGCTGCTCTTATTTCATTATTTAAATTGTATCACTTTGCTAAAGATTTTGCGAAGTTTCAAGGAAATTGAATAAATTGTCTATATCAACCCTAAAAATGAAATTCTTATTGAAACATTTATAGCATTATAATGAAATACGGAAAGGTGATCTTGTATTAGGTTATTTTAAAAAATGAATCACGTACCTTCTGTTCTTAGACAATTTTTTTTGTTATAATTCTATATTTATAAAAATAAAATGTTATCTGCCTACATTAAAATTATAAAAAGCATGCCTACGGAGATGTGATCTTATCTTAGGCCATTTTACCAAAATGAAGAACATTCTATTCTAAGAAGGTAGTTTCTTTGATTCTTAATAACATTTATATTAAAACTGAGCTTTACTTGTCTACATTAAAATTAAAAACCGCATGCTTGAATATAAGAAAAATATGGATGATTTTGTCCTTAATTTCAATAAAAATTGAATTATATCATTTTAATCCGCAATGGAATGCTTAATCCGGCTCTTGATCGTCTGACGTTCCAAACGTTGCTCATTTTTCATCGACTTAAAAATATAGATTATGATTATGCCAAAGCGACGTTTTTGGTATCTTTAAAATATTCATGAATACTTCTTTGAACACTCTAACTATGCCGCTGGAGCTTAAACAATGGGAAACTTAATACCAAATTGAATACATTTGAGATTAAAAGACAATGTTTGAAATTTAGTCTTTAATCCAATGTTATAAAGTTCAAAATTTATACAAGAGATTTAACTCAATTCTTGGCGCGTGGGTCGACAAGATGTATGCTTATCGTCGATTTAGCATTTCTTTGCTACTTAATCCAGTTCTCAAAAGCCATTAAAGTTTGTAGTAGCTGCATGTAATGCTAGGTTTTGGCTACTTTTATGTGAACAAAAGCTACTTCATCACAGAATTTAACTGCTTTATTTAGGTCGAATATTTTAGAATCATCTAGATACATTTTCATTGTTAAATATTTCATTTCGTTTGTATGTAATTCGTTCTTAAAATTCAAGTGAGGTACTCATCACTTGCTCAAGAGAGCTTCGCCTAAAATATTTCCAAGTGTTGTCGAGGAGTCTCTGGGCAAACAGCGACCGGTTGGCTATCCAAACAAACGCAACGGACCACTACGGCCTCTAAAATTGAAGCCCACACCGCTAGCCAAGAATATTTGTATTTACACTACATCCTCTCATGTTTGTGTGTGAATATTGTAATCTCGAGACAGGCCGTAGCGTAAAACTTAATAGTCAATCATTGGCCTGTGACTATTAAAATTTGTCAACCGAAACACAATCGGCCGTTCAAGAGACGAAAAACCAGTTTGAAAGTATTCCACGTTTGATACTATTGTTATTTATGAACTTGTGGAAGAAAGGTATCCCAGGCGACTTTCTGTACGCCCATTAATCATACGACGTCTACCTCAGATAAAATCCGTGGAGTGGAGACACACACAGCCAACAGTATTTGTATTCGTTACAACACAAGCCATTATCGAACCAAGTAGAGATCCTTAATCTTACTTATTTCAAGTTAAATTTATAAACAACCGTTAATTTTACATATTTTTACGAAATGAACATTTTCAAAAATTATCATTTGTCTGTATATTACTGTATTTGTATTAAAACCTTACTGCAATGTATTCAGGATTTTAAAAGTCATAATACTAACCAGTTTTGAGATCGTATGTGATAACTACAGAGATATTTTGGAATAGGACGTGAGTGAAGTGAATAACATTTAAATTGTACAAGTGAGCATATTCGATCTTATCTATGGAGAAGTGGATGGTATCCACAGGGTTTAAATCCATGCTGGCGTCCGACCGGTTGTCCTTGGTGGATTGAACCCTTGGTTGCCATAGCCATGACTTTCCCGCATGCTGCGTTATTTTATGGCATACATAAAACTCAAAGTAATAACATGTTGTCTAGAACATTCTGCTACTAGAATTAAAATTGCAAAGGAATATTTCCCACACTGAATTATTGGACATCGAATAACAGGTAGCGTCACAAATCTAGGAAAAAAATACAGGTTCATTTCTCTATACATATTTCTAATCTCGCTAACAAAGTGTCTTCTCGGTTGATTTCACCGTTCATTTCGAAAAAGACGGCTTAGCATCAGGCCTGTTTCAAAAGGAAATAATCACATTATTTATTGCCACAGCCTGAGAAGCAACCATCTTTAATCTGTTCTAAGCACGTACAAACCGATTTTATGGGAGATTAAAAACGCTGATCGACTTTTGAAAAGTTTTCGGATAGCAATAAACATTTATTAGTCTCAGATTTGAAACTAGATTCCAAATTAATGTGAACGATTACTATGTCTCAGTCGGTAATGACTTACATTTTTTGTTGGTCGTCTTTTTCAATTTTTAATTCAAGTAATAAATAATTCGTCTCTCTAATTAGAACAGTCGCATACATTTATCTTATTTACGACTACTATTCGATTTTACGATTTTGTGTTGTAAAAATATTGAGAACGCTATAAATACACTTTATTATGTTTATAAAGTTTTCCTATGTATTCTGTGCACTAACGTTGAAAGTAAATTGCAGGCACTTTATCTTCGAAGTTCTAAGAAATTGCTGGATATTTACAACTGAAGTGTACTAAAAAGATATTGATTTACACACATTCAGTATCTTATCCAATATTTATTGTAAACTGTAAATGCAAGTATTTTTCTACTTATGAATTGCGCATTATCACAAAATGCTTTGTTCTTTTTAAAATATAAAAACATAAGAAAATAAAATAAATTCTTTCCTAATAAACAGTCTCCTGAAGATAGTCGCAAAAGAGAAATAGACCAAAACTTTGTGTGGCGACTTACGATAGTTTGAGAAGAAATGACAGGAAAGGCTTGAATAAAAAAATCTAATGAAAATTGCTTTATCTTCTTAGTCCTAGTGTACTATAAAGTGGTTGATTTGATACTAAAATTTATGAACTCACCGTCCAGCCCGTACACATAAACATCCTACCAACCAATCTAAATCTGTATACAAATTCCCACATGAAAGGCTTTAATAAAAACACCGATTACAGACGATTACGCTCAATTACAAGATCACTAAAAATGGATTTATGATGAAACCGAAATTAAATCTCCCATTGCAGCTCCATAAATCAAAGAGTACAGAACGAAATTGTAGCAAGGATTCCAGGTTTAATTGGATTTGTGAGTATAGTGAATCTATCAATATAAATATAATGATTAATGGTATCAGAGGACTCAGTATAATTGCCAAGCGAGAACATCATGAATCAACTTCTTGAGTTATACATCTGATAATTGGAACTAGTTTGAGGCGAGTGGGATTATTTTCTAACGCGAGCTTTCTTGTTAGTCTGGTTTGTAATTCAAGCAGCATGTATAACAAATGGAGCAAGTGTGTTTTATTCAATTGTAAATCATATTTTTGGATTTAATTTAACTGAATTTCAAACCTTTTTGAATTTTAAATGTGGATATACGTTAATTTATAATAAATCATTTGGCTTGTATTTCTCCCAAGGTAGATGTAATAAATTTATTGATTTTCAATGATAATTCAAATGAATAATGTAATTTTAAATTTTGACGATATCACTGAAGTTTAGTATTAGATCTGCATCCGGTAGAAGATTAATTATAAGCTTTGATTTATTTTGTGTTTCCTCTTACGACATTTTTTCTGACTTTGTAGTGTCTACACTACACACCATGCGTTAAGCCACTGTCTGTGTTATCTGTTATGATATTTTAATCTTATCTCACTTATGCACGAGCGAGACATTAAAAAAAAAGAGCAAGTTAATTTATTCTATTTTCTATTACGATAGAAGGAACCGAAACAAGTATTTCAAATTCATATTTAAGTTAAACGAGGCTTTGCATTAAAAGATTTTTTAAAGTTAATAAAGATTTTTTTTTGTCTTTAATTTGTCCTACGATTTATCTTTGTTGATGGACTACATAATCAATTTTTTATTAAATAAATACTTTTAACAAATAAACTTTACTAATCATCAAAAAACAGTTCAATCAAATATTATATTCAACATGGTACAAACAGAGCAAATATGGTTTTATAAACCTTTATGAAATTAAACAAAAAATGAAGCTATCCAGCCGTGATCATTATCTTGATACTTTAGACTTGAACGTATCAAATATCCTTCATTATTTTTAAATCCGCCATTTTTTTGTAAGGGCAATCAAGCCGAATGAGATTGATGTCCAAGTTTAGGTATATTATCAAACAAAATTTACAAATTGCTGAGAATGAACAGTTTACAGTAAATTGTTAAAACTAAAATTTTGAAAGTTTTTTTAAAATTATGTTGTAAAAAAGAAAACTTTATTTATTTACTATAAAAAGGAATTCAATTATCGTTAAAATAAGTATGACACTTGAAGATTACCTAATCATTATTTACATATATATTACCTGGATCAACACATAGGATACGCTTTATCCAACCCAGGAAATCGTAAATTTACCGTGGCATTATCAAAAGATTGAACACGCGGCCAAAGCAGCGGGCATTAGCAAGTTAGAAATAAAAGTGCAATTCAAGTCTTCAAGACACCTGACTACACTGGTTCTATCAAGTCAAGTACGCAGCACAATAAATGTTTGAGTCAGTCAGAGGTGAAATTGAGTGTGAAGCGGCAGCGGCCAGCCGTCGCTCCCATTACGTCGCTTGGGCTGCGTGTATACCGCAAACCGGTGAGGATGTATGGTGCAAGATGTAGGCAGACGCGGTAGATAAAAGTACTTCAGTTTGATAGAAAGCAATGTTAAATTATACAACGTGGAAGGGACGTATCCGTAATAAATCGAAATACGGGCTATACTAGATTACTTAAGTAAATAAAAATTATAAATTTAAAAAAATTACTTTTCCGTATCAAAGTTTGCAGCCGTCTAGTATAAGAATGGCAACTGTTTTTACTGTTATTTTATTATTATTTTGTGTGTATAGTGATCTATTATAGCCTGTGGTTTGTATATGTCCCTTTTACGTTGAATAAATAAAGGCATAGGTCACGAAATAATGAAAAATTATGAAAGTCGAAAAATATTGAGTCAGTCAGTAGTGAAATTGAGTTTAAAGCGGCAGCGGAAAGCTGTTGCTCCCATGACGAGGCTTGGGCTTCGTGTACGCTGCAAACCGGTGCGGATGCCATGGTGTAAGATGTAAGCAGACGCGGTAGACGAAACTTCTTGAGTGATACCTGTTACTGAGCATTAAAATCTGATATCTAAAATGGTAGATATATTATTTAGGCATGGATCTTGAAGGAATATAAAAAGACTGAATTATTTAAAAAAAACTTCAAGGAGCTTGAGTGGAAGATATGGTACTAATAATATACTTAGTAATAGTAAATAGAGTGGATTCTTATGTGGGGCAAAAAAGGCTGGATGTAAAAATGATAAATTAATCAAGTAACATAAAAACAATTAAAATTTTAGAGCTAACCAACCAGACGACACGGTAAGAATAACAGCGTAGCAAACTTTAGATAAAAAAATATCAGTTTCAATGATAAAATTTAAAAGCACAATTCGTGAATTGCACGTAAAAAGTCTAAGTAATAGAATAAACATTTTTGCCAAACAAAATCGGTTTAAACTAGAAAAAATGTGTATTACATAAACTTCTCTTCTACTTTTAAACCGCTGACTTCTATAAGTTTGACCCCAACCCAACCTCAGATCCAGTCCAGCGTTGCGTCGGTTACTTACTGCGTCGCGTCCAAACCAACCTCTTCGCCTCGCTCCATTAGTATTTTCCATTTATTTTTTGTCCACTTACCTGTCCGACTTTGGGGATTTGACTTTTTATAACGTCGGCCGCGCGACGAATACAAAATTTCTTTCGTATACAACAGAAAATAAATGATGGTGCGTGGAACTATTCCTTGGCGTTCACTGTATTATTTTTCGATTAAGTTTTTATAGAAACCCTGTTTATATTCGTAACAATTGGGGTCAATAATAGCAAACTTTAAATGAAATCGACTGTCAAGATGTACATCAAAATTCTTCTCATTTAGTAAAGTACTCATAAATTAGTACTTAGAATTTAAGAATCTAGTTTAAATTAAATATTTTAGAGATTTTAACAAAAAATAGTGCTTTTTTTGTAAATCATCATAATTATCATCATCATGTCTTTTTGTCTCCACTGCAGGAGCATGACACTCTCTGTACTACCAGAGCCATACTTGGCCAAAGCCGCCAGAGGATTTGGCCTACACTCTCCTCGCTGACAGGGGATGAAGAGGTCTCATTATAATTGTTAATAGAAATAGAAAGACCGCTACCTAGAGTAGTTAAGATCCGTACCTAACAAGTTGTTAGTGAAACTAAGGCTCATTAAGGCACTCAACCTCAAGCATTATCAATTGTCATAGATAAAGAAAGCTTCGCGTAGGTAGCCTCAGATCATTACCAGAGATCCACCGTCTACGTTAATGAGTCATTGTAAAGTGATTGAAAGGAACACACCTACATAGAGTCTTAATGCAAAGCTTGTAATGACGTGTGAGTTTTATGCACAATAGCATTCTTTTAAATTTCTTTGAAAGTGAGATACTTTGTAATATATCATAATTACGTCAATTAAATTTTTTGTCGTTAAAATTTATGGTACCTTATTTAAATAAGATTTAGTTAAATAAGATTTATTTTAAAATTATGACAATGCATAAAAATATTTAAATTCTTACTTACATTCACCGGACACATACTACATATTAAATTAATAATATATGTTCAATTAAAAACAAAACAAGTGCCTTATCTTCTAACGTGACAGCAATATCAGTTGCAACAAATCAAACAAAAAAAGAAACATTAAATTAAACACCACTACAGTTTTGCAAAAAAGACTCCGTTTATTGACATCTAATTTTGTTAAGAGCCGTGCAAAAAGCAGTGCCTAATGCGAATGCTAATAACACTCAAGTCGTTACGAAAATATCCATGTGAACGCCGCTCATTTGCATTATGTCATATAAGACAAGCCAACTTTTAGCTACTGCCAATGTGGCTTCCAAATGTCATATTTTATAAATATTATGGACCAAAGCTTATGCTAATGGAATTCTAATTTTGCATTTCTATCTTGCTTTAAGAAAATTTAATAAATTATTGGTCATTGCTATTCAATTTCTTTTCTTGTATCGTGTTAACTTCTCATACATTAACACTAGTTTATTCAGTAAAAACCAATTTCAATTCACCTTTACATTTTATTTAGATATTCAAATGTGCAAAAATACTACTTGAAGCTAATCACATAGAATTGCCTACAAACGTTCATGAAATATACAGAATTCTACAGAGCAACAAGTCACTGAGAACAGCCTTTCAGATGTTAATTAGTTGAAAGTCAAGTAAGGCAAGGCGTTTGACGTTTCTTTCTACTGAAGATATAAGTAGCATAACAATAAATCGACTTAAAGGAAACCAGCTTAGTCGGTTGTACGGAGATAAAGCATTGCGTGGGCACGAGAAGTCAACTCAAGCACAGTTGCTTAAGTATGGCTTTTATGTACCTTAATGCGGAGAGTTCTTCTGTAAGGCACCACTGTAGAATTATTTGAACGTTTACTTAAAGGGACAGGTTTGATATCCTCTTTTTGTCAGCAACTTCGAAGTCTAAAATGTTCGTAACCATTTCAAGTTTATTTTTGGATATATCAGCTTTATCATTAATCGGAGATTGCATAAATTTAAATATTTAGGCAAAATAAAACTATAAATTATTATTGACACCTTTGTCTACATTTTGGTTATTAGTCCATTTCAAATTGGAATCCGTCTAGAACTCTGGCCAAGGAACATAAATTGAATTTACATAAACAACCGAGCTTTTAGCTTCAATGTAGATTTTAATACCTCAAAGTCAATAGAAAACGTAAAATTGCCAATAAAATTATATTCTGATGCATCTCACCTGAAATTGAATGATTTTGAATAACAAAATCTGCTACTTCATTATACAAATAGCTGGATTATGTAAATAAAGGCGATTTGTATGCGGTTTTGATTTACTTATGTGGCAGTGCTGCGTGTAACAGTTTCTCGGACTAAATTTATGTATTATATCGCGCTACCGTTCTGCACTTGTCTGGGTTTTGTAACCACTAATTAGGTTTTTTCGCATTACCATATTATCATAAATTCACCGTCTTTGTCTTAACGTTATTTATGGTTGGGATTACTTAATTTAATTGCTATGAAGTCATCATTTAGAATTTTGGGTTTAATGTCCTATTCAAGATTTAATTAAGTATGCATTTTTTTGCTTACATATTTACGTTCATTCTTATCTTGTAACTGATATGACGACCTTCGTGGCGTAGTGGTCACCATGCTAGTCCGCCACTACAGAGGTTCCGGGTTTGATCCGGTCAGGGCAAGTTGGAAAATGACCTTTTTCAAATTGTCCTGGGTCTTTGATGTTTATGTATATTTATTTGTTATAATATATAGTATCGTTGAGTTAGTATCCCATAACACAAGTTTCGAACTTACTTTGGGGCTAGCTCAATCAGTGTAATTTGGCGCGATATATTTATTTATTTATTATTTAATTATATAAGTATCTACCTAAAAATTCTTCATAAAGTTTAAGAGTACGTAAGTTTAGAATCTAGTTAACGAGCTTTTAGGTGTAGTTGATCTAGGCGATAGAGGCTTAGATGTGACGGGCTAGTCTGTGGGGGGGGAGGCCGGTCCGGAGGGGGGATCGGGCAGTGACCCTCGCCGCGCATTCCACTCGCGCGCAACGAACGGACCTGCTCTCTTTACTTTTAAGTAGAAAATGTACAAAAACGATTAAAGATATTGAGAAAGATAAAACTTCGAGCAATCAATTTAAAATTACTTTCATCGATAGTAGTTTAAAATTTTAGTACTTGGCAATATCTTTAATTACTATTCCAGTCTTTATGGTAGAGTAAAATTTTATTGTTAATCACGTACTTGTAATCTATAATTTCTTAGAAGTTTAAATGTACTTGTATTTATTTAAATACTAGCTGTGTCCGTGGGCTTCGCTCCCTGTAGGAATTTTGAGATAAGGAGTACCCTATGTCCTTCCCCGAATCTCAAACTATATCCATACCAAATTTCATCCAAATCGGTTCAGTAGTTTAAGCGTGAAGAGGTAACAAATAAAAAAAAACAAGCTCTCTTTCGCTTTTATAATATTATAGTAGGAAGTAGGATAGGATAGTAGGATAGGACGTACTTACACGTATTGTAAAATTTCATTTAAAAAAATACCTAATATATATTTTAAAGATCAGCATACCAAAAGTATCATTAATTTTGTACAGAAATATTTACGCGTCACGAATAAATAACTTACAAAGTATTAAGAATATTAATCGCTGTCGAGTTGGCTAGATCTATCTTGGAATGTTTAAAAAAACTTACCTATTGATTGAAATTGATTCGCTTCGTGGAGTGAATTTATAGAGTTACACTACCTTAGAAATGTCAGACTTCTACAGACGTTCGTTTCTTCAAACAGAATTTTTACAAGTGGATATAAAAATGAGATTGTAATGTATCTTCATAGTTAAGAACGATCCAGATTTTCTCATTATAGTAAATATAAGTGTAACCATTTAAATTGACGCAAAGCATTTCTGCCCATCAACTATAGTTTAAATTTTAAACTGAGGCTTTATAACCCAAAAATGTAAAAAGGGGAACTTCGACATATTATTAAAAATTGTTTTTTAAACATATCTTAACTCTATTTTTGTTACCAAGCTCTCCATTGCCCGTTGATAGGCAATATCTATTGGATTGGAAAAAAAAATTTCGACCCGAATTGACCTTTGGTATAACTTTTAGTATTTTAGAGTTATATTTATAGGCTTATTGTATTCATCCAGGTACACTATCACGTCTTTATATCTTACGGAGAAAGCTTGACGATGAGCATCAATAGTGATGGGTTGCTAGCCGCATCACCTATTGACATGACTCAAATTTGCGCCCATTCCCCTGATCAGCTTTTATGATTTGCGCGGTAATATCAGCAGCTAGTACAATCTATAATTTTTGTTTTCTTTCAGGCTAGAAAGTATGCAGTCTTATATATCATACCCGGACTAACCGTTATTGGTTTAAACTAAAACTACCTTATTGGGCCCAAATCAAAAAGATCTCCCGCAATATGTCACCTTATTTTTATCACATTCTCTTCATTTTAGTTAATATTGGAACGAAGTTCCTTATCACGCGCAAAAGGTGGCTAGACGGAAACAAATTAAGACCAAAAGTTGTAACGACACTTTTTGCTATAGTTGTAAGCCGTGCGGCGTGCGCGTATTTCTCTGTCTGTCTCTATCTCTCCTAATTAATCGAAAGGAACTTCGTTCCATCCGGGTGTCCCTTGACACCTCTCAAGGTTTTTTATTTCACTTATTTTTAAAGCTTGATTGCTCTACAGTAAAAATTGTTTACAATTAGCGCACTTAACTCTAAAAGCGTTCTCTCCCAGTCAACCATAGGGATAATCAGATAATTGGAATATGTTTTAAATCAATTCTAAGTTTTAAAATAAGACGAACAAAGTCCACAAAAATAAACAAACCAACGTTTCAGGGTCTAACAGGCCGTGCATGCATATTTTTGACATCATATTCACAATGCTGTCACAACGCTGAGTACCGTTTGCAAAACGAGGACGATTTTAAACCTGTTCTTGCGAATATCGTCGCTTCAATGAACTCGGTTATACCCCACTAAATTTTAAGCTGCTTTTATTCCATTAACTTTTAATACTATTACGTTTTTATCAATTCACGTTATTGCTTTTTTTACAATTTTGATATCGTGAGTCATTTCCTTATTTTCTTCAGTGGCGCCATCTATAAGTGAGTCTGTTCAAAACACATTACCAGTCGGGCCGTAATGGAAATATTTTTTAATGCAAGGCATTAACGGTGGACCTCCGTCCTCTCTGTAATTTCGAGCCACGCTTTTTTTATTCTCCGCTCGGACCATGATGGGATTCTGAGCGACTGTCCATATGATCCTTATCTCGAAGTATAATAAGAAGAGACAGACGTTACTTATATTTTATTTAACGTCAGGATTGATCGAATTGGTGCGATAAGGTGGCTGGGAGGCCAAGATTTGTTTATGTCATTAATTATGCGTATTCTTTACGATTATTGCCTCTGGAGATAATGTCCCCAATGTCTATTTGGTTTGAAGTTTAGATAGGGATACTGTCACGTTTTTGTCCTATACAAAGTAAAGCTAAGGCTCACAGGACATTTGCTTTTTACTATTATCTTTACAGTGATTTTATAGAATTATCTCCTGTATTTATTTTTTGTATTGTAATTCTCAGGATAGTGCATTTTTCTTTGACAGACAAGTTCTGCGCAAGAAAAAGACATTTAAATTCAAACGTTAAAGCCAAAAATTAGTTTAATTAAAGACTTAACTTACTAACTTTATCAGATATAACATTATTTTAATACTTTATCAAAATATGTAATTAACTAGAACATACTAGGTTCTGTATGTACTATAAACATTATGAAGTAGGTTTTAAATAAAGTTAAGTCCTCATTTTCAAGTTCAGACCAGCTTGGTTGTTTGATTTAGTGAGAATGGGTAGTTTTATAGTTCCAGCCGGTGCAAGGCAAGTTTCAAAGCGAAGTGGTAATTGGCTTGTTAATTCCAACGTGGCGGCGGCCTTCTTTGATCTCAACTTGTCTGACGACTGTTTCCGAATCGACGAACGAATCTAGTAGACGTCTCAAATCAATTGAGATATTGATTCACATTAAAATTTTAATTAAAAGTAGTATAACTTCCTATAATTTTTACTGCAAGCAATAACTTAGAATTAGAAACAAGTTATAAGGAAATGTGAAATTGAAGTCGTCATTAAATTTTATTATGTAATAAAATTTCCTGTGCGGGTAATGACTAATCAACGAACTTAGGGAGTTACTTCAACATAAAGAAATCAAGAAGATACCCATTACCTTTCCTGCTCATGTTATTTCCAATTTAAAATCAGCAGAAAACGTTTTCCTAGAAAATGGCGTTCTTAGTAAAGTAAATCCGAATGCTATTGACATCACTGGTTTAGTAAAACGTGCTACGTGAGCTGACAGGTCGATGTGTACTTTGTAGGAAACCGGTTGGTTGTCAGTCAGCGCTTGAGAGGCTAAGTTTTGACCTGCTGTTGATTTCATTCATGGATAGTTAAGTTAAACTTTCCCTTTAAAATAAATAGCAATAGATCCTCACAATAGCTTTAAGTATAGCTATCGACATGAGCAAAAAATAACAATCTTGAAAACCATATTATTTATAGTTTAAATCCTACTAATATTATTAATGAGAAAGTGAGTATGGACGTATTTTTCGCTTTGAGGCTTAAACATCTGAACGGGTTAGAATATACATATTTGTGCACTTTTTTGTACAATAAAGTTTAAATAAATAAATGAAATTTGACCTGTAGGTAGCCTTTTATCTCAAAGAACACTTGATTTCCGAAAATTACATGTTCCCACATTATCAAACTACATGCGTGGGTAACGTTGCGAGCAACAGCTAGTGACAAGTTTAACTATTTGATAAGCAAATTTAAAAAAAAACCCTACTGTTTAGGACGCCATCTAGGGTGATGAGTAGCAGAACTACCAATATGACTTGATATCCGTAGCGCCATCTGAATTTGCTAGAGGAAGCCTTTCGAGCGTTAGCCCCCAATAATTTTAAAATGTGCAAAGTCCTTAGATATGTTTCATCAAAATCGATTCAACCGATTTCCATCAAATATATTTAGATATATTTGATGAAGGACTTGCTATCACGCAAATCATTTTACGTAATTCCAGTCCATCCGTTCAAGCAATACGATGCCACAGACAGACAGACAGACTTGAGCGTCAAACTTATAACACCTCTCTTTTTTGTCGGGACCAAAAGTCATTGTTAAACCAAACAGAAATAACTATAAAAGTAACAGTGAATGTGCAAAATATTTAAAATCGAGTAGATTCTCTTTCAATTTAGCAGGTAGTTAAAAAAGCAATTTGGAACACGAAATGTATAGAGTACATTCCGAATTCGATACAAATGTGAATTTAACAAATCCAATTAACGGATAATTTACACATATTATACCTCAAAGTACCTACAATATTCTTAAATTACCCGTGAAATCGCCCATAAGGTTAAAGCATTTGCGGAAATCTTTACTAACTACTCAAATATTGAAATGAGAATAACAGGTAAACGAAGACTCCGATTAAAGCTGACTAGGTTCTGAATGGTTATTTTATTCTATATAAAAAAATGTTTTCTTTGAAGTAAAGTATCTTAACCCTTCAAACGTCGTCATAGCAGACACAATAGTAAAACAATACATCAGACGCCCGCTCCGGGCGTCCGACATTTAAAGGGCTAATCGTCTAGTCGAACCTGTCAATCGCGTTACCAATATTAGATACAAAATGTTTATATGATAATCGAAATCTAACGATTCTTCAGAAACAGGAGCATTAAACGATTGACTAGAATAATTGAACTACAGTTTTAAAATCGCCAATCCTTGATACTTGTTCAAAAACTATACCATCTTTTTAAGAAGAAGACTTTAATAATTTATCACTATTATAGTATGCTCTAATTATATCGGGTTAAATTGATTTTAAGTCTTTTATTAAGATCAGTGATGAGGACAAAACACAAAACTTTATGGAAAGACGAAGTTATTTTCTATGTAATGGAAGGAGGGTCATTATCATTCTTTTCTTTATTTTCTTATAAAATAATGATATATTATTTACGTGGCGCGTTCTTCGCATGACAACCTAAGGAATCTCGAGTCATCATCATTAAATGAGTTCCAGTGAAGGCGGCTGTGTTTCAATTAGATTTTTTGTCATGCTATGGGTGCTCACGATTAGTTTTTGAATTGTTTGCATTCAGGACATCATCAAATTCCATCGTGAGAAGAACGTTGTTTGGTAATGAGTGTTTGTAAAGTCACATACACAATACACATGTTTCTAAAATCTTTAATCCCTATTTCTGTCTTTCACCCCGACATAAGACAGGCATCTTTAAGAATTTTGCGTCTAGTATATAGAATGAGTATCTACTATCTAAATAAGTCTACTACTATTCTGTTTTCACTTGTCTTTAGATTTATGCTGAAATGAACAATGTAAGTACATCAATTAAAAAAAAAACATTGTTTTGGTTGTCTAAATAACCTACCGGTTCAATACTGGCTAACGATTAGTGATGTCAGAATTCAGGTCTTACTTCCTATATCAATTTGCGAGATGTTTCCTCTAATATGATCATTCACGCCTGTTTCAAAATCATTGTTAGGAAGAATCATTTCCTGATGTACCTAATGAGCTTTCAAAATTACTATAAAAACTACTTCGTGATGTATTGAAACTGCATTTATTTGTTGGATTTTAAATTAAAGTTATGTATTTAATCTTTATCGAAAATTTATTAAATACTTAGTAAAATATGTAAGCGTAAATTAGAATTCTCATAATGATTTAAGTTGGAATATCTCTGCTCTGACATAATTATATTATAGAAAAACTAAACTAATATATACAATTAAAATTAAACTATAGGAACCAGCATTAAAAAAATAAAGTTTAAATACTTAAATTAATCAAATATTCATTGAAACAAACTTTTTTTTAGCAAGCTTCTTTATTTTAATTTTGACTGTCACATCAAGTTCGGTTGTTAAATATAATTGTCATACAAAACTTTGAAGACCAAATTTACTGCCTTGTAAAACTGACAGTTACTTGAATTTTACCTTAGGTACATCTTAGGTAGATGAATTTTATTATATGTCTTTAATTAATCTGTTTTTAAAGTGCAAATGAATGATGGTCAACTTTTATAAAAAAGAATGAGAGAAATTAACTTACGAACTACGAGTAACTTAATACAGCCGCTGTTAATAATATTAATCGCAGTGATTGGCCACAAAATGCTTTTAACGTAATTCGATTCGGCCGAACTGGAACTCTTGTGGAACGGAACCACTTTATCTTGATCTTCCTCTCTCTTCTTTCTTGTTGATCGTACAGCTCGGATCGGGGGATCACGTAGAATTGGCAAGGGTCTGTATGAAATGGTAGTTGTAACTACTCTTGCGCATGCCTCGTCGTTGATTTTGCCTTGAGACTAAAGGCTCGGGTTACTCGGATCACGTTCAAGGTGCTTATACAGTTTAGTAGTGAAAATTTTACTAGATATTTTTTATTTACTCATTTTACACTACTGCATTGACGTTTGATAATATGAAAGTCTTAATGTTAATATAGTAGGTACTCATATGTGTATATCTACTTTTATTTAATTAGTCAAGTATTGTAATGGAAGTCTATAAATAACTCGACTCATATAAAGATCTGCAGACTTGTGTTCAAATTTACTCCGCCCATCTTCAGACATTCAATTAAAGCGCGGTATTTTATGGTACGATTCATTAAATCGATTCTGGCGAGCATTTATAAAATAATAACATATTACTCATATGGCTCCGTGGCTTAAAATATATTGAATTTCGCTTTTTCTGTTACAGGTACATTCATTCGAAGGAGAAGCCTTTCAAATGTACGGAATGTGGGAAAGGATTCTGTCAATCCAGGACCCTGGCTGTCCACAAAATTCTGCATATGGAAGAATCGCCACACAAGTGCCCTGTTTGCAGTCGAAGTTTCAACCAGAGATCAAATCTCAAGACGCATTTGCTGACACACACAGATCACAAGCCATACGAATGCAATTCTTGTGGGAAAGTATTCAGAAGAAACTGCGATTTACGACGACATGCACTTACCCATGCTGTTGGAGATGTCCCTCCAGGAGATGTCCTAGATGTCGGAGAAGAAGATATTGGAAGACCCGGATCACCTATAGAACCTGGATTTGATGATGAAGATCCTGAGTTATCGTCGCCAGAACATTCTCCTGTAAGACGAGCTAGATCGTCCTCAATTGAAAGTATTGGCAGAGAACAAAGTGAAGAAAGACCACGTAGAGCATCTCCATCCGCAGTTGAACGTACTCACTGTCATCACAATGAACCGAGAGATAGAGCGAGTCCATATACAATGCGACCTCAATATCCAGAGAAACACCGTGGCCAGTCCGCAGATATGTACGAAAAGCGACGCTATACTTCTGATGAAATCATCAAAAAAGAAATGGGCTACGCAGACATGCCCGAACCACCGATTAGACATCCACAGCTACAGATACGGAGAGATCTTCACCAAGTTTTGCCTCCAGATACTGTTAAAATGGGGCAAATGACAAGTCCGCCTATAGATCCTGGGCCATCAGGAATGTACTTGACTGCTTACAGAAAGCGAAGCCATCCACCTGATATTGGAGATAATGTAAGAACATGTGCAGCGGTATATAGAAGTCGTTCACCGGAACCAACAAACTTGACAATGCCTCGGCCACCTATCGGAAGCGGAGAAGTAGTAGTTGGGATACCTCCAACTATGATAGGAATGACTTCGTATCATAAATTTGGATTGCCTATGCCACCGCCTCATTCACAAATAGCTTATGGTCAGGTTCCGCATAGTGTTTTAGGGCCTCAACAAACTGTTGCCCAAGATTTAATAGTTAAACATGCACCTCCTAAAGATACAGTGCCAAGCACTTCTACAAGTGTTACTACTTCAAATGATGGCTTGCAAACTACTACAAAAGATTCTGAAGAAGCTACTTCAAGCTCAATTGCTAACGGCATAAAGAACATAGTCGGAATACAACCAAGTGCAAACCCGAAGCCTGGGACAAGTCAATCAAGTGGACCTAAGAAAGGTTTTAGTATAGAAGACATTATGAGACGTTGATATAAGGTTGACAAATAATAAAATGTACGAGGTGCAAGTTTAGATTTGTTGATAAGATTTTGTATGCAATTTATTTTTTAGATTAAACTTTTTGAAAAAGTATTATTAGTTGAGGTTCATCTAAGAGTTGTAAAATGCTAGAGGTATGTTTGTACGTATTTGCAATGTGGATTTGGTTTTCGTAAAGATCTCATAAGGTTTGTTTGTGCAGTGTTTTGTTTACCTCCAAATTTTAAAAATTAGTGTGTCAAAATTTTAATACTTTTGTAGGTACATATTTTTATTTGGTATGTTATTGTTGAGTGTTCGCTACCAGAACAAAACAATATGCAGTTATTGGGATCCCTCAGTGCTAGTATTGGTCATAATTTTATTACATAATAAGTTATATTTTGTATTAATTTAGGATTGTTAAGAAGCGACTGGTTTTAGATAATACAGCTGTTATTTATTGTTTAGATTTTTTTGTAAAATTAAGATTTAAAAACTTATGTAATTACATTTAAAGTTGTATTAATCGTGATTTCGTATAAGTTACTGGGCTGTATATAAATAATATTAATTATTGTAATAGATTCTAAGAAGTAAAATTATTTAAGTATCTCAAAACATTTTTTTCAAACCTTAATTATTTTTGAATTACAAATTTGGTTATTTTGAAAAAAGATGTCTAGTAAATTATACATTATGAAATTGTATCAGAAGCATGATAAAACTGTACTTAATTATAATATTTTTGTTGCTCAGATTTGATTTAATGCATTATATATGTAAATTGGTATTTTTTGTAACAATAAATTATAATAATGTGAAGTAAGTTTTGTATTTTTATTTTAAAGATAAACTTACTTTAAGTGGTTTTTATAAAACAAATAAAAACTGTATCGCTACCTACTTGAAAATATATAAATTTTGCTTTTTAAATCTAAGTAGTAGTAGAACGTCCTATAATAATAGATACGCAACACATCTAAGAAATAAAATGACAGAAACAAAAAGTTGCAACAATTTTAAACTTACACAAAAACTGGTTTGTTGCACTGACATATTAGCAAGCCAATTATATTATTAAAAGTTTGTTTTGCCCCAAGATGTCTGCGTGTTTTGTTTAGTGCAATCAAAATACTGACTTTGACTTTGAACCTTTTCTAAATATACATGCTGGTCTGGGAGAAGAGAAAAACAATGTACCAGCTGCTTTTCTTCACAGGCAGGTTGTAAAAGCCGATAGAGGGGATAGGCCTTGGGGTGTTGCACTTGTATCATGGATTGACTAGCTGTAAAGGCTAAGCTGGAATGTTCCGAACTGTGCTTTAATAGCTAATACTCGTGTCAGATTTATCGAGCTGTCTAAAGGCATCTGACGTAGCTCATTGACATCATTCTCAGAGTATTTCTCATCATCGGGAAGAAGTAGTGGTAGTTGCTTACTTTGCTGTGCGTGTGAGCAAGAGGCCCATACTAGATTTAGATTTTTCTAGCTACCTAATAGCATATGTCAAAGCTTGACGACTGCCATACAATGATGACAGTCGGCACCAACGGCTTATCATGCCATGGATTTTTTTATGCTACTTGTGGTCCACCTACCCAAGTGCGGACCACGCCTGATGTCGCTTTACTTGCAAGAGCTCTAGTAATGTGTACTCCCGTCGGACCACAAAGCTCCTCAAAGAGGTAGTTAAAATAACAGTAGGTACAGCCAGCATCATAGATACCTGACCCCTGCTCCATCTTTATCTTCAATTTTCTCATGAACTGAAAATAATGGTAACATGAACATATGTATTCAGAGAGATTTTAATGAAGTCTTTTTGAATATATACATTTTCATGTAAATATTATTTTCAATGTAGGAGGAGGAGGGGTCAGGTATCTCTGATGTCGACTGTACATCAGAAAAAATTCAGAGGTACTTACAACTTGTACAGCCAGTGCTTTCACCGCTTCTTACTGCTCCGGGCACAGCTGAGGATACATCCGGGAACACGCAAGGTAAGGGAGAGAGACAGAGTAAGAGTTGGGTTTTTATAAAAAAAATTCGCTATGAAAGGAAACTCTTCTTCTTTATTGAAATTTTGAATACGTACACACTGTAGGTATACATAATATAAGGCAAGGTAAGTGTTCACATTTGAAACTTTATCAAAGAAAATGTATTCGGTTCTTACAAATTGCCAATTACATTCTTACAGCCAGACAAGAGCAGGGGTTTAAGGAGTGCTATTCATTAGACGTCCTGGAAAATCTAGGCGCAGGTGCTTACTCGAAAGACTAGCACACAATATCACAGTAGAGAGATAAATAAAGAACCAATCAACCATGGCAACCAGTGGGCTCTAAATATGATTTATTTCTTTCAATGAAACCAAAGACGGAAGAAACTTATTTTTCGTCAAAACGTTGACGTTGTTCGGGCCAAGTCACTTTCCAAAGTATATACCAGCCCGGTAAAATTCATCCCATCAAAACATTTCATCTGAAGTATAATGCTCTGTGCTTTTGGCGTCTCGTCTTGGCGGGGGCATTCCCGTGCACTCGGATTTTGAATAAAAAAAATAACTTTGTTGTGAAAGGATTTGATGCAATCTAGCTATATCAGATGCCTTTAGGCAGCTTGTAAAATGGAACACCAAGTACCCAAATAAAAACAAACCTGAAATGCTTGTATTTTTAATATCCAACTATATCTTTTAACATACATATACATATTCTGTTTGTGTCTATGGGAGGAAAAGTAGGTACCTAGTCACTTGTGCTAATACTGTCGTTTCAATCCAGAACTGGTCATGACCAGAAGACTAATAAAGAAGTAGACGCTGACGGCCTAAACTTTGCTGTTATTCATAACCCAATTGTCAACTTACTTGTTTCTTATTTAAATAATAAATGGGGGTCTTGGTGTTTAACTATAGATATTAATATGTGTATTCATCATAAAATATATCACAAGTTAATAACTTACTGAATCTGTGCTGTATATTAATATACCGGCGGCGCGGAAGGACGTAAAAGATAGTACATACACAAACAATCAGACGAAAATCACAATAATTGCAAGTTTGTATATATATCGGCTAACACATTGGACCTCGAACAGCCCGCTTTATAAGCAAAAAGGTGTTTCTTTTACGACTCCAGTTTACGAGGCGTTACTGAGAGAGACCCATTCCGCTACTTGGGGCTTTATGCAAATCTGTTGCCGCCGACGAAAAAGAAATAATAAAAATATTTTTACGATCGAACGTTTCTCGATATTTTAATCCGATGCAATGTGAAAGTACCGATGTGAAGTGGCAATCGATTACGATCGAGAGATTCGCAATGCTGCCGAATTTTTATTTTGGTGCAGATTTTTTTAAGAACACTCTCACATAAAGGTGCCACGTAAGACGGTATTCTAATCGTTTTTATTATTCATATCAATAAGTAACATAATCCGAAACTGATAATAAAATGTTCAGTTTTAATCTGTTCAACAATAAGTAAAATTCTTTTAATTTTAAATCTGATGGAGGGGAAACTGTCAGTAACAGAAAAAGGATGCAAGTACAGTGCTCTTGACGTCACTACTATTAAGTCTCACGCGTACGAAAGAGATAGTAAGACTGATGTCCCCACTACGCTCCCACTCATATATTTGAAATGATAATTACTACTTCATTAATGGTACGTGGGGTCCAAGTACAAAAAAAAATATTAAAAAAGTAACCCCTCGGCTTGTCGACGCCGCTGGTGACAAGAGGGCTGGCTCATATCTCGCGCAGAGGATTGCAGTAGCTATTCAGCGCGGGAATGCAGCCAGTGTTCTTGGCACCATGCCACATGAACAACATTCAGATTTTTAATTTAGATTGTAATTTAGATTTTTAATTTACTTTTTATATTTAGTTCAATAATTATTACTTGTTTTCACAGAAATAAATAAATATTTTCTTGCTCCTCTTAAAACAGTATATTTTCCAGCGGCCAAAAACATACACAGTAAAAATATAGGTTAAAGGGGACTCATGTTTAGGACGCTTTAAAAAAGGTTCTGAACACGAGTAAGTACCAAAGTATCCTAAGTTAGCTATGTATTAAAAGCTTCAAACAACTTCATTCTTATATGATGCTAAATAGAGTCAGGCGACATAAATCACTTATTGCTTCATTAGATACCTATGTAAATTTTATCACAATTACCTGCGTGTTTTAATATAAAATGTCAATATATATATAGTGTTTTAGTGTAGGTAAATACCTAGGTACACTATTTTAATATCTGTAAAAAAATGTGTCATATCTTACTTACTCTCATATATTTGGCCATGCTGTGTACACTATAGTGGATATACTAGTTTTGTTTTTTAAAGCTTACAAAATGTTTTTACAAGCTGTTTGTGTGCCTTATTATAAAATAAAACCGGTCTAAGCTCTCTCTATCCCGGTATAGATGTAGCTATCTAGAAACAAAAGCTAGTCATAGCAAGATAGTTGTGTAATCATTAGCAACACAAGTAAATTAACGGAGAACATGAGAGAGAAAATTCCACGAAGCATAATCAAGCTTGAGGAATTTTCTCTTTCATACATGGAAATTTCTAAGTGGCCCTACCCGAAGAACAATTATAGTCTGCAGACTGGCTTGTTAAAATCCTCATAAGGTTTTGCGTTAAGACTCGGTGGTTATCATTTCTATCTTTACTGCTTGCTTACCATACGTGCTGTGTTTTAGTACCTGACGTTTGAGGATTACTAAATACAAGGTATTAAACCACCTCATGTCTATTATTACACGATTGTATATTTGAAGTATTTTTTTTAATGCTTTAGGAGTTAAAAGGTTTGTTTGAAAAAAAAAATTTCTAGAGCCGAATTACTTACTAAAACAAATGAAATAAGCCCAAACTCGATGGAGTTACGTTGTTTTATTACTGAGTTCCATTGACCACTTTACGTCTTCGTGATCAGAAGGCATCGTCAAACAAGTTAACTTATCCTACTCAATAAGGTTATGTTGTTTTATAACTAAGTTTTTTCAAATATCTCCCAGCTCCATTATCAGACCAGCTCGTTGACTTCATAATATGGTATTGTCATCCGACTTTCACAAGTGTACAAAATTTCAATCGGTTGAGGATATCTGGTTGAAAATTGGGCTACAAAGATTTGACCTACCTAAACAAACATACAAGATACATTGCAAGTTAAAAGCTTGTAAGAAGTAAGTACAATGTAAGTACCAGCTGTTTTTCTTTCCGCGCAGATGCGTGGATATGTGATAATCTGAGGAATCATATCAATGCCATGTATATAGTTAGTAACCGTCACTATTTTGATTGGTTTATGTAGGAGGAACGTGGCCTTATCCTTAAACTCTCTGTTTATCCCGTAAGAGATAAAGAAAAAACAATAATGTATTATTTATATAAAATAGGTTTGACAGATTCAATTATTATTATTAAATAGCTAATATTTTATGCTCTATTTGTATGCCTCTAGGACGAACCTTAAGCTAAAAATGGGTTATTTCAGTGGAACAATTATTATTGATCTATATTGATATTTTCAAAAAGATTGCTGGAAAGAACTGGATTGCCAAGTCTAGGCATAGGATTCAATGAGGCACACAAACGGTGGAGGTCACCCATCCGATAAACAATAAAAACTAAAACCTCTAGTCATCTACAATGTGGAAGGGACATACCCGTAATAAATCGAACCACATACTAGATAACTATTGTATAATGAAATTAAAATAACAGTTAAAAGTTTAAAAAAAAATCCTTCAGTCATTCCTTGCCAATAAGTGCAGCCGTGGGGGCTATTTGTACGAAATGTCGTGTTTTTTTTTGTTTTATGACTTTTCTTTTATTATCACTATAGTGATCTTGTATAGCCCGTGGTTCGATTTATTATAGGTTTATTGTTACTACGTGTTACTACGTTGTATATTATCTAATGACCTATTACGTAACACTAAAATTTAAATCTAATAGTTCTCACGCTATTAAAAATGTTTCAATTTCCGGTCAATCAGAATCAGGATACCATTACACGGTAGTTCACGGTACGCAACAATTACTAAGAAATCAATATTACGCTGACAGTGACTCAGTTGAAACTTGAAAGCTAGTACGTATTCAGTACGCAACTTTGGTGTTCAAGTAACTATACTCGACCGTTTGCTGACACACGGCTAGAAAGCCTATAAATTATTTATTCGTACGTGAGATTCACGCGGTTAGAAGTCTGTGAAAATAGAACCCATGGAATTACATGCAGTAACGCACACGACGCGGAAAAAGTCCGGCGCGCGTCGAATCTATCGCGCTATCAAAGACTAAAAAGTGCGGCACGGATTAGTCTGTTGTCTGCGTTGGGCCTAAGTTTTTGTGTTTAATTAGTAATCTTTAGTAGGTATACCTATTGGTAGTAAGTCATAATGATATAATTCGATTTTATTGTTTTATAATATAAGTGTGATAACATCGACTGATTGATCTAATTATCTCATAAAACTTTTTTGACATTAATTACACAACACAAGCAACATAATTGTGAAGAGTGGTATTTTAGAAAGCAAAATTAAATTATTTTAATTTATTTATTCATTTGAAATTTTAATTCCACGCTAACTTCTTTTCTTTCATATTTATAGTACACACCAAGCAAACGTAACAACTATCTTTACAGAATTACTATTAGAGTTTGCCATCCTTCAGTCATCTGTCAGTCTTCTGTTTACTACATATAAGTGTTTCATCTTCTAATTTTTATTTATTTATGTACCTACACTTGACATCTCTCAAAAATATACTTACCTATAAAAATAAATATAACCCAACATTGGTACCTTGGTGCTACCAATTTCTGAAGTAATTTCTTCCAGAACACCTGTGACAGGAAATGGGAAGAAAAAGGTTTCTTCACTCGACAAAAATTATATATATTTTTTAATTTATCTCAGCTTTACAATCTTATTTGCCATGTGTCATTTTATAGTCATGTGTGTGACAAAGACAAGTTTTCTCATCACGTACCACACAGTGGTTTAGATTACCTACACGGGTTTTCCAGCATTTCATATTAAGATAAGGTTCACATTGTCTAAATTAAACATAACAAGAGGTCCATTTCCCTTATTATGTTATTCAAGGGTCGCAAAATTAAAGTAATTTCTTTTTTTTTTTGCGTTTTTAACAAAGTGACTGTGTTGTGTTTTACATTCTCACTCGCCACCCACTCGTCCGTTAAACTCGACTAGTGTAAACTAAAATTTATTTAGGAATTCTGCTCACGATGCAGATTTACGATTATTCGGAACTGTGTGTGTCCCGCCGAATCTGACGTGTATGAGGTTCTCTTCTAGGTAACATTGTAAGTCACCCTTGATTTGCATGTAGAAATACCCAGCAATATTTTTTTCTATAAAGGAAAAATACCGCTAAGTATATAAAGTTTCCATAATCTTTCCGTAGATGTCGTAGAAGGCGACTTAGGAAATACAAGCTAAACAAAGCTTATAATTATTAATGAGACCTCTCCAACCAGTCTGGTCAGCGTGAAAAGTGTAGGCCAAGTCCTCTGGCTGCTCTGGCCAAGTATGGCTCTGGTAGTACGGAGAGGGTCGTGCTGCTGCAATGGAGACAAAAAGACCTGATGATGATGATGACATTGACATTGAATTTTTTTTATAATTATATTTTTTTCTATAAAAGAATGTACTGCTAAGTACATAAATTTTAATATAAGAAATGAGCACGAGAACGAGACAAATTTCATAAGCTTTCGACTTATCGATTTATCTAGCTTGGTCAGATCAACCTATCATAAGCGCAACCTGTGATAAAGTAGAGTTGATAATAATGGAACTACACTAGATCGCATATTTTGTAGTCACATTAATTTCGTAAATATATGTTATAATCATTAGTTGGAACTAGACAGACTGAACCGATAATTGCCTATTGTACTTTTGGATTTATTTAACTGTTATTTTCATTAGTTGTGGTGCAATAAAGTGTTTTTACTTATTTATTTACTTATTTAATTAAGCGTAAATCAATCTAAAAATCATTGTTCTTTATACGATATTTAATCTTAAGTAAAGAAAGAAAGAAAGAAAGAAAAATTATTAAGTATTTTTAAAAATATATGTTTGAAAAACTATGAAGTTTATTTTCCGTTCCAACTAACCACTTTTTTCCCAGACAAAAGCCCAGCTCTTAAATTGAAGAATAAATGCTTTTTAAACCAGTCCACGTCTAGAGATAACCATCGGGTAAAAAACAAACATATTAATGTTGAGACTAAACGTATCTTCTCTTAATTAACAAGGATTTATTGCTGCTCGCTGTGTGATAGAGATAAAATGGAACTAGTACTACAGCCCAGTTGGCTGTTTAAGTATAATAAGATCTATGAACATATTCGTAAAATAGCAATTCTTGGAACAAAGATAATTTAATTAAAACTTTATTGATTAACAATTAAAATTGTTTACAATTGGCGGACTTAACGCTAAGAGCGTTCCCTCCCAGTCCAGCATATAATATATACCTTAGATTATAGTATGACATAAACATACACATATTTATTACATACAATATGTACACACATACGAGTATATACCTATATATAAAGGCAAAAAGTGTAAGATTTCTCCGTTATTTTTTTCGTCAGGACCTTTTTAAGGTGCAGGAATTTTTGGGTGATTTTAAGGACTTAAAGTTTTTGGAACTTCGTTTTAACGGTGTTTCACGACATTTAAATTTTTATTTTACGTACCTACGTGCGAGTACATACCTTATCACGTTTTTATCCCTAACGGGGCAGTCAAAGCACTTTGGGTCTTGCGAAAAGAGTGTCTTGCAGCTCCAAGCAGATAAGTAGAGCGCAGTGTCATAATACATTTTTAGCATGATAAAGAATTTGAACGGCTAAGTAAATCCTCTTAATGAAGAACAATCTAGGAAATGGGCTAGAATCTGAATCATGTTACTATACGATATGACTAGCAACCCATCACTGTTTAGAATTATTATTAATCTTTCTATCTTTACGTTTAACATAAAGCTTAGCTAGAGGCTCTGTCTGCCCCGTTAGGGATAAACATACCGGTCGTCTTTGATAAAACTTGCTCTTGTAAGCCTGGCCCTTAAGTTCTTAAAAAATAACGCGTTTAATTTAATTAATAACATTAAAGCTATAAAAACTAAGTCTGTCTCTTCATTTTACCTTAAAGAAAGTATATAAAATCAGAAACAATCAAGAAGCACATAGTATAGTCACTCCCAACGGTATCGGCCTATCAGCCGATCTACTGAACTGGTCGCATTGTCCAGCTTGCAATTTGATCGCAGAGACCTACGAGTTAGGACATTGAACTATAGTAAAACCTAAAGACCACGTTTTTATAGCGTAATAAATACTGGGCAGATACTTTACCAGTCCCCAAAAAATATACATCGATATCATCATCATCAATTCAGTCATTTGGGTTGAAATCTATCATTTTGGATATCCTTGGGAGAGGGATGAGACTCATAGGTGTCTCCCAAGCTAGAGCGACCAGCATCCTGTATAAATAAACATTTTTTTTTTGCTACTAAAGAAGAAAGCCCAACAATTGATCAGTCAATTATGCCAACCATTATTCGACACAATATTTTTTGACTTCATGGAAAGTTGTTTAGTATCATAGACTTCATTGAGCCTGAAAATACATCATCATCATCAGGTCTTTTTTAGTCTCCACTACAGGAGCACGACCCTCTCTGTACTATCAGAGTCATACTTGGCCAGAGCAGCAAGAGAATACATGGTTTTAGTATATTTAGCTTAGGCATACAAATTCTGCTCGTCAACGTCTGTTCCTCTGAATAACGCAGAAGCAGAAGTGGCCGGTGCGTAGAAGAAGAAGAAAACAAATATCAGCACAGTTGTTGTCTTCAAGCAGAAGCGATGCAATAGTTCAAAACATAGAAAAAAACTCATTTAAAAAAAAAAGAAGAATAGAGAGTAACAATAAAGGAGAATTTATAGAGAGTTGTGAGCGTAAAGAAGTACCTACCTTAACGTGAAATCCGCTACCAATGTATTTTCTCCAGTCACCGCTGTGTTCGCTTTGCAGTAGATTGTACATAAGTACGTATTAGCTGAACAGCGCTGACCGCTGGCGGATCGCATACCCCAATACAGGATGTAGGGTTGTCTACGTAGGCAATACGCTATTTTCCAACAAGTCAAATCAGCAACTTTTTACTAAACGTCAAAACAAACAGTTTCTATGGGATTTTGTATGAAATACAGGCAGATGACGTCATAGATTTTTGGAGTCAAATAGCGTTCTTATTATCAGTTTTTCTACAATAATAAATTTAAAATAACGTTAAAATGGATATGTTTAAAGACAAGTGACATTATTTTGCGACGCTTTATTTTTGTATTAGTACAAAATAATTTATTTTTGACTTAGGAAAGTACCCAATTGTTGGTTATTTTATGTTTGTGGCCAACACTGGACATCAAATGGTTATTATTGCAGATATTGCACAGCAGTATCTAAACTCTGATTTTATTTAGTTTAAGAAATTAAAACTAGATGAAAATCCGTTTGATATTTTTATCTAGTTTTAATGATGACAGAAACAAGAAAGATACAGTTACCTATATGTTACCTTCTTCAACAGTTATGTTGTCTAAGACATTTGATATAGCTGAAAATGCTCTGTCCAATGATTAACAGCTGGAATCAGCAGCTTAAAGTGCCTTCCGAAGTAACCAAGGTAATTTATGACACTGTGTCACCGATCGCATAGGCAACGAACGGTAAAGGATAAATCAGCCAACAATGTTTTTTCCAAAGTCGCCTTTATGTCCGCATTGCAGTACCTTTTTCCTGGTTGAATCCTTAACTGTACTACTTCGAAACCTAATGGCCACCTTCCAATTTTATCTTCAGCCAGGATAACATGCAAGGATAACCAGCCAAGTGCGAGTCGGACTCACGCACGAAAGTTCCGTATCATCGTCTATAAAAAAATCACGTTTGTTGTATGGGAGATTCTGCTTGAAATACATCATCTGTGAAAACAGCTGTCCAGCTATCAGGGTTTACGAGGTATAAGCATGATGATAGACATACGGACAGACAGATAAACAGACAGACAGACAGAATAGGGTCGTTTTTATCCTGTGGGTACGGAACCCTAATTACCTAACTTATATAAACACACTAACAAACAGCACTAGGTAGAATGGGAAAAGTGAAAGGAAACCGTTGCACAGCATTAGCACAAATTAATGATAACCTAACCAAAGCAAGTGCCAGCCCTAAACCATCGCCGATACATTCTACCGGTCTAATTAAAACGGTGCAGGGACCTTTTATCGGAGATATGGCTACGGTGTGGAGACACGCGAACTCCAGATTCGAGAATGTCGAGGATAAGAAAAAAAGAATTAAAATTTAATCTAAATCAAGCTTAACATTTTTTGAGGTCATTGATTTATTCAGCTGTTGCTCAATATATTTATGTGTAGATCCTGAAATTTGGAAAAAAGAGTCTTGTTCTTCACCATGCTTCAATAAAAGGACAACGTTAAAAAATATTGGCAATCCGAAAATCATTTCGCATTATATTAATAACCGAAATCGATTTGAGGCAAGACAACCTGTTTTAAAAATATATAATATTTAATTTCATAGTTTTCTGATAATAACATAAATTAAGGGTCCTGAGTAAAATGTTTAAGAACAATAAAGCAAATTTTTTTAGTTTTTTTTTGTTAGCTAATTATACATCGTGGAAGGCTATACTAGATAGCTTTAGCTTTAGAAAAAAAATACTTTGCTTTGGAATTTCCATACTAGTGTGCAGCATCCGGAAAATTTGTATTGAAATGTCATTTTTTTTTGGTTTCCTGACTCTTAATTTTGTTATGTTATAGTGAAGGTTGGATTTATTACGGGTAGGTATGTCCCTTCCACGTAGAATAGATCAAAAACTCAGAGGAACTAAAATCATGGCACCACCTCTTATATTTTAATCTGTGTTGTAAAGGTGCCATGTTCAATTTAGTTCCGATTTTTTCCGCAATATGGCGAGGTCTGCTAACCTAAATCATTTCAACCTAGCACACAACTCACATCGGCCGCTTGTGTCTCCGTCTCATCTTTCAGTCACAGAAGCTAAAGTGGGCTCAGCAGCGGCATCAGTTGAAAACCTCAAACGACGCAAATATGAAAGTATCGGAAATTACTACATATTTGAACCGTTGAAACTTTACTTTTGGACCGTGGCCATCTGCTCATAAATTATACTGCGCTATCTCAAGGAAACTGATTGAAATTTCCCGTGACCAGAAGGCTGGCCTATATCTAGGTCAGAAAATAAGCATTGCCATACAACGTGGCAATGCAGCCAGCCTTCTGGGCACGTTACGGCAGGGTAAACAATTACCTGGCCTTTTTTATTTGTAAATTTGTTTTAATTTGTAGTGTATTTGTAGTGAGTAGTTTTTTAATCTTTATTTTCGTGTATTTTTTATTTTATTTTTATTTTAGTTTTTCGTGTATATAAATAATATACTCCCATCTAAATTAAGTTGTTTTACTTAAGTTAATTCAAATGTGCCATGCCACGATAACATCAGTATAGTGAAGAAAAAGTTTATTTGTTCATTAAAGGTGAAGTGAAGACTTATTAGAGCTTCTAAAAGCAAACAGCCGGCCTGTTATTTTTAAAAATAAATAATTACATTTAGTGCTTAATACCTCAGCGGCATTTTCTAACAATAATTCATTAATTGCATAAACAACTTTTGAAATTTAAATAAGTTTTATGATTTCTACGGAACGCAACCAATAATCTATAGAGTGGTGTTGTTTTAAATTGGCGTATAATAAAATAAATCAGTAAAAAGTCAATCCTTAGATAAAATATAGTTTCGTTATATTTCTAACACCCCTAGACCTTATAAGGTACCTATTTGCCAAATTTGGAGTCTTTAGCTTAACCCAGCGGTTTGGCCTGTGCGTTGATACATCAATCAATCACTTTTGCCTCTTTTAATATATATAAATAGTTAAGCTGTTGCCCGCGGAATATCTAGTTGGGCCTATATATTTTTTTCCTACCTAAAACATTTTTCACTAGTCGCATTAGTTCCATAAATAGATGAAATGATCAATTTTGGATTTAGTCAATGAGACTGCGAACGACCTGCTGCTCGTCAAGTATTTTTCTATTCAGAAATACTATAAGTATATACAGAATACATTTTCATGTTAATATTATTTTGAATTTAAGGCAAATGGTACTAAAACCCAGCAGAAGTGGCGCCCTCATTTAAAACAAACTATTTAAAAGTAAACACGATAACAATCAACAATTTGGTCTCCATTAATTCCAGAAAGACCTTCAAATCATTCCATGTACTTACGAACGCTGACAGTATTATTGATAGTCAAATTATATTTTTAGGCAATTACTTTCAACGGTCTTTCATAAAATAATTCGATGTCATAGAAGGCAACTTAGAGAGTTCAATCTAAACAATGCTTATAAGCATAAATGAGACCTCTCCAACACGTCTGGCCAGCATGGAGAGTGTAGGTTAAAATCTCTAGCTGCTCTGGCCAAGTATGGCTCTGGTAGTACACAGAGGGTCGTGGTCCTGCAGTTGAGACTTAAAAGACCTAAAGTTGATGATGATGTCTTCATCTATTTATTTATTAAGGAATTAGGAAGACTCTTCTTCAGTCACAGTCGGGTAAGCATAAACAGCAGCCAGTGCACACCGGTGCAGTATACAAGGCTGCAGTATCAACTTGCGCCGACATTCTGGCTGGAAACCAGTTTCGTTCCCTTTATAGTGCGGACCGCCTGCGCTGCAGCTTGCGTAGGGTGACCATAATGCTGTCAATACAATACACATACTATTACGTATTGTAATTTGTGCTTATTTACCTTATTTCATGTAAATTGCGTGTTACAGGAAACAATAATTTATATAAGGTCTAACAAAATGTACTGATGCTATTTTAAGGGTGAGTTCAGTTCATGATTCTAAATAACTTTCTTAGCGTCCCATACAATTTGACCGATCAGCGGATCCGAGTTTGAATGGAAAGCCAAAAATAATTTTGTATTTCGACATACGTCTTTATGTACACGGTGATTCGTCATCGGTATTGGAGCCGAAGGCTCCTTCGTAAGGATCGTTAGTAATCTATACATATAATAAAACAGTAAAAAAACCGTGTCTTTACATTAAATATATATTTTTTTAAATTATTTGGGGGCTATGGTGACATAGTAATATAGTAAGAATTTAAAAAAAGTCTGTCTGCTTGTCTATCTGTTTGTGTGTCTGTTTGTACACCCTAATCTCTGAAAATGTCTGTTTGTTCACTGCTGGACATAGCCCCCCAAGGTTTTCCAAAACAACCGATTTAAAGAGGCCTGCATCCAGCATTATACTGCGATGGTCCTTCGACCATCTAGTCGGTGGATATCTTACTAAAATTTTGTCTGTTTTAAAAAACATACTATCATGTCTTTATCCCTAACGGGCAGACGGAGTACTTTGGGTCTTGCGGCTTTAAGCAGTCAGAGCCCAGGGCCGCAAGACTAGTAGGTGAGTTTTAGCGTGATAGTGGGTGAGAAGGAGGAAACCGAAATCAAAATAGTAAGTTGCTAGCCGCATCGCCTATTAATATGATTAGCATTTTCGCCCAGTCCCTCAATCGATTTAAAATACAATACAGTGAATAAAATACATGTCCATATTTTTCAAAACTTTTGGTGCCCCTAAGAGCCAAGAAGTTATGCGCGTAGAGGATAATAACGAATTGAAACAGGCTGTTTCTAGAGCTAGGGTAATAGCGTATCATGGAGGCTTTAATTAAAAAAATTGAACAAATTTTACATAGCCTTTAAAAGAATATCTAATTAATGTTTGTAAGAAGTATTTGTGTTGGTCGCAACATAGGTAATCATTATTAATCTGATATGTTTCTTTTTTATAATTATAAGTTCACCTGACGATAAATATAGTGTAGGTCTAATCATAGGTAGATCAGTATAATTCTTGACAAATAAAAAAAATTGCCAGAATTCCCAAAGGGCAATGGATTTTTAGCTGTAATAGACACAGAACTTGCAATAAATAGTTACCTTTAAATATTACTTATCAAAACTATGTATGTAACTAGATTACGAAGATTGTGGAAAACCTTAAATCCTTCTTGTTTATGTAAAAAGATTTTGTGAACTTTTTTGGTGAAATTTTCTAGTGATTTAAAACTAATAAATTAGACTTCAATGAATACGATTCCGGTCGGTTATGCCCCTTCCTAAAACTGGTTCCTATTCGTAGTTATTAGGTAAAAATTTTTAAAAATAGTAAGTTCTTAAACTACTTGCTTACCTATTTTTTTATATAAAATAATTAATATTATTAATGAAAAGTTTGTTTGATTGTGCTTTTCAATGGAGGGAACATTTAAAAAAAATCTTTTTTAAATGTTAAGTTTTTAAAGGTAAAGTTATTATGGCTACATTTAAAGAAGATTTGCTAGAAAAAGAGAGCTTCCTAACTTGTTCGTTTCTACTAATAATTCTTACTTCATAAATACAAGGTTAAAATATTTTAACCCATATTTAAATCTAGAGTAACAATATTTCAAAATAAATACACGTAGAAAAGTCTCATTGTATTCCAATGGAAAATATATTTTACTCCTTTCTTCATTTTAAACGCCTCGTACTATCTCTTTCTGGCGTTTTGAATTGCGATTGTATCTGTCCTTGTCACCAAACAATGCATACTATCTAAACAAAAAGAACAAGTTGAGATAGTGTGGCGCACTGCTGAGATGTATCGATAAAATCTAAGTTTATATTCCGTTTTATATCGCATATAATTTTGAAAAAAAGGCTTTGTTTAAAGTAGAACATCTGTATAAATGTGGTAATAAGTAAAAGCAGCTTTCATATTATAGGTGTATATTGAATTTATTGTTTCTCACTGTTCTAAGAACCTAATTTGTCATTTATAACTATTGGTAACTTCGGTACTAACTGACAAAAATATAAAAGATCTAAAATAAATAGTCAAGAACATTAACTACTACGCATTTAAATACGAATAAAAAATTTGCAATTTGATAAAGAAATTGACGAAATATAGCATTGTAAGTAGAGATGTGCCGAGCGGCAAATTCCCCGTTGCCGGCAATATTGGCAATATTGCCGATCCACTTAAATTGCTTTATTATATCAAAATTCTAATAATTTTGTAAATAAACTTGAAATTAATTAAGAAATAACCGCCTAGGTATTAATCGGACTCGCGCACGCAGGGTTCCGTACCATTATCTATAAAAAATCACATTTGTTGTATGGGAGCCTCCCTTAAATATTTATTTTATTTTAATTTAATTATGTATTTTTATAGTGCATATACAACTAAATATTCTGTGAATATTTCAAGCCTCTAACTGTTGCCGTTATTAATATTGAGCTAAAACGCTAAAAAACACGTTTTTGTGTGGGAGCCCCTCTTAAATATTTATTTTATTCTGTTTTTAGTATTTGTTGTTATAACGACAAAAGAAATACATCATTTGTAAAAATGTCAGCTGTCTAGCTATCACGGTTCATGAGATACAGCCTGGTTCCAGACAGACGGACAGACAGGCGCATGGAAAGACAGACCGACGGACAGCGGAGTCTTAGAATTAGGATCCCGGCAAAACGGGACCGGCTAATTCGGGCCTGATTGCGGAAAATTTGTCCTCGAGGGAAGTAAAGATCCCGGTTTTACCCTTTGGATATAGAACTCTAAAGAACTCGCCGCATCCGCATCCGAAAATGCAGAACATTTGCATTCCTTTATATATCTGCATCGCAGCTTCGCATAGGTTGATGCGGATGCGAATGCGGATGAAAATAAAAGCTTCTGGATTTCAATGAAAATCTACTTAATTAGTGGATAGTTAACTATTAGTTCGCCCGAATTGTGAACCCGAGAACCTCATATTTCAGTAACCTCTTGACAGATTCGGCTCATGTTTTATAACTTAAGACTGATTTGGTTATGTCCGAACTTAAAAATTATATTGACACGCGCCAATATTCCTAAAGATCCGATAAAAGATGCTCAAGTTTCCGTCAAATAAACATACATAAATACATACAAACGTTGGATTAGTTTTTAACATAGTTTTTAGTTTTTAACATAATAAATAAATAAATAAATATATAGGGACAAATTACACTGGATTGTTCAAGTAGACTCTTCGCTAGCTTTGCTCGCTCGTTCAATGAAGAAAAACACTTCTTTTTTGGTTGATCTCTAAAAATAGTGTAAAACATCTAGAATAATACTGTGTTTTTTATCTTTAAAACTGACTGACATACGCCGCGTGGCATGGCATGTCCAAAAACGGCCCATTACTACGTGACGCTTCGATGACGTCATTGAATAACGTACCGGGGGGCTGGCCGGTTAGTGCGTATTTCTGCGTTTGGACATTGGTTTGGACGAATATTTCACACACATTAGATATAAAACGGCTAATCTGCTCACAAGAAAATCATGTGTTATGATAAACTGCACTAGTACCACGGTAAAAACACCAGAAAAGCTGTTTTTTCAAGTTCCTCGAGATTCAAAAATGCGAAAAATAAATGGTTTAACTCTGCGAAGAGAGCTGATCCTGTAGCGGTTAAAAGTTATGTACTACAGTGTTGTGAAAACCAAAAAAGAACGAGCGAGCGAAATGAGTGAAGCGAGCGAAGCTGTTCTCCGAGTCTAATTTAGTAGGCACAAGTATTAAATAGAATATTTTAGTTTGAACATGAACTAAATCAGTCAAGGGGTTGCCAAGATATGGGATTTGCTAGTACACAGTTTAGGTCAAACTACTAGAATGATATACATCGGGGCAAACTACTAGAATGATATACATTTTCAAACATATTAAAACCTTATTTAGTATTTCGCCCTGAACTGTGTACTCTCTAACCCCATGTTCGTAATTCTATTAGCCAAGTCTACACGCATAACAATTTTTTAAAATTTCCGATCAAAGAAACTTAAGTCACCGTTATTTATGTAGGTACTAATTGAAATATGTAAAAAAAAACTTCGTAATCGCATCCGCATTCGCGAATGTGAACCTTTAATAATCCGCATCCGCGGATGTCGAAGTTGTTTTATCCGCAACAACCATGGTCTGCATTTGGATGGGTCACCACAAGTGGCATAAAATTTTTTGAGTCCCTCTGTGCTTCGGAAGGCACGTTAAGCCGTTGGTCCCGACTGCCAACATTGTACGGCAGTCACAACACAACATAAAGCAAAGATACGTGTAGTCAAGTTCATACTAAGTATATGAACATGTCTGCAAATATAAGTTTGCAACTTTTTTACGTAACGAAACCCTCAATGGGCAACCGACTCACACTTGGCCGGTTTATTTTTCAGATTACCTACTTAAAATAGTAATTATTTCTCGCCTAAGACAAGTAATATTGACAAATCTGTATGTACCGGCAATTTACAGGGAATTTTGCCGGCAATATTGCCAGTAATTTGCCGGGAACATTGGCAGTTTGTAAGTAGGATCTATATTTTTTTAAGATGTCTTATATAATACGTTTAGATACATTTATTTAATGAGTTTTTTAAATCAATATATCTAATATTCTCAATATTTAGGCAATATTCCCCAAAATTGCCACTTCGGGCAATCTTGCCGGCAGCGTTGCCGGCAATATTCCCAATGTTGCCAATGTTGCCGGCAACGGCACATCCCTAATTGTAAGTAATGTTTCAAGTTCATTGTTCGAGGCGAACTACGAGTATAAAGATTGTTACTTTTATACTTCAACTTTTTAGTGCCAAAATAATATCGACAATAAAGTATCGATAAATTCCCAGCCCACTGTGCTACTGCCACAAAAAATATTTTATCGTGCGCAGGGCAGCTTAAAAAAACAAACGGCCGGTAAGTCACTCGCGTCTGAGGCAGAGGAAAGTTATTATTTTTTTGTCACAGCCAGGCAGGGAGGGCGGTCAACGTATTGTGCGTGCCGGCCAAGTGGTGCCCAAACTTTAATGCCGGACTTCTTATGGACTCGCTTCTTTCGGAATATAATGTCAGTGGAGTTAAATAGAGCCTCTATACAGGTTGACTTTTTAACCACCAGCCTTTTTGAAGCAAGTTCAGTCCATGATACTGAACCACTTTCCACAAAAAAAGTTATTAATAAATCAATAAAAAATTTTCGTCCTATTATACAAAATTCGTTTAGCCGAGCGCTGATATGTGTGGGAAGAAAATGTTTGTTTTCAGTTTTCGTTAAATGTTTTTATGAAAAGTAGTTCAGTATCGTGGTCAGATGTTGCTGAAAAAATTTGACTGGTGGTTAAAAAGTCACCCTGTATTTTTTTTCTTTGTTACTTGTTTTTAATCGACTTTTGAAAAAGGAGGAGGTTGTCAATTCGATGCGATCTTTTTTTTATATATGTTGACCAATTATTGGAAGAAACTTGGACTAATTTGAAAAATTCTTTTTTGGTATGGAAGGGCATACTTAGTATGTGGTCTGTGTAATTTTTTAAGTTTTTACGTTAACCAAATCTATCAATGGGCTGTTAAAATATAGGTTTGTAAGAGGAGTTACGAAGTCAATTACCGCAATCGATTTCTGTGTTTTTCTGCGTTCCTTGGTAAGAATCCGAAAAGATTAAAGATTGAGAAACGTTGGTCAAAGCGTACGGATGGAGGGCGCATATTTAAACGTATTGAAATCTTTTACATGCCATTAACCAAATTTTTAGTTTTAAATAAACTACAATTATGTGACGTTAAGTCACATTCTCTATCAGATTATCTGGGTTAAGCTTATGTTGTTTTGTACACCTATACATATATGGAAAGTTTATGAGAACAGAAACACATTTTTTTTAAAATAAATACCTAATTATATATAACGACAGATTTTCTGTGGCTGTACTATTTCCGAACGAGAACTTAGTGAGATAGTACAGCTCTCTTACTAGGTTCTCTTACGGCGAAGTTTGTTCGTTTACTGAGAGTCCTTTACCTTAAGTTGAGAACAATAAAACATACTATCACGTCTTTATCCATAATGACATACAGACAGAGCTTTTTGTATCTTGTGATTGTAACAAACCGAGCCCAGGGCCGCAAGACTCAAAAGCCACTTTTAGCGTGACGGTGGGCGGAAGATGGAAAAGAAATCAATATAGTGATGTGTTGCTAGCTGCATCGCCTATTAACAGATTCGCATTTTCGCTCTTACCCTCGATCAGCTTTTATATTCTAAGTTCTTTCTTTTCTCCCAGACCAGCCGGTCTGGAAAACCAACCAACAAGAAACCTTGTTGAGAGTAAAAAAAGTAATGTTAATGTAATAAATAAATTATACGGATATAGATCAGCTTTCTTTAGACAATATTTTTACATATAGCTACTGAAAATTTAAGATTATTTAGTGATCAGTAGGAGTCTTTGGAGATAAGAATTTTCAGAAGCATCTCACTTTACTAATTTTATTTGCAGATTTAGATGAAGCTCTTTAATAACATAGAACTTATGGCAAACAGTTTCTTGAAAATAATTTTGTACCTAAAACTTTTTTCATATATATATTTGGATTTAGATATTTTAATCGACACAACGATAAAGACTTCTCCATTCTGCACACAGGATCCTATACTTAAAAACCGATGATCGACGAAGAATTACGATAATTATAAGTTCTTCCACCTTCCATCCGTATAAATATAAAATATACTAGTTGCATGCTTAGAGTGCAAGATGTTAAATGTTTCTGTATGCATCTATACCTACCTACATATGTTTTGGAACATATATGTAGCCTATATTATCAAAGCTAAGCAACTTCTATCGCATTAGATTATTTTGTAAAGATAGATATAAGTTTGGAATAAATAAATACTTATACATACATAACCTATTTACATTAAGTATTTTAACATTTTGGGATTCCCAACATTTCTAGCAATAATCATACTTTTTTACGATGACCCTAATTTTATCAACAAAAAAGATTTGGAAATAATATTTAACAAAATAAGTCACCGATAGCTATCCATCATCTGCCATCTTGTGATCACAGAGCATGCGCGACCGCCCCCCGGTGTGCGCCACGCCCCGCCCCAGGAGGTGATGTCAAGGGTTAACGGGGCACGTGATGCTATAGGTATAGTACAGATTTAATGGGACACCCTCTTCCTCTTTCATCGAATCATCCCGATTTCAACCAAGAATTTTTTCAAAACTTAAAACCTCAGACCAGGGATCAAGATAGAAAGAGCTGTATGATTTTGCAGTCATTTCAAGATCGTTACCTTTGTCCGCGTATGATATTTGGCATGAGCCCTCTACAAAAAAAAATACCCTAATCTGCCGTTTGAGCCGCCGCAGAAACTCATCAGAAAATATTGGAGAACTTTATAAAAAGCTAAAAATCACTAATAATATCTACTCTGATATGACTACTGTCATGAAAAAGTGACACCCACACGTTTCCTACAAAGTAAGGATTTGTATAATAGACATATACAGATCTGTCTAAAAACCGACTTCAACTCCAAACAACACAACTGATTTTTATAAAAAAATTATGGAACCATCTGATAAGTATGCCCTTTCAAACGAAAAAAGAATTTTTCAAATTGGTCTAGCGCCTTGGAATGATCGGAGAACATATAAAAAAATATACACATTCGAATTGATAACCTCCTTCTTTTTCTTTCTAGGTAGGAGCATCTTAAAATTGAGGTCCGTTATTTATTAAATAAGACTACATATTTTACAATTGGCTTGCCTGACATCAAATCTTCTTTCGTTATTGGGCTATTACAGACCAAGATTGCAGATTATACAAATTTCCCCTTAGTTTTGATAGTTAAAATCCATCGATTGTTATTATCAAAAAAATATCAAAAAAGACAATTACAACGACTCTTCATTTGTCATAATGAAGAGTCGTTTTAATCGTCTTAAATAGTCTCGTACCTATGTACGTACATATTGTATATTATTTTACTTCTTTATGGTGCAACATACATTCCTACGTAAAAACATACGAGTACATATTATCACGCCTGTTTCCCATGTAGAAGAAGAAGAGATCTTTCAGATCTCCACTGGATGCAATATCTGTCAAGTCTGTCGCAACTAGATGAGAGCAGCACAGGACAGAGAGAAGATAGTGGCGTAGACGTTAATAGTCAAGTATATAATTATTATCATTATCATCAGGTCATTTCGTCTCCACTGCAGGAGCACGATCGTCTCTATACTACCAGAGCCACAGCTAGAGCAGCCAGAACTTTGGCCTACACTCTCCGCGCTGGTCAGACGGGTTGAAGAGGTCTCATTGATGTTTACCAGCTTTGTTTAGCTTGATGTTTATAAGCTAATAGTCAATTCTAGTCCATTAATGTCCCTATCTTATTTAAGTCGAAATAAAAAAGAACTCTTTTGTGCCAACATGCCGCCAATTACACGATACACATCAGCACAAAAATAACTGCCCACGAAAATCACTACCAATTTCGCTGGATCGATCCCTCATGCAATAAAGCCTATGTGTGTAAACAGATTGATCCCTCTTGTTTGTCGACACGGCGCGCGCTGTAATGAATCTGATTAAGTAGCCTCGTCCGCCGGAATGACCGACACTGTGCTAAATTGCCTACGTGTGTACGCGTCGATGGGGGAGGCTTAATCGAAACTATTTGGTGAGTGATTAACGCTGTATTGACGTATACGTTACGCGCTGGCTTTGTTAATAGAGATGTGGACTGGGTGAAGACGTATTATTTTATTTAGTCCGTCAACTAGATTATCCAAAAATAAAGGAGCTATGTTCTTTTTGTTTAGCATAGAAGTCAAAATTCACGAAGATACTAAAGGCACTCCGAAGTTTTGGAGTTGGTGTGATTTACGTCACCTTTTATTAGAAATCGTAGCTATAATCGTGACGTCACGCAAAATTTAATTGCGCTGTATCTTCGTCAGTGTATTTGAATTGATGACATAAATTGTAAAATATTAAATATGACATGTAATAATTTAATGATAAAAACTGAATGAATGTGTGAGTTTATACCTAATTTTATACGAACATATGTGCTGAATAAGTCTAAATAAAATTTAAATTATTGACCTGTTACAAAATGTTATCCATACGAAATAAACGATAAACGCATAGACCGACATGTAAATTTTTTCTTTATTTATACAACGTGAAAATGATTTACTTGATCACTATAGTAAACTAAAATTAAAATGACAGTCAAAACAAAAAAATCGACATTTCCATACGAAAGTGCGAAGCGGCCTATGCAGGTAATTTGTATAAGAATGTAGATTTATTTCTTATTTTTTACTTTTTTTAATCATCATTATACTATAGTAATTTAGAAATAGCTCGTGGTTGTTTGTATGTTGTGAACAGCAAATCTAAAGCAACCAAAGGTTGCCAGTCACTGACACGCAGTATTTTTATAGAAGCTGGGTGAATTTATGACAACAGTTCGTATAATGAAACCCGGACAAGCTGGTAGAGTAAACACTATAAAAGGAGAGCACCAAATTGGGACTGTTATGGCTGACAGTGTCGTTACCCATTTGGCATTTCGTAGAGTTGCATACAGCATGTAAGTGGCCAGTACCAGGTTCGATCCCCGGTCAAGGCAAGTTGGGAAATGGACTTTTTCAAATTGTTCTGGGTCTTGGACGTTTATCTATATATGTATCTGTTATAAAATATAGTATCGTTAAGTTAGCATCCCATAACACAAGTCTCAAACTTTCTTTGGGGCTAGCTCAGTGTAATTTGCCCCTGTATATTTTTTTTAATAAGATATTCTTTTGTATGTATATACCTTATGATGGTTTGAATTAATTGAGAAACATTTACCTTATCACCCACCATCACACTAAAAGTAGTATTTTGGTTTAGCGGCTTTGCGATAAGGTCTGCTGAGAGCCGCAAGACCCAAAATGCTCTGTCTGCCCCATTGAGGATAAAGACGTGATTAGTATATTAGTGCAAGTATGTATGTATGAGAAACGTCATTATCATCATCATCATATCGGCCACAGGAAGTCCACTGCTGGACACAGGCCTCTCCCAAGGATTTCCAAAACGACCGATCGGAAGCGGCCATACACCGAGAAACGTACCTACATAAATTCCTTCATCTCTTTATCCATAAAAATAAGGCTTGGCAGAGCCAAGGATAGCTGAACCTGAACTAGGAATGTTACAAATATTCGCATTCGCATATGCGAATGGTTTGCATCGTTTTAAACATTTGCATTGACATTCGCATTCGCATCAATCAGTGCGAATGTCTTGCTAATGCGAATGGTCATGACATGCCTGCCTATCGCACGCGCGTCACCGCATCGCATCTCTCTGCGTTTTTGGGATTCGCGCTTAACGTGATTATTTCGATCAATAAGAAGCGTTAATTTCACGTGAGTTCGTTGTAATTGCTTGGATTTTTTTGTTTTAGTAACAGTCTATTTTAATTGATCATTAAGTAAACAAATAGTTTATTGTATTTAAAAATATTTTGGGATGATTCTACAGTTTTTATATGGCATTGGGAATGAAAAGTGAAATATGCCGATTTTTTGAATAAAATGATTGATTATTCATTCATATGTATGTTTTTTTTGTAATAGTTGATGACTAAATTCGCATTCGCATTCGCACATTCGCACCCTTAACATTCGTGTTCGCATTCGCATTCGCGAATGTAGGAAATTAAAAATTCGTAACATCCCTGACCTGAACCCAAATACCATTTGGTAAGACGGTGTGCTCAACTGGTAGAAAAATAAATAATAAATAAATAAAAATATAGAGACAAATTACACTGATTGAGCCTAGCCCCAAAGTACCTAAGTTCGAGACTTGGGTTATGGGATACTAACTCGACAGTCGTCGAGTTAGTAAATAGAAAGACTATTTATTTACTACTTATACGTATTTGTTTGGGTGTTCTATACTTTTATTCATTTAATGTTTAGGTCTGGTATGACAAGATTGTCCAGAAGCTGGTGTAAGTATTCTATGTATTTTCTTTGCTCTCAGACCAGCAGAGACCCTCATCCCGCTCTACTCGTCAGCAGTTCGTATGCCGTTGCGTCGATCTACGCGAGAATGCATTGTTTAACTATTTTGCCTAATATTCCGGAATTTATTTCAAAATATTAATGAAATCTACAAGATTCAAACTACCTAACATGACAAAAATTTTAGATAGGTACCTTCCTAGATATAAGGTATTTTTTTATCAATTATGAGTTTGCCTAGCAGAGAGAGACATCTATTCAAATACAAAAGATACTACTAACTTTGATCTACCTGACTTCTCAAAAGTCAGTTAAAAGTCGATTTATATCATAAATGACGTTAGTTCAGAACCTAATACAGAGATGGCAGCACATATATCACAATTTACAAGTAATTATTACGATAAAAATGAATATTCTGTACGGTTAATAATTGCTACCTCTGCACAAAAATGTATTATATTATTGTATTATATATTTAAATAGATATACAATATATTACTTGCAGAAAAAAGTTATGAAACACATTTATTAATAATAAATTTTTATATTTATAGCGCTTTTAATGCAACACCGCCATCTATGTTAAAAGGGCGGTACAAAGACAAACTAATCGATAAGGTTCTACAAGAGCAGGTGCATGATATAAGTAGAGACTACGGGAAAACTTTTTTTGTAGTTTGTTTGAAATGGGCTAGATGTCGCTTCTGAGTTAAAAATTATGAATAAATTCTGTTTCTCTTAAAACCTATTTTTGTAAACTTATTGATTTTTTTTGTACAATTTTAAATTATTTTTGTACAAAATGTTGCTTTGTGAAAATAAAAATTCTGCATTTCAACGAAAAATTGTTTTGTTGTAAAAATAACAACTTACGTGTATGTATATCACATTATTAATTAGTTATTTAAGATACGTAATTTCGAAACCAGATAGGTACCTAGTTTGTATAGAAGTAAAAAAACACGGAACAAGTAAAAACTTGGCTTAATCTTGGTTATCTGAACGACAAAAAAATTTAACATTCTTGCTTGTCTAGCTGTCTACTGATACTGATCCTACGGATGTTTAATATATATCTACCGAGTATATAAGGTTTAACAAAACAAAATACATATACTGAAACTATTCTAAAGGTGAATCCAGTCCGTGATACTCAACAACTTTCCCCAAGAACATATATCGAAATAAGAAAAGTAATTTTTGGCCTGCCATACAAGTTGACCGATCAGCTAATCCGTGTTTGTATAAAAAGCCAAAAAATATTTTTCATATTTCGACATATGTTCCATGGGAAAAGTTGTTCAGTATCATGGACAGAATTCACCCTTAAAATAGTTTCAGTATATTTTGTTAGACCTTAGGTATATATTTATATGTTGCAGCCATCTAGTTAAATTAGCCATCCAATTAAATGACTGAAGACAACTAGCCAAGTCATGAAACGCAGTGCAAGATGGCTGAACGTAGTAAGTACAGTCATTTAGTGAAATTAATTATCTATTAATGAATTTGTGACATGTGGTTGGGGTGTACAATTTACATATGAATGACGACTACTTTTTAGTAATACCTACCAAAAATTACTACTTACACACAGTGGAAAACAACTGAACTAAATTTGTATCACTCGTAATTGTAAGTAAATAGATCTCGTTGCTTGGCTGAGTCACCGATATGAACTATCGACCTAGGCATCCAAAGTGAGGCCAACTTTCAAGGAAAGGCTTAGACGTCCAGTCGTTCAGTTTACTGGCTAAATTAGGTAACCTGCTGCGACCATAGATTTGTACGCAGTGAAAAAAAATTTAGGTCTATGGCTGCGACATAGGAAAGTACACATCGCTTTTTGAAATTCAACAGCACGAATTGTCAATTTCGCCCTCGCTTTATCTAAAAATTTGCATGCAGAAGCGCCACATCAAAGGTTCCTCTTGATAACTAACTTCCTATGAAGTTTATTGCAATTTTCCCCCCATTTACTTGTCATTTATGTGAAATAAGCTTTATTTTTAAACACTTAAAGTTCAAAATCTGTAAAACTTATTTTGCAGTGTACCTAAATAAATCTTCAAAATGTAGCATACGAATATGGACTGTAATACCGGTTTAGAAGATATACTATTCAGTGCTCTTGTATTTTCACGAAGATTTTCCTATTCAACATTTCCTCAGATTGGTTACCTCGAAGCGGGATTGGTACAAGGGTGGCATAAGTGAATTTTGTACCGGTGAATGAGTTTTGGTAGCCGCCAGCCATCTTACATTCAAATCTATGTAGGTAGGTAATATCTATGTGGAACCAACAACTTCGTTATACTAAAATAATACTCCCAATTTTATAAATTGTCACAAAGGTTTATTACGCACTTACCATCTTAGGTGCTTTTTGAAAAGGTGATTTGTTTTGTCGTGTGTGTAAGAGGCCATCATCGGTGTCAGATTTTTCAAGCTGTCTTTAAGACAACTAACGACTGGGACCAACGGCTTTACGTGCCTTCTGAAGCACGGAGACCACTCTCGGCGTCACTTAACTTGCGAAAGCGCTAGTGATGTGTACTCCCGCCAGGATAGTGATTGTGTGCTCTTTTCATATATTGACAAGGATAAGAGCTTGGCTCTTAAATGTACTCGTAAAGTATTTACCATTACATAGCCACCACCAATATAACTACTTCCATATAAACTATGTAGAGCTAAATAATAGAACGAGCAATCGAAGTGAGCGAAGAAGAAGTGTATGTTTGTTTGTTCGACGATAACTCGAGTAATTCGCTACTTTCTAACAACTTAAATCAGATACTTTTTCTAAACGTCAAAACAATCATTTTCTAAGGGATTTGTATGAAATATAGATTAATGACGTCATTGTTTCTTGGAGTCAAATAGCGCTCCAAATGTCAGTTTTTCTGCATTAAAAAATCTAAAATCACATTAGTTGTAAATCCATGTAACCATGACAAGGGACATTATTTTCTGACGTTTTATTTTCTTAACAGTATTGAATAATTTATTTTTGACCCAGGAATGTACCCAATTTTTATGGTAGCGTGATGAAATTTGGTATTCGTGTAGACAAAGATCATATATTTTAGATTTGAACATGAGCCGTATCGGTCAAGCGGTTGCTGAGATATGGGGTCCGCAAGTTCAGGGCGAAATATGATCAATCCGTCCGTTATACGATCAAATACGCTATTTTCCAACAAGTCAAATTACATACTTTTTTCTAAACGTCATAACATGCAGTTTCCATGGGATTTTGTATGAAATACAGACAGAAGATATCGTAGTTTTTTGGAGTCAAATAGAGCTCTTGTTATCTGTTTTTCTGCGATAATAAAAAAATCACGTTATAATGGATATATTTAAACACAAGTGACATTATTTTGCACGTTTTCTTTTGTTGTCAGTACAAAATAATTATTTTTTGGCTTCGGAAAGTACCCAATTACACACTCGAAGCATGGTCTGCAACGGTCACCGGTGACGGCACCGATAACGTCAGTAAACACCCGGCCATCTGTTCTGTGACGTCATCTACGATTAGGACGTGTAAATGTCCGATAGGCGCAGATTTTTGACGTTTGACGAAGGCAAATGTTAATCCCACTAATGCATTTTCATGTAACGTAATGCCAAGATGAGTATAGTTGCATTGCTTTCACTGTTAAAAAATTATTAGATCTCATGGCGAGCCAAGCTCTCTACTCTACACGCCTTACCCTAATACTTACCATAAATAATTGTCGACCTATGTGGTTGACAATAGAGATGTGGACTGCTTAAAAAATAAAATAAATAAAATAAAAAACTAAATATTATAACGGACTAAATAAATTAAAAAACTAAATATTATTTTATTTTGTCTGTAGAATATAAAATAGTCAACTAGAATATCCAAAAATAAAGAACCCATATTTTTTCGTTTAGCAAAGTTGTCAAAGTTTACAAAGATTCAGCGTTTCGAAGTTTCGGAGTGGGAGTGAATCCAATCATGTAGTCATGCAAACTTTTAATGCGCTGTTTCTTCGTCGTTAATTGCTAATAAGAGAAAAAAAATACGTACACCATACTATATATTATATATACCATATCCCTATTAGGTATGGTAATTATTAATTTATTCATAACTAGCTGAAGCCCGCGACTTCGTTCGCGTGCACTGTCTCTGGAAAATGCTCATCAGGCTGAACAACTTTTACTAAGGCGACATTTTTATATCTCTTATAGTTTAGCTGGACCATTATGGTTCTGCATCAGGCGTTTCATTTTCCAAAATCATTTATACCCTATATGTTGCCCAGGCTTAATAGCTATATAACAAAAAAAGTTGCATTCGAATCCGTCCAGTATTTCCGGAGATTAGCGTGTACAAACAGACAAACAGACAAACAGACAGACATTTTTTTAAAATTCTTACTCTATTACTATGTCTCCATCGCACCCAATATTTTTTTTGGAAATATATTTAATGTACAGACACACTTTTTTTACTGTTTTATTATATGTATAGATTTTTATATTTTTATTGTAATTTATTAATACTTGGTAGAGGCCTTTGTCCAGCAGTAAAAATATCTGCTTTAAAAACTGGGCCAATTCAAAACTATTTTCACCGTCATTCTTAAATAACAAGATCTTCAGTAAGTAGTTATCTCTCAACATCTAGTCCACGAAATCGAGTTCAATGGATCCTAGAGCAAACATCTCCAGATCTCCCAATGGACATCCGACAAGTTGGTCCCTGATAACGTATCTGCAGTTGTCAGAATTGACGAAGATGCAAACAAACTTCACCTGATAATCGCTTTCCCACACTCTGCTTACAGGCGGCGTGTAAAGTGGAGTAAGTAATAAAACATTTTTTTTGTTAATAAATTTGCCCCCAAGAACGCAGCAAGATGAAGAAAATAAACATATTTATCTAATACGTGTTTTGTATATAGTTCTTTAAATATAGCAACTTTATGAAATAAGATCTCGTTGTCTAAAAGAGATTGCAGTTGCGATAAGGCTACTCTTTGACATCTGTTTTATGTATCTACTAGCCGAAGCCCGCGACTTTATTTGCTTGACAACTTTTGCTAAGGCGTCATTTTTATATTTCTTATAGTTTAGCTGGACTATTATGGATCTTAATTAAGTGTTCTATTTTCCAAAATCAATTATCCCTATATGTTGCCCAAGCTTAACAGCTATATAAAAAAATTGTTTAATTTGAATCCGTTCTGTATTTTCCGGATTAGCGTGTGCAAACAGACAAACATTTTTTTTAATTCTTGCTCTATTACTCAAATGTCTTCATCGCCCCAAATTGTTTTTTTGAAAATATATTCAATGTACAGACACATTTTTTACTGTTTTATCAAATGTAAAGATTATTCTTATAAGTAGTATTATTCTGTAACATTGTGTTTTGGTGAAATAAAGATTTTAACTAACTTCATACTGACAAAGATGAAATAGGTAAAGTCATTTTTGTTATGAACTTCTGAGATACAAAACATAGAGGTAGAATATCATAGAGATCATCCACTAGATAAGAGTTTATCCTTGCAGAGATATAATTTTATCTTTGCCACTTATTTCAAGCAACTTTTTTGTAAACAAATGTTTGTAATCACAAGCTGACGGATGTTTGATTAATTTACATCGAATTCTGACATCACTATGTCATAAGGAAAATAAAATGGATAAGGAAAAGTAAGTACAAAATGATAGCAGTAGTCAGTATGTCTACATTTAATACAGTGATGAGTAAGTAAATAGCGATAAAAGATTCTGATTCAGAGTGCAGGAAATGTTTCCTCAAGATAACTACTGAACTGTAGCTTACTGTATTGTATACTCGTAATAAAAAAATTACTTTCAAATACTAATACAAATAAAATCATGCAACTTGAGGTATACATAATGAATGAAGTAGTTGAAAATATATATAGTTAAAGCTTTGATAAATAATCTAACATTATATATGCCAGGAATGCCTGGCAGCATTCCTGGTGTATGTAGCTAAAGATTAGTCGTTTTTTCTGTCAATACAATAAAATAGAGTAAACTAATTAGGAATTTCTGAAAAAATTGAAAAGATATAATTTATTATTTATAGATCTTATTTATGTAAGTACCTACCTTTGAGTCAGTTTCACCTCAATCTTCTGAGAGGCTTGCGTGGGGATACATTCAAATCTAGAGGCACCTTTGGAAAAGTTGATAGGATGCGCGCAAAACTCATTCCTGAATATACAGATAGAAAATATAATTTTGAACAGGTTTTATCAGAAAAAGAATCTGTTAATTTCTGTTACAATGTATAAATTGTACATTTGTACACGCGTATTTTTTTCATTTCAATTCAATTTTTTTCAAACAAATTGTTTTTAATCAATTCATTGTCATAACGAATGTACGGCGTAGAAATCTGAAATAAAAAAAGGTCATTCATGCGGTTTCAAATTAGATACAAGTAACGTTATACCTATGTGTAACATGAAAACAATCTGTGATGTAATTGCGAATAGATAACATGAATTTTATGCTTTATCATATCATGTCATCTAGAAAACTCTGTAAAAATTAAATGAGAACTATTTTTATTTTCTACAGCAATATCACTATCACTATCAATGATAAGAAATTATGTCATTAGATTTTGGCAAAGTGACGAATTTATTATACTGTTGTTGAAAGTACGTTCACAGACATAATTAATATCACGTCCGTTTTACACAAGGTTAGAGGATGATTTTTTTTATTTTTGTTCCGCTACAGACTCATATTTGAAGCACCAGCTTTTTGTAATGATAATAAAGTATTCCACATCTCATTCATATTTATTTTTACCTGTTCATCATCAGGTCTCTTTTTGGCTCCACTTCAGGAGCACAACCCTCTCTTTACTACCAGGGCCATACTTGGAGAGCAGCCAGAGGAATTGGCCTACACTCTTCTTGCTGGCTAGACGGGTTGGAGAGGTCTCACTGATGTTTATAACTTTTATGAACTTTGTTTGGCTTGTATTTCCTAAGTCGCCTTCGACATCCACGGGAGGACTTTGAGTTATTATACTCTGCCAAGAACCACACGGCGTTTTTTTATCTGTTAAATGAACTTTTGTAAACATTTAAAAAAGAATTCAAAATGTAAAAATTTTGAGTTACACCATTTTACGTCTTGGGTGTTTCTGCGATCTCTGAAGTAGCGACAGGTTTCTCATGACTATCGAAATGTCTACAAGATACTCGTACTTTCTGATACCTACTACACGCTTTCCGGGCCGGGTCAGTTACACTGATAAGAATTTCTTTTTATATCTTACATTTGATGTGTATCATTTTTGAATACTCAGTAAGTAAGTAGATTTTATGTTGATCTAAGAGAAATAATTAGCCAATTGCCTGTCGGGCCACGCCTAGTGTAGGGTTCCGTAGTTGCATATGCCAACTTTGAGTTCATGCCACTAAAAACGTCTAAAAACTAATCTATTGAATTTGTATGAAATTTTCTTTTTCCGAGTACATTTTAAGTTCATAAGTTGGTCGCCTATAACTTTTTAATCTGTAAATCCTTCTTAGCTCTGATAGTTTTCCTTTAAACTACATTATATAAACTATAGCTGTGAATTTTTTCACGTGGCCATATACAACCGTTTAGCAGACAGAGGGGGGGGACACCTGACTCCAACAAAAATTTGCATCCTTAATCGAAAAATGGTGTTTACAAGCTCACAATATCTTTGAAAGACCTATTCAACTACACCCACATAATGTGTTTGTCAAGAAAAAAATATTGACTTCGTCTTTACATGTATGGCAGCTACCCTAAAAAAAAATTTCATTCCATATTTTATTTGACGACTTTTTTCCCATAAGTAATATACATATCCATGCCAAATTACAGCTTTCTAGTACTTATAGTATCTGAGTAGGACCGCGGATGGATAGACAGACAGACAGACAAACCTATAAGGGTTTCTTGTTTACTACGGAACCCTAAAAAGGTTGAATGTAACAGTTGCTTCTTTAAATGCGCAGAGAGAAAAAGCTGATCAAAGAAATGAGCGAGATTCTAAATCAGCAACCAAACCACTCTTTGGACAAAACTTTACGCCCATCGTCACGCTGAACGATTTGGGCTTAGGCAGAATATTTTTACCCCATTAGGGTTAAAGATGTGATAATATATCAATATCTCTATAAGTAAGTAACCAAACAGGTATACGTTCTGCCTGATGGTAAGTAATTTCCCTAACCTTCAAATTATATAAAGGAATTATTTTATGTTCTGAGACCTTAAGAGGGCCCTTCCTGGCCCGTCTATCGTCAACGCGAGCATGTTTTGAAATGCTTGTTGTTTAATTTAGCGCAATGCGAAAAGAGAGAGATAGTGCCTGAGCGCTCAGTTTACATTCTATTGAACGAAATTAGTTTTATTATTAACTATTCATTGAACGAATATTAACTATTTTTTCATAAAACTTGTTTCAGCTAATACGTGTTTTTCAGTAAACCTCACGAGTGTGTGAAATAAACTCTCTAAGTTTTTCATTTTGAATTCTTACTACATTTGCAAGGTTTATATGAAAATATTTTCTTTACTTTTACAATTCATGAGTACTATATGAACAGCCGAAGTTCAGGTAAAATTTGTACAAAAAGCAGATTTTTGGAGGCTTATACTGAATTTGTCTCTCCAAATTTTAATTTTTAATTTTGATAGAAACCTAGATATAGCGCACAAAATTCCTGTTAATTCAAAACTTTCCAACAAAGATCTGTAAAAACGCCATACAAAGATACAAAGAGCGTTTGTATGAAAAGTAAGACGGGTTAGGCGCTCTTAAGTCATGTAGCTTTAATCCATGGATGTCTGCAACACAAGAGGTTCCACACGTGCCTTCTTCTTCATCGTCATCTTAGCACGTCACCGGTTGCATCCTCAGCTGTACTAGTTTGAAACCCGTGGTGTTCTAGCTTCCTGTTTTGTACAAACTATTATTTATCTTGCAATGTATCTTTTATGTATCTCAATTTTCAACCAGTTATCCTCAACCGATTTAGCTGAAATTTAGCATATTTGTGTAAGTCGTATTACGATACAATATTATGATGTCAATGAGCTTTTCTAATAGTTAATGAAGATGAATATATATTTTATTCGACGGAACTCTGTTATAAAAAAAACGACGGGTTGCACTCTGGGAGTGCCGGCAGAAGTGAAAACAGAGCAGTATGGCCACTACACAGACGGTCGAGCCATCAGCTGTCACCATCCATGGATGCGCGTAGCACGCTGTAACATAAACACACACGAACATTCGCGCAAGCGCCCTGCGCCGCCTAAACGAAACAGCAGGCGCAGGCATACATTTTCGCCGCGCCGTAGAAAGAGAGGGGGATACTCCCTCTCCTACGCCGCGCCAGCTGTCTACTTTCCATCCGTCTTACGAATTTTCGATCAGGTCACGTGTCCTGACGCGAGTTTAACATTTTTTACCCATTCCAAAAAAAGTGCACAACGCCGCTAAAGAAGTTTTCACTTCAAAAAATAACCTCATTGAGTAGAGAGCGATTCATTTGTCTTGAAGAGCACTATATGGTAGACGATGCCTAGAGTCTGATCACGGAGACGGAATGTGGTCAATGGAACTCACTAATAAAACGACGCAACTCCATCGAGTTTGGGCTTATTTAATTTGTTTTAATACGTACTTTGGTCTCGAAATTCACAATAAAGCTTGTAAGTACAAAAAAAAAACTATAAACTTATTTCTTCTTCAAACAATATGGATCCTGTAAGATGTGGTGTCAAACCTAAAGAACTGACTATCCTAATATTTTTCCAGAACGTTATGATCCCTTCTAGAGATTGTTTCACAACTTGAGCATACGTCTTATCCAAAATATAAGACGAAAGGTTTAATTTTATACCTAAAACACTACTGAATGTGATAAATCTTATTTTTATCTAGAACATTTTTATGTTAATAGTATTGACATACAGATAACATTATAAGATATCGTGACAGGTCTTAGCAACTGTATGATATTCCCACTGCTGCCTAATCTATTTAGATTATTATGGAATTGAAATATTTTAATCATGTCAAAATTGGCTTTTAGTTCTCACGCTCCAAAATTTTGATAAATGTGACTGATTTTGTTTGTATGAATTCCGTAGATATGTAAGATCTTAAAACTGTTTTTTCACAAGGGATTTTTTTAATTTTGTTACAGCTTAGGATATACTTACTTATTATTATAATCATTGTAGATCGCTAGATAAGAGATCTTTCGTGTTTACGGTGTACGTATAACCAAAACGAATAGATGTTTACAAGACTGTATAGCCAAGTCTAAAATAAAATCATTAGATAAGAAAATATTAGAACATTCAAAAGCTTTTCATAATCAAATCAATATATAACATAAGAAATTCTAAATTTTTTGTAGGTTTCCATTAGATACTCATTTAAGTACTAAATAGTTTTACCACGATAGCTGAGAATTTACCTAAATGCTTACTTCGACATTATCTATGTAATATGTGGCTCCATACCTTTCACACGTATCTCCAAAAAGTAAGTAGGTAGGTATTGACAAATCAAATATTTGAATTGATAATGTGACATCTTGTTAATAAAACGTGTGAAAACTGTTTGGCGTCTTGGATCGTACATAGTCATAGTTATTTCAAAGTCAAAATTATATGACAGGTGGTTTTCACTGACCACGTGTAAGAATGTTGATATGAGGCTAAGAGCTCTTCCAGACGACAAAGGTTGGCGACCGTCGCCGACTATCGGCAAACATCGCCAACCTGTGTGTCACCACTATGGCAAACGGTCGCGTGACACATGTCAATTTATCTCAAACAATAACCGACCAAGTGCGAGTCAGATTTGCGCACCAAGGGTTTATAAAGAATTACGTTTGTATTATGGGAGCCCCTTTACATATTTATTTTATTTTGTTCTTAGTATTTGTTGCTATAGCGGCAACAGACATAAGATCATTTGTGAAAAAATTTACTGTTTAGCTATCACAGTTCTAGGGATGCAGCCTGGTGATAGACAGACAGATAGAGAGTCTTAGTAATAGCAAAAGTTTTAAGGGTTTCATAAAACGGGACCCCCATTTAAGAAACCATAAAAACTGTCGCGCGACCGTCACCGATAGGTGTCGTGGGCATACTTACTTTCCATGCTGGTCTGGTAGAAAAGAAAAAACGTACAATGTACCAGATGCTTCTCTTCACGCGCAGATAGCAGAACAAATCAAGATTTAAGGAGCTGACTGCCAATTTTCAGAAATGAAGCGGCACCTAAAGATGAAGAAAATTTGTACTTCTTACTTACCTAATGTTGATGTTAAGAACTGTTGATGGTAAGAATTTGTATGATTTTAATGTTTGCATTACAGGTACTGGGTACCCGAGCCATTTGGTTTTACAACTTTGTCTATTACTTGCATTACAAAAACAAACAAGCATAGCAATATAGACCTTTTGCTAATGAAATACAGCATAATTTCCCACAAATTCTAAGAAGATTTGACGTATTGGCGCGCTCCGTCCACGCGCCGAAGTCGTAAAACAATTGAAAATAATAGAAAAATAGACACAAAATATACAAATTATTTACGGATAATATAATCAGATATTTTTGGAAGGCCGTACTTGCTGCTTCTTATATTTTTTGTTGCTCTTTATAAAAGACTATAATTTTTCGTGGACTGTTAAGGTGACGTCGGTTTTTTGTTTGCTCGACATAAGTCCTTGACTCACGCTATTTGGAAACGGTACAAAAACTCAAATAACTCCCTTTATCGTGTGAACTGTTTTTAAGTATATGAATATTAATGTTCCTGGATATATAACTTTCACACATTCTTCGAAGGCACTCTTTTCAAACTTATAAAAATATCTTGAAATAAAAGAAAACTTTTTTTTATTAAAAAGTTAAATTTTACCGAGTGTTTAGTAGGAAAAAACAATGTAGAAGAATTTTATTTCTCAGTTCTATAAATCATAGTTTTTTTCTTTATTTGCCTTACATGCCTGTTATATAGGCAAAATAGAACAATTAAGACCTGTTACTTATATTAAGAATACTTTTTAAAAACTGTTGTGTATGTATTGTCTTTATATTTTTTTCGCTCAAAAGCCAAAAACTTTTCGCACTGTGGCCCTAAACTTGCAAACAATGTACTATTATTTGCAATTCCTCTTAGTCCTCTTGTAAAACACTTTTGCTTTTAACTTTTTTTACTACTTAAATAAAAGGCACGCGTGCGTATCCGATTCCAAAAAGTAGATGTGTAGATAAAGAAGTAGGTAAAGTGGTAGGTATTCTTTGAAAAATATTAGGTAGATGTAAAAGCAGATGCAAAATAGATAAAGAAAACTTAAACATTTCAGCTTTAAAAAAATGTTCTTAATAGTTATTGTTTTATAGCGCAGGTGCGGACAAAAAGGAATTTGGTACGAACATGGCAATAGGCATGGATACCTTGCATACATACCTTGCATATAAGGTAGTATCTAGGTATGCCTAGCATGTGAACCAATGTGGTCAATACAGATTTTCATAAATAAATAAATAAATGTATATCCATTTAAATAAAGTTGTTCCAGTTATCATAACTGAACAAGTAGAATAGGTACATTCGTACTGTTACTGTTATGCCTTAAATTATCCACACGTAATCAAGGTAATTATGTAGACTTTTGAAACTCGACGTCCGACGTCCAAGCAACAGCGGGGCGCATAATAACAAAATAGACAAAAACTTAACATGCGTTAAATGTCCGAAATCATTGTATGTTTCGAACAAACGCTGTCTATTAACGTGGACACATTAACGCAAACAATGTAAATAAAGGACAACAATAGCTGCTCACGTCTCCCTCATTGTTTACTACGGAAAACCATTAAAAATTATTGACCAGTGAATTTTTTGATGTTACTCAGAATTTGCTAGGTTGTTTGGCAATGAGAAGAAACATCGATAATGTGATCTTTGGTGGTTTTTAGCAGAAGTGTTTTATGCGTATTACAAGGTGTATTTTTAAATAGAAACTTATCTTCGTTTGAGTTTGTATCATTCCGCGTATTGTATGAATACCAGGGTGTTAAAATAACTTGTCGTATAATAATATGTTTTTCAACATCGAATCAAAAGTTATAAATTAGATAATCATATAAATAAAACGAATCTCCTAGTTAGGTTGTATCAAAGTAGCAGCTGGTTTTTTGTAAAAAAGTAATTTACAATTTGAAAATTTGTCCTACTGTTTTTATTGCTGTGCCACCCGGCATTTAATCGTAAATAAAATCGATTTAAAAATCGGTCGGGTTATAAACCGTACGCCGTAGAACAATTAGTTACCGCCGTTTTTGCTCAAGGAAGCCAAAAAAGTTTATAGCACGATTTACTTAAACACGTTTTGTCAAAACGCTACCCTTTGATTTTTGAAATTTGAAACAACACTGTCTCATTAACCGCCTAAATCTATTTTAAACCTTGTTTCAAAGCAAGAGAGGTTATATCTAAAGCTTTTGAAGATAGAGATAAATTGGTTAATGCAACACAGAGTGTTCACATGATTGACATTTTATGTTCGGTTCCAAACTAAATTTATAGGCATCCCAATTCGCGGAACGCTTGTTTCCGTCGTAAAACCCCTTCCTTTTGTGATGCACTTTGGTAAACTATTTTCAATCGGACAGATGACAAATGCATGTCGCATGTTTGTATCAATAAAACGCATTATTGATAAGCAATAACACTCGTAAATATCGAAGCACTTTTATGTTCAATTAACAAAGAGCGAGGGCATTTGGCAGGCAATATCTTTAAAAATGTGTGTACTTACCTATAGATAAAAATCTTCATTGCTGATCTAGGAGAAAATAAAATTTTTGAATATACCAGCTTCGAGGGAATGGGCGAGATTTGAAACATGTTAATGCAGCTTACAAACCATCACTGTTTGGATTTCTTTTACCATCTTAACGCCCACCGTTTCGCTAAGCTTTTGGTCCTACGGCCCTTTGAGTGAATATGACTTGATAATGTATCTATTATGTTATCATCATCATCAGGTCTTTTTCAGTTTCCACTTCAGGAGCACGGCCCTATCTGTACTACCAGAGCCATACATGGCAGAGCAGCCAGTGGATTTGGCCTACACTGTCCGCGCTGGCCAGACGGATTGGACAGGCCTCATTGATGTTTATAAGCTTTGTTTAGCTTGTAATTCCTAAGTCACCTTCAACGACATCCACGGGAAGACTTGAAGTGGTCTTATTCTACTCTGCCGGACCCCACACGGCATCTGTAATATATAAATAGAAAATGACAGATCGTACGAGAACTTCTTCCACTTACTGCATGCTTCAACTTCACAACAGATAGGTACTTATGTTTGGTTGGATATAAAATTTAGCATAAACACTATGTATTATGAGTTTATCGCTTCTGTTAAACTCTAATGAGCTCTAATCTTTATAATAATGTTTACTCTTTGCAAATCATAGATATGACATTGACTACCACTTCGTTCGACAGCTGATGGATTTCAAACCTTTAGTAAAAGCAGCAATGTATGTTATTGCAAATCATCTAATTCAAAACACTATTTTAAATAATGCTGTTTTTATGTAGTACTTAGAGTTAATACTAATACTGATAAAAGAGTATTACAGTCAAACAAATGAATACTCAAATATTAATTTTATGATAAACTATTAAAAATATATATAAAATAACGTTTATTTGTTTAAAGAGTTCGTACATTCTGCAACAATATTTGTATGAGTAAAGCCGAAAATAAAATTATTGTAAAAGTATCAAAGTAACTAGTTAGAAAAACATAAACATGCAATTTTAACACTTAAAATACATAAATCAGTACTTTTGTCCTATTAGACTAGTTAATTAACAATATAAGATAGTGTCAAGCCATTGGAAGTACAACGAACGACTTAATATTTACTTAAGAATAAGTTTACAGTTTAGTAGGGTATAATAGATATGTTTTACTATTACATTTGTATTATACCTAATCATCATCATTATCATTATCTTCAGATTGTCCAATCGATTCGTTCCAATAGAGTATTCCACGACACTCAGATTTTTTTTATATAAGGTCTAACAAAATATACTGAAACTTTTTGAGGGGTGAATTAAGTCCGTGATACTGAACAACTTTCTACGAGAAACATTTTTTTTTTCGCTTTCCATACAATTCGGATCAGTTAATCGGTTAACTTGCATGGGAAGCCAAAAATTACCTTTCATATTTCGAGACGTGTTCCTTGGGGAAGTTGTTCAGAATATTTTGTTAAACCTATATATTTGTTTAATTTATCACACCACCTAAAACCATAATCATATCAGTTATTCAGAACCACTAAGTTATTTCTAGCCACTCGAACAACCCCTCAAGTAGCATCGGTCCAATAATGACTACTTAAAATTCTGAAACGTGTAACACATGTATCTGCAGTCAGTTATCTTTGAGACCTCACTTATGAAGATAACGCCACTTACAATTTTGGAACTCTTGAAACGCTAGAAGCAGATTTTGCGCTGAATTTTACACTAAAATACTTTTTTAGTGTAAGTTTTTGATAATTTATTTTTAACCGACTACCAAAAAAGGAGGAGGTTATCCATTCGTCGCAATCTTTTTTTTTATGTGTGTTTACTGATTAGGTATTCGAAGACGCCTTGACCGATTTGATAAATTCTTTTTGTGTTCAAAAGGATATAATTTCGAGGTGGTCAGTGATGAATTTTATAAAATTGGTTGTGTAGTTTCGGAGTGAAGTCGGTTTCTAGTTTTGAAAAATATTCTTTAAATCAAATGGATGCCCGTTCGCCTCAAAATCATATCAATTATACGATGGCGTTGCCTGCATTCCCGACAATCCCATGAAAACCATACATTTTTGTTAATTCCTTGTTAATTCAGATAATAAGCCATCTTCATGCCAAATTTGATTCTAATCAGTTTAGCCGCTTTGGTGTGAAAAGTAATTACCTAATAAGATGTAATTCTGGCTTTGTAGTTTTTAGCCTAAGATAGGACCATTGCCATCTCTAATTGTAGATATCGTAGTCGTATAAGGCCAGAGTACCCGGCACAAACATCTCATGCAAAGACAGTATCCTAAATAAGGATATACTTTATGCTTTAAAACTTTTCATATACTTAAATAAACTTCCACGGATGGTTGACGTCAAACCCAAGCATAGTCACTTGTTTTTCTTCCACTTTGCACGGTCTGCGGCATCTATGGGTAACCATACTGACCATTGACATATCATACTACGTTTAGAGAAGCACGATAGTGCATCGCAAGCGATAGGCAAGAAAGCGCTCATAAAAGAATTTTCATCGTCATCATCATTACAGCCGCATAACGTTCACTGCTGGACATAGGCCGAAAAAGAAAGAAAATAAAAGAATATTATTTTCTTAAAAATCAAGCGCTTCAAGCAACCCTATGTTTTTGCTTCACAGTCAACCGTACGACACTTCATTGCGTCACCACTTTCTTCGAAGCGAAGATAACGGAGTGAAAATGTTCACAGAAAAGGTGTTGCTTTTTTACAAACGTTTTTAACGCTCCATCTGATTACGTCGGTAGATAGAACGCAGTTGCTGACGATTTTGGACCAAAAAGTAAGCCAAAGCACCTATTTAGAGTAAGTACTTACATAGATAGGTACTGCATTATCTTACCTATTAAATGAAATGTTTTACTGGAAAAAGAGAATACGCTGCAGAATACAAAAAAGGTACTTACATATTATTATGTCTTAAACCATTTTGGGATGGAGAGAGCTAAGTCTCGTGAACTCAATGCCATGATTAAATTAGCAAGATGGTGTACCAAGAATAGACGGAATCAAGAATAAATAGACGGAATCAAAAATAGATCAAGAATAAAATTTATTGCGGCACTTACATTATTCTAACTTCACAAATTTTACAATCGAGATCTAAATATAAATTAGTCATTACAGCTTATAAAAATCTACAACAGCTATCTTTTGTTAAATTACAGTTTGTTTAAAGTACATATTATAATGGCTTAAAATATTTGCTCATGAGCAACTGAAACTCATATATTTATATTACTTACAATTTCCGGATGGTACAGTTAAACTGAATACGTTGTTATATTTTAATAATACAGTTGCAGCAAGTTTGGAGCCCATAGTTAGTTTTTTGGCTTTGTTCTCTCTGTTTGAAATCAATGTAAGTTATGATTATTTTTTCTTTATTAATTTGAAATAATACTAATATCTAATGTTTAATATTTAATAAAGTACAAAATATAAATGCATTACTAAACCAACCCTCGCTGCATGCGAGAGAGAAAACCTGACAATGCGTGCACTGACACATTTGATATGGGAATTGCCTGGCAATGAGACCTTTAAGCACCCAAAGTATATCATAATCATTTAGACAATCTTGATCAAAATAATTTTAACATTTAGGGTTCAAAACTTAAACAACTGGATCATAATGTGACTCAAAAGTACGGGGCGGTGGCTACCGATAGGGAGCCATGTGCAGCGCTAGCAGACCATCCGCCCACCGATTGAGTTACACCGATAACGTTTATAGGTTTGTTATTCTGGGAACTGTGCTGTTGATAACGTGTTTATGGCATGTTAATTGGTCATCCATTTATTATTATTGTTGATTGCTATCAGTGTCCTAATAATCGGCAAAGGCTTCACTAGACAATTTTTGTTGAATTATACTTACATTTGGGTATAAATAAATATGAATAAATCAGATAGATAAATTTAGCCTCAAAGATATAAATCACACAGATTGAGCTAGCTCCTAAGTGAGTTCGAGAGTTGTGTTATGTATGGGAAACTAACTCAACCCGCTGGCTCAGATAAAGAACATCGCTGGTAAGCGCTGGATGCAGGCCGCTCTTGATCGGTCATTTTGGAAATATTTGGGTGAGGTCAATTGATATGCGGTTGAAATGATGAAGATTGAATTATTAAGAAGGTATGACTTTTAGCAGGAGTCAGCTGTTATATGTATGCTCGACCGCCATTGCCAAAGCATGTCGTTGCAAAACCTCAGCTTACGTAGTGGCGTGTGTGTATGGTTGAAAGGTAGGAAGTGTTGGAATCTCCTGATAGCCGGGGTATCACTTATTTCTTAATTAGGGTACTTGATACTTGTAAATCAAACCAGGAATTCTATAAATCCCATATATTCTGGATAACACATCAACACTTTTTCCAAATCCTCGCAGCAATTCGATATCAAACTTGACAGCGTGGCCGGTGATAATATTTTTTTCATATTAAGGAACCCATTTTGGGTTGTCAATATTTATACAATTTTATTAAAGATTTGGCAAACGCTAATAGAAGGTAAGGATTAACCCCATACATAGCTTCTACACGCTTTTTATTCAGTACTAACCTAATAATAAATATCCTACGATTAGTTGCAAAACGTGTCACCTTGCACTCATTATCGCCGCACTGCTAATTGCTTATTTATGGGTTTATTACTAAAGAGATAAAAACACTGAAGTGGCACACTTATGGAGGAAACCAACTGCGCAGATTTGATGGAGATTAACTCGCTTGTCTGTACATTTGTTATGTGGAACCAGCGTGTTGCAATGCAAATAACAAAAAAAAAAAAGTTTTAAAAACTAAAACCCGCTACAAAATTATTCTTGTTGAAAATTACGTCTATCCAATAAATCCTAGCACGGCGGCAGGGAGAAACAGCTGTATGAAGCAAAAACATACAGGGCAGGCCAATGTTAAAATTACAGGTAATATAAATAGCTCCCATGCTGGTCTGGGAGAAATAAAAAAACTTAGAATGTACCAGCTGCTTCTCTACCCACGCTGATCGTAAAAGCCGATCGAGGGAATGGGCAAAAATGCAAATCATGTTAACAGGCGATGCGGCTAGCAACCCATCACTGTATTGATTGCTTTTCCATCTTCTCGCCCACCATGACGCTAAAAGTGGCTTTTGGGTCTTGCGGCCCTAGGCTCTGCATAGAACCGCAAGACCCAAAATGCTCTGTCTGCCCCATTAGGGATAAAGACGTGATAGTATGTATGTATGTATAAATAGCTTGAACAAGTCAACCACAGTCCTAATGAATTTCAATACCCACTGCACGGTACCAGGAATAAATAAATCTCCCTTTACAGTTAACTTTCACCCCCAATTAGAAACAGCGCAACCAACAAATTCCAGTTTTTTGCTTCCAACTAAATTTCACGACCTATTTGCACCAGTAGGCTTAACTCATCAAAAGAGACGTTTCGCTGAATTTGTCGCAAAATCAAACCTTCCGAATGTCCCACAGAAGTCAGACGAGTCGGGTTTCAACCTGACACATATGGTTGTCATTTTTTGAAATTATTTGCGGGTGTTCCAGTGAATTTGTTTTTTGGTCTCTGACACAGATTTGACTTGCTACTGAGATACACGAGCCAGGAGTGCAACCATATGTTAATAACTGTGGTGTCGATGACATAGGGTTTTTACGTGTCACATACCAGTTTGCCATGTGTTCACATTACTCACGTAAGTATAAATCTCTAGGTAAGGTTCATAATAGTACTCTATGGTTCATAAATGTAGATAGATACATACATACATATTTTCACGCCTGTTTTCCTTGGGGGTAGGCAGAGACTATGGATTTCCACTTACTACGATCCTTGCAAACCTCTTTAAAAGTATTCTATAAAAGTAGATATTTCAGGCCATACCCGAATTTTCCGGGGTCCAGTGGCGCCCCCATTTGAAATAAATCATTTGAAAGGACACGGTGATATCATTTAAAATTTCGTCTTGATCAAACCCTAGATAACCCTTTTAACTATTTTATCAACTACTGTTTATACTTTAAAGTGCGAACGTGAAGCTTTTCTACGCACAAAGTGGCCGTTTTTCGCAAACGTGCGTAGAAAAGCTTCACGTTCGCCTTAACACATAATAGACCTACAAATAGAAAAATCATTTTTTTTTTGAAAAAGCTTAGATTGTAAACGCTTTACAAACAAAAATAAAAGACTGACGACTGGTCTAGTACATATATCGTAATGTTGAGATAAGAAATCCAAAATTACCATCTCAGAAGTTGTCTGAATATAGGTTTTTATATTTTCTTAGATAAAGATCGCCAACCTAAAATAACTAATAATAGTAGATTATTATTAAGAGAATTTAGCCATCCAGGTCACTAACCGTGGATTAAGTGGATTTTGTAGGTCAAACACGAAATTCAGATCTATACATTTACCCAATTGTAGAAATCAATAGATGGCATGAAAGCCAGTAATATAGAGACTATATGTTAAGAAGTTACCAAAATACAACGTGGAAGGGACATAGCCATAATAAATCGAACCAGGGTCTATACTAGATCACTATAGTATAGTATAGTGATAATGAAATAACAGTCAAAAACCAAAAACGATTTCGATGCGACAAATTGCCTGGGTGACTGCACACTTTAGTATTTAAGGAAATACCGACTATTTTTAAATTTTTGATTGTTATTTTAATTTCATTTAATAGTGATTTAGCCTGTGATCCGATTTACTTTTTTATAACGTTCATTCATTAATAAAAACAGTACAAGTTAATTATACAAAGTCTGCTAAACTGCAGAACAGTTTGTCGGCAGTACCACGGGTATGTCTCTTCCACGTTCTACATAGTGTGGTTTATTAAAAGAAACATTTGAACGACACAAAATCGTACAAATAATGCGTTCCGAATCAATGTTCTCTAACGGCCCTATAACCATTGTCTACATATTATCTTTACAAACAAATTGGAACTATAGTCACAGCACCCCGCCAAGCTACAGTTACGAAACTATTCGACCCATAATTACTTTGGTGGACGATTCTTTTCTATAGCTTATTGAAATGGTCAAAACATGAAGGCACGCTTACACACCCCGCGTATTGTCACCCTCTCCACGCTTCAGACACCACAGTTCGTCAAAATTTCGGTTTCGATTTCTTAGAAGCCCGACCTATTTGTAAGTTGTCACGTCAATTTTGAGCCCGTTATACAACTTCGGCTAAGGACGCGTCTGTCGACAGTTAGTTTTTTTCACAAGTCTTTATGAGAACTAATAAATATTTCAAAACTGGTGCACTTTATTAGAGCGGACTTCTATGGTAGTCGGTAACTGTTCTTACTTTCAACTGAATGTTTGTCCTTTTGTTTACACACAAACGACACAATAAATTTATTTGTTGAGTTCAATAAACAGTTTCGCTTTTAATGGCACACGTTTGTGGAAATAAACATGACGAATGAAGATTCATAATAATTTTGTCGTTTCGTTTACGCGTATTTCATATAGATATAGTGCTATAAATCCTTGAAGAGAACCTATACCTAATGCTGGTGTATGCTTGATTATATCTGTTTAACTGAATGTCTATATAGTATTTGGTTATCGGTTTTATTACTATAAGTAATGATAATGTCATATAGCACACTTTATTCTTGAAAGAAAGTATAAATAATGTAAGTAACATTAGAAGTGCTTAACATAGTTGCCGACAAGAATATCCGACAAGAATCTAGTTCTTAAATTTATTCATGATGAGCAGTAATTGACAGTTTAGAAAAAATAAAAAGGCTAATACATAATATACAAAGTGGAAGGAACATACCCGTAATAAATCGAACCACGGCCTGTACGTCTAGATCAGTATAGTATAATGAAATTGAAATAAGCTAAGAAATTGGCATTTCCATACGAAAGTGTGCAGCCGCCCGGCCGATTTGTATGGAAATGACAATTTTTTTCTGTTTTTTTTACTGCTGTTTTATTATTATTTTACTAAACTGATCTAGTATATACAACATGATTCGATTCATCATGTCCTTTCCACAGGTTGTATAGAGCGGCTAGTAGAATTACTTCACTTCTTTCTGATCATGCTGCCTAAAAATCATAACTAAAAGTTAAGTAACTATGAATTGAATAGGAATAAAAATGGCAACCTTGAAATATGTCTATGCAGTATTTGAAATAATCTAAATCTCTATAATTTTTTTATGTATTCACAGGTTTGTATTTATTCAATTTGTTTTTTATGTATACATACTGAGTAATGGGTAGGGTACCTACCCTGATACCCTGTGGAAATTTTTTAGCTAATAAAACAGTTTTATTTGCATTAAGTGTTGTAAGTTTTCATCGTTTGACGAAGTAAAAATCTAACTCATTTATGAATGTATTATGAATCATTAAATGATCACAAGGATATAAACTTGGGATTTTCTGTAAATAAATCTTCCTTACAATGTCCAAAACTGTCTCAGTGAAAGTAACTGGACACGAACCCTTCCATTCTCACATAATATGCGTTACGAATGCGGCATAAAGCTGAAAATTTCACTTTTAGATCTTAATTACCCTTTCTGTGACAAAGACCGTTCCTTTATACCAGTAAAACAAAATTTATGGTTACACAGTTTCGCGCAAATGCAACAAAAGTCTAAGACAATTGTCCAAGGCTGCGCCCAATAAATGCAACTCTTTCTTGTAGCGGTCCTTTAGAACCGTAAAGGCTCAGTTACGGTTTGTAAAAGGGTAAATATTTCTAGCATAACAGTAAACCACTTGCGCCGACATTGTTCGGAAATGTGCTAACATTTTGAAACTTATGTCCATTCGCAGAAAGGTCAGTTTGAATTTTGCGTTGCGATTTTTCGTAATTGCTAACCCTTGCGCGATTCTCGATTTTTATATGTTTTTATTGTATAGTGTTCGCAAGTGATTTAGCGAACCCTTTGGTTATAAAACTTTTGTAAAACCCGTTACTTATTACGAAGAAATGGCTGTTTTACAGTTGTATAGTTTTTTGCAAAGTTTTCAAATGTAGAAATGTTTTTGGTAATGGGTGGTTTTTGAAAACATCGCAAAAAGGGTTGCTTATTTTTTTAAACCATTTTGACAGTTCTTTCTTTTCATACTTTTTGCCACATTAATGGCCAAATGTGCAGATAAACCATAACAATAACTAATTTTATGCAACAATGTTTTAAGATCTTTAAAACACTTTATTTTAAAGAATAAGCCCTTATAATATGCTTTAAAATTTTTCTTTATGATCAAATTTGAGAAAAGTTACTTATTGACTTTGGTATATAAACATAAATATTATAATTTTACACACATTTGTATATATCAACATTGCCATTGACTGAAGCAGGCATATAATATATACGAAAGAACAGACAGATAGGTAGGTGCTTTCATAATGATATCACTTATTCATTTTTATCTCTTAGGTAGGTATAGTCATTAGGTAAGATTTTTAATACATCATAAAAATATATTAATGATTTATATTCAAAATAGGCAAATCATCCTTTGAGACTGACTTTGAGTAAAAATCCAACTAAGAGCCCGATTTATCTTACTTTGATATCGCACATGATAGATAGTTCGTACTTATGTTAAAAATATCATAATATACAAGCTGACACAAGCTGAGAAACCTAATATTTTTCAGAGTTAAGTAACACATCTTTCTCGAAAATCAAAATGAACTTAGCAGCTCAGAATAGAAGAATAAAGAAGGTTCGAAAATCTGAAGAAAAAAAACACAGTTTCACTCGATATTAAAATTTATTTATTTACCAATTTATGCACACGGAAAATGTATACAGAGAATTGTACAAAGGCACTACTTATCCCAAAAGAGATCTCTTCCAATAGGCCTGTGAGAGGAGATGTTTATGTAAGAGAGGCATACAGGCATGTTCATACATAGGATTGAGAAAGAAGAAAATTAAAATTACATAAAACTACACAAACTACAATAAACATACTTGTACATATATTACACATATACTTAAATAAATACATATGTATATCTAGAAATAAATTAAATATATACTTTAACATTAAAAAAATAGGTTTTTATTAAGATGATTCCAATAAATAATGATCTTTTACTCGTCTTTTAAACACAGAAATCGTTTTAGATTCGCGTATAGCAGGTGGTAATGAGTTCCATAGTCTGACTGCATGTACCGAGAAGGAGTAGGAAAAGGTAGCGGTGTTGTAAGAAGGGATTTTAAGTACAGTTCTTAGGTGGAAATTCATTCAATCAAACATACTATATTTTGGAATAATAATCGCGAGGTCCAAGTTCGCGGCGAACCACTAGTAGTTACCTAATTAAATAACTCTGCCTATAATTTACAACATATTTTTTGCGTCTTAAGTTTTAATTTAGATTAAAGAAAACAGAAAGTAGAAGCAATACAGTCTAATTTTATTGGATTTCATCACAGATTTTAATTGCTTTAATATTTCAATTTGTCATTTGTAGTTCTGCCAGCTTTATAAGTTATAACGAAGTAGTTCGTTTCTACGACGTCAGAACAATTGATATCACTCCGGAACCAATTCAAAACAATCCCTTCTGTATACAACATTGTCAGCTATAACGACTTCTTTTTCCCTAATTCTTCACCCTTGAAGCTAGCGGCACATTTGTTTAGATACCCCGGTAGTGCAACAAACGGTAACAGTCGGTACTTTCAAAGCAATAAATTGGACTAACGGAAAGAAAGTAGCGAGTTATAAAGCTTTTCGAACGGTCCTGTCGTAAAACTTCCTAATATAACCTTTTTTTCTAGTTCTAACTGCACGTGAAGGATGTTACAGTTATGAGAGTAAAAGGTCATATAACTGTAATTGTTTCGGCTATTTTACTTTGCGATAACAGCGATTTTGCATTTAGCAAGGGTTGTTAAAAGTTGGAGCGTAGCTGTTTCAATTTTTTGTTATAATAAAAAAAAGAAGCCAGAACAGATCTTATAACAGGTACTGAATAATGAATTTCAAACATAACACGTACACTTTATTAAAGATAATGTGAAACATTTGATATGAATATGAAATAATTATTTACAAGTACTTACTATATTTTACAACTTAAACTTGGTTAGGATTATACAGAATCGTTGACATGATGGTAGACACTAGCGGTAGAACAAATGTTATAAGAACATAACTAACTAGCTTATTGTGATTATCCGGAGTTTTCACAGTCGGCCAGATAGTTCCAGAATAATGATCTAGACTTCAGATTCTCATTTTCAAATAGCACTGCGGACCATAATAATATTCTACAGCACTCAAGTGCATTGCACATTACTCGAATAAATCTTAAATAACATCTAGGCACTTCAGTAAAAAATATTGTTCACCTAAATAATTATACTTGCGTTAGTTAAATAAATCTGAGTATTTCTCTTTGAAGTCGTTATAAGTCATAGTCGTCTTAGAAAAAAAGAACGTCGTATGTTTTGAGATTACATGAGGAGTAGGAACCTTTTTGCCATTTCTACGATAGAATTTTCTATAAAGTATCTATTTACGAGCATTAAACAACTATTTTCAAAATATTGACCATCTACTATAAAATATTTCTGATACATTAATTTTATTTATCAAATAAGAGTTTTTTTTTTATTAATGATTGATAATATATTATATTATTTAAATAGGTAACTTCAAGTTGTTCAAAGTTGCTGTGAATTTTGAAACTGATTTACGTTATAAATACTGATTTACCTAATATATTAATTTATAAATAATTAATTTAATACTTTTAAATATTGCTTTGGCTTTTTTACTGATATAATATCAATTATATCAAGATCAACGCTGAAATAATTAAGTTTTGACATTTAAAAAAACCTAGTGATATTTAAATGTTCCAAACATTATTTATTTTATTACAAAGTACAATCGCTTATTTCACAGTTACAAAGAAAGCTCAATCTCTTCCCGTTATGTTCCTATTTAGTAGCAGTACACGCAAAAATATTTAAAGCAATTTTTTATCGCAATTTCTCTCACCCCTAAAAAAGAACCTTTTGCGCAATAAAAATTTCTCCAAGCAAACTTTCTTGCCATATTTCGGATATAATAAAACGATTTAACTCAAACTTTACGCAATTTTGTCTTTGCAAAAACATTAGGTTTTTTTCTATCTCCTTCTTTAGAGAAACGCCGCTAATGTGTCTTAGTAACTAAGCTTTACAATTCGGAAGTTTAAGGCTACAGTAGGACAGAATTACTTTATTGTAGGGAAAAATGGATGTTTACGACCTCTCATTGTTCCACCATTCTTTGCCTGCTTTTGAAATTGTCTTAAAGATGCCGATGGGCCGAAGGCACACTCCATTGTACTTACCTTGTTCTGTTTGTTTTAGTTCTGTATGCATGCGCCACTTTTTATTTGGGGCAAATATCCCATGAGTTATGCAAAATTTTGCCTTGGAACCATATCTTTATTACTTCTCTGTTGCTTGGTGGTCTTATTTATCTAAAAGCATATAAAAATGTAGACTCAAAGAGTATTCACCGCATGGATATTTCTGATAATAATGTATTCTCGTATACTTCATAATATGGGTAAAGTGGTTACTTGTTAACTCTACTTTTTTACTTGGGATCTGCACCTTGTACATTTTTTTAATTCTGAGACAGTGTGTAAAATTTATATCACTAAGATCTCTATTAATAAGTACTACTTTATACTCTCTTTACTGGGACACCCACTCGCAAAGTGGTGTGATGTCCTGACCGAGGTCACTGGATGCAGGCCGCTTTAGATCGGTCATTTTAGAAATCCTTGGGAGAGACCTATTTCCAATAGTGGACGTTGTGCAGCTCTAATGATGAATGAATACTCTCTTTACCACAATCTAGGTTTTTCTTTTGTTTCCACTGTCCACTTCCATTCCAAGTTCCACTTAACGTTATTTCATATCCTACAGCTTGGCATTTCAGTGGAAATTTTGCACCCTTCTCATGCCATTTTGAATGAATAATATCAATGCTATTTGGAGATAATTTTCCTTTAAAACCTCACGCCCCTAAGATCGTCACTTTGTAACTTCCTCCCTGCTTATAACCGTATAATGGAACTAATTTGTTGTTCAAACAGGGGATCCTCTATACACAAACATCAAAAACTAACATGATATACCCAAAAAGGATTCCATTATCAATATCAAATTGATTCTTATTGTTAGAGACATAAAGTTTAAAATATAGGTTTTGGGCTGTAGTATAAATTGGTGACCAAAATCTCCAGGACATTTTGGACACGTTCTATGAACCTTGTTACTCTTTGTCCGGTTTAAATGGATACAAATTCGTGTAAATGACCGGCGTGATTTTAGTTTTATGTTACGGATTTGTTTTAATGGTAGTAGTAAATTGAAATAAGTAATATATAATTTATATTTAATAGTAGAACAATTAATTACTAAAAGAAGCAAAGGTATATAAATATGAACCGATATAAATAGATCAGATCAAAATTTAAACAAGTTGATAAATTAAAAAGACCGTATAATCTTCGTTTTTTGTATTACTAGTAAATATTTTATCTTGTAAAATTTAAAAGTACATTATGGTAGGTAGTTATTTTTTCACTATTTTATATTTTTGTTTATTTAAATGTATCCTCCGCTCCCATGCTGGTCTGAGAGAAATGAAAAAACTTGTACCAGCTGCTTCTCTTCCCGCGCAGATCGTAAAAGCCGATCGAGGGAATGGGCAAAAATGTGAATCATGTTAACAGGCGATGCGGCTAGCAACCCATCACTTTATTGATTGCTTTTCCATCTTCTCGCCCACCATGACGCTAAAAGTGGCTTTTGGGTCTTGCGGCCCTGGCTTCTGCATAGAGCCGCAAGACTCAAAATGCTCTGTCTGCCCCATTAGGGATAAAGACGTGATAGTATGTATGTATGTATCCTCCGTACAGTAAAACATGCAACAATATGACACTATCGTTATCATCATCATCATATCAGCCACAGGAAGTCCACTGCTGGACCTATGACAATATCGATTAATAAAAATTGACACAAATTTTATTGAAATATTGATCAACAGATTTATCATATTTTAGGTCGTACGATACAAAACAGGCGATTACAATAACTGTTATCTATTTTTTACAATACGTCATCAAGTTTTTCGCTAATGTGAAATGAATGAACGAATCACAAACTTCTAGCTCAATGAATTTCCATCTGTCACTTTTACTATTGATTTTAAAACTTTTATAAAATTTGTGTTTGGACTTTTTATATTACCTCTCACAGAATAATTGAAATTCAACATTAACACTATAAATATAGAACTGATATTTATGTTGCACTACATCTTTTAACTCTAAACGCATTGTCAATTCTAAAGTTATTTCAGTAAAGTCGATTTTACATTACAGACTTTGAGCTTTTAAAGGTAAAATAGGTGCGATCAATTGAATGAAAAATGATGCGTATATACTCCATACACGCATCATTTTTCATTCAATTGACACTAAAATTGCAACTGTCAACTGTGCAATACGCATTTAGACGGTTCATACGCAATTCTTCTATTGTTAGACCTAGTTGCAAAGGGAATAGATGTCAATTTGAGATACTGTTTTGACTACTGAAGTGTGTAAGTACTCCAATTTTTAGGGTTCTGTCTATAAAAAAAAAGACGAATCCTTTTCGGTAGTTACTTGCCCTTCATCAAATTCAATTCAAATATATATTTTTATCATCAATACTCATCAATATAAGTAATATGTTTTTTTTTGGCCTAGTTGTTGACTTTAAATGGTTACTTACAGCTTAATCTACAACTACAAATGCTTCCTAAGCGCTAGTGCAGTAGAAGCGGTAACAAACTGCACTGCAGCATTATCTCCAAGGACGTCAACTCACAATTTAAAACGTCAAATCAAAAACTGTGATGCGTCAAACTCTGAAAAAATAGCCTAAGTAAAAGCTTTCACCTGATATACAAACTTAATTATATCTGTATAAGATGATATCAATATTGTAATACTAGTCTAATAACAATTGGCCAAGTTCGTGTCAGGCCACGCGCAGTCGCGCAGTGCAGGGTTAGTAGTAGCGCAGTATAGAAAATTTCTTTTGCGAGTGTTATTTATAAGTTGGTCATCTATACATAACTTTTTTGTTTGTAAGTTCACTCTAATCAAGTCAAGTCTTAGCTATGATAGTTTTTTTTTACTACAAGCTGTGTTCTTTTTTTCAAAGACAACATACCTACAAATTTAGATCATATTTAATGTTTTTTTTAAAATGGGAACCCTCTCTGCGCAGCGAAGACTCACACTTATTCAATTTTTAAAATATAAAATGCAACCGTTGTGTGGTCTACGTAGTAGAGTATCGTGGATTAAGCAATTGAAAGTAAAATTGCGTGAAATTGCGTCACTTACAATAAACATTTTCGATGGGCTTGGTGTCAAATGTGGTGATGGTAGATTGAATGGTGGTGTCGTTAGTCACCACACTTCTTAGTGAAATGAAGTGTAAAAGCGTTTGATTTGTGTTTAAGAAAAAAAATGGGTGAGAAAGATGAACTGTAGTGGAAAGAGACACGTTTTTAATATTTATCCAAATTTAGTGTTAACGATTGTCCCTTTAGATTCTTGGCGTTATTACAGAAATATCAAAGGAAAAACTTTAAAAACACAATACATGTATACTCTTTATTGCACAAAATAAATAAATACAGAACATAATTATCCTAAAAACTAGAAAATGCGCAAAAGACGGCCTTAACGCTTAGCAATTTCTTTTAGGAAACCTTTCTGTATAAAACAAATATGAAAATGGGTAGTGCGGTGGTCAATATACTTAATAAACATACTTAAATTCAATAACTATAATAAACATACATATACCTCTTACTTAAATACATACAACTTACAGATGAACATAAAAGTATAAGATGAATAAACTAAGTGGAAACAGGAAAGGATATTTATTTACTTTTCATAAGGATAGAAAATAAGATTTTACTTAGGATTTAAAGCTGGCTAGCGTTTGAGCGCTCCGGATAGTAAGATAGGCAATTCCATAGACGTAAAAATAGTCGAAGGAATCTTCTTTATCTTAAAGCATTATATGTTACATCCTCAGCTGTGCTGCTTTGGAGTCCGGGTCTGCCTTCAAAATCTTTAAGCACACCAAGCGATGCGAATAGCTACCACCACTATTTTGATTAAACTTCTACCTTTATGCCTACCATCAGGCTACTGTGGTACTTTCTGAAAAATATTAAAGCAGAAAATTTATGTGTTATCGATAGGCAATGTGTTTTATACTGTAAACCTTTTTTTTAAACAAATCGTAGAATATGGCATCACGTCTTTTTCTCTAACGCGGCAGATAGGACTTCGAGCCATAAGACCCAAAGGCCACTTTTAGGAAAGTACAACAGTTGTGCGAAAAACCGTTGCCCGACAGACCTATGACCGACTTAACATTTTATCAGTACTACTATTGCTCGGTACAGTTTTGTTTTACCAACGTTTAACTGACATAACATTTGTTCGGCACTAATATTGCTTGACATCAATTTTGTTTAACGTAACGTAACGAATTTATTCATTTAAGCAGATGCTTAATTCTACTTTCTGTTTGAAAAAAAATAGTTTACGATATCAACACATTACAATACAAAATACATTGCCTATCGATTACACATAAATACCTGCTTTAGGATTTTTCAGTTTCCAAATAAAAGCTTAAGCTTAAGCTCCTATCAGCCGCGACAGAGAAAAAGACATGATATGGTATCTGTATTAATCAAAGCAGATGCCGTATTCTATGATTTGTTAAAAAAAATGTTTACAGTATAAAACACATTGCCTATTGATTACACAAAAATACCTGCTTTAGGATTTTTCAGTTTCCAAATAAAAGCTTACTTCAACTTTCCATATCTCAGTATGGGGTGCTTGAAATAAAAAGTGCGAATATTTTCACAGTTCCTCGCTTCAAAATAAACTGTAAGCTTATCCGCGTGCAAAAACATCATCTTGGGTGGTCCTAAGTGGCGTCAGTGTATCCTACATTTTGGTTTGTGTACTTTACGTACATTTGACGGAGACATGCAATAAACATTCTTATGGCTTTGAGAATAGAATTTAAAATAGGAACATAAAGAAGTTTTGTCAAGATCTTTAGTAAATATTTACTTTCGACTGTCTTTATGAATGAAATGACCAAACGTTGAGGATTTTGCTGGGATATAAGTCTGGTAGAAAGGAAAAGGTGACGTCAGAGATGTAATCTGCTGGTGTACTACATACTGTGTTATGTTGATACTTCTACAATATATTAAGAAAACCCTGCCCGAGCTGTTAAGGTAATGTTAGGTAGCTTGTGTAGGTTCTATATATCGGGTTTTCCCATCGCTGAAATCGCAAAAAAAAAACTGCGGCTTCATACGAAATTAAATACCTACCGTTCCAAAATGTATTGAGCTGCAGATTTGTTTTGCTAGCTAGTCAATTATACCTATAATTTGACTAGTACCTTTGGAAAAGTGTACAAAATGTTAGTAGCTAACTCTGATGTCAGAATTTTCAAGCTACTTTACCGCTGGACCAAAGGCCTTTGCACGACATCCAAAACACGATTATTTTGAACATTTTCAGGGTTGGTAATTTCTCTAATAGAGCTCGTGGCTCGATTAATACATAGGCTACTTTAATCACGGGTAGCATCGCGGGCGCAGATAGTAGATAATGATATATTGTTATCCCTTTCACCGCGAGACTTAGGTATATCACTCTAGTGTTAAAAAAAGCGGGAAAATTCCCCGTTTTTTCAGTCCTTCGTTTTTTTCAACTTTTGTTCGAAAGTTTCAAGAAAATTTTTTAAGGAACATTTCATGTTTTTTATTAATAAAACGTAAAAAAACGGAAAAACGAAAAAAACGGAAGAGTATTGATGTTTTTTCACAGAATATTTTTATTAGGTTCATGTCACGCACACAATACTATACTACTATACTGTCTGTTGGAATTATAGTAATAAAAACTTGATTATTTCAATCGTTTTTTTTTTAAATTCTAAAGTCTTTCGAAAAATTCCGAAGGTTTTTTTCGGGAATATTGCAATGCAACAAACGAATAAAACTGTAAAAAACGAGATATCGTTTCTTTCACCGAAAAAAACAATTTGTTTCTTTCGGAATTTTCAACGCCCAGCACGAGGCATAGTAAATCTAAAATAGGTACATAAAACCGACAAGGGATGAGAATACTTCAATTAGGTACGTGAAATACGGAGCACTGGTCTTATGACGTAAATATACGATACTCGTAGAAAGGGCACGACAATGTTTGTCGGATAATTCCGACATTCGCCTCTCATAACCTCCCGATAAGTTTTCCAAGTTTACTTAACCAATATCAAAGGTATTTTTACGGTACACGGGTTTTCCATATCTATCGGACAGATTTAAGCTTAGGACTTAGTTGCTAGAAGAGTGTTTTCCATTTATCCATTTAACCTTCGCTATCAACTTCAGCCCTATCTCATTTTCTAGTGCACGGTAGGAACACGAGATCGTCATCAGTCTGATATAAGCAATACTGATTGTCGGCTCCATTACATTACAACAGCCACACATTAGCTGACAGTATATCGTGGTTGGCACAAGTAGTTAGATGAAGCGAATTTGAAGCAAACATATGTTGAAAACTTAGTTCGCAGTGTGGTTTCCGGCTTAGTAGAATAGGGCCACTCCAAGTCCTCCCGTGGATATCGTAGAAGGCGACTTAGGAAATACAAACTAATCAAAGCTTATAAACATCAATGAGACCTCTCCAACTCGTCTGGCCAGCGAGGAGAGTGTAATCCAAGTCATCTGGCTGCTCTGCCAAGTGTGGCGCTGGTAGTAGGGAGAGGGTCATGCTCCCGCAGTGGAGACATAACAAGTCTTTATGATAATGATGATATGTTGAAAGTGAAACATAAGTTTTATGTCCCGCCTGCTCACTGCCACTAATAGCTAATCCGCTGGGCTATGTCAGTGACTTTTGACACTCGACATATGAACAACCAAATATATCGACAAAAGACATGAATAGTCAAATTCGCTTGTAACTTGTGCCGAGATTAGATTTAATGTTGATAGATGCCGTGCCGCTTTGATAACGAATGTCACAATAGACTTTTGATGGGCGTTATTTTTATTATGGTGTCTTTATGATAGTCGGCGAAGGGCATGGGATTGACGTATGTAATTAGGTTAGCCGCATCGGTTACACTTTGTTTGGTTTTAGTTTAAGGTCGTTTATTGAATCGAAAAACATAGGAATAAAAGAACTGGGGCAGGGACCTAAGTGCTAATGTAGTGAACCACAAAGAAAATACCACCTCTAACACTATTTATTATCTTCATCATCATTTCAGCCGCTTCACGTTCTCTGCTGGACATAGGCCTCTCCCAAGGATTTTCAAAATTACCGATCTAAAGCGGCCTGCATACAGCGCCTTCCAGCAACATAATCATCATCATTAGGGTATTTTGTCTCCACTGCAGGAGCACGATACCCGCTTTGTGCTACCAGAGCCATATTTGGCCAGAGCTCTTGGACTAGGATACGGTCTGGAATAGGATACTATTAAAAAAATTACGATAGCAGTCCACGAGCAAAATATTAATAACATATTATATAGTTTATACCTGCTACAGACTCATAAGCACTTACTAGACATTTCCGATAAGGAATTGACTGCCAAAATTTCTAGCAAACTTCGTCGAATCACCTATCAATCGGCGACATCAAAGAATACAATAAAATATATCGTAAGTTTCACATTGCTACCGTTACGATTGTCGGCTCTTTACATCAGCGATATCGGGCGGCGCCCTTTGATCTGTTATCGGATACTTTGACTCATATCGACTACCTGTGTATTGTTCCATTTATATATTACGGATAATCTGCAGCGATAATGGGTGTCAATATGTGAGTGCTCGCGCAAAACCCGTGGGTGTGACGGTCAAGAGAATCGTGGAATGTTTTATTCTTCTTCGTTTTGCAGTTAATAGATAATTATCTAAAACTCAACGAGCTATGAAGAGGACTATCTTTGTATTTCTCTACGTGGTCGAATCAGCAGTGAGAAAATCTGTATTTTTCAACAGAAAATAAATATAGCTTAGCTGATTCGGTCAATTAAAAAGCTAGCACTGGTGTCAGATTTTTCAATCTAACCCACAGTACATTCAATTCCATAATCTACCCAAAGGCATCGTGTGACGTAGCTCACAGACTCCGTTATGTTGTCGCACTGGCATCACTTTTCGTCAGTATCGAAACATCGATGGAGTTACTTGAGTTATACCTATGTCACCGACAATGAGTCAAAGAAAATCACTGCAACGGACAGAAATGTATCTGTTACGTTAGTAATTATATCTTTGACCGGATGCAAGCAGTGGTATATTTTAAAATTACCGCAAAATATAGTTGATGAAGGTTCTCGAATGACTTGGCAAAAATATGACTAAATAACAGAAAAGATATCCAGTTTTACTTATCAAGTTTTAGAGACCTATGTTGATGTTTATTACGTTCGTCTCTTGGGATTTTACACACTTAATTGTCATTGCGTGAATTTGCATATTTCGGAATTTGCGTAAAGACGGAAAATCCAATGGTGAAATATAACTGAAATATGGTGAAAATATATTCATTATGTATGCATGATGGTAGGTAAGTTGAAAACCCCTAAAATTATTTGGGTGTATAAATAAATTTGGGTCGCTTGATCGGGGTAAGAAACAAAAATGATGCATCTAGAAACCCATTAATATTTTCATTCCTTTTTCTAGCTTTATGAACACTATCACGCCAAAAATGGCCTTTAATCTTGCAGCTCCGGGTTTCGTTTGTTTACAACTACAAGACCCAAAATACTCTATCTGCCTCATTTGTGACAGAGGCAAGATAGAGAATAAACCTTACTTTAGCTTCAAAACATGATATCTAGACAATGAACAGGTTTCCTGTATCAAAAACAGGTTTCCTGTATCAAAAATAAATTGTTTAGTACTGATACAAAAAAACATCATTCATCATATCCATTTTCAACGTGATTTTAGATTTATTAGAAAAGCTGATACTAATAGTGCTATTTGACTCAAGATAACTATGACGTCTTATTCTATATTTCATACAAATCCCATGTTTTGACTTTTAGAAAAGTACCAGATTTGAGTTGTTAGAAACTTCCTTATTGCAAGTTGTCAGGAAGGACATCCGTGGTTGGATAACTTTAAACTTTAATTATTTAAACCTTAAGGGAAACTTTTCTTGGGGGGGTACTTGGTTTTTTCTGTTGACAAACCTACCCTTAATATCAAGTTAAGTAAGTTTGGTTCTGTTCCTTCGCTCCACTCAAGTTATTTATTTTTTAAAGAAAATTTAGTTTTTTAGGTAAAAAGTATTTACCCAGCTTGTATTATAATGAAAAACGTTTCGTTTTCAAACAAGGGATTAGAAAAAGTATAGAATGTGTTTACAACAATGACCAAAATACCTTAACAACCCGGAGGTCGCCTATTTACAAAATTATAAAAAAAAAAAACACTACACATAACTTAAAACTTCTCAGAAGTTCTCAAAGGGTCGTTTTAAATGACCTTTTGTGTTATGAAGTTCATTTTCAAAACCAATGACCTCTTTGTCCTAACTTCCTAAGAAAGTTCACATGTATGGACGTCTATCTATTGTTTTTATTGTTTCTGTACGTCTGTTTAACAATAGTGATAAGGTGCAGGTAGAAGTCTGAAGGCGGCATTTTCAAAGGGAACAGTGGCAAATAAGGCGCCTTAATACTATTATTTCTTTTGTAAACAATAATATAGTTTGTTTGCAACTAGTCCATTTTTTACATACGTTTCGAATGGCTTTATGGAGGAAACTGGGGTGATATGAATGAGTAACTTTACCTGACCGGCAGTGATAACGATAATGAGTTTCTGGAAATATAGCTAGAATGGTCATACTAATGTGCAATGTAAAATGAGGTTATTGGTAAAGTTCAAATATGTACGTAATTCTTAGCGGCAAAGTAAAACAGATTTTTTTTAAATTGACTTCTAAAATAATACAAAATATTTTTTTGGCCCATTGGATAGATTATTAAAATGTATAGTATGCGTAGTTTTTCTTTTCTTTGATTAGCAAATTATGATGAAGATCTATACAGCAGCGCATTTAATTTTAAGTGACGGCACGATCAGCTACGATTTTTAACAAAAGGTGACGTATCACACCCGCTCCGAAATTTCGAACCACTGTATCTTTGGGAAGGTTACTACATTGCTTAGCGAAAAAAATAAGGCATCTTCATTTTTGGACAATCTAGTTGATGGTTTACTTTTTATAAATTAATATATATGTTCCTAATTTACCCAGTCCAAATCCCTATTGTGCGCCAACATTTTAAGTGATTGTAGGAAAATCTGCTGTAGTACCAGCAGATTTTCCTACAATCACTTAAAATGTATTTCTTGAGCTCACGTAAGTTTTATCTATTTTTGTAATTTTACCTATCTAAAACCACTTGTATGCAATAGCAGGCAAAAGCTAGCTAGGTACGTAATAAATAAGGTAATTTCCAATACTAGTTATTTTTTCACCAGTTGATGAACGTTAAAGTCAAAGAAAAAAACAACGTTAGCGTTAGATAAATTTGGCTATCGGACGAGATCACGAGAAAGAAAAGAAGAATATAATTGATACTCCACTGACAAGAGCAACGTTTTTAATTAATATAAGTAGATTTTATTTTCTTTATCATCAGGTTTTTTGCATGCAAAAAACCTGATGATAAAGAAAATAAAAATGACCCTCTCTGTACTACAAAAGCCATACTTAGCCAGAGCAGCCAGAGAACTTGGCTTACGCTCTACACGCTGGCCAGACGGGTTGGAGAGGTCTCATTGATGTTTATAAGCTTTGTTTACTTTATTTCCAAAGTCGCCTTCTATGATATTTACGGTAAGACTAGGATTGGCCCTATTCTACTCTGCCAGATACCACACGGCTTTTAATATAGACGGCAATTAATATAGATATAGATAGATAAATTTATCTTTTATTGATTTTTCTTCCCGTAAGCTACAAAGTTAAAATTCTGTGGGATACATATTCACGGTTTTATCCTTCTTCAAGACTAACCCAAGATAACCTAAGAGAAAAATACTTTAGTTTAATTTCCGCTATTCACTGTGACTTAAAAACCTATTCACACGCGGTGAAACCCTGAAATGCGAAGGCCGCTTAATCTCTAAAATTTTCATCAAAAATGTTTATATAAAGTGAACCACATTATGATGATTTTAAAGTCTAATATTTAAGCCTAATGTCAGATTTATAGACGTAGTTTGAGATCTTGATTGTCACTAATTGTACTCTATAATCACTGTAAACGTTATCTTAGCAAATAAAGAAGTTTACAGCGGTAATAGAATGTATTTTTTTATTTAGTTTATGCGGAGTTTAATATTTATATCTTCTTAATTATTTAATTAAGAATGAAGATTTGCTACTCGAAATATAAAGATAAGGTGGCCTTGTTACTGTTTATTATAAATAATTTTATTACTTTTTTAATGTATATATAATTGTAATTACATACTTGTTAAACAAATTTATTTGCCCGGCAATAAAAAAAACTCGACTTTCAAATGTCACCTTTACTAGATGGTTTAACCGATTTCCATCAAACATAGGCTAGAGTCGACAATGAATACCACAGACATGTCAAACTTATAACACCCCTGTTTTGCTTTGGTGGTTAAACACACACCTACATAAAAAAAAAATTGTAAGTAGACCGAGGATGATGGTGGGACGACCTTGTAAAATTTTCATTTGAGTGGAAACAGATCGTTGTAGACAGGGACGTGTGGAAAAATAAGACAAGGAAATATATTTACATATGTATTATTAATATGTAAGTAAATTAACTATAGGTATAATTACTGCGCCCACCTAGTTTCAAATTATTATTTTTCCTCCACCCAATGGTTGGCTGGAAGAGATTGCATTTATAGCGATAAGTCCGCCTTTGTGCCTATATTGTTTCTTGTTGTTGTTGTATTTTTTTATGTTTATTATGGTGCAATAAAGTTAATTTGTATTGTATTGTATTTATATTGGAAATACCTTTTCCCAGCATTTGGACACTACACCTAAAGGCTAGCAAAAAAGAGTTTCAAAGAATAAATAAAATTTACGATAATTTCTCGTAAACGGTGTGACGATGTTTCGGAAAATCATTGTATTAAAGCAGACAAAAAAACATTGTATGAAAGATCACTTCGAAAAAGCTGAATATGATTGTAGGTTGAATAGTACCTAAGCGGTACCAATGTATCAGTACTCCAACCTACTTGGATAGGAACTTAAACACAAAATAAATAATCTTTATGACTCCAAACGAAGATAGTAGGTAAGTACCTACCTGTGCTGTCTAACTTTTTCGTTTAAGATAATGTATGTTAAACAGATTAAGATATAAAGTTTACCGTACAGCGCATAATTTCCTTATAGATCTTCAAATTCGTTTTTACTGCGAGGAAGAATTTGCTAAAGAGAGCAAATAATGTGCTTTAGATTACGTAAGATGTACCAATTTTTTTTAAACCTTTACATTTTTAGTCAAAAGTTTTAGTTTTTAATACAATGGTTCTTGAAAATGCCAGCCAAATGATCTCTTGTTAATTTTTTTTTTGCCAGCTATGTACAAATCTGATAGGCACCTATTAGTACTATAAATATATATACTAGTCTATATTTTAATTTATTACATTAGAGAATAAAATAAAAATAAGTGTAATTTTTTTTTTTTATTAATTCAAAAAATTTATTTTTCGCTAGAATTTTAATGCACGCATTAAATGAGATCAAAATAAATACCTAATTTAAGTAATTTCAAGTTTTTTTAATGTAAGTTCTAGTTTGACCAGATATAGTAACTACTCCTAGTTATTTTATATCGCCAATCCCAATAGTGAGAATCATGAGTCTTAAAGATACACCCCACTAAATAAATCCTTAAAAACGTAAGTACAACTTAAAGAGTCGGGTTGCATCACAATTAGAAGTAGAGCATAAAATCTAATTATCTTCCAGATCTTCTAATCTAAGGCCTCATTCAGTTTTAATGGTGATTTGCATATCGCAAAGCTGTATAAAAATTGCATCATTTTCTACTTTGACGCCTTAATTGCTCTGTTAGATGAGTAATTTAGATTATGATCTACGATTGTGTTATAAATAAAGGTCTTTTGATGCTTAAATATGATTCGTAGTTGAAAATAAAGATCTGTTTTGCAAAACAAAATTAAAATATTAAAATCGTTTTTTTTTTTATTTAGATAAAAGAGCAGTAAAATGTTTATAAATATCTAGAATAAACTAAAAATCATAGACCTCCAGTCTATGATTTTTAGTTAAAAATAAAGGTCGTAGTTAAAAAAAAAAACTAAATTAAATAAAAGAGTACTTAGTGAAATGTTCATGAGTATACGTGCGTGACCCATATTATTATGGTCATATCGTGACTGTTCTAATGTATGTCATAATGTATGTGGTAATATTTATTATTATACCTTTACAAGCACATTTTTCGGTTGCATCAATAATATATAAAAAATGTATAAACTTTATAGTGAATTTGATTTTAGTAAAATTAATAATAAATAAAATATGTCATTTGAAAATTAAATTAATTCCTTACCATAAAAATAGTAATATCATACATATTTTAAATTTCTGTAGTTTTTATATCTTCTATGATCCGTTTCATTAACACTTAAATCAAAAAAACATAAAAATGAAGAACAATATTTTTTGCTTTCTGTAAAGTGTTTCCGTGTCTACTTAAATTTTTCCTCGACTTGGTGCAAAATGTTTATTTAGAAAAAAATATTTGAGTGTTTTATATTATATTTATAATCTAACTTACCAGATGTACCTAGTAGCTAAGCACAAGTATGCCTAGTGCATATCTTTAAAAGGTCCAACAAAATGTGCTGAAACTATTTTAAGGGTAAATTCAGTTTATAATGCTTAAATATAACTTTCCCCAAGGAAAAAATAGCGAAATATAAATAATTTTTGGCGTTCCGTACAAGTAGACCGATCAGCTGATCCGAGTTTGTATGGAAACCCATATTTCGACATAATATTCTCCTTGGGCAAAGTTGTTTAGTATCACAGACTGAATTCACCCTTAAAATAGTTTCAGTATATTTTTTAAGACCTTATCTTTAGTACTCGTATTACATACTGGTGAACTTCTCTCTAACTCTGAGTCATACCTTTGTCTCTCTTATTGTGAATGTTAATTCCACACAGCAGATTCATATTTATTTGCAGAGCCAACTTTGAAACAGAAGCCGCATATAAATATTAAGATAAGCTGGCTAACATTCTAGCCACCTTTGATAACATGTTATTGCCTGCCTAAGTAACGATTCTTTATGACTAGTATAGTATAATCAGACGTGGTAAAAATTATGCTATTTATTTATAACGCCAACGACAAGACTTTATTTGTTAGAAATATGAATGTGATAAAGATTTTTTATGAGAAAGTCTAATAGAAAGATTAGTATAGGACTTATCTACTTATCATAGAATGTCATGAAAAGCGAGGAAGACTTGTTTCTTTGTTTTTCGTGTGTTTAAGTGGCCAATACTGGTGTCAGGTTTGTCAGGCTGCCTAAAGGCATCTGACATAGCTTGACGACTGCTATGCAATGATGACAGCAAGGAGCAACGGCTTATACACGTACTACTTGCTATACATATATGTCTTCCGAAGAACGGAGGAGCTTGAGAAATTGGTATGCCACTTGTGGTCACCCATCCAAGTGCAGACCAAGCCCGGTGTCGGTTTACTTGCGAAAGCGCTAGCAATGCGCACTCCCGCCAGGCCACCAAGCTCCTCAAAGAGGAGATTTGAACAACGTGGACATAAGCCATCAAAAATAACATGAAAGAAGCAAACAGAAACAGACACACACAAAATTTTCTAAAAAGGACTTAATTATATTATTACTGCACAAAGAAAAAAGTGGGATAGGTCAAACAAAAAGACTTAGGTAGAGTACTTACTTTTATTTTCAAAATGCTTATTTTTTGTAAATTAAATTTATTTGTACACATATTACCAACAAAATAATTAAAACTTAATAATTAAGTAATAACTACACTACATGTATATTAAAACTAATTAACTAAAATAATCTTAAATTCTAAAAATAAATAAAAACAATAATTTCGTATCTACATACGATTTTCTCACAATCACTTTTAGTAGATAAACTATGAATTTGAAAAGTAAATGGTTAAGAACAGAAAAAATAAATGTAGTTACTATCAATCACTAATCACTAATAAACCTACCTAATAAATTGTAAAACGCTAAAAAAAGGAAATAAATAAATATATAGGGACAAATTACACTGATTGAGCTAGCCCCAAAGTAAGTTCGAGACTTGTGTTATGGGATTCAACGATACTATATTTTATAACAAATACATATATAGATAAACATCCATATTTACTGTTTGGATCAATTTTTTTTTTAAAAATTATCTTTGTATGTCATTTGTAAATTTTAGATCAGATTGAGAGAGAGTAAAATTTTCATATTGCCAGAATTAATATATCTAGCAGATATAGCTCCAATCTATCAACACATTAACCATGCCGCTCACTTTTCGCTCAAATTCTTATTACAGTCCACAGTGTCAACAATCACACCATACAAAAGATTCATTACCAAGTATATTCGATACACTCACTCATAGCCATAGCTTATGTCCAACAAGCTAACTCCCAGACTTAACAAGGTGTCTAGTGACATATGACCTTTTTAGCTTATATCTAAACATTACAACTCTCTTTGAAAATCAAACGTAAATCTGAACCTTATTTCTTATAATATAAAATTGATTTTTGAAAGTGAGGAATAGCTCTATGTGATTATTCCATGGGAAGGTTTGTATGTCGGTTCTTTTGATGTTGGTACAAAGGATGCCGCGCCGTGCCGTGTGTCCGTCGCCCACCTGACCAATGTTTGCGCACACGCACTCATTGGTTTAGATATGGAAGGTTAGGGTTGATACAACGAGTACTTATTGTTTTCATTAATGTTTAGTTACACATGGTTTTTTGGACGTGTTTTTCTTTTCCAATAGTTATACGTAAATTATTAATATCTGTAAGTTTGTATCGAAGTTTAGTTTCAAACATTGTTGGTACAGTACCACGCCACCTCCTTGACTCTGTCCAAGCCAAAAATAAAGATCTACAGTTGTCCATTTTTTAAATATGTAAAGAGCATTGAGATAATTATTTACTAACGTAGTTATACAAGCAAGTCGTACAATATAATGCTTTGTCAAAACTAGTGTGTTCGATGCATGTTTTTACGTAATTTAAAGCAGTTTGCAACTAGCCGGCCTTCAAGAGCGTCGAGTGTACTCAATTCATTTCCCATCATTATCCATAACTAGTTAAATTAAGTTTCCCAGTTTATACTTTAGTTTATGTTATTAGTTATTATTAGCTTTTATCCATCTCAGCAGTCTATATAGGCACCTCCTGTTAAAGTAATTTGTAAGTACTTACATATTAAATCGATGCCGAATGAATTACTTTTGTGAAGATACTAATATTTGAACACAACTGTGCACTCGAAAAAATCCTTACAACCTACTCATGGTAAATAATAAATCTGATTAAATTCTTTGTAAGAATTGAGTAAATTGTTTATTCACAAAAAAAAATGCTTTCACTTTTCGTATAAATCAACACAAGAAACCATTTAACACGGCTATTGTCGTTATTTTGGGAGGACAGATATGAAGAAACAAGGTGCTAGTGCAAATATACGAATAGTAACGCAATTTGCTTTAAATTTTGGAACAAAATAGGCATATTAAAGAGCAATGTTTATGATAGAAAGAAATGGAGATAATTAACATACAAGGCCGACCCTAAATAGTTAATAGCCGGGAACGACAATGACTTTGTTCGTAATACTCTTCTTCTTCTTCTTATATTTAAGAGCTGGGCTCTTGTCGGTGGAGTGCTTTCCATGTCTCTCTTCCTTTCGCTACGTTCTTAACCTCTTTATGTTTTCACGTTTAATTTTTCTTTTATACTACAACTATACTGTAACTATTGATTTTTAACAGCATATCCATGCTCAGATTATTATCAAAATTAATACTCCCCTATACTTTACTATAAAATTTAATTTATGGCTACATAAAAGCAATAGATACAAGCCGCAATATCAAATTGATTGGCTCTTTCGTGCCTTAAAATTTGTATAAACCCTTTTTGAAACGGAAGGCAACCCTGTCATTAACAACAACGTATATGGTGACAGAAGGGACATGCGACCGCAATGTCAAAGTGTTATGGTTGTGGCGTCAGCTAAACACACACGTGTCTGAGTTTGTGCTAGATGGGCTGTATCTTGCCATTTTAACCGACTTCTAAAAACGGAGGAGGATCTATCATTTTACTTTTTTAATAAAATAAAATTAAATAAATTTATTTCAGGTTACAAAGACCCATATTTACAAATACACCATGTCAGTCGCTCTTAGTTACAATCTATTATTACAATTAAGAATTCGTTAAACATTATATTATATTAAATTACAACATTATATTAAATTAATCATTAAAATTTAATTACTTAACATAAAACTAAAATTAAATATGTATGTTACCCGATTATTCCAAGACGCCTGGATCGATTTAGAAAATTCTTTTTTTTATTTTTAAAAGGGTTAGCTTGCGAGATGGTTCAAAAGAAATTTTATTAAAATCGGTTGTATAGTTTGGGGGTGAAGGCGGTTTTTTAATTTTGGGAAAAATATTCTTAAATTTTCTGATTATAGGCACTGAATACATAATGTAACATTATAGGTATCAGATGTGGGGCAAAAGACGATGTAATGACAAAACTTGAGAAATGTATAGTATGATGGTTAAGACACGTAGGAGGGATGAATGAATGTGGTCGCGCTCGTCGGACGTTTTGCGACCAAATTGCAAGTGTTAAAGAGAGGGATCGTATCACCGTAGGAATGGTGAAGTAAGGAGTACCCAAAACCAGGGAGCATGCATGAAAGAGTATGAGTGTTGGTGAATCGATGCAAGAGGAGATCCATAGTCTCTGCCTAACTCTTTGGCAAATAGGTGTGATAATAATGTATAAATATCTCAATATTATACCCATTAATCATTATCATTTTAAAATTTGTTGATGATAATTCCGGTCTCTTTCCCAGAATTTTATGAAATTTGAAAACCGTGTACCTACTAAATATGAATAGAATTTATTAAGACGAATCTGTAAATGCTTTGCTAAGATATAGGATGATAAATAGAGTCTTATAACTACTTAGGTACTAGCAGGGTTAGAACAAGTTCATTAAGGATATCAACTTCTTCGTTTATGTAATGACATTTAGGTTTACACATTATCTGATTAGTTAAGTTGATAATAAATGGTTGAAACAATTTGGTACCTGACACTATTAGGTATCATATTTTTTAAAGCTTTATCTGCATACTCTTTAAAACCTTAAGTTTTGATGAATGTGAAGAGGATGATTGCTATTAAAATTTAAAAAAATAATAATTGTACAACCGATACATAACAGCACAATGGGTATATATCTTCTGCAAACTAAATCCTTAATACAAAAATTACAATCTAGAGCAGACAGGAACAATTTCTCTTTAAAATTATCTCATCCTTACATCATTTGATTCATACCTTACACCGAATTTGAAATTACCTCATCACATTTAATTAATCACATTATAATGATGACTACAGTACTTCCAGTAGTTCGTAGAACTATTGAATTAATCATATGTGAAATAGATTATGATTAATTAATTAAAGTAAGTATCGTGGTACTTACTTCATTTAATCAGAACTCATGTCATGTTACACTTTTTCTTAGATATTATTAATTAAAGCTTGTAATAATTTATGGTAGGTAATTTAATGACAAATAGCTCACAATTGTTGGATATGCCTTACGTTTAATTAATACTAGCTGTACCCGCGGGCTTCGTTCCCCGTGAGAATTTAGGGATAAAGAGTACCCTATGTCCTTCCCCGAGTCTCAAACAATATCCATACCAAATTTTATCCAAATTGGTTAATTTAAGCGTGAAGAGGTAACAAACAAACAAATATACAAACTCACTTTCGCATTTATAATATTAAATAGGAATAGCAGGAAAGTAGGAATAGGAAAGTAGGATAGGATATTATACGTATAAAACGTAGGTTGTAGATTTTGAAAAATGTTAACATTATTGCGTATCTACTGCATAGTTTTTTTTTTACTTAAAGTATACATAAATATATTTAAACAATTAAGCACCTAGATATTTAGTTCAACAGAAACTAACATAAGTACTACATATGATTTAACTGAATGAGAACTATAAAAAAAAAAACCTCTTTTTTTCTTTCAAGTTTTTTACTATTGAAACTTATTTAAGGCACTACAAAAGAAAGATTTTACTGATTTTAAAACGTGTTTAAAAGAAATTCACCTCTTCTCAAGTTTGTTCCAATTTCTATTGAAACTTAATAACTCATACTCAAAAAATACGTAAGTATTTTATTTAGCTTTCACTCTATACCTACTAAGTGCTTACAAAAGCAGATTGACATAGTAAGAACTATACCTAGCATAGACTTACAAGTCACAAAGAAACCAAACAAAGGCACACGATCAAAAAGACTTGCCTACAAAACGAAATTACGAGAGCAATCCGCTCACCTAATAGCTTCACTAGGGGACGCTGTCACCAAAAATTTGCATTGAGTTGCCTGTCTAAACTCAATTTCGAAACGACGCAAACATACCAATACTCAATTCGACAGAGTTGTATATTTGAATGCAGGTGTTTGTAAATGGAACTTTGTCATTGTGATCACAGCAATGGTTGGACCGATCCGCGATTGTTACCGATCGATTTCGAAGGTTGGTGTTCGGTAGGCCCCGCCTCTTGGGAGGTGTTGCTGCCGCTTCGGGAGCCGACACAGGCGCCGGCCGCCGCGGCTTCTTTGATCTGCTTCCCCTCTCCTCGACGCAAGCGCAGAGCCCGATAACAAACGCACACAAACTCATAACGCTCCGCGCGCTCTCTCAAGCCGGTTGTCAGTTCACAAACCGGTTTGGCAGTGAGGACACAGTGACACCAAAGTGCTGAGTATACAGTGCCCTAGTGATTAGTTGAATGGATTGTTATTCAGTGGAAATGGAAGATAAGCCGTATAGTGTGGACAGTTCTGATGATATCAATATTGAAGAGGAAGAAGAACAAATCGAGGAAAATCACAGTAAGTGTTGTTAAATTTTGAAGTTTTTTTATCTTGTTTGTTATCTGTGTTTAAGAACACTGGATTTGATTACCAATGCAGAATATTTTTTGTGAGTTTTAAATATTGTAAAAGCGCAATTAATTGCGTTTTTAAAGCAGTGCGTGGTTAAATAATTTTAATATGCTTAAATTAAATTATTTTTGTTATTAGTTTTTCAAAACACTTCTTTATTAACGCTATCATGTTTATTTACAAAGATAATTTGGTTTTTATTGCCAAAAACAGGCACATATTCAAGATTTTTCTTTTTATTAATTTATTTTTTCTCGGAAATATTAGCGTGTGCTCACAAATTGTTTTCCGTTTCTCCAGGCTACCCTCCAGACTTCCCGATCGAAGCTTTGGTGAAGCTCGAGCGGCCGTCGCCTCCATTGCCGACGCCGCCGCACACGCCCACAGACGACACGCCTCCCGCCGTCGTTATATCCCGCCACCAACCCGCCTGGACCCCACCCGCACCCCAATACCCCACTTACCCCAGACCAGCCATGCAGACACCCTATCCTTACGAAAAAGTCCCAGTTCCAAACTACAGCCACCCAGCAATGTCAGCGTACGTGCAAGCTCAAGTGGCCGCTCTACCTCCGTCGGCACCGTATCACGCTATGCTGGTCAACCAATGGATCAGAAACGCTGCTCTTTACCAACACTCATTGAGATATCCAGGAGTTATGCAAAGAATGCCTGGAAGAAATCCGCCGCCAATGCGAGCACCTGGAGTGCCCGGAACGAGGCCCAAGAAACAATTTATTTGCAAGTACTGCAATCGTCAGTTCACGAAGTCGTACAATCTACTCATCCATGAGAGGACACACACTGATGAGAGACCTTACTCTTGTGACATCTGCGGAAAAGCTTTCCGGAGACAAGATCATCTCAGAGACCATAGGTATGTATAGGTATTGTCACATAATTTATTATTTTCTTTAGATTTATAACAAGGGTTTATCCATTTTATCAAATTGGCCATAAACAACCTCATACTCTATTAGGATTAATAATCAACTTACTCTAATCTAGTGCCTAGTCAACTTTAATTTAATGTTTCCACTTTAATACCAACATCATGATTTAGGACGTGTTTCATCGAGGCTTTGTTGACGATAGCAGATTAAGAAAAAAAATTAAAAGTGTAAACCTTTTTGTGAGGTCGCGAGGCGGCGGCCGCACGCGCTCCGCGACCGGTTTCATTCTTTACGATCACCATATCTGTCTTGCTCCGCCGACGAACAAATTACACGTTATATTTCTTCGCTTTTACGAGACAAACTTATTTTTTTCATTCCACTTGCCCTGTATATATTACCATCTAATATAGAACTGCTTTGATTCCAATCACAAAATTATATTATTTCGTCCCATCAATGTATTACAAAGATCCGTTTGTATCTTTATTTACACTGAGCTCATTTGGTCGCATTCTCACCTCGCCTAGTGAAAGTTGAACTTTAGACTTATCGCCGTTTTCTATTTTTCCAGATACATCCACTCAAAAGAGAAGCCTTTTAAGTGCACGGAATGTGGGAAAGGATTCTGCCAGTCCAGAACATTAGCAGTACACAAGATTCTACACATGGAAGAGTCCCCGCACAAGTGTCCCGTTTGCAACAAAAGTTTCAACCAAAGATCAAACTTGAAGACTCATTTACTAACTCACAGTGATGTCAGCAAACACCACTTAGACCATCTTGAAGGTTGCCAAGAAGTTTCTTCAACAAGCCAGGTTGCAGATAACTCGTTGTTAGATCTATCGCACAAGCCTTCACCTCCACCCGTGTCTCAGCCTCACCAACCTATAGCAAGTCCTCATAATTCACCAGTAGAAGCACCTAAGAAAACACTAGGATTTTCTATAGAAGACATTATGAGGCGCTAATTGCTTCCTTATTAGTTCTTGTAAAATATTTGTCATGCTATTTGCCAATCTTTGTCTTAAGCTCACTAGTGGCAAATACATTCAGAGTGTAAATTCTTGAATTTTGATCATTAGTCATTCCATTATTTATTATTATTTGCCAAAGAAGTACCTATCTCACCGACTGATTAATTTTGTTCATCATTTTATTTCTAAAATTTCCTGCTTTATGTAAATTTCTATTTTGATTACTATTTTTGTCAAATTACTTTCAATTTCAACAAACTGGCTATATAGTTTGAGACATGATCTTACTGAAAGACTGAAAATATCGTTAAAATACATAGTTATTGTTGTTGTTTTCATAAATGTTTATTTATTGTGATAGTTTTATTTAGGGTTTAAGTTTGTGGCTAACTAAAGTTACCGAAAAGTATTACCGTCATTTTAAGTTAATTTTGATCCAAATTTTGTGGCTATGACATCAGATCATGTTCAAATTAAGGTAGTAATTGTAATGTAAATGTACCTATTAGTACAACTTTAGTAGATAGTTTTAATTTAAATGTACATTATTGTAAATATGTTATGCATTATTGTAGATTATAAGTAATCGAGGCTACTTATAAAAAATACGTGAAAATTATAGAAATGAACACTTATGATTTCTTTTATTATCCTCAAAATCATCTCTTTAAATTAAAAGACTAATAAAGTCGAATATCTTAATAAAAATAAATTATTAGGTGGGTACTTACATGCCATGATTTAGATGCTATTAATAAATTTAAAAAATTAACTGCATAGTTACTTAATAAATATTAGACAATATAAATATTACTCGTAAGCGTTGATTGGCATACACATTACTTGGCATACTGTTAACATCTTCACTGTTCGTTAGTAAAAGAACAATAGTAAAACAATTGGTTTGTTCATATATGACTAATGGGACAGTGAAGTAAATTTAATGTAAAGTAAAATTGTGATAAAACAAAATCGTTGGTGCATAGGTAGATGCCGTAAATACTTTTAATCCTTTGTTATAAATACTCGTTTATTAACAATAGCATTCAGTAATTTCCCAATCCATCAATTTAGCCATGGAACACTAAAACGATACTAAATTTAATACGAATTCTGTAATTTAGTAAGATACCAATTAAGTTTACGGCACGCCATGGTAACGGTCACGCTGGCGTGTCTGTCCGTCTATTAGAGAGTGGCCTATGGGCTATATATGGCATAGTTCGTGCAATACCAACAATCGTACGTAAAGGTAATGTAGCGTATCAAATTAATTGTAATTGCATGTTCCAATGATAGCAATTTTGTGGATCCAAAACTTGTTGTATACTGGCAGAGAAATTAAGTTATCACATTATTTTGTTTCGATAAACAAAAATCATAAAAAACTGGTCATGATTTCAGATTTATTGACTTTAATTTTTTTTTTCTTTTCTTCCTTTATTTAGGAAATTCATAACAAGGATATTTATCTGATTAGGCAACCAAAACAATTATTTATAATAATCAAGTAGATATTGCCAAACAATTGAAAACTATATTATATTTAAAAGGAACAATAATTATAGGAATTGATAGAACAACTTTTCATATTTGGTTTGTTTTAGAAATAACTAACATTTAAATAATAGACAATATGTAAATCAATAATAGGACAAGGAAATATCCCATACTTACCTACATTAGTCTTTCAAGTTTGATTGTTAAAACTTTCTCCATAAAAATATACTTAGTTTTATAATGAAAGAGGCGATCTGGAGAAGCATAAAACATTAATAATATAAAAAATGTATCATAATTAACCTAATAATATCTACCTACATTATCAAATTCCATAGCTCTGTTCCCGTGCTACACTAGCGCCATCTAGCCAAAGACGTTTGAAGCTTAAATTGTCATTTGTCACAAGTCCACAACGCGATGTCGCCACCGGTCTTGATGTGAAGCAAAATACTATACCGCGTTTCAGGGTTAAAAGATATGTATTTCATATTTTATGACATAAAACTTGAAATTCATAATATTATGAATTTATCGTATTTTTATGACAAACAAAAAAACCTTTATAAACCACATTTTATTAATAACTATTTGTTTTTTGACATGACATGTGTTATTCAAACTGTAGATTATAATTCTATTTTTCTTCTATTCTCTATTTTGTTCTTCATTCGAGTGTAATTTTTGAGGCCTGCAATTTGGCTTCGTCAATTTGTAAATGTATCCTAACAACTGAATTAGATTTCGAGAATCCCAATTAGACTTAGAAATTCGTGAACCGTTGTGATTGATGATTGAAGTTTTGGTGCAATTTGGCAGTCAATGGAAATTGCAACAAATTCATACTGATTGCGGCTAATCGTGGAATCGCCGCCGAAATTCAGCATTCCCATGTCTATTTCGGATTTACCGAATCGAATAATCACTTTATATTTTTGGGGCTATTCTCCAACTGGACTGCGGTCACATGCTTTGTTATTGAAACAAAAATAATCATGGTTTATAAAATCAAGTAAGATGTAGTTACTTCCGTGTTGTAAAGATAAAAATATAGTTTTCTTACAACTGAGTTGAGTTTCTATTTACACGAGTTCCGAGTTGCATTTAAGAACGGATGCCATGTAGACTATTATATATTAGGCGTTAAGAGTTCCCCTTACCATAGACATTTTCATATAAATGTAGTCTAGCTTTTATTTTGAAATGACATGTCAGATTATTTTAAAAAATGTAATTTCAAAGGAATTGTTTACATCTAGAAAAATAAGAGTTTTCTAATTCAAAATATGAACTTAAAAAAGAATTAACTTAATAGAACTCCTTCAAGTCTTTATTTTGACTGTAAAAACCAGTTATTTGCCTACATATGAAATTTCTTTTAATTGACAAAATTTTGCACAAATTTGAAACGTCGTTCTAAAATCAAAGACATTTAAATGGAAAAATCTGATTCTGTCTAAGATAAGGAAACTTTTAAGTAAAAATTGATATCATCACTGAACTTTTTAAATTTGTATGCCATTTTCAATTTAGTTCCATTTTTTGTGCAACATGCCGAGGTCCACTAACTTATTTCTTAACCTTTACAAATACAGATACATTTTCACGTCTATATACCTGACGGGGTAGACAGAACCCAGGGCCGTTAGGCCCAAAGGCCACGCTTAGCGTGGTGGCGGGCGTTAAGATGGCGTTAACCTTTACAGTAACCGGAAATATAATGGTTTAAGCAAATTCTGACTTCCGTAATCAACTAATGGTTTACTTGTGTCTCCCACGCTGGTCTGGGAGATATAAAAAAAACTTAGAATGTACCAGCTGCTTCTCTTCCCACGCAGATCGTAAAAGCCGATCGAGGGAATGGGCAAAAATGCAAATCATGTTAACAGGCGATGCGGCTAGCAACCCATTACTGTATTGATTGCTTTTCCATCTTCTCGTCACCATGACGCTAAAAGTGGCTTTTGGGTCTTGCGGCCCTGGGCTCTGCATAGAACCGCAAGACCCAAAATGCTCTGTCTGCCCCATTAGGGATAAAGAGGTGATAGTATGTATGTATGTTGTGTCAAGTGAGTGATACATGCGTTCTAGAATAACCCTTAGACTTATCCAATCGAATAATCGTTTGAACATTTGGTTGTTTTGCTCCAATTAAAAGAGATTAAAGTCGATTTTGAGCCAACCGCGGCTATATTTCAAGCATTTTGTCTGTCAGTGGGAAGCAAGCAGTGAATTGATTGACGCGCTTTTTGATTTATGATTGTAGTAGATTTATAGAGGTTAATTCAGGCAGTTCTATTCAATTAGTCACTTATCATGGAATTTATTGGAGGCAGTAGTTCTAGTTAAATCTAGCTGTGTTATGTTTGGATCGTAAGCTATGTAGATAATCGTTCTTAGTAAATTAAAAAAGGTTTACATGGACTAAACTATAGCTACCAACAAAATTAAGGACATTAACTAAATATGTAATATGTAATATTGTATTAACTGAAAAAAGTAAGATATGTTACCTTTTAAAAAGTAGAAAAGTACCTATGCGTTTTAATTCATATTTATTTTAAAGTTTCAAATTAATTTCATGGTTCATATAAGAATTTAAAAAAGGTTTTAAATGTTGGAAATACTTAAGTATCTTATGATTTATTTCTCTCACAGTTTTCAGGTTATCGTTTTCAGATATTCATGGACTGGTCCATTTTTTAGAGATTAATGTTATACAGAAACGAAAAAAGCGCAAATAGGTATCTACCTAATAGATAAATTAGGACCACAGTAATCGAGTGATCGAGTTCGCTGTGTGGTTTTCGGCAGAATAGAATAGGGCCACTCTAAGTCCTCCCGTGGATGTCGTGGAAGGCGACTTAGGAAATACAAGCTAAACAAAGCTTATGAACATCGATGAGACCTCTCCAACCCGTCTGGCCAGCGAGGAGAGTGTAGGTCAAGTCCTCTAGCTGCTCTGGCCAAGTATAGCTTCGGTGGTTCAGAGAGGGTCGTGCTCCTGCAGTGGAGACAAGAAGACCTGATCATGATGATCATGATGATCGAGTGAGTTTCACAATCCTCCTCTGGCATTAAACATCAAACAAAAGTTCTAGACAACACGCACGTCCATATCGTCGCAGGCGCATTTTTTAGTCTAAGTATAATGTGGGTGAAACAGTGCTTTAATGAAGATTGCATTACGCCCTAGGCACAAAACGTAACGACCACCTGAAGTAGCGAACAAAATTGTGGCATTAAAGCAAGATTTATTACTACTTTAGATGATATAATTGTGTTCTATACTGATTATTTTGATTGTGATTTATGTTAGTGCCTTGAGCGATGTTTTGGTTTTGAAACAAAGGTTTTTTGGAAACTTCTTGATTTATTGTTCATAAAGGTTTCTTCAAATGTTTGGGATCAGTTGCGTTTGATGTTATGACTAAGGCATTATTTCTTGTTTATGACATCTTGTACTTTTACATTGTAAGTAAAATAGGTACGTCTTCGTGTAAAATCTTTAGAGCCGATAAAAGTGAAAAGGTACTTAGTTTATCGTGCATACATATAACAACTATATTAGGTCCAACAAAATATACTGAAACTATTTAAAGGGCGAATTCAGTCTTTGATAGTGAACAACTTTTACCTAAGAAACGTATGTCGAAATATGAAAAATTATTTTTAGCTTTCCATACAAACTCGGATCGGTGAACTTGTATGGGTGGCGAAAAATTACTTTTCATATTGCGATACGCGTCCCTTGGGAAAAGTTATTCGGTATCGTTGCCTGATTGCCTGAACTCACACTTGAAATAGTTTCAATATATTATCTTAGACCTAAAATAAGTACTATTACAACTAATTTTAAAATCTAACTTTGAGTAATGCAAACATATACAAATAAACACTTCGATCATTATATAAGTACCTATGTATTCTCAATCAGTTCTGTATTCATATAAACTTACATTATTTATACATTTAATATCAGATGTCGACGTATATTTTTAAATGCATTTACTTTCTGTTTGTTATCCATACCCAAATATTCTCCTAAGTACTCAAAACAAAAAATTAAATCGATCGAAAACGCATCCTACACGCCACCTGGCGGCAACCTCACGCAATGCTGATTGGCAGCTGTCAATCATCACAAATCATCGGCTATAATAGGTTTCATTTCGGCCAATTAGGGTCCCAGTCGCACCCACGAGCGATGAAATGCTAAATCTGCCGTGTAACTTACATTAGGACACACTGCCGAGGAGATCAGATGTTTATTTTTTAAGTTTTTATCCGTTACTTTGTTCGAGCATAGTTCGAGAGGGATCTTTAGAATTCTTCTTTCTGATTCAGAGTCCATCTCATCATATATCTGAGTCCATTCTTTAGGAACCTATTTTAAAGTGTGGCCTATGTTGGTTATCGTTGTACTTATAAAAACTTAATGCTTTTGTATTAACACAAAAGAATTAGGATTTTAGATAAATTTTTAAAACTGTATTTAAGAAATCGTACGTAGCAGAAAATTTTGTAATCAAAACAGGACACAGTCCAAAAACACTTGACAAAATAGGAAAAATATATAGGCACAGCAACTATTATTATACTTAATCATTGTTTGATTTAAAAATCCTAGAAAGGATACAATTATAAAATCACGAAAATAATAAATTAACTAATCGGAATTTAAAATTTTCACTTGAAAGAGAAACTTATAATTAAATTTATGATTAAAAATATCCCAATCACAGTAATTTTGACCGTAAAATGACACGTTTTGTTTCCAGAAAATTATACCAATTTTAACAATTAAAATCGTACATCTTTTAATTGTTCATCAAAACCCCAAAAATCGTATAAGTGCTGCAATTAACTACCCTTTTTCGATTTCTGTTTGACGTGTCTATGTCAGTAAAAACCCTATAATTTTTTCCTTTTGTATATCGACGAGTATTTAACCTTATCACTTTAGTTATAAGGTGCATAACAAAATGCAGTAAAAAAAATATAATGATGGATAGTTGTAATGAATGGGAGCAATCCAAACTGCTTGTCAATCTCTGAGAAGCATTTGACAAGGGTTGTAGTGGGTGTCAAATAATATTTGACATATATTGTTTACACATTCGCTGTATAGCTTTTTCATCAAACTACCGTCCTACCGTAAAAAACTAGGTCTAGTCTGCCGGTGATGACACTTATATTTCAAAATATTATAGTTGAGTTTCAGTTTCTATAGCAGCGATATACAGATGGTTAAATGTACACCTACCTGTATCTAGTTTCGAAGTAACAAATATCTTGTTGCTTCTTGTTAATGCTTGTGATTAATAAAAAACCAAATAATTATCAGTCTGATTGATTTCTTTTCCTGCATATATTTGATTGTGTATGGACATGCCTACCCATCGCCTTATAAACATAATTATTTATGTGTTATAGATATTAATTAAAACAATAAAATCTTTGATTCCTGTTATTTAAATAAATAAATAAAATATGACTTATATATAACGCAATAAATACTTTAAAGCGTATTCAATGCTTTCTTTGTCACTCCTTTGCCAGTCGTGTGTGCTGCCATCTCTGTGAGAGCAGCTGATAATAATTTCGACTTCTAGTTTTGCCTACTTACGGTCACTGCAATAGTTTCTATGGCGTTGGTATCTGTTACGTTTGGAAATCATGTTATCTTTGGTATGAAGCAGTTGTTCATTGAATGTTGATGAACCGAAAATTTATTTCAGTTACTTTGTATTTTACTTTGTATTTTACTTTCTTCAGTTACAATTATTACGGTTTTTTACACAAGGATAGACAGAGACTATGGCCATCCACTTGCTATGATCCTGACAGACCTCTAAACCTTAATTTTATACCTTTAAATGAGCAATTCTTGTATATTTATATGTATATAAATTTATTTCTGTGATCTCGGAAACGGCTCTAACGATTTCGCTGAAATGTGGTATGGGTGGTGGTATGGTGGTGGTTTTCGGGGGTAAACAATCGATCACATTAGTTTTATGTTTTTTTTTCTTTCCACGCAGAAGATGGTCGCTAATTTCGTCCTGCCGGCCACTGTCCGTCTGGTCCAGTCGGTTAAATCGCGGACGGCAAGAAACGAGTGTTACGGGTTCGAATTCCGCTCGGTGACTTACTTTTGTTTTTTTTATACATTCAAGTTTATATATTTTTTTTCAATTTTATTGCTTTTAGCAAATTAAAAAAGTTTTTGTAGACTATCACCTAAATACCACCATATTACAATAAATAGTAATAACCGAGCAAAGCTCGGTCGCCCAGGTACTTTAGACATATCAATATTATACATACACTCATCCCTCCTTTCTTTCGAACTATCTCGCAAAAAACGATATTAATCGCGGTAAGTCCCGTAATACTGATAACAGTAATTGTGACCGCGAAACTCTAAAATCATAGACTAATCCCTCCTTTTTCTAGAACGTCTGCAATAAATACCTAGTCGGAAAACATTCACCGAGGCCGGCCCTGTCCTGCTCTTTCATTAACGTTTGCTTTATGAATACTTGTAATAGTTAAGATATAAAACTAATTGCAAAGAATTATACAAGACGTAGCAATAAACATATGTCTTCAGGTATATAATATCCTGTAGATGGAATAGCTTACTTTTCAAATTCAAATCTCATAATTGAGACATTGTTAAACAAATTTTCATTCATTACCTTTGGTCATGGAGCTTTATGAAAATGTCATAGCAAGTGAAATGCAAAACCTTTAACATTCAATAGCAATCGTAGGTAAGTACCTAATTAAATGCAAATATTTCTCAATTTCTAATTGAGGAATATACATATGAGCGGTGCCAACTTTGATATTTATTGAATGCTTATCAGCAATTTAAAATAACCTGCAAACATGTTATCTGTTTTATAACAAAATGACTCGTACATAACGGCCTGAAATAACAATGTATTCAGATTCCGATAGACCGAAACATAAGGACTGATATGTTTATTCAACGAAATGCACCGTGCCGTATTGCGTCGATAGGTTATGAGCCCAGCCAAATGAGCTTAATTTTTGAGTTATGAGTCGCGTAAACTAAGTTGTGCAATTTAAATTTCATAGAAATGAACTTCTCTTTTACTGTCGCTGTGTCGAATATTAGACTTTTAAATGAAAACTAATGCATCATAAATTACAAAATCATTTTACGCAAATCAAATTACGCTTATTTGCTACGTCATCATTAGGTATTTTGGTCTTTACTGCAAGAGCACGATCCTCTCTATACTACCAGAGCCATACTTGGCCAGAGCAGCCTGAGGACTTCGGCCTACACTCTCCTCGCTGGCCAGACGTGTTGGAGAGGTCTCATTGATGTTTATACGCTCTGTTTAGCTTGGGCCCTATTTACAGATGTATTTTTATATTTTTACGGATTTTACGTAACAATCGTGAAATTACTAGACGGTGTCGTGTGGTATCCGGCAGAGTAGAATAGGGCCAGTCCAAGTCCTCCCGTGGATGTCGTAGAAGGCAACTAAGAAAATACAAGCTAAGGAAAGCTTTTATACATCAATGAGACCTCTCCAACCCATCTGGCCAGCGTGTAGAGTGTAGGTCAAGTCCTCTGGCTGTTCTGCTCTTTCTTTCTTTCTTCTTTCAGTTGTTTTACTTCTCTGTACGTTACGAACTTCACCTTCCCCTTTATTTTATTCATGTAGCTATGCCTCGATCTTCCGGGTCCTCTTTTCCGTTCTATCCTCTTTTCGATATTTACGAAGTGGAAAATTTCTACATAGTCTCTGTATTAGTCCGCAGCCTTCCGAGTAAGCCAGGTAACCCAAAAAATACGTGTTTTCAACCAGACGTATAATTATAAAAGATCAAAATGTGAACTGCAGCTTCGTTATTAAACGTAGAATTAGGGTCAAATGCGGTTATAATAGTCCTTTATGTGCTCCAATGATATGGGAATAGACCATTTTTGAAATTTGCAGTATTGTGGTTGCTGCTTTTTAATTTGTGGGACGGACGTGCCATCCGTTTTTGAATTGGTTGGGATGATTTCATTACTCAAATGTAAGGTTTTGTGACACTTTGATTTTAAAATTGATGATTTATGATTGATTGATGACGAATTATAAAGCATTATTTCTTATAATAACAGTATATTTAAACATTGTTCTGTATTTCAAATAAGGATAAATAAAATTAGGAAAAATATATTTTTTTCATAACATTATTTGTAAAAATAAAATTTTTGTGTTACTAACCTTTTATAGAAATCAAGTTAGTATCATCATGCCGCTATAACATCAAATACTAAAAACAAAATAAGTGTTCAAGTCCTATGCAAACGTGATTTTTTATAGCTTAGAGTATGGAACCCTTCGTGCGCGAGTCCGACTCGCAGTTCTACAAAAGTAGAAAGAGTTTGGATCTTCACTTGCTATGTTCCTGACAGATTGTGCGAACTTGAACTTGTAAAAGTTGTTCAGCCTGATGAGCATGAGAGAAGCAGCTGATACATTCTAAGTTTTTTCTTCTTTCCCAGACCAGCATGGAAGGCTGAAAAAATAACCAATAATAATAGAACTCAGGTTGTGCTGGGATTTTTGTAGATTATCTAACATTTCGGTTTTTATATCTATGTCAACGGTAAGTATCATATACAAAATGTATAAGTTTACCGTCATCTACAAACGTACAGTCCCTTTGAAGTATCCCCGACAAAGTACACCTGTCTCAATAAATTTCAAAAATATTAAAATGACATTCTTAGAAATGCCGACGGGATCCAGTAGGCCCTGACTAATTTATTGGCGCCACTGATACGTGGTCTTTTGGACCCTCTGTCCAACCGCAAACTAATCAAACAACCGGTCATTATACCGTCATTTCGGGAAATGACCAGATAGACATTGAAATTGGGTAAAAGTTGCAAGCATAGACTGTAAAATTTGAGAATGATTGAGGTATTTTACCTACAGGCACGTAACATCTGTGAGGAAAGGATAGTACAATATTGTATTGTCTTTTGTTCAGTGCAATTGAAAAATAATGTTACGAGTTTGATTAGGCGAATTAAACTTCACAAAAAAAGGATATAAAACCAAAATATTGATACTTAAGACAAAAACGGTTTAAAATTATTGTGATTTTGTACTGATTACGTAGAAATATTTTACTTTAAAATGAATCTTTATCTTATCATCTAAGATTTAGAATATGCAATTGATGTTTGAAACTGTGGCAAATAAGAACTTCAATCAAAGACAGAAGTCGAACGATGACAGATTTATTGTAATCAAGTGTTGCCAACACACAAATAACAATTAAAACTATTATAAAATATTCTATCTTATTTATTTGAGATCCAAACATCCTTAACCTAAACATAACACCCAAGTAACTATTTTTATGTTTAATATTCTTTACATTTGTTCTTTTGGACTAAAGATGGTGAAGAGCTCGTCTTCGGCTGTTCTGCGGACGGTAATCTTTAGCTAAACTTTAAATGCCTGATTGTTATTCTATTTTAATAGTCTTTGCCAAAAATATGAGGTGTTTACGTTCGACATGTCACAAATAATGGCGTCTTTTATTTGTGGAATTCATTTCGGCAGGCCACCTAATATAAAAAAAAATGGCTATCTTTTTTTAATGTAGCGAATTTATGAATGAACGAGCACTTCAATGGTTTCGGTTGCGAATAGATGATTACTTTTAATTTGAAGAAGGGCAAAAATAAGTTTTATGGTTCTATTCGGTTTTAGCAGACTGTTTGATACAGAGTTGCGAATTGTATTCCTGCGTAAGTTAAATTCTTTAGTCTCTTTAGTTTATATTAATCAATGATTGTTTGGACGAATTTTTACAAGTACATACAGTGAAATATGTCAGTCAGACATTGGTCGAACAAAATGGATGTCGAGTAATAATAGTACCGATCAAATGTTATGTCGATCATTTATTGGTCTGCCGGACCACGGTTTGTCGCACAACTGTGATACTTTAGAAATAAATATGTTTTTTTTTTGCAAGATATTGGTATTGAAATCTTTTCTTTTAACGTCTAAATAAATATGTACGTCTACTTTTTTATCAAATTTCAAGTAAGCTTTTTATTTTTATTTTCATTTAAAGTCTAAATATCTCACGATTTTTAAATTACGTCAAATAAAATGATGAAAAGCATCTACTGATGTGTACCGTCGACACGACGTACTAAATTAAGTGAGATAAAGTATCTGATTGTGCTCATAGGTGGTCTACACTACCGTATAAAGGTATAAAAAGGGTTAAGAGATAAAATTTAATGTGAAAGACGCGTGCCATAATGGACATCGCGTGAATCTAATGACAAAGTCTAGAATACAGAAAAACACCGAAAAACAAAAATTAAATATAATTAAAACAAATCTACAACAAAAAACAAAAGTATTTTGATTTGTTAATAAAGTTACTAAGACACATTTTAGGGTTCCAAAGTCCCTACTAGGAATGAGTTATTCAGTTTTAGCCAAGAGTTGCATTTATAACGCAAAAGTAGAAGTTTGATGAAAAAAAGAAAGGTTCTAAATTCAAACACCAAAATAGTGACATTCACTGTTATAGTAAATAAAATTAAAAATTTAGAGGGGCAATGTCACAAATATAATTTTGCAGGTAAAGTTGTAAACGTTGTAACGTACAACTTGAGAACTCTATTTTAAGCGTAGCCCAAATTTTGCCAATTATTTCTTAATTATATCAAATAATAAAAATTAGTCCTTTTTTGTTAATTTTTTTTAACAAATTTGTTAACAAAAACGATAAAAGTTCTACTTGAATTTACAGGAGATATTATTAAGTTGTAATACTCTAAACTACACCACATAAAAACGTACGCAAAACACAAGCGAAGCAAAAAGGTCACCCGATCCTAGATTATCTCGACCCAAAAACAACAACCAAAATCACCTGCAGTAACACCCAAAACATTAAGCCTGGGGTTCAGCACGATTCGCCTTAAGCCAAGTCGCTTATTAGGGATGTGCCATGCACCTGTGTGAATCTTTTCTTAATCCCCTAATTAGAGGTTTGCGGATCCCAAAGACGGCCGCAAACCAAACGGTTGAGCTCTGTGAACAATAAATTGTTCGACATTTGACCCCGCACCAGTTTTTTGGGGAATTTGCCTTGGGCGGTTTGAGAGTGCTGTAGAAATGGTGCTTGGAAATTGGAGAGATTTGGCTTGAACAGTTTTATGAGGTCTAGTTAAGTATTCTGCGAGGTTTTGAGATACAAATACTTTCTCCCGTTTTTGTCCTTAACCTGGTACACAGAGCTTAGTTAGAGATTTTAGTGTATTATTTTAAATGAATTATTTGTCATGAAAGAAGCAATAAATCATTGTGTCCTTTTTTGAACATTGAAAAAAGAGATTTTGTAGAGATTGAAAATGTATTTGTCCCAATAAGATTTAATTATATTTTTTGCAAAATTTTGTGTAGATAAAAAGTTCACCTTTGAAGTTTAATTCAGAGACTAATTTGGGACATTTTTTCTGCTTATTATGTGGGCCTCAGTATAAAACATTAATCAATGTGTTAATAGATAATTCATTATGATAATTCGCATTATCCTCTCGGTCACCATAACTAACTTGAAGGCTAATAAAACGCTGCCCACACGCAATAACAAAAACAATTAATCAAGGAGATCGCATCTGCGATTAACATTATTTAATACATAAAGCTAGAATCCAATGCACTGATCTCACACAAATCTACCTACACTCCCAGTATATAAAGCATGCCGTAGACAGGTGCGTTATTATCGACCGATCTTACCGCACGCGTTATTGTTTTATAGTTTTTAAATACATGATTCAAATGTATGAAAAATAAAAAGCACATGATCACATGAGCTTTATTTTCATCATTCCGATATCTTTTTTTAATCCCCATCAAAAAGAGCGATGTAATAAGTCTGTGTCTGTATGTGGCATCTAATTTTGATGCAGTTTTTTATACGTGAAAGCAAGTTTCCTTGCGGTGGTTTTTTAGGTATGTTTGATGATAATCGGTAAGTCGGGGTATTTTTATTTACCTGGCAAATAATAAATGGCGCTACGCATATTAATTCCACTTAATATCGGTTGGGATATGTAGTTGCCCTACTTATCATTAGATGGTTCATTCGTGAATTTTTAATTTACCTGACAAAAAAACTTGGTTACCTATACATTTTCTATTGAAACTGAAGTTGGGAAGCATATCTGGGGGCACGGCAGTGCCCCCACCAAGTCGAGCAAAAAAGCGTCACGGCCGTACCATCCTTTTCTCGAAGCAATTCAGACCATTTTCGACCCCCTGTAACTTCGTTGTGGATAAAACTAGAAGACTGAAATTTTCAGTAACCATGCAGGCATTGTAAAGACACGGTATATTTCAAATTTCATTTAATTTGAACCAGTATTTTAAGAATTATAACGGGTCAAATTTCTTAATTTTGTCACTCACTGACTCACCGATCATCAAAATTCTAAGGCACTTCTAGCAGACCTAGAAGCTTCAAATTTGGAATATAAGTAGTGTTTGGTGTATGAATCAAGGAAAAACTAAAAAATCTAGAAAAGACCGCAAAAAAAAATTAAGCCCATACAGCCAAGTCTTCAGTTAAATTTTTTAATTTTGGCTTTATTTGTAACGATGTTTTACGGCAGTTATTATTATTGCGTGCGAAGCCGCGGGTTTAAGCTAGTCCCATATAAATATAGGCGCATGGTAGTGCCCCTGCCAAATCGAGCAAAAAATGGGTATTCCCGTCATGAAAACAAGTGTAAATTAAATTATTTAATGCAAAAAACGTACCTACGTGCGTATTCGTACTTATTACGAGTGCGTAAGGTTGTAAATTAATTATTATACCACGCGCTGCGATGCTAGCGAGTGAGCGCGGGCCGTTACTACGCGCTGCGCGGTGCGATATACATATATACAATAAGTAGAAGGTACCGAAAAGGAAAAAGTAGAACTGTCTACAAAATACAAAAAGAAATGAGATCCCATCAAAAACAATACTTGTCAAAAAAACCAAGTCTCGCAACTCAGTTGTTCTGCGGTAAAAAGTTGTGAGATCCATGTAATACCAAGTCGGTTATTAATTTATTCAGTCTCTACTTAAGCGACTTTCCGTCTTAATACGTCCAGTCTCTAAGACCACGATCGTGGTCCATAACAATTGAAAATCAATTGTGTATGGAATCTCCGTACTCGAAGCATTAAGTTGTTACGTAATAATTAACAGCATCTTATAGTGACGCATATCAATATTAAAATTCTTTAATGTTTTATATAAATATATTGAGACTTGGCCATCGCCTGAAAACACGTGTAAATTCAATCGCCTGAAAACACATGTAAATTCAATTATTTAGTGCGATGGCCAAGTCTCGATATATTTATATAAAACATTAAAGAATTTTAATATTGATATGCGTCACTATAAGATGCTGTTAATTATTACGTAACAACTTAATGCTTCGAGTACGGAGATTCCAGACACAATTGATTTTCAATTGTTATGGACCACGATCGTGGTCTTAGAGACTGGACGTATTAAGACGGAAAGTCGCTTAAGTAGAGACTGAATAAATTAATAACCGACTTGGTATTACATGGATCTCACAACTTTTTACCGCAGAACAACTGAGTTGCGAGACTTGGTTTTTTTGACAAGTATTGTTTTTGATGGGATTACTTTTACAATGTTTCTGTAAAAAAATTGCAATATCTATGGCGCATGTATACGTCTTTTAATTATTTTCAATAAATTTTTTGTTCATATTTTTTGTATTAAATTCTTGAAATATATTTTTACATTAATGTTTACTTGAAAATATTTTAATACATTGAAAGTATCGGTTGAACGGACTTGTAAGAAAAGCCAGACACAAAAACGTAAAAATAAATGTAAGTTATCGTTGGGTATAACGCAGCAGTGTGCGGGCGACTTAACGCCGAATATAATATACCGAGGTGATCGTCAACCATGGGTTTAGCCGTAGGCCTCCCCGCCTCGGTACAGTTTTTCCCACGTGCTCTGAATGGACATATCGCGTGTGACCAACCATCCACCACACCACATTCAACATCTTTACCGTAATTAACAACTTCGGAATCACCAGTACGCCAACGGTCTTCTTTGTTAGTTATGTGTGCTGTGGCATTATTTATGGTTGGCTTGATGCTCTGGATTATCACTTACGGCGTTGCTGCTGCAGTGGATCTACCGTTTGCTTCAGGCTAGATCTTGGTTCTCACCTTTGGCCGTGGGATTTTGTTCGTACACTCAGAGATTTTGTTAATGATAAGTGAAATTTCTCTGGCTTCTTTTTGTGTTCACATTGGTTGAGTGAGACTTCATTTAAGGATTGGATGAAAGATATACTGTGCTAATTTGTATAATACATTTGCAACCTTTAGTACTTACAGGCGCGCATGGAGACTTTCAAGCTAATTTTAATAGCTATATTGAATTCAGAGAAAAGGTCGCTGGAAGGCGCTGGATGCAAGCAGCTCTAGATCGGTCATTTTGGAAATCTTTGGGAGAGGCCTATGTCCAGCAGTGGACGCTATGCGGCTGAAATGATGATGATGATGATGAATTCAGAGAAAGTTAACTAGGCGCCTTCAGAGGTACTAAAATTTTTTTCATTAGATTTATTTTAGATTTGGTTTAGATAGTCGGTATGACTAGCAACCCATCACAACTGTAATTTTCTTTATTCCATCTTTACGCTCATCATTACGCTAAACGTGGCCTTTAAACCGATTTTCATCAAACATAGCTAAGAACCAACGTAACGAACTGGTTTTTACATGAAAAAACCGCATTGAAATCAGATGCCCATACAGACACAGACAGACAGACAGTAAGACCGACAGAGGTTAGCGTAAAACTTCAATACCCCTCTTCTTTGACGGGGGTTAAAATAACGCTCGAAAGGTATTCGACAAATGATTTTTCATCTTCAGATTCCCGAATAAAAAGTAAAACTATTCGAGATCCATAATAACCGCATTCACGGTTATAACAATATAACCACCAGGGCGATTACAAGCATTTACCGGATGATTCGGTAATCGGTATGTGGTAATGGTAATATTGGGAAAATCGGGAATGGAAGGAATTCAGCTCCAAAATCGTTTTGTCTGGACGGCAAGCGGTTGGAATACTTTGGTAAATATGGTATTTAGTTATTTTATGATTATCTTGCTAAGTAGCTATTTGGGGTCTACAAAAATTTTGTTGGAATTTTTGATCCTATACAATTTTGGTGAGATCAATTCAAGTTTTTTTTATAACTATTAAAATGTACTTAATTTCTAGGAATTTTATAAGAATTGTTGCCAACAACATTTATCGAAAGTAAAATGGCATTTGCAAATAGCATTTGCATAAATAATAAAATAAAGCACAGTTTGTTACAATATATTATAAAAACTCACATAAAGTTAATAAATTTAATATCCTGCCTATTAGATACCTACATAACAGTCCTATACACATCTTTAAATAAGCTGTATATTTCGCCAAACCAATATTGATCTTTCCCATCAAGCGAACATTATCGAAATTAATTTAAAATTAGATCGCACATTCTCAGAAGCTTAACCTCATCAGCTTCATGATGCAACCTTAAAATTTTCCTTAACCGTGTAATTCTCTGAAGAAATCGCAGCTATTCATTAGGCTGGTACAATCTCGCCCCCAACTTTGTCGGGCCGACGTGTTGCGCCTACCGCCAATTAGGCACAATTTTCGGCTAGCATAAAGAACGAATGTTGTCCTTACCATCATTGGTAGGTAATTAAAACAAATAGGGTCAAAAAAGGCCCGCTTGAGGCGCCACGGGGCGTCGACGGAACCGCGACCCGCCGTCGCCGACCGCACCTACCCTCTCATTATAATCTTAATCTAATTATTGAATTCTACAATGTTGTGTTTACTTTTTTTTCTAATTTGCCCCACTATACTTAGGAATGGATGCGTAAGCGCTAAATGGCACGTTTAGGGTCATATATCATATAAAAGGAGTCACTGTAGCGCCGGCAAAGTTCTCACGCCGCGTTTTTTGGTCTGAGGTCCCCGAGTTGGATATTGAGGCGGTCTCATGAGGCATTATTATATGGTACATTTACGGGGCAGCCTCAAGATTATTTTTGAATTTTGTTGCATTCCGTCATTTAGATACCTACGTATTATGTTTTTTGTAAGCATCTGGCAGATAAAATGAACTATGCATGGCACGATTCTAGAAACAGGAATTGCAATGTTGTGATTTAATAAGCAGGTACAAGCTTCATTTAAAATAATTTATATCCGTTTTGGAATGTCATTAAGGTGCGGGCCCCGTGGGGCTCATGCGCTTATACAGGGTGGCCAACTTGGAGGTATACAACTTTTTTTTGCCGCCATTTTATTTTGGCGGTAAATATGACAGTAGTTGCATGAATATTACTTGGAGTAGATACGGCAAATTTATAATGGAGCGTTTTACGACGGAAAAAAGGTGTTTTAATTATTAAAACGTTTTACGAAACATTAAAAAGTATGTTTCCCGGTCCATTAATTTCGAGAAACGGTGACATTGATTGGCCCCCAAGATCGCCTGATTTAACAGCCCCTGACTTTTTTCTGTGGAGCTACCTAAAGGGACGTGTCTATGCTAACAGGCCAATGAACCTTCAGCAATTAAAACAAAATACCCGAGACACAGTCACTGAGATAACGCAAAAAATGTGTGAAAATGTGATGAAAAACGCGATGAAAAGGATTCACATCTGTGATGCTGCTAGAGGTGGACATGTCTGACATTATTTTCCATATTTAACTGCCGGCCCTAAATATTATATTTAACAAGGAATACTTGATATATTTTGTATTTCATAGAATAAAATTACAAAACTAAAGTGTATACCTCTTATTTGGCCACCCTGTATATATACAGTTTAGCATAGAATTACTTATAAAAAATGGTCTTATATTATAGGATATTTTATACTTGTCACACTACAAGTAAAACATTTGTTTAACGAGACGATTTTCTCTATAGATAAAAAATATGAATTAAATCTAATACTACTGTATTAATTGCACATGGTAACTTATTACCTAAAAACGCTTTAAATTATAAATGGACCCAAATTTATGTCAAACGCATACAACTGTAAAACCCCATCTCAAAACCTCATGAATCTAAACTAAGACTATCTAAAAATGTAGAGCAAACATTCCTCATAGATTTTAAAGTAATTACTCCTTTCTAAAACAGTAATGCTATACTACATTATAATTTTACGCTTCCAAAGGTCATGCTCCAACAATATACTCCACAACTTATTGACAACTCATTTGAATAGCTAAAATAGCTCGAATAGCCCGCGGCTTTTGGCTATCTCCGATGCTTCGGAATTCCTCGGGAGAGATCGTGTGATCCCATCCATCATAGCTGGTAACGACCTCTATGCAAAACACTGACGTTGCTGTCATCCTTCGATATCTATATCGAGATGATAGTTGAGTGTGTCGAGAATTATGTGACTGTGTCATTAAAAAAATATATTTTTTATGGCTCTGCTTTATTCACATGAACATTAAAATTTTTACTGTACGCTATGTGAAAGCATATCACTTTTTTATTTAGTTTTTAATATGTCCATATGTTTTTCCCAGTTGAGATAAGTCCCTGGAAACTTTATTTTGGCGTGCCAAAATAATTAATTCATAATAAATTAATATCATATATCGTCAGTATTAGGTATAGTATATCTGCCAGTAATTTCATACATCGTCTGTATTAGGTATCTTTAAAGAAATTAAATAAAGCTTTTTTTGCTCCAGACGTGTTTACCTAGGTAGACGTTGTTAAGGTTATAATATATGCCAATAGTATTGTAAAAAGTTGGTGAAAAGTGCCAAAGATGCCTAAGTCAGGGAATAGTAATAAAAAAGTTGGAATATATATTTATGGACTTCAAGGCAACGCTGATCTTTATCCGATTTAATCTCAAACCCTAACTATATCTTAACAACCTAGAGATTGACTGTAAACCTCATTTCTATTAGCTACATCTACATGCTTTCTAACATGAACCTTAAATTAGAAATATTTAAATTGTGGTCGAACATATATGTTATGTATGTACACTGCATTGCTCGAGTAGACTCTAAAAACTGCTTGTTCGTTTAACAATTTTCTTAACCTTTTTTTATTAACTTTTGCTGTCTTAATGCTGGCCAAAGGTCTCTTCCATTTATCTCTATCCAGAGCTGCTTCAGTTTATAAGAAAATAATATTAAGTAATTATAAAATCGTCCAACGGTTTTATCATCTCTATATAGATTTCGCTGTAAGTTTTATGATTTCATTTCATAATTTATACATACGTCGGGATCATTATTTACTGTTTCGCCTGGGGACAGGCTGGGTCAGATGCCACGACAAAAAATCACTACTATGGCTGACCGTTTAATGGCCGTCTTTATGTTTGGGTGTAAGGGAATGTAATTACGCGTAGGAATCCATTTAGACCGTTCAAATGAATCAAGTAATGTGTGTTGTTAAACTTTTTTTATATGGGTTAGGCACTAGCTCTGGCATCAGGTTTTTTAGTTGCCCAAAAGGTCCGAACTAAAAAGCTTAACGACTGTCTTCAATTCAAATAATAACTCGAACACCTTTCACGACTGTATCTTTAGGTCTTTAGGTACACGCAAAAGCGAATTATTAATCAACACACTGCCACGTGTCTAGTTTTATTATCTACTTATTAATTACAAGAAGACGTTGAAGATGCCATGCCGTGGGGTTTCCGGCAGAGTAGAATAGAAGTCCTCCCGTGGATGTCGTAGAAGGCGACTTAGAAAATACACTATATATATAACAAAGCTTATATACATCGATGAGACCTCTCCAACCCGTCTGGCCAGCGAGGAGAGTGTAGTCCAAAGTCCTCTGGCTGCTCTGGCCAAGTCAGAGAGAATCGTGCTCCTGCAGTGGAGACAAAAGGACCTGATGATCAAGACACTATCCTAGCAAGCTTTACTAAAAGTATGTTCTTAGCTGTTACTAAACAATTTGACGTCAACAATTGTTGTAAAGTAAATCAATAACAACGAGACAGTATTCTGTGTTGTGAAAATTTAACTTTTAATTTTAATTGAGTATCTACCTAATCTTAGTACAAACGTTGCTTGTTAAAAACGTCGTTTTTAAGTACATAGTTAACTGCATGTGAATAAATGGCCTACTCCACACATTCAAAATCGATGAATCGCTAATTCAAAATTCGCGTCGCTATCCTAAAAAAATTTCGAAATGAGATCATAAATTGTTCAAATTAAGAATGAAGACGGCTCGTTTCGCTCATTATTAGTCATTTGGAGAGATATTTACTGGCCAATTACATTATTCCGTTTATTTATAGTGGCGCACGGAATGGTATGCGCTTGCGCGTCTGGCTGTCCAACTGACAATATTTCAGGGGCAATGCTATTAGCGACTATAAGTTATTAGGTGGTAGAATACGCGGTAAGCGAGCTGCATATTAATAAACTACTGTAGAAAATCTTTACAATTAGTCGGGTAACGCCTAATACGCTATTAACAAGTTAAACTGCCAGTCAAATTTAAAAAATTGCCGAGTTTTAAGCTCTCAACCCCTATAACTTTTGAATCGCTGAAACGATTTCCATCAACCTTAGCTAAAACTGAAACTTGCTTTCATGTTAAATAAACCGCATTAAAATCGATCTATTTATTCGAAAACTACGATGCCACAGACGATAGACATTGGCGTCGAATTTATAATAACGACTCTCTTTTTGTCGGGGTTAAAAATAGCTATTAAAGCGGTATTAAGGATCGGTATGTTATATGATTTAAATTATTTTACGTTGCAACAATTTATATATTTATCCCTATAGTTGACTGGAAGGGAACACTTTTAGCGCTAAGTCCGTCAATTGCAGACAATTTGTATTGTGTAATAATAAAGTATTAATAAATAAATAAAATATTGATTTTTAAAAATTATACATAGTCGTATCTACATAATAAATAAACCCTATTTACGTTTTGTTGCTTAATGCTTAATAATTATAATGATATTGCCCTTCAAAGACTTACCAGTGTGAAAGTTCCTTCAACTTGCTCAGAAGTTTGTGGGCTAAAGTTGCTTTAAAAAAATATTAGCTAGCTTTTATAGATCCTTCTAAGGTAAACTAGTTTGAAGAACCTTCTCTTGCGTTTAGTATTCTATTAATTAAATATTCAGAATGCATGCAACAGTCTAGTTACCCATATATCCTAACGATCATTTCTACAAAATACTACTCTAACGCAATCACATTATGGTTTAAAACTGTTTAATAATTATAAACATGCATGTAAAACATTACTAGAAATGGCATATTATCTGATGTGATGCGATCGGGTGTGGGCGTAGTTTTCCAGTGAAATGTAGCGCACTTCCCCTTGTTACTGCGCCTAGCCGCTGAGACGGGAGCAGTGCCGTATCTAGACACGATCTAAATCTATGTACTATGCGCGCATATAAATTGCAAGTTTGCAACCCTAAGTTGCAAACTTAAGCTTAGTATGCACAGTAAATAAACGTGTGTGATTGAAATTGACAGAAAATCTAGCGTTTTTTCTAGTACTGAAAAACAGCGTGTGTGTTTTGCGAAAATTCGTATGGTGTGTTTCAACTGTAGAAGTAATACGTTGTCCATTTTTTGCTGTGTGTAGTACGTTAAAAATATCGACTTCCTAACACTTCCCACAGCTTAAGATCAGTTGAATGTGCGTTTATTATTTATTATTATATCGCTATGGAACACATTACTAAGTTTAATTATTAGTCAATTTGTACGGGAGTCCAACAATATTTTTCTTAGGAAACTCTAAGTTGTTCAGTATCACGACGAACGAAATACTTTCAGTGCGTACAATTTGTTGCAAGTTATGAAAAGAAAGCAGAGAAGCTACAGGAAGGATGAAGGGTGTGCTAGCACTTGGCACTTCTGTGATCTTTAGCTACGCGCAAACTAGAGTCACCTTTAACTAGTAATTCGCTCACTCCAAACTGTTAACTCGAGCACCCTATATCTCGATAACCCCTCTACAGATTTGGCTCATACTAGAACTAAAAAATTAAACGGGATCACCAAATTGCATGAAATTCTGATCAATACAATTCAAGTTATAATCGATCAAACAAACATACAAATGCTGGATTGTTCAAGTAGAGTAAAGAAAGAAAGAAAGAAAAATACTTTATTTGATGCCAAACAAAAAAAAAGACGTGTGGCACTCGGGGACTGCCGCGGTAAAGCTATTGCATTAAGGTGGTTCCGTTCGGTCGGTGAATTTTTACAAGGAAGGACGTCAACGTCGCAAACGGACGACGGAGACGAAGCGGCAACCTACATGGTAGGCGGAGTGGGAAGCGTGAGGTTTTTTCGTTACGGAATTTCTGGATTCGGTCCCCGCGCTCAAGGCCCGCGATAGAAGCTATGCAATAGCTTAAAAATAAAAATAAAGGAGAACATTGCTGGCTCCAACCAAACATACATACAAATGCCGGATTGTTCAAGTAGACTCGGAGAATTTCGCTCGCTTCGCTTGTCGTCTACGTCATAGAAAGCGAGCCCGAGGAAGCTACAGGAAGGTTGCGCCTGAGCATGCACTCCTATGACCTTTAGCTACGCGCGAACTAGACTCACCTTTAACTAGAAGTTCGCTCACCCCAAACTGGGAACTCGCTAACCCCATATTTTGGCAAACCCTTGGCAGATTTGGCTAATGTTTGAACTGAAAAATTCTATAGACTGTTTCTACAGTCTATACAACTTTTGTTCTACATGCGCATCAAATTTTATGAAGTTCTGATCCAAACGATTCAATTTATCATCGAGCAAACAAACAAACATACAAATGCCGGATTGTTCAAGTAGATTTGGAGAATTTCGCTCGCTTCGCTTGTCGTCTACGTCATGGAAAGCGAGCCCGAAGAAGCTACAGGAAGGTTGCGCCCGCGCATCCTATGACCTTTAGCTACGCGCGTATGAGTCAAATTGCTGTCAATCCCCACACGTCCAGCGCCGGCTTGTAATTTGCTACGTGACCGCTGCAGGTTCGAGGTTCCCAGGCTTAGTTCGTCATAAGGTGACGCGTGATGTCTTTGTTTAGGCAATTTTGTAGCTTTAAATGTCACTAACCGTTCTGGAGGTACATAATTACAAGTTTTGTGATGCAGTCATCGACAGATACAGGCTGACTTTTTAACAAACAGCTCACAAACTACTTCTTCTATTTTGATTGATAAAAATCGTATACGAAGTCCGTTAGGCTGAGCGCAGATTTTTATGGGACGGCGAATTTCTTTTTCGATTTTCGTTGTTTTCATTTGGAAAATATTTCCCTATAATGGAACTTGCTCCAAAAGTTTTCTATCTAACGTGACTGACAAAAAATTAATGTAATTACGAAATAAAATTCTACGATAACTCTTGACTTTTGTCGATAACTGAACCGTAAACTGAAACCTTTTTAAGTTTGTCCTGTCTTATCCTGGTCTGGCTAAGGCCTTATCCATCGACCTCTTTTTCGTTGTGTTAGTGACTAACACTAGTGTCAGAGTTTTTAAACTGCCTTAAGGCCATACCCAAATTTTCCGGGGTCCAGTGGCGCCGCCATTTAAAATAAATCATTTAAAAGGAAACGGAGATATCATTCAAAATTGTGTCTTGTCAAGCCCTAGATAACCCTTAAAACTATTTTATGAACTACTGTTTATAATTTAAAGTGCGAACGTGAAGCTTTTCTACGCAAATTAGCTAAAAGTGACCGTTTTTCGCAAATGTGCGTAGAAAAGCTTCACGTTCTCACTTTAAACTACAAAAAGTAGTTTAAAAAATACTTTGAATGGGTATCTAGAACTTGACCAAGACACAATTTTAAATGATATCTCCGTTTCCTTTTAAATGATTTATTTTAAATGGCGGCGCCACTGGACCCCGGAAAATTTGGGTATGACCTTAAAGGCCTCTGACATGGTTTTAGGTAACGAACAATGTCAAAGACAGTGACCGGGACCGACGGCTTCACGTGCCCTCCGAAGCACGGATCATCTTACTTATCAGACAATCAGGTGATCAGCCTACATTGTCCTAACCAAAATAGGACAATAACACAAAGTCGTTGCCCCCGCCGGGAATCGAACCCGCGACCTCCGGGTATAAGCCGAACGCTGTAACCACTACACCACGGAGGTAGTAAATCTTTATCATCTTTAAAAATTTAAAAGAAAAGTTTATCATCTATAAAGGTAAGTGAGATGACTTTTCCAAACCTAATGATGCCGAAGACCGTGCGAAGTGTAGAAGAAAAGCTAGATACATTTGTCAGACTGTAAAGATAATAAAATAAATTGCATATCTACATTCATCTATACCATGTAAATGATAAGCATACATACACACCCTACCAAGCGTCATCTCCAGTACAGTCGGACAAGAAAATGCACGATCATTACATAGGCAATCAGATAGTACTACCGAGGGGCGTGACGCGGGGCGGGCGCCGCATTCTAAATTCAAATTGCGAGTTACGGTTCACGCAAACCTGCGTACTTGAAGAGAAAAGGTTTTTTACTTTTATTTTCCTTTTTATGTAAAATGGTAGCTGAAACTTTTAATTTTTTAAACTTGTATCTTAAAGTATATTACTAAAAAAGATTATGTTTAGATCTATAAATTTATTCAACAGTATTTGCCAAGATATTGTTTTGTCTTCTAGTACGAATTGATTGCTTTTTAACTTAATCATGATAATACAAATATATTGGCTCATGCACATACTAAAAGAATATAATATGAGTGTAAAATATGAATAGTACAATAATTTATCTTATATTTATCTAATGATTTAAATGTTAGTAACGAAAGAAATAGTTTATTAATGGCAAACGTTTAAACAAGTTAGATGTTTTAATTTTGGTACTATTTGTTGTAAAATAAAATGAAAATATTTGCATGTCAAGCCATCTATAGGACATATTAAATCATGAAAAACATTAATGCTCCTCTCAGTAGTTTAGTTCTCAAAACAGAAACTGCATGTTTCCCAATTAACCTTTCAATTTCGCACGTAAATCACAAATAATATTGAATTAATCCAAACAGCACATCGCGTGTTTGTCGCCACTTTATAAACGCTACTTGGCCTAAGGATATCTCAATTGGTTGACCAAATAAATTGATTGCTGTAATATAACCTCATTAGTCATTGTTAGCTGCCTTTAAATCACGCATTCGGTTTCTTGCGTGTTTTGAACGCTACTTGTGTTCGCACGCAATGAACATTTTAATATATTTCGAAAATACAGGCCAATAGCTTCAGGCTATCTTAAATGTCAGGGAGTGTACTTATTGAAAGTAGAATCTTAAATTTTTTAACATAATCATAATTTTATTAAAACCATTTTTAATAGTCTGTTATATAACATTGTTGCCATCTACCTTGAAAAATCTTTTAAGATTTTCAACTACCACCACATGTTTATAAAGAAAACCAACACAGAGGAGGATTAAACTAAATAACTAAAAACTACGTATGCGCTTTGTAACTACATTTCTAAGCGCAATCAGTGTATTAACCTTGCCTAAGGAAAATTTGTATTAATTTGAATTATCATATTAGCGGTTCTTTTTTGTCACACAAGACTTTCCCCATTGTTTTTTTATTTTTTTATTTGTAATTAGGTATCAAAACAATTCCTTAAGTGTCGTCAATCAAAGTTACTCCTCAAATCGCTACCGCTCAGTTTCTCACAGAGCCTGAGAAATTCAATCATTGTGTTCAATTATTTGACTTCAATCAGATCAGCTATTTTAATGGCCATGATTATAGTACAATCAATATTTTTCCCACTGCAGTACGGTATCATTAGATTGTTATTTTTTCTTTTCTTCTTTTGGTATAACTGTTTTGTTCTTGCCAATAATTTTTCTCTTTATTTTGGATATGCTTAATAGATAGGCCATAGTATTTCCAAAATAAAGAGTGTAAAACCTGTGAAAAATAAAAATTATGATGATAGGTCAATGCAAAAAGGTAATTAAATAATTTGCATATTTCTAATAGTAACAACTGTAATAAGTAATTTAGAATTTATAAAAATTCTAGCAATTTCTACACATTCTATCATTAAAATAAAACATTCTATGCCCTTTTTTATCATTTTTTTTATAAATATTGTAAAAACCCATTACAAACTTTTTCTTTCTTTTATTGATGGGATCATATTTTACTTTTGGTTTTTATTTCGAAAATATACCTCTATGTAAGAGATTAGTACCTATTTATTTAAATAGATAACTTTTGTTAAACATTTAAACAGAGTAAACCACCTAAGTTATCTGTTATAGAATGCAATAAACATGGCTATAATATACTGAAGGTAAACTTTTACCTCTGATTAGCGTGGGAACGAAATTCGCGGTTATAAATATAAAAAATCTACTAAATTTGGTCAGACTCACAATGTCGATTATTGTTGGGTGCATCATTACGCTAATAATATAGAGCTGATGATACCTTATAAATAAAAATGATATATATATATTTCGTTGCGACTATTAGACATTCTATGTTTGAATTTATTAGATATTGCATCTTTTTATTACTTACTCAGCTCCAAATAAAAGTAATTTGATTGTGATGCGTTTTTGAGTAATTAAAATAATCTTACTGTTTACTGAACTTTACAAAAATATTAACTGACTTCATCATCCAAATACTATAAGAGATTTATTCGAATTGAGAACCTCCTCCTTTTTTGAAGCCGGTTAAAAAGACATGTAACGCTTGATTATACAAAGAAGTTGAAAATAAAAAGAAGTCGGTAGCTGTATTGGTATAGTACAGACATAGTAAAATATTATGTAATCATTTTGACTATATGTCTGTACCTACAAGTAGTTACTGACTGACATTTTAAAGAGTATGAAGTCAATGAAATTTCCCTCCTTATTTATTCGATTTCATCGAATACTATTTCATGTTGCCATTTTAAAATCATCTTCAATCTTACAGGAACGACACATTTGGTAAAACAAAAAGTGCATGTGGTCATTGAAGTATTTACTTATCTGTCAAACTTGATTTCAATAAGTTTTTGTGTAAATAAATAACAAACATCTAAGCATCTACATTTTCATATTTGTGATGTTAGTAGCATAACATAGGTGGACTAAATTTAAGACGCATTATCAGCAAAACTCTTTGTCATTTTGTTAATTTGATAATGTTCAAATAAATGTAAAACAAAAACAGCTCTATATATTTCCTCAAACAATCGATTTTTTTTAAAATGCATTTTATAAACCTTTAAGTTATTTTATTAATTTAATTATGAAATAAATGTAAAACAAAAACAGCTCTATATATATCCTCAAACAATCGATCTTTTTTTGCGCTGGCGCGCGGCGGCGCACGCGTTCTGGGCGGATTTTTTCACGTTTCTTCTCGATTAGGATGAAGAACCGTCTCTGGCCTTTTATTGTTCTGACGGCGCGGCTTAAACATACAAACAAGGCCGACTTTTAAACTGCGCATGCAATGAAGTTTCTCTTTTAAGACCGCTTTGGTAAATTCATAGGCTAGAGAATGCATTATACATTAACTCCACCTTTTGTACCACTATGGTCAATACAATATACAATACAATATCTTTTATTGCACAAAATAAAATACAGCACATAATTATCTTAAAAACTAGGAAATGCGCAAAAGGCGGTAAATAAAGATTTAGTAAACAAAAAAAAATTTGTATATCTTTAATTCCCTATACCTACATTTATTCTTCTATGACGATAATCTTCATTCATTTAAAGAGAAAGTTACATTATTTGCGAATGAATTTAAATTGCTTTTAAAATAACGAATTTAAATATTAGGCCTTAAATAATAAATTCTTAATATTGTGTAAATCATAAGCAATCTATTAATCATTTCTATCAATTTGAATACATAATATGTATCTATTAATTTAAGTGTAAATTAATTACAGGGAATAAGAATATTGGTGCCTACCAAACTACTGATTAGAAGCCATTATAATTTAAGATATCATTAGTATTAATTATTTATTCGAAAATTGTTTGTAAACAAGTCGTATGGTTTTAACAGGTGGGAAAATAACATAGATGATTTCAAATATTAGTTATGGTTTTGAACGCAGATTCAGATATTGTTTCTTTTTTACTCGTATTGTAAGAATCAATATTGAGAAAATCGGATTATCTCATAAAGCCTCAGTTTCCTAAATATGACTACCGACTTCAAGCTATTTACCTGGACTTTTTCCTGTCTCGTCGTACCTTATTTAAGACAAGGTTTGCTTGTCTTGCGTCACCCAAATTGACTAAAAAGTAGTTGCGAAGTAAAAAGCCGATCGCTAGCTTTAAAAAATATAAACCACCAAGTTTTTGACTAGGAGAGAACGCTCTTAGCGTTAAGTCCGCAAATTGTTAACAATTGTTAATTGTGGATCATCGTCATCTTTAGGTCTTTTGGTCTCCACTGCAGGAGCACGACCCTCTCTGTACTACCATAGCCATACTTGCCCAGAGCAGCCAGAGAACTTGGCCTACACTCTCCACGCTGGCCAGACGGGTTGGAGAGGTCTTATTGATGTTTGTAAGCTTGGTTTAGCTTGTATTTCCTAAGTCGCCTTCTACGACATCCACGGGAGGACTTGGAGTGGCCCTATAATTCTACTCTGTCGAAAACCACACGGCACAATAATAGGCATAATGAATGGAAAAATATTTTTGGTCCATCGGTTATATTATTAAAAAATATTGTACACGTATTTTTTCTTTTCGCTGAGAAACCAAAAATGACAAAGATACAGCGCATGTAAATTTTGCGTGACGTCACAGCTCGGTACGATTTTTACATAAGTGTGACGTCGCAAACTCTACTCTGGAACTTTGACGCTCCGTATCTTTGTGAATTTTTAGTTTTTGGTAAACTGAAAAATATGGATCTATTATTTTTGGATAATCTAAAAGACGGACCAATTACATTCATACTTTTCGGACACTGTTGTCACCCCTATTGTAAACAATTGTTAATTGTGGATCAATAAAGTTTTCATAAATGAATATTTGTTTTAAATGGCTACAAGTTGGCACCTCTGCTGGCCCGACCTAGTGCCCTTGCCGGCGCGCTCCATTGATTGGAATTTATCGCCCTTCTGCCCTGTAACTTTGCGATGCGCTTGCGCCGCATGCCTTTTAAAGGCCGTACATTTTTTCTGTACGCTTTCTGCTTGGCAACGTTATTTAAGCTATAGATATCTATGTGTTTAATAACTGTTCTTTTATTTATTTACTTCTAAGGTTTAATTCAAGTGGCGATTGTATAATATGGTCTAACAAAATATACTGAAACTATTTGAACGCTGAATTCAGACCATGATATCGAACAACTTTTGCAAAGGAACATATTATATCGAAATATAAAAAATTATTTTTGGCCGCCCAAATAAGTTGACCGAGATATAATATGTTCCTTAGGGAAAGTTGCTCAGTATCACTGACTGAATTCAGCCTTAAAATAGTTTTAGTATATTTTGTTACATGTTATATATTTTTAATTCAAATAGCATATATTGTTACGCGTGGTAGGTACTTAATTTGTATTTTCTTACACTTTACTTTTCTACAAATTTTATGAATATAAACATACATATTTTGATACGATAGTAATTCAATTGTAGGTATTTACCTATTTTGAACGTAATATATCAGATACCTAATAAATTACGATTAAAGATGGAAATTATGGAAACTTCAATAAATGCGTTTACCCAGAGATCTAGATCGTACGATCTAGATCTTTACCTTATAAAGAAATACTTATTTAAAAAATATGGCACAGTCATTAGAAGAACTTTTGCCTTCCTACGCATGAATTATCAATTAAGTACACTAATAACTCAGCTTCGTTACAGTACTGACCACAGATTGCCCTCAACTTATTATGTAAAAGCTAATCGGAATACGCTTACTTTTTTTCGTCCCATTCACTTGCGAAGTTTCATGACATGCCTGGGGGCACGCTTCGTTTCCCACGATATTATTTAAAAGAAAAATATACTGAACATTACCGAACCAAATCAATTAAATATAAACTCTATATTTATAAGAAGAAAGTCGAATTCCCCGTGACATTTTGTGGTTTTTAAAACATTTTAAAGAAATAACGGATAACATTCCTTGAAGACACAAATCGTCTTAAGAATTTGGAGAGTTGATAAAGGAAAGTAGACCTTACGTAAGTGCAATAAAGATTTTAGGGATAAACTAATGAAGAGATTAGAAGTGTGTTCTTACTTGGTTCTTACAGAAATTTCTCTTAGACAGCACGCGTCAAGTTGTAAGGGCGATGTTACATCATCCGCTCTTAATTAGGTAATGTGATAGTAATGGTTTCTGCCATTATTCATGCTCTTTATCTGACCTATAACACCTTCTTTCTTTCACTTTTGACTTCTTAAAGAAATTAATTAGGCCGGCTTTAGACAAACTTGAATTGCATATTAGACTTCATACAACATTGACTTTGGTTAGCAATGATCAATAAAATAATTGTTACATAACAGGCACATGTATATTATATGTGCATGAATGATTGTATTCAAAGAAATTTAGTCAAAATGAGTTCGTTTAGTTTCAGAAATAAATAGAGACCATAATGCAATTTTTATATATGAGTAATTACGCAAAAGTGGACTTGAAGGGATAGAAAACTGTAATTTATTTTTCCTGATTTTTTTAAGTTGTGTTGGTCTAATCAGAATATTTTAAATCAATAATTTTCCCTTGAGGTCCTTATTGTGTAAGCAATCACAAATACGAATAAAGCAAATGGGATTTTTCTCCTTTTTTGGAATAAAATCCAAATTCTACGCAGTCATTGTCTATAAAAAGGTAAAAAGGCCAGACGGTGTAGGTAAAAAAAAAAAAGATTTTATTGCCTTTATCTAATATACATATAACACACGCAAAGTTGACAAGTAATTTTTAATTGATCGCTGAAGTTCTTATAAAACCAAAACAGAATGAAAACTGATACCTTGTCATGTTTACCGGCGACTGACCATACAAAATTCACTTTAGGCGGTAACCACAAAAAGACATGTACATGGAAACATCCTTACTCATTGTGGAGCGGCTCGTGCGCCCATGTTCACGACGCCATGTCGGTCAAATTCCTTTGAGTTTCGGTCTCACTGATTAGTTGAAGCGATCTCAGTTTGTCTCTATAAAAAATGGTAAAAATTGTGCTAAATGCAAAAATATATAAGTAGTCTTATCAAGTACTTAAATTCTATAAAGCAATAATTCGTTATTTGTTTTTTATTTCATATTTTTGTGTAATTATTTGACCGAGCGAGCGAAGCGAGCAAGGTCTACAATTCAAGTTGGGGCGAAAAACACATTGTTTGTATGTATGTTTGTATGTATGTTTGTATGTATGTATATATGTTCCACGATAACTCTCGAACCGTTGAACTAATTTTGATGATATTAAGAATGAGTGTAGCAACTATTCATAGAATTTTTAAGTTCGTTTGGCATCAAAATCGGTTCAGCCGTTTCTGAGATAAACGCATTTTTGTGAAAATAATTATTGGTCTATAACTTCCTATCCGTTAATCAGATTGGGGTGAAACTTGTCATGTCACGAGATAGTATTACTATATTTAACCGCATAAAATATTTTTGGTCACTAAGCAATTCTTTGACGAAAAGTAAACTCAAAGAAATTATTTCTATACGACATTATTAGCTTATGCGCGTTGTAGAAATGGATTAAATGAAACAGCACCATCTAGCGGATTCTTAAAGAATTAATAGGCATGTTATTTGGGGCATACCAAGATGTTATCAAACTGATTTTCACTTATATTTATATGTTTATAGGTATAATGCTATCGTATAATGATGATGAATTGAGTTTGGATTTTAAATTTCCTATGTAACTTATTTAAGATTGCTATATATTTTCAGGCAAACCCGTACCTTGAGTTCATTCAAATGACGATAACTTTTTTATAGGGAGAGCCTCCGCTGCCGGCGCCGGCTCCTAAAAATATCACTAATGGGAACTGGCGGTTATACTGCATTATTTTCAGTTTTCGCTTAGTTTGATTGATTACTAAATTCAACAATTTTGTTGAGCAAACTTTGGTTCAATCGTTATCGCTGCTTGTCTGTGATTCTGAAGTAGTATTCGTGATTATGCTACGAACTAAAAAGAAATCAGCGTCAACCAAAGCCCGCGAAGTAGAGAGTTAAAAAACTAATGAGAAGCGGCATGAGCATCTTTCGCAACTAAAGGAAGATTCCAGTACTTCTCGTGCCAATGAGAGCTCATCAATCGTTTAAATCAAGAAATCTTTCCCAACGTAAAAGGGAGCTCGTCAGCAAGAAAATTCGGCCGAACGCCTCTAAAGCTTGTGTTCACAGCTTGAGCACGCAAGAGAAGTAATAGAGCATGAACTATTCCCTGAACTTTAAGCGCTTGCACTCAATTCGTGAGCACGCTGTGGAGGTTCGAGAGGAAGAATCTTCACCAGAACACGGATTCCATTCCACCCATGATCCGATCGCGGAAGACTGGCCAAGTTTCATGCTCACGTACGCAATTTTCGTTGACATTTGCCTAGGCAGTAACTGTGCACAAATCGCAAGGAATTTCAATAAAGTAGTCGTAGATATTGGCGTAAAAGAGTTGGCGACCGTTTAGATTTTATTAACGTCTGAAAGCCCCCGATTTCGTCACTGATTCACTCACTGATCATCAAAATTCTTAAGGTACTTCCTGAAGTCCTAGAACGCTGAAATTTGGTATGTAAGCTAATATTACTACAAGAACAACAAAAAAAAACAAACCTAACCTTTCCCCTCGGAATAGGAGATGGAAGTTTGTAGACGTATGGCTTGGCCGTTTTATTTCACACACGGTAAGGGCGCATAGATCAAGAATCTTGGCTCTAAACGAGATCTGACCACTTTTTCATAGTTTTTGATTAAGGTGTAGTGTAGAGCTTGTAGGTTTAGAGCGTGTAGTCTTCAGAGCTTGGCTTTATACGAGATCTGATAACTTTTTCACAGGGTAAGCTATGTAGACTCGTCTTGGCAACATTTTTACATGAAAATGTTTTTGGTGGGATTCTATTTTGGAATAATAATCGCGAGGTCTAAGTTCGCGGCGAACCACTAGTTAATATATTATTTAATAAAATTACAAAATTTTACTGCCACTCCAACATGTATGTATGTATGTTTGTACCGCGATAACTGCCGAACCAATGGTCCGATTTTGATGAAATTAGGTAGGCATGTAGAAAATATCAATAGAATTTTCAAGTTCGTTGGGATCAAAATCGGTTCAGTGGTTTTAGAAATATTAATAAAATTGTCTTGAAAATAATAATCGCGAGGATTATGTTCGCGGCGAACTACTAGTATTTATTATGAGTTTTATAAGGGTTGGTATAATATATATCCTTATAGTAAATATAATATAGTACTAGCTGTGCCCGTGGGCTTCGCTCCCCACGGGAATTTCGGGATAAAAACTATCCTATATCCTTTCCTGGATACCAAACTATATCCATATCAAATTTCATCTAAATAGGTTCAATGGTTGAAGCGTGAAGTGGTTAAAAACAAACAAACAAACAAACAAATATAAAAACACACTTTAGTATTTATAATATTGGTAGGATAGAAGGAAGTAGGTAATAAAGAACACTATAATAAAAATAATATTATATAACGAGCTGATGCTCGCGACTTCGTTCGCCTGGACTAAATTGAGATGTAAGCTATCTATCATGTTGGATGAAATTGCACACGGTGTGCAAATTAAATTTAAGATCGATTCAGTAGTTCAGGAGTCTATCGCGGACAAACAACGTGACACGTAATTTTTATATACAAACATTTACCGGGAAACATGCGTGATAAGTAGGACAGATATTAAAATATCTGCAAACAATTAGAAATACTGACTTACATAATCTAGGCCTTCGTTTTTTTCTTATTAAAATAAAACTGAACGAACTAAATAAATAACAGAAATCGCTATATCCTGTGAGGTAAGACCGAAGCCGTATAGTGTGAGGTATGAGTGCATAGATATTTATATTTAAGTTGATCTGACTAATAGCGTCTCTACATAAAATAGTTTTTTCTTCTTACATGGACATAGTCAAATTTATTATATTATTGAGAGGTTCAGATATTAGATATAACTTTTTGTTCATGTTAAAAATTAAAAAAAAATATATATGGTCGATTTTACAAATGAATATTATATTTAGTGTAAGGTGGTTTGGTTACATAAGGGCTTATCTCGCTTTGCTCTTTTTTTGGCAAAGAATATGGAGCGGTTCCCCTTTGCCTTCTCCATTTTAAACAAAGTTTGACTCACTTGGTCATTTGTGTACAGGTTTCCTCGCGATGTTTTCGATATTAAAAAGTGGTGGTAGTTGAAAATGACCGTATGGAGTTACGTGAGTACAAACTCAGAGATACAAGTTGCGTCTGCTAACAGTACAGTTAATATGTAAAGTCTCACATATTGTCAATTAGAACAAATTGTACATAAATTTTACTTAATGATCAGAGTTAGGTATTTAAACATTTATTACGACGAAAAAAAATATATATTCACATTAAATTTTCTTTAAAACAAAAATAAAGATTAAAAAACTACTCACTACAATTCACTACAAACTAATATTTACAAATAAATTATCAGAATTCGTCATATCTACATGCATATTTAAATTTTATTAGCTACTACGCGTAGAAGTCGAAAATAGTTCTAATAGAATTAACCCCTAATCCTGAAACACTCATTTACCGCCAGGAGTACTCCTGCGAAGTTTCGACTAAAATGGTCTTATCAATCTTATTTCTCCATACAAACCTTTAAACCCCGTTTCACCCCTTTAGGGAATGTTGTGTAGAGTTTTTAAAAATGAGTGCATCCCAAGAACCTATAAGTAATCTATGTGCCAAATTTGGAGTCTCTAGACCCAGTGGTTTGGCCTATGCAATTGATACACCAGTCAATCACTTTTACCTTTTAATATAGATTAATTGGCAATTTCAAAATTCTTAGTCAATTCTTAGTTTTAAAAAATAAGCTAGCGAAAGTAATAAATTAAAATTGATCATCTTTCACATTTAACGAACACCTTTAGTGCACTAGCATGATTCACTCATAATAATGAGAATAATTTTATAGACATTAAATATAATAGGATTCCTAAAATATATTTGCGCTTTTAATTTATTACCATTCTGTGGCAGATCAGTTACCATAATTTTAAATTAATCGTCTCTTCGAAACCGAATGTCAAATATAATAAAACGAATCATAACAAGGGCCCATATTAATGTCAATGACAAACGCCTAATAAATAATAAATTGTCACAGAATTTTCAAATTGCATTGAAGCAAATTGTACTTTATGGCTTTTATATTAAGGTAGGAAGTGTTGGAATTGGTGCATGTTTTGGTGTGAACTTATAAAGGTACATAAGTCAGGGGTCGGAGTCAAACGTTCGACAAACTACACCATTGTAGCGCCATTACAAAGCCTATGTTGAGCTCGGACGCATAAAGACGCAACTAATAATTTTGAAAAGCTAGTATTTTAACAAAGGGATTAATAAAGGATCGAATTAAAAAGATCTTAGCGACTAATAATGACCTTTTTGTAGAAAAAAAGGTTTTTACAAGAGTTAATCATAAAACTTAAATGTGCACCATATTCTTTTCATTTTACGTAAGCAGACATACATCTTATGTACTTACATATCTCATATCTCGTAATATTCAAGCAAGCGGTTAAGAATAATTTTTATTTTACCATTAATTGTTAGCTTTATTTATTTTGTTTAACAGCTTATGTGCATGCTTATTACCTAATATTAATAGAGCGTTTTCTAATGTTCTTCCTGCGGTGCTACAACTACAAGCCTTTGTGTGTCTTGGCCTCGTCTATGATCTTCTTCCATTCCGCTTTATGAGCTATATCTCTGGTCTCCCTTCTCCATGTAGTTTTCCGGCTAATTTTCATTAAATACACAGTCATGTTGACCATATGTTACATATAAATAGGTGACGATGAATGATCTGTCACTCTTCCTCGAGAAACTCGTAGCTTATACCCACAGATATACACTTCTCTTTATATTTGTGTGCTAATACCTGACTTGCATACCATCTACAAGTTGCAAATCATAACCGAGAGTTAGAAATGTGTGTGGAAAATCCTTTCAGGTGATTTACCCATCTAAACATCTGTGTCTTGCATCTGAACAATTATTTCCTGTTCATGGTTCATCCTGACAAGAAACCTCATCTTTACGCACTGATTAAAAAATCTGGATTTTTTAATTAAGTCTCTAGCTTACTTTGGGGCTAGCTCATTCAGTGTAATTTGTCCCTATATTTTTTTTGTTTATTATTACTTCTTATACTATCCTAATAAACAAGTAAATAAAAAAATATTTATTTATAAAAAAACAACAGAAAATTAGCTACGTGTTTCTCGTGGAAGAGCGATAGATCATTCGTCGTCGCGTCGACACCTCGTTCCGATTGCCCGCGAGCGTCGCAACTATTTGTGAGTGCCATACATTGCTCCACTTGTAAACTATGCTAAGATCGAGAGAGAAATATATGTATCCTACTAATTCTAACTATTCTTACTTATATTATAAATGCGAAAGTGAGTTTGTATATTTATTAGGTACCTCTTCACGCTTCAGGGAAGGACATAGGATAGTATTTATCACAAAATTCCCAAGGGTAGCGAAGCGCACGGGTACTGCTAGTCCTACTAATTATAAATGCGTAAAAATAGGTGTATAATTTGTTACCACTTTACGCTTCAACCACTGAACCTATTTTGATGAAATTTTATACAGATATAGCTTGACACCCAGAGAAGGACTTAGGGTTTTTATCCTGAAAACACGAGCACAGCTAGTATTGGAATATTTCGTATGAATTCTCATTTTAGTATAATTTATTTTTGTAAGAAAAACAAGTTAAATTTCGTTTTTGACTGAAACGGCGGATCTTTCTCATAAATACACCATTTACGCTTTCGCAAGTTAAGCGATACCGGACATGATCTGCACTTGGATGAGTCACTACAAGTGGCATACAAAAAATCTCAAGCTCCGCCGTGCTTCGAAAGGCACGAGTAAGCCGTCGGTCCCGGCAAAAAATCTGACATAAGTGTTGGCCACTTATAAAAATAAAACACAAAAACAATTACACCATTATTTTAATTGTTGAAAAAAAAATATAAATTTGTGTAAACTCAGCAAAAACTTTATGACAAAGTTTCTAAAAAAGCATCAAATGCAACTAAGGCAAACCTACTATACAAAAACAATATAGGTAAGTACGAATAAAAAAAAAACAACTTGAGTTATAACTCGAAGTTGTTTTTTTCAGAAGATAATTTTATTACTTCATCCAAGATTGATTGACCGGACACCTGACAAGAATACAGTACTAAATTTCCACCAATTATAATATGTAAATTGTAGATAATCGGCATTGTTCCTGCTATTTGCATACAGCCTTCCATCTGCATCAGCTCATCGGGCCGAGCAGAGATTGCATCGGTGCTTGTGTTTCGTTCGAGCTCCCAGGGTTGTTACATCACAGAAAACAAGCATTTTATTTTATTTTATTCTAGTATTTTTTTAAGAAAGTTCCGAAAAAAAAACTAAGAATACACTGTAAATTATTATATTTACTTTAAAAATATGTAAGTGATACGTACATTTTAAGGTGATTAAGCTAAAAAGAAAATGCAATGCAAGACAACAAAAATGTAATTAAAAGTCGGTCTCGTTATTACAGCTTTTGGGTTTCCAGTAACGAAGAAATTCTAATGCATTTATCGGCACCTATCTACCTTTATACAGAGTGTAATTGAAATCATTAGAAATAATTTAACTTATTAACATCTCACATAAAGGATATTTTGTACGGTAATAACACTAAAATTAATGCAGTAATTAATTTTAGTGTTATTACACTATGACACGACGAAATTGATACTATTACAATTAATTTATTTTTCATGAATTTAGTGATGATTAGTTTTTTTATTTATAATTGCAGTATTGGTATCTATCAAAGAGTCTAACGCATGTTTGGAGATTTTCTGTAATATGAAAATGACGACTTTTGATTGAAGTTTTATTAGTCTTAAATTACTTTGTATCATGGGTATAGTAGATACCTAAAATATTGCCAACGAATTCAATTACACCCTGTATATATACCATTTTCCCTGGTATTATGTACAGTTCAATGCATTAATGAATAAGATAAAAAAAACAAGTGTTACAGAAATACTTAGGTTCTAGATTGAAAAATAAAAGCTTGTAAAATAAAGTTACCAACCCTACCCTCCCCTCGAAACCCATTCAATGATGTTTTGAAATTTAACACCGTGAATAAACGCCTCGATCATGTAGGTCCTTATAAACCTCCATAGTCTAGTCATGTCGTCGCTATCGATTTTTTATCGATAGATTTCACTGATAGTTCCGTACTTTTACGAGTTAATTTGTGGAGACTTGTACTGTTACCGATAGTTCTATAAACTTTTGTTCGAATCTTTTATTAAGTTACAAATGAATCGTTGAATAGTTCTTTTGTAACTAATAATCCAATTGATAAAATTTTAAATTTCATGTCAGTTATTATAGTTACTATTTACCAAATCTCAAAGGTAGTATAATATTTCTAGTAAATCGATAAGTTGTGTTGTAACAATTAAATAAAATACAAGTTGTATTGTAACAATTTTTAAGCATTTCTTTCTTTTACAATTATTATTTTTTTGTTTTTTTACAAATCCATTGCTTTTGCGTTTTATTTAGTTTCCCTACCTTATATATTTTCTCACATATATCCAGAACTATTTAGTATGCTATGAATGTCACGAATTAAGCAATATTTTATCGCAGCCTGTTGAATTAAAATTACTATTCGCCATGAGAGTATAGGTAGAGCAAGGTGTGGTCTCTAGAGTTGTAGTAAATTAATTGAATTGGTTCTGGTATCGAAACCGAATTAGAGTTTAAAAAGGCAATTAATTGTTTACTTGCTTAATGTGTATAAACGGTCATATACTCGATACATAGTAATTTTCTTGTTTTCCTTGAGTTTTATTTTTAAGAGCAACTAAGATTTCATAATAATATATGTAAAAATTGTACTTAAAGTAAGCTTTTACGTGTAAATATTATGTTCTTATATGATTGTACCCTTCTTGAGAAAAAAAAATATTGAAAAGATATAATTACTTTAAAGCAACAGCGATATGTATAGTAAATCAAGTTTAGGCCATTGTAAATTTACGATTCATATAAATCTCGTTGTAAGTAGCGCGATTACGATATCTTCGGTTACCTATGGTGTGGATACTCTGTACTTACAAAAACTAATATGAACTTGCAGTATATATGTCAACAATTTGCTTGTCATTCTTACCGCAGTGACTACTAAAATATGTTATAAGAAAAAGCGATCAAATTAAATTAATTTCTTGATAAGAAATTATCTTAGCATTTATTTATTGACCGAGCGAGCGAAGCGAGCGAAGTCTCTAAATCGAGTTGGGGGCGAAAACACCTTGTATGTATGTATGTATGTTTGTACCTCGATAACTGCCGAACCAATGGTTTGATTTTGATGAAATTTGGTAGGCATGTAGAAAATATCAATAAAATTTTCAAGTTCGTTGGTCATCAAAATCGGTTCAGTAGTTTTTGAAATATTAATAAAAATGTCCGCGATTATGTAGCAAACGAAACCAAATCGCGAGGTCTAAGTTCGCGGCGAACTACTAGTTTATTTGTGTGTGTGTCGTCGATCTCGAGTAACTTAGAGTAGAGTCAGGTTCTAAATGTATCTGCGAACAAACTATGTTCAAACACAAGCGCAATGTGTCAGCTAGCATTCAAGTCTCAATACCGAAACTGATACCAGTATTCAAACCGACACAGGTGAGCCAACACTACGGACACGGCACCACAAGCTTGCGTGACCTCTGCCCTTCGCCCGCGCCCCGCGCCTCCCCTCCCATACCTCGCTCGCAGCGATACCGCCCCGCGCTCTTTTTGGTATCAACGAAAAAATCGATACCAAAACCGATCGTTGTTCGATTTTGATAAGCGTGTTTTTATTTGAACACGATCTTGTATCTTCTTTTTTCGCTATTGTTCTTCATGTTAGCTACATGAAAGTTTGTATTAAATTGAGGGATTTGGGGGTTTTTGCTTTGCAAAATTAAGTTTTACAAAAAATGTGTAATCTTATTATATACATTTTGTAAATACATACATATCTAATTTAGTTATGAAATTGGTGAAAGATAAGAAAATTCGTTTATTTATAACGTTTTAAGGTAAATAAGAATTGGCTAGTAAGGAGAATACATATTTACTAAACAAGGATTTAAAAAAAACTAACAAATCCTTTGTATTGAGATGAAACAAAGAAACCATTGTCCAAAAAGCAAATTTTAGAATCAGAACGTGATGATCACCACAATTCGTTACACTATTGTATATTGTTACATGATAAAAGTCTTGAGATTCCAATAAAAAGACCACACCAGCACGTGTTCAAAACATATGTTCATCAAGCCCCAAATAATTCGAATTCCACGCATTGTTACATGAAAGGCATTCGAATCGACTCAATTAAATCTTAATTCGTATAAAGGAGTCGATTAATGAAATTAAGACGGCATTTACTCGAGCTAACCATCAAACGTGGACAATAGCCCTAAATAGTAACAATCAAATCAAAGGATGCTCAGAACAGCCGCAACAAAAGATCTAACTAACCCCGCTCGCAGTGACTATTAAAATTTAATGACATGATTTATTCGGAGAAAAAAACACGAGAAAAGGGTACGGTTACGATCCATTTTTCATATAACGCAGTTGGTAGCAAATGGGCAAATAAAAAATGCTTAACATCGCCGACACTTTATGAAAAAGGTAGTCCGACTGTGAGCGCTTTGTCGTCGGTCAAGAATTTATTCATGCTTACCTGTTGAGCCCAGCCGTGTATAAAATATAAAGAATATTCCATTTTTCTGGATTCATATTGCGTAAGGGACAAGCTGGACGAAAGTACTGGACGTAATATTACTCGCAGATTACAAAGACAATTTTTCTATTACAAACAAATTTTGGGTAGTACTATTTTTTTGTAATAAAAAATACCGGTATTAGTAATTCATATTTTAGACCTACCTATTTGTTGAAATACAGGTCGTGTGGTTTCCGGCAGAGTAGAATAGGGCCACCCTTAGTCCTCCTGTAGATGTCGTAGAAAGCGACTTAGGAAATACAAGCTAAACTAAGCAGAACATCTTGTGACCTCTCCAACCCGTCTGGCCAGCGAGTGAGTGTAAAGCTAGAGTTAGAGTGTAGGCCAAGTCTACAGCTCTGTAGACTTGGCCTACACTAAGACGACAAGGTAGACGACCCTCTGGTCGCGCTCCTGCAGTGGAGACAAAAAGGCCTGATGATGATGATGATGATGATGTTAAAATACAAGTAAAATCTATGTCACTAGTCGAGTTTATTTGGAGAAATACTTACATAAGGTTAATAAATGATAAAGAACCAAATAATTATGACAATTATTATTGTGATATTATACTCTAATAGATGTGACCATCTTAAATCGATACTTATTTTTATTTACGTTTATTATCCACGTACCGTTTTTGCCCACCTTGCATTTTGTAAAGACAGTAATAAATTGAATTAACCTTCTTAAAACTTTTAATAAGAATGAATCATGATTGATTGATATCTTGAAGTTAAATGTATTGAAAAGCGGCGACCGTGCAAAGTAATAACCTCTAATCAGGATCCATTTGATCCTTGTGTGATTAAGGTAAAATCAATTTTACTGTATTTTTGTGTAACCTTGACAATGTTATGCTTTTTTGATGCACTGAGAATAAAGATCGATGTATTAATAACTTTGCCCGCATCAAGCCATTTTTTGAGTGTCAAGCTTAACGAAACTGTTTGGTTATATCATAAAAATTAATGTTTTAGTTTAAATCAATCAATTTAAATCGTTGTGTATATTACTATATAATAACTTCAACACAAATAAAGCTTTTAGCCTATTCGGTTTGAAATTTGAATGTGGTAAATTAAAGTAAGCACTTTCGAGATTTGCTTTATTTACTTATGTAATTTGAACTAAATGAAATGTTTCTACTAAAAACTTACCCAAAATACATAAAGAAAAAAAATATTCATTGTGAAAGCAGATTCAATCCCAAGTTATATTTTCTTGTTATAACAGATTCATTTATGCCAGTATATATTATTTATTAACCATATTGTCCCACTGTTGGGCAACGATCTCCCCATTTCCTTCCAAATATCCCAAATTATATCCCAAGTTTATAAGAGATTTATTCGGTGCGGTATTTTCATCCACCCGTGCCCTAAAATATAATATTTGGTCATTCTTATTGGTAGCCGTCTCGTTTATAATATTTTATAGAAATCAACAAAACAGAGTCGAGAACATTAACGTGGGCATACAAAGCATGTGCCCCGGTTCCTCACGGCATTTTATGGTAAATTGTATACCATTACAGTGACCAGATAAAAGTTGTGTTATGGGACTGTCAAGTTCTTGTTGTGTTACAATTGAGTTGTTGTATTTGTTTGGGTTAGTTGGTAACATAAATGTAAAGTAGTTCATCCCAAACTGTTAATTAGGAATTTTCTAAAGTCAAAATTAAATTATTTTGTACTGACAACAAAATAAAACGTCGCAAAATAATGTCACTTGTCTTTGAACATAATTCATTATTGCAGAAAAACTGATAATAAGAGCGCTATTTGACTCCAAAAAACTATGACGTCATCTGCCTGTATTTCATACAAAATCCCATAGAAACTGTTTGTTTTGACGTTTAGAAAAAAGTATCTGATTTGACTTGTTGGAAAATAGCGTTTTGCGGACATCAAATCTCGGCAACCTTTTGACCGATTTGGCTCATGTGTGAAGTTAAAAATTCTATTGGCACGCCTGCCAAATTGCATGATGCTATAATATGAAACACTGCATATGATATTCGTACTCCCGTTTTCTTATATACCTTACTTGAAATTAAATCCGATCAACGATATTGAAATGGTGTTCCTAAACAAATCCACCCAAATTATGATTTCTATTCACATTCAACAACTTTACTCTTTAACTTTCAAGAGGCTGTTTCATTTTATCTAATAGAAGGTTGACTTCTTAAAAACTAGACTGGTCGTACTAAAAAGGAAATATAGGATTGGTACAAACCTAGCCAATTTTATAACTGCATGGCACTGTGATTATAATGTACTAAACTAACGTGTATTAACATTCACTAGATCCTATCACGTTTTATCCCTAATGGGGTAGACAGAGCATTTTGGGTCTTGCGGCTCTAATCAGAAAGATTTCAGGGTCACAAGTCACAACAACCTATATTAGCGTGATGATAAGTGAAAAGGTAAAAAATGGTTCAAACTAGTGATGGGTAATAAAGTTTATGAATACGTAAACGGTATTATTTTATGAAATATTTTTGTTGCTAACTGTTAGTATTTTGTTCCTGAGTCTTCCACCACCTAATGTACTATAAATAAATTCTGTGATCTAACAAAGACTGTAAGTAATTGACAGACACTATTTAAAAAGTAACTATTCATCATCATCATCATATCAGCCACAGGAAGGCCACTGGTGGACATAGGCCTCCCCAAGGATTTCCAAAACAATCAATCAGAAGAAGCCTGCATCCAGTAACTAATATATTTATTTACCTCATCGTTATACAATTTATTAATAAAGCAAACGGAAAGTCGATAATAAATCACATTGAAAACAAAATATATGTGTACCAAACTACAAATACCATTCAAATGACAAGTCTGTGATTTTAAGAAGTCTATAACAACTCGAGTAATACGTGGGCCGCTGCAATTGTTACTGTGATATATCGTTATTGATTTGTTATTAAAATTCGATTATAACATTTTGTTATACCGGCGATGAAATTATGTAAGTGCTTGTTATCTTTCAACCATAAAGTTGGGACTACATTTTGTTTATAACTTTATAGAAGTTTCGGAATAAATTGACGTGGACTTAAATTCACTTCTTTGATTATCCTTTTCCAATTATAACGTTTCTTGGTTTTTAAAAGAATAAAGTAATACGCGATTTTAATAAGCTATTGGTTGTTTATTATTTTTTATAGATAGATAGATAACTCTTTATTGTACATTAAAAGAATAACAAAGAAATAAATTTTACATTATATGAGTACAATGGGCTGTCTATAATATATATAATATATTATAATGATTAATTAATAGTTTATTGAAAAAAAATTTAAATTTAACTTAAATTCAAACTATGCAAACTTATTAAAATTTAAATTAAAACTAAAATTAAAACTAAAAATTACAAATTATGTAGTCCCACTAAAATATTACCCCTCGGCAACGTGGCCAAAAGGCTGGCAGCATTGCCACGTTGTATGGCAATGCTGATTCTTTGAGCCAGATTTGTTCCTAGCCCTTTGGTCATGGGATACCCCGAATAAACGTTTAGAAATAATATGAAATAAACTATGGGCAGAAGGACCCCACGGACCAGAGGTCTCTACCCCAAAAGGCTCAAATATGTAGTTTTCTCCGATGTCTACATATTTGCGCCTTTTAAGGTTCTCTCCTGCGGCAGCTGCTGCGCCGGCCTTTGACTTGGTGACCTGAAGATGGGACGGTGCGAGGGTGTCCACACAAGTAGCGTCCCAGACCAAGGGCCGTCCCAATCTCCAAGGCACCAAGGTCATTCCGTCTGGCCTCTTGCCATCATCCCTGGCCAGACCATTGGGTTCTAGGGCCGCCGGGATATTGATGGTGGCGAGAGAACGGAGGATAATATTATTAAGGGCTGCATGGCGCCCTAAACGGCCGGCACTCCTGATGCAGGAAAGTCCGTGAAGTCCAAGGCCATCGACGGTATCCCCGCCGGGGCAGGGATGTGGGACTACACATATAGCGCCTACCCGCAGCGCAGTTGCCACGCGGAACGCATCATTATGCAGAAAGGTACCCAGGTTTGCGGATGGTAAGGCATGTAACCAAAGTCCAGATTCCCATTGCGCTACAGCCAGAAGGCGGGCACGCTCTACAGAATTGCTCGACGTTTCTATTAAATGATCTTGTGCAATTCTGCAAAGCGGGCCGTCCCAGTGTCTCTGCGAATTTGGGTAATCAGGAAATTTTGAATTTGGAAGTAAGCTTGCCCAGGTGCTCTTGGCCTCCGATGCATAGCAAATTTCGCTAGGATGTTTATTTAAATCCAGTTTCTTCAAGAACTTATTATTTTTTAGTTTATAATAATTTTTCTTGCGGAAAACAGGTAATTATTTAGCTACAGTTTTTTTTTCTCCGAGGGTAGCAGTAAAAGAAACACTGTTTTATAAAGCTCCCACTATTTTAATTTAAATTAAATCATAATATAAGTGTTTCTGTGTTTAAATAAACAAAATAAATTTTAATTCTTCTTATTTACTGCAAAATATTATAAGTAAACTTAAACTTATGGTATAAATTGAGTAATTACTCCTACCTGTCGGCCTACTACTTTTCACTTCACATTATTTACTATAAGACACATAAAAATGACACAAACACAGCTGCAAGAAGTGTTGGACACTCAGAGGTCTCTAGAAGATACTGTGGCAAAGAAGATGGCTGATTTTGAGTCCCGATTCACTGTATCAGCAGATGCTTCAGAAGTCACCATAAATAAGCTTCATCAAGAATATCTTTCCTTTAAGGAGTTGATTTTGAATCTCCTTAAACTCTGCCAGCATCAAATTAGTGTTCTCACTTATTCCGTGGATTCACTGGACATGAAAAGTCGCAGAAAGACTCTTATGGTCTCAGGCATTGATGAAAGTAAAGAAGAATGCCTGGCTGATATAGTTGCCAAAATGTTTACTGATAAACTTCAAATAGATGTTGGGCCTCAAGATCTTAAGTTGTGTCATCGGCTGGGACAGATGGGCGAGCGGAGCAGACCTGTGTTGGTGCGGTTTCACTCACTTCAGTTAAGGAACACAGTGTGGCATAAGAAGGCTATGCTCAAAGGTACTTCATATACTCTAAAGGAGTTCCTGACACGACTGCGACAAACATTGTTCTCTGAGGCCAAGGCCCATTTTGGTATGAAGCGCTGCTGGACCACAGACGGAGTCATCAATATTAAGCTTCCATCCGGTGACAGGGCTAAGGTGACTACCAGGGCACAGCTTCTTGCCTTGACAGACAAGTTTCCAAGCAGCAACCAAGGCAAGCCCACAAGCGTGATGCGACCGGCGCCGGCGCCTCATCAATCGAAGGCCGGCTCTTCAGCGGAAGAAAATGTCTCGGTGACTGACAAGAGACCCGGAGCGGCCCCGCTAACTAGGAGACAGGCTCAGGCGCAGGCATCAAAGATGAAGTAGTGTGTTTCTTCTTGCTTTTTTTTTTCTCTTGTGTGCTTTATATCTTTTTTTTTTAAGTACCGCTATTGTGGACGTAAGGTAGTTTATTTTAATTTCACTTTTGTTTAAAAGTTCACAATTTTATTGTGAGTATGATGTAGGTACCGTTCAATTTCTTATTTTTCTGTTGTGTGTTAGGTACTTGTTTCACTTGTTTGTTTATGTCAAATGTCAATGTCATATGTCACTTGACACTTTTAACTTACTTTTTTTTTTGTTGACATAGGCATTAGATAAACGTTATATTTCACACTTTAGTTTTAGAGTAAACAAGATTAATCTTTTTAGCCGGCAGGATATAAATGATACATTGGACAATTTAGAAAATAGTATTAACTAATAAAACCTATATATTTTTGCTCTTATACCTATCTAATATATTTATTAATATTTGTATATATATATATATATAGTATGCAGCAAGACGATGTTAATAATTTTAATGTTTCTTTTACTACAGCATCAGAAGGGTGTGATTCCAGTTTTGAATCTTGTGATTCGGATACTCAAATGTTGACGGTGGGTGATAAGGTTCGCGAAGCTTTTAGTGGATGTGATAAAAATCTAAATGTATGCCATATAAATGCGCAAAGCATACCAGCTCATTACACAGACTTTCTTGAAGCTTTTTCGTGTGATCTCGTAAGTGTTGTTTTGGTATCAGAAAGCTGGCTTAAACCAAGTCTCCCGTCCACTAGTGTTGCACTCCCGGGCTTCGTGTTGATACGTAATGATCGGATTGGCAAGGGGTCCGGAGGTGTAGCTATATATTTACGTAGTTCCATACCCTATAGGATTTTATCTCAATCTCCCTCCCAATACAGCGCATCTGCTGAATATATTTTTTTAGAACTAAAAGTAAATGGTGTTAAGACGTTGGTAGGTGTAGTGTACTGTCCTCCTGAAATAAATTATTTTACTGAATTTGAAACTGCACTTGATTCAGTTTGTGCCGATTACACGCATCAGTTGATAATGGGTGATATAAATACTTGTCTGTTAAAAGATGATACTCGATCCAAAAAACTTCTTAATATTGTCAAGTCAGTCAATCTTTCAATTCTTCCTTCTGGAACCACTCATCATACTAGTTTCGGTGACACATTAATCGACTTGATCCTCACATCATCGGAAAATCTTATAGCCAGCCATGGTCAATTTCCTGCTCCATGTTTTTCACATCATGATCTTATTTATGCTTCGTACAAGCTGAAAACCCCGAAAGCCAAACCTATCACCTTGAATTTACGCTGTTTTTCACGTATGGACACTGTAGGTCTTCAGAAAGATGCTTCAAATATAGACTGGACGCCAATTTATAGTGCATCGACAGTTGACGATAAAGTCTCTCAATTTAATAAAATAGTTCTGACATTGTATGACGCACACGCTCCTGTACGTAAAATTAAAGTAAGACGTCCTCCTGCTCCGTGGATCACAGATGGTATACGCATGGCAATGAGGAAAAGGGACCGCGCATTCCGTAAATACAAAAAAGATAGATCTCCTGAAAACTGGAGCTACTATAAGGCTGCAAGGAATCGGTGTAATCAGATGTGTAGAAATGCGAAACGACAATATTTCATTAACAACTTAGAAAATTCTTCACCTTCCAATATATGGAAATTCCTGAATTCAATTGGTATCGGTAAGGATAAGAATTCCGTTGCTAATATCCCTTTTAGCTTAAATGATCTGAACCAGCATTTTACAAATGTAACAACCATTGAGGAAAAGCTCAAACTCAATACCATTGCTTCTATTTCTGCCTTACCTGCGCCGAATACCGATGTTTTTGTCTTCACACCGGTCACTGAGGATTACATTGGAAAGGTAATCAGTTCGATCCATTCAAATGCTGTTGGGTACGATAATATAAGCAGAGCTATGATCATGCATATTTTGAATTATGCTCTTCCTGCAATTACTCACATTGTCAACGCTAGCTTGTCCCAACATGCTTTTCCTTCTGCTTGGCGTAATGCTTTTGTGCGTCCTTTGCCGAAAGTTTCCGTCCCTTTATGTTTGAACGATAAACGTCCAATTTCCATCTTACCTTTCCTTTCAAAGGTCTTAGAAGCCACTGTCCAAAAACAACTTACGGACTATATGCACAAATTTAACCTCTTTGATCCCTTCCAATCAGGTTTTAGACAAGGACACAGTACCACTACCGCATTAATTAAGATCACTGACGATGTCAGATATGGTATGGAGAAGACTTTGGTTACTGTTATTGTATTAATCGATTTCTCTAATGCTTTTAACATGGTAGACACTGATATACTTCTTGCAATATTATCATATTTTAACCTTTCATCCTCAGTAATCGGGTGGTTTGATTCTTATCTTCGTGGACGCCGACAATGTGTCCGTTCTGAGCAATCAGAGTCGGAGTGGAGGGATGTCATTGCCGGTGTACCGCAGGGTGGTGTACTATCTCCAATATTATTTTCCATTTTTATAAATACACTTTCCCATATTCTTACATGCTCCTACCATTTTTATGCCGATGACTTGCAGCTTTATGTACAAACAGATATTGCAGATATCAATGATGCCATAAAGATGCTGAATGATAACTTAAATAAAATAATGCAATGGTCTGACAGTTTTGGTATTTCAGTTAACCCGAAGAAATGTCAAGCCATTATTGTTGGTAGTAGAAGACAATTACCCCAAATAAATTTAGATTCTGTGACACCAATTAAGTATGATGGTAAAATTGTTCCATTCTTAAATTCTGTTAAAGATCTTGGCTTAGTCATTGATGACAAATTGAGTTGGGTTACACATCTCGCGGAAGTCAGTCGAAAGGTTTTTGTCTCGATGCATTACCTTAACAATCTAAAAAACTTTCTCCCCATCTCAACCAAAATTATGCTGGCTCAATCTCTCATTCTCCCTATTATCGACTATGCTGATGTATGCTATTTGGATATAACTGAGGAACAGCTTAGTAAGCTTGAACGCCTCTTGAACAACTGTATCAGATTTATTTTTTGCCTTCGCAAGTACGACCACATATCCCCATATCGTTCGCAGCTTAAATGGCTAACTATCAGACAGCGTAGAAATCTACATATTCTCTGTTATCTACATGGTATTGTTTATAATCCTTCTGCACCCAGTTATATGACATCTAAATTTCAGCCCCTTAGCTCAACTCATGATAGAAATCTACGCTCCTCTAACACAATGCAACTTGACATTCCTTCTCACCGTACTGGTTTCTTTTCTAATTCTTTTGCCGTTACGGCTGTGCGGCTTTGGAATGCCCTACCTGATAGCATTGCGAGATTACATAGTCGTGATACTTTCAAAATGCAGGTGAAGAAATTATATTTGGAATCGGAATAGACTCTCTGCTGTAATATATAGATATATGTATGTATTCTATGTATCATTTTATGTATATTATAAGTATATATTATATTTATAATATATATTATGTTTATGTGTATTTTTATAAGGTATGTTTAGTTTACCATAATAAATCAATAAGTATATGTATTTAAGGTGTAATATTATATAGGTATTTTATTGAAAATATCACAAGTTAGCTTGCTACACTTGCACCCCTATTCAATTTCTCAACATATCCCTAAGGCAAACTGGTAGATAATGCATTAGCATTAAGTTTGACCCATTGTAATCAATCAAAAGATTGTGTGCAATAAACTTAAATAAATAAAAAAATACAGCATTGAATACATTGCTACCAAAAAAACTTAACAAAAAGTTTACCAGTTGTTTAATTTTCCACGCTATGATAAATTAACTTCCAAAAAGAGGTTTATTACATATATTTTCTAAAAAATATCGGCAAAAGCAGACAATGAGTCGCCTGGATACAAACATAGATTTCACAAAAAAGGGCGTGGGTAACGCAAAAACTATGTTAAAAGTTTGTAGTCTAAGAGGGAGTGACGCAAAAGTAACTCAAATTATAAAGTCTGAAATGGTAAAATTGTCCTAATGTGACATTTTCGTGATGGACTTTAGCAACAATTGCAATTTTATTAATGTAAATAAAATGATATTATATTTCTTTTTATTTTTAACCTCCGACAAAAAAGATGGGTGTTACGAGTTTGACGCTAACATCTGTCTGCTGAGTGTCTATCGTAGCACTCAAACGGGTGGACCGATTTCGATTGGGTTTTTTCAGCGTGAAAGCAAGTTCTCTAGCCTTAGTTATGTATAACGAAAATCAGTTCAGTTGTTTAACGGTCGGATTAGAAATTGGTTCAGCGGTTCACGGAGGGAGAACGCTTGAAAGTCGTTTTTTTTTCTTGCTAAATAATAAACAAACTAAGGACACTGTAAGGACACAGTTTATTTTTCAGACTTGGTCAGTTTCTACATAAAATTAAATACAAGAAAGGTTCTTGTATTTAATTTAATGTAGAAACTGACCAACTACTTTTGTTGCACCATATACTCATAAACTAAACTCTCTTAGCATTTCCTTCGTCTTCTTCCCAACATGATAAAGTTAATGAAGGTTCTTTTTAACTCCATTGTACATGGATTTGTCGTCAGATTGACACGACAAATCCATGTACAATGGAGTTAAAAAAGAACATCGTATGGTGTCTTACTTTCAGGTCAGGGTAGAGTAGAATATACACCTAAAAGATGCCAGACTGACTCTGAAAACTGCAAGACTTGCAAAAGCGACCAGCATTTTCGATAGGTCAAATTTTTTTAATGGAATTTTTTTGGGAATGACTATGCAGAGTAGACAACTGATTCTTAGACTTTTTTGAACCTTGCCTCTTACACTATCGCGATTCGACAGTCACGGTGACTCTATATTAAGAGTCCGCCCATATGTCACCAGGTATGATTCCCTATTATAGGGTAGCAACGTAGCGACAGTGACAAAGGGTGTGGGATAAACTCCGGCGCAGAACAAAACGTTTTTTATAATTCTTCAAGTGGAATAAAGGAATTTATGCGATTTATAAAATGGAAGCACCTGTCACTAATTGCCAGCTTTTGGCGGTGTGTTCTGTGATGAAAAAATTAAAGATGCTCCTCTTTCGCCGAAAAATTTGAATGATTTTTGATAGATGTAATTTTTGTGGTTCATCGAATATAAAAATATAAGACTTTACTATTTTTAAATAAATCGATGAATATGAACGTATTGCAAACATATTTAAACATTATTTTTATAAATTTACAAGGATGTCTTTGTTATTTTAAAATTGTTGTCCCTTATCATTAAAAACCTTTCTTAATTGTTGTTAACTCATAAATTATTAAGGCGGGATTAGTAAGTATATTTTGTATGTGTGTTCAATTGTTTGTCTTTATCTTTGCAACAATCGCAATCAAATAGCGATGCAGGTCATTTGATTATTTGTAGTATCTTTAAAAAAGTATATAAAACTAGATGAGCCCGTGGGCTTCGCTCCCCGTGGAAATTTCGGGATAAAAACTATCCTCTGTCCTTCCCTGGGTATCAAACTATATCCATATTTGACGACCTCCGTGGCGTAATGGTCAACACGCTAGACCGCCAACCCGAAGGTCCTGGGTTCGATCCCCAGCCAGGGCAAGTTGGAAAATGGCCTTTTTCAATTTTTCCTGGGTCTTGGATGTTTATCTATATATGTATTAGTTATAAAATATAGTATCGTTGAGTTAGTATCCTATAACACGAATCTCGAACTTTAGGGCTAGCTCAATCAGTGTTTTTCAAATTTCATCTAAATAGGTTCAGTGGTTGAAGCGTGAAGCGGTAACAAACAATCATACAAACAAACAAATATAAAACTTACTTTCGCATTTATAATATTAGTAGGAAGTGGGATAGGATCCTAGGATGGGATTGCTAGTTACTTAACGACATGACCCTAGATTTAAAAACTTACTACAGGTTAAAATCAAAATGTACAAAAGGTCCAGGAAGACCAAGAAAGAGCTAAGCAGACCAACAAAAAAGCAGGGTCATCAAATTTAAATTAACCATGTAGTACGAAGATAATTAAGCTGCTCAATAATGCCTAAAACATATTTTTATATAATCTTTTTTATAATATAATATCAAACCAAACATATAAGGTTCGTAATCAAGAACGTCATACCCACCTGCTTTGCCAAACACTCCATTCATAGCCTATCCTCGATCAGATGTTGTATTTTTATTAAGTTACTAGATACAATCTGATAGTAATGTATTCAAATTGATGATTGATTTGAAACATGCATGGTCGTTCTGATTGAATAGATACATAATATTAGTGTCGTGGTTTGACTGGGCAGATGTTAACCCGTTGACCTGTGTCGACAGGGCAAGAAGGCTTAGGATTTTTGGATGTACGGAGCAAAGAAAAAAAAATGAAAGAACAGAAATAAGATCTGCAATAAATTATAATTAAATAAATAGATAAGGACAAATCACACAGATTGAGCTAGCCCCAAAGTAAGTTCGAGACTTGTGTTATGGGATACTAACTCAACGATACTATATTTTATAACAAATACATATAATAAACATTCAAGACCCAGTACAATTTGAAAAAGGCCATTTTCCAACTTGCCCTGACCGGGGATCGAACCCGGAACCTGTGTGTGATGGACTAGCATGGCGGAGACCACAACGCCACGGAGGTCGTCAATGCAATAGCTTTGGGTTAAAATGTAGCTTGTGTTGGTCTCTTCAGACTGTAATTTTTACATATGAACACTATTAAGTTTTTACCCCTAATGGGGCAGCCATAGCATTAGGGTTCTTCTCTGCGTCTAAGTTATAGATTTAGAAGGTAAGTACAAGATGGATATAGCGTATTGTAAAATGTGACCAGGACGGAAATATTTTTGTGTGACCTTAATAGGGTTGTATTTGTACCTACTACACGTATTATATTTTTTTATGTAATTTATTATTATATTACACTATAGTGATCTAGCATAGCCCGTGGTTCGATTTATTACGGGTATGTTCCTTCCACGTTGTATATTAGATAGACTGATTAACGCTTATTTTCTGTGATTTGACCAATACATCAAAAATAGTCAGCAGTAGTTTTAGTTTACAGTATATTTGTATGATTTTTTAAAATTATCCAGTGATTGCATAGTAAAATACTTATAATAAAATTCTCTTGAATAAACTACCACTAAAACCTCTTTACGCTGTACTTCTAAATAAAGAATGAGTTACCTTATTAGGTAATACCAAAAGATATATTATATCCACTATTTTTAGAAAAATCAATGCATGTTTAAGTGCGCAACTGCGAATACGATTCTTGCATACATAACTTAGCACCCGGATATTTATAGGTCGGGTTCTCAGCAATATACGGAGCCTCAGCACCTGGGCAGTTACTTACTGCCTCGTTTGTTACTTGCTCGTGAACCTTCCTAGTTAATTTTTATTAGAGCTTTCTATTATTATTTGATTTGCTGTGTGGTTTCCAGCAGAGTAGACTCCAAGTCCTCCCGTGGATGTCGTAGGAAATACAAGCTAAACAAAGCTTTTATAAACATTAATGAGACCTCTCCAACCCGTTTAGTCAGCATGGGGAGTGTGGCCAAGTACTCTGGCTGCTCTGGCCATGTATGGCTCTGGTAGTACAGAGAGGGTCGTGTCCTGCAGTGGAGACAAAAATACCTGATGATGATGATAATTATTATCATTTAATATTTATACATCCGCCTTTTACTTACAGTGGCAAAATCGTAAAAAGTTCTGTTTAAAAAATTACATATTTTAAGAGCTTTTTCAGTTTTTACTTTTCTTCCCGACCACCTCGGAATAGAGGGCAAAAATGCTCTTAAGTAATGTTACATTTTTGTGTATAAGTTCGTTTAAATTCAGGAAATAGATCAAAATCGAAATCATGGGCAAATGCCTCTAAACAAAGAAGGTCCATATTACCACGCTGCGTTGGGTAGGCGGGTTGGTGACGGCAATCAATGTTGAACTAGATATCTCTAATATATAGTACAGAAATAGATACATTTTTACGTCTTTATCCCTGACGGGATAGATAAGGCCCAGGGCCGTAAGATCCAGAGGCCACCTCTTAGAGTCTTAGAGTGTCGGTGGGCGTTTAGGTGGAAAACCCTAAAAAAGAATCAAAATAGTGACGGGTTACTAGCATGATTCAATTCTCACCCAATCCCTCGATCGTCTTTTATGATCTGTGCAAGTAGACAAGCTTCTTCTTCTTATATTTAAGAGCTGGGCTCTTGTCGGTGGAGTGCTTTCCATGTCTCTCTTCCTTCCGCTAAGTTCTTAACCTCTTTATATGTTTTCACGTTTAATTTTTCTTTTATTTGGTCTATAAATTTTCTTCTGGGTTTTCCTACTCCTCTCTTTCCTTCTATTTTTTTTCCATTATTGTTTTAAAGAACGCATCGTGGCGTAGTAGATGACCGAACATTTTCCCTCTTCTATTTTCTATAATTTGTATTATTTGTCTTTTCTCTCTCACATCCTCTAGTACCTTTTCATTTGTAATTTTTTCTGTCCAACTTATTTTTTTCATTCTCCTCCAGCACCACATTTCAAATGCTTCTAATCTATCTCTATCCTTTTTGGTCATCGTCCACGTTTCACATCCATACAAAGCAGTGCTCCATATAAATGTTTTAATACACAGCTGGTACATTCTAAGATTTTTCCTTTCTCCCAGACTAGCTCGAGATAATAGTCTATACAAAAACAGGACGTTTTCCAAGTGAAAACGTCTGTTACACATAAAGATTTTTCATTGTCAACAGCGTAGAAGCAGTTGAAAGTTGTGAGATACTGTGGCATAACCGGAGGGCAAATCTAATAGTTTCTTTTCCACCTACCAACTTAGTATTACCGTTCTGTGACTCTTATTACCTTGTAATACGGTTCATTTTTGAAATACACCGTTGGTATTAAGGTTGAAAGGGTCGAATCGTGCCCTGGCCATTCAAATGGAGCCTCCGTCAGTGGCACAGCGGGGAGCACACCCTTAATTGGGATCGCAATATGTTACCTTCGGCAGTATAGTGCCTCTACTTGAAATTGGTTCGTATATATCATAACAGATGTTTTATTGTTGTTTTCGATGGTACGTTTTGTTATGATTCTTGAATTTAGATCAAAGGTGTCTGGAATATGATTTTTATTAATAAAATAATAAAGATAAAATTAATAAGAGCTAATAGAAAATATACTTACACTAGTACCACTCCACTAGCTCGTCGACTCTAAAGTAAATCTTGGCCTAAAAGCGACAGAGCTTTTAAGTCTGTGTGATGATCAGAGATCGGAATTGGGTGTGTGAAAATACCTAAAGTTTGCAGCGGGACATAATATGGAGCTGTTACAACCACTTAAGTTAAACCGATTTTGGATTTTACCGGTTTAGTTTCGGTTTTATTTTGTTTGACATGTTCCTTACCTTTGAAACACCGAACTATAAATATTTACAAGCTGCTAATACAGTTCTAAATTAATTTTTGTTTTGTACTTTTCCGGTTAAAATTCGGTTTTTTAAACCGGTACAATCCAAAACCGGTTTAACTTAAGTGGTTGTAACAGCTCCATATTATGTCCCACTGCAAACTTTAGGTATTTTCACACACCCAATTCCGATCTCTGGACTGATGACGGATAACTCAAATGACCAGTTAGGTATATCTTTCGCAGATAGGCAGTCTTACTAACACAATAACTTCTTACAAGCTTTTATTTTGAACTTGCAATTGCAATGTATCTTGTTACAAACAAGATACATTGCAATTGCAAGTTCAAGTATGTAAGTACTTATGTTTGTTTAAGTCAAATCTTGCAACTCAATTTTCATCCAGTTATCCTCAACCGATTGAGTTGAAATTTTGTATACTCGTGTAAGTCGGATGAATCGGGACATATTCGACAGAAATAAGTTGTAAAACAACATAACTTCATTGAGTAGGACTCATTTGATTTGTCTGAACGAGCCCTATACGGTAGACATTGTCTAGTGTCTGATCACGGAGAAAGAAGGTAGTCGATGGAGTAATAAAACGACGCAAGTCCTTTCAGTTTGGACTTATTCAATTCAATTCAATTCAAATATATCTTTATTCATAGGATATTTATAATATCTCTTAATAATCGTCATTATTTTGTTGCACAATTGTTGACGTCAAATAGTTACTTACAGCTAAGTTTACTACCGCTTCCAAAGCGCTAGTGCAGAAGAAGCGGTAACAAACTGCACTGCAGCATTTTCTCCAAGGACGTCAACTCACAATTAAATTAATACTTAAAGTTAATGTGGACAGAGAATACATTGTTTGTTATGTCATATCATAATGTAAATTTAATTTTTATAATGTCAAAATTTTAAAATAATGTCAAGTTGTAGATTTAGTTTGTACAAAATGTACCAAATTATGACATTTTCTAGTACCTATATTACAAACTTTTAGAGGGACTTGCGTCAAGCTCAAGCCAGACTTTTTTGTCTTTAATATTATTTTTTATTTGTCTCAATAAGTACTTTGGCTTCACAATAAAAGGTCGTAGAAAAAATTATTGTAAACTTATTATTCTTTATAGCAGTCAGACCGAGGCATCGGTCTAGCTAGGCGGTAGAGGTCACCCAGGCAGCAGGCCCGAATTCATAATCTTGCGAAGAATTGCTGACGGTGAACATACTTTAGTGATCGTTCCTGGTCTTCCCAATGTCTAGAAGGCCCCAATTTTCTAACAGTTCCCAAGCTTATATAAAAGTAGTGCACCTATGTACTGTTACTTTGTAAATAACAGTAACTTTCAACAATATCTTTACCATCATCAAAAATAGTAAATCATTTCCCACGCGGTTCATCGGCCATTATTCTTCCCACAAGCCCCGCCAACTGAGGCTATGTCGGCTAATTAAAAGCAAACAATATTGATGCACATAGACCGCGATCGCAGAAGTCACGAGGGACAGGGATGGCCTAGAGCCGTGTTTGATGGATAGGATTGACTGCTCTTGCTGGTATAGAGCAATGGTAGACAGAGACGTCGAAAGACTATTTAAAATATGTCTATACTTGTTGAGGAAAGTGCACTAAATGCAGTTTTGAGAAGCGGATTAAAGATCGCTACCTCGCGTCTCGCTCGCCAGTTACCGTAGGTCATTATTCAAGTAAGTATAAAAGGTCGCAAATGCAATTAGGCTTTGTAGAAACAAGACTAAAACGCTTATTTATAATCAGAATAGGAAGAGGTCTAAAGATTAATCTCGGCCAAAAATGAGATGGTCTTAAATTTCGTGCATTTTTACTTATTTGAAGTGTAAAAAATCAACACTTGTAAATATTACTTTAGTTACAATGAACCAAAACTGCCGTGTAAAGTTTTTTCACAGTAGATTTCAGTTATTTAATGTCTAACAAAATACACTGAAACTATTTTAAGGGTGAATTCAGTCCATGATACTGATAATCTTTCCCCAAGGTACAGTGAACACGTATAGAAATATGAAAAATAATCTTTGGCTTCCCATAAAAATTCACACATCAGCTTATTCGAGTTTGTATGGTAAGCCAAAAATTATATTTTTTCATATTTCTACATATGTTAGGGGAAAGTTGTTCAGTATCACGGTATGAATTCACCCTTAAAACAGTTTCAGTATAGTTTGTCAGACATTAAATATAAAGCTTTATCTGTTTCTCCAAAATACTCTATGATCATTCATTCATTATTTCCCTTCATTACTAACATCAATTAATTTCTTTGTTCCAATGTGTCAGTCGAAAATTGAGAAGCAAACACTAGTTACAAGTTTTTTCACATCTCATTGACTGAGACAAACAATGTATGAGAAACGACCTGTCCGTTTATATGATGCTTAATGAACTACGAAATTATGTGGTTATAACTAATAAGAAATGTAATAGCCTTCACTATTGTTGTATTAACTTTGATATTTAATTTGTTTTTTATTCTTGTAAGATCACGAGATTGCGTTGATGTTATTGAGCACCTAGCAAACAGTTTTAGTTATGGTGTTTTGTGTTAATATTTTTTAGTTGTTAACATTTTTAGTCCTCTCATCATCATCATCATCAGATCTTTTTGTCTCCACTGCAGGAGCACAACCTTCTCTGTGCTACCAGAGCTATAATTGGCCAGAGCAGCCAGGGGACTTGACCTACACTCTGCACGCTGGCCAGACGGGTTGGAGAGGTCTCATTGATGTTGAGCTTGTATTTCCTAAGTCGCCTTCTACGACATCCACGGAAAGACTTGGACACTATCTCGTCCTTATTCTTAATGGGGCAGACAGATGTTTTTCGGTTTTTTGTTTTTGAGCTAAATTTCTATCGTCTATAACATGATTCGTATTTTCGATTTCCCCTCGATCGAATATTAAAATCTGCATGGGAACAGAAGCAGCTGCACTGAGAAAAATAAATAGCGGAACCAGTTTTACTACTTGCAATTTGGTTATTAGGTATCAAGCTTGTGTTCTAACAGAACCATTAAGTTTTAATTAAAACACAGTTTAACTACTAAATGTATAGCCCTGAGTTCAGCAGTCACTCGAGTTTGGTCAAGTGTAGCAAAAATAACTGCTACTAGCAACCGTTCTTTTTTTCGTGTTACTTTCAAAGTTTCAACAAGCATTCTGTGTCTGTCTGAAATTAAATCCAGCAAATTAAATTTGACTTACATTTCAAGTTCCGATTGAGCTCAAATGTCGCGTGACAATGCATTATTATGATGACATGGAGCTAATCTGATGATGGAGCCGGAAGGTGGCCATAGAAACTCTGTAATGAAAGGATGCAACCCCATCGATCTTGGACTCGTTTAATTTGTCTTTGAGCACTTTAATGACATTGTTATTACAAAAGTTACTTGTTAGGAAGTAAGAAAGTAATTTCTTTCTCTTAGAGCAGCTTCGAAGAGATAGCTAGATGCTGTAGACATATTTCAAATGAAATATTATTTGCAGGCACGTCCGCAGAACAAGCACAATACATGACAGCAAATTATACTTTTATGAATGCACGACTATCCGTTCTTCCCCAAACAATCCTTTACGACTTTTGGTGAATACCATTATTTATCATACCAATTCCAATGCTCACGAATTAACTTTAGTATTCCCGTGAAATGAGCGATTAAATCATATTTTTTCAATCTTGAATACCTCATTAAAATGCCCATAAAGTGGCGTTCCGCCTAACAAAGGAGAATGGCACTTGATTTAAGATTTAAGGTACGCATATGTCAAGCAGTAAGTAAATCATTGGCGATCGTAAGTGTAATGATTTATATAAAGCAATTAAAAGCAGCTTTATTTAAGGCTTGACGTTGTGGCAACCGTAAGCTAGTGTAAGGGCTCAAGCGTGTAACAACCTTTGACATGTACATGTACTTACTTACGATGAAATACTGGGGAATATGTCTTTTTTGTATTTGCAATTATTTTTCCGAACTAAAATCGACTTTACTCCCAAATTTCACGACCGATTTTGATAATATTTTTTTAAGGGATTACTTGACACCCAAGATCCATACAAACAAAACGGAATTTTCCAAATCACACTAGGCGATTTTGAATAACGGTAAACATACGTAAAAATGATCGAAACGAATTGATAACCTCTTCCTTTTTGGGCGTCTTTTAAAATAGAAGAAAAATTAGCGTGGCCTTTGAGTCTTATCGCCCTGGGCTCTGTTTACACCGATATTGATAAAGACGTGATTCTGTATCTGTACTTTTTCTAGCGCGCGTTGTTTTGGACCAAATTCAGTCTATGATATCGATTAAATTTTTCGAAAAATATATACATCCATATATAATATAATGTATGTAGTACAGTCTACTCTACGTAAAATAATTCCATCTTTCGAAAATTGTGATCATTTGAATTATTCTATCAAGTTTTTTGAAGGATGTAAATCAGATAATGCTCTGAACTTTTTTTGAAAAATGTTTTATGTACGTAACAAAAATAAAACTACATTATGTATACTTACTTAAAGTAAAATTTATTAAATTCTGTCTAAAAAGTTTGTAGACATTCTTTCATATCACGCCACATATTTGACCACCCTTAATATCAGTAACAATTAACAAATGCAAAATGAAATCAAATCGATTTGACTCGCTCTGCACCGGTCACCATAAAACATTTTTGACATTTTTTCATATTATCCCAATAGAACGTAAATCATCAAGTCTGAGGTTTTGCGATACCTCGAATACAAGGCCCTTTTCAAATAAGACCAGGCAGATGCACAAGACTATGTAATTGTAAAATTATAAAGATACATTATCACGACTTAGGCTTCCCACCCACATTCTTTTAATAATCGGTAACCGATTTTTTAAAGGAAACTCAGAAAAGAAGGCACTGATTATCAATTAAATAAAGAACTAGGTTTCGGCTAAATGCTTAAGAGTCCCCTTACCCTATACTTCTCCATACAAACGTAGTCTACGTTTAATTTTGAAACCACATGTCAGATTCAGGTAAAAATTGGTAATTGTAAAGAAATTGCAATTATCTAGGGTTATAACTGGTTTCCTATTGTAAAATTATGAACTGGAAAGAAAATATAACGATTTAGAAGTTTCCCATACTAATGGTCAAAAATGATATAAAACACTATATTCTATTTCAAGTTCATATTTTTACTGTCGAAAACTAGTTATAAACCTAGATAATTGCAATATCTTTGAAATTACAAAATTTTGAACAAATCGGACATGTCGTTTTGAAATAAAACTTAGACTACGTTTGTATGGAAAGTTGTATTTTGGTCTAGGGTCGGGGGACCCTTAACCTTCCATAAGACATGACTTCTGCCTTTCCTTTTATTTCATCCATAATATTATAAATATATTTAAAATACGATGTACAACGTAGAAAGGGCATACCCGTAATAAATCAAATAACAGGCTATACTAGATCACTATGGTATAATAATTTTAAAATAACAGTCAAAGATTTTAAAAAATCGGCATTTCCTTACGGAAGTTTGCAGCCGACTTGACGATTTTTTTACTGCTATTATATTATCATTAGATCTATTAAGTATAGCCTGTGGTTAGATTTATTACGGGTATGTCCCTTCCACATTGTATATTTTAATAAATAATCACGTCTTATAGACAGAGAGTTGGCAACCCAGCATAAATTTTGTTAGATTCATTTTCTTGTATGGTAACATTGTAACCATTTGCTCTCTTCTTGCTAGCAGTGTGCCAAGTTACCGCCAACACTAGTACGAGCAAAAATTACATACATACATACATACATACTATCACGTCTTTATCCCTAATGGGGCAGACAGAGCATTTTGGGTCTTGCGGTTCTATGCAGAGCCCAGGGCCGCAAGACCCAAAAGCCACTTTTAGCGTCATTGTGGGCGAGAAGATGGAAAAGCAATCAATACAGTGATGGGTTGCTAGCCGCATCGCCTGTTAACATGATTTGCATTTTTGCCCATTCCCTCGATCGGCTTTTACGATCTGCGTAGGAAGAGAAGCAGCTGGTACATTCTAAGTTTTTTTTTTATTTCTCCCAGACCAGCATGGGAGCTACATATACAGTCCATTCAGTTCTCCATATAAAATCCAATTTCGTTTACAGAGCCTACTTTGATGATGAGGTTACTATGATGATATCCAATATTTTTATCGAATCAGCCGAATGAGAAATGGGCCTGATGCTCACAATATATAATGTTTTAGTGAAAACGATCGTTCAAGTTTCAATGGAGTCATAAAGCAAAGCGAGACGGCACCGTCCCGACTTTCATTACAATTTACGAAGTATTGTCGAGTTTTCAGCCAAACTCCTGTGCAAACTAATATTTTTCCGAGCCCTCAAAATGTTTAAAACAACTCTATACAAAGATACATACAAAGTAGTACAAAACTCAGTAAATTAGAATGAAAGTCGAAGGATATGGAGGCTTAAAGTCATGTTTACATTTTTAAACTAATATGTCATTCAAATGGGCGGAGTACGAGTATTATCAATCAGGATAAAACATACCCTTAATTTTTGCTTTTATACTTTGTAGGACACTTAAAAATTTAAAACTTAAAAGCAGAACAGTTATAATATGTAATATTTAATTTAGGTGGGTTAAGTATTAAGTTTTTAGTAAAATTTAATATTTTATGTATTTTTGTATCTTTATTTGCAGTTAATAAAAAGTGTAAAAAAATAAAAAAATCTTGTATATTTATTTGACTAGCAATTCATCTGGCTGATTACATAGATAAATGATAAGTAATAAATCACATTGCTTCTTCTTGTATATTTTTAAGAAAAAAAAATAAACTAACACAAATCGATTCTCTGAACAGAAGTCATTTAAACAATCACTAATTGTTTACACAATCCCATCCAGAAGCAAGGTTTCGAAAAAACGAAGATTCATTAATATAAAAAAATAATTAAATTTTATAACATCTCCGCCTATTTTTGGCTACCACACCACTCCCGTTTCGTATTCTATTAAAACTTAATTAACTTTTTCTCGGAGTTATAAATTTTAATAAGCTTTTAAACCGAAAAAGCCTCGATTTGTTTTGCTACTTCGAAACGTCACTTGTCGCTATGATAAATCGTTGTCGGATCGTTTCGCCGACAGAATGGCATCGTCACGGGTGTTATAGCATCGCCCGAGGTTCTGTGGATCGTTCAATTAACTTCTGCCGTTTTCATGGAATCGCCAAACTTGATAGTCATTTGTTTTATTTAATTTTGACAAACGGCTTCTATTTTCTTTCCTATTTGGTCAGTTGTCTATTAAATTATGTATTAATGACGGAAATTAATGAGATTTTTTGACATCTTGGATTTTAATCAACAAAATACAGTTCGTATTGATTCCATTAGAAAAGTTGATTATGATAAAACTAGCGGCCCGTTCCGGCTTGGCACGGGTGGACATAGCTGTAGCATTTTTTTTACTCCTTTACTTTACTAAAGTTTTACCAAGAATCCCTAATCTTTTCTAGCAATAAATATAACCTATGTTGCTCAGGGTGAATGTAGCGTTCTAATCGTGAAAGAATTTTTAAGATCGGCACAGTAGTTTTTGAGTTTATTCATTACAAACATACACTCATAAAAAAAACAAAAATATAAAACTTTCCTCTTTATAATATTAGTGTAGATATTGACTTCTACTATAACCGATAACACATAAACCTTTTGCATGCGAAGTACAAAAAACAGGTGTTACTAGTACATGAGTTTAAATTATTTTAATTGCAGATAAAAATTAAAGGTACTGTCTCATATGTAACTCAAATACAATATATGCTTGTAGTCAATCGTTTATCAGTTTATATATGAAGACTTTCCTATTGCAATAAATTGTGGATTTACACTTGACATTCTGGACACTAATTAAAAATATGTTCGTAATCATAAAATGCTGTAAGTACTAAGACTACAGTTACAAAATGATATACTCTAGCTATATTTTAAGAATTGGTCAAAATATTTGCATCACAGTGAAGTGTTTTGTAGTACATAAATATAAATATGTACGGACAGACAAATCACACAGATTGAGCTAACCCCAAAGTAAGTTCGAGACTTGTGTTACGGGATCCTAACTTAACGATAAACATTTAAGACCCAGTTCAATCTGAAAACCTGAAAACATTTTCCATTTTGACCTGACCGGGGATCAAACCCGGGACCTCTGGTGCGACAACCTTATGATCTCCTAGGTCACAGAAGTCGTATATATGATAGAACTACTTCTCATCCTAATACGTTCTCAGTTGCATCATATCCTGCATCCGTGACCAGGGCGCGCTTTTCAACTTGTTTGTCCAAAAATTGTCTCTTCTAAGATAATTTTAACTAGAACAACGATACCGTCCATGCATTAAACAATAAAAAAATCGAGTACAAGCACTAAGTTCAGAACAAAGTGTAGGAATGCCGAACTCGCAGGACTCGCCTCGAGGCACCACCGCGCACCATATTTCACGGTCTCTCCAAAGGTTTTGGGAACACCCGCTGTGCTTCTGAATTAAGTAAAAGCCTTCGAGCTCTTGTTTCTTGATACCTCTAGTTGGCTGTTGGGGTGCGTTCACAGGTGTATTTGGTTTAATTTGTGTTTTTTTGTTGAGATAGTTTACGATGGTAGAGAATCTCTCATATTTCCCAGTTAAAGTGGAGTTTGCTAAGACAAGGACGATATGGATAAAAAGAATGTGACAAGTACCTTGACAAAGATAGAGGGAAATGAAAAAGACTCACGTGCTGTCCTGACCCCACGTAAAGTGAGATAAGGTGAGGAGAAAAAAAAGAAGTATAAAGTTCGCAAAAGAATCGGTATAAGGGGCCTTCTTCGGTGATATGCTGTAACGTTTGGTCAACAGCTCCACAGTCATACTCAGCCAGCTGACTGAAAACTTACCATTTAATGTTTAGGATTCGTGCAGTATCATGCCATATGACATGATGATGATGATTTCCTAGTTTTCAGGGTTTTGGGTTTTGGTAGGCTGAAATTTAAGAAATGCATTTCAAATAATAGAGCAACAGTTACTTTATAATGAGGATTTTCAAAAGTATGGGACTCCTGATGACAGCATAGTGAAATCACGTCCTATAAGCTGCTGTTTGGATATATTTGACAGTGCCAAATAACCTGTCAATTAATAGTTTAATAAAAACATTCGATTTGACTTGACGTCACTGTGTTGCCACCTCGTGTCACACATTAAACATTGGTCTTTTTTTACTTTGCGGGTCGAGACAAAGTTACCAATTAGACACTGATATTTCTTCTATGCTAGCTTGTTTAACAATTCAAAAACGTAGAATGTTTTAGTCATTATTCCTTCTTTACAGATTGTAGATGTTGATGAAGGGCCTAAGTACAAGCCAAAAAAATCTGATTCCCATTGTTCGTCTATTATCAGGTCTTTTTATCTCCACTGCAGGAGCACGACCCTCTCTGTCCTACAAGACCCATACTTGACCAGAGCAGTAAGAGGACTTGGGCTACACTCTCCTCGTCAGACGGGTTGGAGAGGTTTCATTGATGTTTATAAGCTTCGTTTAGTTCGCTATCTACCTATAATAATATGCTTCTACAAGGTACTTTACAATTGAAACAAATATTATAACGACAAAATGTTGTAAGATCAAAAATGCTAAACATAAAACACCTTAATAAAGCAATACACCTGTATATTTTCAATAACCATGACCGCACTGCAAGGTACTTTACAATTGAAGCAAATATTTTAGCACAATATTGTAACATTAAAAATACTAAACATAAAACACCTTAATAAAGCAACACACCTGTATATTTTCAAGGCACCATGACCGCACTACAAGGTACTTTACAATTGAAGCAAATATTTTTAGCAAAATATTGTAACATTAAAATTATTAAACATAAAACACCTTAATAAAGCAACACACCTGTACATTTTCGAGGCACCGTGACCGCACCCTGACTCGCCTTAATAGATGTCCCGTTCCAATTTACCATTTGACGTGTTTTTAATTTAGCCTCCACGCCCGCGGCAGCCTTCGTCTAAATAATGTACATATTTTACCGAAATCATACGCGACCACTCATTACGACCTCATTTGAATATCAGCCCAGTGTTTATGTGGTAGGATGTTTTTGACCCGCTGTTTGTGGATGTGAGTCAATTTTACGTCTTTGTTTCTTTTTTTGACAAGCTTCGTTGAATTTTTACGTTTTTTGGTCCTTCCTATTTTGTAGTATTATGTAGTAGTAATTAAACAAGTGACAATTTTTTTCTACCAGTTGTCATCCCGTTTTCTGATCCTTTCTATTTTGTAGTATTATGTAGTAGTAACTAAACAAGGGCCAGTTTTTTCTAGCATCTGTCATCTATCTAGGGACAACAGATATTTTTTGCTTGCTAGAAAAACTGTCTGCTGCATGATCTACCGACGAGAGCGTTAGACTCTTGAAGAAGACGAAAAACTTTCTATAAACGTTATATAAATATGGTTAACTTGCTTTATAATTTCTATTTAATTATTTAATTATGATAGTAATTACTAGCAAAATGGTCTTCTGAGTATCATTTTTGTGTATGTGAGAAGGAACCATGATCAGATTTCCCTAGCTCCCTTCTTTTGTTTAGTTATGGTACCTTAATTATATTTAAATTCAATTTTAAATCTAGTTTAAGTTTTATTAATAGAAATATTTAGTTTTCACTTATTTGGTTTAATTTTAGTTCTGTTATTTAAATATATTTATTTTGTATGCCTAGAAAATAAGCGTAAATCCCGTTAGTCACGTTAAAAGGGTACCTATTGAATTTATAAAGTGACAATACCTATCTCTTCTTCGGCCAGCTTAAACCGATTCGCCTGCTATCTACATAGCTAGTGTAGTCAATAGTATCTCAAATACAAAAATATTAAAGAAAAAGAAATAAATATTATAGACCACTCGTAAATGATGAAATGCTGTCAATATGTATGCACTGTAAACAAAATCACCAGCATATTAATAGCTCATTTGCATGTGTTGTTTACACTTTCGTTAACTCATTACACAAACATTAATGACTACGGCAAGTTTACCGAAAGTCAGGAGATCAATTTTGCCACGACTTGGCTAAAACAGCTGGGTACAGTCAGATTCACTTTTACGGTACCTCTACGAAAAATTGCTTCATTTTTCTTTCAATTGCTTTCTTTCTTTTTTGTATCGTTCTTCAAGGAGCGCTAGCGATAACCAGAGTATGTCATAAGGTTACAAAAATGCATAATTAAAATATGTTGATTTTAAGAATATTATTTTCGTAGCATTTAATTTAATTATTTTAATTTTGTTAAGTTATGTTTCTATAATGGAATATTTTATGAATTATAAACAACTTGTTCCTACTTTATCTACAAATCCCATAATATGAATAAAAAAATACAACATAGTAGGTATATAAACCAAATCCATTTTCTTTACGTCCTTCGTAGTGGCAGACTCGCTATGGTACTCGTAATATCAATCTGCGTTTGATTTCCAGCTAGAAAAATTAAGAAAGTTGGACAGCAAACTAATGTAACTGGCGGAGAACGCATTGGTGTTTCTTAAATATTTGATACAAGCCGCCCTTAAATTATTTTTATACCTTATTTTAAAATTAAGACTGGTCTACTAAGCAAGGGGTAAAGAATTTTTTATTGTAAATAAGTAATTACAATCAAATGGATAATTAAATGGAAAAAGTCCTATACGGAGCAATGGGACACATGATTGCTGGAAATGAATGAATGAAAAAATATTTACAATCACAGGAACTTAGGAACATCAGACCATTTTAAAATGTGCAGATACAATAGACATAACAAATGGAAAAATATGAATGGCTCATCGGTTAGATTATTAAAAAATATTGTACATGTATTTTTTCATTTCTCTGAGAAACGAAAAATTATTAAGATCAACGCATGTAAATTTCGCAGAACGTCACGACTAGTATAGGTACAAGTTTACCTTACCTCCGTATCTTTGTGAATTTTTACTTTTTTTCGTAATCTCAATATATGAGTCCATTATTTTTGGATAATCTAAAAGACGGACTAATTACAATCATACTTTTATGACCCTGATGTCAACCCATACGGGTATATTTTGTGTATGTATGAGAACTAAAATGTTTTTAATTCCGACTGTACCGGTGTGAGCAACATTCGCGGGGTCACGCGGGGTCACACGATCTGCGTCCGCTCGATCTGTTGCCTATGGCCCAAAATGAAATCACCTTTATATCTTTTCTGAAGCTTATCAGTTAAATCCTTTGCTTTTACTTTCATTTATTTGAAAAAGCTAACGAAATTGATTAAATATTGAGGGCAAAATGACTTATGCTTTTAAGTCATTTAGGAAAGCCTTGAGGTTTCAATTCTAATACTGGCAATTTCTTGCAGTAGAAAATATATTAAAAAATATATATATTTAACATGTTACTAAGGTACATTATTAATGTTCTAATAAGTAAAAACTTCTACAACAACCATAAATTTACGATTCCATTTTACATTTCAACAGTCTTTTTGAGATAGTTGTCTCGCCTATCGGAATATCTCAATATATTATGGCAAATTGGCTCTGTTATGGCAAATTATGACCATTTATGTGCAAATTCGACATTATGGGGCCGTCGTCACGCTTTGTGTAGAATTTATAATGCTTGCTGTTTAGAATATTATTTATACATCCTGCTTCTTGTTAAATTATTGTAAATAAAATAAACCAGACATTTGCCCCGAACTGAGAACTCGCGAACTTCATATCATACATACATACTTACGAACGCGTAAGTATTATCATCATCATCATCATCAGGTCTTTTTGTCTCCACTGCAGGAGCACGACCCTCTCTGTACTACTCGGCCTTAGCAACCAGAGGACTTGGCCTACACTCTCCTCGCTGGCCAGACTTGTTGGAGAAGTCTCATTGATGTTTTTTTAGTTGTATTTCGTAAGGTGCCTTCTACGACATCCACGGGAGGACTTGGAGTGGCCCAATTCTATACTGATACATTTCACGTCTATATCCCTGACGAGGCAGACAGAGCCCGGGGCCGTAAGACCCAAAGGCCACGCTTAGAATGACGGTGGGCGTTAAGATGGAAAAGGAATCAAAATAGTGATGGGTTGTTAGCCGCATCGCCTACTACCATGATTCATGTAAGAGATTAACAACACATTTTTTATATTGAACTAGTTAAACCATTGTTTCTTTTATTGACACTAAATGAGTAACTTTATTTAGACGCAAGCTATTATATATGATGTTTGAAGTAAGATTAGTCTTAAAACCTGATAGATTCATGACTTGTCTCTAGCTCAACTTTGACGACTCTAAAAACCTCTTAAATGTCGGCCACAAGAATCATAGTAGTAATTTAGAAACGTTAGGCATTAATTGTTACGACATTACGAAGAGACAACAAATGGTATTTAAAGCCTAGTATGAACTAATTGCCTAGTAAATCAAAACTCTCAACAGGTCAACATAGGTTTATTACCATAACTCACCACCAAATCAATTTTATTAAGAAATGATATTATTCCTCACGCTTAATTTAGTTATTTCTCATTTCATTCTTCAGTAAATTATTTAAACAGCTTCGAATAAAAATAAACTTGTTTACCCTCACTTTATATTCGCGGGAGTTAATCAGCATTAAAATTATTCATTTGCCCAGTATAATCACACAAAGGTAAAGCAAACATCCTCAGCAGTATCCAAACAAATTTACTTTGCCCTTTGTCAGACAAACGAGAAAAATGTCGTCGAAAAACAACCTTCCATTCTGCAATGGCTCATCAGATTTTTATATATTTATCACCACCCTTTTAAGTTGAAATCGCACCAATACATTTCTTGTCGCAGCCTAAAACAAACAATTTGTAACTCTGAATTATGTGTTGCTGACTGCATACATTTAAAAGATATGAATCTATAAAACGAGTGATGCGAAATGTCTTTGCGGATGGCGGATTATTGTCGATACTACGTTTTAATCGGAGGTATGTAATGATTTAGAATAATGATAGATTGTTATGCAATGTAGACATAGAGTGTTGACGTACTCATTCATCAATTGTGCCGTGTTAACAATTACTTAGTTTGATACCTACGCTAGCAATCCTATCATTATTCAAAGTCTGACATTAATTAATAGATTCTTCAATTACATGTTCATTTTGGAAATTATGTGTGTCGATAGTTTGCATCCCTAATATTAAGTTGTCGATTGTAAGAAATGAAAACATCGATGTTTTCCCCGACCTTCGAATCGTGGCGTGACTATTTGTCACCTGCTCTCGACTCCTGTATGGATTCTCTGCGAATATTCAGATTCACATCACTAGCTCTGGAACAAAACATTATTTTGTCTTTTAGCTGTTACTGAAACTTAAACCAAAAGTTTATAAAAATACAGTGTATTTTATATTAAAAATGTTTATGAGTTTAGGATGTTTTGTGAGAAATTTACAAATTTATTCTTACACATTGCAGTGAAGACAATGTTGGTAACCACGATGCAACCGATTTGACAGACATAGCTTGAATTCTTAATTTCAAGAAGTGAATTTTGCGTTTCGTTATTTAATGAAGCCTTTATGTTAACTATTAACTTATATAACGATGCTTTTCTTTACAAAATTGATAAATGTATTATTTAAAGATACTAACTAAATAAGCTATAAAATAGAAGTCTTTTCACTTGCGAATTTTACACAGTCTATTAAATAAATGGCACCAAAACATGGGTTAGCAAATTTAATTTTTAGTGATATGCCAAGAAAACCCTTAGAAGCTACCAGTTTCTTCTATTCTAGTACAAATTGTACCAGTTAACCTTGAGGTGTTGACTTCACCTTTCCCTATAAGGCTCTTCTTTTTTTTATTTAACCTGTACACGTATATAAGATCTAACAAAATAAACTGAAACTATTCTGAGAGTGAATTCAGTCCATGATACTGAACAATTTTCTATAAGGAATTATTTATAAAATTAATTTTATAAAAATATAATTGCATTATATATAGCATAACAATGCAACTGTAGGTATTTAGTTATTATTAGTAAACCCAATATGATAATATTATCCAGTATAATTTTTAAACTATGGCTTATACATAATTTAAACGAAAAGCTTATTAATTGCAGCTCCCACAAAACATTTACCTTTTTGTATAACCCTCAAATTCATAAAATATAAAAGTTATAAATTATAATAGCAAAAGAGGTTTGTCAGGATCGTAGCAAGTGGAGGTCCATAGTCTCTGCCTACCCCTGCGGGAAACAGGCGTGAATAAATATTATGTATGTATGTATGTATAAAAGTAAAGAATAAGTATTTATTTGGATGAGGCCTATGTCCAGCAGTGGACGTTATGCGGCTGAAATGATGAAGTAGTTATTTTATCTAGTAAACGCCTAAGTAAAACGTAGTGATTATATTCTCTTTGAAGTAAGATTGGATATAAGATCATACAGTCCATTAGAAGAAGCAAGCTACGAACTCGTTCACTTTTAAATTCTAATACCATAAAACGGTAACATATTTCATAGCTATTTTGTTCCATACTGGGTGAAGGTGAACTATTTAAAATGTAAATGTCCAAACAAACTATTCTACAGCCAGTTAGCCAGTGATAGGCCGATTGGGAATGAAGTCATAATAGGGCATAGATACGGCCTGATGAATAAACATTCGTTTATTAGTTTTACATTTTGATTGGCTTCATTTTATATTGATGAATCTATAAAGGTTTAATGGTATTTATAGTAAGCAGTTGCATTTGCTTTTGATTCTGATTACATATATAGGAAGAAATGAGTTCATCATCATTCCTTTCTCCAAAATAAAAATAATAAAAATCATTTTTCAAATAATAATATATCATATTTGTGTTATCATAATCATAATTGTGTTAGTTTAAATTAGCCTATGTTAGTAATATATATGTTGCTTGCGTTCTTACACTTATAACTAGGAGTGGGTTTTAAATGTCACCTAGTAATCATCACCTTTTTATCATCATCAGGTTTTTGTTTCCACTGCACTGCAGGAGCACGATCCTCTCTATACTACTAAAGCAATACTTGACCAGAGCAGCCAGCGGACTTGGCCTACACTCTCCTCGCTGGCCAGACGGGTTGGAGAGGTCTTATTGATGTTTATAAGCTTTGTTTTGCTTGTATTTCCTAAGTCACCTTCTACGACATCCACGGGAGGAATTGGAGTGACCCTATTCTACTCTGCCGGAAACCACACGGCTTTATGAATATGAAAATAATATTATTATGAATGAAATCGTTCCACCGCAAAATGACTTGACCGTTATAAAAACTTGTTTTTAAAACTCAGTGTGAGTGTGTTTTGCGTAGGAGTGACCAATAAAATTAAACTAGACTATACAATTGGGTACTTTCTTAGGTAAAAAAAAAAAATATTTGGAAAATAAAAGTCACAAAACAATGTCACTTATCATGATCATATCCATTTTCAATGTAATTTTAGATTTATTATTGCAGGAAAACTGATATTAAGTTTGACTCCAAGAAAATAACTATGACGACATATGCTTGCATTTCATACAAATCCTATAGAAAATGTTTGTTTTGACGTTTAGAAAAAGTATCTGATTTTAGTTGTTGAAAAACAGTGGATTGTATACTTAAATTACCGTAAATATCAGAATATTTGTGATAGATGATTTGACTAACAGAACCACACAAACGTGCCTTATAAAATAGGTATATTATGATGGTAGGAAAATTGTATTTACTTAGTTACTGGGTATTAGTTTAATTTTGGTTCCAAGTGGTACAAGATGTAGCAAAATTTGCGACAGCATAGATTTAAAATTACGTCTACTTTCAAACGTCTTGTAAGAATGGATGGATGGATGTTTGTTACTCTTCCACACGCAAACGGCTGGACCAATATTGATAAAATTTGGTTCGCAGACACCCTGTATTAACACAAAGGCTACTTTACGCGGGTAACGCCGCGGGGAAGCTAGTCTTAAATATTCCGTTTCATTGCTCTTTGGCAAATCTTGAGCGAAACAAAAAATATATTGAAAATTAATTCTATTAACCCCAATAATCCACCGACGTGATATCGTAGCGTTCACTTTAACAGAACCATAAATAACAAGCGGTCAAACTCGAATTAAGTTGAGTACCGCAAGCGGCAACCATCACTCTTCATAAACCGAGGTACTGTCTAATGATCCCCAAAACCCTGACTACCGAACTAATAAACATCAATCAAAAGCCAAATCGTTATTAAAACGTATCAATCACGCCATTGTCTATAGTGATAGAAATTATATCATTTATTTAATAGGAAGAAAATCTTTAGAATAAAATAGAATGTGCCAGATTCTTTCTTACCATACGAATAGAAGAAGCAGAACGAGAAAATAAAGCGAATCATGTCAATAGGTGATGCAGCTAGCTACCCATTCTTTCAGTAGCAAGATATCTCTCTAATAACAGCCCTAGAACCTGGCAAATTATAAGTTCAAAGATGGCAAGGTCCCAATTCCAACTCTATCACTTAATTCATTTCAATCTCATTGTCTAACAAATCTCAATCCCTACAAACAAAAATATTGAAAATTAAAGGTAACGTTTAAGTTGTACCTACTGTACAGTATAAGAAAAATCGATTAGTACTTTTACATTACCTTCTTTATTGCCTAATTAATTTTAATTTCATTGTCTTACTTATCTAAATACATGCAAAAAACAATATTAAAAATAACGTTTGAAGTGCACCTACTGTGCAAAATAAGAATAATTGATTAGTCATTGTCATTACTGTATTCTATTTCTTTATTGATTACAATTATATTATCTTACTTATATGAATCCATGCAAACAAAATAATAAAAATTAAAGATGCCGTTTAATGTATACCTTCTGTGAAATGAATCGATCAGTCATTACTGTCTCTATTGCCTAATTCATTTGAATTTCATTGCCTTACTTTTCTGAATCCATGCAAACAAAAATATTAAAAATTAAAGGAAATAACGTTTGACGTGTACCTACTGTGCAATATAAGAAGAATCGATTAGTCATTATTTGATTTAGTTCGGCGCGCCGCTCGGCCCCTGGAGAGGGCCACGGGGGGTTACCACGAGTCTTGACTCTTATAGTCGTCATCAGGAACCTTCCACACTTTATATATAGCTAGGAAATTGATGACTATGACCAAAATGTACCGGTACAGTCATCAACGTATCCCGTCCCTCTATGATCTGAGAATAAAATTTACAACATGAATAATTGGAGAGAAAATAAATACATTTTAACTGGTTCTGATGTCTCATTCACTATTCAGTTGGATGCCTTTTTAGGATACTCGCCTATGGGTGTCAACTGACTTTTGACATGCCAAATATCTTTAGAGAAAAAAACCGATGCTAACTCCACAAATCCAAAACAGTACAGCCAAGAAGGCTCTAAGATATGGAAAAAGAGTTTTTATTGACAATACAAATATAAATCAAATATCAATAAGTGATTTCTTTCTACAACCACAGAGTGGCATTAGTAAGATAAACATAAATAAAAATGAATTGATCACAACAACACTATAAACAAATATAGCAAACAACAAGTTTATTATACACATTAAATTTTCTTAAATACTAAAATAAAGATTATAAAACTACTCACTACAATACACTACAAACTAATATTTACAAATAATTAGCAAACATCCATCAGTTACTAACATTGATTTCTAATTTCTGATATTTCGTCGGTGACTGTACGAGAAGTACAATATCCTGTTGTTGTATCGTTTTGATTGCACATCGATTATGCTTTGAACATAATCATCACGATTCCGATTATTATCAATACCGTATATCTCGATGATGTTCCTTCAGATGCTTGCAATGTATTTGAATGATAGATTCGATTCAGTAGAACCTGATTTGACAACTTGATCTAGAATGAAGCCTTAGAATGATAAAACCAGACGTGCAACTATCAATAAATACGACATTAATGAATATTTGAATGTTAATGTTATTGCAGTAGAAGATGAATAAAATTATGATTAAGGAGATTTCCATATCGAATTGTCAAACAATGTTAGCCACTATTTGAATAAATCATCAGTCATTCATCACACAAAAGTGTTGCGTTTGATAGACACTTTAGCGCGGAAAGGCCAAGAGTATTCAAATCAAAGAGCTCCATACCTACATTAATTTGCTCGTACAGAAGTAATAAACCTCGAGGGGGGTTAATTATGAATAAGCAACCTCTACTTAATAAGTAAAAAACAGCAATACGGACTCAATGCAACATAATTTACAGACTTTACATGCTCATTTGTGATTAGTCGGCGCGAAAGGGCAAATCCTTTATTAAGATAGGTAATGAGGTTAAATTCAAATGCTAGAACCACAAGGGCACATCTCAAGTAGAAAGAAAGCCAGATCTCAATCGTAATAAAAAGTGCTACAGTACTTATTGATGACTACGCAACTGAACTTGCTGACGAAAATGCGGTAGAAAATTAAATACAAAAAGATTGAACATTTAGTACCGTATGAGGTATTATCAACTCAACAAAAGTAGTAAATAAAGTTGATATTGTTAGGGATGATGTTAATGAAAGAAAGAAAGAAGTTAACGATGGATTGTGTGGTAAGTCGGCACCCTGCGGCCGCGGACCCCGACCGCGCCTATCACGGACAACACATCGATTAGTGATCGACTGAATTCAATTGCATGCCGAGACACGAGTCGATACCGTCGACGAATCGAGATGGTACGATCGATTTACATTGTTCGATTTTTCGAAAATTTGCATTTTGAGAACGTCACGTCAGCGACAACGCTGAGTCACCTGACAAATGGGATGAGGCTGATTGTGTCCCTGATAACCAACCCGCTGACCGTAAGCCCTATTTTGTTGCTGTTGTTATGTGATTACTGTCAACTCTGCGTAGTTTTCCATTTGAAATCGTCGCTTAGTTATCTGCCATCGAAATCTTGAAGAGGTGTCAGATTTAATTCAAGGTTGTTGAAAAAGTAGTGCGTGCAATCCAATGTATATTGTCTTCGCTCCGTGTAAAGATTTTTAGGTAAGATCCATTGTGTAAATTATCTTATTTCTAAAAAGTTATACCTATAGCCCATATACCCCAGTTAAATATTCAATAAATAATAAAATAAAGGATTAATCGGAATATCCAAAGTCCTATCTACTAGCCTACTTTTAATATGTACGCTGACATGTCTTCGAATTAAATTGCACATTGGCCTTGAAAAGTTATTTTGACGTGACTATTCTCGCATTGCCATTTTAAATCATCAGGTGCAGATAAGTCACGCGATTTAAATTTACGAATCCATCACACACGCATACAATGCGTACCTTACTACTTGAAGTTGTAAGAAAGACCATCAAATATTTCAGAGTCAAGTTCAAAACCCTGGTCCACCATTTTACCCGTCGCGTGTTCGCCTCTTGTAGAACCAAACTCATACGCATGCATATCACGACTCTAACATATCTCACATTTATTGACTCGAGTCATGACATCACCATATGTGGTTCCCCATTGACAGCAGCAGTTAATATAAAAAATTAAGATAATATTTTGACTCCGGCGACACGTATATCTCAGGGAGAGTAAATATGAGTGTTTTATGGGTCAGTAGCCGTATAATATGGTCTTTATTTAATTATGTTTATTGAGACGCCTGCAGTGTTTTTGCGTGATACGTGAGTATAATATTGCAATGAATGCCTGTGCAGAAAAAACCATCGAGTCGCGATTATTTTTCATTTTACAATGTGCTACTTTTTGGGTTGCTCTATTTTGGGCTACCGATTTTAACTCGTACAATCTCACTAAGGTAAGGTTACCAAATTTATGTCTCATATTATATGAAGCAAAAAGCAATGACAAAACTCTCTCGTTCTCGATCGTAAGTAAGGATCTCAAGGTAAAACACGAAGTTTTTTTTTTTCAAAGGCATTATCAAGACTATTTTGGTTTTAATTTACCATACAAATTCCTAATACTGTAGCGGGAGGCGAGGCGAGGCGCCACAATACGAAGCACGAAACTATGAAAGCAGCTGTAGGAGTGTGGACAAGAAAAACAAGGAACAAAATACTATTGAGACAGCTGGTAGAAGCCTTGGCCAAGGAGCAAGTTAACGACCTCAGCAGTCAACACAGGAAAGCAGGGGACGTCAGCAAGAGGCTACAGTAAGTTAGTAAATACGATCATAACACAGATAATGTTTTTGGATATGAATCTTTAAGGTAGCCAACTAAAAACAGAGTTTCTATAGAACTTTGTATAAATATGACTTTGTAATAAAAATTCTCAGATTAAAAGCTGTAGAAAACGAAAAAGGAACAGTATGTTCATATGAAGTATATTTTCGCATTCCCGCACAGTAGGGCATCCACTGTTAATCTAATAAAAGAATTTAAATAATGCCATTAATAACAAGCCGAGTTAAACACGGCCTACTCCTCGCATAGAATAACTTAAGGTTGAGAGGTATTGTATTTTGTATGTTTTCGTTAGGATGTTTAATATTAATTAATGAATAAACTAGATTAGATTTAAACTTTGGTTTTAAATGTAAATTGTAATCTTTATTGCAATACTTATGTATCTTGTTTTTAAAAGTAATATTCTAGTAATCGTGTGTGAGTACAATATCAAACTTTTTTACAAGAATAAATTAATACAATACTCAAAGTAGACTTAGCTTAGTAAACATACCTTAAAAAAAATCACTTTTAGCTTTTACATAACTTGCAACTGACGGCTAAACTGTCAATTTCAATTCGTCAAATACCGTTATTTAATTTGTATATCTTGTTTACTACTATAGGTACATTAAACGGACCTGTGATATAATAATATTCATTATGTTTCTCTCCCACGTTGCCCAATCACTCGAAAAGAACATTGTTCATTCATGAGACAATAATTGAAAGATTTAGTAATTGCATTGATAAATTAATTGTTCAGGTTAATTTAACATCGATAAACTGCAAACAAGATTGCTATCTGATCGTGCCTTTGTAGATAATTATTTTAAGATTTAAAATGTCATTCGACTATATAAAGTCAGATGTTGAGGGGCAGAAAATGCAATCAAGATCTCCTTCTAAGATTAATTAAAATAGTTTATGTATAATTTATCTGATGATACCTGAACATTAATATATGTTGAAAATAAGAATAATATTTGACACATACTTAAAAGAACCAGCTCAATTTAAAGATAATACTCTATTTCACTTTAAATGTGTAAAAAATCTCTATAGATTTAAAAAAAAAATTAAATTACTTAAACAATAAACTATTTACATAATCATCTGGCATAAATACTTATGATGATACTACAAAGATATAAAAAAATAGCCGGACAAGTGTGAGCCGCACACACCTATCGAGGGTTCTGTATACTGTTTAAGCTTATGCCAAGGATTACATAAAGACCCTGCCTTTTTTATTTCATTACAAATGTATAGTTTTCAGACCGTTTTTATGTACGTGTACCTAGACAGATGATATTACTTGCCAAATTTTATAGTTCTAGGTCGATGAAAGGTACGCTATAAATTTTGATTACCTTGACATTGTCAAAATATACGTTTTTCTGGAATAAACGGCTGTAACTTAGAATCCAAATTAAAACCGTTAGGGTAAGACGAAGTCACGGTAGAATGGGACACAATTGGTACTGCACGCACGCCTTTAACGTGACGGTCGTGGGTTCGAATCCCACTCGTGGCAAAAATTTTCATTATTTGTTTTAATTTACGTACATAATAATCTAAACATTGTCAATAAATGTTAACTTAAAAGTTATTTTTTTACTGCTTTAAAGGATTCAACCTGAGTTTTATTTTAACTCGATACCTCCACGCGTTCCCAAGATAAAGGGTCTTTCTTTTTTTGACAGACAGACAGACGGACAACAAAGTCCCTATAACCTCTAAGCCGGCACTTGGACGAATTCCTCCCGACTTTAATTGTTTATCTATTGTATCTGGTATTGGCGCAGCTTGAAGAGATAAGGGTTCTTATCCTTTGAGGTACGGAACCCTAAAAAACGTAATCAATAAAAATAACACAGCATATAACACAAAAACGGCACTTGAGTCTACGGCTCGTTATACCAGAACGACCAGAGAACCACGCTTACCATCAAAACCAATATGGCTGATGGCAATTTGGGTATTTTATCATCGGCAATACAAAAAATTGCCTTTTACACCAATAGCACGCGTGCGGCGAGAGCAAAGCGCACACAATTAATTTGATTATCACGCATGGGTTGATCAAAACATGCAGACGGACAGCTGTATAGATAAATAAGGGCCTGTTCATACGGGCCGGCGGTAGAACATCAATGATTACACCTAACTTCTTCTTTATATCGTGTGTGTTAGAGACTAACACTAATGTCAGAATTTTTAAACCGCCTTAAAGGCCTCTGACATGGTTTTAGGTAACGACCAATGTCAAAGACAGTGACCAGGACCGACGGCTTAACGTGCCCTCCGAAGCACGGATCATCTTACTTATCAGACAATCAGGTGATCAGCCTACAATGTCTTAACCAAATTAGGACAACAACACAAGTCGTTGCCCCCGCTGGGAATCGAACTCGCGACCTGCGGGTACGAGCCGAACTCTCTAACCACTACACCTAACTACGGCAACAATAGTAATTCATCGGTAATTCTTGAGGCCATACCTGAATTTTCCGAGTTCAGTGGCGCCCCTATTTGAAATAAATCATTTGAAAGGAAGCGGTGGTATCATTTAAAATCGTGTCTTGACCCCTTCAAAGTATTTTTTAAATACTGTTTAAAGTTTAAAGTGAGAATGTGAAGCTTTTCTACGCACATTTGCGAAAAACGGGCACTTTTGGCTAATATGCGTAGAAAAGCTTCACCAAATGATATCTCTGTTTTCTTTCAAATTATTTTTTCAGTTGGGGGCAGCACTAGGCCCCGTTCTTTTTGTGGTACAACTAAGTTAAGACCCGGAAAAACCAACTATGTGGGATGATTATCAACAGGTTATGATATGCCAATTGAAACCAGTAATAACTAGATGCCTGGTAGCCATTTTAACTTGACAATAGAAAGAAAAATCAAACGGCATTTTATTACCTACAGAGACTTTTGTCATCATCATAATTTTTTAATTTTTAAACTATCGCGCTTTCAACACATTATTAATTTATTATATAAATGGGGCTTAGCTTAGCTGAACGTCACCGTCAACAAGGAAACACCGCTGAACTCAAGCCAGTCTGTCTGCGACCATGAAGGATGTTACTCCTATTCGAAACGTTAGACAAAAAAAAATAAAGGTTTCTATAATAAATTAATAGTCATAATCACTGACAGCTTTTAGAACCCAGTGTTAGGATAAGCGCCCTTCTACCGCCGTTGATCCAAATTTTTTTCGATAAAACATATCTAAAACCCTTCATAAGTGCAAATTAAGCTGATCAACTACATAAAGATGAACCAGATGCAGTAAGTTTACCTACATTTCTGAGAGCTTAAAATACAATAATTGGCCAAGTGCGTGTCGGGCCACGCGTAATGTAGGGTTCCGTAGTTGTAAATGCCAACTTTGAGTTCATGCCACAAAAATGCTAAAACGTCTAAGTATCTATTGAATTTGTATGAAATGTTCCTTTCCGAGTACATTTTATAAGTTGATAGCCTATAACTTTTTAATTTGATAACCCTACTTAGCTTTAATAGTTTTCCTTTAAACAACTTTATATAAACTATAGCTGTGATTTTTTCACGTGTCTATATATAACCGTTTAGCAGATAGAGGGGGAACACATGACTTTAACAAAAAAAATCACTTTTAACTTAAATATTTCAGACACGGATCTCTAAACCGAAAAATTGTGTTCACAAGCTCACAATATTTTTGAAAGATCTATTTAACGATACCCCACACAATGTGTTTGTAGAGAAAAAAATATTGACTTCCTCTTTACTTGTATGGCAGCTACCCTATAAAAAAAAATCCATATTTTATTTTACGACTTTTTTGCCATGATTGTTATACATATCCATGCCAAATTACAGCTTTCTAGTACTTATAGTATCTGTGTAGGACCGCGGACGGACAGACAGACATGGCGAAACTATAAGGGTTTCTTGTTTACTACGGAACCCTAAAAACGATAGGTATATTGCATTCTTTTATAACGTATTCGATTTCACTGCTCTTCTTCGCAGTGCTGCGTGTGTGAATGAACCCTATATACCTATACTCATAGTCATAGGATTCGGTAAATATAATTTGACTATAACGATGAATAAAAAATACTAAATAGCGTTTAATGCTTTGTATCCGCTTACAAATGGTGTTATTAAGAATTTTTATGGTTTTTCTTTATTTCGTTTATTGACAGATTTTGGTTTGATTTATGTTTTCTGGTGTGTACTAGACTGGCGGTCTGGCAGATACAGCTTTTCTGTACAAAAATATTTTTATTCATCAATAGAATTAACAGATTTTTATTTACAAAATTTAGTCAAAGTAAATTTTAGGTGTACTTATTGTCTTTAATTAAAAATGATTTATTTGAAAAAACATACCTACGTAATAGACTTTCTTCATGTATTATATAAGGTCTAACAAAATGTACTAATACTATTGTAAGGGTGACTTCAGTCCGTGATAGTGAAACAACTTTCCCCAAGAAACATATGTCGAAATATAAAAAATATGTTTTGTCTTTCCATACTAACTCGGATCAGCTGATCGGTCAACTTGTATGGGAGGCGAAAAATTACTTTTCATATTTCGATATGTGTCCCTTGGGGAAAGTTTTTTACGGACTGAATTCACCCTTAAAATAGATTCAGTACATTTTGTTAGACCTTATAAACGTCACGTCTTTATTGCTGATAGACAGCATTTTGAGGCTTAAAGCAGACTTAGCAGAGCAAAGTATGAAAGCTTGTTTTACGGTTCCGTACCCAAAGGGTATAAACGGGACTTTATTAGTAAGACTCCGCCTGTTTGTCTGTCACCAGGCTGTATCTGATAAACAGTGATAGCTAGAAAGTTGAATTTTTCACAGACGATGTATTTCTGTTGCCGCTATAACAACAAATACAACAGAATAAAATAAATGTTAAAGTAAGGCTCCTATACAATAAACGTGATTTTTTAAAGATATATACGAGTCTGACTCGCACTTGGCCGGTTATTTTATAATTGTATTTTATACTTTAAAAAAAATTAAAATATATGATATTTTGTTGGCTTTATCCTCTCCTATCATCACGAGTCGATAGTCATTTTCGTTCGCGTTGTTGTTTTTACAAAGTTTGACATAGTCGTGCTTTACCTACCTTGCATTTCACAGTTAACGTCCTTACCTACATAAAGTTCATATATTTACCGTTACCTCGTATAATGTAACTGTTTTGTTTATTTTACACAATTCGTGCCGATACAATAGAGGCCAGTAGTCGACAAGTCGTTCTTTACTTACTCAGAGTTCGTGTAAACCCAATTGCGACTAACGCATTGTTTCGCATAGATTATACTGTATTGTACTGGTATTTGTTGCTCTGGTCTGCATAAAATTGAATAAATAGAGTTGATGTTACCCCTGCATATGTATAATCTTTTTGAAACCTTTTTTAAAAATAAACGGGTTAAGCTAGGTATGGCTGTGGCTGTCAATTGAAATATTATTACGCTGGAAAATAGTCCAAAAAAATTAAAAAAAAAAACAAAATGTTTTGGCTATCTTCGTTTCTTTCACAGTTTTTGCAAATGTGCTACTTAAAACCACAATTGAAAGAAATAAATAACTAAATGATAACTTTGAAACCATTTCCTAAAATTGAATAAATCACTTTTCTATTATACATATAAACAACTCACAAATCACAAGTAAATATCAATTATATTATGTTTTACTAGTAAAAATATATTTCACAATATAGATTTGTAACTATTTTGTCCGATCTCAAGTTACAAATGTTATCAAAAATTGCATAAACCATATAGTAAGATTAACTTCCAAACATATTTTTCTACTTCCATTTAAATCAACCCGGATAAGTTGAACGCTGTTATTAATTGAACAAACGACATGTACCGTTTTAACAATACTGGTCCAATTTACCGCACAGTGGTGCAAATTGACTCCGCGCAATTTATCGATACAAATGCGGTGGTATTAACAACTCTATATGACTCCCGGTTTGTCCGACATGAGATAAATAACGTGCTGTGTTAATCTAATTACTTAGCACAATGTCTTACTCGGTTTTTGTTCTGCAATTAAAGCAGTTGTAAACAACGAAAGGGCAGTGGTGTGCGATTTGTTACTTTGATTTCTTAGCTGAGTATCGAGGAGTAATGTTTTTCAATTTGTTAATCTAAGATTAACAAACTGGACAAAACTGCAAGTTGGCATCTATATTTTTGTAATCAAAGACTTCCATTCTGGTCTGGGAGAAAAATAAAAACAAAAAATGTCAAGGTATTTTTAATAGTGCAGATAGTAAAAGCCAATAAAGGGAATGGGCGAGGATCTAAATTATTTTATTTGACCCTGAAAAATGTAGATTGTTTTATAGGCATTCTTTAGTACCTACATCATATGTATATTCGGTGTATTACATCAGTACCAGAGGTCGATGATATAACTCATACAACTCATCTAAGTTTGATATATAGTAGTTGTAATAACGCTATTATGCTCCCTAATAGCATAATGCATCATTTCGTTGCCTACTCCATGTCAATAAATATTGTTAGGTTGCTATTGATGTATGAATTTAATTTGTAATAGAAATTGCGCAGTAGTGTTTGGTTCCCACATGTATTATAAAGAGAAATATCAGTTCAATTTATTAAAGCAGTCAGTAGGCTCATTATTACTTCAAAATTTTCAAGTAATAATATAATGAGCCTATTAGACTTAATTATTATTAAAAGTATTAGATTTTATTATTATTAAATCTAATTAAAAAAAAGTTTAGCAAGCCGAGGTAAACTGGATAATTCCAAAATATTAGATTAATGTTTTTTTTTTATAGTAGTTTTCATAGTAGTATCAAGAAAGGTGTAGTTAATTCAAGTATTTGTCGGAATGGAGAGTGTAGGCCAAAGTCCTCTGGCTGCTCTGGCCGATTATGGCTCTGGTAGTACAGAGAGGGTTGTGCTCCTGCAGTGAAGACAAAACGACCTGATGATAATTGAAGTATTTAAATTTAAATGACGATTTATTTAGTCTATCAAAAAAATCAAGAGCTTATTTTACCTTTTTTTTAATAAATATTTTTCAACACATATTTCAACACACAACAACGCTCGGAAAGTGCTATTTACCACACTGAATTTACTTATGTAATACCATGCATTACGCACACATTTGAAATCGTGCGGTAAATATTACTTACCGCACAAGTGCGGTAAAGTGTTTTTTTAATGTTTTAGGAATAAGATTCTATAAATCCAAAATATTGAATATTATTTTTGAAACAAAATCTATGCATGCCGCCAGCCTAGACTCATGCCGAAACCTTGTTTCACTCAAATCATTCCATTTTATATCGTAGTAGGAGAGTAAAATTCTTGTAACAGCACTAAAATGAATTTATAAATCTGCCGTCAGAAAACAAAAAAAATTTTTTTTTAATAATCATTTGGCTGTTGGTGGATAGATTTCTTTGTCTTAAGTATCACTACAGATTCGTACATGCGCGAAATGCACCTAGAAAAAAAAACGACGGGTTGCACTCTGGGAGTGCCGGCAGAAGTGAAAACTTGAATTAATTAACGTTGTGCATTTTTGATATTTTGGAATGGTTAGGTAACAATTTTGCACGAATTGCTTTAATTATCAGTATAAAATATTTCAAATCTTTTCTGAACCACAGTCTGTCACAAATGTCACAAGCATGACCAAATTCATTTTCAACAAAATCATTTTCAAATACACAGCAGTATGGCCACTACACAGACGGTCGAGCCATCAGCTGTCACCATCCATGGATGCGTGTAGCACGCTGTAACATAAACACACACGAACATTCGCGCAAGCGCCCTGCGCCGTCTTACGAATTTTCGATCAGGTCACGTGTCCTGACGCGAGTTTAAGATTTTTTACCCATTCCAAAAAAAGTGCACAACGCCGCTAAAGAAGTTTTCACTTCAAAAATACTAAGCGAGCCATATTTCAATTTTTCTTGAGCAAGATTAAAAATTGTTTTATTACATATTGAAGATCTTTTTTCCTCACTAATGTGTTGAATAACGTAGTATAGCACACGTGTGGTATTGTCCATTACAAGTCTCGGTTCCATAGACAAACGCTAGTTTATCAATCTAGTTTGTCAACCCGCCTCGGCTGTTGTAATGAACAATTTACCACACTTGTATCATAAACTACTATTAACATACATATAGAAATAGTACCTGGGCGACCGAGCTTTGCTCGGTTACATCTCAAACATTAACTAATTTTTTTTAAACTTGTCTAAAAACAATGCAAAATAAAAAAAATATATAAACTTAAACATAAAAAAACAAAAGTAAGTCACCGAGTGGGATTCGAACCCGTAACACTCTTTCTAGCGGTCGCTATCCTTAACCACTGAGCTAAATCAAGGCGGTCGCGGCGCGACGAAATTAGCGACCATATTCTGCGTGGAAAGAAAAACGCATGAAAACTCGAAAACACGCGTTTTCCCAAACATAAAACTAATCTGGATCGATTGTTTACCCCCGAAAACCCCCATATACCAATTTTCAGCGAAATCGTTAGAGCCGTTTTCGAGATCACAGAAATTTATAAATATATATATATATATATATACAAGAATTGCTCGTTTAAAGGTATAATAAGATACCTAAGCATGTTAATAAATTCTTGGTAACGACGCCAAAACAAACAGATATTGTTATAAGAACTACTTACATAAATTATAAAGACATTTAAGTTTAAGCTAAGTACACTGACGTTATTTATCAATAAATTACTAATTAAAACACTAAAAGTCAAATCATTTTAGATAATGCTTACACTAATAAATCGCAAGTCAATAGTGTTGGCAGTAAATCGATGATTTCTAGAAGAACAGAGTTTAGACCATATCGAGTGACGCAGGAGCGTTAAATTTACAGCATTTTAAAAGAAAGATGTTGAAATATAATATAATCGATAAATATGTTGAAATAATGTCGATAAGTAAAGTATTTTAATTACCTTTATCGCAAACCATACTTTGGCTCAAAAGAAAATTTAAAAAAATACGTGTTATAATATAATTCAAAAAGGCTTAATTTTTTTTAATTAGTTTACGTATTTCGAATGTTTAAAGTAGTAGTAAAATAGTTTTATTTTCGTTGTTATAAGCCGAAGTGCATAGTCAATTAGTCATGTCCTCATTTTAAATAAATTTTTACTTGTCAAAAAGGATAAAAGTAAAAGTTAGCTAACCACGGAGTTTAGATAGCTCTCTAAATTACTTTATGAACGACAAGTGAGATCGAAATCGTAACGTTAAAAGGTTAATCAAATAGCCAAATCGCTAGACAACTCACATAATCGATAAACATCAACACATCACTACTTCGAAATCGTGTGTGGTAAAAAACAAATAAAGTGATTCAAGCTTTTATTTACCCAAATGTGGCCGTAAAACATAAAAAATCGTTTTCCACCAAAGTTAATTGCCTGCAATGAAGTAATTAAATGTGACAATCGTAAAACACTGCAGACTCATAAAACATTATTGCTGTGTTGGCTTCGGATCAGATTTACTCAGTAAAATCTTAAAACGGCGCGACACAGTTTTTTTTTAAATTGTTGATATAACGTGCTGCGTGAACGTTATATCAAAAATTAAAAATACAAAAATTATACACAATATGCTCATTGATAAATATTCGTACATAAAATAAAATATTCATAGAAACAAATATATATTTTATACTCAATATATAATTTACTTATCGTACAAAAAATAATTTTTAATCTTATCTTTTAAATTGGACTTAAAAATATGTTTTTTTATTAAATTTTCAATTTTATGAAAATGTTTATCGATCCTTTTTACTATAAATTTTATTTCCGTAGTTATATTTTTGATTATATTCTGGCTAAATATTTATTTCTCTAAACAATATTTAAAACATACCATAACAATAGTAAGCAGTTACGTCACTTGTATTTCTACTGTACCAGTAACATAGTCTTAAAAACTTGTGAAATTCGATACCTAATAAAAGTTAACGTTAAATAATTTATTGTCAACAACGTAAGTGACACTTAAAAAGTCTGATTCCAATTTTATTACATCACGTTTTCTATTAAATTGGTCAGTGGTTCCCAAAGTGTAATCCGCGGAGCGCCGGGTCCCCGCGAACCTTCCGCGGGCTCTTTCTGTAGGGCTCCGCGATGTTACTGGTTGGTCCGCGATGGTCATATTGGAAAATTTAACACTACTCTATGGTCTCAAACCATGTAGCTATAAAATAAAATTGATTGGATGCTAAACCTGATAAGAGACTTCAACTCTTTTCTATGAAACCTGATTTCTGACATTGATGAAATAGTATTTTATGCAACATTTGTATAAGAAAGATCAAAAAATGCGAGTGGCGCAGGTTGCGTAAAAAGACACCAACGAGCATTTTTGACGCCAAAAAGATACGCCTGTGCTAGCCTAGGCGTATCTTTTTATCTTTTTGGCGAAATAACGACACATGTGCTATTACGGGGAACAGACTATAGACTTTCCTGACATAAATTTTCAATGTTCTTTTAATAGTATTCGTGAAAAAATATAGATATCAGTACAGGAATAAAAAAAAACACTATTCAATTATTTCCATCATGAAAGATGAAAAAATTCACACACTACATTCACCAACTTTTTTGAATTGTTTTAGGTCCCTGTCAAATACTCCTATTTACATTTACTAGCACGTCTTTGTGGGACTTACTGAGACAAAAAAAGAATTCTGGATCTGGCGGCTGTAAACAAGGCAAACAGAGTCCAGGTCTGCAAGAACCCAAAGGCTACTTTAAGCGTGTTGGTGGGCGAGAAGGTGAAAAGAGGAATCAAAATAGTAATAATTTACTATGATTCGCATTGCCCATGTATTTTGTCAAGTCTTCTTCTTCTCGTGTGTGTTAGTGACTAACACTAGTGTCAGAGTTTTTAAAGCGCCTTAAAGGCCTCTGACACGACCAATGTCAAAGACAGTGACCGGGACCAACGGCTTAACGTGCCCTCCGAAGCGCGGATCATTTTACTTATCGGACAATCAGGTGATCAGCCTACAATGTCCTAACCAAACTAGGACAACAACACAAAGTCGTTGCCCCATTTTGTCAAGTATTTCGCTTTGAAAAAAGGGTTTCTCTACCCAAAAAGTATGAGTAACTCTGAAATAGGCATTTGATGATTCAATATTTTAGTTGAATTATAATGGCTTATTAGACTGAAATTTAAAAGTTAAATCCGTCAATAGCTTTTTTGTTTAAATTTATTTATGGAGCTATAAAATTAATGGATATAAAATGTTGAGTTATAAGCAAGCTTCTATGTCATTAAAGATTTATAGTGTGTTCCTATACCAGCCAATTAAAATATTTTTAGGTTTTTGCAAAATATTTCATGGTTTAAAAATAAGTCTTTAAATATGACTACAATCTTCGTTATGTAAAGAAAAAATGTAAAATGTACGAGATGCTTCTCATTCCCTTTCAGATCGTAAAAGCCGACTGAGGCGAAAATTTTAAAATAGAAAGTTTGGTGGTGTGGCTAGCAACCCATCACTATTGTGATTTTCTTTTTCCACCTTCACGTCTACTAACACACTAAGAGTAGACTAAGGGTCTTAATTACTCTATACCCCGTTAGAAAAAAAGACGCAATAATGTATAAGAAAGACAAATAGGAATGTAAACTAAAAAATCTTGACTCATTGACGACTTATTAAAAACTATGGTTTATTTTTGGATAATCTAGTTGACGCTGTTGCAGCATATGGACCAGATTGGCTAGGGATAGCGAGAAATGGAGGCAGTTGGAGGAGTCCTTTGCCAACCTATGGCATACAGACAGAGAAGGCGATTATACTGTATAAGTGTATAGATTTAAGTTTGAAATGTAAAAAAAACTGTCTGAATAGTTGATGAACTAAATGAAATAATCTCAGAACATATTTTTTCACCCAGTCCACATCCGCATTGCCTTACAAGCAGCAACTGCATTCGATTGCATGACTGCATCGCATCCGAGCGGCGACCTCCGACCCTCGATACCGGTTTCTGCGTATTAGTTCGCTTATCGTTTTGGAAACGTTATCAGACGTGAAGTTCTGTAGGTATTCTGTATTTGAATTTGAATGAACTTTCATGTTTTTTTGTTTATTTTGATTCTGTGAGAAAAATAAGAATATACCAGCTGCTTCTATTCCCGTGCAGATCGTAAAAGCTGCTCAAGGGTATTCTAGGGCGAGAATCTGAATCATGTCAATAACCCATTACTATTTAGATTTTCCCATCATGCTTGTATAAGTATTTACATACATACTTCTTCTTCTTATATTTAAGAGCTGGGCTCTTGTCAGTGGAGTGCTTTCCATGTCTCTCTTCCTTCCGCTAAGTTCTTAACCTCTTTATATTTTTTCACGTTTAATTTTTCTTTCATTTACATACATACTATCGCGTCATTATCCCTAATGGGCACAGAGAGCACTTTAAGTCTGATGCGGCTCTAAGTAGACATAGCTCAGGTCCACAAGACCTTTTAAAGGTCTTTATTAGCGTGATGGTGGAAAATGGATTGCCTATTAAAACGATTCCCATTTTGGCCCAGTACCTGCATCGGCTTCCATAAACTGCGCGGGACGAGAAGCAGTTGGTACATTCTAAGTTTTTTCTTATCTCACAGACTAGTATAGAAGAAGCATTTGTTTTTATGCCCATAAAGTCATTATCTATGAAGAAGAAATGTGATAAGATGTCAAAAAGTATGTTGTTTTTTCTGGTACACTTTTCAGCCACGTGTCCATGGGGACCTGTTCCTTTGGGGCTTTTATGGGGCTAAAGCCAAGATGAAGAGGCCTTTTAATATCTTTTTATCAAAAAATTGAGATAGCTGCATCTATCATATGTAGTACCAATGCACTAACGGACAGTCCTTAATAGCTGCCAAATTATTGCCAGGGAGGGATTTACTTGGTTTAGGCTATTTGGATAGGATGTAGTGGATCGGATAACTGGGTTATGGAGTGAGATACGGACATCTACCAAAAAATCTCTTATAACATTTTAGCCTGGTAGATGGTGACTTGCTGCTCGTTGGCTACACTGCCTGTAGGCACCATAACTAGCCACTAAGAAGCGGCCAGTTTGTCTGCCGTGACTTTTATGAAAAATGAAAACGGCACTTAATGAAAATATTGTTTAGATAAGCTAATGTTGTGAGATCGGCGAGTTTAGATCTTCGTCCTCCTTATTAGTTGGGTCATAGGTGACTAATAATTTAGGAGAAAAGCAATACGTTACGTGAACTCCAAACGTGTAGATATGGTGATAGCCATGTCGTGGCTAATAATTTTATATGTTATTATTTGGAAAGTGTGATTGGTTTGATAGGAAGAAATGTTATGTGTACAATATTGTTTTTTTTTATTAACTTCATTACAATATACATGTAAATGGCGGACTTAATACCAGGGGCCTTTTCTACCAGTCAACCAACAGGTGATGCTGAGAAAGTAATCTTTTGGGGTAACCCACAAGAGCACCTAGCTAAAAAAGACAAAAAGAAAGGAGTAAACATATAATTATTTAGTAAGTATAATATATAGTCGTATAATATAAATCGTGGATAAACCTACACATAAATATAAAATACTTAAATACTACTTATATAGCCGGTGACAGTTTTCGGAGATTTATATTATTATTATTATTTAGGAGTATTGTATATTGTTTATGCATTGTACTCATGTACCTTGCTAGAGTGAAGGAAGTAAGGCAGTAAATCCTTTTTCTCTTGAATTCTGGAAAAGCTGGTAAGTTTTAATATCTCGCAGACGCGCATGATCGGCAACTTCGATCTAGCGGTACGCTTATACTTGAAATTATATAGACATGTATACAAGAAGACAGTCAAAAAAGTGCATGATTTGCTATTTGAAAGCATAGTCAATTGGCAAAATAATATTTTTTTAGTTTTTACCTTAAATTGTATTGTTGTATTGTTATGTATATGTATGTAGGTATATTTTATATTCTACTTATAAATATATCCGTTCTGATTTCAGGCAACTGTGCTGGAAAATATTAAAATTTTTTGATAATTTTATAGTAATTATGACATCTTACTTACTATATCTTATTATTGTTTCTAATACTCTACTGTTTTTCTTTTCCTAAAAGTTAACAGGGAAAGAATGCTTGAGCATTATGTTAACCTATTGAAGCTTTTGGCTCAATAAAGGTTTCAAATAAATAAATACAGTGCTTAGCCTTCCAGCAGAGATTAGCCTGTCTTTCTGTATATCTATACAGTCTCACAAAATATACAGGAACTATTTGCTAACTAATAGGCATTTATTTCAAACTCGTAAGTTTTAATAAATGTAATTATAAATATTGTAGTAAAATATAAAATTTTACTTAGAATTTTGAACAAGATAAGTTTTGTTTTTTTTAATATTCTGACTTTGGAAGTATTTATAGCAGTTCTGATTTTAAAACAAAATGTCATTCTACAACTATTAACTTGTATGATGTCATTAAACTCTTAACTATAGTTTTACTGCCACTTTTGTTGCAATATGTTGCTTTACGTCATATAAGTGTGGCCGCAACCTGCAACATTGTATGTACCAAAATGAGCCTTAGTACTAAAAGCCTGCCTAATATAACTAAATATTATTGCTCAAACTTCGCAACGGACGTCTCTTCATAAATAGTAGTGAGTATTTACGTGGGAGTGTATTATCGAATGCGTTATCCGTGAACACGGTAATGGCAGGTAATAGCCGTCATTCTTCACAGATACCGTCCAATGGGTTATTCACTATTTGACCATTGACTATACGAAGTTGATATTATGGTCAAATGGAGAAACTAGAAATTGATATTTTTTTTCTGTATTTTCAAACATAATATCTTTGTAAAAGATTTTTTATAAGTAGTAACTTGTGAAACAGATATTAAATGTTTTTTTAAATAGCATTTTTTAAGATTTATGAATCCTATTTAAACTTCTAATTATGAAATCAGATTCCAGATTAAGCACCTCAAAAAACAAAGAGATTTCGAAATAAAATTTAGATTTATTTAACCTTAAATATACCAAGGAAATCATTTTTATTCCTCTCATTTCCTTTCCAATCTCTATAACCCATAACTCTTCAACAAAGTAAAATACCTAACATTATTTCATTTGCAAGTGAAGTTGAATGAACATATAAGAGACGCGAATGAGTAACAAATATTTAAAAAACAGCGGTTATTTTTGGTAACAATCATCCAAAACGTAAGTATTTGTCAGTAATTACCTTCTTATGGCTGATACGATTATTCTATACAAATCTAATATTTATTTCAAGTTTAGGTATTTGACCATTTTCATGTAGTCATACACAGAATAACCCCACCGTCCAAAATTGTCCGTTTAATCATAACGAGCGCATTATTGCCCACACTCCTAAACATCTCTGCATAAAGTTGGCGTAGTAATGTGTAGCGATACGATTAGCTTGGCCTGTGGTGTAAAATTTAGTAATAATGCTAATTTTACGGTACAACTTGAAATTACTTTATGGGGTAGGTACCCTCATACTATTCAATCCTCATTTGATTGTATCTAACCTCTGTGGCTTGTCACCCAGAGATTCCGGGTTCGATCTCCGGTCAGGGCAAGTTGGAAAACGGCCTTTTTCAAACTGTCCTGGATCTTGGATGTTTATCTATATACCTATATGTATTTGTTATAAATTATAGCATCGTTGAGTTGGTATCCCATAAAACAAGTCGCTCCAGCCGTGTGGTTTCCGGCAGAGTAGAATAGAACCACTCCAAGTCTTTCTGTGGATGTCGTAGAAGATACTTAGGAATTACAAGCTATACAAAGCTTATGAATATAAATGAGACCTCTCTAACCCGTCTGGCCAACGTGGGGAGTGAAGGCCAAGTCCTCTGTACTGAGAGGGTCGTGCTCCTGCAGTGGAGACTAAAAAGACCTGAAAAAGAAAAAAAATCACAAATCTCGAATTTACCTTAGGGCTAGCTCAATCAGTGCCCTATTTATTAATTTATTTATTAAAAAAAGTTTTGTACTCGTACGAATGAAAAGCACCACAACCGTGTGATTCTCACCCACGTTCAATGCTTCTCATAGACAATTTACATTACATTTTGAAGTGACGCAAATATGTATGTCTATTCTTTACGAAATAACACTATTTTTCAAATCTCTACTATTAGACCATACCCCAATTAAAGTCACTACGTGCGCCACTCACCCACACCTTTGTAACACGTTACTTCTGGAGTTACTTAACACAAATTTCCTTACCTTTATGTAAATAATTTACTTGTTAAATCTTTACCAGTTATGCCTTATACCTTACTGCAATTAAAGCCATTGAATCGTGCCAAATACAAGCCAGCCAGAAAATTTACTTTTTCCTTAGAAGTGACAGGAATAGACAAACGTGTAGCTACATTTCTCTCTAAATCTCTGTCCAGTCGTAACATAGGCCATTCCCCAATTAAAGCTCCTATATAAATGAATGATCGTGCTATGCTCACCCACATGTATAATAGACTAGCTGTCCCCGTGGGCTTCGCTCAACGTGGGAATTTGGGATAAAAACTATCCTATGTCCTTCCATAGGTATCAAACTATATCCATACCAAATTTCATCTTAATAGATTCAGTGTTTGAAGCGTGAAGTGGTAACAAACAATTATATCAAATAGAATAATTTCACTTCAACTTGTGAAGTAACTTAAATTTCCTAGCCTTTATGATGGTACTGGTAAATATTAAATCTCTACAATTCATGACTTAGACCACCCTCCAATTAAAGCCACACGATCGTGCGACGCTCGCCCACACGCCTGATAGACAATTCACGTTACCTTTGACTTTGCGACGCGTGTTTGACTGTGAAATTAACCTTTCCAAATCTCACCTTTGGATTTAGCAATTTTGTTGATACAAGGACAAGTGTAACATGATTTTTCAACTAAGCATGCTGTCATGAACGATGATTGAAAGATGTTTTCGTTTTAAAAATAGGTGAGCCTAGGAGAGATTAAAAATCACAGTAAGTACAAAGTTTTTTTATAATTATTTTCCTATTCATAATTATATCCCCTCACGCGTCTGCGCTAAATTCTTTTTATGGTCTGCGTTTGTTTATCTAAACCTGAGTTACAGTTATGCATTCAACACGGATTTAAAGACAACACACTAAGCTCAGTTTGTAGCTTGAATTTACACAAACACATGTAAGTCATTCAAGTAAGTCAGAAACACATTCAGATCTGCCGACAAAAACTTGTGAAAATGAGAACAAGCATTCGCCCATACATATCGAAGTCAGGACATCCAGTTGACAGTCGAATCCGTGAACCAATACGCCACACAGGCCAATTTGAAGCTGTCTCATGTAAAACTGATGATGTTATCATCACCCCGACATGTGCCGACATCCCAAGAGTTACACTAAGATAAAAGGTAGGCTTACACAAATATTTGTTACATACTCAGATCTGCAGACAAAAACTTGTGTAAATGAGAATAAGCATTCGCCAGTACATATCGAATCCAGGACATCCGGTTGACAGGCGAATTTGTTAACCAATACGCCAAGGAGGCCAATTTGAAGCTGTCTCATGTAAAACTGATGATGTGATCATCACCCCGACATGTGCCGACATCCCAAGAGTTACACTAAGGTAAAAGGTAGGCTTACACAAATATTTGTTACATACTCAGATCTGCAGACAAAAACTTGTGTAAATGAGAATAAGCATTCGCCAGTACATATCGAATCCAGGACATCCGGTTGACAGGCGAATTTGTTAACCAATACGCCAAGGAGGCCAATTTGAAGCTGTCTCATGTAAAACTGATGATGTGATCATCACCCCGACATGTGCCGACATGCCAAGAGTTACAGACGTTAGAGAACGGTTCTCACGCCGCCGCCGCCCGGAGGCACTGCGCGCGCACGACTCGCCAGATATAAAATTAATTTATCTATAAGTAATGTGGCTAAACTATGGACGAGAGGAGGATAGCTGGGAAAGAAAGGTTTAAGGGGATACTTGAAGTGGATTCAAAATAAATAATTTGAAAGGAAACGGAGATATCATTTAAAATTTTGTCTTGATCAAGCCCTAGATAACCCTTCAAACTATTTTATGATCTACTTTTCTTCGCAAACTAACCAAAAATGACCGTTTTGCGCAAATGTACGTAAAAAAAGCTCCACGTTCTTGCTTTACACTGTAAACATTAGTTCATAAAATAGTTTGGCTTGATCAAGACAACATTTTTAATGACATCTCTTTTTCCGTTCAAATAATTTATTTTAAATGGGGGCACTGGACCCCGAGAAATACAGATAGCCCCTTAACCAAAAGCGAATATTGCAAAAAATTATCTCGACATATACCTACATATTAATCACGCCTATTTCCCATGGGTACCTATGATCTGGACATATGTCAGGTTTTTATAAAAAAATTAGGTAAACTATCTTCAGTATAAGAACCAAATGAAGCTGTAGACAAGTTGAGAATAGCTGGAAAAGAAAGGTACCTTTTGTTGCCCTATCAGACATATTTTTAAATTGAAAGCTTGCGTTACCATGTCACACATTTTTTTTTACTTATGTGGAAAATGTAGAGCAACTTAGAAGGCTATAAAATGTAGTCTTGAAACGGCAGAGTTCTTTTCTAAGATAATAATTATACAAATAAAATCAAACGGAAAATTTTTAACTCTCTCATCGAAATTTATCAATTGATTCTTAATAGTAAACCAAGTAAGTAACATGATATAACTAAAACCTAACCTATTAGCACATAAAAAGTTCCCTAAAAACGTAATAGCATGGCAACACTAACGATATATTTTGTAACGTTTTAGCTTTCTCCACGGTCTCTCGTGATTTACTCGCTCGCAAATCGTGCCCTGTATTTTGGTCTGTTTAGGTGAATTTAACGAAATCTTCTTGCGAATTGTTATTCATAAAACAGACTATTTATTACTACCTATATGATATCCACAAAATAGAATATGTATTACTATATGACTTAAATACAACATTTTGCCTAAAGGCATACTTAAATCTAAAAATTAAAGGTAATACTGGTTAAATCCATCCCACCCAAAAAAAAACTTATCTAGCGAAAGACCTCAGATTTTAAAATACAGTCCATGTTACGATCATAATGTGATGAAACTGACATAATCTGACTTGATCACAGACGCTCCTTAAACAATAAAAATAATAGATATAAAATAACTATCCACCTAAGTTACTAACTAGGAAACACTACTATGCCGAATAAAGATGTTGATTTTGTATAGTACATCGTCTGTTTTGTAAAAATCGGTCAGATATGTATATAATTATATACACTCTGTCATTTATTTCTTTCGATATAATTAGTAAAAAATTTAACCCTATCTACCCTATCATTTCTGCTAGGTCGCAAAGGTGAACTAGTAGACAATAGCATTAAGTTTTACCTTTTGTACTATAATCTTAAGATTTTAAGTGTAATAAATGTAAATGTAAAAAAACAGCATTTGAGTTTCAGCAAATGGATAATAATAATAAATACCTATGTACATTTTTCGAGTTAGTCGCCACATTTGTAATTGCGATTAAAAATGGTAACATTAGTAATTTCGCTCTTAACCTTAGGACTTAAAAGTAACATCTATGAGTCCTAAAAAGTCCTTGTCTTTTTACAAAACCAGTAGAAAAGATTTGTACAAAGCAAATTGCTCGCAACAAACGAACAAACGTGTTTCTAAATCCAATTAGTCGCCTATTTCCCTGTTTCCCATGCCAATGTGCGCAATTACCACGCTCTATTGGAGCATGCTCTTTTGTTTCTGCTCAGAGTCTGGAACCACGCTACTCGGATAGTTGCAGCATATCCTTGAAGGAGCTCGATAGCAGCGAGTGCATCATTACCGCGTACCTCGACGTCATATGCTAGAAAACCAGACACAATTGGGGTGTGGACTAAAAAAATATTTTAGCTCATTAGATAGACTATAGACTATAGAAGATACCTCTCCAAATCGTCTGGCCAGCGAGGAGAGTGTAGGTCAAGTCCTCTGGCTGCTCTGGCCAAGTATGGCTCTGGTAATACAAAGAGGGTCGTGCTCCTGAGTGGAGACTAAAAGACCTGATGATAATGAGATAGACTATTAAAAAGTGTGGTATACGTTTTTTTCTTTTCTCTGATTTGCAAATAATAGAAGATACAGCGCATTTAAATTTCGCGTGACGTCACGATCAATTACAATTTTTAACCAAAGGTGACGTATATCACCCCCATTCTGAAACTTCGAAGCGCTGTGTCTTTGTGATTTTTTACTACTTTGCTAAACGAAAAAATATAGGTTCTTTATTTTTGGATGATCTAGTTGACGGGTTGAATAAAATAATATATTTTTTACCCAGTCCACATCCCTGTAATAAAACAATGCATTTTTGTACAGATCTGCTCACCACATACGCATACGAGCATTTGAAGCAATCTAAAAAAAAAGACATGCATGAAAGTATGAAATTCTTTAAAACATTGAATTTTGTAGAGATGCAATAGCGTATTTATTTATGGCTAAGAGTGGCCAGGAAGTTGCCAGGGCAAGAAGGCGATTCCATGCCCTGATAATGATGATAATAAAATGAAATATTTATTTCATATACAAATTATAAATAAATACAATAAATAGTAAACATTTTTTTCCAAGTTAAACGTACAAGCCGGTGCTCCCAGCTGACAACATTGTATGGCAGCCGTTAAGCTATGTCAGATGCTTTTAAGCAGCCTGAAATTCTGACATCAGTTTTGGCTACATACCCACACTATAAACAAACAATAGATATAAGTTGAAGCCTATTTTTACTACGCGCCTCCGTAGTGCTAAATATTGTTAGTAAATATATAAGTATAGTAAAAGCAAGAAAAGTAATCTAAAAAATCATTATCATCATCATTTTAGCGCATAATGTCTGCTACTGGACATAGGCCTCTCCCAAGGATTTCCAAAAAGACCGATCTAGAGCGAAAATTAACTAATCAATTACTTAATAATATACCCAATTTTCAGTACTAAAAACAAAAATATCGTGACTGAGTTTTGTGTGCTGGTATACCAAAAGTTAAGCTCAAGGCAATATCCCTATTACTTTTAAACCAAAACTATTCAATGAAATACCAGACATATTAAAGGTTTATAACATACTTATAGTAGCTCTACTACTTGTACTAGCTCTATTGAAGGTCTTTAAATACTAACTACATCCTTTCCAAACCTCAATAATAAGGAAGAAGAAGATAAATGCAACTAAATGTGCGTCAAATTGGCATTTTAAAATGCACACATAACATGTAAATATTATATTGTGAGTTCGACTGGACAAACCTAATAAACATGTGCTCGCCTGACTTATGTTTTATTTTGGTCCGTTTAAACTTTTCTTTGCAATACGTAGAGTTAAGATAAGTTAGAAGTGGCATTCTTTTCGTCTAAAACATTTTGAATGTATTGACTAAACTTGAGAACTTAGTACGTATGTTATTTTGGACACGTAAAAATGTGATGTTTATAGATGTTCATCTAAATATGTATTTATTATATAATATATTATCGTTGAGTTAGCATCCCATAACACAAGTCTCGAACTTACTTTGGGGCTTGCTCAATCTGTGTAATTTTTCTGTATACAAAAAAAATCCAATAAATAAAAAACCTGTTATGAGATATTTTCTTACAAATATCATCGCCAAAAAAAATATATTATATTTTTATGCAACGTGATGCAGTAGTGAACTTTGTAATTTTAAAGTTTTAAGTAATAATAAGTACTATTTAGTTAGGTACTTAAATTGAGGTAAACAATCTAGGCATGTCTTTTTAATGAAGTATTTTAATTTAATTTTTAAATAATTTATAAAATAATGAATTTGTAATTTGCAAAAGTGTTGATTTATAAAGTGTATATATTACAAATAAAAAACATGTCAAGATTGTTTATCTTTATTTAAGTATCTAAAAATAGGATATACCTATACTACACAAATGAATCATAGTTACTAAAAATAAAACCCTTTCATAATTATTCAACCAGGGGCACAATTACGAACTATGTTCATTAAGAAAATAGCAGTGGCGTTTAATTAAATAATGTCGAATATGTGAATGCCAGTTATAATACGTTTAGATTATAAAGTTAATAAAAGAGATAGATAAAAATGAAATTCCCTCGAAACCGATCAGCTGGGTAACTTCACATTCATCACACATCATGCAGTACCATAATAATTTAAAACATTTGTTTCTATTTTTAAATTGGCAAATGTGTTTAAATATGCAATAATTCACTGTGTAGTGTTAAAATAAAAATACAATGCCGGGTCGATAAATTTAAAGTCTGCTCCAGACAAACATGAAAAGCGACACTGACTTGCTTTGGTATTTATTTGGTTAATGTCCACTTTTGTCTCCAACCATGTTTCTCGGATGTTCACTTTATGGCGCTGGACTCATCGCGACCACTTATAATTTTAATGCCCCCACCCATCATTCAAACATAAACTTCATCCCAAAAAGTCATTTTAAAGGTTATAACATTTATGGCCTAGGTCTTATCGTAACTAAGCCATAAGCTGTAAATAAAGCTTCAGAAAGCTCGTGATTTAATAATTCCACTTATATTTACTAAGTCATTCATTATTAAATTTTCAGCACGTCATATTTCACGGTGTTCTTAAGATAGAAATTACTCGGTTTATTGCGGAAATATCATGTCAATTAAATTTATATTCTATGGTGTTCACGACAGATATTTACAACTACAGTCATTTTATGTTCATACAGCTTTTCTATTGGTGAATTAGTGAATCATTAATAAAGTCGTTCTTATTCTTTATTTAGATAGATATATTGTTGTTTAACTTAGACAATAACCCAGCTATTCATCTTCTCTGTGTAAGTTTTCGTTTTAGGACAGGTTGGATCCTAACACAACCCAATCGACGGACACGGCGAGCGTGACCCACTGACAAAACAAGTCCGATCGCACATTGTTTTCCCATCGCAGTCAATCCCATTCAGAATCTCATTACACTTCAAAAGGCAGCTTCAAAATCTGGCGCAACACTGTTCTCATGGACGTGGCTGTCGTTAGGGCAGCGTGAGGTGACCATTACTGCGTACAAAGAGTTGCCTAAAATAGAGAGCTTTTGTGAGGCGGGTTGAGGGACGAGGTGGGGGCGGGGCGGTCGCCGGTTAGCCGGCGGCTCAGTCGCGCCGCGCCGCACAGACGCCTCGCACGCCGCAACTACGCGTGCCTTCTCAAGGCGCACGCGCACGCGATAACGTCCCCCGCCGCTCCTCCTCTCACCGACACGTGCTCCGAGTGCCCATGTAATAACAGATCACCATGCAAGAGCAAAGTTCATCGCGATCAAGCAAATCGACCCTCAACTCCTTGGAAAGCGCTATCATCAAACTGAAGAACAATCTGCAAATACAAGACAGCAAAACTACAGACATGAACAGTTTGCTCGCCGCTGACCCACCGTCGCCACATTCGGATACAAAGTCGAATGCAAGTAAGAGTCCAAGTTCATCTTCATCAACAAACTTTAACTTGTCAATAGCGTCTGCGGCGCTGTTACAAGAAAACATGTTGCAACGATCGCTCCAGGGCGTAGTTATTTCCTTACAAAATGCAATGATGAATTCGCTGCAACAAGCCGCCCTATTGCCTTCGAACTCCGCCGCAGCCGCAGCGTTAAACTTGCAAGCATTGGAATCTTATTTGACTCTGCAACGTCTGACATCAGTATCCTCTGTAAATAGTACGAGCCAACCTGCGGCATCTGATAATAGCTCTTCAAAACAGGATATACTAAGGATAGCTACAGCAAGTGCAAAGATCAGTGAAGTAGATGCGACGGAGAATACTAGAGAATTGTCTCCCAAGACTCCTGAAGAATATCCGTTATCAGATGCTATAGCAGCTGAAGATGTAGATTTATCTGAAGAAGTAGAGGAGGACTTAGCTTTACTAGACAATGAAGATGAATTCACATTAGAACAACATTTGGAATCAACATCAAAAGGCTACGGTTATAACTCACAAAATCTAGATAATGGATACCCAAGTCTGCTAATGAACGCAATGTATCAACAACAAATGAATGGGAACTCACCGCAAGCGCCTTTGTCGCCTCAAGCGTCCAATTCATCAAAGTCGACAAATAGCTCCACATCATCGACTGGAAGTAGTATATCAAATAAGCAGAAAACTACTGGGAGTGGACCTAGAACGAAGAAACAGTTTATTTGCAAATTCTGTAATCGCCAGTTTACGAAATCGTACAATTTGCTGATACACGAAAGGACGCACACCGACGAGAGGCCATACTCTTGTGACATCTGCGGGAAAGCTTTCCGACGGCAAGACCATCTCAGAGACCACAGGTAAATTATTATTCACATATTCAAAGTTTTGATTGAAACTAATCTTTGGCTGACCTCTGAGGTCAACTGGAAAGTGATAATGATCTTTATTATATTAAATATCTATTTGCTTGACGGGATCATCATTAGAATATACATATCGTTTGTTCACTATATAGGTTTTTAATTGAATACAAGAAATATGACCGACAGGTTTTTTCACTTGAATTGTATAATGCATGAATAACTTAAAATTTATTTATGATTAATATTATAGGCAACAGAAAACAGGTCTAGATTTCATCACAGGTGTTAAAACGTTATTAGAATAGCTAATAAAAACAAAATACAATTTGAATATTACTTTGTAATTGGTACACGCCTTATTAACATAAGTATAATATTAATATTAATAATAACGTTAAAGAAAATGATAGCGTCGATGAAATATGTAACAAGAAATAGAGACATAGTTGGTTGAAGACCCAACCGTTCCGAGAATCGAAATTACCTTCTAAATAACTTTTTAATGTCTCATCGTGGGCATAGCTGGTTCTTTATCTAAAACATTATCTTCACACCTTAACCCTAAATAAGTAAATCAATTGCAGTGATTAATATTGTTTCGTTACCATGAATGTCGGGATCGGATGGCCGACCCTTTTATGAGATAAAAGTATGTCTTGGTATATCCAACGCTCCACGATTCTCATTTTTCGATATCAATAAAAGATTTCGGTCGCCGAGTCTCACCGCGAAACGTTATGAACATCTTTTGAATAATGGCGGTGTGGGGAAAAATATTTAAAACAAAAAGGGTTAAGTATGGACCGGGCAGATGGTATCGACAAGTCGTTCGTCACGCTCGTAAATTATTTCACAAAACCGCCGCTAATCCGAGAACAGGCGATGTTTTAATTTTGCCTTTTGATTTTTGTTCTCTTGACTTCATCGGATTCCTTATAAATCTCTAAGTATCTTTTTTATCATGAAATATTTTTATGTTATGCAAAAAACCTGAATGCATACATAGATAACATTAAATGGCATCTAATCTCTAAACACACGATGGAGCTATCTCTAAAACAATAAATTTGATAATAGCATTACAACAAGTCATAATATCTGTTAATCTATTGCTTTACTTTGGGATCGTCGTCCAAAAAAGAGGTAAAGGTGTTGAATTTTTAACACCTGTCTCTCGGCGATTTCCTCTCAAATCACCGTATCTCTTGGGCAATAAAATAAATTCCGTGTAGGCGCTGGAGGGCTAACGCGAGCCGGGCCGGGCCTGTCGATGTTCAATCGATGTCCGTTGACACGATACATTATAATGGGCCGGGGCAGGCGTTCGACGGGTTTTAACAAAGCACGTGGTGATCCTGACGTGGGGATTAATATGGACGACAAAAAACACGATAAACCCTCGCATGTACATGTTCGATTCAAGCTTTAGATATTTTTTACTCGGTCGATGATTATATCAAATTAATTTGCGTCTAAGCGTTTTTAAATAACATTACACGATCTATATTTCGATTAGTAAATGAGTTATTTGCTGCGGCTATCAATTAGTCGATTATAATTGCAAGTTTAATTAAATTGTTGCTGTGTTCAAGTTAGGCCTAGCGCTGCGCTTGCGCCTATCCATGTCACGACACGCTTCGTCGGCCGCGTTCAAGCCTAATCACCGTGATCATCTCTCGTTTTATACTGAATTATTCTTTCATTCATCATCTTATACACCTTCTTATCGTCACCGATCTAACTTATATCGACGATTATTACAGGTATTACGTTACGTTGAACACGTCGTAATTTTCTCCCCGGATCTGTTTGTTTATCGATACTTACAGAGATAATTTCCTCCATTCGTGTATTCGATTGCCGGGTTTCTTGTTATGCGTTATTATTGATTACACGTTGCTTCGTGTTAATTGCACGTTGTACGTCTAAATTTAATTTGGAAGCCTCGGTCGGGTTATCGAACATTCTAAATTCGTTATGATTTACGGTTGTTTTTTAATTATGATTAATTTTATTTACATCAGCTTAGTCATTTTATTAATATTCAAGCTATAATTATAGCTTTAACTTACTTAATTTGAAGTAACGTTTATCACTTGAGTCACAAAAGCTAAATCTGTAACCGGATCTTCCCGTAGTAACGATTCATGACAACGGTCACCATAACCCCTGTTCCAAAGCATTACAAGTTTACAACGCCCAACATAATGATCAAGTTTCATTTCTCAGTTTACTTTAACCGAGAGCATTACATTTGTTGATGCCTCGCCTGCGTGGTGTAAATTAATGATATTGGTTATAAAAAGATGAGTGCTTGCCAATTTATTACCAATATCCCGCGGGCCCATGTTTGCCTCCCGCCCGTTTTAACACAAGGTGTGCAACACGCTAAGGCTGTGTTTCGGCGCCTGAAGACATGATGTATTTATTGAACACCTTCAGCATCCTTGTTTAAGAAATTACTCTATGTTTTCCTCTTCCGTAGCTAAAATACTGATGTTGGATGGGTAAAAAAAAAAATTATTTAGTCCGTCAACTAGATTATCCGAAATAAAGGACCTATATTTTTTCTTTTAGCAAAGTAGTAAAAATTCACAAAGATACAGCCCTTTGAAGTTCCGGAGTGGGGGTGGTTTACGTTACTTTAGGTTAAAAACCGTAGCTGATCGTGACGTCACGCAATTTTTTTTTCCTCAGTATCTTTGTCATTATTTGCTAATGAGAGAAAAGAAAAAATACGTATACCATACTTTTAAATAATATAACAAAAGAGCAAAAAAAAAAATTTTTTCCTCATCCCTATTGCATTTATTCTTATTACAAAATGCTGACTAATAATATTATTTTAGGTTTAAATTATTACCATCCATACTAAATCTTAAAAAAATCCTGTCCAATTGTCGTAAATACCTTTGGTTAAGGATTACAGTTCTTGGTAAAAAAATCTTACTTGGAGTATTAAATTATTCTTTACGCCTTTTTTTGTCTATTAAATTAAGAATATTATTGATCATAATTCATATACTGTAGTTAAAGAAGAAGTATATTTCTGTATGCTTATTTTAAATCCATAGAGTGACAAATTATAACGCCATTCGTCTTACAACGAAACGCTAACTAACTTTGATACTTAGTTTAAACCTTTATCTACTTAAAACCAGTTAACATCTATCATTATGTCATTTTTTCATTAATTACTTGATTTGGGTGGGTTTGAATATGAGAGAAATCTTTGGATAAATAGGCCTAAATAACCGACTTTACAATAAATGTATAAATTACGTTTTTAACAATGGCTTTACTTTCAGATACATCCACTCCAAGGAGAAGCCATTCAAGTGCCTGGAATGCGGTAAAGGTTTCTGTCAATCAAGAACCCTGGCCGTCCACAAAATCCTGCACATGGAAGAGTCCCCTCACAAATGCCCCGTCTGCAGTAGAAGCTTCAACCAAAGGTCGAATCTAAAGACCCACCTCCTAACACACACTGACATAAAGCCTTACAACTGCTCTTCCTGTGGGAAGGTTTTTAGGCGAAACTGTGACTTGAGACGTCACAGCTTGACTCATAATCTTGTTGGAATATCATCCGTAAACACCTCGCCTAGTGGAAGCAATGGAAAAAGCCCTTTACTTAATCCTAATTTTCCTATCGATAATTTAGATACAGAAGATGAGAATTAGCAAATTTTGTAATGATGTGAAATGTGTACAGTGTTATAAAAGACTGATTAAATACTTATAACGTTGCCTTATATGTAAGATGTTTTATCTACCTACACGTTTTTAGAACTAGTAACAGATAATTTATGCGGTTATGAACTCGTACCTACCCGTGTATGAAACAGTCTTTTTTATGTATGTAAATGACAAATAGTATTATTAAAACTTTTAAAATTCAGTTCGTTATCTTCAAATATGTGATGCTCTTATTTCATGGCATCATACACACTTTATAGAAATTGTAGTTTTTTTTGTCTTTATTATTTTTTTTTCTCAATGTTTTTTAATATGTTTAAAGAGAAGATACATATACATTTTGGCTTTTTCGATGAGGTTATAACATTCAATGTGCGATAGAAAGCATTATGCCCGATATATACTTTTGTACATGGGTTTTTCTCACTTTATCATTTTAAATACATACATCTATTGAATAAAAGTCTAGCCTGAATTATGTTATTCTATTCGTTTTTGATGAATTCTTGATTAAAACCAATAGATTATTAAAAAGTATGATATAACGTATTTTTCTTATAACTGATTTGTAAATATTGACGAAGATACAGCGCATTTATATTTGTCTCAATCAGCTACGATTTTTAACCAAAGGTGATATAAATCACCCCCACTCCGAAACTTCAAAGAGCTGTATCTTTGTGAATTTTGACTACTTTGGTAAACGAAAAATTATGAGTTCTCTATTTTTTAATAATCTAGTTGCCGGACTAAATTAAATAACATATATTTTTACCACTCCACATCCCGATTCTAATGTTTATTAAAATACTCTAATTTACACTATATTGGAAGTACTGGTAAACAAAACTTGTACTTAGAGAAAAATATATATACTTGCCTATTTACACAACAGTGAAATTTAAATAATTGAAAAGGTAAAGCGTATAAAAAAATTGCAATAAGATTCGAGAAATGTTCGGTTCTATTAGTATTATTTAGCGTAAGTTTCTTCTTAAATCTTGTACATTATCTGATCTCATTTTTATCTGTAAATATAAATAATAGGTACCTAAGTCAAGTCCCCACAGCCGTCCATTTTAATATAAGATGTATAAAATGTAAAAGTATATTTTTGGTATATTTTTGTACATTAAGGAGAGTCTTCCTCTGTTTTTGAATGGCAGTGTTTCTAAAAATTCTTAATAGTTTATTAGATTGTAATAAAAATGATCAAATCTACAGTATTTACGTTTTATTTTTCCTCATACGTTAAGCAATACCAATAAAAATTTATATTTACACTTAACTATACAAACGACAATCATACTTAGGTAGTTACTTACGGAATAAATTTTAATAGAATGAAAAGAAAAAAATACTTAAAATTCTCACTAAGCTATCTCATTAGATTAAATTTGATCAATATATATAAAATTTATTGACTAAAAATCTTATAATTTACTCGTTTAACTATGGCATAATCTGTCTATAAAATACAAGTGGAACAAATGCCAAAAATAGGCCTACGCCATTTTCTGCCAAGGTAGGTAGCTAGTGGGCATATTATAGTTTTATGTAAAAAATGGTTTAAAAACCTCTTTACTCCGGATTTATACTTAAACAGTTCACATAACTTTCACCAAATCACAAACTTCTTCATTCATTTATGCCTTTTATGAAATTGATTCCATTCAATACAAGTTATTGATAAAAAGATTTAGTTCCTTGGAAAATTAATAGATGGCGTTAGGAGTATCTTATTTAAATGTTAAAAAGTACAACTTATGGATATATTGTAGATGTCGATATTGTCTCTTATTATAAAGATATTCGTATACAAAAACATTATTCAAATTGAAGTAAATAATTAATCTTACTTATATATCATCAAAAACATTCTAAAGAAAGTAATAACTTATGGATACGTCTTCAACAATGTTTAGCAGGGTAAAAAACATCGTTTTTAGATTCCTCTATGAGAAATAAGCAACAGTAAAATATTAACATCATTGACATTAATAAGATACTATAGTGTTAATATATTGTGGTCTTTGATATACAACGTGGAAGGGATGTACCCGTAATAAATCGAACTAAGGGCTATACTAGATCACTATAGTATAATAAAATTAAAAAAAGTCAATAAACAAACAAAAATTGCCTTTTAATACCAAAGTGTGCAGCCGCCGGGACAATTTGTACGAAATTGACGATTTTTTTTTTTCTTCGTTGTTTTTTTAATTTCATTATACTTTAGTGGTCTAGTATAACCCGTGGTTCGATTAATTACGGGTATGTCCCTTCCACGTTGTATTTAAGACACAAGGTTCTAGACTTCATAAAAGGTCATCACCCTAATTAATCGCATAACGCATTATAAAAAAAAAATCTATTAAATTTAATATAAAAACAAAAAATAAATAAGAACAAAATTGTCTAAATTACTAGATTTATTTTTAATTAATAATCTTTATTGCCAAAATACTAATAATGTAGGAATAAAACTAATCGCAAATGCAAATAGGTGAATTTAATTCTAGGCTTCCCGATAGTCCACGTAAGTAATATAAATTTCATAGATAAATTCTTAGTTATCTCTTAGATAGTTGTTCCATTCACGTTTTTCCTTTGAAAATAATTCTGATGTTAAAATATTCTATGTCTTAGAAAGTTACAACATTGTTTATCTCTGCTGTAAATTTAATTAAAATTTTATAGATGATTTTACGTATTGGAGTATAAACATAAACGGCTTGTAAGACATAAATGTTACTATGAGTGTAAGCAAATAAGTATAGTCAATTGTCACTACCTACCATATTATAGTTAAATAGTCAAAAATATTCTATCATCATAATTTGTACACGTACTTATGACATCTACCTGCTTAAATGTAATAAAATGATCCTTTGAACTTATTTCTCCTAAAATAAAGCAGTATCACAACAGATGGGTTGAAAAGTGTAGTAATTATAAACTTCTATGTAAAAGGCAGGACGAAACGCACTATTAGCAACAAAAGAGGACTACCAAGCTTGAAAAATCGATTCAATTCAAGCCCAAATCGACACAAGGAAGATTCACATGAATAAAAAGGTCCATTGATACAGTCCTACACAAAAGCGACTGAGTGTATCAAAATGACATAAAGCTCAATTCCTTTGGTAACAAAACACGTATAATGGGGCCACATGTCTTAGTTTTTTTGAGATTTTGAAAATGGATGACGTGTTAAAATGGTAACAAATTGTCTTGTTCGAGTGTTGGGACGCTTGGCTTTAAAACCGCCATATATAACGTCGATTCGCATTCCGAATTCAAATTGAAGCATGTGATTCGTTACGGATTTTGGTGTTTTTTTTTTACTAAAGTTAGGGCAAAGTTAATCATTAATTGGTATAAGTATTTTAACATCACCACTATCTAAACATATGCTGTACAAAAATATACATACATACCATATTATAGGCATATGGCTATATCTGGGATAGAATATATAAAGAAATCTGTATCGGTAATTTAATTTTATTATTTCTACTAAGCGTCAATTTTCTTGAAATATATCAAAATATTTTTTTTATTATAACATAAGAAAAACATTATCTAAAACAAATAGATTGAAAGTGAAAGGCATGTTCCATTCTAACCTACAATCATGTCAAATGAAATCAAAATTAAAGTCAACGTGAGAACACAATGTGACAAACAAAATGAAAACAACCAAGAGCCGCACCGTTCCATTATACGCTATGACAACATAATAATGGGACACCTTAGCCGTCTTATGGTACTGAATTATTCACAAATTACATAGCAATCATCTGGATCGGAAATCCCGCTGCGTTAAACAATAATGCACTTTTACGACTTTTTTTCTTTTTTTTTTTGCAAAAACAAGTCTTTGTCATCGACACCGAAATTACAGATATTGTCACAAAAGATTACGTTCCTTTAAAGGTGTTTGAAAAATATTTGCTTTGGACTCGAGTGCGTATTATACGAATTTAGTGGTGGTTTTTATAAAGACCACACACGGTGTGTAGGGTTGCCGTTTGGCAGTTTTTTGGCAGTCCGCTGTTATTTTCTTCAACTTGGCTCTTGATATGACGGCATTGAATAGGCTAATAAAATCTTAAACCATCTTCAAAGATAAGAGCTTAGGGCATTTACAGACGAGCGACAGTATACCCGTAAAAAGTCGCCGACTGTCGCTGACAGTGGCGGAGCCTCCTTAGAAGCCGATTCCCATCGAGTTCCCTTAGGGGCTTCTAACATATATGCATTTAATACTAATAACAATTATAACCTTCGTATATCGGCGTATATCACTTACTATTTTCATAAGCCGTAAACTAGTAGTATGACTGGATTGCACGCACCCACATATTCAAAATACGAAAATTCATTCTGGTTACTGAAATACACTCACAATGATAAATGCATAAACACTTTCAGATACATATTATTCACACTAAGTTAATAAAAATAAGCCGGACATGGAACGGCTTATTATATAGCTGTACTAGTCCAAATTCTCACCCAACGCCACTGGTCGCTGACCTGTGTTGCGCGACGGTCGCCGACAGGTCTCGCGGGTATATCGTCGTTTGTCTGTAAGAAAACTTAGTTGAAAAGACTTTATACGCGCCAGCTATAATATTGCTCTTCTTATGCAGTGCAAAAATTATATCAAGGGAAAGAATTTTCCTTGATTTAATTTTAACTGTAAACGATATAGTCTTTACCTTGGTTTTGGCCTTTCGAAACTTGAGTCTCGCGGGTACCTATAGGTATGAAAGTAACAAACTTTACTTATAATATTTATATATACATAACCTTACTTGTTTAGTAGGGACGTATTCAAAAATGAAAGCTTTTAGCAACAAAAGACATCAACGAGCTTTTTAAAGTTAAAGGTTCTATGATTATTTCTTACCTTCATCATCATTATCATCATCATAATTGAACAGCGGTACTCTTATTGGTGGAGTTTCTTCCTTTCTATTCTTTTTTCTGCCAACGACTTGCTTCATATAGCTGTACCAGGGCTTTCCTCTATATTGCCTTCTATCAGAATGCGCATAAAATTATCATACCATATAAATTGTCCAAACATATTGCCTCGCCTATTTCCAATGATTTACTACATTGTTTTTTATGTGACTAACATTATGCCATCTTACTGCTAAGTAAAGGCTACAGAGTCAAATTAAGAGGGTGCGATAGCCCTACGTGTATAACGTCGCAGATTTTTTCGCTGTAGTGAAATTGTATAAGGTGTTTTGACAATGGTCGGTACGTGCGTCGCCGCGGTTCCGAATTTTAACCACGGTCGGTCGCCTGTTTGCCTTACGTTGTAAGTGTATGTGTGGCTTGCAGCTTTTTCGTGTAAACTTCATTAGGTACCTATATACAACGTTTGACGTAAAGGGGGTATCAACCCGAAAGGGAGTAAGCGCACTCATAAATGTGAACAATTTTTAGTATGGGACCATCCCTGAAATCCCAAAAAAAATGACCAGCTCCATACAGAATTAAATACTTACCGTGCCAAAATGTATAAAGCTGCAGATTCTTTCTTTGAGATTTCAGGGATGGTCCTGTAGTAAAAGTTGTTCATATTGATTGGTACGTTTATATTTAAGTATTTCCAATGATTAAAGTACATACGTGTCTTTTTACGTATTTTACAATATACCGTCTTATTGCTAAGTAAAGGCTACAAAGTAAAATTAAGAGGGTGCGATAGCCCTACGTGTATAACGTCGCAGATTTTTTCGCTGTAGTGAAATTGTATAAGGTGTTTTGACAATGGTCGGTACGTGCGTCGCCGCGGTTCCGAATGTTAACCACGGTCGGTCGCCTGTTTGCCTTACCTTGTAAGTGTATGTGTGGCTTGCAGCTTTTTCGTGTAAACTTCATTAGGTACCTATATACAACGTTTGACGGGTATCAACCCGAAAGAGAGTAAACATACTAATCAATGTGAACAACTTTTACTATCGGATGATTTATACAGATACAGATACATTTTCACGTCTATATCCCTGACGGGGTAGACAGAGCCCAGGGCCGTCAGGCCCAATGCCACGCTTAGCGTGGTGGTGGGCGTTAAGATGGAAAAGGAATCAAAATAGTGATGGGTTGCTAGCCGCATCGCCTATTACCATGATTCAAATCTCGCTTTTTCCCTGATGATTTATAATGGATATTAAAAAAATATGTTTTTAATATCCATACAAACTTTGGTCAGCTGATCAATCTTGTATGGGAGGCCGAAAATTATTTTTTCTTTTTTTAATATGTTTTCCTTGAAGAAATTGATTCAGAATTGTGGACTGAATTCTTTCTTAAAATTGGTTAGTATACCTACCTATTTTCTTAGATCCTGTATAAATTTTTAAACTAGGCAACTGTATTACTTACAAATGTAAGTACATATTTTACAAAGTTACATGTTTTCTTTAGGTACTCCTAATATGGCAAGTATGGTTTTTAATCTTTTCTAATATGAAAAAAATCGTGTTGTTATTTTATTATCTAGGGTTTAATAGAAAAGTGAAGAAAACAGAAAAAAAAATATTGCCTTTGTGGGGGAAAAAGAGATTAGAAAAAATTATGCCTTAATTATCTATATTATGTTTTCAAAAAGAGATTATAATTACTGGCCAAGTGTGAATCGGATACAAGCATTAAGGGTTCCGTACCATCATCTATAAAATAGTAATAATTAACGAAAACTAAACTAATAACTTAAACTACTTATAAATAGAAAAGCTCTGGCAAATCGCTGCCCCGTGGTAACGTGCCCAGAAGGCTGGCAGCATTGCCACGTTGTATGGCAATGCTTATCTTTTAAGCCAGATAAAGGCCAGCTCTCTGGTCACGCGTGATTTCAGTATTTTTAGTAGTGATTTTATTTTGTTTTTAGTATTTGTTAGAAATACATAATTTGTGAAATTTCAACTGTCTAGCTATCGCAGTTCTCGAGATACAGCCTGGTGACAGACAGCGGACAGACGGACAGACAGCGAAGTGTTAGTAATAGGGTCTCGTTATAACCCTTTGGGTACGGAACCCTAAAAACGATCAATTATATGATAGTTAGATAAATAAGAGCGATAACAACACAGTGCGGTCAAACAATTTTTTATTTTAATTTAATTTAATTAAGCATACTAATATTAGTAAACCGAAAGGGTTGTGTTAAAATGTATAGGGTTAATTAGAATGAAAAATAGTGTTGAATTTTCAAACAGACTACATTTTATTTGTAACTAAATACGTAAGTACATATTTTTTCGACGATATTTATAATGTTTTTAAAACCTTTTTGTGATTAATTGTTAATTTTCTTGAAATGATGATGATGACATTAAAGTGCTTACAAGTTTATTTGCCAGCCAAATTAAAAAACCCCGACTTCCAAGCGTTCACCCCTAATTACTTCTGAACCACTGAACCGATTTCCATCAAATATAGCTAAGAACTACCGCAAGGAAACTTGCTTTTACGAAATCGGTCCATCCGTTCCAGAGCTACGATGACACAGACATACAGACATTGGCGTCTAACTTATAATACCCCTCTTTTTATCGGGGATTAAAAATATTTTATAGTAACATGATCAACTAAGGCAGAACACAAAACCGCAATAAATGAAGCTTACTTCATATATCAAGGTAGGTAGGTAAGTACTTAATGATACCTAACTATTTTTTTTTTAATACGCTATTTTCCAACGAGTCAAATCAGATACTTTTTTCTAAACGTCAAAACAAACAGTTTTTATGGGATTTTGTATGAAATACAGGCAGATGACGTCACAGTTTTTCAGAGTCAAATAGCGCTCTTGTTATCAATTTCTCTGCAATAACAAATTTAAAATCACGTTTAAATGGATATTTTCAAAGACAAGTGGCATTATTTTGCGACGTTTTATTTTGTTATCAGTACAAAATAATTTAGTTTTGGCATAGGAAAATACCCAATTGTGTCATGGCAAGCATTCAAAGCTTCCGATCGGTCGTTTTGAAAATCCTTGGGGGAGGCCTATGTCCAGCCGTGGCCTTTCTGTGGCTGATATGATGATGATGATGATGAAGCATTCAAAGAGTTACATTTTAATTACATAAGTAAATATTCCCCCTTGGTGACTATTTTCAAAGCGTGCGGTATCACAAATACGAATTAACGTTGACATTGCGATTGTGGCGTATACGAACTTCACCAACTAAGTGCATATTACAGTTCCAGATTAGATAACTCCAATGGTCGAGGGAACTATTTGCAGAAATTATACTTGAATAGTCATGACTGTTTTATACGGTCAGTACTGCTACAAGATCTACTAGTGCATGTTATTCGTTTTACTTATTTTTTTATTAAAAGTTTTTTGATCTACAATTAACAGGCGGACTTAAGTGGCACATGATCGAGAACCTGTTATAACATAACTTATTTAGAAGATGAAAATGTATTCTTCTTTTAAAAGTTTTCATATCTCTAATGATAGAGACAATGTAAGTACTACAGGCGTTGGACTGCATATCTTGTCAGCTCATTGTAAATTCCTGGCGAATTTAAAACTAGCAATCCCAATATGATGAATAGCAGGTGAGTTACTGATTTAAAAAAAAAAAACAAAATTCGAATTTGTTTATTAATTAACAGGATTATTACAAGCTGAATTGTGACCGAGAAATTCTTTTAAGAAAAGACTACTTGTGTGAGAAGTCATAATAAGTTGACAATAAATATGTATATATTAACTATCAAGAAATTATTTGGTATTTTAAAAAAATATTTATCATAACAGTTTAAGCCCTTGTATAAACAAACAGATTCTTAGAACTATGTTCTACTATATCTATGCGACCGTCAATTTTTATCTACCTAAAATGCGTACTGTTGCTGACTTCACATGAGCATACTATTCGCATCACCATTATCTCTGCAACGACGAGTGCTAGTAATAGTATAGATCAAACACAGTCACAGAATGGACAACTCTTATAATCTGCCTATGTAGGTAAAGAATACTAATTCGATAAGATGCTAAGGTAAAGAGCTGTTTATTACATTACTAGCGGTTTTTCAAGTTACGCGATACCGGGCGTGGTCTGCACTTGGATTGGTGACCACAAGAGGCATGAAAATTTTTCGAGCTCCTCCGTGCTTTGCAGTCAAGCTATGTCAAATGCCTTTAGACAGCTTGAAAAATCTTAGACCAATGTTGGCCACATACACACAAGAAAAACTACAACATATGATAGGTAAGTCGTAACACGGAAGGAATGAATTTGAAACAACAAAATTTTGAACCACTCCTAAAGACAGAAGTTTCACTTACTTATTATGCACTTCATCCATTGAACACTCGTAATAAAATACAGAATAGCGAACGTTATTATTTACTTTGATATTTTTAGTTTTAGCCGGAGTCACGCCATAGTTGAATAGAGTATTGATTAGTACATAGGCTGCTTGAGGCGCGGGTAACACAGCACGCAAAGAAATATCAGACTACCTCTACGAGAAAAAACGCTATTGTAACTAGAACTTCTGTTTGCACTAACTAGCTACACCACGCGCGCGTGGTGCAGCTAGTTACTTATAAATAAAAAGCCCTGACGAATCGCTCCCATGGTCACGTGCCCAAAAGACTGGCAGCATTGCCACGTTGCATGGCAATGCATAACCTAAAAAAACGACGGGTTGCACTCTGGGAGTGCCGGCAGAAGTGAAAACTTGAATATTAACGTTGTGCATTTTTGATATTTCGGAATGGTTAGGGAATAATTTTGCACGAATTGCTTTAATTGTCAGTATAAAATATTTCAAATCTTTTCTGAACCACAGTCTGTCACAAATGTCACAAGCATGACCAAATTCATTTTCAACAAAATCATTTTCAAATACACAGCAGTATGGCCACTACACAGACGGTCGAGCCATCAGCTGTCACCATCCATGGATGCGCGTAGCACGCTGTAACATAAACACACACGAACATTCGCGCAAGCGCCCTGCGCCGTCTTACGAATTTTCGATCAGGTCACGTGTCCTGACGCGAGTTTAACATTTTTTACCCATTCCAAAAAAAGTGCACAACGCCGCTAAATAAGTTTTCACTTCAAAAATGTCTATTCAATTCATATTTTTTGTAGCGTCAGGACTTTAACAACCATTCTGTACCTACACTTAGTCTTTGGCGTGCCCACGCGTCGTGTCGTAGTTGACAGTAACGGCGCGGTCCAATAGCTGGCTAGATAGTGGCCGCACACGTCGACCAGGCAGACCCGTTTTCAGTCTTAACTCTTAACGCTGATTATACGAGATTTTTACGGCTTTGCTCGATAGGGTTTCGTTCCAGCGGACAATAATGTTAGTTGGGAATCGCTTTATAATGATTTGACGAGCAATTGGCACTGATGTAATTAATGGTATAGTGTACTTATGCCATTAATTTATTTTTTTGCAAATGTGAACTTTTTGAAGAGATCTTAGTTATCTATAGGGTGTTATAGTAAAGTAAAATATCCACAATTGACAATTATTTACATGTGGCGGACTTAACGCTAAAAGCGTTTTCTCCCAGTCAACCAGTCAGTGGTTTTGATAAAGAACTGGTTACCTAGGAAAGAAATTTCGAAATACGTTCTTTTTTGTTTTATATAGGTAACTATATCAGCTAATTTATCAATTTTTATAAAAGACTAATAAGTAAGGAAATTTTTTTTTTACTTCATTGTTTAATATCATGAATCAAGTAGGTAAGCCCTTAAAGATTTTGTAGGTAGATAATTGCCTTTGTAACATTTACCCATCCCAAATCTTTATACTTTTATTAATTTGTGCATTTAGTTCATCTTTATATCATACTTAGTATTTATGTAAATAATTTAATTTTTCCAAAATGAGTATTAATATTAGGTATACAAAAAGAGCCCAGTATCTACTGACACTAATATCCTAGGTATAAAAATATAATAAAGACATCCTCTGTAACAAATAAATCACTCTCAAATCAGGTGATCTGAGGGTCATTAACCTACAAGGCTATCAAAAACTACATTTCGAATCTATGCGGACTATTTCTTATATTTTATAATGAGTATTATTTACGTACTAGGTACTTAGTATTATTTACGTACTAGGTACTATTTTTTATGAGTCTGTTTCATAATTTTAATAATATTTGATATAACAACCAAAACATACTGACTAACAATATGATACCTAAATATTCTTGATTAGTTAAAAACACAGTTACAACATTTCACTTTTAAATAAGTGCCTTCACATTTCCATAACAGAGTGTGTTGAAAACAGATCTATTCACGCAAGTTAGTAACGGACGTCATACATTCAAGACTGTACGACTCATCTTTAATCGGAATTGACCCATCTCTCAACGGATTCGGAAACCCAATCCGATCGAAACTCAATCCATACAACGAGACATTTAAATCACGCGAGAAAAAATCGAAACAACCGAACTCTATTATCGGTAATCCAATACTCAGTAAAAATCTTTGTGTGGGGCGGTGGGAGGGATTAAATTAGGCCACGCCCCGTCCCACCCAAGCTCGATTGTGATTGGTCGCGCGCACGCGCATACAAGCTTCGGAGATGAATGCAATTGAATTGATTGTATTTTCCAATTCTCTTTTATAGTACTACGCGTAATAGTTCAATTAAATGACGCTCTTTACATCGGAAGTAATTCGATTGTAACCGCCGAAGGTGTCTGCGCCGAGATTTAAATGTAATTTAATGTCGCAGCTCTGATCTTGGGAGATTTAGAAACATCTTGTTACTTTTTAGGGTTCTGTATCCAAAGGGTAAAAAACGGAACCCTATTACTAAGACTTCGCTGTTTGTCTGCTTGCCCGACCGTCCGTCTGGCCGTGTGTATTTTATCAGGCTTGTATCTCATGAACCGTGATAGATAGACAGCTGAATTTTTACAGATGATGTGTTTTTATTGCCGCTATAACAACAAATACTTAACACAGAACTAAATACATATTTAAGAGGGGCTCCCATACGACAAACGTGATTTTTTGGAATTTGTGCTTGATATTAACGACAACAGGTAGACGATTCAAACATTTACAAATTATTTGTAAGTAAATTCACTTTAAAATAAATACTTAAATTTAAATAAAATAAATATTTAAGGGGGCTGCCATCAGTGACGTGCACAGCTTCTTTTTACAGAGTAGGCACTGCTCTGATCTTACCTAAATCACGAGAACGGCTCTCGAACAAAATATATTTCTCGCTGGGATTCGACATTACATTAGGGTGGCACAGGGGAGACAAAATCTATGTGTCTGTATGACACGCACGCTTCTGGCTGCCATACAACAAACGTGTTTTTTTAAGATAATGGTACGGATCCCTTCATGCGGCAGTCCAACCGGCACTCGGCCGATTATTTATTATACTATTTTAAGCTTTGGTTAGTGTCAGTCAGTTTTAAAGGATTTGACAATAAAAATAATTGGTTTTCAAACACACATATTTAACAAAGGTAAAAAATCTCTAAATAAAAACTACAACTAGTTGAGACCAATTTCAATGATAATACTATCCTACATTCGTGACCTACGAACTCTAATATTATCTACCTTTAGGTTAGTTGTTCAGTCTCCTACATTGAATTAAGCCTACTACATCTTTTTCCATGCTGCTCTGTCTATAAGAAAAGAAAAAACTTTGAACCTGCTCAATGCTTGTCTTTTAGTGCAAATCATACCTAAAAGCCGGAATCCTAAAGGTCGGAGAAATGGGCCAGATTTGAATCTTGTTAGTCAACACATCATTATTTTGTTATCTTTTTCACCATCACGCTAAGCGTAGCCTTTGGTTTTTACGACCCTGGGCTTTGTTTACCCCGTCAGGGATAAAAACGTGATAATAAATCTGTATCTGCATCAAGGATTATTTTGAATTTCTGTAACAATCTGTTTTGTCATCTCAATGGAAGCTATATCTAACATTGTAATGTCTTACTTCTGCCTTGCACTCTACCTCAATGTAGCAACATTTGTGCAATTTGTCTGCACATTTAGATGTATTAGTACTTACAGTGTATACTTAACTACCAATAGTAATAAGTAACAACCAACAAGCTTACATTAGTCGGTCAGCAGTCGATGTTTGTGTGTGTGGGTTGCAAACAAATAGGTAAGTAGCACTTTGCAAGCCGCGTAGGATTGGTACAAATTGAACACAAACATTGTAGCGATCAAGAATGTTTCTACTAGTGTTGTGTAAGCATCGATTCCAACTGGAATGGTAACAGCCAACAGCGCAAGTGCATAGGGTTCTGCCCCATTAGGTATTATATTATGTTTTTTCTGTTGTTTTGTGTGTAACACACTACAGATTTTTCAAGCAGAGTTTATAGCTTTTTTTTTGATAGCTATAATAGGTCCCATCGTTGGGCAAAAGCCTCCCCTCTTTGTTTCCATCTATCGCGGTCTCTAGACGTGATTTGCCATTCTTTTTCAAACTGTGTAAGGTCGTCCGCCCATCTTTTTCTTGGTCTTCCTCTCTTTCTTCGACAGTCCGGAGTCCAGTTGGTGACTATATGTGCCCATCTTTCAGGATGCATGCGACAGACATGACCCGCCCAATCCCATTTTAATGTAGCCGCTTTTACTCCCACATCTATTTCTTACACGATCTATTCGCCTAATACCTAACATGCTGCGCTCCATCGCTCGCTGGCACACCTTCAATTTGGACATCTGAGCATTCGTAAGAGACCATGTTTGAGCACCGTAGGTTAGGACGGGCAGGATGCACATGTCGACGAGTTTATAGTTATTAGCTTATTTTTTCTGTCAAAAAAGCAAGATACAACTAATAAAAAAAAATGCTATTCTGTTACAAATGTAAGTACCTCCAACAAAAAAGTATTTAAATTTTAATGTTCATCTACCATACAGTTTTAAGCTGTATTTCAGTTAAAAGGGTAAATTTTGTCTTATTTTAAATACATATTCTCGTTAAACATAGAACTTCTAAACATAATAATAATCTGAAATTGTTAGCAGGAAAGCCTATGCTTGCAACATACAAATGCACTCAGCCTAAGTGCCCGCTTAGGGCTTAGTCAGACGAGCGACAGTGGACCAGTGACAGCTTGCGACCCCGGTTGGCAACGGCAAAGTAGACGGTCGCAAACTGCCATAACATGCCGTTTATTGGGCATAACACACTTGGCATAATCTTCTTTTAACGAATATTTTTCAGACATAAAAAATATTTAATTATCGTTTGGATAAATGTTTGTTATTGTGCCGATGGGGTAATTCCTTCGGGTTTGATCGGCACAATTCATTTGAAAAGCCGACCAACATAATGTGGATGAGGACAAATTAATATGAAATAACTTATTAGTTTGATATTTCATGTCTGACCACTAAGTAAATCTATGGGTTTCATTCAACGACGCACGAATCGCGACTAATTTATTTGTTTACATAACCTGTTGTCTGTGCAAAACACCAGACACAATAGTAAAACAATGCATGTCGACCGGATTCCGGTCTGCTCACAGATGACAGGATAAAAATGGCTGACGCACGAAACGCGTCCAGACCGCGGCCTAATGGTTGTCGATGGTTGCCGACTATCAGTAATCGTGGTCGTAGGCAGTCGCTCGTCTGTAAGAGCCCTTAGGCGTTAGTATGCAATATAAATACCTGACTGTTGTTGCTTAGCATTGCTATGTTAGGCATTCGAATATCTCCTAATTTGAACATATTTGTGAAATCATAAATATCTAGCAACAATCTCTCGAGGAACCCAGGCAACCTTTTGAGGTCATAAAAAAAAACATGAAACTCGTGTTTCATAAATAATAATAATATAATGATATTTTTAACCCTGAAGTACTATTGTTAAAAATCGTTGCAAATTTAGCTTTCGTGATTACGGGGACTAAGGTTGTACTTCAACCTTCTTTTTTTATAAAAAATATTCTTGGCTAAAGAGGAGTTTACAGAGAGTTTACATGAAAATTCATTATATAAGGTCCAATATCTTTTCACATGCTGTAATAAGTCTCTTGAAGATAAGACTGTTCCATTTTTAGGGTTCCGTAGTAAACAAGGAACCCTTATAGTTTCGCCATGTCTGTCTGTCTGTCTGTCTGTCCGTCCGCGGTCCTACTCAGAAACTATAAGTACTAGAAAGCTGTAATTTGGCATGGATATGTATTTCAGTCATGGCAAAAAAGTCTTAAAATAAAATATGGAAACAAATTTTTTTTAGGGTAGCTGCCATACAAGTAAAGAGGAAGTGAATATTATTTTTCTCTACAAACACATTGTGTGGGGTATCGTTAAATAAGTCTTTCAAAAATATTGTGAGCTTGGGAACACTCTTTTTCGATTTAGGGATTCGTGTCTGAAATATTTAGGTTTAAAGTGAATTTTTTTGTTAAAGTCACGTGTCCCCCCCCATCTATCTGCTAAACGGTTATATATGGACACGTGAAAAAAATCACAGCTATAGTATATATAATGTAGTTTATAGGAAAATTATCAGAGCTAAGTAGGGTTAACAAATTAAAAAGTTATAGGCGATCAACTTATAAGGACGTTTTAGTGGCATGAACTCAAAGTTAGCATTTGCAACTACGGAACCCTACACTGCGCGTGGTCCGACACGCACTTGGCCAATTATTTGGACTGAATGTGCTGAATTTAGGTCTTGTATACAGATTATTGACGACCTCTGTGGCCTAGTGGTCGTCATGCCACGCTGTCACACCGGAGGTCCGGGTTTCGATTCTCGGTCAGGTCAAGATGGAAAATGATCTTAATCGGATTGACCTGGGTCTTGGATGTTTATCTATATATGTATTTTTTATACAATATAGTATCGTTGAGTTAATTGAACTTTGGGGCTAGCCTAATTTGTGTGATTTGTCTGTATTAAATTTTTTTTTTTCAGTTCATGATAGTGAATTTATTGAGAAAAAAGAAATAACAACAAAAAAACTTAACTAAACTAAATTAAACTAAGCTAAAAAATAAAATTATACTTAATTATGCTAATTTAAAAAAATCTCATCTTGTCCATGCGGCATGGTTAAAAGAACGCTGGCTGCGTTTCCTCGCTGGATAGCAATGCTGATCCGTTGAGCGAAAAAGCTTGACACCTGCAGCGGCTATCAGTCGCGGGAAGATCTCCTTAAAAAGTCTCCTCGCGCCAGGGCCCCATGGTCCAAATGTTTCAACACCAAACAGCACAAATATATAATCTCCACTGAGAGATGAATATTTGCGCCGCTTGGCAGCCTCAGCACCTTCAGCAGCCGCCCCGGCCCTCAGGGCTGACTCCCTGAGATGGGAAGGCGCCAGTGTATTTAATTGTTTATTATCACATTTTCATCTCTAATGAGGTAAACAGAACCAAGTTTCAAAAAATCAAAGGCCATTTTTAGCGTACATCAAAATACTAGAAAAATAATGTATATAAATAACGCTCACCTGCAATTACGAAACAGTCAAAGTTCATATTAAATTCTATTGTCGTGTCTGTTCGTCATATGTCGACGCCTAATCTCTCGCATTAGGCAAGAGGCCGCATATTACACCGAAACATAACATTAACTTTTTGGTGTAACGTGCTTCCGTAATACATATAAAAATTTTGTCACATTTAGCCTATGATGTAAGGATATATATCTCTGTTCAGCAGTGGAATGATATAGGTATAGTGGCTGTAAAAAAGAAGAAGCTGGTCTGAGAGACAAAAAAAAACATTTAGTCATATGTACAAACAATAGTATCTACTATAGTAATATTGTTCAATGCTAATCAAGTTCAACAAAATGAGGAAAATAATATTTAATTTTTAATAGACTAACCAAATGTCACCATAGGGTTCCTCATTTCCAGTTAAATAAAATATAAATAAAACAAAGTAAGTTGTTAGATAGGTATTACACAGATCCGGTACAAACATACTCTAGATAGATAAAATGCAAAAAGAACCATGAAAGTTTCCTCTGCTTTATTATTTTAGGAAGATATGACCAAATGACCAAGTAGTTTTCATTAAGTATCTCAATTTTTATAAAAATAAGACCTTATATCCTGACCTAACTAAACATACACATTTTCTAAAATTGATGATCGGACGCATTTTGCTATTGCACTGCAGTGTAACACTCACCCACTATTTAATTATAGTACGCGCTCGGCACACCAAAAGGTATTCACGCTAAATATTAAACTAAACAAATAGATCTGTCGAATTCAAGTATGAACCCAACATTGTGTCGGCATTGCCTGAATCGACCAATGTATTTAACATCAGCAGTGTTATAGCTATACTTACCTAAAATGAATATTTTACCAGTCATATCATCGGGTCTTTTGAGTCTCCACTGCAGGAGCACGACCTTCTCTGTACTACTAGAGCCATACTTGGCCAGGGCAGCCAGAAGACTTGGCCTACACTCTCAACTGGCCAGACGTTGTATAATAGTACTTTTGCTCTATTGCACTATGGTGTAACACACATCCACTATCTTAGCACGCGCTCGGCACACCAAAAGGTATTCACTCCAAATATTAACCTAAATAGATAGATTTTTTAAATTCAAGTACACCCGACATTGTGACAGCATTATCTGAATCGACCGAAGTGTTCACCTCTCATCAGCACCACTCATCAGCAGTGTTATATATAGCTACACTTACCTAGAATAAGTATTTTACTTGTATGTGCTCTATTGCACTGTGGTGTAACACACATCCACTATCTTAGCAGCACGCGCTAAAGCGGTCGCCACACTAAAAGGTATTCACGCTAAATATTAAACTAAACATAGATTTTTCGAATACCATAGTAGGGTACCCAAAATTTAGGTCGGCATTACCTGTACCTGAATCGACCAATGTAAAGAACATCAGCAGTGTTATAGCTATATTTACATACTTGGCCAGAATAGGACTTGACCAAAACTCTCCACGTTGGCCAGACGTTGTATAATAGTACTTGTGCTCTATTGCATTGTGGTGTAACACACATCCACTATCTTAGCACGCGCTCGGCACACCAAAAGGTATTCACTCGCTAAATATTGACTCAAAACCATTGTGTCGGCATCGCCTAAAGGTTTATCTTATCTTGCTCCTCAAACACGCCTGTTTGGAGACAGGCGCTTGCGCGTCTGTTGGCCCAGACCTCAAATATTTCTTATCTGTGGTAATTGACATATTGGAGTGGATTAGGATCTCGTTTCCGGGAAGTTTCCTGTGACGCCTTTGTTTTTACTGGATAAATGTATGAGTTGAAGACGTTGCGTTAGAAAATCCTATATTTTTATAGACGCTAGTGTGATGAGTACATAATGTTTTAAATAAAATTAGTAGAAATCATATATTTTTACTATTTTTTATTGTACATTCCAGCTTCATGATCACCAAAGACAAAACTAGCTCAAACACGATGGGTTTATATCTGCTTGTTAATTTATTCAAATGGATACCTCTCGGCCTCATCATCAGTAAAACAGCTCTATGGCATCATTGTTTATTGCATTGTCATTTTTTTACATGTTTATCTGTTTCATCTCTAATTAGTCTCTGATAAGTTACTTTTCTTGTTTTAATTTTTATCTTCTTACCCAAAACTTACTACCTACCTATATTAATAAATTTATATCTAATAGATACCGATAAATTATTGTGAAAAGTAGCTAGTAAGCAAATTCTTCAACTAACAATATTACTCGTATATACATATAGTACCTGGGTGACCGAGCTTTGCTCGGTCGGTTACATCTCAAACATTAACTACATTTTTTTAAACTTGTCTAAAAACAGTACAAAATAAAATAAAAACGACGGATTGCACTCTGGGAGTGCCGGCAGAAGTGAAAACTTGGAATGGTTAGGGAATAATTTTGCACGAATTGCTTTAATTATCAGAATAAAATATTTCAAATCTTTTCTGAACCACAGTCTGTCACAAATGTCACAAGCATGTCCAAATTCATTTTCAACAAAATCATTTTCAAATACACAGCAGTATGGCCACTACACAGACGGTCGAGCCATCAGCTGTCACCATCCATGGATGTGCGTAGCACGCTGTAACATAAACACACACGAACATTCGCGCAAGCGCCCTGCGCCGTCTTACGAATTTTCGATCAGGCCACGTGTCCTGACGCGAGTTTAAGATTTTTTACCCATTCCAAAAAAAGTGCACAACGCCGCTAAAGAAGTTTTCACTTCAAAAATTATATATAAACTTGAACATTAAAAAAACAAAAGTAAGTCAACGAGTGGGATTCGAACCCGTAACACTCTTTCTAGCGGTCAGCATCCTTAACCACTGAGCTAAGCGGATGGCGGCCGGCGTGAGGAAATTAGCGACCATATTCTGCGTGGAAAGAAAAACGAATGAAAACTGGAAAACACGCGTTTTCCCAAACATAAGACTAATCTAGATCGATTGTTTACCCCCAAAAACCCCCATATACCAATTTTCAGCAAAATCGTTAGAGCCGTTTTCGAGATCACAGAAATTTATAAATAAATATATATATAAATAAATATACAAGAATTGCTCGTTTAAAGGTATAAGATACGTAGTGAACAGTCCACTTGCGGCAATTTTTATGATTGGTGGCTTTTACCGCGGATGTATGAAGTGACCGGATAAAAACCTTGCAAGTCAAATAAAAACTTCTGAACTCATCGCAAAAAGCGAAATCCTTACATTTTATTACGAATAAAAACAATAAAAACCTTTATCAATAACATGTCCTCAATTCATTAAAAACATTTAATCTAATAGGCCATATACCGCAGTAAACTTAAATCGCAAGAATTAAGTGCTCCTCTCTTAACGTTCGATCAAGTAGGCAGTCCATGTTTATTGCTTTATAGCACCAATACGGTCCCAAGTACCTCCTTAATTAACAGCTTTATTTATAAAGAATTAGACCACCGTCTCCCAAATGCAATTAGCCATACAGTCCGACAAAATAGGGGCACATAATTAAAATGTCTTAATTTTATTGGACTCCCTTCGAACTAAAGTTTATTGGGCCTTAAAGGATCTATCGAAGTAGACGAATGGTGGGTAATTAAAAATGCTAATTTGTAGGCAAAGTTTGCAGGTTGGTTTAAAGGGTTATCTTTTAATTTGTTTTATTGGTGGGGTGGTACGAGTGGAGACTTGGAGACTTGACACTATTATTGTAAGCGCAAAGAATAGATTTCTTCTCTGGAAATATGGTCACTTTATCATGTTGACCTTTTTGGTGCAAAATGCTAAGTTGTATTGAAATGCCTAGAATAAATTAAAATATTATAAGAATATATTCAAAAAAAAACTAATTACAAATTCATTGTTTATTATTTGTTTATTATTCAATTGTTTATTATTCATCTTAACCACAAGTATTTTAGTAACATAAGCAGTTCATTCTAAACATACTTTTAATAATTGTGCTGCATTAACCAGCTAATTAACCAAAATTCTTCCTCAATTCACCGTAAACAGAACAAAATTAAATAAAACAAAGAAATTAATTGAATTTTTATATCAAGCTTGACCCACCATAACTTAGAAGAATAATCAAAAAAATATACCGCGTGCCCTACACTTGGAGACACTAAAATTGCCTACGCCTTCATAAATAATCGTTTTTAAACGATAGAATGAATGTGAGCTCCCAACGTGATACTGATTTGGTTTTAAATTTTAAATAAACTAAGGAGCTTGAACTAATTTCGGGTGGAATTAAAACTGAACTCGTACGGTCCACAAATCTGGGCATTTTATTGTACACGGCTGTTGAGGAAGCCTCCAATTGAATGGATGGGTTTATGTAGTAAATCACAATATTATTCTTCGATTTTTTCTTCATGGTTGAAAGTTGTGGCTATATAATTTGTTTTGGCAAAGTGATTTTTTAAGCAGATCTGTTATAGACCCAAAGGGTGACACGAGTGTTTCATTTCATAAACATACTGAAAGATAATAATATATTATTAAGATAATAATACACAAGTGTAAAAATATGTGTCCCCATCAAAGTAAGAAATATATAGACTAGACATACCTAAACAAAGAAAAAGATTCATTCAAAGACGTTTTAGGGTGCACGACACGTGAGTTTCTTTCATTTGACTCCTTTAACCTTAATTTAGTCTATTTATTAATTTCTGCCTTTGAGTCTTGCGGCCCTAAGTTCTCACTCTATCAGGGATAAAAACGCGATAATGTATTTGTATCTATTTCTTTTTTAAATCAGTACTTGTCTGTTCCGTTTCTTAACTGTTTCACTTTGGGCTCTACACACGAAAAGAAGAACTCAGTTATTACTTATTTAAATAAGGTAATAAACAACAGCAAGTTTTTTTTTTGTTTTTAAAAATACTCATAGAAAATAAGAAATGTATAGGTATTAACCACTGTACAGTAGTTACTTTTAATCATCATTATTTCATCACATTTTCTTGCATAATAAGTATAAAAAAACATATTCTCGCTGATTACTGCATAGAGCCATCCAAATTAGAGGATCATTCTTTTTTGTGATCAGCATGTCGCCATAAACGCGATATAATGGGACAGAGAACCGGCAATTATGGTATTATTTATTATGGAAAAAGGTTCATTTTTGTACATCATTTAAATATGAGAATTTAGCATTTATATTAGTCTTACCATCTGACTTTTGAAGTAATGCCTTATTTTCAAATTATTGTTTTAATTATAAACTCAAAGAAACATAAGGCCATTTTTATTTTTGGATTGAAACCCTTATTTTTTCAAAGATATATTGCGTTTGTGTTTGATGTAAGTATATTGGTAAAGGAAAGTTTTATAAAAATATGTTTTAAAGTCTGTAGTAGTGGAAAAGGTGCAGAATGGTTTCCATTACTTATCCTAAAAAAAACTTTAAGCTTTTTTTTGTTTCATCGACAATATTAAAATTCTCCACACATTCAAACATATTTAACTTATGCATAAATTAGTAAATGTATTGAATAGGGTATGGTATATAAGGCTGAAAATAAATACAAATTTTAAAAAACACTCAGCATACTGCACTTCTTACAGTCAATATAAAACACCAAAGTGTTGTAAAGCACTCTTAAAAGTTGCCAAAAATACTTTAAAACACCGAAAAGTATCGAAAGGTACCTCTCGTATCGCAATAAAACCGCGATCCGATTGTTATGAGCATCGATTCATTGATAATGAAATAATTTGCAACACTTTATTCGCGTACACTGCTCGAGCCAAATCAACAGCGGGCGGTAATCGTGTAAACGAATATTGCGACTGTTCAATATCAAAACACAGTATGAGTAACGCCTTTAGTACTATTATGTAAGTTCTAACAAAATATACTGAAACTATTTTAAGTATGAACTTAGTCCATGATACTGAAGAACTATTCGCAAGGAACATATAGGTCGAAATATGAAAAATATTATTTGGCTTTCCATACAAATTCGGATCAGCTGTTCTGTACTTGTATGGGAGGCCGAAAATTACTTTTCATATTCTTTGGGGAAAGTTGTTTAGTATCAAGGACTGAATTCATCCTTAAAATAGTTTTAGTATATTTTGTTAGACCTTATATATGTTGTGCTAACACAAACCTGACTCAAAAAGTAACGCTCTACGCCATCGTTTAATTTGTCTTTTGATTGCTTTTATAAACCGAGATGTAGACGTAGAGAATTCAAAACTATTTTATTTGAAAACAAACCTTAAATTAAATTAAACACACATGGTTTATAGTCCCTTTTGGAACTGCACGTTAAAAGGTTTTGTATGTTATGTTTTGTTGCTTTCTATGGGTCTAACTTGGAAAACTCTTTTTAACAGAACTTAGAACGACTTTTTGACATACTTAGCAAGTAGATATGTCAAATTATAAAGGAGAGAATTTTAGTATAAAGTCATTATATCCTCATCATCGCAAAAATGTTCACAACTACAAGTAAGCTGGCGTAACTGATAGCTTATTAAGCATTTTAAACCGCGTCAATATTTTTATCAAATTATAAGCCCGCTAAGTGTCACGTAAATAAGCGTTCATCAAGTACTCTGAAAAACACAGTTCACCTTATTCTTTAAATTTTGCCAAGTCTTTTTTAAACATAAAGATATTTCATTTTAATAGTTTCTTACTGTGTTTTGATTTTGAACAGCCAACTATAATTAATTAATATCGCAATTTCATTTTACCGCATTAACATAAGAACATTAAAAACGATTCGGGAATGAAGTTGTTTACCTCGAAAATTATCGCACTTCGTGTGTGTAAGTAATCTTGTCCTAATTTGTACTTTGATGGACTGTAAAAGGTATTTTTCGCTGCGCTTTCGCGTTTTTGCTGACACTAATGTACAAAAGTATGCACTTTGTGGTATCATTCGTATATTTAATTCCGAATTTGCTTTTGTCCAAAAATTTTACATACAAGTACATAATTAAATATGTAGGTATACTTCCTATTTAATATGTTTATGTCTGCCGTGTGGTTTTCGGCAGAGTAGAATAGGGCCACTCCGAGTTCTCCCGTGGATGTCGTAGAAGGCGACTTAGGAAATACAAGCTAAACAAAGCTTGTAAACATCAATGAGACCTCTCCAACCCGTCTGGCTAGTGAGTAGTGTAGGCCAAGTCCTCTGGCTGCTCTGACCAAGTGTGGCTCTAGTAATACAGAGTGGGTCGTGCTCCTGCAGTGGAGACAAAACCTTATGATGATGATAAAATTATTTATATTCACAATAACTTGAATAAATTGTGTACATTTTTTTTTTGTTTTAGAACATATTTTAGTTTTTCGTACATATACCTAATACGCTATTTTCCTACAAGTCAAATCAGATACTTTTTTCTAAACGTCAAAACAAACATTTTCTATGGGATTTTGCATGAAATACAGGCAGATGACGTCACAGTTTTATGCAGTCAAATAGCGCTCTTATTATCAGTTTTTCTGCAGTAATAAATTTAAAATCACGATAAAATGGATATTTTGAAAGACAAGTGACATTATTTTGCGACGTTTTATTTTATTATCAGAACAAAATAATTGATTTTTGATACATGAAAGTAGGTACCCAATTGGATGCCACAATTTACTTTTTAAGAGTCCGGCGACCCTAGACTTCTCCATACAAACGTAGTACACGTTTAATTTTGAAACCACATGTCAGATTCCGGTAAAAATTGGTAATTGTAAAGAAATTGCAATTATCTAGGGTTATATTGGGTTTCCTATATTAAAATTATGAACTGGAAAGAAAATATAACGATTTAGAAGTTTCCCATACTAATGGTCAAAAATGATATAAAACACTATATTCTATTTCAAGTTCATATTTTACTGTCGGAAACTTAATATAAACCTAGATAATTGCAATATCTTTGAAATTACAAAATTTTGCCCAAATCGGACATGTCGTTTTGAAATAAAACGTAGACTACGTTTGTATGGAAAGTTGTATTTTGGTCTAGGTCCGCCGGACCCTTAAACATATATTTCTGAAAATAAAACCTTTTCGCTTCATTTGGGTTCAAACACACACGGCATGCGTCAAAGCAACCAGAAAATATTTCATTGTATTTCAGACAATACCGTTACGTTTACACCAAAACAAAACCAATCCCAAAAACCTTCATATTCGCCGCGTCGTATTTATTTTTTCCGACGCCGCAACACTTTCGGCCTTACGAATAAAAAATGTCGTAACCGCACTTCATCACACAATTAAATTCCACCAAAGAAAGGGTATCGATGGTCGTCCATTATGGTCGCTATTGTTACCATTCGGCTCACAATGCCTTACTTATGACCCGTTTAGGACACGAAAAAAGAAATGGCTAAAGTTATGAACATACGGCGCAAGTGGTCGACGAGCAAGTTGACTTGTAAGTGAACTGTTTGTAATAGCGAGTGTGAAATTATTATCATTTGGTGCATTTCCAATGTATATTCTGTTCAATCAATACCATGTATAATGTAAATAAAAAAGTAAGTTGTACAAAAATAATCTTTTTGTAGTGCCTTTCCATCAGTAGATGTTGGCCGTCAGCTTTAATATTTAGCGTTTAATGTATTGAGATTTCAATCTCCAGCCAGGTTAACTTGGAAAATGGCTTTGTTCAAATTGTCTTCGGTCTCAGATGTTAATATATGTGTAAATTGTATATTGTATGAATTTCTTATAATTTATAGTATTGTTGAGTTGGTAAGTATCCCACAATACAAGTTTAAATACTTAGTTTGGGGCCAGCTCAATCTGTGTAATTTATCCTTATGAATGTATGTTTTATTTATTACTATATCTCTAGTTTTATTTAATGATTATAATATAATTTCAGTGTCACAACTTTAACGTCAGTACCTTCCTACGATGACTCTACAAGTACAATTTTTTCTCAGTTACTGGATGTAGTGGTAGTTATTTATTAAACATGACTTACTGTAGTTGGAGTATTAGAAGTGACATAAAAACTACTATATCTATTACTGCTAAATTAGTTAAGGATATTCTTAAGGTATTCTTAAAAGAACCATTATGGGATCCATTTAAGGAGCTAGATCGTATCTTTTTCTTCACCAAGGCTTGTTGATTATATTTCATTTGAACTAAAATTCCTACTAGATTTAAATAAATTAATGTGCAGAATCTAAATGCAGCCGTTCTATGTTTGCAGTGTGCAGTTGGCCATCCTCCACGGCGGTGTGTCCACATTATTTCGACCATAACAAATTCGTCAGATCAACGCGTCTCGCTTGACGGCCAGTTATGGTCGATGTATGAATATTATGATGCTTGCGTATTGTTATTAATACCCAGTCTTTTGTTGTGCCTTATGCAAGTTTATAGTTTTGTTTCTAATTGAGCGATTATAGTTATTACCGTTGCCAGGGCGTGTTTCAGACCAAGTGTTATTAAATATTTAAAAGGCAACTAGTATTGAGTGATGACATCAGCAGAACGTTTCTGGCGTAATTTTGTCGGCTTTTGTGCATTTTTATATGGTCTTAAAAAAAGTTGCTACAGTATGAAGAAACAGGAAATCGTTATAACAGACGTTAGATAATTTATTATAATTTTTTGAAATAATAATATAGTCAGAATTATTATGTAGGCGTAATGTGTACGTTTATGTCTAGTACTAGCAACAAAAAGTTTGCATAGATATGAGTAGTGATAGTGACAAAACTGCTTTAAAAACTTAAATATTAAACAACAAATATACAAGTATAAAATATATGTTTATACCTTCATAGAAACAGTAACAAATTTTGAATGTCATCCTGACCTGCCCCAGATCTAATACAACACGGCAATCAAATAAAGATGGCGTCGATTGCGACCAATCAACGTTGTCTTCGTCGCATTCCAAATTCAACCTTCATCTTAAACGCTTAGGGCTGCCGCGTATAGAAAAAGGGTTAAATGTATGGTAATGGTATCTCACTGACCGCATGACAGTTGATTAAAAGGGGCCGAAAGCAGGCCTTGGTTGGGGGCCTGCGACGCGCACCGGGTGCGCCCCTGCGGGTGGCACCCCTGATGATTGTATTTAAAATAAATAAGTGCCTCAATGAACGATTGTCCGATGTCCGCGCATTCCCGGGCGTGCGTTATGGATGCAAGCGATTGTGACTGATAATTTATGTGTTTGCGACATGCGCCGCGACAATGAACGACATTGTCGTCTGGTTTAATTTCGAGTGCATAATTTTATCTCCAACGTAGATTTAGATGAGCTCGTAAAATATGAAAGATACTCAATTTTAATTAAATGTTACAAGCAGTGTTGACAAACTTCTTGGCGAAATGACATTTTTCCAAATTAGCTGCCTATTCACTTTGCCCTTACAATACATACATGGTACTTATTACTACTTATTTTTTTATGGAGATTGGTAAATCTTGATTGTTACATTTTTCTAGATATGGTCTAGCAAAATATGCTAAAACTACTTTAAAGGTGAATTCAATCCGTTTCCCCAAACCAAAAAAAGTATGTCGAAATATGAAAAATTATGTTTGACTTTCCATACAAATTCGGATCAGCTGATCGGTCAACTTGTAAGGGAGGCCAAAAATTAGTTTTCTTATTTTGATATGCGTTCCTTGGGGAAAGTTATTCAGTATCATGGACTGAATTCACTGTTAAAATAGTCTCAGTATATTATGTTAGACCTAATTAGATAAATATACAGTTATTTATTTTTCTTATTAGACCTTAATTTAAACTACCTTTAGATACTTGCTGATGGTTACTTTCAATTGTGCATTATTATTTTGTAGTACTTTTCTAGCTTCTAAACAAAACATTATTGACCGATTTTAAGAAACATTTTACTTTTTATGATCACTACAAAATCACAGGGTCTAGTCCCAAAATCATTTTTAGATTAAATGACTCACAATAGCCAAATAATAGCAGCCAGTAACAAAATGGGCGTGACCAGACATTTGAATTCGGAACCCTCGAAAACGGGCAACAAAGAATAAACACTGAATAGAATAACCATTAAGAGCAACCCTATTTCACGGCATGTGTTAAAGGGTAGATGCATTTATAATGGCCTTATAATGTCTGAACACTGCTATAATCAGAAGATTATCATCTATCCTTTTTTTCAGTGCAGTTTTCATTAATGTAATACGTTTAGTTGACTATAATCAGGACTGAGATTAAGTAAATGCGTCAGCCGTTTTTGACGTAATTGTGGGTTGTTTCGGGTTTAAAACTGTTTTTTTGTGACAGTTATTTGTCTATTATGGTTGATAATAGCTTCAAAGAATTAATATAGTACTAATATAATTGCTTTTAACATGTACTTAACCTCTTTTGTTAGATACTGAATAATCGATTTGGTAGATACATATACCTATACTATATAAAACTTTGTTTTCACAAATATGTTTAAAAATATATTTCGTAGAATTTAATATGCAATTTTATGTAGATAAATTACGCAGTTACATGTTTGCCGTACACGCTGAATGATAAGAAGTTCAAAATTAACGTTTTGTAACCCTTTAAATGTCGGACGCCCGGAACGGGCGTCTAATGTATTGTTTTACTATTGTGTCTGCTATGTCGACATTTGAAGGGTAGACCCTTTTCCAAAAGTGAGACTTTACTATTTTCTTCAGATTTCTACTTATTTAAACCTTTCTGACATAAAAGCTACTTATCCAAATTTATACCAAACTCTTGACAAAAAATTCGTAATGGAACAAACTTTTTTCAACAGTGAGACGTAAAAAGGTAGAAAGTCCGTCTAACTATATCTACAGGTTCCTAATTGTCTAAGTTTATTATAGCAAACTCTGGGCATAAAGACTCTGCAATGCTTACGTACAATGTCCATGCGATTTACACAACATTCCAGACATATGTAGCGTCGCGCACATCGTGATAAAAAATAAAATAAAGTTATGACATATGCACCGTATAAAAAAAATGTGGTGTACCATACAAATAAACTATCATTGATTAATGAATTTAAAAATTTGCTCAGACAGGAAATAAAATATAAGTTTAAAATATTTTTCAATAGCTGATGAGCTAAAAAAATTTTTCAATACACAATTTGTGAAATGGTCCACTTTATCGGATTTGAAAATCAAAAACCGACATCAACAATTTTGACATCTCTAACTCTTAATTTAAGACCTAGTAATTTAAATTGTCATGTTTAAAAACTACCCTCCTGCTTAAAATCAAGATTATTTTAGGCTATAGATAAGCATCTCCCATGCTGGTCTGGGAGAAACGAAAAAACTTAGAATGTACCAGCTGCTTCTCTGCCCGCGCAGATCGTAAAAGCCGATCGAGGGAATGGGCAAAAATGCGAATCATTTTAACAGGCGATGCGGCTAGCAACCCGTCACTGTATTGATTGCTTTTCCATCTTCTCGCCCACCATGATGCTAAAAGTGGCTTTTGAGTCTTGCGGCCCTAGGCTCTGCATAGAGCCGCAAGACCCAAAATGCTCTGTCTGCCCCATTAGGGATAAAGACGTGATAGTATGTATGTATGTATGTATGTATGTATAGATAAGCATAGAGTATTATAATATTCATTTTTTTAAGAAGTGATTCATTCCATCAATTTGAAAAAATCTTAATAGGAAATGTATGTCAATATACAAAAAAAAATAAGTTTCTACAAATTGAAGTAATCACATGATAAAATTACTATGGAAAAGTAATAAAAACCTATTGCGATATACAGTTATTGGAAAAAGTAGCTTAAGATGATGGACTGAATTACCACTTAATATATTAGTATTATTAAAAAAAAAAACATCGTATAAATTTCAGACCAGATAAAAAAATTGTGAGTACGTAGATACAAGTTATCCTTCTGCTAGTATTTTGAGATAAAACTGTTGCCTCACTATATTAAAAGCAACATAATTCAACGAATCATAAATTTTACAGCCTCCTTCCCAGTAACCAACAGGGCACCTAAGTAGAAACGTATGTTTGTTTGTTTTTTGATAGGCCTGTGTAACCGCGTGTGCCTTTTCTCTTAAACCTTTTTTTCTGGATTTTTTTATTTGTGTCTCCAATAAAGGTGGTGGTCTTTTTACATGGCACGGCCTTAGTGTTTTTTCCAAGGAAATTGAGATATCTTTAGCAAACACATTTATCTGTTCAAATCCGATCTTGGTGTCGAAGTAGTCTTTATTTATTTAGTTGATCATTAAAATGTTATTTTTAGTTTAAGTCAGGTATTTGTACAGTAGTAAGTTTATGCATCTTATACTAATTATAAATAAATATACCTACTTATAGTATACTGTTTTGTGCAGGGCATGCTAGCTCAAAAACCTGCAAGTTTTTTAGCCACCTTCTGCTAAAGTGCTATGGCATTGCAAGAATAAGACCAGAGCTGGGAAGAACTTGAATAATAATGAAAGCGCTATTCCGTATACAACAGCTCTTCTGCCTTGCCTGCTTTTGAATGTCTGGCAAAAATAAATACAAATAGTCCTACTTCCTACTTATCCTACTAGTACTAGTATCCTACTATCCTACTAATATTATAAATGCGAAAGTGAGTTTGTATATTTGTTTGTTTGTTTGTTACCTCTTCACGCGTAAACTACTAAACCGATTTGGATGAAATTTGGTATGGATATAGTTTCAGACTCGGGGAAGGACATAGGGTACTCTTTATCCCGAAATTCCCACGGGAAGCGAAGCCCGCGGGTACAGCTAGTTATAAAATAAATGCGGAGAGCAGTACTTTTTTTTATTTCCCGCAAATCCCGCAAATGGGCCAATTTACGACTAAAATTAGTCCCACATATTGCATTTTTTATTATTGCCTGGTATTCCGGGATCCCGGATTCCCGGTAGGTACTGTATTCTCTAGTTGTACCTATGACAAAAAATTTGTAGAGTTATATAAACAAAAAGCTTCCAATCAATAAAGACTTTTTGCTGCTAAGGTCACGGCCATATCACAGTAGGATTCCATCATTCAGATATCTCGAGATCCGTGTTAAGGCGTCAATAATGGGTATTCGTGGTTTGACAGGTGGTGTGACACCACCACTGGTTTCTGTGTGTCCCCTTCATAGAAGGGACAGTTTACACCCTGGCCTACTTCAGGTCCCGTTTTTCAATTTACTTTATATTGCAAAAGCTTGGATGTTTTGTTATAATTTATTTATATAAATTATTTATAATAAAGTCCGTTACAAAACGGAACCGAAGTGGGCCAGGATACAAACTAGTGATACCACAAATTACACAAATCTGTTCTTAAACTTATTTGTATAGATATTATATACTCAACTAAAAAAATTAAAATCAATGTCAGTTGTGAATGATTTCTCCTTGTTTTGCAGACAAAAACTTCATGCAATATAAAATGTTTTATATTTGGTCGTATAATGTATTTTTGTTTCGAATATTATTGTTTCTTCGACTATGTATTTGAATCAAACATATTTTACAGAAATTAAATTCAATGAATTTTATAAACTCACTTTTTTAAATAAAAAAGTGAGTTGATAAAATTCATTGAATATACATACTTATCAAACCGTTGAATTATTTTTAACAGTTTTTATTTGTTTAATGTAATTTTAGGTTAGGTATTCATTTATTGTCATAAGTAATAGAACAGAATTAGTAACAGAAGGTAGTAAGTACAATGACAATCCCAAGAGCGAGCGTGGAAAGCGAGCGAGCGTCGACCAAGGGACAAAAGTGACCAATTTGATTACACCGTTAAAATCTTTTTCTTGGTAGTAAGTTTTATATTAATTAAACAATATAAGAATAAATAATATTTTATTATTCCACGAAATGAAAACCTAAAAATTAAATTTTATTTGTAGCAGAAATTTAAATTTATTCTAAGTATTTGCGTATTGATACACTATGAAAAAGTAATATAAGAAAAAAAAATGAAAACAAATTGTATAAAACAATTACAACCGTTGTATATTTAAAAAACAATGTAAGTACAATCTTTGTGAATCCATTTAAAACTTCGACGTTCGGGAATCCCGGAAAAGAAGTTGTGGGCCAAGATGATAAAAAGCCCTGAGATGTTATGTGCAGATAAGCTTGGTAGCAGGAATGTTAAGATTTCACTGATAGCAACTTTTAAAATGAAATTATTCATTTTAATGTGAAAACATATTTGGATATTTGTATTGAGAATGACATTTCATCTTCACATTCACAAACAATTAAGCTTTCATATTTTTGTTTTGAGCATAGAATATTGTTTACAACTCATATGCATTTGCGAGTTTGCTTTTTTTACCTTACTCGTAAAAGTAATACAAAAAATGCTAAAATGTAGTCTGCAGTAAGTGTACTATTAACAAAATAATTTTTTTTCGTTTCCTATATTTTCCAAGGCTGGGCTAAGACCTAAAATTTAAACAATAAAAATGTTCTTTATTTGACGTTTATATACTAAATCATTCGGATCCACGTATCATTCAAACAATAGGTTCAAAAGTCTCATTCGACGCCAAAATCAACGCGACCATTGCAACAAAATCGATTCAAGATAAAATTTAACGGCTACGTAAAACGAATTAAGAATCAACCCTTTGCATCCTACGCATTGAATGGGGCACTTTTATCCTTCACAATAACAGTATTGCACGGTTAAGGTGGGGCGGGGCCATGCGACCGCGATTGTACTTTTTTTGTTTGTACCGTAGATACCTTTTACATCGCCGTTCAATTACTGAAGCGCGAGTGAGGTGGGTGTTAGATTAGTGTGGATAAGACTTTTTAACACATTATTTTATTTAGAGATATAAAAAAATTTACACATAAATATTTTTTTGAAAATAAATTTACTTTTTGCATATAACCAGTGTTTCTTGTAGAATTTTGTTTGTTGTATATAATCTCTTTATTGCACAAATAATATATTGTTGCCGTGTGCTTTCCGGCAGAGTAGAATAGGGCCACTACAAGACCTCTCGTGGATGTCGCAGAAGGACGACTTAGAGAATACAAGCTAAACAAAGCTTATAAACATCAATGAGACCTCTCCAACCCGTCTGGCCAGCGTGGAGAGTGTAGGCCAAGACCTCTGGCAGCTGTGGCCAAGTTTGGCTCGGGTAGTACAGAGAGGGTCGTGCTCCTGCAGTGGAGACAAAAAGACCTGATGATGATGACGATGATGAAACTTTAATATATTTAATATAGATAAATGTGCTATGTGTATTTTTTTCTTACCTATTACAATTACAATTTAGATTTTTTATTTAAACATTTTTATTGTATACACATTTTGCCAAACGATTATGAATCTAAAGAAGTTCTGAGTCTACTTGTACGATGTTATGTTTGTATAATGTGTGTTGGTAACTTGATTGTTCGATATCGATTACAATCTTTAATCAAAATTTCAAGAAATGAGATAAAGTTATTTTGAAGTTTGGACATGAGCGCTGAATCAATAAAGAAGCTGCCGAAATACGAGGTTAATAGCAGGTCTTCGAATTTACAGATAAGTATAAATAGTATTTAAAAAAATCATTGCCGTATCTACACTATTCCTACGCTGCGCCCACGCACACTGATTGCGCTCGCCTTGACATTAGTTCGACTGTCGCGGCCGCGGTGCACTCTCTTGAACCTCGAGACTTACATCCACATGTCTTGAGATGATAGCATGTACGCATACAATACATAACGAAACGTAATGAAAATTAAATATAGTTTCCCAATGGCAATAGTTCGTAAGTCATTTAAATTGTTTAAAGGCACGTTTAATCCTTCAATATGTACAACTTTCATTGTATTAACTTAAACATAATGAAATACGAATTCACTTATCTCATACTTGGCAGCAATAGCATAAATTTGCTCTCTATTATAGGTACAAAAATTGTAAAATTACTTTCAGTTTCATCTCGTCTTGGTAAATCACAAGATCGGTAACCAGAATCATATTTTTAACTCTACAGTCAATAAATACGTAGCTAATTAAGTACATGACACGATTGAGATAAATGGATGTCGTGACCATCCTTGACTTCACACAAATTGAATTAACCACATCACACAAACGCTCAAATAAATGAGTACCAAAAATGTTGACACAATAATTACAACTCGACAAAAACTGGAATTTATCTAACAACGAAACCGCACACTAAGATTTCGAATCTCAAAATCATTGCTAGGCGATAAGATAAGAAAACATCGAACAGTTTTAAAGACCAGATTAACCAGATCTATTATATTCTACGTGATTACAATTGGAATTTGTTGATTTGTTTAAGATGAAGAAGGAAGGGGAGCTCTTTCAAAATTGGTCGTCTTATAGGAGTATCGGGGCCTTAATTAGAGTTTGTAGTGACCGTCAATGTGCATTAAGTGTTCGTTTCATCAGTTGGTTGTTTTCTGCATGACAGGGCAGCTGGCGCCCGGCACACGGCGCCTTATAAGGGAGACCTTATCGATGTATCGAGTTACAGGTCTATGTCGCATGTGACGTCACCTCCGAATAAAAATATCAGATTATTTCATCTTCAATAACTAGCACAAAAGGATTTCTCTCACATCCTGTGTAAAATTAAGAATTTAGAATTTGAGATTAAGAATTCCCTTACGCTAGACAGAATCAGACTTTTCCAAACAAACGTCATCATCATCTTCGTCGCCTTATTCCTATTTATAGCTTTTATATAAAAACGACGAGGCAGATGTCGGTAATTTATTTTATTTTAAAGAAATTGCACTTAAATAGGCATATAATTGGTTTTTACTGTCAAAGTATGGACTTGAAGGGGAATATAGTTTATAATCATTTTTTACCATCAGTATGGGAAACTTCTACACCCTTATATTTTCCTTCAAGTTCATATTCTGAATTTGAAAACTATATAGTTATTTGGCTAGATGTATGCAATTTCTTTGAGATTACAAAAAATACTAAAACGTTGAATATAACATTTGTATGAAAATGTCCATGGTAAGGGGACTCATAAGGAATAGTTTATTTTAATAAAACAGCATTAATGCATTATTAGGTCATTCGTGGTGGTTTAATTTAGTTTTGAAAAATCCTTTCTTAGTCCACTCTTAGACTTTTTAAGGGAACTATGTGCCAAAGTTGTCTGTGCGTTAATACATAAGTCAATCACTTTTGCCTTTTACATAAATAGATAAATAAATGACAACGATTTTTTAAATGTTGGTTTAAAATCACACAATTTGCATAGTTGATATTTCTTTCATTACTTCCTTACATTTATTGAGAAAAATACTATACAATCCCGGCGGGTCAAGGCCGAGCGTTAGCGAGGGCGATGGCGAAAACTACTCGTCCTACCTAATAGAGGCATTCGCCATAGGGCGGCGGGAAGTAAGGACTTCCCGCCTCCCTCTGCAATAATTTAGTATTCTTTGTAAGTCTCTAGGGCCTTTCCTTTTTCACAAATAGTAAAACCAAACCATACACAAACTTTCTAAATGAATTGTGTTTTGTCTATTGACACTTTCGCTCAGCGTCCCTTGGGAAATCAATCCTAAACAAAACTAACTTTAGTTTAAACAGGACAAAGGTAGGATAATCCTTTCCCTACTGAGTTTCACAAATCCGGGATGATCAACCGAGGTGTCAAAATTATGTGACGGGTGACTTTTGAATTAAGGTACATTTACAAAAATGTTTGCTTGCACTAAATATAAGATGTTTGTTTGGTATTTTATAATATCATGTACATGTTATTATATTGTATCATGTATGTGTATGTTTGCCGTGTGGTTTTCAGCAGAGTAGAATAGGACTACTCAAAGTATTCTCGTGGATGTCGTAGCAGGTGAATTAGAAAATATAAGCTAAATAAAGCAAATAAAGCATATACAGGCCAAATAGGGCTGATGCATGTGCACTATGTGATGAGAAAAATCGTAAAGATGATGCCAAGTCATGGAAGCACAATTGGTAGTGCTCTCACAGCGTTGACTTGAGAGTCGTCGGTTCGAATCCCGCTCTTGGCGGTATTTATTATCACTTGTTTTAATTTGTATACTTATATTTTATTTTGAAAACAACTAAATCTCAAAAAACATATACTTAAGTATTACGAAAACAGTTACCAAATCGCAAAGTCATTTTTAAAAGGCCCAAACCAAAGGTCCGTGTTCAAATCGCATTAGCAAAATAACGGAGAATCTAAACAGTTTTTAGCAGACAACAAAATAAAAAACCTACTTATTTTAAACCCGTTTATCTAAGTACAAGTTATCAAAGACGGTAGCAGAGATTCCATAACCAAGTCATAAATCATTCAAGAGCGTAAGCTATTATAGAAAACCTCAAAGGATAATAGTCCCTATCGCTATGTAACAAGAATTTACTTTTACGGTAATATCACAAAATAAAAAGACACATTCAATAAGGTTGTAAATCCATCAACGGCTATATTGTTTAGGAACGTATGGAGCGATTCGCTAACTGGGTAGGATTATATCTTTAACAATATATTTACAAAGAAAATCCGATTAAAAATTCGTGGTTGACCGATTGGACATAATCTCCGGTTGGGATACAAAACATCACTGGGATGAATCAGTCCCAGGAAAATATCTGTAAGTTTGTTTTTGGTCGCTACATAAATAGAAGATTTAGTTAAAACTGTTTGGATTTTAAGAAACTAACATTTGTTAGTAATAGGATTAGATTGTGATCTTTAAGCCTTAGAACGGATAATTCGAGTTATGTATCGTTTACACCTTTGTAATAGCCGTTTTGTCACGTTCGAAGGCCCATATTCTGCTATGGGTCAAGCTTTAGCTCCTATATATCTTGTCTACGTTGCTTTTCTATTACCTCTATAATACTATGCTACTGAAAGTAGGGTTTAAAAAATGTAAGCGCTGGATGCAGGCCGCTCTTGATCGGTCATTTTGGAAATCTTTGGGTGAGGCATATGTCCAGCAGTGGACGTTATGCTGCTGAAATGACAATGATGATGAAAAATATGTGCCTACTTTCTTATGTTTTGTATTAAAAAAACCAGCCAAGTGCGAGTTGGATTCGTGCACGAGACGTTCCGTTAGCATACTACTATCTATAAAAAATCACGTTGTTGTACCCCACATATATATTTATTATATTTTTTGTTATAGAGGCGACAGAAATACATCATCTGTGAAATCTTTACATTTTGTAAATTCAACGGGCAAATTACTAATTCCGTGCTATTACGCATCTTGTAGGTTATTGAAGAGAGTTTAGGGTTAACACATGCTTTATCGAGTCGACCACCGTGGCGTAGTGGTCACCATGCTAGTCTGCCACCCAGAAGTTTCGGGTTCGATCCCCGGTCAGAGCAAGTTAGAAAATGTCCTTTTCAAATAGTTTTGGTCTTGGATGTGTATCTATACATTTTTTTATTATTTATTTACCTCTGCAACCCGTCTGGTCAGCGTGGAAAGTTAAGACTTAATCCTTTGGCTGCTCTATCCAGGTATGGTTCTAGTAGTGCAGAGAGAATCGTGCTCCTGCAGTAGAGATAAAAAGACCTGATGGTGGTAGTGAACTAGTAGATAATGCAAATTGTTTTAAATCCGCTCTTTAGGGTGATCAATTGATCATATAAGTTTTTTGTCAATAAATAAAGATAATTCCTCAGAGATCTGAGTTTAAAATTGACCTTTCATGCATGTCGGTGCAATAATTACAGATGCAAAAACTATGCTACTACAATACTAACATCATTAGTTTTGCCTGATTGCATTACCACCTATGCAATTAACTTTTTATAGCAATAACAAATTAAATGCCACGGTTGTTAGTGCGTTAGTACGGATGCATTTATAATCATCAATCGTGTATTGTTGTCAGGGTTTTGTTTTATTTCCTTAAATTCAATTCAAAATTGTTTAGATAGGTTAGTTATTCCCAAGGAGGGTTGACGTCAGGCAGTAATATCGCAGCCAAATTGTTTAAATGGTTTCGGCTTCGAGGCCTATTAGGATGATATGCTTACCAATGGTCTCATAACCTAGAAATTTAACAGAAAGCAGTCAAATATTCTGCTTTCCTGTTCTGCGCTCGATGTTGCTTTGCTTGACTCGTGAAGTGTGTGCAGATTATTTTTTATGTGCTGTATAAAAAATGATAAAAGCAGAACGGGATTACGCATAAAGTTTGACCGTTTCTAAAAAAGAAAATGTGGTTGACCATATCTACAGATTGCCTTTTATTCAGATTTTCGTTTCACCATTATCAGGTTGTAAGTTTCACAAGGTCTTTTGTCTCCACTACAGGAGCACGACACGACCCTCTCTGTACTACCACAACCATATTTGGCCTCATTCATTCTCTCTTTTCTCAGTCTCATTGATGTATAAAACCTTTGATTAGCTTGTTTTTCCTAAGTTGCCTTCTACGACATCCAAGGGAGGACTTGGTGTAGCCCTGTTCTACTCTGCCGGAAACCACATTACGTATTTTCGTTCCAACAGAGATATTTACCGATTTCCATGGCACGAATGAACCACAGCTAAAAATGTAACTGAAAATAAGCCGGGTAAGATTTTCACTATGTGGTTTGTCTTGTATCATTTACTTTTCACACTTTTTCATAAAATTATTATGCACAATCCGGGATTTCCCGTTTGCAAGATTTGTTTGACCGGAAAGCAATACTAAAACGACTGTCCAGTCCACTAAGGTGGTCCTCTTATCGAGCAAGCGCCCTTTTTCACTCCTACTGAGACATTTCAACTTTTTTATTGCCATGCTCTTCGCAACTCCTCAACATTACCAACATAACTTTGAAATCCTTTAAATATTATCCGTCCTTATTCCGTAGATCATAAGGTTGATAATAGCGTGTAGTTCTAAGTTTTCTTTGTAAAGTTAAAGTTGTTTTTGTGGTAGTTTTATATCTCCTACTTTCCCACCTTTTTACGATGTGACGTGATCCCAAATGTCGTAGATACAATTATCGATTAGGTAATGTTATCGGCATCGATCTATTGTCTTCCGGTAGATTTTTGTTGATTTAGGTCGGGTTTAGTGGCGCTATGGTGTGGTGGTTGACCGCTTCCTGCTGTTTTTGACAGGTTCATTGAGAACTGCCTTAGCGCCATTATGTGACAAAGTTTTTTGTTTTTGTAAATGAGAATGAGCTCAGGATTACCCCAAATCCGACCAAAGCCGCATTGCGTCGCGACTGTTAAATACCTCGCAGTTGGATTGTATAATCCGATGATTGAAAAAAATTCTAGCTTTTTGGCATTACAGCTCGGTTTTGTGAAACAGCTGAAAATCGTTTAACTGGATTGTGAATGTGTTACGTTTAACAAAACAGCTAAAGTTTAGATCACGTGTCATCAATGTTGAGGCCCAAAACAAAAAATTGAAGATTTTACAACAGAATTCTACCACTTGTGACTGTCAGTGTCATAACAACAAAATCAATATTGCCTCCGATAAAGAAAATTCTTCACCACGTTCGAAAAGTAACTGTTTTTATCGAGAGATATCGGGGATATCGACATCGTCTATGATTTCGGACTGAATGGTAAAGAAGAATAAAAAAGACCTCCAGCTTGGTTCCTGCTTGCAAAACTAGACTGAAAATATTCGTAATAAAATATGTAAAGAAGTTTATCCTTACAATGTTGAAACTTCATGCTTTCTCCCTGCTAAACCCGTCAAGACACTTGATCCTTACCACAGTAAACTAGCAGCCAACACACGCCATATTTATATCAAAACAAATTCTATAGGTCTTTACTCCACCAAAACGGGGATGGGCGGAGATATGCCAAGAAGTTTTTTTTTTACAGCATATTCCCCTGGATTTTGTTGGAGAAGCTCGGTGGCCCGCTTTAGCAAGTAAAGCGACACCGGGTGTAGTCAGTACTTGGCTGGGTGACCGCAAGTGGCATAAAAATTTCTCGAGCTCCTCCGTGCTTCGGAAGGTACGTATAAGCCGTTGGTCTCAGCTATCATATAGTGACATAGAAACGCTAGAGATGTTGTGTGTGCACTTGTGCAACTAATCCTACTTCCTACTAATATTATACATGCGAAAGTAAGTTTGTATATTTGTTTATTGTGCTTTAATCACTGAACCTATTTTGATGAAATGTGACATGGATATAGTTTGATACTCAGGGAAGGACATAAGATATTTTTTATCCCGAAATTCCCACGGGGAGCGAAGCCCACGGGCACAGCTAGTGTACCTATAAATGGTATGCAGTTGGTGTGTGGAACTGCCATTGCAATCACCACTATTTTTCTTTTTTCAAGCTTTATCATCACCATCATCATCATTAAACAAATGTGAAACATCTGCTTTTGATTATTCAAATTAATGATGACTTACTATTACATTTATCACCACCATCACATCTTGGTAAACAGAGGGCTGGGTAAAAAGCTACTGTGAAAACCCCTCCCTGTCTCCGGTTTAGAAATATTTGCTGATTTGCACCCATACCATTTCTTGATCGACTTCGCACTGAAAATCGGTTTATACGTTCTATTTTACGTTATGGAGACGAAATAAATAAAGAAAAAGCCAGTTTTTTTGTATTAGAGTATTTAAATAAAAAATTATCTCCGATTCTCTCTGCTTGTCCCCGTTTTGATAGATACTGGCCCATGATATGTAGTATTCATTTTCACCGCTCACGACTCGGCTACTTCAGTATGAAAATCAAGGGACACTATAAATATTAACTGGGATCGTATTGCATAAAACCGACCTTAAATATGTGCATATTATTGCATTCATACATTCGTATAAAGACGTCAAAATGTACTGACTATACGAAAAGTTATTAGGATAACAAACTAGAAAAAGGCATGATTTAGATAACCAATAAATAATTTTAGTTAAAACAAAACTTAGGTACCTAGACGTCTGACAAATTTTGTCTTTGTTTTTCAGCGGAAAATTTATCACGCGACAGACCACGATATTTTATATAAAATATATTTTTTTATTTATTTTTTAGTTTTAGAATTGAAATAAAAACTTCTTCAACTTATTATCAATGATCGGATAATCTGGCGCTAATATACCTAAACCTCATTTTTATGCCTACGAAAGAATAATATGGACGGACATGCCTTTTAGAATCCCGGATCCCGGGATCGTTTGAAATTCCTGATTGCTATTAATGTTACCTGCATACAAAATATCGTTAGAACTCGTTATAAAAACGATATATTTTCTTTGAATAATGCTTACATCTCGTACTTTAATTTTTTAACAATTAGGGTATTCTATATCACTACAGATGACGTAAGGATTCTTACAATTCCACACACTTTTAAATCGGTTCAGGCATTTAGAAGTTATATTAAAATAAACAAGCGGACAAACATAGTATACATAAAAAAATATTACTCTCCTTTTTTCGACAGTCGTGTAATAAATACAAGTATTATTTTTCTTCTAGTCTTCTATTCATATAAAATACAATAAATTAGTCGATTCCATTACTAAACTGTTAGATAAATAAATCAATTTCCATTACTTGACCACATTGTGCACATTATAATTTTTTATTAAAATTCCATTATTTTGAATAAAATAAAGATACTAAATCAAAATAACCACTGTTATAATTTCATTAAATTACTTATAGTTGTGTTTACGAAACTGTGGTCTGATCACCTCATTGTCTGATAAATAAGATAATCCGTGCTTCGGAGGGCACGTTAACCTGTCGGTCCCGGTCACTGTCTTTGACATTGGTTGTTACCCAAAATCATTTCAGAGGCCTTTAAAAACTCTGACACTAGTGTTAGTCACTAACACACACGATAAGAAGAAGTAAAGTTGAATAAAATATCAGCTTGGACCAAAGCCTTACTTTTTTACTAACTATAGATAATCACATATTTATTTATTATTTTGCAGACAGTACCCAGGAACGTGCCTGACCATCAGAATAGCAGCAAGCAGTATTGTCTTAACTATTAATCGCTCTCTACTAGCAATGACATCGTTTGACAGTGGTTTTAATTATAAGCGAGCATTAAGAAAACGTACCTTTTGAAGATTCCAAAACTATTCTATATAATAACCGGCTAAGTGAGGGTCGGACTAGCGCCCGAAGGGTTCCGTAACATTACATTACCTACAAAAATCGCGTTTGTTGTATGGAAAAAAATATGTTAAATATTTATTTTGTTCTGTTTTTAGTATTTGTTGTTATAGCGGCAACAGAAATAATACATCATCTGTGAAAAATTCAACTATCTAGCTATCACGGTTCATGAGATACAAGCTGGTGACAGACGGACGGACAGATAGAGGATTCTTAGTACTAGGGTCCCGCTTATCCTATGGCTATATGACCCAACAAATGTATGTAATCATGCTGTTTATTTTCAACAGTCACAAAATCCTCGTTTGATTTCTATTAACAATTTGTTCTAAAAACCAACAGATAAATTACAAAAACCAAGTTTCAGGACGATTCAGTAATTTCCTGTTACCACTTTCACACAATGTGGAAGAATAGGGCAGTAAATGCACACTAATAATTAGTAGATATATCTACTCTGCTAGTCTTCCATCATGCTGGTCTTAGAGAAAAGAAAATACTTAGAACTTAGCTTCTTTTCCCGTGCAGATCTTAGAAACCAATCGGGGAAATGGGCGAAAATGCGAATCATATTTATAGGCGATGCGGGAAGCAGCTCATTTTGATTCCATTTAGATCTATTCAGATTAAATTTGCTATGGATATAGTTTGGGACCCGGGGAAAGACAAAGGATTTATATAGAGGTATTCATCCCAAAAATTATCCTGAAAATGATGAAAAGGGGGTTGAAACTTTGTATGGGGACTTCTATTTTACTATACCTAGGAGACTTTATTACAAAGAACAAAATGTAAAATCGCGGGAAAATCTAGTTTTATATAAAGATAAACACTAAAATTCATATTTTTTATGAAAATGTTTTATCCATCAAATATAGATAAATATAGTGCATAACATATACAGCATAGTATTTTAAACTGCATAGAAAATTACAAACATTTTTAAAACTAAAGATAAAAGGTCTAACAAAATATACTGAAACTATTTTATTGGTGAATTCAGTCAATAATACTGAACACCTTTCCCCAAGGAACACGCATCGAAATATGAAAAGTAATTTTTGGCCTCCCATTCAAGTTGACCGATCAGCTGATCCGAGTTTCTACGGAAAATCAAAGATTATTTTTTGTATTTCGATATGTGTTCCTTGGGGAAAGTTGCTCACTATCACGTACTAAATTCACATAAATATATAGTATCTGGCTTATTGATAAAATAATAACATCTAAAAGCAATAATATATTATTAATTAATTTTAACGCATGATTTACAAATTCTCTTTGAAATAAGTAAAACTTAGAGCAAACAAGACAATTTTATACTTCATAAATAGGCTCGGCACCAAGAATGCCACCCTCTACGAAAAATTAAACCAGGCCGTATTTATATTCCATTAAAATACCTTAAAGTTTATAATTCCATCTCGCAGCCAGCTTTAATTAAAAACGAAAGAAACAACATGGTGAGTAAAGTACAGTAATTTAATGCAACGGCCCAGTATCTTTTATTGTTTTAATCTACAATTACACTAGTGATAATATTTGGTTTCCCACAGGGGGGTATGCTGAGGTGCCAGTGAGTAAATATTCAGATAGAGCCACTCGTTACATAGGTATATTTGAGTGGAGGTAACAAAACGGACAGGTAGGTACATAAAATCCAACTACAAGGCGACAAGACGACAGAACGAAGAAGACAAGTGTTTTTATAAAAATACACATTCACACACATCACAATTTAGACAGGCTATTCTAGGCAACACATTCTCCATGTAATATAGTTATGAAAATCTTTAATTTCACGTATTCTAGCAAAAATATGGTCTACTTCTTTTATGGAGAGCATAATATTTAAGAATAAATTACTTAAAAAATATGTGTGAATAAGTATTATCATGTGGCAGAATTTCAGAAATGTCACAGAATGATTATAACTTGTTACGAAGTCTACATGTTAGAGTCTACTTTGTCTTTTTAAAAGTCGATAGACATTTGTAAATCTACTTCAGTAGTAGTACTTTTCGAAGTAGCTGTGCTCTTTCTGCGCTTTCCTCACAATAATTTCTAAAAATGTTAACAAAACAGTGGAAATCCGCCGCACGACGTAAAAACGGCTAAGTTCAGCTTTGCTCTTATTTCCCTACTAGCTGAAGCCCGCGATTTTGTTCGCGTGGACTTTATGTCTCTCAAAAATGCTTATCAGGTTGAACAACTTTTGCTAAAGCGTAATTTTTATATCTCTTATAGTTTAGCTGGACCATTATGGTTCTGCATCAAGTGTTCCATTTTTCAAAATCAATTATACCCTTTATGTTGTCCAGGCTTAACAGCTATATAGCAAAAAAAGTTTCATTCAAATTCGTCCAGTATTTCCAGAGATTAATGTGTATACAGTTTTTTTAATTCTTACTCTATTAATATGTCTCCATCGCCCCAAATATTTTTTGGAAATATATTCAATGTACAGACACATTTTTTTTATGTTTATTCTTTGTATAAATATGTGTACTCTATGCGTATATTTTGTATACGATGCAAAGTAAACCCCCATTTTTAATATACCGCCTCATCAGACAGCAAATCGCGCTGCGTGCGGCGAAAAGTAGCAATATGAAACACTTAAAATGATTACTGTCATATTAAATTGTTTGTTTGCATTAAACAGGCAGTATTGTTGACAAGAATGATTTTGTTTGCAGAAATAGCTGGAGACTTTTTATGGAACTGTTTTGAGGTAAAGTAAGAGCTTTGATGGTTTATGGAATACTAGCTGTACCCGCGGGCTTCGCTCCCCGTGAGAATTCCGGGATAAAGAGTACCCTATGTCCTTCCCCGAGTCACAAACTATATCCATACCAAATTTCATCCAAATTGGTTCAGTAGTTTAAGCGTGAAGAAGTAATAAACAAACAAACAAACAAATATACAAACTCACTTTCGCATTTATAATATTAGTAGGATAGGAAAGGATTTTCAAGTATGTTACTTTTTATAGGCCGATTGGTCAAAAAGTATGATTGATAAGGGATACAAGCAAACCCTTTTGGTTGTTTAAGAAAATATCTTATGCTTGCTGTAGCAAACCATTCAATTGTTTTCGTCTAATTAAATAGTTAGTTTCTAAAAAAAAAAAACAAATCAAAACATGATTATGATATGGCGAAATATAATCAAAAGCTAGCCCAAAAACTCGCAATAGAAAATAAAGTACTTACTTACATAAGTAAATACATGTGTATAAATTATAAAATAAATTTAGTATCAACTCCCAACTTATTCATATATTCATAACCTTATTTCAATTAATTAAGTTGAACGTATAATTACAGGGTAGTGCCATTCGTGACCGAAGGAATTATTTTATGATGTCATTTATTCGAAAATGTATGCATGAGTCGTCGACATTATGTTTACGAACAATCGCTGAGCAAAGTAACATCAAAATTATGTACTTAAATCAGTAAAGATGGATGAAACCAACATAAGAGTAGATCTTAGAAAAGATAAATGAGAGAAAAGAAGTATCAAAAGAATTGAAAGTGACTAGTAACGAATTGAGAAGAATGTAAGTAAAGATTTTTGAAGTGAAAATTACTTTAGGCGCGTCGAGCATATACGAGCACAATATGCAATTTTTGATATGGAAAAAAACCATTGTCGGTACTACCGGAGTGCTACTGTTTTTTTTATTGCGCATCATTGAATTCGCTAACTACTGAGTGGTCAGATGATTTGACAAATATTGTAAGAAACCGACGAATATAGGCGACTTCAAATCGCTAGTTTTGAAAATTCTTAAGATAGTGACCGGCAATAGATTTTTAGCGGCTGAAATTATGATGATGATGACATCAAAGAAAATCACACTGTAAATCTATAGCAATGATTGCGTTTAAAATCAAAAGCTGAACTGATTACCAAGAGAAAGCTAAGAAGTCATAAAACATACCCAGTGAAAATTGGTACAGTCGTCATGAATAACTTTTCTCTTTTAGTGTTAAAACAGTCGCGAGTGTCTAAGTTGTCGCCTTACCACTGATCTTAATTCCACCTCACCATCTAAGATAGGTAAAGGTAGGAAGATAGAAGAAAGACTAGCCTTCTAACATTTTTTTATCTTACACTAATCTAATGACCCATGCATGGCTCCATTGACTTCTTAAGAGCAACCGTCACGTGACAGTTTGCGGTAATCGTGACACTGATTGCCGACTGTCGCCGATCAGGGACGCGAGTTGACGCTGACATATTGTTGCTCGTCTTTCTGAGCTTCCTCTCGCCTATGTCTGTTTGACTTCCAAGCATTGTGGCTGATCGCAAACGCATGCGCTAACGCACCCGGCTGCGACCAATGCGTCTATGCGATCATACTCATAAAAGGATAGAGGCTTGAAAATATGTTGAGAGTTAAAAGAGAATACCTGAATCTCTTCGCATTTTCATCTATTTCTCCTTAGATATATGTTGGGTAGCGTACATGCAATCGCACATGATAAACCGTAGTCGTGGGCGGACTGACTAACGAGGAGGCTCTGAGTTAGCACGCAGGTGTGCACTATACCTTACCCATCTTGGCAAATATAGCTCACCTTGCTGTGTTGAGTCGGTTTTAGAAAATATTATCGTTAATTTCGAGTAAGACATTCTAAAAATTTAAATATAAAAAACGGCAAATGCAAGTCTGACTCGCCCATGAAGGGTTCCGTAGCAGTAAGTAACATAATAGTATAGTCAACGAATAATTGTGGATAGAAAAGTCGAAAGCAGAAATTTTTACTCAGCAACTTTGTTAGGATGTTAGAACATAAACATACTAAAAGTCCTTACCCCTTCGAAATGAGCCCGCGGGGGGAGGGCACAAAGAAGTACCCGTTTTTTGGTTTTTTGCTTATACCTCGAAAACGGTCCCTTGTACAAAATTTTGTTGTACTACATTATGAAAGCTAATAAAAACACAAACGACGCGCAAAAAGTCCGGCGCGCGTCGTGTGCGTTACTGCGTATGATTCCATAGATTCTATTTTCACAGACTAAAAAGTGCGGCACGGATTAGTCTGTCATCTGCGTTGGGCCTAATAGTAAGAAACTGCGCACATTATCATTGTTTATCCACGGAAAACAATAAGGAACGCAAAATTTCATAGATTTCCGAGTGATGAAAACAGGTAAGCAAAGCAAAAAAAATCTGTTGTGGTAACCCTGATTGTTTAGCTCACACATTTGACGTGGGGACTGATAGATTGTTTCGTTTGTAGTATTACTAGGTAGGTATATTTGTTACTCCGTTTCTATGAAGTGCCATACCTGTGGCAAAAGCTAAAAACTACTATGTAGCGTTTCAGAACGACCACTGTTGGAAAGATTATGCGGAATGAAACCCAGTTCATACTCATATTTCTGAGTTAGTCTCGAATGGTCTTAAACGCAAGCAGTCTTTGTAGCAACTCGTCTAAAACGCCCATTGTCTAAATCGCATATTTCTTTCTACGTGTCTATTTATAAAGTAAATGTCCACAATTTTCTTCAGAATGTCTTCAATACGTAATTACGGTCCTAAAATGAAATCATCAAATAAAATTCGTCAAGAGAAATCCAAACATGGATTCACACGACAAATTGGCGTCAGGACAGAGGACCACAAAAAATTTGCTTCGTGTCGAACACAAAAACTGTTTTATTGCAGCTAACGATCCTACCCCGATGGTATCTTGCGTATTACTTTCATCCCTTATCGTTACTTTCCGATGACCGCGCCCTTATAATTGGTCTGCAGTCGGCTCACATGAAGACCATTGTACTAGGCACAATTTTATTTTCTCAAATAAGAGTAAAGTGGGTGGATCTGGTCTAAGATCTCTGAAAGATCACTTATACTTCAAAAGATAAGCCATAATGTGGTCTTTAAACATGAAAAGGGTTAACAAATAATTTTTTGAAAATCTTAAGTTAGACCTACAAAACTTTAGACCCCCCGCTAGTTCTGACTGTTCACGAATTTAAGATCTAACTATATTGTAAAATGAATAATGTCAAATGAAAGATTTTAGTCTACTCTTAATTCAAGCAGAAAAATATAAAAACCTAGACTAGTGGAGTTAAGTTATAAGCATATATATATAAGGTATTTAAAAACAGACGAATTTTTCAGGTCTTTTTAAGGACTTGTCTTTAAAAAAGCTTGACGTCGCGCTTTTGTCACACATCCATAGCGCTATATTAGTCCTTTCTCATTCTCAATAGCTGCTGTTGATGATTATAGATCCATTCTGGTTGTTAGCAAAGTTCAAAAGCTGCAATTGTTTCTTCTTTATACATTTTTGACTAAGTCCTATGACAAGCTTAGTCACCCATGTTGTCTAGACCAATTTAATAAGATATTTACTTTCTTTATTTTTAAATTAAATTTCAATTTTTCCTATATTGGGTGCTTTAGTAAGCTAATCTATAAATATAACAACTGACAACCACTTTTTGTTATATTGACTTATGAATCCTTATGTGCAAACTTAACTGTCGACATGTCTGTAATAAAAACGTAATACTTAGTGCAACGGTATACCTAGGCAAAAACTTTTTGAAGTGAAAACTTCTTTAGCGACGTTGAGCACTTTTGTTGGAATGGGTAAAAAATGTTAAACTCGCGTCAGGACACGTGACCTGATCGAAAATTCGTAAGACGGATGGAGAGTAGACAGCTGGCGCGGCGTAGGAGAGGGAGTATCCCCCTCTCTTTCTACGGCGCGGCGAAAATGTATGCCTGTGCCTGCTGTTTCGTATATCAAAAATGCACAACGTTAATATTCAAGTTTTCACTTCTGCCGGCACTCCCAGAGTGCAACCCGTCGTTTTTTTTTGTGCTTATTCATATGAAAACATTTCATGAAAATCTTTTCTTCCGTCCATTATTAAGTAGTCTCTCAGCCCATGTGAACCCACTACAAACTTTTTTCCTCTTTGGTTACCGATAATCACGTCACACGTTTTTTTACACCAAACCACACAGGACAAAATGGCGTTACCATCAGATTATCATAGGCTTGTGGCCGGATTATTACTTAATTTTTTTAACCCTCGCTTACCTGTCAGAACCCTAAGATCCCAACTGGATAGGACCAAATTTTGTGAATCACCCAACACGTCCACCATAACTTGAACTTTGTCTATTATCATATTTTTTTGAGACTATAGGTCAACCTTTCTGGTTATTTTTCAAATTAATAAGGCAAGCAAGCTTCTTAACCGGGTGAATATTTTGTTTATAATAACAATTAGAGATTTGTCGAAACATTTTGGTCGAGTGTGTTAAGATAAACATGACTCTTTTATTTTATCCTTCAACTCATAATAAATATTAGTGGTGTTCGTTAGAACCTCATTCAGGATAGTGATCAAATAGTATCTGATAAAATTCCTTACAGCTTTAAACAAATCTTATATCCTAATTCTTTGAACAGAAGTTGTCTCTTTTATCTTTTTTTGTATATATTTTATTCAAAATATTTCCATAGATATTAGACCGTTGATATGTAGCGGTGGTAGGTTATAAAACTTTTCTGGTGTTAGACAGACGGTAGGTAGTAAAGCCACAACCAATTGTTTAGATTGTTGTTGCTTTTTCTTCTCCACTTCGCACAATCTTCGGTATACTTGGGTCTTTGCTTGAGTGGCTATCTTATTGGATAACAACACGGTAAAAAGTGCTTCCCAAGCACGGGATGCGACCAGAAACATACTGAGATAAGCTTATAACAAATAAATAAATATATAGCGACAAATTACACTGATTAAGCTTAGCCCAAAAATACCTAAGTTCGAGACTTGTGTTATAAAATACTAACTCAACGATACTATATTTTATAACAAATACATTTATAGATAAACATCGAAGACCCTAGAAAGTTTGAAAAAGGTATTTTCCAACTAAGTGGTGGTGGAACCTCTGGGTGGTGGACTAGCATGGTGACCACTACGCCAGGGAGGTCGTCAATTATTAAAAGCTCAAACAAAAATTAATTAAAAGTGATAGAAGTTTAATTCGCACACGTCACTCATAAAGTTCATAGTTTCAACTACGAGAAACTAGCCGCATACACAAGGAACGTTAATAGTTATAGTTATAGCGTTAATAACGTCATTATATTCAGAAATAGGGTTTTTGATGGGCACATACCACGCAACATTGGAACCCATCCGCCACAAATCAAAAGTCACAGACGCCGCGACACCTATCCGCTTCAATTTCGCCGAGCAGGGACACAAAACAGAAAAAGTGCAGGTGTGAATCGTCATACAAAATGCTTCAGTATTGCGACACATCGTCCTTACTAATACAATTTAATTACACTTGAAAATTCGCCGTGTGGTTTCCAGCTGAATAGAATAGCACCACTCTTAAGTCTTCCCGTGGATGTCGTAGAAGGCGACTTAGGAAATACAATCTAAACAAAGCTTATACTCGTAAATATCAATGAGACCTCTCCAACCGGTCTGGCCAGCGTGGACAGTGTAGGCCAAATCCTCTGGCTGCTATGGTCAAATATGGCATTAGTAGTACAGAGAGGGTCGCGCTCCTGCAGAGGAGACTAAAAAGATCTGATGATGATGATGACAATTGAAAATATGTAATGAAAATTTTCGCTATAACATTCAAAGTTATGCCTCACACACTCACATCTGTACTGTGAACTACTTTGACTTCGATTCACAACGAGTTAGTACTATGGCACTAAATTCGAATCTCACTCTTTTCAAATATTTCATCATACATTTTTGATTTAGATATTGTTTCGAGCATTGTAATGCTATATAAATCAATTTCATGACAGACGAAACATTTTTACTGCTCAATCACGCGCAATGAAAACATTATTACAGAAGATGTATGGATTACAAACAAAAAGCTAATAAAATGTATTTTTTTTTTTTCTAAATACTTAATTAAAGCAATTCAGGAAAATAAATTGCGGATCATTTTACGATTCTGGTTTCATACTTTCGCGCTCTCACATCACTAATCTTTTTGTTGGGTCTAACGTTCCTTATAACATCGTTTGTAATCGCAGGAAGACTCAACAAAAATGGTTTGTGCTAAGTCCCGTCTAGATGCATCAATTATATTACTTTACAATTGCATGGTATGCTGTTAAAATACACATATGATTATAAATAAAACAAAACAGCTCTACTTCTAAACTCTCTATATTCGTCGTTGGCGCATCGTAAACCCAAGGCGTGTAAAAAGCCTATAAAATTCAATTGACACCCGTTAAACCCGATAATGTACTGCGAGCAAAACACTTTCCAGTGTTAACATAAATTCCGGCGATTCAGTTTCTCTAACAATTACTTATTACAAACTCTTATTTAACTTGCAATGAATGTATGTATGTTTGTGCGGATCAAATATTGCTAGTTAAATTTGACCCGCTTTTGTATGCAAATATATTTAAATCAGACTACAATGACAGACAGAGACTAGGCCCATAAGACCTAAAGGCCACTTTTAAGCGTCATGTTGGTCAAGAAGGTCAAAAAAAGGAATCGAAGTACCGATGATTTGGTATCGTCTATTAACGTGATTCGCATTTTTTACCATTCCCTCAATCGGTTTTTACTATTTATTTTGAAGTGTGTGTATATTACATTAAAGTGAAGCACATTTATGTAGTTTTAAATAATACACAAAATAAGTATTTTGTGTATTATTTAAAACTTGCTAAAAACTAGCGAAGGCTCTTCCATCCACTGATAATAAACATTAAAGTTAATGTTTATTATCAGTGGATGGAAGCGCCTTCACCAAGCTGCCAATTTACAAACTAGACCTGAAACTAGACACAAGGTATATGTCAAATAAAACTGACTTGCAAAACGGATGTGGTAACTGATGCTTTACGAAAGGACGTTAATGCAAACATATCTACAAATCTTCATCCTTCATCTAAGGGCATTTTTTATGCCTACCATTTTGATTACCATTTTGTCAACTTTAAAGTCCTTAAAAAGCCGTGCATCCCGTAGCTTCTTTCTTATTTGAGAGAAAAATGAAAAAACTACCAGGTGAACTTCTTCTTGAGCAGATGCTAAAAGTCTATTAAGATCAAAAACCTGCCTTTTATGCCTATAGTGAGATAATGGGTATAAAATATGAGATACACACAAATAAATACCGTGTACTGGGCCTCATACTATAATATACCTAAAGGTTAAAATCACGATGGAAAAATTCAACTTTCTAATGACCAAATCCAGTAAGATATTGACCCACCTTCAGCCATAGATCAAGAAGAAGCAAGATGTTTATGGGCCCGGTCACCAATATATCACAGGTTGTTATTAGCAGTTTTAGCGTTTGCAACCGAATGGCTTCCGCTATCGTGGCTTTTACGGCGAGATAGACTGAATAATGAGCGTAGACTTCTATGATGAAGTCACTAGACATCAAGTACCGCGATCGCCCGGTTGGCTATCTATGATATGTTTTTTTCATTGATTGACATTAAATATCTTGAACTACTCCTTACATCGGAAGACACGTTAAGAGGTTGATCTCGGCTGAGACCATATGAGTATTTTCCAGGACGATAGTTTATTAACGACAGTAATTAAATGCTGGTAATTATAATTTGCAAACTTTTGGAACGAAGTTCCTTATCGCGCGTTGCGAAAGGGGGCTAGGCGGAAAAAAAATAAGACCAAAAGTTGTAACGACACTTTTTGCTATAGTTGTAAGCCGTGCGGCGTGCGCGTGTTTCTCTGTCTGTCTCTCTCTCTCTCGAACTTCGTTCCATCCGGGTGTCCCTTGACACCTCTCAAGTTTTTTTTATAGAAACGGAACAAACCTATACAAATAAAAAATAAAAAATAAACCACCGGTTTAAATTAGGAATACTTATTGTCGAAGCCGTAAAAGTTGTAAAGCCGAAAGATATTAGCGTAAATATTACTTTACTATGGGATGAATCCATCATTATCAAAAAACTTCAATACCAAAAATATTTCTTTATGTAAGTTTATCGTAGGTATACTAAATTATGTAAATATAATGACAAACAGGGAATTATTTGTGTTAAACTGTAAAATCAACAAAGATTAAACAATCTTTTTTTCAGAGTTAATTTAACGTTAATCAGCTTCTTTCAGATTTGACTTACCATTAGCATGCAGCTAATCTATTACAGTTTAGAAGTCGTCAAAAATAAAAGAATATCGTGGGTGTTCCGAACATTGTCTTTGTTTTATGTTAATACGGTTTTTATTATGGTTACTGCCATTAAACGGCCTCTACGCATATGTTTTTGTCTATCAAGTGTCGGATTACGTTAGTTTGGATTTTCGATTATTTGAAACAATGTGGAATTTTCCTTACAAAAATTATTTCCTTTGATACTTATATCTGCAATGAAAGTGATGTATTATGTTCAGTTTGTTTATCAATTATTAAGAGCAATCATTGTGAATAAGATGAAATGTCGAAAAAAGAAATACCTTTAATAATCACTGTAATAAAGGTATTTATTTAATAAATATATCATGTAAGTGATACTTTCGTGATATATTTACTGACGGAACATTTTTTTAATATGTCTTTGTATGTAAGCTTTTTATTAATTCTATGTATGAAGTACTTAACAGAATAACTTTAAATATAATAACTTTTTATTCAGTTACTAGCTGTGCCCGTGGGCTACACCCCCGTGAGAATTTCGGGATGAATAGTACCCTATGTCCTTTCCCGTGTCTCAAACTATATCCATATCAAATTTCATCCAAATCGGTTCAGTTGTTTAAGCGTGAAGAGGTAACAAACAAATATACAAACTCACTTTCGCATTTATAATATTAGTAGGATAGGATTTTCTATTGAGCAATAAATAATAAACAAAGGTATATACTCTTACATTCTATCACAAAAAAATATAACAATTATAAAATAAAAATTTCGAATGCAAAACTCCATACGCAGTGGGTAAAGAATTTACAACATACAGGATACTAACATATCAAGTGAAGGCAGCTCAATCCTGAATTGAGTGCGTTATTTATTAGTTTAGATTACCCCAACAAATCACAAGATTGCCGTACCGAAATCATTGGCAGTAGGGTTACCAGTATTGTCAATTTTAAAGTCCTTAAAAACTTGGCTTGGCCTGTTTTTCACTGGCCGGTTTGGAGAGGTCTCATTGATGTTTAGCTTGTATTCCCTAAGTCGCCTTCTACGAGACCCACGAGAGGAATTGCGAGTCCTATTCTACTTTGCCGGAAACCATACGGCAAACCCTTTAATTAATAAAAGTTAACAAACGTTTGCTTAACCTATTTTAGTTAAATTTAGTCTCGTTCATTTATGTCAAATATTGAAAAGAGGATAAGGGACAAAATATGTTTATACTAATAATACTATATATTTTTATGAATATGAAGGTAACTTTATATTAGTCTCTAAAAAATCAAATCAAATATTTAAAAAAAAATCTCAAATTTCATTACCGAAACAAGATGTAGTTTTTCTAACGACTTACCAACTTTTCTACAAGTTATAGAATAGCTGTAAGATATTATGTTGTTTTAGAAAATACAAAGATAAGAAGAGCATTTCACTGACTAAACTCAACTCGCTCTTAAATTAAAACAAAAATGTTTGAACATTAGTGCATCCAATGTAACAATAAATAATTTTTAAAAACCTTTTGCCAAAAATTACAAATTGAGCAAAATATTCCGGATATTTCCCGTCAAATCGTTGCGGATGGTAACCCTAATTTCGTGTAACTCGAGAACATCCCTCGATGATTGGACGAATAAATATATTTCCCGTATCCTGTTTATCTCGTTTGGGGTGTTAATAAAAATGTAGGGGAGACTGGGGTTTATTAGATGATGATGTTTTGAAGATACATTTTTTTGTTTCTTATTTGTTTTTTTATATTCGTTTTTAATAATAAAGGGTCAAACAACTATCCTTTCATTTCCTTCTACTATTATTTGCTATCACAGATAGATACAAAATATTTGACTGGAGTCTTATCAAGATGCCAAAAGAGTACTAAAAAAAGAGTTAGGAGAAAATAGTATATGCGGACTTCTCATTTGAGTAATAAATACACAATTAGTAGTCATCCTTGCGACTCAGCAGGGAATCATGAATGCCTTATGTTACTTTAGATAGAGTTTTCTTTGCTTTTGTTTGATTTTTTATTAGTTTTAACAAAAAAAAAGAAAGAATAACATAATATATACCATACTAACTAACAGTACCTTGCGGTGTTACCCGCAAAAAAGTAGCCTATGTGTTAATCCGCGGTGTAAATTTTTTGTATACCAAATTTTATCAAACTTAGTCCAGCGGTTTGCGTGTGAAGAAGTAACAAACATACACACACACAATTTTTCACCTTTATAATATTAATATGATAATGGGGAATCATCATTACCAAAGTGATCCTTTAGTGAAAATAGTAATTCTACGTAGCTACTAAAATCTCAAAAGAATTTCCTACTATGCCACACTAGTCTGACCTCCCCATTCGGTGTGAATGGATCCGTGGTCAGGGTGGCCGGCGTCCGTCGTGCTATCATACCCAATAAATTAGAAGCCGTTAATCCAAGCCGTGCCCTTACAGAAGACTGGTCGTGTCAACTCGCCACTAATGTACTGCCGCGATAACTCTTTCAAAATCACTTATGTACCACCCACCAGCATAACAAGACCCGTGAGAACTATACGTGTGTTTAACATCGTGGGTCAGTTATTTTGGTCTTTGATAACCATTCGCTGTATTGACGAGCGAGGAAATGTTGCCTCTTTTATATCGTTAGTTTAGGATTCGCTGTCACGTGGTCCGTTTGTGTAATGTACATTCTTGCGTACTTTATTGTTGGCGATGACTCTGTAATTGATTTACTGACTGAACTTTTTAAGCTTGCATTAGTCAGAGGTGGCGTTAAATAACATTTTTTAAACTTCGTGCTTGTTAAAGTTCCAGGGAGATCGAGGTATTCTTTCCGCCTTTATTTTGTGTGAAGAAAAAACCTCCACTTGAGACTTCCTTCTGGAATTTTAGATATAGTCCATGATCCTTTTCTTAACCAGGCTCTACTAATAGGGGGAGAAAAATTTACTACATCTTGCTAAATTTCCATCAGTATTCTAAATTGGATTGCTCTGACTATGAATAGGTCAGCTCAAACATACTATATGTGCTGCAAAAAAAAATGGTAGCTCAAACTTTTACTAAAGAGAAAATTTTAAATCAGTTTTAACTTTACATGATTGATATAAGACGGAGAACATTAATAAATTAATAAGATTATGAATCATGCAGAAAGTTACGAGTAGGGCCCGACATCGACATGTTTCGATTATTGAGCGAGCATCGGCGTCGCATCGATTACATGCCATCGAGTAGTCGGTGATGTCCTCTGTAGTCTGAAACGGGGTACTTTTTGTTCGAGGAATTATGGATCGCTTGATGCAACATGTGCAAACTTTTTTTACAGCCTGCAATAGTCCATTGCAGCCCCTGTAGCATGCAAGCCCAGGTTTTTAAGGTGGGGCCGATCCTTTGATATTTTTTACATATAAAAAAACGTTGCTTTCTTGGGTTACGGTTAAATAGTTAATAACCAATTAATTACCAAAGTAGGTATAAATATGCCCCGACACCTTCAGCCCTGCAGATTGGAATTGCGATATATAGGGATTTGTTATAATTTATATTTTTTAAATATTTTGAGGAGCGTCCGGACCCTTTGGATTGATCCTTAGTAGCATGGCACTGTTTATAAACCCAGATAAAGCTTATATCGCGTGACCGGCTAGTCCAACCAGGTCTTTATTATGTAGAGACAGATAGAGAAAAATGACAGCGCTCGATAAACACTGGAGCCTACACAAAAATGAACTCAATTCAAAACAAAAACTTTCTACCATCGAAAGTTACGCTATTGATTGGAAATCAAGATCATCCTTGGAGCCAAGAACATCATATATAGGTAAAGTTAGTTTTTAATTATTATTTTTTCGGACATTTTCACGTTCTTAATAACTACTTCAAAAAAATTGTGAAATAAGCTCACAAGCCACTGTTTCCTCCAGAGACTACTATACAACATTATTTAAAAAAAGTTTATGTAATAAATGTCTTCAGAGCCTGCAACTACTATTGCAACTGCACATTGATATTGCAAGCGTACATAAGCTACTACAAACACCTAATATCAGACAGTTTGTACGGGTGTTTACCTACTTAGTTGTAAAAAAACAAAAATGGTTTTTTATGTTATAGGGCGGCAAACGAACAAGCTGGTCACCTGATGGTAAGTGATCACCGCTGCCCATGGACAACGGCAACACCAGGGGTGCAAAAAGAGCGTTACCGACCTTTCAAGAAGATATAGACTCGTTTTTTGAAGGTTTCAATGTCGTATCGGTCCGAGAACACTGCTGCAGGAAATAAACAACAATTTAATAGGTGTGACGACAGGGTCCGAAAAGTATGATTGTAATTAGTCCGTCTTTTAGATTATCCAAAAATAACGGACCCGGATTTTTCAGTTTTCCAAAAAAGTAAAAATTCACAAAGATACGGAGCGCCGAAAGTTCCGGAGTGGGGGCTTGCGACGTCACACTTAAGTAAAAATCGTACCCAACCGTGACGTCACGCGAAATTTATATACGCTGTATCTTTGTCATTTTTGGTTTTTCAGTGAAAATAAAAAATACGTGTACAATATTTTTTAATAATCTAACCGATGGACCAAAAATATTTTTCTATTCGTCATGCCTGTTGCAGACATACTGCATGCCGTCATCTTGCGCACACGCACCGCAGCCGACTCTAGTTTTAATCGCGACATGATCGCGACGACAAAGCGACAAATGCAAGATGCGCTTGTTCTTCCATCGTCGCGTCTTGTCAGATCACATTTGTAGTCAAATTGCTTATTAATCATGGGATATGATGAATAGTACTAGTTGCAAAGATGTGAGCAAATTTTCTGTACAATTTCTTTGTTTATTCGTAGTTTTGATTTTATTTTAATGTAAACAACGCCTCAGCATTCTAAAATATTTTGATGGCTTAAACTAATACATGCTCAAATTCAAAATACTTATAATAATTAGGACTTTTACCTACCACGGAATAATAATATTAATATTTTTTTAGTATTTCAGCTAAAGTGAAAACATAAATATGCTAAAGTGAAAAGGAATATTTCAGCTAAAGTGAAAAGGAAATAAACACTATAGCGGGAGCGAGGTGATATGCTCGACCGCCACAAAGGGAAGATCTTCCCGCCAGGCATGGTGTTGCGCCTGGGGAACCGCGGCTCCGACGGTGTATTGTCGGAGGTTGTATATATAGTCAGTTGCAACCAGAACTCTGAGATCGAGATGTAGAATCTGCTGGCGCCATCTCGTATGATTCTTGTGAACTAGGTATTGCTGCGTTCATTGTTGTTTGTGGTGTTTAGTTCCTCGTTGTGGCGCAGAGGTCGCCACAGGACTCCCTCCCAAGACCGGAGGTCTGATAGTTTTTCCAAGTGCAGTCTGTGCTTCATATAGTAGCTTGTAAGTGCCAGATGATTCTTGTCCCAGTGAGTCGGGAGCCTTCCAGTGAGTCGGAAGTGGATTGCTTGCTCGTAGTCTGCGGTGAGTCGAGACTGTCTTAAGCGTGCTCGTAGTCTGCAGTGAGTCGAGACTGTCTTGAGCGTTGTCGACTTGTTGGCGCCGGAATGATGTCCTGCCGGAGTGCTACGCTGGAGAGTAGATGCCTCGGATCCAGGGTACGATGCTGCGGGGGATGCGCCGGTCGCTGTAGTCGTCGAGTGAGTTGTGGATGCTTGGGATCAGGACCAGGAAGCTCGGTGAGTCGGCTACGATGGACCTGAAGATTGACCCGTTGTTGCTGGCTTTGCTGTGAGACTGCTGATGCTGCTGCTGACCAATATTGAGTGAGAGAGAGGAACGATGATGACAGAGTTCGATAGTGCTGAAGAAGGCTGCTTGACTGGTGATGATGGAGAAGGTTGCTTCCAATCACGTCGGGGTCACCACTGTAGCGGGAGCGAGGTGATATGCTCGACCGCCACAAAGGGAAGATCTTCCCGCCAGGCATGGTGTTGCGCCTGGGGAACCGCGGCTCCGACGGTGTATTGTCGGAGGTTGTATATATAGTCAGTTGCAACCAGAACTCTGAGATCGAGATGTAGAATCTGCTGGCGCCATCTCGTATGATTCTTGTGAACTAGGTATTGCTGCGTTCATTGTTGTTTGTGGTGTTTAGTTCCTCGTTGTGGCGCAGAGGTCGCCACAACACCATTCTAAAAGAACTAAAAAGTAAACATAGTTACGGTATTGACGAATTTCCACCAGTTTTATTTAAAATGTGCGCGGATGAACTTACCCTTCTTTTCACCTTACTTGTGAACCAATCCTTTGTGGAAGGCACTTTCCCAGATAGGCTTAAAAAATCATTAATAAAGCCAATTTTGTATTTTCGACGAATGTCAGAACGGGTTTCGAAAAAATCGCTCAACTACCCTCGCAACATATAATTACGTGCAAGAAGTATTAAATACAATAAATAATAAAAAATATGCTGTAGGTACGATGTTGGACATGACGAAAGCATATGACAAAGTCTTACATAAAATATTGCTTAACAAGTTATACGGAGTAGGTATTAGGGGCTTAGCTCACAATTGGTTTTCGTCATATCTGAAAAATCGGGAACAAGTAGTAGAAGTAGAAAACTATGACCACGACACCGGGAAAATTACTACGGTAAGATCAGATGTAGAATGTGTGAAATGTTCGATTCCCCAAGGAAGTGTTATCGGATGTTTATTGTTCCTTATCTACATCAATGACTTACCTAAAACAATGACCCAGACATGTGTACTATTCGCGGACGATGTATCATTACTGACACCTTACACGAAACCTGACAATTTAAATAATATGCTCACAGAAAATTTGGACAAAGTAACATCGTGGTTGACTGATCATAATTTAGAAATAAATTTTAACAAAACGAAAATAATAGAATTCAGGCCACACCAAAAAGAATCTCTAAATATAAAAATTAGTTATAATTTGACAGATATTGAATCTGTAAAATCTTTTGAACTGCTCGGATTAGTGTTAGACACACACGTTAACTGGAAAGATCATATAGACAAAATAGCAAAAAAATTATCTACGTTCACATATGCACTCTGGGAACTGAAAAAATCCACCAATAAAAAAACGGCGATAACAGCATATTATGCATATGCATATTCATGGCTCACATATGGGGTTATACTCTGGGGTAACAGTACCGATGCGAATAAACTATTAATCCTCCAAAAGAAATGTATACGCATTATAGTTGATATTAAGGAGAGAGATAGCTGTAAGCCGTATTTTAAAGATTTAAAAATTCTGACATTGCCATGCATATATATCTTCGAAACCAGCAAATTTGTACGAAAATACCCCCAGTACTACACAAAAAAAGACGACTTACCGCGACGCTATCCTACAAGGAAAAAGAATATGTTAGCTAGGCCAAATTCTACTCGTAATTTAGAAATTTTTAACTCCGGACCGCTTGCAATGTCAATAAAAGTCTATAACACCCTTCCAGATCTGCTAAGAGCAGAGAAGAAAGATACCATTTTTTATAAAAGATTAAAAGCACTGCTTGTAGAAAAAAATTATTACACATTGGACGAGTTTTTTAATGATAAAGATTTGAAAAAATATAAAATAAATGACGAATAACGTATATATTATAAGTACATTGGACAATGGAAAAAATAAATGATAATAATAAAAAGAAAATTGACATTTAAAAGAATAAAACCAACAATATAAATGTAAAGGACATAAATATACGAGTAAATACACAAATATAGCTAATATTGAATGAATTAAAATACTGACTTTGTTATACAAACTGACATTACCTACTCGTATTAAAAAACTACTAAACAAATCAATCTTTATTTAAATAATTAGTAACTAATTTTATATTATATAAATACTAACGAAAAATAAAACCGCATGCCGTTCCATATTTTTTCTTTTGCAATGCCCTGTCAGGGCTCATGTTGTACCTACTAACTTAAGAAATGACTATGTAGTAAAGTGTTATATATGTACAATATGAAAAGCAATAAATGAATTGAATTAAATTGAATTGAATTAAATCGTTTTTAGTATATTAAAAATGTCTATTTTCTTTAAAAGAAACTTTTTGAATTGTAATCCCTAAATCATGAAAAATATTTAATTAATTGATATTCTTTTGTTATATTGGAAAATATCATGCAATAGTGTTACATTATATACATAAATGTCTTAAGTGTTTAGTTTACATGAAACAAAAGAGGTTTGTCATGATCGTAGCAAGTGGAGGTCCATAGTCTCTCTACCCCTGTGGGAAACAGGCGTGATATTATGTATGTATGTATGTGTTAATGTAAATATTACATAATATTTACATTTACTATTTACTACATTAGCTAATTAATAAATAATTTCCGGTTCTACACTTATTAACAAGACTACAGATTCGACCCTAAAATATTATAATTGCCAAAATGTATCTCACGATGCGCAGAACTTTACGACGATGCAAATTATAGTTTGCAAAGCATAATAATTTGGGATCATTCATAATAAGCGGTTTCGGTAGTAGGTAACAATGTTTGTAACATAAAATCTGTGTAATATGATTATAATTATATCCTTCAAGATACTTAACAGGAGCCATAGTAAACGTGTTAACGAACGGAATTTGATGTTTTGTAGTTTTGCAGTTTCGTTTTCATTATTGTTACATTAAAGGTTACATTAAAGGTCTCCCATGCTGGTCTGGGAGAAACAAAAAAACTTAGAATGTACCAGCTGCTTCTCTTCCCACGCAGAGCGTAACTGTATTGATTGCTTTTCCATCTTCTCGCCCACCATGACGCTAAAAGTGGCTTTTGGGTCTTGCGGCCTGAAGCTCTGCATAGAACCGCAAGACCCAAAATGCTCTGTTTGCCCCATTAGGGATAAAGACGTGATAATATGTATGTATGTAAAGGTTTGTTTATCAATCATTTACTTAGTTAATAGATGATACGGCTAGCAACCCATCACTGTTTTGTTTCTTCGCCTGCTCAAAGTGGCCTTTGAGTCTTTCGGTCTTGGACTCTGGCTGCTTAGTGCTGACGTAGAAAAAGTCTCTTATATTCATGTTTATATTTTTTAACTTTATATCTACATGACATAACAAAAAAAATAATAACCAATTTATATTTTTCTTTCATCACCTTTATCATCATCATCAGGTCTTTTTGTCTCCACTGCAGGAGCACGACCCTCCCTGTACTTCCAGAGCCATTTTTTTTATAATTCTTTATTCATTCCAAAACATTTTTTTCTTTATAATTATGATTATGATTGTATACATTCACACACGTCACAAAGGTTATCAAATATGTAGCTATAATGCAACCACATTGTTTTTATTAAAACGCTGGATCCATCCAACCCATAGAGATGTCAAAATGTTATGGCAAGCCGTTCTACACCTATAATTAAATCGACTACTTCTGTTATAGACGATAGCCTATCAATCAAGACCGAAAAATTGTATAGAAGTGATCACGTTCGAGCATGCAGCGTTATGATACTTATATGGCAAAGCTAAATAATACAGGTATTTTAATAAGCAATTATATAGCAAAATGGTGGGTATGATTTTCACCTTGAAAGTTATACCCTTGAAAAATCTACAAATATAGTTTCTAAATATAGTTTTCGTACAAGCTTTTTGTATGATGCCTATGTACTTTAATAAGCTCAAACTCGATGGGGTTGCGTCGTTGTCCTATGGCCACCTTCCTATTTCATTATCAGATCAGCTTCTTAATGTTCACAATATTATTTATTTAACATTTATTGTTCAAAATACAATGTCTTTGGTACAATAGGCATATTTATTTCAGTGTCTTCTGTATGAACATTAGTATACAACATTTTATCCTAATTGCAAACCGAGAAATAGGTCAAATTAAACTTGCATGATTTAATTGCAGACTGACAAACAATGGACAATAAAATATTGTAAAAATGATATTTTGTTTATCAATATAACAATTTGTATAATTAAAAGTATTCAGATCCAGGTAAAGAAACAAGAAGTTTCTTTATAATCGGTCTTTTTCTATCTTCTCGAAGATCATCACAATAAAAGTAGCATTAAGGTTTGCGGCCCTGGGCTCTGTCTGTTTAGACAACATTATAGTGTATACCTATTATGTATACATACATACATACATACATACATACATACGTACATACGTACTATCACGTCTTTATCCCTAATGGGGCAGACAAAGCATTTTGGGTCTTGCGGCTCTATGCAAAGCGCAGGGCCGCAAGATCCAAAAGCCACTTTTAGCGTCATGGTGGGCGAGAAGATGGAAAAGCAATCAATACAGTGATAGGTTGCTAGCCGCATCGCCTGTTAATATGATTCGCATTTTCGCCCATTCCCTTGATCGGCTTTTACGATATGCGCGGGAAGAGAAGCAGCTGATACATTCTATGTTTTTCTTTTCTCCCAGACCAGCATGGAAGAGTACATACAGTATAAAATATAAAACTATATAAACTTTCTTTCACCCTCAAGACATTCCCAGACTGAAAACTATTCAAGTCTGACCTTTAGCTAATGCACTGTCTATCCGTATGTTACACTTGATAGCCAAAACTTGTAATTAGTGTGTGATTAAACGATTAACGCCAATAGCTCCCACGATCAAAGATACGCTTCTTAGAAGCTGCATCTCTGCCTTAAAAGGTTTTAGATTAGATAATTATACGTAATAGGGTGATAGTTTGCTTGATATTTAGGGTTGAATTGAATAGGCAAGGGAACCACAAGAGGCGAATTGTTACTTAGATAATCTTTTTGATTAGGTATATACGTACTTCCACATTCCTTTTAGCTTTTTCAACTGTCGAACTCATCGTCATCATCACCAGGTCTTTTTAGTCTCCACTGCAGGAGCACGACTCTCTCTGTACTACTAGAGCCATACTTGGCCAGAGCAGCCAAAGGGCTTAGCCTACACTTTCCTCGCTGGCCAGACGGGTTGGAGAGGTCTCATAGATGTTTTAAGATTTGTTTAGCATGTATTTCCTAAGTCGCCTACTACGACATTCACGGGAGGACTTGGGAGTGGCCCTATTTACTCTGCCGGAAACCATACGTTCGTTTATGCATGTAGGTATGCCTATAAAGCTTAAACACCCAACAAAAAAAAATGGTTTAAATTTTTTATAATGGTATATTTTCTTGAAAACATACACGTATTCCTGTTTTTAGGGTTCCGTAGCCAAATGGCAAAAACGGAACCCTTATAGATTCGTCATGTCTGTCTGTCTGTCCGTCCGTATGTCACAGCCACTTTTTTCCGAAACTATAAGACCTATACTGTTGAAACTTGGTGAGTAGATGTATTGTGTGAACCGCATTAAGGTTTTGACACAAAAATAGAAAAAAAACAGTAAAATTTGGGGGTTCCCCATACTTAGAACTAAAACTCAAAAATTTATTTTTTATGAAACCCATACGTGTGGGGTATCTATGGATAGGTCTTCAAAAATGATATTGAGGTTTCTAATAGCATTTTTTTCTAAACCGAATACTTTGCGCGAGAGACACTTCCAAAGTGGAAAAAAGTGTGTCCCCCCCCCCCCCCCCCGTAACTTCTAAAATAAGAGAATGATAAAACTAAAAAAAATATATGATGTTCATTACCATGAAAACTACCAGCGAAAATTGGTTTGAACGAGATCTAGTAAGTAGTTTTTTTTTAATACGTCATCATCATAAACGGCAATTTACCTTTCATTCAATCAACTCAAATATAAAAATTAAAAAAAACACACTACAAGACTTTTATATTATGTTATTCGCTACTACGGAACCCTTCATGGGCGAGTCCGACTCGCACTTGGCCGCTTTTTTATCAATCTGTACGGAACGCAGCACCAATTAAGTGTTCTAACCTTATTTTAAACCTTTTTCAACACTTAAGGGTAGTGTGAAGTGCGAACAATTGTTTAGTAGATGTATCCCGTGATTAAGCAGTAGCATGCCGATTGCTTTTAGATAGCACCAATTTTGTTGTCAAATTCAAACACTTCTCGAGTTTGAGTTGTGATGACGTTGCAAAAATGTCTAGAATATGAGTGGTTGCGTTGTTATCTAGAATGGAGCGTGCGATTTATTAACAGAGTTTATTGGAGTATACATCATCTCTCTAACGGGGTAGACAGAGCCTAGGGCTGTAAGAGTCAAACGCCACTCTTAGTGCAATTGCGGATGTGCATATGCGGTGGCGGTATATTCACCAAATTGCAACACAATGTCAATGTGGTCATAACGACCAGACTATGACACACCTCCTCTCCTGCCCATTAGCTAATAGATAGCTGTACTAAGCGTGATCTACGAGTATATAGGCCTCAGACAACGCCGTAAAAGTGGCAACCTTCTGGAGGGAAAAAATCTGATTTAATTTGAGCCGTCGACACGAGAAGGAAAAGTGGGTCTGAAGGAAAAAAAGGAACCGAAATAGCAATGAGTTACTAGCAGCATAGCCCATTGACATGATTCAGATTACTTATGGCTTTTACGACCTGCGCGGGAAAGAAAGCAGCTGGTACTCTTCAAGACCTACATGGAAGGTTCATTGGAGTACTATGTAATTAAAAATAACTTTACAGTTAATTATGTAATTGTTTATAAAAGTAAAGTATGGGTATCTAGCAAAACCAAATTTTCTCAATGTCTACTAATTTCGACATCGATGTCCTGTATAAACACCTAGAGGTGCGAGAATGGGGAACGGGGACGCATATTACGCGGGGCCTTGAAAACTCCGTTCTGTATATAATAAACCCCCCCCCCCCCCCCACCTTGAAGTTCATCGGATAAAAAAGCTATTCAGACAAAAAAGTTGTATCTTCATAAGGTAACCCTTATTATGAAGACAAAAAAGTTATTAGCATTTTTGTTTTTTTTTTTTAAATGGCTGAAATTTGATTATTTTTAGATTTTACCTCTATTTCTCCGCGTTCTGACATGTTGAGAGTAGAGCACTCCCTCAACGCTCCGCTTATGACGCGTCCAAAATACAAAGAACATCACACGCCATCTAGTGACAAGTTTGAGAAATAATTATGTTTGTAAGGCGACGGGTAGGCATGACCATACCAACTCATACACCAGTTTTCAATACGCATATAGCTACCACCGCAAATGACTTCCAAGACGATAAATTAAAACAAATTAGCAATTACCGTACGCAATCTCCGTCAGGGGTCGATCGGCGTTAATTTGAGTTAAGCATCGGTCATTAGGACCAGCAGAGGCTTCTGTTGCTTTTTGAGGCTCAATTACTGCCCGATAATATATGGGAGATACGCATCTGTGCAAAGAATGTGTGGTTCAGGGTGTTGGTTTATTGACTTTAACTTTTAAATGTAAAATAATAAATATAACATATCTAATTTTAATATCAGTATAATTGTAAGTTGACGTTTTTGGAGAAAATGCTACAGTACAGTTTGTTACTGCTTCTTCTGTGCTTGCGCTTAGGAAGCGGCAGTAAACTTAGCTGTAAGTAAATGATCTGACGTCAACATTTACCTTTTAAGAAATCGAAAGAAATAGAAAGAAAGTGACAATTATCAAGTAATACAAATATCCAAAGATAAATAAATGAATTTTGAGGTTTTTTTTACTTTGTAAATATTCTTTTAAAGCTAACAAATTTGTGATCAACCTTTTTTTACTGGTTAACTTATGCAAACATTTTTTGTTTTGCTAGCTGAAGACTGGTATATATCCCCGTGCCTGTTAAAAAGAATATTTTGCCCTAAATGCAACAATCTACAAGGTGGTCTGACGGCCTGACCAAGGTCTCTGGAAAGCTCTAGATCAGTCATTTTGGAAATCCTTGGGAGAGGCCTAGTCCAGCAGTGGACGTTGAGCGGCTGAAATGATGATGATGATGATGTACGCAAAAGCCACCTTTTACCTTTCAGTATAATTTATATACAATTTATAAGAATCCTGTATAATGGAATTAAAACTACCACTTATTTTGATAAAATTTCTATTAGAATAATCCGGAAACAAACCTAATGTTTTAAACAAAAAGAAGCAGAATTTTTTTAATCGGTTCATGATTAACATCTGAGGTAACAAACATAAAAATACAACCTACTTTTCTTAAATGGGTCGAAAAGAAAACGTAAGTGACATGCATAGCAATAGCAAATGATAATTTATTTGTCTGCTATCTAGACGAAGGTACTTATTATGTGCACCTTACGCCTCAGCCCACAAGTGAGCCGTTATCTCCCCGCCTACTTTTGCCAGATAAGTTGATAAGTAGATATCCCATCACGTTTCTTTGGCGGCCATTGTAATTTCATAATCACACTTCAATCATTGTACATATTTGAGTCATACAAGTTAAATCGTTTCATCTTCTTCTTCTTTTAAGTCTCCACAGCAGGAGCACGACCCTCTCTGTACTACTAGATCCATCTTGGCCACAGCAGCTAGAGGATCGTTTTAAAGACTGTATTTTTTCTATAGTATCATATAATTTGTTTAAATATACCCGTTTTATTATAGCAAAAAGACTATTTGAGATATCTTTTAACGAAAGTAATAGTAACTACCTATCTGGTAGAAAAAAATCGGTACTGCCATAGAATGTGGCAATACTGCCAGCATTTTGGCCACGCTGCTGAGGTAAATTTACTTTCATCCATTTACGTACAATAAAAATTAAAGTTTAAAATTGGCAAAATATGAGGGAAAAATTACACTGATTGAGCTAGCGCCAAAGTAAGTTGGAGACTTGTGTTATGGGATACTAACTCAGCGATACTATATTTAATAACTAATACATATATAGATAAATATCCAAGACCCTGGACAATTCGAAAAAGGCAATTTTCCAAGTTGTCCTGACCGAGGATCGAACCCGAAACCTCTGGGTGGCGAACTAGCATAAAGACCACTACGCCACGGACGTCGTCAAATAACCAATCGCATTGCCGGGCTATGCACAAGGAAATAAATATTCATTCTACATTACCCGGTTTTGTACGAAGAAACAGTTGTTCCTGGTACAAAAACAAGGAGGTTACACGAGTACTTAACAAATAATGTTTTCCCTTTAATTGAAATGCTATAATTCCGTGATACGTACTAGTAACAAAAGTAAAAACATTTCAAAAATAATATAACACCATGTACATACGTTCAAAATAAAATACGCCAGTCTTGTCAAAAAGACGTAGTGGCCACGTCAATCAACTAGGAGCCAGTGAACAAAAAAGCTCGCCAATTATTGCAAGCTCGCCCTTAATGGCTTTTACTTGTAAGCTCTGAGAGGGTGTACTATTTCTGAAGCTTTAATGCGTAGTTAACATTCTTGCAACAAATTAAAAGCAACTAGTTTTAAATGAAGAAGCAATACACATAATATGTATTTGTAATATTATGTAAATGTATTTAAAAATAATCAGGTAAGTAAGTATTGTGACCTTAAAAAACGCATATAATATAGAAATAAAGAATTGTATTACTTCGAAATTAGAACGACTAAAAATAATTTAAGATCTATCATTTTTGACCACGTAATTTACTGGAAACAGATACATTTACTATATAAAAGTTAAAGTCATTTCATATCCAATACATATATGAAAATAAAACCGGCCATGTGTGAGTAGGGCCACGCTGTGGAGTTGGAATTTTTTCACTTGTCCATATGCAACTATTGCGCAAAAAGATGGAGGGGGGGGGGGGGCACGTAACATGCATGGAATCTACACTAAAAAAAATACATTTTTGTGTACACAATAACTTTTTAGTCTCTGAGTAAAACCGCGGAGAGACAGAAAAACATGGCAAAACCATAAGGATTCCTTGTTTACTACGGAACCCTAAAAAGCTCTATTAAAACTTATAGCCTCAACGGATTTCCTTTTGAAGAAACCCATTTCCAATCTACTAAAATTCCGGCAGACAAAGGATACCTACTAATCGATTTGTTTCGATTGTCTGTGAAATCGTGATTTCCTGTGATCGAATCAATGTAATCGTAATCGATAAATATTTGACTTGGATGCGTGCAATTATGCATGGAAGACGGAAATATATTATTTACAGTATTTAACGGAAGTTATTGTAAAATAAGGTGAAGGATTTATGTACAAACTATTTTATTGATGCTCATTTTTTTAATAAGGATAAGGATGTTTCCTAGGTCAAAAATAAATTATTTAGTACTGTTACTCGTAATAGAATAAAACGAGAAAAAATAATTTCACTTGTCATTAATCATATCCATTTTAAACGTGATTTTTAATTTATTATTGCGGAAAAAGTGATATTAAGAGCGCTATTTGACTCCAAGAATCTTTGACATCATAGTCTTTATTTCATACAAGTAGAAACCCATATAAATATTTGTTTTAACTTATAGAAAAAAGCAAAGTGCCTGATTTGAGTTTGTGGCAACTCTCTTATTCATTATCATTTCAGCATCAAGAAAATTTCTGATCAACAAAGGATTTATTTTTTATTTTTATTAATACATAATATTTTAAACATACATAACTGTCACGTCTTGATCTTTGATAGGGGAAAAAACACTTTAAGTTATGCTATTCTAAGTAGAAAGTGACCAAACGGAAGCAAGACCGAAAGGCCAATAGACCAATCAGCTCATTGAAGTTTCTATAAAAAATAATATTTAAATCGTTTTATTTTGTATGTTAAGCTCGACAAATATTTTCTACAAGTATTAAAATCTGTTTATAAAAGGGTTATTTTTCATATCTCTGTACTTTTATTATTGTATTAGTGCAATATGAATTCAAAATAAAGAGTTTAAGTCCAGAAAAATGGTTGACCTTGAGATGCATGTTGAGAGTAAACGCTCCGCTTATGAGACGTGCATAAAATCTAAATTAGACAGGGGCTTTATGAGGTCTAAGTATGATTAATGGTACGGAAACCTTATTAAGTGCATATTGTTATGATGGAACTCTACAATGGTTCTATTTATACAATACTGTATTAAAATTAAATAACAGACGCCAAAATATTTTCATAACTCATAATAACCCTACTGCCGCCCAGTCTACAGGTATACCCCACTGGTGAAGTCGTAATAATAGGTTCTATCCAAAGGGTTGTCAGTTCAAACCCGTCATGCCACCGCGTGACATTTTGACAGACCGACAATTTTAATTACTAATGAAGAAACCGCCTCATATAATAATAGGTGGATAAGGAAATAGATGCAATGATGCAATTATCAAAATTATAGCGTAGATTCAAAGTTATTTGTATGGGAAGTTGATACTGAAGTGGCAGTGGGTGGGGCTAACCTAAATAACTGACAACCGTGGAGAGAAAGGTGAAATGGGAACAATAGATGGGCTATTGCATCTCTATATTTTACAACAAAAACAAACATGCGTATAGAAAATGGCACCAAACAAAAGCAAACCTTGTCCTTTTACCTTTCTTTATCTCTATCCCAATCCCATTCCAATTAATATTATAAATGTGAAAGTGAGTATATATACATATATTTGTTGTTACCTCTTCACGCTTTAATCACTTAACCTGTTTAGAAGAAATTTGGTATGGATATAGTATGAGACCCAGGGAAGGGCATAGGATAGTTTTTACTATGAAATTCCCATGGGGAGCGAAACCCGCGGGCTCAGCTAGTTACCTATAGGGACAAATCACACTGAATGAGTTAGCCCAAAAGTAAGCTTAAAATTGTGTTATGGGATACTAACTCAACGATACTATACTTTATGATAAATGCATATACTACCCAAGACCCATGCCTTGGCTAAGGATTAAACAAAGAAATGAACGTACTCCTTTACGCCACGTAGGTCGTCAATCGGTAATGGAAAAGGAAATCAAAATAGTGATGGGTTGCTAGCTATATTGCATCCATCCAGATCCAGACCAGCATGGAAGAATATTATATAGGTAGATATTATGTTAAAAAGGTAAACATATATAGAACAATAGCCTCATAAAATACAAGAAGATTATCTGATTTTAGAGTTTCACGGTCACAATTATTGTTATATATTTCGTTTTTTGCCAGATATTTCGACGGCCCTTCTGCCATCATGGTCGCTGGCCGACTCCAAAAAACTATATTAATCGCGGTAAATCCCGTAATACTAATAACAGTAAGAAGAATATCCCTATAAAATACATACAGGTGGCACTCTCCAATGTTGTTAATGAGAGCAAATTAGGTGCAATTCACAGAAAAAGCCTAATTTGACCATAAAGAACCCAATTATAGCACCCACCTCCAAAAACGCCCTGCGTAACAAATCACACAATAGTTCCTATGATTTCGTATATCTAACCCCATCACTAGCGCCGACTCATTTATAAGACATTTGATTAATTAAAAATAACCAGTCAAGTGCCATTAGAATTTACGTAGAGGGTTCTGAACTATTTTATATGATTTTTCTACAGAATTTTTGTACTTTGACTTACGCTTAGTTTTTATTATTTATAAGTATAGGGGTCTGACCAAATATACTGTAACTATTTTAAGGTAAATTAGCTCTCATCATCATCATCAGGTATTTTTGTCTCCAATGCAGGAGCATGACCCTCTCTGTACTACCCGAGCCAAACTTGACCAGAGCTGCCAGAGGTCTTGGCCTACACACTCCACGGTGGTCAAATGGGTTGGAGAGGTCTCATTGATGTTTATAAGCTTTGTTTAGCTTGTATTCCCTAAGTCGCCTTCTACGACATCACCGGGAGGTCTTGGAGTGGCCCTTTTCTACTCTGCCGGAAACCACGCGGCAAGCTCTACGTCACGGAATAACTTTCCCAAAGGAATATTTATCGAAATATGAAAAATAATTTTTGCCTCATATACAAGTTGACCAATCACCTGATCCGAAAAATATTTCCCATACCATAATTATATTGTATGTTCATTGAGAAAAGTTTTTCAGTGTCATCTACTCTTAAACTAGTTTCAGTATATTTTGTAATAATTATATATATTTTATACAACGTAAGGATGTTTCAGAAAGTAATAGTGCATATTTAAAAATATGATTTAATAATAGTAAGTAATGTGATTAATGAAATGAAATTATATTATTTCTATACCTACAATCCATGAACATGCTCTACTTTTAAGTACCTAAACGGTACGTTAAAAGACATAAAGATCTAATTATGTATATCAAGTAAATCCGTACAAAATTGGCTGTGATAAACTGATAGTTGGATGTCATAGGTACCTATATTTTAGAATTTCGTTTTATCTATGAACCTCGAAACTCTAAAGATTACATTACCGACAGCGTGAAGGAAGCATTCAATAAAATTTGTTTTTTAATTATGCTATATAAACCGAATTGGCTTTGTTTTTTTGACAGCTAGCGGCGGATCTGTTTTGACGGAACCCTTTGTCCCCGATCGGTTCTATTGATGATTTTACAAGGTCAATAATCATTATTGACTGTGATCATATAATTAACTAGTCTTGGAAGGGGTGCGGTACGATTTACCGAAGAAGTCTGTTATAATTGGTTTACGGTTTAATCTTCGTTTGAGACGTTTGTGTGCGATAATGATAACACTTATATTTTTTTAAATATTTTTTTCTAATAAAAAAGATTTTATACAGTTAGAAGTAAAATTTTCTCCTATCCGGTAATTGAATATCTATGATAAAATCATATAATTTTTTTGAGAATAAAGCTACCGAGTGGAATACTTAAAAAAAAAATGTTTTTGAGTCCTGTTCTTTTAAGTTTAATTTCTTTAGTTTTTATGTAATTTTTAGTTTAATTCATTGTTTTAATTGTAAATATTTAAGTCAATAAAATTATTGTAAATTATTGTAAGTATTGAATAATAATAATATTAAATATATTATAACATTGGAATTGTCAAATTAATATATTTAATGTTCGCATAATTTTATTTTTCTTAAAACGTATTCTGACCTTAAAATACGTTCTAGGACATATTAAAATAACCTTAGGTTCCTTGTTTACTACGGAACCCTAAAAACAGTCTCAAAAAAACTGGAACTGTCATATTCCTAGTTTTTCCCTGTATACACATAATATTTAACTGATAAAGCCTGATTCCAAAGATACCCTACCCCAATAAGCAATAACAAATTAATCGCTTATGCATTTAAAAAACTTATCGTAAAACAATCTTAAACGCCATTTTTTACACAATCGTTATCAAAACAACGACTGATTGTGTCATTTTTCTCACTCACGATTTGCATACAGAATTCAATAAAAGCTTTTTCGACCCGGTGACTAAACCTTTTTGTTTTATAGTTTAGATTTTTTACACAAACTGATTAAGTACATTATGCAAATATGCTAAGAGAATATTCACATTTTGCGGTAAGCGAGTAATTTCAGTCCAGTGACTAAAATCGAATTTGGTACCTGAATAGTGTAGACTTAAATACCAAACCAATTATTTTGCTAGTTTCAACTGATTTTAATGCACATGACCTAGCATGTGTTGATCGCAGTTCTAATATAACCTTATTTTTAGGTTTGCCCTAACCTAGCAAAATGGATGAACTGACTAACTTTGTCAGTTAAGCCAGTTAATAATTTACCCAATAATCCTTTTGACCTTTGAACGATTTGGCCAATAGATAATTTAAACGTCGATATTCCAGACTGTGGTCAGTTGAACTTTACGTCATAGTATTCGTATAGCCTTCATACCTTTTTTTATGCAAACATAAAAGTAACTTTCATGTTTGCACGCAAAACGTAGACGAAGGCACCATGAATACTTTGACGATAATATTCGAACTAAGATAAATAGTACTAATAAATAGTACCCGGGTAGTACCTACCGACTACCAGGGCAAAATTAGTGAAGACCTTAATACCTTTATTGTTCCTTTTTTTAAAGTAATATTTTTGTTGTTTAATCAAAACTTACGTGAGACACAGACATTATTAAAATGAGTCAACGGGTTAGTCAGTAACTGACTCTATACGTGAGTAACCCGTTAAGTCATTTTAACCCATTGACCCATACACAATAGTTAAAAAATCAAGGTGTATCAAAAATTATACACATTCCGCTGAGCGTGTTAATAATTTATTTGTTAGTTGAACCCGTGGTATTTTTATTTCTTAAAGCTAAAGTTCGCCATACATGTGAACTCATCAAGTATACTCGACCAATGTAACCTAAGCATTAGTCGCCGTAAATTTCCATTTTCAATAAACCTATCGTCTCGACTCCATTAATTCGTTCACCAAGGTGGTCACGATAAGCGTGTTTGGACATCTTGTATTTATGCCATGTTGGAACACACACCTTTTATCTAAATTACAGTATTGGAAGCCCCGAACGTATCTATTCGAATTCCGGACACAATTAAGAGAGATACGAACTTTTTACTTACGACTCTATTGTGAAATGGGCAGTGGACGTGCAATTTATTGAAGTTTTAACCGATTTGCTGTCAAATTTTTAAACATTAGTTCGTTCATAATATAATGCATACATACAGAAATGTGTGCTGTGCATACTCCTATCTATTTTGATTTTTTGTGAAAAGCGTATATTAAAATATGTCTGGCTGGAATAATTATAAAACTTCTCTTACATACATTTATTATTTAAATTAATTTACTTTGTTTTACTTTTAAAATAAATTTACCTTTACCAATCAGAGAAATTTGCAAAATTATTAGATAATATTGTTTTTGGTTTTCTCTCACTTCTATTATTATAATATTATTATCTCCTCTGGCTGCTCTGGCCAAGTATAGCTCTAGAAATACAGAGAGGGTCGTGCTCCTGCAGTGGAGACTAAATAGACCTACAGATGAAGATGACGGCTATATTATTCTAAATTGTACAAAATTAAACTAATAGTTTGATTCCGCACTGTGTATAAAAGTAAAACTTAGGACATTTTAAGATCATTATTGAATATCTAATATCTAAATCAGTAAATATAACTATTTTGTCATTCATTTAGGTGACCTATACTATTCTCAACAATTACTCAACTGTCTTAGACAATAAAAAACCGAAAGCCACACACGTCAAGTCGTACATACTAATTATAACCCTCCAACGGCTATCTCCCAATCGCAGCTGTGACAAATTAATTTTGTTAATCAAGCACAGCGCATGCGCAATGCATCACAGGGACAGGGACCGCAGATAACATTAGTGTGATATACGACTGGCCGAAAATGCAGTGAGGTGTTAAAAGACCCGTCCGCCGTGACAGGGTTGAATAGGGCTGTCCAAAGATTTACATAGATTTTTGTTGAATCTGAGATTTTAAAAGTTATCATCAGATCTTTTTTTTGTCTCCACAGCAGGAGCACGACCTTCTCTGTACTACCAGAGCCAAACTTGGCCAGAGCAGACAGGGGACTTGGTCTACACTCTCCTGGCCGTCTGGCCAAACGGGTTAGAGAGGTCTCATTGATGTTTATAAGCTTTGTAGAAGGCGACTCAGGAATTATAATTAGCTTGTATTTCCGACACATCCACGGAAGGACTTGGGAGAGGCCCTATTCTACTCTGCCGGAAACTACACAACACGATTTTTAAATGCTCTGTTATGCTTGTTTTAAAATTTGTTTTCAATATTTCGTATGATTGATAACTAATGTTACAGTTATTAGCAAAATTAGTAAATAGTGATTTAAAACAAAATTCATTTCCTTACCCATAAACATAATTTCATAAATAGTGTTTCTGAATGGCGCAGGGAACCCATGATAATGATAAAAGATCAGATCTCTGATGACAGCACATTTTTGTGGCAACCCTAGAGTTAGGTTCCTTACAAATTTTGTGGTAATTCGGAAACGAGTTGCAAATAAATAAAGTGGAAAATAGCAAGGATTTTTTAAGATAAAATATTAGGGTTTAACAGAAAACATTCTTGCAAAATCAAATCATTCAATGTAAGGACTTCAAAATGATTCACGTGTAGTCTAAAAACAGGATTTACTTAATGTCAACACACATTTTTTTCAAAATCACGGTAATGATCCCGTCAAAAAAAAATTGTTATACGCTCCTGGATACTGTCAACGATATATACAATACTATCACGTTTTTGTCCCTAACGTAGCAGACAGAGCACTTTGAGTCTTGCGGATCTAAGCAGACAGAGCTCAGAGCTGCAAGACTAGGACTGTCAACGATATAAATACCTATTTCTATTTTTTAAACATATTTTTTTGTGTAAGTTGAATTTTTCTTGTTTCCTGGATTGTAATACTCTCCAAACAAGTAATAAATAAGTCAAAACTCTTTCGTGATAATCTTTACAGCCTATTTCAGTCCACTGTTGGAATAATTTAAAGGTCTCCTCCAATAAAGGAAAGTTTGCCCCTTAACTACTACGATGGTCAGTCGAATTGGTGATCGCAGTAGATAGCATTAAGTACCAATTTGCCGTGTGGTTTCCGGCAGAGTAGAATAGGGCCGCTCCAAGTCCTCCATGAATGTCATAGAAGGCGACTTAGGAAATACAAGCTAAACAAACTTACAAACATCAATCAAACCTCTCCAACCCGTCTGGCCAGCGTGGAGAGTGTAGACCAAAGTCCTCTGGCTGCTCTGGCCAAATACGGCTCTGGTAGTACAGAGAGGGTCGTGCTCCTGCAGTGGAGACAAAAAGACCTGATGATGATGTCGATGAAAACTATAGATAACCTGCTGTTTTTTATGTGCTATACATCGACCGAAACAAAAACCTGTAAAATAAAAAAGTAAAAATGAATGCCACACACAAAAAGTTAAATTATTTCGTCACCGTGTAAATTCCCAGCATAATAGACACAATAAAATATAATCTAATACTGTTTGTTATCTCAAGTATAATGTACTGGCCAACGAAATGATTTATCATTCTTATAAGCAACTCGGATTACATACGAATTGTATGTGTGTGAAGAATTGTATGTTAGTACGGTCTGTCGATGTGTGTCGAGTTGCGGTGTTATCGTCGAATTAGGCACATTATAGCCTGTCTAGCAGTTGATAAGTAAATATAATATGGTATTCATGAATACCTTGTTTTGATTTGAAATTATGTACAAAATTGGCATTAATTTTGAACTTATTACTTTATTTTTAAAATGAATGCGGGAGCTAAATATAAAGAAACAAATTTTTATTCTGTAAAAAGACGACAAAAATTAAAAAAAAAACGACCGGTTGCACTCTGGGAGTGCCGGCAGAAGTGAAAACTTGAATATTAACGTTGTGCATTTTTGATATTTTGGAATGGTTAGGGAATAATTTCGCACAAATTGCTTTAATTATCAGTATAAAATATTTCAAATCTTTTCTGAACCACAGTCTTTCACAAATGTCACAAGCATGACCAAATTCATTTTCAACAAAATCATTTTCAAATACACAGCAGTATGGCCACTACACAGACGGTCGAGCCATCAGCTGTCACCATCCATGGATGCGCGTAGCACGCTGTAACATAAACACACATGAACATTCGCGCAAGCGCCCTGCGCCGTCTTACGAATTTTCGATCAGGTCACGTGTCCTGACGCGAGTTTAGCATTTTTTACCCATTCCAAAAAAAGTGCACAACGCCGCTAAAGAAGTTTTCACTTCAAAAATTAAAACTTCTTTTAATTAAATAACAAGGTTATTGGGTCTTCTTTGAAAAAAAATTATGTGTGTAGATGTAGCAGTAGATAAAAAATACTAAGACAAATTGCAAAATGCCAGTTATACCATTTCGCCCGCAGCAAAGACATTGTTCCATTACTCTTGTAAAAGACGAGTCTATTAAAATTGATTAATTTAAAAGACTGGTGGTTTACGAGAGTCCGTTAGTTGGCGTGGTGACGTGAATGTATCAATTATATACCACCTTTTTTGGTTCCTTATTATTTAAGAAAATAGTAGGACATATCAGTCAATTTATCTTTTGATAAGTACTGATGGTGGTTTATGTTATCTTTAATCGGCTTAGTGAAGGAACTGTATCAATTTCATAAACAACATAATCTTGGAAGAGAAAACATTACTTGATTTTGTATTATGGTAAAATTTCAAGGATATAATGGGACATTTTTGCTCAATGGTGAACATTACGATTACTCTACACGTGGCTTACAAGGGTTCATTACTCAGCTTAATAACGATGACGTGTGTGTATGAGTACCTATATAAGGTCTAACAAAATATACTGAAACTATTAAAATTGCTGAATTCAGTCCATGATTCTGAACAACTTTTCCCAATGATCATCTATCAAAATATGATAAATGATTTTTGGCTTTCCATACAAACTCGGATCAGCTGATCGGTAAATTTTTCAAGACCGATATATATTTTCATATTTCAATATGTGCTTTGAAAAAAGTTTTTTAAAATCATGGACTGAATTCACACTTAAAATAGTTTCAGTATATTTTGTTCGACGTTATAAATTTAATACCGCCTTCTTCTATTCTGAATAGGTATCAAATCTTGGCTCTGGCCAGATGATGATGACTCCATCAATTGCATCATACTTTCATCAGCTGTTAACCTGTGTTAAAAAAAAATACGAGAGGTTTCCATGAAATCCAAACTCAATTCAAGATACTCTAATTTCTTAGAAAATAAGCCTTCCAAATTGCACACTCCTATAGTTACAATACATACAACGAATGCGTCATACTTTTTTTAAAAAGAAACGGTTAATGACTTATACATATTGCCTACATGATTTCGCAATTTGATCCGTGTTTCTATTTTTATTAACACATCATTGATATAAGTCCTAAAGCTCGCTTGTCTGACCTTATCTCATTTGTTACTGGTGAAACTGTTTCCAAACGAGCAAATCAGTTGGTGTCTACGAATTAAGGTTAAGTAGGTAATTAATCAGTACACTCGTATTTTTGTTGTATTCAATGTGTTGTACGTATTGTATGTGTGAACACATAAATTACTTCATCTGCTACAAACTGAGTACAAGTTTAATAAATCCTAAGCATTCTTAATGTTATACAAGATGTTTTTTTTGTCGACAAATGTATCAATGTAATCTTCATTTCAACTGCTGAAATCGCGTCTAGAAATTCGAACCGCGAAATAATACAAGGATGTCTGTTTGTCCGTCCGTATGTCACAGCTACTTTTTTCCGAAACTATACTGTTGAAACTTGTTAAGTAAATATATTCTGTGAACCGCATTAAGATTTTCACACAAAAATAAGAGAAATGAACAATAAATTTTGGGGGTTCCCTATACTTAGAACTGAAACAATTTTTTTTCATCGAATCCATACGTTTGGTTTATCTATGGATAGGTCTTCAAAAATGATATTGAGGTTTGTCATGTCATTTTTTTTAACTGAATAGTTTGCGCGAGAGTCACTTCCAAAGGGGTAAAATATGTGGTGTCCCCCCTGTAACTTCTAAAATTAGAGAATGATAAAACTAAAAAATATGCAAACTTCCACCGAAAATTAGTTTAAACGAAATCTAGTATGTAGTTTTTTTAAATGTGTCACAAATCGTAAACAGCAATGTACCTTTCAATGAATCAACTCGAATATTGAAAAATCGATCAAAGTTACAACAAACTTGAAATTTTATATTATGCTACTTGCTACTACGGAAACCTACATGGGCGAGCCCGACATGCACTTGGCCGCTTTTCTTTCTGTTAAAAATAAATAAATATAAATTGAGTTCCAGTTTACACCTGTCACGTTTGACTTTTTTCGAAATAAAATTGTAAAGTATTAATACTTAATTAGAGTAAAGTCAGCAGAAAATTCTCATACAAAGAAGCAGCGTAATTTCGTCAACTTTAAAAAATTCTTTATTTGAGTTCATCTTGATAACATTATTGCATGCAAATGTGCGTCCAAAATCAAGTCCGTCCTTACAAAGTCATTCCCTTCACTCGTTTAAATTCAAAAAATTACAGCATTATTCAAATTTGTCCTAAGGCATACCACACACTGTAATCATCCCGTCTATCTCAACATGACTAATTGTTTATTGTCCGACCGCTACCTGTCTTACCCGACCAGACAAAAAGGTCCTTAATCACCTGTAACTCAAACGAAAATCAACCTTTAATAAAAGCAAATAAGAACTTTTATGTCCTGATTCATGTATCGAAATATGTCAAAAAAGTCTAATATGGTCAGTTTGAACAGCTACCTGTGTTACGAGTCACGAACGCAATTCAATTATCAACTCTAACACACTTGATATTAGTTTTAATGTTCCTTGGACTATGTTTTGAGATGGTTCGATTATCAAATTGCACTTTGCAGAGCGCGCTAGTGTAAATGTACCCTACATTTAGGCTCGCGCAGGCATTGTTCTTACAAATATGCATGCAAGCTGTCGCATCAGATCTTGCTTGCAGTTTGTATACGTGCTTTTGATCTTGATCCTTTAGATTTTGCACATATTTTGATCTTGTATGATCACACGGTTAGGTAATTCTCAAAGCTATATTGTTTTGCTTTCAAAGTACTACTTATTTATTAGTCTCAAATCTTTTCAAGCCATCAAGGAAGATGTATTTGCCCGTTATACAGCTTAAACAACAACATGGATTTTCCTGTCTGTGAAGAAAAAAAAAACAAAAGCTCAGCACATTTTGCATTTCAAATAGGAGTTAATAGTGGCTTTGGTTATCACTAGTGCGATCATTTGATTATTAAATAACAAGTATTTTAGTAAACAAGAAAGCAGTTTTGTAGAGTTAAAAAAATATATAATTAGATCCTAGAAGTAAACTAAAATTTTCCATTAGAACCATAATAGTCCAGATAAACTATAAGAAATATAAAAATGACGCCTTAGAAAAAGTTGTTCAGTCTGATGAGCATTTTCAGGAGTCATAAAGTCTCCGCGAACGAAGTCACGGGCTTCGGCTAGTTTTAGATATAAAGTTAAAGTATCAAAATAGTTTATCGTCGTACATCCATTGATTTAATAACAGCACCGTACACGATCGATTCCCAAATGCTTTGATTTGCCGGGAAATTATTATAATCTTTCCCGAAACAATGGGGGGCGTGTTGGGGGTTCGTCGGGCTTACATGGTTACACAATGACAGCCTTAGCTTCATGTCCAAGGCTTTTGTATGGCGTTGAGATAAGAATATGCACATTTGACTAGAGAAATAGATAATTAGGAAAAACTAGGTTTTCTCTTAAATATTAAAAATAATTTAAAACATTACTTCCCTAAGACTTTAGGTACGTAGGCTTTAGTTTCTTCTTGTAATTTAAGGGCTTGCTCTTGTTGTTTTGTTAAATGAAAAAGCCTCCATTCCTCTCTTCTCTCTGTCATCCTTTTAATATCCTGGTAGGACTCATCTTTAGGTCTTTTTGTCTCCACAGCAGGAGTACGACTCTCTCTGTACTACCTGAGCCAAACTTGGCCAGAGTAGCCAGAGAATTTGGCCTACACTCTCCTCGCAGGCCTGACGCATTGGAGAGGTCTCATTGATGTTTATAAGCTTTGTTTAGCTTTTATTTCCTAAGTCACCTTCTACGGTTATTTTATTCTGCCGGATACGACACGACGAACACTACACTCGTAGGACTCAACTCCTAACTTTTTTATTTGTTGGAAATACTTCATCCTCACACTTCCCCTTCCTCGCTTCTCTTCTATCTTTCCTTCTACTATTAGTCTAAAGAAATTGGTTAGGTAAATGCAAGAATTCAGCTCATGTATTTTCTATATCTCTTTATCTAAAAGTAAAAGCGCTATACAATAGCATATTTCAATAATTATTATATGCAAAGATGCAAATGATAAATAAGTAGGTATGTTGTTGCCTAGGAGGCTTCACAATTTTAAGCGTAAGTCACTTAAAAACATATTCATTTGCCTGGATACTTAAATAAACATCCCTTTAAAGCCTTCAAAGCGGTAATATACTCGTAGTATTTTGTAGGTATTATCCATTATCTATCTATTTACTCTATGCTATGCGCGTACACACTTATTGTTCGGAACAAACAAACTCACGCTCAGCGACACTTCCGTCGGCCATATTTAATTTTGTAGGAAACACTTTATGTACCAACCTTTGATCTCACTAGATATAGACAGGAAAAATGTTAATAGATCTTGGCTCTTATAAATGCTACATGTTGTTTGGCTATGAGTAACTGGGAGATCATGCTTCTATAACATTAAAAGGAAATCTTTTGGTCGTATTTCCATACAAACGTAGTCCCCTGATTCCTCGCCGGTCGCTCGTACCAAAAAATCTTTGAAAATATTAACATGGCCTAATGTTTTCGTTTTTGTTTTTTTAAAAAAATGATTTTACCCTGTATATTAAAAGAAAACATAGAAACACAGCCATAGTTTTCTTATTATGATTTGGAGCAGAAATCAGGCAACAACGAAACGTTGATTTTGTGTATTTTTATTAGCATTTTCAGTTTCAGGCACTGAGCGACAAAAATTTTTTTACAAATACCTATTTTTCAATTCTCTTAACCTTCTCTTAATTCCTCTTAATTCGCCATTTGGTAAAATTATATATTTACTTTGGAACAATCAGTTGTGATAAATATATAAACATAACAATACGGATTTACAGGAGTCAGGAGTTCAGAGCGAACTTTGTGCTGGTTATTTGGTAATAAATTTAAATAAATTAATCTAATTTTTTTATAGCCCACTTATTGTAGGATGCGATTCTTCTTATATAAGGTCTAACAAAATATACTAAAACTATTTTAAGGGTGAATTCAGTCCATGATACTGTACAGCTTCCCCCAAGGAACATATATCAAAATAAGAAAGTGATTTGTGACCTTCCATACAAGTTAACCGATCAGCTGATCCGAGTTGGTATAGAAGGCCAAAAAATATTTTTTATATTTCGACATATGTTCCTTGGGGCAAGGTATTTACTATCATCATCATATAATTCACCCAACTGCCTCCGTGGTGTAGTGGTTAGAGCGTTCGGCTCATACCCGGAGGTCGCGGGTTCGATTCCCAGCGGGGGCAACGACTTTGTGTTGTTGTCCTAGTTTGGTTAGGAAATTGTAGGCTGATCACCTGATTGTCTGGTAAGTAAGATGATCCGTGCTTCGGAGGGCACGTTAAGCCGTCGGTCCCGGTCACTGTCTTTGACTTTGGTCGTTACCTAAAACCACGTCAGAGGCCTTTAAGGCGGTTGAAAAACTCTGACACTAGTGTTAGATACTAACACACACGATAAGAAAGAAAGAATTCACCCATAAATAGTTTCAGTATATTTTGTTAGACCTTATATATGAATAACTTAATAAATATCTGTTCATCAGTTTATAGATATCTTTGAAAGTATTTCCCGATGACACAGCGCAGTTTAACTGATAGATGAACGAGATAATTTATTACTCATAGTTTCGGCACTTTTTGTTTCCGATATCCGCCTTCGTTATATGTGAATCAACGTCACTTCTCAAATATTCAGGTAAAAAGTGTGTGTTGAAAAGATCAAAGACTGTTTAAAAAAATGTTGTTTTTTACAATAAACGTATGGTAAAAAGTTTTTCTTCTAGTTTCATTAAAACCTTTCATTCCGCAAAAAATTGAAAAGTCAAAAAATTGAATTAAATTTATAACCAACTAGATGTTCCCGCGGGCTTCGCTCCCAATGGGAATTTCAGGTTAAAGAGTGCTCTATCTTCTTCCTCGAGTCTTAAACTATATCCATACCAAATTTCATCCCAATCTGTTCAGTAGTTTAAGCGTAAAGAGGTAACAAACAAAGAAACAAACAAATATAAAAACTCACTTTTGCATTTATAATATTAGTAGGATTGTAAAAAACAACAAATAGATACAAGTAAACTATTTCTTTATTTTCTGTTCTAAAGTTTTACAAGCACATGTGTTCAGTTTATCCACATTAAAAAGAAAATACAAATTATAAAAAGAACTAATAAATTTAATCATTAAACAGCTCAAGTCTTTATACAACAAATGTCAAAACAGATCCGCGAACAATAGTTTTCTCATATATCTCGGTCTTTAATTGAACTTTGTAGCCAATCTACCTATATTATGAAGCAAAATTAAACCCAAAGCAAAATCTTTTTTACCCTAAAGTAATGTAAAGCCTATATTAAACACATGTTTTATTAAGACGAACAACACATTCCAAATCATTGTAACTCAACTTAAGCCCATATCTTAAAATAAAGCTAAGCGCACACAAAACGTCAAAAACAAAGTGTCGTTCATGGCCAGGCCACGTCGTCTGCAAATGAAATAGCTCCAGACATTAACGTAGTACAACGTATATATTTTAAGACTCAACCTGGGACCGTTTGTGACCCGTCTGTCGCCACGGTGCAGGGTTTGGCGAAAGATTGCTGCGTAGGGTGGAGACATTTTATTAATTGACTTGTCGATAAAAAATATATCTGAGAATGATTATCACAAACTTTAGAAGAAGGTGTCGTTCAGTAGTGTACTTTTCATATCTCTCTAACACTTTACTTTAAGCACTATTGCAAAATGTACGTTGCTTATTAGTCACCCTAAACAAAGACAAGGAAGTTCTATAATGTTGCATCTCTAATTGTTTTGTTAATCTTAAGATTAGTGTAACCGCATTGGCGCACCCTTTTGTGAAAAGAAGATCCTAAACAGATGACTACATGATTTGGGAACCTATATTTTTTATGGTAAGCTTAAGCACTTGTTTGCGATTTAACTTAGATATTTAAAAAAGTCCCTATTTAATATTGTTTTAAGATTTTCTTTGTATCTTGTGTTTCGTCATTATAAAAACTAACGTATTAACCTGGCTTCTTTTTAGTTTAAATTATAGATTTTAAAAAGATACAGCACTGAGATATGTGTAGTGAATATGTGCAAAAATAGTAACCAAAAAGTATTAACCTATAAATGAATAATTAATCCTCCAATACTGACTGAATGAAATAAACACTACACACACGACGTAATATGCCCACGTGTTTCAAGGAACGTTATGACAAAATTCTACACAATACCTTTATTGAGGAGCTCGGAGCCCTTTGACTAGTTAAGCTACTCCAGGCGTGGTCCGACCTTGGATGGGTGATGGGTGACTACAAGTATTATGCAAAAAATCTCGAGCTTCTCCGTACTTTATAGGACACATTAAGCTAATGGCTTAATTCCGGCTTTCATTATTGTATGTCTGCGTCATCAAACTATTTAAGTAGCTTATAAGATCTGATACTAGCGTTGATCACTTACACACGAAAAAACAAAAATAAACGCATTCACATCGACAGTCGATATGTATACTAACTCAACGTCTCGCATCACTAGCGGCCGCCCACGCGGGTCGCTGTGCGCTCGCGCCGGCGCTCGTGACATAACATCGCGGGATCGTTCAATATCTTTCGCAAGGCGCACATCCGCAACCTTTACAACCAAATTAAAAAAAATGCTTTCGAAATCTACACTTTGAAATTACCATCGAGATTTGTTCGTATTAGCACTTGAGTTTAGATGTGACAACATTATTGTTTCGTTTGATATTATTGACTACATTACCTATTACTTTAATAAACATTTTAGTAATAAAAGAGATGTAGGGCATTGCGTGTATACATAAGATGCTTAGTATTGTTTTGTGTAGTATCTACAGAAGAAACTTTTTTTTATACTATAGTAAAGCGCGTAGCGCAAGATGATCGCTATGGCGAAGCCCTTTTAAAGAAATGTAAATAAAAATCTTATTTCAGTGATAAAGAAAGCGTCCGCCTCACATAGAGGCCTTAATTTTTTAAATCATGTATGTCAAAGTAGAGACTAGTAGAGATATATTAAATTAAACTTATATAACTTATATACTCCCATGCTAGTCTGGGAGAAATAAAAAAACTTAGAATGTACCAGCGGCTTCTCTTCCCACGCAGATCGCAAAAGCCGATCGAGGGAATGGGCAAAAATGCAAATCATGTTAACAGGCGATGCGGCTAGCAACCCATCACTGTATTGATTGCTTTTCCATCTTCTCGCCCACCATGACGCTAAAAGTGGCTTTTGGGTCTTGCGGCCTGATGCTCTGCATGGAACCGCAAGACCCAAAATGCTCTGTCTGCCCCATTAGGGATAAAGACGTGATAATATGTATGTATGTAAACTTATATAATTTAATATCTCTCTACTCGTTTAAAAAGCAGTTGCTACCGATGATAATGCCTTAAAAAATAAAATACCCATTAATGATAGTCCCTTTCATGGTAAAAATCTTTACAATAATGAAAGTATATGAAATCAGAAAGGTTATCTTCGCTTTACTATTGAATTTAAATAAAATAATTATTGCTCTAAAAAAGAGTACCATGTCATGCTACACATTTTTTTTTTCTTCTTCTTCTTATATTTAAGAGCTAGACTCTTGTCAGTGGAGTGCTTTCCAAGTCTCTGTTTCTTTCGCTAAGTTCTTAACCTCCTTATATGTTTTCACGTTTAATTTTTCTTTTATTTAGTCGATGAATTTTCTTCTTGTACGAATTATTTAATTGTCAGCCTCAAAAGACATAGCTAATCGTGACATCCAGGGGGCAAAGGGAACCAACCTTGCAGACGACCCGACACCCACGACCCAGCGATTATTTATGTCGCCATATTATATTCATTCACCAATTAAACACATCCATTGACTAGTCCACAACGGGACCGGCCAGTCACAATATTGTAATATAATATCAGATCATTAAGGCACTTAAATGCGGAAATGTGTGGGTGCGAAAACACCGTATCTAAACTATAATTTGAGATCTGTCCGACGGGCCGTTATGCGTAGAGTAATAGCCGTGACCACGTATAATTGTTGTCTGTTAGAACAAACTTTAATTGTTACCACGTGCGTCTGTTTTGTGGGGTGCTCTGGGATGTCAACTTTCTATTTGTTTAATTTGATAAAATAAATGCAGAGTATTATTTGTTTCGATTTTGTATCGCATACGTACGACCATCCAATGAAAGTGCTAAATAAAAAGCAAGTGTCATAAACAAAGCTTCGGTCCAAAGGGTCACGATTTGAATCAATTTAAGTACTTACGTCCAAATTACATTCACTTGTACATAAAAATGGTAAAAAAAGTTTGACCTACTTACATACACGAAAAACAAAATCACAGATTGACAGGAGAGGAGGAGATTCCTATATGAGATAAGTCCGCCGTTGTATATTTGCTCTCTCAAAAATGTACTTTATTTTGTTTTTTGGTACATTAAAGTAATTAAAACAAACAAACACACCCTCATAAAGACAAAACACGGCAGTTGCAGTCAGTTGCTACACTTGCTACACTAGAGGTTTGTTGATAGTGAGCGGCCTTGTTTTGGTTAAAAAAATATTATTTCGTGTAATATCGGTAACATAAATAGATACTCGGTGAACATTTCAGCTCTTTCTCCGTCTGCCCCGTTAGGGATAAAGACGTGATAGTAGAGTCCAGGCTACTGTCTAACCAACCGTGAAAACTCCGAATGGCCATTTCACCGATTATATATTCTTTCTTTATTTAGACTCATCACAACAATAATTTCCAAACGGGGTCACACCAACATTGTCGTGGCTCCAAAAGTCAATTTCACGGCTTTTACACCATCGCGCCGCAACCGCAGTCATGTGATATGAGCCACGATTGACCACATTACTCATACACCGTCACGGAAAGTTGGTAAACCTTCGGTGGGTTTGGAGAAGGCATTTACTTACATCACCTTTATAATAAAGAATGGTATGCTGCGTGGTTTCCGGGTTAAAATAGGACCACTCCATCTCTTCTTGTAAGTCGTTCTGCACTCCTAAGGAATTGATGACGGGTGGCGGTAGGTTGTATCACTTTTCGCTTGTTTACAAGGTCTAACAATATATACTGAAACTATTTTAAGGGTGAATTCAGTCCATGATAATGAACAATGACCCCCAAGGAACACGTATCGAAATATGGAAAGTAATATTAGGCCTCCCATACAAGTTGACTAATCAGCTTATCCGAGTTTGTATGGAAAGCTAAAAATTATATTTCATATTTCGACACACGTTTCTTGGGGAAATTTGTTCACAACCACGGACTGAATTAACCCTTAAAATAGTTTCAGTATATTTTGTTACACCTTATATATTCATTTCCAAAAGGCTTGACGTCAGGCAGACACCAATCCTTTAAATATTTTCTCTATTTTTTCTAATTATAGTAATATTAATATTTTAGTTTCTTCTTAGAAAGCTTCGTAACTCCACGGGCAAACAGATGCGTCCCACTTTAGATTGCACAATGCACGAGGTGGGTTACGATACGTACAATGTATAGAGGCAGTGGCATCACGTTGCTTCTATGTCTAAATTCTACATTATACTCTCTTTTAGCCATAATGAAAGATTTAAGTTTGAAAGAAAATGTGACTTCGTAAATCCAAGTCTTTCCGTGGATGTCGTAGAAGGCGACTTAGGTAATACAAGCCCAACAAAGCTTATGAACATTGATGAGTCTTCTCCAATACGCCTGGCCAGCGTGGAAAATGTAGGCCGAATCCTTGGGGGTCTGACGCAGAATGTGCACTTCGCAAAATGAGCACTCATCAAAAATTTTACATTTCGCAGAATGTGCATTTCTCACAAGGGGCACTTCTCATAATGTGCATTTCTCAAAACGATCACTTCGCAAAATGTGCCCTTCGCAAAATGTGCACCGTTCTATGATTTGACTAAATCTACTGTAAAACAAAGTTTAGGCTCAAAATAGATTAGTAATATACATAAGCTTTGTTGAGCTCTGGTAGTACAGAGAGGGTCGTGCTCCTGCAGTGGACACTTAAAAGACTTAACGATGATGACGATCATGACTTGGTATTTAAAATATTTCTTTGAATTTTAGCACACAGTGTGACTCACAAATACTTCTAAAACATAGTATGTCTACTAGATACATATGTATACTTATTATATTTTTCTGTAATTAAGTGCAAGTACTATTACCATACAGGCTCACAAAACGATATTGTTAAGGTAATATTGTAATAATCCATTCATATGACAACTATACGCAGTTTTATTAACCAATTGATACTTTAACAAAACCGCAAACTAATAACCGTATAAACATAACTTTATAGCACCTATAATTTGCGTTATAATAACTAAACTGCCTTCGCCAAGATCGAAATATTGAATGAATGAATGAGTCCATATTAACGATCATTTGACACGCAAATTTCATTCAGAGAGGATGAATAAGGATGGAGTCATTGATTGAGAAACCATTGGCCGGACGACCATTAATTTTAATTATAGTGTCGATCCATGTTTGTACCTTTAATATATTATTTTTGTGTTGAAAAATGTATAGAATTTTAGAAATGACTATGGAGATGGGAAATGAGAAGTAAAGTTATTAAAGTTAATCTCATTCTTAATTGATAACATTGCATGACAGTGTATTATAAAACCACATATCAAATTTTTATATCAGTATAATTGTAAGTTGATGTTTTTGGAGGAAATATTGCAGTACAGTTTGTTGCCGCTTCTTCTGTACTCGCGCTTAGGAAGTGGCAATAAAAGCTGTGAGTAAATTATCTGTCGTCAATAACTATTATGAAATATAAACGTAATATATCTATAGATAAAATTATCAGGTGAAAAAAATTCCAAAGAAAAATAAAAGATTTTTACACCGGGCGTGGTCCACACTTGGATTGGTGACCAGACTACAAGTGGCATAAAATTTCACGGACTCCTCCGAACTTCGGAAGCACATATAAACCTTTGTTCCCGGCTGTCGTCAATGTATTGCAGTCATCAAGCTATGTCTGGCATCTGACATTACTACTTCGGACTCCTCCGTACTTCGGAAGCACATATAAACATTTGGTCCCGGCTGTCATCAATGTATTGCAGGCAAGCTCTGTCTGGCATCTGACATTACTACTTCGGACGCCTCCAAACTTCGGAAGCACATATAAACCTTTGGTCCCAGCTGTCATCAATGTATTGCAGTCAAGCTCTGTCTGGCATCTGACGTTACTACTTCGGACTCCTCCGTACTTCGGAAGCACATATAAACCTTTGGTTCCGGCTGTCATCAATGTATTGCAGTCAAGCTCTGTCTGGCATCTGACGTTACTACTTCGGACTCCTCCGTACTTCGGAAGCACATATAAACCTTTGGTCCCAGCTGTCATCAATGTATTGCAGTCGTCAAGCTCTGTCTGGCATCTGACATTACTACTTCGGACTCCTCCGTACTTCGGAAGCACATATAAACATTTGGTCCCGGCTGTCATCAATGTATTGCAGGCAAGCTCTGTCTGGCATCTGACATTACTACTTCGGACTCCTCCGTACTTCGGAAGCACATATAAACCTTTGGTTCCGGCTGTCATCAATGTATTGCAGTCAAGCTCTGTCTGGCATCTGACGTTACTACTTCGGACTCCTCCGTACTTCGGAAGCACATATAAACCTTTGGTCCCAGCTGTCATCAATGTATTGCAGTCGTCAAGCTCTGTCTGGCATCTGACATTACTACTTCGGACTCCTCCGTACTTCGGAAGCACATATAAACATTTGGTCCCGGCTGTCATCAATGTATTGCAGTCAAGCTATGTCTAGCATCTGACATTACTTCTTAGTAGGCCACTAAAACCAAGCAAACAACAACTCGGTCCATAACTTTTGACTTATAACTTTTAACTTTTGACGACCTCCGTGGCGTAGTGGTCACCATGCTGGTCCGCCACCCAGAACTCCCGGGTTCATTCCCGGTCAGGGCAAGTTGGGAAATGGCCGTTTTCAAATTGACCTGGGTCTTGGATGTTTATTCTATATATGTATTTGTTATAAAATATAGTGTCGTTGAGTTAGTATCCCATAACACAAGTTCCGAACTTACTTTGGGGCTAGCTCAATCAGTGTAATTTGTCCCTATATCTTATACCTTTAAACGAGCAATTCTTGTATGTATATATATTTATTTATAAATTTCTGTGATCTCGAAAACGGCTCTATAGATTTCGCTGAAAATTTGTATATGGGGGTTTTCCGGGGTAAACTATCGATCTAGATTAGTTTAAGTTAAGAATACCGACCGCTAGAAAAAGTGTTACGGGTTCGAATCCCACTCGGTGACTTACTTTTTTTTTATGTTTAAGTTTGTATATAATTTTTTATTTTGCATTGTTTTTAGACAAGTTTAAGAAAAATTGTTAATGTTTGAGATGTAACCGAGCAAAGCTCGGTCGCCCAGGTACTATTTATTTAATTTAACAAGTGGCATAAAATTTCTCGGACCCGAACTTTGGAACATATACACGTAAACCGTTGATCCCGGCTGTCATCAATGTATTTCAGTCGTCAAGCTATATCAGATGCCAGTGTAGGCCACTAAAACACACGGAAAACAAAACAAACAACAACTAGGTCCATAACTATATTACACAAGGCGCTTCGTATCCGCTCTAAAGTGCCATTTTTGAAACGCGGAGATACCTAAACGAATGTTTTTTCCATACAAAAAACTGTTAGTTTGGGTACTCCGCGTTCGAAAAATCGCACCACTGTGGTGAGCAGACGGGCGTGATTCAGCGCCGTTTCGCGACTGTATCGCAGCTGCGATGCTATCAGCTCGCAGGAAGCAGGAGAAAGCTGCATTTTTACGCTGCAACTCACAGCACGAGCGGGTTCCCACGGCATAGATTGCATTGTACCGTTTGTGAACATTTTAGTACAAATATATAGTTTGTAAAGAGTGAATTTAGTCCAAGATACTGATAATATATCGAAACAAGAAATGAAATTTTGCTTCCCATACAAGGTAACGTAAGCCTAAAAAAATATTTCGATACAATTTCTGGGGAAAAGTATTATAGCTAACCCCTTTGTCCTTCATTTGAGATGTGTAAAATTGTGCAATGTTTTAAAACCCAAAAGGATTACGATGTTGCTAGACAGATACATTACCTCTTTCTTCTTCTTCTTCTGCCTTATCCTTATTCGGGAAACGAGCAAGTGTGTGCGCGGGTATAACAAAATCTCATCGCTCCGTTTCTAAGGGTTTTAATATAGTAGACAGGCCTTCACGGGGTAGATAGAGCCCACCTAAAACTCAAAGGCTGTCAGCGTGCGGTTTACGTGCAATAGATAGGGAATTAAATAAATAGTCGCCGTGTCGTTTCCAGCAGAGTAGAATAGGACGAATCCAAGACTTCCCGCGGATTTCGAAGAAGGCGACTTAGGAAATATAAGATAAACAAAGCATATAAACATCAATAGGACCTCTCTAACACTTCTGGCCAGCATGAAGAGTGTAGGCCAAATGCTCTGGCTGCTCTGGCCAAGTATGGCTTTGATGGTACAGAGAGGGTCGTGCTGCTGCAGTGGAGACAGAAAGACCAATGATGATGACGATGATGAAAAAAAATAGGGTTGCTACTCGCATCGCATATAGGTCTCAGTCTCAGCCTTCGGGTCTAATGGCCCTAGTCTCTGTCTGTCCTGGATGTACCTTTCTATCTATATTCTATCTGTATCAAAGGCATAACACTAACAAAACTAGAATATAATACGGCGGCACCGGTTGGTAAGCTCCGAGCAAATTGTCACGAGTTTCGCCGCCAGTAGAATTGTACGGATTTATGGATTGTGCTGCTATTTGTTGCAAAATTCTTTAAGTTATAAGTAGTTGAATAAATACACTGATTGGGCTGGCCCCAAAATACGATTTGCTAAACTTCATCATCATCATCTCCACTGCAGGAGCACGACTCTCTCTGTACTATCAGAGCCATACTCGGCCAGAGCAGCCAGAGGACTAGGCCTACACTCTCCTCGCTGGCCAGACGGGTTGGAGAGGTCTCATTGATGTTTATTAGGCTTTGCTTAGATTCTATTCCCTAATTCGCCTTTTACGACATCCACGGGAGGACTTGGAGTGGCCCTATTCTACCCTGCCGGAAACCACACAGCATAATTTGCTAAACTTATGTTAATTAAACTTGATACTAATTACGATATTTTATTTGTCCACTTTGCGCACCATAATGCTACAATGGCTTTTGTATTATGCGGCCTTGGGCTCTGTCTACTTAGAGCTGCACAACCCAAAATGTCTACATCTTCAGGAATGAAGACGTTATATATCCTTCTTCCTTGAAAATGTCTTTCTTTCCAGCATTGGTAGTTGCGAAGCGCTAGTATCGATAGTTTTCTTTACAAAATATATATAAATTGTAATATACGCTACACGTAATGTTTATTATACTTATTGACGTGAAAGTGCCTGTAAAGATCTAATCACACTCATATTAAAGGGTCTATGTTTGTTTTATCTTCACGCGCAAACAACTGGTCCAATTTTAATAAAATTTGGTATGCAGGAAGCTGACACCCTGGATCAACACATAGGCTACTTTTTTACGGGTAACACTGCGGAAAAAGTAGCTTATCCTATGAATTTTAAATTTTGAATCTCTTTCACGAAAACACATCCTCACTACTCTCGTCCTAACCCGGTGGACTCCCAAGTCGCAATCGAACAAAACAAACATACAGACACGATCGCGCGCTAATTCGCTCACGGCTAAACACACAATACGCGGAAGGATTTCTGCGCATCGCCAGTGCCGAACAATGAGCTAACTTATCATTTAATAGTGCATTTCGTGATGCTACGAGCTTTACTTTTTGGTGTCTGTTTGTTTTATAAAAAATTTAAAATACGTGTATAATTACAAATTTTTCTTTCTCTGTGGCATGTCCATGATACTGAACAACTTTCCCCAAAGAACACGTATAGAAATATGAAAAGTAATTTTTGGCGTCCATGCAAGTTGACCGATCAGCTGATCTGAGTTTGTTTGGACGGCCAAAAATTAATTTCGATATATTTTACTCGGGGAAAGTATTACGGACTGAATTCACCCTTACAATAGTTTATGTAAGGGTGAATTCAGTCCGTAATACTTTCCCCAAGTAAAGTATACCTATTTTGTTAGACCTTACATAGACGAGCGACACAGGTCGGCGACGACGCTCGGCGACAATCGGCGACCGGTTTCGCGAGCTTACTGTCGCTTGTCTGTAAGAGCGCTAAGCCATGGCAGACGGGTGTATTTCGTTTCGAAAATGGTAATGCGATTTTCATTCACTATACGTAACACGATGTATCGTAAAATTATTGGTACGATGTTTTACTCGGTCGATACTTTACTGGTCCTATGTAGCGTTTGTGTGATACTACCTAAAGAACAAGCTTATTATCTTATATTTTTACTTCAAAAGAATAACTCTTGTAAATATATGTATACAACAAGGACACAATCTCGGAAACGGCTTCAACGATTTCAATGAAATTTGGCATATATAGGTAGAGGGGCTAAAAAATCGATCTAGCTAGGCCAGCTCATTTTTGGAAAACATCGTTTTCTTTGTGCAAAGCTCAGTCGCGAAGTATATTATTATTTTATGCTGGTCTGAGAGAAAAGAAAAACTTAGAATGTACCAGCTACTTGTGTTGTTCAAGGTGTAACTCACGCTAGACAAAGCATGAACAGGCCTCGTTAGACATGTCTCCTACGCGTACCTACGCCGCTGACCCGCGATGACCACTCAATCTGGATTACTAAGGTATTGACGTTTTTTAATCATGTCCTAAACTTATTTCTTCTTTTGCCAACCTGAGATAAGCAGATGTTTTTTGCATTTCCCTATTATGCGATCTAAATTCTATTGAATATCAATAATATGATAAATGAATATGAACATGGATAAATAATATACCTACCTAGCTTAATACAAAATAAATTCAAGTCTTCCTTACACATATTTTGTTTCTCGTAGCCTAAATATGGGGCTAGGCAATCAAGGGGCCACTCACGCTAGACAAAGCGTGTGAACAGGCCTCATTAGGTATGCCTCCTACGCGCGCCTACGTCGCTGACCAGCGCCATGGGATTGACGGTTTTCAATCATATCCCAAATAACCTATATCTTCATTTACCAACTTGTGATTGGCTGATATTTTTCTATTGTGTAATTATGTAATCTAAATTCTATAGAATATCTACATTAACAAAGCGTTGATAATATAGGTACGATGACACGCTAATACATCTAGGTGTACTTACAGTACACCTTGATGTATTAGCGTACACCTAGATGTATTAAGGATGTCACGTTGATACGTCACGTCGTACCTAGATGTATTAGCGTGACATCGAAGTTACCATCCCGAAATCATCTTTTTTTTGCGCTTTTACTCAAATTCTGAGGGTCATGCGATCTCATATGATATTACACATTGCGATTGTCCTAAAAATTAGGAAGACATGACTCGAGAATAGTGCGAATCTGATTCATCCTTATAAAATAACAGTATAATTTGGAACTCCACTCATCGCGTAAGACATAGGTACAAAACCTACACTGTAGAACAGATACGCACGTAATAATACCGTAGAACCGAAAGTAGTAGAGAAAAGAAGCATCGATTGCAATCAATAATACTTGATTACCAATAAACTCGATTAACCTATCGATTACAGTGATGACTAATCGGAGACCCGCCGTCTACCGTGTTACGCTGAAACCGGTCCCCAACTTGCAATGACCGCTACACTTGTAATCGAGGACGATAGCTGTAGGGCTGAACCACAATACAATACAAAAAAAAATATTGCAACAAAAGACATTTACAATTTTTTAACACTTATGAACACAGACATACAAAGGGAAGCAGACCAAACATGTCCCTGTAGACTGAACTCGCGGCTTTTTAGATAATTTGCAAACGTGGCAGAGTTTGTATGCTTGTTTGCAGATATCAACATGATAGCAATCTTTATTTGTCTAACATACTCTTAAGGCCCATTTAGACGGTGCAAGTTTCTTGCGTGTTGCATACAATTTTATTGAAGCAATAAATGATTTGTATGGCTGACATTTCGTTTAGACCATGCAAGTTGTCTATTGCTGCAATAAAATAGCATGCAACGGGCAAGAAACTTGCACCGTCTAAATGGGCCTTTACTTAGGTAGTGGAGTTACGTACAGTTGCAACAGTTTATACATAGAGCAAGGTTACCCACAATAACCCACTCCTTTTCTGCAATAGTATTTACCGTCCTAGCTAGTCACTTCTAATGCTTTCCCACCTAACAACATCGTGTGACCAACGAGCCGGTGGTTTTCCAACTGATATGTTCCTACTGATCTATCTGACCACTACGTCTTTTTTTCTTAAAAAAAAAACACTTTTTCTATGTTTGTTTTTATGTTTTTCATTTGTGTAAGTGGCCAACACTGGTGTCAGATATTTCAGGCTGCCTAAAGGCATCTGACATAGCTTGACGACTGCCATACAATGATGACAGCTGGGACCAACGGCTTATACGTGCCTTCCGAAGCACGAAAGAGCTAATTTTTTTTATATAGGTATAGAAAGCATAACATATAGGCAGGTAGTAGATTTAAAAATATTCAGGAGTTTAAATTATGTGATAATCTAGAAATAAAACCAAGTACTTACCCTTCGGAGAAATAGTATTTCTATTTGCATCACGACCTCCGTGGCGTAGTGGTCACCATGCTAGTCCGCCACCCAGAGGTTCCGGGTTCGATTCCCAGTCAGGGCAAGTTGGAAAATGGTCTTTTTCAAATTGCCCTGGGTCTTGGATGTTTATCTATATATGTATTTGTTATGAAATATAGTATCGTTGAGTTAGTATTCCAAAACACAAGTCCCGAACTTACTTTGGGGCTAGCTCAATCAGTGTGATTTGTCCCTATATATTTATATTTATATCATTTTCATTTCGCAACCTTGCGTCTGTAGTCTATGACTCAGGTGGGCTTCCCCAGCTTCTGAGTTACTCGAGAACTCGTTTTGGCTTTACGTAGTAAAAAGATGACTTCATACTACAGTTGCTTTAAAGTTTACTCGTTTGTAAAGGTATACTGCATCCAATCCTATCTTTTTTCACCTATCTGTCACACTTCACACTAATATTATAAAGGCAAAAATGTATGAGTGTGTGTGTATATTTGTTACTTTTCACGCACATACGGCTAGACCAATTTTGATAAAATTTGGTAAGCAGGAAGCTGACACCCTGGATTAACACATAGGCTAATTTTCACCACGGGAGCAACTAGTTTACAATATATTGCATCATTGCTAAATTAATGTATATGAGAATTACCGCGAAACTTACCTTTTCACCCAACTTATGGTTATGGAAAGGTTATGCTTTTCAAGTGAAGTTGTGTGTATATATGTACGTAGAGATATTTCTCTGGCACCGGCTCATCCTAGCAAGTTCCCTGTTGCTTCCTAGTCACACTGCTGTCTTTTATATTATGCAGTTGGGTTTTTGTTTTCCATTGACGTTACAATAATGTTTTGCCTTTCTAAACTCGTATTATATCATCGTATACATTTATTATGTACTAGCCGATGCGCGCAACTTCGTTCGCGTGGACTTTATGCCTCTGGAAAATGCTCATCAGGCTGAACAATTTTTGCTAAGGCGACATTTTCCTATTTCTTATAGTTTAGCAGGACCATTATAGTTCATCATCAGGTGTTCTATTTTCCAAGATCATTTATACCCTATAAGTTGCCCAGGCTTAACAGCTATATAACCAAAAAAGTTTCATCCAAATCTGGAGATTAGCGTGTACAAACAGACAGACATTTTTTTTTTATTTTTACTCTATTACTATGTCTCTATCGCCCCCAATATTTTTTTTGGAAATATATTTAATGTACAGACACTTTTTTTTACTGTTATATTATATGTTGAATTTAATATTTATATTAATTGTTAAGATGAAGTGTGAATGGCATTTAGTTCTTTGGCAGCCTTACAGCAAAATTGATTACCTATTATGGCTCTGACATAATTTTCTATTGTTTACATTCTTAGTACGTAGAAAGTTGCTGGCTTAATTCCATCTTTGATTAATCAATTACTGTGCAACTGTGTCAGGGATATGTCCTTTTAACTTTTACCTTAACATTACTCATAATTAGTATAAATAAAGTCTTGTATGCAACTATACATAATTAAGTATTAGAACACTCAAATGCATAAATTACTCTTTTAACTAAAGTCAGGTGGAACAGTTAAAGTTAGATATTTTTGCAACTGAGAGTTTTAATACATAATTATGTGCAGTCTCATGGAAGACTTTATCTACACCCATGATAGGTATGAATTCTCTATAAAAGGAAATTTGAATTTGCATGTGTACATGTATTAATTAAATTAAATTAACACTGATACTTTTTTTTTACGACCTCCATGGCGTGATGCCTGAAGGTTTTGGGTTTGATACTCAGACTCTGTTCAAATTGTCATGGTATATATTTGTACAATCGTAATATATACATAGGTAAAGTATCTTTAGTTTTCCCAAAACACAAGTTTAAACATACTTTGGGTTACGTAGTAACTTATTAGTAATCTGTGCTTTGGGGCTAGTTTAATATCTGTGTGATTTTTCCATAAAAAATATTCTATATTTTTATGTTTTCCATTTAATTTTGTCCATATTTTGTTTGGCATGTTATTTTTGTATAGGTATTTAATTAAATAAGACTACCATCTGAATTAATGTGATGAATGAAGATACTGAGTAGGTTGGTTATCCTATTTATTTTTCTACTAAAGTATAAATAGTAATTTTATACAATGTGTAAGGGACATACCATTACGTTATAAATTGAACAATGGGCTATACTACATCACTAGATATACTATAATGAAATTAAAATAGCAGTCAGAAACTAAATCGGCATTTACACACAAAAGTGTATCAATTTGTATGGTAATGGCGATGTTTTATTTTATTTTGACAGTTATTTTAATTTGATTATTCTATAGTGATCTACGAAATCCCGTGGTTTGATTTTAAAGGTGTGTTTCTTCATCATCATCATCAGTGTATTTAAGAACTATGTTCTTGTCGGTGGAGTATTTTCCATGCGATCCAACTTCTGCCATTCCTTACATACATACATACATACTATCACGTCTTTATCCCTAATGGGGCAGACAGAGCATCTTGGGTCTTGCGGTTCTATGCAGAGCCCAGGGCCGCAAGACCCAAAAGCCACTTTTAGCGTCATGGTGAGCGAGAAGATGGAAAAGCAATCAATACAGTGATGGGTTGCTAGCCGCATCGCCTGTTAACATGATTTGCATTTTTGCCCATTCCCTCGATCGGCTTTTACGATCTGCGTGGGAAGAGAAGCAGCTGGTACATTCTAAGTTTTTTTATTTCTCCCAGACCAGCATGGGATGCCATTCCTTAAAGGAGTATATTCCTTAAACGTTGTATAATAAATAAGGTTACTTAGGACTCAGATAGACTAAAGACGGTGTGCCAGCGACAGTTCTCGAACCTGGTCGGCGACGGTCGATAATGGTCGGCAATGGTCGGTAACGGTCGGCAACCTGGGTCGCAAACTGTCACTGGCAGATTGTCGCTCGTCTGTAAGAGCTCTTAGATGTTCCTTGTTGTGACTTGTCAAAAACTTATATTTTTCGTATCGACGCTGCGTTACCTTAATTTTTAAATACTTAAATATTATTCAAAGGATGGAATAAAAAAAAACTATTTTAATCAATCATTTATTACCATTGATCTACACAATGAAATGGAATACATACATATATAATGTAACGTAGTCAAAATATCATAATTTTATACATCTAAAACTATATTAAAAATATGGCTAACGACAGAATATCTCTGTCCTTTTATTGGCACTTGGAATATTATTTTTTATAAAATTTGTTACACATGTTAAAAGATAAAATTAAAATATTGAAAATGTAATAAATACAAAGAAATTTTTATATTTATTTTGAAACCAATAAAATAATGATTCCTTGTAAAGATTTAAAGTATCAGAAATAGTATACATAATTTAATAAAACTACATAATATACAATGACAAATCTTGTGTTCTTTACTCATGTGTAACAGAATCTTTTTCAATATAATAATTAAAGCGTAAGTAAGCAGTTATATTGTCTTATATGACAGTCCATATATAAATTATATATCGTATAAAGACAGTGAAGGTCAAATTTACAAACCTTACTGCATGTTTCGCAGAAGCATCGAAATATGGTAAAGTTTCGTGGAAGCCAATTGCAAGAAAAAACAAGAAAAGTGAATAAAAATCTGAACTGAAAAGTAGCACTCACGTTTTTCTATTAAATTACATTATTTCTTAGACTTACGGCCAAATGCTCAATGTAATAAATCGAACCATGGGCTAGACTAGATCATTACCTATAGTATAGTGAAAATAACAGACAAAAAATGAAAAAAGTCGGCATTCTCTTACAAATTGCCCGAGCGGCTGCACACTTTTATATGGAAATGTCCATTTTTTTAGGTTTTTGACAGTTATTTTTATTTTATTATACTGTAGTCATCTATTATCGCACGTGTTTCGACTTATTACGGATATGTCCCTACCACGTTGTATAAGGATTAAATAACATTGTATGCTTTTGAGTATTTGGCAGTTAAAACCCAATTAGCCTTTTCTGTTGAAGGTTCCAAAAACTTTCGCCAGATGCTCCCTGCCTATCAGGGCCGCATCTAGCGCATTTTTTAACCTACCAAGAAATAAGGCTTATTACAAACGAATGCTACAAGTCAGTATATTTTATTAAAAAAAACTGACACTGACTACCTTTATTACTAACAATTTATGAACAATATGCAAACTTAAGCATTTGTTTAACTATAGTAAAACCCTTTATAATCTTTTTTATATGTTGCATTCGCATAAATATCAAAAGAAACATGATATAATATGTTACTAAATCATATTCACTTTTAATTGAAAAATAGGTGTTGAAATTTTACAACATTTTCTTTTGACATTGACACAAAATATTTTTTTCATATAAAAAACCTACATCTTCTCTATCCATATTTCTAAACATTAGGAACAACCCAAATATACATTATTAAGTTAATCAAATGGATTTTTTCATATATACTAATATTATAATAAATTAAAAAATACCGGCCAACCTCCGTTAATTTTCAAAACGTCTTTCCAAACATTTTTAGAACCGTATACGTTCTACGTATTAGAAGCTTATAATAAAAACAATATTTTAAATATAACATAAATATTATTTTACATTAAAATATAGCTAAGCAGTTAAGCTGTTTAAATGCTATCATCACTAAACCTAATAAATACTATTTACAAATCACCAGAATGTTTTTTAGCCAAAGAATAAATATTCAAACAGAATTTTATTCAGGTAAAAAACAGTAATCATTTGAGATGAATTAGTTAATTCAGCCGCACAAAGTAATGTCAAATTATTTATAAGAAAGAAACTAGTCCTCAACTTTCTAAAATATGAGTGACAATTCAAATTTGCTTCGTTTTTGGGAAACAGAGGACAAAAATGGATTTAAAAATTTGTTTCTTTAGAGCTCTTATAGACGAGCTAATAGTGAGCACAACTCACTACAGTTCGCGATACTAGTCGGCGATGGTCGTCGACCAGTGTCGCGAAGAGTAGCACACTGTCGCTCGTGTGTCCAAGCCCTTAAATTTATATAATTTAGATAAATATTTTTTTTCAAACATAACATCTATTTGAATATTCATTCTGAGCACAAATTCTCTATCACCACACCCTACGAAGACGGATCAAACTCTCTTTAATATCACAAAGATTAAATCTTAATAGACATACACGGCCATTAATTTACATATCGTTTCATGTTTTTTTTTTTTAGTTGCATATTCACAAAAATCTTCACTAATCAGATACAATACAAAGAAAGCAATAATTTTTCAATAAAGTTTACAAGACATTTTCGCTTTTAAAATTAGTAACATACTATAAAAAAATGTATTGATTTAAAGCAGCAGATTTACAATAAATACCTACGACATTTTGAGCGATGAAATGTTTTAACACTAAAAATAATACTAATATTACCAATGCTTAAAATTAAAGGCCGAGTACTATACCAAAAACAGAATTGATCTTTGCAAATTTAGAATCGAAATTCTAAATTTAAATCTTCATTGCAATATCCCATTCTGGCGGCATTAATGGTGAAGCACGAATACTGTTACGTAATATGTTACTCCGGAATGATATAAGCGATGACGTCATAATTTGCAAATGATGATTTATCACCACCTCATGTACATGGTACTCTCTTTTGACGGGTTGTAGTGAATTTCTCTGTAACAAAAATATATATGTTAGAAAAACATTAAGCAGGACGGTACAAATATTAAATTGTTTTTAATAATGCTTGTAGGGCTAAAAATTAGCACGATCGTTGAAAAAAATTGGCGGTCTTAATTTATCCACATTTCTATTGGAATCTTACATCTGTGGATAGTTTGTTAGGTTTGATAAAGGCCTTACTCTGAAAAACTCCAAAATGTCAGATTACTTGCTATGCATTTACGTTGCAATGTCAATCTGAATTGAGTACTATATTGATTAAAATTAAAGTGCAATTTGACTTGGCAACGTAGCGTATCGATTGCTTAAAAGTATCGATATGATTGACCCGGTACCAGCAGCCTGGCAAGGAAGGTATCATTTATCGAGCACTATCGGCTATCGCTATCTCTTTAAGTAATTCTTGTCGATCCAGATGGCAATAGTTCGTACCACGATATAAACTTTATCGATGGTGCCATACTGGGAAATTATTCATAACAAATTATTTCAAAAATCTTATGAAATAAAATGATTCTTACTCTATTGTGTAAGAGAGACCGCTGTAGTAGGATCGTGCTTACTCCGTCACCTTCACCGCCACAAGCATTGACTACATCTACAACAATTGAGAAAAAAATATTAGTAATATTATTATTGTTTACTTCCAAATGGGCAGAATGGTATATATGAACAATGTCAGTAAGGCTCTTACAGACAAGCCAACGTTGTCAACGATGGTCTGCGACCGTCGGTGAGCGTTGCCGACTGTCACTTCTGTCACAAACTGTCGGGCGTCTGTTAGAGCTCTTAATTGAAACATCCTTGGTGTTACTAGATTTAAGTTAACATATGTCTATCCATTTGGAAATATTACTTAAGAGTCAAAGAATATTTACACACATTGTATTAAAATTGGTGGATAATTTTAGAGATTTGTGAAGGGCAAAAAATTGACATGCCGAAAAGTGTTACAGTTAATGCGGTGCAAGAAAAATTTTGAATGTGCTGCAGTTAGTTATTGTCCACAGATTTAAAAAGTTAAACCTTAAAATTACCGTTACCATAAACAAGACAAACAAAAACAACCGCATTTAAAAAATAATCCTACTAAGACGTTTGACGGATTTCGTAAAATGTTCTTAGAATAAAAACCGCTACAGATTTTGAAATAAGATTAGTGATTTGTTTTAAAAAAGTGGGATTCCGAACGTCTCTGTGTTTTCGTACAATGGTTCCAACATTTTAAAGGGATTAGTGGTGGACCCTAAACAACTTTATTTCGAATAAAAACTGTTAACCATGACTAAATACTGCATTCTGCGCTTAGGGACATTTGGCCGAATGAGATGTCCGTTTTAATTTACAGTTATTAATATCCTTTTGAGGTTTAAAATGTGGAATTAATTAACTTGAATATTTATATTCTTTGTCTGGAGAAATCTTTTTTAGCGAAAAATGTTTTTGCAGTCTATGATACTAATTCTTCTACATTTAAGAATAGTGGTGTCATTTTTCAAACGCGGAGTCATTAAACGAAAGATGTTTTTGTATTGAAAAACTGTTATTATTTTTGGAACAATAAAAAGATAGCTAAAAAAAATTAAGTGAAATACTAAATAACCACTACGCAAATACGCAAATATTTACCGAAAGAAATTAATGTTTACTGATTATTTTTTACTAAAAGAATCTACGTTTCGGCGATTTTTTAGGAAACATAGCCCATACAACCCAGTTATATTTTACGCAAAAAATGTAATACCGCAAATTATTGTTTTTTCTCTCGCAACGAAAATGAAGCATATTTTCGTGTAATTTTATACCAACATTTTAATAAAAAATTTGTCATAACATAGTTCATATTCAATATGCTCGAAGAATGCATTTTTTTACAATGTGATAGCAATAAAAATTGGCTTTATGACAATTTACATAATTCAAGTTGCATAGATAAATTAACTAGTTTTGAGCAGCGGCCAGAAATGAATTTTCATTACTTTCCTGGCCTAGACTAGTAAAGTAAATACATGAGCCATGAAACAAATGTCGTATCTTCCTTTTATAACAATAATGCCTACATTTCAGAGCATGTTTGAGAAAAATTTACTTCCAATACAAACGTGCGATCAGCTGATCATAAGTAAGTAAGGTTGAATTATTTTCCGTTTTACATAATGTTTCTTTGACTATAAAATTAGTACGGTGGTCTAATCTCGCTCTAAACATTTGCACACTGATAAAAAAATCTGTTTAGCTAACATTTATCTGATACTTATAGTTTTTTTAGTCCATACCAGCCTCTGCTCTGCTAATAAATACTAAGGCAAACCCACACACGATAATAAAATTATCTGAAAACAACGTCTTAATTATTCCGACTCGTGATGTAGATATTAAAGTGACAACGGACAGACTTTTCAACACGGATCACGAAGATAAATCCCAAGTGAGATAAGAACGTACCTATCGAAATATATTAATCATGATGCAAATGAATATACACATTTAAATGTGTTGATAGACGCATACTACTACTTATCGTTTAACTTTTTTTAAATTTAAGGATAGTATAAGAGGCCATAATTTTTAGATTTAAGCTATATCATTTTCCTAAAGAATATCTTAACATGACTTCCGAAGTACCAAGAAGTTGTACCTATCCACTTAAATGACTCTGATGAACCAGTGATGACATGTGGCTCTGAAACGTGGTCCCTTGGGTAGATAATGGGTCTCATAAGAAGGCTCAAGGTTTTTTTACGCGCTAAAGAAAGGGCTACGCTCGGTGTTTCTCTTCGTGATCAAATCAGAAATAAGAAAATTCGTAGGAAAACAAAAGCCACTGGAATAGCCCAGCGGATTAGCTCGTTGAAGTGGCAGTGGGAGGGACACATAGCGCGAAGAACCGATGGCCGATGGGGCAAAAAGGTTCTTGAATAGCGACCACATACTGGCAAGCGAAATGTAGGACTATTTTCAATGTTATTGGTATTGGTGCAATAAAGAGATTTTCATTCTTTGTATAGCCAAACATTTGTTTTTGAAACGTATATCTTGTTACATAAAACTGTCACTTACTAAGTAAATGACAAAATGCTATTTAATAAAATAAATACCTAATAAAAACTAAAAATTTACAAATACATATAGCTAATACAATACAGAGGCTCAAAGATTTCTACTACGTGAATCTAACACAAACGTATACCTAAAGCTACCAAACAGAATCTAACTGAATCTAACGATTGCAACTAAAGTGTTCAATTGTTCACCATCGCACCTCTGGCGCGGTTAATTAGGCGGGTTTTGAGAAACCTCGCCTTATATAGGGTGTTCAAATTGGATCGGAGTGGAAATGAGCGCAATTTGGGACTGTTAGTGCCTTAAGTTTGATGCTTTGCCAAAGTTATTGTGGTTAGTCGAGACAATGAGAGCCTACGCAGATGGAGGGCACTTTGCATTAGAAATCTATTTATATTAAAATTTGAAGTACACTATGATTTTTTTTGTAGTATTTTTGTAAGTATATTTTTTATAAGTTTTAAAAGACGAATCAACTGCATAAAATTATAATTTTTTAATTCATATTGGAAAATAAAATCAAGCCTACACTTTTAGACACGATACTTACCTACATAATGTTAAGATTTTTTAATCCTAAAAGATAACCTTTTGTTAAGATTTAGATTGTTTTCAAATTTATTTTATCATTTAATAAGTATAAGCACTTGCAATATTTTTTATAAAAGTATTCAGTCGATTTTTTAATGTTACATAGTAAGTAGACTGGATTTTTTTATTTAAGTGTGTATTTCTAAAGTGAAGAAGATAAGCAAGTAGGTATATAATATTAACATAGTAGACGGGATTATTTTATTTAAATGTGTATTTCAAAAATGAAGTAGTCATATTATTTCCAAGCAACCTGTATACAGAAACAAAGCTCAGTTCCCACAGTCGCACATACAGGGTGTGCACGTTCTAACCCAGTCTTGTATCGCGCGGAAGTGAAATAAATGCCGTCGAGTGTCACCTACGCCCTTTACACTGTTCGCGGTATCGAAATCTCGACACTTCGAGTTCTAGTCGAGTTCGAGAATTTGTCGAGAACGATTGTGTGTAAGACTTCAACCGACTTCCAAAAAGGAGGAGGTTATCAATTCATTGCGATCTCTTTTTATGTATGTACACCGTTTCACCGCTTATTCGAAGACGCCTGGACCGATTTAGAACATTTTTGATTGGTTGAAAGAAAAAATACACTTTTCTGGTGGTCTCATATAAATTTTATTAAAATAGTAAAGTCAGTTTTTAGTTTTGACAAATTATTAGCTTTAGGAAATCGCGCAAATTTCCGTTTAGAATAAAATGGTGGGTGTTAAGATCGTAAAGTGGAATCAAAATCTGTAGTAATGGGTTACTAGTCGCATCGCTTATTGACATGATTCAGATTCTCGCCCATTCCTTCGATCGAATTTACGATAAGAGTAGCAGCTGGTACATTCTAAGTTTTTATTTACTCCTAACCAGTATATGTGGGTGGACATATTTTCTTTTAACTACGACTATTTTAACAGTCCAGTGGAACTAAAGTCGATAGTCTGATATAAATAGGCATATGCCCTTCGAAAACAAAAGCCAATCGATTTAATTAAGATTGGAAATTGCAGTTCGCTCTCGATGTCCGATTTAGTTAGCGCAGTGGGTCATCTGCGCAGGCGCATGTTGCGATCTTCTTATCGATTCGCCTAGGATCCGATGCACGCGCGAATCGACCTGACACCGTATTGATTTTGTAATCGATTAAATTTTAGTGGCATTTTGTGATGCTACATGAATTTTAATGAACTGTAACTAATTTATAGATAATAACGTCCCTCTTGACTGATTTATCAAAATTAAATTGAAACCTTTGTACATTATCGTGTCATATCATATAATGTTTCATTAGTCTACGAGGCATAGTTCTAACAGAGCAGAAAATAATCCTGTGTCTAACTGAAAAATACATTTATGTAAAGACACCACGAAATCACAGATTTAATCCGTTTTAAAAAAACACAAAAAACACAACAAAGTTTAGTCTTTGATGAAAACAAAACTCCCTCTTGTAGGCAGTCGGCCAACTGCGTGAAAATCAAACACTTCCGTGTACATTACTACAAAACGAGCTCATATTAAAGTAATCAGGGATCGGTAGCGGGCGCCGTCGGCGGTCACGCTGTAAGATTCACACGCGACGTTACCGGCCTCATACCAAAATACAGTTTTATAATCAAAAAAATCCATAGCACCGAGCTCTGAGCATAAGCATCATGAGCATTAGATAGAGGGAGTAACCAACCGCTTTAAAAACTGTGACAGAAAGTCATTCTGTAAAATGACATGGTTTTTCCGACGACGGCTGACCTACTTAGTTACCCGTCGTAATTCATTCTTCAAAAAAGACACAATTATATTCCTTCAGCTTAAGCAGATCATAATATTCAGGCACTTTTAGCTCAATGTTAGACAAATACCTTTCTAATTTTCTACATTTACATCTTTGTCTGTCCTTCTACATCTTTGTCTATCTTTTTACATCTTTGTCTGTCCTTTTACATCTTTGTCTGTACTTTGCGTCCCGAGAACTTGCCAGCTCAATGCGAATTTAAAATTTCCCTTTCTGCATTTCCTCTTTAGGGACTTTCAACAGCGGAAAAGTTGAACATTTCTAGTTCCACTTAAACAATACCTTGTTAGTTTATGAGAATCAAATATAGTCAGCTCTTTGACTACCGTGAATGAACAGACTCGACAACAGATCGAGTAAAGCTTATTGGTGTTATTGAACTTCTGGATCGTGGGTCGGGGACTGAAATTAAATTACGTAAGCAATAATGTGATGACTGCAACACGTCACGACTCCTTGCTGCTTCAGTAGTATCCGTGTGATTAACCTCACATTATGCAATAATAAAAAGTTAAGTGCTAAAAAGATAGGTGTACCCGTTGCCTGATGTCGAAACTACAAAGCAAATTTGTTTTTGGAAAGAAAAATACTGATAGGAAATACATGAGAGGCTATCTGTTGCCAAGTATGGTTCTGGTAGTACAAAGAGAGTCTTGCTCCTGCAGTGGAGACAGAAAGACCTGATGATGATGATGATAAAATGAGGGGCGAAGCGTAAAAATTTATTTCAGAAGTTGGTTGCAATTGATCTCACAGAGTAAAATATATGTATTTTACTCTGTAGGTAGGTAATACATAGGATCTAATGCTTGAAATGGTGATGACGATATATATTTTCAGACGAGGGAAGAATCAGGTACGTCTTCAAGGTAGAAAAATAAGAGATATTTATAGACAACAGTATTGTAGCTGCGAAGCAATTAAACAGAATTTTTTTAAAAAAACTTTCATAAAAATTTTGAACATAAAGCTTCTATTTACAAATTTTCACAATTCCAGCAAAAAGAACAAGTCCAAAAGAATTCTTAACCTGAAAATGAAGAAATTTCAACGCAGACCTCTGCCACAGGCTAAGACATTCATAACAGGACCAAACCGTACGTAACCTTTCTAAACTATGAGGTCGATCTCCAAGTAGTAAACGCCAAAACGGGCATCATCCATAGGCATCACATACATGGGTGCACTGACAAATTGCCGCAATTTCGACGAACGGTTAAGCGTGGTACACATTGTTTCCTTGTACGGACGAGCAACATGCGAGGTAGGGTTGCTGCGGTGTTTCATTCATCAGCTGATGTCACGTCACGATGTGAAATCGATCTAATGATCAGAGGAACCTCTAAAATGCTGAATTCGTTGATATTTTGTACCGATTATAAGGGCATCTTACAAGGACACCAAAGATCTTCTTGGAAGTCGAGCATCTCGCTACTTCTATAGCTGACATTGAGCCAGAAAAACGTAATTTAGGTACGAGTATTATTTAATCTTTATGCTTAGGCACTTCTTCTTGGGGAGTCATTCTTACATGATATCACTTCAGTATTGTGTTAAGTATGTCTTAATAGTGTTCCAAGGATATGAGAACGATGGAATCACGCACGACATCTTTAAAAACTACTCCACTTCAATTAACCACCTAACCTCGAAGCCATTGTTGTCTATTATCTACTGTTAATGGTCTCGCAATGATTCTAAAAACCGTGCAAAGTTCAGAAGAAAAAGCTGGAAAGCCGACCCCGGATGGACGGGGCACAACCGACCGTTGACGCGCTATAATGATCTTTTCTCTTGGGAATAACGTCCGCGTTTGCACAGTTTCGGAAGTATTTGCTAAAATTGAGGCCATTGAAGTTCAAAGGCCACTGAATTCTCAGCTGATCTCGATCGACAGCAACCCTGCCGCAAATTATACCACTCGGGTCACGTGTGCTGTTCTCTTGCGGGCTACCGTCCGCGTTCGCACAGTTTCGGAAGCATTAGGGCCCATTAAGCCCCGTTAACACACGGGTTCGTCACGAGCTCACGACTCGAGCGTGAGCGATCTATCGACGATCTGGTAGCGCGGTGCCGGATCCGAGGCATTCACACGGAACCGTTCCACTCGTGTGTTTACTACTTTAATTTTTGATGGTACTATTATGCTGTTGGATATTTAAGTAGAAAGTTTTGAAATAGCAGTCTCGCTATGGTTGCCTTAGTTTATTTGTTATCAACTAAGTTAGGACTGTTTTTACTAGTTCACTTCTGAATAACCGGGAGAGTCACACGCTTTAATAAAGAATAGATACAATTTACCAAAAAACTTGTCAAGATTTTTTTAAAGATCATTTTCTGAGTTATATTTTTGATTTTATGACTGGACCTAAAATTAACATAAGCTATACACTAACTATACACTAACATATTTATAGTGACAAGACTAAAATATGAAATTACAGAACATATGTCTCAGAAAACCAGTCTCAGAAAATTATCTCTTCGATTTTAAATATGAAGTTATTTGTCTATGATCGAACAATGTAAAAGGAAAATAGAAACGTGTGACCTTCATGACATCAAACACCCTCATTTCTGCCCATTTCATCCCGGATAACATTTGCATTTGGTGTCGCATCGCTACTACCACATTGTATGTTAATTATGAGTGACAAACGCCCGGTATGTGTCGACAATCTTGACTGACAAATGTGAACGCGCCTAATGACTGGACTTACATAGATCGAGTTGAATGAGCAAGAAGAACGGCGAGTAAAATTTGCAATAACTAATATGAACAGAGCCCATAGCATTTTGTTTTGAAACGCAATGCAAAATGACAGCATCCCCAAGTGCGGCAAAAGCCACCATCCCTGGTAGATTATAACTGTAAAGCATTCGGCATTCTGCTGTTACCGAATAAGTTTTACACATTATTAGCAGTTTATTAGACTTGACGTTTAGGTCTAAAAACCTTATTCTCATAAGAACTTTACATTTCACTTAAAATGATATAGATATAATTTTAAGTGAAATAATTGTAAGAAAGAATAGTAATTAGTTTAATAAATAGATATAATAAACTAATTACTATGCAAATATACATTAAGTACTGGTCGCGATATGTGATGTTGGTTTGACGTTTTGCTGTTGCTACTTAGTCAGTGTAAGGTAGTGGTAACTTATACTTGCTCTATATTTCGTCAGTCTGCTGAGATAATTTTACTTTATAAACAAAGAACGTCGGTTGAAAAAAAAAACACGTAAAAGAGCGGTTAATGATACTTGTATCACCTACTGCCATTCAACTCACGCGTTTTATTGACACAATGTGAAGATGGCTAATATATTAAGAAGTTTAATGAACTCTTTAATGTAAAGTACATATATGTAGTGGATATTTTTAAAATAAATCATATGTTTGTTGCTATTTTAAATAACTTTCATTACACGTAACAATAATTATAACTTCATGTAATCTGTTATTTACTAGTCAAGAAAATTGCACTTGAACAGATACAATATTTAAAATACCTTTCTTATGGGACAAAAGTTCTATTAGGTTTGTAAATAACAAAGTGTTATATCTATTCTGATATAAATTTATTATCTTTCAAATAATGAGCGCTGCTCTTTACATGTCCCAATTATAAGGGTTCCGTAGTAAACAAAGAACCCCTGTAGTTCCATTTTTTTTATTCTCGACTAACCCATTGTGTAGGGAATAGTTGAAGAGGTCTTTCCAAAGTATATGAGCAAGTAAACACCATTTTTTGGTTTAGGGATCCGTTTCTGAAATATTTGATTTTATAGTGCAAATTTTTGTTTTAGTTAACTGCCTCCGAATCCACCTTATCTCCTTACCATTTAAATTAGTAGTAGAAATAACTAAGTGTAAAGGAAAAAGGCGACCAACTCATAAAATGTACTCGGAAAGGAATGTTTCATAGAAATCAAATAGAAAATTAGTTTTTAGACGTTTTTAGTAGCGTGAACGCAAAGTTGTCATTCGCAACTACGAAACCCTACACTGCGCATGACCCGATACATGCATCTAATATTAGAGACAGTTCTCTAATCATATACTGACGAACAAAACGTCAGAGTAGATACAAACCTAATGATTTTTTTAAAGGTTGTAATTGTAACTATCTCAGAGGCCAATAAGTATATCTTCTAGATTCTATGGCAAACTAAATGTACTCCTCTACCAATACTCTGTAACCTGAAACAGTAGTCAATGGTCAGACGCGTCACAACAAGCCGGGCGAATGCTCCCGTGACGGGCAGGGCCCTAATTCCGACCGACCGGTAAGCCACAGCCTTGCTAGCCTCACCTGAGGATACCAAGTGTCAACCGCGACCTATCTAGGCCGATCACTTGCATTTATACCTAATATCAAATTGTACCAGCTAGCAGGAGCCGATTGAGGGAATGCGCGAGATTGAATCATGTTAATAGACGATGCAGCTAGCAATCCATCACCATTTTGTCCCTTTTTCCATTTTAATGCCCACCATTACGCTAAACGAGGCCTTTGGGTCTTACAGCCCTGGACGCTGTTTACACCGCCAGGGATAAAGACGTGAAATATACATGGATATAGATACCTATATCAAATAATTATTTAGTTTTTAGTTATAACTAATTATTTTAATATCATGTGTAATTTAAAGTTAAGTTGAGATTATTTTTCACATAAGTACAAATTAATTAATTGTTAATTGATGAAAAATTTTGAGGACAAATCATACTGATGAAACTAGTCACCAAGTAAGATCAAACTTATGCCATGGGCAACTAACTATAACAATACTATAATTTATAATTTATAGGTACGTATACAAATGGAAGACAATTCATACTCCACCGACAGGAGCTTATATAGCTCTTAAATAATATAGATAGATAAACATCCAAGAGCCTGGATAATTTAAACAAATCCCATTTTCTAACTTGCCCTGGCCGGGCATTGAACTCGTAACTTCTGAACAGAGGACTAACGTAATTAGCAATATGGCAAAGGTCATCGAAAATTGAAAATGAGTAGTAGCTCACGTCTAGGGACCGCAAAAGATGGGAGCAGAGACGGTATATGTAGCTATTAATATAAATTAATTACAAAGATAAGTAAAGTGTTATTAAAATGAATCTGTATGTATAGATTCGGTGTGTCGCGACTAGTCGCGAGCCGGTGCGGTGTACGGGCCTTTAATCACATTCGCCCTGATGAAGACCTCCGGATGAGGTCGAAACATGTCGGCAGTAGCTGACTTTATACGTGAGTAACCCGTAACTCATTTTAATAATGTCTATGTCTCACAGTCTCTAGTCTATGTATCTCTAGTTTTAATAAAGAAATAAGTAAAGTAGGCGAAGAACAATATATTATACTACTTTAAATATCAAGAAAATGTCACGCGAAGGTTACATTACATCTCCGATTTTAACATAAAAAATAAAAATACTTAGTTTATCATTGTTTTAACTTTAATTTGACTTTGAAAATTATTGCAATGACGACAGAATATAACGATTACTTTTATAAGATACCTCGTACATATAAAACAACACTGTTGACATGTTATTTAAACGTTTCACCGACAAAAGATCGACTACGCCTCACGTTCCATACATAATTAAACTCAATTATTATTGAAATGGAATTTTTATGTAGTATATTTTACTATTAAACGCCATTATATTTATTTTAAACAGATCTGTCTTTATGTAGGTAAGTAAGTTAAATACGTGAACTTTATTCTTTAAAATGTTTGGAATTGATAGTACATAATTTATATGTGACTAGATACACAGTAGCTAATAAGTAAAACTGCCTCCGTGGTGTAATGGTTGGAGCGTTTGGCTCATACCCGGAGGTCGCGGGTTCGATTCCCAGCGGGGGCAACGACTTTGTGTTGTTGTCCTAGTTTGGTTAGGACATTGCAGGCTGATCACCTGATTGTCTGATAAGTAAGATGATCCGTGCTTCGGAGGGCACGTTAAGCCGTCGGTCCCGGTCATTGTCTTTGACATTGGTCGTTACCTAAAACCATGTCAGAGGCCTTTAAGGCGGTTTAAAAACTCTGACACTAGTGTTAGTCACTAACACACACGATAAGAAGAAGAAGCTAATATTATTATTACCATTTGTACAAAAAAAACTTTTCTCAAATTTATTTAACATAAGAAAATACATTGTTCACTTAAATAAGAACGTACCATTTTATTTTACAACAGTTTCTATAAACAATATTAAATAAATGAAAAACCGTTCTTGAATCAAGAACCTGGTCCGTCAATAAAATAACTGGCCAAGTTCGTGTCGGACCACGTTTAGAGATTTCCATCCGAAGTTAAACGTTAAAGATTTCAATTAGAATGACACCACCAAATTAAAAAAGAAAACTCACCTGTGCTGGCGTAGGTTATCCTGTCTCTTGAAACTTTTGCCGCAGACTTCACAACTGAAAGACAGCTCAGGGCTCTTGTGGGTGCGCTCGTGTATCATCAGGTTATACGACTTGGTGAAGCGGCGCTGGCAGTACTTGCAGACGAACTCGCACTTCGGGCGGAGTTTACGCCTGAAGTCCCTAGTGTGATCTTCGTCAATCTGCATCACAGCAAACATTTTGTCTGATCTATGATGCGACGGTGGAGACGGGCGGGGCTACAGCGCCTGTAAAAGTCATATCTTATCAGATAACTGGCATTTCTAAACATTTGAAACTCTATGCTACATTCTTAAGGTTGATATTACAGGTGGACGTGTAGAGATAAAAGGTAGGTATGTGTGTTTTGTAATGTATGCGTAAGTACAGGTTGGTTAAAAAGTATTCTCATTTAACTTAGTAGAAAATTAACAAAGTATCAAAATTAAAGATCAAGTTTAAAGTTCAGGGTAAAGTAATTATTTTAATGAGTTGGTTACACGTGTATAAATTATGCGCACTTCTTCATTCATGATAACAAAATGAATTAAGTTATAACTTTTAACATATTCACGGTTTTAACGAACAAATTATCGTAATTAGCATTTTAATACGCCATACCTTTGACGGCTTAAAATTATAAACACTTTCACAAATCACGTCAATAAACAGAACCACAGTGCGTTGCGAATTTGGAATATCGCGGACATAGATCGAATGATCGTCTAGATGTGTCAAGTAGCGTGCGATCAGGAGCGGGTGCGTTTAGCAACTGGCCGGGCTGGCGAGAGGGTGCAGAAACTACCAACTGATAATGTTACGCGGAAGGCCCCCACCACGTGGCGCAATGAACAGGTAGCGCCTGATGGCTCGGGAAACTGATGCCCATGCCGCCGCGCCGGTGGGCGTTTTGACATTTATCTATGGCAATGTTGCTCATTCGGAATTTACTGCGGCGATTTCACCGTAGTTTCGTCATTGATGGGATGACGAACGACATGACAGATATATCGGTATTTTATTGTGCTGTGAAAAGATTTTATTTCATAACAGTATGTTGTATTTGCAATGTTTACAATTGACACATAATATGTGCATGATTTAATTATAAACATTATGTTATAACTAGTTATAAGATTTAAATTCATTAAAAATATAATAATTTTTTCATTATTTGATTAAATATAAAATTTTCCTGTAATTTTCGAATCATATAAAAAATTCAAAATATTTATAACTTCCAAACTAAATTTTACGTTTCTCACTAAATTGGTATTGGCTTTAAAATATGCAGTTTCCTTTATGTAATTGTGTAATTAATTACAATGACGATCCGGCATTTGTATTTTATAATATATTTCATGATAGCTCGCGAACCTTTTATTAAACCTTTATCAATTTAGATTTTTTCGAAGAAAAATTTCTATATAAGTACATATTTATGCCGTTTTTTGCCTTTATTTCTGACAAATTGGAAAACCGCCGTGCTATCGAGAGCAACACTAAACTATTACGTCTTCATCATAAATGGAACAGGCAGAGGATTTTGTTTCTTGCGGCTCTAAGCAGACAGACCCCAACCTTAAGACCCAAAAGTCACTTTTATCGTAATGCGAGAAGATGGAAAAAGGAATCATATTAGTGAAGGGGTTGCGAGCTCCACATGATTTATATTTTCACTCATTCTCTTGTCTTTTACGATCTGAGCGGGAGGATAAGCCAGCATGTTTGTTTAGAAAGCTTTATTGTACATAAGAACACAGATACAAATCAGAAAACTAAACAACCCACAGCGGACTTATCCCGTATAGGGATCTGTTCTAGTCAACCGGCCAGTAATTGATAGGAATTTACTTATTATGCGTTTGGGGTAGAAGTGGTACAATATAAATGCATTGGCCGCTCTCGATCGGTCATTTTGGAAAGTTTAGGGAGAGGCCTATGTCCAGCAGTGGACGTTATGCGGCTGAAATGATGAATATAAATGCATGAAGAGACGAGGCAGAGTAGTGGATAAACGATAAACAAATTAATAAATCGACGGCAATTGTACCGTACTTTCCATGGTGGGAAGCAGCCGGTGGCTTGGGGCGCTACCGTGGGTTCCACTCACGAAACACACACGACCCCCACTTACTCACGTACGGTACTGCCGGTAAATTGATGATGATTTTCGGCTTCTGTCATTATTGCGACCTCGGGCGTACTTTGTACTTTCTAGATTACGTATGTTCGTAATTAGAGAGATGCGATATCAATAAGTTTTGTTCAAATATTTTTTTGTGGTTCAAGAATAGTCCTATACTTAAGGTGTGGAAATTACAAAATCTCTATGTATCCATATAAAATGGGTATACAGAGGAAACAAGTCCCATGGAAGTCGCTATTCCTAGTTCCGAAAAGCCTAGACACAAAAGCTGAGAGAAACCACTTTGGTGGCTATTTTAATTATCGTAAGTGTTATATACTCTGTATTTTTGTTTTAATAACAAATAATGTCCCAAATGTTTTAAATGCCCCAAATAAAGATTTTCTGTTTCTATTTTTCTCAAAGTTGTTTTTTTTTGTTTTAAATTTTAAATCTTTATTGAAGTTAATGCTAAAGCATTCTCTACTAGTCAGCTTTTGGGAAAAACGGGAATTAAATAATCTGCGATATTTAATTACTTTACAATAAGTAAGGTAAATAATAATAACAAAAAAATCGAATAACATCGAGTATATTAATGTTTTCAAGTTGATTTCAAGTTGTTATGATTTCTATAATTTATTATTGATTTAAATCTAATAAAGCTTGTAAAGCTCTGATTTATGATTATCTCTATACTGCGTGACTTTATGTAGGGCTAAAACTCAGGGCTAAAATTAATCAAAGGACACGCACGTAAGCACAAACAAGCATTATATTACCTGACATATAAAATAAGCTTTGAAAGTTGGTGATCGATTCAGCATGGATGCAAAATACCGACAGTATAGAAAGATAGTTCATGCAAGTTGTATGATAGTTTAGTACCTACTTATTTAAGTCAAAACTTTAAGATTCATAGGTCTAATCCGCCCAAGCCGAAATAAAAGCGAGGGTCATAAATGTGCTCATTAATTATTTCTATAACAAATGTTACATGTTTCTTTGGGCAAGACTTGGTACTTGTATTCCGTGCGGGTGACCAATAAAGTGTATTATAGTATCACGTACCACACAGGAATTACGTAAAATCTATATCTATACATATAATAAAACAGTAAAAAAAGTGTATCTGCACATTAAATATATTTCAAAAAAAAATATGGGGGGCGATGGAGACGTAATAATAGAGTAAGAATTTTTAAAAAATGTCTGTCTGTTTGTCTGCCTGTCTGTTTGTCTGTTTGTCTGTTTGTACATGCTAATCTCCGGAAATACTGGACGGATTCGAATGAAACTTTTTTTTGTTAAATAGCTATTAAGCCTGGGCAACATATAGGGTATAAATGATTTTGGAAAATGGAACGCCTGATGCAGAACCATAATAGTCCAGCAAAACTATAAGAGATATAAAAATGCCGCCTTAGTAAAAGTTGTTCAGCCTGATGAGCATTTTCCAGAGACATAAAGTCCACGCGAACGAAGTCGCGGGCTTCGGCTAGTATAGAATAAATTCTCAATACAGCTGATCACGAGACCTATTGAGACCAGAATTTGGCTACGGTGAACCGTAAAACAAACTTTCTAAAACGTATGTTAACCATTTTTGGCTTGATACGAATAAAGAATACCCAACACTCATTTAAACGCTGCATCCTGCAGATGTCGTAAACTGCGTTTCCAAAGCACACATTCGAAATTGTCAATTCTCCATTCTCATTATTTCGCACACGTTTTCTCAAACTATTCAAACAGTTAAAGAAGCAATAAAGTGCAGCTCTCGGAACAAGCGTGTAGCGGCACTTATGAGGAGTTTTATAGTCTCTTAACCGCATTCAGTCGGATCTTCAACGGCCGTCACGAGTATAGCAAGCAAGAACAACGCGTGTCCCTAATGAGTAGGTATTCATGAGCAAATCCGTATATGCCGGATCATAACTTCTTGTTAATTTGGCAAGTTTAGTCAATCACTGTCTTTGGGACCGGCTGGAATGGTGTGTTAAGTTATTGACGAGGCGATACTAGCTGTAACTGTAGCTATTGAGCATTATTGTAATTAAAATTATATTCTTTGCAGTGATATTAAGTAGGGACACCATAAAAGAAGCTGAAAGACTCAATTTTCTCAAGCATTAAATAATGTTTATGTTTAGAGCGTCATTTCTTCTCCAGCATTAAAATTTTAAATGCTTGTAACTGATATTTTGTTCTTGAATATTTTTGTAGCATTTTTACAAACTAATCTGAACACAAAACTACCATCATTTAGCAATTACTTGGCAATTATTTTTATCTCAATTTCTTTGGCAGTTATTCTCAGTTTCTTTGACATAGTTCAAATTTTTAAAGTTCAAAATTAATATTTGATAAAAAAATATATATCTGCTGTTTATTCGGTACTTCTCCGACTTTTTCTTGGCAGCATTACTTTAATCTATAAAATATATTTGTTTTTAAATTTAAAAAAATCGTTTAACCAACCACATCGAGGCAACGTACCTAATATTCTGGCTTACTTTAATAACAAACAAAAAAGAAGATTTGGCTACTCCATAACAACAATTCACACGACTAAGTACCATAAAAACGTAACGTCACGACAAACGGTAGACGCAAGATGGCACGACATCGCAAAAACTGGTACGATATACATATTAGTCCATTACTCCTTTTGTGGATGAGGAATCCCACTTTAATTCCCTCGATAAGCATCTTTTACGTTCAGAGATAATTCTTTTGAGGTTAAGACGGATCCCGCCAAAAGTACAAAGTAAAAGTTATGTTGCAGTAAAGCGTTTTAAAGTGTGCCTTTGTGAAGTAGTAAAATATTCACTTATTGATCCGAGCTTTTTATCTTCATTCTTTGTAAAAAGCGACGAATTTTTAACAGCATAGAGAATAGTCTAAATCTAGGTCTTATGGCTAAACCTCATCATCGTCATCATCAGATCTATTTAATCTCCACTGCAGGAGCACGACCCTCTCTGTAATACTATAGCCATATCTGGCCAGACGAGCCAGAGGCTTTGGCCTACACTCTACACGCTGGCCTGACGGGTTGGAGAGGTCTCACTGATGTTTATAAGCTTTGTTAAGCTTGTATTTCCTGCGCCTTCTATGACATCCACGGGAGGATTTAGAGTGTCTTATTCTACTCTGCCGGATACCACACGGCTAATGGCTATGGCAAGACCTACATTAACCTAACACTGGTGTCATGTGACATAGCTCAATGACTGTCATTTAGTGACAACAGTAATTATTATACTAGAATAAAATATATAACACTGTCACCCGTAAATTAGATAGAGAAGTTATGTTACCACTTTTTTCATCCGTTTACTTGTCCAAAACCAAAATACACATCACTAGTAATACACATGACTATACGCTCTGTCAACGAAAGCCAAACCTACTAAAAGAGACAAGACTACTTCATTACTTATATAGCTTATTAAAATTAGTCCACGCGGATCTTGTGAGTCATACAGACCGCAAACTAAGAGCCAATCTCGGGCATTCTTCAAAACATAGGTATACACTCGAGTGAGTCAGAGCGCCTCCCTTGAACTATTGACATGACATTTTCACGGAACGCTTCGTCTTGACATGGTTAAATCAATGTGCATTATTTGGAATAGTAATGAGGTATATTTTCTAAGAAAAAATGTTCTACGCATCTACAGGTAATGAGTAATATAATTTTACCAACAATTGTTTGCGCGTCATTACTTGAAAGTACTAAAATGATACTTCACTGTTTTCTTTTTGATCTAAAATCCTGTGTCACAATACTGTGTTTTCTGCGCCTGTATATTGTACCCACTCTCTGCCCTGTGTTGTAAATTGTCCTCTTATTTCAAGGTTGACTGGAAGAGATCCCTATCTGGGATAAGTCCGCCGTTCCGCTGTTTTCTACATCTAACTTGTATTTTTGTGTCTTGTGTTTATGTACAATAAAGATTTAACAAACAAAAAAAACAAAACCTAAATCCATGGAAGAGGCTTATGTCCAGCAGTGGATATTTTGCAGCTGAATGATGAAGTATTACCAAAAAATTTTTACGATTATAATAGTATTGAGAAGATAAATATTTTAAAAAGTAGTATCAGTATTATACACTCAAACAAAAGACTTAAAATCTAACACAAAATGAGGATATATTTGGATAAATTTAATAATAAAGTCTTCAGATTTCTGTCCCACTATCAGTAAACATCAATACTTTAAGATACAAGGCATGAACACTTATAAGATATGCAAGTAGATATTAAAACGAGTGACACATGGGTGTTTAATACCACTATAACTACTTTCCGTAACATTAACCCAGAGAGAGAAATGGCTAACACTTGCCAATTTAACGTTATTCCGAGGAATGTATCGGGAGAACAATACACACAATGCAGAATATCGGGAGAGAAAAGAAGTGAGTTCGTTAACAAACAAATGAAAACAAATTACATCCAACAACGGCAGGCTTTACTGCCAAATAATAATGGCGTTTTTATACAAATTATTGGTCATTTTGGTTCATTAACAACATTGTACGATCTCGCACCTACATGTACAATATTACACGTACAAAACACGCATAATAATTGCCCACAAAAACTGCCACTTCAAAGATAATATCGCAAAATTCCACAAATCAACACAATAGGTTTTGTTCTACTAAAGCTGTGATTTGATTGTTAGCAACATAGTCAGTACATTGTCCAGCTCGTTTAGTACTTAATATGGCTGTTACTATGATTAGCAAGCCGGTAATGGAAGTAGAAATCATGTTTATGTGTATTAAAAACGGAGATGGCGCGTTTACAATCGCAGATGTTGTTGTTTGTATCTGACGTTGCATATTAAGTATGTTTATTATAACTGTAAAATCATGGATAACATAGAGGCTAATAGAACTGAACGATAGGTCTGAAATGAGAGAGTATCTACTAACTTTCTACAATTGTTGATAAGAAGTTTGATTTGTTTACGATAGGGACTACTCCCTTTTGACTAGAAGATAGTTTTAATGTAAAAATTTCTTCTATCAAATTCAACCATCTTGAAGTGAGATGAAATGTGAAGAACTCTCTCATCTGTCCGTATTTCCAATTGCATCCTCAGCTGTAATGCTGTGAAGCCTGAGCTCAATTTTACGTCTGCACTTCGTACCAAGATCTTGAGCATTTTATGCCCTTCTGTCTTCAAGCCAGCGTTTCTAGAATCTGCCAAGTTCACGTTCAGTGCAACCCGGATCGAAACGTCAAGCAAAATAAATTTCCGTATACATTAATCTAGTAATGATTTAACGCGATAGTTTACAAGTAGTTCTACCAAGTCAACCGGGGCTAAACATTCGTTTCCCACTTAACTTTCTATTTACCCTTGACTTTGATTAAAAAAAACTAAACAAATAAAAAAATGTGCAAAAATCAAAAGATACACTGACTTTAACGCTATCAAGTAGTGTCCAAAACACACTTGCAAAAGCTGACACTAATGAAACTAAATTGAATATCTCAGTAACCAAACACAAAGATAATGAAAGATGTATCCAAATCCCAAACAATGCATTCATTTACGATACCATAAAAGTATCTCAGAATAAAGAGCTAAATGTTAATGCTCATGCATGAACTATTGAACTGAAGATCAAATGCCAGCCGTAAAACATTGCCAACCGTTCTCGGAGTAATTAAATTTTACCACATAATAAAAGGGATCGTTATGCTCTAAGGACGACGATCCATTGAGCATCTTTATTATTTATGTCATGGTACCACACATTGATGTATGCATATGGGGCTGATATGGTTATGTTTATGGTTACGGCATCAGTTATCTTGTTATATAGTATACACTATCATGTATTTGTCGATAATGGGTATTTTGGATCTTGCGGCTATAAGCAGACAGAGCCCCGAGCCGCAAAAGCCATTTTGAAAAAGAAAAAAAATTAGTAATATACTGAGAAAAAGAAATAGCTAAACCAGTTTTGCTACTTGCGTTTCGGTTCATAGATACCAAACTTTTGTTCTAATTAGCAGAACCATGTGAATGCATGTCCCAAATTACAACTATTAATTAAAGCAGATTTTTAACTACTAGCCCTGAGTTCAGCAGTCACTCGATTTCGGTAACGTGTAGCAAACATTTTTGCTACTACGAGTAGCAACCATTCTTTTTTCTACGTGTAGGTTTCTAAATGCATCGCATTATTAACATGATTCGCATTAACACGCATTTCCTCGATTGGCTTATACGTAAAGAAGCAGGCATACGTACATCTTAAGTTCTTATTCGGTTCTAGACCAGACTAGACCATATTCTTATTTAGCATATATTTTTTTAGCCTCTAATCCCATTGCTGAGCAAAGGCCTCCCCTTCTTGCTTCTACGATAGTCGCCGCAGGTGACAATAGGGCTGGCTGCTTTTTCGCTCAACGGATCAGCATTGCTATTCAGCGAAGAAACGCAGTCAGCATTCTTGCAACCATGCCGCATGGACAAGATGTTTTTTTTTTAATTTAGCATTTTTATTATAAATTTGTTTTATAGTTAAATTTGGTTTTATTTATTTTTATCTTTGTTCTTATTTATTTTTCTCAATATATCTGTATACATTTAAATTTATTTATTTACTTAAAACAATTTGAATAAATCCTCTACAATGCTTACAACATCAAGCCGATTCAATACTTACCTTTAGCCGGGTTAATTTCGCTCTATTCAAAACGTATGAATAATGCAGCCACAAAGTTAGTGAGATGTAGTGCTCAGTTTAATTTTATTGGAGAATCGTTAATTTTAATTGCTACTACGGTTCTGTTCGCTGTCAGTTGTGCAAGGGCATAAAATAAAGAGCGTAGAGAATTGACACTTCAATAACATGTTTGTAACAACACAAGCATGTAGCTAATACGAAGACATACATGCATATGTACATACATGTTTCTAGTATGTACTTAAACTACAATTTTGCTTGAACAGAATCTTTAGTGTTTAACTTAATGTTTTATTACAAAATGTTACAAGTGGCCGTTTAAGTATGTAGATTATAGATACTTAATTATTATTATTTTTAATATTTTCAAGTTATAGGCTTACCCTAGTATTCATAAAAAATACCGAATGCTGAACCTCTTTTAGTTCAAATTTGTTTTGTCTCGTGCTTACTATGCATATTATTGAAAACAGGAAAACGTACAAAAGATATTTTAACTGAAATAGGTTTAACAAACGGTTGGTAATTTTTGAATACCAGGGTAAATATTTCGCACATCTTAGTGTAAAATATAGCATTATAAAAACAATGTCTGAGTCTGACGTGGTAGGACGTGATGAAAAGAAGAACACAATTCTGTTTGCTCCTTTATATTAGTTACCTGTGCTTTTTTAACCAAGGCCAAAGTCTAATTTACTTTTTTCAAATCTTTTTTTGTTGTTATTTTAATACAAAACATATTTCGAAAGTAAATAATAGTCTAAACAAGGAATTTTTTTTTTATATTTCCTATGAAGTGTTTTGCCATATATAATATAAGTTTTACACAAAAGCGATTTCTTTGTATTTACTTTATTGTACAACAAACATTGCATCAGTATTCAGTAATGATTGCGGAATGGGAGTTATGTTACCGAGAGCTTCTAACTTTGCCTTATTGAAAGTTATGCTGCTTTGTTCGTTTTCTAGACTTTATTAGTTTGATTGATATCTAAAGGTAGTTCTTATTAAAAGAAAGATTCATAAGTAATTGATGTATAAATTATGAAGCTCGCAATATTTATTTTGCAACATGAAAAATCGAGTAAGTATACGAGTTTAAGTAGAATTTAAATAGTATTATAGTACCAGATGTTTCAGGCGTGCCTTTGCAAATATTTACTAATGGTTCGCCGGGAACTAAGACCTCGCGATTATTATTCCACAAGTTTGTTTACCAGGCAATTTAAAAACACCCCCACTTTCAAGCGTTCATTCTCTATAACTTTTAAACCGCTGGACCAATTTCGATCAAACATAGCTAGGTAATACTACAACCACCGCAAGGAAACATGTTTTCACGTAAAATCCGCATTGAAATCAGTCCATCCGTCACAGAGTAATAAAAATTGGCAAACTATAACTTATAAGTCAAAGTACAAGTTACTGAACCAGTTTTAATGTTCTTAAAACAGTGATTTATTTCATTCATTGCGTGGTTAGATACCGTTGCAGAAAACAGATTTTCCAACCTTCTTTCTTCTTCTATTCTAAACTACAGATTACTTTTTCAAGAAGATAAAATCAATATGTAATACTTATGTCTTGTAAAAATCTTGTAATAATATGTTTAAGACGTAGTTGATTGCAGAATGAAGAACATATGTTTAAATAATACTTTTTAGCTTTAGTTAGGCTTTACAAAATAAACAAAAATAAAACATTTTGTAGATCTCTTGACCAGACACAATTTTGGTCTCCACCTAATCTACTGAAACGAAAAAAATATTATATTCCTTTATTTTGTTTTTTTCATATATTGTTATTTCAACTTTACTCAAATAATTACTTTTTATCTTTAAACTATAAGAATGAGAACCACAATTTAGCCGAAAAGGGACATCAATGGTATTGTAAAGCTCAATAATTATCAAGATGTATGTATGGTTTCATCATCATCATCATCAAGTCTTTTTGTCTCCATTGCAGGAGCACGAATCTCTCTATACCACCAAACCATACTTGGCCAGAACAGCCAGAGGACTTGGCCTACACTGAGAGCTACGCTTGGAGAGGTCTCATTGATGTTTATAAGCTTTATTTACTTAGCTTGTATTTCCTAAGTCGCCTTCTACGACATCCACGGAAAGACTTGGAGTGGCCCTATTCTACTCTGCCGGAAACCAAACGGCAAACGAAATAAAAAAATCATGACTTTTTTTAAATATTGTAATTTCTACTTTACTCGAATCACTACATATAGTAGGTAGTGATTCATTAAACTACTAACTAATCACTACCTATAGTAGGTAGTGATTCATTAAACTACTACCTAATCACTACCTAATAGTAGGTAGTGATTCATTAAACTACTAACTAATCACTACCTAATAGTAGGTAGTGATTCATTAAACTACTAACTAATCACTACCTAATAGTAGGTAGTGATTCATTAAACTACTAACTAATCACTACCTATAGTAGATATAGTAGGTAATAGTTTAACGAATCACTACCTATAGTAGGTAGTGATTCGTTAAACTATCAGAAACTCTAAAAGTATCTTTAAGAGAAGCACAATCTAGCCGAAAAGGGACATCAAAGGTATTGTAAAGCTCAATATTTATCAAGTCGTGTCATTGGCTTTATGTATGGTTTAATACGGTCTATTATGGTCTATTGAGTCTATTGTAAGGCTTTCAATGATGCCCGAATTGCTGTATCAGCGTGAGTCGCTTCGGCTCGTCTTTGGATTTCTAGGAATTTGTCGATGTGTTAACTAAATGCTTTGTGTTTTATTGGGCAATGACAAGTATTTGAATCCTTTGCGTGCTTTCAATTGTTAACTTTGTTAAGTAATCAATAAAAAAAATTGTTATTTAAATCAAATCTTGATTAAAAATTTAATTATTAAATGAGTTAACGGGTTACTTGCGTATAGAGTCAACTACTGCCAACATGTTTCGACCTCATCTGGAGGTTTTCATTAGGGCGAATGAGACTAATTTTAATCAAAAAATTAATTATCTACAAATTTGAATGCTCATATTTTATTTTAAAATTTTATTTTTATTTACTTAATCATCATCGTCACCATATATTTTAGGAGTTGTCGGTGATTCAACTATTATTTTTAATAAGTAATAAAGACTTGATAAGTCTTAAGTTTATTCAGTATAATTTGCTGTAAGGGTAAGATCAGCTTGTATATATTATATTTATGTACTAGACTTCTTCTGCGCAGTATCTTTATAATCAGTAGCCTATGTGTTATTCTGATGCTATATAATTGTAAATTTTCATAAAAATCTATTCAGTAGTTTTTACGTGTACGAGTAACAAACATTAATCCATACTAACAAACTTTCACGTTTATAATATTAGTAGAAGTAAGATTTAATTAAATAATTTAAAAAAATATAAAAGGTCCCTCCATACCGTCTGTGCTTAGGCGTTCGGATATTTTCTTCATGTAAATTTGCAGAAAACTAACTAAGCTCGCTATTGCCTTATATATAATAAGTATGTATATACCTTGACGAGTAATAGTCCGGCAAGGCTAAGCAATCGAGACGACATAGCATAATGCTACATAGGCAGACGCTCTTGCTTGGGCGTTCGGATATCTTCTTCAATAATTAAAAAACCGCATGTTAATCTGCAGAAAATAAACTAAACTTCATATTGCCTTATATATAAGTATGTATGTATATATCTTGACGATTAATAGTCCGGCAAGGCTAAGCAATCGAGACGACATAGCAGGAACATAATGCTACATAGGCAGACGCTCTTGCCGGGGGCTATTCGACCGAAGCCCCCAATATATCAGCCAGCACTCACAGATACTTGGTTACTTGTAGAACAGCGACCACTATGGAGACTCTTATTTTTAAATTTCATTTTTATAATATTGCCTTTTTGTTTTAAAGTTTATTTAATTATGTTAGTTTATACTTTATATAGGTGGTATGTCTTTTGCTTTTTTAAATTTTGAAGTGGTTGTTTTTGATAGAACACGTAACTTTTTATTTATTTGTAACAATCGCAACCGTAACAAAAACCATACAAGTAAAAATAAAATTTAATAAATAGTTAACTAATCTAAATTGTGATTAATTAAAAGCCATTGTACAGAAAGTAAAGATACATTGACAGTTTTAACACATTGCAGAATACTTACGGCTGTGGACGTAAATCAATTGTAATTTCTATTGTGTCTCCCATGCTGGTCTGGGAGAAATGAAAAAACTTAGAATGTACCAGCTGCTTCTCTTCCCGCGCAGATCGTAAAAGCCGATCGAGGGAATGGGCAAAAATGCGAATCATGTTAACAGGCGATGCGGCTAGCAACCCATCACTGTATTGATTGCTTTTCCATCTTCTCGCCCACCATGACGCTAAAAGTGGCTTTTGGGTCTTGCGGCCCTGGGCTCTGCATAGAGCCGCAAGACCCAAAATGCTTTGTCTGCCCCAGGGCTCTGCATAGAGCCGCAAGACCCAAAATGCTCTGTCTGCCCCATTAGGGATAAAGACGTGATAGTATGTATGTATGTATGTTCTATTGTGTCTGGCCGAGTATTCCGCAATGCGTTATGATATATTGGAGTTGTGCCATTGCTTCATCCAATTCACACTTGTGTACGTTTCTTAACATTGTTTTGCTTCACCAATGCGATGGTGATTATCACAAACGACAGTACATAAGTAATACTTTATTGTACACCAAAAAATAAATAACAATAATTAAAATATACACACCGAAAGACATTAAAATGTTCATGAGTACAAACTTAAGAGGTACAAGTCGCGCCTATTAAGGATCAAACTCGTGCCTCATAGACGCATAGACATTACCTAAACCGATATATCCTATCCTACTAATATTATAAATGCGAAAGTGAATTTGTATATGTTTGTTTGTTACCACCACTTCACGCTTCAAACACCGAACCTATTTAGATGAAATTTGATATGGATATATAGGTACTAATCTATATAACCAGGGAAAGACATAGGATAATTTTCATCCCGAAATTCCCACGGGGAGGGAAGCCGTTGGGCACAGCTAGTGTTGTAATAAAAACAATCAAAAGTGACAAGTTAAATTTAATATTGTTCTTATTCAAATAAAGTACCTTCTTATATTAAAGACTCATATGCAAGTTTCTTGCCTGTCTACCATTTTATTAAAGCAATAGATAACTTGCATAGTTTAAACGAATCGTCAGTCGCACAAATCATTTATTCCTCCAATAAAATGGTTTACAACAGACAAGAAAACTGCACCGTCTAAATGGGCATTGTTTTAAAAAATGTATCAGCAATGTAAGTACTATTGCTCTAATAAAATGGTAGACAAAAGACAAGAAAACTTCACCATCTAAATGGGCGTTGTTTTAAAAAATGTATCATTAAATTTTAGAAAATGTATCATCAACGTACTCCACGGCCGCCGCTGTTCTTGTCGCGCCGCATAACGTTCCTGTGGGAACGCACGAGACATAAACTGTTCGGTATTTCTGCTCGCTCGCTCATTTGTGTATTATAATTTGGCTCGTCTTAGCGTTGGATTTAAATTGTTATTATTACATTCATTACGTACTGCACCTATGTAATGTAGTACCGTAAGAAGGTAGGGCAAGCGAAGCAATTTATTTTAATGTAAAAATGAAGTACCTATGTATATTCACAACTTAAATAGGTATATTAATAATACTGCTATGGTAATAACTTTTCAAAACTAGAAACTAACTTCATCCACAAACCAACAACCAATTTTGAACCAATTACAGTGGCATCAATCCACAAGTAAGATAAGTACTTAAACCCTTCGAAACAATTTCTCTGATGGAAAGAGTTCAAAGTAAATTTTTAGTTTTAAAAATTAATTTATATCCGAACAAATAAATTACCCCTAAAAGGTTAAGTTGCTATTCAATATAATACTAATATGAAATAATTAAATTAGCAAAGGTATAATTTAACAATAAATATTTATTCAAAACCTCACAATGCGCTAATTATGAAAGCGTGATTCAGCTCATACCACACATTCTGTTTAAAATTTAAAGGACAAGCCAACAATTGTGCTGCATCCCTTTCGCTTCGAATCAGATAACTATCAGTGGGAGAGAGAGGGCATTGTTCGTAAAAATGTCAAATAGAATGATAAACACAAATTCGTGTTGAAATGAGGAGTACGGAACAATGCTCTTGATAATTTTATTCAAATCGGATCGTGCGTTTGTTTCGAATCGATACATCGATTCATCGATTCGGGATGGTGTCACGGTCGTTCTCGACAATCGAGCACAGGAAAGAATGTTTACTTATTAAGGTGCCTCAATATAACATAAGTAAACGAATACACCCTGATCATGTGAAAAATTACCGTGAATAAATGTAGCTTCCACTTGTACTTACATAAAAATATCAAGTACTTAAGTTTTGCACATCCTATAAAGTGCATGTGTTTTAGAAATCTCTCCTATTGTAACAATATTCTCCTATTGTAATTTTTTTAAATTGTTAAGTAATGAAGTGTATAATCGCCAATTACAGGTATGTAACCAATTTTTATATTTTATTAAATTCTGTTTTACTATTACATCATATTAGCCACAGGAAGCCTACAGCCCAAGGATTTCCAAAACGGTCGATGGAAAACGACCTGCATCCAGCACTTTCCTTGCTTAGGTCGTCTGACCACCTGGCAGGTGAGTGTCCTACACTGCGCTTGCCGGTTCGTGACCGCAATTATAGAACCTTAAATTTTAGTTTTATTATTAAATTACCTAAGTACGAATAAAGCATTTCTTTTATTATTTTCTTTTCACTGGCTATTTTTTATTTACATTTTATATTAATTTATTGTTCTTTTATATGTAGTATGTACTCCTATCATTTAATTGTATATTTAAATTCTTCTACACTGTAATACTCTAACTTCCCCACATCTTTTATAGAAAGACCCAAAGGTTGGCTGGAAGAAATCGCTTTAGTGATATTTTGAATGTACTTTCGATTATTGTTATACTTAGTTGATGCAATAATGAAATTTTATCTTATCTTTTTTTTTTCAAATATGAATATTAGCAATTTTTTTTTCAAGACAAATGCATGAGCATGTTTTCAGTCAAACATTAACTACAGGATATTTCACGTCGATCACAAAGCCCTCACACGTGCACAGTAGCATTCCCCTCTCCCAAATTGCCCTCAGGGAGGGCGGGGCCCTCTCGGTAGCTCCGGAAGCATGTACAGTCAGCCACATTATGTGCTCGCGGGAATCTGCTACTGGTTTACGCGGCGGCCAATGAAAAGGCGTAGGTAAAAAGTTTTGACGTAACTTGTGCTTATGTCGAAATAATCTGTGGTTTTCATTATTTTTGTATGTATTTTTACATTTATTGATTAATTATTGCGAATGAGTAAGAGATATATTTATTTTTGAATATCACACAGAATGAATAAATAATTAATTAAACTATAAACAATTGCACTAGCTAAATAAAAAAGAAAACTATAAACTACACAACACAAACAATAACACACACAAATATAAAAAATGACTTGACATAATATCAAGATTCATATTCATAACTTTTTTATTTAGAAATTTTAGTCTATATTATCATCTATATATTATAATAAAATAATTAGTGGTAGTATAATTAGGGTAGTATCAAAAATAAATTGTTTTGTACTGATAAGGGAATAAAATGTCACAAAATAATTTCACTTGTCAGTGATCACATTCAATTTCAACTTGATTTTATATATTATTGCAAAAAACTGATAATAGGAGCGCTATTTGACTCCAAGAAACTATGACGTCACGACGTGCTATTTCATACAAATCCCATACACAATGTTAGGTTTGACGGTCAGAAAAAAGTATTTGACTTGTTGAAAACTAGCAGATTTATTTTCGTATAATATACGTAAGAAAATAATGAGTTTTAATTTCAAAGTGTTCTATATACTGAAATTCCCGTCCCGTGATGTATAGCAAACCTCTAACAAGGTTACTCTTGAAATACGAAAGAAAAAAATGCTGTTTACTTGACAAAGCATGTTAAGTAGAGACCTATACATTTTTGTGACCATTTTAACGACGCGTGTTGAGGTTATTTAAATGTGCCAACTTATTTATCCCACACTATATCAGTAAAGATGCACCTAAGTTATTTAACGATACGTACCTTTCTAATTAACTAACAGTACTTTCATAGCCATTCGTAAACACAAATAAATAAGACGGATTGACAAATAAATACCGCCAGCACAAAAGAACATATTGAAAGCAATTCAAACACACGGTATCGCATGCGGCGTGTGCTTCATAAACATAAACTAGGTTTACACCGACAGTAAGCCGCTTTTAGGGTTCCCTGGGTATGTGAGAAGAGAAAACCCTGTTTGCAAACTTCAAGTGTACGATCGTATTGTAAGTGAAATAGCCTATAATACAAATAATGGAACACGCGCGTTGCGAACCCCAAAGAAAAGTTTCAACGAAATTTATGAAGAAAGAATCTTATCCTATACTTTAAACGAGCAATTCTTGTATATTTAATGAAGATTTCGAGACGGGTACAACGATTCTGATGAAACTCAATATTTAGGCATTCCCTAAATACTGACGTGGCTAAAAAATCGATCTACACGTATAAGCATATGTGTTTTAGGTATAAAAAAGTAATCGAGTAAAGCTCGGTCTACTAGTTCGTTTTGTAGACTTTAGGAAAACACCGTATTCGGTAAAAACATACAAATGTTTTTTTTTAATTTACTTTTCCCTCCGTCCTCATATTCCTCATCATTATTTAACAATATGAATTAAAGATTTAATTTGTAATTTTTTTTATTATGTTGAAACATTAATACTATAATGAAAGCTTTTAGATACGGAACCCGACGTTTAACGACGACACGCTCATTCACATTTATTCATAAGCATTCGTTACTTGATCGTGACCATACATACATTCATATTTTATTCCAAGTAGTTGGCCCTTGCCTGTCGCAACCCGTAACCCAAAATTGAGACATAACATTCATCTTTACATCCGACCTGTTTATTGAATAATCATAAAGCCAGTAGTTATTAGATACAAAGCCATAAAATTATATTTCGTATGCATAAATGTATGTGAATAATAAATCCGTTTAAAAGGTCGATTGGAGATAATTAATCCTTTGAAGATTAGGTAGATAAGATGGTACGTATGAATGAGTAGTTAGGTACCTAAACTTTCTGTTTATTTGGTGTAAACTTCACCCATGCTTGGAGAGGTGATCCAGTCCGTCAATATGAACAACTTATGTCTCTCTGGCTATTTGGATAATTATAATTATTTGTATAAACAAGCCACCCAAAAAAATACAATAAAACATTTTATGACATTAGGACGACTTTACCAAGCTTTATTTATAGATAGTTACGTACAGGTACCGTTCTTAGAGTAAAGAATTGACATAAAAATGCTAATTTATAAAACCACCAAAAAAATATTGAAAATGATAGTCTACTATGAATTACGCAGTACCGTTGTAAGGGTCAAGAATTGACATATAAATGCTAGTTTATAAAACCACTAAAAAATATCAAAAATGATAGTCTACTACGAATTACGCAGACATTTTCATCACTATTAAATGATTACGACCAATAACTAGGTTATAAAAAAACAATCGAGCTACCGTGCGCCAATCAGGCAAAGGGGCGTGGCGCGTAACACGGTTGCCGCTGAAGTTTAAAAAACGAACACAATTTTTTTTTATTTACGCTCGTGAACGCGTGGGTGGGACTTTCTATCGCTCGAGGCTTTCTCGTGGGACGAAGCAGCGAGGTATTATTATGTACGACTGTACGGCCAACAAAGTTACTCGGACTCTTTTATTTAAAAACTAATTTTGTATTGTCTATGGTGCTAAAAAAACTTTTCCTGAATTACCTATTTCGATTGTTGTATAAAGTATTTGACAGTACAGCAAAATGTAGTGGAATTATTTTGTGTGATAGCTTTTCTCATAAATATACATACATACATACTATCACGTCTTTATCCCTAATGGGGCAGACAGAGCATTTTGGGTCTTGCGGCTCTATGCCGAGCCCAGGGCCGCAAGACCCAAAAGCCACTTTTAGCGTCATGGTGTGGAGAAGATGGAAAAGCAATCAATACAGTGATGGGTTGCTAGCCGCATCGCCTGTTAACATGATTTATATCATAAATATCACAAATATAGGTAATTGTTTAGAAGACTAAAAAATTCCTAGATGATCTTTCATACAATTTCTGATGATCAACCGCAGATTTTGTATGAAAGATCATACAATTTCTGCTGATCAAATCTAGGAATAGCATTTTTGCCATTTCATTCGTTGTTTCCCTTGGGTAACTAAAAATGCTTACTATTCTGAGACTATAACATACTGAATCTGCTTCTGCAACAGTTTAAATATATTTTGTAAATACCTATCTAATTTATTTTGTATCAAACGACAAAAACAAATTGTTCCAAAGATTTTTTTAAAGACAATTGAAAAGCTTTTGGGTTAGTAATAGCAAACAAACAAACAATTTTAAGGATAAATCGTGGTGGAAGTTAGTGACCTGGACTGATTTTGTTAACTGTACTTACATGATCATAGGCTGTTATGAAAAGGGCATGTACTGGACATAAATATGAACAAGTAAATGAATCAGAATCTAATCTTCTAAATTTTATGTATCCACAGAGACACTAGTTACATTTAGCGACCCAAATTTAGGTCGAATATCCATGTCACTGATGATTTAGGGGCATCTCACGTAGCTAAATGACCGTCATCTAGGGACTACACTAAAAGCAAGAGATGGTAGTTAAAAATGTCTTAACATGAATACAAAAGTATAAGTCGTGCCTGGTAAGGATGGAACTCATCCCTCCTAGGAAACTACCGCTTTAACCTCAACGTTTAGAATTGTCAACCAATTTTAAAAGACCCTGTGATATCATTGTAACGAAAAGACGTCCATGCATGAACACGATCCTATTTCCTTGAAAAGACATCAACGGGTACTGTCTTCGAAAATTAAATATAAATGTATGCACATTAAATACTTTTAAATTAATTGTAAGAAAACTTAATAGTTAAATTTATATTAAGTTTTAAAATTTTAATTTATAGAACTCTACTGCCAGCAATGTAAGTTAAAGCAAAAACAAACAAAGTCTAGTGATTTAAAAACTGTACCAACAAAGCTTAAGACCGAGAAAATAGATAATATGAAAGAGCCTTTTTCCCTTGGGAATTGCTTGTTATAATATAATAAAATACTACTACTATAATAATAATATATTATAATATAATAATGTTCTCCAACAATTTCTGAAACTATCTAACATTCTTTTAAAAACGGCTCTAAAACCTGACCGGACCAAACAGCTGTTAAACTCTCAAATCTGACCAAAACAAAGACCTTACTCCTAAACACACAACGCAGGTAATGTACACTCACTATCAGATCAAATCAACCTTCAGGCGCTTTTACGTAACGGTAATAGAGACGAAATTGCTATGAATTTAGAATATTGCTGCACTATCGCTTTGTGAGATCTGTGGCGCTTCGACAAGTACCTATTTGTGTTTTTAAAGCAAACACGCGGTGCGAAATAGCCTTCACAAATAACACCAAAAAAGTCCGTCAATGGGAACAGTTTGTGAATGAAATCTATTTTGTTGAGTTTTTAACATAACATTGTTTTTTTCTGTCTTCAACGATTTATTCGTGCCAGATATCTAGGCTTTGTAAGGTAATCCTTTGAAGCTTTTAACGAAAGTAGACTTCGTAATTACCTAAGTCAAAGTTAATTTAACTAAGTGTAGGTATGGTTAGGTAGGTATATGTAATCTGAAATCTGAATCTAAATGTAACTTAGCGCTAAGAAGAGCGGAGGCTCCTGTTACAAGCATCTTCTCGCTTAAAAGGAGGCTCCAGCAACTATAATATTGTAAAAATGTTTGTTACCCAATAAATATTTTTATTTATTTTATTTTATTTAATCTGTCAAGTAACTTCAAATAAATAAATAAATAGGGACAAATTACACTGATTGAGCTAGCCCCAAATTAGGTTCGACACTTGTGTTATGGGATACTAACTCATCATTTCAGCTACATAACCTTCCCTTCTGGACATACAAACTTAACGATACTATATTTTATAACAAATACATATAGATAACAAGTGATAATAATTACGGATTTTTCTTTTTCTTTGCAATAGATTTTCTTCTGCCGAGACCTATTCAAGGGTACCACCTTTCACTGGTATATCTAGGAATGGGTTTTAGTGGAAGCGCCACATGACATCTTTTTCTCCAAAGGCCCTCTATTTATTTATTTATTTAACTTCATTACAATATAAATGTTAATGGCAGACTTAAGGCCTATGTGTTGGATCTGTATATCGACGCAAGAACCAGGGTGAAAAGACCCGTGATACTCAAAAAAATGATGGCTTTTAAACTAATTTAAAACGTGTAAATAAAGCTTATTTTTGGAAACTCACCAACCATTTCAAGTTAAACGTTCAAATAAACCCGTTTTAAATTAATCAAAAAAACTGTAGCACTAAAACTTGAAACAAATAAAAACTTTAGTAAAATTTCGATTCGCAAGCTCTTTCCACAAGCAATGGACATTAATTCCACAAAACGCGACTTTATATCACCGAAAACTGAAACGTAAAACTTGTGAATCACTTACAATAAAAACTTTATCGGTATCATATCTCCGCCAATGATTTATAGTCCGCCTACACGATACGACACTTTACCTAAAAATTAGTTCAAAGATAAAGTGACTCAGAGATTGAGCAATTTTTTAACACATAAAAACAAAGCCGTTGTTTGAGCTATATATGCTAAAGTCTAACAAAATATGCTGAAACTATTTTAAGGGTGAATTCATTTCATGATACTGAACACTTTCCCCCAAGGAACACAACAAATATTTTTTGGTCTCCTATACAAGTCGACCGTTCAACTGATCCTAATTTGAAAAATCTTTTAGTATCATGGAATTCACCCTTAAAATAGTTTCAGTATATATTCTTAGACGTTTTATAATTATTTTTCTTACTTAAAAAAGGGAGTTACATCTTGCGGCTCTCACTGTTTTCTACAGCATTACATTTTAAATATATTTATAATTTACTTTTGATTATTACCATACTTAGTTGCTGCAATTGCGCATTTTATCCTATCGTAAACACTCTGTTATACAACTAAATAAGTAGGCAAACAGGCACACGAACCACCTGATCTTTCTTTCTTATCGCTTTATATTAACACATTGTGAACAGTTAACACTGGTGTCGATTTATCGAGATGCCTAGTAGTCTTACGTAGTTCAATTATTATCATCTAGTGACAACATTATTTTAAGTCACAGCTAAATTATGTACAGGTTTCCTCAAAATTACAGCCAGTGGCTAAACCACTACCTGTACTCCATTTGGTTAGGTATTTAAATAAATGTTAACAATCTTGACATGTCTTTTTATTCAAATATACACTTTATAAATCAATAATTTGCTAATTACAAAGTAATTATGTAATTTATAACATAATTACTTTGTAATTTGCAAATTATTGATTTATAAAGTGTATATTTTAATAATGTCAAGTCAAGATTGTTTACATTTATTTAAATACCTAACCAAATAGAGTATAATAGGTAAAAGTTTATTTGCCAGGCAAGTTAAGAAAACCTGCGACAATACCGTGTAGTGATGAGTGGTGGAATCACATATTCCAACCGAATGGAATTGATTTTCGTAGCGCTATATACCTTGCGGTATCTTATTAAACTTGATAGCTAGACAGTTGAATTTTTCACAGACGACGTATTTCTGTTGCCGCTATAACAATAAATACTAAAAACAGAATAAAATAAATACTTAAGTGGGGCTCCAATACAACAAACGATTTTTTATAGATGAATAGTACGGATCACCTTCATTTTTGTGAGGTTATCTGTGTTTCTCGCGTTCATAGTAAGTAAGAACATTCTACTAGTAAAGTTGTACAAAAAACAAAGACTTTTTCGAATTGCACTACGAAAAATCATAAAAATTGTATCAGCTTTCGAACAATATAGATAAGATACGTTCTTAGAATATTATCGCTTACAGAAAGGGAAGTACAGAAAGCCTTGCCTTGCCCATTTTACTGATAAGGTATCATACCGCACCTCTAACATGTGTTAAAAATCACAAAAGAAAAGCCTGCTTTGTTCTTCATTTAGCCGACAATAGTAGTTTTGTATTCATATTTACGCAAGAGAATAAAAAGGTGTTATTTATCTCAATGGTTTCGCAATTTTTTGCGCTTGTTGCATTTTTCTTTGAGTGTTTATTATTTTAGAATGTAAATATTTTTGGAACAATAAGTAATTCGAAAAAAGTATTATAATAAAATAGTGTAAATTTAACAACAATAGAATTTATGTATGAGTATTTTTATGTTTCTTCTGCGAATATTTATTTGGTGCAGACAGGCATGTGGACTAAATATTTTTTTTGGCTTATTGGATAGATTATTAAAAAGTATGGTATACCTATTTTTTATTTTGTTAATTAGGAAATAATGACAAAAATACATCGCATTTAAATTTCGCGTGACATCACGATCAGCGATCACGATTTTTAAATTATTAGTAAATAAATTCGAAGCGCACCTTAGTAAATTTTAACTACTTTTCTAAACAAAAACATATGAGTACTTTATTTATTTTAAATCTAGTTGTCGGACTAAATAAAATAAAATAAAATGTTTTTACTTATCCAAATCCTAAACTATGCAGTTCATATTTTATAAACGTAATGATAATGAGTTAAAGATATACATATAAACAAATAACAACCATAGGAAAGGCCCAGCTAGATCAACACCTCAGCTACAAAAAGAAAATCACAGCGTTTGCGTCAACACCGACAAAAAATATTTATGATGACAATGTTTGCTAACCCTTGAACGGTCGCACTCTATTTGTTGATATTTAACACATCCCAGAAAGGAATGCCTTTATCTCCAAGATTACCTATAGATAAGAAAGCCGAAACTTTTGTCTTTTATCTAGTCCAAACACAAGTTTCCTGTGTGGCTCTAGTGTTAAGTTGTTATGTGAAGGAGGCGGATATTGTGTAAATAAAATATGTAGGTGCGTTAAGTACTTTCAACAGGTATACGTACTTACCTACTAAAAACCGACTTCACCTCCAATCACACTACTAATTTTGATAATATTTCTATGTGACTACCTCAAAAGTACCTATAGCCCTAAGTCTCCTTCTAAGACATCCACGGGAAGAATTGGAGTGGTCCTATTCTACTGTGCCGGAAACCACACGGCCAGATATGTAAAGAACGATGCACGAACAGCCACGACGAAATATGTAAAGATGTAATAGAAAGTATAAAAATAGTAAGTCTGTCTGATCTAAAGAGTTTTAAAAATAATAGCGGTATCATCCAACAATACAATTAATCCAAGTCTACTCTCAAACTCCGGAATGCCAGAACCGACAACAATTTTAATGCCATAGACTATGGAATGTTTACATATCGAACAAAAAAACGAATTAATATCAGATCCCGCATAATGAATTCTGTGTCCTCGATCAATATTATTATAAATGGTCCTAAAGACGCTCTCCACTGCGAGGAGAGCGGCCTTTTTATTCCCGAGGTGACAAATGATTGCGGGCCTCTTTATGGTAACCTGATCATTAGCTATCACAGTCTATGGACCCAGCATGCATAGTTTAAATGTGTTGCTAAACTATTGAACATGTTAGGATAATTTTATTATTTGTTACCTATTCTAAAAGCAGACTTTTACAACCTTTTGTTAATATAGTATTTTTTCATTGTACGTATTAATTATAAATTAAATATCTGTCAGTATTCGATGAAACGCTGAAATCACTGGGCAGACATTAATGCACGTGAATTGTTTTTTAACTTTACTTTTAAATTTACCATTTCTCCGGGAAGGTTTTATATTGAATACCTAGGTCTTCACTGAGCTTTAAAAACCATCCAATATAATGCAGGTGTGTTTCCAATATAAAAATGTTTTATTGTTTTATTTTTTCGCCTTCATCATTTAAGTAGTCTTTCATTTCTAACCTCGCAAAATATTTCCTACAATCTAACTCTTCTTTTAGATCAACAAATATTGACTACTCCACACTATCTAATTCCCTATCACTTATTTCTATATAAACGAGTTTGCCTGGATATAGTTGCTGAGTGATAATCCCGCCTTTTGCACATACCTTGTTTTTTAAATAATTGTAACCTATTTGTGTGTTTATTTTTTAAGAAGGTGTACCAGTATCACCAGTTCCATTTTTATAGACCAGACAAATGACACATATTTTATTTTATTTGTTCTGTTAAGCCTAGGGAAAGAGAATGCCCTCGTTCGGCAAAGTTGAAAGATAGTGTCGTGCCGAGAGGCGCCCCGGAGTGAGTCCTCCAAAATGTGGACTGTACACATTTTAAATTTGAATTATGCGGGTGACGGGTGCGATTTCATTGGTTTTCTTTACCTTTAGCCGTCAATGTTACTGGCAAGTTATAATAAAAAAGTGCCAAATTAAATGTAAAAGAGGTTTGTAACCTTTTTCGTCACTTCGATGCTGACATTTGTGTATGTTGAACTAGCTGACGACTTCGTCTGCGCAGGATTATCACACAATATCTTTATAAATTGTAGCCTATGCGATATTCTGATGTATAAGCTAGATTATTGTAAAGTTTCATTAAAAAGCCATTTTGTAGTTTTTTACGTGAAAGAGTAATAAACATCTATCCTCCATACCTACAAACTTTCGCGTTTATATTATTAGTAGGATATTAAGTAGTCACATCTATTTAGGTACACCCAGCTTAAAAACAACAAAAAATACGAGCGACATCCGATTAGACCGCATGTTGTTAAAAATTGAAATAAAAACTATAGATAACCTGAAATTATATCATCGTCTAAATATAATTTGCCTTATTTGCAACGCACCAAGTTAGTGAGGCGCGGGCGGCGCGTGCGCACCTGCCACCGTGTTACGCGCGTAAGCCAGGAGCTACGCAACAATTTGTGGGAGTTTCACCATGCTGTATAAGTAGTTGCTATTTCTACGACAATAAGGTACTTATTTATTTTATTAAATAATTTGTAGATTTTAACAAGTTTATTTTGAAAGTAATAGAAATGTATTCTAACAATAACGTTTAATGATATAAACTAAAGTTGGGATTTGGATAAAACTTGACAGACAAATAATAGCTAATTAAATACTGTACTTACATAATCATGTGCTAAACATTTTTCTTTGTGTTAAATGTAATTTTCATTATAATGGGCGGCGCGGGTGAAGGCTGGCTGTGATATTAAGGAGTTTTAAATACTTCTAATATAAGTGGTCATGTAATACATACAAATATTGAACTAATTCAATTTCAATTCATTTATTTAATCCAGACCATTGGTAGTCCATGATTTTTTAGTAATAAAAACATTAAATCACTTCTAAAGTAAATGTTATATGTGTAGTGTATGTACTAATACAAACAAGAGTAAGTACAACGTATAAAGCATACTTGTAGACAAAGTTAAATTCCCTTGTGTTATAACATTTATAATTTTAAAAAGATTTTTCAATTAGGTAAGGTAATTATGTTGATAATCTGATTTTATTTCTTTCTTCAATCTGATTCATTAAGACATTATTTAATTCAATAGCTTTATGAAATTGAAAGCCAATTTTAAATCCACAAGTGCATACCAAAATGTCACGGGACAAAAATAATGGCAAAATTACTTGAAAAATTGTTGTATGTCTCTCAGGCTACACGGTCCACTGACTCAGTAATTACTGATGTAAATTCTTGCCTTCGGCTGACAAGAATCAAGTTATGTCGTTTACCTTATTTAATCATAACGATTTAATACAAAAGGTTGGACTCGCGTATTAATGTACATTAATTTGCGTAAAAATTACACTTTTTAACGTGTCATGCATGAACGAGTGATAAGTACCTAAGGAATGGATTTCAGAGATTTGAATTTTATTGTTTTAATTTTACCAAGATTTTATAAATTACTTTTTGATTGTTTGGTACGAATCTTGTCACGGAATTTGGTAATCGTATTATTGATTGTACTGACATACCTATTTATAAATCTAGTGAATAAAATGTGTAACTTTTTATTGATTCATATTTTAAGACTTTATTAAAATCAAAGAAAAATAAATTTAAGATTTGATTTCCCTCAAATTTCATGACTAACTCTTTTACTATTGAGGTTACGCGACTTCAGAACGCCTTCTCCGAAGACATCAAAAATATCTCAAATCGGTACCTATTCAAGAAAAAAGTCCACACGTGCCTTTTTGGTAATTTGTTGCATCAAACTATACATAATCTAAAATTACCTTTAAAATATGAATTTATAAATGTATATGAATGTATGTACATCATAATATTGTATATGGGTGTTTTTAATATACTGTATCTTAAAGCGCCTTTTGCTGGTAGTAATGCATTAGCATTCAGTCCACGTTTTGTACTATTATTATGGTCGGTAAAGATTTAATAAAAAAATATTTATTATAATTACGAATTCTAAATTCTAATCAAAACTCTTACCTACGTTTAAACTCTTATTAACAGTTTTTTTTTAAATTCTATTTTACCAACTTTTATACTTACAAGTAAAAAGTAACCAAGTTATAACTTAGTCTGACACATACCTACTTAAAAATATAGAAAACCCGACGAGCTTTTAATAAACATGGCCATAAAACGTGATTAGTTATAACTATTTATAGACAGGGCATCAATAATCTTATTATAAGAGAAAAAAAAACACAAAATATACCGACGAACGAGTAATAAGTAGGTAAAATAAGTTACTAGCAGTTTGTTCAACGCTGTATTTGTTCAGTTTAAATATTCATTGCGAAAGCTCAACTTTTCTGTTTACAGCCGTGTTTATGCGTATATCCATGAATTTTAAACAGTGTTGACAATTTAATGACACCATTTTATTTAATAAATACGAGAATGCAATAAAATTTTATCACAATTTTCATTAACATAAAGTACTTTCAATTATCAATTGAAAATGTCTATGTGAGAAATTTTGGTTAGATTGAAAAGAATATGATGTAGGTCGTAAGTAGTTACTTTTCTCAAAAAAATTGCAAAAAAAATATGAGAAGTGTCAATTAAGCAGAATCAGTGTCCACAAATCTCACGGGAACTACTAGAATGTGTCAAAAATCGTGCCTAATGATGCATGCAATACAAACCGAACAAAGCCATATTAAGATTCTTTAAATCTCCAAAACTTTTTCTGTGACCATTCTTCTTTTATTGTTAAATAAACCATAAATCGTTATAAAATGGTCACTATTGGACGGTGAATGGACGGACTCGGGTGCTCGTGATTTTGTTGAAAAAATCCAATATTTTGTCGTCCTTTTTGTGAGGCTAGCGCCGAGGCAGGCGCTAACGCTTGTCATTTGCATTATAATAGCTACGATTATTCAAACAACGCGTGTTTGAGGACTGAGAGGCTGGGAACCTTTTACCAATCCTTTGTAATTTATACGCATTTCTACTTTATGGAAATGTTAATTGGAACAAAACTTTGTCGTAAAATATTACTTGATGTATTTTTTGTTTTAGGTTTATTCATGATGATTAAGGTTAATTCATAAACTGTGCATTATCATGAATACTTTTACGCGTAATGTGAATTTGAGAATTTTAAAAATATTATATAAAAACACAATACTCATACAAGATGAAGTTGAAAAAGGAACTCCAAGACATCCACATATAAATTCAAATTCAATTTGAAAATGTAATGTGACACACATATCTACCAAGCGAAATAAAATCATGCACATCAAAAACAAAGTATGGACAACAAATACGATCGTATCACAACTCCCATAATAAAATTTATCTTTGATAAATGTAGTCCAATACGAAATGTATACTTATAAGAAAGTTGGCTTAAAGTTCTCGGCACTCAAGGAATATAAGCGAATTAAGAAATTAAGAGAGCAGTAATAAGATCGTGGAAAATAAGAACATAATGCAGTACTCACTGTGTTTGGCGCTAACAACTGCGGCGTTGTTGAATAATGTTTATTTTTACGTATAAATTAGACGAGTGCGCGGCGGTGACTGTTGCGAGTGCAGTAAAAAACAGTAATTTATTAGTGGCGACTTCTCGTGTTGGCACCGGCTTAACGAGTGTGTAACGTGCGGTGAGGTGGACAGAAAAAACTGGCTCGTCTGGTACGTCGCTCGAGCTGCAGTGGCCTGAGGAAGAATAACCCCAGGAGTCGATGGGAGCTGCCACCGCTTCCGAACGCACCCCGCACCCCGCACACCCCGCGCCCGCCCGATACAGATCACGCATTCTACGAATACCTTTAGCCACGGCACCGGCGACCGCCAGCCATCTCTTTCGCTCCAACGTCGACTGCTGCGGAAGATCCTCCGAGATGCGCGGGACGAAGGGGGCCTAATGGACGTTTCACAGCGGACGACGCTTCCTAAGTTCACCAAGTAAAGGTCACACGGGCTAAGCGAGCCGGACGACGCAGCGTGAGCGTGGAACTCAGCCGCGAGGTAGCTGCGAGTGCGCAACACCGGCAGCGCCCACATGAGCGGCCGTTTAACTGCAAGCGCTGCTCGCAGACCGCTATCCGTCTCGCTCACACGTACAGTATTAACACAGCTTCTCGCTCGCGCACGGCGACGTGGAAAAATGTATCTAGTTCTGTGGAGGCGACGCGGAGTGCAGTAGCAGTTGAGTTTTTTTTTCGTTTCAATAAATTTGTGGTTGTTCGTCTCGCTTAGGCGCGCGCCCGGGGCGTCGTCGAGCGAGACGGTATATTGCCACCGGGTTACGCCTTCCGCGCGTTCTGGTTATTAAGTAGGTTGGCGTGTATTAGAGCCTCCGTGTACCGAATGGGCGCATGCGCATGTATAGTATATTCTCGTAAATGCGGCTGTTTGCGGTCGGCCGTTTATGTGCGCCCGCGGCTACTGGCTTACGCGCCGCCTGTCTGTTTCTCGCTGTCTCCCAATGGGTACGTTTATGTGGAACGTAATTGCATACTTACTCTGTCATTTATTGGAGGCATGTAAAACTGGTAGTGGAAAGTATGGAAAGACTTTTTTAAAATACTGTTTTTACATTTTTATCTTCTTTTCACTTATTAAGACATTTAGAAAAGATTCCTGTGCTATAAGTTTTACATAGTTAAATACTATAATCATTGACCGAGCGAGCGAAGCGAGCGAAGCGTCTCAGTTTCGAGATTAGCCAAAAATTCTTTTGTCCGTCTGTCTGTCTGTCTGTCTGTCTGTCTGTCTGTTCTCGCCTACAGGTCGCATTTCTTAACCGATTCTCATGAAATTTTGTAAGCAGGTTCAGCAACTTAATAGAATTTTTTTGTAGACCCAGTTTTTCGAATTTTTTCAAAATGGCGGAAATATGGGGGTTTAAAATTTTAAAACTGTCATATATCCGCCATTTCAAAATATTTTCAAAAATGTCATTAGACTTTTTTGTTGCCATTACGACAACAATTTTTTTTATTTGAACAACTTTTGTTGTCTGAACAACTTTTTTATACGTTATACTTAAACGGGTTTAGGGTGACTCGCGGAGTCTAGTTGACTAAGCCGTACCAGATATATAATACAAATCTTCTTACAAAATATACTCAAACTATTTAAGGGTGAATTCAGTCCGGGTTACTGAACAACTTTCTTAAAAATACATATCTCCCCTGGGGTCCACGAAGTAATTTCTCTTAATAGCTATACTGGTTATTATTTTAAGTTTCATAAGTAGTTCTATAAATTTATCATATTTAACCGACTTTAAAATAAAAGGGTTTTGCTTATTTTACGATTAGTTTTATTTTCAGTTCTTGCTTATTTTGATTGATTGTTGGCTTGTTTATTAAATTTAGCAATTTTGTGCTGCTTGTCTGTGCTTCGGTAGTAGTATTAGTGATTATGCCACGAACTAACAAGAGATCAACAGCAACCAAAGCCCGCGAAGTAGCTTTACGAAGAGAGTAAGAAACCAATGAGCAGCGGCATAGAGCCATGGCAATACAAATAAACATTTAAACCCATTAATAGTTTTCTGGTTTTTTCAACAACGAGCTGACTTTGTCATTTGAAAAATGATAGGTCATTTTTCGGTAAAAGACAACTGAATTTCAGCGTCACGGTAGACCTCATATCCATGTGATGTATGGTAGGAAGGTGCTCCTGACATTTCAGAGCTAGATCGAAAGTCATTTGAAGAAAGGGCTGTGATTGCCAACTATTTTGGAAATTTGGTCACAACCATGAATCCGCATATCGGTAAACCTGCACCGATTATTTATCCAAATCAGGTACATTATTCTGAAATAATAATCGCGAGGTCTAAGTTCGTGGCGAACTACTAGTTATATTTTTCTATTAAATAATTTGAGTACTTACTTTAAAATATATAACTACACTAGTCTTACAAAATATACGGAAACTATTTTAAGGGTGAATTCAGACTATGATACTGAACAACTTTCCCCAAGAAACATATAATGAAATTTGAAAAATACTTCTATACAAACTCGGATCATCTGATCGGTCAACTTGTATGGAAAACCAAAAGTTATTTCTCATATTTCGATATGTGTTCCTTGGAGAAAGTTGTTCTGTATCATGAACTGAATCTGTCCTTAAAATAGTTTCACTATATTTTGTAGACCCTGTATAAATAATAAACTTCATTTATTTTCGGATACCGTTAATCAACATAGAATTAGTAAATTTTAAATAGATTTCGTCATGAAACAACCCAATCTTATGTAAATTGTCAGTTAAACAAAATGATTGTAAAGTTTTCTACTGAAACTCCTGTCGAGCACTGAATACTTTAAATATTCTCTTATCTTCGAAACATAATAGGTACCAAACAAAATAAATATCTTTAAAAAAAATTGTCAAGACGAGGTCAATAATCTCTGCCTACCCCTGAGGGATACAGGCGTGTTAACATGTATACAAATATGAAATTGTAGAAAATTAAAAAGAAAATTCATATTACCTATAGCTAGTGAACCTTGTCAAATATAAAAATAATTAACTTTACAGAACTCCCAACACGTTCCCAAGAAAGTCAAAGTAAATTACACAATGAGCCGCATCAAAAGCAATACAGCTTTCAGGCTGTGTCCAATCCTAGTCTCATAACGGGACCGACACGAGCACACAATCCCTATAATAGAATAATGACATTGTCTCATACAATAATGATATTGTCTCGTACAATAATGACATTGTCTCATACAATAATGACACAATGCGACAAACGCATTCTTTCCCATTTCACGGTCCTAAACTACCAGCAAAGTCACATCAAAACATATTAGGAATACATTGTTTACAAAATTGGGTTTCTTTATTAGACTCGGCGGGGCGCGCATACTCATTGTGGATTATAGAGTGCAAACTGGCTGTAGACAAACCGATGTTTGCTCACCAAGGGACTTTTGTTTAAACAAAAAATCGCTTTGTACCCGCTTGAATGGTGACCACACTGGTTGACAGGCGTCACGAATTTTGACATTTTTCTTGGCTAATTGAAAATTTTGGAAACTTTATGTAGCGGTTCTGACTTAACAGTATTTTTTGGAGGAAAGAGATTTTTAAATAAATTTGTTACTTTTATAAGATACCAAGAATGCGTGAGTGCAGGAAAATTTAAATAGAAACTTATTTGTAAATGAAACTTTTCTATTTATTCGTTTAGTAATGAAGTACCTGGGCGAAGAAAAAAGGCGTTTTCCCAAACATAAGACTAATCTAGATAGATTGTTTACCCCGGAAAACCCCCATATACAAATTTTCAGCGAAATCGTTAGAGCCGTTTTCGAAATCACAGAAATATATAAATAAATATACAAGAATTGCTCGTTTAAAGGTATAAGACATAAGATAAGATATACACATTTATTATCATACAAAAAAACAAAAAATGCTTAAGTTATATTGTATAAAAAATAATATTTATACAATCTTATAAAATTATGATGCACTAAGTTATACAACGTGGAAGTAACATACTTGAAATAAATCAAACCACGGGCTATACTAGATCACTTTATTATAGTAATAAAAAATAATACACAAAAAAAAAAACGGCAGTTCCATACAAAAGCGTGCAGCCGCCCGAGCAATTTGTATGGGAAAGGTTCTCGAATGGCGACCACGTACAGACAAGCGAAGCGTAGGACACTCACCCACAAGGTGGTCTGACGACCTAACCAAGGTCGCTGGAAGGCGCTGGATGCAAGCCGCTCAAGATCGGTCATTTTGGAAATCTTTGGGAGAGGCCTATGTCCAGCAGTGGACGTTGTGCGGCTGAAATGATGATGATGATGATTAAAGTTATGTAGTATACCCCGTGGTACGATTTATTACGGATATTCCACATTATATAATAATAAATAATCTAGTCATCTACCTGATTGATACAATTTGCTACAATGGTCTACGAGATGAACAAGTAGCGCGTCGATGTCTTTTGTTTGCTACGAACGTGCTACCGTGCTACGAAGATTTAAAAAAATGTTTTACATAGTTTTATATTGGTATTGAAAGTATTCTTCAAATTTATTATTTGCAATTCTAATAACATATTAATACATCATTCATAACTAGTAAATAATTTAGATAAATATAATAAAAATCTATAAGTAATTAGAAGATTTATTCATAGAAAAATTAACGTCGATAAAAACATAAATTCTACGATCAAAACCACAATACCCACGTAGATGGATCGATAACTCAATCGATAGTAGACTCAATATCGACTACTGGCCGGCTCCATAAAAGCAAAATCGATGAGCCTTATACAGTGACGACTATCGAATTCTAAAAATAATACTTTAGCTCATCATTAGCCCGACAATCGGATCGTGCTTTGTCTTTTTCCTTGGTGACGCAATTCATACCGAAACGGAACAATAAAATGCTTAAACCCTCACACGAAAATCTTCCTTATTCCTATAAGTATAAGGTCGAAAATGCTTTGTATAATTTTCTTGTTGATCGCCGAAAGAATTGTCCGTTGACAACAGAGACATCGATGTTGTCCTTTTTTTGAATATCGAATGTAAAGAGCATTCTCATGGCGCGGTGAGAACGCAGTCAGTACGGAATTCCTTCTATTCAGCCAGTGTCTTTGTGAAGCTGTCGATAGTTTCATGGGCATGCTCCGCTTGGGCTTACTGATGGGATCCTACTGATGGAACCCTACTGATACCTACATGGATTACTTTAACGGCCCACGCAAGTAAAAAGCATTCTCATAGTGCGGTGAGAAAGCAGTCAGTTCAAAATACTTTTTACTTAGCCAGTGTCTTTGTGAAGCTTTTGATAGTTTCATGGTTGAGTGTTGTCCGTGTATCATCTGCTTGGACTTACTCAACGGCCCATGCAAGTAAAGAGCATTCGGCGGCGCGGTGAGAACGCACTCAGTATATGGATAGAATGTACCAGCTGCTTCTCTCCCCCCGCAGGTTGTATTGTAAAAGTCAATCGAGGTAATGTGTTGGAATATAAATCGTCTTAATAGATGATGTAGCTATCAACGATCCTCTTTTATACAACGTGGAAGGGACATCATAATAAATCGAACCACGAGCTATACTAGACCACTATAGTATAGTGAAATTAAAATAACAGTCAAAAATTAAGAAAAACATTGGCATTTCCATACAAACGTATGCAGCCGCTCGGGTGATTTGCATAGGAATGACGAATTCTTTTTTGGCTGTTAATTTATTATCATTATAATATTGTGTTCTAGCATGCCTGTAGTTCGATTTATTAAGGATATGTCCCTTCCACGCTCTGTATATATTTTTACGACGTCCACCGTGATATTTGTGGCCTTCGTGTTTTACGGTCCTGGGCCCTGTCTACGCCTTTAGCCGTTAGGGATAAAGATGTATTTATATATATGAATGTATCTAACGTGAGGTAGCAAAGGGAACCCACCTTTTCATGGTGATTGTGAAGATTACCATCAGCTTAGCTAAGCACGGTGTGACAAGCTGGACTAAAGCCTATTGAAGCTAATCGGCTAGCTTACAGTTACTACTTTGTCATGAGAACCAAGGTAGGTACTTAATTATGTATAGTAATATTTCGTTTTTTGGAGACCCTAACCTTTATTGTCCCACTGTTAATAAGAGTTAATCAATGACTTATTTTGAATAACATAATATCCTCTTTTTAGGAGTTCCGTAGTAAACAAGGAACTTTTGTAGTTTCGCCATATTATATCTGTCTGTCTGTCCGTCCGCGGTTTTACTTCTTCTTATCGTGTGTGTTATTGACTAACACTAGTGTCAAAGTTTTTAAACCGTCTTAAAGACCTCTGACATGGTTTTAGGTAACGACCAATGTCAAAGACAGTGACCGGGACCGACGGCTTAACGTGCCCTCCGAAGCACGAATCATCATACTTATCATACAATCAGGTGATCAGCCTACAATGTCCTAACCAAACTAGGACAACAACACAAAGTCGTTGCCCCCGCCGGGAATCGAACCCGCGATCTCCGGGTATGAGCAGAACGCTCTAACCACTACACCACGGAGGCGGTTTTACTTAGACTATAAGTACTGGAAAGCTGTAAAACAATGCAAAATAAAAAAATATATATAAACTTAAACATACGTCACCGAGTGGGATTCGAACCCGTAACACTCTTTATAGCGGTCGGTTCTAAAAACAAGGCGGTCGGCGCGACATAATTAGCGACCATATTCTGCGTGGAAAAAAAAACGCATGAAAACTCTAAAACACGCGTTTTCCCAAACATTAAACTAATCTAGATCGATTGTTTACCCCCGAAAACCCCCATATACAAATTTTGAGCGAATTCGTTAGAGCCGTTTTCGAGATCACAGAAATTTATAAATATATATATAAATAAATATACAAGAATTACTCGTTTAAAGGTATAAGATAAGATAAACATCCAAGACACAGGTCGATTTGAAAAAGATCATTTCCCATCTTGACATGACCGGGGATCAAACCCGGGACCTCCGGTGTGACAGAATGGCATGATGACCACTAGACAGAGGTCATCCATTTAATATAAAACTTTAAATACCGCGCTAATTTTAAAACTCAATCCAGAGAATGGGCTACAATACAAATACAAATTAACTTTATAGCACCATGATAAACATAAAAAAAAAAAACGACGGGTTGCACTCTGGGAGTGCCGGCAGAAGTGAAAACTTGAATATTAACGTTGTGCATTTTTGATATTTTGGAATGGTTAGGGAATAATTTTGCACGAATTGCTTTAATTATCAGTATAAAATATTTCAAATCTTTTCTGAACCACAGTCTGTCACAAATGTCACAAGCATGACCAAATTCATTTTCAACAAAATCATTTTCAAATACACAGCAGTATGGCCACTACACAGACGGTCGAGCCATCAGCTGTCACCATCCATGGATGCGCGTAGCACGCTGTAACATAAACACACACGAAAATTCGCGCAAGCGCTCTGCGCCGTCTTACGAATTTTCGATCAGGTCACGTGTCCTGACGCGAGTTTAACATTTTTTACCCATTCCAAAAAAAGTGCACAACGCCACTAAAGAAGTTTTCACTTCAAAAATACAATCTACAATCTAAATCATATTTGATTCCCTTTTTCAATTTTCACACCGTCATGCAAAACGTGATCTTTGGGCCTTACCTTACTTTTGGGCCCTAGAAGAAAGTAAGTTCTTCTTCTTATCGAGTCGAAATTGTAGAATACATTTGTTTTTTTAATTTTTATTTGGGATACAAACCTTACATTAATTTATCAATAATACTAAAACTTAAGTAATACAAAAATTTGATTTTAACAACACCTCAAAAAATAAAAAAACGCAATTACTTATATAAAAAAAAAACAAATAAAATCTCCATCAAAACAGCTGATACCACGAAAATGAAAACAGAAAATCAAAAGTGATAATAAACAAGTCAGTTTTCGAGAAATCTACATCTTGTTTTAATCGATTAACATTCGGGCTCCCGATCGGAATGCTCGGATGATGAATGCGGGTAATCTGCGATCTGCCACCGGATTCCTCGGCAGATTCCGTGATTCCGAACCCTTATTAAATCATTATGGTTTTGCAACTATTTTGAGGTCACACAAGTCTAAAATTGGTATAGTCTTTTTTAAATTATAATGGGTTTTTGTCATCGTCATTTCAGACTCAAGTTACTTGGCAATGCCACGACAATGTAAGTTTCATAACATTTTTAAGATTATAAAGAAACCAAGTAGGTATCTAACTTTATTTTATACTGACTAGTTTTTCATAGAATTTGTGATCTCAAAACTTTTTGCAGTAAAAAAAATGTAGTTTCTTTACTTTAAGTCCTATTGGGGACTGCATCACTACATTTCAATTATTCCTATATGATTTTTAACCAATAGATATATTGGTTATATTCCGATAAATTTAAAGAATGACAAATCTTATTTTAAGAATATGTCACAGTTATTTATATAAGGTAAGTTTTAAAATGCAAAAGAATTAGGCTCCCCATATTACATTACGTAATTTTCATAATTCCGCAATAAATTACCTTAAATAATGTAGACTAAGTTTTCTGTTTATTCAGCCGTATCAAATTATAGCAAAAAAACTGCAGAATTGGGTGTCAACACCCACACGTTCATTTTAATAAAAAATCATCAGTCATCGTCTACTTATATAGCCAAATCTATTTTTTTTTAATTTTCGATATTTAGGCAGACAACTATTTATTCTAGTTTATTTTAATTTAAAGTGCGAACGTGAAGCTTTTCTACGCACATTAGCTAAAAGTGGCCGGTTTTCGCAAATGTGCGTAGAAAAGCTTCACGTTTGCACTTTAAATTATAAACAGTAGTTCATAAAATAGTTAAAAGGGTTATCTAGGGTTTGGTCATGACGAAATTTTGAATGATATCACCGTTTCCTTTCAAATGATTTATTTTAAATGAGGGCGCCACTGGACCCCGGATAATTCAGGTAGCCCCTTAAGCCACTCACTGAAACTCTACCGTATACACGTACACGGATAGTTTCAGTAAGTGGCGATACTTTGCTGGTTTTTTTATAACTATTCTTAGCGTGCACAGAAGTTGCATTTTTGAAACGCGGAGTCACATAAACAAATAGTTTTTCCCTACAAAAAATTTACATAATACTTTAAATCCCGCGCTAATAGTAACAGCCAATCGAGAGAATGGGCTAGAATCTGAACTATTTTTGATTTCTTTTTTAATCTTGATGCCCTCGTGCTAAACCTGAACTTTGGACGCTAGAAGAAAGTACGAGTGTGACTATTCTTAGCGTGCACAGAATTGCATTTTTAAAACGCGGTGTCACCTATGTAAATGGATTACCCATACAAAAAATGTTTGAAAAATGGCACCACACAGCTCCGCAACGCAATGTAACACTACTCGCCCAAAATTACTCTACGCGTGTACTTACAAGAGGCTTTACCCCTTGGGTATATTATTATCTTAGCTATAACTCAAATAGGTACATGTAGAAACCCGTAAATTAAAAATAATTGCCTTCCCATCAACTTAAATATTAAAGTAGTTTCTACTCGTTTTACCTACTTGTTTTAGTTATCAATAATGTCATTTATCGAGACGAAGTTTACGATTATGGCCTTTACACTCCATCCATCGATGTACGGAGATGAAGTACCTATTCGTAAATTAGTTATAAAATTATGGACTTCAATTAAAATACGTAATATTTATGCTACCATGTTGTGATAGTAATTAAAATCTATTTTTAACTTGATCGCTCTTGACATTTATGTCTGTAATAGGTCATAGTCACAGCGTAGTTTATTACAAATATATTTTATCTAAGTAGGTACTATACAAATATATTTTATCTATGTTTAATCAGTATCGTCACATATATGAGCCAGACGTCTTATTAAAACTTTTTTATAATCGATATTCGTAATTAAACAAAGTCAAATTGTTTTTTTTTTCTATAATTTTGTTTAATAGAAACAACTTACTTTCACTACATCAAATAGGCATATTTATGTAAACAATTGAATGACTCAATTAAAACTTAAATGATGTAAAACGTATTAACAGATCGGACCATGGCTGTAGCCAGAAATGTGTCTCGGAGGGGTTTGAGCTACAGATAATAAGTAACAACCAAAGGGGACGTCCAATAATCACGTGAGGTGATCTGGGAGGAGGGAGTCAAGCAAAGTCTCACCAAATCTCACCTCAGAAAGTCTCAAAAATCGCGAAAAATGTCAAGTACCTGTTTTTCTTTCAAAAAATTATGTATTATATAAGTTCTAACGAAATATACTAAAACTATTTTAAGGGTGATTTCAGTCCAAGATACTGAACAACTTTCCCCAAGGAACATGTATCAAAATGTGAAAAATATTTTTGTTACAGTATATTTTGTTAGACTTTATAATAATATAGTCAGAGGTCCAGGTCGCATCTAGTGACAGGACCGAACTCATGCTTGACAGACGCACAAGTACTCAACAAGAAAGTACGTACTCGTAAACCCCTTGGCCACCACAAAAACTTAGATTTGGAGCCCAAAATTCGAAGTCGTAAATTCCGATAAAATATATAGCGACTACCGAGTTTTAATCAGATCTTGTTTCCCGAATACCTATTACCTACAATATCGCTCCAATCGATCACAAAAGGGTCATTATTTTTAGCGAAACATTCAAAACATCGATTCACATAAGTTTTAGCCTCGAGCGATTTTAGGACTGAGCTGAATCAAATCGATTGAATCGAAAAAAGAGAAAAACGTCATTCGGTCGTCGAATAATTGTGTTTTACAATCGCACCGAACAATAAATAATTCAATTTCGCGGTTTAAATTACTTTGTGGAAGTTAAATTTACGCTTTTATTCTTTGTATGTTAAGGTTGAAATTGGCGGGTGATTTTGTTAACAAATGGCTGGAGTTGGCGACAGTAAAAATGCAAATGTAGGGAACGATGTTATAATTTACGGTTCGGGCTAAAACAATCCACGGCCGATGTCAGCTGATGACCGTTTTATGGAGGTTGCTCTTTTTGCTACTATGTTCATAAAGATGTGTTCTCTTATGCTACTGGACTTTGGTTCCGTATATACCTATTTAACGTGCAAAAGTGCGGCAAGCCTATCTATAAAAATGAAAACAGATTTTCTGCTTACCACTTAATATAATGTTTTATGTAAAAAATATAATGTTGTAGTTCTAAAAATCATGTTTGTCAGATAAACTATATCCATATTCACTTTTTCACGTCACATATAATATTATTTTTAGCCGATAGAGCCAAAAGGTCTATTATTTATTTCGAGTGTAATGGTACTCGTATGTATATTTCGCCTTGCACCTTAGAGTGAATTAGGAATGGATGCAGGCCGCTTCCGATCGGTCGTTTTGGAAATTTTTGGTATATCCTTGGGGGAGGCCTATGTCCAGCAGTGGACTTCCTGTGGCTGATATGATGATGATGATGTGAGAGTGAAACTGATATCAAAAATTAAAAAATAAAACAAAATGGCGGATTTCTAATAATTTTTCACGCGTTCATTTTTTTTTCATTGTTACTCGTATTTGTTGATTGACAGCTTTTGAATCAACAAAATTTTCCTACATGGGTCGAAAGCTGCAGCACCAACCGGAGTCTACGTAATTTGCTGATCTCGTTAATTACTGGGATCTGGTTTTAACTCGACGAGAACTAAATGATTGTAATTAACATATCTTACGTTTGGCGCGGGCTACCGCTCTGCAATGACCGAATTAATACGTTGTTTTCCGTAAATTTTAATAGGTACTTAGTTAAGTTTCTAAAAGACTAACAAATCTACTCAATTTTCTGACCTAATTAATCGGGTATATATTTTTATCTTTAAATATTTGAACTCTTAAAAGTCTTATTTCGAGCGAAGCGCTTTTAGCGTACCTCCAAAGGAAAAATGAAACCTAACAAACGATCACTCGTGTGTCTGTCTATATGCTACAAGACATTTTCTCAGAAACGACTGAGCCGATTGCGTCGCAATTTCATCATCATCATCATCATCATCATCATCAGGTCTTGTTGTCTCCACTACAGGAGCACGACCCTCTCTGTACTACCAGAGCCATACTTGGCCAGAGCAGTCATAGGACTTTTGCCTACACTCTCCATGCTTTGTTTAGCTTGAATGTATTCCCTAAGACACCATCTACTACATCCACGGGAGGACTTGGAGTGCCCTATAATTCTACTCTGCCGGAAACCACACGGCAAAGATACTAATAAATCTATTCAATTTCTTAACCTAATTCGTTTTTAGCGTACTTCAAAAGAAAAATTGAAACCGTTATAATAACACTAGTGTTTCTGTCCATCTGTCACAGCCAATTCGCTCACAAAACGACTGAACTGATTGCGATGAAATTTGATACACATTATTTACACCTGTGACCTAAAAACTAACGTTTATTTAAGTTTATATTGGGGGTAAAGTAGAAAATTAAAACACTACTTATACATCGCGTATAATGTAACATACTTAATGAAACGGCGTCTTGTAAGAATCAGTTATACATACACATACTATTTGTTTTCAGTAATTCCAAAAAAGGTTTATTATTCCCAGTTAAGGTATAATAAAATATACATGTACCAAGTTCACATAATGTTTTTGCTCGATTAAGGTGTCTATTTTTGTGGTTACGCCTTAAAATTATGCACAATATTTTTTGTGTCATTAGCTATATGTTTTTCTCTCTTATCAGCTGTTGGCACAGATATTTCTATTTCTACCTGGCGATCGAAGTTTCATACAAAAAATCAATTTGCATGCAATTTAATGATCACATTATGCATATTAACCGATTTAAACTATAAATCAGCAAAGGCGAGACAAATAAGTCATAACATTGAAACAGCGCATAAGGACAAGTCTCTCTTTTTATTTTTGTGTGGATACAAGTATCGACATGTTTTATTGAAAAAGAAAAACAAGTAATGCCTTAAATTCTAGATTTTTGCCTTTGGGACTAAAACGAGAACCTCGTTTTAGTCCCTTTGCAGTATTTAAAGAAGGAAAAAATTCTAATGCATTGCTATACCTGAAAATTTTTGTTGGGAGCTTGTAAGTACTTATGAAATTGCTCTATTTTGTACCAGACACGAAGATATGTTGGTTTTGGACATGAGAACACGGTTGTTTTCGGCCAACCGTTACTCGTAGAAGAGAAAAATATATACGAGTAGGTATTTAAGTTCAACCGATGACGTTTTGCGTTAAACCTTTTATCGGACAAGGATAATTCGGATAAACGTATTGACTCCATAATACACACCTAAATAACCAAACGGTGAGTTCTACATAGATATTCAGATGACAAATAAAATACGATCTATCCAATTCTTCGTGACTGCCTTTAGGCTTAAGACTCAGGTCTGAATTGTTGACAGGCAGTTTACCGTGGTTCAGTATTCTGCGACTTAGAGCTGATTTAATTTATATTACACCTTTGTAGATTTTTCAGAAAGAGCTTCTTTAAAAATGTCTTTTCTTATGAAGAAATACTTTAAAAGGTTAATCAGTCCATTATTTTGAACAACTTTTCTTAGAAAATATATAAAAATTGTAAAAAAAATTATGTTCTCTAACAAACCGAAGTAGTCAAGTGATATCGTTACTATGAATATGAAATATTTTTTTCATATTTAGATATACATTTATTGTGAAAAGTTGTTTAAAATGATGTACTTCGTTATACATGCTACGGCTGTAAATTTTTCATGTGTCGTGTCCATATATTACCGTTTAGTAGTTAGAGGGGTGACTTGACTCCAATAAAAATTTGCGCTGTTTTTTCTTCACGCGCAAACGGCTGGACCAATTTTGATAAAATTTCGTATGCAGCAAGCTGACACCGCTGAGATTAACGCATAGGCTACTTTAGGGGTGACACGGGGCGCGTCGCAGCTATTTTGTCATAAAAACGTGCCTCCCAGAATTAAGTGCATAATCAGAAGTAAGAAAGACTTCATACAATTTTTTCATTAGCATAAGAATGTTTGTTCTTCGCACATTGTAAATGTTGGAGCAATACAAAGAAGGGCATTAAGACGTAAATCGATACTTTAGGGGCCACTTAAATAACATGTCTCATTTAATCGACTCGGTAATCGGATACCAGCAATCGATGCTTATGATTTTTCTCGATATTGAGCTCAATCGATTTGATGACCGGTAACTATAAATTATGACCGATTGAGGTGGGACGTGAACAACTTTTGCCTATGGTTTTGCTTGATGATTCTTATCTAAAAAGTAACTGTAGTGGATAGATTTGTTTGTATTAGCACTACCTACTAGGGTGACTGGTAGAAATAGCATGTTGCGCAACAGATGGGCATCTAGAAACTGGCTGCGCCCCGCGGTGTCACCCGCGCCTTAACTAGCCTATGTGATAATCCAGGGTGTCAAGTTCCTGCATACCAATTTTTATTAAAATTGGTCCAGCTATTTGGGCGTCTAGATAACAAACATATACACACGCTCACAAAATTGTGCTTTTATAATGTTAGTGTGATAACACAGAATTAATAATAGTATTACATGTGATAATGTGATGCACTCTAGCTAAGATTCCATTAAAAAATCCAAAAAAAAAAACAAAACAGGAACACTCGTTTTACAAAGTCTGTTTTTGTACTTCTTCAAAATATCTTGCTGAAAGAACGAGAATTGGACGATAGTCGTTGAAACTTTCCTTACTTCATGTATACTCTAAGGTCCTTAAATAGACCTTACACATTTTTAGTATAAATATAAACTGAATAAAAAAGAAATTGAACAAGAAATTAACTAAATACTAAAATTACTTATAGCCTTGGCATATCGCTACCCCGTGGTAACCCCAAAAGGCTGGCAGCATTTCCACGTTATATAAATACAATTCCAACTGCAACTTTTCAATAGGCCTTTGGTAAAGATGGTGGTCAAGTCAACTGTACAACATTTTCTTTGAGAAGCCTTTCAAGTGTACCGACTTTACCGCACAGGAAGTATTGTTTGACACACGCCGTTTACATAATTACAGACAAACAGAACGTCGCCAAAATACGAACAGAATCAATATTCTTTCTCAGAACACCGCGGAAAAACGATAGGGTGTCTTTATGGCAAAGTTGAAGACTACAACGCTGCAATTGCAGTTGAAAACCTATCCTACATTGAAATTTGAATTTTATTTTTGAGCACATAAAAGTCATATTGTAGGTTATGGATGGTTGTTTCTAAAGTGGTTGCCGCCTTGCAAATAATGTAGCCAGAACCACGTCGCAACCGTGATGGGCGGTCTTTGTTGGTTTGGACTGTTACCTATTTCGGCTTCAACACGTTTACTTACAAAGATATGGATATCGGTCAAACATCCGTTCCGAACGGCCATTTTCATCATAATAAGCATACATAATAACACTTAGCGTTTCGGTCAAAGCGTTTTGTTCTGTAATACCGATCTTATGCAGAAGCACATCACACATGGTGAATTGAATATACATGCATGTTATATACAGTTATATACACACGTAAAATGCAAGCCAGGCCCCCCATGTAGTAAGAAAATCTGGCTTTCAAGAGCTCTGTACCGTATTGGTGTATATTTCAAGCTGCCGACATAGCTAGCTTTATTCTCTTTCATCTTAGTGGTTGCAACCTTAGCTGTGTTGCTTCAGAGCCCGGGAAGCTCTTTCCCTCATTTTATTTTCAATGCCAAAGGCTAAGCGAAATCGTAAAGAAAATATCTGAACAATTGACATTTGAAAACAAAAAGATTGGACTATCTATAGTTTTACAACTGGCCACTTGCCTGACGTCATAATGTATTTGTGCGTAATGTAGGTATGTATTTATACAGCGACATTTATAATCATCGTCATCATCATATCAGCCACAGGAAGTCTACTGCTGGACATAGGCCTGCCTCTAGGACTTCCAAAACGACCGATCGGAAGCGGCCTGCATCCAGCACCTTCCTGCAACCTTGCACAGCTCATCTGACCATCTAGCAGGTGGATGTCCTACGCTACGCTCACCGGGACTTATAATCTGATACTATAAATATACTGAATAAGTATTATAAGCTTTCAACGACGCTATATAGGAAGCAAAATCACTCAAAGCATTTTGCATAAACACACGATCATGAAGAAATAATTTCTGCTTATGTCAATAGAATGAGGAATCGTATTTTCATATCAATAAAGTCCATTCATAAATTTCAATACATACTTGTCCTCCGAGGCTTCCCAAACATCGCTGTACGTAAGTTCGTATGCAAATAATTTACGAATGTTTCGAACACACGTCCGTTATTATTGGTGGCCAAGTGCAGGGAAATAATAGGGACACCAATCAATCAGCTGTTTACATTGGTATTTTCTTCTTCTTCTTTGTCCGTCCCATTATTTTAGATCGGCTCTCCGAATTCTTGTCCCAACAACAACGCAGGACAGTCTGTCTTGGGTTGTCAAAACATTTCTTTGGGCAAGCTCTAAGGCTGCGTTTCCAATGAAGCGGAGCAGAGCGTAGAGGAGAGAAATTGACCAACAACAATGCTCGAGCGGAGATTTCGAGCATTGTGATTGGTCAATTTCTCTCCTCTTCGCTCTGCTCCGCTTAAGTGGAAACGCAGCCTAAGTCTTGGGGGACGGCCAGGTGGCCAGTAGACATCATCTACTTCTCTTATTATTTGGCAGTGCTAAGGCCTTACGACATGGTCTTCGAGACGTCTCATGACATGACCGAACCATCGTAGACGGCTCTCGGTGAGTTTTTCTGCTATAGGCAGTTTCTATTAGTATCTATGTAGTAAATGTATTAAAATAAGATGTGACTTAAAATACAGCTTCTGAGATTAAGCTTACTAAGTCTATATATCACACAGTGTTTTGGCCGGAGGAAATTCCTTTAAGTCATTGAGTTATTATTTATACTACATCCATAATTGGATAATTACGTTACACTTGCAATTGTGTACAATAAAGTAAAATATATAAAGCTTCTACTATAAAGCTCCTGCAATTAAGCTTCTACTTCTGTTTCTAAAAACAGGTGGACCGGGACCTTCTGTCGCAATGAGATAATACTTACATCCAATCTCTTTAGCAGTAAAAGCCTCCTTCAACTTTTCCTATTTTGTCTATCTAGAGCCACTCTATTCCAAAAACTTCCTAGTAACTTATTTTTTTGCTCCTCGCAGTGTGTTTTTATCTTTTCTTTTCATTTTAATTCCCATCATCTTATTATTTGCTCCTCACAGTGTATTTTTATCTTCCCTTTTCATTTTAATTGGAAACTTATAAATATTGACGTCGTATGAAAAACCGATCCCCGTCATTTTCACTTTAAAACAGCCCGACAGAGTTATCGCCGTTGTTGCAAAAAAAATACTAAGGCAGTCGGCAGAAAACCCAAGTCTTTTGTCTCGAACTCAAATTAAAAATCCTATAAAAAGCGAAAGCATGGCAACACAGTTATGACGCCCATAGACGCCGCCCGAGAGCGTCGCCGACTACATGACGTGTGCTCGCTTATTTATACCCCTTTATCGTATGACGTCGGTATAAAAGACACCGCCTTAATAATAGGACGACAGGCTTTGTACCGGCCCTACATGTTAACGTACAACCATTCATCTTGGCATGTCGATGAAGTATAGTGAGACGAGTAATGCCCGCACAATAGTAATAATTCCTATACTCGGAGCGTTTAAGGTCCGCCGACTCTTAAGTGGTCCCTCCGTGAAACATCCCCACTAATTTGCGTGAACCGTTTTAGGGTTAACGTTAGGTTTTAACTAGATACTGGTTATGTGAATGAGCTGCAGTAAAGTTAGTAAGAAGGAAAATTAAATACTATTATTATGTATAGTTTGTAAAATTATAATTTGTATTTATTATCTTGTTATGTTGTACGCAAAATAGGTATGGAGTTTTTGATAAATTGTAACATTTTTTTTAACTGCACTGCACAATATTTGAAGTCTAAAAACAGCGAAAATAACAGTAAATATCTTAAGATACGTACTTTAATTTTACCACAGTGTATTTTTTGTTTAGAATCTAATACCTATATTTCATATAATCAGATAGTTTACACCATACGTACTTAATTTTACGTAAATATTGTGTATTGGATTGCTATCGATCTAAGTTTCTTAGGATAGATCTAATGCATACCTCCTCAACAGCTCCTCAAATCTAATAAATATATTAAAAAACCGACTATCACGATAAGCTTATCCTAGCTAATTGAATAAAATCAATACTTAGACAATGGCAGGGAATGATTATTGTAAACCTGTGAAACTAAGATGTAACCGCAAAATTTAAATCATCATCATCATCATTTCAGCCGCATAACGTCCACTGCTGGACATAGGCCTCTCCCAAAGATTTCCAAAATGACCGATCAAGAAAAAATTTAAATAAGTATTGCCAAATAATAAAATTCTCTATGAAAATAAATCCACCAAATCTTACAGCATAATTCGAAATGCCTTTGAAAATTTATATTCCATCTAATCTGCCAGTCCAACGCGAAATTACTGTAAGGCCCCCAGTACACGGTTCCCACGGCGAGCCGCCCGCGGGGCCCTCACTGAAACACGAGGTTCTGAAACCAACCAACAAATTATTACTGGTGATACTTGGTAATGGGATATTGATTTAGTAATGCCATGTTGAGCCGGCTATAAATCGTGTGCGGTCGCCGTAACAGTGCTGACTGACTTTCGTCTAATGTTGAAGACGGTCGCTAGAATTTATTAATAGATAGGGACGAATAGCACATATTCAAAAAATATATTTTTTACCAAAGTTAAAAAAAATTAAGACTTTGCTACCATTCACGAACTTGTATGTAGTTGGAACATATTATAATAACCGGCCAAGTGCGAGTCGGACTCGCACATGCAGGGTTCCGTACCATTATCTATAAAAAATCGCGTTTGTTGTACGGGAGTCCCTCTAAAATATTTATTTTATTTTGTTTTTAGTATTTGTTGTTATAGCGGCGATAGAAATACATAATTTGTGAAAATTTCAACTGTCTAGCTATCGCGGTTCTTGAGATACAGCCTGGTGATAGACAGACGGACAGGCGGACAGACATGAAGTCTTAGTAATAGGGTCCCGTTTTTACCCTTTGGGTACGGAGCCCTGAAGATGTACTACTTGTAATAAAATTAAGCTAGCCTTAAAGTATGTTTAAACGTATAATAGAGACTTATGGTATATTAAACTAACTTGATGATACTATTAGTAGAAGCATTATAATTATAAATTTGGAGGGTGACATATTATCCTTAAATAAAAACCTCTTTAATAAATAAAGATTTTAATAAAATATACATAACTAGCTGATGCCCGCGACTTCGTCTGCGTGGACTTTAGGACTCCGGCATATAAGTATAGTCATCAGGCTGAAAAACTTTTGCTAATGCGTCATTAATGTTTATTTCTAACAGTTTAGCTGGACCATTATATTTTTGCATCAGGTGTTTCAGATCTTTGATTTTTATAACTCAACAAAAAGTGCTCAGCGGGCTAAACAACTTTTCTTGTCGTTTAACTGGACCATTAAGGCACTGCATCAGGTGTTCCATTTTCCAAAATCAATTATAGCCTATATCTAAGTACATAACAATAAAAGTTTTATTTGAATCCGTCCAGTATTTCCTGAGACTGGTGTGTACAATCAGACAAACAATCGCCCATAGAAAAATTATCTTTAAACTTTAAATGATGATAACTTTTTTGTCTGACAACAGATTTCGATGAAACAAAGCTAATATTTTGCTCAGGGATGAGCTTAATCTTTTAGCGAAAACCGCGTAAAAATCTGTTTAGTAGTTTTAAAGATTAGCGAGTACATACAGACAGACAGACAAAAAAATCTTTTTTGTGTTCTGTTACTCTTTTCTTATCGCCCACATCCATTTTTTGTAATTTTTATCAAATGTACAGACACGCAGTTCCTACTGTTTTATTATATGTATTGATAACAGAGAGTCGTACTCCATACATACAGTGAAGGCTGTCTATAGATAAACACCCAAAACCCAGAACAGTTTGAAAAAGACCATTTTTCAACTTGCCCTGAGTGGAGATTGAACCCAGAAAATCTTGAGTAATGGACTATGTATGTGGTGGAATAAATTGTTTTACCGCGACCACAAAAAAAGATTGAGTGCTGCTTACAATGTGGACAAAGAGAGAGAATAAATCGAGGTAACACAACTACTTTTGGCTTGATAAATATATTTTCTATTTTTACTTCAGTCAGGAGGTCGTTTAAAGCGGTGGTGACAGTGGCCTAGCGGTTTAGACACTCGTTGTGCGTCTGTAAGGTAGGAACACTGAGAAATTGCATTAATGTATTGACCACCAACCAAGCAGAGATGGTAGAGCTAATGAGTCGTTTGGAACGCGTCAGTCAAGAGATGGGACTTATGATCAACCAGGCCAAAACTAAAATGACGATAGTCGTCTAGATGCCTTTAGGCAGCTTGAAAAATCTGACACCAGTGTTAACTATTAACACACTCGACATGCTCGTACCATGCCTCCGTGGTCAGGTGGCGTTCGCCTTGTGACCCGGAGGTGTGTTCCTTGGGTTCGAATCCAACTGAGAAGCATACTTTGTGAAAAGTTGTTGATGACCCCAAGCCCCAAGGCTTTATTCCAGTAGTGCTCATCTTTTTTTCAGGATTTCAATCTAAAGCTGTAAATATATGGATGAATCCTAAGATATGACCGTTAAATAGATACATAAGAAAAATCTTACTAAACATTTTGTATCTGCATTTTTCACAGAACATTTCATGTTTCTATTGTCATAGCTTGGTAAATGATTATAATTGAAAAAAAAGATTTTTTTTGACCTGAAACATCTGGTCACCAGCAACACCTGGTGTCCCATCAAATTTTATCAAACTGTTTTTAAAAAACCCAGTGAAGTGTGTTATTATACTTGGAACCACAGATTTGTACCTATGTGCTGATCCTTGAGTTGGATACTCATCAACTCACAAAAAATGGTTAATAAAGAACTGAAGAAATAAAACGTACTTATCCCAGTCTACACAAGTGCTGAAACCAACATTATCAGCAATTTGTTTAACAGAACTATGACGCCATTCTGTATAAATGTATGCATAATTTCCACAAGACGCAAGACCTCCCTGTACGGTGAATAAAATCGAAGCCAACCTCACACCACGAACGCCCATTCACAAACCTTCGAGGATACCATTACAACTCAATAGCATTCGATTCATTAAATACTACGACGCTTGTCAACGGCTCTACTAATTATCACTGCATCTCCATCGCAACTCGACGCATTGAAATTTCAACTTTATTCATTCTATTTTAAGTTGAAAATACTTTTTTAGCGTGAATATTCGTCATGGTGTTACAGACGGACGGATGTGAAAAAAGAAGTCGACCGACGCCATGTGAGGCCTAATTAAGATATGTATCCGATGTAACCAACCCCTCTTCTGATTGGGACACTATTGTCCCATACAGAACCTTACGCCCGATCTTTTGTAACCAAGTAAATGAAAGAAATAAGTATGTATGTAAATAATTTTGTTGATTTCGCACATATTACAGGTCTTTCAGTTTGATTTTTGCACGCCGTTTAGCAAAGCCCAAATAATAGGTACTTTAGCAATATTATGTTTTATATCAATTTATTTACTAAAATGATACAGATACTCGTTTATAATCTTCTAAGCCTATTCTTAGTTGCATTCTGAGCTGTAATGCTGCGAAGCCTGGGGTTTTCTTTTCGGCTTTTTCTACTACCTTTTTCACAGTCTTGGGTTGAGTATCCTTTGTGAGGCCAGTAATAATTATTTATCAAATTGATATTTTTATTATAGATAAATTAAACATCAACATTGAAAAACCATGCTTTTAATTTCTACAACGACGATTTATGCAAATATACATTTAGACCTTGATAAAAGCACCTTATTCTATAAATCTATCTAATAATCATAAAACTTTTACGACCTGATAAGTAGCAATTTATGATAGGTTTTTTAAACATGCAAATTATGATTAAGTGTATAAAACTAAGATATAAAAAGTTGCCAAAGATTTATTACCAGCGATTCGAGAAGGATGGACAAAAGAGGACTTCTTAAATCCATGTGCTGATACCCTGCGTGGGTGGAAGATACGAATTATAGACTATTGTTATTGATATTACTGGGCGGGATCGATACTGTAAGAAAAAAGAAAACTTGAGACCAAATTAAAAGAATAAAGATCAAATTAGAGAGGTTTGAATTGAAATGAATTGCTTTATGACTCATTCCCCTGAAAATGTGACTCTTGAAGTCCATATCTGCTTATGAAAGAGCAGCCAAGTGTAGTTTGTGTCTAAAAATTAACTGCTTTCTAGTTACTTCTTTATCTTCTTGCCTTTCCATCTTTAATCAAAAAAGTGAAGCACTTTTTTGCATAGTACTTAGTTCTTTTTTTTATATGGAATAAGGAAGGATGACTTTAATGTTTCGAACAGATAAATATCTCGAGGAAGCAGGTTGCATAGGCCGGCAATTTGATTGTAAACTAGTAAAATAGCAGGGTTTACTACCTTTCTGTTAGTGTTAATGGGGTTACAACCCAAGGAATTCCATTTACCTAATACAATGCCAACGTTCTCTAGCACTGAGGAATACTACTAATGTGTACTACTTAAGACGTTAATGGACAGTAGGACTAAGATAGAAGTCATCAATTGTTTTTTCTATTGTGTCTGGCTAAGTGTCCATGAATGAGTTAAATACTTGTACGTTTCATTCCACACGATGGCTGTTGTTTTCAATGTATCAAAAAGTCATTAGATACATTGACAGGAGTATGGAATGGTTATCAAGATTTTTCAAGGAATAAGAAGGCTTCTAAAGCTTGAAGTATAAGATTGTTAACAAAACGAGAGGCAACCACATAATCCAAAGTTCTCAAGTTATTTCATGTCATCATAATTTCAGCCACATAACGTCTACTTTTGGACATAGGCCTCTCCTAAGGATTTCCAAAATGACCGCGGCTTTATTTCATGTAATGATTAAAAAATAGAGAATATGCACGCATTTTTTTTATTTGCTTAAAACCACATACATACATACATACATACTATCACGTCTTTATCCCTAATGGGGCAGACAGAGCATTTTGGGTCTTGCGGTTCTATGCAGAGCCCAGGGCCGCAAGACCCAAAAGCCACTTTTAGCGTCATGGTGGGCGAGAAGATGGAAAAGCAATCAATACAGTGATGGGTTGCTAGCCGCATCGCCTGTTAACATGATTTGCATTTTTGCCCATTCCCTCGATCGGCTTTTACGATCTGCGTGGGAAGAGAAGCAGCTGGTACATTCTAAGTTTTTTTATTTCTCCCAGACCAGCATGGGAGACAGTAAAGTAAAGTTAAAACCACAGTAAACAAATATGAAAGAATTTATAAAATATCTTTATCAGCGACGAACCTATGATACTTAAAAGTTTCAAGAGTTAGAGAGAGAAGTCCGATATGGATTGGTCATAATTACATATCATCAATACATTTGCTATAGCAAATAGCGTTTTTGCGAGTGAGATAGACATATTTTCGTAAAATCGCTATATCTCGTTCGTTTTTCCACCAATTTTTATTCTGTTTTCACTGATACTTTAATTTTGAATATTTACGAATAAACTGGTTAAATAACACATACTTTTTTCATGCATATTATCTATTGCAAGTATGAAACAGCTCAAATTCTTATTTGAAACCGTATAAAATCGAAACAGACATATATCCTGAACCAAGAGCCTTTTGCAAGAGAAAAATATGAATAAATTCAACACTATGAATTATTACATCTGCAATATGAAAGCTATCTTGTATCAAAGCAAGTTTCACTTCTGTATCGATAAAGAATTTTACTAGGCGTGTGCCGACTGACTTCATAAACAGCACATTTGCATCCCGAGCGAGGCCCGCCGCAGAAACCACCTCAATCGATCGCTAAAAAAAATCATCGCATTATACTCAGCGCGCAACTACCTATATAACTAACATATAACACAAACGCCTCAACTAAAAGTACTCTTCACTGGAAAATCAATCCAACCATAACACGATAAGGGTGGAAATAAATCAATATGTTCAGCGATATAGGCTGTTATGGAGCACGGAGATTCCAATACAATAATACGTGCACTGGGCCGGCGCGCGCGCAGTCTGATCTGACCACTACTGTGCATTTCCCACGGGCTGCGTACTCGTCCATCTCTCTCTGCCCGTATAGCTCTGTCCCTTTCGCTCCTGATGGACTGCCGCTCTTTCGTTAAACGAAGCACACCCACACACGCTGTCGGTATTTCAGATTGTTCCGAAGTGGAGACCGGCATAGATTACGTCAGCCCACAGGCTTGGCGTGGTGCTAGAAGTTTGTTATCGATGTAGCACCACCACCACGCTTGTTATGTTGCAAGCATTCGGTGCAAATTGTCGGAATGTACACTGTAATTTGATCTGCAACGTAATTATTGTTGTTGCTTACAAGATAATTACGACTGAGAATAGTTACTGTAGCAATGTCAGGTTAACATGTTTTCAGCATTATGTACTACAACATAGTTACTATATAGATACTACTAAGTGTCAGTAGAGACGTAGTTCCATCTATTGTTTGATCTTTATTTCTTCTGTTTTGATGGAAATGAAACATGTCATCTTGGGGATGTTCGGCTTGGTTAGTATATAATAATAAATATAAATATGAGCTAGCCCGATAGTAAATTAAAACATCGCTAAGTTCTATCAGTCCAAGTGTTTCAAACTACTTAATACGTATTTTCTACGGAAGACACAAGTCACATACGAACTAAGCACAAAAGCAAATCCAATTTACTTGGAATTTGAATTAATGTTTTACGTCGCCATAACTATAAAACATATATATTTTTAAAATATTGCGATAGAATACGGCGAATATTGTTTCTCTTAATGGATTTCGCGGAACCCTAAAAAGTTTAAATCAAAGCTACTCGTAGTAGAAATACAACATAATATAAAAACTAGCCAAATACCTAAATGAAGTTGAAAATCCGACAGTTGGAATTTAAAACACTCCAGAAAAATTCTAAGAATCAAACAAAACATGCTTAAACATAATGTGGGTCAAAATCAGCCTGATAATTTCTAACTTCTAAGCCGTTATGTATGTCTCAAGAACGAGACGCGAAAAACATTGCCAAAATAATATGGGTCAAAATCAAAATGAGTGACGTAGAAATAGCTGCAATTACATCGATGTTTCGAGTCGATGGAAACTAATCGCTCGAAATATTTCGCCTTAATTAGCCGCAATGGTTACGCCTGCGGCATTGCTTGACAACTGACGTGCGGAGCACGAGTTCTAGACAGAAGAGAATTAGACAACCACCTACCACGAAATCCCACTCCAAACAAAACACATTGGAATTTAAAAATCAAACCGCGTACATTAACCATTTTGTTCATAATCTTTCTTAATCAAAGCAAAATAACTAGCAAGCCATGGATACCACTGTTGATTTATTTCTAAAACTTAGTTGATCATGCTATCGCAATTTGAAATTGGTGGGAAATTCTTTTAGCGTCTAAAATTATTGGCAGTTTAAATATTTAATCTAATCGGTTGATACTGAAATCTTCTCAGATGAATTGATTAGAGGGATGATTATTATCATTCGCTTAGATTTTTTTATGAATCGTTTTTGAAAATTGATGGAATTTTGCCGTCGTCTACAAAAATAAGATAAGGTAACCAACGTTCTAGACAGGGTGCCGAAAAAACAAACCTCAATCTGAATATGTTGGAATATATCAATCCTGGGTCTTGGATGTTTTTCTATACATGTATTTGTTATAAAACATAGTATCGTTGAGTTAGTATCTCATAACACAAGTCTTGAACTTACTTTGGGACTAGCCCAATCAGTGTAATTTGTTACTATATATTTATTTATTTATTTTAATATCTAATTAAATAAAATTTGAATGTTTTTTTTTAATTTCTACGACCTGGATTTATAAAAGACCTGGTTGTATTTAGAAAAAATTGTTAAATCCTTGCTATTATTTATTACTAAACATCTCTAAAAATGTGTATAGCAGGTTCGATACCAAATTAGGTAGGTATATATACTCGTATAAAAAGAAATGGTTTTTTTTTTAAAGTGGTCCCTATTCACTATTTCTCCTAATATGATGCATGAAATTTCGATCAATGATGCCTCCTGTCAGGGCTCAGATATTCCGATATAGGGGATATTTATACGGATACCAAACCAACATAATAGTAGATTGTACTACAAGGGGTAAAGGTAATACTTTTAAGTCGAGGGCGCTACTTTCAAGAGCGAAACGAAGGATGATACTCGTTTTTCGAGTAAATGAGATGAAAAAATATTTCCAATATTGCGCCGCAGCACTTGCTTGTATGTATACCTATCCTGCTGCATAGGCAGCACATATTTGTTTCTTTTAACAAATCATATTATTTTCAAAAGTAGCTACAATTGTGTGATGACGGGGTCAAAAGCTATATTTTTCGGTTAATCACGTTCCGGAGTTCTGACGTCACCGCTATGAAATAATCGTACTTAGTAGTGACGTCGTGCGAAATTTAAATGCGCTTTAGCTTTGTCATTTTTTGTTTCTCGTAGAAAAGAAAAAATACGTTTGTACCTATACAATACTTTTTAATAATCTAACAGATGGGCATAGGTGCCTAGGTATATAATTAAAACGAAAGTTAATTTTTCTGATCAACTTTATTTATCAAAATATTTTTTTAATTACAAGCCTCATGAGACGTATTCACATTCACTTTCACATCATTTAACAAACACTGGAAAATCAGAAATAACTCTATGCCACAAGTTTGATTGACTATTATACGTTTATACAAGCATACAACAGTGGACCACAGATCAAGCTAACAGTTCAACACTAGCAGCACTGTATACTATTATATTTATAGTCATTTCTATAGACATTGATACTCTTGATATGTAGTCTGCTGTACATTCAAAATCTTAATACGGTAGATACAATCTCATATAAAATAGATACAGAAATTTCACGTAAGTATGTCATAGAATAAACAAAAAAGTATAAAAAACATTGAACTTTAAGGCCATACCCAAATTTTCCGGGGTCCAGTGGCGCCGCCATTTGAAATAAATCATTTAAAAGGAAACGGAGATATCATTTAAAATTGTGTCTTGGTCAAGTTCTAGATACACGTTCGCACTTTAAATTATAAACAGTAGTTCATAAAATAGTTTTAAGGGTTATCTAGGGCTTGACTAAGACACAATTTTGAATGATATCTCCGTTTCCTTTTAAATGATTTATTTCAAATGGTGGCGCCACTGGACCCCGGAAAATTTAGGTATGGCCTTAAATTAAAACTACTAAAAAGAAATTTTGAAATTGGAAAAAGTATGCTAAATAACATAGAAAAACATTAGAACCTTCATCTTTTTTTGGAATTTGTTTAATAAGCCTATAAGATACAAGAAAAAAAAACTTAAAAATAATTCGGTGGATTTCTCATTATAATTTAGAAAGAATGGCAACGTTTTTCAGAATAAAACAAAATTAATCTCTAACTTTTGATGCAGCTTAAGATCTGAAGAATTTACAAAATAGGATATGTAAATAATATCGCCCTTATTATAATATATTATACAAATGCACCTTAATCACTTTGTATGTTGATTTTAGACTCCCGCGGTCACAGTAACTATATTAATATTGCGGGAATTACCTCAATTGATTTGGGCCAGATATTTCGACGACCCCTCATGGTCTCTGGCGAACTGAGGAACTGCGGTGGATGTATATGTGATTTGAACTTCGGATGTTATTTTGGACATTTTAATAAAGTTGACTTTGGTACCTACATGAAAATATAAAAAAGAAAATTGGGAGGTGCTATATCGGATGATGATGATATTAATTGACAGTGTCCTAAAATGAACAAAATATGAAAACGATTGAAGCTGCATAGTATTTAAAAGAATGATTGAAGAACGTATTACTTTACTACTAATTGAAATAAACTATTGCTACATTTTTTAATATCTTAATATCATTATGTACCAATAATTTTGTACTTTTAGGCAAAAGACTTAATAGGGTAAACTTACCTAATAAATAACGTAACGAGATTTCAATTGAGAGATTTTAGAAAGTGCCTATTATTAACGATTGTTCATAGTCAAATTATTATTCAGTAATATATTTTTGTGACTAAGCCATATAATATCGTACAGGCTGAAGTCCGAGATACTTCCACCTGACTAAAATGAGTAGATAAAGACTTCTAATTCTTCAGAAAACAATATTCAAGACGCATCGAATTCCATTACTTGTCTTATGAACAATTGTTTCTTTGTCGCCAGGAAGAAGTCTATATCGATCTGACTAAACGATCTGTCATGGATAACGTAGGTTAATTTATATATTGTGAGCTATTTTTTAACCAAGTCCATTTCCTTAGACGCGGTTTTTAGAAGCCTCAGCCTACGCATGCAATGAGTTACAGCTTGTAAAAGTTACTTATTACAATTTCTCAACATTTGCTTGAAAATGTAACAAATATCATTTCAATGTAGCAAGCAATGAATTGATGATAACGCCTGCTTACCAAGTAACAATTTTATTAAAATAAATCATTTTTTCCTATAAACATTTACTGTTACAAAGATCCGCTGTAGGTTTAAAAATTTTGTAAAAAAAAACTTAGATCCATTAATTACCTAACTAACACACAACTGTTAAACTTTTTTTAACTAGTCATAGAATATAGTAAGGTTCTAAAAACTCTTTAAATAATTATTTAACTAAAATTGTTACTGGGCAATGAGCGCTACCACTCTTCTGGACTGTCCCGCCTCTTTCTAAGCGCATAAGAAAAGAAGCATCGCAGTCTGAACAAAGCAGTTTTATGCCGCATTCACACATTCGCGCGAATCGCGAGGCGAATAACGAACTCGCATATGTAGACAGTTCAGTACATGAATGTTTCGTCGAATGACGAGTCGAATAGCGAACACGAATGTATAAATGCGGTAAAAACAGTAGTTCGCGTTGGCATTCGTATACGAATGTTTCGTGGAATGTTTTGTCGAATGACGAGGCGAATAGCGAACACGCAAGTGTAAACGTGGTATGACGGAATATTTTATCTTACAATGTCAATGTCATGGTTTCCAGGCCCGTTGGTCAGACCGGAAAGTTGATGGGTAAGCAGTGGATGAGAATGGCACAGAACCAGGAAATGGCGCAAAACAGGGGGAGCCCTATGCCCAACAGTAGGTTAAGGTGGGCTAAATATGATGAAAGGTACCCCAAATTGGCTCGCTTATAAGAACTTTGACATTACCAAAATCTGACATATATGTAAATGATTCAAATTCGCAGACATGGGACTAGTGTTGTAAAAAACTCGAGTCCAGAGTCTACATTTGCAAACTTGACTTAATTTTGCATGCTTGCTAGAAATGCTAAGACATTCAAAAGTCAGAGTCGAGTCGAGCACGACTCGTCGGAGCCCAGACTCGGAGTCGAATAAAAACTCAAGTCTAATAGGAACTCCGAGTCGCAGAACCAACTCGAGTCTGAATACAAAATTCGAAGCAAATTCAACTCAACTAAACTGTAACAACAAGTTACACTTCTCTTCTCCTTCAGATTCTAGATACGAACTAGGGTTAATAGGAAAACGACTATAACACAAAATGACAACATAAGATAAACGACGACATCGCATAATGTCAATATCGCTCATAGTCTTTCTTAATTCAGAATGCCATAATCGCAAAATGTACAAACCAAACGACTACACCATTTTTCTAGAATTAGCATAATTCATCGTTAGGTTATCCAGCAGAGTAGAATATAGTAGAATAGGACCACTCCAAGCCTACCCGTGTATATCGTAGAAGTCGACAAAAGAAATAAAAAAAATCTTATAAACATCAATGAGACCTCTCCGATCCGTCTGGCTAGATTGAAGATAGACCAAATCCTATAGCTGCTCTGGCCAAGTATGGCTCTAGTAGTACATAGGGTCGTGTTAATGCAGTGGACTAAAAAGACCTAATGATGACATATGACTGCGTGGATCGCATCTAGTAAGCTATTGAATTCTTACACAGATCACAACTAGCTTGTCAACTAAAGAATATAAAAGTTTTGTAGGTGCCTTTATTCGAAAATATAGACAATTTTAAGAAAGTAATTTGATTGAAAAAATTCTACGTGTTATGAGGATTTTTTAATGTAATTTTAAACATTACACCGGAAGTGACGACACACCAATAGAAGTTTACATTTTTCCCATGCCTGCACTAAAAAAAACAATGACATCGGTCAACTGTCAATGTTTCCTGTTTAAAATACCGTCGTGACAGTGACAATACAATACAGTGATACCATTTGTGAAACGCGAAGTCACCAAACGAACTGTTTCTTGTAAATCATTCGGTGAGGTGACACCACGTTTCAAAAACGGCACTCCAATACAGTACTGGAAGTGAAAATTGCAAACTTTCGTCAAAAAAATTTTCAGTGACGTCACTTTCTCAAAAAGCTTGACCTTGCTTGCAAATAAAGGTCATTGGGATTTTTGCAAATATCTAATTATGTAAGACCTTATTTTAAAATCTGATTAGAGAAAGAGAGAAAGCTTTTGCTAGAGGCTATTCCTCGAAACGGATAACAAATCAGATTTTTTTTAAATTACTTGACAAGCCAACTACGTTATATATAAAGGTCTATAAAAAATGAACTCCAATACGTCTGTCGAACATTTGAACGAAAGCGAAATCACGTAGTATAAAAAAAGGCGGAAAATGCTCAATTTGTGTAATCTTTATGTAATATGCGTCATTTTAGGCTTTTCGGTGCAAGAGTCGAACTGTTTACTTGATCTGCTGCCTATTTCCATTTTCTATTTATATTCCAATATTTCTAAAGTTTCCCAATATTGTATATTTAAGAAACTTTAGAAATATTGGCTTTTGCATTTTTATAACAAGAATATAAAATTGCAAAAGCGTAAAAGGCATGCAGCTACTTAATGCATGCGTGAGAAGCTCGGTGGCCCTGCGGAAGCACGCATTACTAGCGATATCACAAGTGAAGCAAAATCGGGCGTGGTAACTTGGATGGGTGACCACAAGTGCATAAAAATTTCTAGAGCTTTTCCGTGCTTCGGAAGGCACGTTGGTCCCGGCTATCATTGTAACCATACAATAATTAAAGGCATCTGATATAGCTTGACGACTTGGTAGTCGTCAAGCCTGCCTTTAGGCAGCTTGAAAAATCTGACACCAGTGTTGGCCACTTACACACGAAAAATAAAGCAAAGGCCACCCGATGGTAAGTAATTCAATCTTTTTCGAGTTCAATCTTTTCACGCTTGACTGTTTGTATTCTTTATAAACATTGATCATAACAGCTAAATTAACTGAAAGTGATTTGGAGGATATACTCAATATGTATTTCGATTTACCGCTGTTTCATCTATCGAAATAAACAAATGATTATAAAATATTTTAAATATTTTTTTATAGTTTCCAAAATAGCTTGTGGGTGTACAGCGCACCATTTGAGCGATTGAACTATATCATATTCCCAAATGAAAATATCCTTATTTTATACACTATTGAGCATTTTCGGAGTTATTTTTATTTTCATAAACCTATGATTTATAATTAACAAACTAGAATCAAACCTTACCACTAAAATACTTAAAAAATAATTACCTCAAGGTAAAAATACTCCACATTATCGAGTATAGCACCACATAGCTATTAAAACCTCCTCAAACATTTAAAGGCTAACAAAGAAGTTAATAGACCTTGCCGTATTGCGGGAAAAATCGGAACTAAAATTAACATGGCACCATCTGTAGCACAGATTAAAAAACCACCGGTGACGTCATTTCAGGTCCACTAACTTTGTTGTTGACCTTTAACAATGAGGAAGACTTAAAAATAATTAATTCTAAACATTAGACGTCAAAGGGCAGTACAAAAATAGTCAATCTGAACGTAAATATATCAAGAAATAACTTTATAACAATGGAATAATAAGATTCAGTAACATGGTTTGAGTGCTGTCATTTTATAAAGTTGAAATATAATTTGATTGAAAATGGTAAATTTTGAGTTTTTCTAAAATAAAGAATAGTCTTATAATTACATTTAAAAGCAAATCAGAAAATAGAAAAAGCACAAAAACATAGTAACAGAAGTTTTAGGGACAACATTTTTTTTAAATCATTTAATAGATTATTTATAAGTACACATTTTTTTTCTTTTTTCTCATTAGCAAATAATGACGAAGATACGGCGCATTTAAATTTCGCGTGGCGTCACGATTGGCTACGATTTTTAACCAAAGGTGGCGTAAATCACCCCCTCTCCGAAACTTCGAAGCGCTATCGTTGTGAATTTTGATTACTTTGCTAAACGAAAAAATATGGGTCCTTTATTTTTGGATAATCTAGTTGACGGACTAACGCCCGAACACTCAAAGGCTACTTAAATAGTTAATCTCTTCTTAACATTTAATCAACTCTCAACTCATACTCAAACGTATTTTAGTTGTCTACTTAGTTAAGATTCTGTAATCAACAGAGAGCTTCTTAGCTAAAAAAATACCAGAAATTCGAATACTCAAAACTGAATTAACGTTTGACAGCTGTCAAATCGTTGATTAAAATCTTTCCTAACTAAAGAAGCAAATTGTCTGCTTAGCGGAATTTCAAAAATTGTTTTATTGGCGCTGACATCATGATCATCGTTCCCTGACGATGATACCCCAAGTTTAAGGAGAAATAACCGACGTTTGATGCATTTGCGGAGTATAATAATGTAGTTTTCGGACATATTCCGCCTAAACAAACAAACTGTGATTAGCTGGTGTTCTAAATGGAAAATTGAAGCCAGGTCCAGACAGGAACAAGGCTATAAAGCGCATTGACCGAATTCTCATCACGTTAAAGGTTTTCGCAACGGCCGTTTTCCAGAAACTATTGACGGTATATTTTATGTACAGCAGCCCACTGTACACAGAATGTACACAGAGCTGCAGACGCCATAGCAGGGTTGATGGCAGATATAATATATATGCCCGTAACAGAGCTGGAACAATTGCAAACAGCAAGCAACAGATGACATTGATTATGGAGAAATAATATCCAATTCTAACTTTGGTGTAATATATTTTATATTGTTGAGAATTAAAGCTTATTTTACATAACATAATAAATTGTCAATAATGTAACTAATTTCTTCTTATTTCTTTTATACAATATTATATAACAATATTTCCAGCACCCAAATAAACAATCACAATTTTATTTAATAATGAAATAAATAAACTAAACACAAATTTAGCTAGATATCGGATATGTCAGTCAGACAGTTGTAAATTTGTCATTGATCATCGAAGAATACGTTCCGTTCTTAGGTTATAATTCAATCTCATAGTTTAAAATGTAATGAAAATATATGTTATACAATGCTATACCATTATGCGTGTAACCAAATTTATCTTTACTGAATAAAAAGGCCAAATAAAACAGACTTTCCTCTATTTGTCTATAGTTAAAGTAGCTCTGTATTGCCATATAGCAAAGGTTTAAGAAGACCTTAGCTGAGGAGACGAATTTGCGTGTTAAGTAACGTTTGAGTATTCCAGTTAACTAAGCAAGGAATTTTAACTAAAGTGAATCTCAGCTAAGATGCAATTTGAGAAGCGTTTGAGTATTCGGGCGTAAATAAAATACTATATTTTCGACCCAGTCTACATCCCTATTACACTTGTGATTGGTGACCTCTATGACGTCACAGCAAGCTATGAATAACATGATCTATGAAACAAAAAAATATATAAATCGAACATTTCACTTACAATAGGTGTGACAAATGGAAGATCTTCCCGCCAGGAAAACCTGGTTTATATTCTATTCCGAAGTGCGTTTGTATGTATGTTTGTCCGACGGTAACTCTTTGGTTCATGTTTGGCATGCGAGTAGATAGGACAAAGTTCTACCATGTCACGAACCAAATCGGGGTTTACCGTAATTTACAGTTCGTAGTGTACTACTAATATGAACACAACTTATTATAGTACAACTTAATACTTTAATTCAATTATTAATACTATACTTCAGTCTTCGATTGCAGTTTAAAAATAATCACGCACTCAATCTTTTAAAATTTTTTATTTAATCAATTTGAATTTAAAACCCAAAATCCTACAAAAATGACAGCACTTCTAAAACTAAATTACCGAATCCAACAATAACGATACATCTTATGCGTTAAAAGAACAGTCTCAGATCATTCTTTATCTCCGCTTGAGGTGTATCAGGGTCTAACAAAATATACTTAAACTTTTTTAAGGCTGAATTCAGTCCATGATTGATAATGAACAACTTTCCCCAAGAAATACACAACGTCGAAGGACATACCCGTAATAATTCCAACCATACAAATAGCCCGGGCGGCTGTATGTTTTAGTAAGGAAACGGCTATATTTTCCTATATTTCCATTATACTATAGTGATCTAGTACAGCCCTTGGTTCCATTTATTACGGGTATGTCCCTTCCACGTTTTATATGGAAATATGAAAAACAATTTTTGGCCTCCATCATCATCTGCTGCTGGTCCGAGTTTGATTTGAAAGCAAAAAAATTTTTCACATTTCGAATACGTTTCTTGGCGAAAGTTGTTCAGATTCACCCTTTAAATAGTTTCAGTATATTTTGTTAAACGTCATAATATAAGTACAATATATCGTCTTGGCCTAGCAAAGTAGCTTTATTCGCTACGGGCGTAAAACGCCCCTTGCAGCCCGTTCCCCCCATTAGGCGGGGAATAATTTACAAGAAGAACAACTTATCTGCTAATGCGTCAGCCGGCAGTTGGTGTATACTCTGTCCGACCAGTTGTGCCAGTCGATGTGCGTACTGGCACGGCGCTGGCACCCGCACGGTGCCAGGCCAGTTGTAGTACAGGTGGCACATCTTGTAGGTTAGTCTTTGGCACTGGTCGGGAGACATGCCGCTATCGTCGTACACTACTACGTAGTGGGTGGGCGTCACAGTGCCTTGGTCGACCTTCTGGGATGCTATTAGGAAGTCGTACCTGGAAAAGGAGAACTCTTTGTAAGTACTAATTTACTCAAACTAGGAAATGATGGAAAAATACTATGTGAGGGGGAGTTGAAACATCAACCTGGTTTTAATACGTCCATGTTCTTTTCAACTGAGCTATCTTTTCAACTGGGCCATCTTTTCAACTGAGCTATCTTTTCAACTGAGCTATCTTTTTAACTGAGCCATCTTTTCAACGGAGCTATACTTTCAACGGAGCTATATTTTCAATGGAGCTATCTTTTCAACGAAACTATCTTTTTAACGGAGCTATCTTTTCAATGGAGCTATGTTTTCAACTGAGTTATCTTTTTAACTGAGCTATCTTTTCAACTGAGCTATTTTTCAACTGAGCTATGTTTTCAATTGAACTATCATCATCAGTCATCTTCATCATATTCATCTTTAGATCTGTTTAGTCTCCACTGTCACAATCTTGTAAATATTTATTATTTAACAAAGTTGTAGGGTTTCTAGTTACGAAGAAATTTTCTTGTCTCTAGAATATTCTATGTAAAAAAGAAAAAGAAAAACGTCCTTACCAATCGCGCCTAGTGATGTCATGGTCGACGACAGTCCCGGGCGGTGGGTTCTCGAACTCTTTGCCGGCTTTGAGGAAGATCCTCGTGTTGATCCGCTTCTGCACTATAACGTACGTCAGCGACGGAGTATACTTCCCGCCGACCACTTCGAAGCATATCTTCATTTGAGGGATTTCGTACTTCTGGAGCAGTTTCAGCTGGCCGTCGCCAACGCCGTCCCTGAGAAATCACACTAATGTTATGACGACGAAAGTTTGTGAGTGTGTGTGTGTTTGTGGGACGCGCAAACGGCTGGATCGATTTGGATAAAATTTGGTGTACAGGAAGCTGACATCAACATCATATCAGCCCTTTTTCCACCCACTGCTGCACATAGGCCTCTCTTCGTCTACGTGTCAACAACCTCAATCCAGTGCTGCTCTCTCATCCAGGTGCGACCCGCGACTTTGTCTATATCGTCAACCAATCTCATTGCAGGACGTCCGACACTTCTTTTATTCCTATTCTAGGCCACCACAAGCTGGTAATGCCTTATTCCACCGGCCATCACTCCGGCGTGTCAGGTAACCCAGTTCCAATAGAGGTTCATGACCGTCTTCCCGATGTCCCGTAGGTTAACACATAGGCTACATAAGCCGCGGGGCGAAGCTAGTAGTACATAAATATTTATCATGTCTACCCGGGGACATACGAATCTAAATGCCATTTATAGCGTAATCAAGGACGTAACGTGTTACTGCCCATTTCCTGTAACACCATTTTCATTATTTTTAAATTTCCGTTTCCGAAATATGAATATGAAGAATCCAGTGTCGTCGTCGTATTTTTCTCTCTTAGACCATACATACATACATACATACATACTATCACGTCTTTATCCCTAATGGGGCAGACAGAGCATTTTGGATCTTGCGGTTCTATGCAGAGCCCAAAAAGCATTAAAAAAAAAAAAAAAGCGTGATAAGCACTCCACCGACAAGAGCCCAGCTCTTAAATATAAGAAGAAAAGACCATAAAAGAAGGAGTGAAATAAAATGTGCAGAAACTGACCTGTATATGATAATCCTATCAGGTAGCCAGCCGTTCACGTTCAAGTAATGCTTCAGAGCATCCACCAGACACGATTTCAGACTGTCTACTATTTCTTGGCCGCGCTCTTGGAACACCGCCTTTGAGTAGTAATGCGTCATCGACTGGTTATACGACGCAACGAAAGCTGGAAACAAAATTTTTTGTTTTAAATAAGATTTTCAGAAAAACTGATAGTAAGAGCGTCTCGAGCTATAACGTCATCTGCCTGTATTTCATACAAAATCCCATAGAAGCTGTTTATTTTGACGTTTAGAAAAAGTATCTGATTTCACTTATTGGAAAATAGCGTATTGATAACCTCCTGTTTTGGAAGTTGGTTAAAAATAAAATGTAACCTCCTAATTTTTTTGAAATCTGTTAAAAATAAACTGAGTACAAATACTTACAGCAAACGCTTCGCTTCTTCCTGCTAGCGTCGTGATAAGAGTCGATGCCCACTATCATGGCGGACTTCATTGGGATGCTGATGCTCCACAGCGTGCCGCCGAGCTTGCAGTTAATTTGCAGCAGAATCTTCTGGGTGATGCTGCGCACTTTCTTCTGGTTCATCAGGGTGCGAGCGTTGATCACCTAAATGTAAATAAAATAAATATATAGGGACAAATTACACTGATTTTTGTTGCCGTGGTTTCCGGCAGATTAGAATAGGGTCACTCCAAGTCCTCCCGTGGACGTCGTAGAAGACCACTTAGGAAATACACGTCTGGCCAGCGTGAAAAGTGTAGGCCAAGTCCTCTGTCTGCTGTGGCTAAGTATGGCTGTGGTAATTCAGAGAGGGTGTTGCTCCTGCAGTGGAGACTAAAAGACCTGATGATAATAAGGCGATAGGTAGGCATGATTATATTGGTTATACACACAAAAAGAATAATGATAAAAATAAACATGTATGGAGCAAGTATCATAAGGGGCATATGCACTAAATCAACTGCAGTGAGGGCTTGCAGCAATTTTGATGTAAGTAAAATAGTGATAAAAACAAAAGCCTACCTGAGAAGGCACAGGGTTTTCAGCGCAGCATATCTTCTTTATAGCCGAGTAGCGATCGTCCCTGGACGTGGGGCAGATGCACACAATCAGCTGCAGCGAGGTATTAAAGCACTTCTTTAGGGCGTTGACGTACGAGTCCGTGCGATCGTTCGGGAGACGCACCAGCTCTGGGTCGGCCACATTGATTCCCATGGGGCGGCATGAGCGCTTCAGTATGTCGACAAAATCCTGGAAGATGGCAAAGTGTTAATATCATCTTATCTCGATATTATACTTTGGATTCTGGCTATAGTTGACTTGACTGGAGCAGTCCGAGGTCTTTATGTGGACAAGTATGGCTCTGGTAGTACAGAGGGTATTGCAGGGGACTTTATGAGGATAAATATGGCTCTGGTAGTACAGAGAGGGTTGTGCTCCTACAGTGGAGACAAAAAGACCTGATGATGTAGTTGACTGGTAGGGAAATAGCATAAAATCCGCGTTTTGTACCATGTTGTTATGGTAAATCATCATCAATATCATCATCATCATTAAAGACCACATAGGCCTCCCACAAACATTTCCAAAATGACCGAGCGAGTTATTATGGAAAAGCGGCCTGCATTCAGCGCTTTCCAGCGACCTTGGTCAGGTCGTCTGGCCACTTTTTCAGTGGGTGACTTATGCTCTGCTTGCTAGTAAGCGGTCGCCATTCAAGAACCGTTTGGCCCCTTTTGGTAAATAGTTTTAAGTCGCGTATTGTCACGGAACGGTTGCCGGACTGTGACTTTTCTTTGCTTTACTTTTCGTGTGTGCAAGTGGCTAACACTGGTATCAGGTTTTTCAGGCTGCCGGCATCTGACATAGCTTGACGACTGCCATACAATTATAATGATAACAGCCAGGACCAACGGTTTATACGTGCCTTCCGAAGCACGGAGTAGCTAGAGAAGTTTATATGCCACTTGTGAATCCAAGTGCAGACCACGCCCGGTGTCACTTTAATCACTTACTTTTACGGACTGTGACGATCGTCTGTAAGAGCTCTTACTAGTATAACATCTTACTTACCATCATGACCTGCTTGTCCCGGTCGCAGAACAAAAGCGCCCACCTCAGCACATCCACGGCTTGCATCACCGCGTTCCTAGTGACGTCATTGTTCCAGTTGGCGTTGGCCGACCCCGGCACTTTGACGTTCTTCCCGAAGTACAAGTCTTCCGGCGGCAGCACCCGGGCCGTTATGTTGATAGTTTCCTGCGCTATGCTGAGCCCCCAGCCGGCTAGGCGTTTCTTGGCCGTCTCGTTGGCAAGCACGTTTTCGATGTACTGGAGGGAAATACGATTTATTAGGATGGTATTACTATTGAAAGCGGTATTTGGATGGTGTCTATCCAAAGGTGGAATAATAACTACGGATGTAATTATATACACCCTAATCTATTTATATCGATATACTAATTTAATTTACCTACTTATCTAATTTAAATTTAATATGCACCTAAAATTATAAGGTTATAGTACAAAAGGTACTATAACCTTAAGGTTATAAAAGTAAAATTGTAAGGTTATAGTACCTTTTGTACTATAACCTTAAGATTTTAGGCGCAGTTGGAGCGGGTACAAAAGGGACTAGCGCCTACCCTGTCAAAAATATTTGTGCACGTCACTGCTAAAGCGTACTTGGCGACTGAGCTCCTGTCAAGTCTATCTTACCTTCTTGAACGCAGCGTGGCGCTGGTTTGGCGTGATCCTGGTGTAGGTGGCGACATCTTTCATCAGCCGGAAGTTGTTGCGTTGCTCGTCCGTCAGGCCTGTCAGTTGACAGAGCTCGGGCACCAGGCAGATCATAAAATCTGTGGGAGCTTCCGAGCCAGGCATCCGCTTTGTTTGTCTGGGGATATTATAGTACATTATGGTACTAGTGTGTAATATTGGTGATTACCGCCGCGGCGCCATTGAGACCCAAACCGTAGGCGAGGGTCTTAAGAGAGCCAAGGACGGTAATCATCAATACACACGTGTATCATACGACGTTTTTCAACACACTTGTGAATAAAATAACAATAAAAACTAATTTTATTTAGTAGATAAAAAGTTTATTTAGAGAAACAATTAGTAAATATGCAGTTAGTAAAATTATAATTAACTGTTTTTGATGACATAGCGGTCTCAACAGATAGATTTTTTATTGAAATACTTCATGTTCTATTGTAATTTGAGATGGCTCATTATTCGTGTAGGTAGGTGAAATCCAATCATTGTATGTACTTGGTGTTTCGTCAGTAGTAATCTTTTATAAACTTTTCAATATCGTCCGACGATTAAACCTTTGACTTCTTGCTTCTAAATCCATCGGATAGTCTCTTTAGATAAGCTTACAAATTAGAGTATGTTTTTAAGTCCACTCCATTCTTTGTTCGGACTGTACTTTTTAACATTGAGTATAAACACCACAAAGAGCTAGGTTTGTACTTAGAAGATAATTCTTTAAAGTACGCCATGAACACATTTTCTGAAAAAGAATGCGTATTCTTGCTGTTTTGCCATTTTATGAAATTTTGGTAGGTAGGCTAATAGATATTTTTTCTTGGAGTTTTCAGGTAATAAACTTTCTACAACGTTAAGGGCTTCACATCTTATATCGGGCGGTGTACAACATAAATCATTTTCTTCGTAACTAGTACTTGTAGACATTTTAATTAATAAATAACTATAATTTCAACAGAGAAAACGAGTTGTAAAAAATGTTTCGGGCGGGAACAATTAATCAGTTCTCCTATGAGCGCGCATTGCGATCGGCCACAGACTAAAGAGATAAGTTTTTTTTTTACGCGCATAAGATTTGCGCCTATTCTGCCACGTACAAAATGGGGAATTTAAAGTTTTCTTTTATTACAGAGAAAACAAAAGTTATACTTGAGTGAAAGTTTTATTTATTAAACACGTACTAGTTAAAATTATCTATTTAAATAAAAAGTTGCATGAAATAAGCAAGCAAAAGGAACATTAATTTGTTTGTTCTATTGAACACGATCTTTTTTTTAATAAAAACTTTTTTAATAAGCACAAAGCAACTTAACGCAAGTACATACAATTCCATGAACTCAACCAATAAAATTTAAAAAAAAATCTATAACTCACTAGTGAGTTATATAGTTAGGGAGGCGAATAGGGGAATTTTCTGCAATACTCGAGCGTGGCAGTTTAAAGATATGAGAGATACCTTAGACCTAATAGAACAACCTTGTAAAGTATTTAGCTCTATATGTAGTGACGCGCGCCTAGGATCGACGATCAGATTAGTAAAAAAAAATCGATAGTCTGAAATACTCGAGCGCATCAGATTAAGATATTGGGGGTTGATTTTAGTGTTTAAAGACTAAATTTAACTAATCTGACGATAAGTCCTTGACGCGGCCGAGTTATAGAGTCGCGAACTTGTAAAAAAAAACCTTAATCCGGCATTCTCGAGCGCGATTTTTTTATTATTTATTTTGAAGAATATAATCTAAAACTTACTAAAAATACAAAATCTGCCGGTTTCCACATGACCGGAAGTGTGGAGGAGCTATTTCGTCTTCCTAAGAACGCGTTGCGGCATATAGTCGCGAACGATACATTTTACAAAAAAAAAGTTTAAATAAACATTTACGTTGGTTTTATCTATCGCTTTATTTTGTCATTCTTAAATTCCCCGTTTTATCAAGGAGAAAGAAAGGAAAAAAAGAAACCAAAAAACCTTTTTCGGTCAGATTAAGAGAACCCACCAACTTTTTTGTCAGATTAAAAAAATATGCTTTCAGGATACCGAGATAAACCTCCCCTATGAAAATCTGACGCGCTCGAGTATTTCAATATTACTTTTTTTTTGCATTTTCAAAAATTCATCGTAACTTATCGTCACGCCGAAATCGTCAGTTTTTTTAAAGGGAGCTTCCTTGGGACCTACTTAACACCCCTTCCGAAAATCTGACGCGCTAGAGTAAATTTTTTTTTTTTGCATTTTTGACTACTTTATATGCCTACCCCCACCACGCAAACCGGCAGATTAGTATACCGTTGTTATCAGAGGCACTTGGGGCATACGTAGTATGAATATCTGACGCGCTCGAGAATGCCCAAGTAACTGTTTTTTTTAACATTTTTGAAAAACCGTACACGCCACACCCACCGCTAAAATGGTTTTTACCATACGAGCTTTTCTTTTTGAAATTATTTTATCTTTCGATTTTGATAGGTCTCGACGGCGCCGTTGAATTACGCCATTTAGCTATGAAAAAGTCACAGTTTGATTATGGGTGTCATTATGTGCCTAATTGCGGTGACCATAGAGCCACTTATGAGCAAGTGTGTTGAAAAAAGTATTATTTGCAATAATTATAATTGGGCTACATTTGTCAGCATGCGAAAGGGCGCTGCTATCCTTTTCTGTCGCTCATAACCGTCATTAACAAGAGCGAGAGAGAACGACGGAACGCTAGCACAGCCGGTGCTACAGCGTAGGACAACAACCCACAAGGTGGTCTGACAACCTGACCAAGGTCGCTGGAATTGGAAGGTGCTGGATGCTAGTCTCTCTAGATCGGTCATTTTGGAAATCTTTGGGAGAGGCCTATGTCCAGTAGTGGACGTTATGCGGCTGAAATGATGACGATGATGAATGCATGTTGATTCACAAAATGTTATAACAGTGGATGTGTATACAGACCATTAATATTACGGAACTATACACGAAAGACCTGACAAATTATTAATTAGTTTAAATGAAAAACCTAGTTATTATGTAAATCGAAAACACCTCACCTTGATATAAGCATAGGCTGATCCCAGTCCATGATTTCGATACCATAATTCTTTTTGTAGTAGTCAATGTACGATACTTTGACAACCTCGCCATTTTCAGTTTTCTCAAACGTTGACCTGGGGTTCATTGTGTCGTCAATGCTGTCGACACTGTAATGAAAAAAAAAAGTTAAAGATTTTTAACTTTATTAGCTTTTACCAAAAGTTTATTTTAGCGTTCGTGATTCACTGCATCTTTATTTTGGTATTAAATAAAATAATTATTTTTCCATTTTGTTTGGTAATTTTTAATTTGACAAAACACATTTTTTACAGACATACATATTTTCACGCCTGTTTTCCATGTTTTACATGAACAATTTTCTTTTTTTTACAAATCAGACATCTACAAAAGTTCATAATAAAAAATAAAAAGTTTAACACATAAAGTTTACTTAAGTATATTTTATTTTTCTATAAATCAAATGTATTGTTTGGTAATTTTTTTTTTTGTTTGATAGTTTTTATTTTGACAACTTTACATATATTTTTATCATGAACAATTCTTTTTCTTTCAACAAATTAAACATCCACATAAAGGTTCCAACATAAAAAATAAAAAGTTCAACACAAAGTTTACTCAAGTATACTACGTTTTTTTTATGAATATAAGGTACTTACCGGAACAATTTCTTATTATAAGTGGTCATGACGGAACAACCAATAAGCTTTTCTGCCATCGCCTTCTTCCAATTAGCGCCGTCAGTTTGCACTGTCTCCTTTATGAAAGACAGGACAGACTGTGTGCGAAGTACTCGCGAAGTGGAGTCGAGGGTCAACATGAGGCCCCCTTCATACTCGTCTACTGCTGTTACATATCTGAAATAGAATATAATCGTGCTTTTTGAGACTAACGGTCTGACCGTTAGTCTCAAGACTGACTAACAAATATTTACCTCTTAAACATATCTATCTTACCCTCCCCATAAGTATTCGTAAAAAATCTGTCCCTATCCCTCCTAAATCAGTCATATACTGAATATGCTACTAATTTAAGGAGAGTAAACTTTTTAAGCAATTGACAGAGTAATTGACAAAAAACAGAGAAATTTACAGTGTTTCTTAAATTAGTAGCATTATGCTATATGACTTAACTCCATCAACAAGATGTGCTACATACAGAATTGCATGTTGATATGCTACATAACTGATTTAAAGATTGCAATTTTTTATTAATACAGGTGATGGTGATGGAAATTTTTGCTTTTTTTCTTTGATTGACCACTGAGGGTGGTGAAGTAAATACAACAAAGGCGGTTTTTACACTTCAAGATATCTGAAGTTGTTTAAACCGTGTGTTTAAACAGAACTCTTGTTTGTTTTAAAAGAACTCTTGTTTGTTTTAAAAGAACTCTTAGTACTGTTATTAACTCACCCTGGCCACACTTCCAGTTTATACTGAGGGATCTGTATTGCAGCGTGTTCATTGAAGTGCTGCCGACCGAACCTGACCAACTGCAGGTCCTTCATTATGTGTTTGAACAACACGTTGTATATGTGAATCATCTCGCTCAGACGACGTGTACGGCGGAATATTATCTAGAAAAAAATATTAGATAGGTATACATCTTAATACTGCAAATAATGACTAAGGTAGTCTTGTACTATTAAAAAGATAATCCTAAAGATGATGTGATAAAGGAAATATATAGAGCTGCTATGGGAAAAATGTGACAGCGAAAACAAAGACAACAAAACAAACAATCAAAACTAATACATAGAAATAGAAATGATGTCCTTTTTAGTCTTTAATTTCAAATAGCAGTTAATTTCTAAATGCATAAAAAATATGACTTATATGTTATGCAATAAATGTTTTTGAAGTATATTCAATACTTTCTTTTTCACTCATTTGCTAGTTGTGTGTGCTGCCATCTCTGTGAGCCTACCCAGTAACTCCAGTTTTGCCGTTGGGTATCTGTTATGTTAATAATTATATTATCTTTGACGGTACTAATAAAAAAACTGTTTATTCCGGCTAATCTGCGAAACGGCTGGACCAATCTTGACAGGACTTTCACCAGCAGATAGCTAATAGGCTACTTTTACACGCGGACGAGTACTAAGTAGTCGCGGGTGCTAACTAGTTTGTCTTATAAAGTACTTACATGAATTTGTACTTGTGTATTGTCAAAAGGATTGACAGATACTAATTTTGTGGCTTCTTCGGGCAACATGTGGGGAACATACAGCGTTGTTCCATCAAACGTTTTTTCTTTGAAGTAATGATTATGCTCTGAAAGAGAAACAAAGTAATTAAATGTTAAAAATGTGTTATCTAGATAACTGAAGAACATCTTAATAAACTAGACTGCCTTCTAAATAATTGTATAAGGTTTATATATTGCCTCCGCAAATGTGACCATATCGCATCTTATCGTTCTGAGCTCATGTAGCTTACAATCTGACAGCGCAGAAACTTTCATATTTTCTTTGTTCTCATTATTCTCAATGATATAATCGTTTTGCCCGTAACTACTCGTATTTAACGTCCCAATTTCAGCTGTTATACTCTTCTCACGACAGGGTTCTGCACTCTTCCACTGATTTCCCACTAATTGTTTTGCTGCCACGGCCATACGTCTTTGGAATGCCGTCCGATAACATTGAAATTACAAACAAAGGATCACAAGAATAAAATAAAATGCTTGTAATCCACTATCGCGAAAAAGCAACGCTGCAATAATAGTTTAAGTATGTTTACTATACCTATTTATTATTTATATTTATGATTTATAATTGCCTTCATTACTAATTATATATATATACCTGTATATATTTATACAGTCATTTTGTTATTCTACCCAACTATAATAACAAAATAAACTAAAAGGTTGTGAAAAATATCACCACACAGGTATCTATTAGTCACAAATATTTAACTTACCATTGAGTAGTCTAAAACGCAGAGACTTGTAGTCCACATCCGGCTCGAACTTGACTTCATACTCAAACACATTGTTCTCTTCAAAGTTCAAGAAGACAAAGTTAGCCGTGCACTCTATCGGCCTGCCGGTTGTTCCTTTCTGCACCACCGGGGGAGCGTCCTTCACTTCTCTCTGTTAAAAAAAGAACACCTGTCTTATTTTTTTTCTTTATTAACGTTCCTAATTAACTGAAATAATTAAGTACGCTAATAATATTACAATCTAGCCTAAACTTGTAATAAGCAATTTAACATTGATCTAGATTTATACGTTATTTATCCGTCTTATTGATTATGTTAAAAGCTGACACCGGTGTCAGAAGGCATCTTCATCATCATCAGATCTCTTTGTCTCCACTGCAGGAGGTTGACCTTCTTTGTACTACCAGAGACATACTTGACCAGAGCAGCCAGAAGACTTTGCCCTACACTCTCCACGCTGGTCAAACGGGTTGAAGAGGTCTCATTGATGTTTATATAAGTTTTGTTTAGCTTGTATTTCCTAAGTCTTTCTACGACATCCACAGGAGGACTTGGAGTGGCCCTATTCTACTCTGCCGAAAACCACACGGCAATGTGACGTAGCTCAATAACTGCCATTTTAGTGTCAAACACACTAGACACTAGTATGTAGGTTTTCTGAGGATGTTTTCCATCACCCGAAGTATGCCCCTAATTATGCCTACTACTAAAGTTAATAATTAAAACATTTAAAACTTTTTTTATTGTTATTTAAATAAAATGGTACCCTAATTAATTGAATGTGACTTATATAAAATGCAATAAATATTTCAAAAGTATATTCAACTCAACACTTTCTTCGTCACTTTTTTGCTAGTCACATGTGCTGCCATCTGTGTGCCTACCCGCAACTCAAGTATTGTCTACTTAAGAACAATATTTTCTATGGCATTGGGTTTCTGTTATGTTAGTAATTTAACTGTATTATCTTTGTCTGAGTCCTAGTTCTTTGGGTATGGAACCCTAAAAAATTATGAAGAAAAGCAAGACTTACAAAATATTTGTTTTTAGCAGTGACATTGGTAGACTGGACGGTTGATGGCTGAACAGTGGACGAAACAGTGCTTTCTGCCATTTGCTGAGTCAGTTGTTTCATGTCCCCTTGGCCACCGACCTCAGCAGACTTTACAGCTTTGCTACAAGATAACAACAGCTTCTGAGTATTACTCTAGCAAGAGTAGTAGGGAATACGCTTAGAAAAAATGTGACATCTAACCAGTTTATCCATAACTATACAAAAGTAAAGTCGTAACAGTAATAAAAATTGGTGAAAAAACTAACGAGATATAACGAAAATATGTCTATTTCACTGGGAAAAAACGCTATTTTCTATGGCAATTGTATAGATCAGCTGGACGTTGATGACACCTGTCCATATCGGACTTCTCTTTCTAGCTGAAATTTTAAAGTATTACAAGTTCGTCGCTGTTTGCTTTATAAATTGTTTCATATTTGTTAACTGTGGTGGCGACTTAATGAGAAATCATTTGAAAAAAATTTTCTTTTCGTAATATTTATGTTTTGATGTTAAGAAAAGCTGAAATCGACACCTACAAGTACTTACAACGAAAATAGTGTGCATATTATTTCGTGTAATCCATATGTATTTTTATTGAAGTCACTTAACGCGTTTATCTACCTCTGTTTGTACTTGATAAACTACTGGATCGATATTGATACTGTTTTCTTTAGCATATAGGGAAAAGATTGACATGTTTAATACATTTTTCACTAAACTAGTCTATTAAATCTGTAACTTACAGGTTTTGGAGGATTTTCATGCCGCGCCCCGCTCCTATAACGGGCGGTGCACTAGGGCTCACATCTGAGGCTGGCGAAAATGCAGGTACTGTAAAGTAATAAAATAAAAAAAATTAAAATAATATATAGTCGCAAAGGAGCAACGGTTGCTCTTTTGCCGGCAATTAATGGCGGCGCGTTTGAGGGGCCCATCTAGTGGGCGGCAAGCCATTACCTGCCTAGATAAGACAGTAATCATAATCATGACAGGTGAATGACGTTTCTATTGCAATATCCCAGCATCAGACCAATCTCTTCCATAATCGATAGACCTTTCTTTTTTTCTTGCAATAGATTTTGCCCCTGCTAAAATCTTTTCAAGGGTACACCTTTCCATAGGTATATCCAGGAATGGATTTTCACGGGAACGCCACATAACATCAACTTCTCCAAAGGGTCTCTACGTGTTGGATCTGAATCCACGCAAGCCTCTCAAAGGACTGGGGAGTGACAAGTCCCGTGAATCTAAAACCCAAACGCTGTGTCAAACCCAATGAATAAATATAATATGAGTGTATAACTTAAGTACAATATGATAACAAGTTATAACTAAAAAGGTAGTGTCGTACCTCCAGGCTTTTGATGCATTTTCGATAGCATCATTGCTACCGCACGGCCCCTGCCTCCGATGGTGGGGGGAGCAGCTGTAGAAACATTTTCTGATACCTGTAAGCAGCAATATCAATTGATACATGGCAAATGTACTTCCCAACAAACACTCAAGCTGCTTAATAGCTTCTGTACCACCTGAATGTTTTACAACAGCCATCAAAAGGTTTATTAGCCTATTTAAGTTAATGCTGTAGAATATTTAAGAGCAATTTGACAGATTTCCAATACAATATCATACAAACATAAACCCTAGAGGAGGTACAAAGTCATTTCACACAGTTATAATACAGACATAAATCGGAGATAAAAGCACGGTGAAATAAGATGTGAGCTCTAGTCTTGCTACAATAACTTATTTTATATACTTAGCATTTACTAACTGTAGCTTGAATAGCCCTTTCATATCTTTCTAATAACACCATTGTAGACACATTATAGACCCAATAGCCGTAATAATAAATGAGCCCTTTTCTCATAGGTGTGCTTTAAATGTGCCCGGAGGTCGCGGGTTTGATTCCCGGCGGAGGCAACGACTTTGTGTTGTTGTCCTAGTTTGGTTAGGACATTGTAGGCTGATCACCTGATTGTCTGATAAATAAGAGGATCCGTGCTTCGGAGGGCACGTTAAGCCGTCGGTCCTGGTCACTGTCTTTGACATTGGTCGCTATCTTAAAACCATGTCAGAGGCCTTTAAGACGGTTTAAAAACTCTGACACTAGTGTTAGTCACTAACACACACGATAAGAAGAAGACTATCGAGCCAATGCCATTAAGAGCTTGTTAGTTGGGATAAAGGTTATGAAGAATATAGGACAGTAATATAGCAAAAATATGCTTTTTGTGTTATTTAAGTGGGGGCTCCCAAAAGTCATCTCTCTCTCCGTCCGTCTGTCTGTCTGTACGTCGACGTGTCCATCTGTCTGTCACCAGGCTGTATCTCAAGAACCGTAATAGCTACACAGTTAAAACTTTCACAGATGATATAGGTATTTCTGTTGCCACTATAACGAAACAATAAAATCAATATTTAAGTGGGGCTCCCATACAACAAACATGATTTTATATAGATAGTGAGTGACACAACTCTTAGTGCGCGAGTCCAATTCACACTTAGCCTCTTCAAATAAAAAGAAATAGTGCCCGTAATCATTATGCTAGGCGACATGTGTAAGTGATTGCAGTAAATGGGATAGTCTGCATAATGGAGTCCTAAGCCAAGTATCTGAAGCAGACTGGCAATAAACCTGAGGTGGCATTTGCCAGCTGGCCCTAAGTCTGCGTGGGCCCCTATTGTACTTAATATTAAGTTGCAAATATTACATTTTATTATTTTTATACTCAATTTATTGTTAACAATAACATTATGCAAAGCTGTCATCAAATCATATCAATAATATCATACTTATTTTTAAACAAATGCCTGATTGTACAGAATTAGACGAATAAAATCTAGAATCTCATCTTAGTAATAGGGTCCCGTTTTTACCCTTTGGGTATGGAACCCTAAAAAAGAACTTACCACACTAGGTGCAGTACTTGGACCAGGGGTTGCTTCTGGAGATGGGTCTTCTGAAGGAGGAGGGGAGTCCATCATCTGAGACTTCTTTAGGGCCTGAAGCAGCGCCAAGCCCCTACCTCGTCCCTTACCCGGATCCGCCATCTTTATCTAAAACAGATAAAATGCATCTTGCATTCAATTATTTCAAGGACTAACAAAATTGCAATCTACCTACCTACGGTGTTTATGCAGATTTAGCATTATTTTCGCAATCGAATTAAGTAGGTACTAACCTACTTTATCTTTTCAAAGTATTCTACATACTTATTCAAATCGATCATTCTATGTTTTATACCTACAAGTTGTAGTAACTAAAAGTACGGAGATTAGAAAGTTTTCCAAGTTACCAAAACAATGTTTTACGTTGGGAATTTGTTGAATAGGTAGTAAACGAACAACGTACATAATTATATGAGAATGTCAAAGTTTCAGTAACTTTTCCTTACCTTGCGAGACTCGCCTTCTTGAAAAGATAATAGGCCGAGGCAATTTTAATCCTTTTCGTCTCAATAGACTCAAAAATTCAATAAAAATGGAGAAAAGTTCAATCAACATGAAAACGAAGCAAGCAAAGCAGTAAAAAAATGTGACGTAAAAAAATCTACGTCAGTGTTGCCAACTGCTAATTATAGAAATAGAAATACTGCTACTACCATGTTTTATACCATTATTTGTTGCTTGCAACACTAAGTACTCTGATTAAAGTTTCAAAGAGTAGAGTATTACACTGGTTTACACATTACCGGTTCGTTTTTCCGTCAGGGCCGCTGTGCCGGCCGGGTTCTGTGTTCAGTTCACACATATCAGGGAAATCGGGGTCCGGGAAATCTGTGTCGGTGACTGATACGCACAAAATGATGGCCTTATATAGCAGTGAGGAATTGGCAATGCAATTGTAATAGCGCTCGATAAAGAAAAGAAGCTCATACATAACCAAAAAGAACATCGGAATCAGCAGGCAAAGAAACGTAATATTTGAGAAAATAGACAAACTGCAGGAGAAATTTATACATTATTCAAGAAATTCCTTTTTGATCCCATGTAATTTTTAGGGTTCCGTAGAAAACAAGGAACCCTTAACCCTTAACCAGGCCTGGCAATTATTTTATCTTTATATACAGATAATGGTAGTTTGGATGATAATGAAAAAACTAATTTCTTATTTTTTTTATTTCTTCAATTTCATATAAAAAAAACCGTGTGGTCTGGTCATGACCACTGCCCATTTAAATATATATGATGTGGATTATATCCGACCACTGCCCAGTTAGGTCACAACATGTAAGTAAGGAAAAAATAAAGGTGAATCCACATCATAATTAAGGAATTTTAAATTTAAGCCTAATAATATAAAGAGGTTGTGTGTTTCTTTGTATAAAACCTTATTTAAACGTCAATGTAACCCCGAGGTATAAAAATTTGGGTATAAACGGCATTGCCGAATCCTTACTAATATTATAAATGCCAAAGTGTGTATATATGTATGTTTGTATGTATGTATGTATGATCCATTTTCACGCTAAAACGGCTGAACCAATTTTGATGAAATTTAACGTAGAGTTATATTGGACCATGGAGAAGGACATAGGCTGGGTATCGGTTATTCTTCGATCCAAGAACCTATCTATATACCATACAAAATATTTGATGTGTAAATATGGTTTTGCCTTTATTTATATGGATAAACGCTTGTAGGACAGTGGTTACATAATAACCACAATAAGTTTTACCAGATAGGCAGAGGTCACATGTTGAACACAAACTTTTTGCGTAAATATTTCAAAGAAAAACAAATATCATGTAAAACCGAAACATATTACATATAATTCAACCTTTCTGCTATTATAACAACACAAATTATATCACTTTGCGTGATTATTTCCGCCATAATATTAAATCACACTTTCAATTTGCACAAAAATTCGCCGTTCGACCAATATTTTGACTTTGACAAGCGAAATGTCAAGTTTTTTTTTTCTAGAGGCGTATTTTTTTTTCATTCGGGAATCAACTGTATCATAGACAATAGACGAAGTCAAGTCAAAGTCAAAGTCAAAGTCAAATTCATTTGTTTATCTTTGGATATTTGTATCACTTGATAATTGTCACTTTTTTTCCTTTCGATTTCTTATAAGGTAAATGTTGACGTCAGATCAATTACTTATAGCTAAGTTTACTGCCGCTTCCAAAGCGCAAGTACAGAAGAAACGGTAACAAACTGTACTGCAGCATTTTCTCCAATAACGTCAACTTACAATTATACTGGTATTAAAATTAGATATGTGGACTGAGAATACATTGTTATGTCATAATTATTAATTAAGCATGATGTCAAGTTTAAAATTAATGTCAATTTGTAAATTTTGTACTAAAACATGTACAGAATGTTCTTAAATTATGACATTTGTGAATGTACAAATACAAACCTTTAAGAGGGACCCGCGCCAAGCTCAAGCTAGACATTTTTGTCTCTAAGGTAATCATCGGTTCCGTAATAAGCTTTATCACAGAGTACTTTCTTAACATAAACTTTAAATTTTCTATCTGGCATACTAAGAACCGATTCTGGCAATTTATTATAAAACTTTATACAGTTTCCCATAAACGACTTACTAACTGTTTTCAGCCTATAGGACGGAGTAAATAAATCATTTATATTACGTAAGTTTCTATCCGTAAAATCACCCACTTTATTAAACAAGGCAATATTTTTCCTTACATACATTATATTTTCAAATATGTACTGGGATGGTACAGTAAGTATATCAATTTTCTTAAAAAAATCTCTTAGGGAGTCTCTTGATCCTAAACCGTAAATAAAACGAATTGCCCTTTTTTTGCAAAATAAAAATAGTCTGTATATCAGCTGCACTCCCCCATAGAAGAATCCCATAAGACATCAGACTATGAAAGTAACTAAATAATAATATAATAATAAATCATTTATTCCAGAATTAAAATAATTCCATACAATGGTATATATATATATATATTATAAATTAATAAAATAAAATTTAAAATTAAATTAAATTGGTCACACACAGACAAACACACACACACACACTAGCCGTCAGACGACACTCTGCAGAGCCCTCCAGCAGCTATACATGGGGCTCGTCGTCCAGGAACGCACCGCCTACCTGCACGATGGAGTTGGCGGAGAGGCGCAGGCGCTCGGCCGCGCCCGCCGCGGTGTGCCGCATGAGCGCGTGCCTGTAAAGTAAACTAGTCTAGCAGTTGCCACATCTGTCAATTGTCTGATTCTCCTAATAGCGTAAGCCGCTGAGCTAAGCCTATTAGTGAGTTTAGAGATATGGGCACCCCATTGAAGTTTTGAATCTATTGTGATTCCCAAGTAAGTAGTATTTTCAACGAGATCTAATTTTTGACCGTTCAGTAGCACATCAACATTGGCTTGCCTCACGTTAGGAAGACTAAATCTAATGCATTGGGTCTTGTTTGCATGCAAAATAAGGTTATTGGCTGAAAACCAGTTAGAAATGGCAGTCAAGGTGTTATTCACCGAAGTAGCATCTTCGCTATGACGGTCTATTTCAAAAATAAGAGACGTGTCTTCGGCGAACAACACAATGCCAGCTTGTTTCTCAACCGCGTAAGGCAAATCATTGACGTACACTAAGAAGAGGAACGGTCCCAGGATAGAACCTTGAGGTACTCCCATTTTAACAAGAGATCCGTTTGACTTTATGCCATTTATGTCAACAGTCTGAAGCCTATCCGTTAAATATGATTGAATGAGGTTTATTGATTTATCGTCAAAACCGTACTGACGGAATTTGAGCAAAAGTGTTGGATGATCTACGCAGTCAAACGCTTTTGAGAGATCGCAAAAAGAACCGATTGCGTCGTTCTTGTTTTCCCATGCGTTGTAAATTTGAGTAACGAGCGCTACCCCCGCATCAGTGGTCGATTTCCCACCAGTAAAACCAAACTGCTGGCTATGAAAAAGGTTATGGGTGATAAAGTGATGTTGCATTTGATTAAGCATTATCTTTTTAAACACTTTGCTCAAAACTGGCAGAATCGATATAGGTCTATAATTGCCAGGATCTGTTCTTACCCCCTTTTTAAATAAAGGAATCAATTTACTGCATTTCATTAAATTTGGAAAAATACCTTCATCAATGCATTCATTAAAAATAAAAGCTAGGTCTGCAGCAATGATATTTATAATGTGGCTTACTACACTAACGGACATACCCCAGTGGTCTTCTGATTTTTTAAAATTTAACTGTTTAAATGCATCAACTATATCTTTGGGGGTAATATGTTTAAATTGAAACCTATGATTACATTGAGCTACATTATCTTTAAGTAAGGCTTCAGCATGTTGAGGACTTGAATTGGTATTTTCAGTAAGTTCCAAGGGAATATTAGTGAAAAAATTATCGAATACATTTACTATATCATTAGGGTTGGTAATATTTTTACCGGCACATTTGATTTCACGAATATTTTCTCTCGCTCTAGTTTTACCGGTTTCTTTATTAATAACATTCCATGTCTCTTTAATTTTATTTGGTGCATTATTGATTTTTCTTGCCAGGTAGTGATCACATAGCGAACCACCTCAGAAATATTTTTTTTCTGACGAGCAGATGCTAGCTAGAAACCGCAAAATGTCATCCGTCTATTGTCTATGATACAGTTGATTTCTGAAAGAAAAAAAAAATACGCCTCTAGAAAAAAAAACTTGACATTTCGCTTGTCAAAGTCAAAATATTGGTCGAACAGCGAATTTTTGTGCAGATTGAAAGTGGTTTTTAGTATTATGGCGGAAAAAATCCCGGTAAGTGATATTATTTGTGTTTTTATAATAGCAGATAGGTTGAATTATATGTAATATGTTTCGGTTTTACATGATATTAGTTTTTCTTTGAAATATTTACGTCGAAAGTTTGTGGTCAACATGTGATCTCTGCCTATCTGGAAAAACTTATTGTGGTTATTATGTAACCACTGTCCTACAAGCGTTTATCCATAAAAATAAAGGCAAAACCATATGTACACATCAAATAGTTTGTATGGTAGATAGATAGGTTCTTGGATCGAAGAATAACCGATACCCTGGTGTCAGAGTCTTTTCACCACTACATCATAGAGACATTAATATTTATTAAAAAAATTTATACAAAGAAACACAAATCTTTCCTCTTTTTAATATTAGGCTTATATGTAGATTCACCTTTATTTTTTCAATACTTACATGTTGTGACCTAACTAGGCAGTGGTCAGATCTAATCCACATCATGTATATTTAAATGGGCAGTGGTCACATCCAGACCAGAGGGTTTTTTTATAGGAAATTGTAGGAATAAAAAAAATTAAGAAATTAGTTTTTTTATTATCATCCAATCTACCATTATCTGTATATACAGATAAAATAATCGCCAGGCCTGGCTAAGGGTTAAGTAAAGAGTGAGATTTTTTTACTAATCAATCGTGTGGGGTATCGTTAAATAGGGCTTTTAAAAATATTGTGAGCTTGTGAACATAATTTATGAATTTAGGAATCCGTTTCTGAAATATTTGGTTTTATAATGCAAATTGTTAGAGATAAGTTTCAAGGTCGAGTACTGTGTACCCCCCTCTGTCTGCTAAACGGTTATATATGGACGGACACGTGAAATAATTCACAGCTGTGGTATTTATAACAAAGTTTAGAGGAAAACTATCAGACTTAAGTAGGGTTTACAAAATCAAAATACACAGGCGGCAGATTTATAAAGTCTACTCGGAAAAGGAAATACAACGAATTTGTATAAATTGAAAATTAGTTTTTAGATATTTTTAGTGGCGTGAACTCAAAGTCAGCCTTTGCAAATACGGAACCCTACACTGCGCATGGCCCAGTGTCCAAATAATCAGAACTAAAAAGATCGTAGGATATTCAATTCTGGCGCCTTTCTGCGTTCATGTTGCATGCGCACATAAACAAAATATCGTCCAGGTAGGTATGAAGTGAAGTGGGATATAAAAGTAGTTGAATTCTATTTACAGTTTATTTACACTTAGCATTAGCACTATATATTTACAGAAGGAGAACACAATTAGAAAATATTTTAGCAACACGCTTAAATATTTTTTCAACACACTTGCTCATAAAGTGGCTCTATGGATGACACCCATAATCAAACTGTGACTTTTTCATTGATATAACTCACTAGTGAGTTATAGATATATATTTTTTAATTTTATTGATTGAGTTCATGGAATTGTATGTACTTGCGTTGAGTTGCTTTGTTCTTATTAAAAAAGTTTTTATTCAAAAAAAAGATCGTGTTCAATAGAACAAACAAATTAATGTTCCTATTGCTTGCTCATTTCATGCAACTTCTTATTTAAATAGATAATTTTAACTCGTACGTGTTTAATAAATAAAACTTTCACTCAAATATAACTTTTGTTTTCTCTGTAATAAAAGAAAACTTGAAATTCCCCATTTTGTACGTGGCAGAATAGGCGCAAATCTTATGCGTGAAAAAAAAAACCTCATCTCTTTAGTCTGTGGCCGATCGCAATGCGCGCGCATAGGAAAACTGATTAATTTTTCCCACCATAGCGAAACATTTTTTACAACTCGTTTTCACTGTTGAAATAACATATAGTTATTTATTAATTAAAATGTCTACAAGTACATACTAGTTGCGAAGAAAATGATTTATGTTGTTCACCGCCCGATATAAGATGTGAAGCCCTTAACATTGTAGAAAGTTTACTACCTGAAAACTCCAAGGAAAAATATCTATTGGCGTACCAAAATGTCATAAAATGGCAAAACAGCAAGAATACGCATTCTTTTTCAGAAAATATGTTCATGGCGTACTTTAAAGAATTATCTTCTAAGTACAAACCTAGCTCTTTGTGGTGTTTATACTCAATGTTAAAAAGTACAGTCCGAACAAAGAATGGAGTGGACTTAAAAACATACTTTAATTTGTAAGCTTATAGCGATGGATTTAGAAGCAAGAAATCAAAGGTTTAATTGTCTGACGATATTGAAAAATTTATAAAAGAATCCTACTGACGAAACACCAAGTACATCCAATGATTGGATTTTACCCACCTACACGAATAATGAGCCATCTCAAATTACAATAGAACATGAAGTATTTCAATAAAAATCTATCTGTTGAGACCGCTATGTCATCAAAAACAGTAAATTATAATTTTACTAACTGCACGTTTACTAATTGTTTCTCTAAATAAACTTTTTATCTACTAAATAAAATGAGTTTTTATTGTTATTTTATTCACAAGTGTGTTGAAAAACGTCGTATGATACACGTGTGTGTTGATGATTACCGTCCTTGGCTCTCTTAAGACCCTCGCCTACGGCTCGGGTCTCAATGGGGCCGCGGCGGTAATCACCAATGTTACACACTAGTACCATAATTTACTAATTTACAATATAATTTTTACAATCCGAAAGATTTCGAACAGAAACAAAAAACGGGTGCCCAAAATCTTATACCTTTAAACGAGCAATTCTTGTATATTTATTTATATGTCGGCGAGTTCAAGATAATCCCATTTATTATTGTTTTCGATGTGCAAACAGAAAGTTGTTAACTACAAAACATAACTGCTACATTTTCAAATGTTGCAACAAGTATAAAAGCGGTCGCCCTAGCGACGAGCGGCTCAGTCTTGTGCGGACCGCCGTACTGTGAACGTCTCCTTTGTGTAGTGTGCTGTGGGGTAGGCCATAACTTCTTTAATTGTGATTGTTGTAATAGATGAGGATTTGGTAAACCGATTTATTACAATGATAGTTGTTTCAGCTAGACGATAAGCCCAGGTGGACACAGATTCAATAACTGTGTGGGCCAGGGGTATTCAGACACATATGGTTGGAATTCATGATACAGCGCGAGGCGGAGCGCTGTATTTATCGTCACACTTTTAGTGAGTTCGGCGTAGGTCATCTCCTGCTCCGTCATTGACTGAGCGAGCGAAGCGAGGGAAGCGTCTCAGTTTCGAGATTAGCCAAAAATTCTTTAGTCCGTCTGTCTGTCTGTCTGTCTGTCTGTCTGTCTGTTCTCGCCTACAGATCGCATTTCTTAACCGATTCTCATAAAATTTTGTAAGCAGATTCAGCAACTAAATAGTTTTTTTTGTCGAGCCAGTTTTTCGAAACTTTTCAAAATGGCGGAAATATGGGGGTTTAAAATTTTAAATGTGTCTTATATCCGGCATTTCCAAATATTTTCAAAAATGCCATTAGACTTTTTTGTTGCCATTATAAAAACGCATTTTTTTTATTTGAACAACTTTTTGGTCTGAACAACTTTTTTATACGTTATACTTGAACGGGTTTAGGATGACTCGCGAAGTCTAGCTGACTGAGCCGTACAATACAAATCTTCTCACAAAATATACTGAAATTATTTATGGGTGAATTCAGTCCGGGTCACTGAACACTTTCTTAAAAATGCATATCTTACAAGACACAGATCGTGTTATACCGGCGCCGGCAGCCAATTCGGCAACCAGCGCCGGCAGCGGAGGCACTCCCTTTGGAATAATAGTACCTGGGTGACCGAGCTTTGCTCGGTCGGTTACATCTCAAACATTAACTTTTTTTTTAAACTTGTCTAAAAACAGTACAAAATAAAAAATTATATATAAACTTGAACATAAAAAAAACAAAAGTAAGTCACCGAGTGGGATTCGAACCCGTAACACTCTTTCTAGCGGTCAGCATCCTTAACCACTGAGCTAAGCCGATGGCGGCCGGCGCGCCGAAATTAGCGACCATATTCTGCGTGGAAAGAAAAACGCATGAAAACTCGAAAACACGCGTTTTCCCAAACATAAAAATAAAACTAATAGGTATCGATAGTTTACCCCCGAAAACCCCCATATACAAATTTTCAGCGAAATCGTTAGAGCCGTTTTCGAGATCACAGAAATTTATAAATAAATATATATACATACAAGAATTGCTCGTTTAAAGGTATAAGATTCGCGAGGTCTAAGTTCGTGGCGAACTACTAGTACATATTTATATGTATATACATTTCTGTGATCTCGAAAACGGCTTTAACGATTTCGCTGAAAATTGGTAAATGGGCGTTTTCGGGGGTAAACATTCGATCTAGATTAGTCTTATGTTTGGGAAAACGCGTGTTTTCGAGTTTTCATGCATTTTTCTTTCCACGCAGAATACGGTCGGTAATTTCTTCGCGCCGGCCGCTATCCGTTTGGCTCAGCGGTTTAAGATGCGGACCGCTAGAAAGAGTGTTATGGGTTCGAATCCCAGTCGGTGACTCACTTTTGTTTTTTTTATGTTCAAGTTTATACACGCTGACTTTTTATTGGTTTTGGAAAAAAAAATGTCGTATAGTAAATAAATTCCTCTATCCATATATGAAATCCAAATTTCTGTATGTCATAAGATAAAAAAGTTGCGTTAATGATTTTCGATCGAGACCACGTAGTTATACGCCGGCCGCCAGCTGCGTAATGTTGATGACCCCGGTCGGCCGGCGAGTGGTGTATCGCGGCGGTACAACTAATTGATCTCACAATTTTGCTTTCGAGTTTTAGACATTTTTTGTTTCTGAATTTTTATTTTGACTAGCTAATTAGGTCTTACTAACGATGCCTATGAAGTGGCCTTCGGCTTCAAAACCAATGAACAATCACCGTGTATATAATTTTTTGTTTTGTTTTTAGACAAGTTTAAAAAAGACATAACCGAGCAAAGCTCGGTCGCCCAGGTACTAGTTACTAAACTAGCCGCTGCACATCAGGTGGGGCGGGCCGGCACTGTCTTCCTACAAACCGCGCATGTGTGCGACGCTGTCTTGGCTAACAATATATTTATGTACAGATAAAAATAATGTTTGTCTGCTTGTGTGTTGAACAAATTTTTGCAAAATAAATAAAACAATGAACAAATATAAAAATGTGGGATGCGGTTATTGAATAATATATGTACAAAATGCTCAAAATTGAGTGACAGTATAGTCCACAGGTAAAAATTGGATGGTACCGTCAGGGGCGCACGTCCGGGCGGCCTCCGGGCCTCTGGGACACTGACGGCCCGGAGACGTATTTTTGAAATCACTCGTCACAATGCGAATGGTTTGCGCGAGCGTTTACACAAACGGGTGCTTTTTGAATCGGTCGTACGTATGCGAAGGTTTTGCAACCTTGACCTCTCGTAATTTTGACATTTGTAGCGTAGATATGTCATCGAAACCACTCAGAGAAATCTGTTTTATTTCACATTGCTTTTTGTTCGAATTTTTAGAAAAGCATAGACAATTTTACGATTTTTTCTGCGTAGAACTACCTATATCGTTTTTCGTTGACACAAGGTTTCAAAAATACGATCAAGTGCTATTTTTGAAACGCGAAATCACTTAAACTAATGGTTTTTCCATTGAAAACAATCGTTCGTTAAGTGACTCCGCATCTGAAAAATAGCCCCTCAATTTGTATTTTACGCGAGCGGTGAGTTGGAAAACTACACGTTTTGTGTTCCGGTAAGTCACTTAATGAAAAATAGCACTCCCGGCCCTGAACTGTGTGAAGTGAACGAGTTCATGCAAACCGTAGATATAGGAGTACTTCACACTTTGAATAACCGTTTTTTCACCGTCCCGGCTCCCGGCACTCCCGGCCGAGTTCCGGTTATGTGTAGCTAGCGCATAAATTGTTTGGCTGTGATTGTGATCTGACAATTATGACATTTGTGACATGATAGGTATTTATGACATGACTCTATTTGTGATTGTGTGTGATGATGATAGGTTTGGTGATGTGATTTTGTGATTCAAAAATAAAATAAAACATTAGGCAGCTTATTAAACATTTTTGCGCTTTGGTATCTACCTAATTTTTCGTTTGAATTTATAAAAATACTGCAAATAGCAAACCATTTTTTGATTAATTTTTACAATAAATAACCAATATGCTTCGAAATACCATTAAATTTCTCAAAACAAGTAACCGATGTGGAAGATTATGTGCAGTGTCTATTTACAGGTATAGCATGTATGTAATCAATATTGATTGTCATTTTAAATTGTAAGTGCGTAAAAGAACATAATAAGAAACTGTATTATTTCAGACACAGCGAATACAGGCAATTCAGTGGATTTCGACCAATAGTTTCCAATAAAAATGTGGGAAACATTTCATCTCTTCTCAACAACTGTTCATGCCGTACCATGTTCATACAAACGCAAGATACACCTAATCCAAACAGCTTGAAGTTTTTACCTGGAACAAAAGTTTTAGAGCCTGGACAAACTATGGATTTCCCAAACATAGGAGCTGCACAATGTAGTCCTTTAGGTAATTATTATTGTACATAATTTTATCTTTATATACATAGATGCGTTGGAACATTTACGAAATTAGTAAGTACTTACATACTGTATTAAGAATAGAGGGTAAATTTTAAGTATTTATCTAAAGAATAATCTATATGTATAAAGAAGCTTATTTGCACAAGCATCAGCACTGCGATCCATATGATAAAATTAATAGCAGGGTAGCTTTTTCTTTTACTTCTAAATTATTCTATTTTATTTATTAAAATGAACTGTTTATTCCAATTAGAGAAGCTTTGCTGGACAAAAATTAAGTTTAAATTTTGCCAAAAGTTTTTGATAAACTCAAAAACAAAAATTATAGCGACCTTCATGAAGGTGAAATTTTGGCCAAAGGGTGTTTGCATTACTGCTTCTGCAGAAAGACACCCGAAAATCTAATGACTTGTTATGCAGCCTTTACATGTGCTGTATTTTGAATTTAAATTAAGTTTATTATATTATATTGCCTAAAAGAAAATATTAATTGAATATATACAGACAGACTAATATATAAAACAACTATGTAATGATAATGTATTTTTAATTTCCATTGGATATAGGTACAGGGTGATTTTGAATGTCATAGCTATATTCAAGAAAGTACTCTTAAAGTGTAATAAAAAATACAATATTCTGTCAATCGTAACCAAAAAACTAAAGTTATCAACCGACCTATTTGAATTTTACCGCCTGCTATTTACGCCACTAGACGAAACCTACTGACTTCCTATAAGCGACGACGTCTGAGCTTATAGGAAGGAAAGTCAGTAGGTAAGCCATTTATTAGGAATTTGAAAGGTCAAAAATAAGTCTTTTTTCTTATGATTTTGTGTTCTATTAGTGATTTTGATTTCAAGATTTCAATATCAGCTAGTCAGCACAACTTCAACCTGTATTTTTTATCGATGGGAAACTAGAAAAGGCCTTCCTAGTATTGGTGCTAGCCTAGTAGTGGGCCACAATAGGCTAATAAAAAGAAACATTAATCACAACTTGTCCCATTTCAGCAAAAATGCTATTCCGCATTGATGGAGTAAAGGCCATATTCTTTGGTCCCGAATTTGTGACTGTTACAAAACAAGATGATGATGTGGAATGGAAGATTTTGAAGCCAGAAATTTTTGCAACAATCATGGACTTTTTTGCAAGTGGCCTGCCTGTGATGACCGATGCTAAGCCTTCAGGAGAAACACGTAACTATTTTCATGTAATTTGAAGTCCATCTCACCATCATTAGAATGAATAAATATAATCATTTCCCCACTCTCTTAGTTGTCTTTCATTTGAAATATGTTTAATGAAAATGATAGTTTTCTATTTTACATTCAGTCAATTAGTATCACAGAATTTTTTGTTTCTTAATTGATTATGCAATCTGTCTCTGATCTGTCTAAGAGTGAATCTGCTCTTCTCGTTTTATTGCTTATTTGCCAAGTAGAAAATACTTGGAACAGAACTTATACATACCTGTATTTTAGTTTTATTGAAAAAGAAAACTCAAGAAAACTTAATGTTATCATGAATTTTTCAGAAATCTGCCAAGTAGCAAACACTTTGGAACAGAATTTATCCTAATTACACACCTGTATTTTAGTTTTCTTAAAAATAAAACTCAATGTTATCATTAATTTTCTAGAAATCAACGAGGATGACGATGAGATAGTACAAATGATAAAAGAGTTACTGGACACGAGAATCAGGCCAACAGTTCAGGAAGATGGTGGAGACGTGCTTTTTGTGGACTTTAAGGATGGAGTGTTAAGGTTGAAAATGCAGGGCTCCTGTTCGTCTTGTCCTAGCTCTATTGTGACTTTGAAAAACGGCGTAAGTACAATATTTCCACTGATTATTTATTTATAATTGGCTGCATCAAATAACCCTTGTGTTTTTTTTGGCAGCACTTGACAGCTGAAATACCTAGGCATAAAAACTGTTGACCAACTGAAATGGAATTTTTTCTATTTTGAAAGGACACCTAATCATCATCATCATCAGGTCTTTTTGTCTCCACTACAGGAGCACGACCCGCTTTGTACTACCAGAGCTATACTTAGAGCAGCCAGAGGACTTTGGCCTACACTCTCCTTGCTGGCCAGACAGGATGTCTCATTGATGTTTATAAGCTTTGTTTAGCTTGTATTTCCTTATTCGCCTTCTACGACATCCACGGAATGACTTGGAGTAGCCTTCTACTCTGCCGGAAACCACACGGCTTACAAAAGACACCTAATATATTACACAAATAAAAATAGGAGTCCATGTACCCTTAAATTCAAATGGAACTACAGATTTGGACCGTTTATATATCTTTAAAAGTATATAAAATCGATTTTCATTTCAATTTGTAACCAAAAAGGTTTCATTTATAATAATAAAAAAAAATTGTCTTATTTTTTTAATAGGTCCAGAACATGATGCAGTTTTACATACCGGAAGTACTTGCTGTTGAACAAATTGACGACGAAGGTGAACAGTTGAGCGAAAAGATTTTTAAGGAGTTTGAGCAACTGAAAAGCAAAGAGCAGAAAAAGGAATGAAATTATTTAATCTGATTTGTAAGTAGTCTATAGAGCTGTATTGTATATAATATATATGTAACTAGTTTGGTTACCTATTATATTTTAGGGTGTGTATAAATGTGTCAGCCAAACTACACTAAACTAAGGTTTCTTATACACAACACAATTTAGCATACAATCTGCTGTAAATGTAACAATCTGATGTAGATTGTAACATGTGTAGGTAGAAGTTTTGTGGCCCAAAACACATGCCTTAGGTCACAAGATGTATGAGACTTGTTTCAATAACTTACGTCAGCCTGAAGTTTTGCTTAAAAACAGCACAACATTGTAATAAAGACGCCGAAGGCCTCGACGGGCGTGCGAACCATTAGCGGGTTCGCATGCGGCAGGCGTGCGAGGTTCACACTTAGGCTTGGTGACCACACAAACGGACTTCCGTCTGGTACCCACTTTTTGTTTGGAAGCATGGTGTCACAGAATTAATATGAGTATTACATTACCGTCCCCCGTCGCACCTTTCCCCCGAACGAACCCCCGAAGCAAGACGAGAACGGGGGCGAGGTGCGAGGACGGGGGATGTGGACGCATATTGCGCGGGACCTTGGAGATTCCGTTCTGTATGTAATACTCATATAAATTCTGTAACACCGTGCTTCCTAAAAACAACGTGGGTACCAGCTGTCATCTGTAAATGGTACCTAGTTGTTGAACAATGTCTTATGGCTTGAATAATCTGACACTTGTGTTGGACACTTCTGTTACAATATATCATGTAATATGAAAAACAAACAAGTTTCTAGGCTCTTTATTCACGGGCAAAAGCCTCATCTTTAATATCTTGTATACAATGTCCTTTTTAATTTAGTACAAATATATTAAGGGGTGGTTCAGTCCATCATTTAAAAAAAAAATTCCTAATGAATGTATATCGTAATACGAAAAAAAATATTTAGGTTCTCATACAAATCAAAGTAGTCACATGATATCATTACTATGGAAAATGAAATTTGTTTTTTCGTTTTTCGATATACATTTATCGGGAATAGTTGTTCGAAATGATGGACTGAATCACCTCTTAAAATATTTGTACTTAATTAAAAAGGACATTGTATATCTAGTCTGCGACCGTATATTTTGGTTGTAAATTACCTATATTGAATTGTAGTTATAAATAAATTGTTATATTTATCAATCAAAGGTTCTTTTATTATTACTAGTGGTTCGCCGCGAACTTAGACCTCGCGATTATTATTCCAAAATAGAATCCCACCAAAAACATTTTCATGTAAAAATGTTGCCAAGACTAGTCTACATAGCTTACCCTGTGAAAAAGTTATCAGATCTCGTATAAAGCCAAGCTCTGAAGACTACACGCTCTAAACCAACAAGCTCTACACTACGCCTTAATCAAAATCTATAAAAAAGTGGTCAGATCTCGTGTAGAGCCAAGATTCTTGATCTATGCGCCCTTGCCGTGTGTGAAATAAAACGGCCAAGCCACACGTCTACAAACTTCCACCTCCTGTTCCGAGGGGAAAGGTTAGGTTTGGTTTTTTTTTTGTTGTTTTTGTAGTAATATTAGCTTACATACCAAATTTCAGCGTTCTAGGACTTCAGGAAGTACCTTAAGAATTTTGATGATCAGTGAGTGAATCAGTGACGAAATCGGGGGCTTTCAGACATTAATAAAATCTAAAGCTACGACATTCACACTTTGTATTTTTAATGACTGTATTGGTGTCAATATATCTTGAAATTTTTATCTATTTAGCATCATCCAAACCAAAGTTATGAGAGTTCAAAAAAACGACGAAACATTTCAAGAAAAGGTAGGTTGTGCCCTTGCGCTCCGCTTGGCTCGTCTTGGCGGGGGCATTCCCGTGCCCCCAGATTAAAATGAATTTTAATATCCAGTAAGACTGTGTGTTTTTTTCAGATTTTACAACCTTCTTTCTTCTTCTATTCTGAGCTGATAAGTTCATTTTTTTTCAAAACGAATTAATTTAGAACCTGGATCTAATACAATATCCGTAAGACGTTTCGAACTTGAAAGAGCAACGTATGTACGATTGTACACCCGGTCGCCAACTCTTTTACGCCAATATCTACGACTACTTTATTCAAAGTCCTTGCGATTTGTGCACAGTTACTGCCTAGGCAAATGTCAATGAAAATTGCGTACGTGAGCATGAAACTTGGCCTGTCTTCCGCGATGGGATCATGGGTGGAATGGAATCCGTGTTCTGGTGAAGATTCTTCCTCTCGAACCTCCACAGCGTGCTCACGAATTGAGTGCAAGCGCTTAAAGTTCAGGGAATAGTTCATGCTCTATTACTTCCCTTGCGTGCTCACGCTGTGAACACAAGCTTTAGAGGCGTTCGGCCGAATTTTCTTGCTGACGAAGCTCCCTTTTACGTTGGGAAAGATTTCTGCGATTGATTTGATTTAAGCGATTGATGTGCTCTCATTGGCACGAGAAGTACTGGCATCTAAAGTTTGCTCAACAAAATTGTTAAATTTAGTAATCAATCAAACTAAGCCAAAACTGAAAATAATGCAGTATAACCGCCGGTTCCCATTAGTGATATTTTTAGGAGCCGGCGCCGGCAGCGGAGGCACTCCCTAAAAAAAAGTTATCGTCATTTGAATGAACTCAAGGCACGGGTTTGCCTGCAAATATATAGCAATCTTAAATAAGTTACATAGGAAATTTAAAATCCAAACTCAATTCATCATCATTATACGATAGCATTATACCTATAAAAATATAAATATAAGCGAAAATCAGTTTGATAACATCTTGGTATGCCCCAAATAACATGCCTATTAATTCTTCAAGAATCCGCTAGATGGTGCTGTTTCATTTAATTCATTTCTACAACGCGCATAAGCTAATAATGTCGTATAGAAATAATTTCTTTGAGTTTACTTTTCCTCAAAGAATTGCTTAATGACCAAAAATATTTTATTCTGTTAAATATAGTAATACTATCTCGTGATATGACAAGTTTCACCCCAATCTGATTAACGGTTCGGAAGTTATAGATCAATAATTATTTTCACAAAAATGCGTTTATCTCAGAAACGGCTGAACCGATTTTGATGCCAAACGAACTTAAAAATTCTATGAATAGTTGCTACACTCATTCTTAATATCATCAAAATTAGTTCAACGGTTCGAGAGTTATCGTGGAACATATATACATACATACAAACATACATACAAACAATGTGTTTTTCGCCCCAACTTGAATTGTAGACCTTGCTCGCTTCGCTCGCTCGGTCAAATAGCCTATAATTATATAATTTATTTTGAGTTTAGTTGATATTGGGTAGAAAAAAGATACAAATCATATTATCATCTTAATTTATTACTTACGCAGTATAAATATAATGAGTAAAGGATAGAATTATGAACTATTTAAAAAAGAATTTATTTCTAATAACATACTAGCTAATGTTTTATTTTACAAAATTATATTAAAATAATTAATGATAAGTTTGTATGTACTAAAATTAAATATTTTCAAAGTTTTTCGAGTAGGCTTACGAGTATCTACAAGTATTCGAAAGTTGTTATTTATTTGTATGAAGCAATGACACTGGCTATACCAAGCTGGTTAACAAAAGAATTTGTTATTTTCAAAAATAAATTAGTTATTTTTTGATACAAGATGTTTTCACATAAACCTATTTCATTATGCATAAAATACTGTACAGTGGCAGTGTAACAGAGGATCTTAAAATATAAAAATATGTATCTTATGAATATTACATAAAACCTAAGATGTTGGAGACTAAGATTAAAGCAAATTAGACAAGTAACTAGTCAGATACAATTCGTAGGTACCTTTTATTATTTTGACTTGAACAAATTCATACAGTAAGTACTATAAAATAAATGGATAAGACGGATTTATACATAAATAAAATCATTATTGTCTGCGTAGGCGTCGTGTATAGGCCACAATGAATATAAGTGTTACAAACATCGAGGCGGCCAGGCGCCTGCAGCCGGGCCTCTCAACACCCTACACAAGACGAGAACGGGGGAGAGGTGCGGGGACAGGGGACAAAGACGCATAATGCGCAGTATGTAATACTCATATTATTCTGTGCCCTATAGCCACGACGATTTGCCTAGCTCTCAAGCATTTTAGAAATGTCACACGATTTCATTGTTTAAATTACAAAGTATATATTGGTAAAGGATAAAAGTAAAATTTACATTGCGGATGACATTCCTCTTAACTATTCGGTCATTTAAAATTAAAATAATTTAGAAATTTTAAAGTAAATCTGTCATAAAAATCTTTGTATTGATATTTCTGTTTTTTAGACAAAGCAATTTCGTAGTCACGGAGTGTTAAAATAAGATCCTGATTTTATTTACAATGTTTTGTGATCCTAATGATCAATCAACATTACTTCGAACAAAATAGGCAATGCATGTTTACAACCGAAAAGGGAGTAAACATACGAATCAATACGAACAACTTTTACTACGGGATCATCCCTGAAATCGCAAAAAATGCAGCTCCATACATTTTTGCGCAATAGGTATTTATTTTTGTATGGTGCTGGTTTTTTTTTGCGATTTTATTGACGGTCCCATTGTAACACCCTCACATTGCTTAGTACTTTCACTCCCTTTCAGGTTGATACCTTATTTTCGTTACACGTTGTATAAATAAAAGACCGGGCTACAATCATAACCCGATTATTCATTTTCTTAAACTTGGAATCCCAAGTTTAAGGGTTACACCGGCACACGCAGCAGGATGGAAACAGGAACCAGTCCATGAAGATGCCCATACAGTCGTTGCTAGGGTCGTAGGCCAGCAGCCGATGCCATTTGTACTTCTGTTCGCAACCGCAGTCGCCTGAGCAACGCGAAGTTGTGGTTTTGCTGGAAAAAGAAAAACTATGTAAGTATAGGGAACAATGATGTCTGACTCTACTTGGATGATCCTGCTATTTATTATCGACAATAAGGGCTTGGTTCCTTCTTGCCTGTTGCAAAGATAATATAATTATTAACGTAACAGATACCCAACGCCAAGGAAACTATTGGACAGTAAGTAGGCAAAACTGGAGTTGCGGGGTAGCCTCACAGAGATGGCAGCACACATGACTAGGTAGCAAAAAAGTGACAAAAAAGTGTTGAATATACTTTAATACTATTTATTGCATTGCATGTAAGTCTTTTTTAATTAATTGAACGTACTACTTTATATATAAATAATTGTAAGTAGTAAAAGATTTTAATTTTTAATTATTTCCTTACAGCGCCATCTAATGACAAAGAAGAGAAAGAATTATGTTTATAAAGCGTTGGTAGGGGCACAGACATCTAGGTATGTGGGTAAGCGTGCCTTTTGCATACAACTTATTTAAAGCAATAAATGATTTGTGTGATAACCGAATGCCCGCTTATGTATGTATAGGTATAAGTAATTCATTGATTATTAGAACAGCACACAGAGCCGCAGGCACGCCTGTAAAAGTATTGACCCATTTTGAAAATCGACCACAAAACTATAATTAGATAAATATTTATTTTGATGCGGTATGCTGGTTGGCTGGGAGACTAAGAAAAGAAACTTAGGATTTACCTATCAGCTGCTTCCCTTCCTGCGCAGATCGTTTAAGCCGATTGAGGAAATGGGTGATGATAATAGCAACCCATTACTATTTTGATTCCTGTTTCGTTCACCATTACGCTAGACGTGGCCATTGGATATTGCGGCCCTGGGCTCAAAACTGTAAGACTCAATTGCTCTGTCCCATATGGATAAAGACATGATAGAACATGTATTTGTCGTGTGGTTTCCGGCAGACTAGAATAGGGCCGCTCCAAGTCCCGTGGATGTCGTAGAAGGCGACTTAGGAAATACAAGCTAAACAAAGCTTAGTTACATTAATGAGAACTCTCCAGCCCGTCTGGCCAGCGTGGAGAGTGTAGGCCAAGTCCTTTGGCAGCTCTGGCCAAGTATGGCTCTTGTAGTACAGAGAGGGTTGTGCTCCTGCAGTGGAGACAAAAAGACCTGATGATGATGAGAACGTATATCTTTTAATTTCGACACAAACTACTCACGTGCATATCTCCTGGTGGATGGCTTGCTCGAAATGCATTGTGTTAACAATGGCCCGGAGTTTGGTCGCGGAGTTCATTGCCCAGTACGGCGTGGTTATAGTCGTTTTGCTCTCGCAGGCGTCTACCCTGAAAAACAGAATTTGAAGAGTTAGCATTGACGTAAACCATGACAGTAACTTTGGAGTGTTTGGTGGTCATGTTTTGCTGGTCCTTTTAAGATCCAAAAATAACACTTATTCTTAATAACACTTATTTCTTCGGAAAGTTCTCGTGAGTTATAGTTACCTATGCTTAGAAAAAAAGTTATACTTTGATGAAACGTACTTCTCTGCACCAGCTTCGGTCAGCGTAGGCGCATGGTTCTTTGCCTGTATAGAGAAAGAAGGAGTTTCCATGTTTCCATAGTGTTTAGATCCGTCGTTGAGCGCGGTCGTCAGACTTTGATTCCACCAGACAGGGCTGGACTGGGCTGGGTCACTTGAGCCCGGGTACAGAATTTAAGTATTACGTAGGTACATAACGGAATCTCCTAAGGTCCCTTGCCCGCCCTCGCATCTCTCTCTATTCTCGCCTTATCGAGGGTGTTAAACGGGCGAATACACTCACATTGCCGTGTGCACGGATTTACCTGTAGATTTGTTTTGTAGTAGTAGTAAGCATAAATGATACTCCGCTTCTATAAAGTGCCTTACATGTGCCCAGAGTGCCAGGGCTCTTAATTGGGGAGAATGTGTAGGTACCTAGTTATTGATATTATCAATTTGCTTACTCACGTTCGAATAAAACACCGACCAGATCTTTAATCTGGCACCGTGGAGCTCTGGTTATACAAATAAGCAGGTATTAACACTATAACTTCTTACCGATCAGTACTGTTTCCCGCACGAGCGTCCGGCGGAGTAGGCGCTTGATTCGTCTGCCTGACGTGGCGGAAGAAGGAGTCTCCATGGTGTAGGTCCGGCGTGCCAGGCGCGCGCCGGACCCGACTCCCGCCCGGTGTCGTGAACGTCCCGTACATACGTTTTATTAACGCCTTATTCTCGTCTATGAAGGATTCTATTTTGTCTCTGAAATTTGAATAGCTCAGTGTTAGAATGTCGACAAAAAATTGAAACTAAAAAAAAACAAGATTTACATAAATAATTGTAAAGTCTCAGTTTCGAGACTTTCAAGATTGGTCAATATGCCTGCTTTGTCCGGTCGCATTTCTCGAGCGATTCATGTTCATGTGACATTTTGTCGTCGATTCAGTTTTTCGAAATTTTCAAAATGGTGAAAATATGGATGTTGTAGGTAGGTGAACATAACAATTTCAGCCATTTTTTTTAATGTCATTAAACTTTTTTGTTAACCTTATTAAGAAGCAACTTTTTTGTCTGAAAACTTTTTAATCCGATGAACTTCAACAGGTGCGCTCGCGAGGTTTACACCTTACAGAGCCACTAGTAATTATCGAATCTGCCTTAATCCATGATCCAGCAGGTTTGATAAAGGCTTAGAAAAAGTAAACTTATACCTAGTTAGTGAGAAATAACTTACAAAGGATAAGCACTGCCTGCCGTCGGGCAGTACAACTGGTAGTTTCTCTTCACGCATGGGATGCCCCTGATAATTTGCCCTTGAAGTTCGTAGCCCAAGGCTAATGAAAGTGCAGTCCACAGAATCTGTAATGAAACGAAGACATCATTTAACTAGGTATTTAGTCGGTCCAAAATCTAATAAGGTATCTACACCATCTCTCTCTCATCTCAGCGCTGTCCCAGTTGCATCCTCAGATATAACGCTGAGAAGCCCGGGGTCCGCTTTCCAACTTTTTCTTCTCTAGGTGTCTACAACCATATTGTCATACTATGCGTTAAGACTAAAGGCGATATTTTTTATACAGCTGATGAGTAGGAAAATAGATCGGTAAAGGACCTGATGGTTTATGTGGTTAGTCCCTATTGGCACTTATATCTGTGGTATTGTCTTAGCCATGTCTTAATACAAAAAGTACAAGTTCTGTTTAAAATGAGAAAGGAATCAATTTAGTTTTTTACTTAATTACTTTTTAATACGAAATAGGTTGACGTCAGGCTGGCGTCCGGTCGTAAAACCACAGTCATTACAGTTTAATGGTTTCTTCAACACTGTTTAAGGCACCTAGGGTTATCTTTGATACCTATGCATGTCACCAGAGAAGAAAAAGCCGGAAAGAGCACCTCGGGTTCCGAAGCACGATATATAATTAAAGGAACCGAAACCCGAACTGCGCTTAGTGATTAACTGATTTGAAAGAAGATGAGAATGTGTGGAAAACTGGTAAGTACTCATGCATAAGTATATTACAATACAATACAAAAAACTTTTTGTATTGTATTGTATTGTACTAGATGAGAATGTGTGGAAAACTGGTAAGTACTCGTGCATAGATTTCCATAAATTTAGACGGTTTATGTACCTAAGGGCCGTATTTTCGCTCTTTCCAAGATTCGAAGAGTCGCAGATGGAGTCGTGAATAGGTTCCTATTATCACCTATAAGTTGACATGATTAAGACCTATGCTTTAAGAATAAGAAAAACTCACACTTCGTAATACTAGTCGTATCTATATAAACTGTACAAAGTTTGCATCACGATTGGCGTCTATCTGAGAAAAAAATCTTGTACACTCCCATAAAAAATATTAATAAAACGAAGATGTTGTCCTTAGATAAAATCTCATTGCAAAATCAGTAGGTAATTGCAAAACGTGTGTTCAAAGTTAGCTTGGCAGTATGCGCATGACCAAAATAAAATCATTTCCGTGTTGGTAAGGTGTGTTGATTGGAAAAACTGGGAGGATTTGATAAGCTGCTTTATTTTATTATTTATTAAATGTTTATTTATCAAAATAGTAGAAAAGGAGAACTTAATGCTAATGCATTCTCTACCAGTCAGCAGATATAAATTTATGATCGACTAGCTGTGCCCGCGGGCTTCACTTCCCGTGAGAATTTCGGGATAAAACTTTCCTATGTCCTTCACTGTGTCTAAAACGATATCCATACCAAATTTCATTCAAATCGGTCCAGCCGTTCAAGCGTGATGGCGTGACCTAGAGAATTGGATTAATTTTTAGGGTTCCGTAGCCAAATGGCAAAAACGGAACCCTTATAGATTCGTCATGTTTGTCTGTCTGTCTGTCTGTCCGTCCGTATGTCACAGCCACTTTTTTTCCGAAACTATAAGAACTATACTGTTGAAACTTGGTAAGTACCTAGATGTATTCTGTGAACCGCGTTAAGATTTTCACACAAAAATATAAAAAAAAACATAACTTTTGGGGGTTCCCCATACTTAAAAACTGAAATTCAAAAAAATATTTTTTATCAAACCCATACGTGTGGGGTATTTATGAATAGGTTTTCTAAAATTATATAGAGGTTTCTTATATCATTTTTTTCTAAACTGAATAGTTCGCGCGGGTTCCAAAGTGGAAAAATGTGTCCCACCCCCCCCCTGTAACTTCTAAAATAAAAGAATGATAAAACTAAAAAAAATATATGATGTTTATTACCATGCAAACTACCAACGAAAATTGGTTTGAACGAGATCTAGTCAGTAGTTTTTTTTAATACACGTCATAAATCATAAACCGCAAACTACTTTTCATTCAATCAATTCAAGTAGAAAAGAAATAGCATACTACAAGACTTATATTATGTTACTTGCTGCTACGGAACCCTTCATGGGCGAGTCCGACTCGCACTTGGCCGCTTTTTTTAACATTAGATAAGCGCCTACAGGTACACACAAAATCTCGAATCCACATTTTCTTCTATAGTGAGTTAATTACACGTTATTATAAGAAAAGTCTGGCGAGAAAGAGATCGAGAAAGACATGGTTGTATGCGTTGGTCTGATCATGGGGTGATTCTCACACGGTTTTTATATGAATCTCAGGATTTTTCAACAAACATCCATGAGAGCCTGTAGTGATTGCCCATATGTTCGCTTAGTTTCGCTTACTTGAACCAAAGTCATCTGCAGAGTACAAAACCGAATGGCGGAATACCGGATGACCCTTACATTACCCTTAGCATTGATTACTATGATACGACATGATAGGCATCATGTCCCATTTTGTTCGACATTACAATGAAACGAGAATAGGTACTTAGATTTCTAATTAGATACAATACCTGAACTTCAACCTAAGCCAAAAAATGACAATAAGTCATAAAAACAAAATCTTCATAGGCAGGTTTTAGGTATTCCTAGGGAAAAATATCGGGACAGCAATTTTTGCAGGAGTTTCGGACCGGGGCGAGTTTTGTGCGTGCAATATGCGCTAGGTAATAAAATAAAATGTACTCACATAGAATTTTGACCAGAACAAATCCATATCCGGATCTGAGCGTTTAATTAACACGTCCGACTACTGTACACCACGATAATTAACTGAATGCAAAACAAATGCTACCAAAAAAAGACGTTACGCTCCATGGTTTCTTCGACGCATAGTACTTGCGATCCTGAGATGTTTCTCGGTATTTCCTTGTTATCAAATACATACTGAACTTTTAACCGATAGCTGAAGAAGGGTAATGTTTTTTAAAACAGGTATTTAGGTAACTATGTTTTGTAGGAATCATTGTCATAAGAAATCACGTAGAGTCACCGGTTATTTTTTAATAACTCGTAAATTGCTTGTTTTTGTGGTAATGCTGTGGATTAATTTAATGTTATATGGCATATTTTAAAAACAAAACATTGCATATACCTACTAAGTATATAGGTAAAGTTAATTATCATTATGATACAAACACCTTTCAGAACATATTACATTATTATAAACATTATATTTATTAGAAAGTCGTCCCTCTGGAATTACCTAACTTACTTAACATGAAATAAGTACGTACATATGTAGTTTTATTTTTATAAGACATGTCAAAAATAAAATATAGGTAAATAAAATACAGGTAGAAAAAAATTGGTACCTAAGTACCTCCTTAAGTTTATTTTTTATACTAATTAACCTAAAGTTTCGTGTACCTATATTGTCCCTGTTTAAATTTTTCTTTTAAGGAATGTAACACACACTTATTACTTAGTATATCACTTTGTTTAGCTAGAATGCTATATTAATACTCATATCATGCGCCTGTGAATTTATACGAAAGCGCAGCCTACGAGAATAACAATTGAATGTTCTTCAAACGCAGGCACTATCGGTTCGTCGATAAAACCATTTCTCCGTACTAACATTGACATTTTATTAACATTTTATTTTACTTGTCCATGTAAATAAAAGTGAAGCTTAGAACGCATGAATAAACCACGTTCATTGCAATTCAAAATAGCAATCGCTACAAAACTAGTATTCGCGCAGAATACTGAGATTTCCTACCGATGTATTTGCATACAAAGTCGTTCTTTGTCATAATATAAAATACAAAACTTTGAGCCGATGGATAATGTGATTTATGACACCAATTGCGCAATTTATAAAATGTAAACTGGATCGTTTCATTTGTTAAGCAAGAGCTTAAAACTTTGTATCATATTAGAATACAAGTGTGTCAATAACCTTGCAAAGTATGAAATAAATTTACATATATTTCGTCAAGAAAAAGTATGCGGCGCCTCTAACTGACGGCGTCTTCTACTCTGGCCATTGAATAATTTTCTCAAGATGTAGCATTACGTACGATTTCCTAAGCTAAAAAATATTTAATAATAATATTTGTACCGTTTCCCTTACCAAGCAAGATATTTTATGAACGCTGGTGTTACATCTACAGATTTATTTATCAAAGCTCATGGCGCTTAAATGTCGTTCAAAATGATTTATTGAAGGCTCCAACATCCTCTGGAACTTCGCATTTAGAATTCGCAATTGTAAAACTCATCTGCTCAATGTAATCGTTTAATTTTTTATGTTCGTTATTTAGTTTTATGTATCTCGCAATCGCAGCTAAGGCTAAGCGGAATCATTGATTTAAAAAAATAATTAATTGGAATCTATGCCAACCAATTAATGTATTTTAAAAACTTGTCTAACGATCAGTTAGGCCGTTTTAATTTGTTGATGACATCGTAACTTCATGGTTGACGGTGCTAGGTTTTACTTCGTTTTTTTTTTAAATCATTAGTTGTGATCACGAAGTTGTGATTGTGATCAATGAAAATTTCTACGCATGTGCCAACGTGATATTATGTATGTCTCCATTGAAAGTCCTGTGTGTAAGTATCTTACTTAAAGTGTATTCCCATATATTCTAAGATTTTAAGATACTATTAAATTAAAGTTATAATATTATGTAATTGTATTGTTAACATTAAATATTTCACTGAGTCTACTTCTCTGTAATTTTAATTTGATCCATTCCATGTACATAACATTGAGTAGAGATGTGGCAGATTTTTTTTGGCTCATTAGATAGATTACTAAAAAGTATGGTTCACGTACACATATTTTTCTTTACTCTGAATAGTAATTAATGACGAAGATACAGCGCATTTAAATTTCGCGTAACATCACAATCAGTTCAGTCAGTCACTCCGAAACTTCCAAGCTCTGTATCTTTATGAATTTTTAGTACTTTGCTAAACGAAAAAATATGGGTCCTTTATTTTTGGGTAATCTAGTTGACGGACTAACTAAAATGATATATTTATTACCTTGTCCATATCCCTATTGTTTCTAAACAATGACTGATAATCAAAATTGTTTGGCATGCCATTGTACTTTGGTTAAACAAGCGCACCTATCAATTGTTGCCACCAGTATTATAAATACATTTGATCACAGATTGATTTTTGAAAATTATTTCATCTCATCTCATCTTAAGGTCCTTTTAGTCTCCACTGCAGAAGCACGACAATCTCTGTACTACTAAAGCCGTACTTGGCCAGTGTAGCCAGACGATTTAGCCTATATTCTCCACGCTGGCCAGACGGGTTGGAGAGTTCTCATTGATCTTTATAAAGCTTTGTTTAGCTTGTATTTCCTAAGTCGACATCCACAGGAAGGCTTTTAGTGGTCCTATTCTACTCTGTCGAAAAACAACCCGGCACATTTTGAATATGATACATTTTGAGCCGCTCTGAGTAGGTGATCCTTTTAATATTTATAGAAAATTTAATAATTATTGAGTAACGATTGCAGCCCTCGACCCACTGGATCAATCATCATCATCATCAGGTCTTTTTGTCTCCACTGCAGGAGCACGACCCTCTCTGTACTACCAGAGCCATACTTGGCCAGAGCAACCAGAGGACTAGAATCAATATAAAACTGTATTTATTATTCATATCGGCATTGACGGATCTTGGAGGGATTCTGACTCGTTTATTAATATATATTTGAAGCTATTAAACCGAAATATGCAATATATAACTTGTATTTATTTTTATTGCAGTCATAATGGTAAGATAACAACTTAGATCAGTAAAATAAGTGCTCTTATAGTTAATTTGGTAATAAAATTAACATGCATCCAAATCACTCAAAGGCCACGTGTTAGCGAGATTTTGTCAATACGAAAAATAGTGTGTTTTTTGTCATATACGAATATATCTCAGTATTAAGAACTTCTTCCGCCCACTGCTGACCATAGGCCTCTCTTCGTCCACGCCACCATCTCGGTTCTGTGCTGCTGAAGAAGTGCTGACATGATGATGATGATGATGAAGCACATATATAATATAATACAAACAAAAGTGCGCGCCTTTTTAACAAGATTTCCTCAGACATCAAAATATTAACTCGATCGATGTATTCAAGAAACAATTAGTCAAGCACATAATTTCAATTTACTTGTCTGTTTTATTTTGTTTATTAGTGTGATAACGGATATATATTTTATGTCTTGTATTTTATATTCTACTAATGTAAGTGATATAAAATATGTCTTTATGAGAATAAAAGTTTTGAACCTAAACCTACTTGTATTGGTTTTACCTAAACGTACGTATTGTACGATAGTACCAAAAGCACGTTTGAGGCTCAATGCAGACGACAGACTAAACCGTGCTGCACTTTTTAGTCTGTAAAAATAGAACCCATGGAATCACATGCAGACTGCGTATGATTCCATAGGTTCTATTTTCACAGACTATCACGACTTAAGAGTGCAGCACGGATAGTCTGTCGTCTGCGTTGGGCCTGAAAGGCACATTGACTTTGGGTCTGCCTGACACCGGCGTCGCGCCTTCGAATTAGGAAGTTTCCTGCGTCAAAAATAAATTATTTGGTACTGTTAATAGAATAAGACGTCACAAAATAATGTCACTTGTCATTAATAATAAATAAATAAATAAAGACATAGGGACAAATTACACTGATTGAGCTAGCCCCAAAGTAAGTTCGAGACTTGTGTTATGGGATACTAACTCAACGATACTATATTTTATAACAAATACACATATAGATAAACATCCAAGACCCAAGACAATTTGAAAAAGGCCATTTCCCAACTTGCCCTGACCGGGAATCGAACCCTGAACCTCTGGGCACTAGCATGGTGACCACTACGCCACTGAGGTCGTAGTCATTGATTATATCCATGTTAAACGAGGTCTTAGATTTGTTATTGCGGAAAAACTTTAAATAATAACTAATTAAGAGCGCTATTTGACTCCAAGAATCTATGTCGGCATTAGTCTTTATTTCATATAAATCCCATAAAAAATGTTTGTTTTGACGTTTAGAAAAAAAGTGTCTGATTTGACTCGTTGTAAACATCTCTATCCCACAAAGCCATGCGATCGTCTTGACAAATGATCTAAACTTATCAACGTTATGTCTTAGTCACTTTGATACATAATTAGTAATTTTATATTCTACCCACGGTGTTGCGAATCTTCGCAGTGACATACAAGGCAAAAACAACATTATTAGCATATGTTTAGAACTGAAAATAGAACAGCATGTTTATATAAAATTTGACATTTTCGCGTGAGTCACGGTGACAATGAGTTCGTTTACTTCGGATTTGGAAATCCTGATTAATAATGAAATGGCTAAAACAAGTTATCAGCTGATGATATCGTAATATGCCAAAAGAATTAATTGCCTAGCAACACTATTAATAAACACTATTATCATGGCAGACTTTATGCTATTTACCTATTTATTTATCTTCATAAAACATTTTTACTTTACATATATAAAAATTACAATGATATTTAAGTAATTACGACATTTCTCACCCGTCTTTTAACATTTCTACTGCAAAGGGTGCCCAATACACTAGCCGCGTTACCACGCTGAATGGCAGTGACCAACCTATCCATCAGGAATGAGACAGTCTGTTATTTTGTCTGTACTCGTCTTTCCCTTACCATTTTCTGCCTACGTGACGCCAGTATTGTCCACACGTCCAAGTATTGCATGCCCCTCTACCTATCGTAATGGCCCATAGTCACCACTGCGTTTTTCTAGTTCAAAGACCTTGACAATGAAATATGTCGAAAAGCTCAGAGATGCTTAGTCGGCGGAGATACGTAAGTACTAGTATGTATCTGTGGCGGAGACAAAAATATTAATAAATAATTGCTTGATCGTGTAAGAAATGAAATGGCCTCTCAAATGGTCATTAATAAAATGTCTATTACAGACAGGTGAAAAGGGTTGAATAGGGTTGAATGCAGTTGAAAAAAAAAAAAAAAACAGTTTCACATCTCCTGTTGGTTGACTGGTAGAAAAGGCCCCTGGCCTTAAGTTCGCCATTTACATGTATATTGCAATGAAGTTACATAAATAAAAAAATAAAGGCTAGAACAAAAAAAAAATACAAACGCCCGTTGATGTCTTTTTTATGGACTGAACATATAAAATTTTTTTAAGTAAAACTAAAACGAATAGCCCAAAGAGTTGAATGATCTTGTAGGTGAGAAATACTATAAGATAGTTGTACCAGTCTAGACTGACTATCTCATATAAATTGGTCACGTACCGTGTTTTAAAAGTGAGCCCACGCGTCCGACCCAAGCGGACTAACCAATTTTTTTTGACAAATGACGAACATATTAGATAAAATGCTAAATGCAATGTATGATATAACGCTCTTAGCTTTAAGTCCGCCAATAGGCATGACGAATGGAAAAATATTTTTGGTCCATCTGTTAGATTATTAAAAAATATTGTACACATATTTTTTATTTTCTCTTAGAAACCAAAAATGACAAAGATACACCGCATTGAAATTTCGCGTGATGTCACACTTAAGCACGATTTTTACTTAAGTGTGACGTCGCAAGCCCCCACTTCTTATCGTGTGTGTTAGTGACTAACACTATTGTCAGAGTTTTTAAACCGCCTTAAAGGCCTCCGACATGGTTTTAGGTAACGACCAATGTCAAAGATAGTGACCGGGACCGACGGCTTAACGTGCCCTCCGAAGTACGGATCATCTTACTTATCGGACAATCAGGTGATCAGCCTACAATAACCTAACCAAACTAGGACAACAACACAAAGTCGTTGCCCCCGCCGGGAATCGAACCCGCGACCTCCGGGGATGAGCCGAACGCTCTAACCACTACACCACGGAGGCAGCCCCCACTCAGAAACTTTGACGCTAAGTATCTTTGTGAATTTTTACTTTTTTGATAAACTGAAAAATACGGGTCCATTATTTTTGGATAATCTAAAAAACGGACTAATTACTCGTACATTCATACTTTTCGGACCCTGTCGTCACCCCTATTATAAACTATTTTAATTGTAGATTAATAAAGTTTTAATAAATAAATAAATTAAATATAAATTTATTTCTAGCATGAGAATAAGGGTGATTGAATATCAAGAATTATTGCCTTTAACTGGCTAGACTGCAAAAAATAAAAGTACTGACATGTCAAGGTTGCTGAAAGCATAAAACTTTTTTAGATGCTAAGATGACGTGTACGATGATGCGTTGATGTCTTTTGATTAAAAAAAACTAAATAGTAGACCTTAAATATTGTAAACGTATATAGGATGTGGTCTGTTATATCGGGCAATCATCTATGTCTACGACACTATATTATTAGTATTTTTATAATAAGTAAAAAGGTAGCAAAAAATTCAATGAAGTACCTATTAACAAGAAAATAGAGTTGAACGGCTCCTGAAGGCAAAGGAAGATCATAAATTACTGTCCACAGCTGTCCAGTAAAGACTGACAGAGTATCCGATAAATTGTTCACGTACAGTGTTTTATCAGTGAGCCCACGCGGTGACTCACGTTCTCAGGGTTGCTGCTTTAGAAAAAACATGCGTATAGACGAAGTGCGAAAATAGAGGCTTTTCCTTTAGTTTGAATATTCATTATCTTTATGTGCTAGAAATTAATTACTCTTTATTCGTTTTCAGTAAAATTTACTAAAGGACAACGATGACTGATTTAGATACTCGTTTCTCTCGAATTTTTCGAAATTCGGCCGTATATTTTAATAATATGACATGTAAAACAAAATTTAAGAGATTGATTTGCAGATATATCGTAAATAACTTGTAAGACGTACGTTGAACTTGCTTAAGGAGGATTTCAAAGAATCTAATTAAATTGGTGCTTTGAATTTGTTCAGATTTTACCTTACTGACTAAAAATATACAGATTTTTTACATTGTCCAAATCAACTTTCCCTAGTCTGGGAGATTTTCCGGGGTTTAGCCTAAAGCGTTTTTTCGCAAATGTGCGTAGAAAAGCTTCACGTTTTCACTTTAAACTATTAACAGTAGTTCTAGTTTATAAAATAGTTTGAATTGTTATCTAGGGCTTGATCAAGACATAATGTTAAATGATATTCCTTTTAAATAGGGGCAGCACCACCCCGAAGAATTCAAGTATCCTGTTAATAGGCTAGATGCGTCTAGCAACCCATCTCTACTTCGATTCCCTTTTCCCATCTTCACGCCAGCCATCATGTTAAGCGAGACCTTTAGGTTTAACAGCCCTAGGCTTGTCTACACCGTTAGGGATAAAAACGTGATAATGTATCTGTATTAAACCAACTGGTCACTTTTATCTGTGGTGCCATTTTTTAAACGCGGAGTCACTAAACGAATGCTTTTTTCAATACAGAAAACCGTTCGTTTCGTGACTCCACGTTTCAAAAAGAGCACCGCTGTTTTGTCTAGTGCCAACCCTACTATATTTAGTGCGACTTAGGTGCGTACGTTTCCTGTCGGCCTACGCCGTCGCAATCCTGAGCAGAATAACATCAAAGTGCAAACTTTATTCCAAGTCCACGTCGACAAATGATAATGCATGGCTAACTTGTATATTTGTAGCATTTACACGTACTAAAAGTAAGTCTTTCTGCGGTTCGTATTGTTTTAAGCCAGCATTTTTAAACGGGGAGGCGTTTATCAGTTCGTCGGAATCTTTTTTTATGTATTTGTGTGTGATTACTCGAAGACGAGTGAACCGATATGAAAAATCATTCTTTTTTAAACTTATTGGTATTGTTAGAATACCGTTAGATTGTCCCATAGAGATTTTATGAAAATTGGTTGTGTAATTTGGTTATAAAGTAGGTCTTTTTTGAAAAATTATTCAATAGAACATTTATTTTTATCGTAAATTTTATTCTTAAAATCGGTGTATTTAAATATTGTAACTTATCGAAATATTGTTTGGAACGAGTATGTTTTAAACGTAAATAAAATAAACCAATAAAATCCTATTTAAACTTAGGGATTTAATACAGAAGAGAATGTGGATTTTTAAATGAATACACCTACTTACTTTCTGAAAATTTTGAAATATAAGTAACCATTAAAGGCCTTGATGCTTTCCAACGTGAGCGAAGGCAAGAGATAGAGATACCTAAAAGAATGTTGTAACCTTTCTCCAACAGTGGGACAATATAGGTTGGTTAAATAAGTTAAAATTATGTTAGGTCTAACCAAATACACTGAAACTATGTAAAGGTTGAATTTAGTCTATGATACTGAACAACTTTTCTTAAGGGATATATATTGATTTTCCCATATTGAATTATGAAAAATAGTTTTTGGCTTATCATACAACCTTGGATCAGCTGATCAGTCAACTAGTATGGGAGGCCATAAAATTCCTTGAGAAAAATTGTTCAAAATCATGAACTGAACTCACCCTTAAAATAGTTTCAGTATATTTTGTTACACGTTATATAAAACAAATACATTATATTTCAATTCTATGAAGAGCAGTCTATTATAATGTTTACAAAATGCACTTTAATGTACAGAAACATGCCCTCTACCAAAACACACAACACAATATAAACAATGTTAAAACATTACGTTTGTATACAGTGCTCTTCTGGCCGAGGTTTCAAAATGCAATTAGCACCTTAACGCTCAAACAAACCGACAAACGTAGGCCGTATAACTTGTCATTTGTTGGAAATATAAATGAACACATTATTTTCTTTTCATTTTTGGTTGCCTAATAATAATACCATCTCACATTTTAGATAAAAAGGTACTAAAAGGCCTCTTCATGTTGGCTTTGGCCCCATGAACGCCTCAAAGGACCGGGTCCCCATGGCCCGTGGCTGAAAAGCGTACCAACATAATAAGATTGGTAATCAAGGTACAGTCGAAGGCAGATAAAAGTGCCGTATGGCCTTTAAAGTCAAGGGTCAGGTTTATCTGCACCCGAATGTACTCATAGCGCACCTCTTTTACTTCAAGTTTTCTCTACAGCTGGATATAGATATCCCTTTAAATTTCCTAAGTGACCAAACAGCATAGCGGTTTCCTTCGACCGTATTCAGATCCTCTCACTATCTGGTAAGTGCGCATACGTGATTTCTATTCAGGAATCTTTATATCCATGGGGGTAGGGAGAGATTATGGATTTCCTTTTACTACGATCCTTGTTCGTAGTTCGTCGAGGTCGACCCGGTTCTGCCTACCCTAATGGGAAACAGGCGTGAAAATATGTATGGGTAGTACACAAGCCCCCCCGATGTGGTTCCCATCTTGTCGCGATGGGGGGGCTCAGTACCTGCGGTTGCCTCGGCCGCAGGGAAGCTAAGAGGAACCCATTGCCCGGGTTGAGGCTTAGGCCTCCCCGAGCCCGGCGGAGGCCATTCCTGGCGGGAATGGCCTGGCTGTGAGGGAAGGGGGTGACGACGACCTCCCTACCATCACAGCCGTGGTAGGGGTCGCGGGGGAAGAGGAGTGTCGGTGTTTCGTTGCCGCTCGCCCTATCCTCCGCGACCAAGCGCGGCCGTGGCGCTTGGCACGGCATCGGTGGGGCCGCAGGGGAGGAGGAGTGTCGGTGTTACGTTGCCGCTCTCCCTATCCCCTGCGGCCGGCTGTGTGGGCCCCGGTCGCCGTCAGGTGGACTGGGGCAGGGCCTGCTTCCGCAGGCCCCAAATTATGAGGGCTGGTTGGACGGTGGAAACGGGATTCCATCGTCCAACGGACAGCCCTCCGGAGTGGAAGGCAGGCGCGTGTGCGTGTCAGCGCGTCTGTCCTTGGGCCAAGAGGCCAAGGCGGCGGTTACTCCGGCCCCTCTGATTCAGCAGAGGGTGCCGTGAGGCCGTTGGCGAGCCGGGGCCGCTTAAGTAGCGGCCGGCCGCGCCGGGGCTGTGGAGCATGAAGAAGCACACGGTCCCGGCCGATAGCGGCTGAGAGGTGACACCGCGGAGTTTTTAGTGGTAACACCACATAACCTTACCGGTGTCCCGTAACCGGTAAGGTATCCGAAGGGATTTTCTCCGCGTCAAAAAAAAAAAAAAAAAAAAAAAAAAAAAAAAAGGTCGACCCGGTTCTGCCTACCCTAATGGGAAACAGGCGTGAAAATATGTATGTATGTATGTAATCTTTATATCCCATTCAAGACTATAAGTATATATGATTTCGAAATAAGCTGTTGTAGGTTTATAACAAGTAAGTGTTAGGTTCTTACATTATGTTTTTAAAACATCATCTCATCTTTTTTATCATTAACACGTCATTTTCAAGTTCTATACTTTTATTCTTTCTAACATCATAATATAGCTTCTATATCTACTTCTCTTATTTACGAACGTCAGACGTTCGTCTCGTCGTAGCCAGACCATAATTTGAATAATTGTATTCAAACCGAAACCAGTATTTATTATGTAAGTAGTTAAGGTCCAAGAGCATTGTATCAGTTAGTAGATACAACAGGGCATTAGCTCAATGTTTTGCGCAAATTGCCGAAGCTGGGTTAAGCAAGCAAAGGTTATTTATACACGGAGACAAACGCCTTGGTACTGCTTAAACATGTTTCCTCACTAGGGCTATCGCGTTGAATTTTACCTTAATGCCCGTAAATTATCACTAATGAAAGAATTATACCTAACTTGTGAATAAAACTTTATTGTTTTTAACATTTTCGAACTTCATAATTTACAGTCTTCAGTCTTTTACTGTTGGAATTGGTTGTCTCCTCAAATAGTATGTACAGAAAAATTTTCAACATATTTTTATTTCAAATAAATATATGGATGCTCCAAATTATTGCATACCTATTCTTTTATTTTAATTTAATAGGCGTTTTGTGGCTTGAAGTGCTGTGCGGAATTAAAGACTAAATAATTTCTGTTTTAGAGCATATAATACCTAAATTAAGATGCCAACCCAATTATATAAAGCAAAAAACTTTTCATTCTTACAATTCTTCGATTTTTCTGGAATGCAACCCATAAATTGTGACAAAAATAACTCTAATGCAGCTATGTCATTGCAAGTTAAAGTTATCTGCTACGAACATTCAAGTTATGTGGACAATTCCCTCAAGTTATGTGCCCAAGGCACGACAATGTTTATGCCTTCATTTAGTCGCCACGGTGAGCATTGCACAAGATCTTGTTAATTACATTTAGTATGCAAAAAACCTTTGAGTTCTCAAAAAAAATAAGCATTCAATCTTCTTGCATTTGTTTTGATCTGTGATTACTTAATGACTGTGTAGTTTTAGACATAAAATTCATAAACAGTAAAATAAATTGTTAAGTTGTTTTGCTTCTGAAATTTAGACATCGATATATTTCATCGACTTGATGTTCGTATGTACCAATTTTATAGTTTATGCATTGTACATTACTTTCTTGTTAATTTTATCTTATCTTACTTTAGTTTATCCAGAATATAATTTTTGAAATATTATGATTGAACGGAAAGGTTGTTATACGATTAAAGAATACTGCAAAGATAAGAAAAATTGATAAACATATAATTTTTTTTTTTTAGAAAAAGTGCCTGTTTTATGAATAGCTTTGAGACTTTAAGTTTAAATTGTCAAGGATATTTCTTATAATCTTACTAAGTTTAAATATTTTATTAAACGTAGCGCCCTATATTGTTTCACAATTGAATGTACATGAAAACGTGAAATAAATGAATATGAATACAAACATTTGCGCATTTTGGCCTAATCCCCCATTCTTTGCTTGTTGATTGTTTGTAGTGTGTTGTCTGTCATTTTATTCTTTTACATAATACGGTTTTATAAACATCACATCACCATATTAATCATACCTCGATGAATATGATGATGTGATGTATGTAAAATCAAACTAATCGAAGATTAATAATTTACAGATACTATCAAAACATAAATGGACATATATAAGGTCTAACAAAATATACTGAAACTTTTTTAAGGGTGAATTTAGTCCGTCATAGTAAACAACTTTCTTCAAGGAACATATGTCGAAATATGAAAAATAATTTATTAGGGTATATATTTAATTAGGGTTCCCATATAACGAACATGATTTTGTCATAGGTAACATAGGCTTTCCATACAAATTTGGATCAGCCGATAGGTCAACTTGTATCCTTGGGGAAAGTTATTCAGTATCACGGACTGAATTCACCATAAAAATTGTTTCAGTATATTTTGTTAGACCTTATGTAACGAACGATATCACATCATGATATGATAGGTCAACTAGCGGTATTTACTGATTGAAGATTTGTCATGATTATTCGCAGTCATTTTGCAGTAGCGTAAGGCGAATGATTAATTGCTTTGAATGAACTAAAGTGTTTGTATCTCATCGATACTCCTATACTTTGCATGGCATTTAGATAATTATTCTATTTATTGCAGATACATTAATCAATTTGATGTGGGATATAGACAGTTAATCGCCAATAATACGGAAAGAATAAGTAGTAAATTCGCTATTTTCCAACAACTCAAATTAGATACTTTTTTCTAAACGTCAAAACAAAGATTTTCTATCTGATTTGTATGAAATATAAATTAATGACGTAATAGTTTCTTGATGTCAAATAGCGCTTCTAATATCAGTTCTTGTGCAATAATATATCATTATGCTTTGACGTTTTATTTTGTTAAGAGTACCAAATTTATTTTTGACCCATGAATTTACCCAATTAGGGGGTGGTAATTGTGCGACTTGATATATAAAAATGACCATTTTGACTAACGGAAGTTCAACGATTTCTCACCAAAAAATAAGTAGGTAAGTGTCTAGAATAGTATAAAAGGTATGGGTAGAGTTCGATAAAAAAAAGTGTAAAAATTGCATTAGTAAACTCTCAGTTATCTTTTTTTACTTAGTTTTAACCCCCGACAAAAACAGGTGTGTTATAAGTTTGATCGCTAATGTCTGTCGGTCTGTCTGTCTGTGGCATCGTAGCGCTCGAACGGAAGTACCGATTTCGATGCGCTTATTTTTCGTGAAAGCAAGTTGGTGGTTCTCAGTGAAAATCGGTTCAGAAAGTTATTGGAGGTTAACGCTTGAAAGTCAGGGCTTTCAACATATCAAGAACGTACCTGTCGATAGTTCCGCTACTCATCACTAGATGGCTTTCTTGACAGTCTAGGGTTTTTGAATATGCCCAGTAAATAAACTTGTCTAACTTTCTCAGATTCGAGATTTATTTTTTGAATAAAAGATTCAAACGGTGTAAAAGATTCAAACGGAATAAAAGATTCAAATGGTATAAAAGATTCAAACGGTATAAAACATTCAAACGGTATAAAAAAGTGAAATATCTTACTGGTATTTGGTAGAAGGTGCCATTGGCGACCGTCGGATATGACGTCAGGGGGACGACCGGAACCGTCCCGTTCCGGAGCAGGATCGGACCCTGTAGTGGCGTGATGCCTGGTGAGTCTGAATTCGAACCTGTAATTATAGAGTACCATTATTATTTTTCATTTTCCTGCATCCTTACTCAGGTCGTCCTAGTAGTTTTACATCAAACGATACACAAGTTCAGAGGAGCTGGATATTTTTTATATTCCAATTCTGGTTAAATTTAATTGTAACCTTAACCCAGGTTGCGCTTAACATACCCAAGCGCTTTAGCCAATCAATTCTTTCAAAATACAACTGAACTAGAAACACAAAAAATATTTATCACTAGCTGTGCTCGTGGGCTCCGCTTTTTCGGGATAAAAACGACCTATATCCTTATCTAAACCTATACCTATGGGTTTCAAACTATATCCATACAAAATTTCATCTATATCGGTCCAGCCATTCTTGAGTTACAAATAGTGTAACTAACACGGCTTTGTTTTATATTAAACTATCAGGCACAGGACGTCCGCAGCTAGACATAGGTCTCACCCAATGATTTTTAAAACGACCCACTGCAAGCAGCCTACATTCAGCATTTTGAAAAGATGGAATATTTAACGCCTTTGTTTTAAAAGCAAAATTATGTGTTTAGTAATAGGTACATCATAATTATATTACCTACGTATACTATCTGTACTTATATTAACACAGTAAAAAAATTGGGGCGATGGGGACACAGTAATATAGTAAGAATTTAAAAAAATGTATGTCTGTTTGTACACGCTATTCTCCGGAAATACTAAACGGATTCGAATGAAACTCTTTTTGTTTTATATCTGTTAAGCCTGGGCAACTTAAGGGGTATAATTGATTTTGGAAAATGGAACACCTGATGCAGCACCATAACGGTACAACTAAACCATAAGAAATTTAAAAATGACGCCTTAGCAAGAGTTGTTTAACCTGATGAGCATTTTCCAGAGTCATCAAGTCCACGCGAACGAAGTCGCGGGCTTCGGCTAGTATGTAATAAATCTCACTTTCACCTTTGGCGTTAGCACTACAATATTATTGTTATTACAAGAACATTACAAGAGTAATTTATTACACAGACGCCCTTTTGGTCTAAACTTTATGTCATTTCATTGGCGCCTAACCGAGGGTCATTCTCATTCATAATCTTTGGCGCCGTAAAGCGAATGATTATTTCGCACTGAGACAGTGAATTATGACGTAGATAGACAGTACCTATTTCATTTGCCACTGACATAGGTATATTGGAAGATTGTCGATAGAGACCGAAACAGAGGCTGCTTAGTAAATATGTGACAAACGTTTGGCATTTAGAGCATATTGAGTCGATCAGTATTATAACGCAAATTATTTGGTACTGTTAATAGAATAAAACGTCACAAAATAACGTTAGGTACTTGTCATTGGTCATTTAAGAGCGCTATTTAGATAGATAGATAGATAAATTATTTATTGCATCTATAGCACACTACAAAACATAAAAAAGAAAATAACTTAACTATTTGACTCCCAGAAACTATAAAGAACGTCATTAGTTTTTATTTCTCATACAAATCCCATAGAAAATGTTTGTTTTGACGTGTAGAAAAGGATTTGAGTTGTTGGAAACTCCTTATAATCCTGTAAAGCCGAAATAAAAATCTGCTCTTTCTACATTTTGTTACGTAGCTACCGTAACAAACTGTAGAAAGAGCAGATTTTTGTAGATTTGCTTATATCTAGTTTGCCAATCAACATTTATATCTATATTTAATAATTTCGTTAAACAAGTTTAAGTTTCCTCTGATGGAATACTAAAAGAAAGAGATGTCGAACGGACATAGAAACAGTAGTAATTTTATTATGTGTGCCGTATTAATTGAGGTAGATTTTTGTTTCAAGACAATGCATTTAAATCAGGGGCTCTCTTCTTGATATTTAGAACTAAAATAGTAACTAGTTTAAGACCTAGCGATATTCAAAATAAATTATAAGCTGCCACAGAATGTATTTGGTGAAGGTCAACAAAAGTGTTGAAATATAACAGCAAAACCAAATATTATTTAGATAGATTATTCCTGAAGTAAACCTGAATAATCAATGCATTGTTTTTTAATAATTTGAAGAGTTAATTAAATAAAAAATATTACAAATGCATTGGTAGGTTGCAATATTACCTTTAAGGCTCCGGGAATCTTTAAGATAGGAAAGACTCTTTAACATTGCAATGGCGTGGGCAGCCTTAAACCTACTAATTATTAGTTCTTTTAGTATGTATACTTACTAAAGTTTTGTACTCTCATATAAAGGAATATATAGATACAAAAACTTTACCTATATTTCGAAGGCAAAATAAAATGAAGCATATGGTTTACAATGGCACGGACAGCCTCACACCTATTAGCCGTAAACAAGGCAATTTCATCACGAGACGAAGGTGTGTCCGCGGTCGGAGTTTCGAAATCACTAATCTGGTACGACGACTTAAGTGGATGATGTGTTTTATAAATGCTTGATGCCGAATTATTCTACACTGATGCAAACAGGGCTTCAATGTACGGTCGACACCATAGATATATAAAAAAACTGGATCTGCGGTCGATACATACTTCAAAGGATGAGAATGAGACTAATGCTTCTTTACAGCTTATACCACAGCTAAGTTAAGTAGACCAAAGGTGTTTCCTAATAAAGGACGTATTTGCCAAAATTACCGCGCTGGTCAGGTGGGTTGATTATCGCAGAATAGAAGTCTTTGTATAGATCTGCTGCCTGTTCTCTTTTATCTTTTATTTTGACTAGCTACGTGGCGTAATTTTTAACACTTACTTTGGGGCTAACTCAATCTGTATGATTTGTCCTTGTAGGGATATTTATTTGTTTTTATTTATTTAACTATTCTTCTTATAATCCTGTCAGCAGCAGCAATAACTGCCTCCGTGGTGTAGTGGTTAGAGCGTTCGGCTCATACCCGGAGGTCTCGGGTTCGATTCCCGGTGGGGGCAACGACTTCGTGTTGTTGTCCTAGTTTGATTAGGACATTGTAGGCTGATCACTTGACTGTCTGATAAGTAAGATGATCCGTGCCTCGGAGGGCACGTTAGGCCGTCGGCCCCGGTCACTGTCTTTGACATTGGTCGTTACCTAAAACTGTGTCAGAGGCCTTTAAGGCGGTTTAAAACTCTGACACTAGTGTTAGTCACTAACACACACGATAAGAAAAAAAAAAGCAGCAGAAATAAAGCTCCACCCCACCCTCGTTTCTTCGTCGTTCATGTACCCTTAAAAATATATTTCAAGTTTTACTTTAACAAATATTGATGACGATCTGTGTTTATAACAATGGGGAGATCTTTATCTTATACCTTTAAACGAGCAATTCTTGTATATTTATTTATATACTAGCTGAAGCCCGCGACTTCGTTCGCGTGCACTTTATGTCTCTGGAAAATGCTCATCAGGCTGAACAACTTTTACTAAGGCGACATTTTTATATCTCTTATAGTTTAGCTTGATCATTATGGTTCTGCATCAGGCGTTTCATTTTATAAAATCATTTATACCCTATATGTTGCCCAGGCTTAATAGCTATATAACAAAAAAAGTTGCATTCGAATCCGTCCAGTATTTCCGGAGATTAGCGTGTACAAACAGACAAACAGACAAACAGACAAACAGACAGACATTTTTTTTTAAATTCTTACTCTATTACTATTTCTCCATCGCCCCCAATATTTTTTTTGGAAATATATTTAATGTACAGACACACTTTTTTTACTGTTTTATTATATGTATAGATTTCTGTGATCTCGAAAACGGCTCTAACGATTTCGCAGAAAATTGGTATATGGGGGTTTTCGGGGGTAACCAATTGATCTAGATTAGTCCTATGTTTGGGAAAACACGTATTTTCGATGTTTGAGATGTAACCGAGCAAAGCTCGGTCGCCCAGGTACTTTGATATATAAGACACAAGCTAGGACAATATAATTAAGTACATACAAATTTTTTTTAACCAATATCTTTGATCGTAATAGGTACTATACTTAAGTTGAGTTAGATAATGTCATCTCACCACACCTTGCCTGTTAGGCAGACTAATAAATGTGCACACGTCTCACTGTCATACGTGATCTCAAATATGAGTCACTTGTATAAATGGTATCAGTGATTTATCATACAACTTGAACCACTTAACTACTGTCCCTGTAAAATGTACGACAGCATATGTAAGATATTCTTGCCATAAAAAAGTATATTTACTGGTGACCATTTTTGGAAAGCTTTTTGAAGTGAAAACTTCTTTAGCGGCGTTGTGCACTTTTTTGGAATGGGTAAAAAATCTTAAACTCGCGTCAGGACACGTGGCCTGATCGAAAATTCGTAAGACGGCGCAGGGCGCTTGCGCGAATGTTCGTGTGTGTTTATGTTACAGCGTGCTACGCGCATCCATGGATGGTGACAGCTGATGGCTCGACCGTCTGTGTAGTGGCCATACTGCTGTGTATTTGAAAATGATTTTGTTGAAAATGAATTTGGTCATGCTTGTGACATTTGTGACAGACTGTGGTTCAGAAAAGATTTGAAATATTTTATACTGATAATTAAAGCAATTCGTGCAAAATTATTCCCTAACCATTCCAAAATATCAAAAATGCACAACGTTAATATTCAAGTTTTCACTTCTGCCGGCACTCCCAGAGTGCAACCCGTCGTTTTTTTTAAACAATTAGTTAAATCTACGTGTAGTCTCGTATCAACTTTTTAAAGACAAATAAGCATATATGTATTACCTCGTTTGTAAACCGAGTTCCAAAAAGGAGGAGGTTATATGTATGTTCACTGATTATTAGAAGACGCCTGGCTAGTGAAGTGGTCTCATAGTAATTTTATCAAAATCGGTTGTGTAGTTTAGGGGTGAAATTGGTTTTTGGTTTTGAAAAAGTTTACTTTTTTTATGTAGGTACATATAGAAATCATATTTAATAAATTACAAGCTGATCTTGAAATTATATTTTAAGACCCTTTTTGTAGAACCTCATGGTATTGGAACTTATTTCATAATGTTAGTACTATCCAAATTTTAGCGTTTAAGTAGACACATTTCGAGATTTTTCTAATCAGGGAATACTAAATTGTTCTAATTTTTACAACATTTTAAAGTGACATCACATCATATAAACTAAAGATATGTTAACTCAAAAAAATAAATAAATAAATATATAGGGACAAATTACACTGATTGAGCTAGCCCCAAAGTAAGTTCGAGACTTGTGTTATGGGATACTAACTCAACGATACTATATTTTATAACCAATACATATATAGATAAACATCCAAGACCCAGGACAATTTGAAAAAGGCCGTTTTCCAACTTGCCCTTAGCGGGAATCGAACCCGGGACCTCTGGGTGGCGGACTAGCATGGTGACCACTACGCCACGGAGGTCGTCAAAAATTGAAATAAAAACACCTGATTTAGTTGGTATACTTACATATGTGGTTTCGCACACAAACTGTATACTTAACAAACAACATGTGCGACATAGCCCAGGTGTAAGTAATTGATTTGAGTATTACCAATATTATCATTGAAACACTTGTAGGTCAATAAGTAATGCTTCTTATGTATGACAAGCTACGAGCAATCTGGAGCGGATCAGACTGCATCTCAATCGAAAATAACTTGTATTTGTACTAACGGGCCTACGCCGCCGGGTCGCAACACTTTGAAATAGAAGAACTTTTTGGAGCATTCATAATAACATGAAATTACACCTTTCAAATGCAGGTCAATGACCGGGCCTGAAAAAATGAACCTTAAGCGTTAAAAATAAAAATTACAAAAATCACAAAATAGTTTGACTCAGCTTAACGTCAAGTACCTACTTATTTTTGACAAAAACATGGCTGTTATAAAAATATTTTGTTCATTTGGAGATCCATTTTTATAGGATTTTTACGTACTCCTTGGTTTTTTCTTGGACTGTGATCCAGTGTATAATTAAATAATGAAAAACAGGACAACTTGTTGTTTTAAAGTCAAGCATTACTTAAGAAAACGAGTCACAAGAGGCCCGGGACGGCAGGCTTTGAATAGACAAAAGTTCCATCTCATAATATGCGACTTGTCACCCGTAGTATAATCTGCGATAATTCGTTTAGTAAATCGGGATAGCTGGAATGATATGGGGGAGACCTTTGCCCAGCAGTGGGACAATAAAGTTTAAATAAAATAAAATCAAAATCGTTTAGGCAGTTTATATTATATTGAGGCACATCGCAAAAAAAGTCCATAGCGACCCGCCTAAATATGCTCAGTTCTAAAATGATACTGGCTTACAACTATGAATATAAAACATAACCTGACCCAAGTCGAACAAGAGCGTAATAAAGTATTTGAAACTCATACAGGGCTCGGACCGGTTTCTACTACCGTAAGGTCGGTATTTGAAAGGGCTGCCGGTATTATGCGGCCGTTCGGTTTACTCAGATTTATGTCAATGTAAAAGTTTAAGTGGAGCACACACTTTGAAATCAATACTATATAGCTTGACTAGCCGTGCCCGTGGGCTTTGCTCCCCGTGGGAATTTCGGGATAAAAACTATCCGATTTCCTTCTCTGGGTATCAAACTAAATCCATATCAATTTACACCTAAATAGGTTTAGCGGTTGAAGCGTGAAGTGGTAACTAACAAAAAAATTACAAACTCACTTTCGCATTTATAATATTAGTAGGATAGTTTTATTTATTTATTTTATTTATTTAACTTTATTACAATACATGTAAATGGCGGACCTAATAATACATGTTAAGGCCTGAGTCCTTTTCTACCAGTCAACCAACAGGTGATGCTGAGAAAGCAATTTTTTGATAGTAAGTTTGGTGACCATAAAATAGCATTTAGATTCTTCTACCTTGGGTTTTCGTATAATACAGATGATCTGACGTCGCCACACAAATCAGCAAGGTTACCCCGGAGTAAATTCAGAGCAAAAGGGCGGGTTGTTTTAAAATGTTAATTCGACAAACAGTAGGTAGGTGTTAACTTTAGCACGCAATGGTTTGTAGTCTACAGGGGTAAAGCATTTTCAATTTTTTTATTAGAATAAATTATAATTACAAGCAGATTTTATTAGTTTCTGCCGTAGGGTACTTATTTAATAACAACTAGTCTTATGTATCTGCTAGGAATAAGGTATAGTGGTTGTATTTGCGAATGTTTAATTGACCTGATTAACTGCTAAATAGCAGACAGCATTACGTGGTACCTTTCATTGTGCGTTACATTTAAATATCTAGATCTGAGTCACAACTAAGTCGTGTTCTTTAAAATGTGTCTGCTATTTTACTTTAAATGAGGGCACACCCATTTAGATTAGACTAGCAGAAGCCCGCGACTTCATTCGCGTGGACTTTATAACTCCGGAAAATGCTCATCAGGCTGAACAACTTTTACTAAGGCGTCATTTTTATATTTCACAGTTTCACTTGATGCTGGACCATTATGATTCTGCATCAGGTGTTCTACTTTCGAAAATCAATTATACCCTATATTTTGCCCCGGCTTAACATCTATCTATATAACAAAAAGAAATTCATTTGAATCCGTCCAGTATTTCCTGAGATTAGCGTGTACAAACAGACAAACAGACATGACATTTTTTTAAAACTCTATCTCTATTAGTATGTCTCCACTGTCCCAATTTTTTTTTAGAAATATTTTTAAAATACATACACATTTTTTACGGTTTTGTTATATTTATAGATAGATAGATATATAGATATTAGAGCATATAATCATACATTTAGTACCTATGGTACCTTAATATGTGTATACAAAGAACAAACATACGTATGTCATAATATTAATAACGAGATTGGTAATATTTAAGATGCGCCCCAATTTGCTCGGAGAAGCGCAGGCGCAGTAACCTCACGATAACGGTTCGAAAGTGAAACCAAGGTCACTTGATCACTTCTCTCAGTGTCGTCACATGCGAACATCGAGATCGGTGAGATGTCTAGACGTTTTATGAAATAATAATCAACTTATTTTGTTTTATATAGGGCTGGTGTCAGTATCGAGTATAAAAACCGTGACATGGCTAAAAAAGCAGTTTAAATTGGAGTACGTGTGCCTACGGCTGAATCCATAGGTATATATAAAAGAAAGAAAGAAAATAAACTAAATTCTTAAGAATAATGTAAACTTAAAATAAAAATGTTCAAAGTTAAATGTTGCTTACGAATAAGTAACTAGTTTTTACTCACTGTAATGTTTAGATTTCCGACGTGACATATTTAAGCACGAGCAAGATGCTAGTACAGTCAACGAAGAATTGCAGTTGTAGAAGTCGAAAGCAGAATTTTTGACTTGGCAACTTTGTTAGGACTAGGACATAAACATACTAAAAGTCATTACCCCTTTTCTGCTTTCGACTTTTCCATCCGCATGCCCCTTTTGAGCACTCATTGACCTAACTATGCCATCACTTTATAAACTGGCTTTCATGCGTAACGTAACATCTAGATTTCATTTAAGATTACTAAAATATAATTACATAATCCTGATGCAATGAAACATCGATTCGATTAAGTCAACATAATCAATTTGCATTTAAGCATCTATTTCCTCAATGGACAATCAAGGGATTTCCTTACGATTGCTTATTATCTAATCGTGTAAGGAGATTCTTGGCATTGAGTTAAATTTTCGTTTGAGTGAGTTACCATGTAATAGTAAAAGGAAATAGAGAAGGGAGTTGAGGAAAAGCAAGACCAAGAAGTTATTTTACAAATTAAAAAAGTTAGGAGTAAAGATAAATATTTTATTTTATTACTGTGGTTTGTATCAATATTTGTAATTATTAACATAGGTATGTGCGTAGGTTTTATTTGTTTTATAATTTATAAGTAAGTGTTTTCAGTTTTAATATAAAAAAGTTTTTCACACATTTTCGAAAAGTTTGCATGTCAACACCACCTGTAGGTTGACTGGTAGAAAAGGCCTACGGCCTTAAGTCCGCCGATTACAATTCATGTAATAAAGTTAAATAAAATAAATAAAAATAAATTAAAAGGATGGCAGACAGAAGAGAGGAATGGAGGCATCTCCACTTAACTCCACCGACGACAAGAGCAAGTTCTTAAATAACAAGAAGAGTTACCATTCTGTATAGATTTTAGAAATAGGTAATAAATTAATAATGACATTTGTATACGACAAAAAAGCACAGCGAAGGTTCCCTTCGGGAGGATTGATCTTTGTGTTCCTAAGATGAGTTTTCCAAGAAGCGCCACCAGGATTTTTTATACAGGTGGGGGAGGGGGGAGTGGTATTCAGCCTTAACGAAGCCCAAGCTTAATAACTGCGTAAGTTCAGTATTAAGCCAAGTGTAGTGTTATTTCGGCATATTTAGAATGTCTGGATATCAGTTCTGGAACAATATTTGCGTCAATTAACAGAATAATAATAGATGAAGTAAGAAATTGCTTTACATATTAACTTTACTGTATTTATTTGTAACAGAAATAATTTTTTTGACGTATTAAGAATATTTAAATTTTTTAAATCAATAGTTTAGCACACACGTATTGAATTTATTATTTTTATTTCTAAGGTTTTTTTTTAATCAAGCAGATTTTTTTTTGTTATTTTAGTATGCAAAAGAATAACAGAGCTATTTCAAGTATTTTTTTTTTAAATATTCCAATGTGTATATTTTTTAATAATTTTTAATTTACATAGTTTACGTTTATTGTGCAAATGTGAATCCAAATATGAAGTCATACGAATATGATACCAAACTTGCCTTAGGTTAACCAATGCATCTATCAAGATTAAGCTGGAGGCTAAGAACCTCAAGAAGCTTACATCAAAAATCTTGGTGGCTCTACTTTTTAAATCAATCCTTAGGTCCTAAGGACCAACCCTGAAATAGGAAATCTTTGGTTCACAAAATATGTTGTACAGATGCTACTATAATGATTTGAGATGGTTGAATATTGGAAAAAAGAAAGAGAAATGACTTGTGGTGAACCTCTACGCTCATGGTCCAGAAGAATTGTTGAACAGGCATATTTGCATACTCGCCCTGGGGATCAAACCTCTGGAGTGGCGGACAAAGGTGTTAACCATTACGCTAAGGAGGTCGTCTCTTAGAGGTGCCTTCATAAATCGAAATGTCACGTTTGATGTGGTGTCCTCTGTACCAACGTCCGCGGTAGACTGCCATTGTGAGCTTGGCATTGGTGGTGACTCTAACGCATTCGAAGGCTAACTACAAGGTACAGACTTTGGCGATTAGCTCAATGAAACGTTTAATGCTGAGACTTTGTTAAACGTCGCTTGATAAGCGTGTGGTTATATGTACATTTTTTTTGTTTGTTTTAATTTCATTAGAACTTTATAAAAAAATAAAAATACAATATATTTAAAATAAATAAATTGCCTAATATTTAAAAAAAAAATTAGGCAATGTATTCAAAATAAAAAAAATATGTACTTTTTATAAAGTTTCAAACTTGAAACTTCAAGTGAGAGCTATTTTATGCATATATTACGCATTTTTTAGATAATCTTGGAGTTATCAGTTTATTTTCCAGGCAAATTGAAACAAAGCCGACTTTTAAGGGTTCAACCCCAATAACTTTTTAACGACTGATGCGTTTTTCATTAAAACACCGATTTCTCAATCTACAAATCCTTTTATTTGAACCTTATATTTAGGCATATTACTAACCCTCACTTTCATTCCCCATAACTTTTAAACCGCTAGACCGATTTCTTTTAAACGTAGCTAAGAACCATGTCGATTGAGTCAGCTTTCATACAAAGAAAAACCGCATCAATATCGGCCCGTTCGTTTAGGCGCTACAGACAAACACACGTCAAACTCATAACACGGGGGTTAATAAGCTGGAAGTTGGAATCGGGTTCGGAAACGCTCTTAGTAAGGAAAAAAATTAAAAAGAATAAATCAACTTATTTCTTATTAATCCGCTGTTTCCTACTAAGTTGAACCAAATTGCAGTGGTCGTTGGTCGATAGTGGAAGTAATTGGAGCAAACTTGGTACAGTGTTTTCCAAACTTTATGAATTTTGTTAAAGTTTTGGAAGACAAAAATTTATGACTACAATATGCTCGTAGGTATATTGTATTATGATCATCATCATCATGTCTTTTAAGTGGTCATTAATTAATGTATTTACAGAACAAACAAAGAAAAATAATTTTTATGCAAAAACCTTTAGATTGAAAACATCCCATTACGCTATATGCTTATTTTTTGCTCTTTTTTTCGCAAACTAGTAGACATATTTTAAGGCGTAGTGTGCATTAAAATATGTCTTCTAGTTTGCGAAACTTTTAAACATTACATTGTTATAAAAAATGTTAGATCTTTTCGATTTAGACTTGTCCGATACGAATACAAAAAGATACTAGGAACCTGTATGAAACTTAAAAATAAATTGTTTGTTTTTATGGCAGAACTTTAATTATGTTTGAGAAGCACTGTACCAAGCCAGACGAATGATTGTCTGTTTCGCGGATAACAATCTAACCGCGTGCGCGACCAATTTATTTCAATAAACGTTTACAGTAAACTTCTGAACAGGATTAAATTGTTCACTTGACCACCTTGAATGTAAAGGAAACTTTATTTAGGTAAAAGAGGTAGGTGTTAGTTCTATTTTATGGTACTATCAGACTATCACATAAATGCAAATGTAATATGATTCTGTTCATAATTTTCAAAATTAAAAACCGAGTTCACCCGGTGCAAACTACTCTCCCGATTTTGATAAAATTTATATTGGACTACCTCGCAAGTATACCCTTCTAAACAAAAAAAGAATTTTTTAAATCAGTCCAGGCGTCTTCGAATAATCGGTGAACATACATTTTAACCTCCCTTCTTTTTTGGAATTACATAAAAAATAGAAATATTGTATTTTATCAGGTTGGAGCCATTATGAATGAGTAGGAAAACCGGACTGAATAGGAAAAAGTGGAAAAAAATTGCCTAGCATTGTGGTACATCATCATTTCGGACGCATAACGGTTACTACTGGACATAACTTTTCCTATGGATTTACAGAGGGATGCAAGATGGTAGGAAATTAATGAAATTAATAAATCTATTTCGACGTGATAAAAATAAAATCTTTCTTGCGTTGCATTTTATTTAAGAGCTTTTTGTACCTAATAGGTTTGCAGCTGTGACTGAGTCATTCAATTTAACAGCAGCTGCTACATTTTCCACTTAATCAATTATCTCGCTTTTCAATTATCTCAAATTATGTTATGTGGCTTAATTTACTTGTATTTACATAAATATGCGACAAACTAGGCATAAATAATTGTAGCAATCGTGAAGAAAGTAGTTTATATTGCTCGTGCATTCGATAAATTCGCGATGATACTGTAAATACCAATAAATGACGGTGGGAAAATTTGGAAACCTCTGACCTTTCCACTTCTAGGTGATGAAATTAGAATGATAAAATTAAAATTAATTAAAGCTTATTTGAATCAAGCTAGCCATTTCAACTCAAGTAGGTAATACTTTAACTTTTTATGAAATAGTAGAGTTTGGGTCCCGGGACGTCTTGTGCCACGAAGTCCCAGGCCTTTTGGTAACTTTGTCTCCGGTCCTGAAACTTTGAAACTGTAAAGGCTTCCCAAACCTTAAGACATGTAATAGTTAGGCTGTTTACCCTATATACAGTTACAGTAACACTCCAGTGTTTAGGTGCTTAAACACTGGCCACAGTGGCCACCCAAGCCAAGTTAAGAAAGTGATGATATTGGTACGGTAATTGTTATTTTATTTTGAGAGGATGTTTTTTTAGGACGTATTTTAGCGAATAAAACTATTTAAGTACAGCTGAGCCTTTGTGTTAATCCAGGGTGTCATCAGTCACCAAATTTTATCAAAATTGGTTTGTCTTTTGCGCGTGAAGAAGTAACAAACATACACATACACACACATACTTACAAACTTTCATACATACTACATATGTAATATAATATCACGCCTGTTCCACAGAGGGGTAGGCAGAGACTATGGACCGCCACTTGCTACGATCCTGACCTCTTTTGCTTCATCTACAATCATCAATCTCTTTATACTTTCACCTTTATAATATTAGTGTGATAAGGTAACATAAGAATATTATTTACCTGGTCCTGGGATATCGTCATAGTAATCATCATCGTAGTCCAGAACGGCGTGCAACTGTGTCTTGCCGCCGGCGTTGCCCGTCTCCACCTTGGTGAACCCTCGAGGTCGCTCCGGCGGCGTCTGACCATTGCTGCCACTTCCCGTTTTGATTTCAGCCTCATTGCGCGGCCTTTGCGGCTGCGTCGCCGCCGTCGTAGGCGGCCTATTCACGTAGTTGTAGTTATTAACATTCGGGTTCGATTCTTCGAACCTTCGACTAGAAGGTGGGGCGGGAGTCGTCGCTGGAGGATACGGCGCATCCGCGTACCCAGGGTTGTAAGGTTGCTCCTGGTCATGTAACCTCCTTTGTTCATAGTCATAATCTCCACTCGGATCATGATAGTACTGTCCCGTGTTATCAAAACGTTTGTTCACTTCCTCAACTCTTTGATTTTCTACTTGCACGTCGAGCCTCATGTTTTGTTGGTACACTTGTGTGTGTAATTGACCGTTGTAAGGATTGTGTGGGACGTCGGTGTGTGGGGGATAGTGGGTGTACTGGTTTGGGGGTGGAAGGTAGGAGGAGCCGGCTCTTTTTCGGAGTTTAGATCTCCTTTGTTGGGTAGCGGGAGGGGTGAAGGGTTCGTGTCCAGGTTGTGGATGTTCAGGTTGGTCTGGGGAGTAAAGTAAGTCTCCGAAGTCGACGTGTAAAGGTTCGGAGGAGGTCGGGAGCGCGGGTGGCGCGGCCGCGGCGGCTGCCGCCAGCGTGAAGTTAGCTAAAGCCATTTGGTTATTCACTCGGCATTGGCGCGAAATGTCAACTCACTAAGTCAATACACGCGGTGTTATTACGGCCGCGGTTGCATCATGTGAGCGGCGTGGGACCGTCTAGGCGCGCGATCGTCTCCTCATTGTCGGCACCGCGGAGGACACTGCACTGCCACTATATTTCACTGCGACACGACATACGTATTTGTACCTGGAACAAAGAACCGCATTGTTACATAGTGTACTAGTTTGTTGCTTCGATTAGTTTGTAATTGGATTAGGTTTTGCTTAGGATTAGATTAGTTTTGAGATAACGTTATTAATGACTGTTAGAAGTTTTTACGCCAAACCTATATAAAAGTCTAACAGAAAAATAAGTAAAAGTCTAACAGAAAAATAAATAAAAGTCTAACAGAAAAATGATGGGATTAGGTTTTGCCTAAGATTATTCGATTAGTTTCTTTGAGATAACGTGAATTTTCTGTTAGACTTTTATTTGGGTTTTTCGTAATAAAACTGCTAACAGTAAATGGAAAGCTTTGGGAAGGTCAATAACTATAGCATTTGATTTCTTGCGGGTACTGATGATAATGTCGTTTAGCTTTGGTGTCTATTTTCAATTAGGTTTTTTTTTTCTTTATTGATATTTATCTAAATATGTTATCTAAAACAATTGGCAAACAATTAACTCGCAGCCGCAGTTAAATGAGCCTCATTTACATAAAAATATTCAAAATACAAATGCCAAGGTTAATCTTAACTAAATCTTCACCTACTTTCAGTGGTTTGACGAATTTGTTTATTATGTGTTTGTTTAATAGGTATAGCTATGCAAATTTTATATCACCATACAAATAAGGAGTTGGCCAAAATTATTAACTTACGAAATCTTACATTTTATACTAGTATTTAGAGTGCGATTTATGTTTTTGATTGAATCATTATTGGTCATTGATATTTCTATATTTGGACAAGACAAAATAATTGAAAACTCTATTATTAAAAGTTGAGTTTCTAAATATGTATATAGAATTACACGTAATTCCTCGAAGAAGTCTTTTCCTATATTTTGCAGAATCTTAATTTTTACGGTACTGAATACACAATAAAAAGGTACCATAGGACTAACAATTTACCTCCTTAAAAATAGTACATATAATTGACTTTAGTAAAAAGCCCTTTCACATCACAACTGACTCAGCACTACAGCCAAGGATGAATTCGGGTGAGGGATGGGTAATGCAATGTCTTTTGTATTTAAAAGAAGAAATTGACTAGCTGACATATACATATATTAGCTGACTGATCGATCAACGTACAGCTGAAACCGCTGAGTCTACGAGCATAAAATTTTGCACAAGCGTTACTTGAATGACGTATGAGTGCAGTGTGCACTATAACAAAGGGATTTCGGAAATTCATCATCTAAAGGGGTTGAAATGAGGTTTGTAAGTTTGTATGAAACTTGGCCAACTTTTTAGTTAGGAATGATAAAAAATTGCTCGAGCCCACGGTTTTAAATAGAATTTATTGTGAGTTAATTATTTTCAAAAAAATCATGAGGTGAAAGTTTGTATGAAAAATTCTCAATTTTGAAGTTAGAAATGTATAATGCTTATGGTTTGAGACAATAGTTTACTGGATATTTTTTTTTATGAAAAGGGGTAAATAAGGGATGAAAGTTTGTATGAAGCTTAGCTCAAAATAGATGAACAGCGAGAATATGTGCAGTTATCGTGTGATTGACAAAAAATTTACCAAGCGGGCAAGGCCGTAGATTTTAGCAAGCCTATTCGATAACATTTAATAGTCGATACAAATAATAAGATTAAATACCGTTACTTTTGGTGGATGTCATCAATTCTTGAAGTTTATGTGTGGGTTTCCCCTCGTGATATCCGTGAATCGAATGGCACAGTTTGAAAGGCCTGAGTCGTGATGCGCTCGTCTCAGTCCTTTCGATATAAAACAGGGGAAATCCAATACCAAATAAGCGGGATTATTTTAACGACGTAATTGCGGTGTCCTTTTGCTACTTTGATTCTCTAGATCCAAGGTGGTATACAATACATTGTCTGTATGTTTAAATGGCTTTTATCTGTTACCTACAATTGTACCTTGTCGATAAATTTTCGTGGTTTATTGTCAGTTTTTGGTGACTGGTAGATAAAGGCTTAGGCTTTAAGTCAACTATTACACTTGTCCTTAATTAAAAAAAAATTAAGTGAATGGAAAAATGGAAACTTTTAATACAATTATTTATTATATTTGCGAAAATTATACATACCTAGGTAGTGGTGCGCATTGTTCATCAGTTTATAAATTAATTGATGAAAAAGCGCAACCTTTCTACAAACTCAAAACATAGAATGGTGAACTTCAACCACTGTGACCGAAAAATCCACAAAGGTTATACAAATATTATCGCAAAAAAACATATTTATAAGAACAAAAATAATTAAAGTAATATCAATGAAAGTTCGAGTTTCAGAGCGACAAATATGTAAACCTTAAAAGCAGTGTTGTAGTCTAAAAATATCGATAAATTGTCACGTACGAGTCACATTTAATTTTCGGCATCGTGCGACCCTGCACGCTTACTCTATCGAAGAACATCTAGATCACGATGCATCCGTGGGAAGCAAGATGCGAGCGCTTGAGAACTGGGTGAAAGAATTATGCAATACTAATTGATATTACGTATCGATTCTAATGGGAGCACCGGAGCATCTTTTGTGGGATTCGTTTTTTGATAATTGTAATTGAGTATCGATGTTTGAAGAAAAGAACATCACTATGACAGTTGTTATTGTGGTTTTCTTGAGCAAAAAGTGAGACAATATGCGAAGGGATGATATGCAATTGACTATGAGAAATAATCGATTTGAAGGAATATTTTACTTTATATTATAAATGCGAAAGTGAGTTTGTGTATTTGTTTGTTTGTTACCACTTCACGCTCCAACCGCTGAACTTATTAAGATGAAATTTGATATGGATATACTTATAGTCTGATAACCAAGGAAGAATATAAGATAGTTTTTATCCCGAAATGCCCACGGGGAGCGAAGCCTACGGGCACAGCTAGTAACTAATAAAGGGATAGGGTAATAAATAAATATATAAGTGCAAATCACACTGATTGAGCTAGCTCCAAAGTAAGTTTAAACTTGTGTTAGTGTAGTAGATACTCAATAAATACCCAAGACCCAGAATAATTGAAAAAGGTTTTCATCTATATGTGAAAAAGGAATTAGATTAGATTTGAAGAAAGATGATTACTGAGATTATAGAAGTCAGTAAATTACGGAGGGACAAAGAAACCAATAACTAAACTCAATTCAGGTATTTACCGGTATTTAATTTTTTGAGTCGTTAACCTGTTCGTCCTATTTTGTCAACTCTACACAATAAAACTCATTTATTTTCTGTTACTGTTTTGCTTTGTGAACATCGTATAGATATAAAAAATAATACTCGTTCTATGAATATATATGTTCGTTTAGGCCATATAATTTGACATTTCCGAAGATGTTTCAAGAAATTCAAATCAATCATTTAAATAACAGATAGCGTTAACAAATCAATGCAAATCAGAGTTGATCAGATGGAACTAGAGCACTTCCTGGCCAAACGAGTTGGCAAGCAAGTAGGTGGAAACCATGATTATTAATCCACTATTGTTTATTATAATCGATCGGTGACCATGTATAAGTTTTTATTGCTGTTTTTTCAAACTAAGATGTGATTTTTATTCAAATCGTTACCGTTTTATCGATATTGCTACGCATGATTTGTTTAATGGGTTTTTCTTCTGATTGACAATGTTTGCTGTATACAGGCAGGATGTCACAGAATGGGGACTTTTTCACTTTTGTAAAAAAATATCTGCATTTGTTTTAAGGCGAGGTATCGTGCTCTTCTGCTGGAAAAGTGTTGCTATACAATTGAATGATTTTTCATACTTTAACGCCTCCATCTCTAATGGGGCAAACATAGCATTTTGACCTTGCGGCTCTTAACAGATAGAGCCCACTCGTTTCGTTTTTCGTGTAAGTGGCCAACACTGGTGTCAGATTTTTCAGGCTGCCTAAAGGCATCTGACATACCTTGAAGACTACCATACAATGATGACAGCCGGAACCAACGGCTTATACGTGCCTTTCGAAGCAAGGAGGAGCTCGAGAATTTTTTTTATGCCCCTTGTGGTCACCCATCCAAGTGCGGACCACGCTCGACGTCGCTTTACTTGCGAAAGCGATAGCAATGCGCACTCCCGCCGGGCCACCGAGCTCCTCAACCTCCACCTCTACCGAGCCCACTGGGACCGCAAGATTAAAAAGGCAACTTTAAACGTGATGGTGGGCGAGAATGTGGAAAAAGATATTTATTTATTTTATTTTATCAAACTTTATTGTTCCAAAGTATAAATATACTTTTAACAAATGGCGGACTTAATGCTAAGAGCATTTTCTCCCAGTCAACCATAGGGATAAACAGAAAAAAATTATGCGGCACAAAAAGCAATACAATATACTTACACATATCAAATAATACTATATAATATATAAATACATTATATACCTATATACCTAAATAACAATAAATATCTTCTTACATATATACAATACATACATTTACTTATAATAACATATAATTAGTTGAGAAGTGAAGAAGATATTGCATAGAACTTTTAGTAGTCTTCTTGTATATCTTTTTAAACTTTGCTGAAATTAAATACCTCGAAGTCAGAGGGTTGTTTTTCCTCCAGAAGGTTGCAAAACTTCTGGAAGGAAAAATCTTATTTTTTGTTTTTAAGATTTTATTTTCAGCTTTCGACACGAGAAGAAGAAGAACGCGAGGTTTGTATACCTTATTTTAATGACATTTTGACAAATTATTAATTTGTATTGCACGCCTCATAAGCGGAGTGGATGAGGTTGTGTATTACTCTCAACATTGACATGTCAAGCATTTATTTTCTACTAGCTGAAGCCCGCGACTTCGTTCGCGTGGACTTTATGTCTCTGGAAAATGCTCATCAGGCTGAACAACTTTTACTAAGGCGGCATTTTTATATCTCTTATAGTTTAGCTGGACCATTATGGTTCTGCATCAGGCGTTCCATTTTCCAAAATCATTTATACCCTATATTTTGCCCAGGCTTAATAGCTATACAACAAAAAAAGTTTCATTCGAATCCGTCCAGTATTTCCGGAGATTAGCATGTACAAACAGACAAACAGACAAACAGACAGACATTTTTTTTTTAATTCTTACTCTATTGCTACATCTCTATCGCCCCCAATATTTTTTTTGGAAATATATTTAATGTACAGACACACTTTTTTTACTGTTTTATTATATGTATAGATATAGATTTTACAGGTACCTATCCACACACAATTTATTTGTTTTTATGAATATTTTTTCCATAAATAAACACGCTACTAATATTACGATCTAGCCTAAACTCAGACTAATGAGTAATTTTACATTCACCTAGTTTTATAAAGTACTTATTTTAAAAGAATGTGTCTATCGGCACTTTTCTTACTATGAATAAATAAATGATTTCTCATAAGCATGTATTAGAAGAAATCATTTTTTTATATAATGAAAAGGTGCTTAACATATTAAACGTATTATATGACTCAAGTACAAGCAGGCTCGATCTTCACCTGGCTTTAAATGTCAGCTGATCTGTCAACACAGCGAATATCATTTAAATACATTAGTTAACATGTGACAACCGTCTCGTTGACACCGTCCGCGAGATGGATGGTGGCTTTACCACTTCTGATGGAAGATAATGTGGTAAAGGGCTCATTAAGATAAAATATTGAACATAAATACATTCTGTTTTGGGCATTTAAGTAGTTATTTTGAAAAATAAGAAAAGACACGATCATAAACCGTAATTTAAAGTGTTATTAATAAGGGACAGTAAGAAACTTTGATGGGTAATTAAATATTTACAAAAAAATTATCTTCGTTTTTCGATAAAAAATAATTTTAAACGAAAAAAACATCTGGCGTTTGTGTGGCCCGCCGTAATGGGATTTGAAAAGAAATACTTTGAACTTTGTATTTATATCAACCTGCTCTCCTTAAATCCTTTATATAGTGTAATGCTACTGATTTAACAAGCATTGTTTTTTCTGTCCATTGCATAAAAAGTCTGCACTTCATAAATTGGTAGCAAACTCACTATATGACTGATTTAGGAGAATAGATTTATGAATGTGATGGTAAGTAGGGTAAAGAGTTATAGAGGTAGGTATACGTAGGTATTAGAGCAACCATATATCACTGTTTTGCCCCGTTCCATTGTAGCCATTTCCATAAAATACCCTTAGTCGCTTACCAGCTCTTACGTGCCTAGTTTGTGATGGGTCATAGGAAAATTTTGTTTTGAAAAGAATTCTTCTTTTTTTTCGGAAAATTGTTAACAATTTTCGTATTCCAATTTTTATGTTTAAAACTTTCGGAAAATATCCGTCAGTACGCCTATTACTATTGACAGTTCATAAGTGAAATTGAGAAACCGTGAAAAGAAAATATGGTAAGCAATAAAAATGCCTTGGTGAATGTTTAGACTTTACGCAGAAAAATAGATTATATGTCTATGTTTAAGACTTCAAGACACTATGAGACATTATTAGTCTATAATTCATACAAATCCTGTAGTAGAATTTTGTTTTGTCATTTTTTCATTAAAAAAAAATCTGATTTGAGTTGTTAGAAAGTAACTAATTATGGGTCATTAATTTTAACTTAAATATGATAATTTTATGACAAGCATTATAGTTATTATTATCCTTCTTAAAAAAGACACTCCTAGGTTTTTAGAGTTAAGGTTTCGAGTGCTCACATTCACGGCCATTGTAACATTCCAGCTCGAATTATATCGACAAGGTCGGCAATGTAGGCTCACAGAACGAATTCTCAAATAACACCTTCTAAGTTGTAGCGAAATAACAAAAGTGCCTTATTTATTTTTGTCCTATCTTAACCATCTCGAAACTGATAGCTTTATTTTCAAACATTTTGCACATCAGTAAATGCCCTTAGAGTAAAATAGTACAGGTAACATGTCTTTATCACTGACGGGGGTCTTACGGCCCTGGGCTCTGTTTATCCCGTCAGGGATAGAGACGTGATACTGTATCTATATCTGTAAGTTCCTGCAATACTGCAAAATAAAATGTGTGGAGGCGGATTGCGGGGCTTTTTTTGCTTTGCGGTTGTCGGTTCCCGTTGCGACTTATACGATCCGTCTAATAATGCTTTAGTCAGACTGGAAATAACTTTTCATAAAGCATACTTCCGAGGATTCAAACCCACGACCCCCGGATCACTAGGCGAACGCCTTGAGCACTGGACTACGGAGGTAGACTTTAGTCAATGTCCAATTGTTCATCTGATTTTATTATTAACTTTGCAACAAACCAAATCGTTAAGTAATTGGCTCATCAATTGCTACAATACATCGATTTGCACTAAGCACCTCTCCAGACGTCTCTCGTTTAGCGTGACCTGGTTCTGTCAATCTCGTTGCGTCACCAGACGTTTAAAAATAAATATGTTTTAATCTTCATGACCCCTAACTTGATAGCCGTAAGGTGTGTCTCGGCGTGTTTAGTTTTAAACCTACAAAGATTTTATATGGAAAGTATAATACAGGTTTGCGTTCCGACAGTCTTTAAAAGGATTGTCTTTATATTTCACCTTGTTCCTTGACTTTACAGAAGGTTGGTTCTTATTGGCATGGTCTAGTTATTGCAACATAACTTGTGTTAGATGTTAGCTACTGATAAATAATTATAATCTTTTATAATGTAAAGTAAAGTAATAATTCTCTTCTCATTATATATTATTAAAGATCTCTTTATAGAGCAAGCAATGCCTTTCATCTTTCTCTATATAAAGTCAACTCCTTTACATCCTTGTAGGTTGAAACATTAATTAGATCTTTTGTTAGTTTTATAAAATAATCTCTAGATTTTTCTTTGCCTCTTCTTCCTTCTTTTTTTTTCTCCTATATTACTTTTAAAAAGTCATAGTTTTTTCCTCTCCTTCCTCTCTCAGAATTAATAGTTTGCAGTAGTTAGTAGTTTGCGATTTTCACCAGCAGTGCCATACTCTCCTCATTAGTTTTCTTTTCTCTCCAGCAAATACCTTCCTTTTGCTGCCAATAACATATCTCAAATGTTAGCTCTATCCTTCTTATTCATTGTCCATGTTTCGCAACTGTGATGAAAGAAATGATTTTTATTCTTTATCTGTAAAGGATACAATTCTAACTTTAATGGCCCCATTCAAATTTCACATAAAGAAAAAAAAATGGAATGATTGGTCTGTTCTTTTTTCAAACAAAGTACTTCAGTAATTTTATAAGCTTTTCTGATTCATTTTCGACATAGGAGGTTTCTCTTTCATTCAAAGTAGAATCTGCTAATTTACGATACTTACATATATTTTTTAACGTCTAAACAAATATTTTCTATGGGATTTGTATGAAATACCGTAACGTCATCTAGTATTTTCTTGAAATCAAATAATGATCAGTCTCAGTCTGTTTTCTGCATAAAGATATCTGAAATCATGTTCAAAATGGATATGATCAATAACAAGTGACATTATTTTGTGACGGTTTATTGTCTTATCAGTACAAAATAATTTATTCTTGATCCAGGATACAATTTTAATAAATATATAGAGACAAATTACACTGATTGAGCTAGCCCCAAAGTAAGTTCAAAGCTTGTGTTATAGGATAAACTCAACGATACTATAAACAACAACAAATACATATATAGATAAACATCCAAAACCCAGGACAATTTGAAAAAGGCCCTTATGTATATATATATATAATGCTCTTAATCTATGATATAAGAAACAAAAAAACAACTGGTTGCTTAGCTGATTGATGTTCCACTTTTAAATACAATTACCAAGGATATTAAGGACAAAGCTATATCATCGTAACTATGTCATTGAACAAAAGTGTGAGTGTGGTGGTATTTGGTTGAATATCACGTGAACAATTTCTTACCAATATCCGTCTTAAACGCATAAAATCTTATTGGACGTGTTAATAAATGGCTCTTGGGCTCGGAATTCTTGTTTCGAGTGCGTGCGACGGTGTAATGATGATTAATATTTTGATTTCAACACACATTGACTTGTGACAAGTTCTGTGATATTTTCATCTACATGTGTCAATAAATTTTACAATTTGTCTTCTTCTTCGTCTACTAAATTTGTTCTTTATTGCACAAAATAAACAAATACAGGACATAAAAATATCTAATAATAACGAAATTATGTTAAACTAAAAGCTATTCTATAAATTAAAACTATTACTAAAAATAAAAATATCAATTTATATAAAAAATCGTTCCCAGATCGCCACCGTAAACAGGCAGAGTCCCCAAGAGGCTGGCGGCATTTCCGCGTTGTATGGCAAGGCTCAGCCTTTGGCCGAAATGCGCACCAGCTCTTGGGTCCCCAGAGACGTTGACGGGCTTCCACACCTCAGGGCCCTAAGGTCTCCACGGCGAAGGGCACAAATATATAAGGCTCGCCTAGACCCGCGTATTTGCGCTTTTTATTCGCTTCTGCTCCCGCTGCGGCCGCGCCCGCTCTTCGGGCGGTCGCTTGGAGGTGGGATGGGGCCACAGCGTCTACACAGGTGGCATCCCAAACCAAAGACCGCCCGTTTTTCCACGGAATGAGCGTCATCCCGTCTGGCCTCTTGCCATCGTCTCGGGAAATACCAGCAGGCTCTAGAACCGCTGGTACACCGGCGCTAGCAAGAGCCCGACGGATGACGTCATTCAAAGCAGCGTGGCGCGGGATGCGGCCAGCACTGCGGCGGCAAGCCAGGCCTAGGTGATCGACGTCTCCCCCGCAACGGCAGCGATGGGGCTCATTTGTCCTGGCCCCTAAACGTCTACTTCATCTTTAGATCTTTTAACTCTCCACAGCAGGAACACGACCCTCTCTGTACTACCAGAGCCATACTTGGCTAGAGCAGCCAGAGGATTTGGCCTACACTCTCCATACTAGCCAGACGGTTTCGAGAGGTCTCATTCATGTTCATAAACTTTGTTTAGCTAGTATTCCCTATATACTTATACTTTATTATCTATAAAATACTACGTTTTTATATATAAAAATAGCTAAAAAATATTCATAATACAATGAACTTTGACTTGACACAACAAAACTTGTCAAAAAGTGTAGGTAAGTTCAAGAAATAAATATTTGTAGCTTGCTCATTGTCTTTTTAGGGTTCCGTAGCCAAATGGCAAAAACGGAACCCTTATAGATTCGTCATGTCTGTCTGTCTGTCTGTCCATCCGTATGTCACAGCCACTTTTTTCCGAAACTATAAGACCTATACTGTTGAAACTTAGATGTATTGTGTAAACCGCATTAAGGTTTTGACACAAAAATAGAAAAAAAATAGTAAATTTTGGGGGTTCCCCATACTTAGAACTAAAACTCAATTTTTTTTTCATCAAACCCATACGTGTGGGGTATCTATGGATAGGTCTTTAAAAATGATATTGAGGTTTCTAATAGCATTTTTTTCTAAACCGAATACTTTGCGCGAGAGACACTTCCAAAGTGGAAAAAAGTGTGTCCCGTAACTTCTAAAATAAGAAAATGATAAAACTAAAAAAAAATATATGATGTTCATTACCATGAAAACTACCAGCGAAAATTGGTTTGAACGAGATCTAGTACGTAGTTTTTTTTTTATACGTCATCATCATAAACGGCAATTTACCTTTCATTCAATCATAAAAAAAACATACTACAAGACTTTTATATTATGTTATTTGCTACTACGGAACCCTTCATGGGCGAGTCCGAATCGCACTTGGCCGCTTATTTATTTAACAAGCTATCTTGTCTTGTTACATAAGAAATGCAGCGACCAAACAATGTACTCGTAAATGCTATACGGAAATCTAACAATTGGCGGAAATCAGTAATTTGGTACCGACAGCTGACTAAATAGAGATCCCATCAATGGTTAGGCAATTGAAAAGACAGAGAAAGCCTCTTCGATTTATAATTAAGCCCAAAGGTGAATTGGTAAACAAGGCTTAGCTTAGTTGTATTATAATCTTCTTCTTATATTTAAGAGCTGGGCTCTTGTCGGTCGAGTGCTTTCCATGTCTCTCTTCCTTCCGCTAAGTTCTTAACCTCTTTATATGTTTTCACGTTTAATTTTTCTTTTATTTGGTCTATAAATTTTCTTCTGGGTTTTCCTACTCCTCTCTTTCCTTCTATTTTTCCTTCCATTATTGTTTTAAAAAACTATTCCATTATTGTATTATAATATTTGAAGTGTAATTAAAATCTAAATTAATTACAGGGTAAAGCAAAGTGATCGAGATAAGGCAGAAATTATTTTTAATTCCAACATGACTGCTTACAATGAGAAGGAAAAAATTAAATAAGTATTCAATACCAAATAAAAAATATTCAAATCATTAAAAAAGAAAATAACGAAACTCATAAATAAACTAGTAGTTCATCCTGAACTCTCCAACCCCATATCTCGGCGACCCCTTGACCTATCCTACTATTCTATCCTACTAATATTATAAATGCAAAAGTGAGTTTGAATATTTGTTTGTTTGTTTGTTACCTCTTCACGCTTAAACTACTGAACCGATTTGGAAGAAATTTGGTATGGATATAGTTTGAGACTCGGGGAAGGACATAGGGTACTCTTTATTCCGGAATTTCCACGCGGAGCGAAGCCTGCGGGTACAGCTAGTTTGGCTATATATGAAATTCTATTGACCACTTCTACGTCTAACAAATTTCAAGATCATCCGGTCAAAACCACTTGAGTTATCGTCGAACAAACAAACATAGGTACAAACGCTGGATTGTTCAAGTAGATTCGGAGAACTTCACTAGGTTTGCTCGCTCGTCCACAAAATCTGATAGGTAAACAAAAATGCGAATAATTTCGCTAAATGACGGTATCAACTATGAACTCGGAGTCAACGACACGCCGAGGTTACCCGGAAAATGAGCTTAAAGAACCGAATTATATAAATTGTTCTCACTTATTAAACTTGTATAATTGCTTGCGGACTTTCGATTTAAGGTCAGGAAAAAAATGCTTCCGTGTAGACGCAAAAAATCGCCAGTATGACATGTCAAATTGGGCATTTGCGCGTGTTGATTTAGTATGATATAAATGTCATAATCGGAATTGTTCGGAGAACGAGATATGGTTATTGATGGAGGCACTTGACGGCATGCCTGTACGCGCTGCTTTTGCCGCGAGGCTTTGTCATTTTGCATACTACATATTAAACATTCCTGCGCACGATTGAGTAACAATTTCTTAAAATGCGGAAGTAGAAGTTTTGTATGAAAAAGATGAAATGTTATGTGGAAATGTTGTTCTCTAGGATTTTCTATTTATCTTATGCTCCCTTCCTTTCTTTAAATGTTGGTTATAAAAAGGCATCATTACAGTAGTACGAGTACATGACCCAAAATCTTTCTCTCCTGTTTTCTAAATTTGTAGGACGTTCCAAATATTTTTAAATTGGTAATTTTTTTGACATAAGTATATTTGTGTCCCTGAACTTAATTTGTCTCATCTGACAATCATTTGTTTTTTAGTTTCTACAAGTTTACAGGGTCACACTGGAATTCTAAGTTTAAGTAAAAAGTGTTAGGAGGAAAGCACTATAAGCTCCACTTATAATTCAATATAGCAGAAGAAAACGTTTTTTCACACCTTGATGTTGTCAGATCCCAATATTTTTTAGTGCGTTGTTGAAACAATAAAAGACTGGATTACCCTTTTTCAAAATTTGCAATTTTTTTTTAATAGCAAATTTTGACAAAAGTTTTTTATTTTATGTATCGAGTCGATTACAATTTTTATGTATCGAGTTGGGTATAAAATGAAAAGTGTTAATTAGCACATTTCAAAAATATATACATTTTTAGCCGTCAATGGCTCCCGTAGTCGGGTGTTAGTTTTTAAATGAATATCTTGAATCATTACCGGAATTCCATCATTAATGAGAGGAAGTCGTTTATTGTCACCATTTCGAGAAGAAATATTTAATGCGCAGTATAATTAACGATAAAAATATTTAATTACGTACGTACTAAATTAAGATTTTTAAATACTTATAGTCGCCTTGGTAATGACAATTCTTAAAATAATCAGACAGTTACAGGAATAAAAACCACCATATTTAGATTTAAAATGTTCTAGACATTATTATATTTTACATTGATCTTTGCCATTTATAGCTATTGACTAAAATGTTAGTTGTGTGATAATATCATGATTGAAAAAACCATATAAGTATTTTTATATGTACTTTACATATACATCCTGAAACAATTACGAATTAATTCCAAAAATGTTTTTGCTTACCACAGTAACTCGAATCAGCTGATCGGTGAAATTGTATGGTACATTTTTTGATATAATAATATATGTACCTTGGGGAAATTAGTTTTAGTATATTTTGTTAGACCCTATATTTACAATGGATCCGGAAATGTATATAATAGTAATAAAGTTGTATGACCTAGATTGCATACTTAATAATATCATATTGTGAGTATAGTATTTTTATCTTTATTTTAGTTTTTAAGAAAATTTAATATGTACCTATATATTTTTTTTCATCTAAATAAAATTGATTTATCTTTATATAACGTCTAACATTATAAACTGATAATATTTAAAGGGTGAGTCCAGTCTAAGAAACTGAACGATTTTTCCTTAGTAACACATCTATACATATAATAATCTATATCTATACATATAATAAAACAGTAAAAAAAGTGTGTCTGTACATTAAATATATTTCCAAAAAAAATATTGGGGGCGATGGAGACATAGTAATAGAGTAAGAATTTAAAATAAAATGTCTGTCTGTTTGTCTGTATGTCTGTTTGTCTGTTTGTCTGTTTGTCTGTTTGTCCGTTTGTCTGTTTGTCTGTTTGTACACGCTAATCTCCGGAAATACTGGACGGATTCGAATGAAACTTTTTTTGTTATATAGCTATTAAGCCTGGGCAACATATAGGGTATAAATGATTTTGGAAAATGGAACGCCTGATGCAGAACCATAATGGTCTAGCTAAACTATAAGAGATATAAAAATGCCGCCTGAGTAAAAATTGTTCAGTCTGATGAGCATTTTCCAGAGACATAAAGTTCACGCGAACGAAGTCGCGGGCTTCAGCTAGTTTTGAAATATGGAAAATATTATTTGCTTTCGATACAAACTAGGATCAGCTGATCGGTCGACTTGTATGAGATACCAAAAATTATTTGTCATATTGCGATACATGTTCCTTGGGGAAAGTTGTTCAGTATGATGGACTGAATTCAATCTTAAAATATTTTTTCTTCTGTCAAAACCTATTCAAGGGTACACCTTTCATAGGTACCTATATCCAGGAATAGGTTTTGGCGGGAGCGCCACATGACAACAACTTCTCCACAGGGCCTCTACGTGTTGGATCTGTATCCACACGCAAGCCTCTCAAAGGACCGGGGTAAAAAGACCCGTGACTCTCAAAGGAGATACAAAAAATTATAGTAGGTAGTTTTACCACACGGCCAATTTCTCCGAATTCAAAAATATCACATCAACTGAACACTGAACGTTTTGCTTATTTCTTCACGAATAATAATATGTATATAGGTATAATTACCTAATTTCCATTGTATCGTTCGTTTCGTAATAAATTTAAAATGTCACGGTGAACATTAGAGAATTTCCTAAGTCTAGAAAACTGACAGCATTTATTAGCAATTAAATAAGAATGATGTCCTACCGTGTGTTGGAAATCGTATTGCCAACCATTAACGTAAGTTTAGTCAAAAAGTTAATCGAGCTAAAAAGAGGTCAAAGATCGCTTCAATAACTTTTCTTTTTCTTGCTCGTTTTTGACGACCTCCGTGGCGTAGTGGTCACCATGCTAGTCTGCTACCCTTGCGTTCCAGGTTCGATCCCCGGTTGTTGGAAAGTTGGAAAATAGCCTTTTTCAAATTCTTTGGGTCTTTGATGTTTATTATATAGGTATATGTATTGGTTATAAAATGTAGTATCGTTGAGTTAGTATCCCATAATGCAAGTCTCGAACTTACTTTGGAGCTAGCTCAATCAGCGTAATTTGTCCCAATATATTTATTTATTATTTATTCTTTACCAGCCTATACCAGTCTGCTGGACTAAAGGAGCCTTTAAATAGGGTTGGCAATCGAAGTAGATCTTAATAAGTTTTTCTATTAAGGTGATTGCGAACCTTGGCCGTCCATACATTTTGTTTTACAGCAATTCTCTTAATGTGGATAGTGTTTCTCATATTACAATCGATTTTCCAATTTTCATGAAGTTGTAGTGCTCGCCTTTAAAATCTGTCATAATAATTTACAGTACTTTACAAGAAAAACGATATTTAAAACAAGAAAAAAATTAACATTTCTAACAATGTGTGCGTAATAAATAGAATTCATTTTGCGGTGACATCTAGCAGATTTATTACAAACTACTGCATTTGTCCAATTTGACAGCTCAATGCTTGCAACGACATACTTGGACATCATCTAGATGGCGCTGTAATAAAAATATCTAAATGTACCTAGTAATAAGTCAGAAGACTTAGCTCAAACAGAATGAACGTTGCCGTCCCGCTAGCAGCGGGCAACGCGCAAAATGTAGTAGGTACATAGCGGCACGAGACGGCAACGTTGTTTGCTTTTGAAACCGAATGCATTTCTCTCCAAGTCTCCACAATATTTCTAATTTCTACGATATGAGTTTGTTCTGAAACTGAAACAAATATTTTTTACAAAACATATATTAATTAAAAAAAATAATTATAGGTATATACTTAGTAGGTATGTACCTATTAATAAACCAAAAAATAAGTATTTATAATTTATGTTTTGAAAATAATAATAAAATACCGAAAAATTATTCTTTACTTTTTATTTAGAATTTCACAATAAACCTACGAACTTCTGAACGTGACTTATCTAATCTACTTGCTTTAGTCCCATATCTCTGAATCTACTACATGAACAATCAAATTAGCAAAACCTGGACCTGGACATAGTTCATAAATTCGTTGTTTAAATTATTTTAAGGGATATTTATTTATATATTTTTTTTTTACTTAACCTGTACTGTCCCACTGCTGGGCAAAGGTCTCCCATATTTATATTAAATATCAAATATTCATTGGATATCTATACATATCTATATACATATAATAAAACAGTAAAAAAAAGTGTAATGGGTCTCATAAGAAAGCTCAAGGTCGCTCAACGCGCTATGGAGAGGGCTATGCTCGGTGTTTCCCTACGTGATCGAATCAGAAATGAGGAAATCCGTAGGAGAACAAAAGTCACTGACATAGCCCAGCGGATTAGCTCGTTGAAGTGGCAGTGGGCGGGACACATAGCGCGACGAACCGATGGCCGATGGGGCAAAAAGGTTCTTGAATGGCGACCGCGTACTGGCAAGCGAAGCGTAGGGCACCCACCTACAAGGTGGTCAGATGACCTGACCAGAGTCGCTGGAAAGCGCTGGATGCAGGCCGCTCTTGATCGGTCATTTTGGAAATCTTTGGGAGAGGCCTATGTCCAGCAGTGGACGTTATGCGGCTGAAATGATGATGATGATGAAAAAAAAGTGTGTCTGTACATTAAGGCCATACCCAAATTTTCCGGGGTCCAGTGGCGCCCCCATTTAAAATAAATCATTTGAAAGAAAACGGTGATATCATTTAAAATTTCGTCTTGGTCAAACCCTAGATAACCCTTTCAACTATTTTATGAACTATTGTTTATAATTTAAAGTGCGAACGTGAAGCTTTTCTACGCACATTAGCTAAAAGTGACCGTTTTTCGCAAATGTGCGTAGAAAAGCTTCATTATATAGGTTATCTAGGGTTTGACCAAGACGAAATTTTAAATGATATCACCGTTTTCTTTCAAATGATTTATTTTAAATGAGGGCGCCACTGGACCCTGGAAAATTCAGGTAGCCCCTTAAATATATTTCCAAAAAAAATATTGGGGGCGATGGAGACGTTGTAATAGAGTAAGAATTTAAAAAAAAATGTCTGTTTGTCTGAATCTCCGGAAATACTGGACGGATTCGAACGAAACTTTTTTTGTTATATAGGTATTAAGCCTGGGCAACATATAGGGTATAAATGATTTTGGGAAATGGAACGCCTGATGCAGAACCATAATGGTCCAGCTAAACTATAGAGATATAAAAATGCCGCCTTAGTAAAAGTTGTTTAGCCTGATGAGCATTTTCCAGAGACATAAAGTCCACGCGAACGAAGTCGCGGGCTTCGGCTAGTATTATATAAAAATCTGCGATCGTACCTATCTTCTCTGTATTTATGTTCACGCCAAAGAAGTATTACTTCTATCTAACGCGTGTAGTGTAGATTGTACATAAGTACACGCCATCGAGTACACACACTCTTTTTTTAGGGTTCCGTACCCAAAGGATAAAAACGGGTCCCTATTACTAAGACTTCGCCGTCTGTCCGTCTGTCTGTCACCAGGCTGTATCGCAAGAACCGCGATAGCTAGATAGTTGAAATTTTATAATAACAACAAATACTAAAAACAAAACAAAATAAAATAAATATGGGACGCTCCCATACAACAAATGCGATTTTTTATTGATAATGGTACGGAACTCGCATTAGTGTTAGTATAGTGCGCGAATCCGATTCGCACTTGACCGGTTTTTTTGATTGCAGGTTTGAAACGATATACCGATTTGACATAAGTTGAAATCATTTGAATATTTAATACTAGCTAAAGCCCGCGACTTCGTTCGCGTGGACTTTATGTCTCTGGAAAATGCTCATCAGGCTGAACAACTTTTACTAAGGCGGCATTTTTATATCTCTTACAGTTTAGCTGGACCATTAGGGTTCTGCATCAGGCGTTCCATTTTCCAAAATCATTTATACCCTATATGTTGCCCAAGCTTAACAGCTATATAACAAAAAAAGTTTCATTCGAATCCGTCCAGTATTTCCGGAGATTAGCGTGTACAAACAGACAAACAGACAAACAGACAGACATTTTTTTTTAAATTCTTACTCTATTACTACGTCTCCATCGCCCCCAATATTTTTTTTGGAAATATATTTAATGTACAGACACAGTTTTTTTACTATTTTATTATATGTATAGATAATTTATTATAGGCAAGTTGTATCTAGTTGAGATTCGTTTACGTCGCCTGGGTGTCTGATAGTAGTGACACGCTACATGTAAGTATACACATTTCAGTGGTCGCCGCAGTATAAAACCGGCTGTTTAGTTAAAATTACATAAAGCGGCGAGCAAAAATGCCTTCATCCACGGCGGTGCAAGAAAAGTACGGATGTCACGGATGACGTTTTTGCCAGGACTTCTTGTCTGCGTGGTCGAACGACTCGTGATATTTTGTATATTGTTATTTGTACGATAATATACGTGATTCAACATTTCATATTAGAATCTGTTTCAAAATGATTTCCTAAGTTGCAACTTGCCGCCACGTTTGAAACACAAGTCTCGAACTTGTTTTGGGTTTGATTGATTTAAAAGTCTGTGTGATTTGTCCGTATATATTTTTGTATAGATTTATATTTAAAATTTATTTCAGGTCCATGGGAATATACGTGTCAGGAAAATGCAGAAGTGTTTCTTTTTTTGTTTCACTTCTATTACATAAACTCTAACAGAGGTTTGCCGTCTCCATCATCCATCATTTCAAGTTCAAACATGCAATAAACTATAAAGTTGTTTTTAGTCACCGTGCACAGAATAATGACTACAACATTTAACAATTTATGTCGGCAGAAATCACTATCATTTTGTATCATTCTATCTGTATGAATTGTTTTTTTTTTCAGTAATAAATATTAAACTTCAATAAAAAGAAAATTCAACAATGTGTACGATTTGGTTTTATTAAAAAATACAATGCATGTACAATGACGACGTTTGTTGCGCGGTGGTTTTTCCTTCCACCAAATGGTCTAAACTCTAAACGAGTGCCCCGACACAAGGCTTGATTAGCTATCAGAGTCAAAGCTGTGGTTGACAAAATTGCAATCTGAGATCATTTTTTTGTGTTTAAAATGATTTTCGGCTGTTTGAAATAATAACTGAAAATGTGCGCTATCCAGTTTTTTTTAATAGTGCCATCTAGTGGCGATACTCAAATCTATAACCATAGTCTATAACAATGCTTTACGCCATCTTCATGCTTTTTTAAGCTCCTGTCGTAGTGTGAGTGAGTGTAGAGATACGAGACAAAATGACAGATTTTATTTTGGAGCATTTTTCTGAATACATTGACTGAAGAACAATAGTATGCCATTAAATAAATAAAAGAGTATGTTACAGGCTCGCCGATCAAAAATGTTTGCCTATCAGTAATCCATTACACAAGAATTTTAAAAAAACCTGAAAATATTGAAATCAACGCCATCTAGCGAAAAAAGTTTAATGAAGAGCCCTTTGCATTCACCTTAAAAGAGGAGGTTGCTGCCCGTCTTGTCTTATTTCAACCGTTTATACTACTAATAAATTCTAAATTTGAAAATTTAAAATTAAAATTAATTATTTCCAACCTAGAGTTTTAATGATCTTACATTATATGTGCATAAAATCAATGTTTAGGAATTCACGAAAGCTCTGCTTTTCTGTCTTGCCCAAGTATAGTTACGGAGTTAGTAATACCGGTAGTTTTAACAATATTTTTTGGCTCCTTAAATAGATTATTAAAAAAGTAAGGTATAAGTATTTCTATTTTCTCTAATTAGCAAATATTGACAAAAATAAAGTGCATTTAAATTTCGCGAAACGTCACGATTACTTGTTTTAACCAAAGATAATGTCAGTAAATCACACCCCCTGATACTTCGAAGCGCTGTATCTTCGAGAATTTTTACTACTCTGCTAAACGAATAAATACGGATCCTTTATTTTTGGATAACCTAGTTGACGGACTTAATAAAATAATATTTTTTTTTACCCAGTTCACATCCTTATTAGTGACATATTTGTAGATAGATATTTATCTATTTTATCTTATCCCACTAAACTGTAGTAGAAGATGATGTAGACAGTTTACCTGACCTATTTCTTCCACACCGTAGTTTGTTACCAATTGTCTACGACTTGTAGCACTCTGCATCGGGAATTCTTAGACTACTATGCTACGCGGCTACGGAGCTATGAAGGGTGTCCAGTATTTAATTTTATAATATTTTTTAAGGTTATTAATTCGTCGCGATGTTTACCACAAATCTGTCCAGGCTTCTTTAAATAATCGGCGAACATACCAAAAAATAAATATTTATACAACGTGTTAATAAAATAACGCAAAACCTCTCAGGTTGTAACTCAGTCCATGAAACTGAACAACTTTTGTTCTACAATATTCCCAAAATGCCAGAAATAAAATTAAGATTTTCATACAAATTGACTCGATCAGCTGATCAGTTTGTATAAAAATTCAAATATTTTTTTTTAGTTTGTTGTAGAACAAAAGTTGTTTAGTTTCATGAGCTGAAGTACCATCTGAGAGGTTTTGCGTTATTTTATTAACACGTTGTATATAACTATAACTGTAACCCAATAAACAAAATTAATAAATCGTGGAAAAATTGAACATGCATAAAAAATATCGCAACCAATGGTTAACCTTCTTCTTTTTTGGAAGTCAGTTAAAAAGAAAAACTAAGTTGTGGTTTTTCTGAACGTTTTACGCTAATAATGCAGTTTTTGAAGCCAGATTATATATATTACTATACTCCATTTGGTTAAGTTTTTAAGTAAATGTAAACAATCTTGACATGACTTTTTATTGAAATATAAACTTTATAAATCAATACCTTTGCAAATTATAAAGTAATTATGTAATTTATAACATAATTACTTTGTAATTAGCAAAATTATTGATTTATAAAGTGTATATTTCAGTAAAAAGACATGTCAAGATTGTTTACATTTACTTAAATACCTAACCAAATGGAGTATACTAGAGCAGTATTATAATTATATGCCTAGTAAGATAGCAACGACTCGCTTTCGCATAACTATGTTCCGGAAATTAACTATTATAATTATATTACGGTTTTATCTTTCTTACTGCGAAAGAGAGAGAGATGGCAAAGGATAGAAGGTTATGGAAGGAGTTGACATACAGAGCCGACCCCAAATAGGAAAAAGGCAAGGAAGAAGAAGAAGAAGACTGCGACATTTATTCCATTTTTTTTATATTTCACATCTATTTTCTGCCCCGTCTTTTAAAGTAGGTCGAGAACTTTAATATAATCAGTCACTTACATAACAGTTGCAAAAGTGGTAGAAATGCGATATAATCTTTGAATGACATTTAATCCCTAGCCTAACAAAACCATAATCTCTAAAAAAAATTTTAAACTTCCATATAAAATATTTAGCCTCTCTGTAACACGTGTTCTCATTGCATTCTATGTACGCATTTTAATTATTTTCCAACAAAAAGTCAAGGTCAAACATTTTACCTAAACATGCTTTATGTCTAAATACTGTTTAGTTTAACCGATTTAGTGACATAGTGCAAAATTACTTTTATATTAGACTAGCCCGTGAGCTTCGCTCCCCGTAGGAATTTCGGGAAGAAAACTATGCTATGTCTTTCTCTGGGTATCAAACTATATTCATATCAAATTTCATCTAAATAGGTTTAGTGATTCAAGTGTGAAGTGGTAACAAACAAACAAATATACAAGTATAGTAGGATGTAGCATTTTTTATTTAATGTTATATAAAAATTACTACTATTTGTAAACGCGACATCAGTATACGGTTTTCTGCATATATTTGTGTATGTATGTTGCGTTATGTCATTGAAAAGTTTGATCGAACGTAGACGTTTGCGTAAATAAATTGGCGACACTTGTCCAAGGCTGTTTTACTTTGGTCTGTCTGTATCATGCTTTACAACATGCGTAGATGTACGTACGTAATAAAATTATACCCTTATTATCGTTAGACGTCATTAAAATAGCAACTAGCTAATAGTTAACTAGTTGACACATTTTTTGCATGCTTAGTAATAGTTATAAATAACTGTGATCAGTAATGACTATGAGCTATCATTTTTCACTTAAAAATTATAACTTAAAATGCAAAAAAATTAAGCTTGTACTTTAAAACATTACTTGAAGATTATATCGTTACATAACAGTTTAATGAGCCCTTACATAAAATGCATCCTTAAAAGTTTAAAGAAAGTTGATTTCCGAAAATCGCGAATATATATTTGGCATTTAAAACCTTACCTCTCAGTCCTTGTGTCTCACAAATAATAAAAACAATCGTTCTATAGTCCACTTTGAACTGTCACGTGTTTATATCACTCGAAACTTATGGGGGAGAGAGCGAGAGGGCGCGATTGGTACGCGTGCGTTCAAGTAGGCGCTTGCGCGTAAACTGAGACGTCAAGCGAACTCCTTTTACTCAACTCAGCTCTGTGTCAGTGGCCAGACTGCACCACTGTTGATAAACTTCCGATGATGAATGTACTCTGGGGATTATCAGTGTACCGGTAATACACGCGGAAACAGATCCGGATCGATGGATGTCTGCGGTCAGGTGTAATGTCTGGAATTCTGAACTTATCATTTGGAAGTCATGATTTCCAATCAATTTTGAATCATGTGGCTGGATTTTTCCCGTATCCTATAAGAAGTTTGTCCTAGTAATCATTACATAGTAATCATTACAATACCTTTAATATTTGTAGGATACAGGAAAATCCATAATCAAAGTCAAAGTGAAAAAAAAATTCAGTGTAGGATTAAAATGAATGAAAAATATTATTTTAGTGCAAAAGCTAAAAACTACTAGCGTTTCGGAATGAACAGTAAGATACGCGAATTATTAAAATATTTAATATCGTTTTACCACGCAATATTTGTTTCTTGAATGTTTTTCCCAAAAAGTATTTTAAATTCACGTATTGAGTAAATGAAAGAAAGCATTCTATTATACTTACTTTGGGACTAGCTCAATCTGTGTAATTTGTCCCTATGTATTTATATTTATTTATATGTATATTTGTTTGTTTGTTTGTAATAACTTTATTGTACCAAAAAACAAATAAATGTAATTATTTATTTATTTATAATCCTATTATAATTATTATACAGGACAACTTTTGTATTTCAACGGGATAACTCTGATTGCAAATTAATATTTCTTCATGAAAACGAATCACTTATTACGAGATTACATATTTATATTTCCTGAGTACGGTTAATTAGCATGGGAATTTACGTCTCACCGACGTAACGTTGTGTAATGAACATTTAAAATGCAGTCATAAAGTTTTTGCTTTTTGACTTGATATTTACGAATAAATTCATTCTATGACACTATACCTATAATAAAACAGTAAAAACAATGTGTCTGTACATAAAATATATTTTTTTAAAATTTTTGGTATTAGCAGTTAAGCCTGAGCAACATGATAGGGGATTTTGAAAAATGGAACACCTGATGTAGAACCATAATAGTCCAGCTAAACTATAGGAAATATAAAACAACGCCTTAGAAAAAGTTGTTCAGCCTGATGAGCATTTTCCGGACACATAAAGTCCACTCAACCGAAGGCGCGGACTTCGGTTAGTTTATGAATAAATTTATGCTACGACATCTATACATATAATAAAACAGTTAAAAAAAGTGTCTGTACATTGAATATATTTCTAGAAGAAAATTAGGGGTGATGCGGAAAAAGTAATAGAGTAAGAATTAAAAAAGAGTTTATCTGTTTGTCTGATTTTACACGCTAATCTCCGGAAATACTGGACGAATTCGAATGAAACTATTTTTTATATGTCATTTATATTATATTATAATTAATTATAATATAATTTTATATTATTTTGTAATATTTAAGATTGTACATTTGTATTTTGTATTGCTTTTTTGTGCCGCATAATTTTCTCTGTTTATCCGTATGGTTGACTGGGAGAAAATGCTTTTAGCATTAAGTCCGCCATTTTTAAAAGTATATTTGTACTTTGGAACAATAAAGTTTGATCAAATAAATATCAGTTAAGCCTGAGCAACATATAATGTATACTTGATTTTGGAAAAAGGAACACCTGATGCAGAAACATAATGGTCCATCTAAATTATGAGAAAAATAAAGATGACGCCTTAGAAAATGTTGTTCAGCCTGATAAGCATTTTCCGAAGTCATAAAGTCCACGCGAACGAAGTCGCGCGCTTAGGCTAGTTTAATAAACTAAAACTCACAATACATCTTATATTTTATTTCAATACCCTGAAACCTCTCCGCAAACCGAAAAGTAGAACCGGCATTATGGTAGAAATGGCTGTTTTATGTATATAACAGTATAATACGACGTTGGTTTGTTTGTAATCTCTGTATTGCACAACTACTTAAGGCTCCGACCCGCGCTAGCGACCTTGAAAACACAAAAAAAATAATTTCTCTTTCTGTAAGTGAGATTATCAGAAACCCTCGTACATACTTTTTAGCTAGTATCCTTAAGTTTCATTAGAACCTCAAAAGTCATTAAAATACTATCCGCTTTAGAAACCTTTACAAAAAGAGTCAAAAGTGGCCGTTTTTAGTATTTTTTGCAAAGGAAACTACAGCGTTGTATTTCAATGACTTTCGAGGTTCAAATGAAACTTAAGGATACCAGCTAAAAAGTTGGACGAGAGAAATTATTTTTTTTGTGTTTTCAAGGTCGCTAGCGCGGGTAGGACCCTTAACACCAATAACGTATTTTCTAAAAAAAATATTTGAAAACGCTTGTTTTGTTTTAATTCATCAGAGAGTCCGGTCGGTTGAGTCCATTTTACGTGATTTAAATTAAATATTTGTTTACATTGAACTGACTGAACAGAAAATCTGATTTTTTTATGTTAAAGAGGAATGTTATTCCTTATAGCCGAAAAATATTCAAGCGCTTTAAAAGTGTTCATCCCTTCCCTCAATTAAAGACATAAACGGGTCCCAATACCCAAGTTCGTATTGGGGCCCGATAATAATACACTTATCTTCAGTGTCAAAAAAAAATATTTTATAGAAAATGAAATGTCATTTGTCATTGGTCATATCCAAATTGAACGTGATTTTGGATTATTGCAGAAAAACTTATATTAACAACGCTATTTGCACGAGCTATTTGACTCCAAGAAAAAATGACATCACGACATGCTATTTTATAAAAATTTCATAGAAAATGGTTTTGAAATTTAGAAAAAAGTATGTATTTGATTTGTTGGAAACTAGTGGATTGTTCGTACGGGAACTTGATCAATAAAATTACTTGATCAATTTAATTAAAATCATTTCAGAATACACCGACGACATCTTCGGCTCATGTAAGTGAGACAAAATGAGACATGATAGTTAGTCGGTTCATGTCAAGACAAACTCTAGGATTTTACTTAGTAAGTAAATATATTGTGTCATTATTAACTTTTATATTTTTTGTTGTCTATATTTAAAAAAAACTGTAGTGTCTTTAATTCGGAGGGTGTTTGAATCCCCAGCACTTGTAATTATTTGTAATTTATTGCACTTAAAATCTTAAGATTATAAGTACGTATAAGTAATAGTACGAAATGTACAAATTAATGCTAAGCATTGACTACCGAGAGATTAATACTAGTCATTGTCTGGATGCAAGCCGTTCTAGATCGGTCATTTTGGACAACTTTGAGGAGAGGCCTATGTCCAGCAGTGGACGTTGTGCGGCTGAAATGATGATGATGATGATAATTGTCTACCAGTTCACCTTTGGGATGTAGCACAAAAGATCGTATTTCGGGTGCAAATATAATTAGATAAGTATATCGAAAGAAATAAATGAGGCCTATATATGTCACTGCATCCGTTGTGACTTGTAAGCATGTTGTAAGTGTGTCAGACATGTTTTTAACATACTTACAGTCTGTAAAACATTACAAATAAAAGGCAGTTCTGAGAACAACCAACTTTTGCATAACGTTTTCTATTTCTATGTTAATTTTGGCAATCTTTAAAACAAGTGTCATTTGCTTGTTGGACATGATGTAGAAAAAATAATGAAGAACCGTGTAATGGCTTTTGACACGCCAATAGAGCGCATTTAAATAGTCGTAATATGAAATAACCTACGGAATTTGTTAGGGTTCACAATAAAATTTATTATGACTTCAAATTATTTATTTTGAAAGAAGGATGGATGAAAAGAGATTAACAAAAAATATTTATGTCATAAATGTGAAAGAAACAGTAGGAAAGGGTCGGCCTCGGCGAACATTCGGCGACCAAATTGCAGACGTTCTAAAAAAAGAGGGGTGAAAGTATGAAGAGATTGATGAGTGTAGATGAAGCAAAAGAAGTTTGTCAGGATCGTAGCAAGTGGAGGTCCATAGTCTCTGCATAGACTCTGCTCTGTGGGAAACAGGCGGGATATTATGTATCTTGTACCTTTAAACGAGCAATTCTTGTATATTTATATGTATATAAATTTCTGTGATCTCGGAAACTGCTGTAACGATTTCGCTGAAAATTGGTATATGGGGGTTTTCGGGGGTAAATAATCGATCTAGATTAGTTTTATGTTTGGGAAAACGCGTGTTTTCGAGTTTTTATGCGTTTTTCTTTCCACGCAGAATATGGTCGCTAATTTTGTCGCGCCGGCCGCTATCCGTTTGTCTCAGCGGTTTAAGATGTGGACCGCTAGAAAGAGTGTTACAGGTTCGAATCCCACTCGGTGACTTACTTTTGTTTTTTTATGTTCAAGTTTATATAAAAAAAAAATATTTTGTACTTTTTTTGACAAGTTTAAAAAAATGTTTGAAATGTAACCGAGCAAAGCTAGGTCGCCCAGGTACTGTATGTATTATGTATGTATGTATGTATGTATAATTTGAAGAGTGCTGAAGGCAGAGTAGAATACAACAATTTGTGATCACCCGTTTTTTGTCACCCATGTATGTCGTCTAACCCCTGCGGTGGCGCGGCCTTTTTTGCGCTAACGCCACAGGTGGCAGCAGTATCGCAAAAAAATTGCGAAATTTTCCGCGCGGCCATAAAAACATTAAAATAACTATATTCTTGTATAAAACCTAGCAAGTATTGTACCATTTTGTAATTGTAATGAAACAAGCTAAATACTTATCTAGTGATCGTTGGAATTGAGACAGATTTTATCCTTTAAATGTCAAGTTGAAAGTAGCATTCTTTTTTTTTTTCGGTTTTGTGAATTTACTACCAAATATCTGAGAAATTATACATGATATAACATTATTGTTTTATTTTGTTCACTCTGAAATAAACAAACTTTTAGTTGAACACTTAAACTTTATACCATTTCATACAATTTTTTTTTGCTATCACGACGAAACACTCATGCTTCGCATGAGGTACTTAAGTACATGACAAAAAATATACCCACTGTCGCAGATTCATTTCTGAGAACTTGGGACTGTGAATGGGCTCTTGTTACCGAGTATAAATAATGGCTTGCTTTATGACGTTAAGTTAAACACAGATGTTGATAGGCTAGAGTTAGTATACCAAGGAATACGAACGTATTTTTCGAACTACGACAAAAGTAGGGTAAAAATTAGTGTGTCGGAATATGATTTTTTTTCAGTAATAAAACAACGTAATATTCTTAAATAACTGTAATTTCTATTAGAAGGATAATTTTACAATGCATCCGTTAAATAAAATACACATGTTTCGAAATAAAAACATTTCCAAAAAAAATATTAAAGTATTAAAAAATATCCAAATTTCTAAACAAAATGGCCGTCAAGGACGCCATAGAGTTGAGCTTAGTATGGAGGCGGCAGTTCCACTTATATAATAAATTCTATAATTCTAAATAACAAAAGAGATGGCCCGAGGATGGCTTATTTTTGAATACAGTCAAACAACAAAGCATACGGCCCACCCTATAATTTAAGGTTATGACACTTTAATGTATGAACTAACTTAGATGCAGTAATTAATGTTTCTATGATTCCAAATATCGAAACCGGTAGCCCAAGGATGGCTTTTTTTTGAATACAGTCAAACAACAAAGCATACGGCCCACCCTAAAATTTAGGGTTATGACACTTTAATGTATGAACTAACTTAAATACAGTAATTAATGTTTCTATAATTTCAAATAACGAAACAGGTGGCCCAATGATGGCTTCTTTTTAAATACAGTCAAACAACAAAGCATACGGCCCACCCTAAAATTTAGGGTTATGACACTTTAATGAATGAACTAACTTAAATACAGTAATTAATGTTTCTATAATTTCAAATAACGAAACAGGTGGCCCAGTGATGGCTTATTTTTAAATACAGTCAAACAACAAAGCATACGGCCCACCCTAAAATTTAGGGTTATGACACTTTAATGTATGAACTAACTTAAATACTAATGTAATGAGTTTGTAATGTGCTTAAGAAAATAAAATAAAAAACCAAATCTTAAAAAAAACTTAAATACAGTAATTAATGTTTCTATAATTCCAAATAACGAAAGGCCCAATGATGGCTTATTTTTGAATACAGTCAAACAACAAAGCATACGGCCCATCCTATTGGTACTTTAGGCTTCAGAACCGATTACTGCAGAAGAAAAAATACAGAAGGAGACTTTAAAACTATGTACAACATGGGGCAAAATATCCAATATGCGAAATTTGTTATCAACATCCACTCACACGGTCACAGACAGACAACCAGCAGGAGTTCTAAATATGGAATCAGAATTACGTTAAATGTTGCGCATAGGGAACCAGCAGCAGTTCTAAGTATGGAATCGGAATTACGTTACATGTTGCGCGTAGGGAACCAGCAACAGTTCTCAAAGTCAAATCAAAGCATTTATTCAGAAAATAGGCCTTTGCAAGCACTTTTTTACGTCAAATCACATTTAAATATAGTTTTGATTTTGTGATACGTACTATTTATATAATTATTAAATGATTGTTCAAAGATACAGACTACTAGCGTTTCAGAACCGACCACTGTAGAGAAGAAAACGTCTAAACAAACGTTCGAAGTATGGAATCGGAATAACGTTACATGTTGCGGTTAAAGTCAATTCGTACCAGCTGAAATATGCTGCATCCGCGTAGATACAGAGTATGGTACAAAAGGGTGAATGTTACAACAGACAGATTCTAAGTATGGAATCGGAATAACGTTACATATTGCGTATAGATACAAATTTATGAGATCATTCTCCGGCAAGAAGTCCACTGCTTGACATAGGCCTCTCCCAAGGATTTCCAATACCCTTCAAAGTCAAAATCAAAGCATTTATTTAGAAAAAAGGACTTTACAGGCACTTTTTTACGTCCACTGCTGAACATAGGCCTCTCTTATAAGCGTGACTTTACTTTTAATTATGTTGGTCATAATTAAAAGTGAAGTTGGCGAAAACAAGTAAGGCACGCCGATTTGCTGCAGCCGACACAGAATGTCACAGTTGTTTTGTGACATACTGCGCATGCCCGCCTCAGACGTCCCTTACTTTTTGTAGCCGAGAAGGGCAAGTTATCCAAATAATGGTACCTCAAATCAAATTTTTGTGGTACCATATTTGGCACATCCGCGGTTTTAGTCGACAGTAGGCTAGTAATTAAATTTTTCCTAAACTGCCGATGGTCTAAAGTCCCATTATTTTGATTTTTATGAATGATGTAACTATTTAATACACTAACATTTAGAATTCTTCTAAATAATTTTTTGTACCATACTCTGCATCTCTTGCGTTCTATGGGGTACGATGAGAGGAGTTGATCTTTTTTATCAACTCCTCCCATCATAATATTATAATCCCTTATGAGGACCGGTTTGGTAGTACCTTCGTTATCAGTTGAGACCATGTTCCCATGGTATGTAGAGATCGTCGCCACTCGATTTTGATCCCGCCATACCATGAGATCGACATCTCCACTGGTAACTCCGGTAACCTCCCCGGGCCTCATATGGGATTTTTGCAATTGGCTTATTTCAATTGGTACAAATTGCCTGTTAGTGCGTAAGGTTCCCACGCAGTCAAAGCCTAGCTGTTTGAGTTTCCTGGCCAGGATGGGGGAGTTATAAAAATTGTCCATCCACACCGTGTATCCCTTGTGTTCAAGACCCTGTAGGATCTTTAACACGAGGGACGGTGTGAATGCACAAAGAGGATCCTGTTGTGGCGCTTGGGATCGGGAACCTGGGCCGTGCGAGTGTATGATGAATCGCCATAAGTACCCTGTTTGGGATTCGCAGACCTCGTAAGTCTTAATTCCTACAGTGGCGGTTTTGTTTGGGATCAGTTGATTGATCTGCAACCAACCCCGCCACTGTAGGAGAGACTCGTCCAAAGCAATATTCTGACCCATGTTATACATGGATTGAAATTTTTTGTTAACATGATTTACAATTGGAATTATTTTTATAATTCGAGCGTCTGCTGCATCGATATTTTGTGGCAACTGGGAGTTGTCAGTAAAATGCAGGCATGTGCAGAGCAGCTGGAACCTACGCAATGACATATTTGCACTAAACCCAGGTGTAACAAATATGTCATTGCTCTTATTCCAGTACTCTACTACTCTGCTTTTTATGACAACTCCCATTGCCAGAATCATGCCAAAAAAAACATAAAGTTCAGCAACTGTTGTGTCCTTCCAGTCGCATATCCGGCTGGAAGGACCCAGACTGTTTGACTCCATCATGGTAGAGGCTACCTGTTCGGCATATTTGTTTGTTTCGGTGACCACCGCACCCATAATATCGGCGTCCCAAATATGCTGAAATAACTCCAGCGGAGTCATATTTGGGACGGTCGGACCGACATTAGTCGCCGTAAAAGGTTCCCGCCGACTTTCGGGCGGTATTGGAGGGCTCGGGTACGGTTGCCACCGAAAATCGTACAGTGGGTCCGACATCCATCCAGCAGGCCTTACATCAGCGGTCGATGGGGGCTGCGTCAGATCCTGTGACTGCACTGGAGGCTCTGGATCCGTCGGGGTGTCCATATAAATGGCCGCCGTCCGAGGAATCCCCAACGGGACGCTCACCACCTCGTCCTCATCATCGTCAGAATCCAGGTCGCTTCCTGTTTTTAAGTTAAACATACTTTCGTAAGGAAAAAAAAAACTTTACCAATGGCTACAACTGAACCAATTTTGATTTTTTTTTGTCTGAAAATATATCCTATCAAATAATAATAAAAAACTACTACACGGAGTTCTGATGTAACTACCGTTTGTATCCACATACCACAGTTGACAATTGTCTCGATTTCATCATCGTCTAGAGGGCGACCTGGATTCTGGAACCTGCTTCGCGGTGTGGAGCACGCAGGCACCTCCACATACCTAGAAAATATAGAAAATGAAAATTTCTGGATATTTATTTAAAACCGAAGTAGTTAAAAATGAAATTGTAAAAAATATTTACATCGCCGGCGAAGGTAGGGTTTCATTAAGATAACGAGGAGTCCTCGGTGTTACTGGCCCACATCTGAAAATAATAAAACACTTTTGTACACCTGTCTGCTAGTCAAAAGTCACGATTACAATACACATTGCATTCTATACTTACGGAATACCTCCAACTTCGCTCGTGCCGTCACTACTAATACCGCTGACGTTTCTGTTGAAAAATTAACGACGCTCTCATACATATTCTAATGTGCAATTCTAAAATACATGGTCAGGTACAATCAAAAAATAAATTACAAAAGGATGATAAATTATAAAATATAAAAACACAAACACCTCTCTTATGGGAGAGGGCTATGATCAGCAGTGGTCTTAAATTGGCTGGAAGGAAGGAAGATATAAAAACGTAGTTCAGAAAAATTTAGAAATAAAAAAATACTTACACAGCCGGTAAGCTGCATTCTGCAGGAACAGGGTCGTTGGCAGCAGCTGATTCAAGATAGCTGAAAAAATAATAATTAAGTACCAAATTGTCATTCTCCTCTTTAATAGTTGACATAAATATTAATTTCATACTCACGGGCTACGCAAACGCCTCCTTTTAATGGGGTGGAGGGGCACCTCTAGAGGTGACCCAGTTGGGTAGTCTTCTATATTGACCATTTCCAAGCTGAAAGTACATTACAATTGCTATCCTTTAGCATAAAAAATAATATATAAATAATAAAATTACAAGCGTAAAAAAAACAAATAGAAAAACTAATAATTGAAAACTAATAGGGGAAATAATTAAAAATAATTAAAAAAACAAACATACGGTTCCTCTATATGCCTCCTTGATGGGCCAAGCCCGACCCCCCCCCGTACACTGGCGGATGCACCGCGCCTGCGTCCACGCTGGTTACGGCCACGAGTGCGCATTCCGCGACCTCGAGCACGCACGCCAGCCCCATCACCAGTGCCTGCACCACCACCACTCCCACCTACACCACTATCAAGTAACGACGCTCCACCACCTCCACCACCTCCACCACCTCTCGTTGTCACCCCACTTCCCCTCCCACCTCGGGTGCGCACTCCACCTCTCCGCCTCATCACTTCTCCTCGTGCAAGTGCTCCACTGAATTAAAAGCAAAAAAAAAATTACGTAACAAATAAATAAAAATTAAAGAAAAACTAACGGAATAAAAAAAATAAACTCATTAATAAATTACACTCCACAAACAAAATCATCCTTCAGCAGTCAAATATTTAAAAAAATGTATTTACTGATGTTTAGTAATGATACAAAACCTAAATTACTAACTAGACATTATTAAAAAATCAAACTCATTAACAAATTACACTCCAAAAAAAATCTTCCTTCAGCAGTCGAACGAAAGTAAAAAAAAAAACATCAAAATGCCATGTCCATTTTGCATTCTAACTCTACGTGAATCACCCGACCACGGTCACCGACCCCACATCACGACGGTGGCAAAATAGTGGATTCCTTGAACCGCGATTACGCGGTAATTTTAAATGTATTTTGAAACAAATCATGCCAAAATATGAATGTTTTACACTTTTAACCTAAAGTTGAATATACTATTTAGCGATAACATTTATACATCACGGAAATAACGGAGATATTGATATAAAATTTTACGAAATACTACACGGATGATGCCCGTGACTAGTGGGATACCGGTAGTAATTTGGATTAACTTGATGGTAAACATTCTTTTTTCAGCATAAAAATATGTTACACACGTAAAGTACTTACCCAGGCATTATGGTTTCTCAATTTATCCAACAAAACACACAAAAATTAAACACTTTAAATTTATCCTCGCACCGTTCACTGCGCGCGGGAACACACGACAAAACCCGCGAATCAAATTTCAAATACGTCAACTTTTTGTTGGAAATGGCGCCAGTGTTGCGATTATATCTTCATCCTTGTCTATTCCTCTATTTAATGTATACGTAAGAAAGGAATAAGAACTTACTGTTTAATAGATATAGGGTCGAAAATAAAATGCTGTCGCCATTAGTGGGATCCACTAGGTTGCCACCAATAACAATATGGCCGTCAGTGGTTTCCACTAAAGCGCCACCACAGGGGATACGGGAGGTTTTGTTTGTTGTTCATTTGTGTAAGTGGCCAATACTGGGGTCAAATTTTTCAGACTACAAAAGGCGCTTAACAACTGCCATACAATCATGACAGCCGGGATCAACGGCGTTGATGTGCGTTTCAAAGCATGGAGGAGGTATAAGCACAGAATTAATATCAGTATTACATACAGAACGTCCACTGGTGGACATAGGGGAGGCCTATGTCCACCAGTGGACTTCCTGTGGCTGATATGATGATGATACAGAACGGAACTTCTTAGGGTTCCGCGCTATATACGTCCGCATTCCCCGTCCTCGCACCTCTGATTCTCCTTCGTTCTCGCCTGCAGCCGCCTCTACCAGAGGATTCCTTCCTGTATCTAATACTTATATAATTCTGTAGTATAAGTAACAGAGAACGGACAGCAGCGTCACCTGTGCAAAGACTTTATAATCGATCACCGCCGCCTTCCAAGCGTGGTGGTTATGAGCTAATCCTCCCTTTGAAAGAGGCCTTTAATCCATAGAGAGATTACTGGAACAAAAAGGACGTTATTAAAAAATATATGTAGTTAAATGAGCAAAATTCTATATGACATTCACCCTGTCCATATTTGCATTCTTTTTGCATTTACCTATTTAGGTTAAATTTTATATCTTTTTTGCACGAAAGAGAAAAATGTCACCGAATTCGCATTTTTACTTCCAGATAATTAAATAATCTAATTAAATAATGTGTATTCTATCTGTGTTAACACGAGAAAGCTAATTAAGATTAATTATTAAGTGATTGAAATGTTATCCTAATTAAATTATTTCGAAGCAATATCACGTTCGTTTTATTAGCAAGCACTTAACGACTTATAAGAAAACTAAATAAGTTGCTTCAAAAGATTAGTTAGATTATATTTTTGAATGAACCATGTCCAAGAAATAATTAAAAAAAAAACGTGATTAAAACAGTCTATTTTCATTGTTGTTAATATTTAAAACCTCTTTATAAAAATATAAAGTTCCTACTTTACAGAACTATAATATCTATTTATTATTAAAGAGCACGTTGGCACCCTTTCTTACGTACTCGTATTAGTAGCGCTATCGCAAGTTAAGAAACCCCGGGTGTGGTTCGCACTTGGACCACAAGTGGCATAAAACTTCTCGAGCCGCCGTGTTTCAGAAGGCAGGTAAAGTCGTTGTTCCAGGACTTACTAAAACTTTATTCAACTCAGTGGTACAAGAGGTGGAATACGCTCATGAATGTATGGCAGTCGTCAAGCCATGACAGATGTCTGTGGCAGCTTGAAAAATCTGCCTCTAGCGGTGGTCTCACACGAAAACAAACAATAAGAACTATTACATAACTGATGTCAACCCTAACATGAACTGACCACGTGTACATCCGCAAAGTGAGGCAGTGCGCCCGCGCCGGCGGCGTTGGGAAAACCGCGAATAAATTCATTGTTCGCCCGACGCCGCGGTGACGCCGACGCATGCTCCAAAACCACTCGATCTAGACCTCTCAACAAACAAAACACTTCCTCAAACCACCACTTCTACACCCAAAACAAGAGGCACGGCAGCTCAACATAAACCAGCCAATTCTCACTTGATTAACTTAGTTACGATACGATTAGCGAATTGGTTCCACCCTTTTTTGGACATTACTTTGACACTTCTCGGCCGTTTTTCTGCGTATACTAAATATATTTACCACAGCTTTTATTGTTCGCATGACACAGACTAACCGGCAGTTATGCACTGAGTCATTCTACAAAAGGCATTTGAAACTAGTATCTACAAGGTAAACTTTGTTCTCATTGACAAATGCGCTTAAAATTCAAGCGGAGAGAGTTGAGTCATAAAAACAATAGGTATTCGTTTCTCAGGACCTTTAAGTAATGTTGCCCATAGTTGGAGTTGATTACAGCCTTGAAATGACTATGTGTTAGTAGAAATGTCATAACTATGCACGTTGTTGTCGAAATTATATTTTTTCTTTATTAGGTATATTAATTGTAATTTCTACGAAATTGTCTGTCACAAATATCTTTAACGGGTCCCATACTTTGTGTCGAAAGGTGCTGAAGCGACGCACGTTGTGGCGAAAATATTTCAGCTTGGTACACTGACCAAGTCGAAGGACACCGCAACGAAAGGCATTATGGCGATTTTTTTTTCTTATTACATATTAATATGTGCTAGTTTAAAATACTAAATGAAACTAATACGTACGAAACGCTTCAGCATCGTTCGACACAAAGTATGGGACCCGTATCTTTGACAGGTAGGCACTTATCTTACCTTAATTACGAGAACGGGTGCATATCAAGCAAAATGTATTTTTCTATATTATTATTATTGTGGGACAGACAAATTCTACCAATCGTCTTACAACCAAGGATGCTCAAGACCGTGCGAAGTGGAAAAGAAAAACTCGGAAAGCGGACCCCGGGCTTCTCAGCATTGCAACTGAGGATGCAACTGGGAAAACGCTCAAATGAGAGAGAGAGAGAGAGAGACAAATTCTACGTGACTGTATGAAATGCACGCTACTAATTACTAGCTCATCTTGTGTGATTTGACCTTAGTTGCTTATATTTAATTTCTACTCAGAAAGTAAGTACAACAACATTAGCATGAAATGAGTACTTATTTCCTCGTTTATAATATCTAGGTATTAGTATTTATAATATATGTACATAACGTAAATGTTCATGAGTATTAGTGGTTTTTGCGAAGAATTACTCACGAAAAATTGGCTTACAGTATAATTTAAGTAATACATGAATCAATGGTTATTTAAAACAAATATGAGTAAGTATTATTTATATTGCAAGGAGTTCAAAGTTTATTACCTAACTAGACGAACCTAACTTTTAATACAATGTCTAGAAATTAGAATAGTTACCCCTATTTTTTGTAAATTTTAATTATCCTTATTTATATTCCTAGTTTATCTATATAAGACTTGATAAGAATAAGAAATGCCAATTCCATACAAGGCAATTTATAAAATCAAGAAACAATAGCTAAGAAATGAGTATATATTTAATTCAAAGCGAAACGTATGCAGAAGTGGCGCCCTCTCTGAAATTAATTGTCCAGTTAGTAATGGGATATAAAATAACAGTTTTAGCACTTTCAGGCCAAAAGTGGCCATTTTTAAAGGTCAAATTATACCTTTAATGATTATTCAAATAGTTAATTTAAAAAGCTATCTTTAACTAAATTTTGGAACATTGATAAGTTTTACTATATTTGTTTATTTAACTTTATTGTAATAAAGTTATTTAATAGTTAATATTTAAATGGCGGACTTAAACCTTTTTAACTAGGCAACCGACAGGTGATGCTGAGATAGTACCTAGTCTTTTAGGGATAGTACAACATATAAACAAAAAAATATAGGTAGGTAAAATTAATATTTAACAATGTATAGGTACACATACATAATATCCTTTTGAATCAAATTGTCTTTTCAACAACTTAAAGTTACATTTGCATTGAAAGTCATGAGTAATGATCCATGCATCGCGACTGGACGTTGGATCAAGATATCGAGCCTTTTGTTACTGTCAAAAGTAAAACAATAGAAGTGACAGATGCGTGTGGAAGCAATCAGAGATAATTGTGTTGCCATTAGAGCGATTTGCCGATAGTAGGGCAGCTTTGGTAACAAAGAAACAATGGTGATATCTAGTTTTAATTTATAGTATATTACAGCTTTTAGTTTAATCTAATTTAATTATTATTTGGATAAAATCCCACCAATATTATAAATGCGAAAGTGAGTTTGTATAATTGTTTGTTACCACTTCACGCATCAACTACTGAACCTATTTAGATGAAATTTGATGTGTATATAGTTTGATACCCAGGGAAGGACATAGGATGGTGTTTTTATCCCAAAATTCCCACGGGAGCAAAGCTCATGGGCACAGCTAGTTATTGTATATGTTCTGCAATAAATATTACATTTTCAACTTCTTAGTAAATACTACTTTAGTTTGTTTTGGCATACAAACTAATATTTTAATTTCATATTTCAAAACAAAAATGCACTAGTATATTCATATTGACACTTAATTCAGTAGTAAGTATAGGTTTCTTATTTATGTCTGAAACTTGAATGAATTTACACCAAGATATATTAAAAATAATTACACAACAATGCATGTAAAGCATAAAATATAAGGTATTTATTATATAAAACAGTAATTTTATAATATTTATGATCATCAGATTTTCATAAATTGTATAGCGAACAGTGCAAATATTTTTTTCTTCCTATTATGTTATACGAAAAGAGAAAAAAGAGGTAAAATGAATGTTACATTATAATAAGTTTTTTGTACAAGCTTTTATTGTGAGGCTAAAGTACTCATTGAGACAAAAAATGAGCCCAAACACGATAGAGTTGCGTGGCTTTATTACTGCAAGTTCTATCAACCACTTTCTGTCTCCATGATTAGACCCTATACATCGTCTACCATAAAGTTCTCCCCAAGATAAATCAAATGAGTCTAGTCCTACTCAATAAGGTTATGTTGTTTTTGACTGAGTCTTGTCTAATAGCTAAAGGATCCAACATTGTCATCCGATTTTCACAAATGTGCGAAAATTCAGTTCAATCGGTTGGGGATTACTGGAAATTGAAAATTGAGTTGCATGATTTGACCTAAACTAACAAGATACATTGAAAGTTAAATAAAATAGTGTTAAAAAAGTTTTACGCAGACCTAAGATGAAGTTTTTAACGAATAAAAGGCGGAAATAAGCTCCCCGGTCAGAACATCACGAAAAATCAAATTGACCTGGGTCTTGGATGTTTATCTGTATCATTCATCATCATCATTATCAGGTATTTTTAGTCTCCACTGCAGGAGCTTTCGAAGAGGTCTCATTGATGTTTATAAGCTTTGCTTGTATTTCCTCAGTTGCTTTCTACGACAACCACGGGAGGTCTTGGAGTGGCCCTAATCTACTCTGCCGGAAACCACGGCGAACGCGGGTCATATATAATACTAGAGGCAGCGCGCGGCTTCGCCCGCGTTAACCACACGTGTGAAGTCACGGGCGTGATGCAATATAGCCTATAGCCTTCCTCGATAAACGACCTATCTAATACCGAAAGAATTTTTTAAATCGGACCAGTGGTTCCTTAGATTAGCGTGTTCAAACAAACAAACAAACAAACAAACAAACCAACTCTTCAGCTTTATATATAAGTATGGATGTATTGTTTATATATATAATGTGTATCGTGGAGTTAGTATCCCAAAACACAAGTCTCGAACTAACCTTGGTGCTAGCTAAATCTGTATGACAAAAATATGCCTACTCTCCTATGTTCTAGCTCACAGCTCAGCGGCTACATTCATTTACAAAACAAACACGAGATGACACAATTTCCCGGGATTTCCGTACTTCCGTCACGGAGCGGATTCTCCTCACTTTTTGTCACGCGTTCCGCTCGCAGCCGGATCATGTTTTTGTTTGCGGCCGTTAAACCTAATTTGATTTTCATTGATCCACTTCATCATCGTCATAGAATACGTACCTGTAATAATTGCGCACATCCCAAAAAGAAACGGACACGTGAGGGACATTCATTTGATGACCACTTTAAGTGTGGGTCTTATGGTCTTTAGTTCTATGCTGTAAGGTATAAATGGGTTTTTTTCATGTAAGTAAGGTATAAAGGTGTTTCATAATACTAAACCTTCATATACTTGATGTATTTTAACTAAATTTTAATTGCTCATAATTATATCACATTATTTTTTACATTATTTTGTTGAACAAAACGATTAACATACTCGTACTTAAATCATAATTTCCTTCAAATATAAACAATGCTTTCAATATATGTATGTATAATAAAATGCGTTCGTGGCATTTATAGGTGGAGTAAAATCATTATGTCAAACTGGTAATGACTAAATCATTCTAACAATATGAATAAAAAATTTAGAAGTATAAAGGAATTCCGGAATAAAGACTTTGGTACTTATGAATGTAATTTTTCTTAACCCAACTATGCATGAATGGAAGTACCACAAGAATGCAGACCACCATAACTTGCACAGAGCAGTATCCGGCTATGGTTGCCGGGTTATGCTAATTATTATTGGTTTATAATAAGAAGTCAATAAAACTGAGCCGGTGTCACGGCGGCAGCACGCCGCCGATATAAATCGTTAAGGAGAAGGTACTCGATTGTCTGGGAGAAATAGCTTTGAGCGATAAGAGCGCCCATTGTACATTGAATGTTTTTCTGTGTATATTTGAGTTATTGTTATTTTTTTTTGGTGTAGAATAAAGTAAACTTAACTTACTCCGCCAAGTGCATATTTAGTGCAAATGTATGTTAAATGTTGAGCGTGGTGGGTGGTTGATTTTTCAAGCGGCCTAAAAGCATTTAAGGTTGACGTCTGCCATACAATGTTGTAAGTCGGGACCAACGGCTTAGCGAGCTACAAGTGATATGATAATTTTAAAATGGACATCATTCATCAACCGTATTGAAATCTTGTAAGTATAAAGTCTTAATTTAGTTATATTTTTTTAAGCACTTATACCATATAGCAAAGGAGAAGAACTATATTACTCGGCGATTTCACCCTGGTACAAAGATGTTCATTTTAATTTGTGCTTACGGCAAAAAAGTATAACGACAAATGTAAATAGTGACCATCAAAGCTTCGCCTTAACAATCTGATTGTCAGGGCGGGGCTGGTCGAACATTCCCTTGGCTTTGATCTGTTCGATGTTGGTTAGCGCTACTATCTAAATTAATTAGAGGAAATAATTGGCAATAGGCTATTCGACTAAGTTTGTTTTTTGGCATTATTCTATACGAACAACAAATAACGCTTTAACAACAAGTCTTTTTTTTAAACAACAAGTAAATTGGATATAAAATGAGGCAACAATTAGCATTTCAAATATAAGAGTGGGAGCGTAGTGGGACATCTCGCTATCTCTTTCGTACGCACAAGACCTAATGGCAATGACGTCACGCGGGTGTATTTGTGCATCCTTTTTCTGTTATTTGACAGTTTCCCCTTCCACCGGATTTGAAAGGCTTATGAATTAATTATTTTTGAGCGGATTAAAGTAATTATTTTTGTTTTCGGTCTCATACTATGTAACTTATAGATAATATAAATAAGAAAAAAAGGAGTCAAATATAGAATTGTATTTGATGTTACATGGTATTTATGTTATGCAATAAATATCCAAGGATGCATACAAGGTATAAATGAAAATCACAGTTAACAAATACCACATTCGTCAAAACAAAGTCATAATAAATTTCGCCGTTATGTAGTATCCTATAAATACTTAACTACATGGTAATGTGTATTGTGTAGACAATAACAATTTTATTGATTTAATACAATTATTAACAATTCAAGACAAACTGACCTCCGATAGCAGAAATTATAGCACAGTATTGTCTATAATTAAAGTACGTATAGGAAGTGAGGACTGAGATATGTTAACAATAAAATATTTAGTGCCTCCGACTCCGTTCTAGATATAAGTTTAAATAATATTAACCTATTTGTCTTTATAGGAGGACATACTTAGGTCTTTAAAATAGGTCTTAAAACGCACAGAAATGGCTCATGGCCTGCCCTAAAGTCCTATTCATTTCATAACTAAGATTATGCTTTATATTTAATAAACATTTAAGTTACCCTCGCCTAAAGTAGCCTATGTTTTAATCCAAGGTGTCAGTGTCAGCTTCCTGCATAACAAATTTTATCAAAATAGGTTCAGCCGTGTGTCCGTAAAGAAGTAACAAACATACACACACACACGCAGTCACAAACTTTCACCTTTATAATATTAGTGTGATGTTTTTATTCTTGATACTTGAATTCTGCCCAATAGACATAATAAATAAATAAATATATATATAGGGACAAATTACACTGATTGAGCTAGCCCCAAAGTAAGTTCGAGACTTGTGCTACGGGATACTAACTCAACAATACTATATTTTATAACAAATACAAATATAGATAAACATCCAAGACCCAGGACAATTTGAAAAAGGCCATTTTCCAACTTGCTCTAATGATTAATTAATTATATTAAAGCAAATGCATTTTTGAGGGATTTTAAGTGAGCTGTTAGTGGAGCTCCACTAACTGCCTCCGTGGTGTAATGGTTGGAGCGTTTGGCCCATACCCGGAGGTCGCGGGTTCGATTCCCAGCGGGGGCAACGACTTTGTGTTGTTGTCCTAGTTTGGTTAGGACATTGCAGGCTGATCACCTGATTGTCTGATAAGTAAGATGATCCGTGCTTCGGAGGGCACGTTAAGCCGTCGGTCCCGGTCACTGTCTTTGACATTGGTCGTTACCTAAAACCATGTCAGAGGCCTATAAGGCGGTTTAAAAACTCTAACACTAGTGTTAGTCACTAACACACACGATTAGAAGAAGAAGTGGAGCTCCACAGTTTTACTTCCAATTCCACGGATAACAGTGTTTATTAATAATGTACTTATGTGTGTAAGTATATCTTCTCAAGGTATACAAGCCAAAGTGTACAGAGTCAAAACATGTATCTATGTCAACGAAATATCGTGTACTTTTCAGGTGGTGATATGTTGTAATCTATTGCATGACATGTTGTTACACTTCATTAAATATATGTATCATTACAAATTAAGTAATTATGATTAATCGAGACCGGATCTCTAGTTAATTAGAGGTTTGAAATAAATATAAGACAAAAACTATTGCCGTAGGCAAAGGGCTTAATTATAAATTGAAATGAACTTCCGATGGAAAATTAAGCCAATTTAAATAATTGTAATTGACTTAAAATACTGTTATTAGTATAACGGGACTTACCGCGATTAATATAGTTTTTTGTCAGATATTACGACGACCCTTCTGCCGTTATGGTAGCTGGCCGAATCGATTCGCCCAGCGTCGATTACTAACAACCACAGATATAGATGTCTAACAACAGTAATTGTGACTGCGAAACTCTAAAATCATGTATTGACATAAAATACTTTAAAATTATCCCTTAGGTTTTTTAAAGAACGCTGCTCTTCTTAGTGCTGTTACTGAACCAGATGATAAGGGTGTAACAACGTGGCACTGATAGAAGTAAAAGAAGGTAAGCGGTTCATTGGTGTTTGTTTGTTTGTTTGTTTGTTGATGAACTGAGATGGTATGGATTTAATGATGACCAAAGGGGCCAAAGTAAATATGGATGGAGTGCGCAAACCTTGTCAGGGCTGAAAACTTGTTTAATAAAAGCAAAGCTAAGTTGAAGACACAAAAATTTTTGACCAAGCGTGCGAAGCCAACGAAGCATCTTAGCTTCGAGATTGGCCAAAATGCTTTTGTCCGGCTGTTCTAGACCTACAGGTCCAAGAAATTTTCTAAAAAAAATTGACGATTCTCTCAAGTTTTTCGAATGTTTTCAAAGTGGCGAATATATGGGGTTTGTAAACTTTAAAAAAACGTATTTCGGCCAACTTCAACGAGTAGGAGGACTTGCGAGGTCTACAGCTCACAGAGCCACTAGTAACAAAAAAACGACGGGTTGCACTCTGGGAGTGCCGGCAGAAGTGAAAACACAGCAGTATGGCCACTACACAGACGGTCGAGCCATCAGCTGTCACCATCCATGGATGCGCGTAGCACGCTGTAACATAAACACACACGAACATTCGCGCAAGCGCCCTGCGCCGCCTAAACGAAACAGCAGGCGCAGGCATACATTTTCGCCGCGTCGTAGAAAGAGAGGGGGATACTCCCTCTCCTACGCCGCGCCAGCTGTCTACTCTCCATCCGTCTTACGAATTTTCGATCAGGTCACGTGTCCTGACGCGAGTTTAAAATTTTTTACCCATTCCAAAAAAAGTGCACAACGCCGTTAAAGAAGTTTTCACTTCAAAAAATGGGCATAATCATCAGCTCACAGTCCCACCACTCAACGTAATTTGATGTGTCGCGAATGTTGTGATTCAGGCGTAGTAGATCGAGTAAATCCATGTCATGTTGCATCATGAACTTATCGCATTATTATGTATTCAGGGCTAAACTTCAAGACTGTCAGCCGACCATATGAATATCTCATGAGTATTGACACATTTGTAACGTTGAAATAAGCTTCATCATCATCTTTAGGTCTTTTTATCTCTACTGCAGGAGCAGGACCCTCTCAGTACTAGAGCCATACTTCGCCAGAGCAGCCAGAGGGATTAAATAAGCCTCAGTTAATCAATAATATTACTTCAAATGCGCCTGTACTTTTATTACCCTGAAATCACAGAACTGATAAATTTTGAAGGGGATTGGATTGATAAAACGAAAAACAGAGATGGTTGGAAGCGTAGAGAGGAGCCCTTGCTCAGCAGTAATACATAGATAACTATTAAAATGTTCTCAGAGTAGAATTAGTTAAGAACATCCCTGTTTAAAAAAATGAGTTAACGGGTTACTCATGTGTAGAGTCAGCTACATCGACCTCATCATCCTCCATCCTTATGTGACTAAAGGCCTGTACACCACACCGGCTCACGACGCACGAATGTGTCGTTTTAATAAAAAAAAAACGAGACTAAATAAACATTAAAAAAAAAATGTTGTTTGAAATGTTTATTGAGTCTATGACAGTGAGATTGTATTAAGCAGTGTCACATCTTTATGCTTTGCTCTTGCTCTATCTTTTTAATTTAGGGAAAATTAGTAATTCACTTTTACTTACCCAAGTTTCTTAGATTTCTACTAATTTTAGATTCTTAAATATTTTTATATTATGTAATTACTATTATAAAATTTATACAAACGCATTTGTTTGTATAATTTTCATCATTTTAAAAGTTTTCTTGATTTAAATATTAGCCTAATAAATTAAAAATAACAATAAGTAGGTATAAATAATATTATATATTTTTTTTAAGATATTTATATTTAGATACTTGTATAACAGTTACCTAGTGATTCATTTAATCAGCACGAAGAAGTATACATTTTTCTTAAAACTAAAATAAAAATGATACTCACTAGAATACACTTGTTACATATGGATTCCCTATACAACCTTTACGAAACAATCAACATCTTGCTTCATCTACTTGAAACCGAAATGCTGACATCGCGAAGCTGCAGGTGCGGATGACGAATCCTCGATGGGAAAACGTGAACAAGTGTCGGGGCTGTCTTGCTTCAATCGCGGAAGCGACCGGACATTTTAGATATATATTTTAATTTTTAGTCCTTATCATTGTGATTACTGAATAAACCCATATTCTTTTATATCGTAGTTTTTAAAAAGAACCTCCCTGCGTCCGGAAACGTAACTCACTGCATAATATTTACAAACTATCATTATAAATAATAATGAACTTGTTTTAACTTTATTACTTTACTGCCTGTCCGGTTATGTTACATTGCGACATGCAAAAAATAATTCACTGTAATTGATAAGCAATGTTATGTCAATAAAATTTAAATTAGTAATATTTTGTTTGCATATTATTTTAATATAAACACGTACGGGATGTAATTTATTCAGTCAATATCCGGCAACAATTCTATTTAAACAATTAAGGAAATTAGAAAACGAAATCCAGACATTAGACACAATGCAATTGTCTAATTTGCAAAAGCGTACATGCTTGACAGTATGTGTAATTTGAGTAATTAATAAAGTTATATAATTAATTTAATTCCATAGCAATTCAAAGAGGTAATGCGGCAAGCATAATGGGTACCTTTGAACCGGGTACAATTCGGGGTGGTATTTTTGTCTGATTTCTTTCATATATTGACGAAATTTGTTTTACTTTTTATTCAAAGATAAATTGCTTTGTATTGTATTGGGTAGCTAGGTAAAGACGAAAAAAAAAAGTATTTATGGGCTTTTTCATGGCATATATAGGCTTTTTCATAGGCTTGTTTGTTGATATCGTTCTACGTCCCCTGGCCTGGGGCCTCTACAGAACTTCTCGATCTCGTTCTATCATGACTAACGCTCTTTACTTTAGGCCGAAATTACACTACATAAGTTTAATAGACCGCCATATGGGGCGGAGTGGCAGTAGTAGTAGTAGTATAAGGTGGATCAATGTTTTGCAACTCTCGAACTTATTTACTCTTTAGTTCCTGCACATTACGGCATGACACTTCCAACTTCTGCATGCGCTGTATTTGATCAGCTCCGGTCGTGCTGTAATGTTGGGGTTGGTTAGGTGTTAAGGAGACAATCGTTCACTGCGAATTACGTTTATTGTCTAAGAACCTCTTTAACATTGAACCGCGCGCATAAGGCGCTCGGTCAGCATCATTCACAATAAGGGCACTTACATACTACTTACTAATTATTATAACACTTCAGTGCCATCAAACGATGAAAGCAGTTCGAAATATTTTATGCCACTTTTGGCCTCTAAGCCAAATGCGAACCAAACATTGAGCTATTGACTAATTTAGATATCAATTAATATCCTGTTATGTTACTCAATAAAAATATGATTTATGTCTTCATCAAATCTCATCTCATCAATAGCGGAACTTGACACAAAATGGCTTCTAAATGGATCACATGGAATAAAATTAGGCCCCAAGCGGTTACAATTAATCGGTACCGGATCAAAATAGTTTCAATGCGTGGTGATATAAATATTAAATTACATTTATAATTCATAAGTCCGAGACGGAACGGACTTGGCTTGCATATTTTGCCTTTGTCTTTGATTGTGCTACGTCGTTTTAAATCCTAGATAATCCGTAACGTAGTAAGTGATTTCATCATTTCAGTGGCAAGAGTTTGGAGAAAAAATTACTCGTTATGTTTATACCAGATACAAAGAGTTTTATCTCTTTGATTGGGATTGGTAGCGACCTATTGTGATTCTAAAGTTCAGTAACAGGGTTAAATACTAGCATTTTGCTCCACAAATGTCCAGCCATCAGGGAGGATACCTGATATTGGTTGGACACATACTTCACTTTTGTTTAACGAGTTTTTTGTACCTACATTACTTTTGTCAATTACTTGCTACTTGCACTGCAGTTTTAGTAGAGATTACTTACGTCTTTATTATGGACGAGATAGAGCCATAAAACTCTACTGCCATGTTTTTCTAAGAAGGTTTTTCACCTACAGGACAGTTTCATTCATATTCACCGTGACATGCGACGAAATCCTCTCAAAACACTTGAAATCAGCATCATGCAAATGTTTCCCATGCCCACCCTTTTTCCTATGTCGGAAATCCACCCTGTTACTTAATTGAGTCCCTTGATGGTGCACCCAAAATCCAAGCCCAATGGTTCCCAAATAAGGTAAGCGTTAACAAACAACATATCTTTATCTTCAATTTAGTTTGTAAAAATACCGGCCAAGTGCGAATCGGATTCGCGCTCTAAGTGTTCCGTACCATTAACAATAAATAAATTGGCCAGGTGCGTGTCGGGCCACGCGCAGTGTAGGGTTCCGTAGTTGTAAATGCCAACTTTGAGTTCATGCCACTAAAAACGTCTAAAACGTGTAAGTATCTATTGGATTTGTATGAAATATTCCTTTTCGAGTACATTTTATAAGTTGATCACCTATAACTTTTTAATTTGTTGAACTACATTATATATACTATAACTGTGATTTTTTTTCACTTGTCCATATATAACCGTTTAGCAGATAGATGGGGGGACACGTAACTTTAACAGAAAAAACCACTTTAAACCTAAATATTTCAGACACGGATCTCTAAATCTAAAAATTGTGTTCCCAAACTTACAATATTTTTAAAAGACCTATTCAACGATACCCCACACAATGTTTTTGTAGAGAAAAAAAATAACGACCCTACCCCAGCTACCCTAAAAAAAATTATTTACATATTTTATTTTACGACTTTTTTGCCATGATTAATATACATATCCATGCCAAATGATAGCTTTCTAGTTCTTATAGTTTCTGAGTAGGACCGTGGACGGACAGACAGACAGACAGACAGTCAGACAGACATGGCGAAACTATAAGGGTTCCTTGTTTACTACGGAACCCTAAAATTCGCGTTTGTTGTATGGGATTATTGAATATTTATTTTATTTTATTTTTAGTATTTGTTGTTAAAGCAGCAACAGAAATACATAATTTTTGAAAATTTCAACTATCTAGCTAACGCGGTTCTTGCGATACAGCCTGGTGACAGACAGACGGACAGACGGACAGACAGCGAAGTCTTAGTAATAGGGTCCCGTTTTTACCCTTTGGGTACGGAACCTTAAAAACTGAATACGTTGGTAATTTTTTTTTACTTTTGATTAAATGAAGTAAATAAATGATGAATTAAATACTAAGAACAGATCATTTTCATTTTTTTAGGAAAATTAAATATCTTGGTATTTTATTAATTTATTTCATGTACCCTCAAAAATTTACAATCAAAACCATATAAAAGTAAACATAGTACATAGGTAACACAGTACATACTTCTTCATAAACAAATGATAAATGGCAATCTTGTGTATGTTTTTCAAATTGAATTCCATCAGGTGTCAACTCTGTAATTTCAGGTTTTATAATTGGAGTTTCAATACAATGCCGGACCGGTTAGACTACTCGTCGTTTCTGTGAATCAGCCGCTGTATGTCTCAGCACTAGACAATTATCTCAACGAGTTATTAATAAATAAATTCAAAACAAATGCCGTAGTTGACTTTTCAGATTAAATAAGTCTTTTATTTCGAGGTACTATTTAGTATTATGCTATTATTACACTCACTGAATATTAGACACCCCAAACACAATCTCTTCCATGCTGGTCTGCGGGAAAAGAAAAAACTTTGTAAGTACTAGCTACTTGGCTTCCTACGCAGATCGTAACAGCCAATCTAGAGAATGGACGAAAATGTCATCATCATCAGGTCTTTTGGTCTACACTGCAGAAACACGACCCTCTCTGTACTACCAGAGCCATATTTGCCCAGAGCAGCCAGGGGACATGGCCTACACTATCCTCGCTGTCCAGACGGGTTGGAGAGGTCTCATTGATGTTTATAAGTTTTGTTTAGCTTGTATTTCTCAAGACGCCTTCTTCGACATCTACGGGAGGACTTGAACGAAAATGTAAAGGCTAACCACATCGCATATTAACGACGAAACGAAAACGAAACGAAGACGAAAAAGTAATCAATATAATGATTGCTTTTTCGTCTCCTCGCCCACAATCACACTCAAAGTGTCTTTTGAGTCTTGCGGCCCTGGGCTCCATCTGCTAAGAGACGCAAAATGCCAAATGCTCTGTCTGCTCTATTATGTATATTGTATGTCGTATGTATGGATAGTATGTATGTCGACACCCCAAATAATAATAAATAATAAATAAGTCTACTAAGACTGAAATTCCCGTTAGAACTTCTGTTACGTCGCAGGTCACAGAAACGAACTCCGTCCAAAAAACTAACTTTGACTTTCTTGCTTCGATCCTTTCATACTGAACAGAGAAACTCGTAAAAAGCGTAGTACGTTGTTACATAAGTTTCCTCCTCCCGTATAATACCTAGAATTCGGATTCCTTCGAAATAGTATAGAAACTTAAACTGTAAAACACAGAATAACTTTGTTATTAGGTTTCAACCATTATCCGACCGAATCAAGTTGACATCTAGTAATATGCTATGCTGTCTCATCTGAAAATGTCAACTTGATTTGGTCGGATAGTGGTTTAAACGTAGTAACAAAGTTAGTCTGCGTTTTATAATAAGCCGAAAAGTGATAATGAAAAAACGTGAGTGATTCTATCTTAAACCGCATAACAATTATACGGAAAATACTCTTACAAAGTTTTATAGTTTATGCAAGTTCGTTCAATCTAAATAAAGAGTGACTTTGGTTTAACTCTGTATTCATAGCAACAAGAATGTGCCTACCTCAATAAAACTATAGCAGAGTCGTGACCACAGGTTTTAGCGAGGGCGCACCGCATTCTTTGTTTAATGCCGAATATATAAAATTGATACTGTAATATTTACAACAAAGTAGCTGCAAGGCGAGTAACTATGATACTAAGTTTTTCTAAATTATGATTGAAATCTATCAGCTGCTACCGCCATATCGGTGTATGAGGAGCTTGGTGGTCCGGTTGGAGTGCGCATTACTAGCGTTTTAGCAAGTAAAGCGACACCAGGCGTGGTCTGCATTTGGAAGAGTGACCACAAGTACCATAAAAATTTCTCGACCTCCTCTGTGCTTCGGAAGGCACGCCGATAAGCCGTTGCTTCCGGCTGTTATCATTGTATGGCAGTCGTCATGCTATGTCAGATGCCTTTAGGTAGCCTGAAAAGTCTGACACCAGTGTCGGCCACTTACACACACGAAAAACGAAAACAACCGCCATGTCGCCAAATGTGGCCATTTTTAGCTTAAACCCAAATATGCCTAATTGTCACACACAACATTAAATGTGAAATAAGGTGAAATGTTAGGTAGTACGGATGTGAACTCAAACAATATGTTTGGCTTTTAAGGTATATTAACGAAACATATTGTAGACATAATTTTTCTGATTATATAATGAGCAATTTTGATTTTTTTTGCCAATAATATAATTGGGTGTGTTCCGTGACTTTATATGTAAATATTATTATTTTTATCCACTAATACCTGCCAAAAGATTTTTTAACATATAGTTTATTCTATTAAGATACACCAAAAAAATAGAAAGTCTTCATAACGACGTAAAAAAAAAGCCAATGAAATTAGTCTCAACGAACTACTGCTAGGCTTTCCGCCGACATTCCTCGTGCTCCAAACAGATGTCCTTTCACTCTTCAGCTCTTAGTTATTTAGCTCAAGCCTCGCACTAATTCGGAGAATCGCTTCAAGGCTTTTGATATCATTTCCGATGTGGCGTAATCACAAACAATGCACAATTTTTTTTACATCTCGATGCTAAAAGACCCTTTTTTTAGCATCCACCCGTTTTTAGGGTTCCGTAGCCAAATGGCAAAAACGGAACCCTTATAGATTCGTCATGTCTGTCTGTCTGTCCGTCCGTATGTCACAGCCACTTTTTTCCGAAACTATAAGACCTATACTGTTGAAACTTAGTAAGTAGATGTATTATGTGAACCGCATTAAGGTTTTGACACAAAAATAGAAAAAAAACAGTAAATTTTGGGGGTTTCCCATACTTAGAACTGAAACTCAAAAATTTATTTTTCATCAAACCCATACGTGTGGGATATCATTGGATAGGTCTTCAAAAATGATATTGAGGTTTCTAATATCATTTTTTTCTAAACCGAATACTTTGCGCGAGAGACACTTCCAAAGTGGAAAAAAGTGTGTCCCCCCCCCCCGTAACTTCTAAAATAAGAGAATGATAAAACTAAATAAAATATATGTTGTTCATTACCATGAAAACTACCAGCGAAAATTGGTTTGAACGAGATCTAGTAAGTAGTTTTTTTTTAATACTTCATAAATCGTAAACGGCAATTTACCTTTCATTCAATCAACTCAAATATAAAAATTAAAAAAACATACCACAAGACTTTTATATTATGTTATTTGCTACTACGGAACCCTTCATGGGCGAGTCCGACTCGCACTTGGCCGCTTATTTCGTCATACGTTTGTAGAGATGTAAAAATACCGTATTATATCAAATGATATAAATATTTAACGATAACTTACAATATTTTTCGTAAATTAATAATTCCAAATATACCGTTGGATATGGTATAATGTTATGCGGTATTTTTCGTATTATACAAACATGGTAAAATACCGGGTACCGGTACATATCTCGTTCTACGTGTGGCAACGTGTAAGCCCCCAATGGACGAATTGATTTAGCTTTAGTTTGTTTCTTAAGAAAGGTGATTTTCAAAGTCAGTAATATTACATACATACATTCATACATATTATCACTCCTATTTCCATCAGGGGTAGGCCGTAGGATAGACTATGGACCTCCACTTACTAAAATCCTAAAAGACCTCTTTCGCTTCATACACTACACAAGCATTATCACTCTCTTCACACATACCTGCCGGTAATAGTAATATTATAATTTTTAATTTATTTTTAAGTGTCCTTAACATTTAGTTACGCTGTGCCTTTAGAAAGTTTAATAAATCTGACAGCAATATGCTAAGAATTACATTAAGAGCACTTCGAGACCAATATATAGATCAGGGTGGCGAAGGACAAAGAGGTAAGTTTAACTTATGGTAAGTAACTTACTATACTGCTTATTACCTATTTCGTATCAAAATGAAAAAAAAAATATAGCAAAAATACTCATTTAAAAACAAGCAAAAGCAAGCAGCTATGCACACCACAAACATACTTGCAAAAAATTTGGGGGACTCAATTTTTGCTCACGGATCCAACACTAAAAATCCCTCTCACCGAAGGTTTTAGGGCGGGATTTCAGTAAACCACCAGCCTCTCTGGAGACTGAGAAGAGAAGAAATATTTAAAAACAAATAATAAATAGTGCAAAGTTTGACTTTATTCACAGATTTCGAAAGGCCATTAGAGTTCACTCGGAAACTGGGAGGCAGGAAAGTTCATGGCTACCGAATGTGTCTTGGCTCTCGGTGGTCTCTTTGATATTCCGCTGACCTTAGCGACGCCATTTCGAAATCGTTCTATGGTACGACGTTTTAGCTTGAGAGCATTTCATTCTTTGAACCAATATTCTTCATTAAAAATGCCCAAATGCGTGTCGGGTCGCGCGCAGTGTAGAGTTCCATAGTTGTGTATGCCGACTTTGAGTTCACGCCTTATCATGGTTTAGAAACCAACTAAAGAATTTTTAATTTTATTGAATTTGTATGAAATTTTCATTAACCTAGTACATTTTGGTTGACTACAACTCTTTAATTTATGAACCCTAGTTAGCTAGTTAACTCTGATAGTTTTCCTTTTAACTATGTTATACATACTACTGTCGTGATTTTTTTCACATGTTCGTGTACATGCTGATACAGGGGGAGGAGTGGGGACGAGTGGGGCGGACTGGACTCTTAAAATCAAAATTTGCCTTTTAAAACTAAATATTTCACAAACAGATCCGTAAATTAAAAAAATATGATTAGGAGCTATCATTAAATGATATACGGTAGAAATCTACTTGAAGTAGAAAATTGTAATTTGGCATACCCGTGCCAAATTACAATTTTCTACTTCTAGTACCAATAGTCTCTAAGTAAAACCTCGTCCTTGTTTCAACGGAACCCTAAAATCACTATTATTTAGGCTATTTTCTTAAGTTACCTTGAATAGTGCATTTTAAGGATCCGTAATTAGGTAATTTTCTTGAATAAGTAACAGGTAAAGCACGACCCTCTCTGTATTACTAGAGCCATACTTGGCCAGAAAAGCCAAAGGATTTCGCCTACACTCTTTACGCTGGCCAGATGGGTTGGAGAGGTCTCATTGATGTTTATAAGCTTTTTTTTGCTTGTATTTCCTAAGTCGCCTTCTACGACATTCACGAAAAGACTTGAAGTGGTCCTATTCTACTCTGCCGGAAACCACCCGGCAATTAACGTACTAGAAACAAATATCCTGCGGTCAGTAAAAATAACAAGTCAACAGTGAACGTGGTTGCAACGTGCCAGTCGCCTGGGGTCCCTATCATAATGAATTAATTAGAAAGGCAATTAAGCGTATTAGGCAGTTCTTTGTTGTGATATAGTCGTGATACTTTTTGCGGTAGTTGCGGCGCCAGGCGAGTTCCTTGTAGAGACATTCTGACCGGAAAACTGTCAGATGTATGACTGCCGCCGGTTTCGTTGGATGTATTAAACCCTTTACCAGTCAACGGGATTGCGGTCAAGTCAATTGTTTATTTATTGTTTTACTTTTATCGGCAGGTGAATGTTACCATCACCCATACGAGTAACTAAACGACTTTATGTATTGCAACGATGTTGAAATAAGCACAATTCTTCATGCTCTTGCCCACGTCTTTTTTATTTTTTCATTATTTTAAAATTTCATTCCTAAATTAAATTGTATTCCAGACATTCCTTGCTGATCATTTTTTACTCACTCCACTTTCATTCCTGCTACGAATAACATATCTCAGCACATGTAATTTCTTAAAATATGTTATATTGTGTAATAAATATATTTATTCTCTGGTTCTGTAGTCTCTTGCTTTCCGACCTCTTTAAATTTAATGTGGAAACACACCTTGCTAGCTGGGACAGGTACAGTTCCCACAGTAGGTTTACTCATTATTCAAAAACTCCTGGACCGATTTGGAAAATTCTTTTGTTGTTTAAAAGGGTATTCTTTCGAGGTAGTCCCACAGAAATTTTGTAAAATCGGTTGTGTAGTTTTGGTGTGACGATAAAATTATTTTGAGAGAAACAATATTTTAAAAGACCAAATTCTTTAATTTAATTTTTAACAATTTATTCACTAAGTGCCGGAAGTAGTCACAGGTTAGGGTCGTAGGTTCACAGCCACGAGATTCGTTGTTCCAGAAGAGATTTCCAAAAGTACTCAGCTTTGAAGCAGCCCGGCTTCCAGTGGTGGTCGAAAGAGGAGGAGACTCCTCACGCCTCCGTATTTATATGGGCCGCGCGGGGTGGAGAGCGGGTTAAGGAGGGAAGCACAGGTGCGGACTTCGTCACATTGGCACAGAATTAATAATAGTATTACATAACATTGGTGAAGTCGGTTTTAAGTTTTGAAAAATTATAATTAAATAAACTAGCTGCGCCCCGCACGCCTGGAGTTGCCTATGTGTTAATCCAGGTTGTCACATTCCTGCACACTAAGTTTTATCAAAATTAGTCCAGGCGTTTGCGCGTGAAGAAGTAACAAACACACACACACACTCACAAACATTGGCCTTTATAATAATTGTTGTGATACTTTTCTACACTTTGTTGTTGCAACACCACTTTATCATGTGTTTTGGGTGATATACAACGTGGAAGGGACATACCCGCAAAAAATGGAACCACGGGCTATACTAGATCACTATTATAGTATAATGATAATAAAATAAGAGACAAAAAGAAACGACATTCCCATAGAAATTGCCCGGGCGGCTGCACACTTTCTTATGGAAATGTCGATTTTTTTGGGTTTACCTGTTATTTTTATTTTTATATTATAGTATATGGTATGTCCCTTCTATATTGTATACTTATACGTAGGCAGAATATATTATAATATATTATGAGTTATAGTGCATTGTTACTGCAGACCACTTTGCTAACTGGACTGCCCCGCCCAAACAGCTGTTGTTATCACCATTATTCACTAACAATACCACGGAATAGATACTGTTTAATATTTTGCTACCTACTGCTATATTAACCGTATCAAAATGTAATTTATATAGTCTTATAATTAGGGACTTGGTGTAGTTTCTAAACTTGCTATAGACACTTTCAAAACACTTTGTTGCTGGCGACACAGAGCCTCAACAAAGAAAGAAAGAAAAGCTTTATTCGGCAATATAAATCATTGCAGCTTACATATACTTAGATAAATACAATAAAACATTCGATGATGGTTAAGATGGTTAACATAAAACAAAAAATCAGCTCTGTGAAACTGAATTAACATTAAACATCATTTACATAAAAAGTATTTTCGAGTTTTAATCTGACTTATTAGTCTTAATACAAAATTTAAAACCATTAAAAATTATACCTATTTACAATGTCAATATCACACAACGGTTGCTTGTTTGCTTAAAAGTTAATGTTTCTTATCTTTAAGTATGTACACACTTTCTGTACTTAGTTACTCTATAAAAACATCAAACTTTTTTTTTAGTATAGGTTTCAGTGCGTTTGAGCATTGACTACTCCTTGTCATCGCTCTCTTGGTGTCTTGCTTTGGAATCCGCTATGTACTTACTAGTTTTTAGGGCTCCATACACGAGGGGTGAAAACAGGATCCTAAGTCCTTCTCTAAAGATAATGCTGTCAATGATCACGTAAGGATACCAAAGACCGCGCGAAGTACTTAAAGAAGAGAAGAAAAAGCTGAAACAATTCAAACATCTTTGTTTTTGCGAAAAGATTTTTATCGAAAGTGAGACCGCCAGCTCAGACTCGAAGTTAACCTTCATCGAATAAACAATCATAAATAAGAGTAGATTGTGTTTAATCATTCGCTTACAACATCCACAGGAAGAATGGTCATATTTTAGGCCGGAAACCACGCAGCAGTTCGCACACACCATAGTATTGCTTAAAGATAACACCTAAATACCAAGAAATCACTTATTTAATGGGGCTTATTATTGTCGTTTATACTTATTTAGTTTCAGCTCTTTCGCGGCGTTTTACGAAGTTTTACTGTCATATTTATCTGCCCGACGTAAAACCTTCTTGCTGGGAATGCAATAGTCGTATAAAAAATTTGGGCCTATTCCTTTAGTCGCCTTCTACTACTTCCAAAGAAAGACTGGTCCTTGTAGACCGGAGACCACGCAGCACTTATCACACACCTGTAAACCATTGCTTAAAGCTAACATTTAAATACCAACAGATCAGTATCATAATGGGGCCTATTATTGTCGTATATACTAATTACAGTTTCAGGCTCTTCCGCGACGTTTTACGAATTGTCACTTAGATTAAACCCTCTTTTCGAGTGTAGGGTAAAAAGTTTATTAAACTGGCTACTACCAGAGGACGTAAAACCTGCCCTTCTTGCTGGGAATGCAGTAGTTGTATAAACAATTTGGACCTAATCCTTTTGTCGCCTCCTAGGACTTCCACCAAAAGACAGGGACTGGTCCTTGTAGACCGGAAACTACGTATCACTTTGCACACACCTGTAAACCAATAAAGCTTAAAGCTAACATTTAAATACCAACAAATCAGTATCTTAATGGGGCCTATTATTGTCGTCTATACTAATTACAGTTTCGGCTGTGGTTGCTCTCCCAACAATGGCGGGCGGCCTCCGACGACCAGGAAGCTGGTGAAATGATCAATCAGCTGGCCTCGAGGTACTTCCGATCGAATTGACGAACTGTTCTCATTAGGTGATTCGTCAGGCCATTGACTTACTAACGTAGGTGTATGTCGAGATGATTTCGCATATGTAGGGATAGAATTATTCCATGGCCGTGTAGAGAGTAGTGTAAGAGTGATCAACATTCCCGGCCAGTATTATTTCATGGCCAGAGTAGGATAAGAGTGATCACCACCCCTTTCTTCTGATACGGATGTCGTAAGGCTAGGCAGGTACAGGTAACAGAGAATATGTAGCAGCGACTTTTGTGCTGTGCAAATTAACAGGTAGGTTATCACCAACCCATCTGCCCAGCATGGCGATTATGGGCAAATCCTCCTTTTTAACCGACTTTTAATAAAGGAGCAGTTATAAATACGTTGCGATCTTTTTTTATGTATGTTCACCGATTATTCGAAGACGCCTGGACCGATTTGGAAAATTATTATTTTGTTTGAATGGGTATACTTGTCAGGTGGTCTCATAGTAGTTTTATCAAAGTCGTTTTTAGTTTTGAAATATTTGTAGTAAAGTCTTTAGCTCAGCAGACTCCATCTTTGCTTGCTCTAGATAATAGAGCAGAATTGCGTTTATAATTTTAGCATTTGGTCGACATTTATATCATTGCAGTTGTTCCTAAATTACATAATTATTATATTTAGGCTAAATATTAATATACTTCACCTTTCTTCTGAGGCAGTCGGGTAATATACTACAGCGCCATCTATAATTTATTCTTGTAACTACATCATGAGAACTTGCGCTGCCGGTTCTAAGTTGTTATTGTATGCTTGTATGCCAGTATTATTACTACTACCCTGCAGCTATAGATGTCACTAGTAGTTTTCTTTGCAAATGCTATATTTCTTATCAGAATAAAACTATGTTTTACTTTTTAGTTCTTTTTGATAACAACTAGGGTACTTCATAAAAGCTTGTTTTTGAAAAGTTCATTTTATTTTTAACTTTTTAGTATTTACGATACAGGATTTACTACAGCGTAGTTCGTAGCGCGTGGTGGCGGCTTTCTGTAGCTCATAATAATTCGTAGTACGCACATATAATTATGTGATGTTTTGAGCACTTTAATGTAGACCAGAAGGGTGTGGCGACCATGGGCCAACAAGTAGAGGGCACCCAGGAATGCGTTCGGAGGACAATATTGAGCATCACGTAGACCGGAACTAGATGCAAATGGCAAGGGAGAGATAAAGATGGAAAGATATAGAGGTCTAAGTAAATCCTGAGAGAATAGATAGATAGATAAAACATGTTTTCGAAGGACAAAAGCAACACAATAATAAAACAGTTTGATCATGTGTTAAATGGTCCCCCAAAATGGTCTCCAACTCAGCGTGTGCTAGGTTTTGCGTTAGCAAAGTGCTGATCTTCCGTTAAAGCCATAATTGCTGTTTTTACGGACATTCGCACGACTAAGTACCAAAATGACAGGATAACATAAAGGCTGCCATGGATGGGTGGATAGACACGTAGTTAAAAGAAGAAACTGTTATAACTAATAACACCAGTTAGAGTTTTTCCATGTCGATGAAGGAGAATAGACATAAGTGGTCTTACGGTCCTTGAACCTTCCTATAATTAAGAAGTTTTACTTATTATATATGATTTTAGAGTTTCGCGGTCACAATTACTGTTCTAAGTATTACGTGACTTACCGCGATTAATATCGTTTTTTGCCAGTTATTTAGACGGCCCTTCTGCCATCATTCAGTCAGCCAGCGACCATGATGGCAGAAGGGCCGTCGAAATATCTGGTAAAAAGCAAAGTCCCGTAATACTAATAACAGTAATTAACACATTGCAGGACACTCGGCCAGACGCAATAGAAATAATAATTGAATTACGTCCACAGTCGCAAGTGTCCTGCAATGCGTTAAGAGGTAATGACGCATAAGTATATACCTATAGACAGTAATAGATAGAATAAATATACAAAATATATCTAATTATTACAGCTTTCTGTGCTAATAGGTGACTAAGCCATTAGGTATCTACTCGTGGTGTAAACCTGAGATAAAGAGAAAATATACAATTATTCATAGAATAATCTTATCAATCTTGTAATATTTATATGATGACGGCTAATACTAAAGATAGTAACAAAATAGAAATTTAAATACCATCACTTAGCGATAACATACTCGTTTATATTAAGGTATTTATACAATATTAATGTACTGTTTACATGTATGTTAATTTATATATAGATATATGAATAAAATTATAGTTAAATCCACGGAACAGAGGTGTAATCGTTGAAAGACTAAATTAGAATGTGCCATGTCGTCCAAAATTAGCTTTTTTCGGCATGCCCTGACTGGTAGGTAGAAAAGCCGCCTGTTACAATTTTTCGTAATAAAGTCAAATAAAAAAATAAAACAGGATAAATATTTAAGGGCTTTTAAAAAGTATCTAGTATATTAGTAATCCTCTTCCTTTGTGACATATTTAGTGATTCATGGTAATACAAGTTCTTGTTTTTTGCTTTTATAGAATATCCACTTGATGATTTATTTTGAGCTAATTATCCTATCATTTAGATTTCTTTTAATATAAAAATATTAAAAGATAGCTAAATAGGTCATCAGGCGGTGTCATGTTTTAAAGGTACTTTGATGACGCTAATAATGACAAAATTTATTGGATTGTAAAAAATTCAATCAGAAAGATTTGCTTTTAAAATTAATTTTTAAATAATTTACAGTAATAACGATAGACCGTTAATCTAAATGTAAATCTTCGTGTTAAGTATCTTTTTAATGTCAGCATTTTAAAGTGTTTGCTGAATATTTAGTAAACCATCAATATAGTATGTTCGACGATAACTCGAACCTATAATTGAAACTGCCATGAATGTTTAAACTTTAATGGAAGAAATCCGTGGGATAGGCAAGTCCGTAAATATATGTACTTTTTCCAATTTTGTATAATATTATTACAATAAAGTTGTAACCAAAAACAAGCTTTATGAAATTTAGTAGGCGAGGCATATATAAATAAAATAAAAAAACATATAGGTATGTATTTTTTCAATTTCAATTTCAATTTCAATTTGTTTATTCAGTAACAATAATACATTGCATTCGAATATAATATGTACACCTTAATATCTAATTACTTATTTTAACAATCCAATTTAGAGTGGCAAATCCGTTTTTTAACTAATTAAATAATTACACACACATATATAGAAATAGAAGCAATTAGAACTCTTCAACATTATAGCAGCACTTCTCAAGCAGTAAAATGCGTAAGCGACTTTTAAATTTAGAAAGCTTTCGCTCCGTTTTCAGATCATATGGCAATTTATTAAATAGTACTACAGTCTGATTACGAGGGCAATGCTTCACGATTTCCAGTGCTGGAGCCATTTTATGTTTCAAATCTTTTCGTCTAGTGCCTTCACGTGCTACCATTTCCTCCTCTGTCTCATATAATGCTCTATTTTTAATGAAGTCTGTCAATATCATGAATATATATAAGGAAGGCACTGTTAAAATTTGCAGCGTTTTAAAGTGTTCTTCACAAGATTCCCTTGGCGATATTCGAACCATGGCACGTATAGCGCTTTTTTGTGCGACAAAAGCCTTATGCATATTGTATTTATAACTATTTCCCCAAAATTTTATACTATAGCGCAGTTTTGATTCCACCATGGAGTAATAGAGAGACTTAAGCTGATCAATTGTAAGTTCGTCACGTAAAGTTCTGAGAGCAAAGCAGGCGCTACTTATACTACTTTCCACATCATGTAATTCGCTTTTCCAATTTAAAAGATTGTCCACTTGAATACCCAAGAATTTCACAACTGGCACCGGATTTATATTTTCATTATTTACTTGAACTTTTAACTTGTCCCTATTGTTGGCAGTTGTTCGAAATAACATCACATTCGTTTTCGCAGTATTTAGTTTAAGATTGTTGGCTGTAAACCATTCGTGAAATAATGTCAAAGTTAAATTTAACTTCCTATTTAGAGCGTCAATATCCTTATCCCATACAACAGCATTCGTGTCGTCTGCAAAAATTACCAATTCAATGTCAGGTTGTGAGTATGTCATATAATTTACTAAATCATTAATAAAAATAATAAACAAAATTGGACCCAAAATTGACCCTTGTGGGACTCCTCTAGAAACTTTATTCATTTTTGAGTGTTTTATAGAATTAAGAACCTCTTCGTTAGCTTCCCTAATCTCAACAAATTGCTGCCGATTACTCAAATATGATTTTAACAAATTCAAGGTTTTACCATTAACACCACAAAATTCTAATTTCATTGTGAGAATGTTTTGATCAACAAGATCAAAAGCACTGCTGAGGTCCAGAAAAACGCCCCCAACCTTTAATTTTTCATTTAATTTATTAGTCACATCATTTATGATAGTGTCCATTGCATTGGCTGTTCCAATACCTTCTTGGTAACCAAATTGTCGTTGGTTTATAATCTTGTTCATTTTTAAGTGTCCGACTAATCTCGCTTTAATTATCTTTTCAAAAATTTTGGACAGTATTGGCAACAAAGCAATGGGTCTATAATTTAACGGATCCATTTTAGAGCCCTTTTTATGTACGGGAATAATTTTAGCTATTTTAAATTGATCCGGAAATATCTCTTGTTGATAACAGTTATTAAAAAAAATTGCTAATGGTTTTGCCAGGATATCAATATTCTCTTTTAATATACCTATCGGAATGTCATCACATCCAGTACTTTTTTTATTGTCCATTTTTCTTACTATGTCAACCACTTCGGATTCTGTCACAGGTGTATAGTCAATTTGAGATACTGATTTTTTATTATATTTTTTAAGAAATTCAGCCGATTTATTTACGCTTCCAAAAGATGGCTGCTTACTGTGATCAAACGAGTCAGAAAAAGTATCAGCTATATCTTGCGATTCTGTAATTAATTTATTGTCAATTTTTAAGCAATAAGCGTTTGTCTTTTTAGATTTATTTTTATTAAGACGTTGGTTTACTATTTCCCATAGACGCTTGGACGAGTTAATGTGTTTTTTTACTTCTGCTTGCACACTCCGTCTTTTTGCATCTCTTATAACCCTTTTGTATATTCTAAAATAACGATTTCTATAGTCACAAATGCTTGAATGATTACTGGTTTTGTCAAGTGTACTTAAGACTCTTTTCATCTTACTAGATATTCGTATTCCCTTTGTGATCCAGTCCAATTTACAGTGTTTCCTAAGATTTATCCTCATTTTTATTTTTGGAAAGCATTTGTTAAAAACGTTTACTAAAGTTTGTATGAAAGTATTAATGCCTAGTTTTGCCCAGTCTATACGCAAAAGTTCTTGCCTAAAATTATTTTTATTTTTTTCAGTGAAACATCTCTTTTCGACAAATGAGACACTGTCGCGCCGTTTATCACAGTTGTTGCTTTCTCCAGTAACATTTGCAATTATACACGCGTGTCCATCTGATAGGCCGTTATGATCAACTTCAGTTGAAATTGGAGTAGCTTCTGGTAAATTTGTCAAAATATTATCGATACAAGATTCGGCTCCATTTCTTGTAAATGTGATTTCGTTAACGAGATACCTAAAATTGTAACATTTTAATAAATTCAAAAATTCTGTTTTATTGTTACTATCTTTTAAAAGATCTATATTAAAGTCTCCCGTAATCAAACATTTTTTCTTGTAAAAGTGCTGCAAAAATGTTTCTAATCTTACAATAAACTCCCTAAAATTATTTTTATTATTATTATAGCAACAAAATAAATATATATTAGAATCAATGTCTCTTATACCACATAACTCAAAGTGTTCAATTTTACTAAGTTTTTTACATAATTTTACCTCCTCTACGTTTCTATTGTTCCTAGCTAAAATAAGAGATCCTCCTTTAGTTTTCTTTGTTCTTAAAAACTTAGTTACTAGGTTATAATTCGGAAAACTGAACATTGAAGCCGTGTGAGTATTTAAAAAATGCTCACAGATACATATATAACTGGGAATATGATTCAAGTTGTCTATATAGAGTTCCAACTGATCCTTTTTTGAATTTATTCCACAAACATTTTGATAAAAAATACTAGTAATTTCGGATTTATTTAATATATGTGTACCACTATTCTCGAAAAAACTGCACAGGTGATGTATTAGGTGAGCTACTTGTTAACAATGGATTGTCTTTAGCGTTCAATATGCAAAAATAGTCAAGAATGTTTTTCTGTCTAACTTTTTTATGTTTTACATATGTGTCTTTCTTAATAGAGTAATAATCTGTTATTTTCTTTTGGTGACTGTAATTTTGGCGTCCATTTGTCACAAATCCTTGATTATTTTTATACAATGTTGCGATATTCTTAATAAATTTACAGACATATTTCTGGTAGTCAATTTCAACATTTATTTTTAGTGACAAAATTTCTAGAATGTTAGAAGTTTTCAAATAGTCAATTTTTAAAAAAGTACAATTAGGATAATTTGCTGATATTAATTCCAATTCATTATTTAGTTTTTTTACATTAAGAAACTCATTACAGGGTACACTTAATAAAATTATTTTATTGTCCATAAATCTAGATAGGGTATTACACAAGTCTGAGTTCAACATGTATGGATTTTTATCCATTGTGCCCACAGATAAAACTATAATGTCATTGCTTGAAAATGGGGATACATTATTACAACTGTTAAGAATTTGTCTCGATGTTGCATACGGTTTGACAAATCCCTTGACGTCATATATGTCGTTCCATTTACCACTCCTTGTCTTTATGATTTTAGTAGTTAAACCACATGCTTGTTCTCCACCGAAGATGTGAATTGTCGGTCTTTGATCGTTGGTTAATAATTTTTGTTTGTGACTACTAGCGCCATCTGTGGTACTTTTACGGCCTTCAGTAAATGTTTGTTGATTAGGGCTAATAGCGCCATCTGTGTTATTTCCGTGACAATCCAACGTGAAATCCAATTGTACTTGGTTTATGCTTTGGCGCTTTTCTTTGGTTGTTGGGTTATTTTTCTTTTTCGAGGTAGAAACGCAACATATGTGGGTAAGTTTTTTTATTTTTAATTCGTACGTTTTTATTGCATTTTTCAGAGAAGAAGTTTCCTGCAGTATATTGCATATTTCGTTTTCAGCAATAATTAATCTTTCTTTTAGTAATTTATTTTCTTTTTCCAGTAGTTCTAGTTTATGTACGTCACTCAATTGTTTTTCTGGACAGCTTCTATTGAGATTTTGCAAGGAAATATTTTCCAGCAGTTCTTCGGTCTCATCTGTTAACGACTCAATTTCTATTCTACAATTTTGTTTATCTCGCACAGTAACATTTTCATGTGAAAATCTGGCGAGACTAGTAACTTCAGGCGTAGTAGTAGGTGTTGTTGGAAAGGGTGACTGTGCCATAGTTGAGGATTTTCTTTTTTGTAATTTATTGATACATCCTGTACATTTCCAAAGAGATTTATTTTCTTTAGTCATAATACGATAGCGCCCGAACGATACATTGGCGCAATCTATGTGAAATGTTTTCTTACAATACGAACACATTAGTTTTTGTTTGTTCGTTATCTTGTTTTTACATTTAGCGCATTCCAAGTCCATTTTTGGGTCCATATTATTATTCAAAAATTGACAAAAAGAAAAATGCTTCCAAAGTTACACTGCTTGCGGTGGGACTCGAACCATGACCGTCCGGGTCAATAATCATATGTTAGACCGCTGTGCCAACTAAGTATAAATACGAGTTATGAAAAATAAGTTCAGATTGTTCCGTCTCGTCATTGATCAATGATTTCAATACTAGTTGTAAGCATCGTTACATAGATGTCGCTGTCTATAAAGCACAGCAAAAGCATATAATTAATAGTTAGTAGGCAGCACTGGTTCAGCTATCAACAGCTGATGAGTCATATGTTCATTGTTTACTTTTACACTGTCATTATTTAAATTCACAACGTTTGAACAATATTGTTTATAGTTGTTATTTCTATTTACCACTGATTACGAATTGTGGAAATATACTACACCGTTAGTTTAGTCTTTATTTTATCGAAATTTCAGTTTATTTTGCCTTATAGAATTTGTTTAAACGTTTATTGTTCGCACAGTTTAAGTCACTTATATCAAAAAAAATCCTTGGTTATTTTCACAGATAACACTTGTTTATATTGTTTAGACACTTATTATTACGATTAACTATTAGTCTTTGATCACATCACTAATAAATTTTTAAGTCGATGCATGAGCCAAATCCATGACTTTTTGAGATATGCCGTTGCTTTGGAAAACTAAATGCGTATATGGGTGAATTGCCCAAGCAGAAAAAATACACGGCAATCCTGAGAACGGTAGTGCAATGTACTAGTTTATGATTTTGTAAATTTTTTCTTAGTAAAGTAAGTACTTCTCGACCTTGGCAAAAAAAATCATTGAGAAATGGCCTCTATTACATTAAATAAAAAATGACAAAGTGTCATTTTATCATTACGGTGGCCTGTCCTGAACCTAAATCCGCTCATAAAATATCTTCCCCTGCAAATACATCCATTATTTGGATTGAAATTGATTTCAGTATTGTTAAATTATAATATATCCTATCAATTAAAACAATTATTGTTTGTTTATCTTATTTCTGATACACTTGACAAGCATTCAACTTTTGTCCGGAAAAAAGTTATCATTTCAGAGGACAGTAAGTTTTAGTAGAATAATCCTGTCAACATTGCGTTGTTGCGCCCCCCCAGCCTTTCCTCACTTCGGATCCGTCCGTCTCAAGCTCGCGAAGTACACGCACCGGTCGCAACGTCATTGTGGGTTCCCACCAAAAAGTAAGTTTATCATTTCGGTGGTATGGGGACAAAAATGGTTTCATTTCGGTGGCCCTTAATACTCGTGCTAGGTTCATTTTCATTTATTTCAAAATTGTGTTTTAAATTCGCCCTAAGTACTGTTTTGCTTGAGTAGTGTTGAAATTTTAATAATGATTTTAATTCGGAGTTAAATGTAAAACTAACCTTTTTTTATCATCTCGGTGTTATCATTTCAGTGGATTCGGTGGACTATAATACCGATAACAGTCCACGGGAATGAAATGTACCACTGAAATGATAAATCCATAAAGTTTTAGAGATCCTTGTGTCAAATATTAAATCATTTCAGTTTTGTGATGTACTTTTGCCTAGAGTGTAGGTCCTATATTGTGGATGTATTATAGAGGGGTTGCCATATTCACTTAATATTACTAGTGTAGAAGTAACACTAGTTGTTGCCCGCGACTTCGTCCGCGTGAAATTCGAGTTAAATGTATTTTACATATAGGACAAATCATACAGAATGAGTTAGCCAAAGTACCTAAGTTCAAAACTTAGGAATGTGGTAATCAAACCTAACAAATATACAGAAAGGAACCTTAACTTCGCAGACGATTGTTCTTAGCTTTATCATTTCGGTGGACTAATTTCATTCCGGAGCACAGTCTTATCATTTCAGTGGCGTAATTATCATTTCGGTGGACACTTTTTTCATTTCGGTGGACATTTTTTTAATTTCGGTTGACACTTTTCATTTCAGTGGATTCACAAAAATTCAACCTAAAATATTTCAGTAAGGTTTGATGATATTTGATGTCCACTCCCGCACATGTTACACATAAGGCTAAAGTTTTATTTGTTACTCAATATATATAGATAGCATTGTTATAAAAAAATCCCACCGAAATGACAATTAAAAATCTCTTGTTGAAATTCACCCATATAATTTAAGCAAGGAACACTTTCGTAATTTGTATTATAAAAAATATACTAAATATCCCATGCCGGTCTGGGAAAAATGAAAAAACTTAGAATGTACCAGCTGCTTCTCTTCCCGTGCAGATCGTAAAAGCCGATCGAGGGTATGGGCAAAAATGCGAATCATGTTAACAGGCGATGCGGCTAGCAACCCATCACTGTATTGATTGCTTTTCCATCTTCTCGCCCACCATGACGCTAAAAGTGGCTTTTGGGTCTTGCGGCCCTGGGCTCTGCATAGAGCCGCAAGACCCAAAATGCTCTGTCTGCCCCATTAGGGATAAAGACGTGATAGTATGTATGTATGTATGTAAAAAATATACTTAAATGCAGTTTTGCTTTTTTTTTCAGTTTTCAATTTATGAATTGTTGGCATAGTTTGTTACAATTATTTTGACGTACTTCATGCTGCATGACTCTAATTCCATTACTATCCTAGATCCTAGAGCAAAAGTTCGAATTGAATTGTAAATCCTTCTATTTGAGTTTGGCAAACTTTACAACAACGGAATAAAAATACGCGTAAAACAATGCACAAATAAATGGTGTTCGTCCTTAATGCTATACTAATAGGGCTAACAGAAAAATCTAACTTTTTAGACGTCTGGGTGAACTATGTACCACAAAGTTGTAATATTGTAAAGCTTCTAGTAGTTCAATCTGACATTGTATTGTAGACGTTATATATCAATACCTTTGCAAATTACTAATTAATTATGTTATAAATTATAAATATATACTAAATTAAACTATATTAAACTATAAATAAACGTAAGACTAAACTATAATAATTATATATAAATTGAAACTAAATTATGTATAAACTAAATAGAATCAAAAATTCCGCCTCGTATAGTACCTGGTTCAAAGGTGCCCATCACACTAGCTGCGTTCCCTCTTTGTAGACGTACATACCCCATATAAAAAAATGATAAAAATAAGTTAATAGTATAATATATAAATAAATTTAGCAAGCGTTTGTTTGCTAAACTTATTTTCACTATAAAATAGTTTGTCCCTATCACTCTTTTCAATATCCGATAACTAGACAAAACATAGTTTAACTAATAGAGAATTCGCTAAGGTTTTTATGAATAAGGGAGTGACTACTAAATATTAAAGACTACTTAGTAAGTTATTTAAATATATCTCACGACATCCTAAATTTTATTGTGTCAATCAAGGTAATAAGCTAATAACATGTCAAAAATAATTCAGGTCAAAGCGAAAAAAACACACTAAATTAAGAAAAAAATCATATTTATGATATTATCAGAGGTTACCAGAGGTTAGGTTAAATATATTTTTTTTATTTTTGTTGATTGCTAAAAGATTTCAACGAAAGATTCCCAAAAACTAGTATTTAAGGTTTACGTTTCCCTCACCAGCTCATACTAGACTGTATTAAATCCAAATTTGACAACTCAAAAAAAAAAAAGAGTAATTCTAGACATTTCTTTTGCTCAACTTTCATCTTGCAAATCCAAATCAAACCAATAAAACTTATTTTGCTTCGAGCTTAAATATCTTGGCTCCCAACCCAACGATCTCCACAATGTTTACAAGGATAAAAGTTCACAAACAATTCTTTCTTTTGCTGATAGATCTTACCTTGAATAAAACCATCCTTGCGAACTATCTGACCTGTGACCGTTAAAAACAAGGTCGAACAGGGGTGGATTTAATAAACAACCCATCGACCCGCTTAGATAGAACTCGCGGCGCCTGTCTTCCTGCTCGACATCGTTATGTAGTGGACAGTCCTTTGTGTAGCACTAGCTGCGGCCCTGGGGAAGATTGCAAGGAGACACCCCTTTTTGAAAAACCCGTTTATTCATAACAGTACCTGGGCGATCGAGCTTTGCTCGGTTACATCTCAAACATTAACTAAATTTTTTTAAACCTGTCTAAAATCAATAAAAAATAAAAAATTATATATAAACTTGAACATAAAAAACAACAAAAGTAAGTCTCCGAGTGGGATTCGAATTCGTAACACTCTTTCTAGCGGTCTGCGTAGACCACTGAGCTAGACGGATGGCGCCGGGCGGGATGAAATTAGCGACCATATTCTCTGTGGTAAGAAAAACGCAAGAAAACTCGAAAACTTTTCCAAACATAAGGCTAATCTATATCGATGTTTACCCCCGAAAACCTCCATACCTATACCAAATTTTTGCAAAATCGTTAGAGCCGTTTCCGATATCACAGAAATTTATAAATAAATAAATATACAAGAATTGCTCGTTTAAAGGTATAAGATAATAAAACTCAGTGTAAATATGAATATGAAGCTAAACTAGATATAAATACTTACATAACATCAAATTACTGAAGGAGCAATCAGCATTGCAAATATAAGGTAGAAGCGTGTGGGGACATCTTTCGTACACGCGAGACCTAATTAGTATTGACGTCAAGAGCGCTGTTATTGCATCCTTTTTTCCGTTACTTGACAGTTTCTCCTTCTATCAGATTTTAAAAGCTTATAACTTACACTTATTTTTGGGCAGAATTAAATGATTCTGAAACTTATCTCCCACAAACGTTTCCCTGCCGAATGAGCCGCCGACATAATGTTTCATTTATGAGTTGTTCAACGACAGAATCTAAAAACTACGAACGTTTCGCCGACAGAACGATAACATGGGTGAACCGCCAACAAAACCTAACAACTAAGAACGTTTCGCCGACAGAACGATTCATTCATGGATGGAGTGACCTAGTATTTGCCCATAAAATGAGACATATTGATGCACTGGAATTTTTGGAGCCAATAGAAATTCCCGATGCGCTTGATATAATAAAAAACCGTTCAACTGCTTGCCAAACTGGTAACAATTTCACAAAGTATGCCTCTCACGGGAATTGAACCCACGACCTTCGGGCTACAAGGCAAGCACCTTAACGCTTTGGATGCAACCGTGTTACAAATTATGGCAAATTATGACCGACTAGTGTGACAAATTATGGCTAAATAAGTTTTGTCGATGGATCCTTCTGAATTTGGTGAAAGATTCGGTCGTTGAAACACCCATAAATGAATCGTTCTGTCGGCGAAACGTTCCTCTGGCTGCTCTGGCTAAGAATGGCTCTAGTAGTACAGAGAAGGTCTTGCAGTGGAGACTAAAAGGACCTGAAGACGATGAGATGATAATCACTGATTATGTTACTAATTGATATGAATAATAAAAATAATTTATTAAAATACCTTATTGCTGCACTTGCAGGGTAAAAACCTTAGATTCTATTAATCGCAGTTAGTCCTGTTATACTAATGATAGTTATCGTGCACACGAAATTCTGGCGGCATTCCTGCGTTGATTAGCCAGGCACAGACTTTGGCCAAGATGCGCGCTAAATAGAAAAGTAACAATTCTAGACTATACGTTCTCTTTCTGCGTTCGAAAATTAACAACATTGGTATCTTCTTCGAGTTGCTTATAGGCATCTGACGTAACACAATGACAGTCACCCTCAAAGTCTCATGCTAGAGCCCCTTTATGTTTCACGCCCTTGAGCGACCCTCTGACCGCGCTCTACCCCACATCACTACAACTGTTAGTGGCCCAAATAGGGTGCGAGTGTGACTGCCCATTAATTTGTAAGTTTTTTGGGAATTGGAAATAGACACGCACAGAGATTAAACGCAAGCAATTTAAAGTCGTTCGCACTTTATAAGGATAGTAAAAATATATACATACAAGTACGTAAGGAACTTCGTAATGAAACTACGCAACGCAACCCCATCGAGGTTGGGCTTGATACATTTGTTTCTAGGACTAAAGACTTATACTTAAAGCTTGTATGAAAAACTGTTTTTATTCAAACACCTATTTCTTTCGCAAACAACCTGTAATAGTTCTGTATCTATCGACTACCTACCTCCGTTTCGTAATGGTCACCATTCTAGTCCGCCACCCAGAGATCTCGAGTTCGATCCCCGGTCAGGGCAAGTTGGAAAATGGGCTTTTTTAAAATGTCCTGGGTCTTGGATGTTTATCTATATATGAATTTGATATAAAATATATAGTATCGTTGAGTGTATCCCATAACACAAGTCTTGATCTTGCTTTAGGGCTAACTCAATCAGTGTAGTTGGTACCTTTATATTTATTTTATTTATTATGTATAGAAAGACCTTCCATCATAAGTGATAAAGTCGTAAAAGTGTATTAGAACCTCAAAAGCAATATCAGCTAAAAGTCCATATATATTTACATAAAGTGACGTTCTAGTTGGCTGCCATCCGAGTCCTTCCTGTCAGTTGTTTTATTTATTACTGTTGTCCATTCTAAGTAAGCGTCAGACAAGATATTTTGCAATAAATATGCTTTTTCAACCGACTTCAAAAAAAAGGAGGAGGTTATCAATTCGACATGTATATTTTTTTTTTGTGTATGTTATCATGTTACCTCATAACTCCGTTATATATGAACCGATTTAAAAAATATATGTTTTGTTTTAAAGAATGCATTACAAGGTTGGTCCCATGTAAATTTTTTTAGGATTGGAGAAAAGGTCTTGGAGCTGGAGACCGAAATACCTCAATAATAGACAACTGCATCTCAAATATTTTGTGTATGTTACCTCATAACTCCGTCAACTATGAACCGATTTAAACAATATAAATGTTTCGTTTTAAAGAATGCATTGCAAGATTTTGTCCCATGTAATTTTTTTAAAGATCGGAGAAAAGATCTTGGAGCTGGAGACCGAAATTCCTTATTAAGAGTCCCCCGACCCTAGACTTCTCCATACAAACGTAGTCTACGTTTAATTTTGAAACCACAAGTCAGATTCCGGTAAAAATTGGTAATTGTAAAGAAATTGCAATTATCTAGGGTTATAACTGGTTTCCTATTGTAAAATTATGAACTGGAAAGAAAATATAACGATTTAGAAGTTTCCCATACTAATGGTCAAAAATGATATAAAACACTATATTCTATTTCAAGTTCATATTTTTACTGTACGAAACTAGTTATAAACCTAGATAATTGCAATATCTTTGAAATTACAAAATTTTGCCCAAATCGGACATGTCATTTTGAAATAAAACGTAGACTACGTTTGTATGGAAAGTTGTATTTTGGTCTAGGGTCGGGGGACCCTTAACAGACAACTGCTGCTCAAATATTTGTGTATGTTACCTCATAACTCGAACAGATTTAAAAAATATATGTGTCCTTTTAAAGAATGCTTTGCAAGGTTGGTCCCATGAATTTTTTTTTAAGATCGGAGAAAAGATCTTGGAGCTGGAGACCGAAATTACTTATTAACAAACAACTGCTGCTCAAATATTAATACATTTGCATACTTATAACACTTTCTAAATTAAACCGATTCTAATGATTCAATGTTTGTTTGGAAGAATCGCTTATAAGATTAGTTTTTAATAATTTGAATGAAGACCTGATGAAGGGTTTTGGATGTGTCTTATATTATTAATATTAATACTTAATAAGCACTGAGGCCTCACATTAAAAGCTTGTATGAAAAAAAAAATATTTTTATAATAATTACTTATACTACTTTAATTGTAAATTTTAAATTTGTAAACTATTTATTTATTAATTCCAGAAAAGAACATTCAGTATACATTAAAAAATGCAATGAGCTTAGTTATCTTCCTGCTAAAAGCTGTAAAATAAAAACTTTAAAAAAAAATATAATAACCGACTTCAAATCGAAATGCACTAAAAAGCAATAAATCATTATTTTTTATATCAGATGTCCCTGAAGTTCTGGGTAAATAATCTCTATAATACTTATTATTTATTTGGAGTCTTTCAGAGCCGGGTACCACACGGCACACTATACAATGATATAAATATGAAATTAAAAATTGACCCCCTCACCGAGCACAAATGTAAAATACCAAATGGCTATTTTCCCTATCCTGTGACGACACTGAAAACCTTATTCAAGTACCTGATTAGCCTTAAATTGGTTTGTGTATGCTCGCAGACCTAAACCGAGTTTCCCAACAGGTGGGCCTTAAAATGAACATGGTCAAAACGAAAGTAATGTCGAATGTCCATGTTGCGCCTCTACCTGTTTGTGTTGGGAGCTCCACCCTCGAAGTTGTAGACCAGTATATCTACCTAGGTCAATTGATCCAGGCAGGAAGTTTCAACTTCGAGGAAGAAGTCTTTAGACGAATCCGACTCGGCTGAGCAGCATTCTCGAATGGCAACCACGTACAGGCAAGCGAAGCGTAGAACACCCACCCACAAGGTGGTCTGACGACCTGACTAAGGTCGCTGGAAGGCGCTGGATGCAAGCCGAAATGGATGGATGGTTTGTGTATTTATTGTATCACTGTCCTTACATTAAATTTTTTACTTACATATTCATTCATTCAATTATACCTTATTTGTTGCCCAGGCTTTACAACTATATAACAAAAAAAGTTTCATTTGAATCCGTCCAGTTTTTCCGGAGATTAGCGTGTACAAACGGACAAACAGACAGACATTTATTTTTTATTTTTGCCACAAATATTTTTTAGAAATATATTCAATATACCTGACTCCAGAAAAGCCTTTCAATACCATGGACATTTTTTCATAGTCAGCAAAAGTACTTAGGTATAGTTGAATACTCGGAGAAAACCCTGATATTATCAGCACGAGTATAACACACACGGCGGCATTTTCCCCGACATCTTACGATCACTGATAAGGGCTACGCTGATATACATGGCACTTTATATCGGCACTTACTTGCTAACACGAAATAAATGATGATGTGTTTACCAATTACAGATACAGATACATTTTCACGTTTTTATCCCTGATGGGGTAGACAAAGCCCAGGGCTGTAAGGCCCCGAGGCCACGCGGTGGTTAAGATCGAAAACCTAAACTAAATAACCAAAATAGTGATGGGTTACTAGTCGCATCGCCTATGAATATGATTCAGATCTCGCCCATTCCCTTGATCGGCTTTAACGATCTGCTCGGAAAGAGAAGCAACTGGTACAATCTAAGTTTTTTGTTTTGACATGGTTTTTACAAACATGTAAGTATAAAAAATGTTTTTTTGATTTCTTATTCCGATTTCTCGTACACCGTCACGCTCAAAGTGGCCTTTGGGTCTCGCGGCCCTAACGGCTCTGTCTGCTTAGAGACTTTAAACCTAAAATGCTCTGTCTGCTCCATTAGGGATAAAGACGTGATAGTATGTATGCAGAATGCAAATCACACGTGGGTTCAGTCTCTCCAAGGTTAGCCAGTAATCAAGTAGTAGTCAACCTATGCACAAAATGTATGTAGTCTTTCATAGTGCGTTACATTTATAAGCTTTTTATCCTACTAGTATTATAAACGCGAAAGTTTGTAAGTATGGATGGATGTTTGTTACTCTTTCACGTAAAATTACTGAATAAATTTTAATGAAACTTTACAATAATATAGCTTGTTCATCAGAATAACACATTGGCTACAATTAATAAAGATATTGTGTGATAATCCTGCGCAGACGAAATCGCGCGCACCAGCTAGTATATAATGGAGTACGTGAATAAAATTTAATAGTTTTACGTATTATAGGCTATCTCGGTGTTTCTCTACCTCGAATCAGAAATGGGCAAATTTGTAGGAGATTAGTTCTCCTACAAATTTGTCCATTCACTGAAATTTCCCTGCAGAATTAGATCTTTGAAATGGCAATGGGTGGGCAGGACAAATAGCGCGACAAACCGATGGCCGATGGGCCAAAATGGTTCTCGAAAGGCAACCAAGTCGATAGCGGCACCAAATATACACAGTTGGTTTGACCAAGGTCTCTGGAAGGCGCTGGGCTGGATGCAGGCCGCTCTAAATTGGTTATTTTGAAAATCCTTGGGAGAGGCCTATGTCCAGCAGTGGACATTGTGCGGCCGAAATGATGATGACTTATCTTATAACTCGATATCCTACTTGGCGATCCCGCCAGGCGGTGCATTTTGACACAAGTCCTAAGTTAAAGTTGTCTCCATTGAATCGAAAAAAATAGTAATAAAAGATACAATTTAAGGGCGGGTGAATAAACTGATGGCGTCACAGTCTGATTGGTACAACTAGAATAACAGAGCTATAAATAACTTTGAGGCCACGTATAAATCTCGTCGATGGCCATAATTTTCCCCGGTCTAGGAGTTCTTAATATCTATATTTTTGCTGCCAATTGACCATAACTGTCTTATTTAGTGAAAAGCTTTTTGCTTTTCTTTAATTAAGTTGGTCAGCTAATGGTATTTTTAGTCTGATCCACACGATAACATTGCTTTATATTAAAAGATTGATAAAAATAATCATGAGATGGATAGGTAGAATTACGTATTTTCATAAAGGTTTTCTACCTTGATTACCCATCCAGTGGACATTGTGGTAAACTCGAAAAATGTAATTTTGAACTGTACATCATAATAAGAAAATCGAAGTAGTCGCGTAACCTATAGGAAGTGATATTAAAAAAAGTAAAATGCTTAATATATTATTCCTCGCAAATTGCGAACAAGCCCTTTTGTACTATTTACACAAAAAAAAATTATAGATGGTTTCAGCAAATATTTTTGCTATACTCGTCCAAAATCGAGTGACTGCTGAACTCAGGGCTACTAACTAGTAGTTAAATGTATTTTTATTAAAATTACATGTTTTTGCTAAAAGAACAAAAGCTTAGTACCTATTAACCAAATCGCAAGCAGCAAAACTGCTTCAGCTATTTCTTTTATTCAGTGTAAAAGACAGGCAAAGCGTGACCCACTTTGTGGTACTTTACATATTGACTGATGATTGAAGACTGTTAAGTTTCAATGTCAACACTTCCATTGGTTGCAAATTTTGTGGTGCAATATTCGTACAAAACATGTAGCAATTATATAATCAACAGTCTCACTTATTTGTATGCAAAAGTGATAACGACAGAAGAATACTTCACACACCTACAAGGCTGTCAAATTTACGCACCTGCGGTTTATTTCCTTTACGTAGGTAGGTATTTGGGTAAATAATAATGAATGTTTTTACTCACTTGATTTCCCCCTAAAAAACCGGACAAGTGCGAATCCGATTCACCCATCGAGGGTTCCATATTCTGTTTAACTTGTGCTATATCCTAAATGACATGGTTAACTCAAATAAAAAAATTTACCCCCGTTCTTGCATAAAATTGTTTTTGGGTTTCGGAAGGTCTTTTTTATACTTTGAGTATTTAATGGTAGATATAAAACAAACAAACTTAAATTTATTTGTATATTATAAATGCTTCAGTGTAATAAGGTGTGTAAGTAATTTTTTAGAATTTATTTAACTAGGTCTGTTTCTAATAAAATAATGGTAACAAAAAAATAAATGTATTGTATTGGAAAAGAACAAATGTCGTCTTTTTTAAGTTTCAATAAATACATAAGATAGGACAAATTACAATATATAAAATATAATGCCACCGATATCGGGTATTGTAAAAGCTAGGGAAACCTATTATTAGCTTTGATATTGTTAAATAAAATTGTGATAACAAAAAAAATCATTAGAATCCGTCCAGAATTTCCGGAGATTATACATACATACACACATAATTATACATAATATACATTAGTGTGTACAAACAGCCAATAGACAGACAAATTTTTAAATTCTTATTCTATTACTATGTCTCCATCGCCCCAAATGTTTTTTTTTTTTTGGAAATATATTTAATTTACAGGCACATTTTTTTACTGTATTTATTTATTTATTTAAACTTTATTGCCCAATAAAAAAGTACAAGTGGCAGACCTAATGCCATATGGCACTCTCTTCTGGTCAACCATTGGACCAAGCGGAAAATATGTGTGTATTATTATATGTATAGATAGATATAAAGTTAAAAAAAAATGTAAAGGTAGGGTGACCAAATTTTAATCTCAGGAGGTTCTATTCGTTAAATCCATTTTCGCGTAGGCAAATATTTATTTTTTATTAAAAATGCTTCATAGCTAATGAAATCTTAATCCACAATTATAAAATATAAATTAATTCCACAAATACCATAAAGACAAAAAATTAAATGTCGAAGCACTTACATAGTTAAAGTTAATTTATGGTAATTGTAATTTTCGGATCTCTTAATATAATGTGTATTAAAGTTATTCTTGTGATGCCAACATAAATATAAACCGCTTTTAATAAAGTCTGTGAAATACTAAATGTGGATCATTTTAAAAAGATAAATAAATTATCAGAATGTTGTATTAATTAGTATCTTTCCTGTACAAATAATCACATTGTTCTAGTTTTGCACACTAACAATGTATTGTTTGATGATGTAAGGTGCTATTGACAAGACTGTTGTCATGCCTTTCAAGGATCATATGTATGCGGTCATACATTGATGCCATGGTGTGATCGAATAATATTTACTTTAAAACTTATAGCGACACTTCTTATACAATTTGTTCCGGTTTCAAGCCAAACGGCTGAATGGGTTGGACTGAAAGGCATAGGAATAGCGTATTACACAGTTTACAATAGTCTTAATTACATTTTCCAAAAAAAAAAGGAAGCTCTCTTAACATTGTTAAAAAAAATAGGGATGTGTCTCAGTTTCGAGATTGGCCAAAAATGCTTTTGTCCGTCTTTCAGTTTGTCTGTCAATCTGTTCTTGCGTTCAGGTCGTATTTCTCAACCGATTCTCGTAAAATTTTTGAGCAGGTTCAATGTAGAATATTTTGTCGATTCAGTTTTTCGAAATTTTCACATTGTGGTAATATGGGGGTATATAAATATAGTAAACTGAAAAAAAAAAACATATTTTAGCAATACCAAACATTTAAAAAATATAAACAAAATCATTTAAACATGAGTAATATATGTAATTATAACTTTTAGTTCATATAAAGGTTAATTATTTAGTGATAAATATTAAGTAATAATTAATATTATCTTTGGTAAAAGTAGGTTCATATCCGTTCCGTTAGTATAAATTGTATAATTATTGAAAGTGTATTGCAAATTTGCTATAAATTTTTATTATAAATTTTGACTAGGTGGCTGATAACAGCCACCTAGTCGTGTTACTTTATTAAAAATGACAAAATACACAAAAATAACAACTTAATGCCTAAATCAATCTGCTGACTACTGTATACAATACACAGACTGTATATAATACTTTTTATGGAGCCGCTGGAATCACTAGTATGGAATTTAAGTGATTGTTTTGGAGCCGCTGGTACTGAAATGATGGAGCTGTGGGAGTTTGCCTATAAAGAATAATAAAAGCATTCATTGGCGTCTCACTGACTGTCGGGGGCGCGGCGATTCAGTCTAACTCGGACGCTCAACTCAACAGTCCGCGTTAACCAGTCAGTGTAAATTCCCAACATGGCCCGACGTGGAGTCACCTTACTGAGTTTCGCGGTTCTACTCGCTATCGTCAAAATAGGTAAGTGATTGTGACCGTGATTGTATTATCTTATCAGTGCGATGACTTTGTTGTTAGTTACCGAATGTTTAGTTAAATTGGGGGTAGTAACAGTAACTAAGGTCAAAATATAATTACTTTTTACTGATAAGGGAATAAAATGTCGCAAAATAATTTCACTTATGATCACATTCATTTTCAATGTGATTTTTTTCAAGCTCGTTTATGTTATCAGTGCGATGACTTTGTTGTTAGTTTTCGAATGTTTAGTTAAATTGGGGGAATTACCAACAAATAAATTATTTTGTACTGATAAGGGAATAAAACGTCGCAAAATAATGTGTCAGTGCCATTTTCAACGTGATTTTTTTCAAGCTTTTTATCTATGTATGTTTATATAGGTCAAATCTTGCAACTCAATTTTCAACCAGTTTTCCTCAACCGATTGAGCTGAAAATTTGCATACTTTTTTAAGTTCGGATGACAATACAATATTATACAGTGAATAAGCAGTTCTGATGATGGAGCCGGGAGATATTCGACAGAACTCAGTTACAAAACTACATAGCCTCATTGAGTAGGACTCGTTTCATTTGTGTTGATGAGCAATTCATGATAGACGATGTCTTGGGTCTGATCATAGAGACTGAAATCGGTTTATGGAGATCAGTAAAACCACGAAACTCCATCGAGTCGAGTTTGGGCTTATTTTATCTGTGTAAATAAGTACTTTAGGCTCACAATAAAAGCATGTACAATTTTTTTATATCTTTCAAAGAATTAATTATTTTTATTATTAAAGAAAAATTGATTATAGGAGCGCTGTTAAACTCAAGAAACTATGATGTCACGATGTGCTACTTCAAACAAATCCAATGTTTGTTTTGACGTTTAGATCTGATTGATACAAACTTATGAGACCTTTTAGAAGGCCTCGGGTATGCCTCGGACAACGCTGTAAGAGTGGCATCTTTCTGGAGGAGAAAAAAAATAGTTTTGAGCCAACGAAACGAAAAGAAGAAGATGGAAACTTACGGTTAGCGTTGTAGTTGGGTTGTATTAAACCAAGTGTTTTTATTATAATTTACTTGTTGTACCCATTTGACTTCGAGAAATTTTTGTGTTAACCAACCAACAACAGCCAACAAGTAATGTCGTCATCGAGGCAAATGACCGTGGCTTCAAAACCGGTGTGGTCTTGAATCAGTGGCCCCTCATTGTGCAACTTTTTGCTTGTTGTTTTCCCAGTGTTACCTTATAATTATTTTTCAAATCGTTACCTTGAGAAGAAAATTGCTGAAACTGATTGGACTTTTTCTTATGTGAATGATGGGCACTTTCACTGTATCTAGTCATCATCATCAGAGGGAAAAGACCTGATGATGAACATTTTCTTATAGTCAAATAGCGCTCTTAATCTGTATTTCCGCAATAATAAATCTAAACTCACATTGAAAATGAATATGATCAATGATCTTATTTTGACGTTTTGTTTTATATTTGAGAACAGGCCAAGCGAAATATTGTGATGACGAGCCAGAAAATATGAGTCGTGTTAGACCGTCAGTTAAATTAACCAAGAAGATATAGTTTCAAATCCAACAAGATATAGTTTCAAAAACTAAAACCCGATTTATTTTGAAATGTGCTTTTGAGGCTTTTTATTTGATACCTCACAAGGTATGATTTGATTTATTTTATTTTTAAGTTACTTTTTGGCCTACCGAGGATGCCATATTTAATTTATTACCCTTACTGAGAAGAAGTAAAACTTGAAATGCGAAACTTCGTCACTTTTTGTTAGTCAGAAAAAAAAAATGCGTGTACAATTTTCATAATCCATTTAATGAATCAACTAGAAATTTTTGGTCATTATGCCTCTGTTGTGGACATTGTTTCTATACTAGTGATAAGCCGGTCAAAGAGCAAAATCGAAGGTTACGCGGCTGATTCATAAAATCTTTTGTTTCTGCACGTACCTACAGACTATTCCGTAACTACCTATTAGTTACAGTATAATCTGTACGGTAGTACAGTATAATCTGTAATAGCAGAAACAAAAGATTTTAAACGCCATTCTAATATATACTATTACTTTTTTGTGCCTTACGGGATAGACAGAGCCGTGGGTTTCAAAATCTAATTGCTACGCTTAGCAAGGATTATGAAAAACGGGATTAAGAATAGATATAGTGTCCGGAATATAGAAATACACGTGTTGTAATTTTATAATGACTGATATCGATAACAGTTCATCTGACTTTAATCATCTATCTACATTAGTTTACACATTAGGTTACACAAAAAATTATCGTACAAACTATTATTGACATCATCATTATTTCTAACCTTGAGCAAAACCAGTTTGCTTTGTTAGGTATATTTCTAGTAAAACTGCGCAGGAGATAAAAGTAAAGTATTTATCGGTAAACTGTAAAAAAATGTTCGTTTTAAAAACTAGGTATATTTCTGTAGGAACGAAATATCGTGTCACATCAATCCTTGGTCCTGATAGAAGTTTTAAAGAACATTGTTTTTATGTTATTAAGACAGGTTTTACTATCATAAACAAGATTAATTTTATTTACATTGATACAGCAATTAATGCCGTCGATATGGGCTTACTTCTTACTTCCCTCGAGGACATTTTTTTTGCAATTAGGCCCGAAACTGGACGGTCCCGTTTTGCGTGAGGATAGCTGACACCAGCCTCAGATTTCAAACCCAGCTCCTGCAGAAAGTTGTCAAAATGGGCTATTACGTGTATAACTAGTTAGTTAGTTAGTTAAAATCTTTATTGCACCAAAACATAAAGTTACAGAGTAATAGATACATACAACAGATGTCAAAAGGCTGCCTTATCGCAACTGCACTCTCTTTCAGGGAACCGAGGGTACTTGGAGATGTTTGATGAAAGGTGCGAGACAAAAACTAGATGACATTTGTCTCACCTTTAGGTCTTCGCTTTAGGCAGCTGGAAAAATCTGTCAATGGTGTTAGTTATTAATATACTCGATAAAAAGATATCTATTATGGACTTACTGTAAAAATGCATTTTGTTGATCTTATCAAATCAATCCGCCTACATCGTTGAAGTCACAGAAAAACATTAACAAACGGTTACTTGTTGCCAAATCTGCCATTATGATACAGCAATAGGTACACTCGAAAAGAAAATATTTTTCATGGACTGAATAGTAGAATTTAAGAAATCAAAACTTTTCTTTCAATTACCTGCAGCAGTAAATGTGTTTTATATTGATATTCTTAAATTCATCCTCATATACGTTAAAGGCAAGTCGTTTTGGAAATCCTTGGGGGAGGACTATGTCCAACAGTGGTCTTCCTGTGGCTGATGATACGTTAAAGGCACAGTAGAACAAACGGTTACTTGTTGACATTCATGTGCCCTTCTATTCTAACCCAATGCACACGCCAAAATTGCAGGTACTCGATTGACCCCAAAGAATTTTAAAGACGTTGCGTAATTGTGTATGTGATATCCTATTAAATTCACAGTAGGCACTTGCGTAATAGCTGCTTTGACCTCTCAGACTACTAATAAGACCTGTGCCATGCCGCCATGTTAGAAATGATGTCATGTTACGGCATTATATAGATCCTTTTAAGAACCGTCCTTTTATGAACGTCTACTCGATACTTGAATGTGGTTTTAAGTTATAATCAGCCAAATTCAAGACAATTCGTCACTTGTGTATTGCTTAAGGCGTGTTTCATGCGACAGATTTTTCGAAATATTACCACAAAATACATACTAGTACTACATTACACAAAAAAACATGAAATAAAAATATTATTTTTCATACACAAACCGTCTCCTGTGAATAATTTCTGTTTTGAATGTAACATTTTTTAACGTTAGTGTTTATATTCTTTATGGTAAACCTCATCATGAGGTGCTACTTTACAAACGCGGAGTCACTAAAAGAACCTTTTTTTTGTATGGAAAAGCATTCGTTAACGTGACTCCGCGTTTCAAAAATGACACTTAAGTTACCTAATAATATTTATTTTTGATTACTGTTATCATCATTTCTGCCTAACGAAGAACTACAAGATGTGTTCTGCGTTTTACCAATTGCTTGACTCGTACCCAGAGCCGTAAAATAATTAAAAAAGAAATCCATTTACTTTGGAAAGCAGAAACATGTGTATGCCATAGACAATTGTGTATAGCCACGCCGCTTTGTTTGCATGTTTGTATGTTTTTGTAATGTTTTGTAAAAAGAGTAGCAGGAGATTCGCCTTTAGTTTGCGCTAGTGATGTACAAGACTCGAGTCTTCAGAGTCCTCTTATTTAGGACTCGGAGTCGTTAACAGGGCTCGACTCTTTTAACGGAAGGTTCGACGATTGGGAGTTTAAGTAAGCCTCGGAGTGTGAGATTAGATCTCGAGTCTCTTTCTCTTGCTCGAGACTGCGAAAAGGGAGGGTTATATTTTTCGACCGTATTTGAAAGCAATAATTCCTTCTAAAGATCTCCTAAAAATATCACTGTTGGGAACCAGCGGTTATAGTGCCGGCAGCCGAGTTTAAAAACGCCGACTGCCGACGCCAGCACTCAAAATTTGCCGTGAAGTGTAGGTTAGGTTCGTTAGGTTTCTTATGAACAAAACACGAGCGAGCGAGCGACTCAAGCTAAGGGCGAAAGTAACACAGACACAGATCGTGTTATACCAGCGCCGGTACCCAATTAGGCAATCAGCGCCGGCAGCGGAATCACTCCTTAATTTATAGAACTGATCTGTTAATGAGGAATGAAATATGATTGATTACAAAAGTATTTAAAAGAATGTTTGCATGCATATGCGTACCTTGAATAACTAAAATGTATCTGAAATCACGCTTCGAGTCCTTGGAAGCTTACAAGAACAGCTCACGTTCATTTTAAGACTCGAGCTCTTTTAAAAGCTCGAGTCGTTGCTCAGTTGCTCTCATAACTCAAAAAATCTTTTAAACCTGTTGGTCCCGTCAAAATTCTTAATACAGTAGTCAACAAAGCCATAGTCTTTGGACAGCTTTAAACTATATTTCCAAACAAAACTAGACAAACCGGTACTATACAGGGCGTACCTATTTCAATATACAAGACACATGAAATTAAAAACCTCTGAGACATTCCATTAGAATGCGATCATAGTTGGAACTTTTCCAGAAACACACGAGAATATAAAAAGACTTATATCTGGTAGACAAACAGTCGCTTTAAAAGTCCTTTTTTACGATGTAGTTGTGTCACGAATGAAATACAACTGGCTGTGTTTGTGATATCTGTAGATTGCGAATTTATTTTTCTCTAAAAAGCAGTTTCATTTTATGGGAATAGGGATTTGTTTTATTTTCTTAAGTTTATGTTCGGACAAATTCGGAAAGTCTTCCTAATAAACTAAAAGTTTTTTTATATGTTATTTTTAATTGTTAAGAGACAATACATACATACTATCACGTCTTAATCCCTAATGGGGAAGACAGAGAATTTTTATCTAGCGGCTCTAAGCAGACATAGGGGCCCAGGGCGAGAAGATGGAAAAGCAATTAATATAGTGGCTTTTATGATCTGCACGAGACGATAAACAGCTAGTACATTCTAAGTTTTTTCTTCTATCCCAGACCAGCATGGAAGAGACAAAGGCCTTTTGAATTTCGACTACATACCGGCCAGCAAAGCGTAAATAGAAGATCCGCATTAGCATGTCGGTCGGGCAGATGACCGGAGTCCCGACTATACAGGAAACTACTGAAGCCCTATTTTTAACACGGTTGCTTGCGTTCCAAGTCACAAAATATACGCGATTTTCGAAATCATTGCTTCAGAAACAATAAAAGAGAAAACAGATGTGTCCATGGTTTTTAAAGAATTGCGTCATCCATCAATTCAAACAGACTATTCATGGTTTTGATCGTTCGGTTCAAATTCTCTTTGGACCATGGAATTGTATGTACTTGCGTGGACCGTTCGGTTTCAAACGAAGATTTCTTTGACTGGTAGCATAAACAAGACAGTAGTCACTGGTCAATAAACCTCCTTACAATTCCTTCCAAAAGTTGTTCAATTCTTCGGCACTTTTTATACGCTCCCAAAAAATCATTAGTCATTTGACGCGTTTGAATATATATAATCAAACTAATGTTATAAATGCGAAAGTGAGTTTGTTTATTTGTTACCTCTTCACGAGTCAACCACTGAACTTATTTAGAAGAAATTTGGTATGGATATAGTTTAAGACTCTGGAAAGGACATAGGATAGTTTTTATTTCAAAATTCTCATGGGGAGCTAAGCCCGTGGGCACAGCTAGTAGTAATAATAAATAGGGCTTGCAAACCGCTTGCAACTTGCAACCGGTTGAAATTCCTTACGGATATATGCCTCGGACGTCATGCGGTTTGAACTCAGGGTTGGGATGACGATTACGTACCTAAAACCGTTACTTTCCCATAGTACACCTGCTTAGTATGTGTTTAACACGGTACATTTTAGGTTTCGTAACACCTCCAGATTTAGCTATGCCAGCTTAGGTCTGCTGAATAATAAATAAGTACCGGTCCTTTTTGAGAGGTCATAGATTGGGTTGAATAGGAATGAGTAGACGCCGTAGTCAGTCCGTAGTGGTAGAAGAATTTGCTAGAATATATAATTACCTGTGTATTTTTTTTTACTATTTGGCGTTTGATTACACCGAAACTACATATTTGCCTACATATCTATATATTTTCATTATGATATCTTGTAATTGTCCGGAATCGTTAAATCTTTGAATAGTAATTGTAAGTAATGATTATTACTACTTTAATGACATCTCTATTTTTTCGTTGAAAACTTTCTTTATCTGGATGCTGGTATCAGGCAAAAGTCAATTTATCATTATACAACGTGGAAGGGTCATACTTGTAATAAAACGAACTACAAGCTGTACTAGATCACTATATGATGATAATAAAATAACAGTCAAAAAACAAAATAAAAAATTTCGACATTCCTTCTGGTACTTCTGTATGGAAATGACGATTTTTTTAAAGTTTTTGACGCTTATCTTCATTTCTATATATATATAGCTTGATATATAGCGAAATATATATATAGCTTGTGGTTTGATTTATAATGGGTATAAAACTACAAATATCTTTATTTGCTAATAAGAGTTTTACGTGAGGTCTTATAATTAAAATACAATCCGTCTTATCATCCCTTTAGGGCACGGCAAATATTTCGTAGTTTAAGTATATATAGGTAGGTATTGTAATCTGCAACATTAATTTATTTTATTTTATATTAGGTACTAAGTCCTAAGTTAGGTACTAAGGGATGTCCCTTCCACGTTGTATAGTCAATAACTTTACAATAATTGGAGCGTGACATCTAGTGCTGAATGACATCATTCTGTACTCTTTTGTATTAGTGCCAATTATCTCATGCTACTCGTAGTACGATACGTAACATACAAATTTATCATTCATATATTAAAATTACTCCCATGCTGGTCTGGGAGAAATAAAAAAACTTAGAATGTACCAGCTGCTTCTCTTCCCACGCAGTTCGTAAAAGCCGATTGAGGGAATAGGCAAAAATGCAAATCATGTTAACAGGCGAGGCTACCAACCCATCACTGTATTGATTGCTTTTCCATCTTCTCGCCCACCATGACGCTAAAAGTGGCTTTTGGGTCTTGCGGCCCTGGGCTCTGCATAGAACCGCAAGACCCAAAATGCTCTGTCTGCCCCATTAGGGATAAAGACGTGATAGTACGTATATTAAAATTAACTAGCAATTGGTGAGAGTACACAAAGTTACATATTTTTTGGTTTTAATATCTTTTTTAAATTAAATTATTATATTCCATCAATTCAAAATCTTTGTGAGAGGCCTATGTCCGCAGCAGTAGACGTTATGCGGCTGAAATGATGATGATGATGATTCCATCAATTAAATAAGTAATCATTTTACCTATAATTAGTAGGTAAATATTTACTAAATGAATACCTACAGTATTAGGCTCTTTTTGACATTAACATACATACATACATACTATCACCTCTTTATCCCTAATGGGGCAGACAGAGCATTTTGGGTCTTGCGGTTCTATGCAGAGCCCAGGGCAAGACCCAAAAGCCACTTTTAGCGTCATGGTGGGCGAGAAGATGGGAAAGCAATCAAAACAGTGATGGGTTGCTAGCCGCATCGCCTGTTAACATGATTTGCATTTTTGCCCATTCCCTCGATCGGCTTTTACGATCTGCGTGGGAAGAGAAGCAGCTGGTACATTCTAAGTTTTTTTTTGCATGGGAACAGCATTCATATAAAACAAAATTTAATAAGTTCGTATATCTTAAGAAAAGTCTTAAAAGCTTTTAAGTAATGTAAAGGAGTGCGAGTAGCCAAAGGCTACTTGGCTGCAATACAAAAACTGTATAACAATTTATGTTTCTATTTTAGATTTTAATAAACGGAGGACGGATTCTTATTTCGTATACATATTTTTAGTAATTAATTAAAAAAAAATGGATTTAATAAGTAGTGTGTACTATCTTTTGTGTTACTCCAGTTAATTATCTAAAAACCAATTTTTCTAATTTTATAAGCTGAACAACATCCAACTCGTACAGTCATACAAACCTTTGTATATATAGTTAAGTTCAATACAATGTTCTTTAGAATAAGCAGTCTTGGCATGATCTTGACATCCAGAACCCTCAGTGAAAGTTTTAGGGTTTCAAAAGCCGCACAATCTTCGACCTTCGAGCGCGACGAACCGATGACAAAAAGGTTCTCGAATTGCGACCACGTACAGGCAAGCGAAGCGTCGGACACTCACCCACAAGGTGGTCTGACGACCAAACTAAGGTCGCTGGAAGGCGCTGGATGCAAGCCGCTCTAGATCGGTAATACGAGTATATGCCTATGTCTAGCAGTGGACGTTATGCGGCTGAAATGATGATGATGATGAATCTCTTACCCTTCGGTGTACGACCTAGGATGAATCAGTAAAAACAAACACTACTGGTGTTAACGTCGTCATTCTGTATTACGTTTATTTTTAGTCGTTGTTAGAGTTCTATCGAGTCCTAAGATCGAGTCGAATGTTTACAGCGTTGCCGCTAAAAATATCGAACATGTGTTTTGACTCAATCTTTAAAGCGTCGATTTCATTTTGGTACTATAGTCATACATTTGCCCATGATTTTTATTTTCGTACAGGGGATTCAACGCAAAAAGTATCCTTTCTGTTATTTGTTTGCTAACATATTAATTAAATTAAGCAAATAAATAAAAGTACAATAAAAATTTATCATAATGCATCCAGATAGCTTAAACATGATTTTCACAGCTTGATATTTAATTCTATGCATTTTGCAAGATGTAACACAGTGTATATCTATAATATCTAATAATAAGAGCGTATATTTAGAAGAATTTCTAAGTTGGATGCTGGAGAAAAAGCAGCTGATACATTCTATGTTTCGTATTTGCAGGGTCCCACAGTTTTATATTACAATTAGAATTTCGCTACAAAATGTATAACTAACTACGTATTAACAAAAACATACAGTAGGTACTAATACTTTTGAGGTACTAACAATTAAATGGTCCAGATGGTTTTATTTACCACAGGAAGTTCCTACTTTGTGGTCGACCATTAAAAATGCTAGAGGCAGCGTTTTAAAGGCTGATTTCGAACATAGGTATGTTTAGTCAGTATAATAGTATTTTTATATTATATTACAAAAAAGAAGAACTGGATTCATAATTGAAATGCTATTGAACATTGAGGAGTTTATACATATATATTTATCTCCAAAGTTCGTCATCACATCTTCATTAAATAGGTATTGATAGCCAAGGCTCCTGCTTTTTTAAAGTCGCCTTAAAATATACTTCATCCCGCTGTAAGCATTTATTGGTACCTACCTACCAAAGAATGCTTAAAACGAAGGTGCAGTTTTATCTTCATACCTATGAAGATAAAACTACATTACTACACCTTGACGATGTCCTTTCTAAGGTCAGACTGTTTGTCTTGACATACATTGCACCACACCCATGTTTGGGAGGAAACGTAACTAAAACACGTCTTTTGATCATGGCTGGTAATAAAACTTTCATGTTTTTAGGCACTTTACCTGGTCCATTAATCCGTAAAATAACACGATAGTCGTCCGATAGTATCGTGTTATTTCTATGTCAAAACAGATTAGACTTTATTACCATTTTGTAACGCTCAATGTCTATTGTGCCGCTTTAGGAGTAATTCCTGTATCCAAAAACGAGACGTGTGGTCTCTAGGTTTTCGAATTGTACTTTAGCTGCAGAATTATTTATATCAATATTACCTAAAAGATTATCACAATTAAGTTTATAAGTATAATGTATACTTCTATCCTACTTTCATTATTATACAACGTGAATGGGACACACCTGTTGTTAATCCAACCACCTGCTGTACTAGATCATTATATTATAATGATAATAAAATAATAGCCAAAGAACAAAAAAATCGACATTCCCATACAATTTGCCTTACGGCTGCATACATTTGTATGGACGATAGAGCTTTTGACTGGTATATTAATTTGATTTTACTATAGTGATCTTGTATAGCCCGTGGTTACATTAGTACTAGTATTTATTCTGTACCGTGGTTTGATTTATTACGAGTATGTCCCTTCCACGTTGTATATAGGTACTTATGAATTTAAAAATCATGTAAAAGTGCGTTGGAAAGTTACCGAAAGTATATTTTTCCAAACAAAAAGACTTTGCTCTCACCCGTAATCCTTGATTATCTGCTCAAATATTAGATTTATAAAAACTGTATTTTTAATTATAAGAGAAATAATTACCCACCTAAAGTATTATAAATTATTCTTGTAATAATAAATCTTGCGTGTACCTTTTGTATTATTTTATGGCACAAGATTTCCCTGCTGAAGAGTTTTTAGTTATTTATTTAATTATTGTTTATAATATTTCCTCTAGCTTTTTATAATTACATATACTTAGCCGCTTCCGATCGGTCGTTTTGTAAATCCGTGGGGGAGGCCTATGTCCAGCAGTGGACTTCCTGTGGCTGACATGATGATACATACATACATACATATTTTCACGCTTGTTTCCCACGGCAGATACTATGGATTTCCACTTACTACGATCCTTGCAAACCTCTTTTGCGTCGTCAACACTCGTCACTCTTTTCATGCACGCTCTCTGATTATGGGTATTCCTTCCATCAGCTTTCTTCAGAACATCTGCTATTTGGTCGCAGAACGTTCGTCGCGGTCGACCGTGTCCGGTCACATGATGATGATATACTTAACCACGACACAAATAAAACATGAATAAGAAAAGAATAAACTACTCGTATTATACGTAGCTTTCCTTAGCTAAGTTATTGTAATGTCCTACCTACTGCCTCGGTTATGGCTTGAACGCGAAAACATTGTAATAAATAACGCTATTCGACTCGTAATAACTTTGTTTGTGAACACGAATACACATAAATGACTTGTTTGTGACGAAAACATATTTTGACTCATAATTTGGTTCAAATGTGCATTTTTTGTATAGATATAAAAACGGATTTCAACAAAACGGACCGAACAATTTTGACTAAAGAATATAGTATTTAGGGCGTGTTGTAAATAAACGATCTAGCTAGTTTTCATTTTTAAAGATCGATTCCATGTGAAAACATATATGTTGAAAGTGGACCACTGACCTCCATATATACAAATACTCTGGACCTATGATTAGCCGGGCCACAATGAGGCGATTTGCTTTTCGCTATTTTGGCGCTGATCGTAGAAGTGGGTGGTAACGGAACTAAAATTAGAGTACTAAGAGTATACACTAATTATACCTATATGGAGGTCAGTGAAGTTGACGCATCAAAAAAATGTTTTTAAGCTATTGCATAGCTTCTATCGCGGGCCTTGAGCGCGGGGCCCGAATCCAGAAATTCCGTAACGAAAAAACCTCACGCTCTCCCCACTCCGCCTACCATGTAGGTTGCCGCTTCGTCTCCGTCGTCCGTTTGCGACGTTGCCGTCCTTCCTTGTTTGCAATAGCTTTACCGCGGCAGTCCCCGAGTGCCACACGTCTTTTTTTTTTAATGGCGCTATAAAATAGAGGAGGGAGAATTATGATGGGAGTGTTGCTGTTTTTAACAGATTTTTACAAAAGGATTAGGTTATCAACTCGCCGCGATCTTGTTTTTTATGTATGTTCGCCGATTGTTCGCCTAGACCGATTTTAAAATTTTCTTTTTTTATTTGAAAAGGTATACTTGTGGGTTGGTCCCATAGAAATTTTATCAAAATCGGTCGTGTAGTTTGGAGGTGAAGTCGGTTTTTAGTTAAAAAAATGTATAACTAGCCAGTATTTTTCAATTTTTTTATTGTAAGTGTATTAAAACCATCCTTTCATTCATTTCAGGATCATGCACCATGTGCTACCAGTGCTCCTCACAATCCCAGAGTGAATGCGGAGACCCCTTCAGTAAGAACAAAATCAAACTACAGGTAATGGATATATGATTTTAATTTTCTCTATAATAAATAAATACAGTATGTTTAAAATTCCTGTCCGATCCGTTAAGGTAATGTTGGGTAGGGTAGCTCGTGTAGGTTCTATTTATCGGTTTCTCCCAACCCTGAAATTGCAAAAAAATTGCGGCTCCATACAAAATTAAATACCTACCGTTTTAAAATGCATGAACCTTACCTAAACGGTCTGGGCAGGGTTTTTTTTAACATACTGTAAATAGGGACAGATTACACCGATTGAGCTAGCCCCAAATAAGTTTGAGACTTGTGTTATGGGATACTAACTCAACGATACTATATTTTATAACAAATACATATATAGATAAACTATGACCTTTTTTAAATTTTCCAACTTGCCCTGACCGGGTTTCGAACCCGGAACCTCTGGGTAGCGGACTAGCATGGTGACCACTTCGCCACGGAGGTCGACAAATGAATTGAATGTAAGATTCAACGGACGGCATGGATAAATTATAATTTAATATTTACACAACTAACAGTATCTATAAAAGATTATAAAAAATCTATTTTTAGGGCAGTTTATAATATCACGTGATGATTTATAAACATGACATAATAATAGGTCTTTAAGTGTCGATATGAACAGTAATTTCAAGTTCATTCTATTTTAAATGTGTAATTTCTATCCTGGCAGAAAAGCGCTCGCAGTGAGTAATGCCCGAGGGTATAAAAAATCTGGCAATCTTTTTGGAACTACCCTCATTTATCGCGTAGCTTCCCTACCTACTAATCAATACTTTAAAATTATTTATATACTTATAACGTCCTGCCATACATATGCTATTACCATACGGCGTGGCATTGTTAATACTTTAGAATAATCAAAATACCTACATAGATATAAATGACATTGAGTCACAGATTACTAATAAGTTACTACGTAAATGGAGTACGTACTTACTACTTAGGTACTTCTCTGTATATCTTCCAAATTCTGAAATTTTTACATATATATTTATTACTCGTTAAATTAATTGGCTTGTCAAGTAATTTTCAAAAACATCTGATTCGCAGTCCGTTTCGAGGAATAGCCTCTAGGAGAAGCTTTCTCAAATCAGATTTTAAAATAAGGTCTTACTTATTTAGATATTTGCAAAAAACCCATTGACCTTTATTTTCAAGCAAGGTCAACCTTATTTGAGGAAGTGATGTCACGATGAAGATTTTTTGAGTAAAGTTGGCAATTTCCACTTTCAGTACTGTACTGAAGTGCCATTTTTGAAACGCGATGTCACCTCAATGACTGGTTTTTCCATACAAAAACCGTTCGTTTAGTGACTCCACGTTTTAAAAATGGTACCACTGTATTATGTGTCATTGTCACTGTCATCTACCAACACAACAACTTGACAACAACCAACATAATGACGGTAATTTAAACAGTAGACATTGACAGCTGACAGATGTCATTGTTCTTTTGGCGCTAAATTTAAACTTCGATTGCAGTGTGTCGTCACTTCCGGTGTTTTGTTTAAAATTATATTAAAAAATCCTGATAACACGTAGAATTTTTTTATTTAAATCACTTTCTTAAAATTTTCTATATTTTCGATTAAAGGCACTTTTAACACTTTTATATTTCTTAGTTGACAAGCTAATTTAGTTTTAACTGCCTCCGTGGTGTAGTGGTTAGAGCGTTCAGCTCATACCCAGAGGTCGCGGGTTCGATTCCCGGCGGGGACAACGACTTTGTATGTTGTCCTAGTTTGGTTAGGACATTGTAGGCTGATCACCTGATTGTTTGATAAGTAAGCCGTCGGTCCCGGTCAAATGTCTTTGACATTGGTCGATACCTAAAACCATGTCAGAGGCCTTTAAGGCGGTTTAAAAACTCTGACACTAGTGTTAGTCACTAACACACACGATAAGAAGAAGAAGTTTTAAGTTTTATTGTCATATTTATTGTTTTGTTTTCTCTTAAGAAATAAATTAAACTTTCCTTGTTAAAAACATCAAAATTAAGTCTAAATTCTTTCATTTTCAGGACTGCAACAATGATGTTGAGGTGATGAACTTCAACAATGCCTATCTCAAACCGTTGTGGAATAATGTTCAGCTGACTGTGCTTGGCTCCAAGAAGTATTGCCACAAACTTGTCACCAGTAAGTAAATCCTTTTTAGGGTTCCGTACCCAAAGGGTAAAAACGGGACCCTATTACTAAGACTTCGCTGTCTGTCCGTTTGTCTGTCACTAGGCTGTATCTCAAGAACCGCGATAGCTAGACAGTTAAAAATTTCACAAATTATGTATTTCTGTTGCCTAACAACAAATACTAAAAACAAAATAAAATAAATATTTATGGGGGGCTCCCATACAACAAACGCGATTTTCTTGCCCTTTTTTGTTCGATATCAATAATGGCAACAGGTAGGCACTTGAAATATTCACAAAATACTCAGATTTATATTTAATTAAATAAATAAATAAGTAATAAAAAAATAAAATAAATATTTACGAGGAGCTCCCATACAAAAAACTTGATTTTTATAGATAATGGTACGAAACCCTTCGTGCGCGAGTCCGACTCGCACTTGGCCGGTTTTATTTTATCAGCCTATATCAGTCCACTGCTGGGCTACTGGCACTAGGTACTCTCTTAATAAAAGCAGAATTTACCCCTAATCACCGTGCTGGTAATACCTACGCTCATTATCATCATCACCAGGTCTTTTTGTCTCCACTGCAGAAGCACGACCCTCTCTGTACTACCAGAGCCCTACTTGACCAGAGCAGTCAGAGGACTTGGCCTATACTCTCCACGCTGGCCAAACGGGTTAGAGCGGTCTTATTGATGTTTATAAGCTTTGTTTAGCTTGTATTTATTAGTACCTGTGTTATGTTATAATAATAAGCTGTTGGTCCCGTCTGTCACCATTGTATGGCAGTTATAAAGCTATGTTAGATACTTTTAGGCAGCCTAAAAAATCTGACACTAGTGTTAGCCACCTACACACTGTAATAAATGTAAAACAAAGTTTGTAAGTAAAGCCATATATATTTATACACATATATGTATATATAGATTTCTACACAGAGAACCGTAAAATAGTATGTTGCGACGCTCCAGGTTGTTCTCTGTAGCAGAAAGGCTTTTACGGGACGACTCAGGACCTTTACTCCACAAGAGGCACGACAAACGTACGTAGGTACGTTGCAGTGTCAAGCAAAATTCAGGGTTGCGGGATGATGGTATCGTCCTTATCAGATATCTTGGTGGGGATTTCTACTTCTATTGCTGTTTTTTGTTTTAAATTTTACAGACTGCAATGAAGGTTATCAATTCGTTATTAAGTTCAATAAACGGGTAACTCACGTATAGTGTCAGCTACTGCCGACATGTTTCGACCTCATCCGGAGGTCTTCATCAGGGCGAATGTGACGAGAGGCCCGTACACCGCACCGGCTCGCGACACAAGTGTGTCGCGTTCGAGTTACCCGTTTATTGAACTCATTAATGATTGCATCTCACGTTAGTTTTAATCAAAAAAAAGTTATCAATTCGACTGTATGTTTTTTTTGTTTATATGTTACGCGATATCTTCGTCAACCGCGGACCGATTTTGATAGTAGTTCCCATAGTCACTTGATGAAGACATGATGAAGAACTTTGGAGATATGGGAAAAACTGCTGAAAAAAATTGAGTCGGTTTTTTTGTTTAATTTTTTTTTTATTAAATTTACAGACACAAACTCTGTTATTCGAGTTTGCCTGGAGGACAACCCTACTAGCCTGAACGCCACCTGTCAAATGATTGCCTCGAAAGTGCCGGTGCTGAAGCACTGCAGCGTGTGTGACAAGGACAGCTGCAACGGCGCTGCATCCCTATCTGCATCCCTCTCGCTCGCAGTAGCTGCACTCTTCGCTTCATACATGTACCTGAAACAGTAACATATTGTAAGATAAATAAATACAAAATTGTAACAACAGATACCTACTATATTGGTAAGCTTACGACTGCTGACTGAGGCATTGGTATTTGTTTTGGGTTGTACTTGTTTCGGGAGGGTTTTCAAAAATTTGGTCACCAGGTGGCAACACAGTGACATCAGGCCCAAATGGATCCAATCTAACCATCAGTTGACAGGTTCTTTTGCATCGTCAAATGTATCTAAGAGGACCAAGAGGACCTAACTAAACTGTGCTGCCATCTGGTGATTGATTTTTGAAAATCTTTATTCTATAAATTTTTAATTTACCCATTTTTTGGGTACAATTTTAATTGATATTTGGAAATGTGCTGGTGCAGAAAAAAAAAACATTAAACGTACAAAGTACAAAGTTTAAAGAACTGGGAAAATATTTTACAGCTTCTTTCAAAAGGAATGCTGCATAAAACAGATACCATTGCCTATAGAGACTATAATGTGCTTTAGCCGAAAAACTAGTAAAAAAATAACTATAAATTCAAGAATTTCTATATATTCAATAAATATGTAAGTTTCTAAAAAATAGGAACAAAAATGAAAGAAATTTGATGAAAGTTTTTAAAACTTTTCCGCAGCCAGAAACAGAATAGCATTTTATCATAAACTGACTGATAAAAGATTTCATCATCATATAGAATACTTCTAACTATTATAAGTCACTAATATAAGAAAAAAGTGTCTATCTAATTGTTATGATGTCTATATACTCTACTGATGTTTATATAATATATACTGAAATAAATAAATAAATTATAATCACCAGCTTTAAGTTGTATAGAATTTATTGATGACTTAAAATTATGTTATGTTCCTTGATGTTTATACAGAATGTTATGTTCACCGTAGAAAATACAAAAACTGAAATATGGCACAAGAATGGTTACTTAGAACTTTGTACGTAAAGACTATAAATTGGCTACGTAGCTTGCAGTATGGTATCGCTATGCAATATCGTTACACTTCAAAAATACAAAATAAGGAAGCTTTTACTGAATCAAAAGAAGATGTGGCAAATAGGATAGATTGCACTGAGCTTTATAACTTAGAAGATATAGACCGTCCAATAGGTACCGATGTTGTTACATTTGCTTGTTTAGTATAAGGAATTTAGAATAAAAACTGTAAATTTTAATTGCAAAAAATAAACTTGTGTTAATAAGAATAATCTCACTTTGATTTACTATGCAGCTGGTATCTCTGTATTTATTAAATTATTTTGAAATTTAGTATTGTTGATATACCTATGTACTTGACTTATTTATTTTATTCTATCAAACTTTATTGTTCCAAAGTTTAATTATACACTTTTAACAAATGGCGGACTTAATGCTAAGAGCATTTTCTCCCAGTCCCATAGGGATAAACAAAGAAAATTATACGGCACAAAAAAGCAATACAATAAACTTACAATACCAAAGATTACCTTATAATATAAAATTATATTATATACCTATTAAATATAAATATCAGAATGAATATCTACTAATGTAATACACATATATACCTAAACATGTTTTTATAATACCTAACATATAAATATTTAGCTATGGAGAGAAGAACTAAATGATGATGAATTTATGAAGAAAGGGTATTTAGGTCGTTGTGCTTGTTGTTATCTTTTAAAAGAGAATTTAGTAAAGAAATCTCAAATGTCAACGGGTAAAGCATTCCTAAGTCATGAGGCTTAAAGAAAAAAGAATAAAATTTGTCCAGAAAAGGGGAATCAAAAGCTGACGTGTGTCATCGAAGAACGAAGTTGTCAATCGTGAGTGTCATTTTAATTTTAGATATTCAGGGTAGTTAGGATTTTAAGAATAGAACTTTATGGTCTTATGTCCCCAAGGGCGTCCACAAAGACTCAATCTCGATCTGTCTTGAGCTACGCGCTTAACTTCACTCCAGGACTCCAGGTTTTGCCAATTTCTTAATTTCATCGAGCACGGTACGTCGCCAGGTCTGTTTGGGGGACCGACTTTATGCTTTCCTTGGGGATTCCACTCCATAGCCTTTTTAGGTATGTGCTCAAGGCCTCTTCAGAGAGTGTGGCCAATCCAATCCCATTTGTGGCGTTTTATCTGTTGGTCAAGGGGGTTTTGTGACATTGTTGTTGGTATACCTACGTCTAATTATATTTATGTATTTGTCAATAAATATATAATTTCATTTTATTTGAGTTCTACTCGTACAACCAATTATATCCAAGTCGTTTAGATTCCGGTATTTCTTATCCACTTCACGGATGTCGGTATCCTTGGATGACTATTGACATGCATATTTTAGAGAACAAAAAGCCGGTAAGTAAGGTAAAAAGGTACGGATCTAGGTTCCGAAGCATCATAGATAAGCATGCAAGCCGAAACGCGCTAAGATGGAAAGAAGACACCAGCATCCAAGCGTTTTATCAAGTCGCCTGGTGTCTGGTGTTGGGTATTGTTTACGCTCTTGGTGATTTTCTATTTAATCTTTTTCTATGAGCTTTTCTGCTTTCTCAGCCGTCGGTTATTTTGGTTATCTTACAGACCTGGCCATCCCCCTTCTTATAGAGCAGTTAAAGGCATCTGCGTAGCTTAATGTCTCATGTAGTGACAATAGTCAGTACACACTATTGATAGGTAGAAATGGATACTAATACGAAAAAACATTAGTTATCATGTGTGAGTATAGTTGAAAATTACCGTACATGAGTGTTCAAACTCAGAGATACAAGCGCCTACAGGTCTTACAAAGGGTTACTCCAAAAGCAGTACGCAAGACGGACGTTAGTGCATATCCGTGTTTTAGTGTCAAACAACATTGAGCCCTAACGTATAAATGATAAAGTTTTATTTGGTTTGACATAGAAAAAGGACGTCACCGTCGTACCACTAACGTATTATTTTATGGAATTACCCCCAGATACCTACGCATGGCAGTTTGTCCCATTAAGACGTAGATGTAAAATCATTTGGCGGTACAGCCACACACGCAGTTTCCAGGTGCTATTGTTTCATCACACAACATGCATACATACTATCACGTCTTTATCCCTAATGGGGCAGACAGAGCGTTTTGGGTCTTGCGGCTCTATGCACAGCCCAGGGCCGCAAGACCAAAAAGCCACTTTTAGCGTCATGGTGGGCGAGAAGATGGAAATTCTGTTTAAAATATTATAGTATAGCTAACTAAATACCTACTTCATTTTTAATTTATCACATCTACAAAAATATTGTATTGCTACTAAAATATAACTTCTAAAAGACAGCCAGTGCGTAATCTTGGCCATCACTTCCGAGAAACACCTTGCAAACACCTCTTCACAGCCCTTTGAATTTAAAACCTATCTCAAAGATATACAGACTTCTTTGAGATTTAGGTTTCATATTCAAAGGGCCTATAGCTGGGATTAAAACCACGTAATAATTCGTGATATTACAAAATTACAAGTAAATGTTAGATGCCCTCAGTCAAAGGCATACATATTAACTTTTACAAGCATTACCTTCAATATATATCTTTCAAGAGTCTTACAATTAATACTATCTGTTGAGTGTTTAGTCATATATATCAGATAAAGTAGAAGTACAGCAACAGTTTGAATTAAAAAAGATTGAAAAAAAAAATCTATTTTCTTTTAAGGATCTTTCTAGGATGCTTCTATGCTTAGAATTTAAAATGTTTACATAGAATTATTAAAGAAAGAAATGAAATAGATGAACTAGATGAAATCAGGGTCGCTCAACGGGCTATGAAGAGGACTATGCTCGGTGTTTCTCTAAGTGATCGAATCAGAAATTAGAAAATTCATAGTAGAACGAAGGTCGCTCAACGGGCTATAGAGAGAACTATTTTCGGTGTTTCTCTAAGTGATCGAATCAGAATTCAGGAAATTCGTAGAAGAACGAAGGTCACTGACATAGCCAAGCGGATTAACTTATTGAAGTGGCAGTGAACGGGGCACATAGCGTGAAGAACCAATGGCCGATGGGGTAGAATTGCGACCACGTACCGGTAAGTGAAGCGTAGAACACCCTCCTACTAGATGGTCAGACGACCTTTGTAAAGTTGCAGGAAGGCACTGGATGCAGGCCGCTTCCGATCGGTCATTTTGGAAATTCTTGGGGGAGGCCATGTTCAGCAGTGAACTTCCTGTGGCTGATACGATGAACTAGATGAAATAGATTATACCTTGTTGCCTTACCTGTAAAGATTATACAGGTAAGGCAACAAGAAAGCTGAGAATAATAAACAAATATATATGAATAGCCCCAAAGTAAGTTTGAGACTTGTTTTAAAAAGTCAGCGATAGCTCCTGCAAGTTCCTTTTATGACGTTTAGACGAAATGAAGCTCCGTTTCAGATTATGAGGTGTCAAGAAAATTGTGTAACGAGAGCGAGGAGTTATGCTCGACCACCATAATCGGAAGATCTTCCCAACAGGCATAGTATTAGACCCGGGGAACCGCGGCTCCAAAGGTGTATCTTTCAAAACTCTTAGATCGAGATGTAGGATACTGTTAACGCCATCTCGTATGCTTTTTGTGAAGTATCTTGTCACTTCGCTGTTGTGGTAGTTCCTCGTAGTGACGTAGTTGTCGCCACATGTATATCCGGGCCACAGATGAGGCTAAAGTAGTTGTTAGGCACTTCTTAGGAATGCTTAGTACTTTAGTCGCCTTTAACCGCATCCACTTAAAGAAATGGAGTGGTTCAATTGTAGGTCAGAAACCGACCGGACCGGCATGGAAGAATTAGATCAGTATATTACAAGTACCTACTTATAAATGTAATCTGTAATTAATCACCATGTATATAAAGGCGATCTAATAAATAAGGTGAAATCAATAAGTACTCGATCACTGTGAAACTCGGTAGAAAGGTGCATAGTTGTGGTGAAAATGGAAAAACTCTTGTTTGTTGCTTTGATAGTCAGTGTTCTGAGTGGGGGTAAGTTTTTAATTCTATTACTCACTATATTGTGCTAACTTTATTATGTGTGTTTTGCAGTACCTATTACACGTTTTTTGTGTATCAGTATCTTGCATATATATCTCTCAAAATTAGCCGCAGTACCTAGAAAATGTCTTCCAAAAAAAGATCTCTTTATTTTTTTTAGTTCGTAAATTCAGGCAGTGCTATTGAAAAAAACCTTACATCAAAACAAAAAATAAAATGGAACATTTTTCATATTAACCAGATCGTGACTGCAATTGATATTGGATTCATCATTTATTTTTAATTTTCTACATAATCGATCGAGAAAGTTGTTCTGAATGATGGACTTGAAAAATCATTCGTATGTAACGAACTATATGTATCTACCTACTCTATTGATTGATAAGCTTTGGATTTTTAAAACTAATTCTCTTTTACAGTTAACTGTTTACAATGCTACAAATGCACAAATTGTAATGAAGTGCAGAGTAATCAACTCGTGACTTGTGGGGCGGACACAGTAGTAACAACAACTACCACAACAACAACTGCATCATCAAATACATCTTCCATAACTAGCACATCCACAACACCGACACCGTCAAGTAGCACAACAACCACTACATCGACCACAACAACAACACCACCGACAAGTAACACGACCACCACAACACCGACCACGACAACAACCACACCTTCAAGTAACACTAACACAACTACTACAACTACAACGACGACAACAACCACACCACCGCCCACCACTAACGCAACCACCACAACAACAGTGTCAACAACAACTACAGCGCCAGCTAACGACACAAGTTCTACGACAAATGAAACGCAGCTAAATCCTGAAACAGTTAGAGTCAGAAGGAGTGTTGATGGCAAAGAAAATTGCTTGTGTAATTTTGATGTAAGTTTTTTTAGGTTTATATGGATTTAAGATGCAGTACTTAAGTACTCAAACTAAATAATGAAATAATCAATGGTGGAAATGTACTACGTGAGCGGGGATTGAACCAGAGACCTTGCTCTTGATACGACGATATCACTGAACTCCCGTACTATTACTGCGTTAGAGCAACTCGTATTAATGTGTGTAATCAACTATATTGAGTAATCGTCAGAAGGTACTTACTACCTAAAGTGGTGCAGTCACAAGTACAGTCCCTAGAGCTTACGTATGTATTTTTTTTAATGGACGAGCGAATTTCTTCGTCTTCACACAATAAGTACATCTTTGTATGCCGTGTGGTTTCCGGATGCCGTGCGGTTTCCGGCAGAGTAGAATAGGGCCGCTTTAAGTCCTCCCGTCGTGGATGCCGTAGAAGGCGACTCGGGAAATATAAGCTAAACAAACTTATAAACATCAATGAGACCTCTCCAATCTGTCTGGCCAGCGAGGAGAGTGTAGGCCAAAGTCCTCTGGCTGCTCTGACCAAGTATAGCTCTGGTAGTACAGAGAGAGTCGTGCTTCTGCAGTGGAGACATTAGCTGTTAAGTAATAATAATAATAATAATAAAGCCTCATTTATTCCTTAATAAAATTAATTTCTATACATTAATTTCTTTACATTATAACATTATTTTGATTAGTTAATATTAGTTTCTCATACATATATTTATTTATTAAAGTACTTTTTCTTTCATGCATCTTATCATTATCATTTCTCATTTCTGATCGTCATGTTGTATATATATATAGATTTTAGTTTGTCAAGAAATGGACAAGAAGGGTGACAAACTGGAATGGTCCTTTAGGCAAAAGAAGAAAAGGGAAACCAAACGAAAGATGGATAGATGAAATAAATAAAATGGCAGGAAGTAATTGGATGGAAAAAGCAAAAAATAGAAAACTGTGGAAAAAAATGGAGGAGGCCTTAACTCACTGAGAGGTCCTTAATAAAAAAAATAAAAAAAAAAATAAAAAAAAATGTAATAATAAAAAAATACAGCTGTTAAGTGATGCAATCCTAATGTATTCAAGAAATAGGAGGTGGTACCGCTCACGTGGTATTTTTTCACCGTTTTTTTACGCTGATTGAGTTAGCTCCGAAGTCAGTTCGAAATTTGTGTAATGAGATACTAACTCAACGATAACATATTTTATAATAAATAGATATATAGATGAGCATCCAAGACACATGACAATTTGCAAAAGGCCATTTTTTAACTTGCCCTGAGCGGGGATCGAACCAGGAACTCACTACACCACGGAGGTTGTCAAACCAACAGCCATTGCTTATTTCATTATTTAGTTCGATTTGTTTTTAAATTCTTTAATTTTAAGGTCTATTAATTTAATGCAATTTATTTTCTGCATACCATTTTAATGAAGCATTAATGATTTGTATGGTTGAAGTTTAGTTTGGCCCATACAAGTTCAATTTAAGTGTATGTAAGAGGTGCATTGTGTAAATTGACCTTTAATTATTTAATGTGTGCCAATAAATAGGTACTATTTGCAATAGGGCTTGTTACGAAAGCACTATATCACCAATAGATAATTATGCAATAATTAGCCATGGAATAATGGCCAAAAAGTGAATTTTGTTCTTAATAACCGACTACGGGAGCCATTTATGGCTTACAATGTAGGTGTATATTTTTGATTTTTGATTTATGCTGAGGGGAAGGAGAAGACCAAAATAGGAGTAGATGAGAAAATATAGAACTGTAAAAAGGGTAACACATACTGCGCCGACTCCAGATAATGGGATAAGGTGAGGCAGATGATGATGAATTATATATATAAAAGATTTTTGAAATGTGTTTGGATGGTAATGACATACTCTGACTTCTAAAATCATTACCCTTCCTCTTGGCTTTGCCGTAGTCGGGTAAAAAAGGTTAAAGAACTTCTACAAGCTTTTATAAAGAGGCAAACTTATCCATAATGCATAATCCAAATCCTCATGTATCAATAGTTAAGGGAGTTCATAATCCGTAATAAAGAGTTACTCACCCCGGTGAACTTCTGAAATAGTAACAAGGGTCAAAGACCGTGGTCTCCAGTGAAAAACATTTACATATAGCAGTTATAAAGATCACAGCAGACTTATCAACTCGTAAACGGAACGTAAACGTATCAACTCGAGCAGTTCAGTGTTTTTTGTATACACACTGTTCGGTTTCGTAACGTAACCGCCTCACCTCGGGACCAGCTTACGCAAGCGGTCAAGTTGCGGTCGCCGCGCTTACGGCTCGTCGTCAACGCACTTACGTCTCTCCAAAACAAAAAGTAATAAAGCAAAAGGGGAAAGTCTAGTCATAACTTCATAACCGAGTCCACGTTCCGAAGCTGGGGGGTTACTCCAAAAGCCGGAAGCTAGACGGACGTTACTGCGTATCTGTGTCTCAGTGTCAAGCAACATTGAGTACTAACGTATGATGATAAAGTCTAATTTGGTTTGACACAGAAATAGGACGTCACTATCGTACTTCTAACGTATTGTTTTACGCAGTAATCCCCCTGATCCAGTTTGGTTACGTGCGTATGTCAGATTGACGCCTGGTGGACGGCGTGGCGAAAGGCTATACGGTGTCAATCCGTTTACGAGTAGATAAGTCTGCTGTGACCTTTACTTAGTCCTTCTGTAGCCTCTTAGGGGCTCTTATAGTCGCGATAGACAGTGTCACGCGACCGTTTGTGACAGTCGGTGACCGTCGCCGACGGGCGTATCGCTCGTCTGTAAGATCGCTTAGCACAGCTATCGAAAAGAGATGGAGCGGTCCCATTCTAGGGAACACTTCCGAAAATTAATGACTCCTTTATTTCTAATAAATGAAAGTGTGTAATTAACTATGTATATATGTTCCAGGGTATATGCGATTGCAACATCTTACACATAATACAGTACGCTGAAAGAGCCACCGATAGTTATGTCTGCGTTAAGGATACACTGACTGGTAATTATACTAAAAGCTTGTTCAAACTATGACCTTAGTTTGTTTCTTTATAAATTTTTTATTGTTTATTGAGTAGGTTAAGTTACTTCATATGTTCTAAGAATCGGACTAATATTAATTCTGTTGAATCAGTAGGTATTCTTGTAGGCTGTCGTTGCTCCTTCCAAGAGAGACAATTGTAGTTCAATTTGACGGTCATTGTTCGGAGACGATAAGTTCCTATGCAATTTTAAACCAAAGATAGCCGCTCGCGCATTTTTTTACATTTTCTTTATTGAATAAAAATTTTACCCATGCAATTAATATCTCAACTGATCAAGGATTTTAGTAAATGTTGACATTTGCATGAAAAACCTCAGACAGCTTGTAAAAGCCCATTTACTTTCAAGTCTGCTTTTATGTATTTTTTAAAATACTTACTTTTTTTTACTTACTTGTGAAGGCAAGATTTAATAGATATGTACATCCAAGGATCCAGGACAATTTGAATAAAGTTATTATCCAATTTGCCCAGGCTGGGGATTGAAGCTAACCCGCAACGTGTAATCTATAACTTATATTCATAAAAATAACAAAAGTTTGCTAAACCTATTTTAGTTAAAATATGTTTTGTCTCGTTCTTTTAATGTCAAATATTAAAAAGATTATAAGGAGCTAAACATGTTTTAACTAAAATAGGTTTAGCAAACTAAGATTTTTGAGTTTCGCGATCACAATTACTGCTTTAGTATTCCGGCATATATCGATCATCATCATGTCTTTTAGTCTCCACTGCAGGAGCACGACCCTATCTGTCCTACCAGAGCCGTAATCCAGAGTAGCCAAAGGATTTGGCCTACACTCTCCACGCTGGCCAGACGGGTTGGAGAGGTCTCATTGATGTTTATATGCTTTGTTTAGCTTGTATTTCCTAAGTCGCCTTCTACGACATCCATACGGGAGGACTTGGTGTGGCCATTTTCTACTCTGCCGGAAACCACACGACGACTTACCGAAATACGATATTAATCACGGTAAGTCCCGTGATACTAATAACAGGTTTAGCAACGTTTGTTAATTCTTAAGAATATGAGGGTATATGTGTGCAAACTATGTTTTATTTCCAGTGAACGGCACCACAGTCATCAACAGAGGATGTGCGACCAAACACAACGCAACCCAGCAGACCTGTGTCAACTCAGCGTTCTCAACAAACTGCACTGTGTGTGAAACAGACAAATGCAACGATGCCAATTCTATCAATTACTCTATTTTTGGACTTTTTATTTCTATCTTCGTTGCATTTAAAATAAATACGTAAAAATTGCTTTAGAATGAATTGATTAATAATTTAATTTATTTCTTTGATTGTTCTTTTAAATTAAAATGTAAATAAACATGTCTTCTCTTGTAATTTTATTAAATATTACTTTAAGTTATCCTAGTTCTCACTCCCATGCTGGTCTGGGAGAAAAAAGAAACATAGAATGTACCAGCTGCTTCTCTTCCCACGCAGATCGTAAAAGCCGATCGAGGGAATGGGCAAAAATGCAAATCATGTTAACAGGCGATGCGGCTAGCAACCCATCACTGTATTGATTGCTTTTCCATCTTCTCGCCCACCATGACGCTAAAAGTGGCTTTTGGGTCTTGCGGCCCTGGGCTTTGTATAGAACTGCAAGACCCAAAATGCTATGTCTGCCCCATTAGGGATAAAGACGTGATAGTATGTATGTATGTATGTAGTTCTCAGTGATATGCACAACTACTTATTACAGGGTAGACATTAATCTTGAAAAATTACGAGACCGGCTCCATATCGAACAAAATATATTTCTATATCACGTTCGCCCTAAAGAAGACCTCCGGATGAGGTAGAAATATGTCGGCAGTAGCTGACTCTATACGTGAGTAACCCGTTCACTAAATATATTATTGATTGTATCTCACGTTAGTAATAATCAAATAAAATAAGTAAAAAAATTTTTTAAGTTAAACGGTTTTATTTCAAAGTAAGACAATAATGATGTACTAAAAGCTAGAAAATAATTCGGTAGGTCCTAGCTACCACTCATCACACCACTCTCGTCATCAATCTAGGGCATTAATCAGACAAAAAAAAAATGTACTTATTTTATTTTCAAGTTTTTAGTTTTTTATTCTTTTGTTAAATTATACTTCTCATTCTATTTAATTCTTTGATCTTACGCCACACAGTCCTCGACATGGGACATTCATGCTTGTATCAAAAGCTCTTCCATTTGGTACCCATATTGATACTTTCCGCCATTTTGTGGGCGGCCATATTTAATTTTTGTTTTTTTAAATAGCGAACTTTATTCTTCTATCTAAGCCCTTTCATTTGATACCCATATTGAGGTAGTTGTGAAAGATAATGTAATCCGCCATTTTGTACTAACGGCCATCTTGGATTTAAAATGATACAAAATATATAACATTGTATTGTCATCAGAATGAAATGTGTGTGCCAAATTTCAGAACAATCTGTCAATAGGAAGGGGGTGTAATTTAAATTACTAGATTTGACCCAAACAAATAAATAAACAAACGGGGCAAGCTAAATAAAACCGTTTAAAAAAAATCTCGCTAGTATCCGACGTTATATAAGGTCTAATAAAATATACTGAAACTATTTTAAGGGTGAATTCAGTCCGTGATAGTGAAGAACTTTGGGGAAAGGAACATGTGTCGAAATATGAAAAAGAATTTTTGGCTTTCCATACAAACTCGGATCAGCTGATCGGTCAATTACTACGGAAGGCCAGAAATCACTTTTCATATTTCCTTACATGTTCCTTAGGGAAAGTTGTTGAGTATCATGGACTAAATTTACCCTTAAAATAGTTTCAGTATATTTTGTTAGACCTTATATATTAGCCAGGTACAGGGAAGACCAATTCTGTGTCTATATGGAATGCACGCTACTTATAGTTCTTTATCTTAGCGAGTTTCGCTTTATTTTCTCCAAATAAAATATGTATGTCAATGCGGATCCCCAAGGATGTCGAAAACTGCGAAATCATAATGTTGAAACTTGGCCATAATTAATTGTATGACCGTTTGCCTCTCTGAAGTCAACGCTCTTTGGGAATTCATTGTATCTATCTATACATATAATAAAACAGTAAAAAATGTAACAGACACAATGAATATATTTCCAAAAAAAATAGAGTAAGAATTTAAAAATCTGTCTGTATGTCTGTTCTTTACACGCTAATCTCCAGAATACTGGACGGATTCAAATGTCACTTTTCTTGTCATATAGCTGTTAAGCATGGGCAATATATAAGGTATAATTGATTTTGTAAGATCGAACACCTGATGCAGAACCATAATGGTCCAGCTAAACTATAGGAAATGTAAAAATGATGCCTTAGCAAAAGTTGTTCAGACTAAGCCTTTGTTAGTCTAATATAAATTTCAATCTCGTTTTTCTTTCCCGATGTGGAAAGGGTGTTACATTATGTACCTATACAAGTAACTAGGAGTGTGTTTATACGCCGGGTGGTGGAAAATACAGAAACAACGTCACTATTAAATCACAGCTGCAAACAAATAAGTCCAACTATAATTATTAATATCGTAAATACTTATGATAAATATACTGGGCTAGCAAAGTCATTTTTTTCTTTTTAACTCGAGTGGAGATAAGAGTTATCTGTTATCTATACGGACTGCTGGTGATATTGATTGCGGTTTGAATAGCAGGTTTGCAGTTTAGTAGGTAGTTTAGCAAGGTAGTATAAACGGCGCAGCATGAAGCCCTCTGTAATATAACAACTTTTGTTCTCATGTCTGACATTTTTTAATATTTTAGCTCATCATCATCATCATCATCAGCTCTTTTTGTCTCCACTGCAGGAGCACGACCCTCTCTGTACTACCCGAGCCAAACTTGGCCAGAGCTGCTGGCAGCTCTGGTACTGCCTGTTTGGTGGTTTATAAGTACATAGGTATGTACTTATAAAACAAAACATACTACTGAAAAGAAATATTTTTTGAAAACAGTAGGAAAATTAATGAAGTAGCAATTAGAATTTAAAATATTAGAGTAGGAGCGTGGCGGGGACACCTCACTATCTCTTTTGTACGCGCAAGACCTACCAGCAGTGACGTCAGAGTGCTATGCTTTTTCTGTTACTTGACAGTTTACCCTTCCAAGTTCAAACAGATTTTAAAAGCTCTATTTTCATCATCATTAGGTCTTTTTTTGTCTCCACTGCAGGAGCACGACCCTCTCTGTACTACTAGAGCCATACTTGGTCAGAGCAGCCACAGGATTTGGCCTACACTCTCCTCCCTGGCCTGGCCAGACGGGTACGAGAGGTCTCATTATGTTTATACGCTTTATGTTAGCTAGTAATCCGTAAGTCGAGTTTCCTAAGTTTAAAATTTATGAGCAGAATACAGAAAATCATTTTGTTTTCGGTTCCGGATTATGTTATTTATTAATTTTTTTTAAATCTAGGAAGTCTATTTATTTAAGGAAAAAAAAAGGATAAAAAAATATACATATTTACAAATATACATACAGAAAAAGTTAACTACTAATTTAGTCTAAAAAATCTTGCCCATGTGGCATAGTGCCAAGAACGCTGGCCGCATTTCCGCGTTGGATCGCAATACTGATTTGTTGTGCGAAAAAACAGCCAGCCCTCTTGTCACCAGCGGCGCAGATCAGTCTTGGAGAGATCTCTTTAAGGAGACCCCTAGCACCGGGGCCCCAAGGTCCAAAAATTTCCACGCCAAACGGCACAAAAATATAGTCATCATTTAAAGAACTATATTTGCGCCGCTTGGCGATCTCAGCGTTTTCAGCAGCCGAACCGGCTCTCGAGACTGATCCCCTGAGATGGGAGGGTGCCAGTGTGTCAACGCATGTGGCATCCCACACTAACGCCCTGCCGCGTTCCCAGGGGATTAGCGACATTCCATCAGGCCTCTTGCCATCATCACGTACTTATTATACCCCGAGGTCCGAGGGTACAAGGTACGTGAATAGTGACCAGAGCCCTTCGGATAATGTCATTAAGAGAGCCGTGGCGCGAAATTCTACCAGCGCTGAGTTGGCAGCGGAGACCGTGAAGCCCAAACTGATCTACGTCGCTGCCACATGGGCAACGATGAGGAGTACAAACGGGTGTTCCCAGCCGGAGCCCGACAGCTATCCTGAAACTATTGTTATCTAAAAATGTACCCATATTGTACGATGGGATCGCATGGAACCAATGACTGGACTCTTTTGAAGAAACTGCTTGGAGCCGAGCGCCGTTGATGTCGCTAAGATTTAGAGCCAAATTGAGAACATTTATAATTTGAATAATAAAAATAATTTACGACAGTACCTTATTATATCTAATCAAATACAAGTTAATTAAACGAGAGGCTTTATTTTAATCATTGATATCAAGAATTAATTAAAGTGTTGTTAACAAGAACAGAGATTTGTTTTATCACAGAATTGGTTAAATACTTTTGTGATATTAAAAATACAGTAGTAGGTAAGTAGTACAATATCTATACATTAAAATATTACATAAAAAATACTCATTTTTACGGTTCCGTACCCAAAGGGTTAGCTTCCCCCTGAGATTCAGTCGAGGCCACGATTAGCGTAAATTTTGGCGAAAAAATAGTAAAAGAAAATCAAATTAATGATTGTTTGTAAGCAGATTCTCTTAAATTCTTTCGATCGTTTTTAGGGTTCCGTAGTAAACGAGGAACCCTTATAGTTTTGCCATGTCTGTCTGTCCGTCCATCCATGGTTTTACTTGGAGACTATAAATACTAGAAAGCTGTAATTTCGTAAGGGTATGTATAAAAATAATTGGTAGGTATGATAAAATCTGGAAAAAACAGTTTTTAGGCTGGCTTACATACACGTAAAGTGAAAGTAATTTTTTTTTTGTCTTGATTATCTCATCGTGTTGGGTATCGCTGAATAGGTCCATCAAAAATATTGTAAGCTTATGAATTTAAGGATCTGTTTCTAAAATATATGCAATTTGTTTGTTTGTTTGTTTGTAATAACTTTATTGTACCAAAAAACAAAAAAAAGCAAATATACAAAGGCGGACGTATCCTATTTCTTTTTAAGTATCAAGTGTCTTCTATCTGCTAAACGGTTATATATGGACACGTGTAAAAATTCACAACTATAGTACATTTATATAACGAAGTGTCAAGGAAAACTATCAGAGCTATACGCAGGGTTTACGAATTAAAATGTTATAGACGATCAACTTATAAAATGTACTCGGAAAAGAAAAATTTAATACGAAATCAATAGAAAATTAATTTTTAGGCGTTTATAGTGGAATAACTCAAAGTTGGCATTCGCAAGTTTAAAATAATTATTGCTGTGAATATAACACAATAACAGTGCGAATCGATAAAATGCAAATGAATGATTTAACGCACTTTAAATAGCCAAAACCAAGACCAGACAAATGAACCAGGCTAAACATGGTGTATCAACGATACCTACGAGGTAAAGTACAGGATAAGCTAATGACAGGTTTAATTAAAGAGTGCCTGATAAGATTAAATGCTAGATAAAATAATATTATACGATCAAAAGTAACCAACAAATGAGTCATCGAATACCTTCACTAAAGATTAGCTGTTTAAAGAAGTTAGCTTTTCAAGCTGGTCTGAAACAGAATAAAAGTAAAGCCAATCAAAAGATACAGATACATTTTCACGTCTATGTCCCTGACGGGGTAGTCAGAGCCCAGGGCCGGTAGAGAAGCAGCTGGTTCATTCTAAGTTTTTTCTTTTCTCCCAGACCAGCATGGAAGACAATCTGAATTATGTCAACAGACATGGAACCCATCATTGATTTGATTCCATTTTTATTTATTTTGAATCCAAAATTTCAATACTGTTGCTTAAATAGTTATTGTTATAACAACGTATAAAAAGCCTGAAAAATGTGATTGACCACTTATTCATGATCATTAACATATCCTCCTTCCATATGACCTGAAAAGTTGATATTGGTCATCTAGGTAGACTATCAAGCGTATAGGAAGGAAAAAATCAGAAAACAGTGAATTTCGTAGATTTGTTAATTTAAACCAGAAAATTATCATCGACGATCAAAAAGATATCCTACTTCCATAAGACCTAGAAAGTTTATATTTGCAAACCTATTTAACCTAAATACATGACATTTTGTCGTCTAGCTCATCTTGAATCCTAATTTTAATCAAGTAGCTCAAACATACATACATACATACTATCACGTCTTTATCCCTAATGGGGCAGACAGAGCATTTTGGGTCTTGCGGCTCTATGCAGAACCCAGGGCCGCAAGACCCAAAAGCCACTTTTAGCGTCATGGTGGGCGAGAAGATGGAAAAGCAATCAATACAGTGATGGGTTGCTAGCCGCATCGCCTGTTAACATGATTCGCATTTTTGCCCGTTCCCTCGATCGGCTTTTACGATCTGCGCGAGAAGAGAAGCAGCTGGTACATTCTAAGTTTTTTAATTTCTCCCAGACCAGCATGGGAGCTCAAACATTTATTGATATAATAGATATCTTTTAATTTAAAAAACCTGAATTGAAGTGAGCAAAAAGAAATGATACCCCATCTAAAACATAAATGTGAAACTTGGAGCCAAGTTCAATATCCGACAAAAGAATTGAGATCTAAATGGCCGCCAAGTTCTGTAGAGAATCCAGAAATTTATTCAAAAGAATCTCTAAGACCAGTATAACTTTCTATTCTTATATTAGCGACACAACATTGAGATTTTTGCTCACTCTCTAAATGCTCACCAAAATTTGATTAAATATTGGTCACTCATTGCAACTTTTATTCGGCTGTACAATTAAATTGACTGCTTTTCAGAATGATATAAATTGCAGACTAATTTACAAATATTTGCTGACCAGAAGTTGCTGCCCAAATAGCTATTTAACCTGACCGATTACATTTTTTGCTAACAAAAATACGAATATTCTGCTAATTATTGAAATAACACCCCTAGTATATTAACCCTCAACTCAGATAAAAGAAGTTCTTCAACAGCTATAGCGCAAAGCAGAACATTTTCATTGACTCAACAAAAACTACCTAATACAAAGGTTACCAGTCTATTGTCATTTATAATACTTATCGGAGGTTTTAAACGCTTCTTGGCGACCGTGGGTTTTTTCTGTTTATCATAGCTCGGTATTATTTATTTCAGGTCTTTCAATAGTGCAATGATAATATAATGTTACTTGTCGCTTCACTGAACAGTTTGAAATATCCGTATTTTGTCTCAATAACTATGTTGCTTATGAAGGAACGAAAGTGCCACCGCCTAATTTGAATTTTTGGTCAAATATGAAAAAAATATGACGTTTTCCTGCTGTAAATGTTTAAATAACACTTTTAATTATTGTTTTCTCTTTATTTATTGTAAAACATTAAATTGTTATTATTTTCAAAAATAAGCGGTTTTCTGTCTGTTCTGTCTGTCTCTCGTCTGTTTTAAATTAAAATGAATAATGTTTTGCTACTTATCAGACGGAGTTTGCCATTTTTTTGACATTAAGACTGTTGAAAAAAAAATGTAACTACATGCTTATATTTTTATATGCTTTTATTTTAAGTACTTAATAAGACAAGTCAACCTAATGGAGACAAGTCAACCTAATGGAAATGAAATAAGCCCAAACTCGATGGAGTTGCGTCATTTTATTAGTGACTAGCCGAAGCCCGCGACTTCGTTCGCGTGGACTTTATGTCTCTGGAAAATGCTCATCAGGCTGAACAACTTTTACTTAGGCGACATTTTTATATCTCATAAAGTTTAGCTGGACCATTATGTTTCTGCATCAGGCGTTCTATTTTCCAAATCATTTATACCCTATATGTTGCCCAGGCTTATTAGCTATATAACAAAAAAAAATTCATTCCAATCCGTCCAGTATTTCCGGAGATTAGCGAGTACAAACAGACAAACAGACAAACCGAAATACAGACAAACAGACAGACATTTTTTTAAATTCTTACTTACTACGTCTCCATCGCGCCCAATATTTTTTTTGGAAATATATTTAATGTACAGACACACTTTTTTTACTGTTTTATTATATGTATAGACGTACAGACACACTTTTTTTACTGTTTTATTATATGTATAGATATAGATATAGATATAGATGTATAGAAATAGATTACCATCGATAGACGATGTCTAGGATCTGATCACGGTGACAGAACTTTGTGATCAGACCCTAGACATCGTCTACCATGAAGTACTCGTCAAAACAAATCAAAGGAGTCCTACTCAATGAGGTTATGTTGTTTTATAACAGAGTTCTATAGAATATCATAATATAGACACTATAATATTTATCATAACTTTCATAACTATGCAAAAGTTAAGCTTAATCGATAACTGATTGAAAATTGAGATGCAAGATTTGACCTAAACAAACGTACGAAATACATTGTATGTTAAATAAAAGCTTGTAAAAAAATCTATATCGGTTTCTAAAGGACTCGCAGGCCATAAAAATTGGACCTCTATCGTACAGAGAAAAATAAATAAATAACATTGTATTGTTTGAGACGAAGTGGTAAAATGTGTTTTTATGCTTTAATTTAAATACCTACTCGTAAAGTACTTATATAAATATAAAATCTGTTCAAAGTATATACTTGGAATTTACGGTATGAGATTAGATAAAAGTTTAGATGCCTTCAGAGAAGCTTGAAAATCTGCATACCAGTATTGCGTCCCATAAATACAAACGAAAAAGAAACAAACTTTCTCAAGCAAGAACATATATTTGTTGGTTTTCGTGTATAAGTATAGGTATATTGTATGGGTATCAAACTATTTATTGTTTTTTGACATTGGGACCGTGTCGAAATAATTGTCTAAATTCAGAATGATCCTCTGTGTGGATGTGTGAACGAATAAGTCATTTTCACAATACCTATACCTAGGTAGAATATAAACAAAGTATTATAAAGTCCTTATTTAAAGTCGATAAGTCATTATCAAGCGTACGTATACCACTTTGAGTGTTATAATCTTTAATAAACAATAGAGGGAAGTACCTTTGTCATAATGTAATCCATTAGTCAGAATATGTACTAAAACGTACCGAAATTCGCCAAAAATTTAAGTAAGATATGTATAAAAGCCTTGAACGTAAAATAACTTGGTCACATTTTTTCTTCTTTTTTTAGTATTTATTTACTTTATAAATAGCTGTCTTCGAAATATTTTAGCCAAAAGGTTGCCTGGCCAAAGTGAATGTAATTTTTTTTTATTGTTTCTTTGATATTGTCAAATAACTGCCAATTATTTCACGGGAGAAACTCCTTGGGAAATGATTAGTACTGTATATTAAATCTTGAATGCCTTATATTTTATACAACGGGAAGGTACATACCCGTAATAAATTGAACCACAGGCTATACTAGATTACTTTAGTATAATGAAACTAAAATCACAGTCAAAAAACAACAAAAAATGCCCGGGCGGCTGCACACTTGTGTAAGGAAATGTCAGAATTATTTTTTAGTTTTTGACCATTATTTTAGTTTTATTAACTATAGTTATCTACTATTAGCCCGTGGTTTGATTTATTGCAGGTATGTCTCTTCCATGTTATATATAAACGTTCATAACTGGCTGTACAAAACGACAATTCATTTAGAAAGCATAACTACTCAGTGCCAAAAAAAGCCACGTAATTTACCAGTTTCTGTTCAGTTTTGAAATAGTATCACAAACCAAGATGTACATCTACGTCTGTGGATAGTATACATACATATAAATAGTTATAAATGATTAAAGATAGTAAATATTTATTTCTTCCGGCTTAAGTATCGGCTAATAGATCAATATACTCTGATAATACAGATTAAATATTAAGCCTACTATCTTTCTATTTATATGAATGAACGCGATAAAAAATTCAGACCAGAAATTCTTAAAATAATACGGATTATACAATTTACATGTTAATGGAGATAAGTATAAAGAATGTGATAGTACAGGTAATAATAATCTAGAACTAAATGTGCATAATGTGTTATGCACGAATGCATAATGAAAAATAAAATAAATAAAACTAAACTATTGCATAACAGTGAGCGGAACTGACGAGATGATGACGATGACTTCAATTATGATGATAATTAGCCTCGTAATTTTATAAATACAGAATGACGTCTCTTATTATAAGAAAATCCGATTGCAGATCATATGGCTGGCTGGAGCGTAACTTAGTAGTAATCTGTGCTGGAGCCTTGTTCCCACTAATAAAGTATTTGGATTTATTGAATAGTTTTAATTACTTTTTACTTCTTTTTATAGTTCTATGACAAAATGGGAAATGAATCATTGCCGTAAAATTAAATTCATGAAATAATATTTTCAAACATTTTAACTGAACTGTAAAAGAGTAAATACGTATATCAGCCTGTGATTCAATATACCATTTATGACTATCACTAGGCTACTAAGTACTTACTAAAACTACTTATAAAAAATATCAACGCACCTTGCTACTACGATACGCTTGTCGACGGTAACTCGACTACCATCTAACAAAAATCTTTTCCATCCACTGCGTATCTTATATACTCGTAATTCGTAGGTAATATGTATAACAGTTAGGCATCTTCGTATCAATTTCTAGGTAGGATTTCGTTGAAAAACAAAAATTAATTAGCGCCACTATCATATTATCAAATTACTAATAAATCAATCTAGCTGTAAGTATAAAAAATGCATATTGTGTCTGTCTTTCTGTTTAATTTTACTTATTCATATACCGTCTAACATATTATAGATTTAGTAATGTTTGTCTATTTTTGGAAAATTATAAGTTACGAAACTTGTTTTACGTCGATTATTTTTGACCCACAATTGTTGCAGAATCTCTAGAAAAGCACGTGAAAGCAGCGTGGATAAGCTATATATTACTTAGGTAACAATTTATATTGCATATTTTATCATTCAGTGTCATAAAACGACAAATTATACTTATTCCAAAAAGCTAATATAAAATAACTACAGCCAGCAATTATGACGTAGCGTGAGCATCGACTTATGCTATCCTTTTTATCTCATTCTAGTTCAGATAATGCTTCCATATAAAATTACTATCAAACTCTATAGCAGCATTGACTTTCGCGGTTTCGCGCGTGGTTGAACCTTAATTATTGACTTATTATCGATTAATCGATAAAAAATGTTCAGTGTCAAAATTAAAACCGTTTTGTGGACTGTTACTATTCTCGCTGTCGTCTGTAACCAAAGTAGTGAGTAAATATTTATTACTAAAAACTTTTTAGAAGTAAAACAGAAAAATGCACTAATCTTAATTATACCTAATCTGCTTAGTATTACCAAATATGTGTAAATATTTTCGTTTACATAAGTGTGTAATTATTATATTAATTAGTGAATGCCTCTAATTTTAGAAATGAAAGGTAATTTAGTGAATATTTTAATTGATTTGAAAACTTTGATTAATTTACAACAAAATTAAAAATATAAGTAGGTAAGTATGTATGATACTAATTTACCTAAAAAATGCCCGGTACACATTACTACACTGTAATTATCTATATCTATACATATAATAAAACAGTAAAAAAAGTGTGTCTGTACATTAAATATATTTCCAAAAAAAATATTGGGGGCGATGGAGACATAGTAATAGAGTAAGAATTTAAAATAAAATGACTGTCTGTTTGTCTGTATGTCTGTTTGTCTGTTTGTACACGCTAATCTCCGGAAATACTGGACGGATTCGAATGAAACTTTTTTTGTTATATAGCTATTAAGCCTGGGCAACATATAGGGTATAAATGATTTTGGAAAATGGAACGCCTGATGCAGAACCATAATGGTCCAGCTAAACTATAAGAGATATAAAAATGCCGCCTTAGTAAAAGTTGTTCAGTCTGATGAGCATTTTCCAGAGACATAAAGTTCATGCAAACGAAGTCGCGGGCTTCGGCTAGTTTACAAATAAAAGGGCTTTTTAGGTTGTGGAATAGAAGTCTAACCTTCAAAATCAGTTATGTGAAAAAATATTTCCTCACTCAGTAACATTTATTTCTAAATCTTTAATTTTATGATGGACAATAAATATACGACTGCCTCTGTGGTTAAGGCGTTAGTCTTGTGATCCGGAGGTCGTGTGTTCGAAGCCCACTGGGAAGCGTACTTTGTGAAAAGTTGTTTCCAGTATGGTTAGGATATTGCAGGATTGCATCATCTGATTATCAAAGAAGAAGATGATTCCGTGTTTCGGAAGCCAATAAAGTCAAGCCAAGTTTATAAAACTGTGGGCCTCGAACGCCATTTAGCATTTGCTCATCAAACCAAATATCAAATTTGGTCTACCCTTTGGGTTGCAGAGGTCAGACGGCAGTCTCTGTGTAAAAAACCGTAACTTTGTGGTTAGGTAGCGGACCCCGGGCTCTGAAGCGTTACCACTGATAATGCAACCAGGAAAACGCTCGGATGATAATATACGGATATATATACTTATACATACATACATACTATCACGTCTTTATCCCTAATGGGGCAGACAGAGCATTTTGGGTCTTGCGGCTCTATGCAGAGCCTAGGGCCGCAAGACTCAAAAGCCACTTTTATATACTTATATAGGGATATATTTGTTAATTTTTATGTTAAAACTTTAAATAAGATCCTCAGAATATTGTATTTTAATTTCAAGTTTACTCAATATAAAATTATTCTAATTGTCTATCTAATCTTATCTTATATAGTCACTCTTTCAATTGTTTTGAAAATCCTTGGTAGCCCTATGTCAAGCAATGACTTTGACAGTGTAATTGTTTTATTTTTCGAGTATGTAAGTGGCCAACACTGGTGTCAGATTTTTTTCAAGTATTTCAAATATTGAAATGAAATTAAGAGGTATTCCTCAAAGCGCTCCCATTTTGAGGCACACCTGATGCGGCGCTCCTTTTTTATTCCTCGAAGCGCACCTTTTAGAAGCGCTTCCGATAGCAATTAAAAATATTAAAATTTTATTCATCGAAGCGCACCCTCCTTTAAAAATAGGGAAAAACATGAAGTACACGTAATCTGCTGGAGACAGTGATTATTATACGCATTTTCTCAACAAATACAACTTATTGACGTCAACCCTTATACCATACCATACTAATCTGTATTAAAAGAAAATTTTACCTTAAATAGTTAACTATTACACTATTTTATTTTATTCTATTTAAAAGTTCTAGTAGGTTATGTTTTATAGCACTACTCAAGGATCTCTTTTTCAAAAAGTCAATTTCTTGAATATAAATATTGCATCTTTAAAATCTAACATTATAGTATTTAGAATGTTAGTGTCGTGTTATCTAAAAACAAACAATAAAAAAATTGTAAACATTGCCATTTCAACTTTACGCTTTTTTTGCAGCGGAAGCCGTAAGATGTTACGTTTGCCGTGGATCTGGTTGTCAAAGTGCAGAACTAACTGAAGACCAAATGCAGACTTGTCCACCCCGTAGTGCTGTCACAACCACTGAAAGTACAACCACTGAAGGTACAGCCACTGAAGAAACAACCAGTGAAGGTACAACCACTGAAGCCACAACCACAACTACTGAAGCCACAACCACAACTACCGAAGTCACAACCACAACTACCGAAACCACAACTACAACTACTGAAGCCACAACCACAACCCCTGAAGCCACAACCACAACTACTGAAGCCACAACCACAACCCCTGAAGCTACAACCACAACCACTGAAGCCACAACCACTACCACTGAAGCCACAACCACAACCTCTGAAGCTACAACCACTGAAGCCACGACTACTGAGGCCACAACCACTGAAGCCACGACCACCGAAGCCACTACCACTGAAGCCACAACTACTGAAGCCACTACCACTGAAGCCACGACTACTGAACCCACGACCACTGAAGCCACTACCACTGAAGCCACTACCACTGAAGCCACTACGACTGAAGCCACTACCACTGAAGCCACGACTACTGAACCCACTACCACTGAAGCCACTACGACTGAAGCCACTACCACTGAAGCCACTACGACTGAAGCCACTACCACTGAAGCCACTACCACTGAAGCCACTACCACTGAAGCCACTACCACTGAAGCCACCACCACTGAAGCCACTACCACTGAAGCCACTACCACTGAAGCCACTACCACTGAAGCCACGACTACTGAAGCCACTACCACTGAAGCCACTACCACTGAAGTCACGACTACTGAACCCACGACCACTGAAGCCACTACCACTGAAGCCACAACTACTGAAGCCACGACCACTGAAGCCACAACTACTGAAGCCACGACCTCTGAAGCCACTACCACTGAAGCCACTACCACTGAAGCCACTACCACTGAAGCCACGACTACTGAACCCACGACCACTGAAGCCACTACCACTGAAGCCACAACTACTGAAGCCACGACCACTGAAGCCACGACCACTGAAGCCACTACCACTGAAGCCACGACCACAGAAGCTGAAGCCACGACCACTGAAGTCACGACCACTGAAGCCACAACCACTGAAGTTACAATTACGACAATAAATCCATTAGTGCCTCAAGTATTAATGAACTACAGATCATTTTCGAGGAGAAGTTTAGCAAATTGGAGAAATGATGAAGAAGAAGTCGCTGCTCGATGCTTCGTCACATATTTTGAAGGTAAGTTAAAATTTACATCCTTTACAACTAAATAATTATCATATTTATTTCATTATTAGTAAGTAATTCGCGTGTTCTAAGCCTCGGCATAGGGTAAATATGTATACCCGGGGTTAAAGATCCAAATTGAAAACTGGAATAGATCCTTAAATACTCGTTCCCTGGATTGTTTTTCATGACTTGCGCTAGAAAAGCAACTGATGCTTTCTAAAATTTTCTTTTTTCTTAATGCCCATTTACACACTGCAAGAACAAATAAATATAAATTGAAGAGATTAGAAACGTCAACAATGGAAATAAGGATTGGGTTGGGCTATATCTATCAGCACAGAAAAGCAATTTTCTATGCTTATACCCTTTGCTGTCCCTCAGAACCGTCATTTGCTAGAGCGAGAGAGTGCGATGGAACGCTTCAATTCCGGCCACACAGATTTTTTGCTACAAGCAAGAAACTATTAAACTAAATTACTGCAATGATGTGTAAATGTGCCTTACTAGTAAGAGACCTACTAAACAGTTTTTGCAATAAGTAAACTAGATATCATCACGAAAAAGGCAATAAAAGTATTGTTTTGTTTTACAGTGAATGGCACGGCAGATGTCATCCGCGGCTGTGCGTACGCAGATGATGTTGCTGAAACCCGTTGCAATGAAGCCATAGGAGATTCCAGTGCCCAAATAGTCAACTGCAGGATATGTGATGGAGACGAATGTAACTCTTCAACGAGAGCTGCCGTGGGATTTGTGATCTTGCTCATCAGTTTAATCGTACATTTGTAGAAAGTTATGAAAGTGAACTATGGGTGAATGTAATGTTACATATTTCTGGCAATCTCATTGTCATAATGATTTTACGCGTTTGGGGCTACAATCTATCCTTTCAGGGTAAACATAGTCTAAAATATTACATAATGACATCTTCATAATTTGTAATGAAAAAGATGTCTAAAATTGGAGTTATAGATTTAATAAATATCAGAAAGAGATTAAAGACAAATTTGCAAGTTTAAGTAGAGTATTCAAAAATACCAAAGAAATGAGTTCCTTTATCTTTAATGTATTTAAATCAGAAATGACTATGAGTAGTACCAATGAAGATGAACGTGTGGAACTTGTCCAGAACACAGTGACTCTGTATCATTGTTTTATGGCAGAAATATTTGGTCTAGGGCATCAGGCCTCTGAGAAGTATGGCCACATAAAGCCAGCATCTGCCAGGGGGTCTGTAGAAAGAAGGTTTACTAGGAAACGAAGAGTGGAGGTACCAAGGAGTCTTACTGGGTTTGAGCCCCACAATATCATTCCTCCCCATAGGCAAGTGTGGGGGTTAGCCATTTCTATATGTAGAAAAAGGGCTGGTATTGTGATACTTATACGACATTAAATTTTACAATAGGATAACATTTGATAGGAGAAAGTAATAATTAAAAAATATATTTTAACTAGGCAGCAATATGGATTGTGCTTAAATAGCTACGACACCGAAAGATGTAAAAACTAAGTTATTCTTTTTTGTTTAAAAGCAGGTGGGGTGGAGAGGGTATTGTGTGAACGTTAGTCTTAGAAAAAGAGTTTTCGTAGGCTAATGTAAGAATAGGTAGATTTTTATTTATTACATGTGGATCATTTTGCAGATCTAATCTAAAGATAATCTACCTACGTAAGATTTGATAAAGTTGTGGCACGATAAATTTTTAATTAAAGTAATGCGTGCTATAAAATTTAACTTTAATCATTTATTATTTTTGTGTAAAGTAGGTAATGTCAGATTAGCCGCTCCTATATGACATCAGTTATGACCAGTGTGGTGCACAAATATTGGAACGAAGTTCCTTATCGCGCGTTGCGAAAGGGGGCTAGACGGAAAAAATTAAGACCGAAAGTTGTAACGACACTTTTGGAACGAAGTTCCTTATTTGCTATAGTTGTAAGCCGTGCGGCGTGCGTGTGTTTCTCTGTCTGTCTCTCTTGACACCTCTCAAAAATTTTTTGACAGGGTAAGCTAGTGCCTACCCTGGAAAAATATTTGTGAGGAAACACATAGAATTTGTCTACCCAATTCCACCTAAATATAATATCTAGTATCCGATATTATATTTGGGTGAAATTGGGTAGACAAATTCAATGTGTCTGTATGAAATGTACGCTCACTACACACGACACTTATGACCTTTATCATTTAATCATTCAGATGACTTTGGTATATATAACGTGGATGGGCCAATAATTTGAAAAAATCGCCATTTTAATAAAAAAAGACGCAGTCGGGAAATTTTTATAGAAAAGTTTTTTTTATCGTTATTTTGTTGTCATTATACTATATAGTGATCTAGTATAGGTATCCGTGCCTCAATTTATTACGGGTATGTCCCTATGTCCCTTCCACGTTGTATATGTATTTGTTATATAATTTTTCGAAGCTAAAAACCGACCTCGACACCCTCAAACTACACAATCGATTTAGAAAAAAAATCAATGGGACCACCTGACAAGTATATCCTTTCAAACGAAAAAAGAATTTTCCAAATCGGTCCAGGTGTTTTCGAATAAATCGGTGAACATACATTAAAAAAAAAGATCGCGAGGAATTGATATGTCCTCCTTTTTGGAAGTCGGTTAGAAATGTAGTATCTTTGAGAATCCCAAAACACAAGTCTCGAACTTACTTTGGGGCTAGCTCAATCTGTGTTTATTCCGTATATATTTATTATATTTATGACCCTAAATATCTAATTAAGTTTTTAAATACATGCATTAGATGTGTAATTTAAGTTAAATTGTACGTGTGATAAAAGTATTCATCATAATATTTTTATACTTTTACTCAAGTTGGAAAGGCCGACTTTCAACCAATTTGACTACACTACATAACTAAACCGTATAAAAATATTCATAATGAAATTATCTCACGTCAGTTTTTAATAATATAATTTTTAAAAGTATTATTATGAATTAGAATTTTTATGTAGGTTCTTAGTTATATCTGCCAAATAATTTATTTGTGAGAATTTGTGTGAAAACATTGTGATTTATTTATTTATTTATTAAATCTTTATTAAGTAAATTAAATTAACAATTATCTTTATCCAAAAAACTTTTTGAAAGTGTGAATACAAGAGTGTACCTGCTTAAGATTTTTTTGATCTATACACTATACAAAGCTAAAAACCTACGCCAATGAAGGTATTGCATTCTATAGGTAGTTATTCTACCTCTTTTTGGTTTGATACAGCCTTTGCGTTATCTACAAGCAGTCACAATCATAACCGTTACAAAACGTTATATGGGTTGTTTGTTTGTTATTATTATAGAGAATGTGTATTTATTTCTACATTACTGTAATTAAGAATTTAAGCACCAAATATTAAAGTAATTTTTCATATATTTGTAGTTGTTTTGATATTTCATTAGAATTTGCGATAACACCTATAAAATAAAATAACCGGTAAGTGAGAGTCGGGCTCGACACGAAGGGTTTCGTACCACTATGTATATAAAATTCCCACTTAAATAAGTCCCACTGAAATATTTATTTTATTCTGTTTATAGTATTTTATAGCCGCAAGACCCAAAATGCTCTGTCTGCCCCATTAGGGATAAAGACGTGATAGTATGTATGTATGTATAGCGGCAACAGAAATACATAATCTGTGAAAACTTCAACTGTCCAGCTATAACGGTTCATGAGATACAGCCTGGTGACAGACAGACGGATAGACGGACAGACGAACGGACAGACGGACAGCGGAGTATTATAACAGGATTTCGTTGTACGGAACCCTATAAAACGACTCCTTTCTATCCAAGTAATACTCATAGTCATAGAAAAGCTAAAAAGCTACAATTTTACTGTTTTGTTAGATGACATATCTTTCAGTTTAGTATGTACTTTTAAACAAAAAAAAGATGTTTTCAAATCGGTTAATAAATAAATGAGTTCTAAGGTACAAACATAAAAAATAAAATAAGTACAACAAAATTGATATATACATACAGACATAATATCACGCCTGTTTCCCGCAGGGGTAGGCAGAGACTATGTACCTCCACTTGCTACGATCCTGACAAACCTCTTTTGCTTCATCTAAACTCATCAATCTCTTCATACATGCCCTTCGGAAATATAAAATTGATATATAACTGGTTTTTATGCAGTCGGTTGATAAATAATAAACGATTCTAAAAATAGTTTACGAGACTGATGATTTCGATTACGACGAGAGATAATAGGTAGGTAATGCACGTGTTTCATAAATAGCTGGTATCTGTAGGTCATAAAGCTGTAAAATGTTAGTAATTCTGGCCTAAGCTGATACCGGTCAATAACAAATTTGGTCAAAGCGACATTGTCTTCTACTTGTTTGTTTTTACGTGCAAAGCAAGTTTTAGCAAACATAAGTATTTTGGAAAACTTACGTACGTAACGTACTTTTTAAGACAAATAAAATAAGCCTAAACTCGATGGAGTTGTGTCGTTTTACTACTGAGTTCCATCGACCACCTTCCGTCTCCGGGATCAGACCCTAGGCATCGTCTACCATAAAGTGCTCGTCAAGATAAATCAAACGAGCTGTACTCAATGAGGTTATGTTGTTTTATAACTGAGCTCCGTCAAATATCTTCCGGCTCCATCATCAGAAGAGCTCAATGACTCAATAATATTATATTGTCATCAGACTTACATAAGTATGCAAAATTTCAGCTCAATTGGTTCAGGAAAACTGGTCGAAAATTGGGTTGCAAGATTTGACCTAAACAAACATTCAGACATACACACAAGATACATTGAAAGTTAAATAAAAGCTTGTAAAAAATAAAACCTACGTGTGTCGTCGCGAAATAGGTAGGTACATAACATTTCTTACATAAGAAACTCTTTTAATTTTTACAAGCTTTATATTATATCTCGGGCAGACAAAGACTCTCCATCTCGATCTGTCTTGAGCTACGCGCTTAACTTTACCCCAGGTCTTGCCAATTTCGACCCATACGAAGTGTTAATTTAAAGAGTTTTTTTGTGATTGCTCGTTTAGAATGGAGACCGAGACAGTGCTACAGAAGCGTTGGAAGACCAACGTTAAAATGGGCCGACGACATAACCCAAGTAATAAGAAAGACCTGGATGAGAAAAGCTCAAAACCGTAGAGAATGGCATGCATATGAGGAGACCTACACTCAACAGTGTGTGGAGGAAGGTTGAAAGAGAGCTGGTTTTGTTTTGTTCTAGTTGTCTGCTATAATTGCTCATTAGGTAAACAAATAGTTTATTGTATTTAAGCTATTTTGGAATAATAAGACATATTTTTTATGGCAACGGAAATAAAAAATGAAATATGGCGATTTATTGATTAAAATGATTGATTATTAATTCATACACGTATGGTTGTTTTTGTATTACTTGATTGCCTACATTCGCATTCGCGAATGAAGGAAATTTGACATGCGTAATATCCCTGTGAAGTACTTACAATCTAAAATTACACACGTTTCAGAAAAACATAAAATCAATCGAAGTAGAAAAAAATCTTAATTTATTATTGTATTCCATAAAGCTGAGCTATTATTCACAATGCTATGAATAAATATTAAAAATGAAATTTAAAATGCAAACACAATGTAGCTATAAAAATATGTTGTAAGTAGTCTATTATATTATAATGTAGAGCCTATAGTCTAATACATCTATAAGTATACATCGATTCTATATATTAACATTAATATGTTGAATCGATAAACACATATTTATCTGTTACCATTTTTTGACATGATTTCATGTTTTCCAAAACCCATAATGATTCTGTACAGGCTAGGTATGCAACAATCAAAATTAGGAAAATTAAAATGGTGTGAAAATTATTTTAATTTACCTAATTTTGATAAATTTAAACCCAACATCACACCTTTCGTCCCCACCAACTCAACTCATAAAGGTAAATAATAACTTAATAACATTTTGTTTTGCGTTACGACATGAAATTTCAAGGTTGATTGTCACCTCATAGCATTACTTACTTTTTCATCATCATCATCATATCAGCCACAGGAAGTCCACTGCTGGACATAGTCCTCCCCCAAGAATTTCCAAAACGACCGATCGGAAGGGGCCAGCATCCAGCGCCTTCCTGCATCTTGCACAGGTTTTAAGTCTTGCAGCCCTGGGCTCTATCTGCCTAGAGCCGCAAGACTCAAAATGCTCTGTCTGCCCCATTAGGGATAAAGACGTGATAGTATGTATAAAATATAGTACCTGGGCGACCGAGCTTTGCTCGGTTACATCTCAAACATCGAAAATATACGTTTTCCCAAACATAAGACTAATCTAGATCGATTGTTTACCCCCGAAAACCTCCATATACCAATTTTCAGCGAAATCGTTAGAGCCGTTTTCGAGATCACAGAAATATATAAATAAATATACAAGAATTGCTCGTTTAAAGGAATAAGATTTACCCTTTGTACAAATATTTGCGAGTTTGCGACATTCGTATCGCATTCGTCTCCGTTTCGTATGCAAAAAAGAATAGTGCGTATATCGTACGTAAATAGAACTTTTTACCTACGACAGGTGGCGCAGCTTTTTGCACAAAAACCATAGCCGAAGGCCAAAGGCGATACAAAAATTTTGTCGCAAATATTCGTGCTAAGGGTACTGTTCAGTGTGTACCAATCCTTATGAAATTCAAAACGGTACTTCCAAAGGAAAATGACTAGTTAAAATAATAACAAGAAAAGCCATAATCCATTGTTTCAGAGCTATCTTCAGGCTCACTTGACCGTGTAAAATGTATGATAGGCGTGCATAGTATAAAAACAATAGGTCGTGGTAGGACAGTTATTGCTGGGTTGGTGCAGGGACAAAATGAGAGCGGTCCTCTCGGTCCCGCTGGTGCTTGCCACGATCTTCTTAGCTGCAGGTACGTTTACTATACAATGTGGAAGAGCCTTTTTAGGGTTTCAAAGTAAACAAGGAACCCTTATAGTTTCGCCATGTCTGTCTGTCTGTCTGTCTGTCCGTCCATGCTCCTACTCAGAAACTATAAGTACTAGAAAGCTGTAATTTGGCATGGATACGTATATCAATCATGGCGAAAAACTCGTAAAATAAAATATGGAAACAAATTTTTCTTTAGGGTAGCTGCCATACATGTAAAGAGGAAGTCAATATTTTTTACTCTACAAACACATTGTGTGGGGTATCGTTGAATTGGTCTTTCAAAAATATTGTGAGCTTGGGAACACCATTTTACGATTTGGGGATCCGTGTCTGAAATATTTAGGTTTAAAGTGAAATTTTTTGTTAAAGTCACGTGTCCCCCCCATCTATCTGCTAAACGGTTATATATGGACACGTGAAAAAAATCACAGCTATAGTTTACATAATGTAGTTCATAGGAAAACTATCAGAGCTAAGTAGGGTTAACAAATTAAAAAGTTATAGGCGATGAACTTATAAAATGTACTCGAAAAGGAAAATTTCATACAAATTCAATGTATACTTAGACTTTTTAGTGGTATGAACCCAAAGTTGGCATTTACAACTACGGAACCCTACATGGCTACAGGCGCGTGGCCCGACACGCACTTGGCAAATTATTTTTCTTTAAATTAACCTTTATTGTCCCACTGCCGGGCAGAGGTCTCCCCCATATCCTTACACTTATCCCGATTTTGTGCGACCTGCAACAAATTCTTCTCAAAATATCTGATGTCATCACTCCAACATACCAGTAGGAAGAGACATACCCGCGATAAATTATACCACGGGCTATAATAGATCACTATGGTATAATGAAATTAAAATAACAGTAAAAAAACGACATTTCAATACAAATTGCTCTGGTATGGCTATGGTAAATCGGGCGGCTGCACACTTTTGTATGGAAGTAAAGATTTATTTTTTGTATTTTAATTTTATTTTATATTCATTATACTATAGTAATCCAATACAGCCCGTAGTTCGATTTATATTGTATAAAGTCTAACCAAATATAATGAAACTATTTTAAGAGTGAATTCAGTCCGTGATACTGAACAACTTTCCCCAAGGAACACGTATCGAAATATGAAAAATATTTTTACAAGTTTTACCGTTCGCCTGATCTGACTTTGTCTTCATCAGGTCAGTGTATTTAAGAACTTTGTTCTTGTCGGTGGAGCATTTCCATGCCTTCCAGTCTTCAGCTAAAAGCTTGACTTCCCTAAACGAAACGACTTCTGCCTTTTCTTTTACTTCATTCACGAACATCCTTCTTGGCCTTCCCTTTTCTCTCCTTGCCTCAATCTTTCCTTCCTTGATATTTTTAATGAAATTATCGTGTTGTATAAGGTGTCCAAACATTTTTCCTCTTCTTACACCTTAATTAACGTTCTTTTCTCTCTGATACATGAGATACATCCCAGAACTTCTGTGTTAGTTTTTTTCTCCTTCCAACATCTTTTTTGCGCACGCCTCCAGCACCAAATTTCAAAAACCTCCAGACTTTTTCGATCTTTCCTGTTCATGGTCCGTGCCTCACATCCATGAAGGTTGAACTTCACTACTCCAAAAATATGATTTATGTGGCGTTTTTTTTTTTTGTTTGTGTGACAAGAAAGACTAAGAATGTACCAGCTATTTCTCTTACCGCGCAAATCGTAAAACTCAATCGAGGGAATGGGCGAAAATGCGAATCATCACTATTTTAATTACCTGTTTCACCTTCTCGCTCGCAGTCATGCTATCTGCCTCATTAGGAATTGATTAGGAATAAAGGTGATGATAGCAGGTACATAGCCAAGAAGGTAGAAAACCGTCTCGAATACCAGTGAAATGTACAGGACGGCTACTTGGTTGACATATTTTATCTGTAGGACTAACTTAAACAAAAAATAATTTTTCAAACTGTTCCAGGAGTCTTTGAGTAAACAAAAAACTGAGTATCGTGGAACACGGTTGGGAAAAAGTTACAAAAATGATGATGCACATAAAAAAAAATCCTTTTAAAAATTCCATACATGTCATTCATATCATTTAAGGTCATTGAAGTATAAATACATGCAAAAGAAAGTTCATGTGAAAGCAATTAATGGTAGGAGCACCATTGCCGTGTGGTTTGCGACAGAGTACCACTCTAAGTCTTACCGTGGATGTCGTCGACCTAGGAAATACAAGCTAAACAAAGCATATAAACATCATGAGACCTCTCCAGCACGTCTGGACAGCATGGAGAGTGTAGCCCAAATCCTCCTCTGGCCAGATATGGTATGCAGTCTTTCCCAAAGTGGGCGATAACGCCCACTTGTGGGCGCTGCAGGTCTCAAGGGGGGCGGTAAGAGACCCAGAAAGAAAATGTTTTTTTTTTTTGCTAGGAGCTTTATTTAGCTAGGAGGCCTCTTAAACAACGACTGCAAGAGCTCTCGACTCTCAACAACAACCACATAAATATCATCCTCCACTTTGAGAATAAATATTTACATAATACACATATATAGGTCATAATAATTAATTAATTTAATTTGAAGTTATAGTGGTTTTTAAATAGGTGAAAAAATGGGGGCGCTAAAAAAATATTTATTCTCAAAGTGGGCAGTAAACAAAATAAGTTTGGGAACCACTGCTCTAATAGTACAGAGAGGGTCATGCTCCTACAGTGGAGACTAAAAAGACCTAATGATGAGGATGATGAATGGAAGGGGTGGTGACCAGGTTTGATCCTCAATCCTCACTAATCGCGAATTGTACCTTTGAGTTAAATGAACTAATTTGTTAATCTTCTCCAGATGCGGGTCTTAGGCAACAAGATGAAATGGGAATTGGGACCGATGAAACCGTTCCCCAGCCTGCTTTAGGCATAGGGACAGCGTCAGTGACCAATACAGGCCTAATCCCGCGGCCAGTCTTCGTTACCGCCACGGAATGTTACAGCTGCGTGGGATGTACTGAGGTGGATGCCTACACGGAGGTCAAGGCATGCCCGTACACTGGCGACAAATCGAGACTGAACAAGTGTGTTTCGTTCATCGAGAAGTATGCTAGTGAGTATTATCTTTACCTTTTGAATTGTATACAGACATACTGGATCTGGCTTGGGTAGAAACATTTTTCCGTGCATTTCATTTCATGAGCAACATTGTGCAGACATTCCATTTAATTCGAATTTCATACAAAATTTATGGAAGTTAATTTGAACATTCATACTGGATCTAACTCAGCACAACACAACAACGACTCAACCAACCGCGACCATCGGATCTCATGCTGTCGACAGGTACTTCATCCGCATATTCCGAAACCAAAAGGTTTATGTTCAGTACAGTTCCAAAGTATTTTCTTTCACATACACCAAGTTCTGAAACAAGCTCAATATTAAGGTTTTTCTAGAGACAATAATAAAGTTCTTCAAAAAGAGTTCTTAAAGTTTGCGAAAAAGAGTTGTTAAAGTCTGTGACTCATATAGTCAGTCATTTAATTCACTAGTCAAACTATTTGGATATATCTCAATAGGCAATTTTCCCAGTTTTTGAAAAATATGTCAAATTGTTCATTATAACATAATACATTTGCAATCTGGATATTTCTTTGTGATTTTCTTTCCTTTCTTTGCAAATCAGCATAAAAGTTTAAAAAAATAATCTAGGCGCCAAAACGCTATAGACTCCATAAATGAATGTCACTTGTAGTTGCTACGCTTGGTTATTAACTTTTGAGATTTTACTATTTCAAAATGGCTTATAAATGGTGCATAGTGCCACAATGTACTAATACATCTATCAAAACACCGTAGAAAACGTTTGTGAGCATTCCAAAGGACGCTAAGATACGGAAATGGTTAATACTTGCTCGTAGAAACCCGCAAGATATAACAGCAAGTACTAATGTTTTCATGTGTGAAGATCACTTTAACGTAATTATAAAATTCTATTATCTTACCCTACATATAGTTCTTACACAATTTACGATTTCGTATTTTCGTAAAAATCTTCCCTTGCATTATATTTTGAGGTTAGATAATATGTCCTATGGTAGGTACTTATATAGTGGTTGATTTTATATGGATAAGTATGGAATAAATTGGATCGTATGTATTTTCTTTGTAATTTTTAAAAGTACTTTGTTATAATAAAAGAGAAGTTAAAAGAATAATTTTTGTTAGCTTTAGATGAATTGTAACTTGTAACTAATAACTCACAGAATCGAATGGTCAATTTGTCAACATAACCTAAAATGTTTACAATACAAAACAACCTTCTTATACATATTCTAATCTATTTAATTACTTTATTTTGTAACATTTAGTGTAATACTTACTTTGCTGTTTTAACGTTTTTTAATTCGGCAGCGTAAAAATCAGGATTGTTTTTAAAAAATAATCCGACCATGATCGCGTCTATTCTAGGGAGGTTTCCACTATTAGCTTTGACGAAGTTGGTCTCCATCTTATATTAATTAAGGTAATTTCTTCTTTTTAGTCTCAAATAGGTAAGAACACTAGGAACACTGTTAGAAACGAATAAAAACGCTAAAACTCCGTACAAATCTTCGACTGACATTACTGTTTACAAGCAGGTTACGTCACGTTTGCTTCAGCCAATCCCGTGCGTTTTCAGTCATGTGGTCAAACGTGAAAATTTAATTATTTTATTTATGACTTATTATAAAAATCAAACATATTTTTAAATAAAAAATTGGTTAAATTGGTTTAAAAGAATGTTTTCTGATAAGCTAACAAGATTTTGATTTATATTTTCATCATAGGATAATTGCCTATTACAACGAGTACAATTCCATTGTTTTTGTTTCAGACATGGAAAGACCATGGTACATACGAGGATGCGCTTCAGAACGCAGTTCTTGTTCTGAAGTACAAAAAGCCTACGCTCTACACACGGATATAGTGAAACTTGTGAGTTGCAGCGAGTGCGAGGGAGACAGATGCAACAAAAGCAACCTGTCTCACCCCCTCTCTTTTGTCTCTATCGTATTTTTCGTAATAATTTCACCACTTCTTACGAAATACACTTTGTCATGAAAAGCTATTGAGAATATAGGGCTCTGTGAAGTGATGAACAAATATGTGGTAATGTTTTAGGTTAAGTGCAAATGTCTCATCTGTATATACTAAATTTGAAAAAAATAAGGCGATTTTCTACTTAAAGTGCATATTTTATTTATCTCGTGATAAATTACTACCTAAATACTTCTCCCACAGACCTAGATTCTTTTTTTACCGACTTCCATAAAAAGGAGGAAGGTTATCAATTCGTCCGACGGCGACCTTTTTAGGGTTCCGTAGCCGAATGGCAAAAACGGAACCCTTATGGATTCGTCATGTCTGTCTGTCTGTCTGTCCGTCCGTATGTCACAGCCACTTTTTTCCGAAACTATAAGTCCTATACTGTTGAAACTTGGTAAGTAGATGTATTATGTAAACCGCATTAAGGTTTTGACTCAAAAATAGAAAAAAAAAACAATAAATTTTGGGGGTTCCCCATACTTAGAACTGAAACTCAAAAAATTTTTTTTCGTCAAATCCATACGTGTTTATATGAATAGGACTTCAAAAATGATATTGAGGTTTCTAATATAATTTTACCGAATACTTTGCGCGAGAGACACATCCAAAGTGGAAAAAAGTGTGTGTGTGTCTCCCCGTTCTTCTAAAATAAGAGAATGATAAAACTAAAAAAAATATATGATGTTCATTACCATGAAAACTAACCAGGGAAAATTGGTTTGAACGACATCTAGTAAGTAGGTTTTTTTACACGTCTTAAATCATAAACGGCAATTTGCCTTTCATTTAATCAACTCAAATATAAAAATTAAAAAAAACATACTACAAGACTTTTATATTATGTTATTTGCTACTACGGAACCCTTTATGGGCGACTCCGACTCGCACTTGGCCGCTTATTTTATTTTATGTTCACCGATCATTCGAAGACGCCTCGACCGATTTAGAAAATTCATTTTACTTTGAACGGGCATACTTGTAAGGTGGTCCCATTTCCTATATACATAAATTGATCTAAATTGGTTGTGTGGTTCGGGGGAAAAGTCGGTTTTTAGTTCTGAAAAATGATTACTGTTAAAAACTTCTGCCCTTACTAGTCGCGGTTGCTTTCACTGGCTATTATAAGTGCTAACACAAGTGTTAGCTACACACATAGTATTGCCGTGTGGTCTCCGGCAGAGTAGAATAGGGCCACTCCCAGTCCTCCCGTGGATGTCGTAGAAGCCGTCTTAGGAAATACAAATTAAACAAAACTTAAAGACAGCGAGGAGAGTGTAGGCAAAGTCCTCCGTCTGCTCTGGCCAAGTATGGCTCTGGTAGTACAAAGAGGATCGTGCTCCTGCAGTGGAGACAAAAAGATGATGATGATGATATTTAGTTAGTTAGCTAAAAGTTTGAATTAAAAACACCACATCCACTTTGCTCCGAGAATACATGAAGGCGTTACCATTATAACAATACCTATCAATATTAATTACTGTACATATACCTAACTTGTTTTGTGAGTAATCAAAGATTAAATAAGATAATGTTAGTGATAACAGTAGCAATAGTTACGGGGATTCACCCAACTTTTGTATAAAAACAACATGCTATCACGCACGGCTAGGTTGCATGATTATGACCACAAATGGGTCATGCGGTATGCAACCCTTTATCTTCATGGTAAATAAATATGATGTATCTTTAAATTATATTTATCTTTATTATCTGTATCTTTCGTACAGCGAAGTAAAACAGCTGGCAGAAGAGTGAGAAAAGTGGAAGAAAATCTAGACTCTACCAACATGAGTATAGCTCTTTAATAATATAGATATATAGATAATGTATCTTAGTCTTAACAATAGCCATTTTTTACGAAAAAAAGAAACTCTATGATCTATTTTCATACCACATTTCTATCACAAAATCCCCGACATGCGAGAGCATTGTCGCCCTAATTCAGAGTATTTTTGTCATCAGTAAGTCAACTGTAGTCTATTTTAAGGGAAGCCAATCGTTTGGACTAGAATTCGACGGACTGTAGGAAGTCGAAATAAAAGAATGTCAGAAAATCCTATATTATCTTTTGATTACTTACTTTTCGTTAAATCAAGCTGTATAGATATTATCTTTTCATCTCGATTTGGTAGATATTAATTCCAATAAAACTTCTGTTTATTAAGTCGATCAATTTTTTTGGTAATTAATAGTTATTTATGCAACTGTTGTTTAATAAATGGTATTAAAACATAAATTATAGAGTGTGATAGTACTATCACGTGAATGTTTTAATACCTACCTAATTATGACAGTTGCCTACAATACATTTATATCTACATTCATGATATAAATCCTCTATAAAAAGTTCTGAAATAATGGGTGTTGTACAGTGTTGTAGCACTAGTAACAACTATGTAAATTCATGGTAAGTTTTATTATAGTGTATCTATGTATAAGTAATAATATTTATAATTTACAATTATGGAATAGGGGTGACGACAGGGTCCGAAAAATATGATTGTAATTAGTCCGTCTTTTAAATTATTCAAAAATAATGGATCCGTATTTTTCAGTTTACCAAAAAAGTCAAAATTCACAAAGATACGGAGCGTCAAAGTTCCAGAGTGGGGGTTTGCGACGTCACATTTAAGTAAAAATCGTACTTAAGTGTGACGTCACGCGAAATTTCAATGCACTGTATCTTTGTCATTTCCGGTTTCTCAGAAAAGAAAAAAATACGTGTACAATATTTTTAATTATCTAACCGATGGACCAAAAATATTTTTCCATTCGTCATGCCTATTCCATTGTTCTGCTCATAGTTATTGAGATATATTATATAGCCACAAAGCTTAAAGTGATCACATTATCCCTCCATTTTCTATCCCTAGTAGGAAAGCCCTGGCCATAACAACCAAAGTTATGTGCCGAACCAATAAAAAGAAGTGTTAAGTGAAAGTGAGAGTGAGGAGCTTGCTGACCTGGCGGGACTACTACGCATTACTAGCGCTTTCACATGTTGTGGTGCTTCTAAAGGCACGTTAAGCCTTCGATTCCGGTTGTCATTATTAAATAGCAGTCCTGACTTATAATATATATAAATACATCAGATGCTTTCAAACAGCTTGAAAAATCTGTTACTGATGATAGCCTCTTCAACACATAAACAACAAACAAACAGAATCGAGTCCCAACAGCTGCTCGTAATAGCTGATGAAAGACACTAATTACAATACGATAACAATACGTGATTTTTTTATTTTATTTTTTATAATAACAAGACATAAAGAAATATAATTAAATACATGTTGCAACAAAAATATCCCTTCCCAGAGACAGCGACGTCTTTCGTAACCTCATTTTCGGGTCAATCGGCCAAAGGCTGAAATCTGAAACAGAAAGGACAAATCTAATACCACATCACAAATAATTTAAGTGGAAAATCTATTTTCTTTTTTATTTGTAGATAGCCAAATGCATTTATTTATGCCAAGATTGCCAAAGATTTGTGGAAAATAATATTTGTAGATTTTTATCCATTGTTTGTATATTTGTTTTAACCCTTTATTGCACATTTAAATACAAACAAGTTACTGAACAAATGCATTAAAATAAAAATATACAACGGCGGGGGTATCCCATTAAGGAATTTCTTCCAGCCAACCTAGCATCTGAGTGTGCAACAAAAACCTACCAATAAAAATGCCTTACATATATCTATGCCTAAAACATACTAATATTACCTTTACAAGAACACATACGTACATAAATATAAATTGCTCAATGGTCTGAAGAACCGGAGTAAAATTTTCTAACACGAGATTTAAAAGAACGCATTCCATGCTTAGATATTTAAAAAAATATGCATAATTATGGATTAAAACGTTTACTTCAAAAATTTAACAAGTTGTTATAATTTTAAGGTATGTACATAATCTTGTCGGTGTTTACCTCAATCTTATGTATAAAAAGCAGTGGTACTCCGGGAGTACCGACAGAAGTGAAAACTTGGTGTCGGTAACGGAGTCGCGAGTTTAGTGTTTTTTTTCATCTCAAAAAATGTTTAAAGCGCCTAAAGAAATTTTCACATCAAAAAGTTTTATACACGTGTCTTGATCATTTTATACACACTTTTATCTAACAGAAAGTGCTTTGTGAGTAATGTGATCTAATAGCAATGTAGGATATTTATAGAATTATTTTTATCACGCCTTTGTTCCATGAGAATGAGGTCGACAGAACCTATTGTTCGACTGCACTCAACATTTTTTGTAAACCTAAAGTGGCTATGCCTGTAGGTATTTGTTTTACCTGTACAATGAATCAAAGAATCAAATATGTATCAAGATGGATGGATTTTTGATCCGCTATCAAATCCAAAATATTTGTAACCTTTCCCAAGTTTGTGGGATTGTCAAATAATGAACCATTTAGTCTACGCCTCCGGTTATACTAGTACCTACACCTATAGAAGTTAAATAACAAATAACTTTCTATTCTGTTTGAATGTGTACGGCATATTCTATGATTCGTAGTGTAGTAGGTAGTACCGCGAGTAATGCACGGCATGAAAACTGTGTTCGCGCCAAATGCTATATAAAAGTGACAGACTAGCGGTTAAAACGCAATTAATAAGTATTTCTCTTACAGAAAAATATACGACTTCTACCACAGTTTTTAGGGTTCCGTACCTATAGGGTAAAAGTGAGACCTTATTACTAAGACTTCACTATCCGTCAGAATAAACTAAACATTTAAGTGGGGCTCCTATACAACAAACGTGATTTTTATAGATAATGGTACGATGAACCCTTCGTGCTTCGAATTCGACTCGCACTTAGCCTTATAATATCGTTTGTACCTACACAAAATTCTAAATAAAGACATCAATGATACCTACTTCTTAACATTATATACTAAAAATATACTTACTTATCATATTTATACGCAAATATCATGTGTTAGCCATAATTAAATCAATAATTTTGTTTATTTATCTTTTTTTTATTTTCCACCTTTATAGTCCATCAAATACATAAAAATAACAGGTGAACTTATAGTTCTCAAGGAGGCACTAACAAAATGGACATTTGAAATCTTGGTCTCAATCGGTGTCGTGCGTTCGAAACGCTGCGTTTCTGCCGCCATTGTGGGTGCTATCTTCGCATCACGGCCAGCCCTTCGAATCATTCACTCGACATTCGCCTACCGAGTAAGCGTGCCAGCGGACGCCGCAAATAACTGAGTGAAAACGTGTTTTGAATAAATTCAAATCCTCAAAATGGCAAACTTTGCTCTTTTGGTTCCCGTACTTCTTTTGGGTCTCTTTGCCGAAAATGGTGAGTACGGTTTATTTTTTTATCAAGAAATATAACTTACGTTGGTTTAGTAATTTATTTGCGCAACTTGTTTTTGTTTGTGTTGACGTATCATATATTACCTAATCGGTCGTTCAGGTAGGTGTCTTAGTAAATGAGTGTGGATAATACCAATATTGCGTGCCTTTACCTATAACATAAATTAATATTTCGAAATTGTATGTTTCTTTTTGTATGAGAGTTGGATTCGAATTTAAGGGAATACGATTTGGACCCCTGTATGTATGTAAACGAATTGTTTACGGATTGAAGTTTTAAATGGAACGTAAACTATATTATTTATGAACTTTAAATATAATAATTTACCAAGGAAGGAAGTTTACAAAGTATAGGTTAATTATGTATGAATATTATGCAAAACACTATTTTTATTATTTACTTATCTACTCTTATTCGTTTTTTTTATCAAGTTATTAGTTTTTTCTTTAACTGATTATTACCTATGTAATTTATGTCATTCAACAAATATTTTTTCGTTTATTTTTAAAAGCAAAGAATTAATACCAAGAGGGTTTCATTTTTCAAGATTTAGTCAGTATAATTTTGTGGTCCCTTCACATTTAAATTAAGATCTTAACGTTTATACAAAGAATACCAAAAAGTTTGACAGTAATTTTCAAAACACGGCCTCTTTGTGTAGGTATTAAAACGTTACAAAATAAAGCCAACCTTGAGGTAGGTACCTCACTTTTGACCCTTTTTGCAAGCCTCCAATTTGGTCGGATTGCCACACGCCGGGGCTGCGGGCAAAGTGAATGAACCAGTCGAACCAGTTTAGGAAATCGCCAACCAACCACATTATAAGTACTATACTTAGAAGAAAGTTAAAGCCAGTTAAAGGAAAGCAGTGATATTATCTTCCTGGCGACGCGTTGCGTAAACACATTTCCGGAGTAGAACAGTCATTTTCTATATCTATGAAGAATAATTTTCATAACATTTAGAGATATAAAAAAATACTAAGAATAGTGTTTCTATTTACGATTTAAAAAAACAAAATTATTGTCCCGGTCAGATAAGTACACAAAATATTGATTTTCTTTCACATCTTAATAGGTGTCATTTGCCTTGCCACTCTTCTTCTGACACCTTTAAGTTTTGAGACCCTCCGCTCTGTCTATTAAGGGACATACCTACAGGGTCTAATATACTGAAACGATCTTATGAAAATTAATGTTTGATCTGCCCACATCAGTTTACCGATCAGCTAATTTAATTTTGTAGAAAAGCAAAAAATATTTTTCATATTTCGATAAGTAGTCCATTTTCAGCTTCCTTGGGGAAAGTTGTTCAGTATCCAGGACCAAATTCATTGTTAGATTAAATAGTTTCAGTATATTTTGTAAGGTTTTTCGTTATATAAAGACGCGATTTAAAAAAATTATTAACACATATATTTTTGATCAGTTACACAGTAAGTACCTAGTGATATGTGTGTTTTTTAATCCGATGACCTGAGGTCACAGAAATATGCGAAATTCGCGATATTTTGTTATCTTGTATTTATCACATTTTAAAGTCGTTACGCTTATTTGTTGTTTAATTATTTAGTAACACTAAAATTAAACATAATTTAACATCAACGCTTTTGACCTCCTCATATAAATCCTTACATTTCGCTTTTAGTCGATTTAGACTGAATTCGTTTTTTTTTACCTATCTACGAAAATTGAAGTTCTTATCGAAAATAACCTCTATTTATAGTCAAACAAACACACATACAAACATTAGACTCCAGGGTAGAGATGAAGAACTTCAAGCTGTGCCAATACTACCTGTAAAAAAATTTGAGATTTACCAAAATTTAAGAATCCCCTTACCCTAGACTTTTTCATACAAACGTACCTAGTCTACGTTTTATTTTAAAACCACTCGTCAGATTTCGGTAAAAAAAATTAATTTTAAAGAAATTGCAATTATCTAGCGTAATAATTGGTTTCTGACGGTAAAATTATGAACTGGAAAGAAAATATAAGGATGTAGGAGTTTCCCATACTGATGGTATGTTATGTCATACACACTAATAAATACACTATATTCTATTTCAAGTTCATATTTTCAGTTTCGGAAACCAATTACAACCATAGATAATTTCAATATCTTAAAATTTTGCCGTAGACTACGTTTGTATGGAAAAGTTTAAATTGGTCTAGGGTAAGATTGAAAAATCGGTCACTATCAACAAATGCTGTATTGTTTGCTTTATCTTTCATCCCATATTGCTTCGGACTCGCCTTATTGTTAGCTGCAGAATATTCCCATGCATTTCTCTCACTATTATATATAGGTACATATTACTCATGAGACTTTCTATGGCCAAGAAGGTAGTAAACTCGAGCAACGATATTTTGTTTGAAATCTCTGTTACTATCATGTAACTCACTTTATTATAATAATGTAAAGAAACCAAACTTCCTTCTATAATTCTCAGAAATATTTTTGTTTATACTCTTAGCTACGAATTATCTTGTTTTGAACATAATTGGTTGATAATGTAATGATTTTGTTTTGACACTCAAGGGAAATTTAAATCTTTAACTTAATTCTGATAAATATTGAGAATAGTACAAGGGTCGTGAGACCACTCATCCATCGGGGATGATAATTGTCAGTATAAATAGATCTGTAATTTAGATTTAAGTAAGGATATAGGTTCTACTTGATACCGGCCCTGGCTTTGCAAAGCTATGAGTTAAACATACAACATTCCTCCTAATTAAATCAATCTATCTATCGATAAAAGATAACCACATTAAAAACCGCTTCGTAGTGAAACAGATCTAAATGTACCTTAAGGTACATACTATATGATTTAAGAAGCGTATATGTAATGTAAGTTTACATATGTACATTCATATATTATACAGACATATAGGTTTACAGAGGGACAGTCGGTTTTTCTAATTTCCCCCGTCTGTTACTCTGTTTATCTGGTCATCCTTGATTTACTACTAGATATGTGAGTATTGATTCACAAATAAAATTGTAACCATTACGTTGCAATTTGATTTGTCATATTAATAACAAAAATATATTTAAAGTTAGTTAGATAATCGTGTGTAGATTCATCTATGTACTAGGTAGGAAGATATACATTTAGTATAAATTAAGAAACAAAATATGTTTATAATTTTGTAAAACCTGTTCAAAAAGGTTGTCAGGTCTAAAAAATAAGTGATTCGGCACATGAGTAAAGAAGGTATTTATATATTTTTGATTTATAATAAAGTTTTTATTTGTTTTCTGTAACCTTGTAGTAGTCCTATATATATATTCAATCTTTACATAATCTTTGTACGAGGATATGATAAGATCTTGATTATTTTTGATCCAACTAGATAATTGCATACGTTGGAAAACTATACATGCAGTTTAGTATATCCACAAGTTTTTATACAAAATATTGGTAAAGAATAAAAAAATATATAGCTATTGTGGCTCGCATGATAAAATTTGATAGAAGACAAACGATCTTGGATCTTTTCTCCAAAAGGTATGCAGCGCATTATTAGAAAGTAAAAGTAAAAAGCTTTTATTATGAAGCTTTTATTTATTGGATAACTTTTACTGTTACGTTTCGAACATGTCTTATTTTGATCATATGTCTGCTGAATTAATTTCTCAAAAAAATATTGTAAAAGGATTTTGGAGCGAAGACAGATAGCAAAATTAGCATAACGAAATCAATTTTGCGACGTATGGATCTATCGGGCGAAAAACGAAAGAAGTGAACATTTCGTAATGTGTTTTGAAGACAAGACGCGAGGAAAGTTCCTGAATTTCCCTTGACCGCACATAATTTTTAAATTATTTTCTTACCGTTAGTTTTTATGTGAACTTGTACCGGAAAGGTACTTACTTAGGTAACTTGTAATTATGTTGTTGAAGTAATAATGTAAATATGATGTTTAATACCTGTCATCATCATCATCATCATCATCAGGTCTCCACTGCAGGAGCACGACCCTCTTTGTACTACCAGACATACTTGGCCAGAGCAGCCAGAGGATTTGGCCTACGCTCTCCACGCTGTCAGACGGGTTGGAGAGGTCCTATTGATGTTTATATGCTTTGTTTAGCTTGTATTTCCTAAGCCGCCTTCTACGACATCCACGGGAAGACTTAAAATGGTCCTATTCTACCCTGCCGGGAACCACTAATTTTATACCTAGCATATAATGTATTCCTATAAAAACTGTTTGTAACTAGTATCTAAATTGTGAAAAGAGAATACTTGAATGTACCTACTTAATGAGACCTTGCCACATCAGTAAACAAAAAACCAGTCATTGAAAATGAAATAGCGTAGTATGTCTGAATCATCCACTTAATTGCCTTGATATGGAAATCTTTTTTAAATATAGATACGTACCTACTAACACTATTTCGTCTTTAACCCAAATAGACAGAGCATTTTGGGTCTCGTGTCTAAACAGACAGCCCATGGCCGCAAGACTCAAAGGCCACATTTGAAAACAGGAATCAAAATAGTGATTTGCATTTTGGCCTATTCCCCGTTTAGTTTTTAGTATCTTCGCGGGAAGAGAAGCAAATGGTACATACCTCCACAAGTCTTTTTTCTTTTCTCCCAGACTAGCATCTCAATATTTTTAATTTGTAAGTAACTATAAACATTTTAAAATGTTTTTATGTTATTTTTGTTACTAGTATACTAATCTTCAATTTTTTTAGCAAATTTTAGACTGAACTTTTTTGCTTCTTTTTCTTACTTTCTAAAACTCTACCAAATGTATGCTTGTTGCCAGCAAAATTGCCAAATAAGAAAGTTATACGACCCACAGTACCTATGCATAACACCATCCAGTCATTAGGTTACATGGATAACATGTCTAGATCATGCTATATGTCTCAATTTTTCAATTTCATCCTATTAACGTTCGGATAATGCTCTATTAGATGCAAATTGTGAATCTGCATGTTGGTAGGTTGAGTATGAGTCGTATATCGTGGGTTGAATTTGTGAGACGAGGTCAACATAGTCAACAAAGACTTTAATTCGGCTAATGACATTAAATGATTAAATTTAATAAGAGATGCTAGATTTTTAAAGTAAGTACTTACTCATTATCTACTACATTTTTTAAAAGTATAAAAATTACCTCTTGATCTTCCCTACATTACTATAGTTATACTCTTATTTTTTTATTTAACCTTTTATGTCCCATAGTTGGGCAAAGGCCCTGTTATTCCCAGCTATTTTGATCTTATATATTGCAAATTGAAAATTTTGGAATACATAATACAATCATGTCTTTGTGGATCCATCAGATAGAGCCCAGGCCCGCAAGGCACAAATGCTTATTATAGCGTGATGAAGAGCAAGAAGGTAGAAAAAGGAATGAAAATAGTGATGGGTTGCCTAGCCACATCGACATGATTCGCATTTTCGCCCATTCCCTCGATCCTGGATTTTAAAATACCCATAAGAATATTGAGAAAATGAGCTAAGTACTAGTAAACTAATCGGTTTGGTGATTTTTGCTTAATTGTTTATTAAGGCATAGGTACAAATAAACTATGCGGTTTCCGGACGTGTAGAATAGGGCCTCTCCAAGTCCTCCCGTGGATATCGTAGAAGGCGACTTAGGAAATACAAGCTAATAAAAAGCTTATAAACATCAGTAATACCTCTCCAAACCACCTGACCAGAGTGGAGTGTAGGCCAAGTCCACTGGCTGCTCTGGTCTGGTAGTACAGAGAGGGTCGAGCTCCTGCAGTGTGGACAAAAAGAGCTGTCGATGACACAAATTGTGATAATTATTAGAAGTTACAGACACTTTGTCCATAGACGTAGTTTTTTTTTTACTGCCATAAAAAGACTACTCTGGCCTAGTGCGACAGTTATACGATAACTGACATCCTTACAAGAGCAAATGATATAGGGGGCCGTAAACCGTCCACTTATTATGTCACGCAAAATTTAATCCTTTAACTCGTTACTGTCACATTTGGTATGATCGCTGTGAGGTACCTAATATGGTGTAGATGACTCCTATCGATCAATTTGACAATAAGACAAGTTTACATATATATAACATATATGTTGCCATCATCCTGGCTCAAACATAGTCACACTAAAATTTGATTTTTCATATTGTTAACTGTGTTAATTTATAAGTTATCTTATCTTGGTAGGAGGGTATCGTACTGCTTAACCGATAGTTCGTAAAGTAGGCAAAACAAAAATATTTCGTATTTGGTCACATTTTACCTTTTAAATCTATGCTTTGTTCAGGTTGGGACACAGAGTACATGACAGTATAGATAACTAGGAACCTAAAAGCGATAAAGCAGTCCTTATTTAGGTCGGCACTGTGGCCATACGGCTTACTTACTACTTATATCTAGTTCAAACCGCGGCCACACCTTCTAGCAATATTTACAAGTCAACGGCGCCATAGCAAGGCATTTTTAAACTTTCGATAGTGCGTTTAAACGCATTCGGCATCTCGCCAACCACTTTCACTAGAACGTTGACACACTTTGGAGCCCTTTTCTATTATAAGTACTTGTGGTACTTATAAACTATGGCAAAGGGACGGCTTTCTACCGTGACGGTATTTAGACCGACACAGTTTACAATGATGATTTTAATGCGAACACAGATGTGGACTAAAATGTGTTTTATGAGTCAATATTGTGATAGGACGTATTAAGTTAATACTAGAGTTGTATGATAATATTTTTCAAGTTAAATAAGCCCAGGATGAAATTTTTCCCTGTATGTTTAAGTACATTTAATAATTTAATCTTCTACGGAAATTGCCTGTAAAAAACATAACTCTCATTCGGGCGCAGTCGGTAAAATATATATTATAAATCTCTATTGTATAAGTGCACCTTGGTCTAACTAAAGTTCTTAATTAAATAAAAGGGTTGAAATAATATCCAACTTTCAAACATTACAACATAAATAAAAGTTTTAAATTACTATAATCACTACATTCGAAGGCTATGTCCATATTATCATTGGTAGCAAGCATCCATACCGCAATGACAAGTAGATATTACAAACGCTTTATATGGAGCTCACGTAGTACAAGCGCTAGCTAACATTTCCTCATGAGATTTTAATAGTTAATACTAGTCATACCATAGCAGTACTTTGCCATTGAATACATAACTACCTAAACAGGAGAAACAGCTGCACTGCTGCGATTTATGTCGTCTGTATACACCATAAGCATAGTTAACAAAAACATCCAATGATCGCACTGAAATATTTCGGAGTTTTGTCTGAATTTAAAATTCCCAGCACTTTATGACGAAAAATAGAAAAGATGAAATACATGATAACTTTTTGAGGTTTACCCCAACCATGAATCAAACATCCAATTAAATTGCACGTCCGGTCGTAAAAAATCGAAAAAAATACCATTGATAAATAATCCAGGGGATAGATTAACTGTTAAATCCAAATCGTCAGGAGTTTATGCCCGCATAATTTGTAATGGGATTCAATAAAAAAGCCGTGACCCCTAGGAAGCGTTGACCGGGCCCTTTGTGGTGTTAATGGTGGCAAATCACACCATTGATTTGTTAAGTGATAGCGCCGGAGAGTGATCGGAAAAAGAAAGTCGTTTTTTCTAATTAATTTTTGGTAGAGGGATCCCAAAAAATATGGCCCCAACTAGGCCCAACCTTTAATCTGAATTCTGCCGAAATTACTTTGTATATTAATTCACAGCTCGTTTTCTCAATTTTTTGAAATTGAATGCTGTAGAAATAGCGCAACATATTTATTTGTGACTTACATCTCAAAAATAATGCTCTGTTGGCCTGTTCTCTTATGTGATATGAAAAACACCACTTTGGGATTTGAAATAGAAAAGTATTTTAGAAATATGATGAAACTAAAGTGGAAAATGGTAATTTAAAAGGATTATCAGGTTGACGCCCATTCTCTTAAACAACCTCCACTACAGAATAAGCGTGGACAATGCAGCTGGCATATCCTATGTGTGCATTATATGTATATTAACTTTATTATTCTTTGTTTTTTCTGCACCAGTAAATAAAAGTAATAACATTAAACAGTCGCAGGCATCTGATCTGAAATGTCACTAATTAGTAAAGTTCACTCGTCTAGTGAACTAATTCCTGCGTTAGTCATCTCGGATCCCGACCCCAGCATATTACGGGTCAGAAGGTCACGGCCTATCACTGAGCTCCCGTACTATTACTGCGTTAGAGCAACTGGCATTAACGTGTGTAATTAACTATATTGAGTAATCGTCAGTAGGTACTACCTAAAGTAGTGCAGTCACAAGAACAGTCACTAGAGCTTTTGTATGTATTTTTTTAAATGGACGAGTTAATTTCTTCATCTTTATACAATAAGTATACCGATGTATATGCCGTGGGGTTTCTGGATGCCCTGTGGTTTCCTGCAGAGTAGAATAGGGACACTCCAAGTCCTCCTGTGGATGTCGTAGAGGGCGACTTAGGAAATACAAGCTAAACAAAGCTTATAAACATCAGTAAGACCTCTCCAACCCATCTGGCCAGCGAGGAAATTGTAGGTCAAGTCCTCTGGCTGCTTTGGCCAAGTAAGGCTCTGGTAGAGAGGGTCGTTCTTCTGCAGTGGAGACAGAAAGACCTGATAATTATACTTATGTACGAGTATAATGTATGTATTACATTCGGCAGATTTTATCGGAACTTTATAATTTTATGTTCGGGCATAAATAATAATTGGTCAAGAGATTGTCGCAATATGGGCTTGTAAAAGGATTACAAATGCGCATTCCCTTATTATTCATGATACTTAGCTGTACTTACTGCACTTAGCTATATAGTTCTGCCTTATAGAAGTAGAGTATTTTCTAGGCAGGACGTCTTCGGATGAGTAACTATTGTTAATTTAAGATTACTTCCGAGGCTAATTTAGACTAATTAGGCAAAAAAGATTAGCAGGAAACAAATTGAATGCGTTCGTTTAGGTAATTGCAAATTCTATCAGACTTTATAAGAAAGTTCTATCTATCTCAGTAGGAATAAAGTTATGATTCGTAGAAAGAAACAGCGTAGAAATTAATATTTTTCCGTATAATAATATAACCTCAATGTGAAAAGTTACGCTTAAAAATGTATAAAATATAGGACCTACCTACAAAAATTAGACTAGTTGTCCTACTGGTAGGACAAGTTTGGTAGGACTACTGGGACTAGCTAGCTCGATATACCTGATATCTTTATTTATTTCTTTATTTTTCGGTAACATGCACTCATAAGTCATACATAACAAGTAGGTACAATAAAGTTTTATGAAACAAACAAATAAAACTGAAGTAGGCGGGATACGGTGCGACGAACCGAAGGCCAATCGGGCACAAAGGTTCTCGAATCGCGACTACGTACTGGCAAGCGAAGCGTAGGACACCCACCCACAAGGTAGTCTGACGACCTGTCCAAGGTCGCTGGAAAGCGCTGTATGCAGACCACTCCAGATCGGTCATTCAATTTGATAATCCCTGGGAGAGGTCTATGTCCAGCAGTGGACGTTATGAGGCTGAGATGATGAAAGAAATAAACTTTTTATTAATTTGATCGTTTCTCCCGTTTATGGTTAGATCTCGTGATTTAAACGAGGAGGGTCGTAAACGCCGGAAGGAGACAAATTGCTCCTTTCATCGCCCTTCCTTTTAATTAAATGACCGTTTAGATAACGTAAGTAACTTTCATTCAGATCGACTCCCCTGTGTTATAACTATAAGTGAAAATAACTTTGGATAGAACTTCAAATCTTAGAACAAAGGAAAAATAAAAGAAAACATAGATTGCCTACATCGCATTTTCATGAAAAGTAGTTTAAAAAATATTTAAGCAGGTGTTACCCTAATATCAGTATATCAAATATGTTAAGTAGGTAAATATTTTAATTACATAATTTTTTTTTTAATTTGATATTACCAACAAAGACACGTTTTAGGTTTCCGTAGCGAACAAGGAACTCTTATAGTTTCGCCATGTCTTTCTATCTGTTTTTTCGCGATTCTACTCAAAGACTATAAGTGCTAGAAAACTGTTATTTGGAGTTTGGGTATGTATATTAATTATGCCGACAAAGTGGTAAAACAAAATCATGAAAAATATACTTATTTTAAAGGTAGCTCCCATACTTGTAAAGTTTTCTCTGGACTAAGCCATTGTATAGGTAACGTTGAATAAGACTTTAAAAAAATATTGTGAACTTGTAAACACCATTTTTAGAATTTTTTACAAATTTATCTAAGAATTTGTATTATTTTTTCTACGAATCATAAGTATTTGATATAGGCACCTTTTACCCCTCAAAATATATCATTAATCACTCACACGCACTTCTCAATACAATGTAGGTACTTATAAGAAGGTACTACGTGCAAAACAAGCTAATTTATTTTTTCCACCTACGTAGTACAATGCTAACAGTGAAAACATACAGTGTCATCGCTGATTCAGCTTACTATTTAGATTTTACTACTCTAGTAGAATGTCTAAGAATAGCGCTCTATGTACTTGTATATCTGCTGTTCTAAATCAATTCGATAAAATTTTACTGCTTCTGAATTCTAAAATAATGTGTTTCGTACAAGGTACGAAGTTACCTGTGTCAATATTGACTGACTCATCTTTTAGTACAATACTGGCGAAAAGTGAGGAGACTAGTGATGTACCATTGCCAGAAGATTTCCGATATTAAAAAAATTGGAAAATTTCTGTGCATTACTTATTTTCGTACAAGTACTTACTTATGATTAATTCTCATAGGTACCGATTTACGTTATCAATTTTACCATATTAATCGATATAATATAAGGTCTAACAAAATATACTGAAATTATTTTAAGGCTAATTTCAGTCTGTGATACTGAACAACTTTTCCCAAGGAACACATATCGAATTATGAAAAGTAATTTTTGGCCACCCATTTAATTTGACCGATCAGTTAATCCGAATTTGTACTTATAGAAAGCCAAAAAATATTTTTCATATTTCAACATGTTCCTTGGGGAAAGTTATTAACTAGCACGGATTGAATTCACCCTTAAAATAGATTCAGTTTATTTTGTTAAATCTTATATTTGTAGTTAACGAAAAGGAGATAAAACAATTCAAAGTAAATTAACCTGTCATCTGTGAGCAGACCGGAATCCGGTCGACATGCATTGTTTTACTATTGTGTCTGGTGTTTTGCACAGACAACAGGTTATGTGAAAAAATAACTTCATGAACACCGTCATAAGATGACCACGGAATATTTCAGAAACGACCGTTGAGGTAACCGTCCGAATTATTTCATAGCTAATTACTCGGCTTACAGCACCGAAATAGCGGAATGTAATAAAGATCGTCTGACATCACTGTCCGATCTGCGGTCCTACGTTCTACGTTAATGTGTTAAGCAATAGGGCACATATTTGTGACGCGAGGCCGCAAGGTACGTGAAGGTTTGAAGGCCATGGCGGAAATTGGCAAGGGCGTCGCCAAGGAGGGGCAGAGAGGAGCTACTGCTCCCCCTACAAAATAGTTTTTTTTTTAAATTGATTTATTTAACTTTATTACAAGAATAGGCGGTCTTAAAGCCATACAGTCTTATTATAAACCAGGATTTTGAAATAGATTTAGTTTAACGGAAACCATAGATGAATTTTATAATTTACCAGATTTAAAATATTAAAATATGAAATAGAACTTCGGCAGAAATTGGGGTGTACTCATAACTCCAATAATCTAACCGTTCCTGTTGTTATTGTACTGTTGTTGAAATGGAAAGAGGGTTGAAAATTTTTATGGTTCTGCCGTGTACAATTGCAATGTGTACTGTAGGAGTAAAGCGATCATTTAGCAACCTTAGGAAGCTGAAAACCTGGTTAAGAAGCACTACGGAAGAAGATCGTCTCAATGATCTGGCCATGCAATGATGAATGACAGAGTACAAGATTAAGTTACAAGATTTTCATTACAGAGTAATCGTCAATTTTAAGATACATCTTACTAATTACTATAGATATTTATTCTACTGTCAAGAACACGTTGAAGTTTTTAATTGCTCTCGACTGTACATACTTTTCCCATTCTCTATACTTCTATTAGCCCCCCCCCCCTCCCCTTGTTCATCGGCTGGCGACGCCCTTGGAAATTGGTGTTATTATCTTGATGGACAAGGAAACATTTGTTTACTTAGTCCCTTCGATAGATTGGAGTTCGAGATTTTTGTAGCACTGCCAAAAAACAAGATAAAAGAGAATATTTACTGTTAGACAATATTTCTTTGTGGTTATCTCGAGACAATCTTTAAATTTTTCTAATAATAGATATTTTTATCTGTATCTCTAAACATTAATCATTAAAAACACATGTTGAGAGTGACATAGATACTTATGTTTACCTATTGTAAACTTTCTAGATTAGGAACACGGGGTACAACAACGAACATGTGAATCCTACCAATGTAGGAACGGACCTCCAAAATCTCTCTACACAGCTTTCATACAATGAAAGCATGACATATCAATTCGTCATGGTTTCGCTTGTTACCTAATGAATATTTAATAACATTACGTCATCTCGTGGTAGGTACTCAACTCACAAACTGACAAAGGGGCCCACCCGAACCCATGGTGTGGCAATCATTGTCTGCCATTCTTTGCACAGAGATATTCTTGTGGTACTTTCCTTTCACGTTTTGTCTACATAAAAAGTTGTTTTCGTTCTTATTCGAAAGAGTTATGTACAGGCAACTTTATCTTAAGAACAACAAAAATATCTAACTTATCTTTTCTTGAATTGTTTTATGAATAAAGTACAGTTTTTTTTTATGTTTTTATTTACTACACTAATCACTTTTTGTAACTTTTAAAGACAAAGTTTAGATAAACAAAATACGTACCTACACAGTACCTATTTTCTTTTAAATTTTATGAATACATTATAACTATACTGCTCGTACAGTTAGCGGCACGAAACTGTAAGGCTGCGTTTCCACTAAAGCGGAGCAGAGCGGAGAGGAGCTTAGCGGTGCATTAATTGACCAATGACAATGCTCGAAATCTCCGCTCCGCTTAAATGGAAACGGCGGAGTAGCGAAGTAGCGAAGTAAAAAAAATTGTACTGAACCCATGCGCAGTATCCCCTCTACATTTCACTCAGCGCTGAACTTACGTGCCGCTACTTGTACATATATAGGTAATTTTTATATCACAACAAATAATTCAACTTACACTTTCTACTTTCCCCCGCCGTCTTACACATGTAACCAGTACTTTGGTTTGCGTCCGCATACAATACACCGCACAATTAATATTTAAAATAAAATGTTTAAAAAATAATAAATATCGGACGTATTTATTACATACGGCTTATTTTCCTTGCTTTATATTATAATTTCAATTAAATAAAAAATTGTACATTTATTTACAATTTACTTATTGTTGGGGCTTACTTATTAGGTACAATTTTATAAACACATGTATGTAGATTTATTTTTCCAAAGCATTTTGCTAAATCATTATCCTTCTTAAGTTTCTCAGTATAATTTAACACACCCACAAAAAGCTTGTGTATAAATTACTTTAAAAAAAAAAAAAATTTTATATAAACTATATGGCACTTTTTAGGGTTCCGTCCCAAAGGATAAAAACCGGAACCTATTACTAGGACTCCATCCGTCTGTCCGTCTGTCTGTCACCACGCTGTATCTCATAAACTCATTAACATCCCATCCACATAGCCCAAACCAAGTCAATCCCTCCCTGGCAATAGTTCGGCAACTATGGAGGACTGTCCTTTAGTGCATCTCAATGGTACATTAAGGGATAGACCTCCGTAGATGCAGCCATCTCACATTTTAGATAAAAAGGTACTAAAAGGCCTCTTCATGTTGGCTTTGGCCCCATGAACGCCTCAAAGGACCGGGTCCCCATGGACCCGTGGCTGAAAAGCGTACCGACGTAATAGTAAGTACCTATAGCAAGTTACTCTCGAAAAACTTAATGCTCCTTTGGCAATAAGTAGGTAATGATGAACTATTTCTTTTCACACACGTTCCCTCACAAAAAGTGTAGCGAAACCTTTTCAATTACCCGACTGTTTTACAATTCACTGTACAAATTTAAATCGAAACCTTATTTGTCGATGGATGAAGTTTTAGACAAAAAACAAACGTTTGTAGGTATAAGTATAAAAAAGTTCTTCGCAAAAAATACAAGGATGTCTTATAAACTTGAAATTCAATCAAAAATTATTACTTTTATAGACAAAGGCTATTTTTAACAAGGAAAACGTATTTTTGGTGCTAAAATTTCCGATATTTCTAAAGAAAAACATAGTATCTATTTATTAAAAATAACCGGCCAAGTGCGAATCGGATTCGCGCACTAAGGGTTACGTACTATTATTTATAAGAAATCGCATTTGTTGTATGGGAGCCCCCCTTAAATATTTATTTTATTTTGTTTTTAGTATTTGTTGTTATAACGGCAACAGAAAACTGTCTAGCAATCGCGGTTCTTGAGATACAGCCTGGTGACAGACAGACGGACAGACGGACAGACAGCGAAGTCTTAGTAATTGGGTCCCGTTTTTACCCTTTGGGTACGGAACCCTAACAAACACTTATATCCCCGGAAACCATAACAGATTGACTTTCTAATGAGGTACTGATAAACTTATATGCAAAATATTTGCGCATACAAAAGATGGGTGCTCTTCACGAGATCCAAGTACCTACAACTCCGATGCAATTTGATGAACAATGACCTAAGTCAAAGATAATATTAATTACTTACCCAAGTAATCTGAATAAAAACAGACAGATCCAATATAAGTAGGTACTGTTTATATTAATAACAATTAATGATTATTGATAGCCTCAATAGAACAATCGATATACTCTTATAAATTGAGATTAAAAATATTATGTGGCTTTGTAACATGTCCGGTAAAAAATCAACTCGCACCTAATTTATAAATCAGAAATTTAAAAAACAAACGAGATTTTTTTTATTTCAAGTCTACCGTATGAAAAAATATTATTAAGTAGGTTATATACGAGAGCGTTCTTGACATATTGGCCTTTTTCTTCATAAGTTTGCCCTAATGTACTGCATTGTGTGTTTTCCCATTAACACTGTCAATATGCGTGCAAGTGGCTCTTTTACCAACAAATAGGGGATCTTCGTGCCAATGTCGTGTCCTGGTGCCCTGAATTCGTATAATAAACCACCAGCAACGTACATATACATAAGTATAGTTGAGTATACCTGACAAAATAGTATAGGAAGGTGCGCCGTGCGCCTCGCTGCTTTGTGTACCTTTGTGCCAATATCAATGTATATAAACATAGGTGTATACCATGCAAATATAAACTGGTATGCGAATTGATATTTAAAGCGATTAGCTTGTAGTATTTCGGGTTTTCCCATGATGTTTTAGACATATATAGTCTTACTTTTCTTCCTTATCAGATTTATATCCTAATAATTTAGACACTTTTTCTGCTTTCTTAAACAATTGATCAATCTATATATTGTTTAATTGTAAACACAAAAATGATTGCTTTCTCAGCATCACCTGTTGGTTGACTGGTAGAAAAGGCCTCAGGCCTTAAGTCCGCCATTTACATGTATTGTAATAAAGTTAAATAAATAAATAAATAAATAAAATGTTCATACATTTGTTTACGCCTACCTATTTCCCATGGCGTAAGTATTAGTATGTATTCTGTGCCCAGGGATACTTTTTCTTCGTTCCTATACAATTGATCAATCTTTATTTTGTGTGAAGGTAAACACAGAAATATTCATACATGTGTTTACGCCTATTTCCCATGGATACTTTTTCTGTTCTTATACAATTGATCAATCTTTATGTAGTGTGAAGGTAAACACAGAAATAAGTAAATATATAGGGACAAATCACACGATTGAGTTAGCCCCAAAGTAAGTTTGACAGAAATATTCATACATTTGTTTACGCCTGTTTTCCATCGAGGTAGCTGGTAGACTGACACTATGATGGATCTCCATTTGCTACAATCCAATTACAAATACAAAAAAGTGTTAATTAGAAAAAAAAATGTATCATCATCATCAAACAAAAAACTTTGCAAATTAATTTTGTTTAAGATATTTTCTAGTTTTTACTTGCATTAGTGGGGTACCCACTTAAATTGTTTTATTTTTTAAAGTTCAATTCCTCTTATTGTACCTATAACATTCAAAGGAACCTATGCGATTCACTATTGTTACATGACCAAAACAAGTCATTTAGTATTGGTTACGTTTAGTTACCGTGCGATAGAACGGGCGCCTATGGGTAAACAATCGCTAACTCGGTCAATGCAACCTGCTCCGTACCCTGAGCCTTCTATAAATCGTACCTCTTCTACTTTTCAACACACCTTATTCACTTACAATAAAGTAGTTTTTAGAACTGCACCGTTACACCTGTTGTGTGGCCGGCTGTATTTCGAACCTCAATGGAAATTATGCTTCAAACGATTTAGATAAGAGTTGCTTATCTGGGTTTCTTGAAGAAAATGCGTGTAGCCTACATTTTGATCGATTGATCAACAAGAACAGTTAAAGAACTATGCTTTGTATTGCGTTTATCGAACTAAGTATGTAGATTATTGTAGTAAGCAATTTGTTCTAAGTACTCTACGTAGGCATCTATTATGCGTTGCACTTTGCACCTTCCTACAGATTAGGCAAGCAATAATTACTGACATGCGTCTTACTTTTCTTCTGTAAAAAGATATAGTAATTTTGGTGTACACTTATTATTTTAGTATTTTTGCTTAGGTTTACTGTAAATTACTGGTTACTTCCCTATTTACAAAAAAAAAAATATCAACGTAGGTATACCTAATTACTCTTTCCTACTTAGACTGGATTTGTAAATAGCAAACTACCGAATTTTTATAACGTAATTAGGTATTCGATATAATATACTTATGTAAAACCACAGAATTAATAATACTTAGTATTAAGTACATAGTAATACTAAAGGATAAAACTTACGTATGTACGTACTTAATTAATCACGATAATAAGTAGGTATATACGATATAAGTATATTCGATATAAGTAATACTCAAACCACAAAACTTACGTACATACTTAATCAACACTTATTAAAAGACAAAAAAGAAACTTAAGTATTTACCTGCTTAGTTAAGATCACGGTCAAAAGCGTAAAATTTAATCGTGTGCATCGACAGAAACTGAAATAACTCATTATACAGTTTTAAAAGTCATCTCTACTTGCATTATATGAACAGCATTCCTTAGTTATCTAATAAAAAAACAAAGACGTAGTTTTCCAGTTCTCGAATTTTCCCACGTTCGTAACAATTGTATGTAGATGTCATACATCTGTAGGTACTCTTTGATGGAACTGAGTCATTTACCACAATCACGTACCTACTATGTTATTATCACTAGGTACCTTCCTGTTAGTGTAGAGGAAACTAGTACGAAAGATAAATAAATAGGTATGTGTCACATAAACTTACCTTCATAAAGTTGGTTAATACTATGTGACTAGCAAACAAATTTTAAGTATATTTTTCTTAGACGAAGTATTCTATATTGTTGTTATTTAGGTATCGTACGTGTATTAGGTATACTTATAAGAGTTTTTTTGGTTAACTGACCTTTTCTTTTCATTATATTTTCTTTCTGGGAAAACTGTCCTATGTATATGTATATCACCGCCTTAGGATCCCTTCAAGGATTATTTTCTGTCACCTTTACCATTGTGAACCGTACCTACTACCATTGAACAAAAAAATATTCTCCATATAATGCTGTTTTTAAAATGTATACTTCCGTATTATTACAAAACGAGGACAAACTTGTTACTAGGTTTAAACCATTATCCACCCAAATCAAGTTGACATTGACACATGAGATAGTGCTACTTTACTAGATGCCAACTTGATTTGGGCGGATGATGGTTTAAACCTAGTAACAAAGTTTGTTCTTGTTTTATAATAAGACGGTTACAGTTATTTCTAACACTAAGGATTTCGAGGTTTACTCAAAATCATTAAATATGTTAAATAGTAGGTAGGTAAACTTTTAATGTGCTTTATGGACCTTATCAAATCAACGTAGGTTTATCGAGTTCTGCTTTAAGCAGAGGTACATAATTAGTATGAATATGCCTTGATGACGCCTGCATAATAAAGAATGAATAGAATAATTAATGGAATCCACATGAAGATACACTGCCTAATGGCTATACTTCTATAGATTTATGTAAATTATAAGGCCAGAGAAGTATCTACCTTAGTAGGTAAGTAGTTACTTACATAATGTTATTATAGAGATCTACATCTTTAGCAATAAATCTATGCAATTACAGTTACCCATATGTTAAAACGATATAAGGTTTTACTATGTTGTAAAACTTAGGCAGGTCTTCGCACAGGTTGTAGAAGTCTACCAATAGAATAAACGGAGAGAGCGTAGCATGGTAATATTTTCTTTTCCGAAAAGCTACCACTAATCCTGATTCTCAATGGATTTTAAGATCATTGTCTCTGTCCACACAACAGAATCTTATTACACGGAATGGCAAAAGTTGTATAATTTTGCACAACTAGGAAAAAACCGACTTCAGCATCAAACTACACAACCGATTCTTTGGGACCATTTGACAAGTATGCCCTTGCAACCAAAAAATAATTTTCCAAATTGATCCAGGCGTTTTTGAGTAATCGGAGAACATACATAAAAAACCATACTTATTTACATTCGAATTATTAACCTCCTTTTTGAAGTCTGTTAATAATATCATTATTCTCGTTTTCTAAACATGCGCTTCATTGTGTGTTTCAACCGTTATATCTCCTATTGTTACGTGTACTAGCACCTATGTACCTAGTTGAATGCTACTGTACAGTTTTCATTGAACGCATCCAGCATGGCGTGTCGAACAAGTGATTCAAGGGCTTGCCAAGACAACCATTAAGTTTTTACGCGGTTCTTACTGACACCGAAGGTTGGCACGCTACGAAAAGTATTTACTTTAGGTATAAAAAAGTGTAGCTAGCACAAAAAGATTTTTAAACGCACCTGATTTTTATTATGGGACAGGTAAATAGGAGAGTTAAATGTTAAATCACGTTCGTGACTCGAGCTGTCTTTGTGGATTGTGATTGTGTAAATTGCAGCTAGGATAAACAAAGGTACCTACACGATAATAAAAGTTTAGGTATTTAAAAAAAGTAGAGGAAGGAATTTTTAAATTTTGAACTACTTATCTACTTTCACTCTTCTAAAGTTTTGACACAAGTTATCTTTTTATAGTCTTGGCTATTTAAGTATGTAACTAGGTATACTACATTGATAAAGTAAATCATTTATTGTACAAGGTATTCGCTGGTTTAACAAAGCCTGCAAGCTATTATCTATTATAAATCAATGTCAATGCCAATTTTCTGTGCCATTTTGCATTGTTCATTATATTCTAGGTACATGCACTATTCTAATCTGCTTCGTTCTCGTTTCCAGTTGCATTGAAACTTTTTCCCCTAATTCCCATTGGTTTCTTGGAGAAAGTTAGGTATTTAGTTTCATCTACCCTCATTTCTCTACTCGTAAACGTAATTTTGTTAGCAGTGGCTGCGTAATTTAATGTAACTACCTCTTTATACCTAGCCCTATTAATGAAAACATACTAATGAGTAATGTAGGTAGGTATACTCTATTGTACGTGTGGTACCTATGTGTACTTACAAGATCATGCGGCAAAACGCGTTCACCTTCACACTTGGTAATTCACCGCCAGGGCTTGAATCATCTTAAGAATTCCCTTACCTTAGAGAGAATCAGACTTTTTCATACCAACGTAGTCTAGCTTTTATTTAAAAACAACGTGTCAAATTTCGGAAAAAAAATGTAATTTTAAAGAATTGCACATAATCATGTAAGCATATAAATATAACTGGTTTTTATAGTCAAATTATATGCACTTAAAGGTGTAATAGTTTATGTATAATTTTTTTCATTATGGGAAATTTTTACAAAGTTCTATTTTCTTTCAAACTTTAAAATAACAAAATTTTACCGAAATGTTACATGTAATTTAAAAAAAAAATGTTTGTATGAAATGTCTATGGTAAGGGGACTCTTTAAAACCAGGAGCTACCTACAGTCAACAGACATCAGGCTACCCAATTCCAGCTTTCGCCTCTTTCGCCGCTGTAAAAAAGTGCGTAAAGTGCGGATAACATAACTACGAGTATTATAGTGTATATAGGTACCTACCCACGTAAATACCTGTGTTAATTATCTCTGGTAAACAATAAAGTTTACTAGATAAGTACTTAACTTTGCCTTAAGCCCTCGCATCGGTAAGGGACCCAATTACCTATATAACTACCTACAAACATTTCATTTCAGCGTGACTCAAAAAGCTATTGTTTTGACTAGATAGTGTCTATATTATGTGTCTATCGCTGTGTGTGTGTACCAACTATAATATTATGAGTCACTAAAATACAAGTATGACGTGATGTTATCAATGTTATAAAAAAATTCTGCTTGACGCACACTGTATTGTATAACGTAGGTAAACAAAACATCCACCTAATAAGTACAATTTATTTTTCTGAAATAGATTTCTTGAATGAAAACTGTAAGTTTTTTTCCTTTTTATTAGCCTATAATATACACTATATTAAAGGCTAATAAAAAGGAAAAACTTAACCTAATCAGCTTAGATATCCTATATTTCCCCAATCCGCCATTGGTCTTTGATTGGTCTCTTTATCTAAATGTTTTGCTCTTTTCTCTGTATCGTATCTCTGTCGCTATTCTTGAGCATTCAATTCCACTTTTGAAATATAATACCAAGTTATGTTGGTAGGTACTAATAAATTTTTATACTATGCTATTGGAACCGACCGTTAGGTACTGTGATTGAAAGAAAACCTGAATTTCGTCTTTATATATATTTTTTCAGTTTACTTTCATTTCTCAGGTATCACCAGGTTTTTTCATACTTTAATTTTCCTTTCTTTCTATTTCAGGAGAGTCAGTCAGATGTTGGACCTGCTCTTCGGATCTGAACCCCTACTGCAACGACCCATTCGTGGTGGGCTACTCAGATAGCAGCTACCAGTTCAGGCTAGAGAACTGCGACGCCAACACTGGAGCTACATTCCCATACCTCACCACGTCAAGATCTGTTTGCAAGAAACAGAGGAAATACAGTAAGTATAATAAGTACTTAATTCTTTTAGAAAATCTGATCAGATGCAGTGGTGTAATGAAGATACATGTAGAAGTCAAGCGTGAATTGAAGCGATATGACTGCAGAGTTGTTGTTGGAAATTGTTCTAGTGGATTTTTCGCCACAAGTGACCACAACTCTGTGGTTTCCCCGACCATTCTAGTTCAGAGTAGTTGATGTGATGAGTTGACCGATGTTTCAAATAAGTTCGATACCTACCTAAGTCATAGTGTATCATGCATTCTATATTCCACTCATGAAATGACTTAGTTTTAAGTTTATAGCCTTCAAAGTAGTACCTTACTTAATTCGCAAAGTCGGTAGGCTAGGGCCGATATTTTTTTAAATAAATGTGGCAAATACAATACCTTAGGCCTCAGACTCCATAACCATATCGATATTGGCAGGAACGCACATCCTAATTTTTATTTTTTTAGATATTAAGTAATTTCATTTAATCCATAGATATTAGATGCCAATATCTTTATGGTAATGTAATGGATTTATAGTATAGCTCTATAAAGATAGATGCAGGCAGGTACTTATATCCTTATTTTCTTCATACTTTTGTTTATTAGGTAGTGCTTACCTACCTATTGAGTGAGTTATCCGATCCGATTACACATTTAACCCCTAGGTAATATTACTGCCCACGGTTTTTCTGGATGGACGGTGACGTAATGCAGATCTGTTAATCAGCGTAGGTAAAAATATCTTACCTATAAAATAGGTAACATAATGTCAACAACTGATGGTATAAGAAACTAAAAAGACGTAATTGGTTAGATACGATATTACAAACTTTTGTACAAACAATTACAGTACGATAATCATTAACATCATTTGGCACTAGCATGTGTATTACAATTATTATTGTACCTACTTATTACTCACTTAAAATTTTTAATGTACTTAATTATATAATGCACCTAGTTACTCGTACCCAAGTAGGTATTTTTATAGGGCTAGACTTCAAGGCATAGGAACAGGGCAGAGAGCCTTCACAAGTGTACCTACAACAGGTACATAGGTAGTGTACAATGTACACGGTTTTTCTGGATGGACGGTGACGTAATGCAGATCTGCTAATCAGCGTAGGTAAAAGTCAACAACTGATTGTATAAGGAGCTAAAAATACGTAATTGGTTAGATACGACATTACAAAATTTTATACAAACAATTACAGTAAGTACGATAATCATAAACATCATTTGGCACTAGCATGTGTATTACAATTATTATTGTATTACTCACTTTGTACCTACAATAGGTACAATAGGTAGTGTACAATGTACATGCCTACCTGTATTTTTTGTTCTAACTTATATAACTGACATTGAATATGAGAACGACCTCAGATTTTTTTTAACACTGACAAAGCAATCAACTGTTTCTTCCTTAATAATATACAAAAGAATAACGCCATCAAGTACACATCCACCGATGAACCGTAACACTTTTTCGTCTTTATGCACCTTATTGCTATGAAATAGAGGCGTTTTCAGAACTACTACGTTATGCTTGACGTGTGCACCAACGATGCCATCGTCGATGTACCAATGACGTCTTCAATGTCGCTCCAACTCTAATTGTTCGGTTGTATGAAAATTGCGGGCAGTTCTTTTGTTCTTGCTAATCAGCACTAATTGAATTCCTATACTTGGCTATTAGTATTTGACTATTATCGTAGGTATTACTGGTTAAATAACTCATTGAATGACTAATTTGACGCAGTACCTACCTATATTCGTTATAATAATTATTGTTAGTTATTATTCAAAAAATATTGTTATGATAAAGATCGCAACGAATTGATAACTTCCTCCTATTTTAGAAGAAATAAAAAAGGTTCTAAGTATATCTAAAAAAAAAGCTTAGTTTTTACCTGTATTTTCTGCCGTCCATTACAATGGCGTGAGATATATCCGAGAGTATTTTGTGGTTAAAACTTTTAGGTATTTAACCTGTTTTTTGCTTACAGTCAACGGCCAAATGGTCATCTCCCGTGGATGCACATGGAAACGCCAGGACGACTACAGCTCTGCGTGCCCGGCCACGTCCAACGGCCACAACGAAGTCACCTCGTACTGTGAGACCTGCGACTACGACGGTTGCAACGGTGCCACAGCAGTCGGCAAAACTATAGCTCTATTGGTAGCACCTCTTGCTTTACTGCTCTTCAAGTAAATACGCGTAAACACAGTGGCGTAACTGTAAAAATATCTGTTACTAATAAAAAAACCCATCTATAATATGGATGTAGGTCATACCAACCCCAGCGCAACGGTATCATCGAAAGTTGACATAACTGTACAACTATCATTTTGCTAGGTATAGCTACTACAACTAAGCTAGGGATAAAAGCATTGGGACCGTGGTTCGGGAAAGTTTAGACCAACTTGCGCTGTGCGCAGTGTAGGCACTAAACATCTACCTGAATTAGTACTTACTGAGGTGCTAATGTCAAATCATTTTAATGAGTCTGTGAAGGAATTACAAGTAGTAATAACGTAAGTTACGCCACTATAAAACTCCGCACATTCTTAGTAGTACAAAATATTTTTTTACGAACGGGACCACACCAAATCCCTGTCGAGCTACCCACCGGTTGCGTTACCGAAGAATCAAATGAAAATCTTTTAGTTTATAAAATGTTACCGATTTCGAACATTCGAGTATTCTTAATAAGTATACCTGTAATTTCGTAAATGTACATAAGTTTCGAGCTTTTTTAATAATAAACCTTCTTTTTGTCACGTAATTTTTCGAATTCGATATTTTAGTTTCTCTGACGAGAATTTCGATTAAGCAATAAAATATTATTCTAGAAAAAAAGATTAATATATATACCGATCGAGTTTTACACTGGTGAAGTTATTTTAATGTAAATATGTGTAAGTTAATCGAATAACGTGTTTTGTGTACAGTAAGATTATTTTAAGCGACTGTTTGCATCCAACAAATAAACACAAATTTTACTCATGACTAAAATGTGCCTTAAAACGTTATTTGTCTTTAAATTTGTATTTATAAGCATTTAAGTCTTGAATCTCATGAACAATGATTTATGTTTAGGCACTAACTTCCATTTTAAATAAATTTTGTTCACAACTGTGCGTTTTATTTTGAAATTTTGAATCTTCATTACGTACTCTGGTTACGTAGGTACCTCATCTCATCTCATTCATAGGAGTCAGAACGAGGCATCATCATTTATCATTCATTTCAGCCGCATAATGTTCACAGCTGGACATAGGACTTTCACAAGGATTTCCAAAATGATCAATCTAGAGCGGCTTGCATCCAGCACCTTCCATCGATCTTGATTAGGTCATCAGACCACCACGTGCATACATCCTACACTTCGCTTGCCAGTATGTGGTCGCCATTCGAAAACCTTTTTGCCCCATCGGCCATCGTTTCGTCGCGCTGTATTTCGCCCACTGCCATTTCAACGAGCTAATCCGCTCTGGGCTATGTCAGTGACTTTAGTTCTACTATACTATTCCTCATTTCTGATTCCATCATGCAAAGAAATCACGAGCATAGCCCTCTCCATAGCGCGTTGCACGACCTTGAGCCTTCTATGAGAGACTATGAGACCCCTAGTAGAACGAAGCAGAAGATAATTTATAACACTGTTTTTATGAATACGCTACGCAACCACTTGATTTTTCTTTTCTCTGAGAAACAAAAAATTACGCAGATACAGCGCATTTAAATTTTGTATGACGTCACATCTAGGTATGTTGATGCGGCAAGCCCCCACTCCGGAACTTTGATGCTTCGTTGTAATCATCATCAGGTCTTTTTGGTTCCACCGCAGGAGCAGTGGCGGCGCAAGACCTCAACTTAATGTGGGCACGGTAAATTTCGCGAGGCCCTCAATTCAGTGTTGGGAATTAGTTTAACTAAAAAAAGCAGGCTTGCCGAGCCCATAATTATGTAATACTATTATTAATTCTGTGCCATAATCTTAAACCTTTAAACGAGCAATTCTTGTATATTTATAAATTTCTGTGATCTCGAAAACGGCTCTAACGATTTCGCTGAAAATTGGTATATGGGGGTTTTTGGGGGTAAACAATCGATCTAGATTAGTTTTATATTTGGGAAAACGCGTGTTTTCGAGTTTTCATTAGTTTTTCTTTCCACGCAGAATATGGTCGCTAATTTCGTAGCGCCGGCCGCCATCCGCTTAGCTCAGCGGTTAAGGATGCTGACCGCTAGAAAGAGTGTTAAAGGTTCGAATCCCACTCGATGACTTACTTTTGTTTTTTTTATGTTCAAGTATATCTATAATTTTTTATTTTGTTCTGTTTTAGACAAGTTTTAAAAAATGTAGTTAATGTTTGAGATGTAACCGACCGAGCAAAGCTCGGTCACCCAGGTACTGGTATTAAATCAAGAACAAACATACGTTCTTACCTCTGTACTCTGAGGTTCGTTTATTCATGCCACTGACACATCAGTATATTTAAAATAAGAAAAACCTTGTGGCGTACTTTTGAATTTTCCCTACATTTTCAAATATATTTTTGGTTGTGTGTGAGGCGCGAGGCCCTTTGCCCTGCGAGGCCGTGGGTGGTGGCCCACACCGCCCACGCCTTACGCCGCCTCTGCGCAGGAGCATGACCCTCTCTGTACTACTACGGCCATATTTGGCCAGAGCAGCCAGAGAACTTTGTCTACACTCTCCTCGCTGGCCAAACGGGTTGAAGAGGTTTTATTGATGTTTATAAGCTTTGTTTAGCTTGTATTTCCTAAGTCGCCTTCTACGACATCCACGGGATGACTTAGAGTGGCCCTAATCTACTCTGCCGGAAACCACACGGCAATGCTCCGTATCTTTGTGAATTTTTACTTTTTTTGGTAAGTAAACTGAAAAATATGGTTTCATTCTTTTTGGATAATCTAAAAGACGCAATAATTAAAATCATAATCGTACGGCACTATGCTACTAGCCCCGGCTACAATTGATGACTATTGGATGTCTAGTGGCGTAATGTACTGTTTTCTCTTACAGTCAAGCACTGTTTATAAAAGCCCTAGAGACAAAACTTGCCAATATTTCGCAAATGTAGGATCTTCCGAACAATTGCCCTGAAACTTTAGGGGCAGATTTACAATAAAAGAATAATATACAAAAAAATACGAAAAAAACCAGGAGACTAGTTTAAAAAAAACGACGGGTTGCACTCTGGGAGTGCCGGCAGAAGTGAAAACTTGAATATTAACGTTGTGCATTTTTGATATTTTGGAATGGTTAGGGAATAATTTTGCACGAATTGCTTTAATTATCAGTATAAAATATTTCAAATCTTTTCTGAACCACAGTCTGTCACAAATGTCACAAGCATGACACATTACACACACGAACGTAACGTAACATAAACACACACGAACATTCGCGCAAGCGCCCTGCGCCGTCTTACGAATTTTCGATCAGGACACGTGGTCCTGACGCGAGTTTAAGATTTTTTACCCATTCCAAAAAAAGTGCACAACGCCGCTAAAGAAGTTTTCACTTCAAAAAATTATTTAGTTATGTAAATGTCTCTAAAAATCGGGGTAAGATTTTCGGTATCATAGACAATATGGACGTGGCCTTTAAATTGGTTTCAAAAGTGCCGTTTTTAAAACGCAGTTACTAAACGAATGGTTTTTCCACACAAAACAGTTCGTTTAGTGACTACGTGCTTCAAAAATGGCATCTAAGTAAATCTTTCGTAGTTTTGGTTAAGATTGAGTAGTAATGATAAAAGTTAATATTATTAAAAGGCTTTATTTTTCTTATCCATATAAGGAAAGTATAAAACAAATGGACGGCTGTTCAGTCTTATACAACTACAGTATTAAAGGCACTTATTACTATAATTAGCATTTCAAAGACTAACTAATAGCTAGTCTAGGTACATAAGGGTTGTGCACTTTATAAACAAATACATATTATTCAGATAAAAATTACATCAAAATAGGGAATAATAGATTCATTGATTAATCATAAGAGATGAGTATATAATAATTATAAACATATGTACTTAATTAATAAAAAAAATTGATCAGTACATAAATACAAATTTAATTTCAAGATTTGTACATATGGACATTCCTACTGTATAATGAATGTCATAATATAAATAAATGTACTTATTAACATTACATATTCATAAAATATCGACAAGTTTGAAACAATATTTTTTATGTGATAGTCCTAAAAAAATATTATATCCAACATAATGGTGGTATGTGGGTTAGTTGCACTAAAAGATTGTTAGATGTTATCCGCATCCAATATAATGATATTTTTTGAATGTTGCTGAGACTCCCCCAATTTTGTAGTGCTTCTGAAATGTTTGCATAGGCTAGAACAGACAGATTTCATGCTGTGATCTATAAAAAAATTGCATCATTGTTACGAAGAGTAAGGGCGAGTCACAACAGCATCCTAAAAACAGTGGCGGATAGACTGGATTCGCCAATAATGAGACACCTTGTACAGGGGACCATGCCGGTGCAGGTGGCCCTATACGGTCAACTTTAAAGGCAATGCCGTCCGGCCCTCTGTACATAGGACTCATTCATTCTATGTGCACAATAATGTATAGCTATAAGTACTAACATTAGTTTTAAGTTACTGTATACTAACAAATTGGATCTTAGATATGTGAAATAAGGAATTGAATTGAATTAAATAATAAAATAACGGGTGAATCGTGTATTTAATTTACACATGAATCACGCATTATTTAATCATTTGAGAAAGGTGTGTTTTTATTTTACAACTGCACATTTCTTGTTGCATACTTAGGTATGGGCTCTAAAAGCCCCAGATCTGCTATCTAGTCAGGAGTCTCCTCCTTGCGTACATCTGTGCTAAGTATGTTTTTATTGGAATAAGGCCCTGCTTATCCCATAATGGCCTGGTCCAATTTTCTTTGTTCCTTAAGGCTACTGTTAAAAGTAATGCGTCAAAAATTTGACATTGGTGCTAGCTGCTAACAACATGCTCTGATCTATGGTTATATTTACAGAGTTGCCAAGTCTTCTGTCCTAACTGAAGAAACCAGAGTTTCACTATGTTAATAAACACATACAATTATATGAGACGAAACATACAATAAATTTAATTATTTGAGATTCTTACCTCGTAGTTAATTGAATGAAAGTTTTCACAATGTAAGTAGATATGTATGTACTGTAGATGGAGTTGTGTATTTTGTGTAGGCTACACACAACATAATTCGGTACTTTCTAACAACTATCAAATGAGATTCAAATAAGATACTTTTTTTGAAACATCAAAACAATAATTTTCCATGGGATTTATGTGAAATACAGACTAACAACTTCATAATTTCTTGGACTTGAATAGAGTACTATATCAGTTTTTCTATAATAAATCTCAAATTATGTTAAAAATAGATATGTTCAGTTAAATGATATTATTTTGTGACATTTTATTTTTTTAACAGTACCAAATAATTTCTTTTTGACGCAAGAACATACCCAATTTGGCATACACCTACAGTAACAATCTGGTGGTTTACTGAAACTCGTTTGCTTGTTTTGTGTAACTACAGACAGCTTAACTTTGTGATTATTCAACATGAAATAATAATTTCAAGAGTTCATTAAACTTTTGGCCCACTGCTCTTATAATAAAACCTTGAAAAGGTTGGTACACACCATAATCATTAATAAGACTGGCATGGGAGTGAACAAGAAAGAAGAATTACATCCATCCTTGCTATTACAAGTGCAGTATTCAATAAAAATGTTGTAGGTACCAGTCCTCATGAGGCAGAATCTTTCGTCACCTTGTATGCCGACTTCTCCAAGATACGCACATCCTCGGAAGTAACGCCATATACCATTCACTGGAATTTAAAAATGAAATTGTTATTATCAATCTAAGATTTCCTGCCCTCCAGTCTAGGAAATTAATTTTGTTCTGTTGTTGAGATTATATTTTCAAAAGATATTTATCCCTATTTATGTGAAGACTTTCGTGGCATAGTGGTCACCAGGCTAGTCCACCACACAGAGAGTCCGGGTTCGATCCCCGGTCAGGGCTAGGTTGGAAAATGGCTTTATTCAAATTGTCCTGTGATGTTTATATGTATTTGATATAAAATATAGTATTGTTAGTATCCCATAACACAAGTCTCGAACTTACTTAAGGGGCCTAGGACCTTGCTCAATCAGTGTAATTGTCCCTAGTTATATATATTTATTTTTTCTATTTTCTTATTATCACTTCTCACTCTCCAGTGGTAATTGCATTATTTTAAAAAAATATATGCAGTAAATTACCTTTTTGTCTGATTTTCCGACACATTTGCGGCCTTATTCCAGGTAAATGAGGAAGTCCTTTTTCTTGTTTACAATCTGTAATGGGCACAGTGCTGTTATCAAAGGGATCCGCACATTTGGGGTCATTGCTTGATCGGCAGTCCCAGCATTTGATTCCATAAGCTGAAACAATATTACCACAATAATTTAAAACAATAACCAGAAACATTGGGCGTGACCACTGAGTGCTTAAAACTAAACTCAAACTTTTAACTTACCGTAGTCAAGAATGGTTATGAATAAAATAAAACATACACTATATTTTAACCAGAAGGCCATAATTCTATTTTTTATTAGAAAACAGTAGTAAAAAGAGATAAAAAGGTTAAAATAAAAATCCAAACAAAAACGCAAACAGCAGCAGCGGTAAACGGCAACTTTTGACAGAATAGTGTTGTACATTACAAATCACTATGATTTAGCAGTCAAGTGGATTATTCGATTGTGCTGCTAATAAAAATTATATATATATTATCATCATCATCATATCAGCCACAGGAAGTCCACTGCTGGACATAGGCCTCCCCCAAGGATTTCCAAAACGACCGATCGGAAGCGGCCTGCATCCAACGCCTTCCTGCAACATTGCGTAGGTCGTCTGACCATCTAGCAGGTGGGTGTCCTACACTGAGCTTGCCGGTACGTGGCCGCCATTCGAGAACCTTTCTGCCCCATCGGCCATCGGATCTTCGCGCTATGTGCCCCGCCCACTGCCACTTTAATGAGCTAATCCGCTTGGCTATGTCCTCTCCATAGCCCGTTAAGCGACCTTGAGCCTTCTTATGAGACCCATAGAAAGGGACCACGTTTCAGAGCCATAAGTCATCACTGGTAACACACATTGATTAAACACTTTCGTCTTGAGGCACTGAGGTGTTCTAGACGATAAAACACTGCGCAATTTTCCGAACGCTGCCCAGCCTAGTCGAATTCGTCGAAAGACCTCTTCCTCGAAGCTGGAACTTCCTGCCTGGATCAATTGACCCAGGTAGATATACTGGTTTACAACTAGGGTGGAGCTCCCAACAGAAACAAGTGAAGGCGTAACGTGCCTATTTGACATGACCTTCGTCTTGTCAATATTCATTTTTAGGTCTACGGGGTCTACCTGTTAGGAAACTCGATTTAGATCTTCAAGCATCGTACTTAAGTCCTCCATCGATTCTGCCATGACAACGATATCGTCGGCAAATCGAAGGTGAGTGATGTACTCGCGATTAATGTTAATGCCCAGTCCTTCCCATTCCAGGAGCTTAAAGGCATCTTCCAGAGCGGCGGTAAACAGTTTTCGAGCTATGACATCTCCCTGTCTTACGCCTCTTTGCAATGGAATATTCTTCGTACTGTGCTCCTGTACTCGGACCGACATAGTGGCTTTGTTGTATAAGCACTTCAACACCTCGATATACCTACAGTCAATTCGGCACCGCTGGAGAGACTGAAGCACGGCCCACATTTCGATCGAATCGAAAGCTTTTTCGTAGTCCACGAACCTTAAACAATACTCCCTCGTCTTCTCTATAACCTGCCGCAATGTATGGATGTGGTTCATAGTACTATAGCCTTTTCGTAATCCGGCTTGTTCGGGAGGTTGGAAGGCATCAAATCTGTTAGTGAGACGGTTCGTGATAACCCTCGAAAACAACTTATAGACATGACTAAGAAGCGTGATGGGCCTATAGTTCTTTAAGAGAGTATTGTCACCCTTTTTGAAGAAAAGGACCACCACGCCCCTGTTCCACGCTTCTGGCGTTACACCCTCGAGCAGAACGGAATTAAAGAGCCTCTGAAGGATTTCCAGTACCGGCGTTCCGCCCGCTTTCAGAAGCTCTGCTGTGATCCCGTCCTCGCCCGGCGCTTTGTTGTTTTTTAGCTGTTTGAGGGCCATTCTAATCTCGTAAAGACTGTTGATGTCCGGAATATCCTCGGTATAGTGTCGGATGAGCTTGGCTCTTGGATCTGTAGCCATATTCACAGGTTTTGCCCCACCCTGGTCTCTCCATCGCGTCCCTTGCCCAGTTTTGCGTTAAATATATTCATATAATATAAATATATTATATGAATATAATATTATTTCATTAGGTTTATTGAGAAAAAAACTCCCATGCTGGTCTGGGAGAAATAAAAAAAAAACGACGGGTTGCACTCTGGGAGTGCCGGCAGAAGTGAAAACTTGAATATTAACGTTGTGCATTTTTGATAATAATTTTGCACGAATTGCTTTAATTATCAGTATAAAATATTTCAAATCTTTTCTGAACCACAGTCTGTCACAAATGTCACAAGCATGACCAAATTCATTTTCAACAAAATCATTTTCAAATTCACAGCAGTATGGCCACTACACAGACGGTCGAGCCATCAGCTGTCACCATCCATGGATGCGCGTAGCACGCTGTAACACACGAACATTCGCGCAAGCGCCCTGCGCCGTCTTACGAATTTTCGATCAGGTCACGTGTCCTGACGCGAGTTTAAGATTTTTTACTTATTCCAAAAAAAGTGCACAACGCCGCTAAAGAAGTTTTCACTTCAAAAAAACTTAGAATGTACCAGCTGCTTCTCTTCCCACGCAGATCGTAAAAGCCGATCGAGGGAATGGGCAAAAATGCAAATCATGTTAACAGGCGATGCGGCTAGCAACCCATCACTGTATTGATTGCTTTTCCATCTCCTCGCCCACCATGACGCTAAAAGTGGCTTTTGGGTCTTGCGGCCCTGGGCTCTGCATAGAACCGCAAGACCCAAAATGCTCTGTCTGCCCCATTAGGGATAAAGAAGTGATAGTATGTATGTATGTACATATTGAGAAAAAAGAAATAACAACAAAAAAAACTAAATTAAACTAAGCTATAAAATAAACTTATACTACATTATGCTAAATTAAAAAAATCTCATCTTGTCCATGCGGCATGGTTGAAAGAACGCTGGCTGCGTTTCCTCGCTGGATAGCAATGCTGATCCGTTGAGCGAAAAAGCAGCCAGCCCTCTTGTCACCTGCAGCGGCTATCAGTTGCGGGGCTCTTTAAAAAGTCTCCTCGCGCCAGGGCCCCATGGTCCAAATGTTTCAACACCAAACGGCACAAATATATAATCTCCACTGAGAGATGAATATTTGCGCCGCTTGGCAGCCTCAGCGCCTTCAGCAGCCGCCCCGGCCCTCAAGGCTGATACCCTGAGATGGGAAGGCGCCAGTGTGTCCACACATGTTTCATCCCACACTAGAGCTCTTCCGCGTTCCCAGCGAATCAGCGACATCCCATCTGGCCTCTTGTCATCATTTCGTGTTACACCCCGGGGTTCCAAGGTGCAGGGAACGTTTATGGTAGCAAGAGCCCTTTTGATGATGTCATTTAAAGAGCCGTGGCGAGAAAGTCTACCTGCGCTAAGGTGACAATATAGGCCATGGAGCCCAGACCGATCGACGTCACTGCCGCATGGACAACGATGTGGCGAACATATCGGCGTTCCTAGGCGGAGACCAATATTATTAACCATAGCATAGATAAGGCTCAGAATACGGCTTACAGCATACTTCATAATTATAATAATTACCGTTAGTTAAAAGGCTCATCGATATATGAGTAGATATTAAAAGAAATAAGTATAATTATTTTATTTATGTACTTAGATAACCATAATTTCAACTTATATTATAATAGCTTGCCCTAGCTTCACACGGGCATTAATGTACTATCATCTCTCTTTCTTTTTCTAAGTTATATCCATGCGAAGCGGGAGCGGGTAATAAAGAATTCCTATGTTACTCAAGGATAATGTAGCATTGAAAGAATTTTTGAAATCGGTCTATTACTTTCCGAGTTTATTTGTTACAAACATACGAAAGTACAAATATTTCCTTTATAATTGACCGAGCGAGTGAAGCGAGCGAAGCGTCTCAGTTTCGAGACTAGCCAAAAATTCTTTTGTCCGTCTGTCTGTCTGTCTGTCTGTCTGTCTGTCTGTCTGTCTGTTCTCGCCTACAGGTCGCATTTCTTAACCGATTCTCATGAAATTTTGTAAGCAGGTTAAGCAACTAAATAGATTTTTTTTGTCGAGCCAGTTTTCCGAAATTTTTCAAAATGGCGGAAATATGGGGGTTTAAAATTTTAAAACTGTCATATATCCGCCATTTCAAAATATTTTCAAAAATGTGATTAGACTTTTTTGTTGCCATTATGAAAACGATATTTTTTTATTTGAACAACTTTTTTGTCTGAACACCTTTTTTATACGTTATACTTAAACGGGTTTAGGGTGACTCGCGAAGTCTAGCTGACTAAGCCGTGACGGATATACAATACAAATCCTCTTACAAAATATACTCAAACTATTTAACGGTTAATTCAGTCCGGGCTACTGAACACTTTCTTAAAAATACATATCTCCCCTGGGGTCCACGAAGTAATTTCTCTGATGTAGCTATAATGATTATTACTTATTTTGAGTTTCATAAGTGGTTCTATAAATTTTATCATATTTAACCGACTTAAAATAAAAGGGTTTTGCTTATATTACGATTAGTTTTTGACGTGACAACGTCTTATAAATTGGTTTGCCGGGTGACACTTCAAGAAACTGCGTTACGCTCCGCTCACGTTGTGCGCTCACAATGAGAGCGAGTGAGAGGCACGCGTCCCTTCCACTCGGGCATGGTTAGCCCGCCTAAGACCGAGAGAGACAGACATAAAAAGTCGTTGTCACGTAAAACTTTCGCCCGTATACCGACTTTACAGGCAACCAATTTTTTTTTTTCAGTTTCTGCTTATTTTGATTGATTGTTGGCTTGTTTATTAAATTTAGCAATTTGGTTGAGCGAACTTTCGTTTAATCGCTATCGTTGCTTGTCTGTGCTTCTGTAGTACTTTAAGTAATTATGCTACGAACTAACAAGAGATCAACAGCAATCAAAGCCCGCGAAGTAGCTTAACGAAGATAGTAAGAAACCAATGAGCAGCGGCAATACAAATAAACATTTAAACCTGGTTTTTCCAAAAACGAGCTGACTTTGTCATTTGAAAAATGATGGGTCATTTTTCGGTGAAAGACTACTGGTACAGAACTGAATTTCTGCATCACGGTAGACCTCATATCCATGGGATTGTATGGTTGGAAGGTGCTCCTGACATTTCAGAGCTAGATCGAATGTCATTTGAAGAAAGGGCTGTGATTGGCAACTATTTTGGAAATTTGGTCACAACCATGAATTCGCATATCGGTAAACCTTTACCGATAATAAAATTCATCCAAATCATGTACATTATTCTGAAATTATAATCGCGAGGTCTAAGTTCGTGGCGAACTACTAGTTTTAGTGTAAAATGTGTGAATTCAAGACAAGACCGTTATTGCGCAGAAGTCAAAAATTAATACCGTTTAAGTGAGCAATAACCCCTCTACATTTCACTCAGCACTAATCGTGCCGCTACTTGTAAGCCTGTGCAAAGCGGCTCCCTTTGTTGGAATTTTATAAGGTGAATCACATCAAATACCCGGCTTATGCATTATTATAATACATTTAGGTGTTACGCTTTGATTAAGGAATAAACATAATATATACCCATAAGTATAGGTTTATAGAAATAGTAAATACTAGCTGTACCCGCGGGCTTCACTCCCTGTGGGAATTTTGGGATAAATGGGAAAAATACCCGACACAAAATGTATAAAAGAGTACTCTATGTCCATCTCCGAGTCTCAAACTATATCCATACCAAATTTCATCCAAATCGGTTCAGTAGTTTTAGCGTGGAGAGGTAACAAACAAACAAGGATAGTAGGATAGCATAGGATGAGCGGATCTAGCCATATATAAACTATGAAACCTCCATAAATGATTTTTATTAAATATCTGTATGCTGTTCAAAATTAAGTTCTTCATTTCGTAGTTTCCATAGTACCGTAAAATACATACGAGTATAAGCAAGACACAAACGTGAATATATTTTGTTTTACAGGCAAGTTTGTAATAATTAATGTACGGTTTTGAGTCGACTTACGGTTCTGGGTTTTAACCTAGGTACTAGATAATATAAATTAAATGGACACATACATTAGTTTTTTCCAAATTTTTATATTCTCCAAGTACTCAAGTACTAAGTTGGTTACTTATTTGCACCTTAGCGTTTAATGGAATCGAGTACATAGTAATCGATTCAAAAACATGTTTCGCATCACTATTTCACTGCCTGACAGAATTGGGCGTTATTCCACTATCTGGCACGGCGCGACGGGGCGGTGACTGCGACGGTGACAGTAACTGTAGCGGCGGCAACGGTGACAAAAATGTATGAATTTATGAAGTTGTATGGTATGACACGCTTTTTCACAAGCGGGTAGCGGCCCCGGCACGGCAATGCTTTCCACCGGCTCCGTCACGGCAAATGGGCGTGGCCATTTCATTATTTTTAAGCGACCACACATTACTAGGTTGCCGGCCCGGACGGGACGGGCCTTCCGTGTCCGTTTTCACACATATCAGGGAAATCGTTCTCAGGGAAATCTGTGTCGGTGACTGATACGCAATGCACACAATGATGCCTTATTTAACACAGACGAATTGGCAATGATTGGAATAGCACTCGATAAAGAAGAAGAAGTTCACAACATACGTTCATATCATGTGTTTATGTTGCCCACTTAAACAAAATGTCGTCCCGGTAGTTAAAAATCGGATGGTACCGTCGGGGGCGCACGCCGTCCAAGCGGCCTCCGGGACAATGACGGCCCGGCCCTGAACTGTGAGAGTGAGTTCATGCAAATCATATACGTAACCAATTTTTCTTCATCCCGGCCGGGCTTCGTAGGACGGGCGCCCGGGAATGTATGGGCAGTGCTTTAAGAGTCATTTTTACTGCCCTGGATAATGATTTTTTATTCAGAAATTAAGCCTTAAAAACACTTCATGCTATGACGTCAGACCGCTTGACCTCGCAGGCGCTGTCTTCTACTTCACGGCACACATTTATGTCACTTGTTGTTACCCCTCCAAGTTGTGACCACGCCTGAGGTTGCTTAACCCGTAGAAATGTATGTAGTCAGTAACCCATCCTATTAGTGATAACGTCCGCAGAATTGAATAACCTGTAAAAGCGCGATGATCCATCCCAATAGCGACTCTGGCAATTCATCTTAACTTGGATAGGTCACTGTGAACTAGCTTGCCGTGGCACCGCCTCCCGCGCCATTGAAGATAGGCTAAAGTACCGGGTGACCGACCGCTGGTATAAGTGGAAAAACAGGGCTACGACTCGGCGCCGGGCCGGCGCTGGTGCCGCTGCAGTTCCGCCGTAGTGCCGCCGCCGTGCCGGGTAGTGGAACTAGTGGAAAAACGCTCTGTCTATTTGTGTCAGTTGGTTTGGTTGGTACTTGGTTTGGTTGTTTTGGGTGTGTACAATTTCTGATGATCATTCATTTGTTTCAATTAAATTTTTAAATAAAAACTAACAGAAATAATTAAAAAATACCCGACACAAAATGTATAAAAAGATTGGATTGATATTAATAATATGCGTTTTGCCATCAGGTAAGAGAATTTTCATTCAATACTACCAGTAATGTTTAGTTACCAATCAAAAGCGGTTCCATAGCTTGTTTTTCTTTTAATTTTCAGTTCTTTGCGTTCGCTGCTATCAGTGTGCATCGTCCCAGGATAGCAAAGGAGATGATACATGTGGGGCTTACAAGAAATTTGATAGAGAGAGTCACATAGCTGTGGAATGCACCAGCGATGAGTCTCACATGCCAGGATCCTTTTGTATGAAGCTGACTCAACAAAGTCCTCGAGGATTCATTTGTAAGTTACTAATAAATTCATCATATTGTAAGTGAAGATGTGTAGTAATTGGTATGTAATATGAATGAACATACTGAATAATTAAATGAAACAAATTCTCAGTCCGGTGTTTGTATGTGTACATTATGTGCCACACTGAGTTGCTACTACAATATAGAAATCAACTTGAGTGCACCATAAAAATACACAAAAATTACAAAAACAACAAGAAACAATATAGGCACAAAGGCAGACTTATCGCTATAAATTCAATCTCTTGAAGCCAACCTTTGGGTGAAAAAAATATAGTCAAAATTAAGTACACCCCTCCTGCTGCTCAGAGCTGCAGGCAGTTGTGTGTGTGTTTCGTTGATGCATCACATTGTGTGTGCTCTGCTTTCCGTGGGAATTTCAGGATAAAAACTATCCTATATCCTTTAACGGGTCTTAATCGATATCCTTACCAAATTTCATAGTTAGTATCCCATAACACAAGTCTCAAACATACTTGGTTAGCATATTGGTATACTCATATTGTCCGTATATATTTTATTTATTCAAAATGTATTTTAATTCTAGGGGATGGCCGTTGGCGTCAGGTTATCAGAAGATGCGCATCAATAGCCGACAATGGGGTCACTGGTGTATGTAATTGGGGTGTTTACCCCAACGGAGTATATTGGGAGGAATGCTATTGCTCGTCCGATGAGTGTAACGGTTCAACGTTCATACATTCATCTTTATACGTAATTGTAAGCACAAGCATACTTGCCTTTTTGCAAAGTTATATTTTATAAAAATTAGAGATATAAATACTGTGCCTTACAAATGACTGAAATAACTAATTGTCAATTTAGTATGGACTCAAGTTTACATGGTGAGTGGCAGTTGTTTGTCTAAAATCTTAAGGTTTTTTTTCTGGTTTTGCTATATTCAGTACTAGCTGTACCCGCGGGCTTCGCTCCCAGTGGGAATTTCGGGATAAAGAGTACCCTATGTCCTTCCCTGAGTCTCAAACTATATCCAGACCAAATTTTATCCAAATCGGTTCAGTAGTTTAAGCGTAAAGAGGTAACAAACAAAACAAACAATACAAACTCACTTTCGCATTTATAATATTAGTAGGATTTTATGTAATAATAATATTCTGAAACCTGTCAGTGATTATTATTATATGTAAAGTACTTGCCAACCACAGTGCAAACTTGTGTCCATAATATAGGATTAGAATAATGATTAATTAGGATTAATTAATCTACACTGATGAAATCTTATGACAATCGTGACTACAAATTAGTTATATTTCTATATAATATAAGGAACAAGAAATCGATGTTGTCTAATAAGTTTAGATACAAAACAAAGTTTATGGTAATGCCACAGCTCTGACACTCCATACAATCAGAGCACAAATATCACACAAACAAGGATGTCAACCTTTAGTTTATACTTGCACATCCATGATTGAGTAAGATTTCGACGCATTTACTCTACTATTTTATACTCTCTGTCATTATAGTATGGCAGTTGTCAAGCTATGACAGATTCATAGCGACACCAAGGAATAAGTACTACTACTCACGTACAGAAGTCTCACTCAGCAAAAAATTTAAAGAAATATCTACTTAATGTAGTTAGCGATATGGTTTAATTTAGCCCGCGTCGGAACACAGCAAATGTTCGTTCAGATACCTAGACATCCATTGCAAGCCAATTTCATTCTTATTACCCTCGACAAATGCGTGTCATTGATTTCTCACTCTGAAGTGGACGCCGCGCGCATGGTAATAATGTAGGTATATTTTCGATACCTAAACGGGGAGTGACGCAGGCCTGACAACACTACACATTCGTGCGAATCGCGAGGCGAATGACGAAGCGAATAACGAACACGCATATGTAAACAGTAAGTTCTGTATTCGCCTCGCGATTCGCGTCTTCGTACCGCGTGTACACATTCGTGCGAATCGCTAGGCGAATAACGAACACGAATGTGTAAATGCGGTATTAGTACTTATATTAATTCTGGGGTAAAAACAAAATTAAATGGCGAAAAGGGATGCATTTGTCAGTTTTGCCATAAACTGTTATTTTTTAGACTTATTAGCCAAACGGTATATGTAACTATGCAAAAGATTTTTTTATAAAATAACATTCCGTCCCATACATTCTTACAAATTACAAAAGTGATATTGCATTAAAGATACCATTTCATATAATTACTATTTTTTCCATATTTATATTGTATTCTCTTTTCTATATACATTGTGACATTTTTTAATAGGTACGTTGACATTTTTTAAATCTGAATTTCTATGTTTGTGTAATGTTGATGTATGTATATTTCTGTACGTCTATTTTTTTTTATGTAGGTATAATGTTATTACATTTTACATGACTTTATAAGAATCTCAATAATATGTTACGCAACTTAGTGTGAGGTAGGAAGCTTCTGAAAATCTCCCGACTTCTTTTATCTATTTACTATCTTTACTAAAAAGAATTAGGTCTATAAGGCCAATGAAAATATACCCAATTCATTATGCATTCTATTTTTATGTAACCTTTGTTACTCCTAATATAAGAACATTGATAATGTAGGATTTCAAGAAAGTCTATATTCTATTTACCATAACAGCACATGTGTCGTTATTTCGCCTAAAAGATACGCCTAGCCATGAACCTAGAACTTTTTTCTTTATATCTACCTTACTGCCAACATAAAAAAAAAACTTTTTAACATAACCGCTAGGAAGACGTCAATTCAAAAATATAAAGTTTCACCTAGTATCTACCAATCATGTCAAAAATGTTCATATTTTTCTTTATTTTGTATTGTATGTAGTAAATGTAGTCGTAGAAAAAGTATTGTATGCAACGTTGTATAAGTACGTAAAAAAGACTACTAGATGGTGTTCTTACGATGCTTGCTAAAGCTCGCATCGTAACCTGCGCCACTCAGATTTTTTGACGCTTCTTATACAACTGTTGCATAAAACACCATTAGAACATTTGCACACAATTTTGTAAGTACCTATGTAACTGTGTTGACCTTCACATACGGCCTCGCAGCCGCGGATGTTAACGCTCATTTTTATAAAAAAACTGCAATCTCTAAATCAGTTTATATGGAACTATGCTACGAATTTTAGGATTTTTTTCCTAAAATTGGTAGCATATATCTTTTTTCCTTTACTATTGGTATGACTTTTTAAGAGGTATTTTTTTATGAATATGGCGCTAAGACAACAGACAGCTGTGGAATTAATTAGTTAATCTACGTTGCTAATATATCTTTACATAATCAGATCACTCATAATATTAAAGTGTCACTTACTTTTTGTGTTCATATTTTAATCGATATCCGTCCATTTTTTACCTAAGTATATTGAGGCAATAAAATTGTTTGTAATAAAAACTCATTTGTATTTTATTTACTAAAATATCCACTAATTTTATTACTGAGTTAAAACTAATGTCGTGCGATTGTGCGAAGTTTTTCAACTGGTTGACGTTTTAAGTCAACCAGTTGAATAGCAATAGCAATATAGCAATTTTGCACGAGATGTTTGTGCTCAATCGGCAACCGTCGCGCGATGGTACATGACAGGAGCGGCGGCAGTTTCCGCTGTCAGTCAGACCGGGGATCAATCATCCCCGGTCAGGTCAAAATGAAAAATGATCTTTTTCAGTTTTGGATGCTTATCTATATTATGTACCAGTTGTGCCCGCGGGCTTCGCTTTCCGTGGGAATTTCGGGCTAAAAAAATATCCTACATCCTTCCACGGGCCTTAATCGATATCCTTACCAAATTTCATTTAAATCGGTCCTGCCGTTCACGCGTGTTGGCGTGACCAAGGGAAATAGGGATTAATTTATTAGGGTTCCGTAGTAAACAAGGAACCCTTATAGTTTTGTCATGTCTGTCTGTCTGTCTTTCGGTCTGTCTGTCTGCCTGTCTACCTACGTCTGTCTATTTTTTGTTAGAGTCAAGTGTCCCCGCCTTCTATCTGCTAAAAGGTTATATGTATATGGAATGGACATGTAAAAAAAATTACAGTAGTAGAAATACTTTTAGCTAAATTCAAAGGAAAACTATCAGAGCTTAGTAGTGTTTACAAATTAAAAAATTATAGGCGACCGACTCATAAAATGTACCGGGAAAAGGACATTTCATACAAATTTTATAGATAATTCGTTTTTAGACATTTTTAGTGGCGTGAACTCAAAATCGGCATTCGCACCTACGGAACCCTACACTGCGCGTGGCCCGACACGCACTTGGCCAATTATATATCGATTTGTTATAAAATATACTATCGTTGAGTTAGTATTCCATAACACAAGTCTCGAACTTAACCTTGGGGCTAGCTTAATCTGTCATTTGTCCGTATTATAAATATTATATCTTATACCTTTAAACTAGCAATTCTTGTACATATATTTATTTATTTATATATATAGTACCTGGGCGACCGAGCTTTGCTCGGTTACATCTCAAACAATAACTACATTTTTTAAATTGTCTAAAAACAATACAAAATAAAAAATTATATATAAATGTGAACATAAAAAAAACAAAAGTAAGTCACCGAGTGGGATTCGAACCCGTAACACTCTTTCTAGAGGTCTGCATCATAAACAGCTGAGCCAAAATGGATGGCGGCCGGTTTGACGTAATTAACGATCATATTCTGCGTGGAAAGAAAAACGCATGAAAACTCGAAAACACGCGTTTTCCTAAACAAGACTAATCTAGATCGATTGTTTACCCCCGAAAACCCCCATATGCCAATTTTCAGCGAAATCGTTAGAGCCGTTTTCGAGATCACAGAAATTTATAAACAGGATGTTCATTGTTGTCCCCGTCATCCCCGTGTACGAAAATTGAGTCCCCCAAAACTTTTGCAAGTATGTTTGTGGTGTGCATTGCTGCTTGCTTTTTCATTATGGTGATATCTATGTTTGAGTCCTAGATATCACAATACCGCCGGATGCTAGTTGCGGTTACTCCTGTTGCTCCTATTACGATCGGTACTACTATTGTTTTCGTGATCCATAGTCTTGCAATTTCAGTTTTTAGTAGGTGATATTTACTTAACTTTTCAATTTATTTTGCTCCTATACATTCGTCGAATTTATGTTCGACGGTATTATTTTATTTTAATGGGAAGACCAACAGCACTTAATATAAATAAGGTAACAGATTTAGACATAAAGAAGTCAATTACAGGTCCTCACATATACAGGGTGGCCAACTTGGAGGTATACAACTTTTTTTTGCCGCCATTTTGTTTTGGCGGTAAATATGACAGTTGTTGCATGAATATTATTTTGTGTAGATATGGCAAATTTATTATGGAGCGTTTTACGAAGGAACAACGTGTTTTAATTATTAAAACGATTAACGAAACATTAAAAAGAATGTTTCCCGGTCGATTAATTTCGTGAAACGGTGACATTGATTGGTCCCCAAAATCGCCTGATTTAACAGCTCCTGACTTTTTTCTGTGGGGCTATCTAAAGGGACGTCTATGCTAACAGGCCAATGAACCTTTAGCAATTAAATCAAAATATTTGAGACACAGTCACTGAGATAACGTAGGAAATATGTGAAAATGTGATGAAAAACGCGATGAAAAGGGTTCACATCTGTGATGCTGCTAGAGGTGGACATGTCTGACATTATTTTCCATGTTTAACTGCCGGCCCTAAATATTATATTTAACAAGGAATACTTGATATATTTTATATTTCATAGAATAAAAAAACAAAACTAAAGTGTATACCTCTTATTTGGCCACCCTGTAGATACTGTATAGGTTAAAAATAAAGTTAAACATAACAATATTCCACGCTACATGATAAAGTTATATAAAACAAATGTATTCTAAATGAAAAATCAATAATCGACGTAACTATATAGCAGATTATCTTATATATATAGAGATATAATATTTAATAATACAAGCTTAAGTATAAGATATAGTAAGATATTTAAAAAAAATATAGAATAGACATAATATAATACATAAAAAAACACTGCTACGTTACTAGAGAATATAGAAATATGGATATTGAGAAAACTTTTAACATTCCTCTTCTGTTTGATTGGTTAAGAGATTAAGTACGTACCTAAATAAGACCTTCAATCCAATAAAATCTGGACGACCCTGCAAATATTTACCGTTAAGTACCACACAGTCCTTTCATTCATCAGCTTCGTTCAATAGTACGCAAAATACCCGTTTTATCCAATATTTATATTTATTTAGGCCCTTTTTATAAGCTTTTATTTAATTTTACCTTTCCTGTTACTTGTGTGTCTGTAGTCAAATCTTGTCGGAGAAGGCCTTTGTACTTAGGGTCAGTTCACACTGAGTCGCGTCTCAGTTTTAATTGACTGTATTTAAATCTTGTCAGATGACGCCTTTGCCAAGTGCTTATTAGTATTTTAGATAAAAGCATGTTTTTAAAAATAGTTCTAATAATTACCTACTTGTTCATCAATGATTGTTTGACGACCATGATGGCGTAATGGTTAACACGCTAGTTCGCCATTTCAGAGGAAGTTTTGAGTTCGATTCCCAATGAGGGCAAGTTGGAAAATGGTCTTTTTCCAAAGCATCCTCTCTACAAAAACTAATATTGACTATGGTTGATCACGAACCCGATGCAAAGTGTGTTGATTAGGCGCAAACTCTCCCTTTATGAAGGAGGCTTTTAGACCAGCAGTGAACTTGCTGTAACTGATAATGATGATGTCGGTACTCACTACGTTCAAGTTTCTACTGTTAGTTTTCTTCCTGTTAGTATCCGGCAGAGTAGAATATGACCACAACAAGTCAAATAGAAAATACAAGCTAAACAAAGCTTATAAACATCAATGAGACCTCTCCAACCGGTCAGGCCAGCGTGGAGAGTGTGGACCAATGGAGACAAAAAGACCTAAAGATGACTTTGGTACATGTATCAATGATTAAAACTAACGTGAGATACAATCATTATTATATTAACACATTCAAGTTCAAGTGAGTGTGTCGCGAGCCGGTGCGGTGTACGGGCCTGTAGTCATATTCGCCCTGATGAAGACCTCCGGATGAGGTCGAAACATGTCGGCAGTAGTGAGTAACTCGTTCACTAAATATAATAATGTATTGTACAGTCATTGAAAAAATTTAAAGATTTAGTGACGCCTCATTACCTTTCCTCTAGCTCTGATTTATATCTCTTTTCTTCTTTTCTTATCACTGGCTACTTTTTATTTACTTTCCTTAATGTTCGTATGTACCAATTTTATAGTTTATGCATTGTATATTACTTTATTGTTCGTTTATGTGTTATAGTATGTACTCCTATTATTTAATTGTATAGGTACTTTTTTTTTTCTACACTGTAATACTTTAACTGCGCCAACTCCCCCACATCTTTTATAGTCTTCTTTACCCAAAGGTTGGCTGGAAGAAATCACTTTAGTGATAAGTCCGCCTTTGTACCTACTATATTTTAAATGTACTTTTGATTATTGTCACTTAGTAGGTGCAATAAAGAAATTATATCTTATCTTATGTATCAATGAATGTATAGGCTTTTACGAGTAGGTAGTTAGAAGTAGGTACCTACCAATCCCCAATGATTCGATGCGTTCGCTTCGAGCGTGATTGTCGCAATCAAACAGCGTGGAACGGCGGATATTGAACGCAACAGTAATCAAAGTGCCGTGTGGCGTGTATGCCATACTAACTGTATGCCATATACTAGTACCTAGTATAAGTACCTTCGTGTTTAACTGACTTCCGAAAAAGAAGGAGGTTGTCTTCGATCTTTATTTTATGTTTGTTCACCGATTAGGTATTCGAGGATGCCTAGACCAATTTGGAAAAATCTTTTTTGTATAAAAGGATAATAATATAGCAGGTTGACATGAAGAGATCCCTACATGGGATAAGTCCGCCTTTGTATCTTTGCTCTTTCGAATTTTTTGTACTTTATTTTGTTTTTTGGTACAATAAAGTTATTACAAACAAACAAACAAATATATTTGTCAGGTATCAAATTTTCAAAATCGGTTGTGTAGTGTAGGGGTGAAGTAGGTTTATAGTTTTGATAAGGTTGTATAAAAAAATTAAAGGTATTTCGAGAGCCTAGATATTTTTTAACGAAGAAGTTGTTCAGATATACGCAATAAATCTTCCTCAAGTATTTGTCGACTCTTATGTACACTCGATATAAATAATGCCGTTCGTGCACAAATATTTATTTGAAACTTGATTCCTTAGTCTAAAAGTATGCTTAAAGTTATTCTATAATTTTATAAGGTGTTTTTCCAACTTTGGTAACAAATTCATTTCGTAGCCTTGGCTTAGCCAAATTTTTATTTTATTTAACTTTATTACAAATGTAATAGGCGGACTTAAAGCCATAGGCTTTATCTACTAGTCAACCCACTGGTGATGCCGAAAATAAGAAGGCTTTAGAAGGAGGTGCAAAATATGTAATTTTGAAAGATTTACTAATAATAATATAAGATATAAATATATATTTCATAAATACTATAATATATACCAATAAACTTACATTCTAATAATACATAACAATATTATACCTAATAATAGCCTAATAGTTATTCTGGGCTCCTATCAATTATTTATAACTATAACACCTCTACGCCCGCGTTGTCGCAGTCGTAGACACCTCGTAGCAAACCTTGTAGCGCTTAGTAGCTTCGCTACGAAAACTTTCCTTTTGTGAAATAATTACAATTAGAAATTATTTTTAAGTTCTTAAACTGCGCCTTGAACACATATTTAATGTTCATAAACCTTTTTTGTTGCGTCTAAAATTTTAAACAAGAGATATCTACATCTTTCGTGGTCGCCAACTGACAGATAGAGTCTGCCTGCGACTATGAAAAGATGTAACTTAACTTTTATCAAAAGAGTTTAAGTAATAATAAGAGATTAAATTTACCATAATTTAAAGGCTAATACAGCTTTTAAATATTACAACTAAATGGCAAAACTGCTTACAAACGGTAATTAAGATTCCAAGCAAATTAAATTAATGAAAACAATTACTGGAGAGCTTTCATAAATTTCACCTAAGCGGTAGACGAAGGAGGTACGTGTATCTGGGAAATGTCCTTTTCATAATAATGAATTATCGTTGCTCATTGAGCCCTTGCTAGTCGTCTCTAGCCGATCTTCGGATGCCCTCGCAGATGCCCGGCGTTTGAAGAATGTAGTTTGTATGATTCATTGGTCCTGTTCTGACTCATAGATGAGTTCACGGTGCGAGCGAGTCAGTATGCGTCGGTCGCAACTCCCGAGCGCGTATTTTCATCGGAATCCCGGTCGAGGCTTGATATTTTCCCGTAGGTTTCAACCCTCAGTCCTCTGGCGTCCGCGGAGGGAAACTCACACATTTCCTGCATTTTCACCGGCTACGCAGTTTCATGTGGAATGATTAAGTAACCATTCGGTGATGAACGGTTTTAACGCCGTGGTAAAACCGTTTAGGTTCTGTGTTCATTGAGTTTTAGTGACTGATTTGGATTTAGTTCTTTTTTGTTTTGAGAGGTTTTTAATTGACGATTAGTGGTTCTGAAAGTGAAGTTAATTCATTGTCTCGTGAAGTCTCGTCGCTCTCCATTGCGAAGGAGCTGGGATTTTTCTTGTGACGTGAGTATAGTTATTTGTATTACAGATACTTTATCACGTCTTTATCCCTGACGGGGAGACAGAGCTCAGGGCTGTAAGACCCAAAGGCCACGCTCAGCGTGATGGTAGGCGTTAAAATGGAAAACAAAATCAAAATAGTGACGGGTTGCTTGCCGCATCGCCTCTTAACAAGATTCAAATTTCACCTATTTCCTCTTACGGTCTGCACGGGAAGAGAAGCAGCTATTATTTTTTTCTATCAATATAATCTAAGTTTTTTCATTTCTCATAGAACAGCCCTAAATATTATTGGTATTATACATAAGAATTTTTTAAAGTATTCCTGATTGGAAGGTAGGCGTTAAAATGGAAAACAAAATCAAAATAGTGACGGGTTGCTTGCCGCATCGCCTCTTAACAAGATTCAAATTTCACCTATTTCCTCTTACGGTCTGCACGGGAAGAGAAGCAGCTATTATTTTTTTCTATCAATATAATCTAAGTTTTTTCATTTCTCATAGAACAGCCCTAAATATTATTGGTATTATACATAAGAATTTTTTAAAGTATTCCTGATTGGAATTTGATTAGAGTAGGGGTGAGGGCTAAAGGTTACGACCCTTAACCCGCTAAGTCAAAGGACACGAAGCAAAGTAACTCAGAAGAAAACCGGGTTCTCTTTGATGTACCTACATCTATATTTAAATTATAGTAATAATAACTAATTTTTCCTGTTGTATCATGCACTTCAGCAAATATGTTTTGTTGACTGAATGTCAATTATTTTGTGTGTAGTATGTTCGTTTATTCCACCTTTTTAGTTTTTTTCTGTAGGTACAATGTGTCAGTCTTAATTTACGAGTATACAACGAGGAAGGAACATACCCATAATTAAACAAACCACGGGCTTTACTAGATCACTATAGTATAATAAAATTTAAATAACAGTCAACAGCTTAAAAAAAAAGTGTTCAGCCGCCCGGGAAATTTGTATGGGAATGTCGTTTTTTTTTTGTTTTTGACCGCATAATATAATGGAGTAATACAGCCTGTGGTTTATTTATTACGGTTATGTCCCTTCCACGTTGTAGGTACACGCATAGGCGTGACTAAACAGTCAATATTTACTTCATCAGCACAATGGTAGCGCACGCCGTTAACGTGAGGGTCGTGGGTTCGAATCCTTTTCGTGGCGAAATTTTTCATCAGATGTTTTAAGGTGGAAAATGTTTACTAGTTCCTTTATTACCACTGCTATTTTTATCAGAAATCTTTAAAAGAGATTATAATAATAGATAGATATAAAGATATAATAAGAAACTCTTGTGCTTTCGCAACTTACATGTCTGTCTGTCCGTCCGCGGCTTAGCTCAGAGATTGTCAGGTACTGGAAAGCTGTAAAGGCAAACTACAACGGATAAGTCAACTTCGCCTAAATAAAAAATAATATAATATACCACTCCGAAATGAAGTTATAACTTAAAAACAGAAAATTATGGAAAACCGGCTGCGCCTAAATTAGTTTAAGGTGTAAGCTTCCTGCATACCAAGTTTTATTAAAATTGATCCATCCTATTTCGCGTGAAGAAGTAACAAACACACACACACTCGCAAACTTTGGCCTTTGTAATATTAGTGATGTGATAAAGTTCCCTATGTATAAACATCGGGACTCTACTTTGAGCGTGGACCGACACACACTTGGGTAGATATTTATTGGTAAGTAGGTTTTAAAAGAAGATTATTAAGTATATAATAATTATATTATTGTATGATTTACGTTTTAATTAATTAGTCATTTTGGAAACCCTTGGGAGAGGCCTATGTCCAGCAGTGGACGTTATGTGGCTGAAATGATGACGTTTTAATACCACTTTTGGTGAAAAAGGTAAAATTAGGCAGATAAATTTTCTTCTTGTCTTTTTTGAAAAGGCATTTTAATATTAAATGTTTGAAATGTGTGAAGCTGGTAAATGATGACTTAGTATAACAAAATATAAACAGAGTCCCTTTGTCTGCCAACCATGTGAATACTCGTTGTTCGGCTTCTGCACCGTAATGCTGACTTCGATTATTGCCGCAGATTTTAGTATGACGGTATTGTTATGAAAAGCTCGAAAATTACAAATGTTAACGAAAATGGCGCAATGGGAGGCTAGTAGACATGGGTAATCTCAACTCCAAGGTGCATTTCGGCTCACTTAATCTTAATCCTCATTCGGTACCAACTCATCTTATTGATTCCTACTCACTTATCGACTCTGGCTCCATGATCTTCTAAGTTTCGCTATTGGGTCTTGGATCAAAAAAATACACACGTCCGTCTTGCTTAGGTCCAAAATCTAACAAGACAACATAAGGGACTACCTGAATTTTCCGCGGTCCAGTGGCACCCTCATTTGAAATAAATCATTTCAAAGGAAACGGTGATATCATTTTAAATCGTGTCTTAACCAAACCTTAGATAAACCTTCAAATACTGTTTACAGTTTAAAGTGAGAACGTGAAGCTTTTGCGACAAACGGCCACTTTTAGCTAATGTGTGTAGAAAAGATTCATGTTATCACTTTAAACCATAAACAGTCGTTTTAAAAATACTTTGAAGTGTTTTAAAATTGTGTTTTGACGAAGCTCCCATAGATACCCATTTAGAGCTTGGTCAAGACACAATTTTAAATGATATCTCCGTTTCCTTTCAAATGATTTATTTCAAATGGGTGCAGCACTGGACCCCGCCTCGATGCGGACATCTAAGCCGAAGGCTAATAAAAAAGTTATTGTCTAGAATAGCCTACGTTTTCCCTAAGTTTTCTTCGGATGTGTACTTAAATTACATGTCAAGTGAGAGGTAAACTCGCGTGGGCAGATTAAAGGAGATAGCAAAGTTTAATGGTTTTTCTTTTGATTTACTTTACCACGGGAGGAACTTTTATACATCTGTAGACACGGCAGTGCTCCGCCAAGGCAACATAATCAAACTGGTGAAAAAAGAATGTTTAACTTGTGTAACTGCCAGATTGCCAAGAATTATTTTATTATACATAATGAGAATTAATTATTTATTGTTGAAAAATCATCATTACCATCATCAGGTCTTTTTATCTCCACTGCAGGAGCATGACCATCTCTGTACTACTAGAACCATATTGGGCCAGAGCAGCCTCCTCTCCACGCTGGCCAAACGGGTTGGAGAGGTTCTCATTGATGTTTAGGTATAAGCTTTGTTTTGCTTTTATGTTTTGAAGACTTGGTGTGGTCCTAGTCTACTCTGCCAAAAACCACACGGCTTTATTGGTGAATGTATTTTCTGATTTCGGAAATGCTGGACTATGGACAATGGGGCCCAAGTATATGGCTCTCCGTTCCGTATCTTCGCCAATTTTGACAAAAGGATGGTTGGTATTACTCAAGAAGTAGGTAAATAAGCATAGCTAAATAATCAGCGAGGGAAGACTGTTTAATACAAGTAAATCCGCGTTCTTCTCGGTTGCTTTACATAATATCATTTGAGGGACAAATGTACAGCACATTATTAAGTACATCTTTAAATACCTAACTAATAATCCTTCTCTTTTTGTATTTGAGTAAACATAGTGAAATTTATTGCCCTATGACTCGTTTATGCACAAATACAAACAAACAAATTGAAATATTCAGACCGTTTGAAACTTAGCAAAGAAATATCTCAGAAGGATTTTATTCCTTTGTTCCTTTTTACGGTCGGATAGAATTGTACTTAATCTTGTGGACGCATTTATTCCCGATAACCATTCTATTTCTGACTAAAAAGGATTTTCTTGTATCAAAGAAGCGGTACTTCAAATTATTGTTTCTGTATGGAAAACAAATGTAAAGACTTTTTTTCTTTGTGGATTACAAAATTGGTTTTTCCTGGAAAATTTGTAGGTAATAATATTTTGCCAGGACATAGTGTATTCATTTGTTTTCTGTCTTTACTGAATAAAATAAGTATCGGTACCTACATATAAATAAGTACAGATCAGTCAAATGATATTTAAAGAAAATAGTACAAAGGGGGACTAATGGACTTACAACAGGAAAGTAGCGCTTTTAGTCAACCAAAAATTAGAAAGTACAATCTGAGTTATCTCATTTAATGTATTATTATATCATATTGACTGACCTAAAGCTTTAAGCTTAATATATAAACTTTTAAACTAATATTAATTAAATAAAAAAATATTTAAAAAAAGGAAAAGCGTGATTACAGACATACCCACATAAATTGTGAATTTTCAATACATAACTACGATCAGAATATTATTTTTTAGCTATGTCTTGATCTTACAAAACAAAGTGTTACCACCAATATAGGGTAATTCCGGGGAGATGGTCGTAAGTTAGAGATGGCCAGTTCATTTTTTGAGAACATTTTGCAAAATTGATTTATTTTAAACCAGTCTTTAATCACTAAACTATAACGTTAATCAACAATTTTTTATTAAACAAAAATATTAAAAAAAGTCCTAAAAAAATGTTTCTTAAAAAATGAACTGGCCATCTCTAACTTACGGCTATCTCACCCTGAATCACCCTAGTCGAGCTGAGAAGGTATTAGGTCATTTATTGCGTGTCTACCTAGTTCTATAAATTAATCTAATCAACTACCTAATCAGTAATGTAACAAGAACATACAAATACGAAAAGTTACGTGTCTGTATACTTACCTATAAAATTTTCGTATTTGTATTATAGTTTATTATAACAACATAACACTACGTGTGTACATGAAAACTATATCCTGACAAAAACAAGCTACAAAATCAATATACGATAATTGTTTGTGTAGCTACACAAACAGTGGTTTGTTTACATGTTTCAAAAGTTCGGTGACCCTGTAGGAGTATCTATCTATGTATAACATAATTAAATTTTTAAGAAAAAAAAACAACCGACTTCAATTTATTTCAGGAGTTTTCTCCATATCTCCGAAGTTCTTCATCACTTCTTCACCAAATTAATATTGGACCAACTTGGGAGTAAGGGCTTTCAAATAAAAAAAGAATCATCTAAATCGGTCCCCGGTTGACGAAAATATCGCGTAACATACATACAAAAAAAAACATACAATCGAATTGATAACCTCCTCCTTTTTTGAAGTCGATTAAAAAAAGGTATTACCTTCGCTAAGGATCTCGGTACAGGGACACCGGGCGTAGTCCGCACTTGCGTAAGGTGACCTAAAAATTTCTTGAGCTACTCCGTGCTTCGGAAGGCACGTATAAGCCGTTAGTCCCGGCTGCCATAATTGTACGGCAGTCGTCAAGTTATGTCAGATGCCTTTAAGCAGCCTGAAAAGCTGACACTAGTGTTAGCCACTTACACACACGAAAAACAAACAAAACATCATGTAAGGCAACTTCGGATGTGATCAGTACTTAAAACCACTAGTGGCATAATGTCTTTAACTCATCAGTTCTTAGGATGCTACTTAAGAGGTACGTTATCATCGTCAAGCTATGCTAGATGCCTGTAAGCAGCTTGAAAATTTGACAACAGCGTTGGTCACTTAACCCGGCCTAGATTTGATGACGTCAGTGAATCTAGACGGACGGAGCAATTTGAAGTGCATGTGCATTGGAAGCCATTTATATAGTGTTTACAATGACAAGTTCAAACCAATTGGCTAGATTGAATGAGTCACGTGGCAATTGAAGCAGCAATAGACGGACCATAACATACCAGTACCTACTTATAATTAAATGCCACAAATGAATACTTAGAAACTTTATAGAAATGTGAGTAATAGGCAATAGGACCTATGGATAAAGTATCATTGTAACGCATAATAAACGGGTTGAGTTTCTACGCAAATTCGCGAAAAACAGCCACTTTTGGCAAATATGCGAAGCAAAGCTTCACGTCCTCATTCCAACTGTAAACAGTATAATATATATATAATAAAATAACAGTATATAATAGTAGTTCATAAAATAGGTCAAAAGGTTATCAAGTGCATGATCAGACCAAAATTTAATTGATGTCTCCGTTTCCTTTTAAATAATTTATTTCAAATGGATGCAGCACTAGACTCCGAACAATATATGTATGCCTTTAACTTCTTACCAACTTATTATGATACTTAGTGTGCTTTTATGTAAACAATATAATTTGGGGCTAGTTCAATTATTGTTATTTGTCCACAGTTATATAGGGTATATTTATAAAGCCAACCTATTTATTACTCATGATTATAACACTAAATTACAATAGTATTTATTGACGAATGGTCAACCTTGACATGCTTGTCCACTACTCAGGAGGTCCCGGGTTCGATCTTTTCCTGATTGGCCTGTGTCTCACATGTTAATCTATTTATGTATTTGTTATAAAATACACACGAGTATCTACGAGTTTTTATAAGTATCTATAAGTTTTTATAAGTATCTACTTACGTTATGGGATACTAACTCAACGATACTTACTTGGGGGCTTACTCAATCTGAGTGTTTTGTCCATATTTTTTTTTATTTATTCCCAAAATAAATGTAGGTACCAAATTACCAATAAAACATTAAAAATAAATTTTCCGGTCCGATTTCCCGTCTTTTTTCGCAAAAATTTGATTGGCGACCAAATGAAAGACCGCTGCGATCGTGACGTATAGAATTAAAGCTTCAGTATTGTTATGAAAACTACCTGCAATCCGCGGTGTTACCCGCGCCTAAAGTAGCCTATCTGTTAATGCTAGGTGTCATAATTACCTATACAATGTCCTTTTTAATAAAGTACAAATATTTTAAGGGGTGATTCAGTCCATCATTCCTAACAACTATTCCTAATAAATGTATACCGAAATATGAAAAAATATTTTCATTTTCCATACTACTGATATCACGTGACTAGTTCGGTTTGTATGATAAGCTGAAAAAAATTTTTCGTATTTCGATATACATTTATTGGGAAGAGTTGTTCAAAATGATGGACTGAACCACCCCTTAAAATATTTGTACTTAATTAAAAAGGACATTGTATTATGCATACATAAATTTTATCAAAGTCGGTCCAGCCGTTTGCACGTGTAGAAGTAACAAACATATATACACACTTACAAACATTTGCCTTTATAATATTGTGTGATATTGTAATTAATTCATTCCTTATCGTTGGAAACTTGAAATTCAGTAGCCAAAGACGCATTGCTAGCGTTTTCGCAAGCCGACCATGGTTTACAGTTAGATTGATAATCACAAGCGGCATAATAGAGCATCTCGGACTTCGGAACGTCCCGGCTGTCAAGAGTAGGTGATAGTTGGATCCTTATAGGCAGCTAACCAATTTGTTACTCAATATGGCCATCATTGGTCACTGACACATATGAAAATGAAATAAAAACTTTACAAACATGTTATTCTCCACATCACCCGTTTGGTTGACTGGTAGATAAGGCCTTCATCAAAATTTTGAAAGTTTGCTAAACCTATTTTATACTATGTGATTTGAATTACTTTGTGTGATTCCGCCACCAGTTAGTTCATGCAAACTATTGCCGGCCGGCGCCCACCCACTACTGTCAGTCCCAGCAGCCCGTGTGCACCCGCCACCAACAGTCGATGCATGATTCCTCCCATGCTGCTGCATCCGCTGTGGCTGCAGCAACATCGGATGTCGTATACGCGACGCGACTTCCGCAAATAACACCTGAATCTATTAACTAAACCTATTTTAGTTAAAATATTTTTTGTCTTCTTCTTGCAACGACAAAATTTTAAAAGAGTGTTAGGGACAAAATATATTTTTACTAAAATGTTTAGCAAACGTTTGTAAATTTTTTGAATAAAGCAATGCTTGAAGTCCTCTAGGCTAAGTCAGTTTATTTAAACGCACTTGTATTTGTGTAAAAAGTTAAAATAAAAATAAAGAAACTAGGTTAAAGCCGAGATTTAAACGGCGGACCTCTTTCAACAGCCATGATCGTGACGTATAGAAATGGAGCTCCAAATTTATTATGAAAACTTTATTGCTTCCTGGCACTTCCCTGGAAACTGGAAGGCGGTGGCTCGAGGCTTTATCCGACACGAAGATGAGATTTTTAACCCCTACTAAAATATGAACTAGGGTGGATATTGTCAATTATTAAAACTCATGTTTGCCTCCTGTTTTGAGATAAATAGAGTCAAAAGATATTTCAGATTTTAGATTTTTTATCCTACCCATAACATTTTTTAAAATAACAGTTGCATTTTTTAAAATATACCGTTTATATTTTCAGTGGATAATTGGGTATAAAATATATCTACTTATCATCATCATCATTTTAGCCGCATAACGTGCACTGCTGGACTTAGGCCTCTCCCAAAGATTTCCAAAATGACAGATCTATATCTGCTTATATTTTTACTTAATTAAATGACCTATAATATTAACAAAATACACGGACGGTGTGGCCGTACATCGGTATAGGTACTTGTACTTTCAGTTAAGAGGAAAATCATTAGCATTTAGTTCCGGTAAACGACATTTACTTTTATTTTAAAACTTAGCAATAAAATTATAAAGCAATTGGTATATTGCTATGAGCTTATTTTTAAATAGCTTGTTCCAATTAGACGAATGGGAATTGTAGGTTTTCTGTATATGACAATAGATTTGAATATATTGATATCGGCTCTACTACAGTAGCGCGACGAATATAATATACAAATCATGTTTCTACCTTAGTAAAAAGGGTTTGATTGGTACCCTTAGAGAAACCGAACCATATATAAGAATATCACAAGCGTGAAGTGATAAATAAAATGTAAACCCAAACCTAAGTAATGTAAAAGTTTGTTTTTGTTTTCGAGTTTGTCTTGACTTCTGAAGGAAGTCTGATATTGATCCATCGGAAGGTCCCATGTACAAGTACGAGTAAGTACATAATGCCTACATTCAGCTTAAGCATATGTATCTTTCCTATATATTATAACTTGTATTCAATCATACCGTAATCAACGTCACAAATACGTTGATAGTAATAGGATAAAATACTTATATTGTAGTTGTAAGCTTTAAGTATATTAAAAAGGTACTGTTAGTGTGTAAGTAGGTACTTATAAGCGGTGTAGTGGTATTTTTTTTATTAGCCGTTCATGTCCCACTGCTGAGCAAAGGCGTCTCCTCTTTTCCTCCTAATTCTCTGTCTCTGGTTTTACTATTTTATCACGCGTGGCTTGAAAGTAAAACCTCAATTCAACTCCTTACTATGTAAGACAACATTATAATACCAACTAAGTATGACAATAATCAAAAGTATCATAAATTATACATGTTCTTATATTAGTGTTCGTGACTATTTATAAGACACATAACAGTAGAGGAGTAGAAAAAAATCTTTATTGTACCAACTAAGTAAGACAATTACCAAAAGTACATTTAAAATATAGTAGTTTCAAAGGCTTATCACTAAAAGCTATTTCTTCCAGTCAACTTTTGGATAAAGAAGACTATTGTCACGAGAGTGGGTTGGGGATAGGAAAGGAAACACCAATCCTATGGAATAGTGCCTTTATTTGCAACTCTAGGGTACTCACAGTTGTCACAGGTATGTACGCGGCGACGTCACTGCACTGTCACTCGCACGGAAACGTCACTGCACTGTCTTGCGCGTGGAAACGTCACTGCACTGTCACGCGCGGAAATGTCACTGCACTGTCACACGCGTAAACGTCACTGTACTGTCACGCGCGGAAACGTCACTTGCGCGTATTTACCGCACTGTACACTTTACTTCACTCACTATTACACTTCACTTTTTACTCACTACTTCCACTTTTACTTTTCTTCCTTTTCTTCTTCCTTCTTCCTTCTTCGGATTTTACTTCCAAACTAAACTGGCGTAGTCCGCGCCTTGTTCCGCTTATATACCCCCCGGGTGCGAACAATATCGCATCAAAGTTCTAAACTTAAGTCATAAATTTTCTTTTGTCTTCTTTTATTTCTGGCCCGTATTTTCATTCCAATTTAATCTAGAGTTATCTAGAAACTTCTTACAAAACTTCAAAAACACTATTCGTGACTGTGATTTGAACCTGGGGTCTATGGATTCACAGTCCAACACCAAGACCGCTAGGCCAATCGTGTGCTGACGTGAGTGACGAAATTTCCCTTTAGATGAATTCTCGTAGTTTGAATTTGTGACGTTGACAATTTGACATTGTCATTATCACTTATCATCCTACGCGACACTGCCCCCTCTCGAGACATGATCGTCCCGATCATTATTGCTTCCATGATAACGTGCCAATCGATCCACATGAACTATTTTGAGAGGACTGCGAGGATTACGCAGAATTCGGTAGGTCACGTCGTTAATTCTGGTGATAATTTTGTAAGGTCCTTCCCAACTTGGTTGTAGCTTTGGAGATTTCCCTTTTCTCCTCACCGGATTATGAAGCCAAACCAGTGTTCCTTCCTCGAAGCTGAGGCCATTAGCTCTTCGATCGTAACGAGTCTTCATCCGTTCACTAGCTTTAAGCCCAGCCTCTCTAATCTGCTCATAGACGTCAACCATCTTAATCCGAAGGTCATTAGCGTAGTCGGTTATTCCTTTTGGGGTATCTGATGGACAACTTGATAACAAATCAGCTGGCAATTTCAATTCTCTTCCAAAATTGGCATATGCTGGAGTAACTGTAGTGGTCTCATGCACCGCAGTCCTATAAGATAAGAGGAATAGTGCAATATACTCGTCCCAGTTTTTCTGATGGCTTTCTACCACTTTTGCCAGATGCCGTTCCAATGTTTGGTTAAACCTCTCAACCATTCCATCTGACTGCGGGTGATACGGCGTCGTCCGAGTCTTATGGATTCCCATGATTTCACAGACTTCTCGGAATACCTGTGATTCAAAGTTTCGACCCTGATCACTGTGCATCTCCAATGGCACACCAAATCTACAGAATACTTCGTTCACAAGCTTTGTCGCTACGGTGGTAGCCTCCTGATTAGGTAGTGCAAATGCTTCAGGCCATTTCGTGAAGTAGTCCATTACTACCAAAATGTACCGGTTGCCAGCATTCGTAATTGGAAACGGTCCGGCTATGTCAAGAGCTACTCGTTCCCAAGGAGCTCCAACATTATACAACCTCATGGCTCCTCTGCTTCTAGTCTGTGGTCCCTTAACTGCCGCACAACTCTGACATTTACGGCACCAGTCTTCTACATCATCTCGGCAGTGTAACCAGTAGAAACGTTCTTTAATTTTTGTGAGAGTTCTTCTTATCCCCAGGTGTCCGCCGGAAGTACCATCATGGAAAGTTTTTAAAATCTCCCTTATCTTCTCTCTGGGGACGACCAATTGTAGATGGCAATCTTTACCTTGAGTACTTTCCCATTTTCGGTAGAGTAATCCATCGTGTAACACCAGGCTATCCCATTGCGCCCAAAGACTCTTTGTAGCCGTACTGTATTTGGCCACTTCTGACCATTTTGGTTTAGTTCCACTTCGTAGCCAGTTCAATAGTGGTTGAAAGTCTTTATCATGTTCCTGAGCCTTTTTCATGGCGTCATTAGTCCAATTTTCATCTACGGAATCAGTACGGATTAGCCGGATGTTTACTTTTTCCTTCTCTTCCCGCCGATTGCAATGCTTGCAGTCCTCCAGGCAAGGTCTTCGAGACAGAGCATCCGCATTGCCATGACTCTTTCCTCCTCGATGCTCAATTTCAAACTCATACTCTTGGAGTAGCTCAATCCACCTGGCCACCTGCCCTTCAGGATTTCTGAATTCCAATAACCATTTCAATGCAGCATGATCAGTCCTTACAAGAAATTTGCGGCCAAGCAAATATTTCTTAAAATGTTGCAATGTCTTAACCACAGCCAACAATTCTCTGCGAGTTACGCAGTAATTTCTCTCTGGCCTTGAAAGAGATTTGCTGAAGTAGGCGATTACTACTTCCTGATCTCCTCTTTGCTGAGATAGAACACCTCCAATACCGGTGTTACTTGCATCAGCGTCTACAATAAACTTGCCTTCTATGTCAGGATATCCGAGGATAGGGGTTTCACATAGACGCATTTTGAGGTCCTGAAAAGCTTGCTCACAATCTTCATCCCAAGAAAATGCTCCTTTCTCTTCTGTCAACCGATGTAATGGCTTCGCGATATCGGAAAATCCTCTTACGAATCGTCGATAGTAAGAGCATAGACCCAAAAATGCTCGTACCTGTGTCTTATCTGTTGGTGTTGGCCAATCTTTTACTGCACTTATTTTAGTAGGGTCAGTGGCAATACCTTGTTCTGAAATAACGTGACCCAAGTAGTTGACCTGACGTTGAAAAAATGAACATTTCTTTGGACTTAGCTTCAAATTTGCACTCTGTAGTTTTGAAAACACGCTTTCAAGCTTCTTGAGATGATCATCAAAATCTCTTCCCATTATAATGATGTCATCTAAATAGACCAAACAGGTTTCTCCTAGTATACCTGCCAGCACATGTTCCATCAACCTTTCAAATGTTGCTGGCGCGTTACATAGTCCAAATGGCATAGTTTTGAACTGCCATAATCCCTTGCCGGTTGAAAACGCAGTCTTCTCTTTATCCTTAGGATCCAAATCTACTTGCCAATACCCACTTTTTAAATCAAGAGTAGAGAACCAAGTCATGCCACAAAGTGAATCCAAAGTGTCATTAATTCTAGGAAGTGGGTAACTGTCCTTTTTAGTTACATCGTTCAATCGCCGATAGTCCACACAGAACCTAGTCGATCCATCCTTTTTTTTTTACTAATACTATCGGAGAGCACCATGGGCTTGATGAAGGTTCTATCACGCCATTCTTCTTCATCTCTTGGATCATGTCCTCAACTTCCTGCTCACGGGCAAAAGGAACAGGTCTTGGTCTCTGCCGGATGGGTGCTGTATCTCCTGTATCAATTTTATGTCTTACCAAACCAGTTCTGCCAATATCTTCATCATTTTTAGAGAATAAATTGCTATATTTCAATAAGAAGTTTCTTGCTTTTATTAATTGCAATTTAGTAAGATTACCCTTGCAACCCTCCAGAAACCTTGCGACATTTTCTTCCTGATTCGTAATTTTCCGCTTTTGCCCCTCTTCACACTTCCTCAACCAGGCTACTTCATCACAGTTTCCTACAATCGTTCCCTTTCGCAGTTTTTGCTCCACGTCATGAGGATTCAGAACAGGTACCAACGCAACTTGGCCACTTCCAACTAAGGTTCTAGCCGGAATCCATGATGCGTCTGAGATTCCTCCCTCTATAATGGCACATCTCCGTGGTCCGCTTCCATTATTAGGCGGAAGCATAACAGGGACCATCGTTTGGGATCTAGGACTAAGGACAGTGTCTCTCAAACATAACACCTTACCAAAATTTCCTCCTTTCATCGGAATTTCATCATTGCCATGTTTTAGAACACCATTTTTCAAGTCAATATTGCACTGATGATTTTGCAGAAAGTCCAAACCAATAATGCAATCGTCGGAGATGCCTGCGACAATCACTCTTTGCCAATAAAGTGTTGCCCCGATCTTAATGGCTACAATTTTTTCTCCTTCAGATGGGATTCGTTTACCGGTAGCAGTAGTTAACGTGATATTTTTATTCGCTTGAATATACCGACCTCCAATGTCCTTAAGTCTGTGGTTGCTTATGACTGTCCGTGATGCTCCAGTGTCTAATGTCAACTGGCAAGGTTTCCCATTGACTAAACCGTCTATCACTAGAGTATTTCCGTCGTAAGTCTGCTTTACAAGAATTTCTGGGGCTTTTCTACTACCGGCCAGCGCCCACCCCACAGCCCTGGCCTTCTTTAGTTTTCCTGTGGCTGCTCCGACGTCGAAACCGCTGCATCCACTTGACGTCGGAAAGTTGTACGTTCACGCTTCGGGCAAGTGCTTCGAATATGACCCCGCTCTCCACACTCATAGCACATCGGGTTGTAGGGTCGTCGTCTACTGTTTTCTGTGACTACAACCTCTCGAAGCCTTAGAGCTCGTGAGTCATGACGAACCGCTTCTACTTCCAAAGCGTGAGCCACTGCTTCTTTCAAGGTGGTGTGGTGATCCAGTCGTACAGCCGCCCTGACTTCGGGATCCCGTATCCCATCAATAAAAACCTGCAACAGCATCTCCTCCACGACAGATGGTGATGAATGATATGCCTTGCGGACCAGTCTTTCCACTTCCACGGACCACTGTTGTAAGGTCTCGCTAGCCCGCTGACAACGATCTTTGAGTTGCGCCCTGTATACATGCTCCAGGTGGCTGTCACCGTATCTGGCTTCCAGAGCACCTATGAGTTCGTCGTAGGTGACCTCTTTCTTTCCAGCGCCGAGTGCTTCCAATACGGACAGAGCGTCATCTCGAAGTGCCAGGGTCAATGCAGACTGCGCCTCCTGCTCATCCCAATGGCTGGCTTTTTTAATTGTCTCCAACTGCAATTTAAAAGCAGCCCAAGAGGATTTGCCGTCGTAGGGTGGCACCTTTAAGTTTTTGGTAAAAGGAGCGACTACAGAGCTAGTGACAGGGCCAGACTCTTTGAGAAGTTTAACTTCCTTACCAAGCTGTTGAAGCGTCCCTTTCACTTCAGCAACTTCCTCTTTTACTTCTGTAACTTCCTCCTTTACTTCTGCAACTTCCTTCTCGAAGTCATCCATCCGGGCTGTGTTGGCCTGAACCGCGGCCAAAACATCTTTGGAAAAGGACTGAAGTTGCTCCTCCTGACGGCGTGCTTGCTCTTCCTGCAGCGCCCGTATTTGCTCCTCCTGGCGGCGTGCTTGCTCCTCCTGGCGGTGTGCTTGCTCCTCCTGCAGCGCCCGTATTTGCTCCTCCTGGCGGCGTGCTTGCTCCTCCTGGCGGCGTGCTTGCTCCTCCTGGCGGTGTGCTTGCTCCTCCTGCAGCGCCCGTATTTGCTCCTCCTGGCGGCGTGCTTGCTCCTCCTGGCGGCGTGCTTGCTCCTCCTGGCGGTGTGCTTGGTCCTCCTGCAGCGCCCGTATTTGTTCTTGCATCATGACAGTAATCTGCTGCAGGAACGCGTTCATTTCCAATGGAGCGGCTGGTGGGACGGCCGCTGATGTTGTCGCGGCTCCGCCAGAGTTGGACTCCTCGAGCGATTGTTCCTCTGCCGCTGCAGCTCCCGCTCGAGTGGTTACCCCTCTCTCATTTCTAGGCACGATCGGCATCTTTCCTATCCCACTTCTGACACCAATTGTCACGAGAGTGGGTTGGGGATAGGAAAGGAAACACCAATCCTATGGAATAGTGCCTTTATTTGCAACTCTAGTGTACTCACAGTTGTCACAGGTATGTACGCGGCGACGTCACTGCACTGTCACTCGCACGGAAACGTCACTGCACTGTCTTGCGCGTGGAAACGTCACTGCACTGTCACGCGCGGAAATGTCACTGCACTGTCACACGCGTAAACGTCACTGTACTGTCACGCGCGGAAACGTCACTTGCGCGTATTTACCGCACTGTACACTTTACTTCACTCACTATTACACTTCACTTTTTACTCACTACTTCCACTTTTACTTTTCTTCCTTTTCTTCTTCCTTCTTCCTTCTTCGGATTTTACTTCCAAACTAAACTGGCGTAGTCCGCGCCTTGTTCCGCTTATATACCCCCCGGGTGCGAACAATATCGCATCAAAGTTCTAAACTTAAGTCATAAATTTTCTTTTGTCTTCTTTTATTTCTGGCCCGTATTTTCATTCCAATTTAATCTAGAGTTATCTAGAAACTTCTTACAAAACTTCAAAAACACTATTCGTGACTGTGATTTGAACCTGGGGTCTATGGATTCACAGTCCAACACCAAGACCGCTAGGCCAATCGTGTGCTGACGTGAGTGACGAAATTTCCCTTTAGATGAATTCTCGTAGTTTGAATTTGTGACGTTGACAATTTGACATTGTCATTATCACTTATCATCCTACGCGACACTATAAATGATGTGGGGGCGTTGGTGTAGTTACAGTATTACAGTGTAGAAGCACATAAGTATACCATTAAATAATAGGAGTACATACTATAACATGTAAACGAAAATAAATTGATAAAAATTAACATATTAAATCCAACATGTAATCGTAATCCAGGGTCCAACATCATTTTATAAATCCGCGGGTTTTGCTCAAATATGATTAGCATATACTCGATTACTGAACCACTAGAAATCATTTTGGTAGAACCACCAATTTCGCGAAATTGCGTTTCAGCGGGTTTTGAAATTAGACGCCTCAATTACAAGAAATATATTTGTTTTGGCCAGCCAAAATATTTTCCTGATCGCGTCGTTGATTTAGCCGATATATTTTACTTTGAGCTTAGAAGTTCGCTGGAGCGTCAATTATTTAATTAGTAGGTCCGTTAGGTCTTGTACCTACGGAATATTGTTCAAGGGAGCGTATGCCTTAAGAGCTATATGGGTTTTTTCCAACTAGCCAGCGAGGTTGTTCATTAATTGAACGAGCGAAGCGAGCAACCTTCTCAGAGTCTTGTAACAATCCGGCGTTATATGTATGTATTTAGGTACTTGTGTATGTTTGTTTGTTTGTTCAACAATAAAAAATTGGATTGACGTTTTGATTTCTAGGCAGATAAAGGCCTTTTTGGTTATCACATTGGGAAAAAGGTGTTTGTAACTTGTTTTGTAGGAGGAAAATTTAAGATCATTTCATTTGATTTAATTCTGAATGACGTTAAACAGCAACATATACAGGAGTTTCCGTCCCATAGTTCTAACATTCCTCGTGTGCCTTCAGCCCCTCAGTTAACACATAAACATACAAACGTATAGGTTTAGGTGAATATATGAAATGTTTACGTAATAATATTCTATGTATGAAATAAGTGATATTCTTTATCGAGTAGGATACAATGTTCTGTACTTGTGGTAGTTGTAGATTTCGGTGTCAGTATTCAGTTAACTATGTATTTTTAGAGATTATTTAGTCTATTAAAAAAAACCTTCCCTTTGTAACTAGTACATTTACATGAGAACCTAAAAAAATTTTTTTAATGATATACTGAATATTCCTTAATTTTTTTTTGTATTGAATTTCAAAAGCACTTTGCATATGAAAGTATTCATTTTCGCTAGTTATTTATTTTTTAAGTCAAAATAATTTGAACAAATAATTAAATATAAGCAGATCATAATACAACGTGGCAATGCTGCCAGCCTTCTGGGCACTCTTCCGCATGGGAAGGATTTAAGAGATATTTTTTATTTGTAATTGTATAAGTTTATAAGTAATTTATTTTTAGTATTTATAGCAGATCATTAAGTAACTTTTTTCCTTGGCGGTATTTGGGGTGTAAACAAACTTGAAACGGTGTTTTAGCCTGTCAATAAGCACAACTTTTAAACATGTTTGATATAGAAAACAGAAAATGTATTTATATTAGCTAGATGAGTCACCAATATCACCATCGAATAAGGTGTACCAGGTGTACCAGGCACAAAGTATATTTAACTAAGTACCAGATAGGTATAACCATTTTGCTCCATTCGTAAAGGACTTCAATTCCCAACTTTCATACAACATTCACAGCTCTCGTTATGTCAAACGTTTGGAATAAATAAGTTATATACGGTTGGCAGGTAAACAGGTAAACGGCCAAATGAGCTGTTCTTAAATATTACATGACGGGCCGTAAGTAACCTCTTCTGGGATCACCAGTGGCGTGCTTTTATTTGTCACTTCAGAGGTGCTATTTTTCAAACGCGGAGTCACTACACGAACGGTTTTTTGTATGGAAAAACCATTCGTTCAGATGACTCCGCGTTTCAAAAATTGCACTTCTGGCCTTCAGTCAGGCACTATACATTTAAACAAGATGACTCAAGGAAAGTGGTGGATTACGCATTTGCCGCCCTTAAGCTGCGTTCACTGAAATATAATTACAAAAGCGCCCTTCTACCTTCTCGATTGCAATGCATGGAAAAAGTAGGGGGTGCAAATGGTCGGAAATTGTCCGCCCCCCAAAATGTGCCGCCCTAGGCTTTAACCTACTCATCCTATTGGTAAATCCGCCACTGCTCATGGACCTTGTCTTGGTATTTTATTTATCTATCGACGTATACAGTTTAAAATAACTGACCAAGTGCGAGTCGGACTCGCGCACAAAGGTTTCCGTACCATTATATATAAAAAATCAAGTTTGTTGTATGGGAGCTTTTATTTTGTTTTATTGTTCGGCAACAGAAACATATAATCTGTAAAAGTTTCAACAGTCTAGCTATCACGATTCACGAAATATAGCCTGGTTACAGACAGACAGACGGACAAAGGAGTCTTAGTAATAGGGTCCCGTTTATACCCTTTGGATATGGAACCCGAAAAATATTATGCATTTTCCCAACATACCTCTATTTCAGGTTTCCATTCTTTCGTGAAAACGACCTTCCATATCAACGTTTAGGCTATCCAATAGGTGTCCACATTATTTGGTGGGCACTGGTCGCGTATCTGTGTGGAAATTTGAATTTATTATGTTGTATTTCATCATTCTACATACTAATTCAAGGTACTAATACTTATGTAAGTAATAATCGTATTATGACTAACCTCTCTCTCTCATCTGAGCGTTTTCCCAGTTGCATCCTCAGTTGCAATGCTAAGAAGCCCGGGGTCCGCTTTCCGACTTTTTCTTCTCCACTTCGCACGGTCTTGAGCATCCTTGGTTGTAAGACGACGTATTATGACTAACCTAACAAAGAAAAATGATAATTGTATAAAAGAATTTAAACTAACCTCTCCTCCGGCCCTGTATTATCCCACTACTAGGCAAGGCTGCATTATATATGTTTTAGGTAAGGTAAGGTAAGGTATACATTATGTAATTATCTTAGACATCCACTGGAGGAATTGGAGTAGCCCTATTCTACTCTGCCGGAAACCACACTTCAACCTGCTTAAGTTTAATCCAATTTAAATACAAAAATATTTCTTAATTTCTATATATGTCCTAAATCTATTTTTATCTACCATTACAATAAAGCTTAAATTATTCAAACGGATACTCTCCAAACGTCTTTACACTGGCTCCAAGCTTCCAAGTTTAATCCAGTGACGTTTCCTTTAATCATTAATTTCTGCACAAAGAAATTGGTTTCCATTCTGATTGAAAATAACTCTCAAACGCCATTCTCAGACAGTCGTATCTTCAGGCCTGAATGCTTGTAGCAATTTTGAACTTTATTTCTTGTGCAATAAGATTAGTGTGGTAGAAAGGGTATGTTTGGCTTGGGAATACGTAACTTTGTAGTAGTTCTTGATTAGTGCCGAGGGACTAGACGGAGTTTAGTGGTTTTTAATGAAATACATATCTTTGTGACTTGGCTTGTAAGTCAATTAGGTACTAATTGTACACGTATGTAGATACCAACATAAAGTAAGCCACCTACTGGCAATAATATTAATTTAAACTATTTTATTGTTTACGTAGATTGACATTGAACATTTTGGTTAATTTATAAGCAAAAAAAAAAAACGTTTATCTAAATAGTTTGTATTCCTCTCAGACCAAATGCATTCATATATTAATAGGCATTATTTGACAAAATATTACTTCTTATTTATTAAATGTTGTTGTTGCTGTATGAGCAAACATTAGGACATTGAAGAACATACTTTTATGCTGAGATAAAACGAAATATCTCCAAACATAGACATTTAACATGCATTCATTACAATTTAATGACACGCATTAGATGTGCCTTCACCATATTTAAATTCTGTAATGACGAAGGACTCACGTCCTATCAGCACATCCCTTTGATAAGTAGGACAAAGGCATGGGAAACGCAGCTGTCAGTGGCAACGGAAGCCTTAAAGGCCTACCTCCATTCATGTGTCTTCATACAAGACCCTGCGAAGATTTTCGCACATTAGACCTCTCAAGGCGACTACTAGTGTCCGCCGAAACGCTTGTTATCATGTTTCTATTTATACTCGTAATTATAGATGAGTTATTAGTAACATGCACCTAAGCTTTCGAAGCGTGGTCAATAATTTATAACTAATGGATGCATGTATAACTTTTAACATGAACATGTGAGTTTGCAGTGTGGTTTCCGGCACAGTAGAATAGGATAGGACCACTCCAAGTCTACCCGTGAATGTCGTAGAAGGTGACTTAACAAATACAAGCTAAACAAAGCATATAAACATCAATAGGACCTCTCCAACCTGTCTAACCAGCGTGGTGAGTGTAGGCTAAATCCTCTGGCTGCTCTGGCCAAGTGTAGCTTTAGTGGTGCAGTGGGGGTCGTGCTCCTGCAGAAGAGACTAAAAAGACTTGATGATGATGATGAAACATGAAACGAAGACGAAAGTCAATTATAATTTGAACTATGAAGTGATAAACAATAGTAGTGGTGGTAGAGGTGGGTAGGCGCCAGATACAAATTTGATGGTATGTCCTTTGAGACCTGAATTGCCCGCGATTTATTTATATTTTATTTTGTAAGAACAAACTGGTGGCGGAAACACACAAATTATGTTAGATCAAAGAATTACGAGCCGAAGAAATACAAGCAAAATTTTGGAAAGGGGCTCGCTAATGAGGCCTGTATTTGCGCCCACGTTTGTTTATTGTTTACCGATGGCAATCAATGTTACTGGAGCTTTTCATTTAGCGGCGACCACCAATTAATCTGTAGCTACCTTTGAAAATAATGCCCAATACACATTAGACTAACAACCGCCCAATGTGCGGTAGCTCTAAAGTTCACTACGCGATGAAAAGCCTGCCCTTATATTGTAAGCTGTAGAGGTTAAAATTGAATGGAAGGACCCGTCTGGTGACAAGTTGACCGAACACCTACGCATTTGTAGAAAATAGCTTCAGTCTATTGTGAGATTGGTACACATATCGTTTCATTCATACCATTTGTATATCTTACTGTCAAGGCATTGAAGTGTTGGGTTAGTTTGATATGGAGGACAACGTTACGGAATGTTTAATAAGTTTGTTATAATAAAAGGTAAAGGTTAGATATAAATAACAAACGTAGAAATAATTATTTGTATTAGGTATAGGTACACTTGCTTTTGTTGGTGCATAAAGTTTTATTTCCTTTGCCATTTTTTAAATGCCCGGGTAGGACCTTGTCTAAATTCATGGGTAGGACCTTACTCCCGACTTTTTACATTTAACCTTCGGCTTCTTCTTTCCGATCCATGTCAAAAGCAGACAGTTGTCCTTCCATCGCAACTTATTTTCCCTTAATCGTTTCCCGTCTCGATCGATCGAAGTGACTGGAATTAACAAGGGGAGGCCTTTTCTCAATGATTTATTTATTATTTACCTTTTTAGGGTTTCGTAGCCAAATGGCAAAAAACGAAATCCTTATGAATTCGTTATGTCTGTCTGTCTGTAAGTTCGTATGTCACAACCACTTTTTTTTTACAAATGTAATAGGCGGACATAAAACATAAAGTTCTACCTATCAATCAGCCCCCATAATTTTTACACATGGGACCGAAATGGCTCTTAAAAAATATTATGTACATAGAAGTAACAGTAAATATAGAAACTAAAGCGATTAAGAATGCGTTCTGACATTTAATCTAAAACTAAAAGGCGTATTTTTTTAGATTAAACTTTGTAACTCGACCAAAACAACACGAGTAGACCACAACGGGTGTAGAGTTTATGAGAAAAGTTGGCACACCCCGCCGCGGGTTAACTTTACGGCCGACAAGAATTAGAAAAATACTGCTGTTTCTAACGGTTCTTTATTCGTTTACTTCTTTTTGAACGATTAAAGTTTGACGTCAGTAGTAGTGACTCTTTAGTAGATAAAAAGTTCCTTATAATTTTATAACTAGCAAAGTCATCCAGCCTATTTAAAATAACAAGTTTTAGGTTACTTACCTTAAATATTGTAAACTAGCCAAGCCCGCGACTTCGTTCGCGTGGACTTTAAGACTTTAAAAAATGCTTATCAGGCTGAACATTTGCTACGGCGTCATTTTTATATTTCTTATAGTTTAGCTACTGCATCAGCCTCAGGTGTTCCATTTTCCAAATTCATTTATGACTTTAATGTTGCCCAGACTTGACAGGTATATGTTTAACAAAAAAGTTTTAATGGAATCCGTCCAGTATTTCTGGAGATTAGGGTGAACAAACAGACAGACCTTTTTTTAAATTCTTACTCTTATTCTTAGTTTTTTTGGAAATATGAGCAATGTACAGACACATTTTTTTTACTTTTTTAGATTTAGATATAGACACAGATATAGATCTTTGTCCTGCAAATGCCAAAAAGTTAGATAATGATTAGTTAATTTTGATAACGGTTATTTACATTAACATAATTTTTATAGATAATAATGTAAGTTTAACTAATCATAATCTTGATAACATTACGTAAAGAAGTCTTATTATGTTTTTAATAATCAGTCTTATTGAAGTGCCGCAAGAAGCTCCTCGTGAAAATGAATCTTGACAATAAAGTAATTCTCGTAACTGGAGCTAGTTCAGGGATTGGAGCAGCTATAGGTAAAGCATTCATCAAGGAAGGAGCCAAAGTTGCTATAGTGGGAAGAAATGAAAGTAAACTGAAAGAAATAACAGCTGAATACGAAAAGTTGGGAAGCAAACCTTTAGTGATCATAGCTGATGTCTCCAAGGATATCGATGCAAAAAGAGTTATAGATACAACTCTAAGTCACTTCGGTCAACTAGATGTGATAGTTAATAATGCTGGAATTGGTGTAGGAGCTGGTATATTCGATGAAAATGCTATCCAAATATACGATGAAGTTTTTGGAACTAATCTTCGAGCTGCTGTGCAACTCACTCACCTCGCCACTCCACATCTCGTCAAAAGTAAGGGCAGCATCATAAACATATCAAGTGTTGCCAGTCTTGGAGTAATGTCTGCCAAGAGTTTCGCGTACTGTACATCTAAAGCAGCGTTAGACCACTTCTCAAGATGTGTGGCGTTAGAGCTTGCTCCACATGGTGTAAGATGTAATACTGTCAATCCAGGGCCTGTCCATACTGATATTTTAGTCAACGCTGGCATGAACGAAGCATACCAAAATGCCGTTTGGAATAATTTCAAAAATTCTACCGCTCTTGGCCGAATCAGTCATCCTGATGAAATAGCTGAAGTGGTTGTGTTTTTGGCAAGCGACAAGGCTAAAAGTATTACTGGCGCTTCGTTTATTGTTGACAACGGTGCCCTAATAAAAGGAGGACTAAAAGCATCTTAAAATTACTGTATTATGTAACTAATAAATGTTATGCACGGGTATGTCGTTTTCTTATATTAAAATACACCTTATTTATTTTTACTTTACTTATTTATTTATTTAATTTATTGCACTTAAAATCTTAAGATTATAGTACAAAAGGTTTATAACTATCATTAGATGATTTTTCTGCAGATAGATCTTGATCTAATTTTTATCTTATGGGAACTCCCTTTCAAAAATAGGCATGATGATATTACATAAATAGGTAGCATTGGGATAGTTACCTTTACGTGGGGTCAAAATTATTCTTAATTTAAAAAAAAGTAACAATTCAATTTAAAATATCCTGAATGATTCGTATATTGGTTAAACACACTTGGCCCTATTAAGCCCTTGCCTCCGGTACGGCCTGAATCTGAAATTCCACCTCGTGTGTTATAACCACCATAAAGCCCTTATATCGTAATGTACTAATTACCGCACGATTTCGAATATTTGCGTAATTAATGGCATTACTCAATTATAATTAGTATGGAAAATAGCACTTTCTGAACTAATGTGTTGAAAAACTATTCATGATTTTAATCTACGCAAAGATTAAACGGGTATAATAAAATATGATGATTACGTCATCGATGGTGACACTCATATCACGATATGTTTTATCATTATCCAACTAAATCGTTTTTTAATCAAGGGAGATTATGGACATGTAAGTAGATACCAATTTAAATGATTTCAATCGTATTATTAGATTTTTGAGTTAATACAGGTATAAAAATTCTAAAAGAAGCAAGGGCATGGGCGTTGTGGTACACCCGGTGAGAAAATAGTTCCTTAATCTAAAGCTTTATGAACACTGGACTCTTTTGTAAAACGAATTTAATAACTAAATAAATAAACAAAAGTTTAGATCTGAATTCCGTGACCCAAAAAAGCATAGGATACCGAGTTTCTGTCTACATATCGCATGTAGTTGAAAATCGGCAGCCATCTTTGATTAATGAAAAAAATAATGTTGATTGATAATTATACCAACCCAACCGAAAATATAAATTGTTGTTCTTTCAAATATTTAAAATGTAAATGTGTAAATCCAAATTCATTATAGATCCCCCGTTCGTAACGTGCCATAAAGAACTTTACTTAAATAAAGAAGCTACAAAAAGGGTGTGTGGTTGTGTGAGCAGGACCATACGTTAAGTGTCAACTTAAGGTAGGTATCAACTCACATTTTTTAATTTAAAATTTACATAAACTTTGAGTACGTGGGCAAAGATTTATGATCTCAATTATCTCTACATACCTACTTAATTCGATAAATATGAGCCTTATAAATAATCAACAATGTCATTAAAAACAGTCTAGATCATAACTTAGTAACGAGTCGTGACGATGAATTTGAGTGACAAAGTCGTGTGTGTGACTGGAGCGAGTTCCGGAATAGGCGCCGCCATCGCCAAACTATTTACCAAAGAAGGAGCCAAGGTGGCTATAGTTGGAAGAAATGAAGATAAATTGAGAGATGTAACAGCGGAATGTGAGAAGTTGGGATTCAAACCGCTAGTCATTGTCGCTGACGTTACCAATGATTCAGATGCTAAACGAATTATAGATACAACCGTAAGTCAGTTTGGAAAACTAGATATATTAGTCAACAATGCTGGAAAAAGTGGAATAGGTAGTATAGAGGACGAAGATGCAATGCAAGCATTCGACCAAGTCATGGCAACAAATCTACGGGCAGCTGTATGTCTTACCCACCTTGCGACTCCTCATATAGTAGAAAGCAAAGGCAATATTGTTAACGTATCAAGTATTTGCAGTATTGCAGTATTATTACCCGCAACTTTTTCCTACGGCGCGTCTAAAGCTGCTTTAGATCACTTTTCAAGGTGTATAGCTTTGGAGCTCGCACCAAAGGGAGTACGGTGTAATACTGTAAATCCAGGACCTGTTCAAACAGATATTCTAACGAACTCTGGCCTAGATCAAGCTTACCAAGAAGATATATGGGATGCTATGAAAAAATCGACTGTTCTAAATAGAATCAGTGACCCGGATGAAGTAGCTGAATTGGTTGTGTTTTTGGCAAGTGATAAAGCTAGAGGGATAACTGGTGCTTCGTTTGTCACTGACAATGGATCATTATTAAAAGAACGAGTTTAAATTAGATATATCTAGTTAATGTATTTACAAAATAAGCTTTCCTGTTAAGATAAAATAAACAACTATCTTTTGATTCTTTGAAGTATTTTTTTATACCCCCGATTTATGTATTTACCTGATAGTTGCTAACACATATTCAAGTCAATTATCGAGGTAAATCTAAAAATAATGATTTTTCCAAATACAACAACGATGCTAATCTTTAGCTTGCAATGCGTTATCTAGGTTTTACAATCTGATACATGCACAAACAACTATATCTTATTATATTCTCTATATCAACAATGCCAAACACAATTAGTTATCACATTTTTGTAAAAGAACTCACTTTTCGCTGTCTCTTTGTCTATATGTGTATTTAGTACATATTATGCTATTATATTGTAAAAAAAAATTTAACAAAGTATGTTGACTTTTTGTTTCAGGTCCAGGCATGATTTGAACAGTTGAGGTAAGAATCATCAATGCTAAAACCACGACTAAAACTATCCAAGTGTAGGTTTAAACCATTATCCTATCGAATCAAGATGACATCTAGTAATATGCAACTATTTCATCTGAAAGTGTCAACTTGATTTGGTCGAATAATGGTTTAAAGTTTAAACCTAGTAACAAAGTAAGTCTGCGTTTTATAATAAGACAGATACCGCCTTATTATAAAACGCAGGCTAACTTTGTTACTAGGTTTAAACCATTATCCGACCAAATCAAGATGACATCTAGTAACATGCCACTGTCTCATCTGAAGATGTCAACTTGATTTGGTCGGATAATGGTTTAAACCTAGTATCAAAGTTAGTCTGCGTTTTATAATAAGACAGTTAGCGTTTTAGACCAATAAATCTCCGTTCCACTTTTACGTCAAACAGATTGGAATGGAATTTGACATGTAGATACCTAGTTTATTACCTGGATTAACAAGAATACTTTTTCCGAGAAACACCGCGGGCATCAGTTCGTAATTGAATATAGTAGACGAAGCCGACTAAATCTAAAAAAAGTTGTGATTGCGAAGAGTTGCAAAGCGTTTCTTCAGTGTTGGTTTTACGAGAACTGCCATTGTCCGATTTGTTTCAACTGAGAGCCCTTAGGGCCTTTGTCTGGAAAGTTTGTTGACAGTTCACGGGGCTCGGAGAATCCGCAATATGACATAAATAAGTTTAAAAAAAACTTTAGTTTCCATTTCTTTTAGGGTTTCGAATATCTTAATGACTATTAGACTCTACTGTATCATCATCATCATTTCAGCCGCATAACGTCCACTGCTGGACATAGGCCTCTCCCAAATATTTCCAAAATGACCGATCTAGAGCGGCTTGCATCCAGCGCCTTCCAGCGACCTTGGTTAGGTCGTCAGACCACCTTGTGGGTGGGTGTCCTACGCTTCGCTTGCCTGTACGTGGTCGCCATTCGAGAACCTTTTTGCCCCATCGGCCATCAGTGTGTCCCGCCCACTGCCATTTCAACGAGCTAATCCGCTGGGCTATGTCAGTGACTTTAGTTCTCCTACGAATTTCCTCATTTCTGATTCGATCACGTAGAGAAACACCGAGCATGGCCCCTTTCCATAGCGCGTTGCACTACCTTGAGCCTTACTGTGTGGCCTATACTGTCACTCATTTTTAAGTTCATTACTTTTGTCTGTCTTCCTGTCTGTCCGCTCGTCTGTCACAGCTGAGTATTGAACCGTAATAGCTAGGCACTTGAAATTCACCGATTATGAATTAATTAATTTATTTTTATTTATTTAACTTCATTACAATATACATGTAAATGGCGGACTTAAGGCCAGGGGCCTTTTCTACCAGTCAACCAACAGGTGATGCTGAGAAAGTAATCTTTTGGGGTAAGTACCTACATCAGCAACTAACTAAAAAAAACAAAAATAAATTAATGTGACTGCTATAACAATAAATCCTTAAAATATAATAAAGTTAAACATTAAAGGGGGTCGACGTACAAGAAACGTGTTTTTAAACTAGATCTTTATAATGGCATTAAATAGATATAAATGAAAGTGTTTCGTACGGAGTCACGAAACCCTCCATATTACATCGAGGCCGACTCGCAATTGACCGGTTTTATTTCTAAATTACTATTTTAAATTATTTTTATTGCATAACTGATGCAAAAAAATGTGACCCTTTAACGTGAAGTTTGAATAATTTAATTATTCAAGTACTCAATCGAATGTTCACATGTCAAATTTTCTTTTATTTCTAGAATTTCTTCGAATATTTTGTTCTTTAAATTCTACTTCTGGGATAAGACCTAAGAAGATTGTGCTGTTAATATCGATAGACCAAGTCTTTTTTTTTCATATCCAATAAGAAGAAAAAAATATTTGTTTGTATTAAAACACAAAAACAGATTGAAAGACCAAATGTACAATGGCGGATTTATCCCATTAAGGATTTGTTCCAGTCGATCTGCGATATGTTGCGAGAATGTTTACACCGATTAAAACAGTCTTTCCCAAAGTGGGCGATAACGCCCCCTTGTGGGCGCTGCAGGTCTCAAGGGGGGCGGTAAGAGACCCAGAAAGAAAATGTTTTTTTTTTTTTGCTAGGAGCTTTATTTAGCTAGGAGGCCTCTTAAACAACGACTGCAAGAGCTCTCGACTCTCAACAACAACCACATAAATATCATCCTCCACTTTGAGAATAAATATTTACATAATATTCATATATAGGTCACAATAATTAATTAATTTAATTTGAAGTTATAGTGGTTTTTAAATAGGTGAAAAAATGGGGGCGCTAAAAATATATATTCATTCTCAAAGTGGGCTAAAATTTGGGAACCACTGGATTAAAAGGTAAAAGAAGGTACATTAAATAATATTAAAGTACTAAAAAATACCGACTATGGCAGGTATCTCCTATGCTGGTCTGGAAAAAGTAAAAAACTTAGAATGTACCAGCTGCTTCTCTTCCCGCGCAGATCGTAAAAACCAATCGAGGGAATGGGTGAGATTTGAAATTTGTAAATAGGCGATGCAACTAAGAACCCATTACTATTTTGATTCTTTCTTTCATTTTAACGCCCACTTCTTGGCCTGGGCTCTGTCTACCCCGTCAGGGACAAAGATGTAAAATGTATCTTTATCTGTATCTTATACCTTTAAACGAGCAATTCTTTTATAATTATAAATTTCTGTGATCTCCAAAACGGCTCTAACGATTTCGCTGAAAATTGGTATATGGGGGTTTTCGGGGGTTAACAATCGATCTAGATTAGTCTTATGTTTGGGAAAACGCGTGTTTTCGAGTTTTCATGCTTTTTTCTTTCACGTAGAATATGGTCGCTAATTTCGTCGCATCGGCCGCTATCCTTTTTTGGTCAGCAGTTTAGGATGCGGACCGCTAGAAAGAGTGTTACGGGTTTGAATCCCACTCGGTGACTTATTTTGTTTTTTTATGTTCAAGTTATATATAATTTTTTATTTTGTATTGTTTTTAGACAAGTTTAAAAAAATGTAGTTAATATTTGAGATGTAACCGAGCAAAGCTCGGTCGCCCAGGTACTGATAGGTATAAAAAGTGAAATTCATTTTCTTATTCTTTTGTAGGTATCCGAAGAAACATCTTCGTATTTTTATTATTTAGGCGATCCTAGCACTGATTTTCATTATGAAATTGAAGTATTTTTCCCCGTTTCTCATTAATGTCCCTTCTACTAATGTACTTTTTGTGCCGGAATCTTTTGTCACCGTGTCATTCTCGAGTTTTAAACAAGGAACCCTCATAGTTTCGCCATATTAGCGACGTGTACCTGCGACACCGGCCGGCGAGACGTTACTCCTGACAAAAGCTGTCACCGATGGTCATCAACTATCGCCGACGGTTGCCTACTGTCGCCGAAGGTTACGCGACAATCGGCCACCGTCGTAAAAAAATTCTAGGTCTATGGTAGAAGCCCATATAAACAAGTTTTGAAATGGTTTATTTGCAATTAAGATTTTAGAAGTTGCTAATTTATGTAGGTATCTACTAAATACTTACATATACGACAAAAACGTATTCAGTAAAATATTGATAACAAATGTAGCAAGTTCTAATATTTTTACAGTATTATCAGACATTAAATTTTTACGAAAGCAGATTACAGACTAGGTATATCAATCAACAATATCTTTCTCAATCATTGATTTATTTACTTATCTCTGCTGGCTGCTAATACTTTTTTATTACAATATTAAAATACTACAAATAAAGCAATAAATTCTGTTTTTGATACCGTGCCGTCCAGTCTGATAAATAAGACAAACAAATCTTTAAGCAAGATTGCGTAAACAATGACTTTCATTATTGAAATGGTCGTCCTTAGGTCGCCCTACATTTAGTTTTAATAGGAAAGTTATTTCGAACAGCCTCCGAACGTTCGTTCAACTTTTTTTTATAAGCATAAAAGCAACTTCAATGTAGCAGAATTGTAAATCCTGTTTTATTTATCCCTCGACCCCTTTGTTTTTGTACGTAGTTATTGGAAAACGGGACAGAGTTTTATTCTATGTACAAGGGAAAAAGAGGAAGGTTACAAGCTTCAGGCCTGCAATTTTTTTACAATACAATAAAAAGGAAAAACGGTGTTTCGGTGAACCGTTTCCTGGAAGTGTAGCTATTTTTTAATCGACAAGTTTATTTCGGAAAATTCCGGTTAATTGTAAACTTGTCTCTTTTTGTATGAATCTGTTAATAAAATCGAAACTCCGAAGCAAATGAACGGGTTTGATTGAGCGCTTTTGTCCATATTTGCAGAGTTGGTCCTTAGCCATTGTTTGTGGAAGGCATCCTAGGCAACAAGGATCAAAGCCATTTATATAAAACGCATATAAGACAACAACATTCTAAGAAGTTATGTCTTTTTCATTCCTATGATATTAATATATAAGTAAGAGCAGGCATGTACTGTACGGCTTGCATCCAGCGCGTTTTCAATGTTCAAGGTCTTTTCAGTTCAATTTTTGAGAATCTCGGTGATACCTACCTACTTCTAGTCGACGAACATTCATTGTGTGTGAATCGGTGTTGCATTTTATAATTACAATTCGGCCAGTCTCGCTCGATACTGCTCATAGCTTTCAGTAAAAGGGGTTACAAAAGTCGAAAGAGTCACATGATACGATGATGCTAAAAGACAAGTTATCGTTTCCATGTAGATAATGATCACACGAATAAATACTATATCGTGTATGTATAGTGTATAGGTATACCTACGTAAATTGACTTCTTATCATTTGTAGCTTGTTGTCATAATATTTCAATTTAATCGCTTTATACATATAAATAAAACGAATCGCTTTATATAAATTGGTAAGTAATGCAATATTCACACTAAACATGCGTTTTACCTCGTGATTTAAATTGGGAAACAAAACTAATGGAAATTAGATTGGTTGACTATTTCCTGAAACCAATTTGTATTATTTACAATAAACATTTTTACCAATAGGATGTACGTCAAGGTTTTCGTGTGAAGTTACAGAATTTTTATTTCGTTTTATTGAGATTATGGCACTACTACTACTACTACTTACTACTATTACTACTGCTATTCTTTAAATGAAAGACTATGAAATGAGTTTAGTGGGTTTAATCGACTACAAAAAAAGAGCAGGTTATCAATTAGTCGTGATCTTTTTTTAAGTATATTCACAGATTATTCGAAGACGCCTAGACATGTAGTAAGCAGAAAAAAGTAAAAATTAATGAATAAAAAAATGTATAATTAAACTACCTAAAAGTTAGGGCATTTCAGAATTCACTTCTTAAAAAATCAAAACGCTTTTTCATAGCTGTAAAGAGAAAGGAAACCATGGTCGGCAAGCGGGATAAAGATTAAGAAAAACATAGCTACGGCTTGTCGGAGTGGGAGCGACCTATACTGTATTGTATTGTTGCCATTTGGGAGAAATTACGACAGGATTATGGATTAAAAATGTTTTTGCATGTTGAATATTTTTGAGATTTTCGTCGGAGGTTTCGAGGTTTTTGTATATATTACTTGCTTCCAGGCTTTGTAATGATTAAAGGATTACAGGTTTAAAGTTTTATTCACATCGTCATGCATGTCGTAATAGAGTATCAAAAATAATGTTTACTCTCTATTTGTCTATTTTTATATATAGGGTTTTTTTTTGGGAAAATTTTAGCATAAACGGGAGGTAAAAACGGGACCCTATACTAAAACTCCGCTGTCCGTCCGTCCATCTTTTTGCCTTTCTGTCTGTCACTAGCTGAATCTCATGAACCGTGATATCTACACAATTATTTTTACAGACGTATTTTTGTTGCCGCTATAACAACAAATACTAAAAGCAGAATAAAATAGATATTTTAGTGAGGCTCCCATATACAAACTCGATTTTATAGATACTACGCACTTGATCGGATAACTGTTAGACGAAGGAAACAAGATTATATCAAGGGCAGAAAGCGGGGTAAATAAAAACAGTGCCACGGGCTGCGGCTCAGCGGCTTTTGCATTGTTGCCATCCGGAAGAAATTACCGCAGGATTATGGATATTAAAAACGTTATTGCGAGTTGCATATTTCAAGATGTTCGCTGATGGCTTGGTTTTTTCAATTGTTGTTACCTGTTTCTTTTCGAAATATAATTATTGCTGTGGCCGTTACTTTTACTCCCTTTAAGGAACACGGGAAGCAATTTTAGCATTGCGTTTATTCACACATAGGTTTCATTGACTTGGAAAAGGTGTTTTGGTTGACTGAAAAAAGATGATGAACACGTTAAAAGATGTGGGACTAGATTAAAGAGACAGGAAGATCATATACGAGCTATATAAACAAAAAAGAGTAATGATAGAAATAGAAAAGGAGAAAGAATACGCTAACATTAAACAGGGTGTAAGGCTTGCCCTTGGGCAAAAATAATTTTGAACATATTTATAGAATGTGCAATCAGAAAAATAGTAAAAGCCCATGAAATTGAGGTAAAATTCAATGAAGAGAAAATATTTTTTATTAGATTTGCAGACGATATTGCAGCGTTAGCCGAAGTTTCAAAACAACTACAAAAATAAGTCAACACTATGTATAACATTTGGAAAACACGGACTGAAAATAAATAACAAAAAACCAAAATTATAAAAGCAGCAAAATCAGAAAAATCAAAGAAGAAGAAACCAATACCCTGGATCAACTGATTGCAATCTCATTTAAAATAATAACCAACTTAGAACAAGTACACTTACTTAAAAATGTAGAAAGTTAACAACACCTGATGGGATCCAGACAAGATGTCGTTGCCATAATAGCGGCAGCAAAACAAGCGTTTAAACAGAAAAAATATTATCTCCTATGAACAAAAATATCAAAATCATCACGAAAGCCACTCCTCAAAATATACATATGGACCATTTCATTATACAGCTGCGAGGCATGAACTTTAAATCAAAAAGGACAAAAAAACTAGAGGTTTTTGTAATGTGCTGCTGGCGTAGGATGAAAAGGACCGAAAAAATTACGAATGTGAAGATCCTGAAGAGAATAAGAGAGAACGAGGAAAGATGTTAGGTCATCTGATACGACACGGCGATTTCATAAAAAAAACATTATTGAAGGGGAGAAACATTATAGAAGAGAAAAGACCAGTAAGACCCAGACAAAGCTATAAGGAGGAGGTGAACGTCGTGTCATACAGTGAAATAAAACGGCTGGCGGACGAGAGACTCCATCGACAAGAGTATAGCTCTTAAATAATGTAGAAAGTTGTGGCCGTTAGTCTTGAATGTTATAAAATCAGATTCCTTAGAAATGCAGCTTGAAAAATCTGACAGTAGTGTGGAGTCCAAGGTAGGCGAAGTAATCCTAGAAAAAATGAATAGATAAAGAGAAAATAATTTAAAGAGCATGCCTAGTGCGTGGGTGTAAACAACAAGCCCAAAGAATAATTTATGTCAAATGATTACTTTCTATAATGTTTTTTATAAAAAAATACTTTGCATTAATTCAAAAGTGTATTAACGTTATGCCTCACAAGCTTGTAGCAATTTAATTAAAAGTTAAATCATGTAAAGAACTACGTGTTGAATATGCAAATGAAATGTAACAGATACTGCGCTCGCATTTTCTATTCACTTACACCGTAAAACGCTCAGCTTCGCTCCGAAAATCCAATTTTGATGGCACCATGTCTGATTTTATCATGTTTGTATTCCTTCGGATCTCTGAAATACTCTAAAGTACGGAGTACTATATTTGTAAGTGGACACCTACTACTAGGTGGTCGGACGATTTGATCAAGGTCTCAGAAAATCGATGGCTATAGATCAGTTCCAATTCCAATTAGTCATTTTAACACATCGCAGCACACTTACGGCTGTGGACGTAATTCAATTGTTATTTCTATGGTGTCTGGCCGAGTGTCCTGCAATGTGTTAAAAAACTTACATAAAATAACCGATTAAAAACAGTTTGACAATTATATGGACTGTGGGCAAAAATGCGAATCATTTTACCAGGCGATGCGGCTAGCAACCCGTCACTGTATTGATTGCTTTTCCATCTTCACGCCCACCATGACGCTAAAAGTGGCTTTTGAGTCTTGCGGCCCTAGGCTCTGCATAGAGCCGCAAGACCCAAAATGCTCTGTCTGCCCCATTAGGGATAAAGACGTGATAGTATGTATGGACTGTATGGATTTAGGACTTGATAGTTGCATTTCAGTTCCATCCAGGCCCAATACCACATAAAGCTATATACAACGTGGAAGGGACATACCCGTAATAAATTTAACCACGGGCTATAGTAGATCACTATTAGTATAATGATAATGAAAAACAGACAAAAATAAAAAAATAATCGACATTTCCATAAAAAATACCTGGGCGGCTACACACCTTCGTATGGAAATGTTGAAATTTTTGGTTTTTGACTGTTGTTTTAATTTTATTATACTATAGTGATCTAGTATAGCCCGTGGTTCGATTTATTACTGTCCTTTCTACCACATAATTAATAATAGTATTATATATGTCTTTACGTTGTTACGGTACTCGCGCCCCGTGCAGGGTATATGCATTTGTTTTCAGTAAACGTTTAGCCAGCTTACACAATTTATTCAACAAATCCGAGGCAACGTAAAATATCAATAATAAAATTTGCTTCCCGATAAAGTACGATACTCCTTTCGCATTTCAATCATTGAGTTCTTCTTTTGAAGTAATGTTCCTGCGAAATTAGGTCAGGAAAAGCTCGGGCGCTTCGTTATGCAACTTCCATTGCAAATATAGCTTTTTATTGGACGCCCAATGCGCTGCTAAATGATATTTTCTTCTTAAATTGGTATCGAGATAAAATAAGAAAGATGTTAAGTTGTCTTGAGGTAAGTATTTTGTACTTGGTTAAAAAATATATATAAATATATACAACTAAAGTGATGTAGTATAACCCGTGGTTTGGTTTATTACGTGTATGTCCCTTCCATTGTCCATCCAACCAACTGTGTAACTAGTCCCCTATACAACAGTATAGGGGACTAGTTACACAGTTGGTTGGATTACATACAACAAAAGGAAAATGAAATAAATGGTGAAATGAAATAGCTTCTTCTTTTCGCATGAAAATCATTTAAATATCTATGCTGGGCTTTTCACCTTTCCCTATTTTTCGAATTCTACAAATTTTTGAGGCGTCTAGGCTCTTTAGGCTTTTAGCTAATATTGGAGGGATAGTACCTAAATAAATAAATATATAGGGACAACTCACACAAATTGAGCTAGCCCCAAAGTAAGTTAGAGAGATGTGTAATTGGATACTAACTCAACGATACTATATTTTATAACAAAATACTAAACATCCAATAGTTTTATGACTTTTTTATGTGTCAAAGAAAACAGATTTATTTACAATTTACAAATTATTTTACGAAAAACTAAATAACTTTACTAAATTAAAATAAAACTATACATTAAATTAAAAATAGTCGCAGATATATATGATACTAGCGGGTGCCCGCGACTTCGTATGCGCAGGATTATTACACAATACCTTTATAAATTGTAGCTTATGTGTTATTCTGATGTATAAGCTATATAACTGTAAAGTTTCATAAAAATCTATTCAGTAGTTTTTACGTGAAAGAGTAACTAACATCCATCCATCCATACTCACAAACTTTCGCGTATATAATATTAGTAGTAGTAAATTTATAATTATAATTTTCTTAATTTATAATAAACAGTAATTTCGTTATTTATTAATTTTACAACAACTTATTGTCAAAAGTTCATATAATTACCAAGTACCTGTGCTGTGATGAAAACATCAAGAAAAAGAGGTTCCTACGTTTAATTTGTCAGGGATATCGATTATTCATCTCCGGAACCTCCAACTCTATAATACTAAATTGTATGGAAATCTTCATACATATTCATTATAGGAATTGGTCGTTTAAAGTATAAAATATATTTTATCTAAGTTTAGTGCCGATTTCGAACGCTAGTGCAGAAGAATAATAAATAAATATCTAGGGACAAATTACACTGATTGAGCTAGCCCCAAAGTAAGTTCGAGACTTTGTGTTATGGGATACTAACTCAACGATATCATATTTTATAACAGATACATATATAAATAAACATCGAAGACCCAAGACAATTTTAAAAAGGCCATTTTCCAACTTGCCCTGACCGGGGATCGAACTCGGGACCTCTGGGTAGCGGACTAGCTTGGTGACCACTACGTCACGGAGGTCGTCAAAAAGAAGCGGCAACAAACTCCATTGTAGAATTAACTCGAAAGAAACTTATAATTTCATAAAGCGCAAAAATATGCAATATTTCATACCTAATATAAACCTCTTGTTTATTACTTCTTTTTCTTGGCAGCGCTCTGTACGCTATAATTAATTTCTAATTACTTTCTTCGTGTAGCGCTGTACAGAGATTTTTAATTAATTATTGCTGTGGTTCAGAACATACATCCTAAAATAAATTTTCTGTGCCTGGAAAATGCATGTTTACAAGGCTCACATATACAGAGATATTATTTTCTTACGATGGGATTATTATAAAAATTTTGACAAGTACTTTAGAAAAAGAACTATACTCCACAGATACCTAACTCCTTAGCCTTACTCCTTTCAACACAATATACTTAAAACTCCTTTAACCTTTCAAAAATACATATACATATATAGCACAAAGAATGTTGAGATTTTCTACGCCTAGAGATATTAGCTTACGAAAGAGTAAATATACAAAGGCGGGCTTATCCCATGTAGGGATCTTCTCTTCCAGTCAACCTGCGATAGATTGAGAGGATATTAACTCAATTTAAAGGTAGAAGCAAGTACGAACAAATTAATATATGTAAATTATAATTTTAATTAAAAAGATATTATTATATGTAAGTTATGCGTAGTCGTACATAAAAAAAACATACGTCTAAATGGTTGAATATACAGCTCCAATCACAGTCCACATCACACGAGTCAATCGAGAGATTGATCACTATGCTGATTTCCGTTAACCTTGTACGCCTCCTTTTTCGGAGCTGGCATTTTCCTGTTCTATCTTATCCTTCTGAAAAATATCCATGAGTGTCGTGGAACACTTAGCTGAAACCACAGAGTACAATTTGGAACGAAGTTGCTTTCGTTGTATATTATTATATACTGTTCCGGTATCCACGGGAATCTTTGAGGGTGCTGGGGAGGAGTGAAGGAAAACTCAACCAAATTTGCCAGTCTGAATCTGGATCAATTTTCCACACTTTACATCGATGAAGTAACAGTTTACAGTTTGTGCCATCTACCGGTTAAACTAGGAATCAAATGCAATACAAAGCGAAATAAGAGAATATGTATGGAATAACTGTAGTATCTCGATCTCTTTGATGTATTAATAATAAAATATAATCATCAGGTCTTTTGTCTCCATTGCAGGAGCACGATCCTCTCTGTACTACCAGAGCTGTTCTTGACCAGAGCTGCCAGAGGACTTGGCCTACACTCTCTTCGCTGGCCAGACGGATTGGAGAGATCTTATTGATGTTTATAAGCTTTGTTTACCTTGTACCAAAATATCATTGGTTGTTAATAAAACACAGTACGTTCTCGCTCAGCTTCGACGACCCGGCCCTAAAATTGTTTAGAACAGCCTTGATAAAATTTCCACAGCAACAAATATAACAAAATAACAGAGCCGTTCATTACATTAAATAGAATGCACAACTGCGGAGACAAAACGTAAATTGAAAATATTTATGGCAGCGGGTGGATCTGGGTTCGAAGCCTCCCCTCTGACCTTTCGGCCAAATGTTTGTAATATTATTGAGGAATTCCACACCTACCTATCTTTCAAAGCAAAACAGCTAAATTATTTTTGACTTTAATCTCTTCATTTAAATATTTCAGTGCAACTGCTTCCTTGAGAAATAAAATGTTTTGAGATCATTTATAATATCTATCTATGTTTAGGTCTTTTTTATCTTTAGCCATCAGATAATCAAAGAATTTAGCCTACACTCTCCACGCTGGCCAGATGGGTTGGAGAGGTCTCATTGATGTTTATAAGCTTTGTTCAGCTTGTATTCCCTAAGTCGCCTTCTACAACATCCACGGAAAGACTTGGAGTGGTCCTATTCTACTCTGCCAAGCTACCACGCGGCAAATTATAATAACCGTATTTATTTTATTTTGGTAACATACAAAAAAAAAAACAGTAAACATATATACCTTATTTAGCATCTCTTTAATGAACTTCACATTATGAGTTGAGCTTTCAAAAAATATAGTCTTAGTAGAAACTCATCATCATCATCAGATCTTTTTCAGTCTCCACTGCAGGAGCACGACTCTCTCTGTACTACCAGAGCCATACTTGGCCAGAGTAGCCAGAGGATTTGGCCTACACTCTCCTCGCTGGCCAGTTGGGTTTGAGAGGTCTCATTGATGTTTTATATGCTTTATTTAGCTTGTATTTTCTAATTCGCCTTCTACGACATTCACGGGAGGACTTAGAGTGGCCCTATTCTACTACGCCGGAAACCTTACGGCAGCGGCAGTAGAAACTTGTCTAAAACCATCATAATAGCATGTCGTTAAATGGGAAGTGGTATAAAGATTAATCTCGTCCCCTCCCTATTGCTCAATTTCATTACCTTTCTAGGACGTGTTGATGTGGCCTTACTACTTGGGAAGATTTTCTCTGTGTAAAGGTCGAGCAAATCACGTCGCTCCCTAACTAATCATTTTTGTCTTTGCTAAGACTTATAAATTAGAAAACTAATGTTCAGTATATGATTTTGGAGTTTCACGGTCACAATTACTGTTATTAGTATTACGGGACTTACGGGAGTCGGCCAGCGACCATGATGGCAGAAGGTCCGTCGAAATATCTGGAAAAAAACGATATTAATCGCGGTAACTCCCTTAATACTAATAATAGTAATGTTTAGTACTCTGCCTTTTGCACTTATCTACCTACTATATAAATACCTACAATTATTTGACGAAGATGAAATGGTATCATTAAGGCCAAGGAAGGCGCAATTAGATACCTCAAGATAATCAAGGCACAGATTAATCTCTCACAATTTTGCTCCGGCCATGAAATAAAAGGATTGTTTGTTGACATACCCTAGGGTGAAACAAACAATTATCTCACCCTACGCTATGTCAAAAGACAATATTAATTTCGCTAGAAGGCAAGGCGCAGACAAACAGGACAAAATGAAAAAAATACCAGAAGCCCGTTAGTAGGTATTCCTATGTCTTCCTAGGGAACAATGTAATATTTTTATGAAATTCCTACCGCAAGCTGAATGTGGCTTAGACCGCCATTTTGATCTGGTATAAAAAGACAGGAAAATGGCGTTTTATTCAATATTCTCATATTTTGCTCTTGTACCCTCTGTTGTTTGTACCAGAACGGAATCTATAGTCTATGTCGAACGAAACCAACAACAAGAGTACCTAATAGAGGCTTTATTTGCAAATATCTAAGTAAATTTTTTCATCAAAAAACAAAGAGAAGATAGGAATGGAGGAATCTTCACTTAACTCCATCAAATAGTAGCAAGCTCTTAAATTAAAAGAAGAATAAAAAAAACTTGAGAGGTGTCTAGGGACACCCGGATGGAACGAAGTTCCTTTCGATTATTGAGAGAGAGAGAGAGAGAGAGAGAGAGAGAGACAGAGAAACACGCGCACGCCGCACAGCTTACAACTATAGCAAAAAGTGTCGTTACAACCTATTTTATTATATATTGATATTGATGACCTAAAGTCGTGTTATATCTATCGCCTGTCCCGAAAACGCCATCTAGCGGCAGCTCCGTGATCATCACGTTCCGATAAATGATTTCGTTTAATTTTGATTTCGTTATATCTTCTAAACTATACATTTGATTGCCATACTGTAAAGGACAATGTTAATCTACTTTAAAAAACCAAGGTAACTAACTATTTAAAAGGATAAGGATTAATATCCTGTCGGTGAAAATATTATTTAAAATTTGTACGCGTAACATAAACTTAAAAATGGTTATTGTGACCTAACCTTAAGAGATAGACATATGCTACCGCGGACTTTTTTGTAGACCTTATAAAGACCTACAACTTTCTCATACCTTGTTTTTATGTAACTTTTAAATCTTAGCCAGCGTTAGCTCTGAAAGTGCCTGACGCAGTGTCCGAAATCAATTTTTTGACGAAAACTTTAGTAAATATAAATAAAATACATGCAAATTATATACATAAAACATCTGGAATAAACGATCTGTCTAATAGTGAAAACTGCAACAAAATCTGTTCAGTAGTTTTTTAGTTATAAGCGTAGAGACAGACATACGCGGCGAGGGACTTCATTTTATACTATGTACATAGAAAGTGTCGTTACAACTTTTGGTCTTAATTTTTTCCGTCTAGCCTCCTTTCGCAACGCGCGATTAGGAACTACGTTCCAAAAACCTTTAGGACTTCTTAAGATAGTGTAAAATAATAAATAAATATATACCGACAAATCGACTTTGACTCCCACTGGGAAGCATACTTTGTAAAAAGTTGTTTCCAGTCTGGTTAGGATATTGCAGGTTTGTATCACCTGATTATCCGAAAAGAAAGATGATTTCGTCTTTTGAAAGGCGCCATTTAGCGTTTGATCATCAAACTACCCAAGGATTGGTTCTGGTTTACCCTTTAGGTTTGGGAAGTCAGACGGCAGTCGCTCTGTGTAAAAACCAGTAATTTCGTCAAATCTCCTTGATTAGCTAGCGGACCCCGGGCACTGAAGCATTACTGCTGAAGATGCAACCGCGAAAATACGCTCGGATGATAATAAAGTATTATTAAGTAACACTTAAACTAGATACAAGATAGAACAGTTTAGTTGGTTTATACTTATATAAGTCACCCTCAATTTAGCATTTCCAGTAATAAAGCTAGCGCTGGAAGTTCCGACTTGGGCAACATTCCAACTAAGTCTCCAGTCTTCACACACATCCGTTCCAGATTGTCGAGAACTGTGATTCCTATCTGTTCATTAAGATCTTCAGCGGTTAAGTTGACTTGTTTAAAATAAATGTTGTAGGAAATTAATAGTTTAAATCCTCGATTACCGATTTAATCGGTGGTCTTTGACTGTCAAATCAACTCAAATCAATGTAGATAAACAAAGGCCACCAGGGGTAAATAGGGTTTGACTATGTATACTCAGTATGCTCAAAAAATTAATTTTGTTCGTTGACTACTATAATCCAAAGATTAACGATTAATGGTCTGACAACCTAATACTTTTGAAATATTTCTAATTGCCGTTGCCATCTCACCGTTAATTAATGCTGAATATTTTATTCCGTAAGATAATGACTCGAAAGCCCACAATTAACCATAATCAAGACGTAAAACGCAGTATGGCAAAGTTCAGAGGGCGAGATGATCATATAAGTAAACAAGTACCTACATATACTAATCGAGTATCTACCACGTCTACTATATAGAATGAGAGTAGATAAAAACTAAATTAAAATAGTGACAAACACCGCCTACGATATTCCCCCGCATTCCCTTGATTATTCGCAGTAAGATATGCATCTGATAGATTCTAACTTTTTTGCTTACTTGCGTCCTTCTGTCAGAATACACATACATACATACATACGCTTAAGTCTAGTAATAAAGCGAACGCTCAGACTAAGTTCTGACTTGGGCAGCGTTCCAACTAAATCACTTCAATCTCATCCCCTGGAAATTGTTGGGAATAGATCAATTTCAGCGGTCTTGAGCATATAAGATTCCATTAATTGAATTCATGACAATCTGACGTTCACGAGATAAGCGATTCTCATCATCTAACAGCGATTCTATAGAGCGTTAACACATACATCGTCGCAACAGAGGCTGTTGTCGCTGCGGCGCCGCGCGTGGATTATACAAGATTTTATTATCCTATCCTATCCTACTTCCTACTAATATTATAAATGCGAAAGTGAGTTTGTATATTTGTTGGTTTGTTACCACTTCACGCTTTAACCACTGGACCTATTTAAATGAAATTTGATATGGATATAGTTTGATACCCAGGGAAGGACATAGGATAGTTTTTATCCCGAAATTCCCACGGGGAGCGAAGCCCCCGCACGGCTAGTTTTATTATAAGTCTGTCTGTAATCAAATCTTGCAACACTTCCCAATTTCCAATTGAGCTGAAATTTTGCACGCATACATATATCACGTTTACAATGCAATATGATGATGACATGGAGCTGACCTGATGATGGAGCCGGAAGGCTGTACGAACTCTGTAATGAAACGATACAACCTCATCAAGTTTGGGCTCATTTCATTCATTTTGAAAGCAGTTTAGACAAAAGCTTGTTATAAAAAATATTTCCTAAATAATTACTTGTTGTTATATTTATTAAGTTGTGCCTCAGCGGTTTGAACTGCCAGTATCGTATGAGAATGTGAGGGTCGGTACGAAGATTGCAGGAGTGTAAAAACCATGGAATTGTATGTACTAAAACTCTTAGTTGTCCTGATCAAGAAGCCGTAGTGTGCTTTCGGTTTTTTTTCTATTCGACATATAATGTCTATGGTCTCACCCAAGGATACTGAAGATAGTAAGTACAAAGTAAAAAAGAAAATGCCTGATCCATCAAAAAGATTTAGCTGTGTACGCCAAAAATAGATGGAGTGTCTTATTTTAGGCCGGAAACTTTACGGCACCATCATCATTGTTTCCGATTGCTTTTTCCACCTATAACCATTTCATTTTATGTCTTAATTTGGATAGTATTCCAACTTCACAAAAACGTCTTCTTGTTTCTGTACTTTACCGGCAAAAGAATACTTATTTAATACTTCGCCGTGTGGTTTCCGGCAGAGTAGAATAGGACCACTCCAAGACATGTAGAAGCAGTCTTATTAAATACAAGCTAAACAGAGCATATACTCATCATAGGATCTCTCCAACACGTCCAGCCGGCAAAGGCCAAATCCTCTGGCTGCTCTGGCCAAGTATGGCTCTAGAAGTACAGAGAGGGTCGTGCTCCTGCAGTGGAGACTAAAAAGACCTGACGATGATGATTATTAGTTTTACAAAAAAGGATGACTTACGTGCAAAGCAAACCAGGTTCCACCCAAACAAGGTTTAACCAAATTAGGACGAAGAATCATAATAACGATCACCTCCTGAATTTCAGCATGTTTTCAAAACATTTAAATTCAGAGCACCTTTTAATTTTTCCCTAAACAAAAACAGAGTAACCGTTATGGGCTTCATAAAATTAGACTCGTAAAGCGCAAAGTTGGAAACGGAGGCACTCGAAAACAATTTGGGGTGATCTCATAAAAATGATGACTTTGCCGGTAAACGTACCAACTTTTGAAGTAACTTGGAACAGTGTACCGAATAACGTACTGCTAATTGGCTACCGGTCCTTAGAGCTATTATTTTCCCGCTTATTTCTACGTTCGCGGAATCGCAAAGTTATTGTTCATGAAAATTGTGAACTAAGCGAAATGTGGCAAACTGAATTACGTTAAGAGAAATTTGAAATTGCTTTTATTTGCTAACCTACTTCCAAAAAAGAAGGAGGTTATTAATTAGTCTCGATCTTTCTTTATGTATGTTTTCCGGTTATTCATTTTATCATTTTTATAAATTTTATCAAAATCTGTTGTGTAGTCTGGGGAAGAAGGAGGGTTTCGAGTTTTGAAAAAATATTTTTTCCGATGATAAAATTTAAAATGTTAAAAGAAACGGACGAAAATACTTGTACCCAAACCTAGATGGTTAGTTTGTATTGTACTTTTATATTTTGACCTGAACTGATTGATCAGTAGGACGTGTGTGTTTTCGCAAGCCGGTCGGGTTGTGAGTAGGGTCGCGGAGTGACAGCCTCGCACAGGTAGACAGCCAATTTGCACGAAAATCGCAAAAAATTCCAGGTCTTAAGATAAATCGGCCACGCGGCATAACACTGTAGTGTTTGCGTCGCAAAAGCCTGGAGTGCCATTTATTAAACGCGGAGTCTCTAAACAAATGGTATTTTCCAAGCAATAAACCGTTCGTTTAGTGACTCACCGTTTTAAAATAGGACTTCTGAACAGCAGCATATACTATATAGCCTATTAGAAATTATATCTTTAGTAAGGTAAGTACGACTTTAGTCTAGTTTTAATTGACTACTATTTTACTGTCGTTGCGTTAGTATGTCTCTTGAAAAGGCGAGTGCAGGTAGCTATAAACATTTATTCAGTTTTAAGCTATGGCAGACTCACTCACGAGTACACAAAGACAAACTCAACACGAGCTGTAAGTACTAGCTGACGGAATGTGTGTGATTGTAATGAGTTATTTTGATTATGTAAGCATTTCTGAGGCATGCTTGCACTGGAACAAAATTTCAGCCTGAAGAAGTGAATTACACCCGTGATATTCAATCGTATACCTAACTCCTTTTTTAAATTGGGAGTTTTGCGACATAAAGGTCTATTTTAAATAGTCTACTGACACTTCGTCTTTTATTTTGTTTGCTTCAAAAATACGCCTAATCTTACTACTGTTACATAATTTTTTTAATGTTGTCTTAGCGATATTAAGCATGAGAGAATTATACTGAAGCGCTGTGATACAAGCCTTGTCTACAACAGACTCCAGTCTCCAGTCCAGGATCAGATACCTGTAACTGTTACACGCTTTGTTTTAATAATTGCTATCCTGTTTCTGGATATATTTTTTTTACTTTTGCTTTCTAAGACAAGCTCTAATAGAGGTTTATAGTACGCACTCACTTTTCCTAAAAAGCTCAGTTCATAATATTGATTAATTATCCTCACGATGGATCCAAAAAACGTTTGAAACATACAAACCGTCTCAGTAGGTTGATCTAGAGGTAAATTAATTTATTTTTTATACATGTATTTTTCAATTTTACGAGAGTATGAAATAAGGTAGCGAAGTTGAGAGGATAGACTGAAGCTGCTGTTAAAATTTCAAAATTGATATTCATCGTTTCTTTTTTTTTTCTGATACCATTTTCAGTACAGCTGATGTAACCTTAAGGCACTTCGAGCACTAGACGGCTGCGACCACGAACAGTCGTGATATTGGTCGCAAACTTGGTCGCAGTATCTGCGACCAATGATGTGGCTAAACAAACTGTCTTTACGATGATATTTTATTGGATTTAGATCTGAAGGCCACTTCATAAGGAACGTCAGTAAGATCTAATTAGCTAGTCAAAATAAAAATTCTGAAACAAAAAATGAACTGACTAAAACTCGAAAGTAAAATCGTGAGATCAACAAGTAGTATCGCCGCCAGGTGCCATTGGCCGGAGTTCATCGACGTCACGCGGCATTTTTGGACGAGCGTAATTGCGTGGTCTCGATCGAAAATCACTTTTGAAACTTTTTACCTCATATCATACACAAATTTGGATTACGTATATGGATAGAGACATTTTTTTTCTAAAACCAATGAATAGTCCGCGTGTATACGTAGAGTTGTCGCAATGACCAGTCGTTCCGGCCCGGTGTGTGGTCAAGTGCGCGACGTTCCTATACATATTTTGTTAGTCTTTGCGGCCACTGGTCACGTTCATAGCCTCTAGGGCACGGGGTGCCTTAAGGCTATACGTGGAAGACTAACTCCTGGAACTGGAATAAAAATCTTTAAAGCTGTTCGAAACTTTCTATTGAGGCTAATGAAATAACAAATTTATAAGTTAAAAAGAGTGTCACTTCCATGACGGGCTCAGAATTTTTTCAATTCATACTACTTAATTTATTTTAAGGATGAATTCAGTCCATGCTACTTAATAACTTTCTCCGAGGATAATATATTTTCTGGTATAAACTTCGCTGAGAAAATGGTAAATTAGGTAATAGGTAAAAAAAAATTAAAGGTGTACCTTATGTACATAAACTGTGGTTGATATTTTTTCGCGGGTATAATAAGGGATATCATTGGTAAGGTTTTTAAAGACATTGAGGGTTTGCAAAGAGAACTTTTAAATTCAGTGACCCGGTTGCGAAATAATCTTCTTCGAATTAAGGCCCCCCTCTTAACTATTAGCTTAGTAGTTACATGTTAAAAGAAACATGACTGTAACACATTATAACATGAAAACTGGATATTAAAGTTTTCATGTTATAACCTGTAATTTGCCGCACTTGGATGGGCAACCACAAGTGGCATAAACATTTCTCGAACTCCTCCCTGCTTCGGATGAGACGTCACAGGTACGGCACTTCATGGAAACGGAACAGCATATATACCTAGTACTACTACAAACGAAACAATACATCTGGCACATGTCAAATGTGTGTGTTAAACAATTAGGGTCGCCACCACAGAATTTGTTGCTTTGCTTACCTGTTTTCATCTCACAAAATCTAAAAAAAAAATATTTATTGTTTTCCTTGGATACACAATGATAACAACAAGTTCGGAACTCTCCTCTGAGCGTGACGTGACACGCACTTGGTCAGTTAATCTAATTTTATATCGGGCAGGGTTGGCGATCACGGCGCAACCTTCTGTCCTGCACGTGGGCAATCAGCCGCTTATTCACAATCTATAAAGTACTGTCCTACCCCGTTTCTTCTTTTTATCGTGTCGTAGACTCAAATTTTAAATGTTATTCTTTCATTCATTTTTCATTCATATTTCATTCATTTTTCTTTCATTTTTCATTCATTTTTCATTCATTTTTCTTCTAGAATGTTGCCCCTTTTACGCCTCCTACCAAGGCAGAGTATAAGTCAAGCATGGTCTTGAGTATGGTACAACTGGTAGGGCACAGAGGGCAAGAGAGGAGGTGCTGCATGGTCTGATCATTATGGCCACACTCGCACTTTGCTTGTGCTTGGTCAACCTTACGCTTATAGGAGATCAGTATTAGACGTACGTTACGACTAAAGATGCTCTGTCGGCTCCTTTGAAAAGAAGACGTGATTGTGTTTGTATGAATGAATTATTTAATTTTAAATGTGGACTTACTCGGATACTCATAAGGACCTACTTGCAAAAAGGATAGAGTATCCTTTTTTATTTACTCTGCTGAACTATTCTTCAAACTTTTCAGCATTGTACAACATAGAAAAAACCAATGTGCAAAAGTCAACCATCTGACATTGCATAAAATGAAAGCTACGTGCGTTGTTATGATTGCCATCTAGTGGATGCTGGCTGAGAGGCAAAACGCCATTCAAGCCTCTGAGCGGAAACGCCCCTAGCTGCGGCCCTGTACACCTGTTCTGTACAAAATAAAATGAGGTACATAAATGCGATAGAGGTGACACGAATGAAAAGAGAACGAAATAAGGATCCAGTTAGGCTGGGTGTTGGTGGTGGTCAGTCAAAAGTCGACGACGTATAAGGCTCCTACCCGCGCTAGCGACCTTAAAAACACAAAAAAAGTAATTTCTCTTTCTGTAAGTGAGATTATCAGAAACCCTCGAACAACTTTTTAGCTAGTATCCTTAAGTTTCATTAGAACCTCGAAAGTCATTGAAATACTATCCGCTTTAGAAACCTTTACAAAAAGAGTCAAAAGTGGCCGTTTTTAGTATTTTTTGCAAAGGAAACTACAGCGTATTTAATTTCAATGATTTTCGAGGTTCTAATGAAACTTAAGGATACTAGCTAAAAAGTTGTACGAGGGTTTCTGATAATCCCACTTACAGAAAGAGAAATTAATTTTTTTGTGTTTTCAAGGTCGCTAGCGCGGGTAGGACCCTTAAAAGCAAAAGGTACCGATATACTTACCTCAAAAGCGCATATTTAAGCAGTATGATCTGCTTGTGATGACATATGGCGCTGAGACCTGGTCACTTACAAAGAAGCTTGTAGATAAACAAACTCCAGGTAGCACAGAGAGCAATAAAGGGTGCGATGTTGGGAATATCGCTTATAAAATGATTTCGAAATATCTTCATACGGATGCGCACTGGATTAACGGATATCCTAGTAGTAGTGACCAGACTCAAGTGAAAATGAGCTGGGCCCATAATCAGAAGAAAGGATGGTCGATGGGCGCGTAAAATTACAGAAAAAAGACCTCGGCCTGGTCGGACAAATATCCATACCTAAGTATACACTGGCTGATGATATCTACAAAATATTTGGAAGACTTCGCGGTCTGCAGAAGAAATCTGACACCATTTTAGCCATACTCGATAAGAAGATCATTCTGTGTCCCTCTTTAATCGCGCTCCGGCCTGTAAACCTGTAGTGACCTGGTTACCCAGCAGCCCGCTCATCGCCTGACATTTCGCCTTTTTTAATTTATTGCTTTTTCCCGTCACTTGCTTTTTATAGTGCTGTGGCGAGCATGTGGGACACTGGATATTTTTGAAGACAATAAAACAACACTTTTATTATACTCTTTTATTTGCTTTGTGATCAGAGTGTCTTACTTCTAATTTGTCTGCGAGACAAATAGCCTAAAACTAATGTTTACAAGCGGCCAATTGCCTTATTTTGACACCTTCGAATCGAATCTCGTATCATTTTATAAAAAAAGTGACAATACTTTTTTTTTTCCTTAGTTCCGCTTTATCAAAACACTATTTTTGAATGGAAATTCTTAAATGAGACCCGCACGACATTAATAAATGTCCACGTTCATTGTCTTACTATATTGTCTGGTATATTGGCGATAAGGAACGGTTAATGACTGAAAATCATTAAAATCTCTATTTTTGTTAATATAATATTTAAGGAGTTTTGTCGATTTCCCAAGGTGCTCCATTATCTATCATTATCCATTACCATCAGAAACGGAGAAGTTATTTATGAACATACATAAAAAATTACAAATTTACATTGGAATTGAGAAGATCCTCCTTTATAAAGGTCGCTTAACAGGGTAACAATTTAGCGTAACGCCTGGAATCATTTGAAAATGACTATTTTGAGAGTATTACTGTGAAATCGGATTTCTACAATTAATTATTGAAGCCATAGGAATTTGTTGTCGATTTATGTAAATTTTGTTATAGTACAAATTATTTTCTAAAGCGCATGTTATTTTAAATTAAATTTAATTATTCCGTGCCTGAATTTCGGATGTCTTGTCGTTGGTAAAAAAAATGCGCCATGTAAGTAAGACCAGTCTACTTACATGGTGCATTTTTTTTACCAATTGTCGTAAAATTTTGTAAAATTTGTTTTTATTATATGGCGGAAATATTGGGGTCATAAGTTTGAATAAAATTCACCCATTTCGAAATAATATCTAATAATCAAAAATGTAATTTTATTACCTATAAAAAGTCACTTTACCCTAGACTCAACTACACTTGTCTGTACAAACGTAGTCTACGTTTTATTTCGAAACGACATGCCCGATTTCGGCAAAATTTTGTAATTTCAAAGATATTGCAAAATGTCCATATGTATGTATATCTCTAGGCACATAACTGGTTTTCACATTCAAACTATGAACTTGAAATTGTTATATAATTATTGACCATCAGTATGGGAAACTCCTACATCCTTATATTTTCTTTCCAGTTCATAATTTACCAGCCGGAAACCAATTATAACCCTAGACAATTGCAATTTCTCTAAAATTACAGTTTTTTACCGATATCTGACATGTGGTGTCAAAATTAAACGTAGACTACGTTGGTATGGAAAAGTCTAGGGTAACGGGATTCTTGCCTGAACAAAACCATTATAACTAGTGTAAGTAGTTATATGTTTCATGAAAATGGGCTCAGATCAAGTATCGAGATAGGCCGCTTTGGCCTCAGAATCAGTTATCTTCGTTTCGCTTTCGCCGACAGCCGTCAAAGTTTGCTATGCCAACTTCTGAATAGAAGCCGGGACTTTGGATGCCTGCTGTTTTATAACTTCGCTTTTAGGCGGTTGTACACTGTAGGTAGTCCATTGTTCGTATCAAATATGAAAGCAAAATGTTTCGGAAGTTGCGTTACACAGAAAATCTTGGGAAAATTGGGGCATATGGTGCAACAGAATAGTTTGTGAGAAACCAATTGAAGCAATAGTATTGTATTTATCGATGCTACTTAAAGATAGGTTACTACTACGATGCAATTTACCTTTATCATTTATCATTTGTTATTTATTCTACAGACTAAATAACTCTTTTGACTTTGTGGCTCCATTTAGTCCCACCTCGCACGGTTATATGTAACACAACATTAAAGAGGTTTATCTTGATGCGGTTTTCATTATTAGGTATTAAGTATGTAGAATATTTCTATTAGAAGGTTATCATTTTTATTTTTAAAACTAAGAACCAACTTCACCCCAAACTACACAACCGATTTTGATAAAATTTCTATGGAACCACCTCGAAATTATACCATTTCAAACAAAAAAGATTTTTTTCTAATCAGTCCAGGCGTCTTTAAATAATCGGTGAACATACATAAAAAAATAATTGATAACCTCGTCCTTTCTTGGAAGTCGGTTGTAAATAAAAAAATAAAAAACCCGTTCGTGTCTTATTCATCTAGAACTAAATCGGTTGGGATTTGTTACTAATTTTTACGTAAGTAGTAGATACATATAAAATCTTGAAAAATCGCTTTATTTCCAATACGGGACAGTGTATTTCGGGCATTAAGTAGCAAGCCGTAGCAACTGTGCCTCTTGAAACCCTCAATCCTAAGTATCTCTTGAATCCTGCAATATATTTTGTTCCGAAATTAAATCGCGCCCGCTCTCGAGCAATAAAGCTAACTTTGACATTGTGCTTGCAACTCCTTGTAAAGACCACGACCCAGGCAAACGAGCGTACCTACTTTTTTTTTAGTTTTGATGCGCGTAAAATGAGTTGTGCAATTTACGCTCCATTCGGTTTAATACGTACAAGTCAAGTTTGTGCCTCACGGTGAATAAGTATGAGTCGATGGTGTAGTGGTTAGAGCGTTCGGCTCATACCCGGAGGTCGCGGGTTCGATTCCCGGCGGGGACAACGACTTTGCGTTGTTGTCCTAGTTTGGTTAGGACATTGTAGGCTGATCACCTAATTGTCTGATAAGTAAGATGATCCGTGCTTCGGAGGGCACGTTAAGCTGTCGGTCTCGGTCACTGTCTTTGACATTGGTCGTTACCTGAAACCATGTCAGAGGCCTTTAAGGCGGTTTAAAAACTCTGACACTAGTGTTAGTCACTAACACACACGATAAGAAGAAGAAGTATGAGTCGTGAAATTCTACCGAACTTAAATTGTGTGACTGTTTTTACGCGACTCGCAATTCAAACAATTACGCTCTGTTAGTTCGAGCCACTGGGTATATCTATACATCTATACATATAATAAAACAGTAAAAAAAGTGTGTCTGTACATTAAATATATTTCCAAAAAAAATCTATACATATAATAAAACAGTAAAAAAAGTGTGTCTGTACATTAAATATATTTCCAAAAAAAATATTGGGGGCGATGGAGACGTAGTAATAGAGTAAGAATTAAAAAAAAAATGTCTGTCTGTTTGTCTGTTTGTCTGTTTGTCTGTTTGTCTGTTTGTCTGTTTGTCTGTTTGTCTGTTTGTCTGTTTGTACACGCTAATCTCCGGAAATACTGGACGGATTCGAACGAAACTTTTTTTGTTATATAGCTATTAAGCCTGGGCAACATATAGGGTATAAATGATTTTGGAAAATGGAACGCCTGATGCAGAACCATAATGGTCCAGCTAAACTGTAAGAGATATAAAAATGCCGCCTTAGTAAAAGTTGTTCAGCCTGATGAGCATTTTCCAGAGACATAAAGTTCACGCGAACGAAGTCGCGGGCTTCGGCTAGTATAAAATAAATATAAAGTTAATTGGCAAGAACTACTGTTTATTTGAAACTTTCATTTTATAACTATTTACTATTATGTCACCACACTTAAGGAATTTTAAAGGACTTTGAGCATTGCCCCTGGATACAATGGCTCTTCGGTAATAGCTCCCGAAATCCCTATGCGAGGAAGTTGGCCAGGTCTTAATTTGAGCAGAATGACGACTGACTGATTCTGGGATCTCATGAATTAACGGGTTACTCACGTAGAGAATCAGCTATTGGCCGACATGTTTCCATCTCAACTGGAGGTCAAGGTGTATGTGACTAGAGGACGCATTCAAAAATACCTTTGTTTTTCTATTTGTACCGCTGCATCCCCTGCGGTGCGAATGGTCGCAATCAGAAACAGTATTTGGGCGATTTGCACCGCGATTCGAATCAACCCGCTCGCGGTGCAAAGTGTATAATGACCCTATGAAAACTCAAATTGTTTACATATCTATGACATCAAAATTAGTATCATCTATCTTTATTACAGCTTGTCATGACTTGTTAATGACCATTGTGTTTATAGTTGCGGCATTCTTGCGCTAATAGTTTATTTATGAGTGATAAAATGAGTCGCCTTTCAATGTGTAATGGTGTTAGAAAAGGTTCACATCGGGCGAGTAAAAGGGCTATTAAAACAACGAGCGATTTAACAATACCAGATAAATATCTCAGAAATATTAGTGTTTCAGTTCTTATTATGAGCCTTTGAGATCATAGCTTCTTATGTTCAACATTCCCGACAATTCTCAGCGTTTATCTTCTGTACATTTTCTTTATCTAATATTTCTTAGTAATCGCAGGAACTATATATGTCGTAAAATAAATTTCTTGGCCTATTGAAACTATAAATCTTTTCATGCCTTATCTATAAATTAGAGTTATAGACATACGTACAATTTTATTAGTGTCCTCATTAGAAACAAAAGGAAAACATTAATTATTAATTGGCTCTAGAAACAATCTAGATCGAGGTGTACCTTAGTTTGAAGATCATTTGTCACAAAGTTTAACCTTATAAATTGATGACAAAAGAGGTTCACTCGACCAGTAAGAACTATGTTCATCTCATCTAAGGAACTAGAGACAATCTACTTTGATTGCTTACAGCGTTGTCCGTTTACCGCATGAACCCTTTATTGCATCTGTTTTCTATTGCCTACTTTTATGGTGTTTACTTTTCTTGTCAACGCTCATAGCTGATTGCATGCAATGTTAATATATATGATCTGTAAAGAAGCGACGTTATAATTAAATTAATTTAGTTAGGTCTGTACATAATAGAGCACTTTGGGCATAGAATTAATATGAGTATTACATATAGAATGGAATCTCCTAAGGTCCTGCTCCTCCATGGGAATGCAGTTGGTTGTACCAAGAGATCTTTCAGTTGCCCCTTACGATATCTACAGGAAGAGACGTAATGGTGTTATTTCAGGCCAAAAGCCACTAAGAGGACACATACATGTTGTTTTTGAATAATAACATTAAACCTACTTGTTTCAGGAGAGCGCAATCGCGCGAATGGTGCTCGGAAATGGGGGGGCCGCGGCGCATGTCCAGTGCGCTGCTGCTGCCCTTTGCCTTGTTGTCTCTGCCGCCAACAGACGCCGGCAACATCACTACTTACAGGGTATGTCATATAATGATGCGAATAGTGATCGGATATAAGACGCCGACAACATCACTAATAACGTTGTACGTCATACAGTTATGCGAATAGTAATCGGATGTAAGATATAGTGCGCTGCTATTGCCCTTTGCGTTGCTATGATTGCAGTTAACAGATGCCGGCAACATCACTACATACAGGGTACGTCTTATAATGCGAATAGTGATCGGAAGTAAGGAAGGAGGTACAGTGCACTGCTACTGCCCTTTGCCTTGCTGTCTCTGCCGCCAACAGACGCCGGCAACATCACTACATGTAGGGTACGTCTTATAGTGCGAATAGTGATCGGAAGTAAGGAAGGAGGTACAGTGCACTGCTACTGCCCTTTGCCTTGCTGTCTCTGCCGCCAACAGACGCCGGCAACATCACTACTTACAGGGTACGTCATATAGTAATGCGAATAGTGATCGTTTATCTGGGGAGGGGGTGGGCTTAATGCGCTGCTGTGGCAACAGCACTACTTACAGGGTATGTTAAATAGTGATGCTTAATTTTAAATTACTGTCACTGCCGTAAATAGATCGGTGGTAAGATACAGCGCTGCTTCGCTGCTATTGCCCTTTTGCGTTGCTATCACTGCCATCAGCAGTTGCCGGCAACATCACTACTGCGTTATACGTCATATAGTGATACAAATGGTGATCGGATGTAAGGAGCTAAGTACAGTGCGCCGTTACTGCCCTTTGCCTTGCTGTATCTGCCGCCAACAGACTACGGCAACAATACTACATACAGAGTACGTCATATAGTCATGCGAATAGTGCTCATAGATGTCTAATCCATACTTCATATTATTTGTACAGGGCGATTTTGCACCACAGCAGTAATAAATCTTGGAATCAGGATCAATATTTCTATCCCGGCAGCTATCATTCATCATATACTTATCAGTAGTTGTCAAGCTATGTCAGATGTATTCAGGCATCTTTAAATTTGACACAAGTATTACCACACCATGGTACACAGCACACATGAAAAATAAACAGTTCAAATAGCTATATGCAAATAGCAGGAATCTCAATTTCCTCTTGCCGTGATTGTGTTAAAGAAAGCTTAAAGCTTAATCGGAGCCTAATGAATACTTGCGCGAGCTTGCGTGATTGCCTTGTGAGTTCACGTAGCAAATACTCATAGTGGAGAGAACTTTATCCCTCTTATTAATTATTACTGGAGCTAATTTACCTGTTTAGACAGGGGTGGCATTTCTGAACTGGCAGAAAAGGCACAATAGTAGAATAATGCGAGCCGGTGTGTACAGGCCTTTAGTCACATTCGCCCTGATGAAGAACTCAGTAGCTGACTCTATCTTATAAATCTTTAATAATGTCTGTGTCTCACGTTAGTTTAAATCAAAAAATAGAATTAGCAGTTTAAATGTGAGCACTGAGGAGTATGTCTGGTACTTTAAGTGTGTACTGAAAGAAAATGTAGTAACAAACATTGAGAAAGTAATGTTGAGACGGTTCCGGCATGCAGAAAGGATGGATAAAAGGAGGTCAAAAAGGTCTACAAAGCGAATGTGAGTGGAAGAGTGGGTAAGGCGATTAACACACTGCAATGCGCTCCGCTGAGTGGTGCGTGCCGCACTGTATGCAAGTACCTCCATTTGTGTAGAAAAAACGCATAGTACAACACACTAACACCGTGTCTACGCATGTCGTTTTTGTATGGCGGCCCTGCACTACGCAGCGGGCCGAGGTGCAGTGTGTTAATCGCATAAGGATCGACCTTGACGAACGTACCGCGACCAGATTGCAGAGGTTCTTAAAAAGGAGAAGTCCAAAGTACTCGTAACCGTCGGGTATGCATGAGGAGAGCGATGAGAGTAGATGAAGCAAAAGAAGTTTGTCAGGAATTCAAATGTAACAACATTTAAAAAATGTGAATTAAAATTGTTGAATAATAAGTATAATTAGTATTGGTCGAAAATGGTCTCGTAAAAGCGTATTTTTATATTCAACGTAGCAAGTAGGTTAGCGATTGTTTTCAATATTTTTGTAAATTATTAAAAATTATCTGTGTGGTTTTCGGCAGAGTAGAATTGGGCCTCTCCAACCTGTCTGGATAGCGTAGAGAGTGTAGGCCAAAGTCGTCTGACTGCTCTGGCCTAGTATGGCACTGGTAGTACAGAGGGTCGTGCTCCAGCAGCGGAGACAAAAAGACCTGATGATGATGATTAAAAATAAGTTGTTCGCTCTACTAGGGAAATCTACCCGGGCATTAAAAAACCTTTTATTTGTGGAACTAAGTTACACGTGTGGCGTGTCACATCATAGTTACTATCGACAAGTCAAGAGGCTATAAAATACAGACACAATTCCTTGCGCCTGCCTTCAAGGAAATGACATGACATGAACATGATACAATGTCAACAATCGACATCAACAGTGTTTGTTGATGTGGAGGCGTTTGATATTTTATACTTCGCAATTAACGTAAGCACGTGTCAAAGGAAACTGACACGTTACGTTGGAAAGAAGTTGAGTTTTTATAGAGATAACAAATGTTTATTTACAACAAAAATATGTCGTAAATTATCATGCCTTTGACAAGAGGATGAAGTCGCAGGCAGAAAGTCAAATAATATGTAGGTAAATTCTAAAATAATAAAAGCGTAAGGTGAATAAGGTCCAGTTTTAGATTCTAATAAAATAATATGTCTACAAATGTCGTAGAGGTCTCGTAGCGGTCTCGTAGAGGTCTCGTAGCATTCGTAGACAACTTTCTACTTAGTGTAGCAGTTGATAGTCTTGTATGTTTTCAGTTAGTAAGTCTTCGACTCGATAAGAAGAAGACGAAGTAATTAAGTTCCTCTATGACGACCTCCGTGGCGTAGTAGTCCCCATGCTAGTCCGCCAACCCAGGACAAGTGGAAAAAGGCCTTTTTCCAACTTGTCCTGGGTCTTGGATGTTTATCTATATTTATATTTATCATAAAATATAGTATCGTTGAGTTAGTATCCCATAACACAAGTCTCGAACTTACTTTAGGGCTAGCTCAATCGGTGTAATTTGTCCCTATATATTTATTTATATATTTATAACTCTTTAGCTCAGTGACATTAAGTTCGCGTTCGATAGTCAAATTCTTCTTCTATACTTTAGTATATATCTGTCCTTTGCGGGACTGAAGGGTTCTCTAATGAGGTCAACAAAATAGAAGCCACCTTTTTCAGAGGTAGATGTTTGCATACATATTATTATACGAGTATATTACAAGGTTTCAACATACTGGTGTGCTAGCTCAATAATATACGACGTAGAAGGTACATACTCGTAATAAATCGAACCACAGGCTATACTAGATCACTTTAGTATAATGATATTAAAATAAAAGACAAAAAACAAAAAATAATATATTCCCATACAAATTGCCCGGGCGGCTGCACTGCACACTTTCGTATGGAAAAGCCGATATTTTTTAACAGTTTGATTGTTATTCTAATTTCAATACACTACAGTGATCTAATATAGCCCGTGGTTCGATTTATTACGGGAATGACCCTTCCACGTTAAATGTAATTAATATTTCTATTTTAACAAATTCAACCTAGCTAACCTAACATATTCCGATTTTCCAATATTCACAAACAAACAAAGAGAACCCAGCTCTTGATAAAGGGTAAATAAAAGAGTATTTACAATTCTGCTAGAACGAACTCGCTTTTTATGCAGATAAAAAGTAGAACTTTGTTTAAAAGCTATTTCGAAGTAACTTTCCTATTAAAACTTCGTGTGGGACAACCTTTTTGCAACATAATGAAAGTCATTACACTGTGGGGTTCGTTTGGTCTTTTTTTCCTAAAACCTGAGTTGAGAACAAATCTTTTTCTTTAGACATTTTTAAGAATGTATTAAGGACGACATGAGAAGACAATGACACTTTTGGATAAGTTTCTACATACTATTTGCGCTTGTGAACATTTGATACTAACTCAAATATTTTGCTTAATTAGCTCAAGCGTTAACAGAAGATCATTATCTCATCATCATAAATATACTCGTATTTGATATTCAAGCTCTTTTGTAATGTTATCAGGTTGAATGATTTACATACTACACTTTAATGGCTTTCTCCATTACAAACAGAGCCCACGGCTGTAAAATGCCACGTTCAGCGTGATATACGTAAAGATGGTATAAATATGAAATTTATATTCTTTTTCTTCTTATCTCTTGTTGGGGGGAAGTATGCGCCAATTTTTTGGATCTACATATAGGTACACAGAAGAAATAATAAAGTCAATTGCCTTCTAAATGAAATAGCACAGTCCTTTTTAGTTGACTTAAGTGCTGTCTGTTTATGATGGGTACATTGTATTTGTATTTGTATGTTTTCAAAACATTTATAATGTACTATTTGATATTAATATATACATATATCCTGAATTTATTATCCAAATGTTAATTAGATACGATGAATACTTCATAAATTATTAACAATGATACATACAATAGAGGATTGTACCGTTTTTCGATTTTCGTTCTTTCATCAAACATCTTCTCTTTTCCACGTACGAAACGAAAATTATACATTTACTCAAATGGTTTCATTTACAATGATCAATGTCCCAAATTGAAACACATTTCAGGTGAGGCACGAAACGTGGTTGTAACGAAGATAAATACAAAACCAATTTATCCGAAGCGAAACGCATCGTATTGTACTGTAAATGTAATTAACTGGAGTATAATTAGCATAATGGTGGAGGTGTAGCAGATAATTAATGAAGCTTGTTTATTACGCTGAAAACCAGCGAGTGCCTACAAGCCAGTTCAAGCGACAAAATTGCAAGTGACCTTTGGGTCTTGTGGCTTTGTCTGCTTAGAGCCGCAAGACCCAAATTGCTGTCTGCTCCATTAGGGATAAAGATGCCATAGTTTTTTAAGGGTTCCGTATTATACATAGAAATTAGCCTGAGTATAATTAGCATGATGGTGGAGAGTGTAGCAAATAATTAATGAAGCTTGTTAATATGCTGAAAACCAGCGAATAACTTCAAGCCAGTATAAGCGACAAAATTGCAAGTGACTTTCGGGTCTTGTCACTTGTAGCTTTGTCTGCTTAGAGCCGCAAGAACCAAATTGCTCAGTCAGCTCCATTAGGGATAAAGACGCCAATAGAAATTAACTCTAGTATAATTAGCATGATGGAAGACAGTGTAGCAGATAATTAATGAATTTCGTTATTACGCTGAAAACCAGCGAGTGCCTATAAGCCAGTTCAAGCGACAAAATTGCAAGTGACCTTTGGGTCTTGTGGCTTTGTCTATTTAGAGCTGCAAGACCTAAAATGCTCTGTCTGCTCCATTAGGGTTAAAAACAGTCTGTCTGTCACCACATCGATGGACGGACAGCGGAGTCTTAGTAATAGAGTCCCGTTTTTACCCTTTGGGTACGAAACCCTAAAAAGAACCTATGCCTAAGAGCCAAAATGGTGTCACTCAGATCTGATTAGTCTCTTGATAACTAGTATGAAATATTTCCCTTATCGATAATTAAAATCGATAATCGATAATAAAATGAGTTCCCGAGTAAATTGCAATACAACGAGGCTAAAGTTGATACATGCACAGCTTCCACGAGGTCTGAGCAACATCTGTTTAATATTTCTTGGCAATTTGTTCCCGGTGACAAATGGCGCCTTCAAGACCCGAGTTTCATGAGCGATTTTAAAACGGCGCATGCCTGGAGCAAAAATATAACGTAAATCTACCATAAAATTACATATTATACGCTTGTTTCATGAATATAGACGTAAAATTCTAAATGTTTGCTTCTCACACGGCTTAAGGCCATACCTGAATTTTACGGGGTCCAGTGGCGCCCCCATTTGAAATAAATCATTTAAAACGAAACGGAGATATCATTTAAAATTTTATCTTGACCAAGCTCTAGATACTCATTCAAAGTATTTTTTAAACTACTTTTTATTGTTTATAGTGAGAACGTGAAGCTTTTCTACGCACATTTGCGAAAAACGGCCACTTTTGGCTAATGTGCGTGGAAAAGCTTCACGTTGTCACTTTAGACTATGAACAGTAGTCCATAAAATAGTTTGAAGGGTTATCTAGGGTTTGATCAAGGCACAATTTTAAATGATATCTATGTTTCCTTATAAATGATTTATTTAAAATGGGGGCGCCACTGGACCCCGGAAAATTTGGGTATGGCCTTAAAGGGGTAAGTGGTTATTGTAACCAAATATAATATAATTACTAACATACCTAACGCCATATAAACTTTTGGAGGGCCTTAAGTAGGTAAAACTGATCTTCTTCTTCTTCTACTACTACTTATCGTGTGTGTTAGTGACTGCAAAACTGGTAGGCGAAATCAGTACCAGCTGATCTCAAAGAGAACACACGACTGACAAAAAAGTAACAAAGAAAGTGTTTACTTAATAAGTTTTAAAAATGTTTATTGTAGTTATATTATTTTTTTATTATTACCGATATATATCGCCATCTAGTGACGAAGGAAGATTCATTAGTTATGAGGCGATGGGTAGGCATGTCGTAACCTTTCTCTGTAGAACATTTTGTTGAAGTACCCTCTCCCAATAAAGAGAGATTGTTTCTCGTAATCGCTACATTGGGTTGCTGATGATCGCAGTAGATGGCATAAAGTCTCATAGAGGACTCTGCTGCCCGTTCTTCTTACATATGCGTCCCTTAGTTGCCTCTCATGGCACCCTTTGATGAGGCCTAACTATAGTTTGCCTTGCGTTATGGCAGAGTAGAATAGGACCACTCCAAGTCCTCCTATGGATGTCGTAGAAGGCGACTTAGAAATTACAAAGCTTATAGACATCAGTGAAGCCTCTCCAGTCCGTCTGGCTAGCGTGGAGAGTATAGGCCAAATCCTCTGGCTGCTCTAGAAAAGTGTGGCTCTTGTAGTACAGGGAGGGTGGTGCTTTTGCAGTAGAGACTAAAAAGACCTGATGATAATGATGATAACTAAGGTAAGTACCTTTATTTTCATCTCATAGATTCGAAGAACGATGTGTTGTAAAAAGTAAAACTAAATCGCTTCACTTTGCTTTTGATTCAGAGTAGCGCCCTTAGTTGTAGCACAATCTAGTATTGAAATTGACAGTACTTTACCGAAAACCATTGTGATCTTATTTTTAATTCAAACAGATAATAAAGTATACAAAGTTCTGTTTTATTTAAAGGACAGTTCGGTTTTTTATTTTAAAGAATGTATAGCAAAAAGAAACAAAAAATCCGACTTACTGTCATTGCTTTCAGTTTTCATCCTAGTCATCTTCTTAATGCAAAACTCTATCTTCGCCGTAAAATGACGTGAGGCAGAACATGCACTCTTAATTTAGTGGGTGTAGGCAGCTTTTAAAACCAGGCGTAATTTTTGCCCACAGAGAAATTACGGCTTCAAGACCTTCATTTACGAGGGGTTTTAAAACGATGCTTTTAGGCGCTCTGCAAGAGCAGTATTTTTTGCGGGGCAAGAGCCAGGGCAAACCATTTTTGCTTTACTTAATTGCTTTTTTGTTTTGCGTTAATTGCTGTGTTGACATACCTTACGAATCAACATTTTAATTAAAGCAGTTAGTGAACTTCAATTTATTTTGTTTTTTCGATTCAGTTATATTATATAGGTACATTTATGTGTATCTACGTAGGTGCGTCAGTCTATCAGAGATATGGTAATACGACACGTCAAATCTACGTACTATCATTTTTTTATGTCACGTAGTAGATAGAGCCAGAGTTGTAAACGCTTGGCAAGATAATTGGTTTTGTTTAAGACTAACGTAACGGAACTGATATCCAACGCCATACAAACAAACTATTGGAGGGCCCGTAAGTAGTCAAAACTGGTAGATGCGGGGTAGGCACGCAGAGATGGCAGCACACACGACTAGCAAAAAAGAGACAAAGAAAGTGTTACTTGCTTTAACAATATTTTTGTATTTCATATAAGTCATATTTAATTAATTAGAGTACAAATTTTGTTAAGTTATTTTTTTTATTTAGACTGATTTAGACAAATAGAAATGTATTTACACATTAAATTTTCTTAAAAACTAAAATAAAGATTAAAAAACTACAAATTAATTTGAATAATAGTAGTAAAATATTTTAGTGTTTTGATTATGACTTATAGCGCGATTTAGTGATAAGGAAGATTATAAATGCGAGGCGATGGGTAGGCATGGTCAAACTTTTTTGCATTAAAATTTGAAAACCATACATAGTTTTGTCACTGACAAAATAGGAAACCAAAAAGTCTATCACATTTATGGTTTAATAGACATCTAAGGAGATGTAAATTTATACTTTTACTAATCTGCTATACAGCAAAAACTTTTTAAATCGAACAAATGATTATAGATTTCAGCCAATGCCCCGCTGACCCACTTTCAAAGGCCGCTAGATATTGAATAGCATTAGAACATGATCTGTCGAAAGCAGTTCTAAGCTTGTTTATTTTATTTATATAGAATCTGTTCAGATGTACAGTCAGCATCAGAGATACCTGACCCCTCCTCTATCTATTCTCTTTACAAGTTATAACGTGTCATGTAATTTTATAAGTAGTTAATAATCAAAAGACAATAATAATACGATAAAGCCCTTCTGGCCAGCAGCTGACCAATAGTGTGAAAATGAGTTTTTTTCGGCGTACCTTTTCAGCAGTGGTCGTTCCGAAACTCTTTTGAGGGTAGCTTTTCATAGAAAACAATATTTTTTATATACTCTACAGGTAATGTAAATTACGTGTAAAATTGTCGCCTGTAAAGATCTAATACATACATACATACATACTATCACGTCTTTATCCCTAATGGGGCAGACAGAGCATTCTGAGTCTTGCGGTTCTATGCAGAGCTCAGGGCCGCAAGACCCAAAAGCCACTTTTAGCGTTATGGTGGGCGAGAAGATGGAAAAGCAATCAATACAGTGATGGGTTGCTAGCCGCATCGCCTGTTAACATGATTCGCATTTTCGATCTAATAAGTACTTAATAAACATTTGATTTTTGTAATTTTATACAACGTGAAAGGGACATACCCGTAATAAATCAAACCACGGGCTATACTAAATCACTATAGCATAATAAAACTAAAATAAAAGACAAAACACCAAAAACAAATTTCGGCATGCGCATACAAATTGCCCGGATTGCACACTTTAGTATGGAAATGGCATAATTTTTTTGTTCTTTTATATGTTGTATATTGCTTCAATCAAATGGTGTAAATGTGCCTTAATAGAATTTTCCGAAAAGCTTCTACAGTGTTTTCCTTTTGCCGTGGAAAAATCCGTTGGTTATGGAAGTATAATACTGCATAATAACTTCGATCATAAACAGATGGTTTATTACGGCAGGTAATGGTATTTATGGTCAAACGGTTTGGAAGTGGGATTTTATAGCAATGACTCTTATTACGATTATGGCTAAATATATACAGGAGCAATTTTATTCGAAATCTTTTGAACATATAATAAAACAGTAAAAGAATATATTTCCGAAATAAAGTAAGAATTAAAAAAAAATACTGTTTAGTACACGCTAATCTTCTCAAATACTTGACGGATTGGAATGAAACTTTTTTGTTCTAAAGCTGTTAAGCCTAGGCAATATAAAAGGTACAATTGATTTTGGAAAATGGAACACCTGATGCAGAACTATAATGGTCCAGCTAAACTATCAGAAATGTAAAAATGACGCCTTCGCAAAAGTTATTCTGCCTGATGAGCATTTTTATTAAGTCCACGCGAACGAAGTCGCGAGCTTCGGCTGGTATAATATAAATGTCTTTCCATATAAACGTGCGATTGGCTGATCTTATTATGATAAATCCTACGTGCTTTAAGAGGCACGTTAAAAGGTTAAGTCTTTGCTCTCAGTTGTCTGAAAATTCTGACACTAGTGTTGACCACTAATATACAAGAAAAACAAAACACATTATAAAGCTAAATTAAAATGTAACTTTATTTCAAAATAAAACTTTTTAAACAAATAACCTCGAAGAAAAAGTAAAATTTGTTTCGTATATTGCATATTTTTTTTTGTTTATTGAAGTTGATAAAGCTTGTAAGTAATTAGTAAAGTCAATTTTTGATTGCAATTACGGACCAGAAACTTGTATTTTCATCGAATGTACCTTCTATATCAAAAGAAATTCAATGTAATATTTTTTTACCTCTTGTCATGTAATTTTCTCAAGAGTTTCTATGCAGAAAAGGAAGTTAATAGCTAACCTTAACCTCTCTTTGTGATCAGTAATCCGATACTTCCGAGAGGTCCACAAAACCTGCCTTCGCAAAGGAAGGAACCCCATTTTGGCAAAATGATAGCCGGAACATACCAACTTTAAGACTGAAAAGGATGGATTTATTGCAAGAGCTTCATTCACTATATTTTGCTACTTTAACATGTTAAGCGCCAGTTTATTACATTGCACTAGAGTGTAAATACTGCCTCCGTGGTGTAGTGGTTAGAGGGGGCAACGACTTTGTGTTGTTGTCCTAGTTTGGTTAGGACATTGTAGGCTGATCACCTGATTGTCCAATAAGTAAGATGATCCGTGCTTCGGAGGGCACGTTAAGTCGTCGGTCCCGGTCACTGTCTTTGACATTGGTCGTTACCTAAAACCATGTCAGAGGCCTTTAAGGCGGTTTAAAAACTCTGACACTGTGTTAGTCACTAACACACACGATAAGAAGAGGAGGGTGTAAATAGTCATAAACACTATAGTAATGCTTTTAACTCAGTAGACCTTGATATACTACTAGGCATATTGCATTCTCTCAACATATCTCCCTCAGCAGTGGAATGGTTTCGATCTTACCTGTATGGACGTCGGCAACGTGTCCGCATGGAGGATAAATATTCCTCTTGGTGCAAGGTGACTTGTGGCGTACCGCAGGGTGGCGTATTATCTCCTCTTTTATTTTCACTTTTCATAAATTCCATAACTTCACAGCTTCAGTCCTCCTACCACCTTTACGCCGATGATTTGCAGATTTATACACAAGCCGGTGTGGAAAACTTCGCATCTGCTATTGACACAATTAATCATGACTTGGAATGCATATCCGTCTGGAGCAAATCCCATGGCCTACAAGTTAACTCAGCCAAGTCACAGGTCATTATTATTGGTAACCCTCAACTTATTATAAAAATCGATATGGCACTTATGCCCCAGATAGTTTTTAATGGTGTGGTTATAAGTCTAAGTCAGACTGTAAAAAATTTGGGACTTATGATGGACTCGAAACTAAATTGGAAACCGCAATTAGCTAAAGTTAGTAGAAAACTTTACTGTGCTTTTAGTTCCTTTAAGAGGCTACGAAAATTTCTACCAGTGGACACCAAAATTATGCTTGCAAACTCCCTTCTTCTTCCTTTCCTTGACTACGCCGATACCCTGTTACCTTAATGTCACAGAGGAGCAACTTGACAAACTTGAGCGTCTTCGAAATATGTGCATTAAGTTTATCTACGGTCTTCATAAATATGACCACGTCTCTCAATTCCGAACTGAACTCAAGTGGCTACCTATCAGACTTCGCCGAGATTGGCATACCCTTTCCCAGTTATATATCATACTCTTTAGTCCTACGTCTCCTAGGTACTTAAGGGAACGCTTTGTTTTTTACAGTGACGCACCATCGTCACAAGGTCATAATATACGCAGTGCTGTAACGCTACGTTTAAAAATTCCTACACACTCCACTGAATTTTGTTCAAAATCGTTTACTGTAAGGGCAGTCTTACTCTGGAATGCACTACCACTGTCCATCCGACGTGCTGAAACGCTAGCCAGCTTTAAATCTCAAGTGAAGTCACACTCATCATCATCATCATTTCAGCCGCATAGCGTCCACTGCTGGACATAGGCCTCTCCCAAAGATTTCCAAAATGACCGATCTAGAGCTGCTTGCATCCAGCGCCTTCCAGCGACCTTGGTTAGGTCGTCAGACCACCTTGTGGGTGGGTGTCCTACGCTTCGCTTGCCTATACGCGGTCGCCATTCGAGAACCCTTTCGCCCCATCGGCCATCGGTTCGTCGCGCTATGTGTCCCGCCCACTGCCATTTCAACGAGCTAATCCGCTGGGCTATGTCAGTGACTTTAGTTCTCCTACGAATCTCCTCATTTCTGATTCGATCACGTAAAGAAACACCGAGCATAGCCCTCTCCATAGCGCGTTGCACGACCTTGAGCCTTCTTATGAGACCCATAGTAAGGGACCATGTTTCAGAGCCATAAGTCATCACTGGTAACACACATTGGTTGTAAACTTTAGTCTTAAGACACTGAGGTATATTTGACGAGAAGACACTTCGTAGCTTCCCGAACGCTGCCCAGCCGAGTCGGATTCGTCTAGAGACCTCTTCCTCGAAGCTGGAACATCCTGCCTGGATCAATTGACCCAGGTAGATATACTGGTCTACAACTTCGAGGGTGGAGCTCCCAACACAAACAGGTAGGGGCGCAACATGGACATTCGACATTACTTTCGTTTTGTCCATGTTCATTTTAAGGCCCACTTGTTGGGAAACTCGATTTAGATCTCCGAGCATAGTACTTAGGTCTTCCATCGATTCTGCCATGACAACGATATCGTCGGCAAATCGAAGGTGAGTGATATACTCGCCATTGATGTTGATGCCAAATCCTTCCCATTCCAGAAGCTTGAAGGCATCTTCCAGTGCAACGGTGAACAGTTTCGGAGATATAACGTCTCCCTGTCTTACACCTCTATGCAGTGGAATTGCCCTCGTGCACTGCTCCTGTACTCGGACTGACATAGTGGCATTACTGTATAAGCACTTCAACACTTCGATATACCGATAGTCAATACGGCATCGCTGGAGAGACTGAAGTACGGCCCATGTTTCGATCGAATCGAAGGCTTTTTCATAGTCCACGAACCCCAAGCATAACGGCCGGTTATACTCCCTCGTCTTCTCTATAACCTGCCGCAGCGTTTGAATATGGTCCATGGTACTAAAACCTTTACGGAAACCGGCTTGTTCGGGAGGCTGGAAGGCATCGAACCTGTTTGCGAGACGATTCGTAATGACCCTCGAGAACAACTTATATACATGACTCAGAAGCGTGATAGGCCTGTAGTTCTTCAATAGGGTGCTATCTCCCTTTTTGAAGAACAGGACCACCACGCCCCTGCTCCACGCTTCCGGCGTTACGCCCTCGAGCAGAACGGAATTAAAGAGCCTCTGAAGGACTTTCAGTACCGGCGTTCCACCCGCTTTCAGAAGCTCTGCTGTGATTCCATCCTCGCCCGGCGCCTTGTTGTTTTTAAGCTGTTTGAGGGCCATCCTAATCTCGTACAGGCTGATGTCCGGGATATCTTCGGTATAGTGTCGGGTTAACTTGGCTCTTGGGTCTTCAGCCATTTGTCCGCTGGGTTGTGAAACTGAGGTATACAGCTGTCCATAAAACCTCTCGATCTCCGCCAGAACCCCTTCCTTTGTTGACACCACGCCGCCGTCCTCCGTCTTCAGCTTCATCAATCGGCTTTGCCCAACCGACATAGCTCTTGCGAACACTTTGGAGCCTTTATTCTGCTCTATCGTCTCCTTAATACGCTCAGTATTAAAGGAGCGGATGTCGTGTCGCAAGGACTTTTGTATACGTCTGTTGAGCTGCCGATATGATTCAGCATGATCAGAGGTCTGCAGCGGCCTTGATCGTCGCTCTGCCATTAAGGTAAGGGTCGCAGCAGAGATTTTCTGAGGTCTTTGTTTGGGGCGGGACCTAAACACCTTCGATCCCACCGCTTGGACAGCTTGTATAAACCCTTGGTTTATCTCGTCCACTGTAACGCAATCCTGAAGGCCTTGAAAGCGATTTGATAGTTCAAGCTGGAAACCCTCGGAGTTTTCGATTTGGATCTGCGTCGGTCGGAGCGTCGACTTCATCAGCCGCGATCTTTCGACCTTGAGATCAATATTCACGATGCCTCTTAATATTCGGTGATCGCTCCCGGTTTTGATCCGATTGATCACTGAGACATCGTTGAATATTCGTCTCTTAGTCGTTAAGATGAAGTCGATTTCGTTTTTGACAGGGGGCTGGTTCTTCTTTGCTGGACCTATCCAGGTCCACTTCCTTTGTGGCGGCTTCTTGAAGAAAGAGTTCATCGCGAAGAGTCCCTCTTGCTCCAAAAAATCAGCCAGCCTACGTCCCCTGTTATTTCGCACTCCGTATCCGAAGTTTCCCAGCCTAATCTCTCCATCGCCTCGTTTGCCCAGTTTCGCGTTAAAATCCCCCATAACAACCGTAAAATAGGTTTCAGAAGTATGTATGGCCTTACTTATGTCCTCATACACTTCCTCCACCTCTTCATCGGAGTGATCCTTTGTTGGCATATATACCTGTATAACCTTCAGCGAGTATCTTTTAGATACTCTGAGTATCAGGTATATTACCCTGCTAGAGACACTCTCGATGGTTATGACGTTGTTAATGAGGGACTTGTGGACGAGAAACCCGACACCATGCTGGGACTTCTTTATGTCCCCTTCCCGGTGATAGAGTAGGTTACCAGACTCTAGGGTTGTCGTGCCCTCGCCCTCTCTTCGGACTTCAGACAACCCCACAATGTCCCATCGTAACCTACTTATTTCCTCTTCCACCTCATCTAACCTCTCGTCAGTCCTCATTGTGCAGACGTTATGTGTTACCAGGGCCAGTCGTCGACGGGAGTGGTAGCCGGATCTCTGCCGGGGATTCTTAGCACCCCCTGCCCCGCCGTTACCATGACCGCTACCGGAGCCAGGAATAGCGGGGCTGCCGGGGACTGGGGGCCTGGTCTTTTGTTGTACCTCCATTGGGGGGGTTTTGCCATACTCGCCACGCTTGGCAGGCGGGTTGGCGAGCGCAGTATTGTGTTACTATCGGGCTTCCAACGCTGCTGCCCGTCGGATGCCTCTTTTGGTGTTCGTGTCAAATTTATCCTTTAGTCGCCTCTTACGACCTCCACAGGAAGAGATGGAGTGGTCCTATTCTACTCTGCCGGGAACCACACGGCAACGTCGTGAAGTCACACTATCTATCCCTAATTTGACGTCTTTTTATATTTTCATCCTTATCTTATCTTGTTCGGATTATCTTTCTGTGTACATATGTATTTATTTTATGCATATATATATTTATTTATTTATATATGTATATATGTATGTATGTATGTATGTATGTATATTCTAGGTCTTTGTATCTATATATTATGTAAGTATATTTATTGATCGTACCTATAGTTCTTATTTTATTGTCCCCTGCCTATAACTTTGCACCTCACCTGTTTTTGTCAAACATCTCCAAGTACCTCGGTTGCCTGGAAGAGATTGCAGTTGCAATAAGGCCGCCTTTTGACATCTGTTTTATGTATCTATTACTCTGTTACTCTATGTTTTGGTGCAATAAAGATTTTAACTAACTAACTATCTTAATAATCTGTCACTCTTAACGATAGTTAAAAGTGACGTGTTAAGAAGTTTTAGAAACAAGTTTGCTTGAAAACAATACTTCTATCTACAGATACCGCCATCAAAGCATTGTTTCGAAAGGTATTTCTGTTTATCTATGCTTTATAGGGCTGTTTATTCCGAATTTCGTTTCAATTTAATTTAACTGGGAATAATAGGATTGGCACGTTAAAACTACTTAAAACTGATCAAAGTCAATTTTAGTTAACTTCGCGTTGTCCCACTGGCCATGGTACTAAAACTCCTAAAAGCCAAAGTTCGTAACGAGGTTCTCAATCAAGCGACGTATAAAAAGCAAAACAATCTCTCTCGTATTTGTACATTGTGGAGGAAATAAGATTGCTTTTTCTGAGCACGGAACTAGTATTTACATAATAATGGTATTGAATTATGCATGGAGAAGGCTGTAGTGTAGTCAGCGGTTCAGGTATGGCGCTACGCGTATATTTGAATCTACGTGCTTTTGCAGAGAGATGAAGGAATGCGTATGAAACTAATGTTTACTTATAATTACCGGGCGCTGGATGCAAGCCGCTCTAGATCGGTCATTTTGGAAATCTTTGGGAGAGGCCTATATCCAGCAGTGGTGCAGTTCAGTGCTTCTAGTGATATTTCCCTGCGCATTCTTATTTTTAACTAGCTGCGCCCCGCGGTTACTCTTACCGCGGGTAGCGGGTAAGATAAAGTAGCCTATGTGTTAATCCAGGGTGTCAGCTTCATGCGTAACAAATTTTATCAAAATTGGTCCAGCCATGAAGAATTAAAAAACATAATCACACTCACAAACTTTCGTCTTTATAATATTACTGTGATTACGATAACTTTTTCCATGAATTTTATTGGTATAAAACAAAGTCTATATGTTGAAAACCACGTCTAAATTTGTAGTTTTGGAGATTTGCGTTTACGTGTAGGTAGAAAAACACGCAAATTCTACTTTTTGATATTTAAGTTCAAATGCTGCATAGTCATCAAGGTAGGCATTTTGCTTCCTAATCAATATAACGTTTAGGTAATATTTGGCATAGACCTTTGATTTCTAGGCAGCGTGATCATAAGTAGTAATTTCTAGTCGGGTTTTCTTATATACCTTTAGGATTTTTTTAAGAAACAAAAAAGTTTTTTGCCAAGCAAACCGAAACCCGGTCTTTCAAGCGTTCACCAGCGATAACTTTTGAACGGCTAAACCATCCGATTTTCACCAAAAATTGCTAAGTCAATCGCAAAAATACTTGCTTTCACGTCAAAAACTGCATCAAAATCGGTACATCTGTTTAAGAGCTACCATGACACAGACAGACACCCAACTTATAACTACCCTCTTTTTGCGTCGGGGATTAAAAAATCGACCTGACATCCTTCATCACCCATGTTACTAAATGACAAATGTGTTTTGAAAACCCTCCTAGGAAATCCCGCTGAGCATTAACACATATGTAAAGGATATTGTTAAAATAGTCCTAAACAAACGAACCCTTGCCGAATAAACACACAAAGGCGCATTAACTTAGCCATCTGTATATATACTCGTATACGCATAAAGTAATCATCGTTAACCTAACTGACATAAATGGATAATATTATAGTGGTAATTCTGTCGTGTAACATTTCGACATTACTATCTACAACGTTAGAAACGAATATACTAGTAGTTTGACCCAAACTGTGAATTCAAGAACCTAAATGAATTTCTTTTACTTTGTATTTCAATTGTCCCATTAAAATAACCGTGGAACTATTGAGAAAATCCTCCGTGGCGTAATGGTCACCATGCTAGTCCGCCACCCAGAGGTCCCGGGTTCGATTCCTGGGACTATTTGAAAATGGCCATTTTCCAACTTGCAATGAAGTTGGAAAATGGTCATTTTCAAATTGTCCTGGGTCTTGGATGTTTATCTATATAGGTATTTGTTATAAAATATAGTATCGCTGAGTGAGTATAACAAAACACAAGTCTCACTAGTTCCATGGGACTACGATGGAACTAGTGTGACAAATCTGATTTAATTTTGTTTCACTTGTTCCATATTAACTCAATGGGATTGCTGCAAAAAATAATCTCACTAGTTCCACGGAACTATTTGGCGATGGAACTAGTTAGAATGATCCAATTCTTTAACCGATTCGGCTCATATTTGAACTTAAAAATTCCATTGGCCACTTATATACGCCTACCAAATTTCATGACTCTTCGATCAAAACTACTCGAGTTATCGTTGAACAAACATATAAGTATACAAACAAACGTTGGATTGTCTAAATAAACAAGGAGAACTTTGTTTGCTCGTTCTTAAATATTTTTTTAGACGAATTTCAATACATTGCCTCAACTTTGATGTTACTATTTATTTTTGTTGTGTACATTATATTTAAGAAAATAATTGTATAAAGATAAAAAAGCTTTTTCATGATGGTCTGGGCGTAAATAATTAGTTTAGAACAAACCAGCTGTTTCTCTTCCCGCGCAAAACGTAATAGGCTAAGATGCTAATCATGTAGGTATTGATATTAAGGCGAAATGGTAGCCGAAGTGGCGCCCATATTTGAAATAAATTGTTTAATAGTAAATATGATGATAATACAAAATTTGATTTCCAACAATCTGTAGAAAGACTTTTAAATTATTTTATGAACAATCTTCGAAAGTATTATTGACAATCCGTCTAAGACTAATGCAATTACTTTTAAAGGTTATTCATAAGATAATTTAAAGGTTTACAGATTGTTAGCATTCAAATTTTTAATCATCACCATATTTTCTTTTAAACAATTTATTTCAAATGAGGGCGCCACTTCTGCTACCATTTCGCCTTAATGGCAAAAGTTTACATCACCTGGTTTTTTTTTTTTTTTTTTTTTTAAATAATAATAATAATAATAAAGATTTATTTCTCGCCACAAAACCAGTATACATAGAATGGTACAATACAAATGTGAAGGTTTCTAAATTAAGTATTCTAATACATTTCTACTTAAGTACCGTATTTTAATACAATTCAACGAAAGTATTTAATACAATATAACAGTACAGGATTGTGCTTGTATGGGTAGGCATACATTAAGTTTTGTGGGGAGCTGAAGCCTGTACTAGGTAAGAACCTGTATTACAAGTCTTCAGGCCCCACCTCACGCGAAGGTACAGCAAGCTGGAGGGTGCATATGTATTGTGACTTGAATAAGTAAGGTGTAGATTATTACTTTGATACTGGAAAAGATGAATATAAGTTGTAAATGGACTATACATTGTGCTTAGGTGTGTGTAAATGTAAGTGTGCGAAAGAAATAGGAAGTGAGATTAATTTTAGAGTTATATTGATATTTGTCTTTTTGACTTGATCGTTGTTAATGGATATCTGGTAATGAATGATTTCTATCTTTTTCTCTTATCTCTTGTTACAACGGAAGACCACCGGCATGATGTAAAGGCACATCATTGCCATATTCTGAATGGTGCCATTTTGGTGTAAAACTAGTTTCAGTTATTAAATTAAGTAGGTAAATCCTAAATCATCATTAGGTTTTTATAGTCTCTACTGGCAGGAGCGACTTGAGCCATACATCCATTTATCCTTTTACGAAAAAATATTGTGCTTTGAACTAAATATACAAAAATTTAACATCAAAAATTACTCATAGCGATTCTGAACATCCGTAGAATTGCTTCAGACGAGGAAAATCCACGAGATGTTCAGAACAAATTAGGAAAATTGGATAATAACCGTAATAACATTAGAGGGGTTTCTATTTTACTCTCTATTCTTTAATCGCACTTTGCTGACACAGAAATGCGAATTTTATTAATGGACTATTTTATTGTACTTTAGTTTAATCTTATTTTTAGAACTGTTGTTAGTGTTCCATACCCCAAGGGTAAGAATAGGATCCTATTACTAAGATTCCGCTGTCCGTCCGTCCATCCGTCCGTCTGTCTGTATATCTGTCGGTCACCAGGCTCTATCTAATGAAAGAACCGTGATAGCTAGACAGTTAAAATTTTGGCTGTTGCCGCTATAAAAATCTATACATATAATAAAACAGTAAAAAAAGTGTGTCTGTACATTAAATATATTTCCAAAAAAAATATTGGGGGCGATGGAGACATAGTAATAGAGTAAGAATTAAAAAAATGTCTGTCTGTTTGTCTGTTTGTCTGTTTGTCTGTATGTCTGTTTGTCTGTTTGTCTGTTTGTACACGCTAATCTCCGGAAATACTGGACGGATTCGAATGCAACTTTTTTTGTTATATAGCTATTAAGCCTGTGCAAAATATAGGGTATAAATGATTTTGGAAAATAAAAAGCCTGATACAGAACCATAATGGTCCAGCTAAATTATAAGAGATATAAAAATGTCGCCTTAGTAAAAGTTGTTCAGCCTGATAAGCATTTTCCAGAGACATAAAGTGCACGCGAACGAAGTAGCGGGCTTCAGCTAGTAAATAATAAAAACAGAATAAAATAAATATTAAGGTTCCCTCCTCAATCCAATAAACGTGACTTTTTATAGATAATGGTATGGATCCCTTCGTGCGCGAGTCTGATTCGCACTTGGGTGGGTTTTTTTAAAACAGTACTCGTTAATTTATATTATATTTTGTAACCTTAAATACGCCGGGGGCACGAATTGGAATAATTAAAACAGCGATTTTACTTCCATGCTGGTCTGGGAGAAAGAAAATACTTAGTTTTTACCAGCTGCTTTGCTTCCCCGAATTTGCTTCTTCGAATTGGCGAGATTTGAATCATGTTATTAGGCGATGCGGCAATGGTTTTACTTCTCCGAGTCTACTTGAACAATCCAACGTTTGTATGTATGAATGTTTGTTAGATGATAACTCGAGAACCCAGTTTTGATCGGAGCGGTTTGAAATTTGGTAGTCGTGTAGATGTGGCCAATAGAATGTTTAAGTTCGAATATGAACCTATTTTGATTCCTTTTTCCGTCTTAACACATTGTTGGACACACTACGTCTATAGACGTACATCTATTCTATCATTCATTTCTGTCTGGGTGAGTGTCCAAAAATGTGTTAATGCCCACTATCACACTTAGCGTGGCCTTTGGGTCTTACGACCCTGGGCCCTGTCTACCCCGTCAGGTATAAAGACCTAAAAATGTATCTGTGTCCGTAATTACCAAGATAAAAATTATTTGTATTTTAGAATTACGTGCCTGTTGTTTGTTTTAGATTACGTTACATGTTATACAATCACAGTTTTTATATTCATACGAACGTTCTACATTCAATCAAAGAATCAGATTAATCAATTATCAGAAAATTAATTACAATGATTCATTAAATGATTAGGGAAATCATTAATTAATATTGGCATTGTCATACCTACTCACATTAATACAGATCTGTGATGCACGCCTCTGACTGAACGCTGCAATAGGAGAGCGCGTGTGACCTAGTTGCAGCCGCAAAACCTGCCAGCTTCACTGATTTCAAAAAAAGTGCTGTGTTGCGTGAACATAGAGTGACTGATTATAAAAGAGAATTATGATTTTCGGTACAGAATGAATAAAAATATGAACGTTTTTTTTACGTTATTAACGTTTTTTGCCGTGTGGTTTCCGGCAGAGTAGAATAGGGCCAATCCAAGTTCTTCCATGGAAGTCCTAGAAGTGAGTGCGGGAGTGTGTCGCGAACCGGTGCGGTGTAGGTACTGTACGGGCCTGTAGTCACATTCGCCCTGATGAAGACCTCCGGATGAGGTCGAAACATGTCGGCAGTAGCTGACTCTACACGTGATATAGTGACCCGTCCACTTAGTATAATAATTTCTGTATCTCACGTTAGTTTTAATCAAAAAATTCTAGCCTCTTGCCAGTGTCATTGTTTAGAAAGAGTTGTTAAAAAATGCCTTCTCCATTTAATTTTTACTGTAGAGTGCAGGTTTCCTCACGACTTTCCCTTCTTCGGTGTTTATAATACGTAAATACACAAAATTGCTTTCCCCGATAAATACGTTACGGCAAAATATGAAAAGAAACATTAAAATAAACAAACCAATTATTCTGTTTATTTCCCTAAGGACGACTGAGAGAAAAGGTCATAACTTTTAAAAGCATATTTTAAAAAAATAAACCGTCTATTTACGTCGTTCCGTTACTTCCTACTATTTTTTACCCCTTATAAAAAAGAGGTGTGTTATAATTTTTACACTAATGTCTGTCTGTCTGTCTGTCTGTGGCATCGTAGCGCTCGAACGGATAGATCAATTTCGGATCAACGGATAAAGCAAGTTCCCTTCCGGTGGTGGTCTAATGAAAATCGGTCTGGCTGTTTAAAAGTTATGGGGGGTTAACTCTTGAGCGTCGGGGCGTTTGTAGTTTATTTGGCAAATAAAAGATGGCGCTACGGAAATTAGTTCTACTATTTAGTCTCTCCGCTCATTACTAGATGGCGTGCTCATATGAAATTATTGAAAATCAGGGATTTTTTAATTTGCCTGGGAAATAAACTTGATTCATAAAAATATAAGCACAGAATTAATAATAGTTTTACATGTAGAACGGAAACTCGCACCGTCTCCCGCAATCTGGCGTCCCCGCAACCCCTCCCCCGTTATTGGACCGTGTAAGCGCCTGTAAAACAGGGTTGCTAGTCGCACGTTGACATTACGCGATTCACTTAGGATTATTGAATCATAATGGTGAGAAACTGCGCACATTATCATTGTCTATCCACGGAAAACAATAAAGAACAAAAATGTTATAGATTTCCGAGTGATGAAAACAGGTAAGCAAACAGATTCTGTGGTAGAAACCCTGATGACGTGTGCACGGACGGATTGTTTCGTTTGTACTAGTACAAGGATATATGCTGCTCCGTTTCTATGAAGTGCTATACCTGTGATATAAGAAAAACAATTAGTAGGTAAGTAAAACTAGCTTTTACTATAGCCGAGGCGCTTGGGGCCCGGACGGAGTGCACATTACTAGCGCTTTAAAGCGCAAGTAAAGCAACACCGGGCGTGGTCCGCACTTAGATGGGTGACCATCAAGTGGCATAAATATATCTTGAGCTCCTCCGTGCTTCGGAAGGCCTAATGGTGTTCTAATTGTAAAGTAGTTGTCAAGCTATATTCGATGAGCCTGAAAAATCTGACACCAGTGTTGGCCACTTACACACAAGAAAAACAAACAAAACAAAAGCCTTAATTCAAGTACATATTGAATAGAAAGTTAACAATACCTATTGTCTAGGCTGAAACTAACTGTCGATAATAAATAATGAGAGCAAAACGATATCCCAAAATAAACCTGCAATATATTGTGCTCTATCGGTTTTCACGTACCGATATTGTCTATTTCACACATTAATCCCTATTCGATTTGTTGACTTGAACTTCGCAACGGAAACATAAATTGAATAGCGACCTTTTACGTCGAGATGTAAATTCGCAAGGGCTTTTTAATATCATACATTACGAAGTATAAAGTTACATTAAAATTATAAGATTATTTAAATTGCTTCAAACAATACTACATCAGTATTGTTGTTTTGACCTCTTAAATATTAATTTTATTTTGTTTTTATTATTTGTAGTTTAAGCGGCAACAGAAATACATCTATTCATGAGATACTGCCTGGTGATAGACAGACGGACCTACAGACAGACAGCGGAGTCTTACTAATAGGGTTCTGTTTTTACCCTTTGGTACCATCTACTTCACCTAGCTACGTCCACGGATACAGGTTTAATTACCCACCTAAATCGAGTTGACAATTGAATAACAAATTACGTAAAATCTGCGTTTTGTAATTAAAAACTAAGTCTAATTAAATAAGGTCTAACAAAATATACTGAAACAATTTTAAGAGTGAATTCTGTCCATGCAGTCCATGATACTGAACAACTTTCCCCAAGGAACATAGGAACATCTATCAAAATGTGAATTCTTTTTTGGCCTCCCATACAAGTTGACCGATCAGCTATTAATCCGAGTTTGTATGGAAAGCCAAAAAAATACTTTTCATCTTTCGACATATGTTCCTTAGGAAAATATGTTCAGTATCACGGACTGAATTCACCCTTAAAATAGTCTTAGTATATTTTGTTACACTCTAACATACGTCTAATGTAATGCAAAAGCGTTTCTCTTCTTCCTTATTCCTCCTTTTCATTACGCAGCGCGGCCATACTACCGCGGAACAATATCGTTCATTCACTCAGCCTACTTACGGCACTGCCCCGGGAGACCGAAGAACATGAAAGACCAGCGTTTATGTGCCAACGTTTATGGAAAGCACTGGCCTGGGGCTTGACCTTTTTTACCTCTTTTTTACTACGTACAGTAGACCACGTAACAACCGTAGCACTTTATGTTAGTACCGTTATGTGTGGGTAAAGTGCATACGAAACGGTAACATAAAGTGAGCTTAATTTTTAGAAAATTTTACATATATTTTGATTCATCTGACTACGTGGTTTACATTGTTTAAATACAGATGCGCTATACAGGTATTATATTTTCTTTAATACAGCACAGATATGTAGAAGGTATACAACTAAGGCAGTAGATCTGAAACATTTAATTTTATCAAACTATATTGGACCAAAATACAAATGGCGGACTTAATGCTAAGAGCATTTTCTTCCAGTCAACCATAGAGATAAACAGAGAAAATTAGGCGTCACAAAAAGCAATACAATATACTTACACATTATAAAGTAATACTGTATAATAAACAATTACATTATATAGGTACCTATGATATAAAAATATCGCTACAAAGCTCTTAATGTATTTGATGCGAAAATGAAGTTTAGTAAGTAGATTACAAGAAATAAAAAATGAAAATCATTTTTATAATCAAAGAAAATAACCGTTTAAAAAAATCATAACACAACGCTAGATAGGTACTATTCATACCTCCCTGCTGAATGGCCCTCCGAGCCTATAAATGAGCTATGTGCTGACCACTCGGATGTGGCGATCAGAGAGGGTGCGAGGTATTTACAGAGGACTTTGTCCCTGGTTTATTTCCCTTTGAACTGTGTATGTTATGACATTTTTTACCAAGGAAAATTATGGCGAATTTTTTAAATATTGACTTATTAATCCGTTATATTACAGTAATTTGCAATAGACAAAAAAAAATCTTAAGAAAAGTAGTCCATTTCCTAGAGTTTACTTTAAAAATACTGACAGGATGTAGGTAATCGTATAATCGTAGGCAGCCTGCGAAAAATCTAACAATAAGCCATTTACACACCCAAAAAACAAAAACTCGTAGGTATAGTTATAATATAATTTATAACCGCTTTCGAATTTTTACCGAAAAATAGCCTGTTAGAATTAATAAATCCTCTAAACATCTATAATACCTCCCTACTGAATGGCCATCTGCGTAGATGAGCTAAATATGTGCTGACCACTAGGACGTGACGATCAGGGAGGGTGCGAGGTATTTGAAGAGGACACGGTCCCTTGTTTATTTATATTTGTGCTATATATGGGACGAATATGGCGATTTAAAAAATATATATACATCGTGGAAGGGACACCCGGCGTAATAAATCGAACCACGGATAATACTATTAGGTTGGGGAAAAAGTCTTTTCGCATATAGTATGTATGAACTTGTAATAAAACCACTTTGGCTATACTATTTGTACCTGGCTGGTTTTGGTATCATTTAAAAGTTTATATTTTAAAGAAGATAATTCCAAATTCAAATTAGAAAAATGCGTGATTTTCATTTGTTTTTCTTAGTCAAGATGAGTGAATCTAATGAAGATATTAGATACATTTTAAAATGTTACTACCAAAAAGGTAAAAATGCAACGCAAAACGCGAAAAAAATTTGCGATGTTTATGGACCTAGTGCAGTGTCTGTGAGAGTAGCACAAATTTGGTTTAAGCGTTTTCAATCCGGAAATTTTGATGTCAAAGATGCACGTCGCTCTGGTCGCCCTGTTACGGATAAAATGGATGCTATTTTTGAAAAAGTGGAGCAAGATCGGCATATCAGTAGTTACGACGTAGCTGAAGAACTGAGAATTGACCACAAAACAGTTTTGGCGCATTTGAAAAAAAATGGGTACACAAAAAAGCTCGATATTTGGGTACCTCACGAGCTCTCAGAAAGAAACCTAATGAACCGTGTACTCATTTGTGATTCTTTATTACGACGTAATTGTATTTATAACGTCTTAGCTATTGTTTATTACAATAAAATCAACCAAACAGAAGTAAATCTACTCTCTTCTCTCCACGGTTTTTGTCTCTTATAATAATAACTCGACCTCTGGTTTCATATTTAATTAAACCGAGATTACATGTCGAGACATTTCGTTTTACGCAACGCTATATCCAGCACATGCCTAGTTAATAACATACTTGAAACATTTTCTTTTAGAGCCTGGATTAGACCGTTTACACATTCCGTCGCTGCGGCGTCGAGCTTATATTTTGTTAGTATGTATATTTGTCTTGACACACTGCCGCGCCACGGACACATAATTAATATACAACCTAGAAGGGCCATACCCGTAATAAATCGAACCACGGGTTATACTGGATCACTATAATATAATGGTAAAAAAAGAACAGACAAAAAATAAAAAATACAATTTCGCCATTCCCATACAATCTGCCCGGGCGGCTGCACACTTTTGTATGGAAATGCCGATTTTTTTTTGTTTTTAGCTCTTATTTTAATTTCCTTATACTGCAGTGGTCTAGTATAGCCTGTGATTCGATTTATTACGGGAATGTCCCTTCCACGTTGAATAGGTATTTCGTAGGTACAGAACGGAAACTAGGGTCCCGCACAATATGCGTTCCCGTTCTCTTTACCCGCACCTCTCTTCCGTTCTCGCCTTGTGGAAGGTGTTGAACGGGCGGCTGCAATCGCCTGCAGCCGCCTTTATACCCGTATACCGGAACGGGGACGCATATTGCGCGAGATCTTAGGAGATTCGTTCTGTTTGTTATATCTCTGTTAATTCTGTGGTATCATGTGAAATACGCCGTCGCGGCAGCGGTTTTTTCCGCTGCGGGGCCTAGCGTTTTTGAATTTTGTGTATACTATATACAAAACTCAAGAACGCGGCGCCACAACGGGAAAACCCGCTGCCGCAACGGCGCGCGGCGCGACGGCGTATTGTGTAAACGGTCTTACGGTGGGACCTCTGCCTATTATATCCAACACAAGGGCCTTACGCTGAGAGGAAATATCTTCCTATGATTCCATGGAATGCTGTGGGCGTTTTAATTAAAGAGATCATGTCGAGTATGGTTTGTACTTATACTTATTGCATTTGCACAATAACTTCGAATGATCTTGTTCAAAGGACCTACTGACAATGCCGGAGACTCTGTCAACTAAATTTAAATGGTAAGAAAGTCTGTTGTACTTACAACACACATTTTTTAAACATCTAATCTAGAATGTCTAGCTTTTTACGCTTGGTTTTTAAGATAAGTGGTTATTAAATCTGTGTTAAAACACTGGACTTATAATTTAGTTACTTTCTTACTATTTAAATTTACTTGACAAAGTCTCCGGCATCTTACCTTGAATATCCTTACTTTGACATTTCCTTTTAAGCCTGGATTACGGTTGGACCCTCACGTTGAACCTCTTCCTATTATATCTAACATAAAGGCCTTATGTTGAGACGTGGTCAAGACAAAGACCAAAGTAACCCACTATATTCTCATATTACAGTTATGAGATATGGTTAAGGATTATTTTGTTTGGACAGTAATTCCTGACCCTTGACAACCTTATTATAATACGCGAAAAGCAGAGCAATGTATACCCTTTTTTATTAAAATATACAATTAAAATTAATATCTAAATTACAATCTAAATTAAAAAACTAAATTAAAAATCTAAATCTTGATCATGTGGCATGGTGCCAAGAACACTGGCTGCATTCCCGCGCTGAATAGCTACTGCAATCCTCTGCGCGAGATATGAGCCAGCCCTCTTGTCACCAGCGGCGTCGACAAGCCGAGGGGTTATTTTTTTAATATATTTTTTAGTACTTGGACCCCACGGACCAAGAGTTTCGACGCCAAGCGGAACAAAAATATATTCATTAGATAAAGAGGAATATTTTCGCCGCTTGGCGTCTTCTGCTGCTTCAGCCGCGGCTCCAGCCCTTGACACCGTCGCCCCGAGGCGAGAAGGGGCAACCGTATCGACGCATGTCGCGTCCCACACGAGTGCCCTCCCCCGCTCCCAAGGGACAAGGGTTAAACCATCTGGACGCTTGCCATCATCGCGAGTTATTCCTACAGGTTCTAACACATTAAATTAAAATTAAAATGAATATAGCAACTAATGTGTTAACTTATGGTTTGAATACGATTTTAATAAATGTAAGGTACTGCCGGGTGACAAGGCCCACTTTTTTACAAATTGAAATAAAACCTTTATTTTACCACCCTAAAGGAATAAAAGGTTTACAATAAAAGCTAAGATTATTTCAAAATCCAAATAAATGTAGTTTTTAAAGCTATGATGACTATATGTTCATTTTTTAAACAATTTAAAAAACCTCTTTTTTGGGCTTTACTGAACATGGTCTGGTTAATAAGGCCCTTGGTGTTTTCAAGCCGTTTGGCGCAAAAGTAAGTATTAAAGACATCAAAAAAGTATAAATAATGAAGAATGTTATATTCATGAACTTGATAACAGCAATCAGTTACTAAAATTATCAACTTTTTTTTTAGAAAAATACTCTTTTACACTGTGTAAGAAAACAGCCCAGATATTAGATTTTTAGGTGTTAAGTGTATAAATGTTAGTATTTTACTTAAAAATAATGTTATTCCTGCTAGAATTAAGTTATTATTGTCAAAGATTTTTGATTTATAATTTTCATAAATTGGGCCTTATCACACATATATGGTTAAGAAGGCCCCTATTGTGTGTAACAAGGCCCTGCAAATTAGTTTATTCTTTAATATTAATTAAGTTAGTCAGGATCGTAGCACGAGGAGTTCCATAGTCTCTGCCTACCCCTGAGGGAAACAGGCGTGATATTATGTGTGTATGTATTATTAAGGGTAGTCAGTTTTCCTATAACTTTTGAAATAACGCGTGATTTTAAATCATTTCTTAAAGTTCGTCTGGGAATGTGGTATTTTTTAGCTGCAGCGCGCTGAGTTAGACAATTTGTTTGAACTGCTTCAATAGCAGATTTTAAATTTCCTTTACACCAACTCCCCCGCTTCTTCTTCGGGGAAGACATTTAATGATCTAAGAACAAATAAATAAAAAACATAAATGTATCTATAAGTTGTCTGTATCTATAAGTAAGCACTGTACATCAATAAAAACATTTTTTTTTAAATTTATCACTCATATTATAACAACATTAAGGGGCCTTGTTAGACTGCAGTAGGGTTGGAAGGCCCAGTCGAGTTTTGTAAGGCCCCAAGCAACAATTTTGTTGGGCCTTCCTAAACGCGTGGGCCTCGCAACACAAATTGATCATTTTAGAAATAAATACATATATAATAGCACATGGCTATGTTAATATCAAAAGAATAATGATCAAATAAACGCACTTTACAAAAATTCACTTACAAATCGTAGTATAAACAAGTGAAAACTAACGTTTTGTGGGAGCAATAATTAGTTAAATGAGTGGCCGTGACCAAAGTCAGCGAACAACTGGCCGTCACTGGCGAAATGGTGGCCACGCGCTGCCGGCTGCTGCATTCTTGCGTTACTATTGGTCTGTTTTACACGTACCATGAAGTTGGCGCGAGTCAAATGTATTTTAAATGGTTTTTTGCGCTTGGGCCTTGCAAAACTGTGGGCCTTGTCAGCCGGTAGTACCTTATACTACTCGTACTTTCGTTTGATCTACACTCATCAATCTCTTCCATTATGTTCGTTATGGGTACTACTCGTAAAAGACACATTATAATTTACTTAGTTCCTATTTAATTTACGTGACACTATCTCCGGTCGGCGATATTTATAACATTTCCTTTTAAAGCCTGGATTATGGTTGGATCTCTCCTTATTATATTCAACGCCCCTTGCGTTAGTATTCGTTGAGACAAAGTATTCTCCCTTAATCCCATGGGAATAATCCGACTGTTTCAATTATAAGATATTGTCGAGGTCTGTTTGTTTGCACAGTAATTCCTGGAATATGACTTCTTTTAATTAAACTGTGTCTAGGATGTTTGACAGCGCTGTGCTTTTTTTAACTAAAATACTTTTTAGTTTTATATTTCTCTTCCCATTTGACTAAGGACTAGCTATCTATCTTTCCATTTCATTTTTACCTCTAACGCCAACTTTAGTGAGTTTATACGTGTATTATGAATAATATTATTGGATACTCTCATATCATTTAACTGTGGCGAGCTCTTTGTCTGTCTACTTTAATCCCGCACAAATACAACACTGCCAACATTGAGACGGAGTATCCCCCAATAATCCCATGGGAATTCACTCCAAGTGTTTCAATGTTGAGCTGCTGTTGAGGACTGTTTGTGTTTCATTGAATGCCGGAGCACGTACCGGTGCTATAATCAATTAATTTAATTTACATTAATAAAATATCTGACACCTTAAATCAGTCAATTATAAGTATGATACAATTTTAATTTTTCGAATTTTTAAAATGTAATAGGTATACAGAAAAGACAAATGTTAAACGTTAGCGTTAAACTACCTATACATATATGCTTAAATGAATCAATAGAGTGCTGTTTTTTTATGATTACCTAGGGGGATTAAATTGTGTTGTTTTAAAAAACTGAGTACGCACCACAAAGACAATAAATACTATACGATACGTATATAAACGAGTGGTAAGCTTTTTTATAATTGTTTTTATTTAACCGGTTACTGTATCTGTACTAAACGAAAACACTTTAATTATTAATAATCTTACTACACACTTAAAATACGTAGAGGTATAGACAACAAACACGCTTTGCAAAATAGAGTCAGTGAAATTTAAATTATAATATTTCCTTTGAGAGTCTTTAAAGACTTTTGCCTAATTTTAAACAACACAAAACAAGTGCGACACCGTTTAACACTGAGAGGATTACCTACTATCCTCTATCGTAATCCCATGGGAATGCTGCGAGTGTTTCAATTAGGTATGAGCTGTCGTCTGTTTGTGTTTAATTTTTTAGGTATTTATCCACTATTTGCGTTCTTTATTACAAAGTTTCTATTTAACTTGCAATAATTTATCTTGTATCTTAAAAATTAAATTGCAAGATTTGACCTAAACAAACATACCTTCATGTTTGTTTAGGTCAAACCTTGCAATTTAATTTTTAAATTTTGCCTCTACCGATTTAGCTCAAATTTTGCATACCTACTTAGTTATGTCATTGAGATGACAATACAATATTATGAGCTGTTCTGATAATGAAGCCGGACAAACTCAGTTATGAAATCATCTTCAGTAGGACTTGTTTGGTTTGTCTTGAAGACCGCTTTATAGTAGACAATGTCTAGGACCTGACCACAGAGATGGAAGGTTAATGGAACTCAATAATAAAACGAAGCATCTCCGTCGTGTTTGTGTTTTTATCATTTGCCTTAAATAAGTACTTCGGCCTCAATCAAATTTGTACAAAAACATTTTTTTTTTTCAAATAACTTTTGATTATCTATTTACGAAATATACAAGCACACGCAGCCGAGTTTATTCCATGCTAATGCATCTCATGGATATCATAGTGACTATGGCTTGTCAGTAAAGTACGCTGCCAGCCGCTGCCGTTTCAGTGTGAATTGGTCCTAATTTATTGATGATGTAAACTATGTTTTATTTCAATCAGTAAACAAATAAAAAAGTTATACCTATTAAAAGAATCACGGCGAACCTTCGATGCGAATATAAAGCCCACCCGAAAGATAATGGACAACAGTTAATATAATTAATCTTTATATATATTAAATTTTACCTTCACAAGTGTTAAGTAACAACTCTTAAATAGCCAGAATTAAGTTAACACAATGTGGGTTATAATGGTCTGTCGAATCATCTGTCTTTATAACCAATAGTACAGAGGTGCTATTTTTCAAATGCGGAGTCACTAAACGAACGATTTTTTATATGGAAAAACCACTCGTTTAGGTCACTCCGCGTTTCAAAAATAGCACTTCAAGTGCGACACGGCCTCCTATGATCCCATGGGAATGCTGCGAGCGTTTATTACAAGGAATGTTTATTATGAGCTATCGTTGAGAACTGTTTATGTTCCATTTGCACAGTAATTACTGGCCTTTGACGATGTTATTCAGAGTGTCGATCAGCGAACTATGATGCTCCAGTAATGGCGCAGCTTATTTGAGTTTCAAAGTAAGTATAAAAGGAGGTCTTTTTGTTTCGGTGTCTCCTGTCTGTCCGCAGCTGAGGGATATGCTGGGTACCTGTAAGTATTATATTACGTAAGCTGACTTAGTGGACAAGTACACTTCATAAAATGTTAAAACATTTTTAGGTCAGCTATATACACTTGCATGCATTTGTAGTCATAAAATGTTGAAAATCATTTTTTAGGTCAGGTCATTCATACTTACATACATTTGAAAAAAACGAACATTAGGTATGTACATTCTAACATTTACCAAGGCAAAGTTTGTAATTTGTTTCTAATGGAAAACATGTAAAATTATAAAAAAACTAGCTGTGCCTGTGGGCTTCGCTCCCCGTGGGAATTTCGGGATAAAAACTATCCTATGTCCTTCCATGGGTATCAAACTATATCCATATCAAATTTCATCTAAATAGATTCAGTGGTAACAAACAAACAAATATACAAACTCAGTAACGCATTTATAATATTAGTAGGAAGTAGGATTAGTAGGATAAAGTCCCTATGTTGTGATGTGTAGCTTCGGAACTCTAGTTTGACCGTCGACCGACACTCATTAGGCCAGTTTTTTTTGGAACGTAGTTCCTTATCGCGCGTTGCGAAAGGAGGCTAGACGAAAAAAATTAAGACCAAAAGTTGTAACGACACTTTTTGGTACCTATATAGTTGTAAGCCGTGCGGCGTGCACCTGTTTCTCTGTACGCTTATAACCAAAAAACTTACTGGACAGATTTTGTTGCAGTTTTCACTATTAGATAGATCGTTTATTCCGGATGGTTTATGTATATAATTTGTATGTATTTTATTTATATTTACTAATGTTTTTGTCAAAAAAGTAATTTCGGACACTGCAGTTAGGCACTTTCAGAGCTAACGCTGGCTAAGATTTAAAAGATATATAAAAACAATGTATCAGAAAGTTGTAGGTCTTTAAAAGGTCTACAAAAAAGTCCGCGATAGCATATGTCTATCTCCTAAGGTTAGGTCACAATAACAATTTTTATGTTTATGCCACGCGTACAAGTTTTAAATAATATTTTCACCGACAGGATATTAATCATTATCCTTTTAAATATTTTAGATACCTTGGTTTTTTAAAGTAGATTAACATTGTCCTTTACAGTATGGCAATCAAATGTATAGTTTAGAAGATATCACGAAATCAAAATTAAGCGAAATCATTTATCGGAACGTGATGATCACGGAGCTGTCGCCAGATGGCGTTTTCGGGACGGGCGATAGATAACACTACTTTAGTTCATCAATTCAAAAATGAATTTCCACTCTTAGCGTTGGCCATTCTGAATCATCCATAAAGCTCCTCAAATGTAGGGATTTCTTCTAAGTACCTAACCTACCTAGAGGTATACTATAGTTAGTTATTCTAAATTTTTTTTTGATTTTTAAATATTAATTTGTGCTACGTTGCTACGTAGGTTACGTTTGTACTATCATGTCTATCCCTAACGAGGTAAAACGCCTTCACTCATCATCATGAAACTCCACAAAAAGTATGTAGACACTTCTACAAAGACCTACCTGTAGTTTTTTTTTTCAAAAATCCACGCACCTATTTCTCATAGGTCTTTCTACTGATCGGCTTAGCGCCTATCATTAGATAGGAACAGGCACATATCACAAACACAGAGAGAGATTTCGACGGAGCGCGCTTAGCGTTGGTCGTTAGATAGGGACCGGGATGTTTCTCAAATAGAACGAGTCATTCATTGGATGAACGTAACGTTCGTTCATCTTTTAATGCGCCATAACACGAAGAGAGAAAGGTAAATGTCTCAAAAAAGTGAACAGCTACCTCCCCTAAAATATTATGGTATATTTAACCCGTCAACGTCAACAAAGTACGTTTCGCACTAAAGCATCTCAAACAAATAAAAAGTTATAAATCAACTTGGTAGGTACTATTCGATTTAACGCGAGCGAAGCCGCGGGTAACAGCTGGTAAATAATAAAATATTATTATAACTAAAGAAAAATTAATACAATTCCTTCACTAATTAATCGAAAGGAACTTCGTTCCATCCGGGTGTCCCTTGACACCTCTCAAGTTTTTTTATTCTACGCTGTCGTCATACGAGGTACAGTGTTGTTGTTGTTGTTGTTTTCGTGTGTGTAATGGGCCAACACTGGTCAGATTTTTCAGGCTGCCTAAAGGCATGACGTAGCTTGACGACTGCCATGCAATGATGACAGCCGGCTTATACGTGCCTTCCGAAGCATGGAGTAGCTCGATACATTTTTATGCCAGTTGAGTTCACCCATCTAAGTGCGGACAATGCCCAGTGGCGCTTTACTATAACTCCATGCCACCGAGCTCCTCACTACTGTAGGGTACCGTAATATAACTGAAAGCCTTGGTTCATGAATCCTCTTTGAGCAGTTGTCGGGGCTTGTTTGTGTTCCATTTGCCCAGTAATGCTTGGGCTTTGACAACTGTTGTCGAACGAAGTAATGTTGCACAGGATGCTCCTTTTGATACTCGTATTAATTACGCGGTCTGCTTTGAAACAGTATTGTGTTTACATTCAATTTAGTTTAAAGGTTTTTACGGAGTGAAAATGTTTATGAGAAACCAACATTGCTAAAAGCTTAATAAGGGCTCTTGAGGTTTTTGATAACACATCTAAATATTTATGATAGTTATTTTTCGTTACATACAAAAAACAGTGGAATAGTAAAGTAAAGGTAAAGCTTCCTTTGACGGGCTTTGTCCTTCCTAATATATTTATAACCTTCCCAACTTTGCACGAGTATGGTAAGTATATATAAGTACTCGTATCATATAAGTATTAGTAAAACCTTCCAAATAAAGTGTTATGATAGCAGATAAAGTGTTATAAGCGGACCCCAGGCTTCGCAACACTACAACTGAGGATGCAACTGGGAATAAGCTGAATGAGAGAAAATAGCACCAGTGTCCATATTAGCAAAACCCTATTAAAACCGGCTTTTCGAGTGCCCAAGTATGACTTCTAACTATGTTTAGATTTAACAGATAATATTATATGATGGTTGACTTTAATTTTGAGTGTAAATTGGTATATTTAAGGTCTAACAAAAAGGTCTTTTTATATTTCCCAAGGATATTCCTGCAGTAAAGCTGGCAGATAATACTCTTACGGTTGTAAATACGTTCAAGTATCTAGGGCATATGCTCACGGACGACCTAGGAGATGACGAAAGGGAGCGCAGGGCGTTGTCGGTAAGGAGTAATATGCTGACTCGCAGATTTGCCAGATGTTCTACGTCAAAGTATATTGCTCGTCTTTTTACACGGGCCGTCTGTGGTTTAGGTAACGAGCCTACAGCTCCTTGCGTGTCTTTTATAATAATGCATTCGTCGCCGCTGTAGCGCATCCGCAATGTTTGCAGAAAGACATAGCTTTCATGCAATAATGCGCAAAAAAGCAGCTTCACTGTTAAACAGACTGCGAGGTAGCGACAATTGCATCCTAAAGATAATAGCAGATCGGTATGACTCCCTATCGTTAACCACATGATGAGGATAGGGTATAGGTGCTATTAAATAAAAATATAATTTATTTTAAACTAGCCGAAGCCCGCGACTTCGTTCGCGTGCTTCGGCTAGTTATACTTTAGCTGGACCATTATGGTTCTGCATCAGGCGTTCCATTTTCCAAAATCATTTATACCCTATATGTTGCCCAGGCTTAATAGCTATATAACAAAAAAAGTTTCATTCGAATCCGTCCAGTATTTCCGGAGATTAGCGTATACAAACAGACAAACGGACAAACAGACAAACAGACAAACAGACAAACAGACAAACAGACAAACAGACAAACAGACAAACAGACAAACAGACAAACAGACAAACAGACAAACAGACAAACAGACAAACAGACAAACAGACAAACAGACAAACAGACAAACAGACAAACAGACAAACAGACAAACAGACAAACAGACAAACAGACAAACAGACAAACAGACAAACAGACAAACAGACAGACAAACAGACAGACTTTTTTTATTAAATTCTTACTCTATTACTACGCCTCCATCGCCCCCAATATTTTTTTTGGAAATATATTTAATGTACAGACACACTTTTTTTACTGTTTTATTATATGTATAGATATAGATATAGATATAGATATAGATATAGATATAGATATAGATATAGATATAGATATAGATATAGATATAGATATAGATATAGATATAGATATAGATATAGATATAGATATAGATATAGATATAGATATAGATATAGATATAGATATAGATATAGATATAGATATAGATATAGATATAGATATAGATATAGATATAGATATAGATATAGATATAGATATAGATATAGATATAGATATAGATATAGATATAGATATAGATATAGATATAGATATAGATATAGATATAGATATAGATATAGATATAGATATAGATATAGATATAGATATAGATATAGATATAGATATAGATATAGATATAGATATAGATATAGATATAGATATAGATATAGATATAGATATAGATATAGATATAGATATAGATATAGATATAGATATAGATATAGATATAGATATAGATATAGATATAGATATAGATATAGATATAGATATAGATATAGATATAGATATAGATATAGATATAGATATAGATATAGATATAGATATAGATATAGATATAGATATAGATATAGATATAGATATAGATATAGATATAGATATAGATATAGATATAGATATAGATATAGATATAGATATAGATATAGATATAGATATAGATATAGATATAGATATAGATATAGATATACGAGTAGATATAGATATAGATATAGATATAGATATAGATATAGATATAGATATAGATATAGATATAGATATAGATATAGATTTATACTAGGGTACAACACGATCTATGTCTGTGTTACTTTCGCCCTTAGCTTGAGTCGCTCGCTCGCTTAGCTCGTTCTAATAGGAAACCTACCGAATCTAACCTACACTTCAAGGAAAAATTTAATAAAATAAAATTTATATATATATATATATATATATATATACAAGAACAACGGCAAAATATACTTACTACATGAAAACTGAAGTCGGTTTATAACTTCCCTATCCCCTCAAAAAAAGTTTTATAAATTCCTCAAAAAAGTTTATCAAGGAATTATTATTTATTTTAGAAACATAATACTTGAACAAGGCTTCCATTTTACTCGATATTACTCGTGTGTGAAATTCTGCAACAGTTCTAGCAATTTTTCTTCGATAAGTGGATATTCGTTTTATTGAGAACTTTTGTAATATGAATGTATCTTGACGTTTCTACGCTTAGTATTATGAAGTATCCATAGCACTTCTTTGACCTAAATAATTTAAATGTTATTTTGCTTTACTCAAAGATTATACCTTCTCTTTGATCTCAATAGGGAAGGCATGAAAAATAAAAAGACTTGAATATTTTTCTGCTGTAAGCACTAACATTCCTCTTTACCATACAAAAATATCACATTTTTCTGTTCAATACCATGTAAAAAATATTAATTTCGAATCAGGTAAAATGGACTCTACAAGGCTTTGTAGTTAGGTGCATAAAGAAATTATTTCCTGTTTAGAATACTTTTACGTATTTATGATTTCCTTTTAAATAGAAATGGAATATTTATAAAATATTTTTGTAGGTACAGTACGTACCTACTTTCCCTCCAGGTGGGCCTTCAAACTTTTCACTCTGTGAGTACTTACGCCATCATACGGTGAGGAATGTTCGAGAACATTACCTACGAAGTTTGAAGGTTTGCTCTTGTAAACATGCAACAGGATCGGGTTGTAAGTGTAAGAAACTCCCGTACAAGACTCCTCGAACTGTAATAGTTCAAGGAAATCTTTCTTGGAAAATCGTAGACGATTACTTGCTTATTGATTTATCTTCTGAGAAACTCAGCCAAAGAAACCTTACCTAACGCTTCTAGCGAGATCACGGAGTAGATATTACATTCAATTATAGAAAACGATGTTTTTATCTTTGACTTTTCCCAATGCGTAAATGTTGATAGCAAATTGAGTCCGTACTATATTAAAAGTAATTTGGAAGCAAGCTGTATCACCTGTATCTAACTCTATGCTGTAGCCAGATGTCTTTATCTTCTTAGCCTTCTGGTTATATTTCCACGATGCAGTAATTTGCCAAGGCTTTTTTATATTGAGTTAGTATCCCATAACACAAGTCTCGAACTTACTTTGGGGCTAGCTCAATCAGTGTAATTTGTCCCTATATATTTATTTATGTATTTATTTTATTTAGCTGTATACCCGTAGGCTTCTCTCTTCGTAGTAATTTCGAGATAAAAATTATCCTATGTCCTTCCCTGGGTATCAAACTATATCCATATCTAAATTCACCTAAATAGGTTCAGTGGTTAAATAGAATTTGAATGGTAACAAACAAATACAAACAAAATAAACAAACTCACTTTCGCATTTATAATATTAGTAAGTATAAGGATTTAAGTTATTAGTTTAGTTTTAGTTAGTTTTCTTGTTATTTTATTAATTTACTGGTTGAAAATCTAAAAAAAAGTCAGTGCTTCAACATAAATCAAACTTCGTACAACATTCCCACGCATGGTAATAAGGTAAACGTACCCCAGTTGTTTGCTCGAAATCGTCAATTACAGTTGTGTGAGTCCCGGCGGAGCAAGTCGGTAACACGACTCATCTAACTCTAATTTTCACTGAACCCCTAAGCTTTTCAATTTGATATGTAAAATTCTCACGTTTCAAGTGGAATTTACTTGTCTTGTTGTTGTGGAATTATATTATTATCGCTTGGATATATATATAGACCTAGATTTTTTTTTACTGCGTAAGGATATATCTGTCAATCACACTAAATGTCACCTTTTAAGTCCTACCCTCTACTTCAAGATGATTACCTATTGAAGAAGTGTGATTAAAAAATCTGTTGACAAGACAGGTAAATTAAACTTGAAACCTGAGCTTGAAACGTAATTTTCTTTCTATTCTAGTTTTTTTTTAGTAGATCCATATTATTACGCCTGTTTCTCACAGGGGTAGGCAGAAACCCAACCGCTGTCTAATTTACACTGCATGGTTTAAAAAAAAACATTTAAAATACCTGGATTGTCTTGCACTGGCACCTATTGCCACATTAGCCACAACAGGTGACTTTTCTTGGTAAGAGAAAAACTTTTCTTATAAGATTTATACATTTGAATTGAAACTTGCAAGAAAGCGTCAAGTTTCACTAAAGCTTAAGTGTATGTTAGGAAAACGGTACAATTTTCTGCTGAATAAAATGTTATATAGAAGGCACTGCATTGAATTTAACAGAACTCAGCGGAATTTAATTGTAATTTCTCAAAGTCAAACCGCAGGTGAGTAATGGATGTTTGATTCAGAAAAGTCGGAGTGAATCTGTTTTATGAGAGTTTGATTGTCAGTTAGATGTGTAATTAAATAAGAAATGTTACTTGTAACTGTTAATTACGAAATAATATACTCTTTTTATTAAACTAGCAACTATGTTAGCTTTATTCTTTGTTTACTGGATATTCTCTCTGAAATTTCCGAGACTACTAGCGTGATATAATTGAGAAAATATTCATGGGATTGTTAGAAACATTCTTAAGTTCGTCAAAGTTGATTGTTCTAAAATAAACAAAAATGTCTTATATGTATCTCTGAAACTATCAGTGTTTTGCTATGGCAATAGGAATAGAAAAACTGATTGTTTTGGCCAAAGCCTCTTAACGGTTTAACAATCAATGTACATATAAAAAACTATTAACGTCAATAATAGATGTTAATCCATGCTGATTTTTGTGTACTTAAAGTCTAATGACAATTACGTAATAAGCTTAAAACGACTTATTAATGAGATGATAAAATCGTCTAAAATAAAGCACGTTGTTCACCAAAATTATCCAAACAAAAGTTTGTATGCCTAATTTCCTCAAAATTGTATTGTTTGTTTAACATATGTTGTGTTGTCAACAGCCGAGGCCATTTGTCACAGTGGGTCCTCTAATTAAGGAAGCGGACAGTTCGGCTGCGAAATTTATAAGCTCAGTAATGGGGGCCGTCGTTCACACGCGGAGTATAATGCTTTATGCTTAAAGCCGTGTAATTAGGCTTAGCAGAATATTAACACAGTTCATCATCATCATCATGTATGAAGAGGTTGATGCGTATAGATGAAGCAAAAGAGGTTTGTCAGGATCGTACAAGGACAAGGGAAGGTCCATAGTCTCTGCCTACCCCTGTGGGAAAGTATTATCATCATCATGTGGTCTTTTAGTCTCCACTGCAGGAGCACAACCCTCTATGTACTACCAGAGCCATACTTACACAGTTCTCTGGTCCACTTAAAAAAATAGAAAGTACCACAGTTGTGCGACAAACCGTTGCCCGGCAGACTATTTGATCGGTACTATTATTGTTCGATATCGTGCAGAGTGTAGATGCGTATACTTTTTAAATACTCAATATGCCAATGGTGAACGAGAGAAATCACCTTAACAAAGATACTCTTACAACTACCTACAGTAAGTAATCGCAAGGAAAGTCGTAAAACACCCCATAAAGTAACCACTGTACTGCTTATGACTGTTGATCGTAAAAATAAACGATCTCTTGGTACACACACGAGTGTGAATTGTGAAAGTATCTATATACCTACTTACATTTAATTTGCATGTGATTGGTGAATTCATAGCATCCCGAAGTTTTAAAATGTTGAGAACTTTTCTCTTTTTTAGTTGCAGAGTGGAAATTTCTGTCAGCGCGTTTGAAGCGTAGAAAGTTGAGGAAAAGTTTTCCGTAGGGGCATAAATTTAGCATTTTAAATGGTTTTTATAAGCAGGATGAACGAGTTGATAATTTCCTTCAGTGAAAAAATGTGGAAGCAGATTCAAGTTCAACTGCTACTTACGCGCATATAAAACGTAGGTAGCTATACAAAACCCTTTTTGGATCCGGCAACTGAAACCGCGGTCCGAGTTAATTGCGGCCTCCGAGTTGCCGGTAAGCTGAGTGAATTTTAATTTAGGACAAACAGTAGAGGCACCGAATAATAATATACTATTCGGTGGAGGCTAATACTAATTTTGTAAAATCTTAAGCCTATTAAACAAACTATCTTGTGCAGGACATTAGAGTTGCAACATTGACTATTCGATACCAACAATAAATCTTTTGACCTTACATTTCAATATTTTTTTAAAACGTTTTAATAACGTAACGTGGAATTAATTTCTAAGTTTTAAAGATCTTTTTCTGTCTGTCCAATCTGATGTCTGTTTTAACTAAGTACCTAATTAAACAACTACTTATTTCGATGATCTTTGCTTTTAAATAGGTATGCATCATTCTCCTTCAAAACTGATTAATGGGAATTCATAAAATGTGGCGTTGAATTAAATAAAATAAAAAATTAGGTAAAATTATTACAGGAAACTATCAGTCTGTTTAAGAATATTCGTAAATATGAGGTTGTAGTTTAGGTCTTTATAGTACCCAAATACATCTGTGTTACTAGTTACAATATTTCAACCTGTATTTGATCGAGTTATCTATTAAATCTATGGGTGTGGATACCGAACACTCACTACAAAAAACCGCACTAAACTTTGATGGTTAGGCACGATATGATTATTACCTACATATATTAAAATGGCTTCGTCTACATAGCTAAAGACCTTGGTAATTTAGATCAAGGGTTTACGTAAGTCCAGAGTTATTTACGTATGTTCTTATTCTTAACTAGGTACTTACTACAAACAATATAAAGTTATATTAAAGAAACAATATGAAGTCGCCACTATAAAATTATACGTACTTTTCCTTTTTAAAGCCTTTAGATATTATAAAGTTCCTAACAGACAGATTTCTATTTAAATAAATATCTTACTTCATATTTCAAGAACGAAATAGATACAAATGCTGAGCTACACTTATGTTCACAATATTTCTGCACTCAAACTGTCCAATGTAAATCTGCTGGTGTCTGCTATCCACATTTCCTCGAATATCTTACAGAAAATAGCGATACATACGTAAAATTGTACGGATAAAGTTATCACGAAACTGCAAAACGTGGAAATGCCCGAATAGGGGAATGGGACTATTTCTACTTATTCAATGGAAACGCCGACATCCCTAACTTTTTAGGCTTGTTTAACTATTTTATTTTGTTGTATGGTGGTGGTATTATACCTCGATGTACATACTGTGGATGGTATTTATTATTAGGTATTTGGAATTATTTTATATAAGCTACTACCTATTATGCGACCAAATTGCAGACGTTCTAAAAAAAGGAGAGGTAAAATGTATAAAGAGTTTGATGAGTGTAGAAGAAGCAAAAGAGGTTTGTCAGGATGGTCTCTACCTACTATCACAGAATTAATAATAGTATTACATACTATGCTACTATTATGTATGTATGTATGTAAGTAACTATTCTTACTTAATTCAATTTTACATCTTAGGCCAACTAACTTAATTGGATCTCTTTTGACGGATAATAATACCATAAACGGAGAATACTGTACGTACGTAAAATGATCTCCCCGTGTCTGAAACTAGTCCCCCCGTGTTTAAACATTCACTAACGAAAATGTCGATTTTAACTTTGACAAAATAATATATTTAAATGAAGAAAGAGAGCTAGAAAGTTATAATTACACTTTTTAAAAATAATACCTAGGTATACAGAAATAGACGGGTCATGCTCTTGCAGTAGAGACAAAAATACTTGATGATGATGATACAGAAAATAAAGATCCACAAAAATGTTCCGAAATGTGCTGAATTCGCTTGCAAATGGGGCGCAAACCTGTTGGGAATGGCACCAGTCCAACATTTCATTTGGAAAAGTATGTGCTGACATTTCTGAGAAATCAGAGGCTTTAAATGGAAATCGCTTAATATTTGAATTTCATGATTTTCGTGTTCTCATTGTCTTTGGATTGGCAATTTGATTCTTGGAAGCTGTTTTCAAATTAAAGATTAAGTTTACAGCGCGTCGGATCTAAGATATTATTCTTTTATTTAAATTATATTATTATACAGTTAAGCTAAATACATAATACGCAACAATTAGTAACTTACTTATATAAGGTTTTTACCAGTTATTTTTGCTTAGAAAACTAAATAACTAACCCTTACTGAAAATTACAATAATAGGTATCAATCTAATTACTACCGAAATATTAAATCCTTATAGGTATTAGATACGTAGGTAACTCTGCATGATGCCCGTACTGTATCATGCGTCAGAGCATACATACTTATGTATGTTTAATGTTTTAAATGCGTTACGTTCTTACTGCTGCGAGTTGGTCTTATTTCTTTCCTTCGTGAAGTGAATTATGCATATTTTCCCTTTTTGCAGGAAGAACTGGACGCGTCATTACGACTAGTTCACGCTGTCGCAACCGGAGCAACAGGGGCACTATGCGTGACTCAGAAGTACGGCAGACTGCTGGCGCCACTGCACGTGGCCAGGTGGGACTCCGCCAGAGCCAGGGCCGACCTCGCCGCAAACATACTGCATCAGCTGGGACTTGAAAAAACTGGTGAGTTGCTTTCAGGAAAAAAAGTTCTACGTCTATGGTTACTTTGAATACAAAGGATGCCGTGTGGTTTCCGGCAGAGTAGAATAGACCCCAAGTCCTCCTGTGAATGTCGTAGAAGGTGACTTACGAAATACAAGCTAAACAAAGCTAACAAACATCAATGAGACCTTTCCAACTCGTCTGGCCAGCGCAGAGAGTGTAGGTCAAAGTCTATCTGCTCTGGACAAATATGGTTCTGGTAGTACAGAGAGGGTCGTGTTGATGATGAGAACCTGATGATGAAGATGATGCATACAAAGGACAGCAGAGTGTTAGTCTAATGCACGATGTGTAGCACGCTGCCAGATTGAGGGCAGACCTCGCCGTTAAAATACAACATAAGCTACGAGTAGTAGGGGAAATTCTGGTCAGTTACTTTGATTCGTTAAGTTAACTGCCTCCGTGGTGTAGTGGTTAGAGCGTTCGGCTCATACCCGGAGGTCGCGGGTTCGATTCCCGGCGGGGGCAACGACTTTGTGTTGTTGTCCTAGTTTGGTTAGGACATTGTAGGCTGATCACCTGATTGTCTGTTAAGTAAGATGATCCGTGCTTCGGAGGGCACGTTAAGCCGTCGGTCCCGGTCACTGTCATTGACATTGGTCGTTACCTAAAACCATGTCAGAGGCCTTTTTATGGCGGTTTAAAAACTCTGACACTAGTGTTCGTCACTAACACACACGATAAGAAGAAGAAGACTTTGATTCGACGTGAGCGTAGCGTAGACGCGGGCGCTTAGGGCCAGTCTTCCTTACTCTTGTCTACTGGACTGCATCCACAATCCAACTAAAGCATTGATGGAAGCATCAGCAGAAATGTCAGTGTAGTGCAGGGACCCATGAAACGATCCATAATATGCTAGTGCAGCATATTGCACGACCGGAAACGAAACGTATCGTTTTGGTTGGACATGTTACGGCAATACTCTAATACTTACCTCTCTCTACATTTTGATGTCGTGCCGATTTTGGAGTAAAGCCCCTAATGACCATACCTCGTGTTTTTGTAATGCTGACGCAGCCGTCATTTAAGTAGGTATTGTCATGAATTCTCACCTAATTGCCCACTGTCTTCTTTAGAATTCCGTGCCTCAAAAAGAAAAACAGAAACCAGATGATCACTTACTTGTCTGTCGAGCACTCTGTCACAGTAATAGCCATTGCTACGAAACTACTGGACCAATTGAGTTGAAATTTCGTGCACATATGTAAGTCGGTGCTGTGCAATGTCCCAAGAGACGTATTACGTTAATAAATGATTTGCAAACATGGAGGCTACTTGTTGGGAGTAAATTAAATATTTTAAAAAAATATGATCTATATCGTGTGTGAAAATTTAAATAAGTAATATTTTTTACTTTAGATTTCCTGACGGCAGTCTCCCAGGGTCTGGTGATGGGAGCGCTGCCACCAGAGCGCGCCGTTGGTGCAAGAGCCATGGCTTTGCGTTCTGACGGCGTGGTGAATAGCGCTGTTGGTTGGAAGAGGTTCGGGACTCCCGACCCTGTTATTGACCCTTCGTTACCTGTATTGGAGAAAGAGCCCAGTCCTGATTATCCTTGGTAAGACACTTAATTTCTTTAATAGAACTATTATAACATAGGTACCATAAGTAGCGTCTCAGTGATGCCAGGGACTACATGTTAAAAGAGCCTTTACTTACATAATGTAAAAAATACATTTTATACCTACATATTAAATAAACTACTATAGGCTTATCATAAGGCTTCTTTCTTTTTTATTACCTAAGTCTTATAAAAGCTAACACTACTGTCAGATTTTATGATACCTAGTGTGTGGTATTCGTAATTTTTTGTTTCTCTGATTAGCAAATAATGATGCAGACATAGTGCATTTAAATTTCACTACACGATCATCTACTTACTAGTTTTAACCATACACCTCGAAGCCCTGTAACTTTGTGAATTTTCTCTACTTTGATAAACGAAAAAATATGGGTCCTTTATTTTTTGGATAATCTAATTGACGATCTAAATAAACTAATATAACCAGTGCACATTCCTTTTCATGGTACTTATCAAGCCTCTCTCAATTTCTAGGTATGAACACAACAGCGACACTCTCCGATCCACCAAGTTCATGCGTTCGCCACCTGGCGCCACCATGGAGGGCTGGTGGACGTATCCGTATTACAGCTGCGAAGCCAACCGATGGCTTCTCTCCTACACCGTGCCTGTTTCAACTATTCGAGAGTATTTTTTTTTTAAATCTTACTTTCTTGATTTTAGCTGTGTGGTTTTCGGCAGAGTAGAATAGGAGCTCTCCAAGTCTTCCCGTCGTACCTAAAAGGGTATTTTAAAAATGCAAGCTAAAAAAAGCTTATAAACATCAATGTGACCTTTCAACCCGTCTGGCTAGCGTGTAGAAGTAGGCCAAATTCTCTGGCTACTCCGGTTAATATATGGCTTTGGTAGTACAGAGAGAAAGAGTCTGCGGTGGAGACTAAAATAAAAAAGAACTGATGATGATGACGCTTTCAATTTGTTTGCTTTCGAATGTAAAAGCGACTACTAGTTTCAGATTTGTCAAGCTGCCAAAAGGCTCCTGACTTAGCTTGGCTACTTTCATCTCTTGCTTTTAGAATTTACCTATTTATGACGCTTTCTCGCGCTGAAATGGCATATCTACGAAAAGAACAATCTTTTTTCAAACAAAATGCGTAGGGTGACCGCTGAAGACCAGGATTACTTAAAAAACCAGTAAAAAAATTATTATATCAGCTCTTTAAAAAAATACTCGTTCAGCACTCTGCCCCCAAAAATTATCTGATAGATAAAAAATGCGATTACCAAGTAAAATAATCCTTATTTCAGGCTAAAGGGCGTCGTTTCCCTCGACATAGACATATCTAGCTTGGAGATAAACCAGTGCGAGGGTGTCGCCGATGACGAAACTGATAACCAAATTTATTCTTTCCACGGCACCCACAAGTGCCCTAATGAGACAACTTATGTAAGTAATCAGATTTTGAACCAGCATTTTAATTGATGCTTGCTTTAATGAGTGCGATACTTAAACTTTGAATCATGTAAGTAGATTTGACTTTTCATGATTTCTTTTGTCTGGTCTGGGAGAAAAACTTAGAATGTAAATCTCTACCATCTGTCATAGAGACCTACCAACATGATTCGGATTAGTTAATTTTTAAGGCCACACCTCAGATACCAGATTCCATGGTCCAGTCCAGTGGTGCTTCTATTTGAAATAAATCATTTGAAAGGAAACGGAGTCATCATTTAAAATTGTGTCTCGATTCTCGACCAAGCTCTAAATACCCCTTTTAAGTATTTTTAATTAAAGTAAGAACGTGAAGCTTTTGTACGCACATTTGCTAAAAGCGGCCACTTTTGGTTAATGTGCGCAAAAAAGCTGGCATGGACCCTGGAAAATTCAGAAGTTGTAATAGGTACATTGGCTATGGTAATATGTAACGTACCTAGGTATCATACCCAAATCTCTTTTGTTTACAGTGTGAATATAAACCGAATAGGGAAGTAGGTGTGCGTCATTCGGGATGGGCTCGTGGATTATACATTTGCAGATGTCGACCTGGACATTACTCAATCAATCATCCAGAAGGATTCAACGGATCATTAGTAGAAGGTAACTATTGATGCATGATTTATTTTTAGAAATTCGAAAACCACTTTTCTTTCATTGTGAGTTCATCGGCATAAATCTTTACATCCATAGCAAACACACCTACACAAAAAAAAACACAAAAATGACAATGACAGTGACAGTGACACTGACGTTCAAATTGACGGTTTGTTTGTTTGTAAACAGATTTTAATTTTTACCAAAAAGAGAGTAAATCCAGGAAAAATCACTGATTTCTAATATTTTTTTTCAGTTGCGTATCAAGAATACAAAGAAAACCGTCTAGATAATTGGAGCGAGCCATACGAATGTCTGAAATGCCAACCTGGTTGCGAAACGTGTCGGGGCCCAGAGCCTTGCCTCGCTACTTACAACTGGCCCTTTCGGTAAGTTTTTGGTTCTTTACAGTAAATATTATCTTTCATACTAATTGAATCCAATTCGTTGGACAAAATGACAGAAAAGTAAAAAGGCCATCTTTAAAAATTTAAAAGATCTAATTTTGTTTCAACAATATCCAGCAGTGAATAAAACAATAGTTATAAAGTACATACATGCTCTCATTGACAGGTGCAAAGTTAATTTTTTGTTACGAAAATTGTGTTACTTACATTCCACGAGAGACAAAATTGGCTCATTATAATAAAAGAGTGTATATCGCGCAAAGAACCGATGGCCGATGGGACAGAAAGGTCCTCGAATGTCAGCCACCTACCGGCAAGCGCAGCGTAGGACACCCCAGTTGGGTCCACCCTAGATGACCACCCTAGGTGGTCAGTTGACCTGTGCAAGGTTGCAGGAAGGCGCTGGATGCAGGCCACTTCCAATCAGTCGTTTTGGAAATCCTTGGGGAGGCCTATGTCCAGCAGTGGACTTTCTGCGGCTTATATGCAGATGATGAATAAAATAATAGGTAATAAATTATCACAAATTTTTATTTACTAATAATACATTCCAGGATATCCCTCCTCGTGATATCTGTGAGCTGTGCAGTGATGACCGTGCTGCTCACCTTCTACACGCGTCACCATCGTCGAGTGAAGGTCTTCCGGGTAGCCAGTCCCGTCTTCCTGTCTATTACATTGCTTGGATGTGCTATTATGTATATGGAGGTAAAAATCACACCAATACAAGACTATCAACTTTGGTATTTATTTTGATTTTTGTCAGAAAGAGAGAAAAATATAATTAAATTACTACCATATGTTGCTAAGTACGAGTATGTTATGGAACACTACAGAATCGAACATCACATTGACACTCCCATTTGGAATCCAACATTTGTGGAATACCACATTTATGGAAATTAACATTCATGGATACATTATTCTTGCAATACAATAGTTTTGGAAGTCAACTCAGTGGTTGAGAAGGGTTAAAAGTTTTATGTGTTCTTAGTTATTACACCTAATCTGTCCCATAATGGAAACGTTATAGGCACCATTCCAAAGAAGGGTTAAATAAATCTAGCACCAACGGTATTCTGTTCGTTCTCAGATGGCAGCTATATTCCCAGTACTGGATAGATATTCATGTATCGCCACAAAATGGACTCGGCACATGGGATTTTGTATTACATACACGGCTCTGCTTATGAAAACATGGAGGTAAATAAACTAATCAAAATAAGCTAAAAGTTTAAGTTAGCTAAAAGTGTAAAAGTTTAGTCCTGGTTTTTTGATCCTCAGTTGTGTTGCTTTTGAAGTGTCATTTTTAAATGCAGTCACCTAAATAAATGTTTTTTCTATACTAAAAACAGTTTGTTTAGAGACACTGCATTTGAAAAATGGCACTACTGAGCCCATAGTGCATGTTCGCACTTTTTCTTCTCCCAATATAAAATGCTTGTCAATGGTCACCCAAGGATGCCGACCATAAGAAATCGAAGAGGAATAGCCATGTTGCAATAATTTTGCCTCATTAAAAAGCATGGCAAGGTTTATTTTAGTTAGCCATTTTAGAGGTATATTAAATTACAACAAATTTGAAAACATTTTATCACAGAAAAAATTATTTTATGCTACGGAATCAAAAGACCATTTCAATCAATATACAAGATATTTTGAATTAAATATGTGTTTATAATTTCAGAGTATCCCTAACATATAGAGTGAAGTCAGCACATAAGTTAAAATTAACTGACAAACAGTTGCTGCAATGGATGGCGCCTATTCTACTCATAATGCTGGTCTACTTAGGGACGTGGACGTTGTCTTCGCCGCCTGATGCAGAAATTGTAAGATTTTAACTGTTTGTTCAGTAACCTATATGATATAATGCAACTGATTTAAGTAGCACTTTTTGTCAATTTCACAAGTGTACTTTATAAATTGGTAGCATACGCAGTATATGACTGGTTGAGGAGCTCGCAGGTTAGCAGTCTATTGAGCCTTCTCAGCTCACATTGAATAAATTGTTTTATTTTGTCTATTTCAGATAAAAGACAATAAAGGACTGAAATTCAAGCAATGCACATATAACTGGTGGGATCACAGTTTAGCTATAGGTAAGTACATAGTCTGTTTAAAATTTAAAGAAATGCGGATCTAAATATCGTGGTAGGCCCATAACCCTATGATTTTTTAAACCCGATGATATAACGACCGAAATGCGGAACTTACCTCGGAGGTGCGGAACAAATGTATTGGATACATATGACGGAGCAATAGAACCTGTCAGCTGATGGTCCAATGACAAAAGTCGGTTTTTGGCGGGAAGTCAAGGGGTCCAGTTGGAGTTTGCTTTAAATTGTTTTGCAAATTGATTCTAGTGGACTTTATAATATGAAATTGGTGTAGTTTGGTGTTATAAATGCTCATTCTCATGGACAATATGTGAAATGTTTAAAGTGGACAGTCATAGTGCGGTTGTAGTGATATTTATTTTCGGACTGCGGTGGGCGTCTTTGGGCGCCGTCCGCCACTCAATCGGCTATGAAAACCAGTGGACTCGTAATAGATTTGTCGCCAGAAGCTCTCGTGAAGCAATCAAAGGACCTATACCAACCTTTGATTGTATAGGATTAGGAATACAGAAGAGATATTACTAGACACTGGCAAAATAAGCTTCAACGAAGTTTGACCGCCATAATCAAGAAAAGAAAAAAAAAAGACAAAAGTCGATTGGACCTAACGTCTCTGGGCTGCCATCTGTTGTTCCATGTTTTTGAAAACATTTGTTAATAAACAACAATTTTATGTTTTCCAGGTGAAATTCTATTCCTGCTATGGGGAGTAAGAGTGTGCTATCGAGTCAGACACGCAGAGAGTCTGTACAATGAGGCGAGGCTTATATCCATCGCTATATACAACATCTTTACTGTCAACTCGCTCATGATAGCTTTTCAGTAAGTTATAATATTATATTTTAATCCTTTTACCGTGAGAGTTTATATCAGTTGTCGTGCCCCCAGTGAGGCATAGTAATCAATTAACATTAATATTATAAAGGTGAAAATTTGTAAATGTGTGTATGTGTGTGTGTGTGTGTGTGTGTGTTTGTGTGTGCTCGCCGCCACGAAGTATCCTGTCGCCGACTAGTGTCGCCTACTGTTGATGGCATAATATCGCTTGTCTGTAAGAGCCCTAACCTATCGCTGTCGACTGTTGCCATTTGCTTGACAAAATGGCGAAAGTTAGGTGGCAATGCCACTGTAATCGCAATGTAAACTTTGACAAAAATTTGTCTGTGATGTCACTCTACTAAAAGCTAGGAGACCTCTACATTATTACACAAAGGCGAAAGTTTGGTGTGTGTCAATCGCGCGTGTGCGCGTGTGTGTATGTATGTTTGCTCCTTCTTCACGCGCAAACGGCTGGAACAATTTTGACAAAATTTGGTATACAGGAAGCTGACACCCTGGATCAACACAATATTTTGGGCGTGGGTAATACCGCGGAGTGCAGCTAGTATTTTATATAAAGACGACTGCATTTTAAAATAGTTAGTATAAAAATCGGAGGGTGTCTAGATCCTGGTTTCTTCTTCGATCTTCATACATTTCTTTGTACCTACTATATTTGAAATGCACTTTTGATTATCATACTTAGTTGGTGCAATAAATAAATTTTATCTTATCTTATACATTAAATTGTCACTAATATTTTATTTATTATATTTCAGTTTACTCATCCTGCCACAAGCTGGGCCGGACATAAAATATCTTCTAGGATTCATAAGAACTCAGTTATCCACCTCCACTACCGTGTTACTGGTGTTCTTACCAAAGGTATGTAGAGTCTGTACGGAAAGAGAACCGTCGTAGGATTTGAGGGCGCAGTTGTGTTTAATATCCGTATTTGTTATGTTGACAACACTGTTGTGTCATTATAGTGCGACTATAAAGTTCTTGATATTTTGAAACTATGACGGCTATTGGATGCTAATGGATAAATTATATTTTTATATATTATTTACATTACATGTAATGGCTGTAAATGAAAATATATTTATATATGTTTTCAGATGCTATCTTCATCGTTAGCCTTTAGGTTAGGTAGGCATAAAAAATAAATTTAAAACAATAATATATTTATTAATTTATTGATCAGAACCATAATCAAAGTCTTATCCTAAATATTCAATGCCGGACATGTTTGAACTATCATCGGATAGACTATAGAGATCCAAAGAATTTTCTTCTTCTGAACTTGATTTGCTCGAATCTGTTACAGTTATTTATAATAAATTCTTGCACCACACGCCGTTATTTGAGGAACCTTCTTTTTTATTTTAGATACTGTATCTTTACTCAAACCTGAAAAAAATAGGGCAAGTTTATCTAAACGCATAATAAATTAAAAGTATCAACACTCTTTATACCTGCTATCAAAAACTTTGATTGAAACAAAATAAACATGTATTCTTATATATTAATGCGAATTCTTTTTAATTTATACATAATATAAAATGTCGGTGTCTGGGGGTTACCTAGGAAATCTAAAACATTTAAAATAACTTTCTACATACCGCACATCGCCGCCACACGTTCCATGACTTTGTTTAAGTCGATAATTGTGTTTGGCCGCTTTTTCTTTTTGGCAAAACCTATAATAATATTAAATATTATTTCCCTTGTAGGATTGGGTAAAGGATTTCCCCTTTTTGAAATGATTTAAAATAAAAATCACGTTAAAACAACACGGTAAACAAAGATGACGTAAAGTTTGTCATTTGACAGATGGGTGTTGGGTTGTCATATAAAAAAGATTTTGTTAGTTTGATTTTACGCCACGACGGTTCTCTTTCCGCACAGACTCTACCTATATGTATTGTGTGTAATCTACGGTATTAATTATTTTTTATGCGTATTATATGACTAGGCTGTGTGGACAATTGAAAATTAAAAAAGAAAAACACGGGGAAATAACAAGTTAAATAAATTACATACAATCTAGAATGCTTACGAAGTTGCAAAGCCGTTCCCGAAAAACATACCTAAAGCTATTACTGTCTCTTTCTACATTATTACACTGGCAGTTTCTGAGAAAAGGATGCAGATAACTTTAGGTAACATTTGATGCTAATGTTAGGTATTTAAACATTTTGAAAATATAAACTTTAAGTACCTGACATTAGGTTTAATTTCCAACGTTGTTTTTTTTTTATTATTATTCATAGTCATTCTAGATTGTATGTAATTTCTTTATTTTGGCGGGAAGTCAAGGGGTTTAGTTGGAGTTGGCTTTAAATTGTTTTGCAAATTGATTCTAGTGGATTTATAAATGAAATTTGTGTAGTTTGGTGTTATAAATGCTCATTCTCTGGTAAATATGTGAAATGTAGTGGACAGTCATAGTGCGGCTGTAGTCATATTATTTGCGGATAGTAGTCTTTAGGCGTCGTCCAATAGCCATAACTATGAAAACCAGCGGGCTCGTATAAATTTGTCGCTCGAAGCCCGTTTGAGTATCGAAAATATACCTACATTATTACTATGCGCCCGACGACCACTCCGAAGTGGCAAATTCAGTGACGTGAATCGTATGTCTAGAGTAACAAATATGAAATTGGCTTGCAATGCACTTCTAGGTATCTAAACGAAAAGGTGTCGGGTTCTGACGCGAGCTAAATTTAACCATATCGTTAACGAAATTGAGTAGATATTTCTTGGATTCCTTTGCTGAGTAAGGATGCTTTTCCACTGAAGCGGAGAGGAGCTTAACGGTGCATGAATTGATCAATCACAATGCTCGAAATCTCCGCTCCACTGTTTCCATTGAAGCGGAGCGGAGATTTCAAGAATTGTGATTGGTCAATTCTTGCGGCGCTAAGCTCCTCTCCGCTTCAGAGGAAACGCAGCCTAAGATTTCTGTAAGTGAGTACTACAGTGTCGTGTACGTGAGTACAGCTGAGTAAGACTTCTGTACTTGAGTATAGTTCTGTACGTTAGTATAGTTCTGTACTGTTTGCTGTGTGGTTTCCGGCAGAGTAGAATAGGGCCACACCAAGTCCTCCCGTTCAATTAGCAGGAAAGGACTGTATAAAAATAGCCCAAGATAGAGAGAGACGGCACTCTATGGAGGAGGCATAGATTTAGAAGGTATAAGATGGATATAGAGCATTGTAAAATGTGACCAGAAACGAAATATTTCTGTGTAACTTTTTATGGGTTGTATTTGTACCTAATACACAAACTATGGGTAAAGCAGTACGATACCATCTTTCCAGTATAAGATAACTTATAAATTAACACAGTTTACAATTTGGAAAATCAAATTTTCGTGTAACGATGTTCGAGCCAGGGTGACAAAGGCTGACATGTTTTGTATGAAAACTTGTCTCATTGTCAAATTGATGCTATCTCTTTTGCTCTTATAAAGATGACACTTATCATATTATCTGTCGCACTCGGCTAGTGTGTTCTTTTTACGCAGTAAAAAAATTCTACTTCTATGGGAGGAGGCCTATATCCACAGAGGGGTTCTAAGTCAAATACAAAAAAGAAAAAAAAAGTATATTTTTTGAAAATAAATAAGTAAAGTATTATTATAAGTTATTTTACATTAATTAATAAAAGTAAACCAATTTTTAAAGTAATGTAAAATAACTTGGGCATGTAACTAGCATGATCTAAGTTAGAAATAATGGGCTTTTTTATTTTTATTTATTGATTTATAAGTCCTCCCGTGTATGTCGTAGAAGGCGACTTAGGAAATACAAGCTATACAAAGCTTAAAAACGTCAATGAGACCTCTCCAATCTGTTTGGCCAGCGAGGAGAGTATAGGCTAGGACCTCTGGCTGCTCTGTGCCAAGTATGGCTCTGGTCGTGCAGAGGGTCGTGCAGCGAAAACAAAAAGACCGGTTGATGATGATGACGTGAGAACTAGTGCGTATTCTGTGATGAGGGCAGTAGTTATATAGTGTGTGGTTTACTTAGGTGCTGCGCGTGGTGCGCGGCACGGGCGACACGTGGGACAGCCGCGCGCGCGCCCGCGGCGTGCCCGCCACCTCCTCGCTCAACGGCATCGGCCTCGTGCCCGACGAGCCGCCCGACCTCTTCCAGGAGAACGAGGAGCTCAAGGTACGCTACTGTCGCCATGTCTACCCATCGCCTTATTGTTCCTTATCAATAAATGGCTTATTAAGAAACAGGTGAAGGCCTCCTCTCCCCTAAAATGAAGGCACTAGCTAAATTAACAAGCACCAATCTTGTCGGACCTTAAACGACATCTTTGCCCCATATTGTCCTTAACATTTTGGGTCTATGCAATAGACAGACAGAGCTTAGCTAGAGACTTGCACAACCCTGAGCAAGTTCCGAAGACACATTTAGCGTGATGGTGAAAAAGAAAGTGGAAAAACAAATCAAAACAGTGATGGGTTTCTAGTCACATCGTATTTTCGAAAAGAGCGGAAAAAAATTAATTAACTTACACTAAAATAAAAAAAGGTTTGCTTCACCCTAAACGTAATCTTCTTTTTTTCTAGGAAGAAGTCCAGAAACTCGCCGCTCAAATAGAATTCATGAAAATCGTGCAAATGGAAATGCACAACCGGCATCTCCGGCCGCGGCCCGGCAGCTACTTCACCTCCAACGCCAACGCCAACGCCCCCCAAAGTCCCATGCACCCTAAGGCTGTCAACATCACGCAGGTACATTTTTACGTCGCTCCACCCACTCACGTCCAATCTAGACACACGGCAGTGTGATCAGCCAAGTTAAAAAAAGGGACTGGCGTCGCAGCATCCGTGTGAATTTCGAACTATTTTTAACCCCTTCATAACCCGAAATCTATTTAACGAACAAAGACTGTCAACATCACGCAGGTACATTCTTACGTCACTAAAGTGACGTCTAATCTAGACTTTTCTCTAGACACGCGGCAGCGTGATCAGCCAAGGTCAAAGAAAAAGGGACTGGCGACGCAGCAGCCGTGTAACTATTTACACGGACCATTCGAGCTATTTTTAACCACTTTACAATTCGAAACCTATTTAACCTACATTAAGAGGCACATTTATTAAAGCCCCTCAATTTGTCTAGAATTCTAAAAGCGACGCGTCACAAAACACACAGAAAGGACGGCCCGTCTTTTCTGTGCCTTCTGCGACGCGACGTTTCTTTATACTTTGTATGAAACAGACGTGAAGGAGACATATGTCTGCGCCCCGTCTGAGTCTTACGTCTTTTCTGTGCGTCTAGCGCCGGTAAATTTTTCACATGACATGTTTAAATCCAGTCACTGGACAACACGGAGTGGGCGGGGCCGGTGTGACTGGTGGCGCTGAGCGACAGCGGCTGGCTGTGGCCGGCCGCCCGGCCGTGCGCCCGCGCCGTCCGCAAGCTGCCCGACCCGCGCCCGCCCGCCTTCGTCTGACGTCACTCAAGTTTGCGGGCTTCCAGTCTCTATCACCACGCACAGTAGGCGGGGTCGGTGTGGTAGCTCAGCGATAGCGGCTCTCGTCTAGAATATAATTTTTCTATGATTTGGCCGGCCGCACGGCCGTGCGCGGGTTTTTTTTTGAAAACCGCCAGCCTTCGTCTGACGTCACTCCTGTTTGCTGACTTCATTCTAGTGCTAGCCGGGGCCTCTGCCGCGGGCGGCAAAGTTTTTTTTTTAATTCAGTTTAGGATAAGTTTATCTCCTATTTAAGGTCATTTATGCAAATATTGTTTTAGTGCTAAAGCTAAAAACTACTAGCGAGTCGGAACGACCAGCAGTCGAAGTCAGAGGGCCGGCAAAATCGAATCCACGATGCTACCGATACGGAATGGGGTGGTTATTATGGTTATTAGGGTGCCGCAAAATAAATCCTTATAATCAGTTCCGACAGAGAAACGACGTAGCGCGCTAACGTAAGGGTCGCGGGTTTGAATCCCACTCGTGGCGAACTTTTTATCCCATGTTTTAATTTGGATAATAATCTGATGGTAATGCTGTTTACAACTATTACAGTCAATAGACTTTCTGTTTGCTGACTTTCACTCTACTAGGTCAGAGTTCAGTCTACTAGGTAAATAGATTATAGATAAGTAGAAATGATGGCGCCACCAAACTTTTTAAAATCTATGTTATTGTCGATTATTTTAAACTTAGTTCAAATTTTTTCCGCAATACAGGATGATTTTGAACTCCCTAGCTTTATTTAAGGAACGCACTCTATATGTGATATAAAAAATACATGTTGAATTACTTTTAACTCGTTTCATAGTAAAAACCAAAGATATCCCAAAAATAAACGAATTTGTCGCCCGCGCCGCGCCCCTAGTGGCAAAGACCGCGCGGAGACGCGTTTACGCCGCAAGGTCATTGATCTTTTATCGCTACGTACCTATTGTATTACGTTTAATAAGGGTAAATTCATTTTGATGCTCAAATGGCTGCATAAACTCGCCTCGCGTTTCTACCATTTACACGGTAGCACTATCGTGGTGCGTATTTTATTAGCGTTTTCGCATGTTAAGTAGCCCTAGGTGTGCTATACCAAGATGGGTGACCGTAAGTGGCATAAAAAAATTGCACGCCTCCTTCAGCTCATCGTTAGATAGCAGTCGTTAAGCTGTCTTAAGACAGCTTGTAAAAATCTTGCAAACAGTGTTGGCCACTTTCGTAAACACACGATAAACAATAAAGGATGGAACTGAATTTAGTCTTAATTTTATACCTCATCATAAGTCGCAATTTCCCTTCGTACTTTACGGGCTTAGAACCGTCAAAATACTGAAGCTGTTATTAGTTGTTATTGTTAGCAAGGAAAAAAACATAAGGTACGCGGCGCGGCGGGGTTGCACGAGTGAATCAGCTGTGTGCCTGTGTGTGTGTGTGTGTGTGTGCGGCCGGCCGAGCGAGTTCATTAATTATTCGGTTGGCCATTTATTGAAAATTTGCGGATTTTTCGTGATATTTTTTTTAAACATTTTTTAATTTTTTTTTATTACGGTTTTGTGTTCTATTAGTGTATCTGATTCAAAGATTTCAATAAAGCTAGTGGGTATAAAATCATCCTGTATAGCAAGGTCTACTAACTTTTTTGTTAACCTTTATAGTTCACACACAGCTCTCGATGTGACGTCACACCTGTGTGCTGACTTGCATTCTACATTATAGGTCATCAACTAAGTTCGTAAACTGGAAATGATGGTCTACGAAACGTTTCTTTTTAAATCTATGTTATGGTCCATTTTTTCTTATTTATTAACCTTGATAACAAACAATTTGTTTACAGAGAGGAAAATAGTATATTAGGTTATAAAGTTTGGGCTCTGCCTGCTTAGAGCCAAATACTGTATGTCTCATTAGAGTTATAGCCTTGATAGTATATGTATAGAATAGATGGCTCAGCCCATCAGTACGAACAACTTATGAGATCAATGCTGGGGTCAATATCAAGGAAACTGTTGTAAAATCCGCATAGTGGAAAAACTTCATACCGAATGATGTTTATTACGCTTTTCAAGAAAATTTTGCCGGCTAGCTCCTTTTCAATTGTTTCTTTTAGATCGTTAATGTAAAATTTCAGCCGCCTGTTTTAAAATGCTCATGATAGTGTATCTTATTAGGTAAGTAAGTATATTTAAATTTGTAACCAAACTGTACAGTGCACAATTTAAAGATGCAATTTTGGCTTTGTATAAATATTGTTAAATTTATTTGGGATAGATAGAAAGTGTATTTAGATAAAATACGTCAATGTGTTGTAGTTAGCCGCATTGTATGCTTAAAATACTGAAATACTGCCGTATAACTGTAGGTACATTGTTAGATTTTTATCGATATTATACTCCAAATATTGAAAGAAACGCAGGTAGATAAAATAATTTAATATAAATAATCGTATTAAATCTTTGTAAGACGTTAAACCTATTTATTTAGCAGAAAGACGCTTTGCGCCAACACCGTTTAAAATAAGGTACCTCGCGCACTAGACTGTTGGCCGCTATTGTCGCAAAAGCTACGGTTTGGCTTCGGCCATGTTTGCGACCAAACAAACTAGGTATATTACTTAGGGTGGTCGCAACTACCAGTTGTGCCGGCCTGGTGTGCGGCTAGCGGCCGTTGCTGCCAAGTGCACGACGTTCATTCATAATGGTTTCTTTAGTTAGGGTTGAACTAATCGCGGACTCACATGTGGGCGTAGCCAAAAAACACGCTATCTCACCTAACATTGTGGCGGGCAAAAGCAGTAAGATGAAATGCACGACAATTCATAGAATAAAGCCTGTAAAAATACATAAAGTACCTAAGGAAAAGAGGTTTTATGCATTAATCAATTACAAATAAAGTTTATTAACATTTTACACTTTTATTGCTGATTTACGCCGAAAGTTGCGTAAAAATTAGCAAGAAACCGAATCTTTGATGGCTAATAACTTTTTAAAGGCTTTTTATTTTACTATTCTATATAATTATTATATTGTTTAATGAGACAAAACGATACTATGTTAACTTTGGATGTCCAATGTCAAACAGCGGACGCTATCCTCTCCAAAATTTGTACAGAAAAAGTATCGACTAGTTCCACCTTTCTCGTCGTTCCAGCCACTTGTGGTCATAGCCGTCTAGTGCGCGAAGTATCTTAGTGGAAAACGGTAGGAAAAAGAAAATGTTTTGTGGCACATTGATAAGGCTGGAGACTCACACTGTTTTGAATTTGACCACAATTCAGGCCTGATTTTTAGGTACACTGTAACTACCTACCTAAACATTTATATTATATTTATTTATTTATACGAAATCAGCATCTGAATTTAAGGCATTAAATTTAAGGTGAGTGTGTACCCGACTTTAATAATTATAATTACTATTAGATTATTTCTCGTATTCATAAAAATGCTTGCCAACACTTATGTTAATTAAAAAATTATCTTTTTTTATTTACAAAGAACGAGACAAAAATAAAATTGGTTCGGCAAACGTTTGTAATTTTTATAAATAAGTGTAGTAAAGCCCTATCCGTTGTCCATAGAATTGTAATACTCAGATATACCACCAATTGTAGAACAAAATAGTCTCGTGTGTGCGAAGATTTGGTAGGTATGAGTAAGTGCTAAGTAATTTTAGTATTGATCTTTGCAAATGATAGAGAACCAGCCAAACAGCTGAGAAAATTTTATCCGAGAACTTATTACTTTTTTAAATAATTTTAAAACTAGGTACACACATATAGAAACATAGCATTTTTTTATAACTCTGGATGTTTACAGTATAGAGTCAATCCTGTATGCAGGTAGTATATTGTTTTTGATTCTACTAAAAAATGTTTTAACGTTATTTATTTTATTATATGTTACAAACATAACATAGTTATTAAAAAAATTCGGAACACAATGTTCCTCTTTAGGGCTGACAATAAAAGTTGAAAGATGTTTTATTAGCCAATTGAAAAAATAATAAATAAAATAATCATTTAAACGTATAAATTTTATTTATTAAAATAATGACTAAACAAAAGAATTAACTAATTAGTTAACTTTATGTATGTGTTTTATCATTATTAATGTATAGTTTAGGTATAACTAAAATGATTGTAAATATGAATCGTAAAGCATAAATTCTAAAGTGGTGTACATAAATTTATTAGAGGTTATTTATTTTATTTATTTCACATCTGTGATAATGGATACAGTATTCATCAATTTATAAATGTTATCATAGCTTTATATTGTGCAGTTTGTATATGAGGGATATATCATATCATAATGCATAAAAATAGTGAGCAATGCATTGCTCCTGTAAACTTTATATGGATCAACGCACAAATATAATTTTAAGTCATACATAACTACATAAAATCCATTTTAGTCAATTGTTGCCTGAAGAATGAGAATGGTAAGAAACATTTTCGAGAGAGAGGGAGAGTCCAATTCCAGTATTCTGGTATTATTTTACTCTTTATTGCACACAATTAAACAAATGAGACACATGTTTATATGTAATGTAAGTAAGTATACAAGGCGGCCTTTCAACACGCTAATATAATTCCAGGCATATAGTTTATCAACTGCTAGGTATACTTAGTGATTGAGGTATTTTCCAAAACAAAATAGGCTCGCAAAGTTGCACAAGCAGGTGCATTGCATTCATAATTTATATAGGTTCTTTTAATCTTTATTTAATCTTTATGGTAATAAATAAAACATTCCAATCTTTTATGACTATTATTAAAATAAAGTAGTACTCTAATTCACTGAATATTTGAATATGACTTATATGAAATACTATGAATATTAAAGCATATTCCACTTCCTTTGTCACTTTTTTGCTAGTCGTGTGTGCTGCCATCTCTGTCTGCCTACATGTAACTCCAGTTTTGCCTACTTTTTTTTCTATGGCGTTAGATATCTGTTACGTAAGTAATTATATCATCTTTGTCTAGGATCAGCCTACACCCTTTGATGGTAACACATTTGCTGTGCTATACAGATCCTGCCACACCAACCCTCAACACACAACATTTTATTGATTTATAAAACATTGAAAAAACGAAAATTAGTTGTTCTATAGTTATACTTTTAGCAAAACGCGGACTTAATGTTAGAGCATTTTCTCCCAGTCAACCATAGGCATAAAGTAATTCAAATGGGATAAACAAAGATAACTTTAAAAAAATACTCTCCAACTCATCGTTCCTCGGGCAGCACCAAAGATATAATTATAACCTCATATACAAACTGATCCAAGTTGCACAGGTATGTACGCTATATCAATACAATACCTGTGTAACTTTAGTATAGGCAGGGATGAAATATTTACTTAGTAAAATTTCATCCATGGTACTTATAGGAAGGTTGTTAGATAAGTATGAACAGATACTTTTGTGTCCCTTAGTAAGCTAACATAAATAACTGGCCAAGTGCAAGTCGGACTCGTGCACTAAGGGTTCCGTACCATTATCTATAAAAATCACTTTTATATGTGAGCCCCCCTTAAATATTGATTTTGTTTTAATTAAATTATTTATTTTTAAAGCGAATATACCATACTACCATAGTAAAGCGAATATACATAACTGAATATGCTGTGAATATTTCAAGCGTCTACATGTTGCCATTCTTCATATCAAGCAAAAATCGGCAAAAAAAAATCGCGTTTGTTATACGGGAGCCCCGTAAATATATTATTTTAGTTCTTGATGTTAGCGCCGGCTCATATAAAATACGGCCTGGTGACGGACAGATAGACAGACAGACAGACAGCGGAGTCTTAGTCATAGGGTCCCCTTTTTATTCTTTGGTTACAAACCCCTTAAAATTGACTGCCTGGGTGATACAAACATGCTATATACTAAACAAACATACAGAATAAAAAATAATAATAAACAAGCGCATGTTTTTATAATCAGTCACATAATTAGTACAGAATAGTACCTACTCGTATTAAAAGGACCTAACAGTGTCTGTTCATATTTTTAACAAAATAGATAAGTGTGCTTTTTGGTTTTTCAGGGAGTTTCATCAAAGTAGGCTAGATAGAATAGAAAAACATTTTCTCCCCTTTATTTTAAAAAATTTTTCTCCTATCTCTATTACTAGTTTTAAGAATTACAATATTATTTGGAATATGAACTGCTATTATACTCGTTACTATGCTACTTTTACTTTTTTTCTCAGAACTTATTAGATAGAAAATTAGAGAAAATCTTAATACTTATAAATATATTTTAAACCTGAATGTTGTTGCAGTGTTGAACAAATCCTAGTTTTGTAGAGCCAAGCTCCTTACTTCTAGACTTTGAGTAGCATAAGTCATAAATGTGATACCAAATAGTTAATAGTAAGTACAATGTATTAAATTAAATAGTTGTTTTGACAGAATTCTATTATTTAAATAAAACTTTTAAATAATTATTTACTTTGAATCTATTAGAGTTAATCATTGTGCCAAGTTGTAACTTTTTGAGGTGAATTCTTATGGAATCACAATTTATCAATTTTGTATAATTTTTTTTGGATATTTAAATTTAAAATGTAACTATTAATGGGTGTTTAAATATAAAATTGGTGTAACATTGTTATTATCGAACACTTGGTTATAGGTAACATATTACATGTAAGAGTTTCTGTTTTTACATTAAAATAAAACTGACTGTTCTGGATATTTCATTAATCTATTTATTAACATAGTTTCCTATTAACAGTATGTAAATGACGCAGGTCTAATTAGTGGTGTTAAAAACTTATTGCTAATTTACCAAGCATAGTTTTTTTCAAACATCATGAGACGGTGAGACCTTTCCTATCCACCTGGTCAGCGAGAAGAGTTAGGCCAAATCCTCTGGCTGCTCTGGCTAAGTATGGCTCTGGTAGTACAGAGAGGGAAATGCTTCTGCAGTGAAGACAAAAAGACTTGATGATGATGATGAGTTTTTTTTAATCTATTATTTTACCGAGGCTTGAGTTTACTTGGTGTGACTATGCCAGCCTCATGTGGGATTTCAATTCGCCGATCCTCGTGGTCATACTTCAATTAAGTATTATCTAACTTCTGTGCATAATATAATAAAAGGTATACACGCTGACTTTCTATTGGTTTTGAAAAAAAAAAGTCGTATAGTAAATAAATGCCTCTATCCATATATGTAATCCAAATTTCTGTATGTCATAAGACAAAAAAGTTGCGTAAATGATATTCGATCGAGACTTATACGCCGGCCGCCAGCTGCGTAATGTCGATGACCCCGGCCGGCCGGCGGGCGGTGTATGGCGGCGGTACTACTAATTGATCTCACAATTTTACTTTCGAGTTTTAGACAACATTTTTTGTTTCTGAATTTTTATTTTGACTAGCTAATTAGGTCTTACTAACGACGCCTATGAAGTGGCCTTCGGCTTCAACACCAGTTAAAAATCACCGTGTATATTCCAAGAGCAAAAGTAGAATTCAATTAGAAAGACAAGGAGAAGAGTTCAAAGTAGAAAAAGGAGTGAGACGAGGGGATCGTCTTTCCCCTAAGTTGTTCATAGCTGTTCTCGAAGACGTTTTCCAAAACCTTAACTGGACAAACAAAGGAATATGAGTAGAAGAAAAAAGAAAGACAAGGAGAAGAGTTCAAAGTAGAAAAAGAAGTGAGACGAGGGGATCGTCTTTCCCTTAAGTTGTTCATAGCTGTTCTCGAAGACGTTTTCCAAAGCCTTAACTGGACAAACAAAGGAATATGAGTAGAAGGAAAAAGAATCGCCCATCTAAGATTTGCAGATGACATAGCCATTTTTAGTGAATCTGCCTCAAACTTAGAAAAAATGCTACAGAGCTTAGATCTAGAGAATAAAAAAGTAGGCCTGCACATGAATGCCTCTAAAACATATAGCATGTTTATCAGGACAAATAGCATGATGATAAAGATAAGAGATGGAATTATCAAGTCATGAAGTGTCTTGGTCCAATGGGAAAAAGAAGGATAGGAAAACCAAGAAAAAGATGGGTGGATGACATTGTAGCAGTGGCAGGAAAAAAGTGGATGGAAACGACCAAGAATAGAGAAATGTGGAAAAAGATGAAGGAGGCTTTTACCCTACAGGGACTGCATGTCCAAAAAACCAAAAACTAAATAACAAAAATTGTAACTGGAGCGTGGAACATGTGGAAATAAAAAGCTAATAATAATAATAACTTCTGTGCACCATCACAGGTTGTTACACATAAACATAGTTAGGTTGTTACATAGTTTAGAAAATGTAATATAAACTGAAAGGAGAAGTGAAACAGAGGATTCACCATAGTGAGTTTTGCAAAAACAAAATCCTTTCATTATCATTTTTGGCCTCGAGCAATGGGACTGTGACTCCATTTGTTAAGAATTTTTTTTTTTTATTCGATGTCACATAATTAATATAATTCATTAATACATATCCATATTATGTATCTTCTAAGGTCCCATAAAATATACACGCGTTCCCTGTTCTTGTCCACTCACCTCTCCACTGTTCTCGTCTTGTAGGGGGTGTTAAACTGGGGAACACTCACACTTGCTGCAAACAGGAGCCCTCTAAGATGTAAAAGAATATAAGTTCAATAGGTATAATACAAGTAGTTAATATTTTTACTCCCATGCTGGTTTGGGAGAAATGAAAAAAACTTAGAATGTACCAGCTGCTTCTCTTCCCACGCAGATCGTTAAAGCCGATCGAGGGAATGGGCAAAAATGCAAATCATGTTAACAGGCGATGCGGCTAGCAACCCATCACTGTATTGATTGCTTTTCCATCTTTTCGCCCACCATGACGCTAAAAGTGGCTTTTGAGTCTTGCGGCCCTGGGCTCTGCATAGAACCGCAAGACCCAAAATGCTCTGTCTGCCCCATTAGGGATAAAGACGTGATAGTATGTATGTATGTAATATTTTTAAAAAGATTCTTTATTTCATAATTATGTACATCATTGAATAAAAACTTAGCTAATAATCTAATAACCCTTTGTTTTCAATATCTTTCATGAATGGCGCACTAGCACACAAGAACTGAGTGTCACTTTGTATTGATTTAAGATTACCACTGGTGTCAATGCTTTTGTGTAATAAATCTAGCACTTCCATGTCTTTATTGGCCGTTTCACACACTTTTTCCACTGAAGCCAGTTCCTCTTCTTCTGCTAACAGCAATGCCTGCATTAAAGCACCTCTTTCCACACGTTTTCTTAATGATGAAACCTCTTTCTTAAGATTCTCGTAGTCCACAGACGACATATCTTGGATTTGGCTTTCATCTCCAGGTAATAGCATGTTACTTGGAACCTGCAGAGTACGTTCAATTTCTCCATCAATAGTATCCAAAGAAGGGCCAGCCCGTTCACAATACATCTTTATTAGCTTGTCACAAGAGTGCTTGATTGTCATCTTGTCTGTGTCGTTGAGATCCCAGGATTCTTTCAATGATGTCTCCATCTCCTTGATTCGCGTTGTAATTTTTTGTTCAACCATTTGTCGCACTGCTATTTTTAAACGCTGCGCCCCAAAACCAAAGTGTTGGGTTTCATATTCTTCTTTAGTACCACCGTTCCATAAGTCAGTTCTGATCATTTTGAAATTTTTAAGTGCGAAAACATAAACAAACAAACAAATTCGTAACTTTATCGAAATAAATTTCGAAAGGACGCTAGCGAACGGATATTTTTGTATGACACTGACATTTGACATTGACATACTTATTGACAGGAGCAGTACAGTAATGACATTTGAATGAGTGTTGCTAGTTTAATAAATGCTTTAGGTATTTAATAGTAAGTAACCGTTCAGTATGGATGGACGAGTATTATTTTAACCCGAGTACAGAAAAAGGTGTCTATTTTGTCTTTTGATTAAAAATATCTTTAGCACAGACGTTTGACATAAATCTGCGGTTGATTTTATCTATACATAATAATAAAACAGTAAAAATATTTTTTGATTAAAACTAACGTGAGATGCAATCATTCTTAAATTCAGTAAACGGGTGACTTACGTATAGAGCCAGCTAACGCTACTGCCGACATGTTTCGACCTTATCCGGAGGTCTTCATCGCCCTGATGAAGACCTCCGGATGAGGTCGAAACACGTCGGCAGTAGGCCAGTAGCTGACTCTATACGTGAGTAACCCGTTGACTGAATTTAAGAATAAAAAACTTGAGAGGTGTCAAGGGACACCCGGATGGAACGAAGTTCCTTTCGATTAATTAGGAAAGAGAGAGACAGATAGAGAAACACGCGCACGCCGCACGGCTTACAACTATAGCAAAAAGTGTCGTTACAACTTTTGGTTTTATTTTTTTCCGTCTAGCCTCCTTTCGTAGCGCGCGATAAGGAACTTCGTTCCAAAAATATTTTGTCTGTACATTTAGTATTTTTGACTGAAATGGATAGAGGGACACTTAAAAAGAATAAAAACTTGAGAGGTGTTAAGAGACACCCGGATGGAACGAAGTTCCATTCGATTAATTAGGAGAAAGAGCGACAGACAGAGAGACACGCGCACGCCGCACGGCTTACAACTTACAACTATACTTTTTTCCGTCTAGCCTCCTTTCGCAACGCGCGATAAGGAACTTCGTTCCAATAAAAAGCAATTTTTTTTTAAGCTATTGTATAGCTTTTATCGCGGGCTTTGAGCGGCCACCGAATCAAGAAATTCCGTGCTTTTTGGCCGCGCGCGTCCACGACCGGGCGACCCACGAGTGACTTTGAGCCCGCGACTAGTTTCTTTATTGTTTTCAAAATCCAAGATGGCCATCATACAAGGAAAATTCCCCCCATACAAATTTCATACAAACGGTAACCCAGCAACTTGGCGCAGCCTGAGGCCGAAGGCGTGCTTCGTGGCGAGACCGAAGGCCGAGACCCCTCCCTCCATTGACTCTCAAGTAATCTTCACGAGGCCATAGGCCTAGTGGTGCGAACCCGAAGGGCGAGCCACCCCCACCAAGTGCTGCGTGGTTTTTTTTTTGCCAATCCAAGATGGCCACCGAAAGTCAACTGCCTCCGATTTGGCGGAAATCAATATCTTTATGTGTTTTGCCCCAAAAATCTCGTGCTTTCCTTAGTAAAAAAGGTACCCTTATAGTTATGTCATGTCATGACCATCTGTCTCTCTGTCTGTGCTTTTACTTATAAACAACTAGAGGCAGCGCGCGGCTCCGCCCGCGTTAACCACTCGAGTGAAGTCGCGGGCGTGATGCAATATATATAGCCTATAGCCTTCCTCGATAAACGACCTATCTAATACCGAAAGAATTTTTCAAATCGGACCAGTGGTTCCTGAGATTAGCGCGTTCAAACAAACAAACAAACAAACAAACTCTTCAGCTTTATATATAAGTATGGATTAGTACCAGAAAGCTGTAATTTGGCAAGGGTTGAGTACGTCTAGATTCTTAAAAAAATTAAAAAATTGGTTGCTGGCCGCATCATCTGTTAACATGATTCAAATCTCGCCCATTCTCTCGATCGGCTTTTACAATCTGCATGTTAATTTTTTTTTCTTTCTCCCAGACCAGCATGGAAGATAAATAAAACAACTATAATGGAATATTTAAATTAATAAATTGTTTTTAACTCTTTAGTTATAACCATGGTATAATAAAACCAGGTATTCTCTTCCCGAGATGGAACTTTGACTATGTCACGATAGTGTTTCCACTGATTGTACTTTTCAGTAAATTTACGGACGTTCTCAATTAGTTCATGAATATTAAATAAAATATTAAGTAACTTAGCTTTAGTATCTCGCGATTCTCGCGTGATTTATTATGGATTAATTATTCGAAAATTGTATATAAAGTTCAAAAATGCATTATGCTCGGGTAATTCACACAGTGGCAACACGTCAAACTGATGACGTAGTCAAGTTCCACCTACGTCATCAGGTGTCACGGGAAGAGAACCTTGTTTTATTAAACCTTGATTATATAAGTCGGCATTCCTTTAGAGTGTCGCCATGTGTATAATTTTTGATACACCTTGATTGTTCTACTATTGTGTCTGGAATCCATGGCGGTCAATGGGTTATTTACGGAACCCTTCAAAGCAGGTGGCCCGACATACACTTTACCGGTTTTATTAAAAATGCCAAAATAACGATGCTCATAAACTAGGTATAGTCCACGCTGACGAAGTCGCGGTCAACAGCTAGATCTGAAATAAGAATGTTTAGGTAGCTCATGAACTTGACCGTCTTATTACAAAATGCAGACTAACTTTGTTACTAGGTTTAAACCATTATCCGACCAAATTTAATTGACATCTAGTAATATGCCAGTGTCTCATCTGATAATGTCAACTTGATTTGGCCGGATAATGGTTTAAACCTAGTAACAAAGTTAGTCTGCGTTTTATAATAAGACGGAGAGGGTCTAACTTCATGGTTTACCTACTACTAAGGAATAATCTAGTTCTATGGTTAAGAGTCCCCCGACCCTAGACTTCTCCATACAAACGTAGTCTACGTTTAATTTTGAAACCACATGTCAGATTCCGGTAAAAATTGGTAATTGTAAAGAAATTGCAATTATCTAGGGTTATAACTGGTTTCCTATACTAAAATTATGAACTGGAAAGAAAATATAACGATTTAGAAGTTTCCCATACTAATGGTCAAAAATGATATAAAACACTATATTCTATTTCAAGTTCATATTTTTACTCGGCAACTAGTAATAAACCTAGATAATTGCAATATCTTTGAAATAACAAAATTTTGCCCAAATCGGACAAGTCGTTTTGAAATAAAACGTAGACTACGTTTGTATGGAAAGTTGTATTTTGGTCTAGGGTCGGGGGACCCTTAAACTAAAATCGGTTGAGAAATGTTACTTGTATGTTATATGACGCTTCGACTTAAAGAATGTGTGGCTTAAATCTATGAAGATACCTATCTAAGTACTTAGGTACAAAATTCTGACCTTGCCCTTAATTTTTCTAGGTGAAAAATGGATTTTAGGTCTTCTAATATAAATATAACACATGCCCTGGGATCTTTATAGACTGTAGGTACGGGTAAGTTAACTGACAAGGGGTTGCCTTATATTATTTAGGTCTGTAAGTCCAGCCAATATCAACTAATTTGTGATATTCACCTAGCGGGGCAGTTTTCCTCTGACATAAATATTGTTGGTGAAAACTAGAAGGTGTGGTAGAAAATAAAATATCTTAGGAAAAACGTTTGCACTGTTTATTGTTCAAGTACATTTCTTGAAGTGACAATAGCTTTCAAAATTTTAAATTAAACTATTCATAAAGAACACACATACCTAATCAACAGTTTAGATAACTGAAAGAAGGTATATTACAACAAATATAATATTGATTACTTATTTTATTTTACAAAAACCTTCAATTTCAATATTTATAATACAACGTGGTTGGAAATCTTGAAAAATACTCGTAATAAATCAAACTACGCTTGACCACTATAGTATAAAGAAATTAAAATAACAGTCATAAACCAAAAAAAAGTGCAGCCGCCCGGGCAATTTGTATAGGAATGTCGAAATTTTGTTGTTTAGCTGTTAAGCCTGGTCAACATATTTGCTTTTGTAAAATGGAACACCTGATGCAGAACTATCTTAATACTGGAACTGTCTGGAACGTCTTAGCAAAAGTTGTTCAGCCTGATGAACATTTTCCGAAGTCATAAAGTCCACGGGAAAACTAAGTCGCGGGCTTCGGCTAGTTTATCATATTTTAAATTTTAAAGGTCAAAATGTTTAGACCCTTTTCTAATATTGTACTTTCCGGAAATGTTGACTGTAGCTTTTGGATAAGTCGTAGGTACTGGAACAAAAAATTACGAGACACCAGAATTTATGGAATTTAAAATTTTTGCGTAATGCTGCAGGGGTTCGAGGGGTCATGGCGTCCGGAGTGTCAGTGAGTATACTTTTGTATAGTAAACATAGACACGATGAATATTAAAAGTTACGTGGCAAAGACCATTTGTCATGTTTATTATAAAAAAGAAACTTTCATATGATCTTTACCAACCTTAATCGAAGTTACAACTTTGTCGTCAACACTTTTCTAGCGTGTGGTTTAGACGATATAATCGTAAGTGAAAGCCTGAAAGGAGTCCGATATTTTCGATTGATTTAGTAAGGGAAATCCAATTTTTATTTCATATTTCGACCTATGGGAAAAGTTGTTCAGAATGCCGATCATACGTACCTATATAATAGGTACTTACGTCAGATTTACACCCTATATACATTGTCTTATAAGATAAAACAAATGCAATAACGTGACGACATTGTATATTGTATGGCTGATTTTACGATGATTAGAAACTCACAACGGCAATCAAGCAGAGATGACGTCACATTCATAATAATGTATATGTATGTACTATAGTATCGATAAAGTTGACGCGCACGCGTGTTTAGTGTACTTATATAGTCGGTAGGTATGTATGTCTATGTGACTTGACCGTTTATTTGATAACCGACGAGGTTAAGCGCCGTTGTGATTGTATATAACATTTTGAGATAGATTAGTCATAAATACTCAACTCATGTACAAAATAAATAATGATTTTGATGGATTTCAGTTGAGTTACTGACAGTTTTAAGTCGCGACACAGGTCCGATATAAATAAATAAATATATAAGGACGAATCATACAGCGTGAGCTAGCCCCAGAAGTAAGTCCGAGACTTGTGGTAAGGGATGCAAACTCAACGTACCGTTACGTCGGCCAAAGGAGGCCAATGTCAAGCAGAAGGCGGAAGAAGGGTTTATCGTATTTCTAAGTTTACAATTAGGCTAAGAATTGAACTTATCTCAATAAATCTGTTTGTCAGTTCGGTCGCGAGGGTGATATTTTGCTTCGTGATCATAAGCGTTTCCACAATAGCGGAGCAGAGCGGAGAGGAGCTTAGCGCCGCATGCTCCTCTCCACTCTGCTCTGCTTCAGTGGAATCGCAGCCTAATGGGAATTTTTCCAGGTTCCATTTCCAACAGTTTACTTCCAGAATCAGTAACATCAAAACAAATCTTGTTTACGAACTTGTTCCGTTCCACCGCGCCGTTCCTAATCTGACGTGTTATTTGTATCAGTGACTTTGATTTACGCCGAGACCGCTACGCAGTACGTAAATGAACGGTGCTGGGCCGAATTTAATCACAATTTCACGATCGTGAATTTGGTGCAAAATGTTTTGTAAACCTGTAGCGCACGCCGCACTGGATCCACGTTTGGAGAATGCGTCTCACGTCACGCTTGTTCAGTTCAGAGTCCGCGTCCGCGATCCACTTCAGATAGCGTCTCAGTCCCAACGCGGATTTCGTGGCGGCACGACGTCAGTGTTTGTTCTTCCTCCAACAATAACATAACCTCTCGTCTTCGTTATCACGGAAACTTTCACCCGCGCTGAGTGTAACCTTATCTTTGGAAGCAAAATTCTAAAAAGTTGAGGAGTTGTTTCAGTTTTCCAGTTGACGTGCCCTTCTGGGCATATGTGAAAGTGTTTTACGAAGTTTTCATTGTTCAAAATTGTGGTGATCGTGTTCGGTTTGAACAGTTTGCGAGTTCTGGCCGTGAACTTGTAGCTTGAACTGCGTTTGTGGTGTGGTAAGTTTCTTCAAGCATGAATAAAAACATTATTAAGTAAATATGCAATTATTTTCGCAGTGTAGTTAAGTATGTGAAGCGGTTTTAGTTGCTGATGTAAGTCGTACGCTCGAAAATGAAAGAAATTTCGCTTGTTTTGCTGCACTTTTTTGATGACCTACTCCGCTTTCTTGCTCTTTCATGTTTTACTTAGTGAATCAAGTCGTCGTCTTAAATTTTTTTGCTGACTTTTTGTAACTTGACCGATATTCACTTGTTTTCGCAGTTTGTTTACGAATTTTGTAACGTAGTTTCCACCTAGAAGGCTTTTCGTTTGCATCATTTATATTTTATCCAAACTACCTACCTGCTTAATTTATATTTCTCTATGATTTATCAAATCTTATCTTTATTACATATCTGTTCAAAGCTACTTATCAGTTTAACTAAAATCACTGAATTGTCAACAATTTGCAATCAAGGTACTTATTAAGACACGCTCAATTCTATTCTGGAATGTTTGTTTACGTTATGAGGAGGCTCTGAATACCTACGTAGGTTTGTACAACCTTCCGGTCAGTGGCATAATTTGGACTATATGAGGGTCTGTCTTGTATTCAAATTTGTTCAGCCCCGGGGTCGTTCTACTGCGACGTAGCCCGAACCTTTTTTAACCACAGACGTAAAAAAGGTTTGTTATAAGTTTGATGTGTCTATGTGTTTGTTTGTGCCATCGTATCTCCTAAACAAATGAACCGATTTTAATCTGTTTTTTTTTAAATCGAAAGCCTTACATAGTGGATTTGATTTGATTTGATTTGATTTAGCTGTCGAGATGGTTTAACTAGCTGTTTGATGAAAATCTGTTCAAAAGTTATTGGAGGCAAACGTTAGAAAGTCAGGTCTTTTTTAAATGCCTGGCAAATAGATTTGTAAGAATATAAACAAAAGAAACGTACACCTACGCATTTAATAAAATAAGGAAGGAACAGGTAACAATAGGTTTAAGTAGGTAATTATATTTTTGTAAAGCTAATTTAAATGAAACCATAGGTTAGTTAACTATGATCTTGGATGAGAAGATATGATTGTTTAACTAGCGTATGGCCACAGAATTAATAATACTATTTCATAGTACCTATGGCCTAAGATTTTAATTTTTATTGTAAATTACTGTACGTAAAATGGTAGTTACTCCCCAAGATAAGACCTCAAAGTAAACTGTGAATGTACTGCAATAGTGACTACGAATGTAGATGACATAATTCTTATCACAGATTACGTATTAAGATACAAGGACTACAGATCTAAATCTTATACAGACTAATAATCAAAAATCACAACAAATGCAAGAAACTACATCTCAAAACTCAATAAACAGTACACGTACTGATATAGCTAAAAGGTTATCCATATGAGGAACAGAAGTAAGTACCTACAGACACGTAATCACGACCTTGCCCCGACCGAACATTTGTATGCTATTGAAATCTAAAATCTTCCGATAGATACAGTTTAAAGAAATGTTTAGAATGTGTCTTGTCGTCCAAAATTAGCTTTTTTCGGCATCACCTGTAGGTTGACTGGTAGAAAAGGCCCTGGGCTTAAGGTCCGCCTGTTACAATTTTTGTAATAAAATTTAATAAATAAATACAGTACACTCTTAACTTGTCTCTTAACTTGATTATTTCGTACCACGAGCAAAGATGTCACATTTAAGATTTCGTATTTTTCATTAATTTCACCTAAAACTGTCCAACGCCAAATACCTACCTAATATATGTTTTTCTAATTTTTAAGCGCGTATCAGATAGTTAGGTGTTTGTGTATAAACTTTGCACTCGAATCGTTGATTACGTCGGGTTTTTATCTACCTAATTAGTATTAATATGACCATGCGGAAATTATTTTTTATTTTATTTATTTTATTTTTATTTCAACATAGCTTAATGAAGGTTTTTCTGCGTCAATCTACCTACACTTTTCTTTCAATGCCCACAATTTAGCCGAAAATTGGGAGACTTAAAAATACTCCAGCGACAAAAACTTAAATTTATTGATGACTAGCTATACCCGTAGGCTTCGCTCCCATGGGAATTTTTGGGATAAAACTACTATGCCACAAACTATGTCCTTCTCTGGGTATTAAACTATATCCATATTAAATTTATTCTAAATAGGTTCAGTGGGTGAAGCGTGAAGTGGAAACAAACAAACTCACTTTCGTATTTATAATATCGGATGATAGGTACCCACAATTTTTGCGGATTTACCTAAATTTACTTAGGTACTTCATTTTTAGTCATTGAAATCACGAAATTATCTACTTCACATTTCGCAGCACGAGACTCGAATGTAAATAGGTATCTAACTTTATTGCTGCTTTAAAATTGTATGAGAAATGTTTAAAAATTTATGCTAATGCTTATTGTGTTAAAAGTTTTAAAAGTACTTAATCACAATTTATGCATGCATACATTGAATGTGTAATTTTAGTAACAGTTATTTCAGTGACGGATGTGAGAATCCTGGTCACATAGTTAAGTCTCACATTGTTTCTTATTATTCACAGTAGACAATTCTCTACTAAACTTATTTATTCAAAGATTCAAATATTTGTTGCCTTTGAATGTATCTTGTACTTGAAAATTAGGCTTCCACTCCGCGGGCATTTTATTATATAGTATATTTTTTTTGTATTGTAACGGGGCTCATGTCATTCCACAACCTACAAAATGATAACAGAAAACATGCAATCTAAATGAAGAATAGAATAGTTATTGATAAATTATAGAAATTTAAAAGCAAGTATTGTAAACTTGTGTTATGAATCTTAGACATTAATGATGCAGTATACTAAAATATTTTAATTATGTACTTATTTCATTATTTAGTTTGTGTTATGAATATTTTTAAAGATACTATACATACCGGAAAGTGCACGACCACTAAATAGAACGATGGCCTCAACCTCACCGGAAATTGCAGGTGGCATAGAAATGTTCTTTCAATTTTCAATTCAATTGTGATCGCGTCTTCCAATTCATACGTTACTTTTTGTATCTTTTTAAATCTAATCAGGCTCACGTATCGTCGTTCAATTATTCTGTTATACTATACATACATATGTTAAAAGAGATAGGTTAATAATATTATTTAAAAAATAATAATATGGTTTTATAAACCTTTAATATATTATCCCTCTAGAAATAAGGGCTAATGGAGATCTTCTGCCTTATCCTTATGATCCTTATTTCCACTATTAGGGGTCGGTATCCTTTGATTAAAATCTTTCCTGTTATGTGTTAATATCATCTATCATAAGCATTAACATCAACGTTATGATTATGACATCATAGCTCGACATTCACTATGTACTAACTATAGTGATAAACCGAAGCACTTGCCCAGCCCACTTTACCCAAACTGTTAATCCAACTTATCTCTAAAGCTGGGTTGACACTTTATGCTTTTAGCAGTGAATAACTACATTATAATTGATATTAGGTCATTTTTATATCAAAAAAGTCATGGCAATGCATAATATATCTTAGAATATTAGTCCCCGCTCGCAGCATTGCTCACATGAATGCCTGTTAAGAATTTCGTATTTCGACTTAGTCAGGCAAGATAGAACTCAAACTAAAAAAAAGGATATATTGACAGAATTTAAGTCTCATATCAAGTGAGAAATAAATAGGTATAGTAATTTTTTGTATATCTTGATGACATTATCATGTTATTTTTTAAATATAAACGTGGGTTTTTCTCGTCATGAATTGAAAATGTTATAGCTAAATAAATATCTACATCTTATGTAAATGCAGAATTCATCTAATAATCTCTCTCTCAGTCTCAGCGCTGTGTTAATTCAATTCAAATATATCTTTATTATCATAGGATATTTATAATATCTCTTAATAATAGTCATTATTGTGTTTCTGAATATATATGGATAAGCATACAAAAACATTTGCATCTAAAATATGGAAAATGTGTGATGTTATTATAACCTTTCAAAGACACATATCATGATTATTTTAGTTCGCCGTCCCTGTTGATCATTTCCAATTCCATGATTGTGTTTCTAATATTATATTATGTGTCTATCGACTATTCAATTTGTGATGAAATCCAACAGATGTTCTGGCACGTTAGACCGAAATATGGCTACAAGTGTTTATGATCTCATTCTCATTAAATAAGTATTTATATATGTTTCAATCTGCGACCAAATTGCAAACATTCTAAAAAAAAGAAAAGTTAAAAAGTACCCGTAATCGAAGGGCAAGTATGAAGAGATTGATGACTTTAGATGAAGCAAAAGAGGTTTGTTAGGATCGTAGCAAGTGTAGGTCCATAGTCTTTGCCTACCCCTGTAGGAAACAGGCGTGATATTATGCATGCATAATATTTCAATCTTATTGCTCTTCAATAGCTGAGATTTGAAACCTTGAGACCTTTTTTCAAAAGCATTGAAATAGAAACTATATATACTGGAAACTGAAACCAAAACGCATTTTCACTAGCACTTTTCAAAAGCATTGCTATTAATATTTATGTCGAGTTATATCATCTAAAAAATTATGATCTAGTTGTAAGTCATGTTGCAATGCCTGATCTAAAAATTTTGAAATGCTATAATAGATTTGTCTCAATTTGTTTGTATCGAAACCGGTAACCGATAAAGATTCGAAACCAGTTTTAGATGTGGGTCCGGGACAATATGATAGCAATCGAATCTAACGACCAATTTAAGTTGTTTAAGTGCAAGGATAGATATTTCTTTATATAATTATTTTAATTTTAAAATGAGATTTCTCGAAGTTATTTCAGTATCCGAACCAAAATGTAATGACGAATGGCTAGAAATGCCTAACGAAAAAAGTCGCCAACCAAACGATACGGTCAAGAAAATGTGATAGTGGAAATGGTCTGGTCGATTATAATAAAGAAATATTCTTTCGTCGTAAAGAATTATGGAATAGAGACCTAATCCCTAACTGTATAAAACTCTGAAAACTATCGACTACTAGGCTGAAGAAGCTACAAAAAATATAGGAAAGTCACCAAGTGACCGTAAAAAGACCGAATCAAATGAAAGTTTAAAGACCTAACCTACATAATAAAAACAACATTAAGACTACATTTTCAGTGTCGTTTGCGCAGCTTATATTGAAACGAAATTCAACATTGTGTCTGTGCCCATTACTACACCTGCGATGTGCGATTATGGCCAGCCTTTATTTGCAAACGTCACGTCAACACGACCCATATCGAGTGCTTCGTGTTCCAGTTGCATATTTTTGTTGATAGTACACTACGCTACTACAGTCGGAAGTCATTATGCAAACGCTTATCATAATGCATCCATGCATCATCCATTACTACAAAATATGTTGGAGCAAGTCTACAAAATTTGCATTATGCACGTCTGACATGTAGTTTTTCGTACGAGTTTAAATGCTATAGAACCACTGATTACAATTTCATAAATTGCAGATTATTTGCCTAAATCCGTGCCTGTTACGGCACTAGTATCTATTCTGTGGCTCCGGTACGGTACCAAAACAGATGTAAGAAGTTATTGTAGGTACCTATAGATGAAAGTATAACGAAATCGCAATATTCGCAATACCCACGTAGTTATCGTAGACATGTAACAGCAAGTGAGTGTGGTTTATCTCAGTCAAGATAAGATATGAGTTAAAATAACAGAACTGCAAAACGTAAATAAACAACGCGGTTCTAATAGCAATAAAAATTGCTTTAAAGACACTGAAAAAACTAGAAAATAAGCAAGATCGAGCTAATCGCAAATTTTTAAATATATCTAACAACACTTTATATAGTTTTGTTTATTTTTTTGTAAAATCCACTGCTGGACTAAAGTCCAAAAAAGAAGAAATTTTAGTAAAATGAATGTATAAGGAAAAAATAATAAAATAAATAAAATGAGGTACCTACTACAAATTTAACCTTAAAATCGTTTGTATTTGTTTTTCGTGTGTGTAACTTGCCAATACGAGTACTGGTATCAGATTTTTCAATCTGCCTAAAGGCATGTGACAATAATGTTAATGACACCGGGGACTTATACGTGCCTTTCGAAGCACGGAGAAGCTCGTGAAGTTTTTGTGCCACTCGTGGTCACCCATCCAAAAATTGCAGCTCACACCCGATGTCGCTTAACTTGCGAAAGCGCTAAATGCTCATTCCCGTCGGGCCACCAAGCTTCTCTTAAAATAAAACCTATAGTCTAAAATTCAGTCTTGTGTGGTGTCCCAAAGTGGGCGATAACGCCCCCTTGTGGGCGCTGCAGGTCTCAAGGGGGGCGGTAAGAAACCCAGAAAGAAAATGTTTTTTTTTTTTGCTAGGAGCTTTATTTAGCTAGGAGGCCTCTTAAACTACGACTGCAAGAGCTCTCGACTCTCAACAACAACTTGTGAACATCAACTAATATGAATTAAAAGATTGCTCAAACTCGGTTCTATATTTCTCTCCGCGTAGTTCATATATCTGTCATATTTTATTGAAGTTGCGGGTTATAGTAAAAGTTTCGTTTAGAATTCTCCGTTAATATACATATATAGGTCACAATAATTAATTAATTTAATTTGAAGTTGGTTTTTAAATAGGTGAAAAAATGGGGGCGCTAAAAAAATATTTATTCTCAAAGTGGGCAGTAGACAAAATAAGTTTGGGAACCACTGGTCTAAATTATTGATTTAGAAATCCAAAAGATTTTGACCGCGCAGTAACGTATGGTGACAAGAACGCTGACTGCGTTTCCTCTCCGAATGGCTATGCTGATTCTTTAAGAAAAGAACCTGAAAGTGTGGTCATTGCTGTAGATCAATACTTAATATGATGCTGTTAGCCGTTCTCCTGTTTCATTCACCGTCACCGTTATTTGCCTCTTAATAACCGTGGGTGCAGAAGGGGTTGGTGACAAATCGTAACCTTCTCTGTCGTCACCACGCCTCCGCCAAGTATACTTAGTGTAGAGGTTGATAAATGATCCGGAAAAGTACTGCACGTGAAAATAAATACAAAACTTTTTTGACGTAATGGATTTCCAATGCACTTAACATTTCCGAAATGTATTGAAATTATCATCATCAATTTCAGCCAAATCCATCGTCCACTGCTGGACATAAGCCTCTCCCAAGGATTTCCAAAATGACCGATTTAAAGCGGTTACTTTGGAAATTATAATAATGTGCAATGTAAAATAGCTGTAAATACTCTAGTAAAAACGGATAAGCACAACTTATTCTACTTAATTTCAAAATTTACGAAATACCTACGGATTTTTAGAAAAATAGACAAAAGTCACCCTGAACTGATAATGATCCCTTTAATTGACTCAAACTTTTCCGCAGCGTGTGTAAAACCGAATTTTCATCAAATCATGACATTCATGACTTATTCTCACACCAACTATAATATTAGATAAGTTCTTACAGGTGAAAGTGCCAGTATAAATGGTTTGACAGAATAAGTAGGTATATTATATGGAGCAGTCTCACATCTAAACGTGGGTGCTCCCATAAATTCGTGATAATAAAATAAAGCTTTCCCGTCCCGAGACAACACGAATGTAACTAGAACATAAAGATTCTTGTACATGTATAAAATATGATTTTTAATTTAAAACTTAATTCACTTTTTTTAGGGTTCCGTACCCAAAGGTTAAAAACGGGACCACATTACTAAGACTCCGCTGTCCGTCTGTCTGTCTGATTACAGAGAACCTCTTTTATCTTACGGGGTTTGAGAATGGGTGTAAAATACACAAAGTTCGTAACTTATACTTAGAAATGTAGAACCAGAGAATCCTACTAATATTATAATTGCGAAAGTGAGTTTGTATATTTGTTTGTTACTTCACGCTGCAACTACTGAACCGATTTGGATGAAGTTTGAAACTCAGGAAAGGACATAGGGTACTATTTATCCCGAAATTCCCACGGGGAGCGAAGCCCGCGGGCACAGCTTGTAATTAAATAAAGTAAAGATTTTTTGATCAAAGAATTCGTTCATATAACAATTATGTATGTACTTTTTTAGCTCTTCTTCTTATCGTGTCGATTGGCTCAAATTACACTATATTTTGCCACTCGTATGCCTCTCTTTGATGCCGAGTACAGGTCGTATTTTGTACAGCTGGTCGGGTGCGATGGACACGTGAGGTGCTGCATGTCTGATTAGCGTGACCACACTGGCATCGGGCCTCCGATTTTCAATGTATCGTCACAGTTATTGCCCGGAGGCAACTCTTCCGACGGAGGAACAAAGTTATCTTTTTAGCAACCTCACTACATACTAATTTAATCTAACTGATGTCTCAAATCGTAACTTCCAATCGAAGTCACGGGCTTCGGCTAGTACTTAATAGTGTCTTTATACTTACCAAGAAGTCTTGGATTATACGTTCAAAAAGTATTAATTAATCAGTCAAAGAGTAAGAGCGTGTAAACAGAGCTTCATATTTTATTTGCTATACATTTTATGTGTATAGCAGAAAATAAATGAACTTTAGACGTTAAAATATACTTACTCGTATCAGAGATTCGTATTGTTCTTTATGAAACTAGGTGAATGTCTTTCTGTTTTTGATAGCTTTATCTGGGAACTGTAAAGTAGCTATTATGACATTAAAAGAAATGAAACAACTGACAGAATTTTGCATACTAGTGTGTAAAAGATAAAGATCATTTATTTGCCAAACATGTGTAGGAAAAGAAAAACAAATTTAATGTATAAGCTGCTTTTCTTCATAGATAGGTATATAGGAGAAATAATGAGGATATGTGTGAAAATATAATGTCAACCTATTATTGTTTTAATCCCACAGTGTTACAAAATTTGATTCCCCTTTTCCACCTTACCTATCTATATATCTAGGTATCTATTGTACCTGATCTGTTTAAGAAAATCAGAAAATACTGTGCTTTTATTTCGCTACAGAAACTTTTATTGTCATACTACTAAGCGTATTATCAAATGCTTTTTCGTTTTTTTTCCTTTATTGTTACTGGAAAATGCAGAGGAGAGTAAAAATTAAACACATAAATTATTGTTCATATAACTTTGCGACAAGATTTTTTGCTTTATTGTCAAGAATAAAAAATACCATCAATTTTATTTTTTGTTTACCTATCTTTTTTTAGATTCAAATAACGTATAAGTTAAACCTGCTCTATTAAACAATAAAACACGAATAAAACCCAGTCAACTAAATTGTAATCGTTTGCTAGAGCTTCATTATATTTGACACATGTTGTGTCGATAATGTCAACTGTTACGCAAGTTCTATATCGAGATGTGTTTCAAAATGTAGCTGTTTTTATTTGTTTATAATAAACAGGTCAATAAAGTTTAAAATTATTTATTTCTGGATAATGCACGTTTTTATCTCTTGCAGGGTAAAAAGAGCCCAGGGCGTTAAAAACAATAGGCCACATTTAGTGATGGATATAGTATAGATAGAACAGGGAAATAAAGTTTTTTTTTACCTAAATACTAACAATTGACTTAGTTCTGACGTTGAGGAATTTCTTCCATATCTCCAAAGTAATCCTTAATCAACAAAACGATATGGGACCACCAAGATAGAACAGGCTTTTTAAAGAAAAATAATCGTCAGTCAATTATAATTCGCCAAAATATCACTACATACTTACAAATTTTTCGTTATCTAGTCCATTGCCATTTATCCAAATCGTAATCAATAATCACACGTGACATAAAAATGTTGACAATCGGTACTATCGTACATATTAATACTTATTACCGTCTTCCACACTGTGATGAATTGAAGAGATGACATTATACATTTGTACATATATGACAAGCTAGATACTAGGATATTGGTTGGCTTTAAGATTCAGATTTTGGATTCGAGTCCTTGAAAGAATAAAAGAACTCTGACAGAGAGGCGAGAACAGGCTCACACAAAAGTCCTTCTTAGAATTGACATTCCGACACAAACCTGTTCAGTTCCAGCCGCAATACTTAAATAGGTAGACAGTCTCAATATTACTTATTCCAAATTAAGAGAACGATTTCTTTTACATACATATTATATGCATAGTACACATTCACGACAATCATTACAAGTCTGCACTTAGTCACTACAATTTTCTTTTTTTTAATAAATAAATATATAGGAACAAATTACACTGATTGAGCTAGCCCCAAAGTAAGTTCGAGACTTGTGTTACGGGATACTTAACTCAACTATAGTATATTTTGTAACAAATACATATATATAAGTACATAGAGAAACATCCAAGATACAGGACAATTTGAAAAAAAGGCCATTTTCTAACTTTGCCTGACTGGGGATCGAACCCGAAACCTCTGGGTGGCGGACTAGCATGGTGACCACTACGTGACGGAGGTCGCCAAACACTACATTACTATACAAACGAGTTATTCTTGTAAATAAATAAGAAATCAAGACATCGAAAGCAGTTCCAACGATTTCGATTAAATTCCGTATTTTAATCTAAGTCGATTTTATTTTATTTTAATAACATGGTTTGCCAGGGTTTTATTTATTTATTAGTAATTTAAGTTATAAGTTTAGTTTTAGTTAGTTTTCTTGTTCATTTGATATTTTTATATGTTAAAAATAAATTCTGTATTTTTTGTATAGTTTTTTTAGAGAACCTCGTTCTAGCGATTTTTTCATCGAGTAAAGCTTGGTAGCCCAACAGTTACTGCAGTTTAATAATGCAGTAAATTAGACCTTTCTTTTCGTTTAAATAGTCTTCTTTAATCCGAAAAAGTGTATGAATGAATATATTTTAAAATCTAAAACCACTTTTAAACTGTAAGTAGGTACTTATATTTTTTTATACAAATAAATAGTCCAGCATGGACTGATTAGAGGTTGGTTGCAAAGAAGAGACTGATAATAGGTTGGTTGTAAAGAAGATACGTGTGATCACGAGTGTTAAATCAACTGAAAAATTAAAAAGTAACATAGTAAGTCACATGAATTTACGTAAGCAATAATGTGATATTAGCAATAATCTGATAAATAACTAAATAAAGATATGTCTGTATAAGTCATAATTCACACCGTGTCAGATTTTGACATATACTTATATAATAAAAATCAATTTAAACTTCTCAACATGATACCAATGCCAACTAATACATAAACAAAAATGTTTGTTTACATTTTCACATCGATTTGGCTTTCGGTCTTGGTTTGCACCATAATCTACATTAGAGAGACATAATCCATTGCACATGTATTAAATAATTAAGTAGGTTCTATTTTGAAGCAAGATAGTATCAGCATAAGCTCAGCCATATACTTAAGTAGTAGTCAATAAGTTTATATGCCAGGCAAATTAAAAAACCCTGACTTTTAAGCGCTCACCCCTAATAACTTCTGGCTCGCTAAACCAAATCCATCAGTCAGCTTTCAAACAACAAAAAAACCGCATCAAAATCGACCCATTCGTTTAGGCGGCACGATGACAGAGTCAGACACACCAACACGTCGAACTTATAAAATCCCTCTATTTCGTCGTGAGTTATAAATAAACAATACATGTACCTATGTTAGGTACTTTGACTCATCATCATCATCAGGTCTTTTTAGTCTCCACTTCAGGAGCACGACTCTCTCTACCTACCAGAACCATACTTGGCCAGAGCAGCTAGAGGATTTGGCCTACATTCCCAGTGTTGGATTGATTTTTATAAGCTATCTGCCTACAATTTACAAATTTAGAAACCTTCTCTTAAAACGTAAAAACTTTACATATAATATAACTCAACATTATTTCATCTAAAAACATGTTTGTTTAGGTACTAAAATTACATATTTGCCCTAGTATGCCGGACGACATTATGTCAGTATTTTCTCATACAATGGCGCATTCATTAAATATTTTCCGCTCTCATAATCTGCCATCTACCTATATTAAAATAACTTCGTCATGACATCACATGTTGTTCTAATGAAAATTCTTTGTAAGACATTAAAAAATAACATTCACAGTATATTTACTTGTTGTGAATATGTAGATACATACATACATACATACTATCACGTCTTTATCCCTAATGGGGCAGACAGAGCATTTTGGGTCTTGCGGTTCTATGCAGAGCCCAGGGCCGCAAGACCCAAAAGCCACTTTTAGCGTCATGGTGGGCGAGAAGATAGAAAAGCAATCAATACAGTGATGGGCTGCTAGCCGCATCGCCTGTTAACATGATTTGCATTTTTGCCCATTCCCTCGATCGGCTTTTACGATCTGCGTGGGAAGAGAAGCAGCTGGTACATTCTAAGTTTTTTTTATTTCTCCCAGACCAGCATGGGAGGAATATGTAGATAAAGTAGGTAATGCATATGTAGATAAAGTAGGTAACGCACGATATAGGTACATTGTACCTAACGGGGTAGACACAGCCAAGGCTGTGAGACCCAAACGCCAAATGGAAATCAAAATAATGATACATAACCTTATCTCTATTTTGATTCCCTATTTAGCCGACTTTTATTAGGGAAACATGGAAAATACTCCACCGACAAAAACCTAGTTCTTAAATTTATTGTTGATGATGATTTAACCGACTTCCAAAAAGTAGTAGGTTATAAATTCAACGGAATCTTTTCTTACGTATGTTCACCGATTTATTCGAAGACACCTGAACTGATTCGGAAAATTATTTTGTTTGAAGGGGCACACTTGTCAGGTGGTTCCATAGAAATTGTATTAAAATTCTTTTAAATCTCGTGTTGGGAAATTTCACTTCGATTCTTCAGACAATTGAGTAATTTAGATATATTTATGTATGTATATGTATTTTTTATAGGTAATATTAATATTCGTATTTATATTAGTTTATAATATGTCTTAGTTGTTTATTATAGTTAGGTTTTTGTTGCACGACTACCCAGATGCTTTCTGTCTGTTTTTTCAGATGCTTGGTTGGGATAAGCCCGACGTGGTACATTTTATTTTTAATGAATTATTTTGTACCTCTATTGTTTATATTGCAGTGTGCAATAAATAAAGAGTTCAAAAAACAAACAAACAAATATAATCGATTACACAATCGACTTTAGGGGAGAAGGCGGTTTTTTTTAGTTTTGAAAAAAATATTCCCAATTAGGTGGTATCATGTCCATAAGCGGCTCTTAGCGGCTTCTTATTGACATGATTCAGATTCTCGCCCATTCCTTTGATCAGCTTTAACAATCTACGCAGGAAGGAAATCAGCTGGTACATTCTAAGTTTTTTCTTTTCTACCAGACCAGCATGCAACTTCATGAATAGTTATCTAGGACTAGAACTATAGCAGCCATCACTAACGCAACCGATAAATAGAAACAATTTATTATAACAGTGTAATTTGAAATGGAGTCTTATCGGAAGCAATCGTATGGAAAATCTACTCGCATGCCGTTTTCTGTCCACGTGTTTCAATTTATTTACACTGTACGGTCTGCACAGATGAATGGCAACAAATAGGGATGTGGAGTGGGTAAAAAAATATATTATTTCGTTTAGTCCTTCAACTAAATTATCCAAAAATAAAGGACCCATATTTTTTCGTTTAGCAAAGTAGTCTAAATAAATTCACAAAGATCCAGCGCTTGGATGTTTCGGAGTGGGGGTTATTTACTTCACCTTTACTTTGGGTAAAGTACTTACTTAGAGATTATTAATAGCTTTATATACATAATTCATAATTTAATCTAGAAAGAACCTGTAATATACTGTAAAGCATGAAGGTAGTAATCCTTTTAACAATAATACCTTTAATCTATGTTTTGTACACTTCTTTTATACTTGTATTAAAAGAGATAAACATGTTATTAGCCTTACTCTAAGTGAAACTTGTAGTTAGGATATAGTATTGTAACACGCTGTTGGTTTCTTGAATAAATAAAAATCGTAGTTGATCGTGACTTTAAATGCGCTATATCTTCATCATTATTTGCAAATCAGAGAAAAGAAAAAATACATATATGTTCCATACTTTTTAATATTTTATCTAATTTGACATTTTTTTTAGTCCAAGTCCCTATTTATCACTTTTATCAGCGTGCTGCCACCCCTAGGACTCTATACCTGTTAAATAATGTTTGTTTAAATCGATCGAAACTAATCGGCAGTTCCTACTTATTACGTAGGCCTGATTAAAAGTTGTTAACTATTGTAATTTTTTTGAAAAATAACCGTTTGTGATCTGTGTGATAGCTTTTGAGATACTCTTTGCTTGTAACTCAGACTTATCTACTGAAAGTTGCGTTCACTAAGCCACCAACAACTTAGTTTTTCCATTATGAATCTATGGAGTTACGAAGTAATTATAAGCTCGGTAACTTGTTCCGGACTACAAAAGCAATAGGGACGTTACTGGATTAAAAATAATAGAAGAAAAGCGAAAACAAAAGGGCACAAAATAATAACTAAACGTGATTTTAGATTTATTCATGCAGAACAAGAATAAACGACTACGGGAGCCATTTACGACGACTAATTGAGTACCTTTATTTGATATTTCATACCATATCGTAACAAAAAAATATTTTTAGGTCGCTTCACATTTTTAGGGTTCCGTAGCCAAATGGCAAAAACGGAACCCTTATAGATTCGTCATGTCTGTCTGTCTGTCTGTCCGTCCGTATGTCACAGGCACTTTTTTCCGAAACTATAAGACCTTATACTGTTGAAACTTGGTAAGTAGATGTATTATGTGAACCGCATTAAGGTTTTGACACAAAAATAGAAAAAAACAGTAAATTTTGGGGGTTCCCCATACTTAGAACTGAAACTCAAAAATTTATTTTTCATCAAACCCATACGTGTGGGGTATCTATGGATAGGTCTTCAAAAATTATATTGAGGTTTCTAATAGCATTTTTTTCTAAACCGAATACTTTGCGCGAGAGATACTTCCAAAGTGGAAAAAAGTGTGTAAACCCCCCCCCCCCCCCGTAACTTCTAAAATAAGAGAATAATAAAACTAAATAAAATATATGTTGTTCATTACCATGAAAACTACCAGCGAAAATTGGTTTGAACGAGATCTAGTTAGTAGTTTTTTTTTTAATACGTCATAAATCGTAAACGGCAATTTACCTTTCATTCAATCAACTCAAATATAAAAATTAAAAAAACATACTACAAGACTTTTATATTATGTTATATGCTACTACGAAACCCTTCATGGGCGAGTCCGACTCGCACTTGGCTGCTTATTTTGTACCTATGTAACATTTGTTATATAAATTTATTGCATATAAATTGCAACAAAACAATAACAACAATTAACAATTGCATATAATAATTGTTGCCTATGTCGCCCCGACAGCGATGTGATGACGGTTTGGATGCTACAGTGAAACATACACAAATACCTACACACATACATACACAGACTGCGCATTTACAAACATTTTATTAAAAGTACTTAAATGTATTAATTTATTTATTTATTTTATTTACCAAAAAATAACTAAAATTAAAATAAATATACAGAAAAAAACATTTCAATTTTCAGTAGGTACTTAGGAATAAATATAATGTAGGTGAGCACACATTCTTATGACGAAAACTGATTTACATTCTACTCGTAGCTTTCGAAACAAGGAATTGACCTACATGCAGATCTGTGGGATTGCCTATATAATGAACTCAAATAACCGACAATAATGTTTTTGAACGTAGTCATTTACATATTTACCATAGTTATATAAAAACAGATTTATTCCGACGTACGGACAAGGGTCCAAATAGAAATGTCCTCCTTTATCTCCGTCAACCCTTTTCTTAAGGTAATTTTTTTGAAGCTTCAAAAGTTGAGCTCTGCGAATTACGCAATATTTTCTTCTTTACGTTATGTGTGGAGCTAGCAGGCGTATGCATGACTAAGCTTAAGTATTATCATGATATAACAAAACAAGGTATTCTCTTCCCGAGATGGCTCTTCGGATGGATGAATGTATCTTCGGCTATATTTACCAGCAGTTTAAACAACGGCTTTTGACAACTTAAAAAACAGTAACATCCATGACCGTTTTTACTTTAACGACAGTTACGACCTTGATTACAAAAAAAATATTACAATCAGCTACATGACAATCAGAGTTTCGATAACTGGCAATGTATTCTAAAAAGTATGGTAATGGTTTAAATGGCGTCTGCTGAAGGTCAATGAGACCGGGAGCAAAAACTGTTTGTTTGTATTGAATAAACGGAGCTCGGTGAGGTCACACTAGCCGAGCACGTGGATGAGATTGCTTAGAAACAGCGGCACTAATTACATATTATACGAGTATGTTATCTACTTCGTAAACTACCGTTGATATTAACACATGTAAATATATTGGTATAGCCGCATTCGCTTGCTCAATCAGTGTGATAAAATATTTAGGTGTGTATTTATTTTAAATGCCTTCTGTGCATAGTGTTACCGATTATTTGTTGAAGTGCAGATTTTTTTATGTTACTTTGCGCTCTACTTCATTCTTACTACTATTGATTTATTTTCGTAATCAATATAGGTTAGTGTAAAAAAGAAAGCCTCAAAGTCATTTACTTAAAAGTAAAAAATAACCTAAAAAAAACGACATTTCCATACGAAAGTGTGCAGTGCAGCCTCCCGGGCAATTTGTATGAGAATTTCGATTTATTTTTTATCATTATACTAAAGTAATCATAGTACAGCTCGTGGTATTATTTATTACGGATATGTTCCTTCCACGTTGTATATACGTATCATACTATTTAATCCTGTACATTAGAAAATAATATCTACATTAACTTTTATCGCGATAACTTTATGATAACGGCAGATAACAGTTGACAAATCCATTAGGGGATTAATACCTAGGTACACAAGGTACGAGTGCCATTAGTATGAACCATAAAATGGTTTACTGAAATAGGTACTTAAGGCACTAAAAGAGCTTCAGACGTAATCAAAGTAGAGACCGTGCGTGTTGCGTCTATAAAAGGCTCTATCTGTAGCCCATGTATTGTTCTACAGGAGGTGCCGCTTCCCTACGACGAATTCAATAACAAGATGAACAAATAAAACGAAATAAAGACAAATCATATTGATTAACACATTGCTGGACACTAAGCCAGACACAATAGAAATAACAATTGATGTACGTCTATAGGCGTAGTGTGTCCAACAATGTGTTAAGTTAGCCTCAATGTAAGTTTAAACTTGTGTTATGGAATACTAAGTTCAATGCACAAAAATGTATTCATGATAAAATAAAAATAAAGTAAACTATTAAATAAATATACATTATCATCATAATCAGGTCTTTTTGTCTCCACTGCAGGATACGACCCTCTTTGTACTACCAGAGCCATACTTGGCCAGAGCAGCCAGAGGACTTGGTTAGTAATTATATTATCTTTGACTTGGCCTACACTCTACTCGCGGTTGAAGAGGTCTTATTGATGTTTACAAACTTTGTTTAGCTTACAATTCCTAAGTCGCCTTCTACGACATCCACGGGAGGACTTGGAGTATTTCTATTTTACTCTGCCGAAAATCACACGGCAACAAGCTAAACAAAGCTAAAATATCAATGACACCTCTCCAACTCGTCTGGCCAGTGAGTAGAGTATAGACCATCCTTTGGCTGCTCTAGCCAAGTAGGCTCTAGAAGTTCAGAGAGGTTCGTGCTCCTTCAGTGGGACTCGAAAAAACTCGACGTAGCCTATTGTCGCAATGAAGTCGTGTCGCAGTTGGATATTGTCGAAATAAAAACCTGTCGTAGTATAGGTGGTCGGAGTTCAGTTTTCGAGTCCTTCAGTGGAGACAAAAAGATCTGATGATGATAATTATGACAATCATATCTAACTGTTCTATTTTAGTAAATACTGACTTCATATTACATGTATTAGTATCATAAGAGTAAATGGCACTATACTACTCTCTTGGCAAAGAACAGGAATGAATTATTTTTAGTAGTAAAATAAAGAGTACTTAAATAATTCCTCATCATCAACATTCATTCGCAAAATATTTGCTGCTGGATATAGGTCAGTCGCAAGGATTTCTAAAATAAGCATTTTATTAGATTATAAATTTATGTTCTAGTATTTATATTTACTAGGTTTACAATTACACGGCTCAAGGCAACAAATACACACGTTTGCTACTCTTTATACGACGGAAACTTCAAAGATCCATAGCTAATTGTAGTTGTGGTCTCAGCGTTTAATGACAATGTGTTTCGTCTAGCGTAACAAGTATTGTGTTTTTAAGGTTCGACGTAACGAGGCAGTATGCAATAAAGGAGTGCGTCGAATCTTTTTCACGGCGAATGAAGAAAATGTGACTGACGACAGGCCTCATTCCCTCCAAATATCTTGGCTTTTTACTGCAGACCCTTTTCCCGACATTGTTTTGTCCGGATTTCTTTGTTGAGTATTGAATGCTCAATTAGAAATAACAAAATGGATGCTTTAAATATTCTTGAAAATCCTCATTTATGTTAACATAGATAATTAAATTTATATTTTGAAAAGACATCGTAATAACTTCTATTAAAGCTGCCGAATTTTTTGAATTCCTTTGAAGATGAAGCTGTGTCGAAACATTGAAGATTCAAAAAATATTATCATGAAACATATTTAAAAAAAAAATAGTACTTAAGTAAAACATACATACATACTATCACGTCTTTATCCCTAATGCGGCAGACAGAGCACTTTAGGTCTTGCGGCTTTAAGCAGACAGAGCCCAAGACCCCGAGACTCGTAAGCCACTTTTAGCGTGATGATGAGCATGAAGGTTGAAAAAGGAATCGAAATAGTAATCTGTTGCTAGCCGCATTTTCGAAAAACAACCATGTATACCTAATTTCATGAAATTAATGCTAAGTTTCTGTTCCATTGCATTTTGTGCTAAACTATATATGTTTTTAACTTATCAGCATATATTGCTAACAGTGACTTTTCAGTGCTTACTTCTAATGTTCATTATAAAAAGTGTCACCTACGCACTGAAGAACTAGTGATATAAGATATTAATTCTTTAATGCCCTAAAAGGCACAATACCGTTCCAGTACCTATTCTCACGCTTCACACCACGGTATAGAACTGATAAACAAGCAACTGGTTGTTGTGCTGGATTATATTTTGGTAAGTATTAGGTCACTGCTTACAAAAGTAACTATCCTGTTACATTAAAAACTGGAATTGTCAATAATCTTTTTGATTAAAACGAACAGTCCGTGTGTGTGTTTCGAGGCGACATCGTGTATACGCGTAATCTAGTCACATTCGTCCTCATGAAGATCTCTGGATGAGGTCGAAATGTCGAAATATGTTGGCCAGTAGCTTACTCTCTACGGGAGTGACCCGTTTAATTCTTGCTAGTAATCTGAATAAATCTACACATTCAGTATGCATTTATTGTTACACATGCTGCAATTTTTACATAATATCTTTATCAAGACTTAAAATGGACTTTCATGCGTAGATTTGTACGTCGTATAAGTACATAGAAAATAGGTTGCTTAAATTAGGTATCATTTTTTTTAAATCGATTTTATGTCAATAGATAAACGAAGTAAAGAAGTTGCTTCACATTTATTTTTTGAAGCCGGCTTTACAAGATGCATTTTTAATTTACGAAGGTCGGAATACTTGATACTGGAATTTGGTCAGAGCAATGGCAATACTGGTTTTTACTGTCCACTGGCAACTTAGCACTTTTCTTAAAGCTACTTGTTTTATATTTAAATTCAGTTAATACATGTTCACCTCTCGGGGTTAGTTTGTAACTATTTAATTTTATTTATGTGGGTCAAAACTTGTATCACTTTGATATAAGTATTTAGCTTATTTTTAATAACAAATAAAAATATATACTTATAAAATGATCTTAAATACTAAAATAAAGATAAATTCTACTTACAACAATACACTTCACCTTAATATTTACAATTTTATTATAATTTAAATAATAATTTTAGGTACAAAACATGATGCGGCTCTTTAAATTCGATTGGAATTTTTCCTATCGAGATTTTTAAAATGAATCTTTTGTTTTCATGCTTGGCAAGATTTTTGAGAATTCCTGAAATTTTAATGAAATCTCCCTCTTGCGCCTATTATTTATTGTCAGTGACTGAAACTTCTTTTAGAATAGCTATTATTTAAAAAAAACTGTGCTCGGCAAATATTTTTAAAATTGCTGAAACATTCAAATCTCCCGCTTGCGTCTATTATCTGTGACTGAAATCTCTTTAAGAATTTCTAATAAAAAAAAAAAAGGAAACACTATGTAGTGATTACCCACATCTTCTAAGACTTCTTAGCAGTCGTTGTTCCGAAACTCTGGGCACTCTAGTAGGACTCGTACTTACTTTGTAGCTTTGCATTTATAAAATGACTGACTTTCTCTATGTTGTTGAAAGAACTCGATGGCTCGATTGAGACAGAAAATGGACTACGCTAGATTTCGTTATTGGGGAAACCTGTAAAAAGTATCAAGCATAAAAACTTATTCATTTCGGTCTTGATCAGCGCAAAAATCTGATAACGTCAGTTATAAAAACATTAGACCTTCACTTACCAATAAACGCTGTTATGTGCCAAGCAAATCTTATCACTACTTATCACGTTTCATTACATGACAGTGCAGATTAGCGAGATTTTACTGATAAAAACTTACACGTGTCTAATACGGATATTATGATATCATATGGTTAGTGTCAGATTAGAAACGAACGTGGCACCATGAGTCTGTGAGCGAGCAAGGTCCATATTACAAAATCATTAACTTATTTAATGCTAGCTAAAAGGAGTTGATTAATTATTTGAAAACAAAACAGACCTAGAATTTTTTTACCGTTTAAAATTCTAACTGTTTTAGTTTAGAATTTTTAGGCTCTCACCCTTAGTGGTTTATAGAAATGTCGTGATGTTCTGTTGTATTTATTTTGTAATAGCAAGTGATAGCGTGTTAGGTACTTGACATTGCAAAAGCTAACATAAACGACTACTGAGCCACGTAAAATGTTAAATTTCTGCGAACGTTCCTGTCCCTATAACTTATCAGTATTTTTACAAAACTTTACTTTTTCTCCTGGTGTCTTGAAATTTCTTTTTTATTTAGTTTCACCTGTAATCAAATCTTGTGAGTTAAATTTGACCCACTTTCCGGTTTCCGACTAAGCTGAAGTTTTGCATGCATACGTGAGTATATCACGTGACAATGCAATATAATGATGACATGGATCTGATCTGATGATGGAGTTAAAGGTGGTCATGGTATTCCTGTGAAGAAACAACATCACCCCAGCAAGTTTGAGCATGATTGATTTGTTTTGAGGAGCACTTTAACCTTAATTAGCCACTGTTATAAATATAAGCTGGTTTAAAAAAATATCTTATAAACAATTACTTATTCCCAAATCTTATTTAAGTTTGGGTCTACTTTTGTCATCTCCTTAGATAGGTATCTGCTGACTTATTTACAATATCATTTATTTATTTCAATATCATTTATTTATTTTTCATTTACAATATCATTTACTACTTATCAAATTACGGGTAAGGTTATGTACAAAATTCAAATCACATAGTATGTACTACATACTCGTAAAGCTCCAAAATTGTAATTCACCTTTCCGATTCAAAATCAATAAAAAACCAAATATTTTAGAGTTGGTTTAGTTTTTAAAATCAGTTTGGAGGCACAATAGGTTGACCTTGCTTTTTAAAATGAGACGTCAAAAGTATTGTTGTCAGTGATTGTTACTGTCTAGTTGTAAATTGAGTTAAATAGAAGCTAGGTGAGCCAATATACAGGGTGTCTTGTTACCCATCAGCCAAATTTTTGTAGTAATATCTGTCCATGACACTAACCTTTTAATTGAGTAAATATCCTCTCAATCTTTCGCAGGATGACTGGAAGAGATCCCTACATGGAATAAGTCCGCCATTGTATATTTGTTTTGGTACAATAAAGTCATTACAAACAAACTAATTTCCATATAATTTTCATTCTCCCATACAAAATCCGTTTTGCCGAGCGTTGATTCGCAAGGGAAGCTAAATATTTTTTTGATTTTTCGTCAATTGCTTTTATGGAAATTAGTATTATTTTATTGTCTTGGACAGAAATTACTGCAAAAATTTGGCTCGTAGTTAAAAGTCACCTGTATAAAGAATGTACCAATACCATTTTTTTTTAAAAGTAAGTACTTACTACTTACCCAAATATAAACAGACAAACGACCTTTTTAAACCTACGTGTTACCTTATTACCGCACAGTAATTAAAATGAATTTTAAAAATCTTCGGTGGGCTTCAGAGACTTAGTAGCATCAGAATTTTCACATGAATTTTGAAGCTCGAGCCAAGTATCTTCTAGTCTTTTGGCCACAGAGTTACATATTAAAGCGAAAGAGGTTTACAAGGATCGTAGCAAGAAAGGAGATCCATAGTCTCTGCCTACCCCCAAGAGAAACAGGCGTTTTATTTAAACCACACATGGATTTTTTACTACGAAAGGCTAAAAGTCTTCGATAAACAATAGCCAGCCAGCGTAACCGCAACAAGTTTTTGACACGGTTGGATAAAGTTACACTTGTGGTAAATTGGCCTTTAGTGTAACATTGCATAGCAAATATAAGATCATTTTATTCTTGTGGTTCATGAATGACCCTTTGGTAAAAATTCTGGTTTTAGAAAATTATCAAGAAACTGTATCACTAATGGTTAATCTAGTTTTTATCTTAAACTAATTACTTTATAACTTGAAGCAATCTGTCGATTAAATGAACTAGACATTTACATCACGCTATTCAATTAAAATCCTTTAAATCAATTAAGTAATAGGCGATTAATAATAGTCGTGTTGTCGTGTTCAAATGTGAATTGGACGAATAATTCGCGAAACTTGACCAGGCCTGTGTCACTCCCCGTTTAGGTATCGAAAATATACCTACACATTGCGGCCTCTATATGGAGGCTTATCTAGCAAGGACGACTCGCTAGGGTCGCTAGCGAGCAGTGAGCAGTGACGCACGCGCGGTTTGTTCACCAGATTCACCGACTCGTCACGGAAAGAAAAAGAAATAACCTGCCAAGTGCGAGTCGGACTCGCGCATTAAGGGTTCCGTACCATTATCTATGAAAATCAAGTTTTTTGTATGGGCGTCTCCCTTAAATATATTTGTTTATTTATTATTAAAATAAAAATACAACTGAGTATTTTGTGAATATTTCAAGTGCCTACCTGTTGCCATTATTGATATCGAGCAAAAAAGGGCAAAAATATCGCGTTTGTTGTATGGGAGCCCCCCTTAAATATTCATTTTATTTGGTTTTTAGTATTTGTTGTTATAGTGGCAACAGAAATACGTACTTGAGATACAGCCTGGTGGTGACAGACAGACGGACAGACAGTGAAGTCTTAGTAATAGGGTCCCGTTTTTACCCTTTGGGTACGGAACCCTAAAAAGGCAAAAAAATAATGTGCTGTGTTAAATTGCTTAAACACAGACAGTGATCCAGATTTAACTTTTTTACGCTTAATAAATACGCTTCCTAAAGACGTTTCAGCGTCTTTAGGTAGCGTATTTATATTAAATTATTTATACTAAATAGTTAGGTACCGTACCTATTTAGTATATCATGAATTATCAGATAGGTATATTAAGATATATTGGTAACATATATGTGGTTATTATTACGAAAAGAGATTTATATACGATATAATATATTACCTATGTATGTACACCTAACAAGGTAGGTGAATATATGCGCAGCTAAAAACGCCTTTTTGTAATTGCCTGCGCTAGATGGCGATGTTAGTATCTTGATCTTGACAACCCTATGCGAACTGCTCACTCTCGGTTTTGTGTAGGTACCTATGATGAACCGTTTATCTAGCGCAATAAGAATGAAATTGGCTTGCAACTGAAATTCTAGGTATCTAAACGACTAGGCGTCGAATTCTGACGCGAGTTAAATTAGACCATATCGCTAACAATATTGAGTAGATATTTCTTTGAATTTCTTTTTAGAGTAAGACTTCTGTACGTAAGTACTAGTATGTATTCTGTGACTTGACCTTTATTCGTCTAACGCACACTAGATTTTAGCCATCATAACTAGTCAGAAATTTCGCATGATTTCAATTGTATAAATGTGAGCATTTGAATGTTTTAAAGTACTTGTTTAGTAATCAATCGACGTAGAATCGTATTATAACATAAGCACGACAACTACCAATTCAAAGTTTTGTTTTTTTTAAATCTGCGCTTGTCTTAAAATTAGCATACGTTTTTACCAACTTCTTTCTTGCTGTTGAGAAAGACCAATTCAAAATAAAATTATCCCATACAAATGGCATTTATCATATGAATAATATAAGAAATACAGTAGTTACCGTTCAGTTACTTGCCAATGTGCAAGTTTCCTGCTAAACAGGTTATGCATATTGAACTGATTATTCTGATGAGTCGACGTTACCTATCGTTTTGTATAATTACAAGAAGCATCAGAGACATTGATTTCGTATGGTTTTCGTCAAATTTTTTTGATTTTCGTTTAGCTTAGTTGTAAACTTGACTTATTGTATTTTAGTTTATGTGGAGTAGGTACATTTTATAATAAAAAAGCCGTTGTTTTTCCTGCAATTTCTATATCTTCAGTAGAATTTACGGCGACCAAAAAAGGAGAACGTTATCAATTCGTCGCAATCTTTTTTTTTACGTATGTTCACCGATTATTCAAAGACGCCTAGACCGATTTGGAAAATTCTTCTTGGTTGAAAGGTTATACTTGTCAGGTGGTCCTAAAGAAATTTTATTAAAATCGGCTGTGTAGTTTGAGGGTGAAGTCGGTTGTCAGTCTTAAAAATTATAACTCTATTCGTTTTTCCTATTAACTTTATTTTTTTTTATTGCTTTATTTAAAAATAAACTCAGTATTGCGCATTCCATCTTATATCTAGATATAAAAAACATGCGGGTTAAATACTCGACGTTTAATCACCCAAATGTGTAAGGCGGGACATGGAGGAGAGGGGGGTTAGTACAAATATGGTAAATGATAGAAAACTGTGGAGAGAGTTGACATACAGAGCCGACCCCAAATAGGGATAAGGCGAGGAAGATGATGATGTTTAATCACCCAACTTAGCGAATGTTGCCCCTCCTACTCGGAGCTACATTTACACAACCCTAATATGAGCCACATCGGCGTCGTCTGACTACCTAGCAGGTGGGTGTCCTACGCTGCGCGTGCCGGTACGTGGTCGCCATTCGACAACCTTTCTGCTTCATCAATGAGCTGATCCGTTTGGCTATGTCAGTGACCTTCGTTACGAATATCATCAATCATTTCTGTTTGGATTGCGTAGAGAAATATCGAGTATAGTGAAGTCCTTTCCATAACCTGTTGAGCGTCCTTGAGCCTTCTTATAAGTCTCATAGTAAGGGACCACGTTCCAGAGCCATAAATCATCACTGGTAACACACATTTATTAAACACTTTCGTCTTGAGGCATTGAGGTATTTAAAATGATAAAACACTGCGTAATTTCCCGAACGCTGCCCAGCCGAGTCGGATTCATCGAAAGACTTTTCTTCCTCGACGCTAGAAATTCCTGCTTAAATAAATTGACATAGGTGACATCTTCAAGGGTGGAGATCCACATTTTATACAGATAAAAATAAAACTAATAAGTAAAATAATCATAATACTTTGCCATTTTATTACGCGCAATATACTGTCGTTTACGTGCCGCTATCGAAGTGAATTGACCTACTGTTAAAATTGATAAATGATATCTTTACTCTGTGACACGGTATGATTAATTGTCGTAATTATCTTATCTGTGACTGATTCGTATTTAAGTTGGTGTTACAATAATTTGTATACGTTCTTCATGGCAGATTGATAGAGTTTTTAATTTATCGCAAACGTGTAGTAAATACAATTTTACAAACACGTGATTTACAAGGCGATAACAAAAAAAACAAAAAAGGGTTGCTAACTGTTAAACAATAAATTGTGTTTGTTGTTCTATTATCATAAACCCTAGATTATAGCAATTTCTTTAAAATTGCATATTTTTCCCGAAATCTGACATGTGGTTTCAAAATAAAACGTAGACTACGTTCGTATGGAAAAGTCTAGTGTAAGGATGATCAAATCAGAAATGAGCACATTTGTAGGAAAACAAAAGTCACTGACACAGTGGATTAGCTCGTTGAAGTGGCAGTGGGCGAGGCACATAGTGCAAAGAATCGATGGCCGATGTGGCAAAAAGGTTTCCGAATGTCGACCGCGTACTGGCAAGCGAAGCGTAGGATACCCACCCAAAAAGTGGATGGATGCAGAGGTCGCTCTAGATCGTTCATTTTCGAAATCCTTGGGGATGGTCTATGTGCAACAGTGCCCACAGTGGACGTTATGCGGCTGAGATAATAAAGCTATAAGCTCCCACACCTCTACAAGCTATATACATTGTAACACTGTAGCACGCAATATTCTAGTACTCACGTAACTGTAGGAAGATCCTCGATAGACCATTAGAAATTATGGAAGACATTAAAGGGACTATATACGACGAGATATGAGAAATGGGACAGTTATGTCCCGACATCAATGATCTTAAATGGATTGGATTATGATCGAGGTTTATTGGGACGCTCGTAAATGACTTACGTCAAACTTGATGACGTTATTTTCCACGTTTTGGGCGTGACTATGTCAAGATGTCAGGGGTCATGGAGATGTTGGGGTAGAAATTGATAATTAAAGTTTATGTCAGCAAATGAGTAGTTTTTATTTTATTGCTAGCTGTGCCCGTGGACTTCGCACCCCGTGGGAATTTCGGGATGAAACTATCCTATGTCCTTCCCTGGATATCAAACAATATCCATTTTAAATTTAATTTTAATAGGTTCAGTGGTTGAAGCGTGAAGTGGCGACAAACAAATAAACAAATATACAAACTCAATTTCGCATTTATAATATTAGTAGGATTTAGCTTGTATTTCCTAAATAGCCTTCTCCGACATCCACGTTCTATTCTGCCGGAAACCGCACGTCAAGTTATGCCGCTTGTGGCCACCAATTTAAAAGTAGACCTCGCAAAGGGTTCCTTAACATAAGCAAGCGCTTCACCTATTGTGAAATTATTGGCAAACAGATTACGTGCCTCAAACATCATTAAAGCTATATGTAAAGAGTGACTATTTCTGCAAACAAACTGTACCGTACTGCGCATAATAGTCACATGAGTGACTAATATTTTGCCGGCTTGGGTAAATAATAGAGATAGTGCTAATTTATTAGTAGTTAACGTCTACAATATCAATGTGCCATTGAGCTATGCTTGGTACAATGCTCGTCGTTGATGTTTAATAGAAATAAATGAAGTTGTTTATTAATGAATACCGCAATAAATGAAATGTTTGGCATAATTACAATATTCATAAATAATGTCAGATTCGTTATACAGTTTATGAAATAAAACTACTTTACATAAAACCTACAATAACAAAGCAAATTTGACTAAATATGTAACTAAACGAAAAAAAACATCACCAGGTCTTTTTGTCTCTACTGCAGGTGCACGACTCTCTCTGTACTACTACCGGAGCCATACTTGGACAGAGTAGCCAGAGGACTTTGACCTACACACTCTTCTCTGGTCAGACGGTTTGGAGAGGTCTCATTGATATTTATTAGCTTGTATTTTCTGAGTCGCTTTCTACGACTTCCACGGGAGGACTTGGAGTGGCTCTATGCTACTTTGCCGGAAACCACACGGCAAAAATAAATCCGTTACTCAGACAGACAGTCAATCCTAAGACCCAATTCTTTTGATCAACTTCTACATTGTATGAGGGAAGAGAATTGGCTATTCATGTCATGAGATCTTTGTTTCATAATGCCAAATAATGATAATACTTAAGACGAAGTGGTAGCAGAAGTGGCGCCCTTATTTCAATAATCACCGTATTTAGTTTTAAACAATTTATTTCAAATGAGGAAGCCATTGGAATAGGAGCCACTTCTGCTACCACTTCGTCTTAAAGAACATTAATCAACCGTCTAGCCTAATAGACTAATCTTAACATCCAAAGAAAAGTACTTAAGCTTCAGTATATTTTCAGTCGAAACACGTACGTCGCGTGACATCTATTATCTTTTTGACTTTCACTTTTTAACCCCCGACGAAAATGAGACAAAAAGAGGGGTGTTAGTTTGATGCTAATGTCTGTTTGTGGCATTGTAGCTCTCGAACGGATTTCGATGATGGTTCTGAAAATCGGTTTAGCCGTTTAAAAGTTATTGGGGGTTTACGCTTAAAGTCGGCGGTTTTTTAATTTACCTGGCAAATAGTAGATGGCGCTACGAATATCAAATCCACTTAACGTAGGTTGGAGTATGAAGTATAGGGTTTTTAAAAAAAAATTGTTTGGCAAATAAACTTGTATGTGACGTTTTTGGAGGAGGTTTATCTTATACCTTTAAACGAGCAATTCTTGTATATATATCTTATACCTTTAAACGAGCAATTCTTGTATGTATGTATGTATGTATATATATTTATTTATAAATTTCTGTGATCTCGAAAACGGCTCTAACGATTTCGCTCAAAATTTGTATATGGGGGTTTTCGGGGGTAAACAATCGATCTAGATTAGTTTCATGTTTGGGAAAACGCGTGTTTTCGAGTTTTCATGCGTTTTTCTTTCCACGCAGACAGACATGGTCGCTAATTTCGTCGCGCCGCGACCGCCTTGATTTAGCTCAGTGGTTAAGGATAGCGACTGCTAGAAAGAGTGTTACGGGTTCGAATCCCACTCGATGACTTACTTTTGTTTTTTTTTATGTTTAAGTTTATATTTTTTTTTTATTTTGCTTTGTTTTTAGACAAGTTTAAAAAAAAATAGTTAATGTTTGAGATGTAACCGAGCAAAGCTCGGTCGCCCAGGTACTATATATTTATGTATATATTTATATATATATTTATATATATATTTATTTATAAATTTCTGTGATCTCGAAAACGGCTCTAACGATTTCGCTGAAAATTTGTATATGGGGGTTTTCGGGGGTAAACAATCGATCTAGATTAGTTTTATGTTTGGGAAAACGCGTGTTTTCGAGTTTTCATGCGTTTTTCTTTCCACGCAGAATATGGTCGTTAATTTCGTCGCGCCGCGACCGTCTTGATTTAGCTCAGTGGTTAAGGATAGCGACCGCTAGAAAGAGTGTTACGGGTTCGAATCCCACTCGGTGACTTACTTTTGTTTTTTTTTTATGTTTAAGTTTATATATAATTTTTTTATTTTACATTGTTTTTAGACAAGTTTAAAAAATATTGTTAATGTTTGAGATGTAACCGAGCGAAGCTCGGTCGCCCAGGTACTATTATGTATAAGTATCATTTCTAAGGTATTTTCAAGTTTTGTTTTTTGACATATTCACAAAACAAAATGACCTTTTAAAAATATCTAGACGAACAAGTTTTATGCCATATTGATTAAAATTAAATTAGCATTAAGAATTACCTGATTTACTTAATAAAGTCGTAAGCCAATGTTGGTAATTGTTAATGAAGCCAAAGAATTATGAGAAATACCTGAAAAATACAATAAAACATAGTTTCCTTATGATCGAGCTCACAAGATAATCAAATTAACTTCCACACTAGGATTTAAAATTACAATTACCGTATATATATACCCGTAATTAATCAAACCACCGGCTATACTAGATCACTATAGCATAATAAAATTAAAATAACAGTCAAAAAATAAAAACAGTCGACATTCCCATAAATATTGCCCGGGCGGTTGCACACTTTAGTATGTTTTTAGGGTTCCGTAGCCAAATGGCAAAAACGGAACCCTTATAGATTCGTCATGTCTGTCTGTCTGTCTGTCCGTCCGTATGTCACAGCCACATTTTTCCGAAACTATAAGACCTATACTGTTAAATCTTGGTAAGTAGATGTATTATGTGAACCGCATTAAGGTTTTGACACAAAAATAGAAAAAAAACAATAAATTTTGGGGGTTCCCCATACTTAGAACTGAAACTCAAAAAAATATTTTTCATCAAACCCATACGTGTGGGGTATCTGTGGATAGGTCTTCAGAAATGATATTGAGGTTTCTAATATCATTTTATTCTAAACCGAATACTTTGCGCGAGAGACACTTCCAAAGTGGAAAAAAGTGTCCCCCCCCCCCCCCCCCCCGTAACTTCTAAAATAAGAGAATGATAAAACTAAAAAAATATATATGATGTTTATTACCATGAAAACTACTAGCAAAAATTGGTTTGAACAAGATCTAGTAAGTAGTTTTTTTTTAATATGTCATAATTCATAAACGGCAATTTACCTTTCATTCAATCAACCCAAATATAAAAATAAAAAAAAACATACTTACTACAAGACTTTTATATTATGTTATTTGCTACTACGGAACCCTTCATGGGCGAGTTCGACTCGCACTTGGCCGCTTATTATTTTGTTATTTTTTTACTGTTCATTTAGTTTCATTATACTATAGTAATCTCGTATTAGCCCGTGGTTCAATTAATTACGTGTAAGTATGTCCCTTCTACGTTGTGTAAAGATTATTCCTTCAGTTGGCATGAAAGATATACCAGTCAGCTTGTACTAAGGAAAATAACTATACATAGAAAAAACAAGAAAAAAAGTAATTCGGATGTGTAAGTTAGGAACACATGGCGCAAAGTAGACCGATCAAAATAGCACAACCTGGACATAAATAATAAACTCGTTGTTTTCAATATTTTATCGGATATCAATATTGAGTATCAAATATTAATTAGATATATTATGTAATTTATCCGCGGTCGCAACTGTATTATATAAAAATCGTGAGATTTTGTACACTACTCAACTTTTCCCTAAAAGCATAATAGGTAACCAAAGACCTTGTTAGTTTAACTTTTAGGTGCATTCAAATGCGATCACTTAATAGCAAAATTAAACTGACCCCATTTTTGTTTATACATTTTTTTTCACAGTTTTCACCTGATCTCGATATCTAGTTAAGCCAAAATGATTACCATAATGTTTATATCTTTATAAGCTATATTGTGTTTTTTTAGACATTAAAGACCAAAATTAAACATCATTTTTTAATGTTTTAAAATTAATGTTTTTCTCAGTAGCCAGAAATAGTAACTGTGTTATTTTTGTTTAATTATAGCTTTTTGTGTACTATAATCACATTTTCATCAAAATTAAACACATTAACGTCTTACTTAAAACAAAAAATATTTGATTGAAAATACGCGAGAGCATGTCGTGAAGCGGGATGCTTGCGGTGATTGCGGTGCGGTGCGGGGAGAGAGAGCGAGGCACCAGCCGGGTGAGCGCGCGGCTGCGAGCGAGTTTATACGTGTTTTCAACCGATCGCGCCGTGTGCTTACAAAACATATAACTCGTAAATATGGAATTTTGCTAATTGTAGGATTGTTTTGATTGTGCTTTGAACTTTAACCCATTCGCAACCGCTAATGCCAGACACAATAGAAAGACGATGAACGTGGGCATTTTAATGCCGTCCGGGTCTTTACGGGTTAACGTGGTGACACAATGAACAATTTAAAACTCTAAAAACAATATAAGTCTTGTAACACTCTTGTTGTCACGGCAAACCTGTACAACATGACAGCCCCTGGACTAATACCGTTCCAAAAATGGGCCCCTGCTGAAATATTCAATTTCCCATGACATTGCATATTAATGGGATGTAACATGAGAAAAAATTAAATACATAAATATATAACGAAGTTTTTATGCTGTCGTACTAAAATGTAGTTGGGTATTTACAGAGTGCAAGTTGCGCCGTGCAACTTAAGTTTCATTATGTTATGCGCTTACATAGTGTCGCGAACGAGATAAATGTAGAATATTCACGAGCAAGAACTCTGCTGGCGAGATAGACTCGGAATGTTCGCGAGCGGAATGGTATAAAAAAGACGTCAGGATAATGCAAGCGAAACTAGGCCTTATATTCTTATAGCATAAAGGCTAGACTTCTTTGAATGGTCGACGGCTTAGTCGCACTCACACACACATACCGGCGTCTCGATGTTTCCCGTCAATCGAAATACATTCGTCAAGATATGAGAATATTCGAGAACAATGTAGACCGCTGTATCGGCGCTTATAAAAAGGCGATCGAGTGCACGTCCCGCCAGTTCAGTATGAGCTACGAAAGCGATAACTTCGAAGCGAACCGAAACGAAGGAAACCTACCTCAGTGCGACAAGTGGAAGTACCTGCGACTAATTTGGCGAGATACCTGGACCTCAGATGCTACGCGACTTGGACTTGGACATCAGGAAGACCATCTTCACGTGTCAACCTTTGGGTTCCGTAGTGAATAAAAACCCTCATACGAACTTTGGCGTTTTTCTCCAAATCTCGAACCTAGTTTCGTAACAATAGCATTTTACACAATTTCTACCCACCGTTCACACGATGCGACGCCCAAGTTACGTCTCAACGCAATTCGCACTGCACACGTGCTCGCAAGTGCCCGCACAGAGGCCGTGTAGTGTTAGAGAGCAGGACTAAAATGTTTGACATAGATAGACTTATTTTTAACATAGACCTTGTCTATCAGACTTCTATGGGAAATGGCAGCATTTCACTTCTCTACATCAGCTGTCTGAAAGAAATTATCGCTATTAGCTATAAGACCACCCACGCCCATTGGACATTTTAATGTCTTTTTCTGTGTGCTATGTACATTTTAAATAATATAATTTTTTTGTATTTAATAAAGTATTATTACTATTTATTATGTCGTATTATAATAAGCGCTATGGAAGTTAAACTCAGTTGCTTTTTAATGCATAAATATAATCAGTAAAAACCAAAACGAAAACCACACTTTAATTTTTATGTGTATAAGATACTATTTTCAAACCACTACACGACACTAGTCACTAAGTATCGACTGGCCAGCTTGTTCAGTATGACTTCATCACATGGCCAATTAATTCCTAGCGTGGTTCATCTAGGTATCATGTAATGAGGTTCAATGAGTTTTTTAGTTAAAAAAAGTAGAATTACAGTCACATAAAAATTAATTATTTCAGTAAAATAATTATTGGGTTTAGACCAAAAATGACGAGAGCGATTGGACACATTTAAGGCTAGGTATTCCCGCAGAGGCCGTGCTTTAGAGTTTTTGAAAACCATTTGAGGCATAGACAAAAGTGTTTTTTTCATCCCATCTGCTCAAAAAACGATGGTTTCATCCCAAAACATTTGGAGCTAAAGTTACTGCTAGTTCTCTCGGGATTAAAAAATGAAAAAGTAAATCTTACGGGATTAAAACACAATTTAAAAATTGAACACAATGTTATCTATGTAAAATCAGCTAAAAACAAAAGAATTAAGTTTTAATACAATAAATAACTGGAACAGACTTCGTATTTTTTTAAATTTGGAATACATATCATCGTGAATGTAGGTAAAAATGTTTATGGTCTTTGCTTCGAAAAAGGAAAAAAGAATAATTAGCGCAATTTTTGTCTTCGATTCAAAGTAATTACAGATGTTTTAGGTTATATTGTGTTAAAATTAATTATTTTGTGTAAATTTAAATCCTTTTTCGTAAGTTTTCGCCGATAGTGCACATTAAATTTATTGTTATTATAAAAATCTTAAAATATGTAGGTCCACGCAAACAAAGTTACGAGTTTATGCGTGAACAAACATTTTTTTTAGAAGTTGGTTCTTAAAAATTATTTCTTAGTATTTATTGAATGAAAACGACACTAAATAAAGGTTAGTACTTGTCGGAGCTTTGATTAGGTATTGTAGTTGTTCTACTTTCTCCATATTCTGTTTTGTATCTTTTTGCTAGTTTTTCTCATGGATGGCGATGTAATGTGTGCTACTTGCGTACGGTAATATTTTTGTCTCGGGCGTTATACACGAATCCCTCGCTTCACTCAAGATTCCATCGTAGAATCACTCGCTACGCTCGTGATTCAACTGAGGAATCCTTCGTTTTGCTCTAAATTCAAAGTAGCGCACTCGACTTAAAAGTATTACCTTTACGCCTTGTAGCACAATCTACTATTAAACTCTTAAAAAAAGGTATGTATAAGTTAAGTATCCAGGCTCGTCAAATTCGCATTCAGTTACAAGATCCTATAAACTTCATTCGGTTGGAAAAAATCCCAAAGTAACCCTTTTTTGTGATATTTTTTCAAAACTACGAGTAAAATACTGATATTTTACATAAAAAAATTGTACTTAATTAAAGTAAGTGGCTTTAATTAAGTAAAAATTTTTATTTACAGATAAATTCGCTGAGTTTGACTTGATATAATTATTTTCTTAATATTTATATGAAATTCGCGAGCGCGACGACTTGAACTCGGCAGGTCCGATTAGACGCGTGCTAGCGCTTACTAACATTGGACCAATAAAACAACTAAAGATCGCTACATGTTTTTACAAGCTTTTATTTAACTTGCAATGTATGTATAAATGTAAGTATGTTTGTTCGGGTGGAATCTTCGAACTCAATTTTCAACCAGTTATCCTCAACCAATTTAGCTGAAATTTTGTATACTTTTGTAAGTCGGCTGATAATACAATATTATGATGTCAATGGGCTGTTCTGATGATGGAACCGGGAGATATTCGACGGAACTCAGTTATAACCTCATCGAGTAGGTCTCGTTTGATTTGTCTTGACGAGTACTTTTTGGAAGACGATGCTTATCTAGGATCTGATTACGCAGACGGATGGTGGTCAATAGAACTCAGTTATAAAACAACTTAACACAATCGAGTTTGGGCTAATTTCTAACCTTTAGGTACGAAACAATAAAAAGACTTTTTAGCTCATGTCACTTTGAAATGTAAGGATTCTAACGAAACGCCATTCCACAGGTATGGCACTTCATAGATACGAAGTAACAAATATACCTAGTACTACTACAAACGAAATAATATATCTGTGCATACGTCAAATGTGTGAGTTAAACAATCAGGATCGCCACCACAGAATTTGTTGCTTTGCTTACCTGTTTTCATCACTCGGAAATCTATAAAATTTTCGTTCTTTGTTGTTTTTTGTGGATAAGCAATAATAATATGTGCAGTTTCTCACCAATATTATTTCAATTACCCTAAATGACTCGAGGAACGTCAACGTGCGACTAGCAACAACCCTATTTTACAGGCGCTTACAAGGTCCAAAAACGTGCGAGTTTCCGTTCTGTATGTATAACTATTATCTGCTCTGTGGCCATACATTCAAATCCGTGGCGACATTAAGGAATAAAGAAAATCAAATACATGCAACATACATACATGCATATACAGGATGGAATTGAATTCGTTGGCAATATTTTAAGTATCTACTATACCCATGATACAAAGTAATTTAAGACTAATAAAACTTCAATCAAAAGTCGTCATTTTCATATTCAAGAAAACCTCTAAACATGCGTGAGACTCTTTGATACATACCTCTACTGCAATTATAAAAAAAAAACTAACACGAAAAATAAATTAATTATAATAGTATCAATTTCGTTGCGTCTTGGTACCCTAACATTCGTTCCTACTTCAAACGTACCTATTGTCCTCAAGCTTTCGTGTGACACGACCCGTCCCCATTCGACTTCAAACCTTATTCACGTAAATTAAGGTCTACTTTTGTATGCCGGTCGGTCGCGCCGTTTGGCTGTATCCGTCCAAGGTCTTTGACCTTGCGGCACGTAGGTATTAGTACGCGCGCACGACTCGAAGTGTTTTGATACTTTATTCATTTTTCTTACTTTTTGATACTTTTTAACTACTGCATTAATTGCAGTATTGTTACCATACAAAATATTCTTTAGGTGAGTATGATGATAAGTTAAATCAATGCTAATGATTTCAATTGCACCCTATAGACTATATATTCGTAATCTCCTTCTTTGCAAGTCGCGTGAAAAATACTGGGATCTAGGTGAGACCCATGTTTTTTAGGTTCAGTGTTGTATCATAGGTAGTAAATAACAAAACAACATAATACCCATAAGTTTATATTCAAGAAAAATAATAAAAACCGACTTTAAGGTGTTTACTCCTAATAAATTTTGAACGGCTGAACCAATCTATACATATCTATATCTATATCTATACATATAATAAAACAGTAAAAAATGTGTGTCTGTACATTAAATATATTTCCAAAAAAAATATTGGGGGCGATGAAGACGTAGTAATAGAGTAAGAATTTTAAAAAAAATGTCTGTCTGTTTGTCTGTTTGTCTGTATGTCTGTTTGTCTGTTTGTACACGCTAATCTCCGGAAATACTGGACGGATTCGAATGAAACTTTTTTTGTTATATAGCTATTAAGCCTGGGCAACATATAGGGTATAAATGATTTTGGAAAATGGAACGCCTGATGCAGAACCATAATGGTCCAGCTAAACTATAACAGATATAAAAATGCCGCCTTAGTAAAAATGGTTCAGCCTGATGAGCATTTTCCAGAGACATGAAGTCCACGCGAACAAAGTCGCGGGCTTTGGCTAGTTTCTAATAAATATAGCTAAGAACTATGACGAAAAGTCAGTTTTCAAACAAAAAAATTAAATCTTCGTTCAGGCCTTACGATGCCATTAACAGACACCTAGATACACAGACATACCGACACGTCAACCTTATAACACTCCTCTTTTTGTCGGGGGTTGAAAATAAACAAAGACACTAAATAACGACTTTTCAGGGTTATTTGTTTCTATTAATTGTTTATTAATAAATCGCTACTGTCAAATTATGTTAATAGGCGATGCGGCTAGCAACCCATCACTATTGATTTATTTTTTGATCACGCTAAGCCTTTGGGTCTTACGGCCCTGGACTCTGTCTACCCCGTCAGCATTAATATAAGATAATGTAGCTGTATCGAACACTACTTTAAACAAAGTTTAATCGAAATAAAACTATTCTACTGCTTATTTCTATACTGTGTCGCTGGTGGGGTCACATGTGAGCTCACCGACGCAGCGTCCACGCGATGCAAATTTCGGCCGGGGCAGCATTAAATACCTACATTTGTAGGAATACCCGGCTTTAACGATTGTTTCGTGAACTTTCATGAGAAAACCCATTAATTAATTGAATGGGTCAGAATCAGAAGACCCGGATCGACCACTCACAACAGTTCAGTATTGGTTTAGACCTTAAAGATTAAAGGAACAACACATCTCTAATAACCAACAATACTATCGATAGTTTGTGTACTATTGATAGTAATTCCTGTTTTAGGGCAACAATATGGATAACCAACAAAACTATCGATAGTATCGATCCTGATGACGAATAAACTAACTATAGTATTGCGTTTCATAAACTATCCATAGTATCGATTATTTATTTATTAGAAAAGCAATACTATCGATAGTTTGTTCGTCGTCAGAATCAATACTATCGATAATATTGGTTTTATTCAAAATACAGATAGTCTATCGATAGACTAGCGATAGTGTATTATCGAGAGGCAACACTGGTCATCGCAGTGTTGTGCGTCGCGATCGCGACTCGGTAGGTACGGGAATGTGGCTCTTCGCAGTCGAGTTTCATGCGGAACGGTAACAACGCGTAGGTACGTACCGGTAAAATTCCCTTTAAATTTTAACAATACCTATAACGTTACTATTACTACATAAACGATACCCGTACTATACGAGTATTACCCTTAAAATTTTAACATAATGAAAATTCTATTACTGGTACTTAAAATGTGAATTTGGTACCAGTAACAAACCCTGGGGATAAGTCCGCAGTTGTAAGTTTACTTTTCTGATTTGTGTCTGTGTTCTTTATTATGTACCATAAAAAGCTTTATAAACAAACCAATAAAAGCTCAACAATGTAGTTATTATCGATCTAATAAACACAATATTTCAATAAATCTCCACCCTAGCCGATCCATGGTTAGTAAAAGTTCCCACGTGCTTATAAAAGTTTGACAATGATTGACTACAAATAAATGCACAAGACGACGCGACGAAACTACTGTACACGAGAATCACTCGCGACTCGCTACAGCACGGTCGGGAGTTGAAGCACAAACCAATGACGACCTTATTGTGCAAGAAATAACGTTCATATTAAAACGTAAGTAAGAAAAAAATTGAAAAAAATTATAATCATAGATATTTTTTGTTTGATTTGTTCCTTATAGTATCAAAAATATGTTGACGGCAAAAGTTAAACACTTTCAAAATAGTTATGTATTTTGGCATTACAAAAAATACAAAAATTTGTAAATGTAGAAATGCATAAAATGAATTTGTTTAATTTTTAATAATTTATCAACACACATAATATAATATTTAGAATAAATTGTTGAAAGACAGTAATCTATAATTTCTGGTGAGATAAGCCTGAAAATTTGTAACATACCGAACCTTCTTTATTAACGATAGTGCTAATTGATTAATTTGTTTAATTTAGATTTATTCAACTGGAATGCACACGTTATAATATGGTAGAGGTAGTTTTCCAAAGTTATTAATTATGCTGTACTTATGAAATCAAAATTTGTTAAATTTTCAGTTTTTTGGTTTTTTTACACTGACGCAGAGCCCTGAATTGTTTAATTCGGTTTATTTTAACTAAAACTAACATTACTTTATATCATACAAAAAGAAACTTACGGTTATAGCATTATGTCCAGGTTACGCTATTTTTACTGGTCTAAAGGGTATTGCTGTCTCGAAGACAGCCCTCGTGAGGGTTGTATCGTTTTGTTTTTGCTTAGATATAAAATATCCCAAGGCAGCAGGCTTGCAAAAAAAGATATTATGCTGGCCTGGCGAAGTTATTACTTTCGTAGTATCTTCTATACACCTTTCTCATAACGTTATTGTTGTGTAAACGAGCGAAGTTCTAACAGCCTACTTATATCTTCAAGTTCATTAAATGGTTTAAGACTTGTATGAACGAAGCAAGGTGTATTAGTTTGTTTCTTTGGCTGTTATGTTTGTGATCTTTAATCGGAGCTTTATGAATGATGGACAAAGCAGGGTGTATGTATGTCTGTTTGTTTGGCTGTTATGTTGGTGATTATTGATCGGAGCCTAATGAATTATAACAATATAATTAGGTTAAAATACAATACTTTTAACTAGGCATTTTACCCACCGTTTCTTTCATCATAATCCTACGTTTTTTCGTTTGGCTATGATTGAAGATGCAAGATCAAGACAATAATAATTTATCTGTATTACTTTATATTTTAGCCGTAAGTCAGCTTGAGAGTTTATAGTGTCGTTATAGCTGTATTTATAGCATCAGTATCGGTTTACTGTCGACAGTTTACGGCTTAAAGTTCTAATATACGACCACGACTGAAATTGCATCTTCTTACTGAAGTACTAACTGAGATTGGATTGCCATGTTGTTAGGGATGTTATAAAACTGGCTTTATAACATCCATAACAACATCCCTAACATATTATTTATTTAACTAATACAATTACATACTTTTATAAAGTTGTACTTATAGAAATAAAATCTAATTTTGTGTATTTTGTCTACAGGTAAGAAAGAAATATTAATTCATCCTTTTCTACAAGTATGGCTCTGGTAGTACAGAGACAGTCGTGCTCCTTCAATGGAGACAAAAGACCTGATGATGATGATGATGACTTCTCTACAATATACTACCGTAAGTAAGGTTTAGAATTTTCTTAAATATTTGATTTCCGACTTCTAGTTTCAATCAAATATAAAGATCTGAAAGCAGAACATTTTTCATTTTGTCACTGCATTCCATTTTTTCATAACTTTCTTTCAAAGCAGTCTTCTGCAGCTGCTTTTGAATTATGAATGGGTTTAAAATTAAGATCCAGTAACTGATTTTAAAGTAATACGTACTACAGGTTTTCATTTAATAGGTATGTAATTATATTGACTTTATTACAGATAATTATTTGGTATTTATATTTTATTCCAGTTGTTGTTGCAGAAACACTTAGAATCAATTATTATTTGGACGACCTCCGTGGTGTATTTGTTACCACAGGCTCTGGGTTCGATCCCCAGCCAGGACAAGTATGGCCTTTTTCAAATTTTCCTGGGTCTTGGGTATTTTATCTATTTATCTATATATGTATTTAATGTGGCGCCTCCATACATTAACTAGGTACGCCAACCTTTTAAATGTTAAGAGAGCATAGACAAAAGACATGGCTTAGACCATGGAATTGTTTGTACTTCGTCTCGTGGCTTATACCAACAAGACAGAAGTCAACACTCGAGGAAAAGTTGAACGATCATTATTATTGTGTGGCATAATATTTTATTTTATAATGTATAGGTAATTCATTTCATTCAACTGTAAATATCCAAACAAATAAATATATAGCAAAGTCGAGCATATTTAATTTGCTATACATTATTAAAACTGTTGTATCGTTAAGTTAATATCCCATAACACCAATTTAAAACTTACTTTGGGCCTAACTCAGTCAGTTATCCCTATTTATTATTAACTAGCCGAAGCCTGCGACTTCGCTCGCGTGGACTTTATGTCTCTGGAAAACGCTCATCAGGCTGAACAATTTTTACTAAGGCGGCATTTTTATATCTCTTATAGTTTAGCTGCACCATTATGGTTCTGCATCAGGAGTTCCATTTTCCAAAATCACTTATACCCTATATGTTGCCCAGGCTTAATAGCTATATATCAAAAAAAGATTAATTCGAATCCGTCCAGTATTTCCGGAGATTAGCGTGTACAAACAGACAAACAGACAAACAGACAGACATTTTAAAAAAAATTCTTACTCTATTACTACGTCTCCATCGCCCCCAATATTTTTTTTGGAAATATATTTAATGTACAGACACACTTTTTTTACTGTTTTATTATATGTAATAGATTATTTATTAAAAAGTGTGTGTAACGAGAAATAAAATGGTTTTCATTAAATAGCTATCGTACGCTAATAAGTAGTTAAGTACCTGGGCTCGGTTACATCTCAAACATTAACTAATTTTTTTTAAACTTGTCTAAAAACAATGCAAAATAAAAAATTATATATAAACTTAAACATAAAAAAAACAAAAGTAAGTCACCGAGTGGGATTCGAGCCCGTAACACTCTTTCTAGCGGTCGGTATCCTTAACCGCTGAGCTAAAAACAAGGCGGTCGGCGCGACGAAATTAGCGACCATATTCTGCGTGGAAAGAAAAACGCATGAAAACTCGAAAACAAGCGTTTTCCCAAACATAAAACTAATCTAGATCGATTGTTTACCCCCGAAAACCCCCATAAACAAATTTTCAGCGAAATCGTTAGAGCCGTTTTCGAGATCACAGAAATTTATAAATATATATAAATACAAGAATTGCTCGTTTAAAGGTATAAGATATTTCAGTAATGGTATAGTACAATATAAATTAATACAAAGGCCTTAATGATGATAGATTAAGATATTTGAGACAAGAGGGCTGAAGAAAGATTAACGGAGAGAAATAAGAAAATGGTTTCCTTCACATTCTGTGATTAATGCGTGGGAAAATGTGTTATAATAAAAGAGTAGGTATAAAAGCTTTTTCATTTCAGGACGTAGTAGATTTTGTTTTGAAGAACGTTTTTGTAGAGTTTTTTCCAATAAATAACACGCTTATAAATATGATAAAGTACCTAAATACTTAGCCCATTTTTACGAAAGTTAATCCTAATACTGTTAATTTTTTATACAAAAGCCACTCTAATATTCAAATGAGAAACGGGGGTATTTATGAAAATGTTAGTATTACGAGACCACCAAAGCCTGTAATCCTTTGTGATGGAAGGTCCAGAATGTTCGTAATGTAAACATTAGCTCATTTGAATATAAAATTTAGAAGACCCGATCGCTGTTCTGTATGCATGACATGACCGCGTGGTACACCCTCACTGAGATGGAATAAATAAGGATATGTGCACTAAGGCAACATTATATGATCCTAGCAGCCCGCCCTGGTTACGCGTGGGCCTGTCCCATATGCCACAATCTTCCAGAAGATAAATCCTCATTGATGTCGGTAGCTGCCCGTCAAGTTCAGATGCGCAGTTTGAGTACCTCCTCTATAAAGGGGTCGACAACATAGTCGAAAGAATTTTGAATTTTACGACTTAGAACGGCATGGAATGTAACAGTTTGACACTTTGACACCTGATTTTTCTTCGACCTAACAATTTTTGTACAAAATGGAGAAAACCGTGGCGAGGGAAATATTTTCGAAGAAACGGGGGGAAGGGGGGGAAATTGGTTTGACACCGGGCAAAATCGAGCTTAGCAGGGTCGAATTAGTCTCAAAAACCTTGTGTCAAAACTAATACATTAAATGCCGTTCAACATCAAAAGGAGAAAGAAGGCTTTTCAGATTATTCTTCTCTAGGCTAACACGCGGCTTTCCACGTGAACTTTACTCACGCTTGTTTTCATAATTATCATTTGGGTGCGAAGTAAAATAAGTAAGGTAAAAAAAAAAACTGATTTTTGCTAACTTAAGCTATGAATATCTAAGGACGCAAACACGATGAGATTTTTGAGACAATCCAGATGTTGCCTCCTCTTTGGACTAGTTTGGACTTAAATCGGAGCACCTACATTACTATATCATTTCTTATTTCTCGTTGATGTAGGTATTTAATAATAAAATTTTAATTTGATGTTTGGGTGATATTATTATATTAACCAATGTTTTAAACATTGGTTAATATAATAATATCACCACACTAAGCATGTCTAAATTTTGACCTTCAATTTTTTCACAATGTGGCCTACATGATAGTGAAAATCGCAAGCAAATCAGTCCTATTATGGTTTGTTGTTTGTTACCACTTCACGCTTCAACCACAGAACCTATTTAGATGAAATTTGATATGGATATAGTTTGAGACCCAGCAGCGAAGGACGTAGAATAGTTTTTAACCCGAAATTGGCACGGGGAGCGAAGCCCACGGGCACAGCTAGTAATATATACTATATGTTAAATTTGTATCTCGAATGTATCAAGGATATCAGCCATCTAAGGCCTTTTTGTGGTGATACAAGATAACGAACGTGACTAACTCTAGGTGTAATTCGATCCTTCTCCGTAGCTCAGTAAACGCTACGAGAAATAGAATATCGATATATATACAGCTCTTCAGTTAAAGGTTACAGTTGAAGTGTTAGGACTATACTATATCCATCTATTATACTATTTAGAATTCTAGAAAAATGGTACTTATTGCCTTTTTAGAATTACCGACACAAATACTAGATAATTATTTTATTTATTATTACTACACACTTTTACATTGTCATTACCGTTTACATCAATGTGACAATTATATAAAGATACCTAAGACTAATTACAACTAATACATTTCTCTGCATTGTACTTGTAGATATATCTATTGCAAAATCCCAGTATTTACCCATGTTTATAAGTGCTTACGCTTGACAAGAAAGCCCGGGTGTGATTCGCACTTGGATTTGTGACCAAAAGTAACTAAACATCATTTTTTTATATTTGAATTACAAAATGACAATCTGTAATTGGCAGTAAATCTCGTAAAGAGCTGTTCATTCTATAATGAATAAATAAAAGTGGCGTAACATTTCCAAGATCTTCTTGAGGGTACGTCGCATCTTTCTTGGCCATTATTGTAAGATGGTATTTGTCAAATCATCTGGGGGCACGGCAGTGCCCCCACCAAGTCGAGCAAAAAAGCGTCACGGCCGTACCATCCTTTTCTCGAAGCAATTCAGACCATTTTCGACCCCCTGTAACTTCGTTGTGGATAAAACTAGAAGACTGAAATTTTCAGTAACCATGCAGGCATTGTAAAGACACGGTATATTTCAAATTTCATTCAATTTGAACCAGTATTTTAAGAATTATAACGGGTCAAATTTCTTAATTTTGTCACTCACTGACTCACCGATCATCAAAATTCTAAGGCACTTCTAGCAGACCTAGAAGCTTCAAATTTGGAATATAAGTAGTGTTTGGTGTATGAATCAAGGAAAAACTAAAAAATCTAGAAAAGACCGCAAAGAAAATTAAGCCCATACAGCCAAGTCTTCAGTTAAATTTTTCAATATTGGCTTTATTCGTAACGATGTTTTACGGCAGTTGTTATTATTGCGTGCGAAGCCGCGAGTTTAAGTTAGTCCCATATAAATATAGGCGCATGGTAGTGCCCCTGCCAAATCGAGCAAAAAATGGGTATTCCCGTCATGAAAACACGTGTAAATTAAATTAAAGCCTCAAAGCCTCCCAGAAAAACGCATAGAGACAGGGAGTGGGCTCTTAGAAAAACTGTAGCTGAAGCTCAAGAAGTAGTACCGGTAAAGAGAAAACGGAAGGCTACCTACAAAAATAAGAAAAGTTCATAAGTCAGAGAGAGGGCTTTAAGAAAATTCGTTGCTGGTAGATATACATATATACAATAAGTAGAAGGTACCGAAAAGGAAAAAAGTAGAACTGTCTACAAAATACAAAAAGAAATGAGATCCCATCAAAAACAATACTTGTCAAAAAAACCAAGTCTCGCAACTCAGTTGTTCTGCGGTAAAAAGTTGTGAGATCCATGTAATACCAAGTCGGTTATTAATTTATTCAGCCTCTACTTAAGCGACTTTCTGTCTTAATACGTCCAGTCTCTAAGACCACGATCGTGGTCCATAACAATTGAAAATCAATTGTGTCTGGAATCTCCGTACTCGAAGCATTAAGTTGTTACGTAATAATTAACAGCATCTTATAGTGACGCATATCAATATTAAAATTCTTTAATGTTTTATATAAATATATTGAGACTTGGCCATCGCCTGAAAACACGTGTAAATTCAATCGCCTGAAAACACATGTAAATTCAATTATTTAGTGCGATGGCCAAGTCTCGATATATTTATATAAAACATTAAAGAATTTTAATATTGATATGCGTCACTATAAGATGCTGTTAATTATTACGTAACAACTTAATGCTTCGAGTACGGAGATTCCAGACACAATTGATTTTCAATTGTTATGGACCACGATCGTGGTCTTAGAGACTGGACGTATTAAGACAGAAAGTCGCTTAAGTAGAGACTGAATAAATTAATAACCGACTTGGTATTACATGGATCTCACAACTTTTTACCGCAGAACAACTGAGTTGCGAGACTTGGTTTTTTTGACAAGTATTGTTTTTGATGGGATATCTATTGTCGCGTAGTCGTCGTCTAATGTTCATATGTCATACTATTCAATCCTACGTTCCACCTAGGTGTTCAATGATACGCTTGGCTGCCCTGCCCTGCCAGAGAGGTGCAATATGCACTCGACTGAAATAGGTTACAGGTAACTCAGGCTCTCCACGTTGACCTAAAAATTTGGGAAATTGGAAAATGTCTTCCTGATAAGGTTACACTATTTTTAACACGGCCAATTAGGTATCTTAATATACCTGCATTTGAGTACTTACCTTAATCATTATGTATCCAAACAATTGGTGTGTTTAAGCGTAAGAAAATTTAGATTTAGAATTTATAGGTACCTAACCTAAGACTAAAGTAAAACGGCATCTGTAAGTTACATTCTGCCTTTCTTTGCTAACTTTTTACGCCCAATTTTAAAAACCATATTGAACGAAAAACGCCCACAGATGATTTTACGAGTAGTATAATTTGAAGACATATACACGGAATAAAATATAAAAACAACATGCAAACTTTATTCAGATCAAAATGTTTTTGTTTTTGTTTATCCGACAAATATGACGTTTATTTTCCCGAACAATGCTGTTGCTGTATTGTTTCAACCAGAACAAATATCCCTGAAACTGAATGTGCAATGTGCATGGAGTTCGCTACATTTCCATAATTTAGATTTAGAATTTATAGGTACCTAACCTAAGACTAAAGTAAAACGGCATCTGTAAGTTACATTCTGCCTTTCTTTGCTAACTTTTTACGCCCAATTTTAAAAACCATATTGAACGAAAAACGCCCACAGATGATTTTACGAGTAGTATAATTTGAAGACATATACACGGAATAAAATATAAAAACAACATGCAAACTTTATTTAGATCAAAATGTTTTTGTTTATCCGACAAATATGACGTTTATTTTCCCGAACAATGCTGTTGCTGTATTGTTTCAACCAGAACAAATATCCCTGAAACTGAATGTGCAATGTGCATGGAGTTCGCTACATTTCCATAATTTTAGCGGTCGGGTCGCTTGCATTCCTTCACGTTCGCGAAATACATCATGCATTCACATGACGTAGTTTTGCGGTGACTTTTGCAATGTTGAAAGCTAATACATGCATTTTTCATGCCAGTTTTAGAATACTTCGTGTTTTTGCTTTGTGGTCAGAGTGAATATAGCAATTCTTTCAATTAAACTTTAAGTACCTGGGCGACCGAGCTTTGCTCGGTTACATGATTACATCTCAAACATCGAAAATACGCGTTTTCCCAAACATAAGACTAATCTAAATCGATTGTTTACCACCGAAAACCCCCATATACCAATTTTCTGCGAATTCGTTAGAGCCGTTTTCGAGATCACAGAAATATATAAATAAATAGTACCTGGGCGACCGAGCTTTGCTCGGTTACATCTCAAACATTTTTTTTTTTAAACTTGTCTGAAAACAATGCAAAATAAAAAAAAATATAAACTTAAACATAAAAAAAACAAAAGTAAGTCACCGAGTGGGATTCGAACCCGTAACGCTCTTTCTAGCGGTCGCTATCCTTAACCACTGAGCTACATCAAGGCGGTCGCGGCGCGACGAAATTAGCGACCATATTCTGCGTGGAAAGAAAAACGCATGAAAACTCGAAAACCCGCGTTTTCCCAAACATAAAACTAATCTAGATCGGTTGTTTACCCCCGAAAACCCCCATATGTATACAAATTTTCAGCGAAATCGTTAGAGCCGTTTTCGAGATCACAGAAATGTAAAAATAAATATATATATATATACATACATACATACATACAAGAATTGCTCGCTTAAAGGTATAAGAAACAAGAATTGCTCGTTCAAAGGTATAAGATTTGTACATGTATATGAAACTGAGCTCTTGAGTAATTAATTTGTTAAGTTATAGAGCAATGCAAGCAAATTCTTTGCCGAGTTATTTATGTATGTAGTTTAAATAAATAAACAAATATCATTATTCATCATCATTTTTAGCCTGCATCAACTCAATCCTGGGCATATACCTGGCCCCCTTTTTTTGCGCTATTTTATACCGTCGTCCTCTCATCGACTGCTTACCCGTCAACCTTACAATATCGTCTGACCAACGAGCTATTGGTTTCCCTTCTGGTCTGTTCCTCTGTGTTACTGTTACTGTTTTTATCCATATCGGCTTTGACTTATCTTATCTATCTATTCTTTCCAGCCAAAAACTATATAGGTATTGGTATTGTACATTTGCCTACTTCATGAAATTTTAAACAGTCGTATTTTTTATGTACACCTATTTACTTCAAAATAATTAAGCGTAACACAGTTTATTGTGTTAAATTGTAACTCGTTCAAAAAAGGGTAGCTCGCGGTATATATTTGAGTTTTTATTACCTGCTACCTCTCTGCTTTTAATTAAGTTTGCACCTGGTCTCGACAAGTTGCCTAATTAAGGGACCTTTGCTTACCCGCGGCCACTGAATCACCTTTATAATTAATGCAGGCTTTCATGAGACGTGCTTGTGTTACTCATCACTGAGTTTTCAAATGCTTGGTCAAAGAAGAATTTAATAATTTAAATTTTATATCAAAATTTTTACGAAACTTTCATCTATATTAAAAGTTTGAATATTCTTTTACCTCTATTTTTTGATATTTTTACTGTTTTGGATATCGGTATGAAATAATACTTCTACTACTTATTAGTAAGACAGCTCATCAGCTAAATTTTATTGGGTTGACTTGTAAATATGGCTAGTCCACCTGTTACATTTCTAATAAAGTTTAGCGTGGTTAAATAAATAGTCTCTTCAAAAACGACGTTTGCATATTCCTCGTAATTACTTAACTACTCGTCCACTACCTATCACGTCTTTATTCCTAATAGGGAAGACAGAGCATATTGAGATGTGCGATTCTAAACAGACAGAACTCAGCTTCAAGACTCGAGACCACTTTTAGTGTGATGGTGAACAAGAAGGTAAAGGTGAAGTCTAGCGTTGTAATGTGTAGCCTTTAGTACGTGTGTATATTTTTAATTTTTGTTGTATTAATCCAACTTGCAGTTTTATTCGCAGTCCATGATATTTTTCACTTCTAGGTATACCTCTGTAGACCCGACCTAGTCTAATCGCACTGCGTCCTAAATAACAAAAGAAACAATAATATTTCGCCTTGTTCCTTGCTTAACCTTCATCCAAGAAACATTATACCTACCTAAGGTATGAAGTATTGTAAGTAAACTTTTGACATTATAAAGTTTCAGTTGTAAGTATATAATAAATTTTGGTTGAACGGCCATATTTTGCGCCTTAGTATAATTTTTACATACCCTCTGACTCTTCATTTGCATTTTACTATGTTGACGCGTTTATTTGAGGGTCACTCCATATTCCATATACATATAGGTTATAGTATTTATGAGACTTTCAAATAAGTTAACTTTATATCAAGGGGTATATGGAAGTCTTAGTTAGGATATAGGTAGGTAATATACCATTTGTACTAAAATTACAAGTACATCTAGCTACATGATCCAACCTATCATTCTTCTTTTTGGTCGCTTTCATAGAACTAGTTACTAACTTACCTACTATATTTAATAATTTTTCAAAACTAAAACCCGACTTTACCCCCAAACTACACAACCGATTTTGTAAAATAAAATACATAAAATTTCTACGGGACCACTTTCCGAATATGCACTTTCAAACAAAAAAACGACGGGTTGCACTCTGGGAGTGCCGGCAGAAGTGAAAACTTGAATATTAACGTTGTGCATTTTTGATATTTTGGAATGGTTAGAGAATAATTTTGCAAATTTCAAATCTTTTCTGAACCACAGTCTGTCACAAATGTCAAAAGCATGACCAAATTCATTTTCAACAAAATCATTTTCAAATACACAGCAGTATGGCCACTACACAGACGGTCGAGCCATCAGCTGTCACCATCCATGGATGCGCGTAGCACGCTGTAACATAAACACACACGAAAATTCGCGCAAGCGCCCTGCGCCGTCTTACGAATTTTCGATCAGGCCACGTGTCCTGACGCGAGTTTAATATTTTTTACCCATTCCAAAAAAAGTGCACAACGCCGCTAAAGAAGTTTCACTTCAAAAAAGAATTTTTCAAATCGGTCCAGGTGTCCTCGAATAATCGGATAACATAGATTGCGGCGAATAGATAATCCTCCTTTTTAGAAGTCTGTTAAAAACAAGCTCTTGTCGATGGCATTTTATAGAAAGAGACGCTCACAATTACGATTTTTGGCAGAGATAATTAAATTTTAATGGTATGCAATGACAAAGGTAATGCCCCTCCATTTTACACACTAATTAACTTACTAGTCACTAGGGTGCAGTGTACCTGAGTACAAACTCCCTTTGAGTTTATACTCAGGTATGGTAATTTTCACCTTTACAAGTCGCGTCTAGTGAGAATCGAATAAAAGTGTGTGAGTGAGTGTGTGTGAGTTAAAAACTTAGATTTTTTCGTATCGGGATCTGAGAATTACGAGGGTGATCCCTATGCTCCACCCCTAACCCTCTTACAATGAAACTACATTCAAGATTTATTTTTTATTTTTCAACATAGTCTCTCTCAACGCTAAAACACTTATTCCATCTGTGCTTCAACAACTCAATAGCCTCCTGGACATTTTTTTGTCCAACCTCCGAAAACTACTCCTCCACAGAAGTCACAACCTCATGATTGTCCAAAAATGTTTTTCCACGTAAGAATTCCTTAAATTTTGGGAATAGCCTGTAGTCGCTGGGGGCCAAGTCTAGCGAATACGGTGGGTGGTCCACCAATTCAAAGCCTGCCTGGCGTATGGCAGCTTTAGCAATACTGGACGTATGGCTGGGAGCATTGTCTTGGTGGAAGAGAACGCCTCTTGTCAACTTGCCCCGGCGTTTCTCTTTAATAACGTCTCGCAATTTTGAAATCAAGTTTACATGATAAGCCCCTGTAATAGTCTCTCCCTTTTCCAAATAATCAGTCAGGATTATACCTTGAGCATCCCAGAACACAGACAGCATAACCTTTCCTGGAGACTGTGCCACTTTAAATTTATGTGGTGGCCGAGAACCTCTGTGTTTCCACTGTTTACTTTGAACTTTAGTTTCGGGATCATAGTGATGTACCCAAGACTCGTCCAAGGTTAAGTATCTATAGAGAAAATTATCTTTATTTGCCTGGTACATATCCAACAGACGCTCGCAAATCAATACTCGATGTCTTTTCTAATCAATGGTCAACATTCGAGGCACCCATCTTGCACTGATTTTTTTCATACCCAATTCTTTAGTAAGTATCTGTTGCAAGACATGATATGACAAGCCAGTCTCTTCAACAATTTGCCTTATGCGTATTCGCCGGTCTTGTTACACCATATCATGAACTTTTTTAATATTTTGGTCTGTAGTGACCGTTACAGGAGGTCCGCCGCCATGCTGGTTTTCACAAGTTGATCTTCCGCACTTAAACTCTCGACACCAACGATTGACTACGTCATAGGATACTGCACACTCTCCCGTAGTTGCCACAATATCTTGATGGATTTGAGTTGGAGTCATACCCTTCTTTTGCAGATATTTTATTACCGCCCTCTGCTCAACAGGATCCATTTTTGTACAAAATCACGAGTAAACAATTAAAGTGAGTTGTAGCTCAATAATAGTTTGACATTTATAAATTATTTATTTTTTATAATAACCTCTACATGTCAATAAAACTACAGCAAAAAGGGTTTACTAATCAAGTGACAGCAAAGAGGTCAGGGGTGGTGCATAGAGATCAGCCCTCGTATGTTTTCATATATTTACCAATTGGTTACTTTCATGGGTCAAAATGTTAAGAAAATAAGTCACAAAATAATTTTACTTGTTATGATCATTATTTCAACGTACTTTTAGATTTATTGCAGCAGTAAAACTGATAGAGACTATGACGTCATCAGTCTTTATTTCATACGTAAATATATTGTAACTTTGAAGTATTTTAGAAAGCTTCTTTGCTGAGCTATCCATTTAATTCCTTGGGCAAACAAGGGGCACCAGTATGACCTTTTCGTTTAATTTAATTAAGGACGTTTGTTTCATTACGAGTATTATGACCCATGATTAAAATAATAATTTAGGAACAAAAGTAGAATACACTCGAAAAACATAATTCTCCTAACCTACTTCAGTCTGGTGAAAATCGTAATTTTTTTCCATGTGTGGATATAAAGAGAGATAATAAACCGATCCGTTAAGTAACGTTGGGTAGCTTGTGTAAGGTCTATTTATCGCAAAAAATCTACGGATTCATACAAAATTAAATACCTAACACGTTCCAAAATGTCTGAAGCTGCAGATTTTTTTAGTGATTTCAGGAATGGGAGAAACCTTGAACTATGTACGTAGGAGAAAGTGATTAGATTATTAATTCTGATCGGAACTAAATGTTTTTAGTTTTCAGATAAAAACATTCTGATCGACGTACATCGCGATCGTAAACATTCGAAATAAGAAAATTCGTCATAATACACTGTGGAAGTACATTATAAAGTAATTCGTTATAATAATCTGTCGAAGTAACGTACATCGCAATGAGAAACATACGAAATTGCGTAATTCGATATAGCATACTTTCTAGTTCACGTTAATCGTTTTCATATACTTTCTGGATACAGTACATCGATTTTTTAACTTTCGACGTTCAGTAGGACAGTCCTATAAACGGAACCTACACAAGCTACGCAACATTACCTTAACGGATCGGACAGGGTTTTCTTTACATATTGTAGAGAGGTAAAAAAAATGGAAAAAGTTCAGGTTAAGTTTCCAATCCCGAAGTAACAATGTCACAATGGCCGTAGCCATTGTAATTAAGCCCAGTACCCTCGAACTTAATAGGCTTCCTGTTGTTTAAAGCTAATTGATACTCCCAGGCTACGCCGTAGTGGCGAGATTGTCATAAAATATTCAAGGGGAGTTTGGAGGGTATTGAGTTGAATAGTAAATTGGGAGGTAAATTTTTCTTACTCTGAACATATTTTCTAATTGTGAAATTGGTTCCATGTTTGACTGAAACAATGGAAAAACTTGGAATGTATCAGTTTCTTTTCTTCCTGCGCAGATCGTTGAAGCCGATCGAGGGAATTGGCGAGATTTGAATTATGTTAATAGGCGATGCGGCTAGCAAACCATCATTATTTTGATTCCTTTATCCATCACGCTAAGCGTGGCCTTTAAGTATAATGGTCCTGGGGCATGTCTAGCCCGTCAGGGATAAAGACGTGATAATGATCTTTACCTATTCATGTTAAAGGCTCTTAACTAAACAGACTAAACTGTCGTGCAACAGAAAATCTAGATTAATCATGTCAAAAGCCTCATTTTTGATTCTGTTTTCCATCTATTCTCCCAGGCTAAGGCCCTAGGCTCTGTCTACCCCGTAATATGTAATGAACTTATGTGAGAGCTGCCATCAATCCTGGATAACAGCTAAGCATAAACCAAGCTTTAATAAATGGGAGTTTTTCAGAAGCACTCAGCAAGTACCGACGGGATCATTTACGTAAATTGAAGTAAATTAAAGTACCTGGCTATAAATGCTTTGAGATGAGAATTAAGACTTCTATTTACGCAGTTACATTACCTGCTTCACATTTAAAAATCGTACACATCAAATTTCTTATATGTATGTGTTTGGAAATTTTGCTGAACTTGCTGTCTGTATACTACACACATATACGAAAGAAACAATTAAAAAAATGGTTAGTTAAATGTATATTTATTCCCAGGGCATAATTAATATAAAATGGTTTTTTTAAATATATAGTAATATATTATAATGTAAGTATTTAAGTAAGTATTTTTTCTCTATATTGTGTCTGTCTTTCGGCTCTGTAGTAAGTATTTTTTTAAAACTTATCTTCAGAGATTTTTAAATGTTGAATCGTTCTAGCATTGCGTAAAATTAAATAAGCTATGTATTTCTTTTTAGATTAAAAAATATTATTTCTGTAATGATGAAGGCAAGCGTACAATAGAAATAACGTTAAAATTATCTCACCAAGGCCCTCCTAAATCATCATATAATCATAAAAATAATATATATAGTTAAAGTTTATTAAAAAAAAAACGAATAAAAAAAGTAAAACCTTTTTTTAGTTTCAGCAAACTTTTCCGTCATAAAATCAATGAAAATTGAAACAGGTTTCTATTACATTATTTGTCTAAAACATGCTAGAATATTACATTTAGTTTTCAAAACATTGTTTAGCTAATATACCTTGATAAATATCAACTAAAACAAAAAAATATCTACCATTTTTATTTGAAAAGAAAAATTTAATTTTGAACCCAGCAAATCTTTTAACATTTTATAAGACATAATTATCACCCATGCGTAAATAACATAATTTTGCGCAAAATTTATTCATGCATAAAACTCAATAAGCCCGTCATTATTAGTAAAATTGAATTTTGCATATGAATGAGCACAAACATATCCAGACAGACATAATGTTATTCTAATTTTAGAGTATTTGTTGTCGCGGGACGCAATTAGAAGCGGTCTCATCTCGAGATGAAATGGTAATGTACTGTTTATTGCTTTTCAGTCGGGATTTACCATTCGAAACAGGAATTTCTTAAGCTTGAATTATTTAAGCTTGCTTACTCAAATTGTCTGTATGGTTGACGTTATATTCGGTTGCCTAAAATAATCAAATTGTAAATATGTAGCCTCTTAATTTAACTATTTACTCCCATGCTGGTCTGGGATAAATGAAAAAACTTAGTATGTACCAGCTGCTTCTCTTCCCGCGCAGATCGTAAAAGCCAATAGAGGGAATGGGCAAAAATGCGAATCATATGTTAACAGGCGATGCGGCTAGCAACCCATCACTGTATTGATTGCTTTTCCATCTTCTCGCCCCCCATGACGCTAAAAGTGGCTTTTGGGTCTTGCGGCCCTGGGTTCTGCATAGAGCCGCAAGACCCAAAATGCTCTGTCTGCCCCATTAGGGATAAAGACGTGATAGTATTTTTGTATGTATGTTAATTGAAAATACCATAAACAACGTATAACAAAAAGAGAGAAACAACTTTTACTGCCTCTATAAAATCATCCCCGAAATCTCAAAAATCTCCATACAAAACAAAATACCTAGCGTGCCCAAATGAGTATGAAGCTGCAGATTTTTTTGCAATTTCATAGTAAATTAGGAGTTAATGGTTGGTTGATTAATCCTTGGGGTAGGCTAATGTCCAGTAGTGGACTTTCTGTGGCTGATATGATAATCCATGCTGGTCTGGGAGAAACAAAAAAACTTAGAATGTACCAGCTGCTTCTCTTCCCACGCAGATCGTAAAAGGCGATCGAGGGAATGGCAAAAATGCAAATCATGTTAACAGGCGATGCGGCTAGCAACCCATCACTGTATTGATTGCTTTTCCATCTTCTCGCCCACCATGACGCTAAAAGCGGCTTTTGGGTCTTGCGGCCCTGGGCTCTGCATAGAACCGCAAGACCCAAAATGCTCTGTCTGCCCCATTAGGGATAAAGACGTGATAGTATGTATGTATGTATGCATTTCGTTGTTTTAAAAATATAAATTAAAATAATAAGTTTGAAAGCCTACCAACTACCTACCAAGTAGTCTCAAGAAGTTTAAGTTTTATACTGTTATTCTTTTACAACTTTAGTCGGTATTCATTAATATTTTATTATTGATATATTTACATATTTTTACAGAGTTTTTTTTTCTTATGTAAAAATTGAATGAAAAATATAGCTGCTTTTGCTAAACCTGCGTTTTATGACGTAAGATATTAAAATAACAAACAAAGTCGCGAATATTTATCTTCACAAAACGACGTAATATAAAGAATAGTTTATTATTATATTTACCTAACTTTATTTCCTTGGTTCATCTCTTTTTCAAGGACTGCGTTATTTGATCAAGGAAAGATTATTGGTAAAATAGGGTTGAGTTTTGGTTAGGATTGTGTTCGAGCGACTGCACTATTATTCACCCAAAACAAATGACGTCTATTTTCTAATACGTAATTTCTTATCCGTCAGTGTCAACTTGCTTTGAATCAATACGCTATTTTCCAACAAGTCAAATCAGATACTTTTTTCTAAACGACAAAACAAACAGTTTCTATGGGATTTTGTATGAAATACAGGCAGATGACGTCATAGTTTTTTGTAGTCAAATAGCGCTCTTATTATCAGTTTTTCTATAATAATAAATTTAAAATCACATTAAAAGGGATATGTTCAAAGACAAGTGACATTATTTAGCGACGTTTTATTTTGTTATCAGTACAAAATAATTTATTTTTGTCCCAGGAAAATACCCAATTACGATGTTTATAAAATGTTTATACGTACTAAGTACTGTTTACAGTTCAAAGTGAGGACGTGAAGCTTTTCTACTTACATTTGCGAAAAACGGCCACCGTTAGCAAATATCAGAAGAAAAGCTATCTCCGATATTTTTAAAGTATTTTTTCAGATGGTTTCATTGCACTGGATCTCGAAAAATGTATGTAGTTGTGTTACATACAGAACGGAAACTTGTAGAGTTTCCGTTGTGTATGTTATACTTATGTTGATTCCTGTTACGGCCTGTCCTAATAGGTACTCCTAATATAGGGAGGATTTGCCTGGGCAGAAGGTTAGGTGATTGCAGTCTGTCTGTTCCCTGTTACTTATACTTCCTCAGTTACAGAAGAATGGGGTAGTAAGAAATTGTATTTTACTGTACCGTAACCACACGGCGACTCAACGGTACAAAAATAAATCTTGTGTTATTTTTACGATTTACTAACCAAAACTAAAAAAGTTCTTCCATGTTAACACACTAAAATACAGTATGTAAACAAAAGACAATTTATGTTCACAGTCATGTCTTGCACATCATTTGCATGCACATTCGAAATGAATGCGTTTTCTTGCTTGTTTACAAAGGACATGCGACGAAAAGGACATGTTTTTAGTAAGACAAGTATATTGCACCGTATGTTTTGCAAATTTACTTTTTGAATGATTTCATCATTATTTTCCGAGTATTCCCGTTTGCATCCTCAGCGGTAGGTCCGCTACCTAACCTAGGTAATTTGACGAGGTAACTGGTATTATACAGAGAGGTACCAGAACCAACCCCTGTAGGAAACAGGCGTGATATTATGTATGTATGTATGCATTTACCAGAACCAATACTTAGATAGGTTTGAACAGACGAAATTTTTTCGGATAATTAGGTGATACAAGCCTGCAATATCCTAACCAGACTGTAAGTAAGTAAGTATATATTGCTTCCCGGTATGGGATTCGAACCCAAAAATCACAAGGCGTACCCCTTGACCACTGGACCGCGGAGACAGTCAACTTTTTGAATGATTTATAAGACTGTAATTGTTTGAGCGCTACATACATACATAATATCACGCCTGTTTCCCGCAGGGGTAGGCAGAGACTATGGACCTCTACTTGCTACGATCCTGACAAACCTCTTTTTGAGCGCTACAGATATTAATGCTGATTACAAAAATGAATACTTGAATGTATATTCAATGCATTGATTTTATAGTAACGAGAAGTTAGAAATCGTGAGTTCGTGACTATATCCCAACAAACCGCAAATCGTTCACCACACAGCTCATATTTAAATTCTGAAAAACATACAAACGCTGGATTCCAAGCTTATTTTTACAATCAACGTCTACCAACTATGTGTAGTCCCACATCCCTGCCCCTGCGGGGATACCGTCGATGGCCTTGGACTTCACGGACTTTCCTGCACCAGGAGTGCCGGCCGTTTAGGGCACCATGCAGCCCTTAATAATATTATCCTCCGTTCTCTCGCCACCATCAATATCGCGGCGGCCCTAGAACCCAATGGTCTGGCCAGGGATGATGGCAAGAGGCCGGACGGAATGACCTTGGTGCCTTGGAGATTGGGACGGCCCTTGGTCTGGGACGCTACTTGTGTGGACACCCTCGCACCGTCCCATCTTCAGGTCACCAAGTCAAAGGCCGGCGCAGCAGCTGCCGCAGCAGAGAACCTTAAAAGGCGCAAATATGTAGACATCGGAGAAAACTACATATTTGAGCCTTTTGGGGTAGAGACTTTTGGTCCGTGGGGTCCTTCCGCCCATAGTTTATTTCATATTATTTCTAAACGTTTATTCGAGGTATCCCATGACCAAAGGGCTGGTAACTATCTGGCTCAAAGAATCAGCATTGCCATACAACGTGGCAATGCTGCCAGCCTTTTGACCACGTTGCCGAGGGGTAATATTTTAGTGGGACTACATAATCCCATCAAAAACAATACTTGTCAAAAAAACCAAGTCTCGCAACTCAGTTGTTCTGCGGTAAAAAGTTGTGAGATCCATGTAATACCAAGTCGGTTATTAATTTATTCAGTCTCTACTTAAGCCACTTTCTGTCTTAATACGTCCAGTCTCTAAGACCACGATCGTGGTCCATAACAATTGAAAATCGATTGTGTCTGGAATCTCCGTACTCGAAGCATTAAGTTGTTACGTAATAATTAACAGCATCTTATAGTGACGCATATCAATATTAAAATTCTTTAATGTTTTATATAAATATATCGAGACTTGGCCATCGCACTAAATAATTGAATTTACATGTTGTAGCGGCGCGTGTGTATATATTTTTGGCCTTTGAGTGCCTTTGTGATTTGCCGTTAATGTTGATAATTAGTTGGTGAAATTAAAATGCAGTGATCTTTTTGAGCGTTGAATGATAAGTGTATTTCGATTTTTAAATTACAACGTCATGGATAAAAGGAAGTGGGAACAATTGTTGACCAATAGTACATGCGCAAATACGGAGTAGGCAGAGCCTCATTGGCTGCCACAGCTGACCGTTTGTCACGTGATGACGATGGGCGGATGGTTGAGGTGTTCTTCCGTCAGGGGGCTCTCCAGCAGTCGGGTTGCCATTAGCGTAAACATGCCCGCGGCCTTGAAAGCATCAGCTTTTAAAAAAGTCTTTATGCGTCTTCATTTTCTACGAGAGGACAAATCTTCACGTAAGGGCGTCTGATGATGCCTGAGGACGTCTGGATGTCAGCAACTCGGGAGATGCCGTCTTTTCCGGGTATGCTTTTGACGACTCGACCAAGTAGCCATTTTAAAGGAGGAAGATTGTTGTCCTTTAAGACGACCAATGTATTTGGTTGCAATTCAGCCGTGTTTTCCCTCCATTTTATGCGCGTCTGCAACTCGGAGATGTACTCCTTCGACCAGCGTGACCAGAACTGCTGCCTACACTGCTCCACCCGTTGGTAGCGATTGAGGCGATGCACGGGAGCGTCCTTGATGTCCTCAGCGTAAACGGGAGTGGTGAGAGGACGACCGATGAGGAAGTGTCCTGGACTTAGTGGCTGCAGGTCGTCTGGATCCGTAGATAGCGGTATCAGCGGACGCGAGTTGAGCGCTGCTTCTATCTGGCTGAGTACCGTAGTAAATTCCTCAAAAGTGAGGTGAGCATTGCCTATTACACGTCGCAGGTGATATTTGCACGATTTCACCCCGGCCTCCCATAATCCCCCAAAATGTGGCGTTTGAGGTACTATAAATGAAAATTTTATGGACTGACTGTGAGCGTATTCAATAATATCAGAACTACATTGAGAAAGAAACTGAGCAAAATCATTACGAAGACCTACGAAGTTACGACCGTTGTCTGAAAATATTTCGGACGGTTTACCTCTTCGCGATATGAAGCGCTTAAGAGCAAGTAGATAAGCGTCAGTAGTGAGGTCACTAACTAATTCCAAATGGATCGCACGCGTAGCAAAACAAATAAATAGACAAATGTAACTTTTGACTAACTGGGCACCTCTGCCCTTACGGTTGAGAATGAAAAAAGGACCTGCAAAATCACACCCAACTCGAAAAAAGGGAAAACTAGACGTAGTTACACGTTCCTTGGGAAGATTACCCATAAATGGGTTTAGCGTCTTTCCTCTTAAGCGCGTACATATAACGCATTGATGAGACACTTTGCGAGCTAAGTTTCTGCCAGACAAAGGCCACCAATTTTCGCGTATACGATAAAGGAGTGCCTGTGGGCCTGAGTGCAAAGATTGGATGTGCTCATATCTAAATAATAAAATAGTGAAGTGGTGTTTACTACATAAGAGTATAGGGTGTTTTTTACAGTAGTCAAAATCGGGAGAATTCTTTATTCTGCCACCAACGCGTATTACATGGTTATCATCCATAAATAAACTTAAACTAGAGAGCTTGTGTTTTGATTTGAGACCCTTTCCGTTATGTAGCAAATTGTAGGTATCTTTGAAAGACTCTCGTTGTGATAACTTTGCGAGTGTGTTGCCTGCATTCCGGAGCTCATTGACAGTGATCGCGCTCGACAGCTTACCTGTTTTGTTACGCGCATTATGAATAAAACGAAGTAAATAAGCTGTAGAACGTAAAATGCGATTGTATTGCGAAAACCTATGAAATGGAAATAATGACACCTTTTCACTGTCATTAATTTTTACTACTAATGAATTAACTGAGTTTGGTTTTAGTTTTAGCTCAGGTAACTCGGACGGAGAAATATTATTTGAGTTATGATTAGCATTATTAATAAATTCTGCTCCTTGTAAAAAATCGGGTCCGTTCCACCACAGGCTTGATGAAGAAAGGTCCTCAAGACTGACACCTCGCGAGACCAGGTCTGCTGGATTATCCTTCCCGCTCACGTGACGCCATGTAAATTCACTCGTCAGATCGTGTATCTCAACGACGCGATTTTGTACGAAGGTTTTGAGTAAAGAAGGTGACATGCGGAGCCAGCCTAAAACGATTGTGGAATCCGTCCAAAATATTACGTCATCGATTGTACGAGTGAGTGAAGCGCGGACCTTATCATAAAGCCTAGCACCTAGTAAAGATGCTGTCAGTTCTAAGCGTGGGATACTGACAGGGGAAATCGGGGAAACTTTTCCCTTCGAGATAAGAAGGCGTATGACTACCTGGTTTTCGCGTATTGTACGCACATATATACATGCACCATACGCAGTTTGTGAGGCGTCTGTAAAAACATGTAATTCCGTCTTTGTGGGATTGAATTGAAAGGCATGACGCGGTACAGTTATATTGAATAGATAAGACAGACTATCGAGAAACCGGTTCCATTCTCGCACGATATCAGCTGGGAGCGGGTCGTCCCATTGCAATTTTAATAGCCAAAGTCTCTGTAACAGCACTTTACCTATCATGACAAATGGACTTAATAAACCCATTGGGTCAAAAATTTGCGAAACAACTGACAAAATTAAGCGCTTAGTAATGGGTTTGTTATCTCTTTGATTATGGATAAGCGTATTAAAATTAAAATGGTCAGTGGCATTACAAAAACCCAAACCTAATGTGCGACATTGGCTTTGTTCGCCTAGATTTAAATCTTTGAAAGTACTAGCTGAGTCTAAGGAGTCACATGAGTCAGCATCAATTGGAAAATTAAATTTCCATTTGTGCAATGGAAAACATGCTGACTTCAACAATGCCACTGCGCCTTTACAATTATTTAATAACGCCTCTTTGTCATCATCAGAGGTCAAAAGGTCATCCACGTAAAAGTCGTCTCGAACAAGCCTTTGGACTTTAATGTCAGAGCATTCGGCTGCTAGCTGTTTTAGGCATCTAACGCTAAGATAAGCTGAGGAAGCTTGGCCGTAGGTTACAGTGTTTAGGCGATAAAACTGGAGAGGCTGAGATGGATCCTCACGCCAGATGATGAGCTGGAGGTCGCGTTGAGAAGGTGTGACTAATACCTGCCTATACATTTTTTCGCAATCTGAAATAGCGGTGTACCTAAACTGCCTAAAGCGTAACAGTATGGCGAGTAAATCACCTTGTATAGGGGGTCCTACCATCTCAAGGTCGTTTAAAGACTTAGAACTACTAGTTTTTGCGCTTGCGTCGAACACAACACGTAGTTTTGTCGTTGTGCTATGTTCGCGAAACACTCCATGGTGTGGAGTGAAATAGTGAATTTTAGAAGGTTCGCTAACTTGAGTCATGTGACCTAGCTCGACATATTCTCGCATGAAATGAATATATAATTTTTTATAACTATCAGGTGCGCGTGATAACCTGTTTTCTAGTGCAAGGAACCGACGTTTTGCTTGGGGAAGTGATTCACCCAAAACCTCAGGTGATTCTTTGAGAGGAATGTAAACAATAAATCTGCCCTCACTATTGCGAATAGTAGTGGTAGCAAATAAATGCTCACATGCCCGCTCTTCATCTGTAAGCGTATCAAGAGGTTTAGGTAACTCCTCGAGCTCCCAGAACTTACGTAATTGTAGGTCAATAGACTGTGAAAAGTTACATTGAACCTGTCCATTTTTGCGCGTATTGTGATGGATGGGTCCCGAAATAATCCAGCCTAGTTTGGTATTTTGAAGGAACGGACCGTTTGGTAAGCGCATCTTGCCATCGACTAACAAGTCCCAAAACTTATCAGCACCTATCAAAATATCAATTTTTTGACAACCTAGAAAATCTGAATTTGCCAACTGTACATGGTCAGGAATCCTGAACTGCGCGCTTTGTTCATGTATATATATAATGAAGTTATTTCTTGCAAAACGTAACACTTAATGCGCATCGAGTAGGTACTTAGGCGTGATTTAATTCTAATATCGCAAGTTTGCGTCGACTGTGATACTGAATTACCTACTCCCCGTATCTCAGTAGTGGACTGTATTAATTGAATGTCTAAAAGTTTGCAGAGTGATTGCGTGATGAAACAGCTTTGGCTACCACTGTCGAGTAAAGCGCATACCGTATGATATTTATTGTATTTATCTCGGATCTCGACTAGTGCAGTAGACAAAAGGACTGGTGCACTACCGCACTGTGTACTTGTGTGAGTGTTTGTATGGATGTTGCTAACTGGATTGTCAACTTGTTTTTTATGAACGATTTGCGATTGAGTGGGGCAATGCGACGGTGCATCTTCAGAGGCTACCTGTAGTTGGGCAGTATGGATCGCGTGGGAACTTGCGTTACAAATAGAAGTGTTATGCGTATTAGGATGAATTAGTGTGTTGTGCTTTAGGTTGCATTGCCTACACGGACCAAACCTACAGTCATTGACGACATGTCCGGAACGCAAGCAATTCTCACACAACTTGTGATCGCTTACGAATTTAATTTTAGATTGTAAATCTGAGTTTAAAAATTGTGTGCACGAATAAATTGGATGCTTACCCTTGCACATCAAGCAAGCTTTGTGTGAGAATCGCTCAGAGGGCAGTGTCTTATTTGAAGAAACGTTGCACTGTGATAAGTGGGATTTAGTGTGTGTATTTGACTTTTTGAGATCAAAATTGCTCGTACTATCTTTGGTATGCGAAAGTGCTAATGTTTCTAACAAATCAGACCTGTCCCTGAGAAATTGCAACAACTGATCGACCTTCAACTTGACCTTCACATCAGAGTTAGACAATAGCGTGCCTTTATGCTGCTCCCACTCGCGTTCAGTAGTTTTATCTAATTTAGTGACTACAATGTATATGAGCAGCGTATCCCAATATTCCGTAGGTTCACCTAGGGTTTTTAGGCAGCGTAGGTTATTAATAATAGTGTCAATGAGTTTGCGCAAAAGTGAAGGTGACTCTCTAGTCAGTGCTTGTATCGAAAACAATGCTTTGACGTGACTTTGCACCAATAACCTAGCGTTATCGTACCTATTTAGTAAAAGTTCCCATGCAACCGCGTAGTTGGCAGAAGAAAGTTTAATCCCACTTATGACTAATTCGGCACTGCCTGTTAGTGAAGATTTTAAATAGTGGAACTTTTGGATGTCGCTAATTTCAGTGGAATTGTGCACTAGTGAAATAAATGTGTCCCTGTAGGACAACCAAGTTTCCAGTGACGAGCCATCATACGATTTTAACGAAATGGTAGGTAATTTTACAGATGACTGTTTGCTAGAACAAGTGCCGTGATTGCATGATTTGGATTCGTTAGTAACCTCACTTTCATTGAGAATAGATTCAGCTCGAGCTAGTGTACTATAGTAGCTATCCTCGAACTGCTGACGCTGATCTAATTGCTCATCAATATGACTATCAAAAACATTCTCCTCAATTTTAGATTGAATATTATCGAATTCAGAGAACAAACGATCTGTGCCTTTTATGCGTAATTTTAAATCTATTTTCGATTGAGAATCTGAGGTCGTAACACTAACGGTTTCTAGGTAATTTGAAAATTTGGTAAGCCTACCCTTTATGATACCCCGTTTTTTAATCAGATCACGAATGATTTGCTCAGTTTTTTCATCAGAAGAATATCTAAAGGGGGACCTATCACGAGATTTAGGAACATTTTCAGTATCAGACATTAAGGGCATTTTGGCGGATTATGAGAAGACGAGGTACTTACGTGCGAATATCGTATGCTGGTCAGGACAGCTTGTGCTAGCAGCGGCACACGGCTGTAACAGACCCTGGGTAATAAGCAACACTCACCACACTCACTGGAATTCACTCGGCACTCTGAAGATCTGGAGATCCGTAGGTGCTGGTTTTAGATTTGGTGATGAAGGACCAAGTTATGTAGCGGCGCGTGTGTATATATTTTTGGCCTTTGAGTGCCTTTGTGATTTGCCGTTAATGTTGATAATTAGTTGGTGAAATTAAAATGCAGTGATCTTTTTGAGCGTTGAATGATAAGTGTATTTCGATTTTTAAATTACAACGTCATGGATAAAAGGAAGTGGGAACAATTGTTGACCAATAGTACATGCGCAAATACGGAGTAGGCAGAGCCTCATTGGCTGCCACAGCTGACCGTTTGTCACGTGATGACGATGGGCGGATGGTTGAGGTGTTCTTCCGTCAGGGGGCTCTCCAGCAGTCGGGTTGCCATTAGCGTAAACACATGTGTTTTCAGGCGATTGAATTTACACGTGTTTTCAGGCGATGGCCAAGTCTCAATATATTTATATAAAACATTAAAGAATTTTAATATTGATATGCGTCACTATAAGATGCTGTTAATTATTACGTAACAACTTAATGCTTCGAGTACGGAGATTCCAGACACAATCGATTTTCAATTGTTATGGACCACGATCGTGGTCTTAGAGACTGGACGTATTAAGACAGAAAGTGGCTTAAGTAGAGACTGAATAAATTAATAACCGACTTGGTATTACATGGATCTCACAACTTTTTACCGCAGAACAACTGAGTTGCGAGACTTGGTTTTTTTGACAAGTATTGTTTTTGATGGGATCTCATTTCTTTTTGTATTTTGTAGACAGTTCTACTTTTTTCCTTTTCGGTACCTTCTACTTATTGTATATATGTATATCTACCAGCAACGAATTTTCTTAAAGCCCTCTCTCTTTTCCGCGCGCCCCGCCACTGTCCCCGCCCCGCGCCCTCGCGCTAGCACCGCGCAGCGCGTAGTAACGGCCCTCGCTCACTCGCTAGCATCGCAGCGCGTGGTATAATAATTAATTTACAACCTTACGCACTCGTAATAAGTACGAATACGCAGAGTAGGTACGTTTTTTGCATTAAATAATTTAATTTACACGTGTTTTTATGACGGGAATACCCATTTTTTGCTCGATTTGGAAGGGGCACTACTATGCGCCTATATTTATATGAGACTAGCTTAAACCCGCGGCTTCGCACGCAATAATAATAACTGCCGTAAAACATCGTTACGAATAAATCCAATATTGAAAAATTTAACTGAAGACTTGGCTGTATGGGCTTAATTTTCTTTGCGGTCTTTTCTAGATTTTTTAGTTTTTCCTTGATTCACACACCAAACACTATTTATATTCCAAATTTGAAGCTTCTAGGTCTGCTAGAAGTGCCTTAGAATTTTGATGATCGGTGAGTCAGTGAGTGACAAAATTAAGAAATTTGACCCGTTATAATTCTTAAAATACTGGTTCAAATTGAATGAAATTTGAAATATACCGTGTCTTTACAATGCTTGCATGGTTACTGAAAATTTCAGTCTTCTAGTTTTATCACAACGAAGTTACAGGGAGTCGAAAATGGTCTGAATTGCTTCGAGAAAAGGATGGTACGGCCGTGACGCTTTTTTGCTCGACTTGGTGGGGGCACTGCCGTGCCCCCAGATTTGTAATTTTTAGTTTTAATTTTAGTTTTAATTTAAAACTTGCTTCTACATTTGAATTGAGTAAATATCTTCTCGACCCTATTAATAAAAATACGTGTGATTTGGTTTCGCTCGTCGTCATATTATTTTTGTATGTTTCTCTGTAAGTAAATGTTTATTCTTTTAAGAAATAAAGAATCTTTAATCATACTATCATATATTAAAAAGGTTATAGTTAGTTAGTTAAAATCTTTATTGCACCAAAACATAAAGTAACACCGTAATAGATACATAAAACACAAACAGGCGGCCTTATCGCAACTGCAATCTCTTCCAGGCAACCGAGGTACGTACTTGGAGATGTTTGACGAAAACAGGTGAGGTGCAAAGTTGCAGCAAGGGAGAAGAAAAATAATAACTGTGGATACAATTAATAAATATACTTACACATAATACATAATATATACAAAAATAAATAAATAATATACTATAGTATATTATAAAGATATATAGCTTTTACGAACGAGACCTTTATAAAGGTCTCGTTCGTAAAAGCTATTTCCGTGGTCTCGTCCCAGTTTGTGCAATGGCAAGATGTTCCCGAGTCACGACCTAATTACCGACTAGCGACACTGGGGAGTAATAAACGTTCTCACTATTTATTAAAAACGTTTTATCCTTAGCTTATCTCACGCATGGTATCGTATCTCGTCATCTCGTTTAATGATAATATTATTTAAACTAACGTGAGATGACTTAACTAAATAATTTAACACGGTTTTACTTACTTAGATGTAAACGTAAACCGATCCAAATTAGTCTGCCTTTTCCGACAACACTACGTAAGTAAAAATACGTGTTAAATTATTGAGCTAATCTCAGTAGTCCTACCAAGTTTGTTCCACCAGTAGGACTACTGGGCTTTTTCGTCCCAATAGAACTACCGATTGGCTGTGACGTAACTGTAGTTCTAATGGGAATACCCTTAATCCCAATAGACTTTTAGTCGTGTTATTGGGCGACCTCAGTAGCGTGGTTAGCACGCTGTCCGTCACTAGGAGGTTCTGGATTCGATCCCTTAATGTATTTATTATAAAACTAGCCGAAGCCCGCGACTTCGTTCGCGTGGACTTTCTGTCTCTGGAAAATGCTCATCAGGTTGAACAACTTTTTCTAAGGCGTCATTTTTATATTTCTTATAGTTTACCTGGATCATTAGGGTTCGGCATCAGTTGTTCCATTTTCCAAAATCTATTATACCCTTTATGTTGCCCAGGCTTAACAGCAATATAAAAAAAAGGTTCATTTTAATGCGTTTAGTATTTCCGGAGACTTGACATATAATTTTTTTTTAAATTCTTACTCTCTTACTATGTCTCCATCGTACCCAAATATATATATTTTTTATATATTCAATGTACAGACACATTTTTTTCTGTTTTATTATATGAATAGAAGTAGTTTTTCCTCAAATAGGAAAACAAATAACTTTGTTTCAGTTTGTTCAATTGACGAACTTTCCCCGGTCAAAACCACAATTGGCTACTTTAGCTACTTTAGTTAAATAGTTTTCAGAGGTTTACAGATTCCGGCCCGGGTTTACAACAAACATAAGTTTGTTTACACTTCGCTTGTTTCACTAGGCTTTGGTATCCTATATAAGCTTCTAAATAACAATATTTGTTCACAAAGCTCTGCGGGACTGCCTATGTTAAATACGTAATTTTATTACTACATGCACAGTAAAGGTAATATCGGAGAGCTTACTTTATGGGTACTTTGCTTTGGTGACGCATTATCTAGCATACAACGAAGAAAATTTTAGACTTTTTTTTAATATTCAGAAAATAAAAGTAGGCTCTTGTATCCTTCTTTTATCAAGGTACAGACAATAATATTCACCTAAAAGTGCTGGAAAATTTCACGTATGTGTGAAAGTTATTTTACTTAGATTTGAATTCCTAAAATTAAAGATTTAATATTTCTATAATATTCCTAGATAACAATGAAAATTCGTACTTATTCATTTGAAAATTACCTTGTCATGGATAGCCAGTATCACCTTGTAGTCCTTTTCACCCTAAAAGTTGTGAGATTTCCTGATATTCATAAATCATGACCGACCAAACAGATTAATTTAGTTAGAAAATGCCGAACCAAATGCCACCTCGCCGACTGTATGTGTGAACCTTTCGACGTATATACGCCCTTCAGCGACCCACAAAGCCTAATCCCGCGCCCTCTCGGCTGATAAACCCGTCACAAAACGTTACGATCATGAACCACTGATTTTGCACAAAAGACGTACATTTCAGGTTTCTATTTCTCTTATCTTTTGTTTCTGGGGACGCAATTACAAATATAGGGTAGGTGTAGGCTTTTCGAGATTTTACAACAATTTCATTTTGTAATACTGATTTTCTTTTTCAATATACCTTCTCAGAAAGATTTTTTTAAAGGCCTGTAGTGTCCCCTTGTTGGGCAAAGGCCTTTCCTCAAGTTTTCCACAAAATTCTATCGTTCAGTAGTTTGTCAGCTCATTTCGTATGCCCTTAGATTGGTTTTCCACCGTCTTCAAGAGCGGCTTCTTTGTCGTCGCTAGCCTATATGTTTGAAGAAAAATTTAAAAAAATCTTACATATTTTACATGAATATAAAAAAGTGTAAATACATACCATCTATCAAAAAGGAATCGTTTAAACATTACAACATATATTACAAAGAAATTTCGTATTTTGATATCCATTTAAAAATTACCATGTAAAGGATAGCCAGTATCACCTTGCAGTCCTTTACACCCTAAAAAGTTGTGAGATCACATGATATTCATTAACCAACGACCAAATAGATTAATTTTGTAAGAAAATGCCGAACCAAATGTCGCCTTGCCGACTGTATGTCGACGTATACGCCCTTTAGCGACCCACAAAGCCTAATCCCGTGCCCTCTCGGCTGATAAACCCGTCACAAAACGTTACGATCATGAATCACTGATTTTGCACAAAAGACGTACATTTCAGGTTTCTACTTCTCTTATCTTTTGTTTCTGGGGATGCACTTACAAATATAGGGTAGGTATAGTTTTTTCAAGTTTTTAAAACATTTTCAGTCTGTCATACTGATTTTCTTTTTCAAATTACATACCCAGAAGGATTTTTTTACAAGATTTTATACAAAAGACGTACATTTCAGGTTTCTATTTCTCTTATCTTTTGTTTCTGGGGACGCAATTACAAAAATAGAGTAGGTGTAGGCTTATCGAGATTTTACTACAATTTCAGTCTGAAATACTGATTTTGTTTTTAAATATAGATACCCAGTAGGATTTTTTACAAGCCTATAGTGTCCCATTGTTGGGCAAAGGCCTCCCCTCTAGTTTTCCACAAACTTCTATCGGTCTATAGTTTGTCAGCTCTTTTTGTATGCCCTTAGATCGGTTGTCCACCGTCTTCGAGAGCGGCTCCTTTTTCCTGCAAGCTGCTATCTATCTGCTTGAAGAAAAAAAGAAAAAAAATCTTGATACATATACGTGAAAAAGGATTATGAAAGAGTTATACATAAGTATAAAAACGTGTAAATCATGTGTATTAACGTACTTATATACCGTGGTTATACAACGTGGCATACAATACGTTTTCTACGACTTTATTCACAAAATAAAATACAAAAATAAACAAAGAAAAATATGAAATGTTTGACGTATATTTGGAAATGTTTGACGTATATTACGTACTTACTGAAAATATTAGGTATATATGGTAAACTTTTTTTTAATTGACGTATCTTAGTGGCAATGTTAAAAAACGTATTTCTTCTCTTCATAGATCTTATGAAAAAAGCTCAAGGTCTATGGCTAAGCGTATCTTTTTGGCGAAATAACGACACATGTGCTGTTATGAAGAATAAACTGTAGACTCGTGAAATAATAAGTTATCCATGTTTTTATAATAGTGTTTGTGACTATTTAAAAGACAGATAGGTACAGAAAAAAAAAACTAGTTTCATGTATTCTTAATTTAGTAACTGTAAACATATTAACTTCAAGTTTGAAAATAACACACAGGATTAACTTTTTTCAACTGTGTTATTTAATTTACAATTGACACTGTAATGCAGCCTTATAAATGACAATTGTTAACCTTGTCAACAACAACAAAAATTGTTAAATGAAGAAACCAGTTGAAAAAAATAAATAATACTCCAAGTTAAAAAAAATTATATGAATCTGAAGTTTATTCTTAAGGGAAACCTGCGGCGTAGATTTGGAAGGTCTAAATTTAGATACTCCTCACAATCATTGAATATGTTAATCTTAATGCCGGTGAGAGTGGTTTTTTTACTGGGAAAAAGTTTAACCTTTGCGGGTAACCTTTTTTCCACACATTTACATTTAGTCAAGGTTTGTTATTTTTAAGGTCTTCTTATATTTAAGAGCTGAGCTCTTGTCGGTGGAGTACTTTCTATGTCTCTCTCTCTTCCGCTAAGTTCTTAACTTCCTTATATGTTTTCACGTTTAATTTTTCTTTTATTTGGTCGATAATTTTTCTTCTGGGTTTGCCAGACTCCTCTTTTTTCTTCAATTGAGGTAAATTGTTCAATCGGTTATTGGTTGATAAACTAATTAGAGCTGGAGTCTTGTGTCGAGTCTTACGAGATTTAAAACCACCATACCACATTTTGATAGCACACATAGAAATGTATATATATCTTTTATTTGTTTTTGTTTTTTAATTTGTTGATTTATTTTATTTTGATAATTAAATAAAATATCAATAAAAATAATATCTAACATAGTACAAAATATAAACTTGTAAAATATAATCACAGAATAAATATAACTATTACATAATATAATATAATTATTTTTACTGGTTTTTAGGTACAGATATATTATTGTGACAAAACGTTTTAAATTAACTTAGCTCAAAGCTACCTTTATGTGCGAGGATTTTCAAAAGTAAACTTATTGTGAGGATCATCATCATCATCCTTCAGTCTTCCATATCCCACTGCTGGAAATAGGCCTCTCTCAGTGTATGCCAACAACATCAGTCCTGCGCCTAACGAAAACAGTTTCAGATTTGTGAGGATACTGCTTATAATATTAGCTGAGCTGATAAAAGTACCGCGTAGGCATATTCGATACATATGAACTGAACTGGAGACAGGAGGGTTGGGGATCCCTCGCAATAGGCTATGTCGTCATAAGAACCTTAACAAAACAGTTCATAATAGAACTAAATGGAGTTGGCATATTATTATTAGAAAATTTGTAGGTATATACTCCACACTATAAACTCATTGTAAGTTATTCCATTTAATATCCTTGAGAATTCCCGCAGTAGTTTATAATGATGTGCAGTGGAATGTACGTACATGCATACCACTTCAGCACTAATTAAGAAGAGCAAACTCTGTAGTTAAACTGGACTGAGACGTCAATCAACTCACACATTCTAAGAATACTAGTGTGATATCATCATCATCATCATTTCAGCCGCATAACGTCCACTGCTGGACATAGGCCTCTCCCAATAGTGTGATATAAAATCTTCCATTTCCAGCGTTACATATTTTTGCACCCCACGGAAATTTTTGAATTGTACAACTATTATAGCAATCTAATTGACCCGGCGAACTTTCTGCCACCCGTTCCATTCCCACTTTCGTTCTCGGTCCCGGTCCTGTTCTCGTTCCCATTCCTATTCTTACATACATACATACTATCACGTCTTTATCCCTAATGGGGCAGACAGAGCATTTTGGATCTTGCGGCTCTATGCAGAGCCTAGGGCCGCAAGACTCAAAAGCCACTTTTAGCATCATGGTGGGCGAGAAGATGGAAAAGCAATCAATACAGTGACGGGTTGCTAGCCGCATCGCCTGTTAAAATGATTCGCATTTTTGCCCCTTCCCTCGATCGGCTTTTACGATTTGCGCGGGCAGAGAAGCAGCTGGTACATTCTAAGTTTTTTCGTTTCTCCCAGACCAGCATTCCTATTCTTGTTCCCTAAAATAGAAAAATGGCTGCTTTTGACCCCAAATTATGTCTTCAATTTCATTTTATTCCTTCCTAGTTGTACCCTTGGGCTTCGCTCCTCGTGGGAATTTCGGGATAAAAACTATCTAATGTCCTTTCCTGGGTATCAAACTATATCCCAAATTTCATCTTAATAGGTTCAGAAGTTGAAGCGTGAAGTGGTAACAACCAAACAAACATACTTTTGCTTTTATTGACCGAGCGAGCGAAGCGAGCGAAGCGTCTCAGTTTCGAGACTAGCCAAAAATTCTTTTGTCCGTCTGTCTGTCTGTCTGTCTGTTCTCGCCTACAGGTCGCATTTCTTAACCGATTCTCATGAAATTTTGTAAGCAGGTTCAGCAACTAAATAGAATTTTTTTGTCGAGCCAGTTTTTCGAATTTTTTCAAAATGGCGGAAATATGGGGGTTTAAAATTTTAAAACTGTCATATATCCGCCATTTAAAAATATTTTCAAAAATGTCATGAAACTTTTTTGTTGCCATTATGAAAACGATATTTTTTTATTTGAACAACTTTTTTGTTTGAACAACTTTTTTATACGTTATACTTAAACGGGTTTAGGGTGACTTGCGAAGTCTAGCTGACTAAGCCGTGACGAATATACAATACAAATCCTCTTACAAAATATACTCAAACTATTTAACGGTGAATTCAGTCCGGGCTACTGAATAACTTTCTTAAAAATACATATCTTCCCTGGGGTCCACGAAGTAATTTCTCTGAATAACTATTATAGTTATTATTTTGAGTTTCATAAGTAGTTCTATGAATTTTATCATATTTAACCGACTTAAAATAAAAGGGTTTTGCTTATTTTACGATTAGCTTTTTTTTCAGATTTCGCTTATTTTGATTGATTGTTGGCTTGTTTATTAAATTTAGCAATTTTGTTGAGCGAACTTTCGTTCAATCGCTATCGCTGCTTGTCTGTGCTTTATGCTACGAACTAACAAGAGATCAACAGCAATCAAAGCCCGCGAAGAAGCTTTACGAAGAAAGTAAGAAACCAAAATGAGCAGCGGCATAGAGTCATGGCAATACAAATAAACATTTAAACCTGGTTTTTCTAACAACGAGCTGACATTTGAAAAATGATGGGTCATTTTTCGGTGAAAGACTACTGGTACAGAACTGAATTTCAGCATCACGGTAGACCTCATATCCATGAAATTGTATGGTTGGAAGGTGCTCCTGACATTTCAGAGCTAGATCGAATGTCATTTGAAGAAAGGGCTGTGATTGGCAACTATTTTGGAAATTTGGTCACAACCATGAATTCGCATATCGGTAAACCTGTACCGATAATAAAATTCATCCAAATCAGATACATTATTCTGAAATAATAATCGCGAGGTCTAAGTTCGTGGCGAACTACTAGTAATATTAGTAGGATTTCGACTGATTCGATCTCGTAGATAAACACTGAGCATAGGAAAGTTAAATACTGGTTGATGTCGATATTGTCGATAAACTTATCGCGTGTGGCATCCGTCAAAGTACATACGACGTGCCTTTGGTATTTTCTTGTTTGGATGTGACTTCTTAAAACGCATTCCGAGATAACCATTATGGAATGATAAAATTGTATATAATAGATATATATAGGGCAAAAGATCAACACACTTGTAGGGGTGACCCAACTTTTATAACTAGGGTCTTTGTTCTCTAAATCGCCTTTCGGATACAAAGTGTTCAGCTGATCAAAAAATTGTATGAGAATGTATGTAATTTTTTTGTGATTAGCCCCATGCCTGCATGCATTAGGCCCATACAAAAAGTAGTTCTTATATCGGATGGCTATGTTGCTCTATATGTATCTCTCTTTTCAACTACTCTTGAAATGGAGACGTACTGTATCAGCTTACTGCCTCACCCAAGGGAAAATAATAAGTAGGTCTCCAACCATAGTTTGCTGACGTGTCTAATGATATCGTCTTCACGGTTTTCTCTAATTCCTCAAATATCCTATAAATAGCGGAACGATATCTTTAAGAAACTAGCTGAAATGCGGTTGGTGCCTAAATTAGCTAATAAATCTCAATAAAACATTGAAGACAAGAATAAGACGTCTGTCTCGCAGATTGATGTACAAATAGGGATCGACAGAAACCGAACGAAACTTTGGCTTTATCCATCTATATATATTACGCAATGAACCGGAATGAATAGTCCTTCTTAATACCTAATAGGGTTGGCACTCTCACTTTTGATGAAAAGATAATATTGCGTGTTAGGTATGTTAAGCAGCCTCCTCAGCATGGGACAGGCGATAGCGTTTATGGAGCGCTATTATCTAACACTATCTCGCTCTAGGTAATCATTAAGAGCAGGATGACACTAGTCTGTTACGCTATATAAACTTTATCTAGGTTTATCTACGGTGTCATGCTACGGGGACAGGGACTCGTATTGACGTAGGTACTAATCATCTGCAACTTCTAACGATTTATTCTTTGTCTGCATCCCTAAACCTCAACTTAGTTTATTCCTTAACTTCTTCTCTGCTGCCTTGGAGCCCAGGGTGAGCTTGGTTTTGTCTTCTCCTAAGATCGATGTACATGTCTTGGTCACTGAAGGTTCCTGAAGACCATGTAAAATGGAAAACAAAAAGCCGGAGCCATTAAGATTTGGTTGATGATTTACGACGAGCCGCCTGCCTTGCCTTAAGAATTTTTCATTTGTTTTTCGAGTGTATTTTTATGGCTGACTATTTAAGGCATCTGACATAACTTGACATCTGTCATACAGTGACAGCCGAGCTAACAGCTTAACGTGTCATCTAAAGCACAGAGAAGCTTGAGAATCTGCTCTAGATTTTTTTGGACTTATGTTCACCCATCCAAGTGCGTACCTGACGGTGTTGCCTGACCTGCGAATGCATTAGCGTTCTTTTACTAGGCCATCGAATGATGAATGATATAATCTGGCAATTAAAAGCGTTCTATTTAGGTAAGTGATAGTTAAAATATATACATTAGTCACCAGGAAACCATAGGGAGTCACTAAAAGAACCTTGTTAAAGTAGTAGGACCTAACATAACACAATGATGTAGGCGTGCGATGTACAGGCTGAGAATATGGCAACATACATACATACTATCACGTCTTTATCCCTAATGGGGCAGACAGAGCATTTTGGGTCTTGCGGTTCTATGCAGAGCCCAGGGCCGCAAGACCCAAAAGCCACTTTTAGCGTCATGGTGGGCGAGAAGATGGAAAAGCAATCAATACAGTGATGGGTTGCTAGCCGCATCGCCTGTTAACATGATTTGCATTTTTGCCCATTCCCTCGATCGGCTTTTACGATCTGCGTGGGAAGAGAAGCAGCTGGTACATTCTAAGTTTTTTAATTTCTCCCAGACCAGCATGGGAGTAGTATATGGCAAGTAGTAGAATATGGCAAGGTTACAGATTTACACCTTGTATAAAGCCCTAGCCCTAGCTAGCTTTAGTACCGCAATCGTAAACAAGCCGTAGTTGTTAGGTAAAACGTTTGATACAATACCAACTATAGTAGGAATTAGAAAATAAACGAGTTTTGAATAGAAATTTACATTTTAATCTCTCAGGTATCTAAATTAATTAATTCTGTGGCTCCGGGCTTTAAGTATAGGAGTTTTAATTACTTTTAAAAGATACATAATAAATAGGTATAAAGTTGATAAAAAGCTTTAAAAGAGATGCTCACGTTCCCACTTTTAACCGACTTCAAGGGAGAAGGAGGTAATATCAATTCGATCGACTTGTATGTATGTTACGCGATATCTTCGCCATTTGTGAACCGATTTTGATGATTTTTTATTTATTTGAAAGCTTTGAGTACCATGTTAGAGTCATATTAATTTGATAAAGATATGATAAATAACTTTGGAGATATGGAATATATTTACAAACTATTTATAAATTCTGTACTTACTGAGATATATGACCGCGTCATGGCACGTTTATGTCACAGCAATCTGGTTAAATCAACCAGCTTACTGAACGCCTAGCCCGTTCTGTATAGCAGGCATCCAATGACATGGCTGCAGGATGATAGTAGCCAAGTAATTGAACGCAACGCTTAACAATATGGCTGAACGTAGTAAGTATTCCACCAAAAATATAAGTTATGTTTGAAAGAGTATACTTGTCAGGTGCCATAGACAATTTATCAAAATCGGTTTCGAAATGAAGTCGGATTTTGTCGGGCCGTGCCATGCCTCAGGCCGATGTCTTACCTACATTATCTGTGTGCACTCACACTAATGCAAAGCTAAGCTTATGTCTCGAGAGCTCCCCGCTGGGTGAGTAAACGAAGTTTTATGGGAAAATCTGTTGCGTTGGCCAAATGACTGCTGACTGTATAATAAACATTTTTTTTATTTTGACAGAGAATCTATTGAGGAACCATATACCAATCGATTAGTAGAAATGGATACTAATTTAATTATTCATTCAGGTAAAGGGTCCCGATGTCCCTAGACCCGGACATAATTTACAAGTACGCTTTTAGATCTATTCTATTTTGATCCATGAATAAAATATCAAGATCAAAGAGTCATGGGTCGCAATAAATAAACATTATATTTATGAGAAACGTATGCGTCAGCAAAACACCTACGTGTTGCGGAAAAGCCCGGAAAACAGGGAAAGTTGTGAAAGGGCCACGTCCTGAGGTCAATATAAATGGGAGACTGTATTGATGACGCAGCCCGGCCGTTGAACTCGCCAGTTTGATGGACGGCAAAAGTTTCGGAGTATCTATCACTAGTAGACATTTTCAATATAAAATTGTGTCTACAATGAGGCATGTCAATAAGGATATTTCTCATCAAGAGAAAATGACTGTTTATACATAAATTACATAATGAAATGCAATAACATAAAACATCTCCCCGTCAGAATATACAATTGCACAAAAATGTCTAATCTTGTACGTGTAATATAAACAAAAGAGATTCAAAAGAACGAAAAGCTATCGAATTATAGAACGATCAATACTTACCTGCCTATAAAATGTTAATGTAGAGAGAACGTGTTCCATTTTGCACTGAAATTTCCTCTGTGAATCTCTGTGGGCACACAATCATTCAAAGGGATGTTTTCCTGTAACTCAATTGAATCGATTTCGTAGTGTCACGTAACAAATGTAGGGTTGACGAAGCAATGTGCAGCCAAGCGTGCTTCTCAATTAGTTCACAATGCGGCTCAATACCACACAACTACGGCGATATATCGGTATTAATTTCATGGTATACCTTTTTTAACCGTGTGGTTTCCGGGAGAGTAGAATAGGGCCACTCCAAGTCCTCCCGTGGATGTCGTGTGACTTAGGAAATACAAGCTAAACAAAGCTTACATATTCAATTTCAATTCAATTCAAATATATCTTTATTATCATAGGATATTTATAATATCTCTTAATAATCGTCATTATTTTGTTGCACAATTGTTGACGTCAAATGGTTACTTACAGCTAAGTTTACTACCGCTTCCAAAGCGCTAGTTCAGAAGAAGCGGTAACAAACTGCACTGCAGCATTTTCTCCAAGGACGTCAACTCACAATTAAATTAATACTTAAAGTTAATGTGGACAGAGAATACATTGTTTGTTATGTCATATCATAATTTAAATTTAATTTTTAGAATGTCAAAATTTTAAAATAATGTCAAGTTGTAGATTCAGTTTGTACAAAATGTACCAAATTATGACATTTTCGAGTACCTATATTACAAACTTTTAGAGGGACCCGCGTCAAGCTCAAGCCAGACTTTTTTGTCTTTAAGGTAGTCATCGGTCCTATAATAAGCCTTCTCACAAAGTACTTTCTTTACATAAGTTTTGAATTTTTTGTCTGGCATATCAAGGATCGATTTTGGCAATTTATTATAAAAAAGTATACAGTTCCCTATAAACGTCTTATTAATTGTTTTAAGCCTATAAAACGGGGCAACTAAGTCATTCTTATTAAGTAAGTTTCTATCGGTAAAATCGTTTACTTTATTGTATGAGGAAATATTTTTCCTTACATACATGATGTTTTCAAATATATACTGTGATGCTAAGGTAAGTATATTTATTTCTTTTATAATTCTCTGAGTGAGTCTCTAGATCCTAACCCGTAAATAGCACGAATTGCCCGTTTTTGTAAAATGAAAATAGTCTGAATATCGGCTGCATTTCCCCACAGGAGTATGCCGTAAGACATTACACTATGAAAGTAACTAAAGTACACAAGTCTAGCAGTTGCTACATCTGTCAATTGTCTTATTCTCCTAACTGCACAGCCGCAGAACTAAGCCTATTTGAAAGTTTAGTTATATGAGCACCCCATTGAAGTTTCGAGTCTATTGTAATTCCTAAGAAGGTAGTACTTTCAACAAGATCGAGTTTTTCACCATCTATCATTATGTCAACGCAGCCCTGTCTCACATTGGGAAGAGAAAATCGAACGCATTAAGTCTTTTTCGCATTTAACATGAGGTTATTGGCAGAAAACCAATCAGGAATGGAAGACAAGGTGCTGTTGACCGCGCTAGCGTTTGTGCTATGTCGATTAAGTTTGAATATAAGCGAGGTGTCATCAGCAAACAGCACTATGCCAGCCTGCTTCTCAACCATGTAAGGCAAGTCATTGACATAAACCAAGAAAAGGAAAGGTCCAAGAATTGAACCTTGCGGTACGCCTATCTTAACATTAGATCCGTGCGATTTTATGCCATTTAAATCAACAGTCTGATGCCTATCTGTTAAATAAGATTCTATAAGTTTGATTGAATTATCATCAAAACCGTATTGACGAAATTTAAGCAAAAGTGTCAGATGATCTACGCAATCAAATGCTTTGGAGAGATCACAAAATGATCCAATTCCATCATTTTTGTTCTTCCATGCGTCGTATATATGAGTAACGAGTGCTACTCCCGCATCGGTGTTTGATTTCCCGCCAGTAAAGCCGAATTGTTGGCTATGGAAAAGGTTGTAGGTCTTAAAGTGCAGAAGCATTTGATTGAGCATTATCTTTTCGAACACCTTACTCAAAACTGGCAGGATAGATATAGGTCTGTAGTTGCCAGGATCTGTTTTTTCTCCTTTTTTAAATAAGGGGATTAGTTTACTACATTTCATTAGGTTAGGAAATATGCCTTCATCAATACATTCGTTAAATATAAAAGCTAAATCAGCAGCTATGATATTTATGATATGGCTTACTACAGCAACTGACATGCCCCAATAATCTTCAGATTTTTTAAAATTTAACTGTTTATATGCATCTATTATATCTTTGGGGCCAATATACTGTCACGAGAGTGACAGTATATTGGCCTCACTCACTATTACACTTTACTTTTTACTCACTACTTCCACTTTTACTTTTCTTCCTTTTTCTTCTTCCTTCTTCCTTCTTCGGATTTTACTTTCAAACTAAACTGGCGTAGACCGCGCCTTGTTCTGCTTATATACCCCCCGGATGCGAACAATATCGCATCAAAGTTCTAAACTTAAGTCATAAATTTTCTTTTGTCTTCTTTTATTTCTGGCCCGTATTTCCATTCCAATTTTATCTAGAGTTATCTAGAAACTTCTTACAAAACTTCAAAAACACTATTCGTAACTGTGATTTGAACCTGGGGTCTATGGATTCACAGTCCAACACCAAGACCGCTAGGCCAATCGTGTGCTGACGTGAGTGACGAAATTTCCCTTTAGATGAATTCTCGTAGTTTGAATTTGTGACGTTGACAATTTGACATTGTCATTATCACTTATCATCCTACGCGACAATACTTAAATTTAAATTTAGAATCACAAGGCCTAACATTATTCTTAAGAAAGGCTTCAGCACGCTGGGGGCTAGAATTCACATTAGAAGTAAGTTCCAAAGGAATGTTAGTAAAGAAATCATCAAAAATATTTACTATTTCTTCAGTTTTAGTAATAGTCTTACCACAAGATTTGATTTGACAGATATTTTCTATGGCTTTATTTTTACCCGTTTCTTTATTTATAACATTCCAAGTTTCTTTTATTTTGTTATGAGCATTATTTATTTTTCTACTTATACGATTTGCCTTGGCTTGTCTACAAACTTTTTTAAATATTTTGGAATAATTTTTAACATATTCTAGAAAGGAAGGACTAAAATTATATTGTTTTTAGGAATGTAAGTCATAAAGCCTGCTCCTACTTATGTAGATGCCGGTAGTAGCCCACTCACTAAACTGTAATTTTCTATGCACTACAACTTGTTTTTGTTTCAAAGTGTTTGAATATTCTGAGGTAATTACGTTAAATAGTGTATTGTATGAAGAGATTGATGAGTTTAGATAAAGCAAAAGAGGTTCGTCAGGATCGTAGCAAGTGGAAGTCCATAGTCTCTGCCTACCCCTGCGGGAAACAGGCGTGATATTATGTATGTATGTATAGTGTATTGTAATGGTCGTCAGGATTTTTTCCTGTGTAAACGACCGACAACAATTTGTTATCTTAATTATTTTTTAGTTTTTGTATATTTTTAAAAGTAATCGGCCTACAAAAAGTCTTATCTTTGTTCAAAATGCTGGACTTGCCTTTGGACTCATTGAAATAAACTACATATACACCTGAATGATCAGAAGGCAGTTTATTAATAACAGATTTATCAGAATATTGAATTATACATCAATGACACCTCTCCAAGTTATCCAACCCGTCTCGCCAGCGAGGAGAGTGTGAGCCAAAGTCCTCTGGCTGCTCTCGTAGTACAGAAAGGGTCGTGCTCCTGCAGTGGAGACAAAAAGACCTAATGATGATGATGATAGTTGGTTTGCTTACAAAAGCTAGGCTCCATTGACTTAAGGCGTACTTATAACAATACATACATGTACTACATACATTACCTAAAAGTTGTCTGACGCAGCAATGTGCAGCCAATCGTACTTCGCAATTTGATTACAATAAGGGACCGATTGGCCATTTTCCGGTAGAGTAGAATAGACCACTTCAAGTCTTCCCGTGGATGTAATAGAAGGCGACTTAGAAAATACAAGCTAAATAAAGCTTATAATCATCAATTTATGGGACCCGTCTGGCCAGCGTGAAGAGTGTAGGCCAAATCTTCTGGCTGCTGTGGCCAAGTGTTGCTCTAGGGTCGTGCTTGTGCAGTGGAGACTAAATAAAACCAAAGATAATCATGATAACGGCTCGCCATGTATTTACCGGTATTCGTATGCCTATTTTTGATGTTGTCCTACCGCCGTTATAAAATTCTGATCTTCTTCTAAACTAAAGGTTATCCATTGTTGGCAACGCAGCTAGCGTAATGGGTACTTTTGAACCGGGTACAATTCGAGGTAGGATTTTTGATTTATTATTTTTGTTATATTTGTGCTACTTGTTATTCATAAAAATCTGATCTTCTTAAAACAGTTATATAGTACAATGCTACCGATTTAAGATGTGCTGATTTCTTCTGTCAAAGCCTGCCTTCCTAAATTAGTAGCATGCTTACTATGATTGAATTACATATATATATAAATAAGACGGCTAGTTTATAATGATGAATCAATATTGTTATTACTTACATAACTTTTTGTTATAAATGCAGGGTTGACGAAGCACTACGTAGCCAAACGTGCTTCGCAATTAGTTCACAATACGGTTCGATTCCACACAATGATGTCGGTGTATCGGTATTCATTCCGTCGTATTGTTTGTTTGCATACAAAAGCTAGACTCCATTCACGGCGCCTCTATAGAAACGGTCCACTAATTGAGATACCTGAATTGCATTCGAAAAAGCGATTGGGATATAATTATGAGCATTTTTCTTAGAGAATATTGAGTAGTTTAGTAGGCCGAATGTTCATTTTCGTTTCCGCAAAATGTACCTATTTAACTGAATTTTCATGCGCATGTGTTTTTTTTTTTCTAAATTTTGGCTTGCATGCTAATGGTTTTACACACACCAAAGCTCGGCTCCAGGTGCTTTTATAGAAACGTTCAACTAATTGAGATACCTGAATTGCATTCAAATAAGCGATCGAATTATAAATATAAATATGAGTATGGAGACAAAAAAATATTTTTTGACATATTAGATGAGATAGATTGTTCAGAAGTGTGGGATACGTATTTTTTTCTCTGATTAGCAAATAATGACACAGGAACAGCCCATTAAAATTTTGAGAGACATCACGATCAGCTACGATTTCTATCTAAAGGTGTCGTAAACTAGTATTTGTTCTGTGACGTTAATCTTTCAAATATATTATAGTACTCTATGCGTTAATCTCCCGCACTCCCTTTGTGAATTTTCACTTCTTTGCTAGACGAAAAAATATGAGACCTTTATTTTTGGATGATCTTGTTGACGGTCTAAATAAAAAAAAATATTTACGCAATACACATCCCTATTACCTCTTCAAAATCAAAAATGGGAGCTAATTTCCATACCTATATGGTGTAGCTGAGAGAAATAAATAAATAAATCTTATATTAATTACTTTTATACTTTATACATTATACATAAAGTAATCAGCCCTTTTCATCTATCACCGAATTAAGGCGTATTAATATTTATTACTTTCCGCTTGCCATAAACTTATAACGAATTTCATATGATGACTTAATCCAGTATCCTTCCATAATTCATGTGCCCGATACTTTGGGGTCATGTTTCATAGTAATTTATCTTGAAAACGATGCTGCGTATGAAGAAGCGGATATTAAATGTCACCGTCAGATTCGTGGCCAAACCAGCTGACCCACGCACACACCCACGTATAAGTTATTTTGCAAATGTTCCTTGAATAAGAGTTATCTATATCTATATCTATATCTATATCTATATCTACATCTACATCTACGTCTACGTCTACGTCTACGTCTACGTCTACGTCTACGTCTACGTCTACGTCTACGTCTACGTCTACGTCTACGTCTACGTCTACGTCTACGTCTACGTCTACGTCTACGTCTACGTCTATATCTATATCTATATCTATATCTATATCTATACATATAATAAAACAGTAAAAAAAGTGTGTCTGTACATTAAATAAATTTCCAAAAAAAAATTGGGGGCGATGAAGATATAGTAATAGAGTAAGAATTTAAAAAAAAATGTCTGTCTGTTTGTCTGTTTGTCTGTATGTCTGTTTGTCTGTTTGTACACGCTAATCTCCGGAAATACTGGATGGATTCGAATGAAACTTTTTTAGTTATATAGCTATTAAGCCTGGGCAACATATAGGGGATTAATGATTTTGAAAAATGGAACGCCTGATGCAGAACCGTAATGGTCGAGCTAAACTATAAGAGATATAAAAATATCGCCTTAGCAAAAGTTGTTCAGCCTGATTAGCATTTTCCAGAGACATAAAGTCCACGCGAACGAAGTCGCGGGCTTCGGCTAGTTGCAAATATTGATAAAAATTGCTTTATGTTTTTCCCATAGACCTAAGACGTACCCTTACTCTCTTTTTAATAAAAATAAAAACTTGAGAGGCGTCAAGGGAAACCCGGATGGAACGAAGTTCCTTTCGATTAATTAGGAGAGAGAGAGACAGACAGAGAAACACGCGCTCGCCGCACGGCTTACAACTATAGCAAGAAGTGTCGTTATAACTTTTAGTCTTAATTTTCTCCGTCTAGCCTCCTTTCGCAACGCGCGATAAGGAACTTCGTTCCAATTAACAACCGTGTGCTCAACCTATTTTAGTTAAAACATGTTTTATCCCTCTCCGACTTTTTATGGTTGACATAGAAAGAACGCGATAAAACATATTTAAACTAAAAAAGGTTTAACAAACGTTTGTATTTTTTATGAATAATGGTTTTCCTATAAGTTTCAAACTGACAAGCACACACAATAAAAATAAAAATTTATTTTCGTCTTTATTGACATGTGTCCCGGAAAAGGTTAATTATTATGTAGATAGCTTCTTGCTGATCTAGGACAAAAGAAAAAGGTTAGAATGTACCATCTCCCGCGTAGTTCATAAAAGCCGATCGAGGGTATGCTTTTAATTTTGAAGTCGGCACTGTCAATATGAACAACTTTTCCTATTGGACCAACGATCGGAACTCGAAAACATTAAATATTCTTATTTTAATTATTTTCCGACAACTGTTTACTTTTATACTAGTTTGCCCGAACTTCATCTTCCATGCTGGTCTGCGAGAAAAGGAAAAACTTACTATGTACCAGCTGCTTTTCTTCCCGCGCAGATCATGGAAGCCGATCGACGGACTGGGCGAAAATGCGAATCATTTTGATAGACGATGCGGCTAGCATCCCATCACTATCTGGATTCCCTTTTTCCACTTAGTGTTCCGTTAGTTCCGTAGTTCCTTTAAGTGTTGCGGCCCTGGGCTCTGTCTGATATGAGCAGCAAGATCCAAATGGCCTGTCTGCCGCGTTAGGGATAAAGACGTGATAGTATGCATGTATCTTGCCCCGAACTGTGAACTTGCGAACCCCATATCTGGGCAACTCCTTGACCTAATTGGCTCTTATTCGAATTTGAAAATTCTAGGCTACTTTTACTCGACTAAACCAAACTTTCCCGAGAACTGAAAAAAATAGTAAGAATAAGAAGGAGATTTGTAATATTGACGAGCAAAGTCGCAGTGTACTCGTTTATCTATTTATTATGATGAAGTAACCAAATCAAAAGAGCTTTGTTCTCACAGCCATATTTAATTCTAATTGACTCAATATACTCTTGGTTTCACCTATATAACCTTTAGGAATATAACCAGTATCAATTATGAAGACACTTGTGCCTCCTTATATATGATATAATTAATGTAATTGACATGTTTATATAACTTGCTTACATAAATGAAATGCTATAACTAATAGACAGGAAAAAATACGTCTATAACTTGTGTAATATTTTCTTTATTAAGTATGTTTATATGTATGTAAACATCGATTTAAACCTTATATATGATATAATCAATGTCATTGACGTGTTTATATGATTTGCTTACATAAATAAAATGCTATAACTAGACAGGAAAAAATACATCTTTAACTTGTGTAATATTTTCTTAATTCGTTTATTTATATGTATGTAAAAGTCGATAACAATCTTGTTAGTTTAACAAACAGCGAGCATTTTGTAATCATTTGAGCGCAAACCCATCATCATGGCATGCAGCCTAACCAGCACTGTCAAGATTGCAATCGCAAATACATATAATACACTAATATTATAATTAGGTACTAACTTTAAACCCGCGACTCCGTTCGATTTGATAGCGTTTTTTATGTCATCATCAGGTCTTTTTAGTTTTCACTGTAGGAGCACAACTGCACAACATTCTCTCGTATACCTATGTTATCAATGTGGTCACCATTGCCCACATTATGGAAGCTTTGTGCAAAATATCTGATTCTGAGCACACCTATCTTTGGTTGTAATGTTACTCTCGAGTCTCAAGTAATATGCATTTGGCTGTGCATTGTATGTCAGTCTTGAGTATCTACGATTGCGATCTTGGCAATAGTTGGGATTATTGCATAACATTTTAAGTAGTGGTAGGGCAATATTTTCTTGACATACCAAGAGAATAATCACTACGTTTCATCCGCACAGATATCGCATGATGCAATTTTAAACTGTAAGCGAAAATTTTCTACCTGCTTCAAATAATACATAGTAATAAAAAACTTTTCTAAAACAAGGATTTATACTTTGCAAGAAAGAATACTTCTGTTTCCGGTAAGTTCCCACATAAAACATACCGTATGTCACTCCTACCCTACTCAAACTATACGCATACATTTTCTGCTCACGTGACACAAGTCGTTTGTTGGTTGATTGACTGGTACCTGGCCTTAAGTCCGCTATTTATTCACATGTATTAAGTATATTTTTTTTATTTATTTAATTTATTTTACTTACAAACTTAAGATTATAGTACAAAAGGTACAACTAATTGCTAAGCATTGTCTACCAGTTCACCTTTGGGACGTAAAAGAAAAGATGGTAGATGGGGTGCAAATTTAACTAGACAAGTATATCTGAAGAAATAAATTAGGGTGTATTATAATATATAATAACAAAATAAACCATATAATATACAGACATATATATATATTTATATACTTGCATACATACTTATTATAAGAATAAATACAAATCATAAACATACATACTTATAAATACGTATGATAAACATACTTAAACTATTATTGCAGAATTGCTTTTTCGCGATAGTGTCGAATTACAAGCGAATTACAAGTATTGGGATGAAGTAAAATAAATAAAAACATGCATTATAAGATTCATGAGGTCTAATAAATATCAAATATCTACGCGTACCAAATACCAATATTGAATACAATTTCCATACTTTTCAATCAATTGACATTCGTATACATTTGGTAGCGGGAAATCCTTTCATGAATGTTGTATGAGGTACATTGAGTATTGCGAATTCTGATATGTAGAACACATATTTTTATTTTGATATTATATTTATCACTTCATTCACACCTTAGAATCAACAACGCTACGTGCATACTGCGGTTTCAGAATATTTTTCTCCCACGTACGCTTCTGCCGCGTACGCTCTGGCAGTTTCTTCCGCGTACGCTTTTGTCAAAGTTTTCCCCAGAAACTTCAAAGTGAGATTCTTCGATCAGGTAATGGTCTAATGGGCGAAAACCCAATATGGCAACTCATCACTATTTTGCTTCTCAATTTCTTTCAATACTTGAAGCCAATAGTAGGACCCTAGGCCCTGTCTACTTCCTTAGGAATAAACACGTAGTAATGTATGTTTTTAAGCCTATTCTGTCCCACTACTGGGCAAAGGTCTTCCTCTAGTACGCCACTGATCTCTATTTTGTTGTGTATATAAAAACTAGCTGCGCCCGCGATGTTACCCGCGGTTAAAGTAGTCTATGTGTTAATGCAGGGTGTCAGCTTCCTCCCCCCCGATGTGGTTCCCATCTTGTCGCGATGGGGGGGCTCAGTACCTGCGGTTGCCTCGGCCGCAGGGAAGCTAAGAGGAACGAATTGCCCGGGTTGAGGCTTAGGCCTCCCCGGGCCCGGCGGAGGCCATTCCTGGCGGGAATGGCCTGACTGTGAGGGAAGGGGGTGACGACGACCTCCCTACCATCACAGCCGTGGTAGGGGTCGCGGGGGAAGAGGAGTGTCGGTGTTTCGTTGCCGCTCGCCCTATCCTCCGCGACCAAGCGCGGCCGTGGCGCTTGGCACGGCATCGGTGGGGCCGCAGGGGAAGAGGAGTGTCGGTGTTACGTTGCCGCTCTCCCTATCCCCTGCGGCCGGCTGTGTGGGCCCCGGTCGCCGTCAGGTGGACTGGGGCAGGGCCTGCTTCCGCAGGACCCCAATTATGAGGGCTGGTTGGACGGTGGAAACGGGATTCCATCGTCCAACGGACAGCCCTCCGGAGTGGAAGGCAGGCGCGTGTGCGTGTCAGCGCGTCTGTCCTTGGGCCAAGAGGCCAAGGCAGCGGTTACTCCGGCCCCTCTGATTCAGCAGAGGGTGCCGTGAGGCCGTTGGGGATCCGGGGCCGCTTAAGTAGCGGCCGGCCGCGCCGGGGCTGTGGAGCATGAAGAAGCACACGGTCCCGGCCGATAGCGGCTGAGAGGTGACACCGCGGAGTTTTTAGTAGTAACACCACATAACCTTACCGGTGTCCCGTAACCGGTAAGGTATCCGAAGGGATTTTCTCCGCGTCAAAAAAAAAAAAAAGGCTGTCAGCTTCCTGCATTACAAGTTTTATCAAAATTGGTCCAGCCATTTGCGTGGGAAGAAGTAACAAACATACACACACATTTACTTTCGCCTTTATAATATATTAGTGTGAATAATCATCATCGTGTCTTTTTAGTCTCAACTACAGGAGAGTACTACATTACTACACGACCCTCTCTGTTCTATTAGAGCCGAGCTATATTTGGTCAGAGCAGCCAGATTTTTCAGCAGTATTCAGCCAGAAAGAAAACTTTGTTTAGCGTTTTTGCTAAGTCGCCTTCTACGACATCTATGGGATGAGTTAGAGTAGTCCTATTCTACTCTGCCGGAAACCACACGGCATAATTGTAGCTACAAATAACACTAATTGAGCTAGCCTCAAAGTAAGCTCGAGACACAGAATTAATAATAGTATTACATACTCGAGACTTGTATTGTGTAATAAATAATAATTAAAGTGTGAAAATACAACCCGATGAATTTATTCCGGAGCATAGAACTAGAAACATAATATTCATACAGTTTTTAACAAAGTTAGAGAACCTATTGTAAAGTTATGTGATGTTATTCAATTACACCCGGCTCAGAGTGAGTTTGCGTTGTTTATACAGTTTGCCCTTTCATAAATTAAGTAAGAAGTTTATATAACTCGTTCAATCAGATTACAGCGTGGTCAAAAACATTATTCATAGTAAAATGTTATGTCATGGAGATGTAGTTTGTGGTGGGGAGTCGGGAAGTTAATTTGGGGTGAGGGTAAAATTATTTTGCAAATGAGAAAGACATTATTATTAATTGCAATTTAATAAACAAAAATACATAAAATTAATAATTTTACTAAAAACTAATTATCCATCCTAAATTAAAATAGAACTTTAAACTAAAATAATTTAATTTAAAATAAAACATTTTATTGAATAAAAAATAGACCCCAGATCGCCACAGTCGTAGAGCAGGGTAACTAAGAGAAAAAGAGAGCGTCTTCTGTATGTAATACTTATATGGAATTTTTGCAAATTGATGTTTCCTGTCCTTTGAAATGTAATATTTTTTTGTGTTTTAAATGTGCATAAATAGGTTTCTCTTGTTTAAATTGCAATTTTCCTGTATAATGGAGCCAAATTGGTTCTGTCTTGAGCTAAAATAAGTTTATCGTTCCGCTGAGCTAAATCGTTATTTGTGTACTGTCATCGTCAGTACTGTCTGTCGGCATCAGTTTAAAGAAAGGAGGAGCAAATCGCTACTTTTTTCCCTAGGGCAACCCAGAGAAACGATTTTGACCTCAGTACGGTAATTCGAATTATCCTTGTCCGATAAACTGTTTAACAAAAAACGGTTCATCGTCTTACAGGCCCACATAAACTTCATTTATAAACGTCTGTACCCGAAATTAGATTCCCACATCACTATATGGAATGTCAAGTCACGTTTGACCTTTCTTTGGTGGACAGTGTGGACACCCCAAATAGGAATGTATTTGGATGCCTTCGGATACTTTCTACCGCCCGTTGTTATTTAATTTTTTAAGTAGTTTCACTTCTTATAATATCGGCCTGCTTACTGGGAAATTTTGTGCATATTTAGCCCACCAATATAGGTACGTTATGGGTAGAACTTATATTTACATTTAAGCTATTAGTTTTTGAACCCAAAAACGTAGAAATCGCGGATTTTTTTTAAGTTTTTCTGTACCTACTTTTTTTTTCATATTTCTATATAGTAGCCCTTTCAAGTAGATGTCGACCACTTTCCCCAAGGAACCTATATTAAAATGAGAAAATAAATGTATGTGATTCATTTATAAAAATAATAAATAAATAACTATATAAAAAAAACGTAAAATAGCCTTCCATAAAAACATAGCCTTCCATCAGCTGAACGGTCGACTTCTGTGGGATGCCGAAAATTGTGTTTGTATTTCACTGTGTATTCCTTGAGAAAAGTTGCTCAATGTCATGGCCAAATTCACCTTAAATGGTTTCAGTATATTTTTTTATACCCAGTATGTTTTCCCCTGTGACAGGCTGAATCTCTAGATTCACTCAATTTCCTAACCGTACCTACATTTTCCCGAAGTCGCTTACACGAGGTGAACTAGGAATACCCATTTCCTTTCCAATTTGCCGCGTTTATTGGCACCTCGGTTCATTTCCTCTTTGAGATATTCCAAGAAGCACTAATATTAAATATTAATAATATAATTACACTATTATTATGTATCGAATGATAATAAATTTTTGGTCCCCATACAAGTTGACCGATCAACTAATCCGAGATTGTATGGAAAGCCAAAAATTATTTTTAATATTTCGACTTATATTTCTTAAGGAAAGCTGTTCCCTACCAAGGACTGTATTTACCATTAAAATAGTTTCATTATATTTTGTTAGACCTTATATATGCAGGTATTCTTACTTACTCCATTGACTCAGCATCCCGAAGTGGATCTTGGCCTCTGAGTCAAAAATGCGCTACAATTTTCTATTCTTTGCGATATCTTGCCTGCTGACAATTTTTATCTTCCGCAGATCAGCCTGCACCGTATCGCTCCAGCGATATCTGGGTCGACCTACTGGTCTTCGGCCTGATACCTGATACCTTTTCCATAAATGCTGCCTTGACGCCGCGATCCTCCCTCATTCTTTCCAGATGTCCATGCCATTGTAAGCGAAGCGCTTTAGTAACATCAATTATATTGGGCTCTTTGACCAGCTCCTCTAATCTCCACATTTTTTCGGACTCTCCAGCTCCCGTGAGCATTTTTAGCCGATCTGTGAATTTACTTCTAGTAGTCGGTTTATCATCTTTAGTGTTAGAGTCCAGGCCTCGCAGCCATATATAATTATGGTCGCTAAAACCTTGTGTAGTGTCGCGCTACATCTTAATGCGTTTTGGGTGCGAGTGCTTATTTCTATACTTAGGGTGTTTGAATCTTTTACTGTACACCCAATATCCAATATATTTAATTTTCGCTACCCCTTTGTACTTAATATCTTCAACCATTTGGTGAGCAGTAAGCACGACATAGGCAGGTATCAATGAACTAATAATATATTAGGCTGCACCTTACGTATGTATATATGTATTTTTTCAAGCACAAAATAGTAAAAAAATCATTTATATGTTAACGGAAATGTTTGTAATCAGTCATTGTATACAATTCCTAGGAAATGTATATAATTCCTAAAACCGCCCGGAAATGTGTGAATTAATTTATATTAGACACATTACCTAGGTAGGTTATCTATACATTTCCTAAGTAGCTGTCGGAAATGTAATCAACGCTCTATCAGATTGGTACAAAGAACGGTATCATAAAACAATTGTGTTCTAGATCTCAGATTAATGTTTGTCCGAGAGCTCTTCTAGATGCTAAGGATGTTCCAAGTACAGAAATTCCCCTTCGTTCTGTTACGCGGATGAAGTTAAAAGTCTTTTTAAAAAAAAAACTATTTTAATCACTGCGTAAAAAAGGGATTTAATTAAGTTCAATACTGAACTACTTATTTAACAGAATAATTATTTCTTTAGGCAACCGCTCGGGTAGAGGTCTAAGCACGGACTGACTGCCGGAGCTTCCTCTGAGACTGGCTAAGGAAGAGGGGTTGCTGAGCAAGCCCGAAGGGTTGCTCAGTCAGCACTTAAGCTGTCATACAGAGGATGTAACACCTCCCCCTTTAAGAAGAGACTTTGGGGTTGATTCAAAGTCTCTGTTAAATTTTTGTTCTAAGAGGAGCAATGGGACTTGTCATTTCTATGTTATCGTCTTGTATGTTTGTTGTGTCCTCAACTTTAGGGGTAGGTTCAGGTGTTTTGTTAATTTTAAGTTTAAGTTGAAATGGACGGTTGCTGCCAGAATTACATTTCTTAAAGATAACGTATAATATGAATAAAAGTATTAAACACAAAAGTAAAATAGTAGCTATAGAGTAGTGCGTCCCATATTTAACAATATGTGGCTTTTGGTGTTCGATAGCCTCTACGTCATTTAAAAGGGACTTAAATTTAGTATTACTTTTAGAATTGATTTCATCCAAATCTATGTTATGTAGATGTACAGAAGGTGCATCTTTTATTACATTTAATTTATTTTTATTACAACAGGTGTCGTCTATGAGGCTAAAATCCGGAAAATGATTAATAGGAGACGTTATGTTTAAAACATTATATTTTGGTATAAGGCTAGTGCTTTTGCAATATCCTATGCAATTTTTGGGAATAGTTACTATACCTGTTCCTAGTATATTTGTTTCATATAATTTAGAATTAACACAGTCAATTGATATCTTATTGGGTTCTGATTGTACATAAATCCATCTATTGTTTACTAATGGTTTCCAAACGTCTAATGTCCCTAATATTGTTCTTGTTTCACACTGTTTTGGTTTTTCACTTATCACCTTTGATAGTAATTCACTTTCGCAGATCGGTTTAGCGTCAACGGAGTACACGTTTTCAATGTCACAGATGTAGGTTCCAGTGTCCACTTGCTTACAAATGTTCAGATCATCGAAACTACAGTAATAGGTTTTGTCTTTGGTCATTGCTATGTATTTTTTATTAGGCACAGTTAAGCTGAATGAATTTGGTTCTTTAGAATTATGTGGAGTTGGCAATGCTATATTATGGAACAGTACATACTCCTTTGTAGTTACTAATGGCACTTGTAAAATGAATATAATCTTATTATTAATATAGTAACAAATTAACTTAGAGATACTTAAAATAACATGTACGGAACTTATATCTAGAGTTACAGGCAGCTCAAGGTCACTGGGCAGATGTCTGTAGTTATCAACGAGCTCTTGGTGTAATTGGTTAGGAGTTATAATTGCGGGATGCAAAGTGTTTTGATGACTAAATAATATACTATTAATAATGTCTTCTAACTGAAATGAAAGAGTGAGTATAGATGTTTCTAACATATCGAAGACTCTATTAAGATTAGTGGCTAATTGTAATTCATTCGTAATTTTGGTAATATTTGCAATATAACTTGAGAGCTTGTTAATAGCTTCATTTAAGTTTTCTTCATTTTCCTGTATCTCATGTAACGTCTTATTATATTGTGCTAATACTGAAGTGGTAATTAAAATGTTTTCTTTCATAAGTGAAGCCAAATGCTTTTGGTTGTTTTGTATTGCAGTTATTGCTTTTTCATAATTTAAACCATCGTTTTCATCTAAAGTGCCGAAAATATGTTTAAATATTGTACCTATACCTCCTATCCATGCACGTTTAGCTCTTTTATCAATCAGGTGTGAAATAGACATAAATTCTCTGCTCATGTCCTGGAATCGTGCCATCAGTGGCTGTATTAAACTATGACACTCAGCTATTGTTTGCGGTGTTTGCGTTTCATAACACAGACGTGATGTTTCTCCTAAAGCAAGTTTAATATTTTGTATATGGGGTCGAAAATGTGAAATATCTACTGGTATTACAATTTTTAGTTGAACATTGTTTATTTTTAATTTTCCTAAGTAGTCATAGTAGAGGCCCGAGCTGGAGGTAATTGGCTGGATGAAATCTCCATAAGATTGCCCTCGAGCTGAGCTGCAAATAACAATTATAATTAACATTAACTAAAGGTAAGTTACTATTATCTATTCATACATTATATTTAAGTACTAACATTTAAGATTTATTTACAGGTCTGCCCCGACGTTGGCAGGTTTCACTTGATCGAAGTGATGGGTAATATGACGCCGGTTTATTAATAAGGTAAGTGTATTGTTACCATTTATTTTTACTACTTTATAGGGTCCTTTCCAGAGGGGTGAAAGTGCCTTACGCATTCTTAAATGATTTTTCAGATACACATAGTCGCCTACTTTGTACTTAGCAGAGCGAGTATGTGAGTCATAGTAAGTTTTAGAAGATTCCTTAGATTTTCTTATGGAGTCTAAAGCTTTTCCTCGGGAATATTTTAGTCTATTTTGAAGCATACGCACATAATCAGGGTACGTTGCTCCTGGAGACTCTTCATATATAGAAGTTGGGATTACGGGCTTGCATCCAAACATTAGTTCATAAGGTGTAAAGTGGGTTGTTGAATGAATGGTAGTATTATAAGTGAGCATAGCGGTGTATACATAACGGGGCCAGTTTGTTTGTTCTTCATTTGTGAAGGATCTAAGATATTCCTTGAGGGTCGAGTGACTTCTCTCAAGGGCACCTTGAGTCTGCGGATGATAAGGAGAAGCCCAAAGGTTTTTTATTTTAAGGAATTCACAGGTTTTCTTAAAGAGTTCAGAAGTGAAATTAGTTCCTTGGTCCGTGAGGATTGTTTTAGGGATCCCAAATATGGATATATAGTGTAGTAAACATTCGCTGGTTTCTTCAGCGGTAGTACTTCGGATTGGATATGCAGAAGAGAATTTTGTGAGGTCATCTTGTATGGTTAGTATGTATTTGAGTTTGGCAGGTCCAGCCTCAGGCAATGGCCCGACAATGTCAAGGGATATTCGTTGACAAGGTTCAGTTGAAGTGCTTGTAATCTGCATAGGAGCACGGTTTATTTGTCTAAGGGCTTTATTTGTTTGGCATTGTGGACACTTCTTTACGTAATCCTCTACATCGCTCCGCATATTTTTCCAGTAGAACATCTCCTGGATTCGCTTGAGCATACGGTTCATTCCAAGGTGTCCAGCAATAGGGATATTATGATTTTCTTTCAAGACTTTCGGAATTTCCGAAAGAGATGGGTATATAATTTTATCTTTATATATATGAATTTTGATTCTTGTATTATTGAATAAGTAGAGCAGCATATTATATATTTTAATGAATTGGTGAGTATCGAAAGGATTCCTGAATTCTGTTATTGCTATATCTGGGGTAGTGTCCTTATCGTATTTTGCAACCAATTCATTTCTGAGGGTTTTGAGGCTTTCATAGATGTCCTTATAGCAAGATTTATCGAAATGATATACCTTGAAGAAGAGGAAGTAATATGACTTATCTCCATGAGTGAAGGATATAAATGAATTTAGAGTCCTTTCTTTGTCTAGGATCTCAGAACTTTCGGGTGTTATTTCTAGGACGGATTGTACATAAGGATTAGATTCATCAAGGTCTATGGATGTAGGTATGATAATGATCTTATGTTCTGATTTAATTATGTTTTGATTATGTTCCTGGATATTAGTATCTACTGTACTGTTTTTATTTGATGCAAATTTTAGGAATGTAGAGTAATCTCCATCGGTCAAATCTATTTGACCGCTGGTGGATGGTACTGGGGTGACATCATCCTGGATACATTCGGGTGATGTTTCTTCTGGAATTTGATCAAGTGAGACAGTTGGATCGGGACCTGCCACTTGTTCTGGGACGATTTCAGGTAAGGGTCTGATAGGTTCATTCTCAATCTCATTTCTAAGGGTATCAGGGATATTAGGCGGTAGAGGTTCAGGTAATGATGGTATGTCTTCATTATTATCAAGGAGATCTAGTGGTGAATTGATATCAGGTAAAGAGAGTGGGTCTTCATTAGGATTGGAAGGGGAAGGTTGGTCTATTTCGCCTGGGTTAAATGATGCTGGGGATATTAATAAATCCAAGAGGTCTCTGTCGAGTTCTGGAATAGGTTCTTCATTTACTCCAGGTTCTTTAGTGGGAGCAATCTCGGGTTGAACAGGGTTGACTGGGTATCTAGAGAGTGCGTCTGCATTTGAATTTATCTTACCCTTTTTATACTTTATATCGTACTCGAATTCTTCTAACTTAAGACGCCAACGGATTAAACGTGAACCTGGGTCTTTGCATTTAAATAGCCACTCTAAGGGTTTATGGTCAGTGACAACAGTAAAGCGATGACCGTAAATATAAGGTCGAGATGCGAAGGCAATAGGGCGGTCCTGTCCAATTGGACCCTGGGATAGTATAGCTGATATCGCATAGTTAGAGGCATCGCAGGTCAAGAGGAAAGGTTGTGTGAAGTCTGGATATGCTAGAATTGGAGCGGATATGAGTCTATCCTTTAAGGATTCGAATGCTAGTTGTTGTTCATTTTGCCATTTAAATGGAATATCCTTCTTTAGCAGGGATGTTAAAGGTTTGGCTAGCTTTGCGAATTCCGGTATGAATTTTCGATAATAAGATACTAGTCCGAGGAATGATTTTATATCTTTTGGAGATTGGGGTTTTGGGAATTCGGAAACGGCTTTTATTTTATCTGGATTTGGTTTAACCCCATTTTCACTTATTAAATGCCCTAGATAGGCTACTTCCTTCCTGAGGAATTCGCATTTTTCAGGTTGAAGTTTTAGGTTGAATTCGCGTATTCTCTCGAAAACGGCCCTTATATTATCGATGTGAGAAGGCAAATCATGGCTATATATCACTATGTCATCCAGGTAGACGAAGCAACGGGTGCCCTGAAGGCCAGATAGGCAATTATTCATAAGTTTTTGAAAGGTAGATGGTCCATTTTTGAGACCAAAAGCCATGCGATTGAAAAGGCAGTTTTGGGGGCGTCTTCGGGAGACATAATAATTTGATGGAAACCGGAAGACAAATCGAGAGTTGTGAAATATTTACTGTTTCCCAACTGGTCAAGTATTTCAGATATTTGTGGCATAGGGTATAATTCTCCAATAGTAACATCGTTAAGCTTACGGTAATCTATCACGATGCGCCATTTACGATGGCCTTGAGGATCTGGTTTTTTAGGAACTATCCAAATGGGAGAGCTCCAGGGGGAAGATGAGGGCTTTATTATGTTCTCTTTGAGCATTTTATTGATTTGAGTTTCTACTTCCTTTTTATGGCATTCAGGAAATCTGTACGATTTAGTATGTATCGGAACATCAGTACTAGTTTTTATCTGATGTTGAATTGCAGGGGTAAAAGTGAGCTGATCATTAGGTAGATGGAATATGTCTGAATATTGAGAACAGAGTTCTGTGATGGCTTCCTTTTCTTCTTGGTTTAAGTGATCAGTTCTTAATGAATTAATTACTTCGTTGGTTCTTTTAGCTATTTCCTTAGAGTTAGTATAAGGTGAGGTTGGGTTAAAATATAAAGGTTCAATGTCAAGATTTAGATTAGTTTTAATATTAGCAAAGTTTTCAGAGGTATTGGCCACGGTTATATTGACTCTGTTGTTATCCTTGACTTTGACTATACAGTTGGCTATCAATAGGCTGTCGGATAAATGCTGGTCTGCAATAATACCTTCTTTAAGGTCGGTTCTACGAATAGAACATTCAATGACAGCCTCCGTGCGGGGTGGAATGACATAGAAAGGTTCGGAGAAATGCAATTTAATATCTAATTTCCCTATTTTAAGAGTATCACGGGTATAATCGATTTTACAACCGAATTTAGTTAAGAGGTCAGTGCCTATAATACCATCGTATGGTAGGTTTATATTTTTTACTACGTGGAATTTAAAAGATAAGGAATTTTTGTCATTTAAATTTAATTTAAGTTGGAAATGACCTTCGGTTTGAGTGGTTTCGTCACTGGGATCTATGCCTTTTAATTTGATTGGTTCTTTGATTAAATTTTTATTTTGTTTTATACTAGTCTCTTTTATAAGGCATATGCTTGAACCTGAGTCTACAAGTAGGGATAGAGGAATGTCAGAGGCTGGTGAGGTTAATAGAACATGAGGTAGTAACCTTTTAGTAGTGTCTATGTTTATTTCATAGATAGGATTTTGAATTGGATTGATTGATTGGGCCTTATTACCCTTGTGTCTTGGATTTAGAAGGTGAGCGCTTGCTTGGGGCTGGTTACCCGTGTGGCTCGGATTTAGAAGGTGAGCGCTTGCTTGGGGCTGGTTACCCGTGTGGCTCGGATTTAGAAGATGAACACTTGCTTGGGGCTGGTTACCCGTGTGGCTCGGATTTAGAAGATGAGCACTTGCTTGGGGCTGGTTACCCGTGTGGCTCGGATTTAGAAGATGAGCACTTGTTTGGGGCTGGATACCCGTGTGGCTCGGATTTGGAAGATGAGCACTTGCTTGGGGCTGGTTACCCGTGTGGCTCGGATTTGAGGTGTCATTGTGATTTATTTGAAAGGTTAATAGTGGGGAAGTATTGGGTCTCACGAGACACCGCCGTGAGCCCATTATTCGTTTAAATCCTCATGTGAGTCTAATTCCTCCTGAGAGTTCTCCTCGTCAGGCTGCTCAAGGAAATTCACCCTTGGTTTGAAAGCACTGGGTGATTGGTTTTGTGGGAGTTTGAAACGGCTGTTATTATATTCGCGCTTTCTGCACGTGGAAATTTCATGCCCTGTAGCTTTACAGTAACGGCAGAAAAGATTAGCAGTCCCTTGTGCTGCTGGATTAGATGATTTTTGTGTTGAAGGTGCATTATTAAAATTAGGTTTTGAGGGGTTTAGTTTAAATTTATTATTATTATTATTGGATTTTAGTTCGGGTTGAGCACGTTTGTAAATAGTTTGTAGTATGCGCTCTTCTGATATGGCAAAATTGATCGCTTCATTAAGGGTTTTGGGAGATTTACACCTTACGATGTTGGATATGCGAGGGTGCAAGCCCATAACGAAATGATGGAGGGCAAGGTCCTCCATAGCAGCAGTTCGGCCTGGTAGTTCTTTTGCTTTGGTGTTGGACAATGATATTTCGGTTAAGAGTTGAGACAGGCATGTCTCCATTTTAAGAGAATATTGACTCACCGTCTCCTGAGGACCCTGTTTGTTTTCTTGTAGGTCGGTGAGTAGGTGAGAATAGTGTTTCCTTTCGCTAAACTGTGTTTTGAGGAAGTCTTTTAATTGGTCCCATGATAAGAATTCTTTTATAGAACATGCCACTTCAGCTTTGCCATTGAGTTGACTTAGGATGTATTTGAATATAATGGGTTTCTGTATTTCCGTTGCTAGGTTAAGAGCATTATCGCAGTTAACTAGAAATGAGTTTAAGGTCTCGCGACTACCATCGTATGATTTAATAAATTTAAACAATACATTAAGTTCTAGGCTAGACATGGTTATAGCGGCTAATGTGCGTCTAGTAATACGAGGAGAGTTAGGGGCTGATTTTGATTTTTCGGCTTTGGCTTCTGTATCACTAATGTTTGTTTCAGGAATATCAAGAAATACTTCTTCCTCCTTTGGGTTTAGTTCCTTTGGCATAATTTGGTACACTTAAACTCAATTGAGATTTACAAAATTAATATAACAAAACAAAAAATAATACAAAGTAAATTACGGGACCCTAAAAGCGTTACAGTTAGCTAGACTAAACAATGACCAAAGACTTACAGGATGTGGGCGACTGATAAGAACGCGACGGCGCGGGCGGCCGGGAACATTCCGATGTGGGTCGAGGTCACGGCGTATGATGCCTTACTTGGTAGGTTAATCTCGGCGTTTACGAGATCTGGATCGAAGTACACGAGATCGTGTGTGGTACCGGTACGGCTGCGTCAGGAAGTCAGGCTGAAGTAGAGCACCCTTCGCACAAGGGTAGGGGTTGCGGTTCAGGATGCAACCTCCGTAGGATGACCCCTTCCGGGATCTTTCACGACGAGGGATGATTTGCAGCGACGATTATGAATTTTAGCTGCACTTTGTCACTGCACTTTTCACTGCACAGATTTATTTGGATTTGTAGGATCCGGGGTGAGTCCGTGAGCGGGTTGCGGGCTTAAGCACTGGATTTTCCGGATCCCACCGCTGCCACCAAATGTTACGCGGATGAAGTTAAAAGTCTTTTTAAAAAAAAAAACTATTTTAATCACTGCGTAAAAAAGGGATTTAATTAAGTTCAATACTGAACTACTTATTTAACAGAATAATTATTTCTTTAGGCAACCGCTCGGGTAGAGGTCTAAGCACGGACTGACTGCCGGAGCTTCCTCTGAGACTGGCTAAGGAAGAGGGGTTGCTGAGCAAGCCCGAAGGGTTGCTCAGTCAGCACTTAAGCTGTCATACAGAGGATGTAACAGTTCCAACCTACATTCCACAGCAAAGTTGTTTTTGTGTCTGTGTTATTTTCGCCCTAAGCTTGAGTCGTTCGCTCGCTTGTGTTTTGGTCACAGAAAACCTAACGAACCTAACCTACACTCCGTGGTAAAGTTGTTTTATTCGTAGAAAGCATTCGTTATAAATATTTCCTAATACGATATTGGAAATGTATACAGTTCCTAGGAAATTTATACATTTCACAGAATACGTGTGTATGAAATAATCTTTGAAACAATGTTTAATACATTTCCTTATTAGCTTCGGAATTGTATACTTACATATCCTAGGTATTGTAAAAAATTCCTGAGTTTTATACATTTCCGTTGACATATACACTAGTATTAGTGCTAGTTTCACTGTGCATATATATACATACATTATATAAACAAAATTCTCAATCGACAAATCGGCATCGTTTGCCAAAACACCTCACATGCAATGCAAATGATATTCACAGCGAAGTGACATTTACATAAAACGAGTACCGTAGGTAACAAACAATGCACAGATGACAATGGTCATCAACTCATTATATTGGTTTTTCTTTCTAAATCTATAAAACGTGTTTTTTTTTCACATTTATACACTAAATAATTGGCCAAGTGCGTGTCGGGCCACGCGCTGTGTAGGGTTCCGTAGTTCCGAATGCCAACTTTGAGTTTTTGCCACTAAAAACGTTTAAAAACTAATTATCTATTGAATTTGTATGAAATTTCTTTTTCCGAGTACATTTTATAAGTTGATCGCCTATAACTTTTTAATTTGTATACCCTACTTAGCTCTGATAGTTTTCCTTTAAACTACATTATATATACTATAGCTGTGAATTTTTTCACGTGGCCATATATAACCGTTTAGCAGATAGAGGGGGGGGACACTTGCCTCCAACAATTTTTTTTACTTTAAACCCAAATGTTTCAGAAACGGATCCCTAAATCCAAAAATGGTGTTAACAAGCTCACAATGTTTTTGGAAGCCCTATTCAACGACAACCTACACAATGTGTTTGTCGAGAAAAAAAATATTGACTACCTCTTTACTTGTATGGCAGCTAACCAAAAAAAATATTTTTCCAGATTTTATTTTACGACTTTTTCGCCATGATTAATATACATATCCATGCCAAATTACAGCTTTCTAGTACTTGTAGTTTCTGAGTAGGACCGCGGACAGACAGACAGACAGACATGGCGAAACTATAAGGGTTCCTTGTTTACTACGGAACCCTAACAAACGTCGCTTTAATAAGGCAGAGAACAGTCGATACTTTTTTATGGTTCCGTACCGAAAGGGTAAAAACGTCACCCTATTACTAAGGCTCCGCTAACTAAGGTCCGTCTATCTGTCTGTTACCAGGCTGTATCTCATGAACCGTGATAGCTAGACAGTTGAAATTTTCACACATGATCTATTTCTATTGCCGCTATAACAACAAATACTATACATCTATACATATAATAAAACAGTAAAAAAAGTGTGTCTGTACATTAAATATATTTCCAAAAAAAATATTGGGGGCGATGGAGACGTAGTAATAGAGTAAGAATTTTAAAAAAAATTCTGTCTGTTTGTCTGTTTGTACACGCTAATCTCCGGAAATACTGGACGGATTCGAATGAAACTTTTTTTGTTATATAGCTATTAAGCCTAGGCAACATAAGGTATAAATGATTTTGGAAAATGGAACGCCTGATGCAGAACCATAATGGTCCAGCTAAACTGTACGGGACAGCCGACATACAGCAACATAGAAATAGTATATAGATTATGGTTTGTACATAGTTGTAATAGGTCGCAATTAAAATATCCTTTTATAGTGTTTTTATTCTCCCATAGTTGATAAGGTAATAGAAATACATAGATAGATAGGTGTATACATAGGTAATAGTAGATGCACTTATGTTATAATCATTGTAAATAAACAGATTTTTCTCTTGTCTTTTTATTCCCCAGATAGCTAGATAGCCTAGATAGGTAGGAAATAGTATAACAGATATAGGTGACTCTGATAAGAAAATAGGTTTTCGCTACAAGCAAATAGTCATAGGCTTATAGTTCCTATTAGATTGTTATTATGTGACTTGCTAGATCGTATTAATTAATGTAATAGATAAGAATTTTATATAGTTTATAGAAATAAAAGCCTAAGTACAGAAAGCGTGAACGATACACGGACAGAGGGGCGCGCGCGGGGGGAAGCACACCGCAGCTTCTTATTGGCGCGTTCAATAGGCGGTATCGCAATAGATCGATACAGAAAATTATAGGATATATATACGGCCATATCGGCGTTCCGCACTGCCTGGCCGACTTCGCTACAGACTACTGCCTGCTCGACTTCGCACTACAAGATCGGACAACGGGTTATGAAGAAACAGCAAGACACAGTGGAAATACAGGAAATAGAACGCCACTCTGTCCGCCCGTACGTTCGTTTCGTCCACGCTCGCCGTACCGCTGGGTATATTCACGATTACATCGTGTTCCATTTCGTTTCTTTTGATACATCCCGTTTCTTACGATTATCTGTGTCAAAGTGGTACGGCTTGAGCGCCCGCGATCAACCGCGTCGTGTCACAACGCACAGAGACAGACAGCGCCCGCACATATATAGGAGAGAGACCAACGTGTGGGTCCTACAGTCCGAAAGTACGTAGGTTCGACACCAGCGCAACCAGTGTACGGTTCGTCACGTACATAAACTATAAGAGATATAAAAATGCCGCCTCAGTAAAAGTTGTTCAGCCTGGTGAGCATTTTCCAGAGACATAAAGTCCACGCGAACGAAGTCGCGGGCTTCGGCTAATAATCAAATAAATATTAAAGAGTGGTACCCATACAACCAACGTGATTTTTTATAGATACCCAACGTGATTTTTTTATAGATACGGAACTCTTCGTGCGACTCGTACTTGGGGCCGATTTTATTTACGTATGGTGTTATGAATTTATCAAAAGCAAGTAAAAGGAAGCGATGCGTTAATTTTGTAGCGAAAAAAAACTAAAGAATGACCGATTTCACTGTAAGTGAAATACAGAAAAAATAATTGGTACCTTCCTAATGGACAAAGTAAAATAGGTTTCCATTAACAGGAAGGCGATAAAAATGGTCCTAAAACAATTAAATAGGGAAGATAATTGGTCGTCTCGTGAGACAGAAGTGTTTATAGGGAATTTTATGTTGTAATTTGATTTCGCTTAGGAAAGTAGAGCCGACCTTTCGCCTAAATTTTAATTGAACGAACTTTTCCCCCGCAACTTTATCTTTTCCATCAATTTGATTAACACAGTTCTTTTGATAAGATAAAGTAAAAATTAGATTAAAAAGAGAAATATAAATTTAGTTAAAATTTATATAAGATTGCTTTTTAGAATACCTATGTTAGAATGCACTAAAATATTTAGTAATTGTGGGATAAAAAACCCTTCCAAAATGGTTTTAAAAGAAAACTATTTGGACATGCCATGGAATGGGCATACCAGATGAAGATCTCTATGGCCTAGTAGTCATAATGCATGACATGCTATCACACCGGAGGTCTCGGGTTCGATTCCCGGTCAGGTCAAGATAGAAAAAGATCTTTTTCAGATTGCCCGTGGTCTTGGATGTTTTAAAAGTATGAGTTAGTATCCCATAATACAAGTCTCGAACTTACCTAGGGGCTAACTCAATCTATATGTGATTTATGTTATTAATTAGACAAATGAAAAAAAAGAAAGAGATATTTTCCTCATACCTTGAATGCAGAAGTGTTAAGTATCTGACTACAGTACAGTTTTCAGCCAAGGTTTTAGAACAGTTTTCTATTGCGAACCCTATACAACAGCAGTCCTTTCGGATTTGGCTTGGTTAAGTCCAAACTTTAAAATTTCATTGATATTCGGGCTATAAAAAGGAAGGTATTTTGTTAAACAAACTTCGAAATCTGATAACGAACAAACTCGGGCTAACCGTAAATTAAGTTAGTCAAGTGTTGCCAGGAACAGTTTTCAAGATTTTGGAACAAAGTGTAAAAATAATAGGAACTCATTGGGTTTCATTAGGATAGATATGTCGCAGTTGAATTGTATAATCCGTTGTTATTCAAAAACTCTAGCTGTTTGGCAATACAGCACGGTTTTGTAAAATAGCTGTAAATATTTCAGCTCGATTGTCAATGAGTTACGTAATTACGTTTAACAAAACAGCTAGCGTTGAGATAGCATACAGGGTTCCCATTATTAAATAAAACTGTGTTACCAAACGAAATAATATATGAGGAGACAATAGTTGTTCTTTAATATTTTTATTTTACTCGTGGGATTGAAATAAAACCTCAATTCAACTCCTTACTAAATAATTCAGTCTCCAACATCATAAAACACCAATGAAGAATGATAATCAGCTCGATGCAATTGGATTAGAAATATAGAAATTTTGAAAACCTGACAACTCAATGGCGCAGCGATTTCTTACGGCCAATTGATCCACGTGAATTTTCCATCTTGCCGGAAGGCGGACGTCGAAATAACAATATGGGATCCAAGCTAAAGGTCTGCTTTATTTTTTTCAATCTTTTGCACTCCGAAATCACAAACGATGCCCCCGATGTCTCTCGATAAAAACAGCTTAGTCCCGGAACGCGGCGAAGAATTTATTTTATGGGAGGCCATATTTGTTGTTATGACACTGACACTTCACAAGACCCACAAGTGGCAGAATTCCGAAATAATCGTTCTACAATCTTACGTTAGCTATTTTGTTAAACGTAACACATTGGACGATCTAGCTGAATGATTTTCAGCTTTATTACAAAACCGAGCCGTAGTGCCAAACAGCTAGAGTTTTTAAATAACAGCGGATTATACAATCCAACTGCGACAGATACACTGGGTAACATTTGTCTAATTAATAATTTTTAGGTATTTATTTTACGCTTGCATTTATTTTACGGAAAATAAAACTGACCAAGTTATCTAAAGTAAATAAATCGCATAATAAACGATATCAATATATATTAAAGCCAAAATATTTGTACCTTACTGCCAATGTACTGACACTGACATCATTGATTACTGACCGTTAGAAATACATTCGTTTACCCTTGCAAAATAATCGATCAAAAAACAAAAGAGTAATCTGTTATAATGTCTTCAGTAAAAAATTGATTTGGCGCCCTCATCAAGACTGTACAAGGTCGTGCGTTACACCAGAATCCTAAACTTTGGGACGTCCTCAAATCTGCACACCTGGCAACACTAGTCGTGTCCAGAAACTTATGCAATTCATCACGAAGTTACGAGCTCACGATAAGAATAGCCACAGAATAAAATATGTGGAAAGTTTTAGAGAAAAGGATATTTTTAGTTGTAGCACTTGAGATGTGTTAGGAACTCTGCAGGGAGCGCGTTTATTGCCTAAAATAACATTTGTTTTGTAGAGTAGGGACCATATACATACAAAGTAGTAGGATCAATTTGTCCTCCCGCGTAGATAGGTAGATAGAAGTCACTCAATAGATAATATTATACCTAGGCGTTATCAACTTAAAAAGGCAATTAAAAAAGTGTGGTTGTGAGTGGGGTGTACCTACTTGGAGTTGGAGAGGTCTTATAGGTGTTTATAAGCTTTGTTTAGCTTGTATTTCTTAAGTCGCCTTCTACGACATCCACGGGAGGACTTGCAGTGGTCCTATTCTACTCTGCCGGGAACCACAAGGCAGAATAGAAAGAGTCTCCTACTTAAATTAAATTAATTATTTCTAAATGATATTATCCACTTAAAGTAATTTTCTCTTGGGTGTCATTAATCTTTGTTTCCCGGAACAAATGAAGTTTCGAGGTTAGGTAAATGAGGCTCTTTGAAAACAGCAATTAAGTTACTCTGAAGAAGGTCTTCGTTGGAACCGTAGACGGCCGAATAATAGGATATCTAACGTTAATTCGTTAATTGAATCTAACTTTTAATTAAATGAAGATAGAATAAGGTGCTATCCATACTGCGATGGATTGTCCTTTAGCCAGAATAAGCAATAGGGTTGTGGAGAATTTTTTTTTGGCTCATTTGATAGATTATTAATACGTATCTTTTATTTTCTCTGATTAGCAAATAATGACGAAGATACAGTGCATTTAAATTTCGCATGACATCGCGATCAGCTTCGATTTTTAACCAAATATGACGGAAATCACCCCCCACTCCGAAACTTTGAAGTGCTATGTTTGTAAATTTTGACTACTATGCAAAACGAAAAAATATGGGTCCTTTAACTTTGGATAATCTAGTTGACGGACGATACAAAATAAAAATTTTAATTGTTTAAGGCAAAAATACAAGGGTCTCTATACTTTGACATCTTCGACCCACCAGCTCTTACAAATGACAGACGGGCGGGATTTATCAGCACAGGCCACAGCAATAATTACCTCACCAAGAAAAAATATCACTATAGCCTTGCTGGTAGAGGTTCCTTGAATGATGCATTGTCTGGAGACATTATATCTTGTCCTGACGCCATGGCCCAGCTTTGACCCGGATTAGTATGCTTATATAATATGTTTAAAAAACCCTGTCCGATCCAATAAGGTACTGTTGGGTAGCTTGTGTAGGTTCTATTTATCGATTTGTCTCATCCTAGAAATCGCAAAAAAATCTGCGGTTCCATACGAAATTAAATACCTACCGTTTCGAAATGTATAAAGCTGCAGATTGTGATTTCAGGGTTGAATATACACAAGCTACCCAACATTACATTAATGGATCGGACAGGATTTATTTAACATATTGTATAGGACACATAAATGTTCGGGCCACGGCACATCATTTGAGAAACCCGTGTTGCTCTTTGGTTTACACATTCGATTGAAAACCTCGTTGCATAAAGCGTTAACTGTACCGACACGGAGGTTGTCCTTTATTTCTTTACAATCTCAATACTTAATATTTTATTGCCATAAAGTACATAAGATGTTAACAATACAATTTAAAATCATTTATGGACTCTGTCGGGCACACCAATTTGGCTAGAAAAGAGGATCTCAATCAATATATGTTTGAATGTTGCCATATTACTTCGCCGGGTGGTTTCCGGAAATGTAGAATAGGGCTACTCCAAGTCCTCCCGTGGATGTCGTAAAAGGCGACTTAGGAAATACAAGCTAAACAAAGCTCATAAACATCAATGAGACCTCTCCAACCCGTCTAGCCAGCGAGGAGAGTGTAGGCCAAGTCCTCTAGCTGCTCGTGCCAAGTACATCTCAGGTAGTAAAAAGAGGGTCGTGCTCCTGCAGTGGAGACAAAAAGACCTGATGATGATGATGATGTGACTACAATATTTTTCTCAACTTTTATTTTAATCAAACATTGCAAAATCCATAAATTCTTTCCGTTAAAAGTATTCCTATATGTACTTTACGAACGGGAGGAAACATACGCCGTAATTACAAGCCAAACTGACGAAGTTTTAATTGATGTGTCATGTTTGCAGAACCTAACTTGTTTACATGTATCATTTACTATGTTGTTGAATATTTATGAAAGCATTACTGCCTGCAATTAGAAAAAAATATGTACTATCTAAGGCCCCTCGCCCACTGCGACTTTTAGTAGCGATGCAGTCGCGCATTTACGAAACGCGCGACTGCATCACTACTAACGCGCGACAGTCGCATTTGCAACGCGATACAGTAATGATGCTAACGAGCTACAGCATCGCGACTGCATCCATACAAAACGCGCGACCGTCGTGCGACCGTGTCGAAATACGTCGGGGCGAGACACATCGGGGGGATGCATCGCGACTGCATTGTGTTCAGGTGGGCGAGGACACACAGCTAGCGACTGCATCGCGACTGTATCGATGCAAATACGCGACAGTATCACGACTGCATCACTACAAAAAGTCGCGGTGGGCGAGGGGCCTAAGTATCTGTTTGAATATACTTTTGCTGAATATGCATAAGGTGTGTGCGTCAAAACTAAACTCGATCGATCGAAAAAAATCTGCTTAATATGTATAGTTACTACTTGTCTACTTTGTCGTTTGTCTCAATTTCGGAGTAAGTACCTAGTTGACCAAGCGAGGTTGCATTTCTCAACCGATTTGAAAATTACACAGATGTTATTTGTCAATGCAGTTATTCGAAATTTTTCAAAATGGCGGAAATATTTGGGTAAAAAAACTTTTAAAATGTCATATTTCAGCCATTTGAAAAAAATGTGATCCGTATACTTTAGTTGTGGTCACATATCAAAGTGTAATCCTTCCGTGGGTGTACACCTCTGCACGGTTATCGAGCGCATCATTACTGCGTCTTTTAGTTAAAGCATAATACAAGAACTTGCTCAATTTTTCTTTGAATGGAATATTGCAAAAATATCCATTTATCTCCTTCAAAAGCTTTTCTACCAAGGACCAATCAAGATAGTCTCAATACAGTACGATTGGTATGAAAAACAAGGTTGGGACGAAGGTCTAAACATACTGGTGACGTATTTTTTGAAATCACTTGTCACATTACGAAGGGTTTGCGCGAGCGTTTCCAAACGGGCGCATTTTTGAATCGGTAATTTGCGAATTGTCTTGACCACTCGTAATTTTGACATTCGTAGCGTAGATACCTATGTCATCGAAACCAATCATGGGAAATCCGTTCCATTTCACGTTGCTTTTTTATTCATGTTCGAGTTTTAAGAAAAGTATTGACAAATTATCGATGTATTCTGCGTAAAACAATACTGTTTTTCCCTGACACGACGGTATTAAAAATACGATCAATTTTTATTTTACGCGAGCGGTGAGTTGGAAAACTACACGTTTTGTGTTTTGCTGAGTCCCTCAATGAAAAATAGCACTCCAGGACTAACGGGAGCAAGCATCACCGTAATTACAAACCAAACTGACGAAGTTTTAATTGATGTATCGTGTCGTGTCAGCAAAACATAACGCGTGTTAATTAACTTGTTTACATGTAAACATTAAAACTGTCGTTGAATATTTATGACACCATATCTGCATATCTATCTGAATTAGATATTTTGATGTCCGATGGCCCTGAAAGCAGGAAATAGATTATACAGGACATGAAAGAAAAAAGTAGAGATCACAGTAATAAGATAATTTTCAATATTGTTTTCTTCATCACTGAGGTGAATACATGGTTTAAGAAAATGTACTGTAACTATTTTAAGAATGGATTTAATCTATACTTCTCTATTGCTTTTTATACTGTTTGGATTTGTTGCCCGGAGATCCCTTGAAGCAATCAAAGGACCTTTCACTAACCTTTGATTGTATAGTTAAGGTTAGGGTTAGGAATAAAGAAGTGAAAAAATAAAAATGGGCTCAGGACTTATATCCACAGAGTTGTTAAATACAAACTGGGATCAGCTGATCAGCTGATCGCGCCATATCACTTTTTAGTATAATATTTTTTTTATATATATCTTTTTTTAGCATAATATCTTTCTTTCTCACATTAATCATTCTATTTATGGCCTGCTTGTCATTACATCAAGAAGATCAAGAGAGGTCAAGAGAGCAGAAAGAAAATTCAATAATTAATTATGAAGTGTAGGGCAGCCTGAAAAGTAAAGTGGTCGCATAAACAGGCGGGTTACTCCATGCAAAAGGGACGTTACTGCGCATCCGTGTTTCAGTGTCAAGCAACTATGAGCACTAAAGTACGATGTTGTGGCGACCTCAACGCCACTACAAGGAACTAAAAATCACAAACAACGATGAACCATAGTTCCCAAGAATCATACGAGATGGCGCCAGCAGAATCTACATCTCGATCTCAGAGTTCTGGTAGCAACTGACTATACAACCTCCGACGATACACCGTCGGAGCCGCAGTTCCCCAGGCGCAACACCATGGCTGGCGGGAAGATCACCTCGCTCCCGCTACAGATGTTATAGTTTTTTTTGACATAGTAGGACGTCACTGTCGACGACTAACGCATTATTTATGGAGTCACCTCCCAGCTTGTGTGTTTAGAACGTCGGACCCTGAGAAGACTGCTTATTGTCTCAGGTAAGCAGGCCTCTATTTGATCATTTCACAATTTCCTATTACAGTTCACAAAAAGCTCTACCGCTTTAATATGATGATAACATTGTAAAAGCTCTCATATTTAAAAAAAATATTAAAACAAAGCTGAAGATACTAATTCAAAAACAATTTTTGTAGCATTGCCATACAACATGGCAATGCTGTTAGAAATCTGACTATCTGAGTAAGTTACTACGGGGCAGCGATTTTCCGTAGTTACATCGAAAATGAAACCGCGAAATAAACGTAGATCAAAATGTATTAATGAACTAAATCTACTAAGTTTCAGCTCATTAGTAATAATCCCTGTTTCGAACATCGACTGTTACGGAATGAGGCCAAATCTAATAATAGACGTTTCTCGTTATGTACGATACTCTTATTTAGGAGAGTTATTGGCAAGCTGCTAAATAATGTTCTGACTGATAAAGGTGACTTTGCATTACTTTGTATTGCTAGTGTGTTTTGATGAAGAAACTTGTAGATAAAACTTGCAACCGGGATGCAGAGAGGCCAAATTGTCAAAAGTTTATTGTAAAGAGTATTCCTAGTTGATGTAAGGAGTACTTACCCAAAAAACGAAGAGCATACATGAAAAGAGTAATAGTGTTGACGAAGCAAAAGAGGTTTGCAAGGATCGAAGAAGTGGATATTCATAGTTTCTGCCTTTGCCATGGGAAAGAGGCGTGATAATACGAGTAACATTTCGGTATCTACCTATTATTTAGTACCTTCCCCTATTAGAATAATAAATAAATAAATTTATAGGGACAAATTACACTGATTGAGCTAGCCCCAAAGTAAGTTCGAGACTTGTGTTATGGGATACTAACTCAACGATACTATATTTTATAACAAATACATATATAGATAAACATCCAAGACCCAGGTAAATATCTACATAACGTAATCAGATCATCGCGCCTGTTTCATACATACAGGGTGACTTTTTAACCACCAGCTAAATTCTTGGAGCAAGTTCTATCCATGATACTGAACTACTTCCCATAAAAACAATTAACGAAAAACGAAAACAAAAAATCGGACTCCCCTACAAAAAGTTGCTACAAAAATTTGGCTGGTGGGCAACAAGTCGCCCTATATATTGTAATAGATGAATGAAACTTACTTTACAATATAAATGTGTAAATACATACTTAAATATATAAATCATGTGTTTATTAATTTTGCACGGGTTATACACGGAGAGTAGACAGAACAGGCCGTTAGACGATCATCACTAGGGCGAGTGTAAGGAGCAGCGACATCACATTTTCATTCCTAATGGGATAGACATATTTAGGTCGTAAGACAACCCACTTTTAACGACACGGTGGGCGTGAAGATAAAAACCAGAATCAATGATGACGTGGTTTTTTATATGATGTCAGATTCTCACCCATTTCCTCGTTCTATTTTTAACGACGTTTTTCTTTTCTCCCACACCAAAGTAAAAAAGAAACTTTTATAATTTATTATTTCAAAAATTCAGCACTTATTTGAATTTCAAATGCCCCTTGTTTACTGTTATTGAATTATTAAAAGCATTTCCTTGTATCCAAGCTATATTCCAAAGTTACTTCCTATTTTTTATTCCCCAATATTGTTTACGACCTGTTGCATAGCACGTTGTTATGAAAGTCCTTGAAACTTTCTTCCTTTCCTGCAATATTATGTAAGTAGGTAGAAAATTAGATTTTTCTTTACGAGCGACAGACAAGACATAAAGAAAATGTCGTAGTGTCATTTTGTGATAGACAAATAGAGAGACTTGTTGGACATTAAACATATTTTTCTTAAATTTGTATTCCAGCTCTAGTGTTCTCGCTGTATTTTTTTTCGATTACTAGAGGTATAATTCAAAAGTTGAAAAAAAGGATTATGTATAAAGTTATCATTAGAATAAGGTGTAGCTAACGATTTGTAGGCGATAGCCTAATGGCCTGATTAGAGTGGGCATTTTTGTTTCGTCCATCACTATGATACTGTTATCAAATTTTCTTCTGAATTTTCCCCGCCTCGACGCCATCTACCGGCGTCTGTATTAACGAATCATGTAGCACATTTTCATTCCGCCGCACCCAATTTTCCAGTCGACCGTACTGACTTCTTAGTTTCAGAGCGCGGCGCTAGATGTCACTAAACTGAAATTTTCAGGAAGTTTATTTTTTATATAATACGTAGATTTTTAAAATTTAATATCTACTTATATAAAGAAATGCAATATAAAAGAAACCATACCTACTTGTTTATTTATTTATTTTTATTGTTTGAAAGCAAGCAGATTAATAGGAATAAAATGATCAATTTATAGATTTTCCGTTCACGTACGTGAAACCTGCACGTTTGTCCCATTTTGTGGCAAAATTAAATTTTTTTAATTACAGAGAATACGTGAAACTTTGTAACTCGTTGTCACGGGGCCTAAAACGTGCTTGGGATACGTAAAATTCACTGCGCAAATCATGAAATACTCGTACGTGTAGGTACTTACTTACATTTTAGTGCAGTTATGGTGCAATTTATAATTTTATAAATTAACCTCATAAAGATTTACGTGTATATCCTACATGGGTTCAATATAGAACTTGGGATCATCATCGTCATCATCAGGTCTTTTTAGTTTCCACTGCAGGAGCACGAACCTCTGTACTACTAGAGCCATACTTGACCAGAGATGTCAGAAGAATTGGCCTACACTCTGAAGAGCTACTGATGTTAATAAGCTTTGTTCAGTATTTTTCCATGTCACCTTCTACAACATCCACAGAAAGACTTGGAGTGTTCTTATAGGTACTACTCTGTCCAAAACCACACACGTATGCAGGCAGTAGTGACGACTTGCTGACGACTCGGAAACGATATTATTCTTGACACTTTTTAATTTTAATATTTTTTCACTAACAATTTGGACACCATCAAATTTAGTACACTCAGATAGAAAAAGTTTTAATTATGTGAAAAAAAGCGTTAGCAGATGAAAAAATATTTTAAAGTGGCTTTAATAAATTGCTTTGTGGACTTATACTTGGACATGTACTTGAATGGTGAAAAAAAAACTAAAATCACTTAAATCATATATTTGGTATAAAAATCAACATCTTATAAATATTGGTTAATCTACAATAAAATCACATAAACAATATTTCGACAGCAGTTGTATTTAATCTATGTACTAGAATATTGTCTGTTTCCCAAATAAATAAATATATCTATATTGAACTGATTATTATCTGTGATTTTTAGTATTAAGATTAAAAAAATAATAAGTAATGCCAAATCAATTAATGTGACTGTTGTCGAAATATTTTTTATGTGATTTTATCCTAGATTAACCAATATTTATAAGATGTTGATTTTTATACCAAATATATGTTTGTGATTTTAGTTTTTTTTTTCATTATTCAAGTACATGTCCAAGTATGTCCACAAAGCAATTTATTAAAGCCACTTTTAAATATTTTTTCACCTGGTAACGCTTTTTTTCACATAATTAAAACTTTTTCTATCTGACTGTACTAAATTTGATGGTGTCCGAATTGTCAGTGAAAAAATATTAAAATTAAAAAGTGTCAATTCGGACCGAGTGTCCGAATAATATCGTGTCCGAGCCGTCAGCAAGTCGAGTGACGTGCACAAATATTTTTGACAGAATAGGTACACTAATCTTACCTAAATTACGAGAACGGCTGTATATCAAGGAAAATCATTTTCGCTAGTATCTGACATAATAATATGGTTAGCACAGGGTAAACAACTTCTACGTGTCTGTACAAAATGCACGGTTTTGGCAGGCAGTATAATAATGAGTCGTTTTCCAGTGAAAAAAAAAATGAGGTTAAAAACATTGTCAAAAGATGGCGCTTAAGAGTTTGAAATCGTTACTTCAAAAATGAAAGAGGCCGTTTGGTTCAATACTTGTAGTAAATTTGTAATTAATTAAACAATCTTGTATTTTTCTATTATTTAAGTATAAAAAATACATATTTACAAACAATAATATATTTTTAGCTGAATTTAATAAAATAAAAATATTAAATATTCCAAAACGTAGTGATTATATTCTCTTTGATTCCAAAGACAAACTCTCACTATGAACATTCTATATGAATTAGACATTGACAGATCTATTTATGTGATTGCTGGCGGCATCTATGTCACGTGAAGGAACTAATTTTTTTTTAAAGAAAACGCCTCATTACCGGGCCATGACAGTACAATGTTTGGGAAACACTGCCGTAGACTCATTAGAAACTGTGGTTTGTTCCCGAAGTGCCATTTTTGAAACGCGGAGTAACCTAAACAAATGGTTTTTCCATACAAAAAATCGTTCGTTTAGTGACTCCGCGTTTAAAAAATAGCACTTCAGGTGACGGCCTCGTAGACAAATTCTACGTGTCTGTATGAAATGCACGCTACTGGCAGGCATGTTATGTTTGAGAAACCTGCAGTAGACTCATTAGAAACTGTGCTTTGTTCCAGGTGACGGCCTCAAGCTGGCCTCATCGTGTTCTGGGAGCCCGGCGCCGCCGCCGGTGCAGTGGCGGATGCGGAGAAAACCAGGTAATTATTACAAATTGCATTAATAACTTGAATATTTAAAAAAAATTATACTGTCTGGCTGAGTTGCTCCTATAAGTATTTATTTATTTATTTAACTTCATTACAATATGCATGTAAATGGCGGACTTAAGGCCAGGGGCCTTTTCTACCAGTCAACCAACAGGTGATGCTGAGAAAGTAATCTTTTGGGGTAAGTACCTACAAGAGCACCTAGCTAAAAAAGACAAAAAGAAAGGAGTAAACATATAATTATTAAGTAAGTATAATATATAGTCGTATAATATATATCGTGGATAAACCTACACATAAATATACATAAATAAAATTCAAAAATAAACCATACATAAACTACTTAAATACTACTTATATAGCCGGTGACAGTTTTCGGAGATAATGTGCACGCACTGCTCTCTTAAACGCAAGGCGAAATTCAGCTTTCCGGATACCGACTGGTAAGGCGTTCCAAAGACGTACAGCTTCAACGACAAATGAATTATTATAAAACGCAGTCCAGCAAAGTGGCGTATCAAGAAGGAGATTGCTTGAAGAGCGAAGAGTTCTGACGTGGAAATAACCCAGGAAGGGAAATTTGGTTTTAAAATAAGCAGGAGTTTTAGAATCAAAAAGTATGGAATACAGAGTATTGAGGATATGCAAACTACGCCGCTGTCGAATAGGTAACCATTTTAACTGAGATCGGTAAGCCGAAACATGGTCGTGTAAGTATGTGTCGACCTGCTCAAATTCCGCTGTATCGTCATCCGACATTTCCGTCGTGAGCGTCTTGATGATGCATAAACAACGTGACGAAGATTAGACAACTACAATCAAACAATTCCTCCTGGATTTACCATGGTCGGGTAAAAACGCGTCAAATTGATTATAGGAGTTTTTTTCCTCATTTTTATTCTTAGGCATTTTTATTTTGGACATTTTTATGATTTGGACATTAGTAGCGTAAATCATGTCTCTGCTCTAAATTTTCGGAGTCATACAGCTTTTTCGGGAGTTAAGTGTCATATTCTGCACAAGTATGAGTACCTATAAGTCATGGTATAATAAAGTACCTTTATAGGCAAAGTGTAGGTACCTATAGTCTTATACTTTGCCAAAGGTATACTTCCCATTTCCTTAGGTAAGTGTATTTCGAATAGAAAATTTGCGTACCTACACTGAAAGGGAAAAAGTCGAACGGAATTCTGAAGTGGATTTCTACAGAAACTGATCATGTGGAAAACGTTCAGGAAAACCGTTCCACTTTATGATTCCAATGATTTCACGATACAGAATTCAGACACACTTAATTTAATTTCAAGAGAACTGCTTATGACTCATGGGAATACATATCCCGTTTTAACATACAGGACGTCTTGGATCCTGATTGTATTTCCGTAGTTTATTATTGCGATGAAAAAATCCTACTTAGCTGAGGCAGAGATGGAATTAAAGAGATTGTTTGTTATGTGGAGTATGCCCGATGCATCATCGGTGTTAGTATGTATGTGTTTTGTTAGACTTGAGCGTGGTCAGTCCCGGCTTCAAATGTACAGTAAGCCAAAGAGATACCTGATCAGGCCCTCAACCTATATCGAACTTTCTCCTTAATTGAAATTAATATTAACCAGAATAAGTATATTGAAAAAGACTTCATTGACATCTTCCTGAACACATTTTTTCATATTTATATTCAGTTAAAAAGCAACAATCAATAATATATATTTATATTCAGTTAAATACAACAATCAAGGTAGATTTAAAACTCGTCAAGTATCTCTTTGGCTGACTGTACTAATCATGACTTAAACACTGACGGAACTAGATAGCTAGGTCTATTTGGCCGAAGGCCACGTGTATAGCGTGACTGTAGGCGAAAGAGAGTCAAATTGACTGGTTGCTAGCCGCATCACCTAACATCGGAGAAATCATCTCCGATTTTAACTTATTCTGTCGAAAATTGCGTGAAACGAAGCAGCTGGTACTTTTAAATGATTTACTTTTTTTTCTGCCAGATTAGGTTGGATGGAAGATACCGACTTCGCACGACTAGTATCATGTAACGAGTACCTATACTCAAACATTTAGAAACATTATATTTATCTCGAATTTAATTATAGATACTTGAAACGTATGGATCGTCTATATTACTTTTATTGACAATCCACAGAGGTTAGATAATTTCTTTCAAACCTTATATCACATATTTCTATGACAAAATTAAGAAAAACTTAGCCTAAAATCATACTCCGAAAATGCTCCCCTAAAAAAATATTTCTTTAAACTTTTCTCACTACAAAACTCACAAAAATTTTCGTCTTGTAGATCAACGAACAATGTACATTGTCTATCTGTTTAAAGTCCTCCGTCATCAATTTCTTTGACGTCATTGCTGACGTCATCGGCCCCTTTTATTTGCTAATTGGCGCTAATGGATCCTAGTATGATGTGGAGATACGATCTAGCAATTATATTCTAGCCTCGTCGATTCCCCAAGGCTGTTACACGTGTTGAGGAATTGTCATTGAGGGCAGGGCTATATCCAAGCATGCCACGTAAGGCAAGGTATTTCTATACTGATATAATTTTTACTCGTAGTATAAAAAAATAATAAGATCTCCCTTTTTAGGGTTCCGTAGTAAACAAGGAACCCTGATAGTTCCGCCATGTCTGTCAGTCTGTCTGTCTGTCCGTGCGCAGTTCTACTCAGCGGCTATAAGTACTAGAGAGCTATAATTTGGAATAGCTATGTATATGAATCAAAAATTAATATAGAATTTTAGATTTTTTTAATTTTGAATAATTAAAAAGGTAAATACAGCAAAAAAATTTTTTTTATGCTATCTCTTATAGGTAATATGGGAGGCATTTTTTTTTCTTGACTTACCCATTTTGTGTACGTATCTCACTGAATAGGTTTTTTAAAAATGTTGTAAGCTTGTGAACACCATTTTTCGATTTAGGTATCCGTTTCCATATATTAATATTTGGATTAATTATGCAAATTTTTGTTAAGAGTCAAGTGTTTCCTCCCTGTATCTGATAAATGGTTATTTGTAGACACGTGAAAACTTCACAGTTTTAGTATATATAATGAAGTTTAAAGGAAAATTATCAGAGCTAAGTAGAGTTTATAAATTCAAAAGTTATAGGCGATCAACTTATAAAATGTACTCGGAAAAGGAAAATTTCATACAAATTCAATAGAAAATAAGTTTTTAGACGTCTTTTATGGAACCCTAAACTGCGCTTGGCCCGACACGCACTTGACCAAATATTATTTTTTACTATGTACTTTACTGCAATCATTATCAAAAGCATACACACTGGTTTCTGTCTATGTCATAAATGTCATAATCATCATAATATCAGTTACAAAAAGTTCATCGCTGGACACAAGCCTCCACCAATTTTTTTTTATTGGGAGTACCCTATGTCCTTCCCCGAGTCTCGAACTATATCCATACCAAATTTCATCCAAATCGGTTCAGTATTTTAAGCGTTAAGAGTTAACAAACCAACAAACAAATATACAAACTCACTTTCGCATTTATAATATTAGTAGAATAGGAGAATAGAATAGAATAGGATAGTAGAATAGGATAAGGTAGGTATATATGTATAGGTACATCATTAGTCTATCAAACTTTCCCTGCCATAAATGATTATAATTTTTTAAAGAAAAATATTTTAAGGGCAGAAATTAGAATTTTCAGAATTTTAAGTACTTCCCTATTTACCGATCGCTGTAGGGTTACGGTATTTTTTCCAGTATACTTTAAAACATAAACTTCAAAATTATAAAAGTAATCATTCAATTCTCTCATTGTGTTATTTTTTAACGTCAAAGGCATACCTTTTTTTAAAATCAACTATACAACTTACACTATCACGTCTTTATCTCTAATAAATAGTCAGCTAGGGTATTTTGGCAGCAGCTCAGGTCTGGTGGCTTCAAGCAAACAGAGCCCTGTGCCATAAAACCCAAAGGCCATTTTCATAGCGAGGGTTTACAAAAAGATGCAAAAGGACTCAAAATCCTGTCAATCAAATCGACGTTTGAGAATGAGAATTCTAAAAGTTCTAACACTGCCAGCCCTGACTGAACTTTCGCCCCACCGGCCTTTCTCGAAGTGTTTTCGATATTCGTAATTTGTCCGACAATTCCTGAAGTTGATGGGGCTTTTAACAAAATTTGTTTGTGAGTCGTCGTAATGGAATAAACGGAACACTGTCTTTTATAGGGGTGGGCGATACAAATCGTATATAGATATTGAATCTATATATTGTAACAATATCGAAAATCCGATATCGGCTTAAACTTGAATCTATATATCGTACGAAACACTATATTGCTAAAACTATCCGAACCAAATTTGATCAGCGATACGCGCGCGATGGAATATCGTTCGAATTGTGAGAATCAAACCAAATCGAAACGAATGAATAGTGCCAAGTGGCAGAGTGATTGCCCCGAACTTAGCCGACAGTAGCCGAAACGGTTTGCGTACTGCCGCGCCAGCGCGCCTCTCCCGCCGTCCGCGCGCCTTGCACTTCGACCTTATGGCCTTATAAATACGCCTGCATTTGCAATACATTTAAGTCGGTATAATCGTATATTTTGTGTATTTAAAAATATTTATTTAAATAAACCTACTCAGTATAATTAAGTACCAAAGCTAAGCACACTTAACATAACATTGCAATTACATATCTTCCTTTTTTACGCATTATGCCAGTATTTCAAAACATACAATATTGCAGTGCAGCCAGTCCTAAGCCTGGTTAAAGTATGAAGGGCAGTTCATTACGATAGTCATATTACTTGCATTCATTCAACAAGTATGTGTAACTTAGTCAAAAATCATATTACGAAACATACGACATGAATATAGTGTTTTTCCGTTGCGATGTAAATAAAAAGCGTATGGGTACTCGTCAATATATAGTTTCAGAAAATATAGTGTTTCAAAAACCGATATCCAAAATCGATATATAGTTTCGATTCGATACTGAAAAAAAGCGATATTGCCCACTCCTAGTCTTTTAATAGCAGACTTCAAGTGGGTGTACGGAAGCGCTATTTATAACTTTATGTCTTTATTAATAGGTAGGTGCAATCATTGGAGTGATAGAAGGTTCATTTTGATATAACTTCAAAATCCCTTCTCGCATTCGATAGGTTTATTCCTAGTTCGATTGTGGGCGGTGCTGGTGGGTACAGTCCTTTCTAAATTTGATACCTGATGCTTATGTAGGTTGTTCATATGCTTACTTGTAAAACTTCCAAAATAGGTACTTATTTTCCAGCGTTAGAGTTTTTTGAGCTCATCTTCATTACCTAAAAAAAATTGTGAAAAACAAAAAATGATTCTATGGTAAAGATCAAAGTTGCAAGCATACCTGCGCAAGTATAAAAATGATGCTATGTTCTAAAAGTCGTACACAAGCCAGGTCGTTTAATTTTTTTTTATCTCATCTATTTGAAAAACCTTACTGCTGCTTCTCTCGGTACTGAAAAGTAAAAAGAGAATCTCTAGGTATCAAAAACAATTTAGAAACTAAACTCGAGTGATATATATGTAAAATCAAAATTAATCTTAGCAGTCTAGTAAAAAAAAAAAAAAAGAAATTTAAAAGAGTTTTAGACAATAAATAATTTTCATAGGCGTCATAATTTTTTTTTCGTCTTTGATTTATTATTGTATTCTCAGACCGACAGAGATTTTTGTAAGTTTGAAAACTTTTTTATAATTTAAAGCCGTTAGTGAATATCTAGTTAAACTTAAAAAATAAAAGGTTATAAAGTACCACGCGAACAAAGTATGAGTGAAAATTTTATAAGTTGATGTGCTCTTTAAAAAAATTTTTTCTTTGGACCAAATCAAGTGATATTGTGTAGAATGGTGTAATCATATGACCCAAACACAGATGCGCAAAGTTAACAAATATCTTTTTTAAAATAAGGGTCATTATCGGGGGACACGTCAGGAAATTTAAAAAAAGTTTTGCAAACCCTACTCTCTATGCGCGTTCAACTCGCACTTGGCCGGTTATTAAACTTCGGAAGATATACATAAATCCCTCGCTTCACTCAGACAGGAATCAAAGTAGAGCTCTCGCCTTAAAAATATTATCTTTACCCCTTGTAGCACAATCTACTGTATTTAATTCCCTTAATGTAGTGTTAATTAGATTCCCGGGAAACTGTTAATACCAATGAAAGTATATCAGCTCCAAGCTCCAAGCAAATAAATTGAGCTTGACACAGACCTCTGGATGATCACACTTTAATTTAGAAACGCGTGCCTTAATTATCTTCTTTTAGGGCCTAAGCAGACAGGTGTATTAAATTTCCAATGAGAATTTATGTAGGTATAAAGTAGTACGTTAGGATTTGACTACATCCTAGTTTTAACCGTAATTTTATACCTATGAACTATCGCACTTTTATTAAAATACAAAAAACCTCTCACACATAAATACATATGTAACGGATAACACAAGCAGATGAAAAAAGAGAGAAAATTATGGTAAACTGTTGCTATGGTTATTAAGACATGATTTTATACCATATCTTAACCGGTTACAAAAAATATAAAAACAACTTGCGAATTGATAACCTTTTTTAAATCGGTTAAAATATGGTTATGTTTTTATATTAGAAAAGTGATTTAAAAGCATTCCAACATTTCCAACTAAATAGACAAGCTCTTAATAAAACAAAATCCAGTATCTACCGATGAACCAAATTTCTGTTAATTTGTTGCAGCAGAATTAGTCATTAAATCAAAACATTCGTACTATTATGAATTTGTATTTTATGTATATGTATGTATTTATGTATAAGAATATTTATGTGTATTGTACTGTACTTATGTATCTAAGTAAACTTGTATTAGTATGTAGTGTATTTTTAATACATCTTTCGCAGCACCTATCGCATTTAGATTAAAATTTTCTGTTTTCCTACAGGTTATCTGGTAGAGAATGCATTAGCATTAAGTTCACCTTTTGTACCATTGTGGTAAATTCATTTTTAATAAATAAATAAATCTGAAAGCAATGTGTCTGCTTAGGCTCTTAGATATGTAGAGAATAATGAACGAAAACATTTTATTTTCGCTTGATTTAACATTTCACATTCGTGATTATTGTAAGAACAAAGTTTAAATGAAGGCCCCTAAAATATTCTGGCATTTCGTTCCTCCCACGGGTTAAAATGAACCCTTTAATTTAGTTAGGCTTTCCGTGGCACTGCGCTTAGTAATTTAAATTGTAAAGCTATGCTTTTTAATTACGCTGTAGATTCAGCAACGAATGTTGAAAACCTTTTGGAGTTTATAGTCTTTGAATGTGTAAGTTAATAGAGAATATGCACGAATTTTTTTAATTTGCTTAATAAAGTACAAACTGGGCTGCAGAGTGTGCGAACCATATAAATGCATCTGCGGCTCTATGGTGGACGCCAACGGTTAACACGCACTTAGTTGTTGTCGGTGCACAGGTAGGTTTCCGCGTCACCATGCACTCAATGATATAGTCCGTCGAGCGTTCGTTTCAGCAAACGTTCCCTGCATCCTAGAGCCACCAGGCCTCAGCAGATCAGACGGTAAGAGACCGGACAGCCTAACGTTGGTACCGTGGAAGCATGGGAGATGCGTGATCTGGGATGCCACGTGCGTCAACACTGTGGCCGCCAGCCACCTCAGTCGTACTGCGGGTGCAGCAGCGGCCGCTGCCGAAGATGCAGCACATAGGAAGCGGCTCAAATACGCAGCTATGGAGCCCCACTACTGTTTCGTGCCCATAGCTGTAGAGACCATGGGCTGTTGGGGCACGGACGCAAAGCGTCTTTTTAAGGAATTAGGGCACAGAATCGCTGAAAGAAATGGTGACTCTCGCTCTGACTCGTTTCTGGTGCAAAGGATGGCCATTGCGATACAGCGTGGTAATGCAGCTAGCGTTTTGGGCACTTTTGCACCAAAAACGATTCAGGGCGGGTTTTAATTGTATTTATAAGTTGACATTATGTGTAGTAATAGTGACAATATGTAATGATTTAAATGATTTATAAAATAAAATATAAAGTTATTATTAACCACAGTAAACAAATATGAAAGAATTTATAATATATCTTAATCAGCGACGAACTTGTGATACTTTAAAGTTTCAATTAGAAAGAGAAGTCCGATATAGACTGGTGACGTCAATGTCCATGTCATATATACATTTGCCATAAAAAAATGGCGTTTTGGCGAGTGATATAGACATATTTTCGTAAAATCGTTATTATCTCGGTCCTTTTTCAACCAATTTTTATTTTGTTTTCACTGTTAGTACACAACAATATTTTTTATGCATATTCCTTATTCATTAACCCTGTAAACAAGAACCAATATGAATTAATGATAAACGGAGAATCATCACCAACATCAACTTAGTCTATGTTGATGAATCCTGTTTCGAAAAGAGAAGAAGTCAAATTTGTTCAGAGGAGGTCGTACCAATTCTGAACATAAAGAATTGGTACGACCTCCTCTGAACAAATTTGACTTCTTCTCTTTTCGAAACAGGATTCATCAACACAGACTAAGTTGATGTTGGTTTGTTATATAAATAGATTCAGAGGAGTTACTCCAAAAGCGGTGCGCAAGACAGACGTTTACTGCGTATTCGCATTTCAGTGTCAAGCAACATTACGCTCTAATGTATGATGACAAAGTCTAATTTGGTTTGACGTATAAATATTATTTTATGGATTAACACCCCTGATTGCTATTATGTCACAAAAAGAGGCGCCTTTTTAGAGTTCCATAATAAACAAGGGTAAATATTTATAATTATGCCGAAAAAGTGGTTAAATAGAGTATTTTTTTCTATACTAACCTAAATGCCTTTTAATAATATTGTGAGCTTGTGAAAATCATTTTTCGATTTAGGGATCCGTTTCCGAAATTTTTGTTTTATGGTGCTAATTTTTGTTAGTGTCAAGTGTCCTCGTCTATCTGCTAATCCGTGAAAATATTCACGGCAGTAGTAAATATAACGAAGTTCAAAGGAAAACTATAAGAGATAAGTAAGATTACAAAATCAAAAAGTAATAGGCGACCAACTTAGAAAATGTAGTCGGAAAAAGAAAATTTGAAAAAAATAAATAATAGAAAATTCCCTTATACACAAAGTTGGCATCCGTAACTACAGAACCCTACACTGTGCGTGACTCCATACGCACTTGGCTGGTTATTCATAATCATAATGTTTTATATCTAAAAACCGACTTCAACACTTAACTACACAGCCAATTTTGATAAAACTTCTATGGAACTACATGACAACCCTTTCAAACAAAAAATAAAATATTAACAAATTTTCCGAATTCTTCATACATACACATAAAACAGTAGAACATACATTAAAAAACACATATATAAATTTGAATTGTTTACCTCCTCTTTTTTTAAGTCGGATAAAAAGGACAATCGCGTGCCCAGTCCATTAACGTTTCAGGTTTCCAAATTACAGTCTCATAAAAAATGCGTATATTCGACCTCGTGTCCAACCCTGTTAATTACGCGGTCTCAAACAAAAACACGGGTAGATTAGCACGCATGCCGGGAAGAGAGGAGTATCGAATAATAAATTGGCGTGATTAACATGTTCCAACAGGACGCGGTGTTACAGGTATTTGTACAAATCGGAGCTTATTCCAGAACAACAATGAAGTGATGGGATCCATTTTTATTTCATACTAGCTGGTGCCCGCGACTCTGTCTGCGCAGGATCACACAATATCTTTATAAAATTGTAGCCTATGTGTTATTCTGATGTATAAGCTATATTATTGTAAAGTTTCATTTAAATCCATACAGTAGTTTTTACGTGGAACAGTAACAAACATCCATCTATACTTGCAAACTTTCGCGTTTATAATATTAGTAGGACTTTTAAGCGAAAAACCGGAGAAAATGTACTCACTTAATTTTTTTATATTATTAGTGGGAAGGCAGTTGAACAGTAACACTTGTTGTTTTCATTTTCACGTGTAAGGTTAGTAAATCTTCTAGAAGAAAAACTTGAAATAGTCAAAATCGCATAAATATCTTTCAATAGTTTAGGAGTAATTATGAACAAACAACATGGATTTGACCTTTCAGTTATTTCGTTAAACTATCTCTACGTCTTCTTTTGCCTATTTTTCTCCCTTCTATTTTTAAAGAAGATTGATATTACTAGATTTTGTGTACACGTTGCCAACTGCGCACAAAATCATTAGACTAATTTTGTAGGGGAATTGCAGATTTCCCCGGAAATGAAGATAAAGCTAGGCCGAAGTGGCTTTCCTTCCGGGAATATATTACGTGGCAAACATTTGCGCACAGGTACATGACAGTAGGCCATTTTGCTTCATACGCAATTGAGTAAACAAGAGGGTAGCCAGTTTTTTTTAGCAAGTTTAGCAATCTAGTATTCTTTTCGTTTGTAGTAGTATCTACGGGTATGCGCTTCACAGATCGCGCACGGAGTGCCGTCGAGTTCTTCATCTAATGGACCTAATCATATTTTTAGCCTGAATACACCTACCGCGCCCTACACGGTCGGTCACACGGACTGTGCAAGCCCTTGGCCAAGCACTTGGCTTTTGTGTCTACTTTATATATGCACTGTGCCGAGGGCAGGGATGAGCGTTGGTGAAGCAAAACCGATCTGTCTGTACGCCTGTGGGGAAACAGGCGTAATAAAATGATAAGGATGATGATAATGATGGTTATAGTATAGCCAGCCTCTAGCCGGAATCTAGCACCTATAGAAGATGGGCCTGCGGGGCTGTTCATATAGTAAGAACGGAATACAACATAACGCTCAAGGACGGAGGGCATTGCCGGTCACTTAGCCGTGTGATGTGATTTCCAGCAGAAGAACTTCCTAAACAACGCTTTTATACATCAATGAGACCTCTCCAACCCGTTTGGCCAGCGTGTAGAGTGTTGACCAAATCGTTTGGCTGCTTTGACCAAATATGGCTCTGGTATTACAGAGAGGTCCTGTTCCTGCAGTAAAGACCTGACGAGAATAGAGATTTAATTCACACAAAACATGAAGCCCGCTGCGCGGTTAGTTCATGACATGAAAATATTTCAATTTGTGTTAAAATAAAGGCACTGATGTGAACTGAACCGAACGACGAACTAGCATCTATATTTTCGTTTTATGCGATTTCAGTTTCAAAGTTCAGCGACGAATAGCTTTTATTTTTATTTTATTTGAAACATCACAAAGAATGGTCACACTGTCTATACAATAACAAACTTTGAAGTGAAATTGAAGAAGTTAAATTATAACAAAGAACTGTTTTAACTGCATTTAGATTCTCATTGTTTCTTTTGAGAAAATCTGTTTAGAATTATTCGTTTGATAAATATTATAGTTTATGTTTTTAGTAGGCTTTCTAATTAGTGATGGTCTAACAACTTACAACAGTTTTTATTCACTGTGTCTCTTGTTGAGACATAAAAACATAATTGCATCTGAAAAACTGTGGTACAGAAGCAAAAGCGCTGCTAAGCCATCAGGCTTCTCTCAAATTAATAAACGTCTGTGTATGAAAGTTTATTGAAGTAAGTATATAAGTACTAATGTAACTTGTACTTGTGTAATCTTTTATTCTAAAAGAAAAGAAAATGTGAGTAAGTACTCAGAATGTAGCATCTTCTTTTCTCGAACAACAGTCATATTAATATTGATAATGGATTGCAACCCATTACTATTATATATACATTAATTAATTAATTTCGCACGCCTTACGTCGTAAGCGGAGGCGGAGCTTTGAAATAGTGGATTGAAGAGATCTTGTGGAGACATTTTTCTGAACTTAAACTGTCTCTACTATATTCATATTGCACTAATACAATAATATAAGTACAGAGTTATAAAGAAAAACTTTTTTATTAACACATTTATTACTTGTAGAAAATGTTTGTCCTATTTATTTTCACCTTTACGCTTACTACTTAGGTAGCACGCTAAAAGCGACCCTTCTATCGCATGGTCCTAGGCCCTATCTACCTTATAAGGGATTAAAACGTGACAGCGTGTAAATGTAATGGAAAAACTCTGAAATATAGTTACAAAACCTTGAGCACTACGATTGTAATGCAAATACATTGTAAAACCATCACGCAGGCCACACAAGTGGGAACAATTGTATGTAGCGCTAAACATAATATTAATTAGCATATTGGTAGATAGTAATGGATTGCTTGACCGTGACAGTTTCTGGGTGGTCGGTTTTATAGTTGTATCTTTATTGAGCACTACTTTATAGTTACTACGAAAAAAACAAAAATCATCAGAGCTCTTTCTAAGAAAATTTCTTCTAAGAAAGAGCTCGCCAAAGAGCTTTATTAAGCGATTGCTTAAGAACCACCAGAAGGTTCCTTGAACACCCGGGAACCATGGCGGAAGCGTGTAGGGTAGCAGGTGTTCTAAGCTTGCAGGAGCTGGGCTAGTTCGAGAACTGAGGCGGGCGTCAGCTCTCCACGCAAAACGGGACCGGCAAATTCGAGCCTTATTGCGGAAAATTGTCCTCGAGGGAAGTAAGGAGTAAGTTTAAAAACCAATGTTTTTTGCAAAAAGTGCATGTAGAATAAAAAAAAAGGAAATGCACGAGAAAATTACAAATCTCACGCCCACCATCATTCTAAACGTTCGATTTTTTTTTAATAAAAATATTATTTTTAGGGTTTCGTACCTAAAGGGTAAAAACCTATTACTAAGACTCCGCTGTCCGTCCATCCTTATGTCTGTCGTCTATCTATCCTGTCACCAGGCTGTATATCACGAACCGTGATAGCTAGACTGTTAAAATTTTCACAGATAATTTATTTCTGTTGCCACTATAACAACAAATACTAACAACTGAATAAAATAAAAACTTGGCGAGTCCGATTTGCACTCGGCCGGTTATTGAATATTTATCGATATACGCAAAGAGGGTCAGATATGTAAATACATCATGCGTGCTATATTACCAATTCTATAGTTGTTATTCTCTGATTTCCATAACTTTGCAATATTTCTGCGATCCTCGTGTCTCGAATGACACTGATTTGACAACGGTGTGATCTCATTTCAATATCAAGTACGCTCGTGGAATATTAGACTTCCATACCAACTGAAATTGTACACATGTCGTTTTCATATTATAAGCACTCATATGCCAACCCCAGGAGTGATACCATTCTTGGATTGGCGACCACGTTTGGCATAAAAATATTGTTCAGATTATTTGCACTTATAAGTAAACTGCGGGACTGGCACAAGTCTTTAATTGATGACCACAGCCAAAAAATATCTTAAGTTCTTCTATGTTTCAGTTATTTAATGTCTGATTTAAAACACTAAAACTATTTTAAGGATGAAAATTCAGTGTATATAATTAATACCTAACAACTTTCCCTAAGAAACAAAGTATATTGAAATAAGTAATAAATTAATTTTAACATTCCTATTTTTTCATAAATTCGGATAAGCTGATCAGTCAATTTGAATGGGAGGCCTAATTGTCTTCATATTTCGATAATGTTCTTTAAAGAAAGTTGTTCAGTACCATTCACCAGGACTGATTCACCCTTAAGAGTATTTTATTTAACCCAGTATTTGTTGATTTGGCAACACGTCAAAAAGTATGCTTAGGAAAGAAGACTCAAAATGCTTTGTCTGCCCCATAGACGTGGTAGTTGCACGTATCTATCTATACAGGATTACTTTTTAAACACTAATAACATTTTTGGAGCAAGTTCAGCCCATGGTACTAAAATATTCTCTGTAAAAAATATATATCGACAATCGATAAAAAAAAAAAAACCATGACGTCGGCCAGTAGCTGAATGACGACGTGAGCACATAATTTATACCAATAACAACTTAAGTTTCTCTGTAGGTACTCGTACCAAGGATAGTAGCTTATAATTTCCGAGATGCACTGGTAAATGTTATCGCTGTGAGCTGAAATAATATACGTAATATGATTACAGTTCTGACTTCAAGTGCATATTGTATGCATCGTAAAATCGATTTTGTGGAATATATTGCTATCGACTGGTAGCTACGCTCGTATTGTGCAATTTAATATTACGACGCCACGTGCGAGGTGCCACAATTCGCCAAAAAATCTTTTATTTCGTTTTTAATACGAAATTGAAGCTACATTGTTGAATATGACCTATTAAAATTCATAATATTAAAATTCTTAAAATAGTTTCAGTATATTTTGTTAGACGTTGTTTTTATTATATATACTTAAATATATAGGTAAATTTTATTTTTTTATAAAACCATTATACCTACTGTAACATTGCTATGTGCGCATATGCGGTAGGTATCTTTGCGACCTTGATAAAAATAACTCTTTGGTAAATTATTTGGTTTTGAAATTTTTTCATAAAGAGAGAATGAATAGGTATTTTTTTTATCTGAGTAATTTTATATATTCTCTTGATTATTTACTTACGAACATTTTCAATCTGAAATCAAAGAGTGCCGGCCTATGTCGTCAGGAATTGGCAATGTGAACGTAGACATGGATAGTAGACCAGTAAATATAGCTGTACCTGGACATAATGCTATAACCATAAGTTTCTTTTTGTATGATATAAAGTAATGTTAGTTATAGTTAAAATAAACCGAATTAAATAATTTAGGGCTCTGCGTCAGTGTAAAAAAACCAAAAAACTGAAAATTAAACAAATTTTGATTTCATAAGTACAGCATAATTAATAACTTTGAAAAACTACCTCTACCATATTATAACGTGTGCATTCCAGTTGAATAAATCTAAATTAAACAAATTAATCAATTAGCACTATCGTTAATAAAGAAGGTTCGGTATGTTACAAATTTTCAGGCTTATCTCACCAGAAATTATAGATTACTGTATTTCAACAAATTATTCTAAATATTATATTATGTGTGTTGATCAATTATTAAAAATTAAACAAATTCATTTTATGCATTTCTACATTTACAAATTTTTGTATTTTTTGTAAAGCCAAAATACATAACTATTTTGAAAGTGTTTAACTTATGCCGTCAACATATTTTTGATACTATAAGGAACAAATCAAACAAAAAATATCTACGATTATAATTTACTTTAATTTTTTTCTTACTTACGTTTTAATATGAACGTTATTTCTTGCACAATAAGGTCGTCATTGGTTTGTGCCTCAACTCCCGACCGTGCTGTAGCGAGTCGCGAGTGATTCTCGTGTACAGTAGTTTCGTCGTGTCGTCTTATGCATTTATTTGTAGTCAATGATTGTCAAACTTTTATAAGCACGTGGAAACTTTTACTAACCATGGATCGGCTAGGGTGGAGATTTATTGAAATATTGTGTTTATTAGATTGATGATAACTACATTGTTGAGCTTTTATTGTTTGTTTATAAAGCTTTTTATGGTACATAATAAAGAACACAGACACAAATCAGAAAAGTAAACGTTCAACGGCGGACTTATCCCCAGGGTTTGTTACTGGTACCAAATTCACATTTTAAGTACCAGTAACAGAATTTTCATTATGTTAAAATTTTAAGGGTAATACTCGTATAGGACGGGTATCGTTTATGTAGTAATAGTAACGTTATAGGTATTGTTAAAATTTAAAGTTAATTTTACCGGTACGTACCTACGCGTTGTTACCGTTCCGCATGAAACTCGACTGCGAAGAGCCACATTCCCGTATTCACTAACGAGTCGCGATCGCGACGCACAACACTGCGATGACCAGTGTTGCCTCTCGATAATACACTATCGCTAGTCTATCGATAGACTATCTGTATTTTGAATAACGAACAAACTATCGATAGTATTGCTTTTCTAATAAATAAATAATCGATACTATCGATAGTATTGTTGGTTATCCATATTGTTGCCCTAAACAGGAATTACTATCAAGAGTACACAAACTATCGATAGTATTGTTGGTTATTAGAGATGTGTTGTTCCTTTAATCTTTAAGGTCTAAACCAATACTGAACTGTTGTGAGTAGTCGATCCGGTTCTTTTGACCCATTCAATTAATTGATGGGTTTTCTCATGAAAGTTCACGAAACAATCGTTAAAGCCGTGTATTCCTACAAATGTAGATATTTAATGTTGCCCCGGCCGCAATTTGCATCGCGTGGACGCTGCGTCGGTGAGCTCACATGTGACCCCGCCAGCGACACAGTATAGTAATAAGCAGAAGAATAGTTTTATTTTGATTAAACTTTGTTTAAAGTAGTGTTGGATACAGCTACATTATCTTATATTAATGCTGACGGGGTAGTCAGGGCCGTAAGACCCAAAGGTTTAGCGTGATCAAAAAATAAATCAATAGTGATGGGTTGCTAGCCGCATCGCCTATTCACATAATTTGACAGTAGCGATTTATTAATAAACAATTAATAGAAACAAATAACCCTGCAAAGTCGTTATTTAGTGTATTTGTTGATTTTCAATCCCCGACAAAAAGAGGAGTGTTATAAGGTTGACGTGTCGGTATGTCTGTGTATCTAGGTGTCTGTTAATGGCATCGTAAGGCCTGAACGAAGATTTATTTTTTTTGTTTGAAAACTGACTTTTCGTCATAGTTCTTAGCTATATTTATTAGAAATTGGTTCAGCCGTTAAAAATTTATTAGGAGTAAACACCTCAAAGTCGGTTTTTATTATTTTTCTTGAATATAAACTTATGGGTATTATGTTGTTTTGTTATTTACTATCTATGATACAACACTGAACCTAAAAAACATGGGTCTCACCTAGATCCCAGTATTTTTCACACGACTTGCAAAGAAGGAGATTACGAATATATAGTCTATAGGGTGCAATTGAAATCATTAGCATTGATTTAACTTATCATCATACTCACCTAAAGGATATTTTGTATGGTAACAATACTGCAATTAATGCAGTAATTAAAAAGTATCAAAAAGTAAGGAAAATGAATAAGGTATCAAAACACTTCGAGTCGTGCGCGCGTACTGATACCTACGTGCCGCAAGGTCAAAGACCTTGACGGATACAGCCAAACGGCGCGACCGACCGGCATACAAAAGTAGACCTTAATTTACGTGAATAAGGTTTGAAGTCGAATGGGGACGGGTCGTGTCACACGAAAGCTTGAGGACAATAGGTACGTTTGAAGTAGGAACGAATGTTAGGGTACCAAGACGCAACGAAATTGATACGATTATAATTAATTTATTTTTCGTATTAGTTTTTTTTTTATAATTGCAGTAGAGGTATCTATCAAAGAGTCTGACGCATGTTTAGAGGTTTTCTTGAATATGAAAATACGACTTTTGATTGAAGTTTTATTAGTCTTAAATTACTTTGTATCATGGGTATAGTAGATACTTAAAATATTGCCAACGAATTCAATTTCACCCTGTTATGCATGTATGTATGTTGAATGTATTTGATTTTCTTTATTCCTTAATGTCGCCACGGATTTGAATGTATGGCCACAGAGCAGATAATAGTATTACATACAGAACGGAAACTCGCACGTTTTTGGACCTTGTAAGCGCCTGTAAAATAGGGTTGTTGCTAGTCGCACGTTGATGTTCCCCGAGTCCCCGAGTCATTTAGGGTAATTGAAATTATATTGGTGAGAAACTGCACATATTATTATTGCTTATCCACAAAAAACAACAAAGAACGAAAATTTTATAGATTTCCGAGTGATGAAAACAGGTAAGCAAAGCAACAAATTCTGTGGTGGCGATCCTGATTGTTTAACTCACACATTTGACGTATGCACAGATATATTATTTCGTTTGTAGTAGTACTAGGTATATTTGTTACTTCGTTTCTATGAAGTGCCAAACCTGTGGAATGGCGTTTCGTTAGAATCCTTACATTTCAAAGTGACATGAGCTAAAAAGTCTTTTTATTGTTTCGTACCTAAAGGTTATAAATTAGCCCAAACTCGATTGTGTTAAGTTGTTTTATAACTGAGTTCTATTGACCACCATCCGTCTGCGTAATCAGATCCTAGATAAGCATCGTCTTCCAAAAAGTACTCGTCAAGACAAATCAAACGAGACCTACTCGATGAGGTTCTAACTGAGTTCCGTCGAATATCTCCCGGTTCCATCATCAGAACAGCCCATTGACATCATAATATTGTATTATCATCCGACTTACAAAAGTATATAAAATTTCAGCTAAATTGGTTGATGACAACTGGTTGAAAATTGAGTTCGAAGATTCCACCCGAACAAACATACTTACATTTATACATACATTGCAAGTTTAATAAAAGCTTGTAAAAATATGTAGCAATCTTTAGTTGTTTTATTGGTCCAATGTTAGTAAGCGCTAGCACGCGTCTAATCGGACCTGCCGAGTTCAAGTCGTCGCGCTCGCGAATTTCATATAATTATTAAGAAAATAATTATATCAAGTCAAACTCAGCGAATTTATTTGTAAATATTAAGTGGCTTTAATTAAGTACAATTTTTTTATGTAAAATATCAGTATTTTACTCGTAGTTTTGAAAAAATATCACAAAAAAGGGTTACTTTGGGATTTTTTCCAACCGAATGAAGTTTATAGGATCTTGTAACTGAATGCGAATTTGACGAGCCTGGATACTTAACTTATACATACCTTTTTTTAAGAGTTTAATAGTAGATTGTGCTACAAGGCGTAAAGGTAATACTTTTAAGTCGAGTGCGCTACTTTGAATCCAGAGCAAAACGAAGGATTCCTCAGTTGAATCACGAGCGTAGAGTGATTCTACGATGGAATCTTGAGTGAAGCGAGGGATTCGTGTATAACGCCCGAGACAAAAATATTACCGTACGCAAGTAGCACACATTGCATCGCCATCCATGAGAAAAACTAGCAAAAAGATACAAAACAGAATATGGAGAAAGTAGAACAACTACAATACCTAATCAAAGCTCCGACAAGTACTAACCTTTATTTAGTGTCGTTTAAATTCAATAAATACTAAGAAATAATTTTTAAGAACCAACTTCTAAAAAAAATGTTTGTTCACTCATAAACTCGTAACTTTGTTTGCGTGGACCTACATATTTTAAGATTTTTATAATAACAATAAATTTAATGTGCACTATCGGCTTAAACTTACGAAAAAGGATTAAAATTTACACAAAATAATTATTTTAACACAATATAACCTAAAACATCTGTAATTACTTTAAATCGAAGACAAAAATTGCGCTAATTATTCTTTTTTCCTTTTCCGAAGCAAAGACCATAAACATTTTTACTGTTCCAGTTATTTATTGTATTAAAACTTAATTCTTTTGTTTTTAGCTGATTTTACATAGATAACATCATGTTCAATTTTCAAATTGTGTTTTAATCCCGTAAGATTTCTTTTTCACTTTTTAATCCCGAGAGAACTAGCAGTAACTTTAGATCCAAATGTTTTAGGATGAAACCATCGTTTTTTGAGTAGATGGGATGAAAAAAACACTTTTGTCTATGCCTCAAATGGTTTTCAAAAACTCTAAAGCACGACCTCTGCGGGAATACCTAGCCTTAAATGTGTCCAATCGCTCACGTCATTTTTGGTCCAAACCCAATAAATATTTTACTGAAATAATTAATTTTTATGTGACTGTAATTCTACTTTTTTTAACTAAAAACTCATTGAACCTCATTACATGATACCTAGATAAACCACGCTAGGAATTAACTGGTCATGTGATGAAGTCATACTGAACAAGCTGGCCAGTCGATACTTAGTGACTAGTGTCGTGTAGTGGTTTGAAAATAGTATTTTATACACTTAAAAATTAAAGTGTGGTTTTCGTTTTGGTTTTTACTGATTTTATACACTTAAAAATTAAAGTGTGGTTTTCGTTTTGGTTTTTACTGATTATATTTATGCATTAAAAAGCAACAACTGAGTTTAACTTCCATAGCGCTTATTATAATACGACATAATAAATAGTAATAATACTTTATTAAATACAAAAAAATTATAATATTTAAAATGTACATAGCACACAGAAAAAGACATTAAAATGTCCAATGGGCGTGGGTGGTCTTATAGCTAATAGCGATAATTTCTTTCAGACAGCTGATGTAGAGAAGTGAAATGCTCCATTTCCCATAGAAGTCTGACGGACAAGGTTAAAAATAAGTTTATCTATGTCAAACATTTTAGTCCTGCTCTCTAACACTACACGGCCTCTGTGCGGGCACGTGCGAGCACGTGTGCAGTGCGAATTGCGTTGAGACGTAACTTGGGCGTCGCATCGTGTGAACGGTGGGTAGAAATTGTGTAAAATGCTATTGTTACGAAACTGGGTTCGAGATTTGGAGAAAAACGCCAAAGTTCGTATGAGGGTTTTTATTCACTACGGAACCCAAAGGTTGACACGTGAAGATGGTCTTCCTGATGTCCAAGTCCAAGTCGCGTAGCATCTGAGGTCCAGGTATCTCGCCAAATTAGTCGCAGGTACTTCCACTTGTCGCACTGAGGTAGGTTTCCTTCGCTTCGGTTCGCTTCGAAGTTATCGCTTTCGTAGCTCATACTGAACTGGCGGGACGTGCTCGATCGCCTTTTTATAAGCGCCGATAAAGCGGTCTACATTATTCTCGAATATTCTCATATCTTGACGAATGTATTTCGATTGACGGGAAACATCGAGACGCCGGTATGTGTGTGTGAGTGCGACTAAGCCGACGACCATTCAAAGAACTCTAGCCTTTATGCTTTAAGAATATAAGGCCTAGTTTTGCTTGCATTATCCTGACGTCTTTTTTATACCATTATTTGTAAACTCGCCAGCAGAGTTCTTGCTCGTGAATATTCAACATTTAGCGACACTATGTAAGCGCATAACATAATGAAACTTAAGTTGCACGGCGCAACTTGCACTCTGTAAATACCCAACTACATTTTAGTACGACAGCATAAAAACTTCGTTATATATTTATGTATTTAATTTTTTCTCATGTTACATCCCATTAATACGCAATGTCATGGGAAACGGAATATTTCAGCAGGGGCCCATTTTGGAACGGTATTAGTCCAGGGGCTGTCATGTTGTACGGGTTTGCCGTGACAACAAGAGTATTACAAGACTTATATTGTTTTTAGAGTTTTAAATTGTTCATTGTGTCACCACGTTAACCCGTAAAGACCCGGACGGCATTAAAATGCCCACGTTCATCGTCTTTCTATTGTGTCTGGTATTGGCGGTTGCGAACGGGTTAAAGTTCAAGGCACAATCAAAACAATCCTACAATTAGCAAAATTCCATATTTACGAGTTATATGTTTTGTAAGCACACGGCGCGATCTGTTGAAAACACGTATAAACTCGTTCGCAGCCGCGTGCTCACCCGGCTGGTGCCTCGCTTTCTCTCCCCGCACCGCACCGCAATCACCGCAAGCACCGCAAGTTCTCGCGTATTTTCAATCAAATATTTTTTGTTTTAAGTAAGTCGTTAATTTGTTTAATTTTGATGAAAATGTGATTATAGTACACAAAAAGCAATAATTAAACAAAAATAACACAGTTACTATTTCTGGCTACTGAGAAAAACATTAATTTTAAAACATTAAAAAATGATGTTTAATTTTGGTCTTTAATGTCTAAAAAGACACAATATAGCTTATAAAGATATAAACATTATGGTTATCATTTTGGCTTAACTAGATATCGAGATCAGGTGAAAACTGTGAAAAAAAATGTATAAACAAAAATGGGGTCAGTTTAATTTTGCTATTGAGTGATCGCATTTGAATGCACCTAAAAGTTAAACTAACAAGGTCTTTGGTTACCTATTATGCTTTTAGGGAAAAGTTGAGTAGTGTACAAAATCTTACGATTTTTATATAATACGGTTGCGACCGCGGATTTTTTACTTAATATATCTCATTAATATTTGATACACAATATTGATATCCGATAAAATAATAAAAACAACGAGTTTATGATTTATGTCCAGGTAAAGCTATTTTTATTGGTCTATAGATTCGAGGGCATCTACTGATTACCCTCGCTGTACTGCCAAAAGCAAGCCCCGGAGTTATCTGCTTGGATTATGTGCGACAAGAATATCCCTTATCGTGGTCTTTGGAGTCTTTTTTATAGGATGTCGGATTATTCTAGGAAAGATAAATGGATCTGCTCGCTTCCTTGTGCTGTCGTTAAATTTAAATTTTAACTATTTAATTCATATTAAGTAGTCGGTTTTTTTCTTTTCAGCCTTCTTTTTACGGATATAAAATTACAAAAATGTTTCTGATACGCTTGGAAATTCAATGCGCAAGATATCACAACGTTGAGCCCTGGAACTGGTTCTCTTTTACTTTTATATTTATCCATTACTTTTGATATCAATCTGTAAACCTTTTTTGTTACAATATGATGTAAACCAGTTATCCAGAAACTCAAGTTCTACTACTCAACACTAGATGGCGTTCTTAACAATCGGAGGTTTTTAATTTGCTTAGCAAATAAACTTGTTCATATTTCGATATATGTTCTTAAGGGAAAAATGTTTAAAGTCATGAACTGAATTCACTCTTAAAATAGTTTCAGTGTATTTTGTTAAAAACTGTATATTGTTCTTTTTTTTATTATGTAATCTCACACCAGCTATAGTGATTAGCACAAGCACATAAAAAAAAAGGTTCGCAAATAACGCACATTGTCTTTTTATAACTGTTAATACGCAATCGCAGCTAAAAGAAATGTTCTAATAATATTGTAGGGATTAGGTAATATGAATTCGAGTTTTCCGTTCAATAAGCCATGTTTTAAAAAAAATTGATATGGGTAAACTCTTTTTGTTAAATTTGAGTAAAACCTTGACTTATTTTTAATCTTTATTACATTAATCTGCTCTAAACTGGATCTTGAATGTAGGAATAACTTTCCTAGTTACGGGTGCGTGCACACTTGTAAAGAGTTTAGACACCACAAGTTTGACAGACTTGGGCATTGCTTGAGTCCTCTTAATGTATTTTTCTATATTATCAGTAGGTTTGTAACTATCACCCTGTTAATACTTTTTAAATCTAAGAAGAATAAAAAAAGTAAACCTTCAATTTTTGGTTTTTATTTTTAAGTATTTATTTTAGCGGCCACAGTAATATATAATTGGTGAAAATTTCAAGTGTCTAGCTATTACGGTTCAAGAGATAGAGCCCTGTGTCAGAAGGACATACAGACAGCGGAGTCTCAGTCCTCAGGGTCTAGGTCCCGTTGGCACCCTTTGGATACGGAACTCTAAAAACCAACGCGGCAAGGCCCGAGATACTGGGCCGGTAATAATTTTTATTTAATGTTATTTCAAAGAAAATTTACTGAGCTCATATAAATGTTAGCACTATAATGCACTAACTAAACTATTATATAGAATTATGCGTATTAAGTATTTATTAGGTACATATACTCACAAGGTACTTCACAGGTAGATAAGTAGGTATCTCTAAGGTAACGCGTCTTATCTGGATTCCTTTGGGGAGGAATCCTGCCCGGGCCCCATTGCAGGCACCGTGACCTTCAGCCTCCTATGGTCTTCCAATACCGCAGATAACACTAAGGATACTAACTTACGTTTAGGTAATATCCAGTTGTTGTCTAAGCATCCGCATGTATACAGTTTACATCCCTTTAAAAATATCTTGTAGATATTCTTAGTAATATTTTAAACATTATCGAAAATTCAGGGTAAGCCACGAATTATTATTCCTTCTCTGACTTGGGGCTTATCACAAGACAAGGGGAAGGGCGTTTCATAAAGGGAGCCAAATACATTAATCCTCTAAGGCTTTAACACCATCATTCTTCCCTAGCAAAAATCCCAAAGGAATAATTCAAAATAAACCGCCTGCAATCAAAACTTTTTTCTCGCCAATTCTCAGTTTCAATTCAGAACATGGTTGGTCCGAAAGGGAGTCCTATTTTTCAACGCGGGAGTCGTCAGCGAAACACAATACGTGTAGTTTTCCTAGCTAGTCACGCTTGTTTTGAGTCACGAAACACCGTATTTTTATAACGGTGTCGTCAGCGAAAATAGATATTCTTCTCCGCAGAGCCCAGAATGTCAATGTTTTTAAAAATGATAATAATAATCCTTTATCACGCTGCCTAGAAATCAAAAAGTCTATGCCAAATTTTACCTAAACATTATATTGATTGCCTAACTTGCAATATGAATGCAGCATTCGAGCTAATCTGCCTTCGAAAAAGGAGGAGGGTGAACTAATTTTGATGTTGTTTTTCATTTGAAAGCCGTAGAACCTAGTTGGTCTCATATTTATTCGATTAAAATATGATGAAGAGCTTTAGAGATATGAAAGAAACTACCGAAAGAAAATTACGTCTTTTGTCTTTTTTTATATATTTTTTCTAGATGTATTTCGTTTACATATTTCTATAGTAGAAAATCCAATATGGACGAATCCTATCCTTATGGATATTATTGTTTGTTACGGTATAATTCCAGGTGACGTAAACCGAAGTACCGGAGTCTCCAAAGCAAACATACGGCTTCAGAGCCGAGAAGTCTGACGGAACGAGTCACGCAAAAATAGAATGAATCCTAGGGTTCATACATATTGGATAGTAATAGAACACATTTTAAACATACTTGTACAATAAGAGGCTTGTACAAAAAGTTACAAGTTGGAAGTGCAGAATTACTTTCTTCCAACCCAACGGCAGCGAAGTTTGATTGTAGTTTTTTGCTATAATGTACGATTGATTATTTATTAGAAAGAAACAATCGATTATAATATATTTAAGTAAAATAAAAGTTCAGACACCAATAACAGGTAAAGTATGATTTGTAGGTAGTTTAAAAGGAGCGCTAGACCTGGTTTCACTGTAAAAATGTAAAAGTAAAAATCGCTCATTCCATTACATGCTCTTTGCTCTCTTGTCCAAACGGAAAAATTAAAAGAGCGCGCAGTCTTGAACGAAACTACCAACTTTCTCCGACGGTTGTTTCTTCTTTGGACTGATCACCACTAGGACCATTAATTTTAAGCTCAAATCTGTTAGGTTTGTAACGGAGCCTTAGATCCCATTCACAACGCACGCGGTTGCTACCATTGAGCACGCTTTAAAATCATAGTGCGATCGTTCACAAATTCTTGCGATTCCATATAATCTTTGGAAATCTAGAGAATTTGTGCAAATAGCATTTTATGTTGGTATTCATGAGAAGAAACAAAATCATGGAATGTTAGGCCCAAAAAAGTCATTAGATAAACGAACAGAGACCTGAATAAAGAATGGGCTAAGAAGAAATTCGACACGATTCCGTGAGTTTACGATTTTACTGTCGAATTTCTTTTGTTGGGATCGAAAAAAAATTTTTGCGCCAAGAAGTTGAATTATCGTAAAGTTGAAATGCCAAAATATTGCTGTTGACAAAGGTAAATAATTTTCAATTCATAGTAAGGAATTTTCCCCAAGCTATAAAAATCAAGGAATAAAAATAAACACATGTTATTACGTCGAGTGATGTTTCAAGTTTGCTGAGGGATTTCCTTTCCAGAACACAAACGGAGTTTTCTCTTCTTCGGAACTTTTCTTGGAAACGGCACTGGTCCCATGGGCTTAAACCGCCAATGTTCTTTATCCTTCAGATAATTTTACTCCACAACACACGTGTGATTTTAATTTGTCGTGCACAAAAATGGACAAAACGGATTTATCATTATTCCATAATTAACCGCCATAAAAAAATTGTACATGAGAAATAACGCAAAACATATCGTTTTTTGAAATAGGTTTATTGGAAAAAAAAATTAAATTTAACTTAAATTCAAACTACACAAACTTATTAAAATTTAAATTAAAACTAAAAATTACAAATTATGTAGTCAAACTAAAATATTCAAACTATACAAACTTATTAAAACTAAAAGTAAAAATTACAAATTATGTAGTCCCACTAAAATATTACCCCTCGGCAACGTGGCCAAAAAGCTGGCAGCATTGCCACGTTGTATGGCAATGCTGATTCTTTGAGCCAGATAGTTACCAGCCCTTTGGTCACGGGTTTTTTATTAATTTATTTGCTGACTTCTCGATCGGATTGCACCGACCGTAGTCTCAGCATGGCTCACGTGAACTCATGGCCCATGTATCATGTATATGTACCAAAATTTTATAAGTGTTAGACTTAAGGCACAACAGGTAAGTTTTTAGGTAAACCGCCCTTTATGTACTCACTTCCACATGTGAGTAAATTTTCCTCTTGTATCTATTGCTTCGCGACGAACCGATGGCCGATGGGGCAAAAAGGTTCTCGAATGGCGACTACGTACAGGCAAGCGAAGCGTAGGACACCCACCCACAATGTGGTCTGACGACCTAACTAAGGTCGCTGTAAGGCGCTGGATGCAAGTCGCTCTAGATCGGTCTTTTTGGGCCTATATCCAGTAGTGGACATTAGGCGGCTGAAATGATGATGATGATGATAATCTTTTGCTTCAGTAGTGTCCCTTTGTTTCGAATACGGAGGTTTTAACACTTTCAACGTATGTTGAGTTAACAGCTGTTTGTCACATAATATATTTAGCAGTATAACAAATTGGATTTTTTTGTCGATTCTTTTATATTTCAAATTAACTGTTATATCGTATAACTAATAGCACAGAGTAATAATATACTAATAGTATAACTGGATGGACTAACCCGATTGTTCGTGAATCTTTTCGTTTTTAGTAACATAACTTTGGGATTTTATTTTTTGATTGCGCAACGTACTTCTTAGTACTTAGATTGCCGTTTGGTTTCCGTCAGAAAAGAATAGGGCACTCCATCTCTTCTTCCCGTGGATGTCGTAGAAGGCGACTTAGGAAATACAAGCTAAACAAAGCTTATAAACATTGATGAAACCTCTCCAACCCGTCTGACCAGCGTGGAGAGTGTAGGCCAAGTCCTCTGGTTGCTATGGCCAAGTATGGCTCTGGTAGTACAGAGAGGTTCGTACTCCTGTGGAGACTAAAAGACCTGATGATGATGTTGATGATGACTTCTTAGTACGAAATATAATTGTAATTCTTTGTTTTAACTTCAAATATTACTTCGATTAGCAAATAAATGATACACCTGTCTGATTTTTTGTTGAAAATGAGTACTTGTTCATTTTTAATATGAAATTCATAACTCAATAGAAATATCATACGATCTCGCCTTAAGAAAAGATTCAAATATCTCACTAGGGATTTGTCCAAACTATAATCCGGGATTGTACGCAGATTGGTCTGTATGTAACCTCGCTCGTAAATATGGGTCTGGAGAATAAATCTTGAATATCATGCCTTTAACATCTGAGGGTCTGGATTTATGTCTATTTCAACGATAATGATTTGTCTACTCTAGATAGGCGAGGGTCTATGGTTTACGATCGTTATATAAATTCAAATGAGTAATTTGTGTTCAGAGAATTATCGAGAAATCTTATCTGTTAAGTTAATGTAGTTATACATAATATCTACATAAATAGGTAGTAATAGCTATGTTAAAGATTAGCAGCAACCATTTTACGAAGAGGTTTCTGGTTCATGGCACTCAACTATTTTTTATGTTCTGTCGATTTAGAATTATCTCTATCTATAAAATTTTATTAGTCGTACACACCATGCGCAATTTACAAGGTGAAGACACAAGGCAAGATGCGACTGCCTCCGTGGTCGAGTGATCAAGGCGTTTGGCTTATGATCCGGAGGTTGTGAGTTCGAATCCAACTATAGGAAGCATACTTTGTGAAAAAGTCGTACCAGGATGTTGCAGTCTTGAATCACCTGATTATCCGAAAAAGATAATTACGTGTGTAGAAGGTGTGTAGAAGGCACGAGTTTAGGTTTATTTCATTTCTCTTTGGCCACACAACAAAAGCTTGTGCAAAAAATGTAATTTTTTCAAAAAACTTGTTCATCTTCCACCGTCTTCACCTGTCCATTTTTATAAAGCTCATATTTTTGTTCAAGTAGTTGGTGCAAGAATGTAGAGTTCTAGTACGGTTTTAGCAGTAAAACTGTAGTAGTAGAGTTGCAAAACAACTCGTGACTGTATCAGCAACATTGTTAAACAACTTGTATCTGTATCAGCAACATTGTTAGACGATCGAGGCACCGTGTTCCTTTGGCAAGCGCTCATTTTACGGACCGACACGAAAACGTTATGACCACACAGAGTTACTTTGTATGCCTTTATTCTTACACTTAGTAGATGTCTTTGAATAAAGACGATAGGTTGCGGCAAATTTACTTCAAAGTGAAACAATCGATCTATGTTTTTTTTTATAGAGGATAATTTGGACATATTACAATAAGAAAGTTCTCAAAACTTAGGCCACGATAAAACTAGTCACAGTAAGTTATTTTGTGTTTTTAAATAAATATTAAAATTTATTATTTGATAATCTATATGTATAAAGTATAAAAGGCAAAGTGATTGACTAATGTATGCACAGGTTAAACCGCTGGGTCTAGACACTTCAAACATGCCAAATAACTAAATTTAAAAAATCCAAAATCCTAAATACCAAAATAACTAAGCAAACTATTAACTTCGTTTAGAAGCAAAAAATAATGTGTACATATATCCCAGTTTCGAGACTCTAAAAAGCTGGAAGCAAGCTTGCCTAACGTGCAGTTCGGGAGTACCCGAAAGTTAAAGAATAAGCAATATAAAGTGGTATCATAACCAAGATAAATGTACCTGCTACAAACTACAAAGTTAAAAATGTTGACTACACTTTACTTAGTAGACACTAGGACGGAATTAATTCTTTAGTACGTACAAAACTATTATACTTACTACGCGACTAAATATAATTTTCATATCTGTCTTCAGTAAGTCCCTATATATTACGTTTTAGAACTATTTCAGTCGTGATGCTGGATAAAGTTTTGAGAAATATTTGTGTTAATAAAAAAAAAACTGAGTGTCGTGGCACACTCGGTTGGAAGGAAGTTACAAAAATTTAAGCCTTTAAAAAAAACCAGAAACTACAAACTATAAAAAATTTGTGACATAAATAAGTGATGGAAAAATCTTACACTTTCGCCTAGCCTCCATCCGCTAAGTTCAAACAGGAACCTTGTACCAATTATGAGGCTTTCCCATCTTACACAAATAAAATCAGCTGTAAGGAAGTAATGATGGATTGAAGTTGCTGTAAAAGTTCCTTGCTTGTCTTGAAAGTACTACTTTTCTTCCTGCACAGATCGTAAGAACCTATCGAAGGAATGGGCAAAAATCTGAATCATGTCAATAGGCGATGCGGCTAACAATCCATCACTGCCCTATTTCCACCTTCAAGCCCATATTACGCTATGGCCTCTGGGTGTTGCAGCTCTAAGCGCTATCTAGCTCGTTATGGATAAAGACGTGATAGTATGTCTGTAAAAATCGTATTAGATATTGTATTATAATAATAATATAGCAAAAGTATGTTCGTATATCAATGCTTTCGGAAATGAACATAGATGTGCAGAGTTTAAAAAAAATGCTTGTCAGTGACCAAATCAGACTTCACTCTAACTTGGTTTCGTATTTGTGTATTTATTCATTACCCATCGGTTAGATTATTACAAATATTACACGCGTATTTTTTCTGAGAAACAAAAAATGAGAAAGACGCAGCGCATTTAAATTTCGCATAACGTCACGGCTAGGTACGATTTTTACTTAGCGGTGACGTCGTAAGCCTCCACTCTGGAACTTTGTTGCTCCGTATTTTTGAGATTTTTTACTTTTTTGGCAAAACTGAAAAATATGGGTCCATTATTTTTGGATAATCTAAAAGACGGAATAATTACAATCATACAAGTTGGTACAGGAATTTTTCCTTGAAAACTGGAAAACACTATACAAAACGTTTTGTTATTACCTTATTACTAAGTGGGATAAGTTGTTCGCTTACGTATACATGGATGTTGAATTCATGAACGTCTTAAAATAGGAGAGAAACATATACTAACTTTTACTGGAATAACCAAACTTTGAAGTTATTTTAAACTAGTAGTTCGCCCCGAATTTTGAACTCGCGAAAACTATATCTCGGCAACCTCTTGAAAGATTTGGCTCATGTCTAAACTTAAAAATTCTGTAGTAACTTCTCCACGCCTACCAAATTTCATAATGATCCAACAACAAAACTAATCGTGTTATCGTCGAACAAACATACAAATTCATTTATGCTCACGTATGTATGTATTTTTCAAGTAGATTTAAAGAAGTTCGCCCGATTTTCTAGCTTGTTAAAAAAATCTTTTAACTTCTTTGTACATAATATATACAATGTCCTTTTTAATTAAGTACAAATATTTTAAGGGGTGATTCAGTCCATCATTTCGAACAACTATTCCCAATAAATGTATATCGAAATACGAAAAAAAAAATTTCATTTTCGATAGTAATGATATCACGTGACTACTTCGATTTGTATGAAAACCTAAAATTTTTTTTTCGTATTTCGATATACATTCATTGGGAAAAGTTGTTCAAAATGATGGACTGAACCACCCCTTAAAATATTTGTACTTAATTAAAAAGGTCACTGTATATACTATTATATACTATTTCCGAGAATTTTTTCACGTATCCACATACCACCATTTATAGCTGACTATCTACGCCCGTGGGATTCCCTCCCCGTGGTAATTTCGGGATAAAAACTATCCTATGTCCTTCCCTGGGTATCAAACTATATCCATATTAAATTTCATCTAAATAGGTTTAGTGGTTAAAGCGTGAAGTGGTGACAAACAAACAAACAAATATACAAACTCACTTTTGCATTTATAATATTAGTAAGAATAAGAATAAGGATAGAAAAGATAGATTGGAAACTTGACTGTAACAAAAATGTAGACCTATTCAACGACACCCCAGACTATGGGTGAGTAAAGAAAAAAGTTTATTCCCACTTAAGTATGGGAGCTACCCAAATTTTACCAGCTGCATCTCTTCCCGCGCTGATCGTCGAAGCCAATCAAGGGAATGGGCGAAAATGCAAATGCGGTTAGCTCCCATCTATATCTTGATTTTTTTCCAATTTTTCGCCCACCAATACGCTTAAAGCTTAGAAGGAGGCTTGCGGCCTTGGGCTCTAACTGCTTCTTCTTTTTTTCCTGCCTATTCCCTTTTTGAGGTCGGGTCTGTATGTCAACTAAATAATAATAAATAATAAATAAATATATAGGGACAAATTACACATATTGAGCTAGCCCCAAAGTAAGTTCGAGACTTGTGTTATGGGATACTAACTCAACGATACTATATTTTATAACAAATACATATATAGATAAACATCCAAGACCCAGGACAATTTGAAAAAGGCCATTTTCCAACTTGCCCTGACCGGGAATCGAACCCGGGACCTCTGGGTGGCGGACTAGCATGGTGACCACTACGCCACGGAGGTCCCTCCATAACCTTCTCTATCCTTTGCCATCACTGTAGGTACTGCTTAAAGTCGCAAAACCCAAAATGCTCTGTCTGCCCCATTACGGATAAAGACGTGATAGTATGTACGTAATTTCTTTTCCAGCTATCGGTGCAGTTGATTAGACATACATAATGACATATCGAGTTCTCTAACGATTTATTTATAGACTTCAAATACTGTAAACAACTCATTAGTGAACAATCAACATCAATTAACGTGTTTTGGTGAAATTAAATTAAATTTAGTCGGAATATTTAGGAGGAAATATAAAATATTTGGACCGGATTTGCTATCAATATTTTTTTTATTTAGTTGATAAAACTAATATGTGTGCTGTGAAAAATAAGGTTGCCGTTATTGACCCGGATTTATCATAGAAGATAAGCTTATTTACGAGCGGATTTTCAATACATAGTGAAATTACACTACAATATTTTAGTCTTTAAACCTAAACCTATAGCATCATCATCAACAGGTCTTTTTGTCTCCACTGCCGGAGTACGACCCTCTCTGTACTACCAGAGCCATACTTGGCCATAGCAGACAGAGGACTTGGCCTACACTCTCCACGCTGGCCAGACGGATTGGAAAGGTCCTATTGATGTTTGTAAGCTTTGTTTAGTTTCTGTTTCCTAAGAATTATTTTAAAGACTATCACGTTTTTACTCGTACTACACTCTAAGCAGTCATAGCCCATGTAGAGCCGCAAGAAAAAAATGCAACTTTTAGCGTGCTGGTGGGCAAGAAGATGTATGAAGAAAATCAAAATAGTGATAGATTGCTATGCTAGTCATGATTCTCATTTTCGCCTTCTCTCGAACGGCTTTTACGATCTTCGCGGGAAGAGAAGCAGATGATAAATTCTAAGTTTCTTTCTTTTCTTTTAGACCAGCATGAAAGAACATTATTATTCATACATTTTATGTAAACAAAAGAGATTTATCATAGCAAGTGAAGGTCCATAATCTCTGCCTACCCCTGTGGGAAACAGGCGTGTTATTATATATGTATGTATAAATATAATAGGTGACATTTAAAATATTGCCGGAGGTCTTCTTGTTTCGGGTAGATATTCGTTAAAACCAAGTTCCTTCTAAAGTTAGTCCGCATTTTGTAATAAGACGGAAGTTCTTTGTAGAGATATCGATAAGTACTCTAAAATCACGGGCAAAAAGTGAAATGTTCTAGTTCACACGCACGGCTTCAGCACGCAATGTACGCTCGTGTGTCCTTGGCCTCAAAAATATTTATGAAGAAGTTTTTCACGCAACCGAAGTGACCGGATTATTCAGTTAGTCACTGACTAGGAAAGACAATGTTCCAAAACCTAATGCCAACCATATCCATGCCAAATTACATCTTTCTAGTACTTATTATCTGAGTAGAGCAGTAGACAGACGCTATGGCTAAACTATAAGAGTGTTTTACTACAGAACCCTAAAAAGCACTAACTACATCAAAAAATTGTAAAGCAAAAGGTTGAATAGATTTAGCAGTAGAATTTCTGCGGTCGGAGTGCGAAAATCTGAAATGGGTCAAGTGGGAGGTTAATAATTGCGCACCATTGCAGCGTTTATGCGGTTTTCTTAATTTTGTTATTCTTTTAAGTATCTGCAGAAACCTACTTTCTTAATAAATAAATGATTTTGACCGTAATTATAATAGACCGAAGATTAATAAGTACTCAAGGATAATTATCAAATTTAAGTAATTTTTAAATTGAAATTATTTTACACACTACCAGGGGGACCATCAAATTATTAGATTTTTTTACAGCAAGACACACGTGAAGGGTCCCGGAATTAAAACTCAATCGAGGCATTTTTCGTCACATTTTTTTTTCCTTTTATTAACATTACTATATCAATATGGTAGCCAATCAGGCAAATCAGGCCAAAATATCGCGATCTCGCGGAGACGTTTTCATATGAGGTAGGTAACTCGAAAAAAAGGTTTAAATAAAATTGCTTTACCACCCGTACAGCCTACACTACGTATTTGTGAGTATCTCATCAGATATTCATCTGTTTGTTTGTATTGCGGGGGTCGGCAACCCAGGCCCACATGCGAACCGGTGACACCATTCTCAACGGCCCCAAAATACATTTACTGAATGAACATCGACTCCGTACGATCCTGCATGCCCGTGGAAAATTTCACATCCGGCAAACATTGGAAAACTTGCGCTTACGCCACACCAAAATAATCGTTATGGCCATATGGCGAGTTCCTAAAATCGTGTGTGGTTAGGAAAATAAGTAGTTTTCAGATTGTATAAGCGCAGAGGTACTTATGAGTAAATAGTAACAAATAATGTAGTCCAGTTTTAAATGTAAAATGCACTTAATAGATTTTGACTACACAATTGAGGGTTTCTAATGTTGGTTTGATTTTCGTGTGTGTACGTGGCCAATTTAAGGGTCCCCCGACCCTAGACCAAAATACAACTTTCCATACAAACGTAGTCTACGTTTTATTTCAAAACGACATGTCCGATTTGGGCAAAATTTTGTAATTTTAAAGATATTGCAATTATCTAGGTTTATATTTAGTTTCCGACGGTAAAAATATGAACTTGAAATAGAATATAGTGTTTTATATCATTTTTGACCATTAGTATGGGAAACTTCTAAATCGTTATATTTTCTTTCCAGTTCATAATTTTACCATAGGAAACCCAATATAACCCTAGATAATTGCAATTTCTTTACAATTACCAATTTTTACCGGAATCTGACATGTGGTTTCAAAATTAAACGTGTACTACGTTTGTATGGAGAAGTCTAGGGTCGCCGGACTCTTAAAAGAATTTTGGCGACTGCCCTACATTGATGACCTTACATTGTAGAGAGAGACCAACGGTTCGAGAAGTTTTTTATGCTACTCATAGTCCCCATCCCATCTAAATACGGATCACATAAAATAAATGAATAGCTCTGTCTGACCGATCGGCCGGCCGTGGTATCTCTCCTTCACCCCCTTCCTCTTCCATTCTGGATTCTTCTCATTCAGAAGTCCGGAGGCCGGTGGGCCGAGGTACTTACTTTCGACTGGAGCGACGTAGTGATGGCAGATCTGCGCGAGCTTCAAGTTATGAGCTAGCATAGGACCGAGAGCGCTAGCGTGTCTTGTGCTGGAGGCCAATACTCACTTTGAGTCGCTGAGCCAATATAGTAAGTATAGAAAAAAGCTCTAGTAATTCATGCTATCACTGGGCCATCAAGCTCATCAATGGAACGAATGAAAAATAAATAAGAGGTTAACACTGAAGAAGGTAACATTATTTAAGAGAGCGCCGAGCGACCGCAGAACTTTTTAAAACGTTAAATTATTGTAATTTTATTTCGCTGTAAAAAACTAAAATTACAATAATTTAATGTTTTAAAAATAAATAATTGAATAATAACCACAGATTGTCCGTCGGGATTTTTTGAAATATTGGTTATATATTGAGAAATTTTATAAAACGCGATTGGGGGTGCTGCGGTCGCTCGGCGCCCTCTTAAGTGAACAATATTCGAATCTAAAAAAAATAATACAAATTTTTAGATACTAAGCTCATCAAAACTGTTATATCAGAAAAACAGTGAGAAAACCTGCACATTTTTTCACTAGTGTCGAAAAATCTGACAAAAGTGTTACCTATTTTTAACACATTTGATTGAAGCAATAAAACATTTTTCGAGTCCTCAATATTGTTACCACATGAATATTGACAAGCTAAACTAAAGGTATATATATTCAGGTACGCACGCATACGAATACAATATTTACAGTTACACACATATTTTATTGTTGATATCTGCTGGTCCCGTGTCCATCTGTCACAGTTTATTTCGTAGAAACGAATAAAAACACAAGTTTACGTTTTCATCACAAACCGAATTCCGCTGTCACTGAACGATTGATCGTAATTGCTAACCTGATTCTGTTTCTTGTAACGGAAAACGAAAAAAATAGGTACCTATCGATCAATCGGATTGAATTGGAAAATAAAGTTAGTCCATCAACAGCGCGGGTTGTGTAAACTCTTCAGTTAAAGCGATGTTTATTTAGCGTTCGTTCTGTAAAAAGTCGATTTATTTTAACTATTTAGATAGCCTAATTTTTTTATTTCACGCGACAACGCAGGCAATTTTTTTAAAATTTTAAAATTTATCTTGATTCTTTCATGCTGTTCCAGAGAAAACAACATAGAATGTAACAGCTGTTTCTGATCCAGCGCATATCATAAAAGACGATCAAGGAATGGGCTATTGAAAATTTGAATCATGTTAATAGGCGATGCAATCCATCCTACTTTTGATTTCTTTTCCATCTTCTTGCCTGCCATCTGAAAGTGGCTTTTGGATCCAGGCAGGCCTATGGTTTTCACATTCAAACAAATTTTGTAATATAGTAATAAAATTTAGTTTGATTGTGTTTAAAGCCTTTTCTGAGATTCTACTATGGACAATTATTCAGGCAAAGTAGATTTAAGACTTGCTGATCGCGCCAGTACAAACCACAAACTAAGTTGAGCGAAATCAAGCTACTGCAGATACTTGGTTTAATCTTACTCAAGTCGATTTTGGCGCATTGCAAGATTGCTTTTGTATAAGAGAAATGAAATGAAAATTAAATCTACGTATAAGTATGTTGCGTGTTTTTTATAAACCTCTCAGGACCACCTCTTGCGTCCAAATCTCAGTTTATATTACGCTTGGTCTTGAGTTCGATCTCCAGTAAGACAAAAATGGAAACTTATGTATAACAAAATAAATAATAACTATAATATTTTATGTAAGTATTTAAGATTCATTCTTAAGTTACATACATGAATAGGGGCAGACAAAGCATTTTGGTATTGTGGCACTAAGCAGATAGAGCCCAGAGTGGCTACTTTTAGCGTGATGAGAATGAAAGGAAGAAGTAAATAGAAAAATGTAACTAGGAACCGAAATAGGGTAAAAAAAAGGGTTGCGAACCGCATCTTCGCCCATTTCATGTAACATTACTCGTTACATTACAACTAAACAAATAATAATTAATACTTATAATTTTTTCACTCTCTTACCTACCTTCATATTATGTACCATGAGCTTTTTAATAACTTCATCAGTATAAGTAAATAATATCAAATTAATTTCACGTACGCTGACTGACTACATATTGAATATTGAATATTTAAAGCTTACAATTAACCTTTTTACCAAACCAAAAAACTCTTTGAACCTCAAAAAAAGTTTTAAAATCTATCAAAGCAATCGTTTATTTGATGTGAGTTAGACAAAATATCAGCATTAATTTACAAGGGCCCAAGTAGACGCGAGGTAGATAAATGACTGTGATTTATTTAAACGGTATTATTTCTGAGGGTCTTCTTTCATCCTCTTGTAAGACGACTAGACAGCGGTTATTTATTTGGGCCCTCGTTAAATCTTTTTGGACCTACTTAGAATTTATTAAGGTATTGAATGACAATTAGGAGCAAATTTCAGATTTTCGGTGTTTATAAATCATAACTCAATTTATTACAGGGATGTTCTTCTCGGAAATTATTGCTTAAATTTTTTGCTGTTTTATTTAGTGTTATTTTTTATAGATAAGCTAGTTTCGGGTACAGGTAGACCAAGAACCAAGCGGTGAGATAATCAGGATAGGTTTTTGTCTAGATGTTTGCAGCAATCAAAGATGAGGGGAGGACGAAGTTTGAGGCTTTTGCCCAACAGTGTCATGTAATCAATGTCGGTATCAATCAATCATCAGTATAATGGGCTGAAAGAATTGTTGCCGTATATTTTGCTAGACCGTCTATATGTCGCATTTGAATTGTATAATCCGTTGTTATTCAAAAACTCTATCTGTTTGGCATTAACGCTCGGTTTTGTAATATAGCTGAAAATTGTTCAGCTAGATCGTCCAATGTATAGTTTTAACTTACTTTGCTAACTTACTTTTTATTTTGCTTTAACTTACTTTGCGGCTAGCTCAATTAGTGTAATTTGTCCCTATATATTAAAAAAAAATAGTTTTAGACGTACTCGTACGAATATTGATAGGTTATTTACAACAATAATAGACTGCTTGCCTTTATATAGTTCGTCATTATTTTTAAAAAGCTATCAATTACTAAGAAAAATAAAATTAAATTTATGTGAAATATAATCTTAACACATCACAGCATTAATGAAAATGAGAGACATTTGTACAGTTAGTACGATTGCGATAAGAATACCATTGCGCAAGAATTTGTTGAAAACGCTCCAATTAACATCAATAGGATACTTTTACTGAACTGTTTCATAACAAAATTCTTCTAAATTAAAAGTAACGTGACACGAGGATCAAGGGCTCTAGAAAAGTTAGATGCAGGTCGCTTTTGATCGGTACAAGTAGCGGAACGTAAGTTTAGCGCTGAGTGGAATGTAGCTAGGATACTGCGCATGGGTACAGTATTAACTTTTGACTCCTGCGCAATAACTGTTAGCGCTAGAGTTTCGTGCCGCTACCTGTAAATTGAAAATCCTCAGGTGATGTCTATGTCCAGAAGAGGGCGTCATGTGATTGAAATGATGATGATACGAAAGTTCTGCAGACGTTGTTCACTTACATATAGATACGCCATGGGCAATGCGTAGTATTGCGTGAGCGAACTTTTTTGACCGGATTGTCTTTACTTCTCCGCATCATTTTTATAAAACAAAACATGTTTTACAAGAGCAATGTTATATGAATTCACAACAAATACCTACCAGCATTAGTAGTATGAAAAACATCAGTTGTGTAAACATGGTGGATCATAGGTCAATGATGTAAGTAATGAAACAGCCAATGTAAAGTTACTGTAACAAGAGGAAAAGAATAAATCGTACGTTTGTCAAAGAAAAAAACATTCTTAGTGCCTAAAAGTTGTGAAGTACCACTCTTTACACTAAAAATGGCATCATCGTGTGAATTACCAAACGCGAAAAACAAATATGAAATGTATTGTTTATTTCATTAGAATTAACTTGGTATATCATGTTTTTTTCGATATCTCATTTTTATTTAACAAATTTATAAGTAATACAAATATATTATACCAAGATTAAACTAAGAAACTAAAAACTAATTTGATATTTGATTTTCATTTTTTATAGATATTTCTCACTCTGGGTTCCTTTTTGGTGAAACGAATAAATGCATACAATATTTTTAGGCGCGGCGTCGCAGAATCGAAAACGTAGAGTTCTAAACGCTCTGAACATGCTAGAAATCTCTTCCAACCTTTGCCAACCAAAAAATGTTTTAGGAAAATATGTGATACACCCTTGAAGTGACATTAATTCATCCCGGAACTAAACTTAGATCTTACATACGCCTACTCAATCTTTGCGCATTTTGACTATTTGACTTGGCTAACTTGAAGCTCTGATGATAAACAGAGGAAGGCGTGCCAACATAAAACCTGTAAGGCTTGTCCGGGTCTGGACTCTTGGCAGGTCAATTGGCGCTTCTGCAGCAATGCTAAGAAACACTGAACTAGTTTACTACTTGACCTATATCGGAGAAACTATTGCCAAAGTACGAGTATGATGTACTTTATCTTATTGTTATTTACTAAAACAGATATGGGAACGTTTGCCTTATATAATAAATTCTTATTGTAAATAGTTCTTGTAGCCTATATATTCGTAAATCCATATAGAAAGAAGTCAAAGGCTCTTGGAATAGTCGGCGATCGTAGCGCGACACAGGTAAGGTGTCTTTTTCATTCTCTACTAAATATATGGTTCGGTATAGGTTCTTTGAAAGTCGCATCATATAGAGAATTCCAGATGGCGACCTTTGCTACATTTATTCTGAACCTGAGTCTACTTTCCGACTTTTTCTTCTTTAAACTTGTCAAGGGTTGCTCATACGTAAACCGGTGGTGGTACAGCAGTTTAGGCACTAGCTGTGCGTCTGTAAAGCATCCTCACCAGGCGCTTTTACTCGTACCTCTGACTTTGTGCTCATGTTCAGTCAATTTGCTTTAGGTGAAGAGAAATATCGTTACGAAACTTGCACTTATACAATAGTTCAATTGAGTAGATTTTTAATCAAATTTTACCTATAAATATTTATACAGATGCTTCTTTGGAAGGTGTTGGAGCTATCCTAAAACAAACTAAACCAAATGGAAAAGAAAAACCAGTTGCCAAAACTCAATACAGCACAAAGGAAAGAGAAAGCAATTTATTTGCTCTTTTTTTAGCTCTATAAGAAGGTGTAAAATACTGGCAATATATATTGGTTATTTGCATTTGTTGGTGGATCATTTACTAGGTATGCCTATTATTCATCCTAACCTCAAACACTCAGAGTGCAAGTGATTTTGTAAAATTATAACAAAGTGTTTTTGATAAGGATCGAAAATATAATGAATTTACTGTAGGGGGAAATGGTATGTTTCCATTTTGTATGTATACAAAATGGAAACAAGTTGAACAGAGTGGAGATGAACTTTTAAAGGATCATACAAGATTACTGAGAAAATTTCATACTCTATTTACAAAATAGATACGGGTCACAAAAAAAAAATACCGAATCAAATCTTTTCCTAACTAAACTTATACCAATCTCATTAGAAAGAAAGAGGGAAAAAATACTTGATGAATGGAGTGAATATCAAAGGAATATTTCACGGAAAATTTTCTTTCCGAAAGAGACGCAAAGGAAATATTTTTTTTAAATTTTTATACGAGTTTTTACTTTTCTTTATGGTAAGTACAATCGTTTTGGAATTTTTGTCAATGAACTCACGTATGTCAATATTATTTTCAAAATATGTAAATGATTGTTTTTAATATATGAAAATCATTGTGTTTGATAAATCTCACACATGCGACTGGCCGATAAATTTACCAACCCTAAAATAGAATAAGTTCAAAAAGTTCATAAAAAATTATTTTAATTTTAATTTACAAATATTTTTTGTTGAATTTTATTCTGTTTCTAGTTGAATCGTCCTTCAACAAACTGACAAACTCAAACATGTCGTATTTTCATAAAAATAAGCTCTAGTCTACAATGTGAAAAATATCGTTGCACTGACTTCTGCTCACTTAGAGCAATCTGTTCACGACATCGTGGATTACATTTCAGTTGCACAAAACGAGGTCATCTCTCAATTTTAAATCTTAGCATTTATGAAAATACTAAAGCTGACGCTTAAACAAGTAAATACGAAGATTTTAAAACTTTTGTATAATAATTGCGTAATATATGTAAAATAATTTTTCAACACATTCGCTCGGAAAGTGCTATTTACCACACTAATTTCGCTTATGTAATGTCATTTATTACGCACACATTCGAAATTGTGCGGTAAATTACTTACCGCACTAGTGCGGTAAAATGTTTTTTTAAATGTTTAGGAATAAGATTTTATAATTCCAAAATATCGACTATTATTTTTGAAACATAAAATCTCTACATGCAGCCAGCCCAGACTAATACCGAAACCTTGTTTTACTCAAATTATTCCATTTTATATCCTAGTAGGATAGTAAAATTCTTGTAACAAGACTAAAATGAATTACATAATCTGCCGTTTGAAAAAAAAAACTTTTTTTTTAAATAATCGTTTGGCTGTTTATGGATTGATTTCTGTGTCTCTGGTATCACTACAGATTTGCGCATGCGCGAAAAGCACCTAGAAAAAAAAAAACTAAGCGCGCCATATTTTAAATTTTGGCGACATTTAAAATTGTTTTATTATTGAAGTTCTTTTTTCCTCACTAATGTGTTGAAAAACGTAGTATGGCACACGTGTGGTATTTGTCCATTACAAGTCTCGGCTCCATAGACGAACGTGCGGACTTCGCCCGCTAGTTTGTCAACCCGCGTCGACTGTTGTAATGAACAATTTACAACACGTGTATCCTTAACTACTATTTCAAAATTAAAAACCGATTTTACCATCAAACTACTCAACTGATTTTGATAAAATGTATATGGGACTGCCTAGACGTACATTAAAAGTAATGAAAAAATAATAATTTTTCAAATCAGTCCAGACGCCTTAGAATAATTGGTAAACATACATAAAAAAAATTCGCGATGAATAACCATTTTGTAAGTCGGTTTAAAAGAAAACCTGTGAAGATGTGTTTAGCATAGTAAAATTATGTTGTGTAGTAATTTTTGCAACTGATAATTATCGGCACTTTTGAGAATACTTTTATTCTGACCTCATTTTATAGCCATTCTATTTATCTTTGACCAGAAGGGCTCGAATTTGACTTTTTAACTTTTAAAGAAGATCAAAAGAACCTGAATTAGATCAGATACTAAATATTATTCTCTTCAGAGGATCGAGTTCGTAACTTTTGTTGAACATTTCGCTTTATTGTTCTGGTAGAAGTCTTCTTTGTTCCCGTTTGTCCGGTAACTTGTGCCAGAGGGCTTTAAAGTCCATTGAAGAGAACACACAACTGAATTATTCTTAGGTGAGTGCATTGATATCCGCTAAAGGTATACTCCTAACAACGTTAGCGATCCTATTCATCTCCATTTGGAAAGTTGTTAGTATGTAAGTTTGACGGTATTCCTACGTCCTGAAAGTTATGACTGTAGTTTAAAGCCGTGTTAACTAAAGTTTACTTAGCTATTAGTATATTATTAAAATAATATCAACTAGATGGGTGACCGAGCTTTGCTCGGAAAAGCGAGGTTCTATTAAAAAGAAACCAAGCTAGATTGATTTGCCTTGTCACTCCGTTTTAATTTTCAAGTTTGTAATTTTTTTATGAATAAGACGTTAGAGTTTAATAACCTCTTATTCATTAAAGAATTACAAACTTTTGCTAAACCTATCTTAGTTAAAATATGCTTCGTCTTTCAATGTCAAATTGAAAAGATGGCAAGGGACAAACCATGTTTTAACAAAAATAAATAAAGCAAACAGTTGTTAATTTTTATGTTAATCTCGAAACTCAGTATAGTTTTACCAAAATCGTATGAGCCGTTTCCGAGATCTTAATTATATTTATATATGTAGGAATTGCGCAAACAACTATAGGATTAGGTTAACTGTACAATATAAATTTACAAAGTAAATTGCTTTTCAAATTGCTGTCAATAATTTATTAGTGAAGCGCAAACTTCTAGTAATTTTGATTTATTGTTTCAAAAACTTGTATCAGTTCTTTTTTAAACTTAAATAATTTTGCGCTTTATTTACAGATTTTTTAACAATGTTTCCAGTATAATAAATGAAATAAAAATGTTTATTTCTTTCTTCATGGGACGAATACAACCCCCAGGTAAATCAATTTTCACCGTTTTTGTGCGAACGTGTGTCGCAGCACAAATGGAATTGATTCCTGGAGGCGACATTTGAATATATTTCACAGGGGATTTCTGAGTGTAGGTACTAAGAATAGAATAATTAATTTGAGTTCGTCGAATATTGAAAGGGATAAAACGTTTCACCCACGAACCTATTAATCTAGCGGACTTTGCATTGTATTTCAAGAGAAATTGTTATTTTAAACGTACAACACTATAAACATGTTTCTTGTAGAAATTATGGAATTTTTAATTTTCTTCTCTCTTCTTCTACACATGTGGATCTCAGTATCATAAAACATGGTCGTATTTGTAAACATATTAGAGTTGAGAATAATAAAATGTACCTGTAATAAGTAAGAACTTAACCACAAAACCACAAGCATGACCACAAATATTATAGTTTGTTATTCATATTGTATAACTAGTATGGTAGCAGGCAATTATATTGTATTAATGACTAGCATTGAAAAAATTAGGTAATTTTATTCACAGCAATAATTATAATAATAATCATGCATTGATATTTATTGACCTTGATGTGAAATAAGAATAGTATCAAATTGTCGACGTTCAAAAAGCTATAATCTTTTAATTTTTATGACACGAAACACTATTTGATAATATTTATTGATAAAACAAGGACCAAAATTAAAAAAAAATGTTTATACAGACTTTAAAGAGATATTTTTTAAAATGTCTGTCACAACTTTTATATTAGTGTTTTTAGATGTTTTTTTTTATTCTTTGATCACTAACTTTTGCTTTATCATCTGTTTTATATCTAGTTTGAAATATATGTATTATCCACATTGTGGCAAACTTGAGCGTGTTTAACAATATGTAGATAATTTTGTTTGTTTCTTTAACAAATCTTGCCTTGTTAAGCCACAATTGTGAACTTGTGAAGTGGCTGGTAAAGAGAGGCGCCGTGGAAATAACAAAACAAGGTGCTTGAATACAATCGCGTTGAATCAATTAATTACATAACTTAAGTCTTAGATAGCAAATTATAATTTCAATTGACTACTCTTTTGCAAGAATAATCAAGAGTATCCAAAAAAAAAATATAAATTTTAGAATAAAATATGCATTACGTTTTCATTTCCATTGTTAGCATTGTAATCCTTGTATAACCTTGAGAATTTACCTACTGCGTATGTAGGTATATATATATGTAATGTTTTGTGTGATTTTTGGTTGTATATTTCTTTAAACGTTTTAATTATTGTTTGTTTTGCTTCCTTTTTATGTTATTAAATGTAAACAGTCTTTTTTCTTGCAGGTAATTTCTATATAGAAGGAAAACCCAATGGATATCATCCATGTGAGTATGCTTCAGTTCACTTACGTTTAAGACACATTCTGCAAGTTATATGTTATTCTGATCACTGAACACAATATTCTACTGCGGCACTTTTTTATATTGATTCAAATATATACTGCAGAGAGTATTATTATATTGAAGTAACAAAGTACAAAAAAAAAGTTTTGTTTCGACTGTTTCTATACATTTGTGCTAAGTACTTATTGTAAATTCCTTTACGTTGCATAACTGTCGATGAGTATGAGCATAGCTGTTGAGACAGATAGCCGTAGTTTATTTTACTTCCTGCAGCACGCTCAAAAACTTCATTCATTACTCATCGTCTCCTATCATGTCTGCTGTTGATAAAATAATGTCCCTCTGACATATGGCTTCACTTGTGCGCCAGTGCGAGTGTGTTACTTATGTCTTCCTCGCTCGTCGCTCTTTTTTGTTCATTGTCCTTTCATGATTAAATTATTAAATTGCGTAATCCTCGCATAGTGTAGTCTGTGTAGTGTAGAGTGCCTGTTTTAACATTTACGACTTTTGAACAATTAGAAATAACAGTCAAATGGCTTGAGATCCTATTTTCATCATGGATTTTTGTTATAAAGTTCCCCCGTCTTTCCTAACATCAGGAAAACTAGAGTCTTGAATGCAGTTGCAGAGCTGTTGTGTTTTTGCTGTTTATCAGTTTATATTCGCGTGTGTGCACACCGTATGAGTGGTGGGTTTATGCGTCTTATATTTGTGTGTGTCTGTCTGGTATCAGTGTGGGTGTTCCTGCCGATGAGAGGCGCGCGGTCGGCGGAGCGCGGTCGTTCGGCGCCAGTCGTGAACCAAGCGCCGCGGGGCTGCCGCGTTGTCTTCGCGTTGAGCCCTCACTCACGATCCCAATAACTTTGTGCACTGGAAACTTTTCAAAGCAATTTCGAGCGGATTCGTTTGTTTCGCGTTCCTTCATAGTTCTTACATCGAGTCGCATGGAACGGTCTACCTTGCGAGCGATTATATGTGCACTGTCGCGCGTTTGTACGAATCGGTCGGTCTATTTTTGAATATTCTCTAAACGCTTCGCCGCGAAGTTTTCGAAACGCAGCAGCCCGCCGGAGTCGGGTTAACGGCCGCAGTGTATGCACGCCTGCATCACGGCTCTTGTGTTTTTGTTGACGGATAACATTTTGTGCAGTTAAGTTCCACTGTTCAATCCGAGAAACGTTATCTGTAAGTATGACCCCGTTGATTTACGATACTAGCTGTACTGTCGTACGTTTATCCATTCACATTGAGTATAATTTATTCTGTTGTAATTAAATACTGTTGATCTGCCTGTTGATTGTCTAATACGGATACAAAACTGTTTATGAGAGTCTTAACTTGTGGAATCGTAAAAATACAAACAAAGTGACGTCGTCACATTGACGGACATGTGCTGTGCTTGTGTGCACACGCACTCTCACGTACACATATGTAATGTACATAAGCGTATGAATGTATTTAGATGCTACACCGACGTACAATATTGTGTGTACATAATTACATATTGAGGCATTATGCGAACATGTATATGTAGGCACAATACATAAAAGTATAGGGTGTAGGACGACGTATCGCGACAATTTTTTGTAGCTCGACTCTAAAAGATCATCGTTAGCTACTTACTAGTTAGTCGCAAAAATTTTCATCATTAAAATAAATTTCATCTCTATATCGCTGAATCACTATTGAATGTCATTGATATGGCGCCTATATGTATAGTTGATGAATGTCATTGCTATGGCCACCTGTATTATCGCTGATGAATGTAATGAATTTTATCGCCGTGGCTTTTAAAATCACGATTGAATGAATGACATAAGTAACTATGACATTTATCAGTAGGTAGATGGTAAGCTTATGAATTTCAACTTCATGGCATATACAGATACCTACCACAAAAAAGGCTACTGGTATTACTTTACCTATCTCCATATCTTCCATTTAAATATACACCATTAAAATTTGAGGTCTTTAGTCAAAACTAGTCGTTTTTATGTTACAATCATAATTTTTATAACCAACCTGTGAAGTTGACACAAGAGGATTATCATAATATGAAACTTCGTTTATACAACTTTAATTGAAATAATTACTATATCAGCGATATCTTCCATGCAATTACTGCAGCTCATGTGAAATGTGATGAAAAGTCGGTAACCGGTTTAGGAAATAAACATAAGTTCGCTATTACTTGTAGACTCATTATAAGTGAATTAGTTATCTTTATGAGTAAATAGGATGTTAAAAGCTATATACCTTTTATGCCACTGAGAAATAGATACTTTGACTGAGTTGCCCCGCATTAAAGTTCCAAACTAAACCAGTAATGTGAATGTAATAGAAAGTATTAGTTATTTGTAAATTTTACTTGATGCAAAATATTAATTAAGATAATCATAAATGAAATCATTCTCATCAAACATAAAATCTACAAAATGTGTAATAGGATTAATAAAGCTATTATTATTTAAATAAAAAATCTTGAGTACGATTGAAAAAACTTTATTAAGCAAAAATTCAAAGATAACGAGGGATTAGGGACAAAAAAATAATAGTTTCATGTCATTTGAAATACAGAAAAGAAAAAATGAAAGATTGAAATTTTGGACCGTAAATGTATCTCATACGTTCTTATAGAAACACCGGCGCTCAATAGAGCAGAAAAATCAGTCGGGCTAGACGGCTGTTGACATTTGTAAATTGATACCGAGTAAGAAAGCTTCGAGCATAGAGAAAGCGAAACAACGATTATGGAAAAGGTTACACTGAAGTAATATTCCATTACAATAACAGTTTTGTTACTTAAAAGATTTTTATTATGGTATCAGTCAGTTTAGTTGAGGTATTATCAATAACGTAACGCTTTTGTCAGAGGGAATTTGTACCAAAAACAACCAAAATACATAATATCGATTTTTGGTCTATGAATGGTAATTGTTCCTACGTAGGCGCCCCAGAAATATGTTTCACTTGGTGAAGATTTAGATTATAACTTATCAAAAAGCAAATGAAATCCAAATTTTATGTTAACATACACATGTAGGCTTGAGGTGGATTATGATTGACTGAGCGAGCGAAGCTAGCGAGGGCTGCATTTCAAGGGCGAAAAAACATTGTTTGTATTTTTTTATGTTTCGCGATAATTCTCGAACCTAATTTTGATGATTTTAAAAATGATTGGAGCTACTGTTCATAGATTTTTTAAGTTGGTTGGACATTAAAATCAGTTATTGCACTCGTATCGTATTTTGGAATATTAATAGCGAGATCTAAGTTCGTGGTAATGGGTATTTAGAAGACTAAAACTCTTGGAATGCTTACATCTTGCATCATCAAACAGTCCATCGCTGAACTGAAAGCTTCTCCCAATAGTGGGACTATTGGGAAGAATTTTCCCATAATCTCCTCACTAGACAGACAGATTGGTGATCGCTGCAGGTAGTGCTTAGAATGCCGTTGCACAGAAGACGCTACCGCCCGTTCCTTGTTATCTGTACCTCCTTTAGTCGTCTTATAACTTACAACATCTGTGGCAGAAGAAAAGGATGGTGACAAATTAGAGTTCTGGCAGAATAGAACACACTTTATCATCACCCTTTGTCACCTCCGCTACACTTTGTTTCTTTCGTCACGACACGGCAAAATAAATATGTCATTAATAGCACTGAATTTTATTATAATATCGTCATTATAAAGGTCAAATTCAGAAATGTCATAGCACTGCGTGTTATCAGTATCTTGCTTTTGCCCTGTCACGGTTGGTGCTACTGAATAAAGCAGAAATTTTGCATTAAATAAAAGAATTTTTTTTTTCGATATGATACGAGTATATGATATTAATTGATCATGAATTTAAAATTGATTCATTGAGCAATCCGGTTTTTTAATCCCAATGGTATCTCCATCGAAAGATAAGATTATAAATTTACTACGCGATTTGATTCATTATTTAGAAATTGGCTTTTATAATTACTTTATCTTTCACGCGTTCATAAACAACTTTGATAAATTAATCAATAATAATGAATTCTGTATCTTAGTGTTTTCAACAGAATAACATTTCAAAGAAATTCTTCAAACAATTAACATTGTAACCGATATAAAAAGGAGTCAGGAGACATTAAGTCGTCCCATACGAAATTTTCCCAAGGGACCATTTTTGTCCCTTTCATATTCATTAATAGGCGATTGGGAATTTGGGACCACTTTGTAAAAGGTCTATCCCAAATCCGTAAGCCTTTTCCTCGCCACTTATTTATCAAAGCTGACTTTGCTAACAACATGTACAAACAAAACATTCATAATTAATCAGTTACGTATGTATATCAACATCTTCACCGACGGTATTCATTACGTTATCTCAATATTGTGTTTGTATAAATCATAACAATTCCATTCTAATGCGTCGTGTTTTAGTTACACTAACAAGTTCTTACATAGTTTATGTGTTTGTGACTTTGTGTGTATGTGAGTGTGTCATAGATCGAAGTCGGACGGAACCTACCTCCCTGAGGTCAGACGTGTCAAAGATATTATAAACAAGTTTCTGTATGAATGGACTTTCATAGTAACAATGACTGATTGCATTATCCAATTTGTAACTGTTGTCCTGATAATGTTTTTTCTCTATCCTATACTCTACTTGCGTTTAAGACCATTCGCGACTAACTCTTAATTTAGACTTTTACTATATTATTCTTTTGTTTAATGACCAATGACTATTTCCGTATCTAAGACCTCGGAACCGTACCGGGCGACATCATGCAAACTGTCAAATAATCTTAATATGTTATTAGGACCCTCACTTGACACAGTATTGCGAGGTTGACAGCTAATGGCCGTAATGTTGTAAGAGGCAAATGCCACTTTTGTATAACCACCCATATCAGTACAGGTAGATTATAAATATGTCCACAATTGTGCGTAAGTATATTATATTCTAAAAACTTATTATTAAAGCGAAATTTTTAACCAAGTACAATGTTTGGTTAAATATGTATCTTAACGTAAACATACAAAATACTATATAGATTTACTTACATTACTTTATGATGATTTATGTACGAAATAGGAAAAAAACTAGTCGCACTATAAATAAATAGAATATTTAAAAATTTCAATATAATATTGACGAAAAACAAAAATAAATGATTTCCCTGAACTGAAAATACAGACTCGGGGATTTATCTTAACCACTCCATCCATACATAATTTGTTGAATCGAGCTCATTAAGTCCCTCATCTTACATTCAATGAAAACAAATTACTGGTCATGTTGAATAAATTCATCATATTGAGTACATAAATACGTTTTTGATAGGTAACGTCTAGGGTAAGTAGGCAAAACTGGAAGTTGCGGCTAGGAAAGGCACACAGAGATGGCAGCACACACGACTAGCAAAAAAGTGACAAAGAAAGTGTTGAACATGCTTTAAAAATATTTATTGCATTTCATATATTTTTGCCTGATTTTCTGTGCATTTGTTCACGCTAATCTCAGAAACGGCTTAACCGATTCACTTGCGGTTTTCTCTAATTTATTGTGGTAAGCTTCACATTTGTTTTAATTTAGTCTGTTCAGAAACAAAAGAAGTTGGTAATTACTAATTAGTTTTTAGAATCACGTTGATTTTTTTTTCGATAAATGCTATTAAACAACTGTTCGGTAACGTTCGGGACACCCTGCCTGACTGGCTCTCCGAATTGAGGTTGTCAGTGAACGTCAACAAGAAACTGGCACTGATCTCACGGAACGCAAGTTCCTTCCACCCTTGAAGTACTTCGGAGAAGATGTGCCGAGTGCCGAGGCACCCGCAATTTACCCGGGATGGTAACGATAGCGAAGATGGTTCGGGAGAAGGTCTATCCATCACTTTTCTCCGATCGAGTGAAATTTTGATCAACTTAGCTTATGGATCGCACTAAAAGTAAAGTGTGATCTTTTTGAAAATACTAAATACGAGAATGAAAGTGTTCACAAAATAAGGTTTATGCAGACGAAATGGCAGGGAAGTTGTCATTAATTATTAGGTATGAGCATTTGTATTTAATTTACAGAACCAGCTCCTTGACTCACCTATAATGGAGTAAAGATAGTCCATCAGCTACGATATCTGTAGTAAATATAACATCACTGGATTCAAATGATATTCATAAATTTGGTCGGACCCCTGTAATTGAAGCTGCGATTAAGTTTCATTGACGTTTCTGTAAATATTGATACTGCGTGGTTACGTGATGATGTAGATAATCTTGCCCCTAAGCGATTTTTGATGGTATTTCATCTATCGTTAATGGTTTAGCCGATTTCTTTTGATCACAACGTTCTTAGGATCCTTCTTGCTACGATAAATTGGATTAGGACGAACAATAGGAAAGAAAAAAGGGAGAAGATATTCGTTCTCTTTTCACAAATTTATCAAGGAATGAGATGAGATTCATTTTGAGATATGATTTAGAGGTAACCTTGTGGTTGAGTGTGTCCACTTTCCTAACTTGTCCATTTTCTATTAAGCTTATGTTTTTTTAACCGTTTTGCTATCACCAATACTTCATTTAGATATTTTATTAAAGTGAATATCAAACCAATACTAACATTTTCTATAAAGACGAGCATCCGTTCATGAACATACAAGCATATACCTCGGTAATACTAAAAGTCACGCAAGCCGACTCATGTATACAATACTACTGGGTAAAAAATTTCCATATAGAAAATTGTCTGCGCTTAGTCGCGTGAAACAGTATTGTCTTGCACTCGCCTACGGCTTACGAATCTAAAAGAAGTGGCAGTCTTTTTTTTTTAAACCAATTGAACTTTTTTTGGTTTAGTCTAGAAAACAAGTGTAATATAAAGAAAATATATGTATTTATATGTAGTGTGTTTACACTACTTGAGCAGTATGTAGATTGTGGGAACACATACCCATGTATAGCGATAGATACTCGTATTACTATACCTATATAAATAACACATACAATGTGGGTTCACAGGGCGACGTGGACACTATTTATCCTGCGAGCGGGGACCGAGACATATTTATTGATCTTTCCATTGTCAAACCAGCCGACTGTTAAATTTGGGACACAACGGTCGCTAAGGAGCTTGTATTAAATAAAATAAATAAATATATAATGACAAATTACACAAATTGAGCTAGCCCCAAAGTAAGTTCGAGACTTGTGTTGTGGGACACTAATTCAACGATACTATATTTTATAACAAATACATATATAAACATCCATGACACAGGACAATTTGAAAAAGGTCATTTCCCAACTTGCCCTGACCGCGGATAGAACCCAAATCCTCAGGGTGGCGGGCTAGCATGGTTACCACTACGCCACGGAGGTCGTCAAAGTATTTTTGTATTCAAAGTTTTACCACAGGTATGGCTCTTCATACAAACGGAGCAGCATATATACCTAGTACTACTACAAACGAAACAATCCGTCCGTGCACACGTCAAATGTGTGAGTTAAACAATCAAGGTTGCCACCACAGAATTTGTTGCTTTGCTTACCTGTTTTCATCACTCGGAAATCTATAAAATTTTCGTTATTTATTGTTTTCCGTCGATTAACAATGATAATGTGCGCAGTTTCTCACCATTACAATTCAATAATCCTAAGTGACTCGCATAATGTCAACGTGCAACTACCAATAACCCTGTTTTACTGCCACTTACACCTCACAATAACGGGGGAAGGGTTGCGGGGACACCAGATTGCGGGGGACGGTGCGAGTTTCCGTTCTGTAATACTATTATTAATTCTGTGGTTTTACTACGAGTTTTATTTATTTATTTACAAAATTCATGTACACAAAATACAAACACAGAAACAAACCAAGTAAGAACATTGAGTACATAGGTACTGCTTATTACATAAGAAATCTCTTCCAGCAGACCCAGGAAAGGAAAAGAGAAGAAAAAAGGTAGTAGTAGGCGTGTACAAAATAAACTAAAGTTAAATACAAATACATAAATAAATAATAATAAATAGTTTTCTTCTAAAACTGTGTCGAAGTGTGTCCAGCGGCCTCTATTTCCTCTCAAGTCTGCCGCTATCTCATCCATGGCGTATATCTGGCGCCTGTTAATTGCTTCAGAGTAATAATTATTATCAGTTTGCGTGCGTCGCCCCGCCCCTCCTGTCTGTGAAGAAACAACTACAAGAGTGTTCACGCACACAAGTACTGTTAGCACGTGCACGTGCTCCAGATGTCCTTATCCTTGTGATGATCCGATGGTCACGAGGAATTTACTGTACACTCATTGTGTGGATTAAGGAATTTGGCAAACGCCCCGTTTGCTGGGCAAATACGCTTTGCTGAGTATACTTTTGGGATTATGATGTTGGGTTTTAGTTTGATTTCACCATATTCTGGGCACTAAGTGAGGAACAGATATTTTTTTAAGCTTTTTAAGAGACTTACCATTACCAGACTCTCTTAGACTGTCTGTCATTTAAGAATATTGTACATCAGTTGTGAAAGTATGTTAGAGTCAATAGCGATAAAGCTTATTTTATGTCTTTCTAATTAATTTACTTCATTTGCTGAGGATACTGAGGATCACAATCTCGCGGGAGGTGTCGTTCTGCACATTAGCACTTATATTAATTCTGTGTCTTCAGTGAGCGTCGTCCTTTATTATTGTTTACGCGAAACCTTTTGAGGAACTGAGATTAAACGCCACAATAGCATTAGTGAGTACTTCCATTAATTCCTTAACGGGTGAATGACCTCCGACCACGATAGGACTTGTCTGGAATAGCAATTATTGAAGGTACTTCGAAACTTACTATGTTACCTTAATGGTTTGAGTCAACGACCAAATGCGAATTGAAGGGTCCTGGGAAATACTTGTTTTGATCAGTTACTAAGTTTATGTTTTAGCTTTGTATTCTCTAGTAGTACAGGCTTTGTTGTTCACCGTTACTATCAGTTTAATTCTAGTTTAGAGTTAAGGAGAGACATGGGCCCAATTGTTATATGTGATATGAGTACATGGGTGGGTACGTTCCGAACGTGATAAGATAATAGAATAAAATTTCTCGTGTTTGAAATTAAGCAAAATGAAAAAAAAAATCATAAACATACAATTGTCTTTCTTTTAATACAATATCTTTGTATTTATTTTAAAAAATATAATTATTGTCTTATTTTAAAACACGGCCTAACTAAGTACTTACCTCCGACCAAAACGAGACTTAACTCTTTTTGTCACTATCACCTTATTTGGGTGAAACCTAGAAATTAATAAAAAAAAGTAGATTTTTACCGCTTTTTTGGCATCATTAATATACAAACCCATACTAAATTAAAGCGTTGTAGCATTGATATTATCTGAGTAAAACCGCACACGGACAGACAGACAGATACACATGGCGAAATAAGGGTTCCTTGTTGACTACGGAACCCTAAAAAGCATCTAGCTAGCTAGAAAATGAAGAAGCCGAGCAAGGAAATAACGTCCGTTTCGCCATAATAAACAAAGACTTATCTAGCTAAAAGAGCGCTTTACAGAATTTAAAGTAGATAAATCATATTCATGAAAACAGTAGCGTTTATACGACAGCGGAGTTTATTGGATGTTTGACCTCGCGTTATCGTGGCAAGCCTCCTCGTCACCGTGCCTACGCGCTTATCTATTTGCAGTGACGTGCTCGGTTTGTTTGACTGTTTCTGTTTCATTCTGTACGCTGTGCAACAAAATACTTTTGTATAAACAAGTCCTTATGCCAGTATGGACTTATGGTATACAGCTGTGGGGCTGTACCAAACAGAGTAATATTGATATGATCCAAACGTTTCAGAACAAAGTACTTAGGAGTATTGTCAATGCACCCTGGTACATAAGAAATGCTGATCTGCACCGGGACCTTAACATGCAGTTCGTCGATAAAGTTATAAAAAAATATGCAGAAGCACACGAGTACCGATTGCTTCATCATGTGAACGTTGAGGCAATCCAGCTCCTCGACAACACGGACATAGTGAGAAGACTTAAACGAACTAAACCGTTCGAACTAGTGTAGGTAGTGTAGTGAAAATTAATTAAATAATCGTGCAGTTATAGTGCAATAACTAAAGACACACGAACAGAGTGCCTTCCCCTTAATAGAGACAGTAAGAAAAGTGCCGATGGACACATTCTTATACTATTGCTTATAAAACTAGGTCAATGTAAAATTACTAATTAGTCTAAGATAATAGGCTAGATTGTAATAATAGTAGCGTACTTATTCAATTATTTTTAGTATGTAGGTACGTTAAGAAAGTGAAAAAAAAAAATCTGTATGCAACGTGGAAGGTCTAATACAATATCTTTGTATTTATTTAAGAACAAAATAATAATTGTCTCGTCCTCGTCACCGTGCCTACGCGCTTATCTATTTACAGTGACGTGCTCGGTTTGTTTGACTGTTTCTGTTTCATTCTGTATGCAACGTGGATGGGACATACTAATAATAAATCAAACAGCGGGCTGTACTAGATCACTATAGTATAAAAATATTAGAATATCAGTCAAGAAACCAAAAAAAAGACAATATTCCCAAACAAATTGTCCGGGCGGCTGCACACTTCAGTATGGAAATGCCAATTTTTTGTTCTTTTACTGTTAACGCCCGCCTGGGCGTTTGAGTTTGTATGCGAATGTCGATTTTTTTTGACAGTTATTTATTATCATACATACATACATACTATCACGTTTTTATCCCTAATGGGGCAGACAGAGCATTTTGGGTCTTGTGCCTCTATGCAGAGCCTAGGGCCGCAAGACTCAAAAGCCACTTTTAGCGTCATGGTGGGCGAGAAGATAGAAAAGCAATCAATACAGTGACGGGTTGCTAGCCGCATCGCCTGTTAAAATGATTCGCATTTTTGCCCATTGCATTATTTATTATCATTATAATATTATCGATTAATTATGGGTATGTCCATTTCACGTTGTGTATAAAGTAGTAACATTGATATCGTAGCGCCATCTATTATTTGTCAGGTAAAACCCCGATCTATTACCCACAATTTTTAATCGAAACATTTCAAAGAAGCAACCGCATCGAAATTAGTCCATTAGTTGGAATTGTACGAAGCCCCTGAAATTAGACAAATTATAGCGTCAAAATTATAACACCCCTCTTTTTATTTTGTTATTAAAAATGACACACTTTAAACTGTTCTGGCAATTTTTACTTGATTTTTATAATACAATTATTTTTAAAATTTTTACTTATCTGTGTACGGAATTTGTTGAGGACAATGTCTTTCATCATTTTGCGCAGAAGATTTAATGTTATTTAAAGTCATTTATACGATAAACTTATATTTTATAATAGTCTCAGAGAGTTACCCCTTCAATCGTTCTCAATTCAAAGAGCTATGGCAGCTTCCCATACATCATTTTAGTTAATAACCAAAGTTAGCGTCTATGAATGAAATATACCTTCTTTAATAGAACACATTTTGCTGATTCTAAAGGTAAAAATTACGTAATTATAGGAGGCCAGGTTTTTGAGTTATTATGTTTAGAAGTTTTATAGGTTATGTAATTATTGACCATTTATTTAGTACATTTCTGCATCAAATATTCATTTATCAATAAATAAAACTGAAAGAGCTCGATGGCATAATGCTTTTTATGTCCACTAGTAAACATTATCAACAATTACGCAAGTTAAGCAACGCCAGGTGTCCCATTTTAAATGTCGAAAGGAGTTTTTAATGCTGTACGTTATTTAAATCCATATAAAAATAAATATTAACACGCAAAAATAGTATTATTTGTATTATTAAACAATTTAAATCTCTTGATCTATAAAAAACATTCATGATTTTATCTTGGAAAAAATAATTATTTAGTCTGGCAACCTTGTGGCTTTCTGTCAAAACAAGGAAATGGCCATTACAGAAAACCGATCAACTTAATAGCTATTTTCAATTTTACACATTTTTACCTGGCTTTATCTAAATTTGACTAAAATATAGAAAATCACATAAAAATATTTTATGAATTTTGGTTGCAATGAGTTTTTAAGACGCTTTTAGTGCACTTAACTAAAAATCTGCCATAGCTCTTTCGTGATGCTCCTATTTAGTTGTAAATGTCGTAACATAAAACAGCCCCTGAATTCCGAGAGTCTATTATCAAAATTCTGCCGAGGTCTCGCAACTCTCGCACTCGTTTCGGCGGCCGTTATAGGCGGTACGATTTGTTTTTCATACGCCTTTTATGTGCGCGTGCACGTGTCAAAGTATTCGGCTATAAAAATGAGGTATTATGGGCATGAGTATTTTCAACTACTTTTTTCTTGGTTTAACATTCAGTAGATATTACTTATTCGAGAGTTGTGTATAAAAACTTAACTAACACAGTCATTTCACGTTATAGATTTTAATCTTATGTGGATTTTAAAATTCTTAAATTGATTTCATGACATTTTGGCATACAGAACACACACTGTAAAAGTTTACTAACAGTTGTATGTATAAGGATAACAGAACATACTAAATCTATACTATGGGTGAATTCAACTTTCCCCGAGGAACAAATTTCGTAATATGAAACATAATTCGATATATATTTTTCTTAAGAAAAGTTGTCCAGTATCATGGACTGAATTCACCCTAAGATAGTTTCAGTATATTTTGTTAGACTTTATATACTATACTTCGCGTTTTGGCCGCATATTGTAGAATATCCGCAACGGAACTTCCTTAAATCTTATTCTTCTTATTATTAAAGAGCTAAGCTCTTGTCTGTGGAGCAACCAATGCCTTCCATCTCTCACAAAGTCAACTCCTTAATATTCTTCTATGTTGAAACATTAATCTGATTCTTTCGTTGTTTTATAAAACTATCTCTAGGTCTTCCTTTGCCTCTTCTTCCTTCTATTTTCCCCTCCAATATTTAAAAAATTCATCATGTCTAATTAGGTGTCCTAACATTTTCCCTTATCTTATTATCTTATCTTATATTTATTTCATCTTAAATAAATCAAGGGAACAATAATGTACTTACATAAGTTTGAACTGTGACTAGGCTCCAGTCTGTCCCCGAACCTAAAGGTGATTATTAACCCAATACCTCACCATAAAGCAACACAAAAGATCATACTATTGTTCTTAAAGCATAAAAAGCGCCATTTAAAGCTACACCGGCCGTTCCACGTACAGACCCACAGCGAAGCTCATAACATTAATTCTGTCGATACAACAAACATTACTTTTGTTACACTATTGCTTGGCGATTTTATAGTTCTGTTTATTTAGACCCTTTTGGAATTATTCGTGCGGAAAATGCGGGTTAGATACCGACTGCATCCATTATAAAGGTTTACTTGGTTAAAAAAATTCGTGCTCGTTTGGTAGTTTACAAATACTGTTAAATTTATTTGAAAAAAAAAAAACTGCCGTCTTGAATAAACGATATAAAAATCTACGAATTTAAAGAGTGCATACTTTTAAAGGTCCAACTGGAAATTCAACGCTCCTAAAATTGTCAGATTTTTTATTATTCTTTCTATCAGAATGTTTTAAAACTAATATGAGGGAAAGATAATTTGATTAAAATCTTACGTGAGTAGAGTACCTTTTATAACAATACATATCCCTTCAGCCGGATATTTTATTTCTTCCCTTGTACATATTTACCTCAAAACTCAAAACAATCCTAAAGCGGGACAAGCAAAAGACGAGAATGCTTTCGAAAACACAATTTTCTCACGACAAGTATACGTCCACACTCAGCATTTGGAATACATTATAAATGCATTAGCGTGACAAAAGCTTTATTTCCCCCACATGGCCCGTTCTTCGACGCTTACCTCGATTCCCACCTATTTATGGTTCTTTATGGATTCAGGGCGCAAGATTCTGTAACGACCTCGTTTACTTTATGGCTCTTCAAGCCTGAATGAGGAAGAAAATCAAACAATAGACCTACGGATGGCTAGAAAAACTATATTACTAACCAGAGTCATATAAGTATATGTAAAAAAAGATCAGTTATTTAATATTAAAACTCAGTTAAATGAGCACATAGTATGGTTGTGAGGTTCAGTCATATTTTTAGGGAATTTGTTAGTACATGAATATTAGATCCGAAATTTTTACTCTATAGGTACTCTGGTTGTAAGGTTGTACAGAAATAAAGTATTTAATCCGAGATTATTTCTTCTTCTAATTTTCGTTAATTTCTGAAATTAGAAATAAAGTATTTTAACCGAGATTATTTCTTCTTCTAATTTTCGTTCATTTCTGAAATTAGCATTCAGCTTTAGCCTAAACAGTTGTTCTACCGTTTGATGTCAGTCTATTGTCAAATCTTCCTCAGACACATTCTGCGATCTCTGTTTTGCTCTTTTCCAAAAATTTACGATCGAGACGATGTATATCAGAAATCGATTCATTCATGTTTTATAAATGGCACAAGCGCTGTTGTATTACCTCAATGAAATTCTTCGATTCGATCTTAACCCGTCAACGACCGGAATCGCAGACACAATAGATTTCTATTGTTAACGGGTTCACATGTGAACCGTCGGGGTTTGATAGATTAAAGCGGATTGGCTAAAAATAGCATGCAATTCCGACTACTCTCAAAATATACTGCAACGACACATGTTCGCAATATCAATGAACGTAAATCCAAAAATAAACGAAAAATGAAAAACTTGCAGCAGAAAACACTTGTCTAATAAACACTACTGCTTCGTATAAAATGAATAGCGACAAAGTAGAGAAAAAAGGTTTTTTTTTTCAGTTTTTGTTCTAAGACGCAACGAGGTCATGAACTCGCGCGTGACGTCACGTTTCGAATGAATGAACCGCCACTCACCCCTGAGGGTGGGCACCCTCGTTGGCCAGTCTGAAGCACCAATATCACAAGCGCATCTGTGGTATCAAAATCAATTTTTTGGCATATATGTTAATGTAAATAGTGAAACAAAGGTCTTAACTTAATTAGACTCGATTCGTGGACTAATGAAGACTAATAAAGTCATTTGTATACACTATGTATATATTATTCGATATATGTCTACATCATCGCCTTATCCTGTTGACAATATTTGTAAGTTGTTTCCTTGAACAGGTAAAAAAGGCAAAAAATATTTATTACATTTGTGTTCTTTATACACAACGTCATATTATTATCTTGTTACAGTTAATATTTTTTATCTAAATAAGACATTTATTATGGTGGAATCACTGATAATACAATCAACCATAACTAACAATTTTTTAAGTAAATATGTCAATACGAGTTATATCGTGTTATAACCTATGTCCATTATATTGACGTCGTATTGTCCAAGTTATACTTAGAACAAAAATGCGAGAAAAGCCACGGTTGTCTTTGGAAACATTCTTGGATAAACTTCGAAAGATATTACAGGCATTCGTAAACATTCTGCTTCTATAATCTTAGATTGGTTGCAGTTTTTCTTCTTTTTAGGGTTCCGTAGCCAAATGGCAAAAACGGAACCCTTATAGATTCGTCATGTCTGTCTGTCTGTCTGTCCGTCCGTATGTCACAGCCACTTTTTTCCGAAACTATAAGACCTATACTGTTGAAACTTGGTAAGTAGATGTAATTTGTGAACCGCATTAAGGTTTTGACACAAAAATAGAAAAAAAAACAATTAATTTTGGGGGTTTCCCATACTTAGAACTAAAACTCAAAAATTTATTTTTCTTGAAACCCATACATGTGGGGGTCTTCAAAAATGATATTGAGGTTTCAAATATATTTTTTTTCAAAACCGAATACTTTGCGCAGGAGACACTTCCAAAGTGGAAAAAAGTGTGTTCCTCCCCCCGTAACTTCCAAAATAAGGGAATTAATAAACTAAAAAAAATATATGATGTTCATTAGGTACTATAAAAACTACCAGCGAAAATTGGTTTGAACGATATCTAGTAAGTAGTTTTTTTTATTACGTCATAAATCATAAACGGCAATTTACCTTTCATTCAATCAACTCAAATATAAAAATTAAAAAAAACATACTACAAGACTTTTATATTATGTTGTTACTACGGAACCCTCCATTGGCGAGTCCGACTCGCACTTGGCCGCTTATTTTATGCTGGTGCAGTCACCTTTATTGCGTCAATTGGACAAAAACGTTTGTGTGAAATTTGTCGTAGCGTACGTCAAGTTGCAAAAAATGTTTACGCGAATTTCATCTGTTAAATTGAACGGCAAAAAATCTATTGATCAAATATTTTTTGATCTCTTGTAACATGACCTGCGTCAGAGGTCTTTTTACGTAGTTCTTTTGTGACGTTCTTAGTAGAGCACTTTTTAGATAAAACAAAATTTATTTTTAAAACATTGGTAAAGTACGTTAACTTATGTAGTCTTATATTCCCGTATAAGACTACATAAGTGCACTCTTTACTTACTAACCTTAAATACTACTGAGTACTTTTACGTATTTTGTGATACCCTTTACCAATTGTATTTTTATTACGAGAAATAAGCTAATAAAAATGAAGTAAGAAAGAAAATACAAACATGCAACAAACATGAAAAAGACAGCACTTACTGACAATATTTTCTCCAAGTATATCCAACATAAGAATGTTTATGATAAGAATGCAACCAGAGGCTGCAACACGATGAAGAAAATGACGTTAGTAATTTATTAGATATATAGAAACATAACATATATATTTATTTGATATGTATAAACATACATAACAGCTCAATATACCTACACATATGCTCGTTTTATTTTGCGCACTATATAGGTAACAATATTTAGAGCTGTTTAAACATTAAATAACTGGCCCATAAAATCAGATTGCCGATATCTTAGATCCCTATAACTTTGCAAAGCATCTGGGGCGCCGACATCATTGAACCGTGACGAAGCCATTCACAAAACTTTTCATATATCTTGCCGAGTTTTTGTCAGGTAAGAAGTGGAATCCCAGACTATATTTAGATTGGACGCGTGAATAGGCGCCGTGTATCGACACGGATTAAATGTGTGGTTCTTTTAAAGATGGAAAGTTTTTATCCATACCAAATGGAAGGTTTAGTTGGATCTAAGTAAAAAAACTTACCGATTCGTCAAGAGAATTATAAAAAATACTTTAAAATTTCCTAGGTTCTTTGCTAGCTGCAAAGAACCCATGACGCGTTCGAGACTTCCGGCCATAGGTCCGGAAGCAGTTTGTGACATATCTTGAGTGATTTTCTTTTTCAAGATATTCCCAAAAACTAAAAAATAAATAATCAGCTAAGTGCTTGTCGGGCCACGCGCAGTGTAATTTTCCGTAGTTGTGAATGCCAACTTTGAGTTCGCGCCATTAAAACCTTTAAAAAACTTTTTTCTGTTGATTTTGTATGAAGTTTTCCTTTTCCGAGTACATTAAGTAAGTTGCCTGTAACTTTTAAATTTGTTAACCTTACTTAGCCCTGATAGTTTAATTTCGAACTTCGTTATTAAAAATATAGGTAGGTGATTTAGTTTAGACTCTACGTGTATTTACTCCGTTTAAAAAAATATTACTGTCCTACTTGAACCATTAGTATTGCCTACACGCAAGAAGAAAGAAGCTTGTTCTATTAGGGACAGAACGGGATTAGAAAATGATTATTACTTCAATTTATTGTAAGTCCTGTTTCTCGGAGATCCGCGTAGGGACTCGGTTAGGTTCCATATTTGGGTGGCAACTAGTGAGTCATACTCTATGGCCACATTAGAACTAGTACAAGTAAGGTAGTCTAATAGATCAGTCCTACCTTTAAAAGAAATCATGAATAGTTATTGTTTATAAGTTTTATTAAAAGGATAATAGTAGATACTTACATAATATTACGAAAGAATCTTTTCTTTAAATTGTTTTAGTTAAAGCATTTAATAAAATTAAAATAAATATGGTCAAAAACAGATTCGCGGGCAAAAGCGAGTAAATGTATGACGAGATGCTAATAAAATTCATGCCATTGAAGCTGCATAAAACAATTTATTTCCTCATAGCTCGGCAGTACTTTTATTGGGTTCTTTCTGGTTGTAAATGATTGGTTTATAGTGCCGTTTTGCTTGCTTTAGTACAGTTTAATGATATCGCTGACATGAATTTAATATTTTCGGAATAAGTTCAAACTAAACATTTTATGTATGAATTGCTGAACAAAGGTCCATACGATATTTGATATAATTTAATAATAAAATATAAAATAGCAATTTTAATTAATTTTGTTCTACAAACAATAGTTTGGATTTTTAAAAGTAGGCGCAACAATATCCAGATTTAAATAAGGAAATATATGTCCAACAAGTATTTTAATGAGCTAGTCCAGTCAGTTTGAGTACAATTTTTAACTTGTTTTAATGCGGTGTATCTGTATTTTTGCGTTTAGATTATTATTTTATATTCCTGAGTTAATATCATACATAACAACAGAACAACGTTCTGTGTTCGAAGACTATTAACCTATATTCAAATTTTGATGTAAATAAATTATGCATATTCATATTAATTAATATCGATAACTATTCATGTAAAGTGACATTTAAACTATTAGTTTAAACTTTCTGGCGCATATAAATATAATTAGCTATACAACATATGACTTGACGATGCAACTTACGACGTGATTCCTTTGCGGTTGTTACTTCATAATTATAGTTATTTTTAGTCAATTATTTATTTTTATTTTCATGATCGTTAGGAAACCTGCTCACTAGTCACTTTTACAAGCTTTTATTTAATTTTCAATGTATCTTGTATGTAATTATGTATGTTTTGTCTAGGTCAAATCTCAATGCAACTCTTTTTTTAATCAGTTTTCCTTAACAGATTGAGCTGAAATTTTGATGACACTACAATTTTATGGAGCTGTCAATGAGCTGTTCTGATGTTGGAGCCGGGGGATATTTAACAGAACACTGTTTAAAACAACTTAGGTCTCGTTTGATTACTCCTGACGAGAACTTTATGGTAGACGATGTCAAGGGTCTGATCTCGTAGAAAGATGTTGGTCGGAACTTCCCCTAGTTAGGCTTATTTAATTCGTCTAATTAGTTCAAAAGCTAGTACAAAAATGTATTCTTTTTTTGTTTAAAAGTAAAACTGGAGAAGTAAATGGCAAACCTCTATATTATCTCTGCCAAATTTTTTTTTTTCTTTTTACATTATGACTCTCACAAGAGAGTTCCTAAGTGTAGTGTAGACTATGTTAGATGTAGACAGACAGATCGCCAACAAGATTCCAAAACATTACAAGAACAACTTCGCAACAAAAAGTATTACAACTTACAACAATATTCTCTTTGTAAGGCGTTTGGCCGAACTGTTACAAAAGTGTCTTCAAACGACTTGAGAAAATCCATTACTAATAATGGACGGCAAACCGTAATGTCTTTTGGTTCTTTTGGGAAGTTACTGATAGGCAAGAACTAGGAGTAAGAACAAGACATTTTTCGTAGATGCTAATATTGGGAAAAGTCCCAAACGTGGTATCGAAAAATATTTTTTGGGTGTGTTATGTACCACGTATATACTGATGGGTTATAGAAAAAATAGTTCGAAAAAGAGTTCACGTAGGTTTACCACGTACCCTCCGTAAAAAACTTAAATCAGCAGATCGTATGGTAATTAGAATTAAATATGCAATCAACTTTGGACGTTCTAATGTTGGTTCCATAGAAAAAGTGGTCTATATTGACGTTGTGGGTTTTCCCTTCGAAGTATGTTATATACGTATAACTCTTTAATGGAAACTCACCCAAAAGTTGTAAGACTACTTTAAAAATCAATACAAAATCTGTTTTGGTCCTTGACCCTTGTGGATGCGAGCATAACGAAAGACTGCGCATACAAGTTTCGCGACTGATGACGTCAACGTCTCATTTCCATAGCTAATCGGATCGCGTAATTTTATACATCCAGCTTGTTTGGAACAAGTTTATTATGTATAAAACCAATTCGATGTTTTATTAGTTAGATACCTTATCAATATTTACCTAACTGTAGTATTTTTTCTTACTGTAGACTGTAGAAGTTAGCAGTCTCTAAACATTAACACAATGAAAATGTAATAACTTTAATGGAAAACCGATATTAAATAGAAATTATAGTTTTTTGTACTTTTTATTAACTGAAAAATAGAGCTCACAACAGTAGACCAAATAATGGTTCCATTAGTTAATTCAACAAAGAACAAAATTTATTTAAATTTATTTTACATACAACATTTTTTACAAACATACGGTACACATTTAATATTCATTCGTCTGCAAACCCTTTTGTTGCATGCAGATTAACATACATAAAGCAGATTCCGCGGCCTCGAAAACCCTAAAATTATAAAAATGTAATGTAAAAGTGTATTACACACGTAATTGAAAACTGAAGCTCAGTTGTTAGCTTACAGATTACATATGTCCGTACAAGCACGTGCTAAAAGTCTTCTCTGGACTTCTATACACAATTTTTATAAGGCTGTTTTCACAGCTATGCGGGAAATCCGTACGACATGTCGTCCGCACGTTTTTCCAGAGCGGAGACGCACGTGAGATGCTAGAACATCGTTTCACAGCGACGCGGATCGTTCCGTGCGGAATATAATACGCGCCGCTACAGGTAGCGCCCGGATAACCCCACCCGCTAATTCGTACTGAACTACCGTTTCACACATGGTACAATAAAACATGTTTTATTATACCATGGTTTCACAGCTCTGCGGGTACTTCCCGTGCGTGTCGCCCGCATCACACTGCGTGCATGGCGATACGACCGGAACTCCCGCACTGCTATGAAACCAGCCTAATGGCTTATAACTTTTTGTTTCCATACAACAGACATCAAAACAGAGATACAATAATGACCTTAGCGGCGTCTCTTTTTTTTAAGCCTCGCTGTGTATCGGGCACTGACACTCAAAACAAGTGACACTAATGTTACAGCACCGCTTCGGTTACACCGGTTCCAAAACGACCTCTATTCATTTTCCTTGTTATCGACTTTTAAGTACTTTTAACATATTAGCAGACCCGATTTCGATTTCAACCGACAAGTGTCTATCTAGTACTCTCCGTGTCGTGTCGACGACTTTATGCATTTGACAAAAAACACAGATTTCACTTTCTCAGTAGTGCAAAAAGTTGGCCATCGAGTACATTTTTTGCTTAATTATTCAAACTTGTATCATATATTTTATACGACAGCATAATTTCACTTTTTTCGCGTGGGGAGGGATTTTATTTTTTCTTTTTTTTCTTTTCAGTTTCGTTTGTGCGGGCCACTGTCGTGTTTCGATTACTCCGTGATGGCTACGGATGAGGTGTATAATTCATAGTTTGGCTGTGAACCGTGTCAGTGAGTGCTAGACGAGAGTGTCCAACGCGGCTGTCAGTGTTTTGTGATCTAGTGTCAGTGATGTGACAGTATATGGAAGTGTCAGGTTATCGGAATGTTCACGAAGCACGGCAAAGCCGCAGAGCGGTGTCAGCTCCACTCTAGGGGCAGAAAGAAGAAAAAACCGGCCCCGCACACGCCCTGGAAGTACTTGATGAATTGCCCACTCGTTAGAAAATGTTTTGGTATAGTATTTTTATTTTATTTTCATTAATTTCCTTCTTTTTTAACGCGTCATGTATTCCGCCTTGCTATAACATAACTATAAGCTGTTGTTGCTAGGGGTTTCAATCTGGAAAACCGGATCCGGTAATCTGGCATCAATTTAAACTTTCCGGATCCGGACTAATACACCGGACCCGGTGTCCGAATCCGATCTAATGAGCCTCAACCCGTGCCTCTACCGCCGCTCATGCCGCAGCGTATCGCCACATGCTTAGATCAGTGACTAAAGAAACTGTCATTAGCTATTCGCTCGAGTCAACAAAATACGTGTTTTTTACGCTGTTTAGTCAAATGAAAGTGAATATTTATAAGATTTTTCCTTGTTTTTATCTAATATTTAAATCAAATTTAAATTACTTAAATTTTATTATTGGACATAATTGCGATATAATTTTACGAGTTACTCACTCAGAAAGTCGGTTAGTGGCTGACATGTACAAAGTATAAACACTAAACAGTTTATTAATCAGTTACTATGTATTATTAAAAAGTTATAAAACATTTCACATTAATCCCAAGGGAACCATGAGGAGTCCTGTAGTGGGAAATGGGAAGATTTTAATTTTGTTGACGTATTTGTAATTATTATATTTGTTTTGGTTTTGAAGTTGAGAAATTAATCGTTTTCTCTTCTGAAAATTATTCATTATAATGAAGTTGATTTTTAATAGGTATTTTTTTCTTTTAAAACCTCACTAGCGGTTTACGTTAGAACGAAAATGGGAAGTTATCGAGTTTTTTTTCATCCGAGAACCTTTTTCAACGAGACCGGATTGCAATCCCTAGTTGTTGCATCAATTTAAAATAGTACTTAAATACGTATAATCTAATCATATTAGTTAGTATTGAATCACTGTACGCAGGTACTTATTATACTAAATTCGAAACAAAATGTCGCTCGACATTGACATAGGAACGGAAAATTCCAAACCCAGCGTTGTTGTGATTGTTGTGAACACACTTGGGCCCAACACAGACGACAGACTTTTTGTCCGATCGAGTCTGCGGCGCACAAATAGTCTGCGTGGCGCGCAAAAAGTCTTTCGCGGATTGTTCACGGACTCAACACACACGACGCACATTTTGAATCATTCTGTCGGCAGAACTGTAGGGACGGGACACGTACAGTTTTACACGCCATGGAAGTGCAAAGATTGCGATGTATTATTTTATACTTGAAGTACAGAAAAAGAAGAAGAAATAGAAAATTTTGGGTACATCCTATACTTTCGGAGAGATTACTTAGGACAATTCCATATGAAACATGCAATTCTAAAACAATATCCGGACAATTTTTTCAAATTTTATAAAATTTCTATTAATACTTTTAATGAGTTGCTATTCATTTTAAGACCAACTTTGACACATTCGGAAACAATAATGAGAAAGTGCATTGGTCCAGAAGAAAAGTTATACTAGGCATGATACTCGGATTTTGAAGTATCATAAATTGCAGGTCTGTTTTGTATTTCATGAATTAACATCGGTACATCTATCTCTAGCGCCATGCTGTAATACCGCGCACGTCACGTCCACCACTAGCCGAGTGAAGGTCACAGACTAAAATGCGCGACGTCTGTGTTAGCGCGGGTTGAAGCATACGTTGTATTTTTTTCGCACACTTTTAGTGCGGTGTGGCGCGGCGCGGCGCGGCGCGGTCTGCCAAAATTACACGGATTTTTTGTGCGCCGCGCTTTTTGTGCGTCGTGTGTGTTACTGCATGTAATTCCATAGGTTCTATTTTCACAGACTAAAAGTGCGGCGCGGTCTAGTCTGTCGTCTGCGTTGGGCCTTGTTGAAACATATTTATTACAAAAAGGGCTACGATAAATATTTAATTTATGCTCAGACAAAGGTTGCAAATATTGAGGTACTCTAATATTTTCAGTAAGAATATTTATACATGAAGAAACATAAGTACTGTTAATTCGTTTTAAAAAGACATACTTCAAGTAATATAAAAAATATGAATAGGTGTCTGGTAAATTGTATTTGATTTTTCCAGTTTTTACAAATACTAGAGTCTCATTATAAATGTATTTCCAATGACGGGATAACCTTCGTCTACCTTCTTTATATATTATTTTGTAAATCAAATCTGTTAAACATCAATATAGCTACATATACATATGAAAATATTAATTAATTATTGGGATTTAGTAATAACATTATACATAAAGAATTGTCCATAATGGTTAACGAAGGCACAATAAAGCCTTCTTCATATCAAATCCTATTTGTTTTCATTTAATATTACCTATTTTGTAATATTTATATTATATCAAAAATGCATAGTAGCATGCAGATAAAAATATATAATACTGTTTTTCTGGTTAAGGCATTTAGATAAACCATGAAATAAAATTTAAATATCGTGTTTATACAGATACAGATACATTTTCACGTCTATATCCCTGACGGGGCAGACAGAGCCCGGGGCCGTAAGACCCAAAGGCCACGCTTAGCGTGATGGTGGGCGTTAAGATAGAAAAGGAATCAAAATAATGATGGGTTGCTAGCCGCATCGCCTATTATCATAATTCAAATCTCGCCTATTCCCTCGATCGGCTTATACGATCTGCCCGGGAAGAGAAGCAGCTGGTACATTATAAGTTTTTTCTTTTCTCCCAGACCAGCATGGAAGAACACGTCGTGTTTAGTATCAAGTTAATGTAAAACATTTACATTTTAGTAATAACTATATCTTGGCGACTGTTATTATAGAGGTATTACTTAATATGATAATGAATTTAATATTATTTCGAGTTTTAAACTACGTCCAAATATTCTAATAGCAAATATTCTAAAATGTATAACGTCACACACAGGTGACACAGGTCTTGTGTTAGATTTACTTTATCGCCAATCGCCATCAATAAGTATCTGAAAAGGATTGGACAGAAAAGACACAAAGATAGAGAGTACTGGAAGAAAGTTAAAGTCAATATTTTTTATTCAATGTAGGATAAATGTATTTCGAAGGTATTTTTTTTTAATATTATTTTAGTGCAAAAGCTGAGGCAAAAGCTTAAAACTACTATAGCGTTTCGGAACGACCACTGCTGGGAAGATTACGCCGATATAAACCCAGTTCAGTATTGGTCCCTACCCAGCCTGATGGGCTATGTTACAATTACAATACAGATTTACACTTAAGCTAAACATTATATCAAACATTTAAATTATATAATTTCAATTTGCAGTCAACTATTTCCAAGAATAGGAAAGAAGGAAAGTCTTTTAGCCCAATTATTTTAACATTTCACAGCGAAATTAGAGATAATAAGTTGAACTCGTACACACCTTTCTTTTGACGTTCTAATCGTTGTGTCAAAAGTCTCATCCAATTTCAATAATTTTACATATTTAGTTGGGGTGACGACAGGATCAGAAAAGAATGATTTTTATTAGTCCGTCTTATAGATTGAAAAATAATGGACCCATATTTTGCAGTTTACCAAGAAAGTAGAAATTCACAAAGATACGGAGCATCAATAACGCAGAGTGGGGCCTTGCGGCGTCACCGCTAAGTATTGTAACAAATTTATTTGCCAGGCAAATTAAAAAATCCCTGACTAGTTCATACGTTAACGCCATCTAGGGATAGGCGGAGGAACTACATAGTAGAATTAATATTATTTGACAGGAAAACTATTTTAGAAACTCCGACTTTAAAGCGATAACTTAATAACTCATAATAGGCCGAACCGATTTCATTAAACATAGCTAAGTAACACCTGGAAGGGAACGTCTTGCTTTACCTTGAAATTAGTCCATACTTTCGAGCGCTACAATGTCACAGACAAGACATACAGACATTGTCGTCAAACTTATGACATTCATTTTTTCGGGGGTTTAAATAGCACCTGGCTGTGACGGCATGCGAAATTAAATGCGCTGTATCTTCGTAAATTTTTGTTACTGAGTGAAAAGAAAAAATACGAGTACAATATTTTTTAATAATTATTAAAATTTATAATAATATAATATATATAAAAGATTTATAAATCTAACCGATGGGCCCTGAATATTTTTCAATTCGTCATTCCTATTGTTTACTGCCCATTTTGAACAAGTCATAAATTCATCCTAGTAGATACTTACCTAATTGTTTTCTTATATAAAAAACGGAACTCTTTGTATAGAAAATCTTTAACATGTTTATACAATTTATTTTGTTGTCAACAGTTGAACTTCTTTTAAATTTATTTTAATTTTATACAGCTCAGATAGCTACACACGTAAAATTTTAGTTTTGTCGTCCAGTTTTCATTGTATTTTTATTTCGTTTGTTCAAAACTGTTTATGTTTCTGTGCAATAAATTGTCTACTGCTTAAAGTTACTATTTACATTTCTGATATTACTTTGTTTTTAGTTTTTAAAACACAACGGTAATTTTTATTTTAATATTTAAAACTTACCATTAAAATTCTTACCAAATAAAAGATACCCTATGTATGAATAATATAGCAAATCGATTCAAAACAATGAAATTCTAAGTAACTGTCTGAAATTGTGTAATCCATCCAGGTTAAAATGGAAAGAACAAATTGAAAGTCTTTGTAAACGGATTAGTAGTTCATCTTATGCCCTATATAGGTTATCTAATGAAGTAAATACTGATGCACTAATAACTGCATATTATCTGGTTGATATCAGTCCTTAGATACGGTATAATTTTTTGGGGAAATTTCACCGATAAAGATCTAGTATTTAAAATGCAAAAGCGCTGTATTCGAGCAATGTTCGAACTACAAAGTACAGATAGTGGTGAACCGATATTTAAAAAACATAAGATTCTTACATTTCTGTCATTATATATAATGGAAACAGCTATATTTGTAAAAAGTAATCCTCACCTGTTTCCTAAGTTATCTGATAGAGTAGAAAGAAACCGACGTGAAGACAAATTGTGCATACATCCATCCAAAACTGCTTTATTGCATGATAGTGTATTAGGTATGGCACCGATAATATATAATAAACTACCAAAATAATTTAAAGAATTAAATGTTACTTTATTTAAGAAAAAAATTAAGTCATTTTTGATAGATAAATGTTATTATAGTATCAAGGATTTCCTATCTGATAAATTGTAAATTGATTTTGGTTTATATAAAAGGTCCATAGATTTAGTATATTATTATAGTATAGGTATATAGGTAGGATTGGTATAGTTGACAGCCTTTCTGACTATATTTGCACACCGGTGATGGTAAACATGATTGGACGAAATTGAATGTACTAATGTCTTGTAACACATGTTTGGCAAATAAATTATCTTTATCTTTATCATCTTAAACCAAACTCATAGTAATTCAAGTCCTTTCGAATTATGTAATTATGATCTGAAATATATATGTCTGACAGTCAAAGACGGTAGGGAGCGATAATAGTCGAGCAGCGAGGAAAAAGACAGCACAAAAGCCTATTCAATCCTCTAAGAGTGCAATATTTCCTATCCACGGCAGTATCTTGGATGGGCCGATGAACGTACCCGACCTTGCGACGGCATTCCACTGGAGCTCCAACCAGTTGTCCTACCAATCGGCCGACTGGTCCGGGAGATAATCCGCGGATGAGCTGGCCGGTTCTACTGCGCCCTATTCCTTTGTTCTCGTCGAAGGTTTCCTATTGTTCATTTCCAGAAGGCTACTCTTTCTCTGAGTATTAATATAATTGTAGTACTAATTTGAGCATAGTAAACATAACTTATTTGTGGTAATAATTTGAGAGAAAAAGCCTAATATTATTGTGTGTCATTTCATTATAAAAATTATAACTAAAGGGGCATTAATAATACAAAAATAATACATAGTCATTATGTCAAAAATATGTTTAACAGAATCAAGGGATCACTTTAAATTTCCTAGAGACAAAATTATCTTTAGATTTTATAAGCACTCCAAATAACAATCTTAGACCAAGGATCAATTACAATATAGGTACTCATACCATTTATTTAAAGTAATACAGTTTACTAAGAACAAAGATTGATTATTTTTCAGCAATACATACATACATAATATCACGCCTGTTTCCCGCAGGGGTAGGCAGAGACTATGGACCAATCAATGACTTTTTCAGCAATCTTTGGCAAAAGGGCTTTCGTCCAATAAAATTAAAGGCGTTTGTCTCTTTGATGGGAAAAATCCTCTACTTAGGAAGTTTATAGATATGAGCCTATAAGATAAAGCAAGTTGATGCATTTACGAGATGAATGTTATCAAATCGTCAGGAGCGTAGTGGAATATACCGCTGATACTGAATTGTCATTAATTCCCTCAATGGAGCTCTCTTAGCGGACAGATGTGGACTTGTTTGTTGATTTATCAAGAATTCACGTCTTTAATTAAACTCATTCCCGAGGAATTAAAACGGGTATTACGTATTATATCAATACTGGCGCACGCTTTATGAACTACGCAATGCATTTTGTTTTCTTTTATTTTTCTATAAATAAAGAGGGTTTAAAAGCTAGCATTATTTGGGTTTGATACAGTTCTCGATAGGAATATTTTTCATTTCTATTTAAAACACACATATTAGTTTTTTCTCACATATGGGGTAGATTTTTTTATAACTTACAAAAGGTTGGGTTTAAAATAGTTCTTAAGTTTGCAGATTTATAGATACTATCTACAAATATGAACTAGACTTAAATGAGGTTACAATTGTTAGTATTCGTTTCAAGGTTATAATTTAGTCGCACGAGCCACTGGTTATCTGTTGTTTAAAGTTGATAAGCTTCTGTTTGGTTTGTTCCAAAGATATAACAGTTAAAAAGTGGCCAAAATGTAACGAAAAATTTTCGCCATGAGTTATATTAGTAGCACTAACTAAACTATCATCATCATCATCAGCAGCCTTATATCCATTTCTGAATGTAGGTCTCTTTTATTCTTTTCCAACATTTTCCGTCTCTGGTTTTTGCCATCCAATTTAACTAAGCTATAGTTCATTTTTAAATTAGCTGTCAATGTGTTCCTTCTTCTAATTTAAGAGCCAGACTCTTCTAATTTCATTTTTTGGAAAGAGACACATTATATCCGTTTCTGGATGTAGGTATCTTCTATTCTTCTTCTACATTGGCGGTCTCTGGCTTTTGCCATCCAATTAACTTATCTATAGACTTTTGCTTTTAATAAGATGTCAGTGTAATTCTTCTTTTTCATGTAAGAGCCAGCCTCTTGTTATTGTCTTAGCTTGGAAAGATACACAATTATGATTTTGGCAGCGATAATAGACTGCTTAGCTATTGCCTTCTTAACTTCATATACGAGTAAACTGTTAAAGTCAATTGTGTGCAGGGTCTACTCACGATGTTTTTCTTTACTGTAATATTCTACCAATTAGTTCCACTGCACTGCAAGGCAAATAGAAATAGTTAACATAAAATTTTAATAAAAATCATCATATTATTATATCATCATTCCACAAACGAAAATGTGATAAGTTCCTACTACATCTTGGTTTTAAAATTAGGTTATTTACATAATTTTCTTACTTTTTAACAAACACTGCTCTTCTGGTAATAAGTATATTACCTATAAGAATTATAGATAGTGCCTTACAGTGTTAGATTAGAAGGTGATTGGGGAGGACCAAAAAGGTTCTACACTGTAATGGAACTTTAGGGATTCTGTCATGTCCGAATGAAGATAGACAGCAATATGATTTAATTTTGCAATACTCCAACTCTGTTTCTAACGATAAGGTTTCATTATCTTTGTCCACATGGACCTATGTACCTAAAGTTACAAGACCATGTCACAGAATAAAGATAAGCAGGGGTCAAAAACAAAAACAGTGACTCTTGATTTCATTACAAGGAAAACTTTATTCAGAGAATGTAAACATGAATAGGCCTTTAGTTATGTATGTGATATAATTTAAATTAGGTATCACACTGTTAAAAATAATAATATAGTATGATAGCTAAGCGCCGACAAACATAATCTTATCTAAGGTCAAAAACGAGTATAGGTACCATTATTTAAAGGTCATATAATATAAAAAGTAAACACTGATAACGAAATATAGTTTGTTAAATAGTCATTTATGCATATTTTTCTCTCTATCTATCACACTAATATTATAAAGGCGAAAGTTTGCACAAACGGCTGGACCTATTTTGATAAAATTTATTAGGCAGGAAGCTGACATTCTAGATTAAAACATAGGCTACTTCAACCGCGGGTAACACCGCGGGGCGTAGCTAGTACTAATAATAAAAAAAGAAAATCAGTGTTTTTGTTTTTGTTTGTAATAATAACAGATTACGCAAAAACTACTGATCTTTGCTTATATAAATTTTGTGACTAAAAAATAAATAAAATAATAAGTTATTTCATATTAACAACTAAATTAAAAACTAAATTAAAATGTCGCAGAATGCAGGATAGCCACAATTGTAAACAAAAAAGACTTGAAACCTGACTCTCGAAGGATGAGTCATAAGTAAGAATTTTAGAGATGCGCAGCAGTAAATACTTACTTTGTAGTTCGATTTGTAATTAAAAATTCCAGCAACATAACAAATGCTTTAGATACCAGTAATGTAAGAAGTAAACAACGAAATACACACATTTGGGATGCACAAAGGGCATCAGTGTTGGATTTATAGCTCTTAAATAATAACATTATTTTGAAAACATTGCGCAATTTCACTTGTGATAAGACAATCTTATTATGTATGGATGTTTGTTCCGCTTACACGCCAAAACGTCTCAATGGTTTGGAATGAAATTTGGCAAATAGATATCTTATTACGTGGAATAACATATATGTATGATACTTTTTATCGCCGCGGGTATATGTGTGACTATTGAAAATATGTATATATGTGTATATGAATATGATGTACGAACATTTAATTAGCAAAACACAGAAATTATGACTAGTTAGAGATTTACCTTAATTTGGGTTTTAAGTTGATTGACCGATGTGTAAAATTTTTTTTTTATAATATTTAACTTCAACCAAGAAACTAGTTTTCCATCTCGTAATATAATTTATGTTTCCAAACAAAGTCCTCTAAGATGGATTGCATACGAGAGTTGAGAATAGAGCATTATACACCTAGGCTAGTATAGAATACTCTGTGACCTAGAATTGTGAAATACGGAATGTTTCACATCCAATAGAGATTGATAAATATGCAATTTGTGCTTCATTTATAAATCCCTGCCCCATGTGTATTCTCCTTGCAAGGAAATGATATTTTTACGCGTGTAGTGATTGTAAATCCCACTTAAGGCCAGCAGGGACGTAAGAAAATTGAACTAGAGCATACGGAACCTTCAGCAAGGCTCTATTTGCACTTGACAATGAAATGCCAGCTGAGCCGACCAGTCGATCGGTTTGTTGAGTGAAGTTACTTGTTTACATATTGCGCTTTGACAGCGATGGCCACCGTCCATCTCGGTTTGTTAGCTGTTTATACAATAATGCTTGTAGGGTGATTTTGGGGCTGCCACAATATTGTAGCGCCTCGGGCATGTTCGCGGAAACCCGCACAGATTGTTTTTACTATGCGTAAGCGGGGCGCGTCCTTGATGCATAGAGTGCGAAGCAGTTCCAATGTCATCCTGAAGATGATTGCTGACCGATTGGACTGTACTTACCTCCGGCACTGCAGCGACAGACACGTCGCAGTACCTAGGCCGCAGAGAAGGTATTTATAAGATAGTAATGATTTGTGACATTTTGTATTTAATTAATACAACCACAATCATTTAGAGCTCTTAAAGACAAGCTACAATATGACGGCTACCGTCAGCGACTGTCACTCAGTGACGTGCACAAATATTTTTGAAAGGGCAGGGTATTCCCCTTTTTACTTGCTTTCTTTTATTCCGTTTACAATGGAGGCAACTCCGTCTCCTTCGAAGCGTCTCTGTTTATTTGTTTGTTTGTTTATTTATTTATTGTGATAAAAACGATTTACACCAATTACATTTATCACACATTACAATTAGAAATAATCCATTATTATTATCACAAATCTAGCAAAATTGTCCATTATTATTATCACAAATCTAGCAAAATATTTTTTTCCCTAGTATCCGATATTATATGAGGGTGGCACAGGGAAAACATATACTTTGTGTCTGTTTAAGCAAGTTTAGTTTATTTGCGACACTAGTTGCTGATCGTCGCCGACCTGGGTCGTGGGCTACGCTATTTGCTCGACTGTTTAATAAAAACAGAAAAAAACTGCATATATTCAATCTACAAATCAATTTGTTCTGACTGTTGTGATTTCACGAGAGTTAAAAATCGTTCACCAGATATTGGTTCTATACTAAATCTTCTATGTACTCGTACGAGGCTAAATTCAGACTTGACTATGTAATGCGGTTTGAGTCTGAGTCGACCAGTCGAACGATGTGTTGAGTGAAGTCACTTGTTGCGCTTTAGCAATGACAGTAGAGTCCATCTGCTTGACTGTTGTTAGTTACATTATCGGTCTATGAGCAATGTATGTACTCGTAATTTTTTGAAAGTAATCTAAGAAATTTATAAATAACTTTACAACTAAAAACCGACGTCACCTCAAACTACAAACCGATTTTGATAACTCAAATGGGTCTTTGAATAATCAGTTAACATAAATAAATCAAAACATCGCTACGAATTAAAACACCTCATCATTAGCTCCTTTTCGAAAGGTTAAAAATGAAATCAAAGGTGTCATTATGAATTTCGACAGTTAATTATTTTGATACAGTCCCAATTTCGAATAGCAATAGTCCGATTGATACCCATTATATGGGCAGAACATAAATTCGACTAAGATTACCTAGTCCGACAAAACATACCTCAACAACACACACCTTCGAAGAACAAACACTACTTCGACAGAACCATTTCAAACAAAAACTCAACTCGCGGAAATATAAGTAACTGTGCAATGAAAATTGTGCTTTATGCAATCATTTTATACCACGTGAACAGGTGTTCTTATTTACACACATACTTTTCACGTCTTTATCCCTGACGGGGAAGACAGAGCTCATGGCCATAAATCCCAAAGGCCACGCTTAGCGTTCTTATTTAATCAACAAAAATTACATAGATTACAATCCTCAAGCAATAGATTTCCCTCTTGGATTCGAATTCATTACGGGAAAGACCATAAACCTACTCAATTTATACTTGTCCGGTGTTTTCCAGACTTATATGGAAGCTATGATTAAACCCAGAACAGCGCTCTTGCCAATACTGGAAAGCGATTTAACGAGATTTTAATGTTTCGCTTGTGAAATTTATTATCCATGGCGCCAAAGACTTTTACGTCTAAAACCACAATTTTCCCCTTTCAACCTTATTTCTTCAGTATTAAGAATCATAAAATTTAAAAGAATATTTTTAGGCGTAAATATACATTGGGGATTAACTACAGAACATAATTTTCCAGTCGCGTTTCTTCTACTTAATTAGGGTCCAAAGATTTATTTACAATTCCCAATGTTGTTTAAGTCTTTACCCTCTAAATCTAAATCAACGTCGAGTTTTCTTTCGAAATGAATTTGTTTGTCGCTTGTAATTTTTAATAAAATTAATCAATTGCATCCATTTTGCACTGATTACAAAGTAACTAGATCGTGAAATACTTACTTTATTTACCTACAATATGCCACATTATTACTATTACTAAAGTGAATAACCTAAAGAACAGAATCCTTACTTTTTTTGGTTAAGTAGAAAAGGCAAAAATATAAAGTAGGTTTTAATATACAAACATCCTATCTGGCCTTTGCATTAATCTAACTAGCGTACCTAGCAAGAGGAAATTTTGCTAAAGTATGCAAATCCTTTTTCATAAAGTTTAACGAGGCATGTAACCTTAGTATTAATTTAAGGAGCCTTCGTGTTTAAAAGCTATGAATTTTACACGAAACAAGATAATGGGAGATGTAAAAAGAAAATTAGTTACTTATATCCACCACTTTTTTTGAATGGTGACTACTTTTTTTGGCATCGGAAGCGTAGGATACCCACCTAGTAACCTGCAAGGTGGTCAGACGATAAAGAAAGCTGGTAAACGCCAGCGTTTACCTGCTTTCTTTATCCAGACACAGGATTCTGATACAGGCTACTTGAGATCGGTTATTTTGGAAAGGCCTATCCGTCCGTCCGACAAAAGATGTTATGCGATTGTAATGACGTCATTACATTACTTAAATACTTACGGTTTGATAATGATTATACAGAGGGCAGAAATAAATACTGTTTTAAAAGCACGAAAATCGCTACTACTATATTTTTTTTAATTTTTCATTCATCATACCTACCTATTTTTTGATTCACATTTTGAAATGGCTTTGAAAAGAATAGCGAACAACAGAAGCATAAAGGGGAGACTTTTGCCCAGCTGTTAGTCATGGACAGCTTACATTTTTTTTATTATTATATACCTGGTGTATATTTTATACTATAAAGCAAAAAGCTATCAGGAAAAAAAATTCTTAGTTTTTTATTATTCTTAACCTGGTGTATATTTTATATGAAGCGAAAAGCTATTAGGAAAAATGAAATGGAAAGGGTTCAGAAGCATAATACTTGGAGGTTGGTGGTAAAGTTTCATTATTTCTATATTTTCTTTGCGGTATTTGTATAACCTTTCCTTAATCGAGTTTCCGTGTCCATACGGAAATTGATTTTCACACGTGACTTTCACGGATTATGGTCTTATATAAGTTTTTCTTACGTTATATTACGAGTTTCTTATAAAACCTTTATAAATGCTTCTTAATGACTTTTAATAGAAAATCCAATTTTGAAATAGACTATCAGGTACTTACGTAATAACATTTTATTTTATTTCTGAAACTTTATGAAAGGTAAGTTAAAGAAACAAATAACCGGCCCAGTGCATGTCGGTCCACGCATAGTGTAGCTGTAGGGTGCCGTAGTTGCAAATGCCGACTTTGTGTTCATTAGACTAAAAACAGCAAAAAGAACTAATTTTCTATTAAATTTGTACGAAATTTTACTTTTCCGAAAAAAAAAAAAAACCATGAAAAGAATTAATTTTTCATATTACTATTTTGTCGGCTTGATTATTATACACACCCATGCCAAATTACAGCTTTCTAGTACTTATAGTCTCCGAGTAGAATATAATAAGAATAGAAGAAGACAGACCCGCCCCGCCCTCTCCCCTGCCCCCGCCCCCTCTTCCCTAAAAAGGAACGAAAAGAACGATCAAAACAAGAGAACGTTAAGGGAACGCATGACCGCAAAATAGAACGCAAAATGTTCCAAAAGGAACGATCTGGCAACGCTGCTCTGAGCTGCTCAGCGATTATTGTGCTGCTAGCTGCGCCCCGCCATATTACCCGTATATAAAGAAGCTTACGAGTGTGTGTTAATCCAGAAATATCCTCAAAAATCCAACAAAAATGTATGCATTTTGCTGCCGGAAAGTGTTTATCTGAATCAAGGAGTGTTACATCAGCTAGAATACACGAGCCAAAGTCGATTTCAATGACGCAAATTTTTTTAATGTTCACATATATCGGAATGGTTGGGTTAGGTTAGGTTACGCATACGCAACTACATACCAAGTTTTACCAAAATTGAAGAAGTAAAAGATACACACACACTCACAAAGTTTTGCTTTAATAATATTAGTGTGATGAGTGTGATATTGTCTGTGGAGATGTCCCAGAATCACAGACATTTTTGTTTCTGTTGCTGTTTATAAATTATAATTACATTTATCGAATAAATCTTGTAACACTGCATTTTAAAAGTTATTTTCGTTCGCTCGTATACCGGCGGACCACGATTTTCCCGGATGAATACATTAGTTTAGTATTCAATGCAGGGATACCAGATTGCGTTACCTTGTCGCCTTGAGGCGTTTTGTCTCACTGCATATTGCAGTAAGGGAATTATTTTGCTTTTCAATTTTCGCTTTCTCTTTCAAGAATCGGACCTTTATTTACAAAACATTGGTTGATAATTTTAAAATAAGTTTTTTTTCTATTTGTAAAAAAAAAAACTTATTCGCTTTGCTGATATAAATACAATTGTGTGTGCGTTAGGGTCTTTTTTAGTCTCCACTGCTGGAGCACGACCCTCTTAGTATTACTAGGGCAATATTTAGCCAGACAATCAGAGGACTTACCCTACACTCTCCTCCCTGGCTAGACGGGTTGGAGAGGTCTCATGATGTTTATAAGCTTTGTTTAGCTTGTTTTTGTTAAGTTGCATTCTACGACATACACAGAAAGACTTGAAGTGGTCCTATTCAACTCTGCCGGGATCCACACGGCAAACTATTTGAACCAGAAGAATTTCCATTGAGTAATATTTGTCTTTGACTTGGACCATTTCATGAATATTTATGCGAGACTGTAAATTTTCACTGCAGGAAACGTTACTGAACCAGGAATCCACAAATTCCGACTATAGTGGACCAATGAATTCAGTGTCCGAATATGAACCTGACCTATTTGCATATTTTTATTTGACCAAGCAAAGAAAACTGTAAAGAGGTGTAAGTATACCAAAAAGGAAATAAAGACTGACAATTTTTCAGCCAGTATCTGTTGAATAAACTTTGAAGAGTGTAATCAGCTCTGCATTCGAACTTGGATTTTTGAATTATGCATGACTTAGAAATCTCGTCACTTCTTTCGTTTTGTTAGGTCCTTCAACTTTCCGTTTCGAAGTTGAATTCCTATCCTAATACACACGGGTGTTAGATAGGAATTTTACTACGCAAATTAGAAAGTAAGCACTATTTTCTTTTGTTAAAGGTTTTTTGTTTTAATTAAAATACTTATCAACTATCAAAAAGTTTTATTTAAGAGCGACACTCTTGTCAGTGGACTTCCTACCATTCCTGTCTGTCTTCAGCTAGCCTTTTGACGTCTTGGTACGACACCCCTCCTACTTTCTCCTTTAATTGCTTTATGAAGTAGGTATGCACCCAGTTTGAAAGATGGAATAAATATGCCAAGAAACGCGTCCCACTCGAAACTAACAAAATCTAAACGATCCACCGTTAAATAAGCACGATTTCAGTTGTCAGTGTAGGCGGTGAAATAGTAAAGAAGTCATCTGTTACAATTTGTGGTGCAGTGAACTCGGGCGCCTAAGATAAAAGCCGAAGACAAAATAAGACGATATCCAAAGTGGAAAGGACATACCCGTAATAAATCGAACCACGGCCTATACTAGATATAGTATAATGGAATTAAAATAACAGTTAAAAACAAATAGAGACAGTTTAAGTCCATTAACAATACTTGACCTTGACATGTTGAGAGTAATGCATAGCCTCAATACTTCGCTTATGCGACTTGCAAAAAACAATGGCGTCTCCATACTAAAGTATGCAACCGGCACCGTGTCTTTTGACTGTTAATTTTAATTTTATTATACTAGTATAGCCTGTTTTAATTTATTACTAGTAGTTCGCCACGAACTTAGACCTCGCGATTATATCTTCTACTACCAAGCAAAGCAAGCAAGCAATCCAATACACGACAATTGAACACAATTAACCGACTTAACAAATTAAACAAAACTGTAAACACGCAAGACAACAAAAAGTCATACGATTCTAGACAAAATCAAGTCAATCTTGTAAACTTATGAAAAAAAAATCATAGCGAGTTCTAAGAATTTAAAATTTTTGTTGGACATCTACTTATTGTGTTTTTGTGAACTATATGGTATTGAATGTACGCAACAAATATTTGTCAATTTTCTTCTTTTCTTAAAAATAGTGGTCAAGACATTGGCCTTGTAACTCGGAAGTCGCGGGTTTGATTTCCACGGGAGACATGCATTTTTTAAAAAGTTGTTCAGTAACCCGGACTGAATTCACCCATAAATAGTTTCAGTATATTTTGTAAGAAGATTTGTATTGTATATCCGTCACGGCTCAGTCAGCTAGACTTCGCGGGTTACCCTAAACCCGTTTAAGTATAACGTATAAAAAAGTTGTCCGGACAAAAAAGTTGTTCAAATAAAAAGATTGCGTTTTTATAATGGTAACAAAAAAGTCTAATGACATTTTTGAAAATATTTAGAAATGGCGGATGTATGACAGTTTTAAAATTTTAAACCCCCATATTTCCGCCATTTTGAAAAATTTCCATAATACTGGCTCGACAAAAAAATTCTATTTAGTTGCTGAACCTGCTTACAAAATTTCATGAGAATCGGTTAAGAAATGCGACCTGTAGGCGAGAACAGACAGACAGACAGACAGACAGACAGACGGACAAAATAATTTTTGGCTAGTCTCGAAACTGAGACGCTTCGCTCGCTTCGCTCGCTCGGTCAATGATATGTCCCTTCCACATTGTATATTCCTTGTGGAACGTAGTTCAGTTTCATACCCTAAATATAACTAAATAAAACAGTTAAAGTATATTTTGTTACATCCTTTATAAACTGAAACGAAAATTAACCTTAATTTCCTTTGAAGTAAGTAATATTTGTAACTTTGACAACGTCGTTTTTGGAGTAAAAGCTTTTGTAGAGCCAAGTGGCAGAGCCGCCTCAAATTGATTCTCGAGCCCTCACTTGAATCGCCCACGCCGATTTGCGTCCTAAATACACTAAACTTGCGCCATTGTTAATTGGGTGTTATCTTTACACATTTGTATATGCTTGGGTGTTATTTTTAACCTCTGCGCTGATTCGGCTTCGTTTAATATGTACTTAATTTAATAGGTATATCAATGAGACCTTTCCAACACGTCTGGCCAGCGAGGAGAGTGTAGGCCAAGCTGCTCTGTCTAAGTATGGCTCTGGTAGTACAGAGAGGGTCGCTGTCTGTACTACCACAGCTCTCTGCTCCTGCATTGGAGACTAAAGACCTGATGATGATGATGATGACAACAGGCAGCTGTGGGTGTGTGGAATGTGTTCAGTCCTCACTAGGCGTGAACGAGATTGTACTCCCTTGGGTGGCGATTATGTTCAGCAGAACTGTTGCTAAAATGCTGATGATTCTATACACACAGATTGCTTCATTCAAAACAGAACACAAACATACTTCACATCGTATAAAAACGTAGTAGGTATTTTCAATTTGTAAAAAATATTTTTTTATTTTTTACAATGACTAACATAGCAATATCTTATACATTTAAACGAGCAATTCTTGTATGTATGTATATATATATATATATATATATATTTATTTATAAATTTCTGTGATCTCGAAAACGGCTCTAACGATTTCGCTGAAAATTTGTATATGGGGGTTTACGGGGGTAAACAATCGATCTAGATTAGTTTTATGTTTGGGAAAACGCGTGTTTTCGAGTTTTCATGCGTTTTTCTTTCCACGCAGAATATGGTCGCAAATTTCGTCGCGCCGCGACCGCCTTGATTTAGCTCAGCGGTTATGGATAGCGACCGCTAGAAAGAGTGTTACGGGTTCGAATCCCACTCGGTGACTTACTTTTGTTTTTTTTTTATGTTTAAGTTTATATTTTTTTATTATTTTACATTGTTTTTAGACAAGTTTAAAAAAATTTGTTAATGTTTAAGATGTAACCGAGCAAAGCTCGGTCGCCCAGGTACTTGTTATACAAAACACGTACATTTTAAACTCGCTTTTAAAACTCATACGTTTCGCGCGCACGGCTCAAAAGTTACCGCTTATAACTAGATAATTGGAGCTTTGCAACCGACGTGTTCTAATGGACTGCAGTGCAGTTTTACTTACAGCTTTAAAGTTCCGCTTTTTATATTGAATATAAGTTGAAAATCGTACTGAACGGGTTTCTTTCGGCGTAATCTTCCCAGCAGTGGTCGTTTCGAAACACTAGTAGTTTTTAGTTTTAGCACTAAAATAATATTTAAAAAAAAAATACATTCAATAAGAGATAAATTTATTAAATAAAAAAATTGACTTTGACTTTGACATTGACTTTGTATACGGGTCACAGATCCTCTAGTACACTAAATATGTGATAAATCACTTTATCCATGTTGGCAAACAAAGAATTTGGGGTCTTGCGGCTCATAACAGACAGAACGTGGAACGCCAGACCACTTTTAGCGTAATGGTGGGCAACAGGGTGAAAAAAGGAATAAAAAACGTACACATAAATGTTTATTCCTAAGCATATTTGACGCTAGGACACAATAATAGTACATTTCTGCAGGGAAGTTAGACATTGCCAGACGAGTAGTTTTCTAAGTCGAGCGTAGTGCAAAAGAAACTTAACAAATATTTTACGCAAAAAATGTAGTACCGTAGATATTTTTTCTCTTGCAAAGAAAATTCAGCATAATACCAACATTTTAGTAAAAGTGGTGTCATATCCACAAATGTGCTTAAAGAGTGCATTTTTATGATGTGGTAGCAATTGGCTGTAATGCTAATGACATGTGATGGAATTAAATATCTTTGTCAAATGTAAAAGCAGAACGATCATATGAAATGTTAATGTGTTGTCATTCAGAACACATTTCCTTATCTTGTTTTCTTGTTTTGAGCAGCGACCAGGAATCAAAATTCTTTCTACTTTCCTGCCTTAGGCCGGTAAAGTAATGCATGAGCCAAGAATTACAAAAGTTCGTTTCTTAACCATCTTTTTACTATATGCTTGCATTTAGAGCATGTTTGAGAAAAAATAATAAACAATTTAAGGTCAACCGTAAGATTCCCGGAAAGGGTTAACGACCTGACTGAGACATGTATACTAACTTACGCATCAAGGTTTCAACTTCACAGAAGAAATAAAATTTGCATACAAATAGGCCAAATTTATTACATTATATATAAAATTATTATTTCTAATATTTTTACCTTCCTCGAGTGTATATTTATAAAAAGATTAATGCAAAAAAGGTAAAACTATAACAGAGAATTACACTTACACATCTTTTTTTAAATTGTTAAATACTTAATTGTTAGAACACAGTGTTATTTACAAAAAACTTTGTTTAAAATAAACAGATTTTGTTTAACTTATTTGTTACTCCCACAACAACTCTTTCGATATGTTTTTCTTTTTGGTAATGGCTTTGAAAACTAATAGCAAAGTTGTCACCTAAAATCCTTGTTTAGATAATTTTAATAGTTTTATAACAAGTATTTTTTTACGTTATTAGAAAATAATTATTATTAACAAAAAAAAGCAAATGACTTCATTTTCTTTCAGGAGTTTCTTCCTTATTTCTAAATATCTTTATCATCAATATGGATGTAAGAAATAAATAAAAGATAATCAAAATCTATTTACAATTAGCTAACATATCGCATACATACATACATAATATCACGCCTGTTTCCCGCAGGGGTAGGCAGAGACTATGGACCTCCACTTGCTACGATTCTGACAAACCTCTACACGTCGCATACATATGCATAAAAAAAACATGCGGATCAAATTATTTTTTCTTAAACAGTTAAAAACAACTTTTACATGACTTTCATAGTACATAGGTGCAAAAACAATTCAAGATGGTGGTGGTGACATTTATTGCAAATTTAAAATAACTAAAAATAATTAGATGGGAAAAATAACAATAAATAAATGTCATTTACAAAAATATTTTGTGACGTTAATTCATAACAATAAAGGTTATTCATGTAAAAAGTTACTTAAAGTAATAAATACCAAACTTGTTGCTGCAAAAATTGGCCACTTTTGCGAAAACAGGTTTTATAATAGACGAAATTATTTAATTACAATTAATCATTGTTAATGAAATAATTTAAAGGGCTATTTTATGCCTAATAATTTGCAAAATATTACTTTTCACTGCATTTACGATCAAAGAATTTATTTAATAATACCTAAGACTAATAAAAGTTAAGACAACTTTTATTTAAGAATTATTATAGAAAAACAAAGTTAGGTTTATGTAAATCTACATTATGACAAATTATTTTATGAAACCGAGCACAATTATCAACTTATAACAAAATGGCCATTATAGGAATATTTGGTAATACTAAAATATTTATTTAAAGTCTTGGTTCTAAAATGTAAAAATATGGTATTTCTTATTGGTACTCACACTAGTTCTTATCAGAGAAACCCATGAAATGTTATCACAACGCTGTTCTAGTAACAGCCTTGAAACTTGTTGTAGTGTGCAGTTCTTCGGTATGATGCTGTTATCGATATGCAATTATCGATATAAAATGATACTGAATTTTTTTTCCCAAAATTTTGTTCATCAAATTTTTAATTTTTTAAATGTGAACCCCATCTTCCAGCAACCCCTTGTGTTATATTTGATATCGTTAATAATTAGGTACCTTCCTAACTTTTTGTAAGTGTGTAGCTAACATTATTAATAAGGGTAGTATTGAAATATTAGTAATCGCTTGCAGGCTCAGCTTGCAGGTTTTGCACCTTAAGTTATTGTTAAGAAGCGATAAATAAAATCTTTATATATTCAGATAACAATAATTTGCGGTGTTGTCCTCAACAATTTAATTTTGTAGTCCCGACCCAAATATCAATAAAATAAAGGTCACAAAATAACTTATTCTTTAATAATTATTTCGACGTTGATTCATATTGTAATTGGTATATATGTCGCAGTTGGATTGTATAATCCGCTGTTATTCAAAAATTCTAGCTGTTTGGCATTACAGCTCGGTTTTGTAATATAGCTGAAAATCATTCAGCTAGATCGTCCAATGTGTTACGTTTAACAAAATAGCTAACGTAAGATTGTAGAACGATTATTTCAGAATTCTGCCACTTGTGGGTCTTGTTGCTTGTGAAGTGTCAGTGTCATAACAACAAATATGGCCTCCCATAAAGTAAATTTTTCGCCGCGTTCCGGGACCAAGCTGTTTTTATCGAGACACATCGGGGGCATCGTTTGTGATTTCGGCGTGCAAAAGATTGAAAAAAATAAAACAGACCTTTAGCTTGGATCCCATATTGTTATTTCGACGCCCGCCTTCCGGCAAGATGGAAAATTCACGTGGATCAATTGGCCCTAAGAAATCGCTGCGCCATTGAGTTGTCGGGTTTACAACATTTCTATATTTCTAATCCAATTGCATCGAGCTGATTATCATTCTTTTTTTTTCTTTTCTTGATTATGGCGGTCAAACTTCGTTGAAGCTTATTTTGCCAGTGTTTAGTAATATCTCTTCTTTTTTCCTAATCCTAAACCCTTAAATTATAGAAATATAGAAATGTTGTAACTATACAATCAAAGGTTGGTATAGGTCCTTTGATTGCTTCACGGGAGCTTCTGGCGACAAATCTATACGAGTCCACTCTGGTTTTCATAGCCGATTGAGTGGCGGCGCCCAAAGACGCCCACCGCAGTCCGCAAATAAAATCACTACAACCGCACTATGACTGTCCACTTTAAACATTTCACATATTGTCAATGAGAATGAGCATTTATAACACCAAACTACACCAATTTCATATTATAAAGTCCACTAGAATCAATTAGCAAAATAATTTAAAGCAAACTCCAACTGGACCCCTTGACTTCCCGCCAAAAACCATTATCATTCTTCATTGGTGTTTTATAATGTTGGAGACTGAATTATTTAGTAAGGAGTTGAATTGAGGTTTTATTTCAATCCCACGAGTAATATAAAAATAATAAAGAACAACTATTGTCTCCTCATATATTATTTCGTTTGGTAACACAGTTTTATTTAATAATGGTAACCCTGTATGCTATCATAACGCTAGCTGTTTTGTTAAACGTAATTACGTAACTCATAGACAAACGAGCTGAAATGTTTTCAGCTGTTTTACAAAACCGAGCTGTATTGCTAAACAGCTAGAGTTTTTGAATAACAACGGATTATACAATTCAACTGCGACATATATATAAGAATAACTTTTACTGAATGTTGTAACGCAATTTACTGTATATATATTGTTGGTGTGCCTTTTCCCAATAAAATACAAAAATACAAAATATTGATTTGCCGAAAAACTGATGTTAGAAACACTACCTTCTAAGAAATTATCCTGCTTAGACAAATTTAACAAAAACATGTGTTTAATTTCAAATTACACTAAATGATTTAACTTGTAGTTTTAAACACTATGTATTTTGGAAGTTATTGCCAAAGACACGAATCCACCACATTCTTCGTCGGTTCAGTGACATGCGTGTTTGCCGAGGGGGCAGGGAGGGAGGCGATCGACAATGATTTACTACTACTACCTCCATTCATAAACGACATTCAATACGAACGTGCGCTGGACGATTAATCAATGACATTTGTAGCTCTGTCTATTTCGTACGTACTTTCTTAGAAAGAGACAGATGCTAATATAGGAGTATTTGAGAGTTTATAGTTTTAGTAGTAGGTTGTATCGTGAATTTCGACCATTTAATACTTTAGTTAATTATAACTCATTTTTAGGGTTCCGTTGCCAAATGGCAAAAAACGAATCCCCTATGGATTCGTCTTGTCTGGCTGTCTGTCCGTCCGTATGTCACAGCCAGTAGTGTTGGAACTTGGTCAGAAAATGTATTCTGTGAACGCCAATAAGATTTTCACACAAACATAGAAAGAAAACCATAAATTTTTAATATTCTTTTTTCTAAACTGAATAGTTTGCGCGAGAGACACTTCCAAAGAAGTAAAATGTGTCCCCCTTGTAACGTCTAAAATGAGTGAATGATAAAACTAAAAAGAAATAATATATTATTATGATGTACATTACCATGCAAACTTCCACCGAAAAATGGTTTGAATGAGATCTAGTCAGTAGCTTTTTTTTAAACCTCATATATCTTTAACCACAATTTGCCTTTCATTTGATTGAATGAAAGGTAACTTGCTGCGACGGAACCCTTCTTGGGCGAGTCCGACTCACACTTGGCCGCTTTATATATATATTTGTAACGAATATATTATTATTTATACCTATGTTGGCAGAGCAAATAAAAATAAGCATTTCCTTACCTCTCGAAAAATATAGTCGCACTATCAAGAAAGTTATTTTATCTCTATTCTAGGGGAGTAAAAATAGAAAGCTGGCTTTTACTGCTTTTCACAAAAGGTGTACCTCGCAACAGCTTTTAAGGAGATTAAAACTGCACTGATGCTCCGGTGAGAAATTTTGCGGCCAAGATTCTCCAAGATATCTTCAAGAGCGCGACCTTTTATTTCATTGTTTATGTTAAATTTATAGGCCCATTTCGCTTAATTTATAGAGCTTTTAGATAAAAGGTTATTATGATATAATTCGGTTATTTTACTTAAGATAAAAATTCACTGGAGATTAAACCGAGTTTGTGAGTGCTTTTAGGGTTTTGTACCCAAAGGAAAACGGGACCCTATTACTAAGACTCCCCTGTCCGTCCGTTTTTCCTTCTATCTGTCACCAAGCTGTATTTCATGAATCGTGATAGCTAGATAGTTGAAAATCTTACAGATGATGTATATTGCCACTATTATAACAAATAATACCACAAATGTGATTATTTATAGTTAATGGTACGAATCAAGTCCGACTCGCATTTGGCCGCTTATTTATTTATTATTTTACAAATATTTATTACTTTGTTACAAAAACGTTAAGTACATAAAAGTTTAGCTTTTATCTTATTATAACTTATTTTACTAAAACACAACTTTTATTTTGTTTCGTATGAATCAATCACAACTAAAATGTTTTACATTTTATTAAATTCAAAAGAAAGTAAAGTAGTATATACAACGATTTCTTCAGGTTTGGCAAGGGTAGCCTATTCAGTTGCCCTATTAGTTTATTTTTCTACTAAGTTATATTAATAAATAAACATATAGGGACAAATTACACTAAATGAGCTAGCTCCAAAATAAGACTTGTGTCATAACTCAACGAAACTATATTTTTATAATAAATACATATATAAATAGATAAACATCTAATACCCAGGATAATTTGAAAAAGACAATTTATATATTAGTAGTATAAAAAGTAATTAAAGTTTGAGATTTAATGTTCCTACCTATTTTATATTATTATGCTGCACGTTGAATAGATTTTATTTTGCTCCTTACCTACTTCTCTACTTCCGTGGTATATAAAATTCATATGTCTACTTTATCTCACGCGATATATTGCCTAGCCCATTGAAGCCACAATTAAATGATCAGTGTGATCATGTGTTCAAATAAATTATTCGTTCATGGCCGTAGTCATAAGACGTTTGATTAACTACTGAGAGGTTGAAACTTTATCGCTCCCATGCGAATAGTCAACAGTTTAATCTTTGCGTCTAGGGCTTGTAAGAAGTTTTAACGTTATTAAACTTAGTTAACGGGTTACTCACGTATAGAGTCCTTAGTTAACGGGTTACTCACGTAGAGTCAGCTACTGCCGACATGTTTCGACCTCATCTAGAGGTCTTCATCAGGGCGAATGTGGCTACAGTCCCGTACACCGCACTGGATCGCGACACACTGGTCAGTGTATCGCGAGCCGGTGAAATGGATAAGGTCGAAATATGTCGGCAGTAGCTGACTCTATACGTGAGTAACCCGTTAACTAAGATTGATAAAGTTTTCACGCACTTACTGAATGTTTACAGATTAAAAGCTTGCGTATAACATTTTCTGTTTTTTCATAATTTCATCGTACGGCGAATTTTTTTATTCAATTATACTTACATCTCTATCTAACGAACCGTGTTTTAGGAAAGATTTTTTTTTCAATTGTACATTAATCTCAAATGTTCAAAAAATGAACCGTTTTTAATAAAGAATGCGTTTAGTCAGCAATTCAGCATCGATATGCCTACCCATTACCTTGTAAACATAATTATTTCTCTTTCGTCGTCATATACCTAAGCTGTGTGGTAAATGATGATGGATTAACGCGTGTAAGGTGTACGTGGTCTAAAAAGAGATTCATTTATTACTTTTTTTTACAAATCACTTTCATAATTATATTTATTGAGTCTTTTATATTGATTATGGTATCAGTTATAAAACATTTTTAATTTATTTTTGCTTTATTCATATAGTATTTTATCACATACTTTGCTTAGTTAGGGTTTAGTACTGACAATCAACAGGCATTTCAAAATTATTTTATAATTAATTAATTATCAGTACGGCTACTATCGTTTAACAACTACGGTGATTTCTAGATCGCAAAAGATAGAATGTGAATTAAAGTGTAGTGAAGTGCAAATGTCGAAAAACTGTCGATAAAATCCGCGATGTAGAGCGGTGGCGCCGACTGGTGGCGCGAATGGAGACTAGAGCGAGGTAGCGCCCGCATGGGGCAAACGGCGAGTATGTGTCGCCTCCACGGATCATGTCTCCACCAAAAGAAAAGTAAGTAGTGTTTTGTAAACGTTAATGAAATATTTAACTTAGTTAACGGGTTACTCACGTATAGAGTCAGCTACTGCCGTACTGTACGGGCCTGTAATGACATTCCCTTGATGAAGACCTCCAGATGAGGTCGAAACATGTCGGCAGTAGCTGACTCTATACGTGAGTAACCCGTTATCTAAGTTTAATAATGTCTGTGTCTCACGTTAGTTTTAATAAATAAAGTTAATGTACCTAATAGTTAATATTTACTGCTCAATTGAAGCAGTGAATTACAAATTATTGGTGTTGTTTCTTTATTCTTCCAATGATCCTGATGGCGTGGTACATAAAATTATTCGATTGTCATTGTTGAATTAAAATTTTAAGTCAGATTCTTAAATGGTACATTTTAAAATGCAGTACCAATTTTTTTGTTACAAATTTTAGGTGCAAGTTTATACTTTAAAAAGTGTATTGTTTACGAGTTAATTCTATATTTAAAAAAATGACTTCAATATCGGACTAATAGAACAAATAAAAAGTATATACATTTATTATTGTATGTTATTATAAGGATTATCGCATCAATAACTTGACACAAAACTGCTCGCGGCAGTACGAAAACTTTTCTGATATAATAACCTAATCATTAATTATACTGATATAAGATATATGTAGCGCAAATACAAACAGAAAATTATTTCTATTCTCTTTACCCCGAATGCTACTTTTGTAAAAGAATATTATTCTACTTGAGTGCGATGAATGCTAAATCTTGTTGTTTAAAGAGCTTTGTGATTTAAATGACCCTTCTTTTAATTTCCTTGTTTTAATGACACGTCAAATATTTTTATTTTTAATGTGATTTTCGGTCATTCTTTTTGTATTTAATGTGGTTTTTGGACATTTGATTAATTTGTAAAATTTACCGTTATCATCATAAAATAGTTGTTTTCTTGTTTTTTATAGAATAAAATTGCAGAATAACTTGTTTAAGATTTTAATTCTGGTTTGCATTCTTTGTGAGATTTTGAACAATGTGTTAATTGTTGGTTTCAGTGATAAAATCGTAATTGTGAGCATTTCTTGGTTTACGTGTGCGTGAAATGCAACCGGACTGATAATTTTTTTTCCAAAGCGTATCTACTCAGAAAATAAACCTTGCTTTCGGCTAAATTACAGGTCTCGTGCTTTTTTTATTTATGCTAGAACTTAAAACATGCCTATTTTTAATGCAGACAGCCACTTCATTATTTTAATAACGCAAACAGAGAACGGCTCTGCAAAAAGTTATTTTTCCGGTAAAGAAACATTTTTATATTTTTTAACGTTATCATTTACTATTTATACAAATTTATACAAAATACAATAGGAGATTGACATTTTGATGATTTAACGCAAATTAGTTTTGTATAGGTAGGTAAGTACTTCATACAAAATGCTTGCTTACTTATCTTGAAAATCAGTTGACAAACAACGGTCCCATCATCCCATCTAACTCTCATTGAAACTAGATAAGTACCTCGAGATACATAAATAAATGTTAAAGAGCGTTCCTATTAAATATGATTCGTTTAAGATACGGACTCCCAGTGAGAATTCGACGAATACAAAGATCCGAACTCAATGCTGACATCTAAGACGGATGGTTTGTCGTATTGTGTTGCTATTGTGTATAATCCATTTGAAATATCAGCTATTATTAAATACGGCACTGGCTTATCATATTTAATGTCGAAATAACTATAATGCTTTCTTGAATACAATAGGTAAGCTTTATTAAAAGGCTTTTGAATCTTTATTTGCTTGTCTTTTTGTGTTAGTTTCATTAATGCAAACGACGCTTGCTATTAAACAAATAAAGTAATAAGTTCCGAAAATCCAAAAGCGCATTCCTTAAAACGTTTGAATAAAAAAAAAAATATAAAAATTAATGTCATAAGAAGAGTAATTAATATTCATTATGGTGTTTACTGATTTGACTAGTAAGTTAGTAATACTTAATTGTACATTAAAAAAATGACAATATTTTAAATAAACAAACAGAAAAGACATTAAAATTTACAATCAGCGGTCTTATCGCTAAAAGCGATTGCTTCCAGATAACCGATGAATGGACATTGGACAAGCGGATGTAAATATTTCTAAGTACCTTTTTCTTTTTTAAGCCCGTAAGAAGCAAATTGCTCAAAATAATAAAGTCTAAGAATTAACTATGAAACATAAAATTTAATCAACAAAATATAATAAAAACGAAAACATCCACTACTACCTATCTTTTGTTGAAGGTAAAAATCATCACGGTATAAAATGTATGCACCGCTATTTCGGGATCAAAGAGCCTCGAAAGGGTTTCAAGTGAGACTATCTGCTAAAAGCAATAGCTTTGATAAATATGCAGCGATTTATCAGTGACGAACCTTTTTGAGTGGTTCCTCTTACTAGTGGGGATTGGTATTGCCGTTTGTTTTCGATCGGGATTTTGGAACAACAAAATATTTGGTTATTATGTAAAGGTAGATACGATTTAGCATGCTCTTGCGCTTGTTCATGTTCATGTTCATAGTCATGTTCATGCTCATGCTCGTGTTCATGTTCATGTTCATGTTCATGTTCATGTTCATGTTCATGTCCATGTCCATTTCCATGTTCTTGTACATGTTCGTATCTATGTCCATGAACATGTCCATGTTCATTTTCATGTACATTTTCAATGTTCATGTTCATATGCATATACATATTGACTTTGGTTTAAACGACAAAATATACCTTCTAAATTACCTTTAGGCATTTTAAATATAACTGATTAATCGGTAATGCTGAAGGTATAAAATTAATTGATTGTGGTTTACATAAATTATAGTACATTAACCATAGAACCTTCCAGTATTGTGTTAATTAATTTTGTTGATAACTGTAATGATTCAATGTGTATTTTTCCACAAATCGATAAAAGTAAAAACCTATACGTAACTATACACTTTTTTTTTTCGAATAACCCATCGTGTAATTTTGTCCTTCAAAAATATAGTAAGCTTGTGAACACTATTCTCGATTTAGGGATACGTTTATGAAATATTTGATTTTATAGTGCAAACTTTTGTTAGAGTCAAATGTCCTCCCCGCCCCTGTCTACCTGCTAAACAGTTGTATATAGACACTAGAAAAAAAAATGCAGCAGTAGAAAATTTTATACAAATTCAATAGTGAATTAGATTTTTAGACGTTTTTAGTCGCGTGAACTCGAAGTTTAAATTCGTAATACGAAAACCTACACTAGGCGTGGCACGACACTCACTTGGCTGGTTATTTATTATTTTACTTCTTGTAAAATATTTAACGTTATTTTGAACGAAAGTAACTAATACCTACTTACTTCTGAGATTCTTAAATTTTACCCGCTGCAAATTCCACCCTTTCATTGTTTTCCATTAAATCGAAACTCCTTTATTCTCAATCGAGTGATCGTAATATTTTGGCACAATTGAATAGGGCAACATTTTTTCCGGCTTCTCGAGCATTTTGTCCGCATTTTGGTTCAAAGGAGGTTTTATCTTATTTCGGCGGTCTTTAATGGCTGACAATGACTTAACATAAACGCTAAGGATCTTATCTCGCTGGATGATTTTGAGCAATGGCAACGGAAAACCAGCTGCGAATCCTTGACTGATTTTCTTGACTTCTCGGAACATTTACATTTTGTAAGCGAAATCCGATACCCACAAACGAGCAAGGTTTGTACATTTTGTAATCGCGTTTTCAGAATTGGTTCGCTTACTATTTGGCCGGAATGTGTTATTTACGAATTTACAGAGATAAAAATATATATGATAAAACTATAAGTGAAAAATTTTTTTCGTAGTAACAGTTAAATTATTGAGTAATATTCAATGAGAATTTGACACCAGTGTTGCCGCTAACACGAAAAACAAACGAAGTATCGAATGGTCTTAAACGCAAAATAGTCAATGTAGAAATTCGTCTAAAACGCTCATGGTCTAAGTCGCATGTCGACATTGCTTTAAGTGTTAGAAGTGTGTGGAACCCTTTGCCTCCAACATTCGGAGCAAAGGGCAAATTGAAACAAAACACATGAACGTTACACTTTCTTAACACTGCTCCAAATATAATTATAAAATACATTTCAAATCCACCCAAAATAGTGTAGTTTGACGCTCGCAAACGAATAAGTGTTATTAACTATTTGTACCTATATACTATATAGGGTAGCAATTGGTATGTATTTCGCATTATTTACGTGTTCAGTATTTAAACCCAATAAAGGTTACAATAGAATCAGTACATGGCTCTGTCTTATATAAGCCCAAATATGAGAATACAAATACACACGTGTAAGTAAATGTAACTCATCACGATTAAAATTCACGAGTCGATGAGACATCTGCTAATCCAACGGAACACAGGGCAATTTGTCCCCAAGTTTAAATTGCTTTGTGGCCAGCTTGTCCCTGAACGCTGGAGTTAACCCTACGGCCGACAATCTCTATTATGGCTTTCCAATTCCATTAAAGCATTTAATGAGATATCCATTCCGATAACATTGAGAACAATTTTAATTGCTGCAAGTTTGGGTTAAACCTATCTACCTATACAGAATGATAGCTATTTCCAAAAGAGCAATATATTTAAAGCGCAATATCTTCTTTGTTTGATCTTGTTTTTACAAAATTTCACTTAAATATTACAGTACTCTATAATCGGAGTACGTCACGACCCAGACTGCTTGACAATCCCTCCTAGGGATATGTTTAGGCAGAGTCGATAAACACAGTAAAAGTGTTCCACCGTACATAGTTCCTTGGTTATTTGCTGTTATATACTCTTATCTATATAGTTACTCAAAGACTTTTGAATCATTTTCTGGCAATCGATTGGGCCAAAAATTACTTATCCCAGTTAACCCCACTAGCTAGATTTGTATACATGTTTTTTAATTTAATTTTTTACTTTCAAAATGAAGAAGAAAATAATTTGCAAAGGGTATATCCCATTCGTCTCCAGTCCTATTCATCCCCAGGGAACGACGTGGTGGTGACAATCGAAACACACAAAACTAAAAATTTACCCCATTTGTCTTCAGTGAGGACCTTTCCACTGAGGATTGGGGACGAATGGTATATACCCAAGATCCACGCGCACTCAAATTGCTAAGCATTTCACAGTACACAATATGATATCGTATTAAACAAATTAATGCGTTCCCGGAACCCATTTTACTACATACTTGTTTGTAATCGTTTCTCTTGTAATCAATGTTTGTTGTTTATTAGAACGACGTTGCTTTCTCAGAATCTGAGTAAGAACGTGAAGCCAAGAATCAGTTTATTTACAACTTAAACAAGAATTCATATATTATTTAGATTGCAAGAATATATAGTACATCAGTAAACTATCATTTACATTCATGTGATTGCATTTACAGACACGGAGGGAACTGACATACAGAGCCGATCCCAAATAGGAAAATGGCGAGGAAGATTACAAAAGATGTTATTTTTTCAAAATTTAATTTAAAAGCTAATCTTAACCTTTTAAGAACTACTGCTTAGATACTGCGGAAGAAACTCGTTAAAAAATGTCTCTAGAATAGTTGAAAAAAAATGAGCAAGTCTATAGCGGCCATGAAAGTGTTGGATGTTGACAATAGCACAGATCTATGCATGGTGCAACAAGGCGGTACGTGAGTAGGCTGACGTGAATAAATATGCAAATACATGACTCACAGCCTAACGATAGGGCTGCCAGGAGAATATTAAAACTTGAGATCTCTCCAACCCGTCTGGCCAGCGTGGAGAGTGTAGAGCGAATCCTCTGGCTGGCTGTAGTAGTACAGAGAGGGTCTTGCTCCTGCAGTAGAGACAAAAAGACCTAAAGATGATGATGATGAGAAAATTCTGAAAACTTGATAATTAGTAGGTCACTCTAAACTGTACCGTTTATTCATGATTTGGCGAATTTTCCAAGAACATTCAAATTTTCTCGTTTCATAAAAATTTGATACGTTTGATTTCTTTGATATCTTTAAAATCGTGAAATTAGTGTACATCTGAGGTGTGCATATTATTATTCATCTCAATTTGTAAAATCTATTAACATTATACCTAAGTCACCATTATATCAGCCACAGGAAGACCACTGCTGGACATAGCAGGTCACTTCCGATCGTCGTTTTGAAAAACCTTCAGGAAAGTCCAACAGACCTCAATATATGTACATATAGAAGAATTTTATTTATCCTTGCCTTGTAAAATAGGATCTTTTTGGATGGTTAACATACAATTTCAAGACGTGTGGTATACAATTTCAAGACTTGTGACAACCATACGCATCGTCAATTTGTTCATGTAATGCAGTTTCGATCAGCCAAGGGAAATAAACCATCTGTGTTTATGTTGTACCTGAGATTTAATAAAATGCAATGTAACAAATGTGAATGTGTTTTATTTCAAACATACATACACTTTCGAGTATTTCTAATGATGGCATAATTGAAAAGGAATGATGCTTTTCTCAATAGTTTCCTTTATCAATAAGTATAATAAATCAGAAAGAACATTTATTATTGAAGACATTTTTTTTTATAATGCCTAAGTGTACAATAAACAATAAAATTAATATTAATATACAATAACCATGCATAATGTTTTGTGAAGTTATTAAATAATAAATTAGGATAAAATTAAATTGAAAATCTTAACTTACTCTGTAGTAAAAGTTTTATGATCATAATACTAAGACTCAATGATACTAATACTCATAATTCATACCTAACAAACTTCCAGCATGCTTATGTAAACTGCATCAGCTCGTAAAACATGATCAACGATGACAAGAGCCATTTAGCAATATCTTTTATTCTTTCAACTTTGACCTTTACGTCGTTTGCAATAAAGACATGCTAGTTTTAATAAAACTGCCAAGACACGTCAATTTGTGGGCGTTCGGGTTGCTGGACGAAATTACACGTCAACATGTCCCGTGGCTGGATGTGTGTCAAGTTCACTGCGGACTTGTGCGTTTATTAAAACTGCTACAAAATGTAAAGCCGTATTCATACGTAAAACTGGCTGCGACCCGGGGTTTTGTCATCATCATCAGGTCTTTTCGTCTCCACTGCAGGAGCACGACCCTCTCTGTTCTACCACAGCTATACTTGGCCAGAGCTGCCAGAGGACTTTGGCTCACACTCTCCACGCTGGAGAGGACTCATTGATGTTTATAAGCTTTGTTTAACTTGTATTTCCTAGGTCGCCTTCTACGACATCCACGGGAGGACTTGGAATTCCTCCGCAAATATGGTCTCTTTTATCCTCTTTAAACCTACATCGAAAAAGGTTGTTATAAGTTTGCGTGTCTATGTATCTGTATAGCACCTAAACGAATGGGCCGGTTTATATGCTGACTTGATCGAGATGGATGTTTCATGTTAATCGGTTCGGTTTAAAAGTTATAGGGAGCGATAGTGAGGGTGAGCAATCGGAAATATACAAATATAAGGTATCAAATAAAACTTGTAGATTAAGAAATCGGTATTATAATAAAAATCGATTGAGAAGTTTTTAAAGTTATTGGAGGTGAAAACTCTTTGAAAGTTGGTTAATTTTCCTGGCAAATAAACTTTTTGCATTGACGATTCAACATACGAGTATTTTACTTATGTTCAAAACACGCCTTTGTCCGCTAACTAGGAGGAGGTTAAAGCGTGGGCTGGTATCTGGAGCGAAATGAATCTAGGAAATTATGACAAATGTAGATGCAAACTTTAAAAACAAATTACTATTGTTTAAATCATAGTTTCAGTATTTGTTCAAGGCTGAGACATAAAATCAGTAAGTAGGACTTTGGACAATCAATTCAATAAATAGATGAAAGATTTTGCGGAAAATTGATTTACGCTCTACAAATTCGGTAAAAATCATCATCATCATAACCAGCTTTCAAAAACCCACTGCTGGGCATAAGCCTCCCTTTGTCTGAGCCATCTTGTTCTGTTCTTAATAATTATTTCAAAGATAAAAATATGTATTATGATTACAAAACCACCGTAATAATTATTTAATTTAAATAGTTTATAAAATTTTGATTTCACAATTTTTAATTACAGGGCCAATTTAACTGTTACACTGTTATATTTAATACCATTGTAAATTTCATATGTGTTATGTGACAAGGTTAATGACACGTAGGTATAAAAAAGCTTCGTCTCTATACACCGCGATAATTTTTCATCATCTGTTATGGCAACGTCGTCATATATAAATCATAAACAAAATTAATGTGAAAAGCGAGTAAAATATTATGGCGTATCCAGGGGTCAGGTCATATCACTTTTATGTATAACTTGCCCCTCCCTGGGCTGCTTTTTATTTTATTGACACTTATATTCTTTTGGAAGATTAACTTACTTATAAATATGAATTTCTTAAAAGTAAAATTAGACAATTTAAAATAATACAAAACTGCCTGCGTGTGACGACTCATTTTACTACGTTTCCATTAATTAATTTTATCTTTTCATGTACATATAATATAAGTAACAGAATATGGCCGCAGGGGTCAGACTAGAGTGGACCTATCTTAGAATCAGCAGAAATCATTGACCTAATAGCTGTGCCCGCGGGCTTCACTCCCCATGGGAATTTTGGAGTAAAAACTATCCTATGTCCTTCCTTGAGTCTCAAACTATATCCATACCAAATTTCATTTGATAGATTTAGTGATTGAAGCGTGAAGAGGTACAAACAAACAAATAATATACAAACTCACTTTTGCATTTATAATATTAGTTGGGATGGGATATGGAAGGATGGTACCTGTATCAATCTTAACCATTTCCTACTTGGAATGTTTGCTATGTGATCCATCCCTCTTAACTAGAACGCTCTGGATCTGACGAAATGTGGTGTACAGACTATATGGAAAAAATATTTAATCTGCCGCGTTTGAGCCCGTAATGAGATCAGAAATTCATTTTTAAGTTAAAGAAAATAATATCCTTTTTGCTTCTATTTCGGGATAAAGGGTAACCCTTTTGATGTAAATGACTTGGATAATGAAATTGTTTATGTCTCTATAATTATGCTCTCAAGAAAATGTCATCTCATCCTTATTTCGTCGTAAAAGTTATTTATTATAACTAAATTGTTTGATTCAACTTCAAAATTATATGCATTTGTATCTTAACTTAATATTTTATTTAAAATTTAAGTAAGTATCTAATATTTTTTTAACTTGCTAAGTCATTAAATATCTTGGAACAGGATGTCAAGTCTACAAAAAAAAAGAATAATCATCAAGTTACAATTAGCAAATGTTTGAAAATGTTGAACTATCCGAATCTCCAAAAATTTCGTCATAACTTAATTTAATCGAAGTAAAGGTAACTATAAATAACTTCACCTTTCTATTCGCTGTTACCAAAATATCTTTTATGGATATTTTCGCTCTGCAGAAAATGGGAAATTAGTTTGAGACTGTGTAGGCGATAGCAGGTGTGTTAAACGTGGAAAAGGGTATTCATTTGGGCGTCTAATTGTGGTAAACCGGTACGAAGTAATTGGTTCCATATCTTATTGCTAGCATGTCATTAATTGTGAGACTGATTTGAGCTGAAATAATGCATGATAACAGAACAGTATTTGTGTAATTTGTACTTCTTACTTAAGAAGGCAGCTAAAAAAAGCATTTGGGAAACCATTATTCATATTATTGTAAATCATCATTTCAGCCGCATAACGTCCTCTTCTCATTTCCAATTATCGTAATATTAAATCTTATAGAGCATAAAAGCACTATCCGCACTTATTTAAAAAAATACTGTTCATTCACACGTTCACAAGGTGTCGCGTAAATCTATCATTGCTAAGAAGCTGAGATCAACCATATAATCGAAAGAAGAGAGAATCAACTGATCCGAATGGGGCCTGACCCCATGATACTAAACATAACATACCTATGATCATGATTCATGATATAATGTCACTTAAACCCATTTTTTTTAGAACAGAGTAGCTAGCATGGTCTCGTCGAGAACTTGAACCTCTCGAGCAAGGTCATTACACTATGCACTTTGAGCAAACAAAATTAAAATGCAGCTCTGTTTGAAGTGACGTAGAGCAACATTTACATTGTTATACAAACTTCACAGTTGTTGAGTGTTTGTGTTAATTGTATTATGAATACGTTTAGTATGTATGGTGGACTAATGGTTGCAAGTGGAGTAATTCATCATTATCGTTTTGTTTGTTTCCGAAATAAATAAAAAATAAAAACAAATATCAGACATAGGCCTCCTCAAACATTTCCAAAACGACTTTAAGTATGTATGGTTGACTATTTATTACTCTTAAGTATTTTTGTTACTTCTAACTAGTTATCTCTGAATGTAAACTCGCTTTGCTTTACTATACCGTATTTCGGAAACCCCTCTAATTGGGCTCATTTCATGATTTTAATATTATAGTTATTGGCATCTTGTTCTTGTTTATCCATTCTCATTATAAAATGTATTCCCCGGCTATTCTCTCTCTTCTCGATAAACTCTAATCTAATTTGGATGTTTCACATCTTGAATCGTCTGCGTTGGCTTTGCTAAGCCGAGGCAAGCCAGTAATAGTGAAAAAGTTCCAATCAACGATCGACTTTTTTGATCTACGCAGGAGTTTGCAACTTTGAAATATATTCACATTACTTGTACATTAAATTTCCAATTGAGATCAAATAAATACATTTTCCGGGTAAATTCTCACTTCTTCTACCTACGTATAAGTTATTTCACCTACATCTGTTATTCAAAGGCGTAAAAACATTTCCGCGCGATTAGCAATATTTCAGAGGCTCTTTGGGCGTAACTTGATTCTTGTTCAAATTTGTTTCGCATTATCGTAAATCTAGAACTTTTACCGACTACACTTGTTTTGTTACTAAGTGAGTATAGATACCTACCTCTTGTGGGCTCATGAATAGCCTTTTGTTCGTTGACAACGTTTCCAATATTGTTGTCATATATAGCTTTATTAGAAACACATTTTGAAATATGCATTCAAATTCTAATACAAGTACTTAAATAAGTTTTAAAATTAATAATTATATTTCTTGATTGTTATAAATATGACAGTCAAGAAATAACTAGGATACAAAGTAGACTTACATCGCTATAGTCAAATTCGGGATCTTACAGTAAACTTTTATTGTTGTTTGTTTATTTTACTCATAACCGTTGTGTATAATAAATGTTACACTAATATCAAAATGGGTAAATGTTAAAATTTTTATTCAATAAAAATCGCTTACAAATAACAATATTACATGCATTCAATTATATATAGAAAAAATGGGTAAATCAGTTTTTTTAAACATTGTTGTAAAAATAAAACGGTGATATCCATTCTAATTTAAAAATCTTGTATTAGACATTTTTAACTTAAGTAGAAACGATTACTACTTTGTTAATCGACTTTTTATTAGCATCTACTAGTCAAAACAAAATTTTAATACCTACTTACTTAAAACGTTATACATATATTCCCATCAAAAAGCCGACACAAAAAACTGCTTCATACGTTGGTTTTCAGCAAGTCAAATCTACTTTTTCTGAACGTCGTCATAACCAATATTTTCTATTGGATTTGTATGAAATACCAGTCATGACGTCATAGTTTCTCAAGTCGAATTAATACCCTCTCAGTATTGAAAATAAAGTAAGTAAATGCGAATGTATTTCATTACAAAACGTTTTATAGCTGAGCGGATTAGTAATTGATTACTTATCAACTAACCAACTATGAATAGGTATACCTATCTTGATATGACATGACCTCAGAAAGGCATAGAGTTCCTGACGCAACTTAAGGGACTGTTTTGGAATTCACTGAGATAGCTCGCTTTCCACTTAGAAACATTCCTCTCATGTCAGCCGAGTTTGACTCGAGTATTTATAGAAACAGGATGACGGACACCTTAAGGTCGGGGCAGCTCCTTTGTAAACTTAGGGAATGTTTCCTTAATGTTGTGGAAGGCGGAATAGTTCATGTCTTTGCTTCAAACATATAGCTGAAGTTTAAGATGAAACTCAAACTATACGATACAAACCTTCCTATATTACTGCGCAGGTGGACAAGTAAATAAGGTTTAGAAAAAATTACATTTTGTACAAGCTTTTATTTAGAGGCCAAAGTACTTTTTAAGACAAATGGAATAAGCCAAAAATCGATGTACCTAGTTGCGGGTTTATTATGCATGATGAATCGAACGTGCTGTTCCTTAATGAGGTTACGTTGTTTTATAAGATAACTGAGTTCTGGCGAATATTTCCCGACTCGATCTTCAGAACAGCTCATTGACTCCATTGTATTGTCATCTGTATGATTTCACAAGTGTGCAAAATTTCAGTTCAATGGGTTGATGATAACTGGTTGAAAATTGAGTTGTAAGATTTGACATTTACCAAAACACATACAGCATACATTGCAAGTTATAAATATAAACTTATAAAAAAAAACGTTAAAAAATATCTTTAAAATGTGTTAAAAAAATTTTAATTTTTCTTTTTAAAACTATGGCGCTCTTTTGTCTCGGAAGCTTTCTATCCACTTCGGGTCGCTGAGCCCGCGGAATAAAAGCTTAATATAGCTTAGAACTTAACATTGATGATTTTGACATTATATACGTATATCATCCTTTAAAATAAAACACTATCTAAAACAGAATATTTTGCCCCGAAAAAGTCTAAAATTCGTGCCAAATACATTTTACCACTGAAATTTTCAGCGACATTTAAGAAATTACTTCGAGTTATTATGGAAAACAGTGCTTTGTTCACGTGCCAGAAAAGCGTCCAATTTTTCAAAAATTTATGATTTAGCATTTGAATTTTAATTATAAAAGGAAAGAAGCAAATCTGATTTGGCAAGCAAATCTGAAAGTCAAAGTAGTCTAGCTATATATATAGGTACTATGTGTATATATGCAACTGCTTTGTCTTTAGTCCAGATGGCTGTGTTCTAGGCTACAGATTAAAAAACTTGTAAACACAATAAAAACAATCTAGTTATATGTGTAGAACCATAAAACACAACGCTAAAGGAACACGACATTTAACTGTCACAAAACTACAAATATACACTTTCACATTTTTTCCCTAGTTAGGGAGAAAAAGCATTTTGGGTCTTACAACTTTAAGCAGAAAGAGCTCAGAACCGAAAGAAGATATCAAAATAGTGATGGGTTGCTAGCCGCATCGCCTAATAACATTATCGCCCATTGCCTCAATTGGCTTTTACGATCTGAAAAATCGTGTGCATTGACAAGACCGCCCAGTATCAAACCAATGCTTTTAGCTTACGATTCATATTTATGGTGCATATTTTAGCTAAATAACTGTCATCTAGTGACAACATATTTTTTTTACACGCAAACACACACACACACATGCACGTGTGTCGGTTCACACACACACATGCACGTGTGTCGGTTCACACACACACATGCACGTGTGTCGGTTCACGCACACACATGCACGTGTGTCGGTTCACACACACACATGCACGTGTGTCGGTTCACACACACACATGCACGTGTGTCGGTTCACACACACACATGCACGTGTGTCGGTTCACGCACGTGTGCTACTCTGAATGCATGTAGTGGTTAATGGTAATAACAAATGATAAGAAATTACCGTCTTATACAACGTGGAAGGGACATACCCGTAATAAATCGAACCACGGGCCCACTATAGTAAATAAATTAAAATAAGAGTCAAAGACTAAAAAAAAATCGGCATTCCCATGCAAGAGTGTGCAGCCTCCGGGCAATTTGTATTGGAACCTCGTGATTTTAATTTTTTATTATTGTTATTTTATTATTATTATTATATTTTTATCGTGTGTGTTAGTGACTTACACTAGTGTCAGAGTTTGTAAACCGCCTTAAAGGCCTCTGACATGGTTTTAGGTAACGACCAATGTCAAAAACAATGACCGGGACCGACGGCTTAACGTGCCCTCCGAAGCACGGATCATCTTACTTATCAGGCAATTAGGTGATCAGCCTACAATGTCCTAAACAAACTAGGACAACAACACAAAGTCGTTGCCCCCGCCGGGAATTGAACCCGTGACGTCCGGGTATGAGCCGAACGCTCTAACCACTACACCAAGGAGGCAGTTCATTATTATAATATAGTGGTTTAGTATAGCCTGTGCTTCGATTTATTGCGGGTATATCCCTTCAACGTTGTATAGCTCACAGGTATGATAAGTAGGATGTTGGGTCGGGTGGGTATTGAACCGAAGACCTATCGAATATAAAGAAATTCTACACCAGTATCGCTCCAAATCAACTGTAAACCATCAGAACATCTTCACACTTGAAATATCATGACCTCGCTAGGTATTTCAGACCTTTTTTAGGCGAGTATAATGACAATATTAGTTTGGTACGTGCCGTACTTTGCTTTCTATTTTGGTTCGATTGCAACCTTTATTTTGTTGCAACCTTTGTACCTGAACGAGGAGTGACAATTGAATTTTAATTTGTTGGCGTCATACACAAGATATTTAATCAACTGCGCATTTTTTCACAAGATGTTTAATTCATGGATCTGGTAAAATATTTACAGTAAATATTTTATGCTATCACATTTGATCAAGTGATGGCGCGTTTGTGTGAATTAAAGTGCATAATATGTTTACGCGTTTCGTATTGAATTTTAACGTATTATATACTGAACTTGAACCGCATCAAGACGCTTTTAGTGGTTTAGAAAAAAGTAGTGGACAACTGACAGAAAAACGCTAAAACCGAATTTATTTTGTGATATGTAGGGATAAGGAAGACCTAGAGATAGTTTTATAAAACAACTAAAGAATCAGATTAATGTTTCAACATACAAGGATATTAAGGAGTTGACTTTAGACAGAGAGAGATGAAAGGCATTGGTTGCTCCACAGATAAGAGCTTAGCTCTTTAATAATAAGAAGAAGAAGGGATAAGTTTACTTTGTAAATAGTGCAGTTCACCTTTACTTGCCCTTGACTTTAAAATACAACGTGGAAGGGACATAGCTGTAATAAACCGAACAACAGGGTATACTAGATTACTATATTATTAAAGATAATAAAATAATCAAAAAACAAAAAATATTCGACATTTTCATAAAAATTGCTCGGGTGGCTCCACACTTTTGTATGGATATGCCGAATTTTTGTTTTTTGTTTTTGACTGTTTTTTTAATTTCATTATACTATAGTTGTCTAGTATAGCCCGTGGTTCGATTTATAACGTGCATGTCCCTTCTACGTTCTAAAACTGCAGAGTATGAAGAACCTAAAACATTCACATGATATTATGAGTATCATATGCATACGCTATCTAATGATAACTGGTATTGCAAGCAAACAGCAAAATGCCAAAGATAGTACAATCTTAATTGTAATAGACATGCAATCGGTTATCTTCGATGTAAAGCTGGCTACATATACCAATATACTATGCGCAGATCATCCGTGTGTCTAAACTTATAAATAATGTATAAAACGAATTAGATAGACTGATATATTCGCCTTGTGGTTTCCGGCAGAGAAGAATAGGATAGGACCACTGGACCACTCCAGGTCCTTCCGTGGTTTTCGTGAAAGGCGACTTCGGAAATACAAGCTAAACAAAGCTTATAAACATCAATAGGACCTCTTCAACACTTCTAGCCAACGAATGGAAAGTGTAGGCCAAATCCTCTGGCTGCTCTGGCCAAGTATGGGTCTAGTAGTACAGAGAGGGTCGTGCTCATGCAATGCCATAGATTTAGAAGGTATAAGATGGATATAGAGTATTACTTTTTATGGGTTGTATTTGTACCTACTACACAAGCTATGGGTAAAACAGTACGATACCATCTTTCCAGTATAAGATAACTTATAAATTAACACAGTTTACAATTTGGAAAATCAAATTTTCGTGTAACGATGTTCGAGCCAGGGTGACAATGGGTGACATGTTTTGTATGTAAACTTGTCTCATTGTCAAATTGATGCTATCTCTTTTGCTCTTATGAAGATAACACTTATCATATTATCTGTCGCACTCGGCTAGTGTGGTCTTTTACGCAGTAAAAAATCTACTTCTATGTGCAATGCAGACTAAAAAGATCTGATGATGATGATATCGATATGGTCTATTCGAAGTGGGTGCAAGTGTTGTGTTCCTATGTTATTTCAGTTCATATAATGATCGCTAGTTTTATTTTTTTTACTGAATTCCCAAAAAGGAGGAGATTATCAATTCGTCGCGATATTTTTTGTGAAGTTTATCGATTATTCAAAGACGCCTGGACCGATTTAGTTTTTTTTTATGAGCATACTTGTCAGATAGTCCTACATTTTGTGCGGGATCAAAGTGGATAGTGGACACCCAGCTTAAGTTAACACATCGCGTGCTGTTAATTATTCTCGCTAGCACAAACATTTACTTTCGCTTAATTGGAATAAACACAAGTCTAATTGTAATTAGAAAATGGTATTCTGATTACATTCGGATGAATATTCAACATTGTTTGATTAATGTATTGATTGAGAACTACGTAGGTGGCTTCCAAGAGACGAGATCGCAAAAGACGGACTTACGTATATATTATACACGACTGTTTCCTTTTCGTAGAAAACAAAACAATAAGTGTCTAACCACACACAGCGTATATGAATTGCGCGACGCATCTTTCGTCGCGTTACCTACGTGTGTGCGTAGAGTTGACATACTGGAATTCAGGACCAGGATTTTTTCCAAAACCTGATTCCTATGCGTTTCATAGAATTCCTACCTACCGTTTACAACGGATTATACGCTGCTTATGGTTAGACCTTTTAGGTACGGTTTTACGGTTTACTGCATTGGTAAACGCGGCCAGCATATGTCCTGACGGGAAGCACAAAAAATTAAAAAAAAAAAATGTTTACTAAAATAAAACATGTCTCTTGTAAGTCAATTCAACATCCATTGTAAGTTGACAGATATATCCTTGCATAAAAAGAGTATTTGTTTAATAATTGCTTTTCCGAGTTTTGTTGTGAAACCATCTAGCTCAATCTATATCAAAACAGTCTACATGGGTCTACAGCTGGACTGAAGAGTTCCCTAAAAAAAGAGAGGACTTGCCCATCAGCCCGGTGAGCAAACGAGTTGGTAATCGCAGTAACAGAGAAACACTTCCTTTCTTTACAGGTATCTACCACCTCCGATGACAATCGCTTTTACTAGACCCATGGGAGATTAAAGGAATGGTGACAAACGGTTTTTCATTCTGCCGTCACCACACGGCTAATCAAATGAATACTTTTATTTATTCGTCGTTCAACTTACATTTTTCGACGTGGTTAAGCAAGCATTAACACTTCAATTTCCATCCAAATAGCTTCTAGCACCCAATTGGAGTAAAAAATACCGTACTTAGCGATTGTTCTGGTCATATCAGAGCATCGAACTCTAATGTGTTTACTTGGGTTTTTCCTTTTAGTTGCTCTGAAATCACAGTTATAAGTTGACTGGACTTTTTGTAATTGGAACGAAGTTTCTTATCGCGCGTTGCGAAAGGGGGCTAGATGGAAAAAATGAAGACCAAAAGTTGTAACGACACTTTTTGCTATAGTTGTAAGCCGTGCGGCGTGCGCGTGTTTCTCTGTCTGTCTCTCTTTCTCTCTCTCGATCTTCGTTCCATCTGGGTGTCCCTTTACACCTCTCAAGTTTAATTTTAACGTGCTGCATAGCCTGTGCACACGAACGTGGTTTTTGCCCTGTCTGTTATAGGCCCCAATTATTTCAGAAAAATTCCAAATCACCAAAAATATATTTCTTTAGACTAAGTTTTATTTTTTTATCGTCCTTTGCCTTGGGAGAGTTGGGGATTACTTTTAACTAAAAAGAGTTTCAAAGCAGTGCGTATTATAATGCAAATACGATAAAACCTCTTTGTTTGTACGTCATGACTAAAAAAAAAAACCTTCATTGACTTGTTTTGACATCCATCAAATTGGTTTGCGAATCTATCTGGAATCTATCTATTTTGCTTGTTGTGGTTCTGACTCTCAATGTCTCTCGATTTATGTGGATGCTGTAACTTATTTTCAAAGCCATGCCCAGGTATTATTTGCCCATTAACTAAATTTTAAGATAAATATAAAATATGTACCTATCCCATCCGATGGTACGCAATAGCTTTCAGTAGTTCAATCCCTTTCAACTTGCACGTGACCGAAACCCTCACGAAGTCTTAATTCGAAATAACTGTCCAAGTGCGTAGCGGGCTACGCGCAGTGTAAACCAAATGCCGACTCATTTGAGTTCACACCACTAAAAACGTCTAAAAACTTATTTTCTATTGAATTTGTATGAAATTTTCCTTTTCCGAGTACATTGTACAAGTTGGTCACCTAACTCTTTAATTTGTAAACCATACTTGGCTCTGATAGTTTTCAGTCTTGTAGGTAGAAAGGAATCAAGTACAATAGTGATATTTTTTCTTGTGCATACTTATTTCTAGAATGAGATGAGTTCAATTATAAAGCTAGTTTTCAATTATAAAACTTCTAAAAGTAGACGAAAAATTGGTTCTTTGGATCAGTAAAAAAACGGAAATGCAATTCAAACGCCTAAACATTTATTTAAAGTTTATCTAGAAACAGATGCGGTCTAGTTTTCAATTATGAATGAAATTCCTAAAAATAGTCGAAAATGAGTTCCTTAAAGCCAGAGAGAAAAAGAAAACAAATGCAATTCAAACACCTAATACAATTTTTAAAAGTTAATTCCTCTAGAGACAGATGCGGTTTTAAAAGTTAAAAGGATCCGTAGTGAAGTGGCGGCGCGTTGCATAAACCTACAGCTTTTTATATTAATTAACTTCAAAGCTGGCTGAAGTAAAAACGCTATTTAATCATTTATTTGCATTTGCAGGTTAATTGCATCGGTAGCATAAACGTTCATGGAATTACATTAATATTTATGTATAAAAATTACGTGTCACGTTGTTTGTCCGCGATGGACTCCTAAACGAATGAACCGATTTTAAATTGTATTTGCACAACGTGTGCAATTTGATCCAACTTAAAAAATAAGATAGCTTACATATCAATTAAAAGTCGTAGTATTACTTTATTGCACTGGATTGATACTAAGTCATAAAGTCCACGCGAACGAAGTCGCGAGCATTAGCTAGTTTATTAAACGAATAGTGCTCAACGCAGATATTGATCAGCATTTACGGTTTTTGTTTTGAAGTTATTACTTCATAGCACTTATTGGAGCTCGAAGCGTCTCCGTTTCGGCTTGGGCAAAAATGCTTTTATATGTCCGGCTATTCTTCTCTACAGATCGTATTTCGTCGATGATTGTATGAAACTATTTGTCTGACCATTCCGAAATATCCCTATGAGATTTGGAAACGTAAAAAAATATTAAAGACAGACTCCCTAGGTCTTCAACTTTATTTATACAAGTAAGTAGGCAAACAGCCATACCTACATTACCTACCTGACGGTAGTTATGTTACGGATAATCCGGAAGATTTCATATCGAATATCAATATCCAGATTGCACTGTAACTATTTATTATCTGTTATCCTGTCGTCTGTTCACAGACCGGAATCCGGTCGAGATGCATTGTTTTACTATTGTGTCTGGTATTTTGCGCTGAAAACAGGTTTAATATTCCTTTTTCTGTTGTTGTAGGCCTACAATTGCGGAGCATAGAGGAGCCGGCGGGGGGCGCGGGGGGCGGCGTGCCCGCGCCGACCTGCTACGACGCCGAGTGTGCTCGCACTGAGGCCTGGCTCGATGAGAACCAGGAGTTTGTCCACGATTACTTTCTAAGGTACTAAATAACTAGAATATAACATTGCCGTGTGGTTTCCGGCAGAGTAGAATAGGACCACTCCAAGTCTTTACGTGACTGCCAATCTTCAGGAATAAAGCGGCACCTAAAGAACAATAAGTCTTTCCCTTAATGTCGTAGAAGGCGACTTAGGAAATACAAGCTGAACAAACCTTATAAACATCATGAGACCTCTCCAACCCGTCTGACCAGCGTGGAGAGTTAAATCCTCTGGCTGCTCTGACTAAAATATCGTTCAAGTAGTAGAGAGAGGGTCGTGCTCCTTCCTGCAGAACCTATATTATATATTTTACTTAAAATACCTGATGATGATGATGACAAGAATACCTAAGCATCAATCCCTTGAATCTAAAAAGAGTTTTTGTCACCATTTGCGTGCTCTACTGTTTGTGCAATAGGTTGGGTTCCAATCCAATCACTATCATCATCATTCTTTCAGCCGCATACCGTCCGACATAGGCACCTCCCAAAAATTTCCAAAATGACCGATCAAGTGCGGCCTGCATTCAGCGCTTTTCAGCGACCCTGGTCAGGTCATCTGACCACCTTGTAGGTGGGTATCCTACGCTTTGCTTGCCAGTACGCGGTCGTCATTCGAGAACCTTTTTGCCCCATCTTTTCGTTGTGTCCTTAAGGTAACAATAAATGACTATAATACAAGAATACCTAAGCATTGATCCTTTGAATCTAAGGGGAGTTTGCTTCGCGTCGTCGTCCTTCGCGTGCTTTACTGTTTGTACAATAGGTTGCGTTTCAATCCAAGGTTAGACATAATGCCAACAACCAGTTCCACCATCGCACGTGATTGATAGGTGATTCGACCTTACACTTGCAATGAGAAGTTTCAAGTACAGTACGGTTTAATGTGAAATGAGTAGCCCTGTCACGATTTTCCCCTTCGATGCCAAAAATGCACTGCTGACCTTTAATTAATATTTCCTCGTGCTTTTTGAAGATCTTCATTCTTTAAAAGGTCACTGGTCACGCGACCATTGTAATTGAAGACATCTATATGCTACGGTAACCTTAAGGATATTACTAGGAAGGTTATATGCATAAATATTAAATATAACCACATCTAGATCTAAAACTCCATATCCATGGATATGGAATTCCGGATCTAGATGGGATATAGAAATAATATTCGGATCTAGATATTGATATTGGATATGGTATTTCAGATTATTCGTAACATCCCTGCCATATACAGGTCATGCCATGTCAGGTGGGCCATATGCCTGTTTGCCTACTTAGTTAAATAAAAAATCTAAGTAGAAGAAGTTCAGATTTCTGATTGTATTGAGATGAAATTAACATACGGCAGAAACAATCTCGCCCAAAAACATAACCGTTTTCGGCTTTCCATATTCGAGTCATTTGAACAAAGGGAATTTGGAGCAATTTAAACATATATCGTCTATTATGACGACTGTAATCCGTACCATGTGTCCAAAGCTGAGATTAAGTTTTATTGATCACAGGATTAGTCCTATTGGTAATATTCTGTTTGTACGGCTTTATAGTTGATCCCTTGCGGGTGGGGATTTTGAAATTGTATGCGGAGTTTGAACTAGCTAATATGAAGGTATTCTGCAAAGGTGAAAGAAGTGTCAACTGTGAAGTAAGGAGATAGTTTTTAGTCTTGACAGTATAATCAATGTCGCCTAAATAAGAGGAGTATAGGACCAAGATGTTCAGCGTGATCGAAGAGAGGCCCTTAACCAGACAGTGCAGACACAATAGTAAAACAATACATCAGACGCCCGCTCCGGGCGTCCGACGTTTGAAGGGATATGTTGATGACAAAGCAGAGTTCATTATTCTATGAGTTTCTCATTATTCATTCAATGAGGATGATAATGAAAGAACGGATTTTCTTTTGGTGTAAGTTAATAGAAAGTAAAGATAGACTGCGTGTGAGGAAGCCACAAAATAATACAATTTGTACGGCGACATAAGAAGCTTTATTTGTGGGGTTTCTTTATTTTCTTTGGTATTCATTGACGCGTAAATACTTATAATATTTTTTTTAATACAATTCTAAAATGTATTGAGAGTCATTTAGTACACAACCGATTTCTTAAATAATTTTCCGGGCTGCACCAAATTTCTTAATAAACACGTAGCATAGCGAAGTTTTCGCTATTCCTGATTCATTTCTTTGTTTATCATTTTGCCGAACGTCATCACCTGTAACCCAAACTGTAGTACCCATGTTAGTCCATAATGAATGGAAAAGTAAAAGAGAGCCTAAAACAGAAGCCCACTTACTAATACTGTAATTAACATTGTGAAATATACACTTTTATAATTTTCACAGTAATAACACCTCATTAGGCCAACAATGCGGCGAAAAATTTCATTCACACCGTTTTAATGAAACCCGTTGACATTACAACCTTAATTTTCTTTGCTAATTGAAGCTAGAAGGTGTTAATGCCCTCACAACGAGCAGTCTCATGCATTAACCAAGAGTTCCTTACATTTCCTACTCTCTTCTAAGATGTTAAGTTAGGGTAGATTTAGATATGATGTAGAATTGTGGCTTTAAATTATTTTCACCTTAGATACTAATACTTTTTTAGAAAAGTAGGTACTACAATTAGCATTATTTAATGTTCTATTCTCTATTCTTTAGAGTATTTGCTAATTCGTGGATAAAGACGTAGTCTAACAGCAAGGCGTAAAAAAGTATCATACAAATTGACAAGAAGCTGATTTCTAAAAAGCTTGATTAATGTCAAGGACATGAAACGTTCGTTTTGTCGTAAGGCACTAAGCTTTTTACAAGCTTTTTTTTAGTTTCGCCTGTCCCGTTGTCTGTGTGTCTGTCTGTATCAAATTACAATGCAAGTAATATTTGACCCACTTCCCGATTTCCGATTGAGCTAAAATTTTGCTCGCATATGTATATAGAATAGACAATGCAAAAATTTGATGACATGGCGCCGATCTGATGATGAAGCTCAAAGGTAGTCATAAAACATCTGTAATCAAGCGACGCAAGCCCATCGAGTTTAAGCTAATTACATTTGTCTTGATAATTATTTAGGCCTTACAATGTGCTTGTTTGAGAAAATGATTTTTAAAAAGAAACTTATTTCTGTCTGGCGCGGTATCCTACTACTGCGTCTACAAATGTGCGAGTTCTCTTAGGTCGGATTATGGCACTCATTAACTTTAATTAGCCTTCAACCCTACATCTTTTTGTTCATTTATTCTAAGTTCCAAAGGAATTGAGTACATTTCCACTCGTGTAAATCAAGACGACGCCTTCTCAGTTTAATTAAACATGCCTTTTATGCTAGAGCCACATTTAAACGTATGTTTATAGGCTACGGGAGAGTTCAAACTGGAAACGACGACACTTCCCTTTTCTCTCCCAGTGATATTATTGCGATGAGAGTGACTACATTTTATTGTTCCTGTGTTTTTTACTTTTAATTAAAGATAATATTCTCCTTTTCATTATTGAGAAAGAGTTTTAGGAGAGGACCAGGTTCTTGTTGTTCCTATTGATAAGGAATCGTCTATATTTATGTGTATGTAATTTGAACCACGTCATGGATGGACATTTTTTCTTCTTAATCATTATACTTAATAGTTAAACTTTATAATACACAAACAACCATTTCCTTCATTGTTACCTATATAGGATTGTTCTTTTCTTATCCTACATGTTATCACTTATTTACCCATCCTAACAAATTCATAGTTATTTCACACACTAGACGATCAACTAATGTGCGGTTAGTTAATCCACAAAATAACAGGCCAGCCCATGTGTAGAGTACGCTTTGTAGCTCGGCGCGTTGGTTTAGCCCAAACTGGCAAATCTACTTGAACTAAGTAAGTTAGAGCCAACGTGACAGTTGCTAACTCAATTGCTGCAAATAGTTGCTTTTCTGACTTAGGCGAAATGCTACTGCAGAATATGCTATTTTCAGGTTGCGTTGAATATTGCAGCAATATTCAAAGCAACGTGTCAATAACGAAACAATATTATTGCTACGTTGTTCAAGAGGTGTTTGACAAGCTGAAAGAGAATCAATGGTTTACTGTTACCTAGGTACCTACCAAAAGTTGACAAACGTCGCGGGTTGAAAATGAAGGAGAGCCAAGGCTTATAGTGTTGATCGTAATAAACTGATGACTATACACATATAAGAGGATATAATGGTGGATAAGGTAATGAGCAAAAATTGTTTTTTTAGCTCATTAGGCATTTAAAAATATTTTATCCGTATTTTTTCTTTTTTCTGATGAGCAAAATATGACGAATATACAGCGCATTTGACGTCATAATCAGGTACAATTTTCAAGGAAGGTTACTCGGCCTGAGACGCAACACGACTCTCGCGTGTCGTGTTTTTTTTTATTTTTATGTAATTTTTTGTCTGTCTGCTTTTGGCGCACTTACGCAAATGCAAAGCTGAGCTTAGGCCTCAAGGGCTTTACCCTCGGATAAAATCAGCAGCGAAATAAAACTAATATCCATAATACGTCTTTATATCCCGAAAATTTTACAATATGACTTGCTTAACAAAGAGAAATACATTACGTGGAAGAACATGTAACTTAAAAGCATTCTCATCTAAAGTCGGTAGCTCCGTGTTAGCGGGTTGGCGTAATTAAGTGGAGTTTATAACACAGCAAAGTTTTAAATCAGCCTCATTATGTATGTTTATTATAGCATCAACGAAATAGAGTACTCGTAATGCCTCGTTTAAACCTTAGCGAACTGAGAATGTTCGCCGGAATACACGTGGCGTTCACACCTTATGAAATAGCTTGACGGCTGTCATGTTATGGATGACAGTCAGCCAGATCAAATGAAACTATAGAACTTCAGTATGGGATGTCGTCAGCAACCGTCAACTCTGTCAGTAACATTGTGGACTGTAGCTATGTAGGTAAGACAGTCAGTCAGATACTAGATTACCTAGCTCGCAGAAAATTGCCATCTGGCTGACAGGATGATAAGAAATAAAAACAATAATAAAATAAAAAAGACGGACCCACGTTTCACCAGCAGTGTTACTAACTAGTATTTTTGAAAATTACGACGCGTATAATGTAGCGAATAGTTCACAGCGGATAGTGCCGGTACTTTGAGATGGTTACGTTATATGCCCTGGGACCAGGTTTGGGCTAGCAACCATCTCAAAGACTCCTAGGCATGACTAGAATTTCCTATTGGATAGGTGAGTTGCTGGTGGGTGAAGGGGCGTTTATTTACAGAAACACGTTCAAACATGTAACATCTCCATACAAAAAGTACATATAAACATGGCACGTGTAAGACAAGTAGGTGGTTAGTTCGAAGGTCAATAACAATAGTACTTATTTGGTGATTGTATGATAACTACAATATGCCTATGTGGTTGGGTACATAATTGACCAAAAATATAATTAAAATAAGGTTTCCCAGCCACATTATTACAATACAAAAGAACTAATATAAAAGATGACTGCCGCATAAAATGAAAATAAAATAAAAGTAAATTATAATTATGGAATAAGATAAAGTAAGTAATAACAAAATAATAATGAAACTATCCTAACTACATTACAGTTTTAATTAACCTATGTGCGACAAACATTGAATAACTGAAAAAAAAATACTGCTCTTGACGAAGGCGAGTTTAATATAAGTTTTTAGAAGGTGAGGACTAATCAAGATCTTGTTATTTAAGAGCTTTGTGGCCACCGACAAGAGTTAGTGGAGTATGCCCTAAACTTCTCGGTCCTATAATCAGCTTTATTCTTCAGCGCGTCGTATACCATGCCCCAAGATATCTCTAGAAAGCGAACTCCATTGATTGGCATAAACGACCTACCTATCACGTTTTCTATGTTTGTTTTAAAAGTATAATAATAAAACGATTACTCTCTTAATATGAACGCATGGATACATGAGTTCTTATTCCTAAAAAAGCTGCTGCTTTACAGCACCCAACAGGGTCCTTCAATGAGCGTGGGTGGGATCATACCCTGCCAGAGTTCATTTGCTTACTTACCTACTAACCATGTTATGTATGTGAGTATATATAAGCGAAAAATAAAGAAATAAATACATCCGTAAAATTGTGATAAAATTTATTATATTATCTTATACCTTTAAACGAGCAATTCTTGTATGTATGTATATATATATATATATATATATATATATATATATATATATTTATTTATAAATTTCTGTGATCTCGAAAACGGCTCTAACGATTTCACTGAAAATTTGTATATAGGGGTTTTCGGGGGTAAACAATCGATCTAGATTAGTTTTATGTTTGGGAAAACGCGTGTTTTCGAGTTTTTATGCGTTTTTCTTTCCACGCAAAATATGGTCGCTAATTTCGTAGCGCCGCGACCGCCTTGATTTAGGCGACCGCTAGAAACAGTGTTACGGGTTCGAATCCCACTCGGTGACTTACTTTTGTTTTTTTTTTATGTTTAAGTTTATATTTTTATTTTTATTTTGCATTGTTTTTAGACAAGTTTAAAAAAAATAGTTAATGTTTGAGATGTAACCGAGCAAAGCTCGGTCGCCCAGGTACTAATATATTAACCTCTTTATTCAGAGTGCACTTTTTGGCTTATCGTCAGATATATTGTGTGCCGTTTACTCTCATATCGGTGACGTAAAAATATGGCCACGCTATCTATGGCTCTAATATTTACGATCCTGCCCATAAATCTTCGTCATAATGTACTATATTCGCTATGTGGTTTTTATAGGACCACTCCCAAGTCTTCTCGTGGATGCCGTAGAAGGCGACTTAGGAAATACAAGCTAAACAAAGCTAATAAACATCAATGAGACCTCTCCAACCCATCTGGCCAGCGTGGAGAGTGTAGACCAAACCCCCTGTACCTATACTTTGGCCAAGTGTGACTCTAGTAGTACAGAGAGGCACGTGCTTCTGCAGAGGAGGTTTAAAAGACATGATGATGACGAGATTATAAATTTACTATATCAAATGTGTGAAAATAGCCTAATATCTATTTAATAGGTATTATAATATAGATATAGTAGTATTCTTGAATTAGTCTTGCATTTATTATAAAATTTCAATTCTAACAGCTTTATACTGTAAAAAGCTCACATTTCGGATAACTTACATGAAAATATTTGTAATTTCAACTCTACATGCTTGTTTAAATGGTCAGAGAATTAAACTTTAATTAAAAAAAGAAACATATTTTTTGTCAGTTCGTGTAGTAACTTTCTATATATTTTACATGACAGCGACTATACTCTATACTGTAAATCGATTGATTATACCATATGAATGTATACGTTTATTGTTTATATCCTATATAACGTAACCGTTTCAGACGAGACACGATGATTTACACACAATTTAATGCCTACAATAAAACAAAACATAAACGTGGACCATAAGGAAACAGTTGTTGCAAGCCGATCGTAACTGTCCATCGGGAGACTCATAAAATTGTACAAAATGGCGGAATTTACAGATTTTCTTCAGACCTATCCGGTTTCGGTCAGACATTTGCACTTAAACAGTTGAATGCATTGCCTTCATTGGTGTAGGTTGAGTCAAGATAATTCATTTATGTGATAATTTTGCCTATTGGTCGATAAATTGGAGTTGACGTGTGAAGTTGTCTGTTATTTCCATATTCTATGTCTATGGTTATTTCTCTGCGCAGTTGTACAGTCCAGTTGTAGGTATTTGACTGCCTATATCTATTTATATGTGACTGTTATATGAACTGGTATACATTGTACTAATTTTATTTTATTTATGAGACAATTCTCATTACCTCGGCAGCTTTGCGACTTGTTACAATGTGTACCTAACAAATGAGTGACGGTGCAACATTTTATATTTATAAAGCGCTTAATTGTCACTCTGCTTAAAGTTTTAGACTTTTTAGTATATTGATAGAAGTAGTTTTAGCCAAAGGTGCGTTGTTAACTGTATTGCCGGTTCATCCATGGTATCGTTGCACATCCCATAAGGAGCTTTTTAAGATTCCGATGAAACGAGCACCCCCTTTTTTGAAGTCTGATAAAAACTGATGTGTACCTATGTGTTTTGTATTTCATATAGAATATCATTTTGGGAAATGTTAGTTCAAATATTTTACAGCTACAGTATTAGTAAAATGCTAAAAGTAAATAAATACATTTATCACCGTTGACTCACAATATTTACAAGTTCATTGGCATGCACTCACTAGTAAATATTTAATTAAAGCAGATAAGGTGACGTGCTTAGATACTTACAACACATGATTACATTTTTTCTGTGTTCCTATTTTCTTCGGAATTAGCTCCTCGACCTTTATTTTTTGCGCTAGGATACCTCAAGCTACGATCTACGAAGAAACGGGCGACTCATCTTGGAACAATTTCAACTTAAATAGTCTTCTACTATTTTTATTTGTAGTAAGTTGTACTTAATATAAAAGTTTTAAGAAAGGGTTGCTATTATCAAACATTTTAAATTAGCTGGGAAGGGCTAGCTAGAGAGTTAGGTTTTGTAGTAAGTTTAATTCATCGATTGTACTTTTAGCAATAAAGGTAATAGTTTTGTACTTGAAACGATTTATGAAATCAATAAATATCATAAATTTAAGTAACACGCAGTGTAGTTATGTTACTTTATACGTGTTACTTAATATTATCATGCATGTGTGCATAACTGATCTTCGAAATACAAACGTTCGAGTATTGTGTTTCGAAATATCGTAGTCATGTCAGCTTACAGGTGACGATGATGATAAGCTCAGAAAATACTGGACTGTTATTAATTATGTGCTACAGATCGATTTTGATATTACACTCGATAACATGAAAATAGTATTGGAATAAAGGTGTATTACACAACCGTGCAAATCGGGCCAATAGTTATCGATGTGTCTAAAATAGTTTTGATTCAAATCTTCTCAACTTATTTTTGGAACGAAGTTCCTTATCGCGCGTTGCGAAAGGGGGCTAGACGGAAAAAATTAAGACCAAAAGTTGTAACGACACTTTTTGCATTGTTGTAAGCCGTGCGGCGTGCGCGTGTTTCTCTGTCTGTCTCTCTCTCTCTCGAACTTCGTTCCATCCGTTTGTCCCTTGACACCTCTCAAGTTTTTTATATGAAAAAGTAATAACCGCAAAATTATACTTACTACAGAGACGTTTTCCAATTTAATTTAATTAGTAGTCGCTTTCAGGTAAATATAATAAGAACGAATGTCACTCTACCAATAAAATTGCTGGAGTAAATAAAAAGCCTAATAAGTGAGACGTGTGCTATAGGTCAGTACACAAGTTAATAAGTGATTCACGTTTCCTCATCATATTTTGTTGATATTAATAGTAGATATTCAAGTTCCTACTCAACTGAATACTCTATTAGGTAAAACCTCAGAAAAAGACAGGTGGCATAAAAACGAGTTTTGATAATGAACGTCATATTTTATATGAGTACCATGAACCAAGGTGAATATACCACAGTGCACTTCGATATATGCAATTGTCCCTCTCATCATAACTACAGGAAAACCTAAAAGTTACATGAGCAATTTAGCATTCTAACCTACTAAACATTCCAGACTTCACAACTTCCCAAATTAGAGTCGAGTGGGAAAAACATCATCATCGAATTAGCAGTTCAGGGATTCCCGTATTGCGATCTTAGTCTTCTACTATCCTACTAGTAGGTGAGGTGATGCAAGCAAAAAGTTTCAGTTTTTACCACGAAAAATATCAATTCTAAAAAATACGTAGTCTTTAGATCTCAAAACTGATTTTCAAGTCAGGAGCCAGTGCAATACAGAGCTTTAATGTAGAGCTAAATCTGCTTCTTGTCTGATAGATTTCTTATTTAGATAAACTCATACATTATTGTTATCTACCTACGTTTACTTGTAAATCAATTGTTCATCTTTTGTTAACAGGAAGGCGACAAGACAAGTGGTGGATGCGTGGCTGGTTTCACACGCGACGCCGCCCAGCGCAGAGCTCGCGTCACCGTCGCGAGCTGGCTCAGGGTCCGGCGCTACCACTCCTGTCAGGTATGTTACTATTGTGGTTCAATATAATTATAAGGGTACAACAGGAAGGTGACAAGACAATTGATGGATGCGTGGCTAGTCACTTTTATCACACGCTACGCCGCCTAGTGCAGATGTTGCGTCACCATCGGGAGCATGCTCAGGGTCCGTCGTTACCACTACTGTCAAGTATGCAACTATTGTAGTTCAATAAGATTATGAAGGTACAATCAACAGGAAAGCGACAAGATAATTGTTAGCCATGGGTGGCTGGTGTCACACGCAACGCCACGCAGTGTACATTCGAAATATTCGGGTCATTAATGATCCTTTTACGGTGAATCTATATCTATTTTATTACCTCCTAGCTAATCTAAGGCTGTGGACTAGGTGCTGACTGCTATTGCTTTAGAAAAAGCATCGGACAGAAGGCAAAGTAGATCTAAAACTAAGGAGTGTTTTCTAAAAGTGTGGCGATGGTACTTGTGAGATATTTTTGTCGCACTAGTTTGGTTATTTCTGCTCTTTATACTGGGCACTGGATTAGGAGTTAAATTTTAAAGAAATGTAGGGATTAAAATATTAGTAAGTAGGTTGAATTATAAAACAAAATATAACTGCGATCCTACTAAGTATATACAGTAAAAAATCAGTAGCTTTTCCTCCATACATAAATGTAAATTGTATTATACCCAACTTCCTGACATTGACAATGACAACAATTCCCTTTGTCACGGTGAATAGAGACAAAATTCACAAAGGTCTCGCTCAGCGAAACAACATGTTTGCAGATCGTAAAAATATTTATAACATCCATCCTACTCCTCTTGAATGTGGGTTTTGAACGAAATATAGAACTGTTAAAAGCAGTAGTTTCTAGACATGGTCTTTTTCTAGTGTCACCGGCTCAAATTTCAAATCATCATCATCATCATCAGGTATTTTTGTCTCCACTACAGGAGCACGACCATCTCTGTACTACCCGAGCCAAACTTGGACAGAGCTGCCAGAGGTCTTGGCCTACACTCTCCACGCTGGCTAGACGGGCGTTGGAGAGGTCTCATTGATGTTTATAAGCTTTGTTTAGCTTGTATTTATTAAGTCGCCTTCTACGACATCCACGGGAGGTCTTGGAGTGGCCCTATTCTACTCTGCCGGAAACCACACGGCAAAAAATTCAAATGTTAAAATATAAATATTTTCAATAATAATAATGTTTAAAAAAACAAATTGTGATATCTACGTACGTAATCGGAAAGAAAACTTACAGTTTGAAACCTTGTTTTACCCTGGTATAGAGCGGTGCATTGCATCCGTTTCAATTGCGCTTCGGAACTAATCAAGCGAACCAATCGAGTAGCCGTGATTGATTTTCGTTTAACATCGCTTTCAATTAAATTAGGCACTGGATAAATTGGTAATGATGCAACATGTCCCGGAAATTCAATTGTGTCGGGCCCGCAATTTGTAACTGTTCATTCTATTTGGAATCGTTTAATTTCTAAAAAGCATTTCACTCACAAGCTTTTTTAGGGTTTCTTACAAAAATTAAAAAACGGCAGTAAAGATTTCAAACGGCATTGACTAAGGCATTGGATGAAACCCTCTCCACGCGAGTTCAACTCGAAGTTGGCCGGTTTTATTTATCATAATATTACAGACCAAGAAACTTAATAATAAATAATTTAACTTAAACCTATCAAATAACCTATATTTAAAAAAGAACTACCTATAAACTGAAATATTACTAATTAAAAAAGATATGATTTTATTCTATTTTTTAATTTTAAGTGCCAATAACATGCAATTTTTTTTATCATTGGTACCTACTTGTATCTGTAAACTCCAAAAAGCCACGGCCTAGGCTAAATTGCGACCGGGAACCAGGAAAATAATGAGGAGATACCCAAAAGACAATTTATTCTTGTACGTTTCTTCTAATCAAGAAAAAGGAGTTGATGTTTATATTTTCACAATGTCTTTAAAAATTCAAAACACTTGTAAAGTCTTTTGAACTAAAAAATAATTTTGTTTGAACACGTCATTTTATATACGTAATTGCCTAAAATTTGTAAAACAGGTGCTGTTTTATTGTTGTCTTGCAAAACACCTGACATCCAATTTAAATATATTTTTTTGTCATTAAAGTTTACATTTTCAGAAAGGAAATATAACAATAGTATTACCGGCACTGTGTTTCTGTGTTACAAACAAAAGGTATTTAACTCATTCATGGACACTAAGCCAGACACAATAGAAAAAACAATTGATGACTTCTATAGAAGTCCTACTGTCCATTAACGTGTGAAGACTTATCATCACCGTCTGAAGTTTCAACGCCACTAAAAATTCAAAGCGTCTTAAAAAGTTTATTTGCCAGGCAAATTAAAAATACCTGACATTTTTGAACCGATTTTCATCAAATGTAGCTAGAACCAGCGCAGCGCAAGCAAACTTGCTTTCACGCACAAAAATTGCATCAAAATCTCTGCAAAAAAAAATTACTATGCCGCAAACAGACATTAGCGACGAACATATAACACCCCTCTTTTTGGCGGAGGTTGAAAAGTAGGTTCTTGACTATAATAATCATGATACTAGACTACCATTTTAGTTAAGTTAAGAATGAAGAAGTATTAGATACGTAGGTAATGTACTTATTCTCATCAGGATGCTTAATGATTTTTGCAATTTTGAACTAAAGTCCAAAATAGGTATAATGCTTTATAATTTACTAACAGATTTTTTTTTTAATTTAATAAATGTTTACTTTTGAAGACATAAATGTCTATATAAAAGATAGTACTAAGACTTACAATCGAAAACTAATCTCATGGCCCTTAAGGCACTTTCAAATAATATTGATTATGGGGTTTATCCTGTATCGGGCTGTTACTTTGTATCGCTCCTTCATCAATCTTATGTCGCCCCTCATAATGTAGAGGTATAGAACTATATATAATATCCATCGGTTTCTAAGGCACTACCCTTCCGAAAATAGATTCCTGTTTTTCTTTATTTTAATTCAAAACAATGAGAGCCATTTCTGTAAAAACATACGACATAAAGAAATGCTCAATTCAAAAAAGTTTTTAACTGATTAGATACCTTTACCCAACAGTGATACGATATAGCTTGTATAGGTAAAAAATAAGATGGCTAATGGGAAAAAATAGTGACGATAAAAATAATACAATAACATGTTGTACAGTAAAGGTATTTTTAATTGGTATATGGAAAGGGTTTTGGTGGGAACGCTACATTACATCAACTTCTCTCTAAAAGGGCCTCTACGTGTTGGATTTGTATTCTGTATCGCGACGCAGAGTAATTCAGTAATTCGTCCCATGTACCTACGGCCCATTTAGGACGAAACGCAGAAAATCAAAATTAATTAAAATTTCATTCTGCAATTCGTCCCATGTTTAAAAATGTAACAATTATAACGAAATATACATTTATCTTAATTCTTGTCTCACTGACTGTACCAAGCATCAATAAGGTTTAAATTTCCATACAAAAAAAGAATGGGACGAATTGCAGAATGAAATTTTGATTAATTTTGATTTTCACCGTTTCGTCCCAAATGGGCCGTAGGTACATGGGACGAATTACTGAATTACTCGCGACGCAAGCCTTAAGGGCCGGGGGAAAAACCAGTGAATCCAAAAGAGATAGAAATATAATATAAACTTGTATTTCTTTAACGTAACATAACAATTAATGTTTTTATTTACCTATAATCTAAGCAGTAAATATTTTATTCTGATATTAATTCGGAATACAATTTTTCGTTCCCAGATTAAAATTAATATGAACTCCGGTTTTCGCACTTAACATGGGCTGCATAGCGTTTTTTTTGGGCTGTAACAAAGCCAAAAAGCAAAAAAATAAACGGTGGAAGGAGTCTGTGTAGTTAAACTTGCAAATTATACCTACATGTGTTATTTTATGAGCGTAGGAGCTATCATACACTATAAAAAATAATAGCATATTATTTGAAGTAGCAAAAATGAGAAAATTGTATTAAGTTTTAGTGTAATACAAAATGAAGTTGCTGCAAAAGGTCAGATAGCAGAATCTAATAATGAAAGAGAAATACTCATTTAATCCAAATGAACTTAGACTTTAAGATAGTATTCAAATACCGTGTATAATAAAATGAAGAGAGAATCCAATGTACTCAGTGAATTCAATTTGTTCGATAGTTTTAGCACAATCTTCTCGATCTAGACAGGCAGTTTGTTAATAGGGTTTTAGTTCTTACTAACAACGTTAACCGAAGGTCACCTTATACTAAAAGCTCAGCTTTAGCAATATATTACCGAGCACGAAAGAGAAAAAAAAATGGGCCTTTAGTCTTTGAAATTATTTACCTTACACCCACTTAAACTGTGATTTACAAAATAAATTATTATGATTATTTCTTTCGGCATAATAGAATAGGACCACTCCATGTCTTCCCGTGGTTGTCGCAGAAGGCGACTTGGGAAATATGCGCTAAACAAAGCTTATGAACATCATGAGACCTCTCCAACCTATCTGGCCAGCATGGAGAGTGTAGGCCAAATTCTCTGGCTGCTCTGACCAAATATAGCTGTAATAGTAAAGAGAGGGTCGTGCTCCTGCAGTGGAAGCTAAGACAAACTGATGATGATTTATTTATTTGAAAACATTTATCTACTCTGTGCTGAATGAAGTAAGTGCTTCTATCAATATAGACAGGATTTGGTTATAATCACTACAATGGGGAGGGGGACAGGTGATCGCAGAAGATTGTAAGAGTACAAAGTTGTTGAAAACAGACTTTTCTATATGTCTTTGTTACTACTTCTCCGTTAGTTGTCTCTTAAGACATCCGTAGGAGAAACAGTTTATTTGCTAGGCAAATTAAAAATAACCCCGATTTTCAAGAACGACATCTAGTGATTTGTAGCGAAACTACACATTCCAATTGATATCTGTAGCGCCATCTATTGTTTGATACGCAAACTAAAAATCCTCGACTTTCAAGCATTAAACGGCTAAGCAATTTGCACCAAACTTAGCTAAGAACCACCGCAAGGGAACTTGCTTTCACGTAAAAAAGCTGCATTGAAATCAGTCCTTATAGACAGACAGACATAAGCGTAAACTTAGAACACCCTTTTTTTTTGTCAGGCGTTAAAAATAATTGTCAAATTCTCTGCTATCATCGGCGTAAGCGAATGTGACTAAAGGAATGGTATAGCTTGGGGGTTCAGTGAAGCAACTTCCTCGTAGCTTATTTCGTTGATTCCTCAGTTGCATTAAACGAAAGTGTGGAAATACTCTTAGGAAATTGCTGTCTGGAAGTGTGGCATAAACAATTTTACAGCTTCGTTTTACGGTTCGGATTATCTGATCGTTTTTATATCGGAAAGTTTAAAGTTTTATACAACGGTTTTATTTATAGTTGTACTCGTAATCGTAATCTGGGTTAATATACATAGTATTCGGAAATAAACACAGTTTACTTTCCCGCCTTTTTTGAGACAAAAAGATTTTATATACTATTTCTGCACTGTTTTGGTTTTAAGCAAAAAATACGTCCTTTCTTATCGGTTTTGAAGTGATTAAAGATAACTTGACTTTGTAGTTGCCAGAAAAAAAATGTATTACATATCTAAAAGTATCTAAGCTTCAGTCTTTTTGTCGTTATTCACATCAGCACCATTGCTGAGATTAAGAATCTTCTAACAAAACAAATTTCATTTTCTGTTACATTTTTCCTTAAATATTGTTACTTACTAACTTGGCGATGAACAAAAAGATAATATAGTTTCATTATGCTAAGCCAACGATAAAATCTGAAAACAAGAAAGCGGGTGTAAAAACACCTTAATTAGCTCGAGGAAGAGATAAAGCGAACATAGCAACAGACATAAATGTACTAACAATAGGTACTAAGCAACTTACTACGTGACTTATCAAGTTTGCGAGCCCTATGGCCATTGTAGGAGCGAAATTTTATGCTTATCGGAGACTGCGACCCGTGAGAAAACTTCTTTCACTGACGAAAAACTTTTTGAGATAATAAAGGCAGGACCAAAGTTTAGATGATTTTTGGGTCGAATATAACTCAAGCCTTTGTGGGAAGTATTTTCACTCCACAATATTTTATAAGGAAATATGAAAAAGCACTAACTTGCTGCCCTCTAATTTAAATGTATCTCTTTGGATTTATTTTGACTTTATATTACCTGCCACTAAAGGAAGCTATGAAATACACATTTCTTTCAAAGCTGCTAGAGAATCCTTTAAATATTTTTATTTAAGATTTAATCAAAAATGTTTTACTAATTAAGTAGATTATTAAAAAATATGGTATACTTACGTATTTTTTATTTTCTTTGTTTGGCAAATAATGACAAAAATACAGCGCATTTAAATTTCGCGTTACGTCACGCAAGATCAGCTGCGATTTTTAAAAAAGGTGACGTAAATCATCACGTATTTGAAAAATTGCAGCGCTGTATCTATGTGAATTTTTACTACTTTGCTAAACGAAAAGATATGGGTCCTTTATTTTTGGATAATCTAGTTGGCGGACTAAATAAAATACCTATGTAATATTTTTACCCACCCCACATTCCTATTGTGACAAATTGACAATACTACCTATTTCTTTGACAATATTACCTATTTTGCAGTTGGTGCGTCCCTTTGTATTTTACTTTTAATTTAGAAGTCTGCGAGTCATAAGACCCAACGACTCATCCCACACGGCTTTATATCCTCTTACGATGCTGCTTTTTACTGCATTCTTTATACAACTAATCTTAAATGGAATTATTCGTAAAATTCCACTCGCAAAAATTTGAATGTATTTTACGCTATTTCTTATTGAATATTTAAACAAACGCTTAAAGTATTTTTACAAAAACTCCCGTAAATATTAGATATAAGTTATACTATTATGTATTCTGTGATATAAGATAGAAAAGTAAGTGTTGTGGAACTATTCGTAAAATGTCATTCGCAAAAATAGGTTTACGACTACATTTGGAACTACATTTGAAGGAATTTAACGCTATTCTTATTAAATATTTAAACAAATGCTGAAACTATTTTGCAAAAATTTCCGTTAATATTAGATTTAAGATAAAAAAGATAGCCAAATTTCAGAGTGGAGCACTATACGAACCAAGTATTATTTAGAATAGGTTCATTGTCGACTGAACCCTAATTCATTACTTCGTTTATCTTTTGTTGCATTGTAAAGAACCTTCTCTACCCACACAGCTTTTTTATCGAGGTCGTAAAGTATTCTTTTTAATTATAGGATTGTTAATATCTAATAATCTCTTTTATTGAATAAAATGGCAGGAAGATATCAATATTTAGAAATGGTTTGTATAAATTGTAATTCACGTTTAATTTTTCTTTTATTTGGTCTATAAATTTTCTTCTGGGTTTTCCTACTCCTCTCTTTCCTTCTATTTTTCCTTTCATTATTGTTTTTAAGAACGCATCGTGGCGTAGTAGACACCACAAGAGCCCAGCTCTTAAATATAAGAAGAAGAAATTGTAATTCAGCAAAAAAAATAGCACTTACTATTTTAATGATTCTTTTATGTATTCTCACTATTTGTCACTTGCTTTTTATTTGTTTATTTAAATTTTATTATTTCTCAATAAACAATGGTTAACAATTATTATTCGATGGCTAAAAGCGTTCTCTACCAGTCAAACATGGGGATAAACAGATAGTGCTTTGTAAAAAAAAACATGTCTCATAATATAATCTACAATCATCATCATCATATCAGCCACAGGAAGTCCACCGCTGGACATAAGCCTCCCTCAAGAATTTCCAAAACGGCCGATCGGAAGCGGCCAGCCTCCAGCGCTTTCCTGCAACTGCCCCATCTGCCATCTGTTTTTCGCGCTATGTGCTTCCCCTACTGCCACCACAATAAGCTAATCCGCTTGGCTATGTTAGTGACCTTCGTTCTTCTACAATATTTCTGATTTATAAAATCACTACACATTTTATGATGCTTTATTGATTCGGTAGCCTAATTTAGGCCAGAGACAGATTTGGGTCCTTTTAGGCCCAGCCTAGCCCAGCCCACAAAACCTAAGCCCATATATTTAATTTTCAAGTTAAATTGGTTTTTCCCAAAGTTGGTTTAAAAGTTGTCAACTATTCGCCATATTATTTGGTTAGAAATTTCCAATCTGTCTATCTTCTTTTAGTTGTCATTATTCCAGAATTTGTCTTTGTATTCCAATAAAAAAGTCAGTTTTTTTTTATAAATTGTATCTACAAAACTTTAAAAAGATTTAATAAAAAACTTTAATAAATAAGAAGAATACTTATAAAGAAAATGAAAAGCAATAAAAATATAGTCTTAAAAATGTACCTTAAAAAGTTTATTTCAAATCGTACCTTTTGCAAAAGAGCCTATAACACAGTATTCTCTCGCTGTTTTGCAAAGAGATTTTCTCATGCAACTTTCGGCATCCCTGGCTTTTTTATGAACAAGGACTATTTTTATCCTCCATTTTTGAAAGTACTTAATACATAGATACATACATAATATCACGCCTGTTTCCCACAGGGGTAAGCAAAGACTATGGATCCTGACAAACGAGGCTTTATCTAAACTCATCAATCTCTTCATACATGTATGACCTTCGGTTACGGTTACTTTTTACCTTTCCTCTTCTTAGAGATTGACAAAAAATATTAATATGACAAATGCGAAAGGAACAGTAGTAAAGGGTCAGCCTCAGCGAAAATTCTGCGACCAAAGTGCAGACGTTCTAAGAAAAGTACTTAATTGATATTTATTTTACCCCAGGAAGATCTCAGCGCACGAATTCGAGCGGGGGGGCCTCCTCAAGCCCCTGGTGACCACCGTGGACGGCACCCCCACCTTCCTCGGAGACCAGCCCCCGCACGCGACGCCGTCCAGGCCGCAGAGGCGGTCACGACACGAGCTGAGGCAGCTTGACGAAAAGGAGCTTATATTTGAATTAGTAAGTGGCATTTTAGTAACTATACACGGTGATTTTTCATTGGTTTTGGAGTTGAAGGGATCACTTCATAAGGATCGTTAATAAGACCTAAACAAAAATTCAGAAACTAAAAATGTTGACTAGGTAAGTCTCTAAAGTCAAATCGTGAGATCAATTAATAGTAGCGGGTGCCCTTGGCCGGACAGCCGGAGTTCATGGGGTCACGCGACAGTTTTAGACGGGCGTAACTACGTGGTCTTGAACGAAAATAATTTTCGCAACTTTTTTTCTTAAGTCATGAAACAAACAATCAAAACCAATGAAAAGTCAGCGTGTAATTTTCAGCCCAGAATAGGACCACTCCAGACAAGGGCGACAACGTGCTATCGAATGCTCACAACCAAATCATTTATATAAATTGTTTTAAAAAGCCATCGTGTTATGTCCTATGATTTAGCTTCTTTTCCTCTCTATTGTATGATTAAATAAAAACCATTCGTTAGTAAAGTTCTCCAATTACTATAATTTTTAATTACGAATAGAATTTGGCGCCTTCGACCTTTTTAGGGTTCCGTAGCCAAATGGCAAAAACGGAACCCTTATAGATTCGTCATGTCTGTCTGTCTGTCTGTCTGTCCGTCCGTATGTCACAGCCACTTTTTTCCGAAACTATAAGACCCATACTGTTGAAACTTGGTAAGTAGATGTATTGTGTGAACCGCATTAAGGTTTTGACACAAAAATAGAAAAAAAACAGTAAATTTTGGGGTTCCCCATACTTAGAACTAAAACTCAAAAATTTATTTTTCATCAAACCCATACGTGTGGGGTATCTATGGATAGGTCTTCAAAAATGATATTGAGGTTTATAATAGCATTTTTTTCTAAACCGAATACTTTGCGCGAGAGACACTTCCAAAGTGGAAAAAAGTGTGTCCCCCCCCCCCTTAACTTTTAAAATAAGAGATAGATAAAACTAAAAAAAATATATGATGTTTATTACCATGAAAACTACCAGCGAAAATTGGTTTGAACGAGATCTAGTAAGTAGTTTTTTTTTAATACGTCATCATCATAAACGGCAATTTAATTTTCATTCAATCAACTCAAATATAAAAATTTAAAACAACATACTACAAGACTTTTATATTATGTTATTTGCTACTACGGAACCCTTCATGGGCGAGTCCGACTCGCACTTGGCCGCTTATTTTCTAGTTAGAAATGGCTTAGTGCATTAACCCGCGTTGCTGTTTGACATAAAATAAAGATAATTCTTTAAATTCTTTTAGATATTCACACTGGAAATTTCGAAAAAGCCATTGAGACACTTGGCAACTTCAGTTAATTTTTGTTAAGAACGCTCGGCGCTCAGAAAGAAAAATTAATGGCATCCTAGAGATTTTACTTAAATTAATTAACCCTTTAAATTTTCCCCGCCCCTTCTCGTATCATCTGAAAAAAAGTTTTTAAAATGACATCGTGTTATGTCTGTAAATTGGTTATGTCTGTAAATTGGTTTTTATTTGGAATGAATTATTAGGTTAAGTATTAGCTCCCTCTTTTTTTCTTTATCGTATGAAAACCATTTCATAGTAAAGTTCTCCAATTACTATAATTTTTAATTACGAATAGAATTTGGCGCCTTCGATCTTTTTTTTCTATTTAGAAATTGCTAAGTGCATTAACCCACGTTGCTGTTTGACATAAAATAAAGATAATTTTCAGTAAATTCTTTTGGATATTCACATTAGCAATTTCAAAAAAAGCCATTGAGACACTTGGCAACTTCAGTTAATTTTCGTTAAGTACACTCGGCGCTCAGAAAGGAAAATTAATGGCATTCGAGAGATTTTACGTAAATTGATTAACCCTTCCAATTTTCCCCGCCCCGGTTATAATCTTTATGGTTATCTTGGTCTATAATATATACGAGAGAGTTTATGATTATTGTCGCCCACCAAAGATTTAGAATATACAAGTAATGTCGCGAACACATACTCGTACTCCTGTTTTTCTATGTTTGAGACTTTCTTTGAAATCCATAGGAGGTTCTTTTTTGTCATCACTTCTTCTGAATAGACCTTGCCAACAAGAAACAGCCTTTCATGTTTGTTTAGGAAAAAATAACAACAAAATGTTGACTTTGACTCGTCTAAATGTACTAGATCTTCAAGTTCGATCTAGATCCTTTGTAAACTTTAGCAACCAAAACTAGATAGATCTAGTCTAGATGTACTTTGATCTTTTTTTTTAGCCCAGACAATAACACCGAAGCAAACGTATTTTTTTTTTACACCTTTTCCAGCCTTATCCATTCCAAAATATAATGTTGTCAACACCTTAATACTTATTGACAGTAATCGACACACATTCATTGATTAATGCAATACTCTTGTTGTGAAGGGAGAGTGTTGGGAGCCAGTTCAATTGGCTGAATAAATAGTGATGTCACTTTGTCAACGAGGTCGATCTTGTATTCATTATCGATTGTTGACTGGTATTGTCGATACGTACATATAATTAAAACAACACAAGTGAGCGTGTATAATTAAAACTGTGTAATTTTTCAAAATTAAAAACCGACTTCACCTACAAACTACACAACTGATTTTAATAAAATTTTTATGGGAACACTTCGCAAGTATGCCCTTTAAAAAAAGGATTTTCCAAATCGGTAAAGGGGTCTTCAAATAATCGGTGACCATAAGAAGATTAAGAAAAGTTCACGACGAATTGATAACCTCTTCCTTTTTAGAAGTCAAAAAGGATAATGAATGAAAATCTTTTAGAACTCAAACACGTATAAACTGCAAATTTCTCCGTTGGTTGTGGCAAGCGGTACCGTCGATTTTAGCGTTGTAGCGCCGCAACACGGAAATGTGTTTCAACCCTAACCGTCTTATAAAATGCAGACTAACTTTGTTACTAGGTTTAAACCATTATTCGACCAAATCAAGTTGACATTACCAGATGAGACAATGGCATATAACTAGATGACAAATTGTTTTAAACTAGTAACAAAGTTAGACTGCGTTTTATAATGAGACGGATAGTGTTATTTAACACCAATTAAATTAAGACAGTGTTCTATGATACAAAATATACTAATTATTACATAGGTCACTTTAGGACTAGGATACCCACAAAATCCAAGTGATTTAAGTACCTATTTAACAAGTTTAGTTGCTAGGCAATTAAAAAAATCCCCGACTGTCAAGAACGCCATCTAATGCTTAGCACCGGAACTAAACATTCTAAGTGATATCCGTAGCGCCATCTCTTTTTTGCTACGGAAAACCCTGACTTTTAAGCTTTAACCCCCAATCACTTTTGAACGGCTGAACCGATTTTCATCATACCTACATAGCTAAGAGCCAACGCAAGGGAACTTACTTTTACGTAAAAAAATCGCCTCGGAATCAGTACATCCGTTTAGACGCTACGATGCCACAGACAGACCGACAGACACACATTAGCGTTAAACTAAAAAAACCTACTTTCGGTAAAAAAAAATTGTCAATTAAAAAAAAAACTTTTTTATTCTTTTTTTTGTATTGAATTTTTTTTTACCTCTTATGACCTGACTTTGTAAACCTATTGTCTCTACCATAATTCGTTACGTGAAAAACATGACCTTGCCATTTCGTATAAATTTTAGGATGCATCAATACTATAATACTTCCAGCGATTTAAGTCCATGTTCTCGTGTACACAACACAGTAGCTGCCATGCCAACACGCCCGCATTTGATAAAAGCGATGGGTGTGAAACGAATACACGTGTACAAATTGTTTTAACCCTTCCATTACGGATAGACTGATGCAGCTAAAAATAACCCTTCCCTGTTAATGGGTATATGTGTAGTTATTTATATGAATTTGGATAGTTAGTTATGGTTTTATTATGAATTTTAATATATTAGTCTTGGGATTGGTTTGATTTATGATAGGTGCAATTTCGCAGGTCGCAACTGAATGAGAGCATAGGACTGACGTGGGCAGCTTTAATGAAGAAAGATATGCTCAGCAGTATTTGTATGCTAAGATGATAATGAAGCGTAATTTACGATATAACTGTATGATTAGGAGGGGTTATTCCCAGAGTCCTCAAAAAAAGTTCCCAAAGTTCTCCACGATAAAAATATTATTTTTTATTTAGTTTTATTCTCCTCCATGATAATTTTAAAATGTTCCCAAAGTCCTCCACCCCATTTTAATCATAAAGCATTAATTAAAATAAGTACCTGGTCCAAGTTGCATTTTACTCCAAAAGAATAGCTGATGTATAGTGAGGATCAAAAGCTTTGCAAATAAAAATTCAAGTATAAATTAGGAGGAATACCGAAAATTGGGCTAAAAGGTCATATTGAAAGTAGATAAGCGACACATGGAAGGAATGTGTGAGATCATAATTTGACGGTACATCGGGTTAGTAATTTAACAAGGATTGGAAAGAAGCTACTTCTTTTAAAGATCGAAATAGTTGGAAACAACCAGGGGAGGCCTTTGTCAAACTATGGGACCCAAACGGCTAATAAAAAAATGAGGTTAGTACAGAGACTATGATAGATATGAAATTAAATAAATAGTTGACACATTAGGTGTCAAGTTTAGTACAGGGAAAATGCGTATAAGAAAAAAATAATTCAAGATCCATATCAGACGAAAGTTTCTTATTAAGTAATCACCGATAATACTCAACATTGGAGGTTATTAATCCTGTCGGTGGTGGATCCGGGAATTAGGGCGCACATTTATCCTGCTCACGAGTCGTCACGCGAGAAATCAAGGCCATTCTTATTCCGTCTCTAAGGGCAAGGATGTGACCTTGTGGTTCGCAATTCTGAAGAGTCCTATTTGCACAATGCTACAGAATTAATACAGACTGAATGGGTAATATGTCTTTGTTAAGGGCTTGGTAAGTATCGATATTGGAAGCTGTCGCTGTGGGTCACTATTTTGAAATCTCGAAAATAAAGAAGACGGAATCTATGGAACAGCTGTAATTTAGGATCGATTGTAGAGGAAAGATTTTCTTGTATCTAAGTAAAGTACTAAGTATACCTAATATGGTAATTAATCCTGTCGGTTTCGTTCCCGAGAATTAGGCGCACATTTATCCTGCTCACGAGTCGTCACGCGAGAAATCAAGGCCATTCTTATTCCGTCTCTAAGGGCAAGGATGTGACCTTGTGGTTCGAAATTCTGAAGAGCCCTATTTGCACAATGTCGCAGAATTAATACAGGCTCAATGGGTAATACGACTTTGTTAAGGACTTAGTAAGTCTATTTTTATTGGAAGCTGATACTGTGGGTCACAATCTGAAATTTTGAAAATAAAGAGGGCGGAATGTTTTGGAACAGCTGTAATTTAGGATCAATAGCAGACAAAACATTTTTATACTCCTGTTTTGGAGAGTAATTCTGTGGCTGTTTCTTCATTTGCCTTCTACACAATACGATGAAATCTCGAAAATGAAGAAGACAATGTATCCAATGGAACAGCTATAATTTAAGACCGATATACAGCAGACGCAAAATTAATACACACTAAATAGTAAATATAATGTGACTTTCAATAAGCCAACTCTGAAATCACGGAAAGTAATGTAAGAGACAGAATGTATTGGACAGTAGCAGTTGTTTTTTGTCGAATTTCTTTAGTTGCAACGTCCGATTGTGTTTAAATGAATACTTAGTAGTTTTTCATCTCATATTTTAACGCAAAATTTTAAGTAAATGGTACTGGTGTTATTTTCATCATTTCCGTAGATAATTTTAGATGTCAAAAAAAAAAACAGATTTTCATTGTTAATTTTATTTTACTACATTCTTCAATCGATTTAATAACCTCTTTTTATGTCAGTTTCTAATATCCATATGATCGAACCCACGTTTAACTGATTGTTTACCAGCGGAAATCTTGAGTTTAGAAGTACCATTGGCTATTAACGTTATACATGAGGACGTGTAGCCATCAGTTCTTGCTGCTCATCGTGGGTTGAAATCAGGGTTAAAGTTCATAGCCTCGTTGGGAGAAAAATCGAACCTCGCCTACGAAATTAAAACTTACAACTAGATATTTTGCATCTAATATAGCTCGAGTATATACTAAAACATGTAATTTTTAGTGCTTGATTTATTCACTATTTAATACAAAACAATCCTTTTTCGCGATATCCCCAAGGAATTTGAACAAACTATGATTGTATCACTACGCCAGCACTGCTGGTTTGTCTTTGTATAAACAAAAACTGTATTTCCCTGAGGACAAATATTTGTTTTGGGACCGGCAATTCCCAGTAATAATTTATTTTCTTTTTCTGACAAAATTAAAACTTATATGTAATAATCTGAGAGCAATTTTGTTGAAAGTAGTAGAAACATTACTTAGCTGTAGTGCAATTCAGTTTTTTATGAAATATCTTAGCTGCAAAGTATTATCATTATCACATTTTGTGAAGACAGCTGTACTTTAAAAGACCTTTTTCCCTCCTTAGTGACAAATTATTATTCTACCTTAGATAGATAGCCCAAAAGACTAGAATGCTAACGACTAGAATGCCTACGTTATTAGTCAGAACATCCCATGCCCAATCAGCCAAAACTTAACGAACTTAGATTGTGTCATAAGACCATTTAAGTTTTTTTTCATCCTGTGTAAAATTTAACTTGGCTAGACATTGCCAAGTGGGTGAAAAAGTAGTTATATTTAGGAATTTAAATTAAGTACTAAACCTCATAAAAATGAATAGAATATTTATATCGCAAAAAATAATTTGTAGCAAATATGACATGTCTACTATTAGAAGGCGTGACATCTCTGAAATAATCACAATTTTTAGCGTAAAAATGATAATATTAATATTCAAGTAGTGCTCATAAATGATTTATTATGAAGAGTGTTATCTAGCTTTATTATAAAATGCGACGGAGATCCAGCATAATTCATGAAAAGGATCACGTATGCTTCACGACAACTTTTTGGTACGTCATTCACATCTTTGGGTCTTTTGAATAAGGTTTTAACTTTACGAGTGTGACAGATAGATCTCTAGGGTTTTCCACAGCAACAGTTTGCTAGCAAGACTTTGGGAAGGACCAGACTAGCCTATCTGTCTAAACCTTTGTTATGAGTATAAGACTTTCATCATCATCATCATCTGGTCTTTTTGTCTCCACTGAAGGAGCACGACTCTCTCTGTACTACTAGAGCCATACTTGGCCAGAGCAGCCAGAGGACTTAGCCTACACTCTCCTCGCTGGCCAGACGAGTTGAAGAGGTGTCATTGATGTTTATAGCTTTGTTTAGCTTTTATTTCCTAAGTCGCCTTCTACGACATTCACGGGAGGACTTGGAGTGGCCCTATTCTACTTTGCCAAAAACCATACAGCAACAGCACAGGTATAAGACTTTAAAATGGTATTATATAAATTGTATATTTATCAAGTATTCTACTCGTATTGGTTGATCATGTGATGGTTTACATTATCTTATATTCAGTTCTCTTCTTGTTATTGCTTGCTCTTATCGGTTTAGTTTAGTGGAGATGCCTCCATTCCTCTCTTCTCTTTGCCATATTTTAATGTCCTGGTAGGACCCAACTCCTAACTTTTCTTTAATTTTTTGAAAAAACCTATGCAGATATTTTGGGTTTTACGAATTGAATGGAATTATTGAGGAAGCTTCGCTTCGGGTAGTCTTGATTTATTGCAGCATTTAAAGAGAAAAGGAAATAAACACACCTTCGTTTATAACATGGTAAGATGATATCATATGGATTCTCTATCTACATACTACAGATAAGCCTAACCTTTCGCACGCATCGTCATCTGGCAATTTTCGCGTGTTTGTGTTGCTCCGTTTGCTTAGGATGTTTGCAGTGTTATGCTGATTTTGGATATTAGATTGTGACAAATCGTAGCGGTTATTGGAATTATTTCATTTAAATCACACTTGTTATACCTACCTTACCTCTTATTAAGCGCAGAAATTCAAAAGTTGAAAGTTACCAAATTTTGCAAGAGTAGTGTTGTTTTAGGCTGCGTTTCCACTGAAGCGGAGCAGAGCGGATAGGAGAAAAATTGACCAATCACAATGCTCGAAATCTCCGCTCCGCTTCAATTCAAACAGCAGAGCGGAGATTTCGAGCATTGTGATTTGTCAATTTCTCTCCTCTCCGCTCTGCTCCGCTTCAGTAGAAACGCAGCCTAAAACAACACTACTCTTGCAAAATTTGGTAACTTTCAACTTTTGAATTTCTGACCATTACAATATCTACAAAAACTAAATCGCAGTTCCAAGTTTATTCTATGTAAACTGAAGATAGTAGGAAAATCAGTTTGATTTCCCGTTTAAACTTCGAAGCACTAAAAATATCAACAGTTAAACTTACGCAAATAAAGAAGTGCAAAAGTGGCCTTTGAGCCTTGCGGCCCTGTTCTATATGAGAGCTGCAAGACCAAAAATCCTGTCTGCCCTATTAGGGATATCAAAATATGTATGTAACTTGCATCATTTTACATGCCTTGCTAATTATCGATCTCCTCAGTAGAAAGCCCGCCTTATATTTGTCTACAGTTGAACGGCCATTCATCAACTGACTAGACGTTAATTAGTTGGTGTTAATCACTAATGGATTTTAAACAACGACTACTGAGTACAAGCTCAGACGGTTATTGATGGTAGGAAAATTTTGCTCGTGTATTCCTATTAAGCTGTCTTTAACTCCCAATAAAAAAGAGGGATGTTATATTGTAAGTTTTACGCCAATGTGGCATCGTAGCTCTCAAACAGATAATTTCGATGCTGTTTCATGTGAGACAGCAAGTTTATTAAGCTATGTTTGATGGAAGTCGGTTCAGCGGTTTAAACGTGTGGGAGGTGATTGTTAGAATGTCTGGGTTTTTTTAATTTGCTTGGTACATAAACTTGTCTTTATTTGTAATTGACTCTATAACCAGTAAAGTAAGGTATGCCTACGTAATTTAAATCGAAGATTCTACATTATTTTATAATGTGGAAAAAAAATTACAAAAATTTACTCGTACGTGTTGTGTTCTTTATTACATGAGGTATAACCATAGCTAAAATATATTTACACCTTATTTAGGTTGGATTTCAAAAATACACAAAACCAAAACGAAACTTTTCAAAGCCCACTTTTGATATATCCAGGAAACCTAGCTTTTTGCTATGTCGAAGAAAACATAGTAATTGAAATTCCGAAGCTGTATGAACCGGGTGAAAACTTTATCCAGTGAGTACACAAACTCTTGAAATCAGAGGAACAGACTCCAGATCATTTCAATCCGAGGGCATCTCAGCTCTCCAATGTTTTAAGCCAATTTTGGCATGTTTTATTTGTTCCGTCTATAGACAAACAGAACTGTCGATGTTCACAAAATTAATGCTTTTATTTGAATTTGTCTACAATGAAATTTCTTTGTTTTGTTACAGTATCTTTTGTGTTGATTCTCAAAACAAAGCTTTTCTTTGATATAATTAAGTGTTTTAAAGAACTTTTCTAGGTATGTGGGAACTAAAGATCACTTTAATAAATAGTTTATCCAAAAACTTTTATATTGTTATAGGTACAACTTCATCTTACCTTTAATGTCATATTCTAATATTTAAAGGGTTATTTCTGTTTCTAAATTTCACTCTTATACCTGTCGGTGTGTTTATATTTTTGGCATAAAATGAATATATTGAATGGATACACAACCAAGAATGCAATTTTTTTTCCAAATATTTTTGTGGGTATTGTCTGACCATTACTATAGTACTTATGCAGTTATTTTATTTGTTACAACTTTATAAGAAGTTTCGAAGTTAATAATCAAGAATTGAGACATCATCATCATCATTCGCAGCCTTCAAGCTCCTTCTGCTTGGAATAGGACTTTCTCAATGATTGTCATTTACTACAACCCGAGTAGTGTAGTAAATTTTTAAAACAAGATCAGTCTTTCACTTGGAATAATTTCAGTAAATTTTTGTTCTCATTTTATGTACAATCTACGATCAAGATGGAAGTTCCCAGTAATGCATCAATTTCCGTCAACATCGAATCTCATTGGTACAAACTTGATTGAGTTATTAAATGAGGTTTGAACCATCGCAACGTGGGAAACCCTCAAATCGCCGAGGCATCACGTTCGACCCAAATTGCTGATAATTAATCATTTTGCGTTTGGTTTCGGAAGGGACGTAGATAAATTGCAATAGCAAATCCCCTAGACGTTTCGACATACGCAGTAGCAGACAGCTTAAAAATTAAGACCGTCGTTAGGAGCTATTCAAGGGAGAAAGTTCTAGAAAAAAATATGAATTCACTCATTTGCATAGTTTTAGGAAGCTTGTACCGGTTTTTGAAATATACTTTTTTTATATGTACCGTATTTTATATTAAGGCCATACCCAAATTTTCCGGGGTCCAGTGGCGCCGCCATTTAAAATAAATCATTTAAAAGGAAACGGAGATATCATTTAAAATTGTGTCTTGGTCAAGTTCTAGATACGCATTCAAAGTATTTTTTAAACTACTTTTTGTAGTTTAAAGTGAGAACATGAAGCTTTTCTACGCACATTTGCGAAAAACGGCCACTTTTAGCTAATGTGCGTAGAAAAGCTTAACGTTCGCACTTTAAATTAAAAACAGTAGTTCATAAAATAGTTTTAAGGGTTATCTAGGGCTTGACCAAGACACAATTTTGAATGATATCTCCGTTTTCTTTTAAATGATTTATTTTAAATGGCGGCGCCACTGGACCCCGGAAAATTTGGGTATGGCCTTAAGACTCGTTATTATATTTTTTTTGTGGGATTGCGAAAATTAATACAACAGGAAAGTACGGTAGATGGTAGATTCTGATACTTTAGTCAATATATTTTTAATGGATTATTTGATTGTTTGATATTGTTATTGTATAAAATAAGTACACATATTACTAGTTAATAAGTGTAGATCATTTAAAAAAAAAACATTTTTAAAATGTTTTTCAGATGTCTTCCAGTTAATCAAAAGTTAAATAATTGGCCAAGTGCGTGTCGGGCCACGCGCAGTGTAGGGTTCCGTAGTTGTAAATGCCAACTTTGAGTTCATATCACTAAAAACGTCTAAATCTATTGAATTTGTATGAAATTTTCCTTTTCGAGTACATTTTATAGGTTGATCGCCTATAACTTTTTAATTTGTTAATCCTACTTAGCTCTAATGGTTTTCCTTTAAACTACATTATATATACTATGGCTGTAATTTTTTTCACGTGTCCATATATAACCGTTTAGCAGATAGATGGGGGGACACTTGACTTTAACAAAAAAATTCACTTTAAACCTAAATATTGCAGACACGGATCCCTAAATCGTAAAATGGTGTTTTCAAGCTCACAATATTTTTGAAAGACCTATTCAACGATACCCCACACAATGTATTTGTAGCAAAAAAATATATTGACTTCCTCTTTACTTGTAGGTACGGCAGCTACATTTAAAAAAAAATCTTTACTTTATTTTACGACTTTTTTGCCATGATTGATATACATATCCATGCCAAATTACAGCTTTCTAGTACTTATAGTTTCTGAGTAGGACCACGGACGGACAGACAGACAGACAGACAGACAGACAGACAGACAGACAGACAGACAGACAGACAGACATGGCGAAACTATAAGGGTTCCTTGTTTACTACGGAACCCTAAAAAGACACATTCTTAAAATGGATAGAGTGTCGAAATTTGTGGATGAAACACACGCACAGATATGTCGTTCAAATGTTTAGATTCTATTGATAAACATATAATTCCTACATATATTGCAAAGTTTGAGGAATCACTATCCAGTGGGTTATTTTTGTATATTGTATACTTATTTTATATGGTATATTATTAGTATTACAGGACTGTATTGTTGGATTAGTAATATGGTTGCTGGCCGACTATAACGGCAGAAGGGTCGTCGAAGTATCTGGCAAAAAACGATATTAATCGCGGTGAGTCCCGTAATTTACGAAGTAACTTATTAGTAATCTGTGCCGTAATACTAACAACAGTAATTGTGACCGAGAAACTCTAAAATCATTCATTATTCAATTGCGTTCTTGAAACAATAATTGCAAAATCACAGGATGGACACATGCATGGCATCACACCAAACTATTTACACAGCTGACGGAGAAACCGTCTGTTAACAAATAAAACAAGGACACAAAGCATTACTTTGAAACAACAAAGTAACAAGGAACAATCATTACTCAAGCAATCACAATAAGTGTTTTTAAAATAAATCTACAGTATAAAAACATAGTAAATCAACGTGAGACGAGACGAAGAAGCAGCTTTAAAGTAAAGAAGGTAACAGAACAGAAGATAGCTTTATGAATTCGCCGCTTAAAGTTGCATCTGATCGTAAAATGACACGACAAATCAGAATACTTCGGCAGCGTAAATCTGTCACTGACACAAACGGATACTCAACTCAATAAGATATGTATTAATTTTGTTTTTAAAATATGGTATAAAAATACAGAGCTAAGAATCGCAAAACAAAACCAAACAAAGCAACATTAAAATAGGGAATTAGACATAGTGGTAATTCTATTAAACTTTTTCAATCTCCGTGACTGAAAATGTAACTAGTAGATTTAAATGTTTTCTTCCGTAGATCAGAACAATTGGTTCATCTTTGGATCAATAAACATATTATATAGTAAATTTCAAGAAATTTTCAAGAAATTTTACTAACTTAAATTTCTGATCTCATCAACTTTTCTACGACTACTACGAGGTCCAGTGTAAACGAAAAGTATGCAATAGTTATCCTTCTGTTTGGCTCAATAATTTGTGTTGACTAGTGTTTTGCAAAAAATAGTATTTTAATTCGATAGTCTATCGATACTATCATGAGCTTTAAAAAACCAATATCGATAGGACTATCGATAGTATTTAGTTTTTAGTTGTCACTATCAATAGTATCTAAAGTCAATAGTATCGATACTATCAATAGTTTTACCTTTCATCAATTGTACTGCAATCGATGCTATAAATATTATCGACTCTATCGATAGTCCTTTCGATATTGTGACTGTTTTCTGAGGTCTACTATCGATAGTTATTCAACACTAGTGCGGACATGCCTCAGTAGGGAACTTCACGACATCCGTCCACCCACGTCGCCATAACTCACTTTCGAATCTGATTTCCGAGCTAATTTCCTACGCCGTATTTACAGAATTTCTCTAACGTAATTTCAAACTGACATTTCACAAGTTCGCTTTTAGGCTTCATTAGGGTTGCCATTTGCTGTAAGATTCCAGAAAAATCGAATACTTTTATGGATTCATTGACTTTAAGTTAAGAACTTATGTTTCAATATTAAACTTGGGTGAAAACTAAAACTTAACAAGGCACTTCTAGGAACTCCTAGACGATATGTGTATGTATAGTGTAGACATTTATGTTACTAAAACGTTCTTGACAAAGAATATCGAAAGCAAGTAGGGTTTTGCTCAAAAATGGGGCTCACACTCTGTCACTCTGGCTCGACGGGGTTTTAAATTAGTAGTTATAGAACATATAGTATTTCAATAAAAAAAAATATGACCTATAATATTTTTTTAAGTTTTTTTTATTAAATATCTGGCAACCCTAACCGTGATGGCACTCGACGCGACACCGCACCGGTCTGGTAAAACTCAAGTTTAGATGAAAGGAACTGGGTATTTGGGGCTGGCTCGGATAAGTGTCCAATTAATGCCCTATTTAAACGCTTGGTTTGCAACTTTTGACAAGATAAATTTAAATTAGCTTGACATCATCTCTCTCTCTCTCTCTCCCCCAATATGTTATCGATTGACACGAGTGGCATCGTGAATACCAATTACAAAATGTACTTAAGTTCCAGTTGTACTTTGTACATAATACTACATGTATTTAGAAATTCAACCTTAGAAATACTCTTTATCAAACAATCATAATTGTTTTTATGCATTTGTTTTCCAAGCAATCGCTTTTTGCTCGTTTATTCTTCCTTAACTTATAGGTTTCTTACAGTCTTACTGCCAACAAATTATTTGGACGGAAACAGGAGAGCCAAAAAAAATTTAAGGATAGTTTTTGTATCATTCTTCATGAAGTTACTCACAGTCCTCACAGATGGATACCGTTTCATATTTTCAAACAAAGTCATTATATTTTCACTGCGTGATTTACATGATTTACAGTTTGCTATTATTATGTAGAGTGGTAATATCGTCAGAAGTGACCAACTGACCGCTTTGAAGTCGTGATCTTCGAATGATACACGTTGTCTAGTCTAGGTTTTGATCACGAACTTTTTCAATATCTAACGTACAACATACCTACTTGTTTATAACATGAATAACTCACACATATAGAAAAAAAAGTTGCTTACGTTTGTTACAAGCTTTATTTATTCAACTAATGTGATAGGCAAGGATAGTCTCAAAGTAACTTTTGTTCATTTCTACAAGCTAGAGTATAGTTTGATCAAATTTTATTTGTAGCGCGCTATTTTATAATATTGATGTATAACAAAGATAGGTTCTTATTATTTAAGAGCTTAGTGACACTTCTGAGTCGGAGGCTGAGAATTTTGGTGCATCTCCACCAACAAGAGCCACTAATGTTGAATAGAAGACCAAACCGTCACCGTAAGGGTTAACATTTTTACTTTGTACAACCAAGTAGCTAAGTGTGACTAAAGGTCTTAATCTGGTAGGTAAAGGATTAATTATTAACAGTTTCTACACAATTGTAACTCTCTGGTTTTACATACATACATATATTTTCACGCCTGTTTCCATGGGGGTAGGCAGAGACTATGGATTTCAACTTATTACGATCCTTGCAAACCTCTTTTGCTTCGTCAACACTCATAACTTTTCGTGCATGCTCTCCGGTTATGGGTACTCCTTACATCACCTTTCTTCAGAACATCTGCTATTTGGTCGCAGAAAGTTCGTCGCGTTCGACCCGGTCCGGTTCTCCCAGCCACATTCGCACGATGAATCTTTTTTGTTATTAATCTCTCAACATGTCCAAACCACCTTAACATGCCACGAATTATTTCTAACTTCACTCTCTGTCTCTGTTACCAGGTAAAAGACATCTGCAACGAGCTTGAGGTTCGAGTCCTGTGCCACAAGATCCTGCAGAACGTGTCCATACTTCTCGATGCTGACCGAGGGTCCCTGTTCCTCGTGCAAGGAGAGAAGGTAGCCTCGCCTAGTCCTCAAAATGGGAGGTAAGATAAATTGGCTAATATACTACGTATTGTCTACCGTGTATGCTTTTTTGAAGGTTGAAATACAAATATGATATTTGAAAGAAAATTTTAAATGATAATGGATCAAGGAAAATAATAAGCATTTGGAGAATTTTCGTATTCTGTTTGACACATTTTACCAAATATTTAATGTCGATGTTGTCTTGTTTAAAACATATGTAAATATAGGTACTATCCTCTTAATTTTAAAGCCATCCATTGACAAGCTAAGCATAAAAAATATAATATAATGTTTCTTAACAGATATTGGAAAACAATGATAAACGTATATCCTTAAAAAAAGTTTTAAAAAAGCCTTGTCATGCATTTATTAAATATTAAATCTTAGCTTCAAAGTTATTCGTTACAGAAAACGTAGTATCGTCTTGTATTTTTCTTTTGAAGCGAAAGTGAAAATATTCGGTGGGCAAATACTAAGGAAACCCTTTCATTTCTGTAACAACACTTTGGGATCGTCGGTAATACGCTACGTATTTTCATTGTTTGCTTGCTAACCGACGTCGCGGTGGCAGCCTCGAGAAATTGTCACTTTTCCTCCCCATTAGATAGCTGTTTGCCGATTTTCCGCGAAGAGCGTAACCGCCATTATAAGGAACATTTCTTTTTGACACGGAATTTTCATGAAATTTGTTACGTTAAAATTAGCATCACAAATATTTATTTCGTTCTAGAGGGATACGATATACAAAACTGTGAATTATGGCATTGGTTTCATGCGAGTGTGTAGTTATTGACTTATAAAGTCAAACATGGGAATTCTCTAATTGTAACCGAGCAAGTTACGAGATTGCTCAAAAATGCTTTTGTCCGTCTATCAGTTAGTTTGTCCGTGCTTCGGAAGGCACGTATAAGCCGTTGAACCCGACTGTCATCGTTGTATGACAGTCGTCAAGCTATGTCAGATGCCTTAGGCAGCCTGAAAAATCTGACACCAGTGTTTGGCCACTTACACACATGAAAAACAAACAACAATGTATGTAAATACAGTATACCTAATATAAAAATACTAAGATGATTTTCTTCAAAAAATTGTGTTCTGGGTACCTTCATGAATGATTTAGAGGGAAGCAAAAGCAATAACTCTTATATTATATTTTACTTAGTAAGTTTCATATGAAATATCGACACTCTCTAGTTAACATATCAATAGAGATAAAGACCGTTTCCATTCACACCGCTGCCTCAAGTCTGTACGCCATTTGTAAGTCAGGGGTCAAAAACTTTTTTTACATTTACGTCATAATACGAGTAGGACAGTTTTTTTTTATGTAAAAAATTTAGATTATTGACTACATCGATAGACAAAGTTAAGTCAAAGTAAGAAAAACTGTAATTATAGATTTGTTAGGTCGCGGTAGTAACTGCCTCCGTGGTGTAGTGGTTAGAGCGTTCGGCTCATACCCGGAGGTCGCGGGTTCGATTCCCGGCGGGAACTGTTGTTGTCCTAGTTTAGTTAGGACATTGTAGGCTGATCACCTGATTGTCTGAAAAGTAAGATGATCCGTGCTTCGGAGAGCACGTTAAGCCGTCGGTCCCGGTCACTGTCTTTGACATTGGTCGTTACCTAAAACGATGTCAGAGGCCGATGTAGGTGTGTAGTGATGTAGGTTAAAAAAACCATATTAACGTAGGAATCTTTGTCGCTATGAAATATTTCTCTGAAATCGAGCTTGACGTGGCTTTTGATTGAGAAGGGTCTAACATACTTACATTATATTAGGTTTCAAAGTGAGAATATTTTGAACATTACCAAAAATAGGTACCAGAACACACAAAGGAATATTTTTTACTGAACGCCTCCTGTTTATGATCGTTTCCTATGACTTTTAAAATTATATTTTTGAGACTGTCATCACTTTCACTTTTAAGAGTTTAAGCAAACATATATGTTAATGTTCCTTTATTAAGTAGTTACATATTATCACAGAATTAATAATAGTATTACATACAGAACGGAAACTCGCACCGTCCCCCGCAATCTGGCGTCCCCGCAACCCTTCCCCCGTTATTGTGAGTTGTAAGCGCCAGTAAAACAGGGTTATTGGTAGTCGCACTTTGACATTACGCGAGTCACTTAGGATTATTGAATTATAATGGTGAGAAACTGCGCACATTGTTTATATACGGAAAACAATAAATAACGAAAATTTTATAGATTTCCGAGTGATGAAAACAGGTATGCAAAGCAACAAATTCTGTGGTGGCGACCCTGATTGTTTAACCCACACATTTGACGTGTGCACGGAGGGATTGTTTCGTTTGTAGTAGTACTAGGTATATATGCTGCTCCGTTTGTATGAAGTGCCATACCTGTGATATTATTTAAACATGATATCTTCTACTGATATAAATGATTAAGTTAAGTATATCATTATATTATAACATCGGAAAACATCCGTAATTGGTTGACTACAAAGCTTTTTAAAAGTAAACCACTGAACTGTTTTTTTTTTTCACTCACTTATCGATATTTGTTGGTAATATTGTAAAGCAAACAAGCAAGAAACTTAGTTTGCTAGCGCGTTACTTTATTCCGTAAAGAAATCTTTGTTTCCCTCAATGGCACGTTGAAATGAGAATTTGCTCCTAAGTCGAAGGCAAGGCGACCAGTAATCGGAACGTATTGCACTAAGGGTCGTATTTGCACGTTTCGTACTCGCCGGGTTAAGTTCTGCATTTTATAGTATCAACATTGAAGAAAACCACTTTAGTAAATTAAAATAGGAGATTTTATCTTTTTTTCACGGTTGTAAGCTTTTAATAATAAAACTGGTATTACCATAAATACATAATCCTATTATAAATGCGAAATCGAGTTTGTATATTTGTTTGTTACCACTTCACGCTTTAACCACTGAACCTATTTAGATGAAATTTGATATGGATATAGTTTGATACCCAAGGAACGACAAAGGATAGTTTTTATCCCGAAATTCCCACGGAGAACGAAGCCCATGAGCACAGCGAGTTATTTATATATAACTACCTATACATATCGTGCCATGTGGTTTCTTGCGTGGTGCCTTGTGATCTAAAATAGGACCACTCCAGCCTTTTTTAGGAGTGTCATAAGAGGCTACTAAAGGACTAAGCACAAGCAGCTAGTACTACAACTGTATTCCAAGGAAGAGTTGACGTCAGGCGGTAGCCGTTTGTGAAACTTTTCGCACCAAAGCATTCCCAAGGAGGGTTGACGTCAGGCAGGTAGCCGGTCGTAATACCACAGCCAGTTCGTGGTTCCATTATTTTCGTCTCCACTTCACAAGTCTTCGACATCCTTCGTGATCATTGACATGCACTAAATCATACATTTGGAGAAGAAGAAAGTATTTCATTTTATAGTATTTATTTTACATGGTTTCGACTTGGTCATTATGTATTTTACATAAAACCTCTTCAACCAGTCTGGCCAGCGAGGAGAGTGTAGGCCAAGTCCTCTGGCTGCTCTAGCCAAGTATGGCTTTGGTAGTACAGAGAGGGTCGTGCTCCTGCAGTGGAGACAAAAAGACCTAATGATGATGACTTGGTCATTGTCAATGGAAATCTGGTAATGCTTCATGCTTCTACCTTTAGGTAGTACCACGGAAGAACAGCGTCATATGCACTAAAATCACATCATTGTCATATACTGAGTGGTCCCGTTTATATTATGTAAAATTATATAATTAATTATTTTTCTTTCTTCCTTTTAAATCACTGCTAAGAAAGCAACCAGGCAAACATAAATGAGAACTACATACAAGAACATGATTTTATTATTACAAGTGTTAACAACACTCATAAGGTTGTACACTCACATAAATAAAAAGTATCTGACCATGTCCTAGCATACTAATTTATTGGTCATTTCCATTATTTAACATAAACAATGGTACAAGCTTTAAAACCCGTGTCTAATTGGGCTTGTAGTCCTGTGACAATAAAGTTTTAATGTCGCACTAAACTTCGAAATTATGCTTGAGATGAGTTCCTTCTTAAGTCACGACTTTACGTTATTCTATTTTCTTGATAACATTTTCTTTATATTATACAAATAAATGAATTGTGTAAATGCCATATGCAAATCATATTCATTAAGCGTTATCTATATATTTATTTTACATTAGAGACAAACATATTTTTAATACATACTTACTGTAACACGAAATATAAATAAAATAAGAAAAAGAAAGCAAAAAAAAATGCTTTAGCTGATAATGATCAATAAAGTCTAGCTTCTAAATCTGCTTTAACTGAGACATATTTTGAACTTAATTAAGGAATTCATATAAGTATTACATACAGAACAGAATCGTTACTCGTCCTCGCACCTCTCACCCTTTCTCGCCTTGTGGAGGGTGTTGAGCGGGCGACTGCAGGTGACATTATGTCACTCGTGGAAGTAACAAAACGAAGAGACAAGGCTAGAAAACGTAAAATGTACCTATCAGCTGATTTTCTATTTGCGCAGATCCACGCAGATCGTAAAAGTCAATCAAGGGTCTGAGCAACCGACATTCATAGAAAAAATCGATTTCCTTATCTATTTACACAGCCGCCATGTTGATAAATAGGACCTTTGAGACTCGTGACCTTAGGTTCTATCTATCCCATATAGGATGACGTTATTAGTTTTACTAAATTTAGGTAAACTCAATTTGATATCAGCAAAAGGATGGCAAAGGGCTTGCAAATTTTGCAGCAGAAATATATATCTGTACTTAGTCGACAGTAGTACATAAAACTTTATGTTTAATAAAACCTTGTGAAAAACTCTTGTTGTCTGTAAATGTCAGTAAACTACATGAGTTAGGCTGCGGCGGAATTATGTCGTTTGCTCTGAAAGGTCTATATTGCCAGACCTTTTGTAGTTTACGGCTTGTTGTGTTTTATCTTGTTAGACCTTGGGTAGACAGACGTCGCAGAAGTTCAGATAAACATATTCTGATGTATACAAATGGTTTAGAGATCGAATTGAAATTTTCTGATTTGTAAAAACAAGTATTTTTTTTAAACTTTTTTAACTTGCAATGTATCTTCTTTGTATGTATGTATGAATGTTTGTTTAGGTTATATATCTTGTAAATCAATTTTGAATTAGTTATCCTCAACCGATTGAGCTAAAATTTTGCATAATTGTTTAAGACAATACAATATTAGCCTGTCATCTGTGAGCAGACCGGAATCCGGTCGACATGCATTGTTTTACTATTGAGTCTGTTGTTTTACACAGACAACAGGTTATAGAGTCGATAATGAACTGTTCTGTTATTGGAGATGTTCGACAGAACTAAGTCATAAAACAACATAACTTCATTCAGTGCAGGACTCTCTTAATTTGTCTTGACGAACATTTTATGGTAGACGCAGTCTAGGGTCTGATCACAGAGACGGAAGCTTGGCAATGAAACTCAGTAATAAAACGACGCAACTCGATCAAGTTTATTATTTTTGTCCTACTAAGTACTTTAGCCTCATATTAAAAGCTTGTGCAAAAAGACTTCGTGCATTACATTTCATCTCATCTCAAAACGGATTACCATTTCTTCTTGACTTGCGTCTAGAAAATGGGACTACCCACTTAAGGCTTTATTAAGCTATCGATTTGACAACAAGTGTTGTTGTTAACAACCAATATCAAATTGACCATCATCATCGTCAACTTGAAAATTATTTTTCTACTATTGAATTTGAATTTCATTTGGTACAGGAACTATTCTGTAACAAATAAAACACGTTCAAGGGACACTGAGCCTAAAATATTTTAGCAAATAGTTTAAGAGGATTAAATTGGACATCATCAGTCTGTAAAACGTACGAGTGGGGTATGTACCTAGAATTTTATGTTACCATTTGTATTAGTACGAATATAAATAATTTTTATTTACCAGAAAAATACATGTGTAAAATGTTTCTTATTCTTAATCAAATGTCTTGTCTGCTATTCGCATAATTAACCAAGAATTAATTAGCCAGATTGAAACGCACCCAAAATCTCTACATTGTCAATGTAATGCGTTGAAACACAATGCTTACGCTTTCGCCAAATGGTGCCAAATTCCTAACCACATTGTGAAATATGCAATTGACGATCATACTGCATTGCGGCGGATGTATGGTCGCACTAATCGCTTGTTTAGACGAAACTGCGCTACTCGTATCGTGAGATCGTGAGAGCCGGCTGCTTCCTCCAGACTTGGTCTAATTTGACTTTTTATCTACAATTCATCCTACATTGTAGATAAGCATGTCTTTATTTTATTTAAACTTTATTTACCATGTGAAATATGCAATTGACGATTATACTGCATTGCGGCGGATGTATGTTCGCACTAATCGCTTGTTTAGACGAAACTGCGCTACTCGTATCGTGAGATCGTGAGAGCCGGCTGCTTCCTCCAGACTTGGTCTAATTTGACTTTTTATCTACAATTCATCCTACATTGTAGATAAGCATGTCTTTATTTTATTTAAACTTTATTTACCAAAACAATATGGTACAAAAGGCGGTCAAAAGGCGGCGGTACAAATCTACCAGTCAACCTTCGGGATAAAAAGATAAAAAAACTGTTTGTACTGGTGGTAGGCGTAAAAATAAATAATTATAGCTATAGTACCAAAAGAAACACTTGTAGTTACAACATCTTCTTCTTATATTTAAGAGCTGGGCTCTTGTCGGTGGAGTGCTTTCCATGTCTCTCTTTCCTTCCGCTTAGTTCTTAACCTCTTTATATGTTTTCACGTTTAATTTTTTTATTTATTTGGTCTATAAATTTTCTTCTGGGTTTTCCTACTCCTCTCTTTCCTTCTATTTTTCCTTCCATTATTGTTTTAAAGAACGCATCGTGGCGCAGTAGATGACCGAACATTTTCCCTCTTCTATTTGATGATGATTCCGAAGATGCGGAGTTACAACATATTAAATACAAATACTTAAATGTTAACCCATAGAGTAAGGAAACTTTAATTTTGGTAAGGGCCGTAAGACCCATGCCCTATGACCTATTTGTCTTGCAGTCCAGACTCTGTCAGCCCTTTTATAACGTATAAAGTGTACTAGAAAAAATGATTTTATATAAAACATATTTTTATAACACTTTTGCAAACGTTAACATAGAAGTATTCTAAAATATTTCAACATCGCTGGTCGACTGACTCGCAAAAAAACTGAAGTAATGAATCTATCCAATCCATCAAAAGTTTCATATTACGTTTCTAGTGGTCCACATTTTTGCTCAAATTATTTGAGAGGTAGTATTTTGATGTATTGTATGTAAGTTCGCAATATTATACGAGTACATACAATAACAAGCTTTTCAAATCGACGACCTCCGTGGCGTAGTATTTATCATAAAATATAGTATCGTTGAGTTAGTATCCCTTAACACAAGTCTCGAACTTACTTTGGGGTTAGCTCAATCAGTGTAATTTGTCCCCATATATTTAATTTAAATTATTATTGAAATTTAAATCATAAGATAAAGAAAGAGGGTATTTTCAACTTATAAGTAACTGATTTAGTACTATGTGCTTTGCTTAGGCCCAGCCTGCAGTATTTCCGAAGAAAAAGAAACGCTAGCCAGAAATTCTGGTGCAACGAGAATGGGTTTGAAAGGTTTTGATTGTAACTCAAAAATTCAATGTAAAAAGCAGTTAAATAACCTGAAATGACTAGTCACTAAGTTGTTTACTTAGTACACTAGCCTAACAACGATGTAAAAAATATTGCTCTACATAGCAATAATAGCCGTTAAGACAAAAAATATAGAAAGGGAATGACGTCACACCACTACTTTATCCAGTGGGAAAAACTTTTTTCGCAACCGAAACGTTTTAGCCCGCAAAGTCTTTCCTCATTCATTACTGGACCGTGACAAAGGGAAAAATCGGATGCGCAATGTACAATCAAGAGAAAAAGTTATGTGTAAAAAAGTGTATTTACTTACATAAATTGTTTTAATAAACAGAAATTAACTACTTATATGCTTCGTTCTAAAAATAATGTATTATGATCAGGTGTCTAAATAAAAGTAGTGTAATCTAAAAAAAAGGAAGATTTATATTTTGAATAACATAAGTTGCCTGGGCCTAAGTTCAGCCAAATGGGAATAGCAGTTTTGGACTAGCAAACACACCAACAGTTCATAAATTTAAATGAGACTTTTCGTTTATTTATGAGATGTTGCATAGTATTAAACTACGGCTTTAAGTAGATTTAGGAAATACAATTTAAACGAAGCTTATAAACATCAAAAAGACCTTACCAACTCATCTGGCCAGCGAAAAAAGTGTAGGCCAAATCCACTTGCTGCTCTGGCTAAGTATGGTTGTTCACCAGGGTCGAGCTCCAGCGGTGGAAACTACAAAAACCTGATGATTATATAATTTTAGTCACACAAAACTGCATATGTGTGTGTACTAATAAACACTTTATAACGTAAATCGTGATCGGTTTTTACGATTGCGAACACAAATGTGCTCATTAAAACGATTACTTCGTAAACTATTCCCAGCACGTTGGCTGTAAAGCCCCTGGAATATGTAATTAACCTAGTTTAATCTTTTATGGACGAATGATATCAGCATTGGAATACTAATATTGAAACCATTATTTTCTATATAAATAATGTGATAAAATCTGTGAATGAGACTTTTCATGATTGAATATGTTTATGGGAATTAAAGCGATTCTGAATATTAATGCATTTTCACAAACGGAACTAGGTGTAGCAATTAATAATCTTCTTACATTTTTGGAATACAATGAGGATATTTTAATTAACTCTCACCTGTTATAGTATACAGTATCACATAGTTTCTTTGAGGATATACTTTATCTATGATTAACCAATGTCATAGATACTTATACAGATACTATCTGATGCCCGCGACTTCGTTCGTGTGGACTTTATGACTATCCTATCTTTCAAATTTAAAATCGGTTCAGTAGTTTAGGAGTCCATCGCGGGCAAACGACGTGACACGTAATTTTTGTATATAAAGATTATACAGTAATGGGATACTACAATGAATATAGGAATCAATTATAATTGACCGAGCGAGCGAAGCGAGCGAAGCGTCTCAGTTTTGAGATTAGCCAAAAATTATTTTGTCCGTCTGTCTGTCTGTCTGTCTGTCTGTCTGTCTGTTCTCGCCTACAGGTCGCATTTCTTAACCGATTCTCATGAAATTTTGTAAGCAGGTTCAGCAACTTAATAGATTTTTTTTGTCGAGCCAGTTTTTCGAAATTTTTCAAAATGGCGGATATATGGGGGTTTAAAATTTTAAAACTGTCTTATATCCGCCATTTCAAAATATTTTCAAAAATGTCACTAGACTTTTTTGTTGCCATTATAAAAAAGTTTTTTTTATTTGAACAACATTTTTATCTGAACAACTTTTTTATACGTTATACTTAAACGGGTATAAGGTGACTCGCGAAGTCTAGCTGACTAAGCCGTGACGGATTTACAATACAAATCTTTTAACAAAATATACTGAAACTATTTAAGGGTGAATTCAGTCCGGGTTACTGAACAACTTTCTTAAAAATACATCTCTCCTGGGGTCCACGAAGTAATTTCTCTGAACAACTATTATGGTTATTATTTTAAGTTTCATAAGTAGTTCTATAAATTTTATAACGTTTAACCATCTTAAAAAAAAGGATTTTGCTTATATTACGATTTGTTTTTTTCAGTTTTTGCTTATTTTGATTGATTGTTGGCTTGTTTATTAAATTTAGCAATTTTGTTGAGCGAACTTTCGTTCAATCGCTATCTCTGCTTGTCTGTGCTTCTGTAGTAGTATTGATAATTATGCTACGAACTAATAAGAGATCAACAGCAACCAAAGCCCGCGAAGTAGCTTTACGAAGAGAGTAAGAAACCAATGAACAGCAGCATAGAGCCATGGCAATACAAATAAACATTTAACCGAAAACCCATTAATAGTTTTCTGGTTTTTTCAACAACGAGCTGACTTTGTCATTTGAAAAATGATGGGTCATTTTTCGGTGAAAGACTACTGGTACAGAACTGAATTTCAGCATCACGGTAGACCTCATATTCATGGCATTGTTTGGTTGGAAAGTGCTCCTGACATTTCAGAGCTAGATGGAAAGTCATTTGAAGAAAGGGCTGTGATTGGCAACTATTTTGGAAATTTGGTCACAACCATGAATCCGCATATCGGTAAACCTGCACCGATAATTCATCCAAATCAGTTACATTATTCTGAAATAATAATCGCGAGGTCTAAGTTCGTGGCGAACTACTAGTTATAAGCTACTGAGAGAGTTTCAGAGCAAAATTTGTTCTTATTTTCCTCTTAAAATGACCATAATTGTTATTTTGTACATTAAGTATTCCTCATGATTTAAGACTTTTTTGCATTAGTAGTTTTCACTTTTGTCGTCACCGATACACAAAATGCTTTGTTGTAGCCTACATGTACAGGAAAGTGTAAGGGCAGGTACGAATTAATTGTGGTCTTACGGACGTGGATGAATATACGAAGAGAAAGGAAGTATTGTTCCTATGCCTTTGTTGTTTCTTAGCAAAGAGGCCGGCTTGTAGTTTTTGCTGGCATAATGTAGTTTGTGGTAATTAACGTAACTCTTGTTATTTGTTATAAATTACATCTATTTAGGCTATTAATGATCTAGATTATTAATGATCACATATTAGGCTACTATGTTGACAAGCGTAAGAATGAAATTAGCTGCTGGTCTTAAGTTTTGTGATTATGCAAAACAAAACAGAGGGGTTCTATATAAGGAATTCAAATAACTTTTTTATATATTTATAGCCTTTGCACTACAATAATATAAAAATTTGACTTTTAAAAAGAGATAAATTTATCCTTTAAAAATTTATTAATTTTTATAATTTATTAAAAAATTTATTAATATTTAATAATTAATTAATAATAAAAATTTGACTTTTTTCGAAGAATTTGAATTACTTTTTTCGAAGGATCTAATAAGTGTACTTTATGTGCAAATGTCAGTTAGTAGATTTGTTTACTAATTCAGGTTTTTGAACCATTTAATATTATTTTATAAGCACTTCATGCAATGAGTGGCTTCAGTTCTACAACCGCTGACTAGTTACTACATTTACACCGAAAAGAACCCAAGGCGCAAAAAAATTAGAATATTTATTTCCAAATGGCAATTTTTTTCCAAAATATCTTTGAATATTTATGTACCTACCGAAATCCACCATATAGAAAATAAAGATCTATTTCGACATCCTTCAATGATACCAATCCGATACACGTAATAACTTTTGGGATTTCGCGAGAACGTGTGTGAGTAATAAATAACATAACGTAATTTACCTTACTCCACACCAATGGGTTGTAATAAAAGTAAATGAAATATCTATATATATATTAAACCTCAGCCTATAGATTAATTTTGCAAATCAGCTATAAATTATGTTGTTGAGGTCTGAACATTAACGGGGAAGTCACCTGTTTTGGAAAAAAAATTTTGGTGAAAATCATTTTTTTTAATTAAGTATTTGTTTTATGAGATTATCTCCACAGAATTCCATTCTGTATTTAATAATTATATTGATTCTGTGTAATCGCACTCGCTTTTAATGGACTCTACGTACTTTATGTACATATTCTTTAAACTGAAAAGCGCAGTCGTTCATAAACGTATTAAACTGCTATTTAAAAACGCAAGCTTTCTGTTCTGTTGTTACATTACTATAAGTGTATAGCTGTTCTTCAACCCACAAACTATCTAATGCAATTGGATACTTTCCTGGGTCAAAAAGGAACTATTTGGTACGGAGAAAGTAAAACTCCACAAAATAGCGTGACTTGCCATTGATTATATCAATTTTTAACTTGATTTTTGATTTATTATTGCAGATAAACTGATATTTTTAAGAGCGCTATAATTTGACTCCAAGAAACGATGACGTCGTTGCTAATTCAGCCTATCATTAGCCTGCACTTTATACGCATCCCATAGAAAATGTTTGTTTTGACGTTTAGAAAAAAGTATATGAATTGAGTTGTTGGAAATTTGATTCAAAACTGGTATTACAAATTAATTACTCCCTTACACAAGAGAAATACTTACAAGAATATATAATTTGAGGTTTGAGGTCGGCGGCTGCGGTTACCAACTTGCGGCAGCCATCTTATAAAGTAAAATGACTTGGCATTTTACAAATGAGAAAAGCTGTCATTTGCATTATGAAACTTCTAAATGAAACATTGTACGAGCACACAAGATCACGTCTTTATTCCTTAGGGGGTAGAAAAGGTCAAGGTTGGTAATGGTTCATATTCTTACCACGCCATAAAAACTGTAATTAGTATGTTTTACACTAAGTATAATTTGAAGTCTTCCGACGCTTATTATAATATGTTAAACAATTCTCTAGAAATGTTTTCGTAATATATCATACCGAAGCCAAAGGGTGCGCTATAAATTTAAAATATACTCGTTCGGTTTCAAATCATTTTCTATCTTGTACATTCATTGATTTATCTGATTTTTTTGGGTGTGGGGTGGCTCGTGTATAGAAGCGCAACAATAGGTTGTATCACAATGCAAACTCAATAGGCCTGGGCTTGTGTAACAACAATATATAAGATACACCAGCTTTTGTTTCGAGTTTGCCTTGTCAGCGAGAAATTGGGCGAGAGCGCAGATAGCATCAAACGATTGGCATCATCAAAATAAAACAACAGTTTTTATGACACTGAAAAATGTTCAAACCATTTATAAATATAAGTTTTTATAGTACGATATTTAAACAATTGATTCCTACCCTGCGGTACAGAATAAGTACAAGTACTCACGTAAAAGGAAGACGTAGGACGCGGACGGGGCGCAGACATTTGTCTTTTCCGCGACAGCAAAGCAGAACACACAGAAAAGACGCGCGCCCCGTCCTTGCCCCGTCCTTTCAGTGTGTTATGCCCGCGACGTTTCTATACATTTTGTATGAAACCGTCGCTTGCCGTCGCGGAACAGACATATGTCTGCGCCTCGTTCGCGACGCACGTCTTTTCTATGTGTCCTGCGCCCTACTCAGCAAAGGAATTAAAAAAAAATATCTACTCAATGTCGTTAGCGATATGGTTTAAATTAGCTCGCGTCAGAACTCTGCACCTTTTTGTTTAGATACCTAGAAGTGCATTGCAAGCCAATTTTATTCTTATTACTCTAGACATACGATTTATGTCACTGAATTTACCACTCCGCAGTGGTCGCCGCGCGCATACAAGGGATATAATGAAGCTATATTTTCGATACCTAAACGGGAAGTGAAATAGGCCTGCCTGCGGATCATCAGACTTTTGATATATATATCACATCAGAATTTTCATACTGTGCCACAGCAGCTTTACTTACTAATAATCATTAGAAACTACGGTTATTACTAAGAAACCCTTCTAAATAGCTAATGGGCTGGCAAATTATCATTATTAGTCACCATTTCTTGCCATTCTCCAAGCTAAGCCGGGACCCTTAGGGATTTGCTATTTCTGGCTGCTCTTTTTCGTCGGGGATGAAAAATTAAAAGGGCCATACGTATATTTTATGCTACGCGTAGAGTAAACATTTGGGTAAAATTGGTACTCTATGTAATAAATAAGCGGCCAAGTGCGAGTCGGACTCGCCCATGAAGGGTTCCGTAGTAGCAAATAACATAATATAAAAGTCTTGTAGTATGTTTTTTAAAAATTTTTATATTTGAGTTGATTGAATGAAAGGTAAATTGCCGTTTATGATGATGACGTATTAAAAAAAAACTACTTACTAGATCTCGTTCGAACCAATTTTCGCTGGTAGTTTTCGTGGTAATGAACATCATATATTTTTTTTAGTTTTATCATTCTCTTAATTTAGAAGTTACGGGGGGGGGGGGACACACTTTTTTCCACTTTGAAAGTGTCTCTCGCGCAAAGTAGTCGGTTTAGAAAAAAATGCTATTAGAAACCTCAATATCATTTTTGAAGACCTATCCATAGATACCCCACACGTATGGGTTTGATGAAAAATAAATTTTTGAGTTTTAGTTCTAAGTATGGGGAACCCCCAAAATTTACTGTTTTTTTTCTATTTTTGTATCAAAACCTTAATGCGGTTCACACAATACATCTACTTACCAAGTTTCAACAGTATAGGTCTTATAGTTTCGGAAAAAAGTGGCTGTGACATACGGACGGACAGACAGACAGACATGACGAATCTATAAGGGTTCCGTTTTTGCCATTTGGCTACGGAACCCTAAAAACCGTCTATGTAATATTTGTATTAAATAAATGACTTTGTACTGAAAAATTAATATATTTCACAGAACTAAGAAAATTAAGTTTTTCCTTTGATATTTCCAAACTATTACAAATTGCCACCAATAAAATTATATTGCTATCAAAACTTTGGCAAAATCTTTGGTTTGGCAAAATCTGTACGCATAATATCTAAACCACCTATCTATTTTGTGTATGTTTTGTTTTAGGTTATTGCAAATCTTTTATTGTGTTGGCTTACATCCAACCTTGATTTCGTATGTGTAATGTACTTTGTATTATTCAGGTGCGACGACCTTCAATTAACTAGAGCGCTGGATGTGTTTTTGTAATAAAATAACTCGCGTGCAAAGATATATTCACATATACAGCCTTGAGAAATTAAGTATCGTTACTTGTAGTAGGTACTCACTAGAAGCTAATACTGATCACAATAATAAATTCCAAAGCCTAACATCAATTTTTTGAAAATTATAACTGGTTTCATCAAAAAATTGACAGTAAAAGCTATGTAACAAGGTAAGCGTCAAAACATTTTAATAACGGCTTCTGGTTTAAAAATTCTCAAAATGCTTGGCTAGTTTAATTTGAATCAAGACCCTGATGTTTCACGGATGTGCCATTGAGCACCACGCTACTTTTCAACAACTTCTACATGTACCAGTAAAGCTCTAGTCATCATCATCATCATCCGAGCGTATTTTCCCGCGTCCTCAGCAGTAATGCTTCAGAGCCCGTCTACCTAACCAAGGAGATTTGACGAGGTTACTGGTTTTTGACGTGACAACGTCTTAAATTAGGTTGCGGCTGGGAGTCACTTATGAAAAAGTGTAACGCTCGGTAACGTTACGATGAGTCACCGAACGAGAGAGAGGCCCGCCGAATGCCTTGCGTCTCTCTCCCACTCAACTATGTTATCTACGTTGTCACGTAAAATCTTCGCCCGCAAAACCGACTTTACAGGCAACCATTATTTTTACACAGAGCGACCTACAAAACCCAGTAAAGACTTGTCTAGTAACTCAATATAATGTCGTTGTGTACCAGTGCGGGTTCCTCTCCTTGTAAGGATAGACTGCCTCAATCTGTCTGGATTACACAGTCGATTTCACCATTATAATAAAATATGGCGGTCAAGTGTAAGAGAAATCTGGATTTTGGTAAAAGCTTTTAGTTTTCTTTTGACAATGGCAGTAGAATTACTTTCGGTCAATCAGTTTCTTTGTGAGATACAAATGTGAATCTTCGATTAATTGATCGGAAGGATGAGAAAATGTATAGAAATATTTGACCTTCTGAAAAAAAAATAGAGCTGATGAATGACGATGAACTTATTACTCTAACTCAGGAACAGAAGACCTTATTTGCGGGTGCGTATTTGTTACTTATAATAAATGCATAAGCATCGTGGGCTGCATTCTGAACCTGTATTTTGCCTACCAGTTACATTCATCCTTCCCTCCTTCGTTCTGATGGTGAGAACAAACAGTGTTGTCACTTCTTGACGGAAATTATCTACGTCAGATGTATTTAAGTAAATTTTTAAAGATCCTATTCTAACGAAGAATAAAGAAAGAAAGAAAAATAATTTTCATTTGAAATAACGAAAACATTTTGAGTCTCGGCATATGGCTGTAATTTTGAACAAAAATCAACTTTTCGCACAAGAACAATATTAAAACTGTAATGTTCTTTGAAATTCGGCCCCAGCTGAGGCCAAAAAGTTAATGGTCTACGGAATTCTTTTATTGAAATTCTTGTGAAATTGTGAATGGTAACACGAATTGATAATTTTGACTAGACTACAACTATGACACAAGAGTCCCTTTACCATAGACATTTATATACAAACGTAGTCTAACTTTTACCGGTAAAAATTAGTAATTTCGAGAAATTGCTTACATCTAGGCATATAACTAGTTTTCAAATTAAAAATATGAACTTGAAAGAAAAAGAGTGTAGAAGTTTCCCATACTGATGGTCAAAAATTATGTATAAATTATACTTTTCTTCTAGTCCATATTTTGACTGTAAAAACCAGTTATATGCCTACATATGTGCAATTTCTTTGAAATTACAAATTTTACTGAAATCTGACACGTCGTTTTAAACTAAAAGCTGGACTTCGTTTATATGGAAAAGTCTGAATCAGTCTAAGGTTAAGGGAACTCTTAAAACTTTATAAGTTGCTTAAGTTTTAGTCTTAAAATCTGCCGAATGTATTGTTATTACTTAACGTCGTCATCATCACGTACGTCCGTGTAATTCGCAATCGAGAATAACTAAACACATTCTCATAATAAGGGTCCGTTGTCCTAAATAGAATAATTCTAAGGGTACTAAACACGACATGAATGAGCAAACAACGGCCGCTGCGCAAACTTTGTCGGATCTTTGCGCGATCCTTTCATTTCGTTATGATTGCTGCGTATCCCGATGCCGGGGTGCAGGGGGGTGCAGGGGGTGCAAGGGAGGGGGCATAAAGCTCCTCTCGCACCCTCGACCTTGACCGTGACAGTAGAATGAAGTTTGATGGAGTCTTGGCTTTGGAGCGTATGTAATGTAATTTTAACGTTTGCACGGAAATGTTAATTAAATTAAATTATGAGAATATAATTATTGGTTGCGTAATTACATGAGTTACACTCATTGACTTTCTGGGAAATTCTTAGATAGTTAGTAACAAGCTAAGAATTTCTATTAGGTTCCTTAACTCGGTGCGTCGATATCTAAATATTGTTTACTTTGATGATATATTTATTATAGTTATTTTGGTTTAGAAACCAAACAATTTCATTGACTTTGCCATAATTAAAATGGAACCAACTTCGGAGCATATCCTTTTATAAAAAAAAGATTTCTCAATGACGAAATGCTGAGGTGACAAACATAAATATTTACAGCTGAATAAAATGATAGAGCTTAACAACAACAACCTAAAATTTTTAATGTATGTTTTATTTTATTACATAAAAAATATTAATTTCCTAAAGTTCATTGCTATTGCAGTCTTATGTTGTATTGAAAATATTACCAGATTTTTTCTATATTGATTCTGTCTTACTCTTGGCCTTCCCGTCGTACTTATTTGTACTCAGCTTCAGACAGTCTGCTTAACACAAAGGTCAATTCAGCCGTAAATAACATGAACATAGGGAGCTTAAGCAAATAGTCTTATTCTATCACAAAGCAATGACAACAGAATACAGATAAACAAATGTGTGTACATACATACAAACCTATACTGTTTGAAGATGAAAGCAGTCGATTTTTTTTCTCGTCAACTAAGATATACGAGAGGTACTTAAATTCTTCGTTTTTTATGTTTCCACTCATAAAACTTCAAGAAGCATAGAACATTACTAGAGATATAGAGTATTAATATGTAGTTTTTGTAAACTATCACAAATCAATAGCAATTTGACTTAGCTATCTGGCAAATATGTAAATACAATATCAAGTCAGAAGATAAAGGCTGACGATATAATATAAATTCCAACTCGTCTAATTTCGTGGACTTAAAAAACTATAAGTAATAAAAAAATCCTTTGATACTTTAGCTTCGAAGATATTATCTTTTATCGAACAAGATTAATTGTATCTAGATTATGAAAAAAGTTTATACTTATTTTTTTATTTTTTTTATGATTTTATGTAACATCCATTGCACACACATAGTGAAAACTTTTGAACCCAATTGTGCGTTAAGATTTGTATGAATAGTATTAGTATCTTTGTATTATAAACCGTGCTATATTTACCGTGTGGTTTCCGGCAGAGTACAATGGGACCCCTCCAAGTCTTTCCGTGGATGTCGTCAAGGGCGACTTTAGGATATACAAGCTAAACAAAGCTTTTATAAACATCAATGAGATCTCTCCAAACCGTCTGGCCAACGTGGTGAGTGTAGGCCAAGTCCTCTGACTGCTCAGGCCAAGTATGGCTCTGTTAGTACAGAGAGGGTCGTGCTCCTGCAGTGAAGAAAACAAGACCTGATGATGATGATTATAAACTACCTTCAAGGTGGTACTAATTAAGCCATGGTATTAGCTCTTCTTCCAACTCTTCCATGCTGGTCTGGGAGAAAAGGAAAAACTTAGAATCTTCTCTTCCCGCGCAGATCGTAAGAGCCGATCAAGGGAATGGGCGAAAATTAGAATCGTGTTAATAGGCGATGAGGCTAGCAACCCATCACTATTTTGATTTCATCATACACCTTCTTGCCCACATCAAGCTAAAAGTGGCCTTTGAGTCTTGCATACCTGGGCTCTATCTGCTTAGAGCCGCAAGACCCAAATTGCTCTGTCTGCCCCATTAGGGATAAAGACATGATAGAATGTATGTATGTATGTATGGTTTTAGTATAATAAGTATCTCCCTCGTAAAAACGCCTGTTTTCGACGATGATGACAAAAAGAATTACCCAGGCGACATCAAATTACGCGGCCTAGAGACAAACTAAATCCTGAATCTGACGCCACTTTAGTTTAAACTTAGTTGCCCGCCTGTAATCTATTATCTCGGCACTTTAATTTTCCCTAACGACCTTCGTTTGCTGAAACATGAAAAGTATAAGTAATTCGTGCCTACGCTAAGACTTTTTTGGGTCTTATTACCGTTAAAATAAAGGTTTCCTTGATTAATGTAGGGTCTAGGTATTAAATTATCTTTAAGTAGTATTTGTTTGGTTTTGTGATTGAAATATATTCAGTGTATATACAGTGCATATATTCAAAACAAATTAGTAATTACATTGTAAATAAAGCAATGATAAAGAAATTAAATAATGAAGCTAAATTCTCACAAAGTGCATAATAAATGACTTTTCCCTTTTGAATCTAATCTAAACAAATTACTTCGCATTTGCGCGACCGAAATTTGGAGTCGTAACGCTTTACCCGCGAATCTCTACCTAATGTGTTTTGACATTTAGGGATCAAAGGTTGCAAAATTTAAAAAAGATCACTCTTGCGAGATTCACTTAGCGACCTAATAAAACCGAAATAACATTTCACACTTCAAAGTGAACTAAAATGTACTTTGCACATTACGAGTACCATTTTGCGAGGAACGACGCGGCGACTTCTAGCTTCTACCTAGAGATACAATAGCGTTGATGTGCGATACACCGCGACGGCGCATTTACAAACTCTGAAAGGGTCGTACAGGTCCTAAACGAGCTCCATTATGACGCACATCCAGTTATCTTATTTCAGCGTAAGTACAAACGAAGTTACATGTGTAGCCGTCACTTAGGCTCTCGCCTCAGGGATTTTATTGAGTTTCAGAGTGTACTCCCGATGGGACTTAGTGTAGTAGATACAGCTAGAATTTTTTGAAACATGTTTTGATGAAGTTCTACTTGCGACGATTTGGGTATGTATCGCTAGTGTAATGTAAATTTGTCTATATAAGTAATTCGTAAAATAAACGTAAAAAGTTTACATACTTAATTCTGAATAAATTTTAGTGATTATCCAAGTTCCGAGTAAATTATACAACGTGGAAGGGACATACATACCCGTAATAAATCGAACCACGGGCTATGCTAGACCACAATAGTATAATGAAATTAAAATAAGTAACAGACAAAAATTTAAAAAAAATCGGCATTTTCATACAAAAGTGTGCAGTCGCCAGGGCAATTTGTATGTGAATGTCGATTTTTGTTTTGTTTTAGAATGTTACCTTATTTGCATTAAACTATAGTGTCTAGTGTAGCCTGTGGTTCGATTTATTACGGGTATGTCCCTTCCACGTTGCATAGATACTCTATTCAACTCGATTTTTTTTTTAGCCTGCGATGAAAGAACTTGCTTAAATTTTGGTTTGCCATATTTTTCTAAGTTTCCTTATTCAAAAGAGCCCTTTTTTCGTAGCATTCACAAAATATTTTTAGATTTACGAAACCGCTTATATTCAACCATAGGGCATATTGAGGGTAAATATTATGTCATGCCAGAAGGAGCACACCGGTTTGAGTGGCTCTTAAAGGCAGTCCCGGGGAGTAAGATTTGCTGACGTCATTTTTTATGTAGCGTATTTGATTAATATAAGGCTTTTTATTAGCTAAACCTTGTTTCAACTTGGGTCGTTTCAGCGCGGCTTTTAAACTTGAGGTTTTAGTTAATAGTAGATTCAGCCTGCGGTGTGCTCGTCATTCGCGTTGTTTCTCTTTTTTATTTCTATATATCTTTTTTTTATGACAGTGGCAATTTTACCTTTATTATTTAATAAAAATATTATTTTCAAAACCCTTTTTGTTGCTTACATGCCAGACTCTTTTAATGTTATGCAAACTTAGTGTTAGGTACATATTGTAAATACTATGCACATTTAAAACAGTATTTTTTTATTATTCAATTATTTATACATCGATACATGATAATGACGACCTCCGTGGCGTACGTAGTGGTCACCATGCTTGTCCGCCACCCAGCAGAGGGCCCGGGTTCGATCCCCGGTCAGGGCAAGTTGGAAAATGGCTTTTTTCAAATTGTCCTGGGTCTTGGATGTTTATCTATATATGTATTGGTTATAAAATATAGTATCGTTGACTTAGTATCGCATAACACAAGTCTCGAACTTACTTTGGGGCTAGCTCTGTGTAATTTGTCCCTTAAAAAAAAAAAATGAAACTGTGCGTACTTTCATCAACCAACGGATATCCTTGAGAAATGTAATGCGTCAAAGACTTCGTCTAATATTTTATGTAAAGTTTGTTGCTCAGTCACCTCCTAGTTGATGGATGGAACAGGTCAGAAAGTGCGCAGCGCTGTATTGAAGGGAAGATCTAATCACCAAGATTTTGATGGATTGGAGATAATAATTTTTCTAATCGGTGGTAGTTGAGAGGTGGAAAGTCATACCGTATATAGTATGATAATAAAATAACAGTGAAACAACAACAAAAACATTCCACATTCTTATACTAACTGCCCGGGCGGCAGCACACTTTTGTACGGAAATGCCAATTTATATAAAGCTTTGCACTGTTATTTTAATTTTATTATACTGTATGGTCTATTACAGCCCGTGGTTCGATTTATTACTGGTATGTATGTCCCTTCCACGTTGTATATAAACCTCTCAACTTATTCAATCATCACTTAATTACACTCTAATTTTTAATTCGAGTAAGTAGTTAAATGCTTAAACCATCATTATTTAAAAAAAATGATTTTAAACGAATGTCTTAAACTTTAAAACTATAGCCTAACTCGTTCTTAAACTTTTTTATTGTTGCTAACTGTTACTTAAATGCAAAAACAAAAGAAATCGGCATTTTAGTCTTACTCACTGTCATCTCCTTTGTACATTATGTAATGTAATGTAACCTAAAAATGTAGCATTTGTTTCTCAACATGAACCCACTACAAAACAATATCGAAACACTTGATGGCCTAATAAATTATATTTTCTCATGCGTATGCTGATATAGTTAGCTAATTTTAGAGCAATGTCTTGAAACAAACACTCCAGCTTATTTTTTCATGAATGTTGCACTTTATATTTTATTGTATGAACAAGCGAGCGAAGTTCTCAGAGTCTACTGGGACATGACTTGCTCTGTATGTATGTTCTACCATAACCTAAGTGTCTTAGATTAGTGGTTCAAAAAATTATATTTAAATTATTTAACAGTAGATTCGACAAATACCTATATTTTCCAAGTTCGAACGCAAGCAAAATCAATCAAGGGTTTGACGTGATTTGGAGTTGTAAGAGGGTTCGCGAGATCACCCTTTTGACAATTTTTTTACACAATCACTTCTTTAATCCTTGTAGATTAGACAGAACACAGGGTTTTAAGATTCAAAGGACACGCGTAATGGCTGGTTTATACGAGTAGGTACATCATCATCATCATACTTAGCTAGAGCAGCCACAGCTTGGCCTACACATTCCACGTAGACGTTACTGTGACAATGATCACTAACCTATGATGATAAAGTCTACTTTGGTTTGACATAGAAATACGACGTCACCATCTTACGACTATCGGTATTATTTTATAGAGTAACCCCTCAGATACATAGCTTTCGCGACGTCCTGTATCGTATTGCACCTCAATTTGTCTAGCGAACGGGTAGCCGTTTTATTAAACGAATTCTTACTTGCCGATTGGAAAATTCCCGAGGCGACCAGCGGGAATTCGATTATGCCTGTCGTATGCCCGTCTTGCTGCGGGTAGTAATGTGGCCAGCTATGTAATGTGAACTCTTAGGGTTTTTACAAACTTGATACTTTTTGTTTTTACTTTAGGTAATTTAGAGATTTTCTTTTTGTCATCTCATTGCATCCACTGCTGTAATGCTTGCAAAGCCAGAGTTTCGCTTTCTAGCTCTGAACCGACTTCTAAAAATAACCAGCCAAGTGCGAATCGGATTCGCGCACTAAGGGTTCCGTACCGTTATCTATAAAAAAATCGTGTTTGTTGTATGGGAGCCCCGCTTAAATATTTATTTTATTTTGTTTTTAGTATTTGTTGATATAGCGGCAACAGAAATACATAATTTGAGAAAATTTCATCTATCTATCGCGGTTCTTGAGATACAGCCTGGTGACAGACAGAATGACAGACGAACAGACAGCGAAGTCTTAGTAATAGGGTCCTGTTTTTACCCTTTGGGTACGGAACCCTAAAAAGGAGCTATAATGTAAAGATAATATAAAATTGCAAAAGTTTTCACGAATCTCTGTCTTTAGTTATAAGTTGTAGAGTTATCTTTCAGAATGTAGTCATATTTAAACAACGATTTTTGACTGCATCTTGCATTGTGTTTAAATTGAGTTAATGGCGTTTAGAAGCTAATTTTATTTTAGTAATTTCATTTGCAGACAATCATTTAGATTTGAAAAAAAAGGCATTAAGAATCTTTTGGGTTCAAGACGAAATAGCTAATTTGGAATGCATTAGCGGCACTTCTCTGATGTTTTTTTTTGAGTGACTGAAAACTTGGCATCAAAGTTTGGTAACTGTCTATGATTCTGCTGCGTTTTAAAATGCCCATAGCGAATTAAAGTAGCACGTTTGTCGAGGCCCTACACAATGTTATAAAATGTAAGTGCAGTGTTACGCTGTTGTTGAAACTCAAGCTGGTTCAATTTGTTGTTGGTCGTAGTTTTGTTAGTTATTGTGGTTTGACTTTATTGAACTACATGAGTTTAAATTTCCGTATTATATTTTATATTTCGTTTGTAATATTTTTATTTCAAAATAAGCTTTTTTTGTGTTAAATGATACCTAAAATGTTTTAAGTAATTTTTAATTGTGTTTGTTGCAGATAAAAACAAAATATGTGAATTGTAACATTTTTTTCCTACAGTTATGATAACAACCCTTAAATATCATAATTAGAAACCGTCAAAATCAATCGAGTTTCTGTCGTTAGTCTTAATGGCCCTAAATGGAGACTTTATAATGATTTAAACTTTTAACATCATATGAGAGTTAAGGACTTAATTTAAATATTTTTGAGTATCTGGCTGTTCATCAATATAAGAATAGTTTTAAAACAGCCTTCCAAATAGCCTTCCATAAACCTGTGTCCTAAAAGATCGTTTAATTATTTTGTTCAGCATGATCTCTTTCTAATGATCTACTCTTTTGTCCACAGATGTCTCGTATCAAAGCTCTTTGACGTGTGCTCGAAGTCAACTCCGGAACAGATGGAACAGTTGGAGGAGATCCGGATACCCTGGGGCAGCGGGATCGTCGGCTACGTCGCGGAGAGCGGCGAGCCGGTCAACATACCCGATGCGTATAAAGTAAGTCTTTCGTCATAGTTATTCGACGAGTGCTCAAAACTCGATTCGACGAGTGCTCGAAGTCAATTCGACGAGTACTTGAAGTAGTGGCTCTGTCCTCGTGAGTCCCCACCCGCTGAAGTTTATCGGATAAAAAGTTGCGTCTATAAAAGTAACAAAAAAGTTTTAAGATATTTAAAAAAATGGCTGATTTATCTTATACTTTTAAACGAGCAATTCTTGTATATTTATATGTAAATAAATTTATTTCTGTGATCTCGGAAACGGCTCTAACGATTTCGCTGAAATTTGGTATATGAGGGATTTCGGGGGTGAACAATCAATATAGATTAGTCTTATGTTTGGGAAAACGCGTGTTTTTGAGTTTTCATGCGTTTTTCTTTCCACGCAGAATATGATCGCTAATTTCGTCTTACCGGCAACTGTCCGCCTGGTCCAGCGGGTTAAGACGCGGACGGCAAGAAACGAGTGGTACGGGTTCGAATCCCGATGGGTGACTTTTGGAACGAAGTTCCTTATCTCGCGTTGCGAAAGGAGGCTAGACGGAAAAAATGAAGACCAAAAGTTATAACGACACTTTTTGCTATAGTTGTAAGCGCGTGCGGCGTGCGTGTGTTTCTCTGTCTCTCTCTCTCCAGTTTTTTTTATATGTTCAAGTTTAAATATAATTTTTTAATTTTTATTGCATTCAATATAAATAAATTTAAAAAATTTTTGTTAAAATAATTGTAGTTAGAGATTAACCGAGCAAAGCTCGGTCGCCCAGGTACTGATTTTTTAAAGTATTCAATCGCCTTTTTGAAAAATTGCGAATGACTGAATCGACAATAAAATTCTATTCAGCCGGACAAACTGAGAACCAGACAGCCGGAAAAATGCATTTTTGGCCAATCTCAAAAGAAAGAAACAAACGATTTGGATGTGGCTCTAAAACCGCCTGTCTAACATTATCGTCTTTCTGAATGGGAATGTTAATGATGCTTTAATTCCCAAAACCAAGGGAATTAATATTCTACAAAATCCACGTGATCCACGTGATATTTTTGGTAGCCGTAAAACATTTCCCACACATTTTCTTCTACCCAAAATAAACAGTCGTGTTTTAAAACGGGTTGTAAACATTTCCAGCAATTCACAAAATTCCGTTGGTAATGAACATCCGTATTCAAGAGCTGTTAATACTCCCCGAAACTACAAAAGGAGAATACAAAGCATTTGCGTATTCTTTACATTACATAAAACCTCTAATTCTTGTTTGCATGACTAAATTTAGAAGTCACAGTATTATATGGAATGTAAGAGGCGGGACATGTTTAGAAACATATTACGTAGCACATGATAGATACACCTGAATGAAGTTTGTTGGCACAATTAAAAATCGTATTATTTTAAAACTTTTCGTAATATCGATGAAAAGATAAAAAATATGATTGTATTATGTATATGCGGTAATAAAAAAAAATTTTTAGTTAAATATTTTTCTTACATCTTAAATAAAAAAGCTAGTAAATCTACATAGTTTTCTAACCGAGAAGCAATTCTCAAGAAAATACTTAAGTTGTTCAAAATTGTATGCAACTTATACAGATTGTTAATTATAATACTTGCATAGAGTTGTAGCTTCCTCTTGTTATTATCTTCAAAGCCATAAATAATCTCAACGTGCTTAGTAATTGCTTAATTTAATTTGCATATTAATGTAAACATGTGCAAATAGTTCTGTGCGTTTTTTATGTATGTTCACCGATTATTCGAAGATGTCTGGACTGATTTGAAAAATTCTTAAAAAGGTATACTTGCCAGGTGGTCCACTAGAAATTTTATCGAAACCAGTTGTGTAATTTGGGGGTGAAGTAATTTTTTAGTTTTAAAATCTATATCTGTGATTCCATGGGAGGATCGGTTAGTTTGTGACCATGTCAGGCTCTTTCAATAATATAGGTGAATAAAATATTTAACCAATGTACTCACGAAAGTTATAATACCTGTATCACCTTCCGCAGTGATAATACACCCGTAGCGGTGGCACAGTTTTCCTACGTTTCATGTTTGAAATGAATGATTTTACTGTTATATCGATAGAAATTTCCGTACGCGTCGATGTCAAATGTTGTGACGCTATCATCAAGTTTTATAACTTCTATCTTGACTTGTTCCCCATCAGACGTTATTTAATACACAAAATATGAGAGGTTCACTCAGATACAAATCAAGACATATTTCATTACCGTCGACAACTTAAAAAAAAACTTATTCAACGAACAAAAGCATAAAACATAAAACATTTAACACGAAATCTGAATAAAAAGTAGGATCATTACTGAATTTCGTTACCATAAGGTGCACAATATACTCGTATTATGAAAGGGAAACGCAAAAAATGAAATCCCTTTACGACTAGCCATTAAACAATGACAGCAGCAGAGGCTTACCGTATTATACAAACAGTTTACGTTGAACCTCCATTTCGAGCCAGAAGTTTGGCTTGGCAAACTTTTCTTCTGGTCGGATTGTACTTACGTTTTATTCCGTTTTGATGGACTCATCATACAGGGTGTGTTAAAATTACCGAGCAATCCCCTTAAGGGTGTTTTTATCTCAACGTTCTTTAACTTGATAGCTGGGAAAATGCTGAGGGTATTTTTAAGGTAAGGTGAAAGTAATACTCTTTGAATATGACGAAATTGGGATACCTACGGGTTAGAAAATTAACTACGTGATAATGGAAAATGGGTATGGGTATTTTTATGTCAGTCTAAATTGGAAGTGGAATTTTACGCTTAGCATGCAAGAAATAATTTTATTCCTGAACAGGGGTAGATTTAAAATGACGTATAAACAAACATTGAACATCACGGATAAATGCGCAGATCGCCTTTTGTCCTCCTACTATATCGGGCCAATACATTGCAATTTCTATTTAATCAACCATCATTATCATCAGCGTCATCCAATAAATTACTTCTTTAAAAAATAATGCACATGCTGTAGATCTTTCTACATAAAAACGAACTATATCTGATGACATGTTTTGTCTATAAACATTATTTCCGTTACCTTTCTAGTAACCGTCTGATCTTCATAAATTCTGCTTTTTCATCCTTAATATTCTATACCACATAGCCCTTTTAAAATAACCAATTTTTATTATCAGCATCATCAGGTCTTTTTGTCTTCACTGCAGGAGCAAGATCCCCCCTGTACTGCTAGAGCAGCCAGAGGACTTTCCTACTCTCTCTTCGCTGGCCAGACGGGTTGGAGAGGTCTCACTGATGTTTATAAGCTTTGCTTAGCTTGTATTTCCTAAGTCGCCTTCTACGACATCGACAGGAGGATTTGGAGTGGCCCTATATCAAACCACACGGTTATTTAAGATAACCAATTTTATCGCAACGTTACACGTGTAAGCTAAAAATTAATGCGCTGTAGAAATAAATAAGCGGCCAAGTGCGAGTCCGACTCGCCCATGAAGGGTTCCGTAGTAGCAAATAACAATATAAAAGTCTTGTAGTATGTTTTTTTAATTTTTATATTTGAGTTGATTGAATGAAAGGTAAATTGCCGTTTACGATTTATGACGTATTAAAAAAAACTACTTACTAGATCTCGTTCAAACCAATTTTCGCTGGTAGTTTTCATGGTAATGAACAACATATATTTTATTTAGTTTTATCATTCTCTTATTTTAGAAGTTACGGGGGGGGGGACACACTTTTTTCCACTTTGGAAGTGTCTCTCGCGCAAAGTATTCGGTTTAGAAAAAAATGCTATTAGAAACCTCAATATCATTTTTGAAGACCTATCCATACATACCCCACACGTATGGGTTTGATGAAAAATAAATTTTTGAGTTTCAGTTCTAAGTATGGGGAACCCCCAAAATTTACTGTTTTTTTTCTATTTTTGTGTCAAAACCTTAATGCGGTTCACATAATACATCTACTTACCAAGTTTCAACAGTATAGGTCTTATAGTTTCGGAAAAAAATGGCTGTGACATACGGACGGACAGACAGACAGACATGACGAATCTATAAGGGTTCCGTTTTTGCCATTTGGCTACGGAACCCTAAAAAGGTCCTCGTAACACCGTGTCCGTTTGCATTATCAACAATTTCAATATTCATGAATGTAATGCTATCTCGGACCCAACACGGTTATAAATCTCTGAGCAATACTTCAGTATGGAAATGAGATTATTCCCGTGCTTTATTCCCTCCCGTCCCGCAACATGACCTTTCTTCAGCTCCTATTTTACGATTCGTTTTATCGTAAAATTGTTGGCGTGCCTACATGTCCTTATGGTCTTGTTATATTAGGCTATATTCCTATCACAGTTTTCATTTTGTTGATTGAACTTTTTGGTTTTACGAGTATGTATTGTCGATCTTGGAATAAATCAAAATTAAATATAACCGGCCAAGTGCGAGTCGGACTCGCGCACGAAGGGTTCCATAACATTATCTTTAAAAATCACGAAAATCATTTTTAATGGAACTTTTGAAATTTTATGGAACCAAATTAGTTCAGTTTGAAATTAGAAATTTGATCATTAAATATACTTATAATTAAATTTCCTTTTTCTAGTAAACTAAAGCTCAATATTACTAGCAATTAGGAAGTTCACCAGTACAAGTTCCATGTAAAACTAAGTTTAAAACTACGTGAAGCGCATTCAAAGTCTAACCTCGGGACATTTGGAATTTTTCCGCTCATTTTACGAGGAAAGAGATACTTTTTGTTATAAATTAACAGGTGATGAAGGGAGTTTTACGTGTTGGGAATTTTCTAAAAGCCGCCTGATTAACACGGAAGACACGTATTCAACGTTTGAGAACCTTTACATTTGCCTTTCCTTCTTTCGACTCGAATCGCCTGATTATTCAAAAAGAAAGATATCGTGTTTCGGAAGGCACGTATAAACTATGTGTCCTATCCAAGGATTGGTTGTGGTCTACCCTTTGCGTTGCGGAGGTCAGACGGCAGTCGCTCTGTGTAAAAACCACTAACATCGTCAAATCACATACAAGAACATAAGTTAGCTAGCAAACCCAGGGCTCTGAAGCGTAAGGCGAGCAAGTCACCCCGAGTCGTCTTGGACAGAAGTCTTTTAAAATTATTTTGGTGTTGCGTGCCAAAAAGTGTCATGGTGTCTACCAAAAATTTACATCCATGGGTGGCTTTTTCCATACAATGACACTGATAAAAGCCTGGCTTTCTACCAAAAAGTGACTTTTATTATGATACCGTAGGTTCTTCTATCCTTCCTCTTATTTATCATTATTATACGAGAAAAGTTAAATACTTAAAAATATTGACAGTTAAATAAAAATTATTGCAAACGAATTAAAAAATCCCGTTTGTTGTATTGGAGCCCCACTTAAATATTTATTTTATTCTGTTTTTGTTTGCAACGGAAATACATCGTCTCTGTAAATTTCAACAACAACGGTTCATGAGATACAGCCTGTTGACAGACAGACAGACTGTATTACTTTGCTTATCATTTTGTCATTAAAAGTAAGAGTGTAACATGTCGTTAAAATATCATTGAAGTTAAAAGACGCCAGTAATTTTATTGTAAAATTCATAATCAATTTATTTATTTTCTGTTAATATATCAATTAATTTATTTAAATCATCATCGTCATTCTCCTCACTATTTCCCTATTTGGGATCGGCTCTGTATGTCAACTGTTTCCACTTCTTTCTATCATTCACCATTTTTACACTAGCCCTCGTTGCTTCACATCTGTCCTTACACATTCTTTCCACGTCTTTCTTTATTTAAATATATAAAGATATACAATAAATTTATTTAATATTTCTGTTATTTTTATTTGAATTTTTTGAAGCTAAAATATCTTAAAAAGAACAAATCTTTTAAAGATAAAGTCTCAAACTGCACTTGATTGTGTTCTTCCTAGGTTATTATTAGGGAAGACAAAGTCTCTTCGGCCACATTGTCTCGGTCGAAGTCTTTCAAAAAGCAATTTTTTCCGAACGATTGGATTTGTATGGGATAAGGCAGCTGGTTCATAACGAATTTCCATTAAATGTACCGTTAATGGATCGCATTTAAAGTGATAAATAATGTATCTTTCATTTGTGGATTTATTGAAGCGGGACAAAGAAAAGCTATTAATCCCGAAGACGTAATGCCGAAAAGCGTAGTTTTTCATCCATTCTTTTATTTATTGCGAATAATTTGTCCTTCGATATAGCTAAATTGGAAAAACATGTAAGATATGATTGATGATGCAAAGTATCCAACCATATATCAAACGAAGAACACTGCATATCGCCTGGCATGCATTTCTCGTGATAAGTGTGTGCGTCTTTTGATAAATGTGTGTATTGGTATATTCCTTCAGTGTGTGGCGTCGAGTATCATATATCAAAACACGGTACATTACACGGTTTAATACAGAGCGGTGGAGCAGTAAAAAGTGACGGGGTTGTGTTTTTCTAGCATCACAAGTACGCTCTTGTTATTTTTTGTCGAGTAAAAGAAATGAAAAAAAGGTAAGATCTTTTTAATTAATACTTTTAACGATGGCATAATTATTAAATGATGTTGATTTAACTATTAGAATTTGCGTTCGAGCCCGGATCATAAATAAAGTTGAACGTGTGACGATATAATGACAGGTATTCAAAGTTTTTAAACAAAAGGTCAGACAAGGTACTTTTCATGTCAAATAAGGTTTGTTAACCTTTAAAGTAATATTATACAAGGTCTAATAAAATATACGGAAACTATTTTAAGGGTAAATTCAGTCCATAAACTGAACAATTTTCCCGAAGAAACACATATCGAAACATGAAATGTAATTTTAGCCTACCATACAAGTTAACCGATCAGCTTATACGAGTTTGTATGGATAGCCAAAAATTATTTTTCATATTTCGACATACGTTTCTAAGGGAAAGTTGTTCACTATCATGGACTGAAGTCACCCTTAAAATAGTTTCAGTATATTTTGTTTGACTTTATATACATTATTGAATAACAAATGGTTAAACACTTATTATAGTAGGTGGTGGTGATAAATAAGTGGTGACAAATAGGTATTAGCTTTTGACCTATTTCCAGATCTTCATACTTGGCATACGAATCTCACATAATTCAAATAAGCCAACAGAACCTCAATTCCTGATATGCTCACGGTTGACCTGCCTTTATCCGGCTCGTGCGAGTCACCAGCCTCGGTTTATTCATAGCCGGATATTTTTCATCCGGATCCAAAGATCGAGAGCGCTCATTCATCAAGCGATGCTCTATCTCGCTGGATTTTGATTTGCATGAGATTTCTTGTTCGTGTTCCATGACCGCTGAATCTTTGCATGCATGATTTGTAATAGAAGACTTTTCATCTTATGATATTTCTTTCACAGTTTTTTTTATTTATTCATTCATTTTTAATAATTATATGGTGTCTTTAATGTTATGTTCTGTTGCCACGCTTTCACTTTAAACTTGCTTATGAAGTCGTGGTGTTTTATGTAACGTCAAAGTTTCTAAAATCAAATATATTGAAATTCATACATACCTTGGTAACGTCTATCATATTTGAAGGGCCCAAAATACAAAGGCAAGGTTTTGTTACATTTGAACCAGAGATGAAAAACAGAACCCGAAATAGTGAGCATATAACCCCCTTATAAAAAATAATACAAGCGGTGGTTAAACCTGTTTTAAGTTTTTTGCAAAGGCAAATATTAGAAGGAGTGAAAGGGACAAAACATATTTTAACGAAAACAGGTTCAGCAAACATTTGTAATTTTATAAGGGTAAGACAAGACTAGAAATGATGAAAAAGTCTTTTTTAATCCCATTAAATTTGACTTCAAAAAATAATTTGAATGGGAGAAAAATCATGTAAAAATATTTAAATTTGTTTGATAAAAAGGTAAACATACAAATTCAGGAAGGTACTATTTTAAAAGGACGCTGTATTTCATTGATTTTAAGCAAGAATCTTACTTGATGAAACGGAACCTTGAGTGAAGGTTAACTCAGTTAAGAACAATTGGCCTTCCCATATATGGAAGATGCTATTGACCTTCTGACCTATATGGCTTCAGCTATTTATGGTGTGCGAGAAAGGACTCTGTCCGCTCAAACCATGTGTTCCATTTTAAACAATCAAATATTGTACCAAGGTTAAACTTTGATCAATAACTAAATCTGTTATGCTTTATGCATTTATAACTAGAGTAAATTCTAGATTTTATGAAATAGTCTTCACATAGACTTAATATATAATGAATTAATTATAAAATCTGCTACATACCTTACTGCCCAATAAATCCGATATCTTTTACGATGTATTTCATACAACAACCAGGCATGTAGAGGTATTTAATGAGGCTTGAAAGTATTGAAATCCTAGTGCTCATATTGATTGATTACCTATTTGATACTGAATTGAATTTGAAAACAAAATATGCAGACTTATTTTATCAAACCTGGTGTCCAGTAATTGTGATACTAAGTTTGGTGTTCTGTTCGATCACTTTGTAAAGGTCAAGTCTTATTAAAATATCAATAAGTAAGTCAAATCAAAATGGAAATTATTTAATCTGCTAGATGGAACGTCTTGCACTTTATTATATACTTAAAGTTAACTTAATGTAAAATCTTCTAAAATCTTGGCGCTTCAGTTCTTTGAATTCAAAATTATCTTACCCATTCAACACAAGTAGGGGTGTCCAAACACTGCGAATTTTTCTGAAATGTAAAGAATCCTCTAATACCTAGTACAGAGGCCATTACTGGTCCGAGATTCGTCAGACCAAGAGCAATAAATTATTCTAACAACTCCACCCGCTCACGACGTAAATTAAAAAGTATTCTAGAACCGACCATTACATACTTTACTGAGCTTTAACCTTAAAATGTATAAAAGTTTCATGAATGTCACATGTTTTTAGGCAGCTTGGTAATTTGATACCTACTAGTGTTAGCCACTTACACACCCGAAAAACACGAAAAAATTATTGTAAGCTAACCAACCGGGACAAAAACAGGGAATCAAATCTTATTTGCAAGGTTTTTCACAACTATTGTTGCATAAGCTGGATAAAATTAGCTTTATTATGGACAGCACAGTATAATTAATAATGAATTATTTATTAGTAATTATGCTCGTATATACAGAGACAAAAAGGTAAGTCGATTATACGCTCCGATTTCAAATAAGATAAATACCAACGTATCAAGGTATGAATCGGTAATTTTGCATGAGTTTTGTGAAAAGGCCGTAGCAAGATAAGGGAAGAAGATATGCCCTTTTGGAATTCAACGCTGTTTTTTTTTCTATAATTACTTACATTTAGTAGTACAATTGTGCAAAGTTTTGTCAAAAAAAAAACATGTGGTTCAGCTGGAAAAAAATAAAATCCGAAATATTAAAAAAGTATATTTCTCTAAAAGTATTGAACTTTATCATATTATCTTTATTTCATTTTAGTCAACTTAAAAGTAAGTATTTTCTCAGAAAGTATTGAGTCTCTATCTTTATCATTTCTGTAAAAAAACACGTAAGTCAAAATTTCTAAATTTTTTTTTTAGTTTCGAAGGCGTGACCACTCTAAATGACATTGCTATAAAAACTCTATTTAATGGTTTGTCAGTCATATTAGTTTCACAGCTAAAATCGAAAAGCAACAGTGTCAAAATTAAAAAAATATGTTGGTTGGATTTTGTTACATTTTGCTCTTAAACCATTCTAACACCGCCAAAGAACTTAAAAACAAATCTTCTCTGTAAATACAGTTTACATTAATACTAACTCGACATTTACATGTATAAACTAAAATATCCTTATAGTAATCAATCACTTAATATCCGCCTAGCGTTCCCTTATTTTAGTCACTATCACTATCTTCATTCACGGTGACACTAACTCCGTGTGTTAGGAAAAGTCTACTTAACATTTCAGCAGGCCGAATGATATTTGATAAATATCAAATATCATTACGCTGACACGGAAACGCTACAATAACATTATAATAACTTTACTTGATCCAAAACTGGATAATCATTTTCGAAAAAATGGTATGCCTCTCTTATAAGACCAATAACTTTCACCATTGCAATATGGTACAATGATTGTGGATTTTTCGAGAACAGTTTTTTAATCGCGTACTTCTTGGACAGCATTTTTATTACTTAATTACTTAAGATTCAAAGGTGCAATGCAAGAGCTAACAATGACATATATTACAATAAAAACAAAATCAAATCGCTTTATTGTCAAAATACTTATGTTTTTTATTTTGTTTTAAAGAGGATTTATGCATAAAGTTCTTTACCGGTGTTAGAATGGTTTAAGAGCAAAATGTAACAAAATCCAACCAACATATTTTTTTAATTTTGACACTGTTGCTTTTCGATTTTAGCTGTGAAACTAATATGACTGACAAACCATTAAATAGAGTTTTTATAGCAATGTCATTTAGAGTGGTCACGCCTTCGAAACTAAAAAAAAAAAATTTAGAAATTTTGACTTACGTGTTTTTTTACAGAAATGATAAAGATAGAGACTCAATACTTTCTGAGAAAATACTTACTTTTAAGTTGACTAAAATGAAATAAAGATAATATGATAAAGTAAAATACTTTTAGAGAAATATACTTTTTTAATATTTCGGATTTTATTTTTTTCCAGCTGAACCACATGTTTTTTTTTGACAAAACTTTGCACAATTGTACTACTAAATGTAAGTAATTATAGAAAAAAAAAAACAGCGTTGAATTCCAAAAGGGCATATCTTCTTCCCTTATCTTGCTACGGCCTTTATCTAATTAAATTACGAAATTAGTTGCTCTGCGTATTGTACCTATATATCATCATCATCATCCTCTCTGTACTACCAGAGCCATACTTGCACAAAGCAGCCAGAAGACTTGGCCTACACTCTCTTCACTTGCCAGACGGGTTGGGAAGGTCTCATTGATGTATATAGCTTTGTTTAGCTTGTATTTCCTAAGTCGCCTTCTACGACATCCACAGGACAACTTGAAGTAGTCCTATTCTACTCTGCCCGAGACCATACGGCAATACGTACCTATATATATTGAATTGTGTAGTGTGTAATTTATAAAGGTACAAGTTTTTCTTCTGTACATATGGTATTTTTGGCAAACGATAAATGGTGTGCTTAAAAATGCTATCTCTCTTTAGTCAACTCATGCATTTGCTAATGTAGGTAGGTTTACAAGTGAACTATTTTTTGGCTTTTAGAATGCTTTTTCTGCGAGAATTCGTGTTTTGTTCAGGATGTACAATAGCATCACACGTGTTACATATTCCACCGTTTTAAAATTGTTTTATGATATTCCTTGACATACTTTAAATAGTACCGTGGATATATAATAATTGTTTCATATGTACCAAACAATTGTATATGCTAATAAAATCACTAATATTTTTCTAATTTATGTTCCTCGAGTGACATATGCTGCAACTCCATTTTTGCGCTTTGTTTTTATTTTACAGCTTATACTATGATCATTTTAATTCGTTGTCAATTTACTCTATTTGTGTGTTTTCATCTATTAGTAAAATAGTTAAATAAATAAATATTAAAAAAAATCGGGCAAAGGAAAAATAGTAATAGAGTAAGAATTTAAAAAAATGTTTGTCTGTATGTCTGCTCGTACCCCCTAATCTCCGGAAATACTGGACGGATTCAAATGAAACTTTTTTTGTTATACATTAAGCCTAAGCAACAGATAATTGATTTTGGAAAATGGAACACCTGATGCAGAACCATAATGGTCCAGCTAAACTTGAAATAAAAATGACGCCCCGTAGCAAAAGTTGTTCAGCCTGATGAGCATTTTCATTTTCCCGAGTCATAAAGTCCACGCGAACGATGTCGCAGAATAAGGCAACACAATAAAGTTAGTAAATAAAGTAAAAGTAAAGTAAAAAAATAAATAATAAAAAAATAAAGTAGTACAATAAAGTTATTAAAATTCTCCGTATTCCTCAGAAGGTATGACTATGGATCCGGTTAAAATTTCTAAGAAATTTCTGAATAAGCATCTTGGTATTTGTGATTCCGCGAGGAATCTTGGCAAAACGTCAATAGCTATAGTATTTATGAATGGATTTCATCACGAGTCGTGACACGACGAAACGTAACATAGTTTACGAAATGAGTACGTGTCGTAAATACAGCTCTTTGAATTCTGGTTGCGATATATGAGTTTGGTAGGTACCCGCCAAACTTTGTCAGTGCTTGAGAGTTTAGTTTTTTACTTTAGAGGACGTAAATCTTAGAATCTAGAAGTAAAATGAGTTTTGAAGTTTGATTTATACGACGCTTTTATAAAATGAATTAATGGATTCACTCGAGCGAAGTTTCGTAAAATTGAACTAATTGCAAAATATAATGTTTTTTGGTTATGCACACAGCGGACGTATTAATAGTAGTAAAATTATTATTTTTCGGCATAATAACACCACATACCTGTTTATTAAATATAGGTTAATGTGTTGAGACTATCAACAATGGGACACTGTAGGCTTATAAAAAAAAAACAAAGATGTATCTATATAAAATAGACACACATTGTTATAATTATCTAGTTCGGACGATTCAAAAAGTTTAGCGAGGTATGCGTTGTAAATTTCTAAAACGGTTTTATTGCTTATTTCGTATTTAAATTCCCCTGCCTCCACAATTCTGTCTAAATTATTCCGACAGTGTGTGATGTGTATCAACTGAAAATTCTGAAGCGCCAGCGAGCATTCTGTTTTCTTGTACCGAGCTTAAATTATGGTCGCGATTCATTTGTCTTCAACTGTTTGGCTTTGAATTCTACATTTCGTGAATAAACATTCCTTATTCCCTTGCGAAAATTTAACGTCATCGCTATTTTCAGAGTAAAGATTGCTATCCACTGTTAGCCGCAAGCCTCATTGGATATGGTGGTGGAGAGACAGAGACGCCGTGGATGAGTTTCGATTCCATTCTGTAATATATTAGTAGTAGGTATCTAATTTTTAGATTTTATTTGTATACCGCCATGAACCGCACATCACTGCCCTCAATAAACCATTCATTCCGTGATCGATTCGCGATCAGGTCTTTTTAGTTTCCAGTAAACGAGCACGACCCTCTCTGCGCTACTAGGGCCACACTTGACCAGAGCAGCCAGAGAATTTGGCACTACACTCTCCACGCTGGCCAGACGTGTTGGAGAGGTCCTACTGATGTTTATAAGCTTTGTTTAGCTTGTATATAACACATTCAAATTTTATACATACTAAAAGTATAAGCACAAGATTTCGAGTTTTGGTTTTTCGTGTGTGTAAGTGGCCTACTCTGGTGTCAGACTTTATATGCTGCCTAATTGCATCTGACATAGCTTGACGACTGCCATACAGTGATGACAGGCAGGACCAACGGCATATACGTCCCATTCGAAGCATGGAGGAGCTCTAGAAATGTTTTATGCTACTTGTTGTCACCAATCCAAGTGCGAACCACGCCGGTGTAGCTTTACTTGCGAAACTGCTAGTAATGTGCATTCCAGCCGGGCTACCGAGTTCCTACAAATTTCGAGTGTAGGGCACGGATATCGTCGCATGCGGGATTTAATGTAATGCAACTGCATTTGCATGAATTTTGATCTAATGTTAAATAGAATTCGAGAATATTGGGGCGAGATTCGAGATTATCAGAGCGAGATTCAAAAATATCGGGGCGATATGTAAGTAACTCGTCGTATCGCCGCCGTGGAGGCGTTTGCGTTAATTTCTTAATTGAAAACTTAATAAAGTGATTAATCAAAGCTACCATTAATCTTTGAATGCTTTTGTAGGACTTAATGCGTTTGCTTACAATGTCTTGAATAATTTAAGATGAAATTTCCATTTGAATAATCTTAAGATAATATCTAATTAGATATACAGATAATTTATTTAGCTGCAACTTTGAGAATTATATACAACAGTAATAGTGTCGTTAATATTGTATACCAGTATATGTATATAAAAAGTCATTATTAATGGACCATTAGACCTTACTTAATTATGTATTTTTCCTTTTTTCATAAATTATTAGTTAAATACGTATCAAAAACTGTAAATGATACTTTTTATCTTTTTAATTTTTTCACATTATTCGAAAATATTTAATTATGATTTATACCCAAAGTCCCGGCGACTTTGGGTATAAATCAAAATTAAATATTTTTACTAAGCGGTCCGTTGTAAAATAGTCGCTGAATCGTTTTAATGGTTCAGGGTTTTTCTTCTCTACTTCACTTCTACATATGCATATTATTATTGTCTCTAGTACCGGGAACGCGCTAAAATGAGAAAGATATTGATGTAAGTAGTGTAAAGTTTTTGATTAGTACTTAGAGGCTCATTAAACTGACAATGGCTTTGAATGTGATTTTTTTTTGAATAAATTATTACGCAAGACGTAAATGTGTAAACTTTGGTGGAAGTTGAACTTTATCCATCACTATTATGATATTCAAGGTCTCGGCTTTTCACGTCCGATCCCAATACCATATTCGAGAGGATAGCTGTAGTACTGGCGTGTCTCCAAAACCGTGACCTTGCCCGATTGGCGCTCCGGCCGACTTGCCCCTTGCATTAGCTTCGTCAATAGGGAAAATGCATGAAAAAATAGGTGTTATTTAACCAGTTTATTCATAAATATTAATAAGTAAACTACTAACAGTGAAAACAGAGTAAAAACTGATTAAATAACGAACGAGATAAAACGATTTTATGAAAATATGTCTATCGCACTCGCAAAAATGCTATTTCTTAAAGCAAATAAAAAACACGTGCATATTCTCTATTATATCACAGATTATGAGGGTACTCAGTGCGCATTAATATTTAACTTGAAGTATAATTATACAAAGTTATTTAGAAAGTATTAAATATAAAGTGAAATCTTCTTTTAATATAAATCGAATTGTAGATGCGAAAGAAATAATTACGCTATACGAAATTAATAACAAATAAATTGCAATGTTATTTTATTGCTTTTCAAAATTATTCTTTTAGTAAGAGATGTTGCTAATGATTTCATGCCTCTTTTGTAGTTAAATCTTGCAGTTTTGTTTATCAATTCTGTGCAAATGAAAGAGATGCAATGGCTAAACATTGAGACAAAGCGGGGCACAGATTTATATTTTGCGCAATATCTTGCCAGTTTTGTTTATTAATTCTGTGCAAATGAAAGAGATGCAATGGCTAAACATTGAAACAAAGCGGGTTACAGATTTATATTTTACGCAATATCTTGCCAGTTTTGTTTGTTAATTCTGTGCAAATGAAAGAGATGCAATGGCTAAACATTAAGACTAAGCGGGGCACAGTTTTCTATTTACGCAATAGCTTGCAATTGTCAGTTAATGTTTGGAAATTCTGTGCGAATGAAAGAGATGCAATTGATAACCTACTAGACAAAAGAGAGGCACAGTTTTCTATTCTACGCAATATCTTTCCATTGTCAGTTATGTTTGTAAATTCTGTGCGAATGAAAGAGATTAGCTGAATGGGTCCGACACCAGAGATTGGCAGTTCATGCGTACACACGTATTCCCAGTTTATGATAACAATTTGCATACAAATGCTTGAGAGATCATAAGATTAGATCACTGACTTGCCTCTCGTATGTTTTGCATCTCATTGAGAGCCATATTTCATTGGAAGAACATTAATATGTATTGTTATTAGGAGCGAAACGCGAACGTTCTCATAAATTTTGCGTTTTGACAATTCTATGTTTCTATAATTTTAGCATTGTAAAATGAACACAGTAAAACAAGAATAATTGTCAGAGTTATTATGAGAATATCATTTCCATAATTTATGCTCAGGTTTAATACATGCTGATTTGCAATGGTTTATTATAAACTAGCTGTGCCCGTGGGCTTCGTTGCCCGTAGGAATTTCACGATAAAAACTATCCTATGTCCCTCCCTGGGTATCAAACTATATCCATATCAAATTTCATCTAAATAGGTTCAGTGATTGAAGCGTGAAGTGGTAACAAACAAACAAATATATAAACTCACTTGCGCTTTTATAATATTAAGTAAGGATAAGGATTTAGTTGGAATAGTGGGCGATAGTCTTACGCCATCCATCAGCTAGTTCTAATTCTAACAAGTCAAATCGGATATTTTTTTAGTCATTTAGGGAAAGACGTTTTGGAAAGTGGTCTTTATGAGTTGTAAGGAAATAGGTACCGATTGTAAAATGGGATTTGTAAATAATGAAAAACATGCAAGGACCAAACCGTGACTTCAAAACATCTTGGAGCCAAAATAGCGCTCCTACTAGTAATATCAGATTTTCTGCATTTATGAACAATAACAAGTGACATTAATACGTTTTATTCTTTTATCAGTAAAATCCTATTTTCCCTATTATTACTATCTTTTTAAAATTCAATTAATTTATTGCACTCATATTATAAAATAATTTTTTTCTTATTACCATTACCACTGTTTTTAATTCGGTACAATATAAAACCGGTTGGGTATTGCAAAATAAGATGGAACGGCAACAGGTGTTCTAAGTTGTTTGAAAATTAATTTTATAAGCATTATAAATCAAGAGTTTTTGTCATGTTTAAGTAATTATTTTATTTCATGCAATTTTTATGTACCATGGATTTTTTACATTAATTTATTTATTCGTTCTTATACCTATCTAATTTATCCTATTTTTTGTTACTCAAAATTTATTTTAAATTAGAAATCCTTTTTGTTTCGCCAGGGTAGTCAATTTATTTGCAGGATACTTATTAATACAGAACACACTGTATAAACTGCACGTACATTTGAATTCAAAGTCTGTTAACAGCTTTAAATTATATTCAAGCAGACATAATAATAGATTAACAAATACGTGAGCATAATAAAAGGAAATTAAAATTGATTTTACGTGATTGTAATGTTTTTATATCTATAATGACAGATATTTATTATGTCTAAATGTTATGCATTTATGTTTAAAATATATTCAAAGTACGTTTAAGCATCATTATGCCTTAACGTGCTTTAAATAATTTTTATCAAAGCAGTACGATATCAAAAGAAATCAAGTGACTATTTTTTGTATTTCAGAGTGAATTTAAAATTCTGAATACAATTTTAAATTAATATTAAAACTTGGCAATCGTAACAAAAAAATAATCATTTAATGAAATTAATACATTCTGTTACCAATCAATCATATATTATTTATACATTACAAGTCAAATATTCTATGAAAAGCAATAAATGTTTAATAGATCTTACAGATCCCGATTTTATGAGTTTTTGAATTGACTTTCAATATTTTACTGCAAGAGGAGATAAATCCATTCGCCTTTTAAGTTTTTCATTTGAAATCGCTTTTACGATTGGATGCAAATCAAGATATATTGTACCTACTACCAAGTTTAAGTGCTATCTAACAAACAAACGACTTTAGTTTGTAAATAAGGTTTTACAATACTTTTTTGCCGACTGCTGAAATAGTGGTATGATTTTAAGCTTTATGCTTTTTAGACTTACAAAAATGCTTATGCATTATTGTAAGTCTGTTTCTTTTTTTGGCGCGGTTAGGCACCAAGACAGCTTGTGACATAGTTTTACATACCTAAAGAGAAGTGGTTCCTTGATTATAATCAATACATATGAGATGACATTCTTTTACTTTCACATAATTATGTGAAAGCCCTTTCAGACCCGAGCTTAAAATAGTGAATATCAGTTCACTGCAGTGACTGTTTCCTATATAAAATTGCCTGTTCTATCCATTTCCGTGAAGTTTTCAGGTTTTCCCGACGCCATCTTGGTTTTTCATGCGGCGTACAATTGTATTAACCTAAGCCATATTCTTGGAACATCACAATTGTGACGCTCACAATCGTGTCAAGCTAGGCCAAAGTTTAATGACTTTACAATTGTGACGGTCACAATTGTTTTCAGTTGGGCCCAACTTAATGAAAGCAAAAATACTTCAAAAATATATAAAGAAAGAAATTTGATGTGTAGTGGGAAGTATGAGTAAAAAAATAAATAAATATAGTGTTCATAATTTTAACATTTGATGTTTAATTGAATAAAAATCGTATTTTCTTGGCATTGGTTTCACATACTTACATACTATAATAACTAGCAGTGTTTTCAGTGTTTTATTCCTGTCTATGTCACTCGCTTTGTTCGAATCAACGACGTGAAGGTAAACTCGCAGTACAAGAAAGCGTTTGCTGGTCATGGCAGAAGCTATAGAATCATACTTTAAATTTTGACTTTAATAAATTTTGATTCGTGGACATTTTACACACTTCATGATACCATAGATACCGAAAACTTTATTTTTTCACTAATTTTACAATTAATTTATGTCATGGAAATACATTTTTGAGATATGTAATACTGTGAAGAAGCAGCAGCAACTTTTTCATAGAGTTCTTCGATGAAGTACTGCTCAAAATATTCTACTGAACTTTTAATGCTCACACTTTCAGGTCTTTTCTTGCTTGGTAAATCTTTTCCATTGAATTTTGAATACTTCCATCTGTCTGATTGTCTGTTTAAATTAATAGTCACGGCTTCTGATTGTTCGTCTTCAATTTCATCACATGATGAGAAGCTTTTTTAGTCAGGTCTGAAGATGAACTCCTCAATATTGCATCCTTTCTCAACGTCTGACTCTTTCAATAAGCGAACAATTATTTTATCATCCACCGCACCTTGATTACGGCCGTTACAAGCTTTTTTGAATGATAGAAAAATATAATCAAAGGATAGGTAAACTTACTAATACGATAACGTTGGGGACGACTCAACACAATTGTGACGTCTAAATTCAAAGGTAAGTTTTACCAAAAAATATTATCTGAAACAAAAAAATTAAATCGTAAATACTTAGAATAGTTATTAATTAGTAAAACAAGGCATATATTTGTTTTAATACGTTACGCAATGCGATTAAAAATTACTTACCACAAGCGCGGGCGCGTGCGGGGTGTCGTAGCCCGTAAGCCGCCAAATGAACGAATTATAACATAAATCCGCGCAGGTTAATCGCTGTCCTGTTTTCGCGTATGGGAAGTTAATTACAATCACAATCGTGCGACGCTGGGCCCGTCACCGTAGCTTTTAATTTAATAATAAAAAAATGGTTTGGAAATACCGTCACAATTGTGTCGACCGGGTCCGAAAGGGAATGTCATTGGTCATTTCCATTTTAAAGTCATATTAAGAGTGCTATTTCACTCTACGTAACTAAGAGGTTACGGTTTTTTATTTCATACAGATCTTCTAGAAAATTTTGAGAAAAAAGTTAGTACCTACCACTTGCTTCTGGAAGTGGCAAATATAGTACCTATGCTAGTATGACCAAAACCTAGCCGCGAAAATACAGGGTTAGTTTATAATAGGTATATAAACTAACCCTGTAATGTATATATTTTTTATTTACATTTTTGAGGATACTCGAACAAGGCATATAAAATAACAGCAATTATAAGTACCATAATATAGGCGTAAGTGTCACGAAAAAATTAATGGTCTAGAATCTAGTCAACACAATATCAAAGTTATAATACAAAAAGTTAAGTTTTCCGCACAAAGATATAAAGTATCCGCAGGAAAAGTTCAGAAAACCGAATCGAATTTCATGCAGTGGTTTACGAGAATAGAGTTGGGACTTCTTGTTTTAATAGTTGTTCTGTCGATCTATATTAGCGACTTTTTACATGTGACTTCCACGTTAAACGTTATCATATCAGTTACTTCGTTTATTTGTTATAAAAAGACTAACTTCTTTGAAATATGAAGCAACTTACTGATGCATATAATATTATTCTCCCCCTGTTACGTCAACACTTATAATATTTGTAAATATTTATAAAACGATTCAATGATTCTGGACCGGGCTATGCTATCTTTATCCCGAAAATGTAGCAAAAGAAGTACATAATAACGTTTTCTTTTTACGATTTCCGAATTGCGTATTTCCTATCTTTTCCTTCCGAGCTGTAATCTATCAAACCTGTCAGATAAAGCTCCATAGACGATGGCAGAATGGATTTTGAACAATGATTTCTACCAGTGTATTAATTTCAAAGCAAATTCAATTCATGATGCTAAACAACTTTCCTCATCATCGCTTTATCATTTCAGCCGCATAGCGTCCACTACTGGACATCGGCCACTCCCAAAGATTCCAAAATGACTGATTTAGAGCAGCTTACATTCAGCGCTTTCCAGGACACAGCGCGATTAATCGATGGCCGATGGAAAAACAACTTTCCTCATTGGAGCATAAATAGCAAAAGACAAAAAATGGTATCCCATTTAAAATGTTACTGATCTTGAACCGGATAGTTTTGGTAGGTACATATTGTTACATCTAGTATTCGTGGATGTTTAATCACAGCAATTTTTTAGAGCTCAACTTTTTCGAATTTCTTACAGAAATATGTATATCCCAAAAAAAGCGTAATACAGAAATTTTGTTTCCTATTTATAAAAGCTTTCAGCTGTGCGCTCATTTGTCTAAAAGGAAAGGAAATTATGATTTTACCTTTCATTCTTTATAAACGCTAATACCTATGTCATGTTATTACTAGCAGGTACTGTGCTAAATACTAAGCAGGTAGGAATAGTGTGGTAATGGGAGAATAGAATATAAAGTATTTATCACAATCACAACCCCGTTTCTTTTCCCCGGGTATCGGGAGAAGCGACTAAGGATCAGAGGTGCTATTTTTCAAACGCGGAATCACTAAACGAACGGTTTTTTGTATGGAAAAACCAGTTTAGGTGACTCCGCATTTCAAAAATAGCACTTCAGTGCTCTATATTACTTATATTCTATAACTCATCGGTAATAAAAGTAACTGGCAGCAGAGTTATCTGTGCAAATACTATGCCGTCTTTGGCGATTAACAAGCGTGAGGATAGAATATTCCCTCCTTAAAACGAATAAGTATTATCCTTGATGACGTCAAGCCAGCATTTTTTGGGGAGAACATGGTAGACCAAGGAGTAATATAGGCTGTTAAGTAAAGATGGTACATAGTGATTTGAACATAAGTGTGTCTATAAAAGTCATTACTGTAATGGCTTAGCTAGTCTATTATTAAGTCGGTTTCGACTAGCATGGAAATCAAAGTAACGCTGCGGTCGCTGATGACCGCAGATGGGGCTGTTCAATATTCGGAAATGAGATAGAGGACTTTTGGCTCAAAGAGCTAATTTAAAAATAGTTTTTGGAACTAAATTCCTTTTTCGACGGTCAGTCGGACAGTCTTTTTGAAAGTACCGTCCTAAAAAGTATTTTTTGGCCTAGCCTAGAAAACGAGCGTAATTGAATGACTTGACCAATTTACGATGTGCTACTAAATTCACAACTAATTTTCTGTCGGTGTTATATAGCAGAAATTACGCAACTTATTTTTCTGCGACACATAACGCAACTAAAAAAATTACGTTGGGCCCTAAATTGCTTATACAAAGTCAGCACACTTGCCCGCATATATGGCAAATCAATTTTATCGGCCGAATAATCTTTACGTTACATCACACGCAAGAGTACCAATAACTAGCGACGTAAAAACTGAACAAAGAACTGAATTTTGGAGTATGCATTGTATCGAAACTATCGAATTTACGACTCAATAAGGCACCCGCAAACGGCTCGGCCTGCTATTCACTGTGCTATATTCTGCCGAATTTTGGCATTGTTATGGCATCGTTGAGGGAAACTCTGACTTTCCCTGACTTTTATTGCAAATGTAAGAACGGCAAAATTGATATTATTAGGCATTTTTATTTGTATAAAAGAATGACTAGGTTCCTCTTGTATTGGCTTGAATATGATGCTTGGTAAGTAATTTGAATTCAGGTTATTAGGAAATTTAGTTGATTCACTCACAGGTCCGGTTACAACAATTCAATTGATACCACAGTAGTTTTTAGTTTTTAACAAACCGGATAAAGTTCAGAAGACACTTCTTCTTCTTCTTATCGTGTGTGTTAGTGACTAACACTAGTTTCAGAGTTTTTAAACCGCCGCGGTCGTTACCTAAAAACCATGTCAGAGGCTAAAGGCCTCTAACATGGTTTTAGGTAACGACCAATGTCAAAGACAGTGACCGGGACCGACGGCTTAACGTGTCCTGCGAAGCACGGAAAACACTTGACTTTATTCACGTTTATATAAATCTCTTATCTTTTCAATACCACTGAAGACTGACACAAAGGTAAAAACGAAATGGGGCCGTATTATGTAAACCTTAAAAAATACGTTGTTTTTTGTTTGATACATGGAAAATTTTATTATCATATAGCTTACCATACTTGTAATATTAAGACAAATACACGCAGGCATAGACCATTAATCAGTACAATTGTACATGCAATAATTCGCCGGCTAACAAATTCTAAACCACGTGATTAATATCCCATAATTACGTCGTTCAATGAATGGGCTGTTTTAGTCTGTTCAGTAAAGTACAGGCTATGGACAGCAGCCAAAATGGATCTCTTTGGATGCACTGTTTACTAGATCAGTTGTCAACAGCCCAGATTGGATGTAAACCGTTCACTGGGTTTACCGAATCGGTCATACGAATCGATTTCTAGTTCAGACTGGATATTTCGATTTCAATTTAATAACGATTTGATTTTATGTACATGTTGACACATTATGGTTTAATGATATGAGTATTATTAGGACTTGTAGTTTCTTTGACTAATGAACTCACGAATCCTTGTTATCATTACTTATTTATTTATTGAGGATTTTTATAATATTTGGGTAACAACAAAGGCGTAGCCGTGGCCACATACGGTATAAAAATATATTTAAAACTACATTATAACTATTTTGTCTCGACGAGAGAAGTTTCTTTTGTGTACAGACAGAGAAACCAATAGACAGCTCAAATGTGCCGGTGTTTGAATGTTTAAATATTAATGGTATTCCTTTATGATAATGCTGAAAATCAAAACAGATTTTTAAAACATATATTTATGTCTTGTTTTGCTGTTGTAATATTTTCCTTAATAATACTACGAAATTCAACCTCAGCCTACAATGTTTTTCACAAAGAGATTAAATTGAGAAAGATTTTATTTTTATATGATTTTACTCATAAAATATGCATAATCCCGGCGGGCTATCCGAATTTGCGCACTGCGCCAGCGATATATTAATATTTACGGATATTTTCACCCAACTGCTTTACAGCAAAGGCGGGGTCATGTTCCACGCATTTATATAGCGGTTATTATCCTTTATTCCCTTGTCGCTCGTAAATGGCTGAATGTATTTATATTAAGAAGATATTCATGTGTGTAAATTTTAATGATGCTGGGTGGTAAAAGGCGATGGGCTGCCAGCGGCATCGCATATTGACATTATTTGAGATGATTCTTCGAGATTTTCGCTTAGAACTAACTCAATAAGCTTTTATGATCTGTAGGTATGGAAAAATATATGTAGTACATTTTGATCTTTTCTCCATGGATTTAACATATGTACCAGACCTTCAGTCCTCTTGTCATCCCGCACAGATCATAAAATCGCCCGTCTACCTCTTATCAATAAGCGTGCATTTAATACAGACACATTTAGAATGTGTCTACCCTGTATAATATCTGATACTACCGAAAAAAATGTTTTGCTTGATATGCAGCCCTATACTAGCGGCATTTCATACAGATTTGTCTACCGTGTGTCATATTCATTCGATTCGTGTTCCTTGGGAAAATTTGTTCAGTATCATGGACCGAATTCACCCTTAAAACAATTTCAGTATATTTTGATAGGCCTTATACACAAAGGCTTACTCTTTTTATAAAAAAGATTGGGTGTGCCGTGTGGTTTCCGACAGAGTATAATAGGACCACTAAGAGTCTTCCCGTGGATGCCGTAGAAGGCGACTTAGCAAATGCTAGCTACACAAAGCTTATAAAATCAATAGAACCTCTCCAACACGTCTGGCTAGCAAGGAGAGTGTAGGCCAAATCATCTGGCTGCTCTGGCGAAGTATGGCTCTAGTAGTACAGAGAGGGTCGTGCTCCTACAGTGGAGACTAAAGGAACCTGATGATGATGATCGGGTACTAAAATTTTATTTTGCTTGGCTTGATATTTAGCAGTTCTCGTATTTTAGGTAAGACTAGCTGATACCCGCATCTTCGTTTGCGTTGAATACGGCGTTTCTGCATCAGGTGTACCGGATCTTCTATTTTATACATCAACAAAAAATGCTTATCAAGCTGAACAACTTTTGCTAAGGCGTCATTTTTCTATTTCTTATAGTTAAGCTGGACCATTATGGTTCTGCATCAGGTGTTCCATTTTCCAAAACCAATTATATCCTATATGTTGCCCAGGCTTAAAAGCTATTATAACAAAAAAGTTTCATTCGAATTCTTCCAGTATACCGGAGATCAGCGTGTACTAACAGACAGACATTTTTTTTAATTCTTACTCTATAACTATTTCTCCATCATCGCTCGAACTATATTCAGCTCTGAAATATATTCAATCTACAGACACACAGAAATATGGTACTCGTCACTCTTATAATAATAAAACGAGTATGTACATGATGTTTAATTTTTATTTGTTTTGTTGCAGGATGAACGGTTCAACCACGACATTGACCAACAAACGGGTTACAAAACGAGGTCGCTCCTTTGCATGCCGATTAAGGACATCAACGGAGAGGTCATCGGTGTTGCACAGGTAAACACGACGCCATTGTTTTATATTATAACTAGCTGGTGCCCGCGACTTCGTCTGCGCAGGATTATCATACAATATGTTTATAAATTGTAGCCCATGTGTTATTCTGATATATATCCTACTAATCCTACTAATAATATTATAAATGCGAAAGTAAGTTTGTATATTTGTTACCTCTTTAAGCTTAAACTACTGAACCGATTTGGCTGAATATAGTTTGAGACTCGAGGAAGGACATAGGATAGTTTTTAACCCGAAATTCCCAAGGGGAGCGAAGCCCGCGGGTACAGCTAGTAAGCTATATTATTGTAAAGTTTCATTAAAATGCATTCGGTAGTTTTTACGTGAAAGAGTAACAAACATCCATCCATCCTTACAAACTTTCGCGTTTATAATATTAGTAGGATAACAGTCGTTTCCTACTCGTTTCATGTAAATGCAATTAGTTGAAATTATTGTTTTCATAAAGCGTCTTTAATTTAATAACCAATTTCGAGGTATAGTAAAAATAAAATGAAAAATAACACAATCTGTAATACCAGAAACAAATATTGGATCAAAAATTCGTAGGTAATTATATATTTTAGATATATAAAGGATAAAAAGGATATAAGATTGATAAATGTATTTTTTTTTTCAGACACAGTTTTTAATTGAAGAGTAAACTCACCAATGTTATATTGGTCAGTTTACACTTTTAAACATTAATAGCATCAAAATATTTAACATCATGCCAATGACAAAAGTCATACAAAAGTCATCTTCATAAAAGTATAATATTTTCGCCATTTGAAATGTTATTTTCCATTTATGAAAGTAATTTTATTATTATTAAAATTGTTAAGTAATTTAAATTTAAAGCAATATATAACCGTTATTTTTATAGCTGTCATTCAGAAGAACATAAACGCGAGCTGCTAATAAAATGGTTTTCATTCAAAGTTTATTACGCTTGATGTGAGAACTATTCCACGAAAGAATCCAAAACTTGATAGTTTTTATTTTATTTTACTTAACCTTTTAATGCTTCTATCTGTTTAAAAAAATAATTATATCGTCCGAGATATTTAAATTTTTTCTTCTCCCTGTATCTTATGATTATAAATATTTTTCTGAATTAATTCCAAAGCTTTGAATTACCTATGTACTTATAATCTTTTTTTTTATATCATTAATCAGCTATTGTTAAAATCAGTTTATACAGGATTACAGGATTTTTATTAATGTGTAATTTTTGTAGTATTATAAAATTTGTAATAGAACATACTTTTCAAAAAATATTAATTTAAATGAAATTGGCGCTAAGAAATGTGAAGACAATATCTTAAAATAACCAGCGGTATAAGTAATGATTTAGTTAGGCAGATGCAGATCTTACTACAGATAGACAGACCAGATAGAAGAACCATTTATATATTACTTATTGTTCTGTAGAAAATATAACGCATTAGTTAAATCTTTCTAAAGATTCTGCTCATTAAGTTCACCACTTATCTACATACACAAGACATTGTGTATACCTACAGTATTTTTTGTGTATACACAATGTATACTTACAGTTTACAATGTATACACAATATAATGAATAAATAATTTTGAGGTCGCGTTTGTAATAGACAACAATTTATATTTAGCATTCCAATGACTGAAAATAAATCTCAAAGTTTGTGTACCAATAACAAGGCCGCGAAGTGTAAACTTGTTTATCAATAATTTCATTGGCAAAGTAAATTTAGGCTTGTTTACCATTCTAAATGATGGCCCACAAACATCTGGAAGCGGGGAAATAGGGATTTACCACAATAGGTGTGCTCCTTCTGTTGCTATTAGAGCAACACCAAGTTTGATGTTTAGGCCATGAATCTGTACTACAGATTTTTCATAAATCCTAATCCTACTATTCGTATTCCTATTAGTGGAGGTCCATAGTCTCTGCCTACCCCTGCGGGAAACAGGCAGGATATTATGTATGTATGTATGTATGTATGTATTCCTATTACAACTAATTCCTACTTTCCTACTAATATTATAAATGCGGAAATGAGTTTGTATATTTGTTTGTTTATAACCTCTTCGCGCTTCAATTACTAAACCTTTGTAGACGAAATTTAAAATGGATATAATTTTATACTTATGAAAGGACATAGGATAGTATTTATTCCTAAATTCCTACGGGGAGCGAAGCCCACGGACACAGCTAGTATCTCATAAAAGACTGAAATATCTCATAGAAAACGGAAAACTGGCGGAACGCATTGTCATCTTCATAATTTACTCTTACTTTTTTTTCGTTACATGAATTTTATTGTTCATAAATGTTTTAAAGTAGGTGCGCTTTAATTTCTATTAAAAAAATAGTATAGCCTAGTATTTACTCTGTGGTTTAGCTCCTTTTGACTGACATTACGAAATTAACTTTATCGTCATCATATCAAAATTTATAAAAAGTTGAAAGCATTGTCATCAATATCATTATGTCCTTATCTTAACCTTTTGGTAATTTGCGGGTTGCGAATATCAGTAAAAAGAGGAAAACATCTCGAAAATTATGAAAATCAAAAAAGTTTCACCGTTATCGTATTAAGTTATAAATATGCCTGAAATTGAAATTGCTTTGTGAAATGTTAGGAACTCGGAATTATCTCATGGCATCTGCCTCCTCAAGATTGTTTCCTGAGGGGAGTTATGAGTACATAAAACAACATTCGCGAACTTTTAATCTGTTCTTTTGCGAGTTAATTCTGTTGCTATCCATTATTCGGTATAAATAGCTTTACCTCGTGGTTTTTCTTGCAAGTAATCATGCATAACTTTACTTATTTTAAATTTGAGCCCATGTGTGCTTTTTGGTTAACCAGGTTGACCACGTAGACTATACGAATTCAATACTGTCAAACATTCCTATACTTTATATAAGCATACAATACAATACCTTCTATTTCAGAAAATTAAATAAATACAGGACATAATTATCTTAAAAACTAGAAAATGCGCAAAAGGCGGCCTTATCGCTAAGCTATTTTTTCCAAACAACCTTGCTTTAAAGAAATATATACAATTTTAATCTTTTAAAATTTTAAATCAGTTAATAAATCACTAGTTGTCTGTAGAAAATAAACTTATCACCACAAATTTAAGTAAAAGTTGACGTAGTTTCTGCAATCTAAGGAAAAGTTTTAACTTTATATCGAAAACTTTAAATCAACCTCACGAAAGATTTATCTAAACCTGCAAAGTAAAATACTGACATCTTCCTTTGAAGCGTTAATTCATACTGAGATGGTAGCGATTGGCAGTCCACTTGAAATGTCAAATTAATTTCTATCTATGATATGCATAGTTTAACTTACCGCTGTCATTTCAGTATGAATGAATCAACGCTTCAAAAAAGATGTTAATATTTTACTTTGCATTTGCAGCTTTGCATTTCATTATTATTAGAACGGGAGGTCACGACAAATTTGGTAACGATAAGGGATATGGCTGACTCTGGTTTTATAGAACAAAGAGCACCTCTCTGATGCTAAATATGTTGGTCTGCCTGCGTGGAGTGGTTGCGTTACTTAGATATGGCGCCTGAAAAGTTGGTTATCATGACCAAAAAAAAATGATAAGGGATATGGCTGACTCTTGTTTTACAGGATAAAGAGGACCTCTCTGATGCTAAATATGTTGGTCTGCCTGCGTGAAGTGGTTGCGTTACTAAGATATGGCGCCTGAAAAGTTGGTTATCGTGACCAAAAAAAAAAATGATAAGGGATATGGCTGACTCTTGTTTCACAGGATGAAGAGCACCTCTTTGATGCTAAATATGTTAGTCTGCCTGCGTGAAGTGGTTGCGTTACTTAGATATGGCGCCTGAAAAGTTGGTTAGCGTGACAAATAAATGATAAGGTAAATGGCTGATTCTGGTTTCACATTATGAAGAGCACCTCTCTGATGCTAAATATGTCGATCGGCCTGCATGAAGTGGTTGCGTTACTTAGATAGGGCGCCTGAAAAGTTAGTTACCTAGACAAAAATAGAAAATTATAAGGTAAATGGCTGATTCTGGTTTCACAGGATTAAGAGCATCTCTCTGATGCCAAATATGTCGGTCTGCCTGCGTGAAGTGGTTGCGTTACTTAGATATGGTGCCTGAAAAGTTGGTTATCGTGACCAAAAAAAATTATACCGTAATTGACTAACTCTAGTTACACAGGATGAAAAGCACCTCTCTGATGCTAAATATGTCAGTCTGCCCACGTGAAATGGTTACGTAACTTAAATATGATGCCTGAAATGTTGGTTATTGTGAGCAAAAAAATGGTAATGCAAATGGCTGACTCTGGTTTTACAGAATGCAGAGCACCGCTCTAATGCTAAATATATGTCAATCTGCCTGCGTGAAGTGGTTGCGTTACTTAGATAGAGCGCCTGAAAAGTTAGTTACCTTGACAAAAAAAAGAAAATTATAAGGTAAATGGCTGATTCTGGTTTCACAGGATGAAAAGCACCTCTCTGATGCTAAATACGTTGGTCTGCCTGCGTGAAGTGGTTGCGTTACTTAGATATGTCGCTTGAAAAGTTGGTTATCGTGAACAAAAGAAAAAATAATAACGTAAATAGCGGTCTCTGGTGTCACAGAACAAAGAGTACCTCTCTGATACAAAATTTGTCGGTGAAGTCTTGTTTGTTTTGTCGGTCTGCCTACGTGAAGTGCTAGTGTTACTTAGATATGGGTATGGCGCCTGAAAAGTATGTTATCGTGATCAAAAGTAAAATTATAAGGTAAATGACTGACTCTGAACGGCTGCATATCGAGCAAAATACATCTATCGTTAGTATCCGATATTATATATACATGCCGCAGTTCACAATTGTACTAACAACAGTTTTGTCAACTTTTCAGTAGAGCAAATAATTTAGAAAGTATTCTAAAGTTTAGTCCAGAACGGCACAAAAATAATTACATAATTTCACGTCTATTCAAGAGTCTAGTCCTTTGACTGCATTATATCCAAAAATTGTGGTATTATAGTAGTCTTATTTAAAAAATAGTAAAATAAACTTTAGTCCATTTGTGCACTAAACCTCATTATGTTAACAGGCAAATATTTTTTCAAAACTAAAAAACACTTCACCCCCAAACTACACAACCGATTTCGATAAAAGAATTTTCCAAATCGGTGAAGGCACCTTCAAATAATCGGTAACAAATTATGCACTTGCATAACTTTAACACGTGTGTAAATGTTATAAATGCGTATGATACGCCAGACTTTGAAATTTTGTTGAAATCAGTCAATACTTGAAGATTGAATTTATAAAAATAAAATTCCGACGTTAACAATAATACTAATTATGGTTAACGCCGGAATCTTAAAAAGTACAACTGTAACACTAAGTTTTTGGTAGAAAGAGTTAATTTATCTGGTACTAAAAAGTAAAAACCGAAAATTTTGTAATTAGTACATTTGCGAACTACGGCATCAATATTAGGGTGACACAGGGTAGACAAATTCATGTGTTTGTATGAACGCACGCTACTGTATCTAAGTAACGCAACTACTTCACACAGTCAGACGGACATATTTAGCATCAGAGAAGTACTCTTCACCGTGTGAAACTAGAGTCAGCCTTACCTTATCATTATTTTTTTATCACGATAACCAACTTTTCAGGCATCATATCTAAGTTTCACAACACAACCATTTCACGCTGGCAGACCGACAAATTTTGTATCAGAGAGGTACTCTTTGTTCTGTGACACTAGAGTCAGCTATTTACGTTATTATTTTTTTGTTATGTTTACAATAACCAACTTTCAAGCGACATATCTTAGTAATGCAACCACTTCACGCAGGCAGACCAACATATTTAGCATCAGAGAGGTGCTCTTCATCCTGTGAAACCAGAATCAGCCATTTACCTTATAATTTTCTTTTTTTGTCCAGGTAACTAACTTTTCAGGCGCCCTATCTAAGAAACGCAACCATTTCATGCAGGCAAATTAACATATTTATCATCAGAAAGTGCTCTTCATTATGTGAAACCAGAATCAGCCATTTACCTTATAATTTATTGGTCACGCTAACCAACTTTTCAGGCGCCATATCTAAGTAACGCAACCACTTCACGCAGGCAGACCAACATATTTAGCATCAGAGAGGTGCTCTTCCTCCTGTGAAACAAGAGTCAGCCATATTCTTTATCATTTTTTTTTTGGTCACGAAAGCCAACTTTTCAGGCGCCATATCTAAGTAACGCAACCACTTCACGCAGACAGACCAACATATTTAGCATCAGAGAGGTGCTCTTCATCCTGTGAAACCAGAATCAGCCATTTACCTTGTAATTATTTTTTTTTGTCTAGGTAACTAACTTTTCAGGCGCCCTATCTAAGTAACGCAACCACTTCATGCGGGCCGATCGACATATTTAGCGTCAGAGAGGTGCTCTTCATTATGTGAAACCAGAATCAGCCATTTACCTTATCATTTATTGGTCACGCTAACCAACTTTTCAGGAGCCATATCTAAGTAACGCAACCACTTCACGCAGGCAGACCAACATATTTAGCATCAGAGAGGTGCTCTTCATTCTGTGAAACAAGAGTCAGCCATATCCCTTATCATTTTTTTTTGGTCACGATAACCAACTTTTCAGGCGCCATATCTAAGTAACGCAACCACTTTACGCAGGCAGACCAACATATTTAGCATCAGAGAGGTGCTCTTGATCCTGTGAAACAAGAGTCAGCCATATCCCTTATCATTTTTTTTTTGGTCACGATAACCAACTTTTCAGGCGCCATATCTAAGTAACGCAACCACTCCACGCAGGCAGACCAACATATTTAGCATCAGAGAGGTGCTCTTTATTCTATAAAACCAGAGTCAGCCATATCCTTTATCGTTACCAAATTTGTCGTGACCTCCTAATCTATATTTATTTGAATACCTGAACCCTATAAAAATGCTCAATTTATTGATTGCCATTCGTTTTCGTAGGTGATAAACAAACAAAACGACGGACCTTTCACGGCGTACGACGAGAAGGTCTTCTCATCCTACCTCCAGTTCTGCGGAATCGGCCTCCGGAACGCACAACTGTACGAGCGGTCGCAGTTGGAAGTGAAGAGGAACCAGGTGCTTTTGGACCTGGCGAGGATGGTGTTCGAAGAGCAGAGCACGATAGAACACATGGTGCTCAGGATATTGACCCACACGCAGAGTTTGATACGCTGCCAAAGGGTACAGGTAAGATTTCATAATTTTAACCGTCGTTTAATATCGGATTTATTCGACAGTTTTTCTTACTGAAATTACAAAAAGACTTTGGACATGTAATACTATTATTAATTCTGTGCTTTGGATTCAAAAAAGACAACCCCAAAATGGGCACAACATTTTTTGTCGGATAAATCTGACATTCGCGGTTATAGTGTTAATTTACAATTAAATAAAGCTTATACACATCAATGACGCCTCTCCCCGTCTGGCCAGCGTGGAGAGTGTAGGCCAAATCCTCTGGCTGCTCTGGCCTAGTACGGCTCTGGTAGTACAAAGAGGGTCGTACTCCTGCAATGGAAACTAAAAATACCTAATGATGATGTTATAGCTGCGTCTACAAAAGCCGATCAAAGGAATGAGAGAAAATGCAAGTTATTAAGTTTGATTTTTTTTCCACCTTCTGGCCCAACGTTACGCCAAAACTACCCTATTTTTATCGACTGCTGAAATATCGATAGTATGTATTTAATATAGGACTTGAGTTATATTATTGTTACTGATGAGTCGAAAATAATCACTAATAACTTATAAAAATGTAATAAACAATAAATGAAAGCCACGGGTAAAAATTATAAAAATAGTTTAGTTCGTAAGGTATAACTGTCCGTGTAGCTGAAACTTGTATAAGGGTTTTGGTGAGTATAAAAAGTCGATACTCGATATACATAAGTCGATAAACTAAATGTTTCTATCCCTACAAAACTTTTTGCGACAAGATAACGGGGTCTTCCTACGGGTCTTGCGGCCCTGGGATAGGTCTTGAAGCCCGCGAATTCGTTCGCGTGGACTTTTTGAGATGTAAACTATCCTATCTTTCAAGTTGGAGACAATTGCACACGCTGTGCAAGTCAAATCGGTTCAGTAGTTTAGGAGTCCATCGCGGACAAACAACGTGACACGTAATTTTTATATGTAAAGATTTAACCTTTATTGTACGATATATGATTTTAGAGTTTCGCGGTCACAATTACTGTTATTATTATTACGGGGCTTACCAGATATTTTGACGGCCCTTCTGCCATCATGGTCGCTGGCCGACCGAATGATAGTAGGAGGGCCGTCGAAATGTCTGGCAAAAAGCGATATTAATCGCGGTAAGTCTCGTAATACTAATAACAGTTTATTGTACGAAATACAATTTGTATAGCACAATAGGCGTACTTAATGCTAAAAGCATTATCTAATAGCTAGCCTTTGGGTTGTTAGAGAAATTTAGGTGGGTGTTAAATAATGGAATGGGGAATGGGAAAGTTGGTTGGATGTAAGATATAATTAAGATAAATATGAATTAAACTACTGTACACTACTAACTAAAATAAATACATATATTTGCTACATACAAATATTATAATACTATATTACTTATTCATCATTAAGCGTACCAACATAGGTGAAGTACGCTTTTCAGCCACGGGTCCATGGGGATACGGTCCTTTGAGGCGTTCATGGGGCCAAAGTCAACATGAAAAGGCCTTTTAGTACCTTTTTATCTAAAAAGTGAGATGGCTGCAACTACGGAGGTCTATCCCTTGATGTACCATTGAAATGCACCAACGAACAGTCCTCTATAGCTGCCAAACTATTGCCAGGGAAAGATTAAGTTGGTTTGGGCTATGGTGGATGGGATGTTAATTGACCGGATAACTGGGTCATGGAGTGAGATACGCACGTCGCACAAGTACCTAAAATCTCTTACAACAATTTTAGCGTTGGCTTTGTTTTATTTTATCATTATTCATAAAATAACAATGAAATTGTCACGACCTCTACTCTAAAGCTCTTAAGGAAACAGTGAAATATTTAACTCCCACAGCAACTGGAATGACTCCGGCAGTCTTAGCGTTATTTAATCTTGTATTTAAATTATTTTGCTGCGACCATAGTGTAATATTTAGCAGAAGTTAGTTTTCAAAGAAATATCATAGCACTTTCTTTTTATTTAATTAATATAAAGAGGGTTAGCCACGCACTGGCTAGCGCAGCGTAGGATATCCACCTGCTAGATAGTCAACCTGTGCAAGGTTGCAGGAAGGCGCTATATGCAGGCCGCTTCCGATCAGTCGTTTCGAAAATCCTTAGGGAGTTGTCTAAGTCCAGCAGTGGACTTCTTCTGGCTGATATGATGATGATGATGAAGAGGGTTAGATCATGCGGCGTTGATGCAAGACGTTGTTCGGTCGGTTTATACAACTCCCTCTTTCTCCTACTTTCTAACTGCGAATATCTCTTACACTCCTTTATCCCTATATACGAGTCCAACTGGTTTCTCGAGCTACCTATGAGAATGGTACTATTTACGTTTGGCATCACCACGCTCGAAGAACAAACGTCGGTACACGTATCGGCTTTGGTCCGCAAGCGTGATGCACTTTCCAAGTAACTGCTGGTTAGGCCGACTCAGGAGAAAGAACAGAACAGAAGGATTAGATTCATGCGGTGATGTGGAGATCACCTAAGAGTAGTCAACAGTGTTATACGTAACACGAATTGAATTCATTTTGACTACATTATGGAGCCAAATGTGTGGAAGGGAAATTAATTAATTTGATAAAAGCGTAAGTAATGTATTGTCGACTTACTTCTTTTTAGGGTTCCGTACTTAGAGTGTAAAAACGGGACCCTATTACTAAGACTTTGCTGTCTGTCCGTCTGTCCGTCGGTCCGTCTGTTTGCCACCAGGCTGTATTTCAAGAACCGCGATAGCTAGATAATTGAAATTATGTATTTATGTTGCCGCTATAACAACATATATTAAAAATAAATTAAAATAAATATTTAAGAGTGGCTCCCATACAATAAACGCGATTTTGTTTTCGATTTTCTTTTGCCTTGATTTCTCGATATCAATAATGGCAACAGGTAGGCACTTGAAATATTCACAAAATACTTCGTTGTATTTTCATTTTAATAATAATTATAGAAATGAAAATAAAATAAACATTTAAGGGAAGCTTCCATACAAAAAACTTGATTTTTATAGATAATGGTACGGAACCCTTAGTGTGTGAGTCCGACTCACACTCGGCTGGTTATTTAATAAATTTCTGCCATTTCTACGTCAATGCCAACGATCGCATATTATTATGAATAAACTGTTCTTCTGTTGAATATGTACAGACATGTATTTTAACACAGTAATTACCATTCTAATGAAAAATTATTTAAAGTTTAGTTTCTGCTTTTCCGCGACTATTCTTGTGTCGAGACGCGACGTCGCATTCAATTATCTTCCAGGGAATAGCAATATCCTGAATTTTACATAAATAGCTGGCTTTGTTCACTCAGTTGTTTAAGTTCGCGACACCGCTGTGAACAAACAACTGAGATACTTCAACTTTTTAATAATTAATAATTCTGAGGTTTAAATGCACGATAGGGATTTACCTGAAAATTAAATTAGCTGAAAAATATTAAATATTTGAAAACGTCAGAAAAATTTGCTATCTTTTGTGTCAAAACGCAAAACCATCCATTTTGATGAAAGCGATGCACAAAAATGTTGGATGCAAGCCGCTCTATCGGTCATTTTGGAATTTTTTGGGAGAGGCCTATGTCCAGCAGTGGACGTTATGCGGCTGAAATGATGATGATGATGATGATGATACACAAAAATAAATCCTTTTAATCCAATCTAAAAATATAATTATTTTTTATGAAGTTGGGTTTAATATAGACTTTAGCTTATTTAATCCCTATTTGATGATTATATGTAATCATTATATAATTTACCTACATAAAGTGAGATGATGATACAAAGCTTTGTTAACCCTAATTTCGCTCAATCGAATCCTGTATTATCAACAGTCAGAATAACAAAACCTTTAAACCATTCGTATTACTCGCATAGCACCTTATAAACATTTACTTTAATGTAGGTATAAATGGAAATTAATCCGCCTCTCCTGGAATTGTATGGTTTTGAATAAATATGGAGAGGACGAGGTGTTAAATTAACATTATCAATATTTATTATTCATATCCGCCATCAGAATAATTCTGGGTCGTTGATGTTTGGATGTATAATAAATTGTTTGGACGTATAATATTTACTTTTATATTTATTCCGGATAAGTTAAAAAGTCACAGGCACGGGTAATATTTGTTTTTAACCGACTTCGAATAAAGGAGGAGGTTATCAATTCGTCGCAATATTTCTTTTAATCAAAATCGCTTATGTAATTTGGGGTGAACACAATTTTTGAAAAATTAATAACTAAAATGCAGAAGGAGAGGTACATATATATGGTGAAATCCCACAGATTGAGTCAGCCCAAAGTAACTTTGAGACTCGATGGTACTTTATTTTATAAAAATTACAAATATAGATAAACATCCAAGAGCCAGGTCAATCTGAAAGAGATCATTTTCCTTTTTTAATCTGACCGGGAATCGAATCCGGGACATCCGGCGTGTCAACTTTAGTCAAAGACCAAGTCTGAGCCCCATATGTAAAAAATAATATTGCATTTACTAATATTATGAATGCGAAAGTTTGTTTTTTTCCACTGTTACGCCAACAAGGCTGAACAGATCGGCATGCAAATGGCTTATTTATCATGTAGATTAACACCGATTTTATTTTTATCCCGAAATATATGGATTGTCAAATCACTTTTGATTACGCGGGCAACACCTAGTTTTGAATTTTCCGAGGTTCAGAGCTGACCCCATACAAAGAAATCATAATAAAGGAAACGGAGATAGTATCTAAAATTATGTCTTGACCAAGCCTTAGATAACTACTTAATGAACTACTGAATACAGTTTACTCGTAAAGTGATAACGTGAAGCTTTTCTACCTACATTAGTCGCCAGTTTTGTGCGTAGAAATGGTTCACGTTCTCACTTTAAACTGTAGTTCATAAAAAAAAGTTTGAAGAGCTTTGTCAGAAGAAAATTTTGAGTGATATATCCCTTTTCTTCCAAACGATTTATTTCAAATGGGCGCAGCACTGTGTAACAATCCTAAACTACCTATTTTAAATATTTAAATGTAATAAGAAATAAAAGGTAAATATTAACTATCTAACTATAATTTATTATCTTAAACCCGCTGTGTGTCTTGAACATGAGAATTGGCTATGATCATCTTAGTGGTGAACCCAAGTTGTATAGAGCAGTAACTCAGACTCTGGCGCAGCACGTCCCGTTCTACTATCTCTTAGTATATATCTATAACAAATAATAACAAATTTAGTGAATTACGGAGATGAGATCTTATGGTAAGTCTAATACTGTATGACAGTCGGTATATATACATATATAGATATAAGAACGTTCATTATTTTGTATCGGTTAAAAAGCATGCTCCTCCCCGCATGTCTTTGTAGCTTCGACTCCTGACGGGATAACTCCCACCGATGGGGCAGCAATGCTCAGAAACGTTCTAAATATTTTACGTTAATAGGCCTTTTCAGGCAGGAGACGTGTCAGTCTGGAGGGAAGCAAGAAAAGTCTTGCGCAAGCGGATACAGAGGCTTCGGAATCTGAAGTTATTCAGAGACCGGATCTGAGCAGCAAATATTATTTTACAATCAACTGTATCCTAAACGCTTGAAAGCATACTACAAAAATATGTCCTGGTTCGTCCTGTTAGTTGTCTGTCTGTACAAATCAAAAGTTAGGTGAAGCGATGATGTCTAGAAATAAGATGAGTAAATGATTAATAAATCAATTATATGGTTTCAAAAGCATAAATAAGTAGAATCATTTCAGAGAGCAATAGCAGTTTAAATACACAAGTTACGTTACTATAACCTCAACTCATGGTTGAATAAGTTAATGATGTAATCGGGATCCATTCCCATATAAACAATACATTATTGTTTAAGTAATACCTCTTTATCAGAAGGTAAACAGTTCCACATGACTTCTCCATGTTTATAGAACATTGTAGATACTCAAGACTTAGCTTGTTTAGCAGGCATGACATCAAAGTCAATGGATCAGTTTTAACCAGAATAGGTTTAGTTATTCCATTCATTGAAGTAAAATAACCCCATGGTGAAGAGGTTAGATTCCAGGCTCAACTTCTCTAAGCCCAAAGGGAATCGTACGACGAATAAAGCGTCTCCAGACGAGCGTGACATAACACTTAACGTAGACGGAGGGCCTTCCTTTGCATTGCAGTAGAGGAATGTACCCTATGAGCGAGAACTCAATAAAGTGCTGCCACAACCCATCCAGATAGCCCAAATGTAGTAAATATGTAGAAAGGTAATAGAATACCAAACCATCTTCATAGTCTCGACTTCTCCAAGACAAGTAATCAATTCCACTGAACAAGCCAGTCAAGTCAACCAGAGTAGGCCAACACATAATTGAAGCTATTGCTTTCTGAAGTTAATTCAGTTTTCAGCACTCCAGCTTTAAAAGCTATATTCGAGGAAGAATAAATATTCATGAAGTAACATGTTTAACACATGTAAAATAATTAGTACATCAATAGTACATGAGTAACCGTAGAGTAGAAGAATCTCCAAATCAATGGCACAGCATGAGTAAATATAATATTTCCAGGATAATTGTTATCCAAGTTCCATCGGTACACACGAAGATATAGATAGTCAAATGGTCAACATCTAGTCATGATGTGTAAATAATGTTTGTTGATAAATAAGTATTATAACTTACAGATTGGAAGAAGAATACATGACTCATGTATTTACTCGTTGTAACCCGTTGTGAAGTTTTTATTTACAAAGCTATATTAGGGTTTATATTAGAGGAAACACATTAAAATGATATATGTAAATCAGGGCAAAGGCTATCTTCTTATATCTCTCCCATAGAAGACAGTAACATGTATACATACATACACCAGTATATGATACACTTCATTTAATAATAATCTTATGTAGAGCAAAGGCCTGCAGAAATGATCTGCCTCTCTCTTCTCAGAAGATTTGCTTCTGTACAAACATACATACTTTATTTCATACATACGTATCTTATTTTATACAAGAAGTCATATCTTCCAGCGCAGTGTTGCTCATAGTAAAATAAAGATCTCACCAAGTTTCCAGTTAGGTATTATAAATATGATTTTCCTGTTATCAAAATGTATTATACCATTTCTCCAGACAAACGACCCCCTCTCGAGTGAATCATATTCACTTATATCTTGAAAGGTAATATTTAAGATTTTCCAAGGAAAACTATTCCTGAGATCCCCATCCGCATTCCCAATCCAAAACAAAATTATTTTTTCTTCTTCTAAACTGTCACAAAAATAAAATAAACAAGTAGATTAAAGAGTTTTATTACTATGTATGTCCAGCAGAGGATTGCTACTACGATTTTAACCGACTACGAAAGGATAAAAATACGTATAAATAAGTTTAAATATATTTGAGAATGTAAACAACGATCGCACACATGCGGATCGTTACAACTGGTTTCGGAAAATTCGAGTAGCCCTTAAGTAGTAAACATTAAATGAATGTTGACGTTTATTCCCAAAAGATACGTGCGCAATATTATGTATCCGTAGACTCACAAAAGTGAATAAAAGTGTCATACATAATGGATGTTACTCTGAAACTCATAAAAAATACGTTGGCATACTTTCCCAAAGAGGATTACTTGTCAACATCCATCATAAGAAATTAGCTGCCGCCGTCTTATATTTTAATCCTAGTTCTTGTATCCTTGCTTACTGTTTACGTGCGTAGAGTCACCAGTACCCAGTTTTCTTTCTTTTTAACCGACTTCCAAAAATGGAGAAGGTTATCATTACGTCGTGATCTTTTTTTATGTATGTTCACCGATTATTCGAAGACACCTGGACCGATTTGGAACATTCTTCTTTGTTTGAAAGAATGCAAGGTGGTTTCATAGAAATTTTATCAAAATTGGTTGTGCAGTCTGGGAGTGTATCTGGTACGTTCTTGTATGTTTGTTTGGGTTAAATCAATTTGAAACCAGTTATCTTTAACGAGCTGAAATTTTGCATGCATGTTTAAGTCGGATGACAGTGCAATGTTATTCTAACAAGAAGCTGATCTGATGATGGAGCAGGAAGTTGACTAAAGGAACCCTGCAAGAAAACGACACAATTTTATCGAGTTAAGGCTATTGCATTTGTCTTGATAAGTACTTAGGCCTCAAAATTTTTAGAAAAAGAAATATAAATGTGAATTGAAGAGTGTGGTGATCAATAGGAATAAAGCTATGAGTATATAAATATTATAGGCCATATGTACTTACATAAATAAAATGTGAGTGAATAATGTCAACTTTAAAGAACCTTAGATTCACTATCCCATCTTACCCTTCATACCGAAAGCACCGATTTAAAAATCCCGAAAGACAACAATGTATATAATTTTTGCAATATACTTCTCAATACTTACATTTTAACCACTGCCTTCGAGACTCTTCTTTTTAAAACCTTTCTTTATTTTCTTTTAAAATTTATTTGTATCTTCAATAGATTTTTGAGTAAGTTAAGATTTTTAAGTGGTTTTATAACCTGTCTCGGTTCATGAATAATACAATATAATCAGATAATGAATATATTGTATGCGGATTACATAACTGACGGCCAATTAAGTCGCTACATCGAGATATTAGCGCTCAATGGCTTTGATCGGTAAATTAATTTCAATATCAAAGGCGACCCATTAGTTTTAACTAGGCACGATGGCTTGCAAATTCTGTGCAAGGCCCCTTTGTAGTACAGTATCGTGTTTAGTAAAATTTACTTACCTAACTCCACAGAATTAATAAAGAAGTATCGATACGTAAAGTACATACAGAACAGAATCTCCTAAGGTCCCGTTTAAGTTTTATTTTTTATTTTATTAATTTTTATTAATGAACTAGCCGAAGCCCGCGACTTCGTTCGCGTGGACTTTATGTCTCTGGAAAATGCTCATCAGGCTGAACAACTTTTACTAAGGCGGCATTTTTATATTTTTTATAGTTTAGCTGGACCATTAGGGTTCTGCATCAGGCGTTCCATTTTTCAAAATCATTTATACCCTGTATGTTGCCCAGGCTTAATAGCTATATAACAAAAAAAAAATTCATTCGAATCCGTCCAGTATTTCCGGAGATTAGCGTGTACAAGCAGATAAACATACATACAGACAAACAGACAGACATTTTTTTAAAATTCTTACTGTATTACTACGTCTCCATCGCCCCCAATATTTTTTTTTGGAAATATATTTAATGTACAGACACTTTTTTTACTGTTTTATTATATGTATGGATAATTATTTAATGCTTATAAAAATGATAAATTCACTCTCTCTCTCAACTCGTATTACATACAGAACAGAATGTTCTAAGGTGTCGTTTAAGTTTCTTGTTAATTTTATTAATTTTGATTAATGAATAATTATTTAACCGGTCAAGACTTGCACGACATTAATAAATGTCCACGTTCATTGTCTTTCTATTGTGTCTGGCATTGGCGATAAATGAACGGTTAATGCTTATAAAAATGACAAATTCACTCTCTTACTCAACTCATTAAACCCAAAATTCACACTTTGATTCGAACAACTACTACTATATATATTTATTTATTTAAGTTTATTGCATACAATCTTATGATGGATTGATTACAATGGGTCAAACTTAATGCTAATGCATTATCTACCAGTTTGCCTTTGGGACATGTAGAGAAATTGAAACAGAATATATATACATATTTATATACAGTTTATTCTCCTCATAAACAAGAATATCTTTATTTGGTTAGAAATACAGAAATATCCTGTACTATTAAAATTCCAGCAATAACGACGGGGGAACATGCAGATTGTTTATCAAAACGATACATTTCGTGATATATTCAGACGTTTTTAATTGAAACAGGCGCTATCGTTTAGAACATAGCATCTAACAACTATCAACATATCAAGTCATTTATCCAACGAGCAATCGCGATAGTTGTGTCCGTAATTAATACGAATATATGTTGGTCTATCTGTCCTGGGATCTCTAATCGACCATCGGGCATCCTTTTTAAATTACACGATCCGATTGTAAGTTGTATACCGATCAGTCTAAGATCATATTTTTAAATGAAGTCCATCATACAAAACATCATAAGCGCGAAATAAAAAAGGAAACTGAAAAGCAAACTATTTATTTGAACGGACGTACAAAAATAAAAACTAAACTAAAAAATTATATTTTCAAGCATATTTCAACACACTTGCTAGTCGTGTGTGCGTCCATCTCTGTGCCTACCTGCATCTCCAGTATTGCCTACTCACGGGCCCTCCAAGAGTTTCTATGGCGTTGGGTATCTGTTACGTTAGAAAATATATTTGTCTTTGGTAAGGGTCAGAACAAAATTAAAGCACAAGCACGTCGCTGCAGTATCGAATATTGCTATCATGGTAGCATGATGTGTTGGCAGTCTGATAGTATAAAACGCTCATCAATGATTGAAGTATCAGGAGACGGCGCCGAAGCCTCGTTACTGAGCTCATTGGCACTATCTCAATGCTAATTGCTATGTTGGTAGTTTTCGCGCGCGAGTTTATCTATGCAATTATTTTAATGTGCCATGAATGGGTTTGAAATATTCGCACCGTACGAACCAGTTGGTCGGGAAGTTGGTCCGAGGTGACATGTTTAGACTAGGGTGATGGATAGAATGATGATTGGAAATAAATTGTTGTGTGGATAAATATGATTCCCCGTAAAACGTCGAAGTGTAGTTGTGTAAAATCATTTTTTCGTCTCCATCTTTTATTTCTTTTTGTGTATGTTCGCCGATTATTCGAAGATGCCTGGACCGATTTAGATATATATAAATTTTATAAAAATTGATTGCATAGTTCTGTTTGGGGGTGAAGTCCGTTTTTAGTATCGAAATAAATATTAGTTTCTGTGATAGTGACAAGTTTAAATATACGTACGTGTGTTGCTTCTTCTTCTTTATAAAAAAACCATAGTCTCGTTGGAATAAAGAAGAGAAAGCAAATTGAATTTTGTAAATAAATTGAAATACATGATGTAAGAACATATCTACAGAGATTTTAAGTAAGAACTTTATGCTATTGACGGGAGACGAATAGGCTAATAAATTTTATTGCGAATATAAAAAATAATAATAAAAAAATTAAAAGAGAATCACAACTCTGTACATGACATACGACGAGTACAACAAGACGTTATGAACCGCTATAATTTAAATTTTAGATGATTGTCAATTAGGTTAATTCGCATTCGCCCTAAATGGTTTCTAGCTAACGTTTAGTGCCAAATGGGTGTTCTTGACATGTGATTTATAACGTCTTTTGTTAGACATTAAATTGGTGGTTTTATATAGTAATATACGTTCTAATTACTAGTAGAACGTCTCATTTTCAGTAATAACTACATAAAAATTAGCAATATTTTTTTTACTTGTTTTACTTTAAGAGAGAGCGTAGGTAAGCGTCTTAACTCTATATAGTCATTTTGCCCCGTGAAATATAAATTTAATAGTAATATTACATACATAAATACCCCTTAGTAAGGACTTGTGGTAAGCATGTTTTATGTTGCTATATACAATGTACAAATATAATTGAATTTAATTAAAAATATACAAGTTACATAACTATATGTATAAGTACAATAAATGTAAGTTTTTGACAAACATTTATTCGTATTTCCAGCCATTATAAGTCCCAATGCTTTCGCATAGACTTCCTTCTACTTTTCCATTCCATCCGACCCTGCCTTGATTTCTTTCAAAGACGAAAGAAAATAACAGTTTCCAGTTTTTGGCGTTCTTGGCGTACCAGTTTTTTGGTTTGTTTATCAAATAAAATGCATAATTCTAGATTGTTTTTACCAGAGGAAGTAAAGTTTTCTGAATTCTAGTCACGATGAAAACGTTTGTTAATCAATTTTTGGCTCTCATTCCGTCTAGAGCTGGCTGCAATTCGCTAAAACCTGCACTCAGCATGTATTCTAACATTGTTTCGTTTCATGGACAAATGCCAAAACGTCTAAATGTCCATTTATGTCTGTAACATTATTTTATTTATTCTTTCTATTAGAAAAAAAGGCGTATTTAGTTATTTAGAGCCCGCTAGATCCCATTGTTGAGCAAAGATTTTTCTTCTTCCAACTCTGCTTGGACTATCCGCTGTTTATATATGTTAACGGAAATGTTTGTAATCCGTCACTGTATACAATTCCTAGGAAATGTATATAGTTTTCGCTCGTGTTTTGGTCACAGAAAACCTAACAAACCTAATCTACACTACTACTCCGTGGCAAAGTTGCTTTTGTGTCTTCGCACCCGTTTTGAAACAATATTTAATACATTTCCTCCAATATCCTAGGTAATGTAAACAATTCCTAGGTTTTATAAATTTTCGTTAACTTATAAATACAAAGTATAAAGTGCAAATAATCGTTGTGCTTGATAATCACGCTAGTGCGAAACACTGAAGTTGAACATCACCACAGATTTACTGTATGTTATCCGTTAAAGTTTTATATCTATCTATACAGTATTTCCCTTCAGCCAACATTGGATGACACGGAACTCGATACCCCGTATCGTATAACCTGATCAGTGGCGCCGCTCCGGTGACAAACTTTGAAACTCGAGTAGCGAGAATAAATTATGTCAATTTATTTCAGACGCGGATCTCTTTCGAATGCGCGTCCTTTTGACAATTCAACGATAAGAAATTTTTACATAAATTGAACATTTTTCGTGCGGAAATTACTGTGAAATCCGTCGATGAGAACAGAAAATTTGCTGTTTTTAGGGTTAGGTCGGATGGATAGACGGCGGAAAGCATTTATGTTTTATAATTATTATGATTAACTTAAATTGTGTATAATAATAATTATAATATGAAATTTTAGAGAATATTTTAAAATAATACTATAGCAAACGGACCGTCTGATAATTTTATAATTTTTTTATTAATTTCTTATAATTATTATAAATAAATAAATATGGAAAAATCTTAAATGAGCTAGCCCCAAAGTAAGTTCGAGACTTGTGTTATGGGATACTAACTCAACGATACTATATTTTATAACAAATACATATATAGATAAACATTATGCGTTGCAACGCGCACTTGGGCGACTTTGAACAAAATCCTTTTAATTTATAGGTACTTCTAAACTCATTCTTCCATGCTGATCTGGGAGAAAAGAAAAAACGAAGAATGTATCAGCTGCCCTTCTTCCCGCGCAGATCGTAAGAGCCGATCTAGGAAATGGGCGAGATTTGAATCATGGTAATAGGCGATGCGGCTAGCAACCCATCACTATTTTGATTTTTTTCCATCTGAACGCCCACCACCACGCTAAGCGTGGCCTTTGGGCCTAACGGCCCTGGGCTCTGTCTACCCCGTCAGGGATATAGACGTGAAAATGTATCTGTATCTGTATTGTAAACTCAACATTTAACGAATATTATTCTCCAGCGAAAGAATGTTATACTTTAACCTCTAATGAGGATGGAAAACGATCACAGGCCGATCTGCGGCTCTGGGGAAATACTGGAAAGGGGCTCAGTTGACACTTTAGCCCGGGCGTGACCGTTTTATAGATATTTAAGACTCCCTTTTTCTTGTTACGTTAAATAAAAATAATGTTCTTAGGTTTTTACTTTTTTTAAATTACTGATATATAAGAAATTACTGTTGGGTAATACTAATAAGTATTTAACTTACGGTAATAAACAGAAGGACAAATTTATTGTCTTAGAAGTGGTATTTTAATTATAGTACTGTTTATTTCACAAAGCTTTTGACTGATATTTTAAAGACTGATGAGATTGACACAAATATATTCTATTAGATAATATACCTATATATTCTTCAAAAATCTTTTTTGTAATAAATATTTAATCGCATAAATTCTCATTTGTATGAATCAATAAAGAAAATTGAATAAGTTAGTACCTATTTGATATGTAAGTATATAACTCTTGACCTTTGTACAAATTGCTATTTGAGTATGAAAATGTCATGTTTAGTTACAAAGATTAGGCAATTTTGGCAAATCTACATAGTACTTTTCTCAAAGAATGCGAGGGTGTGTGTACTGTGTAACGTATATCATGGATAAGTACCCAAGACTGCCATGGAAAATACTTTATTGGAAGAGCTCCAAAGAAAACTCAATTATTGTGGGGCGAAAATTGTCTTTTCGTATTTTAACATTTTCTTCTTATTGAATGTCGAGATAAAAAAGAAAAGTCTGTAAATAGAATGCTCGTATTTTTATTTCTATCTTTACAAAATTCAGTCTTTGGAATAGGAAGTTGAATGAACAGAAAATTTTAAATCCCAAAATGTAGAATTTCCCGGAATGTTGATTATTTGTAGTTTCGCAAAATGCTGAATTCTTGTAAGACTAGTGGGAATAAATATGTTTTTTATAGAATTATTTTATTGAGTATTAGTACGTTTTATTCAGTTCGCAACGAACAGTAAGTATTATTATATTTTTTATTATTTCATGAAAACTCATTTCTATATTAGTAATACCTACTACAAAAGCAAATTTAATGATTTCTTTATCATCCAAACTGCCCCGAAAAAAAACTTCAGTTAACATCAGAACTTATTATTTGTATTCCGATAAATATATTTAAAAAAAATTAAAATTGGTTTAAAATGATGGACTGATCACCTCTTAAAATATTAGTATCTTAATTAAGCATCTTATATAAAATTGAAGCCAGGCCGGTGTTATAAATTCTACTTATACTATTTCTGATTTGTTTTTGGTAATTCGCTACTTCCCAACAAATCAGATGGGTACTTTTTTCTAAATATTTTCTATGAGATTTATATGAAATATAGACTAATAAAATGGCTTTATAGTTTCTTCGAGTCAAATAGCGCTCTTAATACAAGTTTGTAATGTCAAGTAGATACGTCTTCCTCGCTTAACTGCGATAAGTACTTTAAAAAAAATTAACCCCTTCACTGCGAGACTATATCATTTATCGTGCCCCCAGCGCGAGGCATGGTAAATCTCAAATATACCTATACCTACAACCAAAAACGGATATGGATACAAGTTATGTGCCAAACGAGCATTTTTTTGTCGGAAATATCCGACGTTCGCGGAAAGAGCCTGTCAATTAGGCGGATAAATCCGACGTCCGCGATTAAAGAGTTAACTGAGCTGTATCTTCGTTATTATTAGCTAATAAGAGAAAAGAAAAAAAAACGACGGGTTGCACTCTGGGAGTGCCGGCAGAAGTGAAAACTTGAATATTAACGTTGTGCATTTTTGATATACGAAACAGCAGGCGCAGGCATACATTTTCGCCGCGCCGTAGAAAGAGAGGGGGATACTCCCTCTCCTACGCCGCGCCAGCTGTCTACTCTCCATCCGTCTTACGAATTTTCGATCAGGTCACGTGTCCTGACGCGAGTTTAACATTTTTTACCCATCCAAAAATAGTGCACAACGCCGCTAAAGAAGTTTTCACTTCAAAAAACGTATACCATACCTTTTTAAAAATCTATCTAATGAACCTACGTCTGTATTAAGTCACGTCTATAACAATAATAATGTTTAAAAGAGTAAGTACCTAGTACAAATATTTAGCATATATTGTCAGGTCCAAACAAATTAAACTCAATGCCGTTTGGAGTGTAATATCGGTAAATAAATACTTCAGCCTTCTGAGGAACATTTTGGTAAATATCAAGTAAAATTTATGATGTTTCGTTTAATATTTATTGAAGGTCGGTCCCACGGACTGCTATCTGCCAGACCCAAGTGTTTAGTAGTCTGTGTTATGTTTCATTCCTCTTTCGTATGGTAATAAAGTTAGGTTTATACTACGGCGAGCGGGGTCGTAAACCGTGTAGTTAAATTATCAATTAATTAATATTTTCTCCTCTGCCTTAAATTTAATTTTACTTTGCTTATCGCATACATTCCCAGTCATTTTTTAAATATATTTTTTTTAATTTTGAGTATTATTGTATTGTATTGTATTGTAAATTCTTTGTTGAACATAAAAATTTCCAATTGATTTATTAGTATTATATCAGATTTATATTGGTATTTTATGCTGGTAAAAAAAAAATGCATAAAATTATCAGCTTCTCAGCTTCCCTTTCTCACAGGTAGATCCTAAAGTTCAACCAAGGCAAAGATAATTTATCTACTCACGATAGTCACAATACAATCAAGGGTATGGGTGTTTGTCCTACCACCGAGGTAACAGCATGATACGAGTACGCGATTTATATTTAATGTATTGTAAAGTACCTACTATGAGTTTTTGTTTCAAAAATACATAATAACAAATTTAGTTTGTATGTTAGTGTTGCAAGCATATATTGAATTTCGGAAAACAGTAACAATATCGATAGTAAGTATCGATGGTTTAGATATTGTCGATAGTTTCGATAGTTTTTAATTAATACTATCGATAGTAAAGGGAAGTACTATTTATATAGATAACTATCGATACTATTACATAATAGAAAATTTTGCTATCGATAGTTTTTCATACAAATAGTAGTTACAGTATCGATAGTATCGATACTATCGATAGTCAAACTATCGATAGTTATCTACATGCAAATGTAAATATATGTCTACCAATAAGTCCCAGTCAAATAATATTCCCAATAAGTAAATTCCAGACTGTATTTATTCGGACAAACATTCAGGGTATTTTGTTTTTTTTGATAAGAGGAAAATGTTATTTATTAAAAGCAATCCCGCTTATTATTATTTTTTCCTTCACGTCACGTCGCCTTCTGTGTTTAGGAAAAATGCCAAAGTTGAATACGAGTTTTGAAATAAAAAGATGTTAATAGGCTTTATTTCTCTTGTGATTAATATCAGAAACACACATAAAATGAATTTCGTAACTTTACGCGAAGAGTTGCTAAATTCAGGGCTTCTCAACTCATCATAAATAGCGGCCCGTTAAAAAAAAAGTATACAATTTCAAACAATTATTAACTTTATAGAACAGAAAACAACACGCAAACACCCAAACGACAGACAATACATGGCTGCCGCGGCCGCTTGCCCGTTTGGGCCGCAGTTGATATCAACTGCGTTCCTCGTACCATTAAAACGGCGAAAGCGGGAGACAAGCGACGGCCGCGATACAATTTGCGATAATTGAGCGACAGTCGTTATTCGGAGACAAATTATACTAAATCATCAACTCTCGGCGAACAGCCTATACGAGTAGGCGTATTAATGAAAATTAAGGTAAAATATGAAAATTTTAGGTAAACTTGCTGGCAAATTACGTAGGTATATTTTAATTTTTTTGTTGCAATAAAAGTAACTAAAAAGCTTTCTTCATTCCTGCACCCCTACTTACTATAAAACGTACCTAAAACTACGTCTATGTAAAAGACACTGGGCTGTTTTTGATGCGGTTTTCACTAACGTGTATCATTTCCCAGCAATGTTTAGAAGTATAATACTAACATACCTTATACTTACTTACTCGTATTATGTTGACGATTATCACCTTAACCTTTTAATTCAATTAATAATCTCTTCCCGCATAGGCCTAATTAATCTCATTTAAATTCCCTGTCACATTCCAGTTTTAAAGTCAAATTTATACTTCCAAAGTTTCAGATTATGTTTGAACTCAATTTGCATTTAAATGAACAAGCTTAGGACATGGTATTGCATTTCATTTGCATTTTCAGGACATATCAACGTCCAGGCATACTGTCGATTACTAGAATAGCCCTTTGTTTGCATTTGGATATAATATTTGCATTTTTGCGTACATTGTTTTTTATTTTACTTATTTTTTATTACTTAGATTTGGCTGCGTTTTATACCTATTATTAACGGATCTATGCATGTACCAACGTGGTTAATTATACAGCCCCTCTTTTCCTCTCCCATGGGTCTTGAGAGAGGCAGGTATGGTATCAGAAGAATGGAAAGTTTAGTCCTCTTAGAAAAAATTCACCAATTCATTTGTCCTGTCAATCCTCCTTTTAATTGTAGAGAAGGACGTATAGTCCGACGGTAGACTGAAATGTGTATATCATATCATAATCCGCTATTTTACTGTCGTGTGTTTTTGCGTAATCCTACTATCCTACTAATCTTATAAATGCGAAAGTGAGTTTGTATATTTGTTTGTTTGTTTGTTACCTCTTCACGCTCAAACTACCGAACCGATTTGGATGAAATTTCGAATGGATATAGTTTGAGTCTCGGGGAAGGACATAGGGTACTCTTTATCCCGAAATTCCCACGGGAAGCGAAGCCCGCGGGTACAGCTAGTATTTTATAAAAAAGAAAAAAATATGACTACAAGTTTTTTTTAAATTCTAACAGCAAGTAATTCACGCAGCAGCATTTAACATTTCTAATATAAAAGTGGAAGCGTAATGGGGAGATCTCACTATCTCTTTCATACGCGCGAAACCTAATAGCAATGACGTAAAGAACGCTGTACGTGCATCCTTTTTCTGTTACTTGACAGTTTTTGTTTTCGGTTTTCGATTATGTGACTTATTGATATTAATAATGAAAATAATTTATGAAAATACCGTATTATTTAGATAAACGTTCTTTGAGAAAAGTTGCAAAGTATCACGAACTAAATTCAGCTTCAAAAGGTTAAGTTTATTTATTAGAACTTATAGAAACCAAATCTGTATTTTAGAAGTCGCTGAAATAACTCCAGTTAATTAATTAAAGAGAAACTCACTATTGAAAAGTGTATTTCTAAATGAGAAGTGTATTGTGTGCAAGTGTATGAGATTTAAAAGCAAATAACCGGAATAATACAAAACAAAATGAAGTCAAAACAAAATGCATTCTCAATTTCCTTTACGCGTTAATAGCGTGCATTTTAATTAAGTTCTATTAATTATTTTGCATATATAAACTGGCCCAAGCCTCCTCGACCCCGGGGCGAAATATAATCTTCTTGTAGTATTTAATGTCCGCTTTTGCTCATTAGCAATAAGAATGGTGAGACAAAATACTTATTGTTATTTTAAAGCCTGTTTGAAATTTATTTTCAGATGTTTGTCTGATTTACTTTTTTATTTTTATCATTGATGTCTTATGATATCTTTTAAAACGAAGAAGATAGCTATCTTTATAATATTTTTTTGCCCAAAGCAAGTTTATTAATGTTGCATACAATTTAAGCAAAAGATGACTTGGTTAAACAAATCTTCAACCTTACAATTGATTTATTGCTTCAATTTAATCGTATTTACCAACAATCAAGAAACTAGCACTTTGTACATTATTTCGCTAGTCTAAACGTCAAAACAAACATTGTCTATGAAATCGCACGTCGTGACGTCATAGTTTCTTGGGGTCATAGCGATCCTCAAATTAGTTTTTCTGCATTATAAAAAATATAAAAACACGTCGAAAATGAATACATGACAAGTGAAATTATTTTGTGACGTTTAATTCCCATATGTATAAATAAAAAAAAAAAAAAAAAAAATTGTTTTAAACCCTGGATAGGTACCTATTGGCCCTATGTTATAGTTCTGACTTACATTATTTCTTTTCAGGTGCTTCTAGTCCACGAAGCTTCTAAAGGCAGCTTCTCACGGGTATTTGACCTCGAGGCAGGAGATGACGCGGAACCTGGGACTCCGCGGACGTCGCCGTACGAAAGTCGGTTTCCGATCAACATTGGTATCACAGGCTATGTTGCGACTACTGGAGAGGTAATAAACAAATCTAAATTGTAAGGGCTCTAACACACGAGTGACATTATGACCGCGAACGCGGTGACTGTTGGTGGCGATCGCCGACTGTCGCCAACCAGGGTCGCGGGCATGGTATATTGTCGGTCGTCTATTAGAGCCCTTGTCAAGGAATACAAAAAATTGGCAATTGGCATAATAATATTTTGAAAACGTATAAACGAATTAAATAGGTAGAACACCACTCAACCGCTTTCACTAACCCCATATAGCTTGAATCTGGGGACGATGGACGTAAATTCACAATAGATAATAAATAAATTTGTTCAACTGTTACAAACTAAATACATAACGAATATAAAAATGAAAACTGTCTTATAGTTAGTATGCCACTATAGCACAAATAGGCTACAGCTCAGCTCGATGTAGCTCAAGCGAAAAAAAAATACAAGCGTGCCCACACTGATAATCAAACTAAAAATCGATAAATAATATATTATAATTGTAAGCGACGACGCCACGTCGGAGTCGGTAAATATTCAAAGTGCAAATATTCTGCGTACAATATAAAAATAGTTTGCAGCACGTGTAAAATACAATAGATAAGTACTCGTAGATAGGAGCGTCTGTAAAAGAATGATATTGAAAGAGTATTTCCTAGAATAAATCTCAAAATAGGCGCATGGGCATTGACGCGGGGAGGAAAACTAGACGGAATTAAGTTTATTTTAGCTTTGGTAACGGTAGCTAAATGAAATAAATATAGTAGTGTGAATATTCATCGTCAGCATTTTTCTAGTCTGAGAGAAAAGAAAACATTTAATGTATTAGATGGTTCTCTCTCGAATGTCGTAAAAGTTCACTAAGGAGCTGGGCAAACGCCTAGGGATCTTTATCTTGAGGCTAGCAATCTCTTTTTGTAACTGAAACATGGGGGGTTGACATCAGGAACGCTGTCGGTCCAAGATATAAAACAGCACTACCAAATCGTTTTGCTTCCAGATTTTCTACTCCGCTTACCCTTGGAGAAGAAAATGCTGGAAACATTTGATGCCTTGGAGCGTAGAATGCAACTGGGAATATGCTTATATTATGATAGTTTGCTCGGTTTTCTTTTTAATAATACCTATATTATTTTACAACTTAGAGTTTAAGAATGTTTTTATTTTTACCAAAATTAAAAAAAGCCAAAGTTTTTTGTTTAAAAGTAATAAATTACATACATTATAAAGGAGGCTTATGCTCAGCAGTGAATCGTTGAGAGCTGACGATGATGATGATATTACTATATTGTATTTTATGTGTCCATATATTTTCATTAAATATATGTATAAAGTAACGTTTTCAAAATATTTCCAGACGGTGAACATTGCAGATGCGTATTTGGACCCTCGGTTTGATGCGTCTGTGGACGATGGCACGGGATTCAAACACAACACCATCCTATGCATGGCCATCAAGAATTCTGAAGGCAGAATTATTGGAGTCATACAGGTAAGGAATCAATAAGCTTCAGTTTTTTTTACACTTGCATCGACCTTAAAAACCCTGTATCCATTTTTTTCTAAACAATTTGACCACCTCTACGTTTCGAATCGAAAAAGAAATATAAAAATATAACGATTTATATTTTGTAGAAGAAATTTAAATAATAATTACAACGTTCCCGTGTAACATTTCAAAAGGCGAAAGCAAAGAACCCTTCTGTACAAAAGGTCTAAAAAAATATTTAGATACTCCATGATACTGATATTGAACAATGACTAACCATATTTAAAAATCTAAAGGTAGATTACAGCATTTGTTATTGTATGTGCGAAAAATATACATATACTTATAATATTGCCATAAACTGAATCTGCCTTTAGTAGGTAATTATTAAGTTCACTGTTTCTTCGTGCACCTCATAAAATATTTCGTGTTTTATGATACTGAAATTTACTAAAGTTAAATTAAACTAGCAGTGCAGTGCGACTTGCAAACCACACTGTTCCGTGTTTTTGAGGAATTATTTTCAGGACATAGCTTTTGCCTTAACGAATTGTACGAATGAACCAGTTTTTGGTATACTACTATAAAGCAGGTATGTCCTTAAAAACTGGTATTTTGAAGGAAAAATAGTTGTCACATTACCACGTTACTCGGTATTTTTCACAATGTCTCATTTCGTTATTTATTTTCTTGACTTTCTACTGCATCTTGAATGCTCACAAAAAGTCCTATATATTATTTATTAAAATTGGGTACATGCCTGGGTCAAAAATAAATTGTTCGATACAGCTCTAAAATAAAACGTTGCAAAATAGTGTCTCTTTTCATTGATTATATCCATTTTCAACATAATTGCAGAAAACTGATACCTGTAGTTCATACAAATCCCATAGAAGATGTTTGTTTTGACGTTTAGAAAAAAGTGTTTGTTTATCCCGTATCTCTTCCAGTTAACCGGCCAGTAATTGAGAGGAATGTTTACTTATTATGCGTGTGTAAAGTGTCTGATTTGACACCTTTAATGCCTTAAAACCCTTCATAAAAATATTTTTATATGTACTCTGTTGGATCTAAGCAAAGGCAAAGATGTACTAACTCTAAAGTTCTACTCACATGAGACCGCTGTCTTCCAAGTTCCAGCGTACCAAAGGGATAATTCAAATAAACTTGAACAAACACAGTGACAGGTTTAGAAACTACGACTTTTCGAAATATTCCTCACTAAAATTGTCAGGGACAAACACAGGGGAAAGCTTTAAACGAAGTTTGTAGATGTGTGACTATGTGCTCACTTCTTTATAAAATAAACGATATTAAAATTTAAGCAATGCCACAGTATTAATAATAGTATTAATAGCAATGTATAATATTTTAGCGCTATCAATACGCTACAGCTTGACATTATTTTAAAATTTTGAATTCTAAAAATTAAATTTAAAATTATGATAATATGACATAACAAACAATGTATTCTTTGTCCAAATTAACTTTAAATATTAATTTAATTGTTAGTCCTTTGAGAAAATGCTGCAGTGCAGTTTGTTACCGCTTCTTCTGCACTAGCGCTTTGGAAGCTGTAGTAAACTTAGTTGTAAGTAAACATTTGACGTCAATAATTGTGCAACAAAACAATGATGATTATTAAGAGGTATATAAATATCCAATGATAATAAAGATATATTTGATTAAATTGTTGAATTTAAATTTGCTTAGAATAAGATCGAAAAAGAAAGCTAAATAAGAAGATACAGGTTTATTTACCAAGCAAATTAAAAACACCCGACTTTTAAGCGTAACTTCGACGACTCCATAACCTTTGAACCGCTTAACTGATTTCGCGTAAAAACCGCATCGAAATTAGACGTTTGAGACCTGCGATGCCACAGACACACTTTCAGGGATTGGTTTGGCAGGGATTTGGAAATCACAAGGATTGGTAAATATTCTTACAGTGCAGCGAATTCGGTACAATTTGGAACAAGATAGAGTTTTAATATTAGATGATATTTATTAAAGTACTTATAATATAAAGTAAGGGTCAGTTCAGACTGAGACGCGACGCGACGCGGCGTGGTGCGCGCTTTGAAGAAAAATAGAACTTGTTTACTACTTAAAAAGATACAATTTTCAGTGTCACGTACAACGCCGCGCTGCACCGCGCTGCGCAGCGCGGCGCAGTGAAATTGGTACCTTTTTAAGTAGTAAACAAGTTCTATTTTTCTTCAAAGCGCGCAGTACGTCGCGTCGCTTCGCGTCTCAGTCTGAATTGACCCTAAAGGTATTAATACTCATTTTAAAGATATTAAAGTAATAACCATAGGTCCAAGCCCCATGTGGGTTGAGTGATTTTCGTATAAACCGCAAAAGATTTCTTATTTCTGTAATAATCGTAATACATTTCATCTGTCGTGTTATTTAATTTTATCGTAAATGTAAGCGGTAAGTACCTTCTGTAACGCGACGTTATAAACGTAATGTAATTTTTTTGTTATTTAAATTCTACATCAATACTTTTTCTACACCAATTTATGTCAAATGATAATAACAACACAAAGAAGACTATTATTTTATAAGGCTTCAAATAATTATCTTTATTAACTTTGTTAAAAATAATACATACTTAAACGAATGAAAGAAATTCATTCAAAAAAAGATGTTTTCTACGCATATTCTCAAACTATGAGTACAGACATATAAATTCATATTTATTTCTTGTTTGAAAATAGTTTTACGTATTCTTCATAATATATTACCTACATTAACCAACTAATAAATTAATATTGCAGCACAATCGGGAATCAAATGGCATCCGTTTACCTTTGACACTTGAGTTATAAAGCCCATTTATATCATGGCCAATCGGCTAGAAATTATTGTAATGACATATAACATATTGACGAGGGCTTAGTGCGGATTGTGGTCACTTATCATAGGGTTATTCTGGAGAGATAGGAATATAAGTTACTGTCTTCTTCTTATCGTGTGTGTTAGTGACTAACACTAGTGTCAGAGTTTTTAAACCGCCTTAAAGGCCTCTGACATGGTTTTAGGTAACGACCAATGTCAAAGACAGTGACCGGGACCGACGGCTTAACGTGCCCTCCGAAGCACGGATCATCTTATTTATCAGACAATCAGGTGATCAGCCTGCAATGTCCTGACCAAACTAGGGCAACAACACAAAGTCGTTGCCTCCGCCGGGAATCGAACCCGCGACCTCCGGGTATGAGTCGAACGCTCTAACCACTACACCACGGAGGCAGTTTAAGTTTAAGTTTAATATAAGTTACTGTTAAATTGCAAGATAGAAGTGATAAAATGTGTAATTTGTTAGGAATATATGAAAGTCTCGATAATGTTTTCCCTTTTATGATTTTTCACAATGTTTGTACTCTTATGTTTATTCTTTCGTGTGTCCTGACCGATACTAGGTAAAACCCTTCTTATTTTCATTCTTTAATACAGTAGCAAGTAAAAAATAAAAAACAGAAACTTTTTTTTGTACACTCTATGTACTTTTTACTTTTTTTGCAAACAGAGCTAAAAGCCGGCTTCATATTTGACTGCCAAAATTCGTACAATAATACACAACATTTGTACACACGCGTCTGTGTGTAAATAAAACACTAGCTTTTCGGGCGCTGCGCGGGCTGCAAGCAGCCCGCGGTTCATCGTGGGGCTGTTGAGGTAGGCTAAGATATGTTTCCAGTTCAGAAAATGGGTAAGTTTGTATGGAGGAAAATTGTCTTTGTATGGCGGCCATCTTGGATTTTGAAAAAAAATAAAAAACAAATGACGATCGTCAAATTGCTTATAACCCCCTACATTATGGAAAAAAAAACACACCCCTAACCCTAACCGTTTTCGCAGGCCGTACCCCTTCCACATCAGGTTTCTGCAGATCTTCAAATGTCAGATTTTTCTGGTACTCACTGGAGCACCCTCTATACGACCACACATCAACCTTAACCCCACCAACCCCGCAACAGGGCAAACAACTATGTCAATCAGTCAGTCAGTGAGTGAGTGGTAATGTAGGTTTATAGTATAACTAGCTTTTCGGGCGTTGCGCGGGCTGCAAGCAGCCCGCGGTCTTTCGTGCGGCTGTTGAGGTAGGGTAAGACATGTTTCCAGTTCAGAAAATGGGTAAAAATTGCAGTCAGCAAAGGAAACATCATAATATGTGTGGGGGCGGCCATCTTGGATCCAAAATCGGAATGCAGTTTCGAGTTCCGCGGGGTGCTTTATTGCATGCAAAATTTCAGACCCCTACGAAGTCCCAGTGAGACGTTATAAAAGAAATAACTTTAATTTTCTAAAATCCAGACGCCATCTTGGATTCCAAAAAAAATTTTGAATTTAGGTTTTTGGGGTCAAATTACTTATAGATATCGATTTTCAGCCAAATCGCAAGCAGTTGACTTACGGCGGCCATCTTGGATTTCTAAAAAAAAAAAGACGCTGCGCTTTGTGATAGTGGCTCGGGCTTCGCCCTCGCCCGCAGCTCGCCCTTCGGGCTCGCATCACTCGGCCTGCGGCCTCGTGAAAATTACTTTTGGGGGGGGGGGAGCTCGGGCTTCGCCCTCGCTCCACAGCTCGGCCTGCGGCCTCGCGGGAGCGCTTCGCCTTCGGCCTTCGGCCTCAGGCTGCGCCAAGTTACTTGATGGGCCGTTTGTATGAAATTTGTATGGAGGGGAATTGTCCATGTATGGCGGCCATCTTGAATTTTAAAAGAAATCAAAAAACAAATGATGCTCGTAAAATTGCTTGCAACCCCCTACATTTTGGAAAAAAAATCACGCCGCCAACCCCAACCGTCTTTGCAGGCCGTACCCCTTCCACATCAGGATTCCGCAGATCCTCAAATGTCAGATTTTTCTGGTACTCACTGGAGCACCCTCTATACGACCATACATCAACCGAAACCCCACCAACCCCGCAACAGGGCAAACAACTATGTCAATCAGTCAGTGAGTCAGTGGTATTGTAGGTTTATATATTATAACTAGCTTTTCGGGCGCTGCGCGGGCTGCAAGCAGCCCGCGGTCTTTCGTGCGTCTGTTGAGGTAGGGTAAGACATGTTTCCAGTTCAGAAAATGGGTAAAAACTGCAGTCAGTATGGGAAACATCAAAATATGTGTGGGGGAGGTCATCTTGGATCTAAAATTTGATTTCAGTTCCGAGTTCCGCGGGGTGCTTTACCCCCACATGCAAAATTTCAGACCGCTACGAAGTCCCATTGAGACGTTATAAACGAAATAAGTTTAATTTTTGAAAGTCCAGACGCCATCTTGGATTCCAAAAAAAATATTAAATCTGGGTTTTTGGGGTCAAATTACATATAGATATCGATTTTCAGCCAAATCGCAAGCAGTTGACTTTCGGCGGCCATCTTGGATTCTCAAAAATTAAAAAAATTTGACTGCGCTTTGGGAAGTGGCTCGGGCTTCGCCCTCGCCCGCAGCTCGCCCTTCGGGCTCGCATCGCTCGGCCTACGGCCTCGTGAAAATTACTTGGGGGGTGGGGGGGGGCGCAGAGGAGGTGGGGGGGAGCTCGGCCTTCGGCCTCGCTCGGCAGCTCGGCCTGCGGCCTCGCGGTGGGGCTTCGCCTTCGGCCTCCGGCCTCAGGCTGCGCCAAGTTACTTGGAATATTTGTATGAAATTTGTATGGAGGGAAATTGTCCATGTATGGCGGCCATCTTGGATTTTGAAAAAAATTAAAAAACAAATGACGGTCGTCAAATTGCTTATAATCTTCTATATTATGGAAAAAAAATCACACCCCTAACCCCAACTGTCTTCGCAGGCCGTACCCCTTCCACATCAGGTTTCCGCAGATCCTCAAATGTCAGATTTTTCTGGTACTCACTGGAGCACCCTCTATACGACCGCACATCAACCTAAACCCCACCAACCCCGCAACAGGGCAAACAACTATGTCAATCAGTGAGTGAGTCAGTGGTATTGTAGGTTTATATATTATAACTAGCTTTTCGGGCGCTGCGCGGGCTGCAAGCAGCCCGCGGTTCATCGTGGGGCTGTTGAGGCAGGCTAAGACATGTTTCCAGTTCAGAAAATGGGTAAGTTTGTATGGAGGAAAATTGTCCTTGTATGGCGGCCATCTTGAATTTTGAAAAAAAAAAAAAAACAAATGACGCTCGTCAAATTGCTTACAATCTCCCACATTTTGGAAAAAAAATCACGCCCCTAACCCCAACCGTTTTTGCAGGCCGTACCCCTTCCACATCAGATTTCTGCAAATCCTCAAATGTCAGATTTTTCTCGTACTCACCGGAGCACCCTCTATACGACCCTACATCAAACTAAACCCCACCAACCCCGCAACAGGGCAAACAACTATGTCAATCAGTCAGTGAGTCAGTCAGTGGTAATGTAGGTTTATATATTATAATTATAACTAGTGTTTCGGGTGCTGCGCGTGCTGCAAGCAGCACGCGGTTTTTCGTGCGGCGCTTGTTGGCTAAGAAATGTTTCCAGTTCAAAAAATGGGTGAAAACTGCAGTCGGTTGAGAAAACATGAAAAAATGTGTGGGCGGCCATCTTGGATCCAAAATCCGAATGCAGTTTCGAGTTCCTTGAGGTTTTTTTCCCCCACATGCAAAATTTCAGACCGCTACGAAGTCCCAGTGAGACGTTATGAACGAAATAAATTTCATTTTCTAAAATTCAGACGCCATCTTGGATTCCAAAAAAAAATTCAAATTTGGATTTTTCTTCTCAAAAAACATATAGACATTGATTTTCAGCCAAATCGCAAGCATTAGACTTTCGGCGGCCATCTTGGATTTCCAAAAATTAAAAAAACTTGGCGCTTACGAGAGTGGCTCGGGCTTCGCCCTCGCCCGCAGCTCGCCCTTCGGGCTCGCGTCACTCGGCCTGCGGCCTCGTTATGGGGGAAAATTACTTGAGGGAGGGGGAGGGGGGGGGTGAAGGGGGGGCTCGGCCTTCGGCCTCGCCACGGAGCTCGCGAGCCGGCTTCGCCCTCGGCCTTCGGCCTCGGGCTGCGCCAAGTTACTTGGGGGGGCCGTTTGTATGAAATTTGTATGGGGGGAATTTTTTTTATGAAAATTAAAAAAAAAAATACTGGCTCTGGTAATTGATCAGATACCCCTTTCATTTTGTCTACGGGGTCAAATCTCCAGGTCCAACCGTTTAGCCAGGCCGTACCCCTTCCACATCAGGTTTCTGCAAATCCTCAAATGTCAGATTTTTCTGGTACTCGACCCCTTCACCCCTATACGTTCCACCATAAACCATCACCCCTACTATTTGGCAACCGGTCAAACAACTATGTCAATCAGTGAGTCAGTCAGTGGTAAGTGTAGCTATATATAATATAACTAGCTTTTCGGGCGCTGCGCGGGCTGCAAGCAGCCCGCGGTCTTTCGTGCGGCTGTTGAGGTAGGCTTAAATATGTTTCCAGTTCAGAAAATGGGTAAGTTTGTATGGGGCGAAATTGTCCTTGTATGGCGGACATCTTGGATTTTGAAAAAAATCAAAAAACAAATGACGGTCGTCAAATTGCTTATAATCTTCTACATTATGAAAAAAAAATCACGCCCCTAACCCTAACCGTCTTCGCAGGCCGTACCCCTTCCACATCAGGTTTCTGCAAATCCTCAAATGTCAGATTTTTCTGGTACTCACTGGAGCACCCTTTATACGACCACACATCAAACTAAACCCCACCAACCCCGCAACAGGGCAAACAACTATGTCAATCAGTGAGTCAGTCAGTGGTATTGTAGGTTTATATATTATAATATAACTAGTGTTTCGGGTGCTGCGCGTGCTGCACGCAGCACGCGGTTTTTCGTGCATCTATTGAGGTAGACTAAGAAAAGTTTCCAGTTTAGAAAATGGGTAAAAACTGCAGTCAGTTGAAGAAACATGAAAAATGTGTGGGCGGCCATCTTGAATCCAAAATCTGAATGCAGTTTCAAATTTCGCGGGATAATTTACCCTAGTAAAGAAAATTTCAGACCCATATGAAGTCCCAGTGAGACGTTATGAACGAAATAAGTTTAATTTTCGAAAATACAGACGCCATCTTGGACTCCAAAAAAAAAAAAAAAATTCCGATTTTCTGACCCAAAACACGTATAGATATTGATTTTCAGCCAAATCGCAAGCAGTTCATTTTCGGCGGCCATCTTGGATTTCCAAAAATAAAAATAAAATGCGGCGCTTACTGTAGTGGCTCGGGCTTCGCCCTCGCCCGCAGCTCGCCCTTCGGGCTCGCATCACTCGGCCTGCGGCCTCGTGAAAATGACTTGGGGGTGGGAGGGGGGGGGGGGGGTGAAAGGGGAGGAGAGGGGCTCGGCCTTCGGCCTTGCCACGGAGCTCGCCCTTCGGGCTCGCCTCGCTCGGCCTCTGGCCTCGCGAGCCGGCTTCGCCCTCGGCCTTCGGCCTCGGGCTGCGCCAAGTTACTTGGGGGCCGTTTGTATGAAATTTGTATGGGGGGGAATTGTCCATGTATGGCGGCCATCTTGGATTTCGAAAAAAATCAAAAAACAATTGACGCTCGTCAAATTGCCCACGACCCCCTACATTTTGGAGAAAAAAACACGACCCCAACCCCAACCGTTTTCGCAGGCCGTACCCCTTCCACATCAGGTTTCCACAAATCCTCAAATGTCACATTTTTCTGGTACTCACTGGAGCACCCTCTATACGACCACACATCAACCAAAACCCCACCAACCCTGCAACAGGGCAAACAACTATGTCAATCAGTCAGTGGTAAGTGTAGCTATATATAATATAACTAGTGTTTCGGGTGCTGCGCGTGCTGCAAGCAGCACGCGGTTTTTCGTGCGGCGGTTGTTGGCTAAGAAATGTTTCCAGTTCAAAAAATGGGTGAAATCTGCAGTCAGTTGAGAAAACATGAAAAAATGTGTGGGCGGCCATTTTGGATCCAAAATCCGAATGCAGTTTCGAGTTCCTTGAGGTGCTTTACCCCCATATGCAAAATTTCAGACCCCTACGATGTCCCAGTGAGACGTTATGAACGAAATAAATTTCATTTTCTAAAATTCAGACGCCATCTTGGATTCCAAAAAAAATTCAAATTTGGATTTTTCTGCTCAAAAAACATAAAGATATTGATTTTCAGCCAAATCGCAAGCATTTGACTTTCGGCGGCCATCTTGGATTTCCAAAAATTAAAAAAAAACCGGCGCTTACGAGAGTGGCTCGGGCTTCGCCCTCGCCCGCAGCTCGCCCTTCGGGCTCGCGTCACTCGGCCTGCGGCCTCGTGATGGGGGGAAATTACTTGAGGGGGGGGGGGGGAAGAGGGGCTCGACCTTCGGCCTCGCCACGGAGCTCGCCCTCCGGGCTCGCGAGGCGGCTTCGCCCTCGGCCTTCGGCCTCGGGCTGCGCCAAGTTACTTGGGGAGGCCGTTTGTATGAATTTGTATGGGGGGAAATTTTTTTTTATGAAAATTAAGAAAAAAAATACTGGCTCTGGTAATTGATCAGATACCCCTTTCATTTTGTCTATGGGGTCAAATCTCCAGGTCCAACCGTTTAGCCAGGCCGTACCCCTTCCACATCAGGTTTCCGCAAATCCTCAAATGTCAGATTTTTCTGGTACTCGACCCCCTCACCCCTATACGTTCCACCATAAACCATCACCCCTACTATTTGGCAACCGGTCAAACAACTATGTCAATCAGTGAGTCAGTCAGTGGTAAGTGTAGCTATATATAATATAACTAGCTTTTCGGGCGCTGCGCGGGCTGCAAGCAGCCCGCGGTCTTTCGTGCGGCTGTTGAGGTAGGGTAAGACATGTTTCCAGTTCAGAAAATGGGTAAAAACTGCAGTCAGTAAAAAAAACATCAAAATATGTGTGGGGGCGGCCATCTTGGATCCAAAAACTGATTGCACTTTTGAGTTCCGCGGGGTGTTTTACCCCCATGTACAAAATTTCAGACTCCGACGAAGTCCCAGTGAGACGTTATAAACGAAATAAGTTGAATTTTCAAAAATCCAGACGCCATCTTGGATTCCAAAAAAAAAGTTGAATTTGGATTTTTGGGGTCAAAACACATATAAATATCGATTTTCAGCCAAATCAGAGGCAGTTGACTTTCAGCGGCCATCTTGGATTTCCAAAATTTAAAAAAAAGCGGCGCTTGTGGGAGTGGCTCGGGCTTCGCCCTCGCCCGCAGCTCGGCCTGCGGCCTCGCGGTGGAGGGCTTTGCTTTTGGTCTTTGGCCTCTGGCTGCGCCAAGTTACTTGGGGAGCCGTTTGTATGAAATTTGTATGGAGGAAAATTGTCCATGTATGGCAGCCATCTTGAATTTTGAAAAAAATAAAAAAACAAATGACGCTCGTCAAATTGCTTACAACCCTCTACATTTTGGAAAAAAAATCACGCCCCCAACCCTAACGGTTTTCGCAGGCCGTACCCCTTCCACATCAGGTTTCCGCAAATCCTCAAATGTCAGATTTTTCTGGTACTCACTGGACCACCCTCTATACGACCACACATCAACCTAAACCCCACCAACCCCGCAACAGGGCAAACAACTATGTCAATGAGTCAGTCAGTGAGTGGTAATGTAGGTTTATATATTATAACTAGCTTTTCGGGCGCTGCGCGGGCTGCAAGCAGCCCGCGGTTCCTCGTGGGGCTGTTGAGGTAGTCTAAAATATGTTTCCTATTCAGAAAATGGGTAATTTTGTATGGAGGAAAATTGTCCTTGTATGGCGGCCATCTTGAATTTTGAAAGAAATCAAAAAACAAATGATGCTCGTCAAATTGCTTGCAACCCCCCACATTTTGGAAAAAAATTCACGCCCCCAACCCCAACCGTCTTTGCAGGCCGTACCCCTTCCACATCAGGATTCCGCAGATCCTCAAATGTCAGATTTTTCTGGTACTCACTGGAGCACCCTCTATACGACCACACATCAACCTAAACCCCACCAACCCCGCAACAGGGCAAACAACTATGTCAATCAGTCAGTGAGTGGTATTGTAGGTTTATATATTATAATATAACTAGCTTTTCGGGCGCTGCGCGGGCTGCAAGCAGCCCGCGGTTTTTCGTGCGGCTGTTGAGGTAGGCTTAATAACTTGTCCAGTTGAGAAAATGGGTAAAAACTGAAGTCAGTATAGGAATATCGATTTTCAGCAAAATCGGAGGCAATTGACTTTCGGCGGCCATCTTGGATTTCCAAAAAAAAAAAAAAAGACGCTGCGCTTTGTGATAGTGGCTCGGGCTTCGCCCTCGCCCGCAGCTCGCCCTTCGGGCTCGCATCACTCGGCCTGCGGCCTCGTGAAAATTTCTTGTAGGGGGAGGGGGGGTGTCAAAGGGGGGGGGAGGGGGAGCTCGGGCTTCGCCCTCGCTCCACAGCTCGGCCTGCGGCCTCGCAGGGGCGCTTCGCCTTCGGCCTTCGGCCTCAGGCTTCGCCGAGTTACTTGTGGGGCTGTTTGTATTAAAATTTGTATGGAGGGGAATTGTCCATGTATGGCGGCCATCTTGAATTTTGAAAAAAATAAAAAAACAAATGACGCTCGTCAAATTGCTTACAACCCTCTATATTTGGGAAAAAAAATCACGCCCCCAACCCCAACCGTCTTCCTAGGCCGTACCCCTTCCACATCAGGTTTCCGCAAATCCTCAAATGTCAGATTTTTCTGGTACTCACTGGAGCACCCTCTATGCGACCGCACATCAACCTAAACCCCACCAACCCCGCAACAGGGCAAACAACTATGTCAATCAGTCAGTGAGTGGTATTGTAGGTTTATATATTATAATATAATAAAATAATAAAATAATAGGGCTAGCGTAGACCGTTTGAGGTTTTCTCCGACAGTCTTTCTGTGTCATTATTTTATGACAGTTCTTAAGCTATGACAGAGTCGTAGCAACAAACCTACGTAGTTTTACGTAGAAACTTTTCTCAGAAGATATTATAACGCTATTCCTTACGATAATATTCGATATATGAGCAAAAATCTGACTAAAGGTTCCTTCAACCCTTCACCCTCAGCGTATTCTCCACCCACCCACTTGATGACTTTTAGCGTGTTTTTCTGGACACGATTTTCAAAATTACACGAATTATTTCCCCTGATTGCCTATTTTCGGCTTAATTTAACTAGGCTATATTACACCAATTTACGGGGGATACCCAGAAATTCATAAAATCTGGGCCCAAATATTGTTACTTATGCTCCTATTTACTGGATTTTCATTAAGCCTTCTAATTATCAAATACACAGGTACACAAATATTACGCTCTGTTTAGTGAGATATTTCGGTATTATCTTGCTTGGAGCAAATTTCCAATTAGTTTCATGAAAATGTACTAACGAGCAACCTGCATGCACTAAAGTTGCGCTTACATTAACACAAGCTAATATTCCTAGTCGGATTAATATTCGTACGTGCAAGTATGATCTACGATACAGCCTTGTGTAATTGTTGAGCTTTCAGAACATTTGTTTTTCTGAGTGTCACTTGATTTTCTGGAGTTTTTTTATTTATTTACTCCTTATCTGCACATCTGGTTGAACTAGTGTGTCAAGGGGTAATCCTGAATTTCCCGTAAACCACCAGAACAAGCCAAGTATACAATTTACGGCTTAGAGTTAAGAGTGGCAGCGTGCCGCCCCTGGTCGGCCATTGTCAATGCAATGCTGTCACTAAATGTCATGCGACGGTCGCTGAAGATCGCGGACTGTTGCGCGACCGATCTCCAGTCAAGGTCAAGCACATTTTTAATGTTGTTCGTCTGTAAGAGACCTAACGTCGCCTTACTGATAAACTTTTGTCATATTAAAATTTGTACGGAAAGTATAATTGCGAGATTGCAATGTGGTCGAATCTGAAATGAGAAAATTCGTAAGAAAACGAAAGCCACTGACATAGCCCAGCGGATAAGTTCGTTGAAATGGCAGTGGGCGGGGCGGCACCTAGCGTGACGAACCGATAACCGTTGAGGTAAATAGATTCTCAAAAGGCGATCAAACGCCAGGAGATCAGACGAGGTCGCCTGATCTACAAGCAATCTTGGTCAGGTGACCAAAATTACAGGAAAGCGCTGCATGTAGGTTACTCTAGAAAGAAAATCCTTGGGAGAGGCTTACGTCCAGCAGCGGGCCTTACGCGGCTGTAATAATTGATAACGAGTGCTTTCTCAACTCTGTGATTTATTAAAAATAGCACTTGTATTGATTTGTAAATTAAAAGTTTAAAGCCTCATATTGAGTCACAAAGATTATAAATAGAACTAAATTTTAACATTTGATGTTTTCTTTTGTTGTTGCTGAAAGTAATTTGCACTTACACGATAGTCCGATGATATTTATAGCACGAAAGTATTAATATAGTTATGAGCAAGTCACGCTTCCTTTAGTGACGTTAACTGGACGTAGCTACATCTGCTTTCGGCGGTAAGTTTCCATTAGGTAACATTTGTAATGTAAAGTAGCCTATTTGCATGTTGCATCCTATTGCATTTATGAAATGTTGCTTGAATTCAACTCTCTCTCTCTCTCCCATCTCAGCGTTTTTCTAGTTGAATCTCCAGCTGTAAAGCTGTGAAACCTATAATCCTTCCTGGCTTTTTTGCTCTGGTTGTAAGACTAATGTAATTTTTGCTTGAATTAAAAGTTCAGCCAAAGTACCAAAATTAATTTTTCAAAACTAAAAACTGACATTAACCCCCAAAATACACGCAGAAGCACGTGACAAGTACGCCCTTTTGTCGCCTTCTTTCAAAGATGAGCAAAGATGTAAAAGATGAAAGATCAGATAAAGATAAAGCAATATGGTACTATCCTAGGCTAGAAACCACATGGCACAAAATTTCGGTGCTCCAAGCGAGTCATTTTAAATTAACACGATTATTTAGACTTACAAACGAATGTTGTATAAACCTACGATTTCAGTCACCATTATCGTCACCGGTGTAAACTGGACGTAAATGAAAACATTACACTAGCACGTTTTCAAATTGATATTTACGAATCCTATAAATACTCATGACCGGGCAATGCCTTGCTAATTGCAATCCAAAACGGCGCGTGTTATAACCAATATTAAATGCTCAATAGGCGTATTTTGCCGTTTGATTTAAAATAAACAAGAGTAGAAAACCGTTTTATTTCGACTGAAATCATAAAATTATTCGTAGCAACCGTATAAAAACACTTTAGAGTCCTGTTTGGTTATGGACATAGTGTTTAATAAGACATTATTATTAAATGCAGTCTGGTTGTATGATCATCAAACTAATGATTAAAGGTTTTTAGCAAATTATAAAAAAAAACCGGCCAATTGCGAGTCGCAATCGCCCACAAAGTTTTCTATACCACTACCATCTACATAAAATCACGTTTGTTATACGGGAGCCTCGCTTAAATTTTATTTTATTCTGTTTTTCGTATTTGTTGATACAGCGGCAACAGAAATACATTATCTGTAAAAAATTAAACTGTCTAGCTATCACGGTTTATGAGATACAGCCTGGTGACAGACGGACGGACAGAGGGTCTGCGGAGTCTTAGTAATAGGGTCCCGTTTTTACCCTTTGGGTACGAAACCCTAAAAAGATCGCACTTATGAGGCACTATATGATTGACTCCCTTCCTCTCCCTAGTTCGCTTATAAAATATTATATTGGTACATATTTCATACAGGTAAGTTCTAAGAATCGTAGTGTGTGTGACATAAATAAAATAAAAATCATTAATTCTCAGACAATTAAAGTCCATACAAATAAACAAACAAATTTCATATGTGAAAGAAAGTTGAAAAAAAAAGATACAATCCATCAACCGAAGATTCACTGTGTGACATGTAATACATGCAACTCAGTGAATCTCTTGAAGATAGCTGCATCCATCCTGTCCATAGTAAAGCTAGCTATGATTTTTCTACCATTAGCGTGAGGCGAATTTTACACCAAATATTCTTAATGTAGTTTCACATACATTCAGAAACATTAATTTATGTAACATTCAGAAACAAAAAATAATTTTGAAAATATAAAGTGAAGTTAAAGACTCTTTCATGAGTGGATGGCAGTATAATGCTCAGAAAAGGAACGTGTGGAAAGAACAGGGGGAGGCCTTCGCCCAGCAGTGGGACACTAGCACAGGGTAATAAAAAAAATAAAAAAAGTGAAGTTAAAATTAACATTGTTACCCACACTGCATATGCGTATATGCGTATGCGACGTGGTCAGTGTGACACCAGCACGAGCGGATTACGCATTCCGCCATTGCGTTGTAGCTTTAATTAAGCGGCGTTTTAAGCACTTTATGTTTAAAAAAATAACTTTTGTAGAAAAGGATGGATAGATAGATAGATAATGGAAAGGAAAAATATTTTTACAAAGTAAAATTCATTGATTTTTGTTATGTGAATGAATATTTATTGTGCGGCGTTTAAGGCTCTTGAGGTTTAAAAAATTCACTTTTGTAAAATAGGAATTATTTCATTACAAAGTAAAATTGATATTTTTTTATGTGTATGAATATTTATTTTGCGGCGTTTGATGCTGTTAATGTTTAAAAAATAATCAAATTTTTAATTTTTTTTATGTGTACGTGTGAATATTTATTTTATCTTGCTGAACGAAGAAAAGATTGTCTATGCTTAAATAATTATATATATTTATTTGTAGTTAACTTTATTTAGAAAATTGCACTTATTGATAACCAGCCGAAGCCCGCGACTTTGTTCGCGTGGACTTTATAACTTCGAAAAATGCACATTAGACTAATAACTTTTTCTAAAGCGTAATTTTTATAGTTCTTATAGTTTAAGTTTACCATTATGGTTCTGCATCAGGTGTTCCACGTTCCTTAATTAATTATACTCTATATGTTGCCCAGGCTTAGCAGCTATATAACAAAAAAATCTCATTCGAATCCGTCCAGGATTTCTGGAGATTAGAGCATACAAACACACAAACAGAGAGCCATTTTTTTATTCTTACTTGATTGGTATGTCTGCATCGCCCCTAATTTTTTTTTTAAATTATGTTCAATGTACAAACACATTTTTTTACTTTTTTATTAAATGTAAAGATATCTGTTGCAGTTTTTAACGATCTGAGATTGAACCTTATACAATTTATTTAATTAATTTTATTGGTTATGTATGTAGATTTTAATTTATAAATAGAACATTTATAAAAGTAAATACAGTAGGTGCTACTTATTATGGCATCAATCACCTAATCTTACAGAACGCGTAGAATTTTTGAGCTCCCAGTAAAATACAATTAATCGTAGTAAACAATATATTTCATTAAACGAAGTAAACAATATTGAAGAGCTAGTTAATTAGTATTTTTTAGCTAAAATAGATCAAATAAACATGTCAAGTATTAATTCCTGTAATTCTTTCCGAATTTTCTCCGTGACAGCCAATTTAAATGAAATAAACAAGATTCAGCGTTTAATCTTTGTCAACAAGAGCTCGTAACTTTAACTGAGTTTCAATCAAAAAGTTTAAGTTTTTGCGCAGTGCGACATAGCACAACGTATAAAAGATCGAAGCTGATTTATTTCGGGATGAAACTGCAGTGCCATAGTTTCTACTTTACAACCCATTTTATTCATGAATGGCCAATATTCGAGTGTTATGCTAGAACAAACGGACACATTTTAGAATGGAAACTGACTCTTGAAATGCATTTATTTACTTAGTTAGACACTAGGAATATGAGATTGCAATCGCGCCATTCTTTGTTCTTTGTATATTTTATATAGAAAATGTGCATTTTGTTGCAATTTTTAATGTTGTTCTATAATAATACAGATACACATACATTTTCACGTCTAATATCCCTGACGGGGCAGACAGTGCACAGCGCCGTTAGGCCCAAAGGCCATTCTTAGCGTGGTGGTAGGCGTTAAGATGGAAAAGGAATCAAAATAGTGATGGGTTGCTAGCCGCATCGCCTATTACCATGATTCAAATCTCGGCCATTCCCTCGATCGGCTCCTACGAATGGCGCGGGAAGAGAAGCAGCTGGTACATTCTACGTTTTTTCTTTTCTCCCAGACCAGTACGAAAGATCTACAATAACAATTCAGGAATATTCAACAAGATAACAAAATCTTGGGTATTTCATCAGGACAGTTGGATGAAAGAATTTATTTTTTGTCTTCTGAGCTGTCAGACGGATAGAATGACAGGATAAAAGTAAATTCAGAGATATAAATAATGAACTGTCTTTGAGAAATAAGTAAGCATTAATATCATCAAGACTTTCTTTTTATGTCTGCTTAGTAAAAAGTAGAATATTATTTATTCATTTATGGGCGCACTGAGTTATAAAAAAGAAGGTAAAAAAAAATATACGACACCTAGAGATAGAGACTTGAATATAGATGTTGACTAAATTATAAAACAAATAACTTACAACTTATTGAACTCGTAGTGTAGTACTATGTAAATGGCATGTAGGTAGACATTCTATTTAGTGCAGGAAGTAGTGTCACCCAATGTATGGAAGGTGCAAATTTTGGTATCGGAAGAATTCACTTGGCACAGATGTAATATACGTAAAGTTAAGCTAATTTAGCCCGGTAGCCATCCCCCACCCCCTGGGGGGTAGGCAGGGGGGGCATTCAAAGTTACTCGCCGCCGCGCTTCAGAAAAAAAATCATATCAGCTTCTATTTACCTAATACCTCGAGTATGGTGTCATTTTCTGATAAATCGGAGATGAGGAATTCTATTTTGAGTACAATTTCACATTTAATGTATAGGTTAATAGTAAAAAAAGGAAAATATTGACGAAAATGTCGAAATCGGATCGCAGTTTTTTTTATTTCAACAGATTTATTTTACTAGAAACCCGGAATTTCGTGTTTAAAAAAATATTAACTTAAAGCATATTTATCTAGCTTTAAAAAAATATATACTTTATTATATATAGCTGTCATACATCTATCTGAAAAAAATTGGACATGGCACGCGGCGGTGCCTAAAAACTTTTTCAATCGTCTCATCTCACATAATATGTTGCAAGTATTAAGTTCTTTTTTTATGAAAAATATATAGAATACATACTTAACTTAATTATTGACTGTCGCTTATGGTCCTATATATCAATAATAGTATTTTATATTTATATTCGTAAATTTTTTCATTCAAATTTTCCACCATAGTGGTATAATTCGGTACATTTAAATAGTTTTCTTAGACAGTTGCACCTAACACTGCACCCTGACTTGCACTTGCACCAAATCAGTTCACGACAAGCGGTAGCAGCCACTGGTGCAGTAGTCCACTTTGGTTTCCAATCATTTGATTCCATTTCCTATCCCCAATCCCCCCGGACTGGAAGGATTTGGAATCGGCACCATCGCTTGGCCCCATACGTGCACTGCACACCATTCTAAACAACTCTTATGCTGCCGAAAATTTTCTAGCTGTCAGCCTTTTTTAGAGAAAATCTCCCTCCTGATCTGACTGGATCTAAAATGAAAATTAGGTAAGTAGGTATTGCATTATTTTGATTAATATAAAATATAGCTATATAGTCATTTATAACCACATAAATACAATTTAATTTATGCTCACTTATTATACATCGTTATGATAATTTTAAATAATTTGGTTACAGTTTTCTACGTGTCTGTCAGCGAGCATATTAAATACATTAGTTGCTGATGGAAAAATATTTTATGCTTCAAAAGCAGCTGCTAAGAACAGTCATACGACTGTTCCTAGCAGCAACGATCGTTGTAAAAATAACATCGACCTCTGTAACCACGAAGCTGAATGCCCATACGAAAATAATTGTGCATGTTGCTGACGAAGCATGGAATACTTTTCCATCAGCAACTAATGTATTTAATATGTTCAATGACAAAGACATAGAAAACTCTAACCAAATTATTCAAAATTTGTCATAACAATGTATGATATTACTTCTTACTTCCCTCGAGGACAATTTTTCGCAATTAGGCCCAAATTTGCCAGTTCCTATTTGCGTCATGGTTTCCGGATGTTCTAGGAACTTTTTTCTTATGTGTGCGATCGACCATCGCACTTCGGGAGGAGATAGCTCGCAGTTTCTTTAGCCATGCATGCTCTGCAACGAGGACTGTTACTTAAACCTAGGGTGAAAAGGTGTTTGTTTAGTGCACAATGACCAGTAATAATGTTAATCATAGGGCGTAGGTTCCTCCTCGGCAGTGCTAACAGACGTCGGGATAAACCTCTGTCTCATTGGGGCAGCGCCTCCTTAGCCTGCCAAGACTGAGCCATTTCTTCGCCAATACGACTCTTGATCAAAGAGAGATCCTGCGTGAAGGGAATCAGGGCCCTCCGGTGTCAGCTTGTCCGCTGCATCGTTACCCAGTGAGTAACGACGTATGATAAGTAAGCATGTATATAGCTGTATTTTATTTTAACCAAAATAATAATGCAATACCTACTTACCGGATTTTCGTTTTAGATCCAGTCAGTGCATATCATTAAACGAGTGCAGGAGGGAGATATTCTCTAAAAAAAGACTGACTGCTAGAGAATTTTCGGCATCATAAGAGCTGTTTAGCATGGTGTGCAGTGCACGTTTGGGGCCAAGCGATGGTGGCGATTCTAAATCCTCCCAGTCCGGCGGATTGGGGATAGGAAATGGAATCAAATGATTGGAAACCAAAGTGGACTACTGCACCAGTGGCTGCTACCGCTTGTCGTGAACTAATTCGGTGCAAGTGCAAGTCAAGGTGCAGTGTTAGGTGCAACTGACTAAGAAAACTATTAAAATGTACCGAATTATACCACTGTGGTGGAAAATTTGAATAAAAAAATTTACAAATATAAATATAAAATACTATTATTGATATATAAGACCATAAGCGACAGTCAATAATTAAGTTAAGTATGTATTCTATATATTTTTCATAAAAAACAACTTAATACTTGCAACAAATTATGTGAGATGAGACGATTGAAAAAGTTTCTAGGCACCGCCGCGTGCCATGTCCGATTTTTTTCAGATAGATGTATGACAGCTATATATAATAAAGTATATATTTTTTTAAAGCTAGATAAATATGCTTTAAGTTGATATATTTTTAAACACGAAATTCCGGGTTTCTGGCAAAATAAATCAGTTAAAATGAAAAAAACTGCGATCCGATTTTGATATTTTCGTCAATATTTTCCTTTTTTTACTATTAACCTATACATTAAATGTAAAACTGTACTCAAAATTAAATTCCTCATCCCCGATTTATCAGAAAATGACACCATACTCGAGTTGTTAGGTAAATAGAAGCTGATATGTTTTTTTTCTGAAGCGCGGCGGCGAGTAACTTTGAATGCCCCCCCTGCCTACCCCCCAGGGGGTGGGGGATGGCTACCAGGCTAAATTAGCTTAACTTTACGTATATTACATCGTTGCCAAGTGAATTCTTCCGATACCAAAATTTGCACCTTATGACACTACTTCCCGCACTAATTTAACTTGGTTAACTCAAGAATTTGGAAGACTAAACTTGTTTCGCGGGATCGCCTTTGCTTTCTATCTCTTTCTCTATCAACAATTTACTTACGTATAAAGTTTATTGTACGACAATAGCAATTTTATTGTTCATCATACAAACTAAGCCCTGACTGAGAAGTCGAGTTTATAAGCAGTCCGTCATTACTAGGTATTCTATAACTGCCGAACGCTCTAACCACTACACCAGTAGTGGTTAGAGCGTTCGGCTCATACGCGGGTTCGATTCCCGGCGGGGGCAACGACTTTGTGTTTTTGTCCTAGTTTGGCTAGGACATTGTAGGCTGATCACCTGACTGTCTGATAAGTAAGATGATCCGTGCTTCGGAGGGCACGTTAAGCAGTCGGTCTCGGTCACTGTCTTTGACATTGGTCGTTACCTAAAACCATGTCAGAGGCCTTTAAGGCGGTTTAAAAACTCGGACACTAGTGTTAGTTACTAACACACATGATAAGAAGAAGGTATTCTATTTACAATCACTGCCTTTTGCTCCTATCCCCTAATCATAGTATTCAAAGCCTCCTATGAATTTACATAAATACATAATATCACGCCTGTTTCCCGCAGGGGTAGGCAGAGACTATGGACCTCCACTTGCTACGATCGCGATCCTGACAAACCTCTTTTGCTTCATCTAAACTCATCAATCTCTTAATACATGCCCTTCGGTTACGGGTACTTTTTACCTCTCCTTTTTTTAGAACGTCTGCAATTTGGTCGCAGAAAGTTCGCCGAGGCCGACTATGAATTTAACAATTTTGATTCCTTATTTTCCACCTAAACCTATTACCATGCTCAAATTAGCATTAAGGTCCTGCGGCCCTGGGTTCAAATTGCCAAGAGCTGCTAGACCCACAGGGCTTTGTCTGCCCCTTGTTGTTTTATTTTTCGCGTATGTAAGTGGCCAACAATTGTGTCAGATTTTTTTGACTGCCTAATGGCATCTGACATAGCTTGACAACTGCCGGGACTAACGGCTTATGCGTGCCTTCCGGAGCAAGGGGGAGCTCGAGAAAATCTTAATGCCACTTGTGGTCACCCATCCAAGAGCGGACCACGTCTGGTATTACTTTACACGCGAAAGCGCTAGTAATACATACCAACACCGGGCCACCGTGCTCCTTCAAATCCGAGTCTGCTCCTTTAAGAATAATCACGTGATAGTGTACTGACACGTAGCGCGACGAACCGATGGCCGATGGGGCAAAAAGGTTCTTGAATGGCGACCACGTTCAGGCAAGCGAAGCGTAGGGCACCCGCCTACAAGGTGGTCAGATGACCTGACCAGGGTCGCTGGAAAGCGCTGGATGCAGGCCGCTCTGGATCGGTCATTTTGGAAATCTTTGGGTGAGGCCTATGTCTAGCAGTGGCCGTTATGCGGCTGAAATGATGAGTGTATTAACACGTTATGTTTTCCTTGCCTATTTCCAGCTTATCAACAAATTCGACGACCTGCTCTTCACGAAGAATGATGAGAACTTCGTGGAGGCATTCGCGATATTCTGCGGGATGGGCATCCACAACACGCATATGTACGAGAAAGCCATCACTGCTATGGCCAAGCAGAGTGTTACACTTGATGTAAGTACTCGTATTTTTATCATATTAATACATATAACTAAGACGCAGCTGGCGTTTGGTTCGTATTTTTATAATATCGAACCAAACGCAGCGCGATATTACGCACCAAAATTTAGTTTTATAACTCACTAGTAATCAGAGCTTTTTGAGTACTGACAGACAAAATACGCACCAAGAGACTGTTCTGATAAAAAAATTCTTAAACTCAATAAAGACATGAGAAATTTTAATTAAGTTAATCACGTGAACTTAGCACGTGTTTCAAACACGTGCTAAGTTTATTATGATGTCAGTTCATTAGCATTTATATGAAATTACATCAATCTTTATATAACTACAAGAAATATTACTTTAATTAGCAATAACTAGATAATTATCATATTTTTTCTATGTAATTTCCAGGTATTAAGTTACCATGCATCGGCCTCCTTAGATGATGCTCAAAGATTAAGGGTATGTATAATTATATATTTTTATGTATAGGCATTTATTAATGTTATTTCGAATTTCTGCAGCGAATAGGACAATTAACCTTATGTCGAGTTTTCTCCTAAATACACAAACTGGTTATACTTAACAACATTGTAATTGACAAGTTTAGGTACATACAGAGTATAATAACTATCTGCTATAAATAGAATAACATTTAGGTACTATTTAAAAACTTCATATGCGGTTAAAACAACAACTCCATTTTGTATAAAAAGTATCCAAATGTTGAAAATTTCTATCACTTAGGATACCTTCCTCGGTCTACTTTAATCTTCACGAGCTAGATTTCGACGATATTATCCTTTCTGGGCTTAAAACAACAATTCTAATTTGCGGAAAAACTGTATTAAAAGGTTAATAATTTCCCTGTTCTAGACACTAAGGATACCTTCCTCAGTCCACTTCAACCTTCATGAGCTAGAGTTCGACGACATCGACCTCACCGACGACGACACCCTCCGGGCCTGTCTCCGCATGTTCCTAGACCTCGATTTTGTGGAGAGGTTCCACATCGAATACAGCGTCCTTTGCCGGTGGTTGCTCAGCGTTAAAAAGAATTACCGCAATGTAACTTACCACAACTGGAGGCACGCGTTCAACGTCGCTCAGATGATGTTTGCTATATTAACTGTAAGTTTGTTCTTTGTTTTTCGCATTTTTGTCTACTTCTACTTTGATTATAATAAGTTTGTTATCTGCCAGAAATGTCTGTGCGCTGTGGATTTATTTTGCGATTGCTAGAAGTTTCCTCATTACTTACTCTTAATCAGGAGAATACTAATCATATTAAGGTGTTATTAGCAAATGTGTATATTTACACAAAGTAACGCTTGCGACCGGACTGTAAAATGAACAATTTAAAATTGCAACAATTTTTTTTTATTAGCTCCATCTGGAACATTCAATCTACATTCAACATTGAATCTAAAAAAAGGCTCTCGAATGGCGACCGCGTACTGGCAAGCAAAGCGTAGGGCACCCACCTACAAGGTGGTCAGATAACCTGAGACCAGGGACGCTTGAAAGTGCTGGATGCAGGCCGCTTTAGATCGGTCATTGATTTACTTATTTTAGCATCGGTCTGCTCGATCAGTTTAATAAAGTTTAAATCAGAATCAGCGATCATTTTTAACAATTTTGTTGTTAATTTTCAGGAGACGCAATGGTGGAAGATCTTCGGAGAACTGGAGTGCTTAGCTCTAATCATTGGCTGCTTGTGCCACGATCTGGATCATCGGGGGACCAACAACTCTTTCCAGATCAAGTGAGTGTATGGAAATTCTGTTTTACTGGTACCTAGTTATTACAGTACATGTTAAAATTTTCAATGGGTAAATTCTTTGCCTTTTGACCTCTTGACCCTTATATATTATGACCTTACTTTAAAATAAACTTGTAACGATGTTGCAATAAGCTCCATTCTTCATATTCTTGCCCACCTCTTTTCTATCATTTCATTGTCTTCAAATTTCATTTTTAAATTCCAGACACATTCCTTCCTCATTATTTTGACTCATTCCTCTTTCACTTCTGATACCAATAACATCTAAGTACTTGTAATTTCTTATACCTTATCAGTTCTATTGTATAATAAATAAATTTATCTTCTTCTTCTATTCAGTATCTTGCTCTACAACTCTTGTTCTACTATACTTATTTCATGTGGGAACACACTTATTACTGAGCTGGGACAGGTGGAGTGGACATTGGCCCCACGTTGGGCGCCAAGTTCCCACAAACTTTATCTATAACGCATTATCTGTTTATTTCCAGGGCATCATCGCCGCTTGCGCAGCTGTACTCAACATCGACGATGGAGCATCACCACTTCGATCAGTGTCTGATGATTCTCAATTCTCCCGGAAACCAGATCCTGGCAAACTTGTCATCAGAAGACTACGAAAGGGTGGTCAAAGTGCTCGAAGATGCTATCCTGTCCACCGATTTAGCAGTTTACTTTAGGTAAGAAATACATAATATTTTTCGTCTTATTGCTACTTCAAAACAATTTTATGGAATTAACAGTTTTTCAGTTCCGGGTTCGATCCTCGACCAGGGCAAGTTGGAAAATGGCCTTTATCAAATTGTCCTGGGTCTTTGATGTATCTATATATGTATTTGTTACAAAATATAGTATCGTAAAATTGGTACCCCATAACACAAGTCTCGAACTTACTTTGGGGCTACCTCAAACAGCGTAATTTGTCCCTACATTGAAAGAAAAACAATTTTAACTAATAATACTGTTGTTTATTTACAGCAAACGAAAGCCATTTATCGAACTGGTCAGCAAGGACCGAGCAGTCTCACCAGCGTGGGGTGAATGCGAGGAACGGCGAGGCCTTCTTAGAGCTATGCTCATGACGGCTTGCGACCTGGCGGCTATTACCAAACCCTGGCCTGTAGAGCGACGGGTGGCAGCACTGGTAGCGGGAGAATTTTTCAGGCAGGGCGATCTGGAGAGACAGAACTTAAATTTGACTCCTATTGTAAGTTTATTTAGTTATCTTACTAATTGTATTAGCACTGGAAGAGGACTGGAAGAGATTCCACTATGGGACAAGTCCGCAGTTGTCAATTTATTCTATTGTTTTTGTATGTAATTGTGTTTTTTCATAGAACAATAAAGTTATTAAAAAAAAACAAACATACAAACAAGCAAATGTATTTTGGATGTTTGGCATTTCACAGAGCATAGTACTTTTGACGGACGGTGGACGCCAGTCTTTTGAATCTTTGACCTTTCCCGTAATAGCACTTGCTGCCTTGACTGGTTACGTTATTGTTCCTTGGTCCCCCTGGATCTCTTTTACCAATGATGACTTATGTAAGCATATTTTATTTTCAGGACTTAATGAACAGAGATAAGGAAGACGAGCTCCCTGCTATGCAAGTCAAATTCATTGACACGATCTGCTTACCTATTTATGAGGTTTGTACATTTGATGTTTAAGATATTTGTTTTGCCAAAGAAAATAGTTTGTAAATGGTCTTATAAGGGTCTGTTATAAATAACATCTTTTTTTTTTAGTTTTCCTATGGTTTACTGCAGTTTTAATCTTAAACCGAGACGCGATATGTTTCATGTTATAATTTCTTCAAGTCAGACATTGGTTATCTTGATGATATTCTCATTAAAATCTATATTTTTTAAGGGGCATGTTTCTTTAGCATCGTACGACGACAAATAAAAGATTTTTTAAGTTAAAGATTATTTAAATAGAGTCATATTATGAAGTATTATAATATATATTTTATATCTTCTTCTTCTTATATTTAAGAGCTGGGCTCTTGTAAACAAGAAACAAACTTCTTTCTTGTCTTTTATATACATTACGTATATTCATATGTGTGCTATAAACGTCAATTTCATAATTTCAGGCATTTGCAGTTCTGTCACCGGCATTGCAGCCGATGCTGGATCGGGTAAAGAGTAACCGTGCGCATTGGATCGAAATGGCCAATAACGGTGAGAAAATCGATTATAGTCTCGAAAAAGAAATACACGAAAAAAATGACAAATCGAGTTTAAGTTCTCAAAATGTTGATGACACAGAGAACACGTACGAAGGTGATAGCAGCGGTGCCGTCAGTCTGTCTTCGGAGACTAACTCCAAGTATGAGAACCTTGAGAATCCTGTTGTCGGCCTGCTATGCAACAACGTCCTTGCTATGCCCAGAGATCCAAACAAGTTCTGTCAGTTAAACGACTTAAACTAATTACGTGAGTAATGACAATGACATTGTGATATAGTGAAACACGTCTTATTTGTGGTGGCGTCCATAACCTCGTATCTAAGGCCAATAGAGAAGCCAATTAGAATAATTGTAAAATCCTCGTAGTTCGAGAAGCACAATTAAGACATTTTGTTTTGTTTGTGATTTGTACAGTTTAATTTGCATTTTAGAAACTAATTTGATTGATAGCGTTTGTTTTTTACACTTTAATTGAAAGAGAGTATGTAAAAGAATGTAATCTAGTTTGTATGGTAGCTCGAGTATTACATTGAAATTCGAATTTATGTAAAATATGTTGTGTTAAAATCAATTCTTAGCACCTGCCGCATTCACTCATATCATTTCTATTGGTCTGAATTCGAGGTGATATACAAGATTACGATACCCGTGCGATACAAACCGAGTTGTGTGATATTTGAGTAGTAACATGAATTTAGTCGAATTTCAAATTCATCAAACGCCTGGCGTTTAACTAGATTCGTTAAGTGGTCATGAGCATCGCACTATTTTTGTACACTTCATTTTAGCTTTACATTTTTTTAAGAACCTTACCTTTAAGAAATTTTAAAGTATGTACCTAATGTTTGATTTACCTCATTCGTCTATTCCTATATATTTACATGAAGTTATTCGTGTGTCGCTAGTTTTCGTATCATTTAAGATACATCTTACTGAATTTCACATTAGATTATTTTCTATGAATATTCTAACCATAGTAAAGAAATCAGGGCCTAACTGTCGCCTCTTAGTTATAACAATGAAATGACCAAAATACCAAAAAGTTTTGAATAGATGTTGTACTAAATTGTTAACTTGATGGAGTGTGGGTGTAGTTGCGAACATTAATGCTTTGAGTATTAAGATGGTAAATTATGACATATTAATTTGTCTATAAAGTATATTGGGTAAGATTGTTTAAATTAGGGTTTAATCACACTTACCTACACCTTAACACGCTCATAATTTTATTTATATAATTATGTCATCGACCCCATGTACACTATTGTATACTTTCATTTCCATGAACATGGACATACCTTAAATTAGTTTTGATACACGTGTTTGTTCATGGTGAGATATAAATTTAAATTTTAGATCTTCGCTCATAATTCGCAGTAAAAGCATATGGTAAAATTGTGTTTATAGAATGGTAGCGTAGTTTGAGTAATAAAGATATTTGTGTAATTTTAAGGCATATGAAACTTATCACTTTGGAACGGTAAAAAATATTTTAGTAGTTTATGCTATCATGAGATAATAAAATATGAATATTTCTTGAAAGTAAAATTAAATTGTATTTACTGGGACTCTTGGGCAGCTATGTATTTAATATCGGTAAGCAAAATTTTTATAAAATGCTCAATTTTTTTTCTCAAAAGTGATGTCTCATATGCCTAATAGATCCTATTTTTGCACAATATATTTTGTAAATAAGTTGACCTAACTAACATAATAATTGGTTAGTACTTACTTTTAAATTTCCGATTAAGTGTGCTGATTATTCGTTCTTTGGAACCTTTACCTCGCATCGCATAGAATGTATACCTACTCACGAGGACTCAATATTGCGTAAACGCTTCTACATTGCGTTTTCTCGTTTTCCGCAACAGTGAAAGAAAGATTGAATATCTCTTTCCTAATTTTTAATCTCCGATGAAAAAAGAAGGCTGTTATTAGTTTGACGCTAATGTTTGTCTGTCTGTTTGTGGCATGGTAGCGCTCGAATGGATAGACCAATTCCAAAGATAAAAGCAAGTTCCCTTGCAGTGGTCCTTAGCTATGTTTAATGGAAATCAGTTCGGCAGTTTAAAAGTTATTTGGGGTTAACGCTTGAAAATCGGGGATTTCGTAGTTTGTCTGGCAAATAATAGATAGCGCTACGGATATTAGTTCTACTATTTAATTTCTCCGCTCATCACTAGATGGCGTTTACCTATAAAACTTTAGAAATAAACTTGTATCACCATAGTAAGAAGGCGCAATACGTTGCGCGATATTTATGAAATAAAGATATTTTGTACTCTTACAAATTTTCTTCAAATCGTCAAGATGTAACGTCTTCTTTTGCCAAATGTCTACTTTTCCAGGTGGTTGTCAAACTGATACATGCATACATTTAAAATCGGCCAATATGATCTGTTTTAATCACTCATCAGTGGTCAGTGGTTTTAATAGTCAATATTCCGTGATTGACAAGATTGAAGAAAAATTTATGTAAGTAGGTAATACTATATGCAAGAAATAATTATTACCTCCGTTTTCAGAATGACATGGTCATTAAACATTATCCTTATTTTTCTTTGTAGACAGTTATGGCTCCAATGATCCATTCCAATTAATTTCGGTCCATATTATTTGTGTCGTCCACTACATATATATTATACATTATCTACATAAAAAAGTATAATTATTGTCAATTAAAGTAGTCAAGTTTATACATTTACTGTAAATCTGCTTAATGATTATCAAATTGAAAGCTTGTCATAAACAGCAGAATATTTTATGAAACTGCAAACTGTAAACACATAGTATAACATGGCTACTTCATGTTATATTCTAATCTAAACCAAATGTAAGCATATACATATGCCCTCATTCATAAAAAATATATACCTATACCGTTTGATTAACTTATTTTTGTTAAAATATGTTTTGTCTCTTTCTTACTATGTTAAATATCGAAACTAGAAACAAGGACAAAACATATTTAAACTAGAATAGATTTATCAAACGGTTAATATGTTTTATGAAAAAAAGGGATGTAGTTTAAACCAAAAGAAATGCAGTTGCATACAATAATCTACGAATGCTTAAAAAATTTAAATCTTAAAAAATAAATATTATTGTTGAAGACATGATGGTGGTTAATGTAATCAAAACAAAATCTTGCTTTACTTTTCTAGTATTATGTAATGGGCTATAAGGATGATGATTGGGTCAAAAAAGTAATCAACCTATTTAGTCCGTCAGCCAAAAAAAAAAAAAAACAAATGAAGTCAGTACATACCTAATGCAAAAGTAATGGACAAATATTTTTCAAACTAGTTCAACTTTACAAAAATAAAGAGTTTCCAAGTTCCGAAGTGAGGTGTATCACGGCATTGTAAAAATCGTACAAAACCGTGACGTAATGCAAATTTTAAAAATACGTGTACAATATTTTATTTGATAAAAATATTCAGATTTAAATAATATTATTCTAAGATAACTTAAACATAATATAACAAATAATATTAACTAAATAAATACAACCTAAAATTAAAACTAACTAAAAATAATTAATATTAAATTATATAAAAAATTGAGGCCAAATCGCTGCCGTCACAAGGAAAAGTACCCAAGAGGCTGGCGGCATTTCCGCGTTGGATAGCAATACTTAAACGCTGTTAACCTTAACTTTTATTTGATAAATCTCTTTCTTTTTAATGTTATCATACCTATAGCAGGGTTTGCTAGACTGTGGTAAATTACTAAATTAATTAATCAGGGGAAGAAAGTACGAATTTGTAGTTTTTTTTATTATTACATTAACCATCATAAAACTAATTGAAATTATCCTTCCCTTTTCGTACAAGATTACGACCAATTTCACTATTAAAAATTATACATTTAAAATATTTTGTAATTGGAATAATTCTCTCTATAAGTTAGATATTTACAACGTGAAAAAAATCTCAAATTAATTGTGGTAATAAACTATGTACAACACTAATGATAAGGTTACTGTAAGTATTATTAGAGAGTAATTAGAGAAATAATACCTGTAATTCACAAGGGCGAGTTGTATGGTGTGTGAATATATGGAGGTTGTTTTGTTTCAAACAAAAAAATGTTATTTATTTATGATTAAACAAATTTTGAAATATCTTTGTATTTATTTTCAATTCTTTGTTCTTCTACGCTGGTCTGGGAGAAAAGAAAAACTTTCCATTATAATTTTCTCCATTTATCTCTATCCAGAGCTGCTTCTGACCAATCACGCTGGAAAGCATCCCAAGTCATCGCGCCAACGCTGGGAGAGGCCTTTGCCCAGCAGTGGGACACGTGGGTGTTGGGCCTTTGGGTCTAACACCCAAAGGCCACGCTTAGCGTGATGGTGGACGTTATGATGATAAAAGGTCTCTTATCTACTCCGTCACGGATAAAGACGTGATAATGTAACTGTATCTGCTGTCCAAAGTGCACAGATGAGACTCGCGATGTGTACAGCTCACTAGAGCCTCAAGTTTTCATAAATAAATAAATAAATAAATAAATATATAGGGACAAATGACACTGATTGAGCTAGCCCCAAAGTAAGTCAAGACTTGTATTATATTATGAGATACTAACTCAACGGAATGCGAAACCCCAGCAAAATGTTGCGCCGTAGAGAAATAAGAGTATTACAGACAGTTGGTTCATAGTAAGCCTCATTTTGTTCAAATATAGCAAAATGTGTTCATGTTGTATTTTCGAAGTTACTCGAGAAAAACTGATTTTGCTGAAGTAACGTTACCCCAGCAAGATGTTTTTAAAAAAGGCGTTTAGCCTAGAATCAAGTATATGAAAAGAAAGCTCTTAATGAGTTGTAAATGTATACAGATAGCAAGATGTGTTCATCTTATACTTTTTGAGATATTCAAGATTTTGCTGGGGTAACGTTTTGCAATTTTCCATATCTCGAAAACTGTTAGTAGCAGAAATTTAAAAAAAATACTGTTTGTAGGCCTTACTATGTTCAAATTTGTAAAACAGTAATTTAAATAAAAAAAAAAAAATCATGCTCATGTATTTCTTTATCCACAAAACGCAAGAACCTTTTTGTATGCGACTGTACTACCAAAAAAAGACTATTATACCATTTATTTAAGATGGTTACGCTCAAGTATGAAACGCCCGCTTTTTCGTAGCCTCCGTTATTTAGTCGGTTTATAGGAGAATTGATGATATTTTCTTGTTTCTTTAATAACTTCTATTCCATGCGAGATTTGAAGCCGAAACTTTCAGGCATGTTTTGTAACAAAATGAACACACATGTTCACTATAGTTTATCTATTTGTGTTCAGAGAGAGCTGCGTATTCGATTGCCAAAGTCACACCACTAGGAATTCGATGAAATTCCTTTATATCTTCATATCGCGTAATGTTTGTTTATCCGAATTTGTAAACGTTAGAAGGTATGATATACACGTATATGTAACTGCTTCTTATTTGTTAGTAAATGTACTAGTTTACGAGTAAACCGGAATTTTCCGATTTTTTAAAATATTAAATTACTTCGATATTTGTAGATAAATCGAAATACTTATATTCAAACAAATTTGAACATAGTAAGGCCTATAAACAGTATTTTTTTCAAATTTCTGCTACTTACAGTTTTCGAGATATGGAAAACTGCAAAACGTTACCCCAGCAAAATCTTGAATATCTCAAAAAGTATAAGATGAACACATCTTGCTATCGGTATACATATACAACTCATTAAGAGCTTTCTTTTCATATACTTGATTCTAGGGTAAACGCCTTTTTTAAAAAATTTCTTGCTGGGGTAACGTTACTCCAGCAAAATCAGTTTTTCTCGAATAACTTCGAAAATACAACATTAACACATTTTGCTATATTTGAACAAAATGAGGCTTACTATGAACCAACTATCTGTAATACTCTTATTTCTCTACGGCGCAACATTTTGCTGGGGTTACGCATTCAACTCAACGTGCTATATTTTATAAGAAATACATTCCGGAACAATTTGGAAAAGGCCGTTTTCCAACTTGCACTGGGGAATGCCCAAACTGCCCGGGGTCGAACCCGGGGCCTCTGGGTGGCGCACTAACATGGTGACTACTATGCCACGGAGGTCGTTAGATTAGGACCACGGGTGTATTTTACAGAATTGAGATGCTTTTCTGCAGGAAGGTAATGCCTGTAGTGTACCTCAGTGTACCCTAATTAAAATCCAGTGTACCTACTTGTATTGATAAAAAATATGCAACGTAAAAAGAATATACCCGTAATCGAAATCGAACCACGGGCTATTCACTAGATCACTCTAATAATAATGTATATATTGAAATTAAAATAACAGTCAAATAAAAAATATGCTTTTTTATTCCATACAAAAGCTTGCCCAATGCCCAGCAATATGTATATATTTTTTTTATTATATATTTATCAGGGCTTTGTTTTTTTAAACTTGGCAGCCTTATAACTTAACCTATCTTATTTGTCTACATTAAAGTAAGTTATGGTTACGCAATACGCAGTCGTTGCTAATTTATATACTGTAATCGCTCCATCCGAATATGGCTCTGGTAATAAACAAGAGATAAACCAATATGAAATTTATTCGAATTACGACTGCTCAACAGTAACTGTCTTTCCCTTTTGTACACATTCTAATAGCAAGTACCTACATCTTCAAGGGTGCCACATACACTTAAATTTGGGGGATCTACTCTTTTTCATTAAAAATGCAAACTTTGCTAGTGGCATATATCCGGAGCGAAGTCTAAAGGTAAGTTTAATAAAGATTCTATTCGATTTCCTGCCTGAAAACCATGAAGTCCAGAGAGGTTGGCATCTCAAGACTGTACCAAATACCTCCTTCCCAAAATCTTTCATCAAACACTAGTTTCCATTTAGTAAACAATTTTCACATTTTTGTAAGATGATATAACTTCCGAATAATGAGGCTTGATTGCTCCAAATTTTGCCATTTAATCCCATGTAGCCTGGGAACCATTGCTACCTCAGCCTAATGTGGCTTTGCTTACAAGTATGTATTTTTTCTAATATTCCACATGCTATCGCGAGGCCTCTTTTTATTGGAATGCCAATTTTTTTTTTGGTATAATACTGGATTTTATTATCATTATACTATAGTGATCTAAAAGAGCCCGTGGTTCGATTTATTTCGGGTACGTCCCTTCCACGTTGTATAATAAAAATGTACATACCAGTCATACGATAACGTTGCGAATTTCGGGGTGTGACAAGCAAAGTGTCACATAAAGGTTACGTAGAAGTCGCGTTCTTCATGAAGATAAGAGATATATCCATTTAGAGCGGCCACTTAGGCCGGCCCCATACATACGGAATTCCGTTTCTAAATCCTGATTCGGAATTCCGAATCAGGATTCCGAACGCAGCAAATCCATACAAATCAATGACTGTACCACACACATACGGTAGCATTCCGTTCGGTTTTTTATTTCCGTCAGGAATTCCGAATGAAGGCCTGTGCGTTCGGAATCCCGTTCGGAAAAAAACCGTTCCGAATGCACGTCTTCCATACATTTTGTTTGGGTCGCACCACACATTCGGAAATTCCGTACGGAATGCGCTCAGTGTGCGCCGCACGACCGTAGCGAGCAGACGTGTTGTAGTTTGAAACTTCCGTGTACGTTTAATTTCCCGCGCAATGTCTGACATACAATATCTCATCATATCCGTATAAGCTTACACATGTTTATAGAACACTAATAATCAAGGTTACCACGACAGAGACCTTAAGGAAATGGCGTGGCAGGACATATAATTAGGTATCCAAATATTTGCCATTAAAAAAATTAAACATTTAGACCTGTCAATTCATGTTTTCCCATACAATAAATACCCGGCATACTATTTTGTGGAAAATGTCATAATAGGTTGATGGGAGTTCGAAGAACTCGTCAATAGGAAGATAAAGATATATTTTTTAACAATAAATAGCAAAAATGCAATAACTATAATAAAATCATAGTCAAATTTCATTCAAATTTCATATTTCCGCACGCTACTAGAACGTCTGCGCTCGATAGCTGGCGGCTCTCGACTGAGACGCGTCATTCCGTACGGAAAAAACCGTTTGTGTGTGGTAGACGAACGGAATTCCGAGTCGATTCCGTACGGAATGGATTCCGTACGGAATTCCGTATGTATGGGGCCGGCCTTACATACGGAATTCCGTACGGAATCGACTTCGTATTGACGAGTTCTTCGAACCCCCATCAATTTATTATAACATTTCTCACAAAATAGTATGCTGGGTATTTAATGTATGCGAAGATGGGAACCATGAATTGACAGGTCTAAATGTTTAATTTTTTTAATGGCAAATATTTGGATACCTAATTATATGTCCTGCCACGGCCTGCAATGGCCTGCCACGCCATTTCCTTAAGGTCTCTGTCGTGGTAACCTTGATTATTAGTGTTCTATAAACATGTGTAAGCTTATACGGATATGATGAGATATTGTATGTCAGACATTGCGCGGGAAATTAAACGTACACGGAAGTTTCAAACTATAACACGTCTGCTCGCTACGGTCGTGCGGCGCACACTGAGCGCATTCCGTACGGAATTTCCGAATGTGTGGTGCGACCCAAACAAAATGTATGGAAGACGTGCATTCGGAACGGTTTTTTTCCGTGTGGGATTTCGAACGCACAGGCCTTCATTCGGAATTTCTGACGGAAATAAAAACCGAACGGAATGCTACCATATGTGTGTGGTACAGTCATTGATTTGTATGGATTTGCTGCGTTCGGAATCCTGATTCGGAATTCCGAATCAGGATTTAGAAACGGAATTCCGTATGTATGTGGCCGGCCTTAAATAAACAATTTCGCTTCGCTTCACACCGCTCAAGTTAAACAAAAGAATTAAATTTTGTATTGATAAAAAATTACCTACAGACGGCTCGGTTTTAGTAAATCTTACAATACAAATAGTCTTATTATAAAACGAACTAGGTATATTACTAGGTTAAAACCAAAACTTAAAGCAGTTTAAACCCTTATCCTTGAAACGAGAATACCTCTCGGATTGTCATTTTCTCTTTGGTCACTGTCAACTTAATTTGGGTGAGTAATAGTTTTCAAAATAAGTCCTTAGTAAGATTGCGTTTTATAATGTTTGTTTTTCGTGTGTTTAAGTGGCCAACACAGTGTTACATTTTTCAGGTTGCCTAACGAGAACTGTTCCCTTTACTTTGCTTCCCATGACGCTTCCCGCTCTTCGTTTAACTATAGTTCCCGATACGTCGCTCCTTAAATTTAAAATTTTATTAAAATCCGTACAGCCAACTGCAATTTTTTTAAGAGTTATTGTAAATTAGAGTCGCGACCCGTGCTCCCCACTCAAATAAAAATATCCAAAAAGATTAAATATATTTAAATAGATTTTTAACAAAGCAAACATATTTAATTGATTAATTTTATATGTATGTTTGAAGGACGATAATTCGAGTAGTTTTAATCGGAACTTTGTAACCTTGGTACCTGTGTAGAAGTAGCCATTAATTTTTTGAGTTCAAACATGAGCCAAATCGGTCAAGGGGTTGTCGAGATATGGGTTCACAACAAACAGTTCGGGTTGAACTACTAGTTAAATATGTATTTGTTTCTCATTCACTACTCAACAGCTAAGACGTAAGTAATTAGATGAAATTTGAATCGACATAGTGAACAAACATACAGACATACCTATATACAAACACCGGATCGTTCAAGTAGACTCTGAAAACTTCGCTCGTTTTGCTCGGTCGTTCAAAAATATACCTCTAAATAGGTATACAAGAAGTAGGTATTAAATACTTGTTTTTATAGATTGAACTTAAAAAAAAAAACGTTTTTTTTTTCTATAATAATGAATAAAATAATTACGCATGCATTACGGGACGGAACTTAAATTTTTTGTTGTTATAAGTATAAGAAATGTGATAATTTGCGATCTATTTTTGTTGTCATGGTTGGGTACTTATTACAAGTTTTCCATAGAGACATAAGGCATAATAATTTTTTACCCGACTGCCCAAAAAATTGAGTATTGTTTATGTGTAGGTATATAAGTAAGTATTATGTGACTTTTTTATGACACCATAACTTCTAGATGGCTGAACAGATTTAAATAACTCGGATATAAAAATCTATTAGTAGTATAGCCGCAGCGGCTGGCGACACTAACGAGAACCCGACACCGTACTCCCCGATCTCGCATTCATATTTTATTTTGCAAAATGTTAGAATATTTTGTATAACTGTACAAAAATTTGCAGCGACGTGGTGGGAATGGCACTAAGGCGAGGGAGACGCATCGGGAATGCAGGTAAGCCGAGTGCTTAGGAGCGGCGTCGTGGGAAGCGACGACGCGGGAACAATTCCGCACTGCGTTTTATATTATACTAGCTGCGCCCCGTGGTGTTGTAGCCTAGGTGTTAATCCAGTATGTCAACTTACTGCATACCAAATTTTATCGTAATTATGAATAAATAAATATAAATATATAGGGACAAATTACACTGATTGAGCTAGCCTCAAAGTAATTTCGAAACTTGTGTTATGGGATACTAACTCAACGATACTATATTTTATAACAAATCCATTTATAGATAAACATCCAAGACCCAGGACAATTTGAATAAAGCGGCCAAGTGCGAGTCGGACTCGCCCATGAAGGGTTCCGTAGTAGCAGATAACATAATATAAAAGTCTTGTAGTATGTTTTTTAAAATTTTTATATTTGAGTTGATTGAATGAAAGGTAAATTGCCATTTATGATTAATGACGGATTAAAAAAAAACTTCTTACTAGATATCGTTCAAAACAATTTTCGCTGATAGTTTTTATGGTAATGAACATCATATATTTTTTTTAGTTTTATAATTCCCTTATTTTAGAAGTTACGGGGGGGGGGGACACACTTTTTTCCACTTTAGAAATGTCTCCCGCGCAAAGTATTCGGTTAAGAAAAAAATTATATTAGAAACCTCAATATCATTTTTGAAGACCTATCCATAGATACCCCACACGTATGGGTTTGATGAAAAATATTTTTTTGAGTTTCAGTTCTAAGTATGGGGAACCCCCAAAATTTATTGTTTTTTTTTCTATTTTTGTGTCAAAACCTTAATGCGGTTCACATAATACATCTACTTACCAAGTTTCAACAGTATAGGTCTTATAGTTTCGGAAAAATGTGGCTGTGACATACGGACGGACAGACAGACAGACAGACATGACGAATCTATAAGGGTTCCGTTTTTGCCATTTGGCTACGGAACCCTAAAAAGGCCATTTTCCAACTCGTCCTGATCGGGGATCGAACCCGGGACCTCTGGGTGGCGGACCAGCATAGTGACCACTACGCCACGGAGGTCGTTAATTGGTCCAGCCGTTTGCGCGTGAAGAAGTAACAAACATACACACACACGCACACTCACAAATTTTCGCCTTTATAATATAAGTATTGCCGTGTGGTTTCCGGCAGAGTAGAATAGGGTCACTCCAAGACCTCCCGTGGATGTCGTAGAAGGCGACTTAGGAAATACAAGCTAAACAAAGCTTATAAACATCAATGAGACCTCTCCAACCCGTCTGGCCAGCGTGGAGATTGTAGGCCAAGACCTCTGGCAGCTCTGGCCAAGTTTGGCTCGGGCAGTACAGAGAGGGTCGTGCTCCTGCAGTGGACACAAAAAGACCTGATGATGATGATGATGAATATAAGTATGATGGAAAAAGGACAAATACACTAATTAAATCCTCATCTGAAGCACGTTCCTGGTTGGTCGCATCTTTACCTGTGCTGCTTCGGAACTCGGGAAGTGTTTTAACCTTTGATATTTTACTCCCGACGCCAAGCCTGGTAAAAATAGTACAATTTAGATCACTTTAGTTGTCAAATGGCTCAGTCACGCGACCGTTTTGCAAATAAAGTGGTCAGTGGTGCTTAAAAGGTAAAGGCTTTTTCTATCCAAAATGGCCTTAAAACTCCCACAACTGGAAATAGGCCTTTTCTTCTCTTATCGTGTTTGTTTTGGGTCCGATCCCCGGCCAAGAAAAAGGGGAAAAAAAGTTTATTTCGATCAACTCCATCTAATCGACATCTGCCTGTATCACTTGTAGCTTGAACTAAAATAGAATGGGATCTTCCAAAATAAGAACCTATCAAGTGAATGTAAACGCACGTTTCCGATAGATGGCGTCCTATAAAAGTAAAGTGTCACTAGCATGGAGGTTGGAGTGGTTTCCAAGTCCAAAACATTGTACTTTGATATTGAGCATTCCACAATATGAATAAGTTATTTCGAAATACCTACGAAAAATCCATTAAAACTAGATTAACTTATTGCTTGATTTGTATGTAGGTAGGTACTGTATCTCAAAATAATGTAAAAACATTTACTCACTAAAATTTAAAATTACTTTTGTCAATATTTAAAAAAAAACTATAAAAAAACAACCGATTTTTTTATAAGTTTCTTCCATATCTCCAAAGTTCTTCAATAAATCTTTAACTTGATACCTGAGGCTTTCAAATAATATTAAATAATTAAAATAGGTTCTCAAGTGACGAAGATATCGCGTAACATACATAACTAAAAAAAACACACGAGTCAAATTGATAACCTCTTTTTGCAGTCGTAAAACAGAAATTGGGTCAAAATTGGTGCATCCTATGAGCTCACCGAGGTTACTGCTGCACCCTATGTTGTGTACGTACACGTTCACGCAAAGAAATCCCGTTCCCGTTCCCGCCAACAATTCTATCAATAACAATGCGCATGTCACTCTGACTAACTACCCTCTCTTTTCGACACTAAAGAGGGTGACAAGGAGAAGACATAACCTCACTACCATTACGCTTGCGCGATTCGCCCGCGGAAAACATACGATACCGCATTTTCTATTACGCGGCCAGTGTGTAAATCGAAACCTAGTAAAAATGTACAGTCCCCTTAGTTTTAATTAAATAACTGTGATTAAGATTTGATCTACTTGTAGGAAAATAATGAGTGAATGATGAATTTATTTGTTGTGTAGTTTTAATGCTGTTGATTTTGGATAATACTTATTCAATTGATTAGTGCTGTGATTTAAAATTGCGGAGATTAGTTGGTGATATAAATAGTTAAAGTAAGTATCAACGTGTTAAAGAATTAATAAGTTTAAGTTGGTAATATTTAATACTGTCCTGAAATCTAGGTATCTGAGAACAGTTAGCTTTTCGTTTTTTAGAAAATATTCTTAATATCTGCGACGTATTTACAAAATGCACATGAAAACCAAAAGATTTACCTAATTAAATGCATTAAGTACTTTAGCACCAGTGTCTTTCACACTTTTATTCCTAATTATTGCGTGATATCTTCCCATAAAAATAGGACGCTTACACTTACTCAAATATAGACCCTAATTCCTAAGCCATAGCGGATGCTTAAACAAGTGTTATCAAGCTTCGTGGATCAATATTAGTATCAATGTTTGTGAATTTTTTATCCATTCTACGTGTCATTCTCTCATACGTCATAGGGCGACATAGGGTCGACCCGTGTTGGATGCAGAAATAATGTCTATATTTTATATTATGACAAACGTAAATAGCGAGCCGTATAGTGCAATGCGACGCACTTTTCGTCGTTAGTGTAGAATTATCCGTCTTTAAAATGCGGGCTTACTTATGTACTTGGTCTATACCATTATCCGCCGTAAACAAGAAGTAATCCTCTCCCGTAATAAAATATGTCACTTCCTCTTTTGCCACTCTGAATCAGGGCGCTTATTAAAAAAAAAAATAGTACCGTCACATAAAACAGATATAGCGCAGCAATCACTTCAATCCACCAGTAGGTACATACAATTCCATGCTTGAATCTAACAAATCAAATTCTCATGGTGTCAGTTTGTCTTTGGAATATTTAATAGATTTTTTGTTAAAAATATACTATTGTTTGTTACATATGTACATTTTAATGAATTTAAAGTAAAATAAAAGACTGGTTAATTATTTACAAAATTAGAAGGATTGAACAAACGGCCTATTCTTTTTTGACAGAACGATCTCAAAAACTATTAAGCGCCATCTGTTGAGAATGCTTTTAACCTCTTTTTTTTCACTGCGCCTTATTTGTGTAAATAGCCTAAGAACATGATAACAACTCGGAACAAATAAACACATCCCTTAGACAAGTCTTAAAGTCACTTAGTCTGCGTTTTTAAAACCGGTAAATGTTTTTATTTTATGCTCTAGTAAGAATATTTCAGGGTTCATAAGTTATGTTCACAACCAAACAATAAAATGCAAATGGTGCTGATCAATCGTACTTCTGGCATAAAGGGAGCAAAATATAATAAAGTGATTCCACATGTGCTAACAATGTGTTATTAAGAGTGCGATATTCGCACACAACTTCAACAATAAGGAATGATTGACTCATTTTTTGTATGTGGTATCAATTAGGAAAAGAATATACATTACCATGTACCTGAGCATGTACAGGATCATAATATGGTACATATGTAGCAAGTTTTTAACTGTAGTCTTTAATGCGCTCACCTAAAAAGAGCAAAAAAAAAAAACAAAAAAAAAAACCTTTTCACCCCAAGAACTTGTAAACCGCTGAAACAATTTCAATCAAACATACCTAAGAACCATCTCGATCAAGTCAGCTTTCAAACAAAAAAACCGAATCACAATCGGCCCATTAGTTTAGGCGCTACAATGCCACAGACACACACAGACGGTTTAAAAATTAAAATAGAAAGATGCAAAAAAGATTTTCATCTTTTTGCTTTACAAACATCTTAAAAGAAACAAATCCTTCTTTATTGTGGATTTAATACATACTTTTTGAAATAAAGAAAAAAAGAAATACAGATCAATCTCGTTATGTCAAAATTCTGAAGTAAGTATGGACGAAATGTTGTGTGAACGATATGTGAAGAATAGAAGATTTATTTTCGCGTTATGGGCTCAGTACTTAACTTAGCTTGTAGAAATCAACGTAAATGTGATAAATGGTGACATGAATGTTCAGGTAATTAGAAAAGTGCATTATTTAGTAATATGAAAAGTAACCGTAACCGAAGGGCATTTATGAATAGATTAATGAGTTTAGATGAAGCAAAAGAGGTTTGTCAGGATCGTAGCAAGTGGAGGTCCGTAGTCTCTGCCTACCCCTGTGGAAAACAGGCGTGATATTATGTATGTATGTATATATGAAACGAACTCCGTTTAGTAGCACTACATATTCTTCTTTCTTTCTTTCTTTCTATATTCTAAAATACGAGGATAAACAAATATTTTTACAAGGCCAATTGATCATACAATTTAAGTAAAACCGTAGACTTAGATTTTTTTTACGGACAGTTAAATTATATTTTCTTACATTTTTCATGCCTTCCGGGAGATACCTGTTCACATGACTGAACGTCCAAATGGTTCGATTGTGTAAATATCAAAATGTACAAAGTTTACTTAATGCTTTTGTAAGTGACAAAATTTACTTTTGTCATTGACTCGTGCTTGTGAATATTCGTAATTCTGAAAATATTTTCAGAATATACGAATATTCATAGATAGGTAAACTAAAGTGTTTTTTTTTTGCTCTTTGACAAATATTACTATGCGTCTGCGTTAAGTCACGTCAGTGATTAATTTTTATCACTAAATTATGAATATTACTGTATCTTACAATGGCAAAAATATGGCAAAAATGGCCTTCACGCAAGGATAACGTATCGTTACTGGCAATTCGATTTCGGAAAAAAATAAATTATTCTTTCTTTGAATATGTCCCAGAAGCATGAAGCTAAATGGTTCCTTTTTACCCTCTAACTTAATGCCCAGAAGGGATCAAAGTATTTTTTTTGGTACAATGGTTATATAAGTATATTTGCCAAAGAGCAATGGAGCGAAGTATTTTATGCATCACGAGGCTGATAAAATCTCGAACACGGAACTCTGTTTAAAACGGGGATTGCGTGGTACACAGCGCAGAGCCGCCAAATTGAAGTGAGACTGGGCAGCCACGTTTGTCGGATGCACCTAAACCCACTCGGATGGTCCAATCTAAAAAGTAGATTGACATGGGTGGACGAAAAAAACCGGGTAGACCAAAGAAGCGTAGTGACGATCTCAAACACTAGGTCGCAGATTGCAAAAAAGTTTTTAAGTGTCGTAAAGAAATTAAGTAGCACTTAAAAATCTAGACCTAAATACACTCTTCCATGCAAACGTACGAGTAGTCTATGTTTTATTTTGAAACAACATGCCCGATTTCGGAAAAATTTTGTAATTACAAAGATATTGCAATATTTGGTTTATAAATATGAACATACTGTTTTAAATATGAACTTGAAATAGAATATATGTGTTATATCATTTTTGACCATCAGTATGGGAAACTTCTATATCCTTGTATTTTCTTTCCAGTTCATAATTTTTCCGTCGGAAATCAATTATTACCCTAGATAATTGCAATTTCTTTAAAAATACAATTTTTTACTGAAATCTGATATGTGGTTTCGAAATAAAACGTAGACTACGTTTGTATGGAAAATTCTAGGGTATGCCCCATTCTTAAGTAATACTCGAAAGAGTTTTTAATGACTAAATATGAATAACATTTGATAATAAGAAACAATACATAACCTCTCAACTGTGGCGGCCATTTTTTTGTTTTTGCCTTGACTGTGGAACCATAATCCGGTTGGCTCACAGACAGGGGTTTGTATGCCTGGTTTTTTTGTTTAATTAGAATTTCTTGTACTTTAATAAGACTTTTAGCTATTTTCTTCGTAGATTATGATTCTTAGATAAGTATTTTACTAATTACTCTTGATTGTACATACATACTTAAGTTACATCGGCATAAATGCATTCATTAATTTGAAGTGCCCCAAAAATCAACTATATTTTCAGTATTATAAATAAAATAAAAGTAGTATTCACTGTTTTATTTGGTTTAATAAATACTTAAACATATAAACAATAACAATAACAAAACATCACATGTTACCATACATTTTTTTTTACACAATCAATGTTTTAATAATTTGGCGCAAATCCATACATTCAAAATGTCCTCAAAAGTAAGTCAGATTCATATATTTTTTTCACATAACTCATAGCTTCGAGAGTTAATCATTTTAAGTTTACAGTAAGTTGAGCTTATTAACTATATAAAACTAAATTTACATGGTGCTAAATTCAATGTAACATTGAGTATGACTTCAACAAAAATGGTACTTAAACTTAGTAGATAAATCAGTACTTTTTAAAAACTCAAATTTAAAAAAGAAATGTCGTAAATAGTTCAAACATTACTATCAACCTAACATCTACATAAAGTAAACTAACATTTAACATAAACATATGTCTAAGTTTCTAAGAAAAATGTTTCAAGTACCCTGTAATAAAATTTGTAAAATATTGCCCACTTATCAGCTGCAAAGGTTAAAAATACATGGAGAGGACTTTTTTATTTTCGTACATACATTTATTATAAAGTAAGATTTTTGAAATACTAACACTGTAATGACAAATTTAACAAGTAAAATAGAGACAACAATTAATGGAAAAGTAAAACAAACCCAAAATAAAGTTAAATCGTAAATTAAAATGTTAGTTAGTAAACAAGAAATAATTAAAAAAAAAATTTAAAACAATATTTTGAAAATTTTACTTGCAAGATTTTATTACAGACAGACAGACAGACCAACAGATAACGGGACAGGTAAAACTAAATAAAAGCTTGTAAAAAAAATAAAAAATATATAAAAGCGCGTCTCCATTCAGCCCATTTCGCGCAAAACCAAGCTGTCAAATGCTGTCTGTGGTGAGACCGGATTTCGGTCGATGATCGCAGTGTTGGTTATTTTAGTTGAAAATGCTAATATTGGACCGTAATACCTACTTTTGATGGTAACTAACAATTATTTATTAATTTGTTGCCTTATTTTACAAAACACCTCTTAGTTTTATTAATTATTAGTCCAAATATAGTGCAAACAAAATTACATGTGTTTTCCGTTAGGTGGGTGAGGGAATGTTTAGACATCGATTTTTAGTATAAATCCAAAAGATGACTATGTGAATTTAAAATAAAATGAACTATTACTTACCTTTCCATAGTTTTCTTACGAAGAAACCTCAGATACAGCTCAAAAACACGAAAGTTTTAGCACAAAACTGCGAGCAACAACGCACTTTCAATGACAGTTTTTAAGTGAAGTTTACTGGGAGTTGATGTTCCCAACTAGTGGCGAATGAATGATTCTATTGCTAGCTTACTTACTCGTAATCATTTTGTACTACGTGTAAATGCGATAGAGCATGGTATGCCCGTTTGTTTTAGAGCGAAACCAAGTTACGTTGAACCAACCGATTTTAGGATGGTCCACAGATACGGCAATTTTTTTATCGACCTAAATTCGGTCGCCTCACAGATGAGAGGTTAAGTAATATTAATTATGACATCGATACAAACTGTACATTTTGACTCACATTCATCTCATCAATGATGTCGGGATTAATTATATTCATTTGCACTCTGTTACAATTAGTTCATTTGGACACTGGCGCGTTTCGGCAATAAAACTATACATTTTTTAATGCATTTAATTAACGTTCTTTCTAACAATGGTACTATATGTTTGACGTCTGTTAAGCATTTTGACTCGTATTAATTAGCACAAAGGTAATCGGACCACTTGGACATTCGGTCATGTGACCAGCTATATATACGGGCGGTTTTCATATTGCCTAAAACAAAATGAAAGATAGTATGTACTTACTTAGGTATGATCTGATAACTACTTAGTAACTACTGATAGATAATATTTTATGTACCTTAAATTACATAAGGAGCTCGGTGGTCCGTTGGGAGAGCGCATTTAAGCATTTAAGCGACACGGTCGCGGTCCGCACTAGGATGGGTGACCACAAGTAGCGTTAAAATTTCTCGAGTTCCGCCGTGCTTCGTAAAGCATATATAAGCCGTTTGTCCCCCAGCTGTCATCATTGTATGGCAGCTTAAAAAATTTGACAACAGAGTTGGCCACTTACACACACACACACAAAGCAAACATTTACCTAAGTAGATTAGTAAGTAGAGAGTTAAACTTTTATTTTTTAAAATATGTATCAAACAAGTGAACTTATTGTGTATAATTTTTCAAAACTAAAACCTTTAAAACAAAGTACAACAGACTTCACCCCTAAGTACACAACATATTTTGATAAAACTTCTATGTGACCATTTAATAGGTACTACAATTTCGACCCAAAAAAAGTATTTTCCAAATCGGTCCAGGCGTCTTTGTATAATCATTCAACATACTTACGTACAAAAAAAGGTCGCGACGCGATTTATTGATAACCTCCTCCGTCTTGGGAGTCGGTTAAAAAGAGAACAGGTAATCATTGGCCGAGTCATACATGCTTTGATTAGCTAATGACTGTAGGTACCAGTTAAAATATTCTAGATCTGTGGTAGGTACTATTTTGTATTATGTGCTATATAGATAAGTTATGCATGCCGTGCAGGCCCGTGCATGAATCGATCCTATGTGGCAGTTCTCTTCTATCCGGTAAATAGTTATTAATCACAATAATACTCGTATTTATTGCTTAATTAGCCTTATAAAACATGATTGGTATGATTAAATAATTTGAACATCGTTTTACTCACGTAGTATAGTCGGAAAAGGCCATTTAGTTTCCATCGGTTTAGTTAGACGATCATCCTTAGGGCGAGTGTTACGAGGACCGGTGACCCGAGATAATTCTTGATCGGTCATTTTGGAAATCTTTGGGCGAAGTCTATGTCCAGCAGTAGACGTAATGCGGCTTAAGTAATGATGATGACGAAGTATGTATGTACTAAATCATTGTGCGTTTCCATGATGATTGCTTCTTCTTGTTCGTTTACGTCATGCATGGTCATGCAGGCGGTCGTGACCACCGTCACTTATTTTGGTTACGCAGGCTTTCCAACTTTCCATGTCAATGTGTTCTGGGCCTGCTTGAGCTTGAGATGCATTTTAGTGCAATTGAGAGCGGGTCAGTCCATCAAGTTGATGTTTTGCCTCTAAGTTCACCTGGTCAAAGGACAACCAGTCGCTTTTCTAAATTTTTCGGCTGTCGTCTAGACAGGCAGAATTTTTTAAATGACTTGGTTTTTACATATTTTATTTGACAAGGTTTTTTTATTTATTTTTTACTTTATAGTGAGTTACTTATTTATTTTTTGGAGTCGGTAATTTTTTTTTTAAATATTTTTCTCTTTTAGTGTCAGATATCCTTGCACGAAATGGAACGATAAAGATTATTGTAAAACATCGTCAATTTACCCGAAAAAAAATATAAAAATTGTACTTACATATTCAAATAATAATATTCTTTATAATATACTCATCATCATCATCATCCGAGCGTATTCACGGTTGCATCCTCAACGGTAAAGCTTCATGCCCCGGGGTCCGCTTTTTACCTAGATTATTTGACAAACGTTCTAACCAAACTAGAACAACAACAAAATGTAATTGCCCCCGCTGGGAAATGAACCCGCGACTTCTGCGTGTAAGCTGAGAGCTCTGACCAGTACACCTAGATACAATTGTCCGCAATATTTCTACAGCTTATATGACATGGTTAGTGCTTAAAAAGCGAATGAAACACTCCTTAAAAACCCCTGAAGGGTATAGCGGTCCGGTCGCTGCTTTCGTCATCAGCTTACCTTAATATCTTAAAAGGATACAATTAGTTGTCTGTACTCCATAATTTTTTAAGAAATATCCTCTATCTCCTTACCGTTGAGGAATTGTGCCTTTCGTCACATTAGCTCAGAAATAATATTATTCACAAATATTTGATTATTATAAATAAACATATGTGAAAAAACATTGCACGTGCCATTGAAATTTTAGGGTTTCCCTCAATATCCCCGGATTCTACCATCAGATCTTCACTTGGTTCCAATGGGACCACCTCGGAAGTGTACTGTTTCTAATAAAAAAATAATTTTGAAAATCGGTCTACTACAAATTATGGAGAAATCGGTGAACATACACAAAAAAATATACAATTGAACATAAACGGTCCTCCTTTTGAAGTTGGTAAAAAAACTACAGTCGAACATAGAACCTCTCCTTTTTTTAAGTTGGTTAAAAAGAAAGCGCCAGTTCTGTTCTATCTTCTACGCTAGGCTTTTCTACGCACATTAGCTTAAAGTGGACGGTATTCGCAAAAGTGCAAAGAAAAGCTTCACGTTCTCACTTTGAACTATAGTCAGTAGTTCATTAAATAGTTTGAAGGGTTATCTAGGACTTTGTCAAGACACAATTTTAAATTATATCCAAAGGCCACCTTTGGAAATAAATTATTTAAAAGAAAAGCACTGGACCCCAGAAAATTCTGGTAGCCCCTAAGATCTGAATTCATTTCCCATTTAGAAAAGCCACGGTATCACGATCTGAATATCTGTCCTATTGTCTTCCAAACATAAACTAAAATTCGCATGATAATGCAAGCAGTAACCGAATAATGTTATCATAACTGCTTTAGTAGCAGTACATCGCGGTCGTGTATAAAAATCGAGTTATTTTTGCATCGGTATAAATAAGTGGTGTGAACTACAGCATTTGTTTGTGTTTTCAAGGTTTCTGGCGGATTGAGACTGGCTCTTATCGCGCAAGATGTCAAAATGTAAGTACAAAACTGTTTACTAGTATATCTATTTATTTATTTAAGCCGGGGGACTTAAAAATATACTATACCAATATTTTTCATCAATGGATTTGTATAGAATATAGTCATGCCTGCAAAAGTCGAACAGCTGTTGCTTTGCCTGTACAGGATACACTCAGAAACGAATAGGGCTTTTTATTGGATTTTAGATTTTGGTTATCACTTATTAAGTAAAGAAGCAGATGGTGAACTGTGTAAAGCATTTTTTTTAATATTTCCATATGTGAATTGGATATAAAATACTAACCGTGACTTACAGACATCTACGATGTACATGGATGTATGGTGTGTATATGTAGATAAGAAATATAAATAAGGTCAGGTGCAGGTAATATGTACAGATAAGATTGATGATTTTGCTGTGAGTCGGCTGTGGATAGGACTGCAGGATAAAAAACCCATTAAGTAGGTCTTCGCAAGAACAACTGCATACTTCGTAAGAACGGTTGTTTTGGTAATTCTTCTGTTAGTATGTTTAGCTGTAGACTTCCTGTGACTGATATAGGACTTATTTACGACTGGGTTGGTGCCATCTACCTACTTAGTGGTATTTGAACGTTTATCTACAGTTTTGTTTACCTATGTATAATGCAAGTAAATATTATGAGTTTCTCTTATCGTATCTTAATTTAATGTACATAAACACTATTATTTTAGTCATTTACAACTTATGTAGTTCAAGCTATCTCTGTGGGTAACTAATATAAAAGCCTCATAAAAAAAATGATGAAGTAAAAAAAAATATTCGTCTGATGGTCCTATGTTCGTTTGATGAAACTCTAATATTAAATAAGTGGTTACCTTGTTAAACTGAAAGTTTCTATTTGAATCTATAATCATTTTCATAATGAATATCACATGAACCATAAGTATTAAGGTATCTTTATTACGAAGGTCGGATTAGGTTAAGATACGAACAACCCTTAGATATATATATTTCTTACCCTCCTATTGTTGTGGAATAATCTCCGTGCTACTGTTCTCCTTTCTAAAGACCTTAGATTATTAATCATTTTTAATAAAAACCGATCCAACACCAAGCTACACAATATACCTATTTATTAAATTTTTATGGTACCACGTATGAATGTATGCCCTTTTAGATAAAACTTTCCAGGCGTCTTCGAGTAATCCTCCGAATTGATAACCTCATCTTTTTTGACGTCGATTAAAAAAGGCCGAGAAAAAATTTCTTCAGTGTGTGGAAACTCGCATGTGGAGTTCTTGTATTGTTACAGAAGTCCTTAAGCAACAGTTACAACTTTCCATCAGGCTCGCCTTATGTCTGTATGCCGTAAGCCTACATAAAAAAGTGGTTATGCCGGTTTACCTTCATAAAAATTGGTTACTCGAGCAATTGTCGATGGAGGAGGGTTAAAACTTTCGAAGGGGACATGATATGGAGTAGATAATACCGTGTTTTTAATCTCGATCGTCAATATCTAATTGTTTCTACGGCTCATTAGCTGTTTGGGTGGCATAACAGGTGTCTACCAATGTTCCTACTATGCTTTGGCCTTCGACCTTGGCATTCTAATGATCTGTATATAATGAGTCAGGTTGTGATTTCCTACAACTGGTTTTATCAAACGTCACAGTCTAATGGTAACAAATACAAGAATGTAAGGAAATTACTCCGAAAGTACCTACTTACATGATAAACATAAATCCTAGTTAAGGTGATTGCGAACCTTGGCCGTCCATACATTTTGTTTTACAGCAATTCTCTTAATGTGGATAGTGTTTCTCAAATTACAATCGATTTTCCAATTTTCATGAAGTTGTAGTGCTCGCCTTTAAAATCTGTCATAATAATTTACAGTACTTTACAAGAAAAACGATATTTAAAACAAGACAAAAATTAACATTTCTAACAATGTGTGCGTAATAAATAGAATTCATTTTGCGGTGACATCTAGCAGATTTATTACAAACTACTGCATTTGTCTAATTTGACAGCTCAATGCTTGCAACGACATACTTGGACATCATCTAGATGGCGCTGTAATAAAAATATCTAAATGTACCTAGTAATAAGTCAGAAGACTTAGCTCAAACAGAATGAACGTTGCCGTCCCGCTAGCAGCGGGCAACGCGCAAAATGTAGTAGGTACATAGCGGCACGAGACGGCAACGTTGTTTGCTTTTGAAACCGAATGCATTTCTCTCCAAGTCTCCACAATATTTCTAATTTCTACGATATGAGTTCGTTCTGAAACTGAAACAAATATTTTTTACAAAACATATATTAATTAAAAAAAATAATTATAGGTATATACTTAGTAGGTAAACATGTACCTATTAATAAACAAAAAATAAGTATTTATAATTTATGTTTTGAAAATAATAATAAAATACCGAAAAATTATTCTTTACTTTTTATTTAGAATTTCACAATAAACCTACGAACTTCTGAACGTGACTTATCTAATCTACTTGCTTTAGTCCCATATCTCTGAATCTACTACATGAACAATCAAATTAGCAAAACCTGGACCTGGACATAGTTCATAAATTCGTTGTTTAAATTATTTTATGGGATATTTATATATATATATATATATTTTTTTACTTAACCTGTACTGTCCCACTGCTGGGCAAAGGTCTCCCATATTTATATTAAATATCAAATATTCATTGGATATCTATACATATAATAAAACAGTAAAAAAAAGTGTGTCTGTACATTAAATATATTTCCAAAAAAAATATTGGGGGCGATGGAGACGTTGTAATAGAGTAAGAATTAAAAAAAAAATGTCTGTCTGTTTGTCTGTTTGTCTGTTTGTCTGTATGTCTGTATGTCTGTTTGTCTGTTTGTCTGTTTGTACACGCTAATCTCCGGAAATACTGGACGGATTCGAACGAAACTTTTTTTGTTATATAGGTATTAAGCCTGGGCAACATATAGGGTATAAATGATTTTGGGAAATGGAACGCCTGATGCAGAACCATAATGGTCCAGCTAAACTATAGAGATATAAAAATGCCGCCTTAGTAGAAGTTGTTCAGCCTGATGAGCATTTTCCAGACATAAAGTCCACGCGAACGAAGTCGCGGGCTTCGGCTAGTATTATATAAAAATCTGCGATCGTACCTATCTTCTCTGTATTTATGTTCACGCCAAAGAAGTATTACTTCTATCTAACGCGTGTAGATTGTACATAAGTACACGCCATCGAGTACACACTCTCTTTATTAGGGTTCCGTACCCAAAGGATAAAAACGGGTCCCTATTACTAAGACTTCGCCGTCTGTCCGTCTGTCTGTTACCAGGCTGTATCGCAAGAACCGCGATAGCTAGATAGTTGAAATTTTATAATAACAACAAATACTAAAAACAAAACAAAATAAAATAAATATGGGACGCTCCCATACAACAAATATCTTCTCTGTATTTATGTTCACGCCAAAGAAGTATTACTTCTATCTAACGCGTGTAGATTGTACATAAGTACACGCCATCGAGTACACACACTCTTTATTAGGGTTTCGTACCCAAAGGATAAAAACGGGTCCCTATTACTAAGACTTCGCCGTCTGTCCGTCTGTCTGTTACCAGGCTGTATCGCAAGAACCGCGATAGCTAGATAGTTGAAATTTTATAATAACAACAAATACTAAAAACAAAACAAAATAAAATAAATATGGGACGCTCCCATACAACAAATGCGATTTTTTATTGATAATGGTACGGAACCCGCATTAGTGTTAGTATAGTGCGCGAATCCGATTCGCACTTGACCGGTTTTTTTGATTGCAGGTTTGAAACGATATACCGATTTGACATAAGTTGAAATCATTTGAATATTTAATACTAGCTAAAGCCCGCGACTTCGTTCGCGTGGACTTTATGTCTCTGGAAAATGCTCATCAGGCTGAATAACTTTTACTAAGGCGGCATTTTTATATCTCTTATAGTTTAGCTGGACCATTAGGGTTCTGCATCAGGCGTTCCATTTTCCAAAATCATTTATACCCTATATGTTGCCCAAGCTTAACAGCTATATAACAAAAAAAGTTTCATTCGAATCCGTCCAGTATTTCCGGAGATTAGCGTGTACAAACAGACAAACAGACAAACAGACATACAGACAAACAGACAAACAGACAGACATTTTTTTTAAATTCTTACTCTATTACTACGTCTCCATCCCCCCCAATATTTTTTTTGGAAATATATTTAATGTACAGACACAGTTTTTTTACTATTTTATTATATGTATAGATATAGATATAGATAATCTATTATAGGCAAGTTGTATCTAGTTGAGATTCGTTTACGTCGCCTGGGTGTCTGATAGTAGTGACACGCTACATGTAAGTATACACATTTCAGTGGTCGCCGCAGTATAAAACCGGCTGTTTAGTTAAAATTACATAAAGCGGCGAGCAAAAATGCCTTCATCCACGGCGGTGCAAGAAAAGTACGGATGTCACGGATGACGTTTTTGCCAGGACTTCTTGTCTGCGTGGTCGAACGACTCGTGATATTTTGTAGTATTGTTATTTGTACGATAATATACGTGATTCAACATTTCATATTAGAATCTGTTTCAAAATGTTTTCCTAAGTTGCAACTTGCCGCCACGTTTGAAACACAAGTCTCGAACTTGTTTTGGGTTTGATTGATTTAAAAGTCCGTGTGATTTGTCCGTATATATTTTTGTATAGATTTATATTTAAAATTTATTTCAGGTCCATGGGAATATACGTGTCAGGAAAATGCAGAAGTGTTTCTTTTTTTGTTTCACTTCTATTACATAAACTCTAACAGAGGTTTGCCGTCTCCCTCATCCATCATTTCAAGTTCAAACATGCAATAAACTATAAAGTTGTTTTTAGTCACGTGCACAGAATAATGACTACAACATTTAACAATTTATGTCGGCAGAAATCACTATCATTTTGTATCATTCTATCTGTATGAATTGTTTTTTTTTTCAGTAATAAATATTAAACTTCTATAAAAAGAAAATTCAACAATGTGTACGATTTGGTTTTATTAAAAAATACAATGCATGTACAATGACGACGTTTGTTGCGCGGTGGTTTTTCCTTCCACCAAATGGTCTAAACTCTAAACGAGTGCCCCGACACAAGGCTTGATTAGCTATCAGAGTCAAAGCTGTGGTTGACAAATATGCAATCTGAGATCATTTTTTTGTGTTTAAAATGATTTTCGGCTGTTTGAAATAATAACTGAAAATATGCGCTATCCAGTTTTTTTTTAATAGTGCCATCTAGTGGCGATACTCAAATCTATAACCATAGTCTATAACAATGCTTTACGCCATCTTCATGCTTTTTTAAGCTCCTGTCGTAGTGTGAGTGAGTGTAGAGATACGAGACAAAATGACAGATTTTATTTTGGAGCATTTTTCTGAATACATTGACTGAAGAACAATAGTATGCCATTAAATAAATAAAAGAGTATGTTACAGGCTCGCCGATCAAAAATGTTTGCCTAACAGTAATCCATTACACAAGAATTTTAAAAAAACCTGAAAATATTGAAATCAACGCCATCTAGCGAAAAAAGTTTAATGAAGAGCCCTTTGCATTCACCTTAAGTATTACTATACTAAAGGGGATATTTGAATTTTACGAAGACCAGTGCTATTGCCTTCTATTACAGCCTATTTAAAATAAATTGCTTGAAAGGAAACGGAGATATCACTTAAAACTTTGTCTTGATCAAGCCCTAAATAACCTTTTCGTACCACTTGCTCAAAAAAGTCACATTCTATGGCACAAAAAGCGAACATAACAATAGTCATTTTTAATCTGTTAAAAACAGGGAAAGAAAAATGTACTAAATTTCATTCAGCCTCTAGACCAAGAATGAAAACAGGGAAAGAAAGTTGTACTGAATTTCATTCATCCTCTAGGGGGAGAATGTGATTTAAGTTTGGAATACTTACCGAAACATATACTGAACTGAAATCATTTCTATATTGTTAAGCGTAAAAAAATAACGATTTTGAATCGACAACATGTATCCGCAAAATCCACAAAACCACTTAAATTTCATAAAATAAACAACTAAATCAAGTCATGTCATTGTTTGTTTTTTTTTAAATTTATTTACGGCTCTGGATACTAGTCCTTTAGAGCCCATCTTTATTCCTAATCCTAACTATACAATCAAAAAATATACAATCAAAGGTTGGTAAAGGTCCTTTGATTGCTTCAAGGGAGCTTCTCGGGACAAATCTACTACGGGTCCCCTGGTTTTCATAGACGATTGCAGACGGCGCCCAAAGACGCCCACCGCAGTCCGCAAATATAAGTCACTACAGCCGTACTATGACTGCCCTCTTTAAACATTTCACATATATTGTCCATGAGAATGAGCATTTATAACACCAAACTACACCAATTTCATAATAATACACTAGAATCAATTTAAAGCAAACTTCAACAAAACCCCTTGACTTCCCGCCAAAAACTCGTCATTGTTTGTTTACACCAGCTGTTTAGTTTTCCAAAACGAAAAAGCGCAAAGGGCCATTTGTGCCTCACACATACAGCCAAGTTTTTTGCGTACCTACCTATATTTATTTACAACGTAAAACATTTTGTATTTTTTATGTAACTAGATAAAAATTTATTAATCAATGCTTATCTTTTGTTATTATTGTCTTTATTTTTTCGCAAATGGTACGAAAAGTAGAGTATTTTCCTCGGTGATAAAGCTGTCTTAGTCTTGGGTGAACTTAAATCTCTCGCTACACTCAGGACTCGTCCTAAATCCCTCGCTTCGCTCGTGATTTAAGTATATAACACCCTCGCTCCGCTCGGGAGTAAACCTCGAGTCCTTCGTTGCGCTCGCGATTTAAGTCGTCACCCGCGACAGAAGACACTGCTTTATCCCCTTGGTTAATAATCTACTATTTAAACTATTTTATAATTATAAACTAATGTTTATAGGTCAAAGTGAGAACGTGAAGCTTTTTTCGCACATTAGTCAAAAGTGGCTGCGCAAATGCGTGCAGAAAAATTTCACGTTCTCACTTTTAAATAGTTTTAAGTGTAATCCAGAGCTTGAATAAAGAAAAAAATTATGCTTGAAAAATAAAAATTTACAAATATATATCCGTTTCCTTAGTTAGACACGCGGGCGAAGCTGCAGGTAACAGCTGCTTACCTCAGCTGCTTATTAAATATTTATTTTATGTATCTACCTACTGTATTTACATGGGTTATTTTTACGGACGATTATGTTATGTATGTTTACTTTGATGATTTCGGTATTTCGTTTTTCATTTAAATACTTACATTGTTTAAATTATGTACATTTATCTTCACGTTCTTCAATGTCAAATATTGAAAAAATAATGTTTTAAACTAAAAACCGACTTTACCTCCAAACTACACAAACGATTTTGATAAAATTTCTATGGGACCAACTGACAAAAATGGTTTTGCACAAAAAATTTAAATCGGCCCAGGCGCTTTCGATTAATTGGTGAACATACATAAAAAAAGATTACGACGAATTAAAAACTTCTATCAGAAACGAGGAGGTTATGGTTTCGGCTATGTATGTTTCTTCCTTTTGGAAGTCAGTAAGAAAGACAAACATGCTAAGTATATAATGTAATGTAGCACAATAGGTACTATTTACTACTCGTAGGCATCAGCTATCACAATGGTATCTATTCGACGCCGGAAAATGGGTCACAAACATGTATGAATTACGAAAGAAGAGATAGCCGGTAATACTAGTTAAAACTAGTGACTTTTGATGAACTAGTATTGTAGTTTTATAATTTAATTTACTTTTTACAAAACACAAACATTATTTTGGTACCTTTCACCCATTTAGAGGTAAACTGTATCAAGGGTCACAAGGGTCAAAGGTCACATTTAGCTGGTTATTGCATCATCATCAAGTCTTTTTAATCTCCACTGCAGGAGCACGACCCTCTCTGTATTGACAGAGCCATTCTTGGCCATAACAGCCCAAGGACTTAGCCTAGACTCTCCTCGCTGGCCGGGTTGGAGAGAACTCATTGATGTTTATAAGCTTTGTTTAGCTTGTTTTTCTTAAGTCGCCTTCTACGTCATCCACGGAAAGAACTGGAGTGGCCCTATTCTACTCTGCCGGAAACCACACGGCATACAGTAACTTCTAGAACGACCTGCTTAATTTGGCATGAGGAAAATCAGCTGCTTAGTTGCAGTAGGACTACAAGTACAAGGTAATATCCCGTGGTCCCACCAGATAAGATAAGATAAGATAAGATAATTTTTTATTTGCAATAAATAGGGTGTACAATACAGGTGTTAGGTATAATATACAAAAATAGTAGCTTAAACCTATTTAGCCATATTTAATAGCATGCAAAAATCAGTGTTCAGAATTTTATATTCATGCATCGAATTCGCAGTCTTTAATTTTACATTCTAAAAACTCCTTTACTGAATAAAACTTTCTTTTAAGCAGCCATTTGCGCAGACATGATTTAAATTTATTTAAAGGGAGTTCTTTAAGTATAGATGGCAATTTATTATAAATATCTTTGCACATGGCATAGCAATTACGTTTATATTTTTCAGTTTTTGGCACTAGATTGAATACGAGTCTATTACAATTTCGTGTTGTTCGTAAGAAGAAATGTCTAGCTTGAACAAATAAATGCGCATTTTGTTTTACAAAAATGCTTATTTCTAAAATATATAAGCATGGTAGGGTTAGTATATTCAATGATTTGAAATAAGGTCTACTTGAAATATATGATGGAATGTTACTAATTGCCCTAATGCATCTTTTCTGCGCCCTAAACACTCTTTGTATGTTGGTACCATTTCCCCAGATAATTAAACCATATCTAATAATAGACTCTATATATCCAAAATATGCCATTACAGCTGTACTTTTATTTGCCACTCTATTTAGTTTAGTAATGGCATATGCAAATTTGTTTATATTACCACAAACTTTGTGTATTTGTTTCTTCCAATTAAGCTTTGTATCAATAATTAAACCTAAAAATGTCGTATTACTTGTATTCTTTAGAACTTGTCCATCAAAATTTATGTCAATTGGTTGATTTTTAAAATTATTAAAATTCATTAATTTTGTTTTTGAGATATTTATTTGTAAATTATTTTTATTTAACCAATCAACTACTAATTGTAATTTTTTAAGAATATCATTTTTATGTTTTTGTAATATAGAATTTTTGCCAGTGGTAATTATTAATGATATGTCATCAGCAAATAAGATTGTTTTTTGGTCAATATTTTCTATTAAGTCATTAATATAAAATATAAATAAAAGTGGCCCTAAAACACTTCCTTGTGGCACACCGAAATTATTTTGTTTTGTTTCAGATCTATAAGTTTGAACAATCGCATTTTTGTCCACTTGTTCAACTTCTACACATTGCACTCTATCTGACAAATACGATTTAATCCAATCCAAAGCCGGACCCCTTATGCCTTTGCATTCTAATTTGTCCAGTAATAATCGATGTGGAACAAAATCAAATGCCTTCGTCATGTCTAAGAATAGTACAGACGTAAACTTCTTCTCATTAACATTATTCAAAACATTTTGTATTAAATTAAAGGTAGCATGCGTTGTAGATTTATTTTTTTGAAAACCGTATTGATTTTGGTTTATTATATTATATTTATGAAAGAATTCAGAAAACTGTTCATGCATCACTTTTTCAAAAATTTTAGAGAATATAGAGGGTAATGCAACGGGTCTAAAATTTGATAAATTTGATTTATCTCCTTTCTTATGAAGTGGTTTTATCAAGGAAACTTTTAATTTGTCTGGAAAAACACCTGTCTGTAATGATAAATTTATTAGAAATGATAATACATGACTTAATTCATCCTTACAGTATTTAATGACTTTTGTGCAGATTGAATCATACCCTTCTGAATTTGTATTATTTAACGAGAGAATTATTTTTTTGATATCCTCCGAGTTTACGGGTTTAAGGTCAGTTGGACAAATTGGTAGGATCAAGGGTATGACGGGTACAACGTGCAATAATTATCACTCTCAGCAGTAAATAACCCTATTATCTAAGCACTTAAGAGTTCCCTTACCCTAGACAGAACAAGACTTGCATACAAACGTAGTCTAGCTTTTATTTAAAAACAACGTGTCAGATTTCGGTAAAATTTTGCAATTCCAAAGAAATTACACATATGTAGGCATATATCAGGTTTTTACTATCAAAATATGGACTTGAAGGACAATAAAGTTTATATATTTTTTGTTCATGATAATGAAAAACTTTCCTCAAGGAACACTTATCAAATTTGAAAAGTATTAATTTTTGGCCTCTCATACAAGTTAACCGATCAGCTGATCCGAGTTTAAGTGGAAAGGCAAAAAATATTTTTCATATTTCAACTTAGTTCCTTGGAGAGAGTTGTTCAGTATAATGGACTGAATTCTCCCTTAAAATAGTTTTAGTATATTCTGTTAGACCTTATATATCATTTTTGACCATCAGTATGGAAAACTTCTACATCCTTATATTTTCTTTCAAGTTCATATTTTGAATTTGATAACTAGTTAGGTATAGGCCTAGATTTATGCTTTTTCTTGAAATTACAAAATTGTACTGAAATCTGACATGTAATTTCAAAATGAAAGCTGGACTTCGTTAGTATGAAAACGTTTATGGTAACCCCTTACCATAAACGTTTTCATACTTTTTTCTACATAGACATTTTCCTTTTTTTACATTTGACCACTTACACACACGAAAAAAAAAAACTTTTTCATACTAACGTGGTAACCTCACCATAGACATTTTTTTACAAACGTGTCTTAACCTTTCACAAATAAACATGAGAATATCCACCAAAATCAATTGTTTAACTACCTATACGTGTTTTATAATATATGGACAATTTATTAAAGAAGATATAATATGAGTTCATGGAAATATATCAGCGTAAAAGACTGATTTTAAAAAAATCTGAATTTTTATTATTAATTTTTAATCAGCTGAGTACTCTATCTCTCGTATTATATCAAAATAAAAGTTCAATACTGCTGCCTACTCGTATTTAAAAAAATCAATGCCAAACAGTATCATTTTCACGTCGATTGTAGGTGTTCGCTTTCACCCTTTAATTAAGGTGTGGATTGTAGGTAAATAGTAGGGTGGAAAATGTCATCGATCGTTACACGGGGAGGCACAGAGTATAAACAAAGTTACCTTCCTTTATTAAGGCTCCTCCCTGCGCTAGCGACCTTGAAAACACAAAAAAATTAATTTCTCTTTCTGTAAGTGAGATTATTAGAAACCCTCGTACAACTTTTTAGCTAGTATCCTGAAGTTTCATTAGAACCTCGAAATTCATTGAAATACTATCCGGTTTAGAAACCTTTACAAAAAGAGTCAAAAATGGTCGTTTTTAGTATTTTTTGCAAAGGAAAATTCAGGGTATTTTATTTCAATGATTTTCGAGGTTCTAATGAAACTTAAGGATACTAGCTAAAAAGTTGTACGAGGGTTTCTGATAATCTCACTTACAGAAAGAGAATTTTTTTTTTTGTGTTTTCAAGGTCGTTAGCGCGGGGAGGACCCTTAAGTAAGGGAGTGGTGTGCCTGTTTATTAATAATGGTACCTATTCAGCTGTTAAGTAGTTTCAAAGAAAAGCAGCTACCTATATGTTGCTAGTCTCTGAATTCTTAACTAAAGTAGTTTATTTGTCAGGCAAATTAAAAAAGCCCCGACTTTCAAGCGTTCACCTTCAATAACTTTTGATCAGCTGAGCCGATTTTCATAAATAGCGTCAACCTACTAGCTAAGAATCACCGCAAGGAAATTTGCTTTCACATAAAAAGGATCGCATCGAATTTGTTCCATCCTTTCGAGAGCTACAATACCACAGACAGATACACAGAAAGACATTGGCTTCAAACTTAAAACACCTCTCTTTTTGCGTCGAAAATAGCTTAGTAGGCTGCGCGTGATATTATAGCAGCCCGGTCTTCTTCTTCTTATCGTGTTTGTTAGTGACTAACTAGTGTCAGAGTTTTTAAACCGCCTTAAAGGCCTCTGTCATGGTTTTAGATAACGATCAATGGCAACGACAGTGACCGGGACCGACGGCTTAACGTGCCCTCCGAAGCACGGATCATCTTACTTATCAGACAATCAGGTGATCAGCCTACAATGTCCTAACCAAACTAGGACAACAACACAAAGTCGTTGCCCCCGCCGGGAATCGAACCCGTGACCTCCGGGTATGAGCTGAACGCTCTAGCAGCCCGGTAAGAAAGTAGTAATTCTTCCATTTAATGCTGGTCTGGGTGATAAGAATTAACGTAGAAGCCATATCAACGTTTTTTCTTATCTCGACAGCCAGCAAACATAACTAGCATGGAAGAATTCCTTACAGTAACCAGTTGCATGCTATGTGATTTGAATTACTGTATGTGATTCGACGTTTGACCGCGGAATGATCAACATATTAATTGATGCCTGAGGATGAAAGGCGAAACACGCGTTGCGCATACGACGACCGATGTTGCTGCAGCCACAGCAGATGCAGCAGCATGGGAGGGAGCATGCATCGGCTGTTGGTGGCGGGTGCTCACGGGCTCTTGGTGACTGGTATGCTGGGACTAACAGTACAGTAGTGGGTGGGCGCCGGCCGGCAATAGTTTGCATAAACTGGGTAGTATCCAGAGTAAAAAATAAATTATTATATAGTGATAAGAGAATAAAACATCACAAAATAATGTCATTTGTCATGAATCATATACATTTTCAACGGGATTGTATATTTAATAATGCAGAAAAACTGATAATAGGAGCGCTATTTGACTCCAAGAAACTATGACGTCACGACTATTTCATACAAGACAGTGTTTGTTTTGATGTTGGAAAAAAAAGTATCTGATTTGAATCACATAAAGTGATTCAAATCACATAGTATGTAACTTCCTCCAACTAACACCTGAATCTAACTTATCTTCCCGCACAGATAAAAATAACTGATAGAAAGGAAGGGACAACAATATCAAAGGATCATTGTCAAACATAATGTGATTTCTTTTTAACCCCCAAAAAAAGAGGGGGGTTATAAGTTTAACGCTAATGTTTGTCGGTCTGTCTGGCTGTGTCATCGTAGCGCTCGAACAGATGGACCAATTTCGATGCGGTTTTTTACGTTAAAGCAAATTCTCTTGCAGTGGTTCGTATGTTTGATGAAAATCAGTTAAGCTAACAAAACAAGTTACGTCAAGGTCGCTTGAAAGTCAGAGCTTTCTCTATCCTTTTAATAATGAGTAGCGGAACAATCCATACCGCTCCTTATTACTAGATAATATGGTGTTTTTGACAATTGGAGGTGTTTAATTTGCTAGCATATAAATGTACTTTAACTATTAAGGTACATAGTACATACTTTTATTGCCATATTGTCGTGGGCTCTGTCTACATCACAAGGGTTAAAACGTGATTATATATCTATATAGATCTAGGAAGGGTTGAAGGAGAGAGGAGATCTGAGTTTCCTAATATTCCGTCAAGAGTTATTGTAAAAATGAAGTTCAGCTTTTTTGGATTCTCTAGGAGTATTTAAAAAAACTCTGTAATCAAAAATATAACTAAGCATGTAAAAACAAACATACATACTTACCACATCGTTAGCGAATCAAATATGAAATCTTAGTAGCAAAGTTGCAATCATAAGTTTTTGCACTGGAATCTACGAACGGCAGATTGCTACACAAAGAAAGATACCTGCAGTTACACACAGTCTATTTACCCCGTAAAGAATAAGTTAGACAAACAGCGCCCAGGGTAGATAGCCGAAAGGTCAAGGCAAGAATGGTTGACTAACATAAATATTAAATTAAAAAATAATATGTGCGCTTAACAATTTCACATAGATGTCGCTTATTAAACATTTAATTGAACTAGACACGTGCATGCCGGACCTTGAAATTAAATATTGAATTTCCGATATCATCCACATTTATCGCTAGAAGTTAGTCCGACCTAAAATTATAATGTAGAGAACTGGTTGTATATATGGAAATCTTCGTACAAAGGCAAAGATAATATGCTAGAATCATCTACGACGACTTTTGTGACTACTTTTTCTACTTACTACTTATTCTTTATAATAGTATATTTAAACCTTCATTTTCAGAGGTGGTCTTTGTTAGTTGCGGTCACAATATTTCTTTTTATAAAATATTAAATATACAGTTAAACCTCAGATTAAATCATCCTTACTTTTCTTCTCTATTTTCTTATGTGCGCTACCTATGCACTACCCATTAATTTAATAGCACTACCTAATAAATTTCTTTCACAAATTTTTCATTAATTTGTTTCTCCACTTTCCACTTACTTCCATTTTTTTATCAGGGACACTCCCCCCAGGAGCTCCCGTACCCTATAAATCTATTACCATTTTCAACCAACATTAACTCATTGATGGGCATATTTCTCCCCTTTGTGTGCTACCCTACCCCGAGACCACCCCTAAAAGACACAGACATGATTAGTATGTTTTTAAGTTCGTACGTCTAAACCTGATGTCCATAGAGAAACGGGATCATATAATCGGTGGATCTGATCCCAAATAAAGGAGGCGGAAACGGGATCATATTATAATCGGTGGATCTGATCCCAAATAAAGGAGGCGGAAACGGGATCATATAATCGATGGATCTGAACCTAAATAAAGGAGTCGAAACGAGATCATATTTTAACACATTGCAGGACACTCGGCCAGGCACAATAGAAATAACAATTGAATCACGTCCACAGCCATAAGTGTCCTGCAATGTGGTAATCGATGGATCTGATCCCAATAAAAGAGTCGGAAACGGGATCATATTATAATCGGTGGATCTGATCCCAAATAAAGGAGTCAATGCACTCGGCAGCACAGTGAAAGCGTGCGAGTCGGTCAGTGTGCACGAGGTTTGTGTGTCACGCGACCGGACTTGCATGTGCATACGTGGAAATGGTGGAAATGCATCGTGGTTTGTTTTTAACCGACTTTGAAAAAGGAAGAGGTTATCAATTCGTCGCGATCTTGGAGTGTTTAATGTATGTTTACCGATTTTTCGAAAATGCCTTTCTTCTTCTTCTTTTTTCTTTTTTTTTTGTATGAAAGGTTATAGGTACTTCTCAGTCCTCTGGCTGCTCTGGCCAAGTATAGCTCTGGTAGTACAGAGAGGGTCGTGCTCCTGTGGAGACAAAAAGACCTGATGATGATGATGATGAGGTACTTCTCAGATGGTCCCATAGATTTGTTATCAAAATCGATAGTATAGTTTGAGAGGTGAAGTCGGTTCTCAGTTTTGCAAGATTATCTCATATAACGTCTAACGGTACAAAATAAATTGATACTATTTTAAGGGTGAATTCAGTCGATGGTGCTGATTTATTTTTACCCAAGGTACGTTCTTTATCAAAATATAAAAAAAAAAAAATTTTTTTTGCTTTCTAAACAAACTCAAATCAGCTCACCGATCAACTTGTATAAGTAATTTTTTTTTCATATTTCGATATACGTTCATAAGAAAAAGTTATTTAGTATCATGAAATGAATTTTCCTTTATATTAGTTTCAGTATATTTTTTAAACCCTCATATCGCCTTTTATGCTAGCCTGGGTAAAGGAAAAATAATAATTTACCCTCTGCTTCAATCCTCCTGCAGATCGTAAAAAACGATACAGACACATTTATAAAGACACATTCATACCTTGTTCTCATGTATGCTTGTATGCTCAACTTTTTGCTGAAAATAGCCTTTGGTTTTTGCTTGACTCTGCGTTTTTTTAAGCGCAAAAGGTATACAAACGAGATTTATGTACTACGTTAAATTGTGTAAAATACCTTTGTTTTCAACTGAGACTCTACTCAAGTTTGGCCATTAGAAAGGAATGACATACGCATTTATGTCTTTGCTAATATAGCGTTGATATCACAAAAATATGCAAACCGATGTCTTTAAAGTTGTATGTGTGCAAAATAGATATTGAGCTGTAAGAAAATTTTACCAATAATACTTGCATTTCCATTTATTTAGATAGGACTATTGTGACGTCACCGTCGATAAAAGTAACGGTGACGTGTTTCAACGATCACCGTGAAAACGGGACATTCCGCCAAAATACTTCCTCTGTGCTTTTCAAGTTCGCATCAAAACGGGTCCTAAAGACCGGGGCCATTGGCCTGCGCGGGTTTCCACTGCATCACATTTCAAAAAGCGGTATCTGGTATACCTGGTCAACAATTTATATAACTAGAGTTTATTTTGTAAAATTTTATCACTTTTAAATTTTAAGGGCCAGATAGTCAACAATTTCCCTAACTAGATTTTATTTTGTAAACTTTAATCATTTTTAAATTTTAGGCGACAGATATAGCTCTTTTACAACATTTGATGCAGTGATAAAGCAAAAATTAATCACATATCACATACAAATGAATACATACAAACTCTTTTCTATCCTTTACAGGGTAGATAGGGCTGATGTTAAAAAAGAACCAAAGGCCACTCTTAGCAACATGAACCATTATTTTATTTATAGTTCTGGTTTAGCCCGCTTGATCTACTTCTAATGATCTTTGTTGAAGAAGCAACTTGGTACATTCAAATTTTTCTTGCTATCAGATCAGCTTGAAAGACTCTCAAATCGTCTTTCAAAATGATCTTTTTCAGATTGACCTGGGTTGAACTTACTTTGGGGCTAGCTCAATTTATGTAATTTGTCCATAACACGACGATATTTCACTAGTTTTGGAGCCGAAGGCTACTTGTATGCTTGTATATTTATTTTAAGATTGAAATTATAAACTAAAATCCCTTTATACTAAGGTTTATATCTTAACCTGTAATTTCCTACCAGATGTAGATAGAGACACGTACACGTCAAAATAATGACACCAGCAAAATGGCAACCAATGCAAAAGCAGGGGCTTTTGCATTAGTTGATAAAATCTGTATGAAAACCACGCAAACCCAAGCCTACAAATATTTATACTGAATCCAAATACAGTCCGTAACCGTTGCTGATTCAAACAAGACAAAATAAAGACATCCTTGTTTTTGCATTAGACTTTTTTAAACAGTTTGAAACCACGCAAACCTAAACGTACACTATAATATTTATACTGAACTGAAATACAGTCCGTAGCTGACTCAAACACGTCAAATTAATGACATCCTTGTTTCAGCATTAGGCTTTTTTAAACAGTTTGAAACCACGCAAACCCAGGCCCACGCTATAATATTTATATTGAACTGAAATACAGTCCGTAGCTGATTCAAAATAATGACATCCTTGTTTTTGTATTACGTTTTTTTTAAAACAGTTTAAAAACACGCCAGGCCCACGCTAAGAAATTTATACTGAACTGCAATACAGTCCGAAGCTGATTCAGCGTCCCTTTATAAGCTTGATCAAAGAATAGACGACATTCGGTCTGCGAATCTAAACAAAAACAGGGTCACCGCAGTGTCCTGCCAAGTCTCATTAACATCGCAGATAGGTGTGCTTTGAACGTAGAAGTTTATTGGACCCTCTTTATAGCGCTTTAGATAGTAGGTAGAACAAATAAGAGTCTAATAGATTCCTTTTTATTTGCCAAAGCATGTAGTTAGATGTACTCTTCTTTAGAGTCTGTGGTGTTTGATAAAGAGACTGAGGAGATAGTGAGATAGTTTGTTCGTTTGAAAATAGTTAAATAAGAGTTTACGATACACAGCTATCAAATTTCAATCTGGTCATATTATCTACTTTAATAGCTCTTCAAAACTGTACTAGATATGATGAGAGCTCAACAAGATAGCAAATACTAAAGTAAAAAAATCTAGGTCTATGGGAAGTGCATTTTCTCCAAATCTATTTTTCACAGATTAAAGTACTGTACAATGTACATTTCACGGAAACGTGGACTTTTCAGTGGACCATGCATAGTTTTTGAGAATTTCGCGAGCAATAAATGTATATACCTGTATTATATGTATAATGACGCCTCTTTGAACAGTGTACTCGTAACTTGCGTTTCCGTCGCAACCTCGAAACAAACAAACAATAAAAGCTCCGTGCAAACCCCCGTTAGCACATAACTTTTAATTTCTGTTTCTATTAAAAAGAAGTATCCCAAAACACTAAAAGAAGCATAAGATGCAGCGGCCGTTGACCCCATCCGGTCCTGCGCCAAAATATATGATTCTATAGATAACTGTAAAGATATTTTTTATTGCCACCAAATCTGGGTTATGCATTTGATTCGTGATACAACGATTTTTTGTTCTCAAATTGACTTTTTCTAACATAACTGTTTGTATATGTGACGTGTTCAAATTGGCCTCATTGTAATTGTGTCTATACGTTTTTATATCGTTAAAAAAATGATATAAGACCTGTTTGAAATTACAGGTTATTGTGTTTAATAAGGTAATTTATTCAGTAAGTAGTTGTACAGTACTACCACTGTTATTTATTATACTAACATTGTGTAAGCATTGCTTGATTGTGCCATAAAAATATAATTTATTACTGTAAATTAGGTTGCTTTCTAATAACGAGATTGTCTATTTCCTAATATTAATAAAAAGTACTTAACTAAAATAAAAATAATTATTATTAAATTCGAAATAAAATCTATGTGTAAAATCAGCTTTAACGCGACAACTAAGTACTCTTCTTTGTCTTCCTCACTTTATCCCATTTTAGGTCAGCATGTGAGTCTTTTCCATATCCCTCTATCATTTGTCATACCTAGTACTTTTTACATTGTTTATAGTGCATAGTACTTTTCACATTGTTTTTATCCATATCCACCTTTTTTTGGTCTTCCTCTGTTCCTATATCCAGTTACCTTCACATTCAGCACCCTTTTAGTAACATGACTCTCTTTATTACATGTTCATACTATATAAGTATGTACAGTGCTTCTCAACTTTTCCGTTATTAGGGCCACTTTTGTACTTCCTCTCACTGTTTTTGGTGAGTGGCATAATATTCACGACTGACAGTGTCTAGTAACAGAATTTATCAAAATAAGGTCTCAACTATAAAGAGCATATTCAATAGGTACACGAATTTACTATAAAATTACACCCTAAGATCTTACCCTTTTATAGTATTCCTCCCAAAGAATTTCTCAATTTGCACCAGAGTTTTTCTTTGCATAGGTACTTTGCTGTGGTAAGTTAAAACCAAGTACTTACCAACTCAGTAAATACTTCGTTTCTAAATAAGTTAAACAATGCGTGCATTGGTCATTAAACCCATTACCTAAAGTTTAAACATATAATAATGTTAACAATTACAAAATAAGAATGTTCTTACTTCATCATCATAGGCAGCTTTTATAAATATCATAGACTGCTTCTTCTGTCTGCGCCATCTTGTTTTGTCCATGACTTATCCCTGGCCTTAATGGTAATATATTCTAGTCGTACCTACTTAATTCTATACAATTATTTGCTCATCTGTCAGTCAGTCCACTCAAAAGTCGTTTATCCGGACCGTTAATCATACAAACGCATATCCCTATACATAAAGCTATTACAATACTACAATCAGCCATATGAACGAACAATGCTCAGTTTTTTTAACTTTTTGTGCGATCACCGAAAATGTGTGTCAGTCAGTTACTGTGTGCGTAATATGGGTTCATGCCATGGTGTCATAGACTTTGAAGTTTGAGAGGCACCAACAAATTATACCTTTAATCTGTCTGGGACAGGATTTGAGGAGGATAATACCAAGAATATTCTAAAGACTTAAATCATTATTAAGGCACTTCAGGCTAGAATGAGAAATATAAATTCATCACGACACAGAGGATATCCAAATAAATCTATGTCTGGTTTTAAATACACACAAATATTTTAAGTTTTTAATTTGTCAACTTAAGGTAGGTACCTACCTACAGAAACTAGATATCACAGGCAAAAGAACAGTACAAACTATTTGAAATATAGACAGCAGAATCTGTTTTTTAAAAAAAATTAATGGATATGTCTATTAGTATAGGAGAAATATTTTCAGCATTTTTTGTTTGTTTTTTACTACGTAGTGGAGTGACATATCTAATAATATCCTCTCATCTCACTTGCCACTTGCCAAGATAAATGCAATCTTTCGATGCACACGACAAATTAAGGTCGTCGAACTCGCCTCACTTGGGCTATAGTTATATCAGAAGGGATTATCTGTCTGGTCTGACACAACAATCTCAAGACAGTCTGTATTTTCACTCATGTGAGGGAAGGCATTTTATTTTTATCTCTTAGTTATAAACTAAGCGATAAAGAGTAGAATAGGACCACTCCATTTTTATTGAGGAAAAAAAGGGAATAGGAAAACCCAGAAGAAAATTTATCGACCAAATAAAAGAAAAATTAAGCGTGAAAAATATAAGGAGGTTAAAAACTTTGCTAAAGAAAGAGAGCCATAGAAAACACACCACCGACAAGAGCCCAGCTCTTTAATATAAGAATAAGAAGGACCTCTCCAAGTATTCCTAAAGAAGGTGACTTAGGAAATACAAGCTAAATAAAGCAAAACATCATAATGAGACCTTTCCGATTCGCCTGGCAAGCCAGCGAGTTTAGATTAAATCATCTGGGTGCTCTGGCCAAATATGGCTTTATGTACATACAGCCATACATACAGACGTATGGCTGTATGTACAGAGGGTCGTGCTTCTGCAGTTGAAGACTAAAAACCTGATGATTATGATGAGACAAAGAACAAAGTTAATCTTTTGGAATTTGTCTGAATTTTGAAAAACAAAATCCGTCAATCTTAATTCTACACGCCTAAACTTCGGTAAATTACTCCTAAAGATTTAGGAAGCAAGCACCAAAGCGAAGAAAAGCAAGAACCAAAGGGTGCAAACGGGGCCCTATTACTGGGATTATAATATGTCTGTTTGTCATAAGGCTCTATCTCCTGAACCGTAATAACTATACACTTGAAATTTTCACCGAATATATATTAGACGCCATAACAACAAGTAACATAACATAAGGTAAACTAGTAGATAATGCATTAGCATTAACTTTGACTCATTATAATCAATCCATCATAAGATTGTGTGCAATAAATTTAAATAAATAAACATAAAATCAAGTTCAAATACAAGAAAGGGGTTTTTTTCAGCGTTTTTAACCCTATCTTTATTATGGCCTTGACTAGATACTTGAAAGTACTATACTATTCCGTACCGAAATACCTTGTTACGAGAGGATGTTTCATATCAAATGAATTCATGTGTTATGATTATAAGTTTTTGGGGTGATAGGAGCATTTGGAAAAATGCTACAGCCAATCACAGCCATTGCACATTTGTCACATGCAGTTAAAAATATCGCATCTGCATTCTGTGTTCTTTGTGCCGACGTAGGCGCATGGCGCATGGCTCCATCTGCCATTTCCCGTTAGCCGACACAGTAACCGCAAACCGGAGATTAATGTAACCAGTCTGCAGCCTGGCGAGTCCTAGGCTTGCTCCATGCTTATGTAAACTGCTGCCATCAATATTGTGATGTTATGACCTTTTATTGATTAGTTACAACAGAATTTGTGTTCCTGCCTACCTAAAGTAGCTCTGCGATAGACCATTAAACTAGCCTAGGTTTGTTTGTATTATCTTTTTTTTTTGTTAGTTTGTATTAGTATGCAAAACATATACCTACTTATTTGTCAAGTAAGTATATGTTTTGCATACTAAAAGAAGCACCGTAAGAAAGTGCAGTGGTGAGTGACCAACGTCACGTAGGCACGGTCAGTTCAAGACGCAGCGGTCGTCACGTCATCGGAAATCTACAATTTTCCTTCAATAACATAGCTACTGATGTTTTTAAAACATCGTTTGTTTATTCTGAAGCCAAATTAAATGTATTAAATCAATTTTGACACTTGGCCACAACAACGGCTGTAGGTATTCCTAACTAAATTATTAGTAGCGTAGCTACACGACACAAAAATGCCAGGACTTCCACTCCGACCAACTAAACTGATCAACTGGTTGTGCAGAATGGAACTCGATGAAGGTTTTTCTAAAATCTAATCAACTCGTTGATCATACATTTCTTTTAAGGTTTAGGAAATATTTTTTCTAAACGGACCAACTGAACTGACCAATTCAAACGGAACAACTATTTTCTTTCTCAAAAATGCAATATACGGCGTTTGGTGAACAAAGGTTTCATGATGAATCTTGAATTTTTGTACAGTTATTTCTTATATATCACTAGCTGTGCCCCGGGTCTCCGCTCCCGTAGAATAAAAAGTATACTTTATGCTAATCCAGCAAAACATGTGACTGAAATGTAATTTTAGTATATTTCTAGAATCAGCTTCTAAAGCCCTTTCATTTGATACACCACAGAGCTAGTAAAAAAAAATAAGTTCCATATAAAAAAGGCTTTTCTTATTAAATCCATATTTGAGTCAATAAGGATCAATAAGGCAGAAATAAAACTTTTGATCACCAATTGCCGTATTTTATAGCGAGGCAAAGAGTATGTCTCATCCATGTCAAAAAACGCATTTGCCAGTCAAGTATTTTTTTGGGTTCAAGGGATTTTCTCAGACTTTTTACGTAGACAGGAAACAGATAATTTATTTTTATAAAAGGAAATACGATAGCTAGTGAACCGAATTCACTGCATTTAACTCCGTCCATGTACGAGTATTAGAAACTACAGTTACATTCCTCGAACAATAAACGAACTCCAATTATGTGAGTTAGTAGAAGTGTTAAGGAACATAAAAGCGCATTTTGCAGTTTACTTTTGCAGCTGTTAATTGTTTCAATTTCTTACAATAATTGGTTGACTCGACCTAACTGCAGCCAAACGTTGGCTAATTTACTTCTGCTGGGCAAGTTTGTACTATTTATAGGACCTAGGCTTGCTTTAAGTATTAATTTAATAAATAAATATATTAAATTTTATTAAATATAATAACAAGTGGTTCGCCGCAAACCTCAAAAAGTTTCATCTAAATTAGATTTTTCTACTGATTTTTTATAATTCCTGATCCATATACCTATATATTTACCAAAATGCGTAGGTACCTATATCTTAAAAACGGGCTAAACCGATTTTGATGCTTAACGAACATTTCCTTAACAATTCCTTGTATAAATAATTGCTACATCTATTTTTAATATCATCAAAATTAATTCAATCTAACTGTTTAACTTGTGGCTAAAATAAAATAGATTTTTGTAATATTTTTATTTGCTAAGATTCTATTATATCTGATCATCTAAAGAGATAAAAATATTTAAAACCCAAGTGAATCTAATTCTAATAGACAGAGCTGGCGTCGGGAATAATTTCACATCTCGTATGTGATAAACGTAACTAAGTTGACAGTTGATATTACTCATAAAGGTTTATTGCATTTCATAATAAAATATAATATTCATATTTTATTACTGACTTGTCAGGTCTCAAGAACCGGTAGACCGAGTCTACAAATAGCTTAAACTATACGGGCAAAGATAATGAAATTACGTACGGGTCTAATCGAGCAGAGAGGAAATCAATATGTTGATCATTACGAACAACTTTTGTAAGTAATGGTTAAAACGGTTCGGTCCCCAACCAGGGCAAGTTGGAATATGATTTTCAAATTGTCCTTGGTCTTGGGTGTTTGTGCAAAATAAAGTATCGTTGAGTTAGTAACACCAGTGTAAAGTTAAACTAGCTCAATCTGTGTAATTGTCCCTATATATTTATTTATTATTTATACTGATATAGCAAAAAATCTGCTCAATCTGCAAAAAAACTACATTGACAAAATGGATGGAATAGTGTATTTGTTAAGCATTTTTAGAGTTCATTCAATAGAATGAACCTTCCTGCTACCACGGTAAAGATAGTAGAGAGTTATGAATGATGATTACTAACAAGTAAGTATTTAAAAAAAAATTGATTACAGACACACAGACTGATAGACAACGGACAGGTGAAACTAAATATAAGCTAGTAAAAAAAGTTACGATTGGCGAATTTTACTTGAATATCGTCATTATTGACAGCCCTTCAATTACCGCTATGGGGAATAAGAAAAATAGGACTCTCAAAATAAAATTTATGCTATCCATCTACGTCATGTGCCTAACAAAAACTAATATCAACTTGCGATTTTTCTAAAATTTTCAATAGTAATTTTTAAATAAAGAAGATTTATATTTTAAGATTGTTGTCACAATACTGTTAAGTTTTTCTGAGCAAAAAACTTATAATCATTACATCTTAAAAAGTTTTTTTGAGAAAAAAAAATACAAACGGTGATATGATAATAAGTTCCTACTACGCGCTACGTTTCCTTTAAATATCATCGTGTCGCAAAATTTTAAGATAATTGTTACACATCAGCATTAAGGACATTGTTTTACATTGAACCGCCTGATATCTATCGACCTCGGTAAAACTCTCATGAATTATGAAGTCGGACTCCAACAAGTTTATATTGGCCCATTCATAGGGCGAGTTAAGTTGCAACTTCGCTAGTGCACAATTTAAGACGTAAAATTTTATTTTTTTCTGCTTTTTAGCGGTTTTTATTTAAATGCAAGATTAAGTAAGCAAAATTTCATATTTACAAATAATGAAAAAAAAAATACGGTAAATACTATTATTTCATTGAAGCAATTTAACAGAACTTAAATTTATTTAATTTAACATAACACTGAGAAACCTAAAAAAATGCGTTGAAGTCTTTAAGTCCACCTTATTATTTCGTAAATTATTTATTGTTTTATTTATCAGATGGTTACCAGGTTATTCATAATTCGTTATCGTCGTTATTGGCTTTGTCACATGTTTTTAGACAGTTTTAAAATCTGCCACCCTCCTGACATAATTTTGGCCATTGACTAGAAAACGAAAATAAATTGTTGTTTCAGTTATTTATTTTTCTCTATAGTATTTTTGTTTAAAAAAAGTAAATTAAAATAGACTGGCAAAATGCGAGTCGATTCGAGCACGTTCACTGAAGATTCTGTTACATATAAAAAATATGTCCAATATACTATACTTCAAAAACTTGATTGCTTAATTATTTCTTGCTAAAATATATTGTAGTTCATAGGTCAAAACACAGATGGATACAATATCGGCTGCAAATCCCTGCACTTGCTCGACCATTGTGAACATTCCCTTTACAGTGCATTTCCGCATGTACATTTAAATATCTGTTAAGTTGTCATGTCATTTCGTTATTAATTGCAACAATATTTGCGGCAATAAAATTACATTGTCGTTTAATTTTGCGTCAGCAGTTTTTTTGTAACTTTTTTCGTCTCGACAAATCAAGTTTTATGTTGACAGTTTAATTTGTATAAATAAATTTTACAAGAGTCTACTAAACTTGACCACGGACTTGACGTAGGTATATATTATAATTAAGTGACGTGTTGCTAAGTGGTTATTTAAAAACTGTAAATGTATTTTTTTTGTAAATAAAATGGAAGCATTCCCTAAAATTTATTGTAAGTAACAAAAAATTTTAGGGATGCTGCTAATTAATTCAATTGGTTTTCTGATCTATTACGTAAAAATCCACATGTATGTACATACAATGTGGAAGGCATATATATACCTAAAATAAATCGAACCCCAGGCTATACTAGATCATTATATTACATTGACTATAAAATAACAGTCAAAAAACAAACAAATGGACTCAAATTCGAAGTCCCCATACAAATTGCCCGGGCGGCTTTTGTATGGCAATGCCGATTTTTTTTAGGTTTAGACTGTTATTTTCATTTCATTATACTATAGTGGTCTAGGTATAGCCCGTGGTTCGATTTATTACGGGTACGTCCCTTCCACGTTGTAGATGCACATACACATTTGCGGTTAAGAAGATACATCTTAAATAAACAAAATTTGGCAATTCGGCATTAAAAAAAGAGATTGATCTCTCAAATTGCCTGTTGATACGCAAAAAACTTCAAGTGGTACTTTAATAGCGTGACTATGTTATGAAAAGTGGGCCAAGTTTGCCTCTCAGTTCTCCGCCAAAGCTCAAAGCTGGACCGGTTGGCAGGGCGTCGACCCCGCAACCTACTGGGGTGGGTACATTTTGCGAGATCGTACCTAGTGTTGCTAGGCTTAGATGAAATGCTGAGTCGTGATCGTGACTGTATGTTGCGATATGTGCTGGGTACGGTTATATTATTATAATATGTTTTCTCTATTCGTGTACTGTTATGTCTTTTTAATAGTCACGAACACATTGATAAATAATTTATGATTTCAGGAAAGTCTAATAAGACTATTAGACTTTCCTGAAACCATAAATTATTTATCAGTCTATTCCCCATAACCTGTAACTAACCCATGGTTTCAGAATAAAAGCACTCCACGTGATACTATTGTCATTAACACAGTGCTTCACCTCGTGTGATAAACCCACATGCGTGTTGTAATACAAGGGGTAATACATTTACCAATTTTATATATATTTTTTTCAAAGTACGAACATACTTTTTAAAAATGGCGGACTTAATGCTAAGAGTATTTTCTCCCAGTCAACCATAAGGATAAACAGAGAAAATGATGTGGCACAAAAAGCAATACACTATACTTGGGTACATTATAAAATATTACCATAAAATATAAAATTACATATATATATTTTATTAATAATATAATATATATAAATATCACAATAAATCTCTACTTTTACTTACATACATATAAATAGCTATGAAAAGAAGAACTAAAGGATGACTATATGAAAATAACCGGCCAAGTGCGAATCGGATTCGCGCACTACCATTATTTATAAAAAATCGCGTTTTTTGTATGGGAGCCCCCCTTAAACATTTATTTTATTTTATTTTTAGTATTTGTTGTTATAGCGGCAACGAAAATACATAATTTGTGAAAATTTCAACTGTCTAGCTATCACGGTTCTTGAGATACAGCCTGGTGACAGACAGACGGACAGACAGCGAAGTCTTAGTAATAGGGTCCCGTTTTTACCCTTTGGGTACGGAACCCTAATAAGGGAGTTTAAAAGGTGCGTGAACTTTTCTTTTAGAAGAGAATTTAATAGAAATTTCTCTGATGTCAACGGATAAAGCATTCCAGAGCCGTGAGGCTTAAAGAGAAAAAGAGTTAGACATAATAATATATATATACTTATATACATACAAACGCCGGATTGTTCAAGTAGACTCGTAGAACTTCGCTTACTTCGTTTGCTAGTTTAGTGATGAATTGCTTGCACGCTCCCTCGACCGGATTTTACGATTTCTACTGAAAGAGAAGAAACACAAGATTCAAAAGAATGATTAAAATAAAAAACAATCACCAATCTTAATAAGTTAACACCCTATAATAAAGCATGAGCTACATTACCTGTGATTGTATGCAAGCAAGTGCACTTGACAATTGCATATAAGTGTGTAAATACTTGAAACCCAATCGATGCGATACTTCATACTGATAGTTTCATTATAAATGAAGGATGATGCAAGAGTGTAGTCATTATGTATAGAAGTTTATTATTTAAAAAATTAAAACAGTTGATATTTAGAAAAAATACTTCGCATTAGCAGATGACGGTAGCACTTATGAGTAAATCCAAATAAGCAAGCATAATATGGTCATTTGGACGCAATCTTTTTCACTTGGTCCTCCTTTGTCCTGGTTTTCATTGTCAGAAACAAACCTTGCAATTCACTGCGCTGTTAGAAACATGCTACAGCCAGATTTTTTCTACTCGGTCTTATCTGACGATTTAGTCCATGACGTTCACTAGTTGTATATTCTAAATCTTTGATGACGTATAATTCGGAAAAGTCTTAATTTCGTGAAGTGTCATGGCCACTTCTACAGATTCTTTATTTTACAGTCGTATGCACTTATCGTCATAATCGAGTATTAGCATATTTTACGTGCATATGTTTTCCATCCAAAGGCTTATCTAAGGAAAGTTTCCTGTTGAGCTAAAAGTGGATGCGCTGAGCGTGTTTATGGCTTGTTGGAAAAGGGCCATCACTGCATTATGTTTGTTGCATTACTATTAACTACGGTGTCCAGATAATTGCAAGTCATATGAACAATCAGTTTAATATTTTTTTGTTCTGTTTAACCCTACTCAGTGGATTAATTGATGCATTACTAGAATTCCAATCAAGGTCTTGCTGCCCCGGAGTCTATCTGCTTAGAGCCGCAAGACCCAAAATACTTATCATCATCATCATCAGGTCTTTTTGTCTCCACTGCAGGAGCACGACCCTCTCTGTACTACCAGAGCCATACTTGACCATAGCAGTCAGAGGATTTGGCCTACACTCTCCTCGCTAGCCAGACGTTTCGGAGAGGTCTTATTGATGTTTATTAGCTTTGTTCGGGAGACTTGCAGTTGCCCTATTCTACTCTGCCGGAAATCACATGGCAAAATACTTATAGTCTGCCCCCTTATTATAATAATAAAGACTATTAGTATATAGTAGGTGTTACTAGATCCAATAGGCAAACGACGCTACCTTCAACTTTAATCAAATGATATGGTTTTCCCGTCGGGCGTGATGTATGCATCTAAATTTGGTTTTCATCGACCGAGATGAATCTTCAGCAAACTTTTATTAAATAGTTACATAAACTCGGTATTTTCATTATTGCTTTGTGTATTTCATATAAAAATTATGAACCTCGACTAATAGACAGATAAGGTCATTCAGTCAGGTTTGAACTTAGACTATATAGTTATGGAGGTCAAAGATAGTGAGAAAGCTTTGCTGCCTATTGCTGTTAAAATAAAAATTAAAATATTTTAGAATATGAAATATTTAATAGAAACTTTATATTTATATATATTTTACTATGTGTTAACTTTTTCGCAAAATCCACACGGTTTGTTTTTCAGGGGGGTTTTCAAAAATACGGGACACTACACGGCAGCACGAGACGTCAGGTCCAATAAGCTGATGTCATTGGTTACATTAGAAACACACATTAAAACCCTCATAGAACGAAAACGTGTGGTCGCCGCGCCTATAATGACGCGTACACTAGAAATGGCGACCGCTTTCGCATTCGCATTCATCGCTGCATAGAAGTGCATGCAAGTTCAAGGCTGGTCGAGTGCAGCCCGCTTCCCATTGCATACGTATTAATTCAGCTCACAACCGCGACTACCACCATTGTCTATCACTCTGAAGAGGTCGTCGACCCCATAAAGGATTAATGATACTATTGTAGGGAGTTATAGCCCTGTCCCTTTTCACTGGGATGCGGGCATTTGCATGGTGCATTCGAATGCAACAAGATTGTGTAAGGTTTTTGCAATTTTGTAAGGAATTGTAATTGTGTGGCTCTGTTTGAACTTTAAACAAATAATGTATAAATTTATCGTAGTAAAATGCAAACTAATCAAGTATGCCGAAAATTACATCCAACCAAAGTTTTGCCACACTGTTTAGTTAATTTTATTAGGTTCGTCACATATATTATGTAAAAGCCTTTTTTCATCACTCTTTTTTTTCTTTACTATTACGCTTCATAGAAAAAGCAACATCGTACACACTGCCAAGTAGATAAGCTATTTGCTTGGTGTGTACATTGTACAATAATTTATTATGCGCTATAACTATTTCTTTTTTTTTTCAGACTACATTATAAAAATACAAATATTTTTTTTATTTGGCGTTATATTTTGTCGATTTAGTATGTTTTTAGTACCATTGGCTTTAGTTGAAATAAACTGCATAATAACTAAAACTGCCAAGCCTAGAATTGACTCACAAACATTGCGTCAAATGACGTTGTTTGCTGGATCTGCATTTGTGTACGAGTATTTACTTGTATACTTATGGCACGAACCAACAAATGTATTTGCACTGTCAAACTTACGAAACTTGTATTTTGAACTAAATGTAATATACCTGAGATATAATAATTTACGTACAAAGTATAAACATCAAACCTTTTGAATTAATTAATGTAACAAATCGAGTCAAGATTTCGTATCTTGTCTCGATTTGCTGTATAATTTGAATAAGGATTCATTAGGAATTAGTTTCAGTCTAGAGTTATCTTCCCTTTCTGTTATTCTGACTAATTTTGATATCATTTAAAGTTGAGGGTCAAGATGTAAATGTTCGATCGATACGTACTTAAAGGAGTGTTCCAGTTTATTAAACTAATTTCTTTCGATAACAATGCTGGATCTCGAATCGATAATCCCAACAAATTGTCCACATAAAAATCTCGAAACATCTTCATTCTATCTTGTGGCCACCGGACCGAAAGGCTGTGTCAGCTATTCATAATGCTTGTAAAAAAACACATTTGAACAATATGCCATATCATTTTTGAAGTGAAAACTTCTTTAGCGGCATTGTGCACTTTTTTTGGAATGGGTAAAAAATGTTAAACTCGCGTCAGGACACGTGACCTGATCGAAAATTCGTAAGACGGCGCAGGGCGCTTGCGCGAATGTTCGTGTGTGTTTATGTTACAGCGTGCTACGCGCATCCATGGATGGTGACAGCTGATGGCTCGACCGTCTGTGTAGTGGCCATACTGCTGTGTATTTGAAAATGATTTTGTTGAAAATGAATTTGGTCATGTTTATGACATTTGTGACAGACTGTGGTTAAGAAAAGATTTGAAATATTTTATACTGATAATTAAAGCAATTCGTGCAAAATTATTCCCTAACCATTCCAAAATATCAAAAATGCACAACGTTAATATTCAAGTTTTCACTTCTGCCGGCACTCCCAGAGTGCAACCCGTCGTTTTTTTATTTAACTATTTTAAATGTAGATAATGAACGACATGAGTGCCGGTTCTAGTTCGATGCCCTTGCAAATGCATGTTGACTGCATCGAAGGCGCATAAGTCAACTGTCAATACAATATGCAAAGTTATTTCGTAAGATTGCGCGTTCATGGTAACATGTAACATTGTATCATAAACAGTCATCAATAATATTGGCTACGCATACGTATTGGTCAGGCGTTCTCAAAGTGTCATTGGATTTTGTAGGCAGAGCAGATATGTTTAAAATTTCATTTTCTACATGTTTTGAACTTGTAAATGCTGGCTGTATTTTTTTTTACTTTCCTTGAGGATATGTAAGAACTTTATATTTATTTTTTCATGATTTTATGAAGTATTTCATCACTATCTTATTTCTTCTTTATTGATTTTTCGTTTTGTAAATAAATGTTTTTGCGCTCCTTATAATTTTGTCGCAAATTGTTAGAATTTAAGAAAGTACCTTAAACCCGTTGGGATGACAATATTACTAAAGTGGCTGGTAAGTTGTGGAGAAGAAATGCATAGGACAAATAGAGATGGAGAGAAATGGGAAGGGTATTTGCCCAATATTGGGCTAGAAAAGTAGCTGATAATGATTATGATGTTTTACTGACAGAAAGAAATCAAATTTCTTTTTTCCTGTCGACAATGATAACTTACAAAAAAAATCCCTCTTCCTGTATTCATAGTTGAAATATATAAAAACAAAAGAATAATCATTGAGCTAGTTTCAGTTTGCAAAGTTTGAACACCTTAGATGTAGACCAACGACACTTGACTGTAGGCGTGATTGTGTGAAGCGATGTTCTTAACCAGTAGCCAGTAGCAGTGTTTTGTCGAAGAATAATTGGCAATAGAGTTTTATGGTACATGGCTTTTGGTAGAAAACGAGCCGCGGCGCGGCTTGAGCATTGCTTCAAGATTTGGGCCATTAAATAATGATTCCAGTATACGAAATTACTTACGTGATCGAACGAACTTATCAAGAAAAGTTCGAATAATATTAAACCAAGTAATTTTCCTTCAAAGAATCTCAATCCCAACCATCCCACCTCTTATATTATAAATGTGAAAGTGAGTTTGTATATTTGTTTGTTTGCTTGATACCTCTTTACGCTTTAACCACTTAACCTATTTAGATAAAATTTGCAAGACTCCGATGGCATTGGGAAATGCCATCCGGAATTTGAGATGTTTTATATTTTAGAAAATCTCTGCGAATTAAACTGTTCTAAAACATTAGAAAATCAAAAGAACATAGAGTAATATGAACATAAAAGTAGAGATGGGGACGTCTTTGTCAGAAATGAAGCTCAAACTTAACAGGATATAATAAGATTATGTAACTATAACTTTATACTATAATCTTACTCCTCTAACAGAACGGCTACTGTGGCTAAACTTGGTTCGTTCAAACGGTTATTGTGGCCTAGTTATTTAAGCTGGAACAAAGTTTGTCGTAACTTAGTCTTTTAATAGCTTAGAGTTAAAAAGGAGTTCTTAAGATATTCTGTTGTCCTTATATCTGTTCATCTTTCTGGTGATAGTCGGAGTACGCTTGATAAAAAATATTATGCTAAATGCTGTAAAAACATACAAGTTAAATGCCAAATGATAAAGCCCTTATTTCGCACCTAATGCTATTATAAAAAAATATATACCTACTTGTATTTACTTTGTCAGTTTTACTGAATGAAAATGTACTTACTTACGGATAGACTGTATCAATACCTACGTACAATAGGTATCATGTTAACAATAAAAAGGTGCTAAAAAAAGTGGTTCCGAAACATTTTGATGCAGTGTGTTTACATATTGTTCTACAATTTTACACAAAGGAACCCAATCGGCAAGCAACCCAACCCCGCAACTACGAAAATTCCAACAAACACAACCGAAGTGCTAACCGTTGCGACCCGTATCTCAAAAGAGAGAGGTGGCGCACGAGGGAGGTGGTACGGTGGCTCGTTGGCATTGTCGCAACGAACGGCCGCCGCAACGGGCGCGGGAACCTGCGCACGCGACGTCAAGTTATCGCGCGAAAAACCGTACTCACCCGCGATTTGTAAAATTTGTAGGTGACATTTTCGAAAAATTCTATACGTGATTTCCGTAAAATTGTACGTGAAATTTTCGAGAAATTGTACCCGTGATTTCCGTAAAATTGTACCCGTGATTTCCGTAAAATTGTACGTGAAATTTTCGAATAATTGTACGTGTGAGTTTCGTAAAATTGTACGTGGAATTTTAGAAAAATTGTACGCTTGATTTTCGGGAAATTGTACGTGTTACGTTGTTTATTTAGAATTGTAAACTTGTATGTAGTGCTCGATATCGTAATGTGTGTGGTTTGATACGTATGATATTTTTATATTGTTGCGTGGCTTACTTAGTTTTTACTTTGATCGTGACGTTTATATATTTATTGATTTGTAATGTTTTGATTCCATGCGGAACGTTGTTCTTAAATTTAATATTAGGTTTTGTTTATATATGTTATCTTTTTGCATCAAACAACACCAGAAAAAATATTCGGCTTTCTTTCATAGGTTTTATCTTTCTTTTTTATAACTTTAATTTTTATACAAATTCTTCGTCACGGAAAAATATTTATAGTATTTTTTACTTGCAATACTATTTATTTAATGATTTTTTCATCCATTCAGCTGACTTGCCAAGTACAGAACCTTCACAGCTTCTGTTGACATCTTGACATAAGTTTGTCAAAGAGTTTTAAGTCTCTCATTACACTATTTACATTATTGTATTTTAAGTATATTTATTTCTTGATGTTGCTGATTTAGTTTAGAGCATTGCAGTGATTACGTAGGTGTCAGACAATATAAAACACCTAGGCTTGAGTGAGGATATTGCAAGTTAGACACAAGTAAGTCATCCATTTTATAAATTTACAAATAGGTATAATAGACCAGTTTCGCTCAATGAAGAGGTCGGTAGCCCGGAGAAGGTACAAGTTACTAGAGTTTTCGGAAGTTAAGCAACCCAAAGGGTTGTCCAACTTTGAATGGGTGACCACAAGTAACAAAAAAATTCGCCTCCGAGCTTTCGAGGGCAAGCCGTTGGACCCGGTTTTCATCATTAAGACATGGTGTGGCAGTCGTCAAGTTATGGCAGATGCCTTAAAGCAGCTTAAAAAATTTGACCCCAATGTAGCCCACTTAAACACACGAAAAACAAAAAACGAACTTCAAAGTACACAAAAAAAACATGAAGAATATTTTGTATTGCGGAATACAGATAAACAGTAAAACAGTTTGAACTAGTTAATACTACACTACCTAATATTAATTTTCAAGTTTCACTACAAATATTAGGCTATAGACAGACGGACCGCATTCTGACTGCCAGTCGACTGCCGAATTGCAGTTCAAATGCAATTTACTTGCCGTTGGCACGACTGCAATGAAATTGTAAACAAACCATGTAGTCCAATTGCCCAAATGCAAATACAGCCGGAGTACAGGCGTGCCAACTGCTATGAAATTGCATGTGAACTGCAAATCGGCAGTCAGAATGCAATTAAAATGCGGTCTTAGAGCCTTAATGTAATAGAAATCCTATATTATGGTGTAACGAGCCATTTCTGTCCCAATGCCGAATACTCAAAGGTTTCTATTCAATATTTTTTTAAAATTCGAATCACTTCTGTCGGTATTATTTTAATTTAAATTTACTACATAGCCCATCAGGCTGGGTAGGGACCAATACTGAACTGGGTTTCTTTCAGCGTAATCTTCTTAGCAGTGGTCGGTCCGAAGCGCTAGTATCTAGTTTTTATCTTTTACACTTATATAATAATTTAAAAAAAATTACCTTCAATAAGAGTTAAATTTCCTACATTGAATAAAACTTTTTGACTTTGACTAGTATCGCGACTTCTGTAACAAAAATATTAAATGTCACAAAAAAATTTGCTTTATCCAGAAACAAGTACTTGTATGCAGATTAGTCTTCATTTATTCTCTGATTGCCATTTACTACTACAATATCGTCCATCCTATAAATGCAAATAGTTTTTGTACGATATTCTAAGCCCATATTATTATTCAAATGCTGGTCGCTCGTACCTGTAGGCATCACGACTCAGCTTGCTGCCTGCTCTATGGTGGATATTCGATAGCCATTGTGCGTTTCTAGGTCACTTGTGTCTTAGGCCAAAAGACTCCTTTGTTCGAATCCAGCGAACGGATTATTATGAACATTCAGAGAGTCTTTGAGTGAAGATTTTTGTATTTGATCAAAGCAATTCGTCTATTACACGTTTCAATACGTTTCAAGAAATTCAATACATGGAATATTTGATTCTACGACTGCAGCGCAACATACTTTCTTGGAATAGCGTAATCAATAAACAATATCAATTAGGTATTTAATTACGTGCGAGGTTAATGACCTCGTATATGAAGATTATAATATCTCCAAATTAACGAATACCTACAAGATTTTAAGTGCAAAATACAAATACTGTTTTGAAAACCAACTTTTTAACTTTTTCTAAACGAATATATAGCTCAACCTCGTCCTATTATTGTATAATTGAACTAAAATTGAATTAGCAGAAGACGATTGCTTATCAATTATTTCATAAGATCATTATCATTCGGAAAAAGATTATCTATACTGTGTTCCTAGTCAGTCTAAAGTTAAACACAAATAGTTTTTAAAACAAAGATGTTTCACAGGTAAGAAAACCTTTTAGTGAAATATGTACATTTCGATGAATAAACATTTAAATTACATCCGTATGCCTACTTGAAGGTAATTCTGTTAAAGATGTGTGGTTGTGGAATACAAAATGTACAAGATAAGCGACAAAAAACCCAATCATTTTTGCATCTGGCACGAGTAACGACTTTTGTTTAGCTTACAAATGTGCAGTCCATGTCTGCAAAACACCTGCAAAGTTACATATTTAACATTTATTGCGCAATTTTAAAAAGATTATACCAAAAACACAAGGTAAAAATGAATTGTCTACCAGTTCACCTTGGGGACGGATATAATGGCTATTCAATGTAATTTCTCAAAACTAAAAAGTCTACGGGACTTCCTCGCAAACTCTTCCAACAACAAAAAAAATCCAAATCGATCCAGGCGTCTTTGACTAATAAGAAATAATATTAAATACACATATATACACCAATTAATGACAGCCTCCTTTTTTTGAAGATAAACCGAATTAGCGCACATTAAACTTAATAATTTTTCTATATTAACACAATTTTATATTAGCTGTCAACTTACTCAAGTTATCTTTGATCAAACAAACAAACGCCAGGCTGTCCAAGTAGACCCGTCTGATGTTCATAATATGTATTCACGTTAACAATAAATTGCTGATTAATATTTTTTGTATCTTACATAAAAAATAAAAAATCGCGACGAATCGATAACCTTTTCCTTTTTTGGAATTCGATTAAAAAGACTAGGACCTTACGATGTCAGAAAAAATTAACACCGATGTTGGCTACAAATAAAGAAAAATGAAAGAAAATTATAAAAGTTAGGTATTAAGGAAGCAAGTGGTGTAATAAATAAAATAATTATTCATTGTTCTTGATCCATTGAGCAATAAAATATTACATCGAACAAGGTTGCCGTGCGGCGTAAATAAGTTTATTTGCGCAACTTTGTAATTTAATTCTCATTCAATCACCAATTTTGCACTTCATTGTAATTGTGTATGGAGGGAAATATTTTATTAAAACACATGCAATGCAATTACCTCATTTGTCCAATACACCTTTTTATAACTTACGTACTTACATACTCGTATTCTATACCTATAAGGTTTAACAAAATATACTGAAATACATTAAAACCTAGCAAAAACCCATGGCTTTCTCCACGTATATAGATTTTTTTTTGACAATCCCACGAATTTTGATTATCAGATCTTATACCAAGAAATACCTTAGGTTACTAGGGGAAACGAACAGTAAAAAATTGTTGTTTAAAATTCCAGACTGGTCAAAACACTTTTTTATTATTCTGAACTTCAAGACATCGTGTTACACTTTCCACCTCAATAGATGTCAGCACTGCCTGTAATGGAGTCCATAATAGGTGCTTGACGTTCTTCGAAGTACTAAAGACATCCTGTGGACATTTAATACTGACAAAAGGACAAAGTCACAACGATAAACATCATCATATTCGCTCACAAGTACATTATGTACTATAACAAAATGAAGTTGACAGAAGGCCTTCTACATTCTATGCTATTTTCGTGATGAAAATATTTACTTTCAAAGAAAAGTGTTCTAATCTTACGTAATAAAATTTAAAGAAATACATAATCAACCATTCTTTCAAAGAAAATTACAAAAGCACAGAATCTAGCTTTACATAATATTCAACTTTATAAATAACACTTAATGGACATGCAATTTTTCTACGATAGTATAACTTTCAAAAGTCTTGATACAAGTATCTATCTACTTGGTATCTTTTGTTTCAGTGTTTAAAAGTATAGAAAGATTTGTGACAATAATTTAGTAAATCAAGATTTTGAAGCGATTATTTATAAAAAAAAATCTTGTCCGCTACAAACTCTTCTTGCATCAATTGTTTCTAAACAAAACCTTTGCCTGCAAGGGTACCTATTGTGTCAAACCGCATGAGTCATGCGAGTTTTGCCTTTTTCAAATGTGGACCTTCTGTCATCTAAAATATGTTTGTACCAATAGTTGAAACTTATTGCACGTGACTCAGCCGTGGGCGTCTCATTTTGTATGCGCGATCGCAACGCCTAGGAAGTGCATTCGTGTTCCTACGTACTTACTGTGGATAGTACCTGTGAGCAGAAAAGTATTGAATTTAAACTTTGTCCTGTACATATTTTTTTAACTTATGTGTAATTAGGATTAACTTTATTACAACTGTAGAAAGTTTTGCAAACACGAGCTGATAACCTGCATAATTTAGGCTTACATGCAAATTTTACAGTGTAGAGAACTTTTTACAATGGTAAAAGTTGTCTACACTGTAAAATTTGTGTTACGAAAATGAAAATAAAATCACATATGCGGACTAAAACAAACAAAACAATTCACAAACTATATGCAAAAACCAATCATGCACTTAGCACAAAATAATATTATATGTTAAATCGTGACATATTACATTATATTTAAATATTCATAACACGTACACAATTTATACACGAAAGTACATGTTTAAAGCTGCGAATTGAATGGCGATAGTTCGATTTGCATTTAGACAGTGCAGCGTTTGCACAGCTCGCCGTATAAATGTTAATGGCTCTAATTACGTATTTCCCTACGCGGATGTTTGTTTTCATTAGGATAAAGTCGAGTAAAGTGTGTTAACTGTGTCAGTGCGAGAATAACTGAGGTTTTGCAATTAAGGCTCAGCTTACGCTACACGCTTACGTTTTGTATCAAGGCGTACATTATTATAAAATGTAGTCGTTTGCAAAAATTGAGTGCAATACGTTCAAGTCTAACTGTACTTCTTTAGACTCGTGTAATAGCTAGCTAAACTACTCCATCGCAAATCTAAATTGATTAAACTGCATTTTTAAAAATCTGTCGATTTATTTTCAGTACCTAAACTTTATTTTTGAATGTAAAATGTAAAACGTACACATTCGGATCCGAATTTTGTTAGAATGTGAAAACTTTAGTTTCTTGCTTTTCTGATGCAAACTCTTATTGCTGAGTGAAGTTTGAACATCCCCCTTCCTCCTGTGTATTAAGTAAGTAATTATATTACAGGAGTCTCTCACATACTTCTTTTGTCTACATAAACAGTTACATTATTTCATGTTACAGTAATTAGTCTGTAACATTATTTAAAAACAAATTTGCACTAGCAAATCCATGTGTTTCTTTCCGATAAATAAAACAATAATATTGACCAATTTAATTTGACAATTTTGTCAGAAAATATTTGTATTTAAGCTATTTGTACGTGACTGTACCACTCCACTCCTATTTACTCACATGTGTAATCACGGAGAGTTAGCAAAAAAAAACCTATTTTGACAAGTCATATCACTTTCCGCTAACGGTGATTTTTCTACTACGCCACTAGAAGTAATTAAAACGGCATCAAACGCTTTGAAATACCGCTTTTTTAACTGTAATCGTGAATGCGAAAAAGTCGGCTAGCGAATCGGTGGCCTTATCAGACAGAACTGCGCTCGGAGGTCGATGACTGGGCTTGTTGTGGCCGAATGTTGCTTGAAAGATTGAATTTAGTAAGATAGGTCAGGCAGATAATGCAGTACAGGTAACTGACCTAAGTATACGCTACTAATTTTATTCGTAACTGACGTTGTGCATGTGTATGCTGTCTACAACGTGGAAGACATATACCCGTACTAAGGGCTATACTGGACCACTTTAGTGTAATAAAATTAAAATAACAGTCAAAAACTAATAAAGATTCGGGGTATTTACAAAAGTGTGCAGCCGCCGGGGAAATGTGTATGGGAATGTCGATTTTGTAGTTTTTTGCTTTTTGACTGTTATTTTATTATCATTATCCTATAGTGATCTAGTACAGCCTGTGGTTCGATTTATTACGGATTTCCACGTTGTACAATAAGGAAGTTTCCAACAACTCAAATTTTTTCTATATATATTATATAATACTTTTTTCTGAACGTCTAAACGACATATTTCTGTGGGATTTGTATGGAATGACGACTAATGAGGTCATTCTTGGAGTCAAATAGCGCTCTAAATATCAGTTTTTTAGCAATAATAAATCTAAAATGACGTTGAAATGCGTATGATCAATAACAAGTGACATTAATTTTGTGACGTTTTATTCCATTGTCAATAGATACCGAATAATTTATTTTTGACCCAGTAAACCTCCTTATTATATAGGAAGGTATTTAAAATGCACGACTGAAACCACCAATGAGCTTTTCAAAGTGACCATAGACGAGCGTGCATGCAACGATATAACACATGTCTTTGGAGAAGGAAAGCAACCATTTAGTATAAATGACAGTATCGATGAGTTAGTATCCCATACATAACACAAGTGATTTGTTCGTATATTTATTTATTTTATATACTATACAATAACTATACTAGCCTTAGGGTTTTTATATCCATGAAGGAGAAGGACGAGTTAAAATGCTTAAAAATATATTTTACATCTGTGTATATTTGTATACAAATATCTGTATACAACACCGTATAAAATTATAATTGCAACTGTTTATGAGGGTGATGACACCTGAATAGGCATACGGCGGAACAAGTTTCGATGACATCGGTGTAATTTTATTGTTTCGCGAACCAGATCGAATCTATCTACCGTTAGATGTGAATGGTCCGTTGGCGGAAATATCTGACGGTTTTATCGGTCCACATCTCGTTGATAATGACCACTTTAATCACTAGGTGAATAAAATTGTTTTACCAACCTAATAACTTCAACATTGCACTTTACGAGGACATATTTTGTTGGTACTACGAGATTATACAAGGACAATGTCATCATTTCATTAATTTTTTCTTTTAAGTAAGTATTTAAATTGTCAATTAGGTCCACATTTAAGATTGAGCAATTAAAAGAAAAAAGTGAAACATTTGTTCATTTCACGAATTTAATCTTCAAAGAATATTTAGTCTTTATTTATATATGTATGTAACAGTTTATATTATTGAACGAGCGAGCGTTTTCTGAGTCTACTTAAACAACACGGCGTTTGATACAATAACACTAGTAGTTTTAGCCAGATATTCATGATAGGCATGTAGAAGCAGCCAATAGATTTTTTAAAATTTAAACATGGTCTTAATCTGTCTAGAGATTACCGAGATACGGGGTCCGAGAGTTCACAGTTCGGGTAAAGCACTAGTTATTACGACTATGTATGTTCATGTGGAAGTTCTTACATTATTTTTTAAAATAAACTTCACATCACACTTAAAATCACAGTGGACCCATTATGCAACTTGTGATGTAAGGACTTACTGCAATTTATAATCCATCAGTCATGCTCCTATCTACCAACCATAAATCTAGCTCTAGGAAGGAGGAAGCTCCGGACATCTCAACCAACTAATTACCACTTGCATAACACGGAACACTGGGTTCTTGTTAAGTTAATATCGGGTTTAATCGTTAACTTTTGCTTTATAGACATTGTGTATTTATCTACTTTCATGATGACTTATGAACTTGTGTAAGAGACATGCGTTATAAATCGATTACTATATTATACTATATACTATACTATAGGATCTAGTGGCGTTGGGTAAAAATTTGAGCTAGTACAGCTATAAAACTAAGACACGAATTAAATATCTACCTGATTAGGTTATAAGGGTGTTTATTAACCTTTATAACCTAATCAGGTAGATAATTAATAAAAAATTTTTTTGTGTAAGTAATGGTCTCTTAACGTGTTTATAAAAAAAATATCACTGTGTGTGTATTCAAATAACCTACGAAAATTTTTTTATTTTGAATATGTGGGTATGTGCATTTTAGTCATGCTGCTAGTTTGTGACTTTTGAAGATAGTACCTAAATGGACAAAAGCTCTAAAGCGCGGTGCGCCGATACACGAAGGTTTTGTTGTTAGTAATAAATGCATATATATATCAGAAATCCGTAAGGAAACCCGGTGGTAATAGGTTTTTGGAGGCCCCGCCACTGCTAGGATTATACTATATATGCTTTAGGATATGCTATATACTAGGATTACTATATATTATAATAAAATTAAAATAACGGCCAAAGAAATTCGACATTACATATTGCCCAGGCGGCTGCACACTTTTGTATGGAAATGCCGAATTTGATAGTTATTCAGTAACTGCACAGTGCATATACTTTCCATTAAAACGTTTCTAAACCTAATGCAAAACAAATGTTTCATATAAATCAGAGTTAATGTTTACAGCCAATAAATATCTCTTTGGTAGATCGTAGAGTTGTTATGAAATATAACCAAACGGCCGGGCTGTTTCCTACTACGATAACTACACGAATTTCCAACTTGTTTTCAAAACATTGTCAATTTTCTCGAAACTCAATCAACTACCTATATCGATAGAGTTGATTACGCGCTGATTGTTTCGAATCCGATAATTCACTTTTACAAGCTTTTATTTTAACTTGCGATGTATCTTGTATGTATGTTTGTTTAGGTCAAATCTTACAGCTAAATTTCTTACCCGTTATCATCAACTGATTGAACTAAAATTTTGCGTACTTGTGTTAGTCGGATGACAATACAATGTAATATACTTAGGGCCGATTTCATCGTTTTCGAGTTTAGCAAAACTGAGTTTAACATAACTGAGTTCAAATGTTTGATTTGATCTCGATCAACTTCAAATGAATTTCACCGTCAATTCGGAGCAAATTTTTGATCGCGTTTACGAAAACTAAGTTCACCTAAACTCATAGACAAAAAAGCACAGATTACAGTAAAAATCATGTGATAGTTTTCATTTCACGCAGAAAATATGAATAACAGATAAGCAAAACTCATTGATTTAAAACCGGTAAAGAATTGCGAAGGAACGGAACGTAAATTAAAAAGTATTTACCTACCTATGTCAATATTGTCAATCAAAGTTGTCAAATCTCGGCATTGACTTGACATTTGTTTGATTGAACGCGTTTAGAAGCGTTAAACGGCCATTATCGGACGTTCAGATTGTTGAACGCGTTTAGCCTTAAACGCGATCAGTTTTTGTCGATGAAATCCAAAAGAACCAGTTTACGTGCGTAAACGAGTTTAGCTTCAATTGATCGCGTTTTACTGCAACGATGAAATCGGCACTTAGTCAATAGGCTGTTCCAATGATGGAGTCTGGAGATATTCAACAGAACTCAATTATAAAACATCATAACCTTATACATACTAGTACTACTAGAGTAGAACTCGTTTGATTTGTCTTGGCGAGCACTTTAAGGTAGATGGATGTTTAGGGTCTGATCACGGAGACGGAAGATGGTGGATGGAACTCAGTAATAAAACGATGCAAATCCATCGAGTTTGGGCTTATTTAGTAGTAGCTTACTAAATACTTGTCTCACTTAGTACTTAGGCCTTATAAAAATAATATTTTAACAAAAAACATTTTCGATTGCCTTTTCAAAATTTTGAGTTATAACAAGATGGTACTGTCTATAATCTCGGCGTATTCCGAGTTGCATCCTTAGCTCTGCTGCATCTCAGTCCATGGTCGTTTTATGGCAAACGCATGAATCATACTTACACTTGGTTAGATGACTACACAACATACTCATAATATTTCGTTTTGTACGTTTTAACAGTCTCTGTCGTTAACCGAACCATGTGATTATGCACAATAAATATGAACTTAACGTTTTTACTATTACAACGTTTCGGGATGTCATAAATTTTAACGTCGACCCTGGAAAAGGAAAATCCTGTCGATAATTATACACCACAGTTTGCTTGATTTATACCTAGTCGAGTATTTCTCATGTTTGAAAAAAAAATGCATCTGAACAAAAGTAATTTTTCAAAAGAAAGTAATCTAGGTAATCATTTGTAAATATTTAGTAGGTATCTAACAAAATTAAAATCCAAATTTTGAATCGACCTGAATTAAGAACTTAATGTTGAATCAACATAAACGAATTCTCCTAGAAATACATTTTTAACTATATTTAAAAGGTAGTTATTTTTCGAAAAAATAAAAATGAAAGCTATCAGAAAAACTTTTTAATTTCCACACGAAGATTTTCCATACCAGTTAGTAGCATAGCTGCTATGTCAGTACATAGCATAAACTAAGCCAAAGCCCAAAGGCACAAAGCAGGTTATTAATTGGTCCGCTGAATCACGACCGGCCATAAACAATATTTCATCTAACAACGAGCTGAAACAGAAGTGGAACGTCTATCGAATATTCCTGTTTATTGTTGCGAAATCCGACTGTATTTTATTAGTTCTAGCACCGAGTAATGTGACAACGTTTTGAAAACAGTGCGGATTCCAAATTAACCTTTATACTCTATAAACACGTAAGTACGACTATAAATCATACATTGGTTTGAATAACAGATCAAATATACCAAAATGCAGACATCTGTTTATTTAAGACTTTATACAACTCCCAAGTACATCTGATTGTATAACATTTCCTCCCAAGAGATAATAAAAATCAATTAATCACTTGTCTTTTTGAAGTGAAAACTTCTTTAGCGGTGTTGTGCACTTTTTTTGGAATGGGTAAAAAATTTTAAACTCGCGTCAGGACACGTGGCCTGATCGAAAATTCGTAAGAAGACGCAGGGCGTTTGCGCGAATGTTCGTGTGTGTTTATGTTACAGCGTGCTACGCGCATCCATGGATGGTGACAGCTAATGGCTCGACCGTCGTCTGTGTAGTGGGCCATACTGCTGTGTATTTGAAAATGAATTTGGTCATGCTTGTGACATTTGTGACAGACTGTGGTTCTGAAAAGATTTGAAATATTTTATACTGCTAATTAAAGCAATTCGTGCAAAATTATTCCCTAACCATTCCAAAATATCAAAAATGCACAACGTTAATATTCAAGTTTTCACTTCTGCCGGCACTCCCAGAGTGCAACCCGTCGTTTTTTTTAAGACACTGACAACTCTTATCACAATTGCACATTGGACATCTTTTGTGGAATCTCTTAACCCTTATCCTCCTTTTAAATGCGGACTTACTGTATTACCGGCTTTGTTTAAAACTAAATTCACCAAAAACAAAAAGACCTTTCGCAATATACCACCTCTTTTGTCACTGTCAACTTGATTCGGGCATGTAATGTTTTAAACATAATAAGTACCTAAGTATTAAAATTAGTATGCATTTTATAATAAGACAGTATCTAATTATAGAAAGTAAGTACTTTAGCTATACCCATTTGTACCTCATAGGTACGTTTAATGCTCGTACTACGTAAGTACTAGTATGTATTCTGTGGTACTACGCTTAAAGCAATGTGCATTGAGATACTGTACCAAGACCTAATATTAGTAACTTTTAATTGTTGAACGCTTAAGTTGAATTATTCAACGTTGAAAAGGCTGTCCTTTGATAAAGTGCCGCTTTGTAGATAATAATATACCGTGGAGATACCTTTGCAATCGTCCATGCAGTTTATAGTTCCTGAGGGGTTTTCAAACGTTCATTTTGCATTATTAAGGGTTATGGCTGGACAATTTATGATATCCTTTGATTATGCCATTCTAGGTGCATCTTGGAATATGATTTAATAATATAGTTGTTAAAAGGCCGTCACAGATAGTGAAGACTATTAAATATAATAAGAGCCGTTAACAATGGTGATTCACTGGCAAAGTTTCGAATAATGCGAATAAATTCTACTGAAAGTATTGGAATATTGTGATTTTTTAAATAACGCTAAAAATTTATGAAAAATTTGGAATTAAAGAAAGAAGTGAAATTGTTCAAACAAAATTTCAAATTCACAGATAAAATTCAATATTTCTTTATTTTTCTTTACAATCTTACATTTAATTACATAAAAGCAAACTTTCTTTGAGCAAACTTGTTCGAAGTGACCTCAACTATCGTCATGGGGTACCTATGCGGTGCTTTGGTTCAATTTTCACATTGTATATACCTGTACAATTGTACATAAGCTATACGAGTAAATACATTGACTAATCAAGTGGCCCACTCTTAGTATTTTTATTGTGAACGCGCCATTAGATTACTTTATAATATCAATAAAATTTTAAATTTATAATGAATATGTTAAAAGTTAAAAATTAAATGCAACCTAAAATTTTATAAACATATAATTTTAACTTACGTTGACTATAAATTCATTAAGCATATTTTTACACAGTTTACTCTCAGATTTTCTGACTACATTAATTACAAACGTGTAGGTATTGATACTGAACTATAAATTGAAAAATATGTTTATTAAATATTTGTATTTAGTTTATATTTGTATGTAAAGAGAGCTGAAAACCTATCTTTATTTAAATTTTGTTCGTCAATCATATTCATTACAGACGGATAAAATCTAGGCTTTAAGCAAGTTTTAAAGTGGCTCCTTCCGCATTTTCAACTGTATAAAATGAGAATAATTGCCAAGGACTACCTCGTTCAAGAGAAAAGTAATTAAGGTACATAATAAATGTAGAAATAATTTAAACATGTGACATTTAAACTAAAATATGATATTTTGCTCTTTAAACTTGGAAACGTTGTTAATTTAGATGAAACAGATTACTAGATTTCAAGTGCAAAATTTTTATAATATATATTAGACTAGCTGAAGCCCGCGACTTCGTTCGCGTGCACTTTATGTCCCTGGAAAATGCTCATCAGGCTGAACAACTTTTACTAAGGCGACATTTTTATATCTCTTAGGCTCGGCGCAAACGGGCCACCAAAAAACGCGGCCACCGACCACTTTCCTGTAGTTTTCATACATTTTGTATGGACTCGCCGCACACGGTGACGCCGGTAGCGGCCACTAAATTAGTATGAAAGTGGTCGGTGGCCGCGTTTTTTGGTGGCCCGTGTGCGGCGACGCTTATAGTTTAGCTGGACCATTATGGTTCTGCATCAGGCGTTTCATTTTCCAAAATCATTTATACCCTATATGTTGCCCAGGCTTAATAGCTATATAACAAAAAAAGTTTCATTCGAATCCGTCCAGTATTTCCGGAGATTAGCGTGTACAAACAGACAAACAGACAAACAGACATACAGACAAACAGACAAACAGACAGATTTTTTTTTAAATTCTTACTCTATTACTACGTCTCCATCGCTCCCAATATTTTTTTTTGGAAATATATTTAATGTACAGACACACTTTTTTTACTGTTTTATTATATGTATAGATATAGATATAGATGTTATCAAAACCACTGAGAAAGACACGGTGAAAAATCATGTATAAAAATTTTGAAAATAAGAATAATGTTCCTGTCAGAATACCTTTATACTTAGGTAATTGTAGTTTGGTTAGTGATTAAATTTAATAATGTATAAAAAAATATTAAATTTATTTTCAAGATGTAATATATTAATATGTCATTTGTTTATTATTGTTGGATACCTATTCGATGCATAATCAGTTCAATGAACATAAATAGATAAAGACGTGTCCGATGGAATCAGACGGTAGATTACATTTCAGTTATCGACTTAATAGTGTTAATGAACCCTGCAAGGCCAAAGCCTCCGCAAGATAACTCTATAAAACCTTTTAGTTTTATGGATTTCGTTTCATTCCGCAACAAAATAATACGATATTGAATATCTTTACGACATCGAGCAACGGGCCTGTTTGTATTTAAATACAGGATATTTTTTCCAGTGATTATGTACGTCAAGAAACAAAGTGAACTACAGAAAAAAAGATTGCTCACATTTTTGATCATGTATTTGTATAAGGAGTAGTTTTTTTTTTAATTATGGCATATGATAACGCGGCTAAACTTACTAAAAAGCGTAACATAGTAAATCTTGCCTTAACACAGTTCTCATGATACTGATTACATTTCCCAAAAACATTTGGGAAAAATATTAAAAGTATCACATTAAAAACTTGATTAGCTGAACATGCGTTTGTATTGGAAGTTGAAATAGATATTCTGTATGCATAAGTTTTTTAAGAAAATTACATCTTATATAAATATTCAAATTTAAATGATAAATATGAATTCTAACGATCAGATGGCGACCGAATCGGTGAAAAATTAACAACATAAGAATGTTAATAAACAAGTTATAAAAATAGCATGTGCGAAGCTATCAAAATGGGAAGCGGGAAGTTTAGTTTTAGTCCGAAAAAAGACAAAGTGTCAGTGGAAAGTGCAAAGACTGAGTTTAGTGTTAAGGAAAAATGTCATAAAATACAGAAGAAATTAAAGAAGACTGAAAAAAAGAAGACTGATGCTGACGCAAAAGAGAAGAAGATTTGGTGGAATCAATGCAGCAGTTGTAAGAATATTTTTCTTTATACCTAAGTAATATATGTATAGATAAAGTGATTGGTGAGAATCAAAGCCAGAAAATTAATAGCTCCTATTTATACTGCAAAATTAAATTCACCATGCTTCCCATTGAATTTATTGGAACGTCAAGTTTAACGAGTGGTTTCTATTATTGGACTAGGGGCCCTTCAAGGGCCGTGAGGCTTCGTACGCCCTTTGAATTTACAATGAAGGGAAATTGGAACATCAAGGTTTTGCCTTTTGAAACCAACCAGTAGTCTAAGTGACATGATGTCGAGGCCAACCTACGGCCTTAAACGTCGCCTTAAAATTATTTTAGCCCTTCTAATCGAAATGTCGATTGCGACATTGACTTTTGCGATTGTTTTAGCCCTGTACCTAATTTGCATGTTTAAATTGTACGTTAATGCAACTCTTTACAGCGTTTTGATTATAGAAGCGTGATTATGTGATAAAACTCGAATTGATTTTATTTATTTAGATTTTATAAAAATACGAGTGTTTCCCTTGTATAACTATCAGGGCATAAACACCTTATAAAATAAATACGAGTAGAATGTGCTCGATCATCGGGTTCTTAATAATCGTAAAGGAGTAGTAATTTATTAATCTGTGGTAAAAGTCCCGGGAAACTACGACACGAGATAAAAATTGTGACATTAATTTCTTCCAAACACAACATCTGTAGTTATTGATTGCAATGATTAGTTTCACTCATTACCAATAAGTGCCATGAATGCGAAGTGTGTCAGTGGAAAGTCGGAGTCTGAGAGATTCCCGAGAAATCTGCGCTATGCGCCGCGCCGGCGCAAGCACTCCCAGGTTTCCACTTTCTAAACTAGCTAGGCTCAGTGCTGTTATAAAACGGGAACTGGTTGCACGAAAGTCGTGTGCTGTTTCCTTATTGCTTCTTGTTTCCTCTTTGTTTCCTGTTTCAATTTCTATTGTTGGTAATTTGGTTTCGATTTTACTAGGGTGTAAAATTTATGTCGGTTTTAGTGTAAGATACGAATCACTTTATTTGTTTGATGTCTTCATATATAATTGGTTGTTTGGATTTGTGATTATTATATCACAGATGTATACTTGTGTGTCATGATCCTAAAACAAACACTATATCTGCCTATCCAGTTGCCTTAAATACAATTTGTCTGTTTCGTTTGAATTTCCTTATTATTTTTATCACAAGTTTCGGTATTACATTCTCAATAGAATATTTTATTTGTTTTTAATTACCTATACCAATACTATAAAGAGAAAAGATTTGAATGTTTGTTTGTAATGGATCAACTCAAAAACAACTGATTTGTTTAAAAAAATTCTTTATCAACGAGTAATACATGCTTTATTATTTTATCTTCGACGACCTCTTTAGACGTCCTCCGTGGCGTAGTGGTCCGCCACCCAGAGGATCCCGGGTTCGATCCCCGGTCAGGGCAAGTTGGAAAATGGCCTTTTCAAATTGTCTTGGGTCTTGGATGTTTATCTATAAATGTATTTGTTATAAAATATAGTATCGTTGAGTTAGTATCCCATAACACAAGTCTCGAACTTACTTAGGGGCTAGCACAATCAGTGTAATTTGTCCCTATATATTTATTTATTTATCTTCCAAAACGCGGGCACCGCTGCAAAAAAACAGCTGTAAATAATGTTTCTCATTAATACATGAACTAAATCAAAATCAAGTTAAATCCTTATGTCCAATTGTGAACTGTTGCCAACAAACCAAACAGTTCAGGAGATCGTCTAACAACACTATCAATTTACAAACGTTGGGCGGTTTCGTCTCATTATTGTCTTTGATTGAGTACGAACTTAATTATTCTTTGTTTAGAGGAAACCAGTATGATACATTTTCAATTTCAATTCATTTATCAAATTGGAATTGTTTATTTGTGTAATCTCCTCAAATAATTAGAGGATTCCTAACTAGCTAGTAGATTTCGCACAAAATTGGAAATCTTTATACATGACAATTGAAACTCAATTAAAATCATCTCACCTGATTTAATTTTGCAATTCATTCCTAAGTTTTTTCTTTGTCATAAATATTAACATTTAAATATTAATTATACAATTATATTTAAATGAAAAATATTTAATTTAAAACCGACACACCTGCCTGCACATGAAAAAAAGAAACCTTATTAATCGAAACCAGGAATTAATGGAAACTTCTTGAAATGCGTCAATCTTCATTAGTCGAGTCGAGATTGACAACGAAGGCCAACTTTCGATAAGAAACCTACACGAAAGGTAGGTCTTTATCGGAAGTACCAGTATCTTAACTCTTTTGTTGAGCTTTAATGGACTATGTCATTACTGGATTTCTATATTTGGGTGACGGAGTTTTATTAATCGGTCGATGGACCGTTCTGAGGTTGACTTGAGTTGTTGCTATGAGCCTCTGGAACTATCTCTCAGTTTAAATTATTAAGTTAGTATTTTTTTTATACTTATCCTTTATTGTACAGAATACAATTTGTATGGCACAACAGGCGAACTTAATGCTAAAAGCATTACCTAACAGCCAACCTTAACCAAGTTAGTGTCTTTAGGATGGAAATCATCATCATTTTAGCCGCATAACGTCCACTACTGGACATAGACCTCTCCCATGCGACTTTACGTAGACATGCTGGTTTATATTTACAGACTTACAATCTTGGATAAGCACGTTTTTACTATTTACAATACAAATTAACTTAATTTCTCCATAACAAACACAAAAAATTACGTATACTTAGAGACTCTTTCTCTATACCAATTTCGGCTGATAGAAAACTATTTCGGATTATGAGTAGTCAGTAGATTATTTCTGTGATGTATTTAGTCGGAAATATAAATAAGACTCGTGATGTTCAACGCCTTCTTAGAAAAAAATTTTTTTCTTCTCTGTACTATAGTGCTCAAATATCGAGCTAGTCCCAATAGTCCAATCAAGTTCTCCTTTATTTTCTTTATACTTACTTATTATAATAATAACAACTAAAACTTAATATTAATCACACTGTCACTGCACTGGTTGTTGGCAATCAATTTTATTACTGCGACAGATATAATTGAGACTCCATTTGACATTTAATTATATTTTAATCAAAATATCTTACAATTCAATAATGTAGAATCATTGTCAGAGGATTATGCTAATTGGGCTTTCTGTTTCCATTTTATGACTGCCGTTGGGACTGAAGTTATACGTTTTAGGGATCTGGGGGATTCATTCATAAAATAATACGTTAGTCTTACAATAGCGGCGTCCTATTTCTATGTCAAATCAAATTAGATTTTATCATCATACCTTTGTGCTCAATTTTGCTTGACACTGATACGCAGTTACGTACTACTTGCGTACTGCTTTTGTTATAACCCTCCTGGCCACGACCAAGGAATGGTCAGCTAAAACTTTGTAAAAAACCAAAACTAAACTCATTAGTACAATTTTTAAGTAAATATCTATTTCTTATCAAAAAGAAACAATGATGTTAATTTTAGTAGATAAACCTTCGTCGTAGATTATTGATTGCCACGAACACTGGCCAAAACTAAATTTTTAAGTAAGCACCTATTTCATAACAAAAAAAAACAATGATGTCAATTTTATAAGTAGGTAAACCCATGGTAAACCTTCGTCGTATATTATTGATTGCCACAAGCACCTTATGCAGTCGCAGCGAAAAAACCCAATGACGCAGTGAAACATCAATTTCCTGCCCTTTAAAAAATAGACTGCAAATACTGCAATAATAAAGTAGTTACCTTTAAGAGCCTTATTTATAATTGTATTTGTTATGTTATTTGCTCAGTTCACATTTATAATATTAAATTTCTAAATTGGTTCAATTAAATTGGACGCTTAGAAATATAACTTTATAGTGTTACTTACTAGAATATGAATAGGAATAAAATTCTAGATAAAGATTCAGTTTTATTAATCAAAACAGCATACAAATCTTTACTGGTCTTCGAATTTTGCTTAGAAAGATATTTGATTACTAACAGCGTTTACACTTTATTTATTACTAGCTGGTGCCCGCGACTTTGTCTGCACAGTATATTCATAAATTGTAGCCCATGTGTTATTTTGATGTATAAGCTATATTATTATTGTAAAGTTTCATTAAAATCCATTCAGTAGTTTTTACGTGAAAGAGTAACAAACATCCATCCGTACTGACAAACTTTCGCGTTTATAATATTAGTAGGATTTATTTGTAAGCGCGCGCGGGCCGCACCCTATGAAAAGGCTCTTTCATGTGCTCACCTGCTACCACTCCGTTAGGCATATGAGTTTAGGTCTCCTTTCGGGTATCTTCCGCCTGTATTTCCTATTTGGATTCAGATCATACATATTTGTTTTTTTTCTTGCAGTGAGTGAAATCGACCAGTACCTATGGATGGTAGGCGGCTCAGCAGGTGCGCTGGCGCTGACCGGCGTGGCCGCTGCCTCGGCCTTCTATCTCAGCACGAGGCCGAAGCCCGAGAAGCCCCTCGTCACACTACACGAACAGAGCCTCCTTGAAGCGGTAAGTGGTTCTGTATGAAAGGCCATATCTATATTTTCCGGGGACAAGTGCTGCCCCCATGTAAAATAAATCATTTGAAAGGATATTATTTAAAACTAGCCGAAGCCCGCGACTTCGTTCGCGTGGACTTTATATATCTCTGGAAAATGCTCATCAGGCTGAACAACTTTTACTAAGGCGGCATTTTTATATCTCTTATAGTTTAGCTGGACCATTATGGTTCTGCATCAGGCGTTCCATTTTCCAAAATTATTTATACCCTATATGTTGCCCAGGCTTAATAGCTATATAACAAAAAAAGTTTCATTCGAATCCGTCCAGTATTTCCGGAGATTAGCGTGTACAAACAGACAAACAGACAAACAGACAAACAGACATACAGACAAACAGACAAACAGACAAACAGACAAACAGACAGACATTTTTTTTAAAATTCTTACTCTATTACTACGTCTCCATCGCCCCCAATTTTTTTTTGGAAATATATTTAATGTACAGACACACTTTTTTTACTGTTTTATTATATTGTGTCCTGGCCAAGCTCTAGATACCCCTTCAAAGTATCTTTTAAACTACTGTTAATAGTTTAAAATGATTACAAGAAGCTTTTCTACGCACATTAGCCAAAAGTGGCCGTTTTTCGCAAATGTGCGTAGAAAAGCTTCACGTTCTCACTTTAAACTGTAAACAGTAGTTCATGACATAGTTTGAAGGTTTATCTAAGGTTTGATCAAGACAAAATTTTAAATGACATTACAGTTTCCTTTTAAATGATTCATTTTAATTGGGTGCGCCACTGGACCCCGGAAAATACAGGTAACCCCGTAATAAAGTACTTAACAGTTATTTATAACGCTGTAAGAGCATTAGCGTATACAATAAAATATGTCCGGGATAGACCTATCTATATATATAATTTAGGGACATGCTGACATCATAAATATGCGCCTACACTTCGAGCTATAATTTCGTGCCAATAATGCAGATTCTCTAAATCCAACTGTGTTTAAAACTTAAAAATACGTTAATAAACAACACCGATCGGGTTGCTATCAGAAAGTGGACTCAGCCTTAAAAAAAATATTTATTCTGTAAGTTAAGGGACCTTTTTTTCACCCATAAATTTAAATTAATAAAATACTATAATATAATATACAACCAACTTAACAAAACTTTCCTTTCGTTTATTATTAATAATTTTACAAAATCTATACCAAAATATGTCAGATACTTATCTATTAAAAATACGGAACCATAAAAATCAATCCAACATTTAAGTATAAATACACCTCGGTTAGCGAAACGATATTATTTAAACTACGAAAAAGATCCTGCAAAATATTATCAATGGTGTTTATACGTATACACAAAGCTTAACAAAGTTGCACTTTATAGCTCTCAAGATCTATGTGTGAAACTTGTAATGCATATTTCACTTTCTATGAGTCTGCTCATCGCAACACAAGATAACATAACACAAGGGATTACGATATTTTATTACGAGGAAGTCTGAGTCATTTTCATGTTTTTAACCGATAAGTGTTCAATTTTATTTTTTGCAACAAACATTGTATTATGTAAAAGAAGGTTGTTGGCCGATTAGATACCTAAACATAAAGATTAATGCATGCTGGTATATATTGGTAAATTAAATGTCTACGAGTGATACGAATAGATACGTACGTATGATCCATACATATAATAAAACAGTAAAAAAACATGTCTGTACGGTGAATATATTTCCAAAAAAAAATTAGGGCAATGGAGACATAGTAATAGTAAGGATTTAAAAAAAAAGTATTTCTGTTTGTTTGTCTATTTGCGGTTTATACACGCTAATCTCCAGAAATACTGGACAGAATCGAATAATTTTTTTTGTTGTAAAGCTGTTATGCTTGGGCAATATAGGGTATAATTGATTTTGGAAAATGGAAAACCTGATACAGAACCATAATGGTCTTACTATATAGGCAAAATAAAAATGACGCCTTAACAAAATTTCCACACGAACAAAGTCGCGGGCTTCGCATAGTATGTAAATAAAACTGATTCAAATGTTCCATAAAAATCTAGTAGTGTCCTTATTGATAATCATTAAAATTATTTTGACAACAATATTGAGGAATGAATTGAGGAATGAAAAGGAATGAAATAAAACAAACTGAAACCATCCTGAGACCTCTCCAAGACTACTTGGCCTCTTAGGCCAAGTAGTCTAGCTGCTCTGGCCAAATATGACTCTAGTAGCACAGAAAGGGTCAGGCTCCTGCAGTTAAGACTAAAATAAAGACCTGATGATGATTGGGGGTTTTAAAAATAATATCAAAGCATTTAATGATGGGAAGTGTCAAAAAAAATTAACATTAGTCTTGCTCGTGTACTCGGAATTGAAGTGATGAACTTTAAAAGTATGTTAATAGGCTCTATTCAAACTAGAAAATAGAAACAGATAACATGAAAAGGAACTCCTTCATATCACTGTATCAAAGTTCAAGATGTCCTATCCTAATTCAAACCGCCGCCGCTCTAGAGTTGGCAGAGCGCATCTTCGAGCGATATTTTTAACTCATTGTACCACGAGCAGCCCAGACCGCTGCTCCTCTCAATGTTCCTGAAATTCTAGTGAAAGTGACGGGACACTAATCTTGTGCCAATCAAAATCTAATTACGAGCTCTCGGAACAATTTTCGATTCCCAAACAAGTGAACAGTGAAGTGAATTAACTAAAAACATCATAAAATATATATGATGGTTGCGCAATGTGAAGCTTGACTAATTTTCAAATAAACGGTGATTTTGTGTGATAAGGTTTTGTTAAAATGGCGTGCTGTAACTGTTGTATTGGGGTGGCTCCCATCCGACCACCTATTAATTTGGGTGATCAATCAGAAGCCCTAAAAGTAAGTAAAATAGTATGCTTTAACACATTAAAACATCATCACAGTTGAAATTATTTCAGTCACATTATATCGGAATATAAAAGAAAAGATTTTGACGAAGATTTATATGCTGATAATACTATAATAGCAACAGTTGAAGATAAAACATCTACAACAGCGGATAAGAAGTAAAAATTAAAAACAATTACTATGAGAAGATATTCTAAAGGTTGTAGCAAATTATAAACATTATAATGAAGCTATTATGATGTCTAATTAGGTAGAAAATATTGTAATTGTGACAAAGGTTGAAACATTGTTAGCCGAGGCTTCCGTTTAAATACTTGGCAAAGATCCGTTACGCTAAGATGCGGTTTAATGCTTCACACTATCGTAGATTCATTAGTATTGTAGCCTCTAGATAATTCTCTTTTACAACTTCTTCTTTTGGAGAGTTCTTTCACTGTTCTATTGTTATTATAGTCATAACACCGTGACTAATTCTGGCGTAAAACGATCCTAGGGTTCTCACTTCTTTTACATTTTATTACATATGTTTACTATTTAGGCGAATCTTTTATTTTTTATTGAAGCATATTAGATTACTCGTACTACAAAGCTGGCTCTTACCATTTCTGGCGGTGATGATTGTAATGTTAGTCGTCATATCAGACTTGTTTTTATTCTTTGCTAGCTTTCCAACTTTTTAAACATGTACCATTTCAGCGTTTAATCTTGTTAGTTTCATTTTGATAATTATCATTTTCTCGTACTAGCATTATCCTATTTCTATAATCTATCCCAATAAAAATGAAAAATCGTTCGTTGCCACCTGTATCATTTTCGTTGTTGTTTACTATTTTAAAATTGAAAATTATTTAGGTAGTATTAAGTTTAGATTTAAACAACACACTTATCTTATAACCAGTCTGCGACATTAAGCATCTGTCCCCAAGATATTATCTTCATATGAAAAAAAAATGGCCGTTTATAGAAAATTGGACCAGTTCATCGGTTTACTGATTTTCCCAAAGAATATTCCATGGCAAATCAACACGAATGTTATTCAGTCTTAAGGATTGAATTTGTCATTAAAATAGTTTTAATATATTATGTTAACGTAACACATAACAGAGGCAAGTACGACATCAACATTAATAAATATTAAGCGCGCATTCGGCAGCAGTTGTAGTAATTTGTCTGGCTGTGACATAAAACAGGCGACCTTTTCTGTTTACACTCTTTTAAAAGTTCTAAATAAAATCACACACTAATCACGATTAATCCACAAAAATTTGCTGACGCCTACAGAAACGCTAAAATAACAGTTATTACCTAATAGACTTCAGAAGGGATGAATTAATAGTCAGTAACGCTAGATTATTTTTACTTTTTTTTGGCAAACTATCCATGTCACGGGACTACATTAAATAATAGTTTAAAATTCTTTTTTTTTTTGTCTTTGACAACAATAGACGATGTGTTAAACACTTGGTGGATAAACACAAAGGCGTAGACAATTTATCGTCACAAACTCTTTTTATTTACAGTAATATAGTTACCAGGTCTTTTGAAAAAATACTGTTTTTAGAATACTAACTAAGAATGTACGTCATATAATTAAAAACTTTTTGAGGAACTGTAGTCTTTGAAAAAGACATATGCGTATTGTTTTTTCTTCAGTTTTTATTTGCGAACAGCGGATATTTGTTATTGCTTTTTGAGTGGTTCCTCGTCGTTTTGAGAGCGTCTAGGCTCTCGCTGGAGAAATATAAGTCTCATCATTCAGGAATATACTTCTATTTAGTTACAATTGTTATTCTTATCACAAATAAAGTTTTATAAATAAATGCATTTGATTATTTCTCAATATTAGTATTCAAAGAGGAATGTGTGTTGTCGAAACATTGAACTAGGCTCATCGTCAGTTGAAATATGAGGAATGCAAATGTATTAAATGTAATCGTCCAAATTGATGATGTGCAGTTATTTATATAAAGGCCGAACATAATATTTCTAGGGTGTAGTACGAACTGTACTGTTACAACGTTTGTCTGTGATTTGAATTCAAAGAATACATGGACTTTAACTTCTTAGTCTTGGTGAAAGCAATTTCAGTTTATCGTTTGATTTTTATTCATTCTTGTGGTTTTTTATTGACTTCCCACTTCTTACACAGATTCATTCATTTTCAAACGCCAATTAACATAAAGCCGGCCAATTGCGTGTCGGGCCGCGCGCAGTGAAGGGTTCCGTAGCTATGAATGACGACTGTGAGTTCACGTGACTAAAAACGTCTAAAAAAACTAATTTTCTGTCGAATTTGTATGAAATATTCCTTTTCCGAGTAAATTTTATTATTTGGTGGTCCATTTTTTTTTGTATACTGTTCTTCTGTTCTTAGCTCTGATTGTTTCTCTATAAACTTCTTAATAAATACATAGTACCGTCGTATTTTTTTCACATAGCGATATACAATTGTTTAGCAAATAAAGGGAAGATACACTCGACTCTTACAAAAATTTGCACTATTAAACCAAATATTTCGGAAACCTTAGTCGAAAAATGGTGTATTTTTCACAAACTCACAGTATTTTTGAAAGATCTATTCAAAGGCACCTCACACGATGGGTTAATGAAGAAAAACTGACTCTCACTTTTCATGTATGGTAGCTAAACTCGATTTTATTTAACCACTTTTTCGGCATCATTAATATACATATTCATGCCAAATTACAGCTTTCTAGTACGAATAGTATATAAGTAGAACTGCGGACGAATAGATAGACAGACAGACATAGCGATACTATAAGTCTAGATAAAATATTAAATAGTAAAAAGTAGTATGATAAAATAGTATTTTTTAAAAACCCCAAAATCGAACATGCATGACTGAGTCATTTGTATATATCGATAGTACTTTTTATTTCATTAACACAAATTTCGGGGTGTTTTAAAACACTGTGCTACGGAACCCTCAAAAGATCAAATCATTTTTAAGATATTTTACGTTGTCGTAAAAACCTGGAAAGCTCTTATATTTATCTAGACGATAAAATGATGATGAGACTACGAGTATTTTAACGTCAGCCGCATCTTTTTAAAACTTCATCTCAATTCTATCTTATCAAAAATTATTATTTTAGCTTTTGTTTGTAGATGTAGAATTCTTTAGAACTAAAAGCATTGTCAGGTTGAGTTTCAATTTTATATTTTTGCATTTTTACAATGTCTAGATTTCTGCTTTCTGTTTAAAATCTAACATCTTGACTTGTTTTGTATTGCTCACGAGCTTTTTTAACATGTGACTCAATTTTGCGGGTGTCTTATGTTAACGCGTTTCATATATCGTTGTATGCCTGTCTATAGCATCATAGATCTCAAATGGGTAAACCGATATTTTGTTTATATAAAAGATGACCTGATTGTGATATTCGAGATTTTTCCTACCTGTAATTAAAGAATAGTTTAAGAGTCAGAGTCATTTAAAATTATATTTGTGTAATTTAACTTTATCATTTATTTTTACTTTTTTTGCTTCAATGAAATAGCGTGTATTAAAAACGCTATATTTTTTTTATTTAAAAATGTTTTTAAAAACCTACGTATTTTCATATTATGAAAATAAACTGTAACCAAATGACTAATAATAAAAAAAAATATTCAAAAGAAAGATGAATTGCGAAATTATTTACGGGATTCCCTCATAAAAATCACTTTTCTTATGTTTAGACATTTTTATATACAGAATATTCTAAAATTATTAATCCAATTTCTGTATCTGTATTTTGGAAGAATGTTCTTTTGTTTATAATAAATACAGGGTGGCCAAATAACAGGTATACACTTTAGTTTTGTATTTTTATTCTATGAAATATAAAATATATCAAGTATTCCTTGTTAAATATAATATTTAGGGCCGGCAGTTAAACATGGAAAATAATGTCAGACATGTCCACCTCTAGCAGCATCACAGATGTGAACCCTTTTCATCGCGTTTTTCATCACATTTTCATACATTTCCTACGTTATCTCAGTGACTGTGTCTCGAATATTTTGATTTAATTGCTGAAGGTTCATTGGCCTGTTAGCATAGACAATTAGACACGTCCCTTTAGATAGCCCCACAGAAAAAAGTCAGGAGCTGTTAAATCAGACGATTTTGGGGACCAATCAATGTCACCGTTTCTCGAAATTAATCGACCGGGAAACATTCTTTTTAATGTTTTGTTAAACGTTTTAAGGCTCCTCCTTGCGCTAACGACCTTGAAAACACAAAAAAATTAATTTCTCTTTCTGTAAGTGAGATTATTAGAAACCCTCGTACAACTTTTTAGCTAGTATCATGAAGTTTCATTAGAACCTCTAAAGTCATTGAAGTACTATCCGGTTTAGAAACCTTTACAAAAAGAGTCAAAAATGGCCGTTTTTAGTATTTTTTGCAAAGGAAAATTCAGGGTATTTTATTTTAATGATTTTCGAGGTTCTAATGAAACTTAAGGATACTAGCTAAAAAGTTGTACGAGGGTTTCTGATAATCTCACTTACAGAAAGAGAAATTAATTTTTTTGTGTTTTCAAGGTTAGCGCGGGGAGGACCCTTAATAATTAAAAAACGTTGTTCCGTCGTAAAACGCTCCATAATAAATTTGCCGTATCTACACAAAGTAATATTCATGCAACAACTGTCATATTTACCGCCAAAACAAAATGGCGGCAAAAAAAAGTTGTATACCTCCAAGTTGGCCACCCTGTACTTAGCTCAACAATTGCAATTAGTTTTTGTATGTACAAGATATTATTCTAAATTATTTTATTCAGTGGGAGCTTATGTGTGCCTTCTTCCTTATCGAGTCTATGATAATGATGCGAATTCAACATGTTTATCATTCGTTAGAATTGTTTGACGTACAGTTCCATCTGGAATGTGTGTAACACCGTTTTTTTCGCCAAAATTGTTACTACACTATGCGTTGCGATCCCGTGACATGGTTGATCGTTTGCCAATTTTTTATGTCGCTAACAACAACATATGAATGACACGTGTCATTGCTTTATTGATGGTATTTGGCTCTGTTACATTGTAAGATTTATGATAATTGCACGCATATAATGCAACTGAAATAAGATTTCATTTGTATACGAATATAGAGATCGTTTAAGTCATTTTTCCACCATCACAAGTCAATGTGAATATACGAGCTGACAATTTGCTGCTCTTGCATTGACTAAATGGATTAAATGCTAAATTTGATGATGTTCATATTAGTGGAAACCAGTAAAAAATAGTAGCAGTAGATCATCGACTACTATAAAGATCCCAGGTTTATGCAAATTTATTCGACCAACTAATCTACACGAAGAAGACAGCTGGTAGATTTAACGTTGTTATTTTTGCTCTCGGACAAGCAAAAAACACCTGTCCTTAATTTATTTTCATGTCTACGTAAACACGTCTGTAATTTTATTTGGACATATTCTAAAACAAATACTAAAATCATTTCAAAAATAGTCGTTGTCCGTTACCTGTTACCATGAAAATTGACCGGAATATGGAGGTGTGTAAAATTGAATTGAATAAGAATATAGAGTAAATAGTGTCAATTGACTTTCACGCTAAATCTGTCTGTTTTCTTACTATATTTACTCTTTTTGATTTATCAACGTACAGAGTAGACTCAACGTGTTTATAGAATTGGTGCTATTTAAACTGTCTTGATCCTACTTGGAGGACAGAACTAAGAAATACCAAGCGCTATAGATATGCCCTAAGCAGGTTGGTAGGCCAAAGATGGAAAACAGCAATCAGAATCGCTGAGGTTACTATATAGGTAGTCCATCGGCTATTTTTAAGGATTACCAGGTTAATAGGGCCATTTCTTTGGTTGATTTCTTTGATCTTCACGAAAAAGAAGAAAAACAGCTTTTCTTTGTTTTTAGAGTAGCATTGAAGTCAAAAAAATTAAAGTTCAGATAAACACATTCTTTGAACATTACTCAAAGCATTCAACAATTCATCATGTCAACGTTGGTAAAATTATTGATGCAAATAAATATGTAATCATTTTGTTTAATATGACAGTTGAAATATTAAGACACAACAAAGGTTTACAGCATGTGGTTAACATCTTTAGTGTAGAAGGGAAAAGTGATGATTCTCAAGAACACTCGTTATGCGGAAACGGCCGCTAGCCAAGCGTGCCTACAATGTCAACTATTTCTGACAGTGAATTTTTATGTGCCAAGAAGACCGCTGTATCAGTCAGACCCGCCCTTCATTATATTTATTTCTGGAAATCCCAAATATAAGCATCTTATACAAATCTGTAGATAACTTTGTTTAGTTTTATTATCGGTTCCAACTGTTATTTTATAAGACTAAGTATATTTCAGATCATTTACTATTTTAATCTGTAATAATGTGAATCTTGTTTTGCGATTTAGAAGCAAATTTTCAAAAGAGTTAACTAATTTCTAGAAATGTTTTGTGAATGAAGGTGTGTGTCATCGGGACTATAATAAATATATTTTTTAAGAGTCTTTCACATTTCTCAGTCTACATCAAACTAGAAATAACTCGAGTACGTCTGTATGTCACACATTTTTGTTATAAATAACCTCGGTCACAGCCACATTTTTCACTTGGCATCGTGTGACCAATTTCCTCCTGACCTTGTTAAATAAATTCAAGATCAAGTTGCCCGAAATCTCACTTTGCTTCTGAATGAAATTTTAATGGATTTCGTATTTAATTACAGACATTTCAAAATTATCAAATATAAAATTTTGCTTTGATATTTAATTTCATTTGGATTACGTAAAGTAACAAGGTGAAGTTTAGCCATAATCATCATTTCAGCCGCATAACGTCCACTGCTGGGCAAATGCCTCACATTGAAATCTAATGGAACGATAAGATTAAAGCCAAAATTCTTCTTGATATATAATATTAGAAACATCATATAACACAAACAAAATACAAACGGTTACCAAAATCAATCGTTATTTTTTTGATTTCGAACAACATATAAAAACCTAGATAGGATAGCTTAATTTTATCGAAATATAGTATTCTGCCAGTTTCACAGAATATTGAGATAAATATAGATTTTTACTTGTTTGTTCTTAATATATCTCGTCTCTATCTGCTATGAGATGATCATGAAATCTTAATAATGCATCTTAATAATAACTTTTATAGTACACAGTTAAATGACCCCAAAACACACTAAGTTCTTATACGTTTACTCTGTCCATTATCTTAATGACATAACAATTTGTGGCGTGTCAATCTGCTGCCGAATGTTTTCGTCTTTCCCACAAGATGACTTTGACCCGTACATTGTGCCATTTATCATTGTTCAAACCATAATAATATACCGTAACGTGTAAGAGTGCTGTGCTTTTAAGTTAGTAGGCCAAATATATCATTAGGTTAACGGAGAGTTATTTGCATATGATTTTAGTGACGATGTGTTGTTGTTGCGAATTTTCGTTTGAGGCTTTAAGATTTTTTTTTTCATACTTTAACTAGTAACCTAGTGCCAAAGTTTAGATATCTATTTACCGTTATTTATAACACAGTTTTGTCCGTTAAATAATATTTTAACATGATCGTATTTCGAGATGGAGGTTGAAAATAGTCCATTAGGATGAGGACTTCTTCATCGTTTTCATAATCTTATACTCGTGTCTGAGGGTCGTGAGTGAGTCGTTACCATCGGGAGCAGCTCCCCCCTCACAAATAAAGAAGAAATAAAGAGGTTGAGGCCTGGAAGCTGAGAATGTTGGAAGTTCATATAATGAATGTCATCAATTTGTGTTAGGTTGCTACTTTATTGATAATTATGAATGATTGATTTTCTACAGAGTTTTCATACAGACTTTTACAATCTGCTCAGAAAAAGAAGCGCAGTTGGTATAAGCTACATTTTTCTACGCTCCCAGTCCTCTATTAAATGTGTTATATTAATAGCTTCGAATAAAATATTATTTATTGCACAAAAAGGATACACAAACTAAATAACTTAATTAAACTTAAAATTGGCACAAGCCTTACATAATGCAACCTCAGTCTCTGCAGCTCTCTCTATCTGGATTCTATTCTTGGAGAGAGGGCTTATTAAATAGGCGGTGTCCAAGGTGTTGAAATATTTATACGTACTCAAGTTCTTAAACCAAGTACGAATACATTACCTACGTTAGTACTAATAATATATTTCATCCTAATGGGACAGTTTCACCCCGTTCGAGTTCCTCGGGCCGAGTGCATGAATGTGTTACTCATTACAGTTACTCAAATGCGTTTACAACTAAAGTTAATGAGATTATGACTCATTAGTTACTGTACGCGAAGGGATTCAGTTCACTGACCCCATGTCCTCGTGTTACGAGAATGGTACCACAGTTAAAATTGTTGCCATATTTAAAAATTAAACTAACAAAGTATTATATAATAATATTATTTAATAGGTATTATTTAATAGTATTATTTAATAATACTTTGTTAGTTTAATTTTTAAATATGGCAACATTTTAAACCTAATGTTTGTTTAAGTAGGTCATTCTTGGCCTCGCTTTGTTGTCGCGATGTTAAAAAAGGGGTCACACTCCTTTTTTTCGATACACTATTATGTCTTCATCCTTGAAGAAACAGACTGCGTTAATAATGGCAATGTCACTTTGGACATATGAAAAACGTAGATAATTCGGGAATCAAATAGGTATTGTTAGGTTAAATTAAAACTTTAATCTACGATTTTTCTTTGCGAATTAAAAAGGAGCTGATACATTGTACTTTGTTTAAATGTTTTAATGCTTTAATGCAATTGATTCAAGTCCTGTTTCTAAATTAATTCAAATAGGTGCCTTATATCTATTTTAAATGTTTTTTTTCCTTCTTTACAGGGTCCTGAAATGGTTCGAGTATCAAAGTTTTACAAAGATGCAAAAAACGGCCGCTACCTTCGGTACCTTCATGACGACACACGCACACTTTATGAAACCTTCCGCAGAGGCGTAAGAGAGTCAAGTAAGTCTATTTTCATTCTTATTAGTATTCGTTTTTTGGAGCTGCCTTAAGTATCTTAATGGCTTCTATCTGTTATCTAGTGACAACGGTAATTTTTACACAGTAGTGAAATAGTGAGAATTCGCCGTGTGGTTTCAGGCATAGTAGAATATCCAAGATGTCGTAGAAGGCGACTTAGGAAATACAAGTTAAACAAAGCTTATAATCATCAATTAACCTCTTCCACTCGTTTGGGCAACGTTAAGAGTGTAGGCCAAATCCTCTAGCTGCCATGGCCAAGTATGGCTCTAGTAGCACAGAGAGGGTTCTGCTCCTGCAGTAGAGGCTAAAAACACCTATAGTAAAATAGTGTACAGGTTTCCTCACGAGGTTGACGAAATTAACCGTACATAAGTACAAACTCACAGGCACAAAAATTCGTGTCTATTGAGGATCGAACTCGTGCTCTTATCCACTATACCTCTTTAAGTAAGACAGCATTGTTTTAACAATATCTTTTTTAGTTAAGTCTAATGAGTATATCCCTTTTTTGCAAAGGTTATACCAAATCGCGATGCAAGGTGTGCCCCAAGGCACAGTCCTGGGCCCACCTCATTTCCTCCCATTTCCGCTCGTTGCCGATATATGCGATAATACTAGAGTATTACAACATATTGTTAACTTCAGTCAAACAGGTTTATAGGACACTGTTAAATGGTAAATTTGTTTCACTAGCAGAATGAGAAAATAAACATTTAATTTTTTTTTTGTGGAGTATGCCGTTTTCCAGCTAAGAACATATTGGATCGACTCGTATGTAACTAGTAGTAATAGTAGTATGTAACTAGTTGATAATTATGGTTATTATTACAGATAATGGCAACTGTCTCGGCTGGCGCGAAGGCCCAAACAAACCTTACATTTGGCAGACGTATAACGAGACTCTTTTACGAGCGAAAAACTTTGGCTCTGGCCTTATATGCCAAGGGCTTCAACCTGGTCAAAATACTTTTGTCGGTGAGTTCTCTTTCATGATCGTATAATACTTTTGCTCGTTTTATAGTAGTTATTGTGTTACTAACAATGTTCCGTTTCAATTTCCAGGTATTTATTCACAAAATTGCCCAGAATGGATCATGACAGAACAGGCTGCGTACTGCTATTCAATGGTCATTGTGCCATTGTATGACACATTAGGAGCTAACGCATGTTCCTTTATTGTTAATCAAAGTACGTATGCAAATCTATATTTAGTTTTATCTTTTGCTTATGTTTACACACATGAAAATAGAGCTGATCATGGAAGAATACATTCTTCTTTAATCACCACTTGTATATTTAAACTTGTGCTATTTTCTCATATTGCTTATAAAACTTTTAATGTTTATAAATTATTAAACATTTACTTAGTAAAAATATCTCGTTTGATGCAAGATAATGTTCTATTCAATATGAGGTTTGAGTTATTAACTTGAAAATCGTCCTCAATTTTTTTAAGTTATGTAAATTCTTTCGTTATTAGCGGAGATGGCAGTGGTAGTTTGCGAGGACGACAAAAAAGCCAACCTGTTGCTCGACCAGTCGCCCCGGTGTTTGAGGAAGCTGATCACTATCAAAGAAGTCTCACCGTCCACCCACCAAAGGGCGAAGAGTCGAGGCGTAGAGATTCTGAAGTTCAGTGATGTAGAAGTACAGGGAGCGCAAAAAGACTTCCCATGTGTCGTGAGTAAATTAAATTATCTATGCTACCTTGAACATTTTATGAGTAGTTAATGTTTAGTCTTCATTTGAGTTAAAATACAGTGATTATATTGTAAATTATCAGGTTTATAACTTATTTAGAGTGTTGAATATTTTTTTCTTATGTTTATATTATTAATTGTAAAATTTAGTACTAATCAATCTTTCTATTTCATTTTAATCAATCTTTACATTTTTTATTGCTCTTATTTTATAGAGATTTATTTTATCTCTAGAGTTAGTCTTATGTATGTTATTCGGGTTATTACATATAGTATGATATTGATCTTTTTTCTCTTCTTAGTTGTCTTCAACAACTTTTATATGTCTCTTCACCCCATTTTCATCTTATAATCACAGGCTTAAGCAACTTATGTATCACACTAATATTGTGAAGGCGAAAGTTTGTGTGTGTATATGTTTGTTACATCTTCACGCGTAAACTGGCCTGGACCAATTTTCATAAAATTTGGTATGCAATAACTTTTTTCAAGATTTTAAGCCGACCTATTAAGTGTTTAAAGGTCGGCTTAAAATCTTGCTAAGAGTGGACGGATAAGTCCTTCAAATCCTTGGTTTCGGCAAATATCTCATTTCATTTCCCAATCTGTTTGTGATTGACCCAAACTATAATATAACAAAAATCAAAAATATTTCAAATTTCAGCCACCTTCACCAGAAAGCGTGTGCACAATCTGCTACACCTCAGGCACGACGGGTATGCCCAAAGGCGTGATGCTGACGCACGAGAACGTGGTTGCGTCGGTCAGCAGTGTCACGATGCAACTGGGTGAACACAAGCCGTCCAAGCATGACATCATGATCTCCTTTCTGCCTCTCGCTCATATGCTCGAGAGGTGTTGTGAGGTAAGCTTTTCAAAAACAAGTTGTGTTTAAAAATGAAAAATTTGGTACAAAGTATTTATACGTTAGATTGAAATACTCAGAGGTCATTATACTAAAATTTGATGTCTTTAGAATATGGGTTGTCTGTTAGCAAAACCTACGACTAGTTTTCAAATTAAATGCGGAAATCAGAAAGACGAATTAAGTATAGAAAATTGTTGTTAAATTTTTCTACATAGGTACCTATTCATCGTCTACCTTCAACATTGTAGTTGATGCATATTTAAAGATTTGCCATGCTATCGTAAAAGGCGTTGTTATAACAACTACAGTAACAATATTAGGTTATTAAACAAAGGTTAAAGTGATTAATCACACGCGAGATATAAAGGCGCGCGGGCGAGCGAAGCGAGCGAGAGCGCTTATTGTTCATATTTTTTATTACTTTGCGCTCTTTGCACATTCAGCTATTGGTGCTGGCCAGTGTGCTTGTTTTAAAAACAAAAGTTAAGTCATGCATAGGTATAAGGTATTATAGAAGCCTTGATGACCGCCTTCGATTTTCAAATTTACTTTCCTCCTTACTTGATTCGGAGCTTGAATAATGGAAATATTTTATATTTCAGAATGCTCTCTATATGGTGGGAGGAGCGGTAGGTTTCTACAGCGGCGACATGCGCAGATTAGCTGACGACCTCAGTGCCCTCAAGCCGACGATGATGCCAGCGGTACCTCGACTCCTCAACCGGTTGTACGACAAGGCCCAATCAGAAATATCCGGCTCGAAGCTAAAAAAGCTGCTGTTCAATATGGCGCTGTCGGCTAAGGAATCTGAATTGAAGAGGTCAGAAATAGTGATTGAATAAAATACATCTACTTTTAATAATTCTTATAATAAATAAACCATGAGGTCGTTTTTACACCCAATTTTTCTCTTTACTATAAAAAATTGAATTGTAATTGCGTGCTTAATAAAGATAGTCATCATAAATTGTAACGGGCTAGCTTTTTCTTCTTTTTTTTTCAATTAAAATACCATTTTAACAATTTTTTTATGAGATTGCAATGCATTTTTTTCAGGGGTATCATTCGAAGTGATTCTATTTGGGACAAGCTTGTGTTCCGCAAGGTCCGAGAAGGCATGGGCGGGCGACTGCGCATCATTGTGGTCGGATCTGCGCCCCTCGCTGGAAACGTGCTGACTTTTGCGAGATGTGCCCTCGGGTGTCTGGTAAGCTATTTGTTTTTAAATCTTTGTATACATCATGATCTGACGCTTGCTTTTCTAGCAAGCGTATTAAACCACAGTTTGAGAGATTTCCTGGCAGGCGATCACGCTCAAAGTTATGAAACTATTATTTAATTGCTGACAAAAAAGAGGGGTGGTATAAGTTTGACGCTAACGTGTGTCGGGCTGTCTGTCTGTGGTATTATAGTACTCGATCAATTTCGATGCGGATTTTACGAGAAAGCTAGATCCTTTGCAGTCATTCTTAGTATGTTGGATGAAAATCGATTTAGCCGTTTAAAATTTATTGGGTATTAAAGCTTGAAAGCACGGTCTTTCGTTTGCAAAAATAGATAGCGTATCAAGTTACATCAGTAGTTCCGCTACTCATTACTAGATAGCGTTTTTGACAGTCAGGGTTTTTTATTTGCTTAGTAAATAAACTTGTTTTATATTGTACTTCATTACTGATAAAATCCACGCTTTTATTTTCGAGTTTAAGTTCTGTTCTCTAAGTGCCAAATATACATAAATAGTCTGTTTGATTTAATCTGCGATGTACTACTTAACCTCTACTTTTTGTTATTCTACATTAAACGCAAATTTTCCTTCAAACGTTTTTTCATTATAAATTAAAAACATTAGTAGATCTTATGAATATGGGTTATAATAATAAGAGTGACGTGACTGGCAAAGAAAATGTCGGCATCAAAGACACAGGTGATGCGAAACACATGGTTGGCTTTGGTATTTTTTGATACGTTTATAATTTAAACGCAATAAATTTTAAAGCGTATAAATGCTTTATTTCCTCTACGACTGATACTCTATTATCAAAAATAACTTTTTATAATATCTAATAGTATTTTCAAGGTAGAGGTGGCGGGTATGAAATTACGCTAAATTAAAGAGTGTCGCTACACTTTTAAAAAATAGACAGAGATGCTAAACTAGTTGTTATTGACTAATATATTTGTGACGGGACATTTAAAATAGTACGTGTTGAAAACAAATTTGTAAAATTTAATTTAATGTTCTTCATTTTATCAGCCTTTGTTAATGCTTTTCCATATGGTTACGTCCGAAATGTTCCAATAGATAATATGGAAAACCGCCAACACTCGTTAGTATTTCGAGAGACGTTTTGCGTTCAAAACAAACAAGTTACCACTCCAGTGTAAATTCAGTCATAATAATTGATAGGGTCAAGCCAGATCAGAATATTCTCGCAAGGCCGTTTAATGTTTTCTCTTCGTATTCTCTAAAATAGATATTATGTTGTTGCTGAAATGAGCAATATAATGGGAATAAATGAGATTAACTCTGAAAGTTTTGGCTCCCACAATCTTAGTTCCTTGTTTGTCTTTGAGTCTTGGATTTTGGAATATCAGACTTATGATTATTTATTTTAATTATTGTAATTAAGCATTAAGGCATGTGACCAGAGATCGGAATCACGGGTCTATTGATATCAAAAGTATGGATATGACTAACAGTCCATAACTTTATTCATTTAAAGAGAAAGATTGTGCATACTACAAACAGTAGAATAATCTTCAATCGAAAACTTAGTAATGTATTCACATCAGTTACTAAGGTACCGATTCTCGAGAAATTCTGGGAAATTTAGTCATATCCATACTTTTGATAGCAATAGCACCAGTGATTCCAATCTCCAGTTGTGACCCATATGATGCTTAGATAATCTATGTATCTATTGTTTAGTAAAATCCTTTTTTTTTCAGATTGTAGAAGGCTATGGACAGACAGAATGCACTGCACCGGTAACTCTCACAGTTCAGGGTGACCATGTCCCTGAACACGTCGGGCCTCCCGTCGCTTGTTGCAAAGTGAAAGTGAGTCAAACATTACTTCTACTTCTTCCTTATCGTCACAATTTACCTTACATTTTCCATTATCTGCGGTCATTGCTTCTGTGTTCCTACATGTTTCCTCTCTAACCTGTTATATTTTCGTCCACTGCAAATCCTAATATCGTGCTTTACTATTTCCTTTCCTATCTTTTTTTGGCAGTCACTAATTGTTATCAGTTCATCACTTACCTCTTTCAAGTCCCTGTACATTGATGGCTGTCTTCACTCCTACTTTACTCCAGAACGATAATTTTAGAAATCCTTGCAAGAAGCCTATGACTAGCAATAGATGTTACGCTGCTAACGACTCTTACTTCGTACACGATAATATTACGTCATAGAGCCTTACAAACTACAGCTTAGAGTCGTAGAATTAGGTTCTTTAGTTATTTTGGATTCGAATCGATCACAAAGACATCTATTTTTTCATTGTTTTGAGGACAAAAAGTGAACCTGGTTGAAACATAAATCTAAAACGTAAGAAATAAATTTTGCCTTTATCATTTTCCAGCTAGTGGATGTGCCCGAAATGGAGTACTACGCGGCGCAGGGCCAGGGCGAGGTTTGTGTCCAAGGAGCTAACGTCTTCAAAGGATACTTCAAGGACCACGAGAAGACCAAAGAGGTCATCGACCACGACGGTTGGCATCATACTGGAGATGTTGGGAAGTGGTTACCTGTAAGTGATATTTCAATTATAGAGATTGTTGAATATTTTAGAGTACTTTAATTATTTATACCTATAGAAAAGTTTAAACACAGAAGGTACATTAGAACCAAGAATTACGACATCAAAGACATCGTTCTAATAGTCCTTAGTATAGTTATATTATTCTTAGTTTTAACTGCCTCCGTGGTGCAATGGTTGGAGCGTTTGGCTCATACCCGGAGGTCGCGGGTTCGATTCCCAGCGGCTTTGTGTTGTTGCCCTAGTTTGGTTAGGACATTGCAGGCTGATCACCTGATTGTCTGATAAGTAAGATGATCCGTGTTTCGGAGGGCACGTTAAGCCGTCGGTCCCGGTCACTGTCTTTGACATTGGTCGTTACCTAAAACCATGTCAGAGGCCTTTAAGGCCATACCCAAATTTTCCGGGGTCCAGTGGCGCCGCCATTTAAAATAAATCATTTAAAAGGAAACGGAGATATCATTTAAAATTGTGTCTTGGTCAAGTTCTAGATACCCATTCAAAGTATTTTTTAAACTACTTTTTGTAGTTTAAAGTGAGAACGTGTAGCTTTTCTACGCACATTTGCGAAAAACGGCCACTTTTAGCTAATGTGCGTAGAAAAGCTTCACGTTCGCACTTTAAATTATAAACAGTAGTTCATAAAATAGTTTTAAGGATTATCTAGGGCTTGACCAAGACACAATTTTGAATGATATCTCCGTTTCCTTTTAAATGATTTATTTTAAATGGCGGCGCCACTGGACCCCGTAAAATTTGGGTATGGCCTTAAGGCGGTTTAAAAACTCTGACACTAGTGTTAGTCACTAACACACACGATAACAAGAAGAAGAAGTTTTATTCTTGGATGACCAACGCTTTGTTTGCAATGTAATCGGTATGTATTCTATTTGCTGGAGAAAGCTATTTTTCCTTGCTTTGCTAGGTCCACATCCTTAACTTTCCTGATTTTTGGAATCACGTGATTTTGTTAAGTTTGATGTTAAGCACGACTAACCAGAAGATTTATTAAATTCCTTTTTGATAATATTTTATACTAGAGTATTGTATTATTTATTTTTCAGAATGGCACTTTAAAAATTATTGACAGAAGAAAACACATCTTCAAACTTTCGCAAGGCGAATACATAGTTCCTGAAAAAATTGAAAACATTTATATAAGAAGTCAGTATGTGGAACAAGTCTTCGTGCATGGCGAATCACTAAAGGTAATTCAAGATTTTGATAATGCTGACAGTTTATTCATTAAAAAGTTTTACATAAAATTTTACATAAAATCAGTATACAGATTTACAAGGAAATTCATCAGCAACAAGCTTCGTCAAAAAGAATCTACAACATGTTTCGTCAAAAGTTGTATAATACCAAGTTACAAATAATTATCAAAATTGTCAATCTTATAAATCAACCGCCCGAATAGTCCCTGGCCCAAAGAATCCCATAATGCTAGCAGCATTTCCACTTTATATTCCACCGATAGAAATCCTTTGAGCCGAGTGTTTCTTCATTACTTTACAAATAAACACAATTGAATAGTTGTGGATCTCTGCAACAGTTGCGGTTAGAAATAATTATCAAGTTAGTTATTTTAGAATAGGTAGCTTTTTTAAAAAACTGCTCAAAAGAAACTGTTTAAAATAACTGCAGAGAGGAACGGGCCTTGAGCTTGGTAAACAAATGTTTATGAGATAATAAAAGCGACGTACTTAGTTTTTAATGTTGTACATTGAGTCTTACTTTGAGGACAAAATAAAAAATCTTGCTCTTCTTGCTTCTGAATGTCTTGCAAAGTAGTAGAAAATTCAAGTAGAACATGTGAATCAAAGATCCTCAGTACCATATAAACGACTGGATTTCCTCCAAGAAGTTTAAGAGAAGGAAATCCAGTCAAATACCTTTTGATCGACCAGCGGGTAAACAAATTCAGCACGATTAGAACTCTTATACTAATAATTATAGAAATTGATATCTTCCAATAAGTCATTTGGAACATGGATGCAGTTCTAAAGTATTCAGTCTAAACATCTCCTGTATTATCTATTTCAGTCATGCGTGATAGCAATAGTAGTGCCAGATGTGGATGTGGTGAAGTGCTGGGCGCTAGAAAACGGCATCAAGGGGACTTTCTCAGCGCTCTGTGAGAACGAGAAGGTCAAGAAGGTTATACTGGACGATATGCTGCAGTGGGGCAAGACCGCTGGCCTTAAGACTTTTGAACAGGTCTGTACAATAAGATGTTTCTTTTAAATCTCATCGCATCTAAATGCGTATTCAGTTGCGTCTTTAGCTAATCTTTTTACTTTTTCTTCCCCACTTTTGTGATACATTGGGTGAAAGACATTGGTATGCATATAATCTTCATAAAGCCAGCTTCTTTTTCACCTCGAGTTTTATTACTGTATTTATGGACCTCGGTTAGGTATTACAATACAATACCCTTTATTGCACAAAATAAAATACAGCACATAATTATCTTAAAAACTAGGAAATGCGCAAAAGGCGGCCTTACCGCAAAGCAATTTCTTCCAGATAATCAATTAATTTAAGGAGTTAGGTACTTATTACGATATTTTATACGAATTTAGTACTTATAGTTTTTAACCAACAACTCCCAAAGAAAGCACTGGCGAGATGATCACAAGATCACAGTAATCCAAGTGGAGATCACAGTAATCCAAGTGGATAGTCAATACTTACACGGGAAAGAGATAAGTGAAAGAAAACGGGAGAGACATTGCCAAATAATGGGACACACTAGGAAAAACAAAAACTCCTATGAGTAAAGTGCTAAAAACAATGTTTTTAAAATTTCTCTTTTAACTGCGAACGTCGGACTTATCCGACAACCATTTCAGTTACAAAATTCATTGTCGGATAATTCCAACGTTCGTGGTGAAAGAATTCATTTAGTGCTTCGCCTATTTCCTTCGCAATCGGCTGATGCTTATTCCACAAGACGCAGCTAAAGTTATACTAAAGGAAAAGTACTAACCGAAATAAATGTTTGTTACAGGTAAAGGACATTTACCTACACCCCGATCCATTCTCCGTACAGAACGGCCTACTGACACCTACTCTGAAGGCGAAACGACCTGAGATCAGGAACTACTTCAAGCCACAGATAGAAGACATGTACAAACAACTCGCATAACGGTAGCACTCGCTTCTATAGCCATAGGTTTTCAAATTGTTTTAATCAGATGGACGGCTTTCTTGGGAGTTTTGATTGATCGTGCGTTACTTGAGAAGCAATGCAATGTGCGTCAGTCAAAAATTTACTAAAATAAAATTTTGTTTCAATGGTTTTTTTAAAAGAAGTTGTGGACTATTGCAGAACAATTAAATTAAGGACATGAGTACTTTTAGGTTAATTAATTATTTACGTATAAATTTTCCGTTTGTCCTTTACATTTTTCACATTGTGTGTAAGAACATAATACGAGTATAAGGAGAACAGAGAAATAGATAAAATCTATAATTTTGTTATTGATAAAACTTCTTTTTTACAATGCCGTATAATATTAACAAGCAAAAATATGACGTAGTCCATTCGGTCAATTGGTTGGTTGGACGTCGGCGCGCCAAGAAAGCTTTATCGGCTTTTTAAAAGCGCAGACTTTGAGGTGCGCCAGCGACGTGCCATTAATTCAAGAAATAAACTACACATGAGACTTTTACTGACCTAACAACATACATTAGAACAAGAACATTTTAGGACCTAGAAGTAGTTTCTTAGACAAAAATTAAGCCACGGTTCCTTTGTAAATAATTGAGACTAAATCAATGCCAAATTGGAACCATTATACGTCCGTCTTATTAAAATAATAGTATTTTAACGTCTGGACTGTGTGCTGTGACGTCACTATACTTATTTTAGTCTCCTATCACTATACAATGTGTTAGTTAATTTGGCCACTTCTCACTTTGCTACCGCTATGATTGCTATACAATTTCATAATTATATAATGTACTGACTGACGTCATTCAATATGAATAATATCGTACAACTTATTTTGACTTATGGTTATGATAGAAAAACTTAAGTTTGATGCAAAAGTTGTGGGGGGAACTTCTTTTCAAATCTACAGATTTCAGATGTTCTTTTAACACGTTAAAAGAAGATTGATTTACAAATTTACACATCAAAATTAAATCTACTAAGAAAATGAAATACCTCCCTCACCCTTCGCATTTAATTTAATTTTCAAAAAACAGCAATGACATGTAAAACTTTTTTTTGAACAGTGATTATAATAAGAGTTATTACTTATAAGAAAGAAATGAGTGTTCAAAGTGTAATTTAGTTTCATCTGTATTTTGGTAAGTAAGAAATAATATGCTATGTATAGGTTTTGTTTTCCTTCAAAGTTTTCAAAAATACCTGACATCAGGTGGCGACACAGTGACGTCAGATTCTTCTACTCTGTGAAATTTATCCAATAACAGAAGCCTATTGGACCTGACTTCACTGTATTAGTATTTGGTGTCCCATATTTTTGAAAATTATCATTCGTATGAAACATATTTTTTTTATATACCGAAGTTTGTCAACATCTCTGACTACAGTGCCGAACTTGTCAGGATTTTATTTTCATTTATTTGATTGAAATATAAAATGGGACAAGAAAGAAAAAATAGCTTTCCAAAATCTGTATGAGAATATTGTGTGTAAAATAAAAAGAAACCTAAGTTTCTTGGACAGTCAATTACATAACGTAATAATCTTCCTGAATATCGCATTTTGGCTACTATAAATATTCTTAAATATTCAGTATAATAGGAAAATTTCACCGGCAATATGCCATCACCATTTTGGATTTCATCATTTTTGATAAATGAATTAAGTTTCATTTAAGCGATAAATTTTCTCAAGTATAGCCTAAACGCATAAAAATTAAATATTGATTATATGACCAAGACGATGTTCTAACCCGTTCGTTAACAGAAAAAAAACTACAAAAAAGAAGACCTCTACCATACTGTATTTATAATAAATATTGTCTGACACATTAGTGAGACGAATGGGCACAATTCATACATAAAATATGGTATCGTCAATCAAAACATAACTCCAAATGGAATTGCCGGTCATAGAACATTTTTATATGCGATGATATTTCAAGTTTTATAGGGAATATCATTTACAATAATAGACTTAGGTAAATTGTAAGCAATACGTTTTACTTACCTATAATTAACTGAACTAGTTGAAATAGATTTATCGACGATCGACGCAGGTGGAGTTAATTTTAGCTCGAATGTTATATTTCTTTTTTAAATAATCATTATTTTGTGTGTTCTATCAATTCTGTAAGTATTTGATGGTATTGTAACTCTTAGAATTAATACCTGTATGATTTGGTGCAAACACTAATAGTTCTAAGTAGAGAAAATACTCGTTCTTTATGCCGTGCCTTCCTAAAATATTTTGTAATTCAATAATAAAGAATAGCGCATTATTTGGATTATAATTTCAATGTGCGAGATTTTATGTTAATTGTGTTAAGTAGAATTTTTTAATTATATTTTTGTTTCCTTTCTAACTGTGCGAGTAAATGAGTTGGCTTAATGTTGGGATTGTCACGATAACAATATTGAGGCTCTAAACTTTACTTTTTGCTCCCGTGCAGTCTCAGCTTAAGGTTTGTGAATCTTCTTTACGTTGTGAATGAATTGTGACCTTTTACATGACAAAGATGTCTAACTATGGATTAATACAATTTAATATTAGGACAAAATATCGCACCTTGTAGTTCTAGGCAATGATTTTGTAATTCTCTACGCAATATTAATAAGTTGTCATGCTTCGAGCAAACGTTACGATTTCATGTTGTTCAAACCAAAATTTTGTTGTTATTGGTGCAAGTTGTACTACAATAATTTATTTTTAAATAAAAATGGTGAAAACTTGGACTGTTTTTTCTTATTTTACTGTAAATAATACCTATCTTGCTCGCCTGAGACAATAAAAAATGAGTTGGTACATTCAATATTAGTGGAGACCAAAAGACCTGATGATGATGATGATGATGATTCCATATTACATAAACAGGAAAAGATCTAGTTCCATTGATGGTACTAAAAATAAAAAATCTGTGTCACTTGTCATCAGAGTAAAGTCTATACAACGTGGAAGGGCCGTAATTTATATTCAATGGATAACTGGTCCGGAGTAGGATTATCTAGATAACAATGGGTGAGCTAGCTTTGTTTTTATGAAGAAGTGATACATACATACATACTATCACGTCTTTATCCTTAATGGGCAGACATAGCATTTGTATCTTGCGGTTCTAAGCTTGCAGAGTCCAGGGCTACAAGACTCAAAACTACTCAAAAGCCACTTTTAGTGAGATAAGGGGCAAAAAGATGAAAAAGCAATCAATATAGTGATGAGTTGCTAGCCGCATGGCCTATTAACATGATTCACATTTTCGTCCATTCCCTCAATCAACTTTTACGATATTTTCAGGGAATGAAGCAACTGATATGCTTTGACTGATATGTAAGTTTTTTTTTCTACTCCTCTACTGTTATCTGCCTTTTACATAGTCACGAACACTATTATAAGAACATTGATTATTTATGACTTCAGGAAAGTCTATAGTCTATTCCCCATAACAGCACTTGTATCGTTATTTCGCCAAAACGATACTCCTAGCCATAGACTAAGAACCTTTTTTTTTCTTTGAATCTATCATACTGCCAACATAATAAAAACGTTTTATTAATATATTCGTGATATATTCACTAGGGAGACGTCAATTTAAAAAAAAAGTTTACCATAGATGCCTATTATCTACCAAACATAAATGATGTCATACATTTTCATATTTTTCTTTGTTTATTTTTGTATTTTATTTAGTAAATATAGTCGTAGAAAAAGTATTGTATGCAACGTTGTATAAGTACGTCAAAAAATGCTCGATGGCGCCTCCTTACGATGCTCGCTAAAGCTCGCATCGTAACCTGCGCCACTCGCATATTTTGAACCCTCTTATACAACTGTTGCATAAAATACTATTCTTATAACTTTTTTCCACCTTGACACTTATTATATCTCTCGAGAGAGATCCTAAGTTTTGTTTTTATAAAGAAGTGATACCTACATACATACATACTATCACGTCTTTATCCTTAATGGGGCAGACATAGCATTTGTATCTTGCGATTCTAAGCTGACTACACGGAAAACGAATGGTTGCAGAGCTTACGGTGCCACCTAGCGGAGATCAACCGGAACATGATGTCAATACAAGGAAATTTTTTCGTCAATTCCCTCAATCGGCTTTTACGATATTTTCAGGGAGAGAAGCAAATGATATATAAGTTTTTTTTCTTTTCTTCCTTACCAGCATGGAAGAGTGACGTAAAGATGCGATATATCTGTAAATTTACAAAAAAGTATAAAAGTGCAAACTGTGTTAAGTAAGAATGGGTGAGAATATATATGTTGTAGGTACCTTCCGACCAAATCATCTGTATTATATGAATAGGCGATGCGACTATAGCAAACGATTGCTATTTTGATTCTTTTTTCCACCTTCATATTCATTATTTCTTTCTAGAGAGACTATAGACTTTGTCTACCTCTTTAGGGATAAAGATATGATGATGTTGTTGTATCTGTATAATGTCTATTGGTCTGAGGTCTAAATACAAACTGTTAAATTGAAGGAGCAAGCATAGTTGGTTACAGAATTTGATGCAGACTTTATTTAAAAATTCTTTTATGTTACACTTTGGATCACGTAATACCCATCAATGAATTTAAAAAGCCGTGAAATAGTTTGAAGCTCTAATGCTGTCGTTTATAAATAATAAATGATATTTATACATATAATAAAATAGGAAAAAAAGTGTCTGTACATTGAATATATTTACAAAAAAATATATGGGGCAATGGAAACATAGGTAGTAATAGAGAATAAAAAAAATGCCTGTCTGTTTGTCGGTTTGTACACGTTAAGCTCCGGAAATGCTGGACGGATTCAAATGAAACTTTTTTGTTGCATAGCTGTTAAGCAACATATAGGGTATAATTGATTTTGGACAATGGAACACCTGGTGCCGAACTATTATGGTCCAGCTAAACTATAAGAAATATAAAAAAGACGCCTTAGCAAAAGTTGTTTAAACATTTTCCGGAGTCATAAAGTCGACGCGAGCGAAGTCGCCGGCTTTGGCTAGTATACGGATAAATGACAGAGAGCTGGCCCCAAAGTTACTTCGAGACTTGTATGATAGGATACTAACCGGAGTTCATCGAGGTAACGTGGCAGTCTTGGATCTACGTGGTCTCGATCGAAAATCATTTTCGCAATGTTTTTATCTTATGTCATGCACAAATTTGGATTATGTATATCAGTCTTTCCCAAAGTGGGCGATAACGCCCCCTTGTGGGCGCTGCAGGTCTCAAGGGGGGCGGTAAGAGACCCAGAAAGAAAATGTTTTTTTTTTGTTGCTAGGAGCTTTATTTAGCTAGGAGGCCTCTTAAACAACGACTGCAAGAGCTCTCGACTCTCAACAACAACCACATAAATATCATTCTCCACTTTGAGAATAAATATTTACATAATATACATATATAGGTCACAATAATTAATTAATTTAATTTGAAGTTATAGTGGTTTTTAAATAGGTGAAAAAATGGGGGTGCTAAAAAAATATTTATTCTCAAAGTGGGCAGTAGACAAAATAAGTTTGGGAACCACTGATGTATATGAATAGAGGAATTTGTTTGCTATACAATTTTTTTTTCGAAACCTATGAACAGTCAGCGTGGAGACGACCAATGTCAAAGACAGTGACCAGGACCGACGGCTTAACGTACCCTCCGAAGCACGGATTATCTTACTCATCAGAAAATTAGGTGATCAGCCTACAATGTGCTAACCAAACTAGGACAACAACACAAAGTCGTTGCCCCCGCCGGGAATCGAACCCGCGACCTCCGGATAAATAACAGAAATTGAGCTAGCCCCAAACTAAGTTCTAGACCAACCAGAGTTCATCGAGGTATAGTAACGTGGCAGTCTTGGACGGGAACCTACGTGGTCTGGATCGAAAATCACACTTTTGTATAAATCTGCCGATTTTTTTTTGGATTTCGCTGTCATTAGACTACTATTTAGTGAAGTGTAGAAGGGATACTGCGCACGGGTACAGTATTAATTTTTGACTTCAATGCAATAACGACCAGAGCTAGAGTTTCGTGCCGCTACCTGTATGTCCCTTCCACGTTGTTTAATATAAAAAAATTCAAAAATATGTTATCATATCATAAAATCTGTTGACAATAGTATAGTTTCATTTTAAATGGGAGACCATCACGGTATCGCAAATCTGGTATTCGTGCTTCACGCAATTCTAACGAAGTTAACCATGAACTAAAATGTACTGATTGTTCCAACTACCTGCACGCCCTACGATTAGTATTAGTGACGTTGTCACAGATCTGTATATCTCTCCTTGGTTTGAGGACGTCATAGTCTATACAGAGTGACTTTGTAAACACCAGCCAAATTTTTTGGAGCAAGATTCTTCATGATACTGAACTACTTTTTATAAAAAAAAAGTTATTATAAATCAAATACAAAATTGTTGTCCTCTCATACAAAATCCCTTTGGCCCAACGCTCATTTCTATGGGAAGCCGAATATATTACCTATTTAGATTTGTTATTTTTTTTTATATGGGAAATAGTTAAGTATCATGGACTCCAAAAATTTGGCTGGTGGTAAATGTCACCTGTATATCCCAAAATGAGATAGTTAAATGTTTACGCAAAGATGCTTGCTTCCCTTTAACAATGTCATTGTACTAAATGTAGACGTATTTATTAGACGTAGATAAAGTTTATATAGCGTGACGGACCAGCCAGTATTATCTTATCCGTTTTATTTTTTACATAGTCGCTGGTGTCATGCTACCAGGACTGCGCATAAAGTCAAAATAATACTTTGAATAGGATGAGGTATTTGTATCAATTGATATTTTGGCAATTTTTCTTTCGATTTCATAGGTATAGTTGTTGACGTCAAATAACTGCCTTCGTGGTACAGTGGTCAAGGCGTTCGCCTTGTAATCCGAAGGTCATGGGTTCGAATCCCACTGGAAATGCATACTTCATGAAAATTTGTTTCCAAACTGGTTAGGATATTGCAGGCTTGAATCACCTGATTATCCGAAAAGAAAATTTGATTCCGTGTTTCGGAAGGCACGTATAAACCGTGGGTCCCGAACGTCATCTAGCGTTAGATCATCAAACTACTCAAGAATTGGTCCTGGTTTACAAAGATTTGGTTTGCAAAAGTCAGATGGCAGTCGCTCTGTGTAAAAACCAGTACTAATCTCGTCAAATCTCCTTGGTTAGGTAGCGGACCCTAGAAGTTCTGACGTATTACTGCTGAGGATGCAACCAGGAAAATACGCTCGGATGATAATAATAATATAATAAATAAATATATAGAGACAAATTACACTGATTGAGCTAGCCCCAAAGTTCGAGACTTGTGTTAAAGGATACTAACTCAACGATACTATATTTTATAACAAATACATATATAGATAAACATCCAAGACCCAGGACAATTTGAAAAAGGCCATTTTCCAACTTGCCATGACCGGGAATCGAACCCGGGACCTCTGGGTACCGGTCTAGCATGGTGAACACTACGCCACGGAGGTCGTCATGATGATGAGTTGTTGTGAGTCAGATCATTTACTTACTAGTTTAGTGCCGCTTCCTAAGCGCATAAGCATAGATTACTAATAAGTTACAACGCATAAGTGCAGAATGAGCGGCAACAAACATCAACCACATGACTGTATACTAAATACGGAAGAACAGACAGACAGACATGACGAATCTATAAGGGTTCCGATTCACTTGCGGTTTCCTCTAATTAATTGTTCGAAGCTCCACATTTGTTTCATTTCAATCCGTTCAAAAAACAAAAAGTTAGGTTAACTAAAAAATTATCAACGTAATTCTAAAAATTGATTAGCACTCTAACCCTGAAAATACGATAAAATAAATAAGTACGGATCCCTAAAAATTGCAAAATATTTAACTACTTCTTCTCTACTATACTCAAAAGTTTCATTTTCAATAAGCAGGAAGGTTGTGGGAAGGTTTCTTTTTTAATAGTTTTTATTTTGCTTAAGATATGGGCGCTTATTCGCTACATTACACACAGACACAGGCATAAGAGTACGTGATTTGACGTTGTGTAAAACTTTCTGCATACATGTCTGCTAGATTATATCTACATAATCTCGTGGCATTTTTGTTCTTGTCCATTCTATACATATTTTCACGCCTGCTCCCACAGGGGAAGGCAGAGATTCTGTTTGTATTTATTTAGTCAAAGGCCGTGAAGTAACTAACAAGTTTTTATTTTATGTCTTTGACAAAGTCCGAAGTTTCGGTCCAAAAATAATAGGCATGACGAAGGGAAAAACATTTTTGGTTCACCGGTTAGATTATTAAAAAATATTGTACACGTATTTTTTCTTTTCTTTGAGAAACCAAAAATGACAAAGATACAGCACATTAAATGCTGTACGTGTATCTTACTAATCAGTGCTTTTTAAAGTTGTTGAATATCAAATTTTAATTTTAAATTTATTTTTCTGGTTTGGCCTCTGGCTGCTCTAGAAAATTAAAGTGGCTGGCTAGAGCAGCCAGAGGCCTTTGGCCACTACTACTACACTACCAGAGTAGTAGAGAAGGTCGTGCTCCTACAGTAGAGACAAAAAGATCTGATGACGATGATGTTTTTTGCTGTTATTTTAATTTCATCATTACTATAGTGGTCTAGTATAGCCCGTGGTTCGATTTTCTTACGGGTATGTCCCTTCCACGTTGTATACTTAGGTATAATTTAGAGGTAGTAATTTAGAATGCCTATTTTTGAAATTATAATCATCACACTGTTAATAGGCGAACTGTTTCTAAATCTATTTCTGCAGTCTTTATTTCACTTGTCACATCATGTACACCCACATCCGACGTTTTTATATATCCATCGTAAAATGGTCATAAAAAATTGAAAACGTTACTTACGAGGCCATTGCTCTTTGCATTTGAATCCCTGGTATTCCTGTATCCAGTGTAAGTGTTAATTGCAATAAGATTGTCCGCTAAACGCCACTACTTATAAATGTATAATGATAAAATTAAAATTTTTAAACCTAAAAAGTTATTATCTGTAATAAGCAAGAAACTCCTATTTGAAACGTTAAACGTAACAAAAAAGGTTTGTGCCAAGCCCCGTTTATATGCAACGTGGAAGGGCAATACCCATAATAAATCGAACCACGGGCTATATTAGATCACTATAGTATAATGGTAATATAGTAAAAGTAGGAAACAAAAAAAAATCGACATTCCTATACAAATGCCTGGGTGGCTGCACACTTTTGTACGGAAATGCCGAATTCTTTTTTAAATTTCTGACTACGGGTTGGGTATGTCCCTTCCACGTTGTGCACATTATTAATACATATATTGTAGTATTAACCAAGTTTGTTACGCGTTGCAAGGAACTTTCTAAATTTGATCAAATAAGGCAATGTCTAGGCAACTTTTTATGTTTCTCAGTCTACATAAACTTTCATAAGCTTAAAATAAACTAAATTGCATCAATGTTTCCGTTATAAGCAAATATTATAGGATGTAAACCGACTCCGAGATTCAGAAACAGATTATATTACTTGTTTAAAAAGCTGCTTAATTTTGCCTTTCTCTGTTAAATAATAGCTTATTTAAAAAAATGTTACAAAATAATTAACAAAAAATATATGTGCACAACACACTTATACATTTTTATTTATTTATCTATGTATTACGGGACATACACCCGTAATAAATCGAAACACCATTCCCAGCAGTGGTCGTTCCGAAACGCTAGTAGTTTTTAGCTTTTGCACTAAAATAATATAAAAAATACCTTCAATAAGAGATAAATTTATTCTACATTAAATAAAATTTTTTGACTTTGACTTTGACTTTGAAACACGGGTTATACTAGATTACTAAGTATAATGGAATTGAAATAACAGTAAAAGAACAAAAGTGAAATGGCATTTCCATACTAAAGTGTGCAGCCGCCCGTGAAATTTGTATGGGCATGTGGATGTTTTTGTTTTTTGACTATTATTTTAATTTTATTATGCAATAATGATCCATACAAACTCGGATTAGCTGAGCAGATGCATGGGAGGCCAAAAAATTATTTTCATATTTATTAAAATAAAATTATTATTTATGTGTTTCGTTCGTTATGTTAAACGTATTATGTGAAATAAAATTTTGTAAAAAATGTATTTCAAAATTAATGTTTTTGAAAATACCAAAAAAAAATTGGTTAAACAAATGCGTCTACATTATGAGAAATAAATTTATGAGAATAAATGAAGAATCTTTTAAAATATGTATAGTAAATATTTACAATTTCTTATAAGTATGTACTTACAGAATAATATTTGCAATTTTATGTATCAAAACTTTAGTGCCAATCATTTTTCCTACATATAAAACAGTAAATTTAAAAATTGGCCAAGTGCGTGTCGGGTCATGCGCAGTGTAGGGTTCCGTCGTTGTAAATGCCAACTTTGAGTTCATGCCACTAAAAACGTCTAAAACGTGTAAGTATCTATTGGATTTGTATGAAATATTCCTTTTAGAGTACATTTTATAAGTTGATCACCTACAACTTTTTAATTCAACAAAAAAATTCCCTTTAAACCTAAATATTTCAGACACGGATCCCAAAATCTAAAAATTGTGTTCCCAATCTTACAATATTTTTGAAAGCCCTTTTCAATTCAACGATACCCCGCACAATGTGTTTGTAGAGAAAAAAAATATTGACTTCCTCTTTACTTGTATGGCAGCTACCCTAAAAAAAAATTTCCATATTTTATTTTACGACTTTTTTGCCATGATTAATATACATATCCATGCCAAATTACAGCTTTCTAGTTACTTATAGTTTCTGAGTAGGACCGCGGACGGACAGACAGACATGGCGAAACTATAAGGGTTCCGTGTTTACTACGGAACCCTAAAAAGTACCTACACGTTATTATAGCTGTGCATAATTTTTTCTGTAAAAAAATAATGAAGTTTTAAACCCTAATCTGGGCCCGGACTCATTCCCCTTAGTTATTATTTAGTGGTGAACTCGTCCCATGCTAAGGATACTTTGTCCGAGTTATCCCCTAATCAGATTTAAAATGGATAAGTAATTGGTCCTTGGGCCGAATTTTATAAGGGACGAGTAGCCACCTAATCCACTTAGATACCTACTTTCTTTAGACGGTTAATAATAAAAATATAAGAGTACTGAAAGGATACTTTAGTACTCACCTGTTATTCCAAAATAAGCAATCTGCCATCTATCTACAATAGTAACAATAACTTAAGATGTTAACCCGTAAATGGAGTAGATATTAAGATTGTAAAATAATAAGGTAGATATTTCTTTAAACTTTAATCAAAAGGCAGGGACAGGCATTAAAATTAAATAATAATTACTGTTCTTAAATATGGACTTGTTTTCATACAGTTGGTTTTATTTATTACTCACCGAAGTTAGTAGTAAGTATTAGTGGTTAGTACGAGTGGTAGTTGCTTGCAATAAAAGTAAATTTTAAAATTTTATTCATGAACAGGCATTTATAATGTATCATTTAAGACTTATTCACGACATAAAAATCAAATGTATGGTATCCGTTTATTAAAGTATTTGCATACGTTGCGTCTCATTTCAATGCTTCCTTTAATTTCTCAAATGACGTGCAGTCGACGGTGAATTCATTCATATTTAACACAGCCACAGCGCATTTTTATTTATACCATATATACCGCTTATCGGATGATCATGGCGAAGCAAGTTTAGTTGCCGTACGAGCGGCAACCTAGTAGCTCGTATATTCCGCTCGCGCCCGTGCTGCCCTCTGCTCGCAACTCGCCGGTTCTGACTCCTGTGACCTTGGCGCATCGGCTTGCGCCGTTCATTGGCCGCGGTACGAGACAAGTTAAACAGCTACGCTCATTCCCTAAACTATGCTGTTTGGAACTCACAATCGCGGGATAATGCCCGCGCGTCCCGAATCGTGTTTGTGGCAATGACACACGTCATCTGTCAAAATGACGTGAAGTTACGTTTACAGACCTCATAACCTCAGTGTTTTTTACCTAGTGCAATAATGACTTTACGAATAATGTGGAATTCGTGTCGCGATGTATTCGGTAAGTTTACATGTTTATGTATTTTTAGGTTATGTAATGTTTTGGATCGATATTCGTGCGGGGCCGCGGTTTACATTATTGTAGACAAAGACGTGATCTCCGTGCGGATTCTATAAATAGCTCGGCAGTAATGGCGGTTTATCTACAGCTTCGCGGTTTAAGCCCTATTGCTACCTATTTGGAACCTACTCGTACAGTTATACGATGTTTACACAGCCAATATCGTTGGTATCGTCCCCCGTTTGTTCACGCTTCATGCATGAATGTCGTGCTAATAAAAAGATTACTGGCTCGCTGCACGAATAACTTGCATCAGTTAATTAAAAATCTAACAGCTTATTTTCATACAACATTAACCTAATCTAAATTGATGCTCGTAGTAATTTGGTTTAGAGTTTTAAAGTAGACGATCATATTAGCATATTATTATTCGAAGGTAAGAAGTAAAATATTCAAGAAGGTACCTACACATAAACATGTAGGTATTTTTGAACTTACCATTAGTTTTAGGATTGAAAATCGAAAATACTGATTATCAGCTGATACGTACCTATCAATGATAAACGTAAAAAACTGCTTTAGTTTGACATAACATCTCAGAAAATTCAAGGTTCTGTAATCTTGAATGAAACGGTATATGTATAATAAATATCGCTTCCACTTTGATAAAATATTAGATATACTTAATAAAGCAAATGATGATTGCAGATTTTTATTGGATATATAAGTAGCAAAAGGATCAATCGATAGCAACTCATTTATCTTGACGTCATGCAGTACGAACGTTTGGCAAATTTATTTGAGGATAGTTTTTGAAGTTTCAAATTATAAAACAGGCAGTATAGAAACAATAAAAAACTTATGATTGTTTTATAACACTTCCTTATTTCTAATGAAACGTTTTATCTAAAAGATAAAATATTTACTTAAGATGCTTATTTAGGGTTAACTTGTTTCGAGGAGACACCTACCTACCAATAATATTTATGTAATTATTATACCTTTACGAAGTATAGGTATAAATGATTAAATAAATATAATGTTCATGTGAATTCTAAACAAGTTTGTTGGCCAGTCAAATTAAAAAGGGTACGTATTAGAACATATAAAATTAAAATATCTACGGTTAAAATGACAAAGTACAAAACCTCTAAAATTATAATTCCTATTGGTTAGTCGATCTAAATTCTAAATAATAAAAGTTCTCAATGTCGAATGTCATAATTTCATCGAAGTTCATAAAACATAATTTTACAATACCTACACATGTTTTATCTAGAAATCTGAATACCTAATGTCCAGATGTCGTAAAGCTGATGTCCAGGTGTCGTAAAGCTGAAAAAAATTAATAAATAAAAAAACTTATTATGTACTAACTATTGTACTTAGAACTTTTATGGCGTATGGTGCTTTTTTAGCCATTAGGTAATCTGGATATTAATCATTGTAAACTTTAAGTTTTTATACATCGGTGTTATATTATTTAGGTATTTGAAGTATTTGGTATTGTAATTTTATGGGTTTTATACTTTCTTATTTTATCTGTTATTAATTTAATTTTACATCTTCTTATATGTACCTATTAAAAAACACCCCTCATAACTTTTAAACCACTGAACTGATTCAGAGTGTATGATTATTGTATGTATGTATGTATGAATGTGCTTACGAACTGGGCTGCAGGCATTTGGCATACCAATGCAATGGAGAAACCCATTAGGTCTGTGGAGAAAACCAACAAATCACACGACAGACTGCTACTTTTGCCTAACAAAAACTTTTGGTTTTAATAACAAAAACAAGACCATGTCTTGTTTTTGTTATTAAAACCAAAAGTAGTTACCTGATGTTCCATCGTTCACAAAACCTGTACTTCACTCTGATGAAGTTTATCCGTCATTGTCCAGTAGTTCAAATTTAGTAAATGATTTAGTATCAACAAATTGAATTGAAGAATCTTTTTTTAAACAGTGCGATCTTGACAACGATAATTATAGAATTATAAAGAAATTGTTTTATAAATTATAAACAAAATGGTAATGCATATTTGGCATAAAATCTAGTGTATTTTTTCCCAAAAACCTGGGAAGCGTAAGTGACGAGCATTGCGAGCGTTTCCATCAAGATTTAAAGTAATTTGACGAGAGTACCAAGGTTTTTATAAAAAAATATGTTGGGCGATTACTACTGGTCTATCTTAAGAGAAATTAACCACGACCAGTATAAATAAGCGGCCAAGTGCGAGTCGGACTCGCCCATGAAGGGTTCCGTAGCAGCAAGTAACATAATATAAGTATTGTAGTATGTTATTTTTTTTCTACTTTAATTGATTGATGTTTATGATTTATGGCGTGTATTAAAAAAAAAACTACTGACTAGATCTCGTTCAAACCAATTTTTGCTGGTAGTTTGCATGATAATGAACATCATATATATTTTTTAGTTTTATCATTCTCTTATTTTATAAGTTACAGGTGGGACACATTTTTCCACTTTGGAAGTGTCTCCCACGCAAACTATTCAGTTTAGAAAAAAATTATATAAGAAACCTTAATATCATTTTTAAAGATCAATCCATAGATACCCCCCAACACGTATGGGTTTAATGAAAAATAAATTTTTGAATTTCAGTTTTAAGTATGAGGAACCCCAAAAGTTATGGTTTTTTCTATTATTGTGTGAATATCTTAATGCGGTTCACAGAATACATCTACTTACCAAGTTTCAACGGTATATTTCTTATAGTTTCGGAAAATGGCATGGATGTAAAATACGGACGGACAGACAGACAGACAGACAGACATGACGAATCTATAAGGGTTTCGTTTTTGCCATTTGGCTACGGAACCCAAAAAAGGAAAAAGGTACCTACTTTTAGTCCTTTCTAATCTTTTTATTAACTAAACAAAATTTTTTCCAAACTTTTTAATAAATATTTTCAAAATGTGACATGCTAATTTATGTCTACTTCAGTATCGAACTACGGATGATTTGTTGTAAAGATACACATGACTTTCGTGCGTGAGTATTTTTGTTCTAAACTAAGTACTGATATTATGTAATAGGAATACATTAAAATAGCATCTTTTGCGAATAAAATACGCAAAAGGCGGCCTTATCGCTAAACGATATCTTCCAGGCTATTCGGCCACCTAGCACCAAAAGGCATTGAGAAAACAATCTTCATAAAATGGAGCTTGTCCCAGAAGTCCTAACAAGTTTGTTCTACCATCAGACTATTGGGATATATCGTCCCAATAGATCTCCTGGTTGGCTGTGAAGTAACAGTTCTAATGGAAATTTTAATCCCAATAAACTTACTGAAGATTTTTTTGGGGATTTTAAAGGAATGTAAGGAGTGGTTTTGAGGTAAGCTGGGGCTGTGTCTGCACTCTGGACTGGTTTTGGGATGTTTGGAGATGTAATTAGACAGGTTTTGGGGTGTGTTGGGGAATGTAATAAAATACCAAATATATTTTTTATTTCGTTTTTGGTCTATTATTATAAGTTAATTACTAAACATTATATATTCATTTTTATTATAATATAATTAAATTCTTTTTGGGACCAGAAGGGCATTGTTGTGGGCGGGACAAGATTAACAAATCTTCGTTTCGCCGACGACATTGTGTTATTCGCCTCTTCCGCATCAGATCTTGAACAAATGTTGCAAGATCTCAGCACAGAAAGCCTTCAATTTGGACTACACATGAACCGAGCGAAGACCCAAATAATGACGAATAGCACGAAGCGCAGGGTCGAGGTAGACGGGCAAGTCATACAATATGTCGACGAGTACATATACCTTGGGTAAATTGTCTCCTTCAATAATCGCCAGGACAAAGAAATCGACCGCAGAATCGAAAACGCTTGGAAGAGTTTTTGGTCGATGAAGGAGTTACTAAAGGGCAATCTTCCAACTTGCCTTAAGAAGAGACTCGTCGACATGTGCATCCTGCCCGTCCTAACCTACGGTGCTCAAACATGGTTTCTTACGAATGCTCAGATGTCCAAATTGAAGGTGTGCCAGCGAGCGATGGAGCGCAGCATGTTAGGTGTTAGGCGAATAGATCGTGTAAGAAATACCACACTGCGCTCCATCACCAAGATAGCTGATGTGGGAGTTAAAGCGGCTACATTAAAGTGGGATTGGGCGGGTCATGTCTGTCGCATGCATCCTGAAAGATGGGCACATATAGTCACCAACTGGACTCCGGACTGTCGAAGAAAGAGAGGAAGACCAAGAAAAAGATGGGCGGACGACCTTACACAGTTTGAAAAAGAATGGCAAATCACGTCTAGAGACCGCGATAGATGGAAACAAAGAGGGGAGGCTTTTGCCCAACGATGGGACCTATTATAGCTAACAAAAAAAAAAAAAATTAAAATAACTCATACAAGATATTTTGCAAAGGATGCATAAACGCCTCCGACAAAGTAGGACTCTCATCTGACGACGAATCGGTTCTAAAGAATATAAGAGTCAAATAATTAATACAATACAATTAATCGAGATATGAAAACACAATACTTAAATAAAGAACACAGTTATAATCAGAAATCACGATAACGGTTTAAAAATAGCCTGTTGTTTCATTAATTTCTTATGCAATGATTGCAAGAGTAATTATTAATAAGGCAATATCTATTTGAGTAGATTTTCTTAAGGTCAATCACCACAATTACTGTTTATAAATGCTTTCCTACGGGTTAATAAGGTCATAGTATCTTCAATGACTTATTTATTGGTTGTATTAAAATAGATTCCAACGTCTGTCAAGGTTTGTTTTTCAACTGTTGATCGTTATATAAAAATAGACTGTGGTTTTTATCAGTTTCTGTTTTCAAATTTTCGTCAATGGCGTAGACATTCCGTCGCATATTTTATATTGTCTAAATTTTACTAAGAATTAGTTCTGTACAATGAATAATGCAAGTATGCAAAACGTTTGTAAAGTATTTCTTAGTCAAGCAAGACACGTGATCTGGCTGCGTATCAGGCATTCAAAGTATTGTCGTGGATCGAATGTAAAACACAAAGTTACATATTGTACGAGGTTACTATATAAATAAATCGACGTTGTCACCTTTTACGATATTTTTATCAAAATCTATTGCTATCGGACGTCAAATGTAGATGACGGTAACATCTTAAAGAGTCCGCTTGTATCAATTGATCACTTGATATTTCAATATCTTGTCCATTTTATTTTGCCTCGTGATCGTGGAATAAAACAGGTAGATTCATAAGGTACATAATATCCTATATTTTACAGCCGCATAATGATGATTATCGAAAGATAGATATACAACATTGGTTTCTACCTTCAACAGGCTCCAGCCTCCTTCAATCTGCATGTAACCACCCCAAAAATTTTGTTTTTCTTGACAGTATGGAGGAAAAAAAATTTTTACATCCCTGCTGATTTGTTCAACATTACTTTGAATATAATAAAAAAAAATTAAAACTTTACAGTATTAATTATAAACAAAATCTTATTGGGCCAATTTTGATAACTAAAGTTTATAAAAATATGTGAGATGAATTCAAATTAAACTTCTTGATGGCTACTGACTGTAATCATTTTCATCGGCTAATTATTAAATAAACAAAATTCAATATATTTTAATGACTCGAAGGATATCAAGAACTAGAAAGACAAAAACTTACGACTCGGTTTCCTGTAACAGGTCGCTTGCATATTACGAAATCAAATTTTGTTCACGTCCTGCAAAATTTCGCAAAGCGACTAGTACGTTTTTGAATTGCCAAAATTATCATTCAATTGGATTCTCTTTACTTTGTATTACTATGTGCCCGGCGTCGTTGGTTAAACCTTCATTAATATGAATGAATTGCCTTAGCAGGACTAGTTTGTGTGCTTGGAAATCAGAATTTGCTGCGTTTTAATCCTACCTTTCCTTTCCAGTCTGTGCGTATTGCGAGGCTAATATATTGTTCTCTTAATATGAATTGAGTCAATTTTAACATAGCAAATGTCCTAGTATGAATTTTACATCAGCCAGCGTTATTTTTTTTTAATACCACTTCTGTAGACACAAAAGGAGAGCTAATACTTTTTTATGTACTAAAAAATATCTATCTTCTATTACTGTTGTGAACAAATTGTGTTTGAATCAACTAAAACTCACTAAGTACATGATTAGAGAGATAAAAAGGTCATTTGTTTTACAAACATACATAAAATCTGAAGCTGTCATTCATAATAACTGTTTATTTAATATTTATTGTTCATCAAATATAAATTGTACACAACAATAGGTAAACTTAACGCTAAAAGCATTAACTACTAACCTTTGGGTTATACAGATAGTCTAAATGTGCATTGTAAGATAAAAATACTGTCGTTTTTTTATGATAATTGTTGGGTTTTAAGATATAAAACCCAACAATTATCATAAAAAATCGATAAATGTAATAATATATATTTTCTATATACAAACATATATAAATATATACATATTTATATAGAAGTATCGTATATGTAATATATTATATTACATATACGAAACTTCTATATAAAATTCTAAATTAATTAATTCAGCAATTTTTAAATCTACTGTTATCAATGATACTATAATAATAATCTAGGCACATATTCACATTTTACTTTACATTCATTTTTTTTTTTGTTTTTTTTATTTGAAAACAGATCAAAAGGAAAATTTCCCAATCATATGGTATGGAGTAAAAAAATGTTTTGGCTCATTAGGTACCTAGATTACTAAAAAATTGTGCACGTACTTTTTTTCTGTTTGGCAAATAATAACGAAGATCTTGGTCACGATCAGGTATGATTTTTACTAGACGGCGACGTAATTTGCGCACACTACAAAATATCAATGTATCTTTGTGAATTTTTACTACTTTGCTAAACGCAAAAAATTAGGTGTATTACTTTTCAAAGGAACTAAATACAATTGTATTTTTGTATCCAGCCCACATCCCTTTTTCCATACATATGGCGAATTACGAACGAAATTAAATTTAATCTCCGATAAAAATGTGTATTAAATTCCACCAAGAATAATAAATCTTTCGCGAAGCTACTTTCTGTATCATTCATAAATATGTACAGAAAGAAGCTACGCATAATTTTCAAATCAATAAATTGCCAGTTCTAAACTCTGCAGTGTATTAAATCTAAATTAGTCTGGTGGGATTCCACATCTGAAATTCACCGCTATTACTGACACGCACGGCCTCATAAAATTGTATTTAATACTAGCCGAAGCCCGCGACTTCGTTCGCGTGGACTTTATGTCCCTGGAAAATGCTCATCAGGCTGAACAACTTTTACTAAGGCGGCATTTTTATATCTCTTATAGTTTTGCTGGACCATTATGGCTCTGCATCAGGCGTTCCATTTTCCAAAATCATTTATACCCTATATGTTGCCCAGGCTTAATAGCTATATAACAAAAAAAGTTTCATTCGAATCCGTCCAGTATTTCCGGAGATTAGCGTGTACAAACAGACAAACAGACAAACAGACAAACAGACAGACATTTTTTTTTAAATTCTTACTCTTTTACTACGTCTCCATCGCCCCCAATATTTTTTTTCGAAATATATTTAATGTACAGACACACTTTTTTTACTGTTTTATTATATGTATAGATTATACGACTTGGAATTTTTCTCAACACTAATAGGTAAGGTACCATAACTCTATATGTCATCACATCCACGTATACACGTGCAAATGGGCAATATGCCAATAAAATAACTTTGAGTAAATATCTAGGCGTTACTTTGGCTATCTGGCAGTTTCCTATTTATGATGCTTTTAGTATAATAGGTTAAGTGCGAAAGTGTTTTATATTTGTATACGAGTGGGAGTTAATTATATACCTAATAGAACTTAACTAGTAGGTGCTTTATGAATAATTAAGATTTTTTTTCAATGAATACTGCGTCGATTTTCAAACACATCTTAAAGAATCTCTTACGTTCTATGGTATAATGTCAACGCAAGAGTTGAAGGAGGGATTATATTTCAGTATTAGGGCCAACGCAGACGTTGATCAATGTTAAAAATTAGTTTAACAATGTTGATCTATTTCGAGATCTTAGCATAAAAATTTGGATCAGGTGTTTTGCGTTCTTCAATCAATGTGAAAGTTGCAAAAACTCAGTGGTATTTTGAAATATTTAATTTTTAAAGAAGAATTATAGTTGAAATGATTTAAGTATTCTATAAATACTACCTACATACTTACCTCATAATGCATAATCTTTTCAGGCATTTCTAAATTTAGCAGAAATACATTATATACTTACATACATGCTTATATACAACCATGAAGCCTAAAAACATACACTCACGAGAGGCACTCGGATAAAAATGAAGGTTATAGATATGAGGTAAAAAAATATTTTGTAAATTCCTGTGTTATGCTCGCTTACCGCTTTTACTAAACATATTCAACGTGAGAAAATATTCATTCTTCTTTCAATTCATGCTTCTAAAAGACACAATTATTACTGGGCTTTGTCGAACACTCTCAAAATAACATTTTGCACAATGGTAAGGAAATTAGCAATGTGGAGACAACATAACACGAGAAAGTTTTTGTTGTTTTGTTGCGTTAAATATTTGTATTGCCGAAATTCTTTAGGACTGGTTTGGTTAGTCATAATTTAAAACATTTTTACTTAGCCAATTGTGAGATTTTATTTCGTTTTATAGTTCCACAAATGTGCCAGTCTTATCATTATGTAAAAAGCTGCTATCATTGGCATTGTTATTAAGTTGTTAAAATTCGGGCTGCTAATTAAGTTTTATTGAATTTGTTAATTGGATGATGCAGAGGTTTTTATTTTTTTTACCTAAACTTTATATAATATAAATTTTTAAGTCCGTGATATTTTTGTTAAATTTGTTCAAATGCCCTGTCGATTTTCAGACTAGTATCGACCGATGCCATTATTGTTAATGGTTTTTTATCCTCGTCATAAACCTAATATGAAATACCTTGTATTACCCATATATCAACAATTTTTTATATTTTTGTTTGAACTATATCTCTCTTTATGCATACATACAATTTCCAAGGCAGAATTCTTTGAAAAGACCTCTAAAAGTTAGCGTTTCAAAGACACATGAAACACCTTTTGATGTCTGGAACACTGAATCCCTTACGTCTTGACAGAAGGTCCTCGTCACTTCTGTTTATTCAACCTTGTTGGATTGCCTGGCAAGTTTGTTTAGGAGTCCGTATTCACACGCAATTGCGTCACACTATTACGACGCATTTATTTTCAGTTTTCTTATAATCGTTTACTACCAACTTAGAGCCAAAAATATAGTATACCACTATATTATTGGCTTTACTTTAAATTGGTAATTATGATTTTCAAAGTTCAAAGATTCCATCAATATTAAGTTTATTATAATCGCATTGCTATTTTAACACGGGCATGCAGGACACAAAAATGAAATTTGTAATAATAATAATGTTTCATTAAAATAAATGAGCCGCACAAAATGCTTTAATCACTATTTTATGTTGAGTTTATTAGTATGGATAGGATTGTGTAACTACTTCTTTGTAATGATAAATATCTTGTACTTGTATCTCTGAGAGTAAGTTATAAGGTAAAGTAGGCTTTTAGAATAAGACTGAATGTAAAAGTGATATGATTACACCTAAATATCTATGTTAAAAATAAAATTTAAAACTTCCCTAAGTCAAAAATAAATTATTTGGTACTGTTAACAAAACAAAACGTCACAAAATAATGTCACTTGTCATTGATCACGTCCATTTTCAACATAATTTTAGATTTATTACTGCGGAAAAACTGATATAAAGAGCGCTATTTGACTCCAAGAAACTATGACGTCATTAGGCTTGATTTCATATAAATCCCATAGTTTTTTTTTGTTTTGACGTTTAGAAAGAAGTATCTGATTTGAATTGTTGGAAACTTGCTTATTGATTAATCGAAACTGTAAACATAAATCAAAAACATTATCGTTCTCATTACCCGTATAACACACAACAAACACATCATTTTCGATTAGTACCAGCCTACACAAGAAATGACAAAGACACATGCTGTCAACCAGTTACTAGGACAAGGGCATAAACCTTCAACAGGGCTAAATGAAGCAGATACAGTTCACAATGGTGCGAGAAAGCAGTAAAACATAATTGAGCGTGTAATTTCAGAATGCTTTATTAAACACGTATGAAACACAAATAAAATGGCAGTAAAGTATAGTGACATGGAACAGACAAAGCGAGTGTCATTTGCGAAACCTTGATTGTATACAATTTGCATCGACAACGTTTAGCCGTTTATTTACAAGCGAGCAGAAGCGACATGCAATGAAGTAGATAAGTATTTAAATTTTGTTCCATATTCAAGGATCGGGTAACGATTATGCATATGACGCAGTTTGCATTTTGAAAATTGCAACGTTGTTATTATCGGTTCATATTTTATTGATAGTTTGAAACATGTGAATGTGGAGTTAATTTTGATATACTATGTAGCACAATTATACAAATACCGCAGTTTTAATTTAGTTATATATTCATTATCAATAAAATATGTATTCCTATGCCTATTATATATTGGACGCGATAACATTTCTTGTTATAAGTACGATTCGAATAATCAAAGAACTAATGAGTGTAATCATAGCAAGATAATCATTTTTTTATGTAACTGATTTAATTTCTCTAAATATCAACCACAAAAAGATTTACAATGTTACTAGAACTACATACAACTCTATTCCTTCTATTTGTTAAAATTTTCTAAAAGATGAGTATTTACTATGCGCCAATTTACCCTTGAAGACACGCTCTACGAGGTAATGAAAACATCATTAAAACCCGTTCAATGGAAAAACAGAAAGATAAACGTGAAGGAATAAGAATATTTTTAGAAGATGAAAATATAAGAACCAATAGAGAAAGCTTCAAAATGCCACAATAGATGTACAAACACCAGGCTTTGTGCCATGTGCTATGATTGCGACAATTTCAATGGTCCATATGCTGACCGTAATATAGTATATCCACCGGCTATATTTGGACGCGGCTTACAAAAGTGGCCAGTTACATCTAGTTAGGCCAGTTATCTGTGCCCATCCCTGGTCTGTACGACTATTTTTAGAATTGTTTAGTCATGCGTGAACATTTTATGCGGATGGAGATTGTGATCCCAATGGACATTTAGACCTGCTTCGTGGTGGAAAGTCTATATTTGGAATAGTCGTTTGCTGAGTGATAACATAATCAGTAAAAGATATATTTAGATTGTTATTTTTGTAACACTAAGTAATTGCTTTTTATTCAACATGCCTGCATTACTATTTACATTACATTTTATGATGAAACCAGGAATATCTACTTACTAACTTATTTGGGTGTTCCCGTATTTTTTTGTTCAACCAAAGTACTAACCACACAATCCACAACTAGATTCAAAATAAAAAATAAAATTTCCAAAAAAATATTGGTTTTATCATTCAATAACAAAGCTGAAATGTTTTCTCGTTCACAGTTTCAGCGATAGTTTATTCTATTTAAGAATTTATTTTGACTATAGAAAAAAAAATAGGGCAGAAAGTTGGAATCAATCACTTATCATCGTCATCGTTAATAATTTATGTAAATTATTTCTTCGATTTTGCTTCTCGTTTTAAATTTGCTATGTTCATATATTTATGCATAAGGGCGGACACTGTCTTTAACCGTTGAACTTTGTCCAATAATGGTTTTCTTGTCACAATTACAGTGAATTATTTGCTTCTAGTCATAAGTTACTATATAAATAGAATACATACACAATCTTCGTTAACCGTTAAATTTTGTCCAATAACAATATTATCAGCTTCATCGGCTACAGTTTGTGAATTGTTCCATTAGAAAGATTCACGTAATTCGGGGCAGAAAGTTATTGTGTTCTAAAATAGCATACGGACACACACATTCATCCTTAACCGTTGGACTTTGTCCAATTGCGATCTTGTCACAATTACAGTATTATCATCGTCATAGTTTTACATACATACATACATACTATCACGTCTTTATCCCTAATGGGGCAGACAGAGCATTTTGGGTTTTGCGGTTCTATGCGAGCCCAGTGCCGCAAGACCCAAAAGGCACTTTAAGCGTCATAGTGGGCGAGAAGATGGAAAAGCAATCAATACAGTGATGGGTTGCTAGCCGCATCGCCTGTTAACATGATTTGCATTTTTGCCCATTCCCTCGATCGGCTTTTACGATCTGCGTGGGAGGAGAAGCAGCTGGTACATTCTAAGTTTTTTTATTTCTCCCAGACCAGCAAGGGAGTGTCATGTCATAGTTTTATATATTTTTTTATGCTGGTTTTGAGTTCGTTTCTTAGTTTTTGCTTCTTGTTTTAATTTTGTTTTTTTTTCTACTATAATGACCTCTGTGAAACAGTGGTACGCTTTTTTATCTTTTATTTATGTTGTCAATATTAAAATTATACTCCAATTTTAACTTTAGTTGATATTTATTATTATTTGTATTGATCATTTTATATATTGTACTGACTAGCAATTAAAAAGTTTTTTACACTTTTGTTCTTTTTGTTTTGTACTGTTGTTTGTCTTGTTGCAAGTACATTATATATTTATTTATAATTTGAACTATCATATTTACTAAACTCTATCCTAGACAATATTATATAACTTTGAAAATAATAGTGTATTTACTTATCTCGACATACCTATGATTGATTGTTATTGTTTACAGCGTTTGATATTTTTTAAGACCAGCTTTTACCCGCGGCTTTGCCTGCGATTATCAATTTTTATGTGCCATTTATAAGCAGTACCTATTCTGCGATGGTCAGTTTATGTCTGCTGCTGCACGACTTAGAGTACAGACGTTTCCTAAGCATTTCAATTTTGTTATATTATAACGTATGACACAATTTAAATTTCCATTACTGTGAATTACTGAATTGCGGCTACGCATGATAAGCAAGGCCAAGCATGGTTCGTTATTGGATTGGTGACCCACTCGAAAACGCCATCTAGCTGCAATTACAAATAAACGCACAAGTAATCTTATAAGGGATCCGCTTTTTATTTTTTGTACGGAACCCTAAAAACGGTTATTGTGACCTAACCTTAGAAGTTAGATATGCTATCGCGGATTTTTTGTAGACCTGATAAATACCCACAACTTTTTAATTATTTTTATATATCTCTTAGAATTCTTCCATGCTGGTCTGGGGGAAAATTAAAAACATAGAATGTACCAGCTGCTTCTCTTCCCGCGCAGATCGTAAAAGCCGGTCGAGGGAATGGGCAAAACTTGAATCATGTTAATAGGCGATGTGGCTAGCAACCCATCACTATTTTGATTCCTTTTCCATCTTAACGTCCACCATCAAGTTATGCGTGGCCTTTGGGTCTTACGGCCCTGGGCTCTGTCTGCCCCGTCAGGGATAAAGACGTGAAAATGTATCTTAAAATTTAGCTAGCGTTATTCATGAAATACCAACAAACTTTTATCACAGCTCAGATATTATGAACTAAATACATACATAACAAAAAATTATATACATAAACCTTTCTTAATAAACAATCCATCTAACAGTGAAAACTGCGTCAAAATCCATTTAATAATAGTTTTTACTTATAAGCGTACAGACAGACAGACAGATCTGGCGGACGACTTCATTTTAAATTATGTATATATTATATCTAATCAGAACTTCTTCTGAATATCAATCATTATTAAGATGTTTCTAGTCAGAACTGGTTATCGTTAAAAAATGTTATTCAAAAAATTCAATATATCGTCACAATTATTTTCTTATCTTCCAATTCATTTATTTAAAATAAACATAGATCATAGAAGGCACCTAAAGTAATATAATAAATACAAGAATAATGATATTTCATTTGTACGATGCAATTTCACATCACATCATACAAACGCATTTAGTATGATAAATTATTAAGTATTATTCGTAGTGTTTTTGTAATATGATGTGACATACAATACACCATTCTTACTAAAATAAAATAGTATTTGTTATGTGATAAAACTTCTAAATTTGCATGTCATGTGAATTCGTTAATAATCATTAGGTACAAGCTGCTAGCATATTATATCATTATCATTAGCGGTTGTATTGTATTGTATACATTGTAAAATGTAATTTATCATTGTATTCTTAGTTTTTTTTTTGTTTTTTGACACAAAACATCTGTATAAACTAGACCACCACAAATCTGTTTTTTGTTTTCAAGACAAGTTTGAAGAATGACATTTACAAGCATTTGGTTTTCTTTTCTCTTGTTCAGTTCAGTAATTTATTCTGAAGATGAATGGTTGGGTTAACTTATTATAATATAATACTTAAATAAATAAATAATATTTTACTTTCAGATCTAGACTTCTACAGTTAAATTATGCTTATCTTTTTAAAATCAGATAAAATTAATTATGTAGGTATCAACTTTAATAAAATTATTTAAATTTATTTACTTATATGTTATGATAAATTGGCTTGTTAAGGCCATACCCAAATTTTCCGGGGTCCAGTGGCGCCGCCATTTAAAATAAATCATTTAAAAGGAAACGGAGATATCATTTAAAATTGTGTCTTTGTCAAGTTCTAGATACCCATTCAAAGTATTTTTTAAACTACTTTTTGTAGTTTTAAGTGAGAACGTGAAGCTTTTCTACGCACATTTGCGAAAAACGGCCACTTTTAGCTAATGTGCGTAGAAAAGCTTCACGTTCGCACTTAAAATTATAAACAGTAGTTCATAAAATAGTTTTAAGGGTTATCTAGGGCTTGACCAAGACACAATTTTGAATGATATCTCCGTTTCCTTTTAAATGATTTATTTCAAATGGCGGCGCCACTGGACCCCGAAAAATTTGGGTATGGCCTTAACTAAGAATATAAAACTATTGTAGGTGGATACATATTATGGTGAAGTATGGGCAATTTTAAAAAAGTAACTTGAGTAAAAAAAATGTTCGTGTTATCAGAATTTTTTATGTCATAACATAACACATTACACCGGATGTTTACATTTTTCTTACGCCTGCACTAAATTGTGTTGATAGATGACAGTGAGTACTGTAAGTGAAAATTGCCAACTTTACTCAAAGAACACCTCATACATCGTGACGTCACTTCAAGTAAGATTGACCTTCATTTTCAAGCAAGGTGATTTTTGCAAATATCTAAATATGTTAGACCTTATTTTAAAATCTGATTATAGGAAAATACGCTCGGATGATGATGATGATAGTTCTTATTAATTTATACTTATAAACATGCTAAGAAATATCAAAGTTTATTTGACTAAAACTGTTGAAGGAATATCAAAATATTTAGTGTCTATGTCTTAGTTGTTTTGAAATTTGAATATGGTACATAATCCTTCCAGATCAGACAAAAATGAACAAATACAGAAGATATTCATTAAAATGGTAAAAAAACGATCTCTGAGGTGAATTCCCTGATCACACCCATTTCGTCAGTAAGTTATTACTTTCGACGGAGGCTGTGCCCAAACGAAACCTGTTTCTACGCAAGCTGCGATAATGATAACGTACCAAAGCTAGAAGAGATTTTTTAGAGTACACACCTACTCGTAGGTACAACCGGTTTCTTGTATACATGCGGAATTAAATACAATTGCTTGTGAGATAGGTCCTAACTCATAAGCAATTGTATTAGGGTGTTATCAAACGTGACAAAGAAACAATGTATTGTAAATCTTCTTTAGAAATTATCATAAATTAAGCTTTTAATTTATTGAGTAAATAATAATAAATAAGTAACCGCCGGTAGCTTGGACCCTGCCCATAGAAATTTTATCAAAATTGGTTTTGTAGTTTTGGGGTGAACTCGGTTTTTAGTTTTGAACCATCACCCTAAGGCCTTTGGGTCTGACGGCCCTGGGCTCTGCCTACCCCATTAAATTTAGGGGTAAAGAATATGTATCTGGTTTGCGATACGAAGTACAAATATCATGATATTATTATGGATATAAGCCGTGTGGTTTTCGGCAGAGAAGAATAGGGCCACTTCAAGTCCTCTCAGATACAAGCTAAACAAGGCTTATAAACACTATGAGACCTATTAAAACCCGTCTTGCCAGCGAGGAGAGTTTAGACCTGACCTACACTCTCCTCGCTGGCAAGACCTCTGGCTATTCTGGCCAAGTATGGCTCTAGTAGTACAGAGAGCAAGAGTTCTCCTTTGCAATCTGGGGAATACGACTTTTGGCCTTTTGAGGCTATCAGCATGTAAGGTAAACTCAAAAACGACTTGGAGTTCAATTCAATTCATTTATTGCTTTTCATATTGTACATATATAACACTTTACTACATAGTCATTTCTTAAATTAGTAGGTACAACATGAGCCCTGACAGGGCATTGCAAATGAAAAAAAAATGGAACGGCATGCGGTTTTATTTTTCGTAAGTATTTATCTAATATAAAATTAGTTAGTAATTATTTAAATAAAGATTGATTTGTTTAGTAGTTTTTTGCTACGAGTAGGTAATGTCAGTTTGTATAACAAAGTCAGTATTTTAATTCATTCAATATTAGCTATATTTGTGTATTTATATTTATGTCCTTTGAGTTGGAGTGATTTTGATGTGATTTGTATTAACATGTAGATAATTTCATATAAAGTTTTTCTACAATAGTAGATAGGCACACTATTCAAGGCTACACCTTGCATAGGTATATCCAGGAATGGTTTTTGCCGGGAGTGCCACATGACATCAACTTCTCCAAAAGGCCTCTACATGTTGGATTTGAATCTCCACGCAAGCCTCTAAAGGACCGGGGTGAAAAGACCCGTGAATCTACAGGATTAAATAGGTGCATTCTACAGCCAGAACAAAATCCGCTAGATGATCATAACATCACATTTCTAATGTTTTTTAGACGCGTAATAAATAAGTGCGCCTTGATTTTAATAATTTTTTAAAACCGGTTTCCGTGATGTATTCTTCTTTAGAATTATTATTAATAGCAACATCATCTATCAAAGTAACTAGGTTTTGTTAATAAATAACAGCGTCAAGTTTTTTAAAGTTTTACATAGTGATTCTTATATAGTGTAGGCATATAGGCATATTTAAGATACGTTGCTGTGATGATTTGTGAATTGGTCTTTTAGTTTTTAAATTCTTTTTTTACAAAAGATCATTGAATTAAATATTGAGCTAAGTGTTCATATATAAAGCTTTAGATTTTGTAGTAAATGACTTTGACACTCACCCCTTCATTTTTAAAGGCCCCAGTTTGATTATTTTTTAATGCATATTATATTTGTGTACTGTTATATAGATTCGTTTTCTTAGGTTGTCGGAATGGCTATTTTTGAGTTAATTTATTAGATTTATCTTCTTTTAGAATCACGGGTCTTTTCACTCCATTTCTTTAAGAAGCTTGCATGGGGATACGGATCTAACACCTAGAGGCGTGTGGCTCCGGATATAGCCAGTTCTAGATCAGTTTTATTTTGAAGATTATTTATTTAATGATGTAGGCAAGATTTATGTTTCCTATTTCTTTTGTTATGCTTTGTGTGACATTCGAGTCACGATAGCGATAGTTGTTTTACCACATTTTACGAACAATAATATTATAAGGAAGGTTAGTTAAAGTTGTTCGTGGATAAGGAAAGCATTTGATTAAAGAAATTCATTTCCTACAATTTTTGTTTTGAGTATTTGGCAATTATATCTTTCTTTTACTTTGCCATGAATAGTGTCATCGGTTTTGAATGATTTGCTCGACTTCTTTAATTAATCTCGATCCAGTTGGTTACTGACATACCGTTGACACCTCACAATGAGGTTTTCCTGTTCGTGACATACCATTAAAACCGGTCACTCTTTAGGTATTGGGACTTTCAAACATATCAAAATAAAGTGATGTCTGAATGCATTTCCCGCCTTTTTTTCTGATTGATTTTTTATTAGACTATTTAGAAATCTTTGGATTTTAGGATTTCTATTGAGAAGTAGAGTATTTTTTTCACGGTAGAGTATTTTTTCTTACGAGTTTATCTTCATCGTTAAATGATTAAACGGACTTACCCTAAGAAAAATTTATATTAAGCACGAAAACATTATTAACGCAATTAAGGTCAGGTTTGTGTTACGGTTTATTTATGGCACGAATATGATATGCATACCTCTTTACTATGAAATGCAATAAAAGTAAATGGTCACATGATTGTGTACAAAATGTAATGAGGTTTGCATGTGCGGCTGTACTACACAGGTGCGGTCGCAACTTTTTGGAGAGGGTCACTGACTTATTATGGAATATGTCAAGTAAATTAGACTTAAGAATCGTTACCCTAGACTTTTCCATACAAACGTAGTGTGCGCTTAATTTTAAAACCACATGTTAGATTTCGGTTAAAATTGGTAATAATAAAGAAATTACAATTATATAGGGTAATAACTGGTTTCCTATGGTAAAATTATAAGGGATAATAGAAATTGATCAATCACAGTGCTCGAAATCTCCGCTCCGCTTCAATTCAAACAGCGGAGCGTAGATTTCGAGCATTGTGATTGGTCAATTTTTCTCCTCTCCGCTCTGCTCCGCTTCAGTGGAAACGCAGCCTTATTCTTTCAATTATTTCTGTTAGTGGTAACATTTCGCCAGTTCTTTTCAAGGGAACCCATCACTTTCTCGCAATTAACTTCAACGTTTCCATTCCTCATAAAACTATTCGCAAATCTTTTAATACAATATTGAACAAATCCTAAAATCTATTGACATCGAAATTTCATTTACTCGATTATTCGTTATTTACAAACTCAGCTATCGTTTTTTCTTTTCATATTTTATCAAAATAACGTAACATCAAAGTTATGTTACCCATAATTTTGTTTCCACGTAAGCTTCAGTTTGCAAAATAGTTCAGTTTGCATTTGAAACGAGTGCTAGGAAACTTCTATCCATTTTCCTAGGTTAGGGCAAACCTATAGATTAGGTTAGGTTATGTTAGAACGGTCGCCGTCAGGTTGACTGGGGCAGGGCCTGCTTTAGCAGGCCCCAAATTATGAGGGCTGGTTGGACGGTGGAAACGGGATTCCATCGTCCAACGGACAGCCCTCCGGAGTGGAAGGCAGGCGCGTGTGCGTGTCAGCGCGCCTGTCCTTGGGCCAAGAGGCCAAGGCGGCGGTTGCTCCGGCCCCTCTGAATCAGCAGAGGGTGCCGTGAGGCCGTTGGCGAGCCGGGGCCGCTTAAGTAGCGGCCGGCCGCGCCGGGGCTGTGGAGCATGAAGAAGCACACGGTCCCGGCCGATAGCGGCTGAGGGGTGACACTGCGGAGTTTTTAGTGGTAACACTACATAACCTTACCGGTGTCCCGTAACCGGTAAGGTATCCGAAAGGATTTTCTCCGCGTCAAAAAAAAAAAAAAAGATTATGTTAGAACTGCGACCAACACACGAACGAGCCGAGCGAGCGAAGCGAGCGTGCCGCGGTAGCGGCCGGCGAGTGCTAAGACACTTCTATCCATTTTCCTAGGTTAGGGCAATCCTATAGGTTAGGTTATGTTAAACTGCGACCAACACACGCACCAGCCGAGCGAGCGAAGCGAGCGTGCTGCGGTAGCGGCCGGCGAGTGCTAAGACACTTCTATCCATTTTCCTAGGTTAGAGCAATCCTATAGTTTAGGTTATGTTAGAACTGCGACCAACACGCACGAGCCGAGCGAGCGAAGCGAGCGTGCTGCGGTAGCGACTGGCGAGTGCTAAGACACTTCTATCCATTTTTTAGGTTAGGGCAATCCTATAGGTTAGGTTATGTCAGAACTGCGACCAACACACGCACGAGCCGAGCAAGCGAAGCGAGTTATTATGTGGACCGTTACATATTGAAACATGTTTTTATGAACAGTTTTATCGATACCTAACTTAATATTTTATATGAAATGTTAGTTTGATATACCGTTTTTCTATAAAAGAAAACCATTTTAAAATATATATTTTTTAAAATGATGTTATTATAATATGAAACTGCGTTGATAAACTATTCGCTTTATTAAGAAAAAAATGTATTAAAAATCGTGAAATAGTTTTCTGGGAAATGAAATTCGATGTCAAAAAATCTGTATTCTAATAGACACCCCTTTTCAAATGTAGATAGATCATCTGCCCATGTTGGGTCTCTTTTTCGGTCTCGAGGCGAAAATGACATGATAATTATCTAGATCAGAATAATGCGTAAAAATAAGGAAATAGGTATCAACACCATATCACAGAATAAATACTAGTACACCATATGCTTACCTACTCGTTCTCGTCTACTAATATCTATTGGTTGATAACATATTTTTAGCCCATTTATGGAATTTTTCATATAAGGAAACATTTACTTTTATTATGTTGTAAGTGCTTATTATTTTTCTGCTTGTTTCGTTTCTATAACACGAACGATTTACTAATAGTGTTATTTCATAAAATAATATAGTTAGGAAATTTCTTGGGTCAAAAATTAATTATTTTGTACTGATAATAGAATTATATGTCACAAAATAATGTCACATGTCATTGATAATATAAATTTTTAAAGTGATTGTAGACTTATATTTATAAGTTTATTATTTTTGCGGAAAAACTGAAATTAATTAAGTGCGCTGTTTGTTTGACTCCTAGAAACTATGACATCATAACATCATAAGTCTTCATTTCATACAAATCATGGAGAAAATGTTTGTTTTGACTTTTAGAAAAAAAAGTACTGTTTGAAACTTCCTTATTTTAGAATTGGTAAAACCAGTTGCAAATAAAATTAAAAAGATTTATATGGTAGTAACAAAACATGAATTATGCCGTCAGTAAATATTTTTGAGACTGGGCACGCTTTCGGGCGTTTTATGACGAAAACACATTTCTGTTTATTGCGTCAAATATTGGTTTTAGGATTCCGTAACAAGAAAATATTTGTCTTGTTGAAGAATAGGGTTGACTGGGCCTGAAATTAAAAGGTAGAACGAGATGGAGAACTCTTTCTGCAGACAAATCACACAAATTTAAGCTAGCCCCAAAGTAAGTTCGAGGCTTGTGTTAAGGGAAACTAACTCCTTTAGTAGTGCACTACTTAAAATTCTCTAAGAAGCCAAAGTTTGTCTGTAATACCTACAGCTTATCTGATTATTTAAATTTTGCTGTACAGATGTATTTTGGACAATCCATATCTATTCTATTCATATAATAAAACAGTAAAAAATGTGCCTGCACATTGAATATATTTCCAAAAAAAAGGGGCGATGCAGAAATAGTAATAAAGTAAGAATTAAAAAAAAATGTATTTCTGTTTATCTGTTTGTACATGCTAATCCCCGGAAATATTGGACGGGTTCAAATGATTTTTTTTTGTTGTATAGCTGTTAAGCCTGGGCAACATATAGCGTATAATTGATTTTGGAAAATGAAACACCTGATGCAGAGTCATAATGGTCCAGCTAAACTATAAGAAATATAAAAACGACGCCTTAGCAAAAGTTGTTCAGTCTGATGAGCATTTTCCAGAGACATCAAGTTCACGCGAACGAAGACGCGGGCTTCGGCTAGTTAAAAATAAATGAAGAAAATACGGAACCCAAAAATTTAATTTTATAATGTAAAAAAGGTAATATAGGTATATATAACATTCAGAGATCATTTGGATAAACCTTCTTCACACCGAAGTTATCGTAACCTTGCAAATTGTTATTTAAAAAACAACTTCGACGAAGGAAAAAAGGAGGGTAATGAAGTAATTTACAGGTTTATATCATTGTTTCCTGTTCGTAATTTAGTTTATAAATAAAGCTTTTGAGTATTGCATCGCAAAGTAAAGATATAAGTGTTTTGGAAGCAAGTTTTAAACTAAAGACTTTTTATTCACTAACCTAATTTTTTAAGTAGTTTCAGTGAATGATACTAAAACTTTTGGTGAATAAGATTGTATACATTTCCTTGTTACATTTCAAACAAGAACAAATACCTAGATACAAAGTTATAATTATGGCTGGTCTGGGAGAAACGAAAAAACTTAGAATGTACCAGCTGCTTCTCTGCCCGCGCAGATCGTAAAAGCCGATCGAGGGAATGGGCAAAAATGCGAATCATTTTAACAGGCGATGCGGCTAGCAACCCGTCACTGTATTGATTGCTTTCCCATCTTTTCGCCCACCATGACGCTAAAAGTGGCTTTTGAGTCTTGCGGCCCTAGGCTCTGCATAGAGCCGCAAGACCCAAAATGCTCTGTCTGCCCCATTAGGGATAAAGACGTGATAGTATGTATGTATGTAAAGTTAAAATTATTTTTATGAAAACCAGTTTTGTATCGGGGGTTTAAAAGATGAATGGTATAAAACATTTTTCATTACATAATCACTTCTTAAATTTAATTAATTTAATAACATTCTTAATACTGAATAACTACGAGTAAGTTCTAACTTTTCTTACGAAAGACGACAAACTTGATTCAGGTTTAAAATATTTTTCAAATTGAAGAGGTTGACTTTATAACTACATCATATCAAAACTACGACACATCTGACAACATTCTGCGACCAAATTGCAGACGTTCTAAAAAAAGGAGAGGTAAAAAGTACCCGTAACCGAAGGGCATGTATGAAGAGATTGATGTATTTAAATGAAGCAAAAGAGGTTTGTCAGGATCGTAGCAAGTGGAGGTCCATATTCTCTGGCTACCCCTGTGGGAAACAAGCGTGATATTATGTATGTATGTATTAAAACATGGACTGCAAATCAATACTTTACATCTTTACACGATTTTTGGTAAAACTCTTTAATCTATCAACCTAATATATTTTAATTTTTCAAAACTAAAATCCGACTTTTCCCCAAACTACCCAACCTTTGACCAAATATGGCTCTAGTAAGAGAGAGTCGTACTCCTGCAGTAGAGACTAAAAAGACCTGTTGATGATAAGCATAGAGCTACGTAAATCTACATGCAAATTGCAATTAAAATCATTGGCGCTATCTGAGGTTAATCTAAGTAACTAGTAGATAATTTACGATGTTGTTGAAAACATGAATAAATAATGAGATTTAAAATATGTGAAATAGCTGCTTGTGCCGCAGAATGTATACTGTGGAATAAATCATACACTCTTTTATTTATCATCGCGTCAAACTGTTCTAGTGATGCTCTTTGTTTATTTTAGTTATTTTTAGCTTGCTCATACGAGCTGTTTTCATTCATTTCAAGCCGATTTACGATTACGTAGTTAAGTATTTATTAATAGATACCCATTCAGCCTTATTACTCTATATAATGATATAAAAAAAATGCTTAAGATTCATTAAGTAATCATATTCAAATCTGAATTGAATCCTACTATCCTATCCTACTTCCTACTAATATTATAAATGCGAAAGTGAGTTTGTATATTTGTTTGTTTGTTTGTTATTTACCTCTTCACGCTTAAACTACTGATCCGATTTGGATGAAATTTGGTATAGATATAGTTTGAGACTCGGAAAAGGACATAGGGTACTTTTTATCCCGAAATTCCCACGGGGAGCGAAGCCCGCGGGTACAGCTAGTTTTTTATATACGTGTATATGTTAACTTCTTGCGGGTGAAAACCCAAGTCCTAAAGTTAGTCGTGCGTTTTAAAATACGTAAGACGATTGGTCGGCGAACGCTAATTTTGCTGGCTCTCATCTCTTTCCTGGTTTGACGGATGCCGGATACCTACATACCTTTGAATGTAAAATCCTTAAAAAAATATTAAAGTTTTAAATTTGTTATTAGTTTTTTACTGCCGCGCCATCTTACATCTCGACGAATAAACAAAGTACTATTTGTAATGTCGCTACTCACCGCTAGATGGCAGCACTCCAAGAAATGATTCTGAAAAGTTTGTAAACTCCTGTAGGCTACTTGTGTTGAAATGATAAGATGGTAAACAAAATCACTATAGTTTTTTTAAAATGTTTTTTTGTTAATTATATGCAATTATTGACCACACAATGTAAAACGGAAGTTACGCTTGACCGCTTGCACTCTGCTGTACTTTTTACGGTAGTGCACTTGTCACAAAACACGTTAGAAGACCTTGTGTTCTGTACGGGTGCCTGAAACGTAAGGGTTTGGTCCAGTTCATAAGAAATCTTTCTAGTTAGTTACAGGTGCTACAAATAAATTAATTTGTTTTAAAATTTTGCTTTCCTATAAACGAAAGGGTTATTATGACTACTAAGTATTTTAATTTTAGGACAAATAAAGAATTTGCATATAAAGAGCTTGGTGACTACTCAGTGACAGCTGAGTGCATCTGCAAAAATACATTCATTATTTTATCTTGAGCTCCGCATAGTTCCAGATTATCTTTATATGGCCGTCGTTAAACTATTCAGATGTTTGTAGATAACATTACCCCGGAAAATTTAAAGCCCAGGTCTTTTTCTCATTCATCAACAGAATTAAAGATTTGATGTGTAGCAAACTAATTGGTTAGTAAAAAGGAGCTGCAATAAAGCGAGGTACTTAAAATATGTACGACGTAGAATAGGGACATACCCGTAATAAATTGATCCACGGGTTATGCTAGATCAATACCAACCGTAAATAAGAGTAAAAAAAAACTGCATTTCCGTACAAAATTGTAGAGCCGCCCGGGCAATTCGTATGAGAACTTCAATTTTTGAATTGTTTTTTGCCTGTTATTTTATCATCATTATATTATAGTGATGTAGTACAGCCCGTGGTCGGGTTTATTACGGAAATATCCCTTCCACGTTGCATAAATATTTACAGAATTTATTTGTGACGGAGTAAGCATGCGTCGGAAAATCCTGCATTTTAGAAATTAAGAGACTGACACACCTTGCCACAATGAGTAAATCAGTACTTACTTGGTGTTGTATAGTGGCTAATGACTGATGATGATGATGATGTACTAAATAGTAGGCACTTATTACCAGAGCACGAGTCACGGTAATTACGGAAATTCAAACGTAGGTATCTGTGCTGTAGGTTCATGGCTGCAATATAATGTATGAAGTGACTGAACGGACTGACTGACAAAAACAAGCTTGAGAAACAAATTGAAATGGGCAAACGACTTTTTAAAGAAAATCAGCAAGTCAGGACAGGAAAAGACGCTACGTTAAGTACTGTACGTAAATATGTACATTTAAATAATCTACCTTTACCTGTTTTCTATAGTTTATTTTCCAATCGTCATCATCATCATCAGGTCTTTTTGTTTCCACTGCAGGAGCAGCACGACCCTCTCTGTAGGTACTACCAGAGCCATACTTGACCAGAACAGCAAGAGGACTATTCTAACACTAGATAAAGGCTGACGTTCTTATCTGAGGCTGCTACAGTCAAAATCAATTCGTTCTGGCCGTAGACAAAAAAGCCAAGACAGTCCTATTATCTCCTGTATCAAAGTACTTGTCTAAAATCTATATAGAGCAAGTTTCCCTTTTCCTAAAAATTCAGATTCAAGAATGGTCTTTCTAAGGAGAGAGTGGGATCCTACTGGCAATTTGAACGAGTGGTCGAGTCATGATCATAATATTGTACGAAGTATATTATTACTCTGTAATAATAGTAAAAAGTAAGTAAAGTAAAAAAGTAGTTTCTTTTCTCCAATAATTTACACAAACATGTAAAATAATATAACAATCGAAACAATAAATGCCGGTGGTTTTGGAGTGCAGATTGGAGGAGACTGGAGCCTGATGAAGGCAGGGCATGTATCACAGTACTCCAGTGCTCCGCCTCTGGACAATAACATTACATTTAATTGTGATATTTTCCCGTCAATAAATCAAATCTGAATCATTATTGTGTTAAATATAATCGGATATCTTTTCCTAATACTTATTTTTAACCTACCAAATTTTCCAAAGAATAGGTATTATCTACAACTTATACCTATTGATAACATTATTGATGTATTGTAAATAGATTGTGGCTATTCACGGCTACCTATATAAAATCTTGTTTATTGAAGAAACAATCGAGACTTTATCATTTCGTGACGCTATTTCTTATCTGTGACAGTTCTCGATTTGATGTCGATATCTTTCAAATTTTCTTTTAAAATTGTAGTTTTTACTCACACTTAAGTCTTCAGAATCACTCTTTGAAAATCAAAGAATAAATTCTAGTTTGCATAATCATTTTTCATAGTGATCGACTCTATAGTAAAATGTGGTAATATTTATCATACTAAATTCTCTGTCTGTTATTATTAAAACTACTTATGTACATAGACAAGGTAATCTTACTTGAAACTTTCGATAACTACCTAAAATATATAAGAATATGCCTACTAATAGAAATAGACCAACTAAAACTAAAACAAAATTATGCCAAAAGTATAGAACATGAACATAACTAAACAAATTAAGACACTGAAGGCAGATGCCTTTAGTGTCTTAATTTGTTTAGTTGTTTAGTTAGTAGTAAAATATTACTTTAGAGTTAGCTCAAAGTAACATTAAAATAATACTAAAAACTAAAAGAAATAGACCAACTAAAACTAAAGCAAAATTATGCAAAGTATATAAAGAAGACAACATAACAAAATAAAGAATAATAATATATAAAACAAATCTGAAATGCATTATTTTTTTGAAACGCGCTTGCATTTTGCAGCGCTTTCGCTTGCGTCTTAGACCACATCCATAGTGGATATCACTGGTAAATCTGTATAACGCCCGCACTCAGTGTCTCAATATAAACTTATTGTCCACCCGGCTTTATCACGACCGCTCGTCTTCGCTCGCGTAGATAAACGTCAAAATATTTATTGTTCTATAAAAAACCTAAATCTCGAGATTACAGTGCTGATAAGATTTTCTTGTGACATCTTGTGATTTAGAATCGTGATTTCTACGTTCGGTTCAATTCGGTGTTTAGTGCGTTTAGCGACATCCTTACTTGTTATTTTATTTTTCGGTATGTAAACATATATACTATTTTTAAGTTCTAGATAAGGCCTGATCGGTTAAAGTCGTCTGGGAACCGACCGCTTTTAACTGGTAGCGGTGGAAATGTTTGCGGGAATTTCAGTAGTAGATTTCCATTGCTATCGCTCTAAAGATGATGAAGCTGAAGATAAGCAATCTTTTTAAAATTTGCTGTTGTTAGAAAAACTTCTTTTATAGCTTACAGCCATACAAGTTAGCTAACTTTATTAGGATGTGCCATGTTGTCCAAAATTTGCTTTTCTTTCGGCATCACCTGTAGGTTGACTGGTAGAAAAGGCCCTGGGCCTTAAGTCCGCCTGTTTCAATTTGTGTAATAAAGTTAAATAATATTTTGTTTTTATTTAACTTTATTACTATGATTTTTCTTTGTGCTTTTCACACAAAGAAAAAACTTTTACAAGATGAATACAAATACGATGATCATGTTAGAAAAAATCGCAACCAGTTGTATTTTTCACAATTTTAGAAGAAATTTTTTAATAGAATATTCTTTTAAAAAGCAGACAAAAAATCTAAAAATGTTTCACTGTCAAACTCTTGTCACCTTTGTGTCAGCATGATCATAATTATGGAAATATGAAAAGCTTTTAAACTGTTTCTTTTTAAACTTACATGCATGCGTAAATACATAATATGATGTATTACATGATACGAGTATGATCAAACCTGTTTCCCAGGGAAATAGATAGATACTATAGAGCTCCACTTGCTACGACAAACCCCTTTCGTTGACACTCATTATTCTTTTGTTTTTACTTATCCAATACAGTCTAGTTTAAAAATCAGGTTACCTGCTTAAAGAGATCTTTATTTATTATGGACTACATAGTGATTTAACAATCTGAAATAGAAGAACAGCTTTCCAATGCCTCACTTAATTAATTATCTTATGTCTAGTATATTATGTAAATATAATACTTAATTCCGATATTGATACAGAGATTGATCTGTCAGTATACATAAGCTTCTTAACCATATTTGTAAGTTTAAATATGCAAATGTATGACCTACATAAAATTCAATATTTATTTTTATATTTGTTCCTAATAGTTTCGCTGTTTTTTATCCGATTTCTTTTAGTTTATTTGAAAGAGTACGCTTGCAAATTGGTCCAATTTTCATTACGTGAAAATCTTTCCCACTTGCAAATCTATATACATATAATGAAACAGTTAAAAAAAATTGTCTATACATTGAATATATTTCAAAAAAATATTTTTGGGCCGATGGAGATATAGAAATAGAGTAAAAATTCGAAATTTCGAATGAAACATTTTTTGTTATATAGCCATTAAGCCTGGGCAACATGTAGGGTAAAAATGATTTTGGCAAATGGAACACCTAATGCAGATCCGTAATGGTCCACCTAACCATATAAGAAATATAAAAATGACGCCTTAGCAAAAGTTGTTCAGCCTGATGATCATTTTTCAGAGTCATAAAGTCCACGCGAACAAAGTCGCGGGCTTCGGCTAGTATGAAATAATACTAAAACTATTTCATGTTTACTCTAACTTGCTAGGTAAGTAATAAACTGGTAGCACTGACAAATTATACCATAACTCACAACCAATAAACAATACCACTTTTCAACTTCATATCTCGCCCCGTATAAAACAAAATTAATTGCAATACAGTAAGTTCTAATTGCATTCGATTGTTCTAGAAATAAGTAGGTCCCCAGCTGGGTTGCTGATAGCTGATAATTGTAACTGCATTTATTAATAACTAGTCTGCTATATGTGGTTTTGGTTAATTAGGTTCAGGGAAAAGATAAACATGGCGACAGGCAAAGACAGAGTATAGCAAAATAAACTACAATATAGGTATAAAATTAATGTATCTTTTGTCTTCAAATGTACTTCTTACATGTTGGTCTGGAAGAAAAGAAAGAACAGAATGTACCAGCTGTTTACAGCGAAAGTAATATTGAAGCGAAGAAATAGGCATGGATACTAGTGGATAACTAATGCCAAACAATACACAATGTGAAAGGGATATACCCGTATTAAATCTAACCACGGGCTATACTAGACCACTATAGTATAATAAATTTAAATTATCAGTCAAGAAATTAAAAAAAACACAAATTGCCCGTCGGCTGCAAACTTTAGTATGGAAATGCCAAAATTATATCTTGTTCTTTCACTGATTTTTTAAATTTTATTATACTACAGTGATCTAGTATTGCCCATAGATCTATTTATTATGAGTATGTCCCTACCACGTTGTATAACAAAAAAATCTAACGGTCATAATTTTTGTTTATTTATTAATTGACGTATTTCCACTTATGCATATAATGCATTAGAATTAAAAACATATTTACGAAACCAGATTGTCATTGACCGATATATTTACTGTTATCAACGGATTTAGATATATCGCTTAGATTTTTACAAATCATTTACAGACAATTACATCAATATTATTTCCTGACATTAATTTTTTCGTTCAATACCTATTCATAATATTTCTTATATTGCTTAAAACGAATAACTTAGATAAAACCGGTTAAGTGTGAGTCGAACTCATATATAAAGGGTTCCATAACTCCGCACAATGTTCTTAACATATTTTTAGTTTTTATTTTGTTATAGTGGCCACAGTAATACATAATCGGTGAAAATTTCAAGTGTTTAGCTATTACGGTTCAAGAGATACGGCCCTGTGATATGATCGATTTAAAAACGCTGGAAAAAAACACATTTTGTGTAAGACAACCCTTTTAATTTTTTTTTTGTAAAAGCGACCACAGTAAAATATATGATCGGTAAAAAATTAAAGTGTCTAGCTATTACAGTTCAAGAGATAGAGACCTGTCAGAGAAGGACAGACAGACGGACAGCGGATTCTCCTGATATATTTATATTATACCTTAGCCTACCTACCTATTATTGTTATAATCGTACTTAACATTTTAGTTAGTATTCATCATTTTAAAGATTGATTTTTCCATACTTCATTTTATTACAAACTGTTCCTGAAAATATATTCGCCCAAAAATCTAGGTTCAATACCTATTTCATTTTTTTCGCCTAAAATCGTCAAAAAAGCATCAGGCCCAGAACTCCGTCATATCTTTTAATTTTTCGTCTATCCTTTGCCATTTGCATGAAGTTGCAGCCATGAGAAGAAAAAACTCAGAACACTTTTATAACATAAATAAATATATAGGGACAAATTACACTGATTGAGCTAGCCCCAAAGTAAGTTCGTGACTTGTGTTATGGGATACTTAATCAACGATTCTATATTTTATAACAAATACATGTATATGTATAGATAAACACCCAAGACCCAGGACAATTTGAAAAAGGCAATTTTCCAACTTGGACCCGGGACCTCGGGGTGGCGAACTAGCACGGTGACCACTACGGAGGATCTATAACTATAGTAGACTAGTGTATAGAGGCCCAATGAAGCATTGTCTCACATGGTGTACGGGGACTTTACTCGTGTGTATCGCATCACGCGGTTTCAATTACAGCAGCCTCGCTAAACGAACTACCGACGCGGCGGTATGCGTCACTTTGTGGTTTTTATTTATTTTATTGTTGTTATATACAGTCTTATCTAAGTCACCTCTTTAACTACGTAACTTAACGTTTTAGAACACTTAATTGAGGGCATTTTAAAAAGAATTTTATTTCATGAACGCCATTGAGTAATTTAACTTAAACTATCTATGAGTCTTGAACAACAACAAATAGTTACTTATATTTCAGACAGGCGACATAACTCCCTTAAAAATGTATTGAAAAATATTTTTATGGAAAGTACATACTATATACGTATCATAGACTGAATTTGCATAGCATAGTGGTTTAAAAGTCACCCTATAGAGAATACAATAAGTGCTATAAGATAAATAGATGCCGCTTTTCTATCGCATTAATTTCTAATTTTTCTCTTAAAACATAAGTTTTTATAAATACATCTATAAACAGTAAAATATTAAAACGTAACTACCTATTACAAAATATAAACGTATTATAAAAAAATAATCTTATTTATTATTATTACTATTGGCTCATTTAGTATAATCTAAATAACAGCGTAATCATCATCAGCATTGTATTTGTTTTTTGTTAAGTGATAAATATTCTCCTTATAAGTATCAATTTTATCTTAACGCTTCGGTGACAGTATACCAGTTACAACGCCACGCCTCGATTCAATACAATCAGTATATCGCTGACACTTCATTGAAAAAAGACTGTCAATCAAATGTCCGAACGACCTTTTCACCGAAACAAGATTCTGACGACTGTGGTTCATAAATTCGAAGGTTTCACGATGAAAAAACTCTTTGTAAAGTCCAATGAACGTCGAATAAAGTCGGAGGTGATTAATCCTTTATAAATATAGTCAAGCAGGTGATAATCGTGATGACTTGTGGGAGATAAAATTTAAGATCTTTTAACCGATAAATATTTTTTCTTTTACTTGAAACAAAAGCAAGGATCCTTTTTTTCTTGCAAATTGTTTACAGTTGAATATAAAAACATAGAGAATCATCTTCTAAGTAGTAGTTTCCAAAAAACGTGATATAGGTCAAAAGTACATAACATTACATAAACCTGTTATGACACACGCACCGAAAATACATCAGACATGGACTTTTCATGCACTTTGTCACTTAACATGATTCATCAGACAGTATGAATGTGTGTTCCACCAACTTCCACGGGTGTAGTAAGAAGCAACTTTAGGAGGTATACATAGAGGGTCGTGCTCCTGCAGTGGACACTAAAAGACCTGATGATGATGATGATGATGATGACATACTCGTATATAAAAAAGAATGGGCAGTAGCATCCGCTTACATTTTGCCGACAGACAGCGAAGTGTTAGTAATAGGATCCTGTTCCTACCCTTTGGGTACGGAACCCTAAAAACAAACAAATCTTACTACCTTAAATTGTTTAAAATAGAGAAATCGTCTGCTTCACCTTTTTGCATTACTCATCAAACCCAAATTTAGTCTAAATTCACCGCATAGCTGCTTCGTTCAATTACTTAAAGACTTGGTCTACGGAAGTCCCTTATTTGAAACCGGAGTCCATTCGCATCGAATAGCCCGACCAAATTTAAAAGACTCTTTGAGTGAACCAAGACTTTTGAGATTGTTCGCCTCTCTCTCGGTGTTCAGCACTTTTTCGATATATTGTAAAATTGTTTAAAATTTCTTGTATCATACTTTTATCACAATAATCATTTTGTAGGATTTCTTATGCTATTTTGACTCATCAATTGCCGTCTTCTAAATAAGTAGTTCCTTTTTTAAAAGACTAATCTGTCTAAAGACATTACACCATTTTAAAAATTCATCAAATACATAGCCCAACAAGTAAATACCTATTTAACTAAAAGATTTGCTAGAATCCGCTGGATCTACCAATAAACAAGTGACAAACAATAAGAGGTAGTAAAAATCATAGTTAATAAATTTTTGTTTGTAAAACCCAAGTGCTATATATTAACTACTCATTGGACTTAATTACCAACAAAAAAGCGGTGTTACAAAAACAACCAGTTAATTTGTCGCTAAACATTACGCCCAACCAGACAATGAAGGCAATTATACTCAATTCTTTATAAACGCGATTTCTTCAGACATGGCCGCATGTACTAGTAAATCACATAATTGAACGTATGACAACCCTCCGGCGTGGAATTGAATTTAATTGACCGGGCTCTAAAAATAGATAGGACACAACGAGCTGTAGGGTTAACGCTTGTTTAAATATAACTGTACGTAATAGAAGGAATAAGTAAAGTTCACGAAGTTAAATTTACTTTTAGTTTTGCAGAGTTTATATATGTAAAGCTAGTTTATGATGATTCTTATACGCTCGTCTGAGAGGAAAGAAATAACTGGTAGAATGTACCAGCTTTTCTTGTCTTTAGCTGGTTGTAAAGCCAATTGATAGAATGAGCAAGAATCTAAATCATGTCGATAGGTGGTACAGCTAGCAACCCACCACTTTAGGTAACAGGGCACAAGACTTTTTCTTAAAAAAATCAGTTTGAATCAGCGCCAACTGAGCTACTTTGATGTTTTTTTATAAAAGTAAACATATACTTGATTCATTAATAGAATAACTTTCAAGTGAGTGTTTCAAGTATGTATCACTTATTTTATTTTTCATTAACTCTCTAAAATAGAATTCTCTGAATTGATTCACATTCTAAGGTTATCTACAAATAGAACTGTTGCAAGTAATTAAAGTTACTAAAACAGGTTTTACTTTTATTCTATTTTTGTAAAAAAATGTAGAGTAGTTTTAGAGTTAACACCTTGTTATTAATTAACAGTCACACTTAAAATGTGTGAATGGCCTACACATTAGACATTAGAAAATATAGTAATAAAAATAAATTATGTCGTTCTGAAATATAATGGCAAGTGTAAATTAACATTAGTAACACTAACACTTCATAAATATTGTTGCAAAACTAAAAAAACATGACTTGATCCAATATAACTGTTTGCTTTTTTTGTGAAATTGAATTATTACTATTTTGTAATGAGATAAGATGAACTGCGCCGACCCCAAATAAAATGGGAAAACGTAAGGCAGATGATGAATAGTAATAGGAGTACGAGAAATGTAAAAAAATCGAATTAGACTTGATATTAATGTAAAGTATCTTTTTTTTGTTTTATCTTTTATAGGCTTCTCTCTTTCTTTAAAAACTTTCAGTTGCATTTACTAGATTACAATTTGTGCAACCGTTTCTTCGTTTTCATACGATTGTCCGAAAAATCTTTTCAACTTTCGACCGCTGGCCGACTGATCGATTGTTCACCGTATTACATTACACTTAAAATAACTCTTAGTTTACAATACCAAGTGAGGACATGGAAAGTTGGCAACCGTTTGACATAGATAGCATTTAAAAGGTAAACATATTGAAACGTTATCTTTAGGTAGTTGGTTGCCAAAATAGTACTTTAAAAGCCTGTTACAGTCTGTGCTGATAATATTTAAAGTATGGTATTATTTCATTTAATTGTAGTTTTTCATAATGGTGAAAAATTACTTGCGGCATAATACTACGTAATTATTAAGCCAATCTCGGCAACATTTAAACAATCCGCGAGCATGAATTTCATAAGTGGTATTTACGGCACTGCTTCTTTGATATAAATTATATTTTAATTACTGCCCAACTGTTTATCATAAATTATTATGAACTTTGCTTTTTGCTGCAATTATTTTTACTAAAAACGCATTTTGTTAAAATTGAGCGGGCAAACAGGTATATGGGTCGCTCATTCTCCTTTCTGACAGACTTATACAATACAATCTCTTTCCACTAGACATAAAGAATAAAGACTATGCCAGACTGAAGAATTTTTTCACGTCTCTACTTACGTTGCATTCCGAAATTTAAGCTTTTTTAATTTTTTCCTGGAGCCGCATTGTATGAGACACTTACAGTTTCTGATAAATTCATTGTTGAAAGCGTAAGGTGCAATTCTAGTACGTATAACCATGTTATCAAACAACTTCTTGGAGCACCCATTGTATAAAATCATAGGTTACTAAAATTGGCTCGGATTAAATTTTCATTTTACAGTCTGAAATATTTTATTGAACACAATGGCGATTTGATAGCGATAAAATGTGACCGATAAATATCTGGAGAACTAAATTTGGAAACATTGTCTGAAATAAGATGAAATTGTACAATAAACGCACATGAACATTTAAAAAATGGCGACCGGAACAGAGGTGTGGGATGGTATTATACTTCCACATGCTCCATTAAACTTTTTTGATGTTCTTAGTGGCCAGCATTTTGTGCGAAATCCCAAAAAGGTGCAGAAGGTATGAAGTAAGTTATCTGAAGGTTAAATACAAAGTTGAGGAATGTATTATCATATTCGACGACCTTCGTTATACTAGTCCGCTGGTTGGACGTTTCTGGTTGAATCCCCGGATAGGGGAAGTTGGAAAATGGCCTTTTTCAAATTGACCTGAGTCTTGAGTCTATATACGAGTATGTTTTATCACAAAATATAGTATCGTCGCATTAGTATCACATAACACAAGCTTTAGCTTACTTTGGAGCTAGCTCATCTGTGTAATTTGTTCTTTTACAACGTGGAAGGGACATACCCGTAATAAATCCAACCATGGGCTATACTAGACCACTATAGTAAAATGAAATTAATATCAAAAACTAATAATTAGATGTAATTTCCATACAAAAGTGTGCAGTGTACAAAAGTATTTTTGTTTTTTTACTGTTATTTTATTATCATTATTACTATAGTGATCTAGTAGGTCACGTCATCATCCTCATCATCAGGTCTTTTTGTCTCCACTGCTGGAGCACGATCCTCTCTGAACTAGCTAGTGCGGGAAGTAGTGTCAACCAATGTATGGAAGGTGCAAATTTTGGTATCGGAAGAATTCACTTGGCACACATGTAATATACGTAAAGTTAAGCTAATTTAGCTCGGTAGCCATCCCCCACCCCCTGGGGGGTAGGTAGGGGGGGGCATTCGAAGTTACTCGCCGCCGCGCTTCAGAAAAAAATACATATCAGCTTCTATTTACCTAACACCTCAAGTGTGGTATCATTTTCTGATAAATCAGACATGAAGAATTCAATTTTGAGTACAACTTCACATTTAATGTAAAGAATAATAGTAAAAAAGGGAAAATATTGTCAAAAAAATTTAAAATCGGATCGCATTTTTTTTATTTTAACTGATTTATTTTACCAGAATACCTGTATTTTGTGCAACAAAAAATACTATGTTAAAGAATATTTATCTAGCTTTTAAAAAATATATACTTTGTTATATATAGCTGTCATACATCTATCTGAAAAAAATCAAACATGGCACGCGGCGGCGCCTAGGAACTAATCCAACCGTCTCGTCTCACATAATTAGTTGCAAGTATTAAGTTGTTTTTTAATTCAAAATATATAGAATACATACTTAATGTATCAATAGTCGTATTTTTATATTTATATTAGTTCATTTTTCATAACATTTTCCACCACATTGTCATAATTCGGTACATTTTAATAGTTTTCTTAGACAGTTACACCTAACACTGCACCGTGACTTGCACTTGCACCGAATCAGTTCACAAGCGGTAGCAGCCACTGGTGCAGAGTCCACTTCGGTTTCCAATTATTTAGTCCAATTTTCTATCCCTTATCCGCCGGACTGGAACGATTTTGAATCAGCCCCATACGTACACCCCATGGTAAACAGCTCGAAGAAGATTTTGTTATTTTTTCGAATAGCCTATATAGTGTCCCATTGTCGGGCAAAGGCCTCCCCTTCATGCTTCCGCGATTCACGATCCAAGGCAGCTTGCTACCATCCACTCATGTAGCTTTCAATATCGTCCCTCCATCTTTTCCTCGGCTTTCCCCTACGCCGGCGTACTTCTGGAACCTATAACGTCGCCTTTCTTGCCCATCTTTCCGGTCTTATACGACAAACATGTCCGGGCCAAAATAAAATTGTATCAACGTGGGTTATATTATAAATGACTTGACCAAAATAATACTGCAATACCTATTTACCTGATTTTCATTTTAGGTCCAGTCAGTGCACATCGCTAAACGAGTGCAGGAGGGAGCTGTTCTCTAAAAAAAGACCGACAGCCAAAGATTTTTGGCAGCATCTTCTACGAGACACTGAACTGCGCTCCAGGACCGAAACTGTCGATGTGGGTGTCAAAACGGCAAAACTGAAGTGGAAGGCCCGGACATGTTTGTCGTATAAGACCGGAAAGATGGGCAAGAAAGGCGACGTTATAGGTTCCAGAAGTACGCCGGCGTAGGGGAAAGCCGAGGAAAAGATGGAGGGACGATATTGAAAGCTACATGAGTGGATGGTAGCAAGCTGCCTTGGATCGTGAATCGCGAAAGCATGAAGGGGAGGCCTTTGCCCGACAATGGGACACTATATAGGCTATTCGAAAAAATAACAAAATCTTCTTCGAGCTGTTTACCATGGGGTGTACGTATGGGGCTGATTCAAAATCGTTCCAGTCCGGCGGATAAGGGATAGAAAATTGGACTAAATAATTGGATACCGAAGTGGACTACTGCACCAGTGGCTGCTACCGCTTGTGAACTGATTCGGTGCAAGTGCAAGTCACGGTGCAGTGTTAGGTGTAACTGTCTAAGAAAACTATTAAAATGTACCGAATTATGACAATGTGGTGGAAAATGTTATGAAAAATGAACTAATATAAATATAAAAATACGACTATTGATACATAAAGTATGTATTCTATATATTTTGAATGAGGCGTTTTCCAGTGAAAAATAAAATGAGGTTAAAAACATTGTCAAAAGATGGCGCTTAAGAGTTTGAAATCGTTCCGTCAAAAATGAAAGAGGCCGTTTGGTTCAATACTTGTAGTAAATTTGTAATTAATTAACCAATCTTGTATTTTGCTATTATTTAAGTAAAATAACATATTTACAAATACTAATATATTTTTAACTGAATTTAATAAAATAAAAATATTAAATATTCCAAAACTTATTGATTATATTCTCTTTGATTCCAAAGACAAACTCTCACTATAAACATTTTATATGAATTAGACATTGACAGATCTATTTATGTGATTGCTGGCGGCATCTATGTCACGTGAAGGAACTATTTTTTTTTCATAAAAAAAACGCCTCATTAAAAACAACTTAATACTTGCAACTAATTATGTGAGACGAGACGGTTGGATTAGTTCCTAGGCGCCGCCGCGTGCCATGTTCGATTTTTTTCAGATAGATGTATGACAGCTATATATAACAAAGTATATATTTTTTAAAAGCTAGATAAATATTCTTTAACATAGTATTTTTTGTTGCACAAAATACAGGTATTCTGGTAAAATAAATCAGTTAAAATAAAAAAAGGCGATCCGATTTTAAATTTTTTTGACAATATTTTCCCTTTTTAGGGTTCCGTAGCCAAATGGCAAAAACGGAACCCTTATAGATTCGTCATGTCTGTCTGTCTGTCCGTCCGTATGTCACAGCCACTTTTTTCCGAAACTATAAGACCTATACTGTTGAAACTTGGTAAGTAAATGTATTGTGTGAACCGCTTTAAGGTTTTGACACAAACATAGAAAAAAAACAGTAAAATTTGGGGGTTCCCCATACTTAGAACTAAAACTCAAAAATTTATTTTTCATCAAACCCATACGTGTGGGGTATCTATGGATAGGTCTTCAAAAATGATATTGAGGTTTCTAATAGCATTTTTTTTTAAACCGAATACTTTGCGCGAGAGACACTTCCAAAGTGGAAAAAAGTGTGTCCCCCCCCCGTAACTTCTAAAGTAAGAGAATAATAAAACTAAAAAATATATATGATGTTTATTACCGTGAAATCTACCAGCGAAAATTGGTTTGAACGAGATCTAGTAAGTAGTTTTTTTTTTAATACGTCATCATCATAAACGGCAATTTACCTTTCATTAAATCAACTCAAATATAAAAATTAAAAAAAACATACTACAAGACTTTTATATTATGTTATTTGCTATTACGGAACCCTTCATGGGCGAGTCCGACTCGCACTTGGCCGCTTATTTACTATTAATCTTAACATTAAATGTGAAATTGTACTCAAAATTAAATTCTTCATGTCTGATTTATCAGAAAATGATACCACACTTGAGGTGTTAGGTAAATAGAAGCTGATATGATTTTTTTTCTGAAGCGCGGCGGCGAGTGACTTCGAATGCCCCCCCTACCTACCCCCCAGGGGGTGGGGGATGGCTACCGGGCTAAATTAGCTTAACTTTACGTATATTACATGTGTGCCAAGTGAATTCTTCCGATACCAAAATTTGCACCTTATGACACTACTTCCCGCACTAAGCAGAGCCATACTTGGCCAGAGTAGCCAAAGGACTTATGCCTATACTCTCGTCGCTGGCCAGACGGGTTGGAGAGTTCAGCTTGTATTCCCTAAGTCGCCTTCTACGACATCCACGGGACTTGGAGAGGCCTTATTCTAGTCTGTCGGAAACCACACGGCAATAGTAGATCACGTTATTGTTTACAATAGTTTCCGCGTTGCATGTCTATTTTTTTATCAGTCTTCCAACCACAAAGATCTAAACATGGACCTTTTTGACCATGACAGACGTGACATTTTGTCCTATACAGCTCGATGTACGATTGTGTGCATATCAGCTGCCCTTTAGTCAGACTTCTTTAGAATTTCCACCCACCGGAACTAAACAATTAACGCGGAACAACACCCACTTACTAAACTGGGGTAAGGTTGTTTTTATTACCATAATATTAGTGACATTAACTAGTATTTTTTCTATAAAGAAAAGCTGTCCATGTTTGGACAGTTGACCAGATCAGCCTTGGAATGTTTATTTGGCTTTGATTTCATCAAAATAGTTCCGATTTATATTGGCTCTCTGCCGATTATCTTTCGAGAATGCTTTTTCTGTTTATTTCACTTCGTTTTCTTTTGTTTTATTTTTATCTTCATTATGTTCCTGATCGGGTAGTGCCGTATTATTTAGTAGTGTAGGACTGTTTTATTTATATCTAGCAGGTGCAGTCCTTCTCTGTCGAGCTGTGTCTGGGCGCACGGAAAATTTGTCGCAACGCACGTGACGTTCTCGTACATTATCGTAAACAGCTATTAGCCATGAGAATAGCATAACGCTTTTAGCTCGTTATCAACTAACCTACCATAATACTGCTATTAACAGTTATATCCATTACTGTCCTTATTAACAATTTACATGATTGTGATGACGACCTTTGATTTCTTCTCTTTATAGATTAGGTTTTAGTTACATGTTGAAGCTTTTTTCAAGTAGGCTGTTTCATTGTTTCGCTCAATTGGGACAAAATTGTAAGAATCGTCAAAAAGTAAGATATGAGATATCCTTCTAGCTCCTGGCGATCAATATAAGTATCATATTGAAACCCATATATCAGACGAAAGATTTTAAATTACAGTCACACAGATTAGATACAACAGTCGTCAGTCATGTGCTGGATAACTTTTTCATATCAGTCAGGTGATAATTTAAGAGTTATTTCAGTGTCATATCGTTTTGTGTTTACATAGCAGCTGGAATATTTACATATACTTACTTTGATCAATATCAATTTATTTTTTATATGAAATCAGACTCCATCTCAATAATCTTGGTACCTCTCTAGAATCACAAGTTATTAACCCTACAGTCTTTATCTGCAAGCATTTATTTTATTTCAGTCACTTATGAAATATCTCAATCATTGATAATTGTGAAGTATGGCGTCAAAGTAAACAATTTGTCCTTAGAATAGGAATATTGTGCACTTGCTACTTGATACTTGCTCAGAAGCTCCACGGGTTGAGTGATAAACATCGATAAATTAGAAGTCGGTATTTAAGTACTAGATAAATGACTAATCCAGTTTTGGAATCAGATTTAATCTAACTTCCACTTCAACATGTACTATGTATTGAATGTGTTACATATTTGGTATTTACAAGAATTTACTAAAAATAGTTTACTAATCTCTTGTAGATAGCAATCATTCATGAAGATAACATAATTAATGTTATCATAAAAAATGTTGATGATTGTTTCAATGAAATATTAAAGTTTGTGTTTTTTACAGGGTGTCGCCGAGACACGCGGGGCTGATACGGCGGCTTGGCCGGCGGCGCGCGCGTTCCTGCACTATATCGCCACTCCGCGCTCGCGCCGCACGACTCACACGCAGCCAACCCACACACATCCTCCGCTTCCCCACTAAACAGTGCTCACAAACCGTTGCAAACAGTGCCAGTGCTAGTGGACCAAACAAGTTAACTCTAAAACCAAGTGAAACCCGGATCCCTTGTGGTTCTGTGCAGTGCTCGGTAGCCGAGTGAATGCGCGTGTGTTTCGACACCCTCTGCTTTGGATCGTCACAGCGAACAGCTGGTGACGATGAGCCGAGGGCCTTAGTGAATACAGGTGGAGGAGCGCTTACCGTGGCGCCCACAGTCAACGGCGATCGACGCGCGTTAGACGAAACTTACAGAGAAGCAGAAATAAATGGTATAATGGGGACTCCAAGCGCTATGAATAGCGAATCGGAAAATTGTGTTGCTAATGCAACGGTTGCAAACGATATGCAGCCGTTGATCGAAAGGATTAGGGAGTTGGAGGCGTTGTTGAAACAGCGTGATCAGGAAATGGTTGAATTGCGCTCGCAGTTGGATAAACTGCAGAGCGTATTCCCATATCAACAATATGTGACAGGATCTCGAGGTCCCAGGAAGAAGAGAGCACAGGGTATCTCTGCTGAGCCACAGACAAGTTCATCACTACAGGATCTGGCGCACCAGACCTTCCCGACGTACGACAAGAGTGACGCGTAAGTATTATTTCCATTATCTATTAATAACATTCGATACGATTAAAATACAATACATGATTGTTGTAGATTTTCCAAGCCATTAATTAAAACACAGTCTCTTTGATTTATGATCACCGAACGATTTTCTACTTCTCTAAATGAGGCACGATCTCGAGATTTATTGTAATTGGAAGAAGGACAAGGATAATTATTTTCCTCTAGTAGTTGTTGCTTAAATAAGTAATATGTTGATGTTATCCACCATCTTATACTCAAACATGGCATCCTTGGCTACTGTAATGTCTTCCGTGCCAAATAATAGCATTCCGTGTCTTATTTATAAAAGAATATGAAAGTCTGGCGACCCAAACTAGCGACCCGCCTTGGTTTCGCATAGGTATATTTTATACAAATTATCTTTCCTATTAAATAACTCTATCCTTTGGTGAAATCGGTGGAGGTGAAGGCGGAAAGTTACTTTGTTTTACTATGTAGGAGCATACATTGCAAGTTAGATAAAAGCTTGTGAAAGTATACCACTACTTGTATTTTACATAAAATGCTCATTCAAGTCGCTATAATATCAATTGACTTCGTGGAATTTAATTCTGAATATGGCATTGTACGGCTGTGTTATTATTTCATTAAAGCCCAAGTCATATTTATCAAAATTATTGTTGCAAGCTGTCAATTGTACAATTACATCAAAACCATTTCGCTGAATTCGAACCTGCAGTTGCGTTTAATTGGAGTAATTTTTATTACTTTGATATCGTTTTGAGTATCAACATTAATTTACATTGTATTGGCGACCCGCCCAGGTTTCTAAGATATGTATGTATAATATCGGTACATACCCGCATATGTATTATACATATGTATACAAGCCCTCCACTTGAATCATGCATTAAAATCAGTTCCAAAACTTTAAAGATTTATGCTTATACAAAGTGGAAGGGACCTAAAACATACCAGTAATATATCGACCCACGGGCTAGATCGGAACCATCCTGGATCACAAAAGTGTAATGAAATTAAAATAACAGTCAAATACTAAAAAAGGAAATGCGGCATCACCATCATTTCACAAAAGTGTGCAGCCGCCCTGGAAAATTGTATGGTAATGTCATTTCTTTTTTTGTTTTTGACTTTTATTTTATTATCATTATAATAATGTGATCTAGTGTAGCCCGTGGTTCGATTTATTACAAGTATGTCCCAGGCCTTTTTCACGTTGTATATGTTATGTATGGATCAAGTGATGTATAAGACATTATGAGCCACTATGTTCAGATAGAAAATAGCATTAATGGAGACCTCAATAAGATAGGTGTGATTCATTAGTAATAAATTATGATTACTTCCCAGCTTTTAGGCTTTTGATGGTGATTGTGTAAAAATAGAACGAAACATCTAACTTTTCTTCAATTTTTCGACAATACTGTTTACTCATTAGAGGACAAGGAAGTGGAAAGAACAAAACTATGAACACATTTGTTACTTTTATCAAAATTACGCTTGTATTATACGATTGATATACAACAGAAAAATAATATTTTTACGAAATTACAGAATTCAGAAAAAACATGGTATAATAAAATAAGGTATTCTCTTCCCAAAATGGAAATTGACTACGTCACGAAAGTGTTGCCACTGATTGTTCTTTTCAGTAAATTTAAGGACTTTATCAATTAGTTCATGAATATTAAATAAAATATTAAGTAACTTAACTTGTTAGTATCTCGTGATTCTCGCGTGATTCATCAATTCAATATTTTATAAATTGATATAATGGATTATTAATTCGAAATTGGTATATAATGTTCAAAAATGCATTACACTCGGGTAATTCAATTTCACACAGTGGCAGCACATCAAACTAATGACGTAGTCAAGTTCCACCTACGTCATCAGCTGTCACGGGAAGAGAATACCTTATTTTATTATACCATGAGAAAAAAGAAATAATTCACCAACCAATGAATGACGAAATTAGCTTAAAAGCACTAACACAAATTTCGTGACTCGAGTGTAAAAAATATTTTATGGGTATTGACTACACCCTAAACGTTTAAGCAAATATAACAGTATTTTTTAAACAAACTGAATGTCAGTCATCTGTGGCATGATATCACAATAAAATAATTTTGAGTAGAAATTGTAATTCCTTGTTTGTTTTTTATGTAAGTAGTTCCAAAGAGTGTTTAACAGATAAACCTATGATTATTGTTGCAAAGTTGAAAAATTTTTGAACCCGGTTTGATCTTGGAAACAGCTATAAGCTAGTGAAGGTTAAAGTAACCATTTGCCTTTAATTTTGCCACATGCACTGTTTCATATTGTAAAGTAATTTTTTAAATTTCTTTTAAAATACAGCCCGAAAAGTGAGTATAGAGATTTCACTAGCCTTTTATTACAGCACTACTACCTTCGTAATTTGAGTTTTGTAATCTCTGGCACTGTCTATTCCGTAAGGTAGAAGCACCACATAGGTACCTCAATATATCAACGGCTTCATTAAACTTGAACTAAAAACGAATTTAAGCATTCTTAAACACGCCAATTGCAAATACGTTTTTAACGTGTTACATTGTCTTAATAGTTTATCGGTGTTTGGTATTCAAAGAGCTTCCTCACTTAACCAGTGATTACCCCAAAAAGTGGGGAATGAATTCAAATTTTTCGATTAGTATGCAAGCGGGCGCCTTGCGGGCTTAGATGTTTTTGTCCTTCATTTTCACCTTCGCTTCTTTCATTATTTTGACTTTTAATTCGGATACAACGCTACGTAGGGGTATTTCCATAATTTATGTCAGTTTTAACGTAAAAATGCACTGACGATACACCTATAAAAATTAGGAAGAAGTAAGAAAGCAAAGTTACATACACACCTGTTTCCCACAGACGTAAGCAGATACTATGGACCTCCACTTGCTGCGATCCTGACAGATCTCTTAAAGTAAGCTTACAGTCATAACATTTGATTGGTAGTGCCAGATATTAGAATTAAATGAAAATGATTGGACCATAGCTCAGACAGATGAAAAGACAGCTTCAAAAATCCTTAAAATTAAGTAAATTCTTCTGGCGTACACTAAATCTGGGAACTTGGAAATTTTGTTTATTAAATAATATAATTTAATATATTTTTTAAAGTATGTTAACTCAGTACATTTTAGTATATTTTTTGTTTGAAAGGGTATACTTGTCAAGTGGCCTTATAGAAACTGGTCATGTGGTTTGCGATTAAAGTCGGTATTAAGTTTTGAAAAATTATGTAGAAGACGCTGCTACCCGTTCCTTGTTGCTTGTGCTAGGTTTTTCGTCTCTTACGACATACGAAAGGTGTTATAGAATGTTCTATGTATTCTTTCGTGATTATTCAGATATTATCGTAGACAAAGTTACATTTTACATCTTTGAAGAACCCCAGTTTTCTTTTAAAGAAAGTAGCCAAGGATACCTATATCCGTATATCCTTTTGACTTGTTTAGACTACTGGGTAATAATGCGACCCAGTAATCTAAACAAGTCAACCAGAATATTACCATTCAGATCAGTTAATCAGCCTAAAAAGCCGGTTCAAGGCGCCTGAGATAACCTTTCTGATTGTCCTTATCATGGAACCATCACTGTACTCTAGTTGGAGCAATGTCATCAAATTAGGATTTTTCACGTTTATTGGATCTTTTGTCGGCTTGTTATTGTTTGTTTGTATTTACTAGTAGATAACACTTTCATAGACTGTTATATACTAGTCATTGTGGTGAGACAGCTGTTCTTCACAGTATGACCCGATGGTTCTAGCAAAAACCGGTATATTAAGTACTTGAAAAATTAGACACGAACACTCGAAAAACATTGGTAGAAAATTATGCGTTCACTAAATAAATGTCACAAGTTTTGACGTGTTCAAATCTTGCAATTACTTACGCAAAATTTTAATTGCATTCATACTCTTGTATTGAGAGAAAAGTGTTATAAGTGTTAGAGCACTTAGGTGGTTATTATTTTGATTGAGTGAAGAACCAACACTCAATTTTGCAATGGACCATGTTATGTTCTGACGTTATAGATTTTGGGGCGCGTAAATTCTATTTTTTCGATGATAAGTCAATCACAAAAGAAACTTTTAAATGGGATAGTAAAACGTCTTAGCTATTTCTAAATTGTACAAAATACACCATTTCATAAAAGCAATATATTTGTTTTATCTAAATATATTCAGCCACCTGTCCTTCGTGTATCTAACATTTCATGTCACTGCCATGATTACTATCATTTTCTTGTCTTAACCATAAAATTATTACTCTATCTATTTTGCCAATCGACTGTCAAGTTTGTAGTTAGTAGTGCTCAAAAGCACTTATGCCTAGCCTCTGTTTACAATCTGTAAGCAAATATCTTTATTTATGTGACAGTTTGATAAATACCTAGTACGAAATTGATGTCATTGGAGAAAATGCTTCTTCTGTATTTGCGCCTTGTAAGCGGCACTTAACTTGTAAAACAATTATAAAAAAAATTGCCACATACCTAATCAAAAATGAAATTTAATAAAAAGTGCTAACAGAAAGTTTAAAAACAATAAAAAAGCTTAAAGTAAAGTATTAAATGTACTTACTGCTAAGAACTTACAATATGTTTATTATGTAACAATTTTATTTACATCACTTATTTAAAAGAGATATAATATATCATTAGAAAAAATACACTAAGCACTTAATAAAGTTACTGATTTATTAAGAAATACTCTAAGCACTTAATTAAGACACAAATTATCCTGAAGTAAATAGCATAATACTATGATGAAAATTAACATGGTACTTAGATGCAAAGGGTTTTTCCTTAGCATTATGGTGATAATAAATAAGTTAAAGTGAGTAAGCGGATGTTATTCTTATTTAATTTGTTATTATTTATACGTAAATATATTAAGTGTAAATAAAATGTAGACTTTTTATCCTACTTTGCTTTTTGCAAAATATGAAAATTTCAAAACGGAAATTAATGTCTATATTATAATATTGTAGTCTTTTAAATGCCTAGATGTATGGAATTTCTTTTCTGATTTGTATCTGTGTTCTTATGTACAATGAAGTTCACATTTCTTTAAATAATTTATTTATAACTTTTGATATTTTTCTTGTTTTTAAAAGAAGTTTCCTTTTAACGGACTTTCAAAAAGAGGTTATCATTCGTCGCGATATTATTTTTACGTATGTTCACCGATTATTCAAAGGCTGGAACGATTTGGAAAATTCTTATTTATTAAAAGTCGGTTTTGAGTATTTACCAACAGTCGCAATAAAAGAAATATTCTGTTGTTTTATTGCCTTCTCATAGTCCATATATTTATACTCCATTTGGTTAGGTACCTATTTAAATAAATGTAAACAATCTTGACATGTCTTTTTATTGAAATATACACTTTATAAATCAATACCTTTGCTAATTACAAAGTAATGATGTTATAAATATTAAAGGTATTGATTTAAAAAGTGTATATTTCAATAAAAAGACATGCCAAGATTGTTTACATTCATTTAAATACCTAACCAAATGGAGTATAAGTAATGTGTAAAGAAAATACCTCCCAGAGTCAACACAGAAAGTGTCCGCATGAGTAAATATACTTAACAAAGTGGAAATTCAACAAGTGCAATTGTCAACCCAAAACGGCAATGAGAGAAATCTTGTTTTCAAAATTGGCCTTTACCCCCACGTAAATAATAAGTATGTGGCAGTTTTATTCTTTTTTGCAGATCTTTAACTGTATAATTTACGTACCGATAAATTTATCATTTCGTGAAACAAATCACTTTCGTCCATAGTAGTTACCGTTGCTTAAGGTTTAAATTAATACACCTGTTACGATTTTTTATTATTAAATTCCTTATCATTATCGCCCTTAATTGTAGTCGTATAGCTGTAAAAAATTGCTCTCATGGTCCTTTAAAATGATATCACTGATATTTTTATCTCGTGTAAAGTAATTAAAACTCTGTAATTATTGGAGCGTTCTTATTATTATAATTGTTTTTGTTGTCACTTTCATTTTAACTGACGTGGCTTATGTGTGGTATTCGCTCGGCGGGTTTTTAGCAAATAAAATATAAGGTCTAACAAAATATAAGCACTGTAACTATTATATGGGTGAATTCAGTCCATGATACCGAACAACTTTCCCATAGAAATATCTTAATATAAAAAGTACTTTTTGGCCATACAAGTTAACTGATCAGCTGATCCAAGTTTGTAAGGAAAGCCAAAAATCTTTTTTTTTTAATTTTTCGACATATGTTTCTTAGGGAAAGTTGTTCACTATCACGTCCCGAATTTCCCCTTAAAATAGTTTCAGTATATTTTGTTAGACCTTATATACATCATGCCCTAAAAATCGATCTAGTTGATTAACTTCTCAAAACAAATATTAACAAAATCATATAGCAATGTAAACTTCTTTTTTTTGACAAAATTTAATATATTGTGAGATCAGTATCGTATAATCTTCGGATAAAATGAGAGATTCAATTGTTGCACTTCACAATTTATTTATTAGCATACACTCGCATTCGCTTTTTATGACTTTGAAATGCACACTTCTGATTGGAGAATTCCTCGATGTGTGTCAAGTGTCTCGAGAGATGTCGATTTTATGATTGTTCAGCTTGAGTGGTGTGGAAGGACACCGAGACCGTAACCACAAGTAAGGATATCCACCACATAACAGTTTCTAGGGTTCCGTACCCAAAACTCCCATGCTGGTCTGGGAGAAATAAAAAAACTTAGAATGTACCAGCTGCTTCTCTTCCCACGCAGATCGTAAAAGCCGATCGAGGGAATGGGCAAAAATGCAAATCATGTTAACAGGCGATGCGGCTAGCAACCCATCACTGTATTGATTGCTTTTCCATCTTCTCGCCCACCATGACGCTAAAAGTGGCTTTTGGGTCTTGCGGCCCTGGGCTCTGCATAGAACCGCTAGACCCAAAATGCTCTGTCTGCCCCATTAGGGATAAAGACGTGATAGTATGTATGTATGTATGTACCCAAAGGGTAAAAACGGGACCCTATTACTAAGACTTCGCTGTGTGTCCGTTTGTCCGTCTGTCCGTCTGTCTGTCATCAGGCTATATCTCAAGAACCGCGATAGCTAAACAGTTGAAATTTTTACAAATTATGTATTTCTGTTGCCCGACAACAAATACTAAAAACAAAATAAAATAAATATTTATCAGGCTCTCAGGTAAAAAATCGCGTTTTTTTTTATAAATAATGGTACGGAACACTTTGTGCGCGAATCCGATTCTCACTTGGCCGGTTTTTTTTATTTTTACTGTCCTTTATTGCTAATTGTGGCTAAATAAGGCCACAGATAAATTAGTCGCGTAAGCCGTTAATTGGCATCCATCTTCTTTGTAAATTCCGTTGTCATGCATCATTTTGTCTTATCTTTTATTTCTGCTCCAATTGCTTTTTAGTTTTAAATGCTGTTTACTTTGTTAAACTTTGATGTTACGTTTATTTCCTTAAGACATATTTGTAGCATTTATTAGCAAGAATTTAAAATGACAAAACAAGGTTCATTATTTTTTATACAAACGGGACTTACCACGATCCTTTTTTGTTGTGTCTAACGTTTCAAATTTTGCGTGTGGTTTCCAGCAGAATAGGACCACTCCAAGTCTTCCCGTGGATGTCTTAGAAGGCGACTTAGGGAATACAAACTAAACAAAGCTTGTAAACATCATAAGACCTCTCCGATCTGTCTGGTAAGCGTGGAGAGTGTAGGCCAAATCCTCTGGCCGCTCTGACCAATATGGTTCTGGTAGTACAGAGAGGGTCGTGCCCCTGCAGTAGAGACTAAAAAGACCTGATGATGATGATAACGTTTCTAATAGGAGCTATATCCTTCGAGATCGTAGACTTACAAAAATAATTATACAGATAAAACAGAATAAGTAGCAATTCAAAATCAAAGTTACGACGATTTTGGTAAATGTAATACGTGTTATAATATAATTAATAATAAAAATGCTCCGACGTATATTATTAGCCCCCGACAAAAAAGATAGATGTTATAATCTTGACGCTAATGTCTGCTTATGGTATCGATCGTAGCCTTCAAACGGATGGACCGATTTCGATTCTTTAAAGAAATTTCCTTGCGGTAGTTCTTAGCTATGTTCGATGGAAATCGGTTTTTAATTTGCCTGGCACATAAACTTGTTACTATGTGTGTACTTTGGCAATCTAAATGACATTTAATTACTTGATAAAGTCTTTTAGGTTATAATTTGGGTTCCTTTTGACTCTTCGTTAACTTTTTATAGCTTGAGCAAACAAGAGGCTTCCGCCACACTGCGTCCTCTTGTCTTAGCTATCCTGTTAATATTCGTGGGAACTATATCACTTACAGTTACATAGTAAGAATAACAAGGTTGCTTGGTAACAATATTGTGTACAACGTACATCTATACATTTTATAATAAAATAGTAATATATCGGTACATTTTATATATTTCCAAAAAAAATAGGGGCGATTGATATGCAGTAATAGAGTAAGAATTTAAAAATAGTGTATGTCTGTTTGTTCGTCGGCTTGTATGTTTCTCTGTTTGTCTGTTTGTACGCGCTAATCTTCGGAAATACTGGACATTCGAATTAAACTTTTTTTGTTATATAGCTGTCAAGCCTGGGCAACATATACGATATAAATGATTTTGGAAAATAGAACACCTGATGCTGAATTGGTCCAGCTAAACTATAAGAAATATAAAAGATGACGCCTTAGCAAAAGTTGTTCAGTCTGATGAGCATTTTACAGATTCATAAAGTCCACGCTAACAAAGTCGCAGGCTTCGGCTAGCCAACAAAAAGAACCGGTTTATTTGCTAAGCAAATAAAAAAAACCTGACTGTCTGTCTGTGATCTATTATTTGATTTTCAAGCGTTAACCCCTAATAACCTTCAAAATGCTAAACCGATTTTAATCATAAATAGCTAAGAACCACCACATGAGAACTTACCTTCACGTAAAAACTGCATCGAAATCGTACTATATACGTTCGAACTCATATTACACAGTTCTCGATTTTGGACAGTTTGCTGCCAAAGTGAGAGCCGGCTCCAAAATTTTTAAGCTGTTAATTAGTTACCTACTAAAGTAAATTATATCCTCGGTGATTTTCGTACGCCCACACAATGTGTTAACGGAATGCACATTTTCATTACCTATTACGTTACGTGACAGGATGCGCTTGCGTTGTATTTTTAGAGTGCTCTTGTTAACATCTTAGTCACGACGGTGTTAAGGTAAGATAATTGGGTAAAGTTCGTCCATTTTATTATGTATTTTCCAAATAGAACTATAGTGACTCTGTAAAACTCTCCCAACTATTAGAGCTATCGGATAACCCTTCAAATGTCGGCATAGCAGACACAATAGTAAAACAATACATCAGACGCCCGCTCGGGGCGTCCGACATTTAAAGGGATAAAAAAGTTTTTCAATCAAAAATTAAAAAATTAAAAAAAAATGGAGGTTTTTTCAAAATAGCCGAAATACGATTTCTTTTTCAGTTTCCTTATTCCATACTGCAGTCATTTAAAAAAAAAAACATTGCATCGGGTAAAAGGGTAACAAATTTAATTATATATAATTATTGAAAATTATATATAATTAAATTTGTTACCCTGACAAAGTTTGACGAGAATTAGTTGAAAATGCCACGTATAGGCGAGAACAGCCGGTAAACTAGAATTCAGACAAACGAAAGATTTTTTGCCGAAGCTGTAACGGAGACGCTTCGCTTGCTCAGTCAATAGCATAAGTTCAGGTGCAATATCATATCTTTATGCCTAACTGGGTAGACAGAACCCGGGGACATAAGATTCAAAATGCCAGTTTAATCATTGAGTGGGCGTGAAGAAAATAAAATCAAAATAGTGATGGGAGTGCTAGTTGCATCATCGTCATCATCTCGCAAATTCGTTTCCTCATCGTTCGGCTTTTACCATATCCTCGGGAAGAGAACCAGCTGTACATTTTCATTTATTATTTTTTTTTCAGACCAGCATGTAAGAAATAAAATCATTAATTAAGTATTCAAGCTATTCGTGATTCTATTTCTAATCGAGTACAAATTCTATTAAAATTAGAACCGGTTAGTTATGCAGTAGCTAAAATTAACAAGACAGTAAATCTTGCAGTTTATAGCACACACTCTTCACCTCACGTATTGGAATGAGGGACGTGCCCTTCATAATGAGCAGCCATAAATCTATCTTTCCAAACAAAGAATGTCGACAGAAACGTAGACAGCATTGACTTAATATACATTATCATCATCATTTCAGCCGCATAACGTTCACTGCTCGACATATGCCTCACCATTATTCGTAGCCTCTCCCAAAGATTTCCAAAATGACTGATCAACAGCGGTCTTAATATACATAGATGTCTTTATCCCTAACCGCGTATAGGTTATACAGAGCCTATAGAGCGTGTAAGACTCAAAGTCATAATGGTAGGTGAAAAGGTGAAAAAGGGAATAGAAACAGGTTGCTAGCCGCATCGCCTATAGATAATTTGGATTTTCGTTGAAGTTCGTCAGAAAAATTAGGGTTACTCTGTTGGAAATACTTATGACCTATAAATATAATATTAATCGTTTTCCCTGCATCGTGCTTTGTTTCTCGATGCTAAGCATTTAATTTGGCTAATATTTTAAAAATCGTTGCTCGCTGAAAGAGTAGGTAGTCTGTAAGAAATATTACTCATCTAATTATCTTTTTCGTAATCTTGTACTTTTTAAATCTAAAAATGGTGATTACAAGATTACAATATTCTTGGAAGGCCTATAATTGGCCTCAATGTAAGTTTAAACGTTGTAACAAAGATCAAAAAATTTAAGTCAAGAAAAAAAATGATTGATTGAATTGACCTTTAATTAGGTAGGTACATGTATAGTTACAAAAAAAAATTCCGTTTTTATTTTACCACTTTATAATGATAACGATAACTTTTTTGGCATGATTAATAGCTAAACCTACCTATGCCAAATTACAGCTTTCTAGTATAATTCTATATATAGTCTCTGACTATACTAGAACCGCGGACAGAAAGACATGGTGAAACTATAAAGGTTCCTTGTTTACGATGGAACCCTAAAATAACCTATATTAGAAATAAATTTATCCAAGATTTAAAAAAAATGACTTTGACATTAGCTGTTTTTGGCAAAAAAAATTAGATTTTAGTCTCACTTTTTAAAGATATCTGACGGATGAAATCTAAACGCCTCCACCATAGGAGGCCGTTTAGTTTTCACCAGAATGCAAACTGATTTGCATAAGAAGATAAATCGCAATCGGATGAAAAGAGAAAATCAAGAAAAAATACTCTTTAAACTCGTCGTTGTACGCTAATACCTTAAGTGGCAAACCTTGTTATAGCAACAGGAATAGCTGGTTAGTGTAGATAGAGAGTGGTTTGTTAGCGTAAGTTCAAACTAAATGACCATTTGATTATGAAAACGGATTTTTCGAAAATAATTTACAATTTAACGTAAGAAAGACTTGTCTTGCTCGACCGAATCCAAACTATTAATTTTAATTTAGCTTATGTTGAACTTGATAATCCTCTTTTCTACTAAGTAGACTTACGTCCAACATAAATACAAGGTTGATACAGGAAGCGAATACGCTTCGCTTGCTCGTTGAAATAGGTCTGAAATATTTCCAACAACTTATCTATTCTGTAATCTTGTACTCCTTTTTATAGTGTTTATGGAATGCATAACACCAGACCTACCGAAACAAAGCTTTGCTATAAAGGTAGTTTAATGTGCTATTGTTAACTCAAGGCAGGTATACATTTACTGATACTGAAAATGATCTACTATAATATAGTAATTTTTGTTAAAAATTTAAGCCCTCGATTTCATCCCCTTTTTGAAGTATTCTATGATTTATTGAGTATAGAGTCTTAACTAATTTACATAACTGGGTTTCTCCATTCAGCATATTTCCTTAGATGTAAAAAGTAGTTCCGTACTAGTTTAGTATTAGTTCCGTAGAAGTTTTTGCTCTAAAATATTCTTTTGAAAATGACCTTTAAAGATAATAATATTACGAAACAATTTTGTCCAACGTTGTCTAGATTAGAAAACTTCTTAGGTTTGATTTTCTTGCACGATTTCAATGCGGTCGAGTTCTAAAAAGCACAAAAAAGGCAAAAGAAAAGTATTTCGCTGCTTTTATTTAACCCATCATAACGTATCTCTCTATATATAATCGAATGAAAATACTATATCGATGTTAAAAGTTTGATAATAAGATGGTACTAACTCATAAAAAAAAATCTGCGTTGCAGTTACGTCTGTGTGAGCATGCCCTAAAGTAGACGAGCTAAAACGACATGCAATCCTCTGTAAACGCTGCTGTTTATAAATAAACTGGACAGGACATCGTGGGAGGTGGTGTTAGAAGGAATGTGGCTAGTAAATTATTGAACCAGTAGTAACATGCAGAAAAAGAAAGAGATAGTTAGGCGACTATGTTTGATAGTTGTTTAATAGGTTTGATCATAGCGTATGGCTTGAAGCAAAAATAAAATGTAACGAAATAAAGTAGACAAGACATCATGGTATGGCAATGTAGCTAACAAATTATTGGAACCTGTAGTCATGCAGAAAAAGAAAGAGATGTTTAGGCGGATGTGTTTGATCGTAGTTCAATAGCTACAATCATAAAGTATGGCTTAAAACAAGAATATTAAGAAACAAATTAAACAATACAGAAAATCTAGGGAGGTGATACAAGAAAGAATGTTGCTGATAAAGTATTGAGACTTGTAAGAATTAGCAGGAAAAACCATCCAGTCTTTAAATGGCTTACAAGAATTATGTGTAAGACGTGAATTTATGTGACTGTAAAATTCAATTATGGTTTAATAGCAATACAAACGATGCAGGACAAAAAAAATAGGAGAACATGTCTTGATGTTACTGAATAACTCCAAATTGTCAAACTTAATCTAAACCGATATTAATCATATTTTTATGATTCTTACGTTTTTTGATTCAAATTCGTGGTGTATAGGTTACACTGGAACATGTAATTTAATATGGTCTCCTGTTAAAGATAATTAATTTACAACTTAGCATTTTAATGATTCCTATCAGCTAATCCAAAATGGTAAATAAAAGCATTTCTTTTCATATTTCTATATTATGCTTAGATCTCCAAATTTTTAGAGACTGTTAGGTTCCCTTGACAGTAAAATGTATGTACACGGTTCGTCACAAGTGGTCACGTATTTGATGAATGACTCCTTAATATGCAATCGACGGAAGCCCCCGTTCAGAATGAGCGACCACTTCCGAAGGGAACGATCGCATTTTCGAACAAAAAAAACGAGGTTCTCTCTGACGCCCTGAAATGAACAAATACATAAAAATACCTTGCCCTTCACCTTTGTTTATTGTTATGTTTGTCTCACGCCTATTTCGTGTAGAGGGAGACAGACACATACTTTGTATACCCACTTGCGAAAATTGTCATATTAATATCAAGCATGTTTTAATGTTGTGTTTCAAAAAGCAGGAGGTTGTCTATTCGTCGTGGTCTTTGTTTATGTGTACCGATTATTTAAAGACACCTGGATCGATTTCGAAAAAAATTGTCCGGTGGTCCCATATGTTTTATTAAAATCGATTGTGAAAATTTGAGGTGCAATCGCATTTAAGTTTTGAAAAATTATTGTATCAGCTATTTACAAAAAAAATATAAGAAAAACCAGCCAAGTGTGGACTCACGCACAAAGGCTTCTGTACCATTATCCATAAAAAATAACGTTTGCTGTATGGAAGTTTTATTAGTATTTGTTATTATAGCGGCAACAGAAATACATCATCTATGAAAATTTCAACTGTCTAGCTATCACGGTTCATGAGATAGGCTCAGTCTCGTGACAGACAGACGAAAAGACAGCGGAGTCTTAGTAACTGGGACCCGTTTTTACCGTTTGGGTACGGAATTCAAAAAGTTAGATTTCCTGTAGCAGGTGTAGTCTTTCGGGGCGACTACTAATAATAGGTTTCCGTATATGATTATAAATAACTAAGTTATCAAACACACAAAGCCAAAAAAGTGCGAGAACTAACTAATTACCACAATCATTTATTTTTAAAAATTTCAAAATCTGATGCAATAAATAACTCTTACTTTTAATTAATGAACGACAGAAATACGGAATTTCCGAAACTCGATTCATTAACAAGTTCAGGTATGTAATATATTGAATGGTTAAGCTATTACTTCTGTCCAATCTACATAAACCACTGTCTGTGTTTATGTGTTCATTCTAGTCAATTTTAAAAATAAAGGCACGTAGTGACCAGAACAATCGTTCTCGTGTTCGCAAAATTTCGGGTTTTGCATGTTAAAAAATCAAAATCACACTTTTTACTGATTTGCTGTGAGAAGAGTCAGATGTTTTCTAAGAGTTATCCAAGAAATAAGCATAGCATTTTAAAAGCAGGAATTAAACATACATGCTAAGGGACTAATGGCGAGCGATTGTTTTTAACCACCGACAAAAAAGAGGGTTGTTATAAATTTGACGCTAATTTTTTTCTGACTGTCTGTGTGATGGACCAATTTTTTTACGTGAAAGCAAGTTCCCTTGCGGTGGTTCATTATCAAAAAACAATAGATGGCGCTATGGATGTTAATTCTACTATAAAGTTCCTCCGCCCATCACTAGATGGCGTCTACATATGAAACTATTGAATATTGGGGCTTTCTTTAATTTGCCTGGCAAAAAAACTTGTACACATACTACGATTTCTTGTATCTGACTTGTTGCCAACCTTATTTACAAATCAGGGTTTAAATATGTAATAAAATGCAAAGATCAACATAAGATCTAAAGATTTAAGTAAAGTCAAGAATGCGCTCTACCGCTACGTGCCTTTAGATTATTATTTTTAAATTCTTACGTAACTTCGTCATTATGTCAGGTGCTGACTGCTGATTGATGTTGTGGTTTGGGTCAATCCAGGCTTCATTTTGAGGAAAATATCTAGAAATATATATCTTACTTAATTTGGATTTATCCGTTTAAGGGTTTACGAAATCAAGATAAAGGAGTTAATATCTTTTTAATGATATGGAAACTTGAGTTTCAGCATTGTTGACTTAAAAATTAACAATGAAATTGCTGTAGAAAGGCACTTATATTTTTTATTCTTGAATTTAAAAACATTATTTTCCGTTATTTTTGGGTAATACTATGGGAGGTATGTTTTTCGCGGGAAAGTTACTAGCTCAGTATCATAGATTGTGTTTACCCATAAAATAATTTTAGTTGTTTTGTTAGACGTTACAGACCTACATAATTCACAATAGTTGTGTCCTGTTTGTTAATAGACGACACATAAACCTATGTATATCTATCTATAGCAATCTTTATGTTCATAGGTTACCTTTACCTTTCAGGACATAGGCCTCCGCCGTATCTTTCCATCTTTGTTTCTCCCTTGCCATTTGTATCCAGTTCCGGCCTGCGTGACGCTTATATATCGTCCACCCAACGCATTGCTGGGTGTCCTCTACCTCGCTTGTTGGCCCATAGTCGCCACTGTATTACCCTTCTTGTCCACCGACTTGAATCCATTCCTGCTATGTGTCCTGCCCACTTCTATTTTTGTCTTTTTATTGTATATGTACCTACCTACATATCGAAATTAAAATATACTACGAACCATTAAATAAATGACTGTACTTACTAGGAAAACACAAATTAATCAACTAGACTAATTGAAATATAACATAATAATTAGCATGACATTTGATGAATGAAGTTCTTGCGAAGATAAGCCTTATAAAGGCATCATTCAAGAACTGGCGACTCTTAGTATTCCTGAATACAGCTTTGTCTAGTCGGAGAGCTGGCCAATGACCTCTGATGGATTTCTAATAACTTTCCTAGTACTTGCATACAATGTAACTGTTCATGTAGTTACGGGTTTTCCACGAGTACCAGTCATTTTCTCAAATTACCTATACATATATTTATACAAGCTCTTTTTGTGAGTACTGTCAGTTTCATCATTAGATCCTGGCTATTCTTGTATAATGTCTAACAAAATTTACTGAAACAATTTAAGAGTAGGTTCAGTCCATGATACTGAACATCTTTCCCCAAATAACATATATTTTAAATTCAAATGTTTTTTGTGATTTCCATACTAACTCTGATCAGTGGATCCGTCAACTTATCTAATCAGTCGGTCAGCGACCATAATTGCAGAAAGGCCGTCGAAATATCTGGCAAAAAAAACTATATTAATCGCGGTAAGTCCCGTAATACTAATTACAGTAATTGTGACCGCGAAACTCTAAAATCATAAACTAAACTAAAGATTTGCAAATTAGCAGCAGCCAATACGTAGGATGGTTCCAAACCATAGTTTTCAAAATTATTCATAATCCTATTTCATTCGCCAAGATGTTTACCACGAGAATTTGGACGATGTTCAGGCAAATCAATTTAAGTTTCCATAAAACGTAGATCACGTCATAAATAGTTAATGACTACTGTAAGGGCGTGCAAAGTGCAAATAACCTTGTTCACACATGTGCGAGAAACAATGTATAATAAATTGTAACAGAATTTGACTGTGTATTGTAGTAAAAGGGAGAATTTTAATATTTTTTCATTTCATCATCATTATTTCTGCTGCAAGCTGCAAAAAGACCACTGCTAGTCATAGGCCTCACCCAAAGATTTCCAAAATGACCGATCAAGAGCGGCCTGCATCCAGCGCTTTCCAGCGATCCTGGTCAGGTCATCTGACCATCTTGTAGGTGGGTTGCCTTACGTTTTGCTTGCTAGCACGCGATCGCCGTTCGAGAACCTTTTTGATATTTTTTTAATATTTTTTAACCAAACTTATCTATCCAAATTATTTAAGAGCTATGCTTCCGTCGGTGGAGTATGAATCTTCTTCCACTTTTCTCTCTCTTCCGCCAGCTGTTTTACTTCGCTAAATGATACGACATTCATTTTCTCCTTTATCTGCTTCATGTAGCTATGTCTCGGTCTCCCTGTCCTGGTCCTCTTTTCCTTTTAATCTTCCCTTCAATTATGTTTTTTTTTTTTATGAAATTGTCGTATCGTATCAGATGACTTAACATCTTTCCTTGTCTATTCTCTATTAGGCACACCAACTCTATCTTAATCTTCAGGACCTCTTCATAGGGCCTATTTTACAACAATTGTGAAACCTATAAAATGAGAATATTGGATGACAGTGAGTAAAACCTCAAGGTTTGTCGGTCCTTTTAAAAAGTAGGGATATCTATTTATAGGCGGAAAAGTCTTGATCAAAATTGGTTAAACAAACTAATATGACTCTGATAATTTTATTCTGTTCAATACATTTTTACAGTAAATAATATTGAACTTAAAAACGTCACAGGCAGAATCTATTCAAAGAAATAGGTATACCTACGTATCTGGAGTGGGTGCTTGATTGTGGGATGCGCTGATTGCAGTGGAATGTTCTAATCTAAACATTTGCGATCTAGATATAAATAGGCTTTTTACAATAATAAGTAGATACATATATGTTAGAATAATAACTCTATGGTACTTTATTAAAGCCCGAATAAGAATGCAATTTCTGGAATTACAAATTGATTAAATATATAGAAGCTATCATTATATCAAGCATATAAAAAATAATCGCTTATATAAAATTATATCGAAAATAACGACTACAAAACTATAAATAAGTAAATAACAATTATAAAGGAACGCTATGCAATTCTCATTTAAATATCTCTTGAATGAAAAGGATTTTTTTATTTTATGTTTATGAATATATCGATGAATCATTCTAATTTATCGTATGTACGAACCATATAAAGGAAAATTGAAAAATTTGGAGGAAAAACAAAGTTTCTACAAAACTTTAGAATAAAACAGATTTAACCAATGATTTATTTATTATTAATCATTATGTATAGTTAATATAATGTAGGTATATTGTATTGCTTTTTTGTGCCGCATAAAGTTTCTCTGTTTATCCGTATGGTTGACTGGGAGAAAATGCTCTTAGCATTAAGTCCGTCATTTGTTAAAAGTATACTTGTACTTTGGAACAATAAAGTTTGATAAAATAAAAAAAATAAAAATATAACGTGGAAGGGACATACCTGCAAAAAATAGAACCACGGGCTCCACTAGATCACAGTAGTATAGTATAGTACCAGTTAATAAAATAATAGTCAAAAAACAAAAAAAAAAGACATTTACACACAAATTTGGCCGGGTGGCAGCAAACTTAAGTACGGAATTGCCATTTTTAGGGTTCCGTAGCCAAATGGCAAAAACGGAACCCTTATAGATTCGTCATGTCTGTCTGTCTGTCTGTCTGTCCGTCTGTATGTCACAGCCAGTTTTTTTCGAAACTATAAGACCTATACTGTTGAAACTTGGTAAGAAGATGTATTATATGAACCGCATTAAGGTTTTGACACAAGAATAGAAGAAAAACAAAAAAATTTGGGGGTTCCCCATACTTAACTGAAACTCAAAAATTTATTTTTCATCAAACCCATACGTATGGGGTATCTATGGATAGGTCTTCAAAAATGATATTGAGGTTTCTAATATCATTTTTTTCTAAACCGAATACTTTGCGCGGGAGACACTTCCAAAGTGGAAAAAAGTGTGTCCCCCCCCCCCCCCCCGTAACTTCTAAAATAAGGGAATCCTAAAACTAAAAAAATATATGATGTTCATTACCATAAAAACTACCAGCGAAAATTGGTTTGAACGATATCTAGTAAGTAGTTTTTTTTATTACGTCATAAATCATAAACAGTAATTTACCTTTCATTCAATCAACTCAAATATAAAATTTAAAAAAACATACTACAAGACTTTTATATTATGTTATTTGCTACTACGGAACCCTTCATGGGCGAGTCCGAATCGCACTTGGCCGCTTATTTTGTTTTCTGTCTGTAATTACGACATCGTCTGCGACGTATATTTTTAAATTGTAGCCGATGTGTTACTCTGATGTATAAACTATATTATTGCAAAGTTTCATTAAAATCCATTCAGTCGTTTTTACGTGAAAGAGTAACAAACATCCATCCATCCCTACTTACAAACTTTCGCGATTATAATATTAGTAGGATTATGTATAATTAAAACACATAAGAAGCAAATGTCCAAGTTTCCATTATAGAGAAAGATATTTGGCCGCAAGCCACTGTCCACACCGCAAACCGCACGCGCGTCACTCTTTATGACGTTATTTTGAAATCGAATCATGTATTTCATATATTGATTTAGTTATGTCTTGAAAGTTAAGGATATAAATATTGTTACATATTATATTACTGAATTATTGATACACAATTGCTCCAAAAAGGGATTTATTGTCAGGGATCATGTCTGTACTGATTTGGATAAAAAGTATGATGGTTAGAAGAGGTACTTACTTTTTTTTTTCAATAAATGAATATTATTTAGTTTTTTTTTATACATACATACATACTATCACGTCTATATCCCTAATGGGGCAGACAGAGCATTTTGGGTCTTGCGGTTCTATGCAAGACCCAAAAGCCACTTTTAGCGTCATGGTGGGCGAGAAGATGGAAAAGCAATCAATACAGTGATGGGTTGCTAGCCGCATCGCCTGTTAACATGATTTGCATTTTTGCCCATTCCCTCGATCGGCTTTTACGATCTGCGTGGGAAGAGAAGCAGCTGGTACATTCTAAGTTTTTTTTATTTCTCCCAGACCAGCATGGGAGTTTTTTTTTATGTATAGCAAAATACAGATATTTAAATAATGAAAATTTTAATGTCTGTATTTTCGTATTACTTCTTTTAAAGTTTAACTTTTTGAGCGTGCTGGGCTATTTAAAATTATAGTATCTCACAGAATGTCGATATACCACTATTATATATTAGATTCAAAATCATGTTCATTACTGCTATTGAAAACAAATTTAAACATTTTTTTTCAAATCAAATAGTAAATTCAATATACTTAATTCAAAATCTTTTAGACTAGGTTTTACTTTAAGGTTTAGTTTTATTTTAGTTTTCTTTGCATCATTTATAAGTAAATAGTACCAATATCAAAAAAATGTCGACAAATCGATTGTCAGCGCGTTGACATAATGACTCGACTTTTTTATCTTTACAGATTGCTTGCTTGCATGCCCCATTATAACGGCTTATAAATCAATCTCTGTCAATTTTTACAACTTTATAAGGGCGATAAAATCTCTCTTATCGATTTTTGCGCCGTTAAATCATTTTTTTAGGGTTCACTTTGAAGAGGTTTGAACCATTTTAGGTTACGCTCTTTCTCTTAGAAATTAGGCCAATAATGTAACTAACTTTGTTTAAATTAATAGGTTATTTTATAGATCTCTATTTATATTTTACTGGAAAACTTAACCAAAATTTGTAGGCAGAAGATTCCCGCTCAAAATAATTCGAAAGAAAATTTACGTTCTAGTCACTAAATAAAACGATTTAAATTGAGCCTAATTTACAAGTTTGGTGAAACTAAACGCAGAAAAGTGAATAAAATATTTTTTTATTAATATCTTTATGGTCCACACGGACATTTAATTACATCTTTAATCATTTATAAAATCTAAATTAAAAAAATACTTACATTTTGTCAATGGTTGGTGTAACGGAACATTAAATTGATCTCAGGTCAAAATTATTTTGGCAAATATTTCAATACATTTATGACATTTAACTCAGATTAAAGAACAGTTATGTTAAGTAATCGTAGTTATCCATCGATCAAGTTTTGAAAGGGACATTAAAATTACGGACCACCAAAAAAGCGCGAGCGATTACCTCAACGAGAATAAATAAAATTATGTATAATTATTCTACAAAAAAAATGTTCGCATTTATGCTCTTTATTGAATACCCGACCAAATCTGGAACGATGATATTTTAAACAATGCAGTTGGTAAGATGGAATTTTAAAAGGTCCTATTAAGGCAATTTCGCTCGCTTATTTGAAAATTGCTTGAGGTTTTGCGAGAAATTATTTTCTTATCAGGCGCTAAATTGCTAATTATTTGCCTTTTATGATTTAAAAATCACTTTATTTTAGCCTCAAATGAAATAAGTTGTAGGCAGTCAATTCTATTTTTATATAGCTTTAAGTTATAAACGAATTATATATGCATTAATATGTGAGCCTGAACGTTGTTAATTAATCAATTAATGATTTAGGTCATTTATTTTTGAATTTTAAGAAGTATTTTCCTCAATATTATTAATATACTGATATCTTTAGACTCATACTAATGCTTTTCATAATATTAAATGTTAATTTTAGATTCAAGTATTTTGTATTTAAATGAGATTTTTATTTTATTTCAAAACTTTTCAGTTTATTATAAGTTTTTATAATGTATGTAGGTATTGGTATAAGCTAATTTACTGATAACTTGCTGTCACAGGATAATATAATTTTATAACAAAATTTCAAAACTTTATTCATCATTTATATTTACAATCCATTTCTATTGCTAACACTATTGTTATTGTTTATAATACTTAGTGCTGCAGTAGACTGAATAAATAAATAAATATATAGGGACAAATTAAACTGATTAAGCTAGTCCCAAAGTTAGTTCGAGACTTGACATACTAACTCAACGACACTATATTTTATAAGAAATACGTATATAGATAAACATCTAAGTCCCACGACAATTTGAAAAAGGCCATTTTCCGACTTGCCCTGACCTGGGATCGAACCCGGAACATTTGGGCGGCGGACTAGCAAGATGACCACTACGTCACGGAGGTCGTCATAATATCTTTGTTATTGTATGTATTAATATCTACTCATAATATATGTACTTTCGAAAACGTGCAAGACATTTATCAATTCCCACAACCCGCTCATAACTTCAGGAGATAAGTATAACGAATTACCAACACACCTTTCTGTTCGATACTTAAATCATTTGTTTTAATCAAATCAGAAGTCACACCCATTCAAGTCCAGTTGTCAGCTACATCGACAGGCCAATAGAGGTGATATAGGACTTCAAGTATGATTATATCGATTAATGTATCGATCATCGGTTTCCTTGTTTAATTTCAGCTGTCGAATGTTGAGAAGTATCCTTGTCAAAATTGAATAGTAGGTATCGGCACCACTACTTGTAGGTATCCACGATCTATTCTGTAATGAAATACATACACCTACTTGTCGTTTCATATCATCATTATCATGTATGGTATATCTCATACTAAAATATGGCTAATTTTACTCTTTCTTTGAGAATGAATTCGTTTATGTAGATATATATTAAGATTAATAAAAAAAAACAATTTAAAAATTTAAATTGTCTTTATAAAATCTTTACAAAAATTGGTATTTCATGTTTTTTTTATGATTTAGTGTTAACTAAAGACTGAAAACGAACTGTCACAGGTACCAGTACTACTACTAGAATTTTAGCCCTTCCATATTATTTCAATATAATTATATACAAATACTTACTAGCTAATTAACAGTATAATAGATAAACTGCAAAAACAGTATCTTTTACGTAGGTAATCTATTAGGTAGGCTATTTGACTGTGATGTTGTTGGTTTCTAAATACTTAACTACCACTGAAAATATTTTTTTATAAACTGCAAAAACAGTATCTTTTACGTAGGTAATAGGTAGGCTATTTGACTGTGATGTTTTTGGTTTATAAATACTTAACTACCACTGAAAATATTTTTTTATAAACTGCAAAAACAGTATCTTTTACGTAGGTAATAGGTAGGCTATTTGACTGTGATGTTTTTGGTTTATAAATACTTAACTACCACTGAAAATATTTTTTTATAAACTGCAAAAACAGTATCTTTTACGTAGGTAATAGGTAGGCTATTTGACTGTGATGTTTTTGGTTTATAAATACTTACCTACCACTGAAAATATTTTTTATAAACTGCAAAAACAGTATCTTTTACGTAGGTAATAGGTAGGCTATTTGACTGTGATGTTTTTGGTTTCGGATTACTTTCCTTATTGATATGAATAATAAAAATAATTTAATCAAATACCTTAAAGCTACCTTTTGCTGGCTACCTAAACCGATGAACACGGATCGACAGAGTAATAGGAGCAAGGATATATCAATAAACCTATTCAGATCTATAAATCATGATTGGAGTCATACATTACGTGTGTAAATTGTCATTTACTTTACATACCGACTGAATTATAGGGGTTTACGTGAAATTATGATTGCTAATGATAAATGGGAACCGAGCGTAAATTATTTGTAATATAAATCGCGTGTTTACTACGTTAGTAATTGATATTTACATAAATAATGAACAAATAGACTACTACATATTATATTATACATACATACATTATAGACATATATTATTTAGTGTACATGAACCAATAAAATAAATAAATACAGTTTCCGATGCGTTGAGTAGCTTGTGTAGGTTCTATTTATCGGTTTCTCCCATCCCTGAAATCGCAAAAAAAAATCTGCGGTTCCATAAAAAATTAAATATCTACCGTTCCAAAACGTTTGAAGTTGCAGATTTTTCTACGATTTTACTAAAACCTCGACATTTAAATTTTTCTTAAACCTTTTACGAGTAGGATAACAATCTAACAACGTTGTGAAAATTAGCAAAATAATGTTTTTCTTACAGTGACAAGATCTTTACCGAGTTTTCACTTAGTTTGTGAGAAGCCTTTACAGAGTTTACGACCTCCGTGACGTAATGGTCAACACCCTAATCTGCCAATCTGGAGGTTCTGGGTTCGATCCCTAGCCAGGGCAAGTTGGAAAATGTTTTTTTTTAAATTGTCCTGGGCCTTGGGTGTTTATCTATATATATTTATTGAAAAGCTATTATATATCTATATACTATATGTATCGTCAAAGATAATATTATAAGTATCGTTAAGTTAGTATCCCATAACACCAGTTTAAACCTACTTTGGGGCTAGCTCAATCTGTGTGATTTATCTATTTATATTTATTTATTTATTCACTTGCTAAAACGTCCAAACACTATAGAGTGGCGATGAATTGTCATTCGAGTGTTCGTTCTATTTTTAGGCCGTCAACAAGGCACACAGACTGCTCATCAACAATCATACGCAATCAATTTGACCCATTCAACGCAAGTACTGAGACAAGAATAAACTGCTTTTGATTGGATCTATCTACAATACCTATTTAAGACCTTTGTTGTTATATTAACAGAAAATAATATTAAATGCTTTTGTTTGAAAATTAATAGATTCTTTAAGATACATTTTTGTAAGAAAATTCGTTTTAGCGCCATCTAGCGGCGAGTAGCGGAGGCGTTTAGTTCAGATTTCTACCGATAGATGTGTATAACTACATGTGGTTGAGTTTTAGTTGGATTTTAAAAGATGGCGTTATATTTAAACTCGATTCGGAAATAATATTTACATAGTAGGTAATTAATCTTAGTACCTAATCCTAAAAAATCGAGCTACAAATCTACCTACATTTTAAGTATTTTATACACACAGGCACAGATAGATGCATGCATAATCACTTAAGTCTTTTGTAGAAAAGACTGCCTAAGTTGCAAGTGTTGCATAATCTAAAACTCGTTCAACCCGATTCATACTCATACTCATTCTCAATCATTTATTGTACTTACATACTTTCTTTGATTAAAGATTGAATAATGTGCTTAAACCTACCCAGGGTTTACTTACGCATTTTTCTTGGGTCAGATGACGGATCCTTTTATGGGCTTGCGATTTCATACCGATTTCCCCCAATATTGGTAATTCGCTTTCTCAAGTTATTTTTTATTAATTAAATAAAAAAGCCAGATGCGATCCATTTAAACCGTTTTCATCTTCTCTTTTTTAACTTCCTCTAACACTCCCTAATTTTGTCCCGTCTACATACATTGTAACATCCAGTTGGAAACTAAATAGTGCTAAATTTTGATTTTAGCGCTTTACACAAAAAAATTAAAACATAATACACCTAGTACTACTAAACTTATACAAAACTATAGGTATTGTTCTAGGATATTAGATATTTTCTAAAGGTCTTAATTTAAACCTCTAGATATAAAAATAGAAAAATTATAAATATTCATGGATATATGTATGTAATATATATGCTTATTTAACTTGTCTCATAAATTTCTACAAAAATAGCTCCAGTGTTTATGGCAAACATTTTCAAGGTTAAAAATACGGTGGCAAATAGCAATATAAAGTGGAAACACGAGGTTAACATCCAAATAAACGATCATACATAATGACGGCCGAGTGTAATAAACGTTACTTAATAGGTGCAAAATTGCAAATTAATGGCTATTTCTATTCACAACATATTCTAATTAACCACCCCTTGAACGTATTTATAAGCAAGGACTGATAGCCTAGCAAGTATAGTACAGAAATTGCTATAAATTATTAAATAGCCTTACCTTTATTGGCATGAACTATAAAACTTACTAAAAAAAATACTAAAAAAATATTTTTTTTCAAATTGACTGAGATAGATTGCTATCTCAACTCTGAGAATAGCTTCAAATAAGGAATATGAAAATAAGTTACAAAAGAAAACATATTATTAATAAAATAACAAAATATTTATAGTTTTATATAGAAGTACTTAATTGGTTTTGATACTAATTTTCATATCAAATAGCCTATTTGAAGCTTTTCTGTTCTGAGTATATATTTAAAAGTCTTGGTAGTATTAGTATATTACGATATTTTTAATTATTAGTTAATTTGAATAATTATGATCATTCAAATGTGACAAAACATACGCTCACAAAAAAGCATGCGATTGATTGTTAGTATGGCTGGTCAACTCCCATGTCAATGAATTCATCAACTGCAATCAAGTTATTTAAGAATGAGAATTTTAATAGCCTGAAGAGTTGCTCGTTGTATGACAACTACGTGCGGCTGAACTGAACAACCGATCTAGTACAAGCGCGGCGTTCGAGCCGGTATAACGCAATTAAGTTGGGACGCGCAAAAATTTAAAAAAATATCGCGAATAATCTTCTTCTTTCTTACTATTTTTATCTACAAGTACGTAGTATTGGTGCCTTTTCTATCCAGCCAGTGTCAAGTTATACATTTCAATAAAGTTTTTGGTAATTTTATCATTTGTTAGTGCGTTTTCGGCAAAGTACCCATTATTTACTTCTGCAAAGCAATTCTCGATAGGACGTTCCGTGTTTCTTCACAAATCTATTTCGGTGTCTGATACGCAAAGGAAATCTCCAGGTGTAATTATGATGGTATTAGATCGGTCGTTAATCTTACAGCCATGACGTAAAGGAAATGTAACAGATGTTTAAATATTTAAGATTTTGGTAAGAACAGGTTGATAGACCAAATTCGTAAAAATAATAAAATGCTAGTTAATCTTTATTTTGAAAACTTAAATAGTGTTTTAAGGAAATACCTTATTTTTGTCACATTTTTCTGCGCTTTAATACAACCTTATAATATTATTGCATTGTCTTTTATGCACCTTTTCGTTATAAACTGAATTAATTTGCATAATTTTAAGAATTATATAAAATAGGTATATACCAGTCTACTAGACTTATTCATTCTGCCCAATCTTGACTTTGACGTACTAACATTTATAATTATTGGTTAAAAATAGTTTTTTAATATCGTCTTTATGAAAATTTCTATTTTATAAGTAAAAAATATATAATAATGGGTTTTCATTGTATTAGCTTTTTACTAGAATGTTTTGCAACATACGAGTTAATCAGTATGACCCTGCATCTTGAAAACAATTTGAATTTTAGACTTTTCATATATGACCTCTTTACGACTCTAACTTACTGAGTGGAGTTCGCGTTACCCAGCTTTTAGGGCAGTAAAAAAAATTTAAAGTTTACTTTACGTTTTTATTTCCGTTCATTCAGTCATTGACGTCTTCTCACGCATTAACGTGGGTACCTAGTTAGTTATCGTAGGTGCAGCGTTAACGCATCGTCGACTCCGATACTATAGCGTCCAGCCTTCAAATCAGATTAGTTTCCGGATTTTTTATCTTTAGTCTTCTATTTTATTCAGTACACTTTTAGATGAATCAGATTCAGTCCTGAGAGTATCAGATCTATCGACAAAGTGGTGAAGATATTGTAAACCAAACGTTGGTATTGTTACCGCAAATAAATGCAAAACACATGTTTTCTGTCTCCCTATTAATAGAAACACATTATTTTAAAAGGGGCCTTATGTTTAGTGGGGTAAGTGATTACTCATTTATTGGATTCATATTATTTTGAGTTTTGACTTGTCAATTCTACAACTTGCTTTCGTCATCATACTCATTTTTAAGTCTTCTTTTGTCTACGTATTTGTACCTACATTGCCTATCTCTGGCATAAGCTATAATTAACGTGAAATGTAATGCATATTGAAAAAAATAACATTACATTTGATGTCGTTAACCCAAAGATTAGTTACAACGTTAATTTCACGGAGATGAAAAAATACTTACTCATGTTCTTTTTTTAAGTTGTAAATTTGCTAATCATCTGAAGTGGGTGACATGTATCTTGATTTATAAAACATATAAGTACTTACATCATGTAACATTCTCACTTCCCGCTCATTTGCATTGAATGGACTATAATAGTAGCTATCTCTCAGAAAATTAATTTCGAGGTTAGTTATCGTTCTTATGTCTAAATAAAGATTTTAAAATATCCGTGCTTCCCTTTAAATATCACAAGTCAACATCTACTTAACTTACTATATTATCGTTTTTGCGTAGTGTTATAAATTAGTTGAAGTATGTTTAGATAATGTAGTTTGGTTGATTTCTGGAGTTTTACTAATAGTAACTTAGGTAACCTACCTAAATCAATAAATTTCTTTTGTCTCCGTTGTCAGTATCGGAAAGTTGTACCAAAAATAAATTCTTGTATTTATAAATAAACGACTCTACTTGATTGACGGTCATGTTATTTTAACCAGGGATAAGATAAATAGACGTATTCTTCAAATTACCAAGGTTTCCTTTACTACTTTCATAAATATCTTCTACACAGATTTCATCTTTGCATTTGAAACTGTTCGAAAATAAACCACTCAGTTTTACTCCCGGTGACATCAACCTTAGTTGTTTTTTTAACAATTGGCTGAGTGTGTGTATTTCGTCGAACAAAATGTGTGTCAAGGATTGATTACCTGTGAAATTTAACGCAAAATTTTCGCTCCCTTAAATGAGCTTTTCTTATTATAAATGAATTTACATTTCATATTCCTCATCCTTACTTTACTTCGGTCCTTTGTGTTTTAATATTTTTTCTGTAATTCTGTGTTAAAAGATGGATAAGATGTGAAGTAAACACAGTTGGAAGTTATTGAGATTCATTACTGTTTTCTTTGGCTTCTATTCCAAAGTTTCAAATGACTGAAAGATTTATAGTCCACTCTGACGTATTCCATTTTCACCGTACATTTTGCAGATTATGGATCGTTACATCACCAACGTTCAGACTAATGGTTTCGGTAGATTCAAACAAGTCGCGATAATGTCAAACCCCATAAATAGCATTAGTCTGTAGTCTGTCAACGTTGAACCTGGCTTATACGTAAGTGACGTCAGTGTGAGGGAGATTATTTAGCTTTTAGATAAAGTCACATACCGTTACGCAATATCTAATCCTAATGAGATACGTTGATTATTAATATATTAAAATATAATCATAATATCATAAGCCTCAATGTTAAAAAAGTATAGGAATCAACCCCAAAAAAACTTTTTCCTTGACACCTTTAGTTTTTTTTTAACAAATACGTCTCTAACAATGATTTTTGTTTGGCAACTTGAGATGTTTCCTACAATTTTAATATTTTTTATTTCTGATTAATAAATTCTTTTTTTTTAAATTAAGCTTATCGAATTGAAATAAAATTACATTTATATACCTAAGCGAGGTGGCTTAGAATAAATTGCTGAGCAACAAGGCGGTCTTTTGTGCATTTCCTAGTTTTTTTTTAAGTATCTTTAATACACTTTCTTGCAATAAATTTTATTGTATTGTAAGGTTTATTATTAGAACTCATATTTATCATCTTGCGAGTGGCAATTGGCAACATTACTGGTATATTTATTGACTATGTACTGTTGTAACTCCTATGTACTGTTCTATCTTTTTAGTATAATTTATTTTCTATGATGGAAAATGACAGAAAATATATGAAACTAAACATATTAGCATAAAGTTAAGTTGTATCGGCTCTAACTTTCAGCAAAAAGATAAAACAAAGCAGTTGAAAATAAAATTGATTTAAGTATATATAATAAATTAGTAATAAGGGTAATTAAAAATGATTGCATAATTAAATCACGTAATTGGTCTCTTAACCTTGACACTTTCATATACTTATTTATTTAAAAATTAAAGGAGCATTGTTGAAGGCTAAAAATAATATCCCACGCAACACATGAATATAATTTGGTTGATGTACATATTTTAGTGAGTACATTGCACCTAAATGTTATTTAAAGCTTGGCAGTGATAAATGTAAGGATAGTATAATTTAATGTTTTGGTGAACATTATACAGATATTATCATTTTTAAATTAAACGTTTAAATTGAAAATATTAAATTTTTTTGGTTAGAAATATTAAGTTGCATTGGTAGAATTAAGCTGATTATTAGTTAAAACAATCGCGATCATACTGAATATTTGTATTGCCTTCCTTTTTTATCTGTTTTATGAAAGTAAAGGTGACCAAATGAATTAAAACATATTTATAAAGCGGTAATTAGAAATATAGAAATATGAATAGTCTATTTAGATCTCTGTTTAAAAATAAAACTCCTTTTTATTTTTTTATAAATAAAAACAAAACAGTAGTTAGCAAAGCAGTAGAAGTAATGCAACCTCCTAGCTATGACACTCCTTTATTACTCACTCAGTATAATTAATGGAAGTCATTGATGTTAAAAATCTCTTGCAAAATTAGGCTTAATGTTGCTGAACGTACTGGGCTCCCATCCAAATCAAATAAAACAGGTCTAGGTCAACTTCAAACTAGTTCGCAGAAGACCGCACTACCGCATGTACGTTAAGGCTGCTAGACATGATTGGCAGAAGATTTTGATTTATTTAGTACATTTTATCCATCAGTCAAAGTGGTACACTGAAGCGGATGTTATAATAACACAAGATTCGATCTTACTTCAATTGGTGTGATTTGTTTCTATTTATTTATGTAGCATACGTACACTAGGCGTATTCCATGCCTATTTCTATCGCATTAACATATTTACTAAATATATGAAGCTCGGGCTCATAAAAAAAACAGTCGAAATTTAATTAAGTAATTTGTATGCTCATCGTTTTATTTTTGCCAAAGAGTCTAGCAGTTGTCTTTGAATTTGCGACGTGACGTGATGTAATTTTGAATCAGTCACGACCTTTAAGTTCCGTACTTTGAAAGGTATAACATGTTAAACGACCTTTACATACGAAACAATTTCACCTACGCATAACTGGTCTTAGATGGTACAAATTCTTATTGTTGACCATACAAGTGTCTGTTAGTCAACACAATAAGTGCATGACAAATGTCAGTCCTTTTATAACTGAACAAGAACGCATGTGTAAATAATTTTCAAAATTATCGCATACTATTTGGCAAAGCCCAGTACCCTCTTGACATATTTAAGGGATTCCATTGCTGTATATATCTACTCTGTTGCAATCTTTTAATGTTATATCACTATCAGAAATTTACTCAGTAAGTAGTTCTAGATTCTTAGTCAAAGCAACATTAAGAATAATTAAGATGTTCTGCAGCGTTTAGTCCTTGCTTTGCCTATTCAGCAGCTTAAGGTAAATGGGATTTTATGCCGTGTTACCTTGCCATTAATTAAGTTTAATGAAAATCAATTAAAACTAAGGTACGGACATGAATGTCTAAAATATGCGTTGTATAACATATTTCGACCTTGCAGTTCAATTCACAGCTGTTTTTTTTATTTTATTTATAACAAATTTAACGTTATTTTTCTTCAAAATTAAAAATACATTACACTACTAATCAAAAGGCTTGGGATCCATTTGTACCTAATTGATATAGATTGCAGTTTATTACTTGGACTTATTAGGTAGCTGATTTATTTTGAAGAACAATAGTCACAGGATCAATGAAGGAACAATAGGTATGTGAAGTAACGCGACCTATTAGGAATCAATAATAATTATAAAGTAGGCACTGGCTGGCCGGTAGGACACGATTATTTCTGTGAGATAGCTTCTAAAAATATGCCGCTATAGAATTGAATGACAACTTATTTTATCTCTTATCTTCTGATAGGTCTGTCGATAAATGAAATAAATATTTTATTGACAGTTAATATCTGTAGATCGATTTTGTTAAACGTGAGACGGCTTAATGTTAAATAATTATTAAGTATGACGTGTGAATAAATAATAATAAATAATAATCGAAGACATGAATAGTGAAGTGAATATGACGCAAGCACATGCAAAGTGCAAAATGGACCATAATTTCAAATTAGAGAAGAAGTATTTGGAACTAAAACGACTAGTTCTGGAGAAAACAGAAGAGTTGAAACGGAGAGACCAAATTATAGCTCTACTTGAAAATGAAATTGATGAAAAGGATGCTACAATACGTTACTTGAGGAATGAAATTGATAAATTCAGACAAGTTGTAAAGCCGTTGACAAGACAAATCATTGATAGTCATAAGAATGGTCTAGAAGAAGAAGAATGCTTAGTGCTAAAAACTCCAGGGGTAGAAAATACAAGAATTTTACCTCTAGGAAACCCAAGACTAAAAAGGACCGCCATTTCTGCTGAACCTTTGTCGTCGCTGACTCAAGATAATGAGTTGAAGCTCGTGAAGATACCGAAAAGTCACAAGTGAGTTATATTAACCCACGATTTTGAGAAAAAAAACAAATCAGTTCTGCTTTTCTAACGCATTTGCCCTTTTTTTGTTTACATAAGTAATAGTACAAATTGCTCTGACACGAACTAACGATATTGTATAATGCAATATATACTGGAACAAACTGTTCAAAGTATATTCATTCGTAAGTACTGTACGAATTAATATATACTTCGAAAAGTTGAGACTAATATTATTAAAACAAATATACAGGTTATATTTTGTATGCACCATTACTACTTTTACCATTTATTTACCAATGTAAAAGTCTATTAAAAACAAATAATCTCAAGTGAAACAGATGGTAATAACTGGATTGTCTGTTTCACCCTAAAGACATTAATTCTTTAAGGGTTCTCTGGCGACAAGACACTAGAAACAAAAATACCAAATACAATTTGTCGTACCGTATCACTTACAATCCGTCATGAATCAATCAAGGTAGTAATTGAATTTCTTCTGTGTAGATACAGGCATTTGCGTTGTTCCATCGAGGCCGACGTGTGTTAGCCAGTGTGCCTTCGAATGGACCCATTTGGTATAATTACGTTCGAACTTTATGTGTCCTCGCCATCGGCTATATCACGAAGCGACTGTACCACTGATAGTTATTTATGACAGCAATTTCGCTGATGATTTAAGAAGAGATAAAATCTAAATGAATGATTGGCACCTTAAATTATCCGTAATTATTATTTTCTAAGATGCATCCTGTGAGTATAGCTTGACAATAGCAGCAAAACTATATATGTCATCTTATTATGAAATTATTATTCTGTAAACCTTTGGCGAACCATGTTGCTTTTATGAAATTATATTCAAAAATAGTTTGGTAAAAGTTACTCAATTCAAAACAACTTTTAAAAATATGTCTTTTTGAAAGCTTGATATATTTCTTTATCAAAAAATTAAGACTCCGTTAGGTAATTTGTTATAAATACATTAATTGAAACACTTATTAACTTGTAAAATGCTGTCTACAAACTAACTTGTTCTATAAATGACAGCGTATTTATTACTGTCTTGTAGCAGATTGACTGATTGTAAACATTTTATTGAAATCATACGATCTCGTAATTCTCTCTTTTGATCTGACATATTTAAAGATGTTTTATAAATAAAATATTTTCAAAATACGAGTAACAATCTGTTTATACTTTAAGTTTCATAATTAGATTAATGTAGTAAGGCAATTTTTATTACATAATTCATAAAAACTGCAAAAACGACTTTAAAATCTTTAGTTTGATTGTAATCTTTATTTCGAATGTGTTGCTGTTCATCACTAGGTATTGTAATTTGATTACTTTTATAAATAATTTTAGTAAAATATTAATAACTGTTGTGGAATATCAGCTACTTACATATGTTATAAGATAAGATATTAATGAAATCACATATTATATCTCTGCCCGTTCTTGGCGCGACGGTTGCTTCCTTTGCTGCCGTTTTTTAAAGCCCGCCGTCTGTGTTATGGCTCTTTCCACTTTGCAGTCTTCGCAATCTTTGGTTGTGTGAAAATTTACAACAATATGAACCTGTTTTAGGTCTGGCCTTCTGCCTAGAGAGTCACAGTCATTTACAAAAATATCTGACAGTATAATCTGTGGCCATCAAGATAATTAAATTTAACAAAAACCTAAATCTGAAATTTGGCTTCAAATCAGTTCCTTTTAGGCAGAAACTCCATTAAAGATGAGAATTCATTGTGATCCCACTACCAAAGTAGAGTGGATCTTAAGAGTATTACATAAATCTTTTATTATTTTTGAAACACTCAAATTACCTTACTATGAAGTATAGGCAGATTAGGCAGTAAGGTTTTTATAATAATGTCTTTTATAATATTTAATGAAAAAAAAGAAATAAGAACGAATAAAACTAAATTAAGCTATAAAATAAACTTTTACTAAATTTTGCTAAATTAAAATAATGTCTTTGTAAATTAAATGTAGCCATAGCTACCCGTAACTAAAGTATATTGATGAGAGTAAGATATCTCAATTACATTTGTATTTCAATTATATACTAGTAGTTCGCCACGAACTTAGACCTCGCGATTATTATTTATATATTGCTTTTTAGTGCATTTCGATTTGAAGTTGGATATTCTTTTTTCAAAAAGTTTTTTTCTTAAAAATAGTGGTCAAGCAAGACATCGGCCTTGTAACTCAGAAGTCGTGGGTATGATTCCCACGGGAGACATGCATTTTTAAGAAAGTTGTTCAGCAAACCGGACTGAAGTCACCCTTAAATAGTTTCAGTACCTATATTTTGTAAGAAGATTTGTATTGTATATCCGTCACGGCTCAGTCGGCTACTTCTAAACCCGTTCAAGTATAATGTATAAAACAAAAAAGTTGTTCAAATAAAAAAGTGCGCTTTTATAATGGCAACAAAAAAGTCTAGTGACATTTTTGCAAATATTTTGAAACGGCGGATGTATGATAGTTTTAAAATTTTAAATCCCCATATTTCCGCCATTTTGAAAAATTTGAAAAAATGGCTCGACGCAAAAATTCTATTTAGTTGCTGAACCTGCTTACAAAATTTCATGAGAATCGGTTAAGAAATGCGACCTGTAGGCGAGAACAGACAGACAGACAGACAGACAGACGGACAAAAGAATTTTTGGCTAATCTCGAAACTGAGACGCTTCGCTCGCTCGGTCAATTATATTGTAAAAAAAAACGCGAACGTGTTTATTGAGGCAACGCTGCTAATTTCATAAACTATTATTTACGACACCAATTTTGCTATCAATTTTCCAATTTACTTATCGTAAATGGGAAAATTGCCTGTAATCTTCTATGATATTGAATATTGAAATATGGACGACAAAAGCGACTCTGTTTATAGTAGACACTTATCTATAAATAGGATATCTAAAGAAACTTTAGGTATCCGTTTAAAAAAAGTACTTGCAAATGCCTAATTTCTTAAAACATGCGATTTTTTTGATTCTTTGGTTGAAGTCGTCATCATCAATTAATTTAGGTATCTTATATCGGTGGAGCATTTTCCGCTAAATGCTTGACCTCCCTATACGACACGACTTTTGCCCTTTATTTCATCCATGATTAATCTTCGCTTCTTGATCATTTCTTTTTCTCTTTTGGTTGAAGTCAGTTACTAATAAAAAAATACTGTTTTTTTAAACTTAAGGTCTTTATTAATATAAAATCCATTACAGTCTTTAACACAAAAAATAATAATACAAAAATTACAAATAAAATAGAGATTCCAACGCGTTGCCAGGAGGCTTAGGGTTCCCAGTAAGCTAACAGCATTGCCTCTCTGCACTGCCATTGAAATTATTTGGGCGAAAAAACTGCTAGCCCTTGGACTACCCGTAACCTCCCGGAGCGGAGGCGCGCTGAAATTTTAGAAATTACTTAGTTTTTTCCTTAAGCTAGGTATAGCTATTTAAGTCCTACTGCTTTCCTAAATGAGTTTTAATATAAGGCTGTATAAGATTGTTCTTTTACAGCCACGTCGCCAGTCTAGTGTAAAAACCAAAACTAAAATGTATTTTTGGCTAAATCACTAATATATATGTAGCTTGTTTTAAGTTTATTGTGGATTCTCTTTAGAGGAGCATAGAAGGGAACTATGTAGAGTATTTTGACTAAATTTATGTTATTGACAATATTTTAGATCTATTTCCATTTGCAGAATTTAATCTACTTGCCTCATTTTTTTTATAGCTTCCTTAATTTAATTTAGCGTCTTTATTGTTGCCTGTTAGAGATTGCTTTAGCGATAACCTCTTTGTGTACTGTATTGTGCCTTACTATTTGTTTGTATATTTATATTAGTGTATTTTTGTGTGCGTTCGTACTAGGCACCTACCTATTATGTTTTTGTATTCATCATTTATCAATCTCATTTGTTGTTGTTTTAGTTAACCTACCAAATTTCTCTTTATATTATGGTTGAATCAAATATGGTAGAAAGGAAGGTATTTTTAATCTAATAGTTTAATTTTTTCTTTTTATAGTATAGTAGGGTAAAACCGTAATTATTAGTCACACAACCAAGCAACCACGTCTTCTTACAACCAAGGATGCTCAAGACCGTGCGAAGTGGAGAAGAAAAAGTCGGAAAGCGGACTCCGGGCTCCTCAGCATTACTGATATGAGAGAGTCTCGCGACAGAAATCTTGATCAACTTCCAAATGTCCTTTTTGAAACCATTTTTTTTCATCCTGTTTTCTATCGTATTTGAATTCCAAAATATGTCCAAACCAACCTGTATGTTGGGATCATAGAGTACCATAATATTACATATAATATAACGTTGGGATCTACTTTACTTACTTTATAAATCATAGGCAACTAATGATGAACTAGATTTTGAATTTGATTCTCCTCGGAAAACACAAACACATCAGGGGGGTTACTCCATACAATAAAACGGTAGTCGTACGATAGTGACGTCCTATTTCTATGTCAAACTAAATTACACTTTATCATCATAAGTTAGTGCGCAATATTGCTTGACACTGATACGCGGATACGCAGTAACGTAACGTGTGTCTTGCGTACGCTTTTGGAGTAACCCCCCTGGTTTTATAACCTAGGTACCTATAAAATAAATCTGATTTTATATCAGTAGTACACATTTTGAGTTCCGAATATATTTAATTATCTTTAAAAAAATATATTTTATTTACAGATCCCGGGAGTTAATAAAGGGTGCGATCCTGGATAATGACTTCATGAAGAATCTGGAAATGACGCAGATCCGCGAGATCGTGGACTGCATGTACCCCGTCGAATATGCTGCCGGTAGCCTCATCATCAAAGAAGGCGATGTTGGCAGCATTGTCTATGTTATGGAAGGTAAGAAGAATGCCATATTTCTTGAACTTCATTATACCTTTAAAAATCATTTAAAGTATCCAACATAAGTATTATATGTACCTACGTTATACTTAGTTTGTTACTTTGGTTGGAGCCTTGGGAAGAAAATTTGACGAAAATGAAAGAAAGAGGTGTAAGTCTAATACAACGGTAAGGGACATACTCGTATCGAACCACGGAGTATATTAGATTACTTGAGTATAATAAAATTAAAATAACAATTTATGAAAAAAATTGGCGCCAGGACAATTTGTAAGGGAATTGCGAATTTGTTTTTGGTTTTTTGTCTGTTATTTTAATTTTGTTATACTATAGTGATCCAGAATAGCGTGTGGTTCGATTTATTACGGGTACATATGTCCCTTCCACGTTGTATATCCAACAGAAAGATTGTCCCACAATATTCAAATCAAGCTTTTATTTGTTTCTACTAATGATTACTTATACCAGCTTATATTACCAACAAAACTATCTTAAAATAAGAATAGTTCTAATCTAACCTGTCTACGATTTTTGCCAACTCCGTGGTAGGATTATTTTTTGGTTTTTTATGTGTAATATGCTGCCACCTACATTACTCGGCGTAAGTTTTAACTTAGTGTGTACAGTTTAGTTTTAAAATAAATTACCAGATGGCAGCCGTTGTCTTAGTGAATAGTTATAAAATATGCCAATAGATGGCGCCCGAATAAGCGCCACCTGGTATCGAATAGCCTAACTAAACTGGTTCATAGTCTTTACAATAGATGTCATTGAGTTTGATGAAAAAATTCAAAGACAATTGCTATTCATTTCTCATAAATTCCAGATTTATGTAATTTCTGATAAATTAATAGGTATCTATGTAATTTATTCGAAATATGATTTAATGATGAAAACTGTATAACCAGTCAGACCAAGTGTTTTCATTATTTACAGTTTAGGAAAGTACATTTGGCAGAATTAAAAAAGTTCGTGGTTAGCTATAAAATACGAACGCTTTTAAAACTTGTGATAATTTTTAAATCTTCATACAATAAAGAAAATCAGTGTAGTATTTATTTTGATAACGATTTTGAAGTAGGTACTTACCTACATTATGCGTAAGTGCGAAATAACGTCACCCTTAATCTAAACCGAGTTACTAAAAAAGAAAAGCCTTAGATTAAGGTGTATCGAATCGAACGACACCATAATTGCTTCATTTCGTTAAAGATTAGGGCAATGTAAACGTTATCGCCCAAAACAATATTTCAGAAGGAAAAATAGGCAATTCCTCTAGGACTTGCAACTCTCTTTATCGCACAATACGGGTCGGGAGGTAAGCGGCGTGAAACAGATATCATTTTTGGAAAAACCTACTCGCGACGCTTATCGGCACTACATAATCCTCTTATATGACTAGGTACCTATCTATAATTAAAATTAGGGCACCTCTTACGACTTAATTTTACCCTAACCAATAAACAGCCTTAGTTTTCACGTTTACCTACCTGAATCCGTAGCGTAGCTACCTACATAAATTGACGACCTCCGTCCGTGGTGTAGTGGTCACCATGCTAGTCCGCCACCTAGAGGTTCCGGGTTGGATCCCGGGCCAGGGTAAGTTGGAAAATGGCCTTTTTCAAATTATCCTGGGTCTTGGATGTTTGTTTATAAATGTATTATCGTTGAGTTATTATCCCATAACACAAGTCTCGAACTTACTTTGGGGCTAGCTCAATCAGTATAATTTGTCCCTATATACTTATTTATATTTATTAATAACAGTTATGTGTTTAACACTGACAACGACATAGCTACTACTTTCGTTAAACACTAAATCAAAGTAAATACATATTTTCTAACACCATAATAGACATTTAACAGGTTTGTGTTTTCAAGCTACTTAACGGGTAAACCTAAGAAGTAGCGTGTAGCTACGTACTTTCTAGATGTGCTTGAGAAAGCGGAAAACCCGGAGTGATACCTCCACTTTTCTAATGCCCAGTCTACACTTGCATTAATTGATGCGTGGTATGGAATTATCTAGGTCTACGGGCTGCAGAATTTTTAATGAGCAATTTACAATGCATAACGTACTGAATATGTAATTTTCGATGTAGGTAGGGTACCTAAGTTGTTCAGAAGTTTGGATCTCGACATTGAGATTGATGAGTGTTAGATAAACCAATCCCTTTTTAGGGTTCCGTACCCAAAGGGTAAAAACGGGACCCTATTACTAAGACTTCGTTGTCTGTCCGTCTGTCCGTCTGTCTGTCACCAGGCTGTATCTCAAGAACCGCTATAGCTAGACAGTTGAAATTTTCACAAATTATGTGTTTATATTACAACAAATATTAAAAACAAAATAAAATAAATATTTAAGGGGGGCTCCCATACAAAAACCTTGATTTTTGTAGATAATGGTACGGAACCCTTCGTGCGCGAGTCCGACTCGCACTTGGCCGGTTTTTATAATTGACTTTCTCAATATTTGTTGTTGTCTAGTTATCAATTCGTCACGATCTTTTTTTTGGGTATATTCACCAATTATTCGAAGACGCCTGGACCGATTTGGATAAATTCTTTTGTGGTCCAATAGAAAGTTTATCAAAATCGGTTGTATACCTGGCTTGGCGGTGATGATGAGGGATCGGATATTCCAGTGCATATTTACCTAAACTTCGAGGAGCAACATAACATGAGTGGATAATACAACCTGGAAAATTTTAAATCATATTTATAATACAGGGATTTCTTAATCATGAGTTGTTATTTTATTGCATAAAAATAATAAAACTTTAGGTAAAAGTTTTTGATTAAAGGAAGTTAGTCCATTTCCTAGAGTTTCTTGTAAAAATTATGTCAAATAACTCAACTCTAAAAATATAATAAATTATGATTCAGTCAATAAGTTGTATCCGATTTCTTTTATTATTTCAATGCAATAAAGTAACAACTCATGATTTTTAAATCCCTATATTATAATTAATATTTAATATTTTCGAGGTGGTATTATTCACTGCTGTTATGTAGTTCCTCGAAGTTTAGGTAAATATGCACTGGAATATCCGATCCCTGGTGATGATATATGATTTACAGAAATGAGCATATTTCTAACTCCGTCAGCATAAAGTCTAGAATTTAGGTATTTTGGAGTTAGCTAAATCTGTGTGATTTGTCTGTATCCGTCTTATTATAAAACACAGACTATCTTTGTTACTAGGTTTACCACAGGTTTAAACCATTATCCGACCAAATCAAGTTGACATTTTCAGATGAGACAGTGGCATATGACTAGATGTCAACTTGATTTGGTCGAATAATGGTTTAAACCTAGTAACAAAGATAGTCTGCGTTTTATAATAAGACAGTAAATGTATATCCTATCCTACTAATATTATAAATGCGAAAGTGAGTTTGTATATTTGTGTGTTTGTTTGTTACCTCTACACGCTTCAACTACTAAACCGATTTGCATGAAATTTGGTATGAATAAAGTTTGAGACTCGGGGAAGGACATAGGCTACTCCTTATCCCGAAATTCCCACGGGGAGCGAAGCCCGCGGGTACAGCTAATTTATTATGTCTACCAAAATCCTTGAAGAAACCAATTTTCAGAACGCACGGGTTAGTCATTACATAACTTTTCCAAAATCTCGCGGTTAGTGAGTCACATAGTGACTAACCAAACAATACGATACGTCATTGAAAAGCTGAAGTGTCCGCTGTGACATTGACCATGTCGTAACATAAATTGAATTAAATTTGCAATACTTTGGATACGGACCATTAAATTTTAGTGTGTTTTTATTGCCTATCATAAGTCGTGAGAACTAATTATAATGATTTTATTTGTTTTCGAGACATGAAAACATGAAATAATCAAGGATATCGTAAACCTTTGAACGGTTACTAATTTATTTAATAAAACTTTATTGATCCACAATTAAAATTGTTTACAATTGGCGGACTTAATGACTAAGTATTACCATAGATTTAATAATTACTACGTATATATTGTCTTTGGTATTACCACAGAGTAATAATATACTACGTACAAGAGAAATGAAATATAGAGATTAGCAGACAAAATTAAAACATATTTATCCATTTAAAACAATATTAGTTACAATACCATGGAGTAGGTACTAACATAGGCTAGGTGTTCTAGAGGTCAATTTTTTAATTCAATCGATTGAAATCGTGCACTATTTCTTGATTTCTCATTTCTAAAATGCAATTGCTCGTATTGTATTCTATTCATACGTTTGAAACTGGCTGTTTCATTGGATACTGGAAGAAATTTTAGGTCTGTATATAGTCTCAGGGTACTAGGCTAGTTGTATCTTTGACTGCTCTGTTTAAATATATAAAAATTCCGCCTTTTTGTATTGTACCTAAGTAAGTACCTATATAATATTGTTATATCATTTTAGGTCCATATTTTTACACTAGCTGATGCCTGTGACGTCGTTCGCGTGTCATTTTTATATTTCTTATAGTTTAGCTGGACCATTACGGTTCTGCATCAGGTGTTCCATTTCCCAAAATCAGTTAGACCCTGTATGTTGCCTAGGCTTAATAAATATATTACGATAAAAGTTTCCTTCGAATCCATACTGTTTTTCTTGAAATAAGTAAATTGTGTAAAAAAATCTCTATCGCCCCAATTTTTTTTGTAAATATATTCAATGTAAAGATACATTTTTTTAACTTTATTATAAATATGTATAGATAGTCAGGGTCATGCAGTTTTTATCTACTATATAGAATGTTTTCAAAACTCTTCCGTGTCATGTCTCACAATGCCATGTAACGTAATGACATCACTGAGTCCGTATGGAACAAGGATAAAAACATTTTGATGCTAAAATCGGATCGGTATTTCGCTAAATATATTGCAAATGCAAAATTGTGTGTATTTGTTTGAGTCCGACACTTAATTCCCGTTATATGCATGCGGACGAACTCGTAAGCTAAATCATGACCTACAATCACCTAGTTTAAAGATTAAAGTAGGTATTTCATTGAAATTATTACATAATAAAAGTGAATAGATATTTTACTATCACAATACTTACAAATAAAATTTTAACTCTATTTCTAAGTAAAAAAAGAAAAATATTTTGTCAAATACGAATTTATTACTTTTAGAAACCGCAACTAATTTCGCTAGATATTATTGAAGAAGCAATATTATAAAGTTACGTTTTATAATCTCAAAACGCTACGTAAATGACATTATTTGTTACACCACTAAATTGATAAGAGACAAAGCTAAAATTAACAGAGATCGATTTAGAATTAAATTACATTTTCTAAGTCATAAACCTCATAATCGAGCAATAAATGAAGTGAAAATCAGCAATACAAGGGCAAAAAGGTTAACTACGCCCACGCGTGGTAATGGTGACTCCTCAGGTGACTCACTCGAATAGATACTTTATAACTTCTACATTATATAATAATATAACATAACAATAACATATGTCTAAGATTTTTTTCATGTGCTGATAGTAAACACAAATTTTCCCATAAAAATATTGTGAGCTTGTTAACACCATTTTCGATTTAGGGATCCGTTTCTGAAAATATTCGGTTTTGTAGTGTAAATTTTCTTTATCGTCAAGTGTGGTCCTTTCCCCGCTGTGTCTTCTAAACGGTTGTTGTATATAGATACGTGACAAAAATGTAGAAATATAAAGACAGGGCAGTAGTAATATAAAGAAGTTTCAAACAAAACTATCATAGCTAAGTAGGGTTTACAAATAGTTATAGACTTATAGGCGACCAACTTATAAAATGTACTCTGAAAAGAAATATCATTCTAATTCAATATAAAATTCGTTTTTTAGATGTTTTAGTCCTGTGAACTCAAAGTCGGCATTCGCAACTACGGAACCCTACATTGCGCGTGGCCCGACATGCACTTGTCCGGTTATATATATTTCAATATAGGTACATTTCTTGGAGAAAGTTGTTCAATATCATGGACTGAATTCAGTCTTAAAATAGTTTCAGTATATTTTGTTACATACTATATACACTAGTAACTAAACCTCACAATGTTTTCTTAACCGGAAGCAAGTAGTGGTCGATGAAATCAGTCAGGCCTAGCTGGAATCGAATCATTTCCGATTCCGAGACTTTTCGATTAAAGCTTTAACAGTAAAGTCCCCTGTAGCACGCACTTCGTCCATACAAAAAAGCAAACGAAAAAATGTTTTTCAACTAAATCATTTTTAAACTAAATAGAATAATATCTGACCTCAATGATGTTTTATTGTTGTTAAAAGGATTTTTTAAATTTGAAGTTCTGTATCTTTAGCTATTGCAAATTTTGAAAAATAAAGAACCTATTTTAGACCTTTCTATTCTTTTATTGTGTTAGTAATGTACATACATATGTAATTTATGCTTTAATTGGTAAAATAATGTGTGTACAGAGCCTAAAAATATGTACCATCCATTTTATGCGAATAAATGATTTGATACATACATAATATCACGCCTGTTTCCCACAGTGGTAGGCAGAGACTATGGACCTCCACTTGCTACGATCCTGACAAACCTCTTTAATGATTTGATTTGATACAAAATATCATTGAGATCAGAAAATATTTAGGAATGAAAAAACATTTTCACTTTTTGTATGCACGAGTGCATGCTTACCTTTACTTCCTTCTTAAAAGTAGCGTAACCAGCCTAGATGCTACTCTACAACTGGCATCGAGGTAACTACTACCACGTGCGATGACTCACTTAACTACATACTTTGTCATTTGTATAATATAAAAAAAAATCATAATGTCCAAGAATGATCTAAGATGATAAAAAATAACCAGTTTTTGCCGTAAGCAGCCAGCGCGTCCGGCTATCGTTACGTAAACATTATACTTCTAGCCAACAAAATAATATGGTTGTCATAATTTCGTTACTGTGTCTACAAGAGATAGTAAAAGCATAACTTGCCTATGTCATTATGTTGCGAACGGTTTTCAAGTAATATAATATGTTGATACATATACAGATTAAAGTGGCTTGTGAGCTGAGTATGTATATAATAAACTAGTATACTTCTGATGTCAAAACAAGATGGTCTTCATAATAAATCACTATAGTTTTTAGGTAAAAAACACATAATATTCACATATATCAAGTAATATTTTAAATAGTTCCAGATAACTTATTTATTACACTCTCCATAATCTTATACCTTTAAACGAGCAATTCTTGTATGTATATATATTTATTTATAAATTTCTGTGATCTCGAAAACGGCTCTAACGATTTTGCTGAAAATTTGTATATGGGGGTTTTCGGGGGTAAACAATCGATCTAGATTAGTTTTATGTTTGGGAAAACGCGTGTTTTCGAGTTTTCATGCGTTTTTCTTTCCACTCAGAATATGGTCGCTAATTTCGTCGCGCCGCGACCGTCTTGATTTAGCTCAGTGGTTAAGGATAGCGACCGCTAGAAAGAGTGTTACGGGTTCGAATCCCACTCGGTGACTTACTTTTGTTTTTTTTTATGTTAAAGTTTATATTTTTTTTTTTGCATTGTTTTTAGACAAGTTTAAAAAAAATAGTTAATGTTTGAGATGTAACCGAGCAAAGCTCGGTCGCCCAGGTACTGTTACTTTTAATCGTTATTGTTGAATACTTTAAACAAAGAAGCTTCCCGCCATCTGTCCCTCTCTATGTTTGTACGTCTCTATCTTCTACAATTCGCAAAAGATTTTTATACGGCTTTCATCTATAAATAGAGTGATTAAAGAGCTTTATGTGTAATAAATACCTGTGTAAAGCCTACCGCTGGTGTATGTATGTAAATTGCTTATAATATCATTACAATTCAAGTATGTACTCTCAAACACAAGAACATAAACCTGACATTATAAATTGTTACGAAACTGGAAAATACCTCGTTTCACATTCAACGCAGGCCTTGAGTGGTCCTGGCGAAAGGCGCCTGAGTCGCCTGACGCCTCTTTGTGCAACACGATGTCATTCTAAAAAGTGCATCAACTGGATTGTTTGTGTGCTTTCTGAAGCACGGAGAAGTTCGAGAAAATTTTATCCAAGTGCAGACCTCTTCCGGGGTTGCTTAACTTACGTTAGGGCTACGCAATCCTTACAGGCAACTGATGTCTCATACAATACATGTTGAGGTGCACCGGACTCAATTATACGTTTGTTTTCTTTGACTAATTGCTTCTGGTGAAAAATGCCGTGAGGAAAACTACATATACTGAACTAAACTAAATTAAACTCCAAACCACCTAAATGACTAATGTGTAATAATGACTATTGTTACTAAAAGACAGTCATTGAGTTACGTCACAAGCATTAGGTACCTATCTCGAAAAATCTGACTCTAGCGTAAGCTATTAACCCACTCGCTTAGATAGAAGATTGGCTAATATAGTTTCCTAAATGCATCACTTATTGTGATACGATTCCTCAAGGTTTTGGCCTACATTTCACGATTTGTGCAGAATATTAAGCAGGTAACAAGTATGAAGTATTAGATTTTTAGGGTTCTGTACCCAAAGGATAGAAACGACACCCTAATACTAAGACTGCTCACCAGGCCGTATCTCATGAACCGTGATAGCTAGACAGCTGAAATTTTCACAGATTACCTAATATTTCTGTTGCCGCGATAACAACAAATATTAAAAACATAATAAAATAAATATTTCATTGGGGCTCCCGTCAACAAAAGTGATTTTTATTGATAACTATCTGTGCCCGCGGGCTTTGCTCCCCGTGGGAATTTCGGAATAAAAACTATCATATGTCTTTCCCTGGGTATCAAATTATATCCATATCAAATTTCATCTAAATAGGTTCAGTGGCTGAAGTGTGAAGTGGTAAAAAACAAACAAACAACAGTAGGATGGTACGGAACCCTTAGTACGCGAGTGGAGTCCGACTCGCACTTGCCCGGTTATTTTTTCCACTCCAGCTTGTAAAATATTTATGGCACTTTAAATACTTACTTGTAATAAACCCTAAAGGTGAAGCTTATTTTTAGCTTTGCCGTTTACAGTACTTTATTATTACTTTTATTTGCGTCAAGGGTTTTTTATTATTTATAATAATTAAATTTTAGTAATAAAACTGGAATTTATATAACTACATTTCTTATTTAACATGGTTATAAACATGTAATTTATTTCCCAGTGCAGTATACAACGTGGAAGGGACTACCCGTAATAAATTGAACCACAGGCTTATACTAGATCACTAAAGTATAATGTTAATGAAATAATAGTCAAAAACAACAAAAAATAAGCGGCCAAGTGCGAGTCGGACTCGCCCATGAAGGGTTCCGTAGTAGCAAATAACATAATATAAAAGTCTTGTAGTATTTTTTTTTTAATTTTTATATTTGAGTTGATTGAATGAAAGGTAAATTGCAGTTTATGACATATTAAAAAAAAACTACTTACTAGATCTTGTTCAAACCAATTTTCGCTGGTAGTTTTTATGGTAATGTACATCATATATTTTTTTTAGTTTTATCATTCTCTTATTTTAGAAGTTACGGGGGGGGGGACACACTTTTTTCCACTTTGGAAGTGTCTCTAGCGCAAAGTATTCGGTTTAGAATAAAATGATATTAGAAACCTCAATATCATTTCTGAAGACCTATCCATAGATACCCCACACGTATGGGTTTGATGAAAAATATTTTTTTGAGTTTCAGTTCTATGTATGGGGAACCCCCAAAATTTATTGTTTTTTTTCTATTTTTGTGTCAAAACCTTAATGCGGTTCACATAATACATCTACTTACCAAGTTTCAACAGTATAGGTCTTATAGTTTCGGAAAAAAGTGGCTGTGACATACGGACGGACAGACAGACAGACAGACATGACGAATCTATAAGGGTTCCGTTTTTGCCATTTGGCTACGGAACCCTAAAAAATCGACATTCCCATTCAAATTGCCAAGGCGGCAGCTCACTTTCGTATAAAAAGGCAATTTTTTTCTGTTATTTTATTTTCATAATACTATTATAGGTAGTGATCTAGTATAGCCAGTGGATCGATGTATTACGGGTATGTCCCTTCCACGTTGTATTACAAAAAGTCCAGTACAGTTGATTTTAATTTACTTTAACTATTTCTATATAAAACTTTCTGTAGATATCTATCATGTTATGGCACAAATGCAATTTCACTACATAAATCCAACTAAGTTCTTTATAAAACCAACTCTTACGTAGAAAGTCAGCAAAAAGCTTATCCAAGAGAAATTCCCTTTTACCACAGAAGCCCCGCAATATAGGACAAACCACATAAGCTTAATGCAAGTGGTTTCGAGTTTTACACCACAAATCAGAACAATCTCACATCTTATTTGTTGGTGGAACAAATGGAATAACTGTCCGGTGATTTTCTGCCAACTTGAATGCAATTTTGAAAACTGTAGTTTTGTAGTTGTACGTGAACGTAAGGTGTTCTACTTTGCGTGAACTGCAACATTTTATGTAAGTATTATTTATACAATGTGGAAGGGACATAATTATAATAATTCAAACCACGGACTATACTAGACTACTATAGACTATTTTCGTATGGAAATGTTGATTTTTTTGACCGGGTGATTTGCATAGGAATATCGTTTTATTTTTGTTTTATGACTGTTATTTCATTATCATTATTGACCGAGCGAGCGAAGCGAGCGAAGCGTCTCCGTTTCGAGATTAGCCAAAAATCTGGGGGCACGGCAGTGCCCCCACCAAGTCGAGCAAAAAAGCGTCACGGCCGTACCATCCTTTTCTCGAAGCAATTCAGGCCATTTTCGACCCCCTGTAACTTCGTTGTGGATAAAACTAGAAGACTGAAATTTTCAGTAACCATGCAGGCATTGTAAAGACACGGTATATTTTAAATTTCATTCAATTTAAACCAGTATTTTAAGAATTATAACGGGTCAAATTTCTTAATTTTGTCACTCACTGACTCACCGATCATCAAAATTCTAAGGCACTTCTAGCAGACCTAGAAGCTTCAAATTTGGAATATAAGTAGTGTTTGGTGTATGAATCAAGGAAAAACTAAAAAATCTAGAAAAGACCGCCAAGTCTTCAGTTAAATTTTTCAATATTGGCTTTATTCGTAACGATGTTTTACGGCAGTTATTATTATTGCGTGCGAAGCCGCGGGTTTAAGCTAGTCCCATACAAATATAGGCGCATGGTAGTGCCCCTGCCAAATCGAGCAAAAAATGTGTATTCCCGTCATGAAAACACGTGTAAATTAAATTATTTAATGCAAAAAAAAAAATGGTTGCCTGTAAAGTCGGTTTTACGGGCGAAGATTTTACGTGACAACGTAGATAACATAGTTGAGTGGGAGAGAGACGCAAGGCATTCGGCGGGCCTCTCTCTCGTTCGGTGACTCATCGTAACGTTACCGAGCGTTACACTTTTTCATAAGTGACTCCCAGCCGCAACCTAATTTAAGACGTTGTCACGTCAAAACGTACCTACGTGCGTATTCGTACTTATTACGAGTGCGTAAGGTTGTAAATTAATTATTATACCACGCGCTGCGGTGCTAGCGAGTGAGCGCGGGCAGTTACTACGCGCTGCGCGGTGCTAGCGCGAGGGCGCGGGGCGGGTACAGTGGCGGGGCGCGCGGAAAGGTGAATGCATGGTATAATAAAACAGGTATTCTCTTCCCGAGATGGAACTTGACTACGTCACAAAGTGTTGCCACTGATTGTTCTTTTTAGTAAATTGAAGGACTTTCTTAATTAGTTCACTAATATTTAAAAAAATATTAAGTAACTTAGCTATTTAGTATCTCGCGATTCTCGCGTGATTCATCAATTCAATATTTTATAAATTGATATAATGGATTATTAATTCGAAATTGGTATATTAAGTTCAAAAATGCATTACGCTCGGGTATTTCAATATCACACAGTAGCAACACATCAAACTGATGACGTAGTCAAGTTCCACCTACGTCATCAGCTGTCACGGGAAGAGAATACCTTATTTTATTATACCATGGGTGAATTTCGCCGAGCGAGCAGCAGCCGCGCTCATACGCGCGAGCGACCCAATGCTGTTCGGATGTGCCCAGAATTCCTACCTATAAGTTTGCGATTTTTATTGATAATTTCGATTGCTATATTAGTTTGACGACTAAAGGCTACTCTCATTGGTTTACTGATATTATTTGCTTACAATTTGGACGTTGTTCGGATAAATAATTTAAATTACAAAGCGCAGGAATCCTCAATTTGTGAATACAACAGACTAAGAAGCATTTACCGTCCAGATTTGTCAAAAATTGTAACATCAAAGCCTCCCAGAAAAACGCATAGAGACAGGGAGTGGGCTCTTAGAAAAACTGTAGCTGAAGCTCAAGAAGTAGTACCGGAAAAGAGAAAACGGAAGGCTACCTACAAAAATAAGAAAAGTTCATAAGTCAGAGAGAGGGCTTTAAGAAAATTCGTTGCTGGTAGATATACATATATACAATAAGTAGAAGGTACCGAAAAGGAAAAAAGTAGAACTGTCTACAAAATACAAAAAGAAATGAGATCCCATCAAAAACAATACTTGTCAAAAAAACCAAGTCTCGCAACTCAGTTGTTCTGCAGTAAAAAGTTGTGAGATCCATGTAATACCAAGTCGGTTATTAATTTATTCAGTCTCTACTTAAGCGACTTTCTGTCTTAATACGTCCAGTCTCTAAGACCACGATCGTGGTCCATAACAATTGAAAATCAATTGTGTCTGGAATCTCCGTACTCGAAGCATTAAGTTGTTAAGTAATAATTAACAGCATCTTATAGTGACGCATATCAATATTAAAATTCTTTAATGTTTTATATAAATATATTGAGACTTGGCCATCGCCTGAAAACACGTGTAAATTCAATCGCCTGAAAACACATGTAAATTCAATTATTTAGTGCGATGGCCAAGTCTCGATATATTTATATAAAACATTAAAGAATTTTAATATTGATATGCGACACTATAAGATGCTGTTAATTATTACGTAACAACTTAATGCTTCGAGTACGGAGATTCCAGACACAATTGATTTTCAATTGTTATGGACCACGATCGTGGTCTTAGAGACTGGACGTATTAAGACAGAAAGTCGCTTAAGTAGAGACTGAATAAATTAATAACCGACTTGGTATTACATGGATCTCACAACTTTTTACTGCAGAACAACTGAGTTGCGAGACTTGGTTTTTTTGACAAGTATTGTTTTTGATGGGATTCTTTTGTCCGTCTGTCTGTCTATCTGTTCTCGCCTACAGGTCGCATTTCTTAACCGATTCTCATGAAATTTTGTAAGCAGATACAGCAACTAAATAGAATTTTTTTGTTGAGCCAGTTTTTCGAAATTTTTCAAAATGGCGGAAATATGGGGGTTTAAAATTTTAAAAGTGTCATATATCCGCCATTTCCAAATATTTTCAAAAATGTCATTAGATTTTTTTGTTGCCATTATAAAAACGCAATTTTTTTATTTGAACAACTTTTTTATCTGAACAACTTTTTTATACGTTATACTTGAACGGGTTTAGGATGACTCGCAAAGTCTAGCTGACTGAGCCGTGACGGATATAAAATACAAATCTTCTTACAAAATATACTGAAACTATTTAAGGGTGAATTCAGTCCGGGTTACTGAACAAATTTCTTAAAAATGCATATCTTACTACAGACACAGATCGTGTTATACCGGCGCCGTCAGCCAATTCGGCGATCAGCGCCGGCAGCGGAGGCATTTTGGAATATTATTCGCGAGGTCTAAGTTCGTGGCGAACTACTAGTACTATATAGTGGTCTAGTATAGCTCGTGGTACTATTTATTACGGGTATGTCCTTTCCATGTTGTATATGTGTACACTGTACGTAGCTATGTATGATCTCATTGTTAAATTTGGACGTACTTGCTCTTATCTTAGAATTGAGTAAATATCCTCTCAATCTACCGCAGCTTGACTGGAAGTGATCCCTACATGAGAATTGGGATAAGTCCGCTTTTGTATAAACTTGTATAAATTTGTTATTAAAAACAAAGAATATTTAATGTAATAAACAATATTTTCTATTATATTTATTGGCGTCTTTTATATAGGTATAAGCAGTTAAGTGTCGTTATTAAAGACTTATTAATAAATTGTTATGGAAATTTAGTTTACAAGAAACTACGTTGTCTATTATCTAGATTGTAAATAAGATTGCTATTTTCTTTGTTATCTACTGAAACTATCAGTAGTCAACAATCACTATTTATTTGAACGTCTGTAGAATCATATTTGTCTAGTCTTGTTATTATTAAACCCTTGACATATCAGTTAAGACTTAGATTATTATAAGCAACAAAAATTGCGTATTGTACGTAAGAGTAAAAAAGTATGTTAGAGGAAGGAAAATAAAATATACTGAGATAGTATGTAAAAATATATGTACCTACTAGCTGTGCCCGTGGACTTCGCTCCCCGTGGGAATTTTGGGGTAAAAACTGTCCTATGTCCTTCCCTGGGTATCAAACTATATCCATATCAAACATCTAAATAGGTTCAGTGCTTGAAGCGTGAAGCGGTAACAAACAAACAGTAGTAGGATTTTCTCTTATAAATAACAAATTACTTAAAAACATCTCTGTCCTTCCGTCTTTGTCTGGGGTCGCAAGGGTCTGGTCCTATGATCATAGGCATATCATCTTGTTTAGGTTTAGCTGCTTTTATTCCATCTATGTATGTCGTCAGTGTGTAGGAGAATAATTATAAAATCTTGATATATAGTGCCAGAAGAAATCATAAATAGCGCATAATTTTCCAATCGCTTTCCATCGCTTAAAATGGATACCGATTACATTCCGGATTTCCTTAATCGATCTAAACCACTCGTCAAACTCGATTTCAAAATAGCCTGTTACAAAATGGTATGTAAAAAATAACAATACATTATCGAGAACTGTGACCTTGAGATCCAGTTCTTGTGTACTTTTTGTACCGTGACGTCATCAATGGTAGTGAAAGTCAATTTGCTGTGGTCAGTTATCAGTGGAAATGAGTTGTGGTAGAGTTAGCATTACTGACGCCTCTGGGGGAAGTTGCTAAAGACGCCCTTTATCTTGTTTAAATCCTTGTCAATAATTTTTTTTTATATTATTCTTGTTTGTTTGTTTATCAAGCTTTATTATACAAAAAAAAGAACAGATACAAATCAGAAAAGAAAACATACAACGCTGGACTTATCCCGTATAGGGATCGCTTCCAGTCAACCGGTCAGTCATTGAAAGGAATGTTTACTTATTATGCGTTTTGGGGTAGAAGTGGTACAATATAAAATGGTAATGTTTTTAATTTCCCTTCGTTAAAACAAATAACGATACTGTTACGGACGGCACCATCTCCTGAAATTATCTTCGTCCTTAATAAACCCTGCCCTATAATATGCAACCTTTGCATAGCACGTCAGTTCCTTGACATAATATTCTATTGCTAGTTATCCTCCCGTGATTTTCTACAACAAAAAATTATAATAAATTTACTGGGTGTTCTAATGATCCTGAAGTCTAATTTGATTTCCGATATTTTAAATTTTGCAATCAGCATAATCTGTGCATTATGCTGATTGCAAAATTTAAAGTATCGGACGGATAAAATATTAGTTATAATAAATTGTAAATCTGAAAAAAATATCTTCCTGTTTGGTGAAATGTGTATCATCGAGGGTAGTGGGTAGAAACAGATAATCGTTGATTTATGTTTAAGCTCATTCCTTCTGTATGCTGCGTGTCTTAAAATCTTCTTATGTAACTCAACTGGTTTTGTGTGCGCAAGCGAAGTCAAGAAAGAGCAAGCTCTTTTTTTGGATTAAAAAACCAAGTGCTTTAATCCGATGCCCCTTCATGTTTGGGGCCCCGGGCGACCGCTCAACGCCCTCTTGCTAACGCCGCCGCTAGAAATGTGTATCATCGAGGGTAATAGGTGGAAATAGACCGTCGTTGGTTTATGTTTATGCCTATGGAGAGTGTAATTAATCAGCGCTTCCATAACTACGTTTCACATCCGTATGTTACGTTTCTAACGGTTTGTCTCTAAAACGCTTTTATGGAATTTTATATACGACTCCTACGTAAACACAAATGTTTTTAAAAGTTTGAGTCTTTATGGATGTTTAAAATTCGTTTGAAACTCCTACGTACAGTTGAAATACAGTCTGTTATAAGTTTTATAACTTTTTAAGTAGCTGTAGTAAAATTAAAGTTTTATGACATGAGCATTAATATGACATTGCTAATAAAGTACTTACTTGTAAATTGTTAGTCAATATTTATCTATTGTCCTCCAAGCAACGAAAAAAAAATTTTTTTTAAACTATATACCGAGTTTACCCCCGAACTACACAACCGATTTTGATAAAATTTCTATGGGAGCACCTCGCAAGTATACTCTTTCAAACAAAAAAAAAGAAATTCTAGATCGGTCCAGCCAGGCGCTTTTGAATAATCGGCAAACATACATAAACAAAAAGATTGCGACGAATTGATAACCTCCTCCTTTTTGGAAGTAGGTTAAAAATATAATTCTAAAATTCTAAATGCTTCTTGTCTATTAATAACAATCTTATTTAGAAACCGATAACAAAAAAGTACCAACCACTCGTACGTAACCTCAATCGTAAAAAGATAAAATTGTTATCGACTCTAGTAACCTCTTGGCCTGAACTCATTGAGCAACGCAGTTATTTGTATACTTAATCTATTTTGCTGGTTTAGTTTGAATTTAAAACCAAATAAGTACTTAGGTACTTAACATATTGAAATGTCATTTAAACTCAAGCTTTTTTTAGAACGGGACTCAATCATAGTCCTTAAATTAATTTACACCGTTAACGATCTGCAAGAAGGTACGCAATAATGATTTTTTAAATTTTTAATTAATGAATAAACCTTATAAACGGTATACGTTTTTAAAAAATCTGAAATATTTTTATCTAAGTGAATGATAAGTGACATAATTTGCACCTGCTTCTAAAGTCTTTTATTCTCGGTTTCACCAGTGGGTTGACTGGTAGATACAGCCATACCGACCAAGTGCGAGTAGGACTCGCGCAGTCTGGGTTCCGTACCATTATCTATAAAAAACTACGTTTGTTGTATGGAAGCCCAACGAAAATATTAATTTTAATTTAATTATTAATTAAGACACATAGATATACTTACACATTAAATTTTCTTAAAAACTAAAATCAAGATTAAAAAACTACTCACTACAATACACTAAAATCTAATATGTACAAATAAAAAAGGCCCGGTAATTGTTTACTCTGCGGTAACGTGCCCAGAAGGCTGGCTGCATTGCCACATTTAATTATTATTTTTAAAGTGTAAATATACAATCTAGCGTCTACCTGTTGCCGTTATTAATAACAAGCAAGAAACGGCAAAAAAACCCATCTGTGAAATTATTTAAATATCTATCTATCATAGTTCATGAGTTAAAGCCTGGTGACAGACAGACAGAGAAAATATTGGGAGCGCGTCGCTGGAGAAGAAGTTTCCGAACTTTCAATCCTTGATTTTATCATACGTAAAAGCGGTGCTACAAATGTTGAAATGTCATTACCGGACAAAATCACATAGACGGCAATTCCAGACCCATAAACTTACACAACCACCAAATTGCTGGCAGTTTGACTCCATTATATGAATATGAGCATTAACTCGAATGCAATAAAGCATATAAGGCAAATTACCCTTTGAAGCACATAATGAATGTACAAGTATTGCAAAGGCATTTTCTAATTCAATAATCGATTTATGTAATGGTTCAGTTGATCTAGTTTGAAATATTGGTGAAATATCATCAGTGTCTTCATTTTAAATAATTATCATTCTCGTAAATCTATTGCTATTCATTGTAATTGCAATAGGTTAATGATAATAACACGTCTTTATTACTTTTCAGACCACAACTGCAAAAAAATAAGAGGCCCTGCACGAATTTGTTTTGTTTCTTGTTTCATTCTTTTTATTGCTTTTACTATTGTATTAAAATTTAATTAGGTAAATCCCTATTTATCTTTCTTTAGCAATAAAATGAATGAATGTTTGTTAGTTTGTTCTCTATGCGTCTCTAAATCATTGATCGTATTGTGATGACATTTTGATAAGGTCATTTGATCACACCCGCGAGGATTTCTATGGCATTGCACTGCAATAGTTTTGAATAGAATAGTAGGTAGGTAATCAGTTAGGTGACAAAACTACTCACAGATAAAAAAAATATCGAAATCATTATTTTGTCATTCACCGAAATAATAATATTGTTTATCGTGTGCTAACAAAGTAACGTTACCGTGATCTAAGCCATCTGATATTCTACTCTTAATTCAAGTAATTACTCCATCTACAAGTTGAGGGACATTAAATAAAGTCTTTATGACAATTTTGCTTCTTAAACTATAGCAATAAAGTTTACATTTACTTGCTGAATCTGTCTCCGAACATGCATTCTCTTGAAGTGACCATCCATAGCTGTGTTTTCTATTAGGAGTGATTCATACACGACTGTTTTATTTTAAACATGAGCCAGTGTTCAAACTGACAGTCCATTTGCTAATAAGTGGTAAATGATGACGCCTCAGATGCGTTTGATCCTGATCATCCGAGAATGATAAACACATCAGATGCGTTTGATCCTGGCTATGTCAGAAACTTTTATGTCAGATACATCGTTAAATCTGATATTGTAGTTGAAGTCACACAAAACACAAATAAGCACTTAATTCTGTATTAATTATTATTGTAATTGTTTTCATTTTTATTGTAATTACTTTATTATAAAATCCAGTACAGTCTTAAACATGAAAAAAAAAAACATACAAAAATTATTATTTGATATTTGCATAATTTATAACTATTCTATGTAACATGGGTGATGAAAGAAATTGTTAAACGATAAGGTCGGCTTTTTTTCAATATTTCTCATTTCCTAGTTTATGAAATAATTAAGGATGTCTTGAATTTATTTTTGTTAATAAAGCGTATTGTATTGTATCTAACTAATCACTGGTAAAGAACACAGAGCATATCTTATTGTTTCCAAATATTCCTTGCATCTAGCAAGTATCTTAGTTCTCAGTTCTGTGGTACGATGCAAGAACCGTGTACTAGTTAGTTGATGTGACCTAATTATTGCTATTGAAATCGTTTGTTTCAATGCTGATAAATTTATGGGTATCAAATAGTTCAATTGTTGAATGTACAATTTCTTGTGGCCTAAGGCCTAATCGTTTTGTCAGGCCTTACCCCTTCCACGCCAGAATCTAGTGATTCAAGATCACTTGGATTAGATTCAGATGTTAGATTTATCGAATGGTCAGAAGTATAGCATCCCTGAGTGCATGCTTTACCTGGATACCGCTTGCTAGTAGCAAATTTTCTTGATCCTCTCCCTTAATGCTTTGTATTGGAATGCATGTAAAGCTATTGGTCCCACAGCTGAGTCACAGCTTTTCTTTAGGTTACTTGTAAAATCTAATAAGTACGAATATTGGCCTTTCGGAATAAATCCAGAATGGATTAAATTAAAAAGAATAATAGATTTTTTTTGCGTGGTATGATCTTGTTATGATACATATTAGTGTTATGTTATAATTATGATACTCTTACTTATTATTTCAAAACTTCTTTTGAAACTTCACTATGTATGTAAGTGAATCGAATCTGGTTTCCTTAAAATATTAATTAAATATTTTTTTTAGAGAAGCACAATATTAAATCGTGATTTTCTCATGCGAGCATTTTGCGCAATTAAGAATGGAAAGTAATTAAATAAACTTGTACGCTGATTTTTAAAATTACACTTGATAAAAAATAGTAAGGAATTTAAAAAATCTCTCTCACTCATAACAATATTCTCATATCAGTTTAAAATGACGATCCTCAAGATAAATGCTTAAATGAACAATGCCACACATTCTATTCGAACATATGTTTATGGAGAAGGGAGCCCGCATGCATTCCATTGCCTTCATTGTTCAATTAAACAACCGGGTAACTCTGGTAGTGTCTAGTTCTACTTAGCTTTGTGGGGTCTTCTAGTTTGCCAAAGCCAAAGTACACATCGGTACCTTTATTGTGTACAAAATTCGCAATAGCTAACGGCCATATATTTTTTCAGTACCGATCTAGTTTTCATTAATTTATTTAGGTATGATGAAGGATATTATCAACGGAGCTAATAGTTTGAAAGTTTTATTTTTATATCTTTGGACCTATGCTGCGATGTCTTTTTAAACGCGAAGACACAAAACGAACATTTTTCGTAAAGAAAAGACAATTCGTTTGGGACTCCCCGTTTCAAAAATGGCACTTCAGGACTTTTGCTTTAAAAAACGGAACGGCATGCATACGTATCCATCTACCAAGTATCAAGCAATATTGAGCGGCTACGAAATGACGATATAGTCGAATTTGTTTTAAAATAAAATAAGCGACACGATCGGACTTTCGTATTATTTTATGATGTAACTTTCCAGGACTTGTGTAGTCATATAATAGTCGGGCATTGTTATAACGCGTTTATACCACCCGGGGCATCTTTATGCCCACTGTCTTTATTATCTGAGACAGTAGAGATATATAAAATGCTTTACATACGGCGTGCAAGAAAGTGAAACTATGATCTATGCAGCCTTGACCGACGGCATTGCATCACGAACGAAATCTGAAGATAGCATCCGATTAGCATTTCTACTTTTACTTGAACTTTCAATCCATCTTCGCTCATAGATGCTAGCTACAGTTTTGAAACAAAATTCCTTTTTGTACGTAATACGGACTTGGCAGATGGGCTAGGCGAAAAAGATTTTTTGTCACGAACTTTAGGGGTTGAAATTTTTTGGGAGTTTTGTAGGGGCTTCAATGTTTCTAACTTCGTTGTAACAGAGAGTTTACGGCACGCAGTATTTTATTTATATGTCGCATTGATTTCTTAACACTTTTTGATCACTTATGCACAAATCAATTATTATTCTCTTTGCGGCTGCCAGTGTGCCCTACAACGTGTTTAACGTATGTATTATTCTAGTAATCCAAATTAAATTCTTCATTATCATCTCAGCCCATCTTCCGCCCTCTGCTGAGCATAGGCCTCACTTCAACAATTAGATAAGTGAAATACAGAGAGACTTTTTGACTACCAGTTAAATTTTTCGGAGCAGGTTAAGTCCATGAAAAATAAAAAGTCACCTGGTGTAGTATGAACATCTAGTGCAAGTTAGTTTACGGGTTACGGGTCATCAAAAGGACTTTACAGCTGTGCTATATTAACAATTCACGATCGTGACCATAAAATTCACAGTGACCGCTAAATTTAAAGCACAATAGATCTATATCGAGTATCAGTTGCACTTTTTGTCACTGTTGCGTCCAATTGGATAGAGCAAATAATAAGAGGAAAACCTATAGATATACGTAATTATCTCTCTAGCGAAATAATTATGAGGTTTTAATGATGTAATTAATGTAAGATTAATGCAAACTTACTTTCTAACAGAATTAATTTACGAATAGAATATTTTATTAAACGTGTTGCTAACTTGAATGCACATTTGATGGCATGATATTGTAAATTTATAAGCATTTCAAAGACGTATTTGTACTTTCAACTATTTTTCCGCTCCAATGACATATGCATTTCCATTTTCTAACATTAGCTCTGATCGTGCATAGGAAAATAGGTTTTTATTATACATTTAAGTAATGTACTCACAGTCACATTTAAAGACGCAACTTCTACCTTTTCATCAGCCAAATTCCATCAATAAAAATAAATGATATACCCACGGCTTTGATATTCACGACTAGTTTAATAAATTCATAAACATTAACTGTTTTATCTTCTACAATTTAGAGGTTCTTTAGTGGCCTTTAAAATATTTCAGCAACTAGCCGGTCACGGGCGATGCCTTGCACTGATTTACCTATTTTTGTAACCTTTGCTAATTACATTCTTTGACCATCTAATTGTCGCTCTAGTTTAAGCATCTTTTCTCTGTTTATTAAATTTAATTTTTACAGAATTCTATTGTTTTGCTTAAATGAAACTGAATTTCGTGACATTTGCTTCGGTTTCATCATCAAAACCCTTGTTTTATCAGTTGTTTAAATATTACTTCATCTGTTTCATTACGCACGTGCCTTTTTCTACCTTAATCGAAGACAGACAAGTAATAAGAATGAGTAATATAATAATTCGCCTTTTTATTACTTGTGTAGCGTACTCTGGGGTCCAAATAAAAGGGGCTTACTTTGCTTCACCTTTTTTGTGATATAACTTGAGAACTTGAGAGCTTTTTGAATTCAGGTATATCTTTTGTCCTTGTCTATGACTACGTATGTCTCGTTCAAACGCGTCCGTCTGTGCGTGCTTGCGCAGGAGTTGAGTTGATCGCATCGCCGCAGTGCCCGCACTAGAGTAGTAAGCGGTGCGGCTTTGACGTGATTGGTCGCTGCGGCCCCGATGTCTCGCGTTCTGAATTTAAAATAGTCGCGATCGAGTTCATTGTGAGAGTTGAATGTTTTGTTAACAACTGCAAGTTTTTGTTTAACAACATTAAATGAATAGTCTTACCGGATCATGGTAATTAGTGATTGTGTTTTGTTAACAAGGAGTTTTTTCGCGGAAGTCGCAGCTGTCACCGCGTCAAATATAAATAAATTCAAAGGATCTGAAGTGTTTTGATTAAAAAGAATCTTCTGTTCTCATAATGGCTACAGTAAAATTTTGTTTTTGTTAGGATTATACTTGGAATGATTTTGTCGTTTGTGTTAACCATACTGTTTTGAATTTTACTAACAATAGCGTTTTTATTGGTCTCGGAATTCATCAAAAAATCATAAGTAACAATTATTATGTTAATAATTTTGCACTAGTTTCTAAATCCCAATCTTTATGGTCCGAAAGTAGTATATCAAAGGCCTCATACACGAGCTAACCAAGGTTACTGCAGGCGACTCACGTTTGCGTGCACTACTCGCACATGCCGTGAAAGTATTTCGGAACGTTGTCTTCACGGCACCTAAAGATATTTTAGCATATTAATGTCCGAAACTCAGGCTTTCTATGTCTGCTCTCGAGACATTGGCTGGACCTTCGAACTTTATTTGATTACAAATACATCCTCTAGATAAATACGTAAACAATAAACAATAGATAGTCACCATCAGCAATATTTTTTTGGTCTCATTTTGTTTACGTTTCGTAATCTCAAGTTTTTACAGTCAAACTAAAATCACTGGACCAAATCAAACATGAACTGGATCATTAAAGTACTTTATTTTTGCAATAATCGATTGGATCCTCGTTACATTATTAAAATTCATATTGCACGCGCATTCTTCATTAGCAGCTTAACCAGTTTCTACATAGTCTGATTAAGTAGACATCCGGACAGTTGTCATGCATTCTACTCATTAAGATTAGAAAGTAGATCTGATAATATCTGATGATTTTGACAATGGATTGCATGTCTGCAATAAAGCACCATGTCTAATAGTTGTTGTGATTGTATCAAGAAATTACTGGATTATAATACGACTATTATTAAGGTCAGCAGAGCGTAGAAAGCTGATATTCAATGTTACGTCTATTGTTATCGCAGTGTCATTTTTCAAAACACTAGACTTGCGAAACAAAAATCATATTTCGACAAAGGTCAGGCTTTATGCAAACTATCTAGTTTATTACCGTTACGTATTAGATTTACAAATCCAGTGTAAAGTAAGGCAGATAGTGGTTTTGATAACCAGGCTGTAACAAATTCAGCTCATGATATTCTCTGAATGTAAATTGTGAATGGTCAGGCGGTTGAATAGAAATACCATTGTTTACGACTTGTAGCTTACCGTTATAGCGTTATAGGGTTTAATTCTACTCCGTACTATTTTAGTAACTGAGTAATCCATCTAAAAGGTCCAGTCTTTCTTAGTCAATGGGTGATTCAACGGTTCATTCCTATTAATGGGATTATGTTCATGCGCTACAAACAAACGCATGCTAATTGCAGCTACACCAATGTGTATTTAACATTTATCGATTTCTTTTGTTTTCATTGTTTACGATAGCTTTTTTATTTTGTTTGCTTCTGCAGACATGGCACCAAGTTGTACTGATTTATACGTTACTCGGGAATTAAATTTATCTCTTCTGGAATTAACTATCTAGAATAGCATCTATCGCTTACTTATTGAATACTAGACTAGTCATTGGATAGTGATTTCTCAAGTACTTGGAGCCAATTCTCACGTATCATCGTTGACCAGCCGACTGCATATGTGGACCAATAAACTCGTTTCTACCCGTTCATAGCTTGGTGTCTAGAAATCGTTTCCTACTAAGTCGATCATGCGTCTAATTATTGTTTCTAATTTAATACAAACATTAAAATGTATGATTGCAGTTTTATCACATGAATATCTATGATTTGCAGTTTATAATCGACATTATCATTAAATCTACCTTCGAAGTAATTAATTCAGCATTAAATATGTAAGTGCATAGCTACAAATAAATAAAAACCATTTAGGGAAAATGCATTTAAAATAACAGCTATGCTAACTATAGCAGCTCACATTCGCCTATTATCTAATTATTACGCAAGTGATACCATTTGCATTCGTCTGATGGACTCGCGAGACCTAGTTACGGACCGTTTCCTTATAAAGTCCAAAGACTTATGCAATGCGTGCTTGGATCCCGTGACGCATCCGCCGTTGCGTAGTCATAATAAATTACCTAGACGTTTTGCAATACAAAAAATATATATTGAATACAAATTCTACGGTTTGCTTGCTTGTCTACTTTAATTAATTTTATCACATGGATCTCGCTCGTGGTAGCACGCAATTAAAAATATAATGGGATTATCAGTCAAGTCTTAAACGGAACTGAGTTAGCTGCTAGTTAATGAACCACGAATTTCGAATTTCTGTTGAGAATGCTTGTGAGAAGTTATCAAAATTAACGATGTACCAAACTTGCAAAATCATTCCAATGTTGTATTGGAAATCTGTTGCTAAACTTTACATGTTATTATGTCTTTGACAAGAGTAGTTAACTTTTATCATTTCAAAATTTTACTGTAGCTTTTCAATCTTTTTTGCAGAGCCACTTTAAATGTTGATATGTTATACAAGGCTTATATAACATCAGTAACCATCTTACTCAATATTAGTTCCAATTATCTTACTAGTACACGTGACTTTATGTGACCTAGGATAGTAACTAATATTAACCGAAAAACATGGAAATAATATTGAAGATCACGTATCATCTTTTTAGAGAACTGTTCCTGAGCCCCAATGAAATGATGACAAATAATTTTGGAACAAAATGAAAATCAAACATTACCCAGGAAAAGCGGTCATGGAGGATCCGTGGCTTTCTATCACTGATAGGACTATGGACCTTGTATATGCCGCAAATTGGGTAGGAGCAAAAAATCTTGGTACATACAATGAAAATGAAAGCAACTCAAATTCGTCGACTAAATTCAACTCTATATCCAGAAGTAAGTCGTGTAGAGACGTAGGCCGAACTATTGACAGAGAATACGATAACAAAACATATTCCGTGGAAGACAATGGCTACAATTATTCCCACAACAGTCCTAATGGAAACATATCTCAATTAGCAAAATATCAACAAAATATCGAAGAAAAGGCAAGAGCGAATAACAATCTCATCATTCAGAATAAATTAAAACATAGTTATAGTTTTAAAGATATGCCGAATGGATATAAACCGTCGACTTTAAGACGGGTAAAGCGAAGAAATTTCACTGAATGGGACATTGAAGCATTCGGGAAACAGGCTCCCGTCCCGCCACAGCGCAAAGATTCGCTAAAATATGCACATCGACAAAGAAAAGCGGACTCAAAGAAAAATCATTATCCTTTGCCTGACCCTGGCCCTGTGCCTCCGGACCCGTCTTCTGAATCATACTATGAATATTACTCACGAGTCAGTCAACAAAATAATGATACAGATAGTGATAAAATTAAACAGTTACAAAAAGACACCAAAAAAGACAAGCCCGTTAATGAAGATACTCAAAATGGAAACAGTAGTAGTTTTAGCAATGATAATAAAATGTACCAAATAATAAATTCAATGGCAACCTTGGACTTGACTCCAATAAAATCTGGATCAGGAAAACAAAGTTACGATGTGGATTGCGAAGCGGAAGATTTGGGTCTATACATGCGGCCTATTAATGGATCGTTATCTACATGCAAACTTCCTAACCACACAACGCAGCAAGCGAACGAACGAAATGGACGCATTGAAGATGTTAAACCTAGCTTCCGCTCTAAATCCATGAGAGTTAAGAGCGAAGGAAGGGCTCCATTGCGGGGTTATTTAGACGTTGTTCAGCCTGATAACAAACTTCAGAATGGTGTCACTGTCACTCAACCAAAGCGCAACTTGTCGCCAAGTGAACAGCTGACGATGATGCAGTACGAAATGTACAAAGGAAGTCAACATCCTCCAGCTACACCGATCAGCAATGTGTTCCACTCCGCTGGTCTGGGGAAAGAAAGTGACAATCGGACTACAAACGGTAGTGTGCCACAAATTAAACGTGAAAAATATGGAAAGATGTACAATACAGTGAGAGTGAAAAGTGATGATAGGTACGATAGATATAATGACATGTTATCGTTTGGAAAAGAACGTATTAATGAAGAGCGTGCTACGAAAGTAAATGGTGCATTTACTAGGAGTGCTAAAAGTTCATCTAGTGGTTCAGACTCCGACTTTTCAATACCGCGACCCAAACTTATAGTGCCGGTTCATACATATGGGATGCGAAAGCGAAGGACAGGAAATCTTTGTCAACGTGACAGTAATGCTACTGAATCGTCATTGGATGCTGGGATCTTGCTTGACGTCACTAAGTTAGAAGACGTTAGTGACAAAGCTGTGGAAACGCAGCTACAAAATGGAGAACCAGGTAATTATATAAGTTATTTATAGTCTATAAAAGATGTTATGCGTTATCTTGAAGACAGCGCCTAGATCTCAAGATGTCAGTTGATGTTGATCGATGCGCATATATTTTTATAATAACTATGTTATCAAGGACTTATTCTTGTGTTATACTATACATATAACCACAAACTGATGTTAGAACATCGGACAACTAAACAATAGTTTAGCGATTAACAGTTACAGATAATTTGTCTATAAGAACAATTATTAAACAATGACTTAGTTGCATATGGTCCCCTAAAAACAAGTGAAGAGTTAGGTACTTATGTAATCATAAAGGTAAAGTTAGATACAGATATAGGTAGAAGAACGGTGCAATATAGTACAAAGGAGGTCTTACTTAATTCACATATGCCTACATTCCTATAGTTGGTGCTAGAGGCAGTATACCCGATAACAAACATCTTGATTGATGACCTCATTTCGTAATTATATGAAACGTAGGCCTTTACGCAATCAGGACAGGACATTCCAATTCAAAGTAATTGAAATTACTCACAGCATCTTAATAATAATAATAATTGTCCACATCCGTGCTAAAAGGAGGCTAGTACAAGCAAGTCCTGAGTAAATCCTGAATTCAAAAAAATTGAGGATAAAAATGTACTCTTCCAAATCAAAAATAATATTAATTAGACTTCTACTAAAGTAGAATGTATTTCCATTCCAATTTAAGATCTATTTAAAGCGTCACTTTATTTTTGTATTGGACTTGCTAGTACCTAATTATATGTTTTTACAATCCAGTTTTTGCGAAACATTATCACACCGCAATTAACACTAATGTTAACTATTACTAGCAGTCACGCATGATTTAACAAGAACTAGGCCAATTCTGGGCTAAGTTTAATTGATATGCCAGTCTCGAAGCGTTTGGCAACTACTAAGTAGCTCTGTGAGTACATTAGTGTTGTAAACAACTCAGTCTCAGAGTCGTGAAGACTCATTGAGAGTCTCAAAGTGCAAATTGAGTCGGAACATGAAGTCAAGCGAGCATCAAGATTCGTTATAAGAAAGATAATCTGGTATATATTTTTTTTCCTATTTATTATATTAGTTACTTTTTAGGGTTCCGTACCCAAAAGGTAAAAATGGGACCTTATCACTAAGACTTCGCTGTCTGTCCGTCTGTCCGTTTGTCTGTCACCAGGCTGTATCTCAAGAACCGCGATAGCTAGACAGTTGAAATTTTCACAAATTATGTATTTCTATTGCTGCTATAACAAAAAATACTAAATACGAAACAAAATAAATATTTACGGTACGGAACCCTTAGTGCGCGAATCCGATTCGCACTTGGCCGGTTATTTCTTAACTGGAGACACGGGAGTGCCACCGCCAAGATGAGATGAGAGAAGGTTACTCTATGAACCTAGTCATTAAACCTTAAAACCTGGTGAATTCTGTTCAGACGAGTAAGCCCATGTGAGTGTTTAGGGATACGTTACTCCTACGAAGGGGCCAAGCCCGAGTTTAGCCTACTTACCTCCACTTATATTTATGGTGTTGGGTATTTGTTGCGTTTGTAATTATATTATCTATGTCTTGGCATTACATGAAAATGTTTTTTATTTATGTTTACTATTTTTTGTAACGATTTTTTTAATACTTTCGACTAAAAAAACACTGCCATAATAAAAAAAAAGCTTTTGCTTTTGGACACTTTATTTTACTATCACTTTATAAATTGAGGAACCATATGAAAATGTATTTTGAAATGAAATTTATAATAAACAAAAACAATTTAAAGGAGATAAAATAAATAAACTCAGTTTTCGCAACACAAGTGAACGTATGTTCACTAATGGTAGAATATAGTATGTAAGTACATATGCTTTACCATCTATCTCTAAAACGAGGGCCTTGTGAAATGCTTCTTACGCATACACATATCATTTAAACGTTGAATGCACAAGATCATTTTGTAACGAAAAAACAAAGTTTCTTGTGTGGTAGCATAACAAGATTTGGTAATTTTAATTAGATTATGTATTTGCAGCGGAACTGTTACTAGTGTTCGCAACTTTTTGGAACGAAGTTCCTTATCGCGCGTTGCGAAAGGGAGCTAGACGGAAAAAATGAAGACCAAAAGTTGTAACAACACTTTTTGCTATAGTTGTAAGCCGTGCGGCGTGCGCGTGTTTCTCTGTCTGTCTCTCTTTCTCTCGAACTTCGTTCCACACCACCACCACCACTTCGTTTGACACCTCTCAAGTTTTTATTTAAAGTTTAGTCGCAATATTTATATAAAATAATCGTTAAATTCCAATTATCTCTGAACCAATTTTATATTAGCATACTTTATGAACAAGAATATCTAAATTTTAAAATAGTAGAAAGTATTATTAAAATTAGTATTTCATCTAGTTTTATTTAGTTTTTTCGCCTAGCCGGGCTAGCCACCTAATGTCTGTCGGTCTGTCTGTGGCATCGTAGCCCTCGAATGGATGGACCGATTTCAATGCAGGTTTTCTTACGTGAAAGCAAGTTCCATTACGTTGGTTCTTAGCTATGTTTGATAAAAATCGGTTCGGCCATTTAAAAGTTAGTACCTGGGCGACGAGCTTTGCTCGGTTATATCATATTCTGCGTGGAAAGAAAAACACATGAAAATTCGAAAACACGCGTTTTCTCAAACATAAGACTAATTTAGATCGATTGTTTACCCCCGAAAACCCCCATATACCAAATTTCAGCAAAATCGTTAGAGCCGTTTCCGAGATCACAGAAATATACATATAAATAAATATACAAGAATTGCTCGTTTAAAGGTATAAGATTTAGCTATCGCTTTAATCGTTTAATCGAAAATCGGTCTTTTATTTTGCTTTTTTTGTCAAATAAACTTGTGTAAAATTACACAAATATAAGTACTATCTCTAACGGGGGTAGACAGAGTTTAGGGCGGCAAGCGGCAAATATGGAGGACCATTCGCGTGATGGTTAGCGGGAAAAAGGAAAAGGGAATCAAAATAGTGATTATAATGCTTTATCACCTACCGCCAACATCATCATCACCATCAACAGGCCTTTTGGTCTCCACTGAAGGAGCACAACCCTCTCTGTACAACCAAAGACATACTTGGCCAGAGCAGCTAGCCAGAGGATTTGGCCTACATTGTCCTCGCTGGCCAGACGGGTTCGAGAGATTAGAGCTCATTGATTTTTATAAGCTTTGTTTAACTTGAACCTTTTGTTAAGTGATTTAAATATTTATAACCTTAAAACATGTCAGAGACAGGATGAATATTACATATGTTTACAAATGCTAGAGGTAATGTTGTGTGACTGTGTGATAGGATGCGAACATGTGCAATTTCCTCTCTTACGACACGTAGAAGGTTTACGACTAAGCTAATTAATCTATCTACTAATACATGTAAGTAAGTGTGTAAGTATGTATACACTGGTACTTTTTGGGTCAAAAATAAATTATTTGGTATTGAAAATAAAATGTTACAAAATAATATCACTTTTCATGATCATATACATTTTCAACGTGATTTTAGAAGAAAACTCCCATGCTGGTCTGTGAGAAATAAAAAAAAACTTAGAATGTACCAGCTGCTTCTCTTCCCATGCAGATCGTAAAAGCCGATCGAGGGAATGGGCAAAAATGCAAATCATGTTAACAGGCGATGCGGCTAGCAACCCATCACTGTATTGATCGCTTTTCCATCTTCTCGCCCACCATGACGCTAAAAGTGGCTTTTGGGTCTTGTGGCCCTGGGCTCTGCATATAACCGCAAGACCCAAAATGCTCTGTCTACCCCATTAGGGATAAAGACGTGATAGTATGTTGTATGTATGTTTAGAAGAAAAACTGATAATACGAGCGCTATTTGACTCCAAGAAACTATGACGTCATTAGTCTATATTTCGTTCAAATCCCATAGAAAATCTTTGTTTTGACGTTTAGAAAAAAGTACCTGAATTGACTGGTTAGAAAGTATATTGCAATTTTTGTAAAAGCTGACTTTTAAACACAATAAAATCTCCTTGTTTATGTTTAAAAGTCAGCTTTACGAGTGTCAGTTTGACGCCAATGTCTGTCTGTCTATGTGGTGTTTGTGTGACGTTGCTCTCGAATGGACGGGCCGATTTCGATGCGGTTTTTTGCTTTTGTGAAAGCATGTTTACTTGCGGCGCGGCGGTTCTTATCCTCTAAGCCGGCACTGGGAGGAATTCCTCCCGGCTTCAATTGTTTAACTATTGTGTCTGGTATTGGCGCATCTCAAAGAGTTAACTATGGTTGATGATGATCGGTTTAGCCGTTCAAAAGGTATTGGGGATGAACGCTTGAATTTTTTTTATTTTATTTTCCTGGCAAATAATTAAACTTGTTTGAGCATATTGAGCTCGCTATACATAATTATATCAGCAAGTAGTTTTACACATTATGATTGATAAGTTAATCAAATATAGTTTACGTTAATTTACAATAATAACATGCCTAGTTTGTGATATTACTTACTGCGTATAAATAATATATAACTTCTTCGTAGTACTTTTTTCACGAGCAATTGTTGTTATTTCGGGAACAAACATTACATTGCTTTTAGAAAACCATGTTCACACTTGGCGAAGATATCGCGAAAAAAAACAAAAAAAATACCGTCGATTGATAAATAATTAAAATAACCTTAAACCTAACCGGTTAAAAAGAATTGCAAGAATTTGCATCAATATTTAAATCTTATGTATTATCTGTGGTAAGTATTATGTTATGACTGTTTGCCATTTAGTTCGACTCGCAAATGTAACCCGGATACAACATACTTTCCATTCCAAATAGGGCATCTAATAATATTTCGTTGTGTCCTAGATCTTACTGTGTTGCTTTTAAAAGCAACACAGTGCAAATTTATTCGATTAGAAGCCTGGCTATGTTTAAACATAGCCAGGCTTCTAATCGAATAAATTTGCATATATTATATCTTGTGCGATTTAAAAACAACTTGGTCTTACGTAACTAGAATTTACAAAACAATAGGCGAATAGGGGTGACGAGACGACAGGATCAAAAAGGTATAATTTTAATTAGTCCATATTTTAGATTATCCAAAAATAATGGACTCGTATTTTTCTGTTTTTCAAAAAAGTAAAAATTTACAAAGATACGGAGCGTCAAAGTTCCGGAGTGGGACTTGCGACGTCACAGCTAAGTAAAAATCGTATCCAGCCGTGACGTCATGCGAAATTTAAATGCGCTGTATCTTTGTCATTTTTGGTTTCTCAGAGAAAAGAAAAAATACGTGTACAATATTTTTTTAGTAATCTACTCGATTGGCCAAAAATATTTTTTCATATATTAAAGCGTATGTTTTTTCATTAAGTATATTAAAGCAATATGTTATTGAAATAAATTAATAAATTACGACTGAGTCACCAGGGAAATAAATATTCGGCAAGTGTCTAATTCTTGTATAGTTCATTTGCTGAATTGATATGCATGTCGTCGGGGCAACACAAAGGCCGCGTATTTGTAAAATCTGATGCCGCCTTTGAAGCGCACCTACGGCATTCTAACCAATTGAACGAATAGACGACATACTAAAAGTTAACTTCTTCACTTTTTAAATATGGAGGACCAGTTGCATCGTCACCTTCTTCTAGTCTAATCGAAATGGTCATCAGTGTAGTCACTGGCAAGACGCTTCCAATGCTACCTCATTTGTTTTGGTATACCATGGAAATCATAGAAGATACAAGGGAATATATGAATATACATACATATGTACATATATAACAGCGAAACACATAACTCTTTTCGCACTCGCTTCTCCGTAGTCAAGTAAAACTATAAAATTTGACAGTAACAAAATATTGTTTAAGAAGCGAAACCACCACGGATTATGTTTTGGTCAGCCATTATAATTTGTTGAACAAACGAAAGCGTCTCGCGCGAACTCGGGTGAAAGTTCAAAGCTGTTCATAGCGTGTTTTATTTTAACATGTATTATACGTTTTATGTAACCACTAGTTTCCCTGAGATGTAGTAATGTAGTCTGATGTAATATTTCCTTTCAATCCAATTCCAATTCCAATGTTAATATGCTTAGACATAGTCTTTAGGTATGTTGCAGTAAAACGATAAGAAGGGTGTAGAAAAGAAATATTTTTTTTTGACTTTCTTTTCTTCTTGGCGTAGTGGTAACTAGGCTAGTCCGCCGTTCGGAGATTCCGGGTTTGATCTCTGGCAAGGGTAAATAGTCTTTTTCAAATTGCCACGATGTTTATCTATGAATATATTTAATCCTACTAATATTATAAACGCGAAAGTTTGCAAGTATGGATGGATAGATGTTTGTTACTCTTTCGCGTAAAAACTACTGAATAGATTTCAATGAAACTTTACAATAATATAGCTTATACATCAGAATAACACATAGGCGTAGACGAAGTTGGCACCAGCTAGTGTGAAATATACTACTGTTGAATTAGTATAAAGGTATTATCACATATAATAAATTTAAGCTTACTTGGGGCCTACCGCAATCAGAGTTTATTGGAGCAGTTTGTCAAAAAAAAAAATGCGAAGATTAAACAATGAATAGTACCAAACACGTATGCTATGAGACAGACAAATGAAAGAAAGTTACCAATAGTATCACGGATCACGGTTATGTAACCTCATGTATGTGATTTTACGAACATCAATCAATATATTGCTTAATTTCTTCCGCTTGATGCCAGACAAGAATGATCTTTTAATCTCTAGAGGGCAAACCTTGAACTTTATAATAGTTATCATTAGTCAAGTCAACCAAATAATTTAATATTTACTATGCCTCAATCTATCATATTTCGATAAACAATCAAAAGCTTTCTCTATTTCAGTAGTAAAAGGATAGATCATAATTTTCTCTCAATAAAGTAGTCGTCATTCTGTTAGAAAATAGACGCCAAATATAGTTTACTCCTTAGATTTTATTTCACATGGTCAGAGCCGAGGACCAGAGGAGTCCTATAAAAATTGACAAGATAGACAAATATGAAAATAAGATAAAAAAAGTGGTCTGTTGGTTAAAGAAATTCTTGACTTGAGTTATGTTTAAACTGGAAGATAATTTCATCTTGTTTTTAACTCTTAGTATAAAACGAGATGGTAATACAAAGTATAGAAAATTAAGATATACCTATAAAACCTTGAAATGAGAAGCTATTTTGCAAAAACCATTATATTGAGAAAGTAGTAATAAATGAATAACATAAATATTTTATTACCAAACGTTTTGATTGCAAAAGTAATTATGTATACATGTATACATAAATATAATATTCCAGTATTGTTTAATCACAAATCAATATATAATATATCTAACAGTTCGTTTGAAGATTAATCAAGTAGTTATTTATGACAAAAATTACACATCCGGGCCACTTAACAACATTATATTATATGTTATGAATGGCAATGTCCAAACATAGTATCAGACAAAGATACGGTACGAGTAATTCTCACGCTCAAGTCACTCTTCCCACGATACAACCTTCGGACAGCTCTCATTATGCATAGTAATTGGTCTTACATTTTATTTAAAAATACATAATGTTTTACATGAACAAAGTAATTGGTCTTACATTTTATTTAAAAAATATATAATGTTTTACATGAATAAGTATTTTTAACAAATACATATCGAATTAAGCGACTTACTTGCGTAGAATAGGGCCACTCCAAATCCTCTCGTGGATGTCGTAGCAGGCTACTTAGGAAATACAAGGTAAACAAAGCTTATAAACATCAATGAGACCTCTCTAACCCTTCTGGCCAGCAAGGAGAGTGTAGGCCAAGTCCTCTGGCGAATTATGGCTCTGGTAGTACAGAGAGGGTCGTGCTAATGCAGTGGAGACAAAAGAGCCGATGATGATGATGATGATCGAATTAACAATAATATATACCTACGACTATGTTGGAGAAATTAACAGGATTGATGATTAATATACATATTTCATTTACAAAACGTGAAAAAATGTTGCAATATATTTTTTATTTAAGTTCTCAGGTACCTGTTTTATTTTGAAAATACATAGAATAACTAAAATTTCTATATATATTTTTATATTCTTAGTATTTTAAGAAAAAGCATACATGTTTGTGAGGAAAAGCCACGCTTTTTACTTATTATAAGTTTTCGCAATTCAGTATGACTCACCAATGTCCGGCAAGCCCATTCACAGCCTTGAATTTAATACTAATGAAAATATCGTATGCCTTATACACGTTTTTTTCGTTCCGTTCTAAAATGTTATATGCAGTAATTGTTTGACCTTCAACTAAGATGTAGATTGTCCATGAAATCGATTATTTTTGTTTTTTTTTTGCGTACATATGTTTCTTGCCGTGACATGATCTTCTTAAGTACATGTTTTGAAAGATATTTACCTACATGTTCATTTAAAATGCATTTATTTTTCATCTCAACGAAAAGTAAATTAAAGAGTACCTACTTATTTACGCAAGAGATCAAAATGTGCGCTATTTTTTGACAAAAATTATTTGAAAATAATAAAAAAATTAAGAAATTCATGTTTATTCTGCAAGAAGGACAAAACAAGATTTTTCTTACCACATTTTCTTTGCAATTTAAATAATTTGTTACGATGAATAAAACAATAATGATAAAATTATTAACGTCAGACACAACATTGTTATACAAATAAATAATTCACATAGTTTACGCCTTTTTCACAGCGATTACTCGGTAATAAAAATAATGCACATTTTAAATAATAATAGATATATTTTAACAGAAATAACATTCAACAATGCCTTTTAAATGTGTATGTTTTTAAATTACTACATAAAATGTATTCTCATGCGTTGAAAAATCCTGTAATGTCCGATTCTAAATATAACACAGGGTTCTGTATCGCCGAATATATTTAACACTAGCTGTTGCCCGCGACTTCGTCAGCGTAGACTTTAGTTTATGAGCACCGTCATACATTTTGAGTGTGGATTAATTTTACAAATTTTTTGGAGTAGAAGAGTCGTGCTGGCTTTAATTTAATTAGCTAAGGAATTCTTAAAAGTACACATTGAATAAATAAGATTCCTTTAAATACGAGTAAGTAAGTAGATATTAAGGGTCGTGCTTTTGCTGTGAAGACTAAAAAGACCTAAAGATGATATGAGATGAGATGAGATGAAGTATGTATGTTGCTGTTAAATGTTATGAGGACTCTTGTGGCCTGGCGGGATTACACATTACTAGAGCTTTTGCTTGATACGATTGATAAGCGACACCTGGTGTAGTCCGCACTTGGATGTGACCACAAGTGGTGTAAACATTTCTCTAGCTCCTTCATGTTTCGGAGGTCAGCTACCTATGATTATTATACGACACTCGTAAAGCTAATGATGCTGGAAAAATCTAACACCACACACGAAAAACGAAAATTAAACCAAATTCTTTGGTAATGTGACGTCTCCAGTTTCCAAGTTTTCCAATTTTAGTTTCCTGAAAGCACTTGCATGCTTAGCAGATGATAGATGTGATAATGATGACCGCTATTATGGAGCGATTACCATAGTAATTACTGTTGCGTCACAACCCGATTACCAGTATAATTATATGTACCATCTTCCTATAAACTTACTTGGTCGAACGCGTATGTGCCTCTTTGAAACAGTTTTGAATAACGCTAAAGTTTGTTACTAGCAATACATCAGCCGATAGATATTCGAATGAAGTGCTGAAATATAACATTTGTTTAATAATCCATTAAGACTACCTATATCGTAAGCGAAATAGAGAACAACCACCTACAAGATGGTCAGATGACCTGAACAAGGTGCTCGAAAGTGCTGGATGCAAGCCGCTCTAGATTAGTAATTTTGGAAATCCTTAGGAGGGGACTATATCCAGTAGATAGTGGACGTTATGCGGCTGAAGTGATGATGATGATTGTAGCATTTTCAAGCAGTTTTTTGAATCTTTACTGAATTTTGGTTTTGGTTCTCTATTGTAATACCACTGTATCATAATTTTATCAAATCATAAATTCTGCAGATACCCCATTAAAAATCAAAGATTATTTTTCTAGTGCCAGCCAGACAAATGCAACATAAGATTTTAATATTTTTATCCAAATGTGTTACAATTGCCGTTCATATAAAGGTGACGTAAAATAAAAGGCAGAAGTAATGTCGTATATGAAGGTCAAACGTTTATAATATTTAACCTAAAATAAGGAGATAGGGAAAATTATTTTACTAACAGAAACAGATACCAACAGAAATCATTTATTCCTTGAGTATGGTTACAATAATAAGTATCTATTTTGTGCATACATATTCTGCCAACTGTGGCGTAGGAAAAATGTATATAATGTTAGTTGTTTATTTACAATAGACTTAGTGACAAGAACCTAGCTCTTGTGTCGATGATGATGATGTTCCAAGTTCTAATAAAAATCCTTAACATACCAATATAGATTTCAATATCTTCCACAGAGGGCCGAGTGGAAGTGTCCAGGGAGAACAAATACCTCAGCACGATGGCACCAGGGAAGGTGTTCGGTGAGCTGGCCATTCTCTACAACTGCAAGAGGACGGCCACCATCAAGGCTGCTACCGACTGCCGGCTCTGGGCCATCGAGCGGCAATGCTTCCAGACCATCATGATGAGGACTGGGCTGATACGCCAGGCGGAGTACACTGACTTCCTCAAGAGGTGGGTCAAATTGTTTTTACACATATTTTCATTAACTTTGCCGTGTGGTTTCCGACCTCAAATAGGACTACTCTTCTGTGAATCATAGAATGTGTTTATTTTTACATGTATTAATGTAGAATGCAAGTGATTTTTCTTCGCGAGTATAATAATAGTATCCTTTTGTAGTAGGATTTTTTTACGGGCAAAACGAAATAATTTTCTAAGAATACATGGAAATATTATTAATAACTGTTCCACCCCACCAACGTTGTTACTCATAATTTTCTATCTAAAGAGCGCTAGAGGATCTATTTTAGTCATTTCCTAATTAGATGACTTATTTATAGTAATGAGGTCGACAACCCCGTGGCTCTTCTTAATTGTACTGTCTTAATAAAAACACGTGTTATCAACACATGGTCAATTACACGGACTGTTTCTATCGTAATGCTTTCAACGATTTGTTTTGGACTTTGGAGATCCATTAACGCCTGTCCTGTCTTCTGTGAAATTGAATGACGTATTTATGATTCGTTGAAATGTCTTCCTTTGTTTATCATGATGTTGTTCTATTTCTTGACTCGTTGTTCGTATTCCTTTTAGATTTTATTCAGTTCAATAAACTTTGGTATAACTCTTTTCATTAGGTTTTAAAAAAGTTCATCAAGTTACACAGATTCACTATCATTATTATAAGTTTTGAGCTTAGGCCCACCCACTTCTGCTCTGGCATGACTTTTTATGCGTTTTATAATGACCAAAAATAAATAACATGTAATTTAATATATTTTCATATTACGCTTGATTAGATTCGGACAATACGGTACAACTCAGAATTAAGGGTACACGCCTCAACGCATAAACACAATACATCATGATCGAAGAAAGAAATTGGAATGATAGAAGACAATATCTATCTTTAGAGTGTATGAGTGTTTATATCAGTTTTATATTTCGGTGTTGTTTTTGTTATTGCTCTTGACAGTTGAATTCGTCTTCCCGTGTCCTTGGAAATTAATAGCTTTTCAAGACGTGCTCTACCTCTATGCAAGTTTTATTTAAATCCATTCATCGGATTTTGCATGAATGACTATCATACATCCAAGCTAATCATATTTATGATACTTAGTAGTAGCAGAAATGTGAACATGTTCGAACTTTTTTATTTGTTCCTTATTTATTAAGCCCTCTTGCCATTATTAAGTTCTTGCTTAACCAAACACACAAAATCAAAATACTCGTAGGTACATGTTCATAAACCAACATCGTAAAACCAACTTAATTATCTGTAAAGAGCTAATTACAACTAATAACGTTTTCGTTGGTTTCTCAAGGTTTGAGGAAGATTTCCTAAAACTTTCAAAAAGGATTCAACACGAATGCTCAAATCACAACAATACAAAGTACCTCTACAATGATATCTATGTACTGGACTAGTAGAAGTTATAAGATGCAAAAGATAGACTTCACACATTTTTCGACGTCCAATTGTGCACTACGCTTTTATGTATTTTATATCCACGTTTTGTAAAACTACTTCGATATTAGCTGGTTGTACTATTTTTATTAGGTTTGACTGCTCTTGCTTACTAAATTAAATACGAAGAATAAATAATGAGTGGGACATTTTATTTCATTTTGTTACGAACACACAAAGTTTTTTACAGTTTGTACATGTGTACATTTATATATTTTAATATGGACCATAGGCTAAAAATAAATAAGAATTTTAACATTGAGAAATTAAGAAAGCCTATTAATAACCCTTGCTTGCCTACTTTCTGTTACTTTTTGCCAAATCTTTCCCAAGTATTTTAAGTGTTCATCTACTAATTTTTAAGTGTATATGATAGAATTTAAAATAGTCATAATGACCACTTAAAACAATAAATAAGATTTTATATTTTCATTTGATTATCTCGATAATGAAATGCGTGTGTTGCTGCCATTTTTTTTTATAAGCTAGTCTATTATGTTGTCTCTTCATATAAAGTCCTGTTCGGGACTTAACTGATGACAGGAAGGTTCGGTGACCCCGAGACACTTATGCAGATGCAATGAGCGTACAATGTCCCATTCTTCTGCTTTCGTCGGCTACAGCATTAGCATATATGGGTACAAGTACTTATTAAAGGGCATTGTGAGCAAGCTTCGTACATGAATAGTTTCGTCCACAAATTAAGCTCACAACTCAGAAAAGATCAAAGAAGAATAAAATTTAAAGATTAGGTACTACCTAGTAATTACAACTACCTAGTTTTTATTTAAAAGTCATTTATTGAGACCTATTAAGATTTTTTGAGTAAGAGCAATGTTAATATACTTTATTGATACAATGATCTCTTCCTTGCTGGTCTGGAAGAAAAGAAAAAACGTAGAATGTACCAGCTGCTTCTGTTCCCGATGGAATGGGCGAGATTTGAATCATGGTAATAGGCGATACGGCTAGCAACCACTCACTATTTTGATTTCTTTTCCATCTTAACGCCCACCACCACGCTAAGCGTGGCCTTTGGGCCTAACGGCCTTAGGCTCTGTTTACCCCGTCAGGGATATAGACCTGAAAATGTATCTGTATCTGTATCTTTATTGATACAAATAATGCTTTAAAGCAAATTAAAAACTAATAAAAAATTTAATAAGTAAAAAAAAACTTTTTCTGTTTCTTACCTTTATTACTCTTAAGATTCTAGCATATTTTGTAATATTTTCAAAACTTTAATACAAATCATCTCAATAAATAATAAAAGATAAAGAGATAGTGATTAACCTCAGTTTATACCATGTAATTATAATGATAATGGCATTTTGCCACAAATGGCTCGTAAAGATCCGTAACATATGCTGAGCATACCTTAACCCGATACCCTTGGCATAAACAGTCTGTCTAGAATTACAGAACAGATATTGATTACCTGCGCATCTTAGGAGCAATCACATGCCGTTAAGATTAGGTAGTGACAAGCCCATCGCACTTTCGTTTCTATTACCACTGCATTAAGAAGAGTTTAACCTGCAGTCTACAGTTAAGTATAAGCTTGCAAAATTAGTATTCATCTAATACTTACATTATGCAAAAAAAAAAAACAATAGCCTCAAAAACTACATACGGTTCTGATTTTAAAAATTATTTTATATATAGGAAGCTACATTATGCTGGTCTGGGAGAAATAAAAAAAAATAGAATGTACCAGCTGCTTCTCTTCCCACGCAGATCGTAAAAGCCGATCGAGGGAATGGGCAAAAATGCAAATGTTAACAGGCGATGCGGCTAGCAACCCAAGGCTCTGCATAGAACCGCAAGACCCAAAATGCTCTGTCTGCCCCATTAGGGATAAAGACGTGATAGTATGTATGTACATTATCAGTTAATTAATGCTTATTACTAGGTACTACTAGGTTACTAGTGTGTTAGGTTACGTTTAAGCACTGAGCAGATTTAAGAAACTACTGAACTCCACCTACAAAATGAATATGAATGCAAGAAATAAAAAGGCTTTTTTTTTTACTTTATTAGTGGGTAATATGGGCTATATTTTATCTTTCGAAATGCAGGAAACTGGTAGTTCATTAGTAAATTTACTAAATCAAGTTAAGATCCTAACGATCATGTTACCCAATAATACCCTTGGTACACGCAACTTGTCTAGAATAAGATACTGACATTAATTGCTGCATATTTTAGCTACAGTTAACAACACATCAATATAGTCAAATTTGGATTCGAAAGTTGTGTGGACTGGTGTGGAGAGTAATCTTGCTATAGACTGTACGCTTGCGAAACTGAGACTTAGCGCCATCAACAACTCTGTAATACTTGGCAAGCTACTTGTGTCAATAGTATCAGCTTAAGGTATCCTCATGACAAGTTTCTAAGAATTTTAACTTACAGTACAGTAAAATCGTGGCTTCTGACTGGAATGACAGCGACTGGCAGAACACTTTTACTGTCAAACCATATTCACCTTTAATTCTAAGTATAAAATGCATAGAATAGGTACTTAGGAATGTCTTGGTCAACAACATACAATGACACCTACTAGAGCCTGGATCTTAAATGTAGACAGGCATACCTACTGAGGATACCCTTGACATAAGCAGCATCTCTTGAATACCAGAGTTATTGGTTACTTTTGAATGCGCATCTTAGGTATGCTTGCGAAACTAGGACTCGACAAAGTTATTGTGATTTTTACTTCCTCCATTAACATATTTATGCATTGCTACTCAATTCTCACGATTATATATTTATATGCTATTTTTGTTTCTATAACCCTTAGCTTTAGTTTTGATGTATAGACTGTAGTATATTCCCTCTATGTCTGTGTGAAGTTTTAGTCCTATTTCATTTATGATTGATACTTTATCTAATTAAATACACCCTTATTTTTATACTTACGTATCTAATAAAATTTGCACCCGATCTACCATCTTTTCAGCTACGTACCAAAGTTAAACTGGTAGACAATGCTGAGCATTAAGTTGTACCTTTTGTATCTTTTATATTATACAATTTTCAGATTTTAAGTGAATCATTAAAAAAGTAATTAAATAAATAAAAATAAATATGGTGATTCTGGGTTCAGTAACTTTAAAAGATAAAAATGTAAGACAACGATACAATAACGTATCTGTATAATTTAATTTATCTTAACATGAATGAATGAAAGAACATTGTGAATGAACATTTAGTTGTTAACCAGTTAACCAAATATGGAATGCAGAAGTCTGTGGACTTGCATTCCATACTTGGCTATTAAGTGCATACCAACGAATCCACGTGCTTTTTCTTTGCGCCTGAGACAAAGGCTTTGTTGTCGAAATTGTCACTGAATTGCACTCGTGCGCACTTTGCGAAACAAGCTTGACATTCTGCGGCCTTTCACTTTGTTTGCTGAGGGGTAAGATCTATGGTGCTTATTTTAAGTATATCAGATTCAAATTTTTATTCATTATGCTGCTATCCTACTTCCTACTAATTTATATACGTAAAAGTTTGTAAGTATAGATGGATGGACGGATGTTTGTTACTCTTTCACGGAAAAACTACTGAATGGATTTTAATGAAACTTTACAATAATATATAGCTTATACATCAGAATAACACATAGGCTACAATTTATAAATATACTGCGCAGACAAAGATGCGGGCACCAGCTAGTTTAAATTCATATAAACATATTTTTACTTAATAAATGACCCATTGACATTATGCCATTATTATCCCAACTTTACTATGCTTTTATTATAGTAAAAATATCACACAAATAATTGTTAAAAAAAATATGTATATGCTCTACATCTTGCAACGATTTATTACCATTGTTTATATTCCAACAATACTTATATAAAAAAATAATGTCCATACACCACAAGCGAAAAAGTAACCTAAAATGAAGGTAAATACTTGTACAAATACGTATATTTTTTTACTTTAAAGGACAATGGTAATAAATCTTTGAAAGAAACAAATATTTATTTAAAACAGTTGCAATGATGATATAGGTCTTCTTTTGTCCTATATATCCATAGATAATATCCTATTTATATTCATGCAAGAAAATAAATTCCTTGTGTCCTGTGCCATTAAAAAAACATCTCGACCCGAGGCCTGAATGGTCTTGTTAAGTTCTATTGTACGTCCAACTCTCTTTTGAATACGGACAAGTCAATAGTCAATGTAGTATTCAAATGAATCCTATCTTTGATCTATAAATCACTGTCATATTTTGTTTCCCCATGCTGGTCTGAGAGAAATAAAAAAACTTAGAATGTACCAGCTGCTTCTCTTCCCACGCAGATCGTAAAAGCCGATCGAGGGAATGGGCAAAAATGCAAATCATGTTAACAGGCGATACGGCTAGCAACCCATCACTGTATTGATTGCTTTTCCATCTTCTCGCCCACCATGACGCTAAAAGTGGCTTTTGGGTCTTGCGGCCCTGGGCTCTGTATAGAACCGCAAGACCCAAAATGCTCTGTCTGCCCCATTAGGGATAAAGACGTGATAGTATGTATGTATGTATATTTTGTTTCTATAAATAAATATAACGTTATTTTTTAATAATTTTTATAAAGAGTTCAAGAATATACGGGACTTTATTTTTAGATCTCGATGAAATTTAGAAAATCTGGAAGACCTGGAGTGAAGTTAAGCGCGTAGTTCAAAACAGATCGAGATGGAGAGTCTTTGTGGACGCGCTCTGCCCCAGATACGGACATAGGACCATAAGTCAAAGTTATTTTTAAATTCCTACATACCTTGCATGAAAATTTTGAATTCCTTGTAACTCTAGTCTCTAGTAACTACTAATCTACTCCTAGTAACTCAATCAAAAATACACTGAATTCAAAAAACTTTTTTCCCAATTCAGTAACGTTTATCTAATTGACTAACTATCAACTTAAAGAGAGAAAATACAGACAGTACGTATTTAAATAATTTTCTGTCATGTATGTCTTAATTTAAATGCAAGGTTGTAATGTCCTCAAAGTTATCTCTTAATGAATAAAAACAATTAACCAAGGTTGGCTTATGTGCCAGTTCATTGCAGTAAATGTTTTCCTCTATAGTTTCGATGTAACAATAAACTTGCAATATCACGGATCAACCGCAACACTTTTGCCGTAAAACCAACTCTACTTCAACGTAATATAGCGCGTGAATGTTATGCTTGATGTGCGGCCCGCTGTACTACCTCGACATACTTTAGCTGATTACTTTGGCATCCATTAGTATTGTGTTACACGACAAACTGATAAATAATATTGTAATGTCTTAGAAGGAAACGTTCCATTCTCTTGCGAGACAATACTTTTGAAATAATACACCTCTCGTTTTGCAATCATAAAATGTCTTAGCTTAGTAGTTTATTGCCATGATAAGGAACTGGAGTTCCGTTATATCAAAAACAATTATACAGGTACCTACATCGGGTGTCACCTGAGATTTTCTGTTTTCAGCTTGATGCTCATATTGAAGACAAGCCGAAGCCCGCGATTTCGTTTGTGTAGACTTGATGACTCCGGAAAATGCTGAACTTGCTGAACAACTTTTGCTTAGGCGTCATTTTTATATTGCTTATAGTTTTGTTAGACCATCAGGTGTTCCATTTTCCAAAATCAATTATTCCCTATATGTTGCTCAGACTTAACGGCTGTGTAATAAGAAAAGTTTAATTTGAATCCGTCCGGTCTAGGATTAGCGTGTACAATCAGGAGGACTTTTTTTAAAATTCTATCTCTATTACTATGTCTAAATCGCCCCAAATATTTTATACAGACACATTTTTTTTAACTAGGGTAAACCGAGTAGTAACTGGCCACTTAAGCGCTTTGGCTACTTCAAGTATTTTTTTTGTCTTTATATTATTTACATATGATTTTTATAGTACCACCAATCGATTAACTACTTCACTATAAACAATTTCTGGGGACAAGAAAACAAATTAGGACAGTCCTTGATTTTTTATAAATTTAAAAGAAAAATACTTATCATTTTAGTAGAAACTGGCCACAAAATTTCAGTAACTGTCAATCACCAAACTAGTAACTGGCCTAATGAAACAATACTTATCTTTAGATATAACAATAACATAAAACTTGTTTCTAACACAAAGAATGGATGGTACAGATCAGTATACAATCTTATAATCATATTATTTTTTATTTATAGTAGGTATTTCATTATATGTATAGATATAGATATACGCAAATCTCGAGTTTCATTCCATAATTTCTTTATATTTTAGCACTTAACACGACTTTGTTCGTGCATTATTCACTTTGTTTTCTTTTTAGTCAGTTTACGTCATTCTTGTTTTTAATCTTAATTGATCTTTAACCGATTTCCAAAAGGAGGAGATTATCGATTCGTCTCGATCTTTTGTTTATACAAACGCCTGGAACGATTTGGAAAATACTTTTTTTGTTTAAAAGGGTCAATTCAATTCAGTTTATTTATTGCATTTAATAATGAACATCAGTTTTTTTTTGTTTTTCCTGGGTTCGATCCCCAGCCAGGGAAAGATGGAAAATGGCCTTTTTCAAATTGTCTTGTGTCTTGGATGTTTATCTACATATGTATTTGTTATAAAATATAGTATAGTTGAGTTAGTATCCCATAACACAAGTCTCGAACTTACTTTTAGGCTAGCTCAATCAGTGTGATTTGTCCCTATTTATTGATTTATTTTACTACTAAAATTCACTGTCTTAAAATAGGTACACCATGAACCCTGTCGGGTATCGCAAAACAAAAAGTGGAACGGAAGCGGATTTTATGTCACGCAGAGGTTAAGGGTCCTCCCCGCGCTAACGACCTTGAAAACACAAAAAAATTAATTTCTCTTTCTGTAAGTGAGATTATCAGAAACCCTCCTACAACTTTTTAGCTAGTATCCTTAAGTTTCATTAGAACCTCGAAAATCATTGAAATAAAATACCCTGAATTTTCCTTTGCAAAAAATACTAAAAACGGCCATTTTTGACTCTTTTTGTAAAGGTTTCTAAACCGGATAGTATTTCAATGACTTTCGAGGTTCTAATGAAACTTCAGGATACTAGCTAAAAAGTTGTACGAGGGTTTCTAATAATCTCACTTACAGAAAGAGAAATTAATTTTTTTGTGTTTTCAAGGTCGCTAGCGCAAGGAGGAGCCTTAAGTATAGTAAATATAAACTTAGTATTGATATTTATATGTATTATATACTAGGGTACTTGTTAGGTGGTCCTATAGAAATTTTATCAAAATCGGTTGTCTAGTTTGAGGGAGAAGTCGGTTTTAAATATACAATGCATTCTAAATTATATTACATTCGAGTACAATGCAAAAAAGTTTCAATTACTATGTTACTTGGTACTTGCGATAAATTTACATTGATCATATAAATATTACAGTAAAAGTCCATCGCAAGACCGAATGGGCCTGAGTTACTTATTGGATAATCGTAAGATATCAGATTTTTTAACTTTATTCATTCGGTGCTCTGATTACGACATTGCTGTAGGTAGTGGGTGCTCTTGCTTTCTATCAAAAAGTTGTTTATTTTGGGTTATGATCGAGATTTAACGGCTTATGTGCGGAACGGGTTTTTTTGCAAAATTTTATTTGGATTGTCTGAAAGGCTTTTTACAAATTCGCCAGGTAATATGACGCAAACGTATTACGAAGGTGGATATTTTATTATCTTTCAGTAACTTTATTGTTGAAAAAACTACTAACTTACCAATAAAAAAGGGTTTATTTTATTCTGTTTTTAGTATTTGTTGTTATGGCGGCAATAGAAATACATCATCTGTGAAAATTTCAACTGTCTGTAGCTATCACGGTTCATAGATACAGGCTGGTGACAGATAGACGGACAGTGAAGACTTAGTAATAGGGTTCTGTTTTAACCATAGACATAGAATTTTTATCTATGGTTTTAACCCTTTGGGTGTGGAACCCTAAAACTAAATTTTAAATTACAATCTCTAAAATTCAGGCCATTAAGTTAATTAAACTTATGTCATATAGGAAAACTTTTAATAAAAGTTTAAGTATTTTTGCCTTAACATGTAATCGTAGGTAGGTTTTTCATGACATTATAACACTTAATGTATATACCAATAAATTAAAATAATAATTTAACAAAAAGATTTTAATAGATATAGGTATAAGACCTGTTTCTAAAAACTGCTTTTTTTAATTTATTTTACCAGCCATACATTTACTTGTGTAGTTATTGTGTGCAATTATTAAATATTACTGTAATAACAGTTTTTATGTAGTACAATTACAGAAATTACATTTAGGTCGCGACGTGGTGACCGTGAAAAATGTGAGACTTAGTGCAATTTTCATTCTCGCGTAGTGTAACGCACAGTTATAATGTGTGTACTGTTTGATGACTGTTTTTTTATAATATATAAATTACTAGCTGTATGTACCCGACCCGTGGGCTTCGCTCCCCGTGGGAATTTCGGGATAAAAACTATCCTTTGTCCATCCCTGGGTATCAAACTATACCCATATCAAATTCTATCTCAATAGAACCTATTGTGTTTCATCTAAATAGTGGTTGAAGTAACAAATAAATATACAAACTCATTATCACATTTATAATATTAGTAGGATGCTATTTGGTGGTTTTGCGAAATCCTAAAAAAGAACCGTAGGTTACCTGTTATTAGTATTCAAAGCTAAAATATTTTTTGTCTAAGTCAAATAAAATCAGGCCCCTTTTATCTAAGTTAAGATTTTTTGGTTTAGACCTCTATCAAGTTCAAGTTCCATGTTATTCCCTCATTTTTCTAGGATGATGCTGACAATGAAATTGTCTCAAAGAATATAAAACCCAATATGAGCTATGAAAATGGAATTGTAGTATTGCGTGGTAGATAACGTACCGTAAGTCAAAAGATGTTATTAAACTTTTTTTTTAATCTTTTTAAAAATAATACATAATACGAAAGCAGAAATAATAGTATTACAATGTCTAATAATGTTAAAATAGGTAAAATTAAAAAATATTTATTTATTAATTTGTCTGACCATTATGAATGAGTCAGAAGAAGCCTTTCAATTCGGAATTGTTTTATTCTTGTATTAGGTAATTATACGCTCACTTTCAATAGACACTTTGAATGAATTAACATGTTTTAAATTAGGCTGCTACCGTGTTTTTGTTGACTGTAGCTGTAACAGTTTTTCAATTAGTGCTTTTTATATTTTGAGACTTTTTATGTTATGTTAATCTGTTTCGTTAGAAAATAAAATATTTTTTTTGTCCTTAAAGTAAAGAGTTATCTATGCAGTTTGTATATAAGTTTGATGTGATGAATCATAAATATAATTCTTTCATCACTGATGTTAGAATTATATTCATGAAGATGACTGAGGAGTGTGGAGTATAATCATATCAAATTTTTAAATGGTTTTGCTTTACCTGGTTGCAGTAAAAATGCCTTATTTTTCATCTGAAGAATGTAAACATTATCAATAATGAACTGTATCCAATTTTAATCCAAATCCTTTCAGTAGTTTTGGACGATTGAAGAAATGAGAATATATTTGGTTTGAAAACCATTAACTGAATTCACTGTTTCCAAGTTTCATCCAAATCTTTTCACTATTTTGGACGATTGAGTTTTGATAATATGTTTTTGTTTGAAAACCATAAATTAATTATTTTTTTGTCCACAGTGTGCCAATCTTCAAAGACCTCCCCGAAGACACCCTGATCAAGATCTCTGACGTATTAGAAGAGACGCACTACCAGAACGGCGATTACATAGTTCGACAGGGCGCGCGTGGTGATACATTCTTCATCATATCTAAAGGACAGGTGGGTGTTTCTTATCTTATTAATAGGGTGTCTTTAACAGACTATAACATTGGACTAAAAGTCTCTTTCAATATAGAGAGGAATTACACATAATAATTATCTTACGGTCTGGCAGACAGGTTGATAGTTGCAAATAGAAGTTGTAAAGTCTTTGCGCGGAGCTTACTGCCCGTACTTTGTTACATATCCCTTGGTCGCCCCTATGGAAGTAGTGTTGCTAAAAAATCGATAGTTTCAATCGAAAAATGCCAAATTAATACTATTGATGGTATTGATAACATAATTTAAAATATCGAGAGGCTATCGAGCGATGAAACTGAAATTTTTAATAATTCAAATAATAAATTCATGAAGAAACTACATTGGAAAGGAAAGGGATGGTGACCTGGTGACAAATTGTTTTTGACTCTGCCTTCACCACACGTGTTCAGTTCAGTCAATTAATAGGGCAAATCAAATTCTAATTTAAAACAATAATTGAATCTAGATGAGAAATAGCACTAGCATCTTGAGAGTGGTATAATTTGGCTTCCTAGTTAAAAGACTGCTACTAGTTCATACCGTGACTATATTCATTTTAAACTATATTCACTTTAATACAAGGCCGTAGATTGGGAAGACACAGACTATAAAAATTGTAGTTTCAGAAATTTTGTCGATATAGTTTATAGCGTTATATAGCTAGTAAAATGGTTCTCTTTAGGTACGCCTTATGAACGGAAAAAAAGTTATTTTATACGCTTTAATAAACTTTGCTTATTTTTTCATTTCTTAGATAGATATGAGTGAATACATCGAATTACTACAAAAGAAATACCTACAATTAAATCAAATATTACACTAGTTGTTGACTTGTCAAATTACAAGGCTAAGCTGCAATGAGCATGAAATATTCAATTATCATGGCGTTGCTCCATTTGCTACCATCAATTCGTTCTAATTGATCAAAACAGTTGCATAAAGGTGATAAAAATAGGATTATAATTGTAAAAACAAGTACTTACTTATACTGCACCTATTACACATCACCAATAGAAATGCAATATTATATATAAAAAGTCACTTAAAGAATAATAATTTACTATTCGTAATACAATTTCGGTATCTACTGTTTTTATAGTCTTACTCTTGAACGTTAATAAATGAACGAACGCTGACAAGTATTTAACAAATAAAAAGTTTTCTCCATAATTCAAGTAATTCAGATACATATACCAATGACCAAATTCCATTTACCAATCCATCAGTTAGATTTTTGCATGTTATTTTATCTATTAGTAAATCATTAAATTTGTTGCCGTAATATAGTAAAAAGGAAATATAATCTTTTCATACAAATTAATCTTACCTTATCTATTTTCACGTAGGTCCATTTAAACAGTGTAAGTTTATTGCCTTTTGCAAAAAAAATTGAAGCAAATAATTTATTCCTTCAATAAAATGGTATGCAACAGGCAAGAAACTTACATAATGGGCCTTTAACCTCATCAACGACAAGTCCATAATGAATTTTGCAAACTAGTAAGACTTTAATGTACATGCTAATGATTCATTAAAACCATTACCCTTAAAATTCCGTGTTTGCTTTGCAAGAGTCAAATTTGAAATTGTTTTTTGTCACAAAGGTCATTTTTACCTACTCGTACATCATTAGTCTAGTAGACGCGGCTCTTGTGTGTGTACTTACCTAATATATCTGGTCTTTAATTACGAGTAGTTTGATTACAAGTATTTTCCTGGCTTAGGCAGGTACAAACATTGATTTGTTGGAATGTTTTCTTTTCTTTTAAAACAAATCTCTGCATACTGATGTTGATGTACGTATAAGAACAGTCTTTTCATAGTTACGGTTGACCTTTATAAATGTCATTATTTGAATTTTTATCAATTTTTCAACACGCGTTAATTCGGTGGTATATTGTCAAATAGAAATTTATTCGTCGTGTGTGAAGATATCTCAAATGCGAGAGTCAACATTTTCACTTTCGTTGCTACGATCAACTTTCGTACCGTCTACATCGTGCGACGTGACTTTATCTTCAACCACAGGTCTATATTTTATAAACAGAGACTCTGAACCATCATAATCGTAATCCAATCCTACTGCAACCAAAACAATCTCGCTCTTTTGTTCCGCAATGATGATATAACTATTGGTCTCAAGAAACCAACAAAGAAAGTTTATTTATATTCATTCGTCAGTTATAAATATTTACTTTCGAAATTTACTAAATTAGTATTAATATAATCACAAACTAAGCTATTATGTGTACAAATGGCTGTGAAAATGTATAATAGCGATCGTGTCTGACGTTGACTTTGTAAGAAGCTCACCTTGGCATTTACGCTACCTATAATTCTGCAAAGCGTGATTGTAACTGACCAATATAGGTGTAGAAGTAATTGCAAATGTTGGATCAAGACACGTAACGAACAAAATTATGAGTTGAGCAATACTATTATAACTTTCTAGAGTTAATTTATATACAGACACGACGTAATATTAATCTGATGTCTATTAAAGATCATAGAAAAATAGATTGGATAGAGCAACATTTTTTGAATGCTCGGTCGTTTTAAAGGCTGGTGAGGCCAAAAGCCTCGCTATTGTGACTGCAAGGTCAGCGCACTGCGAGCGGCGAGAGGGACGTATGGTATTTTGAGGCCGGATTTTGTGCTCCTTTGTGGGAAATTATCCACATTTGCTTCGGGATTTAAAAAAATTCTCAGCATTTAAGAACTTTTGTACTTTAAAACGCGACATAAACATACTTCAAGTGCTTTAGCTTTCCCAGATAAGATCTCTCCGCTGATTGAAACTGATGTTAATTACTTTATCTAACGTCGTCAGTGAAATTATGGATGCAAATGAAGATGCTCTTGTGAGAATATTTTGCTACCTAACATCACTTATGTAGGCTTACTAATGACTCACTTATCCATACAAAATCGATATCATAATCAAGTTTACGGCAGTCATAAAAACGTTTACGTCTTATTCCAGTTTATCTTTGACATCGATTTCACTAAGTTCATTGTTCTTCTTATGAAAGAGTGATAATATGACATCAAATTCATAATAATAGAACAATGTCGCTATTTTTACAAGAGTTTACCAATGGTGACTCAACTAGGTATTTCAACAGAAGACCGAGTTCGCGAGGTATCTAGTACAATGCAATTTTTAGTCTTCGCAGAGATTTCTGCTAATTTTAAGATAAATTAGAACTATTCACGACTCACGTTGTGAGATGTTGTTACATGATTTTCTAGTTTTATTTTTTTAACTATTAAAATGTTTAAACAAGAAACTTTCGATTCGTAACGAGAGAAAGTATCAAAGTCATTGCAGAGTTTAATTCAAAATTATCTGCGTCAGACCACATAATTGAATGCCATGATTATGGAATTCGAAAAGATAGAAAAGGTCCGAGGTAATCTCGTCAAACAGTCCGTCAAGCGTGAACGTCGTTCTCAATTCGGTCTCTTTGAGATGGTCTGGTTTGTTTGGCCGTCGCCGGTGTTGCTTCAAGCAACGTTATCTCATTCGTTTCCGCTGTTATCACATCGACATTTTTACTTTCATTGGCTCAGTTCATTGGGTATTATTTAACTTAGACTTATCGCTCAGTTCAACGGTTTCTAAGAATACAAATACAAGAGACTTTTTCTTAAATATATTTTATTTAAATTCTATTTTTGAAGTCTTCTTTTTATTGTAAGCAACAATTATGAAGTAAAGTTTGATAAGATTGGTCAAACTTGTCCAGTCAAATTATTAGTACATAGTTTTAATTTAGGACGACCAAGAAAAATATGGGCGGATGATTCGATCTAGTTTGAAAAGAAGTGGAAAGTGACATCAAACCACGGACCCAACATTTCGACCAGATAGACCTATAAATTATATGTTATATAATTCTTTCCTAGAAGATGGAAAATTCAGATGTATCAAAGCAGCACTACTAGACCTACCCTTTTTAATTTGTTTTGACTACAATCAATCCTTACACACCTACAAGATAATTAACATCACTTGGATAAAAGTAATTATAATTATCCTTACACTCAGCTGTGAGAGATCTCATAAATGATGTAAGTTACATGAAACTCGTACAACCAACCTTGTTCATAATAATAATCATAGACCCCGGTCCTAAATGACATCTTTCAATGCTCTCAAACGTGCATTTTATGGCAGCGGTAATGAGGTAAAACTAGTTTTGACTACATGTATCACATTAACCTGTACTGTATCATGTAGTTTGCCTAGTTTCTCATTGCTGTTTGTAATAACTTACTTATTTAAATTTTAGTATTTACAAAATACAAACATTTACGTCTATCATCTTGCAAAACGTATGTTGGATCTTGCGACATTAGCTTTCTGTATATTAACTACGAGAAGTATATAAATTTTAAGGCCTTAAGTATAAAATATAGAAATGTGTCTAAGAATTTTGATTGCCCTCGCATAAGACTTTCTCTAAAGTCGTATTGCTCGAAGTATGATGATGACTATTGATGAAATATTCTGCTTCAATTTAAGAGTTTATTATGTACAATAGAAATGCACGCTTAAGTCCACCGTGGTGTGGTTTTTAGCATATATTATATATACATTAAAGATATACATTTTAAATTGATTGGGTAAAAAAATACCGTCCGTCAACTAGACTATCCAAAATAAAGGACCCATATTTTTTGTTTAGCATAGTAGTAAAAATTTAAAAAGATAGAGCGCTTCGTGCGGGTCATTCACCTTTGATTAAAATCGTAGCTGATCGTGACGTCACGCGAAATTTAAATACGCTGTATCTTCGTCATTATTTGCTAATCTAAGCTATATCTGAAATAAACCAAATGTTTTTATGTCTACGTTCGTATGAACTCGTCTTATACCGATGAATTATCCTTTAGGGAAGGCCTATGTCCAGCAGTGGACTTTCTGTGACTGTATGTCTCATTGACATTCTGACACGATCCAGTTTATCACAAAATATTGCTCATATTGCGTGTTAATGAACAAATGATTTTATTCTTAATTGAATTCCTAAGTTAATTACTTTCCATTACTCTAGTTATGGCTGAAGAACTTGATTACTCGTGCGTGTGGCTTTGTGGGTTGTGGACTATGTCTAAATCATTGAAAAATATTGGTTTGTTAAATAAAATTAAAATGTAGATTTTGCCAACTGCTCCATTTCATTCAATTCAACTCATCACTATTTTGGTTCTCTTTTTCACCTACATCATCACGCTGAGCTTTTTTTATAAATCTAAGAAAGAATTTTGCTTTTTGAGATTATATATATATATATAACATGGATACGTTTAGCCCCTTCAAATATGAGCTGACTGCACGTTGACACTATATTACTAACTAATGACTATTCTAAGCAGGGATCTCTAGTCGTAGTTTTTTATCACTAGTTATTTCAATTCGATATTAACTCGTTCCACTTATTACCCTCTATATCGTGCGTTTCTCATTGATTCCAGGTAAAAGTGACCCAGAAGCCACCGAACACTAACGATGAGAAATTTATCAGAACGCTCACGAAAGGCGATTTCTTTGGAGAAAAAGCGTTACAAGGGTACGTAGTTTTTTTTTATAAATATGCAAAAAATTACTTGAAAAGCCCACCAAATTACAGGTATTGGCAGATAAATATTAGGAGTACTAGGACTAATAAATATACATTATACATACAATAAATTTGACCAGGTTAACTTAGATCATTGACTGACAGCTGAAACATATGAGTCTAGAAACGTGAAATTTTGCACAAACGTTCTTAAATAACGTAAGTGTCCACTAATAAGGGATTTTTGAAAATTCATCCCTTTAGGTATTGAAAGATTGTATGAAACTTGGTCAAATCTAAAATTAGAAATCTAAAAAAATACATATGCGTTCATATTTAAAATAACAGTTTATTGCATCACAATATAAAAAAATATCTAAAGGGATAAAATAGAAGGTGGTGAAACATGTATGAAATCCAGCTAAAAACGGACAAGGCCGTGGGTGGGCTTTAGCTAGTCAAATCTTTATGTGATGTTAATTTTCATCGCGCTGACAATGGCTAGTCATAAGGGATTTAACGTCATACGAGCATATGGACATCTACATATTATGATACGCCAAGACGATAAATTACATGAAAATGTTTTGGTGGAATTTATTAAACAGCGTAATGCAATGAATGATTCATAGCGTAATACTTTCAAAAGGAATATAGCGAAGCTCTAAAAGTAATTCTTACTATTTTATATTTCACTGAAAAGAATGAATCTACCCTTTAACTTCATGGATAAATCATTGAAAAAATAAAAAGTAAAAAAAAATAGGGTTAATGATTAGAAAATAAGGAATATTTTACATTTAGGATTCAAGTGCCGCGAAATGTTAGTCTCTTTGGTTCAACATCAATAAGGTTTTTTCAATATTAAAAATATATTTTTTTTAATATCCCATGCTGGTCTGGGAGAAATGAAAAAACTTAGAATGTACAAGCTGCTTCTCTTCCCGCGCAGATCGTAAAAGCCGATCGAGGGAATGGGCAAAAATGCGAATCATGTTAACAGGCGATGCGGCTAGCAACCCATCACTGTATTGATTGCTTTTCCATCTTCTCGCCCACCATGACGCTAAAAGTGGCTTTTGGGTCTAGCGGCCTTGAGTTCTGCATAGAGCCGCAAGACCCAAAATGCTCTGTCTGCCCCATTAGGGATAAAGACGTGATAGTATGTATGTATGTATGTATGTATGTATGTATGTATGTATGTAGGTCTCAGGACACAAAAACTACTTTCAGCTTGATGATGACACTCCGTGCTTAGAATAAAACAAAATGTAAAATTTTCGCTTAAGTCTATCGAGTAACGAAACTTTAGAGGAATCAGTAGTAGTGTATGAGACTAGCAACCTGTCTCTATGCTTTATTTCCCTTTAAGAAAAACTTGCATGTTTCATTTAAAAAAGTAACATAATATATTTTAAAAAGCAATGGCAAGATTTCAGCTTTCTATTTTTTTTAAGTATATTGTCAAACTTTACAGGGATGATCTCCGAACTGCCAACATCATCTGTGACTCGCCGGAAGGTTGCACGTGCCTCGTGATCGACCGGGAGACCTTCAACCAGCTTATCTCCACCCTCGACGAGATCCGCACCAAGTACAAGGATGAAGGCGAGAGTAGACAGAGGTGAGAGGTTGTTTATTTCTAATTTGACAAACTGCATACTATTTATACAGTTTGTCAAATAAATATTTGTTCTTCCGAGAATACAATAGGATGTTTGTGAAATATTTTACTTTTTATGCTTATTGCAAAAGTTTCAATAAATGGTACAAATGTGATAGTGGCTTCTATCTAATCTCTGTGGTGGCTAGTTACAAAAAAGTGACAAGGGTAGTGATCTAATACTCTTCACTTCAAAAGACCAAATAAGCACCTAGGAGAGAGCTAATAAGTTATATTTCGTTATGAATTCTGAAACTTGCTTTTGTAGATTAAAAATTAAACAAAATGCTTAAACAATTTGTGGTTATGTTTGAGTCTAAACTAAATACGAGAGACTTTACTACACTGAAACTAACATAAAATTACTCACATAACTAGTAGTAACATATAAACCTTGTACTTAAAAGTATGTATAGAAGTAAATTTCTCATTGTTAAAAGACGCAAAAATAAGTTTATTATGACTGTAAAAAAAGAACATCCATAATTAAGGTTACATCACCACAACGGATCTAAGTCATAATTATACATCAACTAAGTATAATGAACAGATGATCTAGACAATAACCGTTAGGTTGATGTATTCATTCATATCCTATGTCAAGTTTACACCGAAACGAAATGATAATGAAAACAATGGATTCCAAAACGATATGCACCACCATTGTTGCTGCTAATCTCCGTCCACCTGGAACAATAGTCAATTTTGGGTAATACCAAGAAATTAATGAATGTCTCGATTTCACTATCCGTAATACTGTAATCCTTTTTGTTTCTTTCATTGCTAACAATCACGAGGAATCTGGTAAGTGTTGGAAGAATTCCATCAATGTTCTCTCACTTTCTTCGAGAAATCTGCTGTCAATGTCAAATAGTTATAGTAATAAGTGGTTATTAACTTTCCTCTTGGTACAGAAAATATAAATTAACAAGAGGCATTGTTTGATAAAAAATTTGGTTCTCGCGTTTTTGTTGCGCACTTGCGCTCGACAATGGATGCAATGTGTCTATACAATTGGATTGTGTTATTAACACATACATTAGTAAAAACTATTGAAAAAGACCAATAATTAATAATAGTAACACAAAAGTTAACATGAAATGTCATTCAATAAGACCCAAACAACCGTCCATTTTAAATGAAAAAAAAAAACAGTAAATCACAACGCTGCTGCACTGTTCTGAATATATTTGATTATTATATAGTGCAAGAGATTTTACAGTATATTTTTGTTAAATATAATTAGGAAGAGATAGTACTATGGAAACTTTGACTAGGAGTGGTAAATGATACGTATTTAGTTAATTATAATGTCATTTGTCGTAAATTTCAGATTAAACGAAGAATTTGCCAATTTGCGACTCTCAGATCTACGCATCATAGCGACGCTTGGAATCGGTGGTTTCGGCCGAGTAGAGCTGGTGCAAATCCAAGGAGACACAAGCAGATCCTTTGCCCTGAAGCAGATGAAGAAAGCCCAGATCGTTGAGACGAGACAGCAGCAACACATCATGTCCGAGAAGGAGATTATGTCGGAGATGAACTGCGAATTCATAGTAAAGTTGTTCAAGACGTTCAAAGATCGAAAATACTTGTATATGCTGATGGAAACTTGCCTTGGAGGAGAATTATGGACTATTTTGAGAGACAGAGGTGAGATTATGAATTTTTATGAACACCTGGCACCCTTATCTTACAAGGCTCGGACTTTGTTTGCATGATACATAAGATCTGAATAAAATTTTAATATCTTTTTCTTTGTGACGCACATAATCTGAGAACAACAGTCCATATTTATCCTCATACATACGTTCTCGCTTAATATATTTTTTATTCCGTAAAAATAAAACGACTTTTATAAATTTCAGGTCAGTTTGACGATGCCACAACAAGATTCTACACAGCGTGCGTTGTAGAAGCTTTCCATTATTTACATTCTAGGAATATTATTTACAGGTAAGTACTTTTTATCATAAGTAACTACTGTTAGAAATTGATTATTTGGATGGATCATTATAAATTTAAAATATAACTGGTACTCTTCTTATATTTGAAAAGCAAAGAAAAATGGAACACTAACAAAATGATCACTGACTAAATAGACATTAGATCATTTTTGTATATTTTCAGATTTATATTGTTTTAGATTGGGTATATATCAGTATATATAAATCCAATTTTCGGGGTCCAGTGTTGCCATTCGAAATAAATTTGAAAGTAAACGGAGGTATAACATAATTTTATTTTCTCATGCGCTTATTTCTTGTGTCTTTATTTTATAAATGACTTTTCATCAAAGTGAGAATGTGTAGCTTTTAGCATTTTTGCAAAAAACCACGACTTTCGGCAAAAATACTTCACGTTCTCACTTTAATCTGTACTAAGTAGTTCATATAGTTTGAAAGGTTATCTAGAGCAATCCGAGTCAACTTTATTTTTAATTTTAAAATCTCCGTTTTCTTTCAAATAATTTATTTCAAACTAGCTGCGCCCCGCGTTTTTACCCGCGCCTACAGTAGCCTATGTGTTAATCCAGGGTGTCAGCTTCCTGTGAACTACTAAATTTTATCAATCAAGAAAGAGTAACAAACATCCATCCATACTTACAAACATTCGCGTTTATTATATTAGTAGGATGGAATAAGAGAACAAAAATTCATATATCCCCATAACTTACTACACATTTTGATAAGCTTGTTGATCAGATGTTATTAGATAAGATTTGCAGAAGATATTTTAATTTCTTTTTAGATTTTTACTATAGCTCATAAAACATGACTTTCGAAATACGACGATGTGATTTATTTTCTTCCAGGGATCTCAAACCAGAGAATTTACTACTAGACTCGAAAGGCTACGTGAAGCTGGTGGACTTTGGCTTCTCCAAGAAGCTGCAGGCCAGTCGCAAGACCTGGACCTTCTGCGGCACCCCCGAGTACGTTGCGCCTGAGGTGATCATGAATCGCGGTCATGACATCAGCGCGGACTATTGGTCCTTAGGTATGTATTTTAATTTTAATTTTATTTTTTTCCAATAAATGTAACCATAATATATACCCGGTATGTATCAATTTCTATACCGAATTGAATGCCAAATCCGGGAAAACTTATTTACATAAAAGTCTAAACTTAATAGAAGTGCTTCCCGTGATGACAAACACGACCATGTTTCCGGACCTCACTAATGGTAATCAGTGATGCACTTACTGCATTCGTACAAGAACAAATGTTATGGACGTTATAATGTCCTGGTCTTTTATTATTTCTGTTATACGACTCGGGAATGCCCTGTCTTTGTATCTTAAAAAAATGTTGAATAAATATTTGTTCGAGAAAAAGTTCACACGCGACTTTTCTCTTATTCATTGAATGCTGGATAAGATCTGCACTAGTATCATGTGAAAGGATCCTTTATAGTATTTAGACATAAGTAAATTATAAGTACGCCTACCCTGAGGTTTTAAGCTATTGCATAGCTTCTATCGCGGGCCTTGAGCGCGGGGACCGAATCCAGAAATTCCGTAACGAAAAAACCTCACGCTCCCCACTCCGCCTACCATGTAGGTTGCCGCTTCGTCTCCGTCGTCCGTTTGCGACGTTGCCGTCCTTCCTTTTATCGAACCACCTTAATGCAATAGCTTTACCGCGGCAGTCCCCGAGTGCCACACGTCTTTTTTTTTTCTATTTATCTCAAAGGTTGACTTGTAGAGAATGCTTTAAGTCCGCCTTTCGGATCAGGTTAATTTGGTAAATAAAGTTTAAATTAAATAACAATAAATAAGTGAAACACTGGGATGTACACAACCGATGCAGTCATTGGTACTTAGCGAGAGGTGAAAGATATTCGTATTTAAAATATAACGTTTTGGAAACAACGCTAATTTTTTATCATAAAATTTCAGGTGTACTTATGTTTGAGCTGCTAACTGGCTCGCCACCGTTCACGGGCGCCGACCCCATGAAGATCTACAACAAGATCCTCAAAGGCATAGACGCGGTGGAGTTCCCGCGGTCCATTACCAGGAACGCCGCTAATCTCATCAAGAAACTCTGCCGCGACAACCCTGCCGAGCGCCTTGGCTACCAGAGAGGTGGCATCACTGAGATACAGAAGCACAAGTAAGTTTGTCGAACGTTTATGTTGGAGATAAGTTTTTTTAGCAATTTAGGTCCCATTGTTTGGCAAAAGCCTCTCCTTTTTGTTTCCAATTAATTTGTACTATGCCGTGTGGTTTCCGGCAGAGAAGAATAGAGCGACTCCAAGCCCTTCGGTGGATGTTGTAGAAGAAAACTTAGACGGCTAAAAAAGTTTATAAACATTAATGAGACCTCTCCAAGCCGTTTGGCCAGCGTAGAGAGTGAAGGCCAAGTCCTCTGGCTGCTCCATCCAATGGCTTTGGTAGTACAGAGAGGGTCATGCTCCGGCAGTGGAGACTAAAAGACCTAATGATGATGAGTTTGTCCGCTTTTGACAAAGAATGGAGTGAAACAGCTGAAGTTAGAGATAAGTTTATGTATATAAAAAGAAAAGATGAATATCAATAACTTAGCTTTGTTAGGTTAGGATCGCGGTCATGACTTTGATTATTCAAGGTTATCTGTAACCTGGCATTGGAGTGTCCTAGTTTGATTGTCATGATTTGGCATAAGTACAAGAAGTTGTACATAAACGCTTTCTTTATTCATCCTCAGCTATAGCGTGATTGATCTCCCTACCACCCACTTCCCATCTTTCAATTTCTACTACCACCACCAGCACACTTGAGCAAGACAATTTTTTCACCTCAGCCCTTCTACAGCCTTTGTCTTGCTGAGGATAAGCCTCTCAGGCGTCGACACCACCCATCTCAGTTGTGTGCTAAAATCAGTTACGATCTATGATCATTTGCATTGTTAAATCTAGAACTCTGACGTTTTTTACCAGTTCGGTTCTTACCTATAAAATCATTAGCTCCAGCTTTTTTACCAAATACATTCTTAGCTTAACCATTACTTCGTGAAGCCAAGTGACAAGAATATTGATAAATTAATACAGATACCAGTTCAATAATAGATAATACAACTAATTTATGCTTGTGATTTTCCAGATGGTTCGATGGCTTCAACTGGGAAGGTTTGGCGCAGCGTACTCTGGATCCCCCGATAACGCCGACTGTCAGGTCCGCCTTGGACACCCACAATTTCGACCAATATCCACCAGACGCAGATGAACCGCCCCCAGATGATCTGTCTGGCTGGGACGCTACGTTCTAAATTTAAAATTTTAGAAGTATATCGAATATTGTATCTGGCCATTTAGTTGGAAATTGGTTGAGGATTGTTTTAAATACCGCAGATTTCAAGTCCAGTTTTAATTCTATACTTCAGAATTCAAATTGTAGACATAGGGACATGCTACTTTCTTAAACTTTGATTTGAAAATGATGCACTTTGAATTAAATACCTATATGTACTTATTTTCTGGGATGCTACGTTCTCAATTCAAGACTCACCAACTCTAAATCAAACTTTTCGATTAAAACTAAAATGCAATTTACTATCTACATAAATCTTCTTTAATGTTTACTTCAGTTTATAAAATGACTACGTCTTGAAAATGTTATTTTTGCTTATTGTTACCCATAGCCCATAACAGTGTCTACCAGATGCATCTTACCTTCCCCAGATGATCTCTTCTGTGGGAACACTGCGTTTTTTTATTTAAAATTCTAATAATGAATAAATATTGCATAGTATTCTAAAATCTGGTTAGTTTTTTGGAATTGGAAATGTGCTTTATTAACAATACTGCAAAATTCAATACTAAATACATCATTCAAATTGTATATGATCGAAAATTTTGAAATACCGTGTTCTTAAACTTTAGATTTGACTTGGAAATCAATGCACTTAAAATTTAATATATTAATATATCTACACCTATCGATTGAGAGGATACATTCTCATTTCAAGACTTAATGCCAAACCAAACCTTTTGGTTAAAACTACAGCTGAGTCTACCATGTAAATGCAAACAGTAAAATTATTTTGAGTTCATATTTTTGATTGTAGAATAATTAAGCAATGAAAGTGTTATTTTTGTTTAAATTTAACTTATTCAGACGAATACTTCCATATAGTGAAGTGAAAAAATATTTAAAAAGTGAGTTATCGAAAATCAAACGTGAATGGGAGAAGTATAAATTGTGAAAAGCTTGTTTGACGAAGAAAATCGATGGCAATATACCTATAAATTGTGCCTAAAAAGTTAAGTATTCGAATATAATGCTAGTTTTAGCATTTTTATGAAAGTAGGTGGAAAGTAGTATATTTTGTAATATACCTAATTACTTTAAACTAGGATTAACAGAGCAGATCTTAATACCATACATATTTATTATAATGGCTTGCCAATTGCGTAATTGTCTTTTTATTGACATAATAAAGTTAATGTATGTAGTATAATTAATTTTAATGATACTTTGGTGTTCAGTAGACGTAATAGTCTAAAATCTGTGCTTAAACATTTTATTGTTGTACTATAAGAGCCAGATAAACCTATAAATTTTAGTCAAAATTTGAAATTTGTATGTAGCGTTATTGTTAATTTTTTTCAAAAATTAAATTATTTTTTTAATTTAAATGCAGGAATACGTAGAAAGTTACATAACTCATTGTTCACAACATTGTAAAAAGATTCATATTCTTAAAAACTAAGTATTAAATGATAATAATGCCAAGGGATCAAATGCAATGTAAGTATAATGTGTTTACAATAACAGTTAAATAGGACTTAATAAAAAATAAGATCATTTAAATTTGAACTCCTCTAATATTCAGTTCTGTCGATAAATATCTAATTGCCAATTTTATTGTAAGTAATAAATAAGTAATATTTAGAATGGTGGCCAAAATACCAACGTTACCAATTTCCATACCTTTTACACGATCCTTTTCTCACTGATATTTTTAATTTTCTGATTTAATTTAAGGTTGTACCTATACCATTCATTTGAAAATTATATATGAATAATCATTTAGTTCGATGAATTGAATTATATTTAATACATCTGTTTTATAGTAAGCAAGTACACTATGTTTGGTGCTCAAATGAGATGAATTTTAAAGAAATGTTTTGCGAGCGATAGTTATTTTAATGAAGGAACTCACCAAATCCTGTAATAAACTATTATTATTAGTTTTTTTTTAAATTTGTGAATTTATGTATTTAATAAACGCTAAGCAAATTTGTAACAAGTTATTAGTTCGTCATGGGCTAAATTATTTTAAAATGGTTCTAAACGGTAGCTATTTTTAAAACATGACATATTTTAAGAGTCAATTTTAATAAGATTTCGAATTAATTTATTGTAAATATTCATGTTAGTATTTTAAATTTTAAATAACTTAAAAAAATTGTATGAATTATTTTTATCGAAGGCAAATTATGTAAAGGAGTGTATGTAATTATAAATATACCTTAGCTTAATATAGGGACAGTTATTTTTGTAACCATAGTTTTAATAAATGAATATTTTATTAATTTTGAAAATTGTAAATATACATTTTCAATTGCATACATCGTTGTTTTTTTTAGAACTAAATATGCAAAAGATAACACTTCATATATCCATAATATAAAATACCTAATATATATCTACAAAGAGAATTTTAGGAGCCCATGCTGCTCTTTGCCTACATCATCATCACCTTTATGAGCTGAGGAACAAATATATTACCTGGAGTGCTATTTTCATTAAGGGACACACCGAATCATACTAGTTTTCCAACTTACCGCTAGCGTAAAATCCCATTTGATCGTATTTTTGAAACCGTCGTGTAAGCGAAAAACAATATAATTTTACGCAGAAAATTTCGAAATTTTATCTTTAGTCTTAGATAAAATTACTTTTTCTCTCGAAGCATAAAAGTTCCAACAAATTGAAAACGTACTCCTTTCTTAAAGTCGGTTAAAAATAGAATTTAAAACCCTGCCCTAACCTAAGATACATCAATATTTTTTTGCTCCTTGACCATGCAGCGCTTCAGTTTTCAGATACGCCAATAGATGGCGCTGTAATGTTTACATAAAAATAAGAACTCGCTATGAAGATTTTTTTGCGTTTCATGGCTTCTCTGTAATATCTTTTGTATGTTATCGCTTCTCGGCCTTTTGGCTAAGATCAAAGTGTAGTATCTGTTCTTTTCAGCTTAATATCTGAAAGTTCCCCCACTGGGGGACCAGTATATTAAACTGATTTTTGTAAACCGACGGGATGTTCGGGGCTCGCTCCACTCCCGTCACGGGTCGGCCCGGCATTGCAGTGCCGCCGGGATCGGCCCACATAAACCCATGAAATATATAGGTAAACGAAGTATGCAGAATTCTGCGATTATAAGAATATAGAATTAGTGATTCATGATAACATAATAAATGACCGAGCAAGCGAAACGTCTCGTTTCGAGATTGGCAAAAAATGCTTTAGTCCGCTCCGCTGCAGTTTCAGTTTGTACGTCTGATTTCAGGACGCATTTTTCAATCGATTCTCGTAAATTTTTTAGGAACTGTAATAGAATTTTTAAGTTCATTGGGCATCAAAATTGGTCCAGCCCGTTTTGATATGACGCATTTTAATTAAAATAGATAGGTATTGTTCCATAACCTTCGAATCATTAATCAGACTTAGATAAAACCTAAATGTGACGAAAAATTACCGTAGTGTGAAAAACAGATAAATCTCTTGAGATAAAGTTGTTGGATGTATATTGTATATTCGAGACTAAATTAATATCACCAAGCAACAATATATTAAAATTAAAGGTACCTCTAAGTTACTTTCAGACATCAATCCTTACTTCCTTACTAATATTTAAATGCGAAAGTTACTCTGTCTGGCTGCTTGTTACCTCTTCATGCTTCAACCACTGAACCGATTTGGATGAAATTTGGTATGGATATAGTTTGAGACCTGGGAAAGGACATAGGATAGCTTGAATGCCGAAATTCTCACTGGGAGTAGAGCCCGCGGGCTCAGCTAGTTTATTACTTATGTATTTTAAAAATATTATGTCGCTAATATGAAACTGATTTTTCTGAATCACGGTTACAAATTTTATAACATTTACCTACTTTTATTAATAAGGGGGTTGTTCATTTACGTACTCATGTTTTGGAATTATAATTGCAATGTTTAGGTTCGTGGCGAAACCATTGGTATCATTCGTATTTTTCGTTTCTTCTCGGGGCAAACTCAATTGAAACAAATAGAACAAAGGTTGGATGTTAAAATGGAACAATACAATAATTAATTATATCATCGTTATGATAATAACAACACATCATCAGTTATTCTATAATCTAGCATTACAAAGGCTGAATAACAAATAGGTCTGACATAATAGATATTAGTTGTTTCCCTATGCCTAAAACTTAAGGTAAAGACTTTTATTATAACTATCAAAATGAATTAAATCTATATCTTATTTTTCTTATATAGTTTTCTGAAATATATGTTCTTTTTACGTTCCCCAGATGAGTCGAAGACGCCTGGACTAATTTCGAATACTCTTTTTTGTAAAAAATGGCCTTCTTGTCAGGTGGTCCTTTAGAAATTTTACCATAATTAGTTAATGTAGTTTGATGTTAAAGTCAGTTTTTAGTTAAGAACAATAATAGTTTTGTCATACAGCACGGACAATGTACCTACCAGCTCTACGTGTAACTAGAAACAATTTTGTTTTTAACCCCTGACATAAAGCAGGGGTGTGAATAATTTGACGCTAATATCTGTCTGTCTGCCGATATCGTACCGCTTAAACGGATGGACCGATTTAGATGCGGTTTTTTTACGTGAAAGCAGCCTAAATGAAAATCGGTTCAGTCTTTTAAAGTTATTCGGGGTTAACGATTGAACTCAGGGCTTTCTCTAGCAAATAAATAGCGCTACGAATATCAAGTCGTATCGGTAATACTGCTACTCATCACTAGATGGCGTTATTGACAATCAATAGTTTTTTTTTAATTTGCCTAGCTTGTTATTCTTAGAACTAAACAAAGAAAAATAACAATAGCTACATATCAGCATCCATACAGTTTATAGCTGTAGGGTATGCAATGCAGCCGCGTTCCGGTGCATCCCAATCCGGAATTCCGGCGTGTCGCAGCACTCGTGTCGTGGCCATATCGCAGAGTTGTCCTACCGGCGCGGGGACTGAACTTTGCTTTACGCGTAGTTTCTGCTTTCTGTAAGTATTTATTTATTTAAAGATATTTTCGAATACAGAATGATGCCATAAGGGAGCGGTGTGGAGTAAAAGAGTAGATAGTTTGGCATGTAGAAAGGATGGATGAAAAGAGATTGTCAAAAATATTTATGACAAATGTGAAAGGAACAGTAAAAAAGGGTCGGCTTCGGCGAACATTCTGCGACCAAAGACGTTCCAAAAAAAGGAAAGGTTAAAAGTACTAGTAACCGAAGAGCATGTATGAAGAGATTGATGAGTTTAGATGAAGCAAAAGTTAGTCAGGATCGTAGCAAGTGGAGATCCATAGTCTCTGCCTACCCCTGTGGAAAACATACGTGATATTATGTATGTAGGTATGTATGTATTTATTTAACTTCATACAAAAAATACAAGTGTAATGGACTAAAAGCCTTAGGCCTTATCTACCAGTCAACCAAACGGGTGATGTAGAGAATGATAGGAGTAGTGCACAATTTGAAAAGTATGTGGTGAAAAAAAAAGACTTTATGTAAAATAATAATCAATTTATGCTGTGACGCAGCGATCGGCAAGCCGACGTCGCCGCGCACAAACGCCTGTGGAACCTTCTCGAACATTCCATTACTCACACAGCTACAATCGATGCGCGCCGTTTACAAACCTATTCACGATAACGAACCGGTATGATCTAGTTTCCCCCACCGTGCCCCCACTCCGCGCCGGCTGGCGGCCGGCTATATAACGCAGAGCGAGCCCATTAGAGGCCGATACTCGCTCGAGTATCCGCCTCGGCCGCTTGGATCGAAAGTCTGAGTACGGTCAGGTTTTCCCTCTCCTCTCCCCTTCCGTCCCCCGCGGCCGCTTGGATCGAAAGTCTGAGTACGGTCAGGGTTCCCGAATCCTCACCCCTCCTTACCTCACCCTTCCCCCGCGGCCGCTTGGATCGAAAGTCTGAGTACGGTCAGGGTTCCCGAATCCTCACCCCTCCTTACCTCACCCTCCCGTCCCCCGCGGCCGCTTGGATCGAAAGTCTGAGTACGGTCAGGGATCCTTCCCAACCACCCTCCTACCCCGTCCGTCTTGTGGTCGTCCGCGACACCCCCTCTCACCCCCGTGTGAGGGAGCGCCGCGACGCCGACGTACTCCTGCGCGTCCCGCGTACCCCTTCAGGGTAGATCGCCTGAGCGACCCTTCGTTGCGACCCGTCGGGTGGCCACTATCCCGTGCGCCCCACCAACCCCCAATCGTCCTCAACGTTAGGGGTAGGTGTCCCGACGCTGACGTGCCCGCGCACGCTCAGCGATACCGTTGGCGAGTGTGCCTTCCGCACCCCGCACCCCGCGCCCTCGAGCACCTTGCCACGACCCCCACCGTAAACCACGGTAGGGGTGGCAACCCCCCCGACGCCCGCGTGCGTCCGTCCGTCAATACCGTTCCGTCCGGCAGGTCCGTCCGTACCCTGCCCTCCGTTTACCGCCCCGCGCACCCTTTGCTCTGCACCCTCGCGTGCATCCCGTTCCTTTAGGGTGCGCCGACGCACCATCTACCCGATCCTCAATTGGGTAGCGCGCCACCTCGTTTGTAGCTGTGTCTAGACAAACGTTCCGTACCGTACCGTATTTACTCTCGGGAATTGCATAGGCGACTGGAAATAGGCAACCTGTAAATCTAGATTTAAGACAGTGTAGGCTAAGTCTAGGTTAAGCTCTGATATGCAAAACCTGTAAATAAACCATTGTAACTGTTGGTATAGTTGGTTTCAAACACACCCATCCCGGTAGGTTACCTCATTAGGACCTCCAGACCCCTGTCATACCAGGGTGGTAACAGGGGTCTGCTCAATTTATGTTGATGACAACGTCCAGGGGTTCGATTCCCCGAAAACGCTTCATCACATTGGCGCCCAACGAAATAACCCACAAGGAGTCACAGGATCATTCGGGAGATCCACAAAAGAGGCCAATTGTTTAGTCACATCGCCTTCTTGTAATAAAATTAAACGGACCACTATACCAAACCGCGCTAAAAATAAAAGTAAACCCGTACCGTAAAATATAATAAAATATTTATAAAAACACCGCGTTTTTCTAAAAATAAATCACCGCGCTATCACAAATAAATTTAAATAAATAATACCCAGTTCAAGATTAAAATTAAATCCATATCTTCGCGATCCGTGTAAATAAACACCACTGTATAACCGCGTTGTTAATAAAATTATAAATATAAAAAACATACTTGGAAACCGGGAATGCCTGTATCCTGGGTGGACAATTTGAAGAAGGAAGAACTTCGAAAAGAACTGGAATCGAGAGGGAAACCATCAACCGAGAAAACCGTAGAAGAGTTGAGAAAAACACTTTTACAAATAATCAGAGAGGAGGAATTGGAAGACGAAGTTTACGAGGAACCGGAAAACTCAAAAATGGAGATTACCAAGGAGCTACAAAATATGGAAAAAATATTTACAAAATGGAATGTCAGCTTTGACACGTCGGGAGACGCAGTGGAGTTCCTGGAACGTATAGATGAGTTAATACATACCATTCCCGAAAAAAAAGATAAGTTGTTACAATTTATACCAATATTGCTGAAAGGAAAAGCACTATTGTGGCACAGGAATAATAGTCAGAATTGGAAAACATGGAGTGACTTCGAAGAGGATTTTAAGTTATTTTACTTTCCAAGAAATTATGAGGCCAATCTTCTCAGCCGAATAGCCGCAAGGAAACAGTGGTCAGAAGAACGGTTCATAGACTACCTGACACAAATGCAAACCCTCATCAGAAGATACGGAAAAATGAGTGAGTTGGAATCTACCGAAATTATATATAATAATATGAACCCCAGTTATAAATATTACATAAGACGAAAGAATTTCCGTAATATAAGAGAATTAATCGCTATGGCAGGCGATTTTGAAGAAATAAAGAAAGAAGAAATCAGAGCAAATAAGAACCAACAAAGTGAAAAATCCGAACCGCGAATATCAACCGACCGACTGCAAAATACGTCTGAAAAAAACCGCTCAGGGAAGGAGACACAACTAGGTGGCAAGATACATCCCCAGTATGATGAAAAAACCCACTGCTGGAAATGTGGTAAGCCAAATCATGCTTCCAGAGAATGTACAGCACAAAAGCAGTTGTTCTGCAGTGGATGTGGAAAAATGGGCGTTCTGAGCAAGAGTTGCTGCAGAAGTTCAAAACTAGGAGCATGTACATTGGGAAAAGAGATAGAAGGAGACAACAGGATGTTCATAACCGCAAAAATCAACACGAGAGAGTACAAGGCGTTGGTAGACACCGGTTCAACGAGCACCTACATAAATAACAACGTTTGGAAAAGTTTAAAGAAAAAAAGAAATGTACAAATTAGTCAAGAAAAATCAAACTTAATTTTGGCAGATGGCTCCAAAATTCCCGTCCAAAAAAGCAGAGGTGTTGAAATGGAAATCAACGGCATCAAAATTCAACACAAAGTATTTCTGTTACCGTCTACACCGTACGTGATTTTAGGAATAGATGTCCTACAACGTTGTGGTTTTAGTCTCAACTGGAAAACTCCGAAGAAAATCAATCAAAAAGAGCCAATAAAAACCGAAAAAGACCCCACAGAATGTTTATTTATTGGACCACCGGGATCACATCTGAACAAGTCTGAAAAACATAAACCAACCGGAGACGAAAAGTCACAAAATCCCTTAAATAAAATATACAGAAAAAAATCTTGGTACCGGAAGAAAACAGAAACACGTACACAAGTTAGTGAACCACGAGTGAACCCCAGTGAGAAGTGTGCTACCAATAAAACTCCACCGAAGTCAAGTGCAAAATATATAGCGCCGACACCCCAACACACAACACCTTCACGGCTTAAATTGCCGCCCCGTAATCCCTTAAGACCCCCATTGCGACATAAATTGCCGCCCCAAATACCAGTCCCACGGCAAAACCGCCTGTTTCAAAATTTTCCGTCGCGGTATATACCGCCGCTCAAACCGTTAACCCCGTGGCAAACAACGCCACTCCGTTATATAACTCCGCGGCACTCATCGCCGCCCCGTCCGCCGTATTCGCGGCCGATAACGCCGCGGAAACAACCAGGAACGCCACTGACGTCGTCCCTGGGTCCGCCAACACCGCCGTTCCCGACATGCTGCGCTGCCGCAGCCACACCGTCGCCGCCGCGCAGGAGACGCGGCAAGCGAAAACACCGTAGCTCCAAACCAAAGCACCAAGACAAGCTGGACAGCCAAACAGAGAATAAAGGCCAGTAATTTTTTTTATTGTCTATTAATTTTAATCTAGTTATCCCTTGGCCAATAAAGGCATATAAAAAGTGTTATTTTTTTGTTTAACCGTAGAAAGTTTAATTAAGTTAATTAGTGTTACATTTTCCCTAGAGATAACTGCTCATAAGAATTTAGTTTTTTATTTTGTTCCGAAACTGAAAGTTAAAAGAGTATTAACTGACCGTAAATATTAAAAATAGATGTGTGTATCTATATTTTAGAAAGAGAGTGAACCCTTAAATTTTATTACTGTATAATGGATAAGTCTGCAGAAGCTTTTGAAATTTGTTTAATCCGATACGATTTATGTGAACCGATAACATGTATTTGTATGAACTAGTACAGTATCCCTTTAGAGTAAATAACTTACTTTTTTGTAGTATTGTAAAGCCCATGCAATCCCACATTTATCAGATTAGTTTTTTTTTAAAGAGATCCATCCATAGAGATTTGAAGGACCATTGGATACATAACACTAAGACGGCGATTTTTCCCCCAGGTAAAAATCTCCAAAAGAGGGAGGAGAATGTGACGCAGCGATCGGCAAGCCGACGTCGCCGCGCACAAACGCCTGTGGAACCTTCTCGAACATTCCATTACTCACACAGCTACAATCGATGCGCGCCGTTTACAAACCTATTCACGATAACGAACCGGTATGATCTAGTTTCCCCCACCGTGCCCCCACTCCGCGCCGGCTGGCGGCCGGCTATATAACGCAGAGCGAGCCCATTAGAGGCCGATACTCGCTCGAGTATCCGCCTCGGCCGCTTGGATCGAAAGTCTGAGTACGGTCAGGTTTTCCCTCTCCTCTCCCCTTCCGTCCCCCGCGGCCGCTTGGATCGAAAGTCTGAGTACGGTCAGGGTTCCCGAATCCTCACCCCTCCTTACCTCACCCTTCCCCCGCGGCCGCTTGGATCGAAAGTCTGAGTACGGTCAGGGTTCCCGAATCCTCACCCCTCCTTACCTCACCCTCCCGTCCCCCGCGGCCGCTTGGATCGAAAGTCTGAGTACGGTCAGGGATCCTTCCCAACCACCCTCCTACCCCGTCCGTCTTGTGGTCGTCCGCGACACCCCCTCTCACCCCCGTGTGAGGGAGCGCCGCGACGCCGACGTACTCCTGCGCGTCCCGCGTACCCCTTCAGGGTAGATCGCCTGAGCGACCCTTCGTTGCGACCCGTCGGGTGGCCACTATCCCGTGCGCCCCACCAACCCCCAATCGTCCTCAACGTTAGGGGTAGGTGTCCCGACGCTGACGTGCCCGCGCACGCTCAGCGATACCGTTGGCGAGTGTGCCTTCCGCACCCCGCACCCCGCGCCCTCGAGCACCTTGCCACGACCCCCACCGTAAACCACGGTAGGGGTGGCAACCCCCCCGACGCCCGCGTGCGTCCGTCCGTCAATACCGTTCCGTCCGGCAGGTCCGTCCGTACCCTGCCCTCCGTTTACCGCCCCGCGCACCCTTTGCTCTGCACCCTCGCGTGCATCCCGTTCCTTTAGGGTGCGCCGACGCACCATCTACCCGATCCTCAATTGGGTAGCGCGCCACCTCGTTTGTAGCTGTGTCTAGACAAACGTTCCGTACCGTACCGTATTTACTCTCGGGAATTGCATAGGCGACTGGAAATAGGCAACCTGTAAATCTAGATTTAAGACAGTGTAGGCTAAGTCTAGGTTAAGCTCTGATATGCAAAACCTGTAAATAAACCATTGTAACTGTTGGTATAGTTGGTTTCAAACACACCCATCCCGGTAGGTTACCTCATTAGGACCTCCAGACCCCTGTCATACCAGGGTGGTAACAGGGGTCTGCTCAATTTATGTTGATGACAACGTCCAGGGGTTCGATTCCCCGAAAACGCTTCATCACAATGCAAAATATATACTATAAAGTATATGCTAAAATATACAATACCTACATATATATACACTATGATCTATTTGACAGTTTTTCAAGAAAATGTGCCTTCACCTGTTTAAGTGCAATTTATTACATTGTGTATGTGTGTCTGTTGCATTGTAGCGCCTGACGAATAGGCCGATTTTGATGCGGGTTTTTTGTTTGAAAGTTGACTCAATCCTACTTAGCTATGTTTGATAGAAATCAGTTCAGGTTTTTTTTATTTGCGTGGCAATTAACAAATACTGGTGCAAGCTGCCTAAACGCATCTGACGTGGTGTGTGCAGTGTTCCTCACGATGTTTTGTTTCACCGAATGAAGAGAATTCCACGATCGGATTTTACGATCTGCCCGGGTACAGAAGCAGCTGTTTCATCCTATGTATTTTCTTCTCCCAAAGAAGAGCATGAAAAACTAATAAAATGAAATAAAAACTGACTGAAGTTTGGTCACGACCATAGATAGGATAGGAAGAAATCGCCCACACAGGTAAGCTTTAGTAATATAATATAAGAAATCTTAATTTGTTCTTTCTTTCTTCTAAATTTAAGAACCAGGCTCTTGTGGATGTCATCATTATTATCCGAGCGTATTCCCGTTTGCATTCTCAGCGGTAATGCTTCAGAGCCCAGGGTCCGCAAACTTACCTAGGTCATTTGACGAGGTTACTGGTTGTTACACAGAGCGACTGCCATCTGACCTCCGCAATCCAAAGAGTAGACCAGAACCAATCCTCGGACAGGTTTGAGAGCATACGTTAGATGTTGATGATCGACCCACAGTTTATACGTGCCTTCCGAAACACGGAATTATCTACCTTTTCAGATAATCAGGTTATTCAAGCTTGCAATATCCTAATCAGACTGGAAACAACTTTTCACAAAGTATGCTTCCTAGTGGGATTCGAAACCATGACCTCCGGATTACAAGGTACGCCTGGACCACAGAGGTAGTCTCAAGCTCTTGTCTCTATCTATGATTGTATGGAAGTAGATGCACACAAAGACGTTTGGTTGGCTATTGCCTTTCCCTTAAGAGTCCCCCTTACCCTAGACTTCTCCATAAAAACGTAGTCTACGTTTAATTTTGAAACCACATTTCAGATTCCAGTAAAAATTGGTAATTGTAAAGAAATTGCAATTATCTAGGGTAATAACTAATTTCCTACTGAAAAATTATGAACTGGAAAGAAAATATAACGATTTCGAAGTTTCCCATACTGATGGTCAAAAATGATATAAAACACTATATTCTATTCCAAGTTCATATATTTAGTGTCGGAAACCAGTTATTACCCTAGATAATTACCAAAGACAACTATGATAATTACAATATCTTTGAAATTACAAAATTTTGCCGAAATCGGGCATGTCGTTTTGAAATAAAACGTAGACTACGTTTGTATGGAAAGTTGTATTTTGGTCTAGGGTAAGGGGACTCTTAATAACTTTTCATTAATTTGTTCGTATGATGCCAATAAGGTATATTTATATAAACTCCATTAAACATCATTAACAGCAACTCCTTACAAATAATGAAATATGAACTTATTAAATCGCTCGTTAATACCGAGTAATTAACGTCTTCACGAATTAATAGATTCAGAGATCAAAATGGAATTTTGGATTCCATTAGAAAGTTGGTGAATTGCTGAGAAGTTCGCCCGACACGATATTAATGATGTTTGCCTTTGTTCTGTTATTTACGTTTGAATTCTAAATGCTTTATCAGACTAAGGACTTAGTGGCAATTGGCGATTCAAGCAAGACTTACCGAGAAGAGGACGCAGTGGCGAAAAAACACCAAAAATGTTAGACATTATCAAGAATGAGTTGTTGAAATCTATTCAATTTAAATACAGGGAGTATTTAAATTGAATAGATTTCAACAACTCATTAGGTCCAAAAATTACTATCAGGTCCAAAATTGTATAATAAAACTTAAGAAATCTTCTAAGTGACATGGTCGATTTATATTGATAGAACAGCAATCAACGTTATAGAATTAAAAATAAATAATCTGATCTGACTTTTTGGAATCTAGTGGATTTTAATATTCCCCTATTACGTTCAAAATCTAAAAACTTAGAAAATACAGATAGTACAGCAACCAAGGCTATTGAATTGAAATGAAGTAACAATAAAAATAAACTTACTCTAAAACAATTATAGTGGACAATTAAACATTTCGAGAACATGTGAAGTTACTAATAAAAAATTTGACTGTGCCTCACAACAGCTATAAACTGTTTATCTATAACCAAATAAATAAATAAATAAATCTGATTTGACTTATTAGAATCTAGTGGATTCTAATATTAAGTCCAAAATCTAAAATAAAACAAAAGAAAATCACAAAACAGACATTTAGAACATTTTCTAAATGCCAGGACCTATTCTTTAGCGCAGCAAAGTGACATGATCGATTTATATTAATAGAATAGCAATTAACCCCTTTGAATTGAAAAATAAATAATCTGATTTGACTTATTGGAATCATGTGGATTCTAATATTCCCCTACCAGGTCCAAATATCAATACATATCTAAATAACGCAGACTAATTTTGTTACTAAGTTTAAACCATTACCCGGCCAAATCAAGTTGACATCTAGTAATATGCCATTGTCATATCTAAGAATATCAACTTGTTAGTCTGCGTTCTATAATAAGACGGAAGAAAATCACAAAACGGAACTAAAACATCTTCTAAATTCCAGGGTCGTTTTTCTCTTGAACAAAGAAGTGACATGATCGATTCATATTGATAATACAGAAATCAACGCTATTGACAAGCCAAAAGAGGGTCGCCCCCCTGCGGAACAGAATTATCTCATTATGTACAGGAATGGGACGATCAACGCGCGAAACTGCCGTGCTTCCTCCCTACACGCTTCATAAGTACTTTTTATTTTTTATTTTATACTTTTCTCTACCGTGTGGTTAGCAGCAGAGTAGAATAGGACCACTCTAAGTCCTGCCGTGGATGACGTAGAAGGCAAAAAAAAAATGTAATATATTTTTCAAGAAATGGGCCAGATTTCTGCTTTCTTTTAAATATTATTTCCATAATTTGAAGCTGTGAAAGCGGTTACTTTAACAACATCTCAAGGTCGAGCAATTAAAAACCTTTATAATGGAGTTATGTCCTTCAAACGCAAAAATGAATTTTAATTTCTTCAAAAAGAATACTTTCAGAATAATTAAATCTAAGACGGCGGAGTCGGAAGGGTCCTATTAATTTGGGTCGTCTTTCGGCCTCCTTTCCATGTATACTTACTCATAAAGGTGAAGTTAGCTCGGTTCTTTTATTATCTTTATCTTATATCTTCATCTAAGAGCTTATAATTACGCAAATATCAATGACCTCGTATGAAATAAAATAAAATCTCGAAAACGGCGAAGTAAAACTAAATTCCCTTGTGGAAATATTTATCGCCGCAGGCTTTCAATGAATTTGACAAAAAAGTTTCAAAAGCTGTTATATTTTTACGTACGTTATTTTACGTTAACTATATACTTAATACTTTCCAACTAAAAAGTTATCTCTAACATAAAAATTTCATCCTTGCATCCAGTAAAACATTTGTTTTAAATGAGGCAGTATCCTCAGTTCGTGCACAGCCTTAATAGCCGTCTTTCTTTTTACTGCCCGCACCTGTCTCGTTGGCATTCTGAAATCTCTGAGTTTCCACGCAACAGACGCGCCAAACTTTTCTAGTTCGCAATTTTCACCAAAAGCTCTTGGAAAATTCAAGGATACACGTCTGCCACGGTAGGAAGGCACTTAAAATGTTTTGCTCGTAAATATACAAATCTTAATGTTTCTTTCTTTTTTCATTTTTATTTGAAACTAAAAAGAATAAGCTTCGTAAAACTTTTGAAGTTTATTAACAATAGTGCGTACTTGCATTTATTTTTTTGGAAAAGACGCAAGTTAATTTCTAGCACTTGTGCTGTGATTTGTTTATTTTTAATATTTATATTAATATATTTTATTTATATTAAAAAGCGTTTCGGTTGAAATGAAGAGAAACCAATGAAAAGCCCTGCAGTACTTTTGTGATGGGCAGTTGAGAAACCTGCACGCATCTTTACCGTTATATTTTTCTGTTAATAGACCGTGATCAAATGTTAGTATAAGTACAAATAATAATTAAGTACATTTTTCAAAAACTTGATTCATCGCCTAAGTCCGAACGCAAACGACAGACTATCCATAACGCACTTTTTAGTCTATGAAAATAGAATGCAATCATATGCAGTAACGCACATTGATATAATTACTGCCTAAAATTTACTAACGATATTATTTTTATATAAATTTATTTCCCTTAATGCTGCGCTGGCAGTTAAATTAAAACAAATAACAGAAAATAAACGAAAAGCCGAAGTCAAAATTCCTCAATGTAAAATAATTAAAAAAAAATGGAAACACCATTTCAGGCCAGAAAGATTTTGCCGAAATTTCCGTTGCTTTTCATGTAGGTGACAGTCTATTTATATACTTACTTTTAGCGAACAGGCCTGATGATGGCTAGATAATTATTTATTCATAATTAAAGTACGAGTAGAGTAGTGTACATTAATCTATAGGGTCGTCAGTGTTGTATAAAGCTAAATTTGTAGACACAACACATACTGTATATTAGAAAATTTTGAATTAACTAATAATGCCACGTGGGCACGACTTTTTAGACTAAATTAAAAGTTAACTTTTTTCTGTGTGTATATTTGTAAATATGTAATTTTTTTCTTTTTTCTTTCTTATTTCAATAAAACTCGTCCCTACTAAAATTTACTTGATTTATAAATCTAAATATTTGAATGAAAATATTTAGCGTCCTCGTCATAATCAGCCACTTCTAGCCCAATATTAAATAAAGACTTCTCCAATCTTTATAAATTTAAATATTAACGGTTCTAGCCAAATATTAGCAAACAAAAAATATGAATGAATCAGTATTTTTCATGAGATTTCTTGAATGATGATCTTGAAGGGACCTAAAAAATTGAATAAGCCTTATCCTTTCATCTGGTAACTTTTAATTCAATAAATACTGTTTGTATTGAAACGTTGCTGACAGACAACCCTGTCTTAGCCCTATGATAGTGTGAATACGACGAAATGAGCCTGACACCACGTTACAGAGATAATTTTGCACTCTAACAAATATAATTTCACCCTTATGCAGTTGACATAAAAGAGCTTTCCAAAAATTATGTAACAAAGTTAACGTTGTTATGTCAGTGAGCAGGGATGGAGCAAACTGAAATTTCCCTTCATGTAATAATTAATTTATAAGGTAGATACAAGGGAAATTGTTAGGTGCAAAACGTAACCGTTAGTCGTGGAGTTTATTAAAAATTGGTCCGTTTTGTTACGAAGTTATGAGAAGAAGAAGTTACGAAGTCGTTTGCGCAAGTGGGTCAGAATTTTAAACTTAACGCATTAAATACCTATTAATTGTACCTGTATAACGTTTCAAGTAGGTTGTGTTCTACAGATACGTATACTGTAGATACAAGCTTAACAAAGCAAAAACATCACTGAGACTGCCAAGTCCTCTGGCTGCTCAGGCCAAGTATGGCTCTATAGTACAGAGGGTCGTGCTCCTGCAATGGAGACTAAAAGACCTGATGATGATACTGTAGGTTGTACCAAAGTATAAAATCGCGATGTCCATGAACACCTGTCCTTCCACTCCGACCTACTGAACCGACCAACTGGTTGTGTGTGCAGAATGGCTGCCATCATCGTAATTTAACAGGTAAAGACCCGCACGACATTAATAAATGTCCACGTTCATTGTCTTACTATTGTGTCTGGTATTGGCGGTAAAGAGCGGTGCTCTTGTCGGTGGAGTTTCGTTCTTTATTTTCTGTTTTCCGCCAACCTGTTGAGATCTATACGACCACAGTATACGACACACCCACCTGTCACCTTTTCCTTGACTTGCTTCATATTGCTGTGACTGGGCTTACCTCTCCCAACTTCTTTTTATTGTCCTTCTATTACCTATGCGCATAAAATTCACATTGCGTGTCAAGTGGCCCAACATATTTCGTCGCATATTTATGATGACCTCTACATTATGTCATATTTTGAATTTTCTCTTTAACTCAAAATAGCATTAACATAAAATTTTATATTCAGAAAGACTTCATTAAAATCTTTCTGAATATACCTACATTTTTATTTTAATGTTATTTTAAGTTTAAGAAAAACTAACTAAACTTTTTTAAGTTTAAGTGCCAGCCCAAGTAGCTCATTGACCTACTGTACTAATTAAAAACAACCTAATATTTTGTTAACTCTGAGACGGGTTTATAAAGTTTTGATCAGAATTTGCTGATGACATCTTTATCTCTTGTGTCCCTACGGTGTAGATAGTACAGGCCCGTAAGATCTAAGGGTCATTTTGAGCTTGATTATGGACAAGGAAATCGACAGATTGCTAACTGCATCGATTTTTCATTTTAGCAGGGTATCGTCTAAAGATTTCTTAAGTGATTCAGATTCCATTTATCGGCATATTAACGATATGCATAACTAGACGTAGCTGGTTCATTCTACATTTTTGTTTTTACAAGACCGGCATAGAAAATAATGAATTGCTAAATTCATGAGCTATCCAAGATGTTTTCATATTACAGTACATTCACAGTTTCCCCAAGGGGCGTGTGAACATTTTACTCGGATGTGGAGAGGAAATTAAAAAAAAGTAATAAAGAATGCTTAGTAAGACGAATGTGTACGCAAACTACTTTAAACGTTACAGAATTAAAACGTTTTTAAAACCTAATTTGGTATTTTTTGGGTTCCGTGCCTAAAAAGGACAAAAACGGGACACATAAACATAAAGGATCACTATGTTGTCCGTCTATCTGTCTGTCAAGACCTTTTATCCCGGGAACGCTTGGATGTTTCAACTTGTAATTAAAATAATATACTCTGAGCTTTACAGTTGCTTGAAGTTGTAAAACACTCTTCAAAATATTGGAAATGGAAAATATTTTTTAAGAAGAATTGTTTTTTTTTGGTGCAAGCTATCTATCACACACTATCAAACCGTTAATGGTGAGATACTGCATAAAATTCGACTAAATATTCATTATGGTATATTCAAGCCTATAAATAACTTAGAAACTTTCTGACCTTGTTCTACTTATCCAACTTTGTTAAAGATATAGCTTATTTCTTTAAAATAATAATAAATATAATAATAATAACTTGGGTCTTGCCCCGCTACCAGTGGGCAGCTATGTTGGGTTTTTTATATTTGTCTTCGCCAAATGTTTTATTTATTTATTTTATTAGTTTATTTAAAAAAAACACCCGCTCATTTCATATACATACTCATTCAACACACGCATTTAGGTACACTCTCTTTTACAAATTAACCTAGTACGAATCAACTAATTCCCCCGCCCCCTCTACATCTCTATTCTTCTTCTCTCTGCTCTTTGTCAAGATGGTCGAAACCTAAAATTTAACCACGCGACGCGCTCTGAAAGAAATTTCAAAAACTGTTCAAAGACTAGTGTGAGAAAGTATAATTCGTGTAAATGAGTGCTTGTAACCAACCCCCTTCTGAAGACTGTTGACTTTGACTTTGACCTGACTTTGTTCGAGCACAAGGAAAAACCAGCGCAGAGGAGTCCTTTCATCTTGTATGGCCAGGTTCTTTCCTTTCTCGCTCGTCCAATATTATGTTTATATTTTATAATATTTTTCTATGTTTTTTACTTTTTATAGATATATTATAAAAGCCTTATATATGTATTTAAATTAATAAAGAATAACTTTTATTTTTCACCATAACCACGAAATATTACAACAAGTATTAAAACAAAATAGCATTTTTTTTTGTTGAAAAATAAACTAACCTTTTCGTTTAACACATTGAACTAAATAATAAAACGACTTCAATATTATCACAAAGTAAAATACATATCTTCCAAAATTAATTGCGCCAAAATTCAATTACTGGCACAAAAGCTCCATCATAACTCTTGCAAGCCAAACATAGAATTAATTAATTGGAACGAATACGTCACAACACGACACGCCACGCCACAGGGTCGCTGAACCGTTGTGAACGATGAAAAAAGAAAACTGGTTGCCATAACGGACTGAATGGTTCCGTAGAGAAATGCTCGCGTGTTGATCGAATTTTCCATATAATGTACGTACTTACATTAATTTCTGCTTTGCTTATGACGTCAAACGTATTGCTGCGAAGAACTGGATAGCTAAGGTCAGGGTAACACAATGAAATAGACAAAAGTAGGTCTTTGCCCAGCACAGTATTATGGGTTATTGAAAGCTGACGATTATACTTTTTATTTTTATGAAAATATAACAACTTTAAACTAAAATTATTTGCCATCGTGACTTCTAGAAAGTCTAGCAGCAGCACTGTAATGAAGGCAACTATAGAGACTTTACGAACCGAAGATGAATCTCTCTCCAATACGTATTGAGCTTTACGTAAGTGAAACATGGTAGGTACTGCGTATTAACTAACCCTCATATTCATAAAAATTAACCACCGCTTGCTAAATCTATTTAGATAGAACATGTTTTGTCCCTTTTCCTCTTTTGAATATTTGGCATTGAAAGATCGAGACAAAACATATGTTAACCTAAATATGTAATTTTTTATAAATAAGGTGGTAAGAGTATATTAATAATCATTGTTATAAGTTTTATGAATAACGTATGGTATTTATGGGTATCCGTATGAGTGAACAGTAGATAAGAGAAATTCATCAAAAAACAGCAGTTACTCCATCTCGGTCTTTTTAATTTTAGCGCAATCCCGATCGTATCCTGGTGGTGCTTCAGACCCTAAGAGTCCAAAATAAGTACTTTATCATTGGACAGTTAATAATAAGTATTTTTACTACTTCTTAAAAATATATTTTTTTTGCTTGAAACTATTTTAGGGAATCCTAAAAGTAATAAACAAAATGTGCACAGTGGGCGTGACAATGAACTTTTTTATGAGTTGTTTTGTTATTTTAAACAGCGTGTACGAGTACTATAAATAAATGATATTGTAGACACCTACACAGGTATCTACTTCAATCATTTTAGTATTGATTGCACTGTATTGTGTTATATTCGGTTGGAAAGTTTATTTAGCGTGAATAAGTCCTTATTAACAATGTCCAAGTATAGGTAGCACAGTCCTTTAGATTTTGAGGTTTCAAAAACATTAAAGATTTTTTCGCATAAAGTTTTCGGAACATTTGGCCGACAAGCATATATTAGTTTAAGTCTTCTACTGTATTTGTTTTGGCTATTTGAAATATAGGACGAAGAAAAGATTTATAAATGAAACATTCTCTTTTATGACAACAGTATAGGTTCTATAATAAACTTACTACCCATCACTCCGATTGAAGGTTCTAGAAAAATAAATCAACTCTTTTAAATTAACATTGCAGTGGTACATTCAGCAAGGAATAAATGTTCTTCAAAATACCACACAAATGTGTAAGTACAACCAATAACTATACATTTTTTTCTTACTGATATACTACAATATGTTTATATCCACAGAGATACATATTATCTCTTTCTAAGGTCTTTCGGTGCAAAGTTATCTCATTTACAACAAAGTTTTTTAAAAATGATGTGCGGGAAGTAGTGTCACCCAATGTATGGAAGGTGCAAATTTTGGTATCGGAAGAATTCACTTGGCACAGATGTAATATACATAAAGTTAAGCTAATTTAGCCCGGTAGCCATCCCCCACCCCCTGGGGGGTAGGTAGGGGGGGCATTCGAAGTTACCCGCCGCCGCGCTTCAGAAAAAAAATCATATCAGCTTCTATTTACCTAACACCTCAAGTGTGGTGTCATTTTCTGATAAATCAGGCATGAGGAATTCAATTTTGAGTACAATTTTACATTTAATGTAAAGATTAATAGTAAAAAAGGGAAAATATTATCAAAAACATTAAAATCGGATCGCATTTATTTTAATTTTAACTGATTTATTTTACCAGAGTACCTGTATTTTGTGCAACAAAATATAGTATGTTAAAGAATATTTAGCTAGCTTTAAAAAAATATATACTTTGTTATATATAGCTGTCATACATCTTTTTGAAAAAAATCGAACATGGCACGCGGCGGTGCCTAGGAACTAATCCAACCGTCTCGTCTCACATAATTTGTTGCAAGTATTAAGTTGTTTTTTAATTCAAAATATATAGAATACATACTTTACTTAATTAGAGACTGTCGCTTATGGTCTAATATATCAATAGTAGTATTGTTATATTTATATTAGTTCATTTTTTCATAATATTTTCCACCACATTGTCATAATTCGGTACATTTTAATAGTTTTCTTAGACAGTTGCACCTAACACTGCACCGTGACTTGCACTTGCACCGAATCAGTTGTTCACGACAAGCGGTAGCAGCCACTGGTGCAGTAGTCCACTTCGGTTTCCAATTATTTAGTTCAATTTCCTACCCCTAATCCGCCGGACTAGAACGATTTTGTGCCCCCATACGTGCACCCTATGGTAAACAGCTCGGAGGAAGATTTTGTTTTATTTTTTTTAATAGCCTATATAGTGTCCCATTGTCGCGCAATGGCCTCCCATTCATGCTTCCGCGATTCACGATCCAAGGCAGCTTGCTGCCATCCACTCATGTAGCTTTCAATATCGTCGCTCCATCTTTTTCTCGGCCTTCCCCTACGCCGGCGTCCTTCTGGAACCTATAACGTCGCCTTTCTTGCCCATCTGTCCGGTCTTATACGACAAACATGTCCGGGCCACTCCCACTTTAGTTTTGCTGTTTTGACACCCACATCGACAATTTCGGTCCTGGAGCGCAGTTTAGTGTCTCGTAGAAGATGCTGCCAAGAAACCTCTGGCTGTCGGTCTTTTTTTAGAGAACAGCTCCCTCCTGCACTCGTTTAGCGATGTGCACTGACTGGACCTAAAATGAAAATCAGGTAAATAGGTATTGCAGTATTATTTTGGTCAAAATAAAATACAGCTATATATACCTGTCATTTATAACCACGTAGATACAATTTTATTATGTGCTCATTTATCAATTTTCATGCATCGTTATGAGAATATCTTAAATAATTTGGTTAGAGTTTTCTACGTCTCTGTTAGCGAGCATATTAATTCACTAGTTGCTGATGGTAAAGTATTCGATGCTTCGTCAGCAACATGCACCATTATTCTCGTATCAGCATTCAGCTTCTTCGTCGTTATAGGGGTCGATGTTATTTTTACAACGATCGCTGCAGCTAAGAACAGCGTGTGACTGTTCTTAGCAGCGCTTATAAAGCATGGAATACTTTTTCATCAGCAACTAGTAAATTAAATATGCTCACTGACAGAGACGTCGAAAACTCTAACCAAATTATTTTAAAATGGTCATAACGATACTCTAACCGAATCATTTAAAATTTTGTAACGATGTATGATGTATGATAAATGAGCATAAAATAAAATTGTATCTACGTGGGTTATATTATAAATGACATGTATACTCGTATATAGCTGTATTTTATTTTGACCAAAATAATACTGCAATACCTATTTACCTGATTTTCATTTCAGGTCCAGTCAGTGCACATCGCTAAACGAGTGCAGGAGGGAGCTGTTCTTTAAAAAAGACCGATAGCCAGAGAATTTTCGGCAGCATCTTCTAAGAGCTGTTTACCATGGGGTGCGCGTATCGGGCAGATTCAAAATCGTTCCAGTCCGGCGGATTAGGAATAGGAAATTGAACTAAATAATTAAAACCGAAGTGGACTACTGCACAAGTGGCTGCTACCGCTTGTCGTGAACCACTGATTCGGTGCAAGTGCAAGTCACGGTGCAGTGTTAGGTGTAACTGTCTAAAAAAACTATTAAAATGTACCGAATTATGACAATATGGTGGAAAATATTATGAAAAAATGAACTAATATAAATATAAAAATACTACTATTGATATATTAGACCATAAGCGACAGTCTATAATTGAGTTAAGTATGTATTCTATATATTTTTAATTAAAAAACAACCTTATACTTGCAACAAATTATGTGAGACGAGACGGTTGGATTAGTTCCTAGGCACCGCCACGTGCCATGTTCGATTTTTTTCAAATAGATGTATGACAGCTATATACAATAAAGTATGTATTTTTTAAAAGCTAGATAAATATTCTTTAACATACTATTTTTTGTTGTACAAAATACAGGTATTCTGGTAAAATAAATCAGTTAAAATAAAAAGAAATGCGATCCGACTTTAATATTTTTGACAATATTTTCCCTTTTTTACTATTAATCTTTACATTAAATGTGAAATTGTACTCAAAATTGAATTCCTCATGCCTGATTAATCAGAAAATGATACCACACTTGAGGTGTTAGGTAAATAGAAGCTGATATGATTTTTTTTCTGAAGCGCGGTGGCGGGTAACTTCGAATGCCCCCCCTACCTACCCCCCAGGGGGTGGGGGATGGCTACCGGGCTAAATTAGCTTAACTTTATGTATATTACATCTGTGCCAAGTGAATTCTTTCGATACCAAAATTTGCACCTTATGACACTACTTCCCGCACTATCAGTTTATATAACCAGGATTTACCATAAGAGTAGCGGATTTAATACTCAGCAAGATGACTCTAGGGCATTATTCCCAAACTATCCGATGATAGTGAAAACTCCCAATGGTCATTTCTCCGGCGATACTATATTCAATGATCAAGTAAAGACTTGCCCGCGTAGCATGGCACTTGCGACAGCGCAGCGGTTATCGAGCGCTATCATCTATCACTATTTCGCTCTAAGTAATAGTAACGAGAAGGATGACGCTAGTCCGTCGCGCAATATAAACTTTATCTGATTTTATCAATGGTGCCATGCTTCGGGGCTGTCGAATGTAATTTTCATAGACGTTAAGTAAATGTATCGTGAAATGTCGTGAATGCACTATTTTTGGAATGCAATTCAATAAAACAGTGCGCCTTAAATTAGTAACATTGCAGTCTTTCCTACTCCCAAAACTGTGTTAGCAAGTCAACAAAAACTGGTATCGGATTCAAGAATAAAGCCATCTGACATAGCTTAGTGACTTATATCTATAGTCATAACATCCGCGACAATCGGCATTATATGTCTTTTAAAGGCACTCAAGAAACTTATTGTCACCAATAGACACAGCCATACATACGGTCTGCATACATACGACTGCACTCAACATTCTACGGTCACAGATTATAACAATGCATATTTATGAATACTACGACTGCGATTATAGACCACAATCCCCCAAGGGTTTGTGATCGGTATTTGGCTACGCAACACTCCCTCAAGCATTTCGTTATAGATATTTTTAGACCAGATAATGCTAAGTATTTTACGGAGATAGCCGTTAAGAGGATTGTGTAGTGCCAATATGCGTCGCGAGCAGGTAGGCAGTCGTAGGCAGGTCGCATTTGCAAAAATTATATCTGTTTCACGTCGCTCTGCCTCCCGACCCTGTACGATAGAGAGTTGCAAGTCCTAGAGGCCTTTTTACACACGTTTCAACCCTCCTAAACTTTACCGAAATGAGGCAATTTTGGTATCATTCGATTCGGTACACCTTAATCTAAGGCTATATAGATTTTATTTTGTTAGTAATTCGAGGTATTTTTTTATTAATAAATATGGACATATAGGTGTTAAAAACCTTGGTCGTAAGCAATATTTCTTTACAATAAAAACGTACGGCTTTGCATTTCTAATATATCAACAACAAAAATATCAAAGTTGGCCTTTGTTTAAGTGGGGGAATCGTTACGGTTTTTTGAATGGAAAACAGCTACACAATCCTCTTAACAAAATCGGCTGCATTTATTTACCTAAAACTATATTAATTCTGTAAGCAACTGTACTTCTCCCAAGGAGCGTAAATTTCCATGTCATCTAGTGGCTGTCACGCCGCGGTCAGCTGATCGACATACTGATGAAGCCTCGCGTGTGTAGCTGAACTATTTGCATTTGCGGAAAGTAGGTAAACAAGTATGTTTAGAAGCCCTGGATAAATACTGCTTCCAATCAACTGAATATTTCCGAAGCAGCTTAAGAAATATCAGTAGACTAAGTATAGCGCAATGAATGAACGAATTTATTTATTTTATCAAGTAAATGCATGACTTATTTTGTTCGTAATACTTGTAAAACTATGGATTAGTTACATGTAGGTTTTATTCTTTACAGAGGCCACTCCTGCATCACTCCTACCGATGTTTCTTTTTTACATATTTCTCTTCCATGCTTATTTGGGAGGAAAGAAACCCTATTTAAGGTACCAGTTGTCATCTCTCGGGCAGGGCTATGAATTCGATTAAGAGAATGAGTGAGTCAATCAAGAAATTACGAGTATTTAGGTATCTAACGCATCTATCAAAGAAATCAAAAGCTTTTGATGTTCCGTGGCAATCTTCTAGCACCATCTTCCATTCCACGTTATCATGAATGGTTTACCTATTTCTTTGAGACATAATCTAACCTATAATAAAATTCAGTTTTTAATGATACACTGCCACTTTTTTATTCCTTACGGGGGAGAAACCTAGAGTAGCAAGACACAAATGACACTTTCAGCATGATGATGGGTGTAATGAAAAGGGATTCATAACCGTGATGAATTGGCTTGTCAACTAAATAATATAAAAGTGCTGAAGGTGGCGTTAATCGATAATATAGACAATTTAAAAAAAAGTATAGTAAGTAAAACTTAAATGAAAAAAAAAAAAAAAAATTTTTTAAATTTTTCTTTCTTGTTTTTTGGATTTTTTTATGCATGCAATTTTAAACACTACACCGGATTAACGACACACAGTAATCGAAGTTTACATTTTTCCTATGCCTGCATTAAAAAAACAATAACATGTGTCAACTGTCAATGTATCCCATATCCTGTTTAAATTACCGTCATAATGTTGGTTGTTGTCAAGTTGCTGTGTTGGTAGACTTTACTCAAAGAATCTTTAACGTGACGTCACTTCCTTAAATCAGTTTGACCTTGCTTGAAAATGAAGGTCATTGGGATTTATGCAAATATCTAAATGAGTAAGATCTTATTTTAACCTCTCGTATACCGGTGTGTAGATCTACGCGAGAATGCATTGTTTAACTATTGTGTCTGATATTTCGGCATACAAGGGGTTAAAATCTTATTAGAGAAATATTTTCCTAGAGTCTATTCCTCAAAATGATTTGCGAATTAAGTAGTTTTTTTTAAATTACTTGACAATCGAATTGCTTGCCTCATTGCCTATTTACATGATTCAAAATCTCACGTATCTTTTGCGAACTTGTTAGAAAAATAAATAAACTCTAAGTCTTTTCTTTTCTCCTTGACCAACATGGAAGAATATTATTTTTATATTTATTTTATAAAAAGATCATTTAATACTCGTAATTTCTACTTAATACGTATATATAATATAAAGAGTGCTACAATTACCCTACCATAAGACAAAACGTTTTCACTTTCCCGACATTTCTACTATTCAACTCACTTTCTTGTACTGCGAAGGTCAAACAAAAAAGGTAACATAGATTTAGGACGCACCGCGAGGCGATGTCCTGAATTTATAACGACAGTTCTGAGAACTTTATTGTAGAAACGTGATTGTTGTACCTAGCTATAAGATATGTATGAGCCTTGAGTATGAAAGTGAGAAAATCAGAACAATTAATTTTTATAAGTGTAGGTCCTTTGAGTACCACGTGCTTCCCAAATATTCCAGACACCGGGGCAGCCTCCTTCACAATTGTGGTCTGTGTTGTATTGTGTTAAACGACTTTTTCGTTTTTTTTTTTAAATAAATTGTCTCATATGGAAGATCAACAAAATCTAACATAGATTGTGGACGCACCACAAGATAAAGAAAGAAAATTAAAGCTGATAATTTTATTTACTTAAATAGGTTTTATTTGTAACATATTTTAATGAAAATTTGTTTTATTAAATTTTTTACATTGAAAGCAAGAAAATACATATAATTACCATTTTACTGTAAAACGCGAACTTACTTGTACGTAATTGATTTAAACTATTATCCGCCAAAAAGAAGAAGACTTAGCGCAATATGTCACCTCTTTTTGTCAATGTCAACTTCCATTGGGTGAAAATGGTTCAATCAAAATCTTTGCTTTAATTTATGGGTATTAAGATGGATAAAATACAAGGTTGGTAAGCTATTGCCCGGTTTTCCACACCTAGGCCATTCTGGTTTAGGCGGTTTAGGCATTATTGGTAAATATAGAGGCTTCCCTAACCCTTAAAACATGATTAACAATACGAGTATCTACCTCTCAATCCATTCAAGTTTTTTCCATATTGAAGAACTAAGCAAAATTACGCCTCCGATCTCCTCCTATCATCGCAGCATCATCTTATAGATAGAGTTTATAGGTAGAAAACATGGTTACCGTACGCCGTACGCATGGTAGGTAGTGACGAAAGCATTTTCCACACTCGACCGGCAACTGCATGCGATTTTCACCGCTCCGCCAGTTAGCCACGCACAGCTGAGGCGAACGCTCGCCGCGACGCCTAGCGGTAAAAACATCGCGGCGCATTCGTAAACAAAACCGAACGGCTTCCAAATTCAAAGTGACAGTTCCACATTCCAAATTTTTAATCTATTAGTGATGTTACCGTCAACGTGACGTATTTTATGTGTGAAAAATATTAGTGCAGTGACAGTTAAAAGGATTTTTTGTTGATAATTCGTTGGCGGCTTAAGACTTCCAGGTATGATATGTTACATAGTTTTTGTTTTGCATCAAATATGTAGTTAATCCGGTAGTTCGGTTTCACTGCAATTTTTGAGCGGTTGTTGATGTAATCAGGAATTAATTAAGAATCCGAAAACGTTAATTCCTTTCAACTAGGATTTTAATTGTGTCGATTAGTACGTTCTTTTCTGAAACTAGTTTAACAATCCGACGAAGTTACTAAGTTGTAATCCGTTGAAAGTTGGGGGGTTTATCCAAGATGAAGTTACTCTTCTCTTGCTAAGTACTAACTTGGCCCTTTGGTTACACAATTGGTTTCTTTAGGTTTATTTACCCCTATGGAAACCATTAGGTTTTGTTTACAGAGTCGTTTCTTCACATGATGTATATTAAAATAATATTATCGTTACCACGTCTATTGTATAGTGACAGAAAATATACACAAAGGTTATTGTATTGTGAGGATGTTTATCTCAACCGTTATCATCTAAGATTGTGTAATGTTCTTTAACGAAGAATCCTTTTCTACAAGTTTCTTAATTTAATTTTTTATACTTTCTGTTGGTTTAAAGGTACGTGGTATTTTTTATCAGTAAAAGAGTATTTATGTTTGTTATATTTTAATTAATTTGTCGTGTAGTAGCAAATTCAAAAAATCCTCTACTCGCTTAGAGTATGCACAGCTTGTTCCTACTTCACATCCATTTTGCTTTATTTTTCGTTATTTCAACTGTCTGTCATCTTTAAACCGTAAGTAATTTTCTAAATTTTCTAAGAATTTTATACAATTATTAAAATGACTTACCGGGGTACTCACGTATAGTATAGAGTAAGCTACTGCCGACATGTTTCGACCTCATCCGGAGGTCTTTATTAGGGCGAATGAAAGTAAAGGTTCGTACATACTTACATACATATAGGTACCCGTTGACTCAAATTAATAATGTCTGGGACTCAAAAAAAATATATTTAGTTTGAAAATACCTAAGGAAAATACTCGTACCTTATACAAATACTTCTCTACTAGTATTAGGTATATGTAGAACCTAGTATTTACTCGTCTACGTTACCCGTTCTGAGCGGAAATTGCCGGAACGAATGCAGGAGCGGAAGAGCAGAGTCGTACGCGTAACTCGTTTTGAAGCGCTGAAAAAATAGACAGCTTAGAATTAAAATGATTCTCTATTTCGTCGCTCATTCATTCCAAACACAAAGAGACTAAATTGTTTGTCAATGTGACTAAATATTCACACACGTTGCGCATTTCCGTGGTACACCTTACCAAACTAAAAGCTAAGCGTCTAGATTTGATATCTAATACAGTATAATTTTTCAAAATTAAAAACCGGTTTTCCCCTTAAACTACACAACCGATATTAATAAAATTTTTATATGGGATCACCAACTGCAAAGTAACCCTTTTAAACAAAAAATCAATTTTCCAAATCGGTTCAGGCGTCTTCGAATAAGCTCGATTTTATAACCTCGCCTTTTTTGGAAGTCTGGTAAACCTTTGCAAAAACTAAACGTCTCTAGACTTGATAGCTATAGGTAGTCTAGCATTATGAAAATTCAACTAGATGTATTTTATCGTATATCTGTCTTTGAAATAATATTTCGTAATGTATTAATAATATAATAATAATATAAATAGGGACAAATCACACAGATTAAGCTAGTCCCAAAGTAAGTTCGAGACTTGTGTTATGGGATACTAACTCAACGATACCATATTTTATAGCAAATACATATATAGATAAACATCCAAGACACAGGGCAATTTGAAAAAGGCCATTTTCCAACTTGCCCTGACCGGGGATCGAACCCGGAACCTCTGGGTGGCGGACTAGCATGGTGACCACTACGCCACGGAGGTCGACATTTATTAAAATAATATTTTTTTATGTTATTTTATGTTTTCTGTAACTATGATTATAAATACATTTTTATGTACAATAAAGATAAACAATAGATCTACGGCGATTTGTATTAAATTTTATCAGTGTAATTTGTCCTTATATATTTATTTTTAGTTATATTCTAAACTTTAACTTAATAAACTGAAAGTTAATGTTAACTTAGTTATGTTAACATTAACTTCAAATTGTTTAGGGCTACAGGCTGTTCCAGGAATTTTATACAAAAAATTCCATCATCGAGAGTCAGTCTTAATAAACAAATGCCTATAAAACGATTAAATGGAATGAAAACCCTTAAAATGGTAGTCAATAGAATCCTTTTTATGAGTACCTTTACTTCGTTATCCGGAGTCATCAAGCGAAATGGTCCAATTTTCAGTAATAAAATCAGGACCGTCAGATATTTTCTTTTGGATTCGTAGTACCCGGTTTTGCATTGTTAGAGACCCAGGGTAAGATTTTTGTGCCCTAATTGTAGCCCCCCTGTAAATATGTACGTGGTCGATTAGCGGGAGAAGGGATAGTGAAATCTATGAGAGAAAAACTTATTAAAAATATTTTTTTCTTAAACTTTTAGTTTTCTTGCGCAAATGCCTTCAGACAATACCATCGTTCTTAATCTTAAAAAACTTCAATACACCTCGAAAAAAGTTATAAAATACGTTAAAGACGAATTTCGTTATTAAACGTCCTGTCCTAGATAACTTCATGTTGTTGCCAATGTTCATAGTAACCGCAATCTCCTTACTAACAAAGACCTTTATATCTACTTCATCTTCTCATCTTTAGGTCTTTTTTGTCTCCACTGCAATAGCACGACCCTTTCTGTACTACCAGAGCCATACTGGGTCAGAGTAGCCAGAGGACTTGGCTTACCCTCTTTTACTTACTCTTGGTTGGAGAGGTCACGTGATGTTTATAAGTTTTGATTAACTTGTATTTCCTAAATCGCCTTCTACGACATCCGCGGGAAGACTTGGAGTAGTCCTATTCTACTCTGCCGAAGACCACACGGTGATATATATTTATACCTACTTAGTAAAGGGATTAATACGAACGAACAACGTTTATTTATTGCTGAAAGAATAATACGAGTAAACATCCTAGTTGCGTGACGCAATTTTTATCTAACGATCCTAAAACTGAAGTTCCTCTCTGGGACGCCCCTGTATATCTGGTATCCCCGAGCTATCATCGCCCGACGGTTTTCCACACTAACGCCACTGCTGGGTCCACCTTTATTATTATTGTCGGTATTGAAATGCTATGATTAATTTCAGTTCGATGAGCATATTCTTTTTAATTCGTTCTATTTAAAATTCTTTTGAATAATTCTTTTGTTAGAACTAACTTTGATAAACATGTAGTTTTGAATAGTAAACAGCAACTACTTATTTAAATAGCAACCTCTTGACAGATTGAATGTTTTTATATTTTTATTTAATTAGAAAAATAATAACAACTATAAAAATATATACAAATACTTAAATATCTATAAGCCGACAACAAATTGTCATAAATGTAAACTAAATACACATTTTTAATTTTGAAACTAAAGTAGGTACTTACGTGTTTTATACATATAATACATAGATAAAAAAAGGTATATAAGTACAAAAATCCTATCCAAGTAAAGATAAAATAATAAGTATAATTAGGAATCAAATTTATCAAACCGGATTTTGACTTCATTTTCTTTCAGGAATCTCTTAAATACCTCCAAAGTTCTATATCAATGCTTCACCATATTAATATGGGACCAGTGGCGAAGATATCGCGTTGCATACATACAAAAAAAGTTCAACTACTATATTCTGTTTTGTGTAAAAATAAATTACCACTTCAACAATGCACAAATATTGGCTAACGACCCGTTTATAGGCAATTTTCACTCACTTGCTACTATTAATATTTGTCAAATTTCGCAGTCTTATTATCAATGTAATAAGACCCTGTATCGCATAAATACAAATAGTTGCTGATGCTGACGCAACACAGGCTCCTCGTGAGTTGGATCCAAATTGACAAAACTGGCTGTAACGGTGCCATTGGACAAATAAAACAATATTGACGTCCCAAGGACATTGGCTAATGCTCTTTGATATTTGCATGACAACGCCAATGCGTTACAGCTATGATACTGGTTCTTCTACTTCATCGTTATCATCTGAGTTTATTTCCAGTCGCATTATCAGCGGTAACGCTTGCTGACCTGCCCGGAGTCTGCTACCTAATCTATGTGATTTGCTGAGGTTACTGGTTTTTTACACAGAACGACTACCGCCTGACCTCTGGAACCCAAAGGGTGAAGGAAATGAGTCCTGGTCTAACCAGTACATGAATAGGTTTGAGCAAACGCTAGATGGAGTTTGGAACCCACAGTTTATACGTGCCTTTAGGAACACGGAATCATTTTTCTCTACGGATAATCAGGTGATTAAGGCCTGCAATATCCTAACCAGACTGGAAATAATTTTTCATAAAGTATGCTTCCTAGTGGGATTCGAACTCACGACGTCCGGATCACAAGGTCGTGACTAACTGGAACACGGGGGCTGGCGATATTTGTTCTTTTACAACCATGCGTATAATTTTGTATTTTTAACCTTTTTGCATTTACGCCATGTCCAATAATGTGTAGTCTATTTAATATTGGCTTTCGCAAAAATAATTCGACAACGTTAGCGGCTTATGACTTAGGTAGTTGATGATGTCCTTAAAAACGTAAATAAGAAAAACTACACAACTGTGCAATTTCTTGATATGTCTACTGCTTTTTACTTGGTTAAACATGAAATTTTAATGCCCAAACTAGACAAGAATGGTATAAGAGGAACGGCAAATGATTGGATAAAATCTTATCTTGAACGTAGAATTCAATGTGTTGAAATTGACAAATTAAATTACAATGCCACTGAGCAGACGTGCAGATCTAGTTTTGAGCAAAACAACTATGGAGTCCCTCAGGGTAGCATACTTGGCCCACTTCTGTTTCTCTTATATATTAACGATATACCAGACATAAAAAATTTAAACCCAAAGTTTAAATGGAAAGAACACACTGCCATGGTTTATAATAAAGTAGTTCAATTTGCATATGCTATATACAGACTGTCAATTGTAGCCTGTAAAAACACAGCTCAAACAGCTTATCATGGTTATGTTGAGTCAGTTTTGAGATATGGCATAATTATATGGGGCAATGGTATAGAAAACCAAAATATATTACTGGCCCAAAAACGATGCGTGCGTGCTATATGTAATATTGCACCATACGTATCTTGCCGACCATACTTCAAATCCCTTAATATACTGACATTTCCTAGACTTTACATAATAAAGATTGGCTTATTCGTACATAAAAACTTGAATAAATTTAAAAAGGCTAAGGAATATACACCAGAAGTCTCAGGCAACCTGATAAATTAAAAAGGGAAACATTGCCGAAATCAGGGAAGTTTCAAAGAAACTGCTACTCAATGTGTATAAAAATTTACAATCATATACCTGATCAAATAAAAGTGTTACCTCTTAATCGATTTAAAAGTAGTTAAAAGGCTTGGCTGATAAATAAAGTTTTTTATTCTATAGATGAATTCCTGAATTATAAACAGTATGTAGAGTATTCGATGCATGGATTTGTTTGAATGATGCAAATTAATAAATGACATTAAATAAATTATGAATGTTGTAATATAATGTAGGTACCTAGGTTTTTAATTTTATACGAAGTAATAAATATATTCTGCATGCTATATGATTAGCTAAATAGGTCTTAAGGACACACTGTTTTTGAACATCTTTGTAAAAAAAAACCCTATTTACTGCGAATAAATGAATTGAATTATAGTGCACATTTACTATTTAGATGCAATTTGTTAAACAATTACACAAATGTTCAGAGTAAGCAGCTTGACGGCTCGGTGTGAGTACGTATTACTTAGCTAAGTCTGGTCCGCACTAAAATGACCACATAGGCACAAAAATCCTCGAGCTCCTTCGTGCTTCAGAAGGCACGCTAACTAAGCCACTGATTCCTGTTATCATCATTGTATGGCAGCCATCAATCTATATGTCTGATGCCCAAAGGTAGAGTGAATCTTTATCGACAGTCCGTGTTTTTAGAGTTTCGTAGTAAACAAGTAACCCTATTAGTTTCGCCACGTCACATCGAAACAAAATCCAGTGAAGTGAAATTGTCACCAACAATCAGCGCGGTCGTCCATAAAATATGAAAGGAAAATTATTTGTTCGGGAAATGGGTTTAGGCGATTTATCGTGCAATACGATTACACTACACATATCGTAAATCTTGAATTGAACATTTGCGTATGTTCTCACGCACATTTTCATAATATATGACTGACCGTTTTTGGGTCCATTTATATTCAAAACTACACACTTGTTGTGAGACCAAAAATATGAGTAAATATTTATCTACCAGCGATATATTCTCGCTTGCTTATTTTTTAAATGTCACTATAATATTTGTGGATATACGTACAATGTATATATATGACACTAAATTTTGAAAATGAGAATACAGCCATTTAATTGTTTATACAATGTCCTTTTTAATTACAAACCTCAGTGGCTTATGTAAATGTCTTATAATGTTCTGTTGTATCTATTTTTGTAATATGTTAGTATAAATAAAAAAAAATAAGTACAAATATTTTAAGGGGTGGTTCAGTCCATCATTTTGAACAAATTTTCCTAATGAATGTATATCGAAATACGAAAAAATTTTTTAGGTTCTCATACAAATCGATGAAGTAGTCACGTGAAATCATTACTATGGAATGAATTTTTTTTTCGTATTTCGAGATACATTTATTGGGAATAGTTGTTATGAATGATGGACTGAATCACCTCTTAAAATATTTGTACTTAATTAAAAAGGGCATTGTATATTGTATGAATATTTGAATATAAAAAAAAAACCTGCCAATATAATAAAATCAGAAACTTTTTGGCACATTTCTTTTTCCTTTTCGGCATTTCATTGGCATCAGTGTAATTTGTCCCTATATATTTATTTATTATTTCGGCCAAAGGCTTAGCCTTGCCATACAACGCGGAAATGCCGCCAGCCTCTTGGGGACTCTGCCTGTTGACAGTGGCAACCTGGGAACAATTTTTTTATATAAACTGATGTTTTTATTTCTACTAATAGTTTTAACTTATAGAATAGCTTTTAGTTTAATGTAATTTTATCAAATGATTGTATTATTTTTTCCTTTTAGACAAAAAATGTACAAATTTTACATTTAATTTGCATATTATTAGCCCTTGAGATATACTCGTATTAGAAGTTTATAATGCCAAAGTTCAGGATTTTAGATGGATTTCAATAGAACTACTGAAATATTTACTGAAGCCGAACTGTGAAACTTGGGGTCTGTATAATATTCATTACACTTAAGGCTGATAGATTTGGACGTGGGTCCGTCTCAAGATTAATCACTGTATAATTTAATTTCTAAAGTGAACTTTGCATTTATTATCTATAAACTAAGTTTGTTGTAATCAAGTACTAAGTAAGAGATAATAATTATTAATTAGATTCCTTTATATAACACCAAGGGAACAGTATTTTATTTCAATTTATTTATTGCTTTTCACATTATACATGTATTAGATTACATTACACAGTCACTTTTTAAGTTAGTTAGGTACCCTGTTAGGGCATTGCAACAGAAAACAACGGAACGGCATGCGGATTTATTAAATTCAATGTTAAAATTATTTTGAATAAAAATGTAATTTCTTTTTATTAATGTCTTCAAATTTAATTTTTGTCATTATTTTTATTTTGTTTAATGAGTCAATACCTATTTCAGTTATATGTATTAATACCTATGTGAATTTTATACTAATTTTATATTAAACTTAATATTATAATGTAATTTCCTTTAATACTATATAATAAAAAAATATATAAATTAAACTTTAGCCCCGTGTGAATGCGTATGTTTACCAAAGTTGACTTTGATAATAAGGCTTATGACACATTAAAATTTGTCAATGTTAATATCAAAAGTAATTTTTCAACGAACTCAACACTTAGTCGAGTTAAATTTAACCCGTGTAATCTAGTTGTAAAACACTCAGCGTAAAGTTAATAGTTGTCTTCCGATGTATCATAATTAGATCTATAAAAACGAGATATCTTTATTCTAATACCAGTATTTTAATATAAGTGAAGTCAAGACACGAGAAAAGCAATAAGAGGTACAAAAATAAACTGACACGAAATATAAATAAACTAGATGCGGTGCCTTCAGGGTATATCAAGAATCCGTTAAATGGTATTTCTGTTGGTTGGTATTTCGTTCTTCCTTTATCCATGTATGAAATTATTATTATTGTACGGAGGAAATAAATTACGTTTTACTTTTTTATCCTTATCTTGCCCTAAATAGAATTTCAAAGCTTTGTAAGATCACTCATGTCAATATGTCTGTCGGTTCCAGATGGTTTTCCTAAATCTACTGAACATACACATATGTCTACACCCAGCGGGATCACCTGTCTGGCAGACTGATAACTGATACAGATAATTAGATCTGAATATGTTCTACTAAATTATGCTGAAAATAGAATTTGTTCCGTATTAAAAACGGAAATATTAACTTTTCTAATTTACCTCCAGCCAGCGGGACATTTACCAACGTTACGTCCGATGCAATTTAAATTGGTAGTAACTTTTAGATCTGTGGTTGTTATGTTCACTAAAACAAAAACCATTCTTCTAACGTCCTTACTTCAGCCACAATCAAGCTGCAAAGAAACCTCCAGCCAGCGGACTTTTCCTCATAATCACATTATTCGCAGCGCCCGAATAACCTGTCGTGCTATGCGATAAAGACAGACCGAAAATACCTTGCATACTATGTGATTTGAATTACTTTGAGTGATTCTGCAACCAGTTATTTCATGCAAACTATTGCCGGCATAACTAACTGGTGGCGGAATTACACAAAGTAATTCGAATCACATAGTATGTAACTTTGACTAGCGCAAAGTAACACCTAAATCTATTAACTATCAAAAATACCCTACAAAGTACACAAAATCGACGTTTCTTTATTCCTGATTTCTCCTTCAAAACTTATGACTAACGGTATTTTATTTGTCATAAAAATTTTAAGAAAAGCTAAAGCTTATTTTCTATTTACAGTACATACTTAAGTCATGTCAAATCTTGAATTTTATCATCATCATCATCATACTATCACGTCTTTATCCCTAATGGGGCAGACAGAGCATTTTGGGTCTTGCGGTTCTATGCAGAGCCCAAGGCCGCAGAGACGGAAAAGCCACTTGAATTTTATTATTTTGAAATTAATATACATTGAACACAGTAATACCTATTTTCAGGTTTATGATTGTATGTGCGTCTGTGTGTCTGTTTGAGGCAGTAAACATAGCTGTAAGTAACGATTTGACGGCAACAATTGTGAGAATTAATATTCTATGTTAATAAAAATTCTGAATTGAATTGTGGCATGGTAGCTCCTAAACGTATAGACCGATTATGATGCAATCTTTAGGATGATGATATCATTAGGTCATAATGGTAGGATGATAAATGAGCTGCCAGTTACAATTACAGCTGTCGACTGAGCTGGTTACGAGGGTGGTAAAGGAACGTAAATAAATTAACATGAATGTAAAGAAAAATTTTGCCGTGTGGTTTTCGGCAGAGTAGAATAGGGTCACTCCAAGTCCTCCCGTGGCGACTTAGGAAAATACAAGCTAAACAAAGCTTGTAAACGTTAATGAGATCTCTCTCCGTCTGGCAAGCGAGTAGAGTGTAGGCCAAAGTCAACTGGCTGCTCTGGCCAAGTATAGCTTTGGTAGTACAGAGAGGGTCGTGCTTCTGTAGTGGAGAAAAAAAGATCTGATGATGATGATGAAAGAAAAATTTCTTGAATATTAGAGAGCTCGATGGCCTAGTGTTAGTGTATATGGGTGCGATACCTAAAGCTCCTCAGTGCTTTGGAAGGCATGCTATCTAATTATATATGCACTTGTTATAAAATCATTGAGTTAGTATCCCATAACACAAAGTCTCGAATTCTCTATAAGCCTAGCTCAATCTGTGTGATTTGTTCGTATAATTATTTATTATTATTTATTGTTTCGAATATAAGATAACAGTGGTCGATGCAACTTGAAAATTTACATAGGCTATAAATGATCTATTGATACATTCGATCGCATCAATAGTTTGTTAGTCGTCATTCATCAATACTATTGATAGTACTGTCGGTTATCAATTATATTACTTTAAAAAAGCTATCGAATTCAGGTCCATAAAATTATTCTTAAAAAAATACAGTATACCACAAGAGTGTTGGTATATTGTTAACTTACATATAATTTTGTTATGTTTTTCTTCATACAGTTTAATTTTCATAAGGTCATAATGAAAGGTTGTTAAATGAGCTGCCAGGTCAAATTACAGCTGTTGACGTGTTAAGGTTGACGACAGGCTGATTACAAAGGCGCTGAAGGAACGTCAAAAAATTAACATAAATGTAGAGACCACGTTGCTTTAATATTGATGAGTTCAGTGGTAGTACGGATTAAAACCGCTTTCGTATAGTGAGTAAATTCATTCATAGTTGACATTTGGATGGGTGCCACAATTGGTATTAAAGTGTCAAAGAGCTCCTCTGTCAGAAGGCTTTGGCTATTGTCTATCAACATTGTAGCTCTTTTGGTTAGGTATTAATACAGGCTGTAAATCTATAACCTTGCCACATTCTCAGACGTACCTATACCGATCGTACTGAACAACTTTCCCCAAGGAACGTAGGTCGAAATATGAAAAAAATTGACTTCCCATACTAAATCGATCAGCTGATTTGCTAATCGGCTGTTTAAGGAGAAACAACTTTTTTAACTCCATAATTTTTTAAGGAGAAAAAACTTTTTTTACATATTTCGGTCTATGTTCCTTGTGGAAAGTTGTTTAGTACGATCGGTATAAGTATGTCTGAGAATATGGTAAGGTTACAGCCTGGATTTACAGCCTGTATAAATGTAAACAATTTTGACATGTCTTTATAATGAAATATACAATTTATAAATCAATAACTTTGCAAATTACAAAGTAATGATGTTATTTATAATTTACTTATAACATAATAAATTTATAATTTGCAGAGGTATTGATATACAATGTGTATATTTCAATAAAAAGACATGTCAAGATTGTTTACATAAAATATCTCTCTGTTATTATTTAAGAGCTAAGCTCTTGTCTTCCATCTCTCTCTGTCTAAAGTCAACTCCTTAATATCCTTGTATGTTGAAGCATTAATCTGATTCTTTAGTTGTTTTATAAAACTATCTCTAGGTCTTCCTTTGCCTCTTCTTCCCTCGATCTTCCCCTCCAATATTACTTTTAAAAATTCATCATGTCTAATTAGGTGTCCTAACATTTTCCCTCTCCTATTAGTAGTATTAATAGTTTGTAGTACTCCTAGTATTAATAGTTTGTAGTAGTTTTCGTTTCACTCCAACAACCTCCTCATTAGTTTTCTTTTCCGTCCAGCTAATGCCCTCCATTCGCCGCCAGCACCACATCTCAAACGCTTCTAATCTAGCTCTATCCTTCTTTCTCATTGTCCATGATTCGCAACTATATAGTGCTTCTTCTTCTTATATTTAAGAGCTGGGCTCTTGTCGGTGGAGTGCTTTCCATGTCTCTCTTCCTTCTGCTAAGTTCTTAACCTCTTTATATGTTGTCACGTTTAATTTTTCTTTTATTTGGTCTATAAATTTTCTTCTGGGTTTTCCTACTCCTCTCTTTCCTTCTATTTTTCCTTCCATTATTGTTTTAAAGAACGCATCGTGACGTAGTAGATGACCGAACATTTTCCCTTTTCTATTTTCTATAATTTGTATTATTTGTCTTTTCTCTCTCACATCCTTTAGTACCTTTCCATTTGTAATTTTTTCTGTCCAACTTATTTTTTTCATTCTCCTCCAGCACCACATTTCAAATGCTTCTAATCTATCTCTATCCTTTTTGGTCATCGTCCACGTTTCACATCCATACAAAGCAGTGCTCCATATAAATGTTTTAATAAATCTTTTACGTAAACTTTCTTTAATACCAGAACAAAATATATATTTTTTACTCTTAAATGTACTTTTTGCAATAGCGATCCTCTTCTTAATATCTTCTGAGCATCTTGCCTCTTCGTTGATAATAGTTCCTAAATATTTAAAACTTTGAACTTGTTCTATTGTTTTATTAAGTTGGATATTTTTAATTACTGGACCTGACTTTGAGACAATTAAGGACTTGGTTTTATTTATGTTTATACTCAATTTATGTTCTTTAAAAATATTGTTCATTGCTTCTATTAACTTTTCTAACTGTTGTGAACTGCTTCCAAGGGCTGCTATGTCATCTGCAAATCTTATAAAATGTATCTTTTCTCCATTAATACTAACTCCTCCTATATCTTGGTCTTTGATTTGAGATATTGCTGCTTCTATAAATAGATTGAATATCAGTGGAGAAAGTGGGCAACCCTGCCTAACTCCCTGTCGTATTTTAGCCTGTCTTTTTTCATTATTACTTTCTATTATTGTCTCTTGTTCTTTATACAGTTCTTTGATTATTCTCCTGTCTCTGTAGTCTATGCCAGCATTCTTAAGCGCCTTCATCATTAGTTTCCATTTTACTTTATCGAACGCTTTCTCTAAATCTATAAACGCAATATGTGTTTCTAAACCAAGTTCCAATCTTCTTTCTATTATAATTCTAAGTGCTAAAACTGCTTCTCGTGTGCCTTTGTTTTTGCGAAAACCATATTGGTCGTTGCCTACTATATTTTCTACTTTAGGTCGGATTCTATTTTGTATTATTTTTATTAATATTTTTGAAGCTTGTTAAACTAATCGTTCTATGTTCTTCGCATCTTTTCGTATTTGTTTTTTTGGTATCGTAACGGTTCTACTTATTTTAAAATCATTTGGTATTTTTCCTGTTTTATATATTTCTTGTATTAATTTAAATATCTCGTCTATGAGTGTGTGACATTTAATATATTTAATAAGTTCTATTTGTATTCCATCTACTCCAGCGGCCTTGTTATTTTGTAAACTATTGAGTGCAAATTCAAATTCTTCGCGCGTTATTTCAGGCCCAAACTCGTTTTCTTCTACCCTATTTTCATCTTCTATATCCTCATCACACAAACCTTCTCCATCATAAAGTTTTTCTATATATTCAACCCATCGTTCTACTATTTTTCTATCATCTATTAATATTCTATTGTCTTCATTTAAAATAGCTGTACTTTTTGTTTTGTGGTTTGTTTTAATTTTTTTTATGATGCTATAAGCTATGTCTGGTTTTCCTTTATTTCAAAATCTTTCTACGTCTTCACAGTCTTTTTCAATGGCTTTCTCTCTTTCTTGTCTGCATTTCAGTGTTATTTTATTAGATAATCGTTTGTATTCTTGTGTGCTTTTGATATCGTTCTTGTTTCTGAGTGTTCTACGTTCCAACATTAAATCTTGAATTTCGTTATTTAGCCATTTCTTCCGCGGTACTATTTTTCTATTTTGTAAATGCTCTTCTGCACTTTCTTTTATAATATCTCTTAATGCGCACCAGTTTTTCTCTACATTTTTACTTTCTTCTGTACTTCTATTATTTTTATATAATTCTAATTTATCTCCTACTTTATTACTATATTGCACGCTTTGACTAGAATTTTCTTTTATTTTAGTGAGATCTATTTTATTTGGTCTATTTATTCTACTTTTTTTTACCTATATGCATGTTTATTTTGCTAACTAACAAATTATGATCTGTACTTAAATCTGCTCCTGGATAAGTTTTGCTTATTTTAACGTTTTCCTTAAATTTATTTTGTACTATAATATAATCAATTTGATATCGGCCTATATCACCAGGCATCTTCCAAGTGAACCGTCTTCTCTTTGGCTGTTTAAACATAGTATTAGTGACTATTAAATCGTTCTCTTTGCAAAATTCTATTAATCTCTTTCCTCTTTCATTTTTCTTCCCCAATCCATATTTACCTATTATATTTTCTACATTACCCTCTCCTACTACTGCATTGAAATCCCCTATTATAATCAAGTTATCTTTCTCTTTTACTAAATCTATTATTGTGTTTAATTGTTCATACATTTCTTCTATTTCTTTATCAGGGTGGGTACCAGTGGGCATGTAGACTTGAATTATATATGTATTAGTTTTCATATCATTTATCTTATCTATATAGGGCTATGCTCCAAATATATACTTTTATCAGTCGTTTTCTTAGTTTTTTGGATGATAAAATATAATATATAATAAATTTATTTTAACAGCTTGAAATAATCTAAAACCAGTGCTACTAACACACACGTTTAAAATGTTTTTATTCATAAAGAGCATTTTCATTAGGTCATAATGGAAGGTTGATTAATGAGCTGCAAGTTACAATTACAGCTGTCGACGTAAATAAATAAATATAAATAAATATTTTGGGACAAATTACACTGATTGAGCTAGCCCAAGAAGTAAGTTCGAGACTAACTCAACGATACTATATTTTATAACAAATACATATATAGATAAACATCCAAGACCCAGGACATTTTGAAAAAGGCCATTTTCCAACTTGCCCTGACCGGGAATCGAACCCGGGACCTCTGGGTGGTAGACTAGCATGGTGAACACTACGCCACGGAGGTCGTCAACAGGAGCACAAAACAATTAAATAGGAAAACGTAGGAGCTTGGAAAGGCGGCGAAGGAACGTTAATAAATTAACATGAAGTAAAAACAAGTTGCTTGAATATTGAAAAGCTCGGTGGCCTAGTGGCAGTACCTATAGATTACAAGCGCTCTCGCATAGTAAGCAACCACAGGCGTATTCACCACCTGGATGGGTGACCACAATTGGCATAAAAAATATTTAGAGCCCTCGTGCTAAAAATCTATTCTTTGCTCGTCAGATAGCTTACAAAAATAAATACGTATATTTTATTTTCTCTAATTAGCAAATAATGAAGAAGATACAGCGCATTTAAATTTCGCATGACGTCATGGTCTAGTGCGACTTTTACTAGACGGTGACGTAATCGCCCCCACTCTGAAACTTCGTTGTGCTGTATCTTTGTGATTTTTTAATTTCTTTTATAACCCGAAAAATATAGGTTCGTTACTTTTAGATAATGTAACTGACTTAATAAAATAATATTTTTTAGGCCCAGTCTACAGTCCTATTCATTGTGAAGGTGCGAAAAGGGATGGCGAGCAAAAGCTTGCATTTAATAAAAATTTAAGAAAACATACAATGCTCCTAAAATAAAGCACTAATCAAACACTATTAAAGATCAAACTCTCGACAAATGTGACTGAATATGCTTGGAAATCTCACCCACCTTTATTCTAAGCTCATCTAACAAAACGTATGCCCAACGGATTCGAATTTATTTCCGTTGAACCCCAATTTCACAGTCATTTGATTTCAGCTGTTTCGACCAATCGCGCCAATCAAAATAGATTGAGCAGAATGAGGTAAAAACACACTCGCTAATGATGTAAAATGCAAAAGCTGGCACTTAATATAATTGGGTATTTTCCTATGTCAAAAATGAACTATTTGATACCTTTAAGAAAATAAAACATTACAAAATAATGTTACTTGTCATTAATCATATAAATTTTCAACGTGATTTTAAATTTATTGTTGTAATAAAACTCATTTTAAGAGAACTATTTGACTCCAAAACGATTTTACTACTTACTAACACGATTTTAGATCAAACAATCGACAAAATTAAATGTTGCTAAATTTGCTTTAGAATCTCACACACGTTTATTCTAAGCTCATCAAACAAAACGCAGGCCCAACTGGCTCGAATCAGTCTCCGTTAATCCCCAATTTGACAGTCATTTGACCCCAGCGCGATTGGTCGAATCGCCCTATCGCGTCCATCAATGCCTCGTAGATTGAGTAGGATGGGGTAAAAACACACATTCGCTAATGTTAGGGCTGGCCGACTTATCCGATCGATCGCTTGTCGCCCTTCATTAAGGTTTCATGAGATGCTGGCCGATCAATTAGGAGAAATGGAGTAAATTGCAACAAAATTAAAAATAAATTGTTTTCTGGAAATCGTGCATGACCACGAACGTCGGATTTATACAGAAAAAAAAAATGTTCGTATGGCACATTAAATACGTATCCACATCCGTTATTGGTTGTAGGTATTTATTTTAGAGTAGCCGTACCCGCGGGCTTCGCTCCTCGTGGGAATTTCGGGATAAAAAGTACCCTATGTTCTTCCGAGAGTCTCACACTATATCCATACCAAATTTCTTTCAAATCGGTTCAGTAGATAAATCGTGAAGAGGTAACAAACAAATATACAAACTCACTTTTGCATTTATAATATTAGTAGGAAGTAGGATAGGATAGGATAGTAGGATTTACCATGCCTCGCGCTGGGCACCACAACTGATATAAAGTCTCGAGGTGAAAGGGTTAATTAGACAGTGCATATAAAATAAATAAATAATTAAACGGACATATCACACAGATTCGCCGTGTGGTTCCCGCTAGAGTAGAATAGGATCATTCCAAGTTTTCCTATGGATGCCGTAGAAGGCGACTTAGGAATACAAGCTAAATTAAGCTATTAACATCAAGAAGACCTCTCCAACCCGTCTGCCTAGCGAGCGAGGAGAGTGTAGGCCAAATCCTCTGGCTGTTCTGACCAAATATGGCTCTAGTAGTACAGAGAGGGTCGTGCAGTAAAGACTAAAAAGATTTGATGTTGATGATGACGATGTATTCGATCTTTTATTACATACTTATATGTTATTAGTTGTATTGCGACTACTCGTATGAGTGGAACAATTTGACATTTTGTTGTTTCCGCTGATCTAAATTTCCAATTCTTCAATGTAAAAAATAAATAGACTTTCCTACAAACGTGGCATCAGGTAACCAAGGTTTTTTAACTAGTTTTTATACTATATTTTACGTAGATAATTATATCAGTACCTTTTACCTTTCATTTGCTCAGAAAACCAAAGGCAATAGTAAAACAAAACATTTACGCAGGAGCCGCTATAGCCACACTCAAGAACTTGTTGACAGACAGAGCGAGCGAAGCGATCTACGCTGTAAATATTGTTTGTATTTATAAATAAAAATGCATCTCTGTATGTTCGCGATAACTGTCGAACCGTTAAACTGATTTTGATGATATTATGAATGAGTATAGTTACTATTCACATATTAAGAATTGAAGGCAAAATGACAGAATATTAACAAGCTGCTGACATCACTTATTGATTACATTCCTGTTGTATAGAGCGCCTTCTACGATTCATGTGCAAGAAGAGATATACATAAATCTAGACCAGCGTAGAAAAGAAAAAGAAATAAAAATCCAATTTGCAACATAGTTACTTGCACTGTTGGCGAGCACACGATTCGTCATGTTTCCTTCCAGGTACCAGGCTACATTCATCTAAATTTCATGAGGGTCTGCGCTCTCATTTATTAGATTTATTCCGCATCCTTTAGCAACAGAAACATTTGTCTTTATATACAACAGTAGCAGTTTCAGATTGAGAACAAACTGCAGTGCTTCTATTACATTTAACGAGCTCAGTTTCTTTTAAAGCTAAAGAAAACACATTCGTGAATAGCTCATATAACCTCATATTGGTAACCCTTTAAATGATTTGGCTCATCATTATCATCAGCCCCAGAAAGTCCATTGCTGAACCGTAGGCCTTGATTTTGCTACTTTTGCTTATATTCAAAATTATAAGATAGACCTATCTTATGCCTGACAATTTGCAAAATTCAAATTATAACTACATTTACGTATAAACAATTTACTTAGCATCAGCCAGGCCGCTATAAAAATATTCGTGCTCCCTTTATTTTAGTATTTGATCGTGCCATAAAAGTAAATAAAAGATACGATCATTTACAAAAGGAAACCCCTAAAGGATAATATTTACTTTTCCTTTACTTATTTCACTGCTCGCCGGCCGTGTGATAAAATGAGATACCCCATGTCTCTCCGTAATAACTGGGATACGGATATGCGGTTATTTTCTTTAGGGAAAAATAATGCAATATGTTGGAATGATATTATTATTACAGGTTTTTAAATAATGGAGTAAGATTAGAACAGCGACATTTTTACTCGACTATGGTAAGTTTAAAGATAGCACCAATAAACGAGACAGTATGAGGCAAACGGTTGTCATGGTTTGGGCATGTGATGAGAAGAGATGATCGACACGCAACAAAAAGAACTTTAAATATGAAGGTAAATGGAAATAGGGGAAGGGGAAGACCAAAAAAGAGGTGGATGGAGTGCGTAAGGCAAGATATGGATGTAGTAGGAGTAGATGTTAGTATGACGGGAAACAGAGGACTGTGGAAGGAGAAGACATACTGCGCCGACCCCAGATAATGGGATAAGGTGAGGCAGATGATGATACGGTAAAGCCAGAGGGTGATGATTTAAGTAGTCTATGTTATGTATAACAAAGCTAAACAAAGCTTATAAACTTCAATGAGACCTCTCCAACTCGTTTGGCCAGTGTGGAGAGTATAATCCAAGTCCTCTGGCTGCTTTGGCCAATTATGGCTCTGGTAGTACAAAGAGGGTCGTGCTCCTGCAGTGGAGACAAAAATACCTGATGATGATGATGTTATGTTTTTTGTTTAAATTGACGAAATGAGTCGCCTTATTAATTATGTCGACTATACACTCAACTTGCCCCCTGCACTAGGATATTAGTCAAAAAATTGGGGCACTCGGAAGTAACACATTGTTTATCTAGCTAAGTATCGCCGCTAATTAATGCGAAATGCGATATTAGCAAAACCTATATCCCGTATACCCGTGTAGTGCGGACGTTGCGTTCTGACAGCGAAACGGATCAATCAATTTCAACAAATGGGACCGTGTTGTCAGGAACACTCTACGCCTCGTCTGGGATACGTTACTCATCATTATATTCATAAAAATTAACTACTGTTTGCTAAACCTACATTATTCGAAACATGTTTTGTCCCTTTCCCTCTTTTCAATATTTGACATTGAAAGAACGAGACTAAACATATTTTAACCAGGTTTAGCCAATGATTGTACTATTTTATGAATAAGGGGGTTAGTCAAGTCTAAAGCGTATGTAAGTACTACTTGTCTATTACTAGCCAAATGATTTAAACTGTTTCGACTACTTTGTCTCCACTTCGCAAGGTCTTTGGCTTCCTTGGGTGACGGAAAAGCACCCGCCGGGTTCCGAAGCAGCACAAATGCAACGGGAACGCACTAAGATGAAGGAAGGTACTACACATTTAACTGTCGTTTACATGAAGATCTGTTACTTACCTTTGACCGCAAAGGATTCCAAAATATATTTAAAATAGGGGCAGACTGGACTCCAAAAATCCGTGTATCCCTTTATTAAATACCACGCTACTCATTATAAAAAGCTTTGCTCTATGTCATCATCATCGTCAGCTCTCAACGACCCACTGCTGGGCATAAGCCTCTCTTTGTCTGCAGCATTGAATCCTATCTCTAGCCTTCGCTATCCAGTTTTTTCAACATCTGTTTGATACTTAGGTTTAATATGATCGACCCACCTCGCTGCCCAACCCTCCGTTTTCTATTTCTGGGGTACCACTTGTTGATGATAGCCATACTCCACCTTCCATCGTTCTTTCTAGCCAGGTGTCCTGCCTGGCTAGTTTCTTTTTAGGTTCGCAAACCTAGAGATCACGTCGTAAACTTTTCTTTCTAACTTCCTTGTTATCTTGGACGCCATTAGCTCTTTATAATTACTCTCGAATACAAGGGACATTTTTTACTGTAGTCAACTACTTAGCCGTTCAGATAAGGCACGTTTCGCCAATTGATGGGGGTCTAAATTACTTAAGTACCCTCTGTGTCCCTGTGCGATTGGAAGATAACAATTATGGATGCCTTACGTTTCAAGTAAATGTCACAAGTTAGGTAAATTGATGGGAAATTAAATCGGTGGGTTTGCATCTCTTCCATGAAATAAATTGTTTAAGTTTTTCACAATATTTAGTTTGAGTAAATGTTTACCTCCTCCTCATATCTTCAATCTACACACATTGAGGGAATTTAATCACTTACACATTTTTTAAATTTTCACAAACTTTAAAATCTGTGTACCACAGTTCTGTCTCCTTTTAATTTCAACTTTTATAAGTAATAATAAAAGGATTTTTTCTGTGAATGCAACATCTTGAAAGAACATATTTTATTTATTATATACAACATACATAGTTTTTAAAAAATGTGTTGATTATTTTGTGTACAAAACACTATGTATTCGGACTCTCCTTTAATGGAATGTTTTATTATCACAAAAAAAATGTTTCCTTAATTGGGCTATTTTCATAAGAGAATGAAATATGATGCTATATATTCGGGTAGGTATAATAGATCTTTCAGTACGCTCGGTACTATATAAATATAAATGGTTCATGGCTTCATATAATATGTACGTATGGCTGATTCCTAGAAATAAGTACCGACCCACCCGTAACATATTTATGTATCGTATGTCATAAATGTTATAATAACTTATTCAAGGAAAGACATCATTCGTTTTAACATTACTAACTTATTTTAAACTTGAAATACTAACTTTCTTTTGCAGCGATATTAAAACAAGGGCTAAGTTACGCTTTTTATATTAAAAAGTTTTGCAGTGTTTTGTTCTTTTCTAGACTTGCTAATTTAGTTATGAATTAAAAAGTCTGGGTTTTACAATTTATGATCATTATTATTTAAACAGAAAAGCCTTGCCATTTTGTATGTTTTTTATTCGGTAACTTAACCACCAATCTATTAGTATTTAACACATACCGTCTTATTATAAAAATAGGACTAAATTTGTTACTAGGTTTAAACCATTATCCGCCCTAATCAAGTTGACATTTAGTAAAGCGAAACTAACTCATCTGTCAATGTCAACTTGACCTGGGTGGATAATGGTTTAAACCTAGTAACAAAGTTAATCCTGTTTTAATAAGACGGCTATAGTTTTAAAAATCTAGTAAAACATTTTTTTTAAATGTTTTTCGCGTATGAGCGATTTTACTATTTACTTGTACCAAACGTGAACTTCGTTAGTTGTCGCTTTGAAGTAATTAGGGTCCCAGTAGATTTCAAACCAGTCTAGCTACGAAACGATCTGGATTATGATTTATATTACTTACTTGCCTCTGAATCCCAAGGTACTTTAGCAGGATTTCTACGGGTTCAGGGGTATTTATCTGTTTTTATTGTTTTACAAATCTTTTTTTGTTTATTCTTAATGAAGACACATTACACAGATTGAGCCATTGAGCCCGAAAGTATGTAACTTGTGTAAGAGGAAACTCTCAACGGTACATTTTTTTATTATAAATAGGTATATAGGTATAGAATAATACTTAACATCCAGGACAATTTAAAAGGCCATTTTTGAAAATTGCCTTGGCTGGGGATCGAACCCACGATGTACTTCCGAGTAGCGGACTATCGTGGAACAACCTCAGAGGAACGTTACGTCACGGAGGTCGTCAAATCTCTTACATGAAGCAGTAGCTTTGATTTTTTATAAATGTCACAGTCTTTTACACTCTAACTCATGGTCACAGTGTAGTTGGTGTTTTTTTGTTTTTCGTCTGAGTAAGTTGGCAAAGCTGGTGTCAGATTTTTCAGGCCCTCTAAAGTCTAAAGGTACTATATAACTTGGCGACTGCGATGTAAAAATAACAGTCGGGACCAACGGCTTTTACGTGTCTGTCTGTCTGTCTACGGTTTTTTATCCAACTGTCTTACAGTCGATACAGGAAGTGATTAGCAGCTAGCTAGCATTTGAAGCAGCATCTATCTGTTGGCAATTAAAACGAGGAGATGGCTCATTGATGCTGTTCTGAATAGTTATTGATGATGGTCTCTTGCAATAGCTGATTGAATTGATTGTTTTTTACAAACGGCACAGATATAGGTAAGAATCAGAATCTTTTTTGACTGTTTTGATTCCCTTTCCTATCCTTACGCCCACCAATATGCGGTGAACGCGGCTTCTGGAATGTACGGCTCTAGGTTCTATCTGTCTCGTTTAGGACAAAAACGTGATAATGAATGCACGTGTTGATATAGGTGTACGTTTGGGTAGGATTTGAAACATAAACTTTTCTAAGAAAATGATTTGTATGGCTTAGTCTTTTGTACTTTTTACGATATTTGACTATCATTAAAAGCAACGTGTATATATTTATATTGTTATCAAATTAATTATGCCAAAAAAAGTGTTAAAATAAAGCGTGGAATTTAAACTAAAAAGAAAATTTAAAGGAACGTGGAATTATTTGTAAAAGATGTGGTTGGTAATTTTTTTTAAAACATTATTGATCCACAATCAACAATTATTTACAATTGGCGGACCTAAAGCTAAGAGCGTTCTCTGCCAGTCAACCATAAGAATAAATAAATGGTTGCGGCAAAAAAAACTTTGAAATTCAACTGACTCAAATTCAAATAAAATCAGTCTAGTAGAGTCTACCAAAAATAATATGGATAATAGAGGCAAACTACAATTTTTGGTATCAAAAAAGAAAGTACAATAATAACAGGACATACTTAATAGTTCTTGTACTTCTTAACTTGATATAGTCAAAGATAATATAATTACTAACATAACAGATACCCAACGCCATAGAAACGATTGGAGAGCCCGTAAGCACGCAAAACGGGAGTTGCGGGGCGTCCTCTCAGAGATGGCAGCACATACGACTAGCCAAAAAGGTGACAAAGAAAGTGTTGAATATACTTTTAAAAAATATATTGCATTTCATATAAGTCTTATTTAACTAATCTGAGTATTACTTTATTTAAATAATGGTTATAAAAGATTTGTATGTTTTAATTTTTACCTTAAAGCGCCATCTAGTTACAAGGAAAAGAAATAATAATGTTTATATGACGATGGGTAGGCATGATATAGTGTAGGTTGGCGGGTATTTGAAAAGGAATTTCTCGGAAAGAAAAAAGCTATTGTGTTATGCCGTAGTTATTCTCACATTCTTGGATGAATTATCCTTTGTTTTTATTCCACTTGGGTTTAATTGAGATAATCGCGTGTTGCACCATTTTCATTGTTACTTTTTTACCGTTTCATATAAGTAGAACTACTTTTAAACTTAGCAAGGCCATTCAGTTGTAATTACACGTACACGTGTGCAAAAAACTAAGGGCTTTTTTATTCATTAGTATTTTGCTAAATATTTACGCAATGCTAGTTAAATTATTGACGATAGGCTATTTAGTGTGTATTTTTTGGAATATTTTATTTAAAACAAAAAATACTACTGAAAATAAATGTTTATTTAAAAACAGCAAGTAAATAGGTTAATTAATTAAGTGCATAGTAAATATTATTTCAAATATAAGAGTGGGAGCGTGAACATCTGTTACAATATTTTTTATATAAAGTAGGGTTAGAATGATAGAGGAATTGCCTCTAATGTGCCTAACACGGTGATTTTTTTTTTACCTCATTTATATTTAAAATCCATTTTCTTTTGGCTTATTTAATGAAAAAAAAGGCGCCAAAATAACTAAAACGCGTCGCGTAATGTTGAAATTGAAGATTTTTTACGTAATTTTCCTCTGCCTTTTTTGCCTAATTCCTTTTACATAACACGTTTATAATTGAATGAATAATGTATTTCAATGAATAAATGTACGATCTTTTTCTTTCAGGTAATAACAATTCTCACACTGTCCGTCATGCAACCGTCATACTTCAGTTACTGTGATAATGTAAGTGATTAATCCATTTTTTGCGACTAATTACTTCCCGTTTATATGTCTGTCCGTCTAGGTTTATAATCTTCAAATTTGGACAGTAATGGTATAATTTTTTTTTTACTCTTTCCTCTACGCTGACTGGCTATTACTAGTTCCTTGTTATTTGTTCTTTGATTTTGACTAACTTGACATATTGTGCTAAATTTCCTGGGTGGGACAGAGAGCCGTTACAGTTCTTCTCCATCTCGTTCTGTCTTGAGCAACGCGCTTTAATACAACGCTGACGGAAAACCATTGCATCAGCCCAATTGTTTTAGTGAGAATATGGAACATGTTATGCGAAGCGGTTAGCAACCCATCACAATTTTGATTCCATTTTTTTCACTTCCCTCCTCACCAATACGCTAAACGTGTGCGGGTATTATGGTCCTAGGTTCTGTTTTCCTCATTAGGAATAAAGACGTGTAATTTATCAGTATCTCATTTTTGAATGGGTCCTGTTTTTAACACCTGACAAAAAAGTGGGGTATTATTAGTTTGACGCTATAATATCTGTCGGTCTTTCAGACAGTGTATGTCTGTTGTATCGTAGCGCTCAAACGGATGGTCCGATTTTGATACGGTTTTTTTAACGTGAAAGAAAGATCCCTTACGGTGGTTTTTGGCTATGTTTAATTTAAATCGGTTCAGCCGCTATAAAGTTATTAGGTATACGGTTATTAAGTCGTATCGGTAGTTCTCCTCGTCACTAGATGGCGTTCTTGGCAGTCTGGAGATTTTTAATTTGCCTAGCGAACAAACTTTTTCCTTCACCACATTGCTTGCATTGACATGCATATTTTGTTAGCTTTGGTAAAAAACCGACCTGAGCATTTTGGGCTCTGAAGCAGCACATAGATGCAATCGAGATTGCGGTGAAATGATAAGAAGACGATAATATGGAATCTGATAACTTAAGCGCTGTATTCTGCATTCTAGATTGTAATATCGATCGCAGGAGTTCATTCTCAAGGTAAATGCGAGATGAGAGTACGAGCATCCATGCGCGTCCCTACTCTGAATATTGTCTTTACCTTGTCTATTTATGTTTTTATGAAATTTGTCTGTAGATATTCATATTAATATTAATTTTTTTTATGTTTCAAAATGTTTCATGCGAACAAAATGCATCTGGTTGGGCGCTACATTGAACAAAATAGCATTTTTTAAACTATTGCGTATAACTAGAATTTTTGCGAAACGTACATTTTGAGGGTACCGTAGTAAATAATAAACCCTTATAGTTGCGCGTCCACGTAGTACCACGTCTACCTGTGGTTACCCAAAAAAGAATTAAAATCAAGTAACATCTTGTAAACAGTGATTTGCAATAAATTCTGATTTTGATTGTAATTTATTACAGGATTAATTTGTTCTCGAATAACCCATCGTTCATGTTACCGTTAAATAGGTTTTTTAAGATCATTGTAAGCTTGTGAACACCATTTTTGATTTAGGGATCCGTTTTCGGAAGTCTGCATTCGTAACTACGGAAAACTATACGGTGCGTAGCCTGACATGCACTTGGCCGGTTATTTATTTGCTGACATTTCAATCGGACTCAATAAAAAGGGTACGTTTCAAGTTAATTCCCATGTAGGTATAAAATCATTATCATCAGGTCTTTTTGTCTCCACTACAGGAGCACGACCCTCTCTATACTACCAGAGCCAAATTAAGCCAGAGCTGCCAGAGGTCTTAGCCTACACTCTCCACGCTGCTGGCCAGACGGGATGGAGATGTCTCATTGATGTTTATAAGCTTTGTTTAGCTTGTATTCCCTAGGTCGCCTTATACGACAACCACGGGAGAACTTGGAGTGGCTCTATTCTACTCTGCCGGAAACATTTATTAATTTATCCGCAGAGTTGAATGTTCTATGGTGGATTTATGGGCACCTGAACACCATAAACGGTGGTTAAGTTTTCAAGTTACGCTTGGAGATCTTAACAACAAAATAATCATCATTACTGTCATTATATCATTCGTTGTCTGTACCGCAGAACAAGTCAAGAACGTCTTATCAGGGCCGGTATCTTTTGGTAATAATTTTGTTTTTACAGGGAAATCTTTACTGTTAATGAAATAGATGACTTTTACTTCCGGTGAACAATAATAACGCAAAAAAAAGAATGGTGTTATATGTTTAACACTGACACTATTTTTATGAAAGATTCATGCTACATAGGATGTTTTAGAAAGATGATTAATATTTTTGGGGCAAGCTCAGTCAGTTATAATGATAAGGTAACACAAAAAAGAAAATATAATTATTTCGCCTTTGTAACACCGTATATAATCTAAATGACTTACCTAAAACAATTCATATCTAAATATGTCGCTGCAATATTTTTTTTATAGAAAGATTTAAAAATTGAATTAGCACTTTTGTGACGTAGTGATTATTTTGAAAGAAACAATATTTGAAAAGACCAAACTCTTTAATTAATTTTTAACAATTATACAATGAGAAAGAAGTCACAGGTAAGGGTCGTAGGTTCACAGCCACGAGATTCGTTGTTCCAGAAGAGATTTCCAAAAGTACTCAGCTTTGAAGCAGCCCGGCGTCCAGTCGGTCGCAAGAGAACGAAGGTCCTCGCGCCTCCGTATTTATATGGGCGCGCGGGGTGGAGAGCGGGGTAAGGAGAGAAGCACCAGAGCACTTCATCACACACCCCCCTCGTTGAGACAGAATTTTCCTGCCGGAAAATTCGGCTTCGTCTGCTCGCTGGCTGAAGCTGGCAGGATACGACGGGGCTGCGGACTCTGGAGACCCAGGATCACACTTTTTAAGTAGATAAAGTACTTCAATTGTTATAACAATTTTTTTCCATTATCATCGATCTTTGCCTTCAATAAATTTTAATACGCAGTTTCTTTCCACCAACCACGCGTCAGCAAGTTAGCATTGTGGGACCAAACAATGGTTTCGAAATTTACTAAAACGGAACGGAACGAGCGTGAAACTCGAGAGGTCCGACCGCAAACAAACGCAACGCGGTAGCAATCAAAACACGTGGTTAGTTCCAGCGCACATCACGATGTCTGTATAGATTCATCTACAGACTAGGGAAAATCTAAAAAGGCTCTTGTTACTTTTATACAGTTTTTTACAGCGAAGGAATCTTCTTCTTAACATAGGAAGTTCCTATAGTTGCCTTCTTAGCTAATTGGGACTCCGCAGTGCTCCTTTCGAATTTTTCTTTTCTCCAAATACGATATGCGAACTTTTCAATGTGATCTGTGGCGCCTCCATTTTTTTTTTTTTGACGCGGAGAAAATCCCTTCGGTTATGTGGTGTTACCACTAAAAACTCCGCGGTGTCACCTCTCAGCCGCCATCGGCCGGGACCGTGTGCTTCTTCATGCTCCACAGCCCCGGCGCGGCCGGCCGCTACTTAAGCGGCCCCGGATCGCCAACGGCCTCACGGCACCCTCTGCTGAATCAGAGGGGCCGGAGTAACCGCCGCCTTGGCCTCTTGGCCCAAGGACAGACGCGCTGACACGCACACGCGCCTGCCTTCCACTCCGGAGGGCTGTCCGTTGGACGATGGAATCCCGTTTCCACCGTTCAACCAGCCCTCATAATTTGGGGCCTGCGGAAGCAGGCCCTGCCCCAGTCCACCTGACGGCGACCGGGGCCCACACAGCCGGCCGCAGGGGATAGGGAGAACGGCAACGTAACACCGACACTCCTCTTCCCCTGCGGCCCCACCGATGCCGTGCCAAGCGCCACGGCCGCGCTTGGTCGCGGAGGATAGGGCGAGCGGCAACGACACACTGACACTCCTCTTCCCCCGCGACCCCTACCACGGCTGTGATGGTAGGGGGGTCGTCGTCACACCCCTTTCCTCACAGCCAGGCCATTCCCGCAAGGAATGGCCTCCGCCGGGCCCGGGGAGGCCTAAGCCTCAACCCGGGCAATGGGTTCCTCTTAGCTTCCCTGCGGCCTAGGCAACCGCAGGTACTGAGCCCCCCCATCGCGACAAGATGGGAACTACATCGGGGGGGATCTGTGGCGCCTCCATACATTAACTACGTAACCTCCTTTCAACCTTTAGAGAGCATAGACATGGCTTAGACTAGACTCACAACTAGACAGAAGTCAACACACGAAGGAAAGCTCTACGGTTAAAATTCTTTGAAGAAAAGTTATAACAAACACACTCGTATTATGAAGGTAAATTTAAAAAATAAGCGGCCAAGTGCGAGTCGGACTCGCCCATGAAGGGTTCCGTAGTAGTTTTTTTTTTAATTTTTATATTTAAGTTGATTGAATGAAAAGTAAATTGCAGTTTATGACATATTAAAAAAAAACTTCTTACTAGATCTTGTTCAAACCAATTTTCGCTGGTAGTTTTTATGGTATTTAGTTTTATCATTCTCTTATTTTAGAAGTTACGGGGGGGGGACACACTTTTTTCCACTTTGGAAGTGTCTCTCGCGCAAAGTATTCAGTTTAGAATAAAATGATATTAGAAACCTCAATATCATTTCTGAAGACCTATCCATACATACCCCACACGTATGAGTTTGATGAAAAATATTTTTTTGAGTTTCAGTTCTAAGTATGGGGAACCCCAAAATTTATTGTTTTTTTTTCTATTTTTGTGTCAAAGCCTTAATGCGGTTCACATAATACATCTACTTACCAAGTTTCAACAGTATAGGTCTTATAGTTTCGGAAAAAAGGGGCTGTGACATACGGACGGACAGACAGACAGACAGACATGACGAATCTATAAGGGTTCCGTTTTTGCCATTTGGCTACGGAACCCTAAAAATTGAAAGTTTTAGGCGCTTTGGGCATACACGAGAAGCATTTATTGAGAAGGGAAAAAAAACATTGAACTCGCGACACCGTTACCGACACCAAGTTTTCAATTCTGTCGGCGGCGCTCCCGGAGTGTCACTGTTTTTTTATGGTTCCGTATCCAAAGGGTAAAAACAGGACCTGTTACTAAGACTCCACTGTCCATACATCTTTCTGCCAGTTCATCTGCCAGTCCGTCTGCCAGTCCGTCTATCTGTCACCAGGCTGTATCTCAAGAACCGCGATAGCTAGGCAGTTGAAATTTTAACAGATAATGTATTTCTGTTGCCGTTATAACAACAAATACTAAAAACATAATAAAATAAATATTTAAGGTGGCCTCACATACAACAAACCTGAGTTTTTGTAATGCTACGGAACCCTTTGAGTCCGACTTGCACTTGGCCGGTTTTTGCCCTTTGACATATTATTATATTGTGTAGCAAATAACTTTATGATAAATAATTCATACAACTGTAAATATCAATATTATTTATAATTAATTAACTATTAGCTATGATTGCTCTCTTGTAGTCAGTCTAAGTCTATGCCATGTCTATGGTCTCCAAAGGTCGAAAGGAGATTGACGTAGTTATTGTATGTATGCGCCACAGTTCATAAATCTAAAGGGTATCTTTGGATGAATGAACATTGCAACAGACCGTACATTCAAAGTACAGAATAAAAATTGTGTATCTGTGTTACACGAACGGATGCCTGCCTAATCTTTGGTGTACGAGATATTTATTTAGTAACTAGCTGGTGCCTGCGACTTCGGCTGCGCAGGATTATCAATCACACAATATGTTTATAAATTGTAGCCTATGTGTTATTCTGATGTAGAAGCTATATTATTGTAAAGTTTCATTAAGATCCATTCAGCAGTTTTTACGTGAAAGAGTCAAACATCCATCCATACTTACAAACTTTCACGTTTATAATATTAGTAGGATTAAGATGCCACTTACGACATCCGTAAGAAGTGATGGAGTGTTTCTATACTTTACTTAATACCACGCTGCACACTAAGAGTTGTTCCTGACATTTTTGTCGTCATGTTTTTGTAAAAGAAAAGCTTAGTTATAAAAATACTGTAGCTTGTAGAATCAGCAAACTATTTTCTGCCATGTTTTCATTGTTATCATGGGTTCATGAACACATGGGTTTACTGCATTTCACATCACCGCAACTGCGCCGGCGCGTGTTAAAGTCACGATCGCAAAATGAGTCGACAAAAAAGTTCTTTAAATATTAATCCTGCTCATAAAAAATCTTGAGAGTCAGTTGAGAAATTCGACCCGTACGCGAGCCGTAAAACTGGAGTTCGGACATCCGGACACAGAAACGGAGATGCTTCTCTCGCTCTGCCAACAAGTTTATTTGCCAGACAAATAAAAAAAAAACCCGACTTTCAATTGTTTCATATGTAAATGTCATCTAGTAATAAGCGGAAGAACTAAGTAGTAGAACTAATATCCGTAGCGCCATCTGGCAGAAGCAAGGGAACTTGCTTTTATATGTAAAAAAAAGCATCGAAATTGGTTCATCCGTTCAGACAGACAGATAGACATTAGCGTAAAACTTATAAGCTTATAACCCTGCTCACACCACTCTTTTAGTCGGAGGTTATTGAGCAGTAAATTTCTTTAGTTTCCTGTGAAGATAATAAACACTGATTAAATGAATTTACAGTTTCAACGTAACAATTTGTCCATGTTGTTATTTGCATGTGTACGTAATAAAAGTACCTACCTGATTGAACTGACGTGCACCCTGCGTGCTATTGCATATCGATCGATAGTAAATAGTTCCGTTTGTACAAGTTTTACTATATGTTGTGTGGTTTCCGCCTAGAATAGAACTCTCCATTTCTTACAGTAGTTGTCGTAAGAGATAAGTATAGGACTGGGCACAAACATCTCGTAGAAAGGATAGAAGGCGAATAGTGGCTGCTTGCTTTTTGTGAGAGTTCGCAGGCAGCTTAAACTAGCTAAAACGTTTGAATACTTGTAGTTTGTTGACTTAAATAGCTTTTTTCCATCTTTTTGCATTGTGTTCGTAGGGTTAATCACATTCTTAGGTGACCATTTAACGCGCGTATCATCTTTGGAGAAGTTATAGCTCGGAAACGAACCTCGGGCTCCGAAATAGCACAGCTGAGGCTGATATCAGTAAAGTCATAGGATGAGAAGTACTAATCCGTATTATTCAAACTTTCGTAGATAGTAAATGGAAGTGGTTAAAGTGCTAAGAGGTCCTTTTCAAGCGTCAACCAATGAAACGATTTGGTAGCGATAAAGTTTTTGACCTGGGGAAGGACATAGGATAGATTGTATACTGAAATTTCTACCGAGAGTGGAGTCTGAATCGGTTCAGTGGTTGAAACGTGAAGAGGTCTTCTTCACGACTTAACCACTGAACTGATTTCAATGAAATTTGGTATTGACATAATTTAAGACCCGGGGAAGGACGTAGAATAGTTTTTATCCTTATTTTTTACGGGGAGTGAAGCCCGCGGGCACAGCTTGTGATATACCTACCTAATAACTTGTGACCTCAATACAATAATATAGCCCTAGGCTACCACACGTACGAGTATGTCGACCAATAAGACAGGAATAGCTTAACAATATCGTTCGTTATTGTCATTTGCATGTGAGTGTGACGCAACGGCTGCATGTGCATAACTCGATGCCGTGCATGACGTGGCATTGACGTGACCAGGTGTGTATTATTTTAACTGGATTTTCTTCCTCTAGATAGGATATATTTTTTTTACAGGTTAAACTAGCCTCCAAGTTTTTCCAATGAACGGACGGTACGGACCTAGCGGATGGGGGCAAGGCGAAAAAAAGGGTATGGTTTTTCCGTCACAAACTATGTATGAGCTGGGATCCACAAGTACGTAGATAACTTTTTTAGGGTGGGAATTTTTGTTTTTTTTTTTTAGTAGCTTTATTTTTTGTATCTTCGTACCAATTCAAACCGTGTGTTCTACGACTTTCGAGCTCCTTCGTGCTTCGGAAGGCAGGTACCAGCTGTTGGTCAAGATCGTCATCATTGTATGGCAGTCATCAAGCTAAGTCAGATGCTTTTAGGCTGCATGAAAGATCTGACTTCAGTGTAGGCCACTTACACTCACGAAAAACTAAGTCGTCTCTTGGGAGTCCAAGGGATCAGATTGTATTTTGTGCTACCGTCAACACGCAACACACGTAACAATAACTACAAATCACGACAATAGGAAACAGAAACCTTGGAAATACTTTCGATTTCATTAAACATCTAAATGTCTTGTAATCGTAAAGAAAAATTGGGGAAACAACCAACACAAATAAAAGTGAGCACTCTAGTTTGTTATGTTCCCGTAAACATTGGAAAGTTCTAAAGTGACCAACTTTTCTTTTGTGCCGTAATGGGAAAGGGTTCTGAATAGATGCCGTTGAAGGTTGTTCTCGTTAGAGTCGATAATATAAGATTTTTAAAACGAAGCCACTTATTTGTGCTGGACTTTAAGAATGCACTAAAGAAGTAAAAAACAAATTACTTTGAAACTTTTTTCAAAAGGGAAGAAGAGATTTCCACAGGGTGGGGACAGTTACCCCGCAATCTTATTAGAAATACGGCAATTTCTTATTCAGGCCTATTTGTTGCCTTATAAGATATGGACTATTTTTACTAGATTTAAACCATTATTAGCCCAAATCAAGTTGACACCAACAGATGACATAATGCCATTTTACTTGATGTCTTAGTGTTACCCTGTACCCTAGTAGTTCATTGGTTCATTTGATCTAATATTTGTTCGAAAATAATTGTATTCAAGCGGTGTAATGCTATACCTAGTTCTTATAACGTTACTCCTTATCAGCAACAGTAAACCTCTTTTCGTACTAACAAAGTTCTTATATTTATTTGTATTTGTGTATAAATTTGAATAACTAAATGAAATCAATAAATAAACGCGATGCCTCAGACCTATACTTCATTACCATTAAGCTTTTTTAAGTCTTGTGTCCAATAAACGAACCGAAAAATCTTTAAAAAACTTGGGAGGGTTCCTGAAGTAAACATCAGTGGCAAAGTTGGACGACTCGACTAAAGGCTAGTTCTCACTTTGGTCACAGTATCGAAATCGGAATAACTTCAAAGTTTGCACCTGATAGGAACAGTCCTGCGTTATTAAATACTGAAGTTGTGGAACTAGGAAGCAGCAGCTCGGTTAAACCAAATGGAATAGAATCCGGGATAGGATTAAATCCTGCAGGATTCAATTCGCAACTAGTCTGCAGATATGCGTAAGTTTCTTGGTAAGTACTTTAGTACTATTTGGTTTCAATATAATTTGCTACTCTATAGAACGTCATTTCATTTATTCAGGTTGTATTACCTTAAATAAAATCTTAAATCTAATCACAGAATTAATATAAGCATAACACGGCGAGAACAGGGGAGGTGCACATTGCTCGGGACCTAAGGAGTTAGGAGATTCCGTTCTGTAAGTAATACTCATATTAATAATCGTATTACTTCTAAGTAAATGTTGGAGATAATGTTAACGGTCCTTATATCTACCCTCTATCCTGTTATATGTCGATACACATAAGTATAAAATAATGAGTAATTTTGCTAAAAATTAAATTTAATATAAGGTGATGAAAATTTAATATGTATGTAAAATTTAAAAATGTTAGTACGCCGAATTTGTACATTTACTAGAGTAACATTAATGCTAGTTACACTCTCGTCTATAAACACACTAGACTAACAGACCGTGACATATGAAATCTTAAAAACAATGTTTAGTAATCATACAATAACATTTAGACAGTAAATAAGCACATTATGTTTTAGCCTTATACTCTGAAATTCTTCTGTCGAAAGCGAGTGAAAAAGTTACCCGTCACTTTACGTAGATCATCCAACGGCAAGATCAGCAATTTTAAGAATTTCTTTGAAACTTATTGGCGATCTATGATTGCAACGGACACATATATACTTATGAAGTAAGAGGGATAAACTGTATAATATACCATATATACTCTCTCTTTCTTTCAACCTTCCTCCACCCACTGTTAATTGTAGGTGTCCTCACATGCATGTCATGCTCTTCGGTCTTGAGCTTTTCTCATCTAGGTCTTTTTCATTACTTGGGTTATGTCGTCGGCCCATCTCAACGCTGGTCTTCCTACGCTTTTTGGCCCTGTCTCGGTCTCCATTCCACTACTCTCCGACTCCATATTCCATCCTTTCTCCGTAATAAGTGTATTACATAGACTAAATAGGCTTAAATATTTTGAAAGAAGTCAGAATACAGGTTGACAGCCGCATCGCCTGTATAACGATAGCTAGGGAAGGCTAGACATTTTTTTGGGGCCAGACCTCTGTTATAATGGTTGAAAAATCTCTCTGCATGGCCTCAATAGAGGTAAGAACAATCCTCGAATGTTAAAGTCGAGTCGTGGTGGCTTTGGTAGATATGGGTTAGTAAATATGTACCAATTGGACCCCAATAAATAATAATAAATAAATAAATATATAGGGACAAATTACACTGATTGAGCTAGCCCCAAAGTAAGTTCGAGACTTGTGTTATGGGATACTAACTCAACCATACTATATTTTATAACAAATACATATATAGATAAACATCCAAGACCCAGGACAATTTGAAAAAGGCCATTTTCCAACTTGCCCTGACCGGGAATCGAACCCGGGACCTCTGGGTGGCGGACTAGCATGGTGACCACTACGCCACGGAGGTCGCCAATGCTTTTATGCTCTCACAATGTAAAAAATCACAGAGCATATTGCCAGACCCTTTGTCCGATTCCATCTACTGGCATTAACTCTTAAAGCAGGTATGAAAAATAGGTCGTCCGTAGAACGTTTCTTCTCTGACGATGACAACCTCTGTGGTCTAATGGTCACCATACCAAATGCCACACCGGGGGTCCTGGGATCGATCCCCGGTCAGGTCAAGATAGAATATGATCTTTTTGAGATGTTTATCTATACACGTATTTGTTATAAAATATAGCATTGTTAAGTTAGTATCCCATAACACCCATAAGTCTCGAACTTACTTTGGGGCTAGCTCAATTTGTGTCACTTGTCCGAATCTGTTTATTTTATCTCTCAGTTCAACATGAAAGATTTTAAATAAACATATTTACTCTAGACAACTGCGATGAATGATTAATGGTAGATTGCGCTTATTTCATATGCAACACAATCACAGACTGCAATAATCATATGTAAAGCGGATGTATATTTATGTAACGTAACCTTCACTATTTCATTAGTATGCGTTATGCGTGTAATCTACACCTATAATAATCATACTGCATGCGTTGAATCATAGATTTAGAAGGTATTTTATTTTATTAGGAAGACCAACAACTATTCTAATTTACATAGATACCTATATAGACACAGAAAGCCCTATAGGTCTTCGCTGATAGAAAACATTGTATTTTATAAAAGACTAGCTGTACTCGCCGGCTTCGCTCCCCGTGGGAATTTCTGGATAAAGAGTACCCTATGTCCTTCCCCGAGTCTCAAACTATATCCATGCCAAATTTCATCCACTAAGGTTCAGTAGTTTAAGCGTGAAGAGGTAACAAACAAACAAACAAATATACAAACTTACTTTCGCATTTATAATTAGTAGGAAGCAGGATAGGATTAGTAGGATTACGATCTCTAAACATCAAGTTATCATTTACAATCTGCTCTCAAGAAACTGCAACTTAAATCAGCATATTAAGCACTAAAAATTCATGTAAAATACAGAATGGGTTATAGGATTCAATTTAATTCATTTATTGCATTCATATCATACATCAGTTCTTAGTCTTACTAATATTACTACTGTTCTTAAGTACAACATGAACTCTGTTGGGTATTGCAAAAATAAAATGGAACGGCAAGCGGGTGTTCACCCGCTTGCCGTTCCATTTTATTTACAAGTCCAAGAAAAAATATATTACATAAATTTAAAAAATATGTACTATTTAATATTAATTATTATTTGCATCATAAACAGAGGCTTTTTATATCATATTATTATTATTTTATTCCATGCAATTTTACATTACTTGTTAGTGAAGTGTCAACTATCGGTAACTACATCGCTTGGGAATAATAAATCAGTAAGAAGGCGTCCGTCCTATGATAATATAGCGTATTGTAAATTGTGATCAGAAATGAAATATTTTTGTGTGACCTTGTAAGGGTTATTTGTACCTACTACACGAACTATCAGCAAAGTAGGACCATACCATCTTTTTAAAATTAAGATCCTATTAATATTATAAACGCGAAAGTTTTTAAGTATGGATGAATAGATGTTTGTTACTTTTTATATTATATCACTAAAGTATAAAGAAATTAAAATAATAGTCAAAAAAAATTGCCTCTCCGTACGATAGTGTGCAGCCGCCCGGGCAATTTTTATGGAAATTTCCATATTTTTTTTTTGGTTTCTTGAGTATTATGTAACTTTATCATTTTACTTTATTAATGTAATTTATGATAAATTACCCTCGGATATAAAAAATATAGGTGCTTTTAAAACTAAACTCGCCCAACATATTTTGAAGTTATAGTAGCTTTCTATTATTGTCATTTATTAGTTGCTCGTTAATATTACTGTTCTTTTATTTACCTACAAAGTGATTTGGTCCTTGTTAAGTGTTTCGAACATTGTATAATGTATATTTATTATTATTTCTCATGTAAGTGGCTTTGTGTAGAATAAAGTTCTTTGAACCGAATGTAGTAATAGCCTTTGGCACAGAATACATACTAGTACCTATGGTTTGATTTATTACGGGTATATTCCTTTCACGTTGTATATATACTTATATAAGCGGATGGAGGAATAAAAACACATCTAATTTACGAACTTCTACAAAGCCAGCGGTTTCTAAATAAAAGCTCGTCGGCTAAGTTTTGCAATTTACTAATTTCCGTCATCTCTCTTTGTGGGGAGAAATGTCGCATTTGCGGCTTGCTGAGTTGCTGTAGCACAAAATAAGTACTAGACTAAAACTTTAAATCTTAAAAAGTTGAACACAGTGTGAATGTATATAAACCTATAGTTTATAATTAAAAGTTTTATTCTTTACAATAAGCTCAGAGTAAACCATTGAAATGTGAGTTTTAAGTCGTTTTCCGATGGAATTTCCGAATTTCACTGAAAGTGTGGATACTGTCAGAATAGATTAGGACCACTCTAAGTCTTCCCGTGGATGTCGGATTTACGAAATACAAGCTAAACAAAGCTTATAAACATTAATAAGACCTCTCCAACCCGTATGGCAAGCGTGGAGAGTGTAGGCCAAATCCTTTGATTGCTCTGGCCAAGTATGGCTCTGGGTAGTACAGAGAGGGTCGTGCTCCTGCAGTACAACATGACCTGATAATAATGATGATTCTTTACTATTAGGACTACTGAAATCAATTATTCAAGTCAAACATAACAAATTAACACACTATGATTGATCTTGAACTAGATTATTTTTATTACTTGTAAACTTATGTAGGATTTTAGATTATTTATTTTATTTTACAAAAAAATAATTTATTTATGTTTCGGTCATTGTCTGTTTTAGGGTTCCATACCCAAAGGGCAAAAAAGGGACCCTATTGTTAAGACTCCGCTATATGTCTGTTCATCTGTCCGTCTGTCCGTCTGTCTGTCACCAGGCTGTATCTCATGAACCGTGATATAGCAATACAGTTGAAATTTTCAAATGATTTATTTCTGTTGCCGCTATAACAAAAAATACTATAAACAGAATAAAATAAAGATTTAATTATGTGGGGCTCCCATACAACAAACTTGATTTTATATAGATAGTGGTACGGAACCCTTCGTGCGCGAGTCCGACTCGCAATTTGCCTGTTATTACTAGTCAACTAACATGTTATTAAGTGTAGTATCTATTAATATAATCTTTATTATGTAATAAATAAATAAAATATTTCTATATTTTTCTTTCCTACACTCGTAAAGAAATAGAAAACGCCTTTGCTGTAATATATTTTTATCACGCCTTGCTGTTTGTTACACAATTTGAATTATGCGTAATTTTATTATCTTAAGCGTGGCTTACGATAAGTGAGTATATTATTATGGACATAATCCTAATATAATTGTGTAATTTTTGGTTACGTTGCGGTTTCACGGTTCCGTTAATTTTGTGGTTTGGGTGGGCTACAAACTACACTAGGTCAAAGCATTCATAAAAATTATTTCACTTTCGATTACAGATCAAGGTACCTGAGAGGTAGTGGGTACTTTTTCTATAATAAACTGTACTAGTGGTTCTTCAACATCAATCAGAAATCAGAAATCTTTATTTGCCAGAATCCTTACTAATATTATAAATGCAAAGGGGGTTTGTATATTTGTTTGTTTGTTACTACTTCACGCTTCACTAAACCTATTTAGATGCTAGTTATGGATATACTTTGATACCCAGGGAAGGACGTAGGATAGTTTTTATCCCGAAATTCCCACGGGGAGCGAAGCCCATGGGCATAGCATTATAAAATAGGTGTTCAGTACAATTATAGTCACCGTATTTAGCCTGCAAGCAGACGTGCAAACTATACATAGTAAGTCAATTATTAATAAACTAGAAATTGACTAAATATTACAATTAAAAATGAGTTTACTTATAAACCAAAATAATCATTTAGGCTAAAAAAAAACATTTGTCTAAAAGCCATTTCGTCAATTTATTTTTAAATGAAGTTCCATTCAATTCTACAATTTCGTCAGGTAGTTTATTATATACTAGCCGAAGCCCGCGACTTCGTTCGCGTGGACTTTATGTCTCTGGAAAATGCTCATCAGGCTGAACAACTTTTACTAAGGCGGCATTTTTATATCTCTTATAGTTCAGCTGGACCACTATGGTTCTGCATCAGGCATTCCATTTTCCAAAATCATTTATACCCTATATGTTGCCCAGGCTTAATAGCTATATAACAAAAAAAGTTTCATTCGAATCCGTCCAGTATTTTCGGAGATTAGCGTGTACAAACAGACAAACAGGCATACAGACAAACAGACAAACAGACAAACAGACAAACAGACAAACAGACAGACATTTTTTTTTAAATTCTTACTCTATTACTACGTCTCCATCGCACCCAATATTTTTTTTGGAAATATATTTAATGTACAGACACACTTTTTTTACTGTTTTATTATATGTATAGATTATCAATCTTTATGAGAAGTCCACTTTTACTCGACTGGCTTGCTGAGGTAAACGCCCTACATCCAGCATTTTCCTTCAGCTTTCCTCAGAAGCCGCCTTTCAAAAACCTTAATGGCTATCGTGTCATCGCACTATGCCCTTCCTATTGCTACTTTTGTCCCGTAAGGTATTAAGACATGAATCATCTGTCTATCTATATGAATAAAAATTAAGCTAAGCGCAAATCTCGAAAACGCTTGAACGGATTTTTTTAAGTAAGTTCCTTAAGTTTTACGAAAGATTTTAATAAAGAGAAAAAGAAAATAACGGGAATGTTGAAAGGGGAACGGGAAAGGGAACGGTAGAAGGAGGAGCTGCCGTGTGGTTTCCGGCAGAGTAGAATAGGGCCACTCCACGTCCTCCCGTGGATGTTGTAGAATGCGACTTAGGAAATACAAGCTAAACAAAGCATATAAACATCAATGAGACCTCTCCAACCCGTCTGGCCAGCGAGGAAAGTATAGTACAAAGTCCTCTAGCTGCTCTGCCTAAGTGTGGCTCTGGTAGTACAGAGAGGATCGTACTCCTGCAGTGGAGACAAAAAACCTGAAGATGATGATGATGATGAGAAGGAGGAAACGGGAACGGGAACAAGAACGGGACTGCGACCGGGAGATTGAGCGGGAATGGGAACGAGCGAAACAAAGTTCGCCGGGTCAGCTAGTTGTTTATAAAAAATATCTAGCAAAACTCTTTTATTAACTGAATCCTTCATCACATAATGTGATATTCGTTTGTTATTTATTATCCTACAGTCCGACGTAACTTAATCAACATAGTCCCAGCTCTATTACCCCAATGTGACCGGGCGTAGCGCCAACGCTTTGTAAGACAAGGCTCCACTATGTTATCATTAAATATTGGTGCTGTTTATGTTAATTTACACAGAAACATATTAAAGCTGAGCTAGTACAGCTTTTGATTCACTGAAATGGCCTTAGAACAACACGTGTTTCAGAATTTAAAGATAAAAAGCCGCTGAAAGAAAACATCATAAAGCGGCTATAAAAAGTTTTATTCCACAGTGCCCAACGATGGGTATTAATGATGTTTTTATGATCGAAACTTTAAGAACGGTATAGCGATGGGAAATAATAAAGATTTAACTGACTACGGGTTAAAGGGCAAAGGCTAAATGAATTCGGTATTATTCGTGAAATTAGAAGGTTATCAGGATTTAGAGGTTGGAGATAAGGTTAACATACATAAATACTGTCACGTTTTTACCACTAATGAAGCAGACAGAGCATATTGGGTCTTACGGATCTAGGCGTAGATTGCATTACTAGCAAGACTCAAAGGCTCTTTTTAGCTTAATGTGGGCAAGAAGGTAGATGAAGGAATCAAAATAGTGATGGGTTGCTATCCGCTTCACCTCATGTTTCGAATTTTTGGACATTCTCTCAATGGGTTCTTACGAGAAGCAGCTGGTACATTTTAAATTTTTGCTTTTCTTCCAGACCAGCATTGAAGATAGATAAGGTTAAACACCCAAATAGCCAAGTTTTAAGTTTTAAGAATGGCCTCTACCTGCTTGCTTGAGTAAAACGCGTTGGTTGGCGATTTAAAGGATCGACGATTGCATGATGAGTTGGATGTATTAGGTACTATTAAACCTTCTTTGTCTCAGCGTGTTCCCGATTGCATACTCAGTCCGCCTGCTTCGGAGCCCGTGGTGTAAATCCTATCCTACTTCCTACTAAAATTATAAGTGCGAAAGTGAGTTTGTATATTTGTTTATTTGTTTGTTACATCTTCACGCTTAAACTACTAAACCGATTTGGATGAAATTTGCTATGGATATAGTTTAAGGCTCGGAGAAGAACACTCTTTATCCCGAAAGCGAAGCCCGCGGGTACAGCTAGTATAATATATGTCAATGGTTACCCAAGGATGCTAAAAGTGGATTAAACATAGCTAAAACAGTTTTACAGCTGCCCGCCGCGTGACGTAAACCCTTGGAAATTCAGTTATAGTACGAGATGTTCGCTTAGTCCTTAAGGATTGGGCTATATCTGTCAGATCCGAGAAAGAGCTAAAGCGTTCAGTCACTCTCTCTCCCTCTTTCTCTAGCAAATGACGGTTCTGAACGACAGAAAGGGATAGAAGTATAGTAAAGTGCTGTTCTTTGCTGATAAACGTAGCTCAACCCTTAGACAACTTGTACGACATCCAGAGGAAGAGATGGTGCGGTCACATTTCTACGCCGATAGCCATACTTCTTAAAAGTTACTTGTTACTCTGTGCTAGTTACAATTGTATGTTTGCAGAGAATTCCTTCTGCCAAAATTTTTCTTTGTCTATACAACGAGGAACCGAATGCATTAACAGCATCGCATTCAAGGCCGAAATTGCATTATAATTTTCAAGTTAACACACGCAACAAAGTCGTAGATATGTGAACGTTTCTAGATTATTTGAGGCGATTTCTCTAATTATAGTAGTATATTACGGTTTACGACTATAATTCTGCTGAAATTGACATTAGCTATGCCGGCGCTACTATATGTGTGTAAGTAGAATATTTTTTTTAATTTTTTGAAATATGTTGTTAGGGAAGTTGACTAATAATAATAACGTACTAACACTGATATTGTAAAAAAAGTTTCGTCATATATTTCTTTTGATTACTTACTAGCTATTCCTGTTTAACTAGCAAACAACTAGGTAGTTAATGCGTTTTCTTATATTGTTTTTGTTTAGGAAATACTATCTAAGTGCATAGTTTCTGATATCCATCTTTCAGAAAATTAGTCGGTCAAGTCCTAAACAAGATCTTTGAAAAATGTTTATTCGCCTTTAACCTCAAACTATGATACCCGTAAAAATTATATTTAGTTAAAAAAAAAAATGCTTTTCTACACCAGACTGTATTAGAGGCTAAATTAATTTGAATGATACAGATTTATAAGTTGAATTTATATTCTTTTCTCTAAGGTTAAGGAAGTAGTAAGTATGTATTTAAAGAATAATTCTATATATTTCAGAGGATACACATGTATTAAAATTAACTCGATAGGTAAATTTTGGAACTACAGTTCATTTTTCATGCTCAGTAAAATTTACTTAATGTCCCTCCACTCAAACTTTACATCACAAAATAATGGTATATGGTTGTACGGGTATATCTAATGGGACAAGAGCCTTACTGGTATGATAAAAAAGAAAAAAAGAAACAGTCTTTATTTCAATATTTGTATCTAAATTAACCCGCTACCTTTAGCTTCACACCATTGTTGACAATGTTAACGCCAAAATAGGGCAAGAAAATGTAAATAAGCGATTATCTCAGGGATTTTCCCTTACAATTTAATCCTGGTGTTCCAAAGGGTGGGTAGCCATGTCATCGCGAGTAAAATGAAGGTCATAGATATAAATAAAATTATGGCGGGAGACGCGAGTGACGCGACCTGCGCATAAGGGATTACGCATACCCAGCTGCGTGACTCAGCTGCTGTTAGAAATATAATAAAATTAGCTACGAAAAAAATCACAATGGCATCTTAATTAGATTTTATTTGTAAATGCATATTTTTAAACCAGCCATAAGCTTCTGTCATCAAGAGACTTTTGTGTAACAACTGCCATTACGATCTACAAAGATCAACATCTTTGAATCCTTCTTTCACTTTGTTCTGGGAGAAAAAAACTTAGATTTTCCAGCTGCTTCTCATCCCGCAAAGATCATAAAATGTGATGAAGGCAATGGGCGGAAATCTAAATCATGTTAATATGCGATGCAGCTAGCAATCCATCACTAGACTTTGAGGACATCGTGATATTGTCATGCCACTCAGAAGAGAGAATATAATAGTAAAAATCACTCTCAGAGTTTACTAATCATACGTACTTACATACACTAGCTACCAACACTAGGCTACCAATTACATCGAAATTACATAGGACATTCCCAGATAGCGACATTCGGAATAAAAAATCAGCTCAAATAAAAAAAATTTCATCGCACATCTAATTGGATAAGGATCTTTTGCAGATTGTCCTTGGTCCATTTTGAGCATGTATGCAAGTAATGAATAGGAACCAATTAAGTCTTAATAGCTTTCTAGTTAACTCATTACGTACCTACAATAACATTGAAGCCAGCAAAATTTGTTAATAATTAACGCAAGCAACTGTACTTGTTTGTGATATATCAAATATATTTTTTTCTTTCTTTTTTTGTTTCTTTTACTTCTTCTCCATCTATATATACGTTTAACCTAGGCCTTGTGTCTAACCTTATTATGCAAAAAGTTTTATTTACAGTTTGCGGTGGCATGTCGCGTGGAAAATTAAAGCACATTCTATTTCTGACAATTTAGAGCGTCTATGATTTCTACACGTCAAATATCAAAGGAAAATTTAGAGCAATTTTAAATTTTGCCGAAAACCATAAGAATATATGCAACGAAATAAGAGTTTAGGGAACCAGGTGCAAAATACTTTTTTTCAGCAACATCGATTGATGTTTTCCATAAAATATTTACACTGAATTTAAAAGTTTCCTCAAACGATATAGGTAATCAATTTTGGCATAATTCGATCCCCCGTATTTAAGTTCTAAACATTTACCATAATAGGTAATAATAATATAATAGATAACGTATAGAGCTTTCTTTTATAGAAAGATCGTTAAAATCGTGTATCTTATACCTTTAAACGAGCAACTCTTGTATATTTATTTATATATTTCTGTGATCTCGAAAACGGCTCTAACGATTTCGCTGAAAATTTGTATATTTCGGGGGTAAACACTAGATCTAGATTAGTCTTATGTTTAGGAAAACGCGTATTTTCGATGTTTGAGATGTAACCGAGCAAAGCTCGGTCGCCCAGGTCCTTTTATTATAAACAAAATACCTAACAAAATAAATATTAAATATTTACAAAAACAAAGACAAAAAGTTTTTTTATTAGTTTATTTAAAAAATATACCCGCTCATTTCATATACGTACACATTCAACACACGCATTTAGGTACACTCTCTTTTACAAATTAACCAACTACGAATCAACTAATTCCCCGCCTCCTCTACGTCTCTATTCTTCTTCTCTCTGCTCTTTGTCAAGATGGCCGAAACCTAACATTTAACCACGCGACGCGCTCTGTAAGAAATTTAAAAAAGCGGCCAAGTGCGAGTCGGACTCGCCCATGAAGGGTTCCGTAGTAGCAAATAACATAATATAAAAGTCTTGTAGTAAGTATGTTTTTTTAAATTTTTATATTTGAGTTGATTGAATGAAAGGTAAATTGCCGTTTATGATGATGACGTATTAAAAAAAAACTACTTACTAGATCTCGTTCAAACCAATTTTCGCTGGTAGATTTCACGGTAATGAACATCATATATTTTTTTTTGTTTTATCATTCTCTTACTTTAGAAGTTACGGGGGGGGGGGACACACTTTTTTCCACTTTGGAAGTGTCTCTCGCGCAAAGTATTCGGTTTAGAAAAAAATGCTATTAGAAACCTCAATATCATTTTTGAAGACCTATCCATAGATACCCCACACGTATGGGTTTGATGAAAAATACATTTTTGAGTTTTAGTTCTAAGTATGGGGAACCCCCAAATTTTACTGTTTTTTTTCTATTTTTGTGTCAAAACCTTAATGCGGTTCACACAATACATTTACTTACCAAGTTTCAACAGTATAGGTCTTATAGTTTCGGAAAAAACTGGCTGTGACATACGGACGGACAGACAGACAGACAGACATGACGAATCTATAAGGGTTCCGTTTTTGCCATTTGGCTACGGAACCCTAAAAAACTGTTTAAAGACTTGTGTGAGAAAGTATAATTTGTGTAAGTGAGTGCTTGTAACCAACCCTCTTTCGAAGACTGTTGACTTTGACTTTAACCTGACTTTGTTCGAGCATAAGGAAAAACCAGCGCAGAGGAGACCTTTCATCTTGTATGGCCAGCTAATCTCTTTCCTTTCTCGCTCGTCCAGGTTTTATAAGCCATCTTTGTAATATCACCCTCAGAAACACAACTGGAATCTACTAAATTATACACGACACGTATATATTTATGAAATACGTTGAAGTGACGTCAGGGCCGCACTCAGAAGCTGAAAGATGCAGGATTATGCCAACAGGTGCTTTGACCTACTTCGGAAGTTGAATTCCACATTTTAAATTGCAATCCGGGGTGAATCGAGCACGCGTATTGAAATTCTGAAGATGAAATGATGATGTGGAGAGTAAAGTAAAAGTAATTTATGCATTGATCTTTTGACGATATTAATACATATAACATATAGAATTATATATATGTAATTATTGACAGACTGCTTTAATATAGGATACATTAGCTTTCTCATATATTTCACGCAAGAAGAGATTCTCAGTGGATTTAGTTTGTAGAGAGGAATAACAAAATTAGTAATAAAAAAGTAAAAATAGTTGATGTTATTAGTAATATCATTTGAATGAATCTTGCTCTCTCTACTTATAGTCACAAAACCCAAAATTTTCCTCTGCCCAATGCCCTTATGACGTGATATTATAAATAAATAAATATACAGGAACAAATAACACTGATTGAGCTAGCCCCAAAGTAAATTCGATACTAATTGTGTTATGGGATACTAACAAATCTTATACCTTTAAACGAGCAATTGTATGTATATATATATATTTATTTATAAATTTCTGTGATCTCGAAAACGGCTCTAACGATTGCGCTGAAAATTTGTATATGGGGGTTTTTGGGGGTAAACAATCGATCTAGATTAGTTTTATGTTTGGGAAAACGCGTGTTTTCGAGTTTTCATGCGTTTTTCTTTCCACGCAAAATATGATCGCTAATTTCGTCGCGCCGCGACCGCCTTGATTTAGCTCAGTGGTTAAAGATAGCGACCGCTAGAAAGAGTGTTACGGGTTCGAATCCCACTCGGTGACTTACTTTTGTTTTTTTTTATGTTTAAATTTATATTTTTTTTATATTTTGCATTGTTTTTAGACAAGTTTAAAAAAATTAGTTAATGTTTGAGTTGAGATGTAACCGAGCAAAGCTCGGTCGCCCAGGTACTACTATTATATAGATAAACATCCAAGACCCAGGTCAATTTTAAAAAGGCTATTTTCCAACTTGTACTGACCGGGGATCGAACCCGGGGCCTCTGGGTGGCGGACTAGTATCGTGACCACTACGCCACAGAGGTCGTCAATTATGTTTGTGTGAATGCTAAATTTAACAAAAGAAACCATGTGATTTAATTATGTTTAAAAATGTTGGTTCATCCAGCTAGGCGTGGACGTAGTAGGTATAAGAACTCTTCTACTAAATTAAAAATTGACTTTCTGCCCATAATATTACAAATATTCCTACGTATAATTACATTAATTCTCGCATGACAGCAATATAGAAACTTCCAATCCGCTTTCATGTGCCCCATTGGACCCAAATGAGCCGTCTTCATCCAATATCAGAATCAGTGACGTACTCGTGATATTGTACGCCAAACATCCCTCTAAGGGTTTATGTAAATATCTACATTACAGAATGTTATTAAATTACCAATTTTAAGTGTTTGCTTCTTGCTGTCTATTTGCTTGGGATGACTCGGAGTTAATTAATAAAAGACAACAATAATTTATCTACACACGCAAAAGTTTTGAATATAGACTGCAGTGATAAATACGTTTATTTATTAATACGTTACTCAACTGTACTATTCTAAATACATAGATTAAATTATCATTAACATTTTCGATTTTCTTTCAAAAAATAATTGATAGTACATACATACTATCACGTCTTTATCCCTAATGGGGCAGACAGAGCATTTTGGGTCTTGCGGCTCTATGCAGAGCCTAGGCCTTGGTTATCTAAATATACCATTATAAGTAATTATATCTTAAACAAAAATTTTAAAATTTGTTTAATAATATTGCGTATTTTCTCTTTCTCAACTAAAATTTAAGACATGTCAAATAAATTTATATTAAGTTTGAATCTAATTTGACGGAAACTTTGTACCTCATAATAAACTTAAATACACATACGCCGAAAATACACAGGTTAATTGATTAACGTCTTATCATAGCTACGTTAATTTTGAAGTGCTGATATTAAGGTTACTCAATATGATGGTATTAAAACTTTATGTAAATGTAATACCGGCAATATTACATCTTGATTAGTTTACACTAGACATGCTTATTCTAAATTAATATATGCGTAGGTAATAAGTCATTTGAAATTGCTTTCCTGAAATGGAAGCCATTACTGTAAAACAACACTTTCTGAAAGTGTCTCATTCCATGACGATGCCTCGTAATCTCGTAATCGTAGGCAACCTTAGTATACAAAGAATCTGTCTGATCGAGTGTTTTAATAGCTAACACTGCCTAAAGACATCTGAAGTATCTCAATGACCCGTCATTTAATGATAGCATAAAATAATAAGGATTCTTTGGTACAGCAGTAGCTATAGCTAAGGCTTAGATAACTTGAATCTAACCTGTAGTGTGTTTGATAACTATTTTTGAACTTTACTGCATTTTTAATTCAAGTTAAGTATAATTTTGATATTGATATTACATACGATAATTCAAAGCAGTGAGTAAAATCTTTCATGGTTTCTTCATTTATTTTATTTTATTGGTTCATGTACACTTGAAAAAGTTACAAATAAGACCTTATAAAAGTTCATAGGTGTACATACTTTAGGTGCTACTTACTCGTATTTCTAGAGAAATTTCTTCCAGTACACCCGCGAGAGGATATTATATTTCTTTATATTAGAGAGATTTCCTATTATTTTTCTAGAGGTAAGGCCGAAATTTTTTTGAAGTGAAAACTTCTTTAGCGGCGTTGTGCACTTTTTTTGGAATGGGTAAAAAATTTTAAACTCGCGTCAGGACACGTGACCTGATCGAAAATTCGTAAGACGGCGCAGGGCGCTTGCGCGAATGTTCGTGTGTGTTTATGTTACAGCGTGCTAATAAAATGTCATGTTTGTGTACGATAGCCCAATAAATAAATATTGTATTCTACCACATAAATGAAAGTACTTTTATACTGATAATTAAAGCAATTCGTGCAAAATTATTCCCTAACCATTCCAAAATATCAAAAATGCACAACGTTAATATTCAAGTTTTCACTTCTGCCGGCACTCCCAGAGTGCAACCCGTCGTTTTTTTTATTTGGAACTTGTATCTATTTTTTTAGACACAAAACATCGAAACCCAAATAAATAGGTAGTATTCGTTTGCAACAAAACTTATCTTTTATCACTTTCTTTATCAGAGTACCCGTAAAAGACGGTGGATGCCCAACCAACCTCAATCTGTCTTTGGGCGATATAAATCAGGCATCCATGAATTTGCGGGTTCGATCGGTGAGTTCCAGTTGGACCTTTACATGTTATTACATAACTGTTTTAACCTTATTTCTTCCTTCCATACATGGTCTACGTGAAATAATAACTACAAAGAAATTTGCCAGCTGGGTTTTTAGGGTTCCGTACCCAAAGTGTAAAAAACGAGACCTTATTACTTCGCTGTCTGTCCTACTAAAAACAAACGCGATTTTATATAGATAATACGGAATAGATAGTACGGAACCCTTATTGCGCGAATCCCATTTGCACTTGGTCGGTATTTTTTTATTGCGTAAATAGGGATTTGAAGTCTTTTAATCATACGGAAATTCAAATTTTGAGTATTAGTAAGTTACTATATTTTTCAAAGAATAAATAGTGTCAGATTTTTAAAGCACTTTTTTGGCATCTGTAAAAACTGAATGTTTGTTATTTATTTTTGACACAATTTTACCAATGATTTTAATAGTCATGTCAACATATACATAAAAAAAGGAAGCAAAAGTAGGAACCTATTTTTTAAGAGACAAATCTGGAGAGACGAATAACTGGAATCAACGGGAAACCGTTGTTCGCTCCACTAGTTGCACATTTCTACTTCTACGCCTATGTACATATACATAGAGGCGTATTTCACAAAGAAAGGTATTGAAAGGTCACGGACAAGTATTTGCTGAGTCATATTAAAGATAGTACATCACGGTCGTGAGTCATTCTCAAACTGGAGTGATGCTGATATGTAAATCGTTCTAGGGTTATCATAAAAAGGATATTTTTCTTAGATAAATTCAAAAGATATACCTACATAAATTCTTATCCCTTATGCAGTAAAAAGATCCAAGGGTTGAAAAGAAAATATAGGTTAATGCTAGCGTACCTTCTATAACTTAACACCCCTCTTTTTTGTGGGGGATTAAAATCGGATGATTTAGAAACATGTAGCATATTAGTAGGTTTCCTTTGAGGTTTCCTCCCACAGTTATTATATTCAATCCCCACGCGGCAGGTACCATATGTAACAAATATTTCCTTTGAATAAGGAAGTTACCAACAACTCAAATCAGATAATTATTTCTAAACGTCAAAATAAACATTTTCTGCTAATGACGTCATAATTTCTTTGAGTCAAATAGTGCTCTTAATATAAATTAATAATCACGTTTAAAATAGATAAAGTCAATTATTTTGTATTCTATTATAACTCCCCTTACCCTAGACCAAACTACCCTTTTCCATACAAACGTAGTCTATGTTTTATTTTGAAACGACACGCCCGATTTCGGCAAAATTTTGTAATTTTAAAGATCTTGCACATATCTAAGAATATAACTGGTTTTCACAGTCAAAATATGAACTTGAAACAGAATATAGTGTGTTATATCATCTTTGAACATCAGTACGGTAACTTCTACATCCTTGTATGTTTTCCTTCTTTCTTTCCAGTTCATAATATTTGTGTCGGAAACCAATTATTACCCTAGATAATTGCAATTTCTTTAAAATTACAAATTTTTACCGAAATCTAACATGTAATTTTAAAATAAAACGTAGACTATGTTTGTATGGAAAAGTCTAGGGTAAGGGGATTCTTGATATAAGTTTTTCCGCAATTACGTTGAAAATGGATATGATCAACGACAAGTGACGATATTTTGTGACGTTTTATTCTATTAACAATATCAAATAATTTATTTTTTACCCAGGTACCTTCCTCATTCTATTCCTGGCTACGGCCCTCTTAGCAAGCCAGGCACGTAACTCGCAGGCCTCGCAAATGTACCGTACGATCTCTAATGAAAAGCTGGACACTAATTAATTTTGGTCGGAAGCGAAATGACCTATGCCCGCTTAAACATGTAAACCCTACTAGGAATTGCCATGGGAAATCAGACTTTAACCTTTGCTGTTAAAGTTGAAAATTGTATAGTGTATGATGGGTAATTTGTTCAGCGTGGTGAATAATAGTTGAAGTACAATAAGGTCAGCACGTCCGGAGTTCAAGTCATCAACAGAAGCTAACCAATTGAGGCAATAACATTCTTTACTTTTTTGCAGATGCTGGAGCAAAGATTATAAACGGAGAGATATTTCACCATGCATTGTTTGTTTGAGCCCAGTTTCCTACTTCCTTCAGGTTCAAAGACGTGACAATGTATTGTTTGTTTTGCTTGTGTAAATGTTGCCAACATAAGTAAAGCGCTGGTGGCCAAGCTGTTTAGAGAGAGATTATCGAAATCATAAAAAGTGAATTAAAAAAAAAATGGGAATGTAGTAATTTCTGAGAAAGTTTAATTACGAAACAAAACATTGCGCATATTTAGAAAGCCTTTGTCAGTACAAACTCAGCTTGAAACCATATAAATGTTTAAGTATTTCGGTTCTTCATTTAAAATTTTCTATTATATTTTGTTCTTTATTATGATTATATTAGCCTTTTACTGGGTTATATAATCTTTAACTACTACTATCTCTAACTACACTTAATAAGGATACCGGATGTAACATATTAAGTAATCAGACCAAGTATCGGCTTATTTTTGCCATAAAATCCTCGTTCGATGTAATAATAAATTTCTTACTTACTTCACTAGTGGGTAGGTACCTAATTCATTTTTTCAAGTGTCCTATATGGAGTCCTGTGGAGAAGGCAATGCGAAACTACTTTTCTACCTCCACACAATGTCACCGACAAGAGCTTGGCTCTTAAATGAAGACATAGGCGCACACATACTGATGTACGTTTTTCTGGTTCCTTTACTGTTACCGTAAAAGGTAAAAGTCGATCATGAACGATTTTCCAATGAATCAACATATTTGGATTCCTTTTTGGACCTCACATATATCTGAAAAATTTGATTCTTCATAATAATCATCGTCAGCCTTCATGCATGAACCCACAGAAGAAGGCTTATCTCCAAGTCCAACTCATAAGCCTTCTTCTTTCCTATCACTTGCCTGACGTTGTCGACCAAAACGAGTTTTAATTTTCTATTTATTATGAAAAGAGGGTAAACGTACCAGAAGAAATTTGCTAGATGCTCGGATAGATGGGCGACTGTACAGGAATAAAAAAAATATTGTAGGTTGTCCATAGTACTGATGAAGGAAGTCATTGTGTGGTCACAATCCTCAACATTGACGGAAGAAGAAGATTTAATTAGTCCGACTACAGTAGACCACACAGTAGACTACAGTATACCTAGATTGGTGAACATTGCTTCGACGGGTTTATTTTAAAACTAGCCGAAGCCCGCGACTTCGTTCGCGTGGACTTTATGTCTCTGGAAAATGCTCATCAGACTAAGCAACTTTTACTAAGGCGGCATTTTTATATCTCTTATAGTTTAGCTGGACCATTATAGTTCTGCATTAGGCGTTCCATTTTCCAAAATCATTTATACCACATGTTGCCCAGGCTTAATAGCTATATAACAAAAAAAGTTTCATTCGAATCCGTCCAGTATTTCCGGAGATTAGCGTGTACAAACAGACAAACAGACAAACAGACATACAGACAAACAGACAAACAGACAGACATTTTTTTTTTTAATTCTTACTCTATTACTAGGTACGTCTCCATCGCCCCCAATATTTTTTTTGGAAATATATTTAATGTACAGACACACTTTTTTTACTGTTTTATTATATGTATATAGATATATAGATTAGGTACCTACACATAGGTAGATGAATAATGGTACATAAGCAAAAGCAATATGTTTATAACTTTTGTTTATTGTTTAATCCTTCTTGATAAACAACCGGATTATTTGGCCGTTTTGTTGTTCAACAAACTGAAATGAATACTTAAATTAGTATATGTGCCAACGCAAGTACGAGTAATATAATCAAAATTCCATTGTACCATATTCGTTTGTTGTTTACAACGTTAATAATAATGAAGTGGCCGACAAACGAATTTATAACAAATGCTTTCATCGCAAATTTATTAGTACCTGGATGACCAAGTTGAATAATGCGGGAAAGAGGTTTTATAAAAATAAAACCATGCCAAATTCCATCTAATTTGTTCGAGCCGATTCAGAGATCTTCATTATGTGTATAAAATAGTAAATACATCGAAATGCTGAAAAAAAAATTTTTTCTACATCTAGATATTTTAATTTTATTTGGTATTGATGTTATGTAATACTTACTAAGGTGATCGCCCCGCGACTAATAGCCGCCGCAGGTGACAAGAAGGCTGGCTGCTTTTTCGCTCAACGGATCAGCATTGCTATCCAGCCAGGAAACGCAGCCAGCGTTCTGGCAAGATGTCATTTTTTTATTTAGTATAGTTTAGTTTTATTTTTCTACCTTTTTGTTCTTTCTTTTTCTCATTAAAATCAAAATAAATATACTACTTAATACCTAAATACTTAAAATAAATACCTACTTATTTTTATCACTCTGCTTCTTTTCGTACATCCTACTCAAAAAGAAGCATCTACTGCTATAAAATTTATCAATCCAAACCATTTCCTTTCATTCATTTCAATGAAAATAATAAAACATTAAAAATATACCTACATTTGGAAAACGTTGGTTTCAAGAACTAACAAATCGCCTGACGCGAGGTTATGAAAAATATCATTGATGTTCTTCTGAAATTCCCTAGCGATTGCGCTACGAGAATACACGTTGAGCTAACATTATTTTTCCAGTGCCAATAGGGCTACCAATGTTGACAATGATATCAAAACCTACAAATAATTATATAACAAGTTTTTTTGCCAGCAGGCAAATAAAAAAATCTACTTTCAAGTGTTCACCCCCCCATAACTTTTTAACGATTGTGGAACAAAAGTCCGACGTACATTTCTCCGGGTAATCATTCAACGACATAACATTTGTCCTTTCGATGAATCGCCGACCGGACTCTTCATCTCCGTACGATTGTCCGATAAGACATTTCTCCTTCCGTCTGTTCAACGACAGAACGATTGTTCACTGTATAATTGTCCGACAAGACATTTCCCTGCCTTGAAGCGATTCCAATCAGTCCCTCTTTTTGTCGGGAGTTAAAAATAATATGAAATAATATAATAATAATAAGTCTATTTGCTAAGCAAATTAAAAATCCCCCGACTGTCATAAAAGCATTTAGTGATGAGTCTGAACCGATTTTCATCAAACATAGCATGTGAAACCGAAATAGGTTCATCTCTTCGAGCGTTACGATGCCACAGACAGACAGACGTTAAACTTATAACACCCCTCTTTTTGCCGGGGGTTAAAAATGCAACCTTTGCGATCTGAATATATCTTTTTGTATAGTATGTTATTCGATCGGTATATAAAAATATATTTAGAGCAGAGGCCAATTCATATGTTCATGTAAGTAATACGCTCTACATAGCGCTTTTTGCAGTAAAAAATATATACATTTTAGTTAGGTATTATGTAGTAGATTATCTTAATATTGCTATTAAAATGAGTTTTCCGAATCAATTTGCAAAGTCATTTCAAGAATAAATTGGACTTAAACAAATTGAGTATTCGCCGATTTGTGAAGCTATTAAAACTGAAAACTCCCTGGATAAAATGAAATACTTAATAGGGTTGTATTCTTACAATTGACTTTTCCAAGTATGAAAAAAGTGAAAAGCTATGGGCATTAAGAGCCCAGCTAAACGAACGTATTTTGAGTTCAGAGTAAAATAAAAATTTTCGTAATTTCTGTTGCATTCGCTTTGCACACACCGACAGAAAACTGAATCGACACTATTGAGAGTCTCAGAGCGACTGAAAATGACTAACAGTTAAATATTGCGGTCGTTTGGCTGGGCACTATTTTTAAGCTATTGCATAGCTTCTATCGCGGGCCTTGAGCGCGGGGACCGAATCCAGAAATTCCGTAACGAAAAAACCTCACGCTCCCCACTCCGCCTACCATGTAGGTTGCCGCTTCGTCTCCGTCGTCCGTTTGCGACGTTGCCGTCCTTCCTTGTGACGGCAACGACTTAAAATCCCTTTGAATGTGTGCGTAAAAATTCCATCCGACATTAGCATTCACATTTTTGATACTTTAGAAATTAAAATGTGCTTGTATGATATGTAGTTGGGATATATTACAAATATTGCGTTGTTTTCGTAAATAGAATTTGTTGTAAACATTAATGCACGTTTCATTCGTAAAAAATAAAACATTAACGCCATCTATTATGATGAGTGAGATATAAATAATAAATAAATAAATATATAGGGACAAATTACACTGATTGAGCTAGCCCTAAGGTAAGTTCGAGACTTGTGTTATAGGATACTAACTCAACGATACTATATTTTATAACAAATACATATATAGATAAACATCCAAGACCCAGGAAAAATTGAAAAAGGCCATTTTCCAACTTGCCCTGGCTGGGGATCGAACCCAGGACCTCCGGGTTGGCGGTCTAGCGTGTTGACCATTACGCCATGGAGGTCGTATATAGATGACTAAGACGGTGAGGCTCCTAGCGGACCGAATCGAAATAGCTTTACCGCGGCAGTCCCCGAGTGCCACACGTCTTTTTATTGTACTAAGAAACTATTGTATTGTAATGAAGACAGAAAAATTGCTAAGTACTCTTAAAAATGAAAGAGACATGTCCTCAGTAATGTAATAGGTATTAAGTTCAAAAAAAACTTGAGAGGTGTCAAGGGACACCCGGATGGAACGAAGTTCCTTTCGATTAATTAGTGAAGGAATTGTAATAATTTTTTTTTTAACTTATAATAATATTTTATTATTTATTATGTACAAAAAACCTGTATACACTTATCAAAAATAATCGTCGCGACACCACACTGTTCAATGCGAAATAGAAAGACGAAACGAAAATAACTGGCTTGCTTTCTATGAGAGAGAGAGAGAGAGAGAGAGACAGAGAGAGACAGACAGAGAAACACGCGCACGCCTCACGGCTTCAAAATGTGTCATTACAACTTTTGATCTTAATTTTTCCGTCCTTTCGCAACGCGCGATAAGGAACTACGTTCCAAAAATCATTTCATGTACAAGCTTTTATTGTGAGGCCAAAGTACTTATTAAGGCAAATGAAATAAGCCCAAACTCGATGGAGTTGCGTCATTTTATTACAGAGTTCCATCGACCACCTTCTCTCCGTGATTAGACCCTAGGCGCGTCGTCTACCATTAAGTGATCATTAAGACAAATCAAACGAGTCCTACTCAATGAGGTTATGTTGTTTTATGACTATGAGTTCCGTGGAATACCTCATTGACTTCATGATATTGTTTCGTCAGCCGCTAAATTTCAGCTAAATCGGTTGAGGATAACTATTTGAAAATTGAGTTGCAAGATTTGACCTAAACAAACATTCACACATATTGAAAGTTAAATAAAAAAGCGGCCAAGTGCTAGTCGGACTCGCCCATGAAGGGCGAAAGGGTTGCAGCATGTACCATAATATAAGTCTTGTAGAATGATGACAGACAGACAGACAGACAGATATGACGAATCTATAAGGGTTCCGTTTTTTGCCATTTGGCTACGGAACCCTAAAAATTAAACCATGTGAAAAATTTATTGTGTATCTGTAAATTTGCAACTGCAGGATATTAGTTCGTTTGCGTTTTGAGTTCACTCGCGCGTTTGATGTAATCCTTCAGTCAAAACTTTTATATTACTCGTAAATCTCGTAATATAGGTTGACTACGTTGACTGCCTGCGGTCCAGGTACATCATAAAAATCAGTATTTTGAGTATTTTCTGAGGAAATTTTGGTAAAGTGGACAATTTGGGAACAGCAGTAGTCATTATGAAAAATTGGTAATTTTGGGAAATCGATCATTTTGGGAAAAGTAGTAGTCATTATGAAAAAGTGGTCATTTTGGGAAAGGGGTCATTTTGGGAACAGCAGTGGTGTTTATGAAAAATTGGTAATTTTGGGAAATTAGTCATTTTGAGAAAGTGGTTAGTTTGGGAAAAGTAGTAGTCATTATGAAAAAGTGGTCATTTTAGGAAAGGGGTCATTTTGGGAACAGCAGTGGTCATTATGAAAATGTGGTAATTTTTGGTAAAGTGGTCATTTTGGGAAAAGCAGTAGTCATTATGAAAAAGTGGTCATTTTGGGAAAGTGTTCATTTTGGTAAAGTAGGTATTATGTACCTAATCGGAATTTTCAAACATCATCCAATCCTTAAACCTGGTTTACACATTGACAAGTGACAAGTGCGTGTGTCAAGTGGGCGTGTGAACAGGCACTGACAAGTGACAAGTGCATAGTCACTTGTCACTCGCACTTATTTTGCCAATGTGTAAACCAGGCTTTACTGCAGGTGCAATGCATTTTCATTAATAAAGCTGATTGCACAAAATGAAATTCTCTCTTAGCGTCTGAGTTAATTTAATTTATATTTTGTTATTATTATTAATTAGTAAACCACACCAAAATTATAGAGGCGAAAGTTTGTTTTTGTGTTTCACACACATAAAAACAAACTTTCGCGTTTTTGTGTTTGTTACTTCTTCACGCGTAAACCGCTGGACCAATTTTGATTAATCTCTCTTTTTTTAAGAACATCTGCAATGTCGCAGTATGACATAAACGCTGACTACTATACTACGTAGTATACTACTAAGAATACCCACAACATGCTTACTTCTTTATTTAAAGATATTTAGATTTTGAGTTTAGAAAAACAAGAATACAGAAAATTTCAGTTCCTAGACGGAATAATGAATACTTTGGGCTTTTACAATAAGTAAATAATACTTTTTGTAAAAGCCCAGTATCAGTCCCTTATTACTTCACTTCTTATCTTATTAGCTTTCCTTTTCTTGCAATTAATACTTCTCCTGCTGAAACCTGCTCAAGGTCTATACCTTTCATTGGAAGATCCAAGAATGGGTTTTGGCAGGAGCACCACATTACAATGTCTCCAAAGGGACTCTATGAGTTCTAAAAGGATCTGTATCCCCACGCAACCCTGCCACAGAACTGAAGTAAAAATCCCGCAAACCGAAAGAAGAATATATTTCCATCTGGATAAATTTGGTTAAAAATGTAATTTTGGAAACCGCATCGTTACAAACTCGTCATCACATGTCTCAATTCGGAAATTTTCGACAGAATGACAACGTTCCCGTATTATTACCAAACTTGGGAGAATCTCGTCTCATCGACGTCCCAGGGGAAATCACCTAAAGGGTTATTTTCATACGTATTTTAGCGTACAGGGATTGACTGTCGTATGTTTTATACAAACTTTGATTCGACAAGTTTTCCTATTTTGTATAGGTAACGCTTGCGAATGATCACCGCTGATTATATGTAAAATATTTTTTGCACGGTTCCGATCCCCATGAAATAAAAATACAAATATGATGTAAAGAGGCTGGTGCAGCCCGTTGTGGTTTGCATACTCTCTTTATTTTCCACTAGCGGGAAAATGTGAATGTGAGGTACCTGTGGAATTATCAAAAATTTTACAACGCGGACATCAGCTAGCAAAGATATAATTACTAACTTAATCAGCTAGCATTTAATGACAAGAATCACACTAACTTTAATAAAGCGAAAGTTTATGAGTGTGTGTGTGTGTATGTTTGTTACTTCTTCTCTCGCAAACGTCTGGACTAATTTTTATTAAATTCGGTATGCAGAAAGCTGTCACCCTGGATTAACACATAGGCTGTTTCCGCAGGTAACACCGAGCGCCGCTGGTATAATATCATCTCTCACAGGCCTACTGGAAGAGATCTCTTTTTAGATAAGTAGTGCCTTTGTACAACTTTAATTTTATATATCCTCTGTATATGTATCCTCCCATGCTGGTCTGGGAGAAATGAAAAAACTTAGAATGTACTAGCTGCTTCTCTTCCCGCGCAGATCGTAAAAGCCGATCGAGGGAATGGGCAAAAATGCGAATCATGTTAACAGGCGATGCGGCTAGCAACCCATCACTGTATTGATTGCTTTTCCATCTTCTCGCCCACCATGACGCCAAAAGTGACTTTTGGGTTTTGCGGCCCTGGGCTCTGCATAGAGCCGCAAGACCTAAAACGCTCTGTCTGCCCCATTAGGGATAAAGACGTGATAGTGTGTATGTATCCTCTGTATATAAATATATTAAAAACATCGAGCACCTAAACAATGGAGCTACAGAAGGAAATAGGACTGTATACATTGCGGCACACCCCATGTTCAGCGACCGGCAAAGTTACCTCATAATGGGAGCCAAGCGACTTAGTGCAGAATAGTTTGCAGACCAGCTGACCACACACCTATGAAACACCGAGGTCACTTGCCACAGACAATTTATACCCAGTGTTCATAAAAGGTACTAAAGGGGTAACTCAGTACATTAATCCTTACAACTTTTCCTATGTTAATGACCAATCTCAAACATCAAAATTATACTGTTAATACACACGTGCATTTAGGCACCTGGGAAATCAGTAAGAGTAAAACTATGTTCATACTATAGTTGTCATTGTAATAATATGACATACGATTGGTTCGTTCTCACTTTGCGCTTATTTGCCCGGTCTATGATCTATTCTCAATCAACATAGATCATGTTCTGGATTGTATAGGCAGCATAGGCAAAAACAAACAAAATAATGCTGAATGAGAAGAAAACTTCAAGTTGGTCAATCTCTCAAGGCGCTATAAAATGTCTACGCAAGCAATCTCGTATAGTATGGAGTATGGACAGAAGGAAGGTCGGTGACCCGTCTCGAGTCAGATGTCAGCTGAAGCACTGCACCCTTTCGACACTGCGGCACCGGATAGTGATGCAACCGAGTGATGCTCGATAAAACTGAGAAAAAAAATCTGAGTTACGAATTTCGTAATTACAAATGTACTGTTGAAATTTTTTTTGTGAGTGTTTCAATAAATTCGTCAATTATTGGGGGAAGAAATATTTTCCAGGCAGAGATTTTTACTTCAGACAAATCGTACATATGTCAATCTTAATAAAGTCCTGTTATGATAAAGACTTATTTCATCTCCGTTTGACAGGACCGGATACGCCTTGACTTAACAGATAAGAAAATAAATACGATTCCAAAGATAAACTAAGTAAAGGTAATATGTTAAATACTTCATGTTAAGTCATAAAGTCTTTGTGCGAAAATTACGAGACTTTTAGGTTGAGTAAATTTACAAAGATAAACAAAAAATTGAATATAATAAAACATCACTATGCTATTTCTGATCAAAATATAAATATAATTTAACGATGTCGATTAACCCCCCACACATATTTGAATGTCGCTATCATATCTGAAAATATCAAATCATCTGAGAATAAAATATCTAAATTATAGTACTTTGCAGTGGATATTGCCTACTTTATGGATAATACACAGAGAGTAAGATAACTTGAAAAAAATACCCCAAATGTGAATTAGTTGCCTCAGTATGAAGTTGTACGGTGTGTAAAGTATAATAGTCTTTCTATTGATTAGAAATTAAGAAAAGGAAATATTAAACTATAAAGTTATCGATATCGATAAAATCCCCGCAGTGTAAGAGCCTTGTTTCATCTCCGCCATAAATGACCAGATAGTAGCTGAATGCCGCTTTGTAGTGGATATTGCCTACTTTATGGATTATACAGACGCAATAAAACCACTTGCAGATGACGGAATATTAAGCATTCCTTGCACTTCCAATAAAATCAAGGTGCCTTTTGCATTTAATTCATTTTATTTTGCTTTTTTATTCACATTTTCTTTATTAAAATTAATTTAAATGTTACTGTGGTATTTATGGCTCCAAAGGATTTAAGAATTTTTATTATTTTTGTCTTTGTATTATTCTGTTAATAATCATGTCAATATTTTTCTACTTTTCTTCTTATTCAATTTATTAGAAAGAAGCTTCAGATAGTTTTCTTCGATACACTAATATATACCTATATAAAATGTATATTTTTGATTGCCTGTAAGAGATTCCTTCGACGATAAGACCGCCTCTTGTACCCCGACATGTTACTATTCAATAGGTGTTCCAAAAATTTATTTTGGTGCAATAAATTTTTTTGTATTGTATTGTATATTTTGTCATCATATACCTATATAATAGTTGTGATGCATTCATTCATAACAATAAAAATGTTATGCAATTTTGCTATAAAATTTTTAATCTTAATTTCCCATCTCGGAAACTATAATATTTGTGAAATAAAATATTCTCTTTATTACTTATAATGTTTCTGTACAGATTTTATTACAGAAGACGTAACAAAAAGTAGTTCCCGAGCACAATAAAAGCTATCACCCAGTACACCCAGCAGCGCTTACGACTTAATAAAGTATAGAAATTTGAGGTTTATGTTATACTAGCTGCGCCCCGCGGTATTACCCGTGGAAAAGTAGCCTACGAGGGAAGGCTGTTACGTAATCTACCTAAATATGAAATAAAAAAAGATATAGATGGGTGATTTTTTTAAAATTTTCTATGTAGTTTCCGGCAACTGTGACATTTGTCAATTAGTGACATTATACCAATAAAAAAATATTTTTTGTCTTGAGCGTCATTATTTGATATAATGGTCGTTCACAGCATTCTCCATCTCTTATCTGATGAAAACCTGCGACCTCTCAAATTTTTCTTGAAATTTTTAAATAGGTAGTATAGTAGTCGCAGGGGGCTAAATCTGGACTATAGAGTGGGTGGTTGATCTCTGCAAAGCTGTTTTTGTTTAGAGAAGACCGTGCCGTAAAGGCCGTGTGTACATGTGAATTGTCTCGTATGTGTGAATCCAGGGTGACAGCTTCCTGCATACCAAATGTTTTCAAAATTGGTCCAGCCGTTTGCGCCTGAAAAAGTAACAAGCATACACGATCACAAACTTTTGCCTTTAAAATATTAGTGTAATAAAGTGTGATTAATATATAGTGTGCTTTATTGTCAGTATTTGTATTGCGGTCTGCGCCGCCGAGAACCAAAATGCTCTGACTGCCCCAAGAATCCAGATAAAGAAAACCATAAAAGAAAACGTTAGTATTTCGATAGTGTATTTTTTTATTAATAATAGTTCGATTTGTATGTCAAACCAAGATAGACTTGATCATCATATGTTAGAGCCCAATGTTGCTTGACACTAAAACACGGATACACTGTAACATCCGTCTTGCCTACAGCTTTTGGAGTAACCCACTGGTTTATGCATCGTGCACTTGGTTCGTTCATCATCATCATCATCATCATCAGGTCTTTTTAGTCTCCACTGCAAGAACACAACCCTCTCTGTACTACCAGAGCCATACTTGGCCAGAGGATTTGGCCTACACTCTCCTCGCTGGCCGGACGGGTTCGAGAGGTCTTATTACCGTTTATAAGCTTTGTTAGCTTGTATTTGTAAATGTCCTAATCTACTCTGACGGAAACCACACTTCTTTCAATGTTATTAAATTCCATCGGAACACGATATAAAACTCACATTGCAATGGTTTACTGTGAGTCAGTTCGAAGTAACTTCGCCATCGAGTCGGTCTAATAGCCAATAGACTTAATAAGACTGCAATAAACTCGTTCCCAGAGCACTCCAATTCTTACCACCATATTCAATTTTATAGCAAGGATTCTCAGATTTATTAACACCATTGATAGAGCCTTTATATCTCGCCTCTCAAGAAATAGGTAAATCTAATTTCTACTGGTATTCTAGACCATATTAGTATTTTTGTTAAATTAAAATAAAAAGTGTAGAGGGGACGTACTCGGAATAAATCAAACCAAGGGCTATACTAGATCACTTTAGTATGATACAATTAAAATAACAGTCCAAAAAAAAAAAAAATGGTCATTCTTATACGAAGTGCTCGGGCGGCTGCACATTTTAGTATGGAAATGCCATTTTTTTTCCTTTACTGTTATTTTTATTCCATTATACTATAGTGATCTGGTACAGCCCGTGGTTTGATTGATTATGGGTTTTTAGGGACATCCCTTCCACGTTGTATAAAGAGAGGGTCGTACCTACTCCTGCAGAGAAGACCAAAAAAGACCTGATAATGATTTCCAAAAAGTATATGCGCAATTTTTTCACTGCTAAGAGTAACTAGCTATCATGTACTTAAGGATAGCTTATATTTGTAATTGCACCTTTATTTTAAAAGTTTTATAGTTAAAATATTTCTCAATGCTGTTTCAACGAAGGCTGGTTGATATTATTTTGTATCTCCTTTGAGAATCACGGGCCTTTTCATCCCGGCTCTTTGAGAGGCTTCCGTGGGGATACAGATCCAACACGTAGTGGCCCTTTAGAGAAGTTGATGTCATGTGGCGCTCCACCAAAAGTTGTACCCTTGAATAGGTCTCGGCATTTTTTTTTATTATAAGCTGGATTTTAATATAAAAAACCTCTAAAGATATAGCAAAAAAGAGTTTTTAAGTTCTGCTCAATTCACGTACTAGCTACCATTAGAAAGATTGGGAACGTATTTTTATTCAATGCACACATTTTATTAACCCCTAAGAAAAAGAGGTGTGTTATAATTTTAATGCTAACGTCTGTCTATCTGTCTGTCTGTGGCATCGTAGTGCTCGAACGGATGGACCAATTTCGATGCTGGGATCTTCTTCTTCTTATCGTGTGTGTTAGTGACTAACACTAGTGTCAGAGTTTTTAAACCGCCTTTAAGGCCTCTGACATGGTTTTAGGTAACGACTAATGTCAAAGACACTGACCGGAACCGACGGCTTAACGTGCCCTCCGAAGCACGGATCATCTTACTTATCAGACAATTAGGTGATCAGCCTGCAACGTTCTAACCAAACTAGGACAACAACACAAAGTCGTTGCCCCCGCCGGGAATCGATCCCGCAACCTCCGGGTATGAGCCGAACGCTCTATCCACTACACCACGGAGGCAGTTGATGCTGTCATCATCATCAGTCGATGCTGGGATATCAACCCGGATCAAAAAGGGAGAAAACATAATAATCAATGGGAACAACAACTTTTACTACGGGACCATTCCTTAAATCGCAAAAAAATCTGCAGCTCTATACATTGTTGGACGGTAGGTATTTAAATTTGTATGGAGCTGGATTTTTCTATGGGGTTTCAGGGATGATCCCATTTTAAAAGTTGCTTATATTGATTCGAGATTCATTTTCATGATAATATTATTTTGAGTTTAAGAGAAAATTCAAGTTAAAGGTAAAGGGTCGCCCCAGGTACCTCGTTAGCCGACTGTACGAGTAATCAGCATCATAATGATAAGTTAATTAAAGGAATGGAATGTCCTATAAGGATTATGTATAAAGGAAAGATGTTTTGAATATTTCCGTAAGCGGATTACGGAAATATTCAAAACATCAGAGACCAAGCCTAGTACTTGGTCTGCTTACTTGAATAAATTATGAAAATACGGCTGAAATCTTAGAAAATGAGTAAGACCTTATTTGAAAAAAAACGACGGGTTGCACTCTGGGAGTGCCGGCAGAAGTGAAAACTTGAATATTAACGTTGTGCATTTTTGATATACGAAACAGCAGGCGCAGGCATACATTTTTGCCGCGCCGTAGAAAGAGAGGGGGATACTCCCTCTCCTACGCCGCGCCAGCTGTCTACTCTCCATCCGTCTTACGAATTTTCGATCAGGTCACGTGTCCTGACGCGAGCGTGTCCTGACGCGAGTTTAACATTTTTTACCCATTCCAAAAAAAGTGCACAACGCCGCTAAATAAGTTTTCACTTCAAAAATTCTATCAAGCTGTGGTATAAAAAATTTAAAAACCAAACCAACCTCACTTTTTGAGCCTTGTGTAATAAACGTACATATGGCTTTCAGCATCTGGTGACCACTGCACATCTAATAAGTCATCATAAAAAAATTAAACCAATTCTTTACACCTTGGCTCCAGTACAAGTGCTGAAATGAGAAAAATACTGTAGAAACTGAGAATTTTCATCTTATAATTTTACATTTGACCGCAATTGCAATTAAGCGAGCTCACGTTTAACCGCTGGAAAACAGAACAAGCATTTATTTATTCAGGGCATACCACCTTTATCCAACAGTGGTTAATAATTCAGTTCCCCGCTAACTTAACACTGAAGCTGCCCACGGGAAACGGACACACATTCAACGTTCGTTGGATGTATGAAAATATCATAACATTTTCTCCGTGTTTGGTCCCGGCTGTCATCATTGCATGGCAGTCGACATGCTTTGTCAGATAGGCATTTGACATAGCTGATTTTTTTGAACATTAGTTGATTATTATTAGCATTAGTTCTCCCATGCTGGTCTGGAAGAAAAAAAAAAACTTAGAATGTACCAGCTGCTTCTCGTCCCACGCAGATCGTAAAAGCCGATCGAGGGAATGGGCAAAAATGCAAATCATGTTAACAGGCGATGCGGCTAGCAACCCATCACTGTATTGATTGCTTTTCCATGACGATAAAAGTGGCTTTTGGGTCTTGCGGCCCTGGGCTCTGCATAGAACCGCAAGACCCAAAATGCTCTGTCTGCCCCATTAGGGATAAAGACGTGATAGTATGTATGTATGTATGTATGTATTAGTTGATTAGGCAGCCTGAAATCTGACACCAGTGCAGATTATCTGATATAACCAAAGGTCATAAACTCAAGACAAAACGGTTTATCTTCTGTGCCTTAATTGGCGAATGAAATGTGCAGCACTTATATAAGAGTGGGAGTAAGACCGCGGCTAAAGCGTCTGAAAATGGTAAAAAAAATAATAATAGTAGGATGAAACCCATTGGAAAAGGAAGAGAATATAACAAAAATAAAAGGAAAAATTATTTATGGGCGATCTGAAGTCGGAAAGTGAAAGGGGGTGAGATTTTAAGGGTAAAAAGTATCTACATTTTGATTACAAGCTTTTTTTACATTTTAGCTAGTTGGCAATTATAAAAACTTATTTGATGAATTAGTTCTTCAAGCTCGTAAGATCAACTAATTCGTTAACTAGTACCCGCGTTACCCACAAGAAACATGAAAAGACTGGTTAGTTTCAAATAAATATGATTAGGTATAATAATATTATCTCAAATAATACATTCACTTTATATAGAGCATTTTTGGTCTTGCTACTCTAAGATAAACAAAATCCAGAGCTGCAAGACTCAAACGCCACTTACCTATAACGAAATTATCTCTGATAGTTTCTCTGCTAATTAGATTTTATTTTATTGCATAATCCAAATATACGCCTTAAATCATATAATAGCCCAGAGAGACAAACAGAAAAGAACTTTCTACGTAGAAATAACTGAAACCAAATCTACTTCAGCGCAAACTTTGGAAACATTTGATTGATTGATGCTCTTATCGCATCGAATTACTTATTTACCTTCGACTTTTTATCGAGTTCAGAAAAGTTCAAGCTATGATTTGCATAATCTCGTCGAGGCGCCCGACTTTTTCTAAATAATTTATTTACTGCCGCTGCCTCTCAGCCTCAGAGGAAAACAGCCAAGTGCAAGTACTCGTTTACTGAGGGTTCCGTACAGATACAGCTGATAAACTTTTCAACTTGAACCTCTTTCGGGGTTAAGGTTTTTGCAAGGTTTTCAGTCGGAAAGAGCACTCTGAGCTCCGACTCGGCATACACAAAGATGCAACTGGGAACACAGTGAGATGGTGAGTAGATTTCTATGAAATACATGAAAGGAAAAACATAGCTGATATGTGTTATACTTTCTAGTTGCTGTCAGATAAACGTGACACCATAGATCAATATTCTCAAAAATGTCTAAAATGCAAGTATTAATTCTCAATGCAAGACAAAAATAAGATAGGACTTTCCCCAAATTAGAATCTACATCCGCAACGCGTGTTCGGCTTATTTGTATTTGCAGTCTTGTATGTTTGTGGTGTTTTTCTATAATATTTCAAATATAATTAGTAACATTAAGTAAAATAATAAAAATTGGGAAAAATACGCTCTGCTAATAAAGTCATAATATTTAAGACGTTTTACATACATTACAAAGTCAAAGGGTCAGTTCAGACTGAGACGCGACGCGACGCGACGTGGTGTGCGCGTGCGGCGGCGTCTAGCGGCGATACTACTAATTTCTCTCAATTTTGTTTTCGGTTTTAGTCAATATTTTTTGTTTCTGATTTTTTTATTTTGACTACCTAACGATCCCTAGGTATATGAATCTGAAAATTATACTTATTCTTCCTTTGACCATTTTGGAAATCCTTGGTGGAGGCCTATGTCCAGCATTGGCTGATATGATTATAAACGATCCTCGTGAAGAGGCCTTCGGCACCAAAACCATTGAATAATCACCGCAGACAGGCAGGTGAAGCTACACAATAAAGGTTTTCTTTTAGCATGTAACTACGGAACCCTAGAAGTACTACATCTCGCAGCCCTTGAGGTCACTCGGCTCTCGTAATACAAAAATTATATTTTGACCGAGATGGAAAAAGTTTTTACTGTTTTCTTGAAGTGCTTACTCTATTTTATGGAGGCACTGCCAATGTAAGGGCAAATAAGGTCGTGAGTGGAAAGTGACATTTATGAGTACTAGAAATGTGGCTTTCACATGAGTATTCATATAAGTATGAAATACTAGCTGGAGCCCGCGACTTCGTCTGCGCAGGATTAACACATAATATCTTTATAAATTACAAGCTATTACATATATGATTGTAAAGTTTCATTAAAATCCATTCAGTATTCAGTTTTTACGTGAAAGAGTAACAAACATCCATCATCATATAAGTAGGAAGTAGGATTTAAATTAGGTGGTTCTTCAAATTGATGGTAAAATCGGAAACGCTGACAGGGAATTTACGTTTTTAACGCAAGCTTTACCCACTTTTGACTGTCCCGTATTGCTACACCACCCATATCCACGCAACATAAGCCATATTGAATGAGATCTTCTGAACTACTTTTCATACAAATTCATAAATCTTTTCATCTTCTAAAGTATAATGAAAAGAATAAGCATCATTTTCAGATTCCTCAGATCATCCAAACATCAGTGCCGGAGCCTTTAATGGTACGGCAATTTTTATCTACAAATCACCTATTCTAATAGCTGTTCTTTTAATCTTTTCTTTTGATAAAAAAATATTTATTTCTCTAAAAATGATGCAAGTTTTTAAACTGGTATCTGGTCTTATTCAAATTGTAATAACTTTAAAACTATCTCACTGAGAATAAAGATGTTTAGATTTTATTTTAGAAAATATTCTCTTCTTTCTTTTTAAAATAAAAATAAGCTGTTTTTTTAAATGCACAAAATGTCAGTCTTTTTGTTTCTTTTATTTATTAAAAATTAAAACATGTTTACTGTAGAATAATGTTTAGCTATTAAATGAGTCAATTTTATGAGTAAAGGATCTTTTCATAAGTAGTTACGGTTGATTTAGTATAACAACATCGTACCCTGCTTTGCAAAAAAAAACAAATGGTTGTCATTTTAAAAGAAAAACAATTATAGGGGGTGATTTGTCGATAAAAATACAATATACAACTAAATGATCCGACACTGATAATAGGACATTTTTCTTTAGAAGAATTCTATAAAAAAAGATGTAGCTATAAAACGTTATACTTTTTAAACTCATTATTATGTGCATCATAGAATCTTGATTAAGTTATATGTCTGCTTCAAGAAAAGTAGCTATATACATAAAAGTTGTCCACAATAACCCAATCTACCTACCCTGCACTCCCTGCAGGTCCCCTAAGGTTTCTGTTCATACGTTTCAATCAGGTTCCGTTCATTTTGCTTACATTAGTTGGTGGAGTACGAGAGCTAAGTTCTCGCAAATAAAATATAGGAGCTCGGTGGCCCAGTGGGACACGCATTACTAAAGCTTTAACATTTTAAGCAACCATTGGCATGGATGGCACTTAGATTGGTGACCACAAAAGTGGTAAAAATTGTCTCCAGCTTCTTCGTGCCTTTCGAAGACACGTTAGATCTTTAGTCCCAATTGTCATCATAGAAATACTGTCGTCAAGCTATGTAAGATTTACCACTTACCTGTATAAAAAAAATACAACAGAATCTGGTTGCTATGTACACCAAAGTTGTTCACAATGTCCCAATTTACCCTCCAGCATCTACAATCCGTTTCAATCACATCTGTCCGTTTTGCTTACATTAACCGATGTGACTGGAGTACGATCTATTGTAAATTCTCGCGAGCCTTTCGGGGTGGGTTAGTTTGCTTAGGATCTTGTACAAATTAAAGACGGAATTGGAAAAATCGGGCCAGGACCTTCTTTAATTTAGTTTCGTCAAATAAATACGGAACCATAAAATTTAGAAAGTTTTTAAACATTTTATCAATCGATACGGATGTGAACTATTTTTTTTTGGATAGATTATTAAAAAGTATGGTATACATTTTTTTTCTTTTGACAAAGACTTTTGCAAATAATGACGAAGATACAGCGCGTGACGTCAAAATCAGCTAGTATTTTAAACCAAAGGTGACGTAAATCACCTCTACTCCGAAACTTGGAAGTGCTGTATCTTTGTAAATGTTGACTACTTTGCTAAACGAAAAAATATGGGTCCTTTATTTTTGGATAACCTGGTTGATGGACTAAATACAATTATATATATATATATATATATATATAAATATATATATATATATATATATACATCTTGAAGGACATGTTGCGTCCTACATGGCGTTATTTACCGATGATGCTGCGTCCCAATGACTTTGTGCGTCCGGAATACGGACGCAAGATTGACCGACCCTCATTTTTAGCCCAAGGGTCCCTTATGATCGATAGAATGCAATGGTGAAAAATTGGCATGGACGTAATTCCATCTCTACAATGCCTTTTAGCGTATAATATAGTTCCGCCATCGACCGACTGAAATTTGGAGGGCGCTTGTATTCAGCGTATAATTTACCACGTATACATTGAGTTCAGTTCACCGATCTTATCGTGTCCATTGAATATCGTACTTAATTTGTAAAGTTTTTATCATGTTTTCGTGACAACAATCTTGCGTCTATTAAATATCCTAAAACGGGCACTAGGTACGGTGTCTGAGGGGCCTATTTGGGGTTCACGAGGGACGCATGGCGCGGGGCGCGGGGCGGCGGGCATCAGCGCGCTCGCGTGCCAAAGTTTGTAAACAAACAGACATGTGCTGGCCGTGATGTAAGCTTGTCACCAAAGTGAATTATTTGCAAATGCGTTAAAAGTGGTTATTTATTTGGTCTATTATTCTTTCGCTTCCCACTACGGACGCGGTTTGGGATTAAGCCGCTATGCGTTACTTGAGAAACGCCGCGCCGTCATCTGTCGGGACCTAAAGTAGGAACGTTATAGGACTCTCCGCTGAAGAGAGCTACAACAGTGCTGTAGGAACTCCCGCCGAAAGACGGAAGGTGAATGAAGTATACAGCAAAGTCACTGCTTATTGCAGTTAACATATTCAGTTATCGAGAGAACCACGGTGAAGCAGAACATTTGGTTACAATCTCAATTCATTTATTCAAAAAAACAATTACAATTGTGTCTTAAATTATGTACCTGTGAATTAAAAATAAAATAAAAATGAAAATACAAAATAAAAAAAATATGTTATAAAATGTTTAGTTAGGTGTATACAATCGGCAAATGTCCAAGGGGAAAAGGCAATCTATTTCGTCTATTACAAGTCCATGGCCATAGATACATATTACATATGAATTATCCAAGAATTCTTTAATTGTATAGCAACACTTTTTCAAGAGAAGATCACGCAACCTGGCCCTAAATAACTTTTGACTGCGTATGGTTCTCAGCTCCACGGGCAAACTATTGAAAAGCTTAGTTGCCTGAAACCCCGCGCCATGCTTAACAACCTCTAACCTAGGATTAAGATCATCAACAAAGTCTTTCCTCCTGGTGCTCTCCCGTGTTTGTCTTTCTAGATCGGTTTCAAGAAGTGGCATCCTTTTTTTGAAATCAGTTAATACAACTAAAATATACAAACTAGGGACGGTTAGGATTTCATATTCCTTAAAGAACTTTACGCACGATTCCCATTGTGGAATTCGTGCAATAGTTCGTATCGCCCTTTTCTGAAGTGTGAAAGCTCTCTTTACATTATAGTCATAGCTATTTCCCCACAGTTTTATGCTGTATCTCAACTTCGATTCCACAAGTGCATAGTAGACTAATTTCAGCTGCTTTAATGTAGTTTCATACCTTAAGCTTCTGAGTGCATAACATGCAAAGCTTAAAGAATTTTCAATTGACTCCAATTCCTGTTTCCAATTTAACATAGAGTCTATGTGTATACCCAGAAATCTAATGGAATCCACCTGACTTATTTTCTTATCACCCACAAATATTTCCAGTTTATCATTGCAAGTTGCCGTTGTTTTAAATAAGATTACCGAAGTCTTGTTCGGATTAAGCTGAAGATTATTTGCAGTGAACCATTCTTCAAAGGCCTTTATTGAGCGATTCATCATTTCGTTTAGTTCACAAATGTTTGGAGCTGAAAAAACTGCATTTGTGTCGTCTGCATAGAGTACAATTTTAATGGATGGTTCTATTTTTTGCATATGGTTTACGAGATCATTTAAAAATATTAGAAAAAATATAGGGCCTAGAATCGATCCTTGTGGAACACCTCTTCTTATGAGCGTCATTTTAGATCTGTACGCCTTTTCGTACCCCTCTTCGTTAACTTTCATTTCAACATATTGTTTGCGATTACTAAGGTATGATTCAATGAATTTTAAGGCGGTGCCTCTAATACCATAAACATATAGTTTTTTTTGTGCAGGTCATGATCAACGGTGTCGAAAGCAGAACTCAGGTCTAGAAAGAGCCCTGCTACTTTTTGTTTATTATTTAGTTTTTCGAGAGTCTCATTTATCAAGCTATCAATTGCATCCGCTGTGCCAATTTTTTTTTTGATACCCGTATTGTTCAGTATTCAATACGTTATTTTCTGTAAGATGCTTTAGTAATCGATCTCTGGTAATTATTTCTAAAATTTTTGATATTATGGTCAACAAAGATACGGGTCTAAAATTCTTAGGATCCATTTTTGATCATTTTTAGGGTTCCGTACCTTAAAAGGAAAAAACGGAACCCTTATAGGATCACTTTGTTGTCCGTCTGTCCGTCCGTCCGTCCGTCTGTCAAGACCCTTTTTCTCAGGAACGCGTGGAGGTATGAAGCTGAAATTTATATCAATTACTCAGGTCTACTGTCCCTTGAAGCTGTAAAAAAATCAAACTTCTAAGCCAACGCAATCAAAAGATACAGCCGTTTATGCCGCAAATTTTCGACACTTGCAAGGGAATCAAAACCTACAGGGTGCTTCCCGTGAACTCAGAATCTTGAAATTTGGTACGAAGCAACGTCTTATAGCATAGATAAAGGAAAAATTACGAAAACCATAAATTTTTAGTTACATCACATAATATATTTTTTTTTAATAATTTTAAACTTACTACCCATTTCCTCATAAACGCGTAGAGGTATTAAATTGAAATTCATACCAAATTCTCGTTTGTACGGAACCCTCGGTGCGCGAGTCCGACTCGCACTTGGCCGGTTTTTTTTATGTATCGGAATTACCTTGGCTATTTTTAATTGTTCGGGAAAAATGCCTTGACTCAGACACATGTTAAAGAAGTGTGCCAACGGGTCAGCTAAGATGTCAATATTGTCCTTAAAGATTTTAACCGGTATCTCATCATATCCGCTCGACTTCTTATTTGGCATTGATTTTACTATCTTTTTTATTTCTAATGGTGTTACGGCTTTCCAGTGGTTAGTTTCCTCAAAGTTTTTATTAATGCATTCTTCCAACACTTTTATGGCTTTGTTTTTGTCAGGGTATACATTTTTAGCACTGTGATCAAAAGATTGCGCAAAACGGCAAGCTACTTCTGATATTCAATTTTGTCATCTATTTTTAATTCGATCGGTTCGTTTCCCTGAACTTCTTAATTTTTTTTCCTATGTCTGTTTACAACCTCCCAAACACCTTTGCTATTCTTTGTCTTTTCTGTCGCTTTTTGAGTTGCATTTGTTTTAGCATTTCTAATTACTTTTCTGTATAGTGGAATGAATTTATCTCGATAATTTAGAATACTTTTATCACAAGTGTCTTAATTTATTGTATTTAAAAAGCGTTTAGTTTTGCTTGCCACTTTGATACCCTTCGTTATCCACATTGCGTATTGTTTTTTCTGCAGTTTAATAGTCCTTTTTTTTCTTGAAGCAATCGTTGCTGATCGTTTTAAATGTCTTTATAAAACTGTTTATGCCTAGCGATTTCCAGTCAGTATTAATAATACATTTTCTAAAATTGTTGCAATTTTTCGAAATAAATGATCTTTGATATTTAACTAAGAAATTTCTTTTCGTTGATTTCATTTGCTTTTTAAACACCAGGTCACAAAAGATAGCTGCATGACCATCCGCAAGTTTATTGTCATCTACATCTTTAAAAATTATACTGTCCAAAGGGACATTTGTGATAAAATTGACAATACATGATTCATGATTGTTTCTAGTAGACGTTTTACTGGAAATCAGGTGCCACAGTGTTTACAATGTTTAAAATCCCAAACGACTTAGTCCACACAGAGAGGTAATATGTGATAGTTTTTAGGATTTCGTAGTAAAAAAAGGTACACCTATAGTTTCGACATGTTTTATCCATCGCCGGTTTTAATTAGAGACAATTAAAACTAGAAAGCTGTAATTTGGCATGGGTAACATTTAAAGTGCAATTGTAATTTTGTCTCTATGCAGACCAGGGCCGTAAGTTCCAAAGGCCACGCTTAGCGTGATAGTGGCCGTTAAGATAAAAAGGGAATATAAATACTGATGGGTTGCTAGCCGCATCACCTATTTGATTCAAATCTCGCCCATTCTCTCGATCGGCTTTTACAATCTGCATGTTAAGTTCCTTTTTCCCTTTTTTACGTAACCCTTCACTGCACGTGGCCCGACATGCACTTTACCGGTTTTATTGAAAACTAGCCTAAGCCCACGACTTCGTTCGCGTTCGTGGAATTTATATCTATGGAAAATGCTCATCAGACTGAACAACTTTTACTAAGGCGTCATTTTAATATATCTTATATTCTACCTGGATTATAGTTCTGCATCAGGTGTTCCATTTTGCAAAATCATTTATACCTTATTTGTTGCCCAGGCAAAGTTTCATTTGAATCCGCCCAGTATTTCCGGAGATTAGTGTGTCCAAACAGACAAACAAACATCGCCTCTATATTTTTTTTAAAATATATTTTACGGACACACACTTTTTTACCGTTTTATTATACCTATATGTATAGATACCAAAATGACGATGCTCATAAAATAAAGTCCACGCTGACGAAGTCGCGGGCAACAGCTAGTTATAATATAAAAATACATGTTCCATTGTAATGAAGACTGATTGATGTTCATAATTAAGTTTATTTTGCTATTAGGCAAAGGCAGAGCAAATTTATATTTATTATTATGTCAATATTAAATTGCATTGATTTGTTGATTGAAAAGTTTTTATGTTTAGATACACATTTTTTGTAAAATTTAAAACATTAAATGTTTTATATTACGATATGCTTTTTAAGATTTTGTAGACCACCAATACCTACGCTATACATAGGTATTGTCACTTTTGTATGCTAACTATTAATTATTTATTATCTGTGCCTGGAGTCATTATAAGCCCTTATATAGGTGGAAGCCTCTTGGCTGATAAGCTGGATACAATAATTCAAAAACAGTATTCGGAACCAATCTGAATTCAATAGTAGATGGATGTCATTTAGTTATTATAATCATTATGATATTTGCAGAGCATTATACGGAATTGATTTAAACATACATTTGGATGGAGGCGGGAATGTGCATGCAGTGTTTTGAACGTATACGGAGATATTCAGTGTGCAAGAAAGATTTAAGAGTGAACGGACGCATTAATTCAGTTATTCGGAACCAATCTGAATTCAATAGTAGATGGATGTAATTTAGTTATTATAATCATTATGATATATGCAGAGCATTATACGGAATTGATTTAAACATACATTCGGATGGAGGCGGGAATGTGCATGCAGTGTTTAGTAGGTATACGCAGGTATTCAGTGTGCAAGAAAGATTTAAGAGTGAACGGACGCACAAATTCAGCTAAAAATATTTAATTTGAATATCACCATTTAACGTTTAAATGAAATTTCACGTTGACTACTGATATGATACTGATTAAAACATCTTACATACGCATTGAAAACATTAAAAATCTCACTACATTCAGTGGACGCCGCAGGGTGGTAGTTTGTAAAGACGCAAGAAGTCCTTGGCGATTTATATATATATATATATATTATATATATATATATTATATATATATATATTATATATATATATATATATATATATATATATATATATATATTACCCAGTCCCATTCTCTATTATTGCACGTTAGTCCTAGGTGGTGTACAGTTGTAGGTGCAGTATTTATACTTTGTTCAGTTCAGATCTGTGCTCATCCAGCCAACGTTTCGTAGCAAAAGAATAGTTCACTAAAACACCACTAGATAGGGATACTAGTAGTTAACTCGCGTCTTACTGTAAGGATTTCAAATGTGATTAACTTTGGCACTGTACATAACCCTCTCCACGCGAGTTCAATTCGCACTTGACCGGTTTATTATTTCAATGTTAGACTAAGTAAAATATTTCTTTGTTGCAGGTATATGTCACAGAAACTGAGCTACTGAGAGCAGCCTTTAGGGATGGTTTCAGCGACGTTAAGCCCGGCTCCCAAACTAATCCGATTGATCCCACTGCGATTGGCTATCAATTCTGGATTTGACTTCTAAATTGAATTGGTTGCTTACGGCTAATAGAAGTAAATTTTGTTTCAATTAAACAGGTAAGTGTTAATTTATATTTGCATAATTAAAAAAATCCAAAATTAGTTATGAAAATGGTGCATATGCATTTTTGCTGTTAATAAAGAAAATAAGGCTGAATACTTGCCAGACTCTATTGGAGATTAACAGAAAGTGCTGATATTTCTGAAATGTATGAATCAATATATATAATATTAACACACTAATTAACCAAGGTTAGCATCTCAATCCTACGACATATAATCAAATCTCAATGAAGATCAAGCATACCAATAGTGTTCTAGAGCATATCTTCGAATAGCTTTGGAGGGTGCTTGTCGTAAGAGGGTCGGACAGTTCTCGACCGGACATCTTGTAAACAGAGAAACCAATCAGTGATCTTTGTACGGGCGTGTATCTTAAAATATATGTATAGGCTTCTAGAAAAAAAAACCTCTACATACAGAAAACTGCAAACAATGTGCTAGTAGTTTTTTGGTTCATCAAGACAGGGAAGCGTACCTCGTAAAGTAGTCCTCCTACTTTTTGTAATAAATACTGATAAAAACCCAGAAATGGGTTAGGTGGCGACTTGTCCCATATGGAACTCGGCCCAGGGACCAGTTATCCATTTTCAATTTGATTAGGGGTTAACTCGGACCACATTATCTTAGACATGGGACGAGTTTACCACTAAATAATAACTAAGGGGTTTACTGGGACCAGGGTCAGCTAACAGTTTAACCCTCATATTCATAAAAAATAGCAACTGTTTGCTAAACCTATTTTAGTTAAAACATGTTTCGTCATTCTGTCTCTTTTCAATATTTGACTTTGCAGAAACGAGACGAAACATATTTGAACTAGAATAGGTTTAGAAATCGCTTGTAATTTTTTTTATGAATAAGGGGGTTAAACTTTATTTATTTCGAAAAAAACTTCAGTTAATAATTCAAGTTACACTAACAACGAAAAAAGTTTTTTTGTTGATTTAAGTAATAAAGTAAAACTGTAATTTAAGTAATAAAAAATAAGGCATGACGAATGGAAAAATATTTTTAGTCCATCGGTTATATTATTAAAAAAGAGAACTGAGAAACCAAAAATGACAAAGATACAGCGCATTGAAATTTCGTGTGACGTCACACTTAAGCATGATTTTTACTTAAGTGTGACGTCGCAAGATCTTTGTGAATTTTTACTTTTTTGGTAAACTGAAAAATACGGGTCGATTATTTTTGGATCAATTGGACAATCTAAAAGACGGCCTAACTACAACCATACTTTTCGGACCCTGTCGTCACCCCTATTCTTCATAGATTTATCGTATAAAATATGACTGAATTTTTGAATAACAGCCAAGACTATGCAAGTTTAGTATTATTTAGCTAGATGCTTAAGATTTTCACCGAATGTATTTATGTGTCAGCTATAACAACAAATACTAGGATAATTAATTACTCAATTGTGAAAAAATCTACCTATGATCAAATTCATAGAAAAAAAAAAAACATATATGACCATGCTTATGTAGCTATTTAGCAATTAAAAGTACATTTCAACTGGCTTTTATTAAAAAATTAAGTCAATTTTATACAAAAATCTATGAAGAATTATTGATATTTTTTATTACTTAAATTACATTTTTACTTCATTACTTAAATATACAAAAAAACTTTCTTCGTTGTTTATGTATCTTGAATTATTAACTGAAGTTTTTTTCGAAATAAATAAAGTTTAACCCCCTTTTCATAAAAAAATTACAAACGATTTCTAAACCTATTTTAGTTCAAATATGTTTCGTCTCGTTTCTGCAATGTCAAATATTGAAAAGAGACAGAATGACGAAACATGTTTTAACTAAAATAGGTTTAGCAAACAGTTGTTATTTTTTATGAATATGAGGGTTAAACTGTTAGCTGACCCTGGTCCCAGTAAACCCCTTAGTTATTATTTAGTGGTAAACTCGTCCCATGTCTAAGATAATGTGGTCCGAGTTAACCCCTATTCAAATTGAAAATGGATAACTGGTCCCTGGGCCGAGTTTCATATGGGACGAGTCGCCACCTAACCCAAAGAAATATGTAAGTAGCTAGCAGATAAGTACAAGTAAATTGAACTCTAGATCATCAACAACAATGAACATCTTACTAACTTCAAGTTTATCAATCGGGCTCGAGGGCAGATCTGCCGAATAGAGCCGAATAGTTGCTGAAGGGTGCTTGACGTGAGAGGATCAGTCTCGTGGTCGGGACATCTTGTACACAGAGAACTCAATCAGCAATCAAATGGATCACTTCAGGGTACGATTTGTTTTGTGAGATAACAGAATTTAGCTCGCAAATGGAGCAGTCAATAAGCCGTTTTATTTTAAGTCATATATAGAATAATAATTTAATTGGAGGTTGTCTTATATCATACTACGCTAGGCTTTTTTTTTTCTTAGCGCTACTGTAGCCGGTAGTTCAATTTATAAGGTATAGGTAGTGTAAAAAATATAAGTTAGTGTTTTAATTTTCACTTTACTTGGAAAAAAATGTATGGTACACATTTTCCCCATAAATGTTCATCATTATTTAAATCGGCAAAGTGCGTGTCGGACATGTGCAATGTAGGGATTTGTAGTTACGATTGCCGTCTTCTAGTTAATGCATTTAAAAACTAATTTTATGTTGAATTTGTATGATTTTTTCTTTTCCAATTGCATTTTAGCATTGTATAACTTAGTTGCCTATAACTCTTTAATTTGTTAACTCTACTTAGCTCTAATAGTTTTCCTCTAAATATATATAGTTTTACTTTAAATATATATATATATATATATATATACTACTGCTGTTAATTTTTTAACGTGTCCATATATAACCTTTTAGCAGATAGAGGGCGGACACTTGTCTCCAAGAAAAATTTGCAATATAAAACCAAATATTTCAAAAACGTGTTTTGGCCCAAAACACGTCTACACACGGTACAATCTGCAGTATACCACCAGATTGTTAGTTGGTCGTGTGTAGATCTCTTTACGCTAAAATTATATTGTAGATGCTACTTGTATCAAACTGAGATGATTCTTTTTCTAATAAAATCCTATTGAATTCCCTAGGAATCTAAGCAAAAGGTCTCAAAGGCGTAACCTTTTATTAGATTCTTATACATTTATCCTGCCATTGTGAGATTCAAAGCATATTTTCTTTACCCGAATGCCCAAAAGACGCGTCAAAGCGTTAATAATGAGCCTTTACGCTAAATTGTTACTTTAAAATTAGAACTGAAACGTATTTCTTTTATACTTTCATCATCATCAGGTCTTTTGTCTTCACTACAAGAGCATGTCCTCTCTGTTCTTACTACTAGAGCATACTTAGCCTAAGCAGCCAGAGAATTTGGTCACTCTCCACGCTGGTCAGACGGTATGGAGAGGTCTCATTTGATGTTTAAAAGCTTTGTTTAGCTTGTGTTTATTTCCTAAGTCGCCCTATTCTACTCTGTCGGTAAACACACGGTAAACAACGGCAAACATGGCATGGTTTTTAGGGTTCCGTAGTAAACAAGGAACCCTTATAGTTTTGCCATGTCTGTCTGTCTGTCTGTCTGTCTGTCCGTCCGCGGTCCTACTCAGAATCTATAAGTACTAGAAGGCTGTAATTTGGCATGAATATGTATATTAATCATGACAAAAAAGTCGTAAAATACAATCTGGAAAAATATTTTTTTTTAGGTTAGCTGCCATACAAGTAAATAGGTAGTCAATATTTTTTTCTCGACAAATACATTGTGTGGGATGTCGTTGAATAGGTCTTTCAAAATAATTGTGAGCTTCTTAACACCATTTTTCGATTTAGGGATCCGTTTCTGAAATATTTGGGTTTAAAGTGCAAGTTTTTGTTGGAGGCAGGGACACTTGCCCCCCTCTATCTGTTAAACGGATATATATGGCCACGTGAAAATATTCACAGCTATAGTATATATAATGTAGTTTAAAGGAAAACTATCAGAGCTAAGTAGGGTATACAAATTAAAAAGTTATAGGCGATCAACTTATAAAATGTACTCGGTAAAAGTAAGTTCATACAAATTCAAAAAATCATTAGATAATTCGTTTTAAAACGTTTAAAGTGGCATAAACTCAAAGTTGGCATTCGGAACTACGGAACCCTACACTGCGCATGGCCCGATACGCACTTGGCCAATTATTTTACTTTAAATCATTACAAATAAATAAACCTAAGTCTGTTTTTAATATGTAACAGACATATGTTAATTTGAAATGCAGATGTCTGTACGGTACTGATAACAAAAATATAATTTGTAAAAAATTCTGTTTGTTTGTTTGATCTAATCTCCGGGTCGGCTGGATAGATTTTGTTAGGACTTTTACTGACAGTAATTTAGGGAATTTTATTTGAAAAGAAATTGAAACTCAGGTCTGTGTTTACGCAGGCGAATTCCCGAGCTAGTATGAAATAAAAGTTAAAAAAAAAAACTGAGTGTCGTGGAACACTCGATTGGATCGAAGTTACAAAAATGGGAAGTCCCAAACCCCTTAAAAAAACCCCTAATAGATATAACAAAGAAATTCTAAAAATGGCATCATTGCTGCTCCTTTTTCATCCAAATCAGTTCGTTATTGTATTACTTACTTATTCTAGTTACGTAATAAGACTTCATGGTAGGTACAAACGTAAGTAATTTGTATTTGATTGACGTTTAATTTGCCTGCCTTTTGTGATTTGGATTAGATAGGTTATTCAATTGTCTGAATAAATCGTATTTGTTAAGGTTTAATAGAACAAAATAATGTTGGATCTTATACAACTAGTAGTTCGCCACGAACTTAGACCTCGCGATTATTATTTCTGAATAATGTACCTGATTTGGATGAATTATCCGTGCATGTTTACCGATATGCGGATTTATGGTTGTGACTAAATTTCCAAAATAGTTGCCAATCACAGCCCTTTCTTCAATGACTTTCGATCTAGCTCTGAAATGTCAGAAGCACCTTCCAACCATACAATCCCATGGATATGAGGTCTACCGTGACGCTGAAATTCAGTTCTGTACCAGTAGTCTTTCACCGAAAAATGATTCATTATTTTTCAAATGACAAAGTCAGCTCGTTGTTGGAAAAATCAGAAAACTATTAATGGGTTTTCGTTTATATGTTTATTTGTATTGCCGTGGCTCTATGCCGCTGCTCATTGGTTTCTTACTCTCTTCGTAAAGCTACTTTGCGTGCTTTGATTGCTGTTGATCTATTGTTAGTTCGTAGCATAATTACTAATACTACTACAGAAGCACAGACAAGCAGCGATAGCGATTGAACGAAAGTTCGCTCAACAAAATTGCTAAATTTAATAAACAAGCCAACAATCAATCAAAATAAGCAAAAACTGAAAAAAAAACAAATCGTAAAGTAAGCAAAACCCTTTTTTTAAGTCGGTTAAATATGATAAAATTTATAGAACTACTTATGAAACTCAAAATAACAACCATAATAGTTATTCAGAGAAATAACTTCGTGGACCCCAGGGTGTATGTATTTTTAAGAAAGTTGTTCAGTAACCCGGACTGAATTCACCCTTAAATAGTTTCAGTATATTTTGTAAGAAGATTTGTATTGAATTGAATATCCGTCACGGCTTAGTCAGCTAGACTTCGCGAGTCACCCTCAACCCGTTTAAGTATAACGTATAAAAAGTTGTTCAGACAAAAAAGTTGTTCAAATAAAAAAAAATCGTTTTTATAATGGCAATAAAAAAGTCTGATGACAATTTTGAAAATATTTTGAAATTGCGGATATATGACAGTTTTAAAATTTTAAACCCCCATATTTCCGCCATTTTGAAAAATTTCGAAAAACTGGCTCGACAAAAAAATTTTATGTTGTTGCTTAACCTGCTTACAAAATTTCATGAGAATCGGTTAAGAAATGCGACCTGTAGGCGAGAACAGACAGACAGACAGACAGACAGACAGACGGACAAAAGAATTTTTGGCTAATCTCGAAACTGAGACCCTTCGCTCGCTTCGCTCGCTCGGTCAATTATTAATTTTACTCTTTCCTATTAGTGAAACACACATGCAAAAAGTTTAAAACACACATTGTGTGGGTTAAATCTGATCTTTTTTTACAAATAGAAATGGGACGGATATTTTCCGTCTTATTATAAAACGGAGACTTTATTTGTAACTAGGTTTAAACCATTATCCGACCAAACCAAGTTGTCATTTTCAGATGAGACAATGACGTATTTCTAGATGCTGGTATATTAAGGTATTCTCTTACCGTGACAGCTGATGACGTAGGTGGAACTTGACGTCATCAGTTTGATATGTTGCCACTGTGTGAAATTGAATTACCCGAGCGTAATGCATTTTTGAACTTTATATACCAATTTCGAATTAATAATCCATTATATCAATTTATAAAATATTGAATTGATGAATCACGCGAGCATCGTGAGATACTAAATACCTAAGTTACTTAATATTTTATTTAATATTCATGAACTAATTGAGAAAGTCCTTAAATTTACTGAAAAGAACAATCAGTGGCAACACTTTGTGACGTAGTCAAGTTCCATCTCGGGAAAAGAATACCTGTTTTATTAAACCGTGGTAGATCTAAGCGAAAATGTAGTGTTTAACAGTACATATTATTGTCTGGTATTCTGGCATAAAAGAAAATGCCCATTTCGTGATAAGGATAGATTAAACCACCAATGAATGAGATAAATAATCTGTCTGCGACAGACAAACGGACAGCAGGGACTGAGGTATGATACGCTTTAAAGACACTAACATGTTTACAGTGTATTTTTCTATTCCCGCGGATTAGTATAGGATCCCGTTGGATTTACACTCTTCTGTTAAGGTCTTAAGGAACCTTTGAAAGTTACCCTATGCCTTTCTCACTTATATGCCTCCTGACATACGCAGCAAAGCCGGAAACTATTACTAACTAACACAAGTATATTAGCTGACCCTAACCTAACCCCTCATACTTAATGGACCAAGCAATGAACTTAACCCTCTGATGAGGAGCTTTCATCTCATTTCCACTGGATCAGTACTTGATTAACTGATGAAACAGTGACTAAAAGAGTATTTCTTAACCCCCGATAAAAAAGAGTGTCATAAGTTTGACGCTATTGTCTGTCTGTCTCACAGCATCGTAGCGCTCGAACGGAGAGACCAATTTCGATGCGATTTTTTTAAGTGAAAGCAAGTTCCCTTTCGGTAGTTCTTAGCTATGCTTGATGAAAATCGGTTCTGCTGTTTAAAAGTCATTAAGTTATCGGTTGAAAGTCTGGGTTTTCGTAATTTTCCTGGCAAATAATAGATGGCGCTACGGATTGTTCCGCTACTCATCACTAGATGTCGTCTTAACATAATTATGAAACTAAAACGCGCTATGAAGTATTATTCATAGTTATTGACCTTCATATTGTTATATGTTTTCATTTGAGGAATGAACGCTTGAATGTCGGGTTTTTAGGGTTTCGTAGCCAAATGGCAAAAACGGAACCCTTATAGATTCGTCATGTCTGTCTGTCTGTCTGTCCGTCCGTATGTCACAGCCACTTTTTTCCGAAACTATTAGACCTATACTTTTGAAACTTGGTAAGTAGATGTATTATGTGAACCGCATTAAGGTTTTGACACAAAAATAGAAAAAAACAGTAAATTTTGGGGGTTCCCCATACTTAGAACTGAAACTCAAAAATTTATTTTTCATCAAACCCATACGTGTGGAGTATCTATGGATAGGTCTTCAAAAATGATATTGAGGTTTCTAATAGCATTTTTTTCTAAACCGAATACTTTGCGCGTGAGACACTTCCAAAGTGGAAAAAAGAGTGTCCCCCCCCCGTAACTTCTAAAATAAGAGAATGATAAAACTAAATAAAATATATGTTGTTCATTACCATGAAAACTACCAGCGAAAATTGGTTTGAACGAGATCTAGTAAGTAGTTTTTTTTTAATACGTCATAAATCGTAAACGGCCTTTCATTCAATCAACTCAAATATAAAAATTAAAAAAAACATACTACAAGACTTTTATATTATGTTATTTGCTACTACGGAACCCTTCATGGGCGAGTCCGACTCGCACTTGGCCGCTTATTTTTATTTGCCTTGCAAATAAGTTGACCCATTCGATCTTTTGAGTATTAAATTTAAGTTTTGTTAGCTTCTATATAAGTCGAATAAAACGATCTTATATACCACATTCTACTAAAACTCAAAAAAGAAAAATAAAAGATTTACTCTAAGAGATTTACCAAACTTACGTAATAAATTTGTCCCAAGTCAAATAAGTTCCCAAGAATTTCTACTCAGTCCCTAAATTCAGTTATAAGTTCGTTATCAAAGGCGGTATATACGCATCTGTAGCTACCGAAGAGCTACGGAGCCATGCACCGGGGCCTCTAAGCTTAGGGGGCCCTCGGACCAAGCTGGGTAGTCTACAGTTCTACACCCTCCCCACCCCCGCACTATATCTGCGGTTTGCATTAAATTCTGGGATACAAGCTAAGATTAAATTAAGTTATGCTATGCATTTACCTAGATGGTCAATGGAAAATGTATTGTCATATTTGCTAAAAAGGATCAATATAGGTAAGTATGGGATTACAAATGTAAATCACTGGTTGGTTTAAATTATTATTTTTTAAACATATCAAACATTTCGGTTTAAAACTATGTTTTTAATCCCCGACGCAAAAAGACGGTGTTGTAAGTTTGACGCCAATGTCTGTTTGTTTTGTCTGTCTGAGTTTGTGGCATCGTAACTCTCGTCGCACCAATTTTGACTTTTTGTATAAGATTGTGTGACAATATTGTTTAGAATGTATGGAGTTTCAGTGCTATGATTAGTGTTTCCCTGTGGAAAAGGCGTAAAATCTGTATATTCATTAAAATTACGTACAAAATCCCAGGACTATTGTGGTTACAAATTCCGCACGAATGACACTAATACATATTATAAAGGCGAAAGTTTTATGAGTGTGCGTGTTTATGTTTGTTACTTCTTCACGTGCAAACGGCTGGACCAGTTTTGATTAAAAAATTAATCAAGATGCTGACATTCTGGATTAACACACAGGCTACTTGTTATACATATAATGTGAGTAACACCGCGGGGCGCAATTTGTATATATCTTTATTCATCATTATTTAGGTAGGTATTACGAAGAGGGTGTTTAATTGCCGCCCTTTTGTCTGTGGAGATGCAAATATTCCGGGCCTGACGTAAATCCGTATAAAACTCCGTAATCATGGTTCACCCGTCTGGGGCTTCCAAAATCCTTATATGGTTGCCCAGGGCCTTTGGTCACCTACCAACGCCCCTGGGTATTTATACTTAGGTTTAGCCTAATTTAATGGAGCCAGTTAATTACAGGATCAAAGCTTTGAATACCGAAATATCTAAAATTTAATTTCAGTATCAGAAAACCCCTAAAGAATATTACTAATAAAATCTCAATTTAATTAGTTAAGTCTTTATTAAGTCCTTATACTCCAACTTTCTTTTACCTGGTGAGAATGATAATAAAAAATTGTTATTTTTGCTACTTTTACTTTAACCCGACACTATACCGAAGATATCCCGGACATCAGCCTGTACGAGATTAGGATGGCCCTCAAACAGCTTAAAAACAACAAGGCGCCGGGCGAGGATGGAATTACAGCAGAGCTTCTAAAAGCGGGCGGAACGCCGGTACTGAAAGTCCTTCAGAGGCTCTTTAATTCCGTTCTGCTCGAGGGCGTAACGCCGGAAGCGTGGAGCAGGGGCGTGGTGGTCCTGTTCTTCAAAAAGGGAGATAGCACCATATTGAAGAACTATAGGCCTATCACGCTTCTGAGTCATGTATATAAGTTGTTTTCGAGGGTCATCACGAATCGTGTCGCAAACAGGTTTGATGCCTTCCAGCCTCTCGAACAAGCCGGTTTTCGTAAAGTTTTTTGTACCATGGACCATATTCATACACTGCGGCAGGTAATGGAGAAGACGAGGGAGTATAACCGGCCGTTATGCTTGGGATTCGTGGACTATGAAAAAGCCTTCGATTCGATCGAAACATGGGCCGTGCTTCAGTCTCTCCAGCGATGCCATATTGATTATCGGTATATCGAAGTGTTGAAGTGCTTATACAGTAACGCAACTATGTCAGTCCGAGTACAGGAGCAGTGCACGAGGGCAATTCCACTGCATAGAGGTGTAAGACAGGGAGACGTTATATCTCCGAAACTGTTCACCGTTGCACTGGAAGATGCCTTCAAGCTTCTGGAATGGGAAGGATTTGGCATTAACATCAATGGCGAGTATATCACCCACCTTCGATTTGCCGTTGATATTGTTGTCATGGCAGAATCGATGGAAGACCTAAGTACTATGCTCAGAGATCTTAATCGAGTTTCCCAACAAGTGGGCCTTAAAATGAACATGGACAAAGCAAAAGTAATGTCGAATGTCCATGTTGCGCCCCTACCTGTTTGTGTTGGGAGCTCCACCCTCGAAGTTGTAGACCAGTATATCTACCTGGGTTAATTAATCCAGGCAGGAAGTTCCAGCTTCGAGGAAGAGGTCTCTAGACGAATCCGACTCAGATGGGCAGCGTTCGGGAAGCTACGCAGTGTCTTCTCGTCAAATATACCTCAGTGTCTTAAGACTAAAGTTTACAACCAATGTGTGTTACCAGTGATGACTTATGGCTCTGAAACATGGTACCTTACTATGGGTCTCATAAGAAGGCTCAAGGTCGTGCAACGCGCTATGGAAAGAGCTATGCTCGGTGTTTCTCTACGTGATCGAATCAGAAATGAGGAAATTCGTAGGAGAATTAAAGTCAATTACATAGCCCAGTGGATTAGCTCGTTGAAATGGCAGTGGGCGGGACACATAGCGCGACGAACCGATGGCCGATGGGGCAAAAAGGTTCTCGAATGGCGACCACGTACAGGCAAGCGAAGCGTAGGACACCCACCCACAAGGTGGTCTGACGACCTAACCAAGGTCGCTGGAAGGCGCTGGATGCAAGCCGCTCTAGATCGGTCATTTTGGAAATCTTTGGGAGAGGCCTATGTCCAGCAGTGGACGTTGTGCGGCTGGAATGATGATGATGATGATGATTTTTGCTACTTCATATATTAATCACGTCGTTATCTGTCTTGGGGTAGGCAGAGACTAGGGCGTCAAGACACAAAGGTGTGAGTGAAAAAGGGAATCAAATCACGGGTTGCAGCTAAATAAATATCAAAGCGTTTAAGTTCCTTGGAGAAAGTAGTTCAGTATCAGGGACTGAATTAAGCTTTAACATATTTTCAGTATTTTTTTGTGGGAACATAAAGGTTAGAATAAAAATATTTTATTATGCCCTATATATCCGACGTATATATAAATAGCCATGGTCTATAAAGAGAAAAATATGGAAATAAACATTTGCACTTATCCTTTCATGTTTGAAAGGGTAGAAAATCATGAATGTAAAAGGTTCTTTCAAATTGAGTAACTTCAATGGCCATCGGGAGTGGAGCACGGTTCGGGGAAAGTAATGTATCCACACATGTTCACTGGCGAAAATTACCTTCAAACTAAAAATATGTATTTTTCTACGATTGTTTGCTTCAATTTTATTTCGGGGAAATTTAATCAAGAATAAGTTTCATATATATTATGAACTAAGATTTTAATGTTTTAATGAATTACAATTTCAGTTAACATCTAAATTAAAAACTAAATTAAACTAAACTAATAATAATAATAAAAAACAAAAAATTACAAATAGAAAACGTGTTCCAGATCATTGCCCTGCGGTAGAGTGCCCAAAAGGCTGGCAGCATTACCACTTTGGATGGCAATGCTTATTCGTTCCATATTACAATAATTTTAAATTCTATTTGGTGGTTTTCTTCCTTTTCCAAGGATCTTTTGCTTTCTTACATTGATATGCGTCAATTATTTTATCAACTGATGCTGCTATAAAGTATACGATACTTCACGCAAAAATGTGAGCTTCCTGTGTGTGATTAATATAATAATAAATACTATAAATACTCGTATACTATATAGGGACAAATAACACAGATTGAGCTAGCCCCAAATTAAGTTCGTGACTTGTGTTATGGGATACTGACTCAACGATACTATATTTTATGACAAATACATATATAGATAAACATCCAAGACCAAGGATAATTTGAAAAAGGCCATTTTCCAACTTGCCCTGACAGGAGACCGAACCCGGAACCTCTGGATGGCGGACTAGTATTGTGACCACTACGCCACGGAGGTCGACAAATATGAACGGCTAGTTAAGCACAGCTAGTTACAATAATATTTAATAATAATAAAATTACGTTAAACTAAACACTATTCTATATAAATTATAACTATTACTAAAAATAAAATCATCAATTTATATAAAAAATCGTTCCCAGATCGCCATCGTCAACAGGCAGAGTCCCCAAGAGGCTGGCGGCATTTCCGCGTTGTATTGCAAGGCTAAGCCTTTGGCCGAAATGCGCACCAGCTCTTGGGTCCCCAGCTAGTTTATAATATTAATAAGGAATGATTAAAAGCATTTAAACTGCTAACGTAATGTTTAATCGCTATATCTGTGTAACATTACCGAAACTTAAGTTTGCTCGTACATCACTTAACCTTTAGTTTCTGATAAATTGAGTAATTTCGCATGTCAGCAGAATGATTTATTTAACCAACGTGTCATCTTAATTATTATAGTAATTAAGATGACGCTTTAAGTTTGAAATTTGAGTTGTGGGTTAACATTGTAAGCGCAAGTAGTTGCGGTATACGCAGCGTGAACAAGAACGGAAAATATCTCATTTTTTTTTATTCTATAAACGCAAAATAAACTTAATCTTCAATAGGTGAAAAATTGTGATTTTATTATTATAAAAATGTAATTATATACCGTCTGATGTTTCTTAAAATATAACAGAGTTTATGTTAACCCTTAGCCAGGCCTGGCAATTATTTTATCTTTATATACAGATAATGGTAGATTGGATGATAATGAAAAAACTAATTTCTTAATTTTTTTTATTCCTACAATTTCCTATAAAAAAACCGTGTGGTCTGGATATGACTACTGCCCATTTAAATATATATGATGTGGATTATATCTGACCACTGCCCAGTTAGGTCACAACATGTAAGTATGGAAAAAATAAAGGTGAATCCACATCATAATTAAGGAATTTCAATCTAAGCCTAATATTATAAAGAGGAAAGATTTGTGTGTTTCTTTGTATAAAACCTTATTTAAACATCAATGTAACCCCGAGGTATAAAATTTTGGGTATAAACGGCATTGTCGAATCCTTACCTTACTAATATTATAAATGCCAAAGTGTGTATGTATGTATGTTTGTATGTATGTTCCAATTTTACGCTAAAACGGCTGAACCAATTTTGATGAAATTTAACGTAAAGTTATATTGGACCATGGAGAAGGACATAGGCTGGGTATCGGTTATTCTTCGATCCAAGAACCTACCTATCTAACATACAAAATATTTGATGTGTAATGTGGCTTTGCCTTTAGTTATATGGATAAACGCTTATAGGACAGTGGTTACATAATAACCACAATAAGTTTTTCCAGATAGGCAGAGGTCACATGTTGACCACATACTTTCGGCGTAAATATTTCAAAGAAAACCTAATATCATGTAAAACCGAATCATATTACTTATAATTTAACCTATCTGCTATTGTAAAAACACAAAAAGTATCACTTACCGGATTTTTTTCCGCCCTAATATCAAATTACAATTACAACTCACACAAAAATCCACCGTACAAGCAAAATTTTGAATTTGGCGTATTTTGTTTCGATCAGAAATCAACTGTATCATAGACAATATACGGATGACATTTTGTGGTTTCTATCTAGCATCTGCTCGTCAGGAAAAATATTTCTGAGGTGGTCGCTATATGATCACTGCCTGGCTAAGGGTCTAATCGACTCGAATAAAAAAAATTAGGCCTTTTTCACAGTGCTTTGAAATAAGCTTTCTTAATATAAGGCTGACCACACCTTGCTTAGGGATGTAGTGATTAATCATTAAAAGTGAACACATACCAGAAAAAAGGCGAATCGGAATGGCTTTTTTTGCCTTTCCGTAACGAAAGGATCAGCCAATCTGCGCTACCGACTGGCTGTCCACGCAAATTGCCAGGGTGCGCCGGACGTACTTATACGCGATAAAAATAAAACGCAGTAAAATGATCAAGACAACTTTCAAGAAAGAAATAACTATTATTCAACGTGAGAATAATAAATAGCAGTGACCACGAAAATCAGTTTACAAGAAATAAAATCTAGAACCATTCTGGTACATCAAAGTGAAAGCAGGAAGCATAGTTCACGGTGGATTGTTCCACTGCGGGTGGCAGGGCTCAAATGTGCTCATAGCATAGTGCGTCTTTTGTCTGGATCAACACGGTGTGAACTCGGTGAAAAGAGTATGGAGTTACTGAGAAACTAATATGCGCAGTCAAATATTATAGAGGTACCATACTTAATCTGAATTTCTAATAGTGTAAATCCTACTAATATTATAAATGCAAAAGTGAGTTTGTATATTGTATATTTATTTGTTTGTAACCACTTCACGCTTCAACCACTGAACTTATTTAGATAGCCATCTGGCTATCTAAATAAGTTATCCCTGGATATCTATCCAGGGAAGGATATCGGATAGTTTTTATCCCGAAATTCTAACGAGTAGCGAGGCCGGCGGGCACAGCTAGTAGTCTATAGTAATGAAACCAAAATGGAATCAAAATAGTGATGCGCCATTCACTTTTTCTATGGAAATTTTTAGAATCTAGTCCATTCTCTTTATCGTTTTTTTTTAGAATCTGCGATTCCCGTGCTTATTGCTAAATTTTCTTGCTTTTGCAAAAAAAGATTGCTCAGATGAGTGTTATTTCGTATAAAATATTCTCCTCTACAAACATAGGCAAATGCCATATTACATTTATTTTTTATAATATTTAGGTAGGTAAATACATTAATCAGGTACCTGTTAAATATTAATCTGGTGTTTATACGCTAAATGCGTCATTATCGTTGTGCGTCGTTCAGCCAAAATATATATTGCGATGGCAAAAACAGCCTGCGGCCTGACATATTTGCTATTCCGCATTGAAATTTTGCTATAAATATCGATAACTAAAACGGAATCTCGATGGAAGAATGAACATAGAACATTATACCTATGTCATTCAAAATAACGGCTTTAATTCATAATGTTTTCATTTATTCAATCACTATAAAAGTAATGAAATAATCAAATAACTTACAGTTTTATCCCCCTTCTTTTTCTTCCTTTCCTTATTGCACTTTACCTTTACCTCTATCCTTTGTTATTCCACTTTAGTCTTATCCCCCCTGTTTAAATAAAATAGGTTGAAATATTTTAAACCACATTTCAAATAGGCCAAATACATATATGTATAATGTAATAAATAAATAACTAGACGTCAAAACCAGCAAGGACGTCATCATAGCTGGAACCAAAATATATTGGGGCGGTGATAGCGCACTGCGGATGACATATTAATTCAGCAGCTATTTTGTATGAAGTAATTTTAGAGAGCACGTTTTGTGAAATGGGATTCTAATCGCAGGATTGATTTAAGTTTAGGATTCATATTTTGAGCTAAGTAGCTCTAATATTTTATTTCATCTTATATCTGTCTCTCTGTTTGTTTATCGATTGACTCTGACATTTTGCCGTGCTTAGTGAAATTTCTTTAAAACAAGTAGCGTCTATGTTCTATGTTTAATTTTATAGTTTTATTTATAAATTTTCTAGTGATGGTTCATCATAAAATAAACCAATAAAATTTATTCATTTAATTTATATAGATTTTCAACGAATAAATTTATAAAATAAACAAGAAAAAAGAAACAAAAAAAAATACTTATAAAATTAAATTAAATTAATTTTCTGCAGAGTAGAAGAGGACACGTCTTGGATGTTGTAGAAAGCTACTTAGGCAGCGTGGAGACTAAATCAATAGATCTCTCCACTCCAACCCGTCTGGGAAGCATGGAGAGCGTATGCAAAATCTTTTTTTTTTTTTTAAGAATATATATTCGGAAAGGTTTACATGTATACATTGCTAGTTTGCGTATAATATGATATGTTTTTGTGTTTTAGGGTTGACCTCATGGTAAAAGATCAATTCATATAGAATTTCCCCTTCTGGTTTCATAAACACAAATGGTTTTTTTTAACTTTCACTATGTAAAAAGGGACTATTCATTTTCACTTGAGCAATATGAACCACGTTATCTACCAAATATTGTAGTATCGCGAACGCAATGCAAAATTACGTACCTACAAGAAAATATGATCTATATATGTCTATCGTTTGCTCCCTTATGTAATAACGTATAGAAAACGTAGAAATTGGATATTGCACTTGGAAAGTACGTTGTCATTGAAAGCCACAATAGCTCATATCTTGTGGAACGTGGGAGCAATTATTTCAATCGGCTACGATGGAACAATAGGGGATTGTGAAAAACAACTAACGACCGGTGTTTTGTTAGTAACTGTTACGTTGTGTAACTGTCGGATGTCTTGAGATCACCTTGTGCAAGATCGGTTCCGATTTGAGTGACGTGTGGAGTGTGCATTATACGGATGAGCTGATCTAAAAGCTGTGAAGTGAATATAACCGGCCAAATGCGAATCGGACTCGCGCGTGAGGGGTTTTAAAATACTTACCTAATGAGGAGTTCTATAGAAATATGCAATATTTTGATGAGGCTAGCATCATTTTTTGAGTTCTGTATCCAAAGGGTAAGAACAAGTCCCTATTACTAAGACTCCTGTCCGTCGTGTGTATCAGTCACCAGGATAGATAAGATGATGTATTTCTGTTGCCGCTGTAACAACAAAATCTAAAAACGGTTTATTTGCCAGGTAAACAAAATAACTCAGACTTTCAAGCGTTAACATTAAATTACTTTTAAAAAGCTGCACCGATTTTCATCAAGCATAGCTGAGTTAAAAGTTCACGTGAAGTGAATATGATATCTGGACTAGATTTTATAATTCCATGCTACCTACTATGCCTCTTTTGTCACCGGCCAGTTAACTAGATCTTTTATAAATTTAAAATATGTAGCTGCTCAGTCAAGTGTTTCAGTCTCACGAGCAATGGACGTTTTTTTTTTATAATTGATTAAACAATTTATTTAATCAATTATAAAATTTAATTTTATTAAATAACTTAGTTTAATTTTTTTTGTTGGTAAACCGTTTATAATACCTACATAGATATTTCCGCATCAACAATGATTCACACAATCTTCTTCACATGTACAAACTAATCATCAAATCATCAGTAATCACCATACGTCGTGTAATCAAATGGTACATTCACAATATTCAAAGTGCTGTTTAAGTGTTCACACAGACCCTACAACGCCGCTGAGACTTTCTATTGAAATATTTAACACTGGTTTACACCCATTGATTCTTGGTTTTCGCCCCTTAAATACCCTCCGCGGCATATAAGCCGAGCAAAACTCTCAACCCATGTGGTTAAAAAAGTTGCATCTAAAACCGCATGCAAGTATTTAAAATTTTCCAAAGACACTTTGGCGCCTTAGCTGTAGCTTTATTAACAACGATTTGATAACAAACAAATGAATTAAAAAAACATGAAAACTAAAACAACCGTTTTGAATAAACCTTTAAATTTGACATTTTTACAAGAATCTGTATCAAAAGGCCACGCGATTAGCACCCATTCACTATCTTGATTCCCCTATTCACATCTACCCTACTTATCCTTATCTCCATTCTCTGAACGTAGCGTTTGTTCTTTCCATTTCTTACAGCTCTAGGTTTTATCTACCCCGCTCATAAGAGATAGTGACTCAATGAAATAACATGTATTTTAAAATAAAACTTTAATAACCTATATTACTCCTGATAATAAATGGGCGAAGTGAAGTGGAGCGAATCCTTTGGGCGAATGAGTACATTGTCCTGTGCTTGACGCTGCGTATGCGCATCGAATATTTATTTTAGAAACAATGCTTCAATTTATTTAGGGAACGCACGCGCGGACTTGTTTACTATTGTGTTTTATGTCTAAAGAATGATAATTAGGTAGCTAGCGTCATGTAGACCTAGTTATTTATGGAAGCAATGCTTTCATAAATAACTAGGTCTACATGAAACCAGCTTTGAGAGAGATATTATAAAGTAAAAATGCTTGTTTCTTTTACGGACTAATTTTGTTGGAAAGAAAATCTGCAGATAATGAGAATCTGAATATATGATAATGATCGATATCAAACTTTATTACTACATTAAACTAAAAATAGCCCAAATCAATACATAGACTTATTATATATAGACATATGTATTTAAAAGTCAAATACATATTTTACAATTACAATACATAGACATATTTTAATATCACAGACTTAATGTCTGTGAATTTAAAATGTGTCAACTTGATTTGGGCGGATAAGTAATGGTTTAAACTCAGGTCTTAATATAAGTTAGTCTGCGTTTTAAAATAAGACGAATAGAGTTTTTTGAGTCTGAATAGAATACCTAACTTCGTCTACTATTGTAAAAAAAATTCTTCCACAGGATTTTCATATCCAAAATTATACTTTATCCTTATACGAGAACGTATGGTTTTTCATAATTTAATGCCTAGCGAAATGACATGGAGTGACTACCTAGGGCCTAGGTCCTAGGCCATGCCGAAGTGTTGCGTCACTCTCCCTCTGTTAATTTAAAAAATAGAGGCAATAATATCAAACAATTTAGATCATCCATAGTTCTAATAATATCGGTGTAAATAGAATATGACAACCGTGTATATGAATGTGTTTTTATATGAAATGGCTGACATTAAATATTCAATCCAATATCAAATTTAGTTTCAATCGTCATTCAAAATTTGCATGATAGCGATGCTTTTGTTAGAGGATTTTCGGATTCTATGTATTTTGGGTCGTTTTTGACGCGAAGTAAAATATTTCTAAGAGTGATGAGGGACGAAATTGTCAAACGAACATGATGGAATTGAATACCTATTTTCGTCATCTTATCGTGGGATAAGCGCTATATTGGCTGGAAGTTATTGGGAACGACTTTTATATTTACATGTAACGTGAGCGAGCGACGATATTAAAATGAGCAGGGTTTTATTTTTACCTGTAGATGGAATGACTATTTTTAGAGTCAAATGTACCAACTTTACAATATATAGAAAAAAAGGGGATTTTTTTTGTCTTTAAAATTGATAAAAGTGAGCTATTTTACTTTAGCGAATGTAAATATTTTTACACATTATATATTATTTCTTTTCTTAGTAGAGAATAGGTCCCCGAAGCGAAAAGGTCAAGGAAATGTGATTTTGTGCGTAATTGCTCGACTAAAAAAAAAAACCTCTTTGTATGAATTAAGTACAGCGCAAATACTTACTACTAAATATACGCTTAATAAGTAATGTGTTGGAATGTAGTAGGGGCAAGCAGGTTTCAGCTCTCTCCAATACGATTGATTCTATATATTTACGACCATCTTTACAGTCACAATAAAAGTGATCCTACCGTCCAGAAGCTCAGGATTTTAACTACCACCGACGACTTTTGTTAAACTTTATTGCTAGACTAGTCGTTATTCGTAAAGTATATGGTGGGATTAACTTGACCATATAGATATCTTGATATAAGTATAACAAAACCCTCATCACTAAGCCAAAATTATACCCAGTCTGTCTTTTTTTAAACACAGACTCAGTTTATCGTGTAATAGTTATCTAGGTTTAAACTTTAAACCACAGATAATATAATTACTAACGTTAGGTATCCGCTCAAATCAAGTTGAATTTTTTACATGAAAACTAGTTTAGGGTGGGTATTGGTTTAATATAATAGGATATTATGTATCTCCTTTGAGAATCACGGGTCTTTTCACCCCGGTCCTTTGAGGGGCTTGCGTGGGGATACAGATCCAACACGTAGAGGCCCTTTGGAGAAGTTGTTGTCATGTGGCGCTCCCGCCAAAACCCATTCCTGGATATACCTATGAAAGGTGTACCCTTGAATAGGTTTTGGCAGAAGAAAAAACTATTGCATGAAAAAGGGAAAGGTTTAAGGATTATGGAATGAATTTGGGATGGATTGATGCTGGGATATTGCAATATTATTATTATTATGTATCTCCTTTGAGAATCACGGGTCTTTTCACCCCGGTCCTTTGAGAGGCTTGCGTGGGGATACAGATCCAACACGTAGAGGCCCTTTGGAGAAGTTGTTGTCATGTGGCGCTCCCGCCAAAACCCATTCCTGGATATACCTATGAAAGGTGTACCCTTGAATAGGTTTTGGCAGAAGATAAAACTATTGCATGAAAAAGGGAAAGGTTTAAGGATTATGGAATGAATTTGGGATGGATTGATGCTGGGATATTGCAATAGAAACGTCACCTGCCATAATCATGATTACTGACTATTGTAGGCAGGTGGTGGCTTGCCGCCCACTAGATGGGCCCCTCAAACGCGCCGACAATAGTTGCCGGCAAAGGAGCAACACCGGTGCGGGCGACTCAGGGGTGTCGAGAGGTGTGCTGCGCTTTCTCCGAAGTTACTCGCGTCGTTATGCCCTTTAACACTTCCACCCCTGGAGCAACAGCTCTGACGACTCCTCTCTGCACAGCCAATTAAGGCAATGCAGAGCTGAGAGCCCTGCGAGCCCTCTTGGGTCTCAACCCCGACCGATGAAGAAGCGTCGGGGACGAGGGTCTGACCGGCTCTCTGGAGCACTCGGGTCCGTTATTATTATTATTATTATTTTTTTCAATATCTTACAAGCACTTATCATTACAGGTTATATACCTAATGCGATGGCGCCGACATTTGAAAATAGCATGCAAATTTATAAAAAGATATACAGTTAAAAAAATAATTTGATAATTATTAATTTAATTTAACTTACAGACACAGGTATAGCACTTCATAGAACCGGAGGGTCATTTTTATGCCTACTACTACTACAAATGAAACTATACATCCGTGCATACGTCAATGTGTTTGTGTTCGCCTGCCAAGACACTCGACAAGGTGAGAATGTGGGAGTCGTGCAGGGACGGGAAATGAGGACGCATATTGCGCGGGTACCCTAGAAGTTTCCATTCTGTATGTCTCTCGCTTATATTATAAAATTAATAAAATCAGTACCTGGGTGACCGAGCTTTGCTCGGTCTGTTACATCTCAAACATTAACTATTTTTTTTAAAACTTGTCTAAAAACAGTACAAAATAAAAAATTATATATAAACTTGAACATTAAAAAAAAACAAAAGTAAGTCACCGAGTGTGATTCGAACCCGTAACACTCTTTCTAGCGGTCAGCATCCTTAACCACTGAGCTAAGCCGATGGCGGCCAGCGCGCCGAAATTAGCGACCATATTCTGCGTGGAAATAAAAACGAATGAAAACTCGAAAACACGCGTTTTCCCAAACATAAGACTAATCTAGATCGATTGTTTATCCCCAAAAACCCCCATATACCAATTTTCAGCGAAATCGTTAGAGCCGTTTTCGAGATCACAGAAATTTACAAGTATAAATATATAAATATACAAGAACTGCTCGTTTAAAGGTATAAGATGTTGCAGGACAAATTGAAAAGTTTACATTTTTATAGCCTTTTTGTTTGGTATCATTTACCAAACACATTTACAATAGGTACTAATTTATTAAGAAAATAGGTTAAAACCTTGAAGATTTCAGGCTCAGGAAGTATTCAAGCTATTTTAAAAGCAAAAATTCTCCAAATGCTAATGATCAAACCTACATTCAAAGTTGATTACCTGATTAACGTAGTTTAAACATGCAATGCAAAACAAAAAAAGACCTTGCTGAAATCAAGTAGAAAACATATGATTCAGTGATTATTAGTGTATTTCTTGTTTTAAAGTTTTCACTTATAAAAAAATTTGGTAATATTGATTCAGAGTCTTGCGGCTTTGGGCCTTTATTAGAGGCGCATGACCCAAAACACTATATATCTGCCCCATTAGGGAAAAATACGTGATGTTGTTTAAGATATGTGTGCCGTGTGGTTTCCGGCAGAGTAGAATAAGACCACTCCAAATCCTCCCGTGGAAGTCGTAGAAGGCAACTTAGGAAATACAAGCAAAGCTTAAAGCAACACATAAATAAGACCTCTGCAACCCGTCTGGCTAGCACTGAGAAAAACTTTTGCTGAGACGTCATTTTTATATTACTTATAGTTGGACCATTATGGGTCCGCATCAGGTGTTCGATTTTCTAAAATCAATTATACCCTATATATTGCTCAGGCTTAGGCAGTTAACAACTATATCACAAAAAAGTTTCATTTGAGTCCGATCAGTATTTCCGGCAATTAGCGTGTACAAACAGACAAGCAGAAAGACATTTATTTAATTTAATTCTTACTCTGTTAGTATGTCTCCATCGCTCCAAATATTTTTGGAAATATATTCAATGTACAGACACATTTTCTTATCTCAATAATGAATGTAGGTATAAAGCATTTCGGGGGATTCTTCCTTTATAACATATAGGTCATCTTTACCTTCGAATAAAACCAATTCACCCATAAAGACAGCGGAATAGTACACGGCAATAAATTTTTAATATGGCCGTTTATTGCGCACTTCTCCGACCTTTGAAGGCAATAATCTCCATTCTTCGTCCGATATATTGACTTGTTGCTAGAGTTTTTTACAAGTAAGCTGATAAACAATTGTTTTTATTTATACTTTTAAGTTACCTATATAACTAAAGGTAAGTTTATATTTATTTTGTAAAAAAAGATCGTGACGGACGAATTGAAAACCTTCTCCATTTTTGGAAGTCGGTTACAAACTATAGATATAACAAAGTATAAATTCTTATATAGGCATAGTTTGAGGCACATTCATGTTTTTACTCTGAGTTCACAACTTAAAATATCTCAAAAATATATGAATTTTCCAAGCACCCGTTGCACTGGGCAACATTTCTCATTGAGGCAACCTCGAGCTGTGGATAGCCACTTTAGGATGTGGGATGCTTTTTCATTTTAAAAACTTAATAGCGCGTTTTAGTTTCATATATAAACATCGACATCTACGAGTGATGAGTGAGGAAAGATCCGTTGCGCCATCTATTATTTGCCAGGAAAATTACAAAACTCCGACTTTCGAGAGATAAGTAACTGAGAACGGCTGAACCCATTTTCATCAAACATAGCTATTATCCACCGCATGGGAACTTGCTTTTGCGTAAAACCGCTTCGAAATTGGTCCATCTGTTCAAACGCTACGATGCTACAGATAGTCAGACACTAGCGTCTAACATAAACCTCTCTCTTTTTTGTCGGGGGTTAATGAAGTTTTTAATTTTCCTTCTCTATATATTGGCAAATAATGTTAAATCATTTTTGTAATTTTGTATACTGAAGACTACATTTTTGTGACCGGCTTTACAATACTCTTTATTTTTTAGATTTCTGATTATCTGAAGTATTTTAATGTTAATGTACTGAATTCAAGTTTGATTTCCATGCCACGAGTAATGTAAAATAAAAACCAACTTTTACTCCCTCGTTGTTTGTTTGATTTTAATAATTTACCGCTGCGCCATTGAGATGTCGCGTTTACAACATTTCGATCGCATTCTTTTTTCTTTATTGGTGTTCTATGGTGTAAGAGACTGGATTACATAAGACGATGTTGAATTGAGGTTTTGTAGCCACGCGTGATTTAAAAAATAAAAATAAAGAACAACTTTTGTCTTTTCCATCCTAATTGATCCTGCGGCATAGACATGATCCCTATAAGTTTGTTCCTAAACCAAACAAATAATTGTATTTTTTATTAAAACTAACGTGAGACACAGACATTATTATAATGAGTTAACGGGTTGCTTACGTATAGAGTTAGTTCCTGCCGACATATTTCGACCTCATCCGGAGGTCTTTATCAGGGCGAATGTGACTAAAGACCAGGGCCGAGATGAGGATCCGGAGTTCTTCATCGAGCTGAATGTGACTAAAGACCCGTGAATTCAGTTCTTTAGTCACATTCAGCCCGATGACTAAGGTGAGGACTGTATACGTGAGTAACCCATTAACTCATTTTAATGACAATTATATTATAAAATTTAACCTCATTGTAACGTTACCGACACAAATAAAGCTATGCACATATTGTGATGCGCATTGCAGTTTGCAGCTGTATGCACTGTCAAAAGTTACACAGTAACTCGGCAAGTTGGACCCATTGCAGCATAATGTTTGGGGCTGTCTGTCTATAGGTATATTATCTGCAGTGGTAGGCTTATTTTGTTACGAAAACTCAAATCTGAGAGGGAAAATGTACCTACTTATTTAGTAGCCAGTCGAGTAAATGAGTAGTTATAAAAACACATGGACTACAAACTGTAGATTTTTTTATATATATATATATATAACGTGAAAGGGTCGTCTGTAATAAATCGAACAACGGACTGTACTAGATCACTTTAGTATGATGAAATTAAAATAACGGTCAAAAGAAGAAGAAAAAATGGACTTTCCCATACAAATTACCCAAGCAGCTGCACACTTTAGTATGGAAATGCCAATTTTTTTTTGTGCTTAACTGTTATTTTAATTCCATAATTCTATACTGTTCTAGTATAGCCCGTAGTTCGATTTATAACGGGTATGTCACTTTCACGTTGTATAAACATATTTTACTAATATTGTTATATTTATATATTAATATAAATATAACAATATAATAATATTGTTATATTTAATATTGTCTGTACATGACGGTGAAATAAAAATACAGTGAGCAACGTGCTCACATTACATTCAAGATTAAGAAAGGGCAACGACCTTAGGAAAGACTTAGTAAGGGCATGTCAGTTATTTCTACTAAAACCAACTTACTTGTAAAAGCTAATAACTATTAAGAGTTGCTATACCTACTCCATTTGGTTAGGTATTCAAATAAATAAATAAATAAATTAATAATTAGGGACAAATTACACTGATTGAGCTAGCCCCAAAGTAAGTTCAAGACTTGTGTTATGGGATAAATAAATGTAAACATTCTTGTCATGTCTTTTTATTGTAATATACACTTTATAAATCAATAATTTTGCTAATTACAAAGTAATTATGTTATAAATTATATTTTACATAATTACTTTGTAATTTGCAAAGGTATTGATTTATAAAGTGTATATTTCAATAAAAGACATGTCAAGATTTTTTACATTTATTTTATTTAAATACTTAAATGGAGTATAGATACTTTAACCCTGCTTAGTAAACATTGCATTCGGGATTAGAGAGCGTGACGCTTTTATGTGTATTAAAAAGAATATATGGAAATTGTATCCTTAGCATAGTTTATCAGAGTCTAATATTTCTTTAGTAAAAATAAAAATATACAGGTTTTAGCTCCTGATTTATATAACTTTCTGCACCACCATGTTAGTTTAGTATAGTTTTATTGGTTTAATACTGAAGAATAACGAAACAAGCTTCTTTATTTAAAAAAATATCATTTGTCTTCAATTTTGATACGCAATGAGTACTATCACTTGACCGAGGTACAGTTTTATTACTGGTAGCAAATGATTTAATCCACAACATTGGATTAAATCATATGCTTTTGACATAAAGTTCATAACATAACATACATTCATGTAACTTTGCCACAAATGATTTGCGACAATTGATTTATTCTGATAATGTTTCTAAATTCATGACATCTCTAATCTTCTCTAATTCCAGCATTTTATTACGCATGGCCGTGCGACTCTTCTTTTAAGTATGTGTTAACTATATTTGTGTATAAGTCCTTATGCTACTCTGCTTTTTATTGACCGAGCGAGCGAAGCGAGCGAAGCGTCTCAGTTTCGAGATTGGCCAAAAATTCTTTTGTCCGTCTGTCTGTCTGTTCTCGCCTACAGGTCGCATTTCTTAACCAATTCTCATGAAATTTTGTAAGCAGATTCAGCAACAACATAGAATTTTTTTGTCGATCCTGTTTTTCGAAATTTTTCAAAATGGCGGAAATATTGGGGTTTAAAATTTTAAAATTGTCATATATCCGCCATTTCAAAATATTTTCAAAAATTTCATTAGACTTTTTTGTTGCCATTATAAAAACGTTTTTTTTTATTTGAACAACTTTTTTGTCTGAACAACTTCTTTATACGTTATACTTAAACGGGTTTAGGGTGACTCGCGAAGTCTAGCTGACTGAGCCGTGACGGATATACAATACAAATCTTTTTACAAATTATACTAAAACTATTTAAGGGTGAATTCAGTCCGGGTTACTGAACAACTTTCTTAAAAATACATACACCCTGGAGTCCACAAAGTAATTTCTCTGAATAACTATTATGGTTATTATTTTGAGTTTCATGAGTAGTTCTTTAAAAAAAAGGGATTTGCTTATTTTACGATTCGTTTTTTTTTTCAGTTTTTGCTTATTTTGATTTATTGTTGGCTTGTTTATTAAATTTAGCAATATTGTTGAGCGAATTTTCGTTCAATCGCTATCGCTGCTTGTCTGTGCTTCTGTAGTAGTATATGTAATTATGCTACGAACTAATAAGAGATCAACAGCAACCAAAGCACGCGAAGTAGCTTTACGAAGAGAGTAAAAAACCAATGAGCAGCGTCATAGAGCCATGGCAATACAAATAAACATATAAATGGAAACCCATTAATAGTTTTCTGGTTTTTCCAACAACGAGCTGAATTTGTCATTTGAAAAATGATGGATCATTTTTCGGTAAAAGACTACTGGTACAGAACTGAATTTCAGCATCACGGTAGACCATGGCATTGTATGGTTGGAAGGTGCTCCTGACATTTCAGAACTAGATCGAAAGTCGTTTGAAGAAAGGGCTGTGATTGGCAGCTTTTTTGGAAATTTGGTCACAACCATGAATCCGCTTATCGGTAAACCTGCACCGATAGTTCATCCGAATCAGGTACATTATTCTGAAATAATAATCGCGAGGTCTAAGTTCGTGGCGAACTACTAGTAATAAGTCGGTAGAAGTCAGTTTTCCTAAGTTTTACCCTGAAGACAAAAACGTATCTGCTTGAGTTACAGAAATATATATTTTAAAATACAAGCTTTTATTCCTTGGTACTATCAGATAAGTAAATAAAAGACGTCAAAATTAAATAAGATTCAGGAGCTGAAGGAATACTTTTGGGAAATCAGACGTTATACTTTTCTCGACATCCCCTTCTTACTGTAAGACTTTTATACCTAAATGATCTAAGTGTGCCAGTGGATTAGCACAGAATTTTTTTGTAATAGCTATGTCGGTTATTTTATACGGTCGGTTAGTATGGTAAAACTACTACATTAGTCTTATCTTTACTATCCTTACTAATATTATAAAGCGAAAGTGAGTTTACCACTTCACGCTTCAACCGCTGAACTTATTTAGATGGAATTTGATATGGATTGGATATAGTTTAATATAGGGAAGGGCATAGGATTTTATTCCAACGGGGAGCGAAGCCCACGGGCACAGATAGTAATAAAAAATCATTCTGAAAATGTTTGCTGAAGCCACTGAATTTTGAACTAGTTTGATCTTTGTTACTTTTTTATACTAAAGGAAAGATTTTTTTTTTAGGGTAGGTAACAAGTTAAATTGGAATATATTTTTTTTCTCAACTATTCCGTGATGTGTGCTGTCGTTGGTTTTTCAAAAACACAAATTAAATAGTTGCAGTCTACCAACCAATAGAAATTACTCGGGAAATAAAAAAAATATACAAACGTTAATGTGTGACGCGTGAACTCAAAGTTGAATTAAGAAATTACGGAACCCTACACTGTGCGTGGCCTGACACGCACTTAGCCGGATAATAAAGACTTCTCTCTCATCTTAGCGCGTTTCAAGTAGAGTTAATATACAAAACTCTTTTTGTAGAAAATAACGTTTATTCAAACTTTTCTATTTCTATTTCTATTTCTATTCGAGCTGTTTAGAAATACTTGTTCCAAAGAGAATGTCTAGCATTAAACCTTCTTATGTTGCAGGAAGGCGCTGGATGCAGGCCGCTTCCGATCGGTCGGTTAGGAAATCCTTGGGGGAGGTCTATGTTCAGCAGTGGATTTCCTGGGGCTGATATGAGATGATGATGAAACTTCCTATGGCTAATAAGATGATGAGGTTAAGAACTAAAAACAAATCAACACATACATTTCATGAAAAATTGCTGTTTAAATATGTGCGTAAAAGTACCTCTATACCTATAGGTACGGTCGTACAAGAGACCTACCTATCAACCTTGACAGTGAATACCTGCAACTGACATTGAACGAAACTGATTATTTTATTGAATAATAGTGCATCCTCCATCCTCCAGGCACATGCCATAACATAACGCTCATCGATTGTCGCAATCCAATTTTAAATTAAACGTTTCCTCTCGCGTGATATCGATTGAAAGTTTCTTTTTAAATTTATGATGAATGGCAATTATTCTGCAATTGGAAGTCGCGGTATTACTCTTAAAGTAAGTGTTTGATTCGGTTGGAACATAAATTACAAAAAATTGAAGCTCCTAAAAAACGCCAAAAATATTTCAGCCCCTAAAAAATTCGTGTCGGAATTTTTTAAAACCTTTTTCGCTTAGCCTCCACCAATTTCGTACCGTCCGAAAAGGAACTTCGTTCCAAAAAAAATATATTGTCCATCTACAGAGAACAACCGGGCCACCGAGCTCCTAAAACAATGTATAAATGTATTATGTATTTATAGCCTTTTCAATAATAAAGAAAACAAAAATATTTACCTATCTTTATATCGTTCCTTCTTATTTGTAAACACGAAAACAACATGTTACGTAAAAGTTAACATGGCTGTGTTCACGAAAATGGCGACTATTTTCTGTTTTTATTAGATCATTTATATATATTGGAATCCAAGGGAGCAGTCGCCTCTTGTGAAAGTGCAATGTCACAGAAACAGGGACAAACAAATGGCCCACAAAAATCTATAAAATCGAATAAATGTGTAACTGGCCAACACTGGTGTCATATTTCTCAGGCTGCCTAAAGGCATCTGACATAGCTTGACGACTGCCATGCAATGATAACAGCCGGGATCAACGGCTTATACGTGCCTTCCGAAACACGAAGGAGTTCCAGAACATTTTAATGCCACTTGTGGTCACCCATCCAAGTGCGGACCACGCCCGGTGTCGCTTTACTTGCGAAAGCGCTAGTAATGCGAACTCCTACCGGGCCACCGAGCTCCTTAATTAATGTATTAATGTATCATTAATGTTTTATGTATTTATACCCTTTTAATAAAGAAAACAATAATATTTACCTGTCTTTATATCGTTCCCTCTCACTTGTAAACACGAAAACAACATGTTACGTAAAAGTTTACATGGCCGTGTTCACGAAAATGGCGACTATTTTCTGTTTTTATTAGGTCTTTTATATATATTGGAATCCAAGGGAGCAGTCGCCTCTTGTGAAAGTGTAATGTCACAGAAACAGGGACAAACAAATGGCCCACGAAAATCTCGAGTACACTTTGCGAAGATATTTCGGTAAATTTGAAATGCCTAAGGTCATGTCTTACTTAGAAAATTCTAAGTCTTCATTTGTTTCAGAGATATTTAAGTTTTTTTCATGAAACCAAACAGGCATTCAGTGTGACCGGTGGAAATATATCCTACTTCTTACTATCCTACTTCCTATACTAATATTATAAATGCGAAAGTGAATTTGTATATTTGTTTGTTTGTTAGCACTTTACGCTTCAACTATCGAACCTATTTATATGAAATTTGGTATGGATATAGTTTGATACCCAGGAAAGGATAAAGGATAGTTTTTATCCCGAAATTCCCACGGGGAGCGAAGCCTACGGGCACAGCTAGTACACTATAATATTTCCATCGGTCTATAGAAAAATAGTTACGTTAAACCAATAGCCTCTTCTTCCTACGGTCTAAGGGTTAAAGTATGCTTCTTCGCTCGCTTCGTTTGCTTGAAAATACTATGAAACATTTACAAAGTAAAATTACCTTTGTTAACCATTTATTATGTTCAAACATGAGCGAAATCCGTCTATGGGTTGCCGAAATATCGGGTTCACGTGTTCATTGTTCGGGGCGAGCTTCTTTAATTTGTCTTGTCTGTCTTTTGATAAGGCCTTTTACTAAACAAAATTATGCGCTAAAAATAAGAAAGTTTGAATAATGTTTTTTCGGAAGTGATAAAGTAATAAAACTCCACCACATAAACTTCCTTACACGTGTCCGCGCCAATAACGCGTATAATTTTTCAGAAACAAAAAACAAACTTTTTTTGACTTCCGAAGTACGTATAAATCGGATTTATCAAAGTTTTCCGAAATAAAATTAGCCGTAATTTTATTTATTTCGTAAAGTTTCCAAGAAAACTCGGAGCTATCTGTTTATTTTCGTATCAAGTTCTTCGTGTCTAAATCGTGAACATTTAAAAAAAATATTCTGAATTAAAACAAAGATCATAAGAGTGAAAGTAAGTGGCTAAGTACCTAAATGTTTGTAAATCTAAAACAATGGCAAAACATGAATACCTATAGGAAAGAACCCAATGGTGTCAACAAGCTTTCTTTCACCATAAACAAAGTTGGATTGAATGTAATGTTTGTGAATTTAAAAAAAAATCTTATACATATAATATTTTTGGCGACCTCCGTGGCGTAATGGCCAACACGCTAGACCGCCAATTCTGGGTTCGATCCCCAGCCTACAACGAACGAGGCCATTTTCCAATTTGCCCGAAATTGGAAAATGGCCTTTTTCAAATTGTCCTGGGTCTTGGGTGTTTATTCATATATTTATTTATTATAAAATATAGTATCGTTCATTTAGTATCCTATAACACAAGTTAAAACTTACTTTGGTGCTAGCTCAATCGGTGTGATTTCTCCGTATATACCTAATATCAGGTAAAATCCCTTGTTTCCATGAATATTCTCTCAAATTACAGAACCCATGTCTTTTACTCGTAAGGTAATATGAGATAAGGCATGTCATTTCGCTTCGTAATGCGCTCGGTTTACAAATTAAAGTCATTCATCTTATGTCTGAGCACGTGTGGCCTGGGCCACAATTTTCTTTTATATATTTATTTGGAATACATTACATCATTAGCTCCCAATCGCTCGTTTTCGAAAATCTTGGGGGAAGACTATGTTCAGCAGTGGAGAGATATCGCGTAACATATATATAAAGAAAATAAGAATATTATGTATAGAATTAATAACCTCCTCATTGTTTAAATTCAGCTTAAAAAGATTTTTAACAAAGTACATTTTAAACAACAAAAAAAGTTTTATTCGAATCTGTCCAGTATTTCCGGAAATTAGCGTGTGCAACAGTCAAATAGACAGACATTTTTTTAAATTCCTACTCTATTATTATCTATCCATCGCATCGCCCCAAATTTTTTTAGAATCATGTTCAATGCAAATACCCATCTTTTCGCTGTTTTATCATACCTATATGTATAGATACCAAGATTGCTCCCAAAGAAAACAATTGTCAAATTGACGTCCTAAATAACCTCTTTATGTTACCACGATCTTGCATTTAAACTCGGTATATTTATACTATCTACAAATAACTCCCAATGCTTTATCGACCACGGCAAATGCCCGCAAATGCAGTAATCCTTGTGGAAACACCACGCTTGACAGTAACAAGACTCCGCGTACCCTCTTCCCTCCCTACTGCGCTAACGGAAAACAATATATTTATTGAGGAGAATTTATTATAGGAGAATAGTATGTTGCACCCTTGTTATCGCCTACTAGTAATAATTCTAGTAGGTAGCAAGCGACACAAAAGGACAGAACTGCATTACGTTTTATTTAAGTAATTTATTACTAAAATATGTTTTCCTTCCAAGAATTATCTTCGTAACTTTAGCATTCAAATTAGCATTGACTGGGAAAAGCTCTTAAGCTCTAAAGTCCAAAAGATTGAATTATTTAGAAGTATTAAGACTCAGGACGGACTTACGACTAGTAAATAATTTTTCAAAACAAAAAAATTTACTTCACCCCCAAACTACACTACTGATTTTGATAATTTTTTTATGGACTACCACGCAAGTACACCCTTTCAAACAAAAAAAAATTTTTTCAAATCTTCTTGGGGTCTCCAAATAATCGGTGAACATACATAAAAGTGGAGAGGGTTTCGTTCAATGCCAAAGTTAACTACTACTAGCGCTATCTAGTGAACCATTTACCTTAAGTGAAACATATCTTCCTTAAGTGAAGCATATTGAGTTTACCATTCAGTTATTTTCAATTAATAGAAGTTTTCTTGTAATCTACAAGCAATGATTCGGAGATCATGAGGGGAATGTTCTATTTTCGTCTTCTTTCACGAATTTAATAAAAACTATTTATTTTATAATAATTACAAAAATATATTTGAGATACTCATAACGAGCCCTTTCATCTACACTAATATTATAAAGAGGAAAGATTTGTTTGTTTGTTTGTTTGATTGTATTGAATAGGCTCCGAAACGACTGGATCGATTTTAAAAATTCTTTCACTGTTGGATAGGTATGTTATCCCTAAGTGACATAGGCTATGTATGTGCCACGGGCGAAGCCGGGATGGACTGCTAGTTAGATATATAAAACCAGTTCATATCGGACTTCTTTTTTTAATTGAAACTTCAAAGTATCACAAATTCGTCGCTATAAATTCTTTCATGTTTATTTACTGTTGTTAATGATTTTATTTAGCAAATAAAAAAAAATCGTACATCTTCTCTATTAAATTCAAAAGCAGTGCATTAATAATATCGTAACTATTTAATAATACTATGTAGAAAACACGACAATTTAGTATACGTTCAATTCCACAGAATCCTCAGAAAACGTACATAGGTTACAATTACAATACATTATATATTTATTATTTTTTTATTTAATTTTTTATTTAATTACAAAATTGCTGTCGAACAACTGTAGCGCCGATTAAATGTTATGTCGGTCATATGTCAACGGTTTGTCGCACAACTGTGGTACTTTCTATAATAAGCTTAACCTATGTCAAGACGACTCAATACATCGTTCCCCGGGAATTATTTATTTCAATATTCCCTGGACATTCCTTAATAGTATTGACTTCCGTTGAGTATTGACAGTTTATCAGTGATGTAACGTGAAGAAAAATGGTTTGTTGTACATGAAAATGCCAATGTTTTTACTTGCTATGTTGAATGAATGAATGAATGAATGAATGAATGAATGAATGAAAAACTCTTTATTGCACCAATATACAAGAGAGAAAAAATATACAATAGAAAATACTTATACGAAAAATAAATTAGGTACAATGGGCGGTCTTATGTTATGATATGTGCTTAGTGTATTGTATATGTTTAGTTTTTTGGTTTTTCATTTGTGTATGTGGCCAACACTGGTGACAACGACTACCATACAATAATGTCAGCGGGGACCTAACACGTGCCTTTACCAGCTTATACGTGCCTTTCGAATCACGGAGGAGCACAAATTTTTTTATGCTACTTGTGGACACCCATCTAAGTGCGGACCACGCCCAGTGTCGCTTTACGAGTACTTGCGAAAGCGCAAGTAGTGTGTATTCACGCCGGGCCACCAAGCTCCTCATATGTATTTAAAGTAAACATTTAATGATCTATCAAAGTAAACATATTATGATACTTCCTGCTATTTATTCAACCTATGAGTGATGTTTTATTAACTTTAGAATAATATCTGGTTAGACAGAAAAGACAAAATATCATAATAGATAAAAGACACTATAAAATATCTCAAATAATTAAAAATATATCCTACAGGATTTTGGTTACTATATTAAATGTCTACGAATGCCATTTTAGACTTAATATATACATGCTTATTTCTTATTCTTACTTTGACTTGAGATATGGAATGGAATAAATCTTACAGTTTTCAAAGGATTCCAAAGAACTTATTGAATTCCTATCCTGTGCCTATAATCTGCATCATGAAGTGCTTCGCTTTTTTAAGTTTCAACCTCGTTGGTTCGTTATATAGTTTAGTGTTGCAAGCAATAGCATAAAATATCTATATTCTATCAATACTATCGATCATCGGAAAACAATTACAATATCGATAGGACTATCTATAGTATCGATAGTAAAGGTACTATTTGTATAAAGAACGTATGGATAGTATTATCTAATATTGATATTACTGTATTATCGATAGTAAATAGTTGTTAAAGTATCGATACTATCGACAGTACCTAAATTCAATGGTATCGATAATATCGATAGTTTTACCTTTCATCAATTAGCAAACTATTGACAATCGATATCGATAGTCCTAGCGACATTGTGACTGATTTTCGAGGTCAACTTATCGATAGTTATGCAAGACGACCTCCGTGGCGTAGTAGTCAACATGCTAGTCCGCCACCCATAGGTCCCGGGTTCGATCCCCGGTCAGGGCAAGTTGGAAAATGGCCTTTTTCAAATTGTCCTAGGTCTTGGATTTGTATCTATATATGTATTTGTTATAAAATATAGTATCGTTGAGTTAGTATCCCATAACACAAGTCTCGAACTTACTTTGGGGCTAGCTCAATCAGTGTAATTTGTCCCTATATATTTATTTATTTATTATTTATAATGCTAATATAGTTTTATTTTTTCGTGAACAACCCGTTAATATTTCTATCCTACGACAAATTTTAGCCCTATAACCCCTTGAATACCAGAATAGTCAACAAACTTTAAATAGCAATAAGCAAATGGGCTCCATGGATTCAACGGACCGAATTTAGCAAAATTAACGGACAAAAGATCTTGCGTTGGGTGCTCATGACATGTATAAACCCAACTCCCTGGTAAAGGGACTAACCACTGGAAATTTTGCGCTGCATAACATTAAGAGTGCTCTTTTAAGCTTAAATATTCCAAATGTTTTTAAAACCTTTATATATTTTAAATGTATCATTAATAGTTTTTTTTTTATGTAGTTGGCCATCACTGGCCCCTTGAGCAACCATATTTATGGCATGACAAGTTTTGATTCCTGTATTGTGCTTAAAAGGACGAGTATAAGATCAAATTAATCACTGTACAACATTTTTTTATCAAAACATATTAGAACAAAAGGTTGTAAAGTGATATTTTATTACTATGTGATTTGAATTATTTTGTGTGATTCCGCCACCAGTTAGTTCATGCAAACTATTGCCGGCTAATCCGGCTATTGATATTTTTTTAATATAAATATTGTATGCGTAGGTACCTTAAGTATCATGTATCTATATCAATCATTTAAAAGTTTATAATTTTAATTTTACGATATGAGGTAAGATAAAAACCGGCCAAGTGCTAGTCGGACTAGCACACGAAGGGTCCCGCCCGTGCCATTTATAAAAAATCACGTTTGTGATGTAGGAGCCTCACTTAAAATATATTTATTTTAGTCTGTCTTTAGTATTTGTTGTTATAGCGGCAACAAAAGTACTTACATCATCCGACATCAGACAAACGGGCAATCGGACAGACGGACGGACAGACGGAAAATGGAGTCTTAGTAATAGGGTTCCGATTTTACTCTACAATTTATTCATGGTTTGGATTCTTAACAATTTGACAGTGAAAAACGCATTGTATGAGTTTTCCAAAAAAAAACACACACGGTGCGTTTTCCTCATGTTTTTCTACTATGAGAAACCAGTTAAAAAGAAATGAAAAATCTACCAAAAATACTATATCTCTGTCATACATAGGTATTTGGATTTGACTAGATAGTGTCGACACAAGTTATCGAAGCTAACTCATCGACCGGTTCCGATCCGACTCGCATCGGCGCATCGTTTTCAATTTTAATCATCGACTTCATTCGACCGTGAATCTTGTGACTGCAGAGCTATGAAAGTTTAGAGTAAGCATTTTAACACCCAAAGTTGGAAGAGTCAACCGTCACTTGTAGTGACAAAAATCTAAGTGTGAAGCACGTCTTTGGGTTTGTTTGCATGCAGAAGCGCTTGTAATGAGTTAAGTTTCAAAAAAATATACTTATATTTAGTTTGAGATTAAAACGTACGAGTATCTATAAAAATTAACAGTAAAAACTAACGTAATAAGTCGAAAAGGCAGACTTATGTTTCTATTGCTTTAGATGATTATTGTCAGGGTAAGTGTTGTCTGGTTACTTTACATGAGTAAACCATTTAGCAATATTTATAATGAATTAGTTATTATAAAATAATAATTAATCTCTAAGATACCTTACAATAAATTGTTTAATCTTAAAAAAAACAAGTATGTTTTGTAAATTTGCTACAGGTACTTATACTTACCTGAGTCGTTTAGCGAATGATAGTAACTTCAGGCTTCCTTTTGTTTACACTATTTATATGCTCGCAGAATAGTGTTTACTCCAAGAACGGAATCGTAGATCGCGGGCGATAATATCGAGTCCCTAACATAGAATCAAGCTAGACTTATGTTGTCTAATAAAACGTTCGTATGTCACTTATGACTTAAACATAGTAGAGTATATGTATAAGTAGGTCTATTTTCTGTGTACTTAGTAGGTACCACATAAATGCGCTGCCGTGTGGTTTCCGGCAGAGTAGAATTGGACCATTCCAAGTCCTCCCGTCGTGGATGTCGTAAAAGGCGACTTAGGAAATACAAGCTAAACAAAGCTTATAAACATCAATGATACCTTTCCAATCCATCTTGCCAGAGAGAAGAGTATAGGCCAAGTCCTCTGGCTGCTCTGGTAAATGTCTGTGGTAGTAAAGAGAGGGTCGTGTTCCTGCAGTGGAGACAAAAAGACCTGATGATAATGATGATGATGACCATATAAATATTATCGAGTGGCTTTTTGAAATAACTTTCTGCTCATTTAATTACTATGGTGTTGCAATTTTATTAAGTTTTATAATTCATTACTGCACCAAATATGAAACAGTTATAAGTTAACTTATTTAAATAAGTTACGCAGTACTATAATCCTTAAACATTATACAATGTCCTTTTTTATTAAGTACAAATATTTTAAGGGGTGAATCAGACCATCATTTTGAACAACTTTTCCCAATAAATGTAAATCAAAATAGGAAAAAAAAATTTTAGGTTTTCATAGAAATCGAAGTAGTCACGTGATATCATTACTATGGAAAATAAAAATTATTTTTTCGTATTTCGATAAAAATTTACTGGGAAAAGTTGTTCAAAATTATAGACTGAATCACCCCTTAAAATATTTGTACTTAATAAAAAAGGACATTGTATATCCTCAGTGCAGTACTTCTATAAATAATTAACCATACTACGATTCCAACAAAACTTGCATACAAAAATGATGTGCTGATTATCCTATAAGATACGAAAAGCAAAAACTTCACGCTGCAATAAATTGCATTTCATCGTTTACTCTCTTCAAAGGCTCACTTGTTTTTCTACTAAATAATTATTCAAAACTAAAAACCGACTTAATTCCCAAACTCTCAACCGATTTATATAAAACTTCTATGAGACCACCTGACAAGTAGGTATACCCTTTCAAACGAAATATTTCCTAAATCGGTCCAGGCATCTTTGAATAAATTGGTGAACATACATAAAATAAAAAATAGCGACAAATGGATGACCTCCTCCTTTTTTGGAAGTCTGTTAAAACTAAAAATATTCAGCACTAAGCGTACACAATACTAACGTGGTATAGCTTTTCCACGTTAATTTGGCGATCTGGTAACGCTTTTATACAGCTTTATCACCTTGTAATAAAATCATTACCTTCCACCAGACACAAACGAAGCTAAGCCGATATCAAGAAGCACTGACTCAAAGATTTCCCTACCTATCAATTTATTAAGTTAGGTCGACATGAACTAACTAATGTTGCCGCTCGATCAATCAATCGAGTATAGATCCTGACTTAACAACGAACAAACTCTATCAATTCTGTTGTTAGTATTTTTTTTTTATAATACGAAATAATATCAATACTATCGATAGTATTAATAGTTTGTTTGTCGTCATTAATCGATACTTATAGTATTGATGGTTATCAATAACAATGCTTCTAAAACAGCTATAAATAGTTTGGCATTTTTTGATTGATACTATCGATTTTTCGGCTACATTAGAACTAGTTGAATAAATAGATACAATCAAACTGATTTAGCTAGCACCAAAGTAGTTAATGCTTGTATTATGAGATATTATGTCAACGATACCTTGTTTTTCTAACAGTCATATAACACCTAAGGCCCAGCTTAGTTTGATTTTTTTTAATAGACTTTAACAAATTCTGGGTACGGATCGAACTTAAAACCCAAAATCCAGAGTAGCGTACTGGCAAGTAAGCCATAACGTCACGGAGCTCAATATATTATTATCATATAAAAATAGACCTCTCCAACCCATCTGGCCAGCGTGGAAAGTGTAGTCCAACTCCTCTGGCTGCTTTGGCCAAATGTGGCTCTGGGAGTAGTACAGAGAGAGTGGTTCTGCTGCGGAGACAGAAAGACCTGATGATAATGCTGATAAAAAATATATTTCAGTACGGACGTCGTGCTATCACCTTTTGTAAAAATCCGCGTCAGAAAGAAATCTATTTTATTCTGTTACATATACCTATAACTTACTAAGATATAGGCACAGATTACTAATAAGTTACTACATATAGGTACGTCATAAAGAATTTATAGTTTTTTTTTATACCGTGCTAACGAACTAAGCAAATAAACTATATGCATTACTTTGTATTGTAAAACAGTTTTAAATTGATATCATCGTGGGTGGTCATGTTGCAATACATAGTTGCGCATATAAAATGTTTAAGAATAGCTATAAATTTTCTAAATGGACTTTATTTGTAGTTTACCCCTGCGGTGACGAGCGACTATTAGGCGCTAGGTTCGCAAGGAAAATCGCTTAGCAACATTTTAAAAGTAGATTACTCGTCGTCCTAGATATGCCAAGCAACTCGACTGAGTATCCCAGAATTTTTTGGAACGAAGTTAGATTTCGGACGGTACGAAATGAAGTGTAAGGTAATTTCACAAGTTTGATTATTATATCGATAGCTTAGTCGAGACAGCGTATGCCTGAGATAATCTAATTTATTTTTTCAAATTTAATTATTATTGTTGGAACGTAGTTCCTTTTCGGTGAAGTTACTTCATCCCAAACGAGTATTCTACGACACACACACTTTTAAAGGAAATGCTTAATTTTGGACCAAACTTACTTTAGCTAAGGCGTAGTTGACCGTTACGTTTCTAATTTAAAGTAGAGCTATTTTATCTCTCTCTGTAAATATCATAAAGGGCCAAAGTACACATTTCTTATGCTACAACTGCTTCCTAGAAAAAGGTTGACGTCAGTTAGGCTGTGAGTCTTTGTGGTTGGACTAAAAAAACTGGAAAGCGCAATACGGAGCAATGAAATATACTTACAAGTTTGCTTCTTCATGATTGACACGTAAATACAATACAATACAATACAATACAAAATCTTTATTGCACCAAAATACATTTACAATTTTGAAACACTTATTAAATGACAACATGTAATGTGGTTACAAGAGGCGGCCTTATCGCCGAAGAAATCTCTTACAGGCAACCAAAAAGAGAAGGATTCCGAAATTTATAATAAGATAAATACCTAAACATAAGTAACAAAAATATATCTAAAGTTTACAAAAGATGCTCTATGCTAAAAAGTGTCTACGAAATGGCGAGATATGTTATATTTTTGTCACATTATTTTCCCTATTTCAGTAATATTTTGAGTGAGCACCATTTGTTACCAGAATTACTGTCATAAAAGCACAGGTGAGACCCCATGAAAACATTTGTCAGTCAAATAACAATCCTTTTCCAACGGATTTATATTTTTAGGTAGAATAAAGGATACTAATATCCAATATTTAATGATTCGTTAAATCACTGCGAAAATTTATAAGCTTATATATTCTTTTGTAGCGAAATCTTTTTTATAAGTTTATGTCGGGTGATTTCATCTTGTGATTTCTTAGAAACCTGTTTCGGAATAAAAAGGTGTAGATGTCAAGAAAGACGAGGTTTACTTTGTTCTAAGTAAAATCCATTACTCACTACTTCACTTTTTTGCCTTATATTTTCTTTATTACGGCTGTATTTATGAATAATATTCATCATTTAAGTATATTTGAGTAATTAAATTATAGTTTTTAAAGAGAAGAGATGGAAAGAAACTTATCATGGCGCCTGGCTATAAGGTTTCGTATCATATCAATATATCTTTAAGTTTAATCAGTAATTAGACCTTTACCATAGAATAAATACTAGTACTCTTTATAGGCACTTTTATTTGTAACACTTTTTTTGTTTCTTTTGAAAAATAAATTGTGAAAAGTAACATAGGTAAACTGTTTCGATTAAATTAAATTATTAAACCTGTATTTCAAATTAGACATCGAAGATAAGATATTTTTCATTAAAAAAAAAAGTCCTACTTAATGAGGTTATGTTGTTTTATAGCTGAGTTCCATCGAATATCTCCCGGCTCCATCATCAGAAAAGCTCATTAACTTCATAATATTGTATTATTACCCGACTTCAATAAGTATTCAAAATTTCAGCTAAATCAGTTGAGGATAATTGGTTGAAATTGCAAGATTTGATCTAAACAAACATTCATAAATACAAACAAAATACATTACTAGTTAAGTAAAAGCTTGTGATAAAAATATAAAAAGCTTCGTCGTGCGTATGTATGTACTGTAACAAAAGGTCAAATAATCTCCTTGTGTGGGGTATCGACCACTGTGGACTGCGTCAAATGTACGTTTGGCGTGCCACAGGTGTCAAGATTCCGTATGGTTTCGTAGTGAGGTGTAACTGAATATCAGCTGCCTATGGCTGCTGCTATGGATGTTGGGTACAGTACAGAATATTTAAATCGAATTCTGTTATCGTTTCCCACAGGAGATAAGGACCTAAATAATCTTTTCCAGAACCTGTATTTATGTAACGTTTCTGAAAAACTTTCATAGCGCGATGCAGGTTTTTCACAGTTATTTCATAAAAAAATTATGTATACTCATTTTTTAAATAACATAAGTGAAAATACATGGAATACAAACTTAAATCTATTTGTTTTATTTTCAAGTTTACTTGATTCAATTAAAAAAAAAAGAAATGCCTCTTATTAGAATTACATCAAAAGACTAAACTAGATGGCAGCACATAGTTCTTCAGTAATATAATTCAACAAAGTATTTATGAAATGTTCTTTTATAATTTATAAAAAGAACAATAAACACGATCAACTACAAAATTAAATGAAGCTAAATACCTAGCGTTTGTAAAAAATAATATTTCTTTTAGAGATCACATAAAGTTATCTAATACCCATGGTAACAAGAGATGACGCCGTAAGATATCAAAGACCTGTGACATCATTGTCTTGATCCTTATACAGTTTTTACATAAGTTTTATGACATTTATTCGGGATAAGAATTTTTCATTGCATTCACTCGCCAGTTTCCAAAAATGAGCAATTTTGACTGAAAAGGAACACAGATAGTAAACATAGTTTATCAACGTTTCAATACAAACACAAAGTATTGTTGTTCAAAAATTTATGAAGCTCGTAACGTGGTTATTGCTAGCACTTATATTGCTCTTCTCCGAGCCATTGTGGCTCGTTTAGCTCCAGCACAAATTAGTAAGAACATAGAAAGATACATAAATAGTAGTGTTGCCGCTCGATAGTCCACTACGGATAGCGTATTGATAGACTATCGGTATTTTAAGCAAAACTGGTATTGTTGATATTATCGATCCTGACGACATACAAACATATCAAAATACAAAATATCGAAAGTATTGCTTTTCATAATACATAAACTGTTGGCACTAACGATGGTACATAAAATATAGACATTATCGATAGTAACGATAGTTTATGAAAAACAATACTAAGTATCAATACTGTCGATACTTTGTTCGTCGTCAGGATCGATACTATTGATAGAATTGTTGGTTAGCGATAGTATTGCACTAAAGGGCCTATATGTTTGGTATTTTTCAATTAAAGCTATTGATATTAGGCAACACTACAACTATTATAGTAACACATTCCCAAGAAAAGTTCTAAGATGTTGTATATAGCGAACGCATTGCATGAAATCGTAAATACTCTCTTTCTTTTTCCTTCTCCACCCACATGCAATGGTACTAGTGGGAATCCTACTATCCTACTAATATTATAAATGCGAAAGTGAGTTTGTATATTTGTTTGTTTGTTTGTTACCTCTTCACGCTTAAACTACTGAACCGATTTGGATGAAATTTGGTATGGATATAGTCTGAGACTCGGGGAAGGACATAGGGTACTTTTTATCTCGGAATTCTCACGGGAAGCGAAGCCCGCGGGTACAGCTAGTCATCCATATTTTCTCTTGCTACGCGTGAATATGATAGCAATAGCCAGGGTATTAATTGAGGAAAAACACATTCATAACCACAGATTTGTACGAGAGTTATTTTTAAATCTCTCATCTGTATTCATTTTAAGGAAGGGGATCGATACTACTGCCGTAACTACATTCATTTCTCGATATTGCTTACTTACTCAAAGTGAAGTATATTTTTAACCGACTTCAAAATAGGAAGAGGTTATCAATTCATCGGAAATTTATATAATTTTAAGCATTTCGCCGATAAATCGAAGACACCTGAATTAATTCGGAAAAGTCTTTTTTTGTTTATAAGAGAATACTTGCCTGATGGTCCCAGCTAGCCAGAAAATTTTATCAAAATCGGATGTGAACTTAAGAGTTGAAGTCGGTTTTAATTTCGAAAAATTATGTAAAGTCAGATGTCATTAGTTCCACTGAACGGTTTTTTAAGGAAACCAACTTGTGCATTCAACCAGTAAGTACGCCTGACATTTTCTGTTTCCTGACCGTTGCTTCTTCTGTTCCCACTATTTTGTAGTCCAGCTAGCAATAACGCAATGCCGCCGTTAATGTTATGTGCTCTTTATTTACCTTAATGCTTCCCCTTTAGTGGTTTCTAGGTTTAAAAAGAAGTAATTTTTAGAGAAAAGAGGTGACAAGGATATACGGGTACTTATTACCCGACTGTGTCAGAAGAAGGGTTATGTTTTTCGAGTGTATGTATGAGTAAGTTTCTCTACTCAAAAAGCTTGATGGAATAAGCTTGAGAGGTGTCGTTAGAGTAGTTTTAATTCTGGTAGTGACACTGTGTATAGGTATAGATATAATCTAAAAATCGACACCATTTCGCTCCTAAACTACACAACTGATTTTAATAATCATGGGTGACGGGATATACTAGATCACTTTAGTATAATTAAATTAAAATTACAGTCGAAAACTATAAAAAAATCGACATTTTCATACGAAAGTGTGCAGCCACCCGGGCAATTTGTACAGGAATGTCGAATTTTATTTTTAGTTTTTGATTGTTATTTTAATTTCATTGTGATTTAGTATATCCCGTGGTTTGATTTGTTATGGGTTTGTCTACTTCACGTTGTATAGTAAGCAGCAGTCCTCATAGTGCGTAAGAACGGTACGTTCCCGCCCCTTGTCACAAAAAAATGGGTGCTAAGCCATTTGTACACACAATAGCTTTCTCAAATTTCGGGGATCAGTAAATAGTCCCAAATAGAAGCAGGTAACAATTCCAAAACGCGATATTAAAGTTTTCGTAAATCCTAGCTTAAATACTATTTTGAATTTAAGATCGTGGGCGTCCGTTTCTTCGCGTTGAACCAGTGCGCGGGAGCTGGTCTAATTCCTGTACATGACGGATATGGAAAATTTCCGTATGACCTTGACCCCAGTGTCTACCTCTTTAGAGATGATCCAGGCATTTGGCTTGGCACTAAGTGCATGCCTGGTAGTCCCACCACCAGCGACGAAGAAGTTTTGACAGCCTTTTGGCCTTGGTTTTCCTGAAACGTGCCAATTCGAATATTTTATTATGTTTTATCCGTGCTTCGGAAGGTACAGTGGGCCACATAGAAAAGTATACCACTAATAGTACAATTTAGTAGTACCGAAAGTAAAGAGGTAGTGTACTTTTCTATGTGGCCCACTGTACGTATAAGCCGTTGGTCCCGGCTTTCATCATTGTATAGCAGTCGTTAAGCTATGTCAGATGCCTTTAGGCAGCCTGAAAAATTTGACATCAGTGTTGGCCTTACACACACGAAAACCAAACCTTTTTTGCTAACACTAGGAACACTTCACAGACTACAAAACTCATTGATATAAAAAGTCCAAAAAACCATGTAAATAAGTAAATGTCAATAGGTAAATGTTGAAGTCAGATCATTTACTTACAGCTAAGTTTACTGCCGCTTCCTAAGCGCAAGTACAGAAGAAGCGGCAACAAACTGTACTGCAGTATTTTCTCCAAAAACTATTAAAATTAGATATGTGGACTAAGAATAAATTGTTATGTCATAATTATTAACTAGGCATAATGCCAAATTTGAAATAAATGACAATTTGTAAATTTTGTTCTTAAGCATTTACAGAATTAACTCAAATTATGATTAGATTATAGTTCAAAATACTTGAGAATGTCCAGGCGCACCCTCGTTTATAGATCCTCGTGACCAAAGAATGTATCTAGTACAGTACAGATAATTTACTAACCCGACTATAACTAGGAGCAAGTCTGAGTATATGTAGTCGTAAATGTAAAAATAGGTACTTTCGGATTGAAAGACCTAATGCATTTTACGGAGAAAAACAGTACCTTCGTTGATAATTTTATTACCAAAGTGTAACCTACTGATAAGGTATAATTGATCACTTACCATGTGATAAAAACATTCAACAGAAGCTGCCATTATTCTTGCATGTGTAAGATGTACAGATGCAGGTGTGTTTTTACCTCTTTGGGGATTACTTCTTAAAATATATCTGATGATTTTGTTCAGCATTTAGTTGCCCTGAAATGTGAGGAATGAAAATTTATTTTTAATTAAAGATACCCGTAATGATTGTATGTTATGATCATCATCATCATTTCAGCTGCATAACGTTCACAGCTGGACATAGGATGTGATATAATTGTATTTTATGAAAAAGATAAATAGGTAAGTAAACTAGACTTCTCGATACTATAAAATGTAGGCACCTAACTGCAGGACACATTTTGTTTATTTTTTGTGTTTGTAATTGGCAACACTTGTGGCAGACTTTTCAAGCTACCGAAAGGCATCTAACATAGCTTGGCAGCTTTCAAACAATGATGACAACACGGTAGTCCGAACCATGAAGAGCAGAACACATAAAATGATATATTATTGTTAGTGACGGTTATATTCTTTTCTTGACTCAGACAGAACATAACTTATCGACAATCGACAACACAAAAATTACGTTTTGTATTTAGTTCACATACAATAATATAAGTAGGTACAATGTTTAACGAAAACGGGGTATCAACCCGAAAGGGAATAAACGAACTTACTAATCAATGTAAACAACTTTTACTATGGGACCATCCCTGAAATCCATGAAGACCATCCCGCAAAAAAACATGCAGCTCCATACATTTTGGCTTGGTACTCCATACATTTAATTTTGTATGGAGTTGCAGATTTTGTTGGCTCCTTGTTGGGTTAATATCTCTTTTCGTTTCTTATCAACTTATACACATTGTATAAGTTGATGGATGCACACACCGCATATCGCACTAAATACTGTATGTTTAAATATTAACGTTATAATAAATTGTCGGGACAAAGCTGTCTTAGCATATACTTAGCCAATTATTGAAAACACGGCAAAACTGGATTTCGTTTTTATTAATATATGTATAACATAGAAATTTAATATATAGGTAGAATTAATAATATAGGTATAACAATATTTAATAATATAGGTATAACATAAATGCACTTACAGTTTTTAATTTTTCATGAACGTACCGTTTTAAGCACTTTAGTAATGGTGTGCATTATTTTAAATAATGTATTGTTTATTGTTTAAAAAGTAAATTAAAAATGTACGAGTACGAACACTACTTTGTTTAAATTAACGAGTAGTACGGGGGTAAGCAAATTAAAAGTTCATGTTCATTTACCCTATTTTTTATTATATATAATCGATCATGCTTGTTTAAATGGTTCAAGTAGAACACTGAAGGTGGCGCTGATTTCCTATCAATCAATTGATTAATTTTGAGCAAATGATTAATTGAAAACAAAACATGACAAAATCTATGTTAAATTTACGTATTTCAGACAATAATGTGTGTAAATTATACATAGGTAATATTTTTATGGTAGTTTGTTTTCGATGACTTAAAAATAATGAATAATGAATAAGAATTTAGGAAAAGCTAAAAAATTATATAAAATTAAAATAAAATTGTTTTTTTTGAATTTTTTAATTGGTATGCGCTTTATTTAACTATTTAAGTACCTACTTATTGTTCATGAAATGTTTGTTTTTAGTATATTTATATACTTACACAGAAACTACTACAAGTATAATCACAATCTTTTGTTTTTTAAAATAAAAATAAAATGATTTATTTAATATATATTTTTTTAATTTCTCTTATTTTACTATAGGTACTGTTTAGAAAAATTTACAGCAAATGATTGGTCCTATCCTAAAACGCGCTTTCACAGTTTTTATTCTAATGAGGTGTAAATAACCATAATAAAGGCACTTCATTGGGTGTCTCGCTCTTCTCGGGCAGTCTCACGTTAGTGGGGCAACGAAATGACAAGTTTGAATTATAACGTATCCGAGCCTTACACTGTGCCTTACTTAGTGTGCAGTTCCCAAATTTCCTGAGCTGCTGTGGCAGATTTAAGGGGGAGGGGGAAGAGGTGAGCGCCGCACCTTCTTCTCTGCCCTCCTGGTCGGAGTTCAGATTCCTGTTCTCGCCCACACCGCAGAAGAGCAATATTGACACCCTTTTTTGCTTTTTTTTTACACTAGCTGCGCCACGCGGTTTTACCCTCGGTTAAAGTAGCCTATGTTTAATCCAGGAAGTTTAATTCAGAAAGCTGAAGTTTTTTCATTCCTTATTTTATCAGAATTCGTTCAAACAATCATACAGACACACACACTCACAAACGTACGTCTTTATAATATAGGTGTGTTTACGTCTAAAAATAGACTGAAACTATTAAATGGTCTATTTTAGTCCATAATGCTGAACAACTTTCTTCAAAATTTTTTATTGAAATGAAAAAAAAATCTTGCCAAAAAAACTTGTATCAGCTGACCGGTAAACTTGTGTAGGATTTCAAAAAAATATTTTCGTATTATTCCTCGGAAAAATTTGTTTCATATGACTAAATTATTTCATTTGTAAGACCTTGTGTAGATTAAAGGGTATAATTTTAAGAGTTTCGCAGCCACAATGACTATTATTAGTATAATGGGACTTACGCCATCTTTAGATATATATATCTATAAAGTAATATTGTATATGACGTGTAACAAAATATACTCAAACTATTCTTAAAGGTAAATTCATTCCATGATACGGAACAACTTTCCTCAAGGAACACATATCGAAATATAAAAAAAATGTAGAAACTGGGATCAGCTCATCGGTCAACTTGCATGGGCCAAAAATTATTTTTCATATTTCGTTCCTTTGCCAAACAACAAACATGAACTGAATTTACCCTTAAAATAGTTTCAGTATATTTTGATAGGCCCTATATAGTATTTTTTTTTGCTTTATTATTATTGCATTTTAAATTCACGGTGTTTAAAATGTGATTAGGTAGTATTTGAGACAGTAAAATATGTCACGGACTTAACACCGTGCTATAATGTGCTCTAATTAATAAAATCGCATAGGTCTAGAATATAGTGTATTTACAATGTAATAACAACAAAGAAAAAGGGATCAATATTTCATTAACTTAGAATCAGCTGCGAACTTGTAATCCTAGTTAAACTAGAATTTTCTGTACCACAGATGGGTATCAGGCATCAAAGTTTTCTCGTTGATTTGAAAAGTTTCTTGATGCAACCCTAACTCGTCTACAACATAGCAACTGTACTTAAATTAAAAAGTTAATTTAATTGAGTAATTTGAACTTCATCATTTATAACTAAAAACCTTTAATATACATAAAATCTAACTTCCACATAGGTACCTAAAAAAAAATTGGTTGCCTGTAAAGTCGGTATACGGGCGAAAGTTTTACGTGACAACGACTTTTTATGTCTGTCTCTCTCGCTCTTAGGCGGGCTAACCATGCCCGGGTAGAAGGGACGCGTGCCTCTCACTCGCTCTCATTGTGAGCGCATAACGTGAGCGGAGCGTAACGCAGTTTCTTGAAGTGTCACCCGGCAAACCAATTTATAAGACGTTGTCACGTCAATAAAACTTTAGCAATTATAAATAAATAAAAATAAATAAAATAAAATAAAATATCTTTATTTCGGACCTTTTTTGTCCATAGAAGAATTATACACTAGTCCTCTCCCCTCCCACATTCACCAATTACATATATTATACATATCATATCACATATTACATGTATTTTTACTATTAATATCGTCAAAACATTTTAAATAATTTGAGTTTCATTATGACTCTCCTTAAGTTTATATTGAGATTCTCCGTGCTTAGGAGGACTAACACGTATTAGCCGTAGCATGGGACAGGCAATAGAATTTATTGAGCTTTATCATCTATCACTATCTCGTTCTCCGTAATAATCACGGAGTGGAATGGCACTCTTGTCCGTCGCGCGATATAAATTTTATTTGGGTTTACAAGGCTGCTGCTACGAATGAAGCTGTTAATTTTTATTATGGTTGTTATTGCTATTATCTAGGCATGTTATTATATCAAATCATCATCATTTCAGTCGCCTAACTAACTATATTAAATATACTGTGAAAAATAAACTTTGAAAAATTGCTAAGTGCGATTCTGATCTGATTATCAGGATGTGTGCCATCTATATCTCCACCGGGTTCTAAAATGCACGTCTTTTCAATAAAAAAAGTTTGGCTATACCTAGTTTGACACAGCTCAAAATCAGGACCTTAGGAACTAACAGATTTAATAGAAAATAAATGTTATTCAAATCAACTCAACGGTCAACACAACAGCCAACTGTTTTCATCGTGACATACAATTTCCGCAGTTTTGTCGTGGCATGGTCACTCGTGGCAAACCACAAACTGCCCATCATTTTCAGGCAAAGTCATGTCTTTTGTCTCGAATGACAACATTTCGTCCCTACCACAAAAATAGAAAGAGATTTTGTTAAAAATTCCATTGAGTCATATAGTGTATGTGGTAAGTATGTGCATACTTACCTCATACTTCATACACTGTAATATGTAGGTTATATATGCAAAAACGATTGTTATTTGATTGTTCTTGATTTTAACTTTATTAATCGCTTTTTTTTGTTTTGCAGGGCCTTTCCTATATAATAAACTTCACGCCATTTTAAATATTTTCCATCTATCAAACAGCTCCTGTAAATTTTCATTATTTAAATTCCTTCATCCTCTTGATTATTTTGACATAGAAATTTTTATACACCCTCTTATATAACGGCTAACTTTTCGTTTAAATTTATAATTTCATACCCAAAACTTATAAATTACCTACTTTTAAACCTACTATTAAAGGGAGGATACATACATATTTAGTTTATTTAATATTAAGAATACATAGGCATAGTATATTTATTTTATATTTCTTAAGTATGCATTACGCAAACGGGAAAATATTCCCAGTGAAATGTAATTGTCCAGAGGCGGGGAGCACTGGAGTACTGTGATACAGGCTCTGCCTTCATCAGGCTCCAGTCTCCTCCAATCTGCACTATGAAACCCTGCATTTATTGTTATTATTGTAATAAGTTACATGTTTGTGTAGATTGTTGGCGAAAATAAACTTATTTTTATCTTTACATCTTATTATAAAAACAGGACTAACTTTGTTACTAGGTTTAAACCATTATCTACCCAAATCAAGTTGATACTGACAGATGAAATAGTTCACTTTACTAGATGCTAGCTTGATTTGGGCGGATGATGGTTTAAACCTGGTAACAAAGTAAGTCCTTGTTTTATAATAAGACGGTTTATCTTTATCTAATCATTAGCTGCACCTCTCGGTGTTACCCGTGGTTAAAGTAGCCTATGTTGTAATTCCGGGTGTCTGCTTTCTGCATACCAAACAAAACTTGGTCCAGCCAGAAATAACAAAAATACTCGTAAACAAACACACACTCATTCACTTTCGCCTTTATAATATTAGTTTTATTGTTTTGGCAAAATAATACTTACATTTAAAAAAATAACTTGATGAGTTTTGTTTATTATAAGTCAAGTTGTAAATCCTTTAAAGATTTCAACGTTCATAATCCAAAAATTATTTTTAGCAAGTTTTTTTGAATAAGATTTAAGCACTACCTGAAAACTCTTGCGCAAAATGTAAGGGCTCGTAGATTTTAAATGTCCCACCTGAAAACTCCTGCGCAAAATGTCAGGCTAATAGATTTTGATTGTCTCGTTAGTTGCTGTTAGATATCTGCCAGTTGGTTGAACTCCCTCTATCTTCATGGTTGAACCTGTCATTGTCAGACGTATTTTTAGAAGAGAAATTAGTAGAACTTTGACAAAAGAGAAGTCATATTATCTACAGCGGTGGGGTTGAGTGCTACGCACTTCGCTTTCCTCGTCACACAGCACCAGCTGCTGACGTTTGCTCCGTACTTTCGAGTACATCACAACCTTCCAATAAGAGATGCGTCCTGGATCGCATTTCCCGTGTAGACACGGACTCCTCCCACGCACAGGCCCCAAAAATCCCTATATAGTCATAGATCACAAAAATTTTAAAAGCGAGATTCAGAAATCATAGGAAAAAAATAGAAATTTGGCCCATTTCTTGGGTACTTGGGTACCTGCATCCCAGAAAAGGTCCGGCCTTGGTAAATAATAGAAAAGATGACGCGCAACTAATGTTTTGCCTTTTGTTAACAAATAGCACCCTGAGGAATGTAGCGGCACTTGCGGCGTCTCTGAAATGTGTCCGCAATTTATTGTTTGCAAATGTGTATTGCATAGTCAAATAGGGTTTTGAGAAAAAAAAAACAGCAGTGGCAATAGCAGTGACGAATATAGTGTTGTCGATAAATGTTATGATTTTTGTCAGTATTATAAACAACTAACTGTGTCCGTGGGTTTCGCTCCCCGTGGGAGCTTCGGAATAAAAACTATCCTATGTCCTTCCCTGGGTATCAAACTATATCTAAATCAAATTTAATCTAAAATCAATCAAAAGGTTCAATGGTTGAAGCGTGAAATGGTAACAAACAAATATACAAACTCACTTTCGCGTTTATAATTAGTAAAGAGGTAAAGATAATTGCTTATGCACACTTTGCAGTCTATCACTAAAATTTTCTTTATTTCCTTATTAAAAGCACTTAATATTTACCTTATACATGGTAAATGCCTTGAAGAGCAGCTGAACTGAAAGGATACCCAATAAAAAAGAAGCAGGAAAAAATATAAAACCCCCCAGTTCAGTTGAAAATAATTATATTAAATATAAAGTACATTCATTCTTATTTTAAAACGTTGTCAAGCTTATAAAAATAGAAAACTAGAAACAGTAAAGAAAAGTTTAAGAGAAAAAAGTTTCAGAAAAACCAAGGAAGATATGTAGGTCAACTTAAAGAGCTAGCTATGCTCTAGAACTAGTGACATACTCGCAAACTATTTCAATTAATTGCCGATTAAAGTAGAGATCTAAAGTTCTAAGACACAGCTGTAATGATACTGAAACTTGTCGTGAAACTTATTATTTTTACACTGAAGTCTGAAGTTACCGTTCGGATTTTTAGTCCAGGTGTAGTATCGGCTATTTTGAAGCTAGAGATCCGCTCTCAACTTTTTTTTCCACCCCAAGATGCGTTTGTAACATTTGATTAACAGAAAGATACCTATCTATCATAGATATAAATGATATAGTGCATTGAAAACTATTCATTCATTCCTTTAGGCATATTGAACCCTATTTTTTAACCGACTTCAAAAAAGGAGGAGGTTATCAATTCGATTGTATGTTTTTTTTGTATGTATGTGACGCGATATCTTCGGCAACCGTAAATCAATTTTAATGATTCTTTTTTTATTTGAAAGCCCTTACTCCCAAGTTGGTCCCATATTAATTTGGTGAAGACAGTATGAAGAACTTTGGAGATATGGAAGAAACTCCTGAAAAAATTGAAGTCGGTTGTTTTTTTTTTGTTAAAAATTTAATTATATGATTATGAGGTTGAATCTCAATTTGAACATGATAATTTTTTTGTTACAGATTAGCCCATCGTCGAATCACCAGTTGCAATGAAGTGATGTAATAGTGTAAAGAGTGTAGTGAAAAATTACTGTCATGTGATCGACTACAATGTTAAAGATACAAATGTTAGATTCCATCGTCAGCAATGACGCCGACGAGAACCAAGACCAGCAGCAGAATGGGTAAGTTTATTTAACTTTCTTTTTTTTTGTATGTGTGAGTGGGATCACCAGATCCTCCTATTTCTCTCTCTCTGGAAATTCTCTTCCAAGATTATTAAGTTTTACCGAATACGATTTTTTGGTGTAAATAAACAAAGCATGCAGATTTAAGTACTTATAACATTACACTGCTGTCAAATTTTTCAAGCTGATTGATGATGACTGCCTGACGGAACTAACAAGGTCTTAATAAAGCATAAATTTTTAATTTTTTACTTAAATCCTTTTGAAAGAAAGAAAATTTAGTACGTGGTATAAAAGAACGTGAATTTGGTCTCATAGCCAGAAAAACATCCGATACCTAAAGAAACTAGTAGTGTAAAGTAAAAAGTGAGGTCGGACACATCAGTGAGCCGACCGAAGGAGGTCCTGGGTAAATCCTTCTATCCTCGTTAGAAGGATTTTTATTTATTTATTTATTTATTTATAATCACTATTACGATTTATTTTGTCATCTTAACGCCCACCATCACGCTAAGCGTGGCCTTTGGGTCTTACGGCCCGGGTTCTGTCTACCCCGTCAGGGATATAGACGTGAAAATGTATCTGTATCTCGTTAGAAGGATTTACCTCGGACATACTTTATTTAGAAAAACTTCCCATACACTGAACAAACCGCTCGAATTATTCATAAATAGATTAGTAAGGACCAAGGATCATTCCGTCGTTTCCTATGTAACACTTAATAGTTCATTTTTAAAAACAAGATCACAATTGTCTTCAGTTAGAAAAAGTATCTACTGAAAATATTATTTCTAGCATACTGCAAAACCTGCAATCACTATCTTCGTAAACTGCAACCACTCAGCCTAAATTGCTACGTAGTTTCCTATGTGGTACAAATATTCATTCTCGTATATGGCTTATTCCCTTATTAACTTGGTTTAATGAAGCCAATATGCCTTGGGGCCAAGACCAAGCCATAACCCATTACGCCTAACCAAATGGAAGGATGTAATGAAACTATACATAACGTATAACGTCTCTCTTAGATATTGTGTGTATTAGCGTAATAACGTCTCAAAAACTTTTCGGATGAAATAGGGGTATACTTCTGAAAGAAGAGAAAGTATTAATCAGTATTAATAAATACATGCTGAGAGTGGTATACATATTTGATGATTTATACAACGTGAAAGAGATATTCCCAAAATGAATCAAACCCCGGGCTATACTATATCACTGTAGTATAATGGAATTAAAATAACAAAAAAAATGGCTTTTCCATATTAAAGTGTGCAGCCGCCCGGACAATTTGTATTGGAATGTATTTTTTTTTTGTTTTAAGCTCCTTAACTTACAAATGCATTTTTTTATATTTAGAACAGTTAGACAGAGATCATCATCATCATCCCAGCCCTTTTTAAGCCCACCCACAGCACAGGCCTTTTTTCGTAGACGCCATCGCCACCCATCTTGGTCCTGTGCTGCTCTCATCCAGGTGTGACCCGTGACTTTGATTATGTCGTCAACTCATCGCATAGGCGGACGCCCGATGCTTTTTAAAGACAGTCAAAGTCTGAATATTTATTTAATCCAAGGTATCAATAAAGTTCATATAACTATTGGACACTAGATATTTTGATCAACCTATATTCTATTTTCACGTGTAGTATTGATTATCCTAGCGTCTATCCGGCGCCAAAACGAAAATAACTTTTTATATAACATTCGAGTTGTTTGTCGCATGTTAGGTAATTTGCTACACTGGAAGTCCTGAATGAAGCCATTGCCTTTTGCTAAGGGACTTTTTCGGATTTAATGGGTATTTTTATGTCGAAGGAAACGACGTTATAAAAGCTCTAGAGTAAGATCTCAAGATTACTTTAGGTCTGTTAGATCTATCTCGTTTTAGTAAATAGTTCCATTTTACTAAGTGTCTTTTTCTTAAAGTAACGATTTTGTTCCGGGAGTTTCTAATGATACAATTTCATGTTTATTTTACTCATACTCAGTGACATTGCTATTCATTTAACTATTATAATGTATGTAACATTATAATAGTTAAATGAATAGCAATATCACTGAACTGAACACTGAACTGAACGAAATGAAGGATTAGGCGGCAGCTGGTTTTAAAACTCGCACAAATGCACACTTATCAGCCAGAAGAAAAACTAGTTAAATAGTTTTGTTGATTCCGAATCTCACTTCGGAAGAAAAATAAAAAAAATATCGTAAAGCGGAAAATTCAAAAATCTGGACACGTTATTGCGGTTGATCCTGTTTAGGAGTCGTCCAGCACGAACTCCTAAACAGTCCAGAACTGTTCAGATTTAAATATTTTAATCAATTCCGTTCAAACATACAAACCAGAGTCAAACAAAAACAATGAAACCGAGTTTGTAACACAAACATTGTAACATATTTTAATCCGCGTAGACGCTGCTTGTGCTCGTAAAAACTAAATGAAAACAACCACGGGGCGTCGCGCCGCGACGTCGCGTCGCCGGCGCCACTCGGACAAAACAAATTTTGCTTTACGACTTGTTCTGCTCCGAGAGGCAAGAGCAAGGGCGGATACAACTTTCGGTTGAGGAGGGGGAAACATTTTCCATGCCGAAGCTGTTGGATATGGGGAGTAATTAAAGTAAACCAATATGTGAACTGAAAAATTTAGTTCAATTGTTTTACACACGGAACGAACGGAACCTAAGTAAAGCGAATTACTTCTTAACACCATGGAGGTGAGCGGGGTACTAACAGAAACGAACAAAAGCTCTAGTCCAGAGATTAAGATTTCATCATATAAGTTCAGAAATAACAACGTCAACTAGTTATTATACAAAGAACCCTTGTTCCATTAATTTTTGTACTCTAGCTTGCAATAGAAGCATCCCGTTTGGCAACATTTTTCCTTGCCAAAAGAAAGGTTGTTTTCACGTCAACTCACTCTTCTTCTAGCACAATATGTGTCTAGTGAAGACACATTGTGGGAACTCTATCTGTCCCAGCGCAGCTAGGTGATCATGAGATGCAGGTACACAGTAGGTGTAGGAAGATGAGTGATTCGCTCAGCTAAAGTTCTTTACCTCAATTCTTTACCGATTCCCATAAAATTTTGGAAGCAGGTTAGATTAACATAATATGAAAATGGATAGTCAAGATATGTTTGTAAATTTTGTTAATGGCGGATTTGCCACAAGGGGCTTAAGCGCCTTTGGATTTTATGGCTCTTACGACCATTTTTTGTTTGGAACTCAGATTAAAGAATTGTAGGGACAACAAAATAACAAAGGAATTTTATTTTCTATTATGACATACAATAGACGGATATTTTCACCAGCATTGTCAAAAGATGAATAATCCAGTTTGTTTATAAAGAGATCTAATCTGTTTATAAAGAGATCTAATCGACTTGAGCGTCAAGAGTTCGAATCCCACCGGTAGGAGTTCTATTTTTAGTTCAATGTATTTATTTATGTTTCATATGACTGTTATTATGAACTTTATTTTAAAAGTTACTTTTTTTTTAATATACACATTTGGAATTATGGAGTTACAGCAAACATTCGTTCTATAAGCTCGCTAGATCTACCGCTCACAGAACCACTAGTAGATAATGGTACGGAACCCTTCGTGCGCGAGTCCGACTCGCACTTGGTCGTTTATCTCTTTAGACGGCCAAGTGTCTCATTTGTTTAATAGTGTGCATTAAAGAGTAAAATAATATTTTGGTATTCATCAAGTATACTGAACGCTTTTCTGCCTGGGTTCCTTCAGTAATTTTTATTTTCTTTTTTAGACGTCTTGGATTATAAAATATTTGACCCAAATCATTTATATTTCACTGTCACCCGCGTCTTGACTAGCCTATGTAACACATAGGCTAGTCGCGGGAATCAGCTTCCTGCATATCAAATTTTATCAAAATTAACATACACAAAAATAACAAACATACACACACACACAAACTTTAGCCTTTATAAGTATGATGTGATGTACATTTTAGTAGGCTGAGGACAACTGCTAATTTAATTGCCAACATTTGACACGAACAAACATACTTCAAACATACATACAAACATGCAAGTTGCATAATTTGTAAAAAAGAGGTCAAGAAGTATACTCGAATGGGTTTCACAGCAAATACAAAGTCGGGCGCTGTGGTACTTTCGCACAGCAAGGTACTTAGTTCAGGATTACGCCGCCGGAACCTCATACAGAAGATTTTTAAGCCAGCCTTCTTACTGGTTCCTTGAGTATACACGGACCCCCAATGAGAAAAATAACCAGAGTACTTTAGCATGGTAGCGTAAAAACTTTGTTAGCGCGATTTAGAAATTGGGTCCAATTTCTAAATCGCGCTAACAAAGTTTTTACGCTGTTTTCGTGTGTTTTTAGAAAGTATGCATGATCTAAGTACTTGCATTTAGTATTTGTAGGCTATAATTAAATAATACGAATTTAGTACAAATAAAATATTACAAATTAAAAACAAATAGTACAAATTAAAAACAAATAGTACAAATTTTGTACTAATTGCAGTTCCATTATTATTAATTCACGCAATATAAATACGGGCAAGTTTTGCTGACCACACCTCCATAAAGAAATTTGGAAATAAGTTTTAAAAACAGGTCGTAAACAGTCGATACAGGGGCAGATCACGAGATAATGTACTGACTACCGCAGCAATAACTCAGACATCAAAATGCTGGTGAGACTGTTAATAATTAACAGTAAAAGGACAGTGACAATCAAAGAAAAAGGTAAGTTTGGTGCTAAAAAAGAAAATATATCTTACAAAATAATCCCGTGCCCCTGTATAATAATATATTGTCATAGATTGCATAAATTATTTATGCAATCTATGACATTCTTCTTTTATCATTTTTATCATCTTTTTTTCCCATAGTAACTACATGACGAGATTACTTCGATCAATATCAGGACTGTTTTTTTTTTTGTATTTTAAATTTATATTCATAAATAGCACCTTGTATACAACGTAGAAGGGACATACACCTAATAAATCAAACTACGGGCTATACTAGATCACTATAGTATAATGAAATTAAAACAACAGACAAAAAACTAAAATAAAACGACATTCCCATACAAATTGCCCGGGCGGCGGGCGTCAGACTTTAATATGGAAATGCCAATTTCATTTTGTTTCTTTACATTTCTTTTAATTCTATTATAGGTAGTATATTAGATTTATTATAGGTATGTCCCTTCCAAGTTGTATAATACTGGTCCAACGAATTCCTGTTTCATATACAGATAGTGCCTATACAACAAAGCCACTATGTCGGTCCGAGTACAGGAGCACAGTACGAAGGATATTCCATTGCAAAGAGGCGTAAGACAGGGAGATGTCATATCTCCAAAACTGTTTACCGCCGCTCTGGAAGATGCCTTTAAGCTCCTGGAATGGGAAGGACTGGGCATTAACATCAATGGCGAGTATATCACTCACCTTCGATTTGCCGACGATATCGTTGTCATGGCAGAATCGATGGAGGACTTAAGTACGATGCTTGAAGACCTAAATCGAGTTTCCCAACAGGTAGGCCTAAAAATGAATATTGACAAGACGAAGGTCATGTCAAATAGGCACGTTACGCCTTTACTTGTTTCTGTTGGGAGCTCCACCCTAGAAGTTGTAGACCAGTATATCTACCTGGGTCAATTGATCCAGGCAGAAAGTTCCAGCTTCGAGGAAGAAGTCTTTCGACGAATTCGACTAGGCTGGGCAGCGTTCGGAAAATTGCGCAGTGTTTTATCGTCTAGAATACCTCAGTGCCTCAAGACGAAAGTGTTTAATCAATGTCTGTTACCAGTGATGACTTATGGCTCTGAAACGTGGTCCCTTACTATGGGTCTCATAAGAAAGCTCAAGGTCGCTCAACGGGCTATGGAGAGGACTATGCTCGGTGTTTCTCTACGTAATCGAATCAGAAATGAGGAGATTCGTAGAAGAACGAAGGTCACTGACATAGCCAAGCGGATTAGCTCATTAAAGTGGCAGTGGGCGGGGCACATAGCGCGAAGATCCGATGGCCGATGGGGCAGAAAGGTTCTCGAATGGCGGCCACGTACCGGCAAGCGCAGTGTAGGACCCTGGTCGTCTGACCTGCTAGATGGTCAGACGACCTACGTAATGTTGCAGGAAGGCGCTGGATGCAGGCCGCTTCCGATCGGTCGTTTTGGAAATCCTTGGGGGAGGCCTATGTCAAGCAGTGAACTTCCTGTGGCTGATATGATGATACAGATAGAAATACTAGGTACGCACTATAATACACTACACAATATTGTTATTTCATATACAAGACTAGTAATTTTTTGAAAATATCAATTAACCAACTTGCCCTTGCTGGCGATCGAACCCGAAACCTCCGAAGTGGCGGCACAGAATCCTACTAATATTATAAATGCGAAAGTGAGTTTGTATATTTGTTTGTTTGTTGGTTACCTCCTCACGCTTCAACTACTGAACCGATTTGGAAGAAATTTGGTATGGATATTGTTTGTGACTCGGGGAAGGACATAGGGTACTATTTATCCCGAAATTCCCACGGGGAGCGAAGCCCGCGGGTACAGCTAGTTATAGTATTACATAGTAGCGGACTATAACGAAGGTCGTCAAATTTCGATTTTCGTTTTTAATCAACTTTCCTCAGAAGCGGATAGCATCAAAGTTTAATCAATTTTATCAGCCGCTCCACAAAATCCAATAATAACAAACTGAACAGAAAAGCCAGACTTGTACTAAGCAACACTATTTATTATTTTCATCCTGTGGCAAAGGAAAACCTTTTGACCTTTCCTTATTATCCTGGATGATCTCATGAAATTGTAATCTGCTGAAGCGTATACTTACAGAAGATTCCTGTTAAGATATTTTAGGAAAACTTTCGTAAAATTGGGTTAATTGTGTATAACATACAGTGAGCCCTGAAATCTGTCTGCCCCATTAGAGGTAAAGACGTGATATTGCAGGTATACATGTGTGGTTTCCAGCATGTCGTGGATGTCGTAGAAGGCGACTTTGGAAATACAAAAGAAAAAAATCAACATTCCCATACAAATTGCCCGGGCTGGACATTTTCGTATAAAAAGGATTTTTTCAAATTATTGCCTGTTATTATCAATTCTCTATACTATAATATATATAATAAAAACGTGGTTCAATTTACTACGCGTATGACCCTTCCACGTTGTATGAGGTCAGGTCACACCACACTAATTGTGCTAGCCCCACAATAAGTTAAAACTTGTATGAATAATGAGATACTAACTCAACGATATTATATTTTATAATAAATAAATACATAGATAAACATTCAAGGGATCGAACTCAGGACCTCCGGTGTGACAGTTTGGCATGATGTCCACTGGGCCACAGAGGACGGCAAAAAATAAATATTAGGTATTTTCTTCACCTTTGACAACGTTTACGTTTAGTATTATTGTTCATTTTATTTATAAGATATTAGCTGTACCCGCGGACTTCGCTCCCTGTGGGAATTTCGGGATAAAGAGTACCCTATGTCCTTCCCCGAGTCTCAAACTATATTCATGCCAAATTTCATCCAAATCGGTTCAGTAGTTTAAGCGTGAAGGGTAACAAACAAACAAACAAACAAATATACAAACTCACTTTCGCATTTATAATATTAGTAGGAAGTAGGATAGTAGGATTATAGTAGGATAGTAGGAAGTAGGATAGGATTATTTTATACTTAAGCACAGAATTAATAATAGTATTACATAACACAAGTATTAATCAAAAATACTTAGTAGCAAAATCCAGGAGTTACTGTACTAGATATTTTATTTGGTTATCATTATTTATTGATATGTATTTATTATGTAATTCACAACCATAACTTAACATTATTCAAACGCAAACAACAATAAAATTTTCACAACACTGCACCTAATTGAATCAGAACTCATAATTAAAACATAACCAATTAGAACCCATAGATGAATTGCGCAATTAAGGCTGTTGTACACTAGTGCAATTACCATGCTATTACCGCTGTTACTCAACGGTCCCGTATTCCGTTCCGCGAGCAACCAGCTGTGAAATACAACGTTAGATAAAGAGATCGCTCGTGTGTATCTGCCTTAATGAAATGGGTTTGAAAATTACTCTATTATAGAATTATGATTTGTTTTTGCTAAAGGAATTTGAACAAAATAAGGTGTGTTTATTTTTTTATCATCATTTCAGCCGCATGTAGTTTTCTGCTAGATTTCTAAGACATCCATTTGGAATACTTTTGCATATAGGGTTTTCCTGGAACCATCCTCAGGATCTGACCAAAAAGTGAAAACCTAAGCTGTGTTTGCTACCTGTAATTAGAGCCAAAATTTTCATAGTTAAAAAAAAACGTTGTGTCGATAATCAAATTATTGAAATTATGCTATGAACAAAATCATCTAAAATTTATGTAAGTATGTATTAAACATATCTGCAATGATTCCAAACCCACCACATCATAGGTATATTGCTTATTTTGTGATAACTGAATATCTAGTAACATTCACTTAACGGAAGCAATGAATGGCGTGGTTTTGTATTACCTATGTTATGTTGTTAGCTAAAAGTGGCCGTTTTTCGCAAATGTGCGTAGAAAAGCTTCACGTTCGCATTTTAAATTATAAACAGTACATACATACTATCACGTCTTTATCCCTAATGGGGCAGACAGAGCATTTTGGGTCTTGCGGTTCTAAGCAGAGCCCATGGCCGCAAGACCCAAAAGCCACTTTTAGCGTCTTGGTGAGCGAGAAGATGGAAAAGCAATCAATACAGTGGGTTGCTAGCCGCATCGCATGTTAACATGATTTGCATTTTTGCCCATTCCCTCGATCGGCTTTTACGATCTGCGTGGGAAGAGAAGCAGCTGGTACATTCTAAGTTTTTTTTTTATTTCTCCCAGACCAGCATGGAAATTATAAACAGTAGTTCATAAAATAGTTAAAAGGGTTATCTAGGGTCTGGTCAAGACGAAATTTTAAATGATATCACCGTTTCCTTTCAAATGATTTGTGTCAAATGGAGGCGCCACTGGACCCCGGAAAATTTGGGTATGTAGTGTTTGTTTTTCAGTTCGTTTGTGATCAATTTGTCAGCATGATTTAGAAATAAGCGGCCAAGTGCGAGTCGGACTCGCCCATGAAGGGTTCCGTAGTAGCAAATAACAATATAAAAGTCTTATAGTATGTTATTTTAATTTTTATATTTGAGTTGATTGAATGAAAGGTAAATTGCCGTTTACGATTTATGACGTATTAAAAAAAACTACTTACTAGATCTCGTTCAAACCAATTTTCGCTGGTAGTTTTCATGGTAATGAACAACATATATTTTATTTAGTTTTATCATTCTCTTATTTTAGAAGTTACGGGGGGGGGGGGGACACACTTTTTTCCACTTTGGAAGTGTCTCTCGCGCAAAGTATTCGGTTTAGAAAAAAATGCTATTAGAAACCTCAATATCATTTTTGAAGACCTATCCATAGATACCCCACACGTATGGGTTTGATAAAAAATAAATTTTTGAGTTTCAGTTCTAAGTATGGGGAACCCCCAAAATTTATGTTTTTTTTCTATTTTTGTGTCAAAACCTTAATGCGGTTCACATAATACATCTACTTACCAAGTTTCAACCGTATAGGTCTTATAGTTTCGGAAAAAAGTGGCTGTGACATACGGACGGACAGACAGACAGACAGACATGACGAATCTATAAGGGTTCCGTTTTTGCCATTTGGCTACGGAACCCTAAAAACGATAACGTTCTTTCTTCTCGTGCATTGGTTCGTACCTTGGAATACAACACGCGTCTTTATTCCTTACGAAGTAGGTAAACAGAGAATAAGACCAAGTAAGTTTTCCTTTAAAATTGGAACTTTAAGTTTTCAAGATTTTGCTTAGGATTTTAGTGAATCAATCAATTTTTCAAATCAATTTTTTTTTCTTTATATGTTATAGTAGAAAAGCTAAATAAATGATGCTTCTATTATTTTTATTTCCACAGTTTCCGAATGGTGAATCCCAAATCCCCAATTTCATTATTTCTCAACTATAGCGGTTATTTATTAAATGCATTTTCGTTTGACCTACTTTAAACTAGGTCATCTTTTAGATACATAAAGGATCTGTTTGCTTAGTTCCGAGCGGTCTGTTTGTGTTCCGGCTTATGCAGACTATACCTGGAAATAGAATCATATTTCTTTTATTTTAGAGGACCGGGTCACGTACTAAAAAGGGTGGATACATATTTTATGTTTGTTATCTTAAAGGCTCATTTATACAGTTTCTCGTATTCCAATATAGCTTAAAATACATAATTATCTGGTTGCATTTAGTTTTGGACGGACTGTTTGTGTTCCGGCCTGGATATACCGAAGATACTTATTAAAAAATACTTTATATACACTACAATTAAGTAGTACGTTGAGATGTAGAATTGTAGACCTCGCGAGTTACCCCTAATCCGTTGAATTTAGTTTTTTTCTATCTTTTATCTTATCTGTGTCAAGAACAACCGGAAAACGGGACATCTAAAATTTGGACATAAAAGAATTTTTGAGACTGAGACCTTCGCTTCGTTAGTTTTGCTTATCCCTTGGTCAATTCTTTTATTTTAGATTACTTTTATTTTATTTTTTTATGACACAAAACAGATTACATTATTTTAACAATTATCAGAGGAATCTTACAATCTAAGAGAAAACAAACATAACAAATGAAATGTAACAAATAATTTTATAGTATCTTACCTACAATACATTCTCATTCTCCTTTATCCCAGTACAGGATTGTTTATGACCAGGCCAATCACGTACATTGAGAATCTCTAGAGACACCTATAAAATGTATTTTTTGACATATTTACTTGATTTTTTTTTGTATATCTTCGTATTCTTAGAATATTCACAATTACATATACCATTTTGGGTTTTAATATTTTTATGAAGATATGATAATAAGGAACGTCGAAAAACGTACACATTTTGATAAACAAAAAAATATGGGTAGCGTCTTTTGTTATTAGTTTTTTTATATTATATCACACTAATATTATAAAGGCGAAAGTTTCAAACGACTTCAATTTTGATAAAACTTGGTATGCAGAAAGCTTACAACTCGGATTAACACATAGCCGTGATGCGAACCACTAAAAAGAGTGTTACTGGTTCGAATCCCACTCGGTGACTTACTTTTGTTTTCTTTTTTGTCAAATTTATATATAATTTTTAATTCTGTATTTTTTTAGACAAGTTAAAAAAAAATTAGTTATTATTTGAGATGTAATCGAGCAAAGCTCGGTCGCCCAGGTACTATAGTAGTTAAATGTTGTCAATTATAAGATTAGTTTAATTAGTCAATTATACGATTCTTGACATATAGGCTACTTTTTTCGGCTAACACCGCGGGGTACAGCTAGTTAAAAAATAAATATCGGAGACTTAAATGTTGTCAATTCGAATGATTAATTTAGCCAGTTCTAACGCCCGAATACTCAAAGGCTACTTAAATAGTTAATCTCTTCTTAACAGTTAATCAACTCTCAACTCATACTCAAACGTATATTAGTTGTCTACTTAGTTAAGATTCCGTAATCAACAAAGAGCTTCTTAGCTAAAAAATACCAGAAATTCGAATACTCAAAGCTGAATTAACGTCTGATAGCTGTCAAATCGTCGATTAAAATCTTTTTTAACTAAAGAAGTAAATTGTCTGCTTAGCGGAATTTCAAAAATTGTTTTTTTGGCGCTGATTCATTATCATCGTTCCCTGACGATGATACCCCAAGGCCAAGAAGAAATAACCGAAGTTTGATGCATTTGCGGAGTATAATGATGTAGTTTTTAGGACATATTCCGCCTAAACAAACAAACTGTGTTTAGCTGGTGTTTTAAATGGAAAATTGAAGCCGGCTGTCCAGACAGGAACAGGGCTATAAAGCGCATTGACAAAATTCTCATCATCACGTTAAAGTTTTTTGCAACGGGCGTTTTCCAGAAACTATTGATATTATATGTACAGCAGCCCACTGTACACAGAATGTACACAGACCTGCAGCAGCCATAGCAGGGTTGATGGCAGATATATGCCCAGAACAGAGCTGGAGCAAATGCAAACAGCAAGCAACAGATGACATTGATCACGGAGAAATAAAATCCAATTCTAACTTTGGTGTAATATATTATATTGTTGAGTATTGAAGCTTATTTTACATAATAAATTGTCAATAATGTAATAAACTAATTTCTTCTTATTTCTTTTATACAATATTATGTAACAAATTTCCAGTACCCAAATAAACAATCACAATTTTATTTTATAATGAAATAAGTAAACTAAACACAAATTTAGCCAGATATCGGATTTGTCAGTCAGACAGTTGTAAATTTTGTCATTGATCATCGAAGAATACGTTCCGTTCTTAGGTTTTAGTTCAATCTCATAGCACAGGTATGGCACTTCATACAAACGGAGCAGCATGTATAACTAGTACTACTACAAACGAAACAATCCGTCCGTGCACACGTCAAATGTGTGAGTTAAACAATCAGGGTCACCACCACAGAATTCGTTGCTTGGCTTATCTGTTTTCAACACTCGGAAATCTATAAAATTTTCGTTATTTATTGTTTTCCGTGGATAAACAATGATAATGTGCGCAGTTTCTCACCATTATAATTCAATAATCCTAAGTGACTCGCGTAATGTCAACGTGCGACTACCAATAGCCCTGTTTTACTGGCGCTTACACCTCACAATAACGGGGGAAGGGTTGCGGGGACACCAGATTTCGGGGGACGGTGCGAGTTTCCGTTCTGTATGTAATACTATTATTAATTCTGTGCTCATAGTTTAAAATGTAATGAAAATACGACAGTCTTCTATAAAACAAATAAGATTTATTTATATTTTGATTGTAATTGACTAGTTCGTAACGATAATATAATTGTTAACTAGAAATATATGTTATACAATGCTATATCATTATGCGTGTAACGAAATTTATCTTTACCGATTCAAAAGGCCAAATAAAACAGACTTTCCTCTATTTGTCTATAGTTAAAGTAGCTCTGTATTGCCATACAGCAAAGATTTAAGAAGACCTTAGCTGAGGAGACGAATTTGCGTGTTAAGTAACGTTTGAGTATTCCAGTTAACTAAGCAAGGAATTTCAACTAAAATGAATCTCAGCTAAGATGCAATTTGAGAAACGTTTGAGTATTCGGGCGTAACAGAATACAGTTTCATAAAGAATGTTAGTATCGGATGTAAGTATAGAAGTAGATATATATATATCGGTTTCTATCCCCGGTAACGGGTGTGACGGAATGGTCAATTTCGCTTTCCTAGAAATAAAATGCGAAATTTATTTTCTTTACATGTTCAAGTGCCGTGGATATTTATAATCTAAACGGTTATGACATGTTTTTCTAACGAATTTTCACGTTATATGTACAAGTTAGTGAGTATATATTTATTGGTAAACGTATAATTGTCAATTTATTGAGTTAAATTAAAATCATTGAAAATTTCAGATTTGACACTAGTATAGCTCTCAAAAAGCTAACAAATTTTTGGCAACCACTTGAATAACCTTACTACCTCAATATTTATTATAATTCTTCGTTATAATTATAAGAAACTTTATGAAACACATTTATAAGTATTTATCCGATACTTTCGGCGACCGACATCTTTTATCATAATAATGCGACACCTAAAGAAAAATACCATCATTGGTGACAGGGTATTTTTCATTTTTCATCATTTTCGCTATAATTTGTTCGTGTTTCCCCAATAATTCTTCTGTCACCTGCCACAAAGGTATTGCCTGTCAAAGCCATCCTCTCGTTATACCGTCACTTTATCCCCAAGGCTAAGAAATATCGCTTACAAGAAAATATTTATTTAAATCGACCAGCTTAACAAGAGCTCTGATGGAAAACAATGTCCTATAGCCAGGTCTACACTGTATTGTTCCGATTTTCGTGTCGAAATCCCTTTCCACAGTTAATATTTTGATGGGATTAAAATATTATTTAAGTTCAAGAACTTAAAACATTCTAAACGTAATAAAAAAAGCTGTTGTTATTGCTCTATTTTCATATGCGTGAGATTTTATTAAAAAAAATAGCACTCTTGTAGTTCATTTTTAATTCTCGAAGGAAAAAGAGGGGTGTTAGGTTTAAGATCTGGATAAAAAAAATTAAAACGAGATTTCTTGTTCAATAATTTTTTTAAACTAAAAACCGACTTCATCCACCTGACAACTATTTTCTAAATCGGTCCAGGTGCCTTCAAATAATCGGTGAACATACACTAAACAGATCGCAATGAATTGATAACCTCCTCCTTTTTGAAGTCGGTTAAAAAGTGATTAAGTATACATACAAAGGACAAAGATTTTTTGTGTGAAACCTGCTTTAGCCGCAGTTTCAGCGCTACCGTTCGCGAAAACGACACGGCTCTAGTTATAATGGTACTATCATAACAGGGCAAGTTCGCATTATTTGATACTTAGATAAGTTATCGAACTAGGATGCGAGTGTCGAGATTCGAGAATCGATAAAAAACAGGATTACATACTCTGTCGAGAAACAAAACAGCAACAGGCAGAATAAAAGGAGTTTTGTATTACAACATTTTAATTGGAAACCAATGCTCGAGTTTAATTTGTGTTTTCTTTGGATTTTTTCTTTTTATAGCATTTTTATGTCATATTCAAGGTGTTTTTATGCAACGTGGAGAGGACATACCCGTTATAAATCGAACCACGGGCTATACCAGATCACTATTGCATAATAATCTTAGGCAAAAAACCAAAAAGAAATCGACATTTCCATAATATTGGCCCGGGCGGCTGCACACTTCTATATGGAAATGCCAATTTTCTTAAAATGTTATTTTAATGCCATTATACTATAGTGATCTAGTATAGCCCGTGATTTGATTAATGACGGGTATGTCTCTTCCACTCTGTTTATTTCAACGTTATAGTGTATTTATTTTTCACCTTAATAAACCTCAAATTTATTACGAGTAAATTATTTTGCAATTTTTTTTTTGTTATCGTATCTAAAAGTACTTATCATAACTATGGAGTTTTAGTTCGCAAGTACTAATATTTATTCTGTGATAGTATTGAATGGTCCTAAATGCAAATTGTTTATGTAAAGACTCGTCTAAAATGCTCATTGTTTAAATCGCATATGGGTGTCAATATCAGGTGTCAAGTCACTCGTGGCATCATCAAAAGTTGGCAACTTTCCGAAACAATTTGAATTCAAAATTCGAAAACTATTTTTTATTAGCAAATGGCCGCTTAGCTTCGAATTCGTTAAAACTCCGCTCAGGAGGTTTAATTAAAAGTTGTGACAAAAGACAGCTTCATACCGATATTGAATACTTTTCAAGGTTTGTTATGCAACGTTGAAGGATCATGCCTGTAATAAATCGAACCACGGGCTATACTTGATCAGATCACTTTATCTATAGTATAATGAAATAAAACTAAAGTCAAAAATTAAAAATAAAGTGAGCAGCCGCCAGGGCATGTATGGGAATGTCGATTTTTTTTTTTGTTTTTGACTGTTACCTTATTATCATTATTATACTATTAACCATCTAGTATAGGCTGTGGTTCTATTTATTACGGGTATGTCCCTTCCACGTTGTATAGTAGGAGTTGCTTACAAAGCGCAGGCAGAGTATATCTTATTTGATTATACTTACATCTGTTACATTTTATTTGATACTAGCCGAAGCCCGCGACTTCGTTCGCGTGGACTTTATGTCTCTGGAAAATGCTCATCAGGCTGAACAACTTTTACTAAGGCGGCATTTTTATATCTCTTTTAGTTTAGCTGGACCATTATGGTTCTGCATCAGGCGTTCCATTTTCCAAAATCATTTATACCCTATATGTTGCCCAGGCTTAATAACTATATAACAAAAAAAGTTTCATTCGAATCCGTCCAGTATTTCCGGAGATTAGCGTGTACAAACAGACAAACAGACAAACAGACAAACAGACATACAGACAAACAGACAAACAGACAAACAGACAAACAGACAGACATTTTTTTTTAAATTCTTACTCTATTACTACATCTCCATCGCCCCCAATATTTTTTTTGGAAATATATTTAATGTACAGACACACTTTTTTTACTGTTTTATTATATGTATAGATAGATAGCCGAAGCCCGCGACTTCGTTCGCGTGGACTTTATGTCTCTGGAAAATGCTCATCAGGCTGAACAACTTTTACTAAGGCGGCATTTTTATATCTCTTTTAGTTTAGCTGGACCATTATGGTTCTGCATCAGGCGTTCCATTTTCCAAAATCATTTATACCCTATATGTTGCCCAGGCTTAATAGCTATATAACAAAAAAAGTTTCATTCGAATCCGTCCAGTATTTCCGGAGATTAGCGTGTACAAACAGACAAACAGACAAACAGACAAACAGACATACAGACAAACAGACAAACAGACAGACATTTTTTTTTAAATTCTTACTCTATTACTACATCTCCATCGCCCCCAATATTTTTTTTGGAAATATATTTAATGTACAGACACACTTTTTTTACTGTTTTATTATATGTATAGATTAATAACCGGCCAAGTGCGAATCGGACTCGCGCACGAAGGGTTCCGTATCATCTTATATATAAAAAAGAAAGTCGTGTTTGTTACAACACTTATAACTCGAGAACGGCTGGACCGATTGCCATGGTTTTTGATTTGTTGGATTTGTTTCCGTCCCGAATAGCAGAATACATCTTAAAACCAATGAAAACTCGATATGTGTAATGAATACTTAATCATTTCAATAGATGCTGATTTGTTTATTACATGTCAAACATTTTTTGTCCAATCCTGTCAAATAGTGTAACAACAATTTTTTTTGAGCTTATGGCCTGTTTGCTGAGACCTTTAAGCCACAACTTTATTTTTTTCTGAAGACATCATGTGTGCGTTCAGAAATTTATTTTTTGTAAAATGTCTACAAAGTTCAGGTACATACCTAAGATTTATTCTACAGTAAAAACATAAAATCATCGGGAAGGAACGGAATTTAGGGAATAAAAAATCAGGTAAAGGTTATAAGATTAAGGAAAAAAAATCTACAGGTTAACATAAGTGTAAATGTCTTTTTATAGGTTGTCTATGATTTTTCTTGATAAGCTATTCATACGTAGTGGTTATATACTCTTTGAGCTATTGTCTATGTCTCGAAAGTTCAGGCACTGTTATTATATTTGGTGGTTTTGTATCATTGTTTTACGTTCATCAAAGCCTAAATTAGTTCAGCTAAAAAGTAACACGACATTCATTGACTGTTAGGCGGTACGAAGTTCGCCGGGTCAGCTAGTTATCTATAAAAAATCACCTTTGTTGTATGGGAGCCCCCACTTAAATATTTATTTTATACTATTTTTAATATTTGTTGTTATACCAGCAACAGAAATATATCATCTGGGAAAATGTCGACTGTATAACTATCAAGGTTCATGATATACAGCCTGGTGTCAGACAGACAGACCGACTGACAGTTTTAGTAATAGGGTCCTATTTTTACCTTTAGGGTACGGAACTCTAAACCGACTTGAGATAAATTTATAATGAATATTTAATACGGTTTACTCGCCCACTGTGATGGTTACCCTAAACTGACTGAAAGTAATCGGTATTTCCAACTACACGACCAACCGTACCGTGTGTAAACCGTATTTTTTTTACCTAGGTATTAAAAAGTGGATTGGATAACACTGAGTATACAAAGCCAAAAGTCAAAATTACTTAGTCATCATTTCAGCCGCATAACGTCCACTGCTGAACATAGGCCTCTCCCAAAGACTTCCATAATGACCGATCAAGAGCGGCCTGCATCCAGCGCTTTCCAGCGACCCTGGTCAGGTCATCTGACCACCTTGTAGGTGGGTGCCCTACGCTTCGCTTGCCAGTACGCGGTCGCCATTCAAGAACCTTTTTGCCCCATCGGCCATCGGTTCGTCGCGCTATGTGTCCCGCCCACTGCCACTTCAACGAGCTAATCCGCTTGGCTATGTCAGTGACTTTTGTTCTCCTACGGATTTCCTCATTTCTGATTCGATCACTTAGGGAAACACTGAGCATAGCCCTCTCCATAGCGCGTTGAGCGACCTTGAGCTTTCTTATGAGACCCATAGTAAGGGACAAAATTAGTAAGTACTCGTAAAATTTAACTGAGCTGTTTTCCAAAACTGAAATCAAAAATGATGGTGATGGATGATGCTTAGAATTTTAAGGGTCTATATCGAAAGTCAAAGGGCATTGCTCGGCACGTAACAAGTAACACTATACTGTTGACATGGCTTCCCCATAATTTTATTGTAATGGATTCCACCCCAGAAAAGGCCAATTTCTGCTTTCCGTAGGTAAGTACCTACCTATTAGGAAGCAAATATTGACAGTTGAGGGACTTAGGTACGGTTGCTTTTGCTAATGAAAGAATCTGAAAAAATAATAAGGTAGGTTAGGTTAGGTTAGGTACCCCCCCGATCACGATCTCATTTGAGGCCGCCAGTCTGCTTGCCGGTTCCATACCCTGGGACATAGAAGCGAGTGCCCTCGCGTCACTATTTTATTGGCGTGAGGAGGCGCTGGCCCGGGGTCACCGACCGGCACCAAGGGAGGTAGAGGGACGTCGCAGTGAGCTGCGTCTGCGCTCTATCGAGGAGTGGGCCTATAGGCTGGAGCAGCCCAGTTTCGGAATCCGAACTGTTGAGGCGATCCGCCCAGTCTTAAGCCAGTGGTTGGCGAGGCAACATGGCGAACTCCCCTTCCGCTTGACGCAGGTGCTATCCGGACACGGTTGTTTCGGAGGGTACCTGTGTCGCAGAGCGGGTAGGGAGCCGACTGCCATATGCCACCACTGTGACGGGTGTGCGGACGAGGACGCCCAACACACTCTGGAGTGCTGCCCAGCCTGGGCGGAAGAGCGCGCCGACATGTGTGCGATCGTGGGGGACGACCTCTCTCTGCCGACCTTGATCAAAGTCATGGTCGACAGCGAGACGTCGTGGAATGCGGTGCAGGCCTTTGCGGAGCAGGTTATGCTCCGCAAGGAGGCGGCGGAGAGAATGCGTGAGGATACCACCGACCACGCCATCCGCCGCCGGCGCACTGGGCGCAGGAGGCGGGCCTATGGCCTGCAACTGCAGCCCCCACAGTAAGGGTCGGTCGAGTGGCGGAAACGGGATTTCGCTGCTCGGCTTAACGGCCCTCCGGGTTGTAAGGCGTCGGGTGTCACCGCGCCTTAACCCTTTCGGGTGGAGTTGGAGGCTGAAAGGCACCCCCCCCACAGGCTCGCTCTGACAACCTCTCATAATGAGAGGCACCCCCAGAGCGAGCAGAGACCGCCAAAGCGGTCACCGCGCCGGGGCTATGGAGCGCGAATAGCACACGGCCCCGGCCCATAGCGGCTGAGAGGTGACACCGCGGAGTTTTTAGTGGTAACACCACATAACCTTACCGGTCTCCCGTGACTGGTAAGGTATCCGAAGGGATTTTCTCCGCGATAAAAAAAAAAAAAAAAAAAAAAAAAAAAAAGGTACCCCCCCGATGTGGTTCCCATCTTGTCGCGATGGGGGGGCTCAGTACCTGCGGTTGCCTCGGCCGCAGGGAAGCTAAGAGGAACCCATTGCCCGGGTTGAGGCTTAGGCCACCCCGGGCCCGGCGGAGGCCATTCCTGGAGGGAATGGCCTGGCTGTGGGGGAAGGGGGGTGACGATGACCCCCCTACCATCACAGCCGTGGTAGGGGTCGCGGGGGAAGAGGAGTGTCGGTGTGTCGTTGCCGCTCGCCCTATCCTCCGCGACCGGGCGCGGCCGTGGCGCTTGGCACGGCATCGGTGGGGCCGCAGGGGAAGAGGAGTGTCGGTGTTACGTTGCCGCCCTCCCTATCCCCTGCGGCCGGCTGTGTGGGCCCCGGTCGCCGTCAGGTGGACTGGGGCAGGGCCTGCTTTCGCAGGCCCCAAATTATGAGGGCTGGTTGGACGGTGGAAACGGGATTCCATCGACCAACGGACAGCCCTCCGGAGTGGAAGGCAGGCGCGTGTGCGTGTCAGCGCGCCTGTCCTTGGGCCAAGAGGCCAAGGCGGCGGTTACTCCGGCCCCTCTGATTCAGCAGAGGGTGCCGTGAGGCCGTTGGCGAGCCGGGGCCGCTTAAGAAGCGGCCGGCCGCGCCGGGGCTGTGGAGCATGAAGAAGCACACGGTCCCGGCCGATAGCGGCTGAGAGGTGACACCGCGGAGTTTTTAGTGGTAACACCACATAACCTTACCGGTGTCCCGTAACCGGTAAGGTATCCGAAGGGATTTTCTCCGCGTCAAAAAAAAAAAAAAAAAAGGTTAGGTTAGGTACCGCTATGAACCCCCCCGATGTGGTTCCCATCTTGTCGCGATGGGGGGGCTCAGTACCTGCGGTTGCCTCGGCCGCAGGGAAGCTAAGAGGAACCCATTGCCCGGGTTGAGGCTTAGGCCTCCCCGGGCCCGGCGGAGGCCATTCCTGGCGGGAATGGCCTGGCTGTGAGGGAAGGGGGTGACGACGACCTCCCTACCATCACAGCCGTGGTAGGGGTCGCGGGGGAAGAGGAGTGTCGGTGTTTCGTTGCCGCTCGCCCTATCCTCCGCGACCAAGCGCGGCCGTGGCGCTTGGCACGGCATCGGTGGGGCCGCAGGGGAAGAGGAGTGTCGGTGTTACGTTGCCGCTCTCCCTATCCCCTGCGGCCGGCTGTGTGGGCCCCGGTCGCCGTCAGGTGGACTGGGGCAGGGCCTGCTTCCGCAGGCCCCAAATTATGAGGGCTGGTTGGACGGTGGAAACGGGATTCCATCGTCCAACGGACAGCCCTCCGGAGTGGAAGGCAGGCGCGTGTGCGTGTCAGCGCGTCTGTCCTTGGGCCAAGAGGCCAAGGCGGCGGTTACTCCGGCCCCTCTGATTCAGCAGAGGGTGCCGTGAGGCCGTTGGCGATCCGGGGCCGCTTAAGTAGCGGCCGGCCGCGCCGGGGCTGTGGAGCATGAAGAAGCACACGGTCCCGGCCGATAGCGGCTGAGAGGTGACACCGCGGAGTTTTTAGTGGTAACACCACATAACCTTACCGGTGTCCCGTAACCGGTAAGGTATCCGAAGGGATTTTCTCCGCGTCAAAAAAAAAAAAAAAAGGTACCGCTATGAAAAATATGAATACATTCATACATACATATTATTTTCACACCTGTTTTCCATGGGGATAAGCAGAGACTATGGATATTCTCTTACTACGATCCTTGCAAACCTCGTTTGCTTCGTCAACACAAAACTATTTTCATGCATGCTCTCTGGTTAAGGGTACTATGAGTATGCATATACTCATATTAATAATATTAATAAATGATATCATATTATTCACCTACCTACAAAATTAATCAATAAAGATATGTGAATGTGGATTGCTACAATCAAATAAAAAAATAAACATACCTACTAACAGCTAAACCACTTCTATAGCTACCTATTCTGTTTTGAATTTGGTTACAAAACAGATCACTTAACTGTACGCAAATGGTGCCACCAGAACCCAACACTTAATTATCTTCGCCTTGATCTCGATCTAAAACCTGTTTAATTAAAACAATACCAGTAGGTGCGAAACTACCAAACTTTGTTGCCAAAATAAACACAACCCCACGGTACATAAATTACCAAAGTACAATGAAGCCACAGTAAGTAACCCGCAAAATTCCCAACTTCCCAACTTGCGGCAATCTGGGAATTAATCCGTTATTTAATCCACTGATATTACTTACCGTTTACCTGTTGGTTGACCGGTAGAAAAGGCCTCAGGCCTTAAGTCCGCTATTTACATGTATTGTAATAAAGTTAAAATAATAAAAAAATACTAAATAGTTGCATTGTAGAGAATTGAATCTCTTTGCTAGAATAGACTAGAGATTGAGTTTTAAAGTGAGAAAAAAATCCCTCCGAGCCGCTTAATTACATTTTTCAGCGGCTATGCTCGAAAAATTACTACTACTAAACAGTAAATCATTAAAATGTAGTTCACTTTTTAATTTGCGCCATCTACTAGTAGATTTTATTACTAGAACCGCGATATTTTAAAATTCGATAAAATATAAATCGTTCTGAATAATTCTACTAGATGGCACTATATGATCGTGCTTGAGTAACAACTAGTTCTTAATGCTCATAATAGATGGCACTCTCGGTGCATTCGATCAATAAAACATTGTTTCGGAACCGACCCAAAATTAGTTATATCGATCTGTAGGTTTACTGATAGAAAAGGACTGTCACATTTTTGTAATAAAATAAAAATAAATAATTCCTTGCATGCTACTCTAGGAGAAAGGAAAACACCTAGATGTACTCAGCTGCTTGTCTTCCCGCGCACATCGTAAGAGCCCATCGAGAGAATGGGCAAAAATTCGAATCATGTCAATAGGCGATGCGGCTAGCAACTCATCATTCTTTTGATTCCTTCATCCACCTTCTTGCCCACATCAAGTTAAAAGTGACTTTTGAGTCTTGCAGCCCTAGGCTCTGCGCTTAGATCCGCAAGACCCAAAATGCTCTGTCTGCCCCATTAGGGATAAAGACGTGATAATATGTATGTATGTAAAATAAATAATATTTAAAAAATAATAATAACAACCAGGTCAAAATGGAAATCCATATATTGATGAACTGAAAAAATTAGGTCACGTACCAATTTTCTTTATGTAAGGTTTTCCAACGTTTTCCTGAACCGAAGCAATTGTTGACTAATATTTACCTAATTAAATTACGGGACTTTCGGGAAGAGGGCCCTTAATTTTAAAGTTTTAATCCTAGCAATGCCGTCTTCAACTAACTTGGATTAAGTTGGAGTAACACGATTCGATGTTTTGTTCATAATCCAACTTGGTCTGAATAACAACATTAGAAATACTACCCATTAGTTAGTCAATTTCCGTTTTACTCCGGATTCTCCCTTACTCCCCGGGAGCCGGGTACTCCAGGCCTCTGGAGCATATTGAGTAATTTACTTACGCGGGTAAACAATGTTGCAGAGTATAATTAGATGAAGCTAATTAGGTAACAGTGATAGTGTGTCAGTTGCCGGGAGAGCCTAGTCACAAAGTGACGTACAGACAGATGTGTAGCTTTCGAATTTAATGTACCTACCTACTTATTTAAAAAAATATTCTATGATTTCTTATCATGCATCCAAAAATAAACCGTCATCCTCGAGTTTATAAAATTTGGTCTTAGTTTTATTTTATGTATCAATTAGTCTGTAACATTATGTTTTGGTGCAATACAAATTTTAACTTACTAACTTATTAGAAAACGCAGTCTTTTTTGTAAATAATGGTTGAAACCATTATACATCCAAATGATGTTGTCAGTTACAAAAGGGAAGGTGACATTGTATTGAAGGAAATCTTGTTGTTTTAGGCGGTAAATAAATAACGGTTTAAACAAAGAAGGGGTAAGATATGATATATTTCTTCCTTCCTTTTCTTACAAAGCAGGCGCGAAATTTTATAAAAAATTTGACAGAACTTTAAAAACGTCAAAAGGCATTATGGGTTTTCAACTTATTGTTTATCATTCAGAGGAACATTTTTATTTTTTGTTAAATTAACATTGATGCACATGAGGCGTTTACATACGTCTTAACGCCTCTATTTCTTTGAGCTTCACTTCTGCTTTATCGATGTTTTGACGACAAGCCTAAAACCTTGTTTGCTAGGTTATAGAAATTAATGGAATTGTGTAACAATGAGCATTGCAGGCTGGTAATTTCATACAGTTATGAATTTTGACAACATTATACAAGTAGAATAGAAGGCGAAATTAGCAACTGTAGGCTTAATTATTACAATATCTACTTAGTGATTTTATGAAATTGCTTGTTTTTGTTACACGGATGAGTATTCAGTTTTTTATGCTGATAATACAAGTATGTTTTACATAAAAGTTAAGAAAAAATATTGTTCTAAAATATTTTCTCATTTTGATCTGGATGATAACCCACCCCTATTTTCATTGTTTTTTTCATCTTTTCGACAACTATCATGCTAAACATGGCCTATAGGTCTGGCGGCCCTGAGCTCCCAAAATGCTCTGCCGGCCCCGTTAGGAATAAAGACGTGATAGTGTATAGTTATTCAAATACATTTCTTTAAAATGTAATGTTTACTGCCACGAACTATAACCCTTAGCCAGGTAGTGATCACATAGCGAACCACCTCAGAAATATTTTTTTTCTGACGAGCAGATGCTAGCTAGAAACCGCAAAATGTCATCCGTTTATTGTCTATGATACAGTTGATTTCTGAACGAAAAAAAATACGCCTCTAGAAAAAAAAAACTTGACATTTCGCTTGTCAAAGTCAAAATATTGGTCGAACAGCGGATTTTTGTGCAAATTGAAAGTGTTTTTTAGTATTATTATTTGTGTTTTTATAATAGCGGATAGGTTGAATTATATGTAATATGTTTCGGTTTTACATGATATTTGTTTTTCTTTGAAATATTTACGCCGAAAGTTTGTGGTCAACATGTGATCTCTGCCTATCTGGAAAAACTTATTGTGGTTATGATGTAACCACTGTCCTACAAGCGTTTATCTATATAAATAAAGGCAAAACCATATTTACACATCAAATAGTTTGTATGGTAGATAGAGAGGTTCTTGGATCGAAGAATAACCGATACCCTGGTGTCAGAGTCTTTTAACCACTACATTACAGAGACATTAATATTTATTAATATTTTTATACAAAGAAACACACAAATCTTTCCTCTTTTTAATATTAGGCTTATATGTAGATTCACCTTTATTTTTTCAATACTTACATGTTGTGACCTAACTGGGCAGTGGTCAGATCTAATCCACATCATGTATATTTAAATGGGCAGTGGTCATATCCAGACCAGAGGGTTTTTTTATAGGAATTGAAGGAATAAAAAAAAATTAAGAAATTAGTTTTTTTATTATCATCCAATCTACCATTATCTGTATATAAAGATAAAATAATCGCCAGGCCTGGCTAAGGGATAATAACTAGTGATACCTTTCAAAATCGGCATGTTAGTTTCAGATAGACAAACGGAAAGTCAGATAGATATATGTTTGAATTAATTACTAATTATGTATTTTAAAGGCTCTCACATATGAGCGACGGTACGTCCGCAACACCTGTGACCGTCGCGAGACACTTTGTGACAGCAGTGACAGACAGCCTACTGTCGCTCGACGCTCAGCAACCGTCGCCACTACAGTCGCGGGATTATAAACTATCGGTTTATAATCCCGCGACTTATATATATATATATATATATATATATATACTAGCTTTTCGGGCGCTGCGCGGGCTGCAAGCAGCCCGCGGTTCATCGTGGGGCTGTTGAGGTAGGCTAAGATATGTTTCCAGTTCAGAAAATGGGTAAGTTTGTATGGAGGACAATTGTCGTTGTATGGCGGCCATCTTGAATTTTGAAAAAAATAAAAAAACAAATGACGGTCGTCAAATTGCTTACAACCCCCTACATTTTGAAAAAAAAAATTTACCCCTAACCTTAACCGTTTTCGCAGGCCGTACCCCTTCCACATCAGGTTTCTGCAAATCCTCAAATGTCAGATTTTTCTGGTACTCACTGGAGCACCCTCTATACGACCACACATCAACCTAAACCCCACCAACCCCGCAACAGGGCAAACAACTATGTCAATCAGTCAGTGAGTCAGTCAGTGGTAATGTAGGTTTATATATTATACTAGCTTTTCGGGCGCTGCGCGGGCTGCAAGCAGCCCGCGGTTTTTCGTGCGCCTGTTGAGGTGGGCTAAATATCATGTCCAGTTGAGAAAATAGGTAGAAACTGCAGTCAGGAAAGGAAACATCAAAATATGTGTGGGGGCGGATATCTTGGATCCAAAATCTGATTCCAGTTCCGAATTCCGCGGGGTGCTTTACCCCCATGTACAAAATTTCAGACCCCTACGAAGTCCCAGTGAGACGTTATAAACGAAATAAGTTAAATTTTCTAAAATCTAGACGCCATCTTGGATTCCAAAAAAAATATTAAATTTGGATTTTTAGGCTCAAACTACATATAGATATTGATTTTCAGCCAAATCGCAAGCAATTGACTTTTGGCGGCCATCTTGGATTTTCAAAAATTAAAAAATATGACTGCGCTTCTGCGCTTGAGGAAGTGGCTCGGGCTTCGCCCTCGCCCGCAGCTCGCCCTACGGGCTCGCGTCACTCGGCCTACGGCCTCGTGAAAATTACTTCCGGGGGGGTGGGGGGGGGGGGTAAAGGGGGGGGCTGTGGGAGTGGCTCGGGCTTCGCCCTCACCCGCAGCTCGCCCTTCGGGCTCGCATCACTCGCCCTCCGGCCTCGTGAAGATTACTTGGGGGGGGGATCCAAGAGGAAGGGGGGAGTGGCTCGGGCTTCGCCCTCGCCCGCAGCTCGGCCTACGGCCTCGCGGTGGTGGCCTTTGCTTTTGGCTTTTGGCCTCTGGCTGCGCCTAGTTACTTGGAGTGGCCGTTTGTATGAAATTTGTATAGAGGAAAATTGTGCATGTATGGCGGCCATCTTGGATTTTGAAAAAAATAAAAAAACAAATGACTCTCGTCAAATTGCTTACAACCCCCTATATTTTGGAAAAAAAATCACGCCCCTAACCCCAACCGTTTTCGCAGGCCGTACCCCTTCCACATCAGGATCTGATGATCTTCAACATGTCAGATTTTTCTGGTACTCACTGGAGCACCCTCTATACGACCGCACATAAATCTAAACCCCACCAACCCCGCAACAGGGTAAACAACTATGTCAATCAGTGAGTCAGTGGTATTGTAGGTTTATATATTATAATATACTAGCTTATCGGGCGCTGCGCGGGCTGCAAGCAGCCCGCGGTTTTTCGTGCGGCTGTTGAGGTAGGGTAAGACATGTTTCCAGTTCAGAAAATGGGTAAAAATTACAGTAAGTAAAGGAAACATCATAATATGTGTGGGGGCGGCCATCTTGGATCCAAAATCGGAATGCAGTTTCGAGTTCCGCGGGGTGCTTTACCCCCACATGCAAAATTTCAGACCCCTACGAAGTCCCAGTGAGACGTTATAAACGAAATAAGTTAAATTTTCTAAAATCCAGACGCCATCTTGGATTCCAAAAAAAATTTTTGAATTTAAGTTTTTGGGGTCAAATTACATATAGATATCGATTTTCAGCCAAATCTCAAGCAGTTGACTTTCGGCGGCCATCTTGGATTTCCAAAAAAAAAAGACGCTGCGCTTTATGATAGTGGCTCGGGCTTCGCCCTCGCCCGCAGCTCGCCCTGCAGGCTTGCATCACTCGGCCTGCGGCCTCGTGAAAATTACTTGAAGGGGGGGGGGGGGGGGTCAAAGGGGGGAGGGGGGGGAGCTCGGGCTTCGCCCTCGCTCCACAGCTCGGCCTGCGGCCTCGCGGGGGGGCTTCGCCTTCGGCCTCTTGCCTCAGGCTGCGCCAAGTTACTTGGAATGTTTGTATGAAATTTGTATGGAGGTAAATTGTCCATGTATGGCGGCCATCTTGAATTTCGAAAAAAAACAAAAAACAAATGACGGTCGTCAAATTGCTTATAATCTTCTACATTATGGAAAAAAAATCACACCCCTAACCCCAACCGTTTTCGCAGGACGTACCCCTTCCACATCAGGTTTCCGCAGATCCTCAAATGTCAGATTTTTCTGGTACTCACTGGAGCACCCTCTATACGACCACACATCAACCTAAACCCCACCAACCCCGCAACAGGGCAAACAACTATGTCAGTCAGTCAGTCAGTGGTAATGTAGGTTTATATATTATAACTAGCTTTTCGGGCGTTGCGCGGGCTGCAAGCAGCCCGCGGTCTTTCGTGCGGCTGTTGAGGTAGGATAAGACATATTTCCAGTTCAGAAAATGGGTAAAAACTGCAGTCAGTAAAAGAAACATTAAAATATGTGTGGGGGCGGCCATCTTGGATCCAAAAACTGATTGCAGTTTTGAGTTCCGCGGGGTGCTTTACCCCCATGTACAAAATTTCAGACCCCCACGAAGTCCCAGTGAGACGTTATAAACGAAATAAGTTTAATTTTCTAAAACCCAGACGCCATCTTGGATTCCAAAAAAACTGTCAAATTTGGATTTTTCGGCTCAAAATATAAATAGATATCGATTTTCAGCCCAATCGCAAGCAGTTGATTTTCGGCGGCCATCTTGGATTTCCAAAGTTTAAAAAAAAAGCGGCGCTTGTGGGAGAGGCTCGGGCTTCGCCCTCGCCCGCAGCTCGCCCTACGGGCTCGCATCACTCGGCCTGCGGCCTCGTGAAAATTACTTGGAGGGGGGGGGGGGTCAAGGGGGGGGGAGGGGAAGTGGCTCGGGCTTCGCCCTCGCCCGCAGCTCGGCCTGCGGCCTCGCGGTGGAGCGCTTTGCTTTTGGTCTTTGGCCTCTGGCTGCGCCAAGTTACTTGGGGGGCCGTTTGTATGAATTTTGTATGGAGGGGAATTGTCCATGTATGGCGGCCATCTTGGATTTTGAAAAAAATCAAAAAACAAATGACGCTCGTCAAATTGCTCACAACCCCCTACATTCTGGAAAAAAAATCACGCCCCTAACCCCAACCGTTTTCGCAGGCCGTACCCCTTCCACATCAGGTTTCTGCAGATCCTCAAATGTCAGATTTTTCTGGTACTCACTGGAGCACCCTCTATACGACCACACATCAACCTAAACCCCACCAACCCCGCAACAGGGCAAACAACCATGTCAATCAGTGAGTGAGTGAGTGGTAATGTAGGTTTATATATTATAACTAGCTTTTCGGGCGTTGCGCGGGCTGCAAGCAGCCCGCGGTCTTTCGTGCGGCTGTTGAGGTAGGGTAAGACATGTTTCCAGTTCAGAAAATGGGTAAAAATTGCAGTCAGTAAAGGAAACATCATAATATGTGTGGGGGCGGCCATCTTGGATCCAAAATCGGAATGCAGTTTCGAGTTCCGCGGGGTGCTTTACCCCCACATGCAAAATTTCAGACCCCTACGAAGTCCCAGTGGGACGTTATAAAAGAAATAATTTTAATTTTCTAAAGTCCAGACGCCATCTTGGATTCCAAAAAAAATATTAAATTTGGGTTTTTGGGGTCAAATTACATATAGATATTGATTTTCAGCCAAATCGCAAGCAGTTGACTTTCGGCGGCCATCTTGGATTTCCAAAAAAAAAACGCTGCGCTTTGTGATAGTGGCTCGGGCTTCGCCCTCGCCCGCAGCTCGCCCTTCGGGCTCGCATCACTCGGCCTGCGGCCTCGTGAAAATTACTTGGGGGGGGGGGGGGGTCAAAAAGGGGGGGGAGAGCTCGGCCTTTGGCCTCGCTCCGCAGCTCGGCCTGCGGCCTCGCGGGGGGCCTTTACTTTTGGCCTTTGGCCTCTGGCTGCGCCTAGTTACTTGGGGTGGCCGTTTGTATGAAATTTGTATGGAGGAAAATTGTCCATGTATGGCGGCCATCTTGGATTTTGAAAAAAATCAAAAAACAAATGACGCTCGTTAAATTGCTTACAACCCCCTACATTTTGGAAAAAAAATCACACCCCTTACCCCAACCGTTTTCGCAGGCCGTACCCCTTCCACATCAGGTTTCTGCAAATCCTCAAATGTCAGATTTTTCTGGTACTCACTGGAGCACCCTCTATACAACCGCACATCAACCTAAACCCCACCAACCCCGCAACAGGGCAAACAACTATGTCAATCAGTCAGTGAGTCAGTGGTATTGTAGGTTTATATATTATAACTAGCTTTTTGGGCGCTGCGCGGGCTGCAAGCAGCCCGCGGTCTTTCGTGCGGCTGTTGAGGTAGGCTAAAAACCCTGTCCAGTTGAGAAAATGGGTAAAAACTGCAGTCAGTAAAGGAAACATCAAAATATGTGTGGGGGCGGCCATCTTGGATTGAAAATCTGAATCCAGTTCCGAGTTCCGCGGGGTGCTTTACCCCCACATGCAAAATTTCACACCCATACGAAGTCCCAGTGAGACGTTATAAACGAAATAAGTTTAATTTTCTAAAATCCAGACGCCATCTTGGATTCCAAAAAAACTGTCAAATTTGGATTTTTTGGCTCAAAATACATATACATATCGATTTTCAGCCCAATCGCAAGCAGTTGACTTTCGGCGGCCATCTTGGATTTCCAAAATTAAAAAAAAAGCGGCGCTTGTGGGAGTGGCTCGGGCTTCGCCCTCGCCCGCAGCTCGCCCTACGGGCTCGCATCACTCGGCCTGCGGCCTCGTGAAAATTACTTGGAGGGGGGGGGGGGTCAAGGGGGGGGGGGGGAGTGGCTCGGGCTTCGCCCTCGCCCGCAGCTCGGCCTGCGGCCTCGCGGTGGAGGGCTTTCCTTTTGGTCTTTGGCCTCTGGCTGCGCCAAGTTACTTGGGGGGCCGTTTGTATGAATTTTGTATGGAGGAAAATTGTCCTTGTATGGCGGCCATCTTGGATTTTGAAAAAAATAAAAAAACAAATGTCGCTCGTCAAATTGCTTATAATCTTCTACATTATGGAAAAAAAATGACGCCCCTAACCCCAACCGTTTTTGCAGGCCGTACCTCTTCCACATCAGGTTTCTGCAAATCCTCAAATGTCAGATTTTTCTGGTACTCACTGGAGCACCCTCTATACGACCACACATCAACCTAAACCCCACTAACCCCGCAACAGGGCAAACAACCATGTCAATCAGTGAGTGAGTGAGTGGTAATGTAGGTTTATATATTATAATAACTAGCTTTTCGGGCGCTGCGCGGGCTGCAAGCAGCCCGCGATCTTTCGTGCGGCTGTTGAGGTAGGATTAAATATGTTTCCAGTTCAGAAAATGGGTAATTTTGTATGGAGGAAAATTGTCCTTGTATGGCGGCCATCTTGGATTTTGAAAATAATAAAAAAACAAATGACGGTCGTCAAATTGCTTATAATCTTCTACATTATGGAAAAAAAATCACGCCCCTAACCTTAACCGTTTTTGCAGGCCATAACCCTTCCACATCAGGTTTCCGCAGATCCTCAAATGTCAGATTTTTCTGGTACTCACTGGAGCACCCTCTGAACGACCACACATCAACCTAAACCCCACCAACCCCGCAACAGGGCAAACAACTATGTCAATCAGTGAGTCAGTGGTATTGTAGGTTTATATATTTATTATATTATAATATATATATATATATATATATATATATATATCGGTTTATAAACCCGCGGGATTATAATATCGGTCGTCTGTTAAGCGCCGGACACATAAAACGTAAGTAAGACGTTAGTAGCAGACGGGGCGCTGGTATACCTATGTCTCTTCCGCGACGGCAAGCGAACGGTTTCATACAAAAGTATAGAAACGTCGGGTCGCAGAACACTCAGGGACCGGGCCCGTATATGACTGCGCCCCGTTCGCGTCTTACGTCTTTTCTATGTGTCCAGCGCCTTAGCCCCTAAGGAATCAGAAGGCCAGGATAAAACACCCTATAATTTATCAAAATCCAATTCCCTTTTACTTTTAACGAGTTGGAGTAAAGTGAACGGAACGAAGGAATTCTACATCGGATCATTAAGCAAGGAAAGTCTTAAGTCATTAACATGCACATCTGTCGTAAGAAAGTTATTACTTATCTACACTAATATTATAAAGAGGAAAGATTTGTTTGTTTGTTTGTTTGATTGTATTGAATAGGCTCCGAAACTACTGGATCGATTTTAAAAATTCTTTCACTGTTGGATAGGTATGTTATCCCTGAGTGACATAGGCTATGTATGTACCACGGGCGAAGCCGGGATGGACTGCTAGTTTGTCATAATATTGTTACGCTGTATGCTTTTATCTTATTGTCAATGGCGTATCAATAAATCATATAGTTTAAAACATAAGTGGTCTTATTTTAAATGGGATTTTAAACGGGATTATCTAATATTTTTAATTAGATTTTTAGGTATGAAAAATACAGTTCTAAAAGAAGAGCTTGGTCGTATAAAGACCAGGTGATTACTCTAAAAGCAGTAAGCAAGACGGACGTTACTGCGTATTCGCGTTTCTGTGTCAAGCAAAATTGAGCACTACCACGTATGATGATAAAGTCTAATTTAATTTGACATAGGAATGGACGTCACTATCGAACGATTTACGTTTTATGCTATGGAGTAACCCCCAGATCGCGAGTGGTGCTTTTTCACCATTTGTTTTTTAATTATTTACTTCTAATTGTCAAATATTTAAAATACTTGGGGATTTGTGGATAATGGGTACCATCTAATCAATTATGTTGCCACGTTATTACACTTTTATATTCACATACACATATACACAATTATTTTAAGGGGTGATTCAGTCCATAATTTCGAACAACTTTTCCCAATAAATGTTTATCGAAATACGAAAAAATAATTTTCATTTTCTATAGTAATGATATCACGTGACTACTTCGATTTCTATGAAACCTAGAATTTGTTTTCGTATTTCGATATACACTTATTGGGAAAAGTTGTTCAAAATGATGGTCTGAATCACCCCTTAAAATATTTGTACTTAATAAAAAAGTACATTGTATGTGGGGGAGAAGACAGAAGCAACGGTAAATAAAATAACATAGAATATTCACACTGTGAGTATCTGTTTTTTTAAAACTCTTGTATTAAAAATTCACTGGATGAACTTCAATAGCAACTCATTTAGTTCAGAATTTAAATACATTCAGTATCTTCAATTGCACATTTTAACCCGTTCTCGCTAAGAGTAATGAATTTAAAGTGGCGTTCACAGCAGCATTAGCAATTTAAAGTCATCTCAGCCAAAATAATGCGAGCTACTTCGACCGTTTGCACTAAACATTACATTAAAGATAGTGTTATTATTATGCAGAATATTATTTAATAAACTATTTTAGATATTCTAGAAAATTGTTGCTGTTATCTGCGACGTGAACCACTATTAAACTAAAATTAAGATTAACGAAGACTAAAAATAAGAGCTAAGTATTCCTATGTAATTGTTTCAAAGTAACTAAATTATTTCAATTACCTAACCAAATTGTGATAATGTTTAAGCTCTTGTTCATTATAAAAGTAACACTTTACGACTTTAATGTAATTAAAATAAGATATTGTTAAAGTGACTTAAAAAAAATTAGGGTTCCGTAGTTAACCAGGAACCCTCATGTGTCGCCATGTCTGTCTGTATATGAGACTATAATAGAGTCAAGTGTCCCCCCTCCCCTCTATCTGCTGAACGGTTATTTTATGACACGTGAAAAAATCACAGGTGTAGCATATATAAAGAAGTTTAAAAGAAAACTATCAGAGCTAAGTAGGGTTTACATATTAAAAAGCTATAGGCGATCACCTTACAAAATGTACTTGGAAAAGAAAAACATCATACAAATTCAACAGAAAAATAGTTTTTTGACATTTTAATGACATAAACTCGAAGTTGGTATTCGCAACTACAGAACCCTACACTGTGCGTGGCCCGACACGCACTTGGCCAATTTTACCCGTTTCCGCTCACAATATAGCACAGACAAAAAATCACACCCACCTGGCCGGCGCGCGCACGTGGCAATCATCCCTTTCCGGTGTCGTCCCCTTTGGCAAAAACCATCCAAATCCAAAACGTCTCAACTCTCATACAAAAACGTATCAACTTATGACTGTTTGAAAGACAACCCTAGTACTTACGTTGTTCGTTTATTTTCTTTATAATTTAATAAGACGCGTGCCACGATTGTCTGTGTCCAGGGACTATGACGGTTTTATTATGACAACTTCTTATTATTTAGAGCGATACTATGGTGCGTGAAGTATTTTTGTTATTTTTTGTTGTTCCGTTTCCCTTTCTTATTTATTCGGCGTGATAATTTTATTTTTAGCAAGAAAAAGAAACAACTGACTTCATTATCTCTAACGTTCTTTATCATATTTTCACTAAATAAATATGAAACCAAGTAGGTACTAAGGGCTGTAAAAAAAAAAGAATCATCAAAATCTGTTCTCATATCGCGTAATATACATACAAAAAAATATACAGTTAGTTTATTGAAATATACACTTTATAAATCAATAATTTTGCTAATTGGAAAGTAATTATGTTGTAAATTACATAATTACTTTGTAATTTGCAAAGGTATTGATTTATAAAGTGTATATTTCAATAAAAAGATATGTCAAGATTGTTTACATTAATTTAAATACCTAACCAAATGGAGTACAGGATGATCAAGGGAAAGGTCGAATTCTTCTCAAGGTAAAAGGTTACCAACCAGTCACAATGATATATAACGTCTATCAAAATATACTAAAAATATTTTAAGGGTGAATTCGGTTCGTGATAATGAACAACTTTTCCCAATGTAGTAGGAACACATGTCGAAATATGAAAAAAATTTTTTGACTTCACATATAAACTCGAATCGGTTGACTTGTATGAAAGGTTAAAAATTACTTTTCATATGACGATACGTGTTCCTTGAGGAAAGTTGTTCAGTTTCAGAACATTTTGTTAGAACATTTTGTTTTACATATTCTTCACTCCCCCATATTTTAACTAACACTTGAATATCAATAAAAGTCAATAAATATCGACAGATAACTGAGATAAGAATCAATCAAATATTTTCTGGCAAAAAAAAACATCGATTTTATATCGTAATCTCTTTCCGGCCAGTGTCAGATTTGGAGCAAAATTTATTACTTTGATTCAGAGCAAAAGGGGTTTGATTCAAAAGTGTCACACTATCATTGTGTGTTGAAGAGCTTTTGTTGATATTTCTATATTTACGATTATGTACAATTTTCACGGACGATTAATTTTACACTATCCGTTTGGCGCGTGCGTTCCGGTATTGTGACCGAAATAGCAGTTCGATTTTTAAAACTTCCTTTTTGCGGAACATAAATTTTGAAATTCGAATTTATCTTACTTTTTTATGTGTGTCACTCTGCCAGTGTGTTGTAACTGAAGTACCTATTTACTTAAGTATATTTTTATTACAAAAAAAATATACAAAAATAATAAACTTATGTAACAAGTTACATAAGTCTATTTCTTAGCAAATAAAAAAAACCCGATTGGCAAGAACACCATCTAGTGATGAGTAGTGGAACTACTGAAGTCATGTTTATACCATTAAAAATTAGATAATAAACTAATTTCAGTTTAAGCTAATTTTAATTTGACCTATGAATAAATCTTATTAAGATTAATAAAATACATAAAAGGCAGGCATAATTTACAACTAGGTATGTTTGTGCTAACTATAATCATCATAATTTATAAATAAATAAACTATTGTAACATAACTTAAGTAGTATATTTACATACAAGCCTTATTAAATATTCGCATATTTGCATGTTCAATAATGCAAATGTAATAAACACCACAACGTAAGTACTAACATCATTCCACGACCTTTTCGTCCGAATTCTAAACAAACATGAATTTTATGCAGATTGGGGGTACTTCATTCATTGCAAGCCTCGTTTGCGGCTGGCAAACAAATCAACGGTGAAATTGTGGCGAACAAAAAGAAATAAAAAGAGAAAAAACACGAAAAGGGATACAAATAGATAACTGTGTAAATAATCCTTTTTTGTAGCGTAGCGACGTGTTTGGGATCCCGCACCCCCTTGCCTCGTAAAATACAAAATGTGAAGAAAACCCTGTCCGATCCGTTAATGTAATGTTAGGTAGCTTGTCTAGGTTCCATTTATCGGTTTTTCCTATCCCTAAAATTGCAAAAATAATTTCATAGTAGTTATTTAATTTTATATGGAGTTGCAGATTTTTATTTCGATTTCAGAGATGGGAGATCGTATCGATTTTATTATTTCGATATACACTTATTACGAAAAGTTGTTGAAACGGACGAACAAATTTTTTTTCTATATGATATTATAAAAATCACTTCATCAGCAATACCGAAAACTGTGCGAAATATTAGTAGCCTCGTGGCCTAGCCTGTTAAAGGCTAACGGGTGCGGCACTGTATTCGTATTTGTAAGGCTGAGGTCTGGCCGCGGGTGAAAAGCGGCGATAAAGCGATTACGCCCAGAGGATTGTTTACTTTCAAAGCGTTGTTCGTCTATTCTGCTGGGCTTCAACGCTCATTTATGATATTTTTAGTACGTGAAAAGGTATATAGAAAAGTATTTATATTGTATAGATGCCAAAACCCGCTTTATTCTCGGTACTTGATTAAATTATGTCGTAGAGTAGCAAAACGTATTTATATAGGTACTTAATAAGTATTGCGAACAATAGGGTGGGAAAATAATTAAATTAAGTAATTTTGTTTGTTTTTCGTGTGTGTAAGTGGCCAACTGAGCACTGGTGTCAGATTTTTCAGGATGCCTAAAGGCATATGACGTAACTTGGCAGGCCATACGATGATGACAGCCGGGACCAACGGCTTATACGTGCCTTCCGAAGCACGGAGGAGCTCGAAAAGTTTTAATGCCACTTGTGGCCCCATCCATGTGCGGACCATGCCCGGTGTCGCTTAGCTTGCGAAAGCGCTAGTCTAAAATAAAAACAATTTTATTTTATTTAATAACTAACATTAATAATAAATTTTATATTTTATTAATGGAAAAAAGGTTTTATTTTTTATAAAGTTTTTAATTTTGACACGTGTTCCTTAGTAAAAACGAGTTTTTATATGCGAACTGAAAGAATTATTATTTATATATTTATTTAGTTGTTTATATCCAGAAAAACCTCAAAAACCGCAATATCTATAATCAACGTCGCTTATTGTTAAACATAAGCTCATAAGATACTGTAATCTTCAAAATGATTAAAGTTGATTCTTGAGTTTCACCCCTTAATATTTAAGGGTCGCTGCTGACGTTGAAAGGAATCTACTTTCAAAATTCCATCGCCATTTCCGAGATAATATTTGCGCGATAAAAAAGTGAAGCTGCTAATTTTTTGATAGCATTCCTAAAAACTTTACTCAAATAATAAAAAATTCTAGCGAAATATTTGAATATTTTCTTGCTTGAAACAGAAGTAATTAAGTTTTTCTCTTTTACAATGTTTATGATAACGATTTACAAAATATTTAAAATAATAAGCGATTGCTTTATTCTTAAAATGTCAGCATTATTTCCGTAAAGTTGCTCATAATGACAAACTGAACCACCTTTTCAATAAAACGTACATCCTGTAAACTTAATAACAGATAAAATTAACTGTCTCTCATGTTATTTGAATCGCACGCACTTGGACGGTTTTTGAAGGGTTATAAATAATATTTGCACAAAACCGGTCTTGGTAACAAAATATTTGCACATAGTTTTGCATGCGACGCTATAAATTAGTTGTAAAATGGACAAAAGCCCTTTTGTTGGACGGGTAAGTGCTCTCGAATGTTATGTGTTAGTTTAACGCACGATGACCCTTTCCAGTCATGCACAAGTTATTTTAACTGATTTCCTAATAAGGAGGTAATCGATTCGTGGCGATCCTTTTTTTGTGTATGTTCACAGATTATTCGAAGACGTCTAAATCGATTTGGAAAAAATCTTTTTTTGTTTAAATGAGTATACTTGTCAGGGGGTCCCATGGAAATTTTATCAAAATCGATTGGGTAGTTTGGGGGTAAAGTCGGTTTTTATTTTGAAAAATGATTTTATAATTTATTGATTTCGAGTGTAACTCATTTTGAAGGTATAACCGTTTTGAAACGTATTTATAATATTTTTATTAAAAAAAGTAAAAAAACATTACATAAAAAATAAGTACTGAACCGATTGGCTGTAAACCTTTAGTGACATGAAATAAATCTTCTGTATATTTTTATATAAATAGCTGCATATCAAATCAATGGAAAAAGATTTTATCATACAAACAAAAAAGCAACCGACTTCCGTTTCGTAAATATCATAATTATAAATAAATATGGAACTCTCAAATAAAAAATTTACCTTTGACAATTCGCCTTTTTTGAAGTCAGTTAAGAATAAAGTTTCGTGCCAAAAATTCATTAAATATGTTTATTAAATCAGGTGCATTATTAAGTAAAATAACACTCGTTTAATGTAATACTTTCCCACAACCATTAAAACTCCTTTTACTGCTGTCAATATTCGCTTAAAAAGACCTTCAAACCCTTTTTGCAGAACTCTTAAACAATTTGCCGAAACAATAACAACAAACGAAACAAAGCTATGCAAATCCTGCAAATTAACAATTCTTTTTAATTCACGGTTATTTTTTCTCACAATCTAAACAAAGGTTACATTTGATTGCAAAGGATTGTTGTATCAAACGTTGATTTTGGCTCAATCGGTTGTTATTTTATTTTTAATTGTATACTTACATCTGCAGGTGTGAAAGTCAAAATTTTGTTTCAATCGACCCCTGTTTAGATCGCACCCCTAAGAATAACATCGATAATGTAAGTTAGTATAATCATTAGGGTCGTTTTAGGGTTGTATATGAAGACGAAGAGGTTTGCAAAAAGGATAAAATATGTACTTGTTTTTTTATGAACAATGTGTAGTTTTTTTATTAACCAATGTAACAGAAGTGGAAATTTCTGTTCTTAATAACTTTATCTTAATACTTAGAACATATATACGGTAGGAAGTTATACTAATGAATTTATGTACTTAATTTAAACTGGTAAAAAGGTGTGGGTAAGTTTTCAGTTTCTAGAATGTAAAACATAAATAAAATATTTAGTATAATAAACTATAATAGCAAATATTCTTTTTTTTTTACTTCAATAGGGTATCTTGAATTCTAATTGATTATGTAACGATAAGGAAATAAAAGTAAAATGATAAATATATTTTAAAAATAAATTCACTACTACTAAAAGTATGGTCGCAATCATACTTTTCAAACGACAAGTCAATCAAAACTCATAATTCACCAAACAGAATACCAAAAGGGGACTTTTCTAAAAACCATCCAGGAATTCCATTGTCACATAGGACATCAACAAATGACAAATGCAAATGAGGTTTTTTTAATAAAAATGCGCCTGCGCATCTTTGTCTGCCAAATGTATGCGTGATGCGTTATGACAATGTTAATGTGTCAGGCCCACGGTATATTGTTTATGTTTATTGTATTATTATTAAAAATGGATAAATAAAGGCGGTTTGTTTGGAATAAAATTGGGCCTTTTATTGGAAAAAAATAAATTTAACTTAAATTAAAACTATACAAATTATATTTTTAGATATATATTTCTAGCGATACAGAAACTAACAAGTCAGTGTAATGGAAGCACAATGGTCTATGCATTTTTTTTTTGGTGTTTATAAAATTGTATAGCTCTTTTTCATTTGTTTAAAGCTATTTAGATATATTTGTAAAATATCATGAAACCATTTTATGGAATATTTATTTCACCAAAATAAAAACTTTCTCAATTTCATAGAGAAATAAAACGGTCTATGGTTTAAATTAATAAAAAAAAAACAAATATTTCATAGGTAATAAATAAAAAATAACAAAAGTAGTACTTACACTGACTAAGTTATTTAAAATAACTTGAAGTTTCTAATTGGAAGCTTCACCAACGCACATTAAGTAGACAAATAGAGATACATCGGGGTGATAGTGCAAAGGGCAGATAGTTAGGAGGTCATTCTCATATTATATCGGCGGAGTAAATCACCATAAGTTTCTTGGCAGTGCTTTGAAAGATGATGCTTACACAAATATTTTACTGAAAACTACATGGGTAAAACATTTGTTACATTGTGACCAGTGATTGTAATGTTTTAATTTGTTAAATTTGAAAACTTTAAATCATATTTTGACCACGGAAATTCGAGATATCGTTTAAAATTTTGCAAACACTTAATATTAGTCGTTAAAATTTTAAGTTTCTATTACAAATGTCGCTGAACCAACAAGGAAAGCAAGCAAAGTTTTTTTAAAGGTATTTGGATTACCCTGTGTTTGTAATCCAAAAAAATATTGTCGCCGTTCGACGAGAAAGTCGGATTATGGAAATAAGGTAACAAAATAAAACAATAAAAAATGTCGTTTTGAATTTTTTCAAAAAGGTTAGGTTAAAGGGCAAACTCCTACTATCCCAACCCATACGATCGTCTTTGTTTTAGGCTCAAATTGTAGCTGACTAAATTGTTCAGAAGGACTTTTCTCAAATGATTGATATCATTCATCATTTTTAAAACAACGAGCGGCAATTTTTTTTACTATTTCGGCTGACTATATGACTTTCCCGAATACCTAATTCTTTTTTGCAACTTACAGCTCTCGTAAATACGCGTATTCTGGCCTATTTAAATCTTTACAACTATCCGAGATATAAGAGAATCGCACTTTTTCGTGAAATCGGAGCCTATACTGGAGCAAATGAAAAAACAATATTAATGTCAAAAGTAAGTACTTTAAAAAAAACACAAAATCGGATGATTATAATCTTAATCAACCAGCAATCAAGATTGCAGACTCATCTTTCGACAAGAAATTCACATGCAGTTCACTACACTTCTTTTGACACCGGCGTTATGGAGAGCAAAACTAAATTCTCCTTCATCGTGAAAATCTGGGAGCGAGTGGGCGAATGGGAAAATGCACCTGCATTTCTGAAATTCCGCCTTTGTAATCCGCCCAACCTCGTTAGCCAGATTCGGGCGCGCACCGCGCAATATCCAGATTTTAATAGACGTACATTAGAGTCGGTTTCATGATCAAATAGCTGCAGGAATAGCTACTTTAAAAATATACATTTCTATGCTTGCATACTAGTCACGGATTTATTTCTTGACTTAAGCCCCTAGAGGCATAAATAAGACTACTTTAGACATGCTAAACTTGATGGTAGGCGTGTGAGTTAGTCTGTAGGTAAAATAAAACAGTAAAAGATTGCTAGCCGCGTCGTCGCCTATTGAAATGATTCGAAAAGTGCCATTTTTGAAACGCGGCGTCACCTAAACGAATGCTTTTCCATACAAAAATCGTTCGTCTAGTGACTCCGCGTTCGAAAAATCGCACCTAAGGGTCGACCATTCCCTCAATAGCTTTTTACATTCTGCGTACTAAGGTTTCAAGACACGTAAGCTATTAAAAGTAAATAAAAGGATGTTGTGCTTACATTTACTTGGTTAGGTGTAATTGGAATTCTAGTTTTTATTTATAAAGCTGAAATACTCTTACAACATAAAAACCTCAAATATAAAAATGTATTTACTTACACACACAAATCGAGAACATTATTGATTATTCTTTTATAGATCGATCAAGCCGTCATCGAATAACCGTCGATCAATATCTCAATTGCGCAAATCGATTATTGTGCCGTAAATCCGACTATGGATTACAACCCCCTTTTTTCGATTCTGAATCGCGAGTTTGGGGCACGCGCATTGCGCTCATTGTCACCGAATGATAGATTGCTGTCAGATTCATACTTTTTACCTTTGCATATGTAAATTATGGCGTCAATGATGAATGTTCTCGTACATTTGCGAGTATTGCGATAAAAAATTGAAAATTTTGGGGATAACTTTTTGATAAGTAATAATAATTTTGTTGTACGCATTTTTTCTGATGGCAAGAAATGTCAATCTTCGGTTTGAGGGTACAACAATAGATAGATGTTTGTGTAAATTGCAGAATTCACATGTAAAAGAGCCTAATATTGAGATGAAGTCATAACAAGGCTCCTTCATCATATTTTTTCAATCTGACAGGTAGACACTATGAACCCAAATGTTTGAAGTGAATATTCTATTTTCTGAGTTAAAGCATTCTACGTTAAATCTTCAACTGTACTGCTTTGGCGGTAAATTTATTACGCTTAAAAATACATCTTTATTTTTTTTGTAAATTTCTCATTAGTGTATTTAAGTTCAATTACATAGTACGAAATTAATCTTTCAACATTTATTCATAAAAATTCATAAGAATTTTAAAAACATATTCTTTAAAAATTCACTATTAATTAGACGAACCATCTGCAAAATAATAACATAGGTATCTATAAAATTACTAACTCCAATCATATAGCTATACAAATTAAAATATTTGCTCACACCTCAGAAATTATAATATTACAATAATTTATTTTGGAAACTAACGAACCGAATATTCGAGTTCAATGATCACAGCAAAATAAAATATTCACTTTCGTGTCAATATTCAAAATATTGTTACCAGAAGCTCCGCCTCGCCAGTACGAGCCCTGCGCCGATGTCAAAACGCCGGAATTTACAAAAGTTCTTTTTAGGGTTCCGTTAGCTAGCAGGTAACACCCAAGAGCCAATGCTATGAATTTATATTTTTTATTATTACAAAGCTATGTAGCAGAATAGCTATTCATAAATGACAAAATAACTGAATTTATAACATAAAAAAAACTATTGTTTATTATTGAGTGAACTGCCGTAGTCAAGCTTTAAAATTAAAGTATGTAAAAAATGTTTAGTTTAAGCACTTGATCAAATTATTTTATTAATATAGATATATAAAATAGTTTAAAAAAAATTACAAGTCTAATGCCAAGCCTAATGCCAAATGGCATATTCTTAAATTGTGTCAATTATTAAAATTATATAAGCAGTAAAATATAAATTGCCAATATTGCAAAGGACAACCGTCAAAGCCAACTCCGAAAGTAATACTTTAGAGACTTAATTATCATTAAGTATTTTTGTATATGCACCACTACGCTAAACTGGTTAACTTTTGGGGAGCGAGCGTATTTCGATAGCCACGGAACTCTAAATGCAACATAGGCAGCATGCTTGGCCGAATTATTGTTCAATAGACGGGTTGTACGTACAATGGTCGCATCACGTTACATTTATTTTTTGACAGACCCACTGTTGGTCTTTTTGTAACCAGTGGGCTGGTCGGCTGACGCTTTCATGCAGTGATTGATGTGACTAATTAATTTGTCGTACGCGAGTTCCAGGTTCGGGAGATACTTGAATTTTAAATTAAAAAATGTACTTTTGAGGGCGCATTGTAGGAAATTACAAAGGATTGCATTTTTAATTTCCCGATTCGACCCGCAGTATCGAATCACCCCTTTGATAATCCTAATCAATTATTGTAGTGAGTGTGACTGATTTCTACAAAACAGTTTTAAATGAACAGCGAAATCTTTGTTACAGAATAATTTTGTAAAGTAAAAAACACAATACTTTTTTTTATCTCGGTCAATGGTCAGTTGGACGATGATGGATAGTCTATTTTTCTACGATATTCCTTGCTTAAGATAAAATTATTATAATGATAATTGGTCTAAAACATCTATCTGACCTGTCCAACCCGTCTAACAAGCGTGGAGAGTGTAGGCCTGGAGAGTGTAGGCCAAGTCCTCGGCCTGCTCTGGCCAAGTATGGCTGTGGTAGTACATAGAGGGTCGTGCTCCTGCAGTGGAGACAAAAAGAATGAAAGATGATGATGATGATAATAATTGGTCAGGTCAGGTTGTCAGACTACCTTGTGGGTGGGTGTCCTATGCTTCGTTTGCCAGTACGTATTCGCCATGACCTGACCAAGATCGGTCATTTTGGAAAATCTTGGGAGAGGCATATGTCCAGCAGTAGACGTTATGTATGGTAATTGAATTCACTCTTAAAACCTGTCAGTCCTGTAAACTACCTTACCCTCTGATTTTTTTAACATCTTAACTCTCCCATGACTTATATATGAACAAATCAATTGTTTACTATTGTTCTTTTTTTAACGCACAGACCCTCGCTCATCCATATAGGTAAATAAAGGTAACTCTGCTGTCGCAACTGCAAAGCTCACAAAAACCAATGATACTGACCTGACACGTCATACAGTATCAAAGTGTCAGGATACAAAAACCGCAATTTGCATAGTGATTGTATCAACCGTGAGTTTGAAACAGTTTCTATTTGTTAGTGGCTTTTCGAATAAATGGTTTTTAAATATAGATATATTATGGACTGAATTCACCCGTAAATAGTTTCAGTATATTTTGTTAGACCTTATTCGTCTTATTATAAAACGCAGACTAACTTTGTAACTTGGTTTAAACCATTATCCGACCAAAAAAATATGATATTTTCAGATGAGACAGTGGCCTATTACTTAGTAACTTATTAGTAATCTGTGCTATTACTAGATATCATCTTAATTTGGTCGGATAATGGCTTCAACCTAGTAATAAGTTAGACTGCGTTTTATAATACGAAGGTATATATTTAAGTGAAGTTTAGTGTGAGTGCTTCATAGTTTGCAAACGCTAAGTGCAGCATTACATACATACATACATACTATCACGTCTTTATCCCTAATGGGGCAGACAGAGCATTTTGGGTCTTGCGGTTCTATGCAGAGCCCAGGGCCGCAAGACCCAAAAGCCACTTTTAGCGTCATGGTGGGCGAGAAGATGGAAAAGCAATCAATACAGTGATGGGTTGCTAGCCGCATCGCCTGTTAACATGATTTGCATTTTTGCCCATTCCCTCGATCGGCTTTTACGATCTGCGTGGGAAGAGAAGCAGCTGGTACATTCAAGTTTTTTTTTTTATTTCTCGCAGACCAGCATGGGAGTGCAGCATTACGGTTGCACTAATACCTGCTGCCGTTTTTAAAAAAACTTGCCTCTTTGAACATCTCTAGTTAAATTCAAGCTTATCAAGGCAAAATTTGACATAGACACTCAATTTTCATGTCATGTTAGTAGACTGGAAGTAATAAAAATTACCCTCTAGTATCTAATAATATAAGAATCATATGAAAATAATATTTATCTAAATAATTATGTATCATTCCTACTAATATTATAAATGCGAAAGTGAGTTTGTATATTTGTTTGTTTGTTACCTCTTCACACTTCAACTACTGAACCGATTTGGATGAAATTTGGTATGGATATAGTATAATTTAAGACTTATAAAACTTCAATCAACAAAAGTCGTCGTTTTCATATTACAGAAAATCTCTAAACATGCGTTAGACTCTTTGATAAATACTATTACTGCGATTATAAATAAGAAAAACTAATCGTCATTAAATTCATGAAAAAGAAATTAATTGTAATAGTATCAATTTCGTCGCGTCATAGTACGCTAACATTCGTTCCTACTTCAACATACCTACTATCCTCAAGCGTTCGTGTGACACGACCCGTCGCCACTCGACTTTCAACCTGATTCACGTAATTTAAAGTCTACTTTTGTATGCCGGCCGCACCCGCCGCTTAGCTGTATTGAAGCGGGTCGCTGACCTTGCGGGTCGTAGGTATCAGTGAGCGCGCACGACTCGAAGTGTTTTGATACTTTGGTAATTTTTCTTGCTTTTTGATACTTTTTAATTACTGCATTAATTGTAGTGTTGTTACCGTACAAAATATCCTTTATGTGAGTATGTTAATAAGTTAAATTAATGCTAATGATTTTAATTGCACCCTGTATAATAAATAAGGATTTTAAAATGAAATATCTGTCCTTTTTAAATAAACAAGTAGCGGCTTGACGGTCAAGATAAGACTTTATAAATTATCCTAGCTCAGATCTGAAAACGTCAAAGGCCTAAGTTCTTGAAGAAAAAGACTTGGTTGAGACTTCCATTAACATTCCACAGCATAAAGACTGACCTTCAGAGTTGAATTAATAAGCAAGAGTTGAACCACAGGAGCGTAAACTGTAAACCAGAAGTCAGTTTCTCCGTTTCTTAAAAGTTTTTAAGTCACTTATAAACATTTTTTAGGTCCAAGTCGTTTTGTCTGCATCCTGTTCAGATTTTTTAGGTAGGTATAATAAGTTATTTACAACCTGTTCGATTTCTTTTTCGCTATTTATAACTACACTGCATAATTGTAATACATGAAGTAAGACTTAGGAGTGTGAAAGGTATCAAATAATGGTCGATGTGATTTCTTCAAACTGTTTCAATTAGTTGAAAGCCAATTAATTTGTATAGTTTTAAACTATGCTATTTATTTTTGTGTTAAAGATTTTTTGTATTTCTTAAAGTTTAGACATTTTGATATAAGTGGGTACTTAGAAGTGTAGTAAGTATGCAGATGAAGATCTGTAATTAATCATGAAATAATACTGCACTGTCTTTCTTACGGTTCACCAGATCTATGAATTAGAAGCTTTTATTTTTTTGATTTTGTACGAAACCTCTTTTCAACCTTCAAAAGAAAACAGTAGATAAAAACTGAAAATGGGGTATTTGCTTCCATTGACAGGAAAGGGTTATATAAATCATAAAAAATAGAACGATCATGTAACACTAACAACGCGTACAAAGTTACATTCATATCCACTCTATAAATGTAGCCTTCTATTATTCAGTGTCGAATACTATACGCTCGCAGCCTTTCTTGTGCCCTCATTACCTTGACTTTGATGTTACGAAACGTTGGAGATGAAAGTGCTATTTTTATACTCAGCATCAATTTGTAGAATTTTCAAGTGTCGCGCTGTCAGTGTAACCATTGAGCAATTATTGTCTTATTAATTTGTTTTCGCTAATCTCTGGAACTGGTTGTCAATTGCGTGTAACATTTTTTTCGACCAGTCCTCTGGCTGCTCTGGCCAAGTATGGCTCTGGTAGTGCAGAGAGAGTCGACCTGATGATGACGATGACTAGAAATTATTTTAGAGATGACAATATTTCGAGTCTATTAACTTAGTATATTTTTTCCCGGTATCTGTTTGTGGGTTTTCAAATCTTGTTATTTAATTGAGCAATTTTTTAGACATGTGAATACTTAATAAAATATTTTTTTGAATTGGGTAGTAAAACAAAAATACAAAGATGTTGTCGTATAAGAACACTCTAAAGATATTACTGGATTTTGGTAACAAAAACACAGAGTTTTTGACTTTATTTTATTTGTCTTATCTTGTTTTAGATGGTGATATTTATTATAATATATAGGGTCTAATGATTAAGCTGGAATAAAAGTTTCAGAAATATTATATTTCTTATCAAACGTTTATAATATAACACTAACCTATAAAATACTTTAAAAACCTATTTACCTTGAAAATATTAAGTTTAAATATTTTAAAAAAATATATTTTTTAATATTAGGAATATTATTAAATAAAAAAATATAAACATTATTTTTTCTCACTTTGTGAAGTAAAGCTACAAAAGTCCCCATGTCACGCTCAAAGCAACCAGCAAACAATTATGTTTCCTCTGCTCAAAGCTCGCAGCTCGTAGCCACGCTTCGTTAATTCGATTCTTGTTCTGATTTAATTAATGCCTTTTGACATTTCTTTTAATTATTTCCGACGGAAAAAATAATCACTGCCGACTGTATTCTTTCTAATTATCTGACTTTTACGCAAGAAGTTTTATGTAACTTTTTGGAATACATAAAGGGAGAAACGATGTTTCTCGTTATAAATTACAGAACATTTAGATTTTTAATTTTTATTATTGACATGAGAGAAACACTATATTACCATATCATACAATTTATTTTATGGGAAGTAAAATATAACTTAAAGCACGGTATGTTACGTACCCTACATAAATAATACTAGAGAAAAGAAACCATTACTTACTTGTCTTGAAAATAACATTAATGAGACATTTATTTCAATGAAGAAAAAGGCAATTAATCAGAAATGTGTTGTCATTTTGTACTATGAAATTTAAGTCACGTACCGTGGCTGTTCATTTTTCTGTCGCTATTTTATTTCTTAAAAAACCCTTACCGCCTCATTTATCTTAAGAAAGTAAGGGTGAGACAGAGAACCTTGACTTTATTACCCTGCTAACGCATAATTTACGGCAGTAGTAATTTCACTTTTGTTGGGAACCAATGATGTTATATTCTTACAAGATGTCGCATTACATGTGTAGGATGTTTGTCGCCTAGGTAAATTGATAAAATTAAAAAAAAAATGCTTTAAGACCAGTTTTGAATTTTGTTTTTTTCGGTCGTTTTGGAAATCCTTAGAAAAGATATATGTCCAGTGTCCAACAAAGGATGTTAAATGGCTTGAATTATGTGCCAGCTGCTACTTTTCCCGTGCGTAATCGCCTTCGAGAGTGGGCTATCATGAGATCAGCTGATCATTGCTCATCATTGATTGTTTTTATAACCAGAATGGTAATAGGTTGTTAGCTGCATATCCATTTCTAATTAGCTAACAATCACAGGCTATCATTATGGCAATATTTTGATTGCTTTTTCTACTTTTACGTCCACCACACTAACACGTTAAATCTGGCCTTTGGTTTTGACAGCCCTAGGCTCTGTTTGCCTGGCTAGGAATAAAAACGTGATATTATATTGTATAATTGAGCTCGACAATTTATTGAGCAATAATATATCTATAAATTTCTTTATCAAAGAAACCAAATTGAGAAAAATGACTTCGGACAAAAGGCCTTACTTATAGTAAACTAGTTTTTTATGTAACACCAGTTTTATTACTGGGGTGTAATCAGTTGTCAAAAGTGGATAAGACATCCGGTAATTAATATTTCTACAAAACATTATATTCACAAACACGTATTTGCTGCAAAGGAAACAGATGTTTGTGAAAATGATAAAATCTCTGAATACAGAAGTTGGATTTCGTAACGTGATTGAAAATTAAACTATAGAGTATAAAGTTGTCTAACTAGATTGAGGAGTTTCACAGAAATTGAAACCACTATATTTCAATAGAACTGGATTAATAGCTATTAGTTCAGCCTTCAAACAATAGAAGTGTTCTAAATTAAACATTGATTATGAACTTAAATAGAAGAGGAGTTCTTGAATCAGGATTGTTGTTTTATTATATTAGTTGCCAAGTTAAATTTAATTTAGATGAAGAATATAAATTATTTGGTAACTTTTTGAATAGGCTTAGGAAGTTTTATACAAATATTTCTATATGAAAGGATAAATGAGTACCTTTCTGTGGATTTGTTAATTGTGTGTATAGTCATATAAACTTTAATAATAGACGAGGACGAAATTAAACAAATTGTTAAGTAATAAAAATATGTTTTACTTTTGGTTTCCGGAAAAGTGGAATAGGATCACTCCAAGTCTTTCCGTGGATGTCGAAGAAAGCGACATAGAAAATACAAGCTAAACAAATCTTATAAATTAATATCATGACACCTCTCTTACCCATCTGACCAGCGTGGAGAGTGTAGGCCAAATCCTCTGGCAGCTCTAGCCAAGTATAGCTCTAATAGTGCAAAAAGAGTCGTGCTCCTGCAGTGGAGACTAAAAAGACCTGATTATGATGACGGTAAATTCTGTGCGTATAAACAACTAACTACATATACAATGTCCTTTTTTATTAAGTACAAATATTTTAAGGGGTGATTCAGACCATTATTTTAACAACTTTTCCCAATAAATGTATATCGAAATACTAAAAAATATGTTTTAAAGTTTTTCTTAGAAATCGAAGTAGTCACGTGATATCATTACTATGGAAAATCAAAAATTATTTTTTCGAATTTCGATATACATTTAATGAGAAAAGTTGTTCGAAATGATGGACTGAATCACCCCTTAAAATATTTGTACTTAATAAAAAAGGTCATTGTATTTAGAGAAAAGATTTTTTTTTAAAGTAAGAGAACAAATTTTTCTTTTTATAAAAAAATTGTCAGTTCGTATTTTCACACCATTTGTTCACATTATAGTTTCGTGAGGTGGCATCATTTGTTTTGGGCATCTCATCGGAAATCGATAAGTAACTAATTGGCCATTAGTGTCAAAATCAATTACGGTCGGAAAGCTCGATAAAATTGTCATTAATTCGATAACCAACAGTCTACTTAGACCCACCATCTGTTGACTGTTCCCAGAGCTGATAATCGAAGATCTTATGACTAAATGAATATTATAATTTAACGTTACTATAAGTTCGTTTTAATTAATTTTAGTTAGTTTTAATTTGAGGTTATATTTATTTAGTTAATATTTTATTGTTTTTAAATTCTTTTTATGTCCTAGTGATGTAAATTGTAATCTTATTTTAATTGTTTTTAGTCGATTTGACGTTCGTTTTATTATAAGAATTTTCATTATGTTTATTTTTGAAGTCTTTTTGCACGTAATCTTATATGGCAAAATTTTTTCATATATTAATATCATATTTCAGTACAAAAGCTTCCATTAAATACTGATATACTTTTCATAATATAGTAAGCGGAATGAAAAAAATATCTTTCTCCATTGGTATGGGAGGACGAAAATGTTTTATCGCATTTTGCTAAATGTTTTGAAGAAAGAAAGTTTCATTTTATAGACACAACTTGCAAAAAAATTGGCTATTTAAAAACATTGCTATAGGTTGTGCAGTGAGTTCCCTTACTATTTCAGATAAGCTTTGAGCGGTGTCAATGGACATATATTTTTTATGATGCTGTCCGATATCTGTAGATATCACATCTGTTCTGTTAGACATGATACATTTATACTATATATTATCGTAATGCTTATATTTTAGTTTCTTAGTTTATTCTAAATAAACTATATCACAAAATACTTTAGATTTACAGTATCTTAATATTTCGTGCAATATCACGCAAGACCAGGGGCATGATGAACTGTATATAATTACCAATTTATCATATCATTGCCATTTATTGAGTGATCCCACTAGTGTTGTAAAAAACTCGAGTCTGGGAGTATTAATATACTGACTCGACTGTAAATCACAAGACTCGACTTATAAATAGCGACTCCACTGCTCGATGAGTCAGTTATACTCAAGCTCCCGTAATAGACTCGAGTTCAGTCTATGTGCTCGACTCTGTTGTGTGCTGAGTCAGATTATGGACTGAGTCGCGCTCATAAAATCATAATTGTTTTTTAAAGTTAATAACAAACATTGTTATTTGTAGAAATCATTAATATTAAATAAAGTTTTAAATGGTTGTAATGCTTTGTATAACTTGTTGTAACAGTTGTGTGTGAGTTGAAGTTGCTTCGAGTATTGTATTCGAACTCGTGTTGGTTCTGCGACTCGGAGTTCTTATCAGACTTGAGTTTTTATTCGACTCCGAGTCTGGGCTCCGACGACTCGTGCTCGACTTGACTCTGACTTTTAATGCCTTAGTCTAGCAAGCATGCAAAATTAAGTCAAGTTTGCAAATGTGGACTCTTGGACTCGAGTTTTGTACAACACTAGATCCCACTCAAGTGTAAGACTAGTCAGAGATTACTAATAAGTTACTAGGTTCAGTTAACTGTTAAATTCACCAAACAAATTATTTTTCTTTCTTTCTAATTAGCAATCTACCAGTTAGGATGGCAATGCCTAATTAATTTTATATAAATATGTTCGTGGTATTTATACATTCGTTAATGTCGGGCGTAATTAGCAAAGGATTGTGTCAACTACATCTCAGTTATAGAAAAAAATATGAAAGTCGATACGACATCCATGAAACGAGTTTGCTAAAGATAGACAAACAAAAAGTTTGTTTTTATAACGGGCAAAAAACTGATAGGACAATGGATCTGCAATTTGAAGTGGAGCACTCCCGTTACAATAGATGGCCCTTGTTATATAAATTTATTGGTGTTTTTCGACGGTTTGCAAAAGGTGCGTATAGAATTGGATCTCTTTGCATTGTGGTAGTTTTTATTTCACTAAGTATTTGTGTAAGCCCTTGCCTTATTATGAACCTCAAAAGTGATACCATGGTAAATTAAAGTTGTATATCATTGACAATGAACTTATCAGAAAATAATTAATTTATAAAAAAATAACCATCATACCCTTATGGGTTAAATGTACTTTTACTTCAAATAAATGAATGAAATGTGTCGATCAAATTTTACGAAATATTTTGCCCACTGGTACCAGGTTTTCCTCCTTTAGTGTTAGCGTCCAGCCATATGTTAGTATGGGCTTCATGACCGTTTTTTGTGTCGTAAATTTTGTTTTTTTACTAAGAAGCCTTAACGCTAAAACCTTATATAGTGCTGCGCTACATCTTAATGTGTTTTGGGTGCGAATGCTTATTTCTTCACTTCGGGTGTAACTATTATTGTGCACCAAAGATATTAAATTTTCGCTACCCCTTTGTACCTAACAGTTAGCTTTAGAACGTGTATTCTTATATAACGTTTCCTGTGAAGGTACTCAGTTTTATCGTGGTTAATCCTCAGACCAAATTTCCCAGTTCCTTCTCTAGGACTTTAGCAGCTTCTATCACATTTTTGCACCTTTTTCTAGCAAGGTCTAGTCATCTGCGTCCCTATAACCTTATGCCTTTCACCTATTTGTACTCCTCTATTGTGATCAGACTGATCAGTTTCTTGACACTAGGTTGAAAAGCACAGGAGATAGGGCATCGCCTTGCTTCAAGAAAGATATTGATGTATAATGATCATAAAATAAGTATTGTTGTATCATATTATAGAAGCTAACTAAGTTTAGACTTCAGGTTTCCTTCTGTTTGCGTGATTTATTAACTCATAATTCGTGCTCACCTTGAACTATGAATAAAAAGCTGTCTTAGATCCAGCGATTGACTGAAATTTATTTCATCTATCTGTTTCAGAGCTCGCCCTTGAGGCTGCGAAAGTTTAGGATAGCTGTTATTTCCTCATACTTAATAAAGTTAAAGATGTAGCTCTGAGTTGTGAGTCATTCCTATAGGAACTTTTATTTTTTCCGAGATAGAAAGTATTTTTTCTATCTATTGGGGTTCTTTCCTAGGTCAAAAATAAATTATTTATTACTGTTAACAAAATAAAACTTCACAAAATAATGTCACTTGTTTTGATCATAATATAAATATATAAATATAATTATCAATTTTCTCTATTATTTTATACTAGCTGAACCCGCGAGCTTCGCTCCCCGTGGGAATTTCGGGATAAAGAGTACCCTATGTCCTTCCCCGAGTCTCAATCTATATCCATACCACATTTCATCCAAATCGGTTCAGTAGTTTAAGCGTGAAGAAATAACAAACTAACAAACAAACAAATATATATAGGCCTTTGTCCAGCAGTGGACTTCCTGTGGCTGATATGATGATGATTATGATGATGATGATAATGATGAATCAAATATAAAAAGTCACTTTCGCATTTATAATATTATATAGTAGGATAATAGGATTTATTATTGCAGAAAAAACAACCCAAAGGTTGGTTGTTAGATCATGCTTTTCTGTAACCTTTAGCGTTACAGAAGTAATTCAGTGGGTCACTAATAAAAAGATCTTAAACTTTCAATAAAGTATATTACATTTCTTGCACTCCAAATGACAAACTCATTAGCAAAGGTATAAAAGACTGGCCTTAGTGGCTTTGGCTTCTGCAGCAGGCCGGTGAGAGGGTAGGCTCGTGGTGTTGGTCCCAAGGCTCAAGGGTGGGCCGCGCAGATACGTGGTAGGGCGCGCCGCGGACTTTAAAAATGTATTTTGTAAAATAAAGGTTAAAAAAAACTGAGTGTCGTGAAACACTTGGTAAGAAATGTTAGAACGAAGTTACAAAAATAAGTCCCTAAAAAAGTTGTCGGAAAATGTTACACTTTTTTTGCCTAGCCCCCATCCGCCAAGTCCGTGCCATCCGAAAAGGCACTTCGTACCAATAAATAAATATACTTCTAAAAAATGGGGGCTGATCAATTAAATAAACTCTTATTTATGATCAGCAATTAAACCAATGTTCATGATCGAGTGCCTTCATTTAAAGTGAACGTACGAGCGTATTTTATCGCTCCATAAAAATGTCGTCCTTACAATTTGGGCCTACTGTAAAGTATAATAGTAAAGCTCGTTTTTATTGCATACGTATTTTTCACATTATTTTTATGACCTTGTGAATAGGCAAGGTCATTTTGTGCAAAGCTGTTTTTGTATTTTAACTAAATTGCAAACTTCATTTATTTAATTTACGGTTAACATAGAGGTTGTTTCCGAAATTCAAATATACTTGTATTGAGTAAAGTAGTAATAGTTTTGCCATACAACGTGACAATGTTGCCATTTAAAAGTTATTTAAGTAGGTGTAAGAATTTATCATTAAAATAATTCCTTCGATTTTAAAACATTGAAACCAAATTTAAATATCGAAACTTTTGAAAAGAATAGGATAAATCAAACAAAGTTTTTACAAAGAAAAAGACAAAAAAATATGTCTTCGTATCAGTCTGTAAGTACTTACTATGTATCATCATCACCAGGTCCCCCGTCTCGATTGTAGCAGCAGTTTAAAAAAAAATATTTAAAAGTAAGTAAAAAACCCCTAAAATTATAATGCCCGTTGGTTTGTTGATCTAAATTCAAAATAGTGAAAGTTCTAAATGTCTAATAAGTATTTTATCGAAGTTCCTAAACCATAATTTTACAATACGTAATAAGTATATTATAGTTTGATAAGATGTAAATTTTATTGCATCATTAAGGATGAAGAGATGACTATACAAGATTATAAAGTTATAAACTATTAAAACGTCAATCTATTTCACAAGGGACATAAATTAACACCTCAAATCTGTAATCGCAACTGTCGATCAGTTCGTTGACCGCTGATAGTATCAAAAATCTTTTAAACATTTTCGTTTACATTTCAAACCTTATTCCTTTGTAATAAGACGTATAAAGCTGGTATTCATGAAGAAACCCCTTTAGAATAAATTCACCGCACCCCAAAACTCTTCACAATGTTTTCACGGTTGGTTGGTCTGATTATGTAAATTATTTCAAAATCTTAAATTAACTAAACATACAAATACGTGCGTTGGGTTTTTAATTCATGGGTTTAACTTGGTAGAACTAAAGAATACATTTTGTTACCAAAAGAAATATATACAATGTGGAAGGGACATACCCGTAATAAATCGAACTACGTGCTTTACTAGATCACTATGCTACAATGAAATTAAAATTTTAAGTTAAAAAAATTGGCCTTTCTATACAAAAATGTGCACCCACCCAGCCAATTTGTATGGGAATGTAAATTTTGATTTTGTATATTGAGTGTTATTTTATTTTCATTATAATTATAGTGATCTATCTTGACTTGTCTTTATATTGAAATATACACTTTATAAATCAATAATTTTGCTAATTACAAAGTAATTATATTATAAATTACATAATTACTTTGTATTTTGCAAATGTATTGACTTATAAACTGTATATTTCAATAAAAAGACATGTCAAGATTGTTTGCATTTATTTAAATACCTAACCATCGATTTTTTAACTTTCGACGTTCAGTAGGACAGTCCAAATGGAGTATAGTATAATCTGTGGTTATATTTAGTACGGTACATATATATAATACGGATAAACGTTATATTTAATACGGAGTGTATGATATATTTACACTAATATAATATAAAAAATGACCTTCAATAAGAGATAAATTTATCCTACATTGAATAATTTTTTTTTACTTTGACCTTGACGGGTAATGTCCCTTCCACGTTGTATACCTGTGACTTGTATATCATGCATGACATTTAAAATCAAAATCAAGCTGACCATTCACCAAATCGATTGATTAATATTAAAGAATACTTTTTAGGGTTCCGTACCCAAAGGGTAAAAAATGGATTCTATTACTAAGACTTCACTGTCTGTCTATCACCAAGCTGTGTCTCATACATGAACCGTTATTGCTAGACAGTAGAAATTCTTACAGATGATGTATTCCTTTTGCCGCTGAAACAACAAATACAAAAACAGAATAAAATAAATATTTAAGTGGGGTTCCTATAAAACAAACATGAGTTTTTATAGGTAACTAGCAGCGCCCGGCGGGGTTACTCGCGCCTAAAGTTACCTATGTTTTAATCCAAGGTGTCAGCTCCCCGCATACCATATTTTATCAAAATTGGTGCAGCCGTTCACAATCCTAATATTACACAATAATTAGCAAATTTAAATCATGTTCACGTTACATTTAATACATTACTAAAATTTCTCCATTCGCCTTTAATTTTACTTGGATAAAATTCAATTTAACAATTGTAAAACACCATTTTGGATGATCTAATCTCATTAATATTGCTAATCTACATTCGTAGGTACATTCGAGTGCAAAACCCTTGTAAGCCCTACTTTAATATATTGTAATGCATGCGCCTGCATAGCTTTACAACAATAGGGGGGAACCCTAATTTTCATTCACTTCTGGACAATAACTCGATTCAAAGTAACCCACGGTGGTCTGGTCAGTGTAACCCGATACCTTATCAGTATTCCATCAAATCGTCAAGTTTGCTAATTATACATATACAGCTTTTGTATATATTTGATATATATGTAGAATTTAAGGCTGACCCCACATTGAGCGTGCGCGTTGCACGAACGTGTAAATGACATAAATACCGCGTGCGCGTCGCGTTTTACCAGCGTGTGGCGTGCAGACTATCTCTGTCACAAACACTACGTGGAAAAAAGACGGTAGTCGCATAATGCTATCTCTGAAGCTGGTAAAACGCGACGCTCACAGACGCCACATTGTTGCGGCATACACACGTAGACGACCTCCGTGGAGTAGCCACCATTCTAGTCCGCCACCCAGAGGTTCCGGGTTCCATCCCCGATCAGAGACAGTTGAAAATTGTCCTGGGTCTGGGATGTTTATCTATGTATGTATTTGTTATAAAATATAGTATTGATGAGTCAGTATCCCATAACACAAGTCTCGAACTTACTTTGGGGCTAGCTCAATCTGTGTAATTTGTCCGTGTAAGTATATTTATTTAATTATTATTTATTAACACGCGACGTGGCCGGTGCCGTGGTTCACACGCCCGAAAAACGCGCACGCACGCCTTATGCGTGGTCAGCCTAAAGAAAACGCAGCGCTCTTTTGAAATAGAAGCGAAATAATGAGAGTGCTTCCCATATTCTTGGAGTTTGGACTTGAAGGAATGAATATTTTAAAACAAACATAACTTTCTTCCTGAATATATGTATTTGAATTTTGCTTGAGTTTCGCTTTTAGAAAAAAGATTTCTGCGTACTCTTTTTAATTAATTTTAATAAGGATGTATATTTTAAAATTTAACTTCTAAAAGTAATCTGTATTGAATATTACGAATTACGAGTACATATCTACACCTTTTTTTATTTTGGTCTGTATAGCCGTAGTTGTTTCAAAAAATACAGAGATGTGGTAGGTTTTGTTATACAGTCGATATTTACTAGCGCATAACCACTTATTAGGAATCAAAGGCATAACATGTTAAATAGCGTAGTTTGCTTCAGAAATCACATTAAGTCTTCAGGCTATCGTGTCAAACTTTTACAAACACCCGTCATCTATTTACCGACAGCCAATTTTATGAGAAACAATAACGCGAATATTTCCCAAACAATCAACAACTTTAAAGTGGTCCTCTTAGGGTGCCACTTTTTGAAGCTGTGAGTACAATATGCACAGGTACGTACGCGATGAGTGCTATCGGTGAAGTGATCAATTGATTGACATTCAAGTGTTTGCTTCCCTGAGAACAGTTTCGATGACGTGGTTAGATAGATAGATGGTTCATTTAATTACTAGTGCCTCCGTGAGCTGTAGGCCTCGCGAGTCACCATGACTCTTGAAGTTTATCGGATAAAAAGTTGTTCAGATAAAATAGTTTTGTCTTAATAAGAGTACATAACAAAAAAGTTTTATGAAATTTTTCTAAACATTTTTCGATATGGCTGAAATATAACATTTTAAAAGTTTTTAACCATTCTTCCGCCATTTTGAAAAACTTAATCGACAAAGACTTTCTACATAACTTTTAAACCTGTTTACAATTTTTTAAGAGCATTTGCAAGATGCGACCTGTAGGCGAACAGCCGGACAAAAGCATTTTTGGTCAATCTCAAAACAGCTGAACTATGCGTCACGTCGTATGGTAAATATGTTTAAATTAGACCATAATTAGCAACTACATTTTAAAAACAAAACAATATTCATGTCAGTAATTAGTAACAAGTAATTATTTAAAAAAATATATACAAGCTTTTGTCTAATACAATAAACTTAAAAGTTTTAAGTGTTTCTTAAGATAAATTTATACTAGCCCAAATTCGATAAGTTTTCGGTTATTACAGAGTTCTTATGGCCACTTTCCGACTCCATCATCAGAACAGCTTCATAAGCATCATAATATAACATTTTCACGCTATACATATAACTAAGTATGCGTGGAAAATTTCAGCTTAATCGAAGACCGGGAAGTGGGTCAAATCTTGCAAGATTTGATTACAGACAACGCGGCAGGTGAAGAAATTTAATAATTAAAGCTTGTAAAATGGTAGGGATAAAGTATCTCTTTAAAAAAAACCGAATAAGTACATAACTATATTTTTAACCTAATTAAACCCTTTTATCATTCGTCCAACGTAATTGTTGAAAACAGGATTGCTCTATTAAAACGAAATCTTACTTTCTATCTGTCAAAGAATGTTAAGGACTGAACGTATGGAATGTAATACCAATTTGTAACCGTAAACCCACGACAAATAACTCCAAAGTCCCAAAGGACATCAATAATGATCTCAAAATGACAAATGAAAATCATTACTTACATAGCAAAGAAATAAGTCACAACAGGGTAAGGCCCTTAAAAGTCTTATTGAGGAACCACAAAGAATTCTATGCTATTGTGAATGAGACTATCTCGTTTAACGCCGTCCATTTCATCTTTTGTATTGGAAGAATAGAAAGAATGTCGTTATGGGGTTAGTGTTAGGTAATAAGTATTGTATTGTGGCTCCTATTGCATAATAGTTGCACTTAATTCTATTTAAAGCAGTGTTTTTTTTTCTTCAAAAATGGAAATAATTTATTTATGGAATTACTTAATGATTATTATTGGAATTAAGTTTCTTATCGCGCGTTGCGAAAGGAGGCTAGACGAAAAAATTAAGACCAAAAGTTGTAACGACACTTTTTGCTATAGTTGTAAGCCGTGCGGCGTGCGAGTGTTTCTCTGTCTGTCTCTCTCTCTCTCTCAAACTTCGTTTCATCCGGGTGTCCCTTGACACCTCTCAAGTCTAAAGTCTTAATTAATGATTTACTAAAGTCGTAAAACAATTTTCATCAATTGAATACTTAGTCACAATAAAGACACCTGTTATTTAATTTCAACTATTGAAGAAAATTTTACAATAATGGATCATTTTTAGAAATAAATGTTGAAACCACATTCTTACCTTTTTACTAAAATCGTAAGTACCTATATTGTACTCTTATATCAATATAATTTGTCGTATAGAAACATTTAGACCTAGACATATAATATTTTCTCAATTTAAAACAAGATCTTTTCTGTTGATCAATATTCAGGCCGCAACTACACAAAGTTATATAAAGGGCTGTTAAGGGTACTAAAAAAGGTCGACGACCTTTCTCAGGAGATATAAGGGTGGGTTTATTACGTCGTTGTTTTGGTTTTTGTCCCCTTTGTTGAGCATTGTCACACACTTGTCTCGGGCCACCTTGCTTTGTGAACTAGATCTTAGACGGTGTAATACAGGCTGTTGGTTTTTGTGCATGAACAATTTAATATAAGCTGAACGTTCGTTTATCGAAGTACATACATTAAAGTTAAAAATAGTCGCGAAGTAAGATTGTAAACACTAATCTGGTCCCAGCCTCATCCGAACGTATTTTTCCAGGTTACATCCTCAGCAGTAATGTTTCAGAGTCCGGGATCCGCTACCATAGCAAGGAGATTTGACGAGGTTATTGATTTTTACACTCGCTCAGTGTCAAAACCAGGAACCTCGTTAAATCTGCCAGAACATTATTACCTGAACTAAAATCTTTCATTTTAACTTATAGCGACACAAAAAAGTAATCTTTAACATCTTCCTCAATACACGTACCTACTATCATTTTCTACAATTTCTGTATTTGCGCAAATCACGAATGAAAAATGACTCGCAAAATTTCCAACGGACTTTTTTGCAAGTGACACTACCGCTTCAAATTGAGAATTATGTTTTCTAAATTCGTGAGTTTTTAAAGAACACCCTATAAAAAAGGTTGTCCATGCTCGGATTAACAGTAAACATAATATAATAAAGAGTTAACTGTGTGAATAACAGCATCCTTTTGTGTGCCATTGTTGTTTTGTGAGAACGTCTTGGCTACTTGTCGTAAAAACTATTGTCCGACTAGTCGAAAACCTCACCCTTTTTACACAGCGATTTTGGAAACGGTTTATGGTCATCATCTGGTTCTTTGATACCATTTTTATTTGCCTTTACTCTTTTGTGTTACTATTGCTGTAATTTAGATTCTTTTGTGTTAAAAATTTAACTAATATTTAGTATAACAGACAGAGAATTCGGAAATGGTCAATGGACATCATTGGGTGCTTCATTAATACGAGCAGCAAGTCACCATCTACCAGGTTAAAATTATTGTGAGAGATTTTTAGGTAGATGTCCGTATCTCACTCCATAACCCAGTTATCCGGCCCACTAACATCCCATCCACATAGCCCAAACCAAGTCAATCCCTCCCTGGCAATAGTTCGGCAGCTATGGAGGACTGTCCGTTAGTGTATCTCAATGGTACATTAAGGGATAGACCTCCGTAGATGCAGCCATCTCACATTTTAGATAAAAAGGTACTAAAAGGCCTCTTCATGTTAGCTTTGGCCCCATGAACGCCTCAAAGGACCGGGTCCCTATGGACCCGTGGCTGAAAAGCGTACCAACATAATAATAAAAATTATTAAAAACAACAGTATTTTTTCAATGATTTAGATTATTTCGTGTTCTAAAATTAAACTGCTAAAATGATTCGTTTGAATTTTCTTTAAAGGACTTTTTATAAATGTATTCATTGCTGTCCATTTCCTTGAATACGGATTTAGAGATATTTCAATGAAAAAGCGTCTTCTGTAATAGTCAACCTGAACATTAAAATTTATTTACAAAAGCTACTTTTCATTGAGATATTTATATGTGAATAACCATGATTTATGATAAAATTATTTTAAACTCTTAAAAATATCATTTAAAACAATTTTAAAGAAATTTTCACTCCAGGCTGATTATTTATCTTCTCACAAGGAAAGCTGTAAAAACTTTATCTTTACTCGTACAAAATTTACCTTCAATTGTAAACAAATACGTAAACAATTCTATTCTTGTCTGCAAACAACTTTGTTACAGTCGATTAAAACAAAACGGGGTTACTCTAATCAAAGCTTCCATCTAATTCTAAGCAAGCTTGAACAACACAGCCATAACTTCAAATTAACCTACAGTTGTAAGTAGACACAGTCGCACTCTTTGATCGTCGATCGTTGTTTGTTGCTGTTAGCTATTAATGATACAAATCAGGTCTTAAACATTGTTAAACTTCATTAAGTACACCATTTGTGGCTAATATGCTTAATACTGCATTATTTGTAGGGCACGCTACCGATATCTCGTTTGATTAGGCATGCTTTTTAGGGTTCCGTAGTAAACAAGGAACCCTTATAGTTTCGCCATGTCTATCTGACTGTCTGTCTGTCCGACCGCGGTTTTACTCAGAGACTATAAGTACTAAAAAGCTTTAATTTGGCCTGGGTATGTATATTAATCATGCCAAAAAAGCCGTAAAATAAAATCTTGAAAAAATATTTTTTTATCGTAGCTCACATACAAGTAAAGTTGGAGTCATTTTTTTCTGGATTAACCTGCGCAGTACCTACTTATCTCTTTGTGATTTGTCTCTATGTATTTATTTGTTTATATATTATATCACTTGGCTATTGGAGGTATTAATAATATTTTTGTTGCACGGGAAGCAGCAGGTACATTCTATATTTTCTTTCCTCCCAGACAAGCATGGAAAATGCTACGACTACTACTCCTTTGTCTTCATTCATCATCATCTTGTTTCAGCCGCTTAACGTTCACTGCTGGATATAAGCCTCTCCCAAGGATTTCCAAAATGGCCGATCTAGAGAGACTTGCATCCAGCGCCTTGCAGCAACCTTGGTCAAGTCATCAGACTACCTTGTGGGTAGTGTCCTACGCTCCTCTCCTTTATCTTAAAAACAATGAATATTAGATTAAATGACGCTTGAAATATTCATTTTTATTTTGCTTTAAACAAAGATTTCTATCGATTAACTGCTTTGCACGCCTGCATTGCATCATTGAATTCAGATAAATAAATCTTAAATCTCTCAAAGGCACTATCAGAATTCTTCTGAGAATTCAAATTCGAACCAATGAACAGAGAAATTCTTTGGCTCACAATGAATAGGTACGGCACTGAATCCAGGAATTTATTCAGTGCGTTCTACTTTACTTGACTGCTATCCTTATTTACGATTAGGTTTCTTGAAGTGTACTTTGTTAAACCTAGTCAAGTAAATAAAATTTTAATTCTATAGTTAAACATACATAATATACATGGTAGTACAGAGAGGGTCGTGCTTCTGCAGTGGAGACAAAAAGGCCTGATGATGATGATGATGACTTAAACATAAATAAAGTAAGGTACATTCAGTTCGTGATCGTTTGTTATTGAACAACTTATAGGCATAAATCCTAAAAGTACAAAGACACGACAACTTTAGAGTTCATTTTTAAATTTAGCCTGCCTGGAGATAAAAACATTTTTTTATGTTTATGTTTGTATATTTTAACCGACTGATAAAAAAGAGTATGTTCGTTTTAATTCGTCGCGATATTTTTTAGGGTTCCGTGCTCAAACTACGCTGTCGGACCGTCTATCTGTCCGTCCGTCTGTCTGACCGTTGGTCTATCTGTCCGTTTGTCTGTCACCAGGCTGTATCTCATAAACCGTGATAGCTAGACTGCTAAACTTTACACGAATTATGTATTTATGTTGACTTAAATACAAAAAATAGAATAAAATAAATATTTAAGGGGGCTCATATACAACAAACTTTGCTCGATATCAATAACGGCAAAAGGTAGACGCTTGAAATATTTACAGAATATTAAGTTATTTATTCACTATAAAAATAAATAGGTAATTAAAGTAAAAAAATATGTAAGGGGGAATTCCTTAGAACAAACGTGATTTTTTATAGATAAACGTTCGGAATTCTCGTTTGAGTCAATGAACAGATAATTTCGTTGGCTCACAATGGTCTATGTATTTAAATACAGTAAAGTTAGGAATTTGCTCAGGGCGTCCACTGACTACTTTACTTTCTCCTATTTACGATCGGTTTCACAAACTTATTGCGTACCTACTAGTTTTAAGATACCTACACATAAGTACTTATTAACCGAATTCCAAAACAAAGGAGGGTATCAGTTCGTTGCAATCTTCTTTTATGAACATTCATCGATTATTCGAAGATGCCTAGACGGATTTGGAAAATTATTTTTTCTTTGAAAGGGTATAACTGCCCAACTGGGTGGTCTTTTAGAAATTTTGTCAAAGTCGGATGTATAGTTTGCGGTTAAAGTCAGTTTTTATGAAAATTGATATTAATGTATGTAGTACGACCAAAAATGGTAAATATATCTACCTTATCATGTGAGAGATCTATTGTGATATATGTTCAGTTTTAATGCCAGTCTTATAATAATATTAATTTTACTCCCAAAAAATATACGGCGAAATACGCTAAAGAGATTCCGACCCGTCGTACTGAGTTTGATCAGCTGATCGGGTTTTTGTATAGGATGCCGTTTATGTTATATTTTTCGCGGAATGTAATCAGAACCATAGAGAAAGCTTATGTGAAAATAGCTAGCTGTAAGTAGGTATACGCTACACTCTAAAAAAAATATATTTTTGTATGTAAAAAAAAATCTATGTCTATGGTTCTTGATTTACGATCTATTATCATTATCTATTACTAGTTGAACAGATTTCAAAATCGTCGTCGCAAGATTTTTGAGTAAATATTCTATAGGTATTGTTTCTCTTTTTGTAAACTAAACAAAAAGCAATCAAAATTTCGCAGAATTATTAATGTAATTACAATCAGCGAGGCCTGTTTTTGTATGTTGCGCTTCAGTTTTTGTGAAATTTAATCATAACTGTTCGAATATGTCCTGTAATAAATAATTAAAGAGATTCCATTATGGGATAAGCCCGCCGTTGTCAATTTATTCTATTGTTTTTGTATGTAATTGTGTTTCTTCGTAATACAATAAAGTAATTACAAATAAATAATTTATACATACTTATTTATATGTTGATTTGTAAAATGGCGCAGAATTCACCTCAAGGGCGAAGGGATTGTTCCAAATTATTCTCGCTATCATTGAGTCGTAAATTGCTTTTAGAAAGTTACCATTAGCTGAAAGTTGTTCGTGACTAAGATACATCATTAAATGGTTTAGGAAAATTGAACTGTGAACTTTAATGTTATATTAGCTGGGGGTTTATTTGTGAAGTTGCTATGTACGCCCCATTTTCAGTTGGTTACGTTTTGTTGTTCTGAAAAGTTTTATCGAAATTCCGTTTTAAGATAGGTATACTGTGACAAAATGAAGTAGCAATCTAAATTATCAGTTTGATACGGATAAAAATATAAATACTCCTAACGAATGTTTGTGATCTAATTTATGACAAGTAAAAAATAAAAGCAAAGCAAGCGAAGTTCTCCAAGTGAACTGGGATGTACTGTAGATACCTAATAAGTTACCTAAGTTGATACAAATCAAAACATATCATATACCTAACAGTAAAACATATCTTTTTAATAAAATACCTAAAATATTTTAATATAAAAATCTCATCAGATAAAAGTTATTTTGAATGAGATCTTGACAGCAATTATGTTGATATATGGCAAGAACCTTGCCCTTCTCACAGCCACGGACCGAAAAGTCACACCACACCATTCGCAACATCAAAGTTAAACAGTTAATTCACACACTAAACTCAAAACCTAATACAGATGGCACATGCAAATTACCCGGTCAAACCCGAAAAAACTCTCATCGGAATCGCTGAGATAGAACATGATTTAGACAACTAGTTATAACAATTGATCAGGTGGACCGTGGATGATGGGTGGACCGCTATCTTGCAAAAACCGGACGAAATGCTAATGATTTCGCTAATGCTGGTTATGTAACTGACCTTTCAACTTTTTTCTAATTCAGACGTGGTAGTCGAACTTATGATGAGTGTAATCTCATAGTAAATGCTGTATTAACTTAAATAGTTAAGTACCGTTAATGACTCGACCAATTTTATAGATGCTATTATTTATGGTGGAGGGACGCTGACTAGTATAAATAATATGGAACAGAATTAATATAAGTATTGAATATGGCAATATTTTGTGCGAACTAACTAGTATTGTAAGCACACAACATAATATTTTGATTTAATGCAAGTAAGAACATACTAGTAAATTTCGAAATAAGAGTATCAACAGTTGATTTTACTAATGTTATTGCATGCATATGCAATGCATACTCGTAGTTAGTTATAGTACTTAACATTTTTACTACTGGATATCTATTTTTAATCCTTTTGACCGAAACACTCTCTGCAAATAGACCTAGTGGCATAGTTAGGTAAGAAACATATATTAAGACATTTGTTAAGGTAAGTCTATTTCAGGATTCTTAGGTAAACTTTGCTGATTGAGTGTGCAATCTAGGGTTGGCTCCGATACAATCTTGGCACCCAATCCGACAAAGTGTAAACTTATTAAAGATACGGTACAGAACTTCAGCAAAATCATTTGGAGTTTCCTTGCAACGTTGGAGGATAAATGGTAAAGATACATAGGCAGTAAAAAAGAAAAACATTGTTTCGTTGACAAGGACAAACAAACAATCATACTTTCGTACTTTTAAACTTTAGTTTCTAATTTTAAGGCGAATGGAGACCTTGGAACGACCACAATTGCCTACAATGAATTGCTTGGATGCAAATGAATTGTTACAAACATCTTTTTACCTGACTTCCAAAAAAGAGGAGGTATACAATTCGTCGCGATATTTTTTTTGCTGATTAATTGAAGAAGCCTGGACCGATTTTTAAAATTCTGGTCCCTTATAAATTTCACCGAAATAGGTCGTATAGTTTGGGGGTGAAGTTAGTTTTTAATTTAGAAAAATTATATTATTATACATTATTATCGACTGGATAACAGAGCTAGTGCTTAAACTAGGCTTGGACTACACATTTATTCTTAATCATCTTAATTAAATAGAAAATAATTTATCAAACGCTTACATTCAATAATTTTGTTTCAGGTAAGTGAACCTCAAGAAACCAACGGAAGCTGTTACAATAAAACGAACGTTTAAACAGTTACGTAAGTTCTATACCACTATGACTTAATTATAGGTCAAGCAATAGACGGGTGACCCTCCTGGGCCTTTTGTAAGGGAACCCGGGTAGCTCGGGCTCTTTCAGAGGTCCTTGGCCTTAGCTAATGGTCGGTAAAGTACATAAAAGACTTTCTTTTTGGAAGTAATTACTGTGTGCGGACTTTGGTTGTGTAAGTACTTGAATGATTCTGAGAAATGGACATTTTTAGGGATCCACGCCCAAAAGGTACGTGCCAAATGGATCTTACTATAATTTTTTGCTCTCCGTTGGCCTGGATATGTTAAAAAATATTGTATTTTTTCTAGCAACAATGTTTAATAACAATTTTCTAAAAACTCATAATAAAAAGATACTACGCAAAGTTTTTGGCTATATTGCGCAACTTTATCAATCACCTTCTGTATCACATCGTATTACCTGAATTGTAATAATGACTACACATGAAATTTTAGGAGTAAGTAAAAAAATTACTGATGTAAAAAAATACAGTTAGTTTCTTTAATTTAAGCGTACTTGTAACATAGCCCTTCAGGCTGGGTAGGGACCAATACAAAATTGGATTTCTTTTGGCGTAATCTTCCCAGCAGTGGTCGTTCCGAAACGCTAGTAGTTTTTAGCTTTTGCACTAAAATAATATATAAAAAAAATGATAAAATTATTCTACATAGAATTTTTTTTTACTTCTTTTTCTTATCATGTGTGTTAGTGACTAACACTAGTGTCAGAGTTTTTAAACCGCCTTAAAGGCCTCTGACATGGTTTTAGGTAACAACCAATGTCAAAGACAGTGACCGGGACCGACGGCTTAACGTGCCCTCCGAAGCACGGATCATCTTACTTATCGGACAATCAGGTGATCAGCCTACGATGTCCTAACCAAACTAGGACAACAACAAAAGTCGTTGCCCCCGCCGGGAATCGAACCCGCGACCTCCGGGTATGAGCCGAACGCTCTAACCACTACACCTCAGAGGCAGTTTTCTTTTAACTTTGTCTTTGACTTTAACAAATATTAATATTAAAAAACAATAAATTTATCACGTTGCTACAGAGCCCTCCTGTGCGTATAAGTATTAGCCGGCTTCATTAGTTTTTTTCGATATTATATTTCCATATTGACAGTACCACCGCGTTTATGCTAACATATCTTTGAGTTTTATGCATAAAGCGCATGCGCAAACGCGTATATGGCAAATTCCTTAGAATAAAAATCTCAATAATTTTTTGTGCCGAATGTGATGTTACAAACAACACCATTTTGGTAATTTTATTCCATTTAAATGTTTCATGTAAGAGCCATCTTAGTGATATTCAACACAGTATCGAGTATCAAAAATTTAAGATATCGAGTATTAAAAAGCTCTTTCTGTCGTCATCTGACGTCGTTGTGTGATGTTGCAATGAATATGGAAGAGTTTTTTTTATAGTTGTTTTGTTATAGTTGTAATTAATATGTAACATTCTGACAGCAGTGAATTAGAAAGCTATCATGGACATTTGCATCTTTATCAATTTTCTGTTTGGTAACGATCTGGTTTTCACCTTGTTGCTTATAAAGACTAACATTTATGTGGTGAGTCTTGATGTCTGAACATTAATTAAACAATTTACACTTTTTTTTTCAGGAGTTTGATTCGTCAGGACTCCTGATGAATCCAAGCCCAGACAAAAATCTAACGATGATTTACTTACTTATGGGACACTATTCTAGTAATAAAAATGTTGAGATCTTGTAATTATGAAATATTTAACATTTGCTTTTACATTACCATAAACTAACTTCTATGTTGATCAGTATACCTAGTGTAGTATATATACTAGTAACAACACAAATGTTGTTGTAGTTGTAATAGGTAAAACTACAGTCCGCGCCTATAGACCAGAAACTAATCGATTGTAAACACCATAGTAATAGGTTTATTTTATTTATTTGGAAGTATTTATTGAACATTATCCGTTAGTCAGGTTGCTATTCCAACTGATAAATCTGAACAGAGGCTGCACGATTTTAAAAGTTTATGAGATTCCTATTCTGTACTCAGTAAATAATTTAAGAATTTTTCACAAGGGCTTCCATCATCATTCATATTATCTATACATATAATAAAACAGTAAAAAAAGTGTGTCTGTACATTAAATATATTTCCAAAAAAAATATTGGATGGAGACGTAGTAAAAGAGTAAGAATTTAAAAAAAAAATCTGTCTGTTTGTCTGTTTGTCTGTATGACTGTTTGTCTGTTTGTCTGTTTGTACACGCTAATCTCCGGAAATACTGGACGGATTCGAATGAAACTTTTTTTGTTATATAGCTATTAAGCCTGGGCAACATATAGGGTATAAATGATTTTGGAAAATGGAACGCCTGATTCAGAACCATAATGGTCCAGCTAAACTATAAGAGATATAAAAATGCCGCCTTAGTCAAAGTTGTTCAGCCTGATGAGCATTTTCCAGAGACATAAAGTCCACGCGAACGAAGTCGCGGGCTTCGGCTAGTATTGTAATAAAAGAGTTTCTTTCGGCGGTTCGTGTCAGTATTGGCCGTTGCGAAGTGCTGGTTATTGATAGCTTTTTAAAATAATTGACGTGTGCCGGTCTAATTACTGAATGAATATTTGAATTTTGAAATGGAATTCTTGGATGTTCATTTTAACTATATATGTGTATTTGTAATAAAATATAGTATCGCTGAGTTAGAATCTTTCTTAGATATAGTCCGTATATATTTACTTTATTTATATTTCAGCTATTATCCAATTCCTTTGCTGGAAAAAGACTGTTCCTTGACGACGCCTTCATCATCTCCCTGTAGCGTTTTTCTGTGACATTGGTCAATAATTGGTCATGTCATCCGACAACCTAGTAAGAATATCCACCCAAGAGTTTTAATCTTTTCACCGCGAGACTTTATATCAGTTGTCGTGCCCCCAGCGCGAGACTTGGTAAATCTAACATACCTATCTACAACCAAAAACGGATATGGATACGTAAGTTATGTGCCATACGAGCATTTTTTTTTTGTCGCAAATATGCGACCTTCGCGGAATGGGCCTGACAATGTTTGTCACTTATATGCGACGCTCGCGGTTAAAGGGTTATTCTATCAGAGGGTTATGTTTTAAAATAGTATCATTTGGAAAATTGCTTTGTGTAGTAGTTTTAATGGTGGTTTAGGTAAGTCTTCTTTAAAATCAAGACAGTAGGTTGTTTTTAAATATGTAACAATTTTTAAAACGAATAACCGACTTCATTTCCAAACCACACACCGAAAACGAACTAATTTAGATATTTTTGTGAATTAACGTAGGCAGTTGAAATAGGCAAAAGTGATGTACTTTTTCATACATTTGTATATAATATAAATTCCCCGTTGTAAATATAAAAGACATTAACTTCAAACACGACCATAGCCAGCTATACAGTAGCAACCCTACACAATACAATCCCAGATTGAACATGACTTACTGCAGCGTCTCAATCCCCGTATCTAATCGGTAATCAATACCTTCAATAACTTTACCGTTTACTTTACTGCTTACTAGTGCCGCTACGTGACTACGCAAAGGAAATTCTTTATGAACTATATTGGAAGGTAATAAAGTGACAATAAATTCGTGGCAGTTGGTTTTTCTCATACAGTAAGTATCATGTGCTTCAACTTCAGAAGCTTTCACCGTATTCACAAAAAAATCGGTATTCTATCAGTTGTATACAACAATGCTACTGATTTTGGGAGCGCTGATTTTTCTGTCGAAGTTATTTAAATTTGAATTTTCAAAATTGGTAGATTATTGACTTTATGATACGGATTTTAAAGGGAAAAAGTAATTCTTTAATGAATACGGTAGTTTGTTTATTTGTTTGTCTCTTTATTGTAAAATAACAAAAAAATCATATTTAGACCAACTATGTCAATTTTTACAAATACGGGTATATCCTATCCCTTGTTTGTGTTTAAATTTATAGAACCTGGGCGACCGAGCTTTGCTCGGTTACATCTCAAACATTAACTAATTTTTTTTAACCTTGTCTAAAAATAATGCAAAATAAAAAATTATAATGCTTTAATGAAACTATTATATGGAATTACTCGTAGTAAGTATTTATTCACAGACACACACGATACGTCACAGGTACATAAGTAGGTATCTCAGGTAACACGTCTTATCTGGAAGCCTCGCTTGTATATAATTTGAAACATAAAATAATAAAAAAAAATAAGTCACCGAGTGGGATTCGAACCCGTAACACTTTTTCTAGCGGTCGGTATCCTTAACCACTGAGCTAAAATCAAGGCGGTCGGCGCGACGAAATTAGCGACCATATTCTGCGTGGAAAGAAAAACGCATGAAAACTCGAAAACACGCGTTTTCCCAAACATAAAACTAATCTAGATCGATTATTTACCCCCGAAAACCCCCATATACAAATTTTCAGCAAAATCGTTAGAGCCGTTTTCGAGATCACAGAAATTTATAAATATATATATAATTATACATACATACATACAAGAATTGCTCGTTTAAAGGTATAAGATAAGAGTCGCCAACCGAAGCATGGCCATATTAGCTAAGTTTGAGTAGGTCAGTTAATAGGAATTATGATGGCCTTCCTAGCTCACTAATATAACCAAAGACAATAAAACAGGCATGAGGTCGATAGGGATTAGAGACGATGCATCTGATGATCTTACGTTTTGTTATGTACTTACATTATATTAACTTCCTTAGAACGAATGTTCGTTTATATTTTTAAATCGTGTTTTTAGAACCATATACGTAGAGTTTATATTTTAAAGTATTCTGAAAAAAAAAACACCATAACTCTACAGTGATTTGTTTACAAATGAGGAGGTAAGTACTTACATAAAATTCTGAAAATTTAGAATTCTATCCCTTAATCTTAGGGATGGAACCAAACATATTTATATACTTATACATATCTACAGTACTTAAATGCTGCGGATAAATTTGATCAACGCCTTTCATTGACGAAAGTGTTCAGCAACGCCAAACAAACGTAAAAACATACATTTAGCTTTATTACTTGCCATACCCCTTCATTTTCTCCCAAGGGAGATGAGATGTTATCGAGAAGCAAAGGGTGAACGGCGCCCTGCGGCGTGCGGAACAGGGTCACTGTGCTAGTATGCGACCACCTGTGTCGAAGCCGCTTGGAGCAATTCCCTATGCGTTAATTAGGGCGATAAATACACAATAGAGTTTTTTTAATTGACTTCATCCGGGACAGTTTTTGTTGATCGATAGAGGAACCTGTGGAATATTTGTGTGTTTTTACATAACCAAGAATATCGAACAAATGAGTATTTTCAACGGGATTTTAATAGATGAGAGAAGCAGCTATGATATTTCTTTACATATCTCTTATAGACTAGATAAGCCAAAGGTCGTAAGACCCATAGACAAGCCACTCTTAGCGAGATAGTGGGTGTCATAGGTGGAAAACATGAATCGGAGACTATCACTGTTTCAGCTAATTTGTTAGCACATTGCCTATTTGGAAAAATATTCGAGATAAAGATACAGACATGAGCATATAGCATTACATTCATTTAATGTAAAATTATTTCTTTTTGGTGGGCAATAAAGTGTTATCTATCAAATTATCGCATTAATGGGTGAGACTAGACCTAAGGCTATATGACCCAAAGGCCACGCTTAGCATGCCATAATAGTCGAGGTATCTTTCATTATCTTGATCGACTTCTACAATCTTCACTGTAGAAAAATCAGCTGGTATATTTTAAGATTTATCTTTGCTCGCCAATCAGGAACGTATTCTTTATTAAAGGAAAACCAATAAATTACTTCAAATTAAATGGTTTCTTACAAACGATATCTAATCACACACAGGTGGCTACTGGATCTTCTATTAAGGCAATGATACACATGCCGCATGCCTTATCCATAAAAATATAAACAAAGAAATATAAAAATGTTGGTCACGCAAATCTACAAGGTAGCATACGTCACATGCGTGTATGAAATGCAAAACGGTACTTTGTATCGCTGTCTGAAAAGGAGCGAGCCATATGGGTTTTATTTTATTCATTGATATCGGGGAAAACAATCGAGGAGTTTTTTTTCATGTCATCGTCATCATTAGGTCTTTTTGTCTCTACTGCAGGATCGCGACCTTCTCTGTACTACCAGAGCCACTATACTTGGCCAAAGCAGCCAGAGGACTTGGCCTACACTCTCCTCGTTGGCCAGACGGGTTGGCGAGGTCTCATTGATGTTTATATGCTTTGTTTAGCTTGTATTCCTAAGTCGCCTTCTACGACATCCACAGGAGCACTTAGAGTGGCCCTATTCTACTCTGCCGGAAACCACACGGCAAATTTTCAAAACAAAATTTCTTCGAGTATGCGACCAAAACTGGTACTAGATACTCTAAGCTGCCCAAAGGAAGACTAACAGTTGCGTGTCTTCCAAAACATGCAAGGTGGAGGACCAATCGCATCTATCCAGATCTAGCATGTACTTAGTGATGCTTTTAAGGGGATACATGTATTTTCCAGGATCCAAGCCAGTGGCATGCTTTATTTCAATGGAAATAAATCATTTAAAAGGAAACGGAGACATTATTTAAAACTGTGTCTTGACCAAGCCCTAGATAACCCATCAAACTATTGTGTAAACTACCGTTTATATAGATTAAAGTGAAATTGTGAAGCTTTTCTTCACCTATTAGCTAAAACTGGCCGCTTTTCGCAAATGTGCGTAGAAAGCATATCATACCTATGATATACAACTTGTTACATTGGTACACCTCTTTAATTTACTAACCAGTATGTTTTACCTTTCTTTAAAGTTCTACTTAAACAAACAAAATTTATAGCCTGTTTAAATATAAGTGGTCACCGCTATTGATATTTGGATTACTTGGATGCCAATTGTATGGCAGGTGGAACCACTCGAATTTTACAAAATAATACTAGGTGGTCGTTTTGTTCAATTTTTTATGTTTGTCTCGGAATATTTTAGTACCTATTAAAATAGCGTAGAAACTGTAATGGAATCTTAATTTTCTTTTAAATAAATGTATGTACGATAATAAACATTTCCATGTTTTGTTGTATTTCTTTTTTTTCGGAATTTTTTTACGACCAGCGTATATAAATAAAACTAAAAATGCAATTATCTACTAATAATAAATATCGTTATATAATACCGTTGAGTTCAAGTTCTTTGGGGCTAGCTCAATAAGTGTTATTTGTCCCTATACGAGTACATATAAACATATTATGTTTATATTTAATAATGAATGCTACTAGCCTTCTTATTCGTATTTCGTATATGTGATTTAATCAAAAAGGAATCTTATGCAATCAAAGTACAGAACTACCTTTATAAAATAAAAAAACACAAATAGGTGCATTTTTATTGAGGAAAACCTTTCAGGTTTAGCAATGTGGATGTGTTGTAATTACTTGTAATTTGTTTTTTATTACTTGCCTAAATTGATTTAGAAATCCTACTGGAATGTTACCTATTTCACCTATTAGAGCTAGTCTAAAGCAAAGCCGATTTAGAATTTAGATTAATTTGCTTTTCAAAGAAATTTTCACGGACTAAACTTGCTTTTTTTTTAATTTTTGGAGCAAGTTCTGTCTATGATACTACATACTTTCCACCAAAATACAGGAAAAATAAAAAAAATGGCTTCCCGTACAAATCAGCGCTTGGCCAAACGGATTTTGTGGGAGGTCGAAAAATTTTTATTCGATTTTTATAACTTTTTTTACAGAAAGTAGTTCAGTATCATGAACTGAACTTGCTACAAAAATTTGGCTCGCAGGTACAAAATCACCCGGTATAATCCACACTGCACTTGCAATGTAGCACTTATCAATTAACATGTTCGCTCATCGTTAACACAATAATGGATATGCGTGGTTGGATAAGGCGACATTAGTATGCTTTACATCGAGTGGAGAGGCGTGTAGCGTCGGTGAATGTCTGACTAACGTTGACTAATGTCACCCTCGCGTCTGCCAGAAATGTAGGCTGCCTCCTCTGAGAATTTGTTTGATACAACTTAGTCAAATGTACCAGGTGTTAGCAATGATATTTTTGCTTGAATAATAGCTTCAGTATATTTATTAGACCTTATATTATTATTATTACTTTTTTTTATTTAAGGGCGACGCTCTTGTCGGTCGGGTTCCTTAACTGAGACCTCATATAACGAAAATATTTTTTAATTTGGCTTGATGTTAGGTAGTAGGCAGTGAAAGTAATTTTTATATTTATTAGGCAGCGTTTGAGAAGCTCAGCTTTCAAATGAAAAAAATAAATAGTCAATGATACGTCAATTTAATTCTTAACCTTTATCGGCTACAAAATACTTATGAACTTAGATCAAAATGCAAGTGAGAGTATTTTGGTAAAAACCCATAAATGTTAAGAAAAACTTTAATTTTTAATATTAATGTCAATAACCTTGCATCTTTTATTGGTACTCTTAATATACTTACTCAAACAGTATATTATATGTAACAAAAGTCAGGAACATTCATAATCAACATTCAACAAGAAGGATTATCCCAATTCTAACCAACCACAAAAAATCCCAAACAGTTTTTTCTCAACCACGCATTTAATTTTTTATACTAGCTTGGCCGGTTACAACAATACAACCCATTCGAATTTTGAAGTTTGGCCGATGCAATACAAAATGCATGCGCACGCGCTGCATCTCTGAAGCGAGCGCCGACCAATCAGAACCTCAGTCGCCCGCAGTCTGTTGTGGAGTGCGGTGGTGTTCGACGTTGCGATGTGACCGTTCATTTGTATCGGACAAAATAATCGATGTGACATTCACGAAAAAGATGTGCATTTTTGTGGAAATGTGCCTGTTTTCTGTCCATATCACGTGCTAGAGTATACTGTTTTTTATTGTGACTGTTCAGTTCGTTGGATTTTACTATGGTTATCGTCAGCGTTTTTAACAGGTCAGTGACGATACATTTTTTAACTAAATTAAAAAATATGGATGTATGTGCAATTATTATTGTGCATTGTGCATGGCGTTGTGATGTAACTATACATGTATTTACTTACTTATCGATATTTACTCTTATCAATATTTTCTTACAATTGATATTTATAATAATGTTGTTACTTTAAGTCTACCTCGTTTTCTCCACTAAGAAACAAAAAGTAATTGCAACTTGGTTATCAACACTTGCATTTTCGTTACATTTCACCGGTTTGTGCGTAATGTGGTTGGTTATGCGTCAGTATAATGATAGGAACATGTGCTTACATCCACACTTCATACATATTTATTCAACTATGTAATGATTTCTGACTGATACTAACATACTGGCTGATAGGCCGGCAGAAGGAACTACCTACCTTGTTATGAAGTATTACGTTGTTTATATTTTCTGTTCAGCCACACACTTTTGTTTTGTAATAACTACCCAATGAAGGTATTCTCTTAATTGTCACTTTAGGTGTGATTACCTTATTTAAACTTCAAAGAAAAGAGTATATTTAACGTCAAGTAAGATAAATCATACAAGTAAGTAGCTAAGCAAATGACAGACAATCTAGAAACAGTTATAATAACGTTAAACTGACCACAATAGCAACAACAGACGTCACTGAAACTTGACGTAGGTAATTCGAATAAAAAGTAATCGTATTACACGCAACTTTACGATAAACGACAGTAAAATTGTAAGAATGCAAACGATAGCAAGAATGTTACAGAAAAAAAATGATAATCTAAGATTTAATTTAAGTTTTTAACGTGTAACCTTTTTCCATCCCTATTAGAATTGTAAAGATTGTTATTTATTACAAAAACGTTTGAATAAACATGTAATTACAAAGATTCCAGCCTCCATTTTTAGGGTTCCGTACACAAAGGGTGAAAATGGGATCCTTCGCTCTGTTCGTCTGTATGTCTGTCTGTCACTAGCAGTTGATAATTTTACAGATGATGGTATTTCTGTTTCCGCTATAACAACAAATACTAAAAACAGCATAAAATATAAATATAAGTCAGGGTTTATCCCACACAACAAACTTGATTCATATAGATAATGGTACGGAACCCTTTGTAAGCCAGTCCGACTTGCACTTGACTGGTTATTTTTATTTCTTCTTCCTTTTTCTCTTCGATTGTTTATCTCTAAGCATATCATTCATCACATCCTTTTAGTTTTCATCCTATAATGAGTATGATTTTAAATGACAGCTGCCAACTTGTCAATTAACAATATCATTAACACTTGGATGGAGTGTAACAGATGAGATGAATATTATTGAGGAATGATACCATACCGATAATGATGATATTGATGATGCAATGAAATTCTTTTAGATGAGCGTGATCTATCGATATAATTATGACAATGATGAATAAATTGGGTAGTAAGATAAGTACATTATTGTTCTTAATTATTTACGTAAACGTATCAACTTATTGGAAGAACAAAATTTAAAATTTGAGCTAACAATACTATTGCGACCTTAGGAGTATGAGCGTGATGTCTGTAGCTAAATCTATACATATCTATACATCTATACATATAATAAAACAGTAAAAAAAGTGTGTCTGTACATTAAATATATTTCCAAAAAAAATATTGGGGGCGATGGAGACGTAGTAATAGAGTAAGAATTTAAAAAAAAATGTCTGTCTGTTTGTCTGTTTGTCTGTATGTCTGTTTGTCTGTTTGTCTGTTTGTACACGCTAATCTCCGGAAATACTGGACGGATTCGAATGAAACTTTTTTTGTTATATAGCTATTAAGCCTGAGTAACATATAGGGTATAAATGATTTTGGAAAATGGAACGCCTGATGCAGAACCATAATGGTCCAGCTAAACTATAAGAGATATAAAAATGACGCCTTAATAAAAGTTGTTCAGCCTGATGAGCATTTTCCAGAGACATAAAGTCCACGCGAACGAAGTCGCGGGCTTCGGCTAGTTAACAATATTTAAAAACTTCCTACAGGTACATCACGCTCGTACTCCTAAGGTCGCAATGGTACTCCCCCTTTTGAATCAGAAGAAGAATTATGTCTAGACAATCATACCATATTTTTCAAAAAATTTAGGTACTGACTAAAGATAAAAAGGTACATGTCTACATAGTTTTGAAATACAGTATGACAAAGAAATTGATTGGCAGATCAATGAAGCTGTCTCCTAGTATCGACAGGATACGTTTATTGTATAAATCCAATTTTAAAAGGGGTCGTTTTTGAATAGGTACGTCACAGAGACTACGTCAATAACAAAATTCTTTATCCCGGCTCGAATACAGTTTAATTTGACACGATGGCTCGATTACCAATATTTGTGAAACGCACCTGCGTTGACGTGACGGTTTGTTCGTCTTGGCGCCCCACTGTTGGAATGTAGATAGAAACAAAAAAAAAATATCGCTTGCATCACACAGGTACTAGCAAGTGCTTAGACAGTTTTGGTTTTTTCAAAATCCAGGGGTTAAGAAATACCAGCATTCAACCTGGACGCGCTAGTTTAGCTTTATATACTTTTCTTCGAAAATGGCTATCGTGGTAACTTATCCTCTTGTGTACCTATAGTTAGAATTTCTATTTCCAAAAAAAAAACTTTCTATTTTCAGTCATTTCTCATTTAAGAATACCACTACCCCGTATGTACTATCAAATCGATACAAACGTCATCGTTATCCACGAATCTTATTTATGTAGAGTAACAATGCTTCAAATTATCGCTTGCTTTTTACTTTTTTCTGGTGTTATGAATAAAAATTGTATCGTATTGTGAGTTTTTTTTGGCAATAAGAGTACCTAAAAGGAATCCAGCTGAGATTTCGTGACACACATCCATCACGCTCTTCCGCTAGGCGTCGATGTATCCTCGTCACAGTCTAACGCTTGCTGTATTAGGTCTAATTGATGGTTCAAAAACAACAGTTTTTGCTGCTTCTTCCTATTTACCGGAGTAATTTAGAAATGAATAAATCATAACCGGACCATTATCGAATTTAACATTTCTGGCATCATGTTAAAGTTTAAATTTGATTGGCAGAAATCATCATATCGGCGTGTTTCCGATTACGTACCGAAATGGAAACTGATCTTTGAATATGCATGGGTTTGCATTCGCTGCAGCACAGCTGCGCACTTCCATGCATTAATGCGTTTCCTCTCAGTATCACTGATTGTTTATTTTGTTCTTATGATTAGCGTATCCGGTGGGTGCTTGAATATTTACAACGTGATTGATTTGTTACTGTTTGTTTGTCAGAAGGTACTAATTAGTTGGCTATTCATCGTTACGCCACACATTTTAAACTTCTAAGACTTTGAGCTCTTTAAAATTTCCCCTAGGTGCACCTGTTGTGAAGGAATTCTCACTTTTTAACTCTTTTTCTTATAACGAAATCGTCTAGATTATAGAAATATGTAAAGTTGGTGTATAGTCATTAAAACTGCTTTAAAGCGGACATGTAGTATCTGTAATAGACATTATTCTAAGAAAACTTGTTAAAAGATGTTATTACGATAACAAATTACGTCATAAAGCATTGGTTTTCTAAGAAAGACAGTTTTTTAATGGTCTCTGGTCATATATCTTAAAAATGGGCAGGTAATGACTAAGGTAACTACTGAACTAATTATACTATTCTTAAAGGTTGGACATGAAAAATTTACGTATAGTTTTTGTCTTCAACATCGTTAAACATAAAAATAGCATTGCTTTATTACAAAACATTAAATATTTTACAAACATGTATGTAGTCCTTTTAAGGGTTCCGTAGTAAACAAGGAACCCTTATAGTTTCGCCATGTCTGTCCGTCCGCAGTTTTGCTCAGAAACTAGTACTAGAAAGCTGTAAATTGGTATGGATATGTATATTGATTATGGCGAAAAAGTTGTGGAATAAAAATAAGAAAACATTTTTTTTAGGGTAGCTCCCATACAAGTAAAGTGATAGTAATTTTTTTTTATCTCGACTATCGGTTATCGTTGAATAGGTTTTTCAAAAATATTGTGAGCTTGTGAACATCATTTTTCGATCCGATTTTAATGATTAATTTTTGTTTGAAAGCCTTTATTAAATTGCTCCCATATTATTTTGTTAAAGATATGGTCAAAAGCTTTGGAGTTATAGAAAAAACACCTAAAATTAAGTCAGTTTTATTTTGGTAAAAATTTAATTATGATTGCTAATTTTAAATATCTGTCGATAGATGCTTGTATAGTACTCGGTAGCTTTGATTGAGGTATAGGGAATATGCATGAAAATAATAGATATGTGTTATAGAACCAGTTTATCCATAAATATTCAAAAGTAAAGTACTAACAGTGAAAACAGATTAAAAGTTGGTTGAAAACTAACGAGATATAACGGTTTTACGAAAATATGTCTATCTCACTCGCGAAATCTCTATTTTCTATAGCAAATGTATAGATGACATGGACTTTGACTTCACCAGTCCATATCGGACTCCTCTTTCTAATTTACTGAGTTTAATAAAAAAAGTTTATTTATGAGGACAATTTTATGAGGACAACTAACTGTTTCGAAGACGCTGACATTGAAAAAATATGTTATCATGGGCCAGGTAAATAAATATAATGACAGGTGCCAATCCTATAGTATTTATAATACAAATCACCCCTTTTCGTTTTCATGGAAAATCAATAATCCAAAATATTATTATAATGACATAAAAAAATGCCGTTGGCAACAGACAGTATTAGTTTCGTAAGAAAAGTAAATCAATACATATAATAAAAAAGTGGAAAATCACGTTTCTTTACGTTTAATAAATTTATGATAAAAAAGAAATTGCCGTGTGGTTTCCGGCAGATTAAAATAAGGCCACTCCAAGTCTTCCCATCGATATTGTAGAAGGCGACTTAGGAAATACAAGCTAAACAAAGCTTACAAACATCAATGAGACCTCTCTAACCCGTCTGGCCAGCGTGGAGAGTGTAGGCCAAAGTCCTCTGGCTGCTCTGGCCAAGTGTGGCTCTGGTAGTACAGAGAGGGTCGTGCTCCAGTGGAGACAAAAAGACCTGGTAATGATTATGATGAATGATAAAAAAAGAGTAACTGAACACAAAAAGTAAAAAAAAATGTTCAAAACTAATGGACAGATATTTACGCGGTTTTCAATAATAGATTAAGCTCAGCTGGGAGCAAAATAAAGGCTTTGTTTCATTGAAATCTGATATCAAAAAAAAGTTCTCGTCGCTTTGAATTTCTCGTAAACGAAGTTTCGGGCACCTCCTAGTAAGAACGAAATTTTTTTTTGAGATCAAAGTAAAACTGGATTATTTAGGTCGCATTACACATATTGCATGTTATTGACATATTGAAGAAAATCAAACAGACATTCTTGATTCTTTGTTCTTAAAGAGATTATGAATGCTGACAATTATAACGCCATGTTCAGGTGAAAGAGTAGGACATCTGCCAACCATGAATCACGTATCTCCGCCTACGAGAATATTTACCTCTCAAAGAGCTCTTAGCTCAATTATTAACTGACCATTTGTACCATCATTCACTTTAGTACCATCGTCTTAAGGTCCTTAATTACTTTCTTCCTTGAGGTTATTCACCGTATTTATATCTATGTGTGTACTTGGATTCCTTAGTTTAATTAGTGTACTGGATTCATAAATTCTGTCCTATTCTTTGTTAAGTATTTATTAGTTTCAACAAAAATTTTGTTCCAAATCATTTCCTTTTCTATACATAATAATATAATAAAACAGTAAAAAAAATATTCTGTACTGTGTATAAATATATTTTTTTAACAATTAGGGGCGTAACAATTTTTAAAAAATGCGGAAATAGTAATAGAGTAATAATTTAAAAAAATATGTGTGCTAATCTTTGGAAACAGTGGACGGATTCGAATGAAACCTTTTTGCAACATATATATTATAATTAATTTTGGATAATGGTACACCTGATGCAGAATCATAATCGTCCGTCTAAACTTTAACAAATATAAAAATGACGCCTTAGAAAAAGTACTGATTATAACTGGAACACATTTTGATATTAATACTGTACTTACTTTATTTAAATTTAACTTCCCCGATACTTTCAAATTCCATATAATTTTGATGGCTTGTTGGTTTACCGTTTAAGTGGTTAGCGTGATTGAGGCCCGTTTTAATTTACGATCCGATATGTCTACAGAGAAAGCACTTGGTGATATTTTAATCATAGTGGCGTTCAAATCTATGGAGGAAACGGTAAAGCGCATAGCTTGGAAAGTGTCGGTAATTAAATCTAATATCTATTAAAACAGTTGTGAATGGAAAATCTAACAATCACTTTCGCTGTTTAGAGCGTTAAAAACAAAAGACGAACAGTTTTTTGAAATACTGAATGAAGTATACCGGTTGTCTTTTCACTGAGCATTAGAAAATCATAAAATGGGTCACACTTGGTTTAATGAGCGCTGTCTTATTCAGTCTCACGTCCATTGGGACCTGTCGCCCTAGTGCATGAAAGTTGTCCCACTTTGTACTGTCACTATGGACGGTTCTTTTGACATTACATTCCTGTTGTAATTTCAAAATTTTGATTTATATAATTACGAAGTGACTAACTGTAAGTATTTATCGTAAGATAACAATGTATTTTTTTATTATGGTATAATGTCTATTCATAATTATTGTTCAATTTTGTTATTAATTAATTTTGCAGATATTATCGATGTCAAATCGGTAGCTAGTGCAGAAGAAGCGGCAAAAATTGCTTGTAGAATTTTCTCCAACCATTTTAAAATATGATTTATTTATTATGCTTCATTTTTCTTTTCGTATTTTCCATATCACCGATGCGAAATTTGTAATATTAATTTAATATTGCAGGAAAATTAAAAGAATTTAACTTAGGTTTATTTCGTTCCAAGTAAACCTAAACCCGTCTCCATATTGTTTATCTCAAGTCGTGAGATATTTTGTGAATGACAGAAACAGGAGTTACGAGAACAAGAACTGGCTGCGATTGTGATCTTATTGAAAAGGTGACAGACAAGTCTGTCGAAAGTGGTCTCATTATTTTTGTCGTAAATCGACGTGTTTTCGACACGGATATTGTGACCGCAGTAGTTAGAAAATGGTCGTTAGGACCACAGCGCATTATGGCGATGAACTTGTGAATGTCCCCGTTTAATTCGTCAAACTTTCTATAAATCTTATTACCACATTCTCCTTTCATGGTTTAGCAAGTTTTTGCTTACAAATATTATTAATTTTGCTAATCATTAGACTGTTTTTTAGTTTTTTAACGATTATTTTTGATCATTATACTAATAGTGATCTAGTATAGCCCGTGGTTCGATTTATTATGGGTATGTATATTAATATAGCAAATTACAAAAATAAAAATATATACATCTATAACATGAGCTATTATTTCAATTTTGGATTGAAAAAACCTTTTATAGTTTTACTAGGAAACAAACAATGTTGTAAATATTTTATGTTTATTTTCGCTAGTTAGTTACCTAGCTGTTCATCAAATTGTGATGCGACAGTTTATAATATGTTCCTGAGTCTATTCATTACACCTGAAAGCATTATTCCTACCATCACGCGATATCTATTCTTAAGCCGTGACAGTAATGCATGTTCTCATCGGTTTCACCTTAAGAATAGTTAACACTTTCTACTCGGTAACATCTATGATCTATCCCGTGGTAAACGGCGTTGAGCTAGCATTTCCAATTAATAAAGACGATTTGAATATCGCGATTAGTCATTCTAATAGTTTTGACATTGCATTCATCAACAGTCACATCGATGTCTGTTTACGCATCCCTTTTACTTCTGATATAATCAAACATTTTTTCGACAGTGTAATTAGTTACGTTCGATAAATCCATTGTAGCTTAATCATCGACTGACATGAGATGAATCGATTTGAAATCGAACAAAATCAGCGTGAGTCTGCTAAAATATCCCAAAACTGGGATCAGAATTGATCCAACAATGCAGTTTTAGAAGTATTGTGTTTGCCATCTGTCAATGAGGGATGGAATCACCGCATTCGATAATTGAAGGTTCGCTTCGAGTTCAATGGTACAAATTCGCCTCTTATTATTAGAAATACGAGTCAATAAATGGAATATCGCACGAGTTCCAGATGAAAGTAATATAGTTATTATCGTGGCTTTTTTCGAACAAGACTCCCCACAATCGGATAAGTTTATTTATTGGTCTAGCTAGCAGTAAAATCGGTAAGGGGAATGGTTTACGACTAAGTTTATTTTGTTATGAGAGGGGTCTCCTTGTCCCGTGTCCCGTCAATGTCTGCTTTGTTATGAACTCGTTAATCTAGGGTTGTCCATAGATTTAATCATTATAAATATTTTTTTTACGTCAGATTCGCAATATCTTGAGTACATGTTAGTCACTAAGTTAGTATGTCCAACATAAGTTTGTGCTATTTCGTTTTTACGAGTCTTATAAATATTGAAGAGAACAACAATTGCAAGATCTTTTTCATCACATTGTTTCTATTCCCTAAATTGAGTCGTTGTACTATTTTTTTTATAGATAGAAAATGCTCAGACCATATTTTATTACACTATTTTTCTGTATGATTTATGTAGTTTATTTAATCATGTTTTCTTGTGTATGTCGCATTTACCGGTTATTGCCTAGCTATTAATTCTAGCATGTTAGATCTAATGCTTCCAGTAATGTCAGACTGATCATCAAGAGACCTATAATCAACAATTTTTTTTCTAAACTCGTCCACATCTGTTATCTGTAACTTGTTGATCCGGTAGCAATTTACTTAGTACATGTGATTTCACTACTTTGAATCTATGTTCTAATAAAAGCAGAAGTGTTAGTTAAAATGAACTTAATGTAAATTATATCGAAATATCTTTGATGTTCTCTTTTTTTATTTTACAAAATTTTCAATAAGGACAATGAAATTAGATCGACTTTGCGGAAAAAAAATCTTTTAAATATCTTAGCAACCATATAATATTAGTATCTAATTCAGATCTCTTTTTTTCTTTACTAGCTGATGCCTGCGACTTCGTTTGCGTGGACAAAAATGCTCATCAAGTTGAACATCTTTTGCTAAAGCGTTGTTTTTATGTTTCTTAGTTTAACTAGACCATTATTGTTCTGCATTAGGTGTTTTATTTTCCGAAATCAATTAAAGGTACCCTTATGCAGTCCAGGCTTAGAAGCTTTATAACAAAAAAAAAGTTTCATTTAAATCAGTCCAGTATTTTCGGAGATTAACGTATATAAACAGACAAACAAACTGAGAAACATTTTTTTAATTATTACTCTATTAATATCTCCATCGCCCCAATTCTTTTCTTCGACGTATATTCAATGTACAGACACTTTTTTACTGTTTTATTATATGTATAGATTCAACTCCTTTACTAAAAGGAAGAAATGTATGAATATACATAATCATGGAATTTAAATTAATTCTGGAAAAGAACATGGATATCTCAATATCATAATGCAAAAACAATGATATCATATGTCGATGTGTCTTGTACCACAAAGGTCAGCATTTCATACCAGTCAAGTTTTTTGTCGTTATCACGCATGACTAGCGTAAAAATTGACAATCGATATGAAATATTATATCTCGTTTGTATGAATTAACTTTGTTGTTACCGCATCGATTCTATTTTGTTTTCTTTTCTTGGTACTTTGTAATATAATGATATTAAGTTTTAGATGTCTGCAAGTATTTTTAAAAAAGATCACAGGAGTCTAAAAGCAAATTATGAATTTTCAAAACGATTTTTTTACTTATTTTTTAAAAGATCACTTCAAAAGAAAGCTTGAAAAGTAAAAGTTTATAATATTATTTTTCAGTAATTTATTTTAATTTTTAGTATTATCATATTCCTACATTTTTTGTAGTTCTTGAAATTCGTTTCTAAATTAATATTCAAATTAAGTAGATAATCTATTGACAGCTAGAACCATTATGATCTGATTCCATTGAATTTCATAATAAAGATGATCTACACACATTTTTATGGGGTTATGGCTTGGAACAAAACCTATAGCATTTATTGTATTCTGCTAAGAGGGGATGTATTGATTCGTATGATTTCATTGTTAGAATTATGAATATTTTATGGGTGATCCCTCATGGGGTCCGGTCATAGGAGTTGTGTTAGTAACAAGCAGTAACCTCTTGTGACCATGACCAAGGGATAAATAAACCGTTATTAACACGTTCGCTGCTAGTATTCTATAACAGTGCATATTTAATTGTTTACTACGAGTATACTCGTATTCGGCAGCGAACGTGTTAAAATTACACAGGGCATATTTAAAGCAAATGTTTTTTTTCTTTTCTCCTAACACTAATCGATTATAAATTAGGTTTTTTAACGATTATTTATAAGTCTATAAAAATCCCTTTTTTTAAGTGATGCAGGTTTTCGTCATCATCAGTGAATTCAAGTTCCATTGTGTTCTCAGGGGTATTTATTACTAAGAGTACCTAAGTACAAATTTCTTAAGTCCGTCCCTGTTTTAGAATAATTCGAACATTCCACCTGTAGTTCGTGACATTGTGGTTTAAGTATAACAGTTAAATAGATTAATCTCAGCCTTAAATTAAGCTTAAAAATTACAATGTCTTTTTGTCGATCGTAACCATCGATTTAAATTCGATAAATCGGAATTCCTAACGGCATCACTTTTAACGGTAGATAATCATAATCGGATAAATCAGTACAAAAAATCGGCGGTCGTATTCGATTCGACGCAAGTTAATCGAAAATAATCGCTTTGCGTAAAAGTTTGTTTGAACTTTAGGAAGCGTGTTTTGTGATTAGTTCACGGGTGAAGGATTTACCGATATTACTTGATTTATATGACTGATGGTTTTATTTATGTTTCATCGGGCGTAAACCGATTTGGATTCGGAAACCGGAAACTTAATTCAATAAGTAATGTTATGGCTTTCAATGGGTCTTTTACATTTTTATGTTTATCTTTTGTTTTTTGTGCAAACTCCTAAATAAAAAAATGTCTATTTGAATATTATAATTACACTTTTCGGTACGACATTTTCTCTTAATTTAGAATGTTATTGCACGCCAAGTTTAGCATTCAGTTTATAAAAGTTCCAAACTATTTCTTCAATAAAGGTGTAGTGACTTTTGTTTGGAGTCAAATTATTAAATTAAACATTTCTTTCCTTTGATATCTAGGTTGCGCCTATCGTAAGTTAGTAAGTAGCCGTTCACTATGTTATCTTATCGAAACGGAAAGGTCAGCGCGAATCGTAGAGTCAAACTTCCGAACGAATAAATTACGAGTTCACGCGTAGTATAAAATTACTCTAGTGATTCTAGAAAGTGATTAAAATGGCACACATTTAGGCAGTTGCTAAATAAATGTATGAATAAAGTATTTAGTTTAGATATATCGCATCGACAGTAATTGATTCGTATAAATTGTTAGCCGCGGCGATACCCGCAATAATCTAGGCTTTTTTTTTTGATATTGTGTCATTCAATAAAAATAACCTTACTTTTTCCGGACTAAGAAGTGTCCTATTATATGTTGGTAGTTGGTAGTATAATAAAATTACCGACATGTTGTTTGCTGTTTACCTACATGGCAAATTAAATTCCAACTTGTTCTGTCCTAATACATCCATACAAAATCAATAGCTAGCTAGTTTTTTTTGGACTGAAATCACTAAGTATCAAAATTTGCAAAAACTCTTCATGAATAACCAATTATTATAAAAGCTAAATATTTAACAACTTTGTTCATGTAATATTCATTCACAACGCAAAGCAATTTAAAATAATGAGAATAATAGACTGCCATTAGCTAACACGCGTTCACAGGAAGATATTAGTACTATTAGAAGAACGTTTAACCTAGGCAGCTATACTCAACCAGTGGTTATGTTTCCTACATACATAGACCTTTGATAGTACCATGCCTACCCATCGCCATTAAAATCATAATCATTTCCCGTCCTTGTCGCTAGATGGCGCTATGAGGTAATAATTAAAACATGAAAACCTTTTATTACAATTATTTGAATAAAGGGTACTCTAATTAATATGACTTACATGCAATAAATATTTTTAAAGTATTTTCAACACCTTTTTTGTCACTTTTCTGGTAGTCGTGTGTGCTGCCATCTCTGTGTGCCTACCCGCAACTCCCGTTTTGTCTACTTACGGGCTCTCCAACCGTTTCTATGGCGTTGAGTATCTGTAACATTATAGTTATACTTGTGCACAACTTTGTACCCGGATCCACCTAATTGTGCGTGGTTTATATACGAGTAGGTTAGGGATGCCCTGTTACACCAAAAGTGCAATATGCGCATATGCGCATTGTTGAGCCTAAAGTTTTTTCACACACATTTATACGATATATTAAAAATTTATTTAATCTTGCTCAGGTTTCTTTCGTATATTTTTTTCCTAAACAATGTTCATAATTTTAGTATTTTGAAGTAAAACATTTTCTGGAAGTGAAAAAAGGTTGAATACATATGCTTTGCGTTTAACTGAATTGATTGAAAATGTTAACGTACCTCGTATGAATTTACGGTTTTAGAATTTCTAGTATTCGTTTAACCGCCTACAAGGAAACAAGCGATAGTTTCTTTATAATCCTATTCATAATATAGAATTTACTAAAGTATTAGATCGTTTTTAGGGGTATTTGGATTTTTGAAAAATAAATGGGTAAGTTTATCGGAATTTCACGGTCACAAAATATAAATACATATTTTTTTGTAAATTTTTGAGTTATAATACTTAGATTTCTGACGAAATTGGTAATTTTAAATTAATAATAATTTATGATTAGCTAGTCAAGCCGGTTAGTTAGTGAACATTCCAAGTAAGGTGCTAAGATATCCATCAACAAGATACAGTGTAAGTAACTTTAGTGCATCCATCATACATCGGTATATGACCCAGGAAGACCCGCCGACTAGCCTTTTGTATGTTCGCTAACGGTGTGGGTTGCAATCTGATTTGACCCTTCATGTACTATGAATAACTGTGATACTATGACAAAACTTAGATTAGATCTTTGATTAGATTGCAATAATTTACTCTCACCTGTTTCTGTAAGAATTTCTAAAATAGTGTTTTATGGTAAGCTTCAGTTAAATTTTATAAGTTCGGTTTATTTCAATCAACTTTTATCAACTGATAAATAAGAAACTTTAGTATTTGATATCGCTACAATAATAGTCGCTGTAAGCTTCATCAGACGCGTTTACTTAGTTTAATAAATTTGACACTGTTAGAATATAACTTAGTTTAATAAATACACTGTTGAAATATAATCAAATGAAAGATGTTTAAAATTTCTGACAATTATATTGAAATCCGAGATGATATTGCAAAACGTCTATTCATCATCTCGATAGCCTGAACATGAGAAATTCATCGAGAGATTGGCTAACGATAGCCCAGGGACAAATCAAGTCCAATGATATATCCCCTGGTATACCACATCCACACCGTGTTATTTCATGACGCAATCCATCTCCCAATATGCTATTACTGGATGCCAGTACCTAATAAATGGGTTAATTTGATGGCCGTTAAAGCATGATTACATCCCCGCGAGCAAGCCTTACAGACGAACTATTTCTGACTGCTAGATGACTGCAAGAAACAACTTGCTGTCGAATAACCAACTGACTCCAGGCAATCAAGGGCTTGCTTTAGAAATCTCAAAAAGTCTCATCATTATACTAAACTCTTTGATAGATTTCATAATAAATAATATTTTTGCCAGTTATGCCAATGCGATATTAACACAGAAAAAGAATATCAAATTCTAATACGAAGAACGAATTTTTGATGCTCTGTATGGCTCTAGAAATAACAACCTAAGAATATTTTGATAATTCAGAACTCATAAGAATTTCCACTTACACTTGATCAGATCAAGAATTATTAATTGGACTTACGAAGCTTTATATTATACTCTTTCGCATCCTTTTGATATGGCAGGGTACAAGCAGAAGCAGAAGTACAATGGTAAAAATCGCAATTTAAATGTCAAAATCGAATGTTTGACAGATTCATATTGATATGAATAGAATATGCCAATCAAAACAGATTACCACTGAATATCGTCATGTAATAACGTCTGTATTATCAGAGAGCTAGTGCCATTAAAGATCAGCGTTGAAATCGTTGCCAAACGTCCGACCTGATACCCATTGATGTGAATTGAACAGTGTTATGTCAATCAGACAATTTTTCAGTACATATCTGCAACTGCAACAATGCCCACATTTTGTTCTTTACTGTCAACTGTCGAATGCGCTTAAATTGTCAGATGTTTAAACCGATATGCAGTTTACACTCCTAATGCATTTTGCACTTTGCAGCTGGTTTGCACTCAAAAATAGCCCGTCTGCGTAGACCCTCAACCATTTTATGTCCTAAATGACATATCGGTATTGTAATAGATTCTACTCCGCCTTTGTATTTACTTAAGACTAAGATAAGACCGTCACTTTGCGGTTGTCCGGTAGAAATGGGACAAGTGGGTGGCGGATAGCTGATGATTTGTACTGATTACAGAGGAAGTTATGATATTTCGACATAAAGTAAGCCGAATAAGTAACATCATTGAGGATCGAAAAAAGTAATAAACTAGTTTTATTGGAGTTATAATTTGCAAAGTATAGCTACAGGAATAATAAGACTTCAGTAATAGTTGGAACATAAAGACTATAGACCTGATAGAAGTACAAGTTAACATTGAGAGTTAAATAAAGAAGCGAAGAAAAAAATAACTGAAGTTTTAAAGATTCAAGATGTGAGCAGACTTATTACGAGGTAATTTTAAATACTTTTAATAACGCTTGTAGATATTTAACATGTTATCAGCGCATTTGAATTATGTAAGCAGAAACGTTCCAGCTGCGGAAAATTCTAGAAAAGCATTGTCTTCAAAGCGGACAAGTTTTGGCACGACAAATATGCCTGGCCAGCTTACGTAAGGGGTACAATGGCCGTTTCATTGTTTGAAATGTGAATTTGAATACTTAGGATTTCCTATATGCAACAGATAGGATCTTACTGACAGTAAAGCTCCTGGGACAATTGATTTATTGTTATTTGATTTATATGATTAGGATTAGGATATTTGAAGTAGTTGGAATGAGTGAACCGTCGTATGTGAAATTATTTTCTTTTTTGTAATAATTTTTAGCAAACATGTTTTTGACAAAGGATTAAATAAAAATACTGGTTATGGAATTCTTAAAATTAATAAGAGCTATTAAAATATCAAAGCAAGGTACTGCTCTCCGCAAAGGTAATTAGAGAGTGATTTATTATCCTTTTTGATGATAAAAGTTTAGGCTAGTATGCATTCATTACAAATTTGATCATGTTAGGTATACAAGATAAAAACTGTCATTTATTTCTCTTGATACGTTATTACTGTCGATGATAAGATAACAATATAATAAAATAATATTTTTACGAGAGCGACCATTTGATACTATTTTATAATAAGGCATATTTATAATATTATAGGCACTATAGGCAGTCTAGATTAGAGGCACTGGTTTACAAAGAAGATTCATCTATATTTTTATGTGTAGAGACATAAAAATCTTGAAATTTCTCAATCTACACCCACGTTTTATCGATCATGTTCAGGTGATTCATCGATTTAAAGCCTAATAGATCATCAGATTTATTACTCGATAAATCGATTGCGTTCAAACATGGATTGGAAATGTTTGGACGAACGGAAGTAGAATTTCACGGCCTCGTGCGATGCGGTAGGTAACGTCAATATGTAAAATCACTTCTCAGTAAGTTTTGTGTAATGTTAGGGGAATTTTCAAATTGCTATATGAAAGTTATATATTTAAAATTAAAAAAGAATATTTAAAAGTTACCACAAGAACAATATTTAAGGAACTACTTCAGACTATTTATTGTTAAAAACGCAAAGTGGAAAAATGCAATGTCATGCATGATGGAGGAACATCTAGCGATGCCACAGTGAGTATGAGAATGGTCTAACGTTCCGATCAGTACATTTCCTCCATTTTTAATGTATTCAGAATATTGAAGACCAGACTCGAAGATCTTTTACCAGAAAGTTTAATGTGGAATCCAAGGTTGTTCATGGTCCTTTTGTAATAAGTGATCATACAATTTTTATCTTAACAGGAACTACCCAATCATTCATATTTGGCAAAAATCAATTAGAGACAGGTGTTTGACTAATAGTCGATGACCAACTTTGGGTCGATGCCTTAATTTAAACTGGTCGCTGGCGCCTCGGTTCCGCATCTAGTCAAGATCTTGATTTACATATAATTGTCGGCCACCAAGCAACTCGCTATTATAGTCCTACACGTTTATTCGAGGACTGTACTAGTTGTTTATTATTGTTATGATGAAATAGGTCATGTTTTATGGACTTCGTATTAAGAAACATTAACTTTGTACTACGTGTTTGCTAGTTACGAATTATTTGCAAACTACACAACATATTCTTTATTAAAAGTTTGACAAAATACATAAATATGTTCGATGTTTTGAAATTTTGGAGAATTTTATGCATACACCTAATGCTTACAGATCATTATTCTTCTTCTTCTTATATTTAAGAGCTGGGCTCTTGTCGGTGAAGTGCTTTCCATGTATCTCTTCCTTCCGCTATGTTCTTAACCTCTATATCCCTAAAATGGAGTCAAAATTGAGAAAAGTATAAAATAAAGATCATCATTGCGCATGATAAATTCGTAGAATGTGAAATGTAAATGATGGTTAATAAGGTGCTGAATAAATCGCAGATAGAGAACACAGCACCTATATTCAAGAAGCGCATTTATTATCCGGTTGCAAAGTAGCTAATTAAGTCATAATTTCCTAATAAAACTGCCACACGTAAAGTCGCTACCTACTCATTATTTTAATTAAAATCTACTGGCACTATTGCCCAACCATTATTAGAGTTCCAATTTTATACAACTTCTACTACTGTTTTATTAAACTACCTTTCGCAAATTGCCGTAAAAGTACATCAGAGGCGTTTAATGTGACCTAATCGAGAAGTAATTGCTCCTCGAACATAAACTTCGTCCCGGGCTGTTATTTTAGACCTGCAGGGTAATAGATTAGTTGTCGGTCTCTAGTGAGATTTATTGACATAAGAAATAGTTCATTTAGAGAAAGTAAGTGCTGAAAGCGAATTTACTCCTATATTTTAAGTAAAATGATCAGAGTCATCGTAAACATCGCTTATGAGATCATTGTGAGTAACACGTTGCATGAAGTCTATTATTACATTAAATAGTGCGACGTAATCAAGTTTAATTTGGACTTGCGTCTTGTTACTTAATACTTTCTCATGTACTTTCTATTTTTGTTTTGACTTTATGTCTCTGTATTATGTTCACTACAAGTTTTACAAACAAAACCGACCCATTGTCTTTAAAACAAAGAACGTCTCAAAACTTCAATTTTCTTCTAGACAAACTCATAGTTATCTTATCAAAATAGCACAATTTCTTTAATATACCGTTTAACGTCTCCGAGGATATGTCTTACTGCTTTTGTAAATACTACTTGTTACTCAACTAGTAGCTCGCCCTGAACTGTGGCGGACCCCATTTTTCAGCAACCCTACACGACTATCAAATTTCATCAAGCTACCATTAAAACTCAAGTTATTGTCGAACATTTTCACTCGCTTCGCTCACTCGTTCATATAAAAGTTTTAAATAAAGCGATGTTTATGTATTTAGATGACATTGACATGCAAGATAAGTCAAAATTCAACTTAGTACCATATAATATGCTGCCTATAATTTATAAGTTTCAAACAATAGTTTCTATGCAGATGAGAATAAACCTAAATTGGAACGGATTATTGTATATTTAGGGATACTAATGACAAATCTGATACAAACTTGTGCGAGTGAAAGACTTCACTTTTGAAATGGAGAACATTGTAACCTAATATGCTACGATTTGTCTCTAGGTACAAATCAATGGCCGTTCGTTTAATAGTTTCCAAGAATGTGGAGAAAAATTTACTGAGGCCATTTTGTCGGTTACGAATAAGTATTCTTGTTTACCTTACGGCTAGGTGGACTATTCTCTAGCTTGCACCGACAGATAAATACTTATCTGTTTAATATATACCCTAATAAATATGATCTTTATAAATACTTGGATTTTTTATAATGACACGTAAAAAAATTAACTAAAAATTTATTAAAATTTGTGACTTATATTAATCAATATCACATCAACTACATACTATTCACCTATACCAAAAGTCACGCAAATAAATACAACAAATTAATTATTCGGGCATATTAAACGCACTTATAATTGTTGTTGGATCGCATGATTGCTAATAAATTAATCTTTTCGAATCACTAAGCTTATTGTGAGCATCGTGATTAGAAAACCACATTCTTTAGCCATATTTGTGTCTAAAGATACAAATGGAATTTTCATATGCTCATTTACAGTTTATCGCATTCCGGTCCTTGATTGTAAATTTAATTACAAGTACTAAGAAGTAAATGAGAGGTAGCCGGCAAGTTCTCATAAGCATCTTGATGGCATGTTCAATTTATATTACTCTACTAGTTATGTAACTAGGTATCTCTTTCGCGGCTACTGTATTTAGTAGTTTTTCGATTTCCGTAAATACCATTTTTTAACTATTGTCTTTTATTTATGTACAGCAAATGGGTTAAGATAGGATATTGATGTAAGTACCTACAGTTTGCATAAGTCTAGGAAATCCGCCACTCTCATCCTTTCAAGACATCTTTATCACCTACTTTGTATTAGAAATCTCATTCATTTTCAGAACAAACACTTCTTCACCTTAGTGCGTTCATGGTTGCATCCGCAGATGTGTTGCTTTTGAAGCCCGGGGTGCACTTTCTCGCTTGTTTTTCTTCAAATATACCTAATATTTATTCATTCATTCATTCGCACGAGATGTTTGTGTTTCGCTTTTTACTTACGATATCCACAAGGAGAGTTGGAGTGGTCCTACTCCTTTTGAAACCACACAACCTTTGCAAATTTTGGAAATCCCATGTAGACAGTTTATTTTGTATATTGTAAATTGCATGGAACTGAGAAAAAGGTTTCGTGGTAAATTGTAACAAAGACGAAAATGACATTACAGTAACGAATTTATTTTAGGCAAGAATACAAAACCAATTAACAAGAGCCAACTTTAAAAAAAAATAACAAGTCTAAATATCTAGTATAAATATGTAACTAAAATATCAAGGGCCACAGTGGTGTTAAGTTCTGTGGTGAAGATAGGTATTAGTGAGCTTAAAGGAATGGGCATATTGGAGTGGATTGCAATGATCTGGGCCGCTGAGCCACGTCGCAAATGCGCAGAAATGAGTTCGACGGACGGATAACAACGCATCCAAACAATATTTTTCTTTGAAAGATTCTTCTTAGGAGTAGGCCTTTGTCCAGTAGTAGATGACATGCTAAAAAGATGCACGCAATTCGGCCTAGAAATCTAGTCCTATCCTATCTAGTCCAATTAGATATTTTCCTAAGCCAAATATAAATTATTTTGAACTGATAACTAAATAAAACTTCGCAAAATAATGTCCCTTGTCTTTGAACATATCTATTTTACCGTGATTTTAAATTTATTATTGCAGAAAAACTGATAATAAGAGCGCTATTTGACTCCGAAAATCTATGACGTCATCTGCCTGTATTCATATAAAATCCCATAGAAACTGTTTGTTTTGACGTTTAGAAAAAAGTATTTTATTTTTGTCTTGTTGGAAAACAGTGTTTGAGTAGTATCGTTGAGTTTGCATACCATAACCCAAAACTCGAACTCACTTTGGGGCTAGCTCAATGTCTTTTTGTCCGTTGTTTATTTATTTGTAATAGTTATTTTTTAATGATATTAACTGAAAATTTTTCAAGAATGTTGTTAGTATTATCAATTAAAAAGCCACTATGCCATTAAACATATTATATCATATCCTCAATAGTTGCGGCACTTGCGGCCCGCCTAAATATGCCCGTTCTCTGTTTATACCTAATTTCAATGTCAAGTGCCACTTGAAACCGTTGACAGGGGTAAGATGTAGTAAGATACCAGATAATGTGCTACAATTAATTCAGAACTACTTAATTACCTTTTGAAATATTCATGACGTTTCTATTACAAAGTGAATGCGAAATTTATATTACTGATATCAATTTATGATAAATCTATTGTAGTGTGGCGATGTCTTTGTTTTTACACGCACAAGTGACTCGCTTTTCCTTATATTCGTGTTCGTTTTATCTTCATCTTGGCTAGTTATATTGCCGATCTTAACCGTCAATCCACATTTCTGACACTTACCTATCTTAACAGAAAACTGTATATTTATATGTACTGAATTTTAGTTCTTGCTCTTTTTAATTTCGGAGTTTTAATAAGAAATCGCAAATCGTTTCTGTCCATTATATTTTTTAAACCTTCTCCTTTTTTGGAAGTCTTTTAATAATATGTTAGATTATTTTATGCCAATATTTTTTGCATTTACCTTTGTCATTATCATTATCATTATATTTTCAATCGAAACGTAGCAACTCGCCCCGGCTTCGAACGGGTATACCTATAAAATAATCTGGTGTGTAGTAAAAGATCTAAATATATAGTCAAAGCGACTTTATTATACTATGTATTGATACTTTTGTTTTAAATTCTTCACCTTTTGACTCTCCACGAAAAATTTCAACGTTCTCATGCCGTCGACTTTCGGTTATTGCACAAATTTGGCTGTTCGTTGCTCTGTAACTGCTCAGTTAGCGTAAAGTGCTGTCTAGACTAGTCCTAGATTTATGATAGCTGCATCGCGTAGGAGCCGTTAGCCTTGTACTTATACATATCCCGCCAGGATTAAGCATCGTACAGATGGAAGCAATACAAGCAGTTTGTTGCCGCTTCTTCTTCACTTGCGTACAAGTGGAGTGTCACAATTTGACGTTAAGAAGTTTTGTCTGACGTATTTTTTACAAAAATATTGCAACGCCATGGTTGTTTGGTTGTCGTCATATTTTCATTACCTTCCTCGACTACTTCTCATAACATTTTTAAACTGTTTAAACTAAAGTAGTAGGATTGTTTGTTGGTTGCTCAAGCAAAAGGTAGAAAAGGAATAGTGTCAGCTATGTAAACCTGTAAACAATTTTTTTCATATTGATAATTGTCAAATAAATCCCACTTAATTTTGACCATTTTTTACTAAATATTACATATGAATTTGTAAATGATGTATTGACTGTTAAATTACGCATTTTGCCACAATAATTTTTATTTGCCTGTGTTTTATTTCAGTTTGAATATCGGTGACAATAATTCTTGATTGCATTGGTCTATAATGGCTTTATGTATGAGTAAACTGTACATTTTACAAACAGTGCCGACTGTGTAATACGAGTTGAAATTATGCATCATTTGTCTTCAACTTTATCATCAATTCTTGTCACTTTTATTAATTTAGCTTATGTAAATTTCCATTTTAATTTTAAATTGCACTTTAAATCAAATTATTTATCATATATAATACGATTTATCGTGTTGATAATAGAATAATGAGATAAATTTTGCAACAAATATCTTTGTTACCAACAGAATGATTGATCATTGGTTTCAATCAAGATTGTTTGTGCAACGAAATTATTAAGCAAATTTATTGCAAGGTAGTTGATTTGTGACAAATTGAACGAAAACCATAATCCAATTCGGTGTGTAATCAGTAAGAATTACTAGCTTTTACGGTCTACAACACGCACACACATACACGCTTTATTTATATTATCTGTATTTATCATCACATATCAGCCGCATAACGTCCACTGCTGGACATAGGCCTTTTCCGAGGATTTTCAAAATGCCCGATCTAGAGCGCTCTGCATTCAGCGTTTTCCATATGAACGCATTTTTTTCTAATTTCACTTATATCAGTATAAAGATTGAAAAAAAATTGCACAATAGATTTTTTTTAAATATTTCTTACCTGTTTCATAAATTCGTTGTTGTTCATAATTTAATTGTTGCATTAATACATGTTCTTACTTATTGGGACAGTTTTATATTTGTATGTTGAACGATAACTCGGGTATAGATTGGTTGGCGAAGAGAAAAAAAAATGTCTAGGGATTTTTTTTTCGGATTTTCGGACGGAATTATTGCCGATATTTGAAGGTTTAAGAGGAGTTTCCAGTGAACATTTCAAGGCAAACTCCTATAGTATAGTTTTAAAGTAAATAACAAAATATTTTTTGCTCGTTATAAAACTAGGAATGAAAGTTTGCGTGCATCCAATTGGTGCACTGATTCATCAAGACCAGCATTAATCTACAAACCAGATCTGCTGTAATGTAGATCACTACGGTATTTTCTTGATGGCATTCTCTTGATTACATTCCATCGATGCTATTCGCATTGTTATCGATTCTTTATGCAATAGATATTCGTGTAACAAATTACATGTTTTGATTAATACACTAAGTTCTACTTACTATATTTTGTTTTTTACTTTTTATATTATATTTTTGCATGCACGTGGACAATCATTAGTGTTTATTTTAAGTTTATTACACTCATATGAAGCTTTTTTCATTAGTCTGGTGTCATCCAAATACTCGTGTAGACCTCTAATATCAAAATTCCTTACTGTTTTGAGCTTCTCACATCCACCCCGTCTATCCGACAACTTCACTCCCTATCAGTCCATCAAGTGCTCGGCCTTATCAATAATTCTGCGAACGTTTTGTGGCAGTACCTCCATTTTAATACATACATACATACATACTATCACGTCTTTATCCCTAATGGGGCAGACAGAGCATTTTGGGTCTTGCGGTTCTATGCAGAGCCCAGGGCCGCAAGACCCAAAAGCCACTTTTAGCGTCATGGTGGGCGAGAAGATGGAAAAGCAATCAATACAGTGATGGGTTGCTAGCCGCATCGCCTGTTAACATGATTTGCATTTTTGCCCATACCCTCGATCGGCTTTTACGATCTGCGTGGGAAGAGAAGCAGCTGGTACATTCTAAGTTTTTTTATTTCTCCCAGACCAGCATGGGAGTTTTTTATATTTTAATATATTTCTATAATTATGTCTATTTAATAACCTTTCAAACTTAGCATTTTCAAGGCCACATTTTCCACGTTCGGGGCCCCTAGAAAATGCATGCGGGGAAGGCCTCAGGGCCAGATTAACCGTGTTTGGTCCTAGGCCCATGTCCTTAATCAGAACCGGGCAGGGAGAGACGAAATAGAATGCTCTGTTTTGGGCACATAACAAGCTGGTTTGGCGCCCTCTAATGAGGATCGGGGACCAATAAGCTCGCAAAAATATTCGGGACTAGCTTGGCCGCAGTTGCCTAGACTGCTTAATGGTTAATCCGGCATTTCTGCTTATTTTGATCAAAGTTCCCATTAATATTTCCTATCTCTTCTTTCCTAAGAATATCTACGGTTCAATATCGAGCGCTTGATACATATTATTCTTAATTTTTATCTCTGCTACGTACAAAAAGTGATTGGGCTTATAATCATCGCATCAACTGCTAAGCGTTTTAGCAAGCCATTTTGAAGGAGCGTGGGCTTTCTAAATGACCTAATACCGGGGGCGGCAAATGTGTCAGAGCAAAACTAGTTGAATTATTATAAGTGTCGATTATCACTAGCGCGGGCGTCATAATGTGAATTATTGTATGGAAAGATTATAAATTGGAAATAAGTACGTCAGTATCTAAGAGAGGTAAGGCTTGATACAACCGCTTAATACAATACAAATTCGTCGATGATTTATTCTTCATAAATTGGAATTCCATCATCATCATCATCAGGTCTTTTTCTCTCCACTGCAGGAGCATGACCCTCTGTACTACCAGAGCGATACTTGTCCAGAGCAGCCAGAGGACTTGGCCTACACTCTCCACGCTGGCCAAACGGGTTGGAGAGAGAGGTCTCATTGATGTTTATAAGCTTTTTTTTATCTTGTACAAGCTTTGTGTAGCCTAAGTTGCCTTCTATGACATCCACGAGAGGACTTGAAGTGGTCTTATTCTACTCTGCCGGAAACCACATGGCACAATTAGAGTTTAGGATATGACAATTTTTAAAGTTACACCTTATATTTTTTCAATTTAGCTGTAAAACACTTGCAACTATTAATAATTTTTTAAAACTAAAAACCGCAACACCCGCGAACCACACAATCGATTTTGATTAAGTTTTTCTGACAAATATGCCCTTTTAAACAAAAAGAATCCCAATCGGTTCAGGCGTCTTCGAATAATCGGTGATCATTCATAAAAAAGAGAGATTGCGACGAATTGATAACTTCCTCCTTTTTGGAAATTAAAACGAGTATGTTTTGCAACTATAAATTGAAAACAAACCACGATATGAAGCTAAAACCGGTAGTCGTTAGAGACAGATAGTAAATTTCACGAGTCTTTAACGTAACATTGTACTGCTTGTATTTACATAAATGCATTTTAAATGGATCAATTATTGGTTCTGTTAGCAGTTTTTGCTAGTTCTTTTTATCGATAATGTTCATTTTTCGGAAGTGCCCGGATACTGACTATTTCCCTTAGCTATCTTGCTTTTTCGCATGGGAACTATTTGAATTAGTTTACAGACAACAGTTGAGTATTAATACTGGTGGATATAATCCATCTTTGATTTAGGTTTTCGGTACTATATTTAGAAAGCTTTTTACAGAACAATGATATTGCAAATAGAATTAAAAATATTACATGTTTTATGAACATCACAAATATCTACTGGACTGTGTGGGTATTTGATATGTAGATACACATTTAGATTCCTATATGAAAGGTTATTAACGTGTATCATTTTAGTAAATAAATACATAATCCGAGTCATAATTATTGTGTAAACCTTCCATAATAGAGTTTGTTAACGAACACACATTACGGACAAATTGCTCTGTGAAACTCACTGTTTTCATTAAACACAAAATCTCTTATGAAATATGCAACGTATTTTAGAGTAACGATGCTCGGTTATGCACAAATTATGCTAAAGATCCTAAGTTAAAAGCTGTTTTCATTATAAAATAAGTGAAAAGTGTCTCTAAAAAAACGTTATGTCACGGGCTCACAACTGTTTTCCGAATTATCCTATAAAACCATTCGTCTTTGGTTTGTTCAAACAAATTAATTTTTTTTTTTTTCCAACGATACAAGTAATTTCATAAAAGGATCTAGGATATAACAATGCATTCACAGCTCTTTCACTTATCTATTATACAACTATAGCATGTTTTCAAATAGGCCTCAACAATATCATAAATAACTTATATTGTCTCGGGAACTGTTATTTCTTTGAATAACGTGTTATCGTTGAACAATAAAACGATGACTTCTAACCCGAGCTATTTAGGGCTACCATTCGAGAAACTCCTACTATTCGTGTCATTCAGTAAGCTTTTCTTATGATTTAGATATCAACAGGGTTTATACATTTCTTGATTTTCTAACTTTTATGTACTTAAGACTTACTTTAGTGTGACCCGAACGTTTCGCTGCACGTACTTGCGAAAACTCATAGGCGGCAGCTGAAAATTAGTGCCTTGCTCTTGTAGTGAAATACGCACTGATTTTTTGCCTATTTGTATCACTGCGACACATAATCACAGCCTGACTGGTATGTTTGCGTTAATTTCTTTGTTTTAATTATTGTATTGTGTTGTGTATCTTTGTTGGTACAAATAATGTCTTTATCTATCTATCTATATTTCTCAATCATCTTAGCGCATTCTCAGTTGCATCCTTGGTTGTACGGCATTTCGAAGCAGATATTCACATCTGGGTGCGCTTTCTCGCTTTTTATTCTTTCTAGATGCTGTGCATATGTATTACTTTTTAAACACCAGTAATATTTTTGGAGCAAGTTTAGTCTATGATACTGAACTACTTTACATAAAATTAATTAGCAAAAAACTAAAAAAACAATACGGCTTCCTATACAATCAGCGCTATGCCAGGTCGATTATTTTTTTATAGATTTTCAATATATTTTTTACAGAAAATATTTTAGTGTCCTGGACGGTAGTTGCTCCAAAAATATTGCTGGTATTTAAAAAGTAACCCTATTTACTGCCTGATGTAACTCCACATGAAAATTCAGTCGTTGCACGAGATGTGTATGCTTATCCCTCGCCTCTTACGACGTCCACAGAATGAGTTAGATCGGGTTTCACTTGTATCATCACCGTCAATTATTTTAATTCTAACAGAATCAATATTAAAGTCGTAGATTAATTCCGACTGACATCATGACTTCTTTTTGATACGGTAACCCAACCCTACAGGATTGTATTATATTGCGTTTCACAATCGCAATTACAATCTTTGTGCCGATTGCTGGCATCGATTTATTCTTCGATTGCTCCACCGGCTCTATTGTGGTTTATATGATCGATAATGCAATGATAGGAGTAATAACTGGACTGTTAGTTTAAGTTTATTGCTGTTTTGTTTGCATAAAGATGTAAACTGAATATGATATTCCAAAAAAATACCAATCATACCTTATAATTTGGTATATTTTTCAGCATTTCTTATTGATTTTAAATTACTTTTCTGCTATCCTTAACCTCAAAAAATTCAATGCGTATATATTTTAAAAACATTTTAGTTATAGTCCCATAGTAAAAGATTGTTCATATTAATGGATTGATCATGCATTTATAGCTTGTAGCGTTATAAACCAGCCTTTAGATGTTATTAACTTATAACAGGTCATCATTTCCTGTTGCTATTATAATATAATGAATTAAAAAGAATTTCGTCTTAGTTTATGTAAATAAATACCCCGAATCTCTAGCACTACCGACAAGATCGGCTTTTAAACAAAAAACATAAGCAAAATTGGTTCATCCATTTTGAAGCTACAAAGGCACATACTACGCACAACTTGGAACCTGTAAAATCCCTCTTTTTGTTTCGGCAAACGTTGGCGCCTTTACCTTTTATCTACATAATATATGATCGACACGATAAATCATTATAAATTTATCTGGCTACGTTTAGGAAAGACAGATTACGCGATGATTTATTGTCACAGAATTGTCTTAGTATATTGTTTTGCTTTTTATACGAACGAAATTGATACGTCATTATGTATAAGTAGTACTCCTACGTTTTCATTGTTTGTCGTTGTTTTGGTTAGATCACAAGGTTACGGGTTAAATAACATTATACTGTTGAGTACTTTATTTAATTCTTGTTCTATGTAGGTAAAAAAATTGTTAATACTCTTTACATTTGCTTTTTGTGAAATCTAATTAGGTACTTGCGTCGTCATATGTGTCTTAGTAAAACTTATTTATTGCAAAAAATAAGCTTAATTTATTGACACAATAGGAGATTATTATTGTTGACAACCTAAAGTAACCTATACAAAGTAAAGATCAAGGCTTTGTAATGAGATCACCCCCATTTTTTAAATTAATTTTGAAAAGTAATGTTATCTTTGAGATCTTGTACAAATCTCATCAGGATGTTTAATCAACGTACTGGCGCTGTAGTGTCACTACAGTACAGTAGTCTGACGTGAGTCAGACTTCCAGATTCTAACTACAAAAACCGTAACTAACTCAATTTTATTCAATCCAAAACCAGATGTAGGTATAATTAATAGAGACATTATTATCATTCAACGAAAATGTAATATCCGTCATTAATTGATAGAAAGCAAACAAGACGTGTAAATCACCGCAAAGTAAATATGAATTTGAGTAATTCGTATTCATGTATCCAACCTTGCGTGCTCGTAACAATAAATAAAACATAATTGATTGTATGTTATACGAAACAAAATTTAAACGCCGATTCAAACTGGGATTCCAGCGACCGGCAACACATTTTTTTACTGTCAAAGCATATTCAACTTTATTTCTATCCTTGAAATGCCGTGTATTGCTTGAGAAAGACTTGGCCTTTTGTGGACTCTTGAGCAGGGAAAGTGATTATAAATAACGCTGTGCAATCAACTTGTTTCGTTATTTACGCTAATTATCCTATAGTTGAAAAAAATATTTTTAGAAGTTATATTTTATGGTAAAAATTAATCAGCTCTAAATCATCTCATACTCAGCCTTAAGGTAGCCTGTCTTCAGCTGCTAAACAGCCTTTAACAAGCCAAAGGCTGACTGATTTAAGGCCTAAATAAGAGTTAAAAGAGCTGATGAAGTGGCTTATACAGCGTTATTGCAGCTTTTATAGACAGGCTAAGAAGTTGAAAATACATGTTTATTCAGTAATTACTCGTAAACTGCTTCCTTTTGCTGTTTTGGAGCTGTCGACCGCTAGCAGTGTAGTCTAAATCGACGCTTACAAGCAAGTTATGTTTCGATTAGCAAACCGTATCGCATTTCGTAGTTGTAAATTTGACGTGTACTAATACTGCACTTACTTGATAATATACCCTATAAAATACCTATTATAACCACGTGTGCATTATCTACCCGTGCAATGTTCTCTGTGGCCTCGATTTTAATTTAGATCATTATAATCAGAAACGTCTATTTCAACTTTATAGACCGTCAAATTTGATATGTTATTAATCATAGCGTTTTATTGTTCATCTTGAGTAGGTGTTACTTTGATTTTTTACGTTGAGAATTTGAGATAAATCAATCGATAGCCATATTTTATAATTGGGTATTTAGTCTAAATTTTTTACAACATTATTTATGGCTTTGTTCGTTACTTGTTCTTTTTATATACCTACCAATAGCTATCATGATAATAGTTGAATCTAAAATTTACTTATTTTTACAATTCTAAATTGGTATACTTTCTATTTATTTGCTAAGTATATCAATATATGAATAGTGTTTTTTTACATAGATACTCTTAAAACATCGTTAACATATTGTTATTATTTTTAGTAGAGTTATTAAGTTTAGTTACTTTTAAAGACTGACAAATTTAAAGATTTACTTTACGACTTAGTGTTTTATAAAGTAGACACGTTCAAGTCTCCATTTAGGTAAATCACATTAATTTAAGTTTTTAATTTACTCATCTGTTTCACGCAAGCTTCTTTCTGACTCACATACATTTGTGAATGATGCCATCATACAATAGATCCACCGAAATGAGTAGTAGTATCATTTGCATCGACATAAATTATTTTCGGGAATGCACTTTGAGGTCAATTACTTTGTAAACTAGAATATCTCACGGTCCCAATTAACTTTTGTTAATGATAACGGTCCTCTTGATTTACCAGCATAATGTAAAGACTTGTTTAATCTCTTTGTTTTATGATGTTTGTAACTGGGGGAGTCGGAAACATGATTTGGATCTTCAAAAATGTTAAAGGCTTGAGTACACGATAGTTAAATTTGTGTAAATTTAACCATCGTGTAATTGAAGCTTCATTTTTGAGCGATCATGAATTTTTATTTTTAACGTACTTTAAAAACTAAAATGTATATGCTCCTTACTTAAGTGTTTTTTTATCCTTTTTCTCATCTTTTCCTTTTGTGCTTTAGAGTGACTTAACCAGCATAAATTAATTTTTATGTTAATTAAGGTTAACATTCATAATGCAAAAAAGAATCTTAAAATTATATTTACAGTTTTGTATATTATACGATCTTCTAATAGCAATTGTTTTTGATGTCAATAAAATATGAACTCTAGTTGCCATATAATATGCGATATAAATGAAGAGATCTAACTTGCGAAAGTATGGAGACGTAATAGCTTGAAGCGGGCATCCGGTAACACGCTATGATGAGGACCATTAAAGCGTTACTTAATCAAAGAGCTATTATACTATAAAAGACCACTATAGGATAATGAAACAAAAAACAAAGTGACAAACTAAAAACAAAAACGGAATTACCATATTAAAATGTGTGTAGCCGTCCGGGCAATACGTTTAGGAATGTCTAATTTGACTGTTATTTTAATTTTACTATACTATAATTATCTAGTTTAGCCCGTGATCCCTTCCACGTTATATACTACAGTAAGAAGACACCAGTTGACACTGTTTTGGCCCTTAAAATTGGATATTTTCCTGGGTCAAAAATAAATTATAAGGTACTGTTATGAGAATAAAAGTCACAAAACAATGATCACATCCATATTCAGTCTGATTTTAGATTTATTATTGCAGAATAACTTATATTATAAGCGCTATTTGAATTCAAGAAACTATAACGTCATTAGAATATATTTATAAAATGTTTGTTTTGACGTTTAGAAAAAAGTATTTAATTGACTTGTTGGAAAGAAGCAAATTGTAGCTATGTCCATCAGCTTAACTTACTTTCTTGCTAGCTTTTACGCGACTAGTAATTTTGAGAGTTTATAAGCGAAAAGACACCTACGAAGGCACGGTTAACATAATTAAAAATGCCTTGATGTTTGTTGAAATACTGTAAAGATAAATCAAGGAACACGACAAAGTTTAAAGAAATATTTTTCCATCGGTAAGTAATCAGATTTCATTGTTTGAAAATTTACGTATAACAAAATTCACGCCGCCCGTCATATTTTCAAAAATAGAACAGGGATCAATGTTTGAGATAGCTGGTCGAATGTCAATGTCCTAAGTTGAGTTTTTTTTTGTAGACTATTTGACAATGTCGTAGAGTTTTTTGTTTATCGTCGACGTTTGTGAGCAAGGTCCATTTTGCTCCTCTTCAAGTAAGTAAAACTTAAACCTGACCAGTTTTATGTGCCTTATCTTCACACGGTATTAGCCTATCTAATTATGGGCTTCCGTTGTTTGCGATAATCTTTCATATTATCTCTTACGTGTATGTTATATTGCTGCCGAAACTAGTTTACTGTTGTGAATGTTTAGTTTTAACATAAAGCTGTGCGAATTATTCCGTATTTTAGTTTAACTTGACTACGTCATTTGCATTAAAATTATCTTTATAAGAAATGTTTATTTAAATTTAACAAACTTGTTGATTATTTCTAATCCTACTTTATTATGAATGAGAAAGTTTAAATGGGTGTTTGTTCCGGTTTTATCTCAAAACGGCTGAGAGGAATGAAAAGCCAGTAGGTATAGCTTATTATCTGAATTAAAATATAGGATATATATTGATAGGGATAAAGATAGGATCTGGGAGAAAGAAAATTAAATGTACTAGCCGTTTCTTTTCCCGCACAGATCGTGAAAGCCGACCGAGGGAATGGGCAAAAATGGTTAGCATCCCGTCACTACTTTGGTTGCCTTTTCCCGCCTCTCGCCAAAAGTGAGACACCATGATGCTAAAAGTGGCCTTTTGGTCTTACGGCCCTTCATCTACAAATCCTTATTGATCAAATAAAAATGTGAAGATCCCGTGGTATTGTCAAATACCCTATTTGTATTTTGTATATGTTTATACAAAGCGACGATAATAACGATATACACTGAAACTACTTTAAGGGTGAATTCAGTCCTTGATAGTGAACAACTTTCCCTAATGAACATATGTCAAAACATAAAAAAAAAAATTTTGATTTTCCATACAAACTGTGATGGGAGGCCAAAATTACTTTCCATGTTTCGATACGTGTTCCTATGGATAAAGTTGTATAGAATCGTGGACTGAATTCACCCTTAGAATAGTATCAGTATATTTTGTTAGACCTTATACATATAACTGCCCATTCTGCTCGTTCTGATGATGATCAACCGTAATGCTTGGGTTAAAATTATAAGACTGCAAATGATTGGGCAATAAATTAACAGTCACAATAAAAGCTTGAACAAAAATATTATAACAGTCGCCCTAAAGCCTATTAAACTTTCCATACAAATCGTGGTCATAACTTCCCAGAAATGATTGGTCTAAGCTGTCTCATTATCTTTGGAATCGCTAGCTGCTATCGACATTGAAGGCGTTAGAACTAAATAGTGCTATAACAGCTGCTTATAATGCTTATATTGTGGTTTATTTTAACTACGTAGTAATGTTATCATTTATGACTACAAAACCGATCACAACGAACGTATATTTTGCTTAGAACCAAAACAGTGCAGAAATTTTATATAAAATCTCATTGTTACACATTTTTTTTATTAATGCGCTGTTTTTCATTATTTAAATATAAATGTGTACTGGGCATAAATAAAAAAGTTTTGTGGCCAGTATTAATTTAAAATAAATAAAAATAAAAAACTCTATATTCATGAAAAACTGTCCAAAAATTAGATTTCATATAACATTTCTGCACTGTTTTGTGATCGGATTTGTAGTGATTAATGATAACATTAATACATAGTTAAAAGAAAAAAAACTTTTAACATTTCTGCGCTGTTTTGGTTCAAATCAAAAAATACGTCCTTTCACTGAAAAATATGAGGGAGCTTTTAGCTTTGAGCTTACGCAGTAATTGTATCTAATATACATAATTTTATCATAAAAATTGAATCTTCAAGTGATACGGAAATTTCTCTAACTCCAGAAGAAATTCAAAGCGAAAGTAAAAAAAAAGTACTGTACAGTACAGTAATAATATTTTAGTTCCTGGGCGACCGAGCTTTGCTTGGTTATTACTATTTACTGTATATTATGTGGTAGTGTTTAGGTGATAATCTACATAAATGTTTTTAAACTTGTCTAAAAATTATAAAAAAAAAACACCTAGCGGGATTTGAACCCGTAACACTCGTTTCCTGCCGTCCGCGTCTTAACCGCGGGACCCGACGGGCAGTGACCGGTAGGAAGAAACTTATCCAAAGGTGACGTAGCACTGTATCTTTGTGAATTTTGCCTTACAAAAATATGAGTCCTATGTTTTTGGATAATCTAGTTGACGGACTAAATTAAATAATATATTTTTGACCCAGTCCACATCCCTAACATTGAATTGAATAATTACAATACTTACACTATATATATATATATATATATATGTATACTATAGTTGTTCATCTTGAGTAATATTCGTTAAATGGTTATATATTTATTTATATAGGCTTCTTGAGTATGTATTTTGCTTATGTTTATATTGCATGTTTCCTTATACGCCTTTTGCTTGTTGACGCATTTAATTTTATTCCTGTTACTCATGGTGACTGTACTGACTATATCCCTTTAATTGCTTAGTATTGCCTGAACTGTGGTGCAGTGTGGAATTACAGGTTTCGGTATGTATGCCTTTGAATAAATAGAAAAACGCCATGTAAACGCGGTTTCAAAAATATTAATGCATTCTTTGTTGTTAATCAGAACATAGCACGTTTCCTCAAACAGTAAGTAATTCTTGGAAACTTGGTTTGCTGTGATGTTCAACAATTTCAGTGTTAGTACAATTCACCCTTAAAAATCAATTTATTTAATTTTATGATTTATGCTGGTCGTAGAATGTACCAGTAGCTTCTATTCTCTCGCAGATGGTAAAAGCCGATCGAGGGAATAACAGTTTAATAGCAACCCAAAACTAGGCATTTGATTGCTGTTTCCACTACTCGTCTATCATCACGATAAACGTTGCCTTTGAGTCTGGACTCTGCCCCATTAGGGATAAAGATGTGATAGTGTATGTATGTATTCATAAATAACTTCTGATTAGTGTATTTTTATTCGGTTTTTTTGTTGCTTATAAATATTTAGCGTCTAAAAGCTAGAACGACTGAATAGTTTAAAATAAGAAGTTTACTAGTTTTTACTAAAGAGTACTTAGGTATATGGCGTTAGGTTTCTTTTTATTCGAAGATATCATCAATAATTTACTTGCCTGTTGCATACAATTTAGTTGAATAAATAACTTGCATGGCCTTTTAACGAAACGTCGACCATACAAATCTCTTTTACGTATTGCTTTAAAAAAATGGTATGCAACATGCAAGAAACTTCCACCGTCTATGGACCTTTACTCTTACTTACCTTACATATACAAAGCGGAAGTGACATACCCGTAATAAGTCATCCCACGGGCTGTACTAGATCACTATCAATCATTTCAGCCGCAAAACGTCCACTGCTGGACATATTATTATTATTTCCTTTGAGAATCACGGGTCTTTTCACCCCGGTCCTTTGAGAGGCTTGCGTGGGGATACAGATCCAACACGTAGAGGCCCTTTGGAGAAGTTGTTGTCATGTGGCGCTCCCGCCAAAACCTATTCCTGGATATACCTATGAAAGGTGTACCCTTGAATAGGTTTTGGCAGAAGAAAAAACTATTGCATGAAAAAGGGAAAGGTTTAAGGATTATGGAATGAATTTGGGATGGATTGATGCTGGGATATTATTATTATTATTATTTAGAGCCCGTTAGATCCCATTGTTGGGCAAAGGCAAAGATAATATAATTACTAAACATAGGCCTCTCCCAAAGATTTCCGAAATGATCTAGAGCGGCTTGCATCCAGCGCCTTTCAGCGACCTTGGTCAGGTCAGACCACCTTGTGGGTGGGAGAGATCACTTTAGTGTAACTAAATTAAAGTATCAACCAAAAACCCCAAAAGAATTAGACATTCCCATATAAATTGCCCGGGTGGCTGCACACTTTTGTATGGAAATGCCGAAATATTTTTTTTACATTATAGTGATCTAGTTTAGCCCGTGGTACGATTTATAACGGGTATGTTCCTTCCACGTTGTATATACATACATACTATAAAGTCTTTATCCCTAATGGGGCAGACAGAGCATTTTGGGTCTTGCGGTTCTATGCAGAGCCCAGGGCCGCAAGACCCAAAAGCGTCGTATATCTAACTGTATTTCTTCTATGGTTATTAGTGCTTCCCTGTACATAAAATCCTGAAGCCACCTTATCTTTAATTCTAGGATCCGCTGCTGAAGACTGGTTACAGAACGCTTGTAGTTCGCTTGGGATTGTGTTAGTGACGTAATAAGTCGAATGAAGTCGAAAATAGTGAAGATGAAATATATGCCCACGAGTGGGCATAAAGAATCTTATACGTTGCTGACAGCGCGAAGAAGATATATGAAGAAGTTAATGTATGTATTTCTTTTTCTTTTTTTAAGCTCTTTTTTCTTTGTCGGAGAAACGAGGCCATAATTTTTTTAAACTAGTCTTTTTAAGGGATGAAGTTAGGAACATGGGTCAATGGCAGCAGACTGTTCAAAATAGGGACGTGAGAAAAAACAGGGGGCCTTTTCCCAACAGTGGGACACAATAACAGGCCAGAAAAATAACGGGCCAAGTCGAGTCGGACCCACGCACGAATGGTTCCGTACCATCTATAAAAATCGCGTTTGTTGTATGGGATCCCCCTTTAAATATTTATTTTATTCTGTTATCTTATTTGTTGTTATAGCGGCAACAGAAATAGGTACATCACCTGTTAAAAATTTCAACTATATTTATCTAGATACAGACAGATTGATAGACGGACGGACGGACAGCGGAGTCTTAGTAACAGGGGGTCCCATTTTTACCCTTTAGGTACGGAACCCTTAACAGGGATGTAATCATTGATGTTCAATTACTGCTATCAAAATTGACAGGTACTTGCTTGCATCGTGCATACACTGCCTATTTCTAACAATACCTCCTTAGAAAAGGAAAGGAAAGTTGAATACACGTTCAAATTAACTTAGGTTGAAATCCTAGTCCTATTTTTGCTGCAAAATTGTATATGAAATCATCTGGTTAATCCATTTTTTTTCTAGCCTTTATCTCCCACTGCTGGGTAAATGCCTCTCCCTTGTTCCTCTACTCAACTCTGTCTGCTGCTTTTAGGCTTTTCACCCAGGCAAAAGCCATAGCATTTATAAATAATAGATATATAATATAGTATATTTATAATAAATAGATACACCTACGCATATTATAAATAATTCTGTTACTATGACATCAGCGGGTAAAATCACTAATCTACTAATGAGGTTGTCCTTATTTATTATTAATAATAATACACCTACAAAAGTTTTTGTAAGCACATAAAATTATTATTATTTTGTGTTAAAAATAAGTTATTTGTCTCAATTACTTTCTTAAGGGATGATGATGGCAAGTTGGCAGTTTTTAAGCTTGACAGATGTCATTTGTCAGTTATAAAAATAAATTTAATCAAATACAGTGTTTTCTGAATCAGTTTCTATACTACGGAGTTCAGTGGTAACAAACAGTTAAAAAAATCTGATGCCACGCCACTTACACACTCGAAAAACAAACATCGTAATAATTCGATGTTGCATCTACATATTAAATAATATTTCTTCTTCTAAATAATTTTAATTAATTTCTATTAAATAATAAACATAAATCACATGCCTTATCATAATTCAGGCTAATATAAATAGCAAGTATAAACACATAAGAAATCATGTACAATATTGTAATTAAGTTGTGAATATGTTAGTTGTCTAGTTAATTGGAATTATTATACAACTGCAATGCAATGAATATTTTATACCTTAATATTTCAAGACACACGATAGTGGGTCAGCCAAGTTTCTGACATTGCATTGTGAGGATTTCCGTTGTAATGTAATTTTTTAATTACTTTATATTCCATCACTTTTTTGGCCGTAGTCTCTGTTATTTTTATTTATGTTTTTTATGATAAAAAATGATATAATATTTACATACTTACTATATTTTTAACAATAAAACACCAAATTCATTTTTCACGACCAGAAATACCACTGGGAAATCCGACAAGCAACAGTTGTTTATTTTTTTGGTTTATTTGTTTGGTTTAAAAACCAAACTACTAAACCAATTTTGATAAAAGTTTATACGTGACGAATCTAAAAATATATAATTTTAATCAAATACAGAGTTTTCTGAATCAGTTTGTAAACTACGTAGTTCTGTGGTAACAAACATTTAAAAAATGGAACGGGTATAATATCTAAATGTCTCCTTTTTAGAGTTTCGTATCCAAAGTGTAAAAACGGGACCCTATTACTAAGACTCCACTGTCTGTCTGTCTGTTCGTCTATCTATCACAGATGATTTAGTTCTGTTGCCTCTATTATAACAAGTGATAAAAACAGAATAAAATAAATATTTAAGGGGGCTCCCGTACAAAGAACGTGATTTTATATAGACAAAGGTACGGAACTCTTCGTGTGCGAGTTTGACTCGCACTTGGCTGGTTATTTTCCTCTGACGAGGGTAGTTTCAACAAAACATTAAAGTTACACCAATGTAATATTTCGAAAAATTAAATTACATTTGTCATTCTAATCCTTGGTGAGTATTGTTAATCTATGGATAAGGTAGTGAATGTATAAACCGATAAAAATCGGTATGAATACTATTTCCAGTTTACCATACTTGGATTGCGGAGACCATTTAATTTAACATGAGGTAAATGTCAAATACAAAAATAAAATAGGCCATGCATCACTTATATCTTCTCATCAGATGATAACAGTCTGCCACTAAAATACTACCAGATAATTTTACTGTTCCTAGAAAAATGGCGGCATAAATAGCTTAGTCTGGAATAGACTTATTCTTGGATAAGTAATTGTTAAAAGCGAAATCGAGTTATTCTGGAGTATTTTTCCATTTATTCTCAGTATGCATTTTTAACTGGTTTGGTAGTATCGTGGCATTTTACTAACTTCCCCTAAGAAAGATTGAATGACACTAATTCAGGACTATAAGAAGAAACCATAAACATAATAGATTGTAGGTCGTGAATTATGCGTTTGTGGAGAGCCTCATGCTGCTCATCTATCACGATTACATCTCGTCGGGACTCTATGTCGTCGGGTAACGGGTACTGCTACTTGTGACGGGAAGGCACTTGTCTGCCTTAGGCGACAAAGAATGTTTTTACTTACTTCTCTAAAGAAAGAAAGAAAGAAATATTTACGGACAAATCACACAGATTGAGCTAGCCCCAAAGTTCGAGACTTGTATTTATCTTCGCATCTCATCATCATCTTTAGGTCTTTTTGTCGCCACTGCAAGAGCACGACCCTCTCTGTGCTACCAGAGTCATACTTAGCCAGAGTAGCTAAAGGTCTTTAGTCTACACTCTTCTCGCTAGCCAGACGGGTTGGAGAGGTCTCATTGATGTTTATAAGCTTTGTTTAGTTTGTATGCCTAAGTCACCTTCCATGATCAACGGCCTCCCGTTGATCATGGACTTGGAGTGACCCTATTTTACTTCGCTGAAAACCACACGGCATGCAATCTTTTTCCATCTTGACAACTCAACGATACTATATTTTATAACAAATTCATATACATAGAGCAACATCCAAGATCCAGGTCAATCCGAAAATCTTTTTCAACTTGACCTGACCGGGGTCGAAACCGGGACCTTCGGTTTGACATCCTGACATGATGACCCTAGTGGTCATCATGTCATACCACAGAGGTCGTCATAGAAAGATTAAATTACGCTATTTCAGGGCTATACAATCCAGATAGTTGGCCGTGAATTATGCGTTTGCTGTAGGGCTTTATGCTGGTCATCCATCACGATTACATCTCATCGGGTAACGGGTACCTGCTACTTGTAACTGGCAAGCATTCGTCTTTGGATGATATCAGTGCCTACGATTGTCTATTGCATTGTGTAGGAACGATCTAGATTGAACGGTTGTTTTTTTTTATATTAATTCTGTGTTAAAAAACTACCTTGTTCTTCATTTAATGTGCGTTTTCGTGTAAGTGGTTTTCAATACTGGAGTCAGATTTTTCAAACTGGTAAAGTATCTTACATAATTTGACAAGTGCCATATAATTATGATAGCCGAAAGCTAAGAAGGTACAGTAAGAATTGTTTACTAGTATGTGATCATGGTCACATATCCAAGTATGGATCATACCCAGTATCACTATCAGTATCACGGTTCCTATTTTTGAAAATTAAATTAATATACTATTTAATTCCACAATTTACAGGCAAGCAAACACGTTGTAGTATTTTACTACTTTTAATTATATTTTCAACCCTAACGCAACCTAGTTGTTACACATTTAATAAACCCTCTTTAACTCTGTAATTTAAGCAGAAAATGAGAACATAATTATTTAAATACATGTGTAATGGTTTATAATATTAACCCTATAAAACTAGCACCCACTATTCGCGCCCGCATTATACATTTCGTAATACACCGTTATCATAAAATTAATTAGCACTTTAACAGTATGCAGCGGCACGTGCCAAAATGTAGTTACCGCTTCGGGTCAAATCGACCGTCAAAAACTTTTTTGATATGCAGGGTTTAAAGTTTGAAGTATACCTTTTTTTTTAAACTCCACACAGGACCTTTGTTTACAAAAGTAAAAATATTCCCTTTTGCTGCTCTGCTGCTCGCTTCATCATCATCATTTCAGCCGCATAACGTCCACTGCTGGACATAGGCCTCCCCCAAAGATTTCCAAAATGACCGATCAAGAGCGGCCTGCATCCAGCGCTTTCCAGCGACCCTGGTCAGGTCATCTGACCACCTTGTAGGTGGGTGCCCTACGCTTCGCTTGCCAGTACGCGGTCGCGCTCTGCTGCTCGCTTAAAAAAATGTAACTACAAAATGTTTGTATAAATTTGTCACGAAAACTTAGTAAGCGGCACCTAAAGAAGAAGAAGTTATACCAGTCGTAGAGAAGACGAAAGATGGAGCCGAAAAATAATGGACTATATTGATGACTATGGATGCAGAAGTCGCGGAAAACCCAAGAGCGATAGAGAGATAACATCGTCAAAGCAGTCAGTCCACTATAGGAAATAAAGGCGCATCAACTAGAAAAATGGGGTGCAAAAGGTAAAAAAGCTGATATTTTAAAAAACAAAATAACTTTGAATAGGTTTCGATCACAAAGTGTTTTATTTATACCTAATTATGTAGGTTATTTACGGAACAACAAACTACAATTTCAAAGGAAGCGACCCTAATGAGTAACATTACTGTGATCATTCTCGATTTCTTATTTGCCTTATATGACTAACTTGTTTGTGGCATGGTATGTACGAATATTAATATACATTATAATATAAGTAAGTAAAAATAAAACAAAAATATGGCATTTCTGTACTAAAGTGTGCAGCCACCCGGGAAATTTTTAAGGGAATGTCGTATTTTTTTTTTTGGGTTTTTTGGGTCTGTTATTTTAATTTTATTAGTATAGTAATCCAGTGCAGCTTGTTCAATTTATTACGGATATAATTATGTCCCTTCTACGTTGTATATTAAAGGATTTACAGATATACGCAAATATTCATATAATACATATAGACGCCTGTAAGAAGTTTGATACAGAATATGAAAAAAGCAAATAAAGGTGCCCATACAAGTTCGTGAATTGGGTATACTATCCACGTGAATAGTATCGAGAGAATCCCACAAATACTGCACTTCAACAACCGTTTTAACAATGTTTGCGACCGTGACGATGGCTGTGACTTATGTTACTGTCTGGTCACGAGTGCTCACGACGCTTGTTAATAAGTTGAGCTTCACAATCATTATTAACAATCGTGGTTCGTGGATGAAACAATACGGGATATGTTTTGTTTGCACTTACTGTAATTTTGTATATGGCATTTGTTTCAATGGCAAAGACTTTCTTACTGTAAATACTGTAATTCCACGCCACATCATATTCATTTGAATAGACGTTTTGTTGCAGTAGTATTCAACGTAGGTAACAACAACCTTATGTGTATGGTTAAATACAAATAGATATTATGTACTTACAAACACTTTATGAAGTTTTGATAAATAAATAATAGTTATTAAAACTTTGTCAGCCGCAGAACATAAGCAGTCTTATTATAAAACGAGGAATAAATTTATGACTTGTTTTGAACCATTATTCACCCAAATGAAGTTGACAGTGACTTAAGAGAAGGTGACACATTGTGGATGGTCATCTTGTTTTGGGTGGATAATGGTTTTAAAAAGTACTAAAACTAGTCCGTGTTTTATAATAAGACGAAAGATATTTATCTCTGGAGTACTATTCTATCTCAGCAATTAATCATAAAGTAAAAAATGTATTTTATTTAGGATATTGCATTATTCCCCGTATTTTCAAACAGCGCACCATAATTTCTGTGTGTTCTGTAAGTTATTGCTATTTTTATGAGTCCTTAGCAAGGATTTCACACCTATAAGCCTGGGTGCATTATCTTTAGGGGAATCAAAGGGCACAGTGCAAATCGTGGCTATTTTTCAAATGCATTTCAACCTGTCTTTACTTTTAGCTTTTCCATTTTTAAAAGCTATTTTGCAGGGTATGCTTTACATAAACTTACTTTGATGAATACTTATAAATTGGTTCGGAATTACTTTGAACTTATAACGAAACACAAATTTTCGAGTATAAAGAATATTTGTACACATATTATATGAACTAATATTGGAGCCAGTCAATGTATAATCTAAGTAAAATATTCTTTTACAGCATTATATAATATTCTTAAAACTGGTTATTTATTAATTATTAACAATTTATTTTAACTACAGCAATAAAAATGTCTTGAAAATGCAAAAGACAAAAACAATTATTTACGATTTGATACAGAAATAAAAATATATTATATAATGTAACTTATTGTGTAAGAAAAGTATGACGTTTTAATTTATAATTAATTTTCACAAACCTGTCAAAATGAATTTCATTGTTTACATTCAAAATTATAAGGTCATTATATAACCTATTTTACAACAAAAATAATATCAGCCACCTACAAATTATTATAATAAATTTAGTGATAGTAAAATCAAAAGAGGTCTTATAATCAAAATAAAATAGCCAATTTATTTTAGGTTTAAAACTCAGAAAGTGTGCTGTGCATATTAAATGCAAGTATGTATATCTGAAGCATGCGTGATATTCTGAATATGCCACGCTCCGAGAATTGTCAGGAACGAGGGGTTATTCAAGGATCAAAGGGGTTCCTCTCATGCTGGGCCTACCACCCGTGTTTCCTTTTTAGCAAGAATGCATTTGAAATTATAACGCTAGTATGTAGCTTTTACCTTAAATTTAATTTCAAATGTTTCACTATTTGAATAGCCAAATATTGCAACGCCTTTTTGTAACGTCTAAAAAATAATGTTAGTACAAATATGGTAAATCATAGAAAAATATGGAGGGAGTTGACATACAGAGCCGACCCCAAATAGGGATAAGGCGAGGAAGATGATGATGATGAATGTTATACAGACGTTTGAAGAATGTTATATGATGGCGAAATATTCCTAGAAGGACATGCTTAATTTCGAATCTCAGTGCCTGATAATAAAAAACCGGCCAAGTGCGTGTCGAGCCACGCGCAGTAAAGGGTTCTGTAGTTATGAATGCCGACTTTAAGTTCACGCCACTAAAAACGTCTAAAAACGAAAGATCATTGTATGGCATTCGTTAAACTATGTCAATTACTCGTAGGCAGCTAGAAAAATCTGACACCAGTTTTGGCCAATTATACACAAGACAAACAAACACTTGAAAATTTGACTGCAATAGTATACGTAACGAAGTTTAAAGGAAAACAATCACAGCTAAGTTTAGTTCATAAGTTAAAAAGTTATAGGCGATTAACTTATATGTACTCGGCAAAGAAAAAAATCATACAAGTTCAATACAATTTTTAGACGTTTTTAATCGCGTGAACTCAAAGTTAGCATTCGTAACTACGGAACCCAACACCCACGTGGCCCTACTTGCACTTGGCCGGTTATTATTCAGTAATATTGGTTAACAAGAGCAAAAGATGATAGTTAAGGCACCTCCTTGCGCTAGCGACCTTGAAAACACAAAAAAATTAATTTCTCTTTCTGTAAGTGAGATTATTAGAAACCCTCGTACAACTTTTTAGCTAGTATCCTGAAGTTTCATTAGAACCTCGAAAGTCATTGAAATACTATCCGGTTTAGAAACCTTTACAAAAAGAGTCAAAAATGGCCGTTTTTAGTATTTTTTGCAAAGGAAAATTCAGGGTATTTTATTTCAATGATTTTCGAGGTTCTAATGAAACTTAAGGATACTAGCTAAAAAGTTGTACGAGGGTTTCTGATAATCTCACTTACAGAAAGAGAAATTATTTTTTTTGTGTTTTCAAGGTCGTTAGCGCGGGGAGGACCCTTAAAAGAAAACAAAACTGTTTAATTCATCCAGTGTCCACTCTGTATTTAAATTGAATGCAAGCGGCATGTTTCAATTCATAAAAACATTCAATTACATAAGAAATACAGAAAGTAAAGAAGCCGTAACAATTCACAATGATATTTGCTGAAAACAACTCGGCAGTTTTACATAATCTTACACACAGTTGCATTAACATTTTTATTACAACAATAACATTGTTATGGCTTTCAACTTTAAACTTCCTCTTTATGAAAGAGGTGAAGTGTAATGTATCATAAACAGTATTCACTTTATGGTAAAGTGACTATTATATATATGTCTGGCGTGAATAGATACCATGCTAAAGCAACCCACACACTAAACTACATAGCTTATTGACTTACTTTAAATAATGTTTCAATAAGGCGGGCCACACAGCAGATACTTTCTGGTGAAACTTTTTTTTCCACAATCCTAGGTTTTCTAATCCTAACTCAAACAGTTTTTATAATTTATTTGAAATATTATTATATAACTGTGATTCGGGTTAATTTTACTTTTGTTTTACTTTTGGCATAGGTTCCTTAAGGTTGGTTGTAATAAACTAGCTGAACAAAAAGTTTTCTTTCTAAAAATGAAACGTAAACAGCGACTCAAAAGACTTCGTTTCGGAACAAAGTAAAAGTTATCAAAAACGTATTATATTTTTAAGAAAAATGCTTAGTGGGCTATCACTAGCAGGTAAATGATAAACCATATTTATATCTGTCAGTAGTCAATATATTAAAACTTGTATTTATCAAAATCGAGATTCATATTTTAAAGAAAGTTTTTACACACAATACAATAATAATTGTTTCAGATAGACTGCCAGAAAGAAATCCGACTAAATAATGGTATAACTTTAGTCGACATTTTAATAGTTAATCTATGGCCACCCTAAACTGCAACCGTAGAATCGGCTTCGAATATCAAGTCATGCGAGATAAATCAGGGACACGAATCGCGTGCGATATTTTACGCGCAAGAATACTCCCTGTTATCGACACAATGTTACATTCTTACACTTTACATTCATGTATTACGTAAAGCTGTCAATGATGTTTATTGCACTCGGGTTTACATTTTCCTTTAGATTGGAAGATGTGTTATTAGTTTGTGTACTACAAGGGTACCAGGTGATATCAGAGGTAAAATATTTTCAAGTGAGGAACGAACGAATGAATCTTTCTGATAGTGCCTATTGTCGGATTTCACTTATACTATATTATTTTACACAAAATATTTTCTACAAGAAAAACGTTTTTGATAATAACAGTCTCTAGACTAAAAATAATAGAAAAGGAATAAATAAATTCAATGTTTTCTTCTCATAAAGTAGTATTTACAATTATGCGATGCGCAATACCGAATGATTCAAAGATGAAGTCCCAAAATTTCGCCCAAGTGAAACTTGGACAATACTGTCAAATAAAGTTACAGACCAACTACTAGGAAGTTTAACAATATTGTATTGCATCTAGTTTCTACCAACTTATTGTTCAATAGATATTGCATGTTTTGATTCAACTTCAGTTAATTATTATCAAATATACATACGCTTCATTTTTGTAACTAAAAAAGTAGATTTTTTAAAACTGCCCCATATTTCACAACAATTTTTTAAGTACAGAGAACAAAATTAAGTCTTTTGTAATAATTACATTTTTGGTACAAGCTTTTATTGTGCGTGTGAGTATGTATATCAAAACTTTGTTATATCTCATGATAATTACACATTGAAAATCTTCTAACAATTGATTCTTACACGTAATTATTATTATATATCGATGCTTAATATCTATAGAAAGTTTATTACACGTAATGACCATAGATTTCGTAAATTTTGAACCACTTTAAAAGTATATGAAATTTTTGTTAGATTGAATAATTGCTATATTAAGCGATTTTTTAGATTTGAAAAGTATATTTTACGATTAGTATCTTAATTGATAAGTATTCCGACCGAAATTATAGATTTCGTTAGTATTTATTTTTAAAAAATATATTTAGTTGTTCTATCTTATATTACTTACTCATCAAAATCTATATCGCAACTGCAGTCTCTTCTAGCCAACCGAGACCTTGATTATTTTTTAAGCTGTAAGAAGAAGTACCTACTCATACCGAAAAAGTTTTAGGTAAATTTAAGGCACACGTCCTTATACCTATTTAGTTTCGTTTAATCTAAGCACAAAAAATATTCTAATACGTTTATTATTCACAAAATTATTAATGGTAATTTTTAAAAACTAAAAACTAAAAGACTACGCCCTCAAACTACACTATCGTTTAAAAAAAATGTATTGGTCCACCTAACAAGTAACTATGTCCTTTCAGACAAACAAAGCATTTTTAAATCGGTCTAAGCGTCTTCAAATAATTGGTGAAGGTACATAAAAAGTCGGTTAAAAATAGGACACATGACTACGGAGCATATTATCATAAATAAAGAAAATACCACATTTCAAACAGATCGAGTACGAAATGAACTTCGACCCGATATCTTGATGTTTACATTAGGAAATAGATCCTCACATATTTGAGGAGAATAATATTACGACTTTCATAACGTGTGAGATATCCATATCATTATTGTTTTTGCTTTGAAGAATTCGAACTGAAGTCTATATCTCGAAATTCTTATGTAAACATAGCGTTATTTAATAAGGATTGAATTGAGTTTTATTTTTGACTGCTAAAGGATATCTAGAATTTTACTAACAGCTAGAAAACGTTATTGGGTTATGTACTTCTTTTTTTAAGTAGATAACCCATATTTTCCCACTTGTGTTTTTAAAACCTTTTATTTTATACATAATTTTATTGTAAAACTGTGCTGTGCAAAATACTATCATATTGCAAGTAATCATTTTCATATTATGTTTTAAAAGCTTAAGTGCGAAAACTTGATGATTTAAAACTGCAAACTGCATACCAATTTCTGTCGGGTTATCTAATGCCAGGCTCTTTTAATAAATTGATCTTGAGGTGAAATTCTTACCCAAGATATCATATTATAAAATACGCACTGAACTTAGTATAATTGGTTAAAACCATTATCCTTCCATAGTATGGTAAAGTTGACTTCAACTGATGAAAAAATTACATGGAGGTAGGGTACTTATGTCAACTTATTTCAGTTTAGGTAATGGTTTAGCCCGAGTGACAAAGTAAGTGTTAAATAATTATAAGACGGTAAAGACGTCTTAATTTTTGAAGGTACTTACCGTACTTACACTGAAAAACACAAATAGCTGAACTAGTTTTGTTACTTTCGATAGATACCAAACTTTTGTTCCAATAAGCAGAACCATGTACTTTTAATTAAAACACATTTTAACTACTAGGAGCCCTGAGTTCAGCAGTCACTCGATTTTGGTAACGTGTAGCAAAAAATTGCAGCTAACTATACTTTTTTCTCAGTGTAGGAGAAATACTGTCTTTCTCCCTAGCACCGTAAAATAACGAAATGCCTTTGAATATCCCTCCTCACTTCTCTTTGTTGCGATTCACACTCACCAGACACTTTTAAAAGGCTTTTGTCATCGTCAAGTGTAACGCGGGACATCATTGTAGCACGCGTAGACGGTTTTAAGTGCTTCCTAGGTTTTTTTATGTGACAACAAAATTTCACTGTGAATGTTAAATTCTGAATTTTTATTAGCAAAGCCAAGTTTACCGTCAAATAAGTTAACATTGGTATAATTTCTAACAATGAAATTAATTTCTTTGTATATATAAATATACAAAAGTTTAGCTATGGACCGATTTCAGCACTATTATCAATCAGATCATTTTAGTCAGGAGCACGACCCCCTCTGTGCTACTAGAGCCATACTTGGCTAGAACAGCCAGAGGGTTTGGCCTACCTACACTCCTTGCTGGACAGACGTTTTGAAGAGGTCCTATTGGTGTAAATGAGTAGGTATGCTTTGTGTAGCGTGTGTTTTCTAAGTCGCCTTATACGACTTCGACTTAAAATTATGTACTAATATAAGGAATATAATGCTAACTCATAATTTTGTCGTTTTTTCTGTGATGGTGATGACTGTCTTTATCAGTCGTCGTTCAAGCAACGTCACAAATAGTTATAGAAACATAGGTATTACTTTTACCAATGTATCCGTTGCGTAATTCAAAAAGTCTAGGATGTTGTTGTAAAGTCTAGAATGTTGTAAAGGGTAGAATGTTGAAAACATTCAGGTTTTTCCATATAAGTACAGCAGCAATCCAATAGTTCTCGATAGGATTACGGGATCGATGTCAGTCACGCACGTGCGCCTGAGTTACACTTACACTTGTCACGCACGACCTTTACGATAACTATAATATGATCTATGGCATTAAAATAGGTTTATCATACGGTATCAAGATAACCAACGGTACCTATTGGAAAAAATATTTAATTTTTCGGATCATTTTCTGAGCCTCGTGAAGGGATAATTTTCATAATTCTGTCTTGTTTATTGACAAATATTTTATTGTGTACTTTCGGGATAAAAACTCCTATGTCCTTCCCTAGGTATCAAACTATATCCATATCAAATTTCATCTAAATTAGTTTAATGGTTGAAGCTTGAAGTGGTAACAAACAAATATACAAACTCACTTTCACATTTATAATATTAGTAGGATAGTTTTCGTGTGTGTAAATGGCCATTACTGGTGATTTACAGATTATATTCTTAAATATGTATTAGATTTTTTGAATTAAACGTTTCACATACAGCATTTCCTTTTTATCGACTTTCAAAAAGGGGGAGGTTATCAATTCGTCGCGATCTTTTTTTTATATTAATTTACCGATTATTCAAAGATACCGGGACCGATTTGAAAAATTCTTATATTGTTTAAAAGGGTATACTTTCAAAGTGGTCCCATAATTTTTTTATCAAAATCGATTGTGTAGTTTAGGAGTGAAGTAGTTTTTTAGTTTTGAAAAATTGTGAACAACACTCTAGCGTTCAGCAAGGTTCACCTTTAAAGGCGCTGTTAGTAAAATATTAATAAAAGCTATAATTGGAGACACATCATCCTAGATCTGGTTACGGGATCGATGTCGGTCACACGCGCGTGCGCATGATTCCGACACCCGACACGACCTGCGCTATTGTTGATCGATCTATTGTTATTTACATCATTGTAATTGTGTTACTGTATTATAATGGGATGGATTTGAGCTATATGTGTCACAGATAAATCGAGTTAATAGTATAAACTTTAACGTAATAGTTACACGGCACTAATGTCGTGTTTACAGCTATACTATATATGTTACAACTACAATTGACATTAAAATTTAGAAATGAATAATTAAATATTTATGGACAAACACTGATTGAGCTAACCCCAAAGTAAGTTCGAGACTTGTGTTATGGGATACTAACACAACGATTCTATATTTTTTAACAAATATCTATAAAAATAAACTTTCACGACCCAGGACAATTTTGTAAAATACCATTTTCCAACCCAGGGATCGAACCCGGAACCTCTGGGTGGCGTACTAGCATCAAAAACCACGCCAAGCACAACCACTACGCCACGGAGGTCGTGGGATAAGATTTGGGCATAAGATAAGAACGATAAAAACAATCCACTTGACTTATTGCATCATTTACTTACTGATAATGCAGTAGCAGTACACTAGGTTTTCAACCACAATTTAATCTTCTAAATACATAGGGACTACGTATAAGATACTGAAACGAAAACATATATTCTAGAATTACAATTAATAATCACGAAAGATGCGAAAAATATTCTACTAAGTATCTAAATAAATCGCAAAAAGTAACAACTGGTTAATTACTCGCACATGAAAGATACTAAATTGTTCTAATTGGCTCGCAAAACAACTGCTGCCAGAAATGTCGAAGAACAGAATTACAAATGCATGCACAATTTGCATGCAAGCAAACACAGCGATAACTTAATTTCTTTCAACATTGTTATACCGCTGCTCACTTGTTTTTGTACAGTTTCGTTTTTATAAGAAAATCATGATTGAAATTACAGGACTCACAAATAGACATTTTCATATTTTCTATTTATATGATTTTTTTATTTATTTACTCATGTATATAATATGTTAAAATAAAATGTAACTTAAATTAAAACTATGCAAACTTATTAAAATTTAAATTAAAACTAAATAAGAAATTAAACTAAAAAAATTACAAATTATGTAGTCCCACTAAAATATTACCCCTTGGCAACGTAGCCAAAAGACTGTCAGAATTGCCACGTTGTATGGCAATTTGATTCTTTGAGCCAGATAGTTACCAGCCCTTTGGTCACGGGATAAAATGTTAAAATAGTTATTTATGTAACTGTTGTATAATAATGGGGAATTTTTCCTCGTGTAATAAAAGTATCACATGAGTGTTTTAATAGCTAATTATGTACTTGCACACAAGATTTTGTCTACCTTATATCCATAATATGAATCCTCTATTAAAGGTTCTTAAACCGGTAGGTACAGTGTTGTTAGAACTATGTATAGTTAAATAAATATATAGGGACAAATTACACAGATTGAGCTGGCCCCAAAGTAAGTTCGAGACTTGTGTTATGGGATACTAACTCAACGATACTATATTTTATAACAACTACATATATATAAAAACATCCAAGACCCAGGTCAATTTGTAAAAGGCCATTTTCCAACTTGCCCTGGCTGGGGATCGAACCCAGGACCTCCAGATATCTTTGACACTGGTTTTTTTAATGTTGGCAATAAGCTGTTTCAGAAACTTTTGTAGATAATTAAAAGCATTGTTGTAGATAAAGAAAATAACATCTGGATAGGTTATTACCCGCGTCACATATTGACTATGATTTATACACCCGTTCACTGCCTTAATCAGTTTTACCCCAACGTTGGAGGAGATATTAATATCTTCTCTCTTAGTCCTAGAAAGTTAACAAATATTGATTTGATGGCAATAAAATGCTCGGAAAAATATCTTTGTTAAAAGTGAACATAAATTTTTGCCTCGAGTGAGATTTTTCTTCATAAACACATTTACTAATTACGGAAGTTGATGTTTCATTATAACTACTACCTGTCTACAGTCTTACCTGTTTTAAAGTTTCTCAAAATATTATAATTAAGTAACAGCACTGCTAATTGTTCATGGCTTCTTCCCACACATAATAATGTGACATGATATTCTTAAAATCATCACAGCTTATCTAAAACGATCCATTTAGTTCGTATGTTTTTTGATAAAAATTCATATTTATTATTTCCCACGAGGTCAGATTGCGTAATTACTTAAACAGAAATATTTTTGATAAAAACGCTAGATCATATTAATTCGCAGATGTTATATATTTTTTGAGACTCCCCTAGTGACTAGACGTAAAATAGTTTCGATTTGGAACCTTTTCTTTTTTGTAGAGATTTTCTTAGAATAAGTTTTCTTGTGATAATATAGTATCTATTAAATATAAATGTGATGTGCGCCTTGCTATTTTACTTGATTTTACCGAGAAATATTATCATACTGATATTATAAAAGCGAAAAATTATTTGTATGTATGTATGTTTGTTACTTCTTCACGCTCAAATGGCTTCACCGATTTTGATAAAATTTGGTATGCATGAAGCTGACACCCTGGATTAACACATATGCAATTTTAAGCGCAATTAACTCCGCGGGGCGCGGCTAGTGTATTATATATGGTTCACCCTAGATACTAATTATATCAAATTCTTTAAAAAATATATTAAAAGTTTTTTTAGGATCTACATCGCGCCTTAGGCACTGGTGTTGCAAGCATTTATAGATTACGATAATTACCAAGCAAATATCTGCCTTGTAAGGGATCATAAAACTAACAGACGATAGCATCCGGAAAAATACATATCATCAAACTTTTTGTTAAAATCTATTTTTTTTTATAGAGACAAATTACACTGATTCGATTTAGCTAGCCCCAAAGTAAATTCGAAACTTGTGTTATGGGATACTAACTCAACGATAGTCGATACTATATTTTATAACAAATACATATGGATAAACATCCAAGACCCAGGGCAATTTGAAAAAGGCCAATTTCGAAATTTCCCTAACGGGGGATCGAACCCGGAACCTCTGGGTGGCAGACTAGTACGGGAACCACTATGCCACGGAGGTCGTCAAATTAAGAATGAAAAGAGTTGGTTTTCCTGCCTCTTAGTATCCAATCTCCCCAACCTTTTTTATAATAAATTACTGTTCGATTGGGTAAATCGCGTTTAACAAAAGTTTCAAACTTGGCGAGAGCCGAACTGATAGTCTGCGTACTGAGTTTATTAATTGGACAAGTTACCGAACAAATTAAATTTTTGATTATTGTTTTCCTTTGTGAAAGGTTTTGGGCCTTATCGGACTTATTTAGGTACGAGCTGATACGTTACCCTTTTGTTTAACGAACTGACATTGAAATTTAAAGTTATGTTTAGACTATAATGGATCTATGCGATACAAGCTACGCTTAGTGCAGGGTCCAAAAGAAATTATACCTGTTTTTAAGTTTAATTAGCTAGTTATAACGAATTGTAATACTATAATTCTAATTTTGGCAAATAAATTTTATTATTTATTATATGTTTTATAAATTGTATCTGTTTAAGTCATATTTTTTTACATACAAGTACGTAACGTTGCGTTGGTAAGTCAATAGTATGTTGATAAGACAAAGGTATTACTTTGTTCTTAAAGTTTTAAGGAAATTTTCTCAATAGAACATTTATTAAATAAAATAATTTAGCTAACTTAATAATATCGGGCCACGCGCAGTGTAGGGTTCCGTAGTTGCTAATGCCGAATTTTATGGGACCAGAAACGTTTTAAGGGTCCTCCCCGCGCTAACGACCTTGAAAACACAAAAAATTAATTTCTCTTTCTGTAAGTGAGATTATCAGAAACCCTCGTACAACTTTTTTGCTAGTATCCTTAAGTTTCATTAGAACCTCGAAAATCATTGAAATAAAATACCCTTCATTTTCCTTTGCAAAAAATACTAAAAACGGCCATTTTTGACTCTTTTTGTAAAGGTTTCTAAACCGGATAGTATTTCAATGACTTTCGAGGTTCTAATGAAACTTCAGGATACTAGCTAAAAAGTTGTACGAGGGTTTCTAATAATCTCACTTACAGAAAGAGAAATTAATTTTTTTGTGTTTTCAAGGTCGCTAGCGCAAGGAGGAGCCTTAAAAACTCATTTTCTATTGAATTTGTATAAAATTTTACTTTTCCAAGTACAGTTTACGAGTATAAGTTAGTCGCATGTAACTTTTTAGCATGTAAACTCTACTTAGATTTAATAGATTTAAACTTCTTTATATAATACAACATGTAGATGAGACGAGTGGGGGGGAAATTTGACCCAAACAAAAACTTGCACTATAAAACCAAATATTTCAGAAACGGATCTCTAAATCGAAAAATGGTGATTCCAAGCTTACAATATTTTAAAAAAAACCTATTTAACGATTCTCCACACAATAGGTTGGTCGAGAAAAAAAATACTCCTACTTTACATGCTGATGATAAGCTACTCTAAAAAAAAAATAAGTTCTGGTCTTTTTTATCTTAGACAAATAAGGTACCTAATACCTATATAATTAACTTTTGCAAAATAGTTAAGAAATTTTAAGGAAAATTAAAAACAATATATTTTGCTCAAGAAACTATCTACGTAGTATATTTCCCTTTGTGCTTTGTGCTAGACAGAGCTTTCGCCGAACTTCCGTGTTTCTGTTTAGACATTTAAATCGCTGTAGAAGCTTTCACGATAAGTTTGGAGTAAGTACCTACATGCACCTGAAAAAGAGAATATAAAGTTTTTAAATCAATCACCACCCAAATTTTTGGAGCAAGTTTATTCAAAGTTTATTTTTCGTTACAAATTAAGAAATGTTTGTCAACATGATCGTTCATATACGGACATAACACCCAATGTAACCACTTTTACAGCAAATAAATAAATTATTATTATTATATATTATTATTATTATTATTATAGTCCAAAGTCTTGTACATACATCTGTGATAGTTAGTATTTAGTATTTATTTATGTCATCATCATCATTTCAGCCTCATAACTTCCACCTAGATACATAAAGTTACACTTATAATAGTATTATGACGACGACCTCCGTGGCATAGTGGTCACCATGCTAGTCCGCCACCCAGAGGTTCCGGGTTCGATCCTCGTTTAGGGTAAGTTGGAAAATAGCCTTTTTCAAATTGCACTGAGTCTTGGATGTTTATCTGTGTATGTATTTGGTATAAAATATAGTATCGTTGAGTTAGTATCCCATAACACAAGTCTCGAACTTACTTTGGGGCTAGCTCAATCTGTGTGATTTGTCCCTATATATTTATTAATTTATTTCATCAGAATTTCAACGCATAATATGTAGCTTTTCTGTCAACGCAAGCTTTTATTAGCTGCCACCACTTTCCATCAGGTGGACATCAGTTGTCATCATTATCTTCATCAGATCTTTTTTCTCTACTCTGCAGAAGCACGACCCTCTCTGTACTACCAGAGGCATACTTGGCCAGAGCAGCCAAAGGACTTGGTCTAAACTTTCCACGCTGGCCAGACGGGTTGGAGAGGTCTCAATGTTTATAAGCTTTGTTTAGCCTGTAATTTCTCTCTCTTTCTACGTCATCCACGGGAAGACTTGGAGTGGTCCTATTCTACTCAACCGGAAACCACATTGTTGGTGATACTAAGTTGTATTATTATTAATAAAGGGCATCATAAATAATAAATAAGTTTAAGTATATTTTTTAAGATCAAATTTAATTAAATTTCTCTGTCAAAGGAAATCAAACCCCATTACACTCACATGCTCATCCAACAGTTTTTATCAAATCTCCAGCACAATAGCTCTGGAGACTACTTCACACATTTTAAACAAGCCACATGGTACACAATTAACTTGATTTATATGACCCAGAAGACAGATTGTTGGACGGTTTTGTTTTTTGATATCAAATGTATGGGAATTCTTACAGACAATTAATAAAAAGCCGAACGGTATTTTTTATGGTCATGTTTTACTAAAATCTAGTTTTTATTTGGAGCTACTGTTGTTGATTATTTGGTTATCTTTCTTTCATAAACTTATTATAAACACTAGAGTTTTCCCAGATCTTTGCACCGATTTGGCTCATGTTCAATCAAACTTAAAAATTCTTTTGGTCACATCTACCAAATATTACGAAGCTCCGATCAAAGACACTCAAGTTACAGTCGAACAAACATACAAACGCCGGACTTTTTAAGTAGACTCTGAGAGAGAACTTCGCTTGCTTCGCTCATTCGTTAAGTTAAATAAATTAAACTAGTTTAGTAATTAATGGAGATCAAAGGAGGTTTTACTGTGCTGTGTATGTATTTATCTATATATGACATATATTGTATAGGTATTTATTATAAAATATATAATTGCTGAGTTAGTATCCCATGACAAAAGTCTTGAACTTACTTTGGGGCTAAGTCATTCAATGTACTTACCCATATTTATAATGTTCAAAAAAGGTGTTGGTTTATAAACGGTTCTAGCTCTACGAAAGTTATTTATATCTATTTTGGTATGCCAAGTTGTGTTTTGAAATTTTTAAAAAAGTATGTGTTCCTATAGTGTTTTCTTTTTAATCATTCTGCATGGCAACCGGCAACATTTGGCCGGCACTGCAGGCCTGCTATTAAATATTCAGCCTGCATACAGCGATTCCTGCATTTGTCCGTGAATCATCTTTGTAAAAATAATAGCAAACACATGCTGCACTGAACATGTTAATGTGTTTACAAAAATACAGAATACGAAGCTTGGTGGAATTTTTTTTTGAGCCGTTTGAAGTTTAATCTCTGGGACCGTGGGGGCCATCAGCTCACAAATTGTATGATGCAATCGGCTATCTCAAGGAAACTTATTGAAGTTTCCCGAGATCAGAAGGCTGACCTATGTCTAGGTCAGAAAATATAACATACTTGCAGAGCGGTGAAAATCAAAACCTTTAGTGTCGGCGTAGTTAAGTAAAAAAATATTTTAATAAAAGAATACAAAAGAAGAATTAACGATCCTTCCTAAAAAAAAAAAAACAGTTGCTGATCCCAGAATCAAAGCTTTTTGTTACAATCTAGTAAGTTACATAATCACGATACGTGTTAACAGAAATAAATTGAAAACCAACAAACATTTTATCAGTTGCCAACATCTGCCAATCAACAGTTATAGTATTTAGCGCCAGTGCCATATCAATATTTAGGGTACAGAAGTGAACCACGAACACAATAGTAGGATGGCACATTCATATCACCAGGTACTCTTCAATGTGGCCACACATTGATCCTCAAGACACAGTGTCTGGTACATTATCATCATATATCAGTATTTTTATTTGAAATTTTCCAGTCATTTTGGTTTAAAAAACAATGTATACGTACCCATTTTGTTTGGAAAAAATATCGTCTAAGTTTAGTATAGGGTAGTATCCAGGGTCAATAATAAATTAATTTGCACTGTTCATAGAATAAAACTTCACAAAATAATGTGTCTTGTCATTGATCACATCTATTTTCAACGTGATTTTAGTTTTGTTATTGCAGAAAAACAAATAATAGGCTCGCTATTTGACTCCAAGAAGCTATGACTTCACGATGACGTGCTATTTCATACAAATCCCATAGACGATGTTTGTTTACACATTGACATTTATAAAAAAGTATCAAAGGAGCACTAATTCCTTTTTCTTGGTTAAAAATAATCAATTCTTTTAAAAGTACCGATGTCGATGAAGCTCCATCTCTATATTTTTGCTAGTTTGTAAAACGCCACCCCTCAGAAATTAGGCTGAGCCGAAAAACAAACACGCGTTGATTGAGCTGAACCAGTTCTGTAAAATTAAAGTAGGGGAGATTTAATTGGGAAAACCATTATCGGACTTTGCATTTAAGGGTCAACTCACACAAAAATTAAAACCAATTTTTTTGCAATAATGTAATATCTAAATTTGCAAATTTTTTGGATGCCTCATAAGCAGAACGACTCTCAAAATGTCAGGGACAATTTTTCTGCACTTAAGCTGTCTCTATTATATTTATATCGCACTAATACAATAATATAAGCATAGAGTAGAAATATGAAAAACAACCTTTCTGTAAATATAAATTTTTGACAAGCATAAAATTTAAAAAAAAAATAGAAAATTATTCGCGGACGGCCGTGGATGTCTGTGGATTATGTACCACGATTACGCTCAAAATACTTTTATTGTACCATTGTCTTAATAGCTTGATTACGTCACGGGATTTGTTTCATTTGGAATTTTTTTGTCTAATTCAGTGTCGTTTAGTTATTATAATTAAGAAAATACTTAAATTAACTTTTACAAACATTATTTGTTGAGTATTATCAAGTAAGCCCCATGATTTAATCAATGATATTTTTGCACCAATGATAAAACTTAACACCTTTCATAGGTATATTCATAAATGAGTTTTAGCGGGAGCGCCTCATAACATCAACTTCTTCAAAGGGCCTCTACGTGTTGGATCTGTACCTATCCCCACGCAAGCCTCTCAACAGACCGGGGTGGAAAGACCCGTGGATCTAAAAGAGAATCTTTAAAAAGACCTTAATATTCGCATTCCAATTCAGTGTAAGTCGGCCCTTTACCGACTCTGGAGTCATGAATGGTCAGTTAATTGACCAATAAATCACAGGCGGAGCAAGTACCGCCGACCGACGCACAACAGATGGGGTCATTGTCGACGCTACTTTTGTTTATACTCGTAATGGTAGTAACTGATTTAGGGTTCCGGAGTAGTGCACAAAATCCTTTATAGTTTAGTACCACGAGTAAGAATGTATTGACGAGTTGACTTAAGTTGACTCACCGCAATGATATAATTGGCATGTGGATTGTGGATACACGTTGATATAGTTAGAATATATTTTTTCAAAACTAATAACCGATTACACCTCCATACTACATACCGATTTTGATAATTTTCTACGGGACTACCTCGCAAGTATCACTTATAAACTAAAATATAAATTTTCAAATCGGTCTAGGCGTCTTCGAACAATATAGCTAAATAAAAAAAAGATCGCGATGGATTGATAACCTCTTCTCTTTTGGAAGTCATTTAAAAATTAAGTATTATATCTATATATATATATATATTTGACTATTATATCGAGGCTTTTGTATTAAGTACTACAATAAAGTACGTATTACTACATTTTTTGTACTTGCCTTCAAGTTAAATAAGAGTAAGTTTCTCCGGTTCTTTAATAATATGACAATTAAGGACGAATTAAATTTAAAGCGTTTTCTACTGTCTATTTCTATTATCCTGTTGTCAGTTCAAAACAGACACAATAGTAAAACAAAGGATTTCGACCGGATTCTGAAATCCGATCTACTCACAGATGAGACAATATACTGTATTTTAATGGTTGCGGAACCCTTAGTTAAAAACAGTGGGATATGCTCTTGGCCAGTTATTTTCATAACATAACCGGTTTTCAAGTTTCGCTGTCATCGTTTATCACGCTCTATTGAAGACATGAATATTAATTTTCTGGTCTCGTGCTGCTAAATGAGCGTAATTCTAGTGTACGATAAGCATTATTCAATTTTCAATGCAACTTTGCGAAATAAACAATATATATGAAATAAGTCATTTTGTGCGCGTCAGATTCGTACATAAGGGTTGAGTACCTATAAACAATGTTTTAATTTTTTTATTTTATACACCTACCTGTTTGTTGTTATATCGGCCAAAATAATTATTATTAATCGTTGAAATTTTAATTTTAGCTAAGTTTAACAGTTCAAGACATACGGACAGAGAGCGAAGTCTTTGGTTACGGAACCCTTAATAACCAGAAGACCTGGCTGACCTTATATTTTAAAAAATATAGCCCATATATCGATTTTTTGACTTTCGACGTTCAGTAGAATAGTCGAAACTTACATAATTACTTACTCATAAGTACATCATACATAAAAGAACCTCGAAAACATTACGCTCTTTTGGGCAGTCGTAGAAAACGTAAATCATTCGGAGTAAGTCAAGAATCCACTTTGCTTGTAAAATATTGTTGAGAAATATTTTTACAAAGGTACCTAGTTTTAAAAAACTTCTTTTTTATTATTTTAAAATACAATTAAGACCCAATTTCTATAAGTATGCAGTATAAAGTCTTAAAAAAACGAAAAGAACACAATAGATTCTGCAGATTTTATAGAAAAGTGTCTAATGAACTCGAAGAAAAATAAATAAACTGTCTGCATAACTTTACTGCGCTCCCGTAACGAGCCCTATTGTTGGTCAATCTTATTTTGCAAAAAATCTTTACATTTATTTTAAAAATGCACTTGATTGATGGATTTAGTTATTTTTAATCGAATGGATCTGTTCTGGAGTTAGTCCTTATTTCAATTTGACTTGACCGTACCCTACAAGATGTACTGGCTGACTATAAAGATCGTGCTCCTGCAGTGGAGACAATAAAAAATACTTACCTGATGATTATGGGTACGAAGGTATAGGAACGTACAACTTACATTTAATAAAATGATCACGGCCAAATCGGCCTATGTCCAGCAGTGGACGTTGTGCGGCTGAAATGATGAGATGAAATCGGTCTTATACTTACCATAGGTGGGCCGAACGCGTTTTCATTCTTGGAGTTATTGTGATGAGTCAAAATTACAAAGTACTTAACTGTAAATTTGGTACGGTTTAAAAAATTTGGTCTCTGTTGTGTAACATTTGTTTATTTTTGATTATAACTTTTCAAATTTTAACAAAATTTCTACGGAAACAGGTCGGAAGTTATACCCTTTAAATTAACAAAGAATTTTCCAAATCAGTCCAGGCGTCTTCAAATAATAGGTGAACAGACATAAAAAAAGCTTTAGAAGAGCTTTTTGCACTCTTTTTAGTCTTAGGAGCTACCTAAATTTTCCGGGGTACAGTGCTGGCATTTGAAATAAAAAATAACCGGCCATTATCTATGGGATGGGTTCCGTACCATTATCTATTAAAAATCGCGTTTGTTGTATGGGAGCCCCCATTAAATATTAATTTTATTTTGTTTTTAGTATTTGCTGTTATAGCGGCATCAAAAATACATAATTTGTGAAAATCTCAACTGTCTAGTTATCGCAGTTCTTGAAATACAGCCTGGTGACAGACAGACGGACAGACGGACAGGCGGACAGACGGACAGACAGCGAAGTCTTAGTAATAGGGTCCCGTTTTTACCCTTTGGGTATGAACTACTGTTTACAGTTCAAAGTAAGAACGTGAAGCTTTTTGCGAAAACCGACCATTTTTGGCTAATGTGCGTAGAAGGTACCTACACATATTATGTAGGTACGTGATCTGTTCGGGTATGTCGAAGTTATTGTTAGTGAAATAAAGAAACTCAAATACATGAACAATAACACTAGGTACCCTTCTTTTTGGAGCAATCGTAATAAAAGCAATTGACGAAAACCTACAACCATAAGTTTCGCCCTCTATCGGAATCTTTTAATACTAAAACGTTAGCAACTGTACCTAATAGTTCATCGTTTTGTCGACAGGCGGCAGCACGTGTCGACGCCATGGAGTTCAACGACTACAGGGGGCGCTCGCGCTCAGCACGAGTTGTTCGAACTACTCGAGCGAGTTCAATGTTCTCGGCTAGATGACCAGAGGGCGGTGTTACCACCATATTTTTCTCAGGTAGGTACGCTTTATTATTTTTCTTGCTGTGCGTCTCTTCTTACAAATCTTTTATTGGTCATAGCGCCATCTATCGGTCTATGTCGTAACTTATTACATTGAAAAAGCAGTTGTACCCCTCAGCAGTGTTAGCTGCTGTTTGTTACTTATAGTTTCATCGATAAGAACTAGATGGCGCTGTTTTACTTTTTGTAACAAAAGTTTTTTACTCAAACGTAGCCGATTTCTTCACGCACTTTAGAGAATTTACTCTTGTTTTTCCGATACCGATTAAAAACGTCAATTATTATAATAACAACTAGCTTGACCGGATGCAGGCCGCACTTAATCGATCATTTTAGAAATCTTTTGGAGAGGCCTATTTCCAGTAGTTAGTGGACTTTATGCGGCTTAAATGATGAACTAGCCTAAACCTACCTGTGATATTTCTATGGTCTTACTTTCCTTGATAAATATTGACTTTTTGCCTACCCCGTACGGATAGGAAGATCATACGAAGATAAGAAAACGGATAGTGATTGTACATATTATTTTTGTCAACATTTCACTGACGAAATATCAATAGCAAAGTCATTCAAATTTTTTTACGGTCAAATCTTTTTCTCGGGTCAGCGGTCACGTAGTTCGTTAGCTTGTTAATAATTGGCGGAAAGCACCGGATGCCGAGGGTGGCTACCGGAGCATGTCCGAGAAGCAGTGTCCAGGCATTGTCCTCGCTCCTTGGAGTCACGGTCATGCATTGCTGATTAAAAAAAAATACTTGAATCATGCAAAGATTTTTATTAATAAAGGTCTACTGTAGAACTCCCTCTATTCCAATTCTAACTTTTAATCAGGAAATACTGAGTGTTTGAAATAATATAGTTGGATGCAACCGGGAAAGCACTAAGATGAGACAACAATAGGTACATATGTAGGTGTATAGCGGTCTAAGATTTTTCACATATAGGCCAGAACTTTGTAAAAAGTTAAAAACATAGGGAAGCGAAGTAAAGATTTTTAATTACCCATGAACCATAATTTGTATAAGAACACTCAAAAAATGAGACTAGCACAAACAATAATAATTATTATACATAACTAGCTATACCCAGGAACATTAGCAAGTAATTTAATAAAAAAATAAATCTAGCTTTTGTCTAAAACTCTAAACTTAAAAGCTTAAAGTTCTTCTCGAGACGAACGAGAAACAAGAGTCAACGAGCTTAAACTCAATGGGGTTGCATTGTTTTACTACAGAATTCCATGACCTTAGGGCCCTTTTTCTCTTCTATCTTTCGGCTTCATCGTCATATCAGCTCATGATGACATCATCATAATATTTCATTATCACACGATATACATATGCGTGAAAATTTTTAGCTCAATTAGAAACCGGGAAGTGGGTCGAATTTAACTTACAATATTTGATTGTGATTACAGACAGACAGGTGAAGCTAAATAAAATCTTGTGAATAAGATTATTATTATTATATTATCATATTATCATGCCGTGTGGTTTCCGGTAGAGTAGAATAGGGCCACTCCAAGACTTTCCGTGGATGTCGTAGAAGGCGACTTAGGGAATACAAGCTAAACAAAGCTTATAAACATCAGCGAGACCTCTCCAACCCGTCTGGCCAGCGTGGAGAGTGTAGGCCAATACCTCTGGCCAAGTTTGGCTCGGGTAGTAGGTACAGAGAGGGTCGTGCTCCTGCAGTGGAGACAAAAAGACCTGATGATGATGATGATGATGAATAAGATTAGATCTTCATTTGTTATGTAGATCCTATAATTGGCCAAAAGCCTTGCCTAACCAATTACTTCTATCTCGGCTCTTGTGTACGTTTTATTGATTTTAAATTCTTATAGGTTCATTTCTTTTATAACCCATTATAATTTTATAGAAAAAGAAAATTAAAACTGGCATTCCTGTAATATCGCCTATAAACGCAGCTGTTGTTAGCAAACAATATTATTTCTGTTTCAATTTGCTCTGTTATTAAAAACAATCTTAATATTTTCTCCGAAGATTACCATCTATTGCATATTTATGAGCCGGATGGGCGGCCATGTTGCATATTTTGTTATAATTATACAAAAGATTATTTACGCTGATGTAAATTAAAAAGTTCTTACTTCATGACGCTGTTAACGTCTCCATATATGAAAGGAAAGAAAAGGCTCGTTCTGAATGGAATAATTGCATGCATTAGGTACAATCTAGTACTTAGAAAGAACTTTATATATTTTTTGCAAAAAAAATTACCATTGAATCATTTTAAGTAAATCTTAATATATATTATAAAACAAAGTCGTGTTAGTTACACTATTTATAAGTCAAGAACAGCTGGTTTATATGAAATTTGGTATGTATATAGTTTAAGACCCGGGTAAGGATATCAATAGTTTTTATCCCGAAATTCCCACAGAAAGCGGAGCCCGCATGCACAAATAGGAAAATTTCATAAAAATTTAATAAAAAATTAAGTTTTTTACACGATTTTAGTCGCGTGAGCCTAAAGTTGGCATTTACTACGGAACCTAACACAGCGCGTGGCCCGACACGTACTTTGCTGGTTATTTTTGCTGGTTGTTCTAAGAGGCCTGACACGATTTGGAAAATTCTTTTTTTTGGATCAAAGGGCATACCTACTTTTTCAGGTGGTCCAATAGAAATTTTATCAAAATGGATTTAATAAAGTCAGTTTTCAATATTATTATTAACACACAATATTATTATTATTTTGTATCTCCTTTGAGAATCACGGGTCTTTTCACCCCGGTCCTTTGAGAGGCTTGCGTGGGGATACAGATCAACACGTAGAGGCCCTTTGGAGAAGTTGTTGTCATGTGGCGCTCCCGCCAAAACCTATTCCTGGATATACTTGAATAGGTTTTGGCAAAAGAAAAATCTATTGCATGTAAAAGGAAAAGGTTTAAGGGTTATGGAATGAATTTGGGATGGACTGATACTGGGTTATTGCAACAGAAACGTCACCTGCCATAATCATGATTACTGACTATTATAGGCAGGTGGTGGCTTGCCGCCCACTAGATGGGCCCCTCAAACGCACCGACAGTAGTTGCCGGTAAAGGAGCAACACCGGTGCGAGCGACTCAGGGGTGTCGAGAGGTGTGCTGCGCTTTCTCCGAAGTTACTCGCGTCGTTATGCCCTTTAACACTTCCGCCCCTGGAGCAACAGCTCTGACGACTCCTCTCTGCACGGCCAATTAAGGCAATGCAGAGCTGAGAGCCCTGCGAGCCCTCTTGGGTCTCCACCCCGACCGATGAAGACGCGTCGGGGACGAGGGATCTAACCGGCTCTCTGGAGCACTCGGGTGTCGTTACTCACCAACAGCTCGCCACAAGCTGCCCTGCGGGATTATTATTATTATTAACAATTTGTAAATAAATTTAAAAAAATATTTCACCAATATAGTAAGTACTTCGCAAAATAAAAAACAACTGTCCGTCAAATGAACTAAGTAGGTAACTGATGTGGCAAAGCTAATGTATGTCCGAAGAATTTATTAGCCTGTCTTCATGCCATTCCTCTTTTCCCGGATTGATCGAACTGTGCACACTTCATTTACTTAAGAGGTCGAAGCCACATCACGCAGGTTTTATGACCTACAGTCTGTTTATGGAGACGCGAAGACAGATACGTGACGCCGGAGCTTTAGAAGCTTAGTGGCCCGTAAAAAGATGAATCTTTACCCTGTATGTAACAAGGAAAAAGTTATGTTTTCAAAAAGATATGTCCGTCAAAACTATAATGCCAAAAGGCGTAGGAGTATGGTAGTTATTACTTTCAATTTTAAATAGTTAATTAAGCTTTTAGTTATTTGTCTTACAATATATACTGAAACTATTTTGAGGGAACATGAAGTTCATGATACGGAAAACTTTCCCTAAGGAACACATATCGAAATATGAAATATTATATAACATGCCAATAGAAATTCTGATCAGCTGATCTGTATCGGTCAAGTTGTATCGAAAGCCTAAAAGTATTTTTCGTGTTTAGTTTTTGATGTTACTTAGGGGAAGTTAAATTGTTTATTATCATGGACTGAATGTACCCTTAAAATGGGTTTAATACATTTTTTTGAGGTTATATATTTTCCATTTTAAGAGGCCCCTTACCCTAGACCAAAATACAACTTTCCATACAATCGTAGTCTGCGTTTTATATCAAAACGACATGTCCGATTTCGGCAAAATTTTGTTATTACCCTAGATAATTGCAATTTCTTTACAATAACCATTTTTTACCGGAATCTTACACGTGGTTTCAAAATTAAACGTAGACTACGTTTGTATGGAGAAGTTTAGGGTAAGGGCACTCTTAACTCATGGACTTGCTTTTCCAAAACAGTGCGTCGCTAAAACATATTCACTGTATGATCTTCTTTTAAATAACACATTCAAGACAATTTTTTCTAAAGGATACAGAACCTAAAATCTGCTTATCCAGCATTCATCTGTCATGCGTTTTTAAGTCTTCCTTTTTCCGCTTTTGTAAATGGTTACTCTCCAAAGCACAATGTTGCTTTTGGTCTATTTCAGAAGACTCTATTACCATCAGTTTGTCTCTCACCACGGAATTCTTGTGACATTAGACTAAAAGGTCCATTCATATCATGTTATTTATCATGTCATTTCCTACCATCTTACTCCTCAACCCTAATGGAAACAGTTTCTATTATATCCGAGACGCTGATGGGGCGGAAGTATGCATTAACCACAAAATTAACTCTATCTTGGTACTTCCGAGAATAACGTTTACAGTTTGAACCGGGTCTGAAGCGGCCTTTGTACTGTTCACGGAGATAGTTATCCGCAACTGTTACTGAGTTATTTTTGGCGGTATTCCTAGACCTATCTATTTGTAAACTCGTCCAATCCATACAAGGTTAAGTAAAGTTTGCTTCTACTCATTGCTTTGCTCATGTAAAATTTGTTAAGAATTATTCATTTAGTAAGGGATGATTTGAATACGTCTTCTACATTTAGTAACCATAATACCACTAACAGCGACCCATATAACACTTATCAATGATTGAAACGTTAAAAACTTCAATTCAAAACGCTACATAACATTTTTTGGAACTAAGTTCCTTTTCGGTCGATACGGACTTGGCAGACCTAGGCGAAATAAGTGTAAGATTTTTCCGTCATGAACTTTTTTTGGGTGTTATTTTTGGGGGGGTTTTAGGGGCTTTCATTTTTGTAACTTCATTTTATCCGAGTATTCCTCGACACTCACTGACAAATCATAATCAAAATGTAGAGGGAGTGGAGTGATGTGGAATATAAAAAAACAAGATTTTTTATTTATTATATTTTGATTATTTATATACATTGTAAATTAGCCTTAGAAACACGAAAGTATGAATAAAACGAAAACTTATCTAAAAAGATAGGATAAAATAAGAATGTAGAAAGTAGAAACTAAAAAAAACGTGTGGCACTCGGGGACTGCCGCGGTAAAGCTATTGCAAACAAGGAAGGACGGCAACGTCGCAAACGGACGACGGAGACGAAGCGGCAACCTACATGGTAGGCGGAGTGGGGAGCGTGAGGTTTTTTCGTTACGGAATTTTTGGATTCGGTCCCCGCGCTCAAGGCCCGCGATAGAAGCTATGCAATAGCTTAACAAACTTTTCATGACCCAACATAAAAAGTGGGATAAGAATAAAAAGAATTAGTCAGAAAACGACAAAAATCCGCTCGAGCTACGTAATTGACTATAATGAATAAACCAAATAAGTAATCCCGCAAATTAGACCGAACGTTGGTAAAATTAATGAAGTCGTTAAAAATAGCCACACAATTCATTAGGCGAATTGAACTATTGCCTCAGCCTGCCAAACCTAAATCACTGATGTCATGCTGTCCAGCCAATTTAAATTAAATGATATCAGTGGGACTTGTATTAACACGAATACAGGTCAGTTACCAATTATTATGTTCATCATGTGGAATACCTAGATTGCACCGTTTGTTTGGTTTTCTTGTGTAGGTGGCTAACACTGGTGTCCGATTTCTTTAGGCTGTCTAAAGCCGTCTGACATAACTTGACGACTCATTTTTGATGACAGCCGGGATCAACGCATAAACGTGCCTTCCGAAAGCACGGAATAGTTGCATTCAAGTGACGTTTTTGTGTTAGGCGCTAGTCTGGTCTCTTCTGCGTGTGATAATATAAATTGATCATAAGGACAACACTCTTAATAAGTTAACCTAATTAAAATTGTAGACTGAAATAGTCGTTAATAAAATAATTTTGAGCAATGTCTCTCTAGTTACTCTAAAAGTCAACTTAATGGATTTTTGATTATGTTTTTATGCTCTAAATAAACATTTTATATTTGTACTTACAAATTACAGTTTATTTTGTACTTACAAAATAAACTGGAACTACAAATATAAAATGTTACGTTACGAGTATACTCGTATCTTCGACTAGTTCACTTGATCGAAGTTCCTGTCAACGGAATCGAATAGCTGTTATGGCTTCTTTCGGATGTGGTTTGGTTTTAACACTATCTATATTTCCAACCACATTTTGGATCACTTTGAATACTTCAGTTTAAATTACTTACTATCCCAAAATCGTTAAGTCTATTATATTATGTAAGTGTTTTTGATGCTCTTTCACTTGATCCTTCGATATTAAGGATTAATAATTCTGTGAATTTATAAGATTCGTAAATCTTTGATCTTCTAATAATATAATGAAATGAATTCTTTCATCTTTTTTATACAAATAACGTGACTACGTATGTATTAATATCATTATGATTTGATTACAGCCTTGTGATATGTAATTAGCGTCTAATTTTATTTGCTTTCTATTTTGAACAATGAAGTCTGAGTTTTGTTATACCATTTATTTCGCAAATATTTTACGTGACTTTTATATTGCTTCAAATGTTTACCAAATTACTGCGAGTTTGTTAGTCTTACACATACTATAATATAATAATCCCCATGCTGGTCTGGGAGAAATAAAAAAAAACTTAGAATGTACCAGCTGCTTCTCTTCCCACGCAGATCGTAAAAGCCGATCGAGGGAATGGGCAAAAATGCAAATCATGTTAACAGGCGATGCGGCTAGCAACCCATCACTGTATTGATTGCTTTTCCATCTTCTCGCCCACCATGATGCTAAAAGTGGCTTTTGGGTCTTGCGGCTCTGGGCTCTGCATAGAACTGCAAGACCCAAAATGCTCTGTCTGCCCCATTAGGGATAAAGACGTGATAGTATGTATGTATGTATAATATAATATCAAACACTTTCTATCCTTCAACGATGATCTTGTTATAGGTAAAACAAAATCGATTACTCTCAGCTCAGAAGATGTTTTGACCCGATCCATTATGGACTAAGTAAGATTTTTTGTAGAGGGGAAGCTTTTGCATAGCTGGGGGTCAGTATAGGCTACTAAAAAATTTGTAAGTTTTAATATAAAATGCTAAACAATAACAATAACTCTATTACGTTTGGTTGAATGTCGTGTAATTTGTTAATACTCTGTATTGCAAACCGTAACAAATAATTAAAACCAAAACCATAAAAATCTATAATGTTTAAAGCCGCGTCCGCTCCCATTTTCACTTATTTTCCTGATATCTATTCCTATCGTTCCAAATGTATCAAAAAACGAGCGTTTTGTAAAATGCCGGCCGTAAATAGCCATTCAGATCGTAAGGGCTTATCGAGAGCATTCTGTTTCACTCGGGTCGCGATATGAACGAGTTTTATTTGAAAAGTTGATGAGTTTAATTTTAACAATTAGAATAAATTGAAATTAAAACTTATACCTACTTATAACATTCTTTGGTTCATTTTTATGATTTTATCGAAGCAATACTTACCAATACTTACCAATACTTACTTAAGAAAGAGGTTCATTTTTATAATTTTTATTCCTTTTTTGGTCAAAAAGGTAATACCTAATTGCCTCCTTGAAAAAAAAAAGAAAACATAAATATTTTATATCCGAGTGTAAGTTGCATACTAAATGTAATTAACTTACCTGGTACCTACAGGAAAAAATGTACTTTTGAATTTTAAAATATTATATGTGTTTATACACTTTTATAAGTGTAAAATTAACATTTTCTAAATTAATTTTTTTTACTTTCATTATTTTTGTTTCCATAATTCATAAAAAAGACAACTCTAAGACTAAGATTTGTAATTATCTTTTTATTTGTAAAATAATAAGAAAACGTTAGTTTTTTCGTCTTCCTTGCCTTTAAAAAAAATAACTTGACTTAACTCTTGAGTAGAGAGACGTACTCGTACGTCATGGATTGATAAGGGCACATCAAGCAAAGCATAAGCATACATTTTTTAACAAAGTAGTCGCATAATGGCAAAGTCTTGAACGTCACTGTTGATATTTGCATTCCAATATTTATTGTGTGAATAAGCATTTGTTTTGGCCCAAGGCTTTTGGCGAGCGGACCGCCGACCTTCGCTGATAGGTCAATGGGCAGCAGTATAATGGCAAAGTCGTGGATTTCGGTAGTTTGCGAATAGACCTATTGATATTTTGATAAAGCCTAATTGTTCTGGTTTGTTTTCTATTTGATTGTAAAAGGAGCAATTAAGTAATAGCAATGGCGAAATTTTTGACATTGCCAATGTCTTTTCGTTCGCTTCAGTGTAAACTCCAATTTCACAAAAAAGTGCGACCCCCTAACATCTCGTAGAGTTGTGAAAATATGATTTTAAAAACCGGCTCGAAAGACGCGCATTCACAAGAGCTGTACGGCGCAAAAAGAATTTGTTATGGCTGAAACAGTGGAAAAAAAAGAGAAGAAATATTCCTTTGGACAATTAAGTCAGCTACTATTTGAGCCTAAAACAAAGTCGATCGAGTTTAGGATTTGCCCTGTTGCAATCTTTTTGAAATAAGTCAAAAAATCAGAACGACATTTCATATTCATATTTTTATTTGTAACCTTTTTCTTATCTCGACTTTCTCGTCGTTCGGCGACAGTATTTTTTTTTTAATTCCGTAGATTGTAGTAGTATAGTGGAGAGGCACGAAATCTGTTTTTTTTTTATTGGTGACGTAGAATGCATTTAGTTATATCATGCCTCTTTTTAAAAGTCTATTACTCGTTATCAAAAATTCTGTGACCTACACAACACACCTTGATTGCCAGCATTGTAGACGCCACGCAATATATTGTTAATTGTTTGTCGGTCAACAGGTTACCGTCATGGTGTTTAAAGACTTAATGGCTACTTTTACAGGCTATATTAACGAAAGACTTTCACAATAGAAGTAGGTAACTCTTTCTTCTTCTTATAGAGCATTTCGTTGGCCGTCAGCTCCCAAAACTCTTTCTATATCTATTAGCAAGCGAAAACTTTCTCGACTTTGCTTATTCCGGTCCTTATGTCTCATAAAAATAGGATAAAAAAAATATGGGTTAAACATTCTTAATTATGAGACATGATTTTCCAGACAGCCCCTAGGGTAAATTATTCTCCTGGTAACATAGTTTAAATCATAATTATTTTTTCTGTTGATAATAGTTTAAACAAATAAATATTGTAAGGAAATCTGTCATTGGCACTGTCGTGAATGGTTTCCTTACCGTGTGTTTCTGTACCTCCGAAAATGTTTAACTTTCACTTACTTAAACAAGAATCTTCTTCATTTTTTTCTACTGTTTGCAAGCCTTATCTAATAATTATAATTGTTAATGTCGTACTCATAGTTATTACAACATGATCTTACACGATAATAATGAGACTTTTACGACACAATAACTATTTTTGCCAAACACATGTTTGTTTTACAATTGCCAAATCTTTTGTTGATCTGTATGTAGGTATCTCACGACTTAAGCAATGTCATTATTGTTTACTCTTGATGCTATATTACTTTTGATTTAGTTAAATAGTATAATTAAAGCCTTAATTTTAATTAAAAAAAATATTTGATAAAGGCCTAATTTTAAGTTAGTCTTTGACAAGTGTACTGTTTCTTAATTTAATTAGTCTAAGATTATAGTCTAAACTACATATAATTATAACTTTTTAGAATTGGATGAAATACGAGACAGTATTACATGTTTCTGAGTACCATTTCTCGTCTTACGTTTCACAAATATCCTTAAAATTCTGGTTAAAAATTTCGTTGATGCAAACATATTTTTACATCTTTTTAACCAGTCGCACTTCTTAAAGTGGTCTCATCTTCTAATACATCCATGTCATTTGTCATGTAGCAAACATATACTAAGCTATCTCTTATGTATGATACGTACGTACGAATACTAAATCAAGACTTTGTCAGTGAATAATCTCTTGGCAACGGACCGGCGGTTATCAGATTAAAAAAAGTTAAGCTACCAACTACCAACCTAGTTTAAGGCAGACGTGTGCCAAATACAAATATACTGGCCTTCGATTTTGGGTTCGAGGTCTTACTACATTTTGTAAAAGTAAAGAAAACATCTTTAGAGGTGATGGAATGGTAAATTGAAGGACATTTAAAAAATTTCATAACTGGATAACAGATGTTAAATTAATCAAAGTATGTTTAAAAAAAAATTGTACCTCTGTAGTTTTATATTATGGTCTAAGTAATTTTGAAAATAACTACAAGCTTAAAAAAATTTCATCATCTATTATAAAAACTATGTTTTCATCCCAAAACCTTTGGACTGAAAAGTAAAAAAGAAAATATTTAGGGATTAAAAACAATTTGAAAACTGAACACGAGTGTAATCTTTGTAGAATCAAAAATAATGTCATAGTCCAGAAAAAGAAGGAGAATTTTATTTTTAAAGCAATAAATTACACAAGCCCATCGTTTTCATAAAAGGTAACAAACGTTTGCTAAAGCTCTTTTAGTTAAAATGTGTTTTGTCTCGTTCTTAATATGTCAAATATTGAAAAGAGGGAGGGACAAAAGATGTTTTAATAAAACAAGTTAAGCAAACGGCCGTTATTTTTTTATGAATTCGAGTGAAAAAGTACAGTGTGCTACATGGGTACGATAATAATTATACTGGAGCAATATACATAAATGAATCCCTTGCTTCACTCAGGATTACACCAAAAATCTTTCTTTTCGCTCTGGATTTTAATTATTATCCCTTGTAGCACAATTTACAATTATGGTCATTTAGATCATGAGACAATGTAGATATTATTCTCGTTTCGTCTCGATTTGGTGGAAAATTTAAGAATTAAAGAAAGAATTTCTACTCTATTTTATGTATTACCATCCAGCTCCGATTTAGTTTAATTTTCTTTAGAAAATTGTAAAGTTTGGCTATATTTCCTGAACAATCCGGTTTGGCTGCGTTCATTGGTGCCAACTTTGGTCTTATTAGTGGTTAAAGATAAATGAGGACGTCACTGTGTCTTATTAAGAACATACATATATTTGGCATTAAAATGCATTACTTTTTATTACAAAATAATAATTGACGCAACGGCTAAATTTGATGACTTTCAGTAAGTTTTAGAATCCATTCGCTGAATAGTTTTTTATGTAATATTTAATATTTTTATCTAAAAAAGGTAATATACCAATCTACATGATGTTCTAGAGTACATATTGCTTTTATTTCAATTTTTAAATAGTATCAAAATTAATATCACCAACTTTACACTACGAATTAAAACAACCTTATAAATTGTTTAAACTAATTTACGATAATTGCTTCTAAAATACAGTTTTAGTAATATTTTTCAGTTTTGTTTTCGGTCGTAGAGGAAGTTACTATTTCAATACTACGGGAGCATGCATGTAATGGTAGACACATTGGAGATAGTTTACGCGTGATCGAATATCAACCATCTACACTCGAAACAGCTTTTGAATGGTTATCAATTGTACTCGTCACAGATACTCGTAGTTCAAACACGATAAACAAATATGTTTACATTGGAAAATTAATCTCATAGTTGCCAAATTACGATGGAGCAGTCACTATTTCTAAATTTCTACTACAATAGCGATAGATAGGCAAATAGCCAAACCTTTGGCTACCCCGTAAAATAAAGTCGTGATTTGTATGCACCTATACACGCTAACTATTTATTGGTTTTGGAAAAAAATGTCTTATATTACATAAATTCCTCTATCCAAATACGTAATTCGAATTCGTATATGTATATGATATAAGATAAAAAGGTTGCGGCAATGATTTTCGATCGAGACCACGTAATTACGCCCGTCCAAAACTGCCACGTGACCCCGATGAACTCCGGCCGGCAGACCGGCAGCGTATTTTTGGTTTCTGAATATTTATTGTCAAGCTAATTAGGTCTTACTAACGATCGGCTCCAAAACAAATAAAAAATCACCATATAATAATGTATGTATCCTAGGTCTACTGCGAGCTCTGACGACCGCCAAATGAGACACATGCGGTTGCATAAGTGATGCATCACATACATAATGACTGGGGTAGTGATGATGTACTCCAGGCGATATCGATAAAAAAGAATTTGAAAAGTTTTGTATCATTTAAATTCTGTTAATGATTATGCATGGTAAGAGAGATAAATATTTACTTGCACCTCAGGTCTACCGCGTGGTCTGCAGACCGACAACGAGTGTTTCACGAAACTCAGTTTTTATTTATTTATTTTTTTCTTTTGAATTATAACTTCAAAAAGTCTATCCATCTTTCGATAGTGAAGATTATCTTTGACGATAGAAAGATGTGCCTATCGACAAGAAACTTGTCTCTCACTACCTCAACGAGATCTTGAGCATGCAAAATTCAACCCGGTTGTACTCCCAGAGCTCAGTCAGTGTGACGTGTGATCACATTTTCATTTATATTGATAGATACATACATACCTATGTACATTCATCGACAAAAATAATTTTGTTGCCTTTAATTGACATATTTTTCTTCTACACTGTTGGTACTTACTTGTAACTCGGTTAGTCAAAGTAAATATTTGGCTGTCAGCAGCGTCAATGTAGAAGAGAAGGAAATTAAAAAAAATGCTTTTTTTTAGTTTTAGGAATAACATTTCTATTATCGTAAATAAACACCAGATTTACGGTTCAGTCAATTCATTTCAAAGAAAAAATATTTTTAATCACGATTTCGTTCACCAATTAGCTTAACGTCTTAAATCTACTTAGAAAGTGTTGTTTAAAGTTAATTTACAGTTTTAAGTACATATGTAATTAGACATTTATTTATATACCGATTTTCTAATAGATGTGATTTATAGTGTGCATGCATGCTAAACGAAAAACACAAGCACAAATATCTTTTATCTGATTAAAAATAGTAAATAAAGTTTAAAATTTAAAACTAAGAACAAAAAAAATTATACAAGTTCGGAACTATGTAGTCCTACTTAAAATATCACTCCACCATAAGCGTGACCAAAAGGTTAGCAGCATTGCCACGTTGTATGGCAATGCTTATTCTTTGAGCCAGATAGTTACCAGCTACGGTACGGCCCGGGATATTTCGTATAGACGTTCGAATGAATTTAAATAGAAACCTGAAAGACACCAAAAGTTTTAAATTATTAAAATATAATGAAGAACGCAGCAGTTCCATATTTTTGAGACTGATTATACCTCATTGCTATTCGGGACGAGTGTGTGTTATATTAATACTAATTACGTAGGTAGCCTTCATGAGTGATGGGTGCTCACCATTTGTAATTGGGTCCTTATGTCTATAATTATCTTTTGGGCGTCTTTTATTACCTAATCATTTAGTCATACGTATACCTACAAGATATTTTACTTTTGATGAAATCGAGTCGAGCACTTATTAATGTATAAAAATATTTTAAAATTAATACAAGCAAAACAAAATCGATGCAAAACTTAAACTGATAAATGGTATAAATTTCATCTAGAAATTTGATATTTTAAATATTTTTTTAAGGTTGGTTTTAAGTTATCGATTAAAACGCTCACGCAATTTTTATTTCAAAAATGTTTTTCAGAACTTATGAAATTATATAAGTTTTCAAAAACTAATTTCAATTTTCAGTTACTTTCACAAAAATTTTAAGTTCAATATATTTGATACAAGTAAACAACCTAGGATTTTGTTTGGTCTTTAAAAACCTTAATGCCAGGGCAGGGTGGCTTTAAAAGCACATTTCACAGTGGCATCGTATTTCCAAAGGGTCCGCATCTTTTGTGTTTTTGATTCAGTCTTTGTTTGTTTATAAAAAAAAAAATACTCGAATTATAATAAAAAAAAATATAGTACCTATTAAGATTATAATAATTATGAATCTCCAGTGTGTGCAATTAATTTATTATTTACATTATAAGCCTCATTTACTTTTTTATAGACTTAGTATTTTACAGGAATTATCTCGCTTACGTAATCTTTTTGAAAAATAATAAATTAAGACTCACAATTTTTCTATAAACTTCACGTTTCTGTGCTTTTTACTCTATTGTCTTGTCTGCCTTTTTCGAAGTACAACGTGTATGTGAGGTTTCAATATACTTATTTTAACATTATATCACCATTTAAGGCTTGGCTCTACGCTTTTATTTTTCAAAATCTGTCAAAATTGATTCAAAAGTTGTCCGTTCTTTTCCGCTAGGTTTGTAGTAATGTCTAAACGCAATGCAGATAGAGTTAAAAATATATAGAGGTTACAGTATGGAAGACATGACGTAATGAAATAAATCTTATATGTTTACATTTTTGTAACATATTATGTTTCTGTAAAGAATTGAATAAGGTCATGTCCGTACAAGGACTTAATGCTGATGCTTTGTCTACCGGTCAACCTTTAGAAAAAACAAAAATATTTTATTTAAATTTTAAAATATACACAGTGATTTTTAATTGTTTTTGAATTAAGGGCCACTTTATAAGGGTCGTTAGTAAAACTAATTAGCTAGTCGAAATAAAAATTCAAAAACAAAGTAAAATCGTGAGATCAATTAGTAGTACCACCAGGCACCGCCTCCGTCCGGCCGGCCGGAGATCATCGAGGTCATGCGGTAGTTTTTGATCGGACGTAACTACGTGGTCTCGATTTTTTTATGTTATGTCATACACAAATTTGAATTAAGTATATGGATAGAGGAATTTATTTACAATAGATTTTTTTCCAAAACCAATAAAAAGTCAGCATGTATGTACTAAATTACTAAGGGGTAAATAAGTAACTATATAAAAAGAGCTGCATTATTCAATTATTTATATTAAAGTAAGTAATATTTTTAAAATTGCAAAGTTGTACGTTATGATATAAGTTTTGTGTGTGATGATTTTCCAGCCCGAGCCGAAAGCGAGGGAAAGTGGAAAGGGAGCTGAAAGTGTTTTAACTAATATACACACGTATATTGCACGACGTTTTTCAATACACTTATATACATATATACATACTATCACGTCTTTATCCCTATACACTGATTTTTATTTCAAGGCTGCTACCAGCGCTAGCGACCTTGAAAATACAGAAAAAATAATTTATCTTTCTGTAAGTGAGATTATCAGAAATCCTCGCACAACTTTTAAGCTAGTATCCTTAAGTTTCATTAGAACCTCGAAAGTCATTAAAATACTTTAGAAACCTTTACAAAAAGTGTCAAAAGTGGCCGTTTTTAGTAATTTTTATTATGTTTATAACGCAAGCGTGTTTTATGACCTACTTTATATTTCTAAAACCGATGAAATTAGAGCCACTTTACGAGCAAGTGTGTTGAACACGTTACATACACGTAATAAATCGAACCACAGGCTATACTAGATCACTTTATTATAATTATAAAATAACAGTAAAAAAGAACCGAATTTGACATTCTAATACAAATTTACCAGGCGACTGCACACTTTTGTATGGAAATGCCAATTTTTTTTAGTTTTTGGTTGTGATTTTTATTTGATTATAGTTAGTGGTCTAGTGTAGCCCGTGGTTCGATTTATTACGGGTATATCCCTTCCACGTTGTATATTGGCACTACTGTGGGCACTACATTTATTTTAAACTGACGTCGAATTTGCGGAGTGTCTATGTAGTGTAAATGCTAGGAGAACAATGTTATGTATTCAGATTTGTCTATAGTACAGTTGTGCTACTGTAAACGATGGGCAAATTAAACAAGTGCCAAAAAAGGGTGATTCAGTCCTTTATTTTTACCCAATTGTTTAAAGTTAAACTAGATCTATAGATACCCTAAGATGGGTTAGTCGAAAAAAAAACTTTCATGGGAGCTACAATATTATAGTACTTGGGTGACCGAGCTTTGCTCGGTCGGTTTCATCTCAAACATTAACTATTTTTTTTAAAACTTGTCTAAAAAAAGTACGAAATATAAAATTATATATAAACTTGAACTTAAAAAAAAAACAAAAGTAAGTCACCGAGTGGGATTCGAACCCGTAACACTATTTCTAGCAGTCAGTATCCTTAACCGCTGAGCTAAGCGGATGGCGGCCGGCGCGACGAAATTAGCGACCATATTCTGCGTAGGAAGAAACTCGAAAACACGCGTTTTTCCAAACATGAGACTAATCTAGATCGATTGTTTACCCCCAAAAACCCCCATATACAAATTTTCAGCGAAATCGTTAGAGCCGTTTTCGAGATCATAGAAATTTATAAATAAATACATATACAAGAATTGCTCGTATAAAGGTATAAGATTTTACTTCACTGTTTTTTGGCATGATTAATATACCAATGCCAAATTATAGCTTTTTTAGTACTTATAGTCTCTAAATAAAACGTCGGATGACAGACAAACAGACAGACATGATGAAACTACTATAAGGGTTCCTTGTTTAAAATGGAAGCCTAAAAACTGTCGATAGTTTTACTTGTCATCGATATTATTGTAAACTATCAGTAATCAATATCATCAATAGTCCTGTCGATATTGTTATGGTCTTTTAAGGCCACAAATATAGTATATAGACTAACGATATTTTATACTTATTCATCGATATTTTATATAAATTTTAACAAATGTATAAGCTCTTCAGGCGTTACGCAAGCTGCAAGCAGCCCGCGGTTTTTCGTGCAGCTGTTGAGGTAGGCTAAGATATTTTTCCAGTTCTTAAAATGGATAAAAGCTCCAGTTACTTAAGAAAACAAGAAAAATGTGTGGGCGGCCATTTTGGATCCAAAATCTGAATCCAGTTTCGAGTTCCGCAGGGTGCTTTACCCCCTCATGCAAAAATCAGACTCCTACAAAGTCCCAGTGAGACGTTACTAACGAAAAAAGTTTAATTTTCTAAAGCCCAGACGCCATCCTGGATTCCAAAAAAATGCTTTCGGCGGCCATCTTGGTTTGCAAAAAAAAGAACGACGAAGCACGTGGTGGGAGTGGCTCGTAGGTGACCTCTGCCTTAGGCCTCAAGCTTCACTTGGTTGCTTGTTTAAAGGGATAAGCAGAAACCCCCCCCCCCTCTCTCTCTGCTACCCCACCAAGCAAGTGAGCTTCACTCCTTACGGCTATCAGCACGGCGCAGGTCAAACAACCATATCAATCAGTCAGCCAGTCAGTCAGTGGTGAAGTCTGTACGTGTATATTTCTCGAAATCTAAAAGTAAATAAATCCGAAGAGTATCTATAGATAAGTTTCTTTGGCTATTATAAAATTAATTTACTGCCACAAAACTGGTAATTAAATATAACTAAATTATTATAAATCGATATTGTATGTACGGTACTTGTATGAAAAAAAATCTATGCCGACCATGTCTGTCAGGTAATCAATCTATGCCACGCTATACTTTGACATTTCCTTTGACATTATGACAAGTGACACAGTGTAAGAAAGTTACTCGCACGTTTGTTTACAGACTGTTCGACCCATATATATTCGTGATATTATTTTACACTGTGACAATAATTTTACGAAATCAAATGTAATTTTTTTTGTGAAGAGCGACGCGTCCTTGCTCCGCTAGGCCCATCGGCCATGTGACAATTTGATGTATAACTGTCAAAAATCTGTGCAACAAGAACAGTTTATTTAAATACACTCGCGAAAAAGCAAGACGGCAATTACAATAATTTTCAGGAAGGTAAAAGGGCTTATATGACTGAAATCTAAAGCCACGCAAAACTGATCAATTATAGAAAAATAGCTCTAAAATTAAAATTAAAGCAACAAAAAAAAAATTTGAACCACAATTTTGAAGATTACATAATTACTGATCTGCATAAAAAGTTTCAAAGCTGAAATCCCTCTCGTTTGTGAGAAATTAGACCATATATGTTTTGGTAGAGGTGTTTTTGACGAGCAAGTTTGTGTTACAAAAATTAACTAATCATGTATCCACAACCACAATTATGCTAGAAAAGCGTTCTAGTATGCTATTAGCAAGTATCAGTTCTAAATTTCTGATATTCGCTGAGAAATAAGAAATAGAAAATGCCCATTTTCACGGTGCGTCCCCTTAAGACCCTGTTGTCTAACACTCGAGGGCGATCCGCAAGACACCCCGCAAGCTTTTTAGGGTTCCATAGCCAAATGGCAAAAACGGAACCCTTATAGATTCGTCATGTCTGTCTGTCTGTCTGTCTGTCTGTCCGTCCGTATGTCACAGCCACTTTTTTCCGAAACTATAAGACCTATACTGTTGAAACTTGGTAAGAAGATGTATTATGTGAACCGCATTAAGGTTTTAACACAAATATAGAAAAAAACAAAAAATTTTGGGGGTTCCCCATACTTAGAAACGAAACTCAAAAATTTATTTTTCATAAAACCCATACGTGTGGAGTATTTATGGATAGGTCTTTAAAAATGATATTGAGGTTTCTAATATCATTTTTTTCTAAACCGAATACTTTGCGCGGGAGACACTTCCAAAGTGGAAAAAAGTGTGTCCTCCCCCTCCCCCCCGTAACTTCTAAAATAAGGGAATCATAAAACAAAAAAAAAATATGATGTACATTACCATAAAAACTATCAGCGAAAATTGGTTTGAACGATATCTAGTAAATAGTTTTTTTTTAATACGTCATAAATCATAAACGGTAATTTACCTTTCATTCAATCAACTCAAATTTAAAAATTAAGAAAAAAAAACTTACTACAAGACTTTTATATTATGTTATTTGCTACTACGGAACCCTTCATGGGCGAGTCCGATTCGCACTTGGCCGCTTATTCATATTTCGACTGAACGTAATGCAGATTACATTAGTTTTTAATTGTTTAAAAAAAGGATAAAATGGGAATATACGAATTTGTAAACCAATTTAGTTGCTTTAATTATAGTTTAGTCATAATTAAAAAAAATATTACAAAAAAAGAGTTGCTTTGGGTTTTTTTTAATCGAGTGAATTTTATTAGATCATATAACTGAATGCAACTTCAACTAGACTATTAACTAAGACTTATCTTTTTTTAGGTTTTCTATTTTCTAGAATATAATATTATACACAATTTTCTATGTCTCAGATGGTTTTAAAAACTCAAAAACTTGGCCTATCCAGCCTTAAAAGTTGTTGTTCGTACATAGGTGGTCTTGTAAAGTTTATCCTGCCTGCCTGCCATAATCACGTATGACAAAAAGGCCCATTTTAGACAGCTCAGGGCTCAGCGGTCTTCCGCGGTTAACCGTCTGTTTAAAACAGGACGAATGTGACATGAAAATGCAATTTGTGAATGCAATTCGGTCTGCGGCCGGTTGGCCAGGAGTTTGTTGCGAATAAATTGACAGATGTAAATAGGCGGAATACATTTGCATAATAGTCTCCATTATTTTAAGTTAATTATGTATTTTAAGCGAAAATGTACATCACACATTAACAATTATGTTTTAAAAGTGCGTCTTGCAAAAGCATTTTCATGTTGCGTGTTAACCCTTTTCTGGTTCATTATCTTTTCGGCGGCATTATATAGCTATATTACGTGCATTATTTTATGAAATGTGAAAATTGGGTTTTATGTCTATGCGTTTTTAAATAGCAACGGCACGTCTTTCAGATTTAGGAAATTCTGCATGGTATTTTTTCACTACATATTTTATTATTCTTGCATGATATGATAGGTTGAGGTTTCATAATCATGAAATCTCATCTTGTAACTTTTTATTCATTAGCAAAAAAGGAATCTTCACTTATTACATTTATATTTTTTAGTAATAAGTTTAATTTAAAATTAAGAATATATTCAAGAACATTCATCTGTTTTCTTGTAATAAGAAACGTATGAAGTCCCATAACATCTTGACACCTCTAAGTATTCTTTTCAATTTTTTGCCTAAAACCCACATCCTTCGATACCATTAGTGTCCTGATGCCTTGGGTTTCGGAAGCAGCTGCCTTCACGGCACCTGTTGAATCTTTGTTCCCTCATCGAGGGTGCATTCGATGCGCTTCGTTGCAGACGGATGTTCCCACGCGAAATGTGCGCTCGATATCAATCTGAGTTCGCAACTTTTCTTTCTTTTCCTTTACAAATGCGTTTTTGCGTTTGAATTTTTAGATTACTTCGCTTTTGTTTAATGACTTTCATAACATGACTTGTGGAGATCTATAATAAGATTTTGTTGTTTGTATTAATCTTGTATCATCTTTTGTTTTGATTATCACAGTGCAGAAATAAAGCTATCTTGGATGACCTAGATAATTTTCTAAATATAATAAATCATTTTTGTGTGCTATTTTTTTTTATTTAAAACTAATCATTAAGTAAAAAAATCATGATTTACGAGACTTGCTGTTTCTTTTTGTGTTGGTTAATATTATAGGTATCTCTTAAAGCCGCTCCTAAAAAGATTTCTTACATTCAGTGATACAATAGAAAATTGCACTAGAAACGTTTCAAACTTTTTGTCGTCTTCTCCAACGTTTACATTCACCTGTCTTGTCTCCATTGCTGCTGAAGGTTGACCAAGCTGCTTGTCCTTATCTAACTTGATATTGATACGGCCGTAAAGAAAGAGACAGTAGTTCTTAGGCCGTCGTCTGCAGAAGCATGTGGCACGCGCCGTTCCATTCGGTAATAGAACGCTAGCCGGAGCGGTCGCTGCGTGTTTTTATATTTCGAATTTTCGCGGCTCGATCGTATTTTGACAGTTTGAAAATTTCAAAGTTTGTTTCAATTGTCTCCTTCAGTTTAACTGCTTTAGTAAAAAAGTTTGACCCTTGGATTATCTTTGAAGTGTGACTTGTGAAATAAAATTTGACTGCATAATTACACATTAGTGAATAAATCAGCAGCCAGCGGGTTGATTTGGTGAATAACCAACAGCGAAAAAAGTAACCTACATCCTGGGTAACGAAAACGCCTCAACGAAGTGAAAGTTATACTTCACTCTTTACGTATTTGAACTTTACAAAAGCCATTTAAAACAAATATTTTCGTTGGGACTTGGGTTTTTTGGAGTCGTTAGAGTAATTGGAAAAGTTCCGGACGCTTATGGGAAATAGCAGTTGTGTGACCCGAAAACTGTGATAGAAATAAACGATTAAGCGGAAGATTTATCTCGTCTGAAGTCCGAACATAGAATGATTAATATCGTGTATGTGAGAATGCATTTTTGGGAGCGTTAAGTTTCGTTGGTATTTTCGGAGTTTTTCCGGGCTTATGAGGGAAAGAAGGTCTTTGCCGATAAGTAGCGAAGTGGCGTTGAAGAGTGATAAAGATGGAACTGGGAAACTGGTGGTGAACTCTGTTATATGTGGTGTGGTGGATGAACTGTCAAACGGAAGGACCGGTAGACGTGGGTCGTGGGTGCGTCACGCGGTCATGGGAGTGCTCAGGTGGAAGGATTTGACGGGGGTGAGGACCAGCACACCTACCGAACAAAAAGAGGTAAACAAAAAAAAACTATTTTTTTTTGCGAAATTTAGCTTTGTTGTTTTCAATTATAATTTTTAATACATAGTATTAGGTGCTTAATAAAATCATATCAAATAAAATAATTCCTACTAATAATGCTGTAGAACATTTGTTTACAAAAACAGTTTATTGAAAACAAACCACAATTAAAGGGTTAAAGTAAAATAGGTATATATTCTAAGACTAGCAAGTCTTCGAATGGGTTTATAGAAGTTCTTTAAGCGCACAATATTTATGATTAAAGTTACGTCAGAGATGATGATGTTATGTCTCTGATGATACTTATACTTACCTAGTTATTAGTCAGAGTATGGTATCATCTGAATCAGTAATAAGGTACTTACAAACTTACGTTATCATATATGATCCTTAAACTATTGTCGGTGTCATTCGACACATTTAAATGACTGATAATATGCCGATAAAATGTAAATTTCTCTTTGTGATGTCAATAATGACTTTAATGACACTCGACTCGATCGTTATCTATTCGTTAATAATTATTACTTTTGAAAGATAAGTAAAGGTTTGGGCAATGTGGTTTTAGACATAAAAATCAATGTATGTAATGTCTACATAAGTATGTTTGATGCATTTGTTACGTACCTACTAGTCTTGTAGCTAAAGCCAAAGATCACAAAAAAAAATGATTTTGACAAAATGAAGTAAGAACGCATGTGATCTTATAAAAATTACAAAAGTTTTGGGTTGATACATACCCACAAAAGAAGTTTATATTACTATAAAACAAAATATTTCGTACAACTTTACAAATTGCTGAAGTTACATTTTTATACCCACTCGATTTTTTAAAATATAGTTTTGGTTCTTCAATATCTGGCTATTTTTATTGAAAATTATATGTATGATAAGGATAAGTCATATCTTATACCACCTTATACTAACTACTTTGTTTACTAAACAAACTATAAAGATTTTGCCTTTTTATTGACATGACGAGATGAGAGCAAGCAAACCTGTTTCTGCTATGAATCATTGTTATGCAAACCGATGGTGACGAATAGAGAAAATCTTGTCTTGGTCATGTCCGGAACGTCTTGTGCCAATTCACTTCAAAACGAAACGCACAAATTTGATCTTAAGCACTTTGTGTTACGAGTGAAAAAAAAACTCCGACATTTTTTGACGTGACCGTTTGTGGGTTAAGGTTAGGTAAATTAGACCTATTGCAATTTTGACTCAAATTTTCATCATTTCAACTTTTCAAAATTTGCTACCTACTTTTTTTAGAAGTAGGCAAGTACATAGGTTCTCGTATTTTTCCGGTCTTCATACTTATTAAGTATTATTTGTGTATATTTTCAGTTTTAACTTACTTCGACATTGATGTTTAAGGTCAATAGACCATAGATGCTAACGTGTGATTATTGAAAGATGCTGCAACTTTTGTATACCTTGGTATATTTTTTCCCTGTAAAACTAACTTTAACCAAAAAACTGCTATCGTTTATTATATATTTCTATTTGATTGCTATACTTTCCGATTCCGACCCACTCCGCATCGAATCGCTTCGTTTGGTATTGGCAATGGCTGTAACACAATTTCTTTACAAAATTACCTAAAATTCAGATGAAATTAGGTAGGTAGATTAGTTCTAGATTTAGATTATCATACGATTAAAATTGATAAACTATTGCCACTCGCAAAAGTTTGTGAAAAACAAAAGAAAAACCCAACTATGAGACACTATGAGCTAATAAAATATAGGTATGGATAGATTTAAAATAAGCGGCCAAGTGCGAGTCGGACTCGCCCATGAAGGGTTCCGTAGTAGCAAATAACATAATATAAAAGTCTTGGAGTATGTTTTTTTTTTAATTTTTATATTTGATTTATTGAATGAAAAGTAAATTACCGTTTATGATTTATGACGTATTAAAAAAAAACTACTTACTAGATATCGTTCAAACCAATTTTCGCTGGTAGTTTTTATGGTAATGAACATCATATATTTTTTTTAGTTTTATGATTCCCTTATTTTAGAAGTTACGGGGGGGGACACACTTTTTTCCACTTTGGAAGTGTCTCCCGCGCAAAGTATTCGGTTTAGAAAAAAATGCTTTTAGAAACCTCAATATCATTTTTAAAGACCTTTTCATAGAAAACCCACACGTATGGGTTTGATGAAAAATAAATTTTTGAGTTTCAGTTCTAAGTATGGGGAACCCCCAATTTTTTTGTTATTTTTCTGTTTTTGTGTCGAAACCTTAATGCGGTTCACATAATACATCTTCTTACCAAGTTTCAACAGTATAGGTCTTATAGTTTCGGAAAAAAGTTGCTGTGACATACGGACGGACAGACAGACAGACATGACGAATCTATAAGGGTTCCGTTTTTGCCATTTGGCTACGGAACCCTAAAAATGAACGAGACAAAAACAACCGAATGGGAAATAAATGAGGTTAGTACGTACAAATTCAAAACATAAGAACCTTATAAATCTGTTTTTGTAAATTAAATTAATATTTATTCGCATAGTGTGGAATTATAATAACCTCAACTAGGTACGACCTGCTATCTGCACGATAACGACGCAGGTCAAAAACAATGTTATTTTATTAATTAAAATACGCTAATTAATTGAAAATATTGGAACATAAATACAATATATAGATTTATAAATCAGGAAAACATTATTTAAAGGTATTTCGGTAATACACATATAGTTCTAATCGCAAATTAAAATGAGATTTTAATTTTAAACTTCAATTTCCGCTATGTTATCAAAAATTTGAAGTACCTATTCTTTGGATGGTGACAATAATTTATTTTATTCAAAAACAATAAAAGAGGCTTGGATCTGAAGCCTTTGCCGTCGGTCTCGGATAATATTTTTTTTAATATTTAATATTTTATGAAACTTAAATTATATTGGGAATAAATTACTATTTTTCCCAGTCCTTATACTACAATAGTTATTAATTCATATTTATTGCTTGTTGAGTACTTACCTTTACAGTATAGTTACAGTACAGTTTCGTATTGTAGAGGTATAGGTATACCTGTAATGATGACCTAGCATATAACTTAATATGATCCCTTAGTCCATAACTTCAAGTTAAGAGCCCAGTCTCAAGCCGTCTATCATAGGAAGTGGCAGGTGTTTAATTTTCCCCATACCGAAATGGGGTTGCCTAATGAAAAATTACTACTTTCCCGGGACTTGTAAGTAAACGACCGCAAAGAGATTTATTTTACGAACCTTCTTAGGTTTTGTCGATTTACCGTTCATTTTTTTATTTAGTGCTCTAAGCTCTCTCTACAAAGGTAGATCTACGGAACAGAAAAAAAGATTTTTTCTTTTTCTCTGTTGCGTGGGCAGATCATTCAGGATGCTTATGGTCAAACTCCTAAATACAGCTTAAGTAGAAATAATGTTTTTTTCAAATGTCAATCAAAATATTAGCCCAAAAATTTTTATGTAAAAACTGTACTTTAACAATACATTTATTTTTATTTTTTTCATTTGCAATTTTATTTGTAAATAAATAATAATCCGATCCGTTTTATTTATTGTATCACGTCAAAAATTAAGTAAACGATTATATGTCACATCCTATTATTTTTATTTATTTTCCTTCCTAAGTGTTAGAATAAGTTGGAACGGAAATTGCATTCTTTATTTGTATAAAAACGCTTTAATCTTTCCTGATTTGTATTATATCAAAACATTTGGTAAGTGGACGGAAATTGCGGCGCATATATTTTTGTGAATAACCGGGACATTTCGGTGGCACGCATAAATGTCTCGTTAATCTTCACGAGATCAAAGTGTCGGGAGTTACGTCATAACGTTTGTGCGGCAGATCCACACGTTGGGACAACGGAAATCGTAGAAGTATCAATATTAACGATTGAATTATTTATTAATACATAAAATATAAACTACATATAATTAAAACAATGAAATTAACTAAAAAGAAATTAAATTAAAAAGAACAAAAAAAAAAGAGTATAATTTAATAATAATATAATCTTATACCTTTAAACGAGCAATTCTTGTATATTTATTTATTTATATATTTATAAATTTCTGTGCTCTCGAAAACGGCTCTAACGATTTCGCAGAAAATTGGTATATGGGGGTTTTCGGGGGCAAACAATCGATCTAGATTAGTCTTATGTTAGGGAAAACGCGTGTTTTCGAGTTTTCATTAGTTTTTCTTTCCACGCAGAATATGGTCGCTACTTTCGTCGCGCCGGCCACCATCCATTTGGCTCAGCGGTTAAGGATGCGGACCGGTAGAAAGAGTGTTACGGGTTCGAATCCCACTCGTGTAGCAGAGCGTAGGTTGCTGTGGATTCGAGGAATTAAAATATCCAGAATGGGATTAGACATTTATTATTTTAGATGGCACATACAACGTCTTGTCAAACACTCTTTTTATATGCCAGGTACAATTTACCTTGATACCTTAATAAAAAGTTCTTATCCAACACACCCCCTTAAATTGTACCCCAGAAGTTCTAACACATGCTCTAAAAGTTAAGATACACAACATAAACATGACCAAAAATAAGCACAAAAAATAAGTAAATAACTAAGTAATACCTAAACCACGAATGCACAAATAAAATTTCTGTTTTGGCAACGGTTTAGTTAAAATATCTGCAAGCATCAAATCAGTAGATATAAATTTCAAAGCTATATTTTTATTACTTTTTAACGTATCCCTCAAGAAATGATGCTTAATGTCAATGTGCTTACTACGTGCATGAAAAACAGGATCTTTCGCAAGTGCAATTGCTCCTTGATTGTCCGCATGTAATGTCACTCTGCTAAAGTTGTGTAAACCTATCTCACCTAATAAGCTGTGAAGGTACAGAGCTTCTTTCATGCTTAAAGCCAAGCTCACGTACTCAGCCTCGCACGTTGAGGTAGCGACGCACTTTTGCTTTTGTGATTTCCAAGAAATCGCTGCTCCTGCCAGTATAAAAATATTTCCCGAAAAACTCTTTCGATCTATATGACAGTTTCCAAAATCGCTATCTGAATACCCTATTACAGACTTACCTGTCTTTTTATAAACAAGACCGTATTCTCTAGTTCTTTTTAGATATCTTAAAATCCGTATAGCTGCTTTCCAACAGCTTCTATCGGCATTATCCACGTACTGTCCCATTTTGGCTACTGCATTAGCTATATCAGGTCTAGTACCTATGGATAAATAAATAAGACATCCTATTAATTCCCTATACGGAAGATTCATATCAATATTCTGTTGCGTGGGTTGTAATTTTAAACCAACCTCCATTGGCGTAGTATGAATTTCTTTGCAATGTTTTTGTCCAAATTTTGCAACAATTTTATCAATATATTGCGTTTGTGACAATTTCAAGCTGTTGTCACTTCTGACAATATCTATGCCTAGAATAAATTTTGCAACTCCATAATCCTTTAATTCAAACTCTTTGGCCAATTCCGATTTAAAGTTTTCAATGCAAACTTTTTCCTTACACGCGATCAGAATGTCATCCGTATAAACACAAACAAAAAACTTGTTTCCATCCTCAAGATCCTTGTAGTATAGACAAGGTTCATTCAAGGTTTGTTTCAATTGCATTTTTTTCAATTTCTCGTCCAACCTTATATTCCACTGTCTCCCAGATTGTTTTAGACCATATAACGACTTACGTAGTTTACAGACGTTACCACCCAACGCTATATCATTAAGCATTTGTCTAGCTCGTTCTCTAATCAAACTTTCCTCTTCAGTTTTCAATAGTTCGTTTAAACTCTCTTCTAGAAGCTCTGGAATTTTCATGTACACCTCCTCTTCTAGATATCCATTTAGATAAGCCGTATTGATATCTATCTGATGAATTTCCATATCTAGCTCCATAGCTAATGCGGCAAGTAATCTGACTGTACCAAGCCTCATGACCGGAGCAAAAGTTTCGCGATAATCAATACCGTAACGCTGACTAAAGCCTCTCGCTACCAATCTTGCTTTCTTCTTTTCAGTTTTATCCACATTAAGCTTTGTGGTAAGTACATAACGACATCCCACCACATCTCTATTTGGAGGTTTCTTAACAATTTTCCAAGTTTCATTTTTCACTAGACTTCGGATTTCTGACATAATTGCATCTTTCCACAGATCTTTCTCGTTACTGGTGAGTGCTTCTTTTAAAGTCACTTCTCCTGCGGTACCTGCAAAATCCTCACAATCATCGAATCGATCAGGTGGTGTTTGTAAGTCGTCATCGTTTTCAGCTTGTCTATTTTCACCAGTGTTATATCTTTCCCCTTCAGCTTCTTGCTCTTGCAAATGCAAAGGTGCAGAATCTATTTCTTCTAACTCTCGCTCTCTTGATACGGAGACCATCCTATATATTTTCTTCGGTCTACCTATTTGACCTCTTTGAATTTTCGGCCTGCCTGGAGCTCTCCTTACGCTCTCGGATGGAGACGGAGTTTGAGTCGGTTCACTAGAAGGAGGTTGAGCTGGTTCTTCAGCAGGATTCTCAACTATTTGTTCAACTTGCGGTGTATTGGATTGTGAATTTATCTCAATTTCTATAAACCGCGTCGGTTCCGATGCAATAGGTATTTCCAACTGAAAAGGATCACCAGGCCCATCGGTCTCAGATTTTTCAACATCTAAAAACCTAACATCCCTAGCTATAATTAATTTTCGATCTTTCGGCAACCATACTCTGTAACCTTTTTGGTTCCTAGGGTAACCTATAAAAATTCCCTGTTTACTACGAGCTGCAAACTTATCTTTATTTAAATCCTTATCTAAAACAAAAACTTTCGCTCCAAAAGATTGTAAATAATGAATTTGTACAGGTCTATCAAAGAATTTTTCATATGGTATCCTGCCGTTTAACGCGCTAGTTGGACATCTATTTCTAATATAACATGCAGTAACCACTGCATCTGCCCAAAAACCTGGTGGAAGTCCTGATGACAATAAAATACACCTTGCCATCTCGACAATCGTTCTATTCATCCTTTCCGCTATTCCATTCTGTTGTGGAGTTCCACTAATTGAAAGCCTTCTTTGTATTCCTTCCTTTTCTAAGAAGTTATCAAATTCCTTACTACAATATTCACCGCCATTATCAGTTTGAAAATATTTTATTCTTTTACCAGTAATATTTTCTACGTATTGTTTGTATATTTTAAAAACCGTAAAAACTGAACTCTTTTTACTCAATAAATATACTTCACACCATCTTGTAGCATCATCTATAAATGTCACAAAATATTTTGCACCCCCTAGAGCTGTATTTCTCATCGGCCCTACTACGTCAGAGTAAACAATTTTTAGTATCTCATCACAAGGTCCACTAGAACTAGTAAAAGGTATCGCACTCATCTTACCACGAATACATGTTTCGCAATCACGCAACTTATTGACATTTGTCATATCAGTTTTCACTTCTAAGTCGCAATGAGTGATAAGTTTTAATAAGTCTTTTACATTAAGATGACCTAGACGCTCATGCCATACTTGAATATCAACTTTATCATTTGAAATCACTAAAGCTTGAGCACGTCGTTCCTTCACGTAATATAAATTACCCTGTCGATTTGCAACTAGCTTAATGTTCCCATTGGAATCAGTTACTATAGCACTGTCGTTTCTAAATGTTACATTGAAACCCTTGTCAGTGATCTTAGCAACCGAAATTAAATTAGTTCTCAAATCAGGAACAAACAACGTATTTTGTAGTTCAACTACACGCTTAGAGTCATCATTACATGCAAATAATCTTATCGTACCTTTACCTTGTACGAGAGCACTCTGATTTGTAGCTAAATTCAATTTTCCAAAAGAAAGTTGTAAATCATTTTCAAAACGTGATTTTTCACCGCACAAATGACTTGTACAGCCGCTGTCTAAGATCCAGTTTCCATACTCGCAGTTTGCAGCATAACAGTTATCTGAAAAACAGTTAAAAGTTACAAACTCGTCATCACTCTTAGTAACTACATCACATTTTGAAACATACTTTACACTATCTTGTTTCTCTTTCTTGAATTTGCATTCCGAGGCTTTGTGACCAGTTTTATGACATTTAAAACATTTCATTACGAATTTTCGATTCGATTCAAATTCTTTTTCGTCGACTTTTATCTTCCCTTTATTATTTCGACCCTTTCCTTTTGCTATAAAGACTTTATTATCAGTTCCAGCATTATTCCTTGCATTGCTCTCTTCGATAATTTTAATTTTTAAAATCTCAGGGTCCGGAAAATTATCTCTCGACTCTATCGCACAACGAAAACTCTCAAAACTCGGTGGTAAACTGTATAATAACATAATCGACGCTAAATCGTTATGAATATCGATATCCATATCATGTAGTTTATTTTTCGCATCGAAAAAATTTGCTAAATGCATATGAATATCATCACCTTCGTTCATTTTACACAAGGTAAGCTGCTTCAACAAGGATGCTTTCCTAGCTGGTCCTTTTGATGCATATATCGCTTCCAATTTCAGCCATAATTCTCTAGAAGTCTTGCAGTCTCGAATATGCCTCAATTCGCTTGGGTTCATCGCCAATATTAAATCAGCCCTCGCTTTTGCATCTTTCGATAACCATGTCGCTTCCTCGGCGACTTCTAGTGGCCTTGGAATTTTTCCATTCACGTAATCCCATAAGTCATTTTTTATTAATATTGCCTGTATCTGAATTCGCCAGGAATCATAATTTTCTCTACCGAGGTTTTCGATCCTTACCGTAGACATTCCTCAAAACGGCTGTAGATATGGGCAATCAAAACAACTTTTACTTTTGTCGTACTTACGTGATATCTTATTCCTCTTTTATTGTTACTGTATTACGATACGCATTTAGCCCATAACCATTGTAGCAGAGCGTAGGTTGCTGTGGATTCGAGGAATTAAAATATCCAGAATGGGATTAGACATTTATTATTTTAGATGGCACATACAACGTCTTGTCAAACACTCTTTTTATATGCCAGGTACAATTTACCTTGATACCTTAATAAAAAGTTCTTATCCAACAACTCGGTGACTTACTTTTGTTTTTTTGTATGTTCAAGTTACAGGTACTAATATAATAAAGTAATTTAATTAAGAATAGACAATAGGTACAAAATGTTTAAACAAATTAAAAAAACTTTTGTTTTTGATAACGGAAAGATGAAATGCAATTTTAAATATAATATTTTAATGATCAATACGTATAAATCATGATGTTTAAAGTCGATTAGTATAGAATTTAGTATAGGCAACTTGATAACTTTCAATCAATCATAATTTATAAAAAACGGCCAAGTGCGAGTCAGTCTCGCGCACGTAGGGTTCCGTACCATTGTTTATAAAAAATAACGTTTGTTGCATAGAAGCCCCACTACTTATATATTTACTTAAGGCTTGGCTCTACGTTTTTATTTTTCAAAATCTGTCAAAATTGATTCAAAAGTTGTCCGTTCTTTTCCGCTAGGTTTGCAGTAATGTCTTAACGCAATGCAGATAGAGTTAAAAAAATATAGAGGTTACAGTATGAAAGACATGACGTAATAAAAAGTATCACTAGTATGTTTACTTTTTTTGTAACATATTATTTTTTTGTAAAGAATTGAAAAAGGTCATGTCACGTAATCTAATAGTTACGTTATATTTTTGAAACTGAGACTTATCAAGCCTACTAGATCAATGAACCAGAGGTATTAGCTTTCAATAAGAAATCTGAGCATTGACTAACATTCTGGAGGGAAGTCTAGAATGTTCGAAATTCATAATGAAAGATCAATATTTATTAGTTTGAGCCAACGACACGTGGAGAAAAAGAAGAAAAATTTATTTATTAATTACGTCTTAAATGACCATAATGGTACAAAAGGTGGACTTAATGCTAACGCATAGTCTACAGGTCAGCCTTTAGATAAAACAGAAATCATTTATTTAAATTTTAAAATATACACGGTAATTTCTCATTGTTTTTTGGACCAAGGGCCACTGTATAAGGATCGTTAGTAAAATTAATAATATGTTAATTAGCTAGTCAAAATAAAAATTTAAAAACAATGTAAAATCGTGAGATCCATTAGTACTACCGCCAGGCACCGCCTCCGTCCGGCCGGCCGGAGTTCATCGAGGTCATGCGGTAGTTTTGGTCGGACATAACTACGTGGTCTCGATTTGTTTATCTTATGTCATACACCAATTTGGATTACGTATATGGATCGAGGAATTTATTCACAATACGATTTTTTTTCGAAAACCAATGAAAAGTCAGCATGTTGTACAAAATAAGTAAGGGGTAAATACGTAACTATATAAAAAAGAGCTGCATTATTCAATTCTTTATATTAAAATAAGTAATATTTTTTAAATTGAAAAATAGTTGTGTATATTACCATATATGTGCGTTATAGTGGTTATAACACAGGAGGCGGAATTTTCGTGCCCGAGCCGAAAGCGAGGGCGTGATAGAGCCGAGAGTGTTTAACCAATATATGCACGTATATCGCACGTTTTTCAACACACGTATATCTAAACTGGTTTTTATTTTAACCGGTAAAGACCCGTACCATATTTATAAATGTCCACGTTCATTGTCTTACTATTGTGTCTGGTATTAGCGGTAAAGGAACGGTTAAATAAACTCAACCATAAAACTGTGAAGCAGACGGCTGCTTTCCCACCGTACGGTAATACTTATTAAAATCAGAGCGGCTGGCCAACCATTACTAGCTGGTGCCACAAGGCAGTGGGCGTGTTCGGAATTTAAAAAACTAAATAAAATATTGCTGTTGCATAATATAACTTCACTATTTGCGTTTATAACGCAAGCGTGTTTTATGAGCTACTTTATATATGTCTAAAGCCGATGAAATACAATGAGATCCACTTTACGAGCAAGTATGTTGAAAAAACAATTAATATACAACATGGAAGAGACATACCCATAATAAATCGAACCACAGGCTATACTAGATCACTATATTTTAATGTTATTAAAATAACATTCAAGAAACAAAAATAAATTCGACATTCCCATACAAAATCGGCCGGGCGGCTGCACACTTTGTATGGAAGTGCCGAATATTTTTTTAAAGTTTTTGACTGTCATTATACTATAATCAAGTGGTCTAGCCCGTGGTTCGATTTATTATGCCCCTTCCACGTTGTATATTGGCACTACTGTGGGCACTACATTTATTCTAAACTGACGTCGAATTTGCGGAGCGTCTATGTACTGTAAATGCTAGGAGAGCAATATTATATATTCAGATTTGTCGCTTAATACACGTTTATTTGGCTGTTATGCTACAGTAAACAATGGGCAAAATTTAAAACAAGTGCCAAGAAAGGGTAATTCAGTCCTTTATTTTTACCCACTCTTTGAAAGTTAAACTAGATCTTTTATCATTTTAGGGTTCCGTACCCAAATGGTAAAATCGATACCCTATTACTAAGATTTCACTGTCTATCTGCGTCACCATTCTTTTTCTCAAGAACTGTGATAGACAGACAGTTGAAATCTATACATTTCCTAGGAAGATGTGTCTATTAAAAATATTTCTACAAGTGTTGTATAGTATAACTCTATCTTTAATTTGGCTATCGATAATTGATCTCGAAAAACCTTCACAATATCGATACAACTATCCATATCGATTAGAAAGTCTAAAAACTAATTTTAATTCGTGTACCCTAATTAGGATTGATAGTTTTCTTTTAACTTTAATAAAACCAAATATATTAGAAACGGATCCCTAAATCGAAAAATGTTGTTCACAAGCTCAAAATATTTTGAAAGACCTATTTAACGATACCCTACACGATGGGTTAGTCGAGAAAAAAAATCTTGTATGGGAGCTACAATATTTTTTCCCTATTTATTTTATTATTTACCTTTACTAATTTTTTTGGCATGATTAATATGCCCCATGCCAAATTGCACTTGGTGGTAGTGGCTCGGTCTACGGCCTCGTAGGTAACCTCTGCCTTCGGCCTCAGGCTTCACTTGGTTGCTTGTTTGGAGGGTTAAGCAGAAAGCCCCCCCCCCCCCCTCTCTGCTCCCCCACCAAGCAAGTGATCTTCCATCCTATCACTACAGTGCAGATCAAACAACCATATCAATCAGTCAGCCAGTCAGTCAGCCAGTCAGTCAGTGGTAAAGTATGTACGTGTATATTTCTCGAAATCTAAAAGTAAATAAATCCGAAGAGTATTATTTATAGATAAGTTTATTTGTCTATTATAAAATCATTTATTGCCACAAAACTGGTAATTAAATAAAAATAAAATATTATTAATCGATATTGTATGTACATTACTTGTATGAAAAAAAAATCTATGCCGACCATGTCTGTCAGGTAATCAATCTATGCCACGCTATGCTTTGACACTTCCTTTGACATTATGACAAGTGACACAGTGTAAGAAAGTTACTCGCACCTTTGTTTACAGACTGTTCGACCCATATATATACGTGATATTATTCTACACTGTGACAATAATTTTACGAAATCAAATGTCATTTTTTTTGTGAAGAGCGACGCGTCCTTGCTTCTTGAGGCCCATCGGCCATCTGACAATTTGATGTATAACTGTCAATAATCTGTGCAACAAGAACAGTTTATTTAAATACACTCACGAAAAAGCGAGACGGCAAGTACAATATTTTTCAGGAAGGCAAAAGGGCTTATATGACTGAAATCTAAAGCCACGCAAAACTGATTAATTATAGAAAAATGGCTCTAAAATTAAAACTAAAGCATTAAAAAAAAATTTGTACCACAATTTTGAAGATTACATAATTACTAATCTGCATAAAAATTTTCAAAGCTGAAGTCCCTCTCGTTTGTGAGAAATTAGACCATGTATGTTTTGGTAGAGGTGTTTTTGTCGAGCAAGTTTGTGTTACAAAAATTAACTAATCATGTATCCACAACCACAATTATGCTAAAAAAGCGTTCTAGTATGCTATTAGCAAGTATCAGTTCTAAATTTCTGATATTCGCTGAGAAATAAGAAATAGATAATGCCTATTTTCACGGTGCGTCCCCTTAATTTATTTTTAGAACTAGCCGAAGCCCGCGACTTCGTTCGCGTGGACTTTATGTCTCTGGAAAATGCTCATCAGGCTGAACAACTTTTACTAAGGCGGCATTTTTATATCTCTAATAGTTTAGCTGGACCATTAGGGTTCTACATCAGGCGTTCCATTTTACAAAATCATTTATACCCTATATGTTGCCCAGACTTAATAGCTATATAACAAAAAAAGTTTCATTCGAATCCGTCCAGTATTTCCGGAGATTAGCGTGTACAAACAGACAAACAGACATACAGACAAACGGGTGTGTAATATATGTAATAACAACATATCATCTAATGATCATACAACCTAATGTTATATAATATACTTTTGTTTTATATAAAGATCAATTGTTATACTGTACTATTTATATAATTTCATTTGACCTAATTTTATATGGTATAATTTTTTTTTTTTTTTTTTTTCCTTTCTTAACGTTCCTAATTAACTAAAATAATTAAGTACGCTAATAATATTACAATCTAGCCTAAACTCAGGCTAATAAGTAATTTAACATTGACCTAGTTTTATACGTTATTGTCTAAGAATGTGTCCATTGGCACTTTTCTTACTGTCTCTATTAAGGGGAAGGCACTTTGTTCTTGTGTCTCTGCTGGCACATCACTGCACTATAATATCAATGTATTTTTTAAAACTACACTAGTTCAAACGGTTTTGTTCTTTTGAGACGTCGCACTATGTCCGTGTTGTCGAGGAGCTGGATCGCCTCGACATTCACATGGTGAAGCAGTCTATACTCATGTGCTTCGGCGTATTTCTTGATGACTTTATCGACGGTCTGCATGTTAAGGTCCCGGTGTAGATCGTCGATTCTTATATACCAGGGCGCATTCACAATGGCCTTCAGTACGTTATTTTGGAAGCGTTGAATTATTTCAATATTACTTTTTTTGGTACAGCCCCATAGCTGTATACCATAAGTCCATACTGGCATGAGGACTTGTTTGTAGAGTAGTATTTTGTTATTTACTGACAACGCAGAGTTCCTTCCAAGCAGCCAGTACATCTTTTGGAACCTTATATCAAGTTCCTCTCTTTTCTTTTTGACGTGAGCTTTCCAGCGAAGCTTCGCGTCGAGTGTCATACCTAGGTACTTAGCAGTGTTTTCATATGGCACCTGCTGTCCATTTATGTAGACGGGACAGTAGTCATCACATTTATTCGTGAAGTTGACGTGGACAGACTTCGATTCGTTTAGCTTTATTCGCCATTTCTTTGTCCAGTTATGAACTTTATTAACAGCGGCTTGGACCTTTTCTGCTGCTTCTGCATGACTGTTTCCGACTGCCATAATAGCCGTGTCATCAGCGAAGGTCGCAATCGTGTTTTCTTCTAGTTCAGGAATGTCACAAGTGTATAATAGGTACAGGACCGGACCTAATACACTTCCTTGAGGTACCCCAGCTTTTATTTCCTTAACTTCAGAGTATGCATGATCTTGTCGCACTCTAAAGGCTCTATCACTTATATAAGAAGTAATTATCTCTACAAAGATTTTGGGAAGCATTTTTTTGAGTTTCAAAATGAGGCCTTCGTGCCATACCTTGTCAAAAGCTTGTGCTACATCTAGAAAGATAGTTGAACAAACTTTTTTATTTTCTAGAGATTGTTCAATGATGTTAGTAATCCTATGTACTTGATCAATTGTAGAGTGATTTTCTCTAAAGCCAAACTGATGTTCAGGAATAAGGTTTCTCGTTTCTATGATAGGTTTTAGCCTTTTAAGCAACAGTTTTTCGAACAGTTTTGACATTACGGGCAGCAAGGAGATTGGCCTGTACGACGTTGTTTCATTTGGTGGTTTTCCAGGTTTTGCTATCATTATAACTTCAGCTATTTTCCACAAGTCTGGTACATATCTAAGTCTCAATGCAGCATTTATCAGATTTGTTAGCTTAACTATAGCTTTTTTGGGAAGGTTGTGTAATATTTCCCCTGATATCAGATCAAAGCCAGGCGATTTTTTTGGATTTATGTGTTGTTTTATTTCGCGTAAGACTTCTTTCGGTGTCACAAGCTTAATGTTGATTTGGTCATCGTTGATATCGCTGATTACCTCAGTGTCTGTCTCACAATTTACTTCCTGACTTTCATTTGGTTTAAAAATATCCTCCAGATGATCAGCAAACTTGGCAGCTTTTTGTTCATTAGTAACTGCCCACCTTCCAAATCCCATTCTTAAGGGAGGGATGTGGTTGATGGGGCGTTTCAAATATTTTGTAGCCTTCCAGAGTGAATAGTCTGTGCTACGGTCACTAGTAAGCTTTTGGAGATACGTGCTTGTACACTCATCAACATGGTTCTGGATTACTCGTTTAAGTTTTTTGTTGAGGTTATTTAATTTTCTCTTGTCTTCTGGTGACCTAGTTTGGTGCCATAATTTCCTTTGCTTTCGTTTTTCTGTTATGAGTTCCCTAATTTCTATTGGATATACATTTCTGACAATTTTTTGCTTTAATTTAGGAGTGTTGTTCCATGCAGTCCGTTGTATTAGAGTAACGAACTTTTCAAGATCTATATTCAGCTCCTCGGGGGTCTTTAATGGTACTCTAAGATCGATATTTGTATCCAATTGAATTTGAAAACTCTGCCAATCAGTATGTTTATTGACTAGAGATAAATTTGTTTCCTTACTTAGAACTTTCTCACTTATTTCTAGGTATATAGCTGAGTGGTCCGAGTTCATATCATAGCTTTGATCTGTTCTCATAAAATTAGATGACACATTTTTGTAAATGAAAAAGTCTATAAGATCTGGTATTTTTAGTGGGTCCGTTGGCCAGTATGTTGGATATCCTGTTGATGCAACATCACAGTGTAGTTCTTTGATGGCATGCATCAGCCTTCTTCCTTTTGTGTTAGTCAGTCGAGAGCCCCAATATGTGTTTTTCGCATTGAAGTCTCCACCTAGTATAAATCTATCGCCAAGCGTATGTAAAATATGTAAATACAAATCTTTATTTATTTTGTGCCGAGGTGGACAGTATATTGCTGCCACTGTTAGCAGGTAGTTTTTGGTATTTAGTCGAACTGCAGTGCATTGAACTTGTGGTATTTCATGTTTAAGGTATTCTTGGTGTTGGATATTTTCCTTGATGATCACAGCACTGCCGCCTCTTCCTTTATTTGCAGGATGCAGTGCATAGTAAACCTTATAGCCTTTAAATGTAATATATGATTGTTTAGTAAAATGTGTTTCGGAAACTAGACACACATCAATATCTTCCATATCTAGGACTACTTGCAGTTCATTTTTGTGTTTAAGTAGCCCATTGCAATTCCACGCCATAATTTTAAGATTGTTCATGGTTTATTTTTAGGAATAGCGATCTTGGTGCTATTTTCAATTTTTTTTAGACGTTCATCAAATGAAGTCATAAGTTTAAGTATTTCATCTAACTTATTTTCACTAGGGGTGGCTTGCTCTTTGCGTTGGGAGCTCATTGAATTTTTCGCGGCAGTCTGAGCATAAGAAACGTTTGTACGAGTACTTACAGTCGAGACAGGCTTATTATTTGCTCGCTGCGGATTGGTTGGAGCTTCCTTATCGTGACTGTCTATATGTTTCTTAGAAGTCTTATTTCTTAATTTCTGCATTTCTTTGGCTATCATACACCCTCTGTAGTTAGCCGGATGATCTTTTCCGCAGTGTACGCACTTTGGTTTCTCGGTAGCTGCTTTTTTACAGTCTTTAGTTAAGTGCTTTCCCGTGCATTTTACACACCTTGGCTCTTTAGCACAATACATTTGTGTATGCCCATAAGCTTGACACCTTTTACATTGTGGAACAAGTTTCGATGATTTCAGGGGTTGTATCTCCACCAAACACCCCAGTATGTATTTTATTTTATATATTTTGGCAATTTCCTCTTTATTACTGAAGGTCAGCATGAACATATTTAATGGTTCTTTGCTTTTCCAGCTCAGTTTGTTAACTGCGTCTTCTATTTGTAAGCCCTTTGCTTTGAGATCTTCTACGATTCTTTCCGGCTTACATGTTGAAGGCAACTTTTTTGCCATGACCCTAATAGGCCTTTCCTGCTTATTTTCATAGGAATGCCATAAAAAGTTATTTGCTGATAACAACTTCGTTACGGCCCTATATGCGTCTTCATTACACGCATTTATCTTGACGCTGTCACCATTCAATAATTTAATTGTAAAGGTGATTTCAGGCTGATTTTGTGTCAAAAAGTCATAAAAGTTTTGGTAGTTCTTTACCCCATCCACTATGATGGGAGGTGGGAGGGGAACTTTCTTTACCTTTTCTACTTTAGGTATTTCTTTTTCTTGAGGTGAGAGTGTGGGTGACGTGTTCAATTTTCTTTTATTTCTTGATTTCGTTCTTATCCACTCAGTCTCTTTAGCTAGCTCCTCCTCGTCGGTGTTGTACTCAGCGTGCACCGAAGACGATTCTGCATTAGGAGCTGCTGAAGGCGCAGCTTTAGTCTCAATGAGGCTTTGCAACTGCTGTTGGAGAGTCGCAATTTCTTTTTTTAGGTCTTCTACAAGGCTCTGCTGTTTAAGCCTTTCTTCCTGCTCATGTTTGAAACGGTCATAGAGATAATGTTCCGTTTCAGTTTTTAACTGAATAGATTTGGAAGGCGTATTCATTGTCAAGGCAGATGTGAACGTCGCCTTAACAATTACTCGTCGCACGTAATCATATCGAATGCAATGACTCACCGATGTAGGTCATCGCGGCCGGCCGAAGATACGTGACGACGGTGGATTTTGTTTTGATGCGTTAGCACTTTCACTGCACTATGTTAATGCGCGACATATGTGATTGTGACACAACTGCTCTGATGGAAGATTAAACGATCACTGATGGTATAATGAATATTTTACTTATGTAACATTTCCATTAATATTTACTTACTATAATATTCTTTTGCTCTAATAATTATAATCTATACACAACAAATTTTATAATGTTATGTTATAAAAATATAAGTTACACATACAAGATGCGCGTGCATTTTGTATACAAAAATTTAGATATAAAAAACAAACAAATTCAATAAAATATTCCTATGTAACTAATAATATTTTTTTCATCGTCTCCCTCGTTAAAAATAATATTTAAATATTATATAAAAAAGTTAAAATAAAAAAAAATTGGTAACACATACAAAATGCGCGCGCATTTTGTATGTGTAACCAAATTTTTATTATATTTTTTTTTATTTCATGAGAGTGCCTCCGCTGCCGTCGCTGGCTCCTAAAAATATTACTATTGGGAATCGGTGGTTATACTGCCGGCAGCTTTAAAACACCGGCTGCCGGCGCCAGCACTCAAAATTTGCCGTTAAGTGTAGGTTAGGTTCGTTAGGTTTCCTGTGACCAAACCACGAGCGAGCGAGCGAAGCGAGCGAGCGACTCAAGCTAAGGGCGAAAGTAACACAGATACAGATAATATACAAAATGCGCGCGCGTTTTGTATGTGTAACCAAATTTTTTTTTATTATTTTTACTTTAGTTTGTTTTTGTTTTTTAAATAAAAAAATATAATAAAAATTTGGTTACACATACAAAATGCGCGTGCATTTTGTATGTGTAACCAAATTTTTTTTTATTCATGAGAGTGCCTCCGCCGTGAAGCGTAGGTTAGGTTCGTTAGGTTTCCTGTGACCAAAACACGAGCGAGCGAGCGAAGCGAGCGAGCGACTCAAGCTAAGGGCGAAAGTAACAGAGATACAAATCGTGTTATACCAGCGCCGTCAGCCAATTCGGCAACCAGCACCGGCAGCGGAGGCACTCCCTTTATTTTTTGTACATACTATTTAAATATTATGTTTAATATCGAGGGAGCATTATTAAAAAAAATATTATCACATAGGTACAAATTATATTTAAACTTTATTTTTAATATTGAGGGAGCAGATATAAAATTATTACTACTTAAATAAAAATTCAACATTATTTTCAATATTAAGGGAAGGGAAAAAGATGAACATACATACAAACTTGGATAAATACATTTAAAATAAGGTTAGGTAAATTATCATTACTGTTTTTACTCATTATTTATGATTTTCTTTAAAAAATAAATACCTATTTATTAATGTTTTTTTTTATATGTTAAAACCCTTATATTATTATAGTAACTAATTATTAATGAGTATATTTTAGTAAAAATGGTATTTGGACAAGTGATAATTATTTATAAGAAGATTATAACAAAATAACGTTAAATAAAAAGAGCATTTGTACAAGTGATAATTATATAAGATGAACATTAAACTAAAAGTTATTAGAGCAAATGATGGTTATATGATATAAAATATTAGGTCAAATGACATTAGGTAGTGAGTTTTTATATAAATTGATAATTATATCATTTGAACGTTATTGCAATTGAATTTAAATTATCTGTTATTATCACATATATTACACACCCCAGACAAACAGACAAACAGACAGACATTTTTTTTTAATTCTTACTCTATTACTACGTCTCCATCGACCCCAATATTTTTTTTGGAAATATATTTAATGTATAGACACACTTTTTTTACTGTTTTATTATATGTATAGATTGGTTGTTACAGCTTCAACAGAAATACATCATCTGTGAAAATTTCAACTGTCCAGCTATCACGTTTCGTGAGATACAGTCTGGTGACAGACAGACAGACGAACAGTGAATTCTAACTAATAGAGTCCCGTTTTAACGTATGGGTACGAAAAAAAAGTGGGAAAATGTAAATTTTTATTTTCTATTTCTAGAAATATTTAGGGTTGCGACTTTTCAGAAAAGTACACTGTTAATAGATAAATCATTCAAATTAATAATTTGAATATATACCGAGTGCCTTTACATTTATCTGTATCTCTCAAAAAGCAATTTACTAAGTTAAAGAAACTTTACATGTTAGCACAAAATCAAATTCATAGATAAAAAAGCAAATATTCATATAATCTATATTTTAATTGCTCATATTTACAAGACGTTAAATTAATGGTAATTGATGACGTAGACATTAGAAATTCACATTATCGGTGCACTTGATTAAGTGTTATCTTGAACTGAATGATTCCAATCGCAGCTGTCATTGGACGATTAATTCCCGTCTGTAAATGTGTCGACGTAATGATTTCTTAATAACGACAGCCACATTTAATTAATTATGTAAATAAACAAGCGTGTTATCACTTTGCTTGGCATAATTTGAGTCATTGTTTACATTCCTACATGTGTATCGTACATACGTACATGTATGTTTAAATACACATAAGAAGACGACTTTATTTGTTACAAATAAATAATACATGAATATGTAATTAAACAACATAATTAAGCATCGTGTCTAATAAACAAAACACATTTTAACTTTTCTAACCATTATCCAAGTTTTATAACTATTACTAACCATTCAGAATTGCAAATAAAAATCTGCAATAAAAAATTTCACGGAAGCAAGCATTTTACTTGAATTATTTTAAAAAACCTTATTTATTTATTTTAAGATAAAATAAATAATTTTATCTTACTTTGTTAATCTTTGTTAACTTTATATAACGTAGGTATATAAGTTATATAACGTAGGTAGCCCTAATCTAATTTTTTACAAATTTCACATCATTTGGTTGAATTAATAATAATGCTAGGGATTTGTTGTGATATTTTTAGTGTATGAATTTTTAAAAATGCATGATTTAAAAAAAGTACGTTTTTACACACCACGACACAAATCGGTATAAATATGTACCTAGGTATTATGAACAGTGTACAATAATTAATACAAATAAAATAAAATGAATAAAATCGCTTTTATTGATTCCTTACAGTACGTTTATACGTGGGCTATAAGTTTCCGGAATGAATATGAAAAAATACTATTAAAGGTACAAAATTAATTTATTGTTTTTCAAAATAATCTCCCTTGGCGTCTATGCACTTTTTCATTCGATGAAACCAGTTTTGAAAACTTTTGTGCAACTCCTCTGTGGTGACCTCTGAAACGTGTTTTTCATACTCCTCGACAGCCTCTTCTGATGATGAAAATCGTTGACCGCGTAATTGGTTCTTAATTTTGGGAACAGAAAAAAGTCACAAGGTGCCAGGTCGGGACTGTATGCAGGTATGACTCATGAGTTCTACATTTTTCGCCTTCAAAAAGTCGTTTGTCTGTCTGGCCGTGTGAGAACTAGCATTGTCGTGGTGCAGGATGATACGGCATTTACGGTTATTTTTACGGAGTTCGTCAATAACTTCCGGCAAACAAATGGTCGTGTACCAGTCACTATTCACTGTACGACGATTCTCTAAAGCAACAGTAGCCACGTGTCCAGTTTTATTAAAAAAAGAAGCAATCATCCGCTTAGATGCACTTTTCACGCGCGCCACTTTGGTTGGTTTTGGCTCATCTTGAAAGACCCATACGCTCGATTGCTGCTTTGTTTTGGGATCGTAGCAATAAATCCATGTTTCGTCACCTGTTACTATGTCCCACACCAAATTTGACGCACCTTCGTTGAATCTGGTAAGCATGGCACTGCACCAAGCGACGCGGTCCGTTTTTTGAGCCTCGGTCAAGTTGTGTATTTCTAAGGATGCGCGAATTTTATGGTAGGTCACATGCCTGTCTGTTTCAATCATACGGCGCACAGCATCGATGTTTTTGTTGGTCACAGCGGTGGACGGCCGACCATCGCGAGATTCGTCACTGAGATTGATACGACCACGCTTGAATTCTGCAAACCAGCTATAAACAGTTGTCTTGCATGGTGCTTCATTGCCAAAAGCTGTTTCAAGCCGAGCGATGCTCTGTTGAGCTGTCAAATTACACTTAAAATCGTAGAAAATCATACTACGAAAATTTTCCCGAGTTAAATCCATGTTGATGCAGACACACAATTTTTTAAATGGCGCCACAAGGTAAAAACAAAAGACAGTCAGATGAAACAAACTGCATTCTATTCTACAGCGAAAGAGTTCTATTTTCAAATGTTGCAATAAATTTTTAAATATTGTTTATGTAAGTGGCCAGTTCCGGAAACTTACAGTGCGCCCTATGTATAACGCAGATCATCTCAACAAATCACATTTTACATTTTTGAAATGCTGTAACTTTAAATAAAAGTCGTAGTATTTTTTTATTAATTAAATTAAATTTACATTTTTTATAACAATAATTGATATAAAGAGTGTTATTTTTTTTTCACGAAGACGATGACAGTGATGTTACGGGTCAGTCTAAAAGATTAGTGGTTGCAAGAGCATCGTTCGCTGAGTTAAATTGTTATTTATCGCTTAACTAACGACCAGAGATTAGAGTGTTGCAAACTAACAGCACTTCTTTGTTTTGTGCTAGTTTGTTTATTGATAACAATGTGTTACAAAACTCGAATGTCAAAGATATAAAATTCTGTATATTTTTTTGGTCTATATTTTCTAAGAGGTTTGCAAGGATCGTTGTAAGTGGAAATCCATAGTCTCTACCTACCCACATGGGAAACAGACGTGAAAATATGTATATATGAGTATTTTTGAAAGTAACAATCTCCTGACAGATTGTAAAATCACTCAAGCAGGCATCAAACTATTGTATATGCACTGAAAATTATATACCTATTAAAAATTACACTCTGAACTGGGTTTCTAAGGAAGCATCTTCCCAGGTTTCGAAGCGCTAGTAAATTGTAGCACTAAAATGTAATAAACCTTTAATAAATCGTGAATTTATATAACATTTATTAAAAAAAATCGTTGATTGTTGAACGTGTCTTTGTTAAAAAAGAAAATCTCTTTGATATGTAAACAACGATTGTAATAGCGTTAAAAGGATGGGGAAGCTAGTATGTGTAAGTGTCGTAGTTACCTACTGTGCTTTCTGTAGCTAAAGTGCCAATTGAGACACCATTCTTTCTGACTTTAATCTTGGTGCATTTAATATGAGGAGCCGTCTGCACTGCACTGCGTAGCTCGGAAATTATATGCCACCATTTTTTTATAACATTTCGGAATATTGTAGTAATTTTTTGAGATAAATGTTAAAATGTTGTATGGATTTTTATGTGATTTAATGCTTAGGTTATGTTATTTTTCAGTTTAAATGTTTTCATCGATAAAATATATAAAATTGTAATTAACAGATTTTAATTTGTAAACGTAATTATAGTTCCTGGTTTAAGAAAGTATACTTTTTACTGCCATCTCTAATAGTTACCGTCTACTCGTTATATATCAAGACGACCAAATTAAATTTCCCGGGAACCATCTCCCAGTTAATCTGGCTCTTTATTGCTATTACTGCATTATGACAACTGCAGTATAGAATTAGGTCAAAGAGCGCACTTCAATTTAGTCGCCGCGGTATAGTCGCGTATCTTGGCATTTTGACAACTATTCAGTTGCGCTGTCAACTCAACCCGGTCGGTGACTCCTGGTTTTTATGATGTTCTAATTATTATTGCCATGTGGTTTTCGGCTGAGTAAATAAGGCAACTCCAAGTCTTCGTCGGCGACTTAAGCTATACAAGCTAAACAAAGCATATAAACATCAATGAGACCTCTCCAACCCGTCTGGCCAGCGAGGAGAGTGTTTATAGGCCAAAGTCCTATGGTTGTTCTGGCCGAATATGGCTCTGGTAGTACAGAGAAGGTCGTACTCCTGCAGTGGAGACAAAAAGATCTGGTGATGATGATATAATTTATAGCAACTAACTATTCATTTTATAGCACTTTTCTGGCAAAGCTAAGAACTGACTAATTAAAATTGAAATCAAAATGTTTTATTTTTCTTCTCTTTTCATTACATTATATTTGTTAATTTTACATTGATTTCATTATAACTGATTACGTAAAGTCATTAAATTACGGCTTAGTTAGATAAAAGAACATAAAAAGGTTACATACCTTTTTATGGCAAAACTCCCATAAAAGAAATCTTACATACCTGCTTTTAATTATGTACCTAGCAAACTGACGATTTAGAGTTGTGAGTTTAAAATAGAAGAGCTGCCTAGAAGTCTTTTTCCAACGACTTAAATCTAAAAACATGTTTAAAACTAAAGGGTAAAATTCAAAAAACTCATATATCTGAAACAGATTGTAAAATAGATTTTATTAATGAAATTTTACTATTTCATCAAACCATATTTCACATGACGCTCTCGGGCAAATCACACGTCAATTTTATAAATTTTAGTTATAGCTAGAGCAAAATTGGATTTTAATAAAACTTTATCGTCCCGTTTTTCACCGTAATTATTGCACTGAATGAAACATTTATAATTTTCTTTGATTGTTTCACGTGTGTTCTAGAAAACTGTAATAGAGCACAAGGTGTGCCAGTTGCTATAAAATCGCTAAATGGTTCAAATGAATATTCAGCGAAACGTTCATTGTGAGCAAAAAAGGACATGACGTAGCCTTGTATCGCAATCATTTGTAGATTTATAGTATGTCTTACTTTATAGGTATTTAGACATCTAGTTTGATTGACTTTTTATTACCTTACTAATTCAACGAGATATTGTTTCTAGGATTACTAGTGTAAAATTAAACATATGTGTAATATCATTCAATTTCTTGACTAGTCAATTTGATTTATTGCAAGAATACTAATGTAGACTCTCTCTTAATGTAAAACTTTCTAATATTTGTGTAAAAACGAAACCTATTTTTAATTTCATTAATAATTTGTACTTAAATATTTTGAGCCGTTAAATTTGTACTTAAATATTTGTTTATCCTTAAGGTTGACTTTACAATCATTTATTGAAAAATGATAAAATCCTAAATAAACAAACAGTAAACACTTTCATAAAATAAATTAATAATGTTAACAAAAACTGTTTTAATAATGTAATACAACATATTATATGCAGGTATAATTATAAGAAACTGTAGGTTTGTTGTGTTAAAATTTTATTGTTTTTATTTTTGGCGCCGCAACAACTTCTCTATTTATCTCTGTAAATGACTGGAAGAAAACTCTTTTAGCGTGAAGTTCACCAATTGCAATTGTTAATTGTGGATCAATGAAGTTTAATAAATAAAAATATTAAAACCACCATGCCTTACCCAAAATTACCCAATTAAAACAACAAAGCAGAATGATGTGCTTTGTTACTTGATGGTTCTAAGAGTTATATTTTCTCACTTTCTTATATTTTCCCACGTGTGGCAAAAAGGTGAGTGTACTTAGAATAGCATTGACGGCAAATGATGAATGACTAACGAAGCTGTTTTATGAATAAGTCATATTTCACTATCTCAGCTTTTACTATTGCCATTGTATGCGCTTTTTTTGTTATATTGCTTATATTTTTTTATAAAAGTGATGATACCTTTTAAATTTGTTTGGTATGAAATAAAGTAATCATTCAGTAATTACTGTTTCTGTGTACTTGTCAGCAAAATTTTGTTAACGAACGCATTTTTTTTACATGGCATTATCGTTTGAATGACAATAATTCTGCATACCATTTTTAAAAATACATGACATTCCGACAAATCTTTGTGTAGTAATATTTATCATAATAATTATCTTTCATATCAAATAGGCACCTAAAGTGTCATCCCTGGCAAGAAAAAGTATTTTGGCAAGTATTTGAAAGTTATAGTATATACAAGGTGGAGTAAGCCCGTGGTACGATTTATTGCGGGTATGTTTGCATTTCGTTTTTCCCTTTCGCGTTTTATATTATAATTTATAAGAGTAGATACGATAATTATTAGTGAACGTTGCTTTTCTCGTATTTACATCCCACGGCTTATATTGTAGTGATAATTGATTCATATGGCTAACAGGGTTTCCGCTTTTCTTTTTCTTTAAGCCGGGTTTCCACCGCGCTATGTAGAGCGCACGTAAGTAAAAAGTAGCGTATCTGGGAGATACCAACTCACTTTGCACGGCACACGGCACGCACGCTATGTAGACATTTTTTGTTACTATGATAAGACCTAGACATTGCTTTATTGCAGCTAAGTGTCTCAGAAAAATATGAAAATATAGCATTATACCTCATTATTACTGAATTGTTTTTTGATATTATAATTTGATTATAATATGAAGGGAGTACAATTAATTACACATTATTGCATTAAAAACCTCTCACATTGCTTAATTCCTTTCGCATAGCGAACTTTTTAATCTTATGAATAAAAAATATTTTTTTCTCAATTTATTAAAAAAAACGTCTTTTTTCCTTATAATGGCAGAATACACTATCTCAGTTTTTTTTTAAGTTGCTAATTAGGTGATTATACGAAAATATATACATACATTGTGTATAAAATTGTATACATAATACAATTTTACGCGTGTTTTCAACTCTTATTCAAGGATAAAGGTTTTGTTTGCAATGTACTAACTACTTAGTAAATATTTTTGTAATATTTTGCGTTTTATTTCTTATACGTTGTGGTAAGAAATTAAGCATTAACATCGAATTACATCCAAACGCTTTGGTTTAAATTAAGGAATTTAGGGTTCTTTTTTAAATTGTGGTTGGTATGAAAAGAACGCAGTTTTTAAATGAGGGACGTATTCTCGGCAGAATAATGTTTAATTTTGGGTTAGGAATTAGAACAAAGATACTATTGTGGGTTAAATGAAAAACCCAAGATTTAATGTGTAAATTTTATAATGCCCAGAGGTTTGTCTTTAATTGGTGAAAGTGAACAAATATTCAATATACAATGCTTACAACCGTGTGCCATTCAGAAAATGTCTTTAGTCAGGCACGATAAATAAATTGGGAGATTTAGTTCACCACTACGATTAAAAAATCTTTTTAATTTGAACAAAAAAATGCATTGATCATTATGGTAAGTCATGAAAGCCTAAATCAGAGTAGGAAGATATTTAGAAGTAAGGATATTATAAAATAATATACCATGTGGAAGGGACATACCCTTAATAAATCAAACCACGGGCTAATGTATACTAGATCACTATAGCATAATAAAATTAAAATAGCAGTCAAAATACCAAAAAATACATATATTTGATGTTCCCATACAAATTGCCCGGGCGGCGTTTTTTACACAAACACACTTTGTATGGAGATGCCAAATTTTTTTTGCTTGTTTCTGGTATGTCCCTTCCACGTTGTATAACGTAGGAAGTAGTAGTAGTTTTTTCTGAATCAATTACTTAATCATTATGGTTTATATATCAGAAAATAATTTCCATAATCGTGACATCGAAGCGGGTCACACGCATGCTAGTTAAATAAAGCGCTGATCACACTAGCTTTGTTTTGCAGCGCTTACAAATAGGCCGAGTCGCCGAGTCTAACATTATCGGTGGTCACGACTTCGTCTGGTACATTCAAGTACATAATGAGCACGCTTTTAATTAAAATTTAATCGGCTAGTAGCTACTCTTATAACGGTAAATGTCATAACCAGTAGCAGTAAACTCAATTCGATTCAGTTTAGAACATAACGGTTTTGAACGACGCGATTTTCGTAATATATTCTCCATCACAATTTTCTTGTATTTTCTTCTCTAAGCTTTACAGTGAACGTGAATAATTGAATTTTTGCATCGTATTTTACAGAAAGAGATCTTTTATAGTTACTTAATTTTTACTTTTTATTTAGGTAAATATCTGCTTCAGAAGCACATTTGTTAGACATAATTTATATATTATTATTTTTTTAAGTTCACTTTTCTCAGAATTTTCATTTGAATGCACCGAACTTAATTTGCTTCTACTAGGTAGGTATATTATATAGGTATGTTTGTAATAAGAAATGAGACGCGACTGTACACATGAATCAGTGTGTACTGTGGCAGCACGTGTACCCTGAATATTCATGATCCGTCGCGCATCTCATGTGTGATTGAGCCTTTAGAAAATGAACGTAGTCTCAATCAATAGTTTTCACATCCGTCTTATTTGATTTGCATTTCAATTAACATATATACTTTTTATTGCACTTTTGTGCCAGCTGTTGATATCGGTCGTCTCTATCCAGTATGAATGAAAGCATTATTTTGGACAAGATCTTCTATGAATTGATCGCTTTTGTAATGAGTTTGTAAAATTTGTTCAAAATCTGGACATGTACTATTAAATAAATTTTTTTTATTCGTGTATCTCAGATATTTTAAGGTAGCTAACACATGAATAGCTAGACAACAGTATTTTGATGACAGCGGGGATCAGCGATTTCCAAGCACGAAGGAGCCCGAGATAAGTTATGTCACTTGTGGTCATGAATCGAATTGGCTACGACGTCCGATGTAAATGCAAGCAATACGTACTCCCACCGAGTCTCCTTACTCAATAATAAAGCAGAAAGTATTAAAATTCTATGCAACTGTATAAAAACATGGGTTACTCACGTTAACTCATGCTAATAATGTCTGTGTCTGTTAGTTTTAATGCATAAAAACCCTTGATTACACGAACATTGCTTTATAATATCTTTTGAAAATCGTGGAATAAAGAATAAATAAATAATATCTCCGTTTAACTAAAACGAATCCCAAAACACCAGTTTTAACTTTTAAAGCAACAACAGTAACTAAAGCTCCATTTGTGCCGTTTCTTCAATCGGTCCCGGTATTAGACAACTTGGACGTTCAATTGTACAAAGTTTTGATCCTTGACGACTTTCGAACAATCGTACATAATTATGAAACACTTGTACTTAAATTTTTGGTAAGAACTTCGTAACTTTTCGATTTTGGGTAACGGTATGGTAAGAATTTAATAATCTCTATTCTATTTTATTTTTGTAAGTAATTATTTCTAGGCATTTTCTTTTTGGAAAATATTAAGCCTAAACAATATCTTATGAATTTGCCTTGGGGATATTTATTTGTTTAATGTCGTACCCAGAAAAAAATGTCATACTAAAAAATATTATATACCTCATATATCTTAGGTCGTACCGAGGCTTATTCTATTTTTTCGTCTTTTTTCCAGTTATTTCTAATAGTAGATTTTTTAAGTGTTATTTTTTTTATCTAGTAGGAATTTTTAAGTTAGGTGTCGTTGTACCAATAAACATCAATATTTTCCAGAAAATTCATCTCAATAAATATAAGTACAGCATACCGAAGCTCGATAACAACCACAAAGTCAGGATTTTATAAAACACATTTCCTTTTAATTGTTGTTTTCCTTAATTGTTAATTTATTTGTTAGGTACCATGCCTCTAAATAGAATATGAACAAAAAGTTGCTCTAACGGTAGCAGTCTCAGGGCGCATTTATATTTTTTTTTAAATCTTAATCAGGTTTTTATTATGTAGATCAAAATGTTATAACAAACCTTTCTGCACACCCAAGGAATTTTACAGCAGACTCATTTAAAAACTGATTTTCATTAATTAAGTTCATTTATAAATATTATGCAAGAGAAAAGTTATATAGGTACACTCCAATAAATTGTTGGCATTTCTACTTTCATCGTAACGACCAAAGCCTTGTTAAAAAAATTGTGTTTAATAAAATTGTTTCTTTAGTTACAGTTACGTAAAATTAGTTACGCAAGCGTATTGTTATGAAATTTAACAGCTTCCAATTAAGATAAAGAGGGGGCAAATACTTCAGTAGTTCTGAAATGGACAATGTTTTATAACAATTCAGCGATTCAATACAATGTTTGATATGTTGCAATATCATCCTTCGCTTTTTTACTTTTTTGTGCTTGTCTGGCATCAGAAAAAAATTGAAGTATTACTAGCTACATGAAATTTATTTTTATTTATTTATTTTACTTTAATAGGCACTCAAGACAACTTACAAAGTTGCATTATAACTAACATTATCTGAATAGATACATATTAAGATCTAATAAAATTGCTCAAAAATTATGTGTATACAGCCTGGTCTACGTACTTACGTCTAATTATGGAAAAGCAGTACTCAATTTTTGAGTTTATAATTTAACAGTATTTAAAATAATGTGGTTTATAAGGAACATCAACATAAATAACACCTAAAATATAGTATTAAAAATAATCTTATGGACATAACTCCGTACATGTGCGCTAAAGTCTAACAAAGGAGTAGGCATAAAGGAATATATATTTAAAATCAATGAATCGTTAGAGCAACCTGTCACTATAGGTGATTCCCGTGTTCAGGTTAATTAATTTGCTACGCCAAGTGTTACATAAAAGGCTTGTGGCCAGCACTGTCTCTGTACAAATTTATGTCACGCTGCAAAACATCTATTTGTTTGTACTGAATTTAAGATATTGGCGCACGACAACAAAGTTCAATGCTATCTGATCAATTTTCAGGGTTTCTAGAGGTCTTCAACCTTTGTAAGTTCAAATTCATGGTAGCTAAGTAACCAAGAAGCGTAAACAAACATTTGTTTAATAAGCAACTAGATAATAATTAAATCAGTAATAGATATAAATCATATTTTTATATTTTTTAATGAATATGCCAACGATCGTTTTGCATGACTGAGGTAGAAAGTAACACTATTGTTTGATAAAAATCGTATTGTATTTGTAACTAGCTGTGCCCACGGGCTTTGCTCCCTGTAGGATTTTTGTGATAAAAACTATCCCATGTCCTTCCCTTAGTCTTAACGACATCCATACCAAATTTCATCTAAATAGGTTCAGTGGTTGAAGCGTGAAGAGGTAACAAACAAAACAAATATACAATCTCACTTTCGCATTTATAATATTAGTTGGGATAGTTGGGATTAGTTAAGGAAAATTGTCCTTTATGATGAGGTAGTTAAAAGCAATAATCGCAAAAGTCAAAGACCACGCTAGGAAATGGGAATTTTATCCACTCCACTTCCACTCAAGATAAGCAAGTTTATATTGTGATTCTAACCAATGACTTTTTGTTATTGGCATATCGAAAGAAAGATAAAAAGATAGTATACTAGCCGTACCCTCGGGCTTGGCTCCCCGTGGGAATTTCGGGATAAAGAGTACCCTATGTCCTTACCCAAGTCTCAAACTATATCCATATCAAATTTCATTCAAATCGGTTCAGTAGTTTAAGCGTGAAGAGGTAACAAATATACAAACTCACTTTCGCATTTATAATATTATTAGTAGGATAGTAGGAAAAAGGATAGTAGAATAGGATTATTATCATTCCTATTAGCTGTCGAAACAACTATGGCTTTTTAAAGTTTTGTCCAAAACTTGTCATACATTTTCCTACAGCAGGCCCGAATACAGAAGATATAATGCAATAATGCACTAAATCTGTGCATTGTTTATAGACAAAGTAGCAATAACCGAGAGCAACAGCTTCCGTATCATAAACGATAATTTACGACTTGTTCTGAATTATCCGGCGTAACTTATTGAATGCACAGTAAATCATTTGAGGTTATAACATAAACTCACATCTTATAAGAAAGTTATATACGCGCTCAATTATACGATACTAGCTGTGCCCGTGGGCTTCCCTCTTTTTCCCCCAGGGGAATTTCGGGATTTAAACTATTCTATGTCCTTAGATGGGTATCAAACTATATCCATTTCAAGTTTCATCTAAATAGGTTCAGGGGTTGAAGCGTGAAGTGGCAAAAAACAAACAAACAAATATACAAATTCATTTTCGCATTTATAATATTAGTAGGATAGAAAATAGGATAGAATACTTGTCATACGTCCCATGGCTCTACATACCACATTAAAGATAAAATCTTGATAGTTTATACAATTATATTGTTATTAATACACTAATACAATGCAATCACTATATTAATTGGGCCAATGGAGGATTTAAACAATGTGTTTAAGCTTATAAATAAGCTAAGGTAAAGCTTAGGTCGAGAACGTAGTTTTATTTATGTAAGATAACTTAAGCTTTTAAAGAGTAAATTAGTAAATGCACCCAGGAACCCCTAAGATATTTCCTAATACGTTCACATTACGTCTAGGCCAAATGTTCTTTTAAAAATCATTGATCACTTCGAATTACCGAAAAGAGACCATTTTCTCGCGCGATTTCTCCATAGACTTATTTATGTTCAGAAGCGATGGTTTCTGAGGTGGCAACTTAGTTGCTTAGTCAGCTAATGCTAATAAAAGTAGGGGTGCGCAGCGACGCGCGACGCATACCGGCGTCAGGTGCCTGGTAGGGGTAAAATGTCTGTTCTGAAAATAGTTGATCGCTTGATGCATATTTTAATAAAATATTATATAAGAGACTAGAAAGTTGAAAAGAATTTTAGTGTTACAAAGTTATTGTCGCGAGTGCAGCGGCTCGCCTAACAATATTGCCCTAACGCTTAAATATATAAGAATATACATATAATTCACATTAAAATGTCATTTCATCCCATATTTTAAATAGGTTCGAGAATGATTACTTATTGTATTTATTATGTGTAGTACTTATTGTATTTATCATTTGTTGGACGTATAGTATTTATTATATCTATCAGCTTGTAATAAAATTTCACTTTTATTAGTTGACTCTGAATACTAAAAAGGCTATAAAATAGATAGCGCTATGTATGTTCAAAGGCAGTTCACGTGCGTAGTGTAGAAAGAAGCGAGTATTTAGTGCAAGTCACTCGTATATTTGTATTTCCACTTTCGAAACGCACATTGTCCTATACTGTTTATATTAAACTCTATGTTTGCTTGTTTTTGTGTCGAAATTGGGACGAGTTGAGATTATGTTGCTTATGCAAGTGTATGGGATTTTTTTTAATGCTTGCACCATGGATTTTACAGCCATGGGATTCTTTTTAATGGTCCATTGTTTGAATAAATGAAAACGTAAGAAAAAGTTTTAATTGGTTTACTTTATTTGCACTAATTTTAACACCATTGCTGTCGGCGGTATAGTCGTTAAAAATAACTATACCACAAACTGTAATAAATTCTACGTAATGGGGCTTTACGCATGACATTATTTTTAAATTAAACAATTCATAATGTGGAATGTCCTCTATTGTTTCCTCATCTTTACAATTCAAAATTATTAATTCGTTTTTTTTTTGTTTACAGGTAAGGATGTCAAAATTGTATTGAACCTGTAATTGGTGAGTATTCTGGTTAAAATGGGGTCAGACTTATACCTGGATAGCAATAAAAATAGAGTAAAAGCGAAAATCGTGCGCAGTTATGAAGAAAACGCAGGAAAGCTTAGCGCTGAGAAATCGTAGAAGATTTTCTTATTTGGGAAAATTGCTGACTGATTTATAGAAAATAAATAGTTACTAAACCTTATATTTTCTGTTTTCATAAGAAAACGCAAACTTAGTAGGTTTATTAAAATGTAGGTAATTTTAGTTTGCCCGTCGTAGACCGTTTGGCACGCGATGTGACGTGTTTGGCAAGGCACGTCTACTATTCGATAGCCAATCTAGAAATTATTCGGAAGTCGATAGTTTACTAAACGATACCGTATCCTTACTTCCATACTGTTCTGTGAAAATGAGCTAGTGTATCTATAATAAGTCTTTATAGTTATGCAAAAATATTAAATATGATGCTGTTTGAGCGATTACTTCTTATAACTGGATATAAATATACATAATATATAAAGTCTAACCAAATATAATGAAACTATTTTAAGGGTAAATTCAGTCCATTATATTAAACAACTATCTCCAAGGAATACGTATCGATATATGAAAAGTAATTTTTGACCTTTCATACAAGTTGACCGGTCAGCTGATCCGAGTTTCTATGGAAAAATTATTTAGCCAAAAAATATTTTTCATATTTCGACGTATGTTTCTTGGGGAAAGTTGTTCACTATCACGGGCTGAATTCCCACTTTAAATAGTTTCAGTATTTTATTAGACCTTATGTACCTATTATTTTTTTCTACATACTATGTAACATATATGTATGATATTACTGCCCACGTACGTAAATACCTTATTAGTAGACATTATTTTGCATTATAGGTCATTTAAAATATTTATGGTATGTTTGACATTACTCACTGGGTCGAAAATAACCTGTTATTAAGCATTGTTGACATAATGACATTTTGTTGTTAATTGATTTTAATAACTCGTTCACAAAATTATTTTTGATGCAGTTTACACTACAATATACATGTCTTAGGTCTAAAAAGACGACAAATAGGCAGTTAATTATCAAGTGATACAAATATCCAAAGATAAATAAATTACTTTTGACGTGATTGAGACATGAAGGTATATACATGTTAAGGGGTAAACAAAGTCTAGGACCTTAATAAGACCGTAAGGTCATTTTCAGTGATATGGTTAGCGTCAATTTAAATGGCGTTCTTTTTTATAGTGAAGGGGAAGTATCTCTTAGACACCGTGTCTATTTATAGATTATTTGGAAAAATCCCTTGACGGAAATGGCGGATGTGCCCAAGGGAATCACTAATGAGGCATTATTATATTCTTCTTTAAGTATCACGACACGGCGTACAATATTAGGTCAAACTATATTTAGCGTTTCGTAATAGGCCAGTGTCGCGAAACAATGGGTAACAAACAATAGTTGTTTACGTTCTTATTCTTAACATTTTAGTTCTATTTTCATACATATAATAAAACAGTAAAAAAGTGTGTCTGTACACTAAAAATATTACTCAAAAAAAATTGGGGTCGATGGATATAAAGTAATTTCGAAGAATTAAAAAAAAAAAATCTGTCTGTTTGCCTGTTGTACACGCTAATCTTCGGAAATCTTCGGAAATATAGCCGTTAAGCCTGGCAACATATAGGGTACATATACTTGATTTTGGAAAATGGAACACCTGATGCTGGACAATAATAATGGTCTAGTCGTCTAGTCTAACTATAAGAAATATTAAAAGACGCCTTAGCTAAATTTGTTCTGCCTGAGCGTTTTTGAAGTCATAAAGTCCACGTGAACGAAGTCGCGGGCTTAGGCTTAATTAAAACATGTTGTTTTCATTTGATTGGTGGTGGCTTTTTTTTATTAAATTTTAAAACCGAATAAACACAATGCAGAAACTTTTTTTTGTAATTTTGTGTAATTTGTCTCTAGAAAATAGTATTTACATACCGGCCAATGCCCGTTATTAAGTAATCAGATGTAATGCGCCTGCTCAGACAAAACATGCTCCATTTTCACAGTTTTCTCTTGCTCCGGACGCTGAGCGAAAGTGCAATTTGCTCTTAGAAAGCTCTGCACAGTATTCTTTCAATCATTACTAATATCATTACATGTTTGAATAATCGTTCTAATCTTAGTGATTATAATGTAGTTAGATGCATTGTAATATATAAATAAATAAATATATACTGACAAATTACACTGATTGAGCTAGCCTCAAAGTAAGTTTAAGACTTGTGTTATGGGATACTAAAATAAAGTAAAAATAGGTATTTAAAAGTTGATCAATCTGTCCAATAAAAACAAGAAGTGGGTACACTCGATGATCAGCGGATTAGCAACGAGCTGAGTTAGGTAGGTAGCCTACCAGGGTAGGTTTCAAACTTTCGGAGACTGCGCAATAATTTGATAATTTTTTATTAATAATTATTTTTACGGTTACGTATGATCACGATTTATTATGTCCGTGAGTGATTTACCAGTCAGCCTGTAAATATTATCTTTATTCCTAAAATTAAAATATTACTATTAGTTATGCAGTATACATTTTTTATGTAAATGTTGTATCTATGAATAAGTGGTAAGTATAACATATCATTAGACTTTTTAACCCTTTAACCGCGAGCGTCGCATATATGTGACAAACATTGTCGGGCCCATTCCGCGAAGTTCACATATTTGTGACAAAAAAAAGCTCGTATGGCACATAACTTACGTATCCATATCCGTTTTTGGTTGTAGATAGGTATGTTAGATTTACCATGTCTCGCTCTGGGGGCACGACAACTGATATAAAGTCTCGCGGTGAAAGGGTTAACATATCACACGAAGCTCTTTTTGCTCTTTCCGCCATTGTTTACTTACCTTCCATATTTCATCAATCATACCATACTCGTATTCTTCATCCGTATCAAAGTAAGCATTGATAAACTATCCGTTAATAACACAGTTACTCGTAACCAGCTGCAGTACATCGATGCATTTCATAATAAGTCATTGTGCATTTATCAACGGTGGCACTGCTTTAACGTAGGGTTGCCTTCTAAATATTTATTCAGAAACTAGGTCTTTTGAGGCACCTTTCACATCAGTTTTCACATTATCCATCATAAATATCCGCAAGCTTCCACTTATCACTGATGGAAACTATAAACAATCTCCATGCATCCATACTTATTCTATTGTTTTTGTATGTAATTGTGTTTTTTCATAGTACAATAAAACTATTACAAACAAACAAACAAACTTATATTACAAATTAAAGTTTTTCCAAAAATATATCTGCCTGATCGCCTGTACTAACTCGGAAAATCCTGGTCAAATTTTGGTGCAGTTTTTACTATTATAGATTTTCATGGGAACGTTCATATGTGAACATTAACGTACATTATATCAACCTTCTCGAGAAAATCTTCAAAATTTAACATTCATAACATGCCTAGCAGGGATTTTCCACAAATAATTAAATATAACTTAATAAGGCGCTAAAATGCACATTACTTTTATAAATATATGTTAACTACCTAGGCCTATGTCCAGCAGTGGACGTTATGCGGCTGAAATGACGATGATGATGTAACCTACGTAAAGGCAGATAAATCTATGAAAGACACCATTTAATATTTTGAGAGCTCGGTTGGCAGCCCTACTATAATGGTTATTTACGATCGATACGTTATCAAATGTTTACTTTTAAGTACAATAATGCACTGTTAGGGTCGAAGTGATAAGCTGAGTTTTAGGGTCGATAAAATAGGCGTGAAAATGGGAACAGAGCTTGAGAATTATGAAAAAACCGTTATGAAAAGTACTTATATCGTTTTGGATAGATAAACATCTAACTTCCTAAATACAGAATAAGTGGTTCCTTCCTCTTGTGTACCTATCTTAATCTTTTACTTAGAGATTATTTTAAAATTGAGTATTCTTTACGTCGTTAACAAAAAATGCTAAAAATAAGGTTATATTAGACTTTTAGGGAAGCTATTCGCTGCGTTTTTTTTTTAAATATATATAGGTACACGTGCACCTACCTACCTATTCCAAAATTCTTTTGATTTTGGTACTCTTTGTTTTAAGAATGGTAAATATATTCTCTTACTTGCCTACTGCGAGAGTCAAGGTCGTGCTCCTGCAGTAGAGACAAAAAAACCTTATGATGAATTTTATGTGTTGTCTGTATACATTTACAGTGTAAATAAATTAATAAATGTGAAAAAAAGGTTATTACTTACGTTTAAAGCTACGCTAAATAATCTCAATGACATTTATTTTGTCATGATGGTTATTTTCGCTACGTTTTCATAAGATATTATCTAATAAATATTTCCATTAAATCATTACAAGTGCAATATAATTACACAAGATCCATTAAGTTTGGTTTCTTTGAAACCAAATCGGCTTTAGCTATTGAAATTCGATACTGATGTTTGGAGTTTGTAACTGAATATATCTGTTGATGAATACACGACTCTCTTTCGCGTTGAATCTTCGGATTAAAACAGTATAGCACTCGTTAAATAAATGATGAGGAAACGTCTAAACATAGTAATTCATCTTTCATCGCCTTAAAGAAGTGCGTGTATTCGTCATACTCCTTTTTCACAAGAATTATTTGTTTAAGAAAAACTTCAACCAAGGAAAAATGTTAGACTGAGTGTTGGTAACTAATGGCTTACCCTACTCTACAAAAAATAAAGAAGGCCTGCTTTTACCCGATTGATAGCTCAAGCAAATTGAGGTCTGATATTGCTAAATTCACAGAGCTGTTAACCCGACCCGCACTTTGGATAATTTAACAAAATCTCTGATGTTACTCAGAATTCTTCTAGAATTTTCTGGACCCTTATTAAATATGTATGAGAGGTCGAATACTGAGTGTGGACATTTGGACTGGACGCCAGCAATACAACTGACCCCTGTCAGAAAATGGCTGTCCCAATATATAGATGGCGCTGTACTCACTTTTTGGTAACACAGACTTTGAACCTCTCATAAATCTGCGGACCCGCATAAGTCTCCTGAGGTGTGTTTACGAAAGGGTATCTTTTATTTATAAGGAGACTCCAAACAGGTCTTATTTCTTGATTTAAAAGAATGGTTCCTAAAAAAGCCATAAAATAAACAAGGATAATAATATGATATCTTAACAATAATCTCATGATAGCTAACTCAAAGTTTATTTAGAAATCACTTTCATCTTATTAGAAATGGCCCATTAAATGCTCTAGATTATATCTTATATTATAATACTCTTTAAGGAGAATATTATGTAGTTATGTATATAGATACCAGTCATCACGTATATCAGACATTTCGTTACGTGAAGATATAAGTACCTGCTTGATAGTTTTACTTTTGCTGACATTACTAAATAATAAGCTCGTACCGTTCTAAATGAGCTTCATAAAGTTAACCTATATTTTTAGCCTAATAAACTGTGTATCTTGAAAAGTTTACGATCACGGCCATCCTGCAAACGTAGCAGATAGAGTAATAACCGGAAAATGTAGGTAACCGGTATTTTTTATAATAATTTTTAAAGGCTGGGCACGTACGCAATCGTTCCAATATTTCAGGCCAGGATGTAAACATCGCGATTCAGGGTACAACGATGGTTGAACACGAGCCAAATAGTGTTTGTTGCTTGGTGGCGTATTTGCAAATTAGGTGCCCCGGGCGTTAAAATTTTGGTCTAATAACGCAACGATAGAAGGAATTTTCACATTAACGAGCCCACATTAATTTTTACAAAATAGTAATAGTAAATACTTACTTAACTCGTAAAGACCCGATGGCATTTATAAATGCCAACGTTCATTGTCTTTCTATTGTAAAAAATATTATTATGGTATTTTTGAACTAACGAGTAAATAGAATAGGAAAGAAAGTTGGTGAATCTGTTGTCTGCAATCATAGACCTAGAAATATTTTTACGTCCACCGTCGATAGTACTTGAAAGTAGTTTTTTTTTGCCAGGCAAAAAACTTGTGAAATAATAATCGCGAGGTCTAAGTTCGCGGCGAGTCTCTAGTAGACATACTTTTGGATGAGAAAAGATCAAAGTTTTTTGTCAGCTTAGCGTTAATATGACGCAACTTAAGATTCTCAGAGCGATTATGACGTCAATTATTTTGACATACTTGGGTCTACTTTCGGGATGGCAATATATATCGCTTTTTATATCTGGAGCACAGAGCGTTAAAAAAAAAAACGACGGGTTGCACTCTGGGAGTGCCGGCAGAAGTGAAAACTTGAATATTAACGTTGTGCATTTTTGATATTTTGGAATGGTTAGGGAATAATTTTGCACGAATTGCTTTAATTATCAGTATAAAATATTTCAAATCTTTTCTGAATCACAGTCTGTCACAAATGTCACAAGCATGACCAAATTCATTTTCAACAAAATCATTTTCAAATACACAGCAGTATGGCCACTACACAGACGGTCGAGCCATCAGCTGTCACCATCCATGGATGCGCGTAGCACGCTGTAACATAAACACACACGAACATTCGCGCAAGCGCCCTGCGCCGTCTTACGAATTTTCGATCAGGTCACGTGTCCTGACGCGAGTTTAAAATTTTTTACCCATTCCAAAAAAAGTGCACAACGCCGCTAAAGAAGTTTTCACTCCAAAAATAAGTAAACTTTTGAATATGCAGTATAAGCCTTAGAATTCTGCACTACTGATCCGTCACTTGTATAATAAATATGTACATACTACCTACCATTACACCCATCGTCCTTCACAGACACACCGCCCCGGGCAAAGGATATTTTTCAAAAGAGAAATACGTCACTGCGAGTACTCGAATAATCTCGCTTGGTGTTGGCCTACTGAATACTAAGTTGTGTATGTTTTAGGTTACTACGTGACTAAATCAGCGGTGTCTATTGTTTGACGTATCTTGTTTGAATGGCTGCAGCGAATCCGGAGTTGGCTTTTACAGCACGTAGATCTGAAACTAATGCTTTATTTTGATTTACCCAATTACTATGGGATTAGAATTGTTGAATAAAATTAGGTAATACGTCTTGTCTAGCTATTTATACGTCAATTCATGTGGTTGACGATAGATTAAGAGCGATCACAGAATAAATACTAGTACTTATGTACGTAGAGCGATGTAGAATGACTTGTTGACGCTACGTTGACGAAGTGAGACATATGCTCAGCAGCGGTGAGCCAAAAAGAAGGCTTAATATGATGATGTTTATGATGAGTGATTTATTTTGACAATAGTGACCGATAAATTTGATATAAACTTTGATAAACACCGCTATAAATAACATAACATTGATTCCTACAGCTATAATAATGTAGTGCTTCCCGAATGAAAAATGACAAAACTGTCCTGACTATCCTATATAACAATTTTATGAAATTATGAAACTTTGTTCAAAGAATTTCAAAATTAACAAACTTGCCCACATTTTCCGCGTAAAGACAAAGTGTAGTAATTGAAAAATGGCGAAAAATGTGTGCATCGCTACAAGTAGGTACAACTTTGGGGACGGGAAACTTTTCAATCGAGACCACTTTGCCGGGAGGAAGTTCAGCCTTTGAGATAGAACCTATTTTGGTAAGCAAATTTTGAACTTGCTAGGGGAAAAACATCCCAATTGCTTTGAGTGCAGCGCAGTGAAATGTTATGGGAATTGTGTCAGTAATATTCGTATATTAACCCAGTTTTACACAAATATATTTTTAACTTACAATACGTCCCCTTTTATGAAAATCAAGGATAGAGGACTGGATTATTTCATGCAAAATAAAACCATTTCTGCATTATCAATTTAAGGTATTCAAATTAAGAAACAAGATTCACTTTGTTCATGGATTGTCAGTTTAGGGGACAATTGAAACCAATTAGTTTTTTTTTTTGGAAAGTGCCTGCAATGTAAAATATAAATTTCCGAGGAAAGCCGACAAAGCTTTCTTTTTTTAACTAAATTTAATAGCATATCATCACTTATTATTAGTTACATGACCCCCATTAACAGAATAGCGAATTCCCATACGAATATTACTAATAAAATATTCAGAGAGTTACCTCAACTTCGATCTATCTCGGGAAGTCCTCGGAGACCATAATTTGAGAGGAAATAATGAAACGGTATAAGTTTCGTGGTTATGTTTTATTCAGGAGCCTGTCTTGTTTCTAGAATTTTATTTGGGAACGACAGCGGCCATTTTTATTTTGCTGTGTCTTTAAGTTAAAATCATTTAATGATATCGATGTCGCCGTTAATAGTGAATATTTTGTGACCTACCTCTACTTCATTATATGAACTCTAGATAGATAATAAAGTTAATTAACTCAATATTAAAGACTATACCTAATGTTACTCGTAAACTTATATTCTAAAGACCGCACAGACCAAGCATTAAAGTAAAATATCTATAATCACGCTGAAATAATTGTTGATATCTAAAAAATACTAATCAGGTCGGTACTTATTATAAATATTAAAAACAGACTTTACTACATGATTTCTAGTAATATTTTTGTGCACATTCCTTGTGAGGTTACTTTGTTAAATACACACTATTGTTTATACGTATTTTCAAACGTGGAACATTAGTCTTTTGTTGCAAATAACCTTCTAGCGGTCGCTTTCCTCTCTTCATTAACTTTTCTTTCAAGAGACAAGTGGAAATCCGTACGTGTAGCCTCCGCTTTATTTTGTTTTCGAATTGTATTCTATTTCTTGGCTTTTAAGGTTCATTTTTGTAAGTATTAAGGGGATCGAATATTTGCTTGGAGTACTTGATTTTGGGATTGTTTAGATTGGACAGCCATAAAGTCTGTCTATTTTATGGTGTTTGCTTTGTGAAAGAGCAGCGAAAAGTGTTTGCGAATGGGAACAAAGCATGCTCTATCATTTGACATAATTCCGTTTTAGCACTTGTAATATTAACTTATCAGTTGAAATTGATATTTGAACAGGCTTCATATATTCAAAGCATCGTTTTACACAGAATCTACATTGGCATTAAACTGACAGCTTAAAATAAAATGAAAGAATTTTAAGCATTATTAGATTTAAACTAGATACGCTTTGAAAGAAATTTTAGCCTCTTTAAAATTACATATAGAAATTCAAAGAGCGTTCACCTTGAATTTTTCTTCATGTTTATATTTATGCAAATGTATTTGTTATCATACAAGTTTTCCTAGTGGAAGCCTGTCAGTTATCAGTTTGGCGTATGGTGTTGTGTGTTCGTAACCATTTTCCTACGTTTATTCACATCGATCGGACGTATCCATTGCGTGGTCATTAACGGGAGTGCTTTTGAATTGCGTGACTAAATAAATACCCAATTTAAATGTGTATTTTTCAGTGAATATGTTGTAAAAGTGACTGAAAGTGATGAAAATGTTCACGTCGTCGCCTCGCAGAAAGTCGTGGACAGTCATTGTTGAAAAACATTTCAAAAGGAGGAGTTCTAAGGATGACATAGGCAAAGAGACTCATATTGGCTCACCTCTGGTCGATGAGGTAATTTTTTTTTTATTTAATTTTAAAGTCCATGGATAAAACTTTCTTTTGCCCTTGAAATGGAGCCAATTTTATCACCAACAGATTACAGCTGCGATTTGGATGTCATTTTATATATTGATACCAGTTCGTTTTTTTTTCAAATAACATTTTTTGCCTTGAAGCTATTTTATCAAATATTTTCATGAAATAAACATGTATCTACGTTTTGTAACGAATTTAATACAATGACAGTAAAGCATATTGCATGAATTAATAACAATGCAATGGTAGGGGGACCTGTAAATCGTTTCGCTTTAGAATCAATCGATTGCTCTACTTTTCAAATAGGTATAAAACAGAACGTTGTCACAGATATCACAATAATCGTTGAATACATATTCTTTTACTATTGTGTTAAGGGTTAAAATTGTACGCATTTGAAATGAAATATTTAGAAGATTTGGCGCGTTCGCTAGTTAGGAAGCGCACACGCATTTTTCTTTGACAAACGACCAATATTTTAAGAGTTTTAATAATTAACAGTAATTGATGTTATGCAAAGTCACAGATAAAAAGATTAAAATCAGATACTGTTTCTTTTTTTATTATGAGGAAAGGTCTCTGCTTTTTGTTAAAATTAGATGCAGGTTTAGGCGCTAATAGAAAAAATATGATTGATTCTAGAAAAATCTTTAAATTTTTTAAAAGTACATTTAGTTACATGTTCGGAACATGACACAGACACTAATATACAACATCGAAGGGACATACATACCCGTAATAAATCCAAGTATGGGCTATACTAGACCACTTTAGTATAATGAAAATAAAATAACAGTAAAAAACAAAACAATAAACGGCATTTCCATAGAAATGTGTGCAGCCGCAATTTGTATGGGAATGCCGATTTTTTTTTTGGTTTTTTGATATTATGTAAATTTCAAGGCTAGCCGCGTAATTTTATTTTTCTATGCTCCATAATGGGCCTGTAGCTACTGAAAAATATTAATTTACAGCCTCGTAGCGACGTAACTCCTACAAAACCGTTTTTTTCCGCTTATCGTAACCCAATTACATTTAAAGTCGCAAATTGTAGCCTATTGGGGGTAACGCACATACACGTCTCATTTTACTTTCATGATAAGGTAGTGATAAAGGTTTCGTGTTTCTGTAATGGAAGGTCACTCAATTAATTTGCTATTGCTCTAATAAAAAGTTTGACGACTAGTTGTAGTATATAAACCTTCATGATAATTACTCCTTAGGTCGGGTTTGGCTCAATCTGACTATACCTAAATTCTTTTGACTGACTTTCGAATAAGGGGAATGTTTTTCAAATGTTTTTAAAAATTGTTGAATAATAGAGAATAATTTTATGATAACATTATGACAAATAATATTATGAATTAAAAAAGTAGACGAATAATGGTATACCCTATGGCTGTGTGTTTCCTTCGATTCCCTGTCTCTAAATGGTTAAATTATGTAGTTTGACGTTTGTGAAGTTCTCGTTTGATTTGTTCTTGATCTCTATTTTTAAAACAACGAGCCATACATACACGAAGTGATCTTGTTTTTCATTTTGTGATATCGTATGATTATAACTCACAGACTTCATAAAGTTAATAGAAAAACTGTGTTGTTGTTGCATGTGTTGATTTTTAAATTTATTTTCTTATAACACCAATTATAGTAAATTATAGTAATAAACCAGTATGTATGTCTCTACATTGCTTAATTATATAACATACTTTTTATAATGAGTTTTAAATCTAAATCAATATTTTCGATTATTATGCTGTCATATTTTGAAAAGATATTATGTTTTTTATCTTCATCGGTACTTTTAGAACACTCGAGATAATATGAATATTTTCTACGTAAGTATATAACGTCATTTGAATGTATAAATATTAATATGATTACAATTCATAAAAAAAAATCATTTTTAAGCACAGCGATTAGTTTTTCTAACTAATATACTTAGATAACTACTTTAGTCTAATTTTAATTTAAATATTGTTACATAATTCGATTACACTTGGAAACTTTTTTAAAGAAAACATAGTTCACCATCTTCAGTACAGTACGAAACATAGAATTTTTATGGCATCCTTGAATACGTGAGTGTGCTGTGTGACATATTATTGCCAGTCTACATTCGAGCCTTGGGATTATGTCATATCTACCATAAATTGCTAATAGCATTATATCATAATGCCATAGCTGTATCATTAAATAACCAGTGAGTAACTGCTTTCCTTATATGTTTGTATTGTGTATCTTATTGTCTAACTGTCATACTGAAATTTAATTTGATGTGCTTTTTCTACGAGTATGTAGGTATTTTCAAAAATTATATGCAATGATCCAATAATTTGCAATATTCACAAACTTGAAAATCTTGCTTCTAGAAAAAGTTATACCTATAATTATTTACATTAAATAGTATAGGTAAGTATTTTACGTAACTATGTACAAATTATTTGTGAAATAAATGGGATTTTACATAGGAATTTAATTTGTACTTTGTACTTGTTCTTTACATGGGTTTTCATAACATAATTGTATTCAAAGTATTGATTCATAAATACCTGTTTATTATCCTCATAGGAAAAACACGCTCCGGAACGTTTAAGCAAAATTTATAAATAAAATTTATTTAGTCACATAGGTACATATAAATGATTAATTAGGTCAAATTAACCTGTTTTCTATATTCGTGCATGACATATTTACCTAAAAGTATTTAAGTTTTAAGGTAGATATAATGTAAAATTAATTGTTTTGATGTAATTTCATTACTAGCGATTTAATTATTTTTAAATTTTTGTGTTTTATAACAATGACGCAAATGATAACACATACCTATCTAATTTGAATATCAGTATTTATTGTAAGTTGACGTTTTTGGAGAATATGCTGCAGTACAGTTTGTTGCCGCTTCTTCTGCACTTGCGGTTAGGAAGCGGCAATAGACTTAACTGTAAGTAAATGATCTGACGTCACCAACTACCTATTATGAAATCAAAGAAAAATTTAAAAGACCATCTTTTTTATTTGTATCATTTGATTATCAAATGATACAAATGAAAAAGACTGACTTTTACTCTGACTTTGATTACTTAATCAAAAACAAAACAGTAAACCCAAATTTTATCGCACAAAAGTACGAGAAATAAAACCAAAACCCGTTTCTACGATAATTATTGTATTATTATAAACAGTTTCTTTATATGTTATCGTTATAGCAAATAGTCATAGCATTTTGTCGGCAGCTAAATAGTTAAAGACTAGCATTCCTAATATTCGTATGACCTACTAGCATTTATTTCAAGCGTAGGTAGGTACGTTATGTATCTGACTTCATGAGTTGATCATAGGCATGCGAATTTCTCAGGGCATAATATCTCGTGATATTTATCAATAATATTGGCCATAAACTTTGAGTTACGACCAGCTGGTGACTTTCGCAGCGCTATTTTCATCACTATAAAAATGTTTCTTGATTATCGTGCTTCTATTATTGGATTTACTTCTTCTTCTCCTCGTGTGTGTTAACACTAGTGTCAGAGTTTTAAACCGCCTTAAAGGCCTCTGACATGGTTTTAGGTAACGACCAATGTCAAAGACAGTGACCGGGACCGACGGCTTAACGTGCCCTCCGCACGGAACAAGCACGGATCATTTTACTTATCGGACAATCAGGTGATCAGCCTACAATGTCCTAACCAAACTAGGACAACAACACAAAGTCGTTGCCCCCGCCGGGAATCGAACCCGCGACCTTCGGGTATGAGCCGAACGCTCTAACCACTACACCACGGAGGCAGTTTAATTGGATTTACTAATGACTAATTACTGGTAGGTACTCTGACTGCGACGTTCAGGGGAGTTACTCTATTAAATAATACTTTAGTCTTACGATAGTGACGTCCTATTTATATGTCAAACCAAATTAGAATTTATCGACATACATTAGGGCTCAATGTTGCTGGACACTGAAACGCGGATACGCAGTATCGTCCGTCTTGCTTACCGCTTTTGGAGTAACCCCCAGTTTTCCTAGGATACTTGTATTCCAACCCTCACCATATTGATTTTATTTATAGCTCAAATATTTATTTTCTTCTTAGTTCCGTGTCTGTACGAGTATATTAAATTGCAATCGCAATTGTATTAATCAGATTTATTAAATCAACTGCAATCAGTGTATATGAATAAATTCCTTAATTAGTTTTTATCGGTAAAGTTTTCGTCAATCATTGATTCTTTATAAAGTACTCGTAGATTTACGAGTTAAAACGATACTTTTAATTTTCTACTAATAAACAAAGGGTTTTTTACTATATCAAAGGGTGTTCGCTCGCGCAGACCAAGATAATATAATTACTAACGTAACAGATACCCAGCTATTGGAGGGCCTGTAAGTAGGCAAAACTGGAGTTACGGAGCAGGCACACAGAGATGGCAGCACACACGAAGTGCAAAAACGTGACAAAGAAAGTGTTGAATACGCTTTAAAAATATTTATTTCGTTTTATATTAGACATATTTGATTAATTAGAGTACTTCTTCATTTAAATAATAGTACTAAAATATTGCTGTCTATATCTATTCTATACATATAATAAAACAGTAAAAGAAGTGTGTCTGTACATTAAATATATTTCCAAAAAGAATATTGGGGGCGATGGAGACATAGTAATAGAGTAAGAATTAAAAAAAAATGTTTGTCTGTTTGTTTGTCTGTTTGTCTGTTCGTCTGTTTGTCTGTATGTCTGTTTGTCTGTTTGTACACGCTAATCTCCGGAAATACTGGACGGATTCGAATGATTTTTTTTTTGTTATATAGCTATTAAGCCTGGGCAACATATAGGGTATAAATGATTTTGGAAAATGAAACGCCTGATGCAGAACCACAATGGTCCAGCTAAACTATAAGAGATATAAAAATGTCGCCTTAGTAAAAGTTGTTCAGCCTGATGAGCATTTTCCAGAGACATAAAGTCCACGCGAACGAAGTCGCGGGCTTCAGCTAGTGTTTTTATAAATATTTATAACGCCATCTAGTGACTAGGAAGAGAAATAATTATGTTTATATGACGATAATAATAAATAATAATAATAATAAATATATAAGGGCAAATTACACTGATTGAGTTAGCCCCAAAGTAAGTTCGAGACTTGTGTTATGGGATACTAACTCAACGATACTATATTTTATAGCAAATACATATATAGATAAACATCCAAGACCCAGGACAATTTGAAAAAGGCCATTTTCCAACTTGCCCTGACCGGGAATCGAACCCGGGACCTCTGGGTGGCGGACTAGCATGGTGACCACTACGCCACGGAGGTCGACGATGGGTAGGCATAGCGCGTTATTATCATGGTCTAGATCTTACTATATAAAGAAAATAAATGACAACAGCCTAAATTAACACAAATACTAGTAATAGATCAATAAACATAACGCCCAATGTGTTACAAGGCCTGACCTTCACGGTTACTACCGTGATAAAAGCGCGTTATATGGCCTAATCCCTTGTGTGTGACGTCACCTAATGACACTAACGATGGAAACACATTTGTTTGAGTGCTGTTGTGTCCGACAAGAAATATTGGTTGTGAAGCTTCACATTATTGATGGCTGGAAAAAGGGTTAGTACTCGTCGATCACTGGCAATTATGTTACTGTACTAGCTCACAAGAACATTTAAAAAAATATTAATACTTTAAAACTTTATACAACGTGCAGAGGACATACCCGTAATAATTTGAACCACGGGCAATACTAGATTACTTCCTCTTCTTCTTCTTTTACAGCCTAATCTATCCACTGCAGGATATAGGCCTCCTCCATTGCACGCCATTCCTCCCGATTTTGCGTCTTTCTTTTCGATAGTGGACCGGCTGCTTCACTGCTGACTAGATTACTATAAAGTGTAATAAAATTAAAGTAACAGTTAAAAAACGACGTTTCCATGGAAAAGTCTCCAGCTGCACGGGCAATTTGTATGGGAATGTCGATTTTTTTTGGAATTTTGACTGTTTTTAATTAGTTTCATACTATAGTGATCTTTTGTAACCCGTGGTTCGAAACGGGTATGCCCTTTTTATGGTGTCTATAAAATTAACTTTAATATGCAACAAAAGATATACATATGGACGGGATAACATGTGGTTTTGTTACTGTTCGGTTGCCATGACAGTTGTGAGCACGCAGGTGTTGAAAACAGCTGTTCTGCCAAAGTTGAAAGGTGTTCCCCATGGCTTGAGTTTGGAGATAAAAAAAATAATAGCCTTGCTATAATTTCTTCTTACGATATTCAAAAGTGTGCTTCGTAGTTGATAATAAAAAAAGCGATAGTTACAGTCAATATATTTTTTGCATCTATACTACACATTTTTTTTTTACACTTACACTAAAACGGTAGTGGATACTATGTTTTTTTCCCCTCAATATGTATCTTCTAATCTAGTTTTGTAAGGAGACTTCCGAGTTTATCTTGCCTTACAAAACAATACTCCATCCTACTCTGTAAATGATTATATGCATTATTCTGAAAATAAATACACATTATTATCGGTATTAAGGCCCATGACCCTCGAGTTATCAATCTAAAAAAGTTCATTTGAGATCAATGTTACAGTATACTGCATTATACACAAAAGAAGTTCACTGCATTTCACTTGTAATTTTTTCTGTAAAAATTAACTAACACCCGAAAAAAATGTGGTGTTTTAAGTTAGATATTTGGGATTAACGTTTAAAAGTCTGGGCTGAACCTAGCAAAAAAAAACGACGGGTTGCACTCTGGGAGTGCCGGCAGAAGTGAAAACTTGAATATTAACGTTGTGCATTTTTGATATTTTGGAATGGTTAGGGAATAATTTTGCACGAATTGCTTTAATTATCAGTATAAAATATTTCAAATCTTTTCTGAACCACAGTCTGTCACAAATGTCACAAGCATGACCAAATTCATTTTCAACAAAATCATTTTCAAATACACAGCAGTATGGCCACTACACAGACGGTCGAGCCATCAGCTGTCACCATCCATGGATGCGCGTAGCACGCTGTAACATAAACACACACGAACATTCGCGCAAGCGCCCTGCGCCGTCTTACGAATTTTCGATCAGGTCACGTGTCCTGACGCGAGTTTAACATTCTTTACCCATTCATAAAAAAAGTGCACAACGCCGCTAAAGAAGTTTTCACTTCAAAAATAGATGACGGATTTTAAGACGTTCGTTAGTTCCACTACTCATCACTGGGCGGCTTTTTGACAGTCATGATTTTTATAACTGCCTCCGTGGTGTAGTGGTTAGAGCGTTTGGCTTATACCTGGAGGTCGCGGGTTCGATTTCCAGCGGGGGCAACGACTTTGTGTTGTTGTCCTAGTTTGGTTAGGACATTGCAGGCTGATCACCTGATTGTCTGATAAGTAAGATGATTCGTGCTTTGGAGGGCACGTTAAGCCGTCGGTCCCGGTCACTGTCGTTGACATTGGTCTTTACCTAAAACCATGTCAGATGCCTTTACGGCGGTTTAAAAACTCTGACACTAGTGTTAGTCACTAACACACACGATAAGAAGAAGAATTTTTATTAAATTTGCTTATCAAATAAACTTTTTAATTTTATTGAATTAATTTGCAACATATTATATTATATTATAAAAACGACAACTTGAATAGAGTAAGAAAAAAACAAATATGCTATTAAAATATGATACAGGATAATAAATATTAGTTAATGAATAATGTTTTTATTATAAGAACATTTGTATGTATGAAAACACATACGTACCTACACGAAACTATTTACTACAATATAATTTAACACATAGGTAAATACCTATTTTATACTAAACGCGGCGAGATTTAATATTTTCGTAATTATGTTTAAAGATACTAAAATCAACAACACTATTATTTTTTATGAATATTACTAGCGATTATAGTAGCGTGCTAATTATACACCACAGAAATCTCTTCGTGTCTTTAATTAGTAATGATTTTTACATATTTATTCAAACTACTCAAATGTACTTATGGTTCAACGAACTGTAAAATACTTCATCTAAGACGTAGAAGTGCATCAGCAAAAACAAATCGAAATTTTAATGGAAAGTTAAATACATAACTGTGTACAGATTTTTTTATACGTACACATTGATATACGTATGATTTGATAATTAATAAGATATTGAAATATAGATGAATAGTTTCGCCCCGCGGTGATATTTGCTTAAAGTAGCCTTTGTGTTAATAAAGGGTGTCAGCTTCCTGCATTCCAAATTTTATCAAAATAGGTCTAGCCGTTTGCGCTTGAAGACGTAACAAGGATATACACACACACAAACAATCACAAGCTTACGCCTTTATAATATAAGTGTGATAGTGTAATAATAATTAAAAGTCAAATAAAGCGGTCAAACAAATTAGCATCTCAAAATTATCTATAATCCTTTAATCTTTTCCTATAGAACGTATCTGTTACAACTGTTGATTGTATCGGACGCGTCCCAATTTGTAAATTACAAGAAAGACCGGTTAATCTGCATAATTGCTGGATTGTAGTGTGTCAGGCTAACAAAGGTTTCTCTAGCCATTGTGTTTTGTTCCCAAGCCGTTTCTACAGATGAGATTTCAATTGATCTTTAGATTGCACGCGATTTAAGACGATTTAACTTTTATCTAAGTTTTGTATTTGATTTAGATTGGCATCAGAAAGCTTCGATAGTTTTCTTTGCCGGAGAGAAAAATAAATTAAAATTTAGATTAATAACTTATGGTAAGTGATTAATTTAAATTTTATATTTCTACTACTAGATTGTAAGTACATAGTTTAGTCGTGAGGGTCAGATTTTGAGCTGTCTATAATTCCTAATAAAAGAAATTACAAATTGTCGGTTTCAAAATATATAAAAGGTTTTTATGTTAATTTCTATTAACTGAGTTTTTGGTATTATTCCTTTGGTGTATCATGTATCCTTAATAAGAGTTCTACTTGTTGTAAATGTAATTATAGATCTCGATTTTTTATTTTATTTTAACAAACAAGTTAGTGTGAATCGCTTTGGAAAGTTTATTTTCTCGTACGAAAACCGCTTCCCAGTGAATTTGTTTATGCCAAGTTTACTACAACATACAAGGATGTACGATCAGGAAGAAAACAATTTGTATACTCTTTTTTTTTCTATCATTATCCATATTTTTTTTAAATACTTGGAGTTTTTTTTCTTCTGCAGAGCAACACAATCCTCTTAAATTATAAAATGAATAATTAATTGGAGCTCCCAAACAACAAAAGTGTTTTTTTAAAGATAATGGTACGGAACCCTTTGAACGCGAGTCCGAATCGCACTTATTGTTATATACAAAATGTATTTTAAATGAGGGCGTTACTTCTCCCCTGTCTTTATCTTAAAGTTTTATTTTGTGTTCATAGCAACAAAATGTTATGTCTGTTCAAAAAGTTTTGTGTTTATTTCGATATATTTTTTTAAACTTTTGCTGCTCACGCTACAATCTGTTCAGTATTCCTCATACGTGTCTTCTTAAAGGATATAAGTGAACAGAAATCTGTCTAGGCTGGAGTCTTCGATGGCGCTCATATTTCACAAATTGGAATAAAAGTAGCAAGACGTTTGAAGTGAGATCTCGCGTTTAGCAAAGTGGTTTCAATGCAATATACGAGTATAAATTCAGCATTCTAACTTACCTCCATGTAAGTGTATACCTAATAGATATTATTAAATGAGGTAAGGTTAAGATATATTTTTTTTAATACAACCTAGTTACTACATAAAAATTGTATTCTTGAAAAATGTTAATTTTGCCATATTAATGGCGACTTAAATACATTCTTACATACATATTTTCACGCCTGTTTTCCATGGGGGTGGCAGAGACTATGGATCTCCACTTACTACGATCCTTTCAAACCTCCTTTGCTTCGTCAATCCTCATAATTATTTTTATTCATGTCCGGTATAAAGCCTGCTACTCTTTTCAGTTTGTGTAGATTTTCATCAATTTATTACATTTTTAACGTTTCTGGAACATTCTGATAAAAAAGAAGATGTCTTTTGCAATGGAACATAGAAATAAAAAAAACGACGGGTTGCACTCTGGGACTCTGGGAGTGCCGGCAGAAGTGAAAACTTGAATATTAACGTTGTGCATTTTTGATATTTTGGAATGGTTAGGGAATAATTTTGCACGAATTGCTTTAATTATCAGTATAAAATATTTCAAATCTTTTCTGAACCACAGTCTGTCACAAATGTCACAAGCATGACACATTACACACACGAACGTAACGTAACATAAACACACACGAACATTCGCGCCAGCGCCCTGCGCCGTCTTACGAATTTTCGATCAGGACACGTGGTCCTGACGCGAGTTTAAGATTTTTTTACCCATTCCAAAAAAAGTGCACAACGCCGCTAAAGAAGTTTTCACTTCAATAAAATTGTAGTGTAGATTACACGCTAGCATTGTGCATGTAACTTCTTTTAAATTTTACGTATTATGCATGATACTCAGTAATGTTTCGACTCAAATCAAATAGTCTTTTTTTATGATTTAAATCTTATTTATTTCACAGTCTGTAACATAAAAATATATAAGTAGTTTATGTATCTATCTGACCTATCTCACCAAACTGTGTGTACTGTAACAGTATCTATCTAGAGACTTAGTAGCTAAAAGGGAGGCTTTTTATCAGCCTTCAGACGTCACACCTCGTCTCCATTAGCCGTCTAAGTGGATTTCTTGTCTTGTCTCAGCCAGTTTACGGTTTTTGTCCCCATTATCTTCAGAGTTTGGGGTAGATAAGACTCTTTAATTTTTCTGGCGCCTTTGTGGGTGAGGTTTGAAATTAGACTTTTGAATCCATTGTATTTAGGAGAATTTAGCATTTTTTCTAAAATGATTCTCCATTATTCCAGAATTTATTACAATTTTGTAGATTGCAGAACTACTTTTAGCTTTTAGCGTTAAGTTCGCAAATTGTTTTGTACAATTTGTATAAATGTAAAATCAAATAAAACAATAGCATTTATGTCTTCAATGTGTCAACTAAAAATGTTTTTCGACTGATAGGGACGTGGACTGGGTGAAAAAGATATTATTTTATTTATTTTAATCTAATAATAATGGACATATAATTTTCGTTTAGGATAGAATCGTCAGTAAGTAGTAAAAATTCAAAAAACCGAAAATTTTGGTGTTGGGGCAATTTTCGTCACCTTCTTGTGAAAATCGTACCAAATTTTTATAAAGATACAGAATCTTTATAATTATTTGTAATATTTTTTTATGACACATTAATTTATTACTGCACATTATAATTTATTTGCTTATCAGAAGAAAAGACAAATGCGTTCACTATATTTTTTAATAATCTACCTAAACAGCCAAAAATTCTTTTAGTCCACATCCTTTCTCCTAACCGATAAAAATGCATAAATTTCTGAAACAAAATTTAGAAAAAATACGAGAAGGTAAATGACAACAGTAGTATAAATTACGATAGCAACTAACAGAACACCATACACTTATTTAATTTACACTCATACTCTTTCATCACGCTAACAAGTAAACTGGTAATAGCGTCAACGAACTAATCAGAGCAACAAGTGCCAATCAGTCGTTATTTTATAATAATAGCTGTGGCAGTAAGCGTAGCGCTGTACAAGAACACTGATTGCTAAGTAAGACCTGTAATTTGTGACTATATGTATGTCTTTGTAAATACCCCTATGAGATGAGTACTATTTTATTTGCTTATGTTATCTTAATCTATTTGATGTATCTATTACTCAACACCATATACTTATTAAATTTACAATCGTACTCTCTCATCACGCTAATAAGTAAACTGGTAATAGCGTCAACGAACTAATCAGAGCAACAAATGCCAATCAGTAGTTATTTTATAATAATAGCTGTGGCAGTAAGCGTAGCGCTGTACAAGAACACTGATTGCTAAGTAAGACCTGTAATTTGTGACTATATGTATGTCTTTGTTAATACTCCTATGAGATGAGTACTATTTTATTTGCTTATGTTATCTTAATCTGTTTTATATATCTATTACTTTGTAACATTATGTTTTGGTGCAGTTAAGATTTTAACTGAACTAAACTTTATTACTAAATATTTAATGTGTTTATTTGTTTGAATTTTCAATAATTTGTGACGCTATTAGTAAGCGTTATAATGGTTTTATGCTTCCTAATAAATTGTAGGTAATAAATAGATATTTTATTTTTCTTATTTTCATTGTTTACTAATTTATTGTATTTTACTTTAGTATCTAAGTACATTCTTATTTCAAAATTAAACCATGGCCTATGACCTCTTTTATATTATTTTATATCATAATAAACATTGTCAATATATATATATATATATGACTACATGACATCTTACGAACCTTCGTTACTTCTCTATCGATCCATCTTAGTTTCCGTCTAGCTGTCCATATAGGTCATCAATTTGAATTTCAATTATCATTTCGTCATTTGTAGTCACAATATGAACTAACTTTGCAAGTCTACTACGAGCTTTGAGTTATGAATAACTAAAACTATCAGTTTCATTAGTCAAAGAGAATGAAATATATAAACGATTTGAAAACCCCATTCTGTTTCAAAACAAACGATGCAATCTTTTATAGTTATATCAAATGAGGTAACTTAATGGAACGATTCTGATTCCAACATTAAGAATACTATGCTAAGTAGTCTTAGTAAGGCGTTTATGGAAGGTAAAGTTCAATGATTTGAACATTTCAAAGTGTATTAAGTAAAGAAGTCTGTTGTAAACTGTTGTATTATGTATTAGTTATTAGTAATTAAAAATATAAGTAAAATCAGTCGAATAGCACACACCAGACAATCAAATCCTTTATTGATATAAAAAATCAACTAATCAAATATTTTTCAAAACTGAAAAAACTGCATGTTTGCAAAGAGTTTGCAACAAAGTCATTACGACAGAATTATTTATATCGATCTAAATGACAATGTCTGACGATATTATGAATCTAAACTAAATATCGGATAAACCTCAGATAGCAGTGATTCAAGTATGACTCAGAACACAAGGCTTCCCTCTTGTTCAAATTAATCGATGACTGCTTTTGACGGAGGTAATATTGTGGTCAGACTTCTCATTATCTCTGTTGGGTATTTTTATATATTACGTTATTGTCACATTAAGTTATTATTTCTTTGGTATCGTTAAAGTTGTTATTTTTCTGTGGTATTAAGCATAAAATTCATGGAAATTATAGCGACGTTTTATCCTATCTATTCTTAACAAAGCGTTGCGGTGTCATCTTTAGTTTATTTCATTGATATTTATAAGATTCGTCTAGTGATGTAAGTGATGTAACTTTATCATATCCTTTTGTTATATGGTATAAAATACTTGTAATTTTTTATTTGCTTTGTGACATTTAAAAAGACATTTTTATTTTAAAATATTCATTCACACAAATTGAAAGAGCAGCAGGAGTGGTACATTCTAGCACCCAGGTAGTCGCAAAGCTTACTCATAGGATGGCTTTTTGTATCATTGCCAACGTTACATCTCAACACTTTATAATAGCTTCTGAATCAATGGGATAAAGACTAGTTTACATCGTTATGCTAATGTTTAGATGTAATCGGCTTGCAGTTAGTACAATCGGCACAAGATGGTGTAATGCTCTAAGAGTGCAAACAGAATATTCATTAAATCCGCTTTTTTTCTATTGTTTAGATTTTAAAAAAAAATTATTTGTCATAGGATTTGATTTTTGCTGCTTTAAATATGCTTCGTATTGTGGGTAAAGTGAGAGCATATATCTATGCGAATATCTTTAGATTCTATGAATAAATAGGTATCTATTTTGTGCTACTCCTGCAAAATAAGTTTCATTATTTCGAAGTTAAAGTCTATGACAAATGTTGACGCTGCAATGTGCATTTCAAACAGATGTAAATAGGCTGGTAAATTCAATGCTATTTAATTGAAGTAAACAAACGTCTGATCTACAAATTCAGACAAAGGCTTTGCTCTCTTAAAATTCAACGAAATATACCTAAATTAAGGCCTCACTTTACAAGTATGCATTCGTAGGAAAAAATATAAAAAAAAAATTGTAACGCTATAAGTCGAAGCTGTTTCACAGATGTAAACAGCATTTTCACCTGCAAATACATTAAGCAGATGCGGCCTTCAGTCTCTTTACGCAAGAACATCGTCTATATACGTTTTTGCTTATTTGCATAATGAGCAGAAATGTAACTCATTATTTATAACCAAATGTTCGGTCACTACAAAACCATCTTTGTTTGAACAACTATGAATAAAAGCGACGTTTTTGCACATGATTACGGACATAAGGCGGCTTATTTCATTGCCTTTATCTGGCAGTAAGCAGCAATGAGGTCATAATTCGAGTCTTACAGTCCGTCTGCTATTCTACAATCAGTCAGTTGTGTGTTTGTCTGGCGTTTTATTTTTGCATATAATTTAACGCTTCCTCTTTTGCTATTTCCTCCGCTGTTAAAAGTGTCGAGCTATAAAACTGCAAATGCGGGATGTTGTGTGAATACAAATGGATAACCAGGATTTACTTATTTACCAAGTGAGTAATGACGTTATTGCAGCCATTTATAGTATCATGGTTAATTTAATAATATATGGAATGTTTGTTTTGTTTCATACCTTTATTTAATTATATAGATATAGTTATTTATTTGTCCACCTAAACAATAGTAGCATATTGGCCATTAAATACTTAGAATTTATTACATTATCTTGTCATGGAAGTGTGCAACATAAAAATAAATGCATTCTCACGTCTAAAATGCATTTTTAATAAGCATCAAACAAAAAATAACAACATACTGACCTATTAAAAGTTTAGTCTAGTTTCTATTTGCTGAGTGGAAACCCGTGGCTCTATAGAAAGTGTTTGAGCTTCATTGTTCCCAAGTTTAACAAACAAACGATCAATATCTATTTAAAGCTTCATTCTTTTAGTGCATAAAAATCGCAATGATGTCTCGATTCTAAGCATTTTCACTTCTAACTTAGTTCTGAGTTTTAATGATCGCGTTCACTAAACTAGCGCTGTAAAAGAGAAAAGCTCAGTACTAAAAATGCCTTAATTTCATAGGTACTTAATTAAAAAACTACATTTCGAAATTTTATTCATAAATAGAAAAAAAAATCTTATGGATGATTTTTTTTTAAAGTATCTCAATTTTTTCCTATATAGTGGAAATAGTAGTAATGCTTTGAAACACAAAAGCATACAAACAAAGTATTGTACCTTTAGGTGCCTTGATTCTTGAGGTAAAAGTCGCTCACTAATAGATATCCAGTACTACACAGAGACTCGTAAAAGTGTTACACGTAAAACGTACTCGTGCGGAAATGTTTGCATTTCACCCTTTAGCAAATATTTCTATAGTCTTATAAGAATGTCTATTAAGCGATATATATTCCATACGAGGAGGGCAGAGCCTGAGGAAAAAGACCCAAATATAAATTACAGCGTGGTGGTAGGCGTGTGTGTATCTGTGGATGACAACATCAAAATGTGTGTAAGTGGCCAAAACTGGTGTCAGATTTTTCAAGCTGCCTAAAGGCATATGACGTAGCTTAGAGACTGCCATACAATGATGACTGTAATGGGTTGCTAACCGCATCGCATAATGTTTAATGACATGATCGAGATTTTAGTTTAGATTATCATAAACTGTCAAATAACCAGTTTATTGGTGATAAAAGTTTTAATGTGACGTGCGTAGATAAACTAACACGATTAACAAAAATCAGAGCATATCGACCTTTTTCACGAAGTAAAAGCGCGACTCTCAACGTTCTGAAGTGCCATTTTTGAAACGCGGAGTCACCTAAACAAATGGTTTTTTCCTACAAAAAACAGTTCGTTTAGTGACTTCGCGTTTGAAAAATAGCACCTCAACTCTCTCAAAGTTAATGACCGCGATTACGTGAATGTGACTGCATCTTGGACGAATGATTGGCATCACAACATGCAATCACTGATATAGCGTTTAGAAGGCGATTAGGTGCTGCAATTCTTGTAGCAAGTACTTTAAATTTCACTGAAATGCGTGACTGCGTGGAGATAGGCATAATCCTGATACTGATACATTTCTTTTTTCACAAAATCGTGGATAAGATGCTTTTTACATGTCAGTCTACTGCTGGGTTAAAAGACTATCTCAATAAAGGTAGGAAGTATAATGACTACAAAAATATTTTTGGCCCATCAGATTATTGAAAAATATTGTACTAAAAATATTTTTCTTTTCTCTGAGAAACTAAAAGTTACAAAGTTACAGCGCATTTAAATTTCACATGACACGGCTTAATTCTCTTTTTACTTACCGGTGACGTCACAAGCCCCCACTTTGGAACTTAGACTATCCGTATCTTTGTGAACTTTTACTTTTTTGATGAAATAAAAATGTAGTTTCGTTACTTTTAGATAATTCTATAACTGTTGGACTAAAAAAAATACATATGTTTCAAACCCAGTGCATAGCACATCCCTATCAGCAGCTGCTATAATTCTTGTTTTCATGACCTCTTCTTCAGCTTGCAAATGTATTTTTCTATGAAAAGAACGGATACAGATGAGCTGACATGAATACGCATTCGTTTTACCAACTCAATTGGATTGATTTACATAACTAACGATCTATTAAGACTCATCCAAATGAATAGGTACCAATAGACATTTAATCAAATTAACCTAAGTGCTCTAATAGCAATTATCTTCTAGACTATATTTACTTGACTAATGATGATACGAGTTAATCATTTGTTGCTTTTTGAATTATGTATCTAAATCCTTATTGTATAAAAAGTTATACCTATATAAGTTAGTAGTCCTTATTGTGTTAAAGTTTTCGTCTTATGTATGACTAGGTCATTCCTAACCATCGCCATATAAACATAATTATTTTTCTTCATCACTAGATTGTGCTTTATGGTAATATCTAAAACATTAAAATCTTTTATTGTTATTATTTATATAAAATTGTACTCTTATAATTAAATATGACTTATATGACATGCAATAAATATTTTAAAGCATATTCACAACTGCCTTTGTCACTTTTTGCTAGTCGAGTGTGCTGCCATCTCTGTGTGCCTACTCGCAACACCAGTATTGCCTAATAGTTGCTATGACGTTGGTTATTTGTTAGTAATTATATTATTTTTGTCTAGGTGTAGTATAGCCAACATGGAATTGTATGTATACAATTCCATGATGGCCAAGCAAAGGGTTGCTAGCCTAGATGACAGGCATATGATTGATTTTATCACTATTTTTTAACAAAATAAAATCAGTTCCAAAAAGTATAAAAATTACTATGTAGTAAGTAGAGAAAATCGGTCATTTTGGAAATCTTTGGGTGAGACCTATGTCCAGCAGTAGGCGTTATGCGGCTGAAATGACGATGATGATGAAGAAGAGAAAATACTTTTGGCGAATTAGGTATAATAAACAAAGTAGTGTAATAACATAATCAGTACTTTCGTCCATTTTTTTTTATCAACACCAGATGTAGGTTGACCGTTAGAAAAAAAAGGCTTTGGTCCGCCTGTTACATTTTTATAATAAATTCAATAGGCGCAGTAATTTTCTTGTAAGCATTGTATGACACGTCCTTTCCTCTCGTATGTAACTTGTGTGCAATACTGCAGTGAAAACGTTGCAGTAATTATGGACGCAAACGGGTATGTTTATTGAACTGTAGCGGCTTATGCCGTGGAAAACGTAATCATCCAAATTACGAGATACTAATGTATACTTGTGTCTACTACATAGCGCGACGAACCGATGCCCGATGGGGCAAAAAGGTTCTTGAATGGCGACCACGTACTGGCAAGCGAAGCGTAGGGCACCCACCTACAAGGTGGTCAGATGACCTGACCAGGGGGTCGCTGGAAAGCGCTGGAAAGCGATGCAGGCCGCTCTTGATCGGTCATTTTGGAAATCTTTGGGTGAGGCCTATGTCCAGCAGTGGACGTTGTGCGGCTGAAATGATGATGATGATGATTGTGTACTTGTATAGCTGTCTCGAACACAATATGTTTTTATAGCCCTTTTTCTTTCCGAACGAATTCTTTTTCGGACTTTTCCATCTAATTTTTAAACTCACATTACAATGTCACCTTAAAACCATTAAATACCAACATGAAAAATCATAACTATTTTGCGATAAATTGAAATGTCAATTTTTCAGCAGATATTAAATCAGTCCAAAAACTAAGTGCTTAATTCTTTTTCTATATTCTTTCGTGAAAGTAAGAAGACTTATTCTAATAACTTTGTAATTTTATAGCTTTCGCAGTGTCCCTTGGAACAAATGATTAGTCGCAGTTGAGCGTCGCACTAATAGTTCAATTTTATAATGAGTATTCTAATTATAAAATTGAACTATTAGATTTGTCAAATCCTTAGGGAACAATTTGTAATAAAGCTTGAAACCGAGTATTAATTATTGTATACTAGCCGAAGCCCGCGACTATGTTCGCGTGGACTTTAATGTCTCTGGAAAATGCTCATCAGGCTGAACAACTTTTACTAAGGCGGTATTTTTATATCTCTTATAGTTTAGCTGGACCATTATGGTTCTGCATCAGGCGTTCCATTTTCCAAAATCACTTATACCCTATATGTTGCCCAGGCTTAATAGCTATATAACAAAAAAAATTTCATTCGAATTCGTCCAGTATTTCCGGAGATTAACGTGTACAAACAGACAAACAGACAAACAGACATACAGACAAACAGACAAACAGACAGACATTTTTTTTTAAATTCTTACTCTATTACTACGTCTCCATCGTCCCCAATATTTTTTTTGCAAATATATTTAATGTACAGACAAACTTTTTTTACTGTTTTATTATATGTATATAGATTTGTAGAAATGTCTAGTTTTATATTGCCAATATTTTAAAATATTTGGTTAAAATGTTTGATATTGTTTTTATCGCATACATACATCCTTTTAAAGTTTTCTTTCCCGCATGCCAACTTCTTTGTTTAACACTTGAATGGTTCAATCATCTTATGTTTGTTAAACCATTGGATTGAGCTCGCTAACGGACTGTTTTGATGAGTGACTCAGAGGTACGAGTATGTATCTCCATTAGCAACTTACGCTTCTTTGTAAGTAAATATAGGCCTTGTTCGAAAAAAAATTACATTAATTGTTCAATGCTTTCATTTGAAGATTTAAATGCGTTGATTAATTTGTATTTTATTTCATTTCTTTATGAAATCAGGGCCGCATTAAGTAGATTCGTACAATTTAACAAAGTTTAATGTTGCCAGCTCGACCAACAAATGTGGTGCAAAGAGAGAAAAATACAAAATTATAGTTTATTTCGCGTCGGCAGCACTTTTCCCGGCTAAATGTTCATTGCAGGGGTTTGTGCGACCTTAATGAATGCTGTGCGCCTATGCATCGCGTTTCCTGCATTAACTTGCAGCGTCGAACATTTTACACCCTCTTTAAATGTATACCGTTTTACTGCGGAATTTGTATGCCTTGCACTTTCCTTGCATTTTAAAATGCAAACTCTGTATACGTAAAAAGTTGCTTTTGAAAGAAGAAATCTAGTTTTCGATTACTATTTAATATGCTTCCTGCTCAAATGTCAGTAAAGAAGTTATCTCTATCGATATTTACATCAGTAACAGTAGATAAATCATTATCAGTAAGAGTATCAAGATGACAATTTAGATAATTTCGTGGTGATAAACAATGATTTTATGTAACGATAAATGGAAATAATTTCTCTTTTCTAAGAAATATAAAAATAACAAACATCCCTTTCCCAGTTACTCGTACTGAAATTCTCTTTTAACGGAGTGCCCGATATAAGTCGGCTTAGCAGTAATACCTACTAGAATTTTCTTATTTTCCGTGCCAGGTGCATTCGCCGCGAAAATGAGAGAATCTTATTTTTCTTGGAACCGAGTCCGGCCCTGGAATCATTGTAAATAACAATAAAAGAAAATAGAATGTTAGAAATTTTACGTTTATTTTTGTTGTATTCAACGAATTCGAGACCAAAATAATGTCCTGTAAATTATTCTGTGCTTGCAACAGTTATGTCTTATTACTATCGTTATCAGTACTCGAATCTTGTTTGCACTAATAAATGCAATTAGACGTTCCGAACGTACCGTATCTAACGAATTCATGATTATGATTTGCTTACATCATTGTTACGCACATACGTATTTTCTTGGCGAAGGAAACCTCAGTTTTTGTGACCTTCTTCGACAGGTAACCACTTACCGTTTTTGCTAACGATGCGCAAAACAACTCAAAAGAACTTAGATAAAAGAACTAGTGTATAGCTACTTCCTCTATACTATACAGTTTATAGTTGTTTTGTCGACCTTCGTGGTGTATTGGTTGCCAAACTCATCCATCACCTGGAGGGCCTGTAGTCAATTCAGGGCGGTCAAATTCAATTATATTTTAAAGGAAACTGCGTGAAAATACCTGTGATAGCTATGTGTGCCTGTGTTTGTGTCTATCAGACCAATGCTATGAATGCTTTGATACAAACTTAGTGCACATTGTGCGTCGTTAAATATTGGTTTTGGATCTACGTGCATGTTGCGTTTCCTTACAAGCTTTTATTTAGCTTGCTATGTTTGTTTTATTTTAGGTCAAATCTTGCAAGTTAAAATTTAAGTAACTGCCCGTTATCTGATCAAGATAAAAAATTGTATATGCTAATATAAATCAGATGATAAAAAGTGCATTTCAGCCGCATAATGTTCAGTAGTGTTCCGTAGTGACGGCGGTGTGTGGACATGTGTGCGTGGACGAAATAATGATAATGAGAATTCAGATGACAATGCAATGTTATTGTAACAAGAAGCCGATCAGATGATAGAGCTGGAAGGTGATTATAGAAACCATTTAATAAAACAATGTAACCTTATTAAATTTGGGCTTATTACATTGGTTTTGATAAGTTCTAGGCCGCACAATAAAAGCATTTACGAAAAACATTTTTTTTACAAATATTTAAACACCTTATAATCTTAATTCTTAAAATGCAGCTATCCGTAAGTTTTCATTACAGAAACCTGCAGGATGCGAACCATGCGGATGTAACGACAGCTATTTTATTACCATCACTCTTTGTTACATCAGCTGTAAAATGTGAGTCTGTTAACGGATCATTTAGTTCTGCATATCAAAGCGTTGCATCAGTTATCCAAAGCCATTGTAATCAGATTTGGCACATGAATGCCATTTGATAATCACGACGTAACGTGGTTTGTTTACCAACTAACAGAGTGGGGGACGAATCAGTTTGAACTATAACGTCATCGTTCTTAATTTCACTTTCTTTGTTATATGTTCACTGCTTTCACTCGAGTAACCTTTTTAGTTTTAATTTAAATTATAATAAGTTGTAATAAGTTGTGGTGTGTTTTTATATTTGTTTCTTAAATTCAAACTATACAAAATTTTAATAAGTTTGTATAGTTTGAATTTAAGAAACAAATATAAAAACACACCGACTTAAAAATAGGAGGAGGTTATCAATTCGGCGGAATCTTTTGTTTTTTATCTATGTTTACCGATTATTCATAGATGGCAAAATCGTTAAACCGTTTTGAAAAATTCTTCTTTTGATTGAAAAGGCGTACTTGCAAAATGGTCTTATAGAAATTTAAACAGAATTGGTTGTGTAGTTAGGTGGTAAAGTCGGTTTGATGTTTAAAAAAATATTGTTTTAACTTTTAGCACTTTTAATTCTGTTAACATATTTATTTACAGACCTGAATTAAATTTTGGTCTAGTTTATCATCAAACCCAAATATATTGTTTCAAGTATATTAATGACATTTACACAATAGCAATAAGTATTAACTTAGAAAAATCTAAGCAAAGGTAAACAATAAATATTTACAAAAAAAGCTATGCATGTATATTAAATCAAATAAACTACATTAGCATCTTTATTTGATTCCGAAATGACTATAGGTACATATTCTTTCATTCTTGTTCGCATATTTTCTTCTCCATTAACATTAAAAGGTCCTTCGATGTTATCAAAGTAATTGGTGTTCCTATTATCATCGTCTTTTCAAAGATTAGCCCTCGATTTGCCTTAGGGAGCGATTTCTATGGCAATGATCGATTTTATCAAGATGCCGTTTCATTTTTGGTTATGGGAGGTGGTTGCTCGGAGCCCGCGTTAAACTGAAATCGTTTTTAAAAAGAATTTTTTACATTCTTAGTATTTACTAAAAAAAAAACTTAATTGAAAATATGATGACGAAAAATTTGTTAAGAGTTATAGTCGGACCCACAACTCGTCATGTCTATACCATTGGGTATTTAACAAACTGGGTGGCAGTGACTTTGATTCACCCTTTCGAATTTCATTTATCAATAATATTATCATTGTATAAACTTCACTTAAAAATTTCGAGGCAGATTTTTTATCCTGGTATAACGTTATATTGCTAAACAGTTAAACACTTTCCTAAAGATGAAAGTTATATAGATGAATGGATACTACACATTCATGTATATAACTTCCATCTTTAGGAAGCAAATGGAAATGAAGATTGTAGAAACAGTGTCCGGTTGCATGATACGTTCAACGTTTGCAAAATGTTCATTTACATAAATCGCTCGCGTTGTTACAAATTTTCATATTAGTGAGTTTACCTTTACAATTTAAACTGAGTTCGGTAATGATCTACTAATTAACAGTAACGGTATTTGGAAATAACGATAGTTAACGTTAAGTGTTCTATTATGGTTTGAGATAATTTTATGTTGACTTGGATGGTAGTAATGCGTCAAGTATTTAGTTGTTAAGTTAGGATTGTAGACTTATTGTCATATCTACATTTACGTCATATTTATTTTTGTTCCATTCTCTTATTTATACAATTCGTCAATTAACATTTAATTTAAATGTTATTTTTGGACAGGTTTAGAGTATGTCTTGATTTCAGTGAAAAAAATCTGTGTTATACATAATCTGAACCGTAATGATGTGAAATTTAAGTTAATACTAATTATTAAGAAGAGAAAATTAATAATTATTTTGTATTATATAACAGTTTTTAAGCAAGATGCAGTACTAATGTATTCAAACTACATTACTACTACCTTCGGCCCTAGGCTGCGCCTAGTTACTTATGGGGTGGCCGTTTGTATGAAAATTGTATGGAGGGGAATTTACATTGTATGGAGGGGAATTAAACAACGAGTTTATTAAATATGTCCAGGTTATGCTATTCTAATTGACATTGTATGGCGGCCATCTCGTATTTCAAAAAATCAAAAAACAACTGACGGTCCTCAAATTTCTCACTACCCCCTACATTTTGAAAAAAAAGTCATGCCCCTAATCCCAACCGTTCTCATATTAGCATTATCAAAACCCATAAAAGGTAACTAGAAAAATATATGCCATACTACAATTGTACGTATAAGCCGTTGGTCCCGGCTGTCATCGTTGTATGGCAGTCGTCAAGCTGAAAATTCTCGACACAGTGTTGGCCACTTGCACACACGAAAAGCAATCAAACTAAATTTGTAGTAAATTACACAATAGATGCCATCCATTACCCTAAACAAAGTGTCCAGTATCGTAGTACAAATACATTGATACCGTGATGATAGCGTCCATATTGATTCGCGTCGTATCTGTACCAAGAAGCGAAAGTGATTTAGTCACGTCGACAGGGCAAAATAAAACGAGTAAAGAAGTAACGCTTTTTATTGAATCAAGTAGTTTAAGATAATGGTTTGGTTATTTTTTTAAAGAAGAACTTGACGTTTTTTATTTTTTGTCAAAAAGAAACTAAAATAATTAATGTGGCTTTCAAAGACGTGACTCGTCGTTTAGAGAGATTATATTATAAACTAGACGAGACTTACGTTTTGCGCAGACGACCCAGACATTTATTAGACGACAAGATAATTAACTGTTACTACATAAAGTGCTGATAGAAACGTCGTCGAATGCCATTAGACTTAAAACACATACAAGTCTGGTTGTAAGGACATTTTTTGAGTGAACACAAAACAATTTGAAACAAATTTCTGCACAAATAACACAATCGAAATAAATAGTATCAATATGATAACAAAAAGGATGTGATGTATGAGAATAAACTAATAATATACAAATTTGAAATTTATATTTCTGTTCTCTCTTTATTTTTCACCAAAATATGGAGGTATGATCATTTCTAACTAGCAATCTTTGGCATGAATATTATTACGTGTTTCTGTTTATGGACAGAGAAAGTATTAATATTGTTAGATCCAAATCAGCAGTAAATTATCAGTCACCTATCTGCCTTACTATCGCGGGGAAAAGAAAATCATGACTGACTTGCGATTTCAAGCAATACTTCTTATAATTTAGGGCTTTTTATAATTCTTACGTTTGTAGTTTTGAAAGTCTGTTTTCACTTACATTTTGAAGCAGTTCTTATTACAATAAAGTTATACATTTAACAGATAACAAACAGTACATTTTTCCACGTTAGGAACATAAATTAAAATTATATTAGACTCTTATCTACGAAGGTACTAAACACGTCCAGTACGACGCTAACCATTTTTACTTCTTATGGATATTCTGTTCATTCTCCAGGGATAAAACTGTAGGTTAGTATAACCAAAGCATCATTCATGTTTCTTGTTTAGTTTATTAGGGCAAGCTCAAGGTAAAATATCTGAGAAATATTCATATTCCTTGAAATCTTTCTTTCAGTGAAAATTACAGATAGAAATAAAATAAGTATATATTTTGCAAAATTAATAATCCTCTTATTACTAGGCCGATGTTTGAATAATAAATTAATTAACGTCAAGAAAGATCATTAATTTACTAATGAGATACTCTGATGATAATTGCTTTTGAAGTTACTTTTGCATTAAGTAAGTGATTCACAGCGGAGCAATAAAATATTATAATAATATGTCCTGAGACTATTAGAAGCGTATAGTTTTTCAAAATGAAAAATCGACTTCACCCCCTTAGTATACCTAAAACTGATTTTGATAAACTTTTCTTCTTCCAAACAAAAAAAGAATTTTCCTAATCGGTTTAAGCGTCTTCGAATAATTGATGAACATACAAAAAAAGATCGCGACTAATTGATAACATCCTCCTTTATTGGCAGTCGGTTAAAAAGGTATAAAAACAAACTCCGTCTTATTACAAAACGCAAACTAACTTTTTTACTAGGTTTAAACCACTATCCGACCAAATCAAATTGACATTTTCAGATGAGACGATGGCATATTACTAGATGTCAACTTGATTCGGTCGGATAATGGTTTAAACCTAGTAACAAAGTTAGTCTGCGTTTTATAATAAGACTGAAAAAGTTTAAGTTAAATAATTTTAATAAATAAGTATTCAACTAGTTGTCTTTCTCATATTCCTTGACTTTAGAAAAAAAATATAGTGCCAAAACATGATCATGAACTCTAAGAGGGGTATGCTTTTTGGCAATAGCTCATCATCATTATTAGCATCATCATTCGCAGCCTTGAAGCTCCCCCTCCCATAAAGGCAACAAGTATAACATTTTTCCTCTACTCATTCACTGGGATATCCAACTGTATATACATTGGGTGATATACACTGGGATTATAACAAAGCAAACAGTATTGTAATTTTAAAACCAAAATTGCTTCATGAAACTTTGTCTTCCCCTATGCGGCCTTTCGACAACTTTTCCGTACGGACTACATGTGAAATCTATTTTACTGGTAGAAGTGTTTGAATCTGTTTTAGATTCCATTATATTTTCTATTACATTTCCTTTACTGATGTAGGTAAGTAAGCATCTGTTTCTTTCTCAAGTTTCGGTATAAACGTGAATCAAAGCATAAATGGGATATAATTTATTAGGTACATATAAATTCCATGAAATTAATTGTAATCCAATTTTGACTGAATGACGAGCATATATTAATATGTATATTTAAAAAAATCAAATAGGTATAGGATAAAATGTTTGTGACCCCTGTAACTATTAAAACTAAAACGTACGTCATCATATATAACGAAATATTTAATTTTAAAGTGTTTCCTTCCTGTTACTTCAATATGTCATTTTGATTAGGTATAATATTATTATACCCATATATGCGAACCGTGTGATTTCTGGTAGAGTAGAATAGGGACACTCTAAGTCCTCCCGTGGATGTCATGGAAGGCGACTTAGAAAATACAAGCTAGACAAAGCTTATAAACATCAATGAGACCTCTCCATCTGGCCAGAGAAGAGTAGTTTCTCCTCTGGCTGCTCTGGCCAAGTATGGCTCTGGTAGTACAGAGAGGGTCGTGCTACTGCAGTGAAGATAAAAAGACCTCATGATGATAATGAATGATAATGATATGTTGTGTTGTGATTTTATTTATTAAGCTCGTAAAAATGGTTTTGTCACTATAAGCAAGCCAGCCACCTAGACACAAGAACCCTGACTGGCACGTGTAAGCGCTTAATCAGCAATTTTTTTTTTGTATGATAAAAATATTATTACAGCCAGCTCCTTGAATTTATATCTCCAATGAATGTTAGGGAATATTTCTATACTTTATAGTGGCAATATCTCTCAAGATAAGCGCTCAGCTCCCTTGCACCTTTATTTCTTCGATTTATTCATGTCGCCGCATAAATTTACTCAGATAAGGATACTCGCTGGTTTTATTTGCACCTCAAAAAGTGTAAACACCATTTTCAAAAATAAAAAATAATGTAGTCAATGTACTTACGTATGTCCTTAATGCGAGGTCTAAATATATGGCTGATACATACTTGAAGAGCGGACTTAGCTCGTCATTGCGAACAATTACTTAAAATGACCAATCTGGAATCTAAAATAAATCGACATTATGGTGCACACTTTAGCGTTAATAATTTCTTTTTCGTATATTAATATTACACGTAAGACAAGATAAACACTTAAATTAGAAACATTATTAATTGTCTGTAAATAGTTGTTTAATAAACATTGCTTTAATATTTAAATAGTTACTTTTGTAACAATGTTAGACAAAACGAGCCTCTCTTAAATTCCATGTTGTTACCGGAAATTCCACCCGAAATAGAAACTGTTTCAAATAACTTTTCTATTCTGAGAGTTACTGTGCCAAGTTGGAAGGCATATACTACAATCATTATTTCCTCTTTTTTACTTACCTACCTTTTATTGTATAGTACAATTGCACTATTTAATTTATTTGTATATTTCTGAATATATTCAAATTTATTGCACAATAAAAAACGTACAAGTGTTCCCTCCCGGTCAACCATTGGACCAAGCGAAAAATATGTGTGGCTGGCGTGATCAAAAACGATTTAATTAATGAGGTTATTTTCTGTTTCAGGTATTTTGGGACAACGTCAATCCGGTAAGAGACGCTAGGGAACTTTCGACGTGAAGCCAATTTAGAGAATTATCATAAAACTCTCGTAGGATTGAAATTCAAAGTGACCAGGCTGGATTGAATTGATGTGGGTTTTCCGACGTCCAACGTTCGCTGGGGGAATATTCTGATAACATGTTGCTGGATGCTTTTCGTGTAAAAGATTTAAAGTTGTAAGGACTAGGTTCTTAAATTTAAAATAAGGTAAAAATTTAGACCGTACCGTCGAGACATAGCAGTCTTCTACAACTTAGGTGTGTATCTTTGTGTTTAAAAATTTGACAATATTCAGTTTGAAATAGGTAACAAATACGATAGGGATGTGGCTGGGTAAAAAATATTATTTTATTCCGACCGTCAACCAGATTATTCAAAAATAAAGGACAGAATTTTTTTCTATCTATGTTCACCGATTATTTGAAGACGCCTACACCGATTTGGAAAATTATTTCTTTGTTTGAAAGGGTGTACTTGTCCGGTCCTATAGAAATGTCAAAATCGATAGTGTAGTGGGGTTTTAAGTAGGTTTTTAGTTTTGAAATTTTTATTAAATGATATTTTTAAAACAAAATCTACATAAAAATGTGCTTTAATTGCTCTTTACTTTTCCAATAAATTACTTTATTTACAATTTACAACGTTTTAATCAAATGAATTTTCATGTTGTAAGTAAAAAAATATTAAAGATTGTATAAGTACCTCAAATAATGCTTTACATACATATTCTCACTTTTTATAATTTGTGTACAAACGAGACGAAGCGTAGGTGCAAAACTCACGAGACTGGAAAAATTTAACGCGATGTAATATCGACTGTAAATGTACCTATACATAAAAATACAGACGTGTTTACAGAAGGCTTCCAAACAAGAAATATATTCACACTCGATAAAATAAAAAGGCGATGTTATTATATTGAAAGTGTATCAAGTTGAGCAAGGGTGTAACGTTTTATTCACCTTTTTGATAAATTCATATTATTAATTCCGTATTTTTCTATATACAATATATTCAATTATAGAACACGATGTCATCATTATCATTTCAGCCACATAACGTCCACTGCTAGACATAGGCCTCTAGAACCCTATATGTGATATAGGAACTCAAAAAGGGTATAGTACGAGTAATAGCTGATATACGTATCTTTACTTTACAAGAAGCAATAAAATATGCTTTAAATTTCATTACTTACTATCAATTCTACTGCTTGTTTTTCTTGCACACCATACCTATAAGAACATGTAAAAATCCTAAGTTGTAAAAAAATATGAAAATAGCATTCAATATTATGCGAGAACGATACGCGTAAAACATTTTACGATTCAGCGTCAAATCTTCTACGCAGCTTTGTCACAACGCAACTGTTCATATGAATAACGAATGAAACTTGTAAAATAAATAACAATAACACTTTATTGAAAGCGTTTCTTGTTTGGCAACGTTACCGCTATTACGGCTCGCAATATTTTTTCGCTCTGCACTCTTCTCATTCAATGTCACACTGCATTTTTCATTTGCAACCTAAAATCCGTATTCAGCATTTGACGGGTTAGGCTGATGAATTTTTAAACATTTTAAATTTTGTAAAACCGGTAGTATTTTTTCCAGATTACTAAAAATGTAAGTTACAGCATTTATAGTAGTTTAAAATGGCAATATCTATCTTTTTAGCAATAAAAGTAGGAATATGTATAGAAAATTAGCGTTACAAATCAATACCTGTTAAAAAATGTATTTAAGTAAATGATTTCCAAGTTTTATGATATAATGTTTAAAAAAAATTATAAATTCAGTATTATTTTTTCTCGATGAGAATCTAAATATTCATCAATATTTGCCTAGATTAGCATGGATGTTGAACACACTCACCTGGGTTCATATGCATAAAAGTAAATTAAAAGTACACACTACATAAGTTAAACATAAGTATTTTTGTTTGCCTACCATAGTGGCCTGGAAAAAAAACTGTCCATCTACCTGATTGACTTACCTGTTTTTACCGTTTTACTAAATTTAACATTATTTTCACCTAAGATTTAGTTTGCCCCATTTACTCGAAATATCAAGGCTGCTTTATTGTTGCTACAGTCCATTGTATCGACTTCCTGCCTTAGAATAATATGCTCTATTAACGTAACTGCCCTTCTAAAATGAACTTAAATGTCGCAGGTCACTGGTAAAACTATGGAGGAGGTTTTAATTTAATTGGGCTAGTGTGGTCATGGTAAGCGCTCTTCCATACTGGTCTGGAAGAAAGAAAAAACATGTATTCACCTGGGGGGTTACTCTTTATAATAATACGTTTGTCGAACGATAGTGACGTCCTATTTTTATGTTAACCAGATTAGACTTTATTATCATACGTTAGTGCTTAATGTTGCTTGACACTGAAACGCGGATACGCAGTAACGTCTGTCTTCCGTATTACTGTTAAAGTAACCCTCCTGTTTCTTTCCTCCCGTACAGCTTGTGTACGAGTGGTGGACTAGCATCGTTGCCAGTTCGCCACGAAGGTAAAATAAAATAAAAAATAAAATAAATTTCGTTACCATTGTCCAGCAATGGATATTAGAGAAAATGTAATGTGTTGAGTCAAATGTGAACGTTCCGACTTATTCCGTAATTGAATGAACTTTCATCGACATTTACCATATTCCTAAGATAGGTAAGTGTAGGCTAATGAAGATGTTTATCAAGTTTTGAAGACTTCTATGCAAATCTGCAGACTTGTTGCCGTAAATGTCTTTGTGAGGAATATGAAATTATTTGATGCATTACGCTATGATGCAACGAAATACGAGTAATTTCTCCCCTTTTTTTATGTGAATTTTTGCTTTGAATATGTATATTTTTAAGTGACTCAAGTACTTTTCTTTTTACTATTTACTAAATACGAAATTTACAACACCTTTTATTTTGCTTAGCGAAAGATTTTTATGGAAATAAGCTCAAAACTCAATTGTTAAATTTTTAAATCAGTATGTATTAAAGATTTAAATCATATTGCCTGTTTAAGTGTCAACTACGAATCCCTTGACATTTAAATGATGTAGGTAATTGCATTGTAAATAAAAAGATATAAAAAAATTAAAGTACCTGCCTACGTATGCTTTTGCTTACGTAAGACTCTAATATGCTTACGGCACAATTCATTTATAATAAAGGCAAGTACTTTATGTCGTAATTCCCAACAGTAACCTTTCTAGGGTTGCTACTTACTTCCCACGTCCTGGCAACTTGCATCGCATTTATATTCCTTTAGCGTTCTAAAATTAAATAATATCGCGGTAACTTCGCGTTATTATACAACTTCGGATCGTAGTTTAAAATTGGAATTCGACGAAGTTCGCCGCACGAGCTGAGCTTGAAGTGCTCGATATCGTCGTCAATTAGTAGGTGAAGTGTGGGAAGCGAGGTTGGGCTGAGCCTTCAGTCTTTGAGACTGTTCTTAGATTTTTTTTATAAAAAAATCACACAAGTTTACTTAAATAAATATAACTGACGGTGTATGGGTCAGCATTTAAGTAAAAATATTATATTACTAGCCGAAGCCTGCGACTTCGTTCGCGTGGACTTTATGTCTCTGGAAAATGCTCATCAGGCTGAACAACTTTTACTAAGGCGACATTTTTATATCTCTTATAGTTTAGCTGGACCATTATGGTTCTGCATTAGGCGTTCTATTTTCTAAAATTATTTTATACCCTATATGTTGCCCAGGCTTAATAGCTATATAACAAAAAAAGTTTCATTCGAATCCGTCCAGTATTTCCGGAGATTAGCGTGTACAAACAGACTAACAGAGAAACAGACAGACATTTTTTTTAAATTTTTACTCTATTGCTATGTCTCCATCGCCCCCAATTTTTTTTTTGGAAATATATTTAATGTACACACACACTTTTTTTACTGTTTTATTATATGTATAGATTTGTCGTGTGTGTAAGTAGCCAATACTGGTGTTAATATTTTCAAGCTGCCTAAAGGCATCTGACATAGTTTAACGACTGCCATACAATAATGACAGCTGAGACCAACGGCTTATTAACGGCCTTCTGAAGCAAAAAGGAGCTCGAGAAATTTATATGCCACATGTAGTCAACCATCCAAGTGCGGACTACGCCCAGTATCGCTTTACTTGTGAAAGCGTTAGTAACGTGCACACCCGCCGAACCACAGAGCTTCTCAAATCTTCAAATCTACGACCATGATTCGCCCTTCATTTAAAATAGCTACAGATAGGTTTAAAAAAACTTTTAAAAAATATATATATATATATATAACTAATTAGAGGTATTTTTAACCTAAAAAATATAGTTTAATGTTTAAAATGTCAAGTAGATAATAAACAAATAATTCAAAAAGTAAAAATAAAATTTTTTGTTACCTTTGTGCTTTTTGAAAGTAGCCATAAGTATAGCTATCTTTTTAACCGACTTCAAAAAAGGAGGAAGTTATCAATTCGATTGTATGTTTTCTTTTTTGTATGTATGTTACGCGATATTTTCGTCAACCGTGGACCGATTTAGATGATTCTTTTTTTATTTGAAAGACCTTACTCCCAAGTTGGTCCCATATTAATTTGGTGAAGAAGTGATGAAGAACTTCGGAGATATGGAGAAAACTCCTGAAATAAATTGAAGTCGGTTGTTTTTTTTTCTTAAAAATTTAATTATATTACAATAATGTTGGTTGGTAACATCGTTATTTAGTATTACTTGATTTATTAACCACCGTACTATAACCAAGTAATTTGATGCAAGCATGCCGTCAAGCACATCTTGACTAACTTCAAGATTGGGAGTTTGTGAGGTTTGAGCTACCTAAGCTTTCATATGAAAACTTAGTTTACACTTGCCGTTTCCATAAAGAAGCTAGTTTTTTTAAAAATTTTCATTAAGTAGGCCAGTTTGTTATTTATCAATCTTATGTAATCAAAACAGGCATGGCGGTATGGCAGTTGTCAAGCTACGTCAGATGTCTTAAGGCAGCTTTGAAAATCTAAAACCAGCCTCTGCCACACACACAAATAACAATAATTTATCAAAACTAAAAACCGACCTCATCACCAAACTCCAAAACCGATTTTGATAAAATGTCTATAGAGTCTGTACGGAAAGAGAACCGTCGTAGGATTTGAGGGCGCAGTTGTGTTTAATATCCGTATTTGTTATGTTGACAACACTGTTGTGTCATTATAGTGCGACTATAAAGTTCTTGATATTTTGAAACTATGACGGCTATTGGATGCTAATGGATAAATTATATTTTTATATATTATTTACATTACTTGTAATGGCTGTAAATGAAAATATGTTTTTATATGTTTTCAGATGCTATCTTCATCGTTAGCCTTTAGGTTAGGTAGGCATAAAAAATAAATTTAAAACAATAATATATTTATTAATTTATTGATCAGAACCATACTCAAAGTCTTATTCTAAATATTCAATGCCGGACATGTTTGAACTATCATCGGATAGACTATAGAGATCCAAAGAATTTTCTTCTTCTGAACTTGATTTGCTCGAATCTGTTACAGTTATTTATAATAAATTGTTGCACCACACGCCGTTATTTAAGGAACCTTCTTTTTTATTTTAGATACTGTATCTTTACTCGAACCTGAAAAAAAAAGGGCAAGTTTATCTAAACGCATAATAAATTAAAAGTATCAACACTCTTTATACCTGCTATCAAAAACTTTGATTGAAACAAAATAAACAAATATTTTTATATATCTATGCGAATTCTTTTTAATTTATACATAATATAAAACATTTAAAATAACTTTCTACATACCGCACATCGCCGCCACACGTTCCATGACTTTGTTTAAGTCGATAATTTTGTTTGGCCGCTTTTTCTTTTTGGCAAAACCTATAATAATATTAAATATTATTTCCCTTGTAGGACTGGGTAAAGGATTTCCCCCTTTTAAAATGAATTATAATAAAAATCACGTTAAAACAACACGCCAAACAAAGATGACGTAAAGTTTGTCATTTGACAGATGGGTGTTGGGTTGTCATATAAAAAAGATTTTGTTAGTTTGATTTTACGCCACGACGGTTCTCTTTCCGCACAGACTCTAGAACCACTTGAATAGTATGTCCTTTCAAACAAAAACAGAATTTTCTATTTAAATGAATACAGGCCAGTACCAATCGGGTAAAATACATTAAAAAAAAAAAACATATACCTAACCTCCTTTTAACCCTTAGCCAGGCCTGGCGATTATTTTATCTTTATATACAGATAATGGTAGATTGGATGATAATAAAAAAACTAATTTCTTAATTTTTTTTTATTCCTACAATTTCCTATAAAAAAACCCTCTGGTCTGGATATGACCACTGCCCATTTAAATATACATGATGTGGATTAGATCTGACCACTGCCCAGTTAGGTCACAACATGTAAGTGTGGAAAAAATAAAGGTGAATCCACATATAAGCCTAATATTAATAAAAAGAGGAAAGACTTGTGTGTTTCTTTGTATAAAACCTTATTTAAACATCAATGTTACCCCGAGGTATCAAAATTTTGAATGTAAACGGCATTGCCGTATCCTTACTTGTATTATAAATGCCAAAGCGTGTATATATATAATTTTGTATGTATGTATGTATGATCCATTTTCACGCTAAAACGGCTGAACCAATTTTGATGAAATTTAACGTAGAGTTATATTGGACCATGGAGAAGGACATAGGCTGGGTATCGGTTATTCTTCGATCCAAGAACCTATCTATCTACCATACAAAATATTTGATGTGTAAATATGGTTTTGCCTTTATTTATATGGATAAACGCTTGTAGGACAGTGGTTACATAATAACCACAATAAGTTTTTCCAGATAGGCAGAGGTCACATGTTGACCACAAACTTTCGGCGTAAATATTTTAAAGAAAAACAAATATCATGTAAAACCGAAACATGTTACATATAATTTAACCTATCTGCTATTATAAAAACACAAATAATATCACTTACCGGGATTATTTTCCGCCATAATACTAAAAAACACTGTCAATTTGCACAAAAATTCGCCGTTCGACCAATATTTTGACTTTGACAAGCGAAATGTCAAGTTTTTTTTTCTAGAGGCGTATTTTTTTTTTCGTTCAGAAATCAACTGTATCATAGACAATAGACGGATGACAATTTGCGGTTTCTAGCTAGCATCTGCTCGTCAGAAAAAAATTATTTCTGAGGTGGTTCGCTATGTGTACCCTGCCTGGCTAAGGGTTAAAGTCCGTTGAAAATTTACATTGGTTACTTAAATTTAGATCGCTACTAAGTTTTAAATTATTTCCTTTTGATTTACGACAAAATCCAATAGTAATATAAAACGCATACTATCGACAGCGTTTGGGCGGGCGGCGACGCGCCGGGGTCGTCGACCCCGCTAATAACTTCCGCTTACCTGAAAATGCTAGTCGTTAGCATAGGCTAGACTTTCTGCAATCTAAAAGAAGGTGGTACCACATTTGTATTCTTACATTTTTTTATTAGTATATACGGTATATACAACGTGGAAGGGACTTACCCGTCATAATTTAATTTTATTATGCTAGTATATAGCATAATAAAATTAAAATAACAGTCAAGAAACAAAAAAAAACTCATCAATACAGATTGCTCAGGCGGCTGCATACAACATTTTTTTGTACTTTTACTGTTATTTTATTTCCAATAAACTATAGCTAAGTATCTAGTATAGCCCGTAATTCGATTTATTACGGTTATATATGTCCCTTCCACGTTGTATCTAACAAAATATACTGAAACTATTTTAAGGGTCAATTCAGTCCGTGATACTGAACAACTTTCTCCAAAAAACATATGTCGAAATATGAAAAATATTTTTTGACTTTCCATACAAACTCGGATCAGCTAATCGGTCAATTTGTATAAAAGACCAAAAACTTTTTTTTATTTCGATAAAAGTTCCTTTAAGATTTTTTTTCAGTAGGTATTACGGACTTAATTCACTCATAAAATAGTTTCAGTATATTTTGTTAGACCATATATAATAATTTTTACATTTGGAAATCTTTGGGAGATGCCTATGTCTAGCAGTGGACGTTATGCGGCGTTATAATTTTTACACATAAGAAACGAAAATGTAACTTTCTTGGAGACCTAAGAGCCGGCCATAGCATTTGACATTTTGACCAAAGATTTAGAGAAATTTGGCTACTTGTAAATTTTGTCAATTACTTGATCATGTAAGCATTTTTATAAAGTACTAAAAAAAGCAAATATTTAGCCCAGATATTGTATACTTGTATCAATTTTTTTAATTAATCTCTACGGCAAAGATCTCCCCCATCTCTTTTCAGTATATGAAACATATAAATGTAATTTCACGAAAACAAAAACAACAAGATTTTATTGCCATATTCTAAGCGATAGAGAAGAATACATACATATATACTATCACGTCTTTATCCCTAATGGGGCAGACAGAGCATTTTGGGTCTTGCGGTTCTATGCAGAGCCCAGGGCCGCAAGACCCAAAAGCCACTTTTAGCGTCATGGTGGGCGAGAAGATGGAAAAGCAATCAATACAGTGATGGGTTGCTAGCCGCATCGCCTGTTAACATGATTTGCATTTTTGCCCATTCCCTCGATCGGCTTTTACGATCTGCGTGGGAAGAGAAACAGCTGGTACATTCTAAGTTTTTTTATTTCTCCCAGACCAGCATGGCAGCATAGAGAAGAATAGCAGCATAGAAAAGGGCTGTTCTGTGCTAACAGATGTAACCCAACCATAACCTATCAAACATAAAGTTGTGCAAATATAAGTTAAGATAAGATTTTCTTTATTGCACCAACCAAGTATGACAATAATCAAAAGTACATTTCAAATATAGTAGGTACAAAGGCGGACTTATCACTAAAGTCACAGAATTAATAATAGTATTACATACAGAACGGAAACTCGCACCGTCCCCCGCAATCAAGTGTCCCCGCAACCCTTCCCCCGTTATTGTGAGGTGTAAGCGGCAGTAAAATAGGGTTATTGGTAGTCACACGTTGACATTACGCGAGTCACTTAGGATTATTGAAATTTAATGGTGAGAAACTGCGCACATTATCATTGTTAATCCACGGAAAACAATAAATAACGAAAATTTTATAGATTTCCGAGTGATGAAAACAGGTAAGCAAAGCAACAAATTCTGTGGTGGCGACCCTGATTGTTTAACTCACACATTTGACGTGTGCACGGACGGATTGTTTCGTTTGTAATAGTACTAGGTATATATGCTGCTCCGTTTGTATGAAGTGCCATACCTGTGCTAAAGTGATTTCTTCCAGCCAACCTTTGGGTAAAGAAGACTATAAAAGACGTGGGGGAGTTGGCGCAGTTAGAATATTACAGTGTAGAAAAATACAAGTACCTATACAATTAAATAATAGGAGTACATACTATAACATATAAACGAACAATAAAGTAATATAAAATTCATAAACTATAAAATTGGTACATACGAACATTAAGGAAAGTAAATAAAAAGTAGCCAGTGAAAAGAAAAGAAGAAAAGAGATATTAGTATTATAAAGTTGTAAGAGAGATGGTTCAATATTTTAATACTTGAAACAGGCTTGCAAACACAGATCCGTAGAGCTTGCAAAGCTCTAACAAATTCTCTTCCAAAACTAAACATACCCCAAGGGTAGGTAACTTTTAATATTTCATAACCGCCGTTTTACCTGTGTAGCTTTGCTTGTCAGATATACTTAAAAGGCTTATAAACATTGAAATTTGCTTTGAAAATCGCTACGTAAACAGGGACGTTCATTTGGAGTAACTAAGTTACATAATTTTTGGACAGTGTGAGAAAATTCATGATAAAATGTTTTCTTTAAAAATTATATTTATTTTATCAATAGTTTACCTAATCAAGAATATGAGTTACTAAGTTGTATATAAAAGAAAATTTATATTCGTTTAACATAGTTTTCATTTCTTTAATGATAATCGCCGTTATGGCAATCATTAGACTTGAGAACAAACAAAGCAACGAATTAAGGTCAAATTACTTCGTCAAATTTCCGTTTTACATTTGACTTTCTAAGACAAAATGAAGCTAATCCCCATTTTCACTCATTTGGGATGTGAAACACTTTCAGAAAAAACTGTATCTGTAGAAAATAATTTATTTATAAACAGTTGTTTTGTAGATATTTTTTGTTTATACCTTTTAAGTACTTTAGGAAGTATTTTTACTACTCGGTATGTAGATTACAATATTTTTTTAAAAATATATTATTGCGTGTATCATTAGAAAAAATCAAAAAACTAATTAAATACAATACAATACTTAAACTCAATCAACGTATATGTGCATACGTCAATGTTTAATATTTTTGATTTTATAATTAAATATTAATAATAAATATCTGGATCATCATCAGGTTTTTTTAGTCTCCACTGCAGAAGCATGACTGTCTTTTTACTACCAGAGCAATATTTGGCCAGAGCAGCCAGAGGACTTGGCCTACACTCTCCTCGCTAGACAGACGGGTTGGAGAGGTCTCATTGATGTTTATAAGCTTTGTTTAGCTTGTATTTCCTAAGTCGCCTGTTACGATATCCACAGGAGGACTTGGAGTGGTCCTATTCTACTATGCCGGAAACCATAAGGCAAAGAAAAAAAACCTGATGATGAATAAATATTTGGTAATAAAATTAGTTATGAAATACAAGTGCCTTCACAAGGTCGAAATTTAATACGTGCTCCAGTTAAAGCCACAAGCCTTAGTTCATCTTCAAGGTTTCGATAGAGAATCGGTATGTTTCATTTCAATAGAGGATCAGTATTACTGAATGTACTATACATAGTCGATTTTAGTAGTTGACAAAAACTCAAATAAATACCGACCAAGTGCGTGTCGGGCCACGCGCACCGTATTCGCGGATTCTGTAGTTACTAATGTCAACTATGAATTCACGTAATTTGTGTGAAATTTTGATTTTTCGAGTACATTTTATAAGTTGGTCGCTTTAGAGATGTATTCTTTGGGCTCCCAACGATTGATGATACTGAATCAGCCTACAAGGTAGGCTACAATAAACCGTATTATCAAACAAACTCTGGTTTTTATTAGGGTACGATACTAGCAAAATATCATAATGGGCAGAAATTAATAACAAATAATTATATATTCTTAAAACTGCAAATTTGCAAAACATATCCAGTGCCCCTTTTAAAGTAGGTTTAACAACTTGTTTGTTTGTTTGTAATAACTTCATTATACCAAAAACCAAAATAAAGTACAAAAATCCGAAAGAGCAAATGTGCAAAGGCGGACTTGTCCCGTAGGGATCTCTTCAATTATAACCTGCAATAGATTGAGACTTCTTTAGTTCGTCAATTTTACTTTTCGACTAACTGCAGCGTTTTTTTTTTATTGAGAACACAGATCAGAGCACGTACCAGCATAATGAATGAGCCGTTTGATTGAATCCATTGTCACAGGGGGGTGAAAGTGCCATACATTGCGAATTTTTCGTTTTGAACGACGTCATCTATAAATCTTATTCCGAATTATATATAAAAACCACTTTATGTTATTAGTTTATTAGAATTTGTAGAGATGGCGCACTACGTGCTTTCTCAGTCCTAATTTCACGGTGTTAAAGTATAGTATAACGAATAATTTCGCATGTTCAATACTAAGTGTTCGTGGTGTAATGGTTTACGCGTTCGAAATTAATCATGAATCCTTGGGTTCAAATCCCCTCAAGTATTAAAAAATAAAAATCTTTTGTAAGTTTTCATATAAGTTTTATGTTAAACAAGAAGCAAAATTTCGCGCTCAAGATACCAAACCTGGTTGGCGAAGCGGTTAACGCATTGGAAAAAGTTCAACTAAGGTCTCACTCAGAAATAACAGGTTCGAATCCCACTTCATTGCGTAAGAATAAATATTTTATATTGGTTATTTATTTTGTTTAGGAATAAGATTAATAGATGACACTACGTTTGCAGTTTAAAGTGTTGGCAGACATATTACGCGAGATGGCTCTCTATTTCAGTTATATTATAGTACTCTATGCATTGTCAGTCCTAGTAGTTCAATCCCACGACCTACATCGCCGCAATACGATTCTCAGCCGCGAGCGATGCAGATATTGGCGCCTATTCTGGATACGATAGTAATGTAATACTTTACAAAGTAATAAGGAAGTTTCCAACAAGTCAAATCAGATACTTTCTAAACGTACAAAACAAATGTTGGAGTGGAGTTGGAGTTGAAGGAGAGACTTTGAGTCAAATAGCGCACTTAATCAGCAAAAAATCAGTTCTTCCGCCGTAATAAAAAAATCACGTTGAATATGGATATAATGACTGGCTTGTGACATTATTTTGTTGTTATTCTATTATTAATACCAAATTATTTATGACTTCCTCGAGTAAACTTCCTAATTTGTTTAGATAGAATAAGTGTACTTCAAACTGCTATGACAATACTTACGACTTTTTGAAGTTTGGTCGTTGATGTAATACTTTTATTAATTTTGTGTCGTTGGAACGCCTTTTACTTACTATTTACTATTTTCATTTTGACGATAGTACATTTAAAAGGTTGCTAAAACCTTTTCTAGTAATCATATTCTTAAATTTTTTATTTATTTATTTCTGTCAAAACAAGTAATAATTATTGAACTAAATATAAAAATCTAAATTAATATCCAAACTACAATCTAAATTAAAAATCTAAATGTTGTTCATGTGGCATGGTGCTAAGAACACTGGCTGCATTCCCGCGCTGAATAGCTACTGCAATTCTCTGCGCGAGATATGAGCCAGCCCTCTTGTCACCAGCGGCGTCGACAAGCCGAGGGGTTATTTTTAGGATTCCGTAGCCAAATGGCAAAAACGGAACCCTTATAGATTCGTCATGTCTGTCTGTCTGTCTGTCCGTCCGTATGTCACAGCCACTTTTTTCCGAAACTATAAGACCTATACTATTGAAACTTGGTAAGTAGATGTATTATGTGAACCGCATTAAGGTTTTGAAACAAAAATAGAAAAAACACAATAAATTTTGGGGGTTCCCTATACTTAGAACTGAAACTCAAAAAAATATTTTTCATCAAACCCATACGTGTGGGATATCTATGGATAGGTCTTCAGAAATGATATCGAGGTTTCTCATATCATTTTATTCTAAACCGAATACTTTGCGCGAGAGACACTTCCAAAGTGGAAAAAAGTGTGTCCCCCCCCCGTAACTTCTAAAATAAAAGAATGATAAAACTAAAAAAAATATATGATGTTTATTACCATGAAAACTACCAGCGAAAATTGGTTTGAACAAGATCCAGTAAGAAGTTTTTTTTTAATATGTCATAAACTGCAATTTACCTTTCATTCAATCAACTCAAATATAAAAATTTAAAAAAAATACTACTACGGAACCCTTCATGGGCGAGTCCGACTCGCACTTGGCCGCTTATTTTAATTATGTTTAGTGATTCTTTAAGGAATAATATATACTTTACATTAATTATTTTAAGTAAAATAATTTTGATAACGCTCTTTGTATCGTAAGATAAAATACATCCTGTAACGAATACCTGATTAGTGATGAATATTTAGGTACGCGAATAACGTTACAGAATATGCTCCAACAAGTGCATCTGGATTTTAGATCGTAGTCTGTTTGGTATAAAGTATGTTTTCGTTTGGGTTTCATTTAAATGCAGTGCACAATAGGATGGTATTAAGCTTCGCATTCAATACTTTTAGTAATAGATTTGTTTTCAATAGTTCTATAAGATACTCTTGACTTTGTTTTTGTTCTTTATTCTAAACATTTAACTTAATTACGGAAAAGCCTAGAAGCTATTGTTACTAATCGAGCGAGCGAAGCGTCTCTATTTTAGCTCCGGCAGAAATTCTTTCGTGCGTGTGTCCGAATTTCGAATGTTTAGATTTTCGGCTGTTCTCACCTAAATTTCGCATTTCTCAACCGATTTTCGTGAAAGTGAGCAGGTTCGGTAGTTACCAATAATAGTATTTTATGCAACGGTTGTATAAGGAAGGTCAAAAAATGTGAGTGGCGCAGGTTACGATGCGAGCTTTAGCAAACGTCGTAAAAAGACGCCATCGAGCATTTTTTGACGTACTTATACAACGTTGCATACAATACTTTTTCTACTACTATATTTACTAAATAAAATACAAAAATAAACAAAGAAAAATATGAAAATGTATGACATCATTTATTTTTGGTAGATAATAGGCATCTATAGTGAACTTTATTTTTTTTAAATTGACGTCTTCCTAGTGAATATATAAGTTAATAAAACGTTTTTCTTTTTCGAAAAAAAAAGTTCTAAGTCTATGGCTAGAAGTATCGTTTTGGCGAAATAACGATACAAGTGCTGTTATGGGGAATAGACTATAGACTTTCCTGAAGTCATAAATAATCAATGATCTTATATTAGTGTTCGAGACCATTTAAAACACAGATAACAGTACAGGAGTAGAAAAATAATTATTTATTAGTATTATTTGTCGATTCAGTTTTTCAAGAAAAATTTCTAAATGGCGGAAATATAGGGCTAAAAACTTAAAATAATCATATTTTTCTCGCGCAAACGAGCTTACAACTTTCAAAATCACTGGACGAAAGGAAGATATTTTGTGTACTATACATAAAACTATCATGTATTTGTAAACGAAATATCTTTCTTTAGAAATCGATAATATAGTAACATTCCGATTACTCGTAATTGCCTTGCAATTGAATGAAAACTTACAGTCCATTTAGCAGAAGTGTTAATGAAAACAGTCACTATTTGTTTTACATAGAACAATAAAATGCATGGAAGTCATTAGCGCTATTTCCATATAACAAATGGAAAATGTAAATGAAGTGGAACGCATAACTTTAACACTTGCACGCTGAGCTTTGTTTCTCACGCGAAACTCGAATAGCTTGCACCACGCGATTTGTATTTCTTTTTTTTTATTAAAAAAAAAAAAGTATTAAATTGAATATTTAAAGTTTATAGTTATCTAATTATTTGATGCATATAAAGTTTTACTTAATAGCGATGTGAACTGGGTAAGTTTTTTTTTAATAATTCCGTCTGCTAGATTATCCTAAAATAAAAGTTTATAATATTTGGTAAATCTTATTATATTATTTATATGCGATTATATCTTCATCATTATTTGCTAATAAGACAAAAAAAATTTAATTAAAAATAAATAGAAGAGAAAATCAACAGATGTTTGGACACGTAGCATAGACATTCGCTAAGTATATAGTCTATTTAGCAGGTCATAGAGAGCCAACTTAGAAAATAATATTTACTAATCAATCGTTTTGATATACATACTCGCATACATACGCATGCGTTAGAGCTCACAACAATAGACCAAAATAATTTTGGTTATTTAATAATTCGTATTTCGAAGCAGGTTCATTGAGGAACCCTTATGGTACAAATAATGTGCAACTAAGATGGAATACGATCTGTAGTATTTTTTTCATCGTTTTAGTATTTATATAAAAGATAGTGTTATAGATTGCCCGTTTCCCAGCCAGCCTAGTACGTAGCCAAAATTGGCATATATATCCTTTTCGTATCGCCTGTACTTTTTTATTTTGTACAGAATCGTATGCGACGGCCGCGGCACGCGGATTAGATTGGATTTGAACAACTGTACCGCAGATTGACAGCGTTTTGCCTTTATCTGTACCCGCGACCACGGGTTTATTTGAACTGATTGAATTCTCTATGGCAATTTTATTTTTATCTATATTTCCACGCCTCCTCGAAATAGGAGATTCGAAATTCAGTGACTATTTTTTGGTGGCTGGCTGGTTTTATAAAAAAAATTATACATTTTTTTATGATTTGACAGACTGTACTGTGTTTTCTACATTTCGTTCAGGATTATGTTGTTGTATAAGTACTATCATTTATTGTATTTACTTAATATTTATTTACAATTACAGTATGAGTTTATGCTGGAATTTCAATAAGGTATACCTGCGACTGTTTTGATTTCCATTTTAACTTGTAATGTTTTTAACTTCGCACAAGTATAGGAAGAATCTAGTTGCCTACCATATTATACATATATAGGTTAAGCACGATTATAAGAACTTAGCGGAAGGAAGAGAGACATGGAAAGCACTCCACCGACAAGAGCCCAGCTCTTAAATATATAAGAAGACGATTATAATTTTCTCTTGTCATATTATATTTTTCAGCTTTAACAGTTTTTACGTGCTGTCATTAGTTATAGGAACACCAACTGCAGGAGAAAGGAACAGTATCAAATATGACATGATTTATGATAAATTCACTGACAGGTTTACGAACCATGTTGGGAACTAGTCCGCTTTACGTAACTTCTGTTCCTCGTGTGTTGCATACTGCATATAATTTTAATAATGAGCTGATATTGTGTTTTTATAACACTTCATTTGTGTACTCGTTAGGACAAACTACAAACATTGATTAGGCAACGGACGTGACGCCTGACAAGTTTGGAAGTATTTCATAACATGTCATAAAGGTTATGACTGTGATTGTGATGTCACTAAAATTAATTTTGCACATCTTCGGTCGATCTGATTGTTCACTGAACAAGTACTTATCAGCATTGTTTAGTTTAATTATGATTCAAAATACATACATGTATAAAGCCCAAATTGTCTACTAGAAGGTAACTTATAAAATAAAATAAAAAATCAACTAAAATCAAACAAATTATAATTGGTTACCTTAATAATAAACTTATATTTTGAATTCGTAGTTGTTAAACTCGAGATTATTAGAATCAACGCTTATTTATTTAATGATTTAATATCGAAAGATCTCAAACGTGTGTTGATTATAGACAGTCATGTCATTGCATTCGCACAATAAATAGTGGCATGTTAAACAGCATGTTGCTTATTGATCGTTGCCTAAACAAATTTCATGCCAGACACTGAATTATAATTATCTGTGGGCTAAAGTCTTGTAACAAAACAAGTCATTCAAGCCATTCATGTGGCGCCTAGCGACGCGAGACGAAAGCGTAGGCTTGAATCTGAGTACATGGCTCTCGAATCTATAGGTAACTTTATGCTGTTCTGCAGACTGGCACTAAAATTGTTGCTCACCAATTTGTTGATGACGTAGTATCACATACAATTTTGCAACGCATAGGTATGAAAATTACGATTGTTTTATTGCATTATAATTAAGGCTGTTTAGCACATTAACTGAGCTAAATATCTCAAATATATTTGCTGTTCCTCAAATTGTTTATGTAAATATAAACCTTCGATTCTTTTGCTACCGTTAGCGAAAGAATCGAAGAATAAAAGGCGTTAGGTAGGCTAGCAACTTGTCAGTCAATATCGTCATCATCATCAGCAGGTCTTTTTAGTCTTCACTGCAAGAGCACGACCCTCTCTGTACTACTAGAGCCATACTTAGTCAGAGCAGCCAGAGGATTGTCAATATTTTTATCCTATTTTCTACCTTCAATTTTGCTAAGCGTCCTATCCTTTGAACTTTGTTACCCTGTCAGAGGTAATAAGTGATTATTGAAATTCAATATTATGTTAAAACATTTTTCATTTCATCAACTGATAGTAATGTCACAAAGGCCAAACTATGAAAAAAAAATTGTAAATGAAATTTTTAACGTTACATTGTCTTTGCTGAACATTGCGTACGTTTTGTGTCAAAATGTCTGCTTGAGTGATGGTGGTACATCACTGCTCTACTCTCCCGGCATTATGCGCTGTTTGTGCTACAATAGAGCACGCATTTGCTCAGACTCTGCTTATTATTTCGTAATTATGCGTTTATTTTGTTGCCGTGTTTCTCCACATCGGACGAATTTGCCGCATCATTTCTTGCGCGCTTTCTCTTGCCATACCCTGTTCCGTTTTAAACAACATTTACATTATTGTTACACTCCCATAACTCATTAGTATTTCGCTCATTAGCTTAACGGAAAGAAATGTGATGAATGAAACGTTCTGCGACCAGATTCCAGAAGTTTAGATAAAGGGGAAGTTCGACGTACCGTTTAAACGAAAACAGTGATGAGTGTTGTAGATGAAGGAAAAGAGGTCTCTCAGGGTCACAGCAAGGAGGAGAGGAGATCTCTATAAACTCTACCTGTCCCTGTTGGAAACGGGCGTGATAAAATGTATAGTAATTTAGGTAATACATACGTAAGGTATTTCACAGTCCGCTTAAGGATTTTCCATTATTTTTTAATTTGGGAATTCTCATAAGAAGGATTCACCTGTTACTTTATCATATTGCTTTCGATATTTCTTATTGCTTTTGATATTTTCGTACCAAGTCTCTGTCTGTTCATAATTATAAAATGTTGCTTCGGTTTTACAATTATTGCGCAAAAAGTGGGCCCATAACCTACTGTTTTTCACACGCAACGCGTCACGCGTCATAAGGAAATTGTGTTTACAAAAAATAACCCGAAATCTACAAGTCGTTATCGTTAAGCATTCGTCTCACGCACTTATCACAAAACGCTTTAACCCTTTTGCGGACGCACTCATATTTTCGGACAATGTGTGTCAGTTAACTGTATCTGTCGTGGACAACCTGTTACTAGCTGCGAGCAATCTGACATGCTTTACACATTTTTTTGCAAACCCGTTTTTGATGGCAAGACATTCGCGTGGCATTGTCATTAGCATATTTTGATTGTTGTCGAATTTCTATTTGTTTATTCTTTCTGTTGTATCAAAAAGTTTTTCATGTCGCAGAAAATAAAGTTTTGATATTATCTTTTTTGTAATTTGAATCTTCAATTCTAAAAGTTTCAATTCTGGTTCGGTAAATTTGGAAATATCGTACCTCAGAACAATTATTTAATTTAAAAACAAGAATCTAAGATATGATTCCTTAAATCAACCCTTAAATCTAGAGCATTTATCTGTAAAGAGAAGGACTATTCTTGTGAATAGAATTCTTCTTTAACCTAATATTCTTTTTCCAGGCAGCATTTTTTAACACAAAAGCGGCAAGAGTCTACGAACTCTCAAAACCTTCAGTAATAAGGCATATGCTGCAAATTAGCCTGCTGCAAAATTCTTGCCTCGTGCTTTGTACTTACTGGGTTCATTACCGTAGGTCTAGTTCCATGTTCGTGATCCTATAATAGCATTCACGAGGAACGCGGAGCATGCAAAATTAGCACTGCAGCATTTTTGTTGAGCACAATGATGCAATCCTGGGCTCGGCATTCGCTTTGTGAGGGAAATACTCTCATGATTGCGAACTTTTGAATAAAGCCAGATTCGTTGTAGACACGTGTTCTATAAAATGCTTAAAGTAGAAAAGAATGATATGCCGTGAGCAGACATGATGAAACTGTTTCGTTGATACACTGCAGTTAATTTTCTTTTATTTGTTTACTTTATGAACACACGCACACTTTCTTTCTTTCTTATCGTATGTGTTAGTGACTAACACTAGTGTCTGAGTTTTTAAACCGACTTAAAGGCCTCTGACATGGTTTATAGGTAACGACCAATGTCAAAGACAGTGACCGGGACCGACGGCTTAACGTGCCCTCCGAAGCACGGATCATCTTACTTAACCAAACTAGGACAACAACACAAAGTCGTTGCCCCCGCCGGGAATCGAATCCGCGACCTCCGGGTATGAGCCGAACGCTCTAACCATTACACCACGGAGGTAGTTATACACGGAGGTAGTTACATACGCACACTTAAACGGTGTTATTTTTTATTTGTTTTGTTGTGACATATAACGAAATAACTACGAGGAATATAGATTTACCAAAAGAATCCGATTCTTAATTCGATCGGAGATGCTTCAAAATTAATTGATGATTTTTAATTTGACCTGGAAATAGTTTCTTTATGCATAAGTTTTTTTTCTGTATTTATGTGTCAACCCGGTATGTGTGTGTTTTTAATAGTAAATCGCATATTTATATTCAAGAGAAATTTTTATTTACACTTTTTATTTCATTGAATTAAAGTGGTTAGTAATGTGACTTATTTTTAGTCCACAGTACATCAAACTAGATATTTTATTGAAATTTTGGCACAATTCTTTACTGCTTGAACATACGTGCAAATAACATACCTTCTAGGGACTGTACATGAACAGTGAGGTAATGAAGCAATAGAAACGGGCTTACACAAAGTAATTTGAATTATGTTATGACGTAGGACTCGCAAATCGTTGCATTGTTAAAATTTCTTGTAACTCTGAAAGTTTTAGAATCAGAATATGAAGTTGATTGTTAAAAACTTATAAAATGTCAATTAGTATATACTTTTAAAGATTTTAAATCATGACTTTTGAAAGTCAAAGACTTTACTTAAAAACTTCAACAGTTCAAAATCTTATCATCTGTTATGAGGGATGAGATAGATGTTTGTTATTCGTTTTGGCAAATATTCTCATAATGAGGGTAACGTATTATGAAATTTCCATTTTGTGATACCCTTTGTAACTCTGAAAGTTTTAGAATCAGAATATGCAATTCTTAAAAATGTTGATTGTTGAAAAATTACAAAACATTTCAATTAGTACTTTTAAAGATTTTAAATGATGACTTTTGAAAGTCAAAGATTTTTCCTAAAAACTTCAACAATTTAAAATCTTATCATCTGTTATGAGATAGATGTTTGTAATTCGTTTTAGCAAATATTCTAATGAGGGTAACTTTATGAAATTTCCATTTTGTGATACCACAGACAAATAAGATAACGAACCTACACACAAGTTGCGCGGTGTTGCAAGTGGTATTGCTTCACTTGTAAGTTCTTGTCACATTGAATTTGAGCGATAGCTTGTTCGAAGTTATGATGAAAAATAAACCTAATATAGTAAAGGTAAAAATACTATGTACAATAATTATATACAAGATGACTATATTTAAACTGAACCACTTTATAAGAAACTTGATTTTTTTTAGAGAATATGCATTTTTTTATAAATATAATTTATATACATAAAGCGTCATTTACCTGTTAACGTCAAAGACAAATGATAAAAATATCTGTTCAAAGAAAAAATACTTTTAGGGCTTATCTAACAAGTAATTACGTAGTTATCCTTTCCTTGACCTTATATCCTACTTACTTTTAGACGCAAAAGCCACCTTTCTAGTGCTAAATATATTACCCTCCTATGTTCACTTTCATTCATAATCAGATTAACCACGCGTGACTTGATATGACGACATCAACCTTTGCGAGCTAGCCAGTAACAAAGGCGTAGGCTAGCAAAAACTGATCGCTCAAGTTCATGACGTTAACACTGCACAACGTTTGATGCAATAAATTGCAACACTGCTTCGTGAATCAGAAGTCTATGGCCTTATGTTCTGTTTTTTTTTTTGAGTTACTTCGAATTACAAAAGCTTGACATATCTATTGCTAATTCCTCATTGGAGAGTTGAAGAAAAAGGCAAAAATTTATTTTTAAAGTAAAACTTAAACGCTCTTAATTGGGCCTTGGCCTTGTTGCTTAGATGCATCGAATAGATGATAAAAAAAAAACATAGTCGCATTATACATAAAACTATGGCCATTTCGTATTCATCTATAACTCTTATAAATCAAAAGAAAGGACAATGACCTAAAAAGTAAAAAAGTAGCGCACCACTTTGAACGAAGCCATTACAGATAATATTCTTTTCCGTTCCGGTTAACACTATTCTTTAGACTTAAAATTATGACCTCTATCCACTTGCAAAAGAAAACAGTAGGATCAGATACGATACAAACTGTGTGTTAACGTTGCATTACCGGCTTCACTATACAAGCATTCGGGACTGAATGGAACATATTTCTTGTAACGAAAACAATAGATAATTTCCTACAACGCGTTATTAGCGGAAAACAATGTGTTTTAGTTAATAGTAGTGCTGTGAGTTCTATTATGGATGTAGTAGATTAGCAGTTTTGAATAACAATGAAAAATATACAAATCACGTACTAAATAATGATGATGGACTGTTCCGGACTGAATGTTGGTAAACATCAATAAATTAATACAGAGAGGTCAACAGAATGTCAAGGATATACTTACATATATACATGAAAAAAGTTAAAAGTTGTGACGTAATTGAAGATCAGAATACTCGTAAAATAAAACAGCATAGTAATTTTTTCAAATAAAATACTTAATTTTTTTTTCTTATGCATGTAAGCTTAAGTTGGTAGGTATTAGAAAAACAATTCTTTAGTATAATATTATTCCAAATATTATAATATGAGTTGGTAAATATTAGCAAAGGATTAAAAGAGTTAGACATTTTCAATTTTCTCCAAGCCTCAACTCGTTAACCCTTATACAGCCGTACGTAAAAAGTAAAGAATGTCCGCGAATACAAACAAAGCAGAATTAGCCGAGACAAAAGACAAGACCCAGGTAAACAGACCACGGGTCGTGGAGTGAATAAAAAAAGAGGTTCGAATCCAACTTATCCATGGAGGGTTCCGCACAGTATTTCAACATGAGTATGATGCTTATTTAATAAATTGACTATTTGGTAATGTAGATATTATTCTACTAGTCACCGCATATGCTAAAATTATTAAAGATTAATAAATGATTAAAAACTATAGTATACACGTTTACAATATTCCGTTACCTAGACTAATTTCCTATGTTACCGAAAATCCGTTTGTTATTGTATTTTGGAAAATAAAGAATTGATTCTGTTAAAGTCAGCCTATAGATGGATAGATACAATCATGCCATAACGGTTTCCTATTGTAAAAATTGTAGAACGGAACCCTGAAATGACAAGCTACCTGATTAAAGATTGCAACGCTTATTTAACGCCCCGATAAACGCAATTATTCGGGAACTAGGAAACTCTCCGCTCTCATTCTCGATTTTAATATCTTCTCGGAAATTAGTTCTACAATTAAAAAAGGTTGGTTAATTGAAATTGTATTAAATATTTGATTTTATAGAACATAAAGGAATGTTTTAGGATTATGACTACAGATAAATAAATAGCAAGTAAAACTAACTCTACTTAGAAACGATTTAAATTGGAACTACTCTAGAATATTCTCCTTTTATATATTTTAAGACTTATGATTTTTCATCAAGAATAAGTAATTCTTTGTAAAAAGGACCCAAAATGAATACTAAAATCTTTGCACAACGTTCCTACGTACGTATGTAGATGCTATGTATCAACGCTCAAATGATGTCATAAATAAAGCAGTATTTATCCAAACAACGCTGTGTTTATAGCTACCATGAATTTCTATAGGGATATTGCGCGATCCTGTACATTCTCCCAAGCCTCAACGTCATTCAGTGTAAATGTAATGTTGAAATAACGCTGCCATTTCAAACTGAAGCCGCACCAGCACCTTTATCTGGGTACAAGTAAATGGTACAGCAATATCGTTACTATCTGCCAAACAATGGCCCACGTAGCACCCTCTCTCAGTTTAATGAACAAGAGCACCCCGATACTGTACATCTACCGGTTTATAACGATTGTTTGTACTCTTTGTCTTCAAAGTATCTTATAAAGTTGTGCACACCCCCTATACACATTTGTTTATCAAACATACATTGCAGATATCAACTCAACTCTCAAGTCTTTACTGAACGTAGGGGGACAAATTTCTACATTAAAACTTCGTTAGCTACAATTTTGGACCGATGAAAATTGTTCAGTATCAATTTTAAAAATAAACAAGAATTTTTCAAGGCCAGTATTTTTATTCAAAAATAAAATAAATCATTATTTGTCACGATAATAAGTTTATGCGTTATGTATGGGCCTTGAAGATAATACAGAGCAATGTACTTGCGAAAGCGGTTAAAGCTTATCTCTTATCATGTTTGAAGTTAGATAATGTTTGGCTCTTGTGTTGACACGTGTGTTTACATTTGCATGCGACCACTAAATAGCTGCGGGCCTTTTCATACTTGTGTACTGCAGTAGATTAGGTAGGTTTAAACTTTACGACCGATTTCGAATATTGAAGTCTATTCTGAGAAAAACTTTTCTCATAAATCAATAGGAAGTGAATAAAGTACGGAATAGGATGGTATTTCAGACATGAAACATATAATGAAACTTTCATATCGCATGCCTTAAAAGTGCTTTCAAATATATCCGAATGTAAACGTAGCACGCTGAAGCAATTTACTTCCCATCACAAACCAATCATAGGTCGGCGGTCGCTCTAAACTGCAAATACAGGTCCTGCGCTTACCGCAAAATATTGTCGTAGTTACGAACTGAAAATATTTTCAGTTTGTGGCAATAACGTTTGCGGTAACAGCAGTGCAGGGTTAAATTTAAGTCGAGCACAATTCTAACACAACTTTATTAGGAATTTGTAGTTATTTTTTAGCTTATTACAATTACAAGGCTTCTTAATGATTTCATGTAACAGCCCTATTAAATTATGTTTTTAAGTTTTTATCTTTAGTGCCTACGTATAAGTTTTATTTGTACCATTTGTACTGTGTAATCAACATAAGAGGAACCGTAAAGGGCCTTATAAAATAGAATTTGCACTTTTTGATCGGATATAAATCTTAATGCTCACAGTAATCCCAGTTCAGGTCTATGCCCAGCAGTGGACTGCCTGAAATTAAACGTAACTAAATATTACACTTTCAGCGCCACACTAGGCAAAACGAAACCAGATACATATAACGATGATGAATATGTGCAGGAAATTTAAATTTTTTGGAGGCCCCATAACATGAGGCATGGTCCTATTAGCAAGAAGTTAAGTAATAGGTATATCAAATAAACTAAACATGATTTCGAATCGTTCTAGTAATAGTCAGTCTTCAACACACTGTCCGTCCGGCTGTCATATCTCATTCAGCAAATGCAACATCCATTTACTTATTGGAAAAGTTGGAGCCGCGGTCTCGTCACGTAAATATTGTGCTTCATCAGCGGAATGGCGTTGATGGCATCTTAATATCATTTGTAATTTATACATGATGCAACTGTACACTTGGAACTTATATTAAACTTGAGTTCAATTCGTACCATAGTATAGAGTACCATATTACGTCACAAAGTTAGGGGGAATAATGCAAAATCTTTTGAGAAGTTTAATTTAGTATCCATTTACTTATTGGAAAAGTTGGAGCCGCGGTCTCGTCACGTAAATATTGTGCTTCATCAGCGGAATGGCGTTGATGGCATCATAATATCATTTGTAATTTATACATGATGCAACTGTACACTTGAAACTTATATTAAACTTGAGTTTAATTCGTACCATAGTATATAGTACCATATTACGTCACAAAGTTAGGGGGTATAATGCAAAATCTTTTTAGAAGTTTAATTTAGTATCCATTTACTTATTGGAAAAGTTAGAGCCGCGGTCTCGTCACGTAAATATTGTGCTTCATCAGCGGAATGGCGTTGATGGCATCTTAATATCGTTTGTAATTTATACATGATGCAACTGTACACTTGGAACTTATATTAAACTTGAGTTTAATTCATTTACTATATTACATAACAACGATAGGAGGAGGAAGGATCATGCAATATCTTTTTTTTTTAATATTTTACAATTCATAGTTCACAATATTAGACATTAAATATTAATTATTTTACACTATATCTGTTTATCTTTTTTTTGTTTCTTTATAATTTGCACTCATAGTCATTTTGTATTATTAAATATTATATCATTCTTTCAATATTATTATTTTGTATATTACATGATGGAGATATAGCCAACCCACATCATCATACATCTACGGGAATGGAGATTGGTAGTCTTGGGTTCAAACCCACTAAAACTCCATGGTGCCCTCTATTATTTTTTGCCCGGTTCGCATGGTCGTTATGTAAACCCAACATTCTTATTTTATATAAAGTTTAGTGGCAAAACCAGAAATATCTTAGGTATCTTCAGACTTCAGTATTCTAGCCAGACTATACTTAGATGCTCTCCGGAATCGTTAGAAGGAAACTAGACCTTTGCAGTCTATTTACGGGACAATATATTTTTTGTGTGTAGTCTAAAAATAATTATATGAGACAATGAGTCTAGATTGCATTGGATGGGTAACATGAGTCGGATACATGTATATACATACTAGTTCTGGACCTTTTCCGTGCTTCGGAAGGCACGTCAAACCGTTGGTCCCGGCAGTCATCATTGAACAACAGTCGTCATGCTACGTGTGTCATGCGTTTAGGAAGCTAAAACACAACAGATACTTAGTAAGACTTGATAGGTATCCGATTTACATTTGAAAAATATATGGAAGGTGAATAATTAGTTTTTTAAGTACCGATATATATAGGTGTAGACGTAATGGATACTTTACGACTTTGCGTGTGTTTATTCAATTATATTTTTAACTAAAATATATTTTTATCAAAATGATAAGCTTAAATTGGTAGTTTTATTTATCGATATTATTTAGTTCAACCACGATATAATCAAGGTGACCTTTAGGAAAATGAACCTAATCAATTTAAGTAATCAGAAAAATTGCGTGTTTACTAATAGCGTGTAACAAAATCATACATATTTTTATTCTACTTCGTTTGTTTTGCGACAAAATGAAATGTATTTGAAATCGAATACTTTGTTTTAATGTTATTTGTTGAATAAATAAGTAAATTTTGACATCACTTCGCAAAATTTTCTTACATTGTTGAATGTAAGAAAACATCTTATTATCAGTCACCAGGAAGTTCACTGCTGGACATATGTCTCTCTTAAAGATTTCCAAAGCGTCTGATTGGTAGAGTACCTTCCTTAGGTCACCTGGCCACCTAGTAGATAAGATCGTACATTCCAAGATACAAAAAAAAAACTACCTTATGTTATAAAAAAGGTTTATAATAGAGTTTAAAAAGGCCTTATAGCAAAACCCATGCTGGTCTCGGAGAAACGAAAAAACTTAGAATGTACCAGCTGCTTCTCTTCCCGCGCAGATCGTAAAAGCCGATCGAGGGAATGGGCAAAAATGCGAATCATTTTAACAGGCGATGCGGCTAGCAACCCGTCACTGTATTGATTGCTTTTCCATCTTCTCGCCCACCATGACGCTAAAAGTGGCTTTTGAGTCTTGCGGCCCTACCTATCTGCATAGAGCCGCAAGACCCAAAATGCTCTGTCTGCCCCATTAGGGATAAAGACGTGATAGTATGTATGTATGTATGTTATAGCAAAACCGTTAATTAGAAAGAAACAAACTAAAAATGAAGTCCTAACAAGGTGCCAAGGCGTTTGCGACCTGTCACGTTTCGTAATGCACATACAACTCTCTTAATTAGTTTCGTGTTGCTATTTATATGGTAATTACTTTGAAATACTTACTTTTTCGAATTATTTTGTATTTAATTAAGTAAAACTCATACTTTTGCATGACGATTCCTACATACCGTAGAATTGCAGACTTTAAAATCGTCAAATATATTACAATTATTTAAATTGTTCTTAGAACTAACTACTACATAACTTAAATATATTCAGTTAGTATTAGTACTAATTTGCAGATCTAAGCACGAAGGTATAAACTAGTCTAGAACAAATTTAAGCCATATTTGTCAAATGCTATAGCTATATCCTTGAAAGGTAATTTTTTAATTTGTCTTATTGAGTCGCAGAAAATATTGATGTACATACCTATTTTAACGACGACCTCCGTGGCGTAATGCTAGTCCGCCACCCAGAGGTCCCGGGTTCGATTCCCGGTCAGGGCAAGTTGGAAAATGGCCTTTTTCAAATTGTCCTGGGTCTTGGATGTTTATCTATATATGTATATGTTATAAAATATAGTATCGTTGAGTTAGTATCCCATAACACAAGTCTCGAACTTACTTTGGGGCTAGCTCAATCAGTGTGATTTTTCCCTATATATTTATTTATTTATTTTATTTATTTTAGCCATTAGACAATAAAATGAGTATATGAGTGATGTGATGATTTATTGTGTGAAATATATGTATAAAGCAACCTCATGATTTCAACTGCGAGCAATCGCGCCTTACAAAGCTCTCTATGGTTTGACTGCTTACAAAATGTTGTGAAAACTTAATCATACTCATATTATAAACGCAAAAGTTTGTAAGTATGGATGGATGGATGTTTGTTACTCTTTCACATAAAAATTACTATATGGATTTTTATGAAACTTTACAATAATATGGATACATAAGAATAAAACACAAAGGCTACAATTTATAAAGATATTGTGTGACAATCCTGCGCAGACGAAGTCGCGAGCACCAGCTAGTTGGATATATTTTTACAAATAATACATGTTTTTATTTAGATCTTCAACAAATAACATTATTTTTACGTAACTTTTTGTCCACCATAACATTATTACATGTAGCTGTAATAGGATAATAACAAAGAACTCGTAACAATAAATAGGCTTAGTAGGAAAGCCACTAATACCGACACTTGATACAAAAAATCGTACAATTACAGAGTAATTTAGGTAATTAAGTTTTTTTCCTGATTTCGTATGTTTTCCGTTTCAAAATGAATGACAAGTGTAATTTACATAATAAATCATGTATCGATTATAAGATTACACTATAAGTTTGTATAGAAATTTAATGTAGGAATACGGTTGGTTATTGTTAATCATTTTCCTACGCCGATTCACAGAAAATCCTTGCCTCGCTACACACTAGACGAATTATCCTAATCTGGGTTTAATACATAATAAAACTTGGTGGCAAGACGAAATTGGATCTGCGCTTCCGTTGTTTGGTATTTATACGACAATCAGATGTTCTGAAACTTTTAGCAGCTCACTATGCTTTCTATAGATCATTATATCCCGTTCAATCACCTTTGAACCAAAAGCGTTTTCCGTGGAAATATCGATCAAACGAAACGCGTGAAATCGTAATGGTCAGTAATAGAAGTAGAATAATTTGATCACTCCACTACAAACCTAATCCGATTGCATCGGTTTATTTTATCGACCAATCTTGTTGCTGCTGTTTGATTTGAGCTTTAAATGTAGCAAAATAAATAAATTCAGTTTTATTTCTGTGGTAAAACTAAAAACGACTATTTTTTCACGAGAATTATAAGGTTGCTTTTAACGTTTCAGCCTCGGTGTAAACACGGTGACGTCAGATTAATTTGATCAAAGTGGAAATGGCTGGGTGTTTTCCACACAACTTGTTTCGAGTTGCTGTCAACAGTTCGACTAATGCTTCCGTCGACTTCCCATTTTAAACTTTAGATCGTGTTTCGGGCATTTCGATTTAGAGGTTACTCGATGCGATAACGTTCTCGATATATAGGTACCTAGGACTTCAGATATTGTTTAGAGTTCTTAGTTCACATTTATACGATTATAGCACATATCGATTTATCTAATCGATTATTCTCAATCAATGGCTTGTTTTGTGCTATTGTTTGCTGCATCTCCGTTACGTTTACTTTCACACGTTTAAATTCAATGTCGATCGTGCGTCACACAATCCAATAACTGAATTGTGAAGAAAATCGTTTGATAATGGCCCAGATTCACAGATCATGTAACGAAATTCAATTTACTTGAGGCTTGAAATTGCGGGCCCTACAATTGGGCACGTATTTCGGTTTGGTCACAAATCGGTCTACCACAGAACGATTGCTTGGTACAGTTAGAATGAAAAGCAACAATGACGGGATCCCACGGCGAGGTCAATGGACGACGCGCCCGTCACGGTTACTTGCGTATACGACTGTACTTTGATAAAGTGTTCTGAAATTCTTCAAGTTGATACGTCGGTGAACTTTTTGATTAATTTATTTGGTGATTAATGTGGGCAGACCTTAAATAATTGAATGATCTCATTTCAATCCAGATGGTCTAGATATTCACACATTTTGCCTTATCCCAGGAGATAAGAAAGTCAAGTGCTCCTATTTATTTTATGTGGCATTCAGTTTATTTCATCAACTTTATTAGATACTTGACAGGAAACTTCGGTAAAGCAGCTTGATTAGTTTCAACATCAAAGGCTTATCGGATTGCTTTTTCGTCCCTATTCAAGCTTTTTAACTGCTAAGAGTGTAGGCCTCTCTCATTTTATTCCCGTTTCTTTAACACCTGTGTTCTAACACTATGATAGGCATATTTGCGTGTCACCTCACAATTCTACACGTATACGTAGTATAGAAACATATGTTCTATAACATTGTGTTCTTCTTTTCAGGTGCCAAGACCGGAGGCCCAATCTCGATTGCCAGTGGGTCGGGTAACGGAGAGGCACTCTTACACCGAGGGTCGGGTACCAGCTCCTCATGTCCCCCCACCATCCCCCGGAGCGACGGCAGTGCAGCACCGAGTGGCTGCTGCGTGCCAAGCCAGCAGAAGACTATTGGAGGAAACCCTAGCTAAGCCAGGTAAGTTTTATAATCTTCGTCCTTGTGAAGCAAATGGCATATTTATGCAAAAACAGGTAGTGAACTCTGGAAATTATTGGAGGAAATCTTAACCAAACCAGGTGAGTTGACTGGTAATCCTTTTTGAATCATGCTAAAACAGGTAACAAGTGAACTTTGGAAATTATTACATACTTGTAAATTTCTCAAATAATTTTCGATTAACTTGTAAAAATGGAGCGAAGTCTTTATCAAAAGAGATTTTTGATTAATCTGTAACAATGAAAGCAATGTAATATCATCTTACCTTTATGAACAGACTAAAAAAAGTCAAACTAAATTGACGAACCATATTCCAGGAATGCCTTTAATACTTTCAGGGTTCTAACTAACACTGATTTGTAAGTCAGGATTTCAGATCAAGGATGTCTGGATCATATGAACGTGTATATAGATTTTTAATTTATGCAAGTATCAATAAATAGTAAATCATTTAGGCTTCTTGTAGCGTGTTTATTTTTTTATTTGTCTAGCAATTTACTGCTGATTTCTTTTGTCTCTCAGGCAAATTGAATACGATTAGATTGCCGTCAGTCAATGTAACTTTTCTATTAGTTATTGTTGACTAAGTGCATGGCAATTATGGCAAACAGTTCAACAGTTGAAGTGTGAAAGTGGAACAACCAAACACAAAGAAACGCGCTCACTTTCTCAGTAGAAATTTTGAATCGTACCGATTTCAAATTTTCTATTTGTATTCCTAACAATCGTTGATATAAATCAAAAAGAGGAATTTTGTTTTTTTTGAAACAAATTAAGCTTAGCTTATTGGTTTAGTTTAATACCAATGATATGCTTTAATTTTGATCGTTTAGTATAATAAATATTTCATATAAATTTTATTCATAATCACGCATGGATGTATGTAGACATGATATATATGTATCAGAGCCAAAATATAGCAAACGCAGTTATTATTCTTTTTATCTTCCTTTTTTCTAAAATCTATTTCAAAATTGAAAACAAAATGCGAGAAATATAAAAGAATATCAAATGCCTGTTTAATTGCCTAGTAAAAGTAACACCACTGCAATATTTCAATTTCGCAGTCAAGTGGCCAAGTTTGGAATGAAGATCTAAGATTTTCGCCTGCTACATATTAAACTACCCGTAATTATCTAACTGATGTAACTTGAAACCACGCCAAATTATTATCTGGAAAGCAGGATCACAATGTTGTTATGAGTGCAATCTATGAATATGTTCTTTAATATTTAAAGATTTTTTTTTTAGAAACCAGCAAATAATTATTTTTAATTTATTCAGAAATGAGCATCAAGTGTACGTTTACTTTCAACAAATTTAAGTATGTGCCATTAAGTGAAACAAGAAAAATATTTAACTGAATTTGCATAAAATGTTTACTTTTCAACGTGAAATTATTCGCAATCTCCAAAAGATTAATATCATTCGAGACATTAATAAAATTCCTAAAAATTATGACGCTCATTAGAGGTCTTTTGACCTGAGCAACAATTCTTGAATGCCAAAATGCCACAAAATTGCGTTGGATTGTTGCATTTGGGTAATTTTGTTGTGTGCTCCATTTATTCAGCATTGAAATGAGTTTGTGAGAATTGCTTAACTTGTGTCGAAATGTTTGAACTTTTAATTAAGTACTCGTTTGCTGTATTTGGCACACATATGCTATCATCTTCATTATATGAGCTATTTTAAATAAATAGTTATCTTAGAGAGAAAGACTGGTGCAACTTGAAAGAGATGAGTAACGAAAATCAAATATAATTAATAAGAAAAATGCTTTTCACCGACATTATGACAATCGATTTTAAAACATACATAGTGTACAAACGAAACTTACCAACCAGGAGAAAGTACCTAAAGGAAATGACGAGGCCAGAGGTGCGAAAGTATAAAATTTACGTAAGTACCTACTATATAGATTAGATAAGACACAGATTTCCAATAGGTATGAAATTTTTATGAACTTTTATTTAATTCATGAATTGTGAATGAAAAAACTTGTGCCTTCTTAAAACAAAAACTAAATTGTTGTCTATGTTCATCATTATCATCACCATCAGGTCTTTTTGTCTCCACTGCAGGAGCACGACCCTCTCTGTATTACCAGAGCAGAGGACTTGGCCTACATTCTCCTCGCTGGCAAGACTATAGTTAGTGCTAAAAATTCCTTCGTCATTGATGCGCTATCATTTGACTTTCCACATCAGTCTTAGTACTATTACGTACGTATTCTGTGCTTCAGTATAAGTCAAGCAAGCTAAAGCTCTTTGTACTCGTAAGTTACTCGTTCAAAGTGTCTTTATGATATTGTATCGGAACAAGTTCGCAATTTCCGCGTAATGGGCGCAAGTTTGTCGATTTTGCAAAATGCTCTTTGCGAACTCCATTAGAGATTTTCTATGACATTGAACAGGTGTTTTTTTGTTCTGAAAGTCGGGTAAAATTGATGGTATATTTTATTTTTATGTGACAAGTTTACAAGACTTTTTAGAGCAGAGTGAAAATATTTAAGTTTCCCTTTTTAGGATTATGTACCCAAAGGGTAAAAACGGGACCCTATTACTAAGACTTTGCTGTTTGTCCGTCTGTCCGTCTCTCCGTCTGTCTGTCACCAGGCTGTATCTCAAGAACCGCGATAGCTAGAAAGTTTAAATTTTCACAAATTATGTATTTCTGTTGCCGTTATAACAAAATAAAATAAATATTTAAGGGGGGCTCCCATACAACAAACGCGATATTTTTGTCCTTTTTTTGCTCGATATCGATAATGCCAACACTTCTGTCTGACTTGCCTTTGGCCAGTTATTTCATTTTGTATCGAAATAAGGAATATTTGCTATTAAACGATATTTTGTCCAACCTGCGTCATTCGAAACAGTCTTTCGCCAAGTTAAAAATAAATATCTCCAATTATATCCAACTGATTAAGCAAAAGCTCTACGCTTTACCAACCTTATTCACTTGAATTAGGGTCATTTTTAAGGTATCTTATGGGGGAGTTTACGATATCAAAAAAAAAGCCTAATTGTTATTGGCTTCAAATTATTTTTTGAATGATTTTCAAGTTATTTCGGTCCCTTCCCAAAATGTGACGGTTATCTATAACTATAAAAATGATTATCTAGGTCTTTGTTTTGATATTTTGGAACCCTAAGACCTAGATGATTTGTGACTTTATATTTTATTAGCTGTACCCGCGGGCTTCGCTCCCCTTGGGAATTTCGCAAAAAAGAGTACTCTATGCCCTTCCCCGAGTCTCAAACTATATCCATACCAAATTTCATCCAAATCGATTCAGTAGTTTAAGCGTGAAGAGGTAACAAACAAACAAACAAATATACAAACTCACTTTTGCATTTATAATATTAGTAGATTTATACTAAATTTAACCGAAAAGTCTTTATTTATTGACCTGATTTCCAAAATCAGAGAAGTACTCGTAAATACTTATTAGGTACGAATATGGATCTTCGGAAGCACTTTGCCTATTTATGTTTTTAATTTACCGACAAATGACAATATTTTGTGAAATTAAATGAAAGCTTCAATACTGCCTTGTATGAAAACAAGTACGTAATTTTGATTTCCCCCGATAGTACCATTCATTCATAATTTTATTGATACTATTTTAAATATTTATAATTTATTATACACAGTATCCAATATTAAAAAATAAATCATTTTGCTTATTTCAATATATCCTAAAACATTCAAAGCTGCAAGCAATAATCCCACGTAATCACAGCTGCATATTGCAAACAATCCGACTCGCTCGCAGCCTGATTTCCCAAGATATGCCTCGTTCTAATTTAATTAATGTTTTAATCAGCTAACTAGCCAACTAGACATTTTCTTTCTCCGCTTTTACTTTGATTGTAAAAGAGATAGAAAGATACCTTCAGCATGGGAAATAAAAGTACAGTTTCTTTTCCAAAACTGATGGTTTGATAGTGAAATACATGCATATATAATACATCGATATAAGATCTTTGACCCATGCTTGCAAAATTACGAAAAATTGCTTAATTTACTTCAATTTTGATTAAACTGAAAGATACATTCAGATTTGCAGGCCATAACTAGATGTAAACAAAATTCTAACCCATGTTTTTTTCAAAGTTTTAAAGTTTATTAAAAAATCTATAATTTTAAAGAAATTAAAGGAGCCCTCTGCTATATGTATCTACATTACCACATGGCTAGGATACTACATAAACATAGTAAAAAAAGATAAAATGTTTCTAAAAAGCTCGCTTGTCTGCGCGAGGTTTGCATACGTCCGGCGGGGAGCTTTATAAAGAGGACCGGGACAATGGCAGGAGAGGCAGGACTATATTGAAACCCTTGTAAAAATATACCAACAAAGGATCCGAGTGGAATGCCCGCTTGAAATTAGATGCGCTACTCAGGGGGTTTGATTACCTGGGTTATCAGGTTGACAATTACGTGTACGTGTACGTGCTTCGTTTTGTTCTTAAGACTAGCTGATAAAATCTGATTTAATCTATACTTATACATAATAAAACAGTAAAAAAGTTGTGTCTGTACTTTGAATATATTTCCAAAAAAATATTTTTTGCTATGCTGAAATAGTAATAGAGTAAGATTTAAAAAAAAGTGTTAGTACACGATTATCTTCGGAAATGCTGGATGGATACGAATGAAACTTTTTTGTTATATAGCTGCTATGCCTGGGCAACATATGCCTTAAACGGTTAAAACCATGAGTTGAAACCATGTTGAAACAGTTACTTATCTAATGGATAAAAAGATAGGTCTTATAGATGAAAATGTCATATAAATGAAAATGTCATATGATATCTATCTGCAAATAATTTAACATCTGCCAACTTGATTCGGGTGAATACTGAATGATTTAAACAACTCGTTAACTCTGCGTTTTGTATAAAGATGATATTACTCTAATTAATGATAATATTAAACCGCTCGCAGATGGAAATTCAGACGTAATATTTTCAGTAACTGAACGTATTTATACCTTCATAGTTTAGAGAAATTAAATTAGAATGTGCTTTTGACTGGAAATACTGAAATACGCTAACAAAGATAATAACGAATGGTTTGCCTGCTTGAATGAATGCAAATCAGTTGCATGCATGTCTAAACAACGTGTATCAACGTAATAAAACTATTGCCTGAAAAAGCATATTAGGTACTTTAATGTTATATTTTAAGAAATTCATAGAAAAAATAGTGACAAAGTATAATGAGGTGGGATTACCTTTTTGTTAATATTAAGGGAGTAAAATCCGATATCGGGAAAATTTTAATTCTCAAACAACCCGACACATCAAAGGCTCGGCGATATTAACTAGAGAAGTTTAAGGTATTCATTAACAATGTCAGTTAATTCTTTACCTAATTTATTTAATCCGAGGATTATCTGATTTTGCAAGGCTTCCTGCGTGGCCCGATGTTATCGTGGGCTTAAGTTGATTACTAGTTTCCTTATAAAAATATGAGAATACGTCAGTACTTTCTTGAAAATGTGCGAGGTTTATTGTGTTATTTTCAAGTTGCTACAAATTAGTGAGTTATTGTTTATTATTTTAATTAGATATTCATAATTTTGTTTTCATTTTCTACGTTTAGTCTATTGCTTTTGTTACTTTTATTCATTGTAAATTATTAATATAGGTAGTATTTACATCTATTTGTAGGTATTTTATTCAATTTTTCATGAACAACTTACTTTTATACCTAGTTCTTTTTCCAATTTAACAGACTATCAGTCCACTGCTGCACTAAAGGCCTCAGTAATTCCTCAAGTCATAATTAAATTATAATCATCTTCCTAAATCAATACATTTTAAAGATGGACCATGACGTAAATGATTTAACCAAAGTTGTAATTACTTCTGAACATGCAGAAACAATGTAAAATAACATGTTTGATATAAGATAGGAACTAAACGAATGTGGGACAAAGCCTTGAGTCGTTATTGCGACTTTGAGGTTAGGTTCAAACAATTACATAATTTTTTACCTATCGTGTTTTTGTGAAGTTAATCACTGCGGAACACGTTAGGAAGATCTCGAAACATTAATTATATCAATTTGTTACGTAGATTTAGCTGCGTGCAGTGACAATTGCAACCTTGAAGAAAACCGTTTAAGCTAAGGCCTGAACTTCACATGATTTGCAAACTAGCGCAATAAAAACATGACTTAAAGTAATTGAATAGATTTAGTAATTTTATGATTAAAAAGTAGATCCTTTTTTGGTTAATATTAAAATTTGAAGACAATAAAATGTAATATCGTTTCTCCTTTACTTTAATCCTCTGCCGATTTCATCTTGCGATTATTAAGGTAAATACATTTTACAGTTCAATACATTTAGTATGTCTCTGGTGTCATCATATTAATTGTTAATATAGTATTTCGCTTATTAGTACTGTAATGTAGTGTATTATAAAAATACACAAGATCTACAATGTTTTTGATGCTTAGTACCTCCTACCGCATTCAATATTTCCAAAATAAGAAAAAATGCATAATAGTTTTCGTGACTTCCATTTTATCTCTCAAGAATGGTAATATTTCGTTTAGTCACGTCGTGAGTTTGACCCGAAATGAAGTCATAATGCATAACACCTTTCTTGTGGCTAGTTGGTACCATTGACCGAGGATTAAAGTTATTTAAGTACAGTTTTCAAAAAGTTATTTAACTTTTTATACAGTAACAACAAAAGAAGAAATTTAATTTTAACTAAAGGTTAAACACAAGCAATACCGACAGTTTATGACAGCTGCTTTAATATTACTTTATCTTATACCTTTAAACGAGCAATTCTTGTATATTTATTTATATATATTTTCTGTGATCTCGAAAACGGCTCTAACGAATTCGCTCAAAATTTGTATACAGGGGTTTTCGGGGGTAAACAATCGATCTAGATTAGTTTTATGTTTGGGAAAACGTTTTTCTTTCCACGCAGAATATGGTTGCTAATTTCGTCACGCCGACCGCCTTGTTTTTAGCTCAGTGGTTAAGGATACCGACCGCTAGAAAGAGTGTTACGGGTTCGAATCCCACTCGGTGACTTACTTTTGTTTTTTTATGTTTAAGTTTATATATAATTTTTATTTTGCATTGTTTTTAGACAAGTTTAAAAAAAAATAGTTAATGTTTGAGATGTAACCGAGCAAAGCTCGGTCGCCCAGGTACTATGACTTAAACTTAATATTTAATTCTGTCGTTGATTCTAAGATATTTTATTTTTAAAAGCACCTTAGTACAGGTATCTAATACTTACAGGGTGCCTGCATCCATGTACTTTAGAATAAGATTTTTGATGCTGAAATATATTTTTTTTATTTTAGATTTTTGGTACATTATATCATTGAATTGAATTCTCACTCATTAAAGAAATTACATTTTAGTAACTCTTTGCGCCAGTTCATAACGCAAGAATATTATTCTCTGTTATAATGTGAAATCATCAGTTCGGTGACTAACTTGGTCAGCATTTCATTTTCAAGTCTGATATGACATTGATGTTAATATTGCAAATAGCATTTTGTCCATTTGCATTTACGAGTTCGAAACTATAGTCATCGATCTCGACAATAGCACGGCTCGTGAGAATATATATTTCACTATAAGTTTAACCAAATTATCATTAATATCCATTGTTGCAGGAACCCCACCGTCAATAGTGCAACCACCAAGCGGCGGATACTGGGTGGATGGTATCGAAGACGCTCAGGATGGAGAAGAAGAACCCAGAGCCCAGCCGGGCACCCCACGGCAGGCTTCCCGACGGCATAACATCGACACTGATGACACAGCTAAATACTACAGGCGATTCTTCCTTGGCAAAGTAAGATTTATATTTATTTTTTATATTTTAAGCTCCCCGTGCTTCTCATGACTAAATTCGACGGTAAAACATTGTGGTTTTGTCTCTGTAATAGGTTTATTGTTTTCATTGGTAAACTCATTATTGACATTTAAACAGTCAAAGGGTACTAAACTTATCCCGTAAGATATATTTATCAAGTGGATTAAATTAGTAATGTAAATCACTAGTGTTATTATTGAAGCCAATTGGCATCGGTTTCTATACTTTTTGGATAAAATATCCTAACCAAAAAGATAAAAATCCCACAGCATTAGTCATTCGTCTATTGTAAAACCAAACCATCGTGCGCCAAATCACGTTCACGAAATCATCAGCAGCGATAAAAAATGGACAAACGAAATTCACGATAATTACCTTCGTGACCGCACTTTCTTCGAGGCAATGCGACAAAAATAAAAAGTTACGACACCGACCGGTCGTGCATGCGCGCCATGCAGTCTGCCTTTAGCCATTTTACAGTGATCCTGTTGCCAACTGACCTTGCCAAGTATTATTTATGTATTTTAACGTGATTTTTAACACTTATCAGCTGATAGAAATAGTTTTAGTTTTAGTTATTTGTTTAACGACCTATAATTTTAATTGCTAATTGAGATCCGTTCAATAGTGTGTCTTATCTCTTGCATTAATTTAGCTTTGTTGATATAATCGATAGCTTAGACAGAAAAACTAGCGAAATATTGTGCATTTTAACTTAAATCTAAGATGACAGTGTTATTAGATAATTTATAATAAAGAGCAAATTTCTAGTCAAAGCAACATTTTTACTTAGTCAGCTTTGCATTTTTTCATCTAGATTACTCAATAGATACCAACCCTTACCCAACTTGACGCGTGCCGCTTTTTAATATATTTCTGGTGACGTATACCTATTTAAAACTTCCACTTGGTCACGTTCCCCTTGACTTAATGGATATACTCGTCAATGTCAACGTCCTTTTATGCCATGCCATGACCTTTATGTAAAGTGGTGATTTATTCCCAGTATTCATCAGAATATACTACACAGGTATCAACCTTTTCGATATCCATTTGGGTGAATATTATCTACTTCCATAAATAGAAGACCTGCGAGCAAGCGCTGACCTTTCATCAACAAAATATAATAAATGCCAATTTCCTAATCAATAAATGAAGAAGTATTAAATTCCCAGTCACGTTCACTCTATCTGTTTCATCATCATCATCATATGAAGTCCACTACATAGGCCTTCCTCATTCTATCTATTTAGACAAATTTTATAAGTGTTAGGTCAATAGGAGACTTACTTCAGCCATTCGAATGTGACTGTAATTATCATGTATATCATAATTTGTCAAACTATGTCCACCAACCACTGGCCTACTCCTTAGTCACGAATGAATCCAAGACACGATTTCTAATAATAAGTTCTTGATATATGAGAGATGCGGCCAATCCAACTATTTGTGATACTTTTTTATTTTTCATTTATAAACATCTTGTTTCGGTTTTGTAGTCTGTATTGTAGCAACATAAATCCGACATTGTTGAAGTGAAAACTCTAATGCTTGTTCATGTGAATCCTTTAAAATGATTTCGAAAGGCTCAAAATATTAAGTCATTTTAACTTTACCTAAAAATAAGCATCAGCTTCATTCGAGTGGAAATTGTGTTTTGGAAAGTTTATCGTGTAATGCCGACTTCTAATATTAGCCCCTCAAACTCTAAAGTTTGAACACTGAAGTCTAAGTCAAACTTCAGGCCTTTGTCTGGGTAATTCAATTAAGCTTTTTGAATATTAAACAATAGCTCTGTCTAGTTTCCCTTCTGACACATCCAGACTAGAATTTTTATAAAAGCAATATTTTTCAATATTTTGCAAATGTCAAATTAAAGGAATTAATATGAAAGAAATATAATAGTTATTTCGCTCTAGTAGTTCCTGAGATATTTTCAGGTATATATATTTTTCAATAAAAAGTAATTAATTTTCTTCTATAAATAGCGTTTTTTGTGAAATAGATAGGCCAGGCTCAAAGCTCAAAATTCATTAGGTTTTCCAATATTTCGATTCCTTTCTAAAAGTGGCTTTTGCGTCCCACATGTCTACCTCGTTAGAGCTAAAAACGTGATTGTAGATCAGTTTAAATTCTTTTTCCTTTCATTTCGTCGAAATATTCAACCGTTCCTACCACATAGCTACACGTTTATTTTCGAATCTGAGATCAGATCACTGAGTGAAGAAAAAAAGGCAAGTGTGAGAAAAAATAGCCTTGGTCGCTAACGATTGAGCGTTTTCTTATGACGGCTTTAGATTCATCATTCTGCCAGAATGTGTTATGTCATTTGTGTCGTTTGCACTGTTAGTGGTCATTCATTTGTTTCACGAGAATAGTAAAAGCTATAGGATAATAAATCAAGGTATTCTCTTCCCGAGAAGGCCTAAGTCTACGTCACAATAAGTGTTAACATTGATTGTTATTTTTAGTAAATTTAGAGACTTTCTTAATTAGTTAACGAATATAAATTGTAAGGAGAGTTATTCAATATCATGAAATGAATTCATCCCTTAAATAGTTTCAGTATATTTTGTAAGACCTTACCTATATATCTTTCCATGATCATTCTAAAACAGGTTAATAATTACTTTGTAAGATTTTCTCGGTCTCATAATCGCTCGATTGTATTACGGTTAATAAGACACTGAAAATGCTATTGGTATTTAAAGCCATTGACAACATTGGATGATACATAAAAAAGTTTGCGTCGAATCGATAACCTTCTCCTTTTTGGAAATCGGTTAAAAATACTGAAAACGGCGAGTGTTATATTATAACATTTTGAAAACCATAACATGAACTCTTCGATGATTAAAATAACATTGAATCACGTTGCTTTTTTTAGTCAATAAGAAAGTTCCAAAGTATTCCGCTCTCGCGTCGCTCTTTCACTCAATCCTATCCCTACACTTGGTACAGTTAACACGTGTGAACTTTCCCATACCCACGAGTAGACTTATTTTGCTTTTTTCAAGTCATTTCGACTCGTTACTGACTCTGAGACGCGACACTTGCGCATGCTCATGATTCTCTATGGATGTTCATTGATCATTGTGGAATCATTATGTAATCATAAGATTCATCTATTCATGTACTTGAAAGCAATTGATCAATTATGTTTCTTATAGGTTTAGATAGTTGAAGCTTTTTTAACCAAGAAGAAAAGCTTTTTAAAAAGTTTGACGCTAACGTCCGTTGGTCTGTCTATCTGTGGCATTGTAGCGCTCGAACAGATAGATCGATTTTAATGCGGTTTATTTATACAAAAGCATTGTTATTAACATCAATGAGACGTCTACAACCCAGCTGGCCAGCGAGGAGAGTGTAGGCCAAAATCCTCTGGCTGCTCTAGCCAAATATGGCTCTGGTAGTAAAGAGAAGGTCTTTTTTTATCTCTACTGCAGGAGCAGTAGAGATAAAAAAAGACCTGATGACGATGATGAATGCCTCAAAAGAATATTGTCTTATTAATTTATCTATGACGATAACATTGACATTAGGACATATTTATTACATATTCACATATTTCTTAAACTATTATTCATCTGAAAACAAAAAAATACACCGTAGATAGATTGGCTCAAATATACTCGTAAGTTATATAATAACTCCACTCGTTATAAATTTCAAAGTTTATTACCACTGTGAAGTTTCAGCAACAGTCAGTCATAAAACTCTGAATGTTGCGAACAATGGTACCAATTATGAAAGAAGTTTTAATCGGGTGTTTCGTTCATTAATAAATTCTCGTTTTACTATTGCGTATTCATATTAGTTGTAGTAGTTACAGATTTAACGAACTCCGTGGCGTAGTGGTCACCATGCTAGTCCGCCACCCAGAGGTCCCGGGTTCGATCCCCGGTCAGGGCAAGTTGGAAAATGGCCTTTTTCAAATTGTCTTGGGTCTTGGATGTTTATCTATATATGTATTTGTTATAAAATATAGTATCGTTGAGTTAGAATCCCATAACACAAGTCTCGAACTTACTTTGGGGCTAGCTCAATCAGTGTAATTTGTCCCTATATATTTATTTATTATTATTATTTATTTATTTAGATATAATACCACAACTTTAAGCCTTACCGTGATAAAAAGGGAGTCATAATTATAGTGATGGATTGCTAGTCGCATCACCTATTAACATAATTATTTCATATATAATGTTACACAAGTCCTATTATGTGAATCGTGTATAATTAAAACAGAAAATACAAAGATTTGTTCGTTAAAGTATCTTTAAACTTACTTAGAATTGATTTACCGCGTTTGGGCACTATGATGTTACTGACACAAATACACATCTCTCATGTTATAAGATTGATAAAACAAATAACTCAATATTTTCTACAATATGCTTTGAGCGCTAGTTTTTCGAGAGCTACTTCGACTAAGCCTCTATACACACCGACATATTATCTGGGATCATTGGAGCTCACGTCCATGTAAGTGCATCTACAAAGTTCTAGACCGCATGCAATACGTATATGTGCAACTAGATACGTTGTCTGTACGTATGAGGGTACTTTCTCACTGTTGGTGCAAGGGTAAGCAAAGCAGGACGCAGACAATCTCAGTTTTCTATTAAACTTTCATCGATTGGTTGGCTAGTACCAGTAGCGTTGAAACATGGTGTTTTAGCGTTTATTTCTAACGATCTTCTTAAACTGAAACACATGATAAAAAAAAGTATAACATGTATTTAATAATGATTTTTGGTGAACCCACACTATAATGCCTTTAAAATTGTTAATATTTGGTTTTATTTTATACCTAAACTGACTTAAACCACCAGGCAATAAATTATTAATTTATAAAAGTTGGAACACTAAAAAGATATTGCACTATTTAAAACACAATTAGAAATTTAACTTAACCCTGTTTACTAATTTCTTTTTTTTTTAATTACTCTACCTGCTACTTCAGTAGGTACGCCTCATTTTGCCTGCGGATAGTTAAGCATTACAGCAGTTTAAACAGTGTGAACCAGCCACCACCTACGAAGTTAGGCATGATCGATAGTAAGTTCGTGCGTGTTCCATAATTGAACATTTGAATACGTAATTGCAGAGCCCGATAGAATTTCTGGAGACCGTCAATTTGAATTTTTAATTTTTGTAATACGAATAACTTACTTCTAAAATAATAGTGACAATACCTTAGCGACTAGGATTATTGTGGAAGAAAAAAATCTATTCGAAAACATTTTTTTCATCGCAAAACTTTTGGAGCTAACTGCTGATTCTCTCGGGACCGAAAAGTGAAAATATCTATTTGAATACTAAACGCTCGTGTTCAGTATTCAAATAGAAATGCCTAATCTATCTAAAACTTAAATATTTTGGCAGTCCGAAAAAGAAAAGAAAAATAAATTATAGGCGTACTGCCTATAAGGCGTCGTAATTTTCTAAATTTGGAATAACTTGAATTGTCGTCAACATGGATGAATTTAGGTAATTTTTAGGGTTCCGCAGTAAACATGGAATCCTTATAGTTTCGCCATGTCTGTCTGTCTGTCCGTCCGCGGTTCTAGTCAAAGACTATAAGTACTAGTAAGCTGGTTTCCAGTACTTATAGTCTCTCATCCTAAATTCGATTGGCACAGGCTTGTAAAGATATGAGAATGTTGTGCTTGTTTCTATGTTTTTTCCATCGGATCCACAATAAGAGCATTTTGTTCATTTTCTAATTCATTTACTTCTGAAAAACTGACTTTGCTTAATTATTTCGCATATACGTACATATCACAATTATCATCATAAAAGATAAATGAAAAATTAAACGTGAAAACATATAAGGAGGTTAAGAACTTAGCGAAAGAAAGAGAGACAACGAAAGCACTCCACCGACTAGAGCCCAGCTCTTAAATATAAGAAGAAGAGGATCACAATTATATTAGTAGCACCTACTACCTCACAGAGAATGCTATATATCTTCAGCCAGTTAGTCTACGTGTGTTCGAAGGTTGGCCGGCCCTTCATGAATATTGCGTGTAACCCAATTTCGGCCTTCAATTCCTCGATACACACGTAACTATTATTACAAAATATATGTCACGTCAATCAACGATAATTACATTAATCGTTTGGATACAATTTAAGGCGGAGAGCGCGGTCTAGTGGCGTCCTCAGTTGAAATAACTTTTCATTCAAAATATAGCATATTTTTTAAAAATTATCATCGGAATAAAGATCTACCGATTCATTTATTAACCATACCACGCGTAACACCCTTGTCATTTTTGTTTTACTTTTAATGGCTTGCGTGTAATTTTGTAATGAATATTTAAGGAAAAAAACAAATAATTAATTAGGTAAGAAAAGTTAAGGGAAACGGCTACCTGAATATTTTTATGAATGAAAATAAACCTTTAATCATTTTGGTTCCGTATCATTTTATTTCAGCAGATTTTATTGAAGATGCTTACGTGTCTAGTTTGATTCTGATACACTCATTTACCTGTATTTTTCCATTAAATAAATGTTGATTAGATACATTTACGTTTTCACGTCTGTATCCCTGACGGGGTAGACAGAGCCCAGGGCCGTTAGGCCCAAAGGCCACGGTTAGCGTGGTGGTGGGTGTTAAGATGGAAAAAGAATCAAAATAGTGATGGGTTTCTAGCCGCATCGCCTATTACCATGATTCAAATCTCGTCAATTCCCTCGATCGGCTCTTACGATCTTCGCGGGAAGAGAAGCAGCTGGTACATTCTAAGTTGATAAAAATTAAATAATCCTCAAAATTCTAAGAAACATGTTCATCGAATTTAAACAATACCTTAAAATAAAATAATAAAAAGTTGCGAATATGCCAAGCGGTTTTTGCTTATTTATATAGATAATAAGGCATAGTTTGAAATAGGCAATTGAGATAAAGAAAAATATCAAGCTTATTGATTTGTACGATATACCTCAATATATTATCGAATCCAGCCTTGGTATATATGATTAATAATTAAAAATTTTGAAAAAAAAAATTGTGTAACCCCAAAAGTGGAATAAAACGTATACCAATTAAAACGAGCGAGGCTGTCGAGCGTTAGTTAAGGGTTGTGCTACACTCATTATAAAAAAATCTCGCAAACGATAGCACTGCTCTTAACGTCAAGCATTGCTGGCATAAAATAAAAACTGCTGTAGTCATTGACATCATTTTATATACTAAAACATTACTTACAGAAAACTCGTTTATTTCCTGAATAATTTTGTTCGTGATGCTGTTTCCTACTACTTAATTTTAAGTCATTAAAATATTATTGTAAATGATTTTGCTCCTTTAAGTTGTTGTTTTTGTAAGTTTGCTTAATTTTTTTTTATTAGGCTTGCACTGCTTTCTACAGTTTAAATTTTGTATACGTTAATTTCTCCTCAAAACCAAAATAAAATTAGATGCACCCCAATTTCTTTACTTAATATTCACTAATATCTTTAATTTCATCATTTTAGGGTTCCGTAGTAAACAAGGAACCCTTACAGTTTTGTCATGTCTGCCTGTCTGTCCGCGGTTTTTCTCAAATATTAAAAGAAACGTTTTTTTTTTGTTTCGGGCTTACCTTACCCTAAACAAAAAAATTTACATGTAAAAGTGTAAGTAATTTTTTTTTCGACCAACTCATCGTGTGGTATTTCTTTGAATAGGTGTTTCAATAATATTGTTAGTTTAAGAAGACCATTTTTCTTTGATATGGGGATCCGTTTCGAAAATATGTGTTTCCCCTTCCCCCACCTTGCGAAATGCTCGTAACATATACTATTATGTATTTAGATCTTAAAGCGTCATCTTAAAGTCGACATTCACAACTATGAAACTCTACATTACGCGTGGCCCGACACACACTTGGCCGGTTATTATATCTAGCTTTGGGAACCACAGTACGAAAAGGCGTTTGGGCCCACCAAAGCGGAACGGGTTGGCTTCACGCCGAGTGAGTCAAGTTCCCAGCATGTAGATTGAGCCGATTACGACATTGTCGAGCAATTTGGGGTCCGCCCGTGTGTGCACGGCTTTATCGCGCGAACACATCTTTCGCTTATTATGAAAAAAAAAAACCGTCACACTTAGACGGTTAATTTAGCTCTGAAATTGTTTCTACCGAACAATTAATTAGAAAGTCTTTTTTTATAAAAAGTATATAATATAATATAATTTATAAAAAGTAGCGGAAATAATGAAGTGTTCTTTCAATCCATTAATTAGAACCAAAGAAATTATAATGTAGAAAAGTGAAGAAAGTCTAATCATCTTTTAAAGCCAAAAGTTTGTAGCAGTAGTCATTGCTCTTCTAAAATGTTTTATTTCCTTGAGTATTTTGCTATTGTGTAGTTCATTAAAGAAATTATAATGTGGAAAAGTGAAAAAGTTTAATCATCTTTCAAAAGCCAACACTTTGTACACCAACAGTCATTGCTCTTCTAAAATGGTGTGTTTCCTTGAGTATTTTGCATGTTGTATAGTTCATTTAACTACTGTTTTGTAACGTGTAAAACTTACTAGTAGTTCGCCGCGAACTTAGACCTCGCGATTATTTTTTGCAATTCAGTTTTCTAAATAACCCCTAGATGGCGGTATCCAAAGTTAGAACGCGCTTTGGTTTCATTTGCTACATAATCGCGGACATTTTTATTAATATATTTTAAAAACTACTGAACCGATTTTGATGCCCAACGAACTTGAAAATTCTATTGATGTGTCCTACATGCCTACCAAGTTTCATCAAAATCAAACCATCGGTTCGGTTGCTATCGCGGTACAAACAAACATACATACATACATACATACATACAATGTGTTTTCGCCCCCAACTCGATTTAGAGACCTCACTCGCTTCGCTCGCTCGGTCAAATATGCAAATCGCTTTATAAGTGTCTTTATTATCTGTTTATTCTCATCAAACCTACTGTTATGCCGTTAATGTGACGACAGTCTTTATTATGTGGGTAGGTATCAGAAACAATTATGAGCATAACTGGTTGATATTACTCACTGTTATCATTTTTTGTTTTTATTAATGGATTGTTATATTTGTCAAGCTTACATTACAAGTAAGTCTTCAATTGGAATCGTAAGAAAATCACGCATTTATCGTTACCCGTAACTAGCGACGTAATCGTACTTTTAAAATTAAAAGTACAATTATTTTTAACCGACTTTAAAAAAAAGGAGGAGGTTATCAATTCGATTGTATGTTTTTTTTTGTATGTATGTGACGCGATATCTTCGTCAACCGTGGACCGATTTTGATGATTCTTTTTCTATTTGAAAGCCCTTACTCCCAAGTTGGTCCCATATTGAGTGATGAAGAACTTCGGAGATATGGAAGAAACTCCGAAAATAAATTAAAATCGGTTGTTTTTTTTTTTGTTAAAAATTTATTATATAACACGGTTGTTTACTAGGTACGTATACTTTTTTATGTTCTCCGTTCTAACTAACAAAATACATGCTAGGATATTCATAATTCGTTTACTATAGTAAACTAATTCAAGTTATTTCCTTATATTATTATCATATTACAGAGTTAGACCAACTAATATTATTTTATATAATAAAAATTCTTCTTTTGTTTAGTATCGGGCACCCTATACATATAACGTTGCTGCAGGTGGAACATATAACATTTTCCAAAAAAAACAATTTTCATAAAATAAAATGCATTTTTTTTAAAAGAATCTGAATCCTGAAGACAACAGCTATGACTTTCTTAAGAATATCATATAGCACATTTCCATAACATTTTCGTTAAACACGATAACGCCGCCTCCGAAAATAACCCTTGATGTATTCTATTGCATATCGTTTGCATAAAATATTAGAATCGTTACCGTCAACTGTGGTACAGAGACGGGTCAATGTAGGTTAAGCTAGATGGATGCATGATCGCTGAGCTGATTGGGCTTTAAATATACGGGATACTTTGCGAAAGGCTGTCTTACTTTTATTCGACGTGATTCCGATGGCGTAGAGTGCCCTGGCAGGGTCTGGAATGATTCTAATAAAAGTATTTGTAATATTATAGTTTCAAATAATGCTTTTAAACATAAATATAATTACTCATAATGACTTTTCATATAATTTTGTTTATTATAATTTTTTTGATATAAGTATATTTATCTTAAGAAAGTACTTATTTATTTCTTAATTTCGCCACCGACCAGACCCATTTATTTTACCACCATCTTGCAGCCCGTAAGGTCGTTTTCACTATGACTGATAACGACCTCCGTGGCGAAGTGGTCACCATGCTGGTCCACCACCCAGAGGTCCCGGGTTCGATCCCCGGTCAGGGCAAGTTGAAAAATGGCCTTTTTCAAATTGTCCTGGATCTTGGATATTTATCTGTTATAGAATTAAGTATCGTTGAGTTAGTATCCCATAACACAAGTCTCGAACTTACTTTGGGGCTAGCTTAATCTGTGTAATTTGTCCCTATATATGACTACAGTTTTTTTAGGATTACGAAAACCGCCAGTGTATTTTTCATAATGAAAATTACCCGTGTGTCCCAATCCTAACTTGGTATTGTGTGAATAATATGTCACAGCTATTAGGGCTATCGGGTAAGAAATGTGTAAGGTAACAGTTACCGCAGGGGCAGCTGCCATTATTCGTGCTGTCGACGATCTGACCCGCTGTTCGGAAGACAAACTGGGGTTTACAATTGCCTGTTTTCTAGTTGCCGTATTGGTAAAAATCTGCGCTTCTTAAATCGATAGCATAGTTTATTGAAGTGCTCTCAAAGCATTTAAAGAGCAGTCTTAATTTATGAAATGGTTACAGGTGAAAAAATATAATTTGGATATTCAAACCTAGAGATAAGTCTTTTAGAACCTCTTCTAATTTAAAGCCTCCTCTCTATGTTTGAATGTCAAAATTAATTTTTTTACACATTGTATAGTTATCTGACAACTATACAATACTTTAAACGGCAAAAAAATGTGCAGCTCAAATCAAAAAATAAAAAATTGAAAAATCATGAAATACCAAACGTGCCAAAATGTATGAATCAGCAACTTTTTTTCGCGATTTCAGGGATGGTCCCATAGTAAAAGTTGTTCACATCGATAAGTACGTATACTATTAAGGCAATAATGATATTCAACTATATTTAATTTACGTTGCAACTATTAAATGTCTAATAGAAGTTTCATTAATCGAGGTTAATGAAATAAGCATTTATTTTCAATTCACTTGCAAACAGTGACGAAGACAGATGCCGAAAATGAAAGTGGAATATTGACGCCAAATGCTTTCTTAGCAAAAAGAAAAATTGAGGGACAATCGCTGGGGAAAATGATGGCTCTCAGAACTCTCAGAAATGATTGCTATTTGGAACTCAGGTTTGAATAAGCTAAAGGAATATGGTCTGATTTCAGTGTGGGCTCTCTCGTGAATTTTCAGTTAGTATCATTGTGATATTATATAATTTTTCCATCTCCATTTGGACTGCCTGGCGTTCAGTGGAAAATAAGTTTTATTGTATATGTATATAAGTACCCATGTTTGTCCGACATTAAAATATTTTTGATTTGCACTTAATGGGATATGGTAGGTGAGCATTTACTTGCTATTCTGTATTGATTAATATTGTATTCGAGGTTCCATTCTAGATTATGTGAAAACATTGAACAAAAGTTCATGCCAGGTAATAATATGACTACATTTACATATTCTACGTATATCTTTGTACCGTTAGCAAAAACTTTACTTTCACTGTCTGTGATACCCATTTGCTGCCATTAGTACTAAAAGTAACTAATCTCGGCAGTTACGCTAATGTTTATTTGATGAACGGATTAGTTTATACCCTTAATGACAGAACTACGGTCATCTAAGGCAACTTTTGTGACTGAGCTCGTATTATCTCGTGAAATTAGTTGACCCGAAAAGTTTCTTGTTTATTTTTACATCATACATTAGGTATGTATATAAAAAAGTTATTTTCACAAGCATTTTAAGATATTCAAAGAGCTTTTTCTCTTTATGATAGATAATTCTAAAAAAATCTCCTTCTCCTTTTTTGCATTATGTACCATTATGGGTTGCCATAATGGACATTGTATGTTTAACCTAGATGGAAAAGAAATAGGAATAGTGAGATATTTCCTTAGGCCATTCTGTTGATCGGATCTTAGAAGCACCTACATTTTATAATAATTCTCACCATAATATAACAACATGTCTTAAAACTTATCGACACATTATACATAAGTTACAAAAACTTGTATAATAGTAATGTAACACTCTTCATTTTTCTATGCTCCTAGTCTAGATTCATTTTCTGATATAAGCAATAACTATAACTACTACTTACTTAGATCTTTAATACTAATATGTAAGCATAAAAATCGTAAATGTTCGTAAAAAATCTTAACACTTTTATCGACATATTTTGATCTTTTCATGGGTCGTGAAAAACGTAGGAACTCCATCATAAATAAATCTAATATTACGTTCAACGCCGCAAAAAATTGCAGCTTTTTCACCCTTTTATTGCCAGAATATTAGCTCCACCATCGATCAACCCAAAGATACACGATGAATAGAAAAATTTACTCAATGTAGTGAAAAAAATCAGCTGATTCTATCTGAGATGACGCGATCCATCAGGAAAGGAGCATTAACCCCTCGGTCCTCCAATTACCATCTTTAGCTTTCAATTTGCCTCTTTGGGGTTCGATGAAAAAGGACAAGCCATAAATATGCAATATTTATAATTCTTTCAGTTTGAATTAAAGAATCCTTTTGATTGACTGGAGACTATATTATTATAGATTACGGATTTTAATAGATGAATTTTAAAAATACAAATGATGCTCATACAATAATTACTTATTAAGTAAGCACACAAATAGATCGTTTATTCCTCGTTAGCCTGTTTACGCAGGTAAGATTTTATTATTATTATATTTAATACAAGCTAAATTTATTAAGATTTAAATTAAACTAAATTAGATTAGATTACTTTAAAAAAATATTTGTCGGTTAAATTGAAAAATATAATTATATCTACAATGTAATTTCATGTCTAGCCCTCACATAAAATCTATCTGAATCTATGCAGTGATTTTAACTTTACACAGGAAACTACAAATGTTTTTTTGAATAGGTAGAAGAAAAGTTAAGAAAAAATAAAAATATTTAAAGTGTGTCGGAAGTATTAGCTGTAAACACAGACAAAGTTAGCAATTTGAATTTAATTGGCGAAGTACATTAACGACTTCCTGGCATCGAACCCAGGTTGCAAGAGGAACTGGAGTACATTCATCCACCTATTGAGTGAAACGTTTCTACTTTTCAATCGATCTTATTCCATCAAGATAAAGTCCAATTTAAAACTGTACGCTACATTTTATAAGCATTCGACTGTACATTGCGCTAGCCGATCACGTATGTAGAATTGCAGCAAATGTAGATGAATCTTTTATTGAAATCGGCCATTGTGTTATGCTATATATTCATGTCTTGAAAATCTATTTAATGAAAGTACTTATCGATTGAAATGGAATATATCCGGGAAATAAACATTAAGGTATGTGGTGAGTTTGGAAATAAATATATTATGTTATGTTTTATTTATTTAACCTCGATTTATTAGAAAAATGCAATGAGGCTTTAATACCACCACCAACCAACAACAATTTTATATGTATCAGTTCATTATTATTATAAGCCTTTGTATAAATTATAAAATATAGTAAGCATGGTTGAGTTAGTATCCCTTTACACAATTAAGTTTAACGTTACTTTGAAGCAAGATCAATCAGTGCGATTTGTCTCTATATATTTATTTATGGATACCTAAATCATCATCATCCTTTCAGCCGCATAACGTCTACTGCTGGTCATAGGCTTCTCCCAAAGATACAAATAAAATGATGAAATTCCTACATCAGTCATATATAAAACTACCATTTTGAAGTCTACTTTAAAACAAAGCAATTTTATCCTTCAGTTCTTTTTAACCTGAGAAAAGGGTCTGAGGTTTGACTACACAACAATGAACGTAACTAATCAACATCTCCCATGAAGATTAAGACCTCATTGTTTCCAACTGGTCTGTTTGACCCTCGAATTGCTTTTCACACAATAGCACAGCAACAAATCTCCCAACAGTAGCTTTATTTACAAAATCCCATGGAAAACCTTGATAAAGTTTGTATATTTTGCCTCGAATTATTTTAGAACTCGTTGATTGTTTCATAGAATGATTCAGTTGTATGTTATTTTTACATGTTTGTTTTTCTAGAAATAAGTAATTGTTTTTAAATAGTTTCATTCCTTATCGTTCTATGACGTACGCGTAATGATATCTTTCATTCATCTAATTTAAGGTTTATTCATATTAGTTTTGTTCCTTTAATTACTATAAACTGCAGGTACTTACTTACCTTGCTGTGATAATTAAAATACATAATAAATATGAGTGTATACATAGTAATAAAAAAAAAACAAACACCTAACAATTTATTCTCTCTTAATTTCTCAATTGCAATTTTTTTTATATGTACATAGACAGTGAATTTGCTACATGAACGGACAAACTATATAAGAATAAAAAATACAACTAGATAGCCTAACTAACCAATTATATAGGTACATAAAATGTCTAATATATCACAAAACAATTTATGAAACAAATTTACTTGTAAAAAAAAGACAATTGCAAGAATGTTGCACTAAAAATAAATAGAGCGATATAAACATTATACTTCCAATTTATGAGTTATCCGTAATGACATTGTTGCGTTAACGACTTCAATTTCTTATAGACTGATGATCAATGTAGGTACTCGACTACTCGCTCATAATGGTCTACAAAAAAAATTCCTGCCCTGCAAAAGTAGATTGAAAGTGGTATCTACCACTAACAAAAATACTATTACCACAGCAGACGCTATAAATTCTGTTTCCTATCATGTTCCACGTGGGTTTATAGGTATAAGGCGTGACTGATGGTCGATTTACGGCTCTTTTGACGGTCAATATTGACTCGTTAAATACATTACAATTAGTTCCACTTTTCCTGCTGTCTCAATAATGCGATGTTTATAATCAGATATGCGCAGTTACTTTCGTTATATATAAGTATTTGTTACTTTTGTATGTTATCACTAAGTTACCTAATTTTGCGCTTGAAAAATGACTCCAAAAATATATATGCATACAAAAAATGCTCTTGATAAATTATACTACGCCAATACACTATCACGTGTCAAACTTTACCAATATTCGGAAAATCATGATTTAAAACAAATATGTTCTAATAAAAAAATATGCTTGTCCTCAGGAACACATAAACTTGGTTGGTACAGACGAAAACCTGGGCCCAGTGGTCATGTCCCTGAAGAATGAACACGTGGCGGGACAGGACCATACGAGGATACTGCTGAGGCTCCGAACTCAGACTGTACATGGACTAATACCCACTACTAGTGAGTTTCTCTTACTTGTTTTACTTCAAACCTCAATAAAAACAATTTTAGGCTGCACCTGAAAAAAAAGCTTTTTTTTGGTCCAAATAAGTCCGATGAGACTAAAAAGTCTCATTAATCCGATAGTCGGACTAAATCATTGAACTACTAACTGATACTAGAGGGTCTCAGTATTGGTGTCTATCTAACGCCTTAGTCATGCATAAAAAAGTGGCCAACTTCTTAATAAATTCATTGCACGACAAGAAAGTGAATCCTTAGTCAGAACTAAAATTTACCATTAATTTGCTCTGTTTTCCAGGATCAAGCATGATTCCATCACGAATGGCGAAGATGCTGAATGATCAAGTCAACGTAGACAACTTTACATCCGTGACGTCACTGAACGCATCCGAGCAGATCGCCGCATACGATGAACATGTACTGGTGAACAGCTTCAAGTTCGGAGTCCTCTATCAGAAGTATGGGCAGACGACGGAGGAAGAGCTGTTCGGGAACAATGAAACGTCACCTGCGTTCGATGAGTTCTTAGAAATGCTGGGCCAGAGGATCAAATTGAAGGATCATAAAGGTTGGTTTCACAATGAATCTCGCTTTCACAGAATACGCTATAATTACCTACTAAAGAAACGTAATAGTACCAAAGTTACGTAATAGGACTAAAGTAACGTAATAGTACCAAAGTGATGAATTTTAGACAAAGAATTTTTGGGTTGACCATATGTAAATCACCTTTGATTAAAATAAAACCAAAAAGGGGCCCGCCCTCAGGCACCATAGAGAAGCAGCACATGAAATGTACAATCAGAAGAATTTAGATTATTTTTACCCCGATTTTTACCGATAGGGAGAGGTTCTTCAGAAATAATAAAACATAGCTTAGCGTTCACCATTTTATATCTTTCATATGCATATGTTAGTAAGTATAGGAGTAGAAACATTTATGCCACATCTAAGAATATACTTGTATTTATCTTTATATTTCACCTGTCAATTAGGTCAAATACTGATTGCGTCTCCTGATTATTGGTCCAAGCCATACTAACATTTCCGACAATTTCAACTTTTTAATTCTTTATTTTTACGTCCTTCTAGGCTACCGAGGAGGTTTGGACATAATGAACGGTCACACAGGCACCGAAGCGGTATACGAGCAACACTACAATAGAGAGATCATGTTCCACGTGGCCCCCCTTTTACCCCACACGGCTGGAGACGCTCAGCAGTTGCAGAGGAAAAGACATGTTGGAAACGACATCGTTGCTATTGTTTTCCAAGTAAGTATTTCTAATGATTCTTCTTCTTTCAGTACCACGTTATTAACGAAAGTTCGAAGCTGGAATTCGGCTGACATGTTCAATCATTGTGAAGACAAATCCACATTTTGTGAATTCTGTTTTCTGGATCTGAAGGGACTTTAATTTTAGTTCCACTAAATTTGCAGTTTGCAGTTGCAATGTGGCCGTCTAAATGAAGTATATTTTTAATTGTTGTTAAAAAAGTTCAACCTACAATATCAGTTGAACCTTGCGCGAAATTTTGATATAAAATTTTACATACATACATACTATCACATCTTTATCCCTAATGGGGCAGACAGAGCATTTTGGGTCTTGCCGTTCTATGCAGAGCCCAGGGCCGCAAGACCCAAAAGCCACTTTTAGCGTCATGGTGGGCGAGAAGATGGAAAAGCAATACAGTGATGGGTTGCTAGCCGCATAATATAAAATTTTGATTTATGTATAATGACGGAGGAAAGTTGATGAGTTATTTGGAAGCATCGGACGGACAGTTAGACTAAGTTAGTTCACCACTCATAGAAAAAAAGTAAAATTTGTGTCTGAATATCGTATGTACCAAATTTTTCTCTTCATATGGTATGTTTTATTAAAATATTTAAAGAGTTATTTTCACAAAATTCCCTTCAATACCCTTACATACAACCCGTTATCTTTCAGGAAAAACCCACCCCCTTCACCCCGGACATGATCGCGTCGCATTTCCTCCACGCTTTCATCGTAGTCACGCCTATTGAGACGGCCGGCGGGGAGACCAGGTGAATATGGCTTTATAAATCGTCTTCCTTCCTATTTCATCCCAATACACCTATGTAGGCAATAAGCTATTGACTGTGCACCTATAGATACAGTATGTCCTTTTTCATCCCAATATTCCTATGTAATAAGCTATTGACTGTGTACGAGTACCAAGAGATACAGTATGACACGTAAAATATACTGGTAATACACGTATAGTGTATTAAAAGTAGAATCAAAGAACCATATGTTAATTCAGTAATTTGGATTTTGTAGCCATAATAATAATTACACGTCGATAAGTTTTAAATAAACTTTAAAGTTTGAAACTGTGTTTTGATTGAAGCCGAACCTGGAATTAAAAAGCGCATAAAATAAAAATAAAAATGAAGAACTTTTACATTAATTTTTGATTCAGTGAAAAATTATTTTATTTTGAGCTTTCGACACAAGACACTGTCTACAACTTCAAAAAGCAGTCGTCAAAAAGTTAACTGCGATTTGTAGGAAAATAAATCTTTTGCATCTTATGCTATAAAGCTATGTTTACACCTATTATTAAGCCTTTTACAGACATTGGAAATTGTTTAACGATACCTAATATATCTAAATGCCACTTTAACACAATGAAAGCTATAAAATAGGTTTCGAAAGTACCATCAGATTATGACTATAAGCTTATCTCACCTACCTACAACACACTAATATTATAAAGGCGAAAGTGTGTGAGTCTGTGTGTGTGTGTATGTTACTTCTTCACGCGTAAACGGCTGGACCAATTTTGATAAAATTTGGTATGCAGGACGCTGACACCCTGGATTAACACATAAGCTATTTTTCATACATATACCGCGGGTAACACTGCGGTGCGCAGTTAGTCTTTAAATAAATCTAATGATCTGTTCCATAGTATCTTTATTAAATTAGCTGTTGAAATATAAAATGTCTCAAAAAGAAACAGGAAACTTTTATCCCCAGACGGTCTATTCATAGCACCGCGCTCGAAATTAGTTTTACTATTTTTAATCTTACAGTTTGTCTGTCCATAGTTAACAAGTGACTTGTTTAACATAAAGTTTACATTTAGTTGTTACTTTGCGAACGCTATTTGCATAAAGAAAATGTCTTGGAGTAGAATGGAGTTTTCTTGTAATTTATATGCAAACTACCACGCAATTATACGGTTATTGCCATTGCTAAATGACACGTGGGATAGACAATGATTTTTGAAATCTTGCATCGACTAATGACTGTGAGGTACAGTTAAGCTATTAGGTAGACTATAGCATAATAACGAGTCTTTATCCTTACTATCCTTATCCTTACTAATATTATATATGCGAAAATGAGTTTGTATATTTATTGGTTTGTTCACGCTTTAACCACTGAATCTATTTAGATGAAATTTGATATAGATTTTTATTACCAGGGAAAGACATAGGATAGTTTTTATCTCGAAATTAACACAAGGAGCGAAGCCTACGGGCACAGCTAGTAGTCTATATATAAAGTGTAAGTGCTAAATAAGAACTACAACAAATAAAAATACTTGGTAGGTAAAATAATAATAATACGAGCCATCACGTGTCACACTGCTGGGCAAAAGCCTCCCTGATAATGAATGGAAGGAAAATGTATGAGGTTCTAGACGAACGGTTTTTTACTATCCAACTGCAGTGCAAATGCAGTTTGCTTTAAAAAAGCCACGGATCATTTGACACGTCATGTTGACTAAAAAGTACCTAAACTGCCCGCCGCTGAAGCATCAAATCTTCTATCTCATTTACAATAATGGCTTTCATACTTTTCAGGTACAAAGTGGCCGTCACCGCACGAGTAGACGTACCATTCTTCGGGCCGACTCTCCCTCAACCGCCAATCTTCCGCAAAGGCCGAGAACTCAAAGAGTTCTTACTCACCAAGCTGATCAACGCCGAAAACGCATGTTACAAAGCGGAGAAGTTCGCCCAATTGGAGTTAAGAACTCGAGCTTCATTGCTGCAGAACCTAGCAGAAGATTTGAAGAATAAGACCCATGAGTTCCTTGGTCCGGGTGTAAGAATATCAGAGACGGGCGCGGTTTCTCCTCAGCCTGAACTGACGCCGAAGCAAGATGGGCCTGGAGCTAGGTTCATTGACACTGTCAAGAAGGCACTTATTTCTAAAGTCAGGTGAGTACTTACTTTGTACTGAAATACTTGTACGTAGAAATTAAAGTATACGCATCACAACCATGGCAACTAAGAGTATTGCCAAATTTGATACGAAGTGCAGCTTTGAAGTTAGCATTTGTGCACACCCAAGTATAAATTTCCACAGTGACATTTTCTACTCTTTCGGCCTACATTATTCTGAACTACTACCACACCTTCTATCAAAAACTAAATATTAACGATTAATCCAGTTTATTGACAATATGTCTAACGGCCATTTTTCCCCTTCAGTTCTAGATCACCAAGCGTGGACACGAATCTCTCTGGCGATAGCAACAAGGTGTCGTTCAAGAATAACAAAATGCCTCCTCACGAAACACACACACCCAATGTAAGTAGCATTTTCATATTTAAGTTTTTTAAATATATATATCTTTATCGACACGAAAATGAAAAACATAAAGGAAAAATGTTTTTTCGGGACGAGAGAAATATGGAACGCTACTAAATGTAACATTACTACGAACTCGATAATTTAGACATAAGAATAAGTTTATTAAAGGTTAACTACGAGAATGTGCTAATAAAATACATCCAACGTAATAAAAGATAGCAAATTTAGTTTCATCATAAACTTAGTCTTATGATTCGTCCTAATTATTGTTTGAAATATCGACGACGGGTTGCCTTAATAACCATAATAATAGCCTTCTGTTTTTATGTAATACTATTATTAATTCTGTGCTTCTGCAAAAGAAACGTTCTGCGATAGAGGCATTATGAGAAAGAGATATTTTACGACTAGGGGACATTTTGCGCATGAGCTATGTCGTATTTCAAAAATCCTTTTGTCATCTATTGTATCTAATATTATTTTTATAAATAAGAGTTTTTAATATCAGTGTTGCTTATATTCCAGAGCGGACGATCTAAATCCTCAATAGCGTCATCTTCAGCGAGCGCGGTATCGGTCCGCTCAGCGGGCGGATCCGGCGAGTCATCCCCGGACGTGACGTCACGCGCCGCGCCGCCCCGCCCGCCGCTTGACCACAGTGATGACTCTAGCCTCAACTCCGTTGACTTGGACCCGCTTGGTAAGTTCGAACCGGTTGGAAATGACTATTGGAAAATCTATGAAAGATTCCACTTTTCATGTAGCTTTCGCGGAGTGAATATGAGTTGCCTACATATATTAGGAGTAAAACTTACTAGCAGATGGATGAGCAAGCTGTCACTCCAAATCCATCTCAAATAGCTTTGTGGAAAAAATGTGGAAATGCAGGCACATATACAAAGCGACTGAAAGTGAAGTGTATAGGTGTAATAATTCTAAAGATGCATGGTTCCCACGGTTCATTCCATGTCAGTAAGCCAATTATATATAGAGGCTACTTTTCTTTAGTAAGATAATATCCCTTGATATTTAATACCGTTAACAGTAAGTTTGAATTTAAAATCATCGACGCATTAAATAAGGTTATATAGGTAATATAGGTTTTAGTAGTGAGAAGTCATCATTTCCATTGACAAAACCGATCACTGACCTTCTAGTCTTAAAAATTTTCATCATAGTGACTTTTGTCCATATTGCATACCTGAAAGGGCAAACAGTTTTAAACATGGCAATGTTTCAGCAGTTTTGCCCTTTCAGGCATTGTTATGTATCTTAAAACACACTTTCGCAATAAATGAGTTTAAAAGCAGTCATATTGGTTACAAGTTTGAGGATTTCAATTGGATTTTTCTTTTCAATTAGACGACAAGGACTGGCTGAGTTGTGGTAAAAGTGCAACAGGTTAGTCCTGTAGACTACATGTTTCTGTAGATTATAGACTGTTGTAGATATTTAATTAGAGTGTGTCCATTTTATTTTCGGCATGACCATTTATTTCAGTCCAAGTAGATATTTCTAAACAAATGCATGAGTTTTACCTATAGTAGAAATAGTCTAAGGCACTATCAATGAAAGAAATCACGTTACCTTTTTACCAGAATATCTTTGAATGAGGGTAATACGAGTATATTTCGATCTTCGGATATACGTAGAATCGCATATTAAATCTGCCAAGAATCGCCATTGTATGTGTTTCATTTGATACAAACTCTTAAACGTAAGATAAGAAGATGAAGAGGATGCTCTTTTCTTCTTATAAATTTAATTTACGTAACGTAACTGTGTGTAACGTAACAAAACCTAATTACTGAAATAAAAAAGAATCTCATACACTAAATTACTCCTGCCCTTGAAGCATTCCTTCATTCATTGCAGTATAGAGGAAACAGTTTCATCCAAACATAACAAAAATGAAACAGTCAATAGCAACAAACTTTGCCGCTAATTTTTTGATTAAATTTGCTGTTAAGATGTTTTCGTCTGACTATTTGCGAATGTTTTGGCCTTTATACACTACTACCTGTGCCCGTGAGCTTCGGTCCCCGTGGCAATTTCGGGATAAAAACTATAATAAATCCTTTCCTGGCCTGGGTAACAAACTATATCCTTATCAAACTTCATCTTAATAGGTTCAGTGGTTGAAGCGTGAAGTGGTAACAAACAAATATACAAACTCACTTTCGCTTTTATAATATTAGTAAGGATAAAGTACAGAGGAACACTATCACGTCTTCATCCTGGGGTAGACAGAACATTTAGAGTCTTGCAGTTCTAAGCAGATAGACTCCAGAGGCGCAAGGCCCAAGGCGCGAGAGGCAAGTGGACGAGAAGGTGGAAAAAAAGGCAGTACAGGGTCATAATGATAACTGTTTTCTTCTAGGTGCAGTATACGTAGACAGCGATACAGGTTTGGAGTCGATGTCATCGGCGGAAGCAGGCGCGGCGAACACGCGCGGCGAGCCCATGGCCGTGCCGCGAGCTGACGCCGAGCTACTGCGGCAAGAGGTCTGCCGGCTGAAGAATGATAAACTGGACCTGCTGAAACAGAATATTGTAAATACTTCTTTCTTATTGGGTTGATTAGTTCATTAAACAGTAATAAAAGCCGATAACGAAAGACAACAGCTTGAGATCTTGTACTGCTGAAAGAGAATATTGTAAATACATCTTTTTTATTGGGTTGATTAGTTCATTAAACAGTAAAAAGAGCTGATGCCGAAAAACAACAGTCCTAGATCTGGTAGGATGTTTACACCCTGGATACAGAAACATATTGTAAGCTTAACTTGAAAATCGCTGGTCAATAACTTAGTGGAATGCGGCAGAAAGGTTCTCGAATGGCACCCACCTGCTAGATGGTCAGATGACCTGTGCAAGGTTGCAGGTGGCTTCTGATTGGTCTTTTGGAAATCCCTGGCGGACGTCTATGTCCAGAACTGGACGTTCTGTTGCTGATATGATGATGATGAACTTAGTGGAAACGTGACCGCGCACCCAGCGCGGTGAATGAATAAATGGACTCGTTCATCGCGAAAGATCTGTACTTATAAAGTCATCTGTAAATAACAGACGTCATGGATACATTAAGCTTCCTGAATTTCACATGTGATAACAGTTATAAATTTTTTTCAGACCTGGCAAAATGAGATAAAATGCCTCCGCGAGAGAGAGATGACACTACAAGCTGAACTCGCCGCCACCGCTCGCGAAGTCAGAAGATTACGGGAACAGCAAGCCGCCGGGACTATCATCCCCAACCCTTCTACACACGATTCCACCGCTTAGACTATATCGGTACCCCTTTGGTATCCAATATACACTTTATTGCATTTTAATAAAGCATAGCCACTTAAAAATAATCGTCACGATTTCCATTTTATTTGGCGCAGAAAGATCTGAAAAGGACAGAAAATCTTTATGGTAAGAGCGAAATGAGGGTTTTCAATAATATGGGATACCAGATGACATCTCAGTGGAGTAAGGTTCAATAAGCTGTTATTGGATAAAAAGAAACAAAAGAAACTGTCAATTGATGGTCCAGTGATAGCAGTCGATTGGATCTGACGTCACTGTGCTGCCATCTAGTGTAAACCCCCATTACGCATAGTAATGAATGACTGAAGAATGTTAAGGCTAAGATGTGCTGGGATTATTTCTGATTTCGGTCTACATTATTAATATAGAACGTTTAACTTTAGTTAAGTTCAGTTAATGTTCTTCAGTGTAGTAACTCGATGTGGAATTATGATAATACTTTAACTGATCGCTTGACTGAGTGAGGAGAAAAGTGACTTATAATTTTCTCTTAGAGTGGACTCTATAGTTCAAAGTACTTTCATGTGCAAATGTCTGTGCAATATTTTCTTTCCTCCGCAATACAATATTATCAAAATATTTCCCTTATATCTTTATTTACCATACTGTCCCAGTTCATGTATTTCGTCAAGGCTTGACTGACTTGTAACACTAAGTATAGTTAACGAATTTCTATATAGCTGATTAGAGAGAATATGATTCGAATCTTTTTATATGTCGTTATACTAAAACTGATTTGTATATGGTTCATTTGAAACTGAGTGCAAATATTTTATAAAGGACAAATTTAACACGTTTATACGTAATACGCATTTATGTTTAACTTTTTCATTGTATGAAATCTAAATGGTTCAATTTGTGTGGAAAACCAATTTCATTGGTTTTTATTGTAGTATATTCATCTGCAAAAGTAGTTAAAATCAGGGAGTGAATTGTCCCACAAAATATTTGTAATGAGTTTAAAATGACCTTGTATGTCTACTTTAAGCTAAATGCTTTGTAAATGTTGTGATATCGTAGACATAATCCTTCATAAACGTTTATATTGCAGTAAATTAGTATTTTTAGCGACTTTATTTATTTATATCGACCGAGTAAAGGAAACTTTCATGTTAGTAGATATTTATATGTACGCGCAAATTATTTACATATTCCATAGACAATTTAGATAAAAACTTAAAGCATATAATTTTTATATGTAATACGTAAAGGAGACACAAATAATTTAATTTTGCTACAATAATTTTGGAAAAACTTTACCAGGATAACTCGGCGCTTGTCAAGCGGCCATTTTTAATCACTAATTTTTATCTATGATAATGATGAAAATGGAAAATCCGTTATGTATCCTAAAATCCTTGATATTCTGGTAAAAGAATGTTTCTTTTTCTACGATACGTATTTTTTTCTAGGAGAATTATTGATTGAGTGTTTTGTCAATGATGAACGATTACTTTCAAATTGGGAGTATCTATGTATGTACAATTTATATAAGTTATAATTTGACGTTATAAATGTTTGTTATAACTTAGAAAATAACATGATGTTCTCTACGTGTTAACAATAGTAAAAAATATATATTGTAATCACAAAAGCTATTTGAAGATTAAGACATCAAAATTAGGATATAGTACGAAACGGTACCTATTAAATAAGCCTTGATTATTTAGAAAGCCTATACTTATCTGGTGCATTAGACGATTCTTATATATCCTATACTATGTTGCATAGTTGAATTTGTATGAAAATCACCCAGTACATTTTAAATTTTATTTCTTAGCGTAGTTTTTGCACCGTGCAATTATTTCTTCAAGTCAATGACCAATAACAAATGTTGTTTTACTTTTAGTAGGCTGGGATTGTGCTTGTAAGTTTTGAATACGACTAACGTAAGCTTCAAAAGACAGTAAAAGTAAATAATGTTTTGGACCAAAATAACAAGCTCAATTCAAAGTGATACCTATTTGGTCGTAGCTAAATGATTATGGTATCATCTTGGTTATTTTCTGGCTTTTCTGTAACTTATTTGTGAAATATACTGTAATTATACGTACCTAATATGGTACCGAAATAAAAAATACAGTTACAGTAACATATTAGCATGTACAAGCGCGACCGTTGTTTCAAGAGAAAATGCCAATGTTCTTTTTGGATAAATTACTAGCGTTTACTAAATTACGTAACAAAACTTACTGGTTTCCCAGCCGTATAAAGATTTAAGTTAGCCAGTTATTGTAAATATAATTTGACTGGTCTTAGCGTATTAATTAAACAGTATTTTTCTTAATTTATGCTTGATTTAAGTCTCGCTCGTCGAGTGTCTTTGAGTTTTAATGTTTTGTTGTTTATAATTAATATTTTATACCAAAGTTAACATTCCCCACTAAATAGTATAGTTTATTATTATTTCAATAAAGATGAACCAGTATTTTCAGAGTTATTCAGGGTGGAAATGTTAATTTACAGATTAGTTAAACCGCAAAGTTTAATTATCCTGTCGAATTAAGTTTTTATGGCCAGAATTAAATGATTTCATTTTGACCTGTAAAATGATCATTGTATATTACCATTTTTGAAGGAAATTGTACACAGTATAAAATAGTAAATTCACAATCATTTTTCTAAAGTGAAATTACATTATTATATAATTAAACTAAAAAAATATTTTAAAGAGAGAAAAAACTATATTGTCAAATTTTGTTTAATTTCATAAACTACTAGGCACAAGTTACGCTCAATTTGTTCTAAGTTTATACTTAGAACAAATTGAGCGTAACTTGTAAATAAGTAAGAATTTAAATTTAAAGAAAAGAATCATTTAATTCTGGCTGATTACCAACCTGTTAATAGAGATAGACGGAGCACTCTAACACCTTTCTAAGTTTACATTTAGTTCTTATATTAAATGTAATAATTTGGATTTTGTTCGACTGTTGTTATAATAAGTTGACTAACTGTTGATTCGTCTTCACTTAGACTTAAACCAAATATTGCGAGCGCGGAGCGTTAGTGGAAATAGTTTAAAATTATAAGAGATCCTATTGAAATATATAAATAGTTAATACTAAATACAGTGTTGTTTCATTATAATACCTAGTCCTAATTACACGCATAAATTAAGGCCATACCCAAATTTTCCGGGGTCCAGTGGCGCCGCCATTTGAAATAAATCATTTAAAAGGAAACGGAGATATCATTCAAAATTGTGTCTTGGTCAAGCCCTAGATAACCCTTAAAACTATTTTATGAACTACTGTTTATAATTTAAAGTGCGAACGTGAAGCTTTTCTACGCACATTAGCTAAAAGTGGCCGTTTTTCGCAAATGTGCGTAGAAAAGCTTCACGTTCTCACTTTAAACTACAAAAAGTAGTTTAAAAATACTTTGAATGGGTATCTAGAACTTGACCAGGACACAATTTTAAATGATATCTCCGTTTCCTTTTAAATGATTTATTTTAAATGGCGGCGCCACTGGACCCCGGAAAATTTGGGTATGGCCTTAAACAGAACACGTGCGATTACGTGGCAAGACGATAAATTGGAGTAATACCTAGAATCAAACCAAACTACCCAACCGATATGAAACATACTTACCAGGTTGTCGTAGTAATACTCATACAAAAAAAAAACGAATACCTACTTAAGTTATATAGTGTCGTATTAAGAAAAATGCAGTCAACCTCTTACAAGTGCTAAGCGCGAGCCGGACTCGTGCACTAAGGTTTCCGTAACCATTGTCTACAAAAAAATACGTTGGTTGTATGGGAGCCCCACTGAAATATTTATTTTATTCTTTTTTTATTTGTTATTATAGCGGCAACAGAAATACATCGTCTGTGAAAATTTAAAATGTCTAGCTATCACGGTTCATGAGATAGAGCCTGGTTACAGACAGACAGACAGACAGAAAGATGGACAGTCGGACATTGGAGTCTCAGTAATAGAGACCCCCTTTTACCCTTTGGATCCTTATCCAAAGAAAACCTTAGAAATTGTCCTCTATCCTTAGAAATAGATCTGCTATCGACATCTTAGCATGATATGTAATAAACTTTTATAAAATCTAATTGGGGTTAGTAGGATATCGACTATAATGACTACATCTTGGACTCAAATTATTCTAAAGTTAGACATATAGATAGACATGAAATACGCCAGTCTGGTGCCTCATACAGTCAGTTATATATTACACGTAGCGACATCTATTAGTGTATAACCTGTACTAATAAAATTAGTCTGGTTTTTGGGTTCTTATTTCATAACTGCAGCACTCTCATCAAGACGAACCCTGTTGATATAAGCTGTTTCATTCATAGGAATTATGCCAACAGATGGCATTGTATCTAGGTGATCATATTCCGAAACGCTGGATAGGTGGCAGTACGTAAAGTGCAAAGATAAACTTATTCCGTCTTATTATAAAACGCAGACTAATATTAGGATTTGGTTTAAACTATTATTCATTCAGTAAAATTGACAGTGACGAAAGAGAAGGTGACTTTGTGATATTTTTTGTTTGGGCGGATAATGTAAAAAACCAAATACTAAAGTTATTCCGCCTTTTATAATTAGACGGATAGTTTTTTTTTTGAGATAGAGAATATCGTTGGTCTGAGGTGTCATCCACTTTTTTAATCCGTTAAAGTTTTTTGGATAACTTGAAAATACAAAACTTGGCAAACACCGTTGACGAATGTCGATACGATACCTGAGGTCGATATCTATTTAAAAATATATAATTTTCTCTTATGAAAATTGTTAAATGTATTGATAGGCTAAGATCTTGCAGTATGAGCACATCATATTTTATATTCTGTATGAAAATAAGCTACCTAATACCTATAATGTTAAAAAATAAAACAGATAAGATGTGCTTACAAGCTACATTCCTAAACAAAAGAGAAATAGAAATTCTGTTTACATACTTACTTTTTTGCCGCCACCCAGCTACGCTAGTCCGACACCCAGAGGTTCTGGGTTCGATCCTCGGTCAGGACAAGTTGGAAAATCGCCTTTTTCAAATTGTCTTGGATGTTTATATATATATGTCATCATCATCATATTCGCCACATCTATATATGTATTTGTTATAAAATATAGTATCATTGAGTTAGGATTCTACAACACAAGTCTCGAACTTACTTTGCGGCTAGCTCAATTAGTGTAATTTGTCCCTATATATTTATTTATTTACTTACTTAGGTTTTTACAAAATCATCTAGTAAAGTGGCTGTAATTTTGAGATCAATTTGCTACACACCGCAGACGACCCTATTCAGTGGTAATGATCCTCAGGTTCAGCCTCGGCGGTCACACGAGCCGCTTTATATTTATATTATCTGTGGTAACTTAGGGTTATGCCAGAATGCATAAAATATAATTTTTTTTTTTGCAAAAATCTTGTTTTGTTTATTTCCCGTGGCTGCTTGCCAGTGATGCTAGTCTGGGAGAAAAAACAAACATAAAATGCATACATTTTTTTTCATCTTCCTACAAATCGTCTTTTATATGACTGACTATATGACTGAGATGCATTTCGTCTCAGTCATGTAGTCAATGTCAAGATGTGGCCAGCAAAGCGGTTAAAAGTTAATTTTCGATTTCTTTTGAAACTTATGGCTTTAAGCAAACTGTCCTTCCCGCTTGAGAAAACGAAGTGATAGATACCTAGATTTATTAAGGTGCAATCATTATCAACAATTAACAAGGGAATGCCAATCACATAATTCAGCTAAGTAAACAGCACAGCGAAACACAGAATGTTGGCTTTCCATTTAACTGAAGAGCTCAAATGGGTTTCGAAGAGGTAAACGCACTTGACATTCATTCAAACGCCACCTGCCAACAGTAAGCTCTCATGATGACTTTCAATGAGGGTATAGGGTTTTATCCCAACCGAGACTAAAGGGTTCCACTTGACGGCTGTTTGCTTGATAAAACAATTAGGGCTTTAGTTTCTTTGATTACACAAACACACACAGAAAAACATTTTCGGTTTTTTAAATAACTAGCTGTACCCGCGGGTTTTGCTCCACGTGAGAATTTCAGGATAAAAACTATCCTATGTCCTTCCCCGAGTCTTAAGCTATGTCCAGGCCAAATTTCATCCAAATCGGTTCATTAGTTTAAACGTGAAGAGGTAACAAACAAACAAGCAAATATACAAACTCACTTTCGCATTATATAATATTAGTAGGATAGGATAGTAGGATAGGATTACTAGCATTACAACAATATGTATACCTCTTACTATAAAGAAAGTAAACTTATCTAAGTAGGGTAAAGGCCTCTTGTAGGTGGGGTACAACATTAAAACATATCACTTCATTATTTTATTTCGTTTATTAGTTATATAATAACATCCACTCTTTTCGGACACACATAAAAAAATTACCATTATATTTTTTATATAAAATAATAAAATAAGTAATATACCAAAAACTTTTTTTTCTCTAATTATATCTGATTATCTATGATAATCGCTAAAAAATCATCAATGTTATTTTTGATAACCAATATTCAAATTATTCTTTAACAAAGCCTTATAATCAAGCCAACAAGGCATGATTTCTATGGATATAAATTCTCACACATTGGCAAAGCAGAAGAAAGCAAGATGCACACACACTTACACATACACACAAAGACATAAAGAGACACACACACTCGGTACACAGTACATGTACGAATAATCATAACTTTTCATTTTGGCGCTTGTATGACGCAACACTAAAGAAATCCGCAGGGACAAAAGTTACAAAGAACTGCTGACCTACTAAGTAAAGTCCTAATATAATTTTAACCTAATTACACAGTAATTCCGCTGACTGACATTATCTTGTCTGGAAACTTTGCAACAGAAGTAGGACGTAGGTAAACCTGATAAAACGTGCCCTCTCAATTTCTTTACAGTACTCTGCTCGTTTCTAGGTTTGTGTGCACTCACACTTTAAACTCTGCTCTTCTTATCTCCGTTCTCACCACTTCTTATTTCTTAATCGTTTCTTCTTTCTTCTTACTCCTTATTTCTTCTAGGTAAAAAATTAAATCAAAGAGCAAGTCTTGTACCGGTCCGAAGCGACTCCAATACAATATAAAGACCCAATCTTTTTACAAAAAAGACAGATGAACTTAAAAAAAAATTACTTACGTATATTCATGCTTGATGTGCAATAATGTGCATACGCATCATCCATGCTAGTGTGTGAGAAAAGAAAAATAAATTGAATGTATTAGCTTCTTTTTTTCTTTTTTTACCACGCAGGTCGTAAAAGCAGATCGAGGAAAAAACGGGCAAAAATGCGAATCATGCGCCTAGCATATCAAGATTAATAAGATTTTTTTTTCCATATTTTCGCGTTCAGGGTCTCTGTCTGCTTAGAGCCGCAAGACCCAAAATGCTCTGTATGAATAAATGTGTTATAAAAAATTATCATTTTCAGATAATGTGTCACAGTTTGGTTAGAGCCTTACCCTAAAGGGTAAAAAGGGTTGGTAAAGCTGAGCGGAGCCGTGTGCAAGAAACATTTCGTTATGACCGACAGACAAATATATCTATGTCTTATGATGTGTAAATGATGATCATCATCACAGGTCTTTTTGTCTCCACTGCAGGAGCACGGCCCTTTCTGAACTACCAGAGCCAAACTTGGCCAGAGCAGCTAGAGGACTTGGCCTACACTCTCCACGCTGGCCAGACATGTTGGAGAAGTCCTATTGATGTTGAAATGGTTTGTTTAGCTCGTATATCCTACTTCGCCTTCTAAGACATCCAGGGGAAGACTTGGAGTGGTTCTATTATTCTCTGGCGGAAAACGCACGGCGGATGTGAGTAACAAAAACCTATTTGCTTGGCTTCAGTGGAGCCTCATTCTAACGAAATGTTTGCAAGTATGCATCAAAGCTTTCACAGGCAACTAATGAACTTAAGTTTTCCATTACATGCGGGATGTGAACTAACTTTCCCGTTAGTTCGTTGAAGTGGAATAATGAAAAATCGTGCAAGCCGGACAAACTTATACTAAATTGCTAGTCTGACATAGTTATTAACACAAAATAACGAAGATTTAGAAATTTAACACTGATTGACTTATTAATTATAACATCTTTATCTTTGTCAACCTCCGTGGCGTAACGGTAACTACGGTAGCCGCCAATCGGAGGTTCCGGGTTCGATCCTTGGCCAGGCAATTTGAAAAAGGAATTCGAAAGGGGAACAATACACTCATCAAATATAGTATCGTTAGGTTTGTTCTTTTCCCATAATAAAGTTTAAGCTTACATTTAGGGCTAGCTCAATAAGTGTTATTTGTCCCTGTATATGTATATTTTTTTATTTATTTATGTTTCGCGCATTCTCGACAAAACTGCGTCCCCAGCCGTGCTGCTTTAGAACTCTTCCTTCTACAAGCTTACACCTTAGCGTGGCAAAAATAATAATCCTATGAATACTTTTAAGGTACTTATCATATTATCAAAGTCAAAGTAACCTACTTAATAGGTTTTGGGCATATGTCTTTAAATAAATATATTTTTTAATAATAATTGAAAGTGTTTCAATTAAAATAATAATTTAGTTCTAAGCTTTATCTCTATGCACTTACTATTTTTCGTTTTTATTGTTTGCCCTTTATTCTAGCCTCGTTAAGAAAACTATGTAATAGACTATTATTACAGAAAAAAATAAGGAAATTAAAGGTAAATTTAAACCCTATTAAGCGCTCTCGCCGATAAGTGTCGCGGGCATACTGTTGCTCGTCTGTTAAAGCCCCAAGGTTCTTTTGTAAAATAATCTGAAAGAAGTAATAAGAAAAGCTTGTCTTCGATAAACAAAGAGGTAATTTTCATGTATTAGATTGGTACTTAATTTCTACAACATTTCCTAATTCAGACACTGGTAACGAAATTTAATACGTGAGTATGAATAAATGATAATGTGATGATTTAAACGAATTCTTTATTTTTACTAATATCAAATATTTTTTATAAGTAATTACCTACTTCTTGGTAGATAAAGTAACTACTTAATTTTAAAATTAAAAATATCACGTCATTAAAAATATAAGTAAACATAGTCTGTTAAAAAAAAGTCAATATTTAATATTTATTATTTTTAAACTAAAATGTTGACTTTGAAGACATACTTATTCAAACACATGTGATTATTGGAGAGAAAAGGTAAGTTTTTGTCCAAGTCCATGTAATTAAAGAAGTTCTAAATACAAAAAAATATTTGTTTACGATATTCTGTCATATTCCGACAAAATTGGATTTATGAACGACAACAACAAAAAACCAGTAGCAAAAATAAAAGCAAGGCAAAAAGGATATTAAATGTTTTGTTTTTCGTGGAAATATGAAAACAATTAAACCTTCTTACGGTCAATAAGTACATGTACATTTCATTACAGACTTCATAGAAGGAAGGAAGGCATGGATAGGAAAAGTAAGGTCAAAAAGAAAGATGAAGGTTCATGGATGAAGTAAGGGGCATAGGGATCGCCGTGGCTAGATACTGGTCCGATATCATTTGAAGTAGAAACTTTATTGGAACCATTCTACTCGACAGGTAATAAAGAAAAAGGCAGAAATCGTCTAGTAGTGGGAAGTCAAGCATTTAGCTGAATATAGGGAAGCGTAGAAAATTCTCCACCAACAAGAACAATAATGTAATCCTTTATATCTTATTTAAAACGCTAATATACACAATAATTACCAATGTTGTGTTTAAAATGTACATTATTGTATTATAAATAAATAAATAGATGTTAGTCTCAAAACTGACGAGAAAAAAAGTAACGAAGATTTATAGGGAAAGAAAAGTACGTGTATACAAACTTTTGAACTTTAAAATAAGACTTGACTCTTCTAAGAATACCTGGAGTGCGAAGGCGTGTTTTGGTCAAATAAATTTTATGAATGCTAAAACAAACTAGACCGAAATTAACTCGGAAGTCATTTTATTTTGCAAGTTTAAACATTTTTCACTTAATTTTAGTTTAAGTACGAGTAGATCAAATTTTTAGTTTTATTAGTACAATTATTTAAACTGAAAATATTTTCTTTTTTTTTTATAAAATATATGTTTTTAGATCAAATTCAATCATTGTAATGAGGACTTAAGGGTATCGCTAAATAAGCATAAATAGATGATAAATATACAGACAAATCACCTAGATTCAGCTAGCCGCAAAGTAAGTTCGAGGCTTGTAATGTTAAACTAACTTAAGGATACTATTTTAGTTAACAAATATAGATAAACATCCAAGAGCCAGGTAAACTTGGAAAGGACCATTTTCCATCTTGACCTGACTGGGAATCGAAGCCAGGACCAGCGGTGCGACTATATGGCGTCGCACCGCTCGCGCTGGTCCCGGCTTCGATTCCCAGTCAGACCACAGAGGTCGTCAAATAAGAAGTCTGTTTAGGCCTAAACATTTGGTTCTGTTACAGTTCGTACATTTTGTGTATTTCGACATGCCCTCGGGAGTTCCATAAATATTTACGCGCATTGGTTACATAAGTAATTATTACAAATAACATAAGAAATAACTTTTTTGTTTTAAATATTAACGATTATTCTTTACTTGTTGAAAAAGTTAGCTTTCAATAATAGATGACCAGTTCACGTGATTCTTTTTTTATTACATTAATAAAACACCCTTAAGGTAAAATAATGAGTTAAAATAAAAATAAAAACAGACGATAGAGTCGAACATATGGAACTTTAGGCTAACTAGGAACTATTTCAGTAGATATTATTACTTACTAAAACACAGGTTAAAAAATCATTAATGTTTTTCAAGCTTATTATTTTTAATCTTAACTCTACAATTTACATTCCCTTTCACGTAGAATGTAAAACTTTATTAAGTCATTAAAGTGAGATATACTCGTATGAAGTTTTACATGAGCGAGACATGTTCAGATTTCTGAATTAATAAGCTGGTGTATTAAATAGTTATCTAAGTTATAAAATGAATATAAAGTAGGTAAGGGAAAGTAACTGTACATTATTTTTTATTTTTTTTAAGGGTAAAAATTTACACAGCAATATCAGATCATGATACAAATAATATTCATGAATATAAGAGAAACAGCTTTAAAAATAATTTCCAAAGTAAGATCAGCTGATGACGCATGCTGCTCATCATCATTGAAGGAACGTGTTGTAAACCTTCGCATTGAATAAAAATGTCCTGTATTTTTGGTTTTTCAAACTTTATTGTACACACATAAATACAAAAATAAACTTTAAGAGAAAAAGCATAGTACAAAGGCGGACTTATCCCAAATAGGGATATCTTTCAGTCAATATTGGATGGAAAGGAAGGTTTTTATGTAACAGAGTAGAGATAGAGAGTGGGTACAAATATGTTACTTACATAAAACTATTTAAAATATATACTACACAATTAAATCAGTATATATATATTACAACTAATAAAACATAAAACTTTAAGCACACATATACCTAAATAAAAAGGTTTGATCGAATGCAACTCTTTCCAAAAAAACACGTAGGTTGAAATTATTATTTGTAGGTTGAAAGTCAAAAACTGATTAACATTGCAACTTCGATCACTGCACAAATTCTGTGCAAGGTTAAGAAGGAACTCTTTAATCCTTTCCTACTTCCTACTAATATTATAAATGCGAAAGTCAGTTTGTATATTTGTTTGTTACCACTTTACGCTTCATCCTGACCTATTTAGATGAAATTTGATATGGACATAGTTTGATACCCAGGGAAGGACATATGATAGTTTTTATCCCAAAATTCCCACGGGGATGCGAAGCTCGCGGGCACAGCTAGATTTTGTATAAGATTAAAAACAATTAGCTTCCAACCGGTATTTATGACCAGACCCTTTTAACTTTTCTTGTGCTTTCTAAAAAAAGATTCACTTAATGTTGTTTTTAGCACATTTATAAGGAGACCTCAATTTTTCTTAATGAAGGGTAGGTTTGTACTTTCATTTGAGTTACTTGAATTAGTTTAATGATACAATTATGGAAGGCCTTAATGAAAAAAAAACAGAAACAAAGAAAGTTGCTCCGTAAAGTCAGTAATTACATAACTTATAATAAAAATAGGTTTATTCTATGTAATTAACCTATTCTTTTTATTCCAATTAAAAACTAAATTAAAATATAAATTAAACTCTAAATTAAACTAAACAAATAATAATAATAAAAAAGAAAAACCTTACAAATAGAAAACGTCTTCCAGATCATTGCCCTGCGGTAGAGTGCCCAAAAAAGGCTGGCAGCATTGCCACGTTGGATGGCAATGGTTATTCGTTGGGCGAAATAATTGCCAGCCCTTTGGCCACCCGACACCTTGACTAACTTTTTGTTAGAAAATTTAAAAAGTTGTTTGTTTAGTTTAATTTAGATTTTAATTTAGTTGTTATTTGAAATTAAAATAAATAATAAGATTGTTTTAAATAAATATTTTACCCTTTGTTCTAATTCAAAATATAAATTATATTCGTACTTACATATTTAGATCTAGTCAAGACAAGTTCATAGTATTGTTAACTGTACTTAATGATTTTTGGTAGTTAACGACTTCTAGCAATAAACCGTAGTACCTGGGCGACCGAGCTTTGCTCGGTTACATCCCAAACATTAACTATTTTTTTTTAAACTTATCTAAAAACAATGCAAAATAAAAATAAAAATATAAACTTAAACATAAAAAAAACAAAAGTAAGTCACCGAGTGGGATTCGAACCCGTAACACTCTTTCTAGCGGTCGCTATCCTTAACCACTGAGCTAAATCAAGGCGGTCGCGGCGCGACGAAATTAGCGACCATATTCTGCGTGGAAAGAAAAACGCATGAAAACTCGAAAACACGCGTTTTCCCAAACACAAAACTAATCTAGATCGATTGTTTACCCCCGAAAACCCCCATATACAAATTTTCAGCGAAATCGTTAGAGCCGTTTTCGAGATCACAGAAATTTATAAATAAATATATAAATATACATACATACAAGAATTGCTCGTTTAAAGGTATAAGATTATTGAATAGATTTTATTAATATTCATAAATCGATTAAGGACGTAGATTTGACCGTTAGTTTTTTTTAGGGTTGCTTAGTGAACAAGGAACCCAATATATTTATAGTTTCACCATGCATCTGGATGTCCGTCTGTCCGCGGTTTAACTCAGAGACTCTTAATAATATGTACTAGGCCATTTATTAATTGATGTAGCATAAAAGTATATGACGTATAATTTTTGTGACTACAATCTACTTGACGTACATTTTGGAAAACAAAGAAATCTGAGATATTTTATGCCACTCGTGGTCACTAAAGTTGCATGTTGGTTAAGCATCACTGATGATAATTTAAGTCAGTAAGTACTTTAAAAAATGTGTATGTGTTTATACAAAGAATTGTGAACATAACTGATTATTGGAAAGAAGTTCCTTATCGCGCGTTGCGAAAGGAGGCTAGACGGAAAAAATTAAGACCAAAAGTTGTAATGACACCTTTTGCTATAGTTGAAAGCCGTGCGCTGTGCGCGTGTTGCTCTGTCTCTCTCTCTCTCTCCTAATTAATCGAAAGGATTCTCGTTCCATCCGGGTGTCCCTTGACACCTCTCGAGTTTTTTTTTTATTTAACAACTTTTCCAATCTAAGCTATGTTAGCACCCAAGGGTACAATGAGTTCCAGATAATTACAGTTCTTCGAATAATAGAATATTTTTTAAAGCGCATACTTCACAGCTGTGAAAAATGGTCGATAAAGTGGATAGTATTGTTGCGATATTATATACTAGAGGTTCATTCATTAATTTAGTACTTATTCACAGTAAAATAAAGGCTTTGATCTTCACTGAATATATCTTTATTTAGCAAAACATATTCCTAAATAGCTTTATTAACTTCAGCTTAATAATTTGTTACTTTGTACGGCAATCAAAGGACATTTGTAATCTCGAAGTTTTAAATTTAAAGGACACAAGTACCTACTTTAAAGAAACTTAACTCAAATGAAAGAGGTGAAATAAATGAAATTATACCGTTTTTGGTATCAATGGTTCAATTAACATAAGCTGTTTCTTCCCAAGCAAAACGGGACCGGCAAATTCGGGTCTAATTGCGGAAAATTTGTCCCCGAGGGAAGTAAGAAGTAAGTAGCTGTTTCTTCCTACTGTTTTTGCATTCACTGGATAAACGCTATAAAGCAAGAATCTTCTCGTAGTCGGGTTTTAGTTTTAAAAACGACCTATATTGCCTATATGCCGCATTGAACCCGTACAAAAAATGACCTTACATTTATAGATCCTGTTGTGTGTCCAGATCCAGGTAACATTATTGCGATTATGTCAGCTAGATATATCACAGCTATGAGGTGGAGCTTTTAAAGCCTTCTGATCTGAAAACATAAACAAATATTGTTTTAACTAGATTAAGGCGACGGAAATTGAAGATGGTTCATAAATTTTCTTAATTGGCTTTGTAGTCATGTCATGAATTTAATTCAGTTTCAGGTAGTACATTTATCTGTAGGTAATTAATTTACTGTCATACTATATACATATAATACTGGCTAAAATCATGAAGCCAAAGGGTTCCCAAAACAGACGACCGATAGTATGTCCGCGATTGTCCGTTTTTGACCGTCGGCGATCGTCGCCCGTCACCTATCGGGGACGGTCGGAGAATAGAATAGAACCACTTCATCTCGTTTAGCGAATGTTGTCCGAGGCAACTAAACCCAAACATATTGTGCTACAACTGCATTCTCAAGTTATGTTGACGTCTTGTAGCGGCTGGTTAAAAACTTTTCGCACAAATGCAGTTTCCAAGAGGGTTTTAAACGATAGGGATTCCTAGCTATTTTTATCGATTTTACATGGTCCTTGGCACAAAAATGCGTGGGTGTCGTGAAACACTCGGTAGGAACGAAGTTATTTTCGTAGTAAATTATTTTACGCTGTTTCTGTACCCAACGGAATCTTTGAGGGTGGCTAGGAAGGAGTGAAGGACAACGCAGCCAAATATCGCTTGTCCTAATATCGATCTATATTTTCACACTTTACATCAATGAAGTGTCGTTTACAATTTGCGCCATCTACCGGTTAAACCAGGAATCAAATACAATAGAGCATAGGTACTTATGTGTGGAAATAGCTGTACATGGTAGATGGCACTGTATCTAAATTGTGTTATACACACGCAGTTACATTTTAATTTTAGTAAAGTATAGTTATTAGTTGAAATTGTGGTAGTCGTTGTTGAATTGTACTAAGATGTTTTTAGTAAAATATGAACTAATAGATACGCAGAAACATGACGTGACAAAAATCTACACTTTTTTTGGCTAGCCGCCGTCCGTACCATCCGAAAAGGAACTTCGTTCCAAAAATACATATTTTTACAAGAATGTATACTTGTTAGCATTATAGAATAAATTGCAGCTTTTCTAAAATAGAGTCGAATAATAAGATAGTATTATTAGTATATTAGCAAAGGTGCGTTATGTTGGTTAAAATATAACTCACGAGGCGGATTATTTACCAACCCGAGTCGAAGGCGAGGGCGTAATATTAGCCGTGTGTTTAGTCAATATACGAATGTATATGGTACGTTTTTCAACACTTGCTCGTAAAGAAGATCTAATTTTACTGGTTTTAGTTAATAAAAGATAAATTTACGAAAAGTGTGTAGTTTACTTTGATACTTTGAAACCCCGGGTATTTTTCCGCTAAGTTACACACATCTAAGTGGCGTGTAATACTGAATTACGTATCTATGTTAAAGCACTCAAAGCCCTCTAAAAGGGATTATCTGGTACAAAATAATTTACCTACTGGAATAGTCTACGGTGTGTGTGCTTGATTGGGACAAACCGCAATCTATGTATGGACTATATGATATGTATGTTTAAGGTGAGATAGGGTGCTGACTGAGATTGTAGAAGATATTTTCGAGTGATCTAGCAAATGAAATCTTATTCTTTATTTTATCGTGTGTTAGTAGGTTAGGTATCAGATCTTAAAGCTGCCTAAAGTGACCTATAGATGGGAAATGCAACAGAGAACGTGCAGTAAAAAGGTGGACAGACGACCTGAAACTGATAGCGGCACATCACTTGAGAAGGGTGCTTGACAGAAGATAACGGAAAATGCTAGAGGAGGCCTTTGTTAAGAGGCAAACTGGATAACGCGACATTATTGAAACAACGATGTGTTACAGTGCAAAAACATTTAAATTAAGAAAAAAAAAAACGCAGATTCGTCGCGATTTTTTATTTATTTTTTTAAATGTACTTCCACCAATTATTCGAATTGATTTTTTTTTAATAGTATACTTGCGAAGTAGTCCCATAGAATTTTAACATCCTGCATACAAAATTTAATTAAAATTGATCCAGCCGTTTGCACGTGAAGAAGTAACAAAGAAACACACACACTCACAAATTTTCGCCCTTATATATAAGTGGGATATATGTGATGAATATATTATGTATATTGTACTCCCTGTAATGTTAAATATAAAACAGCGTGTCATTGTCAATTTGATTATAGAAACATAACTCGTTATCATTCCATGAAAATTCCCTTTTTCGCGAAAGCGATATATTATAAGTAAGAAATATGATATCATATTCAGAGTAAGAATTATATTGACATATCTTATTTGAGACCGGAAGATTTTGTAGCTGAAATATTTTTTCACATTATTTCTGATAACTCTTTCAAAGTCATTTACCCGAAAATCTTGACCTAAGCCATTAGTGATTCACCCGACATAGCTTGACGACTGCCACATAAAGATGACAGCTGAAACGGCTTTTTTTTATGCCACTTGTGGTCTCCCATCGAAGTGCGGTACAAGCCCGGTATAGCTTAACTTTCCAGGCCACCGAGCTCCTCACTACTGGGTACAATAATAGCGAAGAAATAAAAACAATTGTTCATGCATCGCTTCATTCTTTTACTTCGTTGTGGAACATTGTGAGTGAAACATTTTCCCCCGCAGTACAAAAGGGCATGAAATATGAAAAGGCAATTAGCAGAAGAGCGTCAGCGATGAATGAACTATCTACGAAACAAAAGTCTATTTTTACATTTTCAGCTGTGTTAAATTTGCTTTTTTGACACCATTTTATAAAAAACAAATTTCATTAGAACTTAACACAGATTTTGTATGTAAATGATAATAATAATAAGCCCCCTATAAATCCTACCTTAGGTCCGTGCCGAACATCTGGCCACGTGGGGGGCGGACACGCGTACTAAAGAAACTTACGCGGCCAACAAGGTCAAGGTCGATCCAAGCCAAGGTGGAACAGCATATGCCGAAGGCTGAGTGGCTATGGGAGAGCATAGTCGTTAATATGCGGACTCTGGACACCGGGGGACCTCCAGTTTAACTAACCCTTACCACGGCATGCGGGGCTCTGCCGTGGTCGACCTCTTAACCCTTGCTGCTCGTGGGAACCATATGGAAAGAAGAAGAAAAAATAGATTATCTACCCAGTGTCCAACTGTTGTGGAAAATTAAAATACCCCTAATCATCCACAGAATCAAAATAGTCAAAACGATATGTCACAGATAATTCCAGTCAGACGGAGTACCAGACAAACTAGTAATAAATATAGAAGCACATCACCCCTTTCTTTCACTACAGACATAGTTGAACCTTTTAGCCCAAGCACGGCATCTTACGTCCCTTCCCTAAACTCTGTGGATAATTCTTACTCTGAATATGATATGATATATCATATTTCTTACTCATAATATATCGCTTTCGCGAAAATGGAAATTTCATGGAATGATAACGAGTTATGTCTCTATAATGAATGACACGCTGTTTTAATATCTCATTTAAGATTGGATGTTTTTGTAGCTGAAATATTTTTTTGACATTATTTCTTTTAACTCTTTCAACAGTCATTCACCCGAAAATCTTTAACTGAGCCATCAGTTATTCACCTGACATAGCTTGACGACTGCCATACAAAAATGACAGCTGGGACCAACGGCTTATAGCGTGCTTTCCGAAGCTTCTTGGCTCAAGTAATTTTTGGAACGAAGTTTCTTATCGCGCGTTGCGAAAGGAGGCTTGATGGAAACAATTAAGACCAAAATTTGTAACGACACCTTTTGCTATAGTTGTAAGCCGTGCGGCGTGCGCGTGTTTCTCTTTCTGTCTCTCTCTCTCTCTCGAACTTTGGTCCATAGGGGTGTCCCTTGACACCTCTCAAGTTTTTTTATGTCACTTGTCGTCTCCCATCGAAGTGCGGTACAAGCCCGTTGTATCTTAACTTGCCAGGCCACCGAGCTCTTCACTACCGGCTACGATTATAGTGTGCAAATGAAAACAATTGTTAATGCATCGCTTTATTCTTTTACTTCGTTGTAGAACATTGTGAGTGAAACATTTTCCCCCGCAGTACAAAAGGGCATGAAATATGAAAAGGCAATTAGCAGAAGAGCGTCAGCGATGAATGAACTATCTACGAAACAAAAGTCTATTTTTACATTTTGAGCTGTGTTAAATTTGGTTTTATTGACACCATTTTATAAAAAAAAATTATTACAACTTTACACAGATTTTGTATAGTAAATGATAGAGACATATTGTAAATGCGTACAGACAACTGGTCATGCAGGGTTTTATTTTGGTTTATTATAAGCTTTTATAATACCAATCAAACAGAATTAGCTGGGTCGTGTAGAAAAATGAAAATTATACGTCCGTACCACGCTTATGCACTGCAAAGCCGTGCCATATTTTCTAACTTCATACTCAGCGTAGCTTAATTTATAATTTTACAAGCTTTTATTTATCTTGCGTTGTATCTTGTATGTATGTATGAATATTTGTTTACGTCAAATCTTGCAATTCAATTTTTAGCCAGTTATCCTTAATCCAATTAACTAAAATTTTGTAAACTTGTGTAAATCGTATGACAATAAGCTGTTCTGATGATGGAGCCGGAAGATATTCGGTGGAACTCAGTTATAAAACGATATGTGGAGTAGGACTCGTTTGATTTGACGATACCTAGGGTCTGATCACGGAGATGGAAGTTGGTCGATGGAATTCAATAATAAAACGACGCAACTCTATCGAATTTGGGCTTATTTCATTGGTCTCAAAATAAATTTGTCAGTATCACCATGCTGAATAAACTAGTAGGCAATCGCAATATATGGTATTATATGTTATCTTTACTTGAAGTTTTTTCACAGATTATGCTTTTTTCTTACTATACTTTTTAAAAGAAAAAGAGTTGTGACTAATTGTATTTTATTTAACCGTCTTCAAAAAAATATGTATAAGTACTCCAATATTTGCATATGAAAGTGTCGCAGCAGTGAGGGCTTTTTTCCGCATCAAATAAATCTTCATAATATGTTTATACCCAAAAGGAAAGAGTATGTTCTGGCATAAATCATAAGTTTGCTCTATACATCTTCCTCAAATAAATATGGTGTGAAATGAAAGAACAAAAGTAGGCTACATGTTGCGCATTTTCGATAAGTACCTCCTTTGTGTTTGTTTTGCCTTTTGTCAGTTGAAAAGAAAGTCCACGAATTTTGTTACCATTGCGTTTAACATAACTTGTTTTTACTAAGTGAAAAATAGCTTTTAACGTCTTTTGATGAGATCTGTTAGATTATTTTATTATTAGCTTTTTTATTAATGAGATTTTAGCTATTAGTCGCTTAGCTGGTCTTATCATCATCACCATCAAGTCTTTTGTCTCCACTGCAAGAGCACTACCCTCTCTGTACTACCAGACCCATAGTTGGCCAAAGCAGCCAGAGGACTTGGCCTACACTCTCCTCGCTGGCCAGACGGGTTGGTGACGCCATGCTGGTCAAAATCATCTACCATCCCATAAAGAGTGCTTTTTGATTTTACACTTGGCTTTATTTACCCCTTTATTAATACAGATGAGGTAGTAAGCATGTACATGCATGAATGATCAGTCTAGATACTCTTATGTATATCATAAACTACCCTATTGTCTTTTAAAAATAGCTTTATCAAGGGCGCACCACATGGCAAATTGTTATAAGAGCTTACATAAATACATACCTTATAATTTCTCAACAATATAATACATAACACAATAGCCTTGAGTGCGCAAAAATACAGGAGATAATCTTAAAAACTAGCCCTTATTTTAACAAAAGTTTGTATTTTTTACTTATTGATAAAAAATACAAACTTTTGTTAAACCTAGTTTAGTTAAAATATGCTTGTCTCGTTTTTTCTATATCAAATATTGAAAATAGGGAAAGGGACAAAACATGTTTTAATTAAAATAGGTTTGGCAAACAGTAGTTAAATTTTTTCCAGGTAATAATTTATTTACTTATTTGTAGCAAATAACTTTTTTACAAGTTTCTTTATTACTTCAATAAAATTAAAATAACAGTTTTATCTTCTTAATTAACAACTAAATTAAAAACTAAATTAAAAACTAAATTAAAATCTAAATTATACTCTAAATTAAACTAAACAAATAATAATAATAAAAAAGAAAAACCTTACAAATAGAAAACGTCTTCCAGATCATTGCCCTGCGGTAGAGTGCCCAAAGCTGGCAGCATTGCCACGTTGGATGGCAATGCTTATTCGTTGGGCGAAATAATTTACAAGTAGTATTTTATTATTTAGTTTGAGTACTTCAGTACTGCATCTTGAATGCCTAAACACCCTAAAAAAACATGGGATTTCTTATTACAATCCCGATCCTATTCAAACATAAAGACAATTGAACGAAAACGGTACATTTCTTTCAATACCGCTGATGTATAAACAGCCATAAGATCCGTAAAAGGTTATGAAAAAGCCGATTTGGTACAAATAATTTCCCTTGTTTTTCTTTTACGGCTCACGTAGAGCCCTAAATTGCTTAGCATATAATAAACTTTTAATGGTCGCAGACGTACGTTTATTTGAAACAACGTAACGGGAATAGGGATAGGGTTGCCGCTTATTGTAATGTAATTGGAAAATTTTTTCGATAAAATTTCTATTTCTTTTATATTTATCAGAGGGAGCGTTTATGGAACAAATTTTATACCCATGCGTCATATTTTTATTACAAACTTTTATCTAAAATGTATTTTGTAAGTACAGACATATGTATGTTCGTTTACTCTATTTTCATCCAGCAACCGATTGAGGTACAATTTTGCATATGTAGCAAGTTCACTTATCATATTTTGAGAGCAAGTTGTTTGGTGAATTTTACAAATTATTTCTAAAATATGTTTTAATTAATGTAATAAAATATATATTAGAAATTTATGAGGTTTGTATTCCTTATGAATTCCTAATACATATTTAATAAGGGTTTAAGTAATAATTTTATTCCTCCTTCAATTGAAACAGAATCTATTTTAGTTTGTATAGCACATAGAGAAGGCAGAATTTTGTCAGTGCGAATTTATAATAATTATTTACATAACGACGCTTACCTCGATTGATTTCCTTTTGATCTAGGTATTTCATTGACCCCACTACCGTAATGGTCACTGGTAGTCAAAATAAAACCAATCTCGGTAAGTCCCGTTATGTGAATAGTCATTGGGACCGTAAAAGTCTAAAATCAGTTACCGCGAATTTCATTGTTCTAGATCTTTCTTTATTCGTTGGAAGTCACTGCCAACCCTATGCGCTCGCATAAAGTATTTTAACTTTAATGACTATGTGCCAAGTCGTAGACAATTAAAAAGACTATTAACCCTGTGAATCTGAACATCGCTAAGTGATTGGTTTAACGCGCGAAGCATGGTTCAGTTACAAATTTAAATAGCTTAACTTGTCTGATATCATTAAAACTTGTTTTTAGTTGTTCGAGTGTAACTTATATGCTTGTAAGGCTTCTTCTGCAACTGCATCTGCAACTTTTTCATAACGAAAAACTCTTAGAGATTTTTGATTTTATTTTCTTCTAAAAATTATGAAAAAACTAAAGTACTTACACACTATTATGTATTCTGTGGTACTTTTTTATGGTTCATTTGTAACAAATTATCTGTAAATTTATTGTTTGACTAGCTGGTCTAATTTAGAAAGATCATAATTTCTGAGGCATATGACCCAATTCATCTGTTTTTATTGAAGGAATTAATTGTTTCAGTGTATTTTTATGAAGATCATTACATGATAAATCTAATTGTTTATATCCTTGATACGAAATTGGCTAATAATTAATCATGATTTTGAACAATATTTTTTATCCTTGACGTGTTAGTCAATTTGTTTGAATAAGTACAAAGACTTTAAGTCTATAGTGAAGTAGATTATTTATAAGAAAAATTAGGAGCATTTTAGAAAACGTGAAAAGAACCAATGAATAAGTCAATATCTTAAAAAATAACTGAAGTATCTAAGACCCTTACTTACACAGTTTTTCGATGATAGTCGTCTCATCATTACTAAAGTTCCAAAGAGCTGAGTGTTGCAGTGTCAAATCAAATACATAGTTTATAAGGGGCAGAAGTTACATTGACGCACGTGATAGCGGCGGCTACTGAGTCACAGCCCTATGTATATCATAATGTAAACAAATAGTGTAGAGAAAATAAGATTAAACAGTATTGTTTTGACCGCTCCAAAGCACTGACGTTTTATTTAACTCCACCCCTTCTATTATCAGAAGTGGGATCGTAGTTCGCGTAAATTATTCGCGTAAATTTAAGAACCTACATCTACATGAAAATGAGTAATAAAATAGTTAAAAATAAAAATAAAAGTGGACAATTAAACAAAAAAAAACAATGAATTGATATTAAGTGAAAACGAGAGTGAGTTGAATAGTGAAATAATAACTTACACGAGCACCAGTAAGGCGATAGCGTTGCCAACTTTTAACCCGAGTGTTGGATCGATTGAAGCTAAGGAATGGAGTGCAGAAGTAGATGCCCTGGTCTTGAAGCACAAATAGGACGACGTGGAAACAATTGCTCGATGTGTACCATTTTTAGCCGGACCAGCACGTGACTTGTACAAAGAATGGACACCAGTAAAGAGAACCTGGCCTGCTCTGAAAGAAGATCTTCAAATTACATTTCCAAAGTGTCGAGATCTTTGTCGTGATTTTAAAAAGGCGGCAAATATGACAAGTGAACAGTACTCTACTGTTTCTATTTATGCGGCAAAGAAACATAGGATATTAAAGCAATTACGATTACAATTTCGTGAAACTGAAATATTGGAATTAATAACTGGAGGTATTACAGATCCGCATGCAAAATCAATTGCTAGTAGCGCAGAAACTGTAAGTGGGCTATTTGAAAAATTATCCCGATATATACCAATCTCACCAAATAACATTAAACGTTCTGCATTTGCTGATAATATAGATACTGACAGAGAATTGTTACCAACTACATCCAAGAAATACAGACCGAATACCGAATATAAGCGTTGTCACCGCTGTAATCGAATGGGTCATTTGCAACGTGATTGTCGTACTAGTGTACACAAATTACCCCAAAATATACCAGCTGTTACAGAAATTGATACACAAGTAAACAGGAAGAAGCAAAACAAATGTACATTTTGTTTCAAGACTGGACATCTGGCCGAGGATTGTTGGACAAAGCAGAGAGTTGACAAAGGACAAAAACGGTCTGCTGGCAAAGATGTAAACAGCAATGGCAAGGTATGTACAACACCTGTTATAATTAATGGTATAATTGTTCATGTATTAATTGACAGCGGAGCGTCGTGTTCATTAATAAGGGATACTGTGGCACGATCTGTAAAGGCCCATTGTCAACCATTTATGATTCACATTTCTGGACTTTCTGATACAATTCTGATTTCAAATGCGAAAATAGATGTCATCTTGCAGTTGGAAAATATTAGTTTAGAGGCAACTTTTCATATAGTTCAAGACAAAGAAATATGCTATGAGGCTATTCTTGGTAGAGACGCTATAACCACAAATGATATCATGTTCATAACAACATTGAGCGGCACAATAGTTAAAAGGCGGGATATAGTTCAAAGTACTGAAAGTGTTTATAACATTGAGGACTTCATATCCAATTCGTTAAATAAAGTCCCAAGTTACATACAAGTCGAGCTTCGGAAATTGTTAAATAAACATTCGAGTCTTATCGCTTTAAACAATAACATACGAGAAATAAAGACTGCCGTCATGACTATACGGACGACAACAAACGAACCCATTGTTTACCACCCATATCGAATGTCTTTCTCTGAGCAAGAAAAAGTAAGAGCGATTGTGACCGAACTTTTGAATAATAACCTCATTCAAGAATCCACTTCACCGTATGCGTCACCAGTTATACTTGTGAGAAAAAAAGATGCAAGTGACAGATTGTGTGTAGATTATCGCGCTTTGAATAAGATAACTATAAAAGACAGATATCCGTTGCCATTATTTGATGATCAGTTGGATAGATTGGGAAAAGCTCGTTATTTTAGCACACTTGATATGGCATCTGGTTTCCACGGAATTCCAATTGAAAAAGAGACAAAATCCGTGGAAAAAACTGCTTTCGTCACGTCTGAAGGTCACTATGAATGGCTGAGAGTACCCTTTGGATTGTGCAATGGACCGAGTACTTTTCAAAGAGCTGTAAATAATGCTTTAGGACCTTTGAAAAACTCTATAGCCCTTGTTTATATTGATGACGTCATCATCCCATCGATAAATCCAGAAGAAGGTTTGGAAATCGTGTAGTGTTAAAAGCATTAGATGATGCAGGATTTACACTAAACCTGAAGAAGTGTAAATTTTTACAAACTGAAATTGAATATTTAGGAAGAATAGTTTCTGAAGCAGGTATCCGACCGGGAGAAACTAAAATTCAGGCTCTGAAAAGTGCTCCAATTCCTCAAAATCTTAAACAAGTCAGACAGTTAATGGGGCTGGCAGGTTATTTTCGTAAATACGTACCGGAATTTGCTACAAAAACAGCATGTATAACAAACTTATTGCGAAAGGACACAACCTTTAATTGGACACAGGAATGTGAAGGAGCCCGACAATATTTAATTGAAAAGCTGTCTTCACGTCCTCTGTTAGTTGTTTATGATCCAGAGCGAGAAACTGAATTACATACTGACGCTAGTAGCTTGGGATATGGTGCAATATTACTTCAAAGGCATAACAAAGATCTTCGTGTTGTGTCTTATTATAGCAAACGAGCTTCATTGGAAGAGTCTAAGTATCATAGCTATGAGTTAGAGACGTTGGCAATAGTGAATGCTCTAAAACACTTTCGTGTGTATTTATTGGGAATAGAGTTCAAATTGATTACAGACTGTAACGCTGTGAAGTTAACTTCAACTAAACGCCATTTGTTACCACGTGTTGCCTGATGGTGGTTATATATTCAAGATTTCAATTTTAAAATTGAATATAGAAAAGGAAGTTGTATAAAACACGTAGATTTTTTTAGCAGAAATCCATCACAAAACCATACCGAAGAAGTATTAGTGAATGATCAAGTTACATGGTTGGAAGCAACTCAAAAGCAAGACCGAGAAGTAATTGAGATAAAAAGAAGAATTGAAGAAAATCCCGATAGTTTAAAGGAGTACATAATGCAAAATGGTATACTAATGAGAATATTTCAGGAAAACCAAGAAAGAACACTGAAATATTATGTGCCTTCAGCAGCACGATTTAATTTGACAAAAACGTTTCATGATGAACAATGCCATATAGGAGTAGATAAGACTCTTGAATCAATGCGAACAAAATACTGGTTTCCTGGAATGACACAATTCGTAAAAAAATACGTCGGTCACTGTATCATTTGTTTATCAGCTAAGCGACCCAGTGGGCCTAAACAAGGATTTTTGCATCCTATTGAAAAACTACCAATACCTTTTCATACTGTACATGCAGATTGTACGGGGCCATTTGGAACAGTCGGAGATCGCTATAGGTACCTGTTATTGTTGGTGGATGCCTACACTAAATTTATAATATTAGTACCTTTGGAAAATCTAACCGGAACAGAGCTAGTGAGAGCCCTAGAACCACAACTCAGTTTGTTTGGTACTACTAAACGAATTATAACAGATAAAGGAACAAACTTTTCTAGCCGACAAACAAAAGAACTCTTAAAACGAATGGACATTGAAATCCATTTCATTGCCACCGGAGCAAGTAGAGCTAATGGGCAAGCAGAGCGATATGTGGCTACCATATTCAATTTACTTGCTTGCGAAGTGAGTCGCGGAGCAGGATGGACGAGCACTGTTAGCAAAATACAACTCACTTTGAATACTACAGTTCAGAAGAGTATTGGTTGTACTCCTATAGAACTACTCACTGGAGTACGTACGGAAGTACCGGCTATACGACAATTAAATAGTGGACTTCCAGAAATCGAATCAAATATAGATATTCAAGAACTGAGAAAAACTGCAGAAGAACGGTTGAGGAATTATGCTTTAAAAACTAAACAAAGATTTGACAGAACGAGACGTAATAATTTACAATTGAGAGAAGGTGATGTTGTTTATGTACAACGTCAGCGAACACGTCTGGGAAAATTAGACCCGAGATATAATGGACCATAAACAATTGAAAAATGTTTACCTAACGATAGGTATAAAGTTAAAAATACGACAAAAAAACTTTCCAAATTGTGCCTAAAGACAGAATCAGACTTTGGAATCGAGAAATTGCAGAAAATGCCACTGCGATTGTTGATTCCAAATGGTTATAAATACAACAAAAGTGAAACATGGCGTAAGCGGCTTGTAAAAAAAAAGTGCGCATGGATCGCTATAAATAATAAGTCAGCCGAGCTACTTACTCGATAAGTAAGCGAGGATTGGACAAAGAGTAAAAACAAACAAAAAAAGAGGCCGTGATAGGCTATCAAAAATAATAAAATGTTTTGGGCATAAGCAACTTATGTAAAATAAGTGTGCCGGGATTGCCAAATAAATAAAATGTTGTGGGCATATGCAACTTAATTAATAATAAGTGTGCCAGGATTGCCAAACTTACAAAATACAAAATGTCTTCGGCGTAGCAACTTATCTGTAAGTGTGCTGGGACCGCCAAAATAATGTTAACTGGCGTAAGCTATTTACTATAGTGTAAAGTTAGTAGTTCCTACTTTGCGCTACTGTAAATGAGCTGGGATCGCCGAATAAAGATAAAATACACAAACAAAATATTCTTTTCACAAAAACATAAGTACCGCTTCACAGTTGAAAAAAAGAAAACAATACCAAACACAGCTGGTGAACAATATAAAAAAAGAACACTTAGAAGGGCTTTGACTTTTCGAGTGGGCAAAAGTAAAAAAAAAGGGGTTCGATTCCCCAATCGAAATACTGATAACTATTTTTTGTTTTCTACAAAATCTTTCTGTTTACAGGTACAATAAGATAGAACGTGACAAAATCAATGTCTATCTACTTATGTAATACGTAGTTTTAAAAATTAGTTTTTATTAGTGTTAAGGTAGATATGAAATGCTTGTTTGATGTGATCTGATCTTAGTATAAAATAGATATTTGAACTTTATAGAATAAGATAACAAAAGTGGAAGTACTTCCTAATAAAAAAAAGCGCTATAAAAAAAATGTTTTATTATAATGTGTGCGTTTATTTTTTAAAAATTGTAAATACTATAATATAGTGATAGTTTTAAGATTTTAAAAGAAGAGATCAATTTGATTACTCTCAATTGTTAATTATGTTTCACTATTATCGATATTATTTTTGTGACTTTTATTGTGTTTAGTAGATAGCCTTGTGCCTGAGTAATATAGACATTGGATTAGATTTAGATATTAGAGTTGTAGTAGTGTCTGAGTTATAATTATGTTATAATTATGTAACGCTTCGAGAGCGAAGCATTTCGCAGGAAGGCCGTGATAGCGGCGGCTACTGAGTCACAGCCCTATGTATATCATAATGTAAACAAATAGTGTAGAGAAAATAAGATTAAACAGTATTGTTTTGACCGCTCCAAAGCACTGACGTTTTATTTAACTCCACCCCTTCTATTACACGCGTCAATCGGATTCTGTCTTAAGGGATTTATCGGAAATATATTACGACCGAATTTTCAAAGTGACCTGTATGCGATATCAATTTCATATATGGCAATTACGGAGCATGCTGAGTGGTTTCCGGCACAGTAGAATAGGACCACTCCAAATCCTCCCGCGTGGATGTCGTAGAAGGCGACTTAGAAAATACAAGCTAAAAAAAAACTTATAAAACTAACTACTCTCCAACCCAGCGTAGAGAGTGTAGGCCAAGTTAAGCTATATTAAACTTTAGTAACATTTAATCCAGATTAATGTAGTATTTTTCTCTACAAAAGTTGCCTTCCACAACTACTACTTAGATCATACATAACATCACGCCTATTTCCCACAGGGAAGGCAGAGTCTATAAACCTCCACTTGCTACGATCCTGGTACATACAATTCCATGATCCTGACAAACCTATTTCATTTTTTCCTCTTTTTTTTACTACTTAGATCAACATGCATAAAAAAAGATTAAATACTTCTGAACTTAGGTATTTTTATTTTCAATGTAAAAATAAACATATCGCGACTTGTACTTATTATTGTAGCAGAGTGGAAGAGGATAAAGAAATACAAAAAAACAATCTATCTGTGCTTTTTGGTTTGAACTGTCCAAAGCAATCATGTAGTCCAGACCAGACTAAAGTTTGGATATAAAGTGATTAGCATGCAAAATAAGGCAGTGTCAAGCCAAGTAAGTGCCGACATCGAAAGGGCAAGTTTGCCGACACATTGATAGAGCATAGTGCTTTACACTATGCTCAAAAGGGTTGTAACTTTAAAATATTCAAGTCAATTTGAATATTTGTATCACTTAATAATTGTCAATTTTTCCTTTGATTTTATAGTTGTTGATGTCACATTATTACTTTCAGCAAAGTTTATTGACACTTCCTAAGCGCAAGAACAGAAGATGCGGCAACAAACTGTACTGCAGTATTTTCTCCAAAAACGTTAACTTACAATTAAACACTGATATTAAAATTAGATATGTGGACTGAGAATACATTGTTATATCAATTTATTAATTAAGAATGATGTCAAATTTGAAAATAAACTTTATTAGATACTAGCTGTACCCGCGGGCTTTGCTCCCCGTGGGAATTTCGGGATAATTGGTACCCTATGTCCTTCCTCGAGTCTTAAACTATATTCATGCCAAATTTCATCCAAATCTGTTCCGTAGTTTAAGCGTGAAGAGGTAACAAACAAACAAACAAACAAACAAACAAACAAACAAATATACAAACTCACTATATTTTTCATTGATAACTAGTTGTACCCGGGGGCTTCGCTTCCCGTGGGTATTTTGGGATAATGAGTACCCTATGTCCTTCCCCAAATTTTACCCAAATCGGTTCAGTAGTTTAAGCGTGAAGAGGTCACAAACAAACAAAAAAATATACAAACTAACTTTCGCATTTATACTATTAGTAGGACTAGCTGTACCCGCGGGTTCGCTCCCCTGGGAATTTCGGGATAAAGAGCACCCTTTGTTCTTTCCCAAGTCTTAAACTATATTCATACCAAATTTCATCCAAATCGCTTCTGTAATTTAAGCGTGAAGAGGTAACAAACAAACAAATGTACAAACCCACTTTTGCAATTATAATATTAGTATGAAGTTTGATATGATAGTAGGAAGTAGGATAGGATTATTAACTTAGATTTTATGCAAATAGGTACAAATTATAATCTTTGGAGAATATAGTTCAACTTCTTCTTTTTGAAACACAACTTATATACCTATAAGAATGTCGGAGTGGTGGTCAGTACATATTAAAAGTCAATCTTAAAGCGATAGTATAGCTAAACCTAATCGATCCGTGCCCTGCGAGATTTATAGGTATCTCTAAGTTTGTTTATTTTATTTATTACTTACTTGCTTTTGATAAAAAAAAACATAACGAAGAAACCCGCACAATTCTTGAAGTCAATAATTCATATACAATCCCTTTAATAGCCATTGAACTACGTTAGATGCCTTTAGGTAGCTCAAAATGTATGTCGAGATCCTTTTCGAATTTAATATTTCTCGAAGCTGAGCCGTCAATCCGTAAAAAAATATTGTAAATATGTTTCTTGTCTTGAAATCGAATAACTAAGAAGATATCCTGTTTCACAATAAACAAACGAATTTATATTTAGACTACCCTGCCAAATTCCATTTTGTCGGAATTCATGCGTAGTCATTATGGGATCATTCTCAATGTATTCCGTTTATTCGTTTTAGTATGTACTTAACCGTATTTGCTCGTCTCTTTTTCATACTGATTCGATTTTACTGATGCTATGTTTATCATTCGCATAAATGTAGGCTCAAATAGGAAGGGAACATTTTTAAAACATTTGAATATCCTTCTCCTGTTAGGTACAGATACTTTTTTCATTTTTAATGGTAAAGGGAGAATCCTTTTACCATAAAAATATCACATTTTTGTCTGTTAAGTCATTTAAATATAAAAAATAATTCATTTAAATCACGTAAAATTTACGTTTTTACGGGTGCCTTCATCATTTTATTTTGCCCTGACCGTCTGACCTATTAAATAATAGTGTCATACGGCAGTTGACAACGTAGCTCTGTTGCAGGTTGGTGAACACCACAGCTATTGACCACTACAAATTAAAATGTGTTTTAGCCAAAGATTTAGAATGTACAAGTTTGAGCTGTCTTATGCTATATTCTTCATTAATGTCACAACTATTTTCTCAGTGCTGAATAATACTACTATTAAAGGATGTTCTCTTAGAAAATCTTTTAAATTTTCAACGCAAAAGTCATCAACAGGATCAAAATAATACAATTTTAAGTTAATTTAAGAATCACGTAGCAATTAGCTACTGCTGACTAAATTATCGTGTTTTTATAAGTATTACGTAGGTATATAACAATCAATTCACGTAAAAGGTCCCTACCTACATTATTTAGTAAGCACCTGTACTGAAATGGAAACCGACCGACCTATAATAATGTTAAGGAACATTTCCGAGAAAATGTTTCAAGGTTTCTGACACAAATTGAGATTTATATCGGCAATCCTTTAGTAAATTGAATAGAGTTGTAAATAACAACGGAGAGGTCAGAGAGGCGTCAAACTAAATTTTCCTCGAAACCTCAAGTGTTTGTAACTAACCTATGTGTCTGCTTTGTTATATTAAAGCTTTATAATTCAGTTTTCTTTGACTTTACTGTGTGTTATATTAGGTATTGTCTACAAAATGTATATACCTTTTTAAATACAAGATTTCGTTTATATAATGGACACCTATGCGCCACAAGTAGCTATTATATATATAAAGGGTACATTAAATATATTTCCAAAAAAATATTGGCGACGGAGACATAGTAATAGAGTAAGTTTTTTTAAAAATATGTCTGTTTGTACAAGCTAATCTCCGGAAATACTGGACGAATTTGAATGAATCTTTTTTATCACATAGCTTTTAAGCCTGGGGAACATTTAGGGTATAATTGATTTTGAAAAATGGAACAAGTGATGCGGAACCATTATGGCCTGATGAGCATATTTTTCGGAGTCATAAAGTCCATGGGAACGAAGTCGCGGGCTTCGGCTAGTCGTAAATATAAGTACGAACTAAAAAGAACTGCGTCTAAAAGAAAGGCTATTTGTCTTTACAATCCGTCGTAAAGGGACGAAACTTGAGTAATTCTCAAATGATAACGTTCAGGGCCAGCAAAATAGTCAGATAAGCAAAATGTATTCCAAACAAAATTTGGGAAATTGCAGATGAATGGTCTCAGAAAGCATCTGATGGCTGTTTTTGGATAGCACTAAGTATTGATAAATTACGAATCAAAAATAATTTCGGAAATCATATATGGATTTCTGACATTTACATTTAATAAAACAGTAGAAAAAGTGTGTCTGTACATCCTGTCCTACTTCCTACTATCCTATCCTATCCTTTCTACTATCCTACTTCCTACTAATATTATAAAATGCGAAAGTGAGTTTGATTATTTGTTTGTTTGTTAGCTCTTCACGCTTAAACTATCGAACCGATTTGGATGAAATTTGGTATGCGAAATGGGCGAACGAAGTCGCGGGCTTCGGCTAGTTTGAAATAAATGTATTAGTATCATGTATGGATCTCTGACATTTGAAATAAATAAATTTACAACATTATTACATTGCAACAGAAGATCTACGATAAAAAATAGAACAAGACAATTTCGACGCGTTTATATTATCCACTGCTTAATTTTTACTTATGTCGCTACTTTTATAGAATTTAGAGGATATCGTTAGGCAATTTTGAAGTTGTTCAATTTGATGGACTGAACTATTACGATCGACAAATTAGTTCATCATCAGGTCTTTTTAGTCTCCACTGCAGAAGTACTATCACCACTACTACCAGAGCCATACTTGGCCAGAGTAGCCAGAGGACTTGGCCTACACTCTCCATGCTGGCCAGACGAATTAAAGAGGTTTCATGATGTTTATAAGCTTGTATTTCCTAAGTCTCCTTTTACGACATCCACGGGAAGATTTGAACTGGTCCTGTTCTATTCTGCCAGAAACCACACTGCACAAAAAATTTGTTATTTACCAATAATTAAAGTGGACTCATTTCTCCAAATCAGAAGCTCTAGCTTTTTTACTCAGAATTTACTAGATCAGTTAAATGTACGAAGTTCCTATTTTATTAGTCATTCTTTCAAGTTTGCCTCTGCGGCAATGAACTCAAATCACAATTTATCTTCTTGCCGCAAAGTTACAGCCTACAGTGTTTGCTTTGCAAGATTCAAGCAGGGTTTGTGTGTCTTGGGTATTTGAAGTTAATTTTAGCACATTCTGTATTTATAGCTGTACTCAGTTGGACTATGACTTAGTTACAGTATTAGTTTGATAGTGAAAAGAACTTGCAAAATCAAACGACAAATTCGAAAATTTTAAATACAAGAACAAGAAAAAAGAAACTATTAGGAAACCATATACTTGCCTGCTGGAAAAGAACTAAGCGTACATGTCACCAACATGCAAATGCATGTGATTATGCATTTGCATGTTGGTGGCACGTACGCTGGGACTAACAGTAGTGGGTGGGCGCCGGCCGGCAATAGTTTGCATGAACTATCTGGTAGCGGAATCACACAAAGTAATTCAAATCACATAGAAAAGAATTTAATTGCGCATAATTAGGAAATAAGTAAATATTGCTGTCTTCTTTTGTCTAGAAAAAAAATGGCCACGCTGTCGAAGTTAAGCATTATAGATTTTATTATAGAGACTTAAAATATTCAACACAAACAATTGTTGAAGTAAATGTCATTTAATTTGTCTACCAAAATTATTTTCATCACTCAAAAGTACTTTAAAAATAAGTACAATAAAAAATAAAGTCCAATACAAGTACAATTTTACTCCACTATCTTAAATTAGATCTTGTCATGGTACACTTGGGAATTAATTTAAACTTTAGAACAACAATTCTCTCAAACATTTCCAAGATTTCACTTAGTACACGTCCGGGATACCATTCCAAAGCCCGGAAAGGTAATCAAAACCTTCTCGTGGAAAAAAGTTTCTTGAAACAAAAATATGTTTATTTGTAAATTCGTCTTGTATTTTTGTTACCACTCCACTTCAAAGACAAAAGAGCTTTAATAAAAAACACGCAAAATGACGAACTCCGCGTAAGCCGTCGGTCCCGGTCACTGTCTTTGATATTGGTCGTTACCTATAACCATGTCAGAGGCCTTTAAGGCGTTTTAAAAACTCTGACACTAGTGTTAGTCACTAACACACACGATAAGAAGATAAAATATAGTATCGTTGAGTTAGTATCCCATAACTCAAGTCTCGAACTTACATTGGGCTAGCTGAATCTGTGTGGATTGTCCGTAAATAAATTATATTTAATTTATTTTAATATAGATCTATATAATTTATCTGGCATAATAGGCTAGTGCCATATTTTCTTTTTCCACCTTCTCGTCTACCATCACGCTAAAAGCGGCCTTTGCATCTTGCAGCCCTAGGGTTTTCTCCTTAGAGCCGCAAGACCGAAAATGCTTTGTCTGTCGCTATTAGGGATACAGACCAGACAGTTTATTTATTTAGGCATGTGTAAAGCTAGTTGCCGAGATTCCACTGAAGTCGAACGAGTATGTGATATATTTTCACAACCATTACAGAAACCATCGAATTCTGATGACATTAAACCTTATCTGTCCTATCTTCATCTCTTTTTAACCAACTTCCAAAAAAGAAGGACTTTATAAATTCGTCGCGAACTTTTTAGGGTTCCGTAGTAAACAAGGAACCCTTATAGCTTCGCCATGTCTGTCTGTCTGTCTGTCTGTCTGTCCGTAGTCCTACTCAGAAACTATAAGTACTAGAAGGCTGTAATTTGGCATGGATATGTAAATTAATCATGACAAAAAAGTCGTAAAATAAAATATGGAAAAATATTTTTTGTTACGTTAGCTGCCATACAAGTAAAGAGGTAGACAATTTTTTTTTTTTCGATTTTTCGAAATATTTGGTTTTAAGTGCAAATATTTGTTGGAGGCAAGTGTCCCCCCCCCCCCTCTATCTGCTAAACGGTTATATATGGCCACGTGAAAAAATTCACAGCTATAGCACGAGTATATATAATGTAGTTTAAAGGAAAACTATCAGAGCTAAGTAGGGTATACAAATTAAAAAGTTATAGGTGATCAACTTATAAAATGTACTCGGAAAAAGTAATTTCATACAAATTCAATAGATAATTAGTTTTAAAACGTTTTGAACTACGGAACCCTACATTGCGCGTGGCCCGACACACACTTGGCCAATTATTTCATGTATGTTCACCGATTATTGGAAAATACCTGGACCGACTTGGAAAATTCTTTTTTTTTGTTTGAACAGGTATACCTGCGGGATGATTACATATAAATATTATCAAAATCGGTTGTGTAGATTGGGGTGAAGTTGGGTGAAGTTTTAATTTAGAAAATTATGCTATAACAAGGAAATTTCATTGGTAGTTAAAATACAGAATATCTCTCTCATTTAGTTAAACTTTCGACAGTGTCACTCGTAAATAGAACCATTTCAAAATACAAAATACCGAAACAACAAAAATCTGAACTAGGATTGCTAATATCCGACCCCAGTATTTACGTTGGAACAGAACAGAACGGAGATTGCCCGGAGTACTCTATTTTCCATTTTAAATGACAAATGTTCCTGACAGACCATCTAGATTGTACACTAGGCCACTGAGAAAGGATAGAACTCAAAGAGAATAATTACCGCAATAGTTTGGTGGCGTTCACGTTTTGAAAGATAAAGTATAGCCTCTGTTACTCGCTGATAATTTTTAAAATAGGATCAGTGTTTTGAGTTTATTTGTTAAACTCAAAACACTGATCCTCCAAACTCACACTGTCATTAACAGAACTATCCGTAATTTTCAGTTATTTCTGGACAAAACGAGTTTAGCTATTTCTAGGAAAAACATCATATTGCAAATTTACTGAAAAAATCGTAATATTTACTATGATCCTTCTTTATTACACATACACCGAGGCTTTTACAATTCGAAATGTTTTAAATATAATTTTTAAAAGATAACTTAAGAAGATTTCTTCGAAGACGTCTTCTTATTTCTATATATCACTTTAAAATATACTTACCTGTATTTCCGTATTCATTCCACCTCCAGATCTGCAGCGACCACTCGCCCACACGCCAGTAATACGACCTACATTTTTCACATTTCTCGTCTGAGATATTTTTCTCGTTACACCTCAGCAGTGAATTACATTACGTGGTTTCATGATATGATTTATTTGGTGAAAACAGGCTATCTATCTAATTTTATAGATCTTTGTAATTATTGCACATTTTGATTATTTTTGTGTTTATATTAGAAAACTAAGTATTATTTCTATTCTATTCTTGTATAAATTAGGATTTCAGAAACGGTTTGCAATTCATATGTTAGGATTTTAGGCCTAAAAGTTGATTTAGCTAGGTTTTATTTTTGGAAATCTCGTTTTCTTAGTGTTTTCGTTGAGCGAAGGTTCCTACTTTTATTTTTATAACAAACTTGACATATTTGGCTGCTGAAGGTAACTCTCAACTCCGTTGAGCTCGCGAGAAATTGTAGCTGACGCGACGTCTGTACATACATAAGTAAAATTCTGAATTCACAACCTGGAATACCATTTTTGAAACACTGAGTTACTAAATAAATGCTTTTTTATACAATAAGGCGTTCGTTTAGTGTTTCAATAATAGCGTCCCTGAACTGACACAATAAATTTACGCCCATGCAATGCTACTTGGAAAATAGGTACTCAAAAAGTTTCTTTCGTATGGAGTTGTAAAGCGTGAGTGGAAACTGAAGTAATCTCCACGTAACTTCATAGTACTAATTAATACAATGTTCGTTGCGGCTTTACACTTTAATTTAACTTTGGAAGTTGCAATAAAGTGGGTGAAAATATTCGTTTAGGTACTTGTGTTAATATAATGCTCAATCTGGGCTGACATTCTTTGGGCTATGGCGAAGTGGTATTTGTCTTGCTTCTGAATCACAGTATCGTTTGAACTCTCTCGACATTAGCATAAAGATAATCCAACTATTGTAAAGAAAAAACGGGGTTAGAATTGTGAAAAATACTAAACATTATCCTGTTTTAGTATAGGATATTTGTTAATGTTATTATAGTAGTTTGCGATACAAGTGTGGTAAATTGTTCATTCCAGTCGAGGCGGATTGACAAACTAGCGGGCGAAGCCCGCGCGTCTATGGCGCCGAGACTTGTGATGGCAATACCACACGTGTGCTATACTAAGTTTTTCAACACATTAGTGAGGAAAAGGAAATTCAATAATAAAACAATTTTAAATCACGCTAAAGTAAATTTGAAATATGGCGCGCATAGTTTTTCTTTTGTTAGGCGCATTTCGCGCATGCGCGAATCTGTAGTGATACGAGAGAAACTGAAATCAAGCCACCAACAGCCAAACGATTATTTAAAAAAAAATGTTTTTTTTTTCCAACAGGGCAGATTTATAAATTCATTTTAGTGTTGTCACAAGAATTTTACTCACCTACAAGGATATAAAATACAATAATTTGGGTAAAACAAGGTTTCGGTATGAGTCTAAGCCGGCTGCATGCAGAGATTTTATGTTTCAAAAATAATATTCGATATTTTGGATTTATAGAATCTTATTCCTAAAACATTTAAAAAAACACTTAACCGCACTTGTGCGGTAAGTAATATTTAGCGCACGATTTTGAATGTGTGCGTAATGAATGGAATCACATAACCAAATTCAGTGTGGTAAATAGCACTTTCCGAGCTAATGTGTTGGAAAAGTTATTTATATGTTTATGTGCAAACATTATCCTGTAAAATTTTGATCTAAACAAATCACTAATTTAATACTTAAAACACTTATTTTTCCAACATAAAAGAATTACTAATAATATTACTAAAAATCAAAAAGCTTTATTAACGTCACTTTAGAAATGTAAGTATCATAATAAACAAGAACATTGAAGCTTGCTCAATTTGTGAGGTAAACCTATCTTTATTTTTATATATCCTCTACTAGTAACGAAACAGAAATAGATAGTAGACAGTTATTTTATAATACCAAAATCATGAATAATGTATGCGGCGTACACCGCAACAAAAGTTGTGTAATACAAACGTGTGATAATTATACAAGTGAGGTAATGAACAGGGATCTCCTGGGAGCGTGGGCTAACACGAAAACTTTGTTAAAAAGGTTACAGTCATGAAAGCATTTGGGGATTCTACTGGAAATGAATTATTGCATTACTTTTGTGCGTAGGTACGAAGAAGATTAAAAAAAGAGGATGTTTTAATAAAGGTTTGTAAACGTATATTAGGACCTAGGCAAACGAGCGATGAGTTTTATGTCGTAGTTTAAATTTACAAGAAATTAAAAACTTTTTTTCGCCCTTTGACACCAACACAGTTTGAAACTGAATGAAGCAGAAATTATTACGCTACAAATTTTTTACTACTTATCATTTTAAAAATCACACTTGTTTGTCTGAGCTTTTAAAAATACGTACAAATTAATTACTCGGATCCTCTTTTTATTATGTTTTAATGGTACCCTTTCTATTTTCAGAGGCCGCTTTTTAATGTGATACTCGTTTTTACTTATCATCCTCACGTATTACCGGTTGCATCCTCAGCAGTAACGCTTCAGAGCCCGGGGTCCGCTACCTGACAAGGTGATTTGAGGAGGTTAGTGGTTTTTACATAGTGCGACTGCCGTCTGACTCTACAACCCAAAGGGGCGCAACAAAACAACCCAAACCAGAACCCATCCTTTGCCAGATTTGAGCAACCACTCGTTACATTAATTTTAGCTATGTATTTTCGGGCTTTTCTTTTCCACACACACACACGTTGTTTGGCGTTCTTGACAGTAAGATCTTTGGCGTAATTATATTGTTCGCACCCGGAAAAGTGGTAAATCCCTATGTCTTCCTAACTTTCCCGTAGTACAATGTTACATTTGCAGATAATAGGCATGCCAACAATTATTAGGGAACAAACACAAAACAACATGGAGCTGACAAGACGATTCCAACTCTCGTTGTAGCGGAGGCGGAACAAAGGACGACAATTGAGAGTGCGAAGTTATGCTGCCATCTTCTACGCTATATTACTTTTGTACTCAAGTTATCTTATTAACAGTGAGCCTACTTTCAGTATTCAAGGCTAATAAGCCGTTGTGGAGTTCGCAAGCTGTGGTAAGTGTAATTAATTGATGTATATTCATACTACGTCTTTATCCCTAAAGAGTTAGACAGAGACTAGGGCATTAAGAACCTATGGGACTGTTTTTAGGGTCCCCCACCCTATTTGCTAAATGGATACGTAAAAAAAACACAACGGTGAAATATGTAACGAATTTTTAAGAAAAACTATAAGAGCTAAGTAGGGTTTACAAATTAAAAAAAATTATAGACGACCAAATCATAAAATTTACTTCGAAAAGGAAAATTTCATTCAAATTCAATAGAAAATCAGTTATAAGCCGTTTTTAGTCGCGTGAATTCAAAGTCGGCATTCGTTCTACGAGTAGGTTGTTAATTAACCGAACTACTAGTGAGTACTTAGGTATTTCTTTCCTTTGAATGGTAATTTTGTGCTTCTTGTCCAAACTTATTGCTGTGTTCATACTAAACAACTCTATATGCTCATTTCAACTAACGATATTGCCTTTTCCTGAAAATAGCCAATAAAAACACTGAGTGACAGATGTTGACCCAAAAAAGGCCATGAAAACATCTTGAAAATTTTATGGCAGGGACAGGATTATACTTTCATGCGGTAATATGGGCTATATGTGTTATGACTTTCATGCGGGTCTTTTATTACGGAGATAAAGCAGTAAAACTTGGGCAACAGGACATACCTATTAACTCTAATATCGCAGAAGTTTCTACGTTTGACTTAAGCAGCGACAAAACAAAGACGGTCGGCCAGTGTGTTATTGAACAAAATACGTATTTTGTGTTGCGAAATTGTTTATATGATAAAATTCTCTTCTGCAGCAGTTCCGCTTTCATCATTCATACAAACAGAAAGAGAAACATCTTTAATGTTTTATTTCTTGTCTAGCAGAATATAAAAACCGTGAATTCCGCCAGCTGCTTATCTTCTGACACGGATTATTATAAGCTGATTGAGGAAGTCTGTGAGAATGTAAATTATTCCGATAGGCGATGCGGCTAACGACTCTTTTGATTTTCTTTCCCACATTCACGCTCCCCGTAAATTTAGCTCTGTGTAACCCCATTAGAAATAAAAACATGAAAGTGTATCTATATTATAAAACATCGCTGTCCTTAATTTTCTCAAGATGCTTACTTAAAAAAGATTTGAATCTTCAAAATAAGGAAAAAGAGACTTTATGGACAAATTTTATTGATATTTTGAGTAAAACAAAGACAAATTAATGAAAAAGATCATATTACAAAGCTCTTTAGAAGAGGCAGGTATTTAATTTGATGATTTGATTCCTTTGATATCAATAGGAAAAAAATTTGTCGTCGCTGTTGCGTCAGTTTGGTACTAGCTTTAATCTCCTTAACATGAGTTTCACGTTTTCGTACAAACGTGACAAAGTAAAAGTTACAGAAGTAGACTGAATCGTTGACAATATTCAGTTTAATTGTTTGTAAGTAAAACGAAGAAAGATAATACTGATCGGTCCCGCTCGTGTAGTATTTGTTTTACTATTCCTTGTTTATTTAATTTGAATAATTTCGTAGTTAATGCACCTTGAATACCATAAAAACCCTTTAAAATAATTAATGAAAATGTCAATTAAAAAATACAGCGGCTTTCCCTAGTCTTTCTATACAAACGCATTGTTATTTTGAAACGACATGTCAAAATTTTGTAATAAAAAAATATAAATCTGTATTAAAATTTTATTTACTAAATTTTAAATAAATATCATAACAGACAATGTCCAATTAAAATTGAAACTCTCACTTTTGTTGTTGAGTGTACAATCAGTTGAGTGTACATTGTACCTTATTTGATATCCTGTAGGTATTCATAATAGTTTGACTTTGAATTTCTATGATTCAATAACAAAGTATAATGGCTTTGTGAAACGACATTATTGTATTAATAATGTAATGCTCGGTCTCCTTTATTAATTTTGATGGCTTTGTATTCCTACATAACAAAATTATAAACACAGTAAAGTTGAGAATTTTGTCATCTTGATAATCCAATTCGGAAGACAGTTTAGGAAGCCATTATAACGAAAACTTGGCAACCCATTTAAAAGTTTAGGACACTTTGATTAGTTTGATTGGTCTCCTGTTTGGGTTTGCTAAAATAAATTAAAAAAAAATATTCCTTGTGCTAAAATGCCTTGTGGTTTCCGGCAGAGTAGAATAAGACCACTTTAAGTCTTCCCGTGGATGTCGTAGAAGACAACTTAGGAAATACGCTAAACAAAGCTTATAAACATCATAAGGCCTCTCCTACCCTTCTGGCCCGCATAGAAAGTGTATATAGGTCAAATCTGCTGGCTTCTCTGACCAAATATGGCTCTAGACGTACAAAGAGGGTGTGCTCCTGCAGTCGAGATTAAAAATAAGTCTTGTAAATGATGCCACATTGAGAAAAAAAACCTTTTTAGTATGTATGTACACTTCAGTGTCGGTAATTTCACTTCGGTATATTTGGTTGTGAAACTATTAAATACGTCTTAATTTCTAACGGGGTATAAAGGGCCAGGACCGCAAGATTGTAATGCCACTCATATTAGCTTTAATTTAGCCATGAAGGTAGAAAAAGGTAATCAAAATAGTGATGAACTGCTGCATCATGCTGCATCACCCCTTAAAATGAATTAGATTCACGCCCATTCTCTTAATCGGGATTCTGCAAGGGAATAGAAGCAGCTGGTAAATAATTAATGCATTGTTCTGTATTTTCCCCCAAACCATCATATTATTACCAGACTATTGGCATGAATATAATTCTTGACCTTGACAATGTCATGCCAACGTTTCCCTCTCTACCAATTACTCAATTACTACCACATTTAGTTGTAGTAGTTAACGATGTATCTAGCGTGTTTATCATATATCTTAGTCGTCATATTGTTTTTGCTTATCGGTTCTATTCTTGCTTATTATAATACTATAAGTGAAGATTCGTAAATCATTTCTTGTTTGATAGATTGTATCTAATTGTTAAATGTTGATAATCTTAAAAAAAAAATGAACTCGTAGCTTGTCCTTCATAGTTTTTTGTTAAAATTGACTTTAATGTGTATTTTCAGACATTTTTTGCAAGACCACCAATCCATATCAAGTTATTAGAAGTTCCGATATCGGACGAAAAGGAAACGGTTCCAGTCCAATAATCTTAAAGTTTTATTCGATGATATTAACATATTATGTAGTTGTATACTATTTGTTTCGGAACACCAACGCTATAACTATGTCTAACATGCTCGTGAAAAGTCTCAGCTTTCTCATTCTGAAATGACTACCAGCCATAACCATTTGGAGCCAGTTGCTCCGGACCTCTTTTCTCATTACTGCTGCTTTTTCTTTGTCTATTACATTCTAGTGCAAGTCGTTAATTTATACTGAGGCAACTTTTATCTTGTTATTTCATTTGTTCCGGTATTTATTTTTTGTAACATCTGCATTTTCTTTTATCTTTTAATATCTAGAATGAAAATAAAGGTCAAAACTGTATTTTTCTTCGTTCATATTTTTTATTTAAACTTTAGTACCTACGAATTTTCTTAGAATAATCCAATTATAAACTCATTTGTTTGTCAAAGTATGTTCGCTTTATATTCTAAAGTCAAATATTATAACATCAATGTTTTTATTAGTTTATTCGTAAAGAAAACAAAATATATATTTATATCACCCTGTGTCTGTGCCCATACCATACTTAAATAATACAAATTGATAGATGGAGAATATTTATATAAATAATATTTTATGGTAAGTGTGGTCCTATTATTTTTAAAACTTAGAAAAAAACAATTGTAGGGATAGTTTGTATTATTCACTGACTGTTTAAAGATCTGAATTTGCGTGGGCAGATGAGCTTGGACTATATATAGAACAACTAGACAAACAGGGAAGGTTGTGACGCTGCAATGAGTGAACGCCCCTGAAATTTACTTTATTACTGTGGTAAATACATTAAAGAATATTTCAAGTCCAAATTACTATAAATTATAAGTATTTAGTTCAAATCAAAATTAATAAAAGTGAAACATGTAGTTTAAATTATACTAAACAAATAATAATAATAAAAAAGAAAAACCTTACAAATAGAAAACGTCTTCCAGATCATTGCCCTTCGGTAGAGTGCCCAAGAGGCTGGCAGCATTACCACGTTGGATGGCAATGCTTATTCGTTGGGTGAAATAATTGCTAGCCCTTTGGTCACCCGAAACCTTGACTAACTTTTGGTTAAAAAAATTAAATAGTTTGTGAGATGGTCCCCACGGACCAAAAGTCTCTTTTACGTAATTGATGTAAAAGAGGAACATCCAAGGTAACACGGTAAAGATAAAACTTTTTATATTGATGGTACTTGCTATTTTCTTTTATGAGAAAACTTACTTGTAGCTTCAATTGAATAAGGGTCTGTAATTGTAACAGTCTGTAGATGTAATGAAAATGTGCGATTTCTATAAGGACGTTATAAATGTAAATGTCATGTTTTAACACGTTTGTTTGCCAGACAAATTTTAAAGCTCCCATAACTTTTGAACTGCTGAACCGATTTCTATCAAAAATAGCCACGAACCAATGCAAGGAAACTTTCACGTAAAAAAACCGCATTGAGTTGAAACCACATTTTATAGTTGGTTGCCTATAACTTATTATTTTTAGACCCTACTTAGCTCTGTAGTTTTCCTTTAAACTACGTTATATATAGGTATATATACTACTGCTGTGAATTTTTTCACGTATACATATATACCTAACCGTTTACACTGGTAAACGATAAAAGTCAATTGTTCCCCCCTCCCTTTCACTGGAAAAAAGAGGGGGAACAATTGACTTTAATAAAAAAATTGCACTATAAAACAAATAAATTCAGAAACCCTCAATCAAAAAATGATGTTCACAAGCTTACAACATTTTTGAAAGACCTTTTCAACAATACCCCACACTAAAGATTAGTCAAGAAAAAAAATAAATCACTTTACTTGTATGGTAAATCTACCATATTTTATTTTTTATTTATTTTTTTGCTACTTTTTCGGCATAACTAATATACATACCAAATTACAGCTTTTTAGTACTTATAATCTCTGAGTAAAATGGCGGATGGACACCCAAACATAGACAGACATGGCGAAACTATAAGGTTTCTTATTTACTACAGATCCCTAAAAATACACACCTTTTTACGACGACTCCTAATACTGGTGAGGTAGACACACTAACAATGTTGCTAATACGGTCGTCAAATCTGTAAGTGTCCGATAATGGATATTTTACAATCCATAAAGACGCGATAACTGGAAAAATGTGTGATCGTCAAAGTCTCGCTGGCTAGAACGACTCTTTGTCTATCTAACTTAGTCTATAAAAGCTACCGAATCGGTACTTAATTTGCGGCAATGAACTTAATTTTAAAAATACTTTGCACTAAATACAATTACATATTTGCAACATGTTTAGTCAAAGGATTACAGAAAAATCCGCAACATGTGCTTCGTTGAAAAGTCACAAGAATCCTCGTCAGCAAAAGCCTTTATAATTCTCTTAGAAGACTATATGACTTACGTCTATGCATTAAATGTACCTTTTTTACTTATTGTAACAAGACTGCTTGGTAGATTTTTGAACACTTTCTTAGTTGATTCTTGAACGTTGTCACCTAAAGGTTGAACTCAAGATGGTTTTACTGTCTAAATAAGTAAAAATGTCTCTTTTAAGTTGGGATTTCAGCACAATTAGCCAATGTACTTTGGTTCGTGAATAAAATAACACATCTTCGTTAACAACACTTTTCTCAAGAATTTCAAGCTTAGTTTGAAATAATCTGGGACCCTGATGGATTATCTAATCAACCGAAAATGGATTCTATGTGTTATGGGACCAGACCTTTTTTATTAAGTCTAAGACGTTATCCACCGCTATTGTAGTAGTGAAACGTACAAAGTGATTTATTGAACACAATTTAGTATATTGTTCAATATTGGAAAAAAAGGTAGTGATATTTTGGTATCGAAGATAATAAAACTGATTTTTCTTCGATACCATAGTATTTTTTTACATACGGTTAGTATTGTTAGTTATTTCTTAACATACGGTTGCGGAAATTATTATTGCAAAAAACTGAACTACAAATAGAGTCATTTTCTTGCTTGGATTGGACATGATACTTTGTTATCATCATCATCAACAGGTCTTTTTAGTCTCCACTGCAGGAGCACGACCCTCTCTGTACTACGAAAGCCATCCTTATCCAGAGCAGATAATGGAATACTTATACATTGGTATATGATGAAATGCGAATTTTAAGCCTGCGAAATATCAAATATGTGTAATATTCAAAAGCCGGTATCTTATCGTAAATAACGTTTGCTCCGACACTCTAAAATCCAATTTAGCCCGCTCCAGTTCTAAGAAGAGAACTTGGAATATTTCTTGGAAAAATGTTGACTATCTCAAGTAGATTCCATCGCACTGATCCTGGATGCTTTGTAAAGTTCAATGCAACTGGAATTTATAGCTTCCTTTGGGAAATACTTTCAATAAGTTTCAATATCCATGACAATAAAAACTACAACATAAACTTCCTATAGTCGCTGCTTCAAGTGTGTTTGAGTCAATATTTGTGTCTTATTTTAAATAAATGTTGTTATAACTTTTATTTGTGTCTGATACATATTATGTATTTTTTATACGTTCTTAGGTATCTCTATTTACGAATTAAAAACCTTGATCTCTAAGTTGTTTTTTTGTAAGTTCTTGTGTATAAGTAAAAAATATACAATACGTAAAACCATGTAATTCTACCAAAATATATTTTTTATAATATTGTAGACCTAGCTTTCAGATGTGTTATAATTACAAGTCATAATCTAATATTTACTTGACGCTTAATCCTTACGTATATGAGATAATGTTTTATATCAATATGCCAAAGGTTATATTCTAAGAAACAGGATTATTGAGATATAACTGTTCATGAGATAATGTTTTATATCAATATGCCAAAGGTTATATTCTAAGAAACAGGATTATTGAGATATACCTATACATACTTAATATACCTATATTTACGTCAACTCAATTCCATTTAATCCTCCCATGAGTATACTAGATTAATCAGGTATTTAATAGGAATTTCCTCAAGTAATAACGCCTTCGCGACGTTTAATCTTAGTTTAGTACAACAGTCTTTGAAATTACATTTGAATATATGTTATTATAATACACAAATTTAAACGGTTACATAAAGTCTTACAAAATATAGTGAAACTATTTTAAGGGTGAATCCAGCCATTGATACTGAACCATATTCCAGAGTCCCCAAGGAACATAATACATCGAATGAGGAAAAATATTTTTTGGTATTACCACACAAACTAGGATCAGGTGATGGGTCAACTTGTATGGTAGTTCACCCATCTATCCTCAATTAATCCTTATATAGCTCCGTGAAAGAGATACTTTTACCCGGCATTTCCATATAAATGGGTCATTATAAATAAATAAATTATTAATCCTTGCTTATTAATTTAATTTTTTTAGTGTATATCAGAATACCGATTTTTTTGACATCGAATTTCATTTCCCAGAAAACTATTTCACGATTTTTAATACATTGTTTTCTCAATAAAACGAATAGTTTATCATTGCAGTTTCATATTGTAACAACAAAATTTAAAAAAATATTTATTTTAAAATGTTTTTTTTTTAAATAGAAAAACGGCATATCGAACTAACATTTCATATAAAGTATTACGTTATCGATAAAACTGTTCATAAAAATATGTTTCAATATGTAACGGTACACATATTAACTGGCATATGTCCTAATGTGTTGGTCGCAGTTCTAACATAACCTAACCTATAGGTTTGACCTAAGCTAGAAAAATGGGTAGAAGTTTCCTAGCACTCGCCAGCCGCTGTCGCGGCACGCTCGCTTCACCAGCTCGACTCTGCGTGTGTTGGTCGCAGTTCTAACATAACCTAACCTAAAGGTTTGCCCTAACCTAGGAAAAAGGATAGAAGTTTCCTAGTTGTCGCAGGTCTAACATAACCTAATGTTTCAACTATTTTGCAAACTGAATCTTACGTGGAAACAAAATTATGGGTAACAAAACTTTGATGTTACGTTATTTTGATAAAATACATAAAATATGAAAAGAAATAACGATAGACTGAGTTTGTAAAAAAAGAATAATCGAATAAATTAAATTTCGACGTCAACAGATTTTAGGATTTGTTATATTATATTGTATTAAAAGATTTGCGAATAGTTTTATGGGGAATAAAAATCGTTGAAGTTAATTGCGATAAAGTGATGGGTTCCCATTTTTTTAACCTAATTTATCCATGGAGAAAGTTTCCCCGTATCCTTCCATGCTTTAATAATACTAAAGTAGATTAGTTGTATGTAATGTAACATATCAAAATAAATTATGCAATTAAATAGTTACATTCTATGTGATTTTAATTATTGTGTGTGATTACGCCACCAGTTAGTTCATGCAAACTATTGCCGGCCGGCGCCCACCCACTACTGTTAGTCCCAGCATACCTGCCACCAGCAGCCCGTGTGCACCCGCCACCAACAGTCGATGCATGATCCCTCCCATGCTGCTGCATCCGCTGTGGGTGCAGCATTAATATTATACGACGTCCGATGTTCAAACATAGTCACTTTCAAATCGCAAAATAACACCTGAATCTATTAACTATCAATTAAATAGTTAATAAAATGAGGTAAATGGAGAAAATTAATTCAATAGTTTAGATTACAGATGTTTGCTTCATCTATTATGTCGTTTTAATTACGTTTATAAAAATAACTACGTCAGAATTATATTTATCTTTATTGCCAGGAATCTGCTAAACTAAATGATCTCATATTAAAACCTTTACAATATTTAGTAATCTACCTGATGCTCCATGATATGTTTTTTTTGCCTTCATCCCTTTTAAATACCTTAGTTAGTTAGTTCGTAGTTTTAATGACAACTTTACAAAATTATACAGATAGGTAGGTATTAAGATATTTTAAAGTACCTAATAAATCTTCTACAAATGGAAAAATATAAATTAATAAAAGCAACATTGTTAATTAAAATTGGTTCAGTAGGTAATTAGTTGTGGTAATTAGAAATCACAAGAAATTCATAAAATTGTTGTTGACTGTTCTGACAATAAAAAAAAAACTCGTAATTTATGTTAGGAGGGATGAAAGATATGTTGAAATATATCGTTTATTTTCCCCAAATATCACAAGTTGTTAGTGAGACAAATAGCTCAACGTGATCTATAGTTTGCATAATTGAGATGATTCAAACAAATGAAAACTTAGGGAAAATGAAAAATTATTTGGAATTTTTTATACTTTTTTCAGGCCACTTCTTTTAAAACAAACACAGTGTACTGAACAGTCCTTGTAGTGAAATAGTGTTGGGATTTACCACGAGAACCGAGTCAAATGGGATTTCTTAAATAACTTCCTTTGTGAATGTGGAACTGTTCAAATCATGGCACACCTTCTGTCATCCCACAACTGCCCAAAATTTTGTACATTAGATGATTTAAACTTGGCTAATGACAGGAGAATAAGTGTAGCCACACACAGGTCTACAACTTTATGAAAAAGCCATTCCGACTCGCTAAGAAGAAGAAGTAAATTAGTAACTGAAAGTAAAAAAAAAAACACTCTCCTAAAAATATAAAATAAAATTTGAAAAAGATACATTTATTCTACAAACATTGTTAGAAGAATAAAATCTTTATTGTTCGCCATTTGTATCAATGTACTTGTGAAATCTCTTTGTGTTTCTCTGTACTTGGCCTTTCAAAGAGCTTTTTGCCTTTATTCGCGACAAACCATTTTAAAATAGAATAATTGAGGCATAGCGTTAACGAAATATAATGAAGCTAAAATTTCAATTTCATGAACCCGTGACATTTTGTGTGTTTGTATATAACCGTTTAACATTGTTTTTATCGTAATTACTTTAATAAGTATTTGTTATTATACTTAAACCATTAAGGGTTGGCCTATAAGATATTCAAAAACATATGATTTATTTTTAATCATTTATTTATTCCATTACTGAGTTCCGATGTCTACCTTCCTAATCCATCCTCAGACCAGTTCCATGACATCATATTATATCGTCATTAAATATATGCAAAATTTCGACTCAATTAGTATTAAGCTAGATTTGACACAAACATACATACAATGCAAGATAAATAAAACCTTGTAAATAAAAAGGATGAACCACCTTAGAGTTGGGTACACCGTGCTTATGTCATCCAAAATGCCAATTTATTAAATCTAAATTGACAATGACCTTAATATTTACTGAGAATATACTCAGCAAGTTGGAAAGTAATAAAACAGTCATTATGTACCAATTGCCGGCTTACTGTTCTTGGGCAACTCTTTTTGTTACTCTAAGGTGTAGGAAATGCTGCAGACAAAAAATGATTTTTTGGAATAAAACAACCGTTTTCACCAATTTGGTGTTACAATCTTTATTTGATCATTTGCACAATATCGATATACCTACTAATATATTGGCAATATTTATTATCAATAAACATTTATAAATACTTTCATGAGTTTTATAATATAATTTGTTTCGAACATACGAGTATTTGATAATATAATACGTTAAGTGGAATGTACATGAAATTAATTTGTTATACGTGTAATCTACTATATCATAAAATATTATCTTACTTAACACAAATATACATACTATAAAACTACTTTAATATACTGTAATTCATTATATTAATTAAATATAAAAATAAATATAAATTTTAAAATCCATTCGAATCTACTTAAAAAACAAATTCGAAAATAGATGGTAATATTTCGCAGGGCATTATGAATGAATAGGAGCGACTTGAATCTAACGAGCAACTCTGTTATTATGGTTAAATCCATTTAGAAGAATCCTACTTATTTATTCAAACAAGCTGGGCAGGGTAGAATCAAAAGTTCAGTTTAAGATGACGTGATTAAAAGATACTTATATATTATAAGAGCATTTTTTCAACATTAAAAAATTGGTACACAGAGTTGAAAGCAAAACTGAGAAATTTGTTACATAAACGAATATAGAGGCAAAGTTTAAAATACCCCAAGTGCAAAACATAACCTAAATTAAATTGGTAGTATGTATTGGTTTACCAAGTCGCATTTTTTTAATTTTAGAAAAGGCAGAAAATGTTTTATTTTTCAAATACAAACTAGTAATATTTTTCAGAAAAATTTAAAAATACCGAAAGTTAGGAAATGTTGTAAATTGGAGTTACAAAAATATTGGTGATTTTATCATAAACATTAGAATATAGTATGTACTTTGTAATAAGATATGTTACAAGTAATTAATTACTACGTGTACAATGGAGTTGTTAAAAATAATTCAAATTGAATTATTGCATTAAGTACAATTATTTTTAACAAATAAACATGAGTGCAAAATATGAGAGAGTTGTTATATTGTTAAATATAAATGCCTTGCCATGGTTATTTTATACGGATATAACAACAACGATTAAAGTATACTTTATATCTGGGAGCACACATAGTAATTCTTTTGACTAATAACTATAATTACTCGTATAATAGAACATTTTGTCTTCGGAAATACACCTGTTAAATTATGCATACCTTTGCCAGCTGGCGCCCACCCACTATTTTTAATTTTGACACGAGCGCGACCAGTGTAAATGACATGTCGTGGCCAGATCATAGAATTGATCATTTCATGATATGATCGACAGCGGGATTTTTTTCATTTCATTAAATATAACTGTTTCATGAAATGAAAAATTCCCGCTGGACACATCACGGTGTTGTCTGCCCAGATCAATGAAATGAGTACCTTGCTATCTTCTACGAACAACAAAGCCTCTTCTTCTAGACAATTCAAAAATTGTGCTATACTTTTTGGTGTTTCAATCCCCTAAAATTGAAGACTTTTTCTTTTAGTTGTGCATGTCAAATTATTACTTAGAATTATCAGAAGTTGGTTATTGAACTCAATACTGATTTGGTGCTGTATTGTTAGCTTCACAGGCAAGTCCAAATAAAGTATACTTTAGCGAGCTTAGTTTGAGAAGTCGTTTATAAGTTGGCCGGGTTTAGTTAGTGAGCGGATGCCATTGTTTGACCTGTTCCATTGGGGTTGCCAGAGCCGAATTCCAGTGTTGCAGTGCGCGCCCCCTGGCGAACATATACGAACCTAGTACGAATTTGCCGACCAGTCGATCTGAAACAAAGAAACAATAAGTTGCTCTCACATACATAATCATCAGGTATTTTGCCAAATTTTTAGGTGTTTCGTAACACAATCGCTTCGTGGTCTACCTCTTCAACATATCCCACCTTTGGGCGCGTGGTACAAGTAAAAAAAAAATAACTCTATAATAATATACCTAGGCGCAACACGATGTTAGATAGACGCAAGACGTAATCTACCCAAATTATCCTTAGAATAAAATCCAAAATATACATAAATATGTACAAATACACACATACTGGAGCCCTAATGGAGCTGAGTGAGCAATTTGGAGCTTGCGGCACTAAGTAGACAGAGCCAGTTTAGAAGCTATTAAAATTAAATACACAATTTTTTAAAGAAAGCTGTCTGACTGTTTGTCCCTACTATCTAAGCTATATATTTGAGGTTTCCACTGTCGTGTACTGTTTTATTCTTCTTACATAAACTAGGTTCTTCTTATTCTGTTCTTCCATAGGTTCTTTAAAAACTTTGTTCCAAATAGACCCATTTCTGTTAGATAAGGTAATTTTAAAACAATAAGTGTCTAGGTAAGTATACAAAATTGTAACTTATTAATGTTACATTTTCCATCATATATTTAAAATATGATTGTACCCGATCCTTTGAGCAGAGATCTAAACGACCTTAACGAAGGCTGTAAACTTTTCATGTCCTTTTATAAACTTTTGAGCCGACCACGAATTTTGTGTAGGCTATGATTGTGGGTGACAGGGGAGTGAGGCCAATAGCTGTTCAACAATTGATTTACATTTTCATAACAAGTAATGATAATATCTTGAAATTTTTGGTGGTTTACTGTAAACTTCTTCAGACGCAGAACAGAATGACGCGAAAAGAAGAATTTTAATTTTCGAGTAATCAATGGTGCTAATTTTCTTTGCCGGTCAATGGTTTGTCGCACAACTGTGGTACTTTTATGTATGGATATTGTACACTTGTACGCGAAAGGGAAGATGCAAATATAATATTTATGATTTTTTTTTGAATAAAATGTAAAAAAATGTTTTTATTTTACATAATGTTGATTTTTAACAATAATTACGAATAAAAAATTACTTAAAACAAAACGTATTTGAAAACACCAATTAACGTTTAGTGACGTCACTCCTGTTATGACAACTTAATTGAGGTTATGGTTGTAAAAGTGAATATTATTTTATACATACATACATACATACATAATATCACGCCTGTTTCCCGCAGGGGTAGGCAGAGACTATGGACCTCCACTTTTTATTATATTATTTTATGGGTTTTTTTTTTTTTTATAAATATATAGGGACAAATTACACTGATTAAGCTAGCCCCAAAGTAAGTTCGAGACTTGTGTTACGGGATACTAACTCAACGATGCTATATTTTATAACAAATACATATATAGATAAACATCCAAGACCCAGGACAAATTAAAAAAGGCCATTTTCTAACTTGCCCTGACCGGGAATCGAACCCGGAACCTCTGGGTGGCGGACTAGCATGGTGACCACTACGCCACGGAGGTCGTCTATTAATTCCGTGGTAATATTAATTCCGTGTTTTAAATAAAAATGGAAATTGGGTTTATCAAAGCAGACTCCAGGAATTTACCAAGAGCTAGTGTTGATATGGTTGTAATTTTTTTTGTCGAAAAGGCAGAGTTTTCAGTGTAGAAATGAAAGGGACTAAATTACTACGGGGGAACCCATCACTTTATCGCAATTAACTTCAACGATTTTCATTCCCCATAAAACTATTCGCAAATCTTTTAATACAATATTTAACAAATCCTAAAATCTCTTGACATCGAAATTTCATTTACTCGATTATTCGTTATCTACAAACTCAGTCTATCGTTATTTATTTTCTTATTTTATGTATTTTATCGAAATAACGTAACATCAAAGTTTTGTTACCCATAATTTTGTTTCCACGTAAGTTTCAGTTTGCAAAATAGTTGAAACATTTGAAACGAGTGCTAGGAAACGTGCCGCGGTAGCGGCCGGCGAGTGCTAGAAAACTTCTATACATTTTCCTAGGTTAGGGCAGACCTATAGGTTAGGTTATGTTAGAACTGCAACCAAGAAAACTACTATACATTTTCCTAGGTTAGGGCAAACCTATAGGTTAGGTTATGTAAGAACTGCGACCAACACACGCACGAGCCAAGCGAGCGAAGCGAGCGTGCCGCGATAGCGGCCGGCGAGTGCTAAGACACTTCTTTCCATTTTCCTAGGTTAGGGCAGACCTATAGGTTAGGTTATGTCAGAACTGCGACCAACACACGCACGAGCCGAGCGAACGAAGCGAGCGTGCCGCGGTAGCGGCCGGCGAGTGCTAGAAAACTACTATACACTTTCCTAGGTTAGGTTATGTTAAAACTGCGACCAACACACGCACGAGCCGAGCGAGCGAAGCGAGCGTGCCGCGGCAGCGGCCGGCGAGTACTAAGACACTTCTATCCATTTTCCTAGGTTAGGGCAATCCTATAGGTTAGGTTATGTTAGAACTGCGACCAACACACGCACGAGCCGAGCGAGCAAAGCGAGTTATTATGTGTACCGTTACATATTGAAACATGTTTTTATGAACAGTTTTATCGATAACTTAATATTTTATATGAAATGTTAGTTCGATATACCGTTTTTCTATAAAAGAAAACCATTTTACAATGTATATTTTTTTAAATGTTGTTATTATAATATGAAACTGCGATGATTAACTATTCGGTTTATCAAGAAAAAAATTTATTAACAATCGTGGAATCGTTTTCTGGGAAATGAAATTCGATGTCAAAAAAATCTGTATTCTAATAGACACCCTTACTACGGTATGTATAAATCATAGTTGTCAAACTTTGTATTTTATTCAGCGGCTTCTACACTTAACAGTTATATTATATCAGCTCAACAAGAGAATCTTTGGGTCAGAAGGTCCAGTCAAAAACAATTTATTTGGAAACTTTGTTGAAGTAGATGGACACATTGGCACGAAACAGGAGTCAACACGTCTTTTTTTCGGAATATTAGTAGTATTGTTATAATCACCTGATGTTGATGGATAGTCCATTTTGAATTTAAACAAAAAAATATCTTGAAAGTCGAAAAATTTACAAAAGTATGAAAGCCAGCGACAAACAGTACGACCATTGGCAGGCAGGAATGACGTCATCGGAACTATAGGTCCGTTTTCGCGCGAAAATTCAAAGTGTCAATTTCAAACCGCATTTTTTCGGATAAATTATACTGTTTTAATTTTTTTATATATTTATTTGTGGGGTATCCTAGATGGAATTTTTTATACTAAAAACAAAAATGAAAATATTGCATGTTACCTATTGTTTGACTATTGAAATTTAAATACTTGCTAATTTGTGGTGGTGGTTAGAACTTTAACTACTAAACATAATCTCATAATATTACTGATTACTAAAATTATCTAAAGTAGGCGTCTAAACAAACAAATGTTATCTAGACGTTAGACGTATCCGCTATCACGTTACTGAATCACAATGAAAAAAAAGTAAAACCAATCGATTTTTCGGTAATATATTATGCTCTGGCCAGTTAAAGTGAAGCCAATTGGCCAAACAAGTGAAAGCAACTGAAAATAAACTGTAAAGTTGCAACAGTAGATTTTACTATTTATCTGCAACTGTTTTCAAGTCGACTATTTTTAAATTTGTGGCTTTAGTCAATATGTTTGCTTATACAAGTTTTTTTAAATTTTGCTAGTGCTCAAGTAATTTGGTTTTGTAATCTATCTCTCATTTCAGTGTATTTCCAGTTGCATTTTCAGCCTGTAGTGCTGTGAAGCCTGGGTCCCCTTTACGGTTTTTAAAATACTATTTTCCATTGGCCAAAATTTTTTAATAAACAAAATTTAGTCTTAAAATTTAACTGACACAAAACGAAATAGGATTTCAGTATTCCATTCATTAGTACGATGCAAATCCCACAATAGACCGGCATAACCTTCACAGTGTACTGCGGTTGACATAAGTAAATCTCCAAATTAACACTGAACCCACATCACGAAGACATGGGTGCCTACATTTAATTTCATATTCAGTGTCAACGCAGGTATTCAGCAATAAACCTAGCAGAAACATGTTTACACAACTTTACAAAATTTTACTTTACTTTGGAATGTTACTAAAGAGGAACAAAATTTAAACAACTTTAACTCTTTGTAGTAATAAGTTTTTGGAACATAAAGTAGTTTAATAGACGTTCAAGATAATATTATATTATTAAAAAAAAAAAACAGATATGATTTTTAGATAAATAAGTACCTACTTTTGAAATGCATCGATATCGTCTCGCCAGCGCTTTTTTGGCCTGACCGGGCGACGGTAACCATCTTTAGGCAACCACTATGTTGTGATTCTGGCCCATCTCTCGCTGTGCATCCTACTGACTTGCCTTGCCCGATTCCACAATATTGACGCATTTCAAATGGAATGGACGAGCCTAACAGAGGAAAGAGATAAGTGGAAGGGCATGGGAGAGACCTTTGCCGAACAATGGGACAAAACAAGTTAGCAAAAAAGTACTTACTAAATAAATTAAAGTTCCAATGCTCTTTGGAATCCTTTAAAGTATAAACTGATACCTAGCAATCTTCTCAAATCAAAAAACTAGTGAGTGATGAGATTATACCTATACATGAATGTACTGTTTTGCCCTATTCTATATAATACTGAAGTATAAATAAAGACTTTTTAAGAAAAACTTTCTTGGAAGCAAAAAACACATACATAATTAGCTCGTTGAAAATAAATTATAATCATATGTAAATATTAACCAGTCAGGTACTGTAATATATTCAAAAATAATAACACGTAAATGAACCAAGAATTTGCTCAAATCATTTACTAGTATTATGTGACGAGTTGATTTATTCATTCATTAACAGCTTATTCAAATATATTCATTAGTGGTAAAACGTGAATTAGAATTTAAATTTTCGAGTTATTATTAAAACTTAGTGTTATAATTATTACAACTTGCAAACTCTAATTATTTTCGGTTTGTGTTGAAGCCTAACTATTCAAGAAAATACTTTGATGTTAAACAAAAGCTTTAATTAAGTCACCTTTCAAGTTTTAAAGTAAACTATAAAATTTTAGTATCTTTGTGTAATGTTATAAAGTTTCATGATTATATTTCAGATAACCTTTTAGCCCTTTTCTGATGATAATAAAGATATTTTGTCTTTATTTACAGAAATAAAGAACCTCAGAATAATTGTTGGCTTTTTCTGGGACACTCACGGCTGTGGAAGTAATTCAGATGTTATTTCTATATTTTTTTTTAAATAAATATTTTAAATTAATGACACTGACATTGGTATTTGACATATAAAACGTAGAAGGGGCATACCCGTAAGAAATCAAACCACGGGCTATACTATATTTCTAAAGCATAATAAAATTTAAATAAAAAAAAAATCGGCTCTGGATAATAGAGCTAACTATAAAATCAAAGATTGGTATAAGTCATTTGATTGCTTCAAGGGACCTTCTGGCCACAAATCTATACGAGCCCACTGGTTTTCTTAGGCGATTGAGTAGCGGACGGTGCCTAAAGACCACCACAGTCTGCAAATAAATGTCACTAAAACCGTACTATGACTGTCGACTTTAAACATTTCACATATTGTCCATGAGAATGAGCATTTATAGCACCAAACTACACCAATTTCACATTATAAAGTCCACTAGAATGAATTTGCAAAACCATTTAAAGCAAACTTCAATTGAACCCCTGGACTTCCCGCAAAAAACTCCATTTATAATTGAGTGTCTTGGAATGTGTCATCTCATTGTTTTACCATAATCAGCATTTACCCTAAAGCACAGGTGTGGCACTTCATAGAAACGGAGTAACATATGTACCAAGTACTACTACAAACGAAACAATATGACTGTGCGTGCACACGTCAAATGTGTGATTAAAACAATCAGGGTCGCCACCACAGAATTTGTTGCTTTGCTTACCTATTTTCGTCACTCGCATCAAATCTGTGAAATTTTTGTTCTTTATTTTTCCGTGGATAAACAATGATAATATGCGCAGTTTCTCACCATTATGGTTCAATAATCCCAAGTGACTCGCGTAACGTCAACGTGCGACTAGCAACAACCCTGTTTTACAGGCGCTTACAAGGGATAAAAACGGGAGAGGGGTTGCGGGGACGCCAGATTGCGGGGGACGGTGCGAGTTTCCGTTCTGTATGTAATACTATTATTAATTCTGTGCCATAAGTTAACATTTTGAAACGTAACTGTCTGACATATCAGCTTACCTTTGGCATACACCGAGTGTGGCTGCAAAGCTTGTACTGTAACGCTGGTCGTATGTAGCTCATCGGCCTTTAGCCTAAAGTTGAAACACTCAGAGACCAGTGCACTGCCGTCTTCTGACACTTCCACGGCTGCCGTGCGGCGCGCACGCACTCCACGACACGCACGCTCTTGTGTTACACGCACTACCATCTCACGTCTGTTTGATGATGGGTCCAACTGCAACAAAGATAAAAAAAAAACACTTTTCAAATGCGGTTAAACAAACTTATCCACCCGAAAAGTTTATTTGTCACTTTCTCATTTACCAGCGTCAACTTTAAATGGTATGATTTTTTTGAGATAATGGTTTAAGCCTAGATCCTCGTTTTATACGATGGTTTTTATAATGGCCTAAAGATCCTTGTTTTATAATAATAAAGCTAGAGTTTAACATGGCCCAATCGTTTTTTAACTATTAATTCAACGAAAAAAGTTTATACGTCACTTTCTCATTTATCAGCGTCAACTTTAAATGATATGATTTTTTGAGATAGTGGTTTAGTTATGATGGCCTAAAAATCCTTGTTTTATAATATGAAAACTAGAGTTTAGCATACCTCGATCTGTTAAAAGATTGTAAAATAAAAATTGTTGTTTTATTCAACAGACAACTTAGTTATACATGTTAAATTTATTAATACGTACATTGCAAGTTCAATAAAATCTTGCAAAGAAGCACTCTTCGATCATTCTATACTTGCCTGATTAAATTGAGTGCTTGAGAAATATTTGCTTAGTAATGTAATAAAAACAAAATGCAAAAATAATAAGGTATAAACTTATTATTCAATAATTGTGACCTGATAAGTTTAGTATCTTTCTTTTTATTTCGTTTGAAATAGAAAAATATTCCTAAAGACAAAAACAAACATAATTTTAATAAAACAAAATTAGTTCACAGATAAAAGACAAAAAATGTAATAAAATAATAACAGTTATCTTTACATTCTAAAGCGACTTTTGATAATTGCAAAGAAACAATAAAAAAGAGTGAACTTAAACAAAGAAAAGAGACTCTAATTGTATTTTGATTTACATAAACGTTTTGAACTCTTTTTCGTGAGTAACGAGAGAAAATACATTTTTATTATAAGAATAACATTTACATTAAAAAGTAAGCATCAATTTAAAATTCATGCACCATGCGACTTTTTCGTACAATGTTTTTTTAAACTTAATTGAGCTCAACCGACATCTCTTCGGTCATCCTTTTTACTATCATAAAATGAAATTAAAAAGTTGTTTTTACACTTATAAAACAATAGATAAGTCTTGTCTGAAAACACATTTCGGATTCAATCTAAGAAATGCCGAGGTGCGTTTACAAATTTACTTGACAGTAGTAACGGGTATAAAACGCTACTTTTTGGCCCAGAGATACATACGTAAAAAAGTAAACAAACTGAATCTTCGTTCATCTCGTACGCTACTACATTTCCTGCAAGACAGAAAGGATGTTAGGGGCAAGCAGCTGAGCTGTTGACGTATTTCAATCTGGTCTTTTTTTACCTCACCTTATTAATTAGCCACTTTTCTCCGAAAAGCAGGAATTTAAACGTACCTTTAGACCTCGTGCTTCTATGACTGTGACAGTAAGTCGGTGAAGGTTTTCATTGTACAGCAGCGATACTAGGATCTCGCCTAGATCTGACGTCGGATCTTGAATTTCCTACAACAAAAATCAGTTTTTATCCACTTATAAATCAGTACATGTAAGATAGTCGTCACACTGAAAACTTTTGGAGCAAAATTTTGAAAATTTTATTGTTTGTTGTTTTTGTGTTAAACATAGACAATGTTTCAAGCTGCCTATGCTTCCATATATAAGCATATGATATAGCTTGACGACAAACATACAATGATAACAGCCGATACCAATGGCCATATTTTTAAGCACTTATGACCAGGAATGGGTGGCCCATTCCAATGCAGACCACTTTAATTGCAAAAAAATCACTTAGTTCCTTGCCGTATTAATAAACTGTAGAAACACCATACCATGTTCAAAATACAGAGATATTCGAACCAACATTAACCGACGCCATGGTAATTAATGAGACCACAACAGGGCTCATATTGTATTTGACAGCCATTCGTAATATCAAATGTGTACAGTACAAAGCTGCGGTTACTGGCGCTATCAATTTCACTACTTACACTTCTTATATACGTACAACCACATCAGTAAAATACTTTTTCTTGCAAATAATATTACACTATTTTTAGGCTTCCAGAATATTGACAACTTTCTTTGAGAAATAGATTATATAAGTAGTTATATCGAAAAATTAGCTTTTCTGTGATCGACATATTTATTTAGGTTACGATTTCTCTTTCGCTTGTCTTTTTCTAAAAACCTTTATATTAGTAGCAGTTGTATGGAGAGTTCTAAAAAATAACTTAGTTATTTTTGAAAAGCTATATGTATTCTTTATTTAAATATCTCTGAAAAAATAAACTTCGCTATTGTTTTTTTGGTAAACGAGAAGTCCTATTATTACTCATATTTATTTATTTCTAAACAAAATGAAAAGGAAAATGAATGGGAACGGATCGAATACTCGAAATAACCTATAAGAAAGAAATAAAGAAAGAAAAAATGTTTATTTCAAAAAAAGTATTCAAAATTCTTTACCTTTTCTATGTCCATTTTGTAAAGCTGTGGTTCCTCATCAGGCGCTATCCCTTCCAGCTCACTGAGTGGAAGGATCACATGTCCAATCAGCTGTTTCCCCTTCCCTACCCTGCCGATGTCAAGTACTGATAACTTCAGAGTAAGCCCTTCCAATTTTTCAGGAGGAATCTGGAACAAAATTGACTGTGAGAAAGCTATTCTAGACAATTGTATCGTCTTGTTGTAACTCCGTCATATTGTCAATAACTACAAACATTGTTGCTAACATGTCTATGTCAGCTTTTGCCTTACTGCGGGTATGAATATGCTAAATACAGCAAAAAGTAATTAATTATCTAATTCCTTGCGGTCGTGAAATAATAACTCCCTGCGCATTATTGATTTATAAGGAATGTTTTGTATTTGAATGTTTCGTTGAGTTACAAGAGGCGAAAGTAATAATTTACAACGATATTATTAATCTGTAACAGTATTTAACCAAGTCAAAAAATAAGCTAGTAAATTTAATTACTTAAAATACGGGCAAGAACATTTACTTTTTAGCGTGATAACAATAATTTGTCTCAATTCCCTTGGGAGCTTCAAATATTACGCCCTTGACTTGCAAGGACATCGTTTAACCCTCAACACCCTCACGTACGAGTATCAGCGAAGGATTTAATTACGTTAATGGAAAATTTAGTTATCGTTCATCGTATTAATTGGCTTCCAACGTGAGATACTGACAGCATTCAATGAACGTCGATAGTACGTGATTGAGCACGTCGGACCCTACAGTAAAGTGATATTTTGCTGGCAGGTTAATTGATACTGCGAAGTAATTAAGGTCTGGCAAAATGAAATGAAACTATTTTTAGTTCGTTTTTGTCCATGATATCACGTAAACAATTTTTTCAGTGGAATATAAGAAAATTAAAAACTGTTTTTGTCAGTTAATGACTTTTTTTCTGTTTTGTTATGATATGTTTTAGGAAAATACTGGTGCCCTTTTATGTTCATCGAGTGGTCATCTATCATTGTCTCGCTCTTAGAAAATAATAACAAGCGGGATGGCACTATTCTGTCACACGGTATAAAAAATGTATCTTAATTTGACAAAGGTTAATAAAATAAATTTATTTTTTATTATTTATAAAAAGTTATATTTGTTTGTTTATTTATAAATAGTTCCATACTATGGGGTAGATGGGTACACTGACAAGTAATTTAAAATTATCTTACTTTAAATAAAATAACCGTAACTAAAAGTTTTTACCTACTTATTCTCAATATCGTAAGGCATGATATAGGATCTACTAATTAATGGCTTATTGGTATTATATTATTCATTTTGTCATCATTTCCTCTTAAGGGTTAGCCTCGAGATTTATTTACTAACACCAACAACAAAAAATAAAAACCAAACTAAAATTGTCAAAAAACAAAAAAGCGGCCAAGTGCGTGTCGGACTCGCCCATGAAGGGTTCCGTAGTAGTAAATGACATAATATAAAAGTCTTATAGTATTTTATTTTTTATTTTTTTGAGTTGATTGAATGAAAGGTAAATTGCCGTTTATGATTTATGACGTATTAAAAATAGTTTTCATGGAAATGAACATCATATATTTTTTTTAGTTTTATCATTCTCTTATTTTAGAAGTTAAGGGGGGGGGGGGGCGACACACACTTTTTTCTACTTTGGGAGTCTCTCGAGCAAAGTATTCGGCTTAGAAAAAAATGATATTAGAAACATCAATATCATTTTTGAATAAATACCCCACACGTCCCATACGTGTGATGAAAAATAAATTTTTGAGTTTCAGTTCTAAGTATGGGGAACCCCCAAAATTTATTGTTTTTTTTTTTATTTTTGTGTCAAAACCTTAATGCGGTTCACAAAATACATCTACTTACCAAGTTTCAACAGTATAGATCTTACAGTTTCGGAAAAAAGTGGCTGTGACATACGGACGGACAGTCAGACAGACAGACAGACAGACATGACGAATCCATAAGGGTTCCGTTTTTGCCATTTGGCTACGGAACCTTAAAAATGATTCTAAACGTATTTTCAGTTTGGTTTCCTCTGGGTTCATAACTTTTCCCGCAAATCCAATAGCTATTTTAATAAAAGCTAAACTTTCATGAGTTATAAAGCAAAGCCGCAGTCGGCGGTTAATATTAAAATGGTTTTAGAATTATTAATAACGTATTTTGAATGTTGAGTTACTCAACCGTTATTGTTTTCTTGATTGTTAGTTATTTGGAATATTTTTGTATTTTATTTCAAATACCATAATTAAGTAGTTTTCATACGTATTGATAAATGTGAACGTGTAACTAAAGGAACGTACTTTACTTATATTATCATGTATTCTAGCTGAAACGAAAAATACAATGACTTACGTTATCAAATTGGTTAGGATTAGGATGATTTTGATGCTCTTTTCTCATATTATTATCGACATTTATCTTCTAAATGAGAAACACGCGAAACACAATATTTATACCCGTATGTGGTGCCTGCGGCCCTTAATGGCATGTTATTTGAAATTATTTATTTATGGAAGTTTAATAATGATATAGCCAGCGGCTGTCAGCTATTTTCCAACAAAAAATCAGATACTTTTTCGTAACGTTAAAACAAACATTCCCTTTGGGGTTTGTTTGAAATACAGACTTATGACATTATAGTTTTCTGCAGTCAAATAGTGCTCTTAATATCAGTTTTTCTGCAATAATAAATTTAAAATCACGTTGAAAATGGATATTATCAATGACGTGTTAATATTTTGTGACGTTTTATTTTGGTTCTAGTACCAAGTAATTTATTTTTGCCCCAAAAAGTTCCCCCTTGATTCCCTCCTATAACACGCCCAATGGGACACTGAAACTCCGCTCAGGATCTAATGGCCCAGGACTCTTACAGCTTAATAAACCCTGATAACATTTGCTAGTATAATAAATCACTATATCTCACATATAATATAGGTAGCCCAAATTAATTTTCTACATAAAATAAACATAAAAACAGCGGATGAACGTCATGGTTTGAGTAAAATATTACTTGTTTAAAGAATGTTAAAAAAGGAAAATCATGGCGAGCAATTTATTATGTAGGAACCTTGAATGGTACCTTGTTACTTTAATGAGGTTAGGAAGAGGGACCGGTTTTATTTGGTACATTAAATGTTAGATACCTATCTTATTACTGAATACTCTAAAATTTCATTTAAATACTAGAATTCTAGGTTTATACTGTAATTTGCGTTTTAAATGTTAAACTAATTAGTATTTATTACTACTTATATTTTATAAATTTTATTTTGCCAAAAAACTACAATAATAATGCTTAAGCGTGCTCATGCTCTTTATTCCCATACGTTTTAAAAAAATTAGAAAATGTAATGTAATGTTAAAATAAAATTTAAAATGTTTGTAATTTTACCATTATTTACTGAATATTACTTCGTAAGGACAGAAAAATGAATAATGTCATTTCATAAATAAACTATATACCTTTATTATGTTTGTCAATATAAATTTGAATTTAAAAGCCTATGGTCCTAATTCTAACTATAGGTCGAATTAAAACTAATACCAAAGTATAGAAAAAGCATAAAATTTTCTTACCTGATAAACAAAGGTCTCATCATAGAATGGATTGCAAGTTTTTTTCTTTTGTTTCGTCTGAAGCACTCTCCGTTCGTCTGGCATCAGTTGGATCCTAAACAAAAAAAATGGGATTAAAGTCCACAACAATTACACTGTCAGCTGGACTGACAATGACAAATTACAGCCCTAAATAAAGACTACTTAAATATATTTAGTTTTATTACCATGAGCACACTGACTAAGGCAATATATTTATATTGCCTTAGTTAATTAGGTTCTTTTCTATATGATATAGTTATGGAACAGAACCAAATTAAAATAATAATTAAGAACTTAACATTGACTGAATGAGAAGACATATATTTCTCCTCAGGCAATATACTATAATATAATTCATATATAATAAGTTGTAAGTATATTGTGATTTAATTTTATTGTTTTTATTGTTTTGCACAGCCGCTATTCATATGTTTTTAGAGTTAAGTCGTCCGCTAATCGTAAACAATGGTTAATTGTGAATCAATAAAGTTGTAATAAAAAAATAAATACGCTTGGTTATTAAAATGATGATGATGAATGTCCAATTATCCTTATATACTACAATACAAAGTATTTACTAATAAATTGATACAGTGTCTAAAGCACGCAGATAATTACCTAATATGATTTACATCAAATAATTAGAATATATCATTTTTAAAGACAATAAAAACTCAACAAGCATTTCAACAATGAACTCATCTCGAATAGCTCTGCAGACTCCTTCGAATAAGTCTATCTAATTTGTTCTTAGGAAACGGGATAAAAATAGAATGATCGAAAACCTCAAGTGTAGCTTTTAGCAATACCTTACGTGAACCGTTCTATCTAAAAGCCCTCTATGCAACGTTCGAAGCGTTCGAATTTCAATTCCGTCACTTCAAATACAATTTCAGCAATTAAGGATACTCACTTTATGTATGGGTCGCATGCGTTGGCCAGCGCCGGGGTGCGGGAGGGGAGGTGTTTCGCCTTTATGATATGCACCTGTAGCCGTTCAGTGGGAGACTCGTATTTCAACGTGAACCACACTCGACCCTAGGGAAATCAAATGGAAAGGCAATTAGGGCAACACGTCATAGCAATGTCCGATCTCGGGTTGATACAGTGTATCCGATGGATACGCGAGTTGACAGACACTTTTCGTTTCGCAATGCTTTTTGGTGACAGGCAGTCACTTTTAACCGGTCAAGACTCGCACGACATTAATAAATGTCCACGTCCATTGTCTTAACTATTTTGTCTGGTATTGGCGGTAAAGGAACGGTTAAAATGTGTGCAAGTACATTCAAATAACTCCGACTTACTAACTACATGTATTTAGGAGCAGCAAATTACATTTCGCATTCTTTTCTTGTATTTCGCTGGCGTATAAATTTTTTGCACTAAGGAACTAACGCGAAACGTACCTACCTAATTTTTATTCCTTTTCAACTGACATTTTGGTCAGGTTACACATAATAAAACTTGGTAAACGTTCTTGGAAGACGTAAAAGAAAAAGTTTAAGAGCATATCGTATAGAGATTAAGCATTTATACGAAAATAGCGAGACATGGAAAACACTCCACCGGCAAAAACCTAGTTCTTAAATTTATTGATGATGTTGACACATAATATATTCATCTATGGATTACACCATTCCTGGTCTTAGCGTGTCTTACGAGTGACAATATGATACCCGTGCGGCAATTCAGTAAGTGATTCAAGGAGATTGTTTGAAATTAGATACCTATATCATTGTCGATATTACGAATAAGACTACCTAATACTTGATTACTTGTTATTTAACAAAATATTTGAACAATACAATTCCTCGTACAAGTCGCAAGTACAAATGAAATATTAACCTTCATGTCAACTCAAATAAACTGAAAATTAAGCGTAAGTGAGCCCACAAATAAGGGTGACATTGTTCAGTATAAATTTATATGGAAATTAAAGTCCCAAGTGTGTATTACAATATTCAATTTCAAAATCAATATATTCCATTGACTTGTCTGTTATTCTAACCCTATAACCCCAATTCAGGGGCGGTATACGTAAATATTCATGCAAAATATACGAGTAGTATTATTTCGGAAAAGTAAATATATATCTATAATTGTACATACATACAACTATCACGTATTTATCCCTAATGGAGCAGACAGAGCATTTTGGGTCTTACGGCTCTAAGAAGACAGAGTCCAGGGCCGCAAGACTCAAATGAAAGAATAATAATAATTATAGCCGTGCAAAGACTGTTCAGGGCAATGCAATCAACATACATACATACATACATACTATCACGTCTTTATCCCTAATGGGGCAGATAGAGCATTTTGAGTCTTGCGGCTCTATGCAGAACCCAGGGCCGTAAGACCCAAAAGCCACTTTTAGCGTCATGGTGGGCGAGAAGATGGAAAATCAATCAATAAAGTGATGGGTTGCTAGCCGCATCGCCTGTTAACATGATTCGCATTTTTGCCCATTCCCTCGATCGGCTTTTACGATCTGCGCGGGAAGAGAAGCAGCTGGTACATTCTAAGTTTTTTCATTTCTCCCAGACCAGCATGGAATCTACGTATGAACATAAATAAGAATGTTTTGAAATTTAATCTATAAAAATCTGAATAATTAATTGGATGCGTTTACTGATCGAATCGGGTCAGGCTCTGTGAAAATTTAATTTATTAATCATCCGATCCGAGGTTTAGCCTCATTTACATAACTGATTAAATAAGTGAGTCGAGTTATAAGTGGGCGGAAATCCATTTCCATCCATGTACCACGTATACGATACATATATGATGGATGGATTGTACGTGATAAAATCAAATCTAAAGGAGTGCTTTTGATGCTTATTTTGATTAGAATTAAAAGCATTCTACGGAAACGTTTGCACACACAGATATTACAGCATTACAAAATTGAGCAGGTCGTTTGTATAAATAATTCTATTACACTTTGAATCATTGTAATTTAACTTAGTTTTTACTACGACAATTTAAACAAACTAAAGCAAAAAAGTAATTGCGTCTATTAAAACTGTGATTTAAATACTTAGGTATTGTACATACATATTTCTTCCTACAGACCGTAGGTGCCTAGTTTGTTTCGCACGTTTTTAGTAATATACGTCTCTAGAGATTTAAGAAAGTAAATTTAGATAAAATTAAAGCTCAGTCTTTCAAATTGTAAATACAGTCAATATTAGTATTTTGGTTAACTTGCTTTTTAATCATAATGACCTAAGCTACGTTATTTTTTTTTAATTATGTTTTGACATTTTATATGTCAGGCAAGGTTAAGAGGAAAATATCTTGCAATAGCAGGACAGCCTACAAATCATGAACGTTCTAAATAGACCCTTAACATAAAAAATTTTAAAATGGTAATTCATCGTGTAGTTTTTTATAGTTTAAAGTAAATGTACTAATGATCATAAATCATACCACGTGTCCTTCTGGCCAAAGCAGGTCTTCGTCGAGGCAGTCGGGCTTGTATAGCGATGGGTCCAATACGCCTAGGTCTGCGGTGTTTGCTGTTGACAAAATAAAATAATGAAATTGTGGCCTAGAAATGGAACACTTCACTATTTCTAGGGGTTATATGGAAGGTTGATGTCAGGCAGGCGGTCTTATAACTACAGCCAAATATTTTTGGAACGAAGTTCCTTATCGTGCGTTGCGAAAGGGGGCAAGACGGAAAAAAATAAGACCAAAAGTTGTAACGACACTTTTTGTTATAGTTGTAAGCCGTGCGGCGTACGCGTGTTTCTTTGTCTGTCTCTCTCTCCTAATTAATCGAAAGGAACTTGGTTCCATCCGGGTGTCCCTTGACACCTCTCAAGTTTTTTTATTATTTCAGCCTTATTATATATTTAAATTCTCAAATAAATAATGGCCACATCTACATTTAAGAAATAAACTTTCAGTATCCGTATTTTGTATCACCATCATCATCAGGTCTTTTTTAGTATCCAGTGCATGAGCACGACCTTCTCTCTACTACCAGAGCCATGGCCAGAGCAGCTAGAGAATTTAGAAAGGAAGATTGGTAAGGTCTTATTGATAATTTATAAGCTTTGTTTAGCTTGTAATTCCTAAGACGCCTTCTATGACATCCACAGGAGCACTTGAAGTGATCCTATTCTACTCTGCCGGACACCATACGGCATATTTTTAGAAGGGATATTAACTTGTAAAGAATATTTTGAAAATAGTTATTCTTTTCATGTACCTCTATATATATAGTAAATATTAATTTTGTATTGTCAGTACGTGTACCAAATAATTTTTATTTCCTTAATTCTTCACAAAACCTATTTATAATAATTTTCTGAAAAGATACCTTAGGTGTCATAATGATGAATACGCAAAGGTTATTTCATTCAAATTAAATTACAAGCCATCCCTATTAACTCACGAACCCTGACCTTTATGGGATTATCCTCCAAGGATTACTTTGGTATAGCTACCTAACTTGATAAATTGGATATTTTAGCTTAGCGGTTCTTATTTCACGCAAAATTTGGGCGGTACTAATGACATTATATTTTAAGATTTGAAGCTTTGCAAAAATAAACCGTCGTCACCTTTTTTTGCTAAAATTTAATCGTGCTTTTATAAATTAAATTTTTTATTTATATTTTGAAGTTTGATTTACACTTAAAGCAGATTTTGAAGTTGATCTAAAAATAAAATACTATATAATAATCAAGATTTCTGCAATGTTACGAGGCCTACTAATTAAATTTTATTAATATTATATATTTTATTACCTTTGAATCAATATTATTTTTGTTAACATACGTGTGAGTCACGAAAGACGACGTAGAAGAAATACGTGGCTTAAGTTTCTAAAAAAATCCGGCTAGGCATATTTTTTTTCATTTTCATGCTTTGTTGATGGATATTCAAAACTACGTGGTGAAGGCCGGCAGATGAATAGGGTATATTTTTTTTAAAAGTACCACCTTACTTAAATACTTAAAAAATTTATTCAATCGATAGGAGCCATAAAAATGTATTTTCAAATTTTGGAAAATTTGCCGAAAATTTAGGAGCAGTGGGCGCCGAATTGCTATATTGTTATGACGTCAGAGTTTAAACTAAAAAGTGTCAAAATGTATGCATTTTCACACTTTTAGTTTACACAGGCGTATGTCATTATGACATAGCGGCTACTAATTTGTGTTTAAAAATAGATTATAAAGGCTCGAAATTTGAGATGAATTTTAAAAGTTTTTTACTTTTTTTTTTAGCAAAGTTGTACTCATTGCAGAGCCTCGTAAATTTTTTATTTTAATATACTGAAACTATTTAGAGGCTGAATTCAGTCTATACTACAAAAAACTTGCCCCAAGACATAGATATCGAAATATGAAAAATGCATTTTGATTTCCCATAAAAATTAACCGATCAGGTAATCTGAGATTGTTAATTTTATCTCAAAATGTGTTACTTGAGGAAAGTTTTTTAGTATTGTGGTCTGAAATCGTCCTTAAAATAGTTTCAGATATTTTTTTGCATGCAGCTCATCGATAAAGTTATAAAAAATAAGCGCATAAATATCGATTGCTTCATCATGTGAACGTTGAGGCAATCCAGCTCCTCGACAACACGGACATAGTGAGAAGACTTAAACGAACTAAACCGTTCGAACTAGCGTAGGAAGTGTAGTAAAAATTAATAAAATAATAGTGCAGTTATAGTGCAATAACTAAAGATACAAGAACAGAATGCCTTCCCCTTAATAGAGACAGTAAGAAAAGCCGATGGACACATTCTTATACTATTGCTTATAAAACTAGGTCAATGTAAAATTACTAATTAGTCTAAGATAATAGGCTAGATTGTAATAATAGTAGCGTACTTATTCAATTATTTTTAGTATGTAGGTACGTTAAGAAAGTGAAAAAAAAAATTTTTTTTGACCCTGTATATACGAGGCACGAAAAATCGAATGCTACATTAGATAAATCCTTTGGCCCACTTTCCTCTTTCGTCCATTTCCTAAAAAAGAAGATGTGGTTTTCATAATGTAACCTATGACAAGAAGAAAGAAAGGTTCTTTATTGTTTTCGTAATATCACACACAATCTTGGCAAGGATAAAATAAATGGAAACAAGCAGGAAAATGTAAAGTGTTTACCTATACTTTTCTGTTTTGCTTGACTTTACAAAATATGAAGTGCATAAAAAATACCCTACCCTTAAATGTAGCGCCCTACCAGGGTCTCATGTGCATTTGGTAAACTAGATTAAAGTTTCACAATTTTATGTAAAATCTACCTAATTTAAAATGTTTAAGATAAAATTTAACCATAGCCAAACGTTCAGAGCCGGTCTATGATACTTATAACATTCCACAATAATCAATTGGCGAAAGGGATAAAACCTCCATTGCCAAAAAACCGTTTAGCTGAGCGCTCACAAAAGAAGGCAAAATTGATTCCAAGAATTTTATAGACGAAATATCAATAAAGATATTTTATTTGAGAATAATTTTTGATCAAGCATAAAAATTGGTTGATCTTATGTGGTAGGTCTTATGTGATAAAAAATTTAGCTTTATTGCACAAAATAACTATTACAAAAAATTTTGCTTATATGTTACGGACTTACCTATGGCCGAATATGGAACAAAAAGATAACGTCATCATCGTTTACGTCACCCATAAAATCGAGCTTTTTTAGAGTAAACTTACAAAGTCATTTCTACTTGTTGGTCTGACAATAGATCAATCTGTTTCATTCTTACTAGATATAAATAAAGAATCTCTAAAAAATAGAAAAGTCTTCTCATACCACAAGAGCGTTACTTCTGTATTATTTATTTTATGACAGAGTATATTCCGTTACTTTGGCGAAATCTGGTTAGGAGCCGAATTTCAATATAAACACAAATTTATAACGTATTTGCATGTTTACCTTCTGCACGAAATCGCGAAATCTAATCAGTATAAGATACGTAGGTTTTACGTAAAAATACAGGATGAATACGCACACAGAGACATTCGATACTTAGACGAAATTAAAGCTTATCTTAGCCTTAGTTGAGATTTCTTACCTATTCTTATATGTACTTAGAGTACGGTTATTGTTGTCAAATGTTACACTAATCTTAAATGATTTAAAACTCTGTTTATGAGGTTAAGATATAAAAGACACAATAAAAGAGAAAACACCTTATTTGCTATAATACTTGATATATCTTGAAATAGATAAGTAAAACCTTTATCTTGGAGATAATTGTTGATGAAAAAGACTTAAAGACCTGTGTCCTTTTGTCTATTATAATATTACGAATATGTCTTAAAAATATTTTTTTCTACAAATTACAGCTGTGTTTTTAACCTATGACTAAAGATTCTAAATATATTTTAATTTGATGAGAGGCCAATCATACTACATGCATATTTCATCACTCGACCACTTGACCACATGCGTCAGTCCATTAGCTGTATAGCTTTCAAATTTTATAGGATCCCTTTAACACTCCCACGCTGTAAATATAAAGTACTTTAACGCATGTCAGTAATAAGTAACTAGGGTGAGGATCCACTGATGCGGATTCAAAATTTTGTTAATGACACATGAACTTGGCGGGAGTACGTACGTATTAATAGCGCTTTTGCAGGTTAAGCGACACCATCCACGCCCAGTGCCACGATAGGTGGACCAAAGCTCGTCCGTGCGTCGGAAGACACGATCAGAAGCCATTGATTGAAAGCTTGAAAATATAGGCACTGAATCAAAATATCATTCACTTGTTTGCCAAAATTAAACTCATTTCAAATAATTGGCCAAGTGCGTGTCGGGCCACGCGCAGTGTAGGGTTCCGTAGTTGCGAATGCCAACTTTGAGTTCTTGCCACTAAAAACGTCTAAAAACTAATATCTATTGAATTTGTATGAAAATTTCTTTTAACAAGTACATTTTATAAGTTGATCGCCTATAACTTTTAAATTTCTATACCCTACTTGGCTCTGATAGTTTTCCTTCAAATTACATTATATAAACTATAATTGTGATTTTTTTCACGTGGCCATATATAACCGTTTAGCAGATAGAGGGGGGGGGGGGACATGACTCGAACAAAAATTTAAACTTTAAACCCAAATATTTCAGAAACAGATCCGTAAATCGAAAAATGGTGTTCACAAGCTAACAATATTTTTAAAAGACCTATTCAACGATACCCCATTCAATGTGTTTGTCAAGAAAAAAAAATGACTACGTCTTTACTTGTATGGCAGCTACACTGAAAAAAAAAAATTTTCCATATTTTATTTTACGACTTTTTCGCCATAATTAATATACATATCCATGCCAAATTACAGCTTTCTAGTACTTATAGTTTCTCTATAGGACCGTGGACAGACAGACAGACATGGCGAAACTATAACGGTTCCTTGTTTACTACGGAACCCTAAAAAGGATATTGAAATGTAAAAGTTACAACATTTTAAGAAGGAATATGTAAGACTAATGACTTAATTAGGTAGAGTAAGTAACATAATTTTTACAATGTTCAAAATTCTAGGGAAACAAAGTCAGCTTTATATTATTTTCTACATTTTTTATGCCTTCACAATATAAACCAATAATTAATATTTACACAATGGTCGTAAAATGGATCGTAGCTAGGATAACTAGGCTGGGCACATGAACATGAACACAGTATTTCTTCAACGCTATGATTTTGTACAAAAATCTACATAAGTAGTACGTTTTTAGGGTTCCGTAGCCAAATGGCAAAAACGGAACCCTTATGGATTCGTCATGTCTGTCTGTACGTCTGTCTGTCTGTCTGTCTGTCCGTCCGTATGTCACAGCCACTTTTTTCCGAAACTATAAGACCTATACTGTTGAAACTTGGTAAGTAGATGTATTATGTGAACCGCATTAAGTTTTTGACACAAAAATAGAAAAAAGCTATAATTTTTGGGTGTTCCCCATACTTAGAACTGGAATTCAAAAAAATATTTTTCATCAAACCCATACGTGTGGAGTGCCTATAGATAGGTCTTCAAAAATGATACTGAGGTTTCTAATATCATTTTTTTCTGAACCGAATACTTTGCGCGAGAGACACTTCCAAAGTGGAAAAAGTGTGTCCCCCCCCCCGTAACTTCTAAAATAAGAGAATGAAAAAACTAAAAAAAATATATGACGTTCATTACCATGAAAACTTCCAGCGAAAATTGGTTTGAACGAGACCTAGTACGTAGTTTTTTTTTAATAAGTCATAAATCATAAACGGCATGCGGCAATTTAACTTTCATTCAATCAAATCAAATATAAAAATTAAAAAAAACATACTACAAGACTTTTATATTATATAATTTGCTACTACGGAACCCTTCATGGACGAGTCCGACTCGCACTTGACCGCTTTTTTTTAATTTTTGATGTCAAAGAAATGACTTTATAATAGTTAGAAACTAGCCGAAGTCCGCGACTTCTATCGACTTTATGTCTCCGGATAGTCAACTGAGATTATTAGCGTGTACGAAACAGATAAACAGAAAATCACTTTTTTTATTTCTTACTCTATTACTATTTCTGCATTGGCCCTTATTTTTTTGGAAATATATTTCATGAGCAGACATATTTCTTTACTGTTTTATTATATGTATAGATGTAGAATACATACGCAGACCGTAGGCGGCGCATGGTGAGAAAAATTGATTAGTTTAGATAAAGACCTATAATGACAAAGAATAGAATGAAACAGCTGAAGATAATGAAAGTGGACATAAAAAAAATACTTTTGCCCAATTACGGGACCTAAATGGATAAAAACAAGAAATACCTCATTTACAACCTTCCCGTTAGACGGTGTTAGTATTTTTCTACCATTTTTAATTTACTTATTTTTCTAAAATCTAACCTTTTTTGCTAAACCGCTGAGCTAATTATTGTAATCATAAAAACCTGTAGCTACGCAAACAGTCATGTATTTGAATTAAAAAAGCAACGTTCACCACGTTGTATCCTTTAACGATTTACACGTATTATAAAGCCCTTTCATTAATTTTGCTGTTATGAGTATTACTGAAAAATGTTGTTTATTTTTTCAGGTCATTGTCAGCCATTTTAGGTACATTCTTTATCCGGTCGTTTATCATTTAACCTGAATTATGCCTGTGGTTTTTATATACATATATAAAATTGATGAGTTCTATTAATTTTCGTTTTAAAATGAATCATTATCCTTAATTGAGTCAAAATTAAATTGTTTGGGACTGTTATTAGATTAAAATGTCACAAAATAAGGTCACTTGTCATTAATCACATCCATTTTCAACGTGGTTTTAGATTATTGTAGAAAAACTGGTACTAAGAACGCTATTTGACTCTTAAAGACTAATCCCACAGAAAAATTTATGTTTTGACGTTTAATAAAAAGGATCTGATTTGAGTTATTGAAAAATAACGATTTATTTTATGCTCCTTATTTAAAAAAGTCTAATTGATAAAATATTCTGACATTGCGATAAAAATGAGTAAATGAAAGTTTTTTGATTATGCTCTCGTAATGATTTAGAAAATGTGTGATGATTTTAAACTCATACCCATGAACGACTTATATAAAATATTATAGGTTTTATTTTATTTTTATTTTATTTAAAATGTACGCTTACAGTGATTTATTACATATTATAACATTATTGGATAAAATAATGAGTAGGTATCTATAAATATCTCTTTTAGTAACGACCAAGAATTTACGCATTCCCTAAATTATGGTAGATAATGAAGCAAACATTTCGCCGCAGAAACACGCAGGCCTAGATAAATTATCTCCATAAGACCCTCAGGAACCGAAAATCTCTAATTGTACACTATTAACATAACAATTTGGTGTCTCTATATTGTGGGTAGGCTTTGGGCAAAGGCGGTCTGCCCTGGTATAAGGCAGTCAATTATTTATTCGGGTTATTAATACGCAGGTTTATTTTAGTTGCCGTGCCGTGCATACCGTGTGGTTGCCGGCAGAGTAGAAATGCCGTGTGGTTGCCGGCAGAGTAGAATCGGGCCACTCCAAGTCCTCCTGTGGATATCGTAGAAGGCGACTTAGGAAATACAAGCTAAACAAAGCTTATTTATAAACATCAATGAGACCTCTCCAACCCGTCTGGCCAGCGAGGAGAGTGTAGGCCAAGACCTCTGCTGCTCAGGCTACGTATTGCTCTGGAAGTACAGAGAGGGTTGTGCTCCTGCCGTGGAGACAAAAAGACCTAATGATGATGATTATTATTATTTTAGTTTGTTTTACTGCGCTAATAATTGTCTTACCTTTATTCACTATAAAGACAAAAGATAATATATCAAAATGTCAAAACTGTCTTGAAAAAAGATTTGTTTGATGTTTGATGTCAAATGTACTTAATTACTCTGTCCTAATTAAGGAGACCTTTATTTCAGCTTCAGCTAATTCAGTTCATTCACGGGAATTTATTTTCATAATTACTTACATTTTCATAATTAATTTTGGATTTGTCTTTCAGTTAAGGTTTATCAGTGTCAAATCTGGAAGAATAACTCGAATAAGATCGAGCATTTGTAATAACTACTTGAACCTTTGAAATGTCTAAATGTGTAATAATTATTTGTTTACGTTCTTTCTCTGTACTTTATATTTATTTTAAAATTTTAGTTTGATTAATGATATATAATTTATTATTATTTTCAAATACTATAGAGTAATTGTTTTGCATGCCATTATACTTCATCTAAACATGCGTACCTTCACCTATATTATACTGTGTTTTATGCAAATAATACATTAGATTTGAAGATGTGAAATGAACTTGCTTGAGGTGGGCGTGCAGCCATCCTAACTTGATCTACAAATCTTATAAAAAAATATAATACTGATAATCGATTTTTAATTATTTTTCTACTCCTGTACCGTTCTCTAAATGGTCCCGAACTCCAATATATAAGCAATTCTCGAACCTAATGGTATCGCGCGGGACGATGGCAAGAAGTCCGACGGAATGACGCTTATTCCTTGGAAGAACGGGCGGTTGCATGTGTGGGATGCTAAATGCGTAGATACTGTAGATTCATTCTGTGTAAGGGCGACAGCCCAGAAGGCGGGCGCGGCAGCAGGAGCCAACAAGAGGTGCAGATATGCGGCTCTTCTTCTTCTTCTTCTTATCGTGTGTATTAGTGACTAACACTAGTGTCAGAGTTTTTAAACCGCCTTAAAGGCCTCTGACATGGTTTTAGGTAACGACCAATGTCAAAGACAGTGACCGGGACCGACGGCTTAACGTGCCCTCCGAAGCACGGATCATCTTACTTATCAGATAATCAGGTGATCAGCCTGCAATGTCCTAACCAAACTAGGATAACCACACAAAGTCGTTGCCCCCGCTGGGAATCGAACCCGCGACCTCCGGTTATGAACCAAGCGCTCTAACCATTAAACCACGGTGGCAGTTCTAATAGAGCCTACTATTAGAGTGCGGGTCTAATAGAGCCGTTTATATTTGTGCCTTTTGCTGTGGAGACCTTAGGGCCCTGAAGTGCGAAACCTCGTTAAATTTTAAGGAAATTTCCGCACGCCTTATCGATGTCTCGGGGGACCCAAGGGCGGGCGCGCATTTCGGGCAGCTTTTAAGGTATTGCGCCCCATCCAACGCGAAAATGCCGTCAACTTCTTGGGTACTTTACCTGTGATGGCAGCATTTGGCCTCAATTTTTTATGTAAATTCATTCAATATAATTTTTAATTTTAGGGTGATTATTTAGTTAATATTATATTGGATGTAGGAAAATAATAAATAATTTAATAAATATAAGAACACTGATAATATGATTTCAGGAAAGTCTCATCAAATACTGTACTCCTCATAACAGCATTCGTGTCGTAATTATAGCCATATATAGATCTATGCGCCTCATTGCTCGCCGCATCGTAACCTGCAGCTCTCGCATTTTTAGATCCTACAATTGTTGCATTAAATACTGTTATTTGATGCTACCGACACCCACACAAACAACACTACACTTAAAATTAAATGTGCTTCTAGTAAAAAGTAATTATTATAGCATATGTGTGCGTCACAAAGCAAAACACAGATGGTGGATTGGTTTTCGATCATTTTAATTTTATGTTCTCTTTTATTAGTGACAAAAATTGATTCAAAACATGTTTCTGTTTATAAAAGAGCAAAGGTAAATGGTATATATAATAAGTTTGTTGTTTATATTATACGTGAATAAACATAAAACAATTAATTTTTCCTCAAAATCCATTTAATGTCTGGGGCAAGCAAAACAAATCGCGAAAACTTTTCCCATTTGTTCGGATGAGGCCACCATTTTAATTATTCAGGCGTTTTGGTTCACGTAAATATCCTATATAAAAGTTTATAAAACATTTAACTTTTTGTTTAGTAACCATAATATTATCCAAACAAGTGTTATAATGTTACACTAAATTTCGTTACGCAACTCGAACTCGATCACTTCCTTACTTATCAAACAGCCTCATTCAGCGTGACCTCTAAGCAATATGCTTAGGTTCTGACTGCCCCTGGACGGATAGGGATGAGGTATGGTACTTAATAGTACATTGTTAAACAAGGGCTGTAAGTGGTCAATTACACCCGAGAAAATTAGGCGCACGAGCGAACGAAGCGAGCGAGGGCGCTTATAGTTAGAGGGTGTAATAGATCACTTACACTTGAATTATTTACACTACTTTTCATCATAAAAACGAGGAAATAATGATAAACTGTTATAACAGATTTGGTTTCGAAGTATCTACTTATGATATATGACGACAGGTTCCGTAAGGTATAATTGTAATTAGTCCGTCTTTTAGATTATCCAAAAATTAAGGACTAAATTATTTTTCAGTTTACCAAAAAAGTAAAAATTCGCAAAGATACGGAGCGTTAAGTTCCGAGTGTATAGAGTGTAGTGTAGCGACGTCACCGCTAAGTAAAAATCTTACCTAGCCATAACGTCATGCGAAATTTAAGTGCTGTATCTTTGTCTTTTTTGTATCTTAGAGAAAAGAACAAAAACGTGTACAATATGTTGTAATAAAATCGATGATCAACGTCTAAACCGATACGTGAGTAAGACCGTGTTTAAAATATAGAGTTATGTCATCTCACGTTAGTTTTAATAATATTATAACTAGTGGGTGGTATTTTTATCTCGTTTTGTTGCATTTCATTGAGTTCAAATTTCACCATCATCATCATCAGATCTTTTTAGTCGCCACTGCAGGAGCACGACCCTCTCTTTACTACTATAGCCATACCTGGCCAGAGCAGCCAGAGGCTTTGACCTACACTCTCCACGCTGGCCAGGCGGGTTGGTTAAGTATGAAAGTAAATATAATGTTATTACATTTAAGTATTATTATTTATTTATAAAAGCATTGTAACCTAATTAATTATTTCAGTTCACAGTTGTTTTAATTTGTACAGTGATTGTCAAATAAAATATGGATTAAAGGGTGTTGTCATGGAAGTTCAATTGTTATTTATTATGATGAATGAATACAAATATAAGTAAACATTGTTGCTGAAAACGATCCATAAAAAATTGCGAAATAAAACCCCAAACTTGTATTCGCCGAATTTATGATACAGAAAGTTAAATTTACGCGTTTGTCGTACGTAGGTTGACGGGCAAAGGGTCAAATATTGATATTGAATCCTGCGAGTGGAACCAATTTTGCCACTCAAATACTCCGATCCAATTTACATATACGTTCGGAAACGCATCAATAGTTTTGATATTCCGGCCTACGAATTGTTTCTGAAACTATTCTATTGCTATGAATAGGTAAACATTTTATTTTATATATTTTGTCAATGTATTGTTTAAATAACATAATTAGAGTTTGATACATGATATGTCTCATACGAATTTTAATGACGTAGTTATGGAAAGGTAAAAATAAACTGACGAAGTCGGCCATTTGTTATGATAGACGGCTCTTATTTCCTTAAAAAGGCATAAAGTACTGTTCAAGGTTTTAATGCTAGAGTTTTCACACAGGTAGGTATATTTCCACACTAGTGCAAAGCTTTGCTTTTCTTTTATGTAAAATATATTTAAAACTAAATGAAACAATATAAATATAGGTATTACTGAAATGATATAAGTACTTTATTGCACAAAATAAATAAATACAGGACATAATAATATCTAATAATAATGAAATTATGTTAAACTAAAAGCTTACTTAAATTAAAGGTATTGTACTTAAATTCTGATTTTTATGAATTAACTCCCATGCTGGTCTGGGAGAAATAAAAAAACTTAGAATGTACCAGCTGCTTCTCTTCCCACGCAGATCGTAAAAGCCGATCGAGGGACTGGGCAAAAATGCAAATCATGTTAACAGGCGATGCGGCTAGCAACCCATCACTGTATTGATTGCTTTTCCATCTTCTCGCCCACCATGACGCTAAAAGTGGCTTTTGGGTCTTGCGGCCCTGGGCTCTGCATAGAACCGCAAGACCCAAAATGCTCTGTCTGCCCCGTTAGGGATAAAGACGTGATAGTATGTATGTATGTATGTATGAATTAAGTAAATGAGTGTTAATAAATACTTATTTGTTTTAGGTGTGATTGTGATGATGTACATGAATTTTCCGGGTTCAGTGCTGTCCCTATCATCATCATCATCATCATCAGCTCTCAACGACCCACTGCTGGGCATAAGCCAGTGCTGTCCCCATTTAAAATAAATCATGTGAAAGGAAACAGAGATATTTTAAAAGGCTGTCTTCAGTACACCCTATATAACCCTTCAACCATTTTTATGAACTACTGTTTACGTGAAGAAAGAAAAAGAAAGAAAGAAAAATCTTTATTTGGTACAAAATATACAACAATTATGTACTTAACAAAACAGAAAACATTATACTGGATGCACCAAAATGGTGTCCGCTCAGCAAATGTTGTGGTGTTAATCACAACGCTGGTCTTCCGCGGATGCCACGTTCAATTTAAATGTAAAGGTAAAAAAAAATTAAAAAAAATTTAAAATTTAAACATAAAGTAAAAATTTGGGGTCTCTAGGTAACATTATATTAGCGATAGCTTAATATTTATAAAATTAAGTATTCTTAGTAAATATTTAACCTATAATATATTATACGTATGAATTTATATAAATACACATTGTATATCATAACATTATATATATATATATATATATTATACTTAGTAATAAAAAGTTTTACATTGTTTTTATTTTAAATGTTTTGTATAAAGTTGCTGCTTTTTTATGATTTTTGTATGTCTAAAATGTGTCTTTTGAATTTAGTTTTAAAAGTCTCAATAGTCCTAGAATTTCTGATGGGAGGAGGGATATTATTCCAACAACTTGTCGCAGCATATTTAAAGCTGCCACGAAAAGCAGCAGTTTTATGTTTGGGACAGATCAGGCGATCCGGTACTCGGGCTCGCGTGGTGAACTTTAATTTGTCAAATAAATAAGATGGGCTTTCTTTTTTGATTATACCGAAAAGTAATGTTGCAAAATGTAAAGTGCGCCGGGACTCCATGTTGAGTAGATCGTTTCTGTTTAGGTATGGCGTTATGTGTGATCTGCGTGGGATATAAAAGCAATATCTAGCACAAGAATTTTGTACTCGTTGTATTAATTTCTTAGAGCGAGCTAGTAGACATTTACCAGTTACAACATCAGCATAATTTAGCTTAGATAAAATGAGAGCCTCACAAAGGTAAATACGTGACTCTACACTAAGATACTCACGAATCTGATATAAGACTTTTAATCGGTAATAACACACTCTAACGGTTTCTACTACATGCTTTTCAAATTGTAAACTGCTATCCATTACTACACCAAGATTTCTTCCTTCAGAAACTACTTGAATCAAAACATCATTTAATTTTAGTTCGGGCAAATTACTCTTTATTTTAGAGACCTGAGCTTTAGTGCCTGTTACAAGATATTTGGTTTTATTTGGATTTAAAACTAGGTTGTTAGCGACTGACCACTCCACTACTCGAGCAAGATCTTCATTTATTTTATGCACTGCAATGTCAGTGTCGCAAGGCTTAAACGTTTTGTAAATTTGAAGATCATCCGCGTAGAGATGATATTCGCTCTTACTGATAACGTTTGGCAAGTCAGCAGTATATAATATAAAGAGAATTGGGCCCAAAATGGACCCTTGCGGTACACCTTTATTAATGGGCTCTATTTTTGAAATTAATTTAGTGCCATCACTGCGGGTAACTTCCACTCTTTGGCAACGATCAGTCAGATAGCTGGAAAACCATTTAAGGGTTAGACTGTCAAAACCATAATATGTTAGCTTGGCCATTAGCAACGTCGTATTGATCGTATCAAAGGCTCTTGTGAAATCCAGCAATACAAGAATCGAACCCTCGCCTATGTCTCTCCCTGACAAGATATCATCAACCACATCTATTAGAGCAGTGGCAGTGCTTCTTCCTGAACGGAAACCAGATTGCTTAGGGGGTAAGATTTTATTAATTGTTAAATATTCTACTAGTTGTTCACAGACGATTTTTTCTAATATTTTTGATAAGAAAGGTAAAATACTGATAGCTCGGAGATCTTTATACTCTTTAGGATTATTAACTTTTGGAAGCGGTCTAACTATGGCATTTTTCCATTGGTCTGGAAAAACACCGTTTACAATGGACATATTTACTAGGGCGGTAATAAATGACAAAGTGCGTGGTAGTGTAAGCATTATCATATCTAGTGATATTCCATCCACACCCTGAGCATTAGATGTGAATTGTTTAATTATTTCAAATACTGTGTCTTCATCTACCGGTTTCAGACTAAAAGTAGATTGACCAAATCTATTGAACCAGAGAAATGTTATTTGTTCCATATTTATAGTAGAGATACCAGGTACATCTAAAAAATGACTATTAATTTTATCAGGATTAGAAATATTTTCGGGTAGACACGGCGACTGCTTATTAAAATCAATGTTACGCTTTATATTTCGCCAGAGTACTCGCGGGTCTTTCAAATTTGTATCTATTCTGTAGTGAAAGTATGCAGTCTTCTCCTTGTTTATCGCTTTATTAACTATCTTTTTCAACTCTTTATAATAAGCTTTATCTAGATCCAACTTCGTTTTACGACTTTTAGAGTGAGCTTCATCTCTTAAACGCATCATATCTTTGATAGTCTGGGTTATCCATGGATAACTTTGCTCTTTTACATATGAAATTTTAAGAGGGGCATGATGATCAAATAATGCTATTATTTGCTCATTGAAAGCGGCAAGAGAATTATTAACATCATTACACAATAGTTTCTCCCAAACAATGGAGTCAACATCTTTGTTAAAATTATCAACATTAATATCTTTGAGAGGTCTGTACACTAACCATCTAGGCTTTGGTTTAGGTTTTTTAATATTCAAATCGAAAGATATAAATGCATGGTGACTTAAATCAGGAACGTAGTCTACAATAAGATTTATAACATTTGTACTACTGCAGACAACATCCAATAATTTAGCTGAGTGGTCTGTGAAATGTGTTGCTTCTTCTACATATTGGTGAAAACTCATACAATCAATGAAGTTTTGGAGTTTTTTGGCATCGCTATCATTGGGATCTAATAGGTCAATATTAAAGTCTCCAACCAAAACAACGTGATCAAACTTTGAGAAAAAACTTATTGATTCTGTCATTGCATCTATAAACTTATCTACGTTCATCCATTGCGGGCGGTACGCAGTGCCAATAGCGAGCTTATAGCCACCATGGTTTATACTAATCCACATTTGCTCAACATGCTGACATGGTGGATGTTCAAGTATACGTGCACATATCCCGCGTCGAAGGTAAAAACCAACTCCACCACCGCGGGTGCGCGGAGCCTGTGCGGAGCGCGGTATATGGCGCAGCCTGAAGCCGGGCACTGTGGGTGCGCGAGCATCCTCATTCTCGCGAAGCCAGGTCTCATTTATAGCCAGTACGTCCACTGCATGTCGCTCCATAGCAACTATAAACTCGTCATGGCGACGACGATTGCCAAGCGAACCAGGATTTAGCAAACCTATAGTTATGTTGTTTTGCTTAATAAATTGGAATACAAATTGAAGCTTTTCTTCGCACATTTATAAAAACGCAACTTTTGGCAAATTTAAATTTCAAATCTATTTCTGGTGTAATAATCGCTCGGCTTTTGTTTTTTAACATCTTTTATATTAAAAAGAACACTAAGCACTCGAACTAAATAAATTTGTTAAATAAAACTTGAAAGTGCTTAATTAGGCAGGAGTTTACGTATTTTAACTAATGCAGTTAAATTGACCTTTACATTTTGTGCCGCAGGGCTTTGCTAATTGAATTGTAATTCTAAATAGCCTTGGATTACGTATAAATGGATGTTTATTAAATAGGTATGCAAAATGATTAACATATTTCAATATAGGTATTGTGTTCCTTGGGGAAAGTTGTTTAGTATCATGGTAGTAAAGTAACCCTTAAAATAGTTTTAGTAAGTATATTTTATTATGTATCAACAAATATGAAGTAAAAATAACCTCTGGTACAAATTGACTAATCAGCTGATCCGAGCTTGTGAAGAAAGCAATCTTTTTAACCGATTTAAAAAGAAGGAATATTTGAATTATTTAAAGACGCCTAGACCAATTTGTAATTTTTTTTTTTTATGGAAGGGCAAACTTGTCAGGTGGTACAAAAATTTTATCAAAATAGGTTGTGTAATTTAAGATTGAAGTAGTTTTTATTTTCAAAAAAATATTACATTTCGATATCATGTTGCTTTGGAAAAATTGTTCGCTGGAGCAATTTGTAAATCGCCTATGTCGCGACGACGCTGCGCAAACGCTGATACGCTGACACGACGACAACGCTCAAAAGACGCTAGTGTGGGGGATCTTTTAAGAACATAGCACTTACTGAAGGAGTTTGATCGCATCTGGGTGGGCACTGGTGGGCACAAGATGTCACTTCCAATGCTGCTGACGCTGACCACCTCACGGAGCTCCCCGAGAGAGGACGAGCGAAGTGCTGGCAACGAGAAGTTAACCTCCTTTGTCCTGTGTACAAAAGAAAAACCAATAAAAGACGTAATAACAACAACTTCTCCAAAGGGCCTTTACGTGTTGGATCTGTATCCCCACGCAATCCTCTCAAAGGACCGGGGTGAAAAGACCCGTGATTCTCAAAGGAGATACAAATAAATATACAAGCTAAACGAAGCTAATAAACATCAATGAGACCTCTCTCATCTGGCCAGCGAGGAGAGTGTAGGCCAAGTCCTCTGGCTGTTTTGGCCAAATATGGCTGTGGTAGTACAGAGAGGGTCGTGCTCATGCAGTGAAAACAAAAAGACCTGATGATGATGAAATATATAGGGACAATTAACACAGATTGAGCTAGCCCCAAAGTAATTTCGAGACTTGTGTTATGGGAAACTAATTCACCAATACTTTATTTTATAACAAATACATATATAGATAACCATCCAAGGCCCAGGACAATTTGAAAAAACCATTTTCCATCTTGCCTTGTTCGGGGATCGAACCCGGAACCTCTGGGTGGCGGACTAGCATGGTGACAACTACCTTACGGGAAAGAAATTAATGAAAGAAGGCAGGGAAAAAGTTGAGTTGAGAGCTGTTGCTCGTCTATGATCGTATAAATGTTATGACTTCTATACTAAGGCTTAATGCTAGTTGAAGACAATGTTCACTAAAATCACATAACTATTTATTGGGCCGTCAAATATTGTCCCCAGGTTCGTAGGTTCCTACTGTAGGTTATGATGTTAAACACGCTGGTAATCAAAAACAAGCTTTTATTAGATCGTGAGTGGTATGACCACAGGTTTCACCTTACATATAGACAAACACTATTAACAAAGAGGTAGGCTATTAGCGAGGCGTTTCGCAATAAATTTCACCCTACGAGGTTCTAATTGCATGGTCAAGTAGCTGTAGTACGATAGAATTATATTGGAATACTCCGTAGGCGTTTAATTGTGCCAGATAGGTGGACATGGGAACTTACACTCTTTCTAAGCACTCTGTTTATTACCTGAAAGAAACCGAAAGGAATTTGTGGAACCCTAATGATTTAAAAATGTACAAATTGTGGTAAAGATTAAAGTCTATATACCTACAATGGATACTGTGCTAATCTGTGAGCTGAAAATAGGAATGATTACGCACAAATAACTTTATAAATAAATCTTGTTGAAGCGATGTGTTAAAATTACCAAGCTAATATAGTTTGTTAGCATGAATCCTTATTTATTAATAAATTAGGATTCATTCAATCTGTATTAGCTTGGTAATTTTAACACATCGCTTCAACAAGATTTTAACACATCGTTTTAACACATTGCTTCAACAAGATTTATTTATAAAGTTATTTGTGCGTAATCATACCTACTTTCAGTTCGCAAATAAGTATTCATTGTAGGCAAAAATAGGAGGATGTGCACTATGTTTGTATTAAATATGTGTTGATATGACTGTAAATTTGCTCTTTGGGGTTAAAATGGAGAATAACAAAAGTTGTACAAAAAATACAAAAAATACGATTTTACCACCGCACCTCGCGTCACAGAGTGAGAGCTCACCCCCATATCTTAGACGCCTGGTATCCAAAAACCACTAGGGCATCACGTTCATTTTTCCCCAGGACGTGTCAGATGTGGAATAAGCTTCCAGCTGAGGTGTTTCCTTTGCCGACTTATAACATAAAAAAAAATAGCAAATGAAACTTTAATTAAAAATTACTAAATTGCCTACTCAGTATGGTGTATAAAAATAAAAATCATATCCATATTTCTATATTTATAGGTAGCTACAGAACTCTGGCCATCTAGCAGGAAGGCGCTGAATGCAGGCCGCTTCCGATCGGTCGTTTAGAAAATCCTTGGGAAAGCCTATGTCCAGCAGTGGACTTCCTGTGGCTTATATGATGATACAGAACTCATTAAATACTGGGAGGTTACTCCATTAAATAACACGTTAGTCGTACGATAGTAACGTCATTATTTCTATGTCAAAACAAATTAGATTTGATCATCATAAGTTAGTGTTCAATTTTGCTTGACACTGAAACGCGGATACGTAGCAATGTCCGTCTTGTGTACTGCTTTTGGATTAACCCCCTGGTATAATTTTGAACAAACTCCATTTACGCAGTTTAATGTGTTACTGAGTTTAATGTGCGATCATTACTATAGTTTAAAGCGATCTGTTAAATCTATTATTCAGCCAAATCCATTCAATGTGCTTACATCAACACATAGGTTAGAGTTAAATATTGGTTTCAAACTTCAAAATTAGTGTTCACGCCATATCGCCCTTTTTACATCATATACTCTTTCGTTCATCTCATTCTCATCTATGGCCTGCTTGTCAAGAAGAAAGAAGAATTCAGTCTGATCGCAGCATCGGCGCGCACAACACCCGCATCGCTAGATAATTAAAAGTGTAAGGCTGCAGCCTGAAAGTTCCAGTGTGTGTTCGTGATCAGGTGAGCAGGCCTACATATATCATTTATCACTCATTTAGTCATTACCTATTATAGTCCACTACGCATCCGCTGAACTAACTAGACTTTGCTAAAACTAGCAAGCTAATTACCAATGTTCAACTCTTGTGATACAGAAGTTAGTCAAAGTTCTATTCAAAATAGGATTCCTCTAGGGTAGCTATTCGATTAATATACATGTAAGTAACTATATGCAAATGCTGTAAACACTGATTGGATCCCTCCTGGTGATCTTATTTGTAATTTTGATTGAAGGACGTGTAACAAAAATAGAGAGCATTAATGTTCACTCGCAATTCTTTTGTGCTTACCTTCGCCGACCCTTGTTTTCGTTAATTTGCATTGTTTTATAAGGATCTTCTCTTTTGAAATTCTATTGTGTTAAATTAGCGGTATCAGATTTAAAACAGAAGAGTCTCAAGGCAAAACTTTGAAATTATTCTTCCGCCTGCATATATTAGTTATGTATTCGAAATACAATTTAAGAAATATAACTAAAGATATTAAAAGATATTTTTTGTCTAAGAGAGTTGTTTATTTTCTTAGAAGTTTACAATCTAATGAATTAAAGTGAAGACAGAGCTTAAGTTGCCCCACCATTTAAAATATTTTTTTTTATTATAAATATGGTAATAATTACCATTTTGAAAAATGTAAGGCATTAGATAGACCTTCAAATTTATTTAATAAATAACCTTTGAAAGTATTATTGTTAGTCCGTCTAACTCTGAAACATGTTTCTGCCAAAAGCTGCCACTTTTAGCGCAGAGGTTTTAAAAGTAGACGGACCAACTTTATTACAATCAATTATTGTTCATAAACTAAACTTAATTATGAACGAAAGTACTGATATAGCCCAGTGGATCAGCTCGTTAAAATGGCAGTGGGCGGGACACATAGCGCGACGAACCGATGGCCAATAGGGCTAAAAGGTTTTCGAATGGCGACCATGTACTGGCAAGCGAAGCGTAGGTTACGTAGGACCACAAAATTGTTTGCCGACCTGACCAAAGTAGCTGGAAGGCGCTGGATGCAAGCCGCTCTAGATCGGTCATTTTGGAAATCCTTGGGAGAGGCCTATGTCCAGCAGTGGACGTCATGTAGCTGATGATTGTTTTTAAAATAGGGTGACGTGATTATAAAAAAAAATGCAAACTATCACCGAATTTACGATTAAAGAATTTATTTCAAACTAGCTGAAGCCCGCGACTTCGTTCGCGTGAACTTTATGTCTCTGGAAAATGCTCATCAGACTGAACAACTTTTACTAAGGCGGCATTTTTATATCTCTTATAGTTTAGCTGGACCATTATGGTTCTGCATCAGGCGTTCCATTTTCCAAAATCATTTATAACCTATATGTTGCCCAGGCTTAATAGCTATATAACAAAAAAAGTTTCATTCAAATCCGTCCAGTATTTCCGGAGATTAGCGTGTACAAACAGACAAACAGACATACAGACAAACAGACAGACATTTTATTTTAAATTCTTACTCTATTACTAATTCTCCATCGCCCCCAATATTTTTTTTGGAAATATATTTAATGTACAGACACACTTTTTTTACTGTTTTATTATATGTATAGATATAGATATAGATGAGGGTACACTTACGTCCTTTCTTTGCCTACGGGCAATGTAGGTATTTAAATTTTATTTTAATAAAAGTTGAAAAACTAACTACATAACTGAAAAATAAATAAATTAAAAACAAAGACAAAGTTAAAATGTTTGCTAAGTTTAACCGTGCAGTATTCCTTTGTACTCTAACCCTGCAGTTACAGCGTCGCACAAAAGTTACTGGTCTGTTTGTGATGTAAATTGACTTTTAAACTGTATACTCTTAACTGTTAGGTTACTAACATTTGAAGTTCTTGGTCACATTTTTACAAGAAAATGAAAGTTTTTTGAATTATCGACCTACCTCCTTTTACCTTCAATGCCTATTTTCTTATACAACGTGGAAGGGACGTAACCGTAATAAATCGAACCACGGGCTATAACTAGATAAATATGCCCCTAGTATATTTAATGATAATAAAATTACAGTCAAAACTACAAGAAATGGCATATCCATACGAAAGTGTGCAGCCGCCTGGGCAATTTGTATGGGAATGTCGTTTTTTTTTTGTTTTTTATCTGCTATATTATTATCATTACACTATAGTGATATAATATAGCACGTCGTTCGATTTATTACAGGTGTCTCCCTTCCACGTTGTATACAATTATTGTGCATAAAATACTACAATTAACTGTAAGATAAGCATGTTGCATTAGGCTAAATTCTGTAAAGACAGCTGTTTATAAAATAAATAAATACTAAATACCTAACAGATCAAACATTCTAAGCTTCGGAATAGAAGCACAAAAATGATAATTTCCCCTTTATCCCTTCTTCCGATGCAATGCAATTACTGGAGTTAGAGAACGAAGTCTTTTACGACTTGGCTGTGAGCAAAAAGATAAAAGAAATGACGTCAACTGTACAAAAGAGGACTACGCCACTGATTTTTCTAAGTAAATAATGATGTTCCTAAGACGTCTTATTGCAGACAATAAGTTGCCAACATAATTTCAGCGAAAACTCGGAATTTTTTGTTGAAATTAGGTTGGCAACTCTAATTGAGGTTTCAATTTATTTTAATTTAATACTTTGGTATAAACGCTAGTCGCGTAATACTAATACTTTAATACTTTAATAATATTATTACCTAGCTGTACGTGTTTTGTACAACAATGCAGACTGCCAATAAAATATGCCCGATTTACCATGAATATAAAAAAAATAACATTACTTATTACAAATACCATACCAATGATTTCCATACAAACTCCTTGATTAACTAAACAATTTTCTTTATGAACGTGGAAATTTCTTAGATTCCAGCATTAGTTCCGTATAAAAAATAATTCATACTAACGGGCTAAGAGTATCTCCTTTAAGTACCTATATATCAACGGTACATTTATGCCCTAGTGAACAACGGTAAGTTTATTCAAGTGTTTCTAATCTGGATAGTAAAGAGATCTTTGACCGGATTTTTGCACTTTAATACAAATTCCAAGGGTCTTTAGATCTCTGGAGTAACGAAAATAGACGACAAGCTATAAGGAATTAATTTCAGGAATACGAATTCTCATTGCTGAATATTATTTATCTTTTGAATCCTTTGAGAGTTAGTCAGCCGCGTAATATCTTTACGTTAAACCAAACATTCTACTGACAGGTATCTGTAAGTTTAATTTTTTGTTTATATATTTTTATTTACCTTCTAATTTGACTAAAAAGAGGGGTATTATATGTTTGACGCTAATGTCTGTCTGTCTGTCTGTCTGTGCCATCGTAGCTTTCGAACGGATGCACCACTTTCGATGCTGTCTTTTTTACGTAAAAGCAAGTTTCCTTGTGGTGGTTCTTAGCTATGTTTGTTGAAACACGGTTGGGCCTTTTAAAAAGTTATTTGGGGTTAACGCTTGTCTATGTTTTTGTAGTTTGGCAAATAATAGATGGCGCTACGCATATTTTTTCTACTATTTCGTTCGTCCAATATTTACTAGATGGCGTTTACATATTATTACTATTGAAAGTCGGGGTATTTAAGACTTATTGAGATTATAACAAACAAAAAGTAACTGTTAAACAATCGGCCTATGATGATAAAATAAAACATACTTAAAAAAGTAAAAACAATAATTTACTTTCTCCAATAAGCTTTTCAACTTATATGTTAACGATCTCATAGTTGAGCTCAGTAGTATGAGAGTCGGTTGCAGTGTGGATGGGGTTGTCATCAACAACATCTCATACGCGGACGATATGCTACTATTGGGGCCAACTACGGGATCTATCAACGATATGTTGAGGGTATGTGAGAAGTTCGCAGCCACGCACGGACTCTCATATAATGTAAAAAAGTGTGAGTACATGGTCTTTAAGGCCGACGGTAAGTGTCTTGAAAATACACCTATTGTAACCCTTAATGGGATAAATTTAAAAAGGGTTACCACTTTTAAATATTTAGGTCATGTTCTTACCGACGACCTTAAAGATGATGCTGATGTAGAAAGGGAGCGGAGGGCGTTGGCGATCCGAGGTAACATGCTGGCCCGTAGATTCGCCCGCTGTAGCGACCAAGTCAAGATAACTTTATTTAAGGCATTTTGTCAGGGTTTCTACACGGGTGGTATGTGGGTTAGTTGCACCAAAAGATCGCTAGATATTATCCGCGTCCAATATAATGATATTTTTAGAATGTTGCTGAGACTCCCCCGATTCTGTAGTGCTTCTGAAATGTTTGCGCAGGCTAGAACAGACGGATTTCATGCTGTGATCCGGAAAAAAATGGCATCATTGTTACGAAGAGTAAGGGCGAGTCACAACAGCATCCTAAAAACAGTGGCGGATAGACTGGATTCGCCAATAATGAGACACCTTGTGCAGGGGACCATGCCGGTGGCCCTATATGGTCAACTTTAAACCCAAAATGCTCTGTCTGCCCCATTAGGGATAAAGACGTCATAGTATGTATGTATGTTTAAAGGCAATGCCGTTCGGCCCTCTGCACATAGGACTCATTCATTCTATGTGCACAATAATCTGTATAGCTATAAGTACTAACATTAGTTTTAAGTTACTGTATACTAACAAAGTGGATCTTAGATATCTGAAATAAAGAATTGAATTGAATTGAAATAATCGTACAAGTATACATCATCATCGTCATCATTACCAGATCTTTTTGTCTCCACTGCAGGAGACGATCCTCACTAACGAACTTCTCTGTCCTACCAGAGCCATACTTGGCCAGAGCAGGCAGACGACTTGGCCTACACTCTCCACGCTGGTCAGATGGGTCGGCGAGGTCTCACTGATGTTTATAAGCTTTGTTTAGCTTGTATTCCTAAGTCGCCTTCTACGACATCCACGGGAGAACTTGGAGTGGCCCTATTCTACTCTGCCGGAAACCACACGGCCATACAATAATACAAAAGCTTTTTATAAATGTTGCCAACACCAATTGAAGAAGACTGGAGACTGATGAAGGCCTTTTGGTATGAATTTAATTGAAAAAAAATATTAAAAATAAAATGAATAACATTATCTGTTGTGAATAATATACTGAATGTATAACCATACATGTGGAAAAACGCAACTACAAAAATTTAAAAATGTATTTCGAAGTGGCATATACTCTGTTTCATTAACAAACCTATGTGATATTGAAAAACTTTGCAGACAGAGGGGCGTTAGCATTTTTCTCATCAATATTACGAATATAAAGGTGTCACTTTAACAAGTTTTCTGGAACTTCTAATAAAAATGTGCTACAACTCAACACACAACTTTTGTAATAAAAGTATAGAGATAATTTTATGTATCTATATAATGTTCAACTCCAACACCTTCAAGTACATGTATTTTTAGATATCTACAAATGTATTTGATATAGACATGCAAATTTGTAAAAATGCATTGTGTGAGCAAATGACGGAAAAAATAAAAACAGTTTTAAAAATAGATCCGTAATCATAAATACGAAATATGTATCTACATATTTCATAATATTGACTAAACAGTAAACATGGTATGTACCTTATATTAAAGTACCTACAGTACGTAAGTGATACAAGATATATAAAGTTAAATCTAAAAATTCATGGAAAAAGATGCACTATATCTGCACTACAATGGACCACTTTGTCTAGACGGCGTTGACACACATACAAAAATAGACATTTCCTTCGATCGGCCATTGATGTTTATAGAACAGAAACTTGCATGCTACTAATATTGCGAAAGTGAGTTTGTATATTTGTTTGTTTGGTTGTTACCTCTTCACGCTTAAACTACGGAACCGATTTGGATAAAATTTGGAATGGATACAGTTTAAGACTCGGGGAACGACATAGGGTAATCTGTATCCCGAAATTCCCACGGGGAGCGAAGCCCGCGGGTACAGCTAGAATTCTATAAAAACAATAAGGCATATTTAAAATTGTTAGAAACATCTAGTGGCTAGATGATTCTTAGCGCAAATTATTAAATATAAGGAACATTCGCATTTTTTTTAGAATATAGGATAAAGGTACACCTACAGGTTATATGTCAGAATTATAATTTACATTCAGTTGTGTTCTAGTGGTGTTCTAGCATGCAAACCAATTACAGGAGAACAAAGCATTCTTAGAATATGTAAAAATAGGCAGCAAGTAGTAAAGGTTTATGTTATAGTTTAGTTTTATTTCTATTAACCATATTCTTGTTCTTTTTCTTATTTCTTATCAAAGTCTAGAATTTCCAAAAAAAAGTATACTTCGTTATTAAAATTAAAATTTTATAATTTAAATATTACGCTTACATAATGAAATTAATTTACCATGCATTACCGTTGAGATGACTATACTTTTATTATAATTTATATAACGAGTCATGTTTGATGTCCAGGTCATATTATGTCTCATATAATTATGTAGAATTTGATTGTTATGACATGTATATAGGTATTTATTCTTGAAATAAGATGTAAATACGGAGCCAGATTAAATAGCTTACATAACTTGACAGTCTAATTTAGAGCATTTTTTGAAAAATTTTGTTATTAGATTTTTTTTAGTTCAGAATCATATTGAGAAAGATAGAAGTGTACTCGCAGTTAGAAAAAGTTCAGTGTCTGTTATAACTTCCGCAGTTTTGTCACGCACACCACGATATCTATCCGCCCAAGAAAAGAAAATAAGGAAACGGAAATGAAATTAGCTAAGAAAAGGTTTATAGATACCATAAAACTTCTGGACCCGGAAAATTATATTAAATATAAAGGCTTCGTTACAATGCGTTAAAGTGCAAATTAATTCACGAGAAGTAAATATAAATGTATAGGTACGTATGTTGACTTTGTTATTATGATAATTACGTATCTATACCATATAAGCGTAAGTTAATATTTATCCACTTTGTAAAGGCATCTAATATAATTATTACACCTTAGTGTAAAACACTGTGGAGCTTACATCATAGCAACATAGGTAAACTTTTAGAGGTATATTGATGCGTAATATTTTTCATTTACCAAGTAGCATGACTTACAGTTAAAATTTCATACACCTAACCTCATAGAGATTTTTTTTAAACATTTATTGTCTCATTGTCAGTGCAACGGTCTTCCCCAGAAACCATCCTGATTTAGCGCGACATGCGGTCAATTCCTCTCTATACATTGCCATCAATCCATCGTTCCCTATATTTATTCTAATAAAATAAAATGACACGACACAATATCCTACAGTTTGTAGCATGTAAGTATGTATGTGATTTGGTGGAAGTATAATGACCCAAAAACAAAACATAGCGACAAACACGACACGCCGAAAACCAAGGCAGCAGATTATGTGACATATTGACTGTGAGTCACGTACTAAGCTTTATTATTTGCCTCACTCTCATATAATGAACCACATCGCAGCTTTACGCTGTTTATTTGTCCTGCTTACTTGAATACCGTTGTTCCGCTATGGTTTGGAATAACACTATATAAGACAAAATGTTTTTATGTATACTACTGTATAACAACCACTAATAATTATTATTATTTATTCAAAGATCCTTATTTTTTATAATTTATAGTAGTAATCATCATCATTTGAGCTGCAAGAAATCCAGTCAAAAATGACCGATTTAAAGCAGGCGTACATAAATCTAACTATTAACAATATATACTTAGGAAAACAAGCTAAACAAAGCTTATAAACATCAATCAATGAGACCTCTTCAACGCATCTGGCCAGCGAGGAGAATAGGCCAATGTTCTCTGGCTGCTCTGGCCAAATTTGGCTCTGGTAGTAAAGAGGTAAGATAAGATTTAGGTTAAGATATATATTTTTTACGGTGACGTTACAAGTAACTTGAACAAGTTACAAGTTACACACTTCGCTTAATTTGCCTTATTTATCAACGGGCATCAAGTGAATAGCAACGATGAGACAACGCATTTGTGGGAAATATGCTTGCTTGCAACGTAAAGGTATATTCGTAACCTGTATAGTCTGAAAAGTTATTTTCTTTTTACAATCTATATGAGTCCATTGTGAGATTAAATATGGAAACGCCAGGCAACTGAAGTGGCCCAGTGAGAGTGCGCATTACCTACTAGCGTTTTTGCAAGTAAAAGCGTGGACGTGGATGTGGTCCGCACTTGGACGGGCACAAACATTTCTCGAGCTCTCCGTAATGCGGACGGCACATATAAACCATTATCATCATTGTTAGGCAGTCATCAAACTGCCTCCGTGGTGTAGTGGTTAGAGCGTTCGGCTCATACCCGGAGGTCGCGGGTTCGATTTCCAGCGCGGGCAACGACTTTGTGTTGTTGTCCTAGTTTGGTTAGGACATTGTAGGCTGATCACCTGATTGTCTGATAAGTAAGATGATCCGTGCTTCGGAGGGCGTTAAGCCGTCGGTCCCGGTCACTGTCTTTGACTTTGGTCGTTACCTAAAACCACGTCAGAGGCCTTTAAGGCGGTTTAAAAACTCTGACACTAGTGTTAGATACTAACACACACGATAAGAAAGAAGAAAGATCAAGATACGTATAATGCCTTTACGCAGCCTGAACCAATGTTGGCACCACCAAAATCGGACACTAGTGTGTCACTTACACACACGAAAATAACAAACAAGGAATTATATTAGAGGCCTTAAAGGACTTTTTGCGAATTTAAACAGTTTGACTGCAAACAATGAATGTTGTGACCGTCGTGGCGTAATAATTAATCAAATATTTCCTTCAAAATTGAACATAGAGAAATTAAAATTCAATAGTGACATACCGCTATGAAGAGCTTACAATTTTTTTTTTAGAATCTCGTCACGTTCTACGCTAGTTCCACGCGTTATTTGCTCTACCCTTTATTGAAGTACGTCGAACGCCTGACTCCTAAAGCCTGACGCTGTTTACCTGCCCTATTTACCAACGCGACGTTCCCATACTATCGCTAGCTATCGTGAATAAAAACTATGAATCAACATGTTACAGTGTAACATCATTATTAGTTGATTTAAAAATTTAAAGTTTTTTTAAAGTGTTGATTTTTTAATGGGGAAACCGTAATTAAAATAGATTTTCATATTTCCATGACGTTTGTTTGTTTGTTAAAATTAACAAAAAAGTTAGGTACTTATTTAACTTTTTTGTTAATTATAACCAAGAAATACGACCAACCAACCACCAGTTTTATGTTTGAGAAACCAAAAAACAAGGACAGTTTATCTTTATTTTTTATTTGTTACAGACACAGATATAATAGAATATACAATACATATATTCTATTATATCCACATATATATGATTTATACATTCCTATATTCTTATGTGTAAATACCATATAGGATCCTTGACAACACCTCATACCAGCGTAGATAAATTAAATTAATTGGAGAAAAGACACATGTGAACTTTTTTCTTGAACAGATATTTGTTCGAAATTGTTTAAATTGTTTTTTTTTTCGTAACAATTTCGTAGTTTTACCTTTGTTTAAAAGGTCAGAAAGCTATTTGCCCCTGAAAAAATTCCCGGGGCTCTACGAATAAATCTTGCTCGACTTTTTGTTTAATTAATATTCATTGTATCTCTCCCAAAAAATGTGCCCGCCGTAATTTATACTAAAATAATCACAAAAAAATGAAGACAGATGCAGAATGCCAAATGGAAATGTTGAGAACCTTGATGAAATAAATTTTTAAATGTTTAAGCTCTTCCTTTTACTTGATTAAAGACTATATTAAGATTTTGTTTAAGTTGTTTTATAATACATATATAATTTATAATGTATACTCGTACATAATTATGCAACGCGAAAGTTCAAAGTAAAATTTAATTCTGAGATCGACGATAATAATGAATAGATGCGTTCTCTTCTAAATAATACTATCTAATATGATAACTAAAGTGTATTGTCATGAGCGATTGCTATTTAAAAGACCGTTGCATAAAATAAGAGTAGATCATTTATTTGCATCTCTCGACATATCCAGTCTAATTAAATTTGTCTTTAAACCAAAATAAATTCTTTTTGCGTATTTATTGCTAGCCAATGATGGATGAGTGTTTTCAGATTAGAAAAAGAAATTAGATAGTTTAAAAAATGTATCTGAAATCAAGTTCATATAAATAGAGATACTTACTTAAACGCAATTTTTACACGATCGTGGAAAGATCGTGCTAAATTTGCGTTGAATATTCCACAATGTAATGTTTTATCTCCACAGCTACGAGCTTCAAGGAAAAGCACCAAGATTGTAAAACTTTGCTAAGTTATTGCGTTGTCGTCACCTTTTAGAAAATTGGATATTTTCCTTAGAATATACTGTATTTTATGTTAATATAAAATACTTAACAAAGTGCGTATATGCTAGTATGTGCTTTATTTGGTAATTTTTAAGAAAGAATAAGAATACACACTTTGACACTTTAACTGTATGGGAGCAACACTAAAAAAATTTTTTTTCAATATTATATTTTACCAATTTTTCGGCATAATTAATCGACACGCACTTGAGTTATTATTTGTGTTTTTTATTTATGATTTATTTTTGTGATATTTTAAAGGATAAAGTTTTGTCATGTCGGCAGTAGCTGACTATACGTGAGTAACCCGTTCTCTAAGTATAATAATGACTGTATCTCACGTTAGTTTAATTCAAAGAATATAAAGTTTTGTATAATTCAAATGTCATAACACTCACAACCTCACTCATACCACACATTATGAACAAAGTTCAAAATGACATCGTGTATTCTCATTACACACGTGGTTTTAACACTAAATTACACCGAGAGACCTGCTTAATGCGTCGCACATATGAACTGTATTTCATATGTAAATGAAATTCGCTGCAAATGCATTTACGTGGAGTATCACGGTGAGTGGAAAAAAGTAATGTCTCTTTAAGAGCAACTTACTGTTATTAAATAGAGAAAGAGTATTTTGCACATTTACATTAAAAAAAAATGTTTCGAAAATGAGAATACAGATTTTTGAGACCGGGACACAACAACGACTGAAGCTACTCGGTCAATATATGCTTCTTATATACTCTTTATACAAAATGACTTGGAAAACATCTTAAAATAAACGTTCCGTTAATTGATTGTTCGCTGAATAATGTTTCGGTAAAACGAACCATCAGTTAAATGACTATACTCATTTAACTAGTAATGACCAGTCGACATATAAATATTCTCTAAATTAAATGATCGGTTGCACGTCATCTGGGAAACATAATTCCATAAATAGTGTTTCTGAATGGCATAGGGAACCCCTTTTTTAATGAGTACCAGGAAGAAGCCCCGAAAAAAAATTTGCTTGACATATGCGCCATATTGAGTAAAATGGCCACGACAGATGAAAGGATATAATAAATGCACTAAGTACCTATTCATATTATTATTATCATTTGTTTATTAACTCTATGCAAACATATTAATAATCTTTCTTTGTCATTTTCAGCCAAAAGCGCATAAATCTTGTGTACTTGCTTTTTCTAAACGATTGCGTAAGAAACCAATGGCCTCTGGAGCAGAAAGGATCTTAAAACTTACAGGTAGTCAGGTATCTGAGTAAAATTGCAAGACAACGCTGAATACGAGCACTCATAAGTACATGCCTCTTCCAATCAGTCATTCCAGAAAGCCTATAATTTTTCCCACGCAAAACGGGACCTGCGAATTCGAGCCTCATCATTCATCGTTTCAGCCGCAAATTCGAGCCTAATTGCGGAAAACTGTCCTCGAGGGAAGTAAGTAAGAAGTAAGCCTAGGATAGGCATTTATTCCGCAGTGGACTTCTAGCAACGGAAGGATAATGTTAAATATTACAATATTACTTACATATAAAAAGGTAAAAAGTACCCGTAACCGAAGGGCATGTATGAAGAGATTGATGAGTTTAGATGAAGTAAAAGAGGTTTGTTAGGATCGTAGCAAGTGGAGGTCCATAGTCTTTGCCTACCCCTGTGGGAAACAGGCGTGATATTATGTATGTATGTACTTACATATAACACGGCGTAGATATGTCATGTGGTGGGTACACGAGAATGGGCGGCGATGGAGCTGGAGAAGGGCTGTTCTTGCGTCTCCGAGCTACGAACACTCCCGCCATCACGATCAGCAATACTAAAGCTGCGCTTACGCCGCCCAATGCCACTAGCGCTACCTCTGTGTAATAACAATAATAATATTAATTTATTTCGGTCAACATTCAACAACATATTATTTTTAGTAAAAAAAAACTTAGTTTAGTGTTAATAGTGCGTTTATACATTTATTCAAAATTAGGTAAGATTCAAATATATTAATTAATAAAAATTACAAAAATGCACAATTATCTAACAAATTAACTTAAAAACAAATTAAAACTAATAGAAATTCGATATCTTGACGTTCGAAAGCACAGTTTTGTTAAGCGTGTCCCAGGGTTCGATTAGATACAAATATTTTTATCTAAGCGTAAAACTCATACATTTACGTTTTTTATCTACCTGTCTATCTCACGGGATATATTAATCATCGCAAATGGATGAGCTATCAATCATAAAATAGGGAGTAAAGGCTGACCCATTTAGCGAGCGGTCGCAAGTCGACAAAAACAAGTTATGAAAACTGGTGCGTTTCATGATATTTGATCTAATTTAGTTTATGTGATTCCTTATCCGGTTAGTGTAAAATCATGAATCACATTCCCTCGATTGGATTTGTCGATCTGCGTCTTATAAGAAGCAGGTACATTTTAAGTTTTTTTTTTGCTTTACCAGCATGAAAATAAAATACTTTATATATATTAGAATAAATCTACTAAGGGTCCTCCCCGCGCTAGCGACCTTGAAAACACAAAAAAATTAATTTCTCTTTCTGTAAGTGAGATTATCAGAAACCCTCGTACAACTTTTTAGCTAGTATCCTTAAGTTTCATTCAGTTGTACGAGGGTTTCTAATAATCTCACTTACAGAAAGAGTGGTAAAGACGTGTAAATAGTCCCTACTTGGGTTTGTGATCGCTCACTAAGAGTGAAAATACCTAAAGGTATCTCACAGCGTTGTAAAAGGGAAAATGAGAACTGCTTTCGATTTACTTATGTGACTATGGCTAGCACTGACCTGGAATATCGTCTTCGTTCCCAACTACTCCCAGGATCTGCTGCAGGCACTTCTGGAAACTTCGGAGGCGTGGGTCGGGTTTGACGAGCACGCGGTCGGCTTCACACAAAAGTCCAGTACACGAAAGTCTAGAGTCCTCACTAACACCAATTCACAAAATAAATGGAGACGAACTCCACAGCGTCGCAAGGGCGGCGAAATCCCAAAACCGGGAAGGAGAAAAATGTGCAAAACGGGCTGCACACTGCGGCGGTCGGCGCAATAGCCAAAGGAAGAATGCATAACTTCTTCGAGAAGTCTTTTTGAGTGACCAAAACTGTCACCCCTAGTGCCATCTCTCGGTTTCATTGAGAACTACAACGAACCCAGAGGCCAGCACACAGCACACATAGTAATCGAAAAGCAGTTATAAAAATTATCTGTTAATTAGCGTATCAATGTTTATGCAAAAAAGAAAAAACAGATGGCGCTAACGCGTCACCATGCACCCCGCCTTGGAACATCGCAGGATGTTTCAAAACGAACGAAAAGTTAAATAAGGAGATAACTACATGAGTATATAGCGAAATTATTCTGAGATAAATATTTATTATATGTTATTAAATATAGCGACTTAAACTAATTTATGTACTAAACGCGTAAAATTTTAAGGGAGTTTATTGTGTAGGTATCGGATATAATTTAGTTACGGCGCGTTTATAAATGCCACTTTGAGTTTTGACAGTTGCTACTCGAACGACGTTATCTGAACCCTTATAGACGTGAGTAATTATTCCTAATTGCCAATTCAATGGAGCTGAATTTTCCTGTTCAACCAGAACAACTGTCCCTATCTCTACCGGCTTATCTGGAGTAGCCCATTTTTGTCTGACTTGCAACGTATGCAGGTATTCGAGGTGCCACTTCTTCCAGAAGGATTGCACCATGCTATCGAGTAATTTCTTACGATCTAACAAACTTAACTGCTGGTTCGAAAGATCAGAAGCAGGTAAATACTGCAGCGGAGTGGACATTAAGAAGTGTGCGGGAGTTAGAACTTCAGGCTGCGGGTCCGAAGATATTAAACTTAAGGGACGAGAGTTCAAGATACACTCTACTTGCGCTAAAACTGTTTGTAACTCTTCATACGTAAGCAACTGGTTTCCAATCACCCTGTATAAGTGCGTTTTCATGCTTTTTATGTTCCCTTCCCAGATCCCACCGAATGAAGGAGATCTAGGAAGTATTGTTTTCCAGTCCACCCTACGAGACAATAGCTCAGTGGATAGTGCGTCTTTATAGGTAGAACTTGCTAAAAAACTATAAAGTTCGTCTAATTGTGCCTTCGCACCAATAAAGGTTGTCGCGTTATCAGAATATATGCAAGATACTGGACCGCGGCGAGAAATGAAGCGTTTAAACGCGTTTAAGAAACTGTCTGAAGTCAGACTTGTGACTAAGTCAATATGAATAGCCTTTGTGACTAAGCAAATAAATAGTACAATATACGCTTTTTGCGAATGTTGACCTCTGCGTCGAAAAGGAGTAAAACGCACGGGTCCTGCGTAATCGCAACCAGTGTGGACAAAGGCCTTGGTCACTTCTGTCACCCTGTACGACGGAAGGTCAGCCATTATAGGCGTAGGATGAGAAGGATTCAGTTTGAAACAAACGTTACATTTCCGACATTTGGACCTAATAACAGTTCTGGCATCTAATATCCAGTAGCGCTGACGTATGATAGACATAAGAAGTCCAGGTCCAGCGTGACAATTAAAAACATGTGAATGTTGTATTAGTAGATCAACAATGTGATCGCGTTTTGGAAGTAAAATTGGATGCTTAGCTCCATATGGAAGCATCGATTTAGAAAGTCTACCTCCTATACGAAGGATCCCTTCAGCATCTAAGAACACTGCCAAGTTCTGCAGCTTTTTTGAAGGTAACTTCTCAGTTTTGAGCAGTTTGATATCTTCAGCGAAATGTATTGATTGGACAGCAAGAATTAGCGCCTTTTCAGCGGCTGTTAATCCTACTACAGAACGAGGTTCTATTTTTAGTTTAGGTTTCGCGAATTTGAGAACATACGCTATGATGCGTAGTAATTTTTCCCATGAAGAGACTCGTTGTGCTAATGCACACAAGAGTGGTTCCTCAACATGCGTTGTAACAGTCATCACATTTGACTTATGTTCAGGTAAACTATTACAATTAGCGGGAGAAAATGGTTTGATAGGCCATTTCTCAGAAGAATTGTGGATCCAAGTAGGACCATTCCACCACAGATCGTGGTTTAACAGTTGCGATGGTAGCATACCACGAGAAAGACAATCGCTCGGGTTGATGGCTCCAGCGATATGATAAAAGTGTTTAGCCTCTAAATTTTCTTGGCATTGAGCTACCCTATTACTAACAAACACTGACCATCTATGCGGGAACGAGTGAACCCATGATAAAGCAATGGTGGAGTCGGAAAATGCAAATATATCAACAATGGGCATGCGTTCAGCAAACGTGTCGCGTACTACTTTTATTAGTTTTGACATGAGTAAAATAGAACATAATTCAAGTCGAGCGAGAGTTGTAATCTTCGTTGGACTAATTTTCGATTTTGCACAAAGAAGACGCGTTTGAATAACACCAGAGGGATAAGTACAATGAGCATAAATTACAGCACCTAGGCCATTTATACTGGCGTCACTGAATGCGACAAGACGCAGCTCACACTCGATTTCCACTCCAACGTGCCGAGGGATCTTTAAAGTGTTCAATAAGTGCATCTCTTGTGCAAGAGCTTGGAAGCGGGTGCGTATGTGCTCTGGTGCAAGGTCGTCCCAATCACTCTTGCAAAGCCACAACTCTTTTATAAGTAGCTTAGCTGCGAGTACGACAGGTGCAACCAGTCCGAGCACGTCAAACAATCTGGCCACAAAAGAAAGAATATTTCTTTTAGTGCATTTTTCAGCAATCGCGGCGGTAGTAAAAAAGAATTTATCTTCGCAAGGATCCCACGAAAGACCTAAAACTTTTGAAGAACTATTACTTGAGTCAAATTCAAGCGACATACGATGTGAATCAGGAAGTGAATCGAGAAGCTCAGGACAGCTACTGGACCATTTCACAAGGTCAAAGTCACCTGCTTTGAACAAACTTATTAAATCGCGAGCTAACTTTGTAGCGGTTAATTTATCTGTGGACGAATGAACGAGGTCGTCCATATATAAGCAGGTTTCAGCCACTTTGGCTGCTTCAGGATAGTGCGAGCTCATATCAGAAGCTAACTGCTTCACTGTACGTAGAGCTATGTAAGGACTAGACTTGAGGCCAAAGGGTTGCCTGTTAAAAACAAAGGTGCGTATTTTCTGTGAGTCATTAAACCTAAACAAAATGCGTAGGTATTTACGTTGTTCTATCGGAACTCCTATACGTAAATAGTGCTGTTTTATATCTGCGTTCATAGCGATAGGAAACATCCTAAAATTTAATAATAATAAAAATAAGTCAGCCTGTAGATTTGGGCCGATGTGTAACACATCGTTAAGAGAAAGTCCAGTGTGTGTTTTAGCACTGGCGTCTAATACAATACGCGGTAACGGCTTATCAGGACGTACCACGGCGTGGTGCGGTATATAATAACCATCTGAGGTTAATTCAGAATCATCGACTGGGCTGAGATACCCATTGTCAATATAATCTTGAATTACTTTGTTGTAATTCTCGCGTACAAGAGGCGTTTGGCGTAGTTTACGTTCAAGAGATATAAAGCGGCGGTAAGCGGTGGCATACGAATTGCCAAGTTCAGCAGGATCTCTGCTGAAAGGTAAAGCGACGGAAAAACGACCGGAATCATCGCGGCTCACGGTCGATGTAAAAATATTTTCACACTCTGTCTCTTCAGGGGACAGCAAACGTTTTGTGGGCACTTCTTCTAATTCCCAAAACCTTTGCACTAAATCATTTAGTGCTAACGCGGTAAATGACGCGGCGACGGAAAGAACTTCGGCACGTGGGCAATCTCCCATAAAAACATAACCAAACGTTGTTAGTATAGCGGGCGGTGCGCGCGGACCACAGTCCACCTTATCTCCTAGGTATACATATGGGAAGAGCTGTGCGCCCAACACTACATTAATGTCTCCCGGGACATTCCAACTTAAGTCGGCAAGTTGTAACTTACGAGTGTTGAATTCCCTGCAATCAATAAATCGCGACGGCAATTGATCTGTAATACGTTCCACAACCAATGCATGAATAGTGTATTTTTTATCTGGGTAGACTCGTGATTCTATGTCAAAATAAACATAGCCTAAAATAGGACTAGCGTTAGAACCAACACCCTTGACGAATGAATTGCTTATTGGCGTTATCGGTAAATTCAATGAACGGCAACATTCTGTTGTTATTAAATTATTCTGCGAGGCGCTGTCAATCAAACAACGAATAACATATTTTTTACCAACACTATCTTTGGGGCGCGCATATACTTGAGCAGTTGACAGAATAATATCACCTGTAAAACTAGACGCATACGACTGGGAACGCGTAGGTATTTCGACATTCGAAGATGCGCTCTCGTGCGACATCACCGCGGCAACAGAATGGGTAATATCATTAATATCGTTATGCACGGGAACGGATCGAGAAACAGACGCGGCGGCGCACATAGGCGCGACGGCGCCAGCGGCGGCGACGGGAGAAGAAGCAGCGGCTTCGGTACCTACAACTGGGCGAGATTTGTTATCACTATGATTTCCGAAGTGTAATAATTTATGATGTTTTTTCTGACAGAAACAGACGGACGTACTTTTACAATCCGGTAGCGTATGTAATGTACTCAAACAGTTAACACAACCGTGTTTCGATTTAATATATTCGTATCGAGTTTTAGCATCTCGCATGCTCCTAAACTGTGGACAATCGTATAGATGTCTATGTTCGCTTTTAGCGCATAAGCTACAACCTGTACGAACATTCGTATCGGCTACAAACGACTTGTAGGTATGCACGGTTTGATCGCGTGATTTAGTAGCAGGCGGCTTGCTCACATATAGCGAGTTACGGGGATTGGAGCGCTCCAATATTTTAGCTTGATCTTGTACAAAGGTGACCAGTTGTTGCGTTGTAGGTATCTTGTCATCTCGAACGGATAATTCAAATGCTTGAATAGTTTGAGCATCCATCTTTCTTAAAGCGCATTGAAGCATAACAAAGTCTGTCAAATCGGGTAAATCTAATTCTTTGAGTGCGGAAAATGACGCGGAAAATTTCGAAATAAAGGAATCGAGTGCGTGTGCATTATGAGAACAATTTTTTAAATCTAAAATATTATTTAAATAAAATGCACCTAAGGCACGTTTATCTTGGTACTTTTTAACTAAAGTGTCCCATAGTATTTGGTATGTCTCTCCTGAAGGTACTATACCGGCAGTAAATTTTAATGCGTCATGCGTTAATTTAGAAATTAAATATTGCACGCGTTGCGAGTCAGACAATTGTTGATTCAAGTGTACATTGGCTTTAAAGGACTGATAAAAAATATTCCAATTTTCTGGGCGTCCGTCGAAACTCGGAATAACCAACGGTTGTAATTTCATTACTAACTTGTTCGAGTCACTCGCACTATGTGAACTCGGCTTAATACTCGCATCAATTTTATTACGTGTGCGCTTAATTCGCGTGTACAAGTCTTCAAATGAATCTAAACAAGCGTAATCTGGTTCCTCGTTAGGTTTTAACAACAATTTCCGTTTATTTATTTCATCTACAATAGATGCGAACCTTTCCCGCCAGTCATCAATAATTTCTGATTCTGACATAAAATTTTCATTTGTTCTCGACGAAGAATCGTAAGAAACGATTTTCTTCGAAGTATCATACAAGCGATTAATACGTTGAAATAACGTGTCTCTTTTTTTAAGCAATAACATTAACATAACTTCACTATCTCCTGATTTTTCTGTCATGATTGCGATGTAAAAATTGAATCGAATAAAGTAGGTAGGTAGATATGCGGTGCGTGCGTGGTGCGGTGCGTAGCGGAAAGTAGATATTTGTTTAAATGCAGCGAATGAACGGATTATAACCAACAATAGGTTAAATCTATTATGCTAAACTTAAAAATGAATTTACACATGAAATGTGAAAATGGGCGGCGGCTATGCAAAATGGCGTCGATAGAAAAAATGCGTTTTATGGTTATAAAAACGTGAAATATGCGAAAATAAATATGCTGGAATGATATCCAGGCTCTGAAGGACCAATTTTATGGTAAAGACGTGTAAATAGTCCCTACTTGGGTTTGTGATCGCTCACTAAGAGTGAAAATACCTAAAGGTATCTCACAGCGTTGTAAAAGGGAAAATGAGAACTGCTTTCGATTTACTTATGTGACTATGGCTAGCACTGACCTGGAATATCGTCTTCGTTCCCAACTACTCCCAGGATCTGCTGCAGGCACTTCTGGAAACTTCGGAGGCGTGGGTCGGGTTTGACGAGCACGCGGTCGGCTTCACACAAAAGTCCAGTACACGAAAGTCTAGAGTCCTCACTAACACCAATTCACAAAATAAATGGAGACGAACTCCACAGCGTCGCAAGGGCGGCGAAATCCCAAAACCGGGAAGGAGAAAAATGTGCAAAACGGGCTGCACACTGCGGCGGTCGGCGCAATAGCCAAAGGAAGAATGCATAACTTCTTCGAGAAGTCTTTTTGAGTGACCAAAACTGTCACCCCTAGTGCCATCTCTCGGTTTCATTGAGAACTACAACGAACCCAGAGGCCAGCACACAGCACACATAGTAATCGAAAAGCAGTTATAAAAATTATCTGTTAATTAGCGTATCAATGTTTATGCAAAAAAGAAAAAACAGATGGCGCTAACGCGTCACCAAAGAGAAATTAATTTTTTTGTATTTTCAAGGTCGCTAGCGCAAGGAGGAGCCTTAAAACAATGACAAGATTAGATCAAATTAATCATTGTATGATTTGCCATGTGATGTGCCGTGTGGTTTTCGGTAGAGTAGCTAAGGACCTCTCAAAATCTTCCTGTGGATTTCGTAGCAAGCGACTTCGGAAACACAAGCTAAACAAAGCTTATAAACATCATGAGGTCTCTCCAACCCATCCGGCGTGGAGCGTGGAGAGTGTAGGCCAAGTCCTCTGGCTGCTCTGGCCAAGTGCGGGTCAGGTAGTACAGAGAGGGTCGTGCTCCTCAGTGGAGACTAAAAAACACTAGATAATTATGAATCTATGATTAAATTGAATTAAAAAACTGCATAAAAAGTAAATTTGAAAAGCCTGTTTTATAAAACTTTCAAAACAACTGGTAGTTATCGTTGTTACTTCGATAAAACTTTGCACGACTTTAAACTTACAACACGCACCTGCGGCTACTTAATGTTTGAGTATCCTTTCTGAACTTTTCTCTTTCCTTGTATATGGAAAAGGTTCTATGCAGATATGACATATTGAAGGAAAACATAGAAGTAAAGTGATATCTTAGCTTTGTTTTGCTTGCCGGATGTGGGTTAAGCCCACGTAAGGTCACAATATTTTTAAGCAGTATTTTTAAACCAACAGGTATGTTATCATCAATGTCAACGTTGATAGTAATAGATTTAGGGCTTAAATATCAATTTGTAAACTCCATGTTATACAATGTACGTTTTTTTTAAGTTAAATAAATAAATATATAGAGACAAATTACACTGATTGAGTTAGCTCCAAAGTATGTTCGAAACATGTGTTATGGGATACTAACTCAACAATACTATATTTTATAACAAATTTCTAATATATAGATAAAAAATCCAAGACTCAATTTGAAAAATACCTTTTTCAAGCCCTGTCTGGGTGGCGAACAAGCATGGCGACAACTACAAATAATATACTAAATATAAATAAAATGGTAGTAAGAGGAATGGTAGCTCAAAATAAAACTTGAAGTAATTTTATTCGGAGTGAATTTCAAGATGTTAAATGTTTGATTTTCGCTCTCTTTTCATACAATATTACTATCACAGGCAACATTCCAAAAAAATTGGAAAACAAATAAAACCAGTATATGGCGGATCAGCCGTAACATAAAGTCATTACGAGCATGGAAATATGATGCGACACCATTAATATTTTTATGAGCTCATTAAATTAACGATTCCTCGTTGAAAGGCTCATAATTATTTGTTATGAATATCATTTGATTCTAACATATTTTTAGAAAATATCCTAACCTATAATTTCCAAAAATATGTTACAGTCAAATGTTAATTATAACAAACCATTATGAAACTAAAATATTACGTAGACGAGTGTTTGTAAGTTATTTACGAGGAAATTATGTAGGTATATAATAATAACCTTCAATACTATTTTAAAACAAATTAAACGGTAGTATTCAAACTAGGTTGTTCGTTCAATATTTATATCCATTCCAAAATAAGGCGAATACTAGGCAGAATTAGCGCCATCATTTGAAATAAATTGTTTAATGTTAAATGTAGTGTTATTAAACATTTTGCAAATCTGTTAGATGACAACAAGTCAAATCAAACACTTTTTCCAAGTATCAAAACAAACATCTTTAATAGAATTTGTAAACACGTATGAAAATTACAAAATGAAATTGCTTTTTGGCGTGAAAATGCGCTCTTATTAAATCTCTTATTATTTCATTTTGCATAAATGAATCTAAAATCATGTTGAAAATAGATATGATTAATGAAAAGTGACACTATTTCGTGACGTTCTATTTTATGAAATTTACCAAATAATTTATTATTGACCGAATCATTTACCCAAATGTTAAGCTTTAGGTAGACCTTTAAATTATTTGATGAAAATATCAAAAGTAGTCCGTCTAACTTTAAAACCCCTTTTTTTGCTAACTTCTGGCGAAATCAGGTTTGAAAACTAGAAGGACTTACTTTATTATATATTATAATATATAAACCTACAGTTACCTCAACGCAAGGTAGAGGTAGTTCCAAAAGTGGGACCCACTTCCGTATCGGCTCCTCAAAAGGCGTCTGACGACCAGGATGGCTTCATCAAGGTGGAAAAGAAGCGGAAGAAGCCCAGTCCAAGCCGTAACAAGTGCGGTACTGCGCTCAGCGGCCCAAATATGCTCCTGCGTGCTGCCGTGCCTACGACCTTGCTCTATGTGTCCCGCCTACATTACTCAACTAAGATCGAGGAGTTGGTGGAATACATGAGAGTAAAGACTCATTTCACCCTGAGGGTAGTGAAGTTGGAATCGCGTCACAACGTGAGTTTTAATTCATACGTGGTGCGAGTTCCAACTGCTCAGCTGGCGACCTTCACCAAGGAAGATTTCTGGCCGAAGGGTGTCGTGTTCCGGAAATATCGCGGACGGTTACCTGACACCAGCAAACAGTGCAATGCGTCACAAAAACAATAAATAGTTAATTTTTATTATATTATATATATTTTAGGCTAAGGTATATATTATATAATTATATCTATGCTAGTCTGTAAGGTATTTATTCTATGGGCCTTTAATATTGTAAATAATATTATGTTGCCTGAAATAAAAATGATTTGATTTGATTTGATTTGATTTGATTTGATTACCACTGACTCACTCACTCACTGATTGACATGGTTGTTTGCCCTGTTGCGGGGTTGGTGGGGTTTAGGTTGATGTGTGGTCGTATAGAGGGTGCTCCAGTGAGTACCAGAAAAATCTGACATTTGAGGATTTGCAGAAACCTGATGTGGAAGGGGTACGGCCTGCGAAAACGGTTAGTGTTAGGGGTGTGATTTTTTTTCCAAAATGTAGGGGGTTGTAAGCAATTTGACGACCGTCATTTGTTTTTTTATTTTTTCCAAAATTCAAGATGGCCGCCATACAACGACAATTGTCCTCCATACAAACTTACCCATTTTCTGAACTGGAAACATATCTTAGCCTACCTCTATAGCCCCACGATGAACCGCGGGCTGCTTGCAGCCCGCGCAGCGCCCGAAAAGCTAGTTATATTATAATATATAAACATACATTACCACTGACTGACTGACATAGTTGTTTGCCCTGTTGCGGGGTTGGTGGGGTTAAGGTTGATATGTGGTCGTATAGAGGGTGCTCCAGTGAGTACCAGAAAAATCTGACATGTTGAAGATCATCAGATCCTGATGTGGAAGGGGTACGGCCTGCGAAAACGGTAGGGGTTAGGGGCGTGATTTTTTTTCCAAAATGTAGGGGGTTGCAAGCAATTTGACGAGAGTCATTTGTTTTTTTATTTTTTTCAAAATCCAAGATGGCCGCCATACATGCACAATTTTCCTCTATACAAATTTCATACAAACGGCCACTCCAAGTAACTAGGCGCAGCCAGAGGCCAAAAGCCAAAAGCAAAGGCCACCCCTGCGAGGCCGTAGGCCGAGCTGCGGGCGAGGGCGAAGCCCGAGCCACTTCCCCCTTCCTCTTGGATCCCCCCCCTAAGTAATCTTCACGAGGCCGAAGGGCGAGTGATGCGAGCCCGAAGGGCGAGCTGTGGGCGAGGGCGAAGCCCGAGCCACTCTCACAGCCCCCCCCCTTTTAACCCCCCCCCCGGAAGTAATTTTCACGAGGCCGGAGGCCGAGTGACGCGAGCCCGCAGGGCGAGCTGCGGGCTAGGGCGAAGCCCGAGCCACTTCCCCAAGCGCAGTCAAATTTTTTTTTTTTGAAAATCCAAGATGGCCGCCAAAAGTCAACTGCTTGCGATTTGCCTTAAAATCGATATATATATGTAGTTTGAGCCCAATAATCCAAATTTAATATTTTTTTTGGAATCCAAGATGGCGTCTAGAATTTAGAAAATTTAACTTATTCCGTTTATAACGTCTCACTGGGACTTCGTAGGGGTCTGAAATTTTGTACATGGGGGTAAGGCGCCCCGCGGAACTCGGAACTGGAATCAGATTTTAGATCCAAGATGGCCGCCCCCACACAAATTATGATGTTTCCTTTACTGACTGCAGTTTTTACCCATTTTCTCAACTGTACATGTTATTTAGCCTACCTCAAAAGCCGCACGAAAAACCGCGGGCTGCTTGCAGCCCGCGCAGCGCCCGGAAAGCTAGTTATAATATATAAACCTACATTACCACTCACTCACTGACTGACTGATTGACATAGTTGTTTGCCCTGTTGCGGGGTTGGTGGGGTTTGGGTTGATGTGCGGTCGTATAGAGGGTGCTCCAGTGAGTACCAGAAAAATCTGACATTTGAGGATTTGCAGAAACCTGATGTGGAAGGGGTACGGCCTGCAAAAACGGTTGGGGTTAGGGGTGTGATTTTTTTTCCATAATGTAGAAGGTTATAAGCAATTTGACGACCGTCATTTGTTTTTTTATTTTTTTCAAAATCCAAGATGGCCGCCATACAAGGACAATTTTCCTCCATACAAACTAACCCATTTTCTGAACTGGAAACATATCTTAGCCTACCTCAACAGCCCCCGATGAACCGCGGGCTGCTTGCAGCCCGCGCAGCGCCCGAAAAGCTAGTTATAATATATAAACCTACATTACCACTCACTGACTCACTCACTGACAGAGTTGTTTGCCCTGTTGCGGGGTTGGTGGGGTTTAGGTTGATGTGCGGTCGTATAGAGGGTGCTCCAGTGAGTACCAGAAAAATCTGACATTTGAGGATCTGCGGAAATCTGATGTGGAAGGGGTACGGCCTGCGAAGACGGTTGGGGTTAGGGGTGTAATTTTTTTTTTAAAATGTAGGGGGTTGCAAGCAATTTGACGACCGTCACTTGTTTTTTTTATTTTTTTCAAAATTCAAGATGGCCGCCATACAAGGACAATTTTCCTCCATACAAATTTCATACAAACGGCCACCCCAAGTAACTAGGCGCAGCCAGAGGCCAAAAACCAAAAGCAAAGGCCACCCCCGCGAGGCCGAAGGCCGAGCTGCGGGCGAGGGCGAAGCCCGAGCCACTCCCCCCTCCCCCTTGGATCCTCCCTAAGTAATCTTCACGAGGCCGGAGGCCGAGCGATGCGAGCCCGAAGGGCGAGCTGCGGGCGAGGGCGAAGCCCGAGCCACTCCCACATCCCCTTCCCCCCCCTCCCCGTAAGTAATTTTCACGAGGCCGGAGGCCGAGAGTCGCGAGCCCGTAGGGCGAGCTGCGGGCGAGGGCGAAGCCCGAGCCACTTCCCAAAGCGCAGTCCAATTTTTTTTAATTTTTGAAAATCCAAGATGGCCGCCGAAAGTCAACTGCTTGCGATTTGGCTGAAAATCGATATCTATATGTGGTTTGAGCCCAAAAATCCAAATTTAATATTTTTTTTGGAATTCAAGATAGCGTCTGGATTTTAGAAAATTTCACTTTTTTCGTTCATAACGTCTCACTGGGACTTCGTAGGGGTCTGAAATTTTGCATGTGGGGGTAAAGCACCCCGCGGAATTCGAAACTGGATTCAGATTTTGGATCCAAGATGGCCGCCTCCACACATATTTTGATGTTTCCTTTACTGACTGCAGTTTTTACCCATTTTCTAAACTGGAAACATTTTTTAGCCTACCTCAACAGCCGCACGAAAAACCGCGGGTTGCTTGCAGCCCGCGCAGCGCCCGAAAAGCTAGTTATAATATATAAACCTACAATACCACTCACTGACTGACTGACTCATTGACATAGTTGTTTGCCCTGTTGCGGGGTTGTTGGGGTTTAGGTTGATGTGCGGTTGTATAGAGGGTGCTAAATGGAGTACCAGAAAAATCTGACATTTGAGGATCTGCTGAAACCTAATGTGGAAACGGTACGGCCTGCGAAAACGGTTAGGGTTAGGGGCGTGATTTTTTTTCCATAATGTAGAAGATTATAAGCAATTTGACGACCGTCATTTGTTTTTTGTTTTTTTTCGAAATTCAAGATGGCCGCCATACATGGACAATTTCCCTTCATACAAATTTCATACAAACATTCTAAGTAACTTGGCGCAGCCTGAGGCCGATGGCCGAAGGCGAAGCGCCCTCGCGTGGCCGCAGGCCGAGCTACGGAGCGAGGGCGAAGCCCGAGCTCTCCCTCCCCCCCCCCTTTGACCCCCCCCCCCCCTACAAGTAGTTTTCACGAGGCCGTAGGCCGAGTAACGCGAGCCCGAAGGGCGAGCTGCGGGCGAGGGCGAAGCCCGAGCCACTATCACAAAGCGCAGCGTCTTTTTTTTTTTTGGAAATCCAAGATGGCCGCCGAACGTCAACTGCTTGCGATTTGGCTGAAAATCGATATCTATATGTAATTTGACCCCAAAAACCTAAATTCAATATTTTTTTGGAATCCAAGATGGCGTCTGGACTTTAGAAAATTAAACTAACTTCGTTTATAACGTCTCACTGGGACTTCGCAGGGGTCTGAAATTTTGCATGTGGGGGTAAAGCACCCCGCGGAACTCGGAACTGGAATCAAATTTTAGATCCAAGATGACCGCCCCCACACATATTTTTATGTTTCCCATACTGACTGCAGTTTTTACCCATTTTCTGAACTGGAAACATGTCTTACCCTACCTCAACAGCCACACGAAAGACCGCGGGCTGCTTGCAGCCCGCGCAGCGCCCGAAAAGCTAGTTATAATATATAAACCTACAATACCACTCACTCACTGATTGACATAGTTGTTTGCCCTGTTGCGGGGTTGGTGGGGTTTAGGTTGATGTGTGGTCGTATAGAGGGTGCTCCAGTGAGTACCAGAAAAATCTGACATTTGAAGATCTGCAGAAACCTGATGTGGAAGGGGTACGGCCTGCGAAAACGGTTAGGGTTAGGGGTGTGATTTTTTTTCCAAAATGTAGGGGGTTGTAAGCAATTTGACGATCGTCATTTGTTTTTTATTTATTTTCAAAATCCAAGATGGCCGCCATACAAGGACAATTTTCCTCCATACAAACTTACCCATTTTCTGAACTGGAAACCTATTTTAGCCTACCTCAACAGACGCACGAAAGACCGCGGGCTGCTTGCAGCCCGCGCAGCGCCCGAAAAGCTAGTTATAATATATAAACCTACATTACCACTGACTGACTGATTCATTGACATAGTTGTTTGCCCTGTTGCGGGGTGGGAGGGGTTTTGGTTGATGTGTGGTCGTATAGAGGGTGCTAAATGGAGTACCAGTAATTTTCACGAGGCCGCAGGCCGAGTGATGCGAGCCCGTAGGGCGAGCTGCGGGCGAGGGCGAAGCCCGAGCCACTCCCACCAAGCAATGTGTTTTTTTTAATTTTGGAAATCCAAGATGGCCGCCAAAAGTCAACTGCTTGCGATTGGGCTGAAAATCGATATCTATATGTATTTTGAGCCGAAAAATCCAAATTTGACAGTTTTTTTGGAATCCAAGATGGCGTCTGGATTTTAGAAAATTAAACTTATTTCGTTTATAACGTCTCACTGGGACTTCGTAGGGGTCTGAAATTTTGCATGTGGGGGTATAGCGCCCCGCGGAACTCGGAACTGGAATCAGATTTTCGATCCAAGATGGCCGCCCCCACACATATTTTGATGTTTCCTTTACTGACTGCAGTTTTTACCCATTTTCTCAACTGGACATGTTCTTTAGCCCACCTCAACAGCCGCACGAAAAACCGCGGGCTGCTTGCAGCCCGCGCAGCGCCCGAAAAGCTAGTTACAGTTAATGATAGTTTATAAAAATAAAAATAAATCTATTTTATGCCTAACAATTAGCAAAATGTATTATCACCAAATTTACGATAAAACAATTTATTTAAAATGAGGGCGCTATTCCTGTGTAATCCTTTAAACTATCAGCATTAAATTAAAAATTAAATTAAAATTGTTTATTCATTAACAGTATTTTTACAAGCTGTATTTTGATCGAGGAATTCTTCTAAGTAAATAATACTTGTGTTAGAATTCCCCGCTCTCATTACAAGTTGACAGTTCGTAAGTATATATTAACTAATTGAAAATTGAAAATCCTCAGTATTTACAAAAATATTTTAAATTAAAATTAAAGTAATGTTAATACAACGTTTAAATTATATATTCATATCAGCATATACTGCAAAACGCGAGTGTGCTGCTTTTTCATAAACTTAAATAACATAAATTAACTATGATTAAACTAAATATGACTATTCATAAAAAAGGGAAGATTTCTAACTATCAACTCACCTCTTAAATTGATAGCATTGCCAAGTGAGAATTCCGTCACTGAGCTACTCGTAGGCCCTTGTTCAAACCTCGTGTCTGGAGGAGATGCTTCAATTCGATTGAGCCTATCCACAACCTCTACGTGCTGAGACGGCACTTGCTCTACGTAATCCTGGTTGGGTTCATAGTTGTTATATTCTCCTTCAGGTTCCTCGTAGTTTGGGTCGTATTCTGTTAAAAGATTTATAAAATATAAATACATATATAGAGACAAATCACACAGATTGAGCTAGTCCCAAAGTAAGTTCGAGACTTGTGTTATGGGATACTAACTCAACAATACTGTATTTTATAACAAATACATATGTAGATAAACATTAAAGGACAATACAAAAAAGGCCATTTCCCACCATGCCTTGATTGGGGATCGAACCCGGTCCCTCTGGTGGCGGACTAGTATGGTGACCACTACGCCACGGAGGTCGTCAAGTAATAATGTAGCATTGTTATTTAACAAAAATAAAATGTGTATTTGCGAAAAATCTGCACACCGCATTTGCTTGTAGTAAACTAGAGGCTATATAGAACATTGCAAATCTTGTTTCTTTTCTGTTTCGTGTTGTAGGCTAGCTATACAACGTGAAAGGAACGAAGAATTTTTTGTTTTGTTTTTGGCTGATAATGATATCATTCATTATATTATATATAGACAGTTAAGAAAAACATGGTGACATATGACGGGTTGGCTTCTTGTTTTGGGCAGATAATGGTTTAAACCAAGTACTTAAGTTAAACTGCGTTTTATAATAAGACTGTATAAGTATTAGTTATACTATAGACTAAGTCCTTGAGGATCACGGGTCTTTTTACTCTGGTCTTTGGAAGGCTTGCGGATACAATAGGTAAAGGGTGTTTTACTCCGCCAAAGCTCATTGCTGAATATACTAATAGAAGATATACCCTTGCACAGGTTTCAGCAGGAGAAAGATCTATTTTATATTAGGGGAAAGTTGTCTGGATCATAGGTGTGAAAATTGGATAGATCGACTTTGGGTTTATGAAATAGGCATGAAGCTAAAGTTAGACTTAGTTATTATTTATCCTTAATCATTAATTATACTTAAAAATACCTCACTATCATGTAACTTAAATTTATTAACAAATGTTTCCGGCTTTGCTTATTATTATTTCATTATATTTCGTATTCGTATCCGGAGCAATACAGAGTTTTCAGCACGCAACCGGAATTGCAATAAGTTATGTGGTCTCATAAATCATCCGTTACAAGACTTAATATAGTATGCATATTAAATACGTTTTTAAAGGAAGTAAAAGTACAAAATAAGTATATGTGCCTGTTTTATAACTTGAAATATTAGGGACAGTCATACAGAAGTTTACAATAAACTTTTCCAAAAAAGGTAAAGTAATTTTTGATCTCGTTTTTTTTCTTATGGTGCTACTATACCATGACGTTATCATTAAGCTTCATGGCAAACCACCATAGCTTAGTCTGACATTTTCCTAACAGTTCGGTGTAAACCAATTGAAGTGGGACAATATTAAAATAAAGAATAGGGATAAATTAAAGTCCTTTACATGTTGTGTCGACCTCACAAGTGGGATAAGGAAAACAGAGGGTGCACACATACCTGGTTCCTTTCCACTGCCCACCTTAACACATTCGTGGAGATCAATCGGTAAGGCATACCAGGGTTAGCGAGAGCATATATGCTCTCGCGAATCCTGGTATGGTATATCTCCTTGATGTTCATGGATCTATCCCCTAGTTTTAGTTTAGTTTGATACACCGACAGTCCACCACGTGTGTTTTTGTGCCTAACCACGTTCGACACATTTATATAACTATTTGGATCCATTATCATTCCTATAAATACCTGGTTCCTGATGCCGCCTCAACACATCCGTTGGGTCGATTGGCAAGGCATACCAGGGCCTTCGCGAGTATATCTTCTTGGTGTTCACGGGCCGCTCTCCATCGTCAACGTTCCGATACTCTGGCGGTGACAGGTTTAACATCTCTAAACATCGGATGATACCTGCAAACAATATGTAAGCTTAAGATACTAATGCCTAATGCTTTTTTTATGACAAACATAGCAAGGAATAACATAGAGCCTCTTAGTCATTTGTAAGACGATCTTTCTTTATTTTTATCGTGGGTGCTTATATAGCTATACCTAAGGGTATCTGACGTAGTAGCATAATAAAGGTCATCTAAGGAGAACAGTTATTTTTATACACTAGAAAACTAGCAGAATTCCTGAGAGAAGAAGGAAGTGGTTATCATCATCATTTCAGCCGTATAACGTCCACTCCTAAAGATTTCCGAAATGACCAATCAAGAGCGGCCTGCATCCGTTTGCTGCCATTCAGTGCTGTCCAGCGACTTGGATCACGTCGCCTCATCAGCCATTGCTTCGTTAAGGCCTCTACAACGAGCTCATCCGCTGGGCTATATTAATGACGTTGGTTCTCCTACAAATTTCCTCATTTCTGATTCGTACATAGAACGTTGAGCGAAAGTTTTTATGGATCTATCCATCCATAATCAGATCTATCCATAAAAACTTTCGCTATTATGATATTTTTAAAAGTTACCATTTATAGTAGGAATTAGGAGAAATAGCTAAAATAGTTTCAATATATTTTGTTAGACCATAATACAATAGTTTATTATTACCAAAACTGTCTTACAATTAACTTTCCTAAGCAAGATTACTAAATATAACTTTACAATGACAAAGATAAAGTTTGTTTGATTTATGTTAACAGTATTCTCCCTTTGTATAACATTCAAATTCTAATAATAATGGCTTTGATCCTTTATTAACTTTCGGTGCACGTTTCGGTCATTAGTAGACCACCAAGGATAAGGGTTGTATAGCAATAAACATTAGGCAGGATTGACCCATGGGAGATTTTAGCCGGAAATTGTACAAAAAACCTTCACATTGTTTTTATTTACAGTGGGTCAAATTGGATTGCCATTAAATTCCTTAAAAATAATTTGAGGTTTTGTATTTAAAAACCTCATCAATTCTAAATTTCATTCGTGATTAGTATATGTCAAATCAATGTTAACCCATGTGGTATTCATATATAGAAAACAATACTTAAACAATGGTTATGAATCATGTTTGATTTAAGAAACCTCTTTAGTTGGATAGCAATATACAAATATCTATCAAAGTTAATTGTATTTGAACTAAAACCTACAGCATATTGCTATCTAATCTGGCGCATTGCTAATCACAGGTTCTTCATTAAATTCACTGTTAAGTCATAGAAAAACATAAGTAGGATGACATAATTTTTGCAGTTTTGGTTTTAAAAACAAACAATTTTATAAAAAATATGGAAGACCAAACAGAAAGGATATTTTTTTAAGTTGATGTAAAAGAGAAGGTAAGGAAAATGAAAATACAAAAAACAATTAATTGCAAACATATTACGACTCCACAAACAAATTAGCGATCGATTCCCAATTAGTATTCCATCTACAAAAATAATCAAAGAGCAATATCCGAGGGTCATTAAAACAAAAATTCGGACTATTCTCATTTGTATGCAGACGACTTCCCTGAAATGGTCCGGGAATATCTGTTCCTGAACTGATAACATGCAGACAGCTTTGAGTAATAGCTGGTCGGCTATTTGAAGTTGCTAAGCGCAGTTATGACGTCATGAATATCGCTTCATGCGCGATTATTATAATAAATTGAGGTGATTTATTTTTATTTAAAACTTTTATGTTGGCCCCCGGGTAGAGAAATTTGTTTCCGAACTGATAATATAAAGCCAACTTATGGGGAGGACTTTACAATTTGTGGATGCTAAGCGATATGATAAATACTATATGGATGGTCATGAATATCTTTTTAGTCATTTAAATAGAATAGTGATAATGATATGGACTGATTTATTGTCATAATTACAAATAATAGCTATTTCGTAGTCTTATTTTAGAGTTGCTGTGGTAGCGACGGTTCAACACCGCCATCGATAGGTTGCCGCGCACCTAGATTTTATTTGTATTTTTATTGGCCTTATAATATAAAGTAAAGGACCAAACAAATACATATGAAATTGCTGCCTACGCTACTGCGACTAAACGATTAAAATCTGTTATACGAAACTTGTGATATGGGAAATTAACTCTTTAAGATGCGACAAAATCCAGACACAATAGTAAGACAATGGAAGCCGGGTGGAATTCTACCCAGTGACAGCGGAAAGATTAACTCGACGATACTATATTTTAAAACAATTACATATAAATAGATACAAACATCCAAGACCTAGGACAATTTGAAAAAGGCCATTTTCCATTTTGCCCTGACCTGGAAACGAACCCGGAACCTCTGGGTAGCGGACCAGCATGGTGACCACTACGCCATGGAGCTTAGATCACTGGATATTTTTACAGCTACTTTAGGAGAATCTTTCGCTAACACACATCTTTGTGTCCTCCAGTAAGAGGATGCATATTATTTGTCAGGAAAATAAGAACCCCGCGACCTATCAAGCGTTCACCCCTAATAATTTTTGAACCGCTGAACCGATTTCGATCAATATGGCTAAAAAGTATCTCGATCAAGTCAGCTTTTTAAAAAAAGCCGCATTAAAATTGGCCCCATTCATTAAGGCGCTACGATGCCACAGTAAGACACAGTCACACAGACACATCAAACTTATAACATCCGTCATTTTTGTCGGAGGTTAAAAAAGCTAAAAAAGAAAATTGTGGCTGCAGAACTTAAGTGGATCTGGGTTACTTAGAAAATAAGTTTTAATTAAAAATAATCGCCAAATATCAAATAATACATGACATCTTTTATGTGCAATACATGTCTAGTTACTATTCCTTTGAAACTTAAATACTAGGGCTTTGTATGATTTTTACAATAGTAAAAATATTTTTTGAATATTGAGTATAAATACTTATTTGTTTTGAAACCATTGACCAAGCATACGTTAGTAATAATATTGTCTTTGAACAAGCGAAGAATTCACATTGGTACAAGAAAGTTAAGAATTACGTCAAGTAATGCACACGGACTAAAGGGTCATCGTTTTGTTTTTAATGCACTTCAACATCTTGAAATACACGAATATATTATTAAGTATTATCTAGATTATTTTTCACCCATAAAATTAATTGTTTCACTTGTTCAAACTTGACAATATCGTTTTATTGCCAAGTGTTGATAGTTTGAAAGTTTCAAGTTGTAGACACTAGTTGGCAGTACCGTCGTCGTGCACGTTTCCTTACTGTGTTGCGCTAGATTTGTTATGATTAAATATTCGTGTACAGCGTGTACTGCAGCGAAAACTTTAATCCACGTTGGCGAACAAATGAACCCACGCAGCTGACGCAGCTATAATTTTCAAAACTAAAATGCGACTTTACCCGAAACTACACAACATATTTTGATAAAATTTCTGTGGGACCACTTCGGAAGTATACCCTTTCAAACAAAACATTACAAACATTCGCATTTTTTGATAATAGTAGATAGGAATAACAGAGAATCACCAGCTCGGATAGTAATTATAATTGTGGCAGGCCAAGTCTATTATTAGACCATTCCAACCTCATTCCACAATCCATAATCCCTCTCCTTTTTAGGGTTCCGTAGCCAAATGGCAAAAACGGAACACTTATGGATTCGTCATGTCTGTCTGTCTGTCTGTCCGTCCGTATGTCACAGCCACTTATTTCCGAAACTATAAGACTTATACTGTTGAAACTTGGTAAGTAGATGTATTATGTGAACCGCATTAAGGTTCTGATACAAAAATAGAAAAAAATAAATAAATTTTGGAGGTTCCCCATACCTAGAACTGAAACTCAAAAAAATATTTTTCATCAAACCCATACGTGTGGGGTATCTATGGATAGGTCTTCAAAAATGATATTGAGGTTTCTAATATCATTTTTGTCTAAACCGAATACTTTGCGCGAGAGACACTTTCAAAGTGGAAAAAAGTGTCCCCCCCCGTAACTTCTAAAATAAGAGAACGATAAAACTAAAAAAATATATGATGTTTATTACCATAAACACTAATAGCGAAAATTGGTTTGAACGAGATCTAGTAAGTAGTTTTTTTTAAGACGTCGTAAATCATAAACGGCAATTTACCTTTTATTCATGACTTTTATATTATATATCATCACTTTTATATTATGTTATTTGCTACTACGGAACCCTTCATGGGTGAGTCCGACTCACACTTGGCCGCTTATTCTTGGAGTTTTTGGCGTGGGGGTTCAGTTGGAGTTTGCTTTAAACTTTTTGCAAATTGATTCTAGTGGACTTTTAAATATGCAGTTGATGTAGTTTGGTGTTATAAATACTCATTCTCATGGACAATATGTGAAATGTTTAAAGTGGACAGTCATAGTGCGGCTGAAGTGATATTTATTTGGGGACTGCGGCCTTTAGGCACCGCCCGCCTCTCAATCGGCTATAAAAACCAGTGGACTCGTATAGATTTGTCGCCAGAAGCTCCTTTGAAGCAATCTAAGGACCTATATTAACCTTCAATTATATAGTTAGGGTTAGGAACTTAGGAAGAAAGAAGTGAAAAATAATGGTATGCTCTAAACTATCTTTTTTTAAATTGTTTTACAGCTGTGGATACTGTCCAGAGCTGTAAAGTAATTATAAAAGAAATCCTTTTTCGCAATAGTTAATTTGTCTGCCGAAACCAAGAAAATAAATCCAAGAATGGGTTTTGGCCGGGAGCTCCATATTACATCAACTTGTATAAAAGGCCTCTGCTTGTTTGACTGAATCCCGACGCAAGCCTCCCAAAGGACCGATGTCAAAAGACCCGTGAAACTAAAATTAGGAATAAGATTATAGATAAATGTCTTTTGTGTTCTTTAGATCATAGACAATTTTATTCAGATTTTCCGCGAAATGGGGCACTGCGAAAGTATGAGATCAGCTTAATAGTTTCTTATACAACAAAACGATGCGCAAAAAATAGAAAAAAATGGTTGAATGGCTTTCATAGCGACGCAAGCAAGTGAGGAAGAACTTTTATTGAGTTATCTCCGGTCGACAGGCAGTAACGATTCTATTGTAGACGGCACAATGCGATTATCTCGCAAGACGGTTTGCTGACGATTTGTAGCATTTGGTTTTTATTGATTTCTAACAAAAATAGTTCTAGGACATATTTTAGAGTGTCATACACGACTGCAAAAGACACAACTGCATAATTAGAAGAAATCTAAGTCCCTTGGAAACAACTTCTACGGTAGGCACGGGAGAATAATTACACTGTGCTATTACATTTCATTTTAATTTCTTTGGTTAAACAAACAATCAATTACCGAACAAAATCACAAATGTGCTGGTCTCAAAGACGGAATAGGTAGAATATGGAACCAGGATAACAGACAGTCCCCTACCGGTGTGATCCCAAGACATCTACATCACTCTTTGAAGCTCCTGGATCTGAAGCCACTAATATTAAATATGCAGAAGGCCGCTATTCTCAATACGTGCCGAATAGTGAGAAAGTTCATGGATACTGCCGATAGTGTAAACTATAACAGCAATGAAACCAACGGACTGACAAACAATCCTTCACAATTATTTCTTTATTGCAGACACAAGATCCCAATGGTACATTATAGAATGCTCTATATATTCTACGTTCTACACATTATTTTATTTAACTATACTTACGTATTAAAACAATATTTATTTCTATAAACCACTGAGGTTTGTATATAGGTTGTATAGTACATCGAGACCAACATGAAAACTTAACTTCAACAACCGGCCAAATGCGAGTTGGATTAGCGCTCGAAGGTTTTCGTATTATTATTTAGTACCTGGGCGACCGAGCTTTGTTCGGTTACATCTCAAACAATAACTACATTTTTTAAACTTGTCTAAAAACAATAAAAATTAAAGAATTATATATAAACTTGAACATAAAAAAACAAAAGTAAGTCACCGAGTGAGATTCGAACCCGTAACACTCTTTATAGCGGTCCGCGTTGACTGCTGAGCCAGACGGATAGCGCCCGGCGGGACGAAATTGGCGACCATATTCTCCGTGGAAAGAAAATCGCATGAAAACTCGAAAACACGCGTTTTCCCAAACATAAGACTAATCTAGATCGATTGTTTACCGCCGAAAACCCCCATATACCAAATTTAAGCGAAATCGTTAGAGCCGTTTCCGAGATCACAGAAATTTATAAATAAATAAATATACAAGAATTGCTCGTTTAAAGATTAAGAAAAAAAAAACACATTTCTTGTATATATGGGAGCCCTACTTAAATGTTTCTTTATGCTATTTTTAGTACTTTTTGTTATAGCGGCAACTGTCTAGCTATCACGGGTTATGAGATGCAGCCTGTTGACGGACAGACAGGACGATAGACAGTGGAGTCTTAGTAATATGGTCCTATTTTTACCGTTTGGGTACGGAACCATAAAAATTCACTGCAGTCAACGAACAATAAATAGGTAAATGTTGCAAATGAAATAGTAAAAGCTATATGAATGTAAAATCTATCAGAATCATCGAAATAAGTCACGTAGCAACCCCTTTAAGTCCTCGAAATAGCAAATAAATTTCACTTTTACAAATTAAATTTGTACTCAACGTTGAAAACGTGTTTGATTGAGAGCTTCCGAAGCTGCGACGGGATTATTTATACAGGAAAACATTAAAAGGCTAATGTAGATAAATAAATATAATTTCGTCAATAATTAATTTAAAAGTCTTAAAGATTTTGGTGCATGGTGCCAAGAATGCTGGCTGCGTTTCTTCTCTGAATGACGACACTAATACGTTGAGCAAAGAAGCAGGTTTGTACGAACTTGCAATTTCCTCCTTCCTCAATCTACTTTAATTCTTCAGCACGTTTACCTTTGTCATGAATTTCAAATGAGTCAATATCATGAAACGTATTTTTGTTCACACATATCGCCTCGACACGTACTTTGAATGGAACAATATTGATAATCCCAATGTATACAGGGTTAACGTAATAGGCCCTCCTGTATGAATATTAAAATTTGTTTGGCGGCGAAAAACAACAACATGAAAAATATTACGCGTACAAAATTCTGATATTATAAATTCATTATATAAACGCGGCTTAGTGTGAACCTTTATTTGGTTTCGTTTAAAGTTTAGAATAGTGGTCGCCGTTTATATAATAAATTAATAATAGTGTTCAAAGCGCGATATTTTAATAACCAAATCCCGATATATCGCATAGACTTTATTTTGCTCATTATACTTTCCAAGAGGCTACATTTGTCAAAAATTTATGAATAAAAATATTCAGCAATGTTTTCGATTTTAAAATCTTGTCATAATGATAGGTCAAAATGCCCATGATGACGATTAAAAAATATTTTTTACTTCATTTTTAGTCATCATGTTTCCCACTGCTGGGCAAAGACATCCCTTAATTTTTTCCGTTTCGCCCGGTCCTAAATTAAGCGTCTCCATTCCTTATTAAATTCGTCGAGCTCATCTCACCAGGCCTTCTGGTGATTTTGGTGATCCAGGATGAGGTGACCTTTGCCCAGAAGTGGTCTGGCCTGCGAAACACGTGGTCAGTCTAGCCAACCTTAGCTTACTGAGAGCGTTGTTTGTACGACACTAGGAGTGTTGTTTGGTGTTGCGGATTTTTCCATCAAGTTGACATCTAAGATGCTACGCTCCATCAAATCAAGCTAACTAGCAAGGCTTAAATTAAGACTTTTGGTGTTTCGTCAAAGAGCAAGTTTTCATTAATTCCATGACGAGATTAAAAAATATTTGACGTAAAAAATATTTCCTTTGTTTATATTTTGTGTTCATCTTATAATAACTAAACATTGATTAACAAAATAAGAAGAACTAAAACTGTATAAATATGAAGGAAAGTTTTATAAATATAAAATTAAGTATTAACAGGGATAGAGGGTATTTTCAGTTGCATTATTTGCGTACTTTCATGTTGACACAGAGTGGTACTTATGATAAAACTCGGATGATAAAATAAAAAAGAGCAGAAATACGTCGTCGGTCGAACAATGGAGCATTATCTATCGTTCAAACTATCGAAAACCAAAGCTTAACAAAAGAAAAAATATGGAAAATAATGCTGCGAAAGAATTGAAGATTTGGGGAAAATGGGTTTGTATGATTGGTTAATAGAAATATCGTGTAATGTTATGAGACGAGAGAATTGTAAAAATAATTTGTAATAAGTCTGACTCGCGAGGGAAGGTTTCCATTCCAATATATATAAAAAATCATGTTTCAGTATTAATTTTCTTCTGATTTTTGTATTTGCTGTTATTTACAAAAATGACAACTCTCTAGCTATCATGATACAGCCTGGTGACTGACAGACGAACGGACGGACAGCGGAGTCTTAGTAATAGGACAAAAGTCCTTTGGATGTGGAACCCTCAACACAAAGAGGAACAGAAATAATTAATTAGAATGATTTATCTATCTTTTCTTTCCTTATTTTGCAGCATCATACCACTTAGTCGCGAAATGGGTGCATTGCGGGTGCATGTTAATCATAAAGAGCAGAGGTCACTGTATCATTTATTATAATAAACAACTTTTATGATATCGTACAGAATTTACATGGATAAAAGTTGTTCAACAATTATAAATAAATAAATAGATTAGGACATACTAAGTCAACGATATTTTCATAATAATATTAAAAAGGCGAAAGTTTGTTTGTGTGTGTGTTTATTACTTCTTAACGCGCAAATGGCTGAATCAATTTTGATAAAATTTTATACATTAAGCTGATATCAATCCAGGGGTTAACACATAGGGTACTTTAACCGCGGATGAATCTGCAGGGCACAGCTAGTATTATATAAATAAACACCCAAGACCCGGTACAATCCAAAAAGGCCATTTTCAAACTTAGTGCAAGTTGGAAAATAGCCTTTTTCGGATTGTCCTGTACTAGTGGTGGTCCCGCCTGGGAATCAAACCAGAATCCTCCGGATTGGCAGACTAGCATGTTGACCAATACACCTCGGAGATAATAAAACTGAGATTCTGCTTTGAAGACTTTAAAGTTAAAAGTAAGTAGGTACTAAAGTACCTACTATATTTTTATCAAGCATTTAAGATGCAGTACCGCGGAAGACCAGCGTCGTAGCTTACGACATATGCTGAGCGGAGACCATTTTGGTGAAATTTGATGATCTCACTGTGTTTAATACGATTTGTTATTTATATTTCTACCAAATAAACATATTTTCTTTCTTTCTTTCTTACCTTGAATACATACACTAATTAATGAAATAACAAATAGTAAAATCCCCTAAGATCAAGGTCGTCGGGTTCAAGTCCCCAATGCACCCTTTTAGTCCCCTGTCTACCCCCTACTTCTTTTGTATCTTTGTCTTGTTTTTATATACAATAAAGATTTACAAACAAACCAACAAGTCCCTCTCTGGTATTATTTCACTTAGTAATTACTAACGTTAGTGTTACTCTCGCTTTTTAGATTAGGTAACATAGGAATGTTGTGTTCCTCAAAAATCTTGAAAAGAAACAACTTCAAACTTTCCAGTTTATAATGGCTTTAAAATAGGCAATTTTCTTCAAAGGCTTCTTTCCGGTGTGATCTCTCACTGTACCAACTTTACTGGGAAATATTAAACGTAAAAACTTGTTATAAAGGCAATTAAGCCCAATGTTTATGAAATCAAGTATGACCACTCAATTTTATCAGAAGTTTTAATTTTACTATTAAAAGTTTTAGTTCTTCTTTTTAGGGTTCCGTAGTAAACAAGGAACCCTTATAGTTTCGCCATGTCTGTCTGTCTGTCCGCGGTCCCACTCAGAAACTATAAGTACTAGAAGGCTGTAATTTGGCACGAATATGTAAATTAATCATGGCAAAAAAGTCGTAAAGAAAAATTTGGAAAAATATTTTTTTTTATGTTAGCTGCCATACAAGTAAAGAGGTAGTCAATTTTTTTTTTCTTGACAAATACATTGTGTGAGGTGTCGTTGAAAAGGTCTTTCAAAAACATTGTGAGCTTTTTAACACCATTTTTAGATTTAGGGATCCGTTTCTGAAATATTTGGGTTTTTGTTGCAAATTTTTGTTGGAGGCAAGTGTCCCCTCCCTCTATCTGCTAAACGGTTATATATGGCCACGTGAAAAAATTCACAGCTATAGTATATATAATGTAATTTAAAGGAAAACTATGAGAGCTAAGTAGGGTATACAAATTAAAAAGTTATAGGCGAACTTATAAAATGTAATCGAAAAACATAATTTCATACAAATTCAATAGATAATTAGTTTTAAAACGTTTTAGTGGCATAAACTCAAAGTTAGCATTCGGAACTACGGAACCCTACACTGCGCGTGGCCCGACACGCACTTGGCCAATTATTTATTATTTTTTTCGATAACAGCACATCCGTTGTCATTATACTCGTATCAATTTATTTATTTTAGGTTGAACAATTTTTGCTCAGGTGTCATTTATAAATTTCTTATAGTTTAGCTGAACAATAATGGTTCTGCATCAGGTGTTCCATTTTCCAAAAGTAATTATACCCAAGTTATTCACAGCTGTAGAACAAAAATAGTTTAATTCGAATCCGTTCAGTATTTTCGGAGATTAGCGAGAACAAACAGACAGATATATTTTTTAAAATTCTTACTCTATTACTCTATTACATCGCCTCAAATTGTTTATTTGGAAATATATTCAATGTACAGACATATTTTTTTACTGTTTTATTATATGAATAGATAGATATATTATTAGTGAGTTTTGTTTAATTATAATATATTATTATATTTACTTAATTAAATATTATTTACTTATTACCTATTTTTTTCTATAAATTGTATAAATGCTTTTTTTACACCATTAATTTCTGCCTATATTAATGCTTATCGGTAATATTCAACGGTATATTATGTAAGCATCTATTCGTACGCTGCAACTTATTCCTTTAATTTTATTACCATTAAAATATGCACAGTGTCTGATTGCAGCTTCTAAAGTCTCGTAGCTTAGCGCTTTCGTAGGCTGTAAGTTAATGCTACGGCGTAGGCCGTTGGTGGCTACGCTGTAGCATTTACAGCCTACGCTAGTAAAGCATCAATACATATAGAACACACATTACTGGAATGGATACTTAGAAAGTTCACCGCAGGGCCTTTAAAAAATAAAATAAAGTACTTCTTAATTCAGATAAATTAAAATCGATAGGTATAATACTAATTCTTCTTCTTCTTATCGTGTGTGTTAGTGACTAACACTAGTTTCAAGGGTCAAAGTTTTTAAACCGCCTTAAAGGCCTCTGACATGGTTTTAGGTAACAACCAATGTCAAAGACAGTGACCGGGACCGACGGCTTAACGTGCCCTCCGAAGTACGGATCATCTTACTTATCGGACAATCAGGTGAACAACCTACAATGTCCTAACCAAACTAGGAATAATACTTATTTAAAATATTTAATTAATTAATTCTATAATATAATTAAGTTTTACATATTATTTATCTTGATTTAGATTTAAGTACCTGGGCGACCGAGCTTTGCTCGGTTACATCTTAAGCAATAACTTATTTTTTTTAAACTTGTCTAGAAACAATATAAAATTATATATAAATTTAAACATGAAAAAAAACAAAAGTAAGTCACCGAGTGGGATTCGAATCCGTAACACTCTTTCTAGCGGTGCGCATCATAAACCGCTGAGCCAAAATGGATGGCGGCCAGTGCGACGAAATTAGCGATCATATTCTGCGTGGAAAGAAAAACGCATGAAAACTCGAAAACACGCGTTTTCCCAAACATACGACTAATCTAGATCGATTGTTTACCCCCGAAAACTCCCATATACCAATTTTCAGCGAAATATTTAGAGCCGTTTTGGAGATCACAGAAATTTATAAACATATAAATAAATATACAAGAATTGCTCGTTTAAAGGTATAAGATTTAAACAACATATCTACTTTATCACTATTTTTACTAAGCACTTCCATAGTCATCATCATCAGGTCTTTTAGTCTCCACTGCAGGAGCACGACCCTTTCTGTAATGCCAGAGCCATACTTGATCAGAGCAGCCAGAGGATTTGGCCTTCACTCTCCAAGCTGGCCAGACGGGTTGGAGAGGTCTCATTGATGTTTACAAGCTTTGTTTAGCTAGTATTTCCTAAGTCACCTTCTACGACATCCACGGGAGGACTTGGAGTAGCTCTATTCTACTCTGCCCGGCTACTACTACTACTCACACGGCTTTAATTACATAGTAAAAAGGTTGATTATCAGCCAATATTTTTAGGATGCTGTTCTGATTAACTCAGTTGATCCTGTTGATGAATGCTGTGTTTTGCAGATCAGCGTGAAACCTCTTCAAAGAACGTTATTACTGTTTTGTCAGTTGACCAGACGTTTCAAGAAATTAAATGTGGTAAGAACAAAAGGAAAATGTTTTATCCTCTTGACTTTGTAATACATGTACCTCAGAAATTCACTTTAATAAAAAGTCCTGTGATCATGAACTTGGAAAGTTAAATTAGCTTTACAAAACTTTTATGATTACAATGTTTTAGAACACAATTCTTGAGAGATTTTTGTATGATAATAGGAAACTAATTTTAATCTTTATCTATCTATACATATAATAAAACCGAAAAAAAATGTGACTGTATGTACATTGAATATATTTCCAAAAAATGCATGGGGTGCAAATGGAGCGATGAAGACATAGTAATCGAGTAAGAATTAATGAAACTTTTTTGTAATATAGCTGTTAAGCCTAGACAATATACAGGGATAATTGATTTAGGAAAATGGAACACCAGATGCAGAAGTATAATGGTCCAGTTAGACTATAAGAAATATAAAAATGACGCCTTAGCAAAAGTTGTTCAGCCTGATGAGCATTTTCCGGAGTCATAAAGTCCACGCAAACGAAGTCGCGGACTTCGGCCAGTCATCAATGTAAGTTAATTTGATGAATAGGATAATAATTTACATCTAAGTAAAAAGATACCTTTTGTTTGCTTAAAAATAATTTTTATGCGAATTAAATAACAATCATGAAAAACTTTGAAATCTTAATTATTTTATTGATCAATTATTCTTAATATAAACGGAGCAAATAATTATCAACTATCTGTATACGTTAAGCCTCGCATACACTTTGATTAAAAATTCCCTTTCTGAAGCTTGGCGACTCCCGAGGCTGTTAAATACTAACTCAAACTGCATACAAATCCAGTCTTTGATAACTTGTGCTTGCACGTAAATATTCCAATTAACATTATAATGCACTAGTAAGAAGTCTCCTAGAAAGTAACTCAGCCATATGGGCGCCTCATGAATATAAATAGAATACCATGTTAGAGCGTATTCAAAATAAATTCGTGAGGCATCTATACTGGAAACTATATGGAGTTTACCCATTTTACCCCCTTATGTACCCAACACTATTCGTACTGGGTATGGTTGGGTATAATGAGCTAAGGGTGAGAAGAGAGTTCGCATTGGTGGAGTTCGTACTAAAGTTGCTGCGCGGAGCAGTACAGGAACCGGGATTGCTCCAGTTTTTATACTTTTGTATAAATAAATAAAAAATAAAATAAACTGGTAAAATTTTGCAGCTTAAAAAACAATTGGGTAGACGACTGGGTGAAAAATAAGTTATTTGGTACGGTTCATAAAATAACGCGTTTCAAAATATTGTCACTTTTAATTGATCATTATACCATTTTCAACATGATTTAAGATATGTATATTAATGCAGAAAATCTGGTATTAAAGGCGCTATTTGACTTCAAAAAAGCAAGACGTCACGCTTTTGTAGTACATTGACTACTAGTACGCGTTTGTGCATAGACTACTTGCGCTTTAGACCATTCGAGACTAACTCAATAATAGCATAAATTCTAAATAGAGAAGTGGACTTTGTTTGGCTTATTAGTTAAATTATAAAAAAAATATGGAATACGTATTTGTTCTTTTCTCTGATTAGCAAATAAGCAGAGGATACAGTGCATTTCACGTGACGTCACGATCAGCGAAACTTTGAAACGTATCTTTGTAAATGTTTACTACTTTGCTAAACAAAAATATATGGCGTTTATTTTTGGTAGTTGACGGGCTAAATAATATTTTAAAACAATGCCCAGTCCACATCCCTATTATGGAAAAGCAGATTCTTTAAGGATATTTAATTCCTTTACAAATAAGATTTCAGAAATTCGAACCTCATTCAATTTGTATTTATTACTTTAGTATTTCATTTAATATTTATTGAAAGTAATGGTGATACTCAAATTTCGGTTTCAACGGCGTAATGCGAGCCAATTTCGTGAAGAGCTTAATTCTGAATTGAAATATTAAAAAGAGAAATGTATGGTATTTAAATAATGCATTGTGAGTTAATTATTTATTTAATAATTTATGTACATAGAAAATGTATACAAAGAATACATAAGAAAAAAGTTTTACAAAGGCACTACTTATCTATGTTAAAAGAGATCCCATCAAAAACAATACTTGTCAAAAAAACCAAGTCTCGCAACTCAGTTGTTCTGCGGTAAAAAGTTGTGAGATCCATGTAATACCAAGTCGGTTATTAATTTATTCAGTCTCTACTTAAGCGACTTTCTGTCTTAATACGTCCAGTCTCTAAGACCACGATCGTGGTCCATAACAATTTAAAATCAATTGTGTCTGGAATCTCCGTACTCGAAGCATTAAGTTGTTACGTAATAATTAACAGCATCTTATAGTGACGCATATCAATATTAAAATTCTTTAATGTTTTATATAAATATATTGAGACTTGGCCATCGCCTGAAAACACGTGTAAATTCAATCGCCTGAAAACACATGTAAATTCAATTATTTAGTGCGATGGCCAAGTCTCGATATATTTATATAAAACATTAAAGAATTTTAATATTGATATGCTTCACTATAAGATGCTGTTAATTATTACGTAACAACTTAATGCTTCGAGTACGGAGATTCCAGACACAATTGATTTTCAATTGTTATGGACCACGATCGTGGTCTTAAAGACTGGACGTATTAAGACAGAAAGTCGCTTAAGTAGAGACTGAATAAATTAATAACCGACTTGATATTACATGGATCTCACAACTTTTTACCGCAGAACAACTGAGTTGCGAGACTTGGTTTTTTTGACAAGTATTGTTTTTGATGGGATCTCATTTCTTTTTGTATTTTGTAGACAGTTCTACTTTTTTCCTTTTCGGTACCTTCTACTTATTGTATATATGTATATCTACCAGCAACGAATTTTCTTAAAGCCCTCTCCCTGACTTATGAACTTTTCTTATTTTTGTAGGTAGCCTTCGTTGCTCGATTGTGCAGGGGCACTACCATGCGTCTATATTTATATGGGACTAGCTTAAACCCGCGGCTTCGCACGCAATAATAATAACTGCCGTAAAACATCGTTACGAATAAAGCCAATATTGAAAAATTTAACTGAAGACTTGGCTGTATGGGCTTAATTTTCTTTGCGGTCTTTTCTAGATTTTGTAGTTTTTCCTTGATTCATACACCAAACACTACTTATATTTTAAATTTGAAGCTTCTAGGTCTGCTAGAAGTGCCTTAGAATTTATATGATCGGTGAGTCAGTGAGTGACAAAATTAAGAAATTTGACCCGTTATAATTCTTAAAATACTGGTTCAAATTGAATGAAATTTGAAATATACCGTGTCTTTACAATGCCTGCATGGTTACTGAAAATTTCAGTCTTCTAGTTTTATCCACAACGAAGTTACAGGGGGTCGAAAATGGTCTGAATTGCTTCGAGAAAAGGATGGTACGGCCGTGACGCTTTTTTGCTCGACTTGGTGGGGGCACTGCCGTGCCCCCAGATCTCTTCCAGTTGGTCTGTGTGAGATGTTTATGTAAGAGAGGCATAATAAAGCCGTTTTTAATAGGTCACAGGAAGAATAAAATTACATACAACTAAACAAACTACAAATAAACATATATATACCTATATTACATACCTCTATTTTTATTGTATCTTTTTTAATACATAAGCTGATTGAGGAGCTCGGTGGCACAGTGGAAATATGCATTACTAACGTTTTAAAGGTTGATAACGGATAATGGTATCTCCGTTTCTTTTCGAATAGTTTTAATTTACATTCCCAACCTTCCCTGTGATTATTATTTTCCTAACCTTTCTATTAAGAGTAGTATAATACCTGCATGTTAGCTTAATTACCTACTTCTAGTATTGCCTTTGTTTTTTCTATTGTCTTTTTTTCTATTTTCGTAAGTCATTAGTTTAGTTTGTTAGTAATTTTTTGAATTCTTACTGTTTGCGCAACTTACAACTCATCTATTTGATATGTTTAACTTCATAGAAACTAAGTAAGATGTATACTCAGGAGGATCGCATCCAGATAGGAGAGTTCTGGAGAACTGTAATACAGGCACCGCCTACTTCAGTCTCCAGTCTCCCCAGTTCCAGTTGTTAACATAACACAATAATGTGTTATGTGCACTCGCTTAATATCTGTACTTATTTAATGTAAGATTGAATGGAGAGAAATAAATATATTTTTTTATCTTATCTTATCAGTTTATTTTAAATGGGGGTTACTTATTTAATGTAAGATAAGATTGAATGGAGAGAAATAAATATATTTTTTAATCTTATCTTATCAGTTTATTTTAAATGGGCGCACCACTGGACCCCCGAAAATTCAGGTAGCTCCTTAAAGCTCTAACGCAAATAAAGCTACATCAAGCGGGGCCGGCACTTGAATGGGTGACAACAAGTGGCATAAATATTTGTCAAGCTCATCTGCCATTTGGAAGGCACACGTCCGTCGGTCCCGGAACTATTGAAAACTTTTCTTGCTACCGTATATTTTGTTTTGTAGCTATTGCATAGCTTCTATCGCGGGCCTTGAGCGCGGGGACCGAACCCAAAAATTCCGTAACGAAAAAATCTCACGCTCTCCCCACTCCGTGTCCATGTAGGTTGCCGCTTCGTCTCCGTCGTCCGTTTGCGACGTTGCCGTCCTTCCTTGTTTGCAATAGCTTTACCGCGGCAGTCCCCGAGTGCCACACGTCTTTTTTTTTATATAGGGACAAATTACACTGATTGAGCTAGCCCCAAAGTAAGTTCGAGACTTGTGTTATGGGATACTAACTCAACGATACTATACAACAAATACATATATATATAAACATCCAAGACCCAGGACAATTTGAAAAGACCATTTTCCAACTTGCCTTGACCGGGGATCGAACCCGGGACCTCAGTGTGGCGGACTAGCATGGTGACTATTACGCCACGGAGGTCGTCAACTGTATATATATTATTTATAAGTGTGACGACGGACAGTTCTATCCCGCGCCTCCTCCTAGCGGCCCATATACAAGCGGCAGCGAGCTGGTCCTCGCCCTCTTTTGACCGCTCCTGGAAGCCTGGCGGCAGCGACACCAAAGCTGAGTACTTGCTACTACTCTGGACCAACGAATCGCGTGGCTGCTAGCCCACGACCCCTCTCTGTGACACTTTTAAGTATTAATTATCTGAATTGTTAAAATGGAATTAAAAGTTTATCTTGAATATTGTTTTCTAATAAAAAAACCTAAGTCACATAAGTTTGTAGCCTTGGATGGGTGACCACAAGTGCCATAAATAAATCTTGACCTCCCTATGCTCCGTAAAGCACGTATATAAGCCGTTGGTCTCGACTATCATCACTTTATGAAAGTCGTCAATATACGTCAGATGCCATTGGGCAGCATGAAAATCTGACACCAGTGTTCACACACGAAAAATAAAAAAGTAATGCATTAGCAGAATATATAAAAAATGAATGTTTTTTTTATTAAATAATATAAAACCGTTCCAGTTTATATTTCCGTAAAAAAATATTTTTAAGTTGTAATCCTTATATAAAAATTAAATTAAATATTATCGGAGGTCAAAACTCACTTTAGGTTGCTGCACCATCCTAGTAAGTAAGTAAGTAATCCTTATATGGTCTGACTTGTACTTATCAAGAAAATGGTAACTTCTTTTTCTGTTTTATAACGCTATCGTTCTCGTCAATATCATCATCATGCCCCAGGAAGTTCATTGATAGATAGATAGACATTGCTGGACATAGCTCTCCTGTAGGTTTTCTCTTTAATATCAATAAATGTAAAATATATATTACATTATTATTATATCCTAGGTTGAGTAACTATAATATTAACGTATTCTATGGTTAGAGTCTTATTTAGCGATCTTACGAGTATAAATTCATCCAACCCATTGAGTGTTGGCGGAAGCCATTCAAAACATGACTATTCTAAAACCATCTCCAGAGTATGACGTCATTCACTAGAAAACAATATTGTGACGTCAGGAATCCATTATTGATGCAGGCATTTGATCAGTGAGCAACTTTAGAATCAGCTCTACTCCGATAGAACCGGTTCTATGAAAGATGTATGTGAATCGATTTGTTCATGTAAAGGTCACTCTTAGTAATGATATATAATTAAATGAATACTTTTAATTTCGATGAAAAAAGTGCGACTTCTGTTCTTTACTATCCACTAAGCATAGTTTCACAGTATAAAAAGTTTGTGGTCCCACCTGGCGCGCGCTGTTATCGTGACACCGTCTTCCTATCATCCTTTAGTTTATAGCTTTTTACTTTTAACTTCATGGTTTATACATATAATTCCATGGTTCATGTTAGTAGACCCTCTCTGTACTACTAGAGCCATACTTGGCCAGAGCAGCCAGAGGACTTCGCCTACACTCTCCACGCTGGCCAGACAGGTTGGAGAGGTCTCATTGATGTTAATAAGCTTTGTTTAGCTTGTATTTCCTAAGGCGCCTTCTACGACATCCACGCGAGGATTTGGAGTGGCCCAATTACACTCTGCCGGAAATCACACGGCTCTGGTAGTACAGAGGGTCGTGCTCCTGCAGTGGAGACAAACGAAACAAAAAATTGACCTGATGATGATGATGATGGTTTATAGCCAGTTTGTGGCATAGAAGCAAGAAATTAGAGGGTAAGCTCTAACTTCTTACATAGAAGTTTAGGGTTAGATTTTAAACAAATAGAAGTCATGACTTTAACTTATGGCAAAAAATTGCACATGTTAGTTTAATATATTTGCAGTATCCATGAGATGAGTGGAAAAGAGTACCTTCGATCAAATTACTCATATTATGACAGAATTTCACTTACGGTAAGTGCGTTTAATCAAAAATTTCATTTCGTAATTGCTTGGTAGACTTTGAGAGTTTAAAGAGGAAATGTCAAGCGCAAAATGATATTTTTACTTATAATAACTATTTAGAAGGTATCTTATATACTTTTATGTAAAAAACTGTAGAGTGTCCTTTTATTATATAAAGTAAAAGGAGAATGATATAAAATATGAAAAGTTGTAGTTTTAGCAGATATACGAACAGTTGAAAAAAAAAAAAAATATGATGTACATTACCATGCAACTTTCACCGAAAATTGATTTGAACGACATCTATCTAGTTTTTTTTTAATACGTCATAAATTAAAATTAAAAAACACTATCATTAAAACATCGATCAAAGTTACAACGAACTACAAAACCTTTTATATTATGTTACTTGCTTCTACGGAACCCTTCATGGGCGAGTCCGACTCGCACTTGGCCGCTTTTTATGATTGTTTTACGGCTATAGATACTAGTCCTTTAGAGCCAATCTTTATTTTTTTACTTCCTTATTTGTAATCTTAACCCTACCTATAATAATTAAAGGTTGTTGTAGGTTTGATTACGTCAAGAGAGCTTCTGGCGACAAATCTATACGACTCCACTGGTTTTCATAGCCGATTGAATGGCGGACGGCGCCTAAAGACGCCTACCACTGTCCGCAAATAAGTAAAGAATTACCCAAATCGATCCATGCGTCTTTGAATAATCGTTGAACATAGATAAAAAAAAGATCGTGACGAATTGATAACCTTTTCTTATTTGGAAGTCGGTTAAAGTAGAATATCATATATAAGTATGACTTATATATGATAGATAGATTGATAGATATTTTGTTCTATCCGTGAGAGTATTTTTTTTTTGTTGATTGCGCTGTAAAATCGTATCTATTTTTTTTTAGGCGTTGCTTTCTTTTGACATATTGTAGTATTTTTAATGAAAAGAATACTGACTGTTTAAATCTGACTATCGAGGAGCTTTAGTCCTAATGTATTTTAATACTGTTACAAATAAAAATTTGTGCCGTAACGCTTATATTTTTCCATCACTAATGGCTGAAAAAGTATGTATCTCAATTTTTTTTGTAATTTTCGACCACCTTATTAAAGGTAATTAAAAATATTAATCTTCATTAGCAAAACTCTTTCGGGTTCCAAAACAGAGAAGAGTATTGAAAGGATAATCCGAGAGTTGTATTAAATACTACTTATAATCCGATTTCACTTATTTGACAATCGTAAATAGAGAACAACAGACTATTAAAAAAGAACAGAAAATAGTAGATTAGACAATAAAAAAGATATTAGAATACATGCACTGTATTTTTTTTTCCTTTGAGGAGAAGGACTCGCAATATCAATAGGACGCTTTAAGCAAGATGGTGGGCATAGGTGGAAATAGCGACAGGTTGCTAGTCCATCTATTCAGTAAAATATTTAGGTTTTCGCCCCTTCCGTACTAGACTTACTCAGTTTTTCTTTTATTCTCAACCCTACAGAGAAAACAAGAAATAGGTAAAACTATTTTAAACGATCCACATCCTTAACAAATATAATGTCACTGCTTACGTTTTACTGCTGGAAACAACTAATGTTTAATCTTACTTAACAATAACATATAACTTTTATAAACAGTTCAATAAAAACATACGTTAACACACCTTAAAGTTAACACACAGGGGACATAACAGTACATTACATGCGATGTATCATTCAGACCGCACATAGTAGGATAGCTACAGGTAGTACTTACCCTCGCACAACAAATCACACACCTATTGAAGGATTTTCAATTCTAAACACACATATACATGCTCTACTAATGCTTACATAAAACACTCGGCGGTTTTAAAAGTAACGAATGATAGTCCGTACGGTTTCACGCGCGGGTCTATTGAAAAGCTTCGAGCAACTGAACATTTTCGCGCGGAGAAACTTACTGGCTGTAGTCTGCGCATGTACGGTAAACAGAAATAAGTTTTGTTCGAATTTTCATTCCAGAATTATTCACGATACATTACTGCAATTGTTAACAATGTCGAAATGTATTGAAGTGAATTGGAAGCAATGGAAATGCGTTTGATTTGAATACGTGGGATGGATGTAACTGAATTTCGTTTGTGGTTAGGTTACATACATATGCATTTGAGCCGACCTTTGAAACATGGAGATTTTAATGGAGTATCTGAGCCATTTGTTTTGCTGAATACAGAAGCATAAAGTTTTGGATTACTTAAGTCAATTCAAAGGAAAGAAAACTTATTTACTTTTATTCTGTCGTAAAAATAAGAAAACTTTAAGTCGAGCGTGAGATAATTTAAAAATGGCATTGCTTGTCACACATTAAGCTCTCCAAAGGTTTCACTGTAAGGAAGTAATACATTTTTACATACATATTTACAATAAGTTAAATTAAATAAGTACATAATAAATGGGCAAATATAAACACGTCAGTTATGGAAATGAATTTTCCATGTTGTAATTTCCAAACTGTACGCTTAGCGTGGTCAAACACGCACTTGGCCAGTAATTTATTTGATTTTCATGTTGCTTTCAGGATTCACTTTGGAAGCTTGTGTGGATTTGCAAAGCTTTGCTATAAGACCTAGATATTAGAGAAATGTTTAAGAAGTCTAGAATCTAAGTAAGAGCATCTATATCTAGATTCAACCCGCAATCAAAACATGCACTAAAGCAACAAATTTTGCAATTAGCTGAAAACTTTACTATGAACTACCTTAGTTAAACTTCTACGATTTAAAAACTGATATTGTATCGTTTACAACTGCAACAGTATTTGAAAGACTTCACAAAAATCAGATATACTAAAAATTATGAACAAAGTGACAGACGATAGCGTAGCGTATCACTGGATGGACTCTTCAATAATTCTTTTGATAGTAATAACTCCCATAGTTAGCCCGCGGTCTAATTCCTTATATAAAAAAAATCAACCATGGCTTAACGTGTACCATATTTCAACCTATTTTGGTCGGTTTTCCAATAACCCATTATTCTTTTACCAAAAGAATTCGCCACTTTTAGGAACGATAACACCCACATAACTCACTCCTTCCCTTGTCGTACTTATTTCTAACATAAGTACTTTATTTCTTTGTGAATACTTTTTTATGCTACTATTATGTAATATGCTTTGTAACTAGGACAACTTTGTAATAAACGTAAGATTTTGTAATGAGTAATAAAGTGAAACAATATTTTTAGAGAATAGGACTTTTTAATTCGATGATATATTTTCATGTTCCTTCCGACATACCTACCATATAAACACACACTAAAGAACATTTATAACTAATGTTATTACCTCTTAATGTGCCTTTATTAGAACCCTTTGTAGATAATTATATGAAAATAAACTTTTGGTAGTAATGAAACTATTTAAAACTAAAAGTTATCTAGTGTGGAAAATAGCACTTTACGAACTAATGTGTTGAAAATTCCATGAATCGTATTTTGTATTATTAGTGTTTTTACTTCTTAAATTATTTAACTTTTGGAGTTTTAACTGTAGGGATTTACACTATTACATTGGGATTACACAAAAAAATAGAATTTATAATATCCAAATTACGTTTTGCGTACCTATGTTTGTCATTATACATGGAGGCCTACCAATCCGTAACTAACATAAAAATGCAGATATTTTAAATTTATTAATAAACATGACCATGTCTCACATTAATTAGTATCAAGAGTTTAATTACAACATTATAAGCAACGTGAAAAATGATATTACTGTCCTTGCTGTGCCTCCCAGTTATCATTAGGAGGGCTACGATAGCAAATATAAATCAGTTAGTAATCTTCTATTCGTACTTAATCTCTGCAATGCTGATGGGACTATTATGGGACCTTATGGACCTCAGCAACCCGTTTCTTTGCTGATTCTTCTTTGAGTCTTCCAGCCCAAGCTGATTTCTCATTCTTTATAAATAAATATGTTATTTGTTTGAAGAAATCATCAATTTCAACATTTTGCCTGTAATTGACTTGCCAAAACTGTAAGTAAATGTACACAGTGCAAGTTTTTTACCTGTTGCATGTAATTAAATTGAAGCAACAGATGACTTGTACGGTTTAACATAACGTCAACGTCACTAATATAAATCACTTATTATAAGGAACAGGCAAGAAACTTGTACTATCTAAATGGGCTTTATAATTTTTCACAACTTAAAACCACTTTACCCCCAAACTACTCAACCGATTTTGATAAAATTTCTATGGAATCATTTCGCAAGTATACCCTTTCAAACAAATATTCTAAATCAGTCCTGGCGTTTTTGAATAATTAGTGAACATACATGAAAACAAATATATTATCATATCATATCAAAAAATCGAATCTTTATCCTCCTTTTTTGGAAGTTGTTGAAAATAGAACATAGTCCGTTATTCACTCGTGAAATCACTTATAACGCATCCACCAATTCTACAACGCAAAGCTTTTAATTAGGTTACCACACCAATTTCAATAATTATATTTATATGGCTAAGTCCTAATACAAACTTTGCCTTCTGTTATTATCATTTACTGACATTGGCAAAGGTCTAACTAGTAATTAATTCAGCATTAAGGAAAATTAAGTCCAGCCTCAACATTGCTTTAAAGGTTAGTTATATTGAACTTTATGGTGTTAATTAAACTTCAACCGTCCAGGCTATCTGAAGAAACTTCAGAAGTAAGAGTACTTACTTCGATTGCTACTTATTTGTTTCTCTTCTGAACTTTGCCGGTGTTAAAATTAACTTTAGATTCCAGCTCAACTTCTCATTTCGTTGATTTGCAACACTAATAAGTTTTAAGGATGATACCATTTTATAAATTAGCAAGTTATATAAGCGTACCAATGTTGTATAATCATATTGCCAAGGACAATGTAGAATGGAAAAGATAAAGCCTATGGACTATGGACCTATACAACTAAGGATCTCTATACTGAGCATACAAAAATTAGCTTAGATTAATTATTATTATTAGGGTCGTGCTCCTGCACTGGAGACAAAAAGACCGGATGATGATGATGATGATGATGAATTATGACGTAAATACAAAGGCTGGTTTCACAGCTATGCAAAAGATCCATTCAGGTCGCCCGTACATGTAAGGCGCTAGAACATCGTTTCACATCGACGCGGATCGTTCCGTACTGAACACGCTTTGGGTAGAGCCCGTACAACACCACTCGCTTAGTCGTTCTTCCCGTACGGGTCGCTCGTATTACGGTACTGCCAAACATTACTATTACTACTATTAACACTACTACAATAGTAAACAATACAAAATAATATTCGCCTTCAATAACGTCGAAAAATATCTTGGACTAATTGAATGTGACTTATTAGAAGAGAGTTAACTTTGTAAAATAGTGTCAATAAATATAACTTTGAAAGCATCTAAAAAAAAATAGATCACACTAATTAAGTTAGCTACAAACAAACTAAGTTTTAAACTTGTGTGTAAATGATTCAACAATACTATATTTCGAAATAAATACATACATACCTACGTCAATAAACATCCAAGACGTGCCCAAGACCCAGAAAATTTTGAAATGCTATTTTCCAACTTACCCTTGCGTGGGATCGAACCCAGATCCTCTTGAGAGGCGAACTGGCGTGGTAACCAATATGCTACAGAAGTCTTCGATTACTTTGGTCGTTCAGCCAGTATCAAAAATTAAAATATCAATTAGAAAAAACAGATATTTCATCCCGTAATTAGGTCAGAGGTCAAGAATTAATAAGCTTGTCTTGTCTACATTGCTTCACTTTGTAAGAGGCCCTGACCCAGAAAACCTTAAGGAAGACAACATTCATTATAAAATAAGTCAGGTTTATCTCCACAATTATGGGAGGATTCACAACATTAGTCCAGGAAAACCCAAGAATTAATGGATGGAAACTTTTTGTATGATAATAGAAAATTAGACGGCTGATTGCAGATTGACTGCGGTAATTTATCTTTGGATCATTTATGGCTTCCCGGCTCGTTAAGGTTACTTGAGATATGAAATTTATAGCACTTCATGAAATAAACTGTTAGTAATCAGTGTTGGGTTTAAGTTGTTGCTTGAAGAACATTCTTACAAAAGTTGTTTTAGTAATTTTATTACAAAGAAGAATTAATAAGCTTGTCTACATTGCTTCTCTTTGCTATAAGAGAGGCCCTGACCCAGAAAACCTTAAGAAAGACAACATTCATTATAAAATAAGTCAGGTTTATCTCCACAATTATGGGAGGATTCACAAAATTAGTCCAGGAAAACCCAAGAATTAATGCATGGGAACTTTTTGTATGATAATAGAAAATTAGACGGCTGATTGCAGATTGACTGCGGTAATTTATCTTTGGATCATTTATGGCTTCCCGGCTCGTTAAGGTTACTTGAGATATTAAATAGCACTTAATGAAGTAAGCATTAAGTAATCAGTGTTGGGTCTAAGGGTTGCTTGAAGAACATTCTTACTAAAGTTGTTTTAGTAATTTTATAACAAAAAAGAATTAATAAGCTTGTCTACATTGCTTCACTTCGCAAGAGGCCCTGACCCAGAAAACCTTAAGGAAGACCACATTCATTCATTATAAAATAAGTCAGGTTTATCTCCACAATTATGGGAGGATTCACAAAATTAGTCGAGGAAAACCCAAGAATTAACGGATGGGAACTTTTTGTATGATAATAGAAAATTAGACGGCTGATTGCAGATTGACTGCGGTAATTTATCTTTGGATCATTTATGGCTTCCCGGCTCGTTAAAGTTACTTGAGTTATGAAATAGCACTTAATGAAGTAAGCTCTAAGTAATCAGTGTTGTATTTAAGGGTCGCTTGAAGAACATTATTACAAAAGTGGTTTTAGTAATTGTATTACGTCGAAAAGTACGTAATATCGCGTCTTTATTGCTAATGGAACAGACAGAGTATTTTTGGTCTTGCGGTTAAGCAGACTGGGCCCAAGGCCGAAACATTTAAAGACCACTCTAAGCGTGGACTTACCTTATTAAATTTACAACATATGAATATATCTTTTTGCCATTTCGGTAAGTATTTCAATCTGGTTCTATACTAAAAGTTGTTAGAATAAAGATAGACTTCATTCCCATAGACTTTATGAAAATGGTCATCAGGCAGAATAACTTTTGCTAATACTTATCATTTTTATATTTTTTATAGTTAAGCCGGAGCATTATGGATTTGCATCAGGTGTTTCATTTAATAATTATACCCTATATGTTGGCCAAGCTTAGCGGCTGTATACCTGACAAAAATCAGTTCAGTATTTCCGGAGATTAGCGGAAACACATAGACAAACATACGGATTTTTTTAAATCTTACTTTATAACTATGTCTTCATCGTTCCAAATATATATTTTTTTGGAAATATATTCTATGTACAGATAGTTTTTTTTTTACTGTTTTATTATAATGTTTAGATAGATATAGATTACACCACTAGCAGCACAGCGTATATACCTAGTTACTAATTAAACTTAATTAACACTTGCTAACGCTCCATATCAAGGGCATGGTAACAGACGCTACAAGTTGTCTGACATTCTCCTTTTTAATGGCACTCGGTTTTATTTAAAATATTTCAAAAGCCTTTCAAAAAACTCTCCATCGACTGTTGATCACTTTTGTGATTTTCGTCTACAGTATTGGCAGTCTTCGAATCTAGCGACTTTTTCTATACTAAGGAAAAAAGACAACTATTACTACTGTCTACATTATGCCGAGATACAGACTTTGTCTAGTTCGGGGATGGACTCCCGGATAGGGAATGGACTGGGCGCTTTTAGCTTATGTATCTCCTTTTATACCTACGCTATAATATTACTACATTCTGTTAAAATGTTTCTGGCAAATAAAGAATATAATTTTATTATTTATATTATTATTTGAAGAGGTTACTAGTTTTAAAACCGCCGTCTGACGTCCGCAACCCAAAGTACCCGTTGGACCAGAACTAATTCTTGGACAGGTTTTATAATAATTTCCTCCTTAGATATCAAGTAAAAATCTTTCAAAAACAAAAGCTGACCTATCTGAAATCACCCAGTCAATTATGAATCTAAAGAAGAATGATCACAAGTTTTCAAAATCCTGTGTTCGGTCGATCCGCTCCGTATCTAATCCGCAGTTCGAAGGATTTATTCCCGAAGGTTATTAACTGATTACTCCACCTTCGTAGATAATAAGATAGCTGCTTATTAAATTTCTGCTTCTTTCACTTTGCACTTTATCAAAGTGAATCTAATTTGCAGCATCCGATTGCAACTTTAATAATGTTCTTAGAGCTCGCTTTTTTAAGATTTATTTTATAAAGAGTAGCAAATTGCTTGAAGAAAAATAAGACTATTTATTTTTTCATATTATTTATTAGACATTTGATATAATTGAACAAGAGTGGGAAAAAAACTGTTTAAAAATGGCGTTAAGTTAAATGACAGCCTAAAGTAAGGTCACAACATATATATAAGGTATTTTTTTTCCTTTGGTCACAATATGTGGGAACAAAAATCCATGTCCGTTTGTGTAGGAGTGTATTGTATTGTATACACTACGTATACAATACAATACATTGTATTGTATTGTATATACAATACAATGTATTGTATATACAATACATTGTATATACAATGTATATACAATTATATACATTAATTGTATATACATTCATCATCATCTTCCTCGCCTTATCCCTATTTGGGGTCGGCTCTGTATGTCAACTCCCTCCACAGTTTTCTATCATTAACCATATTTGTATTAACCCCCCTCTCCTCCATGTCCCGCCTTACACATTCCCCCCACGTCTTTTTAGGTCGTCCTCTATCTTTGTGGCCATCTACCTTTAAGCTAACCATTTTATTTGCCAGATGTTCGGCATCTCGCCTCTTGACATGGCCGTACCATGTTAAACGGTGGCTTTTTAACTTTTCTATAATCGGTGCTACCTTCAAACTCCCTCTTATATATTCATTCCTGATCTTATCCATCTTCGTCACCCCACACATCCACCTAAGCATTCGCATCTCTGCTACATGTAATCTATGTTCTTCTCTCTTCTTCGTAGCCCAACATTCGCCCCCATACAACAAAGCAGGTCTTATTACCGTCTTATATATCTTTCCCTTTAATTTCATTGGGAGCCGCTTATCGCATGTTGTTGCAGTAACTTGTTTCCACTTAAGCCATCCGGTATTAATTCTTTTGGTGACATCTCGATCCACGTCTCCGTCGCTCTGTAGGACTGATCCTAGGTACTTAAAATCCGTACAAACTGGCAGCGATGTGTCACAGATCCTAACATTGGTAGCGCTGGAAGTTCCCCCAAAATCGCAGAACATATATTCCGTCTTTGATCGGCTGATTTTCAATCCGGCATCTTCCAGCGCCTTTTGCCATTCATCAAGTTTGATTTGGATCCTTTCCCCTTCCTCTTCCACCAGCACAACGTCGTCAGCGAATAACATGCACCAGGGAGCGGCATCCTGTATGCCAGATGTTAGGGCGTCAATCACCAACACAAACAGGTATGGACTTAGCGCAGAACCCTGGTGT